>CM056786.1:9127500-14127500 GCA_029852875.1 Mythimna loreyi
CTTTACTCCTGAGTGACATAGGCTATAAATTATTTATATAACATGGATATTAACCGAACTATCACAACTTTTGTCTCACAAAATTTTCCGCGGACGAAGTCGCGGGCAGAAGCTAGTTCTTAATATTATTGAATAATACTTATTAAAGCAGTCATGGAAAAATACATAAATTTAAGATTGCATTATTTGACTGAAAATGCCACCCCTATAATATCAAAGCGTCAAGTACTACATAAATACCTTCATTTCACAGGTCAGTGAGTAATAAATAGGTAACCAACAGCAGTACATTAATTGATCAAACGATTTTCTTGAGAATCACCATAGTTATCCGGTCCGGAGATAAATTTCGTCGTTACGGTATAGTATAATAAGGAGTCCTAATATGCTCAAACATTAATTTAATTTATTAGCTAAAATTAATTTTTGAGCTTTACGAAAACCATTTTTATTGTTTTATAATTAATATATTATTTTCTGGACATATTGATTTTTATTCCATTTATTTTTTGGGACCCAAAAAAATAGCACAAAAAAATCGATAACTTTTCTATTTAGTCAATCACTAGCGTAAATGTAAAATAAATTGCTTTTGAACAGCACATCGACATTTGTTTGGTGCAAATGTGTGCGCAATTTGTTCGGTGAATGGAAAATATACGCTGTGCAAAAGCAATATAGTTTAAAATTCACTGTGTATTATGATCCGATTTATGAATTGCGGATGTGTGCGCGAGTGCGTAAGTATATTTGCAAACGTGCGAGTGAACGTTGAAGTAGGGATGACTGCAGACAGCGGGTTCCCGTACATTTTTGACTACTCAACATATCTCCTCTTTTCTTATATCTATGGTAGGTACTGTCCCGCCCGCAGGGCCGGTTTATGCGACTCGGGGCCTCTAGGCACTGCATGTCTCGGAGCCTCTCTACCCTTATAGCTTCTTAATAATAAATATTTGGTGTCTAATACTTTATTCATAATTAAGCAGATTTTTACTACTTAGGTATGTATATAGATAGTTTGGCAAATTAAATGTCATGTCAACGAAATTTTAGTTTTTTTTTTATTGTTTATGAAATAAGCATAGTTTATTTATTATTCTAAAGTGCCGGGCCTCTTTACCTGGCGGGGCCCCTAGGCAGTTGCCTATATTGCCTAATGGATAAAACGGCCCTGCCCGCCCGTTTGCTCGACACGTGTGGTCAAGACATTGCTGTAGGAATAAAAAGTAGCTAGGTAAATAAGTATCCAATGTTAATTGTGTAGGTGTGTAGGCATCCAAATCTGTTTAGCTGTTGGTTCCGCTAAAAAACTTTTAATCATCCGTAAGTACAGTACGGTCGTCGGATCTTAGCGTGTCTGAAGTTAGGCTCTGTGGATTTTGCGCTTGATAATGATAACTCATAAAAAAATAAATGATTTAAACAAATAAGTAAATACAATTTGCAGTATTTATTGCTGTTAAAACTGTTATTGGAATTTTTTTAAACCTTTTTTTTTGTACGAGTTTTCAAGCGCTAAAGTTCGCAGAGCCTAACTTCAGACTCGCCAAAATCCAACGGCCGTACTGTACAGACAGTCACATTTAACTGGTAGTTGATCTGCAGATTTCCTCATGATATTTTGCTTTAGTGATTTTAATGTTGTCCAACTTTGGTACTTACCCGAATTTGAACCCTGTCTATACAAAGGTCCATTGTGTGGACCGCCCGAAGGACGGTGGAAGTGTGACTCACTTGGGCGGAGAAACTCCGTGTCCTCGTTGGAGCGATCGGTGGAACCAATCTCTCTCGCCGGGCCCTGCTTCACGGTATGATCCGGCGTGAGGAAGAATGCAGCAGCAGGCGATTGCCACCTTTTGCGAAGCAGTATTATTACCGTATGTTAAACTCACAATTATGGTGCACCGTATTAAGATGTACCGAGGTGTTTTTGCGGCACCTGTGCTAGAAAATGGGTGTAAAGGGTCAAGGGATGCGCGCGGACATCTGCACAGGCACCTGTCGCGCGTCGTCGTTGTGTGTAGTTTGCGGCGAAACCGGATTATTTCTTGCACAGTGTCGCTGGTTCAACTTTAACAGTGTGTATATAGAGGTATCGATGGAGAAATTATTACATAGCAAAAATGGCGCGAAGCGCCTCTACCCACGACGATTTTCCGCGCGGCGTGCAGGGATGCACCACTATTGCATGAGACCGCGCGGGCTCCCACTTCACACTCTAATGCAGCTTCAGTATAATACAGAAGATCCATAACAACGCACATCCATTATATTTTATTGTTGGGATATTTCTTAATCACATTTCATTCTTACTAGTTTTTGTGATTTATTTTGTAGGTATATTTTACTCACTGGCGTAGCTACCGAAGTTGAGCAGTGCCCTGGAGCGTTCAAGCTCAGGTGGCCCTGAAAAGCTAATTAGCAAACCTCTTATTGAACTATAGAAAAATTCTCCCACCTTTAAAATCTACATGTATATAAAATCCTTTGTCCTGAATGACTAACGGTTCAACGCACAGCTTAAACCGCTGATAAAAACCTTAAAATCCGAAATTTAGAGAATATGTTCTTTGAATTACGTAGGCATCCGATAAGAAAGGATTTTTCCAAATTCGACCCCTAAGGGAGTGAAAAAAGGGAGCGCTAGTATGGGACAACAAGATCCTTGGTCCAATCTACTTCAAATTTTACATGAATATTATTTAACAGAAGCGGTGGAAGATAAGTTATGTATAAAATTGAAATTCTTCCCCTAACGGGGTCAAAAAGGGGTAGAAAGTTATTTTTATTTGTACACTTCTTAAAAGTTAAACCCAAAGTACGTGGCTCCGCACCAACTTGTTTCAAACCAAATATATTAATAAATGATTTTGGAAATGACAATGTTATGTTTTGCCGAAGTAGAAACTATTATTGCCATTTAGTCACATTTTTATATTTTTAATGTGGTTAAAAAAAAGTTGTTAAAATCAGTACCTACATTATACACATAAATGAAACAGGATTTTAAGTGTTAAGGGTTTTAGGGTAAGGGCATTCTGTTTTTTTTTTTTACATAAACAAAAATAAAAACCCAAAAAATCTCGTTCTATAGTCAGTACAAGAATGTACTGACTATAATAATTTCATAGTCACAAACTTACAATCAGAAGATTGTAAGTTTGTGACTATGAAATTAAAAAAAAAAAAATGTAACAAATGACTTAATAACAAAAGATAACATTTTCTTTCGTCTTCCGAATCTCGAAGGTGTTTATTGTAAGTTATCTGTTTGATGAGACGTACTTTATAACAGGGCTTTGCAGCCAATATTGTGTAAGCCAAAGCGGTAAATATCTCTAAGATAAAGCCGCGATCATCGCATTACCCTCCGAAGGCTTTAATCCGACATCGAGCTTATTCGAGTTTCCGGTTGAATGGCTTTTATCGGTCGGTTTGTGAGTTCAGACTTTTAGCGTTAAAAGGATTTAAATTGCTCGATACCTACTGCTGAAAAAACCTTATTTTGTAACTTTCTTCTGATGTTTCTCTTAGAAATAATTTATTACTAAGTAGGTCGTGTTCAACTCTGAGCTTTCTATCGGTGAAAAATTTTAGCAATAAGTACTTTTAGAAATTACCTCCAACCATAGATATCCTCCAACAAACGTAACATCTTTATAATATTAGATTTTGAAGATATATATATCTATATCTAATAACTAATGATGAAGGTACCATAGCAATGTTTTTCGTTTACAAATATGATGTTGAAAAAAAAAACAACTTATCCAATAATATATTTTAATTTTACAACAAATAAGTTGTCAAGTTTCATAAACGCTACGGCGTAGCAAAACAGGAAAGCTGTCGTTACGCTACGCCGCGCCGTAGCAACGCATTCGTAGCCTCTACGCGTTACAAAAGTTGATAAATATTTTGAAAGAAAAAAGAAACAATTCTCGTAGTTCCATGTCGCACTTGGCAGGCTTGGAAGTGGTGTATGCGGGTGGGGCGGCCCGGCCGACGTCACCGTCAGTCCCTCAGTAGGGGCGCATTGGCGACGTCATGCGCCCGCTTTGTGCGAGCTCGCGGCTGCATCATTCGTCGAACGATTCCGACTCCGACTGATCCTTCACGTGAAAGTGTACAGAACGGATTTATCTTACATACGTAAGTGGCTTTATTTTTTCTGATCACTTCAAGTAGTACAAATAACATAGTTATGGATTTATAACATATTTTTTAAGCTTGTAGTAAAAGTTTTCATATATAACTCAAGAACATTTTAATAATATTGTTTATTTTCTGTTAATATAAAAGTATATTATGTAAAGAAAAGAGTATGTATCTTCAGTGACTGCAGATAATTTTAAACAGGTAGGTACTTACGTAAAAGTTGTCTGAAACATTTGATCCTTCTTACAGTTAGTCACCCCACGTTATTATAAATCTAAGTCCACCCGGAGCCTTTGTGGGGTGTACGTTTAATTTGCATGTTAGTGTTTTGAATATTTATGAATAAAGTTTTGATGTTATTGCAGGCAACGAGATTTTATATTACCATTTTTGCGATAAGTAGATAGGCATAAAGCAGAGCTCCGGCGAAGTCGACCCAGCTCGTAAAATGCTAAATGTAAATCGCGCTCCTTTGTAAAAACTGGAAAGATCGGAAGGATTTATTACATTTGTTTTATCTATAATATAAAAATGAATAGAAAATGTGTTGGTAAGCGCATAACTCCACAACGCCTGGACCAATTTTACCAATTCTTTTTTGTTGTGTTTGTTATTTTCAGGAGAAGGTTCTTATATTAAAAAAAATAGGGTGAAGCAGGGTAGGGTAGAGCAGGGTAGAGTATGGTACAGTAGGGAAGAGTGGAGTAGAATAAAATAATTAGTTGACGTGAGCGAAGCCGCGGGCAATAGCTAGTATAGTATAAATTGTAGATAGATAGCTGTTCAAAGTACGTTATTAACCATGCCTGTCTAGGTACCTAAACATAGAGAGGTAACTTATATTGTTCTTTCTTAAGCTAACAAAATTATCATTCACAACTTGTCTAGGTTTCTGTGTTACCTAATCGTCCCGGGCCGTAACGCTTTTCACAGATGAACTCGGTTCATTACCGCTAATCGTTTTGTTGTATAACATCTATACACTTAATTAGGCGACATAATAAAGCAGGTACATTATTTTGTAGGGTAGTATTTGTCATTAATCCTATAAATTAATTTTCAACTCTTATTTGATAACTTGCGTGTGTTACGCTGGTTTTAGCTCGCCGAGTAATGTAGATAGATAGATTAAACTATATATACGTTACTTTATACATGTTAAAAATATATTTTCTTTATTTAGTTCATCTCCAAAACAAGATTATATCAATTTTTGCCTTGGCCTTTGTCTTGGTAACGATGAAAAAGCTTATCCAATTGCAACAAAGTGTACTGTTTGATTACAAAAGAAGGTACCTATTCTTTAAACAATACCAAGGGAGAAACAATTTAGTGGTGGTGGTTTTTAAGCATCTCATTAGTGAAATGGTTTAGCTTTTGTGTCAATAGGTGGTTTTGTGTAACATCGTCATCAGCCGTGCATCATGCATGACTCTATCCTGTAAATGTTCACTACATTTTTTTTTTGAGGTGGGGTCATCATATAACTGGCCCCGCTCCACTGGAGCGAGATGAAGTGTCAGAGTTTTACAGACTTTAATCTACCTGTGTTCCTTCAGTTGGTCTTTGCGTTTCAGGGCCGCGGTAACTTTTTCGAACTATCCGCAGCTCATGCACATGTTCGATTGCTGCCGTCTTTATATTTATTTAAGGTGGGAAATTGATTTGATGACTACTATCGCTTCTATCACTCTAAGACGGAGCGGGAGGAGGGCGCAGATTTCACTGCCAATTTTAACCACATCTTACGTTGCTTTTTGCGACTCAGGTGGATTCTCTTTGCGTCTCAGGACCACGACTCCCCTTTCAGAAATCGACGCATTACCATCTTAATAGTGCTGTGTAGTAGTAGTGAGCAGAGAGTGTCTTGTTACTTTTTCTCGCAACGTAAGCGATTTGATGATCCTTGAAATAGCTTAATCCCACAGGAATCATTGGTCTATCTCTAGAAATCACATCAGCTCTTCTAACATATCTTTATGTTTCTGTCTCTGGCAGTGTGAAGTGCATTGTATGTAGATGTACTGTCGAGTCAAGAACGGTTTTCTTTTATTGTAGGTAAAAATCATCCAATGACGAATCCCACCGTTGGGCGGAGCGGGAAACAGTGTCAGACTCTTACTGACTAAACAACGTACCCCGTTCCTTGCTTACCTTAGTCCCAGAGCCCTGGTGTTACACTTTCGCATCAACTCTTGGCCCCAGGAGAGTCAAGAGCGTTGCGGATCTGATCGGACAAACGTATTGAGTTGAGTCCACAAGGCCTTTTCCCAATCATTTTACCGGTCACTATAAGCCAATATTATGAATCTTATTAAGTTACAAACTGGCAAGATATACAAGCAAAATAAATTAGGTAAGGACGAAAAATTACACATATACATGGTTCCGTATAGTTTATCCACGGGGCTCTACTAGCAAGGATGTTTATTTATTATGTAGTAGGGACAAGGGTAAAAACGGTATAATTTATAACTATGGGCACTCCAGAATTCTTCTAGCTCAATTCCACTTGCTCATGAATGAATGAATTTATGGTGATATCACAAGGGACTTACATTTTGTAATATTGTGCTAAACTGAAGTGATAGCTTTAACTCTAACCATGGAAATTTTAGCTTATAAATAGAAGGTATAATGTTGCATAAAAGTCTTACGTTTAGTGTGTTTTCGTATTGTACGTATGTTGCAAAATTTTAACTGCTGGCTAAGGGTCGCCATGTATTGGAGTGATGTAGGCAAAATGAAAGAGAACTGTTCAAGTTGACGATTCGTGTAATAATGCAATAATTTGGTGTGTGCAGTTACAAATATAAGGTTAGGCGAGCTGCACACTACAATATTGTTGTATGCTTTGGCATACAACAATTCCTTTTGAGTCGGGTCATAGACGTAGGTAGGTACTTCACTATATGTGTAAACTATAACATCATATTTTTGACCTGTATTTAAACTAATAAACAATTTTGACTTTGTATTATGCTCAAATTCAAAACCAATTAGTATATAATTGTTACTTTCGAGATATTCAATATTTCAGTATCAAGAAAGCCATGGGTTGTGTGAAATTGAAACTCAAGGCTCTGGAACGAAGCCAAAGAAGGAACAGGAGTGGCTTTTTAGTCACTAATAGTCTAACAAAGCAGGAGATATCCTGCTCCGTCCAAGGCGGGAGATGTCATTGAATGATTTTCTCAGCTAAAAAAAGTCAAGTAAGATAAAATCGATGCTCTTCAAATAATATTGTTCAACGAGGAATTTCTGGTAAAAGGGTACATGTAGTATTTATACTATAGCCGTAACCAACTAGCTTAATTCGCTGAATGACGTTAATAGTTTAGCTGTTTCACTAAACGGCATCATTCAACAATCAAACAGTTAGGCAAATGACTTGCATCGATAACATTTAATTGCTTAGGTACCTAACCCAGATATTTACAAGAAACTGTTGCAAGTCATAATCTACATCTATACTAATATAATAAAGAGGTAAAGTTTGTTTTTTTTTATTTTTTTTGTTTGTAGGAGGAACTACTGGTCCGATTGGAGAAATTTTAGCAGTAATAGAAAGCTGCTTTACTCCTGAGTGACATAGGCTATATTTTATGTGTATATTTTATGTATTTTATGTACGCGGGCGAAGCCGCTGACAAAAGCTAGTATAGTACCTACCTACATTTTGATTTGCATTCATTGGGCAATATGCTGACAACGGTCGTATCTAAGTCAAAACGAGCGAAAAGGCTCCTATGTCTAACTGCAAGATTTAAAAGAAACTCCCCTGTAGAAATTATGGGACCAAACCTGAAATCGGTAGATTTTATTTCGCAATTTGAGGTTTGATCCCAAGTGAAAGTTGGTTGTTATTACGACACGTGTTTAAGTATCTGTCACCGTATATGTATACTCGTATAGCACTGGTTTGTGGGTTTGGGTTCTTCCTGAAACACGGTTTGAAAATAGTTAGTTACCAATGTGAACAAATACCATAATACTCAAACATCGGCCCTTGTCCCAAGATTCGTGGGGTCCCCGCAACACGCTTTATTCTTCCATTCTCTCCTGGTATCCGTTACGCTATAACTCTCTTTTATTTCATAACAGTCCTCACATCCATCATTCCGGGCTCGAAGGACTCGAAGGAGAGGGTACTCTTTTAACACGCTTTTCGTCCCTCCTCCAGTCCTTTTTAACATTTCACTGGCGCCATTTTCAAACATCCTCTAGTATATTTATTTTTCACTTTATCCATTCTTGTCATGCAATGAACTACATGCAATCTTTTTTCCACCTTTTTCACAATCTAACATTCTGATCCATACAGTATGCATTACATACTTTATGGATCAGAAGACATACACTCAACAAAATCTTATCAAAATAATATAATATTACAAAAAAAACCCTCTTTAGTTATCTTAAAAGTAAAACTAGATGCAATAAATATTAATATTAGGTAATAATTAGAAATCATTGAGATTGAATAGTCAGGACAAATAAATATCGTTAAGTGGTTTAACTGTGAAATAAAAATATTACATTATATCATCAATAGTTTTCGCAGCGCACGCAATATACAACTTTTTGATACTTTGGTTTACATGGTTAAATTTTATTTGGCGATCTCCATTTTATTTTAATTACTCAGTAAACATTAGCTTTCTAATGGTCAAAGAAATTTTAGTAGGTCACAACATATAAAAAAAAAATCATAACATATGCGTAAACATAAAATTAAATCTTTTGTCTTATTAAAATACTTCTTTTGTGTTTTAGTTTGCGATTTTGTCAAATTTACAGAAAATGACCTGAATTCAACCAGAAAGAGCGTCAAAAATACATTTGATTAACCATACTCACGTTATAAGTGCGAAGCCCTTTTATAATCTTCAAGAAGTTTTCACTAATAGACGGAATGATTCATAACGAAGGATGTTTTAATATAGAAAACCCAAGAATATCAAAGATTTGTATCACCGTGCCTCTATGTATAAGCCATATATATGTATTGTCCTTACGTTGGTTTCTTGTCGATTGTATTCAATGATCCACTCTCTTTTAAATGCTAGGAGTCTAAGATCTTTTTCATGAATGAATCCTGATTTATGTACTGTACTCGGTTTGTGATGATAGATATACAATACATAACTTATTTAACTTATGGTTGAATTGGTAACATTCTAGTATTAATGGGTAACGCCCTAAGGTAGATTACCTAGGTTAAAATTACCGCTACTTCTAATTAGCTGTCTGGGTTTCCTAACGTAGGTACGCTGAAACAGAGCTCTCATACCTACTAAGAACCTTTTGATTTGCAAAGTAGACGAAATTTCTTTTAACCTAAATTTATTTAAGGAGCTAGCAGTTTCGAATAATCTATGAGGGTCACTGAGTAAAGAACCTTCAATGATTGTCGTAACGGTTATGACAATCGTTCGTTCTGATAGTAGTAGTTTATCAAGTTAAGCAAGAGAGATTGATGTTATCGTAAAGACATTGCAAAATTGATTTACCATACTTATGGAAGATTCTGTATCCTCATAATAATCATCATTTAGACATCCTCTTTTAGACATAAGCCTTCCTCAAGTGTCTGTTCTATACGTCTCGCATCCATCAGATTCCCGATGGTATACGAATTAAAATATTTTATTGAAATACACGAAGACAGTTTTTTGTTAGATTGCTGTAGTACCTATGCATTAACAGATTTTATTTATGGTGATTTTAGTGATTTTTGTGTGATGGGTTTTTTTTAATAAAAACCGTTACGAAGTGATATTTAGAATTAACAATGAAATTTCAAACTATTTAGGACACAAGTTTTTTTTTTTTTTATGGTAGGTAAAAATCATCCAATGACGAGTTCCGCTCTTGGGCGGAGCGGAAAACAAGTGTCAGACTCTTACTGACTAAAAAACCTACCCCGTTCCTACATCGCCATACATACCAGGGCCAGAGCCTTCCTTTTCAGACACAAACCCGTGGCCCTGATTGGCTTCGACCCTTCTGCAGGGTCCCTACGGTTGCTGACAACTCCTTGAGGCGCGCGGGAACAGTGCGCGCCGTCGACGACTGGGCTTGGTCCGGACGATTACCAGACGACCGGACGGCGAGCTACCCAATGCTCACCGTCCGCAAGCCCACGCCTACGGTGGCCGGAAGTCAGGATCGGAATCCCGGCGGCGTCTGGGGCGCAAACGCCGTTGCCTTATGCGGTCCGCCTCCTCCTTTGCTAGCATTACTGCTTCGCAGAAGGAGGCGACCGCCTGCCACTCCTCCTCACTCCGAACCATGGCTTCTACCAAGGCCCGGCGCGAGAGATCGCCGCCACCGATCGCTCCCACGAGGACACAGCGGTGCTGTGCCCAAGCGGGGCACACCTCAACCGTGTGCTCCACCGTGTCCTCCGGGCGGTCCACACAGTGGCGACACCCGGGCGTCTCTTCCGCACGAATCCGATGCAGGTACCTCCCGAACTTACCATGTCCGGTGAGGACCTGCGTCATGCGGAAAGTGAGAACGCCGTGAGTTCTTTCCAGCCACTTAGGACACAAGTTTAGAAATAGTTTGTTAATATTCCATTCACCACTTCAATCGTTCGGCAGGGCTTTGATAAATCTTATGGACAAATAACCGAATTTACCTAACGTCGGCGTTTCTGTGGCGTGTTTACGTGTCTCATTAGAGCTACGGAAAACGTAGATTGTAGAACCAATAGATAACCTTGTAAAATGTTTATATATTTAACTCTGAAGTAGAATTGGTATACCTAATAAAGTCCTAATAAAGTTGATGTTGAGTGACGCAAACGTCACAATCCTCAAACGTTGCCTGGTAGAGAATGCATTGCTGCATTTAGTATGTCTATGTACACGTATGTAAAACAATGGTAACGTCATGCAGAATAATATTAAAATTGAGAGGTTTCAGAATTATTTTTCTCTTCATCACCCTAAGGTTGACTGGAAGAAAATATCTTAGGTAGTAAGTCCGCCTTTGTAATTTATTTATTACACTTAATGAAGTGTCAGTAAATAAATAAATTACACTTGATAAAAATTATACTAAGGCAATCTAATTAAAATATTGACCGCCTTTCATTATAATTATTGCTTACATATCTGACCGACATGTCTATAAATACGAACGAACGTCCCCACACACTCCTAAATTAGAAACAAGTACGAAGGAATACGACAAAGTTTGTCGGATTGTACATTCGCTTACACGCAGCTCGTATCACCCCACTTTATTGATACCGGTCTGTCACGCAACGAATTATATTCATATTTCTACGTTTGTTGGGAGAAGTAATTTGGAAAGCCATAAAAAGCACTTTGTATATTGCCAGACTTACGTTTCATCCAAGGATGTTTTAGTTTTGAGACTTGTTAGGTATCGATTTTCACGTTTTGTAAATCTGCTCAAGAAACTTCACCGCGCTATCTCTGTACCACAGATCCAGTTTGGCCAGACTTGCGTCTCGGTTCGAGCTGTGACTTTCCGTAATTCAATAAAGGATTTTAGAGAATTTCATTCCACAACCCCTCGCTGCGGGGGCGCCCTAGCTGTAGATACCTGCACACTTTTATAGGTATACAAGTACCCACTCACACAGACATAAACGCACCCCTTTTTCTTACGGGATGAGCGTAATTTGAAGGGCTAGTAGCCATTACTTACAATTCGAGTCATTGGGTACGAAAGTTTGTAAATGGTGCCTACTCCCCGTTTGTCCGTTCAGCAAACCGCTTCGGTTAAGGGATCATAGTGAGCGTGAGTAGTAACACAACCTTTATCCCGGGACACCACAGCCATCCGTTTTCTACTATTGGCAGTTTAAACGTGCATTGGAGCTTAAATAGCTTTCCTCGACTAGCTAGGTACTTATTTAAAGTCAAGGATCTGCAAAATCAGCGTAAAAAATTTCATTATCTAGATTCGATTTAGTTCAGTTAATTAAAAAAGGTGAGAATCAAACCTTGGCTTGGTGTTTGTAAATTAAACGGTTACACGAACTTCTTACTTTCAAATAAAAAATCTAGACTAATCCGTGTATGTTTTCTATTATCCGTTATGCACTGTCACGTGTTTACTTCATCCATCTTCTTTTTGTTTAGTTCTTGCTTCAATTTGTTCGTATACAAAATATTGCAAAACTTTACTGGACCGTAAGATTCTTCCTTCGATATCTACGAGCTCTAAGACCATGCTGATAGTAATACGGAAAGTTTTCTCATTTTCACGCGTTACTTACGTGGAAAAGCTAAAGCCACACAAAGGTACACTTTAAAGATACCGGAAAACCGGAGAAAATAAACGTGTATTAAAATAACGGTATAGATAGATTTTTTGATATAACTAGTAACTTCTTAGAAGGCACTTATACAGTTCTTTTTATGTAAAAATTCTGCCAAAACGCGGGTGAGTGTTTCAAATTAATGCGTATAAAGGGTGTTAGGTTCGGTTAAATGATGAATGGCTATCGCCGCGCGCCGTGCGCATCGATCCACTTGGGGGGCAAGATTCAAAAAGACAGTCCATGTAAATGTGCCACGATGACGCACCTTAACGGCTGTTCGACTGTCTTTACATGCGACGCACACGAGTAGTACGTATATGTTACACAAACAAAAATATTTGTCTAAGTAGGGCTGGCTGGAAACAATATCTGGATATTTTTCGCATTCGACGTGGTTCAAAAAAATCCAATACGGCGCATCGTTTATTGGCCTTGGATGAAGAATCGCTCTGGCTTTTCGGCATTGATGAGGAATTGACTACAATATCTATGTATATCTATTTGTGTTAGTATCGACGCAAAACTAAATTACACTTTATGTTAGCAAATACGAATCTGTTAATTCACTAAGCGTTCGTAGATAACCTCAGGTATCTATTAGGTAAATACGATCGACCACGCTACTCCGATTTATAAATTTCGATGCACGTTTTTTAACCGGAGGAGGACAAAAGGACTCAATCACTGTCTCAACTGAACGCTTTCTCGACTAGTTAACCTCTACTTGGTAAAGATAACTTTAACTGCGAAATGAATTATTTATTTATGCTTTTCAATGCCAGCATATGTAGTAGATAGAACTATTTAAAATAAATTATAATATAAATGATAAATTATGTTTATTTGGTAAATAGGTTTCAAAATAAAACTTTTACACGTATTTTTTTTCACATGTCAGTTAATCTAGATGTGGTCGGTATTTCCTAGCTGATTACTCTAAGAAGAAACACCGAAACAAACTCAGGGGTGAACATTAGATCTTTGCTGAGAGTTTCAGTATGAAGAAAATAAGACTATAAATAATTTTTACAAATTTCACTTCTTCTTCTTCTCGAATCGATGGATTCACCGTCACCAATCACCGCCATCTTGAGATCAGGCCAAAACTTCCTGAAACATTTTAATAACATTTTTGTCAGCACTGGACACTCAGTATTACAAAAATGATATTAGTAACAACTGGCGTTCCGCCAACTCACGTAGTCTTGCTTCTGTGGTCGTGTAGAGGGACCAGGAGTGCAACTCTGTCCTTAAACTTTTTGCACTGAAGTTAGCCAGAAAGTGGTCCAGCGTGAAGATAGCAGGAATGTGGGTGAGAAGGCTCTATTATTTACGACATAAATAAAGTGCGGCAATTCAGTGATAGGCCGCTAAATGCCCGCCCGACAATTTGTCGCGTTCTCTACTATTTATCATTATTATCACTTAACAAGTCCTGCATAGTAAAAATATTTATTGTTAAGTAACTAGTTTTTTCCCGCGGCTTTGCTGCCGTCAACTGACTACTCTATTTTGTTTTACCCTACTCTACACTTTACTCTATTTTTTTCTTTTATAAGAACCTTCTGAGAATAACAAAACTACAAAAAAAGAATTAGCGAAATCGGTTCAGCTGTTCTCCAAATTTGCGCTTAGCAACATATTGAGCGATTCATTTTTATACAATACTAGCTTTTGCCCGCGGCTTCGCTCCCGGCAACAGAATATTCTACTCCACTCTACCCTACTATAACCTATTTTTTTTTTGTAATAAGAACCTTCTCCTGACAATAATAAACACAACAAAAAAAGAATTCGCGAAATCGGTTCAGCTATTCTCGAGTTATGCGCTTACCAACACTTTTTGCGATTCATTTTTATATATAAAATTTAGATGACACTTCTTGTTTCAATTAATTCTAATTTATTTATGCTGAATTATGCGATATTGTACTTCTACTTAAAAGTCGGTTACTTTCATTATATTTTTTCCTCCTTGGTTTTTCTGACAATCAACTTTTACTACGTTTTTATCTGAGTTAAATTTAGGAGGAGGTAAAATGAAATGGCTCGACATTAAACGTTAGCAGAGTCTTAACAGGTAAAGGACCTGCCTTCTCTGAAGAGGAAAACTCTTAAGAAAATAAATTGACTGCTAAAGTTACGATATAAATCTTCATATGAGATATACCTACGGGTAATATGCTTTGCGTGCCTGCTGGTGTCTGGTTATGTCAGCTCCGAAATTTAAACTTTTCCTTTGGCATTGTAGATGAGTCAGATAAAACAAATATCTGGGAACTTTGAGAGGAGTGGATAAGGAGATCTCTCTTTGCGCTGTGCCAGCGACCAATTTCAATCTCAAAGGAGAATCTTTCCATTGTTTCCATTTGAATGAATGAACTACTCTGCATAGTTTTATGGGCCGATTTTTTATTGCCAGTTAACTTTTGTCTGTAGTAAATCTACAGGGCAATTTGTCAGCTTATAAAAGTTAAAAATATGTCAATTGGCCGATTTTAGGGTTCCATGCTTTATTATAAAAAGCGGAACCTCTAAAGGAACACTTTGATGTCCGTCTATATGTCTGTCAAGTTCCTTTGCCTGAGGAACGCGTGGAGATCGAGTTTAAAATAAAATCATATGCTCAGGTCTGAGGTCCCGAGAAGCTGTGAAAATTAAACTGCTGAATTAACGAAAAAAACACACCTCTACTTAGGTCACAAAAAACGTATATTGCGACACTCATATGGAAATTTAAATTAGTAGGGTACATCCCGATGGCCTAGAATCTTGAAAATTGGCATGAAGCAAGGTCAAAATGCAAAAGTATAGGAAAAAACTGAAAACTTTAGGTAAATTTGAGATATATCGTTACGATTCGGAAAAAAGCTTCGTAGCATATAGCTAAATTCATTAAGCCCCAAGAGGACACCGGTGTCCGCATACCTATTGTATTTTAATTATGTCTGTAATTACGGTAATCAAAATGTTAATATAATTCAAACCGCATTTCTTTGACTCGTAAAGTTAAAAAATATTTTTATAGTTGCTCCAATGTGGAGCAGCAATGAAATTTTCACAACTCGTATTTCTACATATCTACACTTCTACACTATTTGTTTTTTTATTTTTTTGTTTTTTTTGTTTGTAGGAGGTAATCTCTGGAACTCCTGGTCCGATTGGAAAAATTTTAGCAACAATAGAAAGCTGCTTTACTCCTGAGTGACATAGGCTATATTTTATGTACGCGGGCAAAAGCTAGTATATTATAATCTAAGAGTTTTTTTTTGTAATATACAATTACGAGCCGTCGGTGAATCAGAAAGATGTTGAAATTAAATTGGGCAGCCAGTGGATAGGTATGGAAGATCCTACATTCATATGATATCCCTAACGTAAGGTAGGGACTATAATCAATTCAACGAAAGAATGGCTGGCGGTTTTTTGTTATCTAATATCTACATCTACTGAGGTTGTCATGATAAATCATATCGAATGTTTGATTGTATTGTGATAATACATTTTCCGGGTATTTTTTTAGCGTTCCCAAATGGTGAAACGGGACTCTATTACTAAGATACCGCTCCGTCCGTTTATTTGTCCATCGGTCACCAGGTGATAGATAAACAGTTAAAATTTTCACAGCAACAATAAATACTTAAAAACAGAAGAAATGGTTATTTTAGAAAGCTCCCATACAACAGACATTTTTTTGATACAGAACCCTTCGTCGAATCCGGCCCGCATTTTTTCCGCTTTTATCATATACATTACAGACTTTTGACTTTTACCTCTTAGAGGAAAATTAACTTTTGGTTCAGAAAGCGTTCAACAGCCGTGGTATTTGTTTCCAAACTTGACGTTGTGAAGAGCAATCCGCTCCCGTTTGTGTTGGTGACCGAGCGCGAAGAGCCCATTGTTTGTTATGAAAACGCCTCCGATGTTATTGCCTTGTAAACGAGCTCTCCGTAACACGCGGAGGCATTGTCAACATTCCGTACATATTTTTACGAGTAGTCCTTCAGACAAGTGCGCGTAAATGCGCTGAACCTTTACGACAAGTCCAAGACATGATGGCTACTAAAAAGGTAATGAAACTACGTTAATATTAAAGACAGGTAATGTGAAGGTTTGGTTCGAAGGCCACTTCGTTAGCAACATTTCGGGATCGAATTGCGGTCGTGATCCGCCAAGCGTGTTCAATTGGTGATCATGGCAATTCCGAATTGGGGATCTGTTTGGCAGTTCGAAGGCAGCGCAATTTCAGTGAATACATTTATTCAGCGGCAATTTGCTGTCTTAACTTATCATGACCTTATTTGTAAATACAAACCGAAAACTATACGTTCACGTATAGATAAAGGCATTTTATGCTTTTGGTTTTTTTTTTTTATGGTAGGTAAAAATCATCCAATGACGAGTCCCGCTCTTGGGCGGAGCGGAAAACAAGTGTCAGACTCTTACTGACTAAACAACCTACCCCGTTCCTACATCGCCATACATACCAGGGCCAGAGCCTTCCTTTTCAGACACAAACCCGTGGTCCTGATTGGCTTCGACCCTTCTGCAGGGTCCCTACGATTGCTGACAACTCCTAGAGGCGCACGGGATGCTTTTGGGGTAAATAAATTTAGCAAGTCCGAACCCTAACTTTTATTTTCAAGTCAAAGGCAGGACAGTGATGAATGTGCGCTGAGTTTTGGCAGAAGCCTCTAAATGTCTTTGTCGAGTGTTTCGAGTTAATTCTGATAATAACATAAACGCCAAAACAAACATAGAATAATTTTCCCTAGACGTATTTTATTTGTTTATCGTTGGTCGGGATAGGAACCTTGACCCAATTAGTGCGCGTGGCGTCACTTCAGTGCCTGGTGACAACTGTGAATGCGCACTCGTGCTAGCTCGTTGTGGCTCACAATGGAGCCACTCGCTACCGTCTGTTACATAAGAGGACAGGGTAGTGACGCGCGTATCCGCTCACGACTATTCACTATTCACTCTGGAATAGCTGCACCTGTACCACATAAAAATAACAACACAACACTGAACACAAGAAACTCTCTCAACAAAAGCGGAGTCGTAAACATTTTGTTTATTGAGACTATCTCGAGTTGGTTTTACAGCTTTTTTTTTACTGTACTCGACTAGAACACTTTATAGGATTTATATTTATTGGTTAAGATATCAAAGTAGGCAATTACTTATAGTAATTTGCTGCTAATAGGCGGTTAAACAAGGTTCTGTATCCGATTACGCTGGCTCTACGAGCCCGCATTTATAGCTAATATTTTAAAGTTATGACTCGGCCAAGGCCTTGTTCGTAGGATCGTTACGATTCGCCTGAAGGCAGTTTGTGTAATACCTGCTTTCGAAGAAATCCTTTACATTTTGCTGATGTAGCTGACGGCTAGATGGATTCTACGAAGTTCTGAAATTTATGACTACGTTTATCGTTCAAATTAGAATGTTATCTTCGTTTATATCTTTCAAAAGTCGAGTGAATGACGACAGATATTCTTCTGATTAATTTTTCTCTGTTAGTTTTGTAAACTGAATATTTTGAACAAGCTTTTGTTACAATTGAAAGGAATTCGTCGTCAGGATGACACGGGGTTACGGCACAATGGCTTCGTGTGCCGTAATCTTAAGTAAAAGATATATCTTCATAAATTGTGTCACGCTAACTTGTGATTCAATTTCACGCACGTAATGGATCAGCATCAATAACGTTACATGTTTCCCCGTGAGTAATCTGACGATGTATTTATCGATTCCAATATTACTTTTGATAACAACGTTGTAACTGGTTTGTTTTATTATCTTTTTGGAAAATTTAAAGATAATTGCCAGTAATACAAACGATGATGATGAATTTTGTTGATTTCCTTTAATCTTTTTTATAACGTGTCGATAGCTAGTGTTTTCTTAAGTTAAATTTCTTGCCTGGTCCAGTACTCGAGCCTTTGTAATGCCGTCTACTGACGCTGGCATTAGATCCTTGAGTAATCAGGTAAAATATCACGTCACGCAGGATGGAAGGTTTTATTCGGGTTGGAAAACATCCAATGATTTCTACCGTTCAGGGATGGAGCGGCAGGGTGTGTCAGTCTTTTAATAGACTAGACGGAAGGTTGGATATAGTCTGCGTAATGACACTACGAAATTTCCTTCAATGATACACCCCTTGTACATCCGTATTGAAGCCTAACGTATGGACTAATGTCCATAGGTCCACAATCTCACCCAGCTGTTCACTCTGTCTGTACTACTGAAGTTAATAAGATAGTAGAATAGAATAAAATTATAACCAAATAGTTACATAGTCTTAAGGTACCTACATAAATCTTAATCTATGGATAGTGTTTACTAATTAGTTTTATCGCTCACTGATCTGCTACGTTAATATTCAAGCAATTACTCTTGAGCCCCAGCGAACGTCGGTATTCGCTCACATATTATCTTTCTATTAAGTATCTAACTACGGTATTTGAAATGTTAATACAAATAATAGTTGATTTATTGAATGAGGTGACAAATTTCCTTACCTGACTATCAATATCCATACATAAATCTAAAAAAAGTAAAATCAACACGTAGAATCAACACGTTTTTCCTCAACATGATCCCAGATCTTAGGAGCGACTTATACGAGGATATCGCGCTCCCAGATTAAAATGATCGGTGGCGAGTGAGGTATTTTCCGTGTTCAGGGTTATTTTCTTTGTTAGGAGAGTATAAGACCTACTTACAGGACAACGACGTGTCCTTACGACCAAGGCTTCGCAAGCTTACGTAATGGTTTTGCCAACTGTGCAACAACATTATAGATTGATGGACAAACTGAATGCTTTTATTATTTAGTTGACTAGAATAATGAAGTTAATAATAGGTTTAAGACATCCTAGAGGTTATTGGTGTTCATCTCTATGAACACAAAAGGTCAACTGAATGAATTTAGGTATGGTTTTACTCTGGGGGCCTGGGAAGTAAGGTAAATAAGGGACAGGAGTCTCACACGCCCTTTCCCTTTGCTCTAGATCTAAGAGAAGTGATTAAAAGATATTCCTCTCAAAAAAAAAATATCTTAATAGTTACAGAAAGCCATGGAATTTATATGTACTTCAATAAGCTCAGTCCCATATTGAAATAACGAGCAATAATGAGTATTCCAAGATAAAGTTCTCGACCTAAATCTTGTGGAAAGTTATTGTAACAAAAACAAAATGAGGTTTTGTTTACAAGAGTTTGAAAAGTTAAACGCTTCAAATTGTATCATTATACTTACTGAAAAGCAGGAAATAAGACATAGAACAAATGTAATTTTGTAGGGAACATAAAGTCGGTAAAAAGAAGATCACTATTTTATGAAAATATGTCAATATTTTTAATTTTAAAGAACCAAAGCAGGCCCTGAATAGTTCCAGTAACCACTTAGTTTATAAGTTTAATCTAGGTCGCAACTAGTACTGAAGTCTGAGTGAACTAATCAGCGCTGCCACCACAGAAACCTACATAGGTTGTGCCTATTCCTTTACATTGGCTATGGGTACGTAAGTACATTGCCGGCAGATTGGCCTGCGGTCTTGCGGCGTAGTATCGGGCCAGAGCGCCGCTTCGTCTATCCTGACCGCGTCATTTTGTCTATGAGCCCTTATCGATTCAGAATTCTGGCTTTGTAATCATGAAAGGAAAGGGATACTATCAAGCGATTTCATTTATTGCTGTTTTTAAGAGTAGTTTTAATTAGAAGCGCAGAATTATGCATGTACTTTTTTTTTGGTAACGTGTTGCCAAAAAGGTTAATAGTAAGTTTTTATTGTCGATTTACAGACAACATGGTTTCATAAAAAGATGAAGACGCTCTTTTTTGTTAAAAAAATAAAATAAAAACAAAACTTTTATGGCATCACATGTTATTTTATCCATAAATGGCCAGTAATTTTAAAATTTTACATAATACTTATTTGAAGAGGTTGCACTGAAACATACAATTTAGACAAAAAATGCTAATACTGGCAAGTAAAATGATAGCTATTAAATTCCTTTTTAGTTCTTTTTTCAAAATTTTTATTATTGGATAGGTCGTGATGCTATGCCAATTTGTACCCGACCCGACTCGATTCTCCGATTACGCGTATTACGCGTATGAACGAGTTTATTATGTAACTCCAAACGTGACAAACGGAACGAACGTTCGTTACTAGAATGAACGTTCGCCGCATAACAAAAGCTGTGGCAATATCTGAAATAATTTTCAAACAAAAGCTCGAAGGCTTTACCTACGCTCGTTATAAAAGATTTAACGAACTTCTTAGTGAACGAACTAGAAACTAAGAAAGCTAATTTATTTCAGAGAATTATTTTACCATTATTTCGAGGAATAAGACTTGATATTCTGATCCTTTCTACGAACAGATAATGAGGTACAAGATTGTAGTAATAACAATCGGTAGGTGGTCCCTACGCAAGTTCGCGAGCTCGTCTGCGAATGTAAATGACAGAGCATTATGAACTCGCACTGAATACCTATTACGAGAAGAATGCTTGTACTTAATTGCTTACTTGAGAGCTTTAGCGAATATAATACTGTTGTTATTCAATATTGCTTTCATTCTGTGCGGGTTACTCGGTTAACTATAGTTGTTTTGGGTATTTAACGGGTTGATTTGATAATATGTGCGTTATGAAAAAGATGTTGTTAAAAAGGAGTCGTTTTTTTAAATGATAAACTAGTGCTTGTCTGCAATCCCACCTGATGGTAATAAGTGATGCAAACGTTGATGATGATTGGCTATTTTATCTATTTATATTGAAAATATAAAAAAGGAGAACTCACCGTATGCGTAATAAAAAAGATTTATTTATTTTATTCCAAATTGGTAAGTAAAATTATATTTATTAAGTAGGTACTTCTTCGCATTTAAACTTTTTTATCCCGTTGTATGTTATTTTAGGATAATTGTTTATTATCACATTGCTGGTAGGAGGTGGTATAATATAAATTTTACGTATTGATCGCCTGTATCACCTATAGCACAAAACATAGGCAGTAGGTACTAACACCAGCTTCATCCTTGGTTTCGCTCTCGAGGCTTATTTCACTGAAAACGTGAATACTTTCAGGAGAAAAGTAAAAGCTCATGACACTCAGCGATAGTGTAGTATTTCATAAGTGAGAGAGTTTTCGTAACGGGAGCAATATTTCAAAAGCTTATGTATCTTTTCTAAAGATTAGGTAAGAAACCTTTTAATAAATGAACAATGTAAGTTCTGGGTTATTTTAGAATATTTATATAAGATTATCCAGGTGAAGCAATATAATTTTACTAACGGAATTTATAATTTGAAAAATCTAAATTGACATGATGAATAAATTCTGAATTACAGGAAAACTTGGTCGATCCAATGGCGCATTTTTCCCACCCGTACGCAAAATACTATGAAGTGGAGTTGCCGATAACAGCCCGATATACAATACAACACAATACACAGGAACTTAACATAATCGTACCAATGCCCAAAATTCAATCCAATAACCTCGTAAGGCCCAACCTAAATTTAGGTCGATATATATTACGGCCCAATGTACTAAAAATAGGTGCAAGTAGTTGCGGCCCAGAACTTTGATTTAGGACGGTGATTTACGACCTCAAAAAACTCTTTTATGGGGTATTTCTTATACCTAAAGTTAACTATTTCATGCAAAAAATATTTTGAAATAGTCAAAATTAGATATGCTTTCAAGATTAATAATTTATCGACGGTAGATTTAAATTGGCGGGATTATTTAAACAAAAAATACGTTTAAATATTATGTCATAATTTTAGGTCGCTGGGCCGTAATTCAATGTTTTTAAAAAGTGTCTTGGGCCGGAGTGTTAAAATTGTTTTTGTCATTAAATTAGGTTGTTGGGCCTTACGAGGATAATACACAGTTCTTGCAGAACGGTTCGTAGTAGCTTTGAAATACGTATGTATTTTTGAAAAGATGGAAGGAGTGGAAGGAGGCCTTTGCTCCGGAGTGGGAAAAAATAGACGAAGAAAAATACAATAGCTGTTACTTACCTATAATTTTTCAAAGCGAACAACTTTCAGGGTTAGCGGGAGCCGAATTCTATGTTCTATTCCAGAATATGGAGTAACCCACTGCCAAGTTTTGAGTCCGTACAGAGGTCAAGGCACAAAAGCGCGACAAACAAACAAACAATAACATTCGCATTTAATTATAAAAAGTTTTAAAACTGTATAGCTGATCTTCAAATTATTTATTTGTTTAAACTTCTTGTACAGTAGTGGTACATAGGCGGACGGCGGTGGTAATTATACAAAATAAAATTATTAATCCTAAAAAAATAAAATTATAATAAGTTTTAACACCAATTCACATATTCCATTATCAAATATTTGAACAAATAAAACTAATGAACATAAAACTAATATGCCTTACATTTATATTTACGTTTAGCTTGTCTGAACAATATTAAACCAATCTCTCCATACTAACTTATCCTTTGTACAGTTAAGACAACATACACAGAGAAGTTCACGCCGAGCTTTTACCCGAGGCAAGAACGAACCTTGGTAAAATAATGTACTTATACATATTTAGGCGCAGATATTTATATATATTCGACCATTAAAAACGTTAGCTCCTATAATGTATTCAAAGTTCAAATTGCTCGATATTATTATTTTATTGTTATGAGCCTGTTGTATCCTATGTAAGGCAAAGACCTCTCTTTTATTCTTCTACTCTTTTCTGTCATTTTTGTCTTGCTCTTCTGGCCAATCTATTAGGTAGTTTTTGAAAATAGTCTCTCCGACATAATGTAGTCGAAAGATAAAATATTAGTAACACCAACTGCCATAAAATGCATTTTAGAAGTAAGCAAATATATAATAGAACGACGAAAATAAGCACTGTTTTTAAGTCATATTTTTTAAGAAACTGACTGCAGTCTACGGTCATTTATTTGAAAAATATGGCATATTTATGAGAATAAATTTTACCTTTAAACACAGAAGTAACTTAGTTATGTTCTACTAAAGGATACTTTAAAATGAAAACACATAACCGGTGGCCGTATTTATGTTCTTTAAAAAAAAGAAAGCCTTAAACCTTTCGAGTACAGTAAACAAGATACATAATACTAGCTTTTGTTAGCGGCTTCGCCCGCGTACTTAAAATATAGCCTGTGGCACTCAGGAGTAAAGCAGCTTTCTATTGTTACTAAATTTTTTCCAATCGGACCAGTAGTTCCAGAGATTACCTCCTACTAACAAAAAAACAAAATTTACCTCTTTATTATATTAGTGTAGATAAATACAATATGTGTGTGAACGCCGGTGTTCACGTGGGGTTCAAGAGTTTAAGTAGATCAGTAAAGGCTTCGCCCAATCAGATTGTCTGAGTGAGTTGTATTTGGCCCTCTTGTTTCATTTGTCCGCAGTACGCAAGTACTTGTCTGGCTTCGAGTTGCTGGTAGTCTTATCTGCCTTCAGGCACGTAACACATAAGTATAACGTATAAACAAAAACTTTCAACGTTATCTCCTTTATGAATTTATTTATTTATATATACTTTAGTGTATACCAACCAAGATAAGAAATTATACAGTTTGAGCCTTTAATTAAAAAACATACAATTGGTGGCCGTATCACATTCTACGATCTCTTTCAGGCAATCTGGTATGGATAGAGATTGCTTGGACATTTAATGGGGTTGCACTTTATGCATCACAAAACAAGTAAAATATTGGTGAAAAAAACAAAGTACGTACTCTACACTAGACAGAAATACATACATTATAAAAATAAGCAAGAAAACAAGTGACTACAATTTATACAGATAATAACGAAATGTAATTACAAGGACAAGTAATTTCCTTCACAAGTGTTTTGAATACATTAATCTATTTATCAACCACAGTTAAATTAGTTTTACAAAGCATTTTGATTAAAAAATACCGTGATATTTACATTTATTCTGCTACTACAAAGCAACTTATTTAGCGTGAATATATTATGGACACAAAGCCGCCAAATTTCATGGTACTTGTACTAATTTGGATTGTAAGAGTAACATTACAAGGAAAGCAAAACCCAATGTCTTAATTAACACTATCTTACAAAAATCAACTGCTACGCTTTTCGTAGACGTGCTACGAATTTATCTACGAGCTTTGTTTTCGTAGCCCGTTCTCCTGGTACCTTTGTCTTAACAATGATATATTTATGGAATGTACAATGGAAAGAGAATAGGGTATTAGACAAGAGGAGAATGGTGGGGGGAGGAAGGGGGTAAAACAAGTTTAGCCTTTTGTAACGTTGACTTTTTTCAAGACAACAAAGGCGGTACTGTGCATTTATAGTAGCTTTCAGAAACGACACACTCTGTTGTGTAGTCTTATATGAAATGGGTAAATGTGATACAAGTTCAGTTAGGGAGGGTGGAGCCCAAATTACAAAATCGATGCTACTATAATCTATATGTGTATGTGTAAAAGGAGAAACTGATTGACATATCAACGCACAGTCGAAACTACTGGGACTAGGATCATGAAATTTTACACTATGCTCTCTATAATGACGTAAGTGAGTATTAAGAAGGGGTTTTTGAAATTCAAACTTTAAGGAGATGAAAAGGGGCAATTTTGTTTGTATACGAAATCTCATTCTGTGTAGCAATATTCTTGAAAGTTAGCGCAAATAGTAACCCTAACCTAAGCAAATAATAAAGATTGACATTATTCGTTTTTAGAACTACCCGCAATAGAACAATTTAGGGGTAAACTTGAAACTTGGCACAAATTCTAATCGATGTGAGTAATAAAAACGATAATTCACAGTTTTTCAATATTAACTTTAAAATACGGTATAAGAGGTGTATAAGTTTCTATGATTATATTTTTGCGAACGAAGTCGCTGGAAAATGCTATACGAGTATATGCCTTCAGAGAATGGTATTAAATGCTATATAAAAGCTCGTTACTTTTGACTTACAACTGAATGGCCTATTGGTTAAGTGGCTAGTGACCCTGACTGCTATGCCGGCGGTCGTGGTTTTGATTCCCACCTAAGACAAATGTTTGTGTGACGAATACGATAATAATTTGTCTTGTGCCTGTCCTGTGGTGTAATTTATAAGTATCTTCGACAGTTGTCTAGTACTCATCGCACAAGCTTTGCTTAGTTTGAGACTAGATGGCGTTGTATAAAAAATAGTGAAGTGGATATCCATACTAATATTATAAATGGGGCACCATCAGGGACTTAAATGAGCAGCCGCCATGGCTGCTCATGTATGCAGACGACATCGCGCTGGCGGACTCGGACAGTGGGCGCTTGGTTCGACGTGTGGCAGCGTGGAAGGAATCGCTGGAAAACGGCGGTCTGAAGATTAATGCGGCGAAGACCGAGTACTTGGCCTGTAACACAACTAACGCTGCTCCTGTTCGCATCGGCGAAGACACAGTTGAGCGCACGGAACAGGTCAGGTACTTGGGATCGGTGCTCCACGAGTCCGGGGACGTCGATTGCGACGTCGAGTCACGTATCTCGGCGGCCTGGGCGAAATGACGTGAGGTGGCCCCAAAATACCGGTTAGGCTCAAAGGACAGGTCTATAAGACCATCATTAGGCCTGTCCTTTTGTATGGCAGTGAAGCGTGGCCTGTACTTGAGCGACATAAGCAAAGCCTGCGTGTCACGGAAATGAATATGCTGCGCTGGATGTCTGGAGTTTCGCGGAAAGACCGCATTAAAAACTCCCGCATCCGGGGCAGCCTTCAGGTCCGTGACATAGCGGATAAACTGCAGGAGGGTCGCTTAAACCGGCAGACTACGTGGGTAACAGATGCCTCGCCATGCCGCCTCCGCCGGGACCCGGAAAACGAGGAAGGCCTAAGAGGCGTTGGATCGACGTCGTAAGGGACGATATGCGTGCTAATGGGCTTAAGGCAGAGGACGCAAAAGACCGAGCGAAGTGGAGACGACTAGGCAGGAAAGCGGACCCCGGGCACCGAGGTGAAAGCCAAGGTAGCAACCGGGACTTACGCTAGGCTGATGATG
The DNA here is from genome assembly GCA_029852875.1 of Mythimna loreyi. NCBI lineage: Eukaryota > Metazoa > Arthropoda > Insecta > Lepidoptera > Noctuidae > Mythimna > Mythimna loreyi. Next base: position 9,154,018 of record CM056786.1, read on the forward strand.
ATTATAAATGGGAAAGTGTATGTGTGTGTCATGGAGAGTGATATATGCTACTTTTTGTCTCTTTCTAACCTAACATTTCCCTAAAATGAGAGGTGGAAGTTTGTATGGAGCATTCGACAATTTTCAAGGGACAATAAATAGAAAAGTGTATGTCCTGGAGAGTGACATAGACTAACTTTTTGTCTCTTTCTAACCCTCCATTTCCCTAAAATGGGAGGTGGAAGGTTGTATGAAGCATTCCACAATTTTCAAGGAAAAAATCGAAAAATTAGTATTCGGTATTGGTATTGGTGCGGTTGGTTGGTTGTATTGGTATTTGAGCGAAGCTGCGGGCAAAAGCTAGTGCATATTATATTATTCTAGCTGGCTGTTGTAAGTCTGGCTATTATAGTCTTGACATAAACGTACATTGTTAATAAAGGAGCAGTCCATGGCATGTAAAGGCTTTGGTACCCGTTATTTTATTAGCGGCGTGACAGGTGGCGTGTCGTAACGTCGGCGTCGCGGCGTCGTCGCTCAGTGCACGACGCAACGAGAATATATTATTAAGTGGATGTTTCCCCACATAATGTGTGTTTCACAAAAAAACAACAGATATTTTGTTGCGGAAAATAATATTAGCTTACATTACTAAAGGTATTTTTAGAAAACTTGATAAAATATCGACGGTTTTTTTGGGTGAGAAATTATATAATGATTTCTTCTGCTAATGGGCGGGTAGGGAGATAAATTTTTCGGTACATATCGACACGTTTACTGAATAAAATATCACTGATTCACTGAATATTACCTTCGGGCAATATTCATATAGGAATCAGCGAAATCAAAGTCCTAACATTTTATTTGGTAAGACCATTTCTCATAAACGTAAATTTTTATAAGGATGTTTTTAATATTTTGCGGATTTCATCACGCATGCTCCGCGCGCAGAAAATTCCAAAAGGCGTGAAGAAATCTGCACAACACTAACAACTCTCTGACATCGTTACGTTACGTGTTGTAGGCGTTTTAAATAACATTTTATTTAAACGCCTACAGGATACTGCAGATAAACATGAGTCTACCCACAATTCAGTATAAACAAGTTCAAATGACGCATATGAAGTTTTGAAGTGACGTCACTTGGCGATCGAGTAAGCCTTGCGGAGCGCAAGTGCAGCTTTATGTCTGAACTTCATGTTGCGACAACTTAAAGGCTATGCAGACAATCGTTAATATTTTTTACGACATTTCGTTAGTCATACTTATGACTAACGAAATTATGACCAACAGTGGCCATGACTACTTAGTCAAGGCCATTGTTAGACAGTTTAGTTTTGAGTAGTCAACATTATTTGTAGTCAATTCTTTGAAAACTAGTGTAAGGTTGGAGATCTTTAATGGCTTCTTTCTTCACTAGGATGGAGCGAGATGGGGTGTCAGACTTTTGGTTACTAAAAAGACTCCTTATGTTCTTTAAATTTGCGTTCTAGAACTATAGGTTTTCCTTTGCTTAACTAATCGAAAATTATGTCATTCCTGTGCACTATTGGAAAAAAGAAATATGCATATTATTTTTTCTAGCCTATTAAAGAGTACTTCTATCCTCATATTTTTTTAAAAGTAACACTGGCCCTGTTGGTCTAGTGGCTAGGGGCTCTGATTGCTATGCCGGAGGTCGTGGGTTCGATTCCCACCCAGGACAAATATTTGTGTGATGAGCACGATCATTTGTTCCGTGTCTGGGTGTATTTAGAAATACTATATACTTATGTTTATTAGTTGTCTAGTACTCAAAATAAAAGCTCTAAAAGCTCTGTTTAGCTTGTGACTTGACAACATTGTGTGATAGTTGTGGGAAATAGGATTGTTTTAAACCTAAGCTAAAACCATAAATATTTTATCAAAATAAACATCAATAAACTTGAAAAACATTCGTGTACCCCGATGGTAACGATAGTGATTCCGTCGTGTTATATCGTCGCCATTTCAGTGGCGACACAAATAGAATACGTTACTTGCTTCCCACTTGATATTTGCTACCATTTCCGGTTTGTGTGTACTGTGACGGGAGCTATCCTACAATAAGAGACTTTTTTATCTTTATCTTATACTAGCTTCTGCCTGCGACTTCGTCCGCGGAAAATTTCTTGTTTTAGCATACTTAACTCTGTTCCTATACAATTTCTCGAGATAAAAAAACAAACTTTACTTCTTTATTATATTATTCATAATCATAAAATATAGCCTATGACACTCAGTAATGAAGCAGCTTTCTATCTGTGATTTTTTTTTTGCAATCGAACCAGTACTTCCAAAGATTCCTCCTACAAACAAAAAAACAAAAAAATAAAAAAAACAAACTTTACTTCTTTATTATATTAGTGTAGATATCAAATTTTCGTGTCACAGTTTTCGTTCCCATACTCCTCCGAAACGGCTAGACCGATTCTCATGAAATTTTGTGAGCGTATTGAGTAGGTCTGAGAATCGGCCAACATCTATTTTCCATCCCCCTAAATGTTAGGGGTAGTCCACCCCATTGCAAAACAACGTTTGCTGGGTCAGCTAGCATCTTATATTTGTGTCCAGAAGCTCTTAATTATATAACATTTTATAATAATTTGCTTTTCTCTGACATCGTAAGACAATTCATATATCAAATCGTATATTCTATTTAATAAAGTTTAAAAGTAAAATCATTGTGCCAGTTAGAATGATATGTGACCTCCTTGCAGTCACCACAGTTCCTATTTTTGTACGTGTTTTTTGCAAGGTTTTCCCTTCGCATTAAACGGTTTTAATATTCTTTTTTCATCGGTCTCATCCTTTTTCATTACAGTGGGCCTCATTAACGCGATTAAGGGATTAGGACAAGGATCCCTTAATACAGTTAATGACGATTACCCATCCGGCCAGCAGCATCCTTATTTGCTCTTAATACGGTAGACCGCTACTTCGGTTACCGAGTTAGCAGCGAGTGAAAATCCGTGAACGCAGTCATTTTTGAGTGATTTTAATCGAACTCAGGATATTATAAAAACTGTCCAAGTGCGAGTTGGACACACGCACGTATCGTTACTAAAAAAAAAGGTTGTTGTATGGATTTTATTTTGTTTTTTGAAGCTTGATGCACATCATTATTAGCCTTTTTACTATTCATACTGCTGGGACACCTCCTCTCTAAGAGAGGGAATGGGCTATATGCACATAACACTGTATTTTCTGCCAGTTGACCTTATATATGTATGTTATATTTCTGTACCACCCGGTACAGAAATATAACACAGAGTAGTGAATTAGTAGTAGTGTAGTAATTGTTGTTATAGCAGCAAAAGGTTTGTATCATCTATGAAAATTTCTACTGTCTAGCTAAGTCGTGAAATACAGCCTAGTGACAGAGAGACAGATAGACAGACGGGCGGACGGACAGCGGAGTCTTAGTAATAGGGTCAGCAATAGGGTTTACCCTTTCGGCATTTAATCTTAAAAAGGAACAGCTAAATTAGGTAAATAATTATTTTAGTGTGAGTAATGATCGTGACTGTAATGTCCGCAGTAATAATCACGAAATTGCAGGTGAATTTGCGACAAACGAAAATACTGCGCTACTTTCATTGGTGTTGCAGATGTATGCGTCAAGCGGTAAACTAACGCATACACGGGTTTAGATAGAACGTATAATACCAGAACGTACGCTATATAATCGAATCATATCAATTGATCGATCACTTTTAATCAAACCTTCGTTTAACAAACCCTTAAAGTGTTCATAATATCGAACATTGGTTTAATCAAGCGTGTAATATATTCACATTATTCACTGTGGCGAATAAATCACTGTGCTACGAGCTACGACGCTGCTACGACGTGCTACGACGATGCTACGAAAACGTTTAGCTTTTCTACAATGTTGCCACGGCAATGATACTAAAAAAACTGCGATAAGACTTGCTTTGTTATACAAAGTATTGATAGTTATTTCCAAGAATATCGCTGATAATAATCTCATTTTAGATTTTGTTGCGTTTTAAACACTAACTTATAACGAATCTAAACCATCATAAGTAACAGTCACTCAGAGGACACAGTGGAGCATACGATGAAAGTTGAACGCCCCGTTTTGGCGGAGCACTCCTCGTTGAGCAGTGACCTCTTGCACGGTCTGGAGCGAGAGAAAATAGGAAACAGTCGCGACCTTCTGCGAAGTAATAATGCTAGCGATGGGCACGGGAATATTTGAAAGGGATACAGTGGCCCTGGAATGTAAAGTGAAGGACATAGGTCGATTTTTATCAGTAGAATTTGCCATGCCGTCTTGATACACCCTAGAGCATGTGAATTCAATTAATGGTTCAGCCTTTAAAAAAATCATAAAAGTAATCAGCATGTTTCGATATACAATAATGTTGCGATTTGTAAAATCACCGTTTTAAAAAGTTCGACCTAGACATTCGTTTAAATAAAGAGATTCAACGTTTTTGAAATCGAGGTTCTTCATTTTAATCGGAAATGCAGGCTGGGTAAGTTCGAAATATCGACCTAGATATTTCCTACATGTTTACAAAAGCCACATAGATCCAAATGTAGACAGAAGCACTCTCAAAATTAAAATGAGCAAGCCGCAAGCCCAGATTGTCAACAGTGACGGTTTGTCCCATTTTAGACTGAACTATATTTTAGCGTCACGTATGTAGAGCTCGGTAGGCCGGTAGGTACTACAGATAAAGCCTGAAGCTCATGCTTAGTGTTTAATTTAACGACAACCCGTTTTCAGGATTGAACTGGGGCAACGATATAAACTTTGATGAATTGTAATGTTGGGACACTAGCTAGATAACTTAGTTGTCTGTGAATAGAACTTTAAATTATATTGCACTAGCAACCCGCCCCAGCTTCGCACGGGTGCAATGTTGATATTATGCATGTATTATACATACAAACCTTCCTTGTTATAATTAGTTTTTTTAATTTAATTTTTTTGGTTTTTGAACAGATGATAATAGTGGTGTAGGGTGAAAGTTATCATTAGAAAAGCTGTTGAGGTCTGTATTTAGACAAACAAACGATTTAATGATGATGAATACACGGAAGGAATCTTTTTTTTTGACATCAGTCACAACGCCGTCTAGTCTAAAGCTAAGCAGGGTTGTGTTATGAGTACTAGACAACTGGTAAACATCTATACTAATATTATAAAGCTGAAGAGTTTGTTTGTTTGTTTGTTTGTTTGTTTGTTTGAACGCGCTAATCTCAGGAACTACTGGTTCGAATTGAAAAAATCTTTTTGTGTTGAATAGATCATTTATCGAGGAAGGCTTTAGGCTATATAACATCACACTGTGACTTATAGGAGCAAAGAAACAATGGAAAATGTGGAAAAAACGGGGAAAAATATTAATCTTCGAGGGCTTCCGTTGCGTGCGCTGCGAAAACGGTAGAAGATACCAAAAAAATATGTATGAAAGAATTATTCCTCTTAAAATGATCTAAAAAAATGTCCGCGACAGTATATGTCTATCTTTTAAGATTAACTCACTAGAACCGTTTTTATGGGAATCAAATTTGGCCGAAATTAATGCATTATTACCAATTTTATTTGTTAGAGTTGTATCAACATAGTAATATTAAACTTATCCAAATAAATGTGTTGTTGATTAAGAGTATGTAATTGTGAACAAAATTGTCTTTGTAATCACTTATTTTCAATGAACGTCTTAGAAGATATTACAATTTTAAAATGCTCCGATATAAAATTCACACGCGCCGCATGATGTGCAAAATATGACACTGCGCCTGGCCGGCAGGCGAGGAGAGGGGTTGCTTTCGGGCGGCGCGGAGGGGTTTTTTTTATGGTAGGTAAAAATCAACCAATGACGAATCCCGCTCTTGGGCGGAGCGGGAAAGAGTGTCAGACTCTTACTGACTAAACAACCTACCCCGTTCCTCCCTTGCCTTATTCCCAGAGCCCCGGTATAACGCTTTCGCACCAACCCTCGGCTGCAGGACGCTTCGACCCTGAAGAGCCCCACAGTTTGCTGACAACACCGTGAGGCGCGCGGGAGCAGTGCAGGCCGTCGACGACTTGGTCTCGGTCTGGACTGTTACCAGACAACCGGACGGCGAGCTACCCATTGCTCACCATCCGCAAGCCAGCGTCTACGGTGGCCGGATATCGGCGGGATCGCGGCGGCGACGGCTACGGCGAGGGCGCTTTTACCCTTGCCTTATGCGGTTGGCCTCCTCCTTTACGAGCATTACTGCTTCGCAGAAGGAGGCGACCGCTTGCCATTCTTCTTGCTGCGGAACATGGCCTGAACCAAGGCCCGGCGCGAGAGGCCACCGCCGCCGATCACCCCCACGAGGACACGGCGATTCTCTTCTCAAGCGGGGCACACCTCCACTGTGTCCTCCGTGCTGGCCACACAGTGGCGACACCCGGGCGTTTCTTCCGCACGAATCCGGCGCAGGAATCTCCTGAACTTCCCATGTCCGGTGAGAACCTGCGTCATGTCCTGCGTAATGTCTATCCAACCACGCCTCAAAGAGGGCACTTACCGCCGAAATTATGGCGTGCCCAAGTGGAGGGTGTAGCTCTATGAAGTACTTTTAGATAATTATGTTCTTTTAAAAACTAAATTGTCTAAATTAATAACAGAAATTGACACGGGCAAAGTCGTGGGTAACAGCTATAATTTATAAAGCTGAGGTTGTTTGCAAAAATAAATATGATGCCCAAAATAACTATTCCACGCGGACGAAGTCGCGGGCACAGCTAGTATTTATATATTTCTAAATACATACATACTACAGATAAATTACACCCAGACACACACACTACTAGACTGACAGGCCAGCCATCTTTGATTTTGTGATTATGAGTAAAAATGGCGTTTGAGTATATGTAGAAATATTATAATTAAATACAATAAGTGCAATAGTTAATTCAAGAGCGAATAGGATACTTTCTAGGCAAATGTGCTCCATCGTTGACTTCATGGTCGCTTTCCGTCAGGCCCCATAGCCAAGTTACTATTGTTTCAATAACGTCGAACTTGAAATCGACCACGCCTTCAATTCATTGTTTCTTACCACGTGACTGAGCGTTGAGATGACGTTAGAACAAAGATATTGGGGAATTGGCCAACTCAAAGCGTTCGACGTTAACGAAACAGTCGAAACTTTGCTACAGGGGCTGGTGAGGTAGAGATGAAATGCGAGACTGTTAACAGAAAAAGAAAGAAAATTGTATCCTTGGCCGGAATTACTAGAACAACATAGTCTAGTAACAATGGGAATCGTGATAACTAAGTTAATGTAACTAAGCTGCGAGTCGAACACAGCGGAAAATATAAATGATTGTCGTAGCGTTAAATCAGTCACGGTTCGTACTTCGTATGTACGCGCAGTAGTTCGTTCTGACTAGTTCTGAGGCTGACTCGAATACATAAAGCGGCCACCTACATACTAACTCGCTTTTGAAACTTCTGACAATTGAATAAAATCGATTCGAGATTGAATTAAGATAACAAACTAATAAATATAAAACTTTCCTTCTATATGACCGTGCGTGGCTCGGGCAAACTTGATAAACTGTTGTAATGGGGTTTGTAATGGATTTTCAATTTAAGAGGTTTTCTTTTGGTAGGTAAATATTATCTAATGACGAATCCCGCCCTTGGGCGGAGTGGGAAACAATGTCAGACCCTGACTGATTAAACAACCAACCCAGTTCCTTCCTTGCCTTAATCCCAAAGCTCTGGTGTTAAGCTTTCGCATCAACCCCTGTCCCTAGGAGGCTCTGACCCTGCAGGACCTCTTCAGTTTGCTGACAACTCTTTGAGGCGCGCGGGAACAGTGCGTGCTGTCGACGTCTTGGCCTCGGTCCGGACTATTACCAGCAAACCCGCCTAAGGTACCCGGGAATCGGGATCGGCGAGAGCGCGATTTGGTAGCATTATTGCTTCGCAGAAAGAGGCAACCGCCTGTCTCTCCACCTCGCTACGGACCATGGCCTAAACCAAGGCCCAGCGCGAGACAATACAAGAGCTAGGTTTGTTGTAGTCATGAGACGAAAGTCGTCGGTGATAACTTTGTTGTTATTTGTTTATTGTTGATTGGTTCGAGCTTGACTGTTATCTCACGTGATGGAAAGTGACGATACGGTCGACGATGGGGCGCGCTTACCATGAAGTAACCTATTCACTCTTGTCTTAAAGATTCCCGGGTCGTAGCCATCAGGAAATGTAGACTCTGGCGGAGAATTCCACTCCTTAGCTGTATACAATGAATGTATTCCCAAAACGTTTTATGCGTATAGCTGGGACGTCCACCATAACTGAGGAAATTACAATAAAGCAATAATAAAGAATATTAAATTAAGTCGATATCGGCACCAGCCTATGCTGAAAACCAGCGCTGTGGCCCATCGCAATGTGAGTGAAGCCACAGCCTTATGCTGAGCGTTTGGCCGTTTTGCGCGGAAGTGGCGCATATCTTCCTTATGTAATTGGTTATTTTTGTTAACTAGCTTTAAGTTTGCGTCATTACGAGTAAATAAACTGATTTTCTTTCTTGAAGAAGGTTAATATCAAAAGTAGCCGACTACACAGACGAATTCCACAGAAGTTAATTACAATAAATTATATAAGTTGTAATAAATTGTGTAAACGACGAAGCTTGTTCCCAGAGTTGGTAATTATAACAGGGGTTTTCCGCTTGCAATGAAAGTTAAGCCACATAAATTGTGTCGGACGAGGCCGGTTCACGTTCAGCCGTTAATTTGCTGCATGATAGAATGTAACGACCATAATGTAATTTAATGTAACATATTAAGGGTTATTTTTTGAAACCGAGAGAAAGTCTCATTCATCTGGCCTAGGTTTTTCTTTATAATTAGATATTTTTATTTCTATTTAATAAGTTTTCTACGATCACTGAATCCAAGACACTCGGCTTGACTTATCTACACTAATATAATAAAGAGGTAAAGTTTGTTTTTTTGTTTGTAGGAGGTAATCTCTGGAACTACTGGTCCGATTAGAAAAAAAATAGCAACAATAGAAAGCTGCTTTACTCCTGAGTGACATAGGCTATATTTTATGTACGCGGGCGAAGCCGCTGACTAAAGCTAGTACCACATAAAGTAGATAAATACGAAAACCTACGCCAGATGAATAAGACATTTTCTCGGTTTCAAAAAATCACCCAAAAATGTTCTTTTTCTACAATTAGGTTTGCATTGTACATAATTCCTCTCCAGCTTTAAACACAAAACATTTTATAACAAAGCAAAATTATTGATACAGTCGTAATTGTAGATACTTCATTTACATACAAATCGCTTATACTTTAAACTCTGGAACGTGTGCCTCGCCCGGATAGCTGTTTGTTGTTATAACTGTATCGCAGAATCCGACAACCTTGGAGACGGTATTAGGAATAAAGAAATTCCCCGGGCGAAGCCGCGAAAAGGCCACTTTATTCTCGCAAATAAAGTTGTGCTCAGATCTTTGTTGTTATGAAAACGTGATAGTAGAAAGCGGGTTGGCAAATAAATATGATGATCCTAATTTTGCGGGACGGTCAATTCTTGGTACAAAATAAAACCACAGCTCAATTTTTATTTGCAGGTTATCTCAGTCAAGTTTGATTTCATTGTACTAACCAAACAATTGAAATTTTATTTTCTAAGAAACTTAAGGGTAGATATACACCAGCGACCTTAAGCGAACAAAAGAGGAGCTAGCATCGCTTCCCGCGCATCAAGAATTCGAATAATAAATTTATTACCCTTCTTGTATTAAACACAATATGTATAAAAACCGCATATCAAAAGCTATTTAATTAAACTATCTTTTAGTTTGTGAAAGTTCCAAAAATTACACCCAATGGTTTTTGCCTGATCTTCACTTTTTGTCTGTATTATTTACCTAGACATAACTTTGAAAATAAATCACACCATGTTCAATGAAAAAACATAAATGGTCGTATGTCTTTTAAAATTAATATATATTTATTCTAATACAATTTTAAATCTACACTTAATATAATAAAGAGGTAAAGTTTGTTTTTTTTTATTTTTTTGTTTGTAGGAGGTAATCTCTGGAACTAATGGTTCGATTGGAAAAATTTTTCAACAATAGAAAGCTGCTTTACTCCTGAGTGACATAGGCTTTAAATTATTTATATAACATGGATGTTACCCGACCTATCACTACAAGAAATTTTCCGCGGACGAAGTCGCGGGCAGAAGCTAGTATAATATATAAAATAAAATATATGGTCGTATTTCAAATTATTAGAGAAATAGTCTAATTTAACATTTTTCAGGCAAGACAACATGTTTTTTTTTCAAAACAAAATTCTTGCCTTTTAAACGTGATGTTGAATTTAAAACCTTCAAAAGTCGTATATATCTCCCCCTTGCAAAAATACTTGAGTATACTGTACTAGGTAATTTATAACATGGATGCCCTTGACGGTTATAATTTTGGTACTACTACTTAGAACATTTTATGTTGATGACACTTCCTACAAAATAAAAGAAGTGGTTCCGTATTGGGGCAACAGTGCGACAAGCGCTGAATTTTAAAGGCATCGTTTGTGAAAGCTTTGGTTCCAGTACCTACTTAAATGTAATGTCACATATAAGTATATAATATATGATACTGGCACCGTTCACGAACTGTATCATACTTATAATACAATAATAGCTTATGCTAAATAGCCAGGGTGGAATTTGCTATTAGATCTGAAAGTGTCATGAGAAATGTTCAAACGTACAATCGCACTTTTCAACACTAGTGAAGATATTCAAGAGAAACGCACTGAGTGAACTGCTTTACATTGTGAGTCTAAAAGTGAAGTAATAAGATTTTTTTTCTGAGTGTGTCGATATAGTAAATTTTGATATAAGTGCAGAAAGTTTGTCATTGCGACCGAGGCGGCATTTTCACGAGCCATAGGCGAGTATATTATTGAACCTAGGGCTGAGGTCAAATTACGTTTTTCAATACACTTTGACTCGTGGGCGTTAACCGGCGCCTCGGTAGTCTGTGTATTAAAATAACATTGTGGTGGGGGCGACACGTACTTTTTCTGCACTAGTGTGGAAAAACAGTGCATTGCGTCTCTAGAAGTGGTGCGATAAGAGCGAGTTTTCGAGTGTTTTGGAAAAAATATGGGCTACCTATTCATTACCTACTGAGGCTGGGTCTGAAAGGAAGGCTCGGCCCTGGCCTGGTATGAAAAGCAGCGAAGGAAGGGTGTGTATTTTTTTGTCAGTAAATGCCTGGCATTATCTCTCGCATCGGCCTAGGGTGCGAGATGTCATTGAATGATTTCACACACTAAAAAAAACGATTTATTCATTAAACTGTGACTTGTTCACTGTTGTTTACTCAACTCGCCTACAATATTATTCGTTATGAATTCGAGTTCACTTAATTACTTATCTTTAAATCGAAAACACAGCTATTAATGGTGTCGTTTGTTTTGGTTCCATCACAATTTGACAAACATTTTACTGCCTAAAGGAATATTGAACGAGACACTTACCTCCCACGATTAATTAATTTACTTTAGCATCGCCCGCAGTTCCGCTTGCGATTTTTAGATAAAGCTATCGTGTTTGACGGTAAATTAATGGCGAATAAGTCAGTTTTAGAGTTATTTAATTGATACCAAGGCAACTTTATTCTGCCTAGTGTCTATGGTACAATACATTAATACCTGGTTCACCCTTGACTGACAGATTGTTGTTGTTGTTGTTTGTTGTTGTATGTGCGTCTATTTTAGGCAAAATAAACATTGTTTTCTTTCTATATTTCAAAGTGATGTATTGTTTTGTTGCAAAGAATTTTGTTCTCCGATTAGGTATTACAATTAGATTCGATGATTAGAGACACTTTCTTGTTAAACTTTTTGAACGCTTCATCATCATCGTTTCACCAAAATACGTCCACTGTTGGACATAGAGCTCCCATAATTGTAACCATAATAAACGGTCCTAGGCTATGCATCACGCGTCCACCAGATACCCGCAACCCTTGCCAGGTCATCGAACCACCTTGTACGAGACCTTTTGATGCTTACGAGTATGTTATATTAAATCAAAACTACTATAAATTCTTTATTATATTTAGTTTTTATCCATAAAGGCAAGTCTAAAAGCACCAGTTATGTTTTAGGCGGTCGATGATTTTTTTCTTTTTAGGGTTCTACACCTCTAAAGGACAAAACAGAATCATTACAAGATCATTGTAATGATTCTGTTTTGTCCTTCTGTCACGATCTGAAGCTCATGTGGAGGTATTGATTTGAAATTTAAACTCAGAAACCATATGTTCTGCGGTTCTTTGAAGTTGTGAAAAAGTCGAAATTTTAGGTAACAAAAAAAGTGATACGGCCACTTATGTCGTAAAAAATGTACATATATTTCGATACTGACCCAGAATCTTGAAACTCTTCGTAAAGCAAGGTCTTATAGCACAGGTATAGAAATAAATCTGAAAATATGTAGTAAATTTTTTCGACACAAAAAAACTTTTACATTTCGGCAAAATCTTCGAGAGTTCGTTCGGGAATTGAAACACTAAGTTTTTGTGTTTGACTCGCACTTGCGGTTTTTTTGGAGCTGGGAAATCATTTAAAGAAAGAGTCATATGATGCTCTGAGGTAGAGAGGGCGTGAGATACTTTTACTGACTAAAATACACCTAGGAGGCACGTTTGCACTTTACGTTTACGAGTTTTCTCTTCAAAAATTCCCTATGGATTCTTTGTATATCTTTCTGTTTGTATATCTGCCAGACTGATTTTGATGAATGGGGTGTCAATCGTTACGTTGTTTTCGTCTGGGTGACACAGACTATTAGCATTATATCTGTACATAGTATAAAACAAAGTATTACTAACGCGTCTGTCTTTTTATCCGCTAATTCTTCGTAAACGACGCAACGGATTTTGATGAATTTTTCACTTATAAAGAGAGCAATAAACAAGAAGGTTTTACGTACCTACAATATTTGCACACATGTACAATAGAATAATTATTACAAATGTTAGATACATTCAACAAAAATTCTCAAAAAATGTGTTTATATAAAGAAAGAAGAAACACAATTTATTGGCGTGAAATGACTATTGATAGATAGAAAATGTAGTCTTATTTTGTCGCAAGGATTTTTGTTCTGCGATTAAATGCATAAAGCTGCAATTCATGTCGCAGCTTTCGTGTTTTATTTGATTGCAAAAGATAATCGTATTGGATGAAAAATAAAGGTCTGAGTTCAAACTCATATAGAATTGCGTGCAATATTAATACTAGCTTCTGCCAGCGGCTTTGCCTGCGTGAAATTCGGTTTCTCCATACAATCTTCTAACCCCGTTTTACGTCGTGTAACCTTAGCAGATATCTACGTCCTACAATAGTACATTGTTATACGAGGGATGAAAGAAAGTTATTTAGTCCCGAGAAATTTCTTGGCGACCGAGCGACAGCGAGGTCGCTAATAGTTCGAGGGACTAAATAACTTTTGAACCCGAGGTAAACACTGTGCTTTTCATTACGAATACGAGGAAAATAAAAATAATAAAAACCTGAGTCGTCGTCAAAGGCCTGAGTCGTCGTCAAAGGTATGTTTTTAGGTAGGTATATTTCTTTTGATTTAGGCGGTAGGCGGTTTTCTCCTCTTAAGAATCTTGCGTTCAATTTATAACTGAAGCTAACTAACTAAAACTTATCGTGTTAATAAAAAATTCTTCTAACAGAGATTTAGCAAAATGTAAACAAAACTTTACACCTCGAAAAAAAGGAAGATCAAATCGGCCACAGATTATAGACAGTCTACCATTTACCCGCCAATTCTTTTTTTCAGTGTTCGGCTCCCTGGCTTTTCAGTCAATATTTTTCATATTTGCAGCTTTTTCCGTAGTCAAGTTTTAGTTTGTATTACATCAGCTTGTTATAATACTACTCTAAATAAAGTAAATGAACAAACCATACCGCCTTTACTGGAGTGTCACTGAGCGAGCTTCAATGCTACTAAATATTTAACAGTCGGTGAATATGCATATTTATGAGGTTCAATTAGGTACATTGCACTGTAACTGTATTACAGTTATGTCTACTTTAAAAACGCGTTTTAGCGCCATCTGTTTGAGGGTGAAGGTAGTGAAGCAGTTGGAGCAACAGGTGCATGACAAGCACCATCTAGCGGGTGGTTTGTAGAAACAGTAAGCTTGCCTGCCAGTAGCTGAGGTCTTGAAACAACGTTAACCTTTGTGGATGAAAAGAGAACTATTTCGAGAAAAAGGTTGACTAAAGCGACACCTTGGCGTTTTCTAGTTTCATTGAAGGTTGCAGAGATGAAAACATCCGGAGTAACGACAGGATGTTCTTAGTTCCGATACGAAAGCCAGAGGGCTATTCCTAACGGCTTCCCGACTGCGCCGTCGACCTCTATACGTACAAAGTTTGTACGTAACTACTTACTTACTATGAATGAATCCTTAAAGTCACATCAAATGTAACGACCGATATGAATTCCGTTCGCATTGTGAATCGTATAAAAATTTTACAACTCCACGTAGAGCCGTACAGCTCACCGTCATCAAATCAATTTTACGACCGTTTTAAGGGTTGCTATGGTTATTTCCTATCAGTGAAGGTCTATTTAAAAAACAGCTCGGCGATCGGCAAGGTCACCGCAGAAAAATAAGGCTTAGTTGGTTCAATATGAATTAATGATGATGTTTGAAATCGATATTTAATCACTTTGTTGTACAAGTTTTAAGTTATTATTTAAATGTAAATGGAGCGGTTAGTGGAATATTAATAACGATAAACTGTTACTATGCTATTATTAAAATAGTTGGAATTTGGACTGAATATTGAACAGGATCTCTTGTATGCACAATCGGATGCAGTCCTATAAACTAGGTAAACATTCACACAAATTCAGACCTGCGCTCTGGTGACCTAGGCCACGAACACGAAGCTCAAACAGAACACAGTTTTACACTGAAGAGAATATTATTTATAATGTCCATTTCCAGAATTAAATTAAATAAAAGTTGTAAAACTGAGCATCATCTCTAAGCTAAGGTCTACGCTTTATTTAAATTTTATAAAATTTGTTTTTAGAAGTGGTACTTATCCGTCCTCGTTAGAGAGGGGTCATGCGACACATGTGGTCCTCATAACGTTAAGTATAAACAATAGAGGTTATTTTATCTGAAATCCTAGTATTTACTATGCAAAAGCCGCCCAAGCCTGCAGCCGGGGCGCGGGGAGCGTGCGCCGGCCGCGCCACGCGATCATTTTGCACCGACGGGCGGGCGGGGTGCACGTCGAGCAGGAACCTCCGCCCGCGCCTCCCACGGACCCACTCTATACTACAACCTCGTTAGTCAAGTGACGTAAAGGCTCCATATAGACGCGCACAGTGAATGAGTACGTACGTTATTGAGGACAACGTGGAATCGTTGCATTGGATTTGTAGTGTACGGACAACTAAGAGATAACCTTGCCAGGTGCATCTATTATTCAGTGACTACGCTACAGCTATATATACAGCCAGGATGGCGGCCTGTACAGGTAAGTTTTTTTTATGGGTTTGTTTTTCCCATCGGATTTCACAATGTCAAATGAAGTCATGAATATTATAGATTTTTTTAAGGACAACTTGTAGCTACGCACACGACAAGTATTCAGTGGTGTGTTTTTCAGAGAATTTGTATACACAAATTATAATCGGCTTTGTGGTTAAGGTTCAATATGCTGTGGCAGAATGTACAATGAATTGCAATCACTAGCGGGCTGCATTCTCCGAGGTGCGCAACTCCTTGCTGCTATTTTTACCGCCGGCAAGCTTTGATTCCGTCTGTCCCTAGGGTGCAAAGCAGCAAGCGCAACAAGAAGATAGAAGTAGTCAGTTATAATGAATTTCTACTTATTTTGAATGCTTGCAAAAGTAAAAATAGCAGTATTTGAAACGTAGGTATTTAGATTTTCATTGTTAAGTTCAGCAAAGGATAATATTAGCGTACAAAAGCAATTCGTAAAGTTAAATTGCTGCCGTTGTTGTACAAACCGCGTAACTACAGTCCGCAGGGTAGTTCCACAGTAGTCAAGTACTAAAACGATTGGAGTAGCAGTGAGTAGTGTGGAAAGGACCGGTGGCGGTCGTAAGCGCTATTTACGGCGCGAACGGTTCATTTACCGCCGGTCACTTTATTACCAGCGTGAACTTTACTTAATGCATACCTCGACCTGCCAGCAAACACACGACACTAAATTGATTAAGCATTGGTTTGATGGAAGCGAAAGGTTCAGTCCTAAAGTGCTGTTGAGTGCTAGGTCTAATAGGCACCTACCTGCCAACATTGATGAAGTAACTCATTTCAATTAAGGAGCTTTGAACTTTTGAGTTAAACAAAACCGCTTTTCTCTTGATACTTTTTAACAAGTTGGTAGAGTTCTCTGCCTCTTTTTAATTGGTTTCAGGATTTGTTTATTATACTTTGTGAAACACTTATTTTGTAATCAAATACTTGATAAGCGTGACCCAAAATATTAATCGGTATTGTAGGGTTTCCTATTACTCGTCGGATTAAATAAAAGCCACGCTGGAATTTCTTAATCGGTCGTATGGCATCGGCTGGACTCGACGCGGTGGCGTCGATATTTTTCATCAGAATCCCACATTAGACACCGCAGACGTTTTTAATGGACACATAAAAGTTTTTCCACTTATTTATATGTAAATGTGGCCTTGTCTTGCTTGGCAATATAAAAACATACCAAACAATGTATCTACTTGTATGTTAGATCCCTAGCCTGGGTCGGCAGTTCGACAGTAGTTGTGCCAACTCGATTAATGGCATCGGAGCCGAATGTAATCGAGAAACGTTATTTACATTATACTAGTCGACATTTCTTTCGGCCAAATAAGTGTGTGTTGTAGCCTGACTGGACCGAATAAAGGTTTTACGGCCGCCGCCGCTGTGTACATACTACATATTAGCGTGATTAAATGAAGTATTGACGTCACACTACATTATTTTATGGTCGTGGCTCCATTTTCTTTCTTCTTCGTATAAAGAACTTACTTTACTTACATTGTAGTGTAAGCAGCACATTTAAAAATAAACCCAACTAAGTGCCAACGGAGAATGGCGATAAGGTTTCGTAGGGTTGTGTTACGTCTTAATGCCGCTGTATTGTTTGGTCATTCCCAGCTTATTTACTAGCTCGGCCACGGACCTATTTACTATTTCTGAAATATAGTTATTATTTGGATAGCTTGTACTTTAAGTTCATGTAATATTTGCGGCCTTATTACTTAATTCTCCATTGTAACTAACAAACAATGGTCCTTTTACATTTGGATAAGTAATACTGAATATTCAAATGGTTCATGAACGATTTACCAGTTTCATATCGAAGAAATTCAGCGTAATTTAATGTTGCTGTGTAGCAAATGTGGTAGTCAGAATGAAAGATTCACAAAATACTGTCACAACGTTTCAAATAACTGCTAGTCTGAACATTAAAGAAGAAGGCATTTCATATTTTATTCGTAGAAAACGGGCAGAATGGCGTGTAAGCTATTTCTTTGGAACAACATAAGTAAGCGTTTCTAAGGCCACGAAGTAAAACAGCCTCGTACAATGTCACACACTCTAGAATTATGTGGTTGCAGCGTTGGTTTGGTTATGTCGGTGAATCGATACTAATTCAATGGCTGAATAGAATTCTGAATCATTGTTATGTGAAAACAGAATGGTTCTATTATTGGAAAAGATGTTAGTAGAAAAACGCGTTTATCAAAAAGTTGGGTGGTCACTTATAAAAGCCTCTTTATCTTTGTTAATTGATAAGCCAGCCCTATCGCTAAGCCTCGCATGACGCACTTAGATAGCTTTTGACATTAATTATTTAAGTCAAGGAAAACATTTAATCAGAATATGTGTCCCTACATTTTGGATTAGTGAGGCCAATGATGAATGAATACGCATATGTAATGATATGTTAATTTCCAGCTTATCATAATTACGTTAGTGGGCGTATGCTGAACGAATTAGCTTAACAACCAGCTATTACTGTGTATCAAACTGAGTACGAGGAGGTTAAATCGTTGATTTGGTTTTGTATTTGGCCTTCGTTTTCAGTGTGACTGGTAGATTGCTTTTGAAAACCTCTTTCATTGCCCATTGTGTTTGATACCCTGTCTCACCTACGCTTCTCAAACATGGCCGCTGTCAGCTAAACAGACTCACAAAGTTTAAGTTTGCCAAAATAGCATGGAAAGGAGTCTTTTGGGTCTAAAGCTAAGTGATAAAGTGAGAAACCAAGATATAAGAAAGATCACTAAGGTACAGGACATAGCAAAAACAATAAGGAGCCAAAAATGGAAGTGGGCTGGACATGTCCAAAGATCACCAGGGAACAAATGGTCAAAAATTGTCACGAATTGGTACCCAATATACAAGAAAAGACGAAAGGGCAGGCCGGTCAAACGCTGGAGTGATGACATAGTTGCCACGGCTGGAATAACTTGGCACAGACTAGCAAGGAATAGAGACCCATGGAGAGAAATGGAGGAGGCTTTCACCGCCAGAGCGGTCCTTACAACATAAGTCAGTACTAACAAACTAGGATAAGCAAATAGTTACTAACACAACCAAAATTATTAAATTGTAAATTTTTTGTAAGGATTAAATAAAGCTATTATTATTATTATTATTGGTAATATTCAGTATTTCTATAATTTGTTGTCTGTCTTATGGTAGGTAAAAATCATCCAATGACGAATCCAGCCCTTGAGCGGAGCGGGAGCCAGTGTCAGACTCTTACTAACTAAACAACCTACCCTGCCTGATGACGTCGACCTTCTCTTTTGCTAGCATTACTGCTTCGCAGAAGGAGGCGAACGCCTCCCACTCCTCATCGCTTCGGACCGTGACCTCTACCAGGAGCTTTTTTTTTTTTATGGTAGGTGAAAATCATCCAATGACGAAACCCGCTCTTGGGCGGAGCGGGAGACCAGTGTCAGACTCTTACTGACTAAAAAACCTACCCCGTACCTTCCTTGCCTTATTCCTGGAGTCGAGGTAACAGTTTTCCACCACCCTCTAGGCTCCAGGAGGCTTCGACCCTGAAGGGCCCCTGCAGTTTGCTGACAACTCCTTGAGGCGCGCGGGAACGGTGCGCGCCGTTGACGACTTGGACTCGGTCTTACCAGACGACCGGTCGGCGAGCTACCCATTGCTCACCGTCCGCGAGCCAGTGTCTACGGTAGCCGGATATCGGCAGGATCGCGGCGGCGACGGCTACGGCGAGTACGCCGTTGCCTTTGCCTTATGCGGTTGGCCTCCTCCTTTACGAGCATTACTGCTTCGCAGAAGGAGGCGACCGCCTGCCATTCCTCTTCGCTGCGGACCATGGCCTGAACCAGGGCCCGGCGCGAGAGGTCGCCGCCGCCGATCACCCCCACGAGGACACGGCGATGCTCTTCCCAAGCAGGGCACACCTCCACCGTGTGCTCCACCGTGTCCTCCGGGCTCGCCTCACAGTGGCGACACCCGGACGTCTCTTCCGCACGAATCCGGTGCAGGAATTTCCCGAACTTCCCATGTCCGGTGAGAACCTGCGTCATGCGGAAAGTGAAGACGCCGTGAGGTCTATCCAGCCACGCCTCAAAGAAGGGCACTACCGCTGAGATTACGGTGTGCCCAGCGCTGGGTTGCGACAGTCGCTGTTTCCACTTCACCATGAGATCTCGCCGGAGCTCCTTCCGCCACGCCTCGACATGTTCGGGCAGCGGATCTTCGCTCCGGCGTTGCATCTCCACGCGCTGGTCGTGCATGCGTGCAAGGACTGCCTCTACCAGGAGCTGGATCTATAATTTGGTGCTGGTCTTTCTTTCTATTTTCACCACGCCTCTCAGGGCCACTAAACAAATTTTTTAATGGACCTTCCCGACCCTTCTGTTGGAAATCCGATAGAGTCGATAATTCCGCCATTCAAACAGATAGGTATCTCAAAAAACGTATTCCAAGAATTCCTTTTTTTTTAAACTTTAAATTCTCAACCTTAACAACGTAATGATTTTAAATTGTTGTATATACAATACTTTTAATCCTACTAAATTAGTGTACAACTGTCCAATAATTTAAATAGATGCTCGGATTACAAAAATAAAATAAGTAAATAATTCTTCATATTATGCATATACTGTGCTCGTCTTAAGATTTACTGTTATGAAATGTTCACATGATGGACGAGGACGCATGCACTCTAAACTCAAGTGTAATCTTAAATTGGGTGGCTGAGTTCATTGAAAACATACTACTACACACACTTTTTTTTACATATTCTTTTGTCATAAATCATAGTTATAAAAAGTGTTGTTTCAAACTTAAGCAATAAATACCATTGTATCATATTTTATCAATGGTGACATCTGGGCGTTTCTTCCGCAAGAATCCGGTGAAAACCTGCGTCATACGGAAGGTGAGGATGCCATGACGTCTTTTCAGCCATATCTAATATACAATGATTATGTTATGCCCAGTTACTTGAGAACTGTCTGTATTTCCAAAATATCTAGACAAAAATATGGATCTCCGCTAGACATTTTTTCACTTTTACACAATAACGTAATAACCACATAAGAGCGGTTGTATGAAAAAATAATGAAAATATATCTTGGGTTGGTCGCTCTTAACGAGTTAGGGCTGCGGTGACCGTTTGAAAAAGTGACTGACCCTAGAACGCTAAAGACACTGATGGGTTTTAGTCAGTAAGAGTCTAATACGTCCTTTCGCTCCCCCCTCGTATGGAAGAAGATGGGAAGTAGTCATTTGACGATTTCCCACGCAAAAAAATCTTAATACTGTCAAGTTTTTTTCAGTATTTATTGATTCAGTGCGTCTCGCGACCATAAATAATAAACTTACCAATAAACAGTTTTTCTTATAAAGGTCGTTGAACCGAGATGGTAACAGAACTTTCATAGGAAGTTGCTGGCTACGTAGTAGTCCCAATAATTAGACAATTTTGTTTGTAGTCTAACATTTTTCATTATTATTCATCTGGTAAATTACATTTTGTGTTTAGTAAAAATCGGTACATGAAGTAAATGTTTACCGTATTGGCATGTTTAGTATTTGTACGGCGCTGCACGAAGCTAAAAACGATTGGATATTATTTATTTTGCGTTTATACGTTCACAATGTTTGTAAAAAAATATTTATGTTTTTGTTTTGGTACCAACAACTATAAAGGCTTAATATTAAAGGACAAAAATATTTCGTAGTCCTTGCTACGCTGCTACGAATCGTCTACGACGGCCTACGAATGCCTACGCAGCTCTTTCTCGTAGGCGTTGTCCGTAAATTGACCTTATATTATTATGATGATATGGGTTCGTGGATTTCACTTTTAGAATATTTAATAATGATCAAAATGCCATCTGCAATATGCTGTATTACCCTTCAAATAAGACTATATTGGGTAATAAATATGCAGAAGCTGAGCAAAATCTCCTATCAGCACATGAATAATACAGTCACACCATTCACATTTGTCTGAAGTTACACTGTAGAGCAATATTATAGGTGTGTGCTACTGTGTACATATAATTTGCATGACGAATGGTTTATGGACGTACGCTAACTGCAAAGGCAACGCTTCATGGAACTGAATGATTTATGTAGGTAAAGAAAACTTAATTATAATACAAAATGTAACTTTTAGTATGAGTAGGTATGTCTTAGTAACTGCTTAGTTACTTCCAAGAATAGTCGTATTAAATGTGATTCCAGTAAGCTTTTGATTGTTCAGTCTTTGAAAGAACTATTACTTTAGTGTTCCTGATACCTACAATCCGGGTATCTTTAAGTCAAGAGTGAATAGGTTACTTCTAGGTAAGCGCGCTCCATCGTCGACTGCATCGTCGCTTTCCATTAGGTGAGATTGCGGTCAAGCGTGAACCAATAATCAATAAAAAAAAATAGTGTGCAAAAGCGAGTGTCTTTTAATTTGTTTACGGGTGTATCATTATTAATATTTTTCCTGAGGCACTGTCCCATCAAACTTGTAATATCAGTATCAGTCTGTTCATTTAGGGGACGTTGCCTCTGTCTGACAAAAGTTTTAATATAACAACATTCTCCTTTTTTCATCAAGACCTAAAAATGTTCCCGGCCCAGTCAAGACAAAAAGCTATCACATAGTCTTTAAGAGATTACACAGAAGGGTTAAATAATAGCGTCCTTATTTTTTATATTGTCTCCTCGCCTGTCTATTCTTGTCTGTGCATTTATCACTTAAATAGTAATAGAAATAAAGTGTCGCCGAGACTGTGGCGGCGTCTGGCAGCCGGGGCTGATGGTCTAGCGTCTAGCCCGACGACGACGGGGCGACGTGTCGGCCATGGCAGGAATCACGGCCATCTGCAATGCTTTCTGTTTATCTATACGGATTTATCAGTCTGCAAAGTTTTGTGAGGTATTAGTACCTACCTATAGTTAGTAAACCCTACAGTACCTACAATTTTCGACTATCGAGCGCAGTTTTCTTGCCAAATATCGCATTAAGAGAACGTTAAAATTTATGTATTTATTCTCCTGAGTATCATTAGCCTGTTTCTTGGCATGATGAGCAAAATCTATACCGTTGCTTTGGCAAGGGTTCGTGTTATACCGTACCAAGAAAGTAAATTCATAAAATATGTAGCCTTTTGTATGGATAGGTACACCTTGAAACTTTGTTCTTACATTCAGCTACACAAGTGTATTTACACTCCTGTGTTTTTTTTGGAACAGTATGATTTAGTAACAGCTGTAAACATAGCTTTTCATTTTAGTTCGATGTTTGAAATAATTTTCTATCTAAAATTGTTACCACAATCTGAGCTCGATCGTAGTTTTTTTTCACCACTCTTTATGTAACCACTAGCTTTTGTCAGCGGCTTCGCCCGCGTACATAAAATATAGCCTATGTCACTCAGGAGTAAAGCAGCTTTCTATTATTGTTAAAATTTCTTCAATCGGACCAGTAGTTCCAGAGATTACCTCCTACAAAAAAAGAAAAAAACAAATGAACAAACTTTACCTCTTTATTATATTAATAACTAGCTTTCGCCCGCAGCTTCGCCCGCATACATAAAATATAGCCTATGTCACTCAGGAGTAAAGCAGCTTTCTATTGTTGCTTAATTTTTTCCAATCGGACCAGTAGTTCCAGAGATTACCCCCTACAAACAAAAAAACAAAAAAACAAAAAAACAAACTTTACCTCTTTATTATATTAGTGTAGATTATTAGTGTAGATGACATAAACTGTCTCGTTATATGAGGACCCTGCTGGTTGGTAGTAGTCTTACAATATATCAATAGATAGACAGATATTTATACTCTTTATACTCTATAAAAAATTACAATCGATGCTTCAAATTAATGGAGTGTAACAATGGGCCGTCTTATCGCTTAAAGCGATTTTTTGCAGCCGACTTTTGTGAGAATTTGACAGAGAGGGAGAAAAGATACGCAAGTAGGTATGTCGTTTGTACCACAACAATTATACCTACAATCAAATGATTGAAATTGCTTAAGCAAGCTAGACCATGTTTGGGAGAAAAGTGACTTACACAGCAGTTAGCTTTTGAAAGATGCGTTTTCTTGGGCAGAAGATAAAGTGAGAAACTGTCGTGCAATATTTGTACTATTTAAGCACGAGTATTTATTAAAGAAAACTAATTTTAATTTATGACAAATTTCAAACACAAATGTTTCTAATATTATCATGGACAAAAGTGAGTCATGTAGATAACCTTCACCTAAAAGTAATATCGAAACTATAATCTAAGTTGTTTTCGGCAATGTTTGAACGAATGAAATTGTATTTTAATTATTCACAAAATGATTTTTATTACAATGAAAACGAGGCGAGATGCGAGATGTTTTTTATTTCAAATGCCTGCGCAACTTTTTTTTTATGGTATGTAAAAAATCATCCAATGACGAATCCCGCCCTTGGACGGAGCGGGAAACAGTGTCAGACTATTACTGACTAAACAACCTACCCTATTCCTAAACTGCTATACATACTTCTACTACAGCCTTCCTTTCAGACACGAACCCTTGGTCTTAGTTGGCTTCGACCCTTCTGCATGCTACCTAAACCTTTTGCAAGGTTCCTACGTGCCTACGCAACTTGCTAATATACTATGATATAATCACAACAGGCGCAATCTCGGTAAAATGATGCTGAGAATTTTCCTGTAGTATTGCATAACAGCGAAGCATGACGGGAAACATTTGCTGCCAAATACTGCAAAAAATATTAGATCGTATCACAACCATAATAATGAAAAAAAAATAGCTGTATTCTGTATAGAAATTAGATACTTGCTGGAATTGACGCTGGTCGTGCATAACTGCATCGCCAAAGCAAAAAATACAAAATATAAAAAAAAACAATCGTGGCTGGTTTAGTTTCAAAACTCATAAAACAATTATTTATTATTAGTTGATTTGGAAAACGTCCTGCCATATAACTTATTTATTATTACCAAAGAAAAAAACGGAGGGCGTAATGGGAGGGCAAAGAAAACCTACTATCTATTAACCAACTCAATCTCTGAAAGGATCCGGACCTTCCTTTCAGAAACCGGAAGAAGGAAAGGGGTGGGTTGTTTATTCAGTAAGAGTCTGACACTGTTTCCCGCTCCGGCCAAGGGCAAGATTCGTCATTAGATGATTTTTACCATCATAAAAAATGTTGACTAAGTTTTAACAAGTTTCTCATAATCATTTATTTCTATTTTTTAATATTTACTGACTAGTCTTTAAATATGTGCTTCCAAAGACTCAAGACTCAAAATAACAATAGCTTTCGACAGTCATGATAGCTTTAAAGCGCTATTTGGCGTTGTATATCATTCGAATGATTAATCACATTATTACAGCTTTTGCCCACGGATTCTCTTGTGTTAACTTTCAGGTTGTTGGTCGATATAGAGAGCCTTAACGTTAATATAATTAACTTAAGTAACAATAATACTAGTACAAAAGAAATGTCTGTGACACAAAAATAGATACCATAAGCAGATAAAAGTAGTACAAATGAAATATATAAAAATAAGATCCAACGCTAGAACAGTCAATCCCCTAGGGAAGTGTAATAAGTTGTCCTTTAGTCCTGTTCTATGTAAACGACCTGCCGAAGACAACTAGCGGACCATGTGTTTTTCAGATGATGTTACATAAATGATTTTTTTCTATTTCTACATTATTTATTGTTTTATTTTAATAGTCTATTTAAAACTTCCGTGAGTGTGTCCGTGGATCACAGCGGACCCTAACAGAATACCAGGCGTTGCGTTATTTATCGTTTTAAATTTTACTTATTTAATTATTTTTGCACACAATAGTACAGAAGTGGACTTACTGCATTAAGGCATTTTCTATCAGTCAACCTTTGATTAATGCACAGACAAGTCGTGTAAGTGCAATGTTAAGTATTATTATTTTGTAACATACTATAATATATTTTGCACAAAAAATATATACCTACATGTTGTAAATACAATATACTATACCTATATTTATTGAAACAAGAAAGAAGGAAAAAAAGGGTACACGAATCTAGTGAACAGTTGGTGCAGACAAATAAATAAGAGAACAAATTAGCGCTGTGACGATACTGCTGCTAAGTTAAATAACCGAGCATATGCTGAGATAAGCGTCTTTTTGGCTTCACTCTGATTATAACATTTTTTTTTATTGTGTGTTTTGTTCTGTGATTGTAAACTATAAACAATAATAAACTAAACTATGACGGACAGGAAACTACGGACCCCTACACTGAGCATGCCCCGTTATGCTCTTGGCCGGTTTTTTTTGTGATAATATTAAAAATTTTGTGAAATATGTGTATTATTTAAATAAACAGAATAATGGTAACTAGTTTCTGCCAGCGGCAATGACAAATCCTGCCCTTGGGCGGAGCGGGAATCAGTGTCAGAATCTTACCGACTAAACAGCCCACCCCATTCTTTATTTGCCTTTCACACTGATACGATTGTGTTAGAAATGTATAAACGTTTTTTTCTTTCTGTCTTCTTAAATAATAAAATGAATCCGTTGAAGGCATGCCAACAGCAAATATGTTGTACAGAAAATTTTACTTGCTTAGCTATTTGCTGTTCAATTTACTTATTGAAATGCGTAGCAGACCTACCGTTTACTCACGCAGGTATATAACCTGTTTCCAGGCCATAAAGTAATAACCGGGCCGTAAGCAAACATTATGACATGTCGGCCCAAGTTTCCTATTAAGCTCTCGTCACAGAGAATCAATCTTTTGTGACCTTTATAACTGTTTGCTAGTCATTCCGTTCACGAGTAGCGACGGATATAAGTTTGTGAATAGAAATAGATTTTCTATATTGGAAGCAATGTAGGTAACTTTTTTTCAAGGTGGGAAATCATTTAATGACTTCCCCCGGTCTGGTTTAAACGGGAGAACGTGTCAGACTTTTACTGACTAAAACTAATATGTTCTTTAGATTCCCTTTGTGTTCTAGGAATTCGGTGCTAAGGTTCTAGCGGCTATTAGCGCTGTTAGACTTCTACGATTTGTTGGAGACGTTCCATGTTTGTATATTAAGTTTAATGCCTCGTGATTGCAAGCGCTACTACTTAACCAGGCTTAATTCGTAAGTCGGGCAAAAATGCTGTTGGGTTTATTATGAACTTTGTAGCTTCCCGGAGTTTGGAAGATAGTGGTGTCATCGCCTCAGACAACTTCTAAAGCTATTAGTCCTGCTCCTGATCTCTCTCTCTCCATCTCTGATCGTATCGTATTGCCGTTACATCGGACTTTGTCTTTCAAAAACGAACAGAGAAAGTACCTGTGATGCGTACACGCTTCAAAAATGCAATATCTCCTACGTAACTGTGTTTTTCGTTAAGATAGGCCTCACCATGATAGAAATTCGGTCAGGAGAATTATCATAAAGTTTAATTAACTTTAGATTCGCAATGTCTTCAGGCGCTAATTAAATCGAATTCCTTAACTTACATTCAGCTCCTACTTTCTCTTTGTATTCTGATATTTTTTTAGTCATAAAACTTTATTTTGTTGAATATTTGCAAAACCAAAAAAAAAAAATCTAAAAAAAAATACTTCCATGTCATTACATAGTATAAAACAAAATTGCTTATGCCTTATGTACGCTTATATCTTTAAAAGTACGCAACGGATTTTGATGCGTCTTTTTTTTAATAGATAGAGTGATTCAAGAGGACGGTTTATGAGCATAAAACATGCATAATACATTCAATATCAGTACCCATGCGAAGCTGGGCGGATCGCTAGTTAGTGACAAAACAAAATCTAAAAGGTGCAAAATACCCATGTTTCTAGTTTTATTTCTTCGTTATTTTAAATCGGTTCCTAAAACAAATGATAATTTCCACTTTTTCCACTACTTTATCATAATGAAGACGATTGATTTTTATAGTAAAAAGGCGACTTTCCACCTTTCAGCAACATCATCAGATCAATTTGATGGTACTTTATAGCTGAAGTGTAACTCAAGGCAATTCTAAATTAGCTCTCGCGTCTAGGATACGTTTTTTTACAGAGTATCGGTGCTTACCACAGATATCCGAAATGCTGACCTATCGGCTCCATCGTCAGATCCTTTTGATGCACCCCCATTTCTCACTCCTTTAGTCCGTTATCGACTCAGTACTCATAGAAACTAACCATTTATTAATTGACAATTATAAATGTACTTGTTATGAGTACTACTATAGTCCTGTGAGGAGTTTGATCCTTATCTACGAAGTTCTTATTCAGTCATGACAAAGTTTTAACAGAACCATTTCTCTTTTAAACGAAATAGTACCCACATCTTGTTACACCACGTATATCAAACGACGTTTTACAATAGACTTACGCAGAAATAATAAAATCAAAAGTGTTTTTGTCCAATAACTATGATGTAATTTACTTTTTTCTGCGCTAAAAATGTGGCGCAAAGGTATTAGCCATTCTAAATCCTAATATTAAAATAAGATTAATAAGTAGTTTTGAATTTAGAACACAGACAAATGTCAATTTGTAAAAACTTTATGCTTCTTCAATTTATCATGTTTTTAGGATTATTCTATTCAATATTAACATTTCAAAAACAGTACCTCTTTGCTCTAAAAAATCACCGCAGTGACAAAATCAGAAAAAACACATTTTTGGCGGGATTACTGCCAAAAAGGCAAAGGCTGTTTTAATTATTATTCGCATATTGATTCACAATGAATATTGATATGCAAATTTCTGCACAACTGGGCAATGTATAGAATCATCGCAACAGGAGCGATTTCGGTAAAATGGAGCTTATATTTTATTGTAGTTTTAGCTATCTCAGCGAAGTTTTACAAGAAGATTAACTTGATACATTTTTTTTTTATGGTAAACCAGTTACCTAATAAGGTATTCATACGAAGAAATGACTTATAGGACTCAGTATCCAAGCCATAAACATTACAAAAATAAAAATCCGTTGACCTAATCTAATCATAGTGCGACGTCAATGAAGTGTATTGAAAAAAAAGACAAATCAAAATCGGCCCACACTTCTCCAAGAAATCAGTGAACTCAACAGTCGTAAAAAAAATACGTAGAACCTCAACATTTTTAAGGTCGGTTTTCCGTCTAGCTAGAGAAAATAAAAACCGTAATAATACCCATATTTTCTTAAACTCTGGCCGTTTTATAAACGCTTTATGAACACACCGGTCCTTTCATGTTTCATGTCAAGTGCGAGGTCAAAAGAAAGAGCCACACTTTGAGAAAAAGGAAATGTTATGCTGGTTTTCCATTTCGTAAAAACGTCCAAAAATTATACAAAAAGGTTTACTCAATTGAATTTATTTAGTATTCCTGGCGGTTTTAGCTTAACAAACAGGAAAGCCTTTTAATTAAGACAAAAAAATTAAAAGGAAAAAAGAATAATGGCATTTCGTAGTTTTTCGAACGAAAATGGCCTGTATCTAACTTATAAGATATACAGTGTATTGCTGGTATTAATAACATGAAGGTTGTCATAAAATCATTGAAAAAGTTTAAAATCTACAGGTAACGATCAGATTGCAAGTAGATAAACAAAATCATTATGTTAAACTTTTTTGAAGACTACACAGTTTTAAATTACTATTTTCAGTTTAGCTGTACCTACTAGATTTTGTGATTCGTATTATCTAAAAATAGTACTTAGGTCTATTTATGATATACCTATATAACTAAAATGCTAAGTTTTCGTCAGGTGGGAGGCGTACCTACCTAAGATAAGATAGATACTTACCATATTACATAATCACATTTAACATTAGATGCTAAAAAGGTTAAAAAGGTTGACCTGAAGCTTAACCTTTTACGCATTGACATTATGTATTAAGTTTATTATTTGGTTCAAAAGCTTTTGAAAGTTACTGCGGTAGGTGCTCACAGGTGTTATTAATTAAATTGATAAATAAAAAAAAAGAGTGTTATCGTAAGGCGACTAGTTTGAAACTTTGAACGATGTTCCTTTCGTTCATGATATTCAAAATTTTAAAATAAGAATCTAGACTTTAAACCAATCTTTAATCTGTCAATATCAAAACAAACTGGCCACATGTCAAAATTGCACTTAAAATTTTAAATAAAGAACAAACATCGAACGAACGAAAATTCGCATGGTCTTCCTCTTCTCTCGCGATTTTTCTCGGCCATGCTCTCCACCAAATATATTTATATATTGAGTGTCCGAGACAGTTGTGAAAACGAGTGCTCAACATTATTTTAGCTTCAAAAGGTCACGTCACACGACACATCGTTCCCCAAAGGTAAAATGTTTTGGTATTAAGAACTGATTCGATCGAAGCTATTTGCCGCTAGGACCTGTTACTATAACACTTACCTAGGTAATGGGTGGATCGTGCCAGACCGCACTGAACCGTAACAATTTGTATACGCCTCATTAGATACTAAATCTGAAAACAAAACCACTATGAGCATTTCGTTCTACGTTCGTTTTATTGGATTATTGGAAGTGGTTAGGGTAAAACGGTAGTATCTACTTACCTGAAACGAATACCTTAAGTGTATTAGGTATAAGAAAGAAACGTACAAAGTGAACTTAAATCAGGTACCTAAAACTGTTTGTTTGCATAATTATAAGCATGTAAAAGTATTTTTGTATGCCTATCTCATTATGACGATTTTCTCACTGATATTTGAATAGCTCAGTTGATCAGTAGGTAGTTACCAAAGTTATATAGAACATTAAATGCAAAGACAACCCCGGAAATGAGACCACCGAAAGCCTAAAATACTTTAAAGCCAAACTTCAGCAGTAATAATAATAAATTTTCCCTTCTTAGTGTCGCGGTCTTGTCCAATTAAAAAAATAATTAATATTTATTTGGCCGCCTTTTCATAAATACGGCCCCATGGGCGGCGGGCCGCGATTGTGTCGTGCAGTACTCGAGCTATCCATCATGCCGTGGCCATTAACGCGGAGGGCGAAGGCTGAGGGCGCGCCGGGTCACGCCAACCTAACCCGCCGAAAAAAGGCTTTAAGTAGTGCTATATCAAAATATGTTCAACGTCCCAGAAAAAAAAAATGGCACAGAAAAATTATAGTCCTTGTTTTTATCGCATATTTTTCGTGTGTAGATAAACGATACCACTTAAATCAGCCATTGGGTCTAATGTACAGTGAGACTAATACATTTACTCACTTCAGCAAATGAAGTAATAAAAGCTTAGGGAAAGAGAAACTAAGCATTGACCATGAAAGCAGATGATGATGTTGCGTATTACATAATTATTAACATAGATATGACAAACAGATTATTATGTTGGTACTAAAGACCCGCACCAGCTTCGCACGGGTATTACCAGGGCCCTGGGGTCAAGGAAGGCACGGGGCAGGTTGTTTATCTAGTAACAGTTTGACAAATTTACCTACTCCGCCCAAGAGCGGGATTCGTCATATTACATACAACAAAAATAAAATAAAATAAACGGGTGCAATGGTGATATTAAGTATATTACGCATGTATTATACATATAAACCTTCATGTTGAATCACTCTATTTGTTTTAAAAAACCGCATCAAAATCCGTTGCGTAGTTGTACACTACAGCGGGAAGCGACTTTGTTTTATACTATGTAGTGACATGTCCCCTACTTTATAGAAGCCACTCTAGTCTTATCAGATGCAGCAGAATATGTAGTAGTTATACTGCTTAACTTACATCTTTTGATGTAGATGTAGGGCACTTCGGCGCGGGTCAGTGCTGACCTTGCGTGCAACTTGTTCGCAAGTCATTTAAGTTAACACAAATTAGATTTTGTAGGTTCTCGTAAACCGTTTCGAGCGGCCAATTCCAACAATTTACAAAACTTTGATTCAAATTGTTATTGTACACCAGATGACCCTAATTGTTTCTGAGAGGCGTCCCGACGCCGACCACGCTGAGGCGTCAAGCATTATTTAATAGTTCAGTACCCTCATATTTAAGGATCCATTTATTATTGTAGCAAGAATCGTAGCGCGAATTAGGGTGCCTTTCCACCAGAGATGCGCTATGCTACGTTGCTATGGACGCGTTTGATATCCACCAATTATAGTATTGGTCCACTTAGCGTAGTACTAATAGAAACAAGTTGAAGTAAGCTATTTTTTATGTGGATGCATGCGTACTCCTCTGCATGCATGTGTGCTCTGGATGCATGCAATAGACGCGTGTTATGGATGCGGGCTGTGCGGCTGTGCGTGTTCTGACACATCCATAACATCCAAGGCAAAGGCCCATAGTGTCTTTCCTATTACTGATACAAGCCATAGCTCCGGCTGCACAGTCCTCGCACAGTCACAGGTATCTCTCGTCGGCGCATCTTCATAGCACGTCTTACTCGCCCCGCTACCTAGATTAGCATCAGTGAAATCGGTCATATAGTTTTGTAGCTCAACTTCCATATCCTCAGTATAATTGCATAGCATATCTCTGTATCTCTGGTGTAAAAGCGCCCTAAAACTGTAGCGAATCATTAATTTGATTAACTCCAGAAATAGAAATATTTGGTACTAAGTTTTCTGAAAGACTATGACGGCGACAATTATTGTAAACCACCATAATGGATTCTATTTACACCTCTTAGTGTGCCATGGACTGAGATTAATCGTAATATAACTGTAGGCAGTACAGCAGGCTAAGGCTTGCGTTTCTATCACATAATGTGCGAGGATGCATAGCGAGTGTTATTATGCAAAGAACCATTAGAATCGCATCATTTACCTCGCATCGATCAGCAATTGGTTCTTTAAAAACATATTCTTCGATAGGCATCTTCGCACATCTCTGATTGGAACGAAGCCTTAACCAAAAAATATAGATATATATATTTGTAACAACTTAGTTTACAAATTGCACAGTAAAAACTAAGATGGCGACAAAAGTAAAATACTGCACTCATAGACATCATTCCAAATTATCGTAACAGAAAGGAAAAAAAAATAATAGAAATGACATTATCCGTCACGACACTTGTCACGTGAATTCTTCACAAGGAATGTCATTGCTATACACTTTTTACTTAGCGTTTGCTAACGCTAATTGAAAAGTCATTTGTCTAAGCCTGAGTAGGACATTGACAGAAGAAACGGGTTCATCGTTCGAAAAACCACGTAAAATTCAGTAGAACTTGTCAATACCTACCGTTAACCCTACTTTTCCGCTTTTCAGCAATCTTCTCTAGTTCTGTAAAAACAAGAAAATTACGGATTTTCTTGCGAAACGGGTACGAACAGTCTTTGCTATCGACAACTTACTTCAACTTTATTATTTTTCTTTCAAAACTAGGCAAGTAATGGTACCAACCCGAGATTTCCGCTGTTGAAACGAAAAACCTATTTGGTTGGTGAACTTGATTTCAAAGTTTTTACTACGCAGTTAAAAGTTTGAGAGCTAAGAGCAGTGGTGGCCGAGTGGTAACAGCCCCGACTTACGAGTTGTAGGTCGCGGGCTCAAATCTAGCCAGTTGCATTACTTTGTGTAATTTATTTCATCTCCACTGCTCTCAAAATGGTGAAAGAAAACATCGTGAGGAAACCGGCATGTCCTAGAACCAAAAATTCGAAGACATGTGGCATCCACCAATCCGCAACGGGCCTGCGTGGTGGATTATGGCCCATTACCTCTCCTAGAGAGGAGGCCTGTGTCCCAGCAGTGGGAACATTAAAAGGCTGATGATGATGATGAGTTAAAGGTTTGTTGATTTCTCTACATAGAAGCTTATATAAAGTTCCTTTCACTAACAATTAACTTTCACAACTGTAGGGCATAGCCACTAAATATAAGTAGGTACTTAAGTAACTTCAGTACCATGTTTCGTTTTCTTTCTGTGTCGAATTGGAACGACGCGGAATTTCATTATCTTCATTTTTCAAATAGCCCATTGCGAGGGGGTAATATTAGGTACCGAGCTCAAGGGAACGGTTCTAGTGGCAATTGCTTTCTCAAATCGCTGGAATGGAGGCTTAAATCTATGGCCATGAATAGCAAGAATGAGCGCTATTAGATGTACAACATTATTTTTAGTATAGGCAAAACCTTAATGTAGTTTGTTTAAAAGCAGTAACTGAATCGATTCCAATAGTTTTTATACCATACTACCTATATTATTTCCCGAAAATATTTAAAAAAAAAGGTAACAAGTTGGGCACCAACGACACTACAGGTCATAGAGAGCGTTAAGTGCCAGCGCACTGCTGGGTGCTGGAGTAAAACAAAATCTCAGTCGCCCGGATGACCATGTGTTTGTGCATACGACCAGGTAACATAACAATCAACATCAATCAACTTGCGATTTTTCATGATCCAGTTATGAAATTTAGTACACAGACTCTTTACATAAAAATACTAGGTATGTGTTTCGGGTTTCGCAAATATTAAAAAATTAAAAATATATGTAAAAATCAATAATTAAGTAATTTCGTGACTCAAGAACGGGCTCACCGATCCAAACCAAATATTTAGGCTTTGTTCAGACTATTTAGTAGATGATTTAAGTGAAGTTTGCACAAAATCGGTCGAGCGGTTTTTCGTTTATCCAATTTTTCGGTTGCCGGGAGCGGAGCCGCGGGCAAAAGCTAGTATTTTATAAACTATTAGTTAGAATTGTCTCTAATGGTTAATGACCCCCTTTGTGAGATAAATTCCCTTGGTTCCGTAATACACGAAGTCCCAACTCGAAAATATGGCTAAGTAATTTTATTTATTTTGGTCCTTGATGTCCGGAGCAATTGATGAGGGTCGGGCGCGGCGCGGAGCCGACCTGCGGCCGCTCGCACGCTGTAACGCTGCGCTATAAATATTAGATGCGCTGCCTCCTCGCCGCGCCACTGCCAGCCGGAACCCTGAGAATCGATAGTCCACAACACGATGTGTCACTATCTTGTCCCATACATTCTAATAACACAAAATAATGCTCGCGCTCTGAGGTATTCGCAGCCCCGGGAGTGTATTAGGGTCTGAATGCACAGTTTACGCGTCAATAATAAACATAATGAAATACCTTCATTCCCCCCGTGCCCCATACACAATCGTACGGTATTTCAGGATTATAGAGGCTTCGCAATGGATTGTTAGCTGTTTGGTCGATAAAACAAAGCTATTAGTGGTCGTTGTAGTAGTACCTAGTAGGCCGCGGCGGAAGTAAAACTACGTATAATTATATCATTACTTATAAACTGTAGTCGGTGCTAATCGATATTCAACGTTATTAGGTAGAAAAATAAGTGTGTCTATAATAGTTTGGTTTCTTCTTTCGAAATTAAAACAATTTTTAATGTATTTTTGAAACTGCACTGAAATCGGTTATATTTTTTTTTGCAAAAAGATTTTTTATTTTACACTTCCTGTTGATCCCCAAGCGAACGTGTGATTTCGCGCCTTTCCGTTGAACAGCATTGTTCGTATAGATTTTAAAATATTGAGCGTTTTTTTTTTCTAGGTCATTTTGATATTATTTTATCCAAGAACGTTTATACAAAAAAGTTTTTCATAGACAAATAAATTTAAATTTGGAAAATTAACTACTTTCCGTTCTTGCGCGAACGTTTGACGTGAGTTCGCTTCAAGATCAAAGTTATAGGAGGTACTCACAACTAAAAAGGTACCCCTCAGCCAAACTTAAATAGTGTGCAAGTTCTCTAATTTAAGTAACTGTAGAATTTAATTACTAAAACTCAATTTTAATAATCCCAAACACGATTAGGATATTTGGAGGTATGTGGAACAGAGAGTAAAGTCATAAAGGCCACATACCTCCGTCGTAAAGGGAGGATCCTCCAGCCAGACA
Organism: Mythimna loreyi; assembly: GCA_029852875.1. NCBI lineage: Eukaryota > Metazoa > Arthropoda > Insecta > Lepidoptera > Noctuidae > Mythimna > Mythimna loreyi. The sequence continues at coordinate 9,189,427 of CM056786.1, forward strand.
ACCAGGGGCCCTAGACAAGTGGCAATCGCTCCGTGTCGAATCCATTTCTAAGTTCGATTTCGCCTTAACGATGTCAACCACAAAATGGTAGACAAAGTGACATCGACTAACATAACGATAAGTCGAAGTGTTGGTTCGATAAAATAACAACTTCTTGGCTATGGTTATCGAATTAAAACGTCCAATTTGGCTTATAAACCACTAATAACAATTACCGAATCGAAAACTTTTGACCACGTGACTTTTCGAAGGCATATGGCAGTTCCATACATTTCGGAGTTTCGAATTTCGTTATCGTTAGTGACAATGTGACTTTGTCTAAGCCCCCTGAGGTGTTATCTGGTAGGCTGTTTTCGGGCTGTCTGAGAACTTTGATTGCGCGATGCAGAACTGTAGTTCTTATGTGACGCCATAGATGGCGCTACATCATTCTACAGATACATTGATTTCATTGATCTTCATTCATTATCAGGTCAGATCGATGTATCCTCAACACCTCCTCCTTCAGTTAGTCATCGACTACGCATATAAATTATGTAATTTTATTTAATACAATAGTTCTACTGTGATCCTATGAGGAGTTCCGTTCCATAATTTCGAAGTTCGTCATCAGACCACAACAATATTTTTATGAGATAAATTTAGGAATATGATTTTTCACACAAAAAAATGTTTATAGACCCTACCAATATATCGGTACAAGATTTATTTCCTACTAGGATAAAAACCATCTTATTCCAAACCGCGATCTATAATATTTCCGGGACTATTACTAGTTTTAATGCTACTTATATCTAGGGATAGTTTCAGAACTATTTTAGATCGCGTTTTGAAATAAAGCTGAAACAGTTTTGTAAATTTAAAAGTAAGTGTTGTATCTAGCAACAAATTCAAAATGTCTTTAAACTCTTGAGCCCCAAGCGTTTGCACACTATTGTCTTTCTATTCTGCCTCTCATTACGTTTGTATAAAAAAGGTTAAACGAAACAAAAAGAACCTGGAATCTGCATTGATGAAACAGTTCTTCAATCCTCAATTTCTGATGGTAATCGGGTTTATTTAACACAAATACTTCCAAAATGAAAGCAGGCACACACTTTTCATACCATTAGATTTACAGATTAGGTAAATCAATTGAGTTCACTTTGAAGAGGGCTTGTCTGAAAGGTCGTTTGAATAATAGATTGCTTCTTTTGTAGATAGCAAGCGTTTCGACCCGTACATTTATAACACCGACCTTGTGATTTGCTTTACGTTTCCGTTTAGGGCGTATGTCATTTACTTCTAACAAAACTTGTAGGACGACAGTCCCAAACCTTCCCTAAGAAGGTAACTTACGCACAACGTTTGTATAGAAATGTAAATGATTCTTGACAAAGTTTCCATCTCAGCGTTATCTTAACGGTAGTGGCTCGGTCCCTTTTTGTACAAGTTTCTGCCATTGGAGCGAACACTGCGAAGTTTTCACCTTCCTTGTTAAAGCTAACAAGTAGTTAAAGGTTAAAAGAACAAAGATTTTGCTCAAATGAATTCCGTTCCCGGAGTAAATGGGATATATTTTTTAAACATTAATGAAGTCAGTTAAAAACTAGGTCAGGCGTTCTAAAGGCTGGAGCGAAGGTTGACCTTATTTTAATGAAAGAAATCTATTTATTAAGTACTACATAATTAACTTAAAATAGTAGAAAGTAAAATGAAAACTGGATAATAGTTCTAATAGATTTAGGTCTTTGAAATGAGGCTTTTATTTTCATCTTTTAAATACAAGTTTAAACCTCAAACCCACTGGATGCGGGGGGAGGAAAATAGAGAAGAGTGGCTTTGCTACACTCACAGCTTGTCAATCTATAGGTACTAATATTATAAAGAGGAAAGATTTTTATTACAGTATTTGGTTATTTATCACAATAAAAAAACGAATTACTAGACCAATTGTCAAAATTTATTCATTCATACTCGTATAATTTTTATTATTTAAATTAATTATGTACTGGTAGATCACACAGAATCTAGTTAGTAACTGGTAGAACACAGGTCGAATTAAGTTGGCCACCACTGCCCCAGTGCGTCTCACCACTGCTTGTCATCCAGTGTTTGACTGCCTATCCAACCGCAATCAAGCACTCCCTTTTAATAACAAAAAAAAAAAGACTCAATATAATGGATAGAAGTATAAATAAAAAAAAAGACTACAAAGCGAAAATTTCCTCGTTTCTACGTGTCTACTTTGTTACTTTGTATACCTAAATAAATCATTTTGTAGATATAAAAGATTTAATTCATATGAAACAATTTAATTTTAAATAAAAACAAGCGCTTTAACATGTAACCATAAAATACCCTTAAATATTTATGAATGTCTCCCGCTCGTCTTAATTGTAAATATCCATTTGAGCGGGGATGCGGCGGGCGCGAGCGGCACACGGTTCTGCTGAATTATCCTAAACAAAGATCGTTACTGCTCAGAAATTAACAATTATAAAGCTGAATTGCTTTATTTAGGTATCTTAACGAGATTGTTACGGAACACAAAAGGTTCTCGCTTTCATTCAAGAGACAAAAATGCGCTTCATTTCGTCTTTTCTCAACATAATGAGAAGTGTAAACAATTAGTTGGAAGGGGTCTGAAGTTTTCTCCTTAATGAAATTAGTTTCCGCTTGTCGGCAGGAAATCAATTTGCTGGCATCCAGCCACGCTGATACGTTCCCAGCTCAGTATTCTATCACAGTCTGCTAAGCTTAATATTGCTAGCGGCTTTGTCTACACTCTACAGTAATACAACACACCTTTAGAATGCATGTAACTTAAGTAAGCATTTTCAAAATAAAAGATATTTAATCAGATTACTAATAGTAATAAGCACTTTATTTAATAAAAAGAAATTGTAATAACACGTTTGTATCCAATTTATTATTAGTTGAAAGTTAATAAAATAATCCCTGCCTACTTAGGTTTCCACGCCATTAGTACAGTAGCTTATTCGTAGCTCTAATCTAAAAATCCAATTCAATTTAATTTCGTTCAATAAAGAAGCAAGATTATGAGATCGTTAAGAAAAATAAGATCGTGTTTATATTGGACTGAAGTTCTTACCTAAGTGCCATTAGGTACCGCAGCTTGGTGGCGCAGTTAAAATTAATTAAACCTCTCACTTATCTACGCAGTTCGTTCTCTACAGACATAAAATTTAAAGTTTTCTGTCTGAACCAATGAGCTCTGCGATAGTAACTCGCTAGGAGCAATCCATTGTACTCAAAATTTAATCTTATCGGGTAATTTAAAACTTTCCACTTTCATTTAGATACTATGTACCATATATTTTCAGATTTTATTATATTAATTTATATACTTGCTACTTTATGAAACCATTATGTTTCTGCGTTTAGTACTTATTTAAAAAAGGTCATTGCCCTTATTGAATCCAACCAATGGAGTGTTTAAAGTGGGCAAGTGCGAGTCGGACTCACACACTAAAGTTTCCGTACAAATATGAAAATAATTCAATTCCTGAATCGAGTCTCGAAGATTTTGCCGATTCGCAAAAAAAGTTTTTTTTTGTTGACGTAACTACAAATTTACAGTTTTCAGATCCAATACCTATTTAGGCTATTAGACCTTGCTTCATGCTAAATTTCAGGATTCTAGTTAGTCAACGGGAAGTACCCTATGAAGTTTGTTTCCTTGAGAGTGTCTAAACGATTTTTTTTGCGACATAAACGGCCATATCCTTTTTTTCGTTGTTTCAAATTTAGATTTTTTCACAGCTTCAAGGCACTTCAGACCTAAATGTAAGGTTTTAATTTCAACTCCATAGCTCCTCGCGTACTTGAGATAAAAGGTGTCGACAGATAGATGGACAACAAAGTAATTCTATAAGGGTTCCGTTGTTTTCTTTTGAGGTACGGAACCCTAAAAAATAATAATTAATTAAAAATAATTACATTTTGCCCAGCGTATTTTGTGTTTAAATTTCATTTCTTTTTTGCATGCCTCATGGTAGAATGTATTGGATCCTTCTCTTACTTAACTCTATATTTCTGTACCTACATTCATAGCAAATGAATTTCATTTCATTAGGTTCTAATATCAAGCAATCATAACAACCGTCCATCTTCGCCTGGGGCACTCATACCCTAAACAAATTCGCAGTTGATCGGAAAACTAAGTTACTAAAGTATGTACAATGCAACTCAATTGAATATGTATACCCTGTCAAGATGAAGTGTGTCCGAAACGAGCCGGCGAGATGAGATTTGCTGATGTTATTTTCATAATATTCACGAGACTGGGTATGTAACAACACCCTTAACTTTGTTACATACCCTGCTCCTACTATGGTAGCAGCAGGATTACAGAATCATATTATTACGGACAATTTTACTTATCAAATTGCCTTTTTTACAGCGAATTGATTTTGACCTTTGGTTTAATTTGCAATAAGCTTAAAATTAGTTATGAATTGATTTCTTTAAGTTTTGTAGTTATAGTAAAATCGCAGTAATATATATACATAATATACATATACATATTTCATAAAAGCTAAGAGTTCCACGTAGAAACCGTGCATTTTACAGGGCAAGTAATATTAATGACGTAGGTATATCTACCTACGAGTTTCTTCTAAGAAACGAACTCTCTGTTTAATTTTGGAAATTTTATCCTGTAGGTATAGGTACCCAGAGAAGAAAACTTATTTGTAGAGTAAAATTTCCCAAGTGAAAGCGATTGATACAAAAATACAGATCCCTTTCTTTAGCAGTTCTAAGTCCGTATACGTCATTAATTTTGCATACCGTTTGAGATGCTTTGTTTCCCGGTTGAAGTTATTCCAAAATAAAGCGAGTTTTCTCTTCTTTTTTAGATACCACTCAAAAGTTTGAGTAGTAATATAGCGCTATTGTAGAGAATACAAAACCCATAGAAACCAATGAATAAATTAGAACAAAAAATAACCTACCTTTATTATAAACATTTCATTGTTCAAAGTAACTTGTTCTACTAAACGGCAAATCCATAGGTAATTAATTAATTTTTAGCATTTTCTATCGAATCTGGTCCTTCTGAAAATCAAGAGAAGAAGAAACAACTAAGCGGCTCTGTTTCTGCATTTCCTGAATTCTGGGGTCATTTGTTACTTGTCTAACGGGACATCTCTTTGAGTAGTGGTTAGAGAGGCGTCACGGCGTCCTTTCTTTCCTCCAGACGAAGGTCTTCAATAGTCACAATTGTTTCGGAAGCTTCCTGTCTGTGATTCGGCTTGAAGAAATGCCCGTATGTCACCATAGTGAGATTCGCTTGGAAGTCACAGTGGAGCTTGTGGTGAAGGTCTGCCTGTCCTTGTGAAAGCAGGGTTGGTGACCTCTTGAGTCCGGCCCCAGGTCATGGTACGGTACGAGAGCGGTCACCTCCTGCAAAGTAGTAAAGCGAGTAAAGGAGGCGGAGACGGTCAGTTAGGGCCAATGTCTGTCAGGGCTGCGGATTGTTTAAGAAGGTTATTGTGACCCCGCGAAGGACAATAAAAGAACACTATGAGTTTTATTCAGTATTGTCTTATTCATCAACTACGTCACTAATTCCCCAGGTGAAAGCAAGGGTCGTTTGGTGAAAAGCGCCTCATAAAGTCCGGTTTTAAACAGTATACCTAATTAGTGCATAAAGTATGTATTAATACATGAAAAATATTGGGATTGAGTGCAAAGGTATAATCATTTAATATTGTAATAAGTCCGTGTAGCATGTCAATTATAATAGTACATTGTTACCTCAGGGGTGAAAGTAACTGAATTAGTCCTGAGGAGTTTAGCGTCCGAGAGTAGCGAGGTAGGCACTGTGCTTTTTATTACGAATACAAGAAAAGTAAAAAACTTTCAAAATAAAAACAATCGAAAAAAAAAACAAAAACGTGCAAAATAACTTTAATTTCGAAAGTCGGTATTTCTTTATTAGTTTGTTCTCACTCTACGTTGTTTAACACAGACTTTCGAAATTAAAGTAGTTTAATTTGTAAAAAGTTTTTTATTTTAAACTTTTCGGTTGTAATTTCAGCCAAACTTACCTATGTATACGTACCTTCCGCCATTCGGTTCCATCATCAAATAATCATAACAATTCTAAATATCGATTTACTAGCTTCTTCCAGCGGCTTCGTCCGCGTGCAAGTCGGTTTACCTCTTTGGTGAAGTTTCGTAAAATCCGTTCTTAGCGGGCATCTACACTCTATAAGGATAGGTTACTGACTGCCAAATTTTAAATTGGTAGATTTTATCGTTTCTGAGGTTTGTGATTAATCAGTGACTGGTATTTCACTTTAGTATACACCGTTAAATTTTGATCGGTTTAATTCCGTGGAGGGTTGATCCGGTATATGAAACACTATTGATTTGTAAGTAAAGACAAAAAAAATATTTTGAATCATAAAAGTTTAAATCTATTTTTAACAAATAATAGAAAAAAACTTTACAACTCGAAAAAACATATGAACATCGGATAGTCGCCTTCCCGGCCTTTTTGTATTTTTTTTTCTGGGGCCGACTGCACATTCTGCCACTTTTTTTTATTAAAATAATGGTAGGTAAATGTTCTATGTTATTTTAAAGAAATAGTTTATAGCAATGTTTATAGTAAATTATAATTAACTTATTCAAAAATATGTTACTTCAATTGTGCTTCGCGCTATAATTGTAACATTAACCATAAGTAGCTGTTGTGACCGAGTCGTAACGCACGGGTTGTAGGTCGCGGGTTCAAACCAAGCCAGGTTCATTGCTTTGTGTAATTTATTCCATCACCACTGCTCTCAAAACGGTGAAGGAAAATATCATGAGAAAAACGGCGAAAAAATTCGACGATATGTCACATTCCCCATTCTCTCCTTGAGAGGAGGCCTGAGTTTCAGTAGTTGAAACATTATAAGCTAATGCTATGCTATTAAAATAAATTGCATAAAATTCAAATGAAATAATTTGACAGCTGTTAGTTGAAAGCGATTCTCCCTGGGGCTGAGTATTATATTCAACCCGTTCTTCAGGCAACTTCAGACCTACTTTTCGAGTATGAGTAATGAAAAAATAAAGTTTAAAAACTAACACCCGACTACTTAAAAACACGCTCTAAAAAATCATAACCCTCCTTTTGCTTCGCCGTAGTTGGGTAAAAAGTACGAAACAAGAAAACAAGAAAGCCGTGGTCGTATGCCACTTTTTTTAATTTATTATTCTTATGGCATACGACCACGGCTTTCTTGTTTTCTTGTTTCGTACTTTTTAGAGCGTGTTTTTAAGTAGTCGGGTGTTAGTATTTAAACTTTATTTTTATTTAACATATTTTGGAGTTCTAAATAGGTTAATCTTGGGTTCATTGATTTCTCAGCCCATGAATACAGGTAAAGTCACAAGCAAATGCTAGTAATATATATATATTCAAAATGTACAAGTAAAGCGCTTTCAAATGATACCAAACACGGCATATTTATCTTAACTTTATTTTTTTACTTCGTATGTTTTGTCCGCTAGAGGGCGCCACATTAGATTTTGTGAAATCCCATATAGCCTATAACCAGCGGACAATTAAGACGCTTCTAATGATATGTCATTTGTCGAATTCTGATAAGTAGTTTAGAAGTTACGAGGGAACAGATGAACATCCATACCCACATACATACATACATACAGGTCAAAATCATAACCCTCCTTTTGCTTCGCCGTAGTCGGGTAAAAAGTAGATTTATTTGTAACGATGAGAACGACATACCTACATACTCTGTGTTGATTAAAAAGTAGTTGAATTAATAAAGGATAAAAAGAAATATACAAATGTTATATATTTTTCTTCATAAGTGAGGAATGTCTACCTTCAACGATATCGTTAACGGATAACGATTTTTATGAATGTACATTACTTTTCTTTTAGTGCTTGCTATAGATAGCTAAGAACTTGGGTGGGTTAATAACCCCTAATGTCATGTTAAAACGCGGCAACAATATTTGAAAATGTTATACCACCGCTGTGGAAGATGATTGGTGGGGTATGATTAGTTCGTTTTTTTTATTTTGTCTGATTTTCATGGTTATCCAGATTATCCTGAAAAGTGAATACTACTGATAAAAGGTTCATAACTTTGTTATGTTACGTTATTCAGCAGTGGGTAGATACTCGCATACATTTACAGTATTTCCCATGTAACTTATCCAATATATTTCTTTAATATTGGAGCATTACCATATCCATGAATTTTATATGTAGGTAGTTTTTTCGTTTCGGGTCGGGGAAAAGGTTTCGACAGTTTCTATCTTATTTAAAATTGCGTGGAAAATGTAAGAAAAGTCAATGCTCTGTGGTTTTTTTCGTAATGTTATCTTTAGTAAATATGGGTGAGGTCGGTCGGTTTATTAAGTGGGTGCGTGCGGGGTTGGGGTCGGACTTGAGACACGCGGCTTCACCTCCCCCCCCCTGCGCCCCCCCCGCCACGAGCCGCCTCCACGTCGTGCTCACAATATCCGGTACTGATCCGCAATATCACCCTATATGGATTTGGGACATAAAATTCAATGATTATAATATAGCCTTAACGGTTCTTTCTAGATATTACGCAATCAGACCGAATTATGTAAAAAAAAATACCCGCCATTTCTGTATCTCAACGTTTTTGACAACCTAAATATAGGCCGGTAATTTGCCCCAGGTGTTCACTGTGGCTAGTTAGGCTAACGTTCTATCAGGGAAATGTCTACATGTAGCTCTCTACTTCTGTGTAAATATGTAATATGAATGGACATTTATGATATGCCCTATATTTGTCTGCCCATACAGTTTGTTTTAGCGCTACGAATACAAATGAATATTCATTACTTTACGGCGGCAGTGTTTTAATTATGTGGCCTTCCTAAAATAAACATTAGGCACTTGATCAAATTCAGTTTTTTTAAGCACTTTATTATTCTAAATTAATACATCGTACATTTTATCTATTTAATGTTTCTTTACAGGTAATCATGAGGATCAAAACGGCAGACAATGGTAACATTGCTGTATACAACCGCCAGGACGCTTCGTCACACGGGAATCCCGATAACAGAACTTGGTTAACTGCGAACAGTACAGAATCCAATTTACGTGAGAACACAACGGATTACTCGCAAGTAACAAATTGTAACAAAGTTTATAACTCTCAAAGGAATTCAGACACCTTTGAGAATTACTCGACAGTAAGGGGAACTGGTGTAGACAGCCAAGACTTAGTCGTCAAAGCAGAGCTGGTATGCAACCGGCAGTACAGGATCAACAGCAGACACGAGAATACCGTGCAGTCGTGCAATAACGGCGACACGGACAATCTGGAGAAAACCTCAGTCACCGTCCGTGCTTCATGTGAAGGTTTCTTAAGTAGGTATTGTTTATTAATCGCTCAAACTTTTTTCTCTATCAAACGGAAGCAACAGTAGGAACACTAAAATAAAACCATAAAACTTTTCAGATAATACTAATGTATCTGCAGAACCTACGCCAATCGACGAAGAAAGAGCATTTACGCATTCTGACACAGATGAGATGTCTGAGAACGGCATCCATCCAGTGCCGAGGGGAATCGTGAATCCAAATTATCCTGGCTTCCAACACTTAGCGCACACATTACAGGTAAAGTTTCACTTACAAAAAGAATCCTTGGAAGTGTTTAAACTTTGCTCGTTACAGCGACACAAAGGAAGCCCCAGTTGTTACTGAATGCTACTGGGCCGGGAACTGAGACTACCTACTTATTTATATGTACATTTATGTGGGTTTCTACCGAGCTCTGCCTATTTGTGTAACTCCTGTAGATTTATATTTTGTTAACACATTTTCCTTTCAGAGATTTTATACCTCTACATAAACATTTTCATACTGATTTAAAAATTAAAATCATTTTGCTTGTTTAAGGATTATTCATCAAATATTGAAAACTTTTATCATTCAGAAAATGAAATGACTGATGATGATGTCGATATAGAAATAACTGACCTGGCTTATGAACCTGAACCTAACCAAAATGGAACCACGGGTTACAAAAATATCAATAATAATAATAACGTGAAATCTGATCTAGTCAAGACAACATTGTTGTCACCACAAAATAAATGTTATACTCAACAGAAATTTGTAGATAGCGAAATAAAAAATGATATACCAGACCTTTTAAAAACTATATCTAAGAATAACAATAACAATGAGGAGGCGTTTGATTATGATTCGAACTGCACAGATGCAGACATAGAAAACAACTTCCACGCCAAAGACATTATCGGCGATTTTAATAAAGAAATTGAAGATGAAATTAAACAATTACTTAACTACAATATCAACATCCAAGATGACTTAGAGGAATTGCGCAAAGATATAAAAGATACTTTTGCGAAACCAATTGAAAATACTATTAATAATATAAGTGACGTTGTTAATACCGTTATTAAGAAATTAGTGGAAACGCAGTGTGATGAAAACGGGGATAGTTTTAAAGAAAGTTCGCCTCAACAACAAACGTTAGACAAAGAAGTTAGTGAAATAAATAAAGAAAATGAAAAAAATATCCGAACAGAAATGAGTTTAAATAGGCCTACGTTTTTACTAATAGAAAATAACACCAATGAAAATATTACAGACGCTTTTCTGTCTGATGGAAAGGATGAAATAAATATTAATGATTATGACACGGAGAAGCTGAGCCTTAATGTGGAGAACACAATTAAGCAGCTCAGTACTGAGCTTAGAAAGATAATTCCAAAATTAGATGAAATGCGTGAACGTGATCGACTATGGGCCGAAAGTAAAAAAGAAACAGTTATTATAGATGGAAATTCTAATGAAATAGCGCATAATTCTAAAGTTTACAGTTTAATAAATACACAAGACAAACCAGATGTTAGTAAAACTATTAAACAGACTGATAACCACGTCAGTGTCAGAAATAATACTATACGATCACCAAAGTAAGTATTTTATACTTCCGCTTTGACTTTTCATGAATCTTCATTCTAATTTTGACAAGTTTTTGCTGAATATGCCTAAATTTGAACATGGTTTTAGACCCTTGTCAGACCCTGTAACTGATTCAGCTGACATAATATTTCATTTTACATAGTAAACGAATTAGATATTATGACTTGAATAACAAGTGCTATTAAAGATGGATGCAATTGGGGTAACTTGATAAGTTTACTGCACCTAAGCATTATGGTTGTAAAACAGTGCAAACCTCCGTATGCAAATTTATTACATCATACTACGCTTAGGTTAGCGTTGAAAATAGATTTGACGCAGCACGTATAACTCCGATAAATTAAGAAGGGAAGTACATACGGCGTGCTCGGGAATTCCTCATTTCAATTTAATTTAGCTGGCCACATTGAATTGGTGGAATTCTTGTAAATAAGGCGTGGTACAAAATTGCTTGAAATTGTGTTAGAGTGTAAACTAAAATGCATTCATACTTCAGTGAATCCAAGGCGGCCAGAGAGAAACAAAAAGAAATTACTTCAAGTAAAAACTCTTACCGCACTGCTCAAAGCAAAGCATCCGTCCGTAAAAATGATAACTCAAAAGATGTAGATTTGGGTAAGTCGGCCATTTTACATAGTTTTTATTTTGTAGATAGTTGTTACTTAATAGATGTAAGTCACCCTTTACTTTTATTTACTTTTTTTCTCAAAGCACATTATACGTTTACATAACTATGTTCACGGCTGTGTTTCCGGGTGCCGGGCACAGGTTCTTAGCGAAGCTGGTTAAAATACTTTGTTAGTATTGTTATTATATTAATGATAAAAATTAAATAATATTATGTATTGATTGACCTAATATTAAACATGCTAGTTATAATTAGAAATCAATTCGTGTACTTGAATACCTTTTGCCCAATATTTGAAATAATCCCGCGGGCATGATCCTGCTACCGGAGATAAAGGTATCCTGTTATCCTGTATCCTGTTTACTAAAACCATACGAGTGTCCGTGTAGTGTAGCATGGTTGATCCCTAGGGAGTAATGAGATTTGAATTTGGAATGTCATATATAGAATGCCATACATATAAGACATTCAACCAAAATGTACGTTCAATAAGTTATATTCCAAAATAAAACTTAACAACTAAAACTAACTATGTAATAAATCCTTCACTTACGGGATTAAACCTTAGCTACCTTCGTTTCGGTTGGAATTTAACAATTTAACATGCCGTTAGCGATAAAGACACCGCTATAACTATAACCACTAATTACATAAATTACAAAATTTTTGTCCTTTTAATCCCGTGAAGGGTCGATACTCGATCCGGTACAATCGATTTGTAAAGATAAGTAAAGAGTAGTTTTTTTAAACTTGAATTAATTTACGCATGTACGGAATTAATCTTTAAAAAACGTCAGCTGAGCGAGTCCAATGACTTGTAGGTAATTGTCGGTCGTTGCATACTAACTAAAATTTAGCGGTGTGTTACTATTACTGATTTGTGATCTGTATGAAGTAGACTTTATTTTCCTTTAAGTACTTAAGTACTATATGAAACTTAGCCACTGTGATATTCTAACAAATTGCCATAATTAGACAAATATTAGTGGCAGGTACTGGTACCTAGTCATACTTTCTTGACTATTACTATTATGTAAATACTTACCTACTGCGCAATTATTCAAATTTATTATTGTATTGTGAGAGCAGACTGCCGGTTGTTGTTTGTTAGATAAAAAGCAGTTTATTCCAGTTGTGTACCAATTTACTTTTGTCTTCTATTTTCAGGGAGTTTTGACGTATACAACATTGAGACAGCGTTACCTAAATTAGATTTGGATGCTATTGAGAATCATTTGAAAGCAGCGAAAGAAGCCGAGAGACGGGTGAGTTCAATCAATTTTTACCTGCTTCTTTGAGAGTAGAGGTGACCGAGTGGTAACGGTTCTTACGAGTTATAGGTCGTGGGTTCAAACCCAGCCAGGCGTATTACTTTGTGTAATTTATTCCATCACCACTGCTCTCAAAACAGAATGTCCTAGAACCAACACATGTGATATCTACCAATCCGCACTGGACCCGCGTGGTGGGTTATGGCGCATTCCATCTCCTAGAGAGGAGACATGTGTCCCAGCTTGGTCCCAGAAGTGGGAATATTAAAAAGGCTGATGATGATGTTGTATCTGCTTCTATGACTAAAACCAGAATTTACCTTTTAAACTCGACAAATAATTATATCCAGATCGGCTATTTACCCATCGTGGAATGGTACACCGACTTTGTTATAGTCCTATGTCCCTTTATCATGTCCTGTGAACGCTATTTGTACATGCGTCTACAGTAAAACTTGTATGACCTTAAAAAAATATTAATTGTCGTTTTTTACACACAAAATTTACGGCCAAATAAATTTTAGTTTCTGTATTTTGGTTTTTCCTAGATAAATAAAAAAAAGTTTATTTCAATAAAGGGGGTCAATGCCCTCCTGGCGTTTGAGGGGACACAGCAACAGGAGTAGGTTAACATTGTAACTTTTATATACACTAGGTAATATATTATCTATCTAGATATATGTAGATAGGTATAGATAATATCGCTGAGTTGCGAGAATATTGACGTGACAAATTGAATACTGTATGCCAAACGATAAATCAAACTGTTCACGATCGTTTGGCATCCAGTATACAATTTGACTGAATTTTGAATTAGGTACATACGTCGATATCTCGTGAACTCACGATCTGAAATACTATTTTTAAACTAAAGACTTTGTTTGAATCTCTAGAGAAACTCAAAAAGAAAAAACGGTTCCCTTATAGGATTATTTTATTGTCTGTTTGTCTGTCAAGGCCATTTATCTCGAGAACGCATGGAAGTATCGAGTTGAAATTTAAGCCATATTTTTATTTTTGCGGTCCCTTGAAGCTGTCAAAAAATCAAACCTCTCATTTAACGGAAAAAAGCCGCTCTCTCTCACTTCTCAATTTTCATTGACGTTTATCGGCACTGCTTGTAGCTAATAATATCTACCTATAAAACTTAAAACTTGGTTTAGGTACCTAGGTCCAATTCGGACGCGCTAATCTCAGGCACTACTGTTTCGAATTGAAAAAATATTTTAGTGTTTTATAACTTATTTATAAGAGAGTCTATGTAATATAACTTTCTTTTTCATTGTGTATTTTTTAGTTTATGCAATTGTGCGAGTCACGAATAAACGTTTTTCTTTCTTTTCTTTCATTCAAAGCCGGTTTTAGTCACAGAGTATTCTGTATGAAATTCGTTCGTGTTTAGATCAACTTGGCGGCCCCGTATGAGCGGTTTTATTTTTATATAGGTACTTATTAAAAAAAAACTATATCTATTCAAGTTTTTGTTTTTGCGAGGCCATTTTTAACAATAAGCTTTATCTATAATTTTTTGCAATTTTCGAAAATTTACTTTGAAGTAATCTCGTTTGGCATCGTAAATTAGGGTCAGATTTGTCGTTCCAACTACTTAGTTTATATCATGTTTTAATTTGTGCCCGGCGGTTCTTCAAAAATATCAGTCATATGGTTAATTTTATCAAAAACAAATTTTTCATCGATTTAAAAAAGTTCAAAATTACTTACCCTTCCCCTCCTTCTCTTCCTTTCCTTTCCCTTTTCCTGGGTTTTACGCTTCGATTAATAGGAGCGGAATAGTAACCTTCAAAATCAAAATATTTTTTACTAGCTTTTGCCCGCGGCTTTGCCCGCGTACATAAAATATAGCCTATGTCACTCAGGAGTCAAGCAGCTTTCTATTGTTGCTAAATTTTTTTCCAATCGGACCAGTAGTTCCAGAGATTACCTCCTACAAACAAAAAAATAAAAAACAAACTGTACCTCTTTATTATATTAGTGTAGATTTCATACAGATCTACATGTTTACTTAAGACTTGGACACCTAGTGAACCTATGAAAGTAGGACCTTATAACCACCAAATAGTTAAGAGTTCGTATTATTATAACAATTTTATGGTAGGATTGAATACTTGGTCTTCAGGAACCTTATATAAACCTTAAAAGTGTTCCTAATCAACTTTTGTTGCTGATTGTACTTAAATATTACCTCAAACTATATGTATCTAAGTATAGAATTAAGACGTAACCTAACTTTAGGTATATCAAACTACATTGATGCAGGCTGATTTGTCTGCACTCAGTAGGCAAATAAAATAAAACTTAAACAGTAATTTAAATTCCGCGCTGTTAAGTTAACGGTAACCGCACATTCGCGTTTGATCCACGTCTACCGCAGCCATGTGTAACAGTTAATTATTATCAATAGGTAGAGGTAGTACGTTCAGCTTTCTAAGGTGATTCAGCGCCGTAGCAGGCTGCCAGTCTCTTACTAAATACCGATTCATTCCGCAAGGTGTGCGAGTGCTGCTTAGACTACAAAAGTTTCTATTGTTCTATAATATTGTGAATTCAGTTAAGTGATGGCGTCGATGCCTTATTTTGTTAACACAGAACAAAGACATTATAAAAAAGATACCAGATTTTTGTTGGATTTATACACAATTACGTATGATAACCACGAGTCTGTCGACAACATCTGCTGCCTAGTGAGTTTAATTTAATAATTTCTTTTTTTTTTTTGTAATAACTGTAGATCCTGCTCAAGCTCAACATATCGGATATAGGTTAAATGGAACACTTTTTGACCTTGTCCTAAATGTCAAAATGACAGGAATGACAGCAGGACTTCCATTTTTTTGTTTACTTTAGTTGATTTACAGTTAACGTTTGTACAAAGCCATCCGTGCCATATTATTGCCAAATTAAAGAAGACTGACTAGTTTTTAATATGTTCGAAAATTTAGTTACTAACATCCGAAGGAAATTTAGCAAACCATCTGACGAAATCCGCGAAAATGTGAATACAGAACCGATAGAAAAATCTGGATTCAAACGAAGTTTATATCTCTTCAAGACGAAGTTATTCAATAAAAGTGACGGTGATAATATTCACGTCGAACCGTGTAATGATACTGTGCTGAGTCCAAGAGCTGTGGGTTCAGCAGAGTATAATGCCCTGACAGAGATTGAGTGGCCTCATCTTGCTGACAATAATCCCAACATATTAGAGAAATTTACAAGAATTGTTACCGTTACCGACCATGCGCCTTATGACAAAAATGTAAGGGTTAAATGCGCTGAAAATGTAAAGATATTCAGCATAATTCTTAATTTTTGTTAAAGGGCTACATTATATTATGCTTTTTATGTGACCATGTGATGACTTTGCTAGTCCTTAGTAGCTAAATATTTGAAATTTTGCTAGAACGATTACACTGTATATATATGAAATAAATATTGTAAAATAGACTTATTCATAAATAATTTAAAATATTAGATACAATTCATGAACATATACCACATGGGTAATATTTAAATTAATTCATCGGAACTGTACGGAACGTATCTCATGTAGCTTTATATTATAGAAACGAAATGACAGAGAAGAGATCAGAAGGCGACTGGCGATGGGAGCGGATGCTGAGGAGTACTACAGTATGGGCCACACGGACCGACCGGGAAAAAAACCTAGCTTGCATTCACGACTTCAAAATGGTGAGTACATCGATGTGTAAAACAATGTTTGGTGTGGAATCATGATTAGATATCTAGCTCATATCAACAATAACAACATATATGTAAACAGTAATTGAAGCAATTTGTACTGTTTGTTGATCACTAATTAATATATTGTTTTTAGTTAATTGCATTAATAGTTCTGAACACCAACAGTGATAAAGTAATATACTTTCAGATAAATGCATAAAGTTTATATTACATCACATACGTATTGGGTTGTATGTAACTAATTAATGTGTCCATTCATACCATCAAAATTAATGTTAAAAATGCTCAAAGTAGGGTAAATGTAAAGGAGATTTTTGTAAATAGATTATACAAACCGTTCAATTTTGAGCATTTTAATCCTGTTGAAAGTCAATTCACTAAGTAAATGAAACTATCAATTTGTACAGGGTTAATAAAAGAATAAAGCTCTTTTTTTATACTTGAATTAATTTATGTATGCATGTATGAAATTAAAACAAATGAACATTGTTTTATGTATCGAATCTATCCATGGGGGTAAAACAACCAAAATTTTATGGTATACATTCAATTTTAAATGGGTAAAGGTGCTATATGTTGTTATTGTCTGTAAAATACAGTCACTAAAATTATGTATATTTATAGCTAAAAACTAACCCTATTCTGCAGCAGTTTGTATTTCAATATGTTCTATCTACACAATCATTTCGTGATGTTTTCATACTCATATTAAATGTGTTGTGGTGTCTGGTACAGGGATGAACCTACAAATATGTTTCATGAATGAGACAGCATCTGATAATGAATCTCAAGCATCAGACTTAGAAAAAAATTACAATAACACAAAAAGTTTGTCACGGTCAAGTATTTTTAGCAAGTCGGGCTACAACCATCCGTATCAAACAAGACCACTATCAGTTAACATCACAAAACATGACAAAATAAGCACCGTGCAGAGTGGTGAGTACATCCTGCCTATTGTTTCATGTTGTGGTCACTCCGTGCGGACAATTGATTTGAACGTTAACACCATTATGATAGTAGGCTTGTCATTAAGCATTTAACTTTCCCTGTCTTGGCTTTTGTATTCTATTGTAATTGCAAAAATGAAAGTTATTGGTAATAAAGTAAATTACATGACTGCATTATGTTCTAACAAATAGTTGTTTGTTGTTTGTGTCATTTAATTTTTTTTAATACATTTTTGTATTTTCTCTTGCATGTGATCAATACCTATTTCTTTATAAGAAAATATATTCCCCGTACTTGTTTGCAGGTGCAAAATTACGCCCTACGTCCCTTTCATTAAAGACGAAATCAAGGTCGTCGCATTCTCTAGGGCACATTGAAATAAAAGAGTCTGACTTCTATGTCCTGCAAGCAACTCTACAGACTGAGGCCAGGGTTGCGCTGGCACAAGCAAAGGAAATGGCTCGTATACAAATGGAGGTATGAAACTACAAAGTATTTTATGTTACCTAAGAATGTAATGAACTAGACTAGCGTTTTAAATGCCTGGTTGAGTTTTGTATCATAATAATTATGTAGGTATGTATAATTAGGCTGTTACTTAATTACCTGAATTATGTGCTGAATAAAGCACGCAGCAATCATTGTGTCTGTGGCAGGATATCCAATACCAAATGAAAATATTTTTTGCGTCAATTTTTTATTTATTTAAACTTCTTGTACCTACAGTAGTTGGTACATAGGCGGACTTAATGCAACAAGGCATTATTTACCAGTCAACTAACTTTGTTTAATTGAATAACTAGCAACCCGCCCCAGCTTCACACGGTACTGATATTTAATAAATTATGCATTTATTATACACATTTATATTGAAACAGTCTATGTATTAAAAAAACCGCATCAAAATCCGTTCTGTACTTTTAAAGATCTAAGCATACATAGGTACAGCAGTAAGCAACTTTGTGTTATACTATGTAATGATTAGTAGTAAAGATCATAATGTCGTGTTGCACAGCGCGAGCGCCGCGGCCGCGCGGTGTCGCCGGTGACGGAGATGCTCCGGCGCAGCATGCAGAAGGCCAACGTCCCGCTCGCGCCCGACCGCCGACGCGTCTCGCGACAGCTGCTCACTGACATGAACATCGCACAGTTGCAGGTTTGTGTCATGTCTACCATACTATATTTTTAAAAGTAGGTAAGTATAGTAGATACGCGGCATATAACTTAAACCATATACTATGGCTACGCGTAGCCCCCACTTCGATTATACTGTTGAGCTCCAAGCGAAAGCCGGCGTTTAATTTTGTTACGGTCGTATCAAAGTTAAACGATGTATAAATTATTGAGTCTGAACTTAGGCTCTGCGAATTTTAGTACAAAAATAAAGGTTTAAAATAAATAAATGGCAATAATAGTTTTTAACAGTAATAACAACTGCAAATTGCATTTATTTGTTTAAACCATTTTAGGCAAAGTCTAACTTTAGGCTCGCCAAGATCCAACGGCCATACTATAAGTTGTGATGCAATCGTTGATGGTGAGGCGTACTAGTTTATTAGGAGAAGAATTAGAACCTTTAAAATTGGTTATAATCCTCGTCACATAAATTGAACCATCATGACTGTCGACCTTGAATGAACTCCAAATTGATAAAAAAGTCAGAGTTAAGCATGAAAAGCAGAGAAATTGTTTAGGTACTGAGAAATTCCAGATCGAATAACTCAATAACGACCGGTCCCGGAACTAAACCAATAACCTCGTAAACAGCAGTTGCGCTTCTACTAGAGTAAAGCGACATCGACAGTCAATAGTTTATTTAGTAGCAAAACGAGGCCAATGTTTGTCTAATGAGCGGTTCTACCCTCCTAGCCAAGTTACAATCGTTTCGTGACGAGTCTCTTTCTACAATCGAAACGCCTCAACGTAAGTATTAATATCAGTCCAAGTTGAAAATCTACAATTGTTAACGTTAGTAGAAAACTAATCAAATGTATGGAAATCACATCATTAAAAAAAAAATCGTAGCCAAATATTGACATAATTTAAAATTACGGAATGAAATATAATCGTTTCTAGATGATCATCGGGTATTTACGGAAAATTGCAAATTTTCAAAATTTACATTTATTTGTCTATAAAAACTTTTTATTTACGTTCTTGGATTTTATAACCTATTTTGACATATTTGACAACTGGATAGCGTGAAATTACGGGCGAGCGCCAGCGTTCGCTTGAGTGTTTACGAGACCACGTTGAAGCGTTTCGATAGTAGAAAGAGAGTCGACATGAAATGTTCGTAACTTGGCTAGGGGGGCATAAAACTGCAGGATGTAGCGATGGTCATTGTGGAAACGATTATATTTCATTCTGTCATTTTGAATGACGTGAACTTGGCTACTAATTTTGTTGAAATTAATTCATTCCCATACATTTGATTGATTAGGGTTATTGTAGATTATCGAATTCCTAGCCAATTTGATAATCTACAATAGTGAACGCTTGTACTGGGATTGTGGTGGCAAAGTTTTAAGAATAAAATGGCTCATTCAGGTTACTTATACTTCTTGATATTTTATAATATTTAACAGTTCTGCAATTGAATATTACTTTCTGTTAGGTATTATTTACGAAATTTGTCTGAGTATGCTGCCTACTCGGAACTGTAGGATTATCACTAGGTACCGACGTCTACCATTTCAATTATTATTCAATGCAAAGGCCTTGAAAATATTTCCTTGGAAACATTTACTTCGAAATGTCAAGCGAATACAAAGAAGTACATGTAGATTAAGTAAATATGGTTTCATTGTAAAGTTATTCAGGACGAATGCATAATGCATACATTATCCCACGCTCAATCTATGCCATCATCTAACTTATGAAATTTATATGTCAAAACTTCATATAACACAAAGGTACAAAGGTGGACTTAGGCATTAGCCTCAGGCATTTCATCATCCTCAGCATTTTTTTAATGTTCCCACTGCTGGAACACCGGCCTGCTCTCTAGGAGAGGGAATGGGCCGTAATCCACCACGCGGGCCCAGTGCGGGTTGGTAGATGTCACATGTCTTCGAATATTTGGTTCTAGGACATGCCGGTTTCCTCACGATGTTTTCCTTCACCGTTTTGAGGGCAGTGGTATGAGTGGTGGTTGGCTCAGGCATTTACTAATAGCTTCCCACTTGTACTATTTTTTGCGTATTGCGATATTTCATTTGATTCATCATCATCATCAGCCTTTTAATGTTCCCACTGCTGGGACACAGGCCTCCTCTCTAGGTGAGGGAATGGGCCATAATCCTTCACGCGGGCCCAGTGCGTATTGGTTTCATTTGATTAATATGAGTAAATCATAGCTTAGAACTAATAGTCACATTTTTTTGCTTTGTTTGTGCCGTGGATTGGCATTCGAAGACTTTAACTACAAGTCGTTCCGCGTGGTTTGAAAATCATAACAGATTACCAAACAGTATCGTATTACCCAGTAATTGGTTTGAGGAAGTCACAATGAGGCTTTTAACGAACATCGCAAAGTACAGAAAGAAGTAGAAAGTATTTATGACAATACTAGCTATCCCGACAGACGTCCTGCTCTTAAACTGGCATTTCGTGATAGAAAAGAATTAGAACCCGACAGCAACTCCACAACGGGTTCAGTTCTATTTTTTTTTATATGTTAAATCATCAAGGGACCCACTCAAATACATACAAATTTCACTCAAAACCATCAAGGCGTTTGGAAGCACTTAGGTGACAAATCAACGTAGATGCAGCAGAATTAAATATGTTAATAGGAAATAGGAACTATTTCAATAGAGCAGTAGTCGTTAAATAACAAGTCATATTTTTTTTAGAAAGATTTTAATTACAAAACACTTTTTAATTAGAAAAGAAAAAACTGCTACAAAAAATGTCACTTTTTACTTGGACCAATCCGCTTAGACTGAAAGCGTGCACTGATATAGTTGATAAAGACTTGGCCGATAGATTGTGTTTCATAATTGGACTTACTTATGCAAACAGGAACCAATCCACACAAATGCTAAAATCTAGATAAGGACTTTATCTAAAAAGATAGGTATAAGGTTTTTATCTTGATTTTATATAATAATAGCTTTTGCCCGCGGCTTCGCTCCCGGCAACAGAAAAATGTGATAAATGAAGAAGCGCTCGACCGATTTTGTGCAAACTGCACATAAACCTTCTACTAAATAGTCCGAATAGTCCGTTTGGTTTGGATAGGTGAGCCCGTTCTTGAGTTATAAAATAACAACGAAGTCTGCGGTCTTTCTGGCCGATTATAATTTAGGTGTCTTCAAGGCTAGAGTGAATAGGCTCCTAATAAACTAGTGCGCCTTGCCATCAACGATTGCATCACTGCTTACCATCAGGTGGGATCGCAGTCAAGCACTATTTAAAAAAAAAGGGGTATTGATTTTTATATATAGATATGATTTTTATCTAATAGGGTATAATGTCCTATCTTGATTTTGGCATTTGTGTGGATTGGTTCCTGTTTGCATACGTAGGTCCAATTATGATTCATATTGATACATGAGCCTTCATATGACACTTTCGTTAGCCATTCTAAAGGTTCGTGTCGAGAGATATTTTATACTAAACATTGCAAACGTGCAATATGGTATGATTGCTGGTTTTTATGACGATTCGCCGCGGCCTTGAGGATCAAGATCGACTCCGGCGCGGGCTGACTCATGCACAAAGACCATTTGTACAATGGATTTATTCAACCACAATGACTATTGTGTTAAGATTTTGTTACTTTTTTTGTCGTTAGATTAGTATACAAAAAATTAAATGGAAAATAAATTTGTTGATCTTCGAATTCCATTTTCTAAACTTATCTAAGCGCATCTACTTATTCCACTGAGATATACTTCTTACATTTCCCTTTTTGGTTTTCTTTATCACATTCCGGTTGGTATTGGATCTGGGTGGAATTATAGTAAGGAACTTTTTCGTTTAAAATTTCTAAGGTTTCCGAACCTAAGTCGACAACGTTTAATATTGGCTGCATTGCAATTGTCCATGAAGGTACAAACTTCAAACCATTCTGAACTTTCAATAAAGCGTCTGTCAGGGTCAACGATTTATTTGCTATAGTAGAATTTTTTTAAGTCTGCGCGCGGCGTAAAAAGGAAACTAATCATTTGCCGTCATCTTGACATTTATGTCAGGTGTCAAGAGAATGTTTTGTGTTCTGTGTTTTTAATCATTTCCAAAGTAAATAATCGTTATCATTATACAGAAAGTGATTAAAAGTGTTGGCAAGGATATTATCTTGAAAGGCAAACGTGGTTGTTATGAGAAATTAGAAAATATCGTGCCTGCGATCCCATTTTCCAAAGTTGGACCATTTGTCAAATATATTTTTCGGGTGACCAGCACAATAAAATTTCCCTGAGTATTCGTACCCGAGCGGTGCCTGGCAGATAAACAGAGTTTGTTGAAAATGGACTGCTACCACGTATTTGAATCTTAATCAAGTGACTATCATGACAATATGTATTCCAACTTCGATAAAGTTTCAAGCATAGATTCTGATCAAGATATTCAAATGAAAGGAATTCACCCACTCCAGGACCTTTGCTACGCCAAATTTATAAGTGCTGCGAGATACTCATTAAATGATTTAAGTACAAAGTTCTCTTGACTTTTTTATAATAATTACCTATGTAATTAAAAATATTTATAGTCGATTTGTGTAAATACTAGCTGAACACGATGTAAATAATAACGTTTCTTTATCTAAAATTCTGTTTAATTTTCATTACTATACTTATTCGCATTACTACATTATGGCGACAAATGTCGTATACACCGTTAAATTTTGGTCGTTTTAATCCCAAATAAGATCGATCCCTTCATGAAACACTATGGATCGAAAAAGTAAAGTACTTTTTTTCTAAATCTGGTATTGATATACGCATTTAAACAATTCATTTCTTTAAGTAAACGAGTCTATGACTTCGTAAGTAGTTGTCGCTAACTACCTGTAGGTCATTGAAATGGCTCAGCTAACGTTTACTTAAAGAGATCAAATTCGAACGTGAGTAAATTAATTCGATTTAAAAAAAAGTACTTTATTATTCTAACTTTATCAATCGATTGTCTTTCATGTACCGCATCGATCCTCCAAGGGATTTATAATGATCAAAATTTAACGGTGTATAATTTTAGAAAACCTGAACATATTAAAATGTAAGTAATAATATGTCATGAAATGAAATGCATTTCCCATTTTTGTTTTCAAATTATATTTCTTGAGCAAAATTGTTTACTTTCTTTTAAGTTAGTAATATTATTAATTATATGAGGGAAATTAGATTAATAAACTGGCAACATTAAGCACGCCCCCAGCCACGCGCAGAGTTAACGTAATCAGACTTTACCAGAAATACTCAGTACAATAGGCACGCGACATACAAGTTGAACCAAAATGGCGATCGACCTTCATTTCAAAACAGATATTTTCGGATCTCAATCGAAGTGAAGCACAGCGGTGTCCATTTAGGGGTTACCATAGCAACGACAGCGGCCATTTTAGTTCAACAAATTGGCTACGTTACGAAAATCTACTCAATAACAAAATTTTCTTTTTATGCACCTACCATATTGTCTCTTCACCACCCTAAGTTGACTGGTAGAGATTGCCTAAGGCGTTAAGTCCGCCTTTGTACCTTGTGTTGCATGAAGAATAAATAAATAAATACAGTCAGTCTACTCGTGGCTAAACTGAAAATGTATGTAACATGCCAGATTCACTTTCGCATTTATAATATTAGCATACCGTCTATTATATGCGTGGGCTGTTGTGCAATTATCTTTACTAATGTCATGAAATCATTGAAGTCCAAACAATTTACAGTCTTAATTTAAGCTGTATAAGGTTTAAAATTATTCTTGAAAATTAATATACCATATGTAATTACTTTTGACACCGTTAGCAGTCTTTATGGCTATAGAGATTATGCTTAAACTTTCTAATTGAACATTAAAAATATGGTAATACCTACATAATGCTTGACGGTGAGCAATGGGTAGCTCGCTGGCTGATCGTTCGGTAACCATCCGAGCTCAAGCCGTCGACGGCGCGTGCCTCAAGAAGTTGTCAGTCGTCAGCGTAGGGGCCTAAAACGGTCAAAACCTCCAGGGGCCATGGGTTAATGCAAAAGCGTAACACCATGGCCCCTGGAACTAAAGCTAAGAAAGAACAGGGTAGGTTGTTTAGTCAGTAAAAGTCTGACATAATTTCGTGCTCCGCCTAAGGACGGGATTGGTGATCGGATGATTTTTCCCACCATAAAAATCTACGTAATTTTTTGGCTTACACCAGGGCTCTGGGACTAAGGCAAGGAAAGAACGGTGTGGATTGTTTAGTCAGTAAGAGTCTGACATTATTTCACGCTCCGCCTCAGGGCGCGATTTGCCATTTTTTTTTAATTTTTCCCACCATATAAAATCTACGTAATGTTTTGATGAATTCAATAATATTTAATATTTCAAGAATGTTAAGGAAAAATGGTCTGTACCTACAGGAACCGTAACAAACACCTATATTATTATTATGATAAATTTAATAAGGTGTTATCATGCTTCTGGTTATCTCTTCCAGAACGAGCGACCGTTATGAGGATATAGGTAGGTATTCCCATATTAAATAATATTACCTGTTTACTTTAGATAACGGGAACACGATGAAGGCGTACCTAATGTAAAATATAGTACGCGGCCATTGATATTTTATAAAGGAAGATACGTTACACGCCTTGAGAAAACTTGACACCTTAACACCATTACCATTGTAACACCTTTGAATTTTAAGTTCCTAATGTACCATATTGTGTGTACCTACAATAAAGTGTATAGGTATCTATCTAGATAGATACTAGATAGACTCGAAATTCACTCATCTATACTACCTGTAGTCTCTGATAGACAATGACAGAGATAAGAATCGGCACTGTCGTGCGAGCGAAATAGTGTTAACCGGCGAATGTGTGTGATCGTCTCGCGACCAATGCAAAATTGTCAAAATTACGCGCAGCCCCCAAAAGCCCAAAACTCGGTTATAGTCCTCATCACACAAGTTAAACCATCATGGCGGTCGGCCTTATGCGCAGACACGTCAGTAACAGGTCTTGTGCGCGTGAAATTAATATAAAAACCGTTTTTCTTTCTTTCTTTCTCTCAGTAACTCATTTGAACTATTAGGCTGTGGGTAACCGTAGCTAATAGTTCAACTTATTTGCCGCATACTATTCTACCTAACTAAAAGACTTGGTTCAAAATCTGATCTTCTAAATGATAACAAGAAATGATTACAACGATAGCATTCAATAGCGGTTTAAATTGAGAAAGTGACAAACCGGATTTAATGTTGCTGTTTTTATTTAGTGTTTAGTAATCCAATTACTTACATTTTGTAAAACATGACTGTGTTTGATCATAGTTATCTAAAAAATAAAACGAAATTGTAACGTAAACGAAGCTGTTTAATTTATGTTAAACGATTTATTGTGTTTGGGAAATAAACAATCGCACATTATTATATAATTTACTAGCTACCCGCCCCAGCTTCGCACGGGTACTGATATTGAATATATTATGCATGTATTATACACATAAACCTTCCTCTTGAATCACTCTATCTGTTAAAAAAAAACATAATTGAAAGATTTAAGCATACATAGGGACGAAGCAACTTTGTTTTATTCTATGTAATGATGCATAATTATTTAATAGCATTCATAACACTTATGCTATTAGTAAAAGTACAATCTAGTACGTTTCCCCACGTTACTAAATAGTATTATGTGGAAACTTAGTGAAATGTTGTGTTTTGACTAAATAATCAGTTTAGTAAAATAACTTAAAACTATACTAAAATAACGAATTAATATTAAAATAACAATACATTTTTTTTCGCCAACTTTAACAATACATTCTTAAAATGTAAGTTAAAGCCTACTTACATAACGCACAATAATAAAAAACTTTAATAATTTATTATCGACATCTTTAAAATGATTATGTCATCATTCATCATCATCGTTTCAACCCACAGACGCCCACTGCTGGACATAGACCTCCCCGAAAAGTCA
Organism: Mythimna loreyi; assembly: GCA_029852875.1. NCBI lineage: Eukaryota > Metazoa > Arthropoda > Insecta > Lepidoptera > Noctuidae > Mythimna > Mythimna loreyi. Next base: position 9,216,100 of record CM056786.1, read on the forward strand.
CCGCATGAAATGTTTAATTCAAAGACTATTATCGATATTTGCAGGTGATAGTGAACGAGCTACACTCCCAAATCGAGTCGCTGAACGACACACTCGTCAAGATGCTGATGGCGCGAGATGAGCTGCACATGGGACAAGACTCCATGCTCGTCGACATTGAGGACCTCACGCGCTATCTGTGAGTCACAGACCCACTCCACTCACTAAAAACTAATCTTAACAACTGAATTACAAAATACTGTTGCATTTGGGAGCACTAGGTCGACAGGGCTTCGGTACAACAACATAATGTTTTTCCTATCAAATTTTCAAACCTATTCTAGAACTGCCAATATCTTTCCAACATCTATCAAGCCAGTTCGTTAGCTAATAAGTCATGTAAACTCCTTTGAGGCCCTCTAAAGTCAAGTCAAAGTCAAAATATTTTTATTTCACATGGTCCTACATGGGCACAATAATACTCTGTTGAGATTTTCGATCTTAAGAATCAGTTACGAGTATGCATAATGGCGCATTTAAACTAAAGCGATCGCCGAATAAGATGACCGCATTCGATTTAACTGAATTGATTCATCAAATTGGGCATGTAAACAATATTAATTCGGTCCCCGTACACGGAGAACGTATTCGTTTCACGTGGTGAGATTTACTGCATTTGACTGTAAATTTTCGATCATTATTTTTTACACAGCGGCATCGAGGCCATGATCTCATCTCATTTTCTATCGATTCTTCTTCTCGGGGCTTAGACAAAGTCACATTCTCACTAACGATAACGAAATTCGAAACTCCGAAATGTATGGAACTGACATATGCATTCGAAAAGTCACGTGGTCAAACCTTTTCGATTCGCTAATTGTTATTAGTTGTTTATACGTCAAATTGGACGTTTTAATTCGATAACCATAGCCAAGAAGTTGTTATTTTATCGAACCAACACTTCGACTTATCGATATGTTAGTCGATGTCACTTTGTCTACCATTTTGTGGTCGACATCGTTAAGGCGAAATCGAACTTAGAAATGGATTCGACACGGAGCGATTGCCACTTGTCTAGGGCCCCTCATCTTATAATTCGAGAACAAATTACTAGTCTATTCCCTCAATCTATATACTTTCAAACCCATTTTTTAATAACGCCATAAATATGAAATATGTATACAAGGTGCAGTTTTGAATTCGTACAAAATTTCAAGAGGTTATTTTAGTTTTTTTTTTCGCTTTTAAGTGTTATTCACAATAACTCTCGTAAATAAACTCATAAAAAAATCTGTTGAACTGTGTGCGTGAGTGCGATAGCCTGTGCGAAGGTTTCGCTCACTTAATAAAGCCTAATTACTTTATCAGATTTTTAGGAACCAATTTAGAAAATCGGAAGATATAGCATTTAGAAGCTGCTCTAAATGTTCACACCTTCCGATTTCCTAAATTCGTTCCTAAAATTCGGATAGTGTAATAAGTGTTTAACTCTACGGGTCTCTTTTATCGATTTCCGTAAATAAAAACGTACCTACTCATTTTATTTCTCTTATTTGATTCAGGTCGAGAATAACAAACATAATAGCCTCCTGAATTTTTTGCAGATTCAAAAGTGCACTTTGTCTAGTGTCAGCCATTCTACTTCAAATACTATACATAATCTACATTTGAATATGAAATTTAAAAGGAATCATAATAAAGCGAGCAGCCGTAGCGGCCTATGTACACCACGTTTTTTAAATGAGAGGTTTTATCCTATAATGGGGGTTCCACATTAGTGGCGTGTATTCACGTCATGAGTAAACTGCACAAGTCGTACCTCACGATCACGCCGCGAAAATCGTTCACATTTACGCCTGTTACAAAGTTTCACGGCAATAATCTGGCGCCGCCATTTAATGTCTATGCTGACTGCGTGCGTATTGCTAGAAACGCACGTCAACGGCGCGTTTAAAAAACGTGCTGTGTACAGGCCCTAAGAGCTTTCATAGTTGTAAGCAATGACATCACGCTATGCATAATTATTTAATATCTCAATAATATGGCAAAATGCCAAGGTCCAGCGAAAAGCTATGTTTACTTAATATTTTTGTACACAGTCTACGCTAACATATTTTTTATTTATTTTCTTTTTATTAATTTTGAATATAGCTATAGAACTTACAATCTGTGCGATGGAAGTCTCGAAGAATATGTACTACCGGAAAAAGAGGCTGACGATGAAGAGGTCGATTTAATTTACAATAATATTTGCACTCATTAATAAATAGCCATAGATTTTATTGTATTTTTTTTTCAACTTGTATATGATAAAATATTTCATTTGCAATAAACTCATAATAGTTTGTGTTAGAACCACCAAAAGTAGATAAATGGTACTTATAGCGTAATAATGTCATGTTTAATTTGTCAATTCAACATTTCATCTGTAATTAATTCTCAACTGATACATACCTAAGTTATCTGTCCTTTATCATGTAGAATTCAGTAGTAATTAAGATGAAATCATATACTTCCCTACGTATGGTGAGTGCTCACAACTCCTAAGAAAAAAACCAAAGGTGGCATTTTAATAAAAAAATTACGTTTCACGCTGTCTCTAAATTAGACAATTATGGTGATGATTTTAATAAGTCTATACTCATTAAAGAGTCTATACTTATTAAAACCATCAACCATCATCTCGGTAAATATTCGTACATATGACGTGGCCACATCTTAGAATTAACCACTTCATTATATGAACGACCATTTCATGAAATGGTGGCATTTCATTATTTAGAACCTTGCTCGTCATATACTATACCTTGGCTAGCTAAATCAATGAACACTGCGTTTAAACATATAAATATAGCTAAACGCACAATTATATCATGATATAGTCAGACATGGGTAATATTGTAATGTATTGGTAAATATTTAATATTTTGCGATATGATCCACCAGTGTCCTGTCCATCAGTAAAAGAGCTAATTTCGTTTAATTTTCGGGACGTAACATGGCGGCAGACAATTATTCTTTATTAAAAGCGAATAATATTTTTGAAATGTAATAAAAATGCAATGAAATATTAATTACAGCACATAAACTAAAATTAGTTATATCAAATAATTATTTTGATTTCAGCTGTGGTACAGTTTTGCTAACGACATAATTTTATATGCGATTTTAATTGCAATTACCTTTTTATTTTAATGTAGTTTACGGTTGTTTTTACAGAGATAATTATTTTTCTATTTAATTTTAACCTTTTATTGCTATGGAAATCCTTAATTAATTACATGTTAACAGACATTTATCATAGAACGTGAACGTTTACGATGTATAACTTAATTTTAACTATTTTGCCGATTTTAGTTCTTTATATGTTCAAAGGCAATCATTTCATGAAATGGCTGTAATTCATGAAGTATGTTAATTCTAAGATATCTAAGATCTGGTCACGACACATAGATGTCATTACCGCGAATATAAGTTTAGTTACCATACTACCCAATACTGAGATGCAAACAGCGAAAACCTTTCTAAAATTTGAATAAATTATTTTGAATTTCAGAACCTGACTAACTCTTCGTTCAATTTACAGGGGCGTCAAAGAGCAGACTAAGAAAACCAAAGGCACTACTAAAACGGGTATGAGGAGGCTCACATCTTTAGTGCACAAATAAGTACACAATATTATAACATAAGGCTTATTATAACTGCGATCTATATATTTAGTACATACAATGGTGGTCACTGTAAGGCATTTATGTAACAGTGCGAAAGATAGACATTACGACACAGTTCTGACATTGAGTCGCTCGTTTTAAGGTTGAATGCACACGTGAGCAAATTACAAGTGAGCTATGAGTAACGATTCGATATGCATGTGTCTTTGTAAATACAACACCAAATGCATTGTCGTTCCAAATAGACATTTAAATTAATAGGTAGTAAGAGTGAAAACGCTTTGTGTATCGAATCGCTCCGTATGACAAGCGTCAACAAAAGTAGCAGTTGATGGAAACACGTACTGACTCACTGAACTACATAAAAACATCCGTTAGTCTGCTAGAAAAGAAATGTCTTTACACACAATGTTGAAAAATTTGTTCCTGACAAGGCTAAAACCCAGTGTATTAAGAGCATTAAAATAACTGAAATCTCATTAATTTTTATTGGATGTTGATCTATCTTCGCACTGTAAATGATATTCCTAAATCCTATAATCGGTAATGTGGTATAATTTTTGTGACAGCTGAGTTAGTCTTATTGTTCAGGGCCGCGGCTGTCGGAGCCGAGGCACACTCCGTGTGGCAACTATTACGAGAACGTTCCACTGAAACTGATCGACGTTACTCGCTTATTGATACACTTTAATGCATTTAATGCTAACAACAAAAGAATCAGTTTCTTTTGCATTTACTGCAGCTAAATATGCAATATTATTAAGTTAAATTAAATTATGAAATTTTGTGAAAATAAAACTGTTCTTTTTCTTCGACTGTAGGCCAAGTTATAATTCATTCATAGAAAGTGAAGGCTACAGTTAAACAGAATATTAATCTAAAGTGTGGAGATGAGGTGGTTGTAAGTATAAATTAGCCACACCGCCGGCGCCGACTGCGCGGCCCAATTGTTTACACTGCATGGTGTTCCGTAACATAACGTTATTGCAAAATATTTGTATATACTGGTTCTCTCGTTAGTAAAGTAACTCCGTCACAATTCCCTATTATTATAAATGTGTATATCGGATTTACTGTATATTCAATGATACATGTCCGCTTTAAATAGAAACATATGATAGCCCACCTAAATGTTATATTTTACAATATTATTCGCAGATTAGAAAAATATTTTTTCATAATAGTGCTCATTGTTTTCTATAGATAATGCGTCTTGTGTCTTCGAGGTGAGGTAGAGGCTAACAATTGCGGATTACATTTTATCTCATAACTTAGTCTAGTAAAAATAAATACACGATACTAAAATACAAAATGAGACATGGTTGTTTTATAAAAGTTAATCCAATTTCTGAGTTATTTATAAAACCGCGTGATCTCTCAACGAAGACAAAGACGTCTACTTTTTATAAACTAGTATACTCACAATATATACAGGTAGGCATGTAGAGATGCACATGCCGTCGATCATGTCCAGTGATCATATCGGAGGCTTGTAATGGAAGTAGTTTACATACTAAATAACTAACGGAATGCAAAGCGACCGCCACCCGTGATTACCTCGTCAATACCTTCGTAATTTACTACCTAACAAACTGGAATATTCCATTAATATTCAATATCTATCACTTTTATCTACAGTAATATATCTAGACTAATTGTTGGTTACAATGTCTCATTTTTATAACTATTTATGTACAGAACTTTCAATTTGTTGAAAATATATCTTAGAAAATATGTATAAATTCTGCATTTTTACGCCTTTCACATTCTAAATAAAATATTTACTATATCACGGTGTTTATATGAGATAATTCACACTGTACTTATCATCACAAGCATCTATTTAAATGTTCAAAATATTTATATAATCCTAAATAAATACTATTGTTAGGTAGTATGTTATTCACGTTTGCATTCCAAATATATATTTTGCTGACTGGTTATTTGTTGTGTAACAATAACTATCACGATGTGGTTCCATCAATCAGCAACTAGATTACTATGAATCTTTCTTGCCTTATCCAAATAATTTAATCTCGCTAAGCTCTAAGCAATTCGTCGGTGATACATAAACATATTATTCTTACATTCATATTATTACAATGTTAATTAGTTATGTATTTGTGCCGTTATAAGCTTGAGTATTTTAAGTGCACATATTATATAGGATCTTCACAACTTACAATATTTGGCAACTTATGAAAAAAAAAAATACAAATGTGTGGATGACCAGATCATCTCACACAAAACATCTTATGATTATTATTAATACAAGTACATAAAATACTCATTTTTTTAATGGTCATATTATCATAGGTACTGACTGGAAAGACACCAATGTTATCAGTTTATCTAAGTGTGTATAGGCTTCTAAATTTAAAAAAAAAAGTGTATCATTAAAATAAGTTATGCGTCGTGGTTTCATAACTCTTTGGAATGTTTTATTCTTCTATATTGTTTATTACTTGAGATCTCAAGTGTTATTCCTACTATTGTGTACCTATTGATATTAAGTATCTTTCTTACTTTTTTATGTAGTCGAATACTTTTTAATATTATGTGTTATTGGGCATACTCGTCTTCGCCTTATTATCTGAATATATGCAGTTTTTGAGAGAAAATGATTATGCCCGATGGATAGTTTTGCTGTGCTAGATTTAGTTACCATTATTGTTAGTTCTATTATAATTTCGTGAGTATATCTTAGATATTTTTGTATGTGCGAGGGCTATGACAAGTGCTATCATTTACATTATGGGTCTCCTTCTAGTTAGTCAGTGTATGTTGATCTTCGTGCCTTCTACCACAATGGAGTGATGATTGTCATTAAAAACAAATGCAACTTTATTATAATTCTACAATTTAAACATAGGAAGACATACTAAGGTAAATACGAGGTTGGCTTTACCATGGAATACCCATTCAATTGAGTTAGACGGACAGAGACGGTTATGTTGATGATTATAATTCCTAAAGTAAATATATACTTAAGTGTTATGGCCGCCAACCGTATTTTTGTCGAATATCAGTTGATACTACTGATCTGCAAAATATAAGAAAAGAAACGACTCTAGTGCTTTCAACTCGTAATATGCAATAAGAAGACCTTTTCGAGCTGTGTTGTATTTTCCGTTCTAAACATGGCTGACTTTCGTATTTTACCAACAAGACTATCCGTAATGTAAGTGTTAGTACGAATGTATATAGTAAGCTCTATGATATTATTTTAATTATGTACCTTTCACTCTAAATTGATTACTACAAGCATACATTTATTTACCTAAATGTTATTCACTAGGTTAATCATGGTTTAAACTTACACATGAACTTAATATTATATGTATCAATAATAAAATGTTGGAAATAAGTATAGCATTACAAATTATTTGTGCACCTTAGCCGCACTCCAGTATAGGATAGAAACGTTTCGTAAGTTACGCTATACACAATACTTACATACTATAATTTATGTATGTATTGTAATATATTTTTATAACGTTAACGGACGTCGCGTCGCACCAACAAGGTGAATTTGACAGGCCGATAGTACCGGTGTTCTTTTAAACTTCGCGAAGTGGATGGTCGTTTTTTAATTGCTCAGACTAGGTTACTATATTTTTACGATCATTCAACACAGCTGCACTCGAACTCATTCAAAACATTAATACAATGTATTCATCCCGTTTGCAAATGTTAATCTGATATCTTTTGCTAAAACCCGATTATTATGTCAATTTTATTACTCATTACAAGTGTGTTAAAAGCTCCATTGACGTTAAAAAACTGTAAAATATAATTAAATATTCCACGTTTCAAGAATACCATTTCTTTTATCTCTGAGTCCATTTATTGAATGTTAAAATTTATGCAGTTTTAAAATAAAAGGCAGCCTATATTTTACTGATGAACTATATTTTTTGATACATCTGGAGACGGCTATTATTATGAGCTGGGTATTTAACACGTCAATATGCGATAGTTTCCAACATTTTTGATATGGCAACTTACAAAATTGTACTCTTTTAGTTAGTGATTAAAGTTACAGGGAATTTTTAAAACAGTTGAATTAAACAGAGCTTTCAACTGCTCAATATTTTATGAAACTTATGAAAGGTTTTACTTATGATTAATTATTCGACAAGTTACTATGATAACTCTTGCTTTCTCTTGTTTTTCGTTGTTTTTTTTTTCAATATGTTTTCCACTGGTGTTGGTCTGGCAGAGTAGATCGTCTACCGACGTTCGTGGTAAGACAAGAATGCTTGGCGTGCTTATTGTCAACTCTTACCGACATGTGATAAAATATTATTGAATATTCTAAATAAACGGGAAAGTGTTTAATATGGACTTTTATTTTCAAATACCTTCTAAATACATTAATCCGTCGTAGAATTATACATAACAAAACTAAAACAGATTTGAGAATTTTTGAACGAAATAAATTACCCAATATATCGCTGACATTTAGTACCTAGGTATCTAACATCTAAATTGAAATTACAAAAAAAGTAAATGTAGTAAAGCTTGAGAATACTCTCTCTTACCACCCTCGGCATCAGAGACCTCTCGCTGCCGGGCCCTGGTACATCAGAGATACAGGCCTGCATGGTCCGGAGCAAGGAGCTAACTTGTCGTCTCCTTCGCGAAACAGTAATGAGGCAACTGCACGCGTGAGGGTAGGTACGGTAATTACGCCCCAGTCGCCGAGAGCTTCACCCGGATTTCTAACCATCGTAGGCGTGACCATACGACGAGCAATGGTTAGCTCGCCATCCGGACCGAACTCGATAATGTTCCACGCAACCCTCAAAGAGCAAATCGTATGCGCACATTGACTGTTTGGCAAAAGTCTTCACAAAATGCGTGCCAGAGTATGGACAAAGTCGCTGCCAGCGCCGCCGAAATCAACCGGGAAAGAGGTGGTTAGACGAAAGCGCAAACGCTCGAGGTGACTGGAGGTGGAGGGAAACATCAACAACCTGAAGGAAGCTAAGTATATTAAGAAAAGTACCTAATAAGTATAAGTAAGTAAAAGATTCGACAAATAAACAATTTTATTTTTGACTGGCCTGTTGGTCTAGTACTGGTTAGCGGTCCTGACTTCTATGCCGAAGGTCGTTAGTGTGATGAGCAGGACCATTTGTTCTGTCTGGGTGTAATTTATCTGTGATGTATTTAGAAATGATATCAATGGTGATGCTGTCCTGTACCTACTCATAACACAAGCTTGGGACTAGATAGACTAAATTTGTATTTTAGTTTTGCTTAAATTACGCTTAAATTCAACCGGATTTATGTAGCCCAGTCATAAGAAATTCGACTTTTCGAATCCATGCCGTCATGAAAAGCCTTGGTTGCATTTCCTTCCGTTTAGCGGCAGAAATGCTTAGAATTGAAGATAGATGGCACTAGGGGTCTCAAAACAGGTTATATCTTCAGATTGACTTTGAATTGTAATTATGTCCAAATAAACTACATTGAAAGTAGGTACAGAAGTACATACCACTTCTGTTTTCATTATTAATTATTTTCTTTGCGTTTTGTATTTTCTGTAATATCGCTGTGTTTCTTTAGATAAGCTTCCAACATTTTTACCGCCTAATATACCTACTCCCTTTTTGAGGTATTTTAGTGTGACACATGTACTTTATTAATGCTGCTGTTTGTTCCTTTATCTATCCTTGAAAAAAAGTCTTAAAAAGTCAGGTCTAAGGTGTGATTGAATTATTTCTAGGGTTCCGTACTCTGTCTCAAAAGAAAAAAAAAAACTTTTGTAGGACAATTTTAAACTGTGAAAAATTGGAACTACTATAAGTTCCAAAAATTTGTCTATTTTTTGACTAGGGGATGTAGAAACCTGAGTAAAGTGAGGTTTTCAAGCCATCCAAGACAAAGACAGCTTTATCCCAGTGTTGGATACTCTACTTTTTATACTATATGTGACACTAGCGACCCGTCCCAGCTTCGCATAGGTGCAATGATGATATGAAATATATGTACCATGATACACGCATACTATGCGCATGTATTATACATATAAACTTTCCTCTAAAATCACTCTATCTATTAAAAAAGCCGCATCGAAATCCGAAGCATACATAAGGATAGACAGCGGGAAGCGACTTTGTTGTATACTATGTAATTATAATTGAAAAACAATTTACGAAAACAAACTAAATTTTAAAGGAATCTAAGTACCTAATATTTCAATCTAATCTTCTAAAACTTGACATTCAATAAATTCAGTAGGTATGCCAAGATTATATAGTTTTAATTTCATTTATTTACTCAAGCTTTATACACTAGTGTACAACGGCGGACTTAATGCCATAGGGTATATCGACCTTAGGGTAGGCGCAGAGACATATCATAGTAGGTGTCACATAAAAGTAAACAAATAAAACAAATAGAAAACTTAGGTATACAATTATCTATCTATATATATATAAAAGGTGAAACTGACTGACATATCAACGCACAGCCGAAACTACTAGGACTGGGATCGTGAAATTTTGGACAACGCTTCCTTTTATGGCCTAAGCGAGCACTAAGAAAGGATTTTTCGAAATTCACCCACTAAGGACATGAAACGGTGAAGCGAAGCCGCTGGCAGAAGGCTAGTAAATACATATTTATATACCAAAATTATTTTCAATACACTTACTCGAAAACTGCCTCTTATCGCACTCCTATTAGGTTCAAAATAGCATGTATATCACCCAAGTGCTTTTTTGAGTTTATCACAACAAGGGCTTTTTTATTCCTTCCTTATCGTCACGGTCACGGGTGTTTATTTTGTTTTACTTAGTTTATCGAATCAGGCGCGAGGCGTCCCCCTGAGTCGCTGGACGACCCCACGAAATTAGAAATTGACCAGAGCAGATTTGAATACTATACTTATATATTTCTTAAATTTCTACTGTATGTTTGAGATACGATTATTTTTTTTTCTTTTTTTCTTTATTTCACAAGTCGTAAGTGTATTGAAAAACGTCGTTTGACACACGTGCAGATTTGTCATTGCAGCCCTCGGCTCCATAACACACTCGCCTACGGCTCGTGCGAATTTCGCCTCGGTCGCAATGACAAACTTCCTGCACTTGTATCAAAATGTACTATTTGACAAACGAATTCATCAAATCAACTCTGTGATGATTTTGCCAGCTTCTTGCGAATGTGGTCACTAGTCAGTACCTACCTTAAAAAAGAACCAATTGGATGCCATCCTAATGTGTATTCCAAAGAGAGATAGCCTACAAAGAAGGAAGAATGGATAAACCCAGTGCGATGTGAGGGACAGCGTAGTATGATACAAGTGCAGGAAGTTTGTCATTGCGACCGAGGCGAAATGCGCACGAGCCGTAGGCGAGTGTGTTATGGAGCCGAGGGATGGAAAGACAAATCTGCACGTGTGTCAAACGACGTTTTTCAATACACTTACAACTTGTGAAATAAATAAAGAAAGAAAAAACGTTTAATCGTATCTCAAACGTACAGTAGAAATATATGTATACAGTAGTAATAGCATTCAAATCTGCTCTGAACAGTTTGTAATTTTGTGGGGGTCGTCCAGCGCCCGTGGGGGACGCCTCGCGCCTGTTTCGATAAACTAAGTAAAAAAAAAGAAAATCACCGTTGACCGTGACGATAAGGAAGGAATAAATAAGCCCTTGTTGTCATAAACTCAAAAAAGCACTTGGGTGATATACATGCTATATTGAACCTAATAGGAGAGCGATAAGAGGCAGTTTTCGAGTAAGTGTATTGAAAAATGATTATTCGTAGATCGGAGATTTGTACGGTGGTCAGAGCAAAGGAATTTATTTTGAGGAGTTAGATAAGAGGGAAAGAATGCTTATTCAGAAAAGAAAATTAGGTCATTTTCTTTATTGCACTTGCTCATTATCTAACCATGATACGTCAGTACCTAACCACATTTTTTCTTTTTTTTTTTGTTAATTGACAGTTTTTTTTTGGGTTTAGAATTGTTCCATAATATCTCTCATAATATGTCTATGGATAGAAAGAGATAACGTACCCATTTTGTATCGTACTCTTCCGTATATTTTTCAGGTTGGTGTAGTCAATCTAGATACTTTACAAAATGTTTGGTTATTGCCAACAAATCAACATTTATCTGTGTTCTAAGTTCAAATATATTTGTATTTCTATTCCATATTAGAAGGTAGGATGCGTAATGGTTCGATACCTTTGCTTCTCCCTCATCCTTCGAAGGTTAAGCGCGGGAAGAGAGTATATTAAATAATAGACATAAATAACTAACGTACAAGTTATTTGTGAAAAAAATATTTAAGATTTGAAGAGATTACTTTAGAAGTTTATACACTGCGCCGCCGCCCGCACCGGCGCCTACGTCAAATATTGTGATTAAGGTAAAAAATACCTACCTACTTACTATAGTCTGCTGCAATCTTAATCAAAACTATAATTTATGACCACTTTGGAATATTTTTTTCAAACTTGAGTATCTACTTACCTATATGGTTTTAATTTCAACTCGATATCTCCACGCTTTCCTATTTAGAGTGATATAGAGTGTTTTGACAGACAGATCGACAACAAAGTAATTCTATAATGGTTCCGTTTTCCTTTTGAGGTCCAAAACCCTAACAATAGAAAGCTACACGTGAAATTCATCCGAATAGAAGCTCAGAATACAACGGCGTAGAGGGATAAGGTGCTGCTGTAAAAAACGTACTATATAGATGTCATTAAGCTTGGATCGACATTATAGGTACTCGTAAGTAGTAGCACAATGTAGTATTATTGCTATAGGCATAGTAGAAAGAGAAGGGAAGTAGGTTATCTTCATACAAACGCACCGCGCGCGGCTTGTATGTGTGCGCCATAGTATCTACGCGTCGACGCACGCACACTGTAACAAAATCTCGAGCCGTTTCTCAGTGCGCCAGTCGGGGCTAACACTATACGAGTTTCGCGCGTCACTGCTTTTCGGCACCGCTAAATCAAAACAAAATGTCTGATAATCGCAGGAGAACGTATTGCTGTGTGTTTGGGTGTCTTAACAATTCATCCATTCTAGAATTGTCTCTATTCAGATTACCTATTGAACAAAAAAGGTAAGCTAGTCACTCATTCTAGCATATAATTTTTACTTGATTTTGAGATACCTACTTATTTTTTGTTGTATTAGTTTTCTATCACACAGAGGAAGCAGGTAGGTAGGCTTAATTTCTACTTTTGACCGTCAATTAATTTGCTGCTATTGCTTTGTTTACGTTTGGTTATGCCGATTACTCAGTTACTTTAGTTTCTCACCTACTTACAGTTAAAAAATCGTAATTCAAAATAAATAATTGACTAATTGTAAATCAGATATACATATAAAGCAAAGTTCGAATCATAACAATAAATTCGATTATAGTCTAAGAGATAGGCGTTAGTTTTTAATGTTGTTTCTTTTAATTATAATATTTTAGTCACTTTATTCATTTTTAAGGTTCCGTGCCTCAAAAGGAAAAAACGGAACCCTTATTTATTTATTCAGATAGGATCAGTTCGTTGTCCCTTCGTCTATCTGTATGTCTGTCTGTTAAGACCCTTTATCTCGAGAATGCGTGATGTATCTAGTTGAAATTAAAACCATAGTCCCTTCAAGCTGTGAAAAAACGAAACTTTTAAGTTAACGAATAAAACATATACGGCTGTTTATATCGCAAAAGAAAAACGTATTTTTTGAAATTAAAACCATAGTCCCTTCAAGCTGTGGAAAAACGAAACTTTTAAGTTAACGAATAAAACATATACGGCTGTTTATATCGCAAAAGAAAAACGTATTTTTTTAGTTTTTATTTTTATTATATAAGTAAAAAATACAACTTCCCGACCCTTGTCAATTTACAGGCACTGAATTAAAATTTTGCTAAAAGTGACAACCCTAAGACAGTAGGCAATTATATCGCGGATTGGGCCGGAGATAGCCTACTGCCCTTCTCTTTATACTATGCTATAGGTTTGGTAATGCTTGCAGTTAGTTGATATACCTACATGGCCGACAACTACCTATCCATGTGTATTTAAAACATAATTAAGTTTACAAAACAGTAATTAGCCATTTGTTTTGAATTATATAGGTAATTAGGTATTATTTCGATATTTAATCCTTTAATTTCAAAACATGTGAATGTCACATATTGAAATAAATACTTAAAACATACAGTATCTACCTATCTCTGTGCGGTGTCAATTCCCACAATTCTTTAAATTGTTGCTCGGTGTCAAAACCATAGCTTGACCCCAAATTGAAAGAGTCACCTGCAGGCCCAGGTGCGCTCGCGCAATTAATATCATCCTCTAATAATAGATACACCTCGCTACAATAATTTATTTGTTTTATTGTCTTTATCGCTATCAAAGAATTCGACACGTTCATCGCATAAACCTAAAATATATTGTTTCCTCCAGTGCGAAATGCTTTTCAAAATGTTCCCATTTATTGGACCACTTCTTTATCTTAATTGAAAATATAGAGGGATATTGAAATGTTTTTGTTTTGTAGGGTGTATTAATTGTGTGAATGAACACATTTGCAATCTTATCATTGTTTATTGGGCATCAGTAGTTTCGGGCAAATTAATTTCCTGTGGGAACGAATATCGTATCGACGTCGCCTTTCTTAACTGAGTGGGCTATTAATCTATTATTTTAAATATCTACGAGTATACCATTAATTCTAAAGGTTACGTTAAAACGATACTTTATTAGTTTCGTAAATTGGTTTTAAATTAAACGGTTTTTAATTTTATATTGTTAAAAAGTGCGTAACGTCGACTGTGTGTCGATGTCCCCTATAAGTTACCTTTGATTAGCTAAGTGCCCACGTATAGTTAAGTTATACGAGCTTGATTCACCGTGTGATTCGGTGCGTCATCTGTTTTATTTATAACCGTCGAAGCTGTTAAAGTTATCGTGGAAGTGATCGGTTCGGTGGAGGAGCATGCAAATCACCGCACTACGCCACGCGGCGGCATGCGGGCGCACTCCTCACTGCCACAACTGTGGGGAGGCACGGCTTACATTTACATTTAGTTTTACATAAATTAGTTTTTAAACGTGTATTGTTATGCAGAGCCACTAATATTCTTCCACATTATAAGAAAGCACTAATTTATATTGGAACGCGTGTAACTGCTCATAGGTACGTGGTCGCTTATAAAACGTCAGAAGCTAGTTCACAGTTCCAAATTGGTCTATATATTTTGTTGGAATACATATATATATTTTTAATATGAATATCTTAGATTATAAAACAAAATGATGAATAAGCTACGAATGCGAGTGCTACGCAGCTACGCAAAGTGCTACGCCAAAACGACGACATACGTAACTTTATTTATTTTAATTAATGCTATTTATTTACTTTAAGTAGAAGAGTACAAAGGAGTCGCTTATTTCAAACTAAATTTCTTTCAGAAGATCTGTAACCAGAGAATTGGAATGAGATTGTTTACACTCACTGTGTCTACATTACAGTGTGTATAAATTCTTCATTTATTAAAAGTTCACCGTTACTTCCCCGTGCTTATGGCTCAAATCCCCCACAAAACACTTTGCCTCTATAGTCCAACTGCCCAACGAGTTACGTAGTTATTACATAAAATATATATATTTGTGTCTATCTGTGATAAAAACTGTAGCCTTTGATACTGTCATGACGGAGATCTTGCAAAGCATATCCTCAAAGTTTCATTGACTATAAAACAATATTGTATAAAAAGTAGATAAGGAACCGAATCAAGTAGTTGTAGTTACTTACTCGCTGTCAGCTTTCGCTAACGTTTACTATCTAAGAAGCCACGAGTGGAATTATCTTATTTAATTATTAAAAAGATTCCCAATATTATCGTTTATTTATACATTTTATTGCAAGCAGATAGCTTCGTGATATTACGAAAGGTGTTTTTAATTATTGGACATTGTAGTCATATAAGATATTCTGTTAGAGAGAAATCAAGAACTATGCAAACAACATAACGAAGCCGACTTATACAACCTATAGTAACCACGTTTTGACAACCAGATTTGAAGTTAACGTCAAAAATGTCGAAAAATTGCGTATGGCTTTGGCTTGAATGATTGGCGAATTGGATTGGAGTGAAAGCCTAATATCGGAGACCGACGAAATAAAACATTTTGTTAAATTAAAATGGTAGGTTCTATTTTCCCCACCGCCACTCAAGCTTCAAGCTGGTGAGTTCAATGTCAACGCTAGGGTCGCGCCGCGGTCGAGCCATACGGGCGGCCGATGACGTCCACACATTGTTATTGTTTGAAAACCTCGTTGACACCGCACATCTCCATGAAATATTATCCACAAAAAAAAGTAATTTGAAAAATTTTGCACGCTTAAAATTGGCTATAAGTTATAATCCGTGTAGGGTGAAGCACAATGAACCCCATCAACCGAAAAATGATTAACTAACGATTATACTGACGGATGGGTGGCGCGGGCGCACTGGCTTCTCTAACCATAGAGCTTGTAATCTATTACAACTTCAAAATTAAAGCTTTAAAGTTCTGCGATGAAAGTGTATCTACCTTCGTACGATATACAAATTCATAAATACTAACAACTAGAAATATAAAAATAACATAAGGAAATGGCATAATTATAAGGTTAAGTTGCGACTTTTGTATTTAGTAAAATAAAAATCCACATAAATGTAAATTACGTTATTGTACGCGTAGTATGTAAAGCTGCATGCAAATTTGAATTGATTAATCTGATATACCTAAGCTTGTTATTGCAATTTATATTTTTGTGTACACTATCGCATCGGGTTTCTGTATTTTTGTAGAGGTAGCTGCATGTATGTATGTCTGCATAAAAAATAGATATTGTTATTTATAGGGTTCCGTATTCAAAGAGGAAGCCTTATAGTTTCGCCGTGTCTGTCTGTAGAAATAGTATAAGTATAATAAAATATGTTTTTGATAGTGTTAATATTTTCGGAAATAATTGCTCCTAAAGTTAAAGATATTGTCCCATATAACTTTTTAACCATAAGTTTAGAAAATATGAAAAAATCTCAAAAGTAGAACTTTATAAAGACTTTCTTGGAAAATTATTTTGAACTTAAGGAGATGTAATGTAGTTTACGGTTTCATCAGTGAGAGGAAATAAACTGGGTTTTTAAGGAAAAATAAAGCACCAGAACAAAACCATATCTATTCGTGCTCCACTCTATGGATTACAGTTTCACCGGTGAGTGAGCAGCGCGTTGGATGCGCGGGCGCACGTGCCGCGACATATGGCTGCGCCATACTGTTTGTTTGCCAATCATAACGGACATATTTCATCAGATAACGGCCCACCGCCTCCGAGACCGACATGTTGCCTTCATCTAAAACAATGTGTAACAATTAAAATGTCGACACGTTCCCGAATTAATCTCGTGGATGATTCGTCATGGTTTTCAACGAGATGAATTGTTTGCTAGATCAGAATGGTCGTAGGGTTTTATAATGAGCTTACTAACGAACTTGTGAGTTATGTTTCATAGAATCGGATCGACTGTTGGATTCAATTAATTAACAATTGATTTAGGTTATCTATATGTAGACATCAATAAAGTTTTGGGGTTTAGAACACCCATTTCATAAATAAAATCCTAATCATATACAATAGGCAGCATATAAATTGATCCAAATAGTAACAGATTTTTGGGTCTCCATCAAATTGCGGGAGATACGCGTAACTACAGAAACGACAGTCATTTTAGTTAAATGTATTTCGCGTACTATAACAGAGTTTTGGATCTCAATCGAAGCAGAGCCCGTACATAGTCATAGCAAAGGGGTTCAACTGATTTGCCACATACAATACCGAGTCTAAGTATATCGTATACATAAAAATGTAACAACCCTTTTATTTCTCTACACTTCAGTATTAAGCTTGATATTACTATATGTGGAGGTTTGTTGTTCTATATGTGGAGGCTTGTTGTTCTATATGTGGAGGCTTGTTGTTAGCAATATTCAAAATAATTTTTGTTTACTTACATTATAATTAGTCTGTAAGCCTTCTGTAAAATTAATAAAAAAAAAAAAAATTACGGACAGGAAGCAATAAATATCGCTACTATTCGTACCCGGAACAGTATCTATATCACCCTTATCAACAGATTTAAACTCTCCACAAGCAAACGCCGGGGTTCGCACATCTATTGTATTTCTATTACCTATGTCTAATTACGGTATTCGAAAGGTTTAATTATACAAAACGTCTTAACTCAGTACTTTACGTAACAATTGTAGATATCTAACAGTTTCGGAGTAAATTATTTATTTATTTATCCTCTTTCTTTCCGGCGAAGGTGGAGTGACGATCTCATCATGTTCGCGGCGCAAACATGGCCGGAGGTCGCCGTAGACAGAGAGGTCTGGAAGGAAAAAGGGGAGGTCTTTGCCCAGCAGTGGGACATACAATAGGCTTGTATAACAAAAAAAAAATATCCTCTTTGTAGATATCTTTGCAGACCTTAATCTTATATGACAGTGCAGCAAATAACTATTCTTAGAGGAAAATCCCTCTCAACCAAGTACGTCTGCGCGATGACGTCAGGTGGAAGGGATAGCAACACAAGAGCGGAGCGGTGCCGTGCGGTACCTCACTTTTGCATCGGCGCTCGGACGAGACGGTTGTGTGATCGAGCTCTGAAGTGCTACCCGTTTATTTTATTAGAGACCGTTAATTTTGATTTTGTTATTTGTGCTGATTTTGTGATTTTGTTAAATAATAATAAAATAGAGGTTAGGATTATTAGTGTTTTCTTTTTAAAAACTTAATTCAATAGGACGTTTGTAAGATCAGTGCGTGGGATCAATTTACGCGACTTTGATCGTTCTCCATCCCCTTATTTTAAAACCACGTGGTCGATCAATCTTTTTCTAGTAGCTTAGTGCTTTGTTCTTTTTGTAAATAGTTGCGGGTAGTAATAATGTCGAGTAGTGATTATTCTGGTGGTGAAACGCCACCTACGCGTCGAAGTAGGAGTCGTGATAGTCGTAAACGAAGGCATGGTTCACATAAACGTCGCGACCGTCGTTCAAAACGACGCGATCCGTTAGATCAGATTTTGCAAAGACTGAATGCACTTGAGGAGCGCCTGCCGGTAACGGCGACTAATTTGACCGCTCCGTCTCGTCCTTGCGTTAGAGGCAGCCCCTCATCCGTGGTCTTGGACGTCACCGAGGCTGCTGCTGGGGTTGGCGTGGCGACGCCCTCTACGAGCCGGCCGGCGGAAACGCCGCGCGATACCAGCAGCACAGCGGATGGGATTGTCGGTGCACTCTCTTCATTGTTACAAGTAAGATCTAAGCATTACTACATTTCAAACTTCGATCCAAGTGTGCATGATTTTGATGTTTGGTGTGCGGAGGTAGACCGTGGCCGAAATTTGAACGGTTGGGATGATCATGAGTGTTTTGGGCGTATTGGTGGTTGCTTACGTGGTGACGCCAAAACGTGGTTAAACCATTGGGTGACAAGCGATCGCTCGTGGTCGAATTTTAAAGCCGAGTTTCGATCGTTGTGTCCACGTGAAGTCGATATGGCAACTGTGCTGTATGACGTCATGAGTACAACGTCTAACAAGTTCACCACGTATGCAGAGTACGCACGAATGTCCCTACTGCGGTTAAATATCGTACGAGGGCTTTCGGATGAGCTCAAAACCGCCATAGTAGTTCGTGGCATCTCCGATCCTCAAGTGAAAGCTGCGGCTACCAACGCCAAACTGCAGCTGAAAGATTTGGTCGAATTTTTGTCCGTGTACGTTAAACCTAAAATCACGCAAAGTGCTACCGGTAATCCCATACGCTCGTCAGTTGCTGAAACGTTCAATTCTCGTAAACGCGAAGCGCCTAGGAGAGGACCGGTGACATGTTTCTCGTGTGGCAAACACGGTCACAAACAAGCCGACTGTTCAAAAAAATCAAAAATTGATTCAGCCACTTCAAATTCTAAATCTACCTCCTCTGAGACTTCGAAAGTAAAAGAAACGAAATCTAATTCAAAACCAGCCCAAATGATTTGCAACTATTGTAAGAAAACCGGTCATCTCGTTGATTGGTGCTTTTTAAAGCAACGTATGGATTCCAAGTCCAATGATAAAAGTAGTAGTGACGTAAATTTTTGCTCCGCGTCGATTCCGGACGAAACAACGTAATGACGGCAATTATTCAAAAACTACCCGTAGATGTTTTAATTGATTCTGGGTCTGATATTTCACTAATTTCTAGATCGGTTTTAAAGCATTTTAGTTTTAATCAATTACCAACCTATCGTAGATTGCGAGGTATCGGTAGTCAAGATATCGAGTCTACTTCTTTTGTTAAGACGATAATTGAGTTCCCTGAATTATCGTTAGAGGCGGATCTTTATGTGGTACCACCAGATTGCATTCAGGCACCTGTTTTGGTAGGGACTGACATTTTAAATCGCGATGGTGTCACCTACATTAGGACGAGTGACTCTCAACGATTGATGGGAATTGATCAAGTGTACAAGGTGTCGTCTGTGGGGCTGGCCGACCAAGTGAAGACACCCTTAGTTGGTGATGACAAGAAACGTTTGTTATCTTTGATTGACGAGTTTTCTAAGACGTTCACTACTGGCACGGCGACTTCCACAGTAAACACTGGGAGCATGGAGATTAGGCTTAACAGTGACAGTCCGATAAGTTATCGACCGTACAAGCTTTCTGCAGACGAGAAGTTACGCGTTCGCGGCATAATCAGTGATCTTTTGAGTAAGGGCATTATACGAGAATCCCAATCAGACTATGCAAGCCCTATCATCCTCGTAAAGAAAAAGAGCGGGGAGGATAGGATGTGCGTAGACTATAGAGCCTTAAACGCTGTCACTGTTAAGGAGAGATTTCCATTGCCACTGATCGATGACCACATCGATAAATTGGGCAACTTCAAGTATTTTACCAGTCTTGATATGGCTACTGGCTTTCATCAAGTACCTATGAAAGACGATGCCTCTATTAGCAAAACTGCCTTTGTGACGCCTGAAGGGCATTATGAGTATTTGAAAATGCCCTATGGGCTGGCTAATGCCCCTGTCGTGTATCAGCGAATTATCACAAAGACACTTAAGCACCTTATTGACACTGGCCATGTATTGACCTATATTGATGACGTACTGATCATGTCCAATTCAATCGAGGAAGGCCTAAAGGTATTGCGAGAGGTTTTAAAAACCCTCTCAGCGGCAGGTTTCTCGGTTAATCTGAAGAAATGTACGTTTTTAGATACGGAGGTTGAATACTTGGGACGGCTGATTGGGCATGGTCAGGTACGGCCGAGTCCGAGTAAAACTGATGCTCTGGTTAAGTCCCCGAAACCCACAAATGTAAAGGAGGTGCGTCAGTTCTTGGGGCTGGCAGGTTATTTCCGCAGATATATTGCTGGATATGCCTCAAAGACTGCCTGTATTGCCAGGCTACTGAGAAAAGATGTGCCTTTTGTTTGGGGAACGGAACAAGATGTCGCTCGCGACTATATCATTAAGTGCTTAACGGAGGAACCAGTTTTAGCAATTTTCAATCCCAGTCTGCCCACAGAACTACATACCGATGCTAGTTCGATAGGATTCGGGGCTATTTTGCTTCAGGAACATGAAGGAAAGCGTAAGCGAGTTGTCGGGTACTACAGTAAGTCCACCCAGGGAGCGGAATCAAAATATCACAGCTACGAATTAGAGACCTTAGCTGTGGTACGTGCTTTACAACACTTTCGGCATTATTTGCTCGGTATAAAATTCAAAATTGTCACTGATTGCAATTCTTTAAAATTAACTGAACGCAAAAAAGATTTGCTGCCTCGTGTAGCTCGCTGGTGGGTTTACATGCAGGATTTTCAGTTTTCTTTAGAGTACCGAAAGGGTTGCAATATGCAGCACGCTGACTTTCTCAGCAGACAGCCTGCTCACGTGTTCCAAATCCAGAATCCACGAAACTGGGCGAAAATTGCTCAAACTGCCGACTCGGAGACTCAGGATCTAATGCAGAAGGTTCGAGAAGGCCAGTTAGATAGCAGTCGTTTCTTTATTAAAAATGACTTGCTGTACTATAAGTACACGCCTACGGGTGAAGACTCGCGCCTTTTGTGTTTCATACCGAAAGGGCACAGGCTTAGTCTTTTAAGAGTCTTTCATGACGATCATGATCACATAGGCGTCGATAAGACTGTCGATTTGATACTGCGTCATTTTTGGTTTCCTGGCCTTAGACACTTTACTAAAAAGTATGTTGGCCACTGTATCGTTTGCTTAGCACATAAGAAAGTGCCCCGAGCACCTCACCAACCAATCGAGTCTTGGACAAAACCGGACATTCCTTTTTCCGTGTTACATGCCGATGTTCTTGGGCCGTTAACAGAGTCCAACGGTTATAAATACATCCTCATAGTTGTAGACTCATTTTCAAAATTTTGCTTATTGTACGCGTTATACCGGCAAGACGCGGATGAATTGAAAAGGGTGTTTTCTAATGCCGTCTCATTGTTTGGCACTCCGTCAACTATAGTGTGTGACAGAGCTAGGATGTTTGAAAGTGCTGCTTTTCAAGAGTGGGTAACTGAGCTTGGGTCCTCTATACACTTTATCACACCTGAGATGCATCGCGAGAACGGCCAAGTCGAACGGTACTGCCGCACAGTCCTCAACATGCTGCGCATAGAGGTTAACAACAAGGGTGCTTCTTGGTCCAACATCTTATGGAAAGTGCAGCTAACCCTAAACAGCACGAGGCAGGCAACAACTCGCACCTCTGCCCTGCAGCTGCTGACCGGTGTTGAAGGAACCACTCCGGTTCTACGATCGCTGGTCCGAGACGTTGCGTTGAGCGACTCTCACCCGAACCGAGAAGCCCTGCAGACTCTGAGGAGACAGAGGGTCTCGGAACTGCTTGCTGCCAACCAGCAAAGACAGGACGCCTACGTTAATGAGGGTCGTCGACAGCCCCGTACTTTTTCTGTTGGCAGTTTCGTGTTCGTCAGCAAGGGTTCACAAAGTACCGGCAAACTAGATTCCGGGATGCGTGGTCCGTACAAAATTGTACGGGCATTGCCTCATCACCGTTATGAGCTTGAGTTGTTGGCAGGCTCATATGGAAAGAAGACTCAGAGCGCCGCAGAACATATGGTTCAGTGGCGGGGTGAGTGGACCCCGGATACATGCGAGGCATTCTTTAGGAATGGTGAGTGAGCTGTGTTGTCCTGGTGTCCGTGAGTGGAAGCCAGAGTGTCACGCAGGTGACTTTTGTGTTATTTACCTGCTACCCTTGAAGGGTAGACAGAACGTCACGTAGGTGACCATGTGTGTGTTTACCTGGTACCCTTGTGGGGTGGCCAGAACGTCACGGAGGTGACCTTGTGTGTCCTGATACTCCTCGATGCGGAGGTTTATCAGAGGGCCTCGGAAGTGGCTTCTTGATTTGTTGTTATTTATGTGTTGTCCTGGCGGCTGCCAGAGGGCCACTTTCGAGAGCTTCTTGTTTTACTGTTGCTCTTATTATGTTTGCTGACATCGTTCATGAGTAGAGCTCCTCATTGATGATGCCTTCTTGCTTTGGTTACCCTCTGTAAGGGGATTGCTTGAGTGCACGCTTGCTATCCGTTTGCAGTGAGTATCCAAAGCCAAAATAATACATCACTACAATGTTGTTTTAACATTTCAGAAGTGAATGATTTTGATGAAGAACCATCAAATGAGTGTGGACTACAAAGGGACCCTGCTGCAGAAATCCAAGCTGACGAGGCCGTTCAGCTGTCAGGAACGGCCGTCTTAGAGGAAAATCCCTCTCAACCAAGTACGTCTGCGCGATGACGTCAGGTGGAAGGGATAGCAACACAAGAGCGGAGCGGTGCCGTGCGGTACCTCACTTTTGCATCGGCGCTCGGACGAGACGGTTGTGTGATCGAGCTCTGAAGTGCTACCCGTTTATTTTATTAGAGACCGTTAATTTTGATTTTGTTATTTGTGCTGATTTTGTGATTTTGTTAAATAATAATAAAATAGAGGTTAGGATTATTAGTGTTTTCTTTTTAAAAACTTAATTCAATAGGACGTTTGTAAGACTATTATATTTAACTATCTATTAAGTAGTAGAACCACAAAACTTAATTTTCTAAATCAAACACCGTCAATCAATTTAAAAATATCAGTGAGGTCGCGTGCCGACGTGTGTAAATTCGTAACGGTACATAAACTCGTAGTTTTTAAGTGCAAACAATTACACTAATGCCGGGCTCGTCCCAAGCTCCCAAACGTTAGGTCCCCCTCGTCGGGACCAATTCATATAACCTGCAATTTGGAGCGGGCACGGGTGCAGGCGCATGGCGGCCATATGGCGTGGAGTTCGCCAGCGGTCCGAGGAACGAGCGAACCTTACAGACACATTATAACCAAGGAAATCTAGCTACTGGAAATGTCTATATTTATAATCATTGATTTTATCATACACTAGCTTTTGCCCGCGGCTTCGCCCGCGTGGTATTGGGGTTGGGGTTTCCGAGATAAAAGGTAGCCTACGTCCTAATCAGAAGTGTATCCTATGCCTGTGCCAAATTTCATCCAGATCCGTCCAGCCATTTTGGCGTGATTGAGTAACAAACATCCAAACATCGTAACTTTCGTATTATAATATTAGTAAGATAAAAACACTGATGACTATTCACTTCTGTTTTATTATCACGTTAGAAGAAAATACAAATATAATGGAGATTTTTGTCATATGGTTTAAAAGTAATAGAATAAAAGATTTAGTTTGAAAATAGTAATAATATTTTAAAAAATAGTTAACGTGAGGATCATGTGATTAAGTTTCTGACTTACTTTTATCTAAACGTTTGTCATCTTCAAAGCCGCGTGTGACGGCTCTTGTTATGATTGGACTCACTTTCATAAAGCCAATTCTTTATACGTCTATTATTAATTTTATCGTTCTTAAAATTACTACGTTTTCCCATAAATATAGGCGATATAGTCTAACCTGCGAGTAACTATATATCTTTAAAGCGAACGACAAAGCACTTAATAAATTAAACATAAAGCTATCCATATATTATTTTGATTACTTGCCTACTGAAACACTAAAGGTGTTTGCGACTAAATAAAAACGAACTGAATAAATTTTAAACTGGCAAGCATGCCTGATCCAGCAACAAAGTTACTTTAGCCGTAAACGGAGTGCAACCCCACGAGTTTTTTGAATGACGAAATACTTCTTGAATTTTTTAGAACATCATAAGGCATCTCATAAAAACTGTCGCGGTTTTGTTTTACACATGACTCTACAAAGAGAAAGTTTCTTAGAAATAATTCTAATCAGTATTTTTTTTATCATAAAAAGTTGTTAATAAAACTATCGTCAACAAACGAAAACAACAAACAGAGAATGGAAGTTTTATATTTAATGTAGGTATTTCGTTAAGCTATTATTACTCCGTAATCTTACTAGTCCATCATAGATAGGAATAATTACGAATCGTAATAAAAATCATTAAAATGCGCTGTGTCATAAAAACTGCGTATGCACACAACACAATTAGATCGTTGATGTCTTTTGTACTGCGCGCCCGTCAGCTCACTCTTGAACGTACAGAGTGACTTTGATTTCCTTTGCAATTATCAAAATGGTGAATCTGCCCACTATACAGTACTACATCATGACTATATCATGACCATACCTATAACATGTCAGAAAAAAATATTCTTTGAAATATTTTTTATACGTAAGACTTGACGGACTAACATCGTAGCATTAAATTTTCATGGCGATAAACACTGTTCATAGTGTTCATGGCACACAACATTTTTTAAGGAGAATGGAATCTAATAAGTATAGCAGGCGTTTTCATATTTATTTTCGTGCTTGATACGTTCCTAATACGATTATGGTATGATACGGTGTAATGAACCTGACAAACTGATTTTATAAGCAAATTACATATAGGATAAATGCTGCAATATGAAAGAACAGAATATATCATAGAATTTGTTTCATCACCGTTTAGTATCATTACATAGTATAAAACAAAGTCGCTTCCCACTGTCTGTCTCTATATATGCTTAGATCTATAAAACTAAGCAACAGATTTCGATGTGGTTTATTTAATAAATAGAGTTATTTAAGAGGTAAGTTTATGTGTATAATACATGCATAATATATTGAATATCATTGCACCCGTGCGAACCTGGGGCGGGTCGCTAGTTAGCAATAAATTAAAACTCTTTTATGTATATGCATATGCAGATAAGGCTATTTTATTATAGAGGAAAGTTACTCAATAAACGGTTTTAATATAAAATAAAATGATCAGTTATCAGCATTTAACTTTAATTTATTACTAAATCATTTCTTAAGTTAGAATTGCAATCATAAAACAGTAGCACTTATTTATGATACATATAGGTAATATACGTTCCTCTTAAACATAATATTTTATTATTATTATATTTAGCCTGTGCTGTCCCACTGCTGGGCAAAGGTCTCCCTCCATTCTTTCCAGTTATCTCGGTCACATGCTTTGTCGCTCCAATTCTCAAGGAAGACATCTAGGTCGTCCCGCCATCTCCTTCGTGGCCTGCCGCGGCCTCGCCTCGTTTAACATATATTATAAATAAACGAAATAACAATTTACAGGAATTCAAGTTTTGAATTATATAAAAACAAAACTTCTGCAAGAAGAATCTAAAATAAGTTCGAAACAAAAAAAAAAACAAAGTTAAACATAACATATTGTTTCTGGTTGAATGAAGCTATAAACCCTGAAATGACGTCACCAATTTTGAGCCGTGGGAAAACGTGGAATGAACACAAAATGAAGAAATAAATAAAAAGTTAACGTTACGCCGGAGACGGTTAGCCCGGATCCTTGTAACGTCTAATGTTATATTGTCAATGGGTACCATTATATTGTGTACATTCATTTGTTACATAAGTAGGAAACTTAAGTGTGTTCCCATGTAACTCACACGTGTGTATTTTATTAAACCATTGAGTCAATTGGGTGTGAAAAGAACCTGTTTACTGCTCCTCCGAATGAAATGGAAAGTGGACGGATGCCCATCAGGTCGCCTGTAAATGTGCTCGGATAAATGTGGTACACCATAAACTGCTACTGTAATCGATCCTGAGTTTATCTACGTTGGAATGCTGAATATTGGAGATTATAATTTTAATAGACTAGTTTTACTACTGATCCAATTTGATTTCTTTTTTATTTGCTTTAAACTAATGCTTGACTGCGATCTATTCAGATGATTTCATCATTACATAGTATAAAACAAAGTCAAGATTAAAGTATACATAGGGACAGGCGTCCCTACGCTCCGCAACGGATTTTGATGCGGCTTTTTTAATAGATAGAGTGATGCAAGAGGAAGGTTTATGTGTATAATACATGCATATTACATTCAATATCAGTACCCGTGCGAAGCTGGGACGGGTGGCTAGTAGGAAATAAAACAGTAATACAGGATTAGAAACTTTTTTTGGGGAGGTGGGAAGTCATGTAATAGAATTCAAGGTTGGAATATATACAGTATTAATAGTTAACGTAGTTACGATCATTTTCTCTAGCTAAAGTTACATTGTGGTCATAAAGATAAAAACAAGCAGCGGATCTAAACCCGCTGAGTAATTTATAGAGCTTGACGGCAAAATAAGTAAAAATCAGACTCATATTTACATAATATACGCGTGCTAGTTGTCCTACACCGGAGATGAAGGCTGACAGTCGATGGATAATTACTACACTACAGAGTACAGATGCCATCTCTATAAGTAGACAGGCTTTATGCACAATACACATAGATTTTCCAAGGTCTGCCTGCTGTTAGAGGTAAGTTTTTAAAATATATTTTTTGTATGATTTTGATTTTTGTAACTTAACACTCGAAGTGTACTCCCTTAGTGTGAAAATCATATAAAGTCATCTGCATCTGCGGGTATCTTTGTTCTTTGTTTCTACCAACTGTTTTATTCATATATGTTTAATAGTTCAGGCAGTCATTTAACTTTTGTCATAGATACTTTAAATTTAACAAAAGAGAATACAGTAGGCACGTGTGCTTGTCTGTCGATTAACTCTGAAAGGTGGATAGGACACGCGACGTGCGCGCCTCGCCAGTGGGCTGGTCTGCCGCGGCTAGATCCCACCACTTACCGGCTAACCCATTTATACGCTGCGTTGAAAACAGGACTAAATGAATTAATGCAAATTTATACTATAAAAATTGTCGCAGGTGCGCCAGGACGAGTTCCAGCCATCGTCGGATTCGATTTAACGCGCTTACGCCGCGCGAAAGTTTTATTTATAACCGCGTAGCTTGCTCAGCTATTACGCGCCACAAGCACTTGTAATTTGGCGGAAAATTATTCACTTTCTATATGCCATATAGAAAAATGTACATTATTATAGAAATTGTATTTTATATTAATATTTGTTTAAGTAATTTAGAAATTGACGTAATCAAACCTGAGGTCTTTTTCAGAATTAAAACAATTAACATCCTCAAGTGAGCATTAAAAATCTATTAACTATAGAGTTTAAAACTGGGGTTTTTATAATCCGCAATAAAGTTATTTTATTCAGTTCAGATGTGGATATAAAATTTTGATTATTAAATACCTAATTGCTTGCTATGAGTGCTTCCAGATTATGACTTTATTCGTAATTGAAATCATAAAATTTTTATCTTCATTGATATGAACTCGCCGTCAAAGTAACATTGAAATTAAATAACTCTTTCCATCTGTTAATTGCTGTAATAAGAATGTTAATAAGACTTTAAAATATTAATATTTTAATGGTTATGCAGAATCTCTGCCAGCCCTCATACATAGCCACGTAGTTATTAGCCAGTTCTAATAACTTGTACTGTGGAAAATATAAATATGATCATAGATTTTAATAGTAGAGTATAAATCAGTGAACGTTTTATTCGTTATGGATTTAATGTTATTCATGCGGCTGAGGTAGGACTTGTTTACTAGGCAGGTTAAGGTGACGTCCGTTGGGTCATAAAGGCGGCGGCAGATGTTGCGACTAGTGGACGCGCTGAGCCGCGACGACGCGTCCCCGGCGGCGCGGCGGCGCTGTGCGAGTGTCGCGCGGCGTGCACTCGCAGCAAGGACCTGCCGCACAATCATAACACATGAAATTCACGGTCATATCTACGTATAATTGAGGCTTTGTTGTGCCTACCACATGCCGTACCCGCCGATACTCAATTGCAATTGGCTTTAATAAATTTACCGGACAAAATGACCGCAGCGAACGGGTAAATTACCCGTTTGCTCATCGGAAAACTCTTTTTATAATATTGTTGACGGCCTCTGATAAACAAAGAATGCATTGTTTTATTACGAACTCATTTCCTCCTAAGTTTTTTATTCTTATTTAAATACTAACCTAGAAACGAGCAAACGGAAGAGTGTTGCCAGACGGTTCACAAATACACACCAATTGTTGCTGGCAATTATTGAAATATTGATTCAACTGTGCAATCTGTAAATCACGTGCCACAAAACACTTTTAAACATATTGTAAGTCGTTTTGTACATTTCCTGAAAAATGTACATTGACTGAAACACAATGAATAATATGCTGTGCAAATGAATTAGTGTTTTAACAATAGAAAATGTAATATTACATTGAGAAATGAAAACACTGCCATTAATTTACTACCTGTAGTAAAAGTGTAGGTCAGTAGCAAAACATAATAGTATTTACTATTTCTACTAACACGGCACCTTTGGCCCTGTGGTTGAGCGATTACTTACTGAGCTGCGTTCGATTCCATTAATATTTTTATGGCCTTCAGATAGTTTTCCGGGTCATCAAATCAAAGAAATTCTTTTTATTTTATTTTAGATAGTTATATTATGACAGCAACAATATAATCACTTTGATAAATGATTAAAATCTGGTGTACCTATTCAACAAATATTCTTGTAAAACATTTTTTAAACTCCGGTATATAATTGTATTATATGGGAAAGAATATTTTTATATAATAAAAATGTTATATATACAATAAAAGTCTCTAAAAAATAAAAAAAGAGTCGCTTAAATATTAAAAAGTTATTATAATGCAATGTTATATTATTTTCTGTTTATTTTTAATTTTTTGGGACAAATTAGGCCAGAGATAGCCCTAGACAGAGAAGTTCGGAAGTAAAAATTTGAGGGCTTTGCCCAACAGTGGAACATAATTTGCGCAATAAAAAATATTTTAACGGAGACTAATCAGAGATATTTAAAACAAGTTTATACGCCTGTGATTTTTTAATTATTCAAAATGTTGTTAAGTAAATATAATAAATAAGACTAGAACTACTGACTTGTGCACGGTCCTAAATTGGACATGGAGAATTGCGCAACAATACCGCTTCTTTTGTGAAAAACTATTTCATTTAATGATTCATATGGGGTTTTGATCATATGGATCAGACACAGATGAATCAGGATTTTGTCTAAAATATGCATAAAGTCAAGTAAAAGTGGGACAATCATCCAATGATATCTCCCGCCCTTGGACAGAGCAATTCCACTCTTGTTAATTTGTTGCCTTTGATACCAAGACCGAGTTTTCCTTTCAGAATCAACCCCTAAGCTCCATAAGGTTTTGACCCTGCTGGGCGTCCCATCCGGCAGGGACGTGTGGGCTGCGCTACCGCGTACTGCACCGTCAGTGCGCCACCAGAACCTGTATTTGCACGGATGGATCAAAGAACACTAGGATCTATCACCAGTCCGTTCTCTAGTTCGTCCATTGAACCACTGACATCCTGCCGAGTGGAAAGCAAGACTCCCATTACCATAACCCGACCAAGTACGCGCAACTAAGGTCATACTAAGGTAATCAGAATTATGCGCCGGACACTTTTATATAGATTTTTATAAACTTACTAACGGACACATTTTTTTATGTAAGAAAACAGTTTATTTCCTTACCATATAATTATAATTTATATTGATGTATCAAAGGGAAATGCATTGTCGATTTTTTTTCGAAAAATAGCAAACGCGTGAAGTTGATTACCGTGATTCATATAGAATCAGGACAATCAACTTCAAATATTTTTATTTGTACTTAAACAGCAATTATTTTTAAATAATATAATTTATCCCAGTAAGTGATAAAGCTAAACTGTACAAAAAAAAATACAAGCAGTTATGTTAGTCAGAAATACCACTGAAGGACTTCCCTTTAGCACATGAGAATAACTAAATCTTTCTTCGTGACTAAATAATGTCATAGAATGTTATGCATAACCCTCGTATAAATATCTGACCGTTGTACCCGTGTATTCTATGTATAAATTTCTCACATTTAGGTGAGAAATTTATATGTCGATCGACAATAATGATTGCTATATTATGTTAATTTATTGAAAGACTTATAATACTAAATGCAATCATAGCTGGTACCGTGCTAAACCCATGGGTACCCATAAAATCTTGAAAATATCTTCGTTTTCGAATAGCGTCATCCTATATACAATTTACTATCGCAATATGAAAGCTTAACATTGGCACTCAGCTTACGTTTTTGCATATCTTTACGTACGTTTAAATGGAATCGTTAAAAGCATTTACGATATTATGTTGGTACTGTCGTCTACAAAATGATTTTAGTTTTATACGAGATTTATGCAGGATAGATCTTGTTTCAAAGTTTTTATTGCGGAAAACTATAATATTTTTACTATATTTTTCATAATATCCACAATAGAGACGTGAAGTAAACCATTTTTTTTTAATATTTGACCTTCTTATATATAAGGCATTACCGAGGAACTAAATATTTGAACTTAGGTATAAGTTAGTAGCAAATAGCAGAACATTATGTTATATCATGGTAAATTAAATTCATTTAAAAACTTTTACATCTAATATTTTTTTCATTTCTCATACTCATTTTAGTTGAAAGACGTACATTGTTGGATACAAGCCTCTCTCAAGTGTAGCCATAGCGACCATATTTTTTCAAGTATGCCAAAATATAATTAGAATGTTATAAATTGATGTATTTGAAAATATTTACAAAAAGTTTCTTAACCCGTTTTATCGCTCAGTTGAAGTAATTTTTTTTTAAATTAAGTACCAAAGTTACATTAAATATATCGGGTGACTGGTATTTAGTGTCTGATACTTAAAAAACGTGATATATATCATGATAACAAACAACTTTTAATACTCAATACTCAATACTCAATATTTTATTGCAATCCATATGTGACTCCTACTGATATTTTACAGGACCAAACCTGAAATCGCGAAAAAAACAAGTTCGTCAAAATGTACTGAACATGGCTGATTTTTTTCGCGATTTCAGGTTAGGTCCCATAGTAAAACTGGATTTTTATCATGAGACTACAATCACGTGTTTAAGTATAGATCACAAATTATCAGTTACCCTGTACAGTGGAGAGTAAACACTTTTGCGGTGAAGCGTACAGAATATTTTCTGTCAAGAAGATGAAGCGGTCACTGGTATTACAGAGTATTCGCATATAATGATGCAGCTTTGATACGGTTACTGAATTCCCTATACTTAGCAGCCATGGTTTGATACCTTATTAATACGAAGTAATTGCCGACATAAGCTTGAATTTTTCAAATTACTTGCGGGTATTGCGAATCGTCCATATTGCTATGGGGTGTTTACATTTTCTCCTATACATAGTGAATGGAGAATCGCTTTACGTGGTAAAGATTATCTCTTCATTCTCAATATGAAATCTATGGTATTTGCATAATGAATGGCGTTTTTGCGTTAATTGCAAAATACTGCTAGATAAACGTATAGTTACAATCGTTTAACTTGGCTAGTGGAGCTGGTTTTGTGATTGCGATGTTAGCGCATAACGTATCTTCCCTTATAATATATCAATGGAAGTATGCAGTCATAAAGGAGGTTTTTTTTATGGTAGGTGAAAATCATCGAATGACGAAACCCGCTCTTGGGCGGAGCGGGAGACCAGTGTCAGACTCTTACTGACTAAAAAACCTACCCCATTCCTTCCTTGCCTTATTCCTAGAGCCATCATAAAGGAGGTACAATTAGCATATACATTGAGCAAGCCAGTCAAGTCGGCCCTTGGATTTAACGACGATAGATCATGTTACAGGATCTAATGACGTCAGTACATAGCACGTTTAATGTTGCTTGAAAGTGAAGATGAGCCCGAGGCGACGGCGACGGGGTAATGGTGGTGGAATGGGCAACTTGGCGCAGGCGGCGCGGCGCGAGCGCAATGTGCGCGCGCGACCTTTTGCGCGTAATTACTAGGCGCGTGCGCCCGTCGCGCAAGTCGCACGCACCGTTCGCCAATACTCGCTTATACCCGCTGCTTACCTACATATATGGAATCAGCTACTTTACAACACACTTGGCATTTGATTAGCTTTTTTTATGTTTGATTTTAATCATACCACTTAACAAAGTGCTTTATTATACACGGTGGTTTTTTTGTCAATAACGAATGAAATGTTTAGTAACCTGCCAACATGAGCATTGACGAGTAATTAATCATTGCTGCTGTTGTTTTTCATGAGTAAACAGAGTCATTTAAAATTGTCAAGCGTATAAACTTGAAAGTTTTGCGGGGTGGTGCCTCTCTGTCAACTTCTACAATAGGTACGATGTTTGATAAATGTGGTAATGTTTCGGACCAATTAAAGAATATCGTTAATTTCATGCCCGGCTTTTGACGATTCTTTTTCAATTCAACTCTATTTTGAGCTTTTATGAATCTTTTTGATCAGAGATTTTGTTATTATGTTTTTGTTAATAAATGTAATCTTGTTCTGTGTAAATAAAATACTTCGATATTAGCTTTAATATTTGCTCAGCACAAGTAGGTAGGCTTTGAAATTGTTTGAACCAAAAGCAGTAAAAAGTATAACGGGTCGGTTTTAGTCAGTGAAAGTCTGACAATTCTCGCCTCACCCAGAGCACGAGAAGTTATTAAAAAAAGAATACAATCGAATTGAGAACCTTCTCCTTTTTTTGAAGTCGGTTAAAAAGGAGGATATACTGACCACTGACCCTTTACTACCAACATATAATAAATGCAAACTTTCATTTCCAATATAGATAGCTACTCGTACTTGAGTAAAATGGACAGAAAATGGCGATGCGTACTCGAGTGCCACTGCGCAAAGGAAACGGTCTTGTCCACGGATTAATGACGGCAATTAAATCGGTGCGGGCCTGCGAGCGCATGGCGGGCGGCCGCCTCGTCCGGACCAAAAGCTCGTTATTACTATATCTTCTTTGTACTGAATGAAAATCAGTGGTTTTGTTATCTATAAACGCTAATTTACTTTTAAAAATTATCAGTATATCTATACAGAAAATAGTACATTTTGATACAAGTGCAGGAAGTTTGTCATTGTTCAATTCAAATTCACACGAGCCGTAGGCGAGTGTGTTATGGAGCCGAGGGCTGCAATGACAAATCTGCACGTGTATCAAACGACGTTTTTCAATACACTTACGACTTGTGAAATAAAGAAAGAAAGAAAAAACGTTTAATCGTTTCTCAAACATAAAGTAGAAATATAATAATAATAGCATTCAAATCTGCTCTGGTCAGTTTCTAACTTCGTGGGCTCGTCCAGCGCCTCGGGGGACGCCTCGCGCCTGATTCGATAAACTAAGTAAAAAAAAAAAAAAATCACCCTTAACCGTGACGATAAGGAAGGAATAAAAAAGCCCTTGTTGTGATAAACTCAAAAAAGCACTTGGGTGATATACATGCTATATTGAACCTAATAGGAGTGCGATAAGAGGCAGTTTTCGAGTAAGTGTATTGAAAAATAATATTTTGATCTTGGATGTGGACCTGCATTTACATGTAACAAAAAATTTTGATTAAATTACCCAATTATCGTTTCATACCATTTAATTTTCATGACTTAGAATCTTACACTGATTTTCAAGGTTATTTAAAGAACCAAATA
This sequence comes from Mythimna loreyi, assembly GCA_029852875.1. Lineage (NCBI taxonomy): Eukaryota > Metazoa > Arthropoda > Insecta > Lepidoptera > Noctuidae > Mythimna > Mythimna loreyi. The sequence continues at coordinate 9,250,782 of CM056786.1, forward strand.
TTTGACCACTGTACAGAATGAATGTGTGTACAGAATTAATATAAAAAGTAAAAGCTTTGCTAGTCAAACAAGCTTCATTTTATTTGCGATACATCAAATAAATATATGCACCTATTTGATTATAAAAGGTATCGTAAATGTCAATTATTTAGATAAACGCATCCAGCGAATAAAAAACAATAGAAATAAGAACTGCCGTTACCTGTCGTCCGTTTTATAATTACCGAAGAGCGAGAGTGGATGCACACTCACTTACGGACTAAATTATCGTGGGCCGCTTCTCAGATTGGAATCAATTAACTGGAGGCGACCTTTATTTGCGAATCATCAAATATAGATAGGTATGTATTTGATTATCAAAAGTATCGTAAACGTCAGTTATTTAGATAAACGCATCCTGCGAATAAAAACAATAGAAATAAGAAATGCCGTTACCTGTCGACCGTTTTATAATTACCGAAGAGCGAGAGTGGATGCACACTTACTGACTGAATTATCGTGGGCCGCTTCTCAGATTGGAATCAATTAACTGGAGGCGACGCGCTCCCGGTCCCGGAGCGGCCTTCGCGCCACCTGCTCGCAGACACCCCCCTCTCACTCCTCTCCCTCCACCCGCTGCCCGGTACCGCTATCTGCTCACCCCGCGCACTTATCAAGGCGCGTGATTGCCCATTCATTATCCGCCAGCAAAATCGCGGCACCTTTGCCGGTTAATTGCGCTAACCCAATTTTTTTCCGAATTTCGAATTGTGGCTCGGGATTCATACCACATTGCGATGTTTATTTCGATTGTCGTGTGTATGCATAAAAATATTATGTCGTTAAATGAAAATATAGCTTTATACGTGCCATTTTATTTCGTGTTGTCGATTTTACTAAAAGTAGTTTACTCGCTTCTGCCAGTGGCTTCGTCTGCATGAAAGTAGGCTTCTTCATACAAACTTTGGGACCTCCTTTAATCCCCATAAAGGAGTTTTTTAAATCTATTTTTACATTTTATGCTAAGCCATAAAAAAAACCTTGTTAAAAATTCTAATCTCAGTAACTTCGGCTGTGCGTTGATATATCAGTCAGTTAATTTATCCTTTTATATATTTGGGACATCTTATAATTTTTATTGATCTTGGCGTACAACCTTTCTGTTGTCGCTATTATTCGATTGCATACGATAATTGCGTTTAAGTTCTGAATCATGATGCGCAGCTGAGTCTCGGCGTCGTATATCTGAGCCCGAAGGACGTAAAAGCATGATTTACCAACAGTAGTTAAAACACTCATTAAGCGGACATGAGCGGCGACCGCAGCCGCCGCCGGGGGGCACGTGTTAACTCGCCCAGACATCTTCACTGAACGTTTGCGAGGCCTGCGAGCCGCCGCACCGAGCCGTCCAACCCAGACTCTTCGTTGTCCACACAAATAAAACCTGAACACATTTAATTTAGTCATTCTATATTCCCTGTCTGTAAAAGACTGTATTACGATTTTATTTCATCACTTTTTAAATGGAGACCTATGGGAGATATAAAACAAATACAATACATAACACAAGTAGAAAACATGATTCTAAAAAGATCACAAAAAGAAAAGCGAAAACAAAAAATTACGAAAAAAAAATTGAAACTGTATTGCGAAACCTTGTCGCAGGCGCGCAAACATTCGGCGTAGAACTATGCTAAGAATTATTAATCGGTTACGAAAATTGGCATAGGCCATTTGAATCTTTATTTGATAAAATGATTTAAAGCGCAATGACATTATTCCCGAAAAGTAGATTTTATTACAAAAAAAGGGGGAAATGCGTCGAGTCGGACTCGCGCATTGGTGGTTCCGTACAAAACTAACTTATGTAAATACATACAAAGATTTTTCCTAATGGAAAAATGTTTCTTTTTTGTGACGTGTTTAACTATAAATTTACAGTTTACAGATTTATTCCTCTATTTTTGCTATAAAAACTTGCCTCATGCCAGTTTTCAAGGTTTTAGGTCAACAGGAAGTACCTTATGAATTTTCGTTTCCTTGATTATGTCATAACTTAGGTTTAAGGTCATAAACGCTCGTATCTTTTTTTCGTTAACTTAGAAGTTTTATTTTTCACAGCTTCAAGGAACCGCAGAACCTAGGATATAGTTTTGATTTCAACTCGATGCCGCGCGATTTGTTAGCGTGCAACAGCACTGTCGCGCGTTAGAGACCTTTGCAACGTGCTATAGAAAAGATGCCAACGCACTACAGAATCGCAACTGTAGTGATGCGAACGCGCTACAGCATCGCTACAAAAAGTCACCATGGGCGAGCGGTCTAAAGCTTTCCGTTCTACACTTACTCGTTCATACACCACCGTAGGCGAGACACCTACATACTCCACAAAGGCGTGGTAGTAGGTATCTCTCCTAACATTTTTAGTCAGACATTTTGGAATGTCAACACACACACAATCAACTAAAGATAATTTTTCATTATTCATACTCTGAAAGTAGATGTAAACTTGCCCGCGGACCGGGTTGGAAGATGTACTTTCCTCCCTAGGGAGTTTTACTTTCAACTGACAGCTGTCTAAATATAAAAAAGAACTAGTTCTATTTTGACATTTCTATTGAACCGTGATCCGTATTTCTATACTGCCAGTACAATTGAAATAACATAAAGACAGGAATAATTTAAGAATAGGTACTTTTTTTAAATGACTTTATTTTAATTTACTTTCTACTATTTAATTAAAACTAATATTATATTTGAGAAAAATGTTGACCTGACCCATTTTTACAATGATAAAATTAAAAATATAGACTAACTAGCCAGCCTACCACTGAAAAAAAAAATGGCGGGTAAATGGTAGTCTCTCTATAATCAGTGGCCGATTTGGTCTTTCTTGATTTTTTTTTCGAGATGTAGAGTTTTGTTTACATTTTGCTAAAACTCTGTTAGACCTTTGACGACGACTCAGGTTTTTATTATTTTTATTTTTCTCGTATTCGTAATGAAAAGTACAGTGTTTACCTCGGGTTCAAGAGTTATTTATTCCCTCGAACTATTAGCGACCTCGCTATCGCTCGGTCGCTAAGAAATTTCTCGGGCACACAAAGTAAAGGCAAGCCCCGCTAGAACAAAGAAACACCGTGTTCTCGTGGGGGCGATCGACGGTAATGACTCGTTGCGCTGGACGATTGGACCTGATTCAGACCATTGTCCGGAAAGAAGAGGCCCTAGGTTGAGTGAAAATGAACTGCGGGCTCTGGAGCGCAAGGCAAGGAATTAAAAGAAGAGGAACGGGATGAGTCATTAAATAATCCTTAGTAAAACATCCTTAGTACCGTTACAACTCTATAAACTTTGTATAATCCAAATTTGGCGACTATGGGCGACTATTGAGAATTTATTAGAAACTTTGCTGTTGGGACAACCTATGATAACTTTAGTCCACCCAAGACCCCACTTGCACTCTAAGCAGTTGCTATGCTAACAAATGCTTTATAATTTGACTGATAGACATACAATCATTTCTTTCTAGACAAATTATAATTTACAAAAATAGGGACAATTCCGATGGCTTGAAGTGAAAACCTCGGCAATTTTATTTTATGACATTTCTGGAAAGAAAAGACCTGAAAATAACCATTATCTAATATTACGAAAAATTTTGATTATTTGTAAGCCATCTACGATGTTAAATGCATAAACTTTCTCGAGTCAGTTTGGTGTGAACCTCGCGACGGCGCGTCAAAGCTGGAACTGCTTGGAATAAATCAATATTTTTTAAAATTTGAAAAAATTACGTAGAATCAATCATAATTAAATTACAAATAAATGATAATAAAGGTCTATATTTGGGTTTTTGTTCCTCCTGAAAAATTTACTATAAGCCATCGATGCAGAAGGTAATAAAGTAACTAGCAGGATTTTTTCCCGCTAGATCGAATTCTAATACCTCAAGTTTCTGTTTTCAAAGGGTGACATAAAAGGAAAACCTTACCTATCAATGACATTATAATATAAATAGCTGAACAGGTATGTCGGTGTACGTGAAATGTGAAAACAAGACATACACCTATACACAAGTATTTAAGTTCAGGGCTGATCTGAAGCCAACAACAAATCCAAGTATGGTCAAACGTTATAAAAACATAACACGAGGGCTTAATGCACCTTTCCAATCAATTACCAATAAATAGCGTATAAGATAGGCTAGAGGACGGCCGCGGCGACGAATTCCGCGCTTCACTGCCTGAAGCGTGCGTCTACTTTTTGCAATGGCAGGTGCAAGCGCATATGCTATTAAATTGTCAAAGAATACACGTACGCATGCCTCTGTATGCCTCTGATAGCTTCCAATAATCAAAAGTCGAGTGAATGCCTGTGTTCTTTTGAAAACTACAGACGCGATTGTAAAGCTCAACTCACGCGCACACGCAAGTTCCTCGAGCACGCCCAGCAGTCGGTTACCGCAAACCTTAACTGTTGTATATTTAATAATTTATTAATAAAAGCTATAAATATGAATATCTGAAACGTAAGTTTTTACCGAGGACTCGCGCACTCATTACACAATTACACACGCAGTAATCGCAAACCGCAACATAGCAGCAGCGCGCGGGCCGGCCTCGGGAACATGTGCGCACTCAGTATGGGAGCGTAAGAATGATCGCAATTAGCGGAGAAGTGCAGTTTTCCATCGTAATGAGCGGGCGTGTCGCGCACCGCCGCTGCCGCTCGGCGCACGCTCCGCAAGCTTTTACTCGTACGGTTTCAGCCGACGCCCGCCATATGACTCGCCGCAGACGCCTCCTAACTGTAGGCCTCCAACTGCTAAGATATGCAAATTGATACCGTCCTTAACGGATGTTTAGGCAATAACAACTAACACAGATTTTTAAGGTTCCCTTCTGTTGTTTTGAAATAAACACGCATTTTTGCGACTGCTCATTGCGAAGGATACTTTTGGAGCATTATTTTTGAGAACCTTGAAAATTTGTTTGGCAACAGTTGTAAACATGCATTCAACTTTCACAAAGTATTCAAGTATTGTGTCTTTAATAGCAGACACAATACCACCTCAACCACCTCCATCCTCCACCACTCTGAAAGGCCTTCACTTACTCCCGTCTTTCTGATGAGTCTTGTAGGTTGCATCTTAGAAATATAAATAAATCTTTTCCCACGCTACTGTTTTTTTTACTTTTTCTACACTGATCACGCTGTACAGTTTTATAAAAAAGAATGAAATGACACTAACATTCCATTTCAACAAAATAAATTATACCTACTTACTTTTTTCTTTATTTAGAATAGAATAGATTAGAATAAAACAGAATAGAATAGAATTGAGTAGAATAGAGCAGAGCAGAACAGAGCGGTGCAGAGCAGAACAGAGCAGAGCAGAGCAAAGCAGAACATAGCAGAGCAGACCAGAGCAGACCAAAGCAGGTCAAGACTGTACCTTCAAAGTATAACACGTGGGTTGAAAAGTTAAAGTAAAACTTTTTTTTACAAAATTCGAGTTTAGTTTTATCTTTTAGAGCGATATAACGAATATAGCGGTTCTAAGACTTTTCACCATACCACTTTTATTGTATGTTTATTTTTAGTCTTTAAATAAGTCTCGGTTTGTGCGATTAATTGCGATTTTTTTCCGGTAACCATTTTTTTGAGGTCTTCTTCCTGTTTGCAGATCTCTAAAATCTAAATATGGAGAATATGGTAAATAAAGAAGCAATTCAAAGCCTAATACGTGTGGTTTTGCCATTATTTTCATTACTTTTCATTGATATGTTTGACTATGCATAAGATGCATTGTCCTAATGAAACAGCACTTTTATCTTGTTTAAATGGAGACGATTTTTCATGATTTTAACCTTCCTGTTTTAATAACGTAATGTAACAATCGCTGTTGATTATCTAGCCCTTTTAGAGGTAATAAATGTATATAATCTTACAAGCTGCTTGTTGAGTCTTCCCGCGCTTTGGACGCGGTTCATCACATGAGGTCTAGTCGGTTCACTACCGATTGGACTTTGAAAGATAGCGATGGGGTCATATTAATAATCCATTGTAAATATATCGATGAAAAAATTGGTCTTTAGGTCATATTAATAATCCATTGTAAATATATCGATGAAAAAATTAGTCTTTATTATGCAAACATTGCTCACAATCCAGTGGCGTAGCTAGTCCCACAGGGGCCCCGTATCAAAAGTCCTTCGGGGGCCCCCGTACAAAAAAAACGTATTTTTATTACAGATGCTTAGCTGCCTTATGAGACGGTTATGGATAACATGTTACGAATTTTTGCCTAGTTTGGGGCCCCTGTACCGCGGGGCCCAGTATAATTGATACGGCAGATACGGCGGTAGCTACGCCCCTGTCACAATCGTCAATACGCTGTTGTTTTTGATCAGTTGTGAGTACGCGCGGCAGTCAATTTGTACACTGCTATCACATGCCCAAATAATCACGCAAGATGTTTCCATCACTTTTTTTTATATAGGCATTTAGAGTGTTGGCTATCTCAATCAACTTAATTTTATGATCATTCAAAATTATTTTAAACTTGAGCCTATTGTCTTTCTATTATGTCTCTAATTATGGTATTCAAAAGGTTAAGGACTGTTTAATTTTTCATCTTTAACAGTCTTTTTGTGCGTGCAAACCTCATCTCAATGTTCGATTTTGATGGCGAAGAGTTCAATTAATATTTGCCAACTCAAGTTTTGGCTTCAACATTATTTTTTTTCATCACAAAGCAACGTTCAATTAAATATACATGATTTTTTTTCGATATATTTTTTAACAATAAGCTTTTGATGCTTCACTCACAATGCTATATCTCAAGAACCAAATGACCCACAGGCGTGAAGTTTATACACGTTTCTTTTGAACTAATTAAAAACAACATTGATTTTATTTTAGTAACACCATCAAAATATTCCCGTGGGCTGGCCACGGGAATATTTTGTATCCACATAAACATGAAAATACGTTTAAGAAATACAGTGATATTACCTTTCGAATGCCATAATTAGAGACATAATAGAAAGATATATATGGTATACAATAGGTATGCGAACGCTGGTTCCTTTCGTTTGTGTTTAATCATTTAAATAAAAAAAAAAAAAAAACAAAATAAAATTTGTAATTGAACCTATTTTTCTGCCTCCTACTTAAAAAAGACTCGCTTTTCTACCGATTGTTATGATAAAGGATGCTGTTTGTATTTTTAGCTTTTAACTATATATAGGGGACTAGTGGTGACCGATACTTAAACACCTATAATATACCTACACGATAACATGTAGTCACAATGACAAACAGCTTTTAGATACTAAGGGACCAAACCTTGAATCGTGAAAATATCAGTAGGTAAAGTAAATTTTGACCATAACCAAAACAGCAGATCTTTTTTCACGATTTCAGATTTGGTCCCATAGTAAATTTGTTTGTTATCATGACTACAATCACGTGTTTAAGTATCGGTTACTAATTACCAGTCACCCTATATACCTAAAGAGTCGCACTAAGAAAATTGAGGTTAAAGGTGCTAATCCTAGGCTCGTAGCTGGTACAACATAGCTATGCGCTAACACGTCAAGACAAGAGTACTACTGCATACCTACTTTACTGAAAACTTGACATTGTGAGAGAGATATTTCAAATATTTTCTATTACGTAAATTTTTCCTGTCCATTCTTTAGTTCTGTTCACAAATAACGTAAACACTTGTAGCGTGCAGATTGTAGATTTTCAGTAAATAATATAACACAATATTACATTTTGATACAAGTGCAGAAAGTTTGTGTGTCAAACGATGTTTTTTCAATACAAACGCGACTTGTTTGGGTTGACGATTGACTAGCCTGATACGATAAACTACTTATTAAGTAAATTAAAAATTGTGTTGGGGGAGAGCACGCGCTTTTTTCCGCACTGCGGAAAACAGTTAATTTCGTGCCTGTAAGCGGTAGGATAAGAGTAGGTTTCCGAGTAAGCGTATTGAAAATTATAGGTATCATTGCTGAAGTTCTGAACTACCAGTACAACACAATATTTTAATTTTCAAAGATCAAATATTATACAACACTAATGAGCGTAATAAGCAGACGTAATGTCGGTGTTTCAGAAAACCCGTAGACTACCCAACACTAGCATTCTCACAGTTCCTCTCTAAACGGCAGAGAAAGTGTTTCCAGCCAGTGCTAATCACAAACACTGGGCAAAAAGGCGGTCCTCATACAAATACTCAAGGCGTATGACGCACGGCACGCGCGGACTCCAATAAATCCGTTAAGGCACATGGCGCGCCCGGGCAGGCCGAGTCGCGTGCTGAATCTTGTCTCGAGACTTGAGGGTGCTCACTAAACCCGCCTTGTGTCGATTGAAGTTTATCGATGTTAGAAAGTTATAACAATTTGTATTTTTTTTTTATTTTGCTGGCATTGTCTTTGGTCGTAATAGCTAGAAAGATCTATGAAAAATTGTGTGCGTTTTTTTTTACCAATCTCTGTAAAATAGCAAGTTCCACTAAATATAAATTTACAAGAACACCATTTTATGCTAATTTAGTAGTAGTTCTTAGTAGTATACACAGTTATAAACCAATTTCCACTTATAAATATATTCATATACATATTTAGATATAAATATATATTTCTTTTTCTTAATAAAGTTTATGGTGGGCCTTCCTCACTCGCTTATTGTCAACGTCGCGCATGGTTTAAAAGCTTGTTGCTTCATTTAACGCAATAAAAAGTGAACTTTGATTCAAAAGTAATGCGAAAAAAGAGAGATAACACCTGAAAACTCTGTTGGCATTCGGTTAATTCTATGATTTACTCGAATGTTTCACAAAACTTGTTCCAAAAAATACGTGTTTTTATTAAACCCTTTAAGGATTTTTGAAAAAATTGGCATCATTTTAAATCTTGATTAAATGCGAAAGGTTTAAAAAGAAGTACTTTTTCTATTTTTACTTCATATAGGAGTACATTATGAAGAGTCACTTATTCACGTAAAATAGCAGATTTTCTCAGGCCTTTACTGGATTACTTTTACGCAAATTTAAGTTTTGATTTCTTTAGTAACCTAGATAATATTCACAAGATATATTCAAAATATTTGAAGAAAGATGTGTAATAACTTCACAATCACGTAAGAGCGGTTGTATGAAAATGTACCTTGGGTTGGCCACTCTTGGAGGTGTTTGTTTCAACGCGTTAATCAAAACACTGGTTCGATTTCATAACTTATTTTAATATTGGTAAGCCCATTTATCGAAAAAGGCAATAAGTTAAACTAAGCGCTAGGTAACCGAAAAGGTGGGTGAAACCGCGGAAAACATTAGTTGTTCATAAGATATGTTGGAAAACCCACTGGGAAATAAGTTGTACCCGAATAGAGCCGAAACCAAACGAACTATATTTTGAAAATCAAGGTCAATGATCAAAACCAAAAAATTAAATATGCCGCTCATCTGGGGCCAACGGTTGATGCGTAAGCTGAACATCGGGGCCCTGGAACTAAGGCAAGAATTTAAGGAACGGCGGGTCGTTTAGTCCGTAGAAGTCTGACACTTTCTCCCGCTTCACCCATGGAATGGATTCGTCATTCGATGATTTTTCCCACCAATAAAAAAATAATAAATCGATCAAGTGGCTAAAACTTAATTAGTTTGGACTGATGCTAATATGAACATTATATTATATTTTTATATTTGAAAAAAAAATGTTGAAAACAAAATTCTCTGTTATTTACACTCTGTTATGTACAGTGACTTTTTATCCACCAAGGCCACGACGAGGAATGTGAAGAATTCCAGCTGAAATGGAACCCAGTGACCAATACAAGCAGTAAGACACGCCATTAATTAACAACATCTTCATTAGGGTTCCGTCTCTTTTTAAAAATATAGCCTTTTGCACGAAAGCTTTCATTTGTCCCGATTCGCTTTTAAACATCGTAATTCTCTTCTTTAAATAAAATACCTCTTTATAATAAGTTTTCATTTTTATTTGATTATTTATATCACTTGTTATCTCAATTCAGATGCAAATAGGTTTTTCTGGTCAAAATTTGTAATAGTTTACACAAGTACCTACCTATGTACTTTATTAATTGAGAACTATTGTGATTTGTACCTAAATGTGATTTTGTACCAATAGAGATATGTTTATCTGTTTATTATTTCAACCTACAATACACAACAAAGTGCGAAGAAACCATAACATGCGCCGTAACTTGACTCCAAATCACATAGCGTGTCGATATCTAAGTGGGAACAGCGCGCGCATCCCTAAGCCGCAGCCACCTGCCACCCGCACCCCTACACTATATTTTATTCCACTTAATCGTCCTTTCCGTTATATTACCTGTTCGTATACATACTAAAAGCAAATATTCTAGTTTCTATAAACGCTACAATGTCTGATCGTGCTATTAACTATAATAGACACTTTTAATTGAGAATCTATAAAAGGTTTCGCGAACTGCTGGCCGTATAAGGGATAAGCATTCATCATGGAAGCCGTGGCTCTCATCTGCCCAATTAATAAAAGTTGACTGTAAGGAATGGCGCAGCGACAGCGCCAGCCGCCCGTGGCTCCGCGGCGACCGGTTCTGTTCGCCGGCCGCCACCGCCTGCAGCTGAAACATGCGTATCTACCCTTCAACTGTTTTATTTTGATTTACTTATCTATCAACCATGTACTCGCATACTTTATGAACGTGTTTAAGGATTTGCATGGTTTTTATCTACGTACACACATCTCCCCACACTACCTACCTATCCTGTGACTTTCAGTTTTTAATTCTTCTTGTGATTACTGTGTGAATCTTTCAATTCTAACTAAAATATGAATTGTAGATGAGAACTTACTCAACGCTTTAAATTTGCACCGAGACCTGACTTCAAATAACAAATAGCGGCATACTTGCCCCGCTATTCAAATAACTAACAAATGTTTCGGGAACATCCAAAAATAAAAGTCAAAGCTATGAATGAATAACAAAATGTAATCAGACTTACGATCGTGATATCACAAACCACGTTCATTAATTCACCCAAAAATCGAAAAGGAGGCTTTAATTCGTATTTCGAACAAAGGGAGAAAACAAAAGAAAAAAAAGAGTATAAAAAGTGGCGCGGGCGCGTGCCGGGGCGACATGTGCACGCGCCGAGGATCCGCGCTAACGGGCCGTGACGCGCCCCGCGCCGCGCCCAGCACCCCCGCACGACACGCGCCTGCCGTTATGTTTACAGCCCCCATGCGCCCCCCTCGCTGCATCGCTGAAGCACTTCCCCCACTGAAGAGTGAAGCCCCACATCTCTGCGTAACAAAACACGCAGCAACCAAAGCAGATTATCCGCCTAATTGAATTTCCCGAGATTGCTATTACAATCGCTCGATCAGGTGAAAATGTGATTAATGAAAGACAATATACTGATGGCTGAGAATCGATAGTTATCTTGATGAAAAACGAAAGTATTTGTTTATTACAAAATTCTAGTTTATAATTTGGCCACTGCATTTGCAACACAAAAACTAAAATAACTTACTATCAGGTAAGATTGCAGTCGAGAAGTTAGACCAATCAATAATAACATTTAAAAAAAAATTACATAAGCATACACAATCAATTTTAACTCTCTAATTATATAGAGGTGAAACCTATTACCCATTATTGGCAGGTAAAACTGTTTGGTAAAAATATATACTTTCAATTTTACCTTCTCTGCTTACGGTACAAAAATAATTCATACCAGTAGATATAGCAGGTCGCAGTTATTTTTAGTCACATAAATAGTTTTTATTGAATATTTTAATTGGAACTGTAATACATAATAAGGCGTTTGAAGTGCCACGTAAAGTATCGATCGACAATTTCTCATGCGAGTTCGTAGAGCACCTTTCATCTGTCAAGCCGAGCGCGGTCCACAAGAAGTATCACCTATTTATGCAAAGTTAATCAGTTTTTATTCCGCCCATAAAGCGTTTAATCAGTAAAATAAGTCTCCACTTGCAAGCAGGTATTATGTGGTTTTTAGAGTTCCGTACGCGAAGGTCTCCACTGTCCAGCCGTCTGGCCGTCTGTCGGTTAGTGGGCTGTAGCTTATTGTATCTCATAAACTATAAGTTAGAAAGTTGAAATTTTGACAAGTGTAAATTCCTATTGCCGCAACCACCACTAGTTGACGGGGCCCCGCAGGGACGAAGCCTCCTGGAGCAAAGGGTTGATGCAAAAGTGTAACACCAGAGCTCGGGGACGGGGTAGGTTGTTTAGTCAGTAAGAGTCTGACACTGTTTCCCGCTCCGGGATTCGTCATAGGATGATTTTTACCTACAATAAAAAAACCACCTCAAGTAAAAAAATAAAAGCGTTTATTACGTTCGTTCGTTTTTTACGTTTAAGCTGTTCCAAACGAATATTTTGTCAGGGTTTTTACTTCCAATAAATATTGTACAGAACCATTCCTGTGTGAGTCCGACTCGCACGTGGTAAGTTTTTAAGTCATAGGTACTAAGTAATTGCTTTAAGTTTTAAGACAAAAGTTTTCACTTAGGTAATGTTGTCCTCAAGAGAACTGAGGTTACACTGAACTGTTTTTTATTTTTATTGTTGATAGGTTCGCGCTTGGCCGCTATCTCATTTGATGGAAAGCAACGATGCTCTCAAAATAAATTCGTCATCAGCATATCGCGGGCTGCTTATAAAATGTACGAAACTTAGATAAGTAACTCACATAGACCCTACCCTGACTTAACTTTTATGACCAACATTTCATTTTATTCACACCCTAGTCCATCAATTTACACACTAGACTAATTTACATTAAAGCTCTAAAATAATTGAACGATACGTTTTGTAAATAAATAATATTAGATTGTTACGTTAAAAAGGCTTCTAAGTTAGTATCTAAGCAACGCTCCGCCCAGCGGTAGATCGCGACCAATAGCGCGCGGTGGGCGGGGCGCGGCCACTCGAGAAATCTAAGCCTCGTGCATTTAGTTAATCTCAGTTTTGGGAACAAATCAAATTAACTAGTACTTACAAGTACATAAGTAATCCAGGATCATGACATGTGACCAGGCTGAGGCTTCATCCGAAGGACCGGTCTATGCGCAACTTTTGCAATCCTTAATGCAAGGGTTTTAATGTCACACAGGGAGCAACCGCTTATTTGTGGGCATTAATACTTAAAAGCCATTTTTCAGTACATCCTCTGCGCCGTCAACGTAATCGCAACCAACAATTAAGTGCTGGCTGTGAGGATGCGACGCGACTCGCGAGCCACCTGTCAAGTGCCTGTTCCATCAAATCATTTCTTTATTGCTCAGCCTCCGTCCGACCTCTTTTTTGTTAGCAGAGTTTTGAAAAAAGAACGTTATTGTGGAAGAGCAGTCGGGTAGGTCGGGGCGCGCGAGCCTTATTTCAGTCAGGTGCCAGGCGCCAAACGCGACGCACCGTAGCAGTCAGTGACGTTTTCCGATCCTACGCAGGCTTACGATTTTCGCGACGTCATATCGTTCGCTGCATTTATTATTCATTATATTTTATTATTATTTTGTAACTAAATAAAATACAATGACATTAGATTTATGGTGTTTATTGGACTGATATACAGAAAAAAAAAATTTTAGACCCTAGTGTTTCAAAGTAGTGAGTGAAATAGATTCCCGTAGCTTCGTAGCAGTTCCTTTTCAGGTAAGTGATTTTTTGGATATTATTATTAAATGTATTACTGGTATTAACATTTGAATAGATTGTATATATTAATATTTAAACAATATTCCTAATTGTTACTTATGGTTTTCTTCTTTAAAAATTGTTTTTCATAAAATTTTGTTGTCATCCTAAAATCTAATTAGATCACTAAATCTTCAAGTTAATTTACACACAATCAGTCTGCGGATCATATTATTTTTTTTATTTTTATAAGACCACCAACCTTATTTTACCTCTTATTACATTGAATAGAAAAAGCTTCCACTAATTATTCAAACTTTAAGTTAGTGAATAAAGCAGATATTTACATATTATTGTGTAAATAAAACATATTCTTTATTCACCTGCACAATTTAACTTCGCCAATAACAGGTGTACACAATTAACATCCATATTCTTAACACTAAAATTTTCGTTTCTTACAAAAAAGTAATACATTAGCAATGTTTAAGTGTCCTCAATGTCATGTTTATCCTTTGAAACATGCCTGCCTAGCGAACAAAACTGAAACGGAAAAATATGTCGCAAATCTGAAACGATTCTTAATGGTATTCATTATCAGATTGAAAATATTGCATCATCAATAAATTTTCTTTATTAACCTTTTAAATACCGTAATCAGAGACATACTCGTAATAGAAAGACAATAGGTCTGCGGCGTTCGCTTGGGGCTCAGGAGTTTAAATCACAGTATCAAGAGAATTTAATCATTTAATTTTTAAGATCAGCTTGTCAAGAAAATCTAAACATTGCGCAATGAACGGAAGAAGATGCACATTGAAAGCCCCACTTTCCACACAATATTTGCTTATGCCTGTCTATGTTTACACAAGCAACAATGCACTGCAATTTAATACGTACTACCTACATCGCATCGTCGCCAACCAATCGTCTGGAGATGTAGTGCCGTGCAAATAATCTGTAAGTCTACGTTCTCATAGCAATATACAAACAAAGCGAAACCAAATTTGTACATGTGTTCCGACATGTTTAATACCTAGAAGTATTGAAACAAGACCAGCCCGGACCGATCAAACCACGGGCGGTGAAATATTTTCTGTGTCTGCGAATGAATCGTTTTTTAATTTGGTTAATTGGGCTTTTGTATTGTTCTTAATTACCATCGTCTTTTTGTCTTCTGGTGTACATTTATAGATGTACATTGTATAGAATTCGATTATAAAAATAATTAGCATTAGAGGTAGATTTAAAAAGTATGCAAACAAGATTGAAAAAAGTAGCTTGATTAACCTATCAATTAATATTTGAAACAACATGAAACTCTTTTTTTATTTTAATGATAATTTTAATATGAACGCTCATTTTAATTACGCGGAAACAACATAATTTACTTTGCAAACCTGCGCCGTGAAACCGGAACTACAAATATCGATGAAATAATTAATTTTCAGTTCGCATCGACAGGCCGCAAGGCTCCATACTGTGTGCACACAGTGCTGCTTCTGAAAACGTAATAAGTTATTGTACATTAAATTATTAATACACCATCGTACAGTCGTGTAATACACTAATTAGAAAGCAAGAAAAAACGTTTACTTGTATCTCAAGCATTCATCTATAGTAAATTCAAAATAGGAATAGTAAATTCAATATAGAAAAATAAATAAATTTAAAATCTATGCGAGGTCAAAAAGGCACATTACAATTAGGTGCATTGATTGACATAGACAACATGATTTATACTCTTAACGCCGGCGTTCGCACACCTATTGTCTGTCTATTGAGTTTCTAATGACGGTATTCAACAAATAAAAAATCTGAGATTGAATCTGATTGTATCTGATTTCTAAGAAACACCTGTTCGTATCTAAAGCACTAAACACACGGCCAACACTTTATAACTCACACACAGGTGTATGTAAAGAGTCTATTATAAAAGAGACAATAGACTAGAGTATGTAAAGTAAACATCAATAATTTGATTCATGACAATTTCTGCGCTGATTGATTTTCTCAACATTTGCTCGAGTTCCCACTGTAGCGTAAGGAAAAAACTACTGTGGCTCTCGTCGCGCTCGACGTAATTGCTACTCGCGATTTAATAAATAAAGCCTTGCTTTATTGAAACAAGAAATTGCGACACACAACCCTCACGTTAGTCAATTAGTAGTAATAGCTCGAATCAATTGGCTTGCATTTGTAAGACAAGAAAATTGTACTGCCCCTGCATAGATATCATGAACGTGATCGATATCTCCACGTGACCAACGTTAATAAGTCTGTTTGGGCATTATTGTAATTAGGAAATTTTGCAAATCATTGTCCGACATCATTATTTATAATTTAGGACGACAAATGTAATGTCTCCGCCTATACTGGCACTGGTAGCTCCTCGAGTTTAATTCCTAATGGAAGCGCGGTGAAATGGTATGGAACACGCGGACATCCATTCTGTAAATATGTAATGTGTGTTAGTCTAATGAAGATTGTTTTACTCGACACGTGCATTATTAATGCGCGTACGCAGCGGGCGCCGCCGCCGACCACTTCCATTATTCTGATTCTTCATTTGCTTGATTGAGCTTTTAATACGATTCGCTGTCAACAAACAAGCGGTCGGATTAATCAGCAAGGGCTGTCAACAAATACGTACGTAGGTAGTCGGATGGACACTAATGACGCCGGTCACGTAAAACAAAGATGATATCGCAACTTTTGAATTGATCCGCGCTGACCGTAAAATCTTGATAAACGCGGTACCTACTTACCATCATATTGAGTTGTCTTCGTGAACAAGGTGACTGACAACGCCACCGTTATCATTTAAAAAATGTTATAAGTTATGGTCATTAACTAGCGCGTTAAGTAAGTTTATATTAATTCGGTTAAAAGTTACAGCTAACTTGTTACGTAAAAGTTAAACATTTTTCAAGTGCTTAGGGTTAGTACGTGTCCTTGGAAAAAATCTAGAAGCCATTGACTTTAAAACGGCAACAGGCAGAAACGAGAAATCCTTGTGATATCCAGTTTTCCTTAGCGGGCTTTAAACCTTTTTTTATGAATGAATAATTGTGTCACTTTAAAAATAAAATAAACATTCGTTAATGTAAAAATGAAGCTTATTACAGAAGCTGTAGGTACGTAAGGTCTCTCAGAAATCTGAAGGTTCCCACGGGAAAGCTGAATGGTCGCAATACGATCGATCGATAAGGCTCTACTAGTCAATGACAATTCTAAAGCTCAGGCGGTTTGTTCTAATTGGCCGCAGAATGGAGCTTAACGTTTTGATGCAGGCGTTAATTGTTAAAGAATGGTTATTACACCTGTAATTTATTCAAGCCGTGTTATTTTAGCTGCGTGGAACAAAAAAGATAGCGAGTTGAGAATATGTTTTTTGTTTTTGCCTTTTTTCGGGATTTTCTCGAAGGAACCTGCAAGATATATTACACTATTATTGTTAATGAGAAAAGTTTGTGGGCGAGTGTATGTGTTTGTGTGTATGATTGTTCGCTAACGAACGGCTGAATGGATTTCGATGAAACTTGGTACAGAAACAGCATGTACTTTTTTTACTTTTTATCCCGGGAGTACGTTCCCTTGGGATGAGGTTTTACTTACACGCGTATGGTACCGCTGCCGGCATCTAGTTCTATAAATTAGAAAACTTGAGATAGATTTGAGAAACTTGTGAATTTTGCTAATAAACTGTTTTGTATTGTAAAGGATGTCTCGGCACGTCCTGTTGTCTCGGCTGGCGGAGCAGTTCCAACCGTCATCACCACCGCCACCAGCTCACCGGTTCCCGTCGCCAGAAGGCAGCGTGTCCCCCCGCACCCCGCCATCACCACGCTCACCCCCGCGCTCGCCCGACTCCCTCTCTCATCACAGGCTGAATCTCCTCCAGTTGGGAGACATCGAGATAGCAGGGAGAGCGCTCAAACAATACGCACGAGCTACTGGTAAGTGTTCAAGTTCACTGCTTAGTCAACCCTCGTAGCCCTAATAAATTAGCTAGCCAATACCAGTAAAAATGTCTTTAACCTCTAAAAAAGGAAAAAAAAAAACATTTTTATCACCAAGATTTTTGAAAAATCAGATATCCCAAAAATTGGCATGCGCTTTATCTTTTCCACGTGGTCTTTCTTAAAAACTATTGGCAACTGAGACAATTTCTCTTGCCTCAGTAAAGACAACCGTTGCATTCAACTTTAATGGACTTTAGGCTCTCCTGATCCATACATTTCAATCCAAGACACGTTTCATCACCGGGTACACATTTTGTCCAGAACTGGGAGCCTTAATGTACTGCAGTGGGCTTGGGGCCCTGTACAGCGGCGCCGGAGTGTGGCCTCTGCTGATGCCGCGTGCCTCCCCGCAGTTCGTGCGACCACCCATCGACCACGCCAGGCACACCCCGCCCAGAGATGGTAATTACTTTGCTTTATTTCCAACTGCATTGAAACATGCGGCAAAGCTGCAAAAAACTTAAAAATCAAACAGGAGTGCTGGTGTGGAGTGCAAGGAAGTTCAAAAATGGCAGAAATAAAGTACAAATGTAGCTCCTTCCGAGTCAGCTTTAAAATAGTTTGGTTAAATGAAAATACATGTGTCAAATAGAATCTGAGTCACCATGTCGATTTAAATTAAGTAGGTAATACATATACCGATCACGTTAATCAAAAATAGAGTCCATGAAGAAAAGTTTTAAAAAGAATATTTTTTTTATAATCGACGGTGACTCACGGTAGCCTAGTTTTATTGTAGAACACGGAGTCCAAGTTGCAGCTGACAATAAATAACATGTAGTTAGTTAGTAATATTTTATTTGTAATTCACTAGAATTACATCGTATTGAAATTCATTTTCAGTCAATACTTGACCTACATATTTGCAATAAGTATAAGCCGATCGAACGCTTAAATCAAAGTCTGAAGAATTAATGTTGGCATAGTGTACTGTATGCCTTCAAATTGTAATTCATATAAGCAGAGTAAATCACCTCGCACTGAAAGTGTTTACGTGGTTCAAGAATCCTAAAAATGGTAATGAGATACGTTCGCGGCATTACAAAACATGGTTCGCCTCGGCCTCCTTACGCGGCTTCTCCTGAATAATACTCATTAGAATAGCTATCAGTGTAAGGCACCGATTAATAACTCGAGGCGCTGATATGTCGTCGTTTACATGTCGTTTACCTCCGCCGATGGAAGCGAGCGCTCGTTTCCTACGTGCCAAGGAAAGGCGACAAGTACCACCACCGCTCATTGTCGCCAAACAAATTGTATTCTAATTGTCTCTTATCCGTTTGGGTACCGGTTACCACTCAACCTCGTAGATAACAGACCAACCAAGCGCAACAACCTAAACAACTACTTGATTTTTATTTATTTATTTAAGACTAATGTTTTAACGAACTGACATTTAATTGCCTTCGATAAGAGAATTTATTTTAAAGATTTAATTAAGATCTATGTAATGAAGTGGTTTGTATATTATCATTAGTAGGTTCAAGTAATTGTAAATGCTCTTACCGTGTTTTAAAAACCTCGTACTTAATAGGTAATAAATTCTAGAGTAGAAAGTGAAACGATAGAGCTATTTAACCGTAGGTAACTGAATACATTGATAAGTACGTAGGTATTATGTAAGTACATTAGGTTAAATTGTCAATTTATTAATGTCCCGGTTAAACTGTAGGATTATTTTTAACGAATATTGTGCAATTTACATAGTATTCTGTACAAATAAGAAAATATACCATAAACGTGGTGAATACTAATAACTTTGTTTTCATTTTTCACTTTAACACCATATTATTGGCTTCTAAGAAAGCATCGCTTTAAAGCTGATAAAAATATTTAAATATCGTGTAAATATCCTTTAAAGTTTCGTTTTTATTCACCCCTAAGTTTCTATCCACCCCGTTTGAATCATCCAGAACCACAAGAATCTGTTCTGACGTCAATTCTTGTAATATTTTACGAGTAAATATGCTTGGTTACCTAAGAGGATGGTTAATCGCGTTAACAATTCGACTCTTTTGATAATAATTATCTTCCGTGAATGTAGATGAAACTGTATGCATGTTTTTAATGTATTATTGAGCAAACAATGACGTAAAGTTGGCAAACACCGGCACACCTGTACAGATTTCATAAGTCACTCCTCAGACGCCCGATTTGACTCGTCCGACTTTAAATTTACTTATAGAAGCGTGAAGAACAGTCGAAGAGAAACTGTCGGCACTTACTGACTGTTGACACAGTACCTATCGCACACAATAACTATGTATTTCCTATGTAAAACATTTCGTACAACGTTCTCCTCTTGTTCGTAGATGATGAGGAAGAGCTTCCTCTAAACTTATCGACAAAGAACCGTCAGATTTGGTCTCCGGGAAGCGCATGTGAGCGTGAAAAAGTGGAAATCGGAGATGAATCACCAATCTCTCGATGGGAGGGACCTGATGACATGGATACACCTCTGGAACTGGTGAAGAGGTGCCGCAGCAACCCCGACGAGGCCGAGCGCCCTCCCAGCGCCGAGCCGCGTCGCTGTCCCTCCGCACCTGCGCACCACACCTATCCCATCAAACCCTCACCAGCAGCAGACCTCAACTTCTCTCTACTTCTAAAGAACGAAAACAGAAATGAAAAATCATTCCAAGTAAGTAATCAGTACATTCTCAATACACATCTTCAATATCTAGTTAGGTAGCTATATCCTCCAACAAGTTCAGAATAACTGTACAGTTTCCGTTCAAAATGCTTTAAAATAGCAAACCAGTATCCGTTTTAGTCTCTTTAACAAATCAAATAGCAAAAACTGCCCCTGTCTTAATAAGTAGTCGCGTATCGGAACGGGTCGCGCTGCGGCCGCTCGCCGGCCGGCGCGGCGGCGCGCGCGGCGCTCGCTCGGACCCAGTCCCGGCTCGTCTTCTCGCCATTTTTCTACCTTTCGTTTTTTCTACGTGCCGCCGTTATAAAAATCTGCATCGGTTTTAATCAAAATTCCAACTTTTAATATTACGGCGCGGCATATTATAATTGGACGAGTAATTACCTTGTGTCATACGACGATAAATATGTTGTGAGCCTCTCTGCGAAGCCTCACTTTATCATTTAAATGAAGTGTTGAGCGTTTGTTAGGTACATCGATACCGACCCGTGCATAATTGAAAGTGACACGACTACTACCTGTATCGAAGTACTGAAAAAATAAAAGTATTAAGTCAATTTAATTAATAAAGATGTATTAATAAAATCGCTCGAAAACAATCGACGGTAATTTATAAATAGATAATATATTCGTATAGGTGGTTAAAAAAGATAGTGTTTCATTTGTATTGAGTAATTAGTAATTTGTGAGGGAACAATAAGTTGTAATTATGGTAGCATTAATATGTGCACGCAGTAGAACAATGGCGGGGGCGAGCGCGCGCGAGAGGCCGCGCGTGCGCGCCACGCGACACTCGCGCGCCGCCGTCTCGCCGCGCTAACTACTAACTTTATTACAACGAAACAAACTTTATTACTACATTATATCCCATTACAAAGGCACGTTAAATCACGGCTACAAACTACTGGTTTCAACAATACAGAACTAAGTGACAAAATATTATAACAGTACAGTACGGCCGTCGAATCTTGGCGAGTCTGAAATTTACATTAAACTCGTATAAAAATAAAAGCTTAAAAAAAAAATAACAGTTTTGAACAGCAATAACAACTGCAATAGTACATTGTTATACGAGGGATGAAAGAAAGTTATTTAGTCCCGAGAAATTTCTTGGCGACCGAGCGAGAGCGAGGTCGCTAATAGTTCGAGGGACTAAATAACTTTTGAACCCGAGGTAAACACTGTGCTTTTCATTACGAATACGAGGAAAATAAAAATAATAAAAACCTGAGTCGTCGTCAAAGGTATGTTTTTAGGTAGGTATATTACTTTTGATTTAGGCGGTGAGCGGTTTTCTCTTCTTAAGAATCTTGCGTTAAATTTATAACTGAAGCTGATGAACTTATCGTGTTAATAAAAATTTCTTGTAACAGAGATTTAGCAAAATGTAAACAACTCGAAAAAAAAAGGAAGATCAAATCGGCCACAGATTATAGAGAGTCTACCATTTACCCGCCAATTCTTTTTTTCAGTGTTCGGCTCCCTGGCTTTTCAGTCAATATTTTTCATTTTGTCATTGTAAAAATGGGTCTGTCAACATTTTTCTCAAATATATAGTTTTAATGAAATAATTGAAAGTAAATTAAAATAAAGTCATTAAAAAAAGTATTCTTAAATTATTTCTATCTCTATGTCATTTTAATTCGGTATAAAGTTTCGGGTCATGGTTCAATAGAAATGTCAAAATAGAACCAGTTTTTTTTTTTAATAATTGCTATCTAAATATTAAAAAAACAACTGTCAGTTGTATAGTAAAACTCCCTAGGGAGTAAAAGTACTTCTTCCAACCCTGTCCGCAGGCAACTTTACACCTACTTTCAGAGTATGAGTAATGAAAATTACATTTATTTGTTTAAACCATTTATTTTTGTACAAGTTTTCAAGCGGTAAAATTCCCAGAGCCTAACTTAACCTAGATAGTCATTTTATGAAAGCTCTAAATAATATCCATTTCATCACAATTGAAGGCAGTTTGTTTTGCGTACTTGATTATCATAGCTACTATAACGTAATTTTAGATATAATTCTCACTATTTAATTTTTTTAATTAAATGCTCAAATCAAATCAAATAATTTATTGTGATACACAGGTATTATAATAGGTCTTAAATAATATATATTCCGCCACACAGGGCATACAAATAGAAAAATAAAAACACAAATATACAAACAACTATTGCTTAATATTACAAATTATAGCCTAGTTTGACAGAAAGTCAGTAAGACAGTAATAACAATTTTCTATCAAAAAATTACACAGTTTATGTTTAAAAATATTTATATTCTCACTGTCTTTTATATTTTTTGGAATTTTATTATAAATTTTAGTGGCCATATTGAATACACTTTTTTCATACAATGTGGTTTTAAATCTCCTGCTAACGTTATGATATAATCTACTTCTGTTACGAGATCGATTTAATAATGGGTAGAGATTGTACCATCTATAGTAAAATATGATCAAGGCTCACTGAAAAATGATAGAGATTTCAAAATTTCTCTACCTCTGTTTTCTGTCTCTGTATTTATTATACGATTTGTAATCTAAACATAAATAATATAATCCTGGACCACTTCATGTTGCGCATTCATAAAAAAAAGATATCGGCATCAATTGCTATCTTACAAACTACAATTACCGACCATTACACAACATTCTTATCTCTTTCTAAAATCAAAAACACAGACGTTATAAATAAAACTACTACTACTATTAATTTTGAACAAGCACTAAAATATTTACAGGAGAAAAATCTTGCTGAGTTGTTATTTTGTGATGACCCCAACCTACTCACTGACCTACTCATACAGAAGCTGACTGATGTTATTCATAATAGTACCACAACAACAAGCATACCTAACAGTAAACGTATAATTAAACCTTGGATTACTCCAGGATTACTACGCTGTATTAAAAACCGCAATAAAATGCAAAAAAACTCTAGGTCAGATCCGTATAATGTCATTTTAAAAATAACATACTGTCGGTACAGAAATTTTTGTAACAATCTCATAAAAAAACTAAAAAGAAAATATGAAAGAGAATTAATCACTAAATCAGTCGCAAACTCAAAATTACTCTGGAAAAACATTAAGTCAATCACCTACTCAAATAAAACAAACAGAGGAAGTGAAGCTTTGTTATCTATCAGACCGTCTCCTACTGACTCAGTTAACTATGTAAACGATTACTTTGTGAAAATTGGAAAAGAGTTGGCTGAGCAAATTCAACCCAGGGCTAATAAAATGCCCTCTGATCATCCTAACATTTCCCCAGCGCAAACTAATTCCTTTGTGTTATTGGACACGGATACAACGGAAGTTGAAAGAACTTTGATGGGCTTGAAATCGTCCAGTGCCCCAGGATGGGACAGTATATCTACTAGTTTCCTAAAATATATTTGCAAAGATGTAGCTCCTATCATTACCCACCTGACTAACCTTTGTTTCAAATATGGCACTTTTCCAGACCAATTAAAAAAATCCATTATTACGCCGGTACACAAGGGAGGGAACAGAGATGATGTCAATAACTACAGACCTATCTCGGTCCTACCAGCCCTGTCTAAGATTATAGAAAAACTAACTAATAGCAGACTCATAAACTACTTGAATAAATTTAAAATTATATCACCTACACAATTTGGTTTTAGGCAAGGCGTATCCACTGAAGACGCAGTTTCTGCCCTTAGCTCATTAGTTACAGAGCATCTCGATGCAGGGAAGAAATGCCTTACGGTATTTCTGGATCTAAAAAAAGCTTTTGACACCGTCTCTCTTCCAACCCTTGTGACCAAACTGGAAAGAGCCGGGATAAGAGGAATCCCTCTCAATTTTTTTATAAATTACCTGACAAATAGAAAGCAGAGGGTTAAGATAGGAGCATATATCAGCAATGATGCAGACGTCTCATTCGGCGTGCCCCAAGGTAGCGTACTTGGCCCCACGTTGTTTTTAGCGTACATTAATGATCTCTGCAACCTAAAAGTCAATGGCGCAAAAATTTTTTCATACGCTGATGACACCGCTGTGGTCTTCTCCGGGAATGACTGGTCCGATGTCAGACTCAAGGCTGAATTAGGCTTGGTCCAAATAACCAACTGGCTCAATGACAACCTTCTCACATTAAACACGGCTAAGACTAACTACATTTGCTTTACCATCTCGAATCGTTCTCAACCAAATGAAGCGTTTGGCATCCAAATACACTCATGTAATCATTTTTCAAAAAATAGCTGTCATTGTCCTGTAATTAGTAAGGTCTCCCATACAAAATATTTAGGTGTCATGATCGACCAAAGATTATCATGGTATGCTCACCTGGAGCACGTAACGGGAAGAGTTAGGAAACTCGCTTG
Organism: Mythimna loreyi; assembly: GCA_029852875.1. Taxonomy (NCBI): domain Eukaryota; kingdom Metazoa; phylum Arthropoda; class Insecta; order Lepidoptera; family Noctuidae; genus Mythimna; species Mythimna loreyi. The sequence goes on from CM056786.1 coordinate 9,275,492, forward strand.
GATTTTTAAAACATTGCGACATGTCCTCCCTACAAACAAAAATAAAAAAGTAGGCCCTCATAGAAATCTCCTTAATGAAGTTTATGTGGCACTTGTGCAATCAGTTTTAATTTACTGTATCACTATTTGGGGTGGAGCGGCAAAATCGAGATTTATAGATGTTGAACGAGGACAACGAGCACTAATAAAAATTATGTATTTCAAAAATAAAAGATACTCTACTGACAGTCTATACCAGACTAGTGGTCTGCTGTCTGTAAGAAAACTATATATTACATACACGATTTTGAAAAAACATAAAACACTTCCTTACGATGTAGACATTGTATCAAAAAGACGGAAAGACATGATTGCTCAAATCCCTCAAACGAAAACGAAATTTGCCGCTATGCAATACAAAGTACGTTCTGCTAAACTCTATAATAGAGTAAATAAGGAGATATACATATACACTCAACAAGCACACACATGTAAAAAAACTGTATTAAATTGGATTGAACCACTTTCTTATGATGAAACTGAGGCACTATTGCAGCACATACATTAACTCATTCGCTTCTTGTCAACACCCTCACTCACAAAACACACACAAAGCCATACTGATCCCCATTTATATGTACAAAACCACCCGGATATTATAAGTGTTATAAATTATTTATTTAAATAACATTTAAACATTTGCATGCATTCACATACGGACGCACAATACACCACACCACACACACCACACCACACACACCACACCACACACACCACATACACTCACACGCACACGCACGCGCGCACATATTACTTTTTTTTTCTTTTTTTTTTTGTATAATTAATTTTAAATTTAAATTTAACCTTGTTGTCAAAGAGCGGAATCTCCTAATACAGGCATTTTTTGCTTACAAGGAGGTTCCAATCACTAACTTGTTTTTGTTTCTATGGTAATGAAATAAACAATTTTTATTTTTTTTATTATTATTATTATTATAATCAACAAATCTGGAAATAAATTTCAAAGACGTAAAATACGTAGGCGCTTCGTAGACGCTCGTAGCAGCCGCGTAGACTTCGTAGACACTAAATATATTGCTCCAAATAGACGAAAAACAAAATCACTGCTTTTATCTACAAAACAATAAAACAACTAAAAAGTGGTGTGTATTCTTATAGACACATCGCACCTTCGGTAAGACAAGGGCCGAAGTGCTAAAATTTCCGAAAATGAGTTAAATATGCGAAAAAAAACTTAAAATCTATAAAAACCTTAAAATGTCTGTCCTGAAAAAAATTTAAATTAGCACTTCGGCCCTTGTCTTACCGAAGGTGCGACATGTAAACCAGTCAGTTAAAACCGTTTCTTGTAATCATTGAGTTAACTTTCCATTAAGAATATAACAGTCGTTTTTACCCCTCACCTCGCGAGGGACCGTAGCAGGTTTCACAAAGCCGTTAATAAAAAGCCAGTTTCATAAAAAACGACACTAGATTTTTTAAATTCAAACGGCTATCATAAAAAATCACCTCTCTACGTGGTACAAGCCGATAACCATATGTGGACGGTCATACCCTAGCACCTGTGTTGTTTATAAGAGAGTGCATCGATTGTATAAAAAGGCGACCAAAAAAGTAGCGGTTTTTGTGAGGCGCGAGCGCTGCAGCTGCCCCGCCAACTGTCACAGGCCCGCTACGCGGATTTGTGTCGTGGATTATCATGCGCCGCATACTTAACGACTAACCACCCGACTAATAGGCCTACACCATGTTTTCCCGTTCTTATGTTTTATATCAACCTGCGAATAATGAAGAATCAAGATTCATTAGCACTGTCGCGCAGAATATTTTCAACTAGGTTTTCAATCAAAGTAGCTAAACTATTTGTCAAAATTCCTCTTCCTCCTCCTTAGTCGTTCACTCTTGACAGAGTGGTCGTGGTTAATCATGTTGCATTTTCGTTGGTTAGTGAGGCTTCTGCGTAACAAACATTCCTCTTGCCTGCAAATTTTCCAATGTATCTTTTTTTAAAAAAAGGGTATCATTAAATTTACCCGCTTTAACTGAAGAGAGGGAGTATCAAATATTTACTGACTAAACTAACTCTGGCAGGTTACATATTCTTTTTTAACATAACCATAAGACTGATAGCCGTCGGAAAAGTGATTCTTATTTGCCACTTTATTAACAAAACAAGGTAGCATTGTTCAATTAATATAGGGGTTGTTAAACTCATTAATGACTAATTACCATAAACATAGAAATTCACCGAAGTTTTAAACTTTTTACTATCTACGAACGAGTTATTGTGAAATCCTCGTTCAAAACAATGCATGTCTAACACCTCTAATCTGTGTGTCGAGTAAATAAACTAAGTTAGTAACGAAATTATTCTGTTGCATACCAAAAACACCTGATTCAATAAATCTAAAGCAAGTCACAGCAAGTGCTTAGTTAAAAATCTTTTGTCTGCACACAAATGTGTACAACAGACATTCTGTTTACTTATCAAGCTTTGTGTGGCATTCAGGAACCAATCATGTTTGCGTTCCTACGATTTTTCGCATCAGAAAAGCACACCTACTTGATCTAGACCAGATGGAATCTAGTAACCCTTGAACCTGCTCTTGCGTCGGATTCGTCTGATGATTGTTTCGACATCCAATTTGCCAGGTTTGTAGGTTTTCTTTTTTTTATCAATATTTAAAATTAAAATTTCGACTGGTTACTCTATCTCGTTTAGCTCGTATTAAAAGTATTGGAAGGAAGCAAATAAAGTATTGGAAGGTTAAATAGGGATCCAGATTATTTTAAACTTTCACCATGATAGCTTTATATTTGTATATAAGTGGTCACTATGTAAGATAATTATGCGCTGGTAACAATAAAGATTACCTAAAATAAAGAATGTCGTATATATCCGATGTAGACGTTTAAAAGATTAATAATGTTTGTAATGATATAACCGACGTCATCAGATCAATAAATAGATTCAAATTGAAATCCACGATAGAATGCTTTGTTTAAATAGAATAAATTAATTATCATATTACCACGTAGTACGTTGTGTTGTCATTACCACACAAATCAATAAACTGTACCATCGCATAATGTTCCAACATTTGATTTCTTTCAAAGTATGCTTTTATAAGTAATTCTCGTGAAAAATACGTATGGATAATAACTGGTTAATAGACGTTAATTACTGGGCAATGGAGTAAAAAAAAATTCAAAGTCGATGCTAGATGGGAAATCAAAGAAAAGTGTAGAAAGGGGTTAGAGCCCTGTTATTAGTTTATTACTGGCTGTCACCGTCTAACTGAAGGTGATGGACGCTGTCCGCGCCACGTTTATAATTATATCTAGTGTCGTACTTGGCTATACTTCAGCCGATTTCTTAGCAGTCGTCGTGGGGTCAAGTGAGTGAATTGCAATATTCCTTTACACGTCAGTCAAAGGGAACCATTATGGGTTATTAGCATCGGCGACGTGCAGACGACAGCAATCTAATAAATATGTCATTATTAGAATTGGACTTGTGTAGTTTAGTGATACAAGACCATCACGGTAAGACTTACTAGGTACCCGAATGGCTTAGCAGATCGTTTAGAACACTGTCACTTCCCTTGTAAGTTCCTTTTATAATGAAACAGACCGAAACGTGCTGCTGCAAAAGCAACTAGTCGAATTGGGGTTCTAAGATAGGGATAACCTAAGAATCTGAGTTGTCCCTGTTCAAAACATGAGCCACACGTTGAATTCCCCTAAGTATCCATACACTTGGGCCCCAAATCTGCTATTTTCGTAATATCATCATTCCAACACGATTCCATTGTCACTTTGTTGAATATTCGTAATCTGTTAATTCATATTGGCTGAACATGGGTCGGTTAGTGCTTTCGTAATAGAATTGTGGTAAAAGCTGTCTTGTAAGGAATTAAAAGTAATTATACTGCACAATAACGTTCTGATGATAGGTTACTAATCAAAGAAACTGTCTAAATTTTAACAGAGATTACCTTTCTATGCAATTTCTCTCAATGACAGTGGTTGGTCATTGGAAAGTCATAAAGTCGCTATTATAATGGTCGACTACCTAATTTCTCAAAATCAATAATTATGAAGTCAATGATAGACTATTCCGACAATATTGTAATTGTATTGAAGGACTTAATAAGTGCCAGTGAACGCTGCAGTGAACCTAACCACTTACTTAACGTACCCAAACAATTTAAGAAGTTTACCATCGACCCAATGTTATTGAATGGGCGTAACAAAAAAAAAAGTATGAAACGAAATCCCAACTGCATCTCTTAGTATGCAGTATCAAGCGCTTTATTTATTTATTCCTTAATGCTTATAAAAAAAATTCATTAAATCTCCGTTGCGTAGCTCTAAAGATCTAAACATACATTGGCACACACAGCGGGAAGCGACTTTCTTTTATGTAGTCTCTGTCTATGTAGTGTAATTCTATGTAGTGATAAGCTGGTGACCACGAGGAAGTTTAGCTCTATTCTTAGTTCATATTACTTGTCCGCAGTGCAAGCAGTGCGGCAAGTGCTTCAAGCGCTCGAGCACGCTGTCCACGCACCTGCTGATCCACTCGGACACGCGGCCCTACCCCTGCCAGTACTGCGGCAAGCGCTTCCACCAGAAGTCCGACATGAAGAAGCACACCTACATACACACAGGTTCGTCTCTACTTTACTTACCTAGTAATTTTTTTTTCCAGGGAAAAGAAGGACAACTTTAGATATGTCAATCAGTCTCTATAATCAGTGAAAACGTCCATTTTTTTATATATATACTAGCTTTTGCACGCTTCGCTCCCGGCAACAGATTATTCCACTCTATCCGACTCTACCCTACTCTACCCTACTATGCCTTATTTTCTTTTTCATAAAAACCTTTTTCTGACAATAACAAACACAACAAAAAAAGAATTAGCGAAATCGGTTCAGCTATTCTCGAGTTATGCGCTTACCGACACATTTTGCAATTCATTTTTATATAAGATTTTTTTATGGTAGGTAAAAATCATCGAATAACGAATCCCGCTCTTGGGCGTAGCGGGAAACAGTGTCAGGCTCTTACTGACTAAACAACCTACCCCGTTATTTCCTTGCCTTAGTCCCAGAGTCTCGGTGTAACGCTTTCGCACCAACCCTCGGCCCCAGGAGGCTTCGACCCTGTGGGGCCCCTACAGTGAATACGTCCATTTGGAAGTCGTGTTTATTTAACACATTATTGATTTTCGGTACACTATGAAAATCTCGTGCAGCTGCTTACGTCTTTACTACAAAATTGTCATTTCATGAATCTGCACACTTTGAATTGAACTGCGATATTCGCATGATAGATCCAACCCAATGCGACATTTGACGATTTCAGCCCAAAGACGTTGGAATATTTGCAAATTGATTTGGAATTTTATGAGTAATTAAATTTTTACACTTAAATTCAGAAATCCGAAAATCTGTTACTGCGCATTCAAAGTCAATCGCTATTTTGGTTCAACTTATATGCCGCTTATTGTAACATGCCTTAATTTTTTAGTAATTATTCATTGATTTTCAAGTTACTATATACTCTTTTAGTACCTACATACTCGTAGATCATAAACTTTTTATTTCAAATATTTAAAGGTTATTTGAATTTATAATTCCAAATCTAAAAAATTAATAAAACTATTTAAACTAAACCTAGCTATGTAATATAAAACAAAAATGCTGTAAAATCAGGCGTCGAAGTACTCCTCCACATCGCTGTCATCTGGAAATGTACCCAGAAAACTGGCATCATTGCCACGTTGAATGGCAATGCTAATTCTTTGGGTGAAGAACATGCCAGCCCTCTGGTCACGCAGTATCGATCAGTCGGCGTGAAATTTGCTTAAAAACGAGATTGCGCGTCTCGTTTTTCTCGGACCCTATTACCCAAGCGTTTCGAACCCAAACGCCTCAATTTCTACCTAATTTCTAATACCAAATGAAACTAAAGAGTTTAAATTTCACTAGACAATAATTACACAGACATTATAATCATTTCTTCTAACTGCTAAAAGTAAATTTACATAAAAACGGCATATAAGTAGACCTATTTCTTTTTATTTAAGGTTTTGGAACTCGTATTTCCAATAAAATATATGATAAGAACGCTTCAAATGAATTATAAATAAGTATAAAACCACCGAATATTTTTTAATGAAAATCATTCAGCTCAAGGCAAATTATAATTATATTTTAAAATTATATTATATTTATTATACAATTTATAATATGTATAAAACCACCGAATATTTTTTTATGAAAATCATTGAGCTCAAAGCAAATTGAAGCTGATAAGTGTGTACATATATTTGCACTAAACCGAATGTGGTTCATTTCCAACTGCGCAAAAATACATTTTCGTTTAAAATGATTATATTCAAGGACTTATTGAATAAGTATTGACAAAACACTGTTTCTTTATTTGAAATTTTGATCCTGCTGCTATTTGTTGTGTGACGAAACCGAACATTCTGTTCAGATAATGAATAATTTTGGTGACAAGTCTAATGAAGTAAAGTAGTAGGTACTAACATGACCTCAATAGCTTACGAATACGAACCTATCTTTTCAACACTACCTCCATAGTGAAAACAATTGTATATACGTATCTACTATTTTTTTCTTATTTGTTCTGGCTATTAAAAACTCTAGGTATAAGTCCATTTACCGAGTTTATTTTTAAGTTACATAAATTAGTGCTTGACTGCGATTCCACTGCGTGATGGTACTAAGCAGTGATGCTATCGTTGAAGGTAAAGCGCACTAGTTTATTAAGGGCCTATTGACTTTAACCTTGAAGATATTGGACGTGAACACCATAGCAGGTAAATTGTTTCAGTCTCTTGATGTTTGAGGAAATTACGACGCGAAACGCCTAGACCAGACCGTAGTGTCAACAATGTAAGGGACACTCGCTGAACGTTGGTTTATTAAATCCGAAGGTAGAAAGGATCGCCTTTATCGGGCGGAATCAAGTTATGTAATTCTCAGTCTCTAGAACATACAAAAACTAAAGGCAGATTTACATTGAGTCAGTAGCTGTCGTCAGTGCTGGCGCCGAAAACTGACGCGTACTATTTACAAGCAGTCAGTAGTCGAAGATATTTCTTTTGGTGTACACACGTTTGTAAAGTCAGTGCGGACAAATGATTTCTCAAAAACAGCAAAGAATCAAAGAATTTTGTGCAATATTCTGCAATGCTGTTGCACACATTTCTTTATTTCGATAATTTTGTGATTTGAAATCCCATAGGCATTAATTATAACGGTATAGTTGTACAAGTTTTAAGTTTTCCGTGTCGCTCAATTTTCGTGTCATTTTGTGATCCGGTGCGACGAATCGTGGTTACCGTACAACAGAGCGGCAGCAACTGACTTGGGCAATTTACACGATGTCAGTAGCGCTGGCGCGGGTGGCGGGGGAGTGGACTGACGCCGAAAATATTGCAGCGCGAATATTGAAGTCAGTACTGACGTGACAGTGCTGTACTGACTTGAAATCAATTTACACTATAGCAGTGCCAGGTCAGCACTGACACGTCAGTGGACTGACGTCAGTTACTTACTCAATATAAATCTGCCTTAATGTCTATTTGTTTTACAAAAAAGTATTACAAAAAAGCACATTTAATAGCTAAATATTAAAATCTTTCTTAGAATAAAGCATTATAACAACCGTTACAATAAAAATTAAAACAAAAACACTTTCTTGTCAGAGATATGAAGTAGGAACTAAATTATATGGTGTAAGTCGTTCCAAGTAGTGTGAAACTCAAATTATTGTGACAACTGTTTTATGTTTCACGTAACGACGTGTCAGCGCGTCCCCTCGTTACACAACTTTACGAAGAGCTATCATTTCGATTGAAACTTTTATTGCTACCTGAATATGGATAACTTCTATCAATAAAGAGTTAAAAATGTATTTGTATTGGGTGTTTTTCCAGAGTTACTACCTATGCTTCTAATAATGATCAACTAAGTGTTTCAAGCCACTTTAGAGACACCTAATTTTAATAGCTTATAGTTAACATAATCACACTTAAATTTCACTTCCCCTGCCTCAATTATACATTTAATATTTATTAGTATACTAGCTATAGTATACTAGCAAACTTCGTACCGCCGATTTTTTTTTGTTACCATCGATTAAACCTTCAAATTTTTAGCGAGACTAACAAACAAATAATCATTTTTTCATACACCGTTAAATTTTAGTCGTTTTAATCCCTTGGAGGATCGATTCAGTACATGAAACACTATCGATTGGTAAAGTTAGAATGAAAAAACAAAGTACTTTTTTTTTAAACTCGAATTAATTTACGCATGTTCTAAATTGATTTCTTTAAGTAAACGTCAGCTGGGCGAGTTCAATGACCTGTAGGTAGTTAGTACGCAACGATCTACAACTACCTACAAGGTCAATGACTCGTTTACTTAAAGAAATTAATATCGTAAATGCGTATATCAATAAGAGATTTAGAAAAAAAGTACTTTATTTTTTTATTTTATCTACACAAATCGATAGTGTTTCATGTACTGGATCGACCCTCTTCGGGATTAAAACGACTAAAATTTAACGGTGTATAAGAAGATTATTTGGTATTGTAGGAATGTATTGTGATGTTATTCGTATTATTTCTGATATTTTTACACTGACTACCTTAAATCTCCTTTCCTTAAGTCCATCCCAACGTTATGTGGAACTTAATGGATAATTTCTTTTTTTTTTATAAATGCATATTTTACACTTGTTATATACCGTAGGGACCCTGCAGAAGGGTCGAAGCCAATCAGGGCCATGGGTTTGTGTCTGAAAAGGAAGGCTTTTTAGTCAGTAAGAGTCTGACACTTGTTTTCCGCTCCGCCCAAGAGCGGGACTTGTCATTGGATGATTTTTACCTACCATAAAAAAAAAACACTTGTTATATAAATTTTTTATGCGGTGTATATAACTATAATGACCCATTTGCAAAACTAAGACACGCATTGAAATTACCAAAAGTATATAAAACATCACTGCTTACCATCAGGTGGTGGTCCTTACAGTCAAACACTAGTTTATAGCAATTAAAAAAAAACAAACTTGCGCCGCATAGTCATACTTATAAACTAATAAAGACTGATTGACTCAAATAAATAAATATCAAATTTTAAAAGTGTGTCTTAGTTTTGCAATTGTGGCACCTTACCAACTGTGGCATGTTCCTGTACATAATAAAAAACATCATGTCAACTATCGTTATTTCGTACCATCCTGAAAGTGTAATACCTAAATGTATTAAGTTAATTGTGTAGGTGATTACCTCAAGTTACAACTAAGTGAGGAGGAGCTATAAAAGAAGTCTTAATGAAAAGGTGTTCAGCGCGGCTTCTAAACAAGTCAGCGGAAATAAACGTTATGGCAAGTTTTATTGCGATAAAGAAATCCGATTTCATTATTTTACTCTCCACAGTCATAACTTCAATCGTGTCGTCTTTATAAGAATTTGTATCATTACCAAGTTGCCGTTAATTTATTTATTCACATAAAATTTTACTTTCTCAATTAGTCGCTTGCGATACCCACGTACGTTCGTGTCGAGCGTGTAATGATAGGCAATCTCCGACGATTGCCCTTTTAATCGGAATGACAGTAAACAGCTGCTGAAGACGTTATCCAACTTTATCCTCGTCGATTTATTAAGCTGTATAAGTACATGATATAGTGTTATAACCCAGGCGTTGCCTAGACTTCTCTACTGCGAAACAAGTTCATTAAATGGAGGACATATAGGCAGTCCAATAAAAGCAATCACGCGACACATCGCAGACGATGCCTGGGAATTAAATATTTTAATGCTTTGCAATTACGTTTTCGACGGCAAATCGCAGCCCGGCCACTGCACTTAATGAATTTCCAATAAGCAAAAAATATACCCTGCAGTGCTCGGCAGTTTGTCCTGAGCTTTCGTCGCTTCGTAGAGCTTTGTGCCTATTGACCTTGTTCACATTTAATGTAAGAATATTCGAAATACTTATGCCTATAAATAGAAACTAGTAATATGTACTTTAGATACATTAAAATGATAATAAAACAACGCACTGTATAAGAAAAGCTTACATATCACACAATAGTTAAGGTGCTCAAAAACAAAAACAAACGAACTGTAAGAAAAATAAATGTCTCATACGTTTTTCAATGGCCCGACTACTTCCAGTAAGCTCAACGAGACGAATTATAGTAGCTAAAAAATGTGGCGGACATATTTGTCTTGGCCGGAGACATCTCGTCACGTCTCTGCCCTGTTCCGAATGATTTACAGCGGCCTTACATGGTGCTCGTCCTCCCGATAAATGCCTCATCATCAATATTCCAAAATGCGGCTCGGCCTGCAATTAGCCGCACAGCCTTCACAGGCCTTCACGTGCAAGCCGATCACGGCACAAACAAAAAGTAAACTTAAATCCTGTTCTATCTATAAAATTACATTTGCATTTTTTGCAATAATTTTATTCGTAAACTATCTTTGGAGATTTTAAGTAACTGGTCAGGTAAATTACCAAAGCTTTTTTTTTTTGTTGATACGTGATTCATTACTCAAAATAAAGAAAATGTCGTGAAGATCCTTCTTTCCTTAACCCTCGGAATACTAAAGTTTTATGAAACTGGTTAGTGTTATATCGTTATATCAAGCTACAAACAATTACCGCTGAAGTTAATAAATACCGGTGTATAAGGCGACGTTGCATATTAAATCAGTTCGGGAACCTCACCGTAAATAATAAATGCTGGATGATTATGACAAGTATTGCTCCACTTATACAAGCTTTAATTACTTGACGAAGTGTTTTATACGTAATGCTTTAAGTCGTTTATGAATTAGAAAATTGAGTCTCGAAACCTCTGCTGTGTTATGAGTATGATATATGACGTAGTTATTTTAGGTTAATCTACTTAACATTTCAATTTTATTAAACTTCTATAAAGAAAAATACTGAGGTATTCCTTCTGACATCAACTTTAAGACGATTTAATAGACAAAGACCAAGTTAACAAATAGTTTAGGGTTGAGTAAACTTTTGAGCACCTTTAAAACAATTTTGCGCAATCAATGCATCTTAAATGGTGCTAAAAACACCGCTCCGTACAGAAATCGTATTCAGGAACCTTATTCAACTTTGTTTATCTGGTAATAACTCTAATTGCATTTGATTAGAATGGATTGCAAAAGTACTTAGTATGAATTGTTAAATAAAAAGAAAATTAAGATTGTCTGGTAGATATCGCTGTCAGCTAAATTTAAGTTTTGTATAAGTTCTGTTACTTTTTGGTGTACAATAAAGTTTAATCTATCTATCTATTCTTTTGTTCTAGGTGAGAAGCCGCACAAGTGTGTCGTTTGCTCCAAGGCGTTCAGCCAGAGCTCCAACCTGATCACACACATGCGCAAGCACACCGGGTACAAGCCCTTCTCATGCGGTCTGTGCGACAAGGCCTTCCAGCGCAAGGTGGACCTGCGCAGGCACCGCGACTCCCAACACTCTGACGCAGCTGAGCCTGCTACGCTACAGGTCCCCCATCGCTACAGGTACTACGGCGACGAACCTTCGGCACCACTCGCACCACTTATCACGAATTAAAATCAATCTGAACACAGCAGCAGCAAACGCATGTCTGTAGTTCTGTTATGTTTAAAATGTTAAGTGCATCAGTAGTAGGTCTGTATATCCTTGATCAGAACGAGAGAAGAGAACGAGGAGAGATGATTTTTTTAAACCCAAAGGTGTACGAGTATGTTACCTACTTAAGATTCCGATAGTAAAATCTGTTAAGCGGAAAGCGCCAGGGTAATCCACGAAATCCAAATTTCTCTCCAGTGTTTTATATTATGGAGCTCAGTGTCAAGTTTTCTATTAATTAAAATATATCTTGCGACGTTTCACTTTTTTGTTTGCGTATTTATAATGATTAAAACCACCATGTTTTGAATAACTTTTTCATTATATGTATAGTCATATTGAATGACTTTTTCATGAAATAACCCTATTGAACGTCTTTTTCACTCAATAACCATCCAATAGGTTTAGGTGAACTGAGAAAATTATATTGAAAATATTAATTATTATAATTCCGTAATAATTATAAATTTGTTATGGTTGCAAATCATATTTTAATTAACATATAACTTGACACTAACTTAAAAAATTAAGAACTTAACAAAATTGTGGGTTACCCTATAGCATCTCTTTTAAAAGGGAAACCTCTCAGAACATCTTAAATATTCAGAGAGTTATATGTGAGAGAACCAGAAGTGTGTAATATGAAAAGTTGTGTGTGTAAATAAAAATAATTGTTACCTTTTAGTGCCTTAAGAAAAGCCTGTGAAAAGTGTTGTTACTATTAACCCATGTCCTTTAACGAACTACGAGAAGTTCGATTAATATGTATCTATATATGTTTAGTATAATAACACTAAAATTTCCGTCCCTTGATACAGTGATATATAAATAGATATTGGTACAGTTTGTTCGTCAACTGTGACAGCCACCAGGTAAACAGTAGGTAAGTTATGTAGTCTAATAATACCAAAGTAAAGTGTCTTATTTAGTCGAGTGTGAAACGCTTTATTTATTTAGACTAGAAATAAATAGGCGTCATATATTTTAGTTTATTTATTATATAATAATTTTGTAGTTGACCTGCAATACGTGTATCGAAACACCACATAGACCTTGAAGTTATTATTCTGTGTTGTGTTATTGATTAGTCTTTCCAACACATCTATTCGCGTTTAGTTATTAGATATAGGGCTCCCACATAAAACTGCGATGCGATAATACGACGCCGCATCGCAGGAACCTAAGATGCGAATTGCTGCGATCTGATGTCATACGGTAAAGCATCAATACAGGTGACTGTACAATGTGTAATATAAATCAATTCGCAACTTCTTACGATGCGTCGTGTGAGCTCGCAGATTTTTACGATGCAACTTCGCATCGCAATTTTGTATTTGGGTACTAAAGCTCTTAATTTACATTTTTAGATTCATTCAAATACCTATTCAAGTGAGCATAAACACCACTTTACCAATACCTTACCGTTCTGATGTAAAAAAGAAGTGTTACCACTTATTGGCTGGTTACCAAACACCTTTGTGTGGAGGCAATCCCTCCCTAAACCATTGTCTTATCGATGTATCTACGTTGCTGATCTACCATTAGCTGATGTTGTAAAATATAGTCATTCAAGTGAACTTAGGAAGCAGCGACGTAGGAACTATTTATTGTATAGCAGCTATATGGCACCACCTACCTTTATAAGTCACCATTTTAAACAAATGCAAATATTAATGTATATTTTGTCATAATGCATTTACTTTAGATATAAGTCGTGTTTTATAGATATTGAAAAATTTAGACCTAGTTCATTAGAGGCTATACCTAATTTCTTTTATGAGACTGCACTAAAAATGAAACTGAAACACTATTTTTTGAACGTGTATTAAAAACGGTTTATAAGTGTTTTATATCAATGTAATTGAAGAGTGAAATTTTATGTTAATGTAAACATCAGATGTACCTTATTATGTTTAGATAGGTATAGCATACAGTCGCGTGTTTTCATTTGTAAAAGTTAGGTTGTTACGTGAAGACTTAACGGCTAGAACACCAAAGAGAGTACAGCAGTCAGCTATGATTGATTCGTCCATACCCTACGACTTGAATGTGACTGAATTACGTGAGCAGCATTATCGAGGCGTTTAGAATAAGTATTTACCTTTGTATATTATTAAAATACCAAATTTTCATGGTAAAGTATTGCGGTTAAACCGTCATACCTTTCAATGTTTTGGACACACATATTTTAATTATTGTCATCACCCATTTGCTTAAAAGTGGCATCGTCAGTCAGTTTTTATAAGTTTGGATTTAAGTTGTAATTTATTAAGGCCAGTTCAATATAAATATTTATGAAATATCGTGGATGTTTTATTTGAAACTACCGATCGTCTCAGCTCTGCAAGGTTGTTATTTGAAATTCTCGTTTTTTTCCAATATAGGTCATTTTGCATGTATTAAGTACCTAAATGGTTTTTCACTAATCAGTCTCAGGAATTGAAATCCTGCAAAATGGGATGCTACTTTTAATTTAGTTCTTTGAATCTGATGATACATATCAGAGGAGGGTACCTGACGGTCACCCATGAATATATCCTTACAGTTCAGTCTACCAGCATAAAAGCCGCGTGAGCGTTTTCAGTAAGTATCAGAGTTTGAAAATGCGCTGTTAAGACGCATTTTCAAAAGTTTTGAGCGCATTTCAGAACCCTAAGTTGATTTCATAATAATAATGCAAGAGAAAGTTGTCATTGTTAAACAATTATTACGAATAACTATTGAAAAATATGAAAGAAGTAAGAAAGGAGAGGTAGGAAGAAAAAAAAGAAACAAGAAGGAGTAGGTTACGAAAACTATTATATAAACATTTTAAAAGGAATCTAAAATAACAAATTTATAATTAAATACTTATAATAATTTAATAGAAAGTAATTTAAAAAAAAGTAATTTTTGTTTAATGTTACAAATGTTTATAAAAAGTGGCTTTTTACACAAAAATCTGCGGGTTCCGCGCGATTGAATGAGCTCTAGGATTACAATCCCTATAACTCTGTACTGCTGAAACGATAAAATCCGATCCGTACTTACATGAAGTTTTAGAGTTTACAGCGACGGACCAGTTAGATAAGGCGGGACTTTCTCTAGATTTCCCTACCTCAATAGGAAGAACCGGTAGGTATTTTTATAGGATCACTTTGTTGTCTATCTGTAAGTCCGGCTATCGAGGCTTCTTATCGTGGGGACACTTCTAGGTCTTGTACGTCGGTCCCTTGAACCCGTGAAAAAATCAAACTTCAAAATTTACGAAAAAAAGATATGTCCGTTTATGTTGCCAAAAAACGTACATTTCGATACTCTCGAGGGAATCAAAATTCATAGGGTAGGCAGTGCCCGTTGACCTACATCATCATCATCATCAATTCACCTGAAAGACGTCCACTGCTGGACATAGGCCTCCCCCAAACGTCGCAACCGGTCCCGTGCGTCTCGCATCCATCGAATTTCAGCAACCTTGACCAGGTCGTCGGTCCACCTTGTGGGAGGCCTTCCAACACTACGTCTTCCGGTATGCGGTCGCCACTCCAGAACCTTTCGGCCCCAGCGGCCACCTGTTCTGCGTGCGATGTGCCCTGCCCATTGCCACTTAAGTTTAGCGATTCTTTTTGCTATGTCAGCAACCATGGTTCTCTTCGTTCTTGGTTGACCTCCAAGAACCCCGAAATTTGGTTTGAAGAAAAGTCCTTGAACAAAAATAAAAGAATAAATCAGAAAACTGTATAATTGTTGATACTCCTCAAAAAAATACTATTATCGATTCGAAAAATATTTCGTGATACGATTCGGAAACTGAACCATTTACATAAATTTTCCTCTATGCATCGGAAACATGGACACTGCGTGAATCCGAGAGGAAGAAAGTTGACGCGTTGGAGATGTGGTGCTGGAGACGGATGCTAGGAGTATCATGGACAGAGTTTCGTACGAACGACTCCATATTGAAAGAACTCTGCATCAGACGGCGCCTATCGTCCACAGTGCAATCACGCATTTTGACCTTCTTCGGCCATGTATCGCGGCGTGGTAATGACTCCATAGAGCGTCTCGTAGTGCAGGGCAAGGTTGAGGGCACCAGGCCATGTGGTAGATCACCAATGAGATGGACAGACCAGATCAAGGCCGCAACTAAGTGCTCGGTCTACGAATGCACCCGGAAAGCTGCAGTCCGCAATGAATGGTGCCGCATGACCAAGATAATAACTCATCGTGATCCAAAGTGATGACCACGACCACTCTGACAAGAGTGTACCGACTGAGAAGAAGAAGGTATTATTCACATAAACCTTCCTCTTGAATCACTTTATAAATTTAAAAAAAAACCGCATCAAAATCCGTTGCGTACTTTTAAAGATCTAAGCGTACATAGGGACAGCGGGACTTTGTTTTGTACTATGTAATGTAATGATGAATGGATGATAACGGATCCCTCAATTTTACAACATGCAAAATATTGCAGTTATTATATGACTAGGCGTTTCTCCCAAGTAGTTCGAAATATTGAGTTTCGGTACGTTAACTTTCTTATTTGAATAATAATAATAATTTATTTAAGATATTTTCTTATTTCACACGTTGAGATGACGATTAATAGTTTAGTTTGTATCTATGAATATTACTGAAATATTTAATTGTAATTTTAATATTCAAAACGTGGAAGTTTACAGTAGATATAGGTATGGCTAACAATGCCGCCTAAATTATCGTTTTAAAGAGTTTGTTATCGAATTTAAAAGTACCTATTTGGATGTTGATTACTACGCAAATAAATATCAGACGAGTAAATAATTGTACCTACCTAGCTACGTAAATCAATCCACATCGATTTTTATCCTAGCGTGCGTAGTAGGTACGTATGTATCGATGTCAATCCACGTTATAAAATGTAAGAGGAAAATAAAATTTTGACTGACTTGTTGGTCTAGTGGTTAGTGGTCCTGACTGCTAAGCCGAAGGTTGTGGGTTCGATTCCTACCCAGGACAAATGTTTGTGAGATGAGCTCAATCATTTGTTCTGTGTCTGGGTGTAATTTATTATAATTTGTATGTATGTATTTAGAAATATATAAGTAAGTTTATCAGTTGTCTAGTATCCATAACACAAGCTCTTCATTCTTCATAGTTGTGGAAAAAAATACTAAGCGAAGAATACAAAAAAAACAGTCTCAACACTAATCTAACATGCATCTTCATATGAAAGAATGGTGTTTATTCGACAGTCATCACAAATCAACATCATTGGATGACAATTCATTTATCAGTGTGTCATTTTATGATTCTCTAATATCTCTATTAAATGTGTTACTTAGTCATATGAGAGATAAATCAACAAACAGATGGTATGGCATAGATTCAGTAACAGGGTCCCATTATCAGCCGCGAGACAAAACTACTTAAATTGATGCTAAACTTTATACCTACTCCTTATGATGACCTCTATTTAATTTACAACTTAAGATCAATAGTGTTTGTTAAAGCAGAGAAAATCAACCAAGGTTTTGAAAACAAAATCACACCTATTTGCACAAACACACTCAGTATTAGCGTATTAGGCGTAGGTACTCTTAAAAATTTGCTAGATACTAAAATCGTAAGGGCCTAGCAGGACTGATAATTTTGCTAGAGTCATATCGAAGTAAAATTCCAATAAGAAAACCCGTGGTTCTAAAATGTAAATAGAAGCTGAATGAGCATAGGTGGGTTTCAGTCAGTTATTTCTGACACGTCCTCTCGCTCCACCGTATACTGGGAAACGTCAAACAAACAAATCATTTATTCGCAAAATATGAGTAGATAAACGTAGTACATTAATGTTATATGCAATACAACAGTAGAGATCCTCATATCCACCATTTCTGGTATGCGAAACTTAAATCAATAATTAAATGAACTCTTCCCAAAAAAGAAAGTAATAGGTGCTTAGAAAACAGTACCTATTATTCGGAACTACTCCTATCTAATAAAGTACCAAAATTGAATCAACAATCAAGTGAAAGATATGGACGCCGGCACTAGTCGCCTACATGTAAACAAACAATTACTGAATATGAAACGAACATTACGTACATGAGAACTAGCACAAGTCATTCGGAATTAATCGTGTTTATCAAAGCATTTTCATTTCGTTTCCAAGAGGTAATGTACTAAGGAAATCAAAATAACGAGTGTCGCGTGATAGTTATCAATTGTGTTGTAGATATTGTAGGTGGCACTAAAAGAATTTTGTAATTTGGTCCAACTCAATTATTTTAATAGCTTTATTAATCGAATGACACTGTCAAGACTAGATACCTTGTTAACTTATTCGTAAAATATACCTACCTATCATCTAGGATTCAATTTCAATCATCACCCTAATATTTTTCTTAGAGTTAAGCAGAGGGTTAATCGGCTTATTGCACAGTAACATTATAATTTTAGCCTTCGAGCTTTTTTTTTACCTTTTACCTTCAACATAACTAGTAGATGTTCCCGTCAAACTAACACAAATCTAGAATGCTAGCTGCTACTGAAGGAATTACAAAGCAGACCAGATGACAATCCTAAAATTTTGTCTATAAGTCTCAAACGTCGTTAACTGTCAGAATATCTATTGTACAGAAAAATTAAATTAAAAAATGTTCGATCGTGTATGGAGTTCTGCTCTCATCTTTGGGAAGGGTCTGCCAAATACCAGCTTTATGCACTAGAGCCAATTGAGAAGCGAGCCAAAACGATCATTGGCAATGATGCACTTGTCGAATCAAAACTTCAAAGTCTTGAGCCTGTCGGTTTTCTATCGTTTGCATTTTGAGGAGTGTGTATTGAACAATTCACACCACTACGTGTGTGAATTGCACAATTTGATTTCGCGTAGTCCCTTCCATCATCGGACAACCAGAGGTACGGTCACCGGTAGGTACATGGTGGAGATTCCACCCATAAGTACAAAACGTTTTGGGAACAAATTCATTATTCATACGTACAGCTAAGGAGTGAAATTCCAACCTATAGGTCTTAAGTCAAGACAGAATGGGTTACTTCTAGGCAATTGTGTTCCATTGTCGGCCACATCATTGCTTACCATCAGTTGAGATAATGGTCCAACGCGAGCACGCCAAATAAATAAAATGATTTTGCTAAGCAACCTACTCGAGATGTATTGATATATTTTAGCTACATAACAGACGAAGGTTGACAATAAAAAATACCTACCCCTTTATACGAGGCAACTACCATATTTTCATCAAGTAAAAGTGGACAACCAGTGATTTTTAGTTACTTTTGGCACGTTCTTTCAACTAATGCTTGATTTTGTTAAATAACAAATCGGGTTAGTTGATGACAAAAATGTAGTAACACATTTTATTGTTTAACATCATTGGCATCAGATGTAGCTAGGCAAACTAAACTCAATGTAGGTATATGAGCATTATCTAGCGTATAATATTTATCATAATAAAATAACAGATGAGGGAAGGTACATCTGATTGTGCAAGCATTCGCCGACAGACGTTTCTCCTTTGGACGATTCGTCGACAGGACCTTTCGTTTTTGTGAGATTCGTCGATAGAACGTTTCACCGATGGACGTTTCGTCGACAGGACGGTTCGCATTTGTTTGTTTCGACGACAGGACTTTTTAACTATGGAATATTCACCTTCAGATCGTTTTGGCTACTGTTTTCACTATTTAACTACAAAGGCACCAAAAAGCTATTATATAGCTTGCTACAAAGACATGAAGAAAGAATATGTTTTAATGTGAGACCACCTATACTTTACCTAGCCAAATTCTTCTACTTTATTATTGCAAACATAGGGGAAATAAAAAAAAACAAAAGATTAATTAAACGTATTTATTTATATTATAAAGCGGTGATTAGAAAGTGTTAAGCTGATAGTTGAGTATGCCTATATTTAAAAAATAAAAACAGATAATCATGACTACCCACATTTTGGTCACATATAGGTATTTTATTATACTAAGCTAAGTATAAGGCACCTGTTACTGGCAATGTTACAAAAAGCAAAATTTTCTAATCACCGCTTTATAATATAAATAAATACGTTTAATTAATCTTTTTTTTTTATTATTTCCCCTATGTTTGCAATAATAAAGTAGAAGAATTTGGCTACGTAAAGTATAGGTGGTCTCACATTAAAACATATTCTTTCTTTATGTCTTTGTTGCAAGCTATATAATAGCTTTTTGGTGCCTTTGTAGTTAAATAGTGAAAACAGTAGCCAAAACGATCTAAAGGTGAATATTCCATAGTTGAAAAGTCCTGTCGTCGAAACAAACAAATGCGAACCGTCCTGTCGACGAAACGTCCATCGGTGAAACGTTCTATCGACGAATCTCACAAAAACGAAAGGTCCTGTCGACGAATCGTCCAAAGGAGAAACGTCTGTCGGCGAATGGTTGCACAATCGGTACATCTATTGATTCTCGTCATTTCTCGTACGATTCCAATCTCCCTCTAGATTTTCGATAGGATAGATTTTACTAGGTGCTGTTGGGTGCATATAGCTACAAGATGTCAATTTATTGATACCTACTTCTTTATCCGTGTCAACCCTTCGGTACTTAGCAACAAATCTCATTATGTACAGTAGTACCAATGCACAAGCAGCGCCTTGTATGGGTTCTAATGTCGATGTCGATCCCTGTTTACTCCCTAATTGTATTATAAAATCGTAATAGTGGACAGTAAAGGGGTAGTGTGCTACTGGCGACTAACACCTTATATCTGAGTTGTGTACGGCTTCTGTGGGCGGTATCTATATTTAAGGGATTTTTTTTATTTTTATGGTAGGTGAAAATCATCGAATGACGAAACCCGCTCTTGGGCGGAGCGGGAGACCAGTGTCAGACTCTTACTGACTAAAAAAACGTACCCCGTACCTTCCTTGCCTTATTCCTAGAGCCGCGGTAACAGTTTCACACCACCCTCGGCTCCAAGAGGCTTCGACCCCTACAGTTTACTGACAACTTGAAAAAAGCACATTAGACTACAACAAACTGTCAAAATTCTGCAAACAATTTTCATCTCTTAACCATATTATAACAAGGTTCAAAATGTATTGGAGAAATCTGACAAATTTGTATAGTCTGGTGTGCTATTGACTGTACCTAGTGTACTTTGCTAGTTTTTTTTTTTTATGTGATTTCTGCGGTAGGTCCCACCGAACTTGCCTAGGAAAACAGTTTAATTTCCGAATCGAGGCCAAATATTTTTACGAATCGTTTATTTTTAATCGTTAATCTTTTTTTTGTGTGTAAAAATCTGCTAAGTAGGTCACTACAACAAAGGTGGCGTGAAAAAATATGCACACTATAACAATTACCCCTATCAAGTTTAAATCATCACTACATAGTACCCGTATTATATGTATTATCTATGCTACATAGTATAAAACAAAGTTACTTAGTCCCTATGTATGCTTAGATCTTTAAAAGTACGCAACGGATTTTGATGAAGTTTTTTTTAATAAATAGAGTGATTCAAGAGGAAGGTTTATGTGCATAATACATGCAAAATATACACAATATCGGCATCCGTGCGAAGCTGGGGCGGGTCGCTAGTTGGGTATATCTCAAAAACGGTGGGTCTTAGAAAATAGTACATTGTTATACGAGGGATGAAAGAAAGTTATTTAGTCCCGAGAAATTTCTTGGCGACCGAGCGCGAGCGAGGTCGCTAATAGTTCGAGGGACTAAATAACTTTTGAACCCGAGGTAAACACTGTGCTTTTCATTACGAATACGAGGAAAATAAAAATAATAAAAACCTGAGTCGTCGTCAAAGGCCTGAGTCGTCGTCAAAGGTATGGTTTTAGGTAGGTTCTTTTGATTTAGGCGGTAAGCGTTTTTCTCCTCTTAAGAATCTTGCGTTAAATTTATAACTGAAGCTGATGAACACACGATAACGTGTTAATAAAAATTTCTTGTAACAGAGATTTAGCAAAATGTAAGCAAAACTATACACCTCGAAAAAAATAAGGAAGATCAAATCGGCCACATATTATAGAGAGTCTACCATTTACCCGCCAATTCTTTTTTTCAGTGTTCGGCTCCCTGGCTTTTTAGTCAATAGTTTTCATTTTGTCATTGTAAAAATGGGTCTGGTCAACATTTTTCTCAAATATATATTAGTTTTAATGAAATAATTGAAAGTAAATTAAAATAAAGTCATTAAAAAAAGTATTCTTAAATTATTTCTATTTCTATGTCATTTTAATTCGGTATAAAGTTTCGGGTCACGGTTCAATAGAAATGTCAAAATAGAACTAGTTTTTTTTTAAATATTTGCTGTCTAAATATTAAAAAAACAACTGTCAGTTGTAAAGTAAAACTCCCTAGGGAGTAAAAGTACTTCTTCCAACCCTGTCCGCAGGCAACTTTACACCTACTTTCAGAGTATGAGTAATGAAAAAAAGTATTTAGACATTTTTATAGATAATTATCTGATCTACAATTTTTGTCTCGGCTATTTTATGATAAAACTTACTGTTTTCTGAAATCCGCGAAAAAGTCCTTTTTGGGATCCCGAATATTTTTTTCCTCCAGGCGTCGGATCGATGAGGAGCTTTAAGATTTCATTAATGATGGTGTTTTTAACAATCCTACCAATATAGGTACAGCAAAAAAGGACCCCTATTTTTTTGTCTAATTTGACTGGACTATAAAGTGTCAATTCAAAGGAGATAATTGGGTGACCAAAACAAGGTTTTTATTTATATTAATTTACGAATCTTGAACAAAAAAAGTTTTATCAGGATATTTTTTTTTCTTTACTGACATTTAAACTAACAATTAAACAGAGAAAAATAACGATATTGATAAGCAAATAAATTTTATTTGCCATTCGTACTTTTCAAGTAATTACCCAACAATAAAATTAATATGACACATAGAGGTCCTTGGCATTCCTAATCTTATAAGAATCGTATTGTGTAAATAAACATTGCCGGCAATAATAATATTACCGGGCTGCCGGGTACGAATCGTCATAACGAGATAGATACCTACGGCAAACTCATGAGTAGCGTAGCTAGGCGTGGGCGGTGTAGGCCGCAGGGCACCCATAGAGGCCTCGTACTAGTCCTCGCTTGGGTTTTTTATAAGTTTATTTTACCACTTTTTCAGCAGATGGTAAGCGGCGATGTATTCGAACGGTGGATTGCGACAGTCACTTTTCGAATGTATAAAAGAGCCTGGCTGAACCGCTTTCGCCCACCTCTAAACTATACGCTACGTCTCTGAGACTCATATATGAGTAACAAAATTAATAATTCATTTCGTGGGTAGATCCGTGAAATGCCAAAATTTTCCAGACCACTGAATGGATTGCACGCGATTAATTATGACGGAATTTCCAAAGGATTTTCCAAGAGGATGAAAGGAAGTTTATGTGGAGAAATCTACTTTAACGCGGGCGAAATCGCCGGTAAAAGATAGATATAATTATAAAAATCCACAGAATAGAAAATACATTTATTTTTGTGATTTTGAAATCAGTACAATAACATTCACTGAAACTATGTGAGCAGTTGCTGTGTACCACTACCGACTGATGACCAATACAACTTACTGCATAATACAATAATAAGGCTGTTGTTGTGCTTAAGTAGGAAATTAAATTTCTTGATCCAGCTACTGGTGATGGGTTTTTGGCACATAGGTAGATATTTATACCTGACAAACAGATTCCAGTTTTCCCAGGTGATATTAATTTTCATGATTTAAATACTACCTGCATAAATTCAAAGATGATTGCAAAACAATAGCACATTTTTAACATGTCATTTTCAATGACAATTAATAATATCTAATTCATAATGTTCTCTATAAATATTTAAAGTACAGAACTGATTCATCAACCCCACTGAATTACTTTATCAACTGTACAAGTTATCAAAAGGTTATCGTACAACTATTATAATTGTTCATTGACTTGTTTCATTTAAACATACCTACTAAACACAATTGCTATAATAATATTATGTTATGCTTTACAGTCTTTCATGTTTACATATTTGTCCTTTTTTCTTTGGATTGTACAAAATGGGGTTACCTAGACTTTCTAAAAACCTAGCTTCGTCTTGGTTGAGAATTATTTTAAAGATTTCGTAACATTACAGTAATTTTACAAATATACACCAAGCATTTTATTCCTAATATTTACCCACATAATGTGAATCACAAAAGTTTTGAAATAACAAATTAATGATCAAAAATTTTTCCTATATGAGCTTTTACTACTATTTACTCTGAACCAAGGGCCTAGCTTGTTTACCAAAATACTAAAAAAATAATAAACCAAAGGAAACTGTTGCTTTGTTTTAATTTAAATAAGTTTTACTAACAAACATAAGTTTACATCATCCTGCCTAATGATGATAGTAATTTAAGTGAGTGGGTACATAATGAATTTACATTACTCACAATTAGGCCAATATATATGTACTGTTAAGTAAATGATTCACAACCTTCATGCAGGAAAATATAAGTACATATTATACACAATAGCTTCAATAATATAATAATATGTAACAAATAAAAACATGTAAACTAGCAAGAAATCATGTATTTTAGTTTAAAGTGCATGTGACACTGATATCACAGGAGTAACATGGTTGTAACACTAACAATTTAAAAAGCAATTACACCCTTAGTCATCCCAATTGACATGATGACAATCATGCCATATGAATGCTCCTTTTAGTGACTGTGGTGCTTCTAAAGCCAAGTACAGAGGAGCTCGAGCCCCTCGCTCTGGAGTGAAGTCGCCCATGCCTTTGGTCATATCAGTCATTACAAATCCAGGGTGGACACAGTTTATAGAAATGTCTTTGCCTTGCTCAAGGAACTGCCGCTGCTGAACAAATGTTAGTGCTGACATAGCCACTTTAGACACTTTATAATCTCCAAAATGGCCCGCAATCGAAACAAAAGAACTTTTACCATTCTTAGCTGCCCGCAGAAATTCATTTACAAACTCTAAGATTTCTTCAACTGTAAGATCTTCTTTGACCAACGTGTCTAGCCAAACTTGTTTACGTACATTCGATAATAACCCCCAATCACTGCTAATGTTTATTATTCTGGCTGTGTTTGAAAGTAGGGGATATAATATCTTTGATATTGACAACAAACTCATAAAGTTCGTATCGATGAGTCTCTTCGCGTCTTCGTGTGATGAGATAGCCTTATCGAAGTCTAGGATGCCGGCGTTGTTTACCAAAACATCAATGCGAGAGTGATGTGTAGAAATATGTGTAGCTAAGTCTTGAATACTTTTCTCGCATGTGACATCCAATATGTGGAATAAGGGTTGCAGGCCTAAGTCTTGTAATTTCTTCACGGCTTGTCGTCCTCTCTCTTCGTTCCTAGCCGTAAGGTACACAGCACCATCAAACTTTTGGCAAAGCCCTTTCACTATTTCAAATCCTATGCCTCTGTTGCCTCCCGTTACTATTGCTACTTTGGTTTCCATTTTGTACATAGAAATTTAGAAACTTAATATTAATTACGTAGAAAATACTACGTTTTTATGTAAAAATAAATATTTATTTTATCAATGCGCCAAATGACATTTCGGTTTTCCGGTCATTTTTTGACGTTTAGAGATGACACTTCACCACTTCACAAATTGGTCCGCCGCAAGAGGGACTGTCAGTGTCAGTGTCACTCACTATTAAAAATAAAGCAACGGCTTTTGTGGCAAAGGCCATGTTCATACCGCCGTATTCCAGCGGCATAAACCATTTTAATAAATAGAACAAAAGAAAAGAAGTACTTCAGGTTCCTTTCAAACTAGATTTGCTATTTTTCAGATAGTGTGACCGTTAAATTACGTGGCCTTTGTTAATGATCTTAAACTCATCTCGGTGCTATAACATATAGAATAATGGATGCAGGTAGGTAATATATCGCTCGCCGAGAAGAGGCACCAACATAGAAGGTAAATATTATTTTGTCCTATGCCCAAGACCCCACTCAGCCGTCTCACCTGACAGGGATACTGATGGAACAACGTGACGTGAAGTGACGCAACGCACACATACAGTTGCTATAGCCATAAAAAAAATTGTATCGGGTACGGTAGTATACATACACAAGCAACCTTTATGTAAGCTAAAAATTTGCCTAGGCTTAGAATATTTAGGCAATCGAAACTGGCTGGGCCAAGCCCGTTTTTATAACAGAGTTAAGGCATGTCAACTCCAAAAAAAAAAGGGGTTTGGCCCTATGAATGTTCGTCGCCCTCGCAAAAACGTCATGGATTCCAGATTTAATTGTAAGGCTTATGCCTCACTGGGGCGCCAAGGTATCGTAGCCAGTTCATGACGTCTAAAAAATGTATGATTGATTGAGTGACCTACAGAAACCAAGTGCCAGGTGACATAATTATATACCTAGCTGAATACATTTTGTTGTGTTTTGTTAGCTGCGTACTGCTAACAAAACACAACAAAATGCATTCAGCCAGTGGCGTAGCGTGCCATCTCGGCGCCCGGGGCGTGAGACCCATTTTGCCGCCCCCATTCTATAGGTGCTTAATTAAAATTCAATTTCATAGGCAATGAGGTATATTTTATTGAACTAATACAATTATTGGGAGAAAGAATAAAAAAGCTATTGTTTTGGAATTGACACAATCTAATTTTTTTTTTCTTGGGGAAAGTTGTTCAGTATCATGAGTAGAAGCCACTGTTAAAATTTCGTTCACGACTTCAAAATCAACCTGTATAACTGTTAGTATTTCATTTTGACCCCCTCCTACTAAAGTAGAGGGCGCGGTAGGTACTGGTTGCACATGGGCGCCACAAGGGCTACAGACGCCTCTGTTTCAAATTTATTGTTATTGTTGTTTTTTGACTTGTCAGACGTTCTGACACATGAAATGAAGATCTCTACCCGCTTTACCGGCGACATTTTGCCGCCCCCACAGGCTGCCGCCAGGGGCGAGCCGCCCCCTCCGCCCCACCCACGCTACGCCACTGCATTCAGCTATACGACATCAGATCGCATTGCCATGGCAATCTGATGGCGTCCCAGTGAGGCATGGGCATATGAAATAATTTAGGTATTTCTCAAGGTAGCATCATCTTTGCTGCCATATCAGTGCTGAAAATATGCTTAATTAAAAATATATGATGACTTCTACTCTAGGGCGGAGTACATGGTAAACTTTTACTAACTAAACCCACACCTATGTTCCTTCAGTTGCCCTTGCGTTCTAGACGCATAGGTTTCCCTTTCAGGGTCGGAAGTACGTAAAGCCGCCCGCGAAGGCAGCCGTCATGCAACAAACGAAGCGCGTGTTTTCGCAGACGGTCCCTGTCGTAGAAACCAAAACCTACGAAGTAACGCCATTTTACTTAAGTGATTCCATGTAGTCGTGTCAATAGAGATAATGTTTTAAATTGTACGGCCGTCGGTACTTGGGGCTGAAGTTAGGCTCTGCGAATTTTAGCGCTTGAAAAGTCGTACAAAAATAAAGCTTTAAATAAAAAAAGTGCCAATAACGGTTTTTTTAAAAACCGTTAAGTATTGGCATTTTGTTAAAGCAATAACAACTACAGACTGCATTTTTTTTTTTTTTTATTGCTATAAACTAGTGCTTGACTGCGATCCCACCTGATGTTAAGCAGTGATGCAATCGTTGATAGTAAGGCGCACTAGTTTATTAAGAGCCTAATCACTCTAGCCTTGAAGACGCCTAAATTATAATCGGACGGAAAGACTGCAGCCGGCAAACTGTTCCAGTCCCTCGATGTACGCGGTATAAACGACGAGGCAAAACGCTTAGTCCAGGCCGCAGGTGTCTCAACAACGTAAGGGTGGATATTTGTTTAAACCATTTAATTTTTTACTAGTTAATAAACGCTAAAATTCGCAGAGCCTAATTTTAGACGCGCCAAGATACAACGGCCGTGCTGTATCAAACGGTCTCGGCAAGCTGACGATCCGCGACGGTGCATTTTTATATGGGACCACGCGGGCATCCGTTTCTCGTAATTTCAGCCTTCAAAAATAGACCCCTGCCAGTCGGGGCGCAGCAGGCCCAAACCTTACTGAGGCCATCTTCAGTAAGCCTCGGGTCTACTGGGTCTCACGTGTTCTGCTGGAATCATTTCGAGGCGCGCGTGGAACACTACCGCCATCGACAACTTGAGTTCAGTCCTGACGCCCGTATGGCGATTGCGCATCCCCACAAACTGACGACGCCTAGGTACGAAGGCCTTATGTAGAAACGAATGTAACTTATTTGTCTTAATAAAACATTTTATTATCATTGTATCTAATTCTACCTGCCAAACGCGTAATTTGGTTGGTTAGAAACATTTTCTTTATTATTTCAGCAGCAAGGCGCAGTCAAGCACTAGTTTATATCAATAAAACAATATGTTCCGGTATTCTATACAATGTCCAAAGCGCTACTGGTACTTTGTATAAAAAACGTAATTTTAGGTCACACGGACATGTTAGGTTAGCTCAGGATATTTTTTTACAGAAATAGGACCTAAGTAGGTACTTGTACATTATAAAATGAGTACCTAATACTAAAAAATCTGGCAATAAAGAGCATAATGTAATTGCTTACAAGTACCTACAGATTTTATTTCTAATTGAGCACAAAGTATGGTGGTTAACAAAATAATTACTCAGTATTCTAATCTAGCTCACCCGTGTCGGGGTACGCTAAAATTACGTCACCTCCTTTCCTATTCTCGTCTTTAAAACACATAATGGTTTTAAGTAACAGAAAGTTTCATTTGCCGGTCAATTTGTAAGAAAGTCGGTTAACCAAAATATATTTTTTTTCCACATTGAAGATACTATAGGTACAATACCTAGGAACTGCCACACACTGTACATTAAGTTTGTAAAGTGCGTGTATAATGGATAATTATAATCATATTTTATACCTTGCCTGGACGCCCCAGGTTTTTTACGCATTACTTAGGCATTGTATAGAATTTCATTACCCAGGTATTGTATAGAATTCCCGTATTATACAGATTTCCGGTAACATATAACATTAAAATGTTTCTAACCGCCGCAGTAGCGCAAAGTGAAGTAGACACATGACCACAGAAAGTTCGCATGTAAATTCTCCGCTTTAGGGAATTATATATTACGATATTTCTTTTCTAAGTAGGTAGGTATGCTATGTAAAAAAATATTTCGCAATACGATCTCAGTAATGCATTAATAAAACGACCTTTTTATTTCTTGTAATTTTCATGTTTTGGGTAGCACTTATAGGTAAAATTTTAAACATTATAAAGAGATTTAATATTCACTATGTGTGTTTAAAATAATGAGAAAAAAATGATATGACTTGATGATCAAGAGAGAGTAACCTTTTGGTACAGTTTCTACGGAAAGCTTAGGTACGTATCCCTTACCATCATGTGAGATAGTGGTCATACGTGAGCCTACCAATAATAAAAAGCTAAAAAGAAGGTACATACAACTGGAATAGATTCATTAATTTCACGAAGAAAGCAGGCAGTGTTTTTCTACGTTGTCATAAATAAGAATCTTAAAATTTAAAATAATACAAAATCAATCTTATTCAACGTTCAAATAAAATTGAGTTTAAAAATGCAATTTTAACTACATACCTATTTACACAAAACATATGCACAATTTAAATCAGCAAAAGATTCGGTTCAATTCATTCGTCACTCATACACAAACCTAAATAGTACCTAATGGCTAAATTATAAAATTAGTCAATCTTTACAGCTGCATAGATTTTCCTTATAAATGTGTATGCTGCGAAGAATCCTATGGTGCCAGTTAGAAGCCAGAATGTCAACACCATTAGACCTGCAATAATAACAAACAAAAAATAATATATTATCAAAAAATATATGTATAACTTTTTTTATGGTGGGCAAAAACCATCCAATGAGGAATCCCGCTTCATTATTTGTTTTCAGAAACATTCAGCTAACTATCATAATATGTTACAAAAGACTTAATTAATATCTTTTGTTTGTTTTTCATATAAGTAATCGAATTCTAAATAAATCGGTCTAATTTTTAGATGGGAAAGTAAACAGCTGCAATAGCAGGAAAACGGAGTAAGTTTTCTATATATTCTTGAATAATGCGGTATAGTACGCGTAATCATTACATAGTTGCTTATGCCCTATGTATGCTATATCTTTAAAAGTACGCAACGGATTTTGATGCGGCTTTTTTTAATAGATAGAGTGATACAAGAGGAAGGTTTATGTGTATAATACATGCATAGGGTTGCCATCTGTCCGGGTTTCCCCGGATTTGTCCTAGTTTAGAGGGCATCCGGGGAGCGTCCGGGGAAGGTTTCATTTGTAGACAGAGTTTAAAAAAATAAATTAATTTAAAAAAAATTGGGCCGCCCGCGAGACACGCACTATGCTCGCACACCACGATCAACCGACGAACCAAGTATATTCACCGTTGTTGTTGATAAAAACTTAAGTTGATGAAAATGAGTATAGGATTATTTTGTTTTAAAAATTTAATAATGTAACTTACATTTCTGTAGGTCTAAACTTTAAAAATGTTCTGTTTTGTTGTTTAATAATTGGACGTAGTTCCTGAAAAACATTCCAACCCACAATCAGATGATTGTGGGTTGGAACGTTTTTCAGGAACTACGTCCAATTAAGAAGACTGAATTTGGTTTATTTTCTGCTAAAATAGTTTGGGCAAGGATTTTTTTTTTAATTTTTACATATAATGAAATATGTGTATGTGTTGCGAGCGTATTTTCTTTCAAATAAAAATACAAAAAGATTAAAATCGGTGCACGCAAATTAAAATTACCATCGGGTACAGCGCCATCTCTCGGGAAATTGCGTTACAAATTTTTACATGGGTTACTGGGTTCTGTTACATTGTGAGTTTGTGACGGACGGGAAACTACGGAACCCTGCACTGAGCGTGGCCCGACATGCTCTTGGCCGATTTATTTATTACATTGAATATGTTTAAAAGATCTCGTTGATATGTCCGGCTTTCGGACTCTAAAATCCGGGGTTTTCCCGCGTCTTGTTCTGTTTTCCAAATTTTAGAGATGGCAACCCTATACATGCATAATATATTCAATATCAGTACCCGTGCGAAGCTGGGGCGGCCGGGCGGGTCGCTAGTAGTAAGTTGATACATTTGCTATGGTTATGCGTTAAATCGGTTATAATCGTTATCACACAAGTTGGACAATCTCTACGGTCGTGCGCAGTAACCGACTTTCGGGTCCCAATCGAAGTGTGATGGTGCGCGGAACCATAGTATCCGGTTCAAGTTATTTGCCGCGTAGGTACTACTTATACAAGACTCGTTTTTGACTATTATGTCTAACAAAAATAAAAGTAATATAAAAAAGTTAAATGCCCCAAAAGGTTTCAGTTTGCGCCGAAACTGAGACAGGTACCGACCATTTGACAACGGTTGAAAATCGTGGGTCCGGTCGGACGGTTTGGTTTGAAATGAGAAAGCTGAAAACTTTTCAAATCTGTTGGAAAAGGTACCAACAATAGAAGGATGTACAAAATGCAATGTGACGTCACACGTAGAAAAGAGATGCTCCCATCACGCGCCTATACTTTCACCACAAAATATTTGCAATGCTAATAGTAAGTAGTAATAAGTCATTGGTCAAGTCAATTACCTGTATATCCAATATAAAGCAGTGTCGGGATAAACTCGGTGATTTCCAATTTAGTGAAAAAGTAAAATATTGAGTATATTAAAATATACACAGCAGAACCTCCCGAGACTATAAAACTCTTCCACCACCAGTGATAATCCTGTAAACCACAGAAAACCACAATAAATACCAAATTGAATAAATGAAATTGAAAATAAATTTATCAAAATAAAGAAAATATCATTACCTCTCCACAAAGTTGGAAGTATACCATAACGATTGATATTTGTGATACAGACACCACTAATATACAAAAAACAAGGAATAAAAATCCAAAAAGATAATAAAATTGGTTCTCCCACAGTGCATTAAAAATGAAAAACAATTCAATGAATACAGCTCCAAATGGTAAAATGCCGGCCATCAAAATGCTGAAACAATTTTTTAATTTTAATTATTACAGCTAAACAACACAAGCAAAAATATCTATTAAACAACTACATTAACTGATAAGGTATTGGAAATCAAGATGGAATTCGGCTGGATAAACTATTTCATGTTAAAGTTAATGCTGTTGATATTGTAATTTACTAATGAGGCTCTATCTTTAAATAATCAATAATTAAGTTCGTGTCGTCTATATCGCTGCGAACGCTCAACCATTCCGCTAACCATGTCGTCACTTCTAGTCGTCGACACCCATGCAATTTTTTTTTATTAATTTAATTTCATCAACAAGTCACTTTTGTACAGTGCATGCTTAAATTAATCATACATATTATTGTGTAAAGACAGTCATAACATGTAGTTGGCTACTCTGAACTTGGCGTTCTGAACTATCGCGTAGTCATACTCGAAAAATACACATTCACCATGAATCTCAAAAAAAAAAATACTGTGCAGTTGGGTTGCAAGTTCAGAGCCGTCAAAATATTTCGACCGTACTATTTATTAGGTACTGAGTCTTACCAAATAAAGATGTTCATGTACCAGACTTGTTCAGGTACTTTTCTTGGAATAAAGTTAGTTCTTACTGGATGTTGGAAAGGTTGTTTCCGACACCCGAAATAATATCCCAAGTATACTAATGGCAGTGATATGCAGAACCAAAGACATAATAAAGCCATCATGGTCGAAAACGGTACTGCACCGCTGGAATGTTTACCCATAATGAAAAAGTTCAAAAAGAAACATGTGCCAAAAACAATTGCTGGATAAATTGTCGCCGTCAGAAATGCAGCTTGCTTCCATTGCTTTCCTTTCATAGTATTGTATAATCGCGCCGAGTAGTAGCCCGCAATGAGACCCATGAATACATAGAGGAATATAGCAGCAGTCATCAATGCGCCGCGGCTGGCCGGTGACAACATGCCGAGCATGGCGATAACTGAAAAATATACATACCTATTAGTTGAACATCAATATTAATAACAGGGAAAAGCTATTGAATAAAACAGTTCTAACATTTGTGATTAAAATTAATTTCCTAATGAAGCAACCTGCTTATGCTGGTATACTAACAATGTTTGCTCATTAAAAATATATATTATCAGTGGTGCTGATAAAGAATGGTTAAAAATACATCACTTTGGTTTTTCATAAAATATGATAATTAAAATATTTCAAGTTTTGTGGATTAATTGCTGGTGCACACAAATTGGTTCACATCAGGATCAGAGTACAATGCCATTTGGTCATCATTTAAAAACTTTTATTATTGCCTGGTACCCCAATACTTAAAAAAAATTTACTCTTTAAGGACGCGTTCTCAAATATGGTCAAAATAAGCAGTTTTTCGGTAACTTTTGTGGCAGAAATAAACTAAATAAAAAGTAGTTACATATTTCTACAGACAGATTACTTCTTTATCTTTAACTAAGAAAAGCTTTTTATTCGAAAAAATAGGTTTATAATAATGTAAAAAATATTTTCTTGAACCTCTTCACTCAAAATTGACGATTTCGTATTGAGTTTAGGATCATTTTTCATCCATTTAATAACAGAAATTTGATTATTTAAAAATATTTTAATGAAGGAGACATAATCAAATCAATTTTCAAAAAAAAAAGAACTATAAAATTGTTTCAATTAGTCTCAGAAAAAAATAAATCAATTTTAGTTTTTCAACAAATTTATCTCTATCACGTGAATCTTATCCCATTGAATTTAAGGGTTATTTTACTGGTCAATGTCTTGAGTTATTGCATAAAAAATTGAAATAAAAACATTAGTCTGCGCTGGGTCGCCGTCGAGAGTGGACGCTGTGTCGGTTGTAAGCAGGCGATCGTGTGGAATAAGATCGCTGTACGAACACAAAATATTTGACCTCGTTATTTTGATACTTTACGTGTTTTGTGCGAAGAACGGGCAAACAACGTAAGATTTAGTTAGTTTCATTTTTTTTTTCTTGAATAATACTATGAAACATTCCATTTCGAACTTCATGGAGTGTCTACCTGAAGGTGTACTTCAGACTCCTGCCGGTACCAATGAACGAGTGAAGGTAGATGTACCGAGTTTGGGCTCGTCGTGTTCGTTGGAATGAGACCCTACCTCAGGACTTGATGGAGCGACCTGATGGTGTACCTCCATAACTGCTACTGGAACTAATGAACGAGTGGAGCTACATGTACCGAGTTTGGGCTCGTTATGTTCGTTGGGGTGAGACCCTACCTCAGGACTTGATGGTGTACCCCTAAGACTGCTACTGGAACTAATGAGCGAGTGGAGCTAGTTGTACCGAGTTTGGGCTCGTCGTGTTCGTTGGAATGAGACCCTACCTCAGGACTTGATGGAGCGACCTGATGGTGTACCTCCATAACTGCTACTGGAACTAATGAACGAGTGGATCTACATGTACCGAGTTTGGGCTCGTTATGTTCGTTGGGGTGAGACCCTACCTCAGGACTTGATGGTGTACCCCTAAGACTGCTACTGGAACTAATGAACGAGTGGAGCTAGTTGTACCGAGTTTGGGCTCGTCGTGTTCGTTGGAATGAGACCCTACCTCAGGACTTGATGGAGCGACCTGATGGTGTACCTCCATAACTGCTACTGGAACTAATGAACGAGTGGAGCTACATGTACCGAGTTTGGGCTCGTTATGTTCGTTGGAGTGAGACCCTACCTCAGGACTTGATGGTGTACCCCTAAGACTGCTACTGGAACTAATGAACGAGTGGAGCTCGATGTACCGAGTTTGGGCTCGTTGTGTTCGTTGGGATGAGACCCTACCTCAGGACTCCATGGAGCGACATGATGGTGTACCTCCAAGACTGCCTTCTGGAACTAATGAACGAGTGGAGCTAGTTGTACCGAGTTTGGGCTCGTTGTGTTCGTTGGGATGAGACCCTACCACAGGACTTGATGGAGCGACCTGATGGTGTACCCCCAAGTCCACAACTGGAACTAATGAACGAGTGGAGCTCGATGTACCGAGTTTGGGCTCGTTGTGTTCATTGGGATGAGACCCTACCTCAGGACTCCATGGAGCGACATGATGGTGTACCTCCAAGACTGCCTTCTGGAACTAATGAACGAGTGGAGCTAGATGTACCGATTTTGGGCCCGTTGTGTTCGTTGGGATGAGACCCTACCTCAGGACTCCATGGAGCGACCTGATGGTGTACCTCCAAGACTGCCTACTGGAACTAATGAACGAGTGGAGCTAGATGTACCGAGTTTGGGCTCGTTGTATTCGTTGGGATGAGACCCTACCTCAGAATTAGTAGAAGCAACCTGGTGGTGCACCTCTAAGACTGCCACTGGAACGAATAAACGAGTGGAGCTAGGTGTGCCGAGTTTGGGCTCATCATGTCAGTTATGAGGAATCCTTACCACCGGATTCGATGGAGTGACCTAGAGGTGAACTTCGAAGACCGTTACTGTAATTTCTAAACGAGTAATATGAATATGTGTAGTTATTATCTCTTATATTTAAACTTTTTTTTAGATGCCAAAACTAAGGCGTTTGGCAAAAACTCCCGAAAGAGACTTCGTGCGCTTAGATATTATGCAGAAAAAGCAAGACAGTTAGTATTTATATGACTTCTAAAAATATAACATGTATAGGTAATTACGAACATATTCTTGTTTATTTTTATTGTTTTACGTTTTTTTATATATGTTTCATAAAGTGTGACGTTTTTGTACGAAATAAACGTATTTTCTTTCTTTTTTCTTTTATTTCTAACTTTAAAAAACTCACATTTGATCCCATGGTAAATTCACTGTCCAAACTCCGGGCACGTACAGGAAATAATAATATAGGCAAGTGAATTCACAAATATAGGATAAAATCTGAAAACTGTAAAGAAGCATGGGCAAAAATATATGGAGATGAGATCACTTTAAATAGACTTGTTTGTCAATAAATCTAATTCTAAAGTTATATCTTTAGAATTCGATTTATTTTAGATATTAAAAACCTTATTGTGTGCCTTTGCAATGTTTTCAAGTTTTGCAGTGTTATTTTCATTTTTGAACAGCGCCATCTAGTCGCCTCATGAAACGTGAAGCAAAACCTCGCAGCCAAAAGTCGACCTTAAGCTCTCCATGCACTTTTGTCACCATTAGTACATGTAGCTCCACTCGTTCATTAGTTCCTGTAGCAGTCTTGAAGGTACGCCATCAGGTCACTCCATCAAGTCCTGTGGTACGATCTCATCCCAACGAACACAACGGGCCCAAACTCCGTACATCTAGCTCCACTCGTTCATTAGTTCCAGAAGGCAGTCTTGGAGGTACACCATCAGGTCGCTCCATGGAGTCCTGAGGTAGGGTCTCATCCCAACGAACACAACGGGCCCAAACTCCGTACATCTAGCTCCACTCGTTCATTAGTTCCAGAAGGCAGTCTTGGAGGTACACCATCAGGTCGCTCCATGGAGTCCTGAGGTAGGGTCTCATCCCAACGAACACAACGGGCCCAAACTCCGTACATCTAGCTCCACTCGTTCATTAGTTCCAGATGGCAGTCTTGGAGGTACACCATCAGGTCGCTCCATGGAGTCCTGAGGTAGGGTCTCATCCCAACGAACACAACGGGCCCAAACTCCGTACATCTAGCTCCACTCGTTCATTAGTTCCAGAAGGCAGTCTTGGAGGTACACCATCAGGTCCTGAGGTAGGGTCTCACCCCAACGAACATAACGAGCCCAAACTCCGTACATCTAGCTCCACTCGTTCATTAGTTCCAGAAGGCAGTCTTGGAGGTACACCATCAGGTCGCTCCATGGAGTCCTGAGGTAGGGTCTCATCCCAACGAACACAACGGGCCCAAACTCCGTACATCTAGCTCCACTCGTTCATTAGTTCCAGAAGGCAGTCTTGGAGGTACACCATCAGGTCACTCCATGGAGTCCTGAGGTAGGGTCTCATCCCAACGAACACAACGGGCCCAAACTCCGTACATCTAGCTCCACTCGTTCATTAGTTCCAGAAGGCAGTCTTGGAGGTACACCATCAGGTCCTGAGGTAGGGTCTCACCCCAACGAACATAACGAGCCCAAACTCCGTACATCTAGCTCCACTCGTTCATTAGTTCCAGAAGGCAGTCTTAGGGGTACACCATCAAGTCCTGAGGTAGGGTCTCACCCCAACGAACATAACGAGCCCAAACTCCGTACATCTAGCTCCACTCGTTCATTAGTTCCAGTAGCAGTTATGGAGGTACACCATCAGGTCTGTAGGCAAGGTTTGGAATCTGGAGGTAAGGTTTCAATGTTTCATCATTCTCGTACAATGAGATATACCCTTATACTGGTTTTGCATACTTTGATTTGTCTACTTGCGTACTTTTGCCATTATCTACTTGCTTACCAACCAATCACTGTCCAATGGTAGCTAGGTACCTTTTTTCTGTTTCACGTTAGATATTTTTTGAATACAAATCACGCAGATTAAAAAAAAAACATTTAAAAAAATAATAATAGCAGGCAAGTATCAAACCGAGTCAGTTCACTCATAATTTCGCCGTTTCGCGCTAGTCGCTGTGTGTGTGCGCCGTGCACGTGTAGTAGTAAGTCGAAATACCTAAAATTGAAGCGCGTCAATTCGTAAATACGTCCTTAAAACATCTGCTATCTACTAGTGAAAGGCCCATCAAAATCGGTCCAGCCATTTCATATATTAGAAAGATAAAAATATTGTTGTAAATATCAAATAATAATATACTTTTGTCTTGTGTGCATTTAATATTGATGTTTTTTTTTTTTTTAAGTACAAGAAGATACTTTAATTTTATTTATATAAATAGCTGTATTCTTTTGCTTCTTAATAAACACAACACACCAATATTGAAACAATGCTTGTTACTGATTACATAAAAGGATGCTGATTTCTTACAGATTGTAATGAGTGCCATCAGGAAGACTTGTATGCCGCTACCAATAACGGCAGCAAACAACATTCGCTTAGGTGGTGGCCGAAAAACATCTCCATGCACTAGCTTCCAGCCAGTTTCTTCCATCATATCATCAATACTTTCATCAGAATTATACCGGGCTATATCTCTTCTTAATGTGCGCACCATTATCATGGTCAAAATACCTGCAAAAGGAATTTTTAGAAGGGAATGATAAAAAAAAGGATATTCAAAAACCAATAAAACTGTAAAAAATTAATGAAAGCAATTTCTTACCTGACAGGAAGAATAAGACAACAATAGAATTAACTATTGAGAACCAATGAATTTGTACATCTTTCATGCCTAAATATATATCCCATCTGGATGCCCAGCTTATTTCAGACTCTCCCCATTCAACAGAATATGTAAAATATAACTTTGTGCCTGTGTCTTCATTAACCAGTTGTGGATTAGGATCTGTTGGAAACTGGCATGAATCATCAACAAATGTGAGATCATCTTTATCTACAGAAATAGTCTCCACCTCAAATCCAACTACTCTGTATGAATCCCTGGAAACAAAAATAAATAATTTCCAATATAATTGACTAAGTATTTATAATTGAAATAGACTAGGTATGTATGTTTGTTCAATTTATTAATTTGATTATTTTAAAATTTATAATTTCTACTATATATATATTTTTATAGAATCTGTTTGACAATTTCTTTATTATCAGAAACTAGCGACCCGTCCCAGCTTCGCTCGGGTACTGATATTGAATATATTATGCATGTATTATACACATAACCTTCCTCTTGAATCACTCTATCTATTAAAAAAAGCCACATCAAAATCCATTGCGTAGTTTTAAAGATTTAAGCATACATAGGGAGGAAGCAACTTTGTTTTATACTATGTAATGATAAATTGAATTGGATACTTTATTAGTATCTGATCATTTTAATATATTATTAATTGTACCAATTGATAAAACTTGGTTTGAAACCCAAGTAGTCTTTTCTCTTTGAAACCTAAACACATTTTCCTAAGTAAAGATATTAAAAAAAAAATAATACTTACTGGCTATGCTTGTGATATTTGAGCAATAGCTTTAAGTGATTATTGATGTATGCTTTGCCTTTGGACATAAAACCAAGTCGGTAACCTTGTTCTATACTTCTTTCTGAAGTGTCACTATTTGTAATTCTAGTGGCCACTGGCAAATTATCAACAAGCCTGAAAAAATTTATGTTATAAGCTTTATTAGCCAGCACACAAATTATACATGTTTTTAAATAATTCATACTAAATAACAATTTGTACTCACAAATGCACAAAATACTCATGTTCAATGCGGCTCGCCACTTTTTCAGATTCTTCCACACTCCAGTTTATAGGGTTATTTTTATGGTGACATAGAAGTCTGCACTTAATATTCTCCGCCATATGGACTTCATACGGAGTGTTTACTATACGGTCTCCACGTAACACCTCGCCTAAATTTTCTGATTTATAAACAAATGTACCATTTTTGGGTAAACACAAGGGCAAAGAATAATATTCGTATGGAAGTTGCGTGTGTATGCTGGTCATTTTAACGGCTTTAACTTCAATTCTCTGCCCTTTTTTAAATTCCACTGGAGCCACTCCGGGTACATAGAATCCATTGCTAAAGCGAATGAAGCTACTAAATAAAAAGCAATGAAAAAGAACCTGAAAACAAGAATTCATTATAATATCAACTAGTAGAAATGCATTTGCTTCAATTTACATAAAAGGTATACGCACCGATAACATATTTTAATAAATATTATTCAGATAAAACTAAAGGAAAATATAATCATTCTACGATCGCTCGCTTCGTTTCCCATCTGTCTGTCAATAAAAATTTGACGTTTTATTTCACACAAGTTTGACGTTCTGTTAAGGCTTCATTCATAATAGAGGGTTTTACAAAAAAAAATACTATAATTATTTTTATAATCTGTTTTTTTACACTTTTTCTTTGAAGTTTTCCCTGGCGACTACGACGGTCATAAAATCCAATGAATGAAAATAAAATGATATCCGTTCAACAAAGAACAAAATATACTTACCCAGCACTCGGTATTTTTAATGCATGTAAAATACCTACCTACATGCATAAAAATTCAGAGAGATCCACGGGACTTCTTTTTATGGCGACTCCAGATTAGTGCCGTGAATGCCCGTGAAGCTTCGTAAACAGACGTCAACGTGAATGTGGACGGCATTCACGGGGTACGACTTGTGTAGGTAGTTTATTCTGTTATTCATGACGTGAATTTGCACGTGAATTCACGGCTCTAATGTGGAACCTACATTTTTTTAAGCTTTTCAGCCTACCTTTCTTGCTCGTGATTGAACCATTATGCTATAACTAAGTAGAATAGGCCATTTTCTTTCATAATACTCCTCGGTCTTAAAGTCATTATACCATCTATCTTTTCTTTTGCCTTTCTCGCAAAGTGCAGCAGTATGCGCCGTCGACTCGCTCGAACGGAGAGCTACCCTTTGCTCATCAAACGCAAGACTGCCTTCGGCAGTGGCCGGAAATCTTACTGCACTCCTTTTCCGATGTCTTTTGGTGTGCGTGTGGTATCCTAGTACACTCACTGTTTTGTCCACAGTTTTATTTTTATCTGTGTCTACTAGTCTATGTCACTATAAAAAGTTAAAGTCTCGTTGTCGCTTGCCATAGAGGAAAATAATATGTCGCTTGCGTCGTTACTCATTCAATATTCGCAACGAATAGTTGTTTTATTTTTATTATAGGCGTTTTTTTGGTTATTTCGATCCAAACAGACACCGAGCTGCTTGACGAATTATTATAAAAGTGACATTTTAAGTCGAAGTTAAGGTTAACTACACAGCATCATGGTGCAGGTGATTGTTTTGAAGTTTAGTCAGGCCATGTGATTAGTCACTATTTATGAATTAACTATTTTGAGATCTTAACGTATGGCATTAGCTTTACGGAATAACTATAACTACGGTATCGGTAAAAGAATTTCAGTGTGATAACGTCCTGTCATTTTATTTACAGGCTTCAGATGAAATGGAGCAGCCTGACCTGCCTCAAGCTGTTAAACTTCTCAAAGAAATGAATACTAATGTCCAGCAGGTGTCACAGCTTGTGGACAACATGCTGGTGCGTGTCAAAAATGGAGAACTATCCACAGATAAAGGTCTTAGTTTTCTCGAAATGAAATATCAAATGCTACTTAGTTATTTAATAAATTTAACTTATATAGTTTTAAGAAAGTGTTCTGGTGAAAGAATAGAAACAGATCCATCAATTGAAAGGCTTATTGAGATAAGAACTGTTCTCGAAAAAATTCGTCCAATAGATTCAAAACTAAAATATCAGATTGATAAACTTGTTAAAACTGCTGTTATTGGTGGAACATCTGATGACGATCCTCAAGCATATCATGCCAATCCTGCAAATTTAGTGAGTAAGATAAATGATTCTGCTGAGGAATCTAGTGAATCTTCAGATGAGGATGAGAATGAGAAAAATAAGAGCAGTAAGCCAAATATTTATGTGCCCCCTAAACTAGCTGCAGTACACTTTGATGAAAATACTTCAAGAGTTGATAGTGAAAAGAAGAACAAGGAAAAGTCCAAGAAGCAATTCTTAAACTCAAGTATAATGCGTGAACTTCGTGATGAATATTCTGAAGCACCACTGGAAGTAAGTACAGGAAATCATGTCAAGCAGTCCATATCTAAATATGAACAAGAAAAGACTGAATATGAAGAAAATTATTTAACTCGTCTCCCAGTTACTAAAGCAGAGAAAAACCGCAGAAAAAGACTATCAACTGTAGGCATGATTGCTGATGAAATCACAGGTACGAGCAGTAGTCGCCAGAGCCGGAAACACAAGTTGAAGTCTAAGAAAGGTAAAGGTTTCAAAAGGAGGCGTACTCAATGAGGTCAAACCCTTGCCTTTAATGTGTATTGTACCACAACACAGAGAATTCTTACAACAGCTCTTTAACTAAATCGGCAACTAGAGTTCAATAATATTATTTTACAATTATTTTGGTAATTTTACCATAATCATGTTATTTATGGTTTAGCTAAAATAGTTTGTTAATGTGGTTTTTGTTTCCTGAAAAATAGTATTTCACCTATCTAAAATACTGTATTGTATATGATTAATATTAACAAATGTTACAAAATTCTATTATTGTAAATACTCAACACATTGAAATTCCAAAAGGTATATTAATGTGAACATAGATAGCCAAGATAGGGCACAGGGTAAATTATCATTTTTACAATTAGATACTCTCCCTGTTTTAAATAAGATTACTAGTATTCCAAGTTACATTAACATTATACAGAGATTAAAAGACATTATCAGAGCAAACTAACTGTTAAGTACATCTCTAACTTTTGACTGTTCAAAAAAGGCATAATACCAATTTCAAGTGGCTTGTCAGTGTATTGTCTTTCCATCTGTACATGATACAGTGCTGGTTGATAGTGTGCAGGTTCTCAATGTATGCTCGGGCTAGATGAGCACTAAGAGCAAACATCCCAAATGGATCATATGTTTTGCCAATATACTGCTATCAAAACTGGTACATTTACATTATACATAATGTTCTCAAATTAAGACTATTTTTAAACTAAACCTAAACCATTGTATACATATAATACAAAAACACACACACTGTCATCTAGTGAAATCTATGCTTATGGGGCTCAGAGAAACAAAAGGTCACTGAAGAAATTGCAGTAAAAGTTGGATTATATCCAGGAGATTCAAGTTCCAGTCAATATAACAACCATTAGTTCGAATCTCACTAACTTATGAAAAGCGTGTTAAACAAGCTAAGAATGTTCTGTGGATTTGACATCCGCGATGTTGCATGAAGATCTCAGATCCAATAAAAAAAGTTGGAGAAAATGTTTGTCTTGTAAAGACTGATGTGGATATTATTGAAGATTACAGCAGCGATTTTGTTAAGAGACTAAAACAATTGGCTGACAGATAAGCTTTTTAATATTGGAGGACAAAAAGAGAAAATAGGTTTAGTATAAAACTATTTATAGTTTAAAATCTTAATTAAGAGAATCTTCTTATGTATATTGTAAATAAAGAGGACAATGTATGCTGATATTGATAATACAGTCTCCTTGCAGAATCTGAAAGGGTTGTATTATTGGTATTTGCTGTCATAGATGTGCCGATATCTGTTAGCACATCATTGCTTGTTGATCTGAAAGCATTCTCAAGAACCACTGGGCACACTTTCTTTTTTAAGATCATTGATTAGCAACACTAACAACATTATGATAGGATATGGCTTAGTCAGCAGTTTAGAATTGCCTATAAACTGCTACTCGACTATACCTTTATTGTACTACAACCTAAATCCCTGATTGGATTCCTGCAAATAAAGTTATTTCTAGCCACTTTCAAAATTGATTGGGTACCTCTAAAATAAGCATTCTATGGCACCTATTGGGCTTGTTTCTATTTTTTACTGGTTTTTTTTAATGATTACTTTGAAAGTAGACATTATTATTTCTTTTTTAAGTTTTATTTTTTAACAGAAGAACAGGTAGAAATTAAAAAATATATATATCATTTCATTAGGCACCTACACTATGTTGTTTGTGACGATATGTGCTACAATAAAAAAAGAGACATATAGTAAAAAATCTTTATTTCACTGTAAATTTCTATTACTTTGACTTTTGAAAACTACACTATTAAATGACTAATGCCTCATGTATTTGCGAAACTTGTTCTGCCTACTATAACTAAGTTCTGTTTAAGTATGATTGTGTTATTTGTTGATGTTTGTTTAATTTCATTTTTGTTTATTTTTTGTATGGAATAATTTGTAATAAAAAGTTGCATGAATTAATTTTTGGTTTGTTCATTAACCAATGATTTGGTTAAAGTGGGGAAGTCTTGGAGACATGATGAAGGGTCGAATGATTGATAGCGGAATAATCTCATCTGGCGTATGTGTCCAATTGGTGTGTGTGTATCAAGACATTGGTAGTCGCCGCGCGGTGGTGCAGTGCCGTGGTTGTGTGTGAGGTCCGAGCGAATAACGCGGTTCAACAGCCAGGGTGGAGACGACATGGTCAACTGAAATTAATTACCAGTTATTATTAACTAAGTACACCGTTAAATTTTTGTCGTTTTAATCCCGAAGAGGGTCGATCCAGTACATGAAACACTATCGATTTGTGTAGATAAAATAAGTAAACGAGTCATTGACCTTGTAGGTAGTTGTCGATCGTTGCGTACTAACTACCTACAGGTCATTGAACTCGGTGTCATACTCCGCAGCAGAACCACTTTGACTACATTATATACAAATTACAGGATAAAATGTAGATAATGTCTATATTTTTGTAGCTTAATATCAAAATTTGTATATTGTTAGTTTCTTGGAAAATATCAATTCAAAGTGGTCATGCCACAGAGCATACTCTCCAGCAGGACCACTTAAAAAAAACGCTTATTTCACGCTGATTATGCACAGGCCATAATATAAACAAATGTATATTTATTGTATATCAAGATAACATCTACAATTTTAGATAAATACTTGCCGATTTTTAGTAATATGTAAATGTTTTATTACCGGAAAGCGCCTGCTAGATATATATTTATTTACGACTAGCTTTTGTCATTGGCTGTTATTTGCTAGTAAATTCATAGCAGGCGCTTTCCGATAAAACATTTACGTATTACTAAACATCGGCAAGTATTTATCTAAAATTGTAGATGTTATCTTAATATACAATAAATATACATTTGTTTATATTATGGCCTGTGCATAATCAGCGTGAAATAAGCGTTTTTTTTAAGTGGTCCTGCTGGAGAGTATGCTCTGTGGCATGACCACTTTGAATTGATATTTTCCAAGAAACTAACAATATACAAATTTTGATATTAAGCTACAAAAATATAGATATTATCTACATTTTATCCTGTAATTTGTATATAATGTAGTTAAAGTGGTTCTGCTGCGGAGTATGACACTTGAACTCGCCCAGCTGACGTTTACTTAAAGAAATCAATTTAGAACATGCGTAAATTCATTCGAGTTTAAAAAAAAAGTACTTTGTTTTTTCATTCTAACTTTACCAATCGATCGTGTTTCATGTACCTACTGAATCGATCCTCCAAGGGATTAAAACGAGTAAAATTTAACGGTGTATATGTATAACCTACGGTGTATGTACTACGATACACCTATGAAAA
Organism: Mythimna loreyi; assembly: GCA_029852875.1. NCBI lineage: Eukaryota > Metazoa > Arthropoda > Insecta > Lepidoptera > Noctuidae > Mythimna > Mythimna loreyi. The sequence continues at coordinate 9,320,435 of CM056786.1, forward strand.
CAGTATACACAGTTGATACGGCTTTCCTTGGACCAACCCAAATATCACGAAAAAAATCCGCTGCTCCATAGATTTATATTCACATAACTCGAAAACATATTTTTGGGTTGGTCTCATATTAAAAGTTTTTCATATTGGTGTGTACAATGATCCTTTTTAAGGAAAGCCCATCTCTCGTATCAACTTTGTATATATCCCAATGTGAGTGTCATAAAACGCATCGTAGGAGAGACTCTCAAGACACGCCTCCGTATCACTTGTTTGACTGACCAGTCGGTAAGTATTTACTAGAGCGAGAAACAGTGAAAATGCGACACCGCACTTTGTGGAATGTGAAATCGACAAGACGCTCGCGCTTGGCAACACGGATAAAGTACTTCAAGTAGAAGATCGACGCTCACGTCAGATTCGAACGTTGGCGTTATCGCATTCTTTCGCCGCGAAGAGTAGTCCATTATAATCTGGAGCAGCCTTACAAGATTCCTATTAATTTGATTACCTATCAATAAGTATCATACCGGTTTTGTCACTCCTGGGTAAGGGTTCCTGTAATCGTCCTGTTGAGTAGAAAGGTAATCCATCACTCCAAAATCTGCTGGAAGTTGAGCCAAGTCTGCGTTTTTCATTAATTTATTTCGTCCAGGAGTGCTAGATAACATAGAAGAAATAATATTTTAGGTAACTACCTATCTACTTCCGAACAAGCAGATAGTTATTTAATTACGAGTAGCATACGCCAATTTACGTAAATGTAGGTGGTATGGTGTACACCGGTCCACAGTAGAAACACAATCAAATCAAGATGAGACGATAATCCTTTAACTACAGTCGAAAAGTTCTATCGAAGCTAGTATGGCACCTACTTGCCAGGTTACCTACAATTAAATTAACCTATAACTTTCAACCCTAAGTAAGGCTACGTTTCACGCAGAGATGAACGAGGATGTGTTTGTAAAAAAAATGCCATCGCCACGCATCCTCGCTCAACTCTGGTGGAAACGCAGCCTACATTGTGAATTTCCAATGAAGCGAAGCTAACCGGAGTGGAGTGGAAAAGAGCAGTGGCAAGTGTTTCCATTGAAATGGAGTTGAGTTGAACTACCTTCCACTTTATGCTCTCCGTTCGACACCACAGCCTGATCGACTCTGTTCTATCCGATGAACGGCCGAATTCTTTGAAATTCAGCTTAATGATATAGGTACTGATACGGACTGAAGATTTCGATGGTTGTGATTGGTAAATTCACAGTACGCTCGACCCCGCCCTGTTCACTACACCCAGCTTCGAGTCAGTGGAATGGCACCCTAAACCTCTCCCTCCCCTACACATATATTACGCAACTTTGAAAGTGATTGTCAGCGTAGTGAGTCGCCGCCCTAATGTTATCATTAGGAGCTAAAATAGCTACCAATAATACGGGTCCCGCGCTACAGGAGCCCCTACGCGACGACGTAGGCAACTATACACCGTTAAATTTTAGTCGTTTTAATCCCTTGGAGGATCGATTCAGTACATGAAACACTATCGATTGGTAAAGTTAGAATGAAAAAACAAAGTACTTTTTTTTATAACTCGAATTAATTTACGCATGTTCTAAATTGATTTCTTTAAGTAAACGTCAGCTGGGCGAGTTCAATGACCCGTAGGTAGTTAGTACGCAACGACCGACAACTACCTACAAGGTCAATGACTCGTTTACTTAAAGAAATTAATTTCATAAATGCGTATATCAATAAGAGATTTAGAAAAAAAGTACTTCATTTTTTTATTTTATCTACACAAATCGATAGTGTTTCATGTACTGGATCGACCCTCTTCGGGATTAAAACGACTAAAATTTAACGGTGTAGTGTTTTCGCCCTATGATGAGTTCCCTGACAGTTAATTTTTTTCCGTAGCACGCATACTACATTAGACTAAAAAAAAATAAACTGGCAAAATAATTACAAATTGAATGACAAAAAAATACTGCCTTTTGTAAATTACAAAGTAAATTATCATGATTATAATTTAAGTACATAAAATAAAAAAAGTATAAATTTAGAAAATGTGTAATGCGTTGAATAGAACTTCTGACTATAGAGATTGACACTACCTAATCGACAAAAAAATGATAAATCGGAATGGCCATCTTGCAATCGAGTGCGTCTGCCTTGTATCCTTCCGATATGGATATAAGCTCTAATCTAATCAAGAATCAAGTTTGACAGTGAAGAACAAATAAATTATTAATATTTTGAACATACTGCGTTTTATTTATCACTAGCAGTCCCCCGCGGTTTCGCCGGCGGTATATCAGGTTTTTGCTCTGCTCCCATGATGTTATGTAGTATCCACATACACATCCATCCACAAACTTTCACATTTATAACATTAGGATATTAATAGGAAAAAATTAGCAATCCGATTCCACTTTCTTTGCCAACTGAATCGATATTATAAAAAAATCGATTAAATTTCGTTAGGTAGCATCACTATAATTGTCAGACAAGAACTGTCAGGGAACTCATCATAGGACGAAAACACTATAGGCACAAATTCGCAACATGTTATCCGCAACCGTCTCATAGCCAATCAACCAATAATTTGTAAAAAAAAAAAACACCCTATTTTTAATACGGGGTCCACGTGGGACTTTTGATACGGCTTCTCTACTGGTTACCACGTAATCAAAGCGGACCAACAACGCCGATACGTCGACGCAGCTACATCTAGGTGACCCCAAGCTTATGGTCGAGGCGCCCCGCAATGGCAGCGGCTGGAAGCGAAGTGGAAACACTTTCAGTGTGTAATAATTGATAAATAATTACAATTTTAAACTATCTTTATACGTAAAAGACCAGTATCACGTGAATAGCTTGAAAAGGTCGCGAAGCCTCGCGTCGCCGCTGGCAGAACCACCGATAGACATTCAGGCGAAAAAAAATTAAAATTCACGCTGAAAATGCTCGCCGCGTCGCTACTGGCCGCTGCCATTCCAATGTGGCGTGGCCCTTACGGCAGGCTCGTCGACTGCGGGTTAACCTGTGAGTGTGAAGTGTAGCGCACGGTTATGTCCCGGCTCACAAGATACGCGAGATGGGTATTTAATTATAGCCATAGGACTGAACGAACCGGATAAACGATGGCAGGCAGGGCGCTGGAGAGGTGAGGAGGGCAAAAGGTGGAGGAAGAGACAAACCCGCGAACTTGAATTTCCGTGTCCCTAATCTTGACACGAACGGGTTAGTCTAGCTAGATGGTGAAGCCTTTCTGGCTCGACGTTTGCTTAAAAATGTAAAATTAAAGGTACCTAAGTCAAATATATTTCTACTTACTCTGTACATGGATAGGACGTGAAATTTACGAGTGGCTTAAAGGAATATATCGGGTCTGTCTTTGTGAATATTTGTGCTAGCATGTGGCGAGTTTCAGTCATACTAGTCCCCTGGTCATCCGTCCCCCAGCGATTGTAAGTGCTGATGTGGTTACTCAACTTATCGCGATATGCATAATTATCTTTCTTTTCAGCATGTATAGCGTAGTCCCAATTTTCTACTTTTGTTTTCGGTCCATATTCATTTTTAGAAAACAATATCTGTTGTGGCTTTTTCGCTATAGGATTCTTAAACCTCATTGTAGCAAACCCTTGATATTATTTATGGACGATAATAATAAAAAACTTTATAATATTTAGGTAAGTACGTCAAATGCTTTAGAAAAACCTTGTAATATTATGTCACTTACGTCACTTGTTTGTTTTACAGAGGTAGAAAAAAAAAATTATAAGTAGTTTTCACTCCTTAATTTATTATCTATAGGTACCTATGTATTAAAAGAGAAACAGACTGACTGAGATATTGAGAGAAATGTTTTAAGGATAAAGCCGTGGTCGTATACCACTTTTTTTAATTTATTATTCTTATGGCATACGACCACGGCTTTATCCTTAAAACATTTCTCTATCAATATTATAAATTGAAAATATATTAAAATATAATAATATGTGTAAGTTAGTTTATTTAATAACGGTAAATATTTAATAGTTTGTACATACTAAGTAATTTCATTGGAGAGTGTTTTCTTGTTTCGTACTTTTTAGAGCGTGTTTTTAAGTAGTCGGGTGTTAGTTTTTAAACTTTATTTTTTATGACGTAGGAAAGCACTGATAAAGGATTTTAGAAAATTCACCCCCTAAAGTGATGACACGGGGTTCCGAAGTTTGCGTGAAGAAACTGCTGTCACGCGGGCGAAGCCGCTAGCAGAAGCTACCTAGTTATTATTATGTAAGGGTCTGTAAAACGTTCTGTTTATATGTAAAAAACCTTAACGTTCACCCATATGGGTGGGACGTTTACCATACCAGGTGGCGCATCACCTTACGTCTTGTGGTCTGATGGTGGAACGGCCACGTTTCCACAAATGTAAGTGACATAAAATCGAAAGAATAGGAACTCAGCGTCGATGTTTAAGCTCAAGTTTTACCTCGACAAGTCGACTCAAATGCAACCACCCTCTAGGACCCTAGGTGCCTCTAGAACTGGGGTCAGACCGGGTGTAGACGGAAACAGACTTCCCCCAGATAGTAGGTAGGTAATCGGAACCATCAAAGGTGAAGATATCAGTACCTATATTTTCAGCAGACAGCATTTTGCAATGTGTGTAAGCAATATTAGGCACCCTCGTTGCCCTTTGGAACAGCCGAGTGAGATTTAACAGTAGCCACACCCAGCATCTCACAAAATGCTAGGTGCATGTGGTTGTCTCTAGATCACCGCTGTGCGGGTAGACATAATAATACAGATAATAGATAATTTTATTCAGGCCTTTGACCACCACAGTCTAAAGCGTTAAGAACCTGGATAGGTACCTCAAAGTTATGGAGACGTCCTTCCTAGCGCACATACTTAATCTGCACATGATTTGAAGTTGTGATCCAGGTTAAGACCTGGGTAAGAGAGGTATGACATATCTGATGGATTTGCATTTCGAGTCTCTAAAAGACAAATAGAACTAGTTACCTGGTATATATATAATGGCTGCCACTTGTGCTACTCTACCTATAAGACAACTATTTGGATCTAGTCCCATGTCCCGCTGGAGTACTTGGCGGCACCACAATATCGGTTGAGAATTTATTCCTCCACTTTAATTCTTCGTCTCTAACGCGAATACTTTCTTCAGCGCACGTAACAAATGCTTCAAAAAACTCTAAAAACGATAGTTCGATATCAAGATTCATAATCTTATCGCCTGAGCACAGGTTCGGAAATATTTTTGAGAATATTCTTATAATCGTTTTGCTTGACAAATTTCCAAAATTGAAAAGTTTCAAGTTTTCAACATCTCCGTTTATTTGAAAGGGTTCTGGGAGTTCATCATCATCTGCAATAAAAAGTAATGCAACTTGGTCTTGTTTAGTGCCTAGTTAGAATATGGATAAAAGTAACTGTGTAAATAATTATATTTACCAACAAAAAATGTTAACTCATCTCCAAAAATATAAACGTTACGGCCAAGTGGCACACACATGTCAGGCACTTCCACGAGGCCAGGTTGAGGATGATCCAAGCAGTGTGGCGGGCGACGGACAGCGCAAAGAAAAGTGCGCACTGTATGAGGCTCTCCCAGGCTACGGTACAATTCATAAGTCGCTTTCAAAGGTATGCGTTTGCCATAACCATTTACCAAGTGACCTTAAAACAAAACAATATAAAAATAAATGTAGTTATCCATTTTAGCACTCGGATGGTGCTAGTGGTGAATAGTCTTCTTCAAACTAAGTACTGCCACTTTACCTCTTTGACGACCACATCCAGGTAATACATCCCAATCCATAAATTTTCGGAAAGCACTTGCTAAGATTGTATCAGGTTTTGTACCTGGCAATTCTCTCTTTGCATATAATCTATTGGCAACTGATATCAGACTGTGTAAAAACTGCCAAAAGTATACTTTCTCGAACGGGTTATGCGGGGTTCTTGCGAGCCATTCGGGATTCTGATGATATATTTTGTCAATCTCGACGAGTGTCAAGCCTCTCTGGTGAACATTGCAGTCGTAATACAATTGCCATAAAAACAAGCGAATCAGTACAGGTGTGAACGCTATATCTTCGGTGTTGCATATAGTTGCGTACTTGTAATAAATGTTCAACAAATCGGTCTTGTAACACTTTAATGTTTGGCGTAATGAAAACTCTTCAAACATAATCAAGTCGTCGATATTCTCTAATCTATTTTCATCTAACGAAAGTTCCTCTTTTCCAGCTATTTGTGGAACTTCTATTTCTGTTATTTTATTAGTATACATGTAGTCATTGATTATGCTCGTTCTAATTTCCTCTTGCCTATCTAAATTTTTAAGAGCTTGATCTATATGGTAGATAAGGCCGACAGTGCTGTCGCATATTTCAAATTGGAAGGGTTCATTTATATTTTTCTTAGAGCTTTCAGGGAATTTGCTTTCCGTACGAGCAGAATTGAGGGGACCCAAATTGTCTTCAGTAAAAAGGTTTCTATCTTGGATAGTAAATCCATTATTAGTGATGAATTTTCCGATGCCATGTTTTTTATTCTTCTTAAACTCTCCTTTGTAATGAGATCCTAAGCCAAGTCCCAGATTAAGTATACCGTACCCGTTTCGCTGACCTTTTTCCCACATACCACGATACGCATTTATAGATGGGAGCGCCATGGTGTTATTATAACAAGCTTCCCATATGTAAATTCCATAACCGGACATGACTCCATTCTGCCACCCACCACGGTAAAACTAAAAGAACGTATACAATCACATAGGTATAGAGTAAGGTAAAAAAAAGTCTTGGAAGGCTATCTTTCACTAACTTTTTTAAGGTAAGAAAGCATCCAATGATTTTTCCCTCTTTTGGGCGGCTGGAAAGGCGGGTCATGGATTTACTGACTAAAGCTCCTATTCAGTATATTCCCTCTTTGCCACGCATTTCTAGACTCTGGGATTTCCTTTCAGAAGCGGATTAATTCATAGCCCTAGTAGGCTTGACCCTACTGGGCCTCCACGGTTTTGCTGACATATTCTTGAGACGCAAGTGGAACACTGCGTGCCATCGACGTTTACATGACGGCGGGACGGTGAAATAAGCATTGCTCGCAAGCATTGTCAGCAAAAGCATACTCCTACGAAGCAGTGTTGGCTGCAAATCTGTGTTGGGATCCCAGACTCTGGCGTGTTCATCTGCCTCCTTTGCTAGCATTACTGCTTCAATTTAAGATTAAATTAAAAAACCTTTTTTTACGGAACTTTACGTATCCCTGTGCGTAAATCAACACATTTGGAGAAAATGTAAGTACAGGTAGCGTGCGGAGCTGTTGCCCGGTATCACGCCTTACGTCCCGCGTTCGTATTCCACGCATTACAATAAAAACTTTTATGAAAAGGCATGGCCGGAAGTTACGCGTGCGGAGCAATTCCGCATGTGTGATGAAAACCACACGATATAAACGCCCTAAGCGTCAGTTCACACAGACGCGATGCGACGCGAAGCTGCACGAACATTTTAATAGAGTGACTCAAAATAGAACTTTATATACTACGCGAAAAGATACACTTTTAATTATGAGAATTTAGAATACGTTGCTCCATGGAGCGCTGCGCCTCGTGACGACTCGCGGCGTAGCGCGACGCAGCTTTGCATCACTGGTCCGTGCGGCGTGATTTTACTATGCGTCTCGCGGTACCGTACCACGTACGGTGCAGCGCCAAATCATTGGCCTCTTCCTGCATCGTCGCGTCGCGCCTCGGTGTGAACAGACCCTAAGTGGCGACCGCGAGCTGAACAGAACCTAGGGATGGGACCTTACAAAGGTAACCTAACCGAACTGTTGAGTTGTGTCTTGTTGGTCCCACCGATATTAGGTCTAGGTCTATTATTCGATAAAACTTACGTCATGATTGGGCCATATCATCAATCCCTTACCCTGCCTCTCGTTTCGATCCCAATCTCCTTTGTATCCACTTAGTTCACAGTATTCTCTAGAGCCATATCCATAACGTTCATTCTAAATCAAATAAAACGATTTAACATTTTACAAAAAATAAAATTAAACCACTTCAATTTGTTGCGGAACTTAGTTGGCTTTTCATCATTGTTTCAGCGAACAGTGCAATTATATCTGACATATATCTATCCCATTCTTACAACGGATTCATAGTGGAACTGTGCTATGAAACTGAGACACGTAGAAGGTAGGTACTCATCATAACCCACAAGCCAATTTCGCCCTTTGCTGAGTACGATATTCTGCGATAGGTTGCCATCGCAGATAGAACATCATGTTAAACGAAGCACTGCATATTCATAAAGAGTCTTGTAAATTTTCTTTTTATTCCCATTGTTTCCATTACGAATCAAAAATAAAATACGTTTAATTCAGAATAAAATAATATCCAATCTAATGATAGTAAGAAAGGTCGAATTCGAATTGTTGGTTCTAGGACATGCTTGAGGACATGCCGTGGCCGTTTTTATGTTGCCGTTTACTTCACTACTTTGAGAGTAGTAGTAATCAAAAAATATACATATAGGGCCTATCTGGGTTTAAACTTACGATCCACAACTCGGTAAGTAAGGGTCGTTACCACTGAGTCACCGGGGCTGTTCTTAAACACAGACATCGAGTTTAATTTGGTTCTATTGAATAACGTGCGATTTTTACTAATCACAGTGCTAGTTCACTCGGTTTCATTATGTTTTACGATCTTACTTTATGTTTGCATTTAATTTTTATTAATTACCGCGGAGTACCTATAACTTTACCTATAGGTAGTTCTACGCAAGCCTGTGTATACGCCAATTTTACTTAGTTTAACATTTCACAAGATTGTTAATACATACGTAGATCCATTGGCCGTCATAAGAGTTTTTGAAATTTTTAGAATAGTGTATGACTCCTTCTCCATGCTTAGTTCCACGATGCCAGCCGCCAGAGTAAGAGCGTTGAGTGCGCGAGTCCACGTACAGACCTTTACCGTGACGAAGGTTCCCAGCAAACTCCCCTTCGTACCATGTGTCATTTTTCCACTGAATTCTGCCTTTTCCGGTAATTTCATTATTTACAAAATTTCCCTTAAATCAAAATCGGACTTATATTTTGTTGTACTACTTTTACGTAGGTACTATATTAGGTATCTCCACATCTTAAAAGAAAGTCTCTCACCACGTCTGTCTGTTTGTTCGCAATAAACTCATAAACTATTTATTATTCAAACTTACTAAGTAGACTGTGCCGTCCGCCCATTGAAAACGACCTTCGCCATGCATACATTTTGAAGAAATATTTCCTTCATACATGTTGCCATTTCGGAATCGTACAACAGCTTTTTCATCAGGACTAGACCACCAAATGGTATGCGTTAAATCGTTCTGTGAATAAAAGACCGGTCTAAAAACAAAATATACCTACCTATATAATAGGTATAGGTACCTACTAATATTATAAAACTGCAAGAAATGCAATCTCAAGAACCACTGGTACGAATCGAAATATTCCTAAATTAGTTTTGGTTAGCTAATATGATAGCAAATATAGCCATACTATAGGTAGGTACATATATGATCGATAGGAGCGAAGCTGTAACAAAAAAGTGTTTTCAACTGTGCGTATGCGAAGTTACTACCTCCGTAACGGCCCCTGGGCTAAAGGGAAATTCAGCGGATCCCTAGTCCAGAGCGGTCCAATAAACGAGTTCTGTCCTATTGCTAGCATAATGACCAAATCATTTCTCCATCTTTCACGAACCCGCGTGTGTTCTCCGTTGTGGCCTATTGCAACTGCATCTCACTGCTCACTGCATCTTAGCCTTGTAAAAAAAAACCTCAATATTTTTTATAGAGGGCCCCTTATTGGCTTCAGAGATGTAGGTAACCTACATCTACACTCTGTGTTACATGCCTTAGGGTATCTACAATAGGTAGGTACCCTAAGGCGTGTAACACAGAGTGGGTACCGTAGTGATTCAAGAGAGACAACTGGGCCCATTCTGTGTTGATGAGGGTTTTATTTATACTTTACCTACCTCCAGATCGTCAATTCTTGAACGGCTTCGTTTTGTCGCTTTTGACATTCGTCGTTGTTCTAAAAATAAGCTTGAAATTAGATATACAGTCTAAATACAAGTATGTCAAGCTAATCACGGTAACATTTAGGTACCCACCTAAAAGATGCCTAGCACTTTATTAAAATCCTAGGTGCCTATATTAATAAATGTCTATAAGTTTCTCTGCCAATGTTGTAGGTAGGGTCGGGCTCAATGGTCTAGCTAGGTCAGATACTGGTACTTAAGTGGGTACCTAATTATATTAGAAGTAGTAGACTTACGAGCAGTTTTTTTCTTTTTACTCGTAAGCGTAATGTCGCTAGACGTTTTCCCAAATTCTAGAGAAGGATGATGGGAACCGTGATCTGCTAAAGGTGGCATAATGCTTTCCCATGATTCTACAATGCAGTCTAGCATTGAATCGAACATCATTGTAATCAGTTCAGTTCTCACGGAACCATGGGGACGTACTGGTAGGGTAACCATAGAATCAATAGGTAACGGTACATTGGACATACGGCCTTGCGTCGCAGACCATGCTTCATAATCGAGATCTTTGTTCACAATCAGAGAACTGTCACGCCGTGTGACTGTTCGCTGTGAATCTAAATAAAACATGTCTAGATATTTAAAAGAATGTAGATATTACTAATAAACAGATGAACAGTAAAACTCAATATAACATAAATTCTATCACTATCCACAAAACCAATAACAATTATCTCTCTAAACATAGACGAATAAAGTCAGTATGACAATATTAAACAAATTCTACACAAGATAACCAAGTAGATAATATTTGTTTTGAGATTGTCTCTATGGTTTATGTACTTTCTCAGGTATAGTAAGTACCGAGTAGGTAAATTGGGGTAACTTTGTCCTTGGGTATAACATTGGCACAGCTTATCAACCAATAGAAACACAGTAAACAGAGTTTATCATGTTCCTATTGGTTATTTGGCTTGTCCAAAGTTATAGCCCAGGGCCAAAGTAACCAGTGGCGGGGCAAGACCAAATTTTGTTGTGGGGAAGATATATTTTGCGAGGCCCCCTGATGTACGATGCAAAAGGACCGATTTTGTTGAGAATATTTTTTTTGATATTCGAATTTGTCCGGTGACCGGAAATCGGTATCGGAATCCCAGCGGCGTCTGGGGCGTGGTTGCTTTTGATTTATGCGGTTGGCCTTTTTCTTTGCTAGCATCACTTCTTCGCAGAAGGAGGCGTTCGCCTGCCACCCCTATTCGCTCCGGAACATGGCCTGTACCTACGTAGGCCCGGCGCGAGAGATCGCCATCGCCGATCGCCTCCACAAAACTCCGTTACCTACCGAACTTGCCATGTCCGGTAATAACTCGCGTATTTTCAGACAGACTTCAAAGAGGGGACTTACCGCCGTATTATGGCATGCCCAGAACTGTGTTGTGACAGTCGCTGTCGCCAATAATATCTTGACATCCCACAGGAACTCAATCCGCCATCCCGCGATTTGGCGCGGCAGTGGAGTTTCGTTCTGGTGTTGCATCTCCACGCACAAATCGTGCATGTGAGTAAAGGACTGGTGCCTCCTGATCCCTAGGAGACTTGCCGCTTCACGGCAAACCGTGCGGTGTCCCCGCACCATCCGTATTGCCATAACCCTGTGGCATGCGTTAAGCTGGGCCCTCGGTTGCTTTTGCAGCGACGGCGCCTACACTGGCAGTCCATACAAAGCCAAGGATTGAACGATTCCTACGTAGAGCCTCCAGCTAGAGGCTTCTGGCCCAAAGTTCAGCTGGAGCCGCATGAGAATAGCCCCAGTCCAATTCAGTTTGGGAGCCAGACGTAGGAAATGCTCGTCAAATTTCCACCGGCTGTCGAGGATGAGTCCCAAGTACTTCATCGTAGACCCAACGCCGATGCGAACTCCTCCATTAGGTGGGTACCCGTTGGCAGCTTGTTCCGAGGGTCGTGGAACCACATGGCCTCGACCTTGTACAGCGCCACCTCGAATCGCAACTGTTAAACCCTGCCAAAGACCACACGTGTCGCTAGTTCGACCGCCGCCTGGTACAATTTCTCTGTGCTAGGACCGACGACGTCACAAAATAGGCGCGCAACACGTTGTCGTACCCAATGTTTCACAAGGGTGGTCGTAGTACCGATCCCTGCAGAACACAACGAGTCATCTCTCGCCGTTGTCACTCTCCCTGGTGTTCGGGGTAGATGATATACCTGATCAATTGGTAGGCCTCATTCACACAACAGAGATGGTCGGGCCCCCGGTGGTATTGCCAGATACTTGCTAGCCGATATTAATATTATTAATTCCTAGATGAGTACATCTACATTTGCTATCAGGGGCCTCCGAGGCGCGAGGCCCCTTGGACCGCGAGGCCGTGGGCGGTCGCCCACGTCGCCCACGCCTTACGCCGCCTCTGAAAGTAACCCCACTTTACGGTACCTATTAAGTTTAAAATGGGCCACAGTTTTCCCCGAGGATCTTCTATACCTTATGGATTTTTCCCACACACACAGAATCCTGATAACAAGTTTTTTGTTTTGAGTAACTGCAACAATAATGAACAAAAGAAGTTCAAAGACTATAAAAGCTATTGGAGTAGGTATACCTACTTATACTTACTACTTCTATAGATACCGCCTTGTTGGTCTCACGGTAGCAATGTGCGATCTTAACGTGGAGCTATGGGTTCGATGACCTGTCAATCCTAAGTCTTGCAGTGTTATTAGATTAGATTCCATTAGAAGTTTAAGAATCCCCAGTTGTATTAACGTCCGTTCGAACGGTGAGAGTGAAAAGAAAAAAATACAGAGTGCCTCTTTACACTCACACTTGTCCCTACCTACCGCGTTTTAGAATAGGCACGCAATTCACCGTTTTTCGCGCTAGTGCGGAAAAGGGCGTCATCCCCGCCACAATTGTATTCCTTATAATTATCAGCGCATCTGTTTATATAGGTACTAGCGACCCGTCCCAGCTTCACATGGGTACTGATATTGAATATATTAAGCATGTATAATACACATAAACCTTCCTCTTGAATCACTATATCTATTAAAAAAAACCGCATCAAAATCCGTAGCGTACTTTTAAAGATTTAAGCATACATATGGTATAAGCAACTTTGTTTCATACTATGTAATGATGTCAATTGTATGGAAAAACGTTTCATTCACATAGAAAGTAAGCCTTCTGCTTCATAACGCCCTCGCGTACGGCTCGGGCCAATGCCGCCTCAGTCGTAATGTAATAGAAAAGATACAAGGGGAGAAAAATTTGTCTTTGCAAACGAGGCGAAATTCACTCAAGCGCACAGGCGAGAGTTTTATGGAGCCGAGAGCTGCACTGACAAATCTTCACGTGTATCAAACGACGTTTTTCAATACACTTACGAAGAAATATTATCTCAGAAAATTACCTACGAGGCATATTTGTTAATTTTGTGCTAGCAAGCTATGGCAGGTCCCCACACCAAGGCTAGTCGTCGACGGCGCGCAGTGTTCCCGCGCGCCTCAAGGAGTTGTCAGCAAACCGTAGGGACCCTGCAGAAGGGTCGAAGCCAACTGGGGCCAAGGGTACGTGTCTGAAAGGAAGGCTCTAGCCCTGGTATAGATGGCGATGTAGGAACGGGGTAGGTTGTTTAGTCAGCTTACTGACTAAACAACCTACCCCGATCCTTACGACTTCCAGACTTAAGAGTCTGACACTGATTCCCGCTCCGCCCAAGGGCGGGATGATTGGCGTTGGATGATTTTTACCTGCCATAAAAAACCCCTCCTGCTAAAATTGCCAAAAGTTAAGGACTTTGCTTGGCTACAGTGTTGTATACTGCTGTTAAGGGCAACATTCTTATATGAAAACTAACCAACTTGTGGTTGACATCTAAGTAGTTGGTACGAGTAGTAGGAAGCCTTGGTTGCAAAGCAGTAAGATTGTCTATATATATTAATTGACATAATTTGAATTTCAATTTGCTGCTCAATCAGATTCTCTGAAATTACACTGAATAAAAAAATGGCTACATTTCGAACTGTTTATATTTAAAAAGCAACTTTATTTTATTTTTAAGCTTGCGCTTGGGGTGATCACGATGATTATGTAGTAGTCCACCATGTTCCCTCTGCTTCGTGTCAGGGGAACGTGTAAACTTGTTATGGAACAATGAATGACCTGGAACAAACAAATATTGCAGTTAGGTATGTACCTACTTACTACACCAAGAAATCACAGCTCTTATGGCGGCTGGTGTGCTAAGTGCGAGTTGTTTTTACGTTAACGTGATCGAAACGGTTAGCGTGTCTGGCTCTCTGATTGGTTAAAGTGCTTGGAGCGGGCCAATCGGAGCGCCAAACGTCATAACGTATCGATCGCGTAAGCGTAAAACAAACTCACACTAGGCACTTTGATTAGTGACGTGAAGCAACGTAAATCAGCGTGAACGTGGATGTGGACGGTTTTCAAGGGGTGTTCGCGGGGTACTACTTGTGTAGTACCGGTATACTCATGGCGTGAATTCACGCCACTAAAGTGGAGCCGCCATTATAGTACCTGATACAAAAATAGTGGTAGAGTTAGTTGCTCATATTCATCATCATCCTAGCGGTATTAGTCCCGGTTGCCAACCTTGGCTTTCGCCTCGGTGCCCGGGGTCCGCTTTCCTGCAAGCACGCCTCCACTTCGCTCGGTCTTTTGCGTCCTTTGCCGTAAGCCCATTGTTAGTTGCTCATATTGATATTCTATTATTCCCAGCTATTTCAGCTAAACAACGAGATGACCTCGTTACCGTAAAACCAAACTCCCACCAGGCCCTGGATGTTTTTATAAAACCATAATATTCTGACAGTTGTTCAACTTTATCTCATTAAACACGATAAAACGGAAGCTGCGGCGACTGTCAACTCGACTCTTCGATAAGTATCTATTAAGTGCTCTCGTCCGAATATTCTGTACGTATAAACTATAAACAGCGCCGAGTGTCGACCGAGCAGCATATTTTTCAGCATCTGTTTCATCAACAGAGATTTATGTTGGTGCGGGAATCGAACCCGCGTCCCTTATGTCTCAATCGCGGCGTCGCGTCGGTGCTCTACACCACTGCGCTTAACGTGTCATCGGCTAATGAAAAAACGCCCATCCCTAAAATTATGCGATTACTGATCTATTTTGACGTCTATTCTCAGGGGTGCTCGGCACCCACTGTTTATTTCTCATGGGTGCTCGAGCCCCCAAGCACCAACGGGGTCGACGCCCCTGAAGGTAAGGAACGCGTGTAGTATACGGTCTGTGAAATCTCTACTTTTAACGGAACAACCACTCAATATCAAGTAGAAAAGCGAATTATAAAAAATCATGACACTCTAGAATCCAGTACATTATGATTCTTTGTCATTGTTGAAGACATATATTATCTAGGTACCATATACCATCGTGTTCATTTCTGCCTGAAAACTTTTAAAAAAATCGCTATCCTGGGGCGCGGCGCCAAACTAAATCTTTTAAAGTTTTAATTTCAAGTTCAAGCAAAAATGAACTTAGTAGGTAATGGTCAGGTGGAAGTGTCTTTAATGGTAGGTACTACTACTACTAAGTCTGTAAGAAATGAGTCAGAAATTATGATATCAAAATGCGTACTGACCCCAGTCTCTGAACGGCTTCCATAGTCGCCAAATGCTCTCATCTTCATCAAGATCATTTTTATTCGACATCCACTCGCTGGAATCCGAATCCAGTGTCTCGTTTGATGTACCTTTAATCGTCAGCTCTTGCGTCGAGTTCTCTTGCGCGTAAGATAGACTGAAGATGAACAATGCTGCACAGGAAACCGTTATCTTAAATAGAAGAAGATAAAGTTTAGTTGACGATATTGCATTATTTTGTAAAGTTATTACGTAGGCACTAAGTAAACAAGACCCAAATTTGGGTTCACTTCGTGGGTCCAAAAACAAAAATAATTTTGAAATCAAAACTAGTCAGGTTCCTAATGCACAAATGACAAAAAAAAAATACACATGTTACTTTTCACCGCATCAGTAAATTTTAGGGTCAAACATTTACCTTATAACTCATTTTAACTCAAAATACAAGTGATCTGCGTGATTGAGGTACGAGTACTATTTTATTTCTAAACGTGAATGAATAAAACATGTACTTATATTGGGTATTTCAACTTCAGCAATGTAGAGCGGACGAGGTTTCATGTTAGGACATACGATAATGTAAAAAGCAGTTTCAGTGATCCAAATAATCATTGTGTAAAACAGTTACGGAGTATTTATTATTTTAATAGTGGTATAGAACATTACACTTTGGTACCTGTTACTTTTTTTTTATTAATAAGGATGTTGTTATTGGCAAATATTGGTCGAATTGCAGGTTGAAGTTGCATTTTACTCCACTGTTTGCATATATTATGGTGGATAATCGAGGAGGCGTGATCAATTGAAATTGTGTTGTATTTTTTAATAAATAACGGATTCTTCAGCGCAAGTCTGACGAAATCAATTTTGAATCAACTATATAATATTTATTTATTTAATCTTCATGTACAGTATAGCTATGGTACATAGGCGGACTTAATTCAACAAAGTAGGTATACAAAGCAATCTAGTAAATATCTTGAGATTGACTGGTAGAGAACCAGTCAATATTATCTAACAATATTTTTAAGTTTAAGTTTATAGTTTATAATGTTTTTTTTTTTTAGTTTTCTTTCATAAACAGCAATTCCTGCACGTTTCCAACACAAAATCGTGTTCATCAACTAGATAGGTAGTCCACAGTTGATAGTATTTACGTATCGTAAAAATAGGTTTTTTTTTTATGGTAGGTGAAAATCATCGAATGACGAAACCCGCTCTTGGGCGAAGCGGGAGACCAGTGTCAGACTCTTACTGACTAAAAAACCTAACCCATTCCTTCCCTGCCTTATTCCTAGAGCCGCGGTAACAGTTTCACACAAACCGGCAGCTCCAGAAGGCTTCGACCCTGAAGGGCCCCTACAGTTTGCTGACCACTCCTTGAGGCGCGCGGGAACACGAAGATACATAAGTAAAGTATGATACACTGAAAAGGGCGCGTAATTCTCCATTTGTATGACAGACGACAGTGCGGGGCAATAGGACGAGGTGTCGTAGAGATGCTCCCACTTGTCGACTTTTTAGTCTCACAGTACCTACAGACTCAAACAATAATTTTGTATTTTCATAGGTCATCATAGTTAGAATTAGCTACAGTACTCGGCAAATAAGTTGAACTATTTGTTATGGGTTACGCGCAATTATGACGGACCGAGACTATTATGACTTTTACTAATTTAAATCCACTTGTATTCCTTCAATTACCCGTTGCGGTAACTCTTACTTTCCGTGGCCTTAGGAGTCTTACCTCCTTTTTGAGGTGGTTTTAGAGCATTTAATCCACGGAATAGTTTATTCTCTTTTCTGTGATATAATTTACCTATGAGTAACAAAAAAAACCTGTCCTTTAGTTGTCCTATGCTTACCAGGACCACGGTAACTTGTCGAAAATTAACGCGGAGTAATTTACACCCAATCTATCTTTTTTTAGGTGGGAAATTATCCAATGACTCTAGCTCTAGGACGGAGCGGGAGGGCGTGTCCATTTTTTCTGATTAAAACCCACTCCTATGTTCTTTCTTTACTTAGCGTTCCAGGTCCCCGGGCTGGCATTACTGCTTCGCTGAAGGAGGCGACCGCCTGCTATTTCTCCTTTCTCCGTACCATGACCTGGGGTAAAAGTTAGTTGTCGCCAATTGGCCCCACGAGAACACTACGCTCTCAAGCGGGGCACTCCTCCACGATATGCTCCACTGTGTCCACCAAGCGATTCACACACAGCACCGTGCGCCTATTTGCTTTGGAATTACAAAGCGACATAAAAATCAAAATACCGAGTAGTTTTCAAAGTTTTTATTAAAACAAACATTAGATTTCACACCCTAATAACTACTATAAATAAAATAACACTTATTAATAAATATAATCAATTGCGATTGGTAGGTCTTACCTACATTTATTTAGTAACAAGTTAAGCATCGCACATTTGAATGCCTTTGCATAGTCAGAAATTTCTCTTTTACCCAAATATACTGAAAATAAATTACGAGGACGGAGCGGGAGGGCGTGTCCATTTTTTCTGATTAAAACCCACTCCTATGTTCTTTCTTTACTTAGCGTTCCAGGTCCCCGGGCTGGCATTACTGCTTCGCTGAAGGAGGCGACCGCCTGCTATTTCTCCTTTCTCCGTACCATGACCTGGGGTAAAAGTTAGTTGTCGCCAATTGGCCCCACGATATGCTCCACTGTGTCCACCAAGCGATTCACACACAGCACCGTGCGCCTATTTGCTTTGGAATTACAAAGCGACATAAAAATCAAAATACCGAGTAGTTTTCAAAGTTTTTATTAAAACAAACATTAGATTTCACACCCTAATAACTACTATAAATAAAATAACACTTATTAATAAATATAATCAATTGCGATTGGTAGGTCTTACCTACATTTATTTAGTAACAAGTTAAGCATCGCACATTTGAATGCCTTTGCATAGTCAGAAATTTCTCTTTTACCCAAATATACTGAAAATAAATTACTATCACGACACAATACAATTTACTTACATTTTAGCTTATTTGCATAGATAAATACGTGTGTTCATATCACAGATTCATCATTTGGCTATAATTACATTAATCTCACATATAAGGTGCTTTTAAAATATCTGCCAGGATTTTAATCTGGGATACTATTGTGTATATAGATTACAATAGTGAAGATAAAATATTGATAATTTGTTTTTTATTTTTTCATACAAAAAATGTTACACGTATAAATTTTGGCTCACTTATTGCATAAAACCATACCGTACACTTGATAAGCTGTTGCCGTACCGCGCCGTAAAACACCGCACCATTCATAAACTGTTGCCATTCTTTTCAAACGCATGCCGCCTGCGCACCGGCCATTCGGTAGTCACTGCGCAGCCCCAGCCGCCCCCCCTCCCCCGCGCGCACTACCCCGTTCGCCGCACGCGCCAGCCGAGCCGACCACCCGCTCGCCAGTCGGCCCCCGCCCGCTCGGAAGTTAGTATCAGCGGATAGTGACGGGAATTTCGCGCGCGCTCTTATTAAAAATGCCTCGTAGACGTCGTAGGTATTCCAATCAACAATATCTTGAAATGGTTTTGTGCTATCGCGAGTGTAACTCCATGACATGTACGTAAGCGTGCTTACATGTGTGTGCAACGCAAAGGGGAACTTGTACAACAGTTTTGTAGATAAGTACCTAGGTAGGGAATGTGAAAATACGGTGAAATTATTGTAAATAAGATGATTAACTTTTAAACACGCCAAGTTACTGTAATTTATCGTTATTTGATATTAATCTAAGTAAGTACCAATTGATTACGATTCTTACACTAACTTGACAGTCCAAAGCCTGTTTTAACGTGTGATGGGAAGTTTATCATCTTATTTGCGTCGGTTTTTTAGAAGAATACAGTAACTGGTAAGTAATTACACTTTTAAAACACTTCTTTGCCTGCGTATTATTGCGTACCTAGTGTATTAGATAGTGACAAGCTAGTCAGCTGATTTTATTTTCATTCATAGAACAGATAGAAAGAGATAGCAGTTGTTTCATTGAAGAAACTACACTTTGTGAACCACGTTGTGCAGAATAGAGTCAATATTTATTTAACTACTTTATTTTTTCAAATTGGATTAACGGTTCCGGGGTACGAAATCTCTTCACTATTGTAATCTATATACACAATAGTATCCCAGATTAAAACCCTGGCAGATATTTTAAAAGCACCTTATATATTATATCTAGCTAAGATGGCAAGATGTTGATGCTAATACCTAGATAAGGCTGCGATGTACAATGTGAAACATTAGCTGTCAAATGGAACAGCCAATCCAGTAGTAAGTAATTAAGTATAGAGATTAGTGGAGACAGCGAACTGCCGCGAGTGTGGCGGAGCCCAACTTTCCTATAGACTGACCAACACTTGATTGACTTCAGATGTCCACTTATATTTAAAATAGCTCAAGAATTTAACCATAACGAAAAACGTAACTCGTATCGATATATTTCACGATAAAACAAAAAACCGGCCACGCTCAGTGTAGGGTTCCTTAGTTTCCGTTTCCCTCACAATGTAACAAAACCCTTAAACTACGATTTAACAGCGCAAAGCAGCCCAAAGTAATGCACTCTCGGGAAATTAGCTTGCTAAGTTTTCAGTTGTAATTTTGGATTACATGAACCGATTTTAGTAATTATTTTTTATTTGAAAAATATACGTTCAGAATAATAAAATACGTAAACTAAGTTTAAAAAAAAAAAAACCGTGCATATACGGTTAAATTATAAACTTAGTTCAGAAATTGTTTTGTTAAACTTTTGAAACCCTCGAATATGATGGGACAAACCCATCAAGTTCAAAATAATTTTCCTAGAAAGTCTTTATAAAGTTCTACTTTTGAGTTTTTTTCCTATTTCTTAAACTTATGGTTCAAAAGTTAGAGAGGGTGGGGGAACGGATTGTTTTTCACTTTTGAAACGATTATTTCCGAAAATATTTTAGTAAACCCCTATTCCTTTTTAATAAGTACTATACCTAATACCTATGCAACAATATATTACACGTGAAGGTTACGTGAAGGTTTTAAATGAAAAAAAAAAAACATTCTGTGGGGAGCGGGGGGGAGTGTCAGACTTTTACTGACTAAAATCTACCAGTATTTCTGGGCTTCGGTAACTCTTTCGAACGTTCTTGCAGCCCTAGAAAAACATCGGCTCTAACCGTCCGTCTATTTATTGACATCACTTTGAGGTGCTTGTCAGTCTTTCACTGACTAATACTTATAGGTAATTCTTTATCACACAATAACAACGTATAAAATAAGTGGATTACATAGTTTATGTAGGAACATAGGCAAGGTTAACTCAAAGTTGAGTTTTATTTCAGCAAACCATTGAGTGATAGAGCGTAATCATAATAGAGGGTAGGATCCATTGTACAATTTTACACAACCCTACCCGTGTGCGTTTTTATTTTACATCTTTTTTTGTGTAACTTATGTGCGATCATTGCTTGCCCTTAACGTTCCCGAGCTGAACTGTAGCTTATTCGAACACAAATCCATTTGCTGACACCTCTTTGAGCTGTACTTGGAACACAACGCGACGCCGACTCCGGCGGCTGGGCAGTCACAATTTTCTTCTTTCTCTCATGATTTCGGCCATCTCCTTCGCACACATTGCTTCGCAAGAAGTAACCGCTTCCCATTTAATCTCGCTCATAATCCGGAGGCTTGTACCGGGATCAAACGCGAGAGGTGGCGTCACCAATCGCTTCTACGAGGACAGCGTACTTAGACCAAGCTGAGCTGATCTCCGCCGTTTGCTCCACATTAACATCCACAATAACATTGCTTGCTGACTGTGGAGTGCTTTTTTACGTGAGAAATCATCAAATAACCTCTCAAGCTCTGGGTGTATTGGGAGGAAGTGACAGACTTGTACCTGCGAACTTGTTGACCTAAATCCACAAAGTTCCTTGTTTTTTTTTGCAAGGGGCTATGGTAACTCTTGGGAACAATTTGCAGCCCTTAGTCGGCCTTATCTGGCCCCGTCAATTTTTCTGACATCTCTTTGAGTCAGGTGCGCGTCGAACTCAATGCACCTTCAAATCGGACTGAATCCTTAACAGAGACGGCAAGCTACACACATTATACACATTATATATTACTCACTTATCGAATATTGCGATCGTTTTTCTTGGTTTGCTCTAGTGAAGAGGACAGAAGAAATGTATGGACATACCAAGACAGTTACGAATATATGGGAGGGTGGAGATGGAGAGGGTTGTCAGAAGATGGAAGGATTCGAGTTAGGGATGATATGAAAGAAAAAATATAAAACACCACACCGAATAATCTGGGAAAAGGACAGAAAGGCGATGATGAATTTTCCTACTCTTGAATAAGACAAAATACTTTTACTATTCTATCTAGGCCAGTAACAATTAAAAACTGGCATTTTATTCTATTTTTTAAGGCCTACTTGAGTTTTATCGATGTTACATTGAGTGTATTCTTATCAATAACTATTTACCCAGTAAACTAGTAGGGTTACATAATTAATTATACAATATATTGCGGTTGAGAATCACAATTTTACAAACTGGACTAATCTGTTTACGGCAGCGAAGTATAGCTGTCTGCAAACCTTAGGCGGCGGCATATATTTTAACTCCGCGCGCCGATTTTACGCACGGGTAAAATCGGCGCGCGGAGTACGAACTTGAAAAATTCTCCAAGCGCCGTTCGTACACATGGGCCGTACGAAAGTAATCGGGCCGACATTAGTCTGTCTATATCTGAAGTTCATTTGCTAATGGAAACCAATTCTACGTATATTTTAACTAAATAGTTCATTCAATTACTTTCGTACACCCGTGTGTACGAACACCATTTTTAAAATTGTAGGTACAGTCAGTGTACTATGTTACCTGACCCACCCCCTTTGAAAAGCTATTGTTAGGTGACTTAGGGCCCTACACTCGTGTGTACAATCAGCGCGCAAAACTTGCATACAAGAAAGTATTGCAAGGAAGTTAAAATAAGCCTAGTAAATGTTACACATGTCAGTTTGCTACACAATTATCTAGATGCAGTTATCCCTGTTTCGCCGAAGCGGTTCGTTGACATTTAGATTACATTATACTACGCAATATCTACAAACCCACTA
Source organism: Mythimna loreyi (assembly GCA_029852875.1). NCBI lineage: Eukaryota > Metazoa > Arthropoda > Insecta > Lepidoptera > Noctuidae > Mythimna > Mythimna loreyi. The sequence continues at coordinate 9,343,272 of CM056786.1, forward strand.
CTAATGTAAGATTTTTAGTAAATCACTTTATAAGTACCAACAACGTTTAGAACGTTCTCATCAACTTATCTTGGGACACTTTACATCCAAGCGCTGGCCAGGAGGTTGTCGACGATGGTGGCGCGCCGGCGGTGGCAGACGCGCATGCATGGCTCGAAGGCCAGGCGGCGCCAAGGTCACGAGTCGTGTAGCAGGCGCTGGTAGTGCGGGAACACCTCGTACGGCGGCACGTGCAGACCGAACTCCAACGCCACGAGGACAGCGAATTCAAAACGCATCAAGTCTTTTCTGTTCACTCTAAATGTAGTTTCAATGCGCTGGAACAATAAACATAACTGAGTATAAGTACAGGAAAAGAAAACGATTAGAAACGGATTTTCAGTGAGTTACGATCGTTTTGTTAACGTCACACTTTTGATTGGCCACGCCCTCAATTATATTGTTCTAGCGTCATCTCAACGCCCAGTCCTGTGGTTAGAACAAAGGAATTGAAGGGAATCCAAGCGTTCGACGTTAACGAAACGAAACTGACTTGGATAGGGGGCAGGAATGGCGACTATGTAGCGGAAAGAAACCAAGCCAAGGTGTCCGATTACCTCGTCAAGGCCGGGGGTATCCGTTACATACGAGACGCGCATGACTGTTCGATGTGGTGACACTTAAAGGTGATCCATGTCTAGCGTGAACGTCTTTTGATTGAAATGATGCTGTAAATCGTCGCCTTACCTCTATGAGTGCCTTCAACGCTTCTCCTTTCACGTCATTGAGCTTGGCAGATAACATCAAACAAGCGCCGGCACACAGCTTCCTATTGTCTTTGTTGATCAGATTTGCAAGTATTAACTTCTCAAAGTAAACATAGGCCTGTGCAACGGACAGTAAATCAATTCCTCCACTGTCATGTTTGGCGATCTTCCGCATTTCTTTTTTAATGCTGCAAAACAACAAGTTACAGTTAAAATGAAAAATATATCGAATCAAATAATTAAATGATTATTAAACTATTACCTTCTTAATTTACTGAGAGTCAGCTTGATGTGTGGGAACTTCTCCCTAAACTTGTCATTTAGTTCTTTCTTGAGATCTTGCGGTCGGACGTAGTCAATAATGGACGTCATGTAAGATGTGAATGTTAGAAGTGTTCTGTGCTTCCCAGCAATCAACTCAGGGTCGTCTAATACATTGGGACAATATTGAACCTGTTAACAAATAAAAAAATAAATTGTCTGTCTGTTAAACCACTGAATCGATTTTGATGCAAGTTTATTATGGAGTAACTTTGAACCCCAAGAAAAGACCTGGACTACTTTTAATCTGGGGTCAACTTCGACTACAGACCCGCTATAATCAGCATTTACGTGAACGAAGTCGTAACCAAAAGTACCTAAGTAGGTACATATCAAATAATAATAATATTATTTCTAGTTTTTTTTATTTATTTTTTTAATTGCAATAAACTAGTGCTTGACTGCGATCGCACCTGATGAATTTCAGTATAACTTAATAAAAGTTATATTGCAAGTAACTGCCAATACTAAGGGGAAGGGCGCCTTCAATTTAGCCACAACATGCCGCGCAACAGTAGCGCGGCAGCTGCGCTGCTGTCTCACTACTTTAATTGTTTTAAATATAAATAAATGAAGCGCGGCCGCAGCACGCGTTTGTTGCAACGCGTCAATCGTATGTTTTTTTTTTATATGAAACAATTTGGAGGCGCTCCAATAATTGAAGCGATTTCTAGTAATTGAAGCCACTAGCAATGGCTACTGCAACTTGATCACAATACACAGAGTATAGGTACTAGCAAAAAAAAAAAACTTCAAAGCATTCTTACATATTTTTGAGAGAGTAATGATCCCTCATCCCAATCAAATGATTTCATATCAACTGAGGAGTGTGGTGGTGATGATGGTATTGCTGTCCTCTGAGATGATTCATACGAAAAACACCTACAAATATTAAAACTGTCATTAGTCTGCAAAATATTATAGAACTGTGCTGGGTTTTGATGTTAGAACCAAAGTTAAATCAGCATGCATCTAGAAAAGAGTCAGTAATAAGTGGTTTGGTAACATGCTTTAAAATTCTAAATACATAGGTAGATCAGAATACTTAATATACATTATTATATCTATCTATAGTCTATTATTATTATTAGAAACCCATCCAACTCATTCTATAATCCCAATGAAAATCATGCACAAAATTCTTAAAGTTACATTATTTTCTAGCAATGACTTTCAGACCACATAAAAGCCAGGTTTATTACATGGACTATAGTGATTAGTGGGTGAGGTGAGACATAAAGTTTATTGTAGCCTGGATTTATATAATATTAGGTATTAAAATAGTGATAAATATACCATGTTTATATTAAAAACCAATTACTCCCATATATCAAGCTCAAAAGTATTCACTGCACAACACCTAAAATAACCTGGTATTGTGATTACTGACAAAAACTAAGCAGTAGAAAATAGAACAAAATATCCTACTGTATATTATAAAATATACAGAACCACTTCATATTTTAGCAGGGAAATAGTAGCATTAGCCAAATCTAAGTGTTGCATAGCAGATTTTAATCTGTTCAGTGTTTACCATTTTTTATCCTTGTGCCTCGTCAATAACTTAGTCCTGAAAGTCAAATTTGTTAGTGATGAAATGATTGTGAAGATTGCATGAGTTCTAAATGCATTCAGTAACATTGCATGTAAGTACCAGTTGGTAAACAATATGTAGCTGTAATGTGTGAGTGAACATGTATTATGTAATGTAGGTATGTATTAACAGATAAATATGTAAGATATGGATGAGTTCATGGAAAATATTATTTACTTTTCCATTGTAATTTAATGTGTAATGACGTCATTTGTAATTTTCGAATGCGTTTTTTAACAAGTTGCAAAAAAAACATTCATAAGTGTTTTAAGTTGTACTCATAATTCCACAACATTAATATTTTATAGTAATACCTACTCTTTACACACAAAAGGAAAATATAGTATAAGATAGAGAGGATAGGACACACATTTTTGTAATGATGAACAAATATTGAAGAGAGTAAAACATTCAATAACATGCATAACATGGATCATGTCACAAATCTTTGGAATTTTTGATATTTAAAAATCTAAATGAATGTTAAACTCCAACAAAAAAGTAGCTAAATCAGATAGTAACTGGTGGGTCTATTTTGCATTTTAATGTTGCTTCTAGTTTCTAGATTTTTATTAAAAGTTTCACACCAACCAGATCTTGCAATTACAAAACAAGAAAAATACTATAATTTACCTTGCTATAACATGTGGATGACGATTAGCTATTTTCCAATTAGACTTTTCAGTAAAGTCTCCTTCATACATCTTTTTGTACTGTTCCCTTGTACAAACTTTGGAGGGCACCAATAATTTTGAATATGATATTTCTTGTCCATTTTCTTCTCTCTCGAGGCCCAGAAGATCAAAGGGATCCATACCATTATCTGTGATGGCTGAGAGGGGTCTGGGTCCTGATGTATTCCTTCTTCTGACACCATCTTTTCTTAAATCAGACCTAAAGGAAATAAGAGCTATGATATATTTTTTCCTTTATAATGAGAATTTTAATGCACCAATTTATTTAAAGCAAACTAACGTAAGTATTTTTATTCTTAGCCAATTATTTACAGCAACCACAAATATGTTAAAATAGTTAAATTAATTACCGTGCACTGCGAATAGTCTTAGAGTATGGGATGGTACTAAATAATATACAAGGAGCACCCTGTCCTGGCACTATTGCAAGTCTTTCATCCCTAAATGAGACTCCTTTATTTGGACGTACCATGCGCACTTCTTTTGTTAGTGCATGGTGTTCCGGGATGCAAGTGTTACTTGTTCTGAATTTGCCTGTAACAGTAATCAGATTTACAGTTAGTACAGAGCACAATTCATATTGAATTAATTTCAAGCCCATAAATAATATTGTTTGTTTTTAGATAATGTTTCATACAAAACAATATATTATTTACCAAAGTTAAGGCTTTCTGAACTGCTTTTCTCATCTGCATTAGCACCAGTTAGGGTAACAAGATGAGTTTTCCTAGACCTAGATGAGCCATGCTTATCTTTAAAAGATTCAGTATTTCCAGAAGAGCACCTAAAAATAAGTATTAACATTAAAATGATACAGGGTTTAGCCCAAAAAAGCTGTTTAAAATTAAATTTTAAGTAGCTTTTTTTGAGCGAAACAGCTACACAACACTTCTAAAGAAACATTGGTACAAAATTAATATCACACTCATTATACCTAAGATTAGGATCAATTGTTAATGATTTATTAGCAATTTCCATAAAAGAAGCCTTCTTGAGGAATACTAATGATTACATTTTGCCTTGTTAGTAAACACAGAGTATTAAAGCACTATACCATAAAATCATGTAGGCATGCTTTTGTGAAAAAAATCAAGGATGCCTATACAGATAAACATGAAGAGTAAATGATAATAAATAACTTTGATATACCTTTCTCTGATAAAAGATGAATTAGCACCCTTCACAGGTGTAATAATAGTATTTGTGTGTTCAGAGTCTGAACTTAGAGAGTGATTGTCAGCACCAATACGTTGTACGGGACTCGAATTTAGGGGCTTATTTTTATTACGAACACTGTTTCGTAGAGTAGGTTCTTTATCCTTGAGAATATCAACTGCTTTCGATCCAGACTCAGTTTTATCATTTTTCGGCGTCTTTTCCACAATCTGGAGTAAATCAGGGTCTCTTATCTTCCCATCTAATGATATATTAGATAAAAATGTTACAGCAGCAAGACGTCTGCGAGCTTTTTCATATTTATTGCGATTGCTAGCCATCGTTGTTGGAATATTTATGTAAGGTAGTATTAATTCTACCTAAGAAACCTGAATACACTCGAATCCTTCAATAAATGAAGCAGACAATATAAAAATAAACCTTTGCACGACTTCAGACTTCAAAGAAGTAACACAATATTTATCAAATTGACTGAAACTGACTGAAGCATTTGAAGATCAAATAATTATAATTATATTTATCCACCTGTTTCACGAAATGAATTCTTCACTTTGAAGTTATGACAGATAGATAGACTGACACAAGAGGTAGCAGTGTTGCCAACAGTTACTCCAGCTAACCACCAGAGTTAACTTATAAAACCTCGTTTCTCTGTAGGACTTATGAGATCCTTAATTTTATTCTTTGCTATTTTAAACAATAAAATTGTGACTAAGTCACCAAAACGGCAATATTGTTTTCTTCTGCTTTTCTCATAAATAGTCAAAATTATTAAAAACAAGCTACTCTTCATTGCCGGCTTCATCCTCAGGTGGCTTTTTCTCAAATCTATGGGCGACATACTTCCACAAATCTTTTTGTTAAACCTTGCTTTCACTCCCTTGAGCTCCCATCAGTCCCAGCCATGCTCTCTTTTCTTTTGAATAAATTAATGTACAATTCGTTCAACATCGACTGAATATGATGTCCATAAATTCGGTATTCAGCGAAACTTGTCGACGTTACTAAACGAAATTTGACTGTCAAAGTAAAAGTTTTGACATTTATCTTTGAAGCTAAGAGGTGGAGTGAATAAATAACTTTTTACTATCTTATACAACTAAATAATATTGTTTCAATGGAACCTAATATACCTGGATCATCAACGTCTTCTAGAGCCACTAGATTTATGATGGAAGGGGTTGGAGCTCGTGTAATTCGGGGTCCAGATTGGAAGTGGGGCAAACAGGTAGATCACTGTTTATTTTTGTTAAACACTATTTTTTGTTACACGTTTCCTGAAACTCCAAACAATGTGTATTTTCGTAAAAACTTAGGAAATGTACCTACTGATATGACAAAAAATATCCACTAAAGATTCTTGCACGTCAATGTATCTTTCGCTGATATTTTTTATAGGTACATCTTCAGGATTCAAATCTTCATACTTTATTATTATGATGTATTTTAATGAAATTATAATTGAGATAAGTAAAAGGCATCACCGTCACAACATTGTTTCTAATTGAATGTGCTGATAGTTTATTCTAATAAGAAGTAATAACAAATTAATGAAAACAAAATAAGTATCAACATAAATGTGCTCTGATTGCTTAATATACACTACTGTCGGGTAAATCAAGCCCTTTAAAAGTATAGCCAATGATATCTGCATTTTTAAAGAGCTTAATTTATGCTCTACCTTAGATACTTTATATATTTTTATTTGCAGGATGGAGGGGAGGGTCATGTTGGTACAGTGAGGAACTTTGAATCTCCTGAAGAAGTAGTTGTTGTCTGGGATAACGGCACAGCTGCTAATTATAGATGTTCTGGAGCATATGATCTGCGAATACTTGACAGTGCCCCAACTGGTGTCAAGCATGAAGGTACTATGTGTGACACTTGTAGACAGCAACCTATATTTGGTGAGTATACTTTATTATGTTTTGAGTTTTATTCATTTATTGTTGTTACTACATTGTAGCAAAACATAAGAAACCTGCCAACCAACTAAAAAAATATAAACATACATTACATAGAATAGAATACAATAAAACTTTATTGTACGCATAATAAAAAAAACCATAATAGTACAATTTTACAGAAACTAATATTAATGGGTACAAAGGCGGTCTTGTTGCTGACAGTGATATCTACCAGACAACCTTAGGAACCTTATTTGAATTAATGAAAATGATTTTAAATTTTCTAGGCATTCGCTGGAAGTGCGCTGAATGCAGTAATTATGACCTGTGTTCAGTTTGCTATCATGGTGACAAACACAATCTTAGACACAGATTCTACCGCATAAGTGCACCAGGAGCCCAGAGGTGTCTTGTAGAACCTCGCCGCAAGAGCAAAAAGCAAGCTGTTAGAGGCATTTTTCCAGGAGCAAGAGTTGTGAGAGGGGTATGTGAAAAGTTTATTCACTTTATTAAATGCTTATTTTGTTGAATTCACTGACAGTTACCCTATCCAATATGTCTAGAAATATGTAATTTTTTGAAAGAGTTTCTTTCATAGTGAAGGTTAGCTTTAAAAAACTTTATAAATTAATTTAGAGATTAACTAGGTATGAATTATGATTAAATGTTGTAAAATGAAGTCAAAACACAAATTGATTTTTTTTGTTTGGCTAAGGGAATATAGGATATATAAATAAGCATGATTATTCAACTGGAAATGTTGGTCTTCTTTTTATAAATTCTGTTAATCTGGTTATTATAGAATCTATTGAGTTTCTGAAATATTTATATTATTTCAGAAACATTTACATTATACACTTACATTGATAGCTTTATACTGTGTATAAATGGCATAATCTTTTTTAGGTTGACTGGCAATGGGAAGACCAAGATGGTGGAAATGGCAGAAGGGGAAAAGTCAATGAGGTACAGGACTGGTCTGCTGCAAGTCCTCGATCTGCTGCATATGTTGTGTGGGACAATGGGGCAAAGAATCTCTACAGAGTTGGATTTGAAGGCATGGCTGACTTAAAGGTATTACAATTAATTTTCCTCTTTATTACTGTTGTAGTGATAGCTATTTATAGAAAAAACTTTTATACTAGGCATAACATGCAAAAATGAATTGTAGTCTCACAAAACTGAGCCTATTTGTTTGTTTATAAATATTTGTTGCATGTTTTCCTTGGTAATGTTACTTAAAATAATGATTAATTGTAAAAACTGTTTGTATTTTCAGGTTGTAAATGATGTGAAAGGTCAAAATGTGTACAAGGAACATTTACCCCTTTTGGGAGAGTTAGGTCCCGGACGCACTGGGCCGCATGGCCTACAAGTGGGTGATCAGGTGGGTATATTTAAGTCAGTAGTAATAGTAAGCATTTTGTATAACAAATTGTTTAATTTATTATACAAAAGTTTAATTAATTGTTTAGAATAGTCTATTATTTATTTATTATTACTTTACTGCACACCTTAGCGTATCACAGGACAAACAGTTATAAAAAATAAGTGTACAATAGGCAGTTGTATTGCACAATATGACAATTTTTACCACACAACCTTTGGATGGACAAAAGAAAAAGCAGACAAGTCATTGGCTCTATAAAAAATGTTGCCATAATGTAATTTAAACATGGTTTAAATTGTTGGTTCCTTAATTTTATGTTAGTTCTTCATCATTTATCATAAATAATTTGTTGAAGAGAACTATGATGAGATCTGCATTGTCTATATCTACAGCTGTTGGGTTTCATCATTTATCAAAATATATTTGGGGCTCTCAGTTGTCGGCTGGAGTCTTTTTAATAATAATAATTTATTTACATAAAGATTTACATTAAATACATGGTAGTACATATTACAATTTAAAGTAAATATACAATAAATAATGTGGCACCCTTGCTAAGTTGCCAAGACAACTTGTGTTAAAGATTCTGGCTTGCTGGCTGGCAGATTTGTTACTTAGTTAATAGTGAAGTTGATATTTCTATTAATAGATAACAACAATTCACATTCTTTTTACACCTGTACGAATAGGAAATTAAAATAACTAAAAATTATTTCCAGGTGAATGTGGACCTCGACCTTGAAATAGTTCAGTCACTACAACACGGGCATGGTGGCTGGACGGACGGTATGTTCGAGTGCCTCGGCACCACCGGAACGGTGGTCGGCATCGACGAGGATCACGATATCGTGGTCACGTACCCCAGCGGTAATAGGTGGACCTTCAATCCTGCTGTGCTGACTAAGGTATTATTTTTGTTGTAAGTGCTAAACAATAACATGGCAACACTCTTGTATTCCTGGAAGTAGTAGGCAGTTATATTATTTAGAGGTTATTACAAGTAACCACCATAATAATCATAATATTTTTATTTCATGAAAAATATTGTAATTAACTGCACTAAACATGTGTTTGAAATGGTATCTCTTGAATAAACCACAGAGGAAAAACAAAGGAATATGTCATATCTAAACTTAGGTAAATGAATCACAGACAGGAATGTGAATAAAATTATTTATTAGTGCTTGAGATAATATTAAAAATATTTTATTGACTAATAAAATTATTTATATTAAAATATATTAAAAAATAAAAATAATTTAATTTTTCCCAGCATTATGCTGATATTGTATGCCTACAGTCTTTAATTTTTACGATGCTTCATCACACCCTAAACAATAATGAGCCTAGCTGGTTTGAATCTGCGACCTACAAACATTTATAATAAAGATAAACTACAGCCAGACCCAAAACAAATTATTGTCACAAAAACATTTATTTTGGGTGGATCGAATTTACGATCTCCGTCATAGTCGATTTATGTAGATAGTAGATTATTGATCTTAGCTTTTCAAATATTTTATAACTATTCTGCATTTTAGAATATTAATAATAATCTCTTATAATAATTCTCTTACTCTCTTCTCTTACTCTTATAATAATTACGTGTCGCAGGTTTGCAGCGGTAACCTGAGCGCGTCGGCCTCGTCTACAGGCGCGAGCGGCGGCGGGTTCGCAGTGGGCGACCTCGTGCAGGTGTGCGCCGACCAAGAGCGCGTCAAGACGCTGCAGCGCGGACACGGAGAGTGGGCAGAGGCTATGGCGCCTGTTAGTATTCTTCAAGAACATATTAGATACAAAATAAATTCTTAAGCCTAGTTTAGCTATGCTTACTTATACTCTGGACCATGGTTTTATCGGAAGCACCCATGATGTCAATGACTATCTATAGTCAGTAAGGAGTGTAACTTATTCGACACTGGAAATCTCGCTTTACAGAGCAAATTCTGTTGATTTTTTCGTTTATTCTGTTTATTTGCTAGTTTGAAATGATTTCTCTAATAGGTAACAGTTCACCTCGGATGTGTCTATCGCAGTTTCTTCCGGGTTTTTTAGTTTGAAGTATGTAAGACTTATGGGCCTGCGTCTTTCGGATTGTGTATAGTCGCATTTGCTTATGTCTCAAGATGAAAAAACCCAATTTTTGGTCTAATAGTAATTGGATTCCTTCCGTTCACAGACACTCGGCAAAATTGGTCGCGTGCAACAAATATACCATGACAATGACCTCAAAGTGGAAGTGTGCAATACGTCGTGGACGTACAATCCTAACGCCGTGACTAAAGTCGCGTCATCAGACGGAAGTATCCCTGGAAACTCGTCAGGTAACATTTATATGCTTCTTTGTCACTTATACGCAAAATATATGCGTTTGATTTAACAAATAAAATGCGGATTTTGCTGTTTGAAATAATATTTACGCTCTACAACATGCTCATGCGTATCGCCATTTGATATGATGACAAAACCTTTGTGCTCGTCTTAGTATTGCTCAGAAAAAAATGTAGAATATTGGGTTTAATGAAACCGAATATTCTCGAATCCGAGAGATTCCTGAAAATTTAATGTAGAACAGTGCTATCAATGTCGCGCTTATTATGATATATTAATTTTGCTTAAAAGTTTTGCTTATGAGCAAAATGCAACATTATACTTTCAGTTTCGTGAGTTGCATGGAACAATGGGTGGGGAGATGAGCGGAAGACTCTTACATTTTGGAACAAGGTTAATTTTCCGGCGATAAATCACATATTTTGCTGTTACTTTTACTTAAAAATTATCACTTATATAGAACGTGGGTCAATATCGGTGCATGAGAATTGTTGATGTTACAGTAAAACTCCCAGACATGTGTCAATGCTAAACTATTTATTTATTACAATTTTTAGGGTTCCGTAGTCAAAAAGGAACCCTTATAGTTTCGCCATGTCTGCCTGTCTGTCTGTCTGTCCGTCCGCGGATAATCTCAGCGACCGTTAGCACTAGAAAGCTGAAATTTGGTATCAATATGTATATCAACCATGCCTACAAAGTGCACATACAAAAAGTGGTAAAAAATGTTTTATTAGGGTACCTCCCCTACACGTAAAGTAGAAAGTGATATTTTTTTCCATTTCTACCATAACATGTGATATATTGTTGGATAGGTATTTAAAAATGATTAAGGGTCCCTTAAAATATTTTTTTGATAATGTAAATATTTTCGGAAATAACCGCTCCGAAAGTTAAAAATGAGGAGGCTCTTTCTAGGAAAATGAACTTGAACTTGATAGGATGAGCAGTTTTTGAAAAATTAAAAAAAAATGTTCTGAACTAATTTTCTACTTTAACCGTACATGCAAGCATTTTTTTTTAACTTTTTTATATATTTCACTATCCGGAGCGTATCTTCTTTCAAATAAAAATACAAAAAGAATAAATCGATTCACGCAACTTAAAATTACCACCGGGTACAGCGCCATCTCTCGTGAAATTGGGTTACTAATTTTTACATGGGCTACTGGGTTCTGTTACATTGTGAGAATTTTTTGGAGGACGGGAAACTACGAAATCCTACACTGAGCGTGGCCCGACACGCTCTTGGCTGATTTATTTATACTTGCTGTCTAAGAAATAATTTACTTTTGTTAGATGTATAAAATATCTATTTAATTTTATAATTCTCATGTAAGTAAATTTATGTAATTCTAATGGGAATATAAACGATCTCAAACCTCATAAATAATCCAGGTGTGGTGGATTGTACTCTTCAGTGAACCCCAGGAAAAAAAAAATTAAAAGTGAGTAGCCTGGGTTCTCTGAGAGGGATGAAGGAAAAAAATTAGACAAAAAATTAAAAACATTTATACTCAACATGGTTACCACTTTTTCACAAATGCTAGAAATTGTTTTGAAGAGTAAGCAAGCGCCAACGTTGTCATTGTAATAAGTTTACTTTTTTTAATGTAATTTTTTCACACATTTTTACATGCGTATATATAAATGTACCTATTTGTATATTTTTTTACCTTTCGAATACCGTCATTCAGTCAATATACGGTAAAATAGTACGTCTAATAGAAAGACAATAGGTGTGCAAACGGAAACGGCGTTCGCTCGGGTCTCTTAGAGTTTAAGCATCTACAAAAGTGAATTATTTCTGGAACTCCCAGTATATAACACCTAACACAGTGACCGCACTTGGTTTAACCCACTTTCTATGTGTATAGAAATAATTCGTCTTAGTTTCTTGTGTCTTAAAAATATGATTATTTTAGGGGAACGTCTATCGGCGCTGTTGAAGAAGTTGTTCGAATCTCACGTGACCGGCGATGCTAATGAGGAGCTGGTGAAGGCGGCCGCCAACGGAGACGCGAGCCGCTGCGCGGAGATACTGGCGCGCACCGACGCCGCGCATGTCGACGTCAACGGCTTCTATGGCGGCCACACTGCCCTGCAGGTATACAAGGCTTTCAAGTATAAAAACCGGTCAAGCTAAGGTTTAATAGATTGTAGCGCCACCTATTGCGTCACTTAATCCTGCATCGCGTAATCGAAAGTTCTCCTCGCGATTTTTATATACAGAACAGCTCGAAATCATCTATCGGGCAGCAGCCCACCAGATGTAACACCTGTCTGGTTTGAGAATCTCTCTTTTCAACGGGGTTATGTGGGACTTTATTCTGTGTTCCACATACTCTCCAAAATATAAATAGTAGGTATTGTAATGTCAAGATTTATTTTTGAATTACAATTTACATTTCCGCAACCGAATCGCTCGCGCCACAATTGATTGTATGTATCGTATCAGGCTTGGGGCGACTCCCACTAGTCGCGCGTCAACTCCTGTTTATTTATTTTGTGGTAAATGTATTAAAAACGTCGTTTCAGACACCTGAAAGTTAGTCACAACCGCACTCGGCTCCGTAACACCGTCGACTGCGGTTCGTGTGAATTCCGCCTTGGTCGCAATGACAAACTTTGTCCACTTGCGTCAAAATTCTCCATTTCTATTTAAAATGAAAATATTACTTTATCTAATAATCATCACTTTATGAGCGTCAAAGGTTGCAAGACATAGCTTATGAAGTGCCTAAACCTCTTAGTTCTAATGATATAGATTACTGCCAAAATCAATGAACATCGCTTTATCAGTTTGTAGATATTTAAAAGTCTAAGCGACATAAAAACTTCTACATCATCACTAATTTATCTGTAGTAGATGTTATATGGCGTTGTTTAACGTACGGTGTCGCAGGTGTAATTGTCACCATACATGGTCCCTAATGTGAACACAGGCTTTGGCCTTTGGCTTTTGAATTTTAATCTTTTGTACGTATCTCGTCGTTAGTAATCGTTCCGTTTTCTTAAATATTCTTCATAACTCGTAATAATCTTGAGCCTTACAAGTTACACTCAAAGTTTCAACTTTGCATAGTGCGAGTAGATTGTTTTTATAGGACCGCCATGTAAAGTATGCCATGGAAACTAGTGAATACCAGAGCAATATTAAATTATATTTCATAGGGTGGTGCATATAAATAGTAACAAACTGGCATAGTTTATAGTAATACACATTTTAAAGTAGAAACGTAATACAACGCTTATACACTTTAAATGAAATTTAAATGGTTGTTTTCCCGCGGCGGAATGACTTGCCATAAGGAGTACTTTGAAGCATACAGTAAAAATGAAAAAAATAAAAAGTATATTTTTTTATAAATAATTATTAAAAATATTCATCAACTCAAAAAAGCGAAAACAATAGTAACATTAGACGTAATTTGTAGGTACTACTAAAGTCGCATGAGCAGCCCGCCGTCAAAGGAAACCGATTCATTAAATATTTAAACCAAAATAAGCTCTCGCACATTGTGATACGTCATAATTAGCTTGCACTTTACTGGTCCATTTTTTGTTTTTAATATTTTATTTCTTTATCAAACGTTTGTATTACCAAGACACAACCATTTCGCTGAGGGAAAACAACTATTAAAATTTCACGATGTATAGTGAAGTCGTCGGGGGTGCACTATTCTCGCGTGCCTCAAGGAGTTGTCAGCAAATGGTAGGAACCCTGCAGAAGGGTCGTAGCTTACTGGGGGTTTGAGTCTGAAAAGAAGACCCTGGCCCTGGTATAAAGGTGAAGTAGGAACGGGGTAGGTTATTTTGTCAGTAAGAGTCTGTCACTATTTCCTGCCCAACCTAAGGTCATAAAAAACCCTTACATAGTGAATATTTAATAATTTTATTGAATAGGCGGCAGCCCAAAACGGTCACGTGGAAGTGATCCGCGCGCTCGTGGACGCGGGCGCGGACGTGGACGCGGAAGACCGCGACGGCGACCGCGCGGCGCACCACGCGGCCTTCGGCGACGAGCCCGCCGCGCTGCGCGCGCTGGCCGGCGCCGGCGCCGACCTCAGCGCGCGCAACCGCCGCCGCCAGACGCCGCTGCACATCGCCGTCAACAAGGGACACCTCGGCGTCGTCAGGACCTTGCTGCAGTTAGCCGTCCATCCTAGTTTGCAGGTCAGATTTTACTTTTTCTTTATTCTGCCCGCGTTTTCCGTTTGACAAATTCATAATAAGTTAATATACCACAATATAGTCCCCGAAAAATATTGGCGGAGAACGTGTTGAATGTTGGCGCGAAGTGGAGGTGCTCGACACCTGACGTACAAAGTGCATTCGATAGAAAGCTTTTGCTCTGATAAATAGTAGAATATTAAACAATACAATAAATACAATATTTTCGTGTTGAAATCACTTTATTTCTTAGGAAAGATTGTATCTACAAAGTGGATGATCGGGAATCCTGCTCCATTTCGTTACAAGCAATCCGTCTGCGTAGCAGAGTGGGTCCATTGTTCTGGAGTAAACTACGCCAAGTATCAAGTGAGATCGGCATTTAATGGTGTTGACCCACAAGATTGTCGGGCATGCGGTCACGAAACTCGCCTTCGACCGTTTTGGAGATGGTGTTGAAGCGTGAACACGTAATCAAAGAAAGGTCTTAGTAGTCCATCTTCAGCGATGGATGGAGTTGTGTTATTACAATAGGCGGTCTTATTGCACAGGGCAATTTCTACCAGACAACCTTTGGATCTACTGATCGAAAAAAATATATTTAGAATTGTGGATAAGTAAAAGAAATTGTAGACATTAACTTCGGTATATATTAAATTACCATCCAGTACTGGGCCCTCGTGACTCAAGGATTACGCCCCATTCTCTACTAGGAGAGAGCAGAATCTCAGCAGCAGATATATAAGAATGTTCACCTATGCACACACACATACTATGTCATATTATATCCTAAGCAAAAGCTAGAATTGTTAATTAGGTTTTATGACAAAAACATGGATGGTTTTAATCTCTTATGAACAACGGCCTTGGCAGCGGTTTAAAATGCTAAAGGGGCTGTTTTATAGCCTTCATATAAAGTAATTTATGTATGTTATATTAGCAAAAGCTCAAACTAAGGTATAGTAAATTGACTTACTGAAACTACTGGGACTAGAAACCTGATTTTTTTTGGTAAGCTTTATGATGTAGGCAAGCACTAAGTTTAGAATTTTCTAAAATTCACCCCCTAAGGAGATAAATCGGTGAACAAAAGTTTTTTTTTAAATAAATTATTAATGTTGCGTTGGACTAACTAGTCGTTGAAATAACTATTTTTGTAGCAAAATGAAACGAGTAATGATCCAAAGTTTTTATAGCTCTGTATATCTTCCCCTTCTTTCGTTATTAGTTATCTTATTATATTACCGAGTTTCTATGGCCATACCAGTTCCATCATCAGACCCTGGCACCAAATCAATCTAGCACTATAGTACCCGTTAAGATGAACCGCACGAGCCCAAACTGGATGGGATTATGTCGTTTAATTACCGAGTTCTTATGGCCACGTTGCGGTTCCACCATCAGATCAGTTCTGTGTCATAATAATTTTGCATTGTCACGCGATTTACACATGCATGAAATTAAAAAATTTTAGCTCAATCGGTAACAAGGAAGTAGATCAAATATAATTTACAAGATTTTATCACAAACATCAGGACAGGTGACACTATATAAAAAGCTTGTAATATCAGAAACAATAGCAATATTGATTTTGGTTCAACTATGAAAAAAAAATCTAACACATTCAGAGCCATTTTATAAATGGCTTCATATAAATATTAGCCTTCTGCCAGCGGCTTCGCCCGTGTGAAAGTAGTGCTCTTCATCCAAACTTTAGACCCCCATTACATCCATTTAGGAGCTGAATTTTGAAAAATTCTTTCTTAGTGTTCGCCTAAGTCATAAAAGGAAGACATGTGCAAAATTTTACGTTCCTAGCCCCAGTAGTTTTGGCTGTGCGTTGATATGTCAGTCAGTCAGTTTCTCCTTTTATGTATATAGATGAATCTAAGGATTGACATTTTTCTTGTAAACATTCATTAAACTACAAAGCACGAATTATCGAGTAAAATAACCGTTTGTGCGAAAATAATATTCCTTTTAGAATAATAAGTAGCTGAACAGCAGCTTCGTTCGCGTAAAGTTAGCACTCAAACTTTCCTCGTTGGTCTACTCAGAAGTGTGCGTCTGACTATCAGAAAGTGTTTGTGTTACGAACTGACTATGAATAACACTTGTAATTTATTCATTCATTTCATAATTCTTTGGAAAATGAATATGGACATAGGAGATAGACACAGGCAAAATTGTATAGCTAAGGGTTATGTTTAGTGTATATCATTACATAGTATAAAACAAGTTGCTTATCACTGTCCCTATGTACGCTTTGATCTTTAAAAGTACGCAAAGTACGGATTTTGATGCAGTGTTTTTTAATAGATAGAGTGAACGAGCAATGTTTATGTGTATAGGTAATACATGCATAATATATTCAATATCAGTACCCTTGCGAAGCTGGGGCAGGTCGCTAGTATATCTATGTATGTGTTTTAAACATCACATTTTAATGTCGAAAAAAATACCTTCTTAGTTTGATTTACATAATTACATTCGGTAAATAATTGTAATTATTCCGGACCCATTTTCATCCCCGAGGAGTTGAATTTAAAAAAAAGTTAGGTCCTTCAGGACGAAGCATTTTATAGACTTTAGGTAATTATATTATCCTATTCTGTTGAGCGTGGATTTGCTGGTATCTTTTACCACAACCCTCGGCTGTTTGCTATTGTAGCCCAAACCCTCATGAAGCAGTTTACCCCGCCATCTTTGCCTGAGTCTTCTAATTCTTTGAGTGCAAAACACATAATCAAGACAAAGTTATTAGGTCGAGTTTAACTAGTTGTGTGTATTTACCCGGATTCGGGCGCTTTAACAACTTCTTTCAACTTCGCCGAACCATTACAAAGGCACACAGCGTGGTAACTTTACACGACTAAACTAAATCTACGTGTTATTCGTCTTTTCGACACGGATAATCCGACCTAAATAAACGGAAAAACTTTAGTAAGTACGTGTGATAAAGATGTTGTTCATTTTCCGTCGAAGAAAGTAATATAATAATAGTCTTTAGTTCAGTATTTCAGTCCAGAATTTAGATTTCTTTTTACCGTCTGAACTGAATCTGAAAATATGTGACGTGATTTGTTATTTATCAGGTTTTAACTAAGACTACAAGTTATATGTAGATTCGATCAGAAAGTAGCGCACCCATCGCCACAGAACCTAGATAATATATCAATATTAATCTAATCCCTGCCTTTTCCTTCGCTCTTATTTTGGTGGCCATTTCAGAATAACCTGAGCTATTTCTTTACCAACTTTGACTTTATGCTTTAAATTCCTAATGAGTAGTTTCTGTTCCTTCTTCAATTGGTTCGGTTACGGGTTCATTGGTGCGAGAAACATTGATCTCTTTCATTATTTACACCACTCTTTTTCAAAAAACTTATCCGTCTAAAGTAAATTGATCTGCAATGTTATATATTTACTAACATTACGTAATACCGCCCGGTCAGAATCCCATAAAGAGCAATACGAGTGTAGTATAGTTGGATAGGTACTTGTATATTCTGTGATAAGTTTCCCTGTATTTTCGTATTCGAACTAAGAGTACTCGAGAAGAGGGGAAATCTAACTACGTTATTTGTTTAGATGTTCTCGAACACGGAGCGAAGCAGTTGGCGTGGCACAGTTAGCTCGCTACTTATTAAACTTACCCGTTTGTTTTCAGACTTCGTGATTTAATTATCCTAAGACTTTTTACTTGCTTTCTTTGAATGTATTCAACGTCTTTTGGGTATCTAAATGATGAACACTGCATATCGTTCCGTTTGAGTCGAATAATTGATGACTTTGTTTAACCAAAGGGCACTTCAACTATCGGGGAAGTCTTAACTACGCTATTTGTTTAGACGCTGTCTCGAACATTAATCCCCATCTTATTCAGCGCTTGGCGTGGTATTTCCCGGGACCCGTGTCTCTTGTACTTTTAATCTAGACGAGTCGAGTTTCAGTCGGTAATGAGTGTAGCGACGCTCTCAGACATGCGGTCGCCATAATTGCCAAACTTTGTGCCGCCCGAGACCCGCGCCCCGCTGCTTGTCGCGCGCCATTGTTCGCATGGTAACGCGTGCGGTAGATGCCTTTACTCAACGCCACTTGTAACTTCACACTAAATTAAGGATGATTATGTACGATACAGTTATAAATTACCCCATCCTATGCTGTAACACAGACATACGAACACTACGAAGCGTATTTATAACCCATAGCTAGCTATCTAATAAGGTGTTGCACGCATTGTATTGAGTAAGTAATTTCTTGTCATCAATCGACGTTGAACATTCAATGAAGTGGCCGGCCACTGCATGAAAAGACCCTCAAGATCTCGCTACGACGTTTATATCCCTATGTATTTTATTATTGATACGACCCTCTCATTGGATACTATTAAGGATCTTAACAAATTGGATAGATGCCTATTCACCAGTAACTACGTCCTACATGCCTGTTTCATTCTTTAGTGCGTATTTAATTAACTTTGCATCTGCTCTTTCCTTCACCAGGCAAAACAATAGAAAACATTAGCTTACCATCTGGAATTGTGAACGTAGTATAATGTCTATCTGTGTTAAGGTGGATATTGCTGCTATCAACGTGTAATAATCCCCCAATCGCCTCTTACGACCCCCGCGGGGATGGAGGGGGCGGCTTATGCTCATCCAGGTAACTGACAACGTGGTGCATTATACAAAACGACTTTTGGTGGAAAATCTGAACCAAGATTTTGTTACTACTTAAGTAGCTAATAGCTTCATAATGAAGTACTATCTATAATAGACACGACATATCTTATGTGTGCCTTTCTCAAAGTACAGGCTTTAAAGTTTTAAGTATATATTTATTATCAGATTGAAGGCATTTCCACAATTCACGATTCATGACAAAATACGAACAAAGTGTCAATAACCATGTTAAGCCGCACAAAAAAATATTTACAAAAAAAAGATAAATCCAATCGTTATACATACTAAGTCATATGACTCGGTGTCACATTTTGTTTAGAATTATAATTTATGCCACAAAAATGTAATAATGTGCACAATGTTCCCACTGCTGGGACTCAGGCCTCTTATGTAGGAAAGGTAAAGGCTGCCACGCGGGCCCAGTGCGGGGGTGGTGGATGTCACATGTCTTCGACTTTTTGGTTCTAGGATATACCACCACTTTGAGCAATGTAATATAAATTGCCTGATGATATTATTTTTAATTGACCTTTTTGTACTAACCTAACCTTCTGTGTACCGAAGGAAACGCCAAAAACAAAACCTATCCTATCAAATGAGAGGTTATTTATTATACGGTCCCTACCCTAGGCTAAATTGTTTAAAATCTCGACACGTAGAAGCAGGCTTGCTAATCAATATTCGTTCTTTGCTGTCGGACGATGGGGTAGGAAAGCCTAGGAAACCACTATATAATGTATAACTGGTACCTATCACAATGAAAGTTCAAAAATAAAGATCTGCTGAACGAGCAAACGTAGCTTCAGAAGTTTCAGCTACCTACCTACGAAACGGAACTCACAAATTTCTAAAGAAAACTCGTTGGATGAAAGTTTTTGGTAATTATAACGTTTGAATTCTTGAATTTTTTTTAATAGCTAATTAACTTTTATGAATTAACAAGACTTTCTTTCTCGCTTTCACATTATCTCTATTTTATGAGGTTTTTATTATAATTAGAAATCTTTTGAAAATTGTCTGCCGCTGCCGTGAGATATAATAAATTCTTGGAAGATTATATTTTACTCAGCTCATAAATATTTTCGGAACGTAAAACTTATGAAGTTCGTTAAATTGTTTCGTGAAGTATTCCGATGCGAACTTATCTCTGAAATCTTTGTTTAATTATATAACTATTCTCTCGAGCTACAGCCATATTGAAGCGCAATTGGGCGTAAAGCTATTTAAATCTGAATAGGGCATTGTGAAGGCGCGTCACCTTGATTCAGCGAGGAGTCTCGTCCTTAATAAAGTTAGAGTGCCGTCGCTCGCGGACACCCATTCTGCCCGCCGCCCGCCGCTGCCTCGGGCGACTCTCGAAATCATCTTGTCTCGGGCTAAATGCCTTTCTCCAACCTCTTTACACTCCGCTACCTAGTTTATGTGCAATGGACCATGCGTATTTGTATTAGACACAAAGGGACAGTAATTACTTTGATTGTCTAACCATAGATCTGTTCAGACTAATCGGATTAATTATAATGTAGCCTGTGACAGTATCTATGTACGAGTACTATACTGCTTGTGCAGAACGAAAGATTATTTTCTAAACGAATCTCCACAAAATACGTTTGGCGATTGTTATACTGTTCGAAAGTATGTGAAACAAGCAAAATTAGTTCTACACATGATAAATAACAAAAAAAAAAGAATACTTTTAGCAGATATTCGCACAACAAATACATTGTAATTGGGTTTCTGCCAGTCGGAGATGTATACGGTGCAGATTTGTTATGTGTACTCAATATTACATTGCTTTGTTACGCTTAGAAGACGGTGTCAGAAGTCAGCAGAGGCGTCTGTTACGTAAATATCGGCTGGGCGTGTTGCGAATAGGACAGAATACACGATGAGGGGAGGACGAAAGTATGTCCCGTTTATTCTGTATAAGTAAATGTATTCAACAAAGAGTTTAAAATAAGTTTATGTTCACTTCTATACGTGACAGAAAACTCAATAGTGCGCCCCAAAGTTTTTGCCTACGTTGTTAAATCTTTTCATTTATTTGCAAAAAATGGTGCTCATTATAATCCCGCAGTTTCAGACCTAACTACGGCGTGAGATACGGCCAATATTGCTGACGTTCATTAAAATCTAATTTACGTTAAACTTAAACAGAGGCTCTCAGTATTAAAGCTTTTCTTTTAGAATGCTACTGCTTCAACGACTTCACTTTTATGTCGATTTTCTTGTGAAAAGCGGGACTCGGTGATTGCAAATTGAAAGCGACTGAAGTAGAAGTGCGTCTAGCTCAGAGTTAGTCTACAGTAGAGACAAATTTAAATTCTAATTAACAATAATTCAAATAATTTTCTATTTGTTTAAGGGTAAACGTTGAACCCGACCGTTCACCGCGAAACGGAAATTCACAGCCCTTCCATTTCTGGTTATGCGTCGATTTATATTCTGCGCCCACTCGCCGCCTGAGAAATCTCATGTTGGAGGTGCTCTTTCAATTTGAATCGGAACACTCGGATCGGGGAATAATGTATTTCGGTATCGACCCTCCGCTCGGTACGGATCCTCCTGTTTATCGCAGCTCTCATTTATTCGGGCGTCGTCGCGCCTTTATTTTTTCAACACAAACTCTGTGTCGAGCAGTTTATTCGTCGCGCGATACTATTAGCAGGGTTTTTGTTTTGAAAGGCAATCAGATTGCGTAGCCCTAGCTAAAGGATAATTGAATTGTCACACTACAACATGTGCCTCATAACGGCATCGCCACAATTCTGAAGGTTATATTATAACGTCATATTATCGAAAGCGGATCCATTTGTGTAAATGTTATTGTATCCCAATTTAGAGTTCAATTGAATCTAAAAGGATTTTAAATGTTATCGATTAAACTCTTCTTGATAGCTATCTACCGTCTTCAAGAAAACCGATAAAAATGCTTGAGAGTGTTTACAAAGTACACCCAGTGTACAATAACAAACTATTTAGTAGAAAGTTTAAAAGGATAGGAAAAACTGCTATCAGTTATATACTGCAGGTAAGAGGCCACTTTACTTAAGTCGACATTTACGGAGAGTCTCGAGGGTTTAAGTTTCTCTGTGCGATCGTCTAAACGCGAAGAAAAACTACGTTGGCTGTTAGTCTCCTTTATCGAACGATGCACTAAATTGCATATGCTATGTTTTACGCTAGACGTTTGTTTGGATACTTTATGGGTGTTGCAGAACAGAACTGTTAGTTTTTGGATAATGATAAGAAGAACAAGAGCAGTTGGGCGATTGCCTCATCTAGCATTCGAGTCGCGCTGCGGATACCCCGCGGACCCTTAACCCGCGCCCTATTTCTCCTATTCCGAGGACTATTTACGTCGTTTTGTTTGATAATCTGCTATTGTTTCGTTGGGCAACGCGGCGTCCCTGTGAGAATTATGCTAGCTATCTATACAGAACGTGGACGGCGTGCGAATATGTAATGAACTAGGAACCCATCCACGCTCCGCCTGCGTGCTTACGTTTTTTATGGCTATTTGTGTTTGTTCATTGATGTAGGTAGCTGTTTGGCGAACGCTAACAGGTACGCCTGTTCTGTATGAGATTCTAATTATCTACAAATGTTTGTAAACCTATTTTTATAGTTATTCTAAACGATTTCAAAGAAGCCTTGAACCTGAATGCTGTAGCACAAAGGTTGACTAGCAATATTGACGAAAAGCTTATTTATAAGCTTTCATTCCGAGAAGCAATTATCTAAGCAGGAAAATATATTTTTATTAGCATTAAGTGAGGCGTGCCTATTATAATCCCAATACTTACATAGATATAGTAAACCTTTATATAAAAACAACATGTGCAGTCGGCGTGTTTTACTTACATAAAATAAAGATGGAGCTCGACCTACCTTCACGCTCATTTTTTCTAACAATAAATTCTTTGTAATCTCCTCCCTTGACAAACTGTCCTCCGATGTGACTCGTCCATACGATTCATGAAGCCATTTCATTTCCGTTTATATGCCTATTTGTATTCTCTCTTCCTTCGCGGTTAGAGAAATCTCTATACTGAGATGCTCTTTCAATTTGAATCGAAACGGCCGAATTGGGGGAATAATTTATTTGGAAAGCTACTTTTTTATTCAGAACAGCTCTCTATGCTTAACGTCCCCGGGTGTTTTCCTTGTTGTTACTTGTTTGGTCACTGGTTGGAGCTAACATTGATATAAGCGAAATGTTCAAATTTCGAACACCCTCAAATATTTTACATTCTACCTAACTGAGGTAGGTACCTCCTACCTAAAGATGTTAACTTAAGTTTAAATACATACCTATGTGTATATTGTTCCAATTTATTTCGGTCGTTTCGGACTCGAGAGCCTAAATTAAATTGCGACCCCAAAGCTGTTGTTTATTTATATTATGCTACTTCTATGTATTAACTTCTACCTTTTATATTTAGTAAAGGTATATTCAAATGTAATTTAATCGGATACAAACAAAACTCTGAACTGTTTCAGTTGAGGGTTGAAAATTGTTTTAGTAAATACGACATGCATGTACGGTGGCTATAATTTGTACATGTATCGGCTTAAGATAGGATTGAGTGTTTATTTAATGTGTGCGTGTAGTGGGAGCGGGGAGCGCAGGCCTGGGAGCGCTGGCTCAGCGCCGGGGTGCTGACATTGCATTAAAAGGTGGAGCGTGACCGTCTGCGCATTACCCGGCTTCGACTTAGGTTTGTTCCATGCCTCGACTCAAGCGTCTTATTGAAATCTAATTTTCGTTAATCCTCGCAACGAGTCCGCCCGGCGAAGCGAAGCCATTGCCAATAATATTGTTGTTGTTATTACTCTGTGGAATGCATTTCATTCCGTCCTCTACGTCGAAATGCTATGATAATGTTTGCAGTTTACCACGCTATTATGTACGACTACACAACACAGACGGGTGCTTATTAACTGCGTTATTTTGGTACAAAAGCGATATGAACGTACAACAGTCACAGATCAATTAATTTAATGATTCCTTGTGGTTGACAATAATTAATCACAATATCTAGTTGTTACGAATTCTATCGTTATTGCTATAGGAAGGTTCTTCCAACATTAAAATACTAGTAGTTTTTCTGTTTCTTCATTGAAACTCTAATTTAAAATAAAAATAATAGTAGTCGCACTAGCGACCCGCCCCAACTTCGCACGGGTGCAATACTTATATATTACGGATGTATTATACTTATAAACCTTCCTCTTGAATCACTCTATTAAAAAAAAACCTTATCAAAATCCGTTGCGTAGTTTTAAAAATCTAAGCATACATAGGGAAAGACGACTTTATTTTATACTATGTAATGATTACGTAATCATCGCGAATAATGCAATGTACTCTCTTATATTATAATAATGAGCATAATATGTAAGGTTGTGGGCTTTTTATATAATACGTAAAGCCGATTGGTTTAATTTGTGCCGCTGGTGTGGGCTCGTCTGCAGTAGGACGTATGACAGGCGCTTAATTTAGCCGCGGCTCCTGCGTACTGCTCGGAGCGGTCTTGCGGCGCGAGGCGCTACACTCTGATTTATGTTATTTGCACGTAAAGCGGAATTAATGGCTTTATTACTCTTCTCTGTTTGCTGATCTCGGATGCCGAGCTCCGCAAGCTCCGTCCGCGCCCACAACTCCGTTTGAACAGCCGAAAAGCCCTTTTGAATCAGCGGTTTGGCAAATACGTAATGTATTCGTATGTAACGTTTCAGCAAATTCAACATTTGCGATTCTACCCTGAATGTCTCAAGATTACATATTCTTATGCAAAGTTTTACATTATAGGAACAAGGAAATGGGTAACTACTTACATAAAATATAACGCACATAAAGTTAAATTCAGCTAAGGTGTTATAGTGGGTCTGGTAAGTTAGCCAGAGTTTCATTATAGAACGTCATAATTCATGTGTGAGTAATATCTCGTGTGGCACACATTCTCTGGCGCGCCGGTGCGCAGCCCCAGGTGAAAAATTTGAGCGCGGCCTCGTTGTGCCGCGAGCTTAGTGTTTTATCTCGGCTTAGCGTTACGAGGATTTGTGGCTCGCTAAGTAACGTTTTATGTCCCTGGAACGGCTGCAAGTTAGCTCCCTTGATAAATATCCATCTTTGATGGCCAGCGCCTCAACTTTACGTACCTACGCAATAATGCTCTTTCACGCATTTGTTGAATGCACAATAATCCTGTAAAGCAAACAATACAAATTAGGTCTGTGAAAATGCTCGGGGAACAACATCAAGCTGCAGGTGGATTTCCTGCACAATCCGAGTTGCGCCGGAATCACTGGTCGTAAATAACACGTCGCATTCGTGCTTCCTTTCTTCTGCTTCTACGAGACAACCTTCGAATTTGCTAGCTAAACTAATAAATCATTTAACTTTAGGTGTGCACTGTTTATGCACATATTTTAAATTCATTTTTCTTATTAGTAGAGAAATATATTTTTTTAACTTTATTCGATTCGATATAATCAACGCTAATCAGAAGTGTTAGCAAAGATCGAATTGGTTTATTTAAAAAAATATTATATATTTTTGGGTATAAGTTTTTGTCCCGAAAAAAATCCGGTCGTGTGCTAAGCGATAAGAATTCATCATGAGAGAGTGTAAAGCACAGCATAATAACATTATCAGACTTATTACATTCGATTTACATATACTATACTGTTGAGCCTCGGGCCACCATTCTAAGAGAGAGTTTCGGCAGTAAGCCTTAATCCACCACGCAGGTCCACTGCAGGTTGGTGGATGCCATTGTCTTCGAATTTTTGGTCCTATCTTCCTTCTAGAAGTTTCCTTCACCGTTTTAAAAGCAGCAATGATAAAATAAATAATGCGAAGTAAAGAACTTGTTTGTGTCGGGGCCACAAAGGATTTTGTGTATTTCTAGATTATTTATTTAAATAAATATCTGAAAACAGGGTTTAGTCGTGTATATGTTACTGAAAAACCTCTAAATACTACCTCCAATGCAATTTATGGTAGTTTGCACCCACAGAAAACTTGAACAAACTCTGCATCGTATACCATTCTTATTCTTACACACTTGTTTTCCAGCTGCACCTCTGTAGAATTTGTTAGGTTTTGAAACTTGCTTTAAACCTCGCTTGCATACAGAAAAGGTGCTCTAAAAAGTATTTTGTAGTTTATTTGCGTTAGGAATCGAATTGGTAATAAAACCCAGTATATCCACATAAAATTGGACTGGAAGTGTTGTATCGAAGCAGTGGAGTGGAATGCAGGCGACGTGCCACTCTGTGTTTGTCGGCGTTGTCGGTTAGAGAGCGCGCAGGCGGGAGGCGGCGAACCGTACCCGCAGATGCAAGCGTACGTACGGAATGCGGAATAGTCTACGGTTACACCTCGCATCGTCCAAATAATTTATACCCAAGCTATTGTCGACTAGGCACACACGTGAAATTGATGTCAACCGGTGGTTTATTGTTGCAGCGCCATACCTGGGCTCTTGGAAACTTGAATGAAAATTTGCAATGAAGCTAAACTCCGAAATATAATTGTCTTTTTATAGTTTAAAGAAATTTCATGAATAAATAGATAGTTTAATACACTTAAGCCTCTAAGGTATAATTTTAAAATGAAATAGATGAACGAAAAAGACTGGCCAATTAAATTTTCTAGAACTTGTACTCAATGCAGCTTGTTATGTTACAGCAAACATTTCTTCAGCAACCTGCCTCCAATGTCCGAAACAATGGACTTATTGAAGGCAGGATGCACGTTTGTTTTGATTTCATAGAGGGTAAAGACAGTAGAACAAAATAATCAAATTCATCAGCCCTTTGTCTTGGAGCCGCTCTGTTAGCCCGCTCGTCGGACGCGACTCTGTGTCGATTGTTTACTTCGTTAGCCGAGTCTCTATCTCCACCCGCACACACGTTGCTTCAACGAACTTTGATCGTGTTATATTCGCGAAGGTAAATATTTTTTCCGAACAGTAAGAGCATCGTGTAGAAATGTTCGCTCAAATCGATTCAAGTTTTCTCTATAAAAGTGTGATGTGCTAACAGAGAGATGAGTTGATATGTAGCGATATTTACACCGAATTTATTATTTATGTACCGCTTCTTAGTTGTGGATATAGGCTTTCTCTCAAAGCTCGTACATGGCGGCACCTGCGCCCAGCACAAGCTCGTCTCGCGTAAATTTATGAACGCTTTCAACGTGTGCCACCTGACCTGGCGAACGACATTTTGCCGGACAAATGGCTCTTTGCCTCCATTTCTATTGGATACTTATTCTAACTTGGTTACGATTCGTAAACTAATAACTGAGATCTACGACATCGATAGAAATCCGTCCCTATGTTTTAGGGTTCCTTATGCTTAAAATATTTCTTAATGTTTGAATTTGTATAGGCACAGTCCGTCTTGAATTTGTTTAGAGTTTTGTTTTTGTAGTCGAAAACAAGTTCAATTGAAAAACAACTAAGAACATTGCAGAATTCAAAGTTTGGGTTTTTGTTTTGTTAGGTTTTTGAAGGTCTGCGATAAAACACTAATATTGTGACTACGACAAGTAAAAAAGAAAGTAAGAAACTTACTTCATTGCACTTATTAAGATGGGGTACAAAAATGTTACTGCAATTGCTGAGGGGTTAAATAATGTTCAATTTGAACATATGGTATAGAAATTTGACTGAGTGAGACGGATGCGTTTTGGCTATATTTTTCCTATTTAATATTCTTATATAAACGTTAATATTTCAAAATGAAATAATAACCGAGAGGTTTTTTAACTATGTTGTAAAAGAAACAATATTAATTCTTTGATACTTTCCTTGCCCATTTTATCTACTTAAAATATTCTTTGAAGAAAAACTGAAATTCAATGAAAAACATCAGCGTTCTTCGGAATCTGGCATTTAACTTTACGGTTGCGTTTAATTGCAATGGAATCCTCGCTCTGTTCTAAGACGAAGTCCTTATAGGAAAACTTTTTTAATATCAAGCGTTACAGGCTGTCCCTCCGATCGGAAACACCTATCTGAGACAGTGAAAACAAAAGGCTTTTTGTATGAAAGAATCGCAAGTAGAATTGTGTTCCCGGCTGCGGATAAATTTATAGCGAAATGTAATGCCGTCCTGGGGGACAGTCTGCTTGTGAGCTTCGGCCTCCCTTTGCACGACACTATCTCGCATCTTATGGTCCAGCCTTGCTTTTCTATTTAATAAATTAACTTTAAATCCATTAAAGCTAATGTACCTACTTACATTTATTTCAAGATAACTTCATTTCTAATTTTATCTTCTATCGGAGTGGAGTAAAGTAGAAAGGTCCGCAATGGGGTGCGCGTTTCTCGAAGGTAGGCATTTTCTGTTTTCCATTTCCTCAAAGAAAGCTAAGGACGTATTAGTTTCTATTTTTGTTTCTTATTTAGGAAGTTGAAAATGTTTTGTGTAAGAGGCTGTTACATCACGTATTGTAAAACGCTTTTTGATGCTTGCCGCCTACGAGGGTACGACTATTCTAAAAACAATATGTATCGATATATTGTTTTTAGAATAGTCGTAACGTAGCTATAAATATTTTACAGCACGAGATTAATATAATATTTGTGGTAATAAGTAAACATAAAAAAAAGAAATCAAATGTAGACAATCAAGATGTTTGAGAGAGCAATTACTCAGATTTGAAATATAGATTTCATATTAATTTTAGAGCTTTGGTTCTCTTTTCCCTATAAGTAAGATGAAATGACTTTAATAAAGAAAGTATTATAATAAAACAGAGATAAAACATTGATATTAAAAGTATTTGAAGCTAACTTACATAAACTAAAACCATAACCGAAGTATAAAAGTACTTTCGAAAATTGGATATAAAGCGGGGTAGATAGTGATACCGCAAAATGTGCCAAGAGAGGAGTATTATTGTAGCGCTACAGTCACAGCCGGTGCGTGAAACAAGAGGTAGTAGGAAAGCGATTGTGAGGCTATCGTGCCCGTGCCCGGCTAGATTTAGTTTACAGAGATACGCTCCACTTTAATGTCCAACCTCTTGGTACGGAACGTTGCTTCCGTCGCTATCTAGCTACACTACAGCTTTATGTACACGTCTGCTTTGTACGCGTTTTGTTTTTATTGTATAAGCTGTCGTCCGACCTGAATTACTATGCAATTTGCTTGTACTTAAATGTTTGTATTCTGTTTGTATAGTTATTTAGATAACCAGTTACTTTACGTTAACCAATAGTAGAATGTATCAATCAACATGCGGTGACAGTGTACAGTTGGTGACTATGCATGCTATTGTTATGCTTGTGTAGATAGTAACCCTGCTACTAGTACAATAATATCCACCGCTGGGCCCACATAAAGAAAATTATCAAAGACTATACAAAGTGTCTGAGACTACGACGTACAAAATGTGTACCACCATGGAACTAGTAGATACATGATTCTAAAACCCCCGGTCTTGAATTTATCGTCTGGTTTTGTTTAAAAGTAAAAAAAAATCTTTTTTATTTTGACCTTTTGAATACCGTAATTAGAGAAACAATAGAAATACAATAGGTATGCGAACGCCGGCTTCGCTTGGGGCTCATGTATAAAATGGTTATCCAAAATAACTCCAACTACATTAACAATTAAAGAAGTAATACTCATGCTTCGATGTCTGAAACAGTGTATTTAATATACAATGTTGACAGTGTGCAAACCAGGCGGAGACATTAACCCAATGCTCGCTACGAATAGAATAGAAAATAGGCATATTCATATTCAAATATATTCTATTTAGTTTCGCATAGGTTGAGCAATATATTCTTTGTGTCACGGTCCTCTCTCCTACATAATAGAATACATGTATAACTTTATCTATAAAAACGCTCGTTTCGCCTACAAAAATGTTGAGCACTTGATACAAAACCTCCGGTGGATAAAATGTGCTTTGCCATCGAAATACATATACAGCGAAGAGTTAAATATAGTACAAAATACGTTTATTATTATTAATAACAAAGAAAGATTATTTGAACATTAAGATATTATTTCAAAAAATAAAATTTTAAATAATATAAACTAAACTTTCGACTAATTAATTTAGCTTGCCAAGCTAAAGGAAAGGTTATAATTTTAGTAAGAGATGTGATTTACTTTCTGGTGGTCCAGCAAGAATGAGTGAAGTTGTTTCTTTTTTCATGCGTTCGCCCAAAAAGAAAAATGTCTTCAGCAGATAATTTATGTATCTGTTTACGTATGTTCCATCGTTGGCGTCAAAATTTTTAAATGAAAATGGATGCAATCGGTTCGTAATTTT
This sequence comes from Mythimna loreyi, assembly GCA_029852875.1. Classification (NCBI taxonomy): domain Eukaryota; kingdom Metazoa; phylum Arthropoda; class Insecta; order Lepidoptera; family Noctuidae; genus Mythimna; species Mythimna loreyi. The sequence continues at coordinate 9,373,595 of CM056786.1, forward strand.
ATTATGGTCCGAGTGACTTAGGCACTTTTTAATGAGCACAGGATGTGAAATCTAAAAAGCAAGGCTCTTTGAAAAATTAGCAAAATATTAAAGTAGGTATGCCAAGCGGCACAAACCCGGCATTTATTATATTTCAGAGATTATTCGCGTTCTGATTCTGAACATTAATCGTAGATTTTTTCGTAGTCGCGTTTTAGCTTTGAACTGCATGTTACTTGAACTCGTTACTCTTTATGTCGTGTCGGGCGTTACCTGCTCCATTACCGTGAGTGGACTTTCAGTATTTATAATTTCCATTAGAGTTTTAGCAAGCTGAACTTTGAAGTTTAGTAAACGAGAAGTTGTTTAAGTATTCCCTTACCGAGGAGTTGTAGAAGGCTGGTGTGTTTGCGGAGCGCGGTGGCGGCGGCCGGGCGCTCCGACACCACGCCTCGGGAAACATCGCCCGAGATGCCACAAAAACTTCACCCCCGTTTTATTATTACTACGATGCTAATTAAAATAGCTCCGAATAGATTACGGGCAGCTTCTGGCAGCGGCGCTTAATGCGCTGGCTTTACGACGTCACGCTTTATGCTCTCTCATTAGCGCCGTCTCCTAACTCACCGTTTTTATGGATACACATTTTCCTTTATCCCATATTTCCTTTTTTGTTTGATTAGTTTCTTCTTGTGAGTTGAACACAAAACACAATCATTTCGATCTCAGGTAAACTCACATGCTAAAGTAATAATTTCTTCAATGTCGGCGTCGTTCGTGGAAATTCGACGGAGTATGTAAGAGTTGATATAGTAAATAACGAACGATATTTAGGTAGATTTAGTAGAGCTCCCCTAAGTATCATGACTGCCGCTGAAATGACGGACACATGAGCCTTTTTCACTTTATCTCTAAGATATGCAATCCCCTGGGTGGTGCAGATGTCCACCCACAAGGCTTTGGCAACAGATGTTTACGAGGGAGCCGACGGACTGTTCGCTATCCTGTAACAAAAAAAAGAGAATGCTCATGATGGACTTGTTAAGACTTGTTAATAAATAAATGATAAACACCATTCCAGATTCAATTATAAGTTCCATTATATAAAATGTACATAAGACCAAATAATTATTTTCCTGATAATAATACGGTCAGATATTTACGCAGGCAATGAATGGACACTACGATAATAACAATAAAATAATCCAGTTTCAGAGGCGTGTGATAATGACGCGACCAGCTCGTTAGCCACGTGGGGATTACCTATTGTTAATGTTTTAATTTGTTTCTGCCCCCGCATACAGTCCTTCGTTATTTGTCGTTTTACGATTAACATTAACGCTTTTGTATTTGCTGTACTAAGCCAACATGTTCAAATATAAACGTTGTTTAATAATAATCAGTTTATGATTGCGATGTAAAAATATCTACTTTAAACTTTTGTCATTTGTTTTTATGTATTTTAATTTGGTATGATAACGTGACTCAAAATAAAAAGTTGTTTAAACCCAGGGTGATAAAGCTAATATTTTAATACACGTAACATATTTATTTGTTCAGTGGTATTGACGGAGCCTGACCTCGTTTCCACATGTGTTGCTAGGAGTTTTCGGGCGCACGTAACTTTGCCTTTTCGTAGCAATTCTGAGTGAGAGCTGGTGCCGGCCGCTGCCACAGCCCCCTTGCCACAAACTCACACCCTATTGTGTCCATTACAACCCTTTACAACTTCTAGTTTTTACTCACCTCAGTGTACGTAGCACAAAACGAGCGTAAAGGCCTTACATTGTTAAATATAGTTGTTACCTCGGGTTGTATTTTGTAGTGTTATGTTTAGGTAACGTCCAGATGTTTAGTGAGGTAGGTTTGTTTAGTTACATTGATGGTTTTATACCTATTTTGTTTTAACGGTCGCCAAATATAAGAACCATTAATCGGATATGAACTAAAATACTTATATATAGATAACACGGTGTATCACAAACAAAAACCACCTCTTTCAGTTTTATGTTATCAACAGTGTTATTTGTCCTTATATTTATATGTCTAACTCTCCTAGCCACAGTCCTATTATATCTTTCATGTAAGTAGTTACTCAGCATCGTTTGTTCGTCTTCAGTGATGAAATACAGAATGGGTGCCCATTTCCCAGAACGCTAGCCTTTGTGCTTTACTGTCGGTTTGTTTATTTTAGGGGCCTGGCTCGTAAACACTCACAGACCGATACACTAAATTTAAGTTGCCCTTCTTTATATTCTCTCCAGAAATTCCTTTTGGGCGGAAGATGGTCTTCCTTCCGTAAAAATATCGTAACGTTTTTAGTTAAAACTTTTTATTAGGTAATCCATTCGTTTTAATTTATGTTTCTACTTTGTGGACGTTTATTTACTATGCATAAGGAGAGCTAAACAAGAATAAACAAGTGTGCGGTACACGTACATACGACGTAGCTGTTCAAACTGGAAACTGATATAAGTGCACTTGCAACATTAAAAGGTTTCCTGGTTGGTTGCGGTGTTAGATAGTGTACGATGCTCGTGTAAGATAGCTGGCTCGAGCCGCGTCGCTCGCCGTGCCCGTACTTAATTTACTGCCACGGTAACGCCACAAGCACGCTCCATATCCACCGCGTTATTGCCAACTTGAAAGCAAGAATAGCATACACATTTCCTTCATATCTTCTGAATTTAAGCGTCTGCCCACTCTAACATTACATTATATTCTTTTTATACAACTCGTTCCAGACGAGGGTTTTATATAGAATTTTCCATTGTCTATATTTTTATTGAGGTAGTTTCGTTGGTTGATGGTTATTATATTAATAAATTAATAAAAAAATGTGGGTGTATACAGAGAGTAATGGAAATGGGTGGTCGTATTTTTAATACGGCTTCTGCCCATACAAATCAACAACTTTCTTCAAGAAATTATACTCGATTCCGTAAAGATTAGTCTTCCCACGCTAATTTTGATCAGCTTATGAAACTTTGACTTCTTTGAAGAAAGTTATTCATTTCCATAGGCAGAAGCAGTATCTAAAATAACATGGCGCACTTCCGTAATACGCTGTTATGGTATCTACTAGATTTTTTAAATATGTATGCTCGTTATAATTCAAGGTCTTTTCGGTTGTAAGCTATACTGAAAATCAAGGTTATATATGGCAATTTATCCGATCCATCTTTTCAAATAAGCAATAAGTCTCTGGGTATTGTTATTATTCCACGAGAGCATCGGTAGTCGGCAGGTAGAGTCGCGGGGCGCATGCTACGTGTACGACACTTTTATTACACCGCACCGGAGGCCGCGAGCGAACGTTTTGTCACCTCTTCGAGAGGCTTACACCGTAAAAAGGAGAAGGGTATTTTTCATGACTTTTCCACGCGGATGCATTTCACCGCTTTGCTTCAATGGGTTTGCGAGGTACCTAACCTTTGCCGCTGAGTTATATCAAAGTGCTTTCGTTTCCACGTTCGCACTGGAAAGCTTTAATTCATGACTGCTAGAAAATATTCTTTCGCTATAGTTGGAGAGTGGAAAAATCTGTTAAGTTCTGAAAATACGTGAATGTGGTTTTAACTTCGTGACTTAATTACTTCCAAGAGCGAATATAACTTGGTAATATAAGCAATTAGAAACTTATTTGACGCTGCCGGTCCGCCTGTTCCGCCTCGGGCGCAGGAATCGTGAGCGGGATGAGCCATTACGTGCTTTCACAGAACTTTTCCTTTTAAAAGTCGTCTCTTACTCTTTTGAAACTTATTATATTGGATAATTCGGCTGAAAATATGAATATGATGGCCACAACTTTAGTAATTTAAGCGAAAGGCAGAAAAATTCTGTCGATTACGCCATGAAAAACGGTCTCCTACGGCGCTTAGCCCAGATTAAGGCTTTATGAGAATCCTCTTTATTATAACGTTAGCATGAGGTGGTGTCGACTACTTTACGGGTGAAGTTTGTGCAGTAAAGGCATTAAGCAAAACTTGTCACATACAACATTTGCACAGCTGACTCCACCTATTTTCTTTTCATTTGCAAGACGTAAATATTACAAGTAGTCTAATTTGAGAACTATTCCTACACGGCACGGTTTATACAGTTAATAGGTTTAATTATAAACAAGCGCAAATATACACATCCGAAAGCCTCTCAGTTAGATTTTTTATGAGGGTTGGTTTAATATCTTGCAACATACGCCAACACCAGTCGCAGAGCTATCAAACCACAAGTAATTCCATACCCCGCCGATTAATGACAATTCGCTCGGCATCGCATACTAAGCACTCCAATTTGTGATACTCTTCTATTGGGAACATGAAAAAACGAACGTCGATTTTTCTCATTCAAGCCCTCTATCTACGTGGAAACGAACAAACTGCTAATATAAGATTCGTTATTTTGTCTCATTTATATAGTTAGCAGTAAATTGTTATACAAAGCCGAAAATTGCATGAAAAGAACAAACTATAGGAGAAAATTTTTAAATATAATTATATCGTATGCAACGGCATATGAAAAATACACTGTTATACCACGGGCTGAATAACGATTCAGCCCGTGGTATAACAGTGTATTTTTCAATTCAATTTGTTCAGTTCCGTGATTGATTTATTCAACAAACATCATTTTACCGAATTGTATATCATAATATGTTTAACAGACATAAGTTAACAGACAGACGGACCACAAATCCTATAAGGTTTCCGTTTTTACTTTTGATGAACAGAACCTTAAAAATAAATAATATTTTTTTTTTCACACATATTTGCTCCACAATATTGTTAGCAAACTTATATAACTATGTAGCATATAAAAGAAGAAAAAAAGAACTAGGTAAGTGCGAGTTAAACTCGCGCACTAAGGGTTCCGTACAAACTTATCTATGAAAACAGTTCAATTACCGAGTTGAGTCACGAAAATTTTTACTACAAATTTACAGTTTCATATTTTTTCCTACACTTGTGCTATGAAACCTTCATGTTAAATTTCAGGATTTTAGATCAACGAGAGTGCCATGAATTTTGATTCCTTTAAGAATGTCGAAATGTATGTTTTTTGCGATGTAAACGGCGTATCTTCTTTTTTAATTAACTTGGAAATTTGATTTTTTCACAGTTTTAAGGAACGGTAGATTTGAAAATATGGTTTAAATTTCAGCTTGATACGTTCACGCATTCCTTGGGTAAAGGGATTTTTTTTAAAGACGCAATGTTTTCATTCCCATAGCCTTGGTTCATACCTCTCTTCATAAGTCTTCAAACTTGACAAGAATGTTATCACCATATCCAACATTAGTGTTCCTACATTAACTCCCACATTCCTCATTCACTTCCTAGGTTCTAAAGAAAAAATCCAGGTGCGAATGTAAAAAATGAGTTTTTAACGACACGTTCACGCGGATCTGCTGGTAATTCCTAAATAAATTGGAAACAATTTTTTCATAATCCCCTAATTTACGGCTGTCCAAGACATTTTTCGCTATCGCTTTAAATGAATACCAAGTATCTTTTCCGACACTGTATAAGTGACCATCGAATATATATTTTTTAATATCTTTTTACATATTTTACTTTTGGAAAGAAAAGAAAAATTTGTTTTTAAATATATCGAGCAGGTCCATCTTTGTCGAGTGCTTTGATAAAAACATTAATACCATTTTGATATGAAGCATAGGAAAAATCCCAGTTTTTTGAATAGAGGACTATTTTTAACATTCCTTTTGCTAGGCGAAGGCAAGGTGAGCTGGACAATTACCAGAGGGACGGCCCACCGACGGCCGAGGACAGACATGTGTGGAAAAATAAGAGAGAGGGTTTCGCCCAGCTGTGGGACATAATGGGCTAATTAACTAACGTTGTTAGGCAAATCATTATGTACAGGTCTATTTTTTTAGGGTTCCGTACATCAAAAAGAAAAACGGAATCCTTTAAGGACCACTTTGTTGTCCGTCTGTCTGTCAAGCCCTTTACTACAAGCTTTTATTTAGTTTCACCTGTACCGATGTTTGTTATCAAATCTTGTAAATTTAATTTGATCCACTTCCACTCAAATTACAATGCAGAATTATTATGTCGTGGAGCTGATCTGATGATGGAAAGGGAAGGTGGCCATAGGATCACGGATTACGACACAACCCCATTGAGTTTGAGCTCGTGTGATTGGTCTTGACGAGTTTTAATTATATAAGTTTGTACCGCGCTATAAAAGCTTGCTAAAAAATATTTTCATTGAAAACTTGTTTAACAATATCTTTAATTTGCTAGCCCATACAAAAAACCGTAGTATTTGGTATAACCATATTGCATACCAAAAAGAGGACCACTTGGAGGATGAGGTTTTTTTTTTGTAAGATCAAGTAATTGAAGAGGAAGGTTTATATGTATAACACGTACAATGTACATAATATATTTAATATCACCACTGCATCCGTGCGAAACCGAGGCGGGTCGCTAATAATTTATAAGCCTGATTAGTGGTCTCATATGTTTCTCATATGTTTTTTTTTATTTTTTAGAAATCTATTAACGAACACCACTTTTCAGTATTGTGTGACTGGCTCAATGATTTGGTAGGTCTACGAATATTGTTGCAACACTAATACCAATCCTTCATTTAAAATACTGAGGAAATGGACACTCCTTTTACGGTATAGTATCACTCTGCTGTCAGGGGATAATTAATTCCATTGTTGAAGATGTGAAACAAGCATTTCAGAGTTTACTTTTTTGAAAGCTGCAAGTCTTTTATAAAGGATTCACTACTTTAATTTACTAGTGAAATTAAAAGTGGTTCACTATCTTATCTTCAGTGAAGATCATCTAAATTCCTATATATCCTGGCTTGTAGTAGTTGCCTCAATCTGTCTCCATATGCTCTGGTTCTTTTTCATTACTTGAAGTTCTGAACAGTTGCACTTCATCAGAATGAAATACAGGTTTAGTGATCGATCCAATATCGAGTACTATATACCTAGTAAGTAACCTCTTATTTTTTAAGTTTGTTAAAAACAGGAATCTTTTTAACCAAATTAAAAAGTAGGAGGTTTCGGTATTGGTTCAAACTATTAAGTTTAGAAAAAAATGATATTAGAAACCTCAATATTATTTTCGAAGATCTGTCCATAGACACGGCACACGTATGGGTTTGATTTTTTTTTTTATTTCTGTTCTAAGAATGGGGAACCCCAAACGTTATTGCTTTTTAGGGTTCCGTTGTCAACAAGGAACACTTATAGTTTCGCGGTGTCTGTCTGTCCGTCCGCGGATAATCTCAGCGACCATTAGCACTAGAAAGCTGAAATTTGGTATCAATATATGTATATCAGCCATGCCGACAAAGTGCACAAACAAAAAGTGGTAATACATGTTTTATTAGGGTACTTTCCACTTTATGTGTAGGGACACGTAAAGTGGAAAGTGATTTTTTTTTCATTTCTTCCATAACATGTGATATATTGTTGGATGGGTATTTAAAAATGATTAAGGGTTCCGTAAAATATTTTTTTTGATAATGATAATATTTTCGGAAATAATCGTTCCAAGAGTAAAAAATGAGGCGTCCCCCCTTCTAACTTTTGAACCATAAGTTAAAAAAAAATTCAAAAGTAGAACTTTAAGTACCTAGTATCAAAAGACGAAAAAAAAAATAGGATGAAAAGTTTTTGAAAAATTAAAAAAAAAACGTTCTGAACAAATTTTCTAATATAAAAGTACATGCAAGCATTTTTTAAAACTTTCTTACATATTTCATTATCCTGAGCGTATCTTCTTTCAAATAAAAATACAAAAAGAAAAAAATCGGTTCACGCAATCCAAAATTACCACCGGGTACAACGCCATCTCTCGGGAAATTGGGTTACTAATTTTTATATGCTCTACTGGAAGAAATTTGTGGCGGACGGGAAACTACGGAACCCTACACTGACCGTGGCCCGACACGCTTTTTGGCAGATTTATTTCTATTTTTGTATGAAGATCTTAATGCGGTTCACAGAATATATCTACTACCAAATTTCAACAGTGTAGCTCTTATAGTTTCGGTAAAAAGTGGCTGTGACACAAGGACGGACAGACATTACGAATACTCCGTTTTTCGCCATTTGGCTAGGGAAAAATAAAAATTGCAAAGTAGTGTTATTTCTCTAAGTTGAATTTTTATTTTATCTCATAATTAAAAAGGTTATTTAAAAGAGTACCGATTTCAGTATATCAGATATTATGATATAGGCTTGCGGGGAGCTTACGGTGGGTTCGGGGAATTCGGTGCTAAGGCAGGCCTTCCGAACGATCCGAATGGATAAGCAAAATAATTAAAATATAAAAATTTCGCGTTTATCGAAGTAATCTCTGAGCATTAAAACGATACGCACAGTTGTATTTGCTGTGCTTCTGTATGTACCTACTTGTATTACCAATTATGCAAAGCGTCTTCCTCGTTGCGGCGCGCGAGCGGGGCGTCGCGGGGTGCAGGCAGGGCGGCCGATGTCGCGCTCTTTCCTCACTCGTAGCGAAATAACGACCTCAATTTGCATAACAATGCTCGTCACCCCTTATTCCCCACCAGCGACTTTCACAGGCTACGCCGCTGTGTCCCACCGGACCCGACACCTTTTTTTACTCAAAATCTGTCCAGTGAGAACTTTCATTGACACAGAGCTTTTGCTTTATCTTGCAATCGGTTCAGTAAATCATTAGCAGATTTGTTGTAGGTATGCTGGTTAGTAAGCTTCCTTTGCTTCTGTTAAGTACCGTTTATAATATAGCGAGCCTTTTCTTTTCCTGTAGATTTTTCTAAAGCTTCTGTTTTTTTTATTTGCCTTTTGCATGATTTTATTTTTCAACAGTTTTCATCTCAAAATGCTTGTGTATTGATAGGTTTTAATACTTGAAGCATTTATAGTGGTTCTGAGAACTTTATCTATTTGAAATTGCTGTGGGATTTCCATATAAGAATATTTTTTTTAGCCCCACGCCACACGCCAAACGGGCGTATGGCGTGAGGGCTAAACTTGGGCATATGGTGTCGAACTGTGTTTGCAGGTTTTAACTGTCGTATTTGATATTTCCACATTGGGTTTGAATCTAATGCATACATGGAACTTGGCTGACACACGGTGTCAGATGTGGAAGTGGGTCTATCCGAATTTAACATATGCGCAGTCATTTTTACCTAATGACATCACATTGATGTCTTGGCCATAGCTTTTATTTTCCTTTTAATCATCCATTTGTCTACTTTACCGAGATTATTTGGTAGTGAAGCACTATGGTAGGTAGGTAGGTAAGGCAGCTACGGTCTACCGATAAAAAAGGGCATAAACAGTTGGGCCTAACATAGAACCTTGGTGTACTCCAGACTATGTATTATAGAATTTAGAACCCTTGTCGAATGCCGGCTTTACATCCAGGAAAACACCAGAGCAGTATTCTTTACTATCTAGTGCCCGTGATACTTACCACAAAACCTGGTCCACAGTCGAGTGTCCTACTCTAACTGTTTACTAATGTTGTAAGATAATCTTCTGTCTTTGAGTATAGGGTTTAGTCACCTTCAGGCAACTTTTTTAAATAACTTTGAGGTACGAATAGGGGCCGTATTGGTCAGTATGATGACATTAAGTCTGGCAGTTTTCCGGGCTTTAATATTAAAACGATTATGAAAACCTTTCATGTTTTATAAAATTAAATGCTCTGAATTGATATAAAGATTTGCGTATTGTAAGATCTGATTTTTAGGTAGTTTTTGTAAAAACAGTCGTTGTTAAACTAAATCCACGAGTCTTATTTTTTTAAGGCATAGTTGTTAATTTTCAAATCACAGTATTTTTTCGTTAGTATTTTTTAAGTGGAAAATCATTAAATCCTCCCACTTTGAGTAGAACGAAAGAGATTGTCACACTTTTACTAACTGAAGGAACACATACGTATTATTACTTATGTGCCAACAGTTGCTCTTGTTGTAAGGTCATAGTAGTTCTTCCATACAATCCTCCATCAATATACCTACATACATTTGTAGCTAAACTAACACTAACGACTTAAAAATTAAAGCTGCGTTTTTAAGTCGACTGATTTTTTTACCTCTTCTCTCATCATCTTTGTTCAGTGATATCTTTGCCATATGTGACCCGCTTTTGAGGTTTTGTTTCTGTTTTGGTTTTGCTGCCACCTGGCAGGAATTTAAACGAGAGCACCTGCTCTCGTTTAAATTTGTTTAATATTGAAAGAACTTCGGAGACAGACCATTGAATAGTTCAATAAATGATAGCAAATCTTCCGGAATTGTTGCAATCGTATGTTTGTTTATTGTTAACACCATTTCATAACATAACATCACGCCAGTGAGCTCTGAAGGAGTACCACAGATGTGTAAAGTTCGCACTGATATACCCTCATTTCACCAATTATGTTCCGATTCCATGTAATGTGGTCATTAATTCGCGCATAACTTTTTGGTTTATGGACAAATTTTGATTGTTCCTTTTGTGTTAGGTTAAACTATAGATACGAGTTTAATCAAGTTTGGATGAAAAGCTTGCTGAACATCATTTCATTTTTCATTTTCTGGTGCGATATTCCGATTGTGAGTACTATTGTTGAAGTCTGGTCACTTACTTTCATGAAGTCTTCGTTTATTAGTTTTTCATTCTTCGTTTCGGTTTTCGTTGAGCGGCGGGTGTTAACTGGATCGTATGACTAAATCTCACTCTCGTTACTGAACATTTTCATGTTAAAAAGAGGTTTGGTACAACTAAATCTCACAGATCTTTCTTAAGGTACCGTGGTCACCCTTTCAGGGAGTATTTACTTCCTCTTGACTTGTGGAGGCCATTGAACTGGTTACTTAACGAACACCCCTGATTCGATGTTATTGCTTGTTTTGCACTACCTAGACGATACGTGTAGAGTGGGCGTAAGGAAAGATTCCTACGGACTCGAGCAACGTCATCCCTTGAATCCCTATTAACACAAGGATAATAAATTTTCCATAACTACGAATGCACAGTTAATCTAGTTTTCCATAAATCCCTAGTACTCGTAGGTACCTATATACAATAAACGTTCAGGAACTAGTGGAAGCGAGTTTAAGTTTTGATTTAGTGGTGGCAGTGCGCCGACAGCGTGCAGCGTCTCGCTGCAGCGGGCGCGCTGCCGGCCGCTGCGCTGCGCCGCCGCTGCGCGCTGTGTCGACCGAACACTTTCAGCCGCGCTCGTAACTTCTTCGTCCAACTTTCTGTTTTAATTGAATCAAAGTTTTCGGCTTTTTGCGGCGAGCGTGCCAGCCACGCACGTCCTAAACTTTCTTTATTAAATTATTGGAAGTTCAGAAACGTTCGCCTTTGAACGTGAATTCTGAAACAAAATTGGGGATAGTCGTGAGTTACAGAAAAGTATTTATCCTCTACGGACTCACGGCAGAAGTAGAGTTCAAAGCTATAAATAAGTAATGACTGAGCATCTGTACCGAGTGTACCGTTGAAATTCCGGACAAAAGAACGGTAACGACAATTACGAGAGACAATTCAAAATCCGACGAGTAAACAGTTCATAAAGATGTACGGTTCTCTTTGCTAACGACTGAAGCATTCGTCCGGAGCATTGTTTTGCGGCGTAGCTTTATCTGGCGCGGAACGAGTTGTCGTTCCAGTAATTTATAGATCTTTCCCCGCCCCGGGCTCAGAGTAACGATTCGCCCAGAGGAACTAGTCGGCTAGCTGCGGCTCTGCCCGGTCCCAGCCTGAACTCTGTTAAAGGTCACGTAATAGACTGACTCCTCACGTACCGAATTCAAATTTGAGTAAATATGTCGCCGCCGACCTCTTATTGTGCTACGCCTTTGTATTTACATTTACTTTGGGGCTATTTTGAATTTGAACGTGAACGTCCGCTTGTTATCTCGTATTGTTTGTGTGCATTGTAAAGGTCGTCTAAATTGTGTGCTCTGAATCCAACATATGCTTAGGATCCTTGTTCGTACATTACGTGTTGAATCACCTTAAGGATATTGTAACGGAGATAATTATTTTGTCTAGTAGATGATAATGGTCTATATTATATTTTTTGAAGTGTATATACATAATATAATTATCACGTAACGTAATATTGGTATTATGCTCTTGTCTTTCGCGTCTGTATAATAATTCCATGAATGCTAAATATGTGATCACATATTCTATAAGAGTTTCCTGAAACAATGATAATCTGATATGCCTTTTTCATACGTAATATTGTAACTAAATTCATGCATGTGGCTTTTTTGAAGCCAATAGCGTCGGATATTGGAGATTTACCAAAGTGTGACGAGATCCGGTGAAGACTTTGTGCCGGAGCTTTAGTATCGGATCCCGGCGTCACACACAATGGCACAATGTTAGAACATCTAGTAATAGTTCCCTTCCCCTCCAGCTACACTATTCATCTTAAACTTGTGTTATTTTGCTCTGACAGTTAAGCAAGTCTACCGCTACCAAAATAGCTAGCGGAAAAGTTATGTTTCTCATGAACTTGATTGAACATATTAAAATAATCTAATTAAAAGCAGTCTCGTGGCTTTTAATTTAAACCTTATCTATGATACCCGTCCATTAGATTTATTCTATTTTATAAAGAGATTATTATAATCAAGTCCCCTGAAAAAGCATAAACACTGCAAAAGATATAGATAAAGGGTAGGTAAGTGCAAGCGGCAGGTACGTGCGCGATGACAGTGCTATGACTCCCAGTGGAACCCTTCTGCGATCCTCGTAAATTGCGAATATTAGATTATAAGTACGGAGTGCGGCCCGGCGCCCGGCAGCGCGGGGGCCATCAGCCGAATATCGAACTCGTGCGCTGGTTAACATAGCGCCGTGATCTGAATCCGCTTTACATTTAATCCCACTTGTGTCGTTACACTCTTGCTTTACATTCTGCTAGTTAACACTTGGAAAATGAATGCAGAGAAATTATCTTTAGTTATTGAAACTACGTTCAATTTTAGTTTTTGCACTACTGCGCGGCGCGATTGAAGCTAATGTTTTTATCAGGCTGACATGTGGAGTACTTATTAAAAAAAGTTTTTTTTTACAAAAATAGGTCGGTTGTAAAGACAAACACATAGAGTTTGATTGTGTTCTTTATTTATTTTTTTAGATGTGTGTTTTTTATCCGTCTTTTACGGCAAAACGGAGCGACGAACTTCCCTACAATAGGTTGTGGAAGTTTGTATGGAGTATTCCGCAATTTTTAAGGTAGAAAGCTAATAATTGGTTAGCAAACTATTTGTGACTAACAAAAAAATCGTGCATTTTTTTTTTTAAATCTACCCCAACCCTTGTTGCAATTTTCACGGTATGAAGCTCCAAAATTGGTACACAGACTCTTTGTTAAAAACGAAAAATACCTGCCGTTCCCCAACCCCTAAAATAGGGGATAAAATTTTGTGTGAGACTATGAGATAGTGTTAGTGATAGAATTCTTTGCCATGTTCTAAATCAGGGAAAGGGATCCGTGTCACTCCGAATTAACGTGAGCGAAGCCTCGGTCAACAACTAGTGTACCGATATACCTTAATTATTTTTATTATATCAATTCTAATAATACTAAACGCGGATACACTGATTTATTACAGAATTCCGGTATTTATCCATCTTCCAGCTCCATCATCAGATCAGTTCTATGTCTCGGGAAGGAAGGGAAAGCCCTTCATCCTTTAGTTAGTCGGTGACTGACTACATGTATAAACAAAGTGATTTTATTGGTTACAACAGTTTTGCTATGATTTTTGGAAGCGTTCCGTGATGATGAATTTGTGAGTATAATCTTTCAATAAACACAAAAAAATTGAGAACCGGTCCACAATATCCGCCTCGGTCAGTTGTGAACCGATTATGAAAATTTTTGTGTCGGGGAATATATATAAAAAAAAAATACAGCCGAACATAGAACTCCTCCTTTTCGAAGTAGGTTAAAAATAAAAGACTCGACTCTTTTATTTTTAACATTTTTTATTTTTTAGCAGACGATTTAAAAATATACACACAAAACACTAAACTACTTAAATACCACAACTCATCAGACGCTCAACGAGTGATTTATTTGTGAACTTTAGCAGTCTGGTTTTAAGAATATTATTTTCAATAATAGTTCACGGTTTTTCTTGCATCGTAAAATATAAGCCTGTCTACAAGGTCATTTGTTAGTATTTTATAAACTCAACTTGGCGTTTTTATGCGAATTCTAAACGAAAACAGACTCTAATTTAAATCCCTAATCTTTGATACGAAAAGTTCTCTTGTTAAAGAAGCTTTGAATCTTAAGTAGGTAATTTTGTAAGAAGCGTATTGTTTTGAAATGCCCTCTATATAGTGATGATAACAATAACAACAGCTGTGCCGGTGTGAGCCGGTGTTGGTTTTCCTATTGCTCGCTTCGTTACGGCTTCATTAGGACAGCGGGTGCGAGCTCGGGGCCCGCACGCTACGAGCGTCCTCGCTCTGCACGACGCTAAGACGGCGTGATTGCACACAGCGACTGCCGCGTGTTAACCCCTTAACGATAACCTTATGTTTCAATTCATACAGCAGAATACTCACAAACATATTCAATAGAATTACTTTAACATTCTTCAGAAAATTTAAACGAACAGTCTGTTTGAAACAGTACAAAGTATTTAATATTACATCGCGCAAAAACATCTCACGAATTACAATTACTCCTTACTTTGATACCGGTTCTGCCATTCTTATGAATTGCGCCTCGGGCAAAACTCAAGTCTCTTATATGCGTCTACAGTCATTACTGCTCCCGAAATCTCTAACTGTTCTTTGTTCAATTAAAGTTACTTAAGCTTTATAGCTTTTATCTACCCTCTATTACTTTTATTTTTCGTTAACGGCCAATTTATATTTGAACGAAATATTTGAAGAACAAACGATAGCTGAACTCCAATTTAACGAGAAACGAATATGTACGCACGACATGAATATCGATTTACGGAAAGAATGTATATGGTTTAATTTTTGACTGTTTATTGAACGATCTTACGATTGCTCAATGTCTATGATACAAAATGGCGACAAATTATTAAAAATTAAAAGTATGTTATCATGAAATGCACATATACAATAATATACGTATGACAGCACAGAGAGTACATATTGGCAATGCATTAGACACTTAGCAACTGTGCCTACTGCGCGCCTGCTGTTCGGCCTCGCGGCCTTTGTGAGCCACGCCGTGTAATTACTCTGGGACTATGGGAAATAGCTCAACGGGCGCGAAAGCACTTTTGTGTTATTACAGTAAATTAAACCAGATAAAAAATAACGAGACTTTTTCGTATCCCTAGATATAACGATTGCGCACGGAAAATAAAAGATCGTTTTCATATTTAATTAAGTAGGTATTTATAAAACTGTGATGCCCATTTTTACTTTGTTAGTCAATAGAAATAAATCAAAGAAAAAACATCTAACACGCGTCTGTCTACGCGTAGATTGGGTTGGACGTTCCTTATACGTAACAACTGAAAGTTATCGTCATATCTGAGTTGGGAACTTTCGCAAAGACAAATTGGAGTGGAGGCGGTAAATAAAGTTTTACGATATGCGCGGTTATCAGAAGTGTACGTCGAAGCGGGGTGTGGGAGGGAGATGTATTTATCTACGGCACGGCTCCGTCTCTGTGAGGTTGCTTGCCGTACACCTGTACGTATTAAATACCTCTCGTTGCTACTCGTTATCTTTCGCCCCCTCTCCAAATTAAGAGCTTTGTATGTCGTCCCGCGTGCCGGATAAAATAGTAACTTAATTTATTATCTCACATCAAGTTACATTTGTCGAAGCTAATTGTTATACTTTCTCGTTTGGCGAATGTATGGGAAAGAAATGCGAGTGTGCATTCGCCATCCATTTGGAAGCACAGATGTTTTTAACTTGACGTTCTATCTTGTGAGCAGTTTTTACGCGGCTAGTAGCACGTAAACGCTGTAAGTTTTCATATAGTTTACTACTTGCGATGTTGACATGCTTGTATATTATATGTAGTTTAGTTTTAAGTTTAAAGTATGTTTGCAACGTACGATGTGAAGTATCTTTTAAAAAAATATATTTTTATTTAAGTAACCAACCTGGGAAAAGTTCCACTTAGTTTCGTCCGTCTCCGTACCGTATCTAAGTAGGAACTACGCGAGCGGTTGGAAAGTCCTGGGACGCTTTTAAGACGTTTCATAATAAATGAAAGATGAGAATTTGTAGGCGATATCATTTGCCCCTAAATCATACGATAATTTAGGTGTCTTTAAAGCGGCTCTATTTATACTTATTCGTCAAGAATGTAGCGTAGTAAGCAACTTTATTGGGAATGCAATTGTCCTGCGATAGAGCCCAAGTTATAGCTATCGCCAAAGAATTTTGGAATCTTTAAACTTTCATGTAATACTTAGAAAACAAATAGATAAGACATATAAGAATATGTAATATCTATTTTATTCAGGTACTTTCCTATTTCGTTTTGTAGTCAGTTTAAAAGACTTCATAGTTTGAATTTATCTGTATTTGTATAAGTAGGTACGCGGTGTGTGTACTTTACGCATATCAGGTGACGCTATGTCGGATATTTATCTCAACTGTACGTGGGATCTTACGGAGCAAGCCGCTCCAAAGCTTGGTGCAGAGAAAAGTCCACATCTCGTGGGCGCGCCCCTCGCCGCGCCGCTCAGATCACCCCCCTCCCGCCCGCTCCCTACACCGCCACGAGCTCGAAAACCGACTCCGTGAGCGTAGAGATAAAACGTATGTTCATTTTATTTCCACATTTGTCAGCGTTCGTTTTGTGCCCACTAACATAAATTGGACGTGGAGGGAAACCTCGCAGGTGAATGTAAAATAGCCGGGTTTTCCCAAGATAATACCGCCGAAATTTTACGACACCATTATGCGATTTATTGGTCGTGTCACATTCAAAAGGAATGATATTTCCTAAAATATTTTCATAAAATAATTCTTTTCAAAATGGTGTCACATATCCCAATAACACGCACGATCTACTGCATTTTTATTGTTAATTAGCGACCGGCTTCGCTTCGCACGAAGCTTCCCAGCTTCGCACGGGTACAGATATTGAATATATAATAATATAGAGAATAATATAGAGGAATACCTCTTGAATCACTCTATCTATTAAAAAAAAACCGCATCAAAATCCGTTGCGTACTTTTAAAGATCCAAGCATACATAGGGACAGCGGGAAGCGACTTTGTTTTGTACTATGTAATGAACCTACCTAGTGCCGATTTACGTAAATAAAATCGGCCAAGAGCGTGTCGGGCCACGCTCAGTGTAGGGTTCCATAGTTTCCCGTCCGCCACAAATTTCTCACAATGTAACAAAACCCAGTAGCCCATATAAAAATTAGTAACCCAATTTCCCGAGAGATGGCGCTGTACCCGGTAGTAATTTTGGATTGCGTGAACCGATTTTTTTCTTTTTGTATTTTTATTTGAAAGAAGATTCGCTAAATGCTTGCATATACGCTTAAATTAGAAAATTAGTTCAGAACGTTTTTTTAAAATTTTTCAAAAATCATATGAAGTTCAAAATTATTTTCCTAGAAAGTTTACTTAAAGTTCTACTTTTGAGATTTTTTTTCGTATTTTTTAAACTTATGGTTCAAAATTTAGAGGGACGCCTTGGTTTTTACTTTTGGAGCGATTATATCCGAAAATATTTACATAATTAAAAAATTATTTTACGGAACCCTTAATCATTTTTAAATACCTATCCAACAATATATCACATGTTATGGTAGAAA
The DNA here is from genome assembly GCA_029852875.1 of Mythimna loreyi. Lineage (NCBI taxonomy): Eukaryota > Metazoa > Arthropoda > Insecta > Lepidoptera > Noctuidae > Mythimna > Mythimna loreyi. The sequence goes on from CM056786.1 coordinate 9,391,366, forward strand.
TAAAAAAAAAAAATCACTTTCCACTTTACGTATAGGGGAGGTACCCTAATAAAACATTTTTTATCACTTTTTGTTTGTGCACTTTGTATGGTTGATATACATATTGATACCAAATTTCAGCTTTCTAGTGCTAACGGTCGCTGAGATTATCCGCGGACGGACGGACAGACAGACAGATAGAAAGACAGACAGACAGAAAGACAGACAGACATGGCGAAACTATAAGGGTTCCTTGTTGACTACGGAACCCTAAAAATGAGTTTAGTAAACCCCCTATTCATTTTTAAATACAATATATCATTAAACTTCAGGTTTGAAATGAAGAAAAAAATCACTTCCCACTTTACGTGTAGGGGGAGTGTGCCCTAATAAAACATTTCACACTTTTTGTTTAACCACTTTGCCGGCGTGATTGATATACATTTTGATACCAAATTTTAGCTTTCTAGTGCTAACGGTCACTGAGATTATCCGCGGACGGACAGACAGACATGGCGAAACTATAAGGGTTCCTAGTTGACTACGGAGCCCTAAAAAAGGAAAGAAAAAACCGCATAAGCAAAATCGATAAGTCACAGGAGCATAACCTAATGCTTCGTAGCCGCGCTACGAAATGCTACGTGTCACAGTGTGCTACGCCGGTAGACGGCAACATTTCGATAAGCGTAGCGCGACATGCGTCCCGACCTGTGCCCGAACGTCGGGCTACTGCCAATACACTGTTGTCCTGTACGGTAATGACTGAAACAGGCGTTCAATTAAATGTACCAATTAGCCTGCAGGGAGTTAAACCTGTTAAACGTGTTATACACACTGTATTAAGACTAAAGCCAGCGTTTATTTTTTCTACTTAAGTACAATGGACCCCTTTGTAGAAAATCTTTTATGTTACTTTGGTAAAACTACAATCTTCTCAAAAGAAATAGAAGATCCTTTTAAAGCAGTTCGCGTTGTCCTAGCTAGAACGGTAGGCTAATAATTAGCTAATGAAAATCGCGCCCGGCGCTGTTCTACTTCATAAATATTTTCCTTATTGCCTGTTACCACGAGCTGTCGATAAATTTATGGAAGGGCCGACGTCACCTGAAATTTTATGGTTTCTTTCTTGGGCACTCACCTTTTATATTTATAACTTGGGTAGTTTTAGCCTTAAGATAAAAATATAAATCAGTATAAAATTTTAAGAGAGATTTGTGCATTTTTCACTTGAATACTAAATTTAAAACAACTCTCTTTAGTAACATTTATTTTCTACAAAAACATTAGTTATAATAAGATAGAAAAGGAATATAACGTTACTCATATTCCTATTCTTGAAAGTTTAATTTTAAAAATCCTTAGAAAGTAATTTTAAAAAACCTTGAAAATAAATAGATAACAAAATTAAATAATATTCAATGAACACAGTTCCTAACAGTAACATACATTCATACAATGTGAAGTAACATAAAGAAATAGCTCCACTTTAAATAATATGCGGAGTTGGTGTTTTTGTCCGCGTGCGCGATTTGTCCCTCATTACCGACACCTGTGCGTTGCCGCAGCGTTACGACGGAAAAACTATCCTCGCACCGTAATGTCGCACACTCGCATCCAGCCAATATTCACCTAATAAATACTTTCCTTTTCCAATATTCACAGCGCTACTATCGATAGTTCCAAAACTATTATTGAAACCGTCGATCCGAATATTTTACGTGTCTACCCACCTACCACATTCTTTTATTGTGAATGTTTTATCGTTTCAAGCTTAAATAAAAGCAGTATTACAAAAGATCACATTTTATATTTAATTTGGTATTTTAATTTATTTCATTTCCTCGGCCACATAATAACAAAGTTACCGAAGTGTATACCTAAGCTTAATTACAAGAATATGATAATTTATGAAATATTATTTTCCGCTAGGGAGCACTGGTCTGTTTGTATATTGTATATCTGCCATATCTCGCGCAGGGTCATGTTGCAGTGGCGCGGGACGCCGCGGCAGAGCGCCACTCAGTGCTAAATCTCACCAAGTACGAGTACATTAGCGTTTTCCGATATCTAAAGCATAGCACTCGCTGCGGCTGCGGTCCAGTTGAATCACAAAGAATTGCGTGGTTGAGATATCGGAACACTAATGGACTGCGGAATTTATGAAGCTTTCCAGAACCTTGTCGTCGTTATGAACATTGTATGTATAAGTAATGAACTGCGCGTGGCAGAACTAGTGTTTCATACATTTCGTAATATAATATCCATGAGTGAGTGAACGTGGATGCGGACCGAAAGCTGGGTTTATTTCCGCACAATCAATCAAGGCGACTTATGAGGGTGCAGTCTGTTAGTGTAAAATCCTCACTACGGTATGTTATTTAGTGAGTCTATCGATATATTTGTTATCGATGTGGACCGGTAAATTAATTCAGTTATTTTGCGACTCGCGCATTGAACGTTGACGTTCAACAAGCACATTTTATCTCGTTTTAAAATTTACATTTTGAAAATCGAATATTCCACGTTGTTCGATATGCCAATTGCTGAACGACATGACCCCAGAGTTTATACTCATGTCATTGTCATTCATAAAATGCTGTACTGGCTGGCTGAATAAATTCTTTTGTGAATTTCTACTTAAATTAATTGCAAGTGTCCAGTGTGTATATTTATAAGCATTGGCGAATGCAACGATATTTTGTTGGACATTTGAAATAGTCGGCATCATTGATTGTTTCACCGACCATTAACTATTGCGGTCGTTATTCACTTTTGTACAATCAATAATGGATGTTTCAGTAGTATCCTGGCTGTCACAGAAATATTTGGTGATAAATAGAGCAAGCATTTCGGGTCCAGAAATGAGGCTTTTGTGTGTGTAATGTATCGTGTTTAAATGGTAGTTAGAAATGAATGCGGAGTATAGAGTGTCAAAAGTAGGTATTACCGGTCGGTGTCGGTGGGTGTGCGATGGCGCGCCGGTACGCGCCGCGCCCTGCGCTGATGCTGCGGTATATGGCCCGTGAATAATCCGCCCGTAATACTCGACTTAATGGTTTGGAATTAAACAATTAGTTGTTTTCTTTTTGCCCCGTCAATGACGAGTTTCTCCCGAATACCACTGAATACCGTTCTTTGAGAAGACTTTCCATTCACGTTCTACAATTTTTGATAACGTTTTTATGTTGAAAAGTTTCTTGTAGGTGTACAGAATCGTTTCGCTAATGTAAACATTCGTGCATCTAAACTGTAACATTAAATGTTTTAAGGTATTATTTGCAGCCGCTGCTTTTTAATGTCTGTTTTAGGGTAAGGCTTATTCTTACTGTTTCGTGTATTAATTCGTCTGATAAGCCGGCTCTTTGTTCATCCAGAGTAAGGCGACGAGCAGACGTTTTAATCAAGGCTAACGAATTTTTAACCTTAGTTGAGGCTGCGCGGCGGTATCAGGCGCCTCCCGCCTCCACGAGCACGCCTCGCCACTTCTCGTGCTCGACGCGTTGTTCTTATCTTTGAGTAATTACCTTGTTGTTTTGTTTTTATTGTTCAGGCTTCAGAGTCGCTTTCTGTTTTATTACATGATCACTGTAGTGTCGTGGTAATGGTTTTCTTTTCTTAAATATTTCTGTGGTTTTTAAAACTACGTATTTTTATAGAGTAATTTTTAACAACGGATAAATATAAACTTCATCTATACGCTTGATGTTGGTACACTCATTACAGTATTGATTAGTTGGATTCGTTATTTCACTCAATACTTTTTTTTAATTGTTGACTGTATCTATGTATGTTTTTGTTATTGAACTTATTTATTTTCTATTTTTTTATTTGATTCTCACTAGCCATGATACGTTCCTGACCCGCTACGTCAATTGGTAGAAAATGCCTAAAGTATTAAATGTGCAATATAGAGTTTTAACGTTAATGTCTGGAACTAGTAGTTGGAATTGAAAAAATATTATTCGATAGCCATATTATTGATAATAAAATGTTGAATGTATAAAATTTAAACTGAAATCAATATATATAAAAATCAATGCCACTTTTCATTGTAATTTTATAACTCAATCCTCCTAAATCCAAATCAAATGTTAAAGCCTTGTTCGGACTGTTTAATTGATGGTTTATGTGAAGTTTGTACAAAATCGGTCGAGCGGTTTCTCATTTACCACATTTTTTTGTTGACGGGAACGAAGCTGCGGGCAAAAGCTAGCTTTTTATAAATAAAAGTCGTACAAAAATATACCATGCATGGGAAAAGAGCCCCATATGAAGTTCTAATATTTATAAATACACTAAGTCACCATAAAATTCGTGATTGGGGTTGTCAGTTCCCACGTGTATGAGCTTTAAATTAAAATATATGAACGGCAAATGTTACGAGGCCGTCAACGAGGCGGCTATAATATTCGCCAGGATATATTTATGCCGTGGCGCGGCTGCAGATGCATCTCGCGTGCACCTGCGGATATTGCCGCGTAAATCAAATTTCTTATTTCGCCTCAACACTTATTCCTGCCAGCGTGTTTACCTAGCGCAGTGTCTTTTAGCTACTCAACAGCTTTATATTAAAATTCTGTTTCTTATTAATTCTGTTATGTTGGATGAGTGTGGAGAGTTAGATGGAAGACGTGGAAATAATACAAATTTAAACCTAATTTGGGAAAAATCTACGATTGAATTTGCTATGGGTATTACTGATTGATAGTGTGTAAAAAAAGATAGAGACAGATAAAAAAAAATAGAATTCTCCTATTATTTATTTGTGATGCACGGTGATGATATTGGCATTGTAAGTACGTATAAATGCCTTAATTCAAGTTCAAACATATTTTATTTCACATAGGCCTACATAGGTACTTTTTAAACGTCAGAAGCTAGTGTACCGATCCAAAAGGTCGTTTCTTAAGGAAATAACCGGCAAGAAACAACACGGTTATGTTTTTGAATGATTGATGTTACAATATTTTCATATTATAATTACTAATAGATAGGAGAGTTCAGTGTAGACCAGACAACATTTAGGTAAAATAAAAGAAATGTAAATCGATATAGAAAACAACTCATGACACTGTAGAGTCGACAGTGTTCTCTCATTCACATTACAAAACAAATTATACACTAATTGAAATTAAAGACTTAAATTTGCTAACATAAAATGAAATTACAGCGATAACCTCGAGATAATTAAGACCACAAACAAATTTCAAATTGTCTTAAACATTTGCTAATAAAGCAAAACTACTTCGTCAACGTTATTAGCTATGTACTTAACTGTGTAATCAGAAACACTACGTACACATAATGATGTACAATCATATAATTAGCGCTGCATGTAATGCATACACCGCAACACGATGTCATGAATTACAGGCTGTAATGACCATCTATATGCCAATACGATTAATATTTAATGCAGCTATTCTGCGCGGAATTACCCCGTGTCTGTGGTTGAGCTAGCACTGAATTACTGCAACTGAATGGGTGTCGGATGCTTTGTCATCCCCCTGGTATACCTGCCGGTGTAGAATTATATTTATCTCACTGTATTAAATCTAAGCGTTGGTGCTTCTTTTGTGGGTGACTTAGAATGGTATAACTTAAATGTACCATAAATTAATTTGCTTTTTAGGCGATATCGGAAAAGATTTTGTATATTTCGGTTTATAGAAAAATAAAGTCTTTTTATTTGGTTGACAAGACCGAATTGTTCTTTATTTTACGTGAATTCCTAACTTCTGCTTTTTTTAGAACGGCCTTATAATGGTCGGTTATAACTTGTTCAAAAAACAAAAATATATGATTTTGTGTTGAAATAGCACAAAGATGGTCTGGCATACACAGATGAATGCTATTACATCAAAGTGAAAACACTCATCTTACGGACCCTTGCAAATTAATAGCAGGAATGACAGAGCACAACGCTCGGCTCTCTTAATGCACGTTCACAAAGCAAAACGGCTTGGGCGGCACCGCAGCGGCCCCGCAGCGGCACGCAGCGCTGGTGATTATGATAATGACGCGGTAGCCGCGCTTTTTGCGCTCGTCCTATATTACTGAACTCGACACCATTCTCTGATATCTGTCGCGCGCCCAGCAGCGCTGGCACCGCGCGGCTTTGCCTTTCGCTGCTCGCCTCAACCACTCCGAGACGCTTATAAATTATGCAAGTCGCCATAATCCACGCCCTAAACGCCTTCTCCGCCGCCTCAATTATTCATTCGAGCGGTTTGATGTTTTAGAAAATTGTCGCGATACTCAAGACGGGCTGTGCTTTATAATTCAGTAGCGAATATCGTCACAGCTGGCGCCGGCTCGCCTTTATCTACTGATTGAAGTGCATACTGACCTAATTCCCCCATAGGTGTGCTATTACTACACTCGCAGTGAGTCTATGTGTGTTGGCCAAAATTAATATTCTATTGTATTTTCCTGTTACAGGATTCCGAAGGCGACACCCCCTTACATGATGCCATTTCGAAGAAACGTGACGACATGTTGACTTTATTGTTGGAGCATGGAGCTGACATGACTCTCACGAATAACAATGGTTTCAACGCGCTCCACCACGCGGCTCTGCGCGGAAATCCAAGGTAACGTACAACATTGAAATCCAACACCTAAATCAAATATTCTTTACAGCTTCAAATCAGACACAACCCGTGAGCTAAATTTGTAATATCCCTTGTTGCTTAACATTGTCAACAAATATTTTTAAGAGCTGTCGCTCTTAAAGCTATAACAGCTTTTTCAGCAAACACGCTCGCAATAATAATAACAGCTCAATAATAGTTGGTAAAATAAGATGGCCGTGTAAAGATAATATTCGGGCACTTGTGCACGAGACCTTTATAACGCGGACTTAGTCTGGAATAAACATAACGTCGCTTGTCCGACATTATCCCGGCAGAATGGGTAGTTATGAGCGAGCCTGCTTACAATAAACTGCTTACACGTCTAATACCGCGCGGAGAGGATGTGTGGCCCAGCCGAGGCCCAGCCTTGTGTGATGTCTTTATTGCTGCCAACATGCCGGGCACGTTCTCTTAGAAAACCATATCAACTACAGTTTTTAAATTGATAACTTAATCCTTACGATATGAACTAGGTTTCTTTCACAACATAAAATCTTCTTGATATAAGATTTAACTGACGGTCTACAATATTCGCTATTTCGTAGAACGAAGCTACGAATATCGTAGCGGAAGAAGTAAATATTGCTTTATAATAGTTTTCGCCAAGAGAAAATAGTCTCGTGTTTTATTTAAGGCAAGTAAAAAGTTTTGTTAGTGCACTACTATATTTTACGAGTTTGTGTTAGTAAATTCCAGCTGTGTTCTGTATGAGTTTAATGTACTTTTAATGTTTAGTGTGTTATTAAATCATTTCGAGTTTAATGTCATTCAAAGGAGAGCTTTTGTCCAGCACTTACTATCAATAGGTTGATTATGATAACACTGGTAAAATTTAGATTTTTATGAGTTCCTAGGTATATGTTTGAAGCCACTCTTGTACTTTAATTAGCAGTAGCAACAATGAGCAGCATTTACGCAGCCTAAGTAACGAAGCCTACGACGTAGCACTGACGCAGCCTACGACGTAGCACATACGTAGCCTACGAAGTACTACTTGCGTAGCCTACTCCGTAGCAGTTACGTAGTCCAAGACGGGTCGTAGCACTCTTGCAGCCTACGACGTAGCTGCGTAGCCTACGGGCGGCGTAGCAACGGCAATTTCAGCTGATTGTGTTGCAGTGTAGCTTAGCACGAATAATTATCTATGGAAAGAGGATTTTATGTTGCACACATTATTAAATAAAACTTCTTCTACGTTACTTAATTTACATATATGAAGCTGTCTGCTTGAGCTGTCTATTTCTTGTAACTTAAAGTGCTACAGATATACCGCAGATAGCGAAATAAGAACCACTTTATTATACAAAAGAATTTAAAAGCATCCGGTCATGCCCTATAAATTCGGATCTAAAAACTCAGGGACCCGTAAGGGTGGTCAGATAAAATTGATCCATGGAAAAGAAAACTTTGGTAATGTATTATGAATCGGTAAGAGTTAGAATAATGAATCTCCGCTGGCGAATCGTGCGTAAAGCGGTTTATTTGTGGAGGGTCCGAGGAGACGCTGGATCGCGGAGGTTCACATTTATTCAAGTCACGTGACGCGTCCCACGGAAATAATACGAAATGTGGCTACGTGACCAGTTCATTATGCGGCGGCACAGAGCCGCCAGCCCGCAGCCTCGGCTCGCGCCAGCTCCCGCCGAGCCTCGGCCGCGGCACTCCTCCCTGTGTCCGTCCGCGTCGCATATTACAAACAACAGAACGTGTCGCCACGCACAGACCCTCGAGGATTTCTTTTAAATCACTGATCGACTTCGATTTTGTCGAGGGGTTTTTAAAGCTTCGGATGTAACAATTTCCTTAGCTGATTTAGTAAGGTGCGATTTTATCCTTGCAAATACTGTATAAAAGTCTTAAAACACCATTTCGTTCGTAGCCACTGTACTTACGTAGTAAAATATCAACCGGTTTAAACATGGGCATATGCGAGTTGGACTTGTGTAATAAGTTCAATTCCCGAATTGAGTCTCCAACATTTTTCTGAGTCGATAAAAGTATTTTTTTTTGTGACATCACTGTGACTTTTCAGTTTTCCGATTTATTCCTATATTAGTGCTATGACATCTTGCTTCCACCGAACAGGGTTCTGGGTAAAATTCATACGATACTTCCCTATTGTATGAGTTTTGATTCCTACATGTAAATTTTTTGCGACGGCCGTATCTTTTTTTTTGGTTAACTTTTGCTTGATGTTTTCTCAGTTTTAAGGGACCCCAGACCTGAGTGTAGGTTTTAAAATTCAATTCGATTCCTCCATGCGTTTTCGAAATGTCATCATTCACGTTGACAGACAGATGGACAACAAAATGATCCTATAAGGGTTCCTTCTTTTTCTTTTTGAAGTACGGAACGCTAAAAAGGAATGTTCTTATGACCAGTTTTATCAAAATCAATTTCTGATGATAGCATCTTTTGAGAAATTGTAAGAACTCATCATATAAACGATTTTGGTATTTATGACAAGTTAAACATTATTTTACATCTGATAAATAAGTCCTCAGATGCCAACGTATCTGTATAATGCCAACAGATCTGCCCAATGATCCATACGTAACAAGGGGCAATGATATTTCTCAATTACAATACTTAAGCTACTATGACAAACCTTTAAACAACGGTTCTAAAGAATACAGTACCACCGAACCGATCTGATGATCAAGCCGAAAGATAGGCACCGGAGTCCGGAACTTCGAAATAAAACAATATATCCTGGCCGTGTTTGAGCTCATTGGCATTATTATTAGATGCAGTGCTGATTATTATTATAAGATGCAGTATAAGATGCTTTACTGTGGTTACTCAACCACAGAAAAAAAAAAATAGAACATAACCGACTTCCTGGTATTGTTTTTACGTTATTTAACACCGACTTTCGAAATAAAAGTTCTTTTTTCAATTTTTTTTTTCTTTTTAAAAAAGTTTTTATGTAATTGACATACAAAAAGCGCCGAGCACGTTTTTTTCTTAAGATTGTTGTTTAACGGAAGGTAATCGAATAGAAGATTGTCGTAAAACGTTCCTGATTTTATCGCGGAATGAGAAGTCGCTCGCGACTTTTCCCATTCGACAAAAACGTTCGTTTCCCCCTGGAGATGTAAAATCGTTTTATTTTATTACTTCCGCCAGTATATCGTTATATCAGAAGCACCCGGCCTCCTAGGTTCTCAGAGATATTTACTGTATTCAACGGGTTTAATACCATTCAGTTTCTTAATTATAAATTGTTTATCTTCGATCTTACTCTGTAATACCAATATTAATGATAGCTTTTCTATCTATTAAAGGAAAAACTGACTGACTGACTGACTGACAAGGCACAGCCGAAACTATTGGCAGTAAGAATATGATATATATTGCACAAAGTTGCCTTTTATAATGTAGTTAAGCTGAGAGCGGATTTAAAAAAATCACTCCCTAAGGAAATGTAGTGAGGGCCCAAAGTTTGTTTAAAGAAACCTATTTTCACGCGAGCGAAGCCGCTGGATGAAGCAAGTCATATAAATAAACGGAAAAACTGGTTGACTGACATACGAACATACAGCCGGAATTACTGGGATCAGGGAATTGAAATTTGCACAGTTTCCTTCCAACGTTAGCGAACATTAACAGAGAATTTTCAAAAATGTCTCAGTAAGAGTTAAGAGACATTGTTTCCCGCTCCGCCCAAAGGTGGGATCCGTCTTGGGATGAGTTTTACTTACCATAATAAACGACTTTACTAGAAATATAAAAATAACTTTAATTTCGGAAGAAGGTGTTTAATAAGAAACAAATAATACCGAGAAACTCCGACTTCCGTAATTAAAGTTATTTTTATATTTCTAGTAAAGTGTTTTTATTTCACCCTTATTGGTTGCGATACACTTATAACCAGAGTGCCTATTTCTCATTGAAATTGTTTCATTGAACCCAAACCCCGGTAGAATACATCGCGTCGTTTTATTATGAAGTTCCTGTGTCTCCCTTCCACCTTCCGGCTCCATCATCAGATCAGATCGATAGTACCTTAAAGCCAAAGTGCATCTCATGACAATTTTAATGAGCCCAAACACGGCTAGGATACATTGATTAATTACGGAGTTCCGTTGCTTATCTTCCGGCTCCATCATCATAAGTAAGTAATCATTTATTGCACAATGAAAAAATGGTATCATCATCAGGTCATTTCGATGATACCATTTTCATCAACCTGACTATTCACAACTATTTATTTATTTGTATTGTAATTTTATTGTGATATCTATGTAAATATGAAGTTCCTTTGGCCGTTTCTGGTCTTATTCATCAGTTCTACTTCATCAAATGTTTCTTTTTAACTGTAAACGCTTAAGTTTTAGATGAAAATACCAAAATCACCATATTTTTGCCTATGATATTTAAGGAGTTCCCTCGATTCCTCATGGATCCCATCATCAGATCTTAACTTGGTGACAATGGGACCCCCTCAGAACTATCTACTTTCGAACAAAAGAGAATTTTGAAAATCCGTCGATAATTGGCGGAGTGAACAAAATGAACAAACATACAAAAAAAAAATACAAACATCCGAACATAGTACCTCCTCCTTTTTATAAAGTCGGTAAAAAAAAACCCGTTAAGGGAAGAAAACGGGGTCTAAAGTTTGTGTGTAGAAGCTTACTTTCACGCGAGCGCAGAAGCTGGTAGAACCTTTGCTGAAAGAACTAGATTCTACTAGCTTCTATTCATTTCGCTTTTATATTTTTCGTTAAAAAACGGAACCCTTATAGGATCACTTAGTTGTCCGTCTGTCTATCTGTCTGTCAAGACCGTTTATCTCGAGAACGCGTTGAGGTATCGAGTAAAATTTCTGTATTAACTAAACAAAAATATGCGCAAAAAAACGCATATTTCGGCACTGTCAAGCGAACCAAAATTCATAGGGTACTTCCCGTCCTATTTAGAATCCTGAAATTAGGCATGAAATAAGGTTTTTTTTGTCAGGTATAGAGGTGTTCTATTTAATGCAGTGCTTTTTATAATTTTTAAATATTTTAAATTAATATTAACATTTGTAAGCCTAATAGTAAAGCATAGAGAGCCAACAAAATGTAACATCTCACTGTAACTTAGGTTTACAAATAAATAAATCTGAATCTGAATAGCACAAATATAGGAAATAATCTGAAAACTGTAAATTCGTAAATACGTCACAAAAAAAGGAATTAAAAAAAAATTCGTAACTCAATTCGAGAATTAAACTGTTTTCATAGGTAAGTTCCCTCTACTAAAGAGGAAGCCTGAATCCCAGCAGATGAAACGTTATAAGACTGATGCTTTGCTATGCTATGCATAGTCAAGTTCGGAACCCTCAGTACGCGAATCCGACTCGCACTTGCCTGTTTTTTTTTTCATTCCAATCGTCATTCTCGTATGTTAAGAACACGGCTGCTTATTTAAACAAGGTTATAGCGGCGGCGGAGGCCAGCCGTGTTATTACGTCTGATTAGAAACGGTTATCAGTCGCGGTCATCGTTTCAGCCCCACTAACGAGCCCCTGTAAAACTTCTGCGGCATTATCATGATACATTACTGTGACTCGATAACCTGCTGTTGAATTCAGAAGGTAGTTTATTTTCAGCTGAACGGGAGCCTGTCCCGCATGAAAAATTGATCCCAATTATTAAGTCACATTTTGATTGCAACTGTAGTTATGAAACACTAATATATAAATTCAGTGATGATTCAAACATCCAGTGTTGTCTCATAAAGTTGTTAACTACATTGTCGTCGCAGGTGATACATCTAAGATTAATATGATCAATACTGATAAGTGCAGTTTCTATAATCAACCGATTATTCTGTGATTATTCCTATGGTAATTATTCTTGCGGTGGCGCACGCTTTACGCCGCTGCTCATTCGATAAGACGCGTATCCGCGTCTGGCATTAATCGTGAGCTTAAATATTTTAACGCGTCGTAACATTGATTTATTCGGAGCGTAATCTCAGCTCGCGGCTTGTTTGTTCTTAGGCTCGACTCGTATAGGTAAGATTAAGCTACGCGCCCTCAATCCATGCCGACTCGAGCTCCGGACTCTTTCCTTTACTAAAATTGTTATTTACCATCACTAATTGGCTTCATTTCAATCAATTTTATCTGTACTATCAATCTTTTTATAGTAGTATTGAATAATGTAGATTGCTAGTGTATAAGCTGGACTGCGTCGACAAGTACCTACGTGGAATATAGAACGAACAGAGCATTCACAGAAGATTTATATGGTCATTGTGTAGCGTTAATTGCAGCGAGTGGAGCGAAGTACGATGGTATCGTACCATCCGAACGAGAAATGTAATGCCCCGTCGACTGCTTCAGTGTGTAGCTCATGAGAATAATGTGTGCGATGTAAACACGTGAACCGCGCAATACACGACGTCCTATTTCAGATATTAACATTCATGTTTGTGTTGTGCGGTATTTAAATTGATAAATTGTTGCTTTGATGGCATAAACTCTTTCCAAGCAAAAAATAATGACGCATTATTAAGGGAGCTGCCTATACAAGGGGAGATAATAGAAGGGCGCGCCTGACGTTTGACGACCACTGGGTTTAACTGAATCGAAACAGGGGGTACACTGACATTGAAAACCTATTGGCACAGATATCGACGGCGTCCGTCACACGACTGGCCGGCAGCGGAGCACATTTCAGTGTGGCAGATTTATGAGAACCGACCGACGGCTATAGAGGCATGGGGAGGCTTATAACTAGGAGGGACTGTGGAGAAGGGTCGGGCGGTCGCGGGAGGCTCTGTTATTGTGCGACGTTTGATTTACGCACGTACCGCTATCACCCTTTTGTTAGGCCGGATACCGACTGCTGTGCCAGTTCCGCCAGCCCGAATGCAAGCGCTCTTTACATGTTCACCTCCCTCGCAACCTCGCTGGTGTCTACTATCATTTTAGACTTTACATTTTTAATTAAATTGTTTTTATACCACATTGTTCTGCGTTGATAAGCCTAAAGCTTATTTTTTTAAAAGCTTAACAAGGGTTAAGTCCATGATGTAAATCGTACGGTAATATTACAGCGGACAACAATCTATCATATCATAGTGTAAAGAATTATTTCATAGATGTGAATAAGTAAGCATGCTTCTGCATATAAAGTAACGAAATACGTAGTGTATATTTTATTTTAAATTCATGAAAGCGTGCGACATATACCGATGGGATGGCGCGCGGTGATTTGGTGGTAGGTGCAGCGCGAGCGTGCGGCGCGGCGCGGCGCGGCGGTGGCTCGTCGTTACCCGCAATTAGCGGCTCTACACACGCGGATAATCCGCGCGTCGCCCGCCCGCCACCCGCGCCGCACTCGATTGCACTACGGATTCAGCGAATAAATTCATTTGTACGCAAATTGTATCGGCGCTTGCAATTAAAACTTTGTTGGCGCTTCGAGCTAAGATAAATAACACTAATACATTCTGCTTATTGCGGGAAGTTGCCGGATACAGAGGATATATTAATGTTGTTCATAATTTGTTTGGGCGGATTAACCTTGTTGGTCTGTAAACTTATATTTAACAATAGTCCTGCGCTGTCCCATATTACACATTCAAAGTTACCGTACCAAAAATGTTATGTAACTAGTGTACAATAGGAATATATTTGCATAATTTTATGATATTTACGTAATATAACAGTTGTGAGGTAGAAGCCTATCTCCCTTGTAATTAGGCGACTAAATTAATGCTGATAAATTATATAAATAAAAGGAAAAAAAAATAACAGGAAAGTAAGTTCTTATTGATTAAAAAATGGTTAAATCTTTTTTGTCTCCTGTTTGTGATAAATTAAGTCTGTAAAAAGTTAAATTCGTCGCCAGTCTATTTATTTTCCATCAGAATAAACAAATAAAATAATATGAATAATAAAACTTGTTCAGCAATCGTATACTCAAAGTTCGATACGACGCCAAAGCCGACTTAGCTACTGAAAACGGTTCGACTGAAACTTGCCTGCAGTCGGTCATAAAAGCTTGTACAATTCCGGGCCCATTCGATTTGTTAATATGGAGTTTATATGTAAAATGCGGATTACGTTAAAGTGTAAACTTTTACTTAAAGTAACATTATCTCTACTTCTGATCGGTGAAAGAAGAAGTCGGGGTGCCCTAAAATAAATATGTCATCAAACTTTAGATAGTATATAGATACGACGAGACGTAAGATACATGTATACCTGGCTATAATTCTTAAGACAAATACGCCGACCTGCAATGTTTCCTTGCTGTAAGTTGTGATCAAGAATGCGACCAATGCGGGTGTCGGTACGTGTGTTCGCACAATCGACAAAAGTTTTAGTTCCTAGGTTCCAACCGCAAGTTTAAATCTCCAGCGGATCGTGGTTGCTCTGTGGCATATCTCGCTATTTGATGAAGGGAAACTTTTTTGAGTTACCTTACTGGTTACTCAGCGTATTACTGTCAAGATATGATTATGTAACCCATTAGCAACAAGTAAATACCTCAAAAAACATGAGCAATCGAAATCTGTGAAATTGAGAACTTTTGAAACCTAAGTTTTATAGGGTGCTCAATTATTACAAATAGGTCATACTTTCTCGTTGTCTGTGTAATTCTGCGAGTTGCCAGTTACCGTGTATAAGTTATAGGCATTAGCACGCGGCACCACCGAGCTCGCCTCGTATACAAGGTTTTGTCAGCGCGTTCCGTCTCTTTGTGTGCCTTGCCATTGTTCCACTCGCTAATGTTGTTAGTGCACTTTTTCAGCGACTACGCTAATTTAAATACCTCTCCTTCCTTTTGTGAAGAGACTCGTCTTCCGTTTCCCGCGAGTGGCGGGCTCCCTTTGCGTTTGAGAAGTCCGCGTTGGGAGACTGCATTTAAATGAGACACTTAATCACCCGAGTTGGCCCCGCATTTCTTAGTCGTTTGTTCTCTTCATTCATTACATCCTTTCTATAGATTTATCAAGAGCTAGAGAGATTTTATTGCTTGACCATAAAGTTCACTTAGTTGAACAAAGTTTCGACATAACTGAATTTTCTACCAGCAGTAACAAATATAACAGTGTCTGTTTGGATGTAGGTACGAATATAAGGTTTGCCATCAGATTTTCAAAGAAGTTTGCATGTCTGCGCTGTCGGGTGACAAGACCGCTAACACCCACTCAAATTGTGTAAATATGAGGAAGGTAATAAACTCTTGGCGAGTGGCGTGCTCGGATTTGCCTGGAGTTCGGTACGTGTCGTCGCCCCCTCCCTCTCAGTCTCAGGCCACCCGCGTCTCTTCCTGCTACTATGCTACTTACTCTGCTTGCGCCTCGTTCACATATTAAACTTTTAGGTGCAGATGGTATTAGCAATTCTTTGAGACTCTATTTATTTTAATTCAACATGTCTTATGTTGGATAAGTCCTCAAACTATACCATAAATTGCACTTCTTAAACCAGGTAGACGGATATATGAGGCCAGGAAGTTAGATTGTAGCGTCATCGATGAAAATGGCGTATATTAGTGCGGTGTCGTTTTTAACCCGTCGCAATATAGCATGTGAGGCCGTATTAATATCTTCACTAAGCTGAGTGGATCGCGGCGTCAGCGCGGCTTGGCCGAACGTAGCCTATGATGCATGGCGTGGCCTGACGGAGCTCGCTTAATGAAATATTCGCACGGAGAGTGAAACAGACACGGCCATCATTCACAGGTGAAGTCACTGTGCCAACCATTCGCTAACTCCTGTGTTGAGGTTTAACAAATTATTTCTTCGTAAACTTAGTTAAATTTGTTTGCTTTGTATTGTTTTTAAAGTCGTGTTGAAATACTTTACAAAGTTTCATAATATTTCATCAAACATCTTTGATAATTAGGTATATACGTATATACGAGTACCTACATGATGCTGATTATGCAATTTTAATTTTACCTTTTTATTAAAAACTAGCTGACCCGGCAAACGTTGTTTTGCAATATAAATAACTTTCAAGTAATTTCTAGGTAGATAGTATTTTTTTCATTTAGGAGGATGAAAAATAGATGTTGGCCGATTCTCAGACCTACTCAATACGCTCACAAAATTTCATGAGAATCGGTCTAGCCGTTTCGGAGGAGTATGGGAACGAAAACTGTGACACGAAAATTTTATATTATTAAAAATATAGTGTACTTAGCCGATAAAAGTTTTATATATTAAAAAAAAAAGTTAGCCTATTCAATTAGTAGGCAGGCAAGAAGACAAGTCCATTGTTGTCATCAAACTGACATATTCGTTAATTTTAATGTATGATCTATCCGCAAGTTTAGTGAATCTTGCAGGAGGCGAGATGGAGTAAAGAATGGCACCTTTTAACGGATCACGTATGTACCATAACTTTGTTGCTAACGTTATTACGTCAGACGTGAAAACAGTAACTGAACGACGTGACCGCAATAGCAATAATCAATTGGCCCGTGTTTTATTACTCACAATACACCTACCAGCATCCCTGCAGAACAGTGATTTTTCCTATAATATTGAAGGCCTGTAAACCTTCTAATTGAATTTAACGCTACAGGTATTGATTGTAAGCTATTTCCGTTCTTATGTATTACCATCGTGGTACCTAATACATACAAAATTCTAAGAACCTGGAGCAAACGAAACAAAATATTTAGCTACATTTTTGTAATCGATAAAATAAACTTTAGGCATACGCGGTGACATGATCAAATTTTTATATTTATGGTCACTCACCTTGCTTGGCATGGCTCGACGTAAAGCTTGTAATAAGGAGAGGTTACAAAGAGGGCCACAATAGCTGTTGGCATGCAGAGCGGAGCATGACGCAGGCGTTATTCTACCATCACTCAAGATGACAGTTGTATTTTTCGCGGCCAGCGGCCGACGCTCAGGCGCCTGCTCCGCGTCGTTTATCATCGCCTCGCGATCCTGTCCAAGCCTCACTTATTTATGGATATGTAGATAAAATTGTCAAGAAGTCGTTTTTATAAGAAATCATCCAAAATAAAACCTAAACACGCTAATACTACGTAATTAAACTCGTACCTGCTTCGGAAGTTGATGCGTGTCAAGCTACAATCTGTTATTCAGTGTAGCTCACCCGCGCGAATGGGGTTTCTAAAATCAGCGAAATGTTTCATGTTAAGATTTATCGTGGTGTCGGTCGTAGAGGTATATTGTGGATGGAAGTCGGAGGCGCTGGCGCTGCATCCGGAGACGTCAGCAGTACGTGCGGCCGGAGTGCGCCGCGCCGCACTCGACTCGCTCCACGTTTATTATCGAGTGATTGCCTCCCTGCGTGATCTGACTTGCCAACTATCTTTTGAACCGATCTGAACGTTCTTTTCCTGAGATTAGCTGCTTTTATTTCTATTTTACAATCCTCGTGATTACTGCTCGATCGTTCGGTAATTTATCGGAGACGCGCAATATCGATCGTGTTTTCCAATTTTATTCTTTACAAATGCTTAGCGTAAGTTTATTCAGATACATACAGTCTTCAAAACTTTCTCTTGCGAACAAACAACTAAAAGGTTTGTTTACGCTTCTTTCCGAAGATACAAAATTATGATAAACTGCTTAGAGCGTAGTCGGTACTATACCGTACATATTTTTGTACAACGCATACAGAGTTCTCGCCGACACTTTGACAGTTAGTAGGGGCAAGTCTGAAATATCGGCGTACGCGGCTTAATCGCTCAGCGTGCGATATTGGCGTTACATCATGTTGTCAGCGGAGAGAAAAATTGCCGCACTCGGTCCCCCCGCGCCCCCGCTCCGCTCCGCGCCGCGCCGCGCCGAGCCGCGCGTTCCACACGCCTCGCTTGCCGATGTCGACAGCGCGTTTATATTACTTGGGGATTTATTGTAGTTTTACGAACGCACATTTATCTGTTTCCATAGGAAAAAATAACATGTCATATATTATGCTACTTTAATTATTCATATATCGATCAAGTAATTATACCCCTGCGTCGAGTTTATTGTATTGCAGACATACAGGAAATTTTCTCGCGGAATTAGTTACTTTGAAGTGAGCCCTAAACTACCGAGGCAATTAATTATTATGTAGAAGGCTACCTCGTACCGTCATGCGTACTAACTGGACATGTAGATAATTTTACGAAGCCGAACATAAAACAAGTTTTTAATAGAAATATTTTTACATAACAAGCTTTTATAGCTCGGTATATACCTTTATAAGTAATACTCATCAAGGCCTTTCCGCAAAAGTACAAACACGTTAGGGTCATCTTCCGGTTCCATCATCAACCATCTAGCACCAAAATACTCGTCAAGATGAATCACACGAGACCAAACTCGATGGGGTTATGTTGTTTAATTACCGAGTTCCTATGGCCGCGTTCCAGCTTCATCATCAGATCAGCTCCATGTCATCATAATATTGCATTGTCACGCAATTTAAATACTTATTTATGCAAAATTTCAGCTCAATCAGTTACCGGGAAGTAGATCAAATTTAATTTGTAAGATTTGATCACAAATATCGTGACAGGTGAAACTAATATAAAGCTTGTAAAATATCCTATTTAACATAAAAAGTATTAAGTTAACATTAAAACAAAAATACTTTCGATTGGTTAAAACCTTATATCACCTTATGCATGCGAATAAGGTTCACAGGTCGAAGTTCACAGGTAACAAGTTTTTAATAAAAATATTTTTTTATTAACAAGCTTTTATAGCAGCGGTCTATAATTATATAATTAAAACTCGTCAAGACGATTCACACGAGTCCAAACTCGACGTGGTTGTGCCGTTTAATTACAGAGTTCCTATGGCTACCTCGTGATTCCATCATCAGATCAGCTCCATGTCATCATAATATTGCATTGTCATGCGATTTACACCGGCATGCAAAATTTCAGCTCAATCGGAAACCGGGAAGTGGATCAAATTTAAGTTGCAAGATTTGATTACAGAACGACAGACAACGGGACAGGTGAAACTAAATAAAAGCTTGTAATAAAGTACCTACATAAGGCACACTATACACATATTCTTGAAGTTACCAGCAATCTCCTGCAACGATCGAGTACACCTTCGGGACTGCAACTTTAAAAGCATCTTTTTGCAACATTTCAAAAGTTTTCTCTTTGTCCATCGCAGGCTGCACTGCACAAAGAAAAAGTTAATTCGAACTGTTATTTGAAGAAAATAACATCTTAGGAATGTATGAGAAATATGGACTTGCGTTTATTCTGACTAGGGTGTGTTGATTTAATCAGATGTAAAAGCGTAAAATAACACATAAGGAAAAGCTCTTCAAAACACATGACTGAACCCCAGTTGGCAGTACTGGTGAAGAAAATTCAAATATGACATTTCTGGTTTGCGGTGACGCATGATATTATTGGCGTAAAAATTTTAGTGGCTTATTGGAAATATTCTAGTTCCGTTGACATAAAACGATAATAAAATCATCGGATTCATAACCACTTATCGTAATAAGTTTTTAATTGATTAACTCCGCTTCACAGCCCTAGGCAATTTTAATTAAATGTCTTCCAAAACAACATTATTCTCAAACATATAACATCAAAATAATTTAACGCCCTCAAGAGCAAATTATATAATCAAGATCCAAGACAGTTATGTAGACCAAACTTTGGTATTCAGGTCGGTTTGTTACAGTTTGCTTTTAAGGCCATCATAAAATTGTGGCGGGCGTGCGTCTGTTCTACATTATTGAAAATTAGATGATGAACAGCGAACAAGTCTGTATTTCGAAACAGCAGGTGTAAAAGTTGTGGAGCTTGGATATAGACCAAAATAATTGTACCAATATCAGACAAAAGTAAAATAACTAACGTATTACGTTATAGTTGTTTTTACAACACATTCATGACATCGTATCCTGAACGATCTGCGATCAAATTACGCAATTCGCTACTTTTTGAAAGAAAGAATATGACGGAAAAATACATGTTTGATCGCATAGATGACTCGACCTATACAAATGGTTCATTACATTTTATTACAATCAACCTTGGCGTTTTAAGATTATCTTATAATTAAACCAACCGAACCTTAACGAAGACCGTGTTGTCTTGATTAAAGATCTATCCACAGGCAGATTTATATTTCCCATATACATAGGTACATAATTATTAATGTAGTCTCGCGTAGTCGGAGTCTATTCAATAACAGGCGCACACCTGCTTGATTTACGAGCTGCGCAAATTCATTGTTATTCTCAACCAATGAATTTGGTTCAGAACTATTGTATTTTGAAATTATTCCTACTGACAAAATAATTATGACTATCATGGTAAAGATTACACATGGAACCTAGTGAACAATACATAGATCAGTATACTCGATTTATAAGTAGCACACCACATATGCTGTGATCTATTCTGTTCGTAGCTAGAGGGGTGTGGGTAATTGTACTAGTAGATTGTCGTGGTCGAGTGTTCGGCATGGTCCACGTGGCACAAGATTGCGGAGGCGGTGTTTGCTCTTTGGCGGAGCCCGCAACGGGCTTACGGTTCAGCGAGCCGTGTGGCGAGCGCGCGGCCTCTCGGGTCGCGTCTCCGGCCAAATTGAAATATCCCCGCTGCCACGACGTCCACCGCTCGCATAGAGCACCATGCCAGTCGCTTGCCTGCGGCCACTCGCTTCACACATACATATAACAAACATGAACTGTTCATATTATGTAGGCACTTCCTCTTTGCTCTAAATATTATATCTTCAAACTCCCATTTATGAATTGCGGAAAAAATCCAAATACTAAATGCCTAAGTGCTTTATTCGCTCTTGTGCCGCTTGGTAGTAATAATTTCATAATTCAAGTAGGTAGGTAGACCCAAAATGGGTCGGGTCATATTTCGCTAAAAATTATATATTGGCATGGTTCTCGAACGATTCAATTTCCGTGCGCAGACAGCAGCGGAATTTACGTGCGCAGATTTACATGCCAACGAAATTATTTGCAAATGGTACCTCGAGCGATTCATCTATATTTTATGATTCGTACCGAGCACACTTTAAGGTTTCTCTCTTCGAAATGAAATTATCACTTTATATTTCAAAAGAAAAGATATTTTTCGTGTAAAATATGGAAATATAAACAGATGTTTGGCGGATTGTTAAGAACAGACTTTGAAATTGGAAAAAGTTTATTTATAAGTAAGGATAACGACATATTTTGAATGTTTGTTATGTATTACGTAATACAATTCAATTTCACAAAGTTTTGAAACTGGTGTAAATTTCCCAACAAAAATAATATGATTATACAATTATTACTGCTGTTTTTATTTAAGTGTGGTTGTGTGTGTTGTATATTGTTGTGTAAGATGTTCGTTTATACCGAAAGAACGCTCTATGTATGAGCTTGTGACCCGTGTGAAAAAGAGAAAATAAATAAGTGAAGTAAGTGACGCGTGCACACATTGTTTAAATCGATAACCTTTGTAGAGGTGGTTGCCTTACGAAGCCCCTTTGCAGGTAATCCTGCCCACTTGGAGTTATTGCCGCCGAGGGAAGGAAAGATTACCTCGGCGGGAGATAAGGAGGTCGACGGGGCTTCGAGTGCGATTGTCCCCGAGTCAGGCGTCGAATTGTGTCAAGTGAAGCGGCAAATTAAACGGCCGAGCCTTCTGCGCGCCCGGCTCACTAATCGTCACATAAACTGCTGCCGCCCGAACGTTTAATTACGCAAAACGCTTTCTTCTACATGTACTTCGCTAACCGTACCTAGCTACTGGCTTTTTTATTTTTATGACTGGCCAGCGTCATTTTATAGCGGCAATAGAATAAAAGTCGTAGGTTTTGCCCTGATAATATCGGCTGAATAATATAATTATCACTACATAGTATAAAACAAAGTCGCTTCCTGTTGTCTGTCCCTATGTATACTTAGATCTTGAAAACTGCGGAATGGATTTTGACGCGGTGTTTTTTAATGGATAGAATGATTCGAGAGGAAAGTGTGTATGTATAATAGATACATAAAATATTTGATATCATTACTGTGCTCCCGTGCGTATATAGTTTTTTTTTTATATATAAAACTAGCGACCCGCCCCAGCTTCGGATGGGTGTAATGTATATTGTGCCTATAAACCTTCCTCTTGAATTACTCTATCTATTTAAAAACCGCATCACAATCCGTTGTTTAGTTTTAAAGATCTAAGCATACATAGGGGCAGAGCGACTTTATTTTCTTTTTATAATCTCACTTACGCGAAATAAGTCAGGACGACAAACCGTATGTAGGATTTTTGAACAGACAAATAAAATTTTAGCTATCGGTAGTCATACGGCATCCGACCTAGGTACTTTCAAATAAAAACGAAATACAGTTTCATGTTACGCATTCGTAATAAAATACTAATAATGATACTTTACATCAAGCACAGTCCCAAGACGCCGACAATAAAAAACAGTGTACACGACAATATGTCAACCAGTAAACAATATCCCTTACATCAAAAGGTTTATTGTTATGAAAACCAGTTCCTATTAATTGTATTCTATCATATTGCGCAAGAAACGTGAAGAACCAGCTTGATTTATAATGTAAAACAAACACTTCGAACTCAAAACATTATGTAGGTAAGATAATCCAAGTAATAATGTGTTTATTTGAATTAATAACAGAAGCTTAATATTAATTTAACTTAGGTTATTAGAAACCATGAATCTTGCTACGAACGGCTACGTAGTGCTACGCGTAGATCTCGTAGCACATGTGTAGCACTGAGCAGCGGTCTTGAAAACCGTGCGTTTGTAAAACATGTTTAATTTACTAAACGGACTAACTACCATATCTTTTACCTATATTATACGTAAACACAACAAAATTACGCCTTGTAGTACAGTACCATGGTAATGAGAAACATGCATGCATTTTTTATTTGCGATATTATAAATATATCTCTATCAC
Source organism: Mythimna loreyi (assembly GCA_029852875.1). Lineage (NCBI taxonomy): Eukaryota > Metazoa > Arthropoda > Insecta > Lepidoptera > Noctuidae > Mythimna > Mythimna loreyi. The sequence continues at coordinate 9,414,886 of CM056786.1, forward strand.
CAAAAAATTATAAAGCTTCAAAAGTGCTAATAAGAAAGAGAAGTTCGACATGATCTTTGACGTCAAAAGCCATGGACACGTACGGCTGCCATAAAAAACACGCATCTTGGCGTGAGAGGCAGAAATATTTGTTTAAAATTATTATATCTCGTTTGCTTTTCTATTCAATTTTTATAGTGTTTTCATAATTAGTATTCTATTTTTGTACTTCTGTTGATAAATTCGCTATATAAGAAATATATTTTCATGCATATTCCCCATTATAATCTGTGCTAGAGTCATGATTAGGTTTCTATATTAATTAAAGAGACACGGTAAACGATAGCGACAATGTGAATCGGTGGCAGGAAGCAAATTGTGAGTGACGCTAATGATAGGGCGCTCAGCAGTCGTAGTGCCACGTAGCGTCTTTCCAATTACGCCTCGCCTCGCCTCGTACCGGGGCCGGAGTCACGCTGCGCTCCATTCGTTACCCAGAACGTGCCACCAACATCTGGACCATCCGTGTTATAACTCCGATAACTTGTTGCTACACAAAATTGGTTTTAGTTTTTCTTATAGCAGCTACTATATGTTGTAAGGGTGTACCGTACCTTGTTTATTAAATAATACGGTTCAGTGATACTTTTGAGGTTCTATTGAAAAGAGGAAACTTGGTATACCTAATCCATTTTATAAGTTAAGTTTTTATTCAAATAGTATTTTGATACCTTATTTTTGAGGTTGGAAATAGTTAAATGAGAAGTAGTGTACTTTAATTGATACTCTCTTGTTTTCCTTTAATTGCCCTTTGCGTTCTAGAGCCGCGGTAATGTTTTTATCTAGTGTGCTTCATCATCAATGATAACAACACTGTTGCCATCAGGGATCGCAGTCAAGCACTAGTTTTAAAAAAATAATCCCGCTGCCTATATTTGGATAACTATGAGCTAAATGAAACTGTTTACTGACCTTGACGTAATCAGCTGATTGGACGAGTTGCTGAAAGTTCTGTTTGACGCGATCGATCGTTACGGTTATAGACCACATACATCTTTTTCTTATCATACTAAAATTGTATCAAGCAAATCCGCTTTAAATATTAAAACTCTGATTTCAAATTAAAAATCTCTTGCGGGTACTAAATAAACTTTAAAGTTGTAAAATTTTTCTTGTTCTTTTGTAAACTTCATACAAATATTAACGTTCGAAGGCTTGAAATTGTCGCGACGTGATATATAAATAATGCCAAAAGTTTCTTAGGCACAGAATAAAGTAGAATATTCCGACAAAACACTCCACGTGGAATACTGTGATAAGGCGAAACTTTGTCTTGCTAACAAATTACACTCTGAATTTGGGTTGATAGAGAAACTTGCTGAAATGAAATCATTTGAACGGTCGCTACATATCGTCTGTGGTGTTTTCTCGCTTTTGTACATGTTTGTTGTATTTATATTTAGTTGATGAAGAACTAGACCTTTTTTCCGCCGCACCATTTCCGTGCCATATCCTGGTAGCGTGCAAGTATTGAAGATAAAGGGGTCTATTTAGTACACAATCCTACTTCGGTCACTGTTTGATACGATATCATACAATGACCGAAGTAGGATTGTTTAAAGAAAAAGTATTACACCGTACCCGTTGGACCATTCACTCGCCGACCAACACCATCGCGTGCCATACACGAAATGTATCGACACTTGCAAACTATTCACGATAGTTACCCCTCCATACCAGATTTTTAGGTGCAATAATAATAATTTGAAGGTAAGTGGTTTATATTGTAGGATAACTAACAGACATTCATGGTCACGAAAGGCGATACGATTTTACTAACCTGTCTAGGTATTTTGGGATTGCCTGACAAACTCAAACGAAGCATTTAACACGCGATAATCTGTCTCGAAATAAAAAAAATAAAACTATAATATTCTTTATTAACTGAACCGCTGCTGGAAAAGTAATTGTAATTATGCGTTTGGTTCGATCTTTTGTCGGTATGCATATATAAGGCATTGGACAATTTAAAATGCTACAATTAGTGATCTGCGGCTTTAAAGTTCATAAAAAAATAATAAAAACTTACTTTTAGAAATATCTAAGTACTACATTTTTTTTTACTTTCTACGTAAAATTCTATACTTCACATCTTGCCTTACCTTTTATCGTTATCTGCGGTGCAGTAGGCATCTCAAAACACACCAGCGCATCGTGTTTTTCCCTTACAGACTACTACTATTTTTTAATTGCTATTTAACGTAGGTATTGAACGTTTAAAATAAAAACATTATGCGTGTGTTCTCCAAAGTGATAGAAATAGGATCTAAATATAAGTGGAAAAATGAACCATACCTAGACGGTTCATTTTTCCACTTATATTTAGGTCTCTATTACCTTCAGTCTAGTTCGAAAGAATTACCTCGGCCTTGATACGCTAATTTTAACTAAATAACACAAGTAGGATTTAGATAGTATAGGTCTGACCAAGGTTTGACACATCCTCTCGCACCCACCTAAAAAAATACATAAGTACATAGGTTTTGTACTTACGTATGTCCTTTCTTCATAATCTGCCTATAATGTTCCCACTGCTTGGTCTCAGGCCTCCTTTCTAGGAGAGGGAATGGACCGGAATTTCTTCACAAAGTTTTCCTTCACCGTTTTAACATTTCGAATACCCTAATTAGGGACATAATGGAACACGACAATAGGTATGCGAACGCCAAAAGCTCAAGAGTTTAAGAGCAGTGGTAATGAATAATATTTGGAACCGCTATTCGTATAATGCAATATAGAGATTCATATTTAGTGTTAGTCAATATACTAACAGCTTGTTGAACGTTGCATTCACCTACTCACATAATAACCGCGCAGCTCCATTATGATATTGCCCTCTGAGTGAATTCGGTTTCATATCTTCCTACATAAAAGAGGCTTTTTGAGCTTTACGAAGCGCGAACATCATTCAACGCAACTCCTACTTAATTTTCCCTCAGTATCCAATCATATTTATGCAAAGTAACCGTATTGTATTTGTTTTATTCGAAAAACTTTACAGTATTATTGTTTTTGTAAATGAAAACATTTACCAACTACCTATTTTCTGCGTCGATCTTTTTGTAGTTTATTTTATGAATGAATGTTTCCAAAAATTATTTTCTGATAAAAAAAATATTTACACAAGTCCAGTGATATGGTAATACTAAGTTAATTCGTAGACGTAATCGAAAACTATTTCAAAACCGGCATTAAATGTGTTCGAAGCCATAAACTAGGACTCGTTAATGAACTAAAGTTGTTCTATGTAAATTTTTTAGGGTTGTATCGGAACTTCGCCTCCGCTTCCGTTACTGCGGAAGTTCCTCATCAAATCGTATCTTCGCATCCGCTTCCGCTTCCACAAAATGTATGCGTAGTTATAACTATGGCGGTAATTTTAACTTATAAGCATTAATAAGAAAGATAACTAAACAAGATTAGTTTATTAAACCCCAAAAGGACACCGGTGTTCGCACACCTAATGTCTTTTAATTGTGTATGTAATTAGTAGTCTAATGGTTAAATCATCCACTTGAACAATAAGAGTGCTCGTCCAAAAAAAACCCACCTTTCGATTCGAGCGATCTTTGTATCAAAATAAATGTGTATAAACTAATTACGGTCACTATACTCTAGGAAATACTGATAATGAAAACTTTTCTCTTAATATATCCAATCAACCAGTTGCTCACATAGAAGCTCTGTTACTATGAGGGAAAGAGTATATTCAGGCGCCATTTGACCCATTTTAATAAACGGGCATCGCAGACAAAATAATATTTACTTAGACCAGCCAAAGAAGCTAGTTGGCCCCTTATGAAAACAAATAAAATAGCTTTAGTTTGTCTACTAGTTTGCGTTTAGGGTTTGGGGCTATATTTGTCAACCCTGGGTCTATTGAACTTGACTGAATATTTTTGGATATAGATCCCCATAACTGTCAGATGTTCATACGATATCATATTTTAGGTAGCCTTCATCATAGCACATTATACCCTTAGCCGATGAAGTTGTCAATCAGGTACATAAGTGACGGTGCGCACTTAGTGCGCCGCCATGCCATTCAGCGGGCTCGCTGACACAGCGCCGCACTCGACGCGCCGCACGTGCCGATCACCGCCACTCTTCGCGATACTATCGCACGTGCGCCCATGATCATATACCTACCACTACTTACCTTCACTATTCACACTAGCCATCCTATTCAACCTACAGTACAGCAACCATACATACGTACCTACTTCAACGCATCTGAAAATAACAAATTCACACATTAAGGCAATATAACCCTAAGAATTGTAATTTCAGAATTTCACACAAATAATAATTTACGCTTGGCAAACTCCGGATGGTATGGAGAGTGTTATTCCAATGTATCCCGGTTACGGAATCCCCACACTAAAATTAATCAAATTAAGAAAGTTTGCTGCAGCAAAACAACACATCGACCCTTATTTAGCGAAGGTAATTTCGCTGGCGGTCCGTTAACTGATGCGATGCGACAATTATTTTCATATAACATAATCCTGGGGCGTTGCGAGGTATGTTCTCTTGGGACGCATGATTTGGAGGTACCGGTTGTCCGGGCGTCCGGCGTCCGGGCGCGGCCGGCGCCTACAGAACATCGCTCGTTGACACGCCGCCCGCCGCCTCGTCACTGTCCCCGGAAAACTCGTATTAATGTAAATTAGAGTAACCTGTCCTTGCTCTCCCTCGTCAGCAGAGGACACCCTCGTCATTATATTTTTACTAACTTATTTTATAAAGAGCAGCACAATTCTTTCCAATTACATTTTCTCGGGTATTTTTATGATTTGTAAGATTATCTTGGCAGTTTTCTTTTGTGTTTTTGCTAATGTGAACTTTTTACGGGTGCTGACGAACTTGATGGAAGAAACGTAATCGTGTTTTCTATGTTTTACGTTTCTTAAATCGAACATTCGGAAAACTTATAATATTAAATATTTGAAATCTTAATTTTTAAAACTAAGACGCTTTACATTTAAAGTTGTATTAGTACTTGAGCACCTGAACCCTGGTTGTGTGTAACTCAAAGGTTGTGACATGAGCAGTTTCTTCAAGTCTGCTGTCAATAAAAACAAAAATTTCCTTATATTAAAATTAATCTATTTTCTTTTTTATATTTTTGCAGGTAAGCTAATGAAAAAACGGTGAGTCTTTCACAAATATATACATGGTGCGCTCTCAGCGATGAAAGGTAGATATGAATACGAAGCCAGATTGGGCTTTGGCCTGAAAATAATACTATGAATGAAAAATATTAGTTTACCATGCACTTTATCTCTTCGATATAAATTTCAAAGTTCGGTTTAGAAACGGCATTATTTTCTGTCACAAATATCTCCAGATACCACGGCGTGCTCGCTTGAAACTCTAGAGAACGGAGACATTTGATTTTAAGCCTCGCGGACTATAAGTGTTATTTCTTCGAGAGAAGTATTATTCTGCGACAGGAGCGCAGCTCCGCCGTCTCGAATGCTCCATTTAGTTCCAAAGTTTTTCTCGTTTATCACCGTTGGGCTCTCAGAGGCGGAGATTTTTCCTTTAGATTTGTTGTCACGCCAGACCTTTTTAATGTACCTTTCTTATCGTGGCTCGATTAAGAAGGAACTTGTTTTAGATCCAACTCTTCTTGGCTACTTTATTACTTGTAATTAACAACAAGGAAGGAAAAAATAAATGAAAACCATTAAGTAAGGTAAGGTAAAAAGCGAGAAAGGTATAAGGCTCTCTTCAATCTATAGGTACAAATATTTATTTATTTATTTATTTATTTTACAATTTTTGTACACACAAACATACAAAGGAGATACAGAAACAAAGAAAAAATAGTACAAAGGTACTGCTTATTTCTAATATTTATTGCAAGATTTCCGAGAACCTTCGTTTAGATTGGCGTAACAGCCAATCCCTGACAGAATTAACTTACAAATTTTTGCTATCCACTATTACTATCTCACAAACCCCAGGTTTGTTAGGAATTCCTTTTGGAGCTAATTTTAAACTTCTTATAATGATAACTATGATTTGTGTAATTTAAGCACTCACCGCTTTTATTTTTATGTCTTCTAGTAGTATTGTGATATTATAGTTATGATAGTTTAATCCACGTCATTATACTAAATAGCATTTGTAAAAAACGTAAAAAAAATATATTAAGATAAGAGATGTACGGAAGATTTTAAATGCTCTCATCAAAACAGAAACGTACAAACGACGTAAGTAAACTTATTACGTCAGTTTGGTAAGGTTGGTGAAGCGAGCGGTTCGTTAATTAAGCGACTGAAACGCGGCCATAATAAAAAGAGGGCAGATTAAGCTCGGCTCGGCTCAAGTGTGGCCGAACAGGTGCGAGAGGCGGTAAACTACAGGCACATTCTCCCAACTCCACCGCGTGCTGCGCTTAGATAAAAGGATTAGCAGACTTTCTACTCCCCTCTACAAAGTACTCACAATTACATTACGTCTACCACTCAGCACATTCATGCGAATTTACAGTATCCAGTATCGAATATCAAAAACAAAATATATCTTATGAAAATATTAGTTCCCCAACGTATACCTCGAAACAGTACATTTTTTTTCTCAATTTTACGAAAAAATAATGTTTGTTTTTGTATGATTATGTACCCTGGAGCGGAGTGAAGGTGAGATTGTATCCCGTGACGGTTCAGCGCCGCGCCATAATGACTCGACGCGAGCCGTCGACGTCGGCCCTCGCTCAGAGATTGGAAAATGCCTCCGCAACTTTTCTACTTATACAAAAAGTTAACGTGAAAACTTTGTTAATGTTTCGATGGCTTAAGGGCTATTTTTATTGTTAGGAACAGAGTTTGTCATATAATTTTTATGGTGCTCAGTATTTTAAACCTTTTTTATTGCTACATTAGACATACCATCAAATCGAAAGGCCATAGACGATTTCATCAAAATGAGTCTTTAGTTGTTATAAAAACTCCACTCCTGTAAGAAATACCCGTAAACCTGGTGCTGAGTTACGTAACTACTTACACAGGGGGTTGAATGACTTTATTCAAATTATAAACATTATCTTCCGATATAGGAACAAGATCAAAACAGTATTTTAGAAACATCGAGTCTCTTCTCTCAGTTGATGGCGCAAAATTTGCATAAAAATATAGTTAAAATGATTTGTGTTGTAGAAAATGTCTGACTTTCGGGCAAATGGTGCTGTAAAAATGTTGGTAGATCGGGATAGGCAGGCTCGCGTAAACAGCTCGGTAAATCACGAGAATTGCGCGCCGCAGCTCGACTTGGACAATATTTGTGCCAATAAAATCCTCCCTAACAAAGCTGTTGTTGTCAACGAAAAGCCGCCTGACCTGTTTTTAGTCTATCATGGATTTCGTTGTCATCATTTCCGAAGCTTAATATACATGTTGAGTGTTTTTAGATCCACATAATTACGACGCCCCGCGCCCCCAAGTTCCACAGTGTTAAGCGAAAAAAGGCTTCATTTTAAGAGTCTCTAAATATATATATATATATATCTAAGATCCTGTATCCAACCCTAATAAGTCTGTTTGTATGTCTGTCCTACCTTTACAAGGCCCTATTTCAGAACCTATCAGTAAAAGGTAGCTAACATTTTCACAGAGTTGTGGCGAAAATGAATAAAACATCAGCACGTTCAATCTCAAGTTTATAAAGATCCTTCATTTAGGAGAAGGTTAGTTCATGTATATAGTAGCACATACTGGACGTCTTCTTGACTTCTCAATAACTTGAAAACTATCACCGTCAGCTTTCGCGGGTGGGTAACTAATAAAGTAAGTTGGAGAGGAAAAGTAAACTAATATCGGGTTGTTCTGGCGACGAGCGCGCTGGTCGGTGCTGAAGCTCGACCAAGACGTCATATTCGCTACAGATTTATTACTTTTAATATGTGCACTCCATTAGAAACGTCAACTATGTTACTTTCCCATATTGAAGGAAATATTAGGTTCTTGGTTTTATATTTTCATAAACCTTGCATTTTGTATCCAGTTTAACGCCCTACTTCCTTCTTTAAACAAATAATCTTCAAATAAATTCTTGGTCTGGCAAAACGTAATGAATTGCCATAAATAAGAAACGCAACTGTAATCATTAGCACTGTTCCCATCTTTCTCACTTCAAAAGTCGTTTTGAAGTTTCTTAAAATTTGCGAAAAAGTTTCGGTACAAATTAAGAGCAAATTTTACTCCGTCCGTTTAGCCATCAGCAATTTCAAAGTTCTAATGAATTTTCTTCTTTGACATTGAAAAATGAATTTCTACCCCTTATTCCAGCCACTCTGGGACATCTGTAAGCACCGATTGGGCTTAAACTCACCCACATCATTTTAATATGTAAACTCTCCCAAAGTTATGAATTTTCACAGTTTTTAAATTCTACATATCGACAATTTTAGATAGTCAACGTGTCTTTAATTTGCTAGATTTGAAGTAGATATATTTTCAGCTGTCTGGGCTTAGGCATAGTAGAGCAAAAGGCGAGGTCCGCCCGATCCCCGTACCCCTCATTACCCCCCTAACGGTGGCCCATTAAGCGCACGGGCCGAAGTGCCCCGGACCGTAGTTAATCCACGTCCTCATTCACTGTTATTTCGAAGGTCTGATCTAATCTAAACAGGGCTTAGGATCCTACAATGCCAGTATTTCGCGCGACTCATCCCTTTTATGTATTTGACTATCCTCATACCGGTCCCGCCGCCGGTCGGTTGACGTTTGCCTTTGCTATAAAAGGAAATAACACTTCCGAAACTTCCGATGTGATTTCGTGTTAATGCCTTTGTATGAAAATTAATTTGCTTGTAAGCACTGGAGTAGCAAATGTAACAAATTGTTTTAATGAAAGCTTTTTCGGCATTAAACATCACATACTAAAGAAAAATACTATACTTGTCCATGAAATATGTCTACTTGTATAGTGATAATGCTGACACGAGCGGCGGCGGAGGTCGAAGTGGAAGGGTCAATTTAGAAGCTATTATACGGCGGCGGTTAGAGGCCTACTTCCGGCGGCTGCACTAAGCTGGCGTGTTCAAATCCCCCCCGCTCAATTTCGGCCTTTCTGCAATACCATTCATCCTTCGCCTATTTGCTGTAAGTACATTTTCACGATGAAGTTGTTCGGCGTTATTTTATTTCAGCGAACAAATGATTATAACTAACGAACTCGTTATTATTTTTCAGTCAAAGTCTTTTAAAAACCGAAACGAGACTCAGTTTTGATGAACCAGCTTAATAAATTGCTTTAGAGGTGGAAATGTTTTAACTGTACCGCACCCGTAAGCCGATTTCGGATTACCTCTTCATTTTTTTACGATCCTCGGAGAAAATTTACGAATTTAGATTGAGTATTTATGGATTCCATATCCGATATTCATTTATAGCCGGGTCGGATCCGCGCCCGACCCCTATGTGAGCGTTTCAGAAAGTTGAAAATGACTCCTTGATTCACCCATTTTCGAATATTTTGTGCCTGTAGATGAATCCATGAGCGAAGTCGTAGTAAAGAAATTACTAAGCTTTCTTTCTGAATACCATTCCTGTAAATTAATCATTTTGATGTAAAAACCCAATAGTAAATACCGAATCGATAAGAGGTTTTTCTAAGGATTGAAACATTTTTTTTTTGGTATAGTTGTGTATAAATATGCAAAATTTACACATAGGTATATCTTTTTTGTATTGTTATTGAATATACTGTATGGTTTTAATTTCAACTCGATACCTCCACCCGTTCTTGACGTAAGAAAATAAAACCGGCCAAGAGCGGGCCATGCTCACTGTAGGGTTCCGTAGTATCTTGTCCGTCACAAATTTCTCATAATGTAACCTTTAAATTACGACTTCAGTTCGAAGTAGCCCATGTATAAATAACCCAATTGCCTAAGAATATAGAATATATAGAAAATATTTTATTTTCTTACCACAAATTATGTCATAACGTTACAGTCTACAGAACATTTTTGACGTGACAACTTCTTAAATTAGGTTGCGGCTGGGAGTCACATATGAAAAAGTGTAACGCTCGGTAACGTTACGATGAGTCACCGAACGAGAGAGAGGCCCGCCGAATAAAAACAAAATATATTTCTATAGTTAAAATTTGTGCAATTCTTATTTTCATTCAATTCCTTGTTCCTATTGTGCAATTTAATTATATTCATATCAATAAATATTCTACCGAGAAAAAGACGTTGTCACGTAAAATCTTCGCCCGTAAAACCGACTTGACAGGCAACCATTTTTTTTCATATAAATTTGTGGAAGACTGATGCCTAGACTAAGTTTTATAAAAACCTGTTTAAAATCAGGTCACCAGGCCCCCTGAACAATCAACTTATACCTATTATATAATATTGTGCTGGAGACGTATTGTATTCAAAATAACAGGAATTAAGTACAGTTTAATAATTGATTATTATTAATTAAGAATTAATTATAAAATAACAATTTATTATTTAGGAAGAGATGGCGCTGTACCTGGTAGTAATTTTGAATTGCTGAACCGATTTAAATAATTTTTATTTGATAGAAAATACGTTCAGGATAACAAAATATGTAAACTAAGTTAAAAAAATATGCTTGCAGAAACGGTAAAATTACAAACTTAGTTCAGAAATTATTATTAAAAAAATGTCAAAAATTGTTCATCCTATCAAGTTCAAAATAATTTTCCTAGAAAGGTTTTATAAAGTTCAACTTTGAGATTTTTTCATATTTTCTAAACTTATGGTTCAAAAATCTCTGTGATTAATTTCAAGATGGCACTTACGCGAAAAGCGTCTGTGATGGACAGACTGTTTTTTTAGGGTTCCGTAGTCAACAAGTCTGTTTGTCTGTCCGTCCGCGGCTAATCTCAGCGAACGTTAGCATTAGAAAGCTGAAATTTGGTATCAATATGTATACCCGCCTGTGTCTTTCAGGAAAACATATCCGGGGGACCTAGCGGGAATTGGCCTTATTGGACCCTACGATTTTGCTGGCATGTGTTTAAAGTGCGCGTGGATAATACCTACCTACGCATCGTTGACGACTTGGTTTCGGGTCTTACTAGACGACCAAATAACGTAGCTCGCCATGGCTCATTGACTGTAAGATCGCGACGCCTAGAGCATCTCTTATGGCGAGGGTTTGGGGGTGAAGATGTGTGTTCATTCTCGGTTGCAGCGACTTCTTTCGCTAGCATTATTGTTTTGTTGAGGGAGATGACCGCTTTCCATTCCAAATTATCGCCTAAATCACGCCTTTGGCTGGGGCACACCTCCACAGTGTCCTCGTGGTTGTTTCGTCCACCTGCATCCGAAACAAGAACCTCTTGAACTGGCCATGTCCAGTGAGAACGTGCGTTATGTGGAAAGTGAGGACGGTGTAGCACCGCTCCAGCCACTCCTCAAAGAAGGGACTTACCGTTGATATGGTGGCGTGCCTAATAGACAGACTGATGAGACTTCCGGTTTTAGGGTACCGTCTGTCTGTCCAGAGTACGCGGTCCATTGAAGCTTAAAGAAGAAAAAAATTATACTTATGGAAGTTTATGTCTCAAAAAAACATATTCGACACTCTCAAGGGAATCAAAATTTATAGAGAAAACTTGATATTTGTAGTTACGTCGCCAAATAAACTATTTTTGGAAATTCGGAAAAACTCCATTCGTAAATTGAATTATTTCCAGAGATAGATTTATACGGAACCCTCAGTGCTGAATTTGACTCGCACTTGCCCACTTTTAGGGTTCCGTAGTCAACAAGGAACCCTTATAGTTTCGCCATGTCTGTCTGTCTGTCTGTCCGTGCGGATAATCTCAGCGACCGTTAGCACTAGAAAGCTGAAATTTGGTATCAATATGTATATCAACCATGCCGACAAAGTGCACAAATAAAAAATGGTACAATTTGAAATACAAATAAAAGATGAACAGTTTTTGAAAAATTAAAAAAGAAAACGTTCTGAACTAATTTTATAATTTAACCGTACATGCAAGCATTTTATTTAACTTTTTTAGATATTTCATTATCCTGAGCGTTTCTTGTTTCAAATAATAATACAAAAAGAAAAAAATCGGTTCACGCAATTTAAAATTACCACAGGGTACAGCGCCATCTCTCGGGAAATTGGGTTACTAATTTTTATATGCTCTACTGGGTTCTGTTACATTGCGAGAAATTTGTGGCGGACGAGAAACTACGGAACCCTACACTGAGCGTGGCTCGACAAGCTCTTGGCCGATTTTTTCCTTATGACATTTGGAAACATAAACATGACAGAAACTTTAGAATCTAAACATGTAACGGGGGAGAGCCCCCGTTATATGTTTAGATTCTAAAGCTAAAAGATATATTTAAATAGATTTTACAGGAAAATTGTAAAACTGTGAAGTGGGTTCTCAGTTGCAGAAAAACCACCTACCTCCTTAGTTAAAACGCCTTTTGATCAATGTCATGATTATGAAGTAGAACGTTCCTTAGTTTTATATCTTACTAGCTTCTGCCCGCGACTTCGTCCGCGGAAAATTTTGTGAGACAAAAGGTGTGATAGCTCGGTTAATATCCATGTTATATAAACAATTTATAGCCTATGTCACTCAGGAGTAAAGCAGCTTTCTATTATAGCTTCAATTTTTCCAATCGAACTATTAGTTCCAGAGATTACCCCCTACAAACAAAAAAAACAAACTTTACCTCTTTATTATATTAGTGTAGATTTCATACATTTTTTTTTTGTCCTCAGCTAGTTAGCTTTGACTTATTGTCAAACGATTTCAAATACAGACCGCTCAGTTTGGTTTGGTGCGGAACCCTAATTTTGTTAGCGTCACGCTCTTGACCATTTTATTTACTGACTTGATCTACTTCTAGAGCACACTTTTTGTATCCGTTTCGTTAGTTTATTTAGCTAATTTTATTTTGTCTGGCATTTAATAGCCTTATTCATCCAAAATAATATTATACGTCATGGCCATATTGAGAATGATGACAGACATCCTGTGAGATTAATTTTAAAATAATATACATTATACGAAATTTATATAACAGTCGCATATTTTCATAAAAACCTTAAAACTCGTATACATTTATCAAATCCAAACGTGCGCATGTAGCTCATCTTTTCCAGTTTTATATCTAGTCTTGATTTTGAATTTACTTGCTACCGTTGTAATAATTTCCTAAATGAACATGAAAACACACTATTAGTTGCAATAGTGGGTGGACGCACGATGCACCGCCCGTGTTTCGCTAGTGGAAAAGCGGTGTAGTACATTGTAGCGGGCCAGCAAACGAGGAGTTATGACGTCGGCGGAGGATTACGTGAGTGGATGTCGTAATAAAGCTTGCGATGAAGCCGTTACCCGAAGATAAACGTAAATATCTCCGGCCGACGGTGTCGGCAGTATTCGCCCCCGGTCTGGCCGTGTGCCTGTGCCCGTTTCTCTACATTTGTGTTTGTCTTCTCCCTTCATAATTATGCTACCGATAACATCTACAGCTATTGTGTACACAGCGATGGTAGAATTAATTTACACAAAAATAAAACAACGTGATAACCGTACAAAATTAAATTTCCAGCAATTCCCTTGACAGTGTTTCGGTAGCTACACCTCACAATAGTCACATCACATTTAGGAATCTAGGCCGCCGAGCAGGGCACCACTGCTGGTGTAGTCCTTTGTGTTCTATAACGTATGTATTCTCGCGCCTGCTCTTATCTCCTAAATTAATTACATAAATCTTGTTTGCACACGTCTTAAGCTTATGACACGCCGCCATAATTCAACCGGAATGGAGGTTTACACTGCTAATGAAGGGCGATTACTATGCCACATGCATCAGCTAATATTACAAAAACTGTATCTATGGAAGCATTTTCGGCTTAGTATTTCAAATTATTTTGAGTACCACGGAGAACGCATTATTTTAATAAATATTAATATTCTAAACGTAATATTTTAGTAGATATTTTTGCAGGGACATAAAGCTAGTCGCTACGATGTCAGGATTCATAGTTGGCCGTGAGGGTAGAGGCGTCGGTCATGATTTCCCTGGGCGTTCGCTGTCGGGCATTCAGTCGACAACGCAGCTACCCATTGCAGTTGGCACTCCAGGTTACTCTGAGCCGCTGCCTTATTGCAATCACGTCAACCACTGCCTTCGTGCGATACACGACGATAGATGTATTAGTAGCTACATACACTTATGTATTGTATAGGTATATTTGCTTTTATCGTTACATATTCAATAAACTATTTACATTAACTCTATCGGTTCTGTCATTGTAACTCAAACACAGAATAAGTGCAAGTTGTTAAAATGACCAAATAAAATATGATATAGAGTCAATAGTAAAAAAGTTACGCTGTGATCAGAATAATGCCACCTCGCAGTTGACAGCTGTCATGTGAGTTTTGGATTACTTGCAAATTGGTGCGAAACGACAACTCGCTGTAAAACTCAGCAGGATTAAGTTTAAAAATATTATAACTACGCCCTTATAAACTGTCACGATTTTCTGATAAAGTATGGAGTGAACATAATGATTTTATATGCTTGCCCTAATTTATTGCTTCAAATTGCAAGTGCTTTTCAAGAAAACAGTTTTGAATTACAAGATTTCCCAAGAATCAACAAGTTTGATTTACAAACTCCACAACTCATAATTGATATCGTTTGCAATTTATTGAAATTTATAATTTTCAGTAATTTTGCTATGTCGATTTCAATCAGAAGGAACCGTTTTACAGTGCCATCTACTTGCTTGTGTAAAGAGAGTAAATGAAGAGTTCCTCACAAGTCGTTCAAATATTCTATGAGCGCACCGCTGCTGCAGCCGCGCCGCGCCGGTGACGCGACGACGCCGCGCCGTGCCGCCAGCGCCCGCACCCGCGCGGTAATCAGCTTTTGTGCGCGGTAATTGGGTGTCTGAGCTGCCAACCGAAGCATTTATTCCCGATAAATTGAAAACTGCTTTGTGCTTGGAATCAGATGAATCTGCGGGTAGCGTTTTTTTTTTACTTTGAAGATAGGCCATAAGTTCTTGGCTTAGATTGAAAAATATTTCTTAATAATTTTTGAAGTTATCGACTTACGTAGGTATAGATGAGAACGTAGGTAAAGAAGAGAATGTTTTCTAAATTTTAATAAATCTAATCTAAGCTCATTTTTCGTAACATTTTCATGACCTACCTAATTAATATTTTGCAAACGTAAAATGTAAAGTAATGTAATAAACATTCTTAATCCCAAGCCATGTGATGTAATAATTGTGAAGCTGTATAAAATTGTGATAACGCTCGTAGGTAATAGTCTCACTAATGAAAATATTGTGTCGTTAGAGATATCCTCCCTCGCAATTGTAAGGTCCTTACCGTAGTATCTACGCGGTGGAACGGCGTCATTTACATATTTTAATAAAATAATATCGCAACTGAATCGTAACTGAGAACTTGATTTAAGTTCTTACCGCGATGAATGTAAATTCGCCACCGCCGCCGCCGCAATTCCAGATTTCAATTCTGGAATTAATGGCAACCGTCGTGGGCCGAGCCTCGTCTAATATTTGCCTTACTTCCGGAGACTTCTCATAAGAATGGAATAAATTAGTGCCAATAAATGAAGCTCGTGTATGTATTTCATGGAAATAAGAAGTGTTCTAGCTCATATTGGTTTTCTGTAACTGAAGGCGCATGAGTGCTTTCAGATTCGGCACTTTTTTCGTAGTATTCTGTAGGCGATGCACGGCGACGCTTGGCCCTGCTAAGCGTGCATTAATATTGTCAATAGTTGGAGTTAGTGGAAGTGAAGTACGTGTTCCGCCTGCCGCTATCTACGGCGCAGCTCGCGCGGTGAATTCGAATGGCCTCTCACACCGCCGCGCGGCGCGCCTCCTCGGGCCCACCTTGTGCCCTCCACCCCAGAAACGCCCCATAAACTCGCGTCTTAATTTTAACTTTATTTCTTACCGCCACTGTGTTCAAAGAAAATTAAGTGTGAAAATACTACTGAAGGATTCGCACAGGCTTTAGTATGTTTTCGTGTCAATCACCCTAATCCGATAGAATGATTGAAATAAAAACGAATCTCTTAAAATTGTACTATTATTTGCTGACAAAAGAGAATACATCGCCACATTTTTATTTTCGTTCGGTGTTATTCCTCTTATGTCAACAAAAGACAGAAGTTGGTGTGGCTTCCTCGGAAAAGATTTATGAAAAGTTTATAAAGACATTATTTATGAGGCAACTTCAGCGGTCACTTGGTTAGTCGATTGCGGGTTTAGGTACAGGTGGAACTGTTTTGTAAAGAATACTTAAAAAAAACAATAACTGAGTTGGACATGTTATTAAAAACTCCGTATTGAAATGAAAAAAAAAAAAAACAAATTTTATAAATAAAGGCGGCCAACAGCTAGTCGGGTTCGAACAAAAAGGTTTTGAATCTAAGTAAGCATATTGAACAACCTAAAGAACAATCACTGGTCTGGCGTAATTAAAGTATTACAAGTAATTAATAAACATTCGCTCCCAAACTACTTGAGAATAAACATGTTATAAAGATGAGCCCAAGATAAAATTGACTTGTATGTGCTATACCAGTGCAGCAACGAGTGAGACTGTGGGTATCATGTTTGACATATCTATGGTATCAGTAGTCATCATAATAAAAAATATACATTGAAAAATATACAAGTGACGGCCCCATATATATTTTACGTTATGGTCTATCATATACTTGTTAGAGACAGAACATATAAATAAAATATAAACAATAATTGGTGAGGTGAAATTAAAATTATATTTTTGCTCTTGATAAGATCCTTTCTAATGCGTACCTGTGGTTCGACAATTATCCAGTTAACCTTTTCAATTTTCGTGTTAGGATTGCTCCATATCTAGTAACAGAAATTTTATACGATAGTTAATAGAGTCATTTATTACTTATCATATTAAAGTTCTGTTTTCCTGGAATATCGGAACCCTTAAACATTTGAGCATCTTTTATGATAAAGTCCCTTCGACCTAGGATTATGTTTATATATTAATTTTTATGATGGAGGTAATAGTTACACTTGTTCTGTAATTAACAAGTTAACTTTTACGGAAAAAAGATACAAAGATTGGATAGACAGGCAGATAAATCAGTCACATTAGTCTAAGTTGTTTTTCTTTGACCAATATAATGCTCCGAGTTGAGTGATTATCTGTGTGCGTGAAAAACAATCGAAACCCTAAATATTTTGTACAATGAAATTGATTCCTTAAAGGTTCTGCTGTGGAAGCCTCGACAGCTCTATACGTACTATTGTAGAAATAGATTGCCCATTGTAGTGGTTATATATGTGGTTATTGCAAGTCTACATCGAGAACACGTCGAAGCGTTTGGAATTTCTCAAAGGTAAAAGTTTTCTTGAGCGCATGCAATTCCGGAGTTGCACGACAGCGAGCGGGTACACGGGGCAGGCGCGGGCGACGGGCCAGGGCGCGCGGGCTGGCGGGCGCGCCAACTTCCCCGGCGCTCACTCGCGCTGCAAACGTCGCGGTCCGCACAATAGCGATTATTGGGGCAATCGAGGCGAGCGAGGCCGAACCCGAGACGCGCCTCGCGATGCAAATAAAATTCGGAGGAGGCCACGGCTGGACAACGCTGCCCCTCGTTATTATTCGACTCTCGCGGAATTGCTTTTATGTCCTTAATGGAAAAGCGAGATATTTATTTCGGGTTTGTGAAAATACCTTCCTTTAACATTTTCCTTGTTATGGCTACGGACCGTGCCTGAAAATTATACGAACCCGGTGTTGTTTGATTTTACATTAATGTTAGCTTAGCTCACCCTTGTTCCTTTAGATTTTTATGGTAATTATGTCATTTTGTCTCTCTAGGTATACTATATTAAATTTAGCTATGTCCAGGACGACATAATATAATATTGTTTTATTAAATAATATTTATAACGTCACGCTGGCGCCATATGTCAAATTTAAAACCATGTCCCGTATACCGCCGTCGCCGCTGGACTTGGCTTTCGAGATGAGAATATCTAATAAGCAACCCCTCGTGTACACCCTGCGCCAAATTTTCACGAGTTCATTAGGTAACTCCAGTCTTCGTTGTTTATTCTAGTTCACCCTTTCTGTTTTGTTTCTTTTTGTTTGTGTTGTGTTCTTGCTCATTAGATATACTTATATTTTTATTCCATGATTGTATTTTTGAATGATTTTGAAGACCTTATTATGTATTTTTACGATGATGACTCTTGGAAAACTTCGCAATAGATAGGAAGTTATTTTGCAAACTTGAAATAAAAAATAAGAATAGTTTTGTGGTACTTCTTATAAGATATTAATATTTCGTAGCCGAACGTGTAGGCGTCTTCTTTTATATTCAAATCAGTTTGATAATTATCTTCATCGAACCAACGAATACAGATGAATGAATAAATAATCACTTTATTTATTTTTTTCACTGAACGGAACCTACCAGGTATAATTCGAACTTCACTCGGTTTAATCCTCGACACTGTAACACTCTAGCAATTAAAAAAAATTGCTAGTAACTAGTACATTATTGACAAGTAGTATCGAAATTACACGCCATCCCTTACATTTTGATATTTCGACAATCACTGTCATTGATAGTAGGTAGGTACCTACATATGTCACTTAATCTAAAGCCTGGTACAATAAATCCACAAAACTGTCTGCGTAACATAAAATAAAGTAAAATATAAGAGAACACTGCATGCAACCATAATTTGCGTCATAATGTAGCACACGATAAGTTGGTAATTAATGTACAACAAGACAAACTAGTATTATTGAGGTAAGTGGCTATAAATAAGTTTCGCCAGTTGGTGCGAACTGCCCCTTTAATTATGAAAATGTATGCGAAGCACATGAAAGTTTGTGCAATTATGCCGTAGCCGCTGCGCCGTCGTGCGGTGGCCGGCCACGTCCTTAACTACCGAGCACTGGCTTCTGCTGCTATTCAATTACCTACCTACACCATTCTGAGAGGAATTTACAAGAACCTTGCTCGGAAATTCTAGTTGAATAGAATATTTTCATGCTATAAATTGAACAGACCTATCGCGTTCGATAGTTTATTAAGACTGCCTACGGTTATCAGTATGTAGTGAATCTTCTTCTTCTTCTTATATATAAATATAAAACTGCTTTTCGCTGGTCCTAAAACTCGAGAATGTTTGGACTGATTCTGGTCTTGAAATGTTTGTAACAGTTCAGGGAGGGTTTAAACGGTGAGAAAAATACGGGAAAATTATGCAGTACGCAGTTTGCCCGGTTAGCTAGTAACCAATAATAATTTGGAACCAAACCTGCTTTGTCAGCTTAACCAAATGCAGTGACATATCAGTAGCAGTCAATATCATAGTAGTATAAAGAAAGCTAAACGCACCGTGTTGCATCATATGTTTTACAGTACTTTTCCAAACTCAATCTCGTTACTCTTAAAATCAAGAAAGTGTTCCTGGTTCCATACAATTATCAAAAAATCTCGTTGAATAAAAACAAAAGTCTAATGCAATGGAATGGTATCTATCACCTAACCAGTACAAAATAAGCCCGCAATAAAATGTCGCGGTCGAGGGTTATTTACAACCGGGGTCAATTATGTCGCAATAAAGTTTTTAGTGTTGCACAAATTGTCGATTTGGACTCGCTGACGGATGGCCGCGAGACTGGCGCCGGCAAATGAGCACACGATAAAATTATCGTTAGCGGTAACGACATGAATAAATGCAAGAGGGTGGTCCACGGCCGCGGCCGACGAGCGAGACGAGTCCGCCTCGGCACTCGTTAGGGCTCTTGTGACGACTGCAACGTGCATGCACCCGCGCCCGCCTACACCACTTTCCTTATAAATCTCTGCATTTATTCCTGTAAGCCGCCTAACCGCCACATATCTACCACCTTATTTTTACTGGTATCGGACGGATCGAAACACTATAGTCAATAAACGTGTTTGAGTATCACGTTACTAAATAAAGATGAATATATTTATCGAGCACGTCATAGTAGAGTTTACCGGTAAATAACACAACCAAAATGCACATAATACATACACATTGGGTCGTATAAAGCAGTATCACGGTAACCATGCTATAAATATCAGCAAACCGGAGCGCCTAAATGATTGCACACATGAGAATTTTCAGTAAAAGTAGAATTCCGTTGTCAGAATTTATAAAAGCGATTGTATTTTGTAGTTTGTGTAACAATCATGTAAATATAGAGCTAATAATAGAAATCCATTCGCCGAAACTAGTGTTTGCGTTGATTTATAGTGGGTTGTGGAACGCGCCGGTGGTAATTTTAAATGTCACGCATTATGATGAATACTAGCAATTTTCTCACGGGATCACGGGACGATAGCCTTGTAACTTGTGAAACTTTTTACCCGCGTGATAAATGGTGTTAGTTATTTTAATCATTTCTCCTGTGCTGCATTGTTTCTATGTATTAAAATTAGAATGAGAATATGTAAAGCTGTGCTTTAGTTAAAATCGAACAGGTGGGGAAGGGCGTTTTTCATTAAGAGCAAAATATCTTGATGTCTTGATATCCTTATGTTATGGCGACACTCCGTTTGCAATATCACATAGGTACTATAATTAAAATAACCTTACAGGAATCCAATGCGTGTTCGCGAAACTTGTAAATGTAATAAGGCTGTTGATGTAACGCAGACAAAAATCCAATTATACTTACATTGCTTTCCAAAGTATTAAAAAAAAAAAACTCGTAAAATTCTACTTATTTAATTTGAGCAATCCTCAACAATGTAACGATCTCCAACGAATGCAAGTGTAGGTAAGTTCAAACAAATAACTAATAAACATCTCACATACTCGTAGACGTAACGTTGAAAAATGACTCTCAGGAACTTTGCAATAATAGTATGACGTAAGCTATCGAGCTGGGGAAAATAAGAGTGAGTGGGACGGGATCACCGCATAGCTTGTCGTACTCGCGCGCTGAGCGCTCTCGGGGTTGCCGTCTTAATAGGGATGGGCAAAAAGAAAAACAAATCTGTCGATGGATGGACTCTATCTATAAATATGGGGTTTGCACAAAAAAATAGGCATTTTTAAATATTTAAATTAAACCCGGAAAGTTTCAAAATCAGTTTTATTTAAATAAATTTTGTAAAATGTTTTAGTCGATACTAAACATATCGATTAGCTTAGATTGTCCCACTGCTGGGCAAATACCTCCTCCATATGTCCAGACAGTCTTCGTATTGAGCGTGCGGGTCGTTTTGCTACCATCCTCGGGCTCCCATCGCTTGGAGAGGTACATATTGAATTGAAATTTAAAATATCTACTGTAAATAATATCGATATTTTGAAAGAATCGATTTATTTTTAGCAAACCTACGTCTTAATCGCATCGTCATCGCACGTAGGCACTCCTTGTGTCGTTGCGACGACCTCCTGCCATAAATCAGTCTACACTGTTTGATGGATGACACTTCTGTGATAGAAAAACAGTGGGCATAACATCCCTATCTAACATAGTTATTCTAATCAACACTTCCAATATGTTTACTGGGTGTAAACACGATTATGTTTCCAAATTATAACCAAAATTAGCCATAAGGAAAGGCTTCAATATCATAAAGATGTTATTATAGGAACAAACAACAGTAACGCAACACACGCTCGCTAATTAAAATATGATTATGCATGGTTTATTATTATGGGCTTTATTGCCAACGCAATGAGATATAATTGGCTTAATAACCGAGCTAGCTCCACCCTGATCATCACGCAGGGACTCGAGTATGAGGTATTACTATTATATAATTACGTTTGGAGGCAAAACAATACACAGATCATTTGTTATAATTTTATGCTTGTGCACCAATACGAGCGCGCAAAAGCATTCACTGAATAATTAATGTAAAATGAATTATAGACGAAACGTTAAATATTTGTAGATGCACTGCATAATTACAGCAATTTTGTCACGAAATGAATTCAATTTTATATAATGAACTAAAACTAAATGCACTACGTTATTGTGTTGCATGCGATTGTAATGAGTTCAATATTCGGAAACAAATTTAACAATCATCCATGTTTTGGTTATTATTTTTGTTAATTTCCCGTTAGTATTGTTATTTTAATTTGGTTATTTAACCTTATTTTAAAAAACACAAGAGATTTATTTTTGTTTACACCATTTGCCAACTATTTGAAAGATTATAAACTGCATTATTTTCTAAGTTCGAGACATATTATATACATGTGCACCAAGTGCAGTCGACATTTAATGATAAATAATATTTATTTTGCAGAAAGGTTTCAAAAATCAATTACACTATAAAATTTAAAGTAAACTAGATGAGGCCAGAATTCCTGTTGACTATTCTTAGAAGAAACATTAAAAGAAAGCAAATATGAAATGATCAAATTATTTGAGAACCATGCAGATTAGTGTCTGAGGTGATCTTTTGAGGAAAGATTTGAGTGGACTAATCCAGTCAGTGCAAATTGTTCAGAATTCATAAAGCTCAAGTCAGGATACTACTAAGGAGCTCAACGACTTGACAAACAATACTAAGGAAAGGAGATTTTGATAGAGTGCAGAAAATATTTCAATTACTAAAAAGAAAATAAAAACACTTAGTTCTCACATTTACAATAATAAAAGGAAATTTTATATTTTTCCTTTTATTATTGTTTACAAAATGTAACAAAGTGAAATCCCCTCCTCATAAATCCAGTTATTACTCCTACTCTTTTTCTGTCCATGCCGTAAGGTTGTGGAACTCTCTTCCGCCTAGCATTCGAGATCTGAAAACTATCTCACTTTTCAAGGCTAAATTAAAAGAGCACTATCTTTCCTGTCCAGTGTGATATATATATATATATAGGTATATATTATATTTATATATGTAACTGGTATGTATTTATTATTAGTATTCGTTTAAGTTATATAAGTATTTATGATTTACTTTTCACTACCTATCTCTTTCTTATTTCTACACACTAATGTCTACATTCCTTCTAACTTCTCCTTTCGCGGGTCTGCTGGAAGAAATTTCTTTGCGAAATAAGCAGTACCTTTGTACTATTTCTTCTATAATGTGTTTTCTTTAAATATGTAAGTGTGTGTAAGTACATAAATTGTTAAATAAATAAATAAATAAAGTGACTATTTTTGTTAAACGTTAATTTAAAAAAATAACAAAAATGTAAAAAATAATTTAAATGTAATATTAATGTAAAATTTAAAAAATGAAAATAAAAACAAGAAAATATGACAGATACTACAGTGCGTACTGGAGCAAGTCAATCCCAAGCCTTTTCGTCCTCAAGAAGATAGTTCTTTAAACTGTACAAATCTAAGCTAAAACTAAGAAGCATATTACAAAAGTGTATATACACTGCTTTATTACACGTTGCGTGATGCAAAGGAAGGTTATGTGTTTATCAGTACAGTCACATATGTACAAACGTAAATATATTTATTTCTTTGTAGCAAATATGACTAAGTGCAGTCCAGTACTACATGTTTTTTAGCCAATCATTATTTATGTTAAAACTTTCTTAACTTCTTGTCACGAAGATGATCCTGGGCATGAGTTGCACTAGCTTAGATGGATATGAATGGATATAGTGGCTTAAGTCGGTTGCGCAGTCAGGTAGTCGGGTACAAACACTCGACGAAATGGTTTTATAACCCTGTCAGATACCCGATATAAGTGCAATGAAAAGGTATGCAGAACATAATGAGATTCCTATCTCATATATACATAAATATAAATACTTACCTAGTTTCCTAAAAACAGACGATGAATCTGTATTTTAATTAATTTATAAAATGATTAGAACGTTTGTGTAAATAACGTCAATAGGATTTAGAAACAAATTTAATATCCATTAAAATACATAGGTACCTACCTAATTCTGTTCACATATAAATTCACGTTTATGTGCGTTGGACGTTCCTGTATTCGCATTTAATTAACAGTTACATATTGTAAACAATATACGGTAGTCGGGGTGTGAATGATTCTTATTACGGTGTAAAAAGTAAAAGAAATCTAAAACAAAAAAAGAAATAACCATCCCAGGGGAGTGATAGTAAACAGGGCCCGTGACGAGGCCAGCTCGAGCCGCGGCGGCCCGCGAACCCTCCCGGCGGCGGCGCCTCGCGGGCGCCCAGCGCTAACTTTTATTATTTTTGTAGCGCTCGCGCTGTTTTTATTATCGCGAATGGCTTTGCCTGCTCCACCTCCTGTTATATCCTATCTAGCTGTAGGCGAGTTTACATAGGTGCCACATTGTTTCAATCAAGTTACAATATAACTTATAACTTCGTAGAAATAAAATGAAAATTGTAAATGAACGTAGGTTAGTACGGTTTTCAAGAATAAAACGCAGCCTTTGAAATAGTTAAGTACAGGAGCAGTGCTTCAAGTATTGAAAATACAGAGCCGCTCGTTAGGAGCCGCCGCCGCGCGCCAGCCCGGCCAGCAGCAGCAGCGGCTGCGGTCCGCGCGTGACGTCACGTCCGCCCCGCCCGCGCCCTCATTACCATACATTATATTCACCATTACATTCAGCTCCGCTTGCGGCTTTTTGTGATGTTTTTAATGATACACCCATGCGGGGACACCATTATACGGTAGGCTTCTTATTTGTTCCATATGGCGGCAGACCGGGTCCATTTCTGTTTTCATTTTAATTGGCTACGGAAAAACTTGCAACAGCTGAAGTTACTAATGATGATCACAAAATTGTTAGGGCTTATTACTTTTAAATGAATTGAACAAGATGGTAAAGAATATCTATGGATAAAAGTGAAATGTATAAACAATGACAGCAGTGAGGTAGTTGGTAGATGGTGTCGCGCGCAGTGGGCGCCCCGCGGTGCGGTGTACTGATTTACGTGGCCGGGCCGCCCAGCGGACCGCGCACTATCGCACCTCGCATGCAGCTGTGCAATATATATCTCTCAACGAACGCGCAATCACAATTCCATAACAAACAATCTAACAAAAGTCGCACAATTCTGTTACGGCAGCTGGTTAATTTTTAATAAGCGATGTAATTGCATAACGTAGCGTCGGGACACGCGTAAATCACTAGCCTGCCGGTCAGCGAGCGAAGCTAATATTTGCATATCGCGATTGATGCGAACCAATCAATACTGCAAATAATGAAAATGTTGTATGAAATCTACAAATAGATTTCACGTGACGGTTGTTATTTTAAATAATTACTTAATGATATTTGGAATTCTGTTTTAAAATATTGCTCGCAGTATTGAGCTCAATAAATTGATAGTGGTTATAAATGCATGAAATTAACATATTTTATACAATACCTATCCTTCAGAGCAGGGATGATACTTAGAGAAAAATAAGTGGTACCTATAGTAAAAATAGAGAGCCTTTATACATTTATATTGCATGAAGTTTTAATAAATAAATAAAGGAACTATAAATTAATTTCCTTACTATGAGAGAAAATAGAACGCCCAATTACTGACAGAATCTATTAAAATCATAGCCCTGATAGGAAAATATCAAAGCGATCCGTTTGAAATAGTTGCAGCTTATCTCTCGCGTGCATGGTTCAATTTCCGGAGAGCGGCTATTTCCTACGAGGCCTCTGTGGCTCATCTGCGAATACTACGTGATGCTTTTGTATTGGTTACCTTTTGTTTATTGACAATAATCTCTTTTATTGCGGAAAGGCACCGATAGATCTTTGTCTAAACTTAGACATTCAATAAATGAACA
The DNA here is from genome assembly GCA_029852875.1 of Mythimna loreyi. Taxonomy (NCBI): domain Eukaryota; kingdom Metazoa; phylum Arthropoda; class Insecta; order Lepidoptera; family Noctuidae; genus Mythimna; species Mythimna loreyi. The sequence goes on from CM056786.1 coordinate 9,440,705, forward strand.
CGTTGGTTTTCGCGTAAAATAACACCACGTTAAAATAAATTACATCAATCTCAACAATACCCAGTTTACCCAAATCTGTACAAATTCACCTGATCAAAAATGTATGTAGCTACTCAAACACACGCATGAATGTTATTATCCTGCATTTGTTTTCGCCGGAAGGTAGAAAGTATTAGTTTTTGTGCGAATATTTTGCAGGCAATTGTTACGACATAATACCTCCTCAGGAGACTGTCGCTCTCTGTTACCAGCAAGGTTATTAAGGCGGTAGGAGGCAATATTCGTGTCTCATAGGAGTCATAAATATTTTTTATAAGCACGAAGGAAGCGGACGCACAAACAACACCGCACAAAAGCGGCGCAATCAAAATAACACATCGGAGGCGCGCCGACCAAATTGCTGTGTCAAAGTGTTCTCGTCCTGATTGCTCCATTCTGCTCCCAGAGCAACCTACCATACTTTATTTGCTTTTTGCTTTCTTATCGTTGACACAACGTGCTTGTACGTTCTGGACGTGGAAGATCTTTATTTCGATCATTTTGGTAGCTGCTTACAAAGTGCCGACATATTATATAGGTATCAAGGTATGTGCTGAGCAAAATAACTTGCCTACACACATTATTTGTACATAGCATTGACTAGAATATTGATAGAGTACGACACGGTATGCCGCAGTGAGTAAATGTTTGCGCCATGTACATTCAGCAGCTTTGACTGAATAACATTGTTATTTTCTTAAAGCGGGATATCGTCAAATAAGTCTCACCGCTTTGAGCAAGGCAGGATTCAGACTTCAACTGACTAAAATCCACCTTCATTTGCCACAGGAGTTAATAAATGAAAACCCGTAATTAAAGCATTTTATCGTAAAAACTTTTTTTATACCCCGACAATTACAAGTTAGGGGGGTAACAGTGGGTATGAACAACTGATTGGTTGCAAATATGCGAGTGGGGTATCAAATGAAGTAAAATCCATATTATAAAACTGTATACCTAATGATGGAAAATCGGCTAGTGTTTAAAAAATATGGTAGGCTTAAGGAGTACGAGTTGTATTTCATTCGTTATCCTCATTTTAAACTTTCCAGTAATCATCTGTTTTTTTATACTAACTGTACCTGCGCATTGATTTACATAACATCACATTCGATTTGTACAATTGGAACTGCAAACATGAAGTGAATGCGTCATGGCGTGTTGCATTGCTAGATGAGCGCGTAGCTGTAGGAAGAAGGGAGGCCGTGGCGGGTAGCTGGGTAGCCGGGTACCCGGGTAGTCGAACAGCCGGGGACCGTCGACATCGCGCTGTGCTCGCTCTGACAACGTCGGCCGCTCAGCCTAATTCAATTTCTCCTACTCGCTTAACAATTCCTCCAGCTGAAACGTCTAAGTAGATGGGTCACGGCACCGGATTTAGTTTATTACGAGCAGCATTAAGTGAGCAATTAATCTGAATCCGTAATGGATGGAACTAGAAACGTAAGCATTCTGACTGCGGCTAACTTCCAATAATAGCTGCCTATTCAAATTTGTGAATTAGCATAGTTAACGAAAGCGGTATCATTGATTGCAACGTATAAATCAGATTCAACAGCGGTTTATATAATTCGAAGTAATAATTCATGAAAAATTGTTTTCAGTAATGCAGCAATATTAAAACTTGATGTACTAATAAAAACAGTAAAAGTACACTTGATGCCTTAGGCATTTTGTAATGGTCGACCTCACTGTGATATAGATTCTTGAGCCCGAAGCGAACGCCGGAGTTCGCACGCCTATTGTATTTATATTATGTCTCTAATTACGATATTCAAAAGGTTCATTCACATGTAATTTTAATTTTGCATGATTGACATTCATACAAAATGAAAACCCTAAAAAACAGAATTATTAAAATCATGTATTAAGCTTTCCGAAATAATACAAAAGGAAAGTAAGGGTATTAATAATGTATTTATAAATAATACTAGGAAGGGCTTCAGGGATATACTACGTTGGTTTGGACGAATTCAATAAATATATTCATTCATATAGCTTAGCACTGGTGAAAACGAGCTCAACTAAGCTGTGTTTTTTCATGGCTGGATGCGTGCTCTGGATGCGCACTATAGAAGCGTGCTACGGACAGTCGCGAGTAGTGTAGTGCCATGTGCAGGCTAACTACAGACGGCACGCGTTTGTCACCGAAACTACTTTCGGTGCCGTCCTGGAAGCAAAAAGTTATTTTCATCTCGCTTTGTGCCAAATACAACTCATGGAGGAAGATGAATTGCTATTCACCCAGCAGCTTTGCAGCTACCTCATAGCGGCGCATCAGTAGAAAGTCACATAGTCTGCTTATATGTTTATTGAATGCTCCATCTCGGTTTCGTTTTATACATCTTCTTATATATATAACTAGCTTTTGCCCGCGGCTTCGCTCCCAGCAACAGATTATTCTACTCTACTCTACCCTACCCTACCCTACTCTACACTACTCTACCCTACTCTGCTTGGTGGGAGAATAGAGTTCAGAATTAGCAAATATACTACATAAAAAAAAGTAAAAAAACAGTATCCTATGTCCTTCTCCTGGCTCTAAACTACCTCCCGATTTTCAGCTAAATCGGTTCAGCCGTTCTTGAGTTATAAGTGGAGTAACTAACACGACTTTCTTTTATATATATAGATAAAGGCTTAGGGTAGCCAGCCTTTCGATATTTTACAGAATGAAAGAGAAAGACCAAAGAGAGAGTACGCGAGAATTATATGGTCAGATTCCGCAGCCGTCACCTTTTTATCACCGGACAACCCAGTGAACGACGAGCCTTACATTGTTAACACCTCTACGTCGTGGATTCGCCTCGTCGTTTATACCGGAACTTTTTAGGGTTCCGTAGCCCAAATGGCAAAAAACGGAAACCCTTATAGATTCGTCATGTCTATCTGTCTGTCCGTCCGTATGTCACAGCCTCTTTTTTCCGTAACTATGAGAAGTAGATATACTGTTGAAACTTGATAATTAAATGTCTTCTGAAAATTGGTGTTCCCCATATTTACACACTTACAAACCCATACGTGTGGTGTATCTATGAATAGGTCTTCAAAAATGATATCGATGTTTCTAATATCATTTTTTTCTAAACTTAATAGTTTGCGCCAGAGACACTTCCAAAGTGGTAAAATGTATGTCCCCTGTAATTTCTAAAATATGAGAATGATAAAACTAAAAATATATATATATGATATACCATGCAAACTACCAACGAAAATTGGTTTGGACGAGATCTAGTAGGTGGTTTTATTTTTAATACTTCATAAACCGTAAACCGCAATTGGTACGGAACTCTCAGTTTGCGAGACCGACTCGCACTTGCCCAGTTTGTTTTATTTTATATGGTTTATTCATGCTATGATATGGTCACCGGCGTTCACCTTACTTTCCCTATTGAAAACACATAGTATCCATATTTAGTGACGATATATCAACGCGATTTTTATGAAAACATTTTTTTTTTTTTACTAATTTTGTATGATACAATTTGTCACACAAGTGGTAAATTATTCTCGCTGTCCGACCGTCCGGTAACCAAAGTCATCGACGGCGTGTATAGTTCCACGCTCGCCTCAAGGAGTTGCTAGCAAACCAAAGGGGCCCAGCAGGGTCTAAGCCTACTGGGGCCCAGGATTGTTTTCCGAAAGGAATGTTCGGCCCGATATGAAAGGCAACGAAGGAACAGGAGTGGGTTTTTAGTTAGTAAAAGTCTGACACTATCGCCCGCCCCGCCCAAGCGGCGCGAAAATGCCATTGAATGATTTTTCTTCCGAAAAATGGTGGTACAACTATATCCTGCAAATTGTGTTATTGAAAAACCGCTGAAAATTTGCGTATTTTTATAAATGTATAAATAAGAGAATGGTATTTCGTACCTTTGATTTCACGGTATAAGATTAGCAAGATTACCAAACTAAGTGGTATTGGTTAAATGGTTTGTCATAATCTTAAGTTGTTATATATATACTTGTGATATCAAAAATGCATTTTATTGCTCCATGCACTCGATGGTAAAACAACTAATCTTCCTTTTCAGCCGAAAAGATTGTCTAAATATATTTTCTTTTCATACGGGCTGAAAAGAATGGGTTTCCGTTTTCCCCAATCGAAATGCGGTGTTCGCAATATTCTCTTCGGTTTCGTTAGAAACAATTTCATTTCGCTCATGGTCCTTTCAGCTCGTATGTAACAATGAGTTTAATCCTATTAAAACGGACACACATTGTGCCAGAATTGTAGCGTGGTGGCTTTGGTCTGTCGCCGGTCGCATCGACTCCCTGCATCTACTAACCGGAACCAGACCTTAAACAGAATTAAACATGGTTTAATTTCCCTACTGAAGCTATGCTGAAAAAGCTCCGCCTAGTCGAAACACAACTATGCCGGGAGGAAATAAAATAGCAAGGGAAGCGATGCGGGCGTCGGACGAAGCGATTATGCAGTCGAGAATAATGGGCGCCGGTCCACATGCACGTTTTTGTTTGTGGTCTGTGACGCGATTTATACGCGAATTTCTACCGTCGCTGAAGTGAGCACTATTCACAATAATTGCTTTGAACAAAATTCCCTCGCACGTGTCTTTTGTTCTAGTCCACACAACTCGTTTTATATTATAGGAAACATGCAATAAAATCGTGGTGTTTTTATGGTATGGGACACTTCCATGAAAGCACAGCAAAGCCAATTAATTTTAAAAGATGATAATTTTTCTAAAGGTATTTAGGTTGTCAATATAGTTAATTGCTAGGAATTCTGTAAAAGAGCATTGCACACAGATGGCATTAGTCAAAAAAAACATTTATTATTAAGTTTTTATCAAATAACAGAAAACTGTTATTTGAAATGCTTGTTTCATTCTAATGCTAAAATAACCTAAGACCGCAGTCGGGGTAGGCGTTAAGGTTGAATAGCGAAACTAACATGTCGCGGGTTGGATTCTGAACAGTTCGGTATCATTACTAACGTACCTCCTCACTTTATAACAAAAGTTACGCTTTTCTTTTGAAAACATAAAAAATAACTATCCTACTAAAACTTGAATCAGTGAAGCGCTTTCTAAAACAAACAACAGCTGAAAGGTAGCGACTTATTTCTTTCGCTCGGGCTGCAACACTACCGGGCGGTTACCATTTTAGAGTAGCTTCTGTTATTGCAATCCCCTCGCTTTACTTGGTTTGTTTTCTTCTAAAAGGTTTTCTTTGGTATCGGTACTTTCAGTAGGTATCTGTTTAATCCAGACGTTGGTCTGTGAGCGTAACTTTTAATAGCCTTATCAGTACTCGAGCAGACCGCGTTTTCTATCTCCGCCTCGCCCTTACTACAGAACCCGGCGCTGCCGAGCCTTCATCAACCTTTATTAACCGCCGCAAATACGGAACACCGCCTCATCTAATCTCTTTTTCTGCTGAATTTGATAAAATCTAAGCTCAATCACGCTACTTATCACTGTGTTGTTTGATATCTTGATTAATCACCTAGTCAACCTGTTCGCAGAGAGAAGGCAAAGATTTTCTTTTATGGAAAAGTTACCTATTGGTACAGTAACTGAAAATATATACATTTTAAAAACAAATATATACGTTACACGTATTAGTTAGGTTAAAGTTAGAACTAGTAGTATATAGACCTAGAATCCAATGACACTGCTGCACTATCAATGTCTCATACGAGTGTGTATTGTAATTTTTAATCGCCTATATGTACACTTAACACTTTAGAGTTTACGATATTGGTAAAAGAGTTCACTGCCGTTAAAGCTGCCGTAAATAATAAAATTTACATTTATTGGCCGTCATCACTGCCATAAATCTACAGCGAGCGAGCTGCCAACGACATTTTGAGTGAATATCTGGTGCCTTTATGCCAGGAATAGTGGTGTTTCGTAAAATCACCGATGTGCATTAATTGAAATCACCAGTCAATTAAAGTCGGTGCCGGCACTGAGCGGCGCGATGTCGTTGCTCTCTGCACGCCAATTATTGTCATTTGTTCAGCCATCCACTCGTGTACACCCTTCGGTCACGCGGCGCGATACTCCCGAGTAACGTCACACGACACATGTACCCATCTAACTGCCTGTGTCAACCGGCCAACATTGATCAATTTATCTCTGTAAAAAACCAAAACGCTTGTATGTTGTTAGGCAGTAAAAATATTTTTATGAACACCCGCTGCATGTTAAGCGACGACTAAAATAAGAACGAGAGAATTTCATGCAAACAAGAAACAAAACTTTGCACTCTCAGCGGCATGTAAGTAGGTGTGTAAGTCCAATAATTCAAGGGGAGCGGGTGGTCGTAATGTTGGAAATTTCCAGGGCACTCCGAAAAGTTAGAATCTTCCGGGTCCAGTGAACTAGTGACGCTCACTGAAACCTTTATGGCCTAAAGAAGTACTTTAAATTTTACCTTGCTTAAATGTTACCTTAATTAATATTAAAAGATTATATCAACAACTAATCAGAATAAATAAACAGATAAATATTAACGGTTCAGAGTTTGTTCATAGTAATTGACTTGAGTTTTGGGAAGACGAGGGCGTAATGGAGTCGACAGTGTAATCAAAACTCTTCACGCATATCAAACGACATTTTTCAAAACTTTGAGACTTAATAACAATAAATACAGTTTTAATAACAATAATTAATTTTAATCAAAGCTTACCTGCATTACCTGTAGGAGTCAGAGCACTGTAGGAGTCAGAGCACTGATAAATTTTTAATTCAACTATTGATCTTTATATGGTATCTTTTAGTGTATACCAGGTGTTATTTCAGCTTGCGCTGGTGTCTATTCGGTATTGTATGGAAACAAGTATCGGTTAAAGGGATAATGTAATAAGTTGTCGGTGGTCGGGCGCTGGCTCGGAGGTAGCTCACAGTGGCGCGGCGCAGATACAATGGAGCGATGGCGCGACGACGACGGAACCGGATAGCGCCTATTGCCGGCGCACTCGGAGCCGATAAGAGCCGCCGAGGCGGTCGCGCCGCTGCCGACGCCTGCCCCTGATTTATGTACGACGTGTCTCCTTTTTAATGAGTCCGTAAGAAGATATCTCCCTGAACACCACAATAAATTTCCGAGCTGTGACTTGCCAAAATGTTTCAACGTCGATATCTGCAAACAAACCCAGTCCCATTCCGTTAATCTGCCGAAGCGAAGAACGTATCGCGTATATAAGTCGTGCTTATCTCGGGTAATGGCCGCCTATCTAGTTGATCTGCCAGTTTTATTTATAGCCATGTTTTCCTTTACGCGCTCCTTCCAATTTGTGGAGAGTGAAAGGGATTGTTATGAGGCTGCCATGTTTCATAGCAATAAACATGTGTATCCAAAATAACGACATTAACTATTTTTCTTTTAGGTGCTTTTGTTACAAAATTCTTGTGACGATTGTTTCCCTTCCCTATTGTTTGCGTTGTTTTCACTTCTCCTAAAGCGATTTGTAACAGCAGGTACCAAAAAACTGGGCGAAAAAAAGCTTACGTAAATAAATTGTAGACGTCTAATCCGCGATGTTTTCTTAAAATGTATGTAGAAATGGCATGACACTGAAGATTCAAGATCAAGTCAGTTCTTACTTTTAATAACTGGTAATTGCCCTTTGCTATGCAAGGTTTTTCCCAAGTTGTTCCTGATACGTCTTTCCTGCACCCGTCAGAAACCAACCGTCATGGTAAGAACCCGCCAAGTTCCACGTTCGTCTTGCTACGTTTTTGGACCGACTTCCACGGCACCTTCTGCCTTCAGAAAAAGTTAAAAAAAAAACAATAACTTTTAGTTGGATGAAATTTGGCTTTATCGATTATTTAATACTAGCTTTTGTCAGCGACTTCGCCCGCGTACACAAAATATAGCCTATGTCACTCAAGAGTAAAGCAGCTTTCTATCGTTGCTAAAATGTTTCCAATCGGACCAGTAGTTCCAGAGATTACCTCCTACAAACAAAAAAACAAAGAAACAAAAAAACAAACTCTACCTCTTTATTATATTAGTGTAGATTTCAAGACGAACTCGCATTAATTATACATGCAAAACCCTACCTATATATAACCGATACATACTTAAAGCACGTACCAAAAACGTTAATGTTCCATGCATCGTCGGATTATATAAACATATTCTTAAGACAAAACTTCATTCTTTTTAGCTATTTCTTTTGGGAAATACTTTCAGCAAGGTCCGTAGAACTTTAAATCATATCGGTGACCCACCTGTGATATATATAAATAATTTTCAGTCAGCTGATTTCAACTGTAGCAGAGTAATGCTACTGCCCATCCACAATAACTGTTTTTTCACTTGTCAGTAATGTTTAATATAATAAAAGTGAAATAAAAATGCTGGCGAAGCAATATTACACTATCAAGTGATGTGACCCATCGGTATTCGAGGCTGTAACAATGTTACTCATAGTAAAGTTATAATATCGTAGGCAGAACATCATAGGTCATTAATAAAACGGTTTAAAATAAAAATGTCCTGGGAAGCCTGAAAAACGGAGGGCGGGGGCGGGTTAAAACACAGAGCGGTGGTTGCGTGCCCCCTCGTTACGGGCACCGGCGGCGTCCGCGCTCGTTCTGTGTAAGTAGTGCGTTCATCCTGTTAAATTTATTGCCGCTTTTATATCAGCCGTTACAGAGAGGTCCCCTTTCGTCCGTATCGGGCCGCGCGGAGCCCAGCTTAGTGAAGTCGCAATTACGTTTTACCGGCTTTGAGTCCAACGGAGGCGACTTTTGCCGTCCATCGAATCGTAATGGAATTAGCGTTTCAGTGCTCTTTTAATTTGTCTTCTATCCTTGTACTAAACGAATCTTCTACCTGAAATGTTTGCTCTCGTCGTAACACATTTCTGATGAACAAGGTATTTATCTAATTCGTAATCTATTTGTGTTTATTTATACTAGATGTGCTTGTATTTGCGTGGAATACCAATTGTATCTCATTGACATTCAAGTCATTCTCATTCGTCTGCTGATAATGCGTCTGATGTTATTTTGAAACAACCCTTATCCTCTCTCAGCTAACGATGTAACGTAATATAACAATCGTGTACTGCTACTGTTTTGCTCAAGGCGTCGAATATTAGAAAATAATAATTAAGACATTTATCTAACCCGTTCAGGGCATTTCGCATCTAAATGTGTAGCGTAGCAAACGCGTAGCAATAGTGCTACGCCCGTAGCACTTACGCGCAGCTACGGCTGTACAAAGTGTTAATAGCCTTTAAATTGTTATGAAGTAGTAGAGTTACTCATTATATGAATATAAAATAATATAAAACTTTCGCTATCATAGAGAGGTGGCTTAAAGCCTGATTATACTTCTATAAATAAAACATTTTTCATCGTTTAACTACAAACTAAAAAAATAAAACATTATTTGTCATTTGCGGTTCGCGTACCAACAAGATAAAGCAGCAGACAGCGCTCGTAAGTTAATCCTTCTTTATAAACGAGTTCTTGAGTCTCAACAAATTGCAATAGATGTTGTGCATTAAAAATAAGTCGGACGTCACCTGTAGAGAGAGCACGGCGCGCGGCTCATCTAACTTGCATGTGCCCGGCACCTAGCGCCGGCCGCGTCACGCCGTGCATCTCATTACTGCTTGCCACCCAGCCACCTCGCTATATGGCACACGTACTGATTGACTGCACTTTCTCCACATACCTGAAATAACCTATAACGTCTTTTTAGCTGTACACAACGAATTTACAAATCTAGACTATAAAATTTAATGATTACAGCAACTAATTACTACCGAAGCGATTTATTTAAAAAAAAAATGTTCTAAACAATATTTCCACAATGTTCCTTTGAAGCTTGTATTTCACAAGACGAGTATCGCGGTGTAAGATAATCTCAGGGCGAACGTCGAGAACTCGAATCAGGATATTACCCTTAAAATTTGAATGGCGATATATTGATACCTCACCTAAAATGTAATATTGACGTGTGCATTGTTAACAACAAGCAGCCGGGACGGGCGAGGTCGGAACTCGCTTTGGATGAGGCAATTTTATGGGTTTATTGAAAGATAGTCGTCTTCAGCGTACAACCCTAAGTGATGAGATCCGGCCGAACCCCGGCCTTCATAACGTTTGTAATACCATTTTACGACCAGCTTAGGATGTAACTTATACATATTTTGAATAACTTTACGCGCTGCTTAGAAAAGAATTACTACAACCCGCCCCACCGAGATAGGCTTATATATTATACAACATGTACTTTACGACGGAGGTGTTCGCTGACAGTCATGATCTTTATTTGCATTCAAATACGAATATTGCCTATAAAAAGAAAAACATATACACGACAAAAATACTGCCTTAATAATTTGGTGAGTTTATTACGTATTAGTTTCACAAACAAAACCCAATGAGAATAAATTCTGTAATAAAATAAATTAAAATCAAAAGCAGCAATATTAACTGAGCACACCCAGTTGCGTCACTTTCAGATTTTATCTTAACAAACTAACCCCAAGGTGGGACCGCTACGCACAAGCGCCGCACTTACCAACAAAACGACCTCAACTCTAATACATGTTTCGCGTGCTCCCCTCCCGGTGTGTATAATAAAAGAAACATTTTTGTAACAGTTCCATTTTAGCCAAACTATGTTTGTACGTATTGAGTAGAAATCGTACGGGTCAGCACACGTGTTCGGCACATACAATCAGCCGTTAGGGCACGCCCTGACACCCCTAAAACGATTTGATTAAACTCATAAAACTCGAGGTAGCTTCGTACCGCCTCGCCGCGCCGCCGGTGGACGCGCGGCCCTGATACCGAACTTGAAGTTATATGAGCCCTTCCCCGAGCCCGCCTGCCTGAACCGCTCCACCAGCCACCTACTAATAACACAGTCGACTGCTTTCACCACCACGATTAAGATGACTGTGAATAATTACATTTCTAACTCTTTTTGTTTTTTACCTGAAGCAAGTAAACCGCGTTATGGTAATGTTGAGATAGCATTCTACAGCCGAACTTCTGTAAGAAAGAAAATGAACGAGAGAAAAATAGGCACAGTTTCTAGTTTTTTTTATTTTTACACAATGCAAAACTAAAATAAAACCGGTAGATTGAGTTGAGATTACTTTGTACTATATTTGAAAACATCTCCAACTCTATCAAGTTTTACACTATAAGTTTTGTGCTTTTTATGATTGTAACACAGTAGGTAATAACATTGTAGTATGTTGTGCTTATTAAAGTTCATTTTTTTTTTAATTTTTAATTCACAGCAAGTACCATATCATTATGCAAAACTATTAATTAATTTAAATCCATTTTCCTGGATTGGATGACTGAGATCAGTCAAGTAATGATTTATTTTTGAAGAAAAAAAGTTTTAAAAACTAAAGTGCTGGTGCCTTTGCTGCAACGTTTTACGTAAACACATGCGTGCCCTGCCTCTTTATTGGATGTTGTTACCAAGTATCGAATCCCAGAGCTTACGGTGCTGGCGCGTGCACGTCAAACTTCGCTAACCGCCCTTAAGAAAGTTGGTAAAGTTGCCTCCCGTCGGAGATGTGCTATGCCGTGCCGCCCTCGCGACGTTGCCGACCTCGTGTAAACTGTAATCCCGCAGATGATGCTAGGATTTAGCAGCTTTATATTACCTCCGCTAGAAGTTCTTTGATAAATGTTGTCTTAACAACCAAAGATACAGATCAACATTTATCACTTCTACATTTTCTCGAATAAAAATAATCTTCCGTACCTAAATCCTTTATTGTAATCGAGCGACGTGCTTAAAACATTGAGATTAGCAAGTTAGATTTGTATCGTGCGAGTCGAGTTGGGCGACGTAAAAGCCGCGGATAGCTCTTGGATCCGCATCCTCGCACTCCAGTGCGCGTGAATGGCGCTCGCGTCGTATTATCAACCGTCACTTCGCTCGACAGGTGTCGCCTTCAGCCAACTCGAGAGTAAATTACTAGCTTCGAAGTCGCTGAATCAACCCGACTCCTTAATCGATTTTCAAACCACTCGCCTAAGAGCTTGAGACACAAATGAGTATAAATGACTACCGCAAAATTGAAAACCGCATCGATGCAGTTCCATAATATTATTATTCTTGCATTAATTCAAATTCAGTGTAATGTATAAGCGAAACTAAGTTTTAAACAACCTACTAGTTTATAATCAAATACTAAAACGTCGTGTAGAATTAACTGAATGTATTTAAATATCTCTGTATGTTCGTGTAGCAGTTGAATAGCAACATCTTGCATGCTAAGCGCGAGCTACGAGCTCGTTTTCGTATTTAAATAGGGAAATGGGAAACAGACGCGGTGAGTCGACGAAGCACTGGTGCCGTGGTATTGTTTTAATTAAAGTAATTGGAGGAGGCACGTCGAGAGCCGCCGCTCGGTTGGCATGATCTGTGCCTTGAGGATTTACACCAATTTAAGACCGAACCCAGCCAGGCGTCAATTAACGGTACGAGTCCTACTCAATCGTACAACTGTGTACGAATTATCTTCGTACATATTATGACGATTGCTATCTATTATATACCTCTCACCAGTAACTTTTCATTTAGCTGCCTCTAAAGAAAAGCAGATCTGGATACAAATGTAATGGACCTAAAAAGCTCCCAGTGTCTTCAAGACATATTATGTGTCTATATTTATTTCTTCAACAGTAGCTTTCTTTAGTTTCTTTCAGCACGACAAATGTAGCGGTGGAATATGAGAAACGAAACGAAAGAAACTGACACTAACAAAAAAACAACCAAAGATAAACGGAAACGGACTCGCTCATAGAGAAAAGGAGACAGTAGCAACAGAAAACTTTGCGGGGAGTCACTTCTTAGCTATCTGTAAAGTAGGGAAGTACGTAAATCTTTGTTCATTTTATTTACTTAATAATAATATACAATGCTTCGAAATGTTCGACAAATAACAATAATAGATAACGCTTATTTTACATAAGTAAAAAAACTGCTTTGTTTTATTGCGCAATCTTAAAACCACATACGAGTACATACAGATTTCCTGCACGCACTGATTTTCTAACATTAAGTTAATGTTGTTCTTAGAAACCTTTCAAGAACGTCGCCACCTTTTGTCTGTAATCAGGCAAATGTTCTATTTTCGTAGCAAAGCTCGGATTAACCCTTCGCCAAGAACGCGTTTATACAAGTTTCCTTAAAGTAATTAAAGGTTCAAGCACTTAGAACTCTGGAATGAAAATGCATAATCTATTTATCTACAAATGATATCTTGTAAAGAATTTCGTAATCTAAGTTATGGGCCTTGTCATTCAGGTACTCGTATAAAAAAAGCCAGATTAATTGCATTCCACAAATGTTTAGTTAATTAAGTTAGTTAGACAATTGCGATGAGCGCTATAACCGTACAACAGACACATGAATCTTTGTAAAGCTAACATGTGTTTTTCCAACCGCACCGGTGGGAGAGCGCGCATCGCCGAAAACAGTGAATAATGCAAAGGCCTTACGAATCGGATCATATTTTTTCAGTGAAATGTGGAATCGCGAAGTGGCAAAACAGAATTTAATATTCGTAAAAGGGTTGACGTCGGGATAGGGGCAGCGCGGCAGTTGACGCGTGCCTGCTCTACGAGTTTTTTTGGCTACTTTCCAAAATCAATATCTTCGGATACACAGACCGTCGCGCATTTTGCACTAATCTTACCGAAAAGACACCGTGCAGCAGACTTTGTAGATAAGTAGCTGTCAACGTTATTTTTCATAGATCAGCATCGTTAATTTTCTTTTATTAATTTGTTAAATGTGTATCAAACCTTCCAAATGAATGTATAAATTGTTTTCCCGCTCAACCCAAGGGCGGGATTCGTCATTGAATGATTTTTACCTATCATAAAAAATTGATGTTATAGAAATAGAAGGACTTTATCTAAAAATATATAAGAATTTAATTATTTTTTTTGTAACAGCGTTTTTAGGGTTCCGTAGCCAAAATGGCAAAAACGGAACCCTTATAGTTTCGTCATGTCCGTCTGTCCGTCTGTCCGTCTGTCCGTCTGTCACAGCCGATTTACTCGGAAACTATAAGTACTACAGTGATGAAATTTGATGGGAATATGTGTTGTATGAACCGCTACAAAATTATGACACTAAATAGTAAAAAAAAGAATTGGGGGTGGGGCCCCCCATACATGTAACTGAGGGATGAAAATTTTTTTTCGATGTACATACCCGTGTGGGGTATCAATGGAAAGGTCTTTTAAAATGATATAAAGTTTTCTAAAAAACATTTTTCTTAAAGTGAACGGTTTTTGAGATATCAGCTCTCAAAGTCGTAAAAAGTATGTCCCCCCCCCTCTATTTTTATAACTACGGGGTATAAAATTCTAAAAAAAAAAAAAGGTGATGCATGCTAATTAACTCTTTCAACGATTTTTGGTTTGATCAAAGTATCTCTTATAGTTTTTGAGATAGGTTGATTTAACTGTAATTTTGGTTAAGTTATTGTGCTTACACTGAAAACGATGGCTGAACCTATAAGTACAAGGCAAAATATCGGGAGAGTTTAGGCTCCATTCACCAGGTGTATAAATTGACATAATAAGTTTATTATATTTGCTGCTACGGAACCCTTTGTGCGCGAGCCCGACTCGCACTTGGCCGGTTTTTCTTCTTAAAAAAACTGATCATAATTATTTTACCTTAATTTTAATCAACGAAAGAAATACCTATCGTATGTACAAAATTATTTTAAGTGTTAGTAATTTACAGGGTTCTGAAATCTGAATCAAAAAATGTTACCCGTGTAGAATCACTCGTGTGTCTGTCTGTCACAGCCAATTTGCTTTAAATGTACTGGACTGATAGGGTTAAATTTGGTACACACATGAATATCTGTGACCCAAACACGGACGTGTAATGTTAATAAATGAATGTGGACGAGTTACTTTTGGGGTAAAAATGAAAATAAAAAATATAAATTTTCAAACTGTACTGTGGGACATATCTAGTGGATGACCGTACTTGGATTTCGGTTTCTTTTATTATTGTTATTAAAATAATGTTTAAGTTTTTTTAAGGGAATTTATTATAAGAACGGGTTCTTATGAACAATTTTAATCAATCTGACTGTAACTATAGAACATAAAATTAAAAATAATATTACAGGAAATAGTTAGGTATAGATTTCTAAAAGTAGTCTGTACTTTGTTTACAAATTAAAAAAATATATAAATTGTTCAAAAAATAACACCGCCTTGACTGGTTTTTTTTTTTATATTTAACTGAAAAGTATCTATACCATGGGTTCACGACAAATATCATTATCTTACGACCAAAATATCACGTCGAAATGAAAACGCTCGAGGACACGTGAATGAATAATACATGAAAAATAAATCTTTCCGGAGACATTTCTTTTTCCGAGTTGAATTTACAGTACGTAAATATTATCTACCATAAGATCAACACAATAGAAGCAGCCATACTGCCATAGATCAAGTATCTGTCTAACTTGATACATTGGTCCTTGTAAGCAGCTTACCTATCTTAAGGATCCATGTTTTAGCTTAGAATGTCTAGCTTTGATAAATTAATAACCAAGTCAAAATCAAATTGATTAGTAACCAAGACAAGTAAAAAGTACAAAAATCCGTAAAGTAATTGATAAAACGATTGACGTGCAATCATAAACACAGGTAATAAGTGAAAATACTCTTTTAAATGAAATTAACACAGTTAGCGTGGAAATGGGTAGGCGGCGGAGTGGGCGCAGTCGGGTGCGAAGCGATGCGCCGTGCTCGAGAGCTCGGTTCATTTAAAGGCACTTGTCTGTAATTGCAGAGCGACTAAGACTTTACCCTGACTGAACGGCAGGCATTATCGAATAAAAAAACTTTTAATGGTATGCCTTTGTCGAACCTTTATGGGCTTCGCAAAACTTATCTCGACCTACTTCCATCTTCACAGTTTTATAACCCTCAAGTCTTAACACGCAATGTATGTGTCTCTGCTATGAATTTGTTTACGACTCCTTACCTCCCCGCATATTAGGTGCTCGCACTTGAATTGGAAACTAAATGATGACATCAAAGGTTTTCAGGTGAATGTGTCTTGAAGAAATGCACTTAGGAAGGATACTTTTAATAAAAAATCCCAGATAGCGGTTGCAATTTCGTCGGAAACGCAATAAATAGCACGGGCGGCGCCGCTTGACCCACTTCCTGTTACATGCCGAAACGCCTGCGATTTAATCGCACCCTGCCTCACTCCATCCTTCCGTCGAGACCCCACACGCTTCGCTTCTTTGCCCCATAATTATTAAATCCATTCCGAGCCCGCCAAGAAAGGGGCACACCCAAATAAAAAGCGCTACCGGACCTAGTGAACCATGTACATTAACATCAATAGCTTGTTAGAAATGTATTTTAGGACAAGTTTACACAACATCGTAAGATCTTTCATGCAGACCAAACCACATAATACCTGTCGCACAACACTCGTGGACGTTGAATGGCATAAAATACGTTATGAATTCATAGCTATTTATACTTTGCTTCGGCAGAAGGTGCTGCGATATTGTTTTATCTACAGCCATAAACTCAATGTTACGTTAAAAAGCACATGGCGTCTTGAACAATTTTCTCACTAAATCGTGTCGTTCAGATTCACAGTATGAATGTTTTTTATTCAGTGGAGAATGCAACATAGTGAAGCCACCACCCTGTTCACGTTCTCGGTTGAGTTCACATGGTGGCAAGTGCGGGCGCGGGCCGGGCGGCGCGAGCGTCGCATCTGATAGCGAAGCGGAAATTGCGCGGCGCGTCGCGTGCGCCGCCGCGTGTCCGTGACGTGCACTCTATTCGCTTTATTTCGCTTTGCTTCTCTCTTCGTACGCCACCAAAATCTTTTACACTACTGGATTCCGAGCACTTCTTTTGATACATTTTACTTTGAGTTTCTATCGAAATGATTTTTGTCACACACAGAAATACTCACAAGTCACCGTTTAAATGTAGGAAGTTTAAGAGTCGATTATTTTTAAGACTTCTTTTGATGCTTGATCAAATATAAATCTATTAATTTTAGAACAAAGAGTTGGTTTAAAACTCTTCAAAGATTTGTGTAGGCAGATACCTGTTTGAACCTAATACGACAGACGACAACGAGAAGCATCTTATAAGTCACTTTCACGAGAATATCCTACACAAAGACATCATAAGTAGGAAGCTTGTCTCAATATGAAGTTGATACGGGCTCGTGTGTGTTTTGTCAATGTCGCGCTCATAACAAAGCAGACGGGAGTACGCTCAAATATTTTGTGAAACTTTCATGAATATATTAGCCATAAATGTGACTAAAGGAATCTATTTCCTCTGCTGAACCGTGCGCAATGCCGCCCGCAATGTACACTTTCGAACACATAAACACTTTGAGGGTTCTATAATGCTAAAACTATATATTCCTATCTAAAAATACTAAAAACATCTTAGTATTTATTGGTTTATAATTTTAGCATATGTATGTTTTTAAATTTAATAATACTTCATTCTATTTGAATTATCTGTTATTTATTTATTGCGCACACCTACTACAGTATTGTTAAAAGTACATTAGTAGAGAATGCCTTGTTGCACCTATGTACCAACACAGTCAATGACGATTAAATAAATTAAAAACCATTCGATCTTCACAAATACCATGCGTATAAATGATCACAAGCACACAATTGATGTATTTAACTGAAGTCACACAGACTAGAAATAAATGTGAATAAAAATTGAAAATCTAATTATTATTCAAGTATTTTCGCAACACGCTCACACGGTAACTCCCGTTTTCGTCATCGGGACTCCTAGCGCTCGTAAAACACAAGTTGAACCATTATATTTTTACGACAGCAACGAATGTCAAGTTTTCAAAAACACGCCCGCCGCCTACCCCCGTGGCATTTGTTCGTTATCTCATCTGGAAAACAAGTGACACTCTGTGTTGGTGAAAAACCGACTAGTACAATTAGCTCTACTTCGTTCTGTTTAATTACTTTTATGCAAAGCTTTAAATTTGGTTATATAAAATTTTTGTGAAGGGTATAGAAAGACTTTTAATAATGAACAGAACCTACTAGCAGTAACAAATCTTAGTATAAATATATGTTATACCGTTAATGACATACATAGGATAATTATTGGAAGAAATAAAATTCAAAGATACGATTACAAAGACAGGATTATTCGGAAATTTCATAATCATAAAAGCTACTCATGATTGATGCGAGAAAGCATATTTAATTAAATAATTAATACGCCTAACTTTTATATTAATTCCTTTCAGCTACGGTATCTAAAGAGGAAAGAAATAATATTTCATTAACACGTGGACTATTCGTAGTCGGTCATTCGTTATTTGATGTTCATTTTCCTTGCAAAAGAAAAAAATAAAAAGTACGTTTCACATGCTTAGTGAGCATAGTCTAGAGTATGAAAAGTGACCACAGATATTTTTAATTCCTATAAACTCTATTCGAGATCCTGTTTTTGTATCTCTCATGTATCGTAAATACATGTGCGATATCGCATAAGGTTAAAAAGATTTTTTTTAGTAAATATCCGTTTTTTTTAGAACTTTAAACCTTTTTAATAGTGCTAAATATACGTTTCTGGTAGCGTTTAAACAGCTGCCGTAAACAAACAGCGTCGGTTTGAAAGAGCAGTGAGAATTAACAGCTGGTAAGCTTGCTCCAGACGCCCCCTAACCTGATCGGGCGACGTTCTTGTTTTACCTATGTTGTCCAAGTCTCGTCTCAGCTCCCTATAAATATCCATACTTATAGGAATATTACTTTCTTCAGGACTGCAAAAAATTCAGACCTTAGGATCTAGACAGAAGCTGTCTACAACATGTAACTGAAATGATGCACGCCCCAGTTAGAAAATTGAGTTACGGCACTGGAATTTTACTCAAGTGCAGTTAGGTATTGTTTAAATTTGAAACTCTCGATCCAAAGCTAACGCCGGCGTTCGCACACCTATTGTCTTTCGAATTATTTATCTCTAATTACGGTACTCGAAAGGTTAATATTCTTATTGTAGTTAAGAAGGGAAGCAAGGTCGGAAAGATTTTACAATCGATGTTATTACAGCATCTTTTACCATCGTATGAGATAAAAAGCGCAAGCCTATCAATGATGAAAAAAAAGTTATAGCTTGTAAATTAACGCTTAGTTTAAAGCCTCCTTCGTCACTTTCCGTTTAATTTCGTTTTTCTATTTTCAGCGATCTGAGTTTTTTATTAGTCAAAAAGCTATTTATTTCGACCACTAAAATTAGTGGCTATTTTATTAATTAGTTTATTGTTTTTTATTTTATTTGATTAATTTACGAGAATTCTACCACCTGCAGACTACCCCCATTTTATTTAAGTTCTTACATTCCGTCTAGGGGTAGTCTGTTAGATATCTCTGTCAGCTATATAATCCTATTTGTCCTGTTAGATTTAAGTGTGTAAAAGTTATGTTACCATTTTGGTGTACAATAACGTCCATTCTATTTTTTTCCTACATGTTTTTCCGCATAGTTTACATACATACTGCTAAATTGATAACTGTAATACTTTTATGAAATATAGAAATACGATTGAAAATAAATAAATATAGGGTCTATTTTATTTCTCTCTTTATGTAGACGTTAAATGTCTTCTACATTTTTTTAGGTGAAAATTCATCAAGAACTTATTTCACTCTTGGTTGAGAGCTAAATCTCACCTGTGTTCCTTTAATAACCCTTAGCGGTTCCAAATTATTTTACAGAAAGAAAGCTATTAATTTGCCAAATACCGTAAACTATCATCATCATCATCATCATCATCACCAGCCTTTTTAATGTTCCCACTGCTGGGATACAGGCCTCCTCTCTAGGACAGGGAATGGGCAATAATCCACCACGCGGACCCAGTGTGGATTGGTGGATGTCACATGTCTTCGAATTTTTGGTTCTAGGACATGCCGGTTTCCTCACGATGTTTTCTTCACCGTTTTGAGAGCAGTGGTGATGAAATAAATTACACAAAGTAATGCGCCTGGCCGGATTTGAACCGCGACCTACAATTCGTAAGTCTGGGTTTTTACCACTCGGCCACCACTGCCTCGTGCCATCGTAAACTATCATTTATTTATATTTTATTGTAGGTTCCTATTAACATCAAAATAATAATACGCAATCGAAATCTTAAACCAAAAAAAATACAATCGTCGGCTTTATCACATTTTGTGAATTCTGCATTGGTGCAAGTATTAACTTACACAGTATAAAGGACTTATATATCAGAAGCAAAAAAAAAAGAAAAGTCAATGTCTTCTCTTTATAGATAGAATAGAAGGAGAGACGAGGATATTTTGTCTATTCAAAGACAGTTTGTAACGAAGTTAACTTAAGTTCTACTTCATAACAATAAACAGCTACAATTTCAATGCTGTACCTTAATATTCTAACTAATTTATTTCGAACATAACAATCCTTTACAGCATTAAATTAAATTAATCGTCAATAGAAATACAACCTGTCTAACGAATAATTAATTATATTTCATCGAATTGTATTACGAGTTTATTAGAAATAAATGTTTAATCAGAATTCATAATTAACTGCTGTACGTTAAGTTTCATTAATTAGAACCAGGAGACACCTCAGTGGTAGAAATCAAATAAATTAAATAAGTGGTCCTCGAGTTTTAAGCAGACCGACAGATAGATACACAAAGAGACGTTACTAATTTCTGTGTGAATATATACATACTTAATCATAATTACCACAGGGATTTCTTGATATCGGTGTTGAGTAATATTTAGGAGACAAGTAATGCCAAACTTGTGTTTGAGCAGTATAATTTATGATCTCGTACTGAACTGCTTCGGACACCGATTAATAAGTGCGTGATAAAACTTTTCAATTCTAATTTAACTTGAATTACTGGTAGATATTGCTGTTTACTAATATATGTATTTATTTGGTGCATAGTTAAATTGCAAAGCAAAGCATCGATTAGTTAGTATGGGGGCGCGGTCGCGTGCACGAGCGCCATAGCGCCGGGCGGCGGGCGGCTCGGCGCGGCGCTGCCTTCCGGCGAAACGCGAGGAATGTTGCCGATAGATTAACTTCTGATCTCTTTTCCGATATTATAGCGGAGCGCTTATGTAAGGAATTCTAAGCGCTTCAATCTGGTTTAAGGCCAACTAAGGCTTTCCGAGAAATCTGCTCGGTATCTCCCGACATAGATATATTATTCAACGTCTTACTAATACCCAAAGCTATGCGACTCGAGTAGCGCCGCACGTACTACATCCCTCGTGTTTATATATTTAGAAGTACATATGACTTTCTAAATCGAGACTCGCACTTGCTACTCTCCGCTTTACATTTAGGTTTTACGTTGAATTTTTAAACAAACATTATTTAAGTTAGAATGGGACATGTGCATGATAAATTAAAATGTATGTATTCTTTCCTGCTATCTAACTTTATTCCGCGTGTCTTTCTCTTTAACATTTTATGACACTATATCATTGTCCCTATGTAGTGCATACTTACATTAGTTTGAATTATTACATTATATATACACACATGATAAAAAGTTAGCGTTCAGTTGGAAAATATCAATATTTAATAATAATAATAATAATATTCGACAACCTTCACACAATGCCGTCTAGTCTCAAGCTAAGCAGAGCTTGTGTTATGAGTTCTAGACAACTGATAAACATAATTATATATTTCTAAATAAATACATAGTATAGATAAATTACACCTAGACACAGAACAAATGATCGTGCTCATCACACAAACATTTGTTCTGGGTGGGAATCGAACCCACGACCTCCGGCATAGCAGTCAGGGTCACTAACTACTATGCTGACAGGCCAGTCAGTATATTTGATATCATCGTTATGATAGACAAAGTCAAAGTCAAAATCTTTTTATTTCACATAGGCCTACATGGGCACTTGTAAAACTTCAGAAGCTAGTGCACGCGATAAGACGCGAAACAACTGTCTGTAGGCCATACAAATGTATGTTCGGAATCGCATCATGCGGGTATCGAAACTGGGACAATCAGCGCCGCAGCCAATCATTCTGAACCTACCGAGCTCTCGATATCAATGTATGCTATTTTTTTTTTCTTAATACACAATTACTTCACTTCTTGCTCGAACACACGCAGGGGTACTCCTTGGTATGCCGAAAATCAAGTTGTAAGGTAATATCATTCCACCCCAAACGACGATTCAAGAATTAAACACTGATTTACCATTTTGTTAAAAAGTAGCCTGAGCTTAGTCTGTCAGTTCAGGCTTTTCCTGAAAGCGAAGTCTGATCTGGATTTAGTTTACAAAAAGATATGTGACTTACTTACCTTCTTCTCTTTTATAACGAGATCGGACGGTTTTGGACCACGTAGCGAAAGATGCAGCGTGGTTAGGCTGGTGAATGTTGCGGTAATTTTGAATTGTGTTGACACTTGGGACACCAAAGGTTGATGCGAAAGCGTGTTACCAGGGCCCTAGGATCAAGGCAAGGAAGAAACGGGGTAGGTTGTTTAGTCATTAAGAGTCTGACACAGTTTCGCGCTCCACCCAAGGGCGAGATTCATCATTGGCTGACTTTTACCTACAATAAAAAAAATTCTAACAGTGAACAACCTTTTACTGCATGACCCTGCCTCATCTCTTTTTATTCAGTGATACTCTCCAGGACATTCTTGGTCTTAACTCAGACCATTCGGAATTGAAATTCGTAAAAATGCCGAGTGATTAAAAACTAATTTCACATCCGACGGCGAATTGCGGTTTAGGTACAACTGTGATCCTGATTTGAGTAGCGTTGATCACGAGCAGTCTGATGTACCGCTTTTGAACAACAGTATTCATAGTTGGACAGCCCCTACGAGTTCGATCAGCCAAGTTACCCGTGCTCTAGGGCCTTAGCAGCGTAGATATGACGCAAGTTTGAGGGACAGAGACTATGTGTGCTGAAGACAAGAGAAGATAGCTCAAATATCTTGATGATAGAAACAAGAATAAGCTTCCAAAATATTTACTTCATATTTACATGAGCAAGTCAGAACAGTTCTATTTTTTTTGTTTGTATTTTTAAGCAAAATTCAAATAATTTCAACATAAAAATATAATTCCAGCTTTTTCAAATGAACGCAAACTTTTTATGATGTGTGTAGAGTCTCTTTTGTCTTTGCGACACCACGTAATATACCGACATTATAGTGAAATATGAAAGGACATCAGCGGTTGCCGAATATTTTCTCTTACGCGCTTTTCCTCTATTTTTCTTTTTCATATGACTTGTACGTAACTTAATAATATATATTTTGTTTCAGGTACGAATTTCATATACAATACCATGATAAGAATAAGCATGAAGAGCTAGTTTACGTAATGGTAAGTAAAAACTATCTTATACTCGAAATAACGGTTCCGTTTTGACAAGTAGGTTTGAAACTTACGGTCAACCTTCGGCGGGCAGGTGTACCTATACAAATACAAGCTGCTTCCATGTACAGCTATACCTATACAATATACTATGAATTCAATATGTCTCTTAGTTTACCTTAAAAAAAGTATTAAATTCATAATATATTCATTCGTCATCTGTGTGTAATCACACATTAAAGGTGACGCATGTAATGTAATAAACGACGGGGTGATGCAGCCCGTGAACGGTAAGCGGTGAGCCCGTCGGATACTTACGTCTGCTCCCGGCTCCGCTCAGGTGGGGGAGGGCGTTCTGCGGCTTGTTTGCGTACAAGTGAATTCCATTAGATCCAGCGTGTGTACCGCCGCCGCAACTTCCACGCCCGCTTCATTCATATGCCATTAGCTGATCGATTTACAAGTACAATATCTGTTCATTTACTTATATCTATCTATTAGCATATTATAAGTCTATCCATGTTAGCTACCTTAGAACCGGATAAATTTCCCATTAGTAATTTACTGTTAGAAGAAAGCATACATGGAGCATACTATGATTCTACCCAGTCAAAATTAAATAAAAATTAGTCATCCCTTTCATCCGAAAAAATATTTCGGCTGTTCCATAACGGATTGTTACTCTTTATATAATTATAATAACTCAACATGAAAACTCATTTAATGTCACAGAAATGTGCTTCACCATTTAAAAGTGTGTTGAACTGTGGCGCTGTAGTCGTGGAACAATAATTAAATTTTCTCTCGGCGCTGAGTGCGGAGTATGTCGTTTCATCAACCTCGGCACTAACTCGCGAGAACGGCGCACCACCTGAAATATTTAATTCAGACCAGCCATTGTGCTTTAATTCACAGGAAATGAAAATTCATGGCACTTTCTATACCGTTCAAACTATAACTCACCACGGTCATAACTGCAGCTTCCAGCTACGACCGATTGTTTTTTATTATACTGCAATGGTATTATAAATTTTGATGAATTCCATATGGTATCGGGGTATATCTCTATAGACTACCGGTCCCCTAATGATTTGAGAAAGCCTTGTACAAGCCTCTTGAGGGCAGGAGTCCCATTGGGCATACCTGTCGTAACTATTTCTACCTATTTGTAAATCCGCCCCTGATTCATATGAATAAAATATTCACGTACTATTAGAGTGTGGCCTTACAAATAGATTAAAGATACACTGTATTAACTCTTCCACTATTATGTGTAGGTGAGTTTATTTGCTTTCTGCTTTAACAAAAAGCTGATTTCAAATTAATCAAAAATATTTTCAGAATTTTGTTATCAATAAACCTATAACAAAAAATAAAGTTTTGTTGATTATATTTGGTTTAGTTTTCTATGGGTTTTGATAACATCGTATTAGGTATCTTTTCTTAATTTATTCTTTATTGCTATCGTACATCTTTTGAAATAAAAGAAACCATCAAATAATTTATGGGACTTGGCGAATTTGGACTTGGCCATATGTAGGCATAGATTGAAAGGAATACACAAGTTTTTAGGTATTTTAAAGGTTTTACAGCCACTCGTTTAATTTATACCTGAAACTGTAAATTAAGTTGTGAAAAAGAATTGTAAACTTTTATCACTTCAAATATTACTAAAGGACCGTTACAGCATCTTAAACGTCAGGCAACTTTCCGATTGATCAGATTATGATACACATAAATCCTTGCCATTGGAATTTGACATCGTCAACGTTAGTTTACATATTTTACCGTTTTGCGACCCGATATATTAATTGTTTAAATTATATTTATTAACTAACATTTTACCAGCGACTTATTATTGACAGAGATATTTGTATGTGGTTCATTAACTCACTTTAACTATATTTTGAGTGTACTGTTAAAAAACCAATAATACAGCCTGTATTAATTTTCGTTAATATTGGTACCAGGTTTCAAAATTATTTGCCGAAAAAGTGAAAATCTTCCATACAAACCCCTTAAATTGTTCTTGGACATAGTTCTGAAAAGAAATAATGACAATCTTTATTTTTTACTTAGGTTACCATTCCTGATAACTTTCTTTAGTATATTGGGTACATGGAATGTAATCTGGCATACAAGTAAAATTTTTTCAACCCATTTTTCGTAAAAGTTGAATTTTTAAGAACTCTTCCTTAGCGCTCGCCTCCATCCATAAGAAGTTTTGTAAAAATTTTACGTTCCTAGATCCAGTCGTTTCGACTGTGCTTTGATATGTCAGTCAGTTTCTCCCTTTAAATGTTAGATTTTTCATTAATTTGTGATCCACGCACAGAACTTTCAATAAATTTTAAACTGAAATTTATTCTATTTATTGCTTGTGTGATTATTTTTCTACGTACCGTATTAAAATTAAATGAGAAAAGTCAATATTATGGTACGTTCAATTGAAGTATTCAGATTAAGTAGTAACTCAAAACTGGGTATCAATATTTAAGCCCTGCGTTGAAATTGTAACTGTAATGTACCTACGCAAGCATTTTATTTTTTACGCGAACTTGGAGTTCGATGTCAAGGCTTACACCAATCTACCCTGCTCGAAGTTAGAGTTATTTGGGTTACCATTTGGGTAGATACTCGAGTTATAAAAGAATGATCCTAGGTTGCACCTGTACCTTACCCCGGTTATTATTATCGAACGCACGGTAGTATACTTATAACATTATGGCCGTCGAAACAAGAAATTTTATAAAAATTTGCATGTTTTGAAATTGATCTAAAATTAAACCTTTACATCAAGTTCGTGAGTACCCACAAATTACAGATAGGAATAGTCGGCTAGGTAACTAAATATTAAAACCGTCATGTGCGTGCCCGACCACATACAGTGGAGGGTTCTGATGTCGGGATCAATTGAATAGGTGAACACATGGACTATAGTGATTTGTGTCAGCGGCAAAAGTAGTTTGTACGTCATTATTTTATACCCTAGAAACTTTAAGAACTAAGTTATTATGTTTTTCTGTTTGTAAACGAATATTTTCGATTTCTTAAAAACTATTAACTATAAAAATTAAATTAAATACATAAATAATCTTTCTAACTAGGAGTATTAAAGATCAATCTCAAATCCTATCATATCTCCATTTGGTGTTCAAAATTCATTGATATAGTGCCAGAAAGTTCCGAGTAAAATAGCTGTCTCATTTTCAGGTAGAGGGACTGACGGACAGTATGAATCAGTATGATTTGGGTACAAAGTAAAAAAAAAAAACTGAATAAAGTTAAGTTCTTCTACAGCACTGAAAATGAGTTGTTAACCAATCTTTCAGCATTTCTTGCCCATAGCATAGATACATTGGGTGGTATTGTTGTCAAGCACTAGTTTATATCAAATGTTAAAAAATATATATTATCTGTGAAGAATTCCAACAATGCACAATACGATGAAAATGGAGGGAAAAAAAATAAAATTTGTAATAGTGTAGCTTCTCGCAGAGTACACTCGACGCGGGGGCAGTAGGGCGCGCTGCCTTTTCTGGCGCGCCATTATCATTATATTTGCCATGACAAACATCGAACAATGCGCCGTGTATTCCATGAATTTTAAATGAACTGGTAATGCAGCTACTTTAAAATTAGTCCTTAGTACTTATCTTTTACCGACTGAATTAAAGCTTTATACTTCGAGAGCTTCTAAACTCGTAAGTCCCACGAACTTTAGTCTTGTTAAGAAGTTTCAAGAAAACAATTAAAGCATGATATATTCTAAAGCCTCGTAAACTTGCGAAAACGGAGTAAAATTATATCTCTAGCAAGACCTAGACATCGCACAGCCTGTATTTTATGGTTGCTTAAATGTACCGACGATGACAGCACTGCTGCTCGGAACAGGCCACGCTAAAAGTAGGCTGTAAATATGTGGTTAAGATATTTATTATGTCACAGTCAAAACTCCTCATAGATCTAAACTATTTCTAACTGTAAGATTTGGTTTAAATCACTTTTCACTAGTTAAAATTATTTTAATATTACTTAGGTATATTTACTCAAAAATACCGGACCGGTCATTGGTCAATGTCCAACAGTAGACGTCAATTGGTAATGATGACTGAAAGACAGGTAGTTTTTATGCGGCCATTTTTTTTTCTTCTCTGGTTCTTATTGATAACTGTTTTTTTTTATGAACTATAAAACAAACGCATTTATACTTTACAAGGGATCTGGCTGAGGCCAATCAAAAATAGTTTTCAATAATTACCGTTATGAACTGTGACTTACCATTCTTAGGATATTGTGTCTTCTTTTGAATGACTTGAAAGCCAAAGTGAATTTACTTTATACTTATCGAAGTATGTACATTGGCGGTGTCAAGTTGCGAACGGCAATGATTGGCCCGGTTTCTTGCCACCGCCTTATTTCCATCTTATTACCGGCAGCGCGGCGATATTAAAGCGGGCGCTACGCCGCCACCCGCGTCTCCGCCCTGTCTTTGCGTCCGTGAATTAGGTTAATGGCCTGCCAGGTGATTTCCTTCTAAGCCGTATTTCGAGCAAAGCGCCACCACCTTAACACGCCAATGTCGCTGGAACAACTCTAAATGTTTAACTTTTTCCTATACTCATAATCCTTTATACATTCACACTTCGTTATGTTTGGAGATATGCAAAGTAAACAAATTATTTCCATAAATTCTACATATCTACTATGGTAAAGACCGAGTTCCGTATATTAGCGTCACATACCAAAAACATTTTTGACTTGACTCTGTGTAAACGAGTACCCAAATTACATTCTGTAGTGTTAGGTTCATCAAGGTTTACCTTCCTCTCACAATATTTGAACACACAAAATAAATGTTGATACTATGTTTATTAACCCGGCTACTTAAAATTCCTTTGTATTATCATCAGTGATAGAGTGTTTTATACATACTTACATTATAGGATGGGAGGGTTCCCGCGGGTGCTTTTGATTTATGGCACAAAGTCGCACCGCAGAGCGGCGCGGCGCCCGCCGGCGCGGCTGCAGCCACTGCCTCCGGGTTTTTGCGACCCCACCACCCTCTCTCAGCAGTCACACTTTCCTGCCCAACAAAAACTAATCATGTAGAGCAGTCAGGAATGTTATTGAAATTTCAAGAAGCTTAGCTTCGTTATTTAGATTGTTTACTTAGACGTAATTAAATTGCAATATACCTATCACAATCGTGTTCGATGTCAGTCAACTATAGGGTACGCAAAGTAAAACGGTAATGCAGTAAAACAAATAAAAAAAAAAAATATCCCTTTCCCTTCAATACTTTGAAAAATAAATATAATAGTTACGGTGCAGTTACCAAATTATTTCAGATTATAAAGCTCACAATAAGCGATTATTTATGCTGCTTTTAGAGCACCCGAACGATTTTTAAACTCGTAGCACTTTAATATTATAAAAAGATAAATTTATATTAGTAATGACTGAAAACACTGACAACTTGGCACTTGTAGTACCTTTTATCATTAAGAAATTTCATTGAATTTGTGAAATTATTCGCTACGTATACCTTTATACTATCATATTTGGGATGTTTAATAGCTTCAACTGGCGACTCCACCTGCTTAAAATAAGAAAATAATTCCAGCATACCAAAATAAAAAGTATCCTATGTTCTATGAGAAACAATATTTATAAAATTTCGCATTAATATTATAATATCGCCTTATATAATTACACTCACCTGCAACTCACAGCTCACTCACAACACACACATGCTCACAGCTCACTTTTAAATCTCAAAATCCCTAAATACCTACATAAATGCAAAATATTATTATTACAATTATTTTTCGCGTTTAAATTATGAACCAGAGTAAAAATCTTGCTGACCGATTATTTTCATGTGGACTTACAGTCATGGGTTTGTAATCAAACAAAAATAAACTAATGCTGAAAAATCATTTCAAACGACTACGTAACGTAATTACACAAGTAAGTTACTTAAATTTTATGAATGTTGTGTTAATAAGTTGAAAAAAATCGAGTATACAGACGAAACTAAAAATGGCAGTCGATTTTAATTAGGCCTACTTGTTTTATTTCATCTTTCAACTTATGTGGACCTATCAAATGCGACACATAGGTGTATGTTAGATATTTAACAGCAGCATAAACACAATCTTAATTAGCATTAAAGTTTTAGATAAAATGACATATAATACTACATTGAACACTACACGACATTATAATATCCTGACTGTTTAGAAGTTAATGTGTACATACATGTTATTTATGCGGCATGGTGTGCTCAAAGTGGCAACCCGTTAGCGGTTTCTCGAATAATCTCGTTATAATATCAAAGTGCGCTGCGCGTTATGATTCTCCCTCGCGTGCGTATTCCGAAAACCTTACTGCCTTCAATCAATATCATGACCGCACAGACACAAACGACTTTATCCACTACCTTCTGAAAGCCTGTTTTCCCAAAGGTACCCCTTGATAAAAAAATCTGTAAAGCCATCAAACCGTCCGCACTAAATTCAGGTACGTACGGCTCACGACTCACGAGACGCATAGTTACATTACCTTTTAAAAGCCATCTTTTTATTCTTTTTCGCTACTCCGGTATTATTTTTGGATTCCTTGCCTTTTATGTTGGATTCTTTTTATTATTCTATTGTTTTGCAATACTTTTACGTGTAACACTATAAAATAAGGACGAGATAAAAGCCACATGTTACAGCTTTACGGTAAAATGATAGCTACATACTTCTAAAGAAGTGGGTTTATTATGTAAAATGAAAATGCTAGCTCCAAAACGTTAGTTCTTTAGAAGTGGCGTGTTTGACCTATTCTGCCTTACGATAACCTCCCATGACAAGTTTTAGATTAATCATTAAAACAAATGAGCAAAAGGTATGCGTTTATCTACACTAATATAATAAAGAGGTAAAGTTTGTTTTTTTGTTTTTTTGTTTGTAGGGGGTAATCTCTGGAACTACTGGTCCGATTGGAAAAATTTAAGCAACAATAGAAAGCTGCTTTACTCCTGAGTGACATAGGCTATATTTTATGTACGCGGGCGAAGCTGCGGGCAAAAGCTAGTATGAGATAAAATCGGAGAGTTTGATTTATCACGTAGATCTTTGTTTATTAAATTATGTTTAAAAGAATAGTGGATAATGCCTTGTATCTATAATAAATACGATGATGCTAGTTAAACTTTTTTTACTTCCGATAAGGCAGATGGTGGAACTTCAAAATATCTCCTAGATTTTCTCTAGCTACTTAAACCAAAATGCCGCTACTGTTTTTATTTATTTTTAGGGTTCCGTAGCCAAAATGGCAAAAACGGAACCCTTATAGTTTCGTCATGTCCGTCTGTCCGTCTGTCCGTCTGTCACAGCCGATTTACTCGGAAACTATAAGTACTACAGTGATGAAATTTGATGGGAATATGTGTTGTATGAACCGCTACAAAATTATGACACTAAATAGTAAAAAAAAGAATTGGGGGTGGGGCCCCCCATACATGTAACTGAGGGATGAAAATTTTTTTTTCGATGTACATGCCCGTGTGGGGTATCAATGGAAAGGTCTTTTAAAATGATATAAAGTTTTCTAAAAAACATTTTTCTTAAAGTGAACGGTTTTTGAGATATCAGCTCTCAAAGTCGTAAAAAGTATGTCCCCCCCCCCTCTATTTTTATAACTACGGGGTATAAAATTCTAAAAAAAATAGAGGTGATGCATGCTAATTAACTCTTTCAACGATTTTTGGTTTGATCAAAGTATCTCTTATAGTTTTTGAGATAGGTTGATTTAACTGTAATTTTGGTTAAGTTATTGTGCTTACACTGAAAACGATGGCTGAACCTATAAGTACAAGGCAAAATATCGGGAGAGTTTAGGCTCCATTCACCAGGTGTATAAATTGACATAATAAGTTTATTATATTTGCTGCTACGGAACCCTTTGTGCGCGAGCCCGACTCGCACTTGGCCGGTTTTTTCAATGACAAATGACTTCTCTCGCTCTGGCGTAGCGAGAGGGGGCTCAGACTTTTACTGACTAAAACCCACTCAAGTTCCATCTTTGCCTTCGTTTCAGGGTCCCAGGTATTACTTTAACATAACCCAAGACGTTATTGCTAGCTTATCAATTTTATCTAGTTCACTATATTTCTTTCCGTTCTATTAAAAAGAAAACTTCCCTTTTGTCAACATAATAGCCACAGAAATAATAAGTAGATACTTAGGTACTTATTCTTTAAAATGCATTTAAAAAAAAACTATTCACTGTCAGAAGCGCCCAGCCTAAACCTTTCATAAAAGATTTTTTTTATATTTCTGATGTGCATAGGAGAGTCTCTAAACGGTTTAATTAATGATTTAACGGTAATTATAATATAAATATTATCATAATTATTTGACTTTGGTTCAGTTTATACGTTTAAATTCTTCGTTTTGGAAGCTCATGCCTAAAGTCGTACAATTTCTTTTTTAAATGAAAGTATGTAATTGTTTAAGATCAAAATGTTTGTATTTAGAATTCAGTGTATAAGTGCAAATACAGAACCATCATCGTTTCTGGAATTTCAACTCAAAGTGGGTTTATACCGCATACAAGTATGTCATTTTTGAAGGTACCTAATTACATTTTTTAAAGTAAGCTTTAGTTCAAAAGCAAAAAAGAATACTATCATCCTTTTCGAAAACTCTTAAGGCATCTAATAAGTTGCTGATGAGGAACCTCATCAGTCACTAACTTGTAAAGGATAAAAGCTAAGTTTCCCTGCGGGACGTACTCACGTAGGTACCTCGAGAGCGCGAATGTGCGACCATTTCATAACAACACATCTCATTAGCAGTTGTTTTCCTCTAAGTAATGCATGTATCCTCGCGTCGCACCGGGCGCGGCCGGGTGACACTAAATGTAATTAATTAATTAATTACGCTTACGGGACCACTGTTTGCACAACTTACATTAAAATATATTTTGAGTATATCCTGCACCAGAAAATGTAATAACTTAAATAGCAAGTTCACGATAAAAGTGTGCTAACTACAACTAAAGTGTGCTGAGTTTTAAAGTGAAAAATAGTTTTTTTCCAAGGTAAAGTTAACGTACATCTAAATTATTACATTTTTTTTAATGTGCTACATACAGTACATTCAATGAAATTGTTTGACATTACATCGACAAAAGAAAACAGGTGAGAGAGTTATAATAAGGATTCCTTTAAATTATGGGGTATTGCCATGCTTCTAACTATTGCAGTCCGTCTTGGAGTAAAGTGTGGTCAGAAAGTGAAACAGATGTCAACTACAGCTG
Organism: Mythimna loreyi; assembly: GCA_029852875.1. NCBI lineage: Eukaryota > Metazoa > Arthropoda > Insecta > Lepidoptera > Noctuidae > Mythimna > Mythimna loreyi. The sequence goes on from CM056786.1 coordinate 9,473,457, forward strand.
GTTGAAGGGGACCAAATGATATCAAAATTACAATTTGACCCGAAGTCAACCAGCTAAAGCGAACAACGCTTACACTTTCACGCTCGCCGGCGATGCCGCGGCCTCTTCGACAGTCTTCACACGTTTCACGTCTCTCAAATTCTTCGCTTGTTATTAAAGTATATTCATCGACGTACATCTTCATCTTGGCACTTGAAATATAATATGAAGCGAGTAATAAACGTAACATGTGTGGGTTACAGAGAATACTAATTTCGGTTTCATAAAGCTTTGTATCATCAGTGTGCTTAGTTATGTATATTTAGAAAGGTGTAAAATTTAGCGTATACAGTGGAACAGATGACTCCAGGAATAGCTAGTAGTGCGAGGTGCGAGGGCGTGCGCGGCGCGGAGAGCGGCGGCGGCGGCGGCCCCAGCGCCGCCTCCACATATAGGGCTGGCCTCACGCGCTCTGCAATCAGACGCAGTGTAAGCTTACCGAGAGCCGCCGAGAGCCGCCGGAGCACGCGGAGCGCGCCGACATTGACGCGCCGCATGTAACCGTACACGCCGCCTCGCTATTTTAGTCTCGTCCGGTGCACTAATTCGGGCAGGGTTAACGCGGTGGCCTCCCCGATCGCCGCCAGTCGTAACACACTTCCGTCTTCATTCTTTACATCGACACTCAATTTTTTCTTCCGGTTCGATACTTTATCTTACGAAAGCACAACACAGTAAAGTTTCAGATCAGAGATCAGTTACAAAAGTAGTCGGTGCTACGATAATGTTAAATGTTTTGGACTGTCAACCTAAACGTCATCGACCTGACGTAGGCACCGGACGAGGGGTTCGTTGACACCTAGCAGGCTTGACCTTGCATCTCGTCATGTTTGACCCAAAAATAATTCTATGCTCGAAGGTTGCAGCCGAGAAAAAAAATCCGAAACGAAGCGAAATGTTTAAGTGAAGCTTCATTAATAAAAGAGGTGACCGACCCCGAGTGGCCAGGTGAGAATCGCGGCGGCACCTCAGGTCGCCGCTCTACGTTCGCGAATGCATTCCGACCGACGACGACGCGACATCGCGAACCTACTAACCCCGCGTCGCGAGGGGCCCTGCGCCCCGCGACCCTCCGAATCCGTCGACCCTCCCGCCCCCCTTCCGGTCCATCCAAAAGCTTTGAAAATACTCGACAACTATACACGCGTGTAAGCCCAAATGATCAGGAGATAATTCTTTAAACTTTGGCGAATGTGATAATTCATTAAGTACACATGCGAATCCGGCATAGGGATGTAATTAACGATCGTAGGTACAGCGAATCGTGGAGAGCGACGCGTGACGAGCGCGGGGCGGGCGGGCGGCAGCACGGGCGGCTAGGGCGGGCGGGCCTCGCGTCTCGACTGAGAGGCGCGCAGCATCGCGCCGCCGCGCCGCCCCCCGCGCCCCGCGGCGCCGCGAGCCGCACTGTCTGCCGCGTCTGCACCGCGCCGGGCCCCGCCGCGCGCCCCGGCCGCCCGGCCACCGCGCATGCTAGCCCACAGCCACGGGCCCACAGCCACATCTCGACATTACCTGCCTCTTCTAAAACTTTTTCACATCTTACCAACGAGACATTCTTCATCTGTTTACGTTCTCTATGTCTTTTTTAATATTTCAGATTCGCCCGAGACTTTTTATACACCTTTTACCCTATTAGGATACCCTTAGGTTTGCAACACTTTAAACACATTGATGATCTCTTGACATAACTGAAAAAAGTTTATGTTTATTCCGTTATGATATTTTGCACAGGTGAGGGAATCACTGTTGATCTGCTCAGCCACAAGTTCTGATGTAGGTACCTACTATCAAACAAATAGGTGAAAGTAACAAGGCGGTATTAATTAGCAGAATATAGGTTGGTGTAATGGCAATCCATTACCAGATATAATATTTGTTCATCCTACACATACATAATGTTTTACTTATCTGGGACAGTAAGAGGAAAATATTAACCTTAGGTGCTACGGGAAATCTTTCACTGGGAACGTTATTCGTCGTAGGCGTAGCGTCGTAGCAATATGAGCGTAGCACTGTTGCACATCACAATTAAAGTTACGGATAGGTACTAAGTTACAATACGACAGGGCCATGTTTGTGAAGAAAAGGGACGTGACACAGGCCGCGGGTTGTTTTTTTTTTTTGAGTTGTGAATTCATCTAATGACTTCTGCTGTAGGGTTTTTTTTACTATATTGGGAAATCATCCAATGAGTTATCCTGCTCCTAGGCGAAACAAGAGGACATATCAGACTTTTACTGACTACAACTACTTCTGCAATGAATGAACTGTATATATTTATTCATAAAAACTTTGTACACATAATAAGTAAATAAGTACAAAAAGGCAGACATAATGCTATAGGCATTTTCTTTTTTTTTCATATAATCGAGGGTGTTTATGAAAGTGATGTAGCCGTGCTGGTGTCACCCCATTTATTAAGTATGCTTGGAAAAAGTAATTATAATATATGCCAAAAACATACTACTATACGTATGTACATACTTATGGTGGAGTCTCTGCACCCATCCTAAGGTCGACTGGTAGAAAATGCCTATGGCATTAAGTCAGCCTTTGTACTCTAGCTTTAATAAATAAATAAATTTTGAAAGAACACCTTTTTGTACTTATGTTCACAAATAAAGATTGATTTGATTTGATTTGAACGTCATGTTGTATAATTTCAAAGTTCAATAAATCATACAGAAGGAATTCATGTCATGCACAACATACTTCAATTCGAAGGGACTCTGCAAAAAGGTCGAAGCCTACTGGGGCCCAGGATCTCTTTCTGAAAGACAGGCTTCGCTCCAGTGCGAAAGGCAAAAAAGGAACAGGATGGGTGGTTTATTCAGTAGGAGTCTGACATTGATTCCCGTTCCGCTCAAGGGCGGGATTCGTCATTGGATGATTTATGCCCACCATAAAAAAAACATAGTTCAGTTGCTTAATCAATTCAGTTGCTTAATCAAATAAGGAGATAATTTCAATTATAGGAACCGAATTATCAGGACAAGGGCCCCATGTTATTTGCGGTTGGGCAACACGTTTATTTCTTCCATTCTGTTCTGTCAGCCGTGACGCTATCACGGACACCTTTTTCCCTTTAATTGATTTTTTTAAATTGTATTGAACATTTACACATTTTTTTTTTTGTATTGAACATTTACACATTTTTTTTTTTGTATTGAACATTTTCACATGCGCAAGTTAATGGACATGAGTTTTTTCCTCTTCCTGACCTATTGTGCACAGACTTGGTCTTTGACTAACATTCAAAGATTAAACTTAAGGTTTGCCAACTTGCAATGGAGCGTAGTATAATAGGTGTTAAAATAACGGATAACGTTTGACGTGGCTCAGAAGTCTATTCAGCTTAAGTGGGACTGGGCTGGACATGTCTACCGCATGCCAGTCGAGCGGTGGGCCCATAGTGGGCCAGTAAAACAAAGTTGGTACCCTGATTTCGCACGAAGAAGAAGATGGCGGGACGACTTGCATGCCTGCCTTAGGAATTGACAAGAAGTGGCTCAAAACCGTGAACACTGGAAAGAATGGAGGGAGGCATTTGCCCAGCAGTGGGATAATGTGGGCTAGAAATAATAATTAAACATTTGTTATGTTCTTCATTACTCGTTAGTGTGATTTGGCAAGTTGAAAAACATTTGACTAAATTGTTGCTAGCCACAAAGATCCAGGTTGGAAGTCGCAATTTTGAGTTACTAAAAGCATAAAAAAATTCAGGACTCGTCGCTTTACTTGCACACTTCAGCCCCGTCATACTTTTTATTGGATTACTTTAAACCATGCAGACGGAAATAAAACGTAAATCAACATTAATCCAACATTATTTTGATAAAATTTGAATTACAATTTACTGTTCCATTATCAACCTTACCTCAGATAGATATAATTAATTTACTACGACATCAATTTAAAGGCTGCCACAAATTAATTCAGTTAACTCATTTTTGACAAAATAAACATGACCAGTTAAATTTTGTTTTGAGTGTGTTTAAAATTTTTTCGGCAATCTCTTCATCCATGCTATTTGACCCAACGGCTTGGAATGGACGATGACACAGAATTACAGATACATTCATCACCATCATGTCATTCGAAAGACGTCCACTGCTGGACATAGGCCTCCCTTAAGCGTCGCCACAACCACCGGTCCCATGCCCGCATCCATCCAGCATCCAACATTCACCAGGTCATCAGTCCTTCTTTACAACGTTGCGTCTTCTGACACGCGGTCGCCACTCCAGAACATTTCGGTTTCATCGGCCATCTGTTTTGTGAGCAATGTACTGTATGTGACAGTAAATTAATGAATTTAGAGGTATCTTAACTTGTTGCCTCTCATAAAGATTACCAATTCCATTCAAAGGTATGTCGAGTGACCAAATGCTAAGTCTGTTCATTTATATCTTTATTACCCAAAGATGATAGTCGTGCAAATTATAAATATATAGTATTTGTCTAGTCGACAAAAACATTTTACTAAAGATAGGATATAGTCCAACAAAAACAATAATTTTCGGTACGCTCTTCGTTTTGCCAAATCGGTACTTTTATACAGTTCCACAAAAAAGATACTATTCAAATATTAGGAAAAGCGATGTCCGCATAGATGGTCTATCGACTAACAATAAAGCGCTTTGAGCTTTAAGGCTGATGTCACAGATATCCGTTCGCTGAGTCGACTCTTTTGTTCATCTACTTTATCGGAAGATTAATGAACGTAATTGTGTTTCGTCTTTTAATATTATAGCTTTCAAATAGTTTTGTATCATCTACTATTTATAAATACAAGAAAATAAACTGACTGACTGACATATCAACGCATAGCCAAAAGTACCAGGATAAGGAACGTAAATTTTTGCTCTGACTCTTCCTTTTATGACTTAACTAAAAGAGGATTTTCCAAAATACATTCCTTAAAGCGATAAAACGGGAGTTCAAAGTTTGGAAAAACTATTTTTACTAAAACGAAACCGCTGGCAGAAGCTAATTAAAATATATATCTTTTTCAACCTTAATGTGACTACCTACTATAATAACCAGGTTGTCCCTTTACAGTAACAGAAACATCTTGTAGTCTTATTCCCATTTTACCAACTTGGGCCATATGTAAAGCAATTTTTTCTTCCATTTTCCTCTGCCTTATGGCAGGTCTTCCAATGCTGCGTCTACCGGCACGTGGTCGCCACTCCAAAACCTTTCAACACCATCGGCGATTTGTTCTGCGAGTAATGTGCCCTGTGTGACCTGATGAGGGTCGGGAGATCCGAAGCGAGACACACAAGACCATTCCTTGTGGCGACATTTGGTAAAGTTGGCTAAAATTTTGATTAAAATGATGGTGATGATTCTCCCCTGCCATCCGTCACGCTTTCGTTCCTCCATCATACTCCCATTTCTTTTAGATCATTACTTATACATTCCGGCCATATTGTACACATCTATATTCATTAATCTTTTTAATCGACTTCCAAAACAAAAGAAAGTTAAGTCGTCTCAATAAATATATTTTTGTATCTTGTTCAGCAATATCTTCATGAAATGTATTTTTTTTTTTGTAAGAGTTTTGCTTCGGGTGGGTTTTAATTTTCATTTTTGGAGATCTGATAAAGAACTTCGGGGTCAGAACATGGGTATTCTATGGTAACATCGCACAAATACACACTGAAGCGTACCGCAGCTGTATAAAGTTAACAATTACATAAATATTTAAATTCCATGTTATTGAGTTTATTTATTCAAGCATAACTTTTTCTTTACGATTTAGGTTGGATTCAGTTATAATTCCGCCGTAATCACATTGCTCTTATATTTTGTTTTCCAATCAGTATTTTATTTATCTTATAGGTAACCTACCGGAGAACTTGCTCCCTAAATAATAATACTTTAGCTGTGGACTACCAGAACGAAAAAGTAAAAATAAAAAAGTATTCTGGTATTGTTTTTGTTATATCACCTCCAACACCAATTCTGTTTAACTTTTGTAAAAACATTACGCATATTTTTTCAACGTTTCCCCCGCGTCGGGTTTGTTCGTGTATCCAGGTGTGTTAACAATGTAAACATACATAAAACTCATCCGCGTGCCGATTGCCGACTGAGTGCAACTAGTGCTAGGCCTAGTCATATAACTAACTACAGCCACAACTACAGAATTATTTTGAAAACCTATCTTTACACTTTACAGTTTTGGTAAATGTGGAATTAATCATAATTGACATTTCTAGAGTTACCGAAGCCCTGGAACACTAAGGGAAATTGAAGAAACAGTTGGGTCTTAGTCAGCCAAATTCTGTAATAGTATAATGTGAGAAAATAATGTCTCTTGCTCCACCCAGAGCAAGGACTAATTTGATTACTACCACGTTCATTACTATCACAGAAAGTAAAACCTACACTGATTTTAAAACGCTAACAGTGCCGATTACAGACACTGTTGACGCAGTTGTTGACCGATTCACTACTATGCTGTGTGTCGTGGTTTCGATTCCCGCACGGAACAAACATTTGTATGGCCTACATATAGGTGTTTCGAGTGTAGGTCTCTTGTGTGAGTTTACATGTTTGTGAACACATTCACGATACAGCAGTAATTCCTTGAGGGGTTACCGTTTCTTTTTTTTTAATAAGTATTATTAAAAAAAGAAACGGTAACTATTACTGAAACGAGTGAATTTTTCTTTTTTTGTTGGGGACAAAAACTGACACATGCTAGGGAAAATACAAGAAAATCCTTAAAACTAAATACACAACTCCAATGTCCACATGTTAACACAAGAATAACAGAAGTGAAGGACTGTGGTGAGAGTTTACAGAACACAAAGCCTTCTTCGAAAGCCTCATATTAAACAAAATGAAATAATATATTTTCAAAATCATGATTAATGTAGTATATATTATAATTTAATTTAATATAAATCAATATTTTTATTAATTCAGTATAATTTATTCTATTCTAATTCAATTTATAACCATTTATTTTTTAATAGGAATATATATCATTCCTACAGTATTACAGAACATATAATACTGAATTAAAGTTAATTATAATTACTAGCAACACACTACAGCCATTCTAACGTGCGTGCGGCGTGCCCGAAGTACACTCGTACAAAAATAAAGGCTTTAAAAAAATAAACGCCAATGACTGTTGTTAACAGCAATAACAACTTCTAATGGCATTTAATTTTTTTACGAGTGCACAAGCGCTAAAGTTCGTAGAGCCTAACTTCAGGCTCACCAAGTAGAACGGTATTGTACACTGTACAGTCGGATCTTGGCGAGTCTGAAATACAAATAAATGCTGTTATTGGCATTTATTGTTTTAAAACCTTTATTGACGTGACAACGTCTTAAATTAGGTTGCGGCTGGGAGTCACTTATGAAAAAGTGTAACGCTCGGTAACGTTACGATGAGTCACCGAACGAGAGAGAGGCCCGCCGAATGCCTTGCGTCTCTCTCCCACTCAACTATGATCGGTCTGCCGCGCGCGCAGCACTAGAGAATTAGGCGCATTGAATCGGCGCATGCTTGTGTCTCAAGACGTTGTCACGTAAAATCTTCGCCCGTAAAACCGACTTTACAGGCAACCATTTTTTTTTATACGAGTGTACTTCGGGCACGCCATGTTATTAGAAGCGTTTTCAAGCGCTAAAATTCGCAAAGCCTAAGTTCAGACTCTTCATGATCAGGCGGCCGTACTGTACTGCAATGTGAACTGTAGGGACCCTGCAGAAGGGTCGAAGCCAACTGGGGTCAAGAGTTTGCTTCTGAAAGGAAGGCTCTGGCCCTGGTGTATATGGCAACGTAGGAATGAGGTAGGTTGATTAGTCAGTAAGAGTCTAAGACTATTTTCCACTCCGCCCAAGAACGGGATTCGTCATAGGATGATTTTTACCTACCAAAAAAAAATGATAACTAGAATTAGTTACTTTGCAGCTTTAGGTGAAAGACTGTTTTCAGAACGGTCACCTATCCAAAACTATAGCAAAGAGGTTGCTTAACCTCGCAGTTCGAGTAGTTATAGTCAAAGCTGTTAATTGGTTGAAACCACTTGCAAGAATTGACGCTAAAAGTGCTTCGTGCTAATTGTACTGAAGTGAGGTTTAATTACGAGTATATTATTTTCAAATTGATGAAATAATTATAAAAAAAAATACCATTTAAAACAATTTCTAATATTTACTGTGACCGCATTAAAATATATTTTTTATAGTTATTCTAGATATTTATAGATAACAGAGTAATTACAAATAAACGCATTATAATTTAACTAACCCTTTTTTTAGGTGACAAAATCATTCAATAACATTTCCCGCTCGTGAGCGGAGCGTGAGGGTGTGAAACAGACTTTTACTGAGTAAAAACCCGCTCCTGTTTCCCCTTTACCTTCATTCCAGTACGCTGGCGGTTACTTTTGCACAACCTGTGGCCCCAATAGGCTTTGACTCTGTTGGGCCCCTACTGTTTGCTGACATCTAACCCCCTACGGTTTCACTCGCCTCACTGTTCCGCTTCCGTGAGTCGTAGCGTGTTACTATATATCCTATAACAACCAGCGTCAGGCACTACCTATTTTGGTGCAGTATGTACAATGTTTATAGTGCAATACTATACTTTTTTTTCCAAAGAAATTCTTTTGCTTTCTTTATACTAATCATCAAGCAACCTTGCTCTCTCACACAGAAATATTCCAATCCGACTGTTAGTACCAGAAGTAACACATATAAAGGGACAATCTGACTGTCTGACATACCAACACACAGCCGAAACTACTGAGCCTAGGAATGTAAAATTTTGCACAAGACTTCTTTATTTATAATGTCGGTGAACAATAAAAAAATGTATTACAAAATTTTAATGGAGCAAATTCACATACAAAAATATTGTTTTTCAAAATCATCCTCAAAAACTGTTTAGGGCTTCAGATAAAAGAGTGTCAAAAATTCCATGAAAAAAATAAGTATGTAGGTATATTTCTTGAGTCAATAAACTTGAACATTGACAAGAGTACCGCTAGAATAATAAAAGTGTAAATCTTATTTATTTCAAAACTATTATATACCTTTTATCTATAAAAGCATTTAAGATCATTTAAGTTTGTTACAATGAACTTCAACGCGTGGGTCGACTAAGCTAAACGCGGTACTATTCAATTGAACTGAAAACTAATTAACATCTCATATCATCATAACGAAGAGGCTATAATTTAATTAACTGTTTTTAGTATTCCGTACCTGAAAAGGAAAAAACTGAACCCCTGTAGGATCACTGTGTTGTCCGTTTGTCTGTCAGTCTCAAGAAAGCGTGGACGTATCGAGCTGAAATTAAAACCATATAGGTACTCAGGTCTGTGATTAAGACACAGCTAACAACAACAACAGCTTTTAAGTTGACGAGAAAAAGAGATATCGACAGTCTCAAGGAAATCAAAATTCATAGGGTACTTCCTGTTGACCTAGAATCCTGAAATTTGGCATTTAAGCTTATTGCACGGGAAAAATTTTGCAAATTGTAAATTTGTGGTTACGTCACCCAAAAAAAAACATTGTCTTTGCATTTACGGAAAAATTCTTCGAAACTCGATTACGGAATTGTACTACACAAATAAGTTTGTTTGTATGGAACCCTTGGTGTGCGAGTCCGACTCGGAGTCGCCCGCTTTTTTTATTCGCCGTATCTTAGCTAAATAGTAGGTGGAAAACATATTAATTTACGCGATCGCAGCCGCGGAAAAGTGAAGAAAGCGGCTTTTCCGCATGAAAGTAGTAAATATATTTGTCACTGGATTATTTTTACCCACCATAAAAAATACCCTTAACCACTCAGTAACAAAAACTAGTCATTTTATTTATTTATAGTACACCAAGATATTAATAGACAATAATATACATAAATAATTATATAGCCAACTAAACACACCTATGAGATTTACAATAATTAATATTTAATTCCGTGAATTGCTAATTAACACTCTTCCTCTCTACTAATTTTGATGTACCCAATAGGGTTGATTGATTGAACTTGACAGTATTTTATACCACCTATGTACCTACAAAATAAAGAATGCAACAAAATAATGAGTATTACATAAATATTATATTTTAACACTAATTTAAAAAATACCTTATCGTTTTCCGAGATCTCTACCAGGCAACCTGGAATGGACAGAGATTGCCGGATACAAAATAGGGTTGCGCTTGGTGCATTTTAAAACAAGCTAACAATTGATGGAAATACGAGTACACCTCGTAGTTTTTTTGTTTTGTTTTTTACTTTTTCTTTTAGTCTTTGTTAATCCAGTTACTGTACAAAGTATGTAATAACGAAAGAGACTACCCTCCACGACACAGGGAATCCTAGTGTGGAGAGTAGTGTATATTACTGTGTTATGTTCTTAATCTGGACAATAAAGAATTTATTTATTATTTACACATGACATACTTAACACTTAAATAGATAAATAAATGCATACATACTAAATATATTATAGGTAAGAAAACAGAGACGGCTACAAAGTACTCGTGCATCTTATATGAAACATAATTACAGGAACAAGTAGTACCTATTCCATCACATAGCGCCTATTTTATTGACAATGGCAAAACATTCCACAGACGAGTGTGAATCATCTACTGTTGAATCGCTCCTGTAATTTTTGAGTTTCTTTGATTTTAAAGAAAAATACGAAATAACTTTACTCTTTGAGTTTAGATAGATATCAAAACCACAACCAGTCAAACCTGGTTTGGACAAATTAACAGTGTGACTGTAACTAATAAATACATCATTAGCAATTTAGCCCTGATTCTCCCGTAGCGCTATTCAGTATACGTTTAAAAGACGATATCCGAGTAGGCATATCTTCGTAATACCTACTATTGAGTAGAGTTAAAGACCGTTTCGGTACCCGTTTTCTAGCCAAAGCAATTACATTTTATATCTTCAGATCTTTTAAAGCCTTTCTTTTTATATCCGTTTAGTCTTGAATGAACGGAACTTGATTGTATGGTTATTTCAAGTCTTCTTTCTTTATATCATTTTCCCTTATTATTTCAGCCGCTTGGAATAAATACGCTTGTTTATTATTTTTACACTCATTTCGAATCCTCTCCGTTAATGAATTCCGCGTCTGTGCTTGAGTGTGTCATCTGCGTAATCAGTAAGCGCCGATACACATCACATAGTACACCCTGTCACAGTTTCCGTGATTATTTCAACACGAACGCAATTAGAGAGGAGTGGCGAGCCTCCTCCTGTTTGTTTTAATTACGTCGAAATATCCGCCGCTGTGTCCGCACCGCATCCCGCCACACGCACCATACCGTACCGCGCCGCACCACGCCGCGCCGAGCTGCGATCCACTTTTTATTGCAAATTGCAAACACCATTAATGATAAAAACAAACCGATTCCACGATTCCAAATTACGGACCTATTTTAAGCTTAACAGTAATCAATTACCGCCCATTCTAATTGAAGTACTTAATCCTTTTTAATATGAATTTATGAAACAGTTTATTTTGTAAACTATGAGTGCTGTAACACGCTGGGAAATTTCCCATTACTATTCAGTAATGGCTCATTTGCGTACACAATGCTTAAAATCTTACCTAAATCAACTCAAACGGAATCTGTACGTATTAGGATTATGTCATAGCTGCAGCTAGCTACATATGTTATTGTCAACCGCTACACAGTCCTCCTGTATCAGTTTTGAGGATAATATCATTTATCGTGTTGCCCTGTCCACAACACTCGGTCCGCAGAGTTATCCGCTTTTTATACTTCAAAGCTTAGCTCCTTTCGGGATAGCGTACAAGAAAATCCCTCTTATAGTGAAAGATTTATGAAATGCTACACAGTATTATAAAGATATACCTAGGTATTTGTATTAAAAATAAACGAAAATACTTTATGGAAAATGCCATCGCAGTCGAATCGGGGTGTTTGGTACTCCAAATGTTAATTGCACACCTCGCTCATTTATCATCATCATCAGCCTTTTTTAATGTTCCCACTGCTGGGACACGGGCCTCCTCTCCAGAAGAGGGAATAGGCCATGACCATACGGGCCCAGTGCTCATTGCGCTCATTTATGTGTAACGTTATTTGTAGGTATTATATATTTTCAAGTATATTGATTTATGCACGACCTTTCACTAAAGCCAAAGTGACGCAAATTCCGCGCCGGATGTAGAACGGATTCGCTTGCGCTGACAATGTCAACTGACTTGGCTGGAGTTTGGCATTCCGCACTCCACGCGGAATTCGCCTCAGTGTCGCCGGAACTTTATTATGTGAATATGACACTTCATATTAATACAACATCGTTTTTAGGATTCCGTACCTGAAAAGGAAAAAACAGAACCCTTATAGGATCAATTTACTGTCCGTCTGTGTGTCAAGACCATTTATCTTAAAAATACGTAAAAATATCGAGTTGAAATTAAAATATATATTCAGATCTGCGGTCTTTTGAAGCTATGAAAAAATCAAACTTGTGAATGTCGCAAAAAACGTTCATTTCGACCCCTCAAAGAAATCAAATTCATAGAGTCGTCAATCACTGTTGTCCGTCTCTCTGTCAATCTCGAGAATGCGTGGAGGTATCGAGCTGAAATTAAACCATATCGGTACTCAGGGTGTGATTAGACACAGCTAACAACAACAGCTTCTAAGTTGACGAAAAAAAGAGATACGACCGTTTACATATGTCGCAAAAATCGTATATATCGACACTCTCAAGGAATTCAAAATTCATATGGTACTTCCTGTTGACCTAGAATCCTGAAATAAAGCATGAAACAAGGCCTAAGTATAGGAAAAAATTGAAAACTGTAAATTTGCTGTTACGTCACAAAAAAAACCTTTTTTAGATTCAAGAAAAATTGAACTATTTTCATGGATGTCTGATGAGAGATGATTTTATGGTTTGCATCATCTGTAGTGTTTATCTTGTATAAGTTCAGCAAATTAATAAATAAAAAATGCATGCGGAATTGATCCGCATGCGGGGCTGCTGCCCGATATCACATCCTGCATACCGCGTGCGTATTCCACGCATTACAATAAATACTTGTATGAAAAGGGCATTTGCGGGGGCAACGCTAGCAGAGCAATATAAATATAAGAAAATAATTAAAATCCACACGATACCTATTAAAAACACACTAGTAGTTGGCCTGCGATGCTTGAGTTCAAAACCCACTCAAAATGAATTTGAATAAACGATAAGCGACTTTGCGTATTTATACAAATTACTTACACCTAGGTACAAAACGCATTAAGCGAACGTTCAAAATAAAATCGTCATTTAAAACATTCCATGAGAAAATAAATCGAAAGACTACGTCGTTTATTAAAGTCAGTTCAGAGCTTTGCAGGAAAATTATAAAACAATGCATCAAATACCGTATCCATTTTAATGTACGGCTACGTCGTCAAAAGGAATTTTAGAGTTTTCATTTCAACGTATGCTCCCTCGACCGTGTATAAGTCTATAAGTATATTTGTTGGTAAACATAATCAATGTGCGGTTTAATATACCTACGTGGAGATGATTAAGATGTATCAATTTAAATCTCATAGATACATGTATCGATCAGGCCGGCGCGCGTGGAGCTCACCCCGTTAGCGAGCGCCCGGCCGCCCGACCGCGCGGCCGCGCCGCCGCCTTCCGTCCGCGTCATTGCCATTCGCCGAGGAAACACGTTTCCTGCTTCATTGTTGCCTAATTTTTCTAACTTCTTTCTACTCCTCGTTCATTGGAGCTTCTTTTGTTTCGTCCTTTCCTTCCGGCGATGTTCCGGTTAAATTGTCACTTTCATTATCCGTTCCTGGGCAGGGTCGCTCTCTGGTAGCAGTTACCGAAATAATTTATTTTATATCACACATAAATTGCTTCATCGTCGTTTTATAATTTTCATATTCATTTGAAGTCACAATATTTACTTACAGTCGATTTATCAGCAGAGTAAAAGAATTCAATCTGACTTTACCTACCTTCCTCGATTAAATTCGATCCCAATTGCGAAAAAGGAAAACGTCACGGTAATAAAAAGTAGGCTCCACCTAATCGACTTGGTTTTCTATTTTTATTTCTGTTTGAAGATGAAGAAGTATTTTTTTTCGTAATTATCCACCTGTTACGTTTGAGAAATTTATTTCAGAGTGCCTGATTAATTAAAGACATGATGATGCAACATGTACAGATATCGCTGGATGAGGTTGACGGTAGCTGGTTGAGTGAGGGGCGTTTAACGGGCTAATTATCAAACGGCTAATGAAGTTTGTATTCAGCGGGTGGCGGCGGCGCGCGGGGCGGTACGTGCTGCGACTCGCAAAGCGCCCCACCTGATAACTCCCCGCCCTCCACAGAAAAATTGCAGAGAAAAAGTTTCATCGCAAGGGAACGTGAATGAAATGAAGAATTGTGTCGGCCGCTTTCGGGATTATTCCCAACATAAAATTCCTTGAGAACCTTTTCGATCTGTTTCAATTCATCAAGACTCGTCTTTAGATAACCATTCGAATTCGTAAAATACTTTTACTAAATAAATAATAGTTTATATTTTCGTTTAATACAATTACAGTATTGATTCATAGAAGACTTTTTCTTACTGACAAATTATTTTAGTCGCGTACTAAACTATTTTTAAAACTTGTCTCATACTAATCAGACTTCTCAATAAGATTATTTTACCTTATTAGAATAATGTCTTACTTTCTGTTGGGCTTTCCAGAATCCAATACTTATCTGACTATACATGCTGTATGGGTTAATAATGAGAACCAGATTGTGAAAGGACTATTTGAAACGTTTTCCCCACAATGAGTATCCCGCAAATATTTCGGTACCTAAGTAGAACTGCGAATTTTCTCGTGGGTAGAACTTTTAGTTTAATAACATTACATTATTGTTTCATAAAAATAACTGTAGAGATATGACCGGAATAGATATTAATAAAATTAGAAGGAAAATATTTCTCGTAGATATTTTCCTGTTACAAGAGAAAACTTTCATTTTTAGGGTTCCGGAATTAAGTCAGTAAAAACAGAACCCTTATAGAATCACTTTGTTGTTTATCTGTTAAGACCCTTTTCTTCAAGAACGCGTGGAATTATGAAGCTGAAATTTATATGAAACACTCAAATCCACTATCCCTTGAAGCAGAGCAGTGAAAAACTTCTAACCCAAACTAAAGATAGGCCGCTTAATATGCTTTGTTTAGGCGATTATTTCGACACTCACTAAGACATCAAAACATATGAAGTACGTCCCGTTGCCCTCGAATCCTGAGAATTGACATTTAGAAAAGTTTTACAGCACACGTACCTAAAAGAGAAAGTCTAAAAACTGTAAATTTAGTTTCGACACGAGAAAATGACTTTTTTGCGATTCTGTAAAATCTTTGAAACTCGATTTCGGAACTGAACTATTTAGAAAAGTAATTTCGTGCGAAAACCCTAGGTGTGCGAAGCCTACTCGTATTAGTCGTATTAGTCGAACCACAGAAAAACAGTAAAAGTAGTCACTTTTACTGTTTTTCTGTGGTTCGCCCTCAGTTTAAGTGTCAATGGTAATTGCTGATAGAACATTTTCATTAGCCCTCTCAATTTCAGAGTTAGTTCGTTGATTCACAAGTTTTTCGCTCGAAGTCTAGCATCAGTTTCAACGTCTGGTAAAGCTGCACATTTTGGTCACATATCTTCTGGACAAAGTAAAGTAAAGCCTTAGCGTATTCTTTGATTCACTATAAACGAATACGCTAAAGCAACATTACTTTGACTAAATACTATAGGCAACTTTTTATATGGCATATAGAATTTTGATTACGCTCCATAGATTTTTAGTGCAAAGTCTGCAGCATAAACGGCAAATATAACGAAAAGCCACTTGCATTGTTTCTAAAGCAGTTAGTTGTAGTCCCGAGTGCGCTATTGCAGTACATCCCAGTCATTTCGCGCAATAGCTCGCGCCGCGGGTCTCCTTGGCAAGGCCACTTTCTTGTAACGACTGCTATCATCTACCCAGAAAATAGGAAAGAAGAATAAAGGTCAATTTGTTTTATGGCCTCCTTGTAGCCAGAGCTAAAGTTTCTAAACTAACATGAACGTTTATTTCTAAAGATAAATTTTATTGAATTTGATATTTAATCCAATTTGGGCCGGAAAACTAGTATTATACAACTAATTAAATACGTAAATTTATTTCAACGGGGTTTCGTAATTATACCTATTCTGCTTCACCAATCATCATTGTTGATGCAACAATAATTGTTTCATATTTGAATTGGAAATCACAATAAACAAAAAGTTGAATTTAACTCGTAATGTATCTAATTTTATTAGAATTACCTACGTAAATGAAAGTCAACATTTCGTATAACTTTATAACCAACCGGCCCATAAATAATTCAGTGATATCTCACTTTATATATAGGTATACACAATGTAACGGATGGTTCGTTAGCAAGGGAAAGCTCCACTATAAGCCCACTACAGCGATAATTGACAGGTTTGGTTATAAATAAGATTTTTACTATGTGACCCCGGGTCAACTATGACAGGAAAAATATTTATATCATTTAGTTATCGTCGAATATGTGAATTTTTACTTAGGAATGTGGTCTATTTGTTGGTACAAATATCCTTTGAGGTCAGATTCGTAGACTGGAGCGGGTCCGGGGTACGCTCAATTGGCTCCTTCTCACCGGATGGTGAGCTACCCATTGCTCGACGCGCCGTCCGGTAAAGACAAAACCCGGGCGACAACGTCAGTGCGTTGTTTTGTACGCACGCCTCAGAGACCATACAAACAAGATTTACGAAGCAAGTTATTGGAGATGCCTATTAGGGAAGTGAGAACCCACGAACAATCCGCAGCTCCGCCCCAGGCCCTAGTACTTAGAGTTAAAGAGTTAACATGACCTTCACATAGGACAACTTAAGGAAAGCCATCAGTTTTGAACAGTAAAAGTCTGACAATCGTTTTCTCTTGCACACAGAGCGTGAGGAGTCAATTGATGATTTCTTACTGAAAAAAAGACTAGCTATTTATATAATAATCCTTCACATAAATATGCCACTGAACGTTTCTAAATAATATAAAAAATAACGAACCAAGAAATGTAAAGTTCTTTTACAAAAAATCTGCGGGACACCGCTACTGGGTTTGTATTTTTAATGGTCATTAGTCACGGAAAGATAACAGAATGACAAACGAAATCGGCCTCCTCCCCCCTCGTATGTAAATTAGTGATAGAGCCATATTTATTTTTATCTACTGGTATCGTAAAACTCCAATTATGAAATCAAAATTAATCACTTATTACTTAGCTTAATCCATACAACTCCTAAAAATAAAGAAGTAATACTAACAAGAGTTAGTATGTTTTTTTTAATGGTAGCGGAGCTACCCCGTGCCTTCCTTGCCTTGATCCCAGGACCCAGGTAATACGCTTTCGCATCAACCCTTGGTCCCAGGAGGCTTCGACCTTACAGGACCGCAGTGGCGGTCCCTTCATACAAGCCCAAAAGCCCGGCTTGCCTTACTAAAATGCCCGATAAGAATTAATATCAAACCCGAACTATTTAAAAGTTCGCGCGCTTAATTCTTATCAAAATAACACAAAGAACCTACTTATGCTGCACTAAACTAACATCGTGATTGGTCGCGCGCATAGTTTTGCAAACACTCGCGTAGATGTAGATGATGATATAGCTATCTCGCTTACACTCACCGGCTTTTACCGGGCTTTCAAATACTATTGTAATGTCTGTACTGTCACTTTCGCACTCATAGCGATGCGCCGTATAAGTACTTAGGACGTTTTGCGTCTAGTATAGAAGATTTAAGCCCGGCTTGCGCATGAAGTTGTACGCGTATGCGTGACCTTGTCAACTTGCCATATCTATAATGTTGCCATTTTAGCAACGTTGTGAGATCTTGGAGACTTTTAACGAGTTTGGAGACTTTTTTAAAGATTTAGCAACAGTAAAAACTAGCGGCTTTTTAAAATAACGAAATTAAATATTCAAGCGTTAATTTAAAAATAAAAAAAATGCGACATCTAGCTAAATAAACTTTTTGTTTTTGTTAAATTTTTTGCATAAATGACAACACTGGAACTTTGCGTAAATAGTTTTTGACACTCGAGTGCAACTAACTTCAGTTTTATTTTGAGTGGTAAAACTTTTGTTGTTTTTCGTGTGTTTTCTTAGATTTTCCCAGTGTTATATGTAACTGTTTTGGTGACTTACCTACAACAATGGAGGTAATTGTACCTTGTGAGGATTTAAAATGCGTTCAAGTTTTGATTGGCGAAGATAAGGTAAAATCTTTAAACTTTGCTCAGAAAAAACAGTTAATTTCTTCATTTAAACCGATTCCTAATCTGTGTATTTCACAGTCTAGTAAATCGCATAGACGAAAATTTAATAGAATCAGTGTATATATAAATTAATCACATTTTCCTACAGAGGGATTAGATTCATTATTTGACATTTAATCAAACTATTTCGACAAAAAAACAATAAAAAGTTAATTGATTTGCCTGTATTCTAGTCCTGATCTAAAAGATCGTAATGTTTTGGAATTAATTGATTTTATTCATGAGAATAACCTCGAAGATGCCTTTCCCGACTTGTTAAAGTTAGTGTATCTTGTTTTAACTATTCCGGCTGTAATGTAATTTAATCATTTCAGAAAGATAGACAATTCCTATTAGAATATAAATAATTAATTTAAATACCTTTTTATATTCTATGTAGGTATTTTTTTACTTTTGCTTTGGAACTTCCTGTTTTGTTTTTTTTTTTGTCTGTAACCTGTTAGTCCTGTTAGGAAGCAATCAACTACTTACCATAACTTTGTTTCCTCAAGCAATGAACCAAATCAAATGGCTTTTTTCAAAGCCACCGGAGGTATGCAATTGCTGATATGTTTATTATATTCAATCTAGTACTAGCATGCCTTCAGTGAGTGAAATTGAAGAAAAAATAGGAAAGAAGATGGATGAATTCACTTTTAATTTATTGTATCCAACCAGTAGTTTATGAGAAAATTGCGATGATCCATACGTAGGTACTTACATACTCAGTCCAAAACTGAACTTTCTTTTTTTGAAATTGGTTTAAATGTTTTGGGCTTGCCTTATATTGAAACCCTAGGCACGCCACTGCAGGACCGCTACAGTTTGCTGACAACTCCTACTTACAAAATAAAATCATTTATCATTTACTCCTTGAGGCGCGCGGGAACAGTACGCGCCGTCGACGACTTGAGCCCAGTTCGGACTGGTATCAAGCGAACGGACGGCGGGCTACCCTTTACTCGCCGTCGGCAAGCCCGCGGCAAGTGTTAGTATGGTAAACTACTTGTTTAGTTTTCTTTCCTTTTTTAGGGTTCCGTTGCCAATGGTAAAAAACAGAACTTTCATATATTCGTCGTGTTTGTCTGTCCGTACGTATGTCACAGCCACTTTATTGCGAAACTATAAGAACTACCTACACTGTTGAAATTTGATAAGTAGATGTATTCCATGATTGCATTTAGATTTTTACATAAAAATAGAAAAAATAACAATAAAGTTTGGAGTTCCTCATACATATACATCATACCCATACATGTGGGGTATCTATAGATAGGTTGTGAAAAATGATATTGAGGTAGGAACCCCCCCGTGTAACTTCTAAAATAAGAGAATGATAAAACTAAAAATATATATGTTCTACATTACCTTGTAAACTGCCAATGAAAGTTGGCTTGAACGAGATAGTGCGTAGTTTTTTTAATACGTCATAAATCTTAAATCGCAATTAGTACGGAACACTGTGTGCGAGTCCGACTCGCACTTGCCCAGTTTTTTTTTACTTTTTATTAATCCTTTGCTAAGTAACAAAGGATTAAATTATAAGTGTAAGCTAAATATAGGAATAAATACTTCATTAAGTTTAGTATAATACAATGTAATATCTGATACATCTACAAAAATATCAATAAAAACATAATTAAAAATATCGTAAATATGGCGCCAAATTCCAACATTTCTCCCTTACAAATACTATCAAACGATCAGCTGTGAATGATATATGCGGCCATTTTACATAGAGTGCGATACCATTAATTTAACTACCAGCACCACTATTAAAACAGAGCTCTACCATAGAGTTTTGGCATCATAGGTTTTACTTGACCTTGACAGAAAAATAACTAAATTACGCAACTTATTTTTACTGAAAAACCAGTTAACCCAGCAAACTTCGTACTTAATAGTCAATGACTTTCGTAATACCGTTTTGCTAAACTTTCAAAAGCAGCATTACCAATATCAGCATAATTCACTTTCATTTGACATTTTAATTAGAGATGCTGTTGTATTCAAATGATTTCTTCCATTTTTTCTTAGCGTTTAAACCTTCCCTGGAGTGTCACGAATATTTCAAGACCGAAATAGGCCAAATCGGTCCAGCCATTCTCGAGTTTTGGCGAGACTAACGAACCGTTCCGCACCTCAAAAGGAAAAAGTGATACCCTATACAAATAGGATCACATTGTTGTCCATCTGTCAGTCTGTCAAGTCTCTTTATCTAAAGAATGCGTGGAAGTATCGTGTTGAAATTTAAACCATATTTTGAGGTTTGCAGTCCCATGAAGCTGCTGTAAAAGAGTAAAACTTCTAAGTTAACGGGGAAAAATTTACGGTCGTTTAAATTGTAAAAACATATGTTTTCGATACTCTTAAAGCATCCAAATTCATAGGGTACTTCCCGTTGACCCACAATCCTAAAATTTGGTACCAAGCAAGGTCTAGGAAAAAATAAATATAGGAAAAAATCTGAAAACAGTAAATTTGGTGGCGTCGAAAAAAAAAACTTTTTTGAAGGAAAGTTCGAGGACGCGTGACGGTATCGAGTTGCTTAAACCATATACTCAAGTCTATGGTTCCATGAAGCCGTGGAAAATCAAATTTCTAAATTTACTTAAACAAGATACGGCTGTTTATGACGCAAAAAAACACGTATTTCGACACTCTCAAGGGAATCAAAGTTCATAGGATACCTTCACGCGTTCCCGAGATAAAGGGTCTTCACAGACTGACAGACAGACGTACAACAAAGTGATTCTATAAGGGTTCGGTTATTTCCTACGGAACCCTAAAAGTCATCTTCACTGCGAAATTATCGGTATCACATTACGAAATAATAAAATGTATGTTGTTTTGCACCAGGTTTATATTTGAACTTAGTTTTGGTAGAGCGCTACTGCACTGACTCCTGACTGTACATATTTAATTTTTTACGATATTATAACAAATAATAGCAACATAGAATTAAATCTGACTACAGTTGAAACCACTATCGGTATTCAGAATTACCGCTAGATAACGCTGGTTACTTTATATTAGCGTTTATGAATACTAATTTTTTCATTTGATATCCGATCTCGATGGGATAACTAAATACTGGGCAAGAGGCAAGAGCGAATTGGATGCGCACACCAAGGTTTCCATACTAACAAACTTATTTATGTATATGTTACGGGTAAAGCTAGAAGATGAGGTAAACCTAGGTTTACCCGGGTAAACTTAGTATTACCCAAGCTTCTTGGGTAAAGTCCGAATAAAAAGTAAAATCAATTTTAATTCGGGGTTTACCCATGCTCACCTAGGTCTACCCAACTCTGGCTGGGTAATGTTAGGTGTAGCGTTATTTTCGCACCCGTGGCGTGATTCTGGGGGGACCGCGTTATCTGCCCACGCGGTCACGCACGTCGCTTACTTAGTGACATAATGGCGACCGAGCAAAGTGCAAATATATCACCAGAAGAAAGCTTACGAGAGCTTGCAAATGAACAGTCGATTTCAGGAGGCTAGGGTTTTTTTTATGGTAGGTAAAAATCATCCAGTGACGAATCCCGCCCTTGGGTGGAGTGGGAAACAGTGTCACTCTTACTGACTAGAGAACCTACCCCATTCCTACGTTGCCATATATACCAAGGCCAGAGCCTTCCTTTCAGATGCAATCCCTTAGACCCAGTTGGCTTCGACCCTTCTGCAGGGTCCCTACGGTTTGCTGACAACTCTTTGAGGGGTGCGGGAACAGTGCGCGCCGTCGACGACTGGGCTTGGTCCGGATGGTTACCAGACGATTGGACGGCGAGCTACCCATTGCTCCCCATCCACAAGCCCGTGCCTTCGGTGGTCGGAAATCGGGATCGAAATCTCGGCAGCGTCTCGGGCGTGAGCGCCCAGTCGGCTTCCTTCTTTGCTAGCATTACTGCTTCGCAGAAGGAGCCGTCCGCCTGCCACTCCTGCTCGCTCCGGACCATGGCTTCGACCAAGTTCCGGTGCGAGAGATGGCCGCCGCCGATCGCCCCCACGAGGACACGGCGGCAAAATTTTGCATATTTTAAATTAATTTGTCTAATTAATTAGTGAAATGAAAATCTGGGTGCAATTATTATTTAAAAAACATACAAAGGCGAACGTAATATTGCAAGCTAGGTACTGAATAATGAACAGATAACGCGGGCCCCCCAGAATTACGCCACGGGTGCGAAAATAACGCAATACCTAACATTACCCAGCCAGAGTTGGGTAGACCTAGGTGAGCATGGGTAAACCCCGAATTAAAATTTATTTTACTTATTATTCGGACTTTACCCAAGAAGCTTGGGTAATACTAAGTTTACCCGGGTAAACCTAGGTTTACTCCATCTTCTAGCTTTACCCGTAACATATATATTTCGATTCCCGGATCGAGTCCCGAAGATAGTTATTGAACCGCATTTTTTTTTGTATCTACTTTACAGTTTTATTCGTATATTTGTTATAAGACCTTGTTTCTTGCCAAATTTCAAGGTTTTAGGTTTACTGGAATTTCCCCATTATTTTTTATTCCCTTGAGAGTGCCGTTTTTGGTGACAAACTGCCAATGGGGCTAAAACTTTGTAGTATTTAATCTAATTGTCAAACCTCTCGTTTTCATTTAGTTTCAGTAAATATTATGAACTCGTAAATGCTCCATAGAACTTGCTATTTAAGTAAATAAAACAACAACCAGAGCATCATAAAACTCGTGACAGTTGAGTAACTGTCTAGAGGTTTATGATGTTTTATGGATACTATACTGTGTAGTGGATGGACCAAGACCAGACGAAAACGAGAAGGTGATGGTGATGATGATGCCGGATTTACAAGCTTATATTCACAATTGCCTTAGATTAAACGTGTTGTCTTATTATTGTTTTATCCCTAGGATGACTGGTAGATAATGCCTAAGGCACAAAGTCCGCCTTTGTACCATAGAGATTAAATTATTTTGCAACTCTATTACTAGATTGTAGAAGTGGTTTTGAACATACGAGTACAAGTACGTAAATAAAAAAAAAGATTAGTACGTACAATTTATTTCTCTCTCTCTCGCTCTACTCACCTCTCTATTGAGACAAAAGTTGATATACTCGTTCAAGTATCTGGAGCACTTTTAAATATACTTAGGTACCTAGCCAAAATAAATTTTTCTATCCAAACAGACAGTTACAGACGGACTCGTTTGTGATAAAATAATCTAAATACGGTTAACGTTATTATTCATATCTTGAAAAAAAGCGCTGGTTTAATTACAGCTTGTTTAATTACGCCGATATTTCTGCGGGGCGAACATTTTGTTGGGCAATAAGTCTCAGCTAATTGTTTGAAAAGATAATTTGGTGGCGGTTTATTGTGCGATGGGTGGGCGCCGGTCGGGCCGGGCGTTAGTGATGGCACCCGGGGCCGCCCAGCCGCCCAGCCAGGCCCCGACACACACACATGCCACTAATTACTTATTCACTTGTTTAAGATACGAGTACGCTGCCTAAAAGTTAAGTAAATAATAGCTGTAATGACTGTTTAAAGTTATAATGGCAGATGTTTGTTTATCCTCAAATGACCAAGGCCTTTGACGCTCCGATGTGTTAGTAATCCGCAATTATCTTATATATAAAAATGAAACGGTATGAAAAATGTGTTGTAAGCGCATAACTCGACAATGCCTAAACCAATTTTACCAATTCTTTTTTTATCGTGTTTGTTATTGTCAGGAGAAGGTTCTTATGTAACCAAAATAGTGTAAAGAAGGGTAGAGTAGAGTAAGGTAGGGTAGGTTAGGGTAGAGTGGAGTAGAGTTAAAATGTGTAAACAGTTGACGTGAGAGAAGCCGCGTGAAAAAGCTACTATTAGATATACTACATGAGTCTCACTCCTCTTATATCACCTTTCACTATAGTCCGTGACCTGTGATGCTAGATGGATCAGAATGTTGGGCCGTGAAAAAGATGGATGAAAAAAGATTGCATGTATCGGAGATAAGCATCTTGAAATAAACGTGTAGAGTGACGAGAATTCAGCACGATATAGGAGGTTTGAAAGCGGATCCAATGACTCAAATTATGAAAGGGATACGTTTATCTTAATATGGCCATGTGAAGGGAAGAATGAAACACAAGTTATTAAATGAGCTATGAATACACGAGTATATGTGCTTTGATGGACAGGGAAAGGGAGGCCAAAGAAAAGGTGGATTGATTCTATGAGAAGAAACATGAAAGAAAAGAATGATATTTGTAGAATGGAAGAAAAAAATAACGTTACGCTGACCCAAAGTAATATGGGACAAGGGCAGGAAGATGTTGATGATTAAAACCATAAATACAATCAATAAAAAACTAGACTTACAAAATAAAATTATAAATCTAGATTTTTTAATGATTGTATATTCTTTAAAATTCGTCTCAGGTTATCTACACCACAAATAAGAATACTTAATAAATAATCTTATATGAACATATAATATATTTTATATGATATGTAGTTTGTCGTATTTAAAATAAAAAAGCTTAGATAGAAATAGATAATGAGCACTTTGCCCGCGACTTCTTTCGCGAAAATGTTTTCTTGAAAACTTTAGCAATTGAAAACTAATAATTATAGTATTTATTGTCATTTCAGTTAGACAGTGTCAAGTTTCAAGTCAATAAATACCCCGAATAATAATTTGATGATTGACCCATACAAACTTTATCACCCACCAAATCATTTTATAGGGGAAGTTTTGAATAAATAACAAACAAATAATGAAAACCTTTTTTATTTTCTTCGGTTACGAACTTACAATTTATGCTTGACACTTACCAAGTATTAGTCTAATGAATAAAATTTCCATACAAACTGCATAAAAATTTTCATCATTTTGACATCCTTAAAACTCGAATTTTCAAAAACGTGTTAGTACTCGCCTACATCGTAAGAAAAGCTTCGTTCAATCCCAGTAGCTACTAAGTTCCAGCTGAATACGACACGTCAGCTGTATGATGAAGTCTATAAACTCAAATAATTTGCACAAAACACTAATACAGTAAGTATTAGTGTTTTGTTATGCAATATACTATCATATAATAACTAAACCATACACAATATATGTGCCAAGACGCCGACCGTTTATAAGAGCACAGAGCATCTGAACAAATTGTTTCGTAAAGTGCTTTATAATTCGTACTGATTGAACTAGGAGAGAAAACAAATAAGGAGCAAGAAAACCAAGTCGGAAATAATACTAACACAATACACGGCGTATAAGTTGAACCAATATGGCGATTGACCTTTAATGCAATACAATACAGTAACAGATTTTTTGCTCTCAATCGAAGTGACCATAGCAATGGCAGCCATTTTGGTTCAACATATTTACCGCGTAGCATAAAGCTGTGCCTTTGATCTCATTATCCAAGTTTCTACTCATTGGTAACGTCTCAGTATCCAATTAACATCATGAAGTCTAACAATAATTAGACTGGATGTTAATTGGCTCTTTACAATTAAGTATTTAATTTTATGTTGTGAACTCACTATGTAGGTTGTGGGATTTCATGTTCTTATTTACCTATTAAGAGCTCTGGCTCTGGAATGTAGGTACAACACATATTTTAAAACTGTTCAAGTTCTGCAACACTTACAGATAATCACGACATTAGAATAAAACACATAAAGAAGATAGATAGATATATATTCTATATTGCTCACCAAAAATGAAAAGAAAGAATGTAGTACTCCTTGATACGGCTCGCACTATGAGGAGGTTCCTGTCTCTGGAGCCCTAACCACCGGTAGCTTGGAACCTGTTCCCGACACCTGTGGACTACTATTTTTTATATTTTTAGTTTCTTTTTTTTTTAAGAAATATTGAAAAATGTAATTTAAAAAGTACATTAAAATAAATAAATGGAAATAAACACATGAAATTAATTAATTTCCATGGAATTACAAAATCAAAAAATATGATTAAGGTTAATTACTTAGGTAGTTAAAGTAAATCACAACACAAACAAGTTTTCAATGAAAATATTTTTTTTTTCATAACAAGCTTTTATAGCGGTGGTCTATACTTATATAAATAAAACTCGTCAAGACGACTCACACGAGCCCAAACTCGACGTGGTTGTGCCGTTTAATTACAGAGTTCCTATGGCTACCTCGCGATTCCATCATCAGATCAGCTCCATGTCATCATAATATTGCATTGTCATCCGAACTAAACGTGTATACCAAATTTCAGCTCAATCGGAAACCGGGAAGTGGATCAAATTTAAGTTGCAAGATTTGATTACAGAACGACAGACAACGGGACAGGTGAAACTAAATAAAAGCTTGTAAAATACGCTGGTGTGTAACAATTTATATAGACATTAAAGGCGATTTATCTATTATTTAATTCGTTGAATACCGTCTTTACAGACATAATAGAAAGACAATATATGTGTGAACGCCGGCGTGCGCCTGGGGCTTGAGACTTTCATACGATTAAATCTAATAGGTACAGTAAGACCGTTAGATCTTGGCCAGTCTATAGTTATGCTCTGCGAATTTTAGCGTTTGAAAACTCGTAAAAAAATGGTTTAAACAAATAAATGCAATTTACAGTTGTTGTTGCCGTTATTGGTATTAATATTTTTTAAACCTTTATGTTTGTATGAGTTTTGAAGCGCTAAAATTCGCACAGCATAACTTCAGACTCGCCAAGATCTGTACAAGACTACGTTTGTCAACCAATTTAGATGAAATTTGGAAGACGAGTAGGCTGTAACCTGAAATAGGCCATTGGCTTTTGGTCTTGTTACTATGTGGTAATTTTGGAGTGTAACGTAGACAAAGCTGCTACTAAGCTCACAGATATAATTAAATACTTGTGCTATGATATACGCTTACTTCTAACTATTTATAAGTATGGACACTTTTAAAAAGTTATTGAAGCTCTAAAAAATTAATAGATGAATTCGAAATCCTGATTAAAACTCGTTTGTATAATAATATTTTCTTTACGTTTATTATATGAGTACATTATTACGGGCCAAAAGTTCACGTAAAATAGGATATTTTCAGAGGTTTTTACTGGATTAGTTTTATTACTAACTTTAATGTATCTATTTTCGATAGAAACTTAGATTATATTCACAGTAATGTTCCCAAAATATCCAAAGAAAAATATGTAGAAATGTCATAATCACGTAAGAGCGGTTTCATGGAACTGTATCTCAGGTTGGACGCTCTTAAGAAACAGACAAGAGATAGAGTCTATATATATTGTAATTGTGGTCACAGTGTGACAAATAAAAAAATATTGTAGTGTGCAACAAAAATTTAGTGCGTTGTTTTATGAAATCATTTCATATTTTAGATATTTTTATCTACACTAATATAATAAAGAGGTAAAGTTTGTTTTTTTGTTTTTTTGTTTTTTTGTTTGTAGGGGGTAATCTCTGGAACTACTGGTCCGATTGGAAAAATTTTAGCAACAATAGAAAGCTGCTTTACTTCTGAGTGACATAGGCTATATTTTATGTACGCGGGCGAAGCTGCGGGCAAAAGCTAGTTTTAAATAAAATACTCTTAATAAAGCAAACTACAGTGGCTATCGCTATTTCACTCAATGAACTGCTACTATTTTGTCGCGACAATTTTAACTTCAATGCGTACTCGATTAAATTCAATCAAACCTTCAATTTAGTTTAATACTAGAGCCACCTTTGCAACTATTTCGGTATATGTTATGAATTCACATTGAGAAATAATTTTTCTTGTGAAATGGGGATTAACTCTTTTTATCTTTAGAATTTTTTACGTTGATATCACAATTTCGATTCTATTCATACAATACAAGCTCGTAGTACAAATCATACATGTGCCGCCATCTAGTTTATGTTTCTCGAACTGTTTGATGTTCTAGTTATAGTTGCGTCACTATTGTGACGGAACCTATCACTTCAAATTCACAACAAATTCGATTTTATTAAATCGAATTTGTTTCTTGCTTAAAGTTCTAGCCGCTAGTAATTATCGCGAAATTATCTCTCTATAGATTTTAACATTAACTATTAAATTAGGTGAGGTCTGTAATTGTTATGAAATGATAAGTAAAACGCAAACGATAAGGTTTTATTTTAAAACAATCAAAATAGAGCAGCTATTTTTAAACGTGCATATCTTAGATAATGGAGTCAGGATAATTCAAGAATGGAATCACGTTATCAAGGTAAATGAGTCCAAGGGATTTGGCTCACTACTGGAACGAGTAGCGGGACCAACCGGACGCCAAATATCTTCCCTATTATATCTTGAATTATATTATCTATTGTTCAATTATTTTTGTTAAGAACAATCGCAGTTTTTAATTTATTATAGATTTTCTTTTATTTTAGCTCTTTCATCAAATGTAAACTTCGATAAATTTTCACCACCTATACAGACGATAATAATTAATTTATTTACTTATTTAATAAATAATGTTTTTGTTTTCTGCTAGGGCACCATAGAGAGGAGTCCGTGGTGTCCTGAAATACAAACTACGGCTTAGTTATGTCTCCCACAAATTAACCGTATTGTATCACATTGATATTTTATGTCTTTTTTTAGTTCAATACTGTTATTTGTGGAAGATAAAAAAATAAATTATAATTATTCAGGATTGTGTAAAAATATATATACTTATTGACAACATTATACTGTAAAAACAATATAAGTACAACATTTAATGTGACATGACGAAGCCTAGCAGTGATATTTATAATAATTTTCGAGTTAATTGAAACAAACAGTATAATCCTCCCCTAAAAACTTAATTAAACAGTCCGCTTAAGGGTTGATTTTCGGAAAATCGCGATTCTATTACAAACCACCACTAGGTACTGTACCAAATTCAAGAATATGACATAAGGGTTTATAAATAGAGACAGTTTTTCAATATACCTGAATACGGGTCGGGTACATAAGTAACAGATCAGTTTCAATAGGTACATACGCCTTTTTGAATAGCCTACAAAATGTGTTGAAACACCAGTAACATTTGTGCTTACCATTATATAGTATAACTAGGAGTGATTGACAGACTGAGTAATTTATATGTTTTAATTGTATCAACTTGTAATATTATGGAAATATATGTGGAGTGAGGCACGGCGTCGACGTCGGAGACTTTCAGTGGCCTCTGGAGCGCTGCCAACGATTCGTCTGCCGGTTATTTTCGCACGTCATCCACAAATAACAAGACATCTACCGATTCAGTCTCTATAACTCAAGAAAAAACTACATCGATATAAAAAATGGTTTACAACAAGGCTTGTGACGCACATGTTATCATTCATACAGCACGTTTCTATTATATTCTTTTACAAGCCCGCTCTTACATTCAACTTCAATAAAATCACTAAACCGAATTGCACGCAAGTAACTCTATTAAAATGCCCTTTGTCTAGTATTCATTATCCCCCTGTCTAGTTTTAAATTCTTTTGTTAGTCGTAGTCGTTGCATGGATGCATGAATAAATTGTTTTTGAGAATCGAACGTACCGAACAAACTGGTAGGTCAAGATCCCTTTCTCATAGAAGACTCTTTTGTGCGATAGTAAAAGGCGTTCGCTATTAAAGGGCGCGGATCGGGTAGAATCTTGAATTGTGGGTAATTATTATTTAATCTATGGCAGTCAGTAAAGCTGGGCTCGGATTCTTGAAGGGACTCGTGTTGGTCAGTGGGTGCGTGGAGTCGCGGCGGGCGCGGCGGCTCACTCGGCGTGTGATCCTGATCGCAATGCGCGCGCGCTGTCATTGCCCTAGTGCGCGCTGCCCCCTCGCCTCTTGAAACAATGAACGGAACCTGGTTAATGATCGCCCTGTTTTCGGCGTTATTTTAAAATGTACCTTTTGATGATTGAATATTCAATGAGACTTTGAAAGCAATATATTCCACCCAACGGAGTTCCGTATAAAATGTAAGCCATTGGTGTTTTTGTCATGTTTTCGAATGAGGCTAAAAAAATTCGATGTGTAACCGAATATGTACATATTTGTTGAATTACCTAGGGATCTGGGTCTGACTTAAATACTCGTATACTAGCTCTTCTCTCGTAGCTCCAAGTTTCATTTTATCCCTAACATATAACAATACAATATACCTAGGTACTGAATCGTGACAGTTTTAATGTATTTTTAATTTAAATACACACATCCCTATTTACATATAATTATATAGTGTTAACTGCGACCATAAAGTTTCTGTTAAATAACCTATTTTTGGCCACAAATAACGGTTATTCAAGGCTCACGTAAAATAACTTATGTACATTGTTGTACAAATACAGGCAAAGGACAGGGAATGTCACAATAGTTGTACATTTGTATTTTATAATAGTATCACATCTATGTTTATAATATCATTTTCAACTGTTGCTTTACCCAAAAACTTATCTCAGTAATTTCTTTAAAACTACATTACTGAAAACTTTGATCTCATTATAAATAAGTACCTACTCCTCTAAATTTATAGTTTTTTTTTTTTTCAAAATCATTTAATAAGAACAGAGAATGCTAGTTCTTTTTCGCTATCACATCTATGTGTAAAGTAATTTCTAAATCAGTAGACAAATTTCGATAAAACTACGATACTGCACTGTTAGATTTCATTAAAATAATTGAACTTCTAAGTTTTAAATGTGTTTTTCTCTAAATCAGTTCATGTAGTCATTCCATGTTCTTTGCCTGTACCCTTCAAATAGACTATTTACTTCTATGATTGTTACTTTTCACTTGGTTCCCTTTTATACTGTCGCCAATATATCAGTCTCAAATCTGATCTATTTACTTAGATTTTCGTCATCTCATCACAGTAATTAAAAGCAGAAAAACAATCGAATTAGCAGCTAATGTAATATTATCCATCTGATCGTAAGCTCCTTAAATATATTACTTACAGAATTTGCCAACAATATTTCACTGGCTCACCTATCAAACGAAGACTTAAGAAGACCTAAGTAAAATTAAGATAGTTCGAATAATATTAATATAAGTAGGATTTTCTTACCAACGCATACATACAGGTGTTACTGATCCAAGTAATGCATACTTTACCAAAACAAAAATACAACATATAATAATAGGCTTAATAATAGTCTCCTCCTCATTTTTGGAACCGGGTTCGCCTGCCATGGAAATCTAAAAACACACTTATTACAAAAATCACAAGACGGAACCGAAGAACAATATAGCTAAAAGCAGGAAACAATGTAATATCCAAATAATATAGTTATATTAGGAGCATTGTTCGGCGGCGGGCACGGGCGGGCGTCCATTCAGCCGCGACGGCTCCGCATAATGAGATGCAGTGCTCCTCCAGATGTGGCGCAGGCGCGGCCCAACGCGCTGCCGTTTTTTGTTTCCCTTTTTTGCCATCCACTCACTAGATAAACGGTTAAGCAATGCTGCTTACTCAAAAATAACATCAATGTCTTAAATTCTTAGTAAAAATTAAATAAATATACTGAAACAAGATATTGACACAAATACGTCTAAAATCCTGGGGTTAGTAGGTAACTTTTTCACGTTAAAATTTTCATTAATTATATTTCAATCCAGTTTGCCATTTTATCAGTAATTTGGTATTTCTATTGTAATATAAAAAATAACTGATTAAGGTAAAAGCTTTTTAACTTCTAGATAAACCCGAAATCAAATAAAGTCAAATAATTTAACTGTCTACTTTACATTCCCGAATTATTAAAATTGTATTTATTAAATGTCTTATTTACTGTCTGCTTATTTATTTTATGGCAGCTATTATTATATTATTTGTTTACAATTATTTGATTTGATGATACATTTAGAAATTAAGATTAATATTTTTCAACGAAACAGTAAATTAATTTCATTATTAATAAGAATAAATAATGACTAATTACACTATTTAAATATAAAAATATAATGTCGATATTAGTCGTAAATAAATATTTAGCGTTAGTTCCTTAGCTAATTCCACACCTACACATAATTTAAAGTTAGGACTGGACTTGTAAGCTCCGGGCTGCGTTAGCCTCGCGTTTATTTATGTTGCCTTAGTCAGAACTGTTACCTACGCCAGATGTTATTTTACGACAGTCCGCCACCGAATAAACAATCTCTCCTTTTTCTTACTTTTATAACCCAAAGAACTAACATTGCAAAAGTAGGCCTTGGTTAAACAGAATATTCTTTTTGAAAACGCGTTACTAAACATACCGATTATATTGCAAGATTTAATTAATAATAATAAAAAACGATTTTAATATTTACCACTGCGCTTCCTACATGTAGCATTATCGATTTTTGATAAGGTAGTTATAATTCCATATCACAAACTGAAATACAAGCAATCCATGGCAACACGTCGCTTCTGAACTATAAACAGATATCACACAATTTAATTAAAATGAAACACTATAAAACTGTGATCACAAATAACAAGACAAAGCTTCTGTCACACATGTGAACCAGGATGATGCGATTTCCGGACCCGCGGGCACGCCCGCGCTGCTCCATACTTCTTTACATTCCATACGATTATAAGCACTATGGGAAGTAAGGAAGCACGGAACTCGCGCAAGGCTTTGTGTCTTCATTCTTGATGTACTGCAATCCTGTGCAGTTGCAATTAGCAACTACCTGTTACACATATATGCAGCAGGGGCAGGGTGGGTGACGCCATCTCTTGGTCGACGGTGATGGAAGCACAACGCGACAGTCGGCGACAACGTGGGGGTGGCGAGCGACGCGGCGTGGTGGCCGCTCGCTGAGCACTGGCAGCGCGCTCGCTGCGCACGCGCAGACCAGCTCTAAAAATGGAGTCAACCGGCGGAGTTAGCTTACGACTCGGGAGTACCATCCATTCCAAATTTGTATTTTCCCGAAATAGATCCGGCGGCGAGCGTCCATCGGATCGGTTACCCGACCGTGCAGCGACCTGCAGCGTGCGAGGCCTGGTCGAAGTGCACGTCTGAACCTCGCCGCGGACTCGCCGGAGGCCGCTCTTATGTAAGGAACACCGTGAACCGCGCCGCGTGACGACCGCTTCGAAAATAAACGTGCACGCCGAGCACGACGCCGCCGCCGCCGGGCGCCACATGTGCGCGCTCCCGTCAGCGTTCCGATGTGAGCGCGCTGGAGGGGAGGCTATTATTAGTTGCGCACCATCCACCACTGTCACCTCCCGCAGGGTAGTCGAGCTATACATAGTTCCGATCACGGGATCTGGCAATCCTCAGCGTTCACTGACCTCCCCTGAAACAACATCAAATTTTATATAAGTACCTGCTCAATGTATCAGGATACCTAATACACACCTACACTAATAAAAATAGCAATAATAAATAAACCAATCTATTTTCTTGCGACTTTAAAGCTGTCGTTGGCGAATATTCTCACCGTATATCAAGGAGATATTCATTAATGCAATATTGAACAAGTAATTATTGCTGGCAGTTTCGCGTCTGCATCCAACGTATGTACCCAGCAGTAGGTACGTGTGTTTGTATGAAAGAACGTGGCAGCCGCATCGCAGTAGAGAATTCCCGCAGTCGCCTGTAAAGCTTGCCTCTCCGTACACTCAGTCAATAAAAGAATTTTGGCAAACTTTCGTAGACAAACAAGTGGGACGACAGCCAACTCATCTTTTGTCTGCTTGAAAGCAACATGGTTTTGTTAGCATTTCGATACCACAATGATTCAAAAAGTAC
The DNA here is from genome assembly GCA_029852875.1 of Mythimna loreyi. Classification (NCBI taxonomy): domain Eukaryota; kingdom Metazoa; phylum Arthropoda; class Insecta; order Lepidoptera; family Noctuidae; genus Mythimna; species Mythimna loreyi. The sequence goes on from CM056786.1 coordinate 9,507,577, forward strand.
TCCTTTGAAAAATTTACTCCTTAGTATCTTTTTCATGAAAATTTGATATTATTATTTTGGTGGATTTTTATTGTCTTTTACTTTATTTTCAGAACTTTGTTCGAGCCTTGGTAGTGTTTGCATATTCTGAATGAACACTGCCTGATGTTATAAGATAATATCTATTATTACTTGTATATTACTTGTATTGGGCTAGCAGGAATCACATGGGAAATACAACAATCTAAAATTAAATGAATAAGGTTTCGGAAGTAAGTTCGTAAAGTTTAAAATTTAAACAGCAGTAGTTATGTAAAATGCAATAGTTCAAATTACAAATAGTTAATATATTTTAAAGCTGCAACAGTTTATTTAGGGAACTGTTCTTCAAGATGCAGGGTTGCTTAGTAGCTAGAAACAGTGGTCTTATTTATGTGCAACAGCCACTCCTATTTTGGTGTTTCAATACTGATTTTATTTATAGGCTATAATGTATTTGCGCTATATATGATTACTTATTCGCTAATCAATGATTGAGGTTTTTTCTACATATTTATGGACATATACAAAACATTTCACTATAAAATAAAAAAGTAAATAGAATAGCTCAAATACGTGCCTGTTCAGGTCTAATATTCCAGAAAGAAACCGAATGGCAGCAAAACTGTTTTTAGTGTACAGTTCATAATGAATGCACCCTGAAACTATAAATATATTTAGTGGGCACCTAAGTAGTTATCTAATGTAATTTTATAAGATGAGCTACGAGGAGCATCTATTGAGTAAAGAAAGGCGGCGATGCTGCCGCAGAGCACCGTCCGTCCAAAGAGCGTCTGTTGAATATTAATGCGACATTGTTATTGGCCACTAGCGCCCGCTGCCCGCTGCTGCCCCAATCGCACATTTCCATAACTTACTATTCTGGATCCGCGGGGAATCAGCTCACTATGTAGGAATATGATCACTTGGGCCACTCATATTTGCCCTGTAAATTGTGTTCCGTCGCGACAATACATTACATTATTCATTATGGAATCTATAAGTGGTCGGCAACTTAGCCTGCCTTCTCGAATACTCCGCATGATGCTAAGTTCTGTGACAATGCAATGATTCACGACCTGATTGTTTCACATCACGTTACTAAATATCATACACGCTGGCGCTGATACGGTCCGCTAGTCATTGAATGTGTCGTTGATTGTACACAGCCAGTAAATTCAATGCGTCCAAAGTAAACGAGAACTGCACCAAAGACATTACAATTTAAAAATACATGCTCACTTTATATTTATTTATCCGCCGAGATAAACCTACTTCTCCATTCAAAATTCTAAGCAGCTCTCCGCTGCTTTGTTTTCGGTGGATTTACTTAAGTTGAATCTAAGACGTTTCGAGTTAAAAGGTCCCCTCGTTCCATTGCCGTAATAGTTATGTGTGTTTGCTATTTTATTTATAAGGACAGCACATTTTGTAGCGATCGCTGCACATTAACATTAGGAAACTCTAAAATTAGTGTTACATTTCGTACACATGTTATATACGATTTTATAATTAGGTTGCACTAACTAGATTTTGATTTATATAACAAGTATTTTACTAGTGTTCACTAGTCAAATTATATTTCTCTATGGCAAGTTTATGTGTCATGTTTATTTATAGTAAGTCTCAACGAACATCGGTTATAGATATGGGTAGATTTCTGCCAAAAACTAAAATCAGGATGGCAGCTCGATTTAGACAAATGAGTCATATTTTTCCAGTTAAATTATGAATCAGAAATACGAGAGAAAAAGCTATCGTCATCAAGATCGGCAGGCTTGTTCCAAACCATTGATGTAGGTAATTCAATCGCAACCTCTATCGAGTGAATTTTAATGTACTGTAAAACAAGGAAGAGATTACTAACTCGACCCGTTTATTGTTTTGAATGTGTGTTACCTCATATCTCCGGTATTTCTAAACCGAAATGAACGACATACATTTTTTGATAATGAAAATTTTCAGTAATAGTACTAAGTAATTTAGATCGTAATTTATTACAACTTTTCTTCAGATTTAATTATTTTTATGCCTGATTTGACTTTTATTTATTTGTTTGTTTTTTATTTCTGGTTTGACATCTTTTATCATTACTTATTATTTAATATTGCTTAATGATGTAACATGTTTTTAAGAATTAGTGAATTGTAATGTAATCTGTGTAAATGTATATGATTAGTAAGAATCCCTTACTAATAAAGTACTATGGCTAAGACCCCATATAAATAGGGTGAAGATCTCATAAAGATCTTGGGAGAGAAACCGTACAACTTAATAAAGATACTTACTGTTATCTACTACTTAATATCAGAGAAAATTGCTGGTTTGGTACAAATGGGCCTACGTTGACTACTGAAGCACCACAAATAAAAATATTGTGTTAACGAAGGTGATAACTCGTACTCGTACTACATATTACGAAAATTTCATTCGATTTCTAAAGGCTGATTCTTTGCTAAAATCTTTAGGTTCGATTTATACAATTATCCTATGACGTCCCGACCCACATATTCATATTTGTTCATAAAAACCATGCCTACAATGCAATTGAAAAGCAACATCCTTTTTAAAATTTCACGCTATTACTAAACGAAACGCGTCGCAGCTCGTAAGTATAACTAATTAAAACGGATTACTCGTAGGGAGACTAGTTAGCAAACAATGCACCGTTATTGTCTTATATTATATTATCCTTAAACCCAACGCGTTCCGACACGCTTCAAACTTTAGTCATTATTGGAGCTCTGCTTACTTATCTTGAAGCTATCACTTAAGAAACACCAGTAATTGAGACAGCAGTTATAAATCGAGTTTAAGACATCGCCTTCGGCTCATCTTATATTTCGATAAAACGGCTGATAATACTGTTTGTATTACTAATATTATCTAGGTTCTCTATTTTGATATAATGTATAATATTGACACGAGCTATTATGTGTGTTCAATTACTTATTAGGTATCAGTATTTAGGATATTGAGCAAGTCCCGAGTCCCGTTCTAATAACATCGTAACATTATCAAGAATTCAGGTCTGATGGCAACGTTCTTGAACTACGATGTGCCATGTTCAATAGATGATGAAGTCCCACCGGGACTCCTGGGATGGAAATCAGTGGCACTCGTCAATATGTAGTACACTGTATGCGACATCTAAGATGGAAGTACGGTTAAGGACGTAGGTAATCGTCTAAATATTTGTGATTTATCAAATTTAAGTACATTCCTCTTACCATAGAGCTAGAGCTCATTCGTAGGTGTCGAAAAATAATGAAATCAATAAAAGCTGAATTGGAATGTTCATTGAATCAAAAGGTTTGTGTAAATGTTTACAAAGGAGACGTAAATATAACTATGAGGGTTCGAAAATAAGAAGAAAAGCTTCGAGAAAAGGTATAAAATCAACATAATTCCTATTGGAGAGAAAGAGACAAAGCTACATAGGAAAGATAGCACTGTCCCTATCTCACACCGGAAAAATGATGATTTTAAAACATAATAATTATGTTATGGGGCTGTTTCCACTGGCTCGCCTTAGCGATCTTGCCGTGCCCCCACATACTTAGATTCTACATGACCTAGGACAAACTTGTACCTATATCTTACTCAAATAATACGAATTTAATGTAGAATAATAGTTTAGTTTAATCTCAAGACTTCATAACTGAGACAGCTTCAAAAAAGCGTTCTTATTTTTGTTTTTTGTATTTTTTTAGGTTTTTATACTTTTAATATGGTATCCTATTCTTTTTATTTTCATGTATCATTATAGTCCATTATTTCTCAATAAACTAATCATCTTTCAACACTATCATTTAAGATAATTGTAAAAAATGTCACTAATACACACACTGCATATTGTTTATCACTGGAAACAAAAAAAAAGATAGGGTTTAGGTGGATGCATTCGTTAGATACCTACTTAAAAAATTAAATGCACCCACCCAACTAAACTTAGCACCAATATCTAGATAGTGATTAAGGAAGTAATTTCAATTCTTCAGATATATCTTTCCATAGAATTTGCTCACTCTAGGGGTGCCTTCAAATCAGCCGCAAAGTACCATGCTGCTTTGTTATTCAATATAAATAAAAACATGCGAAAGCCCCGCTACAACTGCGCTGCGGCCGCGCGGCTTTTATTTATATGAAATATCCATAGATACGAGTATATGACATAACAAAGTTTGCAGCTAATTTGAAGTCGCCCTTATAATCAATTGTCCATAAAGAAGTGTTTTCAAACACATACAAGTATGTACGTATGTAGTAAATGAGTTTCTTAACGACTGAACCGATTTTGATGATTTTTATTTTACTACAAGACTCAAAAATTTGGAAAAGAAATACAAAACAGAATAACCGAGCTAGTGTTTAATTTATTTTGAGTCGGTGTGCTATACAACGCTTTATTTATTACCTATGATAATATTATATTTTCAGTTACGCATAAGCTGACCTTCTGCATTGAAAATGCAGACACGAGAGTGTAGATAGTTGTTAGGAAAACCTAATCTATCAAAGTACACTGGATCTTAAAACTAACGGGGCAAATAGAAAAACTGCGATCTCCTAAAGTTACCTACGTACGTACATTCCGCAGCGAAGAGGAATGGCAGGCGGTCGCCTCCTTCTGCGAAGCAGTAATGCTCATAAAGGAGGAGGCCGACCGCATAAGGCAAAGGCAACGGCGTACTCGCCGTAGCCGTCGCCGCCGCGATCCTGCCGATCCTGCCGATATCCGGCCACCGTAGACACTGGCTCGCGGACGGTGAGCAATGGGTAGCTCGCCGTCCGATCGTCTGGTAAGACCGAGTCCAAGTCGTCAACGGCGCGCACCGTTCCCGCGCGCCTCAAGGAGTTGTCAGCAAACTGCAGGGGCCCTTCAGGGTCGAAGTCTCCTGGAGCCTAGAGGGTATGTGAAAATTGTAACCTCGACTCCAGAAATAAGGCAAGGAAGGTACGGGGTAGGTTTTTTAGTCAGTAAGAGTCTGACACTGGTCTCCCGCTCCGCCCAAGAGCGGGTTTCGTCATTGGATGATTTTCACCTACCATAAAAAAAAAAAAACCTACGTACGTACATCACTCGGATAAATAACTATCTTCTGCCAACGGTTTTGCCCGCAATGTAGTTTTCTATTTTCCATACTTTGGAATCCTGTTCCATCCTTTTAGGGGGTGAATTTGGAGAATCCTATTTTAGTGCTCGCCTACGTCATAACAAGAAACCTTATGCAATATTTCACACTCCTAGTCCCAGTAATTTTACATCAAATTTTAAAACAGGAAAAGAATATTTATTTTTCCTTTTTTGTTTCAAACCGAACGAAATGAAAGCGTGACCAATCCAAGAAATGTGTGAGTCATGTCATTAAATCCTAAAGATCGTACACGATTCATGGTGCATGATCGAAGAAGTCAGTACTGATAGAACAGTGGACATATTTTCCTTGTTTTGTTTGATATAAATATTTGCTGGAATCCGATGGATGCAAGACGCACAAGACCGGTCTTTGTGGCGGCGCTTGGGGAGGCCCATGTCCAGCAGTGGACGTCTTTCGGCTGAAACGATAGTGATGATGATAATTTGATATAAACTAGTGCTTGACTGCGATTTCACCTCGCGAGGTGAACATCAAAAGACCAGGAAATGGTAAAGGTAGAAGGTTCATGACTACATGAGAAGAACAATTCTTCGTGAGTATTATGCTGAGATAACTACATCTCACGGCTGTTCAGGTCTGCCAAACAGCCTTCAAGAACTTCACCACAACTATGTGGTTTCACATACGTTCCTGCGATGACTTTATAAAGCTTATATATAAAGTCATCGCAGCCCTTATAGCCCAGCAAATAGCTCGAAACTGCTTAGAGAGCGTCGTCTTAGTTGATTGAGATTGAAGGTCCAAGATTATGTCCTTCATAGAGTCCAGATTTGTTTATATTACACAATAGGATACTAAAGCATTTAGACAATCACCAGAACGATGCTAACTGAATATGGTCACAAATTCCATTGGTATGCACGGTAATACGCAACCACATGATGTTCATTAGTTCAATGTGTTTATTTAAGACGTCGGTATAACATACATGAAAGATCGCAGCCCAGATTTAAATTCCTTCCATAGAAATTGCATGGGACGAGCCCAGGAGATGCATTCGATAAAGCTGTCGTACTCAACCGATATTACACAAGTTGAAAGAGTGCACCGGTAGAAAAATTGTCAAAATTAGGTTTACAGCTTGCCACATCGTTCATGTATCTTAATGGCTATTTTGGCTCTTGAAGTAAATATAAAGTATTAAAACGACAAAAAAGATTTTTTTAAGAGTATAGGATAAACTTGTACGATTTGTATTTTTCTTGTCGTGTGTTACAAGTGGTATTTATTAGCATTTAGTAATAATTAGATAGTGTACAAAATGTGGTATTCATCTTTAATCGACAAAGTATCGCACTTTTTATTAGAGATCCGAATTTTTAGCTGCCTATTGTAGATTTATGTGGGAAGATTGTAGATAGAATAACGCGTCTCGAAGGAAACACAGTGAAGATATGTACTAAAATACAATACATATACCCGAAGTGTAACTTTATAATTTTATGTCTTGTAATGGCATTGAACTGAAACCGAAATACATGAACTTACCAATGTTACACTCGTACACTATCCTTTAGGTATGTACGGCAAATCAAGATACATTCTTGAACCAATTTGTGATACTCGGCATCGTGTGTTCGTGGTTTAGTCACTATGTGTTAACGAGAACTGCTAGATTAGTGCATAAATGTATCACTGATGATGCGTAGCGCCGTGACAGATGAGCGGGAGCGGCGTACGGCGCGCTGACGCGGACTGCGGCGCACGCGCTCGCAGGACGCGCCGCACGAGCCCGCGCCGCCGCCGACGCGCCCGCCACTAGCGACGTTTGACCTTATTTAATTAGTTCGTTCGTTTTTACTCTTTGAATGTAACATGGCATATTAAAATGTGTAACCGTCTAATTCATTGTTGCTATCCACTCGGTTAATAACTATTGTCAACTCCTAACTATTATAACGATCACGACCACTAAATTGTTACTACTAATTACCACACGAAAGAGTACTTTAAAATTACAGCGGTCCCTTGGATTAGATATATTTAAAGTCCAAGTAGTAAGTTCTCTGTTATATATATTGAAGCCATCTTTATTTTTTCTTGTATGTAAACCTTGTATCTAAATGAAGCAACGTAACTGTTGCGCTATTTCTGTTTGGAGTTCACCCACCTCGACGTCGTCGTTGATTTCTGCATCTGAGATTACATAAATTATTTGCCTTTTCACTGAACATTTACTCGCATTAAATTCTAATAACGTATATCCGAATAAATGTGGTGTACAAATAGAAAAATACTTTCGTGTTCTCGTTACCTACTTGGCACGAGTTTGGGGTTTCAAAACTTATGATTTTACGTCTAGATTTTCTGAACCAAGGGGTACCAATGACGCAGACCTTCTTATTTTTTTTTTCAGATTTTAACCACAGATTTGACTGTATCACTATACATATGCTTTGGTGCTAAGCTGAAAGTTCTACGTAATATGTTATTAGCGTATCTAGATATATATCATCATCATCACCCGAACCTATAGTCGGGTTCGAGTTCCTAATAAAATACCTAAACCTATGGTTGAACAGGTCATTCACATTCACACCGAACACCTTGAGTCTCTACAAAGTTGTCGATCTCGTCAAAGACGTGACGACGTGACATGTTTCTGTCTCTCCTAATCTAAGAATAGGACCTGTACACAAATTGACAACTTTTCATTTATTTCAGAATAAGATACCATCTTTATTGTTACGCAATTTCATAACGACATAATTCATGAGTCCATAATACGAGCTCATAATAGTGAGGCTCAGCGGGGGATGCGTTACATACTCGTTTTTCTTAAACAGTCTATGATACCCCAGGGAATACCGCCTGCTATACGCGGGGGTGTAAATCTCTTTTTTTTAATGTTTTGCCACAGGCACGCGTTGGCGGCTATGGCTTTTGAATACAACGTTCTATTTACATAAATTTGCATATGCATAGCCGCATAGGTACTTAGGATAAACCCAACGTAAATATTTCCGGGGTTTTCAGATTTTCAGCATGCGAGGACCGTATAGGTCCCTTAAGTAACATTGGTACCTATTCAAAATGTTGTAGCTGGTGAAAGGGATAATAAAGATAGGAAACGTTGCCCGTAGGTAAGGCCAGAATAATAACTAAATTAAAATTATTTAATTTTGTTCAAACTGGCAATTATTTTGTGGCCTATCTGAAAGCGACCGTCGTATACACAATCAAATATTGACTAGATGACCTCTTTATAGTATTAATTATATATATTATGGTCTCTTAGTTGATTACCCAACCTCCTGTGAAATCCTGGGACTTTGATCTTGAGTTGTCTTGTGGCTCGGGCCTTTCAAAATGTCAAGATGTTCCAAAACCTAGTTAACTTTTGAACGAATTAGCTTTCAAGGCTGTACAGGCATTGAGAACATAACATCTATAGTATTTCCCGAAGAAGATGTTAGTCATGTATACCCACACATACACACACTTCGCGCAAGTCGAAGATGACAGAATCCAAATTTCTTCGAAAATCTAAAGGCAATATTATGTTGCCGAAGACTTAGAACCCTGGTCCTGGAATGAACACAAAGAACTTAGGAGTTGGTTGAACAAGTCTAACACAGCCTCCCGCTTTGCCAGAACGCGGCAAAAGTCATTGGATGATTTCCCAATATTTTTTCAAGACAACTTTGGAAGTAGGAAGTATAACTACGCTTAATTCAACAGTTATACTAGATAGATGTTGACAAATCAATTTCATCACATGAAATACATAGTTTTATTCAGATTAAAAGCTCGACATTTTATTTAAAACTAACTTAGTAGCTGTACTGCAAAAGTTATCCGAGAAAACAGGTCACTGTAGTAGTCTCTTAGGAAGTTGCTCTAACATCGCGATCTTCACTATCGAATTACGTTGTTTGTTTGCGACGCGCGACGGTATCAAAGAGACTTGTATTGGTACAAGCTAGAGGCTACTCTATGAACTTTTATTACCAGCCAGCTTAAAAGTTGCTAATGAAATGCTTTGCTAATTCATCCTATATAAATTACCTATGATAAATTAGCAAAGCCGTATCCAAAAACGCATTACATTAGTCATTGCTTGCAGTGTGAAACTTAAATTTAAAACCCTCGACAGTTTTATAATTTATTTTTTAAAAATACATATATATATAAACAGTTATATAATACATCTATCAACAGTTATTGTACATTTCATCTCCCTTTAATTTGTTACCACTACTTGGACGTATTTGGAAACATTCGGTTGTTCATACCCATTTTCACCCAACCATCCTCATCCCTTACTTTAAAAATTACTGAATTCATTTAAAAAAAAAAATAACCATCGCTAGGAAATCCATTTTTAAATAAAAAAAAAACATGTCCAATACTTACAGCACCTACGTTTAAGAACTACGGCGCTACAGACATACAGAAACACACACACTTCTCTTTTTGCTACGGGGTTAAATACAATACTGCACCAATAATCATTGGATTAATTTTGAAATTTGCGTTAGCTCAAACAATAATAACTTTTTTTTTATAGTGGGCAAAAATCATTATTGCAGATCTTTGCCGTTTTTATTGCATTTACGTTCCATTCTCACACGAAACTTTCCAATTGATTACAGCGCAATGAAAATAATGTTGGGTAAGCTGCCGCGGCCGTGGATCGTGGACGACGCGAAGGACGACGGCTACACGGCGCTGCACCTGGCGGCGCTGAACAACCACGCGGAGGTGGCCGAGCTGCTGGTACGCGGCGGCGCGCGCCCCGACCTGCAGAACGCCAACCTGCAGACAGCCCTCCACCTCGCCGTCGAGCGACAGCACACACAGATCGTCCGGCTACTCGTCGCGCATGGAGCGAATCTCAACATTTGTGATAAGGTCACCATTACTTCTTCATTTTGTTTTTTTTGGAATAACTGCAGTAGTGGCGTACTCTTAACTATACAATCTGATAGTACGAGATACATAGAACAAGGATGACCCCTCATATGTTATTCGATTATTAGTCCAGTGCAAATAGCACCGTTAACGATAAAAACTGGACCTAAATAGTAGTAGAATGAAACCCATTGGAAAAGGAAGATAATATAGCAAAAATTTAAGGAAAAATAAATTACGGTCGATCTGAGGTCGGGAAGTGGATGGGTGTGCGCTTTTAAGGGGAAAAAATGGTTTATCCCTAATTCCGGCAAAACTACTGGTTCTAGGGGAAACATTCAAATGGCAAACTTGTAGATCATAAAAAGATCTACCACTTTTGTATTTACACTTTTTTGACATAACCCCAAAATCTATGTGAAAAGCCCAAAAAACCGAGTTTTTTAATTTAATTTTTATCTCCTTTAAAAACTACTTTTTTTTCACAAAATTTGTTGAAAAGTTTCCTTTTCATGTCCCAAACTTACCCTATTTTTTTTTATTTAAAATTTTCACTGTAGCTCTTTATTTTGACTGAACATCGAAAAAATAGACTATTTTTCAATCGAAAAATCTCACGTAAAAATATGTGATTTTTTTAAAACGTTTGTTGGCTTCTTATTCGTCGAAATTTTTACTTTTTGATGGTGTAAAAAAATATATACATTACTATAGTAAATTTTCTCAGAATGTGCGAAAAACTAAAAAAACTCGAATTAGAAATTTCTTTTGTTTAATCATTATTAGCGACCCGCTCCAGCTTCGCAGGGGTGCAAAGGTGATATATTATACCTATAAACCTTTCTCTGGAATCATTCTATCTATTAAAAAAAACCGCATCAAAATCCGTTGGAAATTTTTAAAGATCTAAGCATATACAGGGATAAGCAACTTTGTTTTATACTATGTAATGATGTACTGAGGTGTTTATTAAATTTTTTATAATATTTAAAAGGGATTTCATGTTGGAAATGTAGCTGCTGCAATTGCGTATGCTTACATAATGCTTCAATGTGGAAGAAAAAACCTACGAGGAAGTTAATGTTTCAGATGATGAATTTCAATCATAAGTAAGTTTTTCGAATTTAACCATGAAGAAATGCTATCAAAGAGACAAAAACTAATGGTAAAAACTAATAAATGATTAGAATGTAAGATAAAATATATGAGGCAAGATTATATTATTTAAACATATGTAATGAATATAAATAACGTTGACTGATTAAACGAAGCTAAAATTTTTTTTTTTTTTTTTTACTAGTACTAAAACATGACATTTTTTTTTTTTAGGCATAGTAGAAACAAGAAATACATGTACAATTAGAACAAATACAAATAGTTTTTATAGTTTTAGTTTTTTTTTTTTTTTTTTTTTTTTTCCAAATAATACACACAGACACAGTTCAAAATAGAGGCTAAGTACAATATGGGGCATATTATTATAAATTTTGTGCAAAGATGATTTATGACGACAATTATAAGACTATGCATACCAAAGAGGTTATGAAACGCTGACTCTTAAACTAGGAGACCTGTATCTTAAGAGTCAGTGATCGGCCATGTTGAATTAAATAAACGTGAAGTTCACTAGAGTGAAAAAGTGTCGATGTAACATTTTAAATGCATTTCAAAAATGAGTACTTATTTATTAGATAATTTGTGTGTGTTTAGTGGTGAGTTGTGTCTGAGAAGGAAGTGGGAGTGTGTATGAGATGGTATGTGCGTGTGTGTGTGTGTGTGTGTGTGTGTGTGTGGATAATTGTAGAGCTTGTAGTTTAAAGCGGCGTTTGTATCAAGCGATGTTTGACAGTAACGATTCTGTTTTAATATAGTCTTGCTCCATGAGCCAGTCGGAAGTTTTTGATTTTACATTAAATTTGTTTAGGTTTATTATGTCTAGTTCTTTCTGTATTTTTCTAAAAATTTGATTGCCCATAACATAAAATTGACGTCTTGCGAATGAAGTTTTGCACTGCACACCCGGGGGAACATAGGTACGTTTATTTGTGTCAGATGGAGGTAAGTGGGCATGTGTCCTTAGAACAGATTGGAGAACAAAGAGCTGCCGAACCGTCAATACCTTACAATCAGCGTAAAGTTGTGTTGTGGGATATCGGTAGGGTTTCCTTAGCATAACTTTAAGCACAGCCCTTTGTGACCTTTCTGCTTTCAGAAGGTAGGTCTTTGCTGCTCCACCCCATACAGTTATACAGTATCCAATAATCGATTGGCATAATGTGTAGTATACCATTTTAAGGATGTCAATACCGGCGGATTCTCGGAGTGATTTGAAAATATGAATAAGACGAAGCGTTCGGGTAGTTAGTGTATCGATTTGCTTGTCCCATTTTAGCCCATCGTCAATATGCACACCTAGGTATTTAACAGTCTCAGTTCTAGGTATGGAAGGGCATGAGCAAGATATAAACTGATTCTGACAAGAGTGAGCCGTTATTGTAAAATTATTAGTGGGTTTCGTATTACAACGGATTGCAAAGGCTATATAATAAGTTTTTTTAATGTTTAATGTTAGCAAGTTAATGTCAAGCCATTTCATTACAGAAGACAGTGCAAATTCCGCCTTTGTTTTAACATCATCCCACGTGGGTCCGTCAATCAAGATCGCTGTGTCATCTGCATATGCATAAATCTCACAAGCTGGCATTGACATTCTACAGAGGTCATCTACGTATATTTGAAAAAGTGTGGGACCTAAAATGCTTCCTTGGGGAACACCGTAGAGCACAACCTGTTCATCACTATAGGCAGAGCCAATCTTTACCATCTGAGTGCGATCTCTAAGGTAATCTTTGAAGATTTCCAATGCAATGCCACGCACACCCAAACACTCAAGCTTGGAAATAAGTTTGGGAACAGAGACTGTGTCAAAGGCTTTTGATAGGTCCAAGAATATTCCGACGCACTTTTTCCTACCATCCAGTCTCCTAGCAATAGATTGCGTTAGATCCAGCACTGCATCTTCAGTGGAGACTCCAGATCGAAAGCCGTACTGATTATCCGCTATTATTTTGTATTTATCAAGAAAGCTTCTTAGGTTTTGGTTAAGAATCTTCTCGAGAATCTTGGAAAGCGACGAAAGTACTGATATAGGCCTATAGTCCTTGACACAGCCTCAGTTTCCTCCCTTGAAAATAGGATGGACAATGGCCTTTTTAAGACAATCTGGAAAAATTCCTGTCTCAATGCAGAGATTGCAGATATATGTTATCGGCGATACCAGAACATGACGACATGTTTTAAGGAGCGAGGAAGAGATTCCGTCCCAGCCAACGGCGCAGTCATAGCGCATGTTTAATATTATGGTATCTATGTCACATTCATCAACTTTTTGTATAACAAGTGAATTGACTGGATTCGGTGTCATGTTGGAACTGGGATGTACGGTCTCGCGGTTTAAGTGCGCTTTATTGGGATCGCCAAGTATTTTTGCAGCCATGTTTTTTCCTATGTTGCTGAAGAAAGAGCAAACATTATTGAGGGATGATGCAGGACTGTCGCATATTTGGAGCAGTTCAACCGGACTAGAGCATATTTTACCAGAATTGGTTATTTCCTTAATGGTTTTCCATAAAGCTTTGGGATTATTTTTTGATTTTTCAAGTTCACTCCTTTCATGAGTCCTCTTAAGTTTACGCAGTAGCATATTACAAAAATTCCGATATCGCGTGTAGGTTATATGTAGTATTAAATTTTGAGGTGACCTCTTAGATTTTACGTGCAGTTTGTCTCTATGTTTGATACATTTTAAAAGAAAAAAAAAAATTTAATAAGACAACGTTTTTTACTGCATAAAATTGCAGCAATCATATTTCCTACATGAAATACCCTTCAAATCTTTAAAAAAAAATTTAATAAATACCTCAGTACATCATTGCATAGTATAAAACAAAGTTGCTTATCCTTGTGTATGCTTAGATCTTTAAAAGTTCCCAACGAATTTTGATGCGGTTTTTTTTAATAGATAGAATGATTCCAGAGGAAGGTTTATAGGTATAACATATCACCTTTGCACCCCTGCGAAGCTGGAGCGGGTCGCTAATAATGATTAAACAAAAGAAATTTCTAATTCGAGTTTTTTTTAGTTTTTCGCATTTTCTGAGAAAATTTACTATAGTAATGTATATATTTTTTTACACCATCAAAAAGTAAAAATTTCGACGAATAAGAAACCAACAAACGTTTTAAAAAAATCACATATTTTTACGTGAGATTTTTCGATTGAAAAATAGTCTATTTTTTCGATGTTCAGTCAAAATAAAGAGCTACAGTGAAAATTTTAAATAAAAAAAAAATACGGTAAGTTTGGGACATGAAAAGGAAACTTTTCACCAAATTTTGTGAAAAAAAAAGTAGTTTTTAAAGGAGATAAAAATTAAATTCAAAAACTCGGTTTTTTGGACTTTTCACATAGATTTTGAGGTTATGTCAAAAAAGTGTAAATACAAAAGTGGTAGATCTTTTTATGATCTATAAGTTTGCCATTTAAAGGTTTTCCCTAGAACCAGTAGTTTTGCCGGAATTAGAGATGAACCATTATTTCCCCTTAAAAGCGCACACCCATCCACTTCCCGACCTCAGATCGACCGTAATTTATTTTTCCTTAAATTTTTGCTATATTATCTTCCTTTTCCAATGGGTTTCATTCTACTACTATTTAAGTCCCTTTCAAAAGCTATTTGCACTGGTCTATATGGTAAATATTACATGCTAGATAATGCATTTATTAATACATTGCGCTGAGGTTGCCTCGCTAAATTTAATGCAAATGATGTTAAATATTAAAGTTTGTTACCACATTTTTGACCTAATTTACCCTCATCTGTTATTTGAAAAAAACAAGCATCAGCTGAAAGAATGTGCCCCAAGGAACAAAAAAAATACTGGTTGCCTTCGCAAAAATGATGCGCAATAGTTAGTTGCCCTGATTTAAGATATAAATTTTCTTATGCCCTCACTGTCGTTAAGTAAAAATAAAGGCAATTAGTGGTTTTTATTACTTTAAACCAGTGATTCCCAAAGTGGTCCAGGTGGACCCCCAGGGGTCCACGAAAGACTTGCTGGGGGTCTACGTAGGCGTGAATAAAAAATGGGGGTCCATAAGATGTTAATGGGGGTTCACGAAAATTTATCTGCTTTTGATAGTAAAGAACAAAAATATAAGCATAGTTTTTATAAGGGCCTGACTAAGCAGATAATATTTTAATAGGGCAAGTGACTGTTACTTGTCCAAACTTGCGTATTCGGTATTAAGTACAATTTCATTTACAGATCTTCAGAAATTTTTTCGCCTCCCAATACAAAATGACCAAGTTACGTGACCGACTTTGTATGAAAGTTGAAATTTTTTTATGCGGATTTCAAAAAGCCATAGAACAAATGTTGTTCAAAATGGTTGGTAGAACACGAGGTTGAAGGGATGTAAATGTTCACAGATACACCCTGTATAGGGACAGAACTCAGAGGCGACATAATTTTTAATTTTTGGCGACTTTAAGAATGTGGTAGAAACGTAACAGCAGGGGGTCGACCGAAACCAGTAAAATTTTAAAAGTGGTCCACGAGAAAAATAAGTTTGGGTACTACTGCTTTAAACTATTAGCAACAATACAATTGGATTTGGAAATGTCGAAAAATCAGAAATATTCGCGATTTACGCTAGTTTACGTATCTAATGGGATTTTGATAATGAGACATTTTATTTCATGACTAATTAGAAAAAATCTCATGTAATTCGCTAGGATGTAGCTTAAAAATAATATTGTAAGCAATAGACGTCCAATTAGAAACGTTTTGAAAAAGTTATGACTTGTTTTGTGTTTATGGGCCCGTGACATTTTGTCAGCCTTGCCACTCTATAGTTACGCCACTGTACATCCCTCATCAAAGAGATTTCAGAACTACTTGGTAGTTAGTCATTGTGCTCCAATGTTTATAGCTTTCACTTAAACCTGTATAGTTATTACCATCAAAGAGAAATTAAAGCATTAATCTGCTTAATGTCATTTATTCACTTCAAACTAAGTAAATCAAATGACCTAAACAAGTCAGAACTACAAAGGATTCTACGTCCTCTAAGTTTTGGCAAAATGAAATAGAAGACCCTAACTAAGTTTAAAAATCAGGGCAATTAAGGGCTAAATTCACCAACAAACCTAAACAAAACCACAGTTTGAGTGTCCAATCGAAATTATGACTTCATTGTACGTTGCACCGCTGTCAATTGAATCTAGTTTACGCTAAACTCGGATTTATCCAATTGTTTTCGATACGTTTTATACACATAAACCTTCCTCCAAAATCACTCTAAAAAAACCGTTAAAAACCGTATCGTTGCGTTTTTTTTTAAATCTAAGCATACATAGGGATAAAGCAACTTTGTTTTATACTATATAATGATGACGATGAATCAACTCTTTGGTAATATTTGAAGAGGGTACTCATTGCTAAGAATGTGTCGCGCAGGACGGCGACACGCCCCTGCACGAGGCGCTGCGCCACCACACGCTGCAGCAGCTGCGGCGCCTGCAGGACGCGCGCGACGCCGCGCTGCTCACGGGGCTCGCGCACGCGCACGACAAGAAGTCCTCCGCCTCCATCGCGTGCTTCCTCGCCGCGCACGGTGCTGATCTCACCATTAAAAATAAAAAAGGTAAAGTAATAAAAATGTCATATATGCTACTAGACTATATAGGTAGTTAATCAAATAAGTAAATGTGTGATTGAATGAATGAATACTCAATACTTTATTGCGTTCCATAATGTATAACAGAGATAGCTATGGTATGCTATGCTGTTTAAAAGATTCAATTATGGACAGCCTGACAGGGTGTCGGCAGTCTGTTTTATAGGAGAGAGTGAATATAATTCAATATTAGTCTAAATTTGTTAGTCAACCCACCAATCACATCACCCCTCGACTCCAGGAATAAGGCAAGGAAGGTACGGGGTAGGTTTTTTAGTCAGTAAAAGACACTGGTCTCCCGCTCCGCCCAAGAGCGGGTTTCGTCATTGGATGATTTTCACCTACCATAAAAAAAAACCAATCACATCACCACTAATGTGACCATAAAGATAAAACCCAAAATGCAAACACAAACTAGAGAATTATTAAGCTTGAGACTGGATTTGACACTGTATAATAATGAAGTATGAAATACAACCAAGTTACTGAAATTTTCAGGTCAGACGCCCCTAGATCTATGCCCGGATCCGAATCTGTGCAAGACTTTGACGTCTTGTCGCAAGGAAGGCGCTAGTTTGGGTGGCGAGGGCACCCCGGAGAGCTCGCCGAGCTCGCTGAGCGCGGCGGTGGCGGGCAGCAGCGCGTCGCCGCCGCCCGCCGCGGACGCCGCGCCCCCCGCCACCCCCGCGACCCCCGCGCACGACCCCACCGCGGACGAGTGCCTCGTTTGCTCCGATGCCAAGCGAGACACACTCTTCCGGCCCTGTGGACACATCTGCTGCTGTAACGTCTGCGCAGCAAGGGTAACTTATCTTTAGCTTCTCTCTAAAATCTTTTTAGCTATTTCTCTGTTTGGTAAGCAAATTAACATCCGACCCACCAAGTCACAAGTTAACTTGCTAACTCAGATCTGAATTTAGTACGGTTGGTTTAATAGGAAGCGACTGTAAAAAGAGGGCAGTGGTGACCAAGTAGTAACCCAGCCAGATGTATTACTTTGTGTAATTTCATCACCACTTTTGTAAAGGAAAATATCGTGAGGAAACCGGCACGTCCTAGAACCAAAAATACAAAGACATATAACATAAAAGAGGACGCCGACCGCATAAGGCAACGGCTAGCGGCTCACGCCCGAGACGCCGCCGAGATTCCGATCCCGATTTCCAGCCACCGCAGGCGCGGCCTTGTGGATGGCGAGCAACGGGTAGCTGACCGTCCAATCGTGCGGTAACCGTCCAGACCAAGCCCAGTTGTCGACGGCGCGCACTGTTCCCGCGCGCCTCCAGGAAGTGCCAGCAAACCGTAGGGACCCTGCAAATGGGCCGAAGCCAACCGGGACCAAGGGTTTGCATCTTAAAGGAAGGCTCTGGCCCTGGTATATATGGCAACGTAGGAATGGGGTAGGTTGTTTAGTCAGTAAGAGTCTGACACTGTTTCCCGTTCGGGTGATTTTTACCTTACATAAAAAAACACATATAACATCCACTAATTCGCACAGGACCCACGAAGTGGTTCAGAGGTGTTAAAAAAAAGTCAGTCGACCCTTTCCTAAAAAGGCCTGTGTCCCGACAGTGGGAACAAAGGTCGATGTTGATGTTAATCTGTAATCATAATCAAATGATCATAATATCTTCAGTGTGGTTTGTAGTGGGTTTCTGGGTACTGTTCCCTCATCTTCGGCTTGCCTTATTAACCGGCTTAGTTAACGCTGATCAAGAACAGAATTTCTACTTTTGATTTCTGGTAAGACAACCTCTATAGAAATGGCAAAATCTATATGACTTAGGAAGTAATGGTGTCACAGAAGAAAAAAGTCAGATTGATCGCTCGGATTGATAACCCTAACAAAATAGAATTATGTTTTAGTCATGAATTTAGTTAATAATGTTGTTTGCAGGTGAAGAAGTGCCTGATCTGCCGGCTGGGCGTGACGTCGCGCGCGCCGGTGGGCGAGTGCGTGGTGTGCTCGGAGGCGCCGGCCACGGTGGTGTTCCGGCCGTGCGGCGACGTGTGCGCCTGCGCCGCGTGCGCGCCGCTCATGCGCAAGTGCGTGGAGTGCCGCACGCCGCTCGCGCCCGCGCCGCAACAGCCGCCGCCGACCGTCAAACTTGATTGTAAATACCTTTCTTAACTATTTTGTTGTACCTAGAATTTTGTGTGTTCCTCTTTAATTTTATAGAATACTATTTTTTATTTTATTTATATAAGCTACTGTTCGACGGCGATCCCACCTGATGGTAAGCAGTGATGCAATATTGATGGTGAGACGCACTAGTTTATTAAGAGCTTATTCACTCTAGCCTTAAAGACACCTAAATTGTAATCGGACGGGAAGACAGCAGCAGGAATACTTGTACGAATCATGTTACATTGTGGTATGTGTGTTTGTAGTGGAGAAGGAGAGCGGCAGCAACCTGGCGCAGGTGCAGGTGAACAAGGGACAGCCGGTGCCGGCGCAGTCCGCGCCGCACTACATGAACAACGGCTCGCGTTTCGCGGCCGCACCCGCGCCCCCTCCCGCGCCGCCCGCGCCCCCCGCGCCCGCGCCCCCCGCCGGCCCCGCGGCGCCCCCCGCCCCCGCAGCGGCGACCCCCGCCGTGGCTGACGTGCAGAAGCTACAGCAACAACTCCAGGACATCAAGGAACAGGTCAGCACTTTTCTTTAAAAATTTCTTACATGGCACAGCTTCCCTACCCAACATAATACCCGAGGAAGCTGTATTGAAGACAAGGATATAATTTTGCATTGCCTAATTTTTCAAGTTACCGATTACAAACACGTCAAAATAAATTAAATCTTAAATGCTCGGTAACCGATTAATGAGTGTCGATTGAAATGGGAGTTGCGCGTACCCATAGCAACTAGTTCAACTTATTTGCCATGTAGCACCAACTATGGCGTAACATAAGAACTAATCCAAAGTTCTCCACACGATTTAGAACAATCTGAAAACTACCGAGCAGTAGCCCACCAGACGTAACACCCGTCTGGTCGAAGGATCATCCCTTTTCAAAGAATGTATGTGGGAAACTTAGTCTCCTAAGACCAAAGTCGCCTCAATTTTATCACTAAAATTGGTGCTACAGCCACGAGACAACAACAATTCCTTGACAACATAAAACCGACAAGGATATGTTCACCACTGGAAAACGAAACAGGACTTTGACCGTGGTAGGTGAAAGGGATTTCAGGGTGTGTAGTGGGCACTCTCTCCCTTACCCCTGAAAACCCAGTTACGAGAAAACACATATAAAATAATACATTAAAACATCGATACATATGTACTACGCTATAAATTAGACGTGCCGTACACTCACTTTGCTTGACTTCCAGTGTTCTGCATGCCATACACCTTTACATTGATCACTTGATGACATAAGTGCAGTTGTGACGTATTAAATATAAGCTATTTATCGCTGCAGCAAACTTGTGTTCTCAGTTTTCAGTATTTTGACAAATAGTAATAATATTCTACTATCACTATGTAGAATAAAAGTAGATTCATTAAAATTTTGAATACCGTAATTTGAGACATAATAGGTGTTTAATATAGTAGTATAGTAATAGTAGTTTAAATTGATAAATAAGTACAAGCTTTTTATTAGCTTACAATGTAACTATGTATGTTCGGCTCAAATCTTGCAACTCAAATTTTGAAGAAGATTTCTTTACCCGATTGAGATGCAATTTTGCATGCATGTGTAAATCGCGTGACAATGCAATATTATGAAGACATGGAGCTGATCTGATTATGAAGCTGGAAGGCAGCCATAGGAGCTCAGCAATAAAATAACTCAACCTTATCGTGTTTGGGCTCATTAGATTTGTATTGACGAGTACTGGTAGCCAGGTTCTGATAGGGGAGTTGGAAGGTAGCCATAGGAACTCCGTAATACAATTAGATAACCCTAACGTGTTTGTAGTTTTCGGAAAGTTGTTGATGAGTATTCATAATAAAGGTATATACCGAGCTATAAAAGCTTGTTATGAAAAAAGATTTTCATTGAAAACTTGTTGTTACAGACAATGTGTCCGATCTGCCTGGACCGGTTGAAGAACATGATCTTCCTGTGCGGGCACGGCATGTGCCAGATGTGCGGCGACCGCATCACCGTGTGCCCCATCTGCCGCAAGCAGGTCGAGAAGCGCATCCTGCTCTACTGAACTCCGCACCACACACTACATACTCTTCAGAGAAAGCCCGCTTCTCGCTTTGGGCTTCAATACTATAAGGCTGATTTTCTTTATACTGGCTTAGCTAAGATCCCAACGTTATTTATTAGGGAAACTTGTATGATAAGCAAAAGCAGTAGGTATATAATTATTTTATTTTCTGTTCCATGATTTGCTTCTGAATGTCTATGTATTAAGGTAATCGGAAGTATTGGCACCACACCGGATCAGCATGCCCTGGAATGGTAGGCTTACAAATGATTTTTCGGTTAGCTTTCCAGTCAAACGTTATAATACCTACAAAATATATAGCATGACATTACCCGCGGGAAACGTCACGTGACAAACTCAATTCATTTCAAATAGACCATTTACAGGCACTTTTGTATAGTCAAAATGTCGGCAGGCAGGTGAATAGGTATTTAGATGGATTTTGTACTTAGCATTTCACGGGAACGATAACAGAAAAGTCAGTTGTCTAAGCCTGCAAAAAGGCTCAACGTCGCTGATAGTCGCATCACCGATGATTACTGCTTACTTTGAACCTCAACTGAGACGATACCGTTACAATGGATTGTAAGGATAGGATCCTGAGTGCGTGCATTGACCCTATACTGTGAGTAGTATTTAACAAAAAAGAGCTAGTACATACTGAGCGCTCGGCGTTAAGTTGAGCGCGCGTTGGTCGCGTACACACACCGCGCTTTTGGATTTCATCTATAAAGAAATCAGTATCAAAATATGCTCGATCTCCATTCTCGAAAAGTGCGACCTCCCTACGTTATATGTTGAAATGTACAACAAAATGGTCTCTCATGTATCTCAAAGCGCGAAGCTAACGACCGAGCAACGCTTGTTTTAATGAAAAAATGTAATCGCGCTATTGACGCGCGCTTGCATGTATACACTCCTTCACATGAAATCGGGGTTCTCAAAACGCGCGTTTCAAAACGCCCAATGCGTACCCGCTCAAAGTCAGCAAATAATCGCGCTATTCTTCTGAATGTTCAAAATCAAAACAGTATGCGTTACAAAACTTATTTGAGTTCAAATTTGTTTTTTACGAATCTTCATGTTATGCATTTACACAGTAAGGCTGATAAATAAACATTATTCAAATAAATCCCTCACTACTGTATCTATTATTTTTAATGTTGTCATCTATGTTACAGTTTGTCTAATGTTGCGCAAACCTCATTTTGTTAAATTTATTTTTAGCTTGGGTAGTATTTTAACACCTATGTTACTACTATTGATTTTTTTATTAGCTTTACCTATGAAGTTGCAATTGACAGTAGTAACGACTGATTAACTCGGAATTCAAAGTTCAGAAACAATATATCAGCGATATAAGTCTACCATCACTTATTAACGAACAAACTGCGTGTGATGGTTTATGGTGGGCCCTTCTCACTCGCCTATCGTCAACTTCGAGCATGGTTTAAAAGCTTGTTGCTAAATCTAACGCATTCCAACGCGATGTTTGATGGAAAGGCAATGTGAAAATAAAGATACCGCCTTTATGTTTTCATATCTATAGAAGCCTAGATTATATCCACAAGATATCTGTGTGTCTAAAATATTTGAAAAAAGATGTGTAATAGTATCTTAATTACGTAAGAGTGGTTGTATGAAGATGTACCTCGGGTTGGCCGCTCTTAACAGTTTTCGTTATCTTGTAATTACCCGGACCAGGGTAATTTTTCAAGGTAAAACTTCTCAAATAAAACGACTGTAGCCTATACTTTAGCAGTTCTAAGTTCGCATGTGTGAACCAACTGTTACGTCAGGATGGTCACAGTAAAACAAGGATACTTCTCATTTAACAAGTTTATAATTATATTTCAAACTAGCTTTTGCCCGCGGCTTCGCTCCCGGCAACAGATTATTCTACTCTACCCTACTGTACCCTACTCTACCCTACTCTACCCTACTCTACCCTACTCTACCCTACTCTACCCTACTCTACCCTACTCTACCCTACTCTACCCTACTCTACCCTACTCTACCCTACTCTACCCTACTCTACCCTACTCTACCCTACTCTACCCTACTCTACCCTACTCTACCCTACTCTACCCTACTCTACCCTACTCTACCCTACTCTACCCTACTCTACCCTACTCTACCCTACTCTACCCTACTCTACCCTACTCTACCCTACTCTACCCTACTCTACCCTATTCGAATTTTTCTCACCTTTTAAACCTTCCCTAGACCTCCACGAATAATTCAAGACCAAGATAAGATAAATCCGTTCAGCCGTTCTCGAGTTTTAGCGAGACTAACGAACAGCAATTGATTTTTATATATATAGATATTACAATAGCGAGTAATTTTCTCACAATGTTATTTGCGTAGCAACCGTAACTAAGGAGGCTTAAGAAAGGAAAACTGTTAACACAGCGGCTTTTATAACACACACGAATACATTACTATTAATTTACAATTGAATAATCTAATGAAATGGCTCGTTAAATATTAATTATTAACAATAATATATCAAAGAATAATGCACAATATAATAACTTTTACTAATATTTGATGTACCGGAAGCTGACAAGCGGAAGGCGCTATAATCGTTTATTTATAATTATTCGGGTCAATAGACCAAGAAGTTACAATGTCAAGTATGTACTAAAGAGTTTTCATGTCGAGCTGGTATATGACGAACCCGAAGTCACATGACATTAATATTGCGTACCGCTCGAGATACATTGTTTTCCACATTAGCACTCGTATTGCTAATTAACACGATTTTCTTGAATACCATTCACTGACTAATCACGAAATCTCAGAAACAAAATTAGGCAGCAGGTAGGTTCCTTAGGGTGCAGACATCCGCTAAGAATGAATTTTACTAAACTCTATCCTTATGTTGTTGTTGATTGGTAGTTTATATAACTGGATTTGGAATAGCAAAATATAAAATTTATTTGAACCCACAGCTCAAAGTTATCCCTTTCATAAAACGGTAACTTCAAGGTAAATCTAATAATTATGTTTTGTTTATTCTCGTTAATTGTAATACACAAAGTACTCAGGTAAGTAGAAATAGATAAAATTTAATGAAAATTAAGAAAATTCCTATCACTCAGATAATGCATTTATGAGTATAATCTCTAAATTAAATACATACTGTACACAAAAAATGTTATATTATCTTGATGTATCAATAAAATATAAATACTAATTTATCCTTTTAAAAAAATACCTATATAAATACTTTATACGTGCGCTATACGATGCGGCCTTACATACAATATTAAAATAAAACATTTATAAATTTTGTTTGCAAAACTCTTTTTGGCAGTTTTTATCAAATTATTTTGCTTTACCCATACTTTATTAAATAATAGTACCTTAAAACGTTAGCTCTTATCATTGTTATTGTGCCTATTGGTTACTAAATGTTATTTAAGGCTCTATTTATAATCCTACGTGTTGTACAAATTATACAATACCGTATATAACCACTATAGAATATTTACAATATACACAATAAAATAAAATATAATTGTTCAAATGGCATGTTTTTATTTTAAACAAACAAAACGTAAACCTATATGTAATAATAATTTATTAAAATCACCATTGCTACAAATAATTAACCGGAGTAATTAGCCACGAGTGTCGCTTCATCAACATCGGGGAAAGCGACCGCCGGCTTGACTCTGACGGCGTCGGCGTCCGTGCTGCTGGCGACGCGGTCGCGGACCAACGTCTTCGTTAAGTCGTAGATCCTGAACGACAGATGCAAGTCTTGCGCCAGGTCGCTCACCTCGCAGCGCTTGCAGTCCTTGAAGTAGATGTCGGAGAGACCTTGCAGCTCAGGAGAAGTAGCACAAAATATTGGCGTAGCGGCAGCCTGACTCTGTGTAAAAGACATCATCCAAGAAGTTATTAATACAGTTTATCAAGTCAGTAATTTGTATCTGGATTCTTCGAAAGAGTCACCGCAACCTAGGAAGCAAAAGAAGGGACACAGTTTGGTATTGACATATATATTACTATATTCTAATATTTACTCGTAAAATTTAAGATATAATAGACGTTTTAAGTAGTAACATATAAATCAGTTACACTATAATCAATTAGTATAGAAATTAAACAATAGCTCTGAAGATTCGAAAATTAAAGTAATCGATTCTGTCAAACGGTACTTTCAGATTTGATGGACTGTAAGTGCCAATAATTGGGTACCTTACAAAATCTTAACACCTCCGCAATATAAATTCATTATACTTAATATTACAGTATCCAATATGACCCACGCTATTATCCATAAGAACCAGTTAGTCAAAAGACGAAGTTCATCGTTCAACCGATAATATGCAGTTACTTAGTCGAAAATCGACTATGTTGACTATGTTAATCGTAGTGGCGTGGTATGTGATCTGCGTCACCATCGGCTGTGTGAACGTAACAATCATAGGGAGCGAAGGCGTCCCCAACATCCTTTGTTTCTGATAGTGCAGCGGCGCGCCGTATACAACGTATATTAATATAACTGAAGTAGGTAAGTTTATTTATTTTGGTAGAAAAAACCCAATCCCATATTCGGAAACAGTGTTTAAAAATAACGATTCATACAGAGAAAACAGGGCCAGCCATACATACTTTAAAACCTACTAAATTTATCTGAAGACTAATAGAAATTACATTAAAAAGGAAACTTACTATTGACTTGGAAAAAGGTTTCATGCTTGTGTATAGTAATTCGTACGGCCACCAGTTTCGACACAGTCTGGTCTTGACAAAGGATCCAGGATGAGCACAGAACACCGACTTACCAGAGTTTACCCAGCGGTAACTCAAGTAGTGCATAAAATGAATACCGCACAGCTTAGAGATGTTATAAGCTCTAATAGAAGTGTACTCTTGTTCAGGCAGTGACACCATTGCTTCAGTGGGTGTTAACTGATGGTTGAAATCCCAGCTAACGTGCCTGAGAAAATATAAAAGGATTTCTACATTTGTACACAACTCGAATTTAATCTTAACTTCCTGCTTATATTAATTCTTACTAAAATACTACATGTAGCTAGTAGCTATAGCGCTTTCAGAATCAAACCTTCAGGGCTTTCAGCCCAGCCGCTTAACTCGCGCAAGTATGGCGCAACTCACCTCAGACGATTGCCGCCGCTAGTGTCTATTAAATATTTGGTTGACATGACTATGACACGACCCCGGAATGGAGGCTAAGAAGAAATGGGATGCGGGATTCGTAATTAGATGATTTTCCCCATCATAAAAAAAAAATAATTCTATCGGTATAATGTCGTTGTATTCACATACCACATGCCGACAACCTTGCAAGCTAAGTCAAGGTACACGATTTATTTATCTTTTTGGGTTTTCATGAGATTCTCGTTACAAGGTACAACCTCTCGATTCGATTTACTAAAACTAGACATATCTACCTATTCTTCTAAGTGAAGATGGACTCAACAATATGATAAGACCATTATTGAGAATAGCACTTTCAAATCCATAAGAGAATATTTTAAAGTAAGTTGCAATAAATTTCTCTGAAATTATTCCATAACTGCACAAACAAAACCTTCTGTTTCTCCTAAGAGGTCACCGAAACGCAACCAGGCTAGGGACGCCTAGGCTCGTTTAAAGCGTCCGTAAAGTTCTTTACTCAGTAACACATCCGTACAATCGTTACCTAATAACAAGCTCTACCGGTTTGCTCCAGTTCCTGCAGGCCAAGTAGACCCTTGTGCATCACCAATACTTAAAAACCTATTATTAATTTGTTAGGGGTAATGAAAAAGGGCATACGGTGCCTTCCATCCATTAAGTTACGTAGTTATGTACTGTATCCGAAATATGACGCAGTCTGAACAGTAGTGATTAATGAACTCCACTTAGAGCGCCTTCAAATTAGTCGCGCGGCAGCAGCGCGGCTGTCGAGCTGCTTTGTTTTTTCATTTAAATAACTCTCGGTACTTTACGGCTAATTTGAAGGTACCCATACTATATACTACCTTTACTGTCCCTACCATACGGAGAAGGTTTGGTACTATAGGGTCACACACAAAACTGTGATACGATGCGATGCTACGCCGTACCGCAGAAACCTGCGATGCGATGTAGTGCGTCAAAGCATCAGGTATATCGTCAAAGCATCAGATAACCATACAATGTATGTAGGTACGATACGAATCAATTCGCAAAGTTCTTGAGATGCGTCGTTCTAGCTCATAGATTTGTATGATGCGACGACGCATCACAGTTTTGCGTTTCGGCCGTTACTCGTAAATTACCTATGCGATTCTGACGACACAATTACGACCCGAGCATCCGGGGCCAGTATATGTTCAATGTTCGTTAGTAAGACATATTGACCCAAGTAATTGACTTGAAATGTTGTTTCTAACGAGTCTTCCGTAAGAGTCCACGGTAATCCAAATACAGCCGCATTTAAAATAACCATATCAATTTTCCTAAAAAAAAAACAAATATTATGTACTAATTTGCGGGTGAATGATCCAATTTGCAGCTATTCAGGGGATTGTAAGTGATCAACATTTTCACGGTATATTATATTGGTCATTTGATTTTTTGAAGCCAACTCAATCCAATAGTGGTTGCCGCAAAGTAGGTAGGTACCTATCCTTGATTATTGTACTCCATAAAGTAACCTCATTATCAAAGAGATATTGCTGGCTACACATAACTGTTGAAAAGTTACAAACCCCTTCTTTTGTCGAAATAATGTCTTACGGTTGTTCTTTCAGTATCTCGTCGGAGCACTTCTTCACAGATCTCAATGAAGCAAGATTAAGCTCGTATAATTTCAGAAGATGACTATTTTCACAAGCATTTTTAGCAATGTTCGCCGCATAAGGATTGCGGCAGGCCATGAGCACGGAGCACTCTCGAGAACTTAAACATTTAGCCATCTCAAATCCAATTCCACTATTCGCACCCGTGATCAAACATGTTTTGTTAGACAAATCAATGTCTTTTGTAACCTGTAAAATAAATACTTATCTCAAATTAATAATTGAGGTAAGAACACTAATATTACCATATGTTATTTTTTATATGAACCTATAGTCTTACCTATTTTTTCCAAACTGATTTAGGTAGTAGATCATTCTAAAGTATTTTTATAGTCATTCTAAGTTAGGAACCTCCTAAAAAGCTCTTTGTGTTCTAGGGAAACAATCCCGCAGCCCTGGCAGGCGTCGACCATAGCGGACTCCGTCAATTATGCTGACATCTCTATATAGCGCGTGAAGAACGCTACCGCACTGTCGACCCACGCCCGATCCTTATCATTAGGTAGGTACTCGCTAACCGCAAGCACGCGCCTGCGGTGGAATCGCCCTGCAACTCCCCGCACCTGGTGTTCAACCCGGGTGGGGACTTTCGCTAATTGTAAACAGGAACCTGTTAAAACAGTTGTCAGGACCTGAGTTAGGCGGAGTGAAGTGGGCATGACGCTTGGGCTCTAACCACTCGTCAAAGATTTAGTGCTGCATTTGTGACGTATCCCATAAACGGGTAAGGCCTTAAGGATGCTTTTCCGACTCCCAAACACTGCACTAGCCATGTAGGTATCTTACCTATCTATAAAATTTAACATGACAAATCTTACCTCATCCACAGTGGGTCCATGAATTGTAATGAAATCAAATCTACTTCCAACTGCAGATAAATAATTTTTGAACAAAATTCCCTTTTTGGCTGTAGTACTTAGAAAAACATTATTCACACGATTTAATTTATGAGGAATACTGAAACCAAAAAAATATTAGTAGATTGGTATAAAATCTATTTTACGTAGGCAGTTGGTTGTGGATGTGTGTATTTACACGCACATTCGCGTGTTCTCTATGACGCAAAAATTAAAACTTGTTGTATGCCTTTAAATATCAATTTTTTGGTTTCTGCAGTCAACAAGGAACCCTTATACATAGTTTCGCCAAGTCTGTTTATCTGTTTGTCCGTCCGCGGATAATCTCAGCGATCGTTAGGCCGCGGCCTCGAAACTTGCGGGCAGCGGGGCAGCGGGGCGGCGGCGGCGGCGGCGGCGGCGGCGGCGGCGCGGGCGCGGCGGCGGCGGCGCGGGCGCGGCCGTATCTTATTCGTATAATCAAATGGAGCCGCCCTCGAAAACAGCGGCGCGGCAGCGGGGCGGGCGCGGGTAGCGAGCGCGACGACCGCCCGCGCCCACAATAAATCGAGCATTAGGAATAAATTTGAATTAAAAAGATGTTGCAGCCATTGTTCAGACATTTCTTTTGCGAATAAAACAAATATCTCGACGACACAATAATGAAAACAATACTACGGGGCTAAAATGACGCGCGATCTGCCCGCTAGTTTCGAGAACGGGTCTGCGATGCCCGCGCCGCTCCCGCGCCGCCGCCGCCGCCGCCCCGCTGCTCGCAAGATTCGAGGCAGCGGCCTTAGCATTAGAAAGCTGAAATTTGGTATCAAAGTGTAGGTATATCAACTACGCCGACAAAAATAAAAAGTGGTAAAAAATTTTTTATTAGGATACCTCCCCTACACGTGAAGTGGGAAGTGATGAGGAGTGGCAGGCGGTCGCCTCCTTTTGCGAAGCAGTAATGCTAGCAAAGGAGGAAGCCGACCGCTTAAGGCAACGGCGCTCACGCCCGAGACGCCGCCGAGATTCCGATCCCGATTTCCGGCCACCGTAGGCGCGGGCTTGTGGATGGCGAGCAATGGGTAGCTCGCCGTCCAATCGTCTGGTAACCCTCCGGACCAAGCCCAGTCGTCGACGGCGCGCACTGTTCCCGCGCGCCTCAAGGAGTTGTCAGCAAACCGTAGGGACCCTGCAAAAGGGTCGAAGCCAACTGGGGCCATGGGTTCGCGTCTGAAAGGAAGGCTCTGGCCCTGGTGTATATGGCAACGTTGGAATGGGGTAGGTTGTTTAGTCAGTAAGAGTCTGACACTTGTTTCCCGCTCCGCCCAAGGGTGGGACTCGTCATTGGATGATTTTTACCTACCTAAAAAAAAAAAAAAAAAAGTGGGAAGTGATTTTTTTCTACCATAACGTGTGATATATTGTTGTAAAATAATTTTTTGATAATATAAATATTTTCGGAAATAATCCAAAAGTAAAAAACAAGGCAAGACCCCCTCCTTTTCAACCATAAGTTTAGAAAATATGAAAAATATCACAATAGTAGAACATAAAATAAACTTTCTTGGAAAATTATTTCGAACTTGATAGGATGACCAGTTTTTGTAAAATTAAAAAAAAAATGTTCTGAACTAATTTTGCAATTTAACCGTACTTTCATTTTTTAAAACTTTTTTAACATATTTCATTATGCTGAACGTATTTTCTTACAAATGAAGATACAAAAAAATTAAATCGGTTCACGCAAAAGAATTAAATCGGTTCACGCAATCCAAAATTACCACCGGGTACAACGCCATCTCCCGGGATATTGGGTTACTAATTTTTACATGGGCTACTGGGTTCTGTTGCATTGTAAGTTTGCAATTGACGGGAAACTACGGCACCCTACACTGAGCGTGGCCCGACACACTCTTGGTCGGCTTTGTTTACAAAACATTGCCAACCAATATACTCGGTAAACAGTACCCAGTAATAGTGGCAGGGGCAATGCGGCATCGGCATGGTAAGTGTTTCAGGACAAATGTGGTGGAGGCCGTACGCATTACGGTTTTTATGATGGCTTTAGCGTGTATGTGATTTAACAGTGTACAGATCATATGTATGTGTGCATGAAAGTCGGTGTATACCCAGAGCCGACCCGACCCTAACCAGCGCCTTTGTGAGTACCTATGGAGCACTTCTCTCTTTTTCTTGTTGTGTAACTAAAATAATTTAAGAAATAGGCGCTGACATCTCATCCGGCACCCCTTATGCCTTGGCGCCTGCATGCGCCGCACACTTCGCACATATGGGCGGCTCGGCCCTGTGCATACCCGTCGGTTATAAATGAACGGCTAAAACCATCATGTAAACCATAACATGTATGGCCATCATAACGTCCTTAAGATTTACATACCCCCTCTAAACCCTTTGCTTTTTTTCTGAGTGTACCTAACCATCTTTGAGAATGAACTTCGTTCCTAACGGGGTCTCCTATTTTTCAAATCCTGCTACGGTTGGTTGAGAGAACACTATGGAATTTAGTTGCGAATTTCAGCCTCATCATGGAGTGGCCGCCGAACATCTATTTATTATATTATTTGGATTTCATACTCACCGATTAAAATATAAACGTAACATCGTAGCAAAATACAGTTGACCCAATACTTCGGATAATTGATTTGTGCTTAATATGGTAATACTTTTCCTTTACATTTGCTCTTTTTATACTAAAATGTCACAATGCCCGAAATGTTTTTTTTTAATTAAATAATCATTTTTCTTTTAGTGGCTTGTAATATTTTCGTCACGAAAAAAGATCCTACGCCTACCTACTTTATGTTTTTGAAGAGTCCCAGTCCTAATTTCGATAAAATAGGTCAATTTTTTTTTATTGTGTCGTAGTCTTAGGCTACTAAATATTCAAAAAAATCAAAAACCTTACAATCATCTACATCCGTATTCTAATTCATGGCAGGCTGTACAACAAAAATCTAAAAGATATTAATTACCTTAGTAGCCAGGAACATACATTTTCCAAAAAAGGTACTGTCAACTGTCAGTTTATAAAACTGTCAAATGTCAACTTGAGGTGCACCGTGCAGTTGCTGAACTTGTCGTTGTCAACTTGCTAGTTTGGCATTTCGGTACCGCTTTGCTTTGCGTTTGTTTTCGATTCATGTTATTTTAACTTGAATTCTCCTTTATATATTCACTATCCTCTTTGCTTGCTTGAAACACAAAGTACAAGACTGACTTGTAAGCAAACGCGATAAGTATAATAATAAATACAGCCGACTGTGAATGTTTTGTAAAATTAAATCCAAGTGTTTAGCTGGGATATTTTAGTATATAGACTTTTAAAAATGGATAAATCGAGTAAAAGACGTTACTCATCGAGTTCTGATAGTGCTGAAGATGACCGTCGAAAAGACATAAGAGAGCGTGATGAATTTGCTAAGAGATTGAAAAAGCGCGATGAAGAGAAAGTAAAAAAAGTAACAGAAACTTCAAGCAAGAGGTCGTACGAAGAAGCAGCTAAACGTCTTAAGTTGGAAGCAGAAGACAGAGAAAAAATACTGCCCAAGTTGCGCATTCACTCACGTCGGAAATATTTGGAAAAGAGGAAGGACGACAAGGTTATTGAGTTGGAAGCAGACATAGCTGATGATGAATATCTGTTTGATGAAAGCAGGTGAGTTCTATTCTATAGCAGCAACATCAGTCATCAAAGTGAAAACAATCAATAAATAGCCACATAATTTTGCAAAAATGTAAGCTGAGCACCATGGTGATGACAAAATATTAGATCAAAATCCAGTTGTTATTTTATGTGAATCAAAAAATGTTACGCAATGTACTTACACACTTTTCAAAGAGAGGTACACTGCAATTTTGATTAGGACATTCATGGTATTTTGGCTTTTATTGAGCTTGAAAATGTGATTTTATGTTTACAGTGTGTGACCTGTTTACAGAGTGATAAGTAAACCATACTTTCCTCATTTGCTACTAATAATAATGACCTGATATCTATACAAAGTTTCATCCCCTATTTTTCTATCTAACAGGATAAGTTTAAAACAAATCTGATTAAAATTACTTTTATATTTATTAACCTTTTGAATACTGTAATTAGAGACATAATAGAAAGATAATTAAATAGGTGTGTGAACACCGGCATTTGCTTGGGGCTCAAAAGTTTAATAAACATGGCCTTTCTTTGTACTTTACCTCTAAATTTTAATAGCAGCTGCCTTATGACCAAACAAACTTTTAACTTTCTTTTAGTATAATTGAATCTTGTATATTATTTTTTTTTGTTCACCATCATAAAAACATAAGCAAAATTTTATATTTCTAGACATATTTATTGGCTTATTCTGTGCATTCTCTGTTTTCAACAAGTAAATAAACTTCAGATTTAATTACATAGAGATCCTGTGACTAAATTTATTTCTATTGTTACAGCTTAACTCAACGAGAACGGTTGGAAAGAGAACATAAAAAAACTATTTTAAAATTAGCTAAAGAACATGAGAAAGCACGAGAGTTGGAGAATGTCCAAAGATATCATATGCCCCAGGATTTGGGAAAAGATGCTAAAGGTATTGTTTATTTGTTGTTGCTTGTTTATTTATCATGCCATAAAAATAATGCACTATTTCTCTTGATTGAAATGGAGTATAAAATTTATTGTATTTGAAACATTCATTTTACAATAATCATAGGACATAATTTATACTCATATTCTTATTCCCTAGGTCCAAAGTTGACAATCTTCATAATCCAATTGTTATTGGTTCTCAACCTTAATTTCTAAGCTGTTTTTATTTTATAAAAGGTAATTTACCAAACTGTGTTGCTTTGCAGGAGAATATGTTGAAGTTGATGAAAGAGAAAAGTTACCACACTCAGAACAACAAAGATGGGAACAAGAGCAAATAAAGTCTGCTTTCTTTAAATTTGGTGCAAAGGATGCAAAAGCCCAAGATGAATATGAGCTGTTACTGGATGAGCAAATCGACTTTATTCAAGCTCTCCAATTGGAAGGTAATAAGGAAAAAAAAGAAGAATTGGAAAAGTCTGAGTATCTGAAAATACGCATGAGCATTGAGGAAACAAAGAAGTCTCTGCCAGTCTACCCTTTCAAGCAATCACTGATAGATGCTATAAAGAATTATCAAATACTCATTGTGGAAGGTGAGACAGGATCTGGTAAAACTACTCAAATACCCCAATATCTTCATGAAGCTGGTTTCACTAAAGATGGAAAGAAAATTGGTTGCACACAACCAAGAAGAGTAGCAGCCATGTCTGTGTCAGCTAGAGTGGCTCAAGAGATGAATGTAAAACTAGGAAATGAAGTAGGCTACAGCATAAGATTTGAAGATTGCACATCTGATAGAACTGTCATTAAGTATATGACTGATGGTACCCTACATCGGGAGTTTCTGTCAGAGCCTGACCTAGCCTCTTATAGTGTAATGATAATTGATGAAGCTCATGAGCGAACTTTACACACTGATATTTTATTTGGACTTGTCAAAGATATAACTAGGTTTAGACCGGATTTGAAATTGCTTATTTCAAGTGCAACATTAGACGCTGAGAAATTTTCAAGTTTCTTTGATGACGCCCCTATCTTCAGAATACCTGGAAGGAGATTTCCAGTTGATATCTATTACACAAAAGCACCAGAAGCAGATTATGTAGATGCCTGTGTGGTCTCTGTATTACAGATACACGCCACACAACCACTTGGAGACATATTGGTTTTTCTTACAGGCCAAGAAGAAATTGAAACTTGTTTTGAAATGCTACAAGAAAGGACAAAAAGAATTGGTAAAAAATTAAGAGAACTACTGATATTACCAGTATATGCAAACTTACCAAGTGATATGCAAGCTAAAATATTTGAGCCTACTCCAGAAGGTGCTCGTAAAGTAGTGTTAGCCACAAACATTGCTGAAACTTCTTTGACTATTGACAATATTATTTATGTAATTGATCCAGGATTTGCAAAGCAAAATAATTTTAACTCAAAAACAGGCATGGAAAGTTTAATGGTAGTTCCGATTTCTAAAGCATCAGCAAACCAGAGAGCAGGAAGAGCTGGCAGAGTAGCACCTGGGAAATGCTTCCGCCTATACACAGCCTGGGCTTACAAGTATGAACTGGAAGATAACACTATCCCAGAAATACAGAGAATAAATCTAGGCAATGCTGTTCTCACACTAAAAGCTTTAGGAATCAATGATCTAATCCATTTTGATTTCTTGGACCCACCACCTCATGAAACATTAGTATTAGCCCTAGAACAACTTTATGCTTTGGGAGCTCTTAATCATCATGGTGAATTAACTAAAGCTGGCAGAAGGATGGCAGAGTTCCCCACAGATCCCATGCTTGCAAAAATGTTATTAGCAAGTGAAAAGTAAGTACTATTAATATCTAGACTAGAAGAAAATATTCAGTGACAGTATTTAAAAGAAGTATGAATTAAAATTTGTTGCATTGCATGATACACAACAACTTTATTCGCACGTGCGTACCACTAACGAACATAGAACATTCTGTTCGTCAAACATGTTTGCGACGAGTCATTAATATGTTCTGTATGAATGACAGTGTTCTTCGTGAATCACTGTGAACACCAAAAAACTTTCTGCTACTTTACAATGAAAGCCATGGCTATCGAGATAGTGTTCGCGACTGTTTACGGGAACTCGACTTAAAGTATTTTCGTGTTCGGATACGTCATCCATACAAACAAATCAAATGTTCATGTTTCATGTTCATGTGTTCACTATGTTCGTACGTGCGTTCACGGCTTTATAGGATTTCTAGCGACTAGCAGCTGTCTTTTTACGGCAGAAAATTTCTTCAGCTCAGCTTTTATTGGCATCCAAAGCTATTTGTGCCATCCATCTAAAGCAATTTGAATGTTTTTAATTTGTAGCGAAGCAAGAGAATCTTTATCCTTTAGATGAAATGATTTTAAATCGTTGTAATGCTACGTTAGTTAGTTCGGTGCAACTGTATCGTGTCAGAGCATCACGAGAGTCAAGACTGTATCCACGTCGATATCATTTACGGTGCTACCTGTAATAGACTCATTCAAATTAAATTTCGACATTTCATATTGTTACTAACGAAATTGATATTTAAGCTATATTTTTTTTTTGTTTCAGGTACAAATGTTCAGAAGAAATTGTCACTATTGCAGCTATGTTATCAGTAAATAGCTCAGTATTCTACAGGCCTAAAGATAAAATAATACATGCAGATACTGCACGGAAAAACTTCTTCCATCCACATGGAGACCACTTAACACTAATGAATGTGTACAATCAGTGGCTTGGCTCTGAATACTCAGTGCAGTGGTGTTATGAAAACTTTATACAGTACCGATCAATGAAGCGAGCGCGTGATGTGCGAGAACAGCTTGCTGGTCTCATGGAAAGAGTGGAAATTGATATGGTCTCAAGCCTAAGTGACGACACTAACATTCGGAAAGCCATAACTGCAGGTTATTTTTACCACATCGCCAAATTTTCTAAAGGAGGCCATTACAAAACTGTGAAACATAACCAAGTAAGTCTTTGCACCAAATATTATTTTGACAAACAGACAAAGCGCGTTTTCACATTACGTGATAATAATAATGACACGATAATAATAACGAACTATTTTCTACTAACATCCTTTGTACAGTACGGCCAATGGATTTTGCTGAGTCTGAAGTTAGGCTTTGTGAACTTCAGAGCTTGTGCACTCGTATAAATAAAGGTTTAAAAAAAAAGAATGACAATAACAGTTTTTAACAGCAATAACAATCGTTAATTGCTTTTACGGAGCGCGTAGATCACTAAGGGGCTGTCTCCACGAGCGAGAGAATCGCGACGAGTCCGCCCTTATATCGTCGGATAATCTCCACGAACGAGCGATAATTCCGCCGCGTATCGTCGCGAATCGTCGCGAGGCGTTACGGAATCGCGGCGATTCCGCGGCGACTCGTAACGGTATCGCCGTGTTTCCTTGACGTCACGATGCGAAAGAAGGAATTCAGTTACGTGCCAGACGTTCTTTTTTTCCTTTAGAGGTTAGGTCTTCCCATTCTGTGAACATAGCACTTGTCACATCATACCAATTCTTTGCTTTAATTTCTCTGTTACGATACTCGGCCAACTGAACATCATAAAGGGCAGGTCTCTCTCTCACTTCAAGTATAAACTTTTCAATGTCAAACATTGTACTTAAAAAGCTTCTAGAAACGTCTTTGCTTAACGAGAGGCCATGCTGAAATGACGCTGCGTTTGAAGGCGCGCCCGCTGCGCGCTCGTCGCGAGAGCGCCGCGAGGGCGCGGCGCGTTGCTAGTCGCGGCGGGCTAGCGACGATGTAATAAAGTTTTGCGCGCTCGTTGACACTCGTCGCATCGCGGCGATAATATCGCCGTGTGAAGACGGTTCCATAGAGAGTGTATAGAAAAACGTGGCACGGCGATAAGCGGTATCCATGACTTGGGCTTAGATCGGTCTATTACCAGACGAGCGGACGGCGAGACCAATAGCAATAGCTCGTCGTCCGCAAGGCCGCGTCTTCCGTGGCTGGTATAGTAATTGGGATCAGATCACGCGTTCATCCTCCTCAGAACGAGGCTGCCACCTGCTATTCCGACTTGCTAATGAACCAAGGCCCGGAGCGGCAGTGACCTCTCGGCGTGAGAGGTCACTGCCGCCGATTGCATCCACGAGGACATGGCGGTGCTCTGCCCAAGGCGGACACGCCGCTACCGTATGTTCCAACATAACCACCGGGCGGTTCACATAATGGTAACACCGTTGTTCTCCAGAACGATTTTAACGAGGCTTAAAGAAGTTGAACCCGACAGTATGGACTGTTCCAGGATCCTTCCTAGGAACTCGAAATGATTCTGAAGTTCAAGTTTACGTTGAAAGCTTTCGGAGTTTTATACCTGAATCTGTGTTGGACGAAGAGTAGACTTCATCTGTTGAGTACCTTTCAGGCTTGAAATTGATACCTATTCAATATGCCTTCTTACCATGCGCTGGTCACTACGCCAGCGCGTTTCTTCGCGTTGATGCCGTGTTGCGCTAAAAAACAGTACCGAGTAAATTGGGGTCTTTGACTTTGTTTTTTAAACTTTGTCACAGCATCTTGGAGTATAACTTTCGCACAGCTTACCAACCAATAGAAACACAGTAAACAGAGTTTATCATGTTCCTATTGGTTATATGGCTTGTCCAAAGTTATAGCCCAGGGCCACAGTAACCCCACTTTACGGTACTTTGAAACCAAGCTATGACAATTTAAAATTCAGAAACCGGCATGGGTAATACTTGTATAAGTTAAGGTCTATGTGTGGAACATCAGGGACGAGACAGGATCCTTTTTGGTCAGGAGTCTAAGGAAATATTACCTATATTTTGTATGAATACCACCACACATATCCGTGCCCTTGCCGATAACAGAGCGTCAGTGTCAGTGCCGGCAGAGGAATGTAAATTTCAGGACAGGGCCGACACCGTAACGTGTGCAAGAGTTCCGATTACAGTCCAGTCCCTTATGTGTGGAAATAACATTTTAACGTGGCATCATAGACCAGTGCAAATAGCTTTTGAAAGGGACTTAAATAGTAGTAGAATGAAACCCATTGGAAAAGGAAGATAATATAGCAAAAAT
Source organism: Mythimna loreyi (assembly GCA_029852875.1). Classification (NCBI taxonomy): domain Eukaryota; kingdom Metazoa; phylum Arthropoda; class Insecta; order Lepidoptera; family Noctuidae; genus Mythimna; species Mythimna loreyi. Next base: position 9,545,845 of record CM056786.1, read on the forward strand.
TTAAGGAAAAATAAATTACGGTCGATCTGAGGTCGGGAAGTGGATGGGTGTGCGCTTTTAAGGGGAAAAAATGGTTTATCTCTAATTCCGGCAAAACTACTGGTTATATGGAAAAATGTCTAATAGCAAACTTGTAGGTCATAGAAAGATCTACCACTTTTGTATTTACACTTTTTCACATAGCCTCAACATCTATGTGAAAAGTCCAAAAAACCGAGCTTTTTAATTTAATTTTTATCTCCTTTAAAAATAACTTATTTTTCACAAACTTGGGTGAGAAGTTTCCTTTTTATGTCCCAAACTTGCTATAATTTTTTTGATTAAAAATATTCACAGTTGCTCTTTATTTTGACTTAACATCGAAAAAACCGCCTATTTTTCAATCGAAAAATCTCACGTAAAAATATGTGATTTTTTTAAAAACTTTATGGGTCAATTCACACTGTAAGAGCAGCGGCCGGCAGCGGCCGTAAGAGCAAGTGACTGAGCGCGGCGATGCGCAGTGCGGCGCCGCGAGAGGCAGCGCGGCATCCCGAGGCGCAACGAGCCTCCGCGTGGTGGCTTTGAAAACTAGTGTGCGATCTACTTCAGTCAAGGAAAGTTGTGTGGCAATAAATATGGTGGATTTCGATTTATGTATCATAGCACTAGCTGTAGAAGAAGAACAAGAAGTAAGAAACAAAACGGAAAGAAAAAGGAAGGACACGAAATGCGCAAACGGCAGGGAGGGCGGGTAGGAAATGGTCGCTCGCGCGCAGCTGCGAGTCTGTCAGCTGCGCCGCGGTCGGCCGCACGTCTGCTAGCGGCGCCGCGATCAGCCGCGCGGCGCCTCTTTTGCCTAGTCGGTAGTAGGCTCGTGCAGGCTCGCGACGCCACGCTACCCCTCCTTTGCCTTCAAATGACTATGAACTTTTTAATCACGTAGATATGATTCAAAATAGTTTGTAATATTTTGCCTCAAAAAGACGCTGCCGGCCGCTGCTCTTTCAGTGGGAATTGACCCTATTGGCTTCTTATTCATTGGAATCCTTACTTTTAGATGCTGTAAAAAAAGATATACATTACTATAGTAAGTTTTTTCAGAAAATGCAAAAAACTAAAAAATCTCGAATCAGAAATTACTTTTGTTCAATCATTATTAGCGACCCGCTCCAGCTTCGCGCGGGTGCAAAGGTGATAAATTATACAGTATAAACCTTCCTCTTGAATCATTCTATCTATTAAAAAAACCGCATCAAAATCCATTGCGAATGTTTTTGCTTTTAAAGATCTAAGCATATACATGGATAAGCGACTTTGTTTTATACTATGCAATGATATACTGAGGTATTTACTAAATTTTTTATAAAAGATTTAAAAGGTATTTCATGTTGGAAATGTAATTGCTGCAATTTTATGCAGTAAAAACGTTGTCTTATTAAATTTTAGCTTCGTTTAATCAGTCAACGTTATTTATATTCATTACATATGTTTAAATAATATAATCTTGCCTCATATATTTTATCTTACATTCTAATCAGTTATTAGTTTTTACCATTAGTTTTTGTCTCTTTGATAGCATTTCTTCATGGTCAAATTCGAAAAACTTACTTACTTATGATTCAGATGATGAAATTCATCATCTGAATCATTAACTTCCTCGTAGGTTTGTTCTTCCACATTGAAGCATTATGTAAGCATATGCAATTGCAGCAGCCACATTTCCAACATGAAATCCCCTTTAAATCTTATAAAAAATTTAATAAACACCTCAGTACATTATTACATAGTATAAAACAAAGTTGCTTATCCCTGTATATGCTTAGATCTTTAAAAGTTCGCAACGGATTTTGATGCGGTTTTTTTAAATAAATAGAACGATTCCAGAGGAAGGTTTATAGGTATAATATATCACCTTTTGCACCCCTGCGATGCTGGAGCGGGTCGCTAACAATGATTAAACAAAAGAAATTTCTAATTCGAGTTTTTTTAGTTTTTCGCATTTTCTGAGAAAATTTACTATGGTAATGTATATATTTTTTTGCACCATCAAAAAGTAAAAATTTCGACGAATAAGAAGCCAACAAACGTTTTAAAAAAATCACATATTTTTACGTGAGATTTTTCGATTGAAAAATAGTCTATTTTTTCGATGTTCAGTCAAAATAAAGAGCTACAGTAAATATTTTAAATAAGTAAAAAAAATTAGGGTAAGTTTGGGACATTAAAAGGTAACTTTTCACAAAGATTTGTGAAAAAAAAGTGATTTTTAAAGAAGATAAAAAATAAAAACTAGAAACATAGTTTTTTGGACTTTTCACATAGATTTTGAGGTTATGTCAAAAAAATGTAAATACAAAAGTGGTAGATCTTTTTATGATCTACAAGTTAGCAATTTGAATGTTTCCCCTAGAACCAAGTAGTTTTGCCGGAATTAGAGATAAACCATTTTTTCCCCTTAAAAGCGCACACCCATCCACTTCCCGACCTCAGATCGACCGTAATTTATTTTTCCTTAAATTTTTGCTATATTATCTTCCTTTTCCAATGGGTTTCATTCTACTACTATTTAGGTCCACTTTTTATCGTTAACGGTGCTATTTGCACTGGACTATCATATAGGTATAGCCCATGTTATGGAATGTTCATATCATTTAGCTACACCTCATTCTTTTATCCATTCAGGCTATTCATTCATTTAGTTTCATGTGATCTTTAATTATTAACAAATAAGAAATGTCACACTACTGTGTAGGTACCTACTGTCAGAATGCCTAATGTTAAAAGTTAAAATGGTTAGCATAAAATACTATTTTACTTTTATAACATCATCTGTTTTTCTTTTCAGACTGTGATGATTCATCCAAATAGTGCTTTATTTGAAGAATTACCAAGATGGGTGATTTACCATGAATTAGTATTTACTTCCAAAGAATTTATGAGACAAGTCACAGAAATAGAAAGTAAATGGCTCTTGGAAGTTGCTCCACATTACTACAAAGCCAAAGAACTTGAAGATTCCACAAATAAGAAGATGCCAAAAACTGTTGGTAAATCTTCCAATCAATAAAAAAAAATATTTCAAAATTGTATTTATTTTCTAAAAACACCTCTTTAGAAGTGCACTCTAACAATATTAGGTACAGTCTGTTAAGCATATCTACATTCTAAATAAAATACTGATACAAATTAATTTTAACCCCGATCACATCTTCAGTGTACTTTCCATCCTTCCTCTAGCCCTCCCATCATAGCTTAGTATTGAGACATTATAGGACTACAGGAACTCACTCATACCTCATTTGTTTTTAACAAATATGAGGAATGCCTTGCGAAGACATATTGCAAAATCATTTGGTATAGTGTTTTCCCCTAGTAAATATGAGGCTTATATAGTGTAAGGCTGGTCAGACAGACCTATGTAATATCTATGGACAGAAACATATAAGAATTGCAAAATGAAAAAATACCAATTTGCACTGCCCAGAATGCAATCATAACAAGACCTTTATATATAAAACTAGTTAAAAAAATTATTAATATAAAAGGAAACTAGTCTTAACAAATACATACAAATTTTAGAAGGAAAGTATATTTATAGTGGTAAAATGTGCAGAAATGGCATTACCACTGATATCATATTTGTTGCCCAAAGTGTAACTCAATACTGAGTTACACATTGCAAAAAACTTTCAGTAAGTTGGGTATTTCAGACTACCTTGGAGCCTTAATTTTATTTAATATACAGAATGAACAATTTGTCTAATCACTAATCTATGTATCCTAGTTCTATGAACATGTATTCAAACAATAGTCTCGATATCAAGATTATTACAATGACATCATGATTTCAAGTTATTAAGCAAAAAGTTTAGTTTGGATAAGTTTCTTTAAAAATCAGAACATCTTCCCTTTCTTTCCCAATCCCCATATCGTGTGGGCTCAGGTCCCCTGGGCCCACCAACTTCTCCTGTATTAGGGTTGGTATCATTGGGCCATGGAGGGAAAGGTTCTTCTTTTTGGGAGGGATGCATCACTGGTTGTTCCCCAAGATCATCAATAGGTGTTGTTTCTCTCAACTTTTTTCTAAATTCTGCCATTCTTTTAGACTGGGGCCTCTTGGATTCATCTCCAGCTTTTTCAATTGGTTCTGCTTCAGTTGTTGTAGAGTTATGAGAATATTTATAAAGTGATAAGTTTACAAATGAGGAATCTGTAATAAAGAAGAAAATAAGTAATTTATTGTCTCTTTCATTTATTCGCCTTGTAGATGTGCAAATTAAAAATTTCAAGTTGTTTAGGGTCGATAAACTGATATCTAGCATCATTATTACATCAGCAATAATTACTGACGAATTACCTCCTTTAAAGAGCGCCTAGACCTCACAAACATTCCTAGCATTATCATCATAAATTATTTCTAGTAAGAATATGCTTAACTAAAAACATTTTTTCAAATAAGTGCTGTGGTTACTAAGATTACCCACTACTTGTACTCTAATTTACAAAATTTGCTCTCTATTAAATAAAATTATAAAAGAAAAAAAAACACTCAATAAATCAAATAATTTATTATTATATATCGTACTCTCAACTCTACTATACTTTAAATAGTACTACCTGTACTAAAAATATAGTGGAGTAAAACTGATAATTACACAACTTACTTTTGGGGAGAATTCTCGTTACATAATAAATACGAGACATAATTTTAAAAAACAACGCAGCAATCTGAAAAAGCGCAATTCGGTAGAAATTTTTCTCGTATGTAATTGACATTGACACTTGTTTTGACACGTTTTTTTTTTTTCTTGTTAATTTTTTTTTTGTTTGAGTACTAAGAACCTGTGTGGACAGGCCCGCAGTCTTTTAAGCATGTTTTTATTATTTAACAATTTACATTACAATGCTGGTGCAACATGTTCTAATGTTTTTGTTTTGTAATAATTAGCAACAAATGTATCGAGTCACCCTTCTCGGCAAATCTTTCGCTGAAGTGGCCAAATACACGATAAAACTTACAGCTCCTTTTTACCAAGATCGCGCCAGTTCATATGACTATGTATGACACTGTGACACATAATGTCCAGTTGCATATACTTGAGATACAAAACCATCAATTTTGTGTTATAACATCCAGTAGGAACCAATTTGCGAATAATCGAAACAGTCACTGAAGTTCATTTGAAGTAATCCTGGTCAAGTCCGCGTCCGTGTCGGGCGTGCTACGCATTTTTATGAACATTACCGCTCGTTCATGTCTTCGTGTTTTGGTCATAGGGGCAAGCGGTAAGACTGACTGACAAAAACCATCATTCATGATAAGTTTGTTTGATGGAACTTTAAATTCGATTGTTTGCTTTCGCAGAGTGTTTTTCCTGTACAATAAAGCTACAAACAAACTATTGGACGTATCCGTCTGTCGCGGCAGAGAGTCGCAACTAATAGTGTACACAGTATGGATGGAGCGCCCCAGATTTCTTTTTCTGACGTCAGAAAGGTCAAGGTAAGCCCAAGGACACGTCAGACAACTTACGTCTGACAGTTTGCACAGGTCCATAAACATTCATTGTTTAGATACTTATCAGCTTTAGTAGTATGACGTGTCAAGGTCAGCCCTTGGGCGCAAAATCTTTTGATTTACATTTGATAGTTCGCACACCTCAATAGTCAATTCATTGTCTAGATACTTGTAAACCTAGATGGACGCGTCCTATAGTTAAAGCTACTTCGAGTTATAAAAGAACTACCATGGGTAAAAACTCTGGTTATTTTTGAACGCAGCCTCGCAAACTTTGACTTTGACATATGAGACTGATGACAGTGACTGACAGTTCGACTTTTTTCGAGTTTTCGAGTACAAAACAGAACTTGCAATAAAAAATTGTGTGCTTACATGGCAGCATCTTTATTTTATTTTTATCAAAATAGACATTTTAAGAAACACATCATTAATCATATTATATATATAATATTATTTACATCAGTGTACTATCGGCTACAGGGTCTGAAGTTCTGTTAGGGAGGTAATGATAGCAACTAATTTCCTGAGACGAAAATTATTCTCGCAAATTGCCCTGCAACAAATCCATAAGATGGCAAAAAGTTCATTCGAGTACGTAAAAAAGTTTGAACTAGATGACACTCTTTTGCCTAATAGTTGGATTGTCGTGAGACTCGATGGAAAGTGCTTTCACAAGTTCTCAGAAGAACATAATTTTGCAAAACCGAATGATATCAGAGCTTTGAAATTGATGAATTATGCTGCGTTTACCGTACTTCGTGAGTTCAATGACCTGTTAATGGCTTTTGGACAAAGCGACGAATATTCTTTTATTTTTAAAAAAAGTACAACATTGTACAAACGACGGGCAGCAAAACTATTGACAACAATCAACAGCAAGTTTTCTACGTCTTACGTATTTTACTGGAAAAAGTTTTTTGAGGAAGAGCCATTAAAATATCCACCAACATTTGATGGACGTGTAGTACTTTACCCTAATGATGAGAACCTTATAGACTACATGAAGTGGAGACAAGCTGATGTACACATAAACAATTTATACAACACAACATTTTGGACTTTGGTTTTAAAAGGAAACTTGAGTCCGTCACAAGTAAGTTAATCCAAACACAACCAAAAACAACAGTTTTTTAAATAATAAAACTGTACTTTAAAAATATACATTTTTTTATATAATAAGGAAACATAAAATACATTATTCTTTCACTTTTACTTACCTGATGGTTATGATGAGTGGTTGAAATAAAAATTGGTATAATTTTAAATTTTGGGCTTGCTAATTTAAGAGTTGTGTACTAACCAAATTTATTTTATGTCATGTGTTTATATTAATTCTAAATCTTCTATTTCAGGCTGAGAAACGTTTATGTGGGACAGTATCTGCTGATAAAAATGAAATTTTATTTAAAGAATTCCTGATAAATTATAATAATGAACCAGAAATATTCAAAAGAGGAACATTGTTGATGAGGAAGAGCATTTTCCACAATAATTTAGATAAGCACAGTAATGTGATAGTAGACACACATGATGACATGCTAAAGGATAGATTCTGGAAGGAGCACTCAAGTTTATTATTAAATAAGCCTAAAGAGAGTATGATGTATGTTGGACCCATTACTGACATTATTTCAGAACAAACTAATTGTATTAAAGATTAATTATTATACTATGTATAATTTAATTTCTATTTTTATTACTGTGACATAATCCTATTATCAATTCTCACAATAATCTCACAAAAAAAAATTGCTACTTTCACTTTTATATTGTGTTGTGTGTTATCTTAATATTTTTACACAAAAGAAAAATTAATTCTGGTTTTTCAGTAAAAAAAGTTTTAAGTATTTTTTAGGTATACTAGGTAAAAAAAAACATAAATATTTTACCCATGATATTAATGTCAATTTTATTCATCATTAAAAGCTTTTTTGATGTTCCCACTTCTGGGACACTGGCCGCCTCTCTAGGAGAGGAAGGGTGGGACAGAATCCACAATGCAGGCCCATTGTGGGCTCGGTAATTCAATTGAGAGGTCATTGAAAAAAAAATACACTAGTTGAATATTATTCATAATAATATAATAACAGGTGAATACAATAATATAATAATTATATAAATTACTTATATTGTAATGTTCATACAAGTAACTTGTTTACTTCTTCTGGTTTTCTGCGAACAATAGTATGTGGATCAGCATAACCATTTGAAGGATCATGAACAGCTTGGTACAATTGTGCATATATTGCAAATATTACTTCAAATGCTCGCTTTTTTACTAATGACTTGTGTGTATGGCTCAAGAGCAAATTTAGTTGTGGTAACATGTACACTTCTGGGGAGACTAAGAACATATCAAACTTGTTTAAAAATGTCTTCAATGTTGATGTGTCCATTCCGGGTATAGCCGATAGAGGACCACTTATTTTTTCTTGAAGAATTGTATAAATAGGGCCCAAATTTAAATTAGCAACAAGGAAACTGGCCTGCTCGGATGTCAAAGTATCAATTTGGGCTTCAGATTGAGCTTGCAACCTTTCATTATATTCATCCATTACTGTGTACAGGGATAATGTACACTGAATATGATAAATACAGTTTAGCATATAGACCGACATGTCAGAAGAACTCAAATGGCATGCAGTTTCATTTATCGCATGAAGTAAAGGATCTAATATGTGAGTAATTATCATTTTTCTATCAGTAGTATTTATATTATGGGACACATTCATAATGGCCAACAAATCTCGAAGGAAACTAACTAAGTCAGTCACAACAATTGATGGGTTTAAATCCACAGGTGGAGCTTTGACCCCATGGCTGAGTTCCTTCTGTATTTTACTATCCAGGGTAATAAGGAAAACCTCTTCACTTTTCTTCAATAGTTCTTCAAATGTATTTATTAAATGCCCATTTGATATAACAGCCTGTATCACATCCTTATAATATATTATTAGATTAGTTATAGACCATAAAATAAGGGGATCTTTATCTGGCTTCAATATAAGTTCTGCTCTAACTTTTAGCAAAGGACAAATAGCTTCCATGATATTTGTCAGAGCATCAATTATAAGTTGTTTCTTTTCAGGCATATTGCAAAACTTAAATAAATTTGCAAGATTTTCTTTTTCCACAGGTATTACTTGATAAACCCATGTTAAAATATCTCCAATATATCGTTTTGCATCATTGGCATAAAATTCAATAGGTTTAGAGCCTTCAGTGCCTTTAGTTAATGCATCAATAAAGAGTTGTACAATAGTTGCTTTGCGAGCTGAACTGTACTCATCAATTATATTAGAAAAAAGTACTTGTCTATTCTGAAATTTAGCTAAAGCAGTAGGAACCAGTGCATTATTCGGTGAATCAGTACATATGCAGGCTCCAATGGTCCAATGATACAATTTTTCAATAGCCACTTCTTGCTGCAGCCCTACTGTCTCCATGATATCAAATGCAGAAGTCTGATGCCAACACTTAATAAGTGTTTTGCAGTTACTGTACAACTTCTCTATGTGGGATAATGTCCCAAAGAAATCATGTGTGAGAGGTGTTTTGACTGAAACATTATATAAATACTCATTTTCCTCTGGGGATAGTTGAAATCCTTGTACAAAAGCACTAACCCAAATCTGCTTCTTTTCTGTCTTTTTTCTTTCATCTTTGAGCTTAGTTGTTTGAGTTATAAGATGATGAGTTTTGTTTTTGGATTCAGATAATCTGCTTGACATATCTTTGACTGCCACATCTAAAGATGATAGAGAATCAAGCAGTACTTGGAGTTTATCTTTTACTTTGCTATATTCCACCAAAATAGCTTTATTTACCAGCATATCCTTTTTTTCAATTTCATTTACAATTATTCTTCTTGTGTACGCAGAATTTGATGAACAAAAACCAGACACAGAATGTAATGCATCAGTATTATCTGAAATGATGTGACTGTCGAAGATCTTATTTATTCTTTGTCTTATAGGATTGTTATATGCGGAATCCATCGCATTTGATGTAAGATCAAACAATATTTTTCCAAAATACACGACACGTAAATATTCATACGTAAGTAAACAATTTGTCAATTGAGTTTGACTGTGCTTGCTGTGCTGCGTTCAAATTCGAGGTTAGAGTGAGAGTTAACTGATTCACAGGGTTGACACACTACACTCGCATTTTTGAACGTAAACGTCAAGTTCTATTGTCAATAGCTTACACCCTGTTCGAAGCTAAAGTTACTTAGGAGCTACCCGAGTCATAAAAGAACAATTCTGAGTTGCAACTCTATACTACTCTAGTTATTTTTGAACGCAGCCCTGTGCTTGACATATTGTCAGTTCAGTGTATTTTTTTATTGTCTTTTTTAAAGCACGGAACGCATAAAGAACACTTGAAAAAAGCGCGGGAAACTTCGAGCGGACCGGTGCATTTTTTCTGGACTAATTTTTCAACTTTATTATTTTTTCATTTTAAGGATCAGTTTTGTAATATATTGTAAATTTTATTAATATTTAGTGTACATATATTAGTTTTAGTATATAGTTGGATTCGGTAAGTTCTTTTTAATTTATTTTTTGTAGGTAAGTATGAATGAGCCCCCCCCCCCGGCTAATAATTATGTTACTATTTCCTCGACATTATCTAACGAATCGGGAATGGAAACTGATGGCTCCAATGCCCATCGTGGTCGAAAAAGAAATAGACTAAATAAAATATGCGGAATTTGTAACAAAAAAAAAAGGAAGCACAGTCAGGCTGTTGACGGCAAAACTGGTTGTTGTTGTGCTAGTGCTGACAGCGAAAACAGCGACTCAACAACAGTTGTTAAAGTTAATAACATCACCCCCAATAATATTACGAGCCCCCAGAATGTAACACCTACCATTGCTAGAAATAAATACGAGGTCTCTGACGTAGGCCCTTTTATCGTTCACGTACAAAAAGAGACAAAATCACCTAGTGACAATACCACCTTACACCCGGTCACATTTGGCAAGTTCTTAAAGAACAATGCCATTCATGACATCGTCGACGGTTCTCTTAAGAGGATAGGCAGAAATAAAATTTGTTTAGCTTTTAAAAACTTTAATAATGCCAATGCATTCATCTTTAATACTGAGTTACAAAAAAATAATTTAAAAGCATTTTTACCAACGTTTCATATTACTAGAATGGGCCTAGTACGTGGTGTACCATCTGATTGGTCACCTGAAGATATAATTGAAAATGCTAGAGTGCCGGATAATTGTGGCAAAATTCTTAAAGTTAGGCGTATAAATTACAAAACTTTTGTAGAAGGATCACCCGTCTGGAAACCAACGCAGAACGTAGTAATTACTCTTGACGGGCAGGTACTTCCTCCACGAATATTTATGTGTTACAACTCGTTACCTGTAGAACTCTATGTGTATCCCACTATCCAGTGCTACAATTGCTGTCGATTTGGCCATACAAAAATTCAATGTAGGTCCAAACCTAAATGTTACAAGTGTGGCCAGGAACACACTGGGGATACTTGTAATGTTGAAGAGGAAAATTCATCTTGCTGTCATTGCTCTGGCAAACATTTCGCCACCTCTAAATTATGTCCTGAATTTTTACGGCAAAAGGAAATTAAGACCGTTATGGCAGAAAAATGTATTTCCTATGGTGAAGTTGCTAAATTGATTCCACCTATTTCGAAATCTTATGCCCATGTAGCAAGCTCTCCTGTCACTACTCGCACTCACCAACAAAACAGCACTCACACAAACTCGTATACACAACATTCTCTTCCACACAGCTCAAACAAAAAAACAGTTTATATACATCGTCGGCCTCCTTCCAAACCAGGTAAAGGGTACGACCGAGAAAAGCACCAAAATATTGTTAATGAATACAATTTACCGAGCCCACAAAATGGCTGTGCCTTAAATACCAGTACTGTTCCTACAACAATGTCATTATCAGAAATAATCCAAACTCTCATACAAACACTTACTCAATATAACATAGAAATACCGTCCAACGTTGCCCCTATAGTCAATATGTATAAAAAACCTATTAATAATAATGTCAGTACAAATTCAGAACATATTACAATGGAACTGTAGAAGTGCAGTTTCAAAAAAAACCGAAATCATCTACATGTTAAATAAATATAATGCTTCGCTTTTTGCGATTTCAGAAACCTGGTTAAAACCAGACTCGATTTTCAAAATCAACGGTTTTTCTTGCTTAAGAGATGATAGGTCTGATGGGTATGGCGGGGCAGCTATACTCATCAGAAACACTGTCTCTTACTATCCTCTATCTCTTCCCTTATTTAATGATTTTTCTGTCGTAGCTGCGCAAGTAAATAATACTTGTATTGTTTCTATATACATTCCTTCTCCTTCTTCATCAGTCCTTCAACAATTCAACAATCTTTTATCTATTCTTCCTCGTCCTTTCTTAATTCTAGGCGACTTTAACTGTCACCATACTTCTTGGGGTTGTACTCTTTCATCATACTGTGGTGACATACTATTAGATATATTTGACGAACATAATATTTGTATATTAAATTCCGGATCACCAACAAGACGTACAGGGCCAAAAGAAAACTTGAGTGCAATAGATCTTTCTATTTGCACCCCTAATTTAGCTTCATCCTTTACATGGCGCACTTTGCCATCTTCTTATGGAAGCGACCACTTTCCAATTCTTATATCGCCCACACATCCTTGCAGGTCTCCTGGTCTGCCGAAGCAACCACGTTTAAAATATAAATTTGGTGCGGATGGGTTATGGGATAGATTTAGAACCCTTGTAGAATTTAAACTGTCTAACTTACAGAACAGTTTATCAGACAATCTTATTGATTATAATAATACTTTTACAAACGCACTTATACAAGCTGCAGATGAAACTTTCCCTTTAAAGAATTCAGCCAATGGTCGTATTCCTTCCCCTCCTTGGTGGGATAAAGAGTGTTCCCAAATAGTGAAAGTCAGAAAGGAAGCAGAAAAAAAATACAAAAATGATATGACAGAAGGTAATTTTAAAATTGTATGTGATGCTATGGTTAAAGCACGTAAATTACTCAAAGAAAAAAAAATTGAAGGGTGGAAAAAATTTTGCCTGTCGATCTCTCCTAATGTGAACGCTTCTATTGTCTGGCAAAATATAAGAAAGTTTCGTAACGGTGTTACTCCTTCTAATGTTTCTGGCATTCCCCCAAATTTAAGGAACTCTTTTCTTAATCGCCTAGCTCCGCCATCGGTCCCAGAGCAAGATATTATTGATGTTAACTTTCCTCCTTCTATAACCAATAACCAAAGTCCTCTAAATTCTCCTTTCACAATGAAAGAGTTACAGGGAGTCCTATCTTCAGTTAAAGATTCTGCGCCAGGTGAAGACGGTATTCCTTATTCATTCCTGGCTAATTTAAATACATCTTCACTTGAATTCTATTTGGACTTAATTAACAAAGTTATGCTCTCAGGTAAAATCCCTCCATCATGGAAAACTCAAACTGTTATTCCCATTTTGAAACCAGGTAAACCACCATTAGAACATTCATCTTACCGCCCAATAGCTTTATCACCTGTAATTGCAAAAGTAGCTGAAAACTTAGTTAAAAATCGTCTTGAATGGATTATTGAAAACCGTGGAATTTTACCAGAATCTCAGTTTGGATTTAGGAAAGGCAAAAGTACATTGGATAGTGTGGCTACATTGGTAACAGATATTAGAGTTGCGTTTTCACAAAATCAATCTGTTCTTGCAGTATTTTTAGACTTAGAATCAGCATATGACAGTGTTCTTTTGAATGTCCTTAAAAAAAAATTAGAGTTGCTGCAAATTCCTGAAATGTTGTCTCGTTTTATAATTAACCTCCTTTCAGGCAGAAAAATTAATTTAGATCAAACACAAGATGACAGTAGGTTAGTATGGAAAGGACTACCACAAGGTTCAGTTCTTAGCCCTATATTATTTAATTTGTATACGTTTGATTTACATTGTTCACTTCAAAATTCAACAAGCATCCTGCAATATGCAGATGACATAGTTTTATACGCTACAGGAAGTTCATCAAGTTATCTTTGTACTCTGCTATCTAACTCCCTAGTCGGTTTAAAAATTTGGATGGACAAAAATGGCCTGAGCATATCTGCGAGTAAGAGTTCCTTAGTTTTATTCACTCGACAACGTATTCAACCTCCAATATCAATAGATTGTAACAATAATGAAATACCAGTTAAGAACCAGGTCAAGTTTTTGGGCATTGTTTTGGACTCTAAACTTACGGGTATTCTACACTGCGATTATGCTCTAAACAAATGTCAAAAACTCTTAAATCTGATGAGATGTCTATCAGGTGTTTGGTGGGGTGCACATCCGTTTTCCTTAAAGCTTCTTTACAATGCTTTAGTTCGAAGTGTTCTTGATTATGGAATCTTCTTATTGGAACCTTGTAATTTAGCTGCCCTTAGGAAATTGGATTCCATCCAATCAAAGGCCTTGAGAATAATTACAGGAGCTATGAAATCTAGCCCCATTAACGCATTACAAATTGAGTGTAATGAACCTCCACTTGGTTTAAGACGTCAATTTTTAGCTGACCGGTTATTTTTCCGTGTTCTACAGTTTGCTAATAGTCCTTTAATCCAGAAACTTCAAGTGCTTGCTGATCTCATTGAGTCATCAAATTATTGGAATCACAAATCTGTTCCTTGTTTAGTTAAAAGTTATATCCGTTTTAAATCATTTCACGCACCGACACACCGGTCTCCAAAACTTGACTTGTTCAACAGTAAATATGAAGCTGTAGTGACACAGTACCTGTCACATTTACCTTACCTCCGAACACATACCACCGTACCACACCAGTTACCAGTTACCAATACCTCATACAACCTGTTACCATTACCTCAAAACCAATTACCATGTTTTCGACAAATCTCCGTTAAGAAATATTGAAGCAGGCGTTTCTGATAAGAAACAGTTTTTCGACTCAACTCTGTTAAGAAACAGGAAGTACACGTTTTTCGACTTTATCCGCACAGAAATAAGAAGCAACATGTTTTTCGACATCATCCGCACAGAAACAGGATAGCAGTCAGCATAAGCAGAAGCTCCAGCACTCTTCGTCTTGATTTCGAACTTCGCAGCCGCGCCGATAGACCACGTGAGCTCGCGCAGCGGAGATGTTGACTCGACGGCGTTCTTCCGGCGAAAAGGACCGCGACCCGCGCGCAGGTCGTATTTATACTTTCGCGACAATAATACTCCGCGCCCCGCGCAGGCGCACTCCGCGCGGCTCGTTCACCGCGTCTACGTCTGGCGCGCCCCCTACCGAGGAGTCGCGACTTATTATTGTAAATATATTAGCCTAACCACTACTTGAACCAATCAAAATGTAAATATAATTAGGGTGTAATTGTACAGAAATATACATTACTTGTTCCGACATCAACGAATCAACTTCGAGTTTCATTTCTCAACACGCAACCCTTAAATTGGTGACCCCGCTGGAAGATCAAGACGCCGACCTTCTCAAAATTGTGAAGAACCGTCAAGATCAACTCAAACCTTAACATCATGTCAACGGAACAAGAATTCAGCGATGCAACAGCAACAGTGACGAGCGACGTTGCCACCATATCACTGCCCGCACGTCTACCACCATTTTGGCGCCAAAACCCCCGACTTTGGTTTGCGCAATTTGAAGCCGCCGTCGCTGCCAGTAAAATCGGAGAGGATCAGAAGTTCAACCTCGTCGTTCCGCTGCTAGGCTGCAGCGATCTAGAGCAAATCGCAGACATCATACTCAATCCACCTCAAACTGGTAAATACAGCACACTGAAAAACAGGCTGATATCAACATATCAAGAATCGGACCACCGCCAGCTACAGAAACTACTCAGCGGCCTCGAACTCGGCGACCAGAAACCTAGTCAGCTACTTCGCAAGATGCGCGATTTGAGCGGGAAACTTCTAACAGACGAAGCACTCAAAGTCATGTGGTTAAATCAACTACCTACACAAATCCGCGCCGTTCTCTCAATCAACACCGAATCCACGCTCGAAGTCCTCTCTGCAATGGCCGATAAAATGATAGAACACTTCGAGCCAGCATCAGTCGCCGCAATCTCGACAGCAACCGCAACAAACGCATCAAGCCACGAAAATCAGCAAACATCTGTTATCAACAACCTGCAAGTCAATTTGTTATCAAAACAAATCGAAAAGCTTTCACTAGAAATCGCCGAACTACGCACGAGCTGGCAACAGCGCGCGGCGCACACACGCCCCACTCGCCCGCGTTCCCGGTATTCGTCGTCGACGCGGCAACGCAGCATTTCGCGCCAAAATTCTCGCGCGTCGAGCAAGCCGGGCGACGCTGATTGGCTGTGCTACTATCACCACCGATTCGGCGAAGACGCGCGCAAATGCGAATCTCCATGCTCCAAGAGGAAGGAAAACTAGAGAATACATCGACTGTGGCGGAAGTCGATGTATTTCAACCAAGCCTCCGCCTATGCATCATCGACAGGAACAGCAGAGAGAAGTTTCTTGTCGACACCGGAGCCGACATATCAGTCTTGGCAGCAAGAAACAAAAAATATTTCAAACCGGCTGAAAGTACCTACAACTTGTTCGCGGCAAACGGTACACAAATACGTACCTACGGAGAGCGCACGCTAGAGCTCAACCTAGGTTTACGTAGATGCTTCAAATGGACATTCGTCGTCGCCGACGTCAAGACATCCATAATAGGCGCAGACTTCCTAGCAAATCACAAACTACTAGTCGACTTACATCACAAAAAACTTATCGATCGCGTCACCGATCTCAGTGTGAACGCCATCACCACACAGGCAACTGAAGAAGCTGTATACATTATTGACCGTAACCATGCCTACCACAACATACTGAAGCAATATCCCGATGTTCTGCGACCCATGTCGACCAAATCTACTGCCAAACACGACGTTAAGCACCGCATCGAAACGACAGGCCAACCCATCTACTCAAGGCCCCGCCCCCTCCCGCCCGACAAATACAAAGCCGCCAAGCTCGAATTCGAAAAGATGATGGAGATGGGCATCTGCAAACCTTCCAAGAGCCCATGGGCCAGCCCATTACACGTCGTGAAGAAAAAAGATGGCTCACTACGAGTTTGCGGTGATTACCGAAGACTTAACGCCGTGACCGTACCCGATCGCTACCCAATTCCGAGAATGCAAGACTTTACCTACCAACTACACGGGAAAAAAGTCTTTTCGAAATTAGATATGAAAATGGCCTACTATTCGATACCTATTCATGAAGAAGACGCTGCAAAGACCGCCATCATCACACCATTTGGCCTCTTCGAATTTAATTGCATGACGTTTGGCCTACGCAACTCCGGTCAAACGTTTCAACGTTTCATGCATGAAGTACTGCGTGGTCTCGACGACATCGTATTCTGTTTCGTCGACGATTTACTTGTATATTCAAATAACGAAGAGGAACACCAGCGCCACCTACATCAAGTACTCGAACGACTGAACAACTATGGCGTCACACTCAACATCGATAAATGCGAATTCGGCACTAACAAAATACAGTTTCTCGGATACGAAGTCACTCAGGAAGGAATCAAACCCACACAAGATCGTATCCAAGCCATAGTCAACTATCCAAAACCAAATACAATTCAAGAATTACGAAGATTTTTAGGCATGATTAACTTTTACCGCAGCTGCCTACCCCATCAAGCCGAACATCAAAACCTACTCAATAAGTACCTACACAACAGCAAGAAAAACGACAAATCACCTATCGCCTGGACGCCTGAAGCCGAGAAAGCCTTTGAACATTGCCGTCAAAGCATACTCAAGGCAACTACGCTGGCACATCCAATACCAAACGCACCGTTATGTCTCTTCACCGACGCTTCGGATACCAGCATTGGCGCCGTCCTGCAACAAAAAGTCGACAACATATGGAAACCTCTCGCATTCTACTCGAAAACAATGAGCGACACTCAGCGACGCTACAGCGTATACGATCGCGAACTTTTAGCTATGTACACAGCTGTGCAACATTTACGTCGGCTGATAGAGGGCAACGACCTTACGATTTACACCGACCACA
Organism: Mythimna loreyi; assembly: GCA_029852875.1. Taxonomy (NCBI): domain Eukaryota; kingdom Metazoa; phylum Arthropoda; class Insecta; order Lepidoptera; family Noctuidae; genus Mythimna; species Mythimna loreyi. Next base: position 9,563,450 of record CM056786.1, read on the forward strand.
AACCTCTAACGTACGCACTTTCAAGACCACCGAGTAGCAGTGACACGCCTAGAAGAGAGCGACAACTTCACTATATTAGCCAATTCTGCACAAACATAAAATATATCAACGGTCATATGAACGCAGCGGCTGACGCGTTATCACGCATTGAAGAAGTCGAACTACAAAACTCAACCATCGACTACAATCAACTCGTTCAAGAATACGACAACGATTCCGAACTACAATCTTGCTTGAACAACCCCAAACTCAAGTTCACCCGACTAACTATGCCCGGAGTTCAACGACCCATACTTTGCGAAACATCGACAGCAAATGTTCGACCATATTTACCGCCGACTTATCGTTTTGCCGCCTTCAAAGCGCAACACGATTTATGTCACCCCGGAGTACGGACATCAAGAAAAATAATTACAAATAAATTCTTCTGGCCTTCCATGAACAAAGACGTAGCCACGTGGGCAAGGGCATGCATCGGTTGTCAACGCGCCAAAGTTCATCGACACGTAAAGAGCCCACTCGGTCAATTCCAAGAATCCGCACGTTTCGAACACATTCACGTCGACATTGTCGGAGAGTTACCTCCGTCTAATGACTACAGATACCTCGTCACGATAATCGACCGCTGCACCAAGTGGCTGGAAGCTATACCTGCACGTGACATCACCGCCGAGACAGTCGCAAGAGCCGTGTACGATGGGTGGATATCGCGATTCGGATGCCCGTTACGTATCACAACGGACCAAGGGAGACAATTCGAGTCTGCATTATTTACGTCTCTCATGAAGAAGTTTGGTGTCACTCGTATTCGAACCACCCCATACCACCCTCAGGCGAACGGTCAAGTCGAACGTGCCCACAAAACGCTGAAGTCAGCACTAATGGCGAGAGCAGCCGCGACACGCTGGAGTGAGGAGCTACCTACAGTTCTCCTAGGACTACGTACAGCGCTACGCGAAAACACCTCCTTCAGCCCAGCCCAAATGACGTACGGTACTACGTTACGCATTCCGTCTGATTTCTTCGTGCCTACAACGCCGAACATCGAAGACGCCGAATTCGTTCGTCAGCTGACTGAAACAATGTCGTCACTATCACCCGTGAGAAGAACGCACACATCGAACGCGAACACATTCGTATATAAGGATCTCGCAACATGTACGCACGCGTTCCTACGCAACGACACCGTGCGGAGACCGCTCACACCGCCTTACGACGGCCCGTACGAGATTCTACGCCGCAGCGAAGATGGGAAACAATTCACGTTACAGCTACCACGTCGTACTATCGTCGTGTCAGTCGACCGATTGAAACCGGCACACCTATATAATGAAGACGCCACAAAAACACAACCTTCAGTTACGTCACGCTTACCGACACCCGCCTCACGTTCGACAACGCAAGATCAGCAAAACGTGCCAGCATGCAAGCATACCTACGACGCTCCCACTAGCATACCTACGTCTCACAAGCATACTTACGTCACGAGAACCGGCCGTACGGTGAAGCCGAACGTACGCTTCGCTTAGGGGGGAGTGATGTAGTGACACAGTACCTGTCACATTTACCTTACCTCCGAACACATACCACCGTACCACACCAGTTACCAGTTACCAATACCTCATACAACCTGTTACCATTACCTCAAAACCAATTACCATGTTTTCGACAAATCTCCGTTAAGAAATATTGAAGCAGGCGTTTCTGATAAGAAACAGTTTTTCGACTCAACTCTGTTAAGAAACAGGAAGTACACGTTTTTCGACTTTATCCGCACAGAAATAAGAAGCAACATGTTTTTCGACATCATCCGCACAGAAACAGGATAGCAGTCAGCATAAGCAGAAGCTCCAGCACTCTTCGTCTTGATTTCGAACTTCGCAGCCGCGCCGATAGACCACGTGAGCTCGCGCAGCGGAGATGTTGACTCGACGGCGTTCTTCCGGCGAAAAGGACCGCGACCCGCGCGCAGGTCGTATTTATACTTTCGCGACAATAATACTCCGCGCCCCGCGCAGGCGCACTCCGCGCGGCTCGTTCACCGCGTCTACGTCTGGCGCGCCCCCTACCGAGGAGTCGCGACTTATTATTGTAAATATATTAGCCCAACCACTACTTGAACCAATCAAAATGTAAATATAATTAGGGTGTAATTGTACAGAAATATACATTACTTGTTCCGACATCAACGAATCAACTTCGAGTTTCATTTCTCAACACGCAACCCTTAAAAAGCCTTGATTAATACTCCATCTGTAAGGTACATTGTAGATATAGATAAAAATAACGCTAATACACATTTTAATTTTATTGTGCAGGAAAATTGGCCTGAGTGGCATCATATTTTCACTGATGCTTCCAAACATATATCGGATGATTTTGTGGGGGTAGGAATATATCATGCACAATACAATATTGTCCAGAAGGTAAAATGCCCACCTGAAGCAACTGTATTTACTGGTGAATGTCTTGGTATTCTTAAAGCTGTAGAATACATTTTACTTTTAAAACTTCGAAACAGTTTAATTTTAACTGATTCCATGAGTGCCCTTCAGGCGCTATTGAGATATCCTTTTAAATCTAAACCACCGTCTCCTCTTATAGCACATATTAGGAATAAACTTTTTGACTGTGTTGTGAAGGGTTTTTCTGTTGTCTTTGTCTGGATACCGAGTCATTGTGGTATAAAAGGTAATGAAAAAGCTGATAGACTTGCCAATGAGGCTGTGGTGTGTGGAGATAATGTCCCATTCAAAAATTATTGTCAGGATTTGGCTACTCTTCCTAGACATTATCTTAGGGATTCCTGGGATAAAGTTTGGGCAGAAAGTAGCTGTTCAAAAGGGAAATACTACTTTAGTATACAATCACAAATTCCACGTAAACCTTGGTTCTCTATCCTCAGACTTGGCAAAATTGCGACAACCATTTTAATAAGAATGCGTTTAGGCCATACTACTTGCCCAGTGCATCTTGCACGCTTCCATATCATAGATAGTCCTCAATGTGAATGTGGACATGACTTTGGGGACCTGAACCACATATTCTTTTCCTGCCCAATTCATGACCGTACTTCCTTTTTATATAGTTTGATAACCCTCCGTGTCCCTTTCCCTACATCAATACAAACTCTTCTTTTTTCTTTTAACCCTTCCATATATAGTGTTCTTTCCGATTATATTTATGAAAACAATATCCGTCTGTAAAATATGTAAATACGAGTATTTATTAGTAGTATAACAAGCTTATAATTTTATTCATGTAATATTTTTAATAATTAAGTTTAGAATAGTTATATTTATGATCCTGTTTTTTTACACATTTCTGATCCCGATATTCCAAATTCCATAATTTTTCGCGTGTTATGTTTCCCTACCTTTCCTTTCAAAACCTACCCAAACAAAATAAACAACAATCTACTCGCCTAACAACTTGACGCTGGCAGATGCACAAGAGTGCTAGCCACAACACTCTCCTGTCTACGGAGCGGGAGAAAAAAAAAAAAAAAAAAAAAAAGAACACTTTTGGCTTTGGTACTAAGTTTTTTAAGCTATCTATTTTTTTATTACAATTAATTAAATTATGGTTTTACACATTCTGATAGTTTGGTAGTATTTTGGCAAAAGTATCAAACCAGTCGTCTCAGAAAACTTCGCTGTGGTAGTCAAGATTACAATAAAATTTCTTAACTCCATTTTTATCGAGATTGTGCAGCCTGTTTCATTAATTTTATAATATATTGTCCAGTCACGCAGATACTTGAGATACGAAACTATGCCAATTTTACACCACAATGTAATGTTAACTATGCTAATATATAATATGTATATGACGTAATATAAAGTTGGGTATACCTACCTCTCTCTTTTTGTGACTCAGGATGGAATAAATGCCTTGGTAGTGGACACATAAAATTTAGATTTTTTCTTTCTTTTACCATCGCACGATTTTGTGAAGCTATCCAGAATTGATAGCTTCACAAAATCGTGCGTTAAATTATTTAGTTTCTTGATATCGAGACGGCATGCGGCAGTACGTGTAACTTTTATTGGCAAGATTCTAATTTAGTTCATTTTGCCAAGATTATACGTGTTCAATTATTTCACATATTCCCTTTTACATCACCCCATTTACATGTGAAAAATACATCTCCTAAACTTCACTCAAAAAATTCCGCCTATAACCTACCAACTTTGTCTATGATGGATCTAGAAGAAATAAAAACGAAATTGTTTATGGTTACATCATATGATCATTGATCACCCACTTCAATTGGATTCCTCCTTCTGTCTTTGGTCTGTTTTACTGATTTGGGTGGTCTGGATTTCTAATAACAGCTCATTTCACAGTTTTTGTGGAATTATCTCACAAGCATAATGAAGGGGTGCATTTTCAACATTGATAATGGCTATCTGGAAGGATTGTGCCGTGGTTTCAAAAATGGTATCCTTAAACAGGCTGACTACTTGAACTTGGTGCAGTGCGAAACACTGGAAGGTAAGTAGATAAAACTATGACAATAAGTCACTTTTTAAACCACTTATGTTTGGAATTATCAATTTTTAATTCCCAATTTTTGCAATAATAGTCATTTGACATTAATCAATGTTTACAGATTTGAAGCTTCATCTGCAAGGTACTGATTACGGTAGCTTCCTTGCCAATGAGCCAAGCCCCCTGGCTGTCTCTACTATCGATGATAAACTTCGTGAAAAACTCGTCATTGAGTTCATACATATGAGGAATCACTCAGTGGAGCCTCTGTCTACCTTTTTGGATTTCATTACATACAGTTACATGATCGACAACATCATTCTGTTGATTACTGGTACTTTACACCAGAGACCCATTTCCGAGTTGATTCCAAAATGTCACCCATTGGGTTCTTTTGAGCAGATGGAAGCTATCCATGTTGCTGCTACCCCTGCAGAACTGTACAATGCAGTCCTTGTTGACACCCCTCTGGCCCCATTCTTTGTGGACTGCATCAGTGAGCAAGACTTGGATGAGATGAATATTGAGATTATTCGTAACACTCTCTACAAGGCTTACCTGGAAGCCTTCTATGATTTCTGCAATGAGATTGGTGGTACTACTGCTGATGTTATGTGTGAAATTTTGGAAGTAAGTCGAGTTCCTCTTCATTTTCTTAATACATTTAAGATTTACAAAAAAAAAAAGAACTCTGTAGCTAAGCACTGAGCATAAACGCAAGGCAACAATAGCTAAGTATAACGACAACTTAGATGATAGGTTGTGGGCACATAAACAAATGTTGTATTGTTTTGACGCTATGTATAGTATATAAAAATCACTAACGCTTTTTAATTAAATTCTGTTTACAGTTTGAAGCAGATCGCCGTGCTATCATTATTACCATCAACTCTTTTGGGACTGAGTTGTCCAAGGATGACCGTGCTAAACTGTACCCACGCTGTGGTAAACTACATCCTGATGGATTGGCTGCACTGGCCAGAGCTGATGATTATGAGCAGGTCAAGACTGTGGCTGAGTACTATGCAGAATACTCTGTATTGTTTGAAGGCGCTGGCTCCAATGTTGGTGACAAAACCTTGGAAGACAAGTTCTTTGAATATGAGGTAAGTCTTTTTTTTTATATATGATATAAATTAGTTCTTGTATGCAATCTCACCGTATAGAAAACAGTGATGCAATCGTAGATAGTGAATCATACTAGTTTTATTTAAGGGCCTGTTTACTTTAGTTTTGAATAAGTACATCTAAATTTTAGTCATACAGGAAAACCTCCACCCAATTGGAAAACCATTTTTTGTGGCTGATACCTTTATTGTAGAAGAAATCTAAATTTATCAAACATTACTTAAAGGCTAGTATTTAAGAATAAAAATTAAAACACCAAAAAGATTATTGCATAGATTTTTCTTACATAAATAGATAAACATGTGCTTTTTTTAAAATATATTTCATAAAACTCAATTTTTTTTTTTTTTTTTAGGCTCTGCAACACACAAAATTATTTATAAATTATTTTGTGTGTGTATATATAAAAAATGAAACCATGTATTGTAATGTTAAGTTGACACTTGAGAGTTCTATTCATGCATTTTTAATTATAATTACCAAACAATTCATAATAATATTTAATTTTAATAAATCAGGTAAAAATAAACTTTATACCCAGTATAAACACAGCGGTGAGGTTTAGTTGCATCTGTCATTTATATTAATTTCAGTGCTGTTTTTAGTTATATCTATGGTCTATTTTTTCATTATGGACTAGGAAGAGGACGGAGGTGCCGCTACTGATATTGATACCAAAAGATCGGAAAATATTCGTAAAATTCGTAAGAATTATCATTAAAAGTTTTAAATGGTCAGATTTTGCACTTCCCGATTTGACAGTTGCAAATATCTTTGTATCATACGAATATGGGCGTTTATTTATTTGGGGATATTTATTTGTTTTAAAGTTGATGACTCATCATGGTTAACCCGTTTCGCAAGTTCTAGCCTAAGTAAAAGGCCGAGTGTAAAAAATATAGAAAAATGTTTGAATATTTATTTATAAAAACTTTATGTGCATAATAAGCACAAAGGCGGACTTAGCCTTTGTACAGTGTTATGTGCATAAAGTTTTAACTGAAGTTAACATTGCATAAGTGAAGGGAATAGTGACTGAAAATCCTCATTCAAGTATGTATCTCACTAGTCGATCTGTACCATTTTAACTAATCATTTTGGTATGAAACATGTTTACGCTCATCTAGTCCCAAAAGACCTGAATTTTCTCCAAAAACTCAATCGCATGAGGGTCGCTGAGGACATGCTAGAACGAGTCAATTCCAACCCAACATTCATGAAACGCATTGTTACTGGCGACGAGACGTGGGTTTATGTTTGACATGCAAACAAGTCGTCAACAAGCTTCGAAGTGGCGCCTTCCAACTGGACCAAAACCGAAAAAAAAACACGCGTTTAAAAAATGTTTTGATGATTGGATAAAGCCGCGTTTCCACTAGGCAACAATTGACGCGCGACACGTGACGCTCAACACAACAGCGCACGACGTTGCCAGCTAGCGGGCAACGTGACGCGCGACTTGTTGTTTGTTTAAAGAGCATCGTTACATTTTCTTTATTTGTAGTTATTTTCAAACTCACCAACGAGGTTTTTTTCTTTTTGACGCATTTTTCGACAAAATTATAACCACTGCCGCTGCAATTAACAAGTTCCTCTGGCGACATGTTAGCGACGACTGACGTAAAGTAGTAGATGCGTAGACAGACAATGTTGTTCAACAAAAGTTCCGCGCTGACATTCAACATGTTGGGCAACTTGTTGTGCAACATGTTTCGCGTCAATTGTTGCCTATTGGAAACACGGCTTTATTCGTTGGCGTAAGTGTATCGTTTCTGAAGGGGCATACTTTGAAGGTAAAGATAAAGATACTTTTATATTTGCCGAAACATGGGTATACATACAATTTTAGCATGCAGGATGTTACACAATGAATTATTGTTCGTACATGTTTTACCTTTGTGGCGTACAAACTAAAAATTTACAAAAAAAAATATTTATCTAAGTAAGACTATAAGAAAGGGATTTTAGGGCTGTAAATCAGTGAAATAATCTCATAAAAAAAAAAAAAACAATTAAAATTAGATGTAAAAAATTAAATTTGGATGAATAACAAAAATTTTATGTTTTATTGATCTTTTCCTGGTACTTTCTTGTCAGGGTTATATAGATCAAAGTGATAATTATCAACTTGTGAATAGTATAACTTCATATATAGCGATTTTTAAAAATAATTAATTGACTCGCATTTTACCGCTATCTAACTTGATGTCATGTTGTGGCTGAAGACAAAATAAACTTGCCTAGAAGTAATGTTCTCACTAATGACTTTACCCTAGTAGCTATCAGTTACACTAATAATATTAATCACTAGTAATATATTTCCACGTCGCACGAATGCACCTGGACAGATGGGCGAAGATTGTCACTCAGTGGACACCTGAGGGAGGTCGACGCCGTCCAGGTCGACCGCGGCGAAGGTGGAGTGACGATCTCATCATGTTCGCAGGGCAATGTTTGTCCTGCGAACATGCCGGAGCCGGAGGTCGCCCTAGACAGAGAGATATGGAAGGAAAAAGAGGAAGCCTTTGCCCACCAGTGGGACATACAATAGGCTAATAAAGAAAAATATATATATTTAGCCCAATAACAACATCTCTTGTTCTTTTCCAGGTGAAGCTCAATGTCTATGCATTCCTACAACAATTCCACTTTGGCGTGTTCTACTCTTACCTGAAGCTGAAGGAACAGGAATGCCGAAACATTGTTTGGATCAGTGAATGTGTGGCTCAGAAGCACCGTGCTAAAATTGACAACTACATTCCCATTTTCTAAACTGTCTATGTATGGCACTCTGAACTTTGAGAATTCCTTTTTGCTTTACACATACCTTATTTGGAATTTTATTCTTCAGTCTAGAGAAATGTACCTTTATATAAATACTGTTATAATATAGATTTATAAGAAATAGTGTAAACATACTAAGAAATTTCTGTTTTTGATACATCTAAGGTTGTTCATGGTGTATCCAGAGTAGTGTTTAATTGATTATATATATATCCGTCTTTTCGACTTGGGCATGATTCCCTTGATATGAAATGATTCTTTGCTTCATGATGCTTCACTGTCACTGTACATATTTCCCACATAATATTATTCTGTTAGATACCTACACTACTGTGTTAGGTTTCAGGTATTGAAGAGGAATAAATAATAACGTTTATAATTATATTTGAAACAGTATTTTAAAGTTTTTTTTTAGTTCTTTTTTTAATTTCTACTTGAGGTTCATCATTGCTAATAATTTTGTTAATATATGTTATTAAAAAACTAAGTTCTTCAGCTAATCAAACCTATCATTTCCGTTTGCCTTGGTCAGATATAAATCATAAAACAAATATATTAGTGCAAAGGATAGGTTCTTGCTGTTTTTCCAAAGCATACATATAATTTGTTTTGTTTTAAAATTACAAACAAATGCAAAGAAAATATTTGTTAAGAAATATAAAGTTAATAATAAATAGATTCTGTCTATCATATATTAATATTTGTTATCTGTACTCATAACATATTGTTAAAAATTAAGAAGGGATTGTATAATACTGTTGCTTAGTTTTTACGTAAGCGGAGATTCCGCCTTACTTGTTTGTGGCACAGTATGTTTTATTTATTTTAAAACAATTATGATTTTTAGTTTGAAAATGTATGACTATTTATAATCATTGGACACATATGTAATGTTATACAATTAAAGTATTTATAATAGTCCAAGTTTGATTATCATTCTCTTTAACAACCATAGTAGAAGGTAGAATAGAACCTAAGGACGGACACGTAACTAAAATAATGCTTACTCATACACAACTCAATTAGAAATTATTATAAATTATAATTTACTATCATAATTCGAGCTGATTTCAACAGTGACTTTTTTTCCCACTGTAGGAATACTATATGAGAATTATGCAAGTGGATTACGTTAGCAGTACCTACATCGGTATTGGTATATGCATGCTCCCACAATAGCGCTTATCAAAATAGGTAGGAATTAGTAAAAAAAAAATAGCTGAAATGATTCAGTAGCCGATTCTGCACATACTACTTTCAGGATTTCCCTTGAGCGAACGCCGCCGTTCGCGCGGGTTTACGGAAGCTTGCTAATTTTACAAATTTAAATTTATTTGCCTATAAAAACTTTATTTACGTTCTTGGATAAATATCAAATGCCCTATAAAAAAAAAAACTCAACATTTTATAATCTACTAGATTTTGTCAGCGGCTTTGCCCGCGTACATAAAATATAGCTTTGACACTCAGGAGTAAAGCAGCTTTTTATTGTTAAAATTTATCCAACCAATCGGACCAGAGATAGTTCCAGAGATTACCCCCTACAAACAAAGAATAAACTTTACCAATTTATTATTATTAGTGTAGAAGTGTAGATTTTTGACATGTTTGACAACCGAATGGCGACGATTACCTACTACATATTGAAAAACTACCCACCAGGCTACAATTTAATAAGTACCATTATCATTTGAAGATTTTGATTGGATTTGAATAATTTTAGGAGAGAAGAAAGTCAAAAGGGAATGGAAGTTTATAGGGAGGAGAATTTTGATTTTAGAAAGCATTTTGTTGATTTTTTTGCCCGGTCGCCCCTTGTGCCCTCCCTCCCCCGAAAAAATCCTGGATCCGCCCCTGGACGCAGCACGCCAGATTTCTAGCACACATGATGAACCCAAGACGACACGTGCACGACTTACGTCCGACAGTTTGCACAGCTCAATAGACATTCATTGTCTACTATCATCACTCGCAGCTCTGCCGCGGCAGACGGACGCATCCAATAGTTTGTTTGCGTTCTCGAAATTAGCGGGCAGATCGCGCGGCATTATAGTCTCGTAATGTTGTGTTCATTATTGTTTCGTCGAGATATTTGTTTTTATTCGCAAACGAAATGTCTGAACAATGGCGGCAACATCTAACACTCGATTTTATGTGGGCGCGAGCGGTCACCGCTCGACTAAAGTACACCGCTCGCTGCCCGCGCCCGCCCCGCCTGCCGCGCCGTTGTTTTCGAGGGTCGGTCCATTTGATTATACGCATAAGATCCAGCCGAACCCGCGCCGCCGCCGCCCCGCTGCCCGCAAGATTCGAGGCAGCGGCCTTACACGCACACCTACTTTACAGACATAACGCGCGTATAGAATGTACGTTCGTTCAAGAATCTTGTATATAAAATTTTACGCGTGCAGTAATTTCTGTTATCAGTTTATGTTATTACTAGCGACCCGCCCCAGCTTCGTACGGGTGCAATGGTGATAATAAATATAATTTGCATGTATTATACATATAAACCTTCCCCTTGAATCCTTCTATTTATTTAAAAAAGCCGCATCAAAATCCGTTGCGTAGTTTTAAAGATTTAAGCATACATAGGGAGGAAGCGACTTTGTTTTATACTATGTGATGATACACGGTAAAAAATTTGATTGACTAATAACTTACTGTGTAATGCGATGATTGACGAGGTTAACTTCTTCCTTGATTCTGACTGACGAAAATCATTACTCACGACTGATGGTAATGATTGACCGTGAAATAGGCGCCTATCAGTGAGACATTGGCTAACTTAAATCTATAGACATTACTCAAAAGAATTAGTGTAAAAGCCAAATACCTTTAAACTAAACGAAAAAGTCTTTGGTCTTTGATCACTGATGCTGTCATTAGTGTCAATTTATTAAACGTCATTCACAAATCCGAAAATGTGCGAGGTTTCTGTTTTTAGGAAGCTAATCTGAGTACCTAATTCAATTTAAATTAAAACATGGGGTCGCGACAAATTACAGAGAAATCTCTCTCTATGTTGAGGTCCCTACCAAGGATATCACTTGGTAATATACGGGACAATCCTAATTGTAAGAAAAATGTAAGTAGACAAATTAGTGTAAAAAAAAATTAGAAATAGTATTCTTATCCTATTGAGTGTTTTATATTGTATTACAGCCGAAGCGAGGCCGCGCCCAACATGGTGGTGATAAGCATGGAGCTGGTAATAAAGGTTCAGGTCAACGGCAAAATTTTATGAGACTAGGTTATGAAACTGGAAATAATCCTTTTTATTTGCGGGTTCCTCAAGAACATTATTACAGAGGCCAACAGTAAGGCTTTTTCACATTATATTTAGGCTTATTGCCCTATTGCTTTTAATGTTTAATTTGGTGAACATTTTATTTACATTTTGGGTCTGTGGGCCGTCTTAGAGGCGGATCTAAGGGGTTAAATCATTAAATTTGTTACCTTTCCATTTTCAGCCTAAGAAGAGAATATCCGCCACTTTCCTTACACCAGCTGCAAAACATGATAGATAAAGACCGTTTGGATGTAAACCAACCTATTGATATTGCTAGTATTGTTAGGTCAGGTATTTACAATTTTTTTCCTGATCTAAAGCAGTTTGGTGTTAACCTTACTGATGAAGGAGCAGATATCTTTGTAGCCAAGGTAAATATTGAAGTTCAATGGGCTAGTGAACAAGTCATTGCTGCTATTGAAAAGAATGGTGGAGTTATTACAACAGCTTATTATGACCCACATAGTCTTCTCTTGCTCAAGAACCCTAAAAAGTTTTTCGAATCGGGACAAGCTATTCCAAGGAGAATGATTCCACCACCTGATGCAATAGAATTTTATACCAGTGCTAAGACACGTGGATATTTAGCTGATCCTGAAGAAATATCCAAGGAAAGACTAAAATTATCTCAGAAATATGGGTACAGTCTACCTAACATAGAAAAGGAGTCAAATTACGAAATGTTATGTGAAAAGAAAGATCCCAGACAAATATTTTATGGTTTAGAGCCTGGATGGGTGGTAAACTTGAAAGATGAGTGTATTCTCAAACCTAAAGATCAAGAATTGCTACAATTTTACAACTCATAAGTGAAATAAATAGTTGATAATAAAATAGGATATTAGAAGATCTACTGTGGTTTAATTTCTATACAATTTCATCAGTCTCAATTATTTATTAACACACGAACACTTAAAATACAGATAGGATAACACAAAGTTGCTCTTTGTTTCTAAATTTCTTCCAGCAGACCTGAGACAGGAGAGTTGGATGAGAGATGTAGACACATTGTAAATAAATCATTACATAGTATAAAACAAAGTTGCACATCCCTATATATGCTTACATCTTTAAAAGTTTGCAATGGATTTTGATTTGAATTTTGAATTTTTTAATAGATAGAGTGATTGAAGAGGAAGGGTTATGTGTATAATACAAGCATAATTTATTTCATGTCGGCATTGCAACCGTGCGTAGCTGGGGCGGGTCTCTAGTAAGTTATAAAACTTAAAATTACTCTATTTGTTATCTAAATAATGCCCTATTTACATACTGCGAAAATATAATTAGATTTGTGTTGGTACGGGAATCGAAGCCGCGACACAACCGGCGCTGTAAAGGCTTCGGCACACCAAAAGCAGTTGCGGCGCGGTAGCAGTGCGTCTACGTTAGAAAACTATGTAGTTATATGAGGGATGACACCCTGCACAAACGCGGGCCCGCCGCGCCTACCTGCTCCGCTACCGCGCCGCGCACACACCGCTCTTCTACAAAACTTGTGAGCGGGAGCAGCGCAGGCGCGGGGCGGCCGCAGTCCGTACGCGTTGTATTAGTACGTCCGCCATACTGACATGTCACACTAAAGCAGTTGAGCGGGACAGACGCAGCGCAGTTTGTAAACGGTTGTGATTTTTTACAACTTTATCATGGAAACGAATGAAAAATTGATTGAGTTGGTGAGGAAAAATTAATGTTTATATTTATGATCTTCTTTTATTTACATCGTGAACCCATTTTTTTTTGCTTAAAGCTAGAAGCAACAATAGCTCCTCTTCGTCAGAGTCAGAACCGTTCGACATCTTGAAGCGTACTGAGTGTGGCTATCGACACGACACCCATAACGCAGTTATAAAACAGGCCCGCCCTCAAACTGCTTTCTGACTGCTCACGTTTCTGGTGTGACATCAACCGCGGTGCAACCGCCCTGCTCCGCTCAGGTGCTGCGCCTGTCCCGCTTTTGGTGTGCCGAAGCCTTAAGGGTAACGTGACCATAAGTCCCGCTTTGGGCGGGACTGTCCCGCTTTCAGGCTGTCTGTCCCGCTGTCCCCCGCAAGAGCAAAACTGTCTCGCTCTAACTTTAAGAATGCATCTATCGTTTTTAAATGTAACAACAGCGCGAATCGTGCGGCGGCCGAGACAAAAATACAAAATACGACTCAGAAGTCACCCCACTACTTAACTGTTTTGTGTTTAGTGCTTTGATTTGTGATATTGAATCACTACATAGTATAAAACAAAGTCGCTTTCTCTGTCCCTATGTCCCTTTGAATGCTTAAATCTTTGAAACTACGCAACGGATTTTGATGCGGTTTTTTTAATATATAGAGTGATTCAAGAGGAAGGTTTATATGTATAATAATATCCATTAAATAGTGGAGAAGTACTGTTATTTTTGAGGTTTCTAATGTGATGTCGTAAATAATTACATTTTTTCCGCTTACATTGCAAACGTAGGCTGAACCCTACGAGTTTTATCAAAATAATGTACTAAGTATTGTACACATTGAAAAGATCTACAGAAAAGTCCCCGATGGTATATGTCTATATCTTATGGATAATCCACAATAACTTTTTTTTGTCATTTACTTTTTACGACAAATCATGGCTAATTTTCGAAGCGATTTTAACCAATACAGCATCAATCCTTAACCAATTAAATACCTTGAATACATTGTTCATTTAATATAGATCTATATGGCCCTTTACACCGTATGATTTAAGTGAATATTTTTGAAGATATTACAGATTTAAAAATTGCGGGACGTAGCGTTTGCGGCAGTACCGGCCTACCGCCCGGTGCGGCAAGAGCGTGCCTATAAATAGCGGATTTTGATGGTTTTTTTTTTTAATAGATAGAGTGATTCAAGAGGAAGGTGTATGTGTAAATTACTTGCATAATATATTTAATATCACCATTGCTCCCGTGCGAAGCAGGGGCGGGTCGCTAGTCTTCTATAAATTTGTAAAACTCCCAAAACTGTGTTTTATTTTATGATTCCGCAGGTTTTTTTTTAACTATTCCTCAGTTGTCCCGCTCTGGCACAGAAAACAAATGGTCACGTAGAGTTGGTCCAGTAAGGGCCAACTCTACATAAAGCGGGACCCTGCGCCCGATTTCATACAAAAGTTCTTAGTCCACACTGGCACGGGGCGCAACTGTTCCGCGCGTGCTAGCAGGCCCCTCTTCCCCAATGGGCACTATGGGCACGTGCCCAGGGCCCCGCGATCGGATGGGGCTCCCTTGTTCCTGCCAGATCACCAAATGATAACCGATATTTAGGTATTACCGAAAAACGTTAATTTTGAAAAATCTGATGATAATGACTTACTACAATACCTACCTACGCTTATTAGCTTTAGTTTGCCGCATGCGCACAGCTATACCTTGTACAACATTGCTTGAACTTTTTGACAGATGGGTCAGTGATGGGAAATATATCACGAAAATGTAAACAAAAAGAGTTAGAAATAGAATGTCATCATTTAAAAGAATACTTAAAAAATGTTCAAAGTGAAAGTGAAGCACCTAACAGTGTACATGAAGTATATAATCTATTAAAGCAAAACAAAATTGAAGACACATTTCCTAAGGCCTAAAACATACACAAGCGACGTAAGGCAGCAGGCACGGAACCAAGGGCGGATCCAGCTTTGGCGCCAGGAGGGGGTCACATAGTCATGGTCAAGTCAAGAACTTATAATTTAATTTTCATAACAATAGATGCAAATAGAAAGTAGGTGTTTTATTAAATTACGTAAGTCCTATTCTTAAAAATATGTGTTCTTGATTGTAGACTTGAAAACTTAACACATAATCATCATCATCACCATCCTACCCTTATCCCATATTACTTGGGGTCGGCGCAACTTGTTTTTTTCTCTTTTTTTCACTCTGTCCTGTCACCCGTCATACTATCACTAACTCCCTTTTCTTTCATATCACTTCTCACACAATCCATCCATCTCTTCTTCGGCCTCCCTCTTCCTCTCCATCCATCTACGTGTAAACTCAGAACTCTTTTTGTTCCCCTGTTCACATGACCATACCAAGACGAACGATTTCCTTTAAACTTTTCAGTCACTGGCGCCACTTTCAGACTGCCTCTAATATACTCATTTCTCACTTTATCTATTCTCGTTGCACCACACATCCATCTCAACATTCTCATCTCCGCTACATGCAGTCTTTTTTTCATCCATCTTTTTCACAGCCCAACATTCTGATCTATACGATAGGACAGGTCTTATCACGGACTTGTAAATTTTACCCTTCAACTTGAGGGGCATCCGTGGGTCGCGAGTTGTTCCCGTGACCTGTCGCCATTTCATCCATCCTGCGTTGATCCGATGCGTGACGTCTCGGTCTACCTCACCATGCCCTTGGACGAGCGACCCGAGATACCTAAAGTCGGAACAGATTGATAGGTATGGGCGTTCCGGCGAGAACTAATGCCACAGGACCGGAGAGGCCGCCGAAATCAAAGAACAAGTTCTCTGTTTTGGTTCTACTTAATTTCAAGCCAACACTCTCTAGTCTGTGCCGCCACACCTCCAATCTATTCTGGACCTCTAGACCACTCTCAGCAACCAGCACAATGCATCAGCGAACAGCATACACCAGGGAGCCTCTTCCTGAATACTCGACGTAAGAGCATCCATTATTATACCACCACGTGTGTCCGTGGTGGTATAACGTAACCAAGCATCCGCACGCACGTGGAGTTAGAAACCCGGTTTCGGACGACCAGGCCTGTCCCCTGAACCCAGTTCTCCAACATCGACTCCGCAGGTTCCTGAACTGGAAACTCCAAACCAAATCCTTGGCATTGAGTTCCCCGCAAACGACCACGGGGAGTAAATCAAATCCCATGACAAAGACATTCAGCTCCCTAAGGGAGACGTGGAGATCAGCGAGAGATCTGTTCGGGGACTGGTAAACGCCTAGGCTACTACTGCAATGTCTCCAAACCGTGCTGCCGCACAATCCCGTTGCCTCGAGGATCCATGTACTGGCGCCCTTGACCTTGACGGAGCGATCGCAGGATCCGCTCCCAGTGTGGTGGTCAGCCTATTTGCCTGCCGTTGCACATGCGTAGCAGTGCAACGTAGCACAGCATTCTGCAACCTTGTGACCGGGCTTACCACAATGATAGCAGTGGTCACTGCGATCCACTTTACGCACTGAGGCGCAATTAAACCCCCACGTAACACCCAGCGGTAGCTCCCTTGTGTGGAGATCCAGCGCAAAGAACCCGTCAGCCCTCCCCAGCGATGGTCTCGGCTTTTTAAAATTTTTGATAAAAAAAAGTTGTTTTTTAATTTTTCCGTGTAAAACCGTTATTCTAACCAACCCCAAAGATATTTTTGGAAAAAAAAAATCATCGAGCCATCGAAGCCAACCATAAAGTCGTTATTCTAATCAAACCAGATGACAATTTTTTTTTTTCGCAAAAAATCTTAAAATAACGTTTTTATACAGTTTAATTTAAAATAACTAGAGATTAAATTAATTGAATATGATGACAAAGTATATAAATAAAATCATTATGTTCAATTATCGGTCGACCTAAGTCCTGCAACCAGCCCAGGGGGGGGTCATGACCCCCATGACCCCCCCCTGGATCCGCCGTTGCACGGAACAGGCGTACGCCGCTTCAAAACGATTTCATGCAAAATGTATGCAGGCGACGTTTTTGAATTATACTGAAGCGAAGCGGCCCAGACACGTGGTTTCGTTGCCTGCGCCGCGTCGTTAGCAGTCGGTTCTCGTGAGTCACACAAGGAGCACGTCGCTTGTGATACGGTATGCTCAGTATTTACCAAAGTCAGCCTATAAAATGCCGCATCTGAACGTTTCTTGCCTGTTCCACGCCTCTTCTGATATAATTTAAATCGCGTCTGCGCCGTATCTGTCCCACGCCGGCGCTGCGTCTGCCCCGTGCCTTCACCTTACGTCGCTTGTGTGTGTTTTAGGCCTTACGTAGAAATTTCATTGAGAATATTTTTAAGCATGCATGATGGTAACTAACTAGCTGCAGCGGAGAACGCTCCTTCTCCAAATTGAAACAAATAAAAAATGAATTAAGAAGTACAATACTTCAAGGGAGATTAACTGATTTGTCGCTGCTGTCCATAGAATGTGATATTCCCAATACCATAGATTTTGAAGAAGTGATTAACGATTTTGCTCATCTTAAATCTAGAAGGGTACCTTTGCAATCAATATAGAATAATTAATCTAAGGATTTTATGCTAAGCGAGTTACTTTTGTAGATTATTTTTTTATATTTCCTATTTTTTTTTTTAGTTAGTAACCAAATAAAAATAAATTTAGAACCTTGTTTGTCTACCTTCTTTATCTATTTTAACTAAACTAGCTTTTGCCCGCGGCTTCGCCCGCGTGGTATTGGGGTTGGGGTTGGGGTTTCCGGGATAAAAAGTAGCCTATGTCCTATTCCGGAGTGTATCCTATGCCTGTGCCAAATTTCATCCAGATCCATCCAGCCGTTTTGGCGTGATTGAGTAACAAACATCCAAACGTCGTTTCGCATTTATAATATTAGCAGGGGGCTTATCAACCACTGTTTATTTCTCATGGGTACTCGACCACCCACGGACTTTGCGCCCCCTGCTTTAAACCTAATATCAGGATTCTGGTTCAACGGGAAGTAGGTATCGTATATCCAACATAAACGGCCGTATCTTTTTTTTCGATACCTAACTTAATTTTTTTTTTCAGCAGACAGACAATAAAGTAATACTCTATCGGTTCCGATTTTTTTCCTTTTGAGGTACAGTACAGAACCTTAGAAAATAACTTTAATTTCGAAAGTTGATGTTGATAACAAACAACCAAAAACGATACCAGAAACACCGACTTCACTTTAGTTTTGATCGAAGTTTTGTTTATGAACAAAATTTTTATTTGCACAAAAGAAACTGTATGACGAAAGTTCGATTTGAACTCCCTTGACCCTTATCGGCCTTTCTGTAACTTTACTAGAAATACAAGGCAAACACAACAGAATATTCGGTAGAGTTATCTATATAACATCACGCTATGACCAATGGGGGCGGAGCAGTAACCACAGACGCGGGTGAAGCCGCTGGTAGCCTATATATTGCTAACATCACGCGAGCGAAGCCGCAGGCAAAAGCTAGTGATTAATATTTTTTCGTAGAAAAGTTCATTTACGTGATGATGAATTGCAACATTAAAATTGAATTAAGTAGCGATACTGCGCAGGTAATGGAGGGACTGCCGGATACGTACAACTCACACACGCGCATCATGTGATGTGTGCCCGCGCGTGCACCCGCTTGGCCTATATGGATTGATTTTATTTTTCCTTTAATATAATCCTATAAAACAGTCGCTTTCCACTGTCTGTCCCTATGTATGCTTAGATCTTTAAAACTGAACAACGGATTTTAATGCGGTTTTTTTTTTTAATAGATACA
The DNA here is from genome assembly GCA_029852875.1 of Mythimna loreyi. NCBI lineage: Eukaryota > Metazoa > Arthropoda > Insecta > Lepidoptera > Noctuidae > Mythimna > Mythimna loreyi. The sequence continues at coordinate 9,582,609 of CM056786.1, forward strand.
GTTATTCAAGAAGGTTTATATACATATAATACATGCAGGGGTATTATTTTTAATGTCACCATTGCATGCGTGCGAAGCTGGGGTGGGTCACTAGTAAGTAATATGTAAATCGTTTCTTTATATATTACGTAACTGCATGCAAAGCTATGAGAATCTCACTCTTAGCTTTTCACCGTAAAATAATACATCCATATATGACGGATATATAGAAGTCATACTATTAGAGTGCTGTGTAAACCCAGCCTATTAATCACAGGGTACTATTTATTTTTTAACCGAGGCCTATTGATCAAATGATCTCCGTAGGATAGAGATATAACATCCTTGAGTGATCTCTTTAGAGATGTAACTGAATACGTCACTCGACACGTCATATCGGCACAGTGCGAAATTCGCACTTCCGACAGTTCCGACCAATACCTGCCTAGTCTCATACTATCTATCAAAAAATAAAGTAGTAATTTTTTTATGAATAGACCAGTAACGCGGGTACCTCCCTATAATATATGTCGAATTGGCCCTGGCTGCCATATTATAGAGGGTGGAATTCATCAAATTACTTATTCTAGAGCTGGGTGAAGCGAGAGCTCGTTACTGGACTCCGGTAACTCTTTGAAAAATGTCGGATTTCCTAGCGAGCTGATGGTGCAACGCTGGGCCTCTGAGGTTTACTGTTACTGCCGTTCCTTTGAGACGCTCGTGGTGTACCATGCGCTTTCGAAGTATCGACGACTCGAGCTCGGTCCTCACCCAACGGTCAGACGGCGAACTTACCATTGCTCGTCGTCCGTTCACTCACGACTACAGTTTTTTTATAGTGGGTAAAACTAAAATCGTCTAATGACGGATCCCGCCCTGGGGCGGAGACCGGAGTGGGAAACAATGGCAGACTCTTACTGACTGACTAAACGACCCACTCCGTTCCTTCTTAGCCTTCATACCGGGGTCGGACCCTCCTTTCAGAAACCGGACTGGGGCCCTAGTGGACTTCGTTCGGCCCTGCAGTTGGGTCTCTACATTTACTGACAACTCCTTGGGACGCACCATCGACGACTTGGCTTGGTCCGGACTGTTACCAGACGACTGGACGGTGAGCTACTCATTGCTCGCCGTCCGCTATCCCGCGCCTACGGTGGCCGGAAATCGGGATCGAAATCCGGCGGCGTCTAAGGCGTTAGCGCTGTTGCTTTATGCGCCTCCTCCTTTGCTAGCATTACTGCTTCGCAAAAAGAGGCGACCGCTTGCCACTCCTCCTCGCTCCAGACTTTGGCCTTTACCAAGGCGCAGCACGAGAGGCTGCTGACGCCGATCATCCCCACGATGACACGGCGATGCTCTTCTCAAGCGTGGAACACCTCTATCGTATGCTCCACCGTCTCCGAGCGGTCCACATAGTGGTGAAACCCGAGTGACTCCAGACGCCCAGGGCGTCTCCTGTGGCGACAGATAGGGCGCGAACATTGTATACTTACCCGTTTTTCCTTAACTGTTACGTACATACACCTTTAAAAAAAATAAAGTACAGTGATTATTCTACTGGTTATCATAGTTTTTCTGTCCACCAGAGTGACGGATACATACACAGAGCATCACTACAGCCTCAGTACGTCAGAAAAATACATTCGCAGCTGGGATGTATGGCAGATGTTAATTTATTTTAGAACTGTCAGTGGCCGGGTTAAGTCGTTTGTCGCGCTAGTGAACTATCTGTTTTGTTGTCTTTATAAATACTTTTTGACTATTGAGTTAAAATTACCACGATATTATTTTCGAATAACCAACTAGTGAAAGCTAGTTAATTGCTACATATATTTGCGGGCTTGTATTTTATTCTTCCCATCATGAAACCACCGTACAAGATTGGTAAGTAAATTAAGTTATTGTTAGAGTATGTTGAGAAAGTTTTTACTGTGTATTTATGGTGAGAAAATTGACTTAAAATTAAATTAGTAAAGCACTACGAATTTATTAAATTTAAAATGTCGCATTTCGAATTTTATAGGTTATCTTAACCATGCGACTTCTGGGACTGTTTGAGACCGGCGTTACTGCTATACTGCATAAAATCACGATAAATCTTTTTAAATAAAAAAAATTATCAGTGCCTTGTTGCAATCATGAGATTCAGACATTAATATCTATAAGTACCTAGTGTTTACATTATATTGATTAAATGTTGTCTTTTCGGTACCTTTGTGTATGCTCAGCAATAAACGTAGATTAGCAATGCTTTTATAGATTATCTTATTTGATACAAATATTTCGATAATCTTTTTGGCACTTTCAAAGCTACAACTTCAGTTATTTCTGATACCATCAAATGTTGCTCAATAATTATTAATCTATTAACTGACCCGGCCAACTGTGTTCCGCCTTTATTTTTTTTGTGCTTCCACTTTTGTTTTAGTCTGGGAAAGTCATAGATAAGCCTGGAAAGCTCAGGGTGCTTAGGGAAAGTCAGTGAAATCAAGGAGGTACTTACCTGGAAAATCAGAGAAAATCAACTCAAATTTTCAAGTGATTGTAAATTGAGATATATAATTTTATTCATTTTGAAGTCTGGCTAATCCAAATTCATATTACTGAATACCTACATTTTTCCAGATTTGGGGTCATCTATTTTCTGACAATGTCTTTTGTTATAACATTTAAAATAGGTATAAACTGGTAATGTGGTAATTTACTGAATAAACCAGTTTTTTTTTTAAATAAAAATATTAATAAATGAATATAATCCCAGCTACCTACTTAATAATCAGCTTCTAAAATGGTATATTTTATAATATGATTTTGACTAAATACAAATGTAACTTCATATTATTCTTTGTGGGGAACTTAGGGAGAATAGCTAATAATAATTAATAAAATCCAAGACAACCACCAATTTTTTTTTTTTTTTTTTATAATTGTGTAGTTTTGATACTTTAGATTTTCATGACGGAAATGGGTTTGAAATTAAAATAAATGATGACACCCAACTAATCAACTAATGAATCCTATGCTTGAACAATTTCTTGAAAATAGATATAGAGATAATAGTGTGGACACCTAAGATCTGTTTAAATTTTATAATCTCTAAATAAATGGAGTTTCCCCCCCCCACAAAAATTTAATGTAAATAATAAACCCTCTTTGTGCCATAAAATTTTCTTACTAATTAAATGAGGCGAAACAAATATTAATATTATTAATCTATTATTAGTATATTTTACATGGCCAGTATCTAACTCAGCCCAACATAAATGCAGACTAGAAGCCGGACAATTTGTCCAAAGAGGGCACAAAGAGGGTTTATTATTTACATTCAATAAGTAATATCTTTCATCATAAAACTTAATCCCAAAGTCAATAAGGTATCTGGTTGTCTAGCAATTGTCCAGTATAATTTTACAGGTCTGGCTGGCCCCTGACATGTCTGAATTTTATGTGAAGTTATATACTTACAGAGGGAAAGTGCCATCCATAAATAACATCCTATAACAATGAAAAGAAAAGCAAAACTATTAGCGAGTATTATATTCCAAATGTGACATATTTATTATAGATAGTTTAGGCCCATGAAAAAATATTGAACAACTGGTTGTCATCAGTTCTACAGTTCCATGGTGTCTACTATTAATAATAATCTTAAAACATTATTTTTACATGTGGGATTGATTGAAAGATTGAAGAAACATAGACATACTGGTGTAGTCAGTAAAAGTCTGACACTCCTACATCACCTGTTCTTTTATATTTTTTTATGTGTGGGGAAATCATCCAATGCCATTGCCCTTGAACGAAGCAGGAAGACGTGTCAGACTTTTACTTACTAAAAACCCACTCCTGTTCCAGCTTTGCCTTCATTCCAGAGCCCCGGGGTTTTACTTTGCGCTAAAGCCTTTGTTCCAGGGCCCCAGATTCACTTTCGCACTATCATACTTTACCCATAGGAGGAATTATTTAATGAAATCACACATTTAAAAAAAATGCTGCTATTACATAACACAAAAACTTTAAATAAGTACCTACTTGATAACTTAAGATGATTCGCAATGTAAATGATATAATAATGTAATGAAGTACAAAAAAAAAAAACGACCGAAACACAGGTTTAATATTTATGTTTATAATGATAATTTATATTACACTAAGCCAATAAAAATGACTGTGCCAATAGCCGTCAATAGAGGCAATTATTTATGACTAAAAAGTCTTCTTTGAATTCAAATAAACATCAGAAAATAGATCCATCATTTATATCAGAAAGAAGAATACCAGGCTTAGTCATTATTATCTTCCTGCCCTTGTCCCATTTTATTTGGGGTCGGCGCAATATTTTATTTTCTTCCATTCTGTCCTGTCGCCCGTCACGCTATCACTAACTCCTCTTTCTTTCATATCACTTCTCACACAATCATGAATTAGTATGAAACTTAAATAATGGATCCTTTTTTTAATTCTCTGGAACCATTTCCTTGGATGTCTCGATGGTAGTGTGACTAAGATTCCAAAATCGAAGTTTACTTCTACTCAATAATACTTTCTGTACGCAAAATACGCGCTTTAGACTTGCGAGTTGCACCAGCTCTATATACTGTTACGAACGTGAGTAATCAAATGCCGGTTTACTAATAGAGAGATTTATTTTCCACAAACAAAACACCAATTTAGTCCAATCGCCAATAAACCACTTCGTAATGCACTCTAGAGATCCGTAGAAATATCGCTTAGGTCGTCGTATGGATAAAACACTCTTCACTTGACTTGGATGTTCGCACTTGTTCGCTGTCGAAATCAAACTGACTCCCGTCCGGCCAACGAACACGTATTTATACTCAGAGCCAAGAAAATTCTAGATACCGAAGGTTCGAGGCCACACCAGAACAAAAGAAACCGTTTCCGCGAAGCAATAAATCATTTTTATTACGAGTAGGTAGGTAGGTACCTACCCCACGACTCATACGAACTTCGACTCTATAGTAAAAGACAGAAGGTACAAATTCCTTTACCAGGTTACTTAAGTACCTACAAAAGTTCTCAGAATTATTGAGTACCTACTTATACGTGTCGGATTTTTCTAGAATTTGCTAGGCCCTGGTACGTACTTCTATTCTGGAGGTTTCGACTAGCAATGCGTTTTATAATTATTCGGTGATACTCTCAACTTTGTCGAAGAAACGACGTGTTCTATTTTTACGGCGTAACAGTGCCCCCCTCTTAATCATGCTCGTCCCGAGCATTATTAGATCCACGGTACGGCGCCAGTCTATCCAAGTGGACTACCTTAGGCTTCCCTCTTAGTCCTTTCTTGATGCGGTAGGTTACGTCGTTAATCCTTTTCATCACGGTGTAAGGTCCCTCCCATCGAGTTTGAAGTTTCGGCGACTTCCCTTTTCGTCGGAGCGGGTTGTGGAGCCAGACTAGTGCACCTTCTTCAAATCCCTTGGTGTTGGCATTACGGTCGTACCTAGTTTTCATTTTGGAGCTGGTGCTCATGCTATTCTCACGTACTCGTTTATGCACTTCGTCCAATTGATCTTGAAGGTCACTGACGTAGTCCGTAACTGGCTTGGTCTTGTCAGGTGGCACGCCAGTTATGGCATCTACTGGAAGTCTCATCTCTCTGCCGAAATTCACTCTTGCTGGAGTATGTCCCGTGCTATCGTGCACTGCCGATCGATAAGACATCAGAAATAGTGGAATGTACCGGTCCCAGTCCTTCTGATGGTCATCGACAACCTTAGCCAGGTGATTCTCCAGAGTTTGGTTAAATCTTTCCACCATTCCGTCCGACTGTGGATGCGCAGGTGTTGTGCGTGTTTTGTAAATCCCCAGAAGGGTACACATTTCCTGGAACAGCGCAGATTCGAAGTTTCGGCCTTGATCGGAATGGATCTCCAAAGGTACGCCATACCGACACACTACTTCTTCAACCACCTTCTTTGCCACTGTCGTCGCTTCCTGGTTGGGTATGGCGAAAACTTCGGGCCACTTTGTGAAATAGTCCTGGATCACCAATATGTATTTGTTTCCGTCATTTGTAATTGGAAATGGTCCAGCGACGTCGATGGCAATTCGTTCCCAAGGGGCTCCCACGTTATACAGCTGAAGCTTGCCCCTGCTTCTAGTCTGTGGTCCTTTCACAGATGCACACGCTGTACATTTCCGACACCACTGCTCTATGTCATCTCTACAATTGAGCCAGTAATACCGCTGTCTCACTTTCAGTAGAGTTTTCTTGATCCCCAGGTGTCCACCAGAAGCACCATCGTGTATTTCCTGTAGCAGGGGGACCACTTCACTTCGTGGTACTATCACTTGTGTAGTCACCTCCTTGCCATCGTTCGATTCCCATTTCCTACAGAGCACATCATTCTCCAGGACTAAACTGTCCCACTGCGCCCAGTAGCTCTTTGTGACGGGACTAAGTGACGATACTTCACTCCATTGGGGCCTAGCTCCACTACGCAACCAGTCCAGTACCGGTCGAATATCGTCATCTTCTTCCTGGGATTTCTTGAAGTTGCCTTCAGTTCTAATCAAGTTCACGTGTTCTCTGGCTTCGTTTTGCTGGCAATGTCTGCAGTCTTCATCACATGGACGTCTCGACAGAGCGTCAGCATTGTTATGCCCTTTTCCACTCCGATGTTCAGTCACAAAATTGAACTCCTGCAGCTGCTCGAGCCATCTTGCAACTTGACCCTCCGGGTTTTTAAATTGTAGCAGCCATTTCAATGCAGCGTGGTCCGTCCTCAACGTGAACTGCCTTCCTATGAGGTACTTATGGAAGTGCTGCAAGGTTTTTACTACAGCCAGCAGTTCTCGTCGAGTAACGCAGTAGTTCCTCTCGGGCTTTGAAAGTGCCTTACTGAAGTAAGCGATCACGATCTGTCTGTCACCTTGCACTTGTGACAATACGCCACCAATTCCCGTATTGCTGGCATCAGTGTCAACGACAAATCTTCCATCTCTGCTCGGATACCCCAGTATAGGTGCTTCACATAGCCGCTGCTTCAGCTCGTTGAATGCTGACTCACAATTCTTGTCCCAGATAAAGTCTCGTTTTTTCTCAGTCAGTTGATGCAAAGGTTTTGCAATGTCCGAAAAACTCATAACAAACCTTCTGTAGTATGTGCATAGCCCTAGAAATGCACGTACTTCTGTTTTGTTCTTCGGAACTGGCCACTGTTGCACAGCCTTTATCTTCTCAGGGTCGGTTCTTACTCCGTCGGCGGAAATCACATGTCCTAAGTAGCTGACCTCCTTCTTAAACAGGGCACACTTCTTTGGGCTAAGTTTTAGGTTAGCCCCTCGTATTCTGGTGAACACTTTTTCCATGTTCCTGAGGTTTTCCTTGAAAGTGCGGCCCATTATAATGACGTCATCCAAATATACCAGGCACACGTCACCGAGAAGACCAACCATGACTCGTTCCATGAGGCGTTCAAAGGTTGCTGGAGCATTGCACAACCCAAAAGGCATGACGTTAAATTGCCACAGGCCATTGCCAATGCCCGTACTGAACGCTGTCTTTTCTTTATCCTTCTCGCTGATTTCCACTTGCCAGTAGCCACTTTTCAAATCAATGGTTGAAAACCACCTCATACCACTGAGCATATCCAGCGTATCGTCGATCCTCGGCAAGGGATAACTGTCCTTCTTCGTGACGTTATTCAGCATTCTGTAGTCGACACAGAATCTCGTACTGCCGTCCTTTTTCTTCACAAGAACGACAGGAGAAGACCATGGGCTCGTAGAAGGTTCAATTATCCCACTTCTGACACCAGTTGTTACGAACGTGAGTAATCAAATGCCGGTTTACTAATAGAGAGATTTATTTTCCACAAACAAAACACCAATTTAGTCCAATCGCCAATAAACCACTTCGTAATGCACTCTAGAGATCCGTAGAAATATCGCTTAGGTCGTCGTATGGATAAAACACTCTTCACTTGACTTGGATGTTCGCACTTGTTCGCTGTCGAAATCAAACTGACTCCCGTCCGGCCAGCGAACACGTATTTATACTCAGAGCCAAGAAAATTCTAGATACCGAAGGTTCGAGGCCACACCAGAACAAAAGAAACCGTTTCCGCGAAGCAATAAATCATTTTTATTACGAGTAGGTAGGTAGGTACCTACCCCACGACTCATACGAACTTCGACTCTATAGTAAAAGACAGAAGGTACAAATTCCTTTACCAGGTTACTTAAGTACCTACAAAAGTTCTCAGAATTATTGAGTACCTACTTATACGTGTCGGATTTTTCTAGAATTTGCTAGGCCCTGGTACGTACTTCTATTCTGGAGGTTTCGACTAGCAATGCGTTTTAATTATTCGGTGATACTCTCAACTTTGTCGAAGAAACGACGTGTTCTATTTTTACGGCGTAACAATACTATACTCAATAATAACTGTAAATAAAACTCAGGCGTGAGTTAAACCCAGGCATTTGTATTTATGGATCCGATTGTGTATGGAAATGGATCCTGTTTAGGATATGGTAACAGTAATAGATATGATTTTTTTTCGGATTATCTTTTAGTTTCGGATAATTTCGGTTACGGATATTAAAATGTTATCAAAGTAAAATCAAAATAGCAAAATTTTATTTTTATTTCTAAGTAGTCTAGATTATAGTTAGGCTGAAGAAAACGAACAAAATGTTTTCCTAAAAGTTTTGTTTCGGATTTTTTTTAACTCCTCCCTCTGCAATCGGTCGTCAGACCATAAGCGAAATTAAGTTTTAAAACATTACGTTGTAGTGGAGCGGCCATTTAACTCTTCCCACATATTGAAGGTAGTGTCTCTTCAGCCTTTTAATCACCGCAGTCGGGTTTAACAAGGTTCTCTATAATTAACATGATAAAGTGATATTTTTAATGCAACCCTGACAAATTTTATTGTTTCTTAATAGAAATGATATTAAATTTTTGCAGTGCTAAATTCGATAATAGTTTGTGGCGATGAATGCAAATTACCTCGATTTAAATTAAATTAGTAACACTATAGGTGTTGATAGACGTGCTTCGGGTTTTCTAAAAGCGAGCTACAGATATTTAAGCGCCCTGTGTATTTTTGAAATTGTATTTGGCAACAGTGATGTAATTTATAAGTACCTAATCATCAAAAATTGTATAAAATAAAAACACCACCTTTTTATATTACAGCTGATGAGAAGTTGGCTGAACTTGGCCGCAAAGAGATCATGCTGGCAGAGAAGGAGATGCCAGGACTAATGGCCTGCCGCCGCAAGTATGCCCCGGCTAAAATCCTCAAAGGAGCTAGAATAGCTGGAAGTCTTCACATGACCGTGCAGACCGCAGTCCTCATCGAGACTCTCATAGAGCTTGGTGCTGAAGTAAGCATTCATTTATTTCATGTTTATAACTTATGTCGAGATTTTGATGTATTAGATTAGGGCGGGCGTCCGTTAGTGCATTTACCTGGTCAGCCAAAATATATTGGCGCGGTTATTTTTATCGATATTATGTAACGTTCATAATGAATACTCAAATAAGAGAACCCACAAAAAGTGTGAAATAATGTTCATCATTGAAAATCATTTTGATTTTGGCTATTCTGTTTAGAGTAGGTAACCCAAATTTATACTGATATGAATATATCTAGTCATGAATTATTTTTGGGTCACAAGTAATATATCATACTGAGATGTTACTGAGAATCTATATGACTCTTTAAATCCAGAAAATCTAATCACTGAATGATAAACTTATCAAAAGAAATGACATGTAGACATTGGTTATTAGATTAGATTGTTATATTTAGTTATCAGCCAAGTTGTAAGTTTGAGGAAGTGAGTTATATCGAATATTATCTTACGATTTGATTTGCTTAGTAACGTTAGTGGAGCGTTAAAAAACCGCAGTAACGCCTTAGAGCACTTATGCAATGTCTACCTAAAGTAATGTACAGAATAATGGACCGTATGTTGCGTATTATAGCTTTGTAGGTATTATAATAATATCTTTAAATGTTATCTTTTGGCAAAGATAAAATATTTTAACTGTCGTTAAACACCAACACTACTTGTCGGTGTCTAAAATACAAAATGGAAAAACTGAGCAAGTGAGAGTTGGGATGAGATCATAAGACGAACCTTGAGACTTCGATATTATTAATGTCATTCGCAATAACTCAATAATAAGTAATAGCAAAATAAATAGCCATGTTCAATGTTAGTACTGTCATTCAGCATAATAATTTATTACTTAAGTAAGAATTATAGTTCTACAATGGTTCTTAACTTTTAAGCCTTTTGTTACCATCTTTTATTTAAGTATGTATTTAACCGTACGCAAGTAAATGATAGGTGTAAATATGGAATTATAGGTTTATAAATACGTATATTATATATTTATTTATTATTTATTTATTTATACTTTATTGTACACCACATCAAACAAATATAGGACAAACATTGTTATAAAAATAAGGGTACAATGGGCGGTCTTATCGCACAAGGCAATTTCTTACAGACAACCTTTGGATGGACTGCTCGAAAGGAGATAGATCTAGGGTTGTCAGTGTACAATTCAATTATAAGAAAAATACTAGTAAGATATAAAAACAAGAATACATACATACAATTAAAAATAATATACTAATATATATCAAATATATAATTAAGACAGGAGAAGAAAAATCAAAGTGAAAGGTAATGCTCCTTCACCAATTTTTTAAACATTGGAAGCGTTTGAGCACGCCTCACATCCAAGGGTAATGCATTCCACAACCGAGCAGCTTGAATCGTAAAAGATTTGTCAACAAAGGAAGTGGAATGCGCGCGGATACTTAATTTTAGGTTTTCCGATGATCTCATGCACCTACTATGTGTGTCACTTAGAAACTGAAAGCGTTCCTTAAGATAAAACGGGGTACAAGGATTAAATAGCACATTATAAAGCAAAGAAAGTATATGGGCGTTCCGGCGAAGGCGAATAGGAAGCCATTTGAGCATTTTACGAAATTCAGAAACGTGGTCATACTTGCGCAAACCAAATATGAACCTGATACAGAGATTTTGAAGTCGCTCAAGCTTATCCAATTGTTCATGGGTGAGATCAAGATAGCTGATATATATACTTAGTAGGTAAGAATAGTGATAGGAGCAATTTTTAAAAAACATGAATACTTTCTCTGATTATCTACGATACCTACACATAATAATGATAATATTTCAAAACTTCAAAAAGAATGTTGTAATGTGAAAGAAAATTTATATTTACTTACGTACCTATGTGTATTGTTCATCGTCATCATTCAGCCAAAAGTCATCTAAAGTTGGACATAAGGCCAAGTGTCGCTATGACTGATTCTGTGCATCTCGAATCCATCTGATTCCCACGACCCTCACCAGGTCATCAGTCAACATTCGTTCTCCTACGGATGTTTTCATTTCTGATGTAATCACGCAAGGAAACTCCGAGAATCCCTACGTATATTGTTACTACGATAAGATTCGTCTGTTATACAATGATACGTGACGCTATCATTGTCACCGGTATAGTTTTGGCGTAAAAGTTTTCTTCGATTAATTTTTCGGGAAGATTAACTTTTACCAGCAGCTTCATCCATGTGAAAGTTTAAAATGAACTCACAACAACATATCATCGAGATAAAAAGTATCGTATGTCCTAATTCTGATCATGATCTATCCATATGACGTGTCTTATGACGGTAAACTGGCATATTTTTTTGTTATTAATACAAGCAAATGTTGAGTAACTTTCTGTTTGTATTTCAAATGGATATTGAAATGTGGCAAAGATTAAATAATCACTTGTTATCTCCTTTCTGTAAATACATGTAAGAATTGTGCTGATATTTATCATGCACTTTTGCCCTTTTTATCTTTAACCTCTGATCTGTTTTTAAATGCTACTACTTATTATGAAATCATTTTTGTAATTCATATTTTGTAGGCATTCAGTTGCTAATACCTGCTAGTCATTGTGTTAAGTAGTTATTCTTAGTATCTATGCTCTGCGATCCTTCATTTTGATACAGTAGTTTATGAATAGGTTTTTGTATAGAATGGGAGGAGTCTGCTTAGACCAAGAGATAGTGTGTTGCAAACCGATTAACATTGGCTATATACACACACACCTTTTAACCGTCGGATATATTCAACGATCCGTTTATTCAGTCAGGGGCACACATTCTCGACCAAATATTTCATCTTATCAGTTCTTGTCTCCCATGGCGATTGAAGAGCTTAACGACATGGAGTAACCAGTCGCAAAAACATGAATGGCGAATATGACAACAAAAGACTTGTTCAACAATCCGACACAAGCTGTTAAAGTTGTAATAAAGCGAAAATAAATACCTGACAATAGAGTTACTGTTGTGCTTTTCTTTTAATTTACCAGACTTATACAACAACAAAATATTTACTTTACACAGGTGCAATGGTCAAGCAGTAACATTTACAGTACACAAGACGAGGCCGCTGCAGCGCTAGTAGCGGTTGGAATACCCATCTATGCATGGAAAGGAGAAACCGAAGAGGAATATGTGTGGTGCATTGAGCAGACATTAGTGTTCCAGGACGGAAAGGTAATAAAAGTGTGGGTTTTCCTTCGTTAATATTTTATACCGGTTTCATTAAGGAAAATCTTCCTGCTCATTTTCCTTATTATTGTTTTACCAAATCAAAACGACATACTTCGTGTCTTTACAAATACCTAATATTAAAAAAAAAAAAATCCGTGTAGGTTTTATTCATAATTTAATGATATAAAAACATAAAAAATAATATTTTATTTTTTTATTTCAGCCCCTCAATATGATCTTGGACGATGGCGGCGACTTAACCAAGCTGGTTCATAAGAAATACCCACAATATTTAGAGGGTATCAAGGGCATTTCTGAAGAAACCACCACTGGCGTACACAATTTGTATAAAATGTTCCGTGAAGGTACATTAAAGATTCCAGCTATCAATGTAAACGATTCAGTAACCAAGAGCAAATTCGACAATTTGTACGGATGCAGAGAATCGTTACTTGATGGAATTAAGAGGGCCACAGATATAATGGTCGCTGGAAAAGTCTGCGTGGTTGCGGGCTACGGCGATGTGGGCAAAGGCTGCGCTCAAGCTTTTAAGGGATTCGGAGGTAGAGTTATTGTCACGGAAATCGATCCCATTAATGCTCTACAAGCCGCTATGGAAGGGTTCCAGGTAACGACTATGGAAGAAGCTGCTGAAGTGGGACAGATATTTGTGACCACTACTGGTTGCCTAGACATCATTTGCAAGGAACACTTCTTGAAAATGAAGGATGACGCAATTGTTTGCAACATTGGTCACTTTGACTGTGAAGTAGATGTTGCCTGGTTGGAAAACAATGCTAAAAAAGTAAACATTAAGGCGCAAGTTGACCGCTATGAGCTCGACAATGGGAATCATATTATTGTATTGGCCGCTGGACGCCTAGTTAATTTAGGATGCGCCACAGGACATTCATCGTTCGTTATGTCCAACTCTTTCACTAACCAGGTGTTAGCTCAAATTGAACTTTGGACAAGACATAATGTTTACCCTGTTGGAGTCCACACATTGCCTAAGAAATTAGATGAAGAAGTAGCTGCTTTACATTTGGACCACCTTGGTGTTAAACTAACTAAGTTGACACCGAAACAAGCTAAATATATCGGCGTTCCAATTGACGGACCATACAAACCTGATCATTACAGATATTAAATCTGGTGAATCTGTGACAAGTACTGCTTTTCACACTTTCTGTAAGCTAAACTGTGTTTGTTCTAACAGATAACTTTTTATTTTTAATTGAAGTATTATAGGTACTTTAATTAGCAAATAAACAGGTTTGGTTTTTGAAAACTTACAAACTTATTATTTAAAATAATAATCAAGAGAAATATTTATGCCTTTCATTAAAATTCCTCCACCGGTCAGTTCCACCAGTCTGGTTTTACTTCGATTTCTAAGGGCCAACACTGCGTAAAGCGGGAGCCTGCGCGGCGTGCAGTCCGCACGGGTTCCCGTTGGTGTATCGTCGCGCATGTGTAGTTTGCGGTGGTCCCGGTAGCGGAAACCGGACTATTACCTGCAGTGTCGTTAGTGCAATCATAACAGAGTGTATGTAGTAATATTATCGTACGTAGCGGCAGAGTCGCGGGGCGCGGCTGCCCGCCACAGGGCCCACGCGGCAAACCCGGACGGAGCACTTTATGTTTGCGAGTTTACATCACATGTTAGGTACTTATATTATGTAGACAAGAACAATTCTTATCTAGACTAGAAATTTTGCTATATTATTTTATTTTTATAATTTTAAAATTCTAATATCCGTAATTAACAGAAACTACCGGATAATCCGAAATAAATTCATATCCGAAACAGGTATACCGTTGAAAGGTGATACACTCTTGAACCCCAAGCGAACGCCGGCGTTCATATAGGTACCTATTGTTGTTTAATTTTCTTATTGTGTCTGTAATTACGGTACTCGGAAGGTTAATAAGCTCGTGATTTTTCTATAAAATTTGCTTTCTCACGCTCGACATTTTAATGTCATGGTAAGGCCCTTGTATCTTAAGTTGAACGGAACATAATCGACATTAGTTTTCGTAAGTAGGTACTCTATCGCAAACTACTCAACTTTCAGGTGCTCTCAAAGATCATGCTATCACTAAAATGTCAAATGTAGGTCAATAGGTGTTTCAGAGCCCTTCAGCTTCAAGTATCGTTTGAGTACATATTCGGCGGAAGACTGAGGTGGGACCACCAAAGCAGAAGTAATTTAGTGATTATTCGTAATATAGGTCGTGGGTTCGATTCCCACCCTGGACAAATGTCTCTGATTACCACGATCATTTTTTCTGTGTCTGGTTTTACCCACCCCAGCTTCGCAGGGCTTCAATGTGATATTAAATATGTATATTATACATATAAACCTTCCTTGTCAATTTTTCTATCTATTTATAATTCAAAAACAAAAATACATCAAAATCCGTTGCGTAGTTTTAAAAATCTAGGCATACATATTATAGGGACAGCGGGAAGCGACTTTGTATACTATGTAACTCGCCACCCTCCTTAGCTTCGCACGGGTGGAATGCTGATATTAAATACATGATGCATTAAAAAGACCTATTAAAAAAAGCCACATCAAAATCCGTTGCATAGTTTTCAAGATCTAAGCGTACATAGGGACAGACAGCGGGATGCGACTTTGGTGTATACTATGTAATGAAATGATGATAATTATGTATTTATAAATATGTTTTCATTACTCATACTCTGAGCGTAGGAGTAAACTTGCCTGTGGAGCGGTTTGAAAGTAGTACTTTTCCTCCCTAGGGAATTTTACTTTCAACTGTCAGCTGTCTAAATATAAAAAAACTAGTTCTATTTTGACATTTCTACTGAACCGTGTTTCTATTGTGGTTTCTATACAGCCAGTACTATCAAAATAACATAAAGATAGGATTCATTTAAGAATACTTTTTTTAAACGACTTTCATTTTAATTTACTTCAATTATTTCTTTAAAACTGATATATATTTGGGAAAATGTTGATTTGACCCATTTTTGCAGTGATAAAATAGGCGGGAAAACGGATATTCGTAATATCTCTATAATCTGTGGGCGATCCGATATTTTTTCGAGATTTGTTTATATTTTAGGTATTAAATCTCTGTTATAAGAATTTTGTATTAACACGATAAGTTCATGAGCTTCAGTAATGGATTTAACGCCAGGTTCTAGAGTGGAGGAAACCTTTTACCGCTTAAATCAATAGAAATATACCTATCTAAAATTATTTTTATTTACCTCGTATTCGTAATGAAAAAGCAGTGTTTACCTTGGGGTTAAAGAGTTATTTATTCCCTCGAATAATTAGCGACCTCGCTTTCACCCCTTGGATAACAATGTACTATATCAGTTGTCTAGTACTCATAACACAAGCTTTGCTTAGCTTGAGGCTAGACGGTAAAAATACATTGGTAGAATTGGTTTACAAAACACCATCAGTCATTTAGGAGTCTTAAAATCCGAGCTCAATGTTCTACCCGCGTCTAGAGATGACAGCAAAACCGTAGGGGCCCAGTGGGGCCCTACATGGGCCATGGTTTCGCTTCTGAAGAAACTTAGGAGTGGGTTTTAGTAAGTCTGACGCGCCGCGGTCAGCCCTAGTGCGTAAAAAAACGAGCTGCAACTGCTGTGTACCTACCTTCCTGTAAGTTAGAACCTTACGTGAATGCGTTGTAAACCTTTATACTGTTGTGTATCTAATAACTTTAACCTTTCTAATGCCGTAATTAGAGACATAATAGAATCACTATAGGCGTGCGAGTGTTCGCTCAGAGCTAGGAATAATAATAAAAACTGAGTATTAATGAAGACGGTTTACGTGTGTCGGCTATGTCACCATCTGGGGCTGAAGCATATTTGGGTCGTAATAAATATAGATACGACCCTGGCGAAATGGACACGAAAACATTTGTCGGACTAATTCGATCCAAGCGAATAATATAGCTATTTACAAGGGTTGATAGTACACAGCTCAAATAGAGCAAAATAAGAAACCGATTTAACTTCTAAATTGTTTAATCACCATAGAACAGTTTACAGGGTAGCAGATAGTCATAGTCAAAACGAATGAAAATATACGCCATAACACAATAACTAATTGATTTTAGATTCGCGCAGGAAAAGTGGGTGGTATTCATTGACTCGATGCCTATGATTCTAATTCAGAACCTTTCATGGCATGGCACTAGTCCTCACATATTCTCCTATCATACTTAAATATAAGTACATACGTAACTTGTATGACATTTGGATTTTTTATTAAAAATATTTTTACATGTGTTCGGATTGCTTTTCTTTTTCAAATATAAATTTGGTATTATGTAAAACAAGTAAACGGTAGTAAGGACACACTTCACGTAATAATTCTTGCATAATTCGCGCAAACATCATTCCTATCAGTGATGCTCACAGACTAGCACACACTCAACACGTCAATTGAAATTAAATAACGTAAGGGGTTAGGTATTTCGACATTTTTGCACACCTAAATCTTAGGGCCTATGCACACCACGTTTTTTAAACGCGCCATAGACGCGCGATCGCGCGTTTTGGGAACCCGCGTCGCCGGCGCGTTTTTATCCTGCAGAGCAGTCTGCTGACGAGGTTCTGCTTAAAAACGCAAAATGCCAGCGCGTTTTTTTCGATACAAACGCGCATTTGCATCGCGTCTGTATCGCTACACACGCGCGTTTGCATCGCGTCTGTATCGCTACACACGCGCGTTTGCATCGCGTTTGTATCGCTACACACGCGCGTTATACGGGTGTGCAAAGGTCTACCGTCTGCGTCTGACTTGCGTGCGTATCGCGTCTGTATCGCTAGAAACACGCGTCGACAGCGCGTTTAAAAAATGTGGTGTGCATAGGCCCTTAGACTTGAAGAATTGGTGTAAATTCTATCGGTGTTAACGGAACGAATAGATTAAAATATTCGCTACGATTCATGGACTGACATCGATAACAAGAGTTTACGTTTAGTTCACGTCACCAAGTCAAAGGCACTGATAGCTTAAAAGCAAGATTGATCGACGAACTATCTGAAACAACTGTTTCAATATGAAAAGTAGGTATTGCGCGTAGCAGGAGTAGATATTCTTTTTAATATCCCTGAGGCAGTTTTTCCGAGACGCCAACTTATTTCATATTTTGAGCTAGTCGATACGGAGCAAGGCCTCTTAGTTTTGTGACTTGACAAAAAGACTACAATATGTAAGTTGCCGATACGAGTTAGACAGAAACATTTTTACAAATTTTACGTTAAGTTTCCGTGATAAGTAATAGAGTTTCATAAATTATAAAATTTACAACAGTATTTCTGAACAAAACAATTTCAGCATGTGGATACACAATCGTTCCTTTTAAAACTTTAACACGAAAGAACGGTTTATATTGGGAGAATTTTGCTAATGAAATGCATAAAAATAATTCAAAACAAATGTAGCAAAAAGTTCGCTTGGCCTTTCGTCTTTTCAATTTACTTTGAGGGCATTCTATTTTGCCATTTCGGAATATCTTAAGAAAAAAAAAACGCTTTAATTACATATGTACAATAATGTGATATTGAGATCAGAAGGCAAAGACACTTTTCATTCATCACAAAGAAAGATTTTGACCATAATTATGTAGTTAGTCAGTAGACAGTAATATTTATAGTTTTAATGCAACATCGTTCATTTGCTTAGCCACTGTTGTAATTATTTTGCTGTTTGTACTGTCGACCGTACGCTCGTGGTAAGATATAGAACCTTGAGCTTTCTTAATGTATAACGGAGTTTCAAAACAGCGAGATGTTTAGTTCGTATTCATTTAGTAAAATTACAAGATACATAATCTTGTAATCTTTTACCATTATTACCTATTGTTTTATTGGTTATTTCACCACTGATGTTTGGTATACTGATCCATCAATATTTATTGTATGGTGCAGATATAATATAAAATACAAAATCTATATGAAGCTAAAACCCTCTAAAATAAATTCAAATGCACTCATTAATGCAAAGCACATTTAATGAAGTCGCTATTGGCGGCTCATGTGTTATTAAGCCATGTGCTGTGGCAAAATTTTTGACCTGTGTTATTTTATAAGTACCAGAATTTATTACAGAGTAGGTTGTAAGCGGAATTTTACACGTTGCGTAGAATAGAATTGAAATTGATAAAAAAATATAATCTCTAATTTCAAGCAATCGGTGGCGAGTGTTTTAGCGAGTTCTGAACTCAGGCGCTTTTTAAATTAGTTGTATATTGTTGTTTTGCACTTTTATGGTAAATATAGGCAGTTATTGGTCATCGTTTTGTTTACATCTCATTACGCAAAATTACATTTTAATATTAACCCGAATTGCGATGAATAAAAAAGAATCGTCGCCAATATGGCGTCCTTCAGTCTCTAGTAACGTCGACGGAATCTTAAACATACATTAATATACCGAATTTTCATTATGATCGACAATGCCTAAGTTTATAAAATATCTGAGATAATCATGCACGCATCTACACATGCATTCTTACCCGTTCATAAAATTCTTCCATACATCTTACAAAACATAATAATAATTTATAAAATTCATAATCCCTCGCACATGTGCATGCCTAAAGTAACATACATCAACTTTCATACATCCCTATCAAACTATCACTTTATCTCACATAAGTAAAGATACCACAGCCACTGTCTGTATTTATAATACCAAATAGGAAAAATGCTTCAACTTTAAGATAACTATGGAAAGATTATGGTCAGGCATACATTAAACAGTTTCAATAATGCTACGCTAAGTGCATTGTTTGGGGCCCAAAAATCACTTGGTGATTTAAAGAAAAAGCCATAAACAAATAAAGCACTTTTCTTAAATGCAAAAAAAAACTGTTATTATTACTTATAAACATTTCACTTGCTTGTAAACATTCTTCCACTTTAATTTTTTTTTAATTATAATAGTTTTAACAAAATTCATAGACTGTTTTGTCATGGTAATACGCTCTGTAAATTAAACACAGCAATGTTCCAAATATTACTATGCTACAATAATGGTAACATGTTACTAAAGCAGACAAATATTCATGTAATATCATAGATAATGTAATAATATTTCTTTATTAAAAGACCAGAGTGTTAGCCCATGAAATCAAAATAACTACTATATTATAATAGTTATTAAAATATAGTTTAAAACAATACAGGCCTCTAAACAAATGCACCTAACGACTTATTAATACGGACATAATATGCCTGCCAGCACAGTTGAGTTTACCAGCAGTAAGTTTTCTGAAACTGCATTGCATCACTGTGGCAGCGAATTGTTTCAAATCTGAAAAGAAAATGAAAAATATTTTAGCTATAGGACATAACACTATATTTACATTAACATTATAAAATAAAGCGAAAATAACACTGATTGTCTGTCTGTTACCTCTTTACATCTCAATGAATTTTGGATAAAAATGAAACTTAGCACATTTATGTAGTCCAATAAAATTGTTCTTGTCCATTTCTGTTTTAAGCTTAGGTTCATAATTTAATTTTATATCAAAGGAATAAATCGCAAGGCCTTGAAGCACAGACGTGGGGAAGCCAGCCTTTCGGTATATTAAAGGATGCATTTTGGAGAGTGTACACGGGAACTGCTCCGCTTCATTCCGCCATCGCCTTTCTACCATCGGATAACCTGACGTACGATGCATTCCAAATAATAAATTAAGAATTTCGTTTCGTTTATAACGAGTAAATCGAAGGATTAGAACAAATTGCATAATATTGCTTGATTATAATTAAGAACTCTTCAAGACTAGAGGCTTAATAGGCTCTTAGTAAACTAGTGCGCCTCACACTCGACTATTGCAGTATTGCGTACCACCAAATGGGATTGAAATCAAGCACTAGTTTATATTAAAAAAAAAAATCAATTGGCAGTATAAGTTTAGTTAAATTCATACCAGCTAGTGAGAGGCGTCTGGTGCTTGAGCTTGCGGATCTCCTTGGTGGCCCAGTTGGCGAGCGCCTTGGTGCGCGGCGTGCGCGAGCGGCGCGCCGCCTGCAGCAGGTCCAGCAGCGGCCGCGTCTCCAGCAGCGGCAGCACGCGCTGCCCGAACACCGTGCACAGGTCGCCCGTCAGCCCCGCGATCACCGACATGTGCCCGTCCGTGCGCTCGGGCTCGCACGCCACTTGCATCATGAACGTCACGATGGCCGGCACGTGCGGCTCCACCAGCGCTACGTCCGAACGCACCTGGCATAATACATATAGTCATTTTTTGCTCATTAATATACCTATTACTATTATTACCTATTAAATTAGCAGAATAAAAAAACTACGAACCTCGCCAGTTGATCCTTTCAAGCCTTGAATGATGCCAGTGTAAGCCTCGAGCACGCTTTCGCGCAGTTCACCTAAATATTCGACCATGTCGTAGTCATTACGATCTACTTGAGCATTGCTTGCCTGCAACATAAAAAAATATTTGATGTAAATGATATGGTGATTCTATGTTCTTTTTTTAATGTAATATTTACCACTGATTGAGCCATTACCTGCAACAACATCTGCATCACGACGTCGAAATATTTAGCAAAATCGGGACCAATGCTAAGTGCAATATCACCAAAAACTGATAAAATCTGTGGTTTAACAGAGCGATGAATTGAGGGATCACCAAGATTTTCCAATAGCAAGACTATTATTTCATCACAGTAGGGTAGCACCTGTAACAGTAATATTTTTTGTTAATACACTAGTTTTTCCTAGAGCTTCACTTTCATGGTCTATTATGCATGCATAAATGCTTTTGGTATTGAGTTAAAAGTTAGGGTTTATTAAAAATATATTATGATCATTTAACTTACTTTGCCTTTCAATGCTCGACAAATATCACCAGTGAGCCCAACAGCTGCTATGCATACTTGATATTCTTGATGATTTTTGAGTCCAACATAAAGATATCTTTTGAATGCATCCATATATTTTAAGAAACCTTCTCCTAAGACCTCAACAAGAGTTGAGACAGCCATAAGAGCATCTTCTTGAACACCACCGGCTTTTCCCGCGTTACCAGCGAACATCGTCAATAAGGCGGTCATAATTGCGTCCGATATTTGAGGTGCGTCTTCTTGAGTTACCTTTCGAAGTACTGATTGCAGTGTGGCACATAATAGACTTTGGAGATCATTGAACTGTGAACGATCAGCCTGGCTTGAAATATGATTCTCCATCTGCAAAACTTGTTGAAGCCTCTCCAAAATCACCATCGTAGTTTTTTGCACAGTAACATAACAGTCAGTGGGAGAATTTTTGACCATTTCCATGAGAGCTTCATATGCAGCTGATCTTAAATTATGTTGTGCAGCATCTTGGCGATCTGTTGTTTCAAGAAGTCTTTGAACAATAAAATCAAAGTATTTTGACATACAATAGGTTGCAGGTTGATTGGAATCTCCACAATCAGCTGCTTCGTAAGCAGCTTCTGCAAGTCCTGTGAAAGCCCAGCAAACGTTAGCAGCTACACGTGGTTCAGCTTTTAATCCATTAACAAGACTTTCTAAGAGTGGTTTCAGATATGTTTCATTTATAGCTGCTTCAGGCACAATTTCACAAATCCTTCCAAAAGTCCATGCTGCTGTGTCTCGCACAGCTACACTAGTATCATACATGGCTTCAATCAAAGTTGGCATAGCCTTCTCCACTAGAGGCTTCAGAGTATTCGCTTCCAGTCCACCGAGAATAGAACCAAATGCCATCAAAGCAGCCTCTCTGTATCGCCAATTTTCATTTTTAATATTTGAGTTAATGAAAGGTAATACGTGAGGAACCACTTCATCTTCACAGCAATTTGACAAAAGCATGAGACAAACAGACGCTGCTTTAGAAGGATTCCACTCCAACTCATCTTCAGTATCATCTTGTTTTGTAAGTTTTTGCATGAGAACAGGCGCAAGGTATTGTAATGCTCCTCGGGCATAAAATCTAGATGTACGCGCAGGAGGTCGACCTGTAAAAGAAGCAGTTACGACATGAACATCCTTAGTTTACAGAAGAGATTATAACAAAGCAGAGGTAAGAAATTAACATGAAAATTTTTGTCAAACCTGCATCAGCTGCCTCAACTTCTTCAATTGCAAGATCAATCTCTTCATCACTGACATTAGACCAGAACTCAATGCCTTGAAGAGAAATTTCATCTACATCAGACTTCATTGCCTCTAAAGTAATGGGAAATAGTGCCTGACCCATATAAGGTTCCATATATTGGTAGTACAGAGAGAGAATTTTAACCTGAAATTAAAAAATAAACAATTTTTTTTAAATTGTTTTGTTTATGTTTAAGGAGTTTGAAGCAACCTTAACTACATGAGTTGATATTTAGTATACCTGTGTAAATTGGATGACAATCATTTAATATGGATCTTGATATTGAGTTGAATAATATCCATGAGCTGAGAATAATATACTGAGCACATCAAGATTATCCTATTAAGTTTGAGCTCTTCAAGAAAAGTTTTATTGGGTACAAATTACAGAGTGCAACAATTCATCAAATAATAGTTATAAACTAGCAGTTCTGATAGATTATAACCTGTCCTGCCCAAAAGCTGGGTTTCCAGCAGAAAAAAGAATAGAAATCCTAACAGCAAATTGTCTTACCGGGTCTAATTAGACTTTCAAACTATCCACCCACCAAACCACAACTGCCAAAACCTATTGAAATATACAGACAAAATATCATCCAAATCAGTAAGCCGTTTAGGAGTTAGGTGTCAAACAAACATATGTAAAGATAAAAAAGAAATACATATAATATGGATTCACTAGTAATATAATACTCACTAAGCACTGGAGAGCTGCAACACTGATCCTCATGTCACTGGACTGTGTTGCTTCACATACAACTTCCATTATAAAATTCCTTTCATTTTCTTTATCAAAATTAGCTTTAGTAAATTCCAATGAGTTAAGTAAAGCTTGAGTAGCAGCAAGCCGCACATGGTTGCTGGTTTCAATAGATCTCATGCCATGAATAATTGCAGTTAGAATTGGGTTACTTTGTTCTGTTAACACCTCAGCATCAATTTCTTGGCAGATATAACCTGAATAAGGAGTAAAATTATAAGATTTTAGCTATAATTCTAATAAAGTCCTTAACATATGGAAATATATGTACTACTCAAATGGCACCCAAATGGTAGACCATATGGGTGTTAACATAATTTTGTACAATAAATAATTATAAAACATACCAATTGCTTCTAAGGTTGCTTCTTTTTTAAGTTCTGTGGATTGAGCATTGACAACATTTTCTACAAGCATGGGTATGAGGTCATTCCACTGCCCCACAGGAAGCTCAGCTACTGCTACATATGCTACACACTGGGCTGCTGAACTAGGTCTGCTGTTCTCAGTTCCAATTGCTGTTAGAATCTATAAATGAAAACATCATAATGTTAACTTTTATTGAATATGTAAGTTGGGCCAAAGAGCCTCTATAAAATGCAATGTTCCATTATAAAAAATGATAATGTTTTTGATAAAATAACAAGATAACTTACATTTTTCTTTATATACAATCTGATGTCTTCGGGTAGAGCCAGCCACCTTTGTTGATATTGCTGTTTTAGGATAGGGTCTTTAGACGTTAGGTGGTTTTTTAGCTGTAAACCTGCAGCCATCCTAGCCACCTGACTGTTCCCTCCCGCAACCAGAACATCAGACAACATTTTGATAAATGTTGTAAAATTGGTACCCGCTGCATGGTCAAGGTAGGTTTCTGCAGCTTCCAATTCATTTCGATCTGCAAAATTCATATAATATGATGAGGAATCAGAATAGAACACAGTTATTTGTACAATCCTGGTCAACAGTGTTGAACACTGTCTATTCATTTACACATCATTAAGTGATTTTGTTGTTACAATTAAGAAGAATAACTGATATGAGTTGTGTCAGATAACTGTAGTACAAAAGCTATATCACTATAATGAGAACAAAGACTTGCCTATTATTTACAGTTATAAAACTAAATGATAAATCAATACTCAAATCAGGTTTACCAAAAATATTTTGAATAACATTTTGTGTACACAAAAACAAGCTTGTCTATAGAAGTTAGGGGATTTCAGAAACAGGTACTTACTGCTATAGAGATTTATACTATTATGCAGTAATGCAATTTGGTAGAATATTATGCAGGTATGTAGAATGTTTGCATACAAAAGATATAAAGAACAATATTATCAGTGCCAGATGAATACTCCAGGTTGATGTTAGTACCAGTATTGTGAACACGAATGGAAATTGGAATGTCAAAGTTGTGAAAGATTGCAGATTATAACCTTCAAACTTTGAGAAGACCTGCAGTCATCCAGAATATAAGCCGTAATAGCAAATATGAATTAATTTAAGATGTGTGTCCAAATGTCAAACTGTTTACGCACATCATTGCCGCGTATTGTAAAACTTGAATCGTAGGTGAACCTAGAATTTTCCTAACATGACAGTTAAGCATCTTTGTCATCCACATTCTCTAAACGGTTATCTAGAGGTAAGCGGTGCTAAAATATAAAAGATTCGAGGCTAGGATTGCTTTCAAAGGTCTGTCTCAACAATATACAATTTGAAACAGTTACGTTGGGTGATAAGTCGGTTGACGAACTGAAGCGCCATACACGAAGAGTAAATTAACAAAATGAGATTTCTTACCTGGTGATACAGTCTTTTCCAATATTTGTATAAGTGTTAATGTCGTTTCTGTATGCATTGTATTCAGTGTTACTTCAAAACTCTAGATAATAACTGGAATCCGTAATAAAAATTAGAAACCGGCACACCACCGACGGAAGAACACTCATTGATAAAATGTTACTAGTTGTGAAAAATATTGTAGAAATGAGAATGTTGTCTGAACAATGTAACAAAAAAGAAATGCGAAATTCAAAATAGTTCAAGTTTTTGACTGGTAGCTGGCCTAGCAATTTTATTATCCCTCATGTAATTCAAGTGTTTCTGTTTTTTTCCATAAAATTTAGCATAATATTTAGTTTGCTGGGATATTTAAATGTGAAGTTATTATGATATGGATAATTCACATGCCAATGAATGATAAATGATAAATGATATTTATTTTGTAAATAGGTTTTAAAATAACACTTTTACACGTCAATATTTTTTTCTTTTCGTCAGTTTAAGCTAGATGAGTCCGGTGTTTCCTAGCTGACTACCCTGAGAAGAAACACCGAAACAAACTCAGGGGTCAAAGTCTCTTTTAAAGTCCATACAGTAACCATGTATTGGTCAAATCATATGAGAACCATGCAGATTAGTGTCTGAGATGGTCTTTTGAGGAAAGAACCATACAGATTTGAGTGGACCTGTCCAGTCAGTGCAAGCATTTGTCAGTATTCGTGTAGCTCAAACTTAGGACTACTAAGGAGCTCAACGACTTGACGATCAATACCAAAGAAAGGACATTTGTGTAGGCCGCATCAAATACTCAAATCTGTCAGACATCATATTAAAATTACGGAAAAGGAAAAGTAATCGACATAGTCCTCACATTCACAATAATAAAAAATAAAAAAAATACAAAAATGTAACTGCAAAATAAATTATTGCAAGTCCAAAGTTAAAAAATAAATAAATAAAAATAAAATACAACTACAATAATAGTGCTGGAGCAGGTCAATCCCAAGCCGTCTTATCCTCAAGTAATACAATTATGATTACAATAATTCATAATATTATAATCACATATTGGTATGTGAATTATATTATTAATAAGTAAGTAACAGCGTTGCCACCGCCAAAGTAAGTACTTAACCTATGTTCGCATGAAAAGACAAGCGTGTAAATACTGTGGCTATAGGTATAGCTCTCGTTTCGTCCGATTGTATGGAGTTGGAATACTGTATAGATAATATTACCGTGCGGTGGGTGAGGCTTAAAAACTGAGTTATATTAAATATACCCACTAAGTATCTACTATGACTCAGTTTTGTTGTCCTTAATATTTAATACTAGAGACTAGACTAGAGACAGTAAAAACTTTTATTCCATTCGATATTCAATTTTTATATATTTCGCATTATTGTTTATAGATATGAATGTTCATTTAATTTTTATTCGTCACTAAAAATAAAATGCAATAGACGCCATAGGCGGGCAAGTTATTGACTGACGCTTTAAATTGTCCATAGCGGTCAAAGGATTAATAGTGCGCATCATGCGAAAAGAAATCTATAAAGATTTTATTTTTGGTTGGAGTATTATTATTATGTTATTGCTATAATATTAAAAAACATATTATGTTTACAATAACGATTTTTTTAGCATTGTGCTCATAGCCTTAGTAGAAGACTGTAAGCCTCTATATTTATTATATCTGTATACCGGATTGCCAGAAATAAAATAAATTTTCATGGCAACTCTCGATAAATGCTGTCAATGTCATTCTTTTACCCCATGAACTTTTGTTGTTAGTGGTGGTTGACTAACCAAAATTTGCGAAAATGGTAATAATCCTAAGATTTTATAGTAATCATAGAATTAAAATTGAGAGATAGTAGCTATATGTGATTTCAAAACATACACAGTGCCAGTTTAATTAATATTTTGCTTCAGTCGGCGTTATTATATGAGTGTCAACTTTGTTTCAGTCGCTGGTAATTCCAGATAAGTTCCAACATATTCTTCGTATTATGAATACGAACATTGATGGCAAACGCAAGGTTATGTTTGCCATGACCGCCATCAAGGGGGTTGGTCGCAGATATTCTAATATCGTACTGAAGAAGGCCGACATAGATCTTGACAAGCGTGCTGGAGAATGCACTGAAGAGGAGGTATTTGTGCTTTCGTTTATTCATTGTATTAGTACATTTATTTACATATTTCTATCCAGTTTTTTTTTAGCCAGTTGATTTAGTTGTCTTTGCTATACTTAAGAAGTCGGAAAGTATATAAGTAAATCTGTTCTGCAGTTTCCTATCAATTTCTATGTTCTTTCTATTATTTATATTAGTTGTAAAGCCTTGCAACCACACACGTCATTTAACTGGACACCCTTAATACTGTCTGAATGCAACATGTACTGTCCTACACATTTTTCTTACATTGCCCCTAAATCTGTATTGTTTCCGTATATGTGACATTAATTTCTTTCTGATTTTTCAGGTTGAAAAGATTGTGACTATCATGTCAAACCCCAGACAATACAAAATCCCTGACTGGTTCCTCAACAGGCAGAAGGATATTGTTGACGGCAAGTACAGCCAGCTGACATCTTCCAATTTGGATTCTAAGCTCCGTGAAGATTTGGAAAGGCTTAAGAAAATCCGTGCCCATAGGGGCATGCGTCATTACTGGGGCCTGCGTGTGCGTGGTCAGCACACCAAGACTACTGGCAGGAGAGGAAGAACTGTTGGTGTATCTAAGAAGAAGTAATCTAAATAAATAAACACTTTAAGCATTTTAGAATTTTTATTTGATTCTCCATTTGTTCACTATATTAAGTTACTTTCAAGCATCATTTTATAGTTATTTCTATAAACTAAAAAACAGATTTGAGTTACCAATTATATACATTGTAAAATCACAATTTCATCTAACTGTAAGACAATCTATCCATCCTAATACTTGAGTAGGTACATTGATTTCTAGCTGGTAAGGTTAATGTCAGTATCAATTCATTGCAGCTAGGAAATGCACAAATGAATGACTGTATTTAATTAACCTTTCTGCTTGCATCAGATTGGTTTGATGAGGATTTATTTAGGATAATTGTTGTTGTATTTGGTTATTTAGTTGAAACCCTGATAGAATAAGCGTTTGTCAGATTTATCTAACATAAGCAGTCAAAAGGTTAAAGCACAGCGTATTGTTCAAATGCTGAGCTACATTGAAAATTCAACAATTCATTGGCATCTTTATAAATAATAGGCATTCATTTGAGTCACTTAGTGATAGCGATCTATGTTACTTCAATCCACTTTCAATAAAATAGATTGACAGTTATACCAACTAACAGTAAAATCAAATATAAAAACTAAGATTTATTGACAGTCTAACTAAAGAAAATTGTTTATACATGTGATGTTTACTGATTTATTGAAAAAATAGAACAATGTAAATATATTTACATACATACAAGCATACAATATTATTCATACTGTGCAATAAGTACCATCATATAGACACCAGCTAGAAGAGCAACTATCTCTTTCACAGACTGAGAAAATTTAGTTGAACTTTCTAGAAGTTCAGGAATGACAGATACAGTAGCAATATAAATAAAGCCTCCTGCAGTGAATGGTAAAATGAGAGATGAAACCAGGCCTTCTCCTGAACCTCTCAGATATATAGAAAGAACTGTGCCTGATATAGCACCAAATGCTGTGAGTAACTGTAACATCATTGCTTTCCTCCGTGAACATCCTGATTGCACAAGAATTGCAAAGTCTCCAATTTCATGAGGGATTTCATGTAGAAATATAGTTATAGTTGTAATAAGACCAATGTTTTGTCCTGCAATGTAAGATGCCCCAATTGCTAATCCATCTGTGAAGTTGTGTGTAAAATCAGCAGCAAGGTTCAAATATCCAGCTATCTTTATGTCTTCTTTTTTTTCCTTTATCTTCTTTTTTTGTTTATCATCTGATTTTTTCTTCTCTCCTCCATGAGAATGGCCATGGCCTCCATCAAATAATCGAACAGTTTTCTCGACCACTAAGAACGTAATAATTCCTCCTAACACGCCAAGACCAACAGTGATGTCATGTGGTTCGTGTTGCTCACCGTCATGTGAGTGACTATGACTGTGGCCTTCGCCGCCTCCGCCGCTGGCCATGAGCGCATGCGGGATCAAGTGGAGAAATGCATCGCCGAGAAGACCGCCCGAAGCAAACGACAGCAAGATCTTGAGTAACGGTTGTTTTTCCACAGTACCATCAATAGGTATAAAGAATAGTATAAAAAACGGCGCTATGCTTATGAAGAGTGTTGAAGTCAATGCTCTGACGTACAAGTCGTAATCTGGTTCAGTTATCGCTTTTTCGTTTTTGTGTTGTTCGTTTGCACTTTGGGAGTATTTGAACGCGGGATGTTCATTTTCATGGGAATGATCATGTGAGTGACTATGACTATGTCCCAATACCACAATTATTGTACATGCTAGAATTAGACGTAGTAAAAGTGCTTTACTAGGGTAAAACATTCTTACAGAATATTGGAATTCCCTCCTCCGACAACTATGCACACAATCACACAACACACAATGTGAATGACAGATTGACAGCATTGTTTTGACATTGACAGCAATGTGATGACATGACAGCAACATACAGGGCTGCGTTCAAAATTATCAGAGTAGTGTGAAGTTGTAATCCAGGATCGTTCTATTATAACTTGAGTAGCTACCCTAGAGTTAACCCATCTAACCCCAACTCCGAGCAGAGTAGGCTGGAGTAAGCCATTGACAATCTAAGTCCATTTTGCGTTCAAAAATGTGAGTGTAGGGTATCTACCCTGGGACGTGATTAGAGTTAACTCCAACCTAAATTTGAACGCAGCCCAGGGATACCAATAGCAAAAGGAGGAGGAGCTCCACAGATAATAATTAATATGAATCACATCCTAAGACAAAAAATTCCACCACTGGGGTGTCCAGAATCATGTACACCCTAGTGTACCACCCTACTTATTTTTAAAAACGTGGGAGGCTTACCATGAAATGTTATAGTAGACCGGAAGTTGAACTGTCCAGTGCCCCGCGTTTTTAAACCATGACTGTTATAGCAGCCCTGCGACAGGCGCGGATATTACGCATCTAGAATCATGTACTAGATTTATTTATGGTATTCGTTTGCGTTAACATGTCAATGACACCCTGTATATAAACCAAAAATCTACATAAAACAAAATAATGTTAATCATCTATTGTTGATCGCCTAGTTTTTGAAATATACATTAAGAATATTTATTTTATTATGTATTTTTGTTAGTACGCGTTCTACTTAGTATATATCTCCCCTTTACTAATTATCACTGGACAAGCTGTTCGATACGTTTTATCGCCATTTTTTTGTAAAAAAGTAAACTAAAAGTATGACACGCCCTCTCGCTCTGTCCTAGACGGGAGAGAGACGTTATTAAAAAAAAAGAAACTCTTTTCAACAATGAATATGAAAAATACATAATGCCGGAATAGTTGGTAGACTACAGAAAAAAAAAAGAATTTGGCGGGAAAGTGTTAATCCGATCTTCATTTGTTTGATTGAGTTGTAGAGTTTTGTTTACATTTATTACATTTTATTTATTACATTATAGTAGAGATTTGCTTAATTAATACGATAAGTTTAACAGGTTTTAAAATATAACGCCTGTTTTCACAAGAGAAGGGGCTAAAGTTAGTTAAGATACCTAAAATTATGACGACTTAGATTTTACAAACTTTTTATTTTATTTTCCTAGTATTTGCATAGTGTTTACCTCGGGTTAAAGACTTATTTAGTCCCTTGAAGTATTGGCGACCTCGCTACGCTCGGGTGCCATACTCCTTCTCAGGACTAAATAAGTTATTTCATCCCTAGGTTAACAATGTACTATTAAGGTGACCTGTTAGCATCGTCGTAGCTAGCCATGGGCTCAGGGTGGGCAACAGTCTAAGATAATATGTCAACCACGTGCGCGCTTTTTGTTTTTTGTATGGACTGTTAAGTGTGAACTTTCTCACGGATATAACCTATATATTGAAGTTAGTACCTAGTACCTACCTATATGATCTATTTTTTTTTAGTTTTGGTTTTGGCCTTACAGGTCAGAATCCCGAGAGGCCCCGCCGTGGCTACGCCCGTGTTTGTATTAATTAACACCTTGTTTAAAAGCATACATCACCATCATCAGCCTTTTTAATGTTCCTACTGCTGGGACACAGGCCTCCTCTCTAGGAGAGGGAATGGGCCATAATCCACCACGCGGGCCCAGTGCGGATTGGTGGATGTCACACGTCTTCGATTTTTTGGTTCTAGGACATGCCGGTTTCCTCACGATGTTTTCCTTCACCGTTTTGAGAGCAGTGGTGATGAAATAAATTACCTAGGTACACGAAGTAATGCCTGGCTGGGTTTGAACCCGCGACCTACAACTCAAAAGTCGGGGCCAATACCACTCGGCCATCACTGCTCAAAAATAAAAGCATGCAGTTCTGTGATAAACAGATAGGAAGATGGAGTAGGTTTTGTAAGAGATTTAAGGGTACGGAACTCTAAACCTGTATCTTAACAATTATTTATTTTTTTATTAAAATTATATGTAGATATTTTTAAAACCAGTATGTCATTTTCATGTTGCCGTCGATGTCCCGCTGCGTTTCTACGATGCTGGATTGGCGGCGCACGAGCTTCCGCATGGAACTGCGCCTTATGTCCGGGATGTCGGGAACTTCGTCTTCAACTAACGGTGCCTGGGTGAGTTCCAGTTGATCTAAATTTTCATACGACTCCGCATCTGATATTTTTCTGTAAATATGTAAGATTTAGCTTAGTCGCCTAGTCGCCGAGTGAGTTATTTCGTCTCGTCACAAAAGGCCGCGTGTAGCCGCATCAAGGAGGAGATATGAGTAGACGTAAGGGTAATCAATCAAATAAACGATCTATCTATTTATCTAATAATTACATAGTAAAAAACAAAGTCGCTTCCTGTCCCTGTCTATGCTTAAATCTTTAAAACTACGCAACGGATTTTGATGCGGCTTTTTTATAGATAGAGTGATTCAAGAGAAAGGTTTGTATGTATAATACATGTATGTATTTAATATCACCATTGCACCCGCGCGAAGCTGGGCCGGGTCGCTAGTATATTGATACAGTAGACAGTGTTCACTTATATTATATGTATGTATGTATATGTGTACATTAGTCGAAAAGAACTGAGAAGATTGTGTTGAACTAAAAAAATACCTACAAATTGGGTCATCAATATTAAGACCTGCGTACCGTGTGCGGCCAAGAAATGATATAATTTTTTTTATCAACGCATATATGTACAACAATAAAATATACCTTGAAAACTAAACATTTTTTGCAAGTAAACATATTTCAAATAACAGTATCTAACAACAATAAAGGGCATCATAACAAGTATCAACAAAATTAAAGATTCTCTTACAATGTACTTATCTAGAATTTTTTTTTAAACTTGTTTTTCTATTTTATTGTTTTTGGTGTAATAAAGCATATTTTTCTAAATACATAGGTAGCAATACAATAAATTTTTACGCATCACCAAAAAAAAATCGGAACAGAAATTGTTTAGGACTTTAAGTTCTGCCGGAGCCTCTACGCTTTCGTAGGCTGGCCGAATGCCTACGCAGGCGTAGAGGCCTCGTAGTCATTTCTCTTTGTAGAACGTGCTACGAACTGCTACGCATGTTAGATCTAATAATATTATTATTATCTATATATACATATTTTTGTTTGGCTATTAAAAAACACTTACTTGAATAGGTAATCCTATTCAGGTCAATGTTTTTAGAAACGTGTAAACTGTAATTTGAGAATTTAGAGAGAACCATTTGAAATGCCATTACGATGCCATTTGATAGGATCTTACGCAGTATCGCCAGCAACAAAATCGACTTCATCATTAACATTATGACAGAACCATTAGGTATAAAATCCTAATTTTAAGTTAAAGATATAGATAGATAGGAGGCGTTTAACGCACCTTTGATCACCACAAGCCAAGCAGTCAGCGTAGGTCCAATCCTTGCCAAACTGCTCTCCCTCCTCAGCAGTTTGTGGCAGCGAAGTGTGCAACGTTTCAGGCAAGCGGAGCGCGCTCAATCCTCCCACGACCGAAACTGCGCCCATCACTACCAGAGGAAGCACGAGGTTACTTGACCCCTGTAACGTGGCCAAATAGTCCACCTAAAGCCTTGGACATAACTTTGGTGATGTGTCGTGGTGCTGAATATTCACGGCAATTTTTTTTTTTAGTTTTAATCCCGTGGAGGGTCGATCCAGTACTGTTTTTTATATTTCTATGATCCAGTACATGAAACGCTGTCGATTTGTAAAGATAAAATTTAAAAAAAGTCCTTTTAAACAAAAAAAAAAAACTCGAATTAATTTACGCATGTGATAAAATAATTTCACTTTCATCATGATGATGATGATGAAATAAACGTCAACTGAGCGAGTTAATGAATGGTAGTTAGTACTTAACGACCGACAACTTACAAATCGATAGTGTTTCATGTACCGGATCGACCCTCCACGGGATTAAAATTATCAAAATTTTGCCGTGTATTAATCAATCGAATCGGTTTAACCCTATACCATATTATCACAACGACTTTTGTAGCCAACCAATTGTCAACCCGTTTTTAAATTTGCATGCCCTTCAACTAGACTCTACTTCGAATAATCAAACAAATTTTTATTAAATGAATGTGAGTCAAGTGGAAGACAAATTTCATAGAACCAACTCGGTTTTATACCTGGTCAGGGTACTACTTACAGGGTGTGATGCCATTTTCGGTAGGAGTATAGTGCGAGGACGGCGTAAATATTTGTACATGGGTGAGGTAGACCGAGACGTAACGCATCGGATCAACGCAGGATGGATGAAATGGCGACAGGTCACGGGAACAACTTGTGACTTACGGATGCCCCTGAAGTTGAAGGGTAAAATTTACAAGTCCGTGATAAGACCTGTCATTCTGTATGGATCAGAATGTTGGGCTGTTAAGAAAATTGATGAAAAAAGACTGCATGTAGCGGAGATGAGAATGTTGAGATGGATGTGTGGTGTGACGCGAATGGATAAAGTAAGAAATGAGTATATTAGAGGAAGTCTGAAAGAGGCGCCAGTGACTGAAAAGTTGAAAGGAAATCGTTTGTCTTGATATGGCCATGCACAGTGTATTTTTCGCCCAAAAAATCGGACATGGCATTTTTACTATCTAATTTCATAGGATTTGTGATTATAAATGCGAGACGAAAACTCCTGATTGCCCTTTTGCT
The DNA here is from genome assembly GCA_029852875.1 of Mythimna loreyi. Taxonomy (NCBI): domain Eukaryota; kingdom Metazoa; phylum Arthropoda; class Insecta; order Lepidoptera; family Noctuidae; genus Mythimna; species Mythimna loreyi. Next base: position 9,617,190 of record CM056786.1, read on the forward strand.
ATAAAATATTGAAAATTAGTACTTGAAAAAAATGTCTATGGTTTCCAGAAAAACCATAGAAACAGTTATAACTTAAAAGTTTGACTTCTTTTTAAGAATCTATTGACGGCATTAAATAGTGTCTTAAAATCCCTCCTATAACAAAAAACATCTAGGCTTTATTTATTCAAGATAACAGATTTATGGCTGATTTTGTAAATTTATGTTTTCTTTTTTTTACCGCCATATTATTACATATTTGGATTTGTAACTAGGATCGAAATGTTCTTTTTATTTATGCTTATGATCCTACAAATTCTTGGATCCTAATTATGCAGGATCTCGGAGTTGTTAAAATTCAGATTTTTCTGGATAGGGTTGTCGCCTCATAATTTAATAAACATAATATTTGAAGTAATTTTTTTAAATGTCAGTTTTTCCAACGCAGTTTATAATATTATCTGAATAAATTATCTTGGTCTTATTTACTTATTGAAACATATCAACAACAATAAAAAAAAAAATATATCTTACGAATATTATGAATGCGAAAGTTACAATGTTTGGATGTTTGTTACTCAATCACGCCAAAGCGGCTGGACGGATCTGGATGAAATTTGGCACAAGCATAGGATACACTCCGGAATAGGACATAGGCAACTTTTTATCCCGGAAAAACACAAGGTTCCTGTGGGATATATAAGGTGCTTTTAAAATATATGCCAGGCTTTTTATGAAGTATAGTATTATGTTTATAGATTACAATAGCAGTGGCGAAGGGTGGATATTTTCTGAAGGGAAGCCGGAGCGTAAAGTCAAATTACCTAATATAGCACACTCCATGATGCAAAAAAATAGGATTAACATTGCGTTGCACATCAAAAATCTATTAATTACAGCAGTCTACATGAATGAATGTCATTTCAAAATGATGTCCGCAATCCAAAACACAAAATAAATGTACAGTTCACCTGGTTCACCACACATCAATATTGAAAAACATAAGAAACGACAAGAAAACAATATCAACACATCGAATTATTCGCGCCACCCAAACAATTAGCCGCCATGTCAATTTTATCGTATAAAAAATCCTGCCAAATAAAATGTATTATTCGCCAGTAAGAATTATAAACAGCTAAATTCATTCTCATTTTGAATCATTATAGTCAAATAGGAATTAATTTTTCTGTCTCGTTTGCACGTGCATAGACATCGCTGAGTAGGTATGGTCTTGAACCTGGACACCTGTGCATTACTCGTATTATTATTTATTTTACTCATAATAACCCGGCGCGCAGCGGCTTATTTTGGTACAATTTTCTGCGAGTTAAAAAGAGACAGAACGATTTAGAGAATAGGTTTTAGTTTATGGGAAAGTAAGAGATAGATGCATTGTATGGGATTTGGATGTTTGCAAAGGGAACTCGGTATTTTTCGGCTTAAGATTTTGACATTTTTATTTCAAAGTTGTAGGCATTTAAAAAATTGGAAGTAAAATGAGCAATAGAACGAACTAACAAGGTCGTTGACCTGTAGAACAAATTTTTATAAGAGAAGCCGATGGGAATCGTGTTATATGGACTCTTCGCCACTGTACAATAGCAAAGATAAAATGTTGATAATTTGTGTTATTCTTTTTTCGCATAAAACCATCCTCCGGTGTTACGATATTACGATACGCTGTTGCCGCTCCGCGCCGCAAAACACCGGCGCCATTCATACTACGATTGTCATTCATTTCAAACGAATGCCGCCTGCGCGCCGGCCACTCGGTCGTTACTGCACAGCAACCCCCCCCCCCTTCCCGCCCCCGCGCGCACTACCCCGTTCGCCGCACGCGCTGGCCGACCACCCGCTTGCCAGTCGCCTCCCGCCCGCCACCGGATTTAGTTTTATTATTATCGCGCGCGTTTTTATTAAAAACATTTAGCCAAGTGAACAGTAAAACGGACACATTGAACAAAGTGAAAACCCATTTGTGTGCAACGCAGAGATGGACTTGTGCAACAGTTTCAAAATCGGTAGGGAGTGTGTAAATAACTTTTAAATACGTTGGTGTCGGATAACTTTTAAATACGCCAAGTTCCTGTAATTTATCGTTATTTGATATTACACTTTTGAGCCCTAAGCGAACGCCGGCGTTTTGTTCTTTAATTGTGTCTGTAATTACAAAAGTCGAAAGGTTAATCTAAGTACCTATTGTTTAAACTAACTTAAACTGAACTGTTTAAGTGTGATGTGAAGTTTATCATCGTAACTGGTAACTACTGGTAAGTAATTGCACTTTAAAACACTTGTTTGCCTACGTATTATTGCGTACCTAGTGAATTAGGTAGGGACAAGCTAGTCAGCTGATTTTAGTTTTCATTCGTAGAACGAATGGAAAGAGATAGCAGCTGTTTCATTGACGAAGAGAAACATCGCGCGTAATTTGTGAACCACGTTGTGCAGAATAGAGTCAATATTTATTTAACTACTTTATTTTCTCAAACTGGATTAACTGTTCCTGGGCACGAAAGCTCTTCACTATTGTAATCTATAAACACAACAGTACACCTCCCAAAAAGCCTGGCATATATTTTAAAAGCACCTTATATAACTTCTTATTTTGGTTTGGTTACTCAATCACGCCAAAACGGCCTGATGAATCTGTATGAAATTTGGCCCAAGGATAGCGTATACTTCATAATAGCACATATGTTACTTTTTATCCTGGAAAACATAAGGTTCCCGTGGGATATACAACTTCTTATTAGGCAACCCCAATACCACGCGGGCGAAGCCGCGGGCAAAAGCTAGTAATTAAATAAAGTTTTAAAATCTTCAGTTTAAAATCCAATGAAAGGTGATATGTGGTTCAGGGAAGGGGTCCGCCCTCGTTAGGCTACAGCTAAAACCTTGCACCAACACATATTTCCTGGAGGAACGGGGGTGAGGCACCATGGAGCCGTCAAAGACCCATGGCGCCACTTTGCCTCAACAGGACCTGACCCGGCCTGTTGAGGGATGTCTGTCCGGGCTCCGACCGGCTGACTTACTGCAAGGAGGGCATGAGGGCGCCAACCCTCATGTTGGTCCACGAGTGGCAGTTGATGGAGTTGTGGATAACGCCACAGCCGGTACTCTTCATCCTCCGGGAGTATTCGCAAGTACACAAGGAGACGTAATTAGTAGGCTCGATGCCTATAAGATGTTGATCACCAAATCAAAAGAAATGGGATTGAAAATTCGCCCTACTGACCTGCCTTTACAAGAAAGGTCAAACCTTATTTTGAATATTTTAGGATTTTCCGAAACTGATGTCAATGATAAGAAAAGATTCAAAGAAGCAATAGCTAAATTCACGTCTAAATGTGAAATCCTCTACAAAAACTGTAAATATAATATGACCTTTTTTGCAAAGAAGAACACGTGGCTTAAAGAATCGATACAAAATGATTTGAATAAATTTTTAATTAGCGAACATCCAACTTTACAAGATGCGTCACTTTCCGACTCTGTGGTTATTCCTGACTCTGAAATTAATATTATGAGCCAATCGCTTGACAGATATGAATTTGCACCTCATCATCAGCAACAAATTTCAGAGTCCAATACTGATCCAAATCATAGTGTTCAAGATTTACATATAGTCCCTGAACAAAATATTTTTGATATTGCCGTGTCGCCCACAATCGATGCCATTCCTTCGACTTCTTCATGTTTGGTCTATGAATCACTTAGTGGCAGACAAAAACGAAGGGTGTGCAAAGAACTCCAGTATTCTTTAGAAAGTGAACCACCGGCAAAAGTTATCAAAGCTGTTTCTAGTGCATTAGAAGCAAAAGGTCAAAAATTAAAAACCAATGCATCAAAAGATTTGCAATTTGTTATAAATTCTTGTCTTGAAAGTCCAACACGACCGACTAAGCTAGCAACCAAACTTCGCGAAGACCCCCGTCCTTATTCTCCAGAGGAAGCTTTAGCAGTATTTATAGACAGAAAATTTACAGTAGCTACATACAATTTTTTGCAACATGATTTAAAATCAAGAGGTTTTCCAGCATTTCCTACATATAAAAAAGTATTCGACGCAAAACAAAAATGTTATCCGGATAGTGCAGTTCAAGTAACAGAGAGAGAAGCCTTTGTCCCATTAGCTAGTTTACTTTCTCACACTCTTCAAAGGTTAGTACACTCATGCGACGAAATTATATCAGCATATTGTGAACAAAAAAACCTTGATACTGTAGATTGTATTTTTGAAGGTAGTTGGGGGTTTGATGGTAGTTCGGGTCAATCATTGTATAAACAAAATTTTTCTGATAATCAAGACCCTGAAAACAGTTTATTTGCCACTACATTCATTCCATTGCGGATAAAAACAAAAAAAGACTTTGTTCTTTGGTTAAACCCAACTCCACAATCATACAGGTTTTGCCGCCCGATTCATATCCAATATCGAAAAGAGACGAAAGATTTAATACTCAATGAACAGAAGTGGATAGATGACCAAATTAAGGATTTAACTACATTAGAAGCAACGACATCTAACAAGAAGACAATAAGGGCAAAACCACAACTGTATTTGACATGCATAGATGGCAAAGTTCTGAATACAATAACAGAGACTTCTTCTCAACTTAAATGTCCGTTTTGCAAAGCAACCTCTACACAATTCAACAAATTAGATATTATTTATTCGCGGCCAATAGATGTGTCGGTTTTCAAATACGGAATAAGCCCCTTGCATGCATGGATTCGGGTATTGGAGTTTTTACTTCATTTGGGCTACAAGCTTCCTGTTAAGAAATGGAGGGTAAGCAAATGTTCACTGGAATCAAACACTGTAGAGGAAACAAAGAAACGTGTGCAAGAGAGAGTGCGAAAAGAACTGAAAGTGCTGGTTGATGTTGTGAGACCCAATGCTGGAACAACAAATGACGGCAACACAGCCCGAACCGTTCTATCTGATCAAAATCGTGCAGTGTTTGCAGAAATATTAGGCCTTAGTCAGTGGTTGTTGGACGATCTTCACACGATTCTGGTCACCTTATCTTGTAGTCTACCTGTAGATGCTGATAAGTTTGGAGATTTTTGCAAAACCGTAGCATCTAAATACGTGGCAGAATATGGTTGGTACCCAATGACAGTAACTATGCACAAAATCCTCATTCACGGCAAAGATATTATTAATAGCTCAGCTCTTCCAGTGGGTCTATTATCAGAACAAGCCGGTGAAGCGCGGAATAAGTTCTGGCGTTATGACAGAGAACACCATAGCCGAAAATCCGACCGTGAAAAAACAATGTTGGACCTATTTCACAGGGCACTGGAATCGTCAGATCCAGAAATTTCCTACATTAGGCTTCAGAATAGGTTGAAAAAACTCAAATCTTTGCCTTTACCATCCAAGGTAGTGGAGTTACTGAAACCGTATGAAATCTCAGCTGAAGACGATTTTGAGGCGGCAACAGAAAATGAAATTGAAATTATTGAAGGTCATACCGATAGCGACAACATAACAGAAATTCTTTCGGCCGATCAGGATGAAGAATAATAATTGTTACCCTAACCACCATTTTTTAATTCAAAATAAAATAAATTTCAAAAGAAATATTGACAACCCTAAAACCATAATTACCATAGAAAACTTTAGAAGCCTCTAAGTTAGAGATCCTTCATTATTTGGATCTGATTTTTTTTTCTAAGCTTCTAACACATTTTATTAACAATTCTAAAGAAAAATAAAATCCAAATAATTGAAAATACGACCATAAAAAAATAAAATAAAAAATGCTTAAATTGTAAATAAATCGCTTAAAACTCAATTAAAAAATATATAAATCAATTAGTATTATGTGTTTTGAGATTATTGTGGATCAGAAAAACCAAGAAGAAAATTTGTGAAATATTTCAAAAGTTATGGATGATTTACTATTTCACTATAAAAAAGAATAAAGTGGTTTTATTTCTCCATAATGAGAAATAGGTGCACGAGTGTTCTATTAATTAATTCATAAAACATTTATGTATAAGATTTCACAAAAAAAAAGGCATGTCCGATTTTTTGGGGAAAAAATACACTGTGCCATGTAAAGAGGAGAGATGAAACGCATGTTACGAAAAGAGTTTTGAGTTTACACGTAGTTGGATGGAGAGGAAGAGGGAGGCCGAAGAAGAGATGGATGGATTGTTTGACAAGTGATATGAAAGAAAAGGGAGTTAGTGATAGTATGACAGGTGACAGGACAGAGTGGAAGAAAAAAAAAACATGTTGCGCCGACCCCAAGTAATATGGGATAAGGGTAGGATGATGATGGTATTCATTGACCTGAAAACGGCTAGATGCCTCGTGTGGTTTTGTGGGTCCTCGTAGAGGGAGGTGTGCTTAGAAAGTATGTGTAGCTGATCCGAGCGTTTGTACAATCGATACAGTACTCAAGCCTATTCTACAGTCACCACTACTCACCACTACAACCACTAACTATTTATTAGCTTACGTCAAGGGTCCGCTCTCAGCTGTTACCTCTTCCTGATTACAACGGATGCTCTGACGTCGGACATCCAGGAAGAGGTGTATGTTTTGCTCGATGACAAGGTATTGATTGCCAAGAGTGGCCTAGAGGCCTAAAGTAGATTCAAGGTATGTTGGCACAGACTTTAGTCTTAAATTGAGCAGAACCAAGACAGAACACTTGTTCTGCGATTTAGACGGTCTATCCAGTGTCCTGTGTCCTTAGCTCTTGCCGGAGCGCCTATCTTCAAGTCAGTGTGTATAAGAGAGATATAAGATGTGTGTAAAAGATTGCATGTAGCGGAGCTAAGAATGTTGAGATAGATTATTGGTACATGACGAGTATATATAAAGTAGGCAATTTGTATATTAGAGGAAGCTGGAAAGTGGCATCAGTGACTTAAAAATTGAAAGTCATTTGTCTGGGTATTGGTTATGTGAAAAGGAAGGATGAGACGCATGTTACTAAAAGTGTTATGTGAGCATACAGGAAAGCGAGATGAAGACCAAAGAAAAGGTAGATACACCGTGTAAGGAGTTAAGGACTAAGGAGTGATATGAAATAAAGGGAATGATTACGTGATGGGTGACAGGACAGAATAAAAAAAAAGAATGTCAAGCTACTGAAGGAACACAAGCAAGTTTTAGTCAGTAAAAGTCCGAGTCACTCGCTCCACTCGGTGCGGTCGAAGAATAATTGGATGAATTCTCATAAAAAAAAAACAAAGCGTTTACCTACTCTGTGGAATACTATCTATACTGCACTAGCTTCTGACGTTTTACAAGTGCCCATGTAGGCCTATGTGAAATAAAAAGATTTTGACTTTACTAAAATAAAATCAAAGTAAAAAAAATACGTAACAATTCATATAAGACTACATTAATATTTCTACTGTGATTACAAGTAGCAAAGTGCTAAGTTATAATGTCATATTTTAGCTCTTCCAAAAAGTTTGACTAGGTTCTGGAACTCATTCTTACCAAGTAGTTTATAAAAGGTATTATAATTAAGCCCAAGCCGCCAATGTATGCCGATGTTCCGATACCCACGCCTCTCAATTCCGTTGGGTATAATTCGCCGGCATAAGGGTATATTATTAGGAAGGATGCAGATATAAAACACTTGGATATTAAATAGAGGATTAGGGTTTCCGTTCGAGCATCTGGAAAATTATTTTGATTCTATACATAATCCTAAGAGGTAACTATTTACAAGGGCATACCATCACCAAGCAGGTATACCATATAATATGTTACAATAGTGCTCACCACTCGGAAGTAATACAGTTACAATGCAGAAAATTCCACTTATGACCATTGATAAACAGAGGGGCCATCTTCGTCCAATACGATCCATCAGTACCCAACAGACAAGATAACTTGGTATCTCAACTGCTGACGACAAGAAAAAGCTCATGTATTGGTTCTCGCCTATAGCGGGCCCGTAGTAGCTGAGTCCCACATATACCATCTCAGATGCACACCAGTTGAGGGTTATCAGGAATGTTTTAAGTCTCATGTTTGGTGTCCGACACAAAGCAAACACGCTCACAGTTTTTGCCTCTGTTACTCCTTTTTCTTTTTGTTCTATTACTTGTTTTTGAAGCTTATTCGTGAACTCTTCCGGTAATTCCTTCCCATTGACTCTTGCGATAGTTTTTAAAATCTTGTTTGCTTCCTCAAGTCTTTCACGCATGAGTAGCCATCTAGGTGACTCTGGCAGTACGAACCAATATAAATAATAAAAAAAGAAAGGTACTGATGTAGCTAAGGCCAAGCTTCTCCAGTCTCTCAGGAAGTATGTGACGATTGACAACAATATTAAGCCCAACGTGTAAAAAACACATGTCATTACAGTTACAAAAGATCTGTAGTTTGGACCTGCCAACTCCAGAGCTGAAAAGTTAAAATGTTCAGGTAGTATTGTTTAAATGTTAACAAACTATCTATCATTTGTCTTCACTTGTATGTATAATTATTTACTTACAAATAATGAAGGGTATCTGATAAACTGCGGGAATGGTAAGTCCTACGATAACTCGTGCCAGTGTCCAGAACCAGAACTCATGAGCATATGCAGTCATTAAGCTCCCAAGTAGAAGTGTGCTCAAACAAAGGAAGAAAGATTTCTTGCGTCCTATACGATCGTTCAAAATGCCAAAAGTGTATACTCCAACTGGCCCTCCGACATTTAAAGCCACCAGCCCAAGAGTAGGGTACACGTCGTACTCGCAGACTAGGTCAAACTGAAAACAAAGTAATCTAATAGTTATAATTTTTCCGTGCCATTTTTTTAATTTTTCAGTTGGGAAATTATCTTATGAAATCTCCCGATCAGACTTTTACTGACTAAAATCACAACTATGGACTTAGCGGTTATCAATCCTGCTAAGGCCCTTCGGTTTGCTGGCATTTCTTCTCTTTCTTGAGGAGCGAGTGGACCACTATGCGATGCGACTGGGGCTGGGTCCAGTCCATTACCGGACTGCCGCCGAGCTGCCCAATGTTTGATGTCCGCAAGATTGCGTTTTCCGTGCCAACAATGACCACAGTGCCTTTCGTCTGTCTATTCTAAACTTCATAAAAGATGAAGAAGAGACAAGTCTTATTTGGTAACTTGACAGATTATGAACAATATTATGTTGCGGTTACGCCGTTGGTCTGTCTGTTAGCATGCTGTAACATTTTAAGTGCTTTAAGTAAGCTTTTATACTTTTACTTGTATTCAGCAAGAGTCAGGAGCTAGCTCACATTGAGACAAAATCTAATTATTAAAAGCACTAAACTAAACTTACATCAATAACAACGGATGATATTACTTCAGATGTGTCGTATTCATAGCCTTGAACGCAGCGTTCAGTGGGCCACTTCTCATTCACTTCTATATTTCCATCGATGTCTATAATTTCTGTCCAGTTAATGGCATATCGTGAACATTTCTCAAAGGTTGTATTATCCTGAAAGAAAACACGAGTTTGAAGCCCTCTTCGTATTAGCCACTGGCTGATTGTCTTCTAATGACTTCGCTTGGCAGTCAGGACTGTAATCGCTATACGTTTTATTCACCGATAGAAGGACACTACGAAACTTCTATCGGTGGCCCACAAATAATTGTTCCGCGCAGTAATCGAACCCGTCAATATCTATATCATCTATGTTGTTGTAATGTTTGTCATCCGGAGTTTCATGTTCACTACACAAAATTATATAAAAGGCAAAAAAAATGGTGAGATTTTTTTTTTGTTAAGTGAAGTGTAGTATAGTGAAGTGTATATATATGTTACGGGTAAAGCTAGAAGATGGAGTAAACCTAGGTTTACCCGGGTAAACTTAGTATTACCCAAGCTTCTTGGGTAAAGTCCGAAATAGTCCGAATAATAAGTAAAATACATTTTAATTCGGGGTTTACCCATGCTCACCTAGGTCTACCCAACTCTGGCTGGGTAATGTTAGGTGTTGCGTTATTTTCGCACCCGTGGCGTAATTCTGGGGGGCCCGCGTTATCTGCTCATTACTCAGTAGCTTGCAATATTACGTTCGCCTTTGTATGTTTTTTAAATAATAAATGTTTAAATTGCACCCAGATTTTCATTTCACTAATTAATGACAAATTAATTTAAAATATTACCCCGCCATTATTTCAGCAAGATAAACTGATGTGACATTTTGAATTGCAAAATTTTGCCGCCGTGTCCTCGTGGGGGTGATCGGCGGCGGCCATTTCTCGCGCCGGGCCTTGGTCGAGGCCATAGTCCGGAGCGAGCGGGAGTGGCAGGCGGACGGCTCCTTCTGCAAAGCAGTAATGCTAGTAAAGAAGGAAGCCGACTGGGCGCTCACGCCCGAGACGCTGCCGAAATTCCGATCCCGATTTCCGGCCACCGAAGGCACGGGCTTGTGGATGGGGAGCAATGGGTAGCTCGCCGTCCAATCGTCTGGTAACCGTCTGGACCAAGCCCAGTCGTCGACGGCGCGCACTGTTCCCGCACCCCTCAAGGAGTTGTCAGCAAATCGTAGGGACCAGAAGGGTCGAAGCCAACTGGGTCTAAGGGATCGCATCTGAAAGGAAGGCTCTGGCCTTGGTATATATGGCAACGTAGGAATGGGGTAGGTTCTTTAGTCAGTAAGAGTGACACTGTTTCCCACTCCACACAAGGGCGGGATTCGTCACTGGATGATTTTTACCTACCATAAAATAAAACCCTAGCCTCCTGAAATCGACTGTTCATTTGCAAGCTCTCGTAAGCTTTCTTCTGGTGATATATTTGCACTTTGCTCGGTCGCCATTATGTCACTAAGTAAGGGAGGTGCGTGGCCGCGCGGGCCCCCCAGAATTACGCCACGGGTGCGAAAATAACGCAACACCTAACATTACCCAGCCAGAGTTGGGTAGACCTAGGTGAGCATGGGTAAACCCCGAATTAAAATTGATTTTACTTTTTATTCGGACTTTACCCAAGAAGCTTGGGTAATACTAAGTTTACCCGGGTAAACCTAGGTTTACTCCAACTTCTAGCTTTACCCGTAACATATATAATAATTGATATTCATTTTATTTATCTTACTTATACAAGTTATACACAACAATTTGCAGAGTAAATAACTTTGGTAATAAGTTTATTTTTGGAAAGCTATAAAAAGGTATAGTAGGTATAGTATAAAGGTATATATATTTATTTTGACTAAGCGGTCAGCGGCAATTCATTTTATATTGATTTTAACATTTTAAGAAGAAATTAGGATAATTGTTTTGGGACATGGATACATTTTTAACTTTTAGGTAGATGAGGCAGCTAGCAAAAGCATGATAAATGTTTTTAAAAACTGATCTAATTTGTTGGGTACAAATGTTTTTTTTTTCGATCGCTAGACAACCATGACGTGTGATAGACTGTTATGAAATAGCTGATAAAAGATAAATACAAGTTTCTCTTGAGATACCTTTCGTGGAATTGATAATATTTTACGTTGTTGTTGCGTAAGATTGAGTAGTTCGAGTTCAGGAACTCTGCACCAGTAGTCAGGGACGTCGGTCATGAACAGCTGGTTGAAGGCGCAAAATCCGCAGGGTAGACAGGCAGGCAGGCAGACGAGCCATAATAGAAGCTTCTGGTACAAACCAAACTCCCCGATTTTTGGCAGCAAGTCGTCCAAATCAATGGCTTCGTGTGTTTCGTCAGCCTTAAGACATTTGTATAGAAATTAGCAGTTATTTTGAAATACGGGTATGAAATTAGCTGCAGGTATATGCTGCAGTAGATAGTAGACTTCATTTTCAAATGAATTTGTAGGCAAACAACTGATCGAGTCTTCGCGCGACCAGAGGGCTGATCTTTATTTTTGTCAGCGAATTAGCATTGCCATCCAGCGTGGCGATGCAGCCAGCGTTCTGGGCACTATATCCATTGATATCGATGTGGAGGAATTTTTTGATGCTCAATAATTTTTTTTTAAATATTAATGTATTTTTATTTCATAAATGTAGGTTAAATTATTAGAATAATAATTAAATGAATTTTGAAAATATTAAATTCATCCGTAGCTAAACTGTGACGTGTAGACTTGAAAGTAACAATATATTGCTACAAATATAGCGCTAAATTGAATTCAGATTGTATTAGTCTGACTTAGATACAATGTTTACAAACTGATACAAATATTTATGATATCAAATACCGATAGTTTCTCTTGAGTGCCGTATGTTGTTTTGTTACTTCCATTCTTCGTCATTACACTCAACCACTCACGATAAACAGTATTTCGGTATAAACAACGTGTCTATAAATGAGTACACCATTCACGTCCAACTTTGTAGTTTGACAGTCTTTTGTGTAGCATGAAGAAGCCATAAAGTATTAATTAAATTAATAAGAACTTACCTACGCATGCGATAGCATTGTACTATCGTTCAGCTTTAGTGTCAGCCAAAGCTGACGTTAACTTGCTGAATTAAACCCATTTGTAGGTCAATACAGGGTGAGTACCTATGTACGTACTAATGGTATGGCACGTCACAGTTATCACCCACAGTGGTATGCTATACCGGTTCTTTTACTGACATTTTCAGGTCTGTGTATAAAGAAACGGATTTGAATTGACCATTCAACCAGTCAAATAAATATTAATCCAGGCTGGTTAGCCTGACCTGTGTGTGTGAACCGGTTCGTTTTAGGGAAAGTAACTGAAGGAATTCTTTATGTAACTACCTGTCCACGTAATGACAAATCCCGCCCTTGGACGGAGCGGGAGATTGTGTCAGAGTTTTACAACCAAAAAATCCACCCTGTTCTGTCTTTGCCTTTCATATCGGGTTCGGACCTTCCATTCGGAAGCTGGTCCATGACCCCAGTATTTTTCGGCCTTGCTGGGCGTCTACGTTTACTGACAACTCTTTTAACTATCTTAATTACAGACACAATTAAAGAACAATCGATTTTCGAGCGCCGGCGCTCGATTGGGGCTTAATGAATTAAGCGCGCGGGAGCAGAACGCGCCGTCGCGTCGGCGACTTGGGCTTGGTCCAAACGGTTACCGAACGGTCGGACGGCGATTGCGCATGACGAAGGATCATAATGGATTTGATGGTAATCTTCGTTGGATTTCCGTATTTATTATATCATACGTAGTATAAACAGTATTTTCGTTTCCTGCTATATTGTGCTGTTTCTATATTTCTTTCGAATGAACCTTAGACAAGTACGAGTATATTCGTTCTGTTCAAGAGTTGGTCTACAGGTGTTCTCGTTGATAGCTAATAATAATTTAACAAATTGATACAATTCGGCTAAAAATTGTGTTGTTTAATCAATATTTGCACATATATATTATATTGCTGGAGTCTACATATATTTCAAGTAGACTTTTTTCAGCATATTTCAATATAACTTAATTACTTAGTTAGTGTTTTTAGAGTATAAACATTTACGGATCAAAAGTGTGACGTACAATTATCCATTTTTCTTGATGAGGCGTAGCTTCCATTTTAGTTCTGAAAAAAAAAACACAGGATAGGGTATACGGATAAATAAATGCCATAATTGTTTTGTTAAAATATTTTATTTCTGAAACGTAGATAAAATCGATACAAGTAATTAAAATTCTTAGAGACATAACTTATATTCTTTACATAATAATGAAACTGTGAAACTTGTCTTACCAACTGTATATATAACCTTACAACGAATGTGCGTTTTCAATAGGTTTCGTTGCAGGTGTATATAATACGTGTCAACAGTCTCAACGCACGCTTTCCATGCCAATATTAATAAAGTATCTAACATACCATTTATATAGTATTAACCATATAAACAATTCGATTACGAGAGAATTGACTTCATAGGTATAAAATGAAGATTAAATCTTGTATAAAAATTTCAGTATTCATCGCTAGATTTTTACAATTTTAATAGAATAGGAAAATAATGCACATGCATTTTATTTTTTGTCTTGTACATATTGCAAGCATAACAACGTATCTACTTATAGGTAGGTATGCGTACTTTGTGTAATATTTGTAAAATTTTAATTAATATCATTATTACTTATATACACTTTTGAAACAAGTAGATACCTATATCTAACATATTTTGTGCCTTTATTATCACTCGGGGGTACGTTATATTTCAATCTCATAATAACCAGCACAAACTATTAAAAATTGACAAATATAATTTATTAATTATTTAAACTTTGACTTAGCAACAATAACATTTAGTAATAATAATAACGTCCCCATAACCGACTTCACTAGTGGCGAAAAGTTTTCAGATACCTAATTCGGTCAATCTCTACAATCTGAATGAAGTAGGATGCTACATGGCTGCGAGCTGGTCGGCAGCCGGCGACTGCTGATCGTGAGCACAGTGTCAGTGTAGTGTGACAAACGACTTCCTCGGGGCTGCCGTTATTATTATTTATATATTTTTCCTCCCACATGTACAAGCGACCATGAATTCTTCGAAAACTCTCTGCTTGCAACAACACCTCTGCTGTTAAAATTACATTAAAGGCGTTAAGCTTCATAATAGAAGGCATAAATAAACCTACAATATGCAGGTTTATAGAACAACGTGCTCCTTACATTCCAAGTTTCCGATTACCGGACACAAAACAGGTTCAATTCACTCCCGCACAAAACAAGTCGAAATTATTAGCTCGACGAAATATTTGGATAATGTTTTCACTCTTGTATCGTCATTCTTTGCACACTTTCACAACGTCAAAGAAAAGTACACTAGCAAATTGAAGTCCTTATTGACAAATAAATACGTTTTCATTGGATGTGTAAATGTAACTCTCGTATTAAAAAGGAATAAAGAATAAATGTTACTTCAAACATTTGTCGCACATCAAATAATATTTTGACTATTTCTGGTTCAAAAATTACAAATATTTACAAAAAAGTTAACGTCATCGAGAAGAGAAGGCGCGCGTGCGCCACACGCCGATGCTACGTGAGCAGCTTGAAGAACATGATGCCCAGCGAGATGTTGATGAACAGCACCAGGATCACCAGCTGCTGCCGGGAGAACCAGTCCTGCGGACAGGGTACAATGTATTTACAAAGTTATTGCTACAAAGGTCAATCATTTGTGCTACAAAAATAAGTCGTAGCCTTCGTAGGCATTTCGTAGCATGTTCGTAGCACTTCGTAGCAGTTGACAAAAGTTCCATATGTATGATATTGGCAAAACGAGTGAGGGTCTAACCTTGACTTGCGGACTAACTAGATAGAGCAGAGGGTTGGCCCTCAGTTTCTCGGTCTCCTCGTGCATGCGGCGCACCTCCTCGCGCCGCGCCGAGCCGAGTGCCGACACCTCCTCGCGCGACATGCCGCCGCCGTCCGGCATGCGCGGCATGCCCGCCACATCCGGCAGCGACTTCTTGCGCTGCAGGGTCTGCGGCGTGCTTAGCATCTGTGTACACATAATAGTAATTACAGTATATATTTACGACAAGAGTGGGTGATTTCTGGATAAATTCTAACTCACAATAAAACGAAAAAAGGAATTGTAGCAAGTAGACTAGTAGACTTTGTTCCTATTACAACGCAAGGTAACTTAAGGAATTACGGCATAAGATACTTCTGTTTCGATAGTATGTTCCCGTGAGGAAATTTTTGACTATTGTTCGAAGTCGCTGGCAACAGTCAGACCTACTAATATCATAGGAATCAAGTTGTAGTGTTTTCCTAATTAATCACGCTATGTAGAACATGTAGAACGTACTCTGAATTAAAACATAGGATATATGTACTTTTTATCCCGTTAGTACTTTCTCATGGAATAATTTGCGACCATCACCCAAGCAGAGCCGCCGCGTAAAGCTACGTTTGAAGTAAAGTTACGTATAAGATTGTGTGTTCTATTAATTAAAAACCTATCCTTGCACGGTGCCGGTTTACGTAGAAATTTATGGAGTAGTAAAGAGCAGACGTTCCGAGTAGATTGTTTTTGTTTAGATTTGCGCCAGAGATCTGGCTCCGAATGACAGACGTTAAGGAAAAACAAGCTGATTTATTTGACGGTGCTACAAATCTAGATAACTACTCGGCTTTCAACCGAAGAAAAAGCGTGTATTCGGCATAATTAGACATCGATATGTCTAAGAGCGGATCTTTGACCTTTAACTGTCGCAGGTACAATACCAACTGTAACACATTATGTCATTGTGATTGATAAGGCTAAAGAGCATAACGGGTTCCATTTTATATTTAGGATAGTCTAAATATTATCACAAATAAGGTTATTATATTAATTGCTTGAAAATATCCATCATTAGAAATGTGATGAGAGTAAGTTTACCTCCACGGGAGGTACGTTAATCCAGCTCTCGGACGCTCGCCTGGCGAGGATCGCCGGGGAGCACATGAGATCCTCTTCATCATCTTCGTCACCTTGGTACCACATTTTCAATAACTACACAATTTTATACAACTCACGGTTCACTAATTCTTAACATGTTTTTCTGACTTATATAAAGGTAAAGTGGCACCGTTTTGTCGTTATTTATTGATTAACATATTACTATTAAACGCGGTTAATTTAGTAATGTAACTAGCAAAGTATTTTTTGAGATTTAATGTATTTTTTAGTTATATATAGCGAAGAGGTGATACACGGAAAGCAGCAGCGAGTGACTGTCTTAATTTAGAAATAGAACGGGCTGAGCGCTGAGCCGGCCCCGCGCGCGCGCCCGCCTACTGCCGCCACGCCGTGTCATTACTAAACTTATTGCAATGCTATTCGCACGTCCATCCCGTTTTGCCCTTCTTTTATAATGATTTTCTTAGATCAAGGCTTAACTTTTTACCCTTAAATGTTTTATGTTTATATTCTTCAACTGCTAAAACAATAACTATAAAAGAACTTGCTTTTAAATTCCTCAATTTACAATAGTTAAATCTATTAACAAATTATTTGTATGATATACAACATGTTTCGATCTTTCATTTAGCAATGCCGTATTTCAGTGCCTAGTTATTTAGGTGCGCAAGTAACGTACAATAACCTGAGTGACCTTGTTCATAAATTGCGCGGAACGATTGGTTGAGAGGAGACTAATGTATTATGTATGTCTATTATCTTACACGATTAGTGGCACTTAAAGTTCCATAAATATTCAGTAAGAGTTTACCATTAAATAAATTGCTTTAGTGTTTTGTGCTTTTTTTACCGTTACGATTCTACAAACAAGCGTAGAATCTGTCTGTATGTCAGAAAGTGAACTTTAGACGATATTATTAGCGTGAATCGAAGATTATTAGGGCTATAATAGTTATTACCACATTATTACAAACCAATTCTCGTATCACTATTGTAAAATGATAGGTATTTTTTCATAGAAAAGCAGAATGCATGGTAATCACGTCAGTAATTGATTACTTTTGCGATTACCATGCAAAACTCACCACTTACTGGCGCGATAACTGATATGAAACGAATTATAAAATTATTTGTATAATGTGGAGAAAAGGCTAGAAAAGTAAATTAATATCATTATTAGGAACAACTTTAACTAAGGGAACAAACTGAAATCACAATCGCAAAAAATATTATAATAATAATTTGTTAAGATATTTGCAGTTATTTGCTAATGATTACTCACTGAGTATAATTTTTGTCGCGTAATGTTAACGTGTATGCATGGAGACGTGGTATTTTCATTCATTATTTCAGAGACGGTACCATCTACAGAAAAAAGTTATTCATAATGATAAGCCTATCAGTGTTTTAATTTAATTTATCGTCCTTACGATATTTTTATTTATTAAATCTTCTAGTTATTTAATCTTCATGTACAGTAGTGATACATAGGCGGACTTAATGCAACAAGGCATTCTTTACCAATCAACCTTTTTATTTATGTATTTTTAGCGTTAAGGTTGGCATTTTTTTTTGTAAATCAATTTGATTTCTAGTCATATATTTATTTGTTTTAAAGAAATTGTGGTCGCGGTGTTTGTACCTGAGTAACAGCAACATGCACCCTTGGTGAGGTCGGTTAGTTGATGGGTAACAATAATAACGTTTCATACTGAAACCTCTGAAGTGGTTGAAAACAATATGCAGACTCATAATCCTAATATTGTTGCCTTAAGAAATAGTTAGTGGGTTGTTAGAAGTAGATATGAAAGACTTACAACCAGTTATACTGAGGGTGTGTCAAGCAACCAAGCAGCTGGATTATGACCGTCACATCAATTAATTTGAATAATGCTGTTTTTACCTGTTTTTTTATTTATTTGACTGGGAGCTGTATTTGATGACGTTGGGATAAGGCTAGTTGTCTAGACTTAGTTTTAGATATCGACGTCATTTCAAAAATGTTAGCAACTATTAGGTATTATTGTAGATACATTTCCTGTAAATTAAAGATAGAAGCAAATCCTCTTTGACTTTGAATTATTTGGGTTTATCCATTTTATGTAGTTCATACCTTAGATATTTTCCACATAATATCAAGATCCCTTCACTGTCTGCAGGCTTAAAAATCTTTAACCAACTATAAGATACAAATACGTTTGCTTTATAGAGAAATCTAACTTAATTATAGCTTTTTTCCCAATCTGTTTCAATATTTAATCTTACATTCGGTTAAATTTACTATTGTATAACTAATTTTATAACGTACCTTACGTCCTCCTCCGCCTCCACCACCACCTCCCCCTCTCATCGGCGCAGGTGGTGGGGGATCTGGTACTGGAGCCACATACAAACTTTCAGTACGTTTGGGCTGATAGGGTGATGGTGATATCTCCTGTCCGAGCGTCCGTTTTCTCAAAAGGGACTCTTCAAATGCCTGAGGCTCTCGCGAACCCGCACGAGATGAGATAGAGCCACGGCCGGACGCTAGATGCCCATTGCCTGCTGGTGTAGCGGCTCGGGACGCCGGCCGAGATGGCATTGCGGGCTGCGGAGCCACGGAACCTGCCCGGGAGCCCCCGCTTGGAGCCGCTTCAACAGAGGGCTGTCGCGACCGCCGTCCGTATCGATCGACACTTGAATCTCGACTAGGGGGTCTTTTGTAGTGATCGAAGTAGTCAATGGAAGGACGCGGTCCTGCCGGCCGAGCTGCTCCGTTAACAATATCTTGTTCGGTGGGAGCACTGGGCCTATATCCCTGATCAGCAGGGCCTGTTTGTCTATATGCCTGATTGTCATTAGGCGCCTGTCGATACATATGATCTTGCGGTTGCCCGTATGCTTGTTGATCGTGCGTTTGTCTATAGCCTTGGGAATCGGTCGTTGGACGATAGGGTTGCTGATTCGTCGGCATTGCTTGTCGGTCGAGAGGGCCCTCGGTGTGTATGGTTCCGGTTCGAAGCTCGTTTCGTCCATACGCATTGGGTCCGCTGTCGACGTACGCGTTACCCTGGGCATCATACGATGGCTGGCCGAGCACGCTTTGTCTTCGGGGAGGAGCTTGAGGAGGATTCCATTCTTGCTGTTGGGGCCTTTGGTTTGGTTGTTGTCTGTTAGTCGCCGACATTCGCCGATCTTGGGTGACGTATTGCTGGCCACTTTGGTCCATACTCGGTTGATTGAATCTGTACGATGAAGCCTGCTGTTGTTGTTGGCTGCCTTGTGAGATAGGTCCATATGGATTTGTTTGATCATTTGGTAAGTACGATTTTTGACTGTCGGGCGATATTTGTGGCGTTGTATTTGCTGATTTCCAGTTATCTTGACTTGACGAATAGTACGGATCGTGCGGAGGCCCAAGATTTCTGTTGTCTGTATTGTAGTTTGTACTGTTTGCGAGCCGTGGATCTACAGATTTTGGATATTGTGTCGAAGGTCTCCTGGAAGATACTGCATTTGGGGCTCTATTATTTTGAGGAATCTGTGAATGCATCGGAGGGATATGATTTGGAATGCTCTTTCCATCCAAGATCTTTTCAGATTCTTGTGATACGTTTGCTGCAACTTGTGCATCGTAAACCTTTTGTCTATATTTTTCTCTTAATCCTATTCTGTCAAAGCCTGGGTGCTTAAAATCTGGAGCGAACTGCTTCGCAGTAGCTTGCGCTATATCACAGTCTTCTTTTGCTTGGTCTGCCGCTTCGTCGGCTTGTTCAGCTTTCCCTCGAGCCGTGGCGGTTCTGTAACAATTACGGTAAATGTTTTCTCAGTGAACGTTTAGAACATATTTCATATTGATGTTGCGCTCTTTATACATCATATTTATATACTGACCTGGAGATAGCTATATCAGCCTTTTGTAATGCTATTTTGGACGCACGTTGCGCCGCATTTACTGCTGAGTCAACTCGTTCCCGAAATTTAGCGGACCGCATGAGGAACAAATGTTTCCGTTTCTGGCTTGTTATAAGTACGTTGTTCTTGTATTTGCCTTCTTCCCTCGTACCGTCTCGGAACGTGGTAACGCCGTATCCATACTTTTTGTTCGCTGACCACTCTCCCTCATATCGAAGGCCATCACTGCGCTCGCTGATACCGAACCCAGTGCGTTTGTCGTTTTTCCATTCTCCCATATAAGTTTCTGTGACACTCGCATCCAAATGTTCATCCTGGTAAAGAAAAAACATTTTTGAACACCTCTGTATTTTTGTTCAGGGTTCGACTTACTACAAAGTAAAACTGGTTTTATTCATCCGTGACTAATTGGTTATTAAACAAAACCAAAACACAAAACAATCAATCCCCACATAACAAACATGCTTGTCGAGTAAATTGATTCTGACGTTGAAATAACATCGAACCGAGCCCTTAAAATGAGTAGAATGTCTGTCTCCACAAACTAATCGTGTTATGGCATTCCACACATTTTACTTTCGTAGCATAGTCAGTCTGTGCATATCATAATATTTTACTCAAAATTATTAACATATGTGAAGGATTTTCCATTTAGGATGTGGAGTGTGTCATTGTTAATAAATACATATAGAGTTAGAGATGGTGTGTCACAAAGATGACACCATGTTTATTTTAGTAAGGACTGGATCTACACGTATATATAATGTGTGAGCAACATATTTATTAATGGGTTGGTATAGACTATCTGGTTCGTGTGGAGCCATGCTAGCGAGGGATCGGCCCGGGGGTGGAGGGCATCAAGATGGCATTGCATCAACATGCGAACGATTATGTGGGTGATAAATTTGTGATTTAAACCAAATAAGTAATGTCCCACCTCGACAACGAAACTTGCGTTTGAGTTTGTGTGCAAAGAGGCATGGGTCATAGCGGAGTGGGTGCTGTCTACCGAAGAGACCCAGGACGACCCCGAGCCCCCCGAGCCCCCGGAGTGGACCGAGCCCGTGCCGGTGCCGTCCAGCTCGCCGACGCTGCGCTGTTTGCGCCATTTCTGAAAACATTATATGTCGTCTTAGTAAGTGGAGTTCAATAGCTTAGGTATTTTTACAGTATCTACTCAATCAATACTTTTGTATTTTGGTTTTGTTTTGCGAGGATTAGGTACAAATGAGTGATTTTTGATCCTAAAATACTCACGATTACAGACCCTTTTTGACCGTATTTGTTTCTTTTCACTAATGTATTGTTAGTGCAGTTTAATATAAATTAAAGTACGATATAATTTTAAACTACTTCTAAAATACCTTGCCCAAGATGACAAACACCCGTAAAATAGAGGTAATTTTATGAAATTACGAATTAGGTATGTTGGTAAAACGTGTCTCTCTGTAGCACATTTCAAATAACTTTGATATCCCTCTACAGAGGTGACCAGAATTATCATACCTGCGATGAAATTCTATTTCTACAAACCCCATAATAAGAATGGTTAATGCAATCACGATTTTTTTTTAAAGAGATCGTGCTATTCGTTCTCTACAGAACGAATAGCACGATCTCTTTAAAAAACCTACGTATAGCTTCGTTTCACTACAAAATTATTCGTAGTAACAAACCGTTATGTCCGCGTACTCAGCGCAATGAATATGAGTATTGAAAACATTTCTTTATTATTATTATTTATTTAATTTCGAGCAGGAGTGTTTTTAGAGAATGATTAGTGGGTGTCCTTACATGGAGCAGTCCTTTTGGTTTTCCGACAAGCGAGCCGCGGCGTCCTGTGGGCTGGTCGGAGCGCACGGTGAGCACGAAGCCGCCGCGCGCGTCGTCCATGCGCGTGGTGCGCTGCTCCGAGGGGTCGGCGCCGCCCTCGTTGAGCGAGGACATGGAGCCGCGGTGGCCGCGCGCGCCGCCGCGGTAGTGCGACGCCAGCCCGAAGGGCGCCGACGTCCGCACGCCGTAGCCGTGCCGCAGCCCGCGCATCCATTGTCCTTGGTACGTGCCTGGAATCAAATTTGATAGTTTTGAGTATGAATGGTCATATAAAGTCATAATCTGCTAACAAAGAAGCTTATCACCGTATACATCGTTTGTTTAGATCAACTACAATCAACCTATTGCCCGTGGGCTGCATGTGGCTTGTCAAGCATTTCTGACTGATCCTGCAACCTAGCACAAAATTAGTGGCATAAATTTATATTTAGTATAGCAGTAGTAGCAGTTTTAGTGTATAAAACCCTGCTTACTGGATCATTCTTAGGCGATGTATGGAACATCAATGGTAAGTACAAAATGTTGAATTAACAAAATGAAAAACTAGAAATGCGCAATAGCGCAGTTTGCACACAAAATTCATACACGCAATAGCATGTATGAATTTTATCGACTCAAAATATTTAAAAAATCCAATAATGTAGAAAATATTAAATTTAGAATTATTATTTTTTCTGTCATAAATTATTGTGTACGTGTTAACCTTAGGTAAGTGCTATGTAGCCCTATAAGAAAAAAGGTTGAATACAACTGGCTTTGATGAACAAACAACTACATACTCGTTGGTATGTAGGTAATGTAAATGACTTGTTGGTTCATCAATGAATATTTTAGTAAATCACTTATGAAGTAAATAAGAATGCCAATAAACGATTCGAATCTAGTCTTTCATGGTCGGTTTTAAGGTTTCCGAACATTAAAAAAATGGAACCCTTATAAGATCACTTTGCTGTCCTCTGTAGGTCTGTCAAGGCCCATTATCTCAGAAACGCGTAGATGTATCGAGTTGAAATTAAAACTATATAATCAGGTCTGCTGGCCCTTGTGTATAAAAGTGGTGAAAAAATGAAACTTTAAATAAAGTAAACAAAAAAAAAAACAGGAAATGTTAGTTTATGTCGCAAAAAACCATATATTTTGTCACTCAAGGCAATCAAAATTTCTATGAATTTTGATTCCCTTGAGAGAGTCGTAATACTGATGTTATATTTTTTTGTAATTCAGAAAAATCTTCGATTCGGCAATAGAATTACTTTCATAGTTAGGTTTGTACGGAAGTCAGTGTGCGTCTGAGACTCGCACTTGCCCAATTTTAATGAAAGGCCAGGGTACCATGTAGTAGAGCTTTGGAGCTGTTCGAAAGAGCTACCATGATCCTAGAACGTCAAGGGCGTGGTGGAATACAGGTGGGTTTAAATCAGTAAAAATCTGACACGCCCTTTCGCTCCACAGAGGGTGGTAGAAGTTATTTAATGAAATCAAAAAGGTATATAAAGGTATAGGAGAACCAAACAGTTTTAAAACATTCACTAAAGTGAATAGGCTCTTAATAAACTAGTGCGCCTCACCATCAACGATTGCATCACTGCTTACCAACTGGTGCGATCGATCGCAATGAAACATTATAATGTTATTAATAACAAAAAGTTTGTTTTTTTGTTGGTAATCTCTGGAACTACTGGTCCGATTGGAAAATTTTTAGCAATAATAGAAAGCTGCTTTACTCCTGAGTGACATAGGCTATTTTATGTACGCGGGCGAAGCCGCTGACAAAAGCTAGTAACAAATAAATAAAAAAAACATGACTTAGGCCATAAGGCAGCAAAACCGTAGGGGGCAGCAGGGTCGAAGCCTACTAAGGCCATGAGTCGACTTCTGAGAGGGAAGGCGTGGTCTTACAGTGTAAAGGACAACTCAAGAAACATAGGTGTGGTTTTAGTCAGTAAAAGACACGTCCTCGTGCTCCATCCAAGAATTAAAGAAACCTATGGGTGATTTCCCACCTTAAATAATGTTGAAGGTTTATTCTCACGATTGTAATAGAAAAAAAGGCAATGATTGATAGACTGAATATTAGAACACGTACACCAAAACTGTTACACAAAACAGCAGCTATGTAGATAAATACACAAGTCAACTACAGCTTTTAATTTCGTAGAGATAAACCACTTATGGGCGACAGAAGCCTGTCATGACAAGAGTTTTATCATAATACCATTAGCTCCTGTGCTGTTAAAAAGAGATAAAGAAAATACTCATCGCTTGCTAATCTATAATCGCACAATAATGGCATCAACTTGCTATAACAAATGCGATGTAAAGACGTCATAAGTTTGGTACGATAGGTCTTTAAATATTACGACCAAACTGCGCTAATCTATCGCCAGAACACGTCAAGAGAAATGCTTTTAAACGATGCGATTCAACGCCAAAACGCGTGTAACTCAGTCTATAGTAAATCATCTACCTGATAGATGTCAGTGGTAATAGGTAGTTGTGAGTATGGACAGGATAATTAAAAAAAAAATAGTCAAATAGAAACGTAACCCGTTATAATGAGAATACTAAACTAAGAAGAATACATTTGAGTACAGATGTCGAAAAATAACTTATATAAATTCCTTTAAAATCAAATAAAATATGTTATTGTGTAAAAATGTTTTTTACTGATGTTCTATACCAAGCACTTGAGAATCCAAATCAAGTATTTGACTATAGCACGACTTATTTCTCATAGTCAATCTCCGCTATCGTCAGTCTTCAAGCACCGCATGACGTCAATGGCATTCATGAATGTAATGTCTAGCATGTATTCCGTGCTAAAAGGTGTAAAACTGTGACGAATCTTATATTTCCTGTGTTTCGGACATCCACATCGCCAGCTACCTATACCTATACATTTGCTTTTAGGAAAAGCAATCAAACATGACACCGTTTCCAGATGTCACTTTAAATCGAATTGCATATGATTTTATCGATTTAAATCGGACACGCTATAAAGTTTGCTGAAAATTATCGAGTTGCGAAGCCAGTACAGACGACAGTTAGACCCGTCTGGGACCGGGGGATGGAGAGTTGACTCTACAGATGGATTGATGACGATGTCTGTGTAATTAGGGTGTGATTGTAGAGTTAATTTTTGTATTGCCTGGTATTAAATGAGTGGTCGACATGATTGTGTGTCGAGGCGGCGCGGCAGGCGTGCCTGTGCTATATTTAACCGGCGAGGGCCGCGGGCCGGTGTGTGGCGGGCGGCAGAGCACAGGGCCGCCTCACTCCGATCATTCATCGAGAAAACTACTGAAAACTTTCATTGCAATACATACGAGTAACTGGGCTACACAGACTTGATAGAGCCGTTAGTAAATTCAAATAAACATGTTTATAATTTATAACATGGCCTCCATAAGATGCCTCTATGAGTAAATATTAATGTTATGATCAGTTGAACTAAATCGCTTTGTGTCAGAACTCAGAGTTGGTAAAGTAAAAGGACGATGGATATATATGTTTACGGTACTACAATGCAGCGGTACCTATTCTCGTCATTTGTTTTCGGAAATATTTATGGGTACATTCAGTACATAAAAAAACTTCACTGAAAGTTTTGACGTGAGATAATAAAAAAGAGCCGTTATATTGTTAAAGGTGAACTGTTACAAATCACTGAATTCATAATTTTAATTTTATGAATGACAAATCTATGTTGAGGGTATGAGTCAACGTTGTGGCATCATGATGTTAATTCGCATACTACGCTCGTAACCTTACTTGTTAGGCAATAGTCTGCGAGTAAATCCAACTTTGGACTTAGGTATGTTACTGGGACAATTGCACCTCCATTGATAATTTATTATGTTCAGTCACTTGGCACAATATGAACTAACGACGCATAAACGTGTAATACGTTGATGGAGACGTTGATTGGTGCATGCGTAATTGAAATTTCTAAATGAGAAACCAAACCATATAAGTCCATGTAGGTACACATTCCGTTTCTTTTATCACGTGTTTTTTTAAGCTTCGTAATAAATCTCAACTGCAAACTACTACCTAGTACACTCCTAGGTATGCTCAGTAAGAATTTATAATCCTGCCGGTGTGTTGTTTACAGATATTATTTTCCAGCAGCGAACATTGCGCAAGTAAAAGGGTTTCCTTCCTTATTCTCGCCAACACAATCTGGGTCATGAGGCGAGCACCGTGTAGGTACAACGAATAGTTATGAAATTAATTTATTACAAATAACTGTGCAAGTAGCATCTCGGGCTAACCCGGATTTCAAGAGTTTATTTTCGGAATAAAACAATAGCTTTCTATGTTATCACCAGATTAACAATAATGTATTTTCTCGTAACGAACGGATCTACCTAGCTAAGAATGCCATGGCCATGTAAATGTAATGTATTTTCGTCTGAATTCCAATAGTTTGGCAATGAAAGAAATGAGATAATACTGACCGCCATCAGCGTATGTTTCGGAGCCGTATCCGTCTTGCAGTCCGTTGGCCCAGGTGCCCTCGTATTTGGCGTTGCTGATGGTGCTCTGGCGCACGCCGTAGCGGCCCTTGTAGCCCTGCGTCCACTCGCCACGGTACAGCCAGCGGTCGCGCGTCTCCACGCCCAGCCCGTGCCGCTTGCCATTCTGCCATTGACCTTCGAATGAGCTGCCACTGTAAAGTAAATTATGTCAGCGTTAGTAACTAAAACATTCACAACAATTTCAAGCTTGAGTAATTTGTAGAAATACTCTTAAACTGAAATGTGCGACTATATAACAAAAGGTATGATACTATAGGAAGTGTCATTGACTCCATATGAAAGACTTTTAAGAATGTAGTGAACCATGTACCTTTGATGATGAAGGTAATAGGTAACTGTGATAATAGGTACCTGATGCTGAAGACAATACTCCAGCATTATTATATTAACATGAATTTCACGTTAACCTATATAAACTTCGCATATTGAGCAGTTTATATAGGTTTATATGACCTCTTAGTATGACCCAATTGACCCATGTTCTTGACATTACACATTTACCCTTCTTACTTATGTTCATAACTTCCAAGTACGTCTGTACTTAGGTCCTTGCAAGTGGTGTTACAATATGCAACAGGCTTACATATTTTAGACTACTTTCAGATTGTATTGCTATCTACGTCTCTTGTACATTTTCTTGAGTGAAACGTGAAGTAGTAAAGACAATATGCACAAGTAAAAGAAAGGAAGAATATACTTCTTGTGGGGAATGAGAAAAGTGTCCAAAAGACTATTGTAGTAACCCTGTTAAATGGCAATGCTGATTCTATCACCAAAACAAAACCTCTGGTTGGTTGGTTTCTGGTTATGTGAAGAGTCGATTTATCGCTTGAAAATTAATGTGGACACTAGGAATCTATGGCCTTAGTGTTGGAACGTTGGAACCCTAAACGACGTAAACATAATTAAGTCTCATAAAGAGGTTTGGGCTGTCTGATAATGCTGGGTAGAAACCCAACAGCAGACGTCTCGACACTGACCGTTATACGGACTTATCTACTGAACACCATCAGACTATTGTATTATTAGCAACAATCAATCGAAATCACGTATGTTCTTACTACAGCCGAATCTTTTAAGTAACCCACATGCTGTTGGCAGTCTATTGCTTACGTCCAAAAATAACTCAAATTAAAGAATCGTTAAAATTCGCTCGGCGGGTGAATCATCCACAAGAATTGATTATTTTTTTAGGTAAGTAGGCGCTGATGCTTTTTTTCTGATTAATTAAAAGATATACAGGACCTTGGTTATTTACTCAATTACTCACGAAAACGATCCTAACATCTAGCATTTATTATCTATTCGCACGCACAAAAAATTGTAGCGCAAAATTGTAGCCATGTTTAGATCACGTATTTTATTAGTTAAATATTTGTACGTTTTCAAATTTTGTGTATTTATACTCGTATTACATTCAAAATAACAAGCCCAACAAGTTATTAATTGAAAGTGTCGTGATAGCGTCTCTCATGCGTGATGTTGTAGGTTTAAAATCAGGCAAGTATCAATGTGAATTTGCTAGCGACCTGTCCCAGCTTCGCACGGTCGCAATGGTGACATTAAATATATAGTATTATACATATAAACCTTCCTCTTGAATCACTCTATCTATTAAAAAAACCGCATCTAAATCAATATATCCAAGAAGTATCATATTGCCTAGTATCAAGGTTATAGAAGTCTGATAGGCAGTTGCTCTAAAACACGGGTATTCAATAGCATCTGCTTACACGGGAAGCCGACCCCAAGCTAGTTGGAAAAAGTTTAAAGAGATAATGTTATTAATTTACTAACAGCTTCTGCCAACTATAAAATGGAAAACTCGTAACAATCTATCTAGTAAATAGTCAGCTGCAACATATATATTAATTAGTGTGTAGGTATCCTCACCATATATGTAGTAGGTAAGTCGTGTAATCGACCTTAAAACTACTCGTAGCTTTTCTCATTACCTACTGTTGCACGATAGCTGCGTAGGAATGTAATCAAAATCGTAGACCTCGCGTAGCATACATAAGTACTGATGCTACGCGAGGCTCAGACAAAGGCTATGCGTAGCTTACCCGCGTGTAGCGAATACCGCTACAAAAAATTCGTAGACCCTGCGTAGCACCGACCTTGCCTACTGTTTGTACCCTAGTGCTGTTCTGTTTAAATCTCACCGAGTAAACTTATGTGTAGTGAGATCGAAGGGAAGTGCCAACCCCTCACGACTTGAGAGGTAGTTCACTTTACTTGAGATTTTATTTGCTTATGAGATTATATAGAGTAGACAGGCTGGTCAAAGAAACTTTAATTTGATACCGTTTAATACTAATACTGAATATAGTGCAGTAGTGTATTAGCTTCTGCAAGAAAACGCATGGCTGCCACATAGCGTTGTGTATCTTGGTCACTCAAGAGTTAATCACGTAGACTTTTTTTTTAACGTAGTAGGAATTACTCCTTGGTCGTGCATGAGTTCAAAAACATAAAACTCACATGCAGACACTTCGATAAGTAAGATGTAATGTAGGAAAATGCCATACCGAATAACATAGCTCACTAAATTGTTTATGAATATCACAAAAAATCGTAACGCGGAACGAAACACAAGTTTAACTTTTTTTTGTGTAAGTATTCCCGATTTCCTGCCACCATAGGCGCGGGCTAGCGGTCGGCGAGCAAGGGGTAGCTTGTAGTCCGAACGTCCGGACCGAACCCAGTTCATGGAAAGCGCTTATTATTCCACACGCGCCTCAAAGAGTGGTCAGCAAACCATAGGGGCCCGGCAGAGTTGAAGCCTACTGGGGCCATGGACCGGCTGCTGAAAGGAAGGCACTAGTATGAAAGGCAAACAAGGAACAGAAGTGGGTTTTTAGTCAGTTAAAGTCTGACTCTATCTCCCGCTCCGCTCAAGGGCGTGGAGATGTCATTGGATGATTTTCCTACCAAGAAAAAAATCTGTGTGCCAATTCCTACGTAATCGATTCAGCCGATTGAGAGTGAAGGACAAAAATATACATACGAGCTCTCACCTTTATAATATCATAGTGATGTCATGTGGTTACGAAAAAATCCTTGGCAGGGCAATGTTTAAACAAAAAGGGTACTTATGTAAAATTAGGTCATCTTTGTTTCCCTTTAGGTACCTACGATAGGTTCGCATTGCCATGCTGAAATGAATCACGGACCTATTTTTTAACGAAAATCGGATAAGTGGGGGTAGTAGTATACCTACTTTCAAGGATAAACAACAAACCCACGTTGGGTCGGCGAATAGCGCTCCGTGAGGTCAGCTGTGAGAGAACGTCGTATCGTCCAATGAGTCGTCCTCACACTTGTCAAATACTAACAATAGAACAAATCTTTTCCCGGTGAAAGACAAACCGATCCGGCTGCCAAAGCAATTTTTTTATAGAATCAAAAGTTGGTAGCAATTATTCGACTAGAGACTAGCATTGATTGGATTGTGAGTTCCGTTGCTTGCTACACATAGTCGAGTATTTGATCGTTGCAACAATCTACACGTGCCATCGGTACTGAAATTCCTTTCAGTTTTTATTAGTTGCGGTAAGATAATGAATTGGTCTGTTATGCACATGAGTGGAGTACGGTCGGAACAACTCGAGCCTAACCCTCTATTTATATCGCACGCTACACGTACGTTCTGCGGTAACGTAACTGAATATTACAAGTAAAACCAACAGACTTCACTGTAAAGAGAATCGACCTTGAGCACACAAATGAGGGCCGGTCGCTAAACCTGTGTCCATTTTCCAGTGGCAGAATTTATAATTCAGTTATTTGATTTAATATTTAGCAGGAATTTCAATGTGTCATTGTCGTTAAATTGTACTCGGATGTAGGTAGGTTATTTTACAATAAAAATACCGAAAGGTTTGGATAGAAGGTGTAATACTCGTACTACAATATTTACTCACTTTACTTACTCAATGAGAGGAAATGAGAGCTGTTAACGTAGTCACCTACTGGGCCCAAACAATTTAAAGAGTTTATCATCGATTCGAAAAGAAGAAGAATGAGAGGAAATGAGAAGATGTTTCGTTTTTGACTCAAGACACAAGGCACCATGCAGTACAGTTATATAGATTACAAATTAACGTTTTCTTTATTGGCGTTCATTAGTTATAAGTGGTAATAAAGCTGCTAATAAGATTAGCAGCTATTCTATAGAGAACGCAGCACGTGGTACTACGAACACGTAGGCAGGTACTTAATTAAATTCTGAGTAATCGGGTTCGCTGGAGTAATTTCTATGAGCAAGTGGTTGCTTTTGACGCAGTTTCATTGCGAATAAAACCATAATTTTTGCATGACATACCTAACTTAACTTACCAACGTACTGTATGTTGAATCGTCTGACTGGTCAATCCTTGACCTCTACTCGGAATTGTTAAATTACCCACAATTTATGCGTCACTAACTTTCAGCAGTTCTGAAGAGAGTTTCGTGGCTCACTCGCTTTTGCAAATGTAGGTAATAAAAAGCTCACTACATTCTCATGATAAAACACGCTCAATTTTGAATATGCACGCAATTTTGAATTGCTCAATACAATAATACACATTAGCAAAATACAAATAATGCGTGTATCAAGTGATATAATTTTCCAATCATTGATAAATAAAAAATAATAGGCAGCTTTAACCACAGAATAGCAGGATGTAAAGCTCTAACCTATATATTCACCAATTCTTGAAACGGTTGAAAATACGGGCAGGTTTAATGAAACTGAATGACTGACATATATGAAACTGTTGGGGCTAGGTGCGTGCGATTGTGCAAAATGCTTGCTTATAACGTAAACTAGCACTAAAAGAGGATTTCACTATTATAAGAGGATGAAATTTGGGTTCAAAGATTGTATGGAGAAACCATAGATATATCATACTGTTTGATATATCTATGGGAGAAACCAACTTCTCGCAGACGAAGCCGCTGGCGAAAGCTAGTCTATCATATAAAAAGTATAATCTTTCTTTTTCCCGAGAACTCGTATCATTAGATTTTATGGATATGTGTGAGTGACAATGAAAGACGGTAGTTATTTGTCAGTTGTACGTCTCGGTAATGCGCAGTAGACGCGAGTGGCAGAAACATGAAAAGACGGTGTCAAACGTGTTTCCCGGCACACGTTTATCTTTAACTAGTTTAAAAAAAAAATTCGCTATAAACTAATGCTTGACTGCGATCCCACCTGATGGTAAGCAGTGATGCAATCGTTGATGGTGAGGCGCATTAGTTTATTAAAAGCCTATTCACCCTAGTTTTGATGATTGGAGAATCATATATAATAGGGTTTTGATTGGATGGGAAGATTGTTGGATTTGAGAAAATTGCAGCAGGCAAATTGTTCCAGTGCTTCGATGTGCGCGGAATGAATGATGAAGCGAAACGCTTATTTAGAACCGTAAAGATTTCAACAACGTAAGTATGGATAGCTGCTGTTCGTCGGGTTGTCCGATGATAGTAAAAGATATGATAGTAGTATCTGTATACCGAGCTATCTTCATAATACGTTTACAACCGTTTTGTTTTAGCAACAAACATGTCTGAAAAATGAAGCGGCATGATTAGAGTTCATAGGTAAGCATAAATTAAACAGACGTGACATTGGAGTATTTCAGAGTATTTTATCTCGTTCTACTTAAAAAGTGGACAATGAGTTTTGTGTGCAATAGATCCGTAAAAGCCTTAGTTTACTGTCTAATGTAAAGTAAGTAAAAGAAAAAAAGGCATAATAAAACTGGCGTCGTGATATGGAGGTCCGACAAAAACGACGTAAATGTGTTTTAGGACCTAGTCACGGGCGCTGATTTGTCTAAGTTATATCACCAATCCAGCATTGATATCATCGTCTACTCATAAATCAAGAGTCAAGAAGAGCCAATGGGATAGTTTTGGGCAATGAGAGAGGAAGACAGGAAAATTAGGAAGAATTAGCACCTTGTAGAATGTTATTGAGGGCCTGGGACTCGAAAGATAACTGAAGACAGTAAGTAATATTCAGTCACACTTTCTCACTCTACCCAGAGTAACAGAGGTTATTTTATGATTCCTTACTAAAAAAATTAATGGATGAAAAAAATGGATGGATGTACGTGTAGCTAGTAACCGAATAGGTAACTGTTAAAAGCGTTACATAATATCCGATATAACCTTCATTACATGTAATAGCGAGCTGTTACTCAGAACTAATGTTGTCTATAAACCGTAGGCATGTAATTATGATGATAATACTACAGAAGCACTGTATAAATTATCACTTGAAACCCATTCTATCCTTACATATTACAAAACAAAGCTCCAACCGCGTCTGTCTGTCTATATAAAAGCGATAAACTCAAAAACGACTGAACGGATTTTTATGCAGTTTTCACTAATAGACAGAGTAATTTATGAGGAAGGATTAAAAGTATGATATATACATGTTATATCTAAAGAAAAGCCGGAAACTTCAAACATCACCAGTGCGAAGCTAAGGTGTGTCACTAATTTAGGAATAAACTATACCGGTATCTAGATAATTGTAGATCTATACTTAATTTCAGCTATCGAAGACCATAAAAATTGAAGTTAGTTGTTGATTTGTGTAAGACTTGTTTTTTTTTTTTAATTCAATTATTTCATAGTAAGCAAGTTGAATAAAACATCCTTGAGGTTCGACTTGGGACTCTACTTTTAGAAAGTTCTATTGTTTGCCATCGTAGAACATATTCAGCACACTTTCGACCGTAGGAAAAAAACTTAGGGAAAAACGATTAATGTTAAAAAATAGTAGAAAAACGGTGTTTATGAATATTTTTTTTAGACCCACTTTCCTGCCAATTTTCAAATTGATATTGACATTCATGTCTCTGGCGTTGAATGGCCCAACTGCAATAAACAACGATAGTTTTACAAAATTTTAATAACTTAAACTCTTGAGCCCCAAACGAATAACGCATACCTATTGTATTGCTATTTTGTCTCTAACTACGGTATTCAAAAGATTAAAGAATAACTTAGTCTGATAACCAAAAAGTCAATAAATGGCACAAAAATATCAGTTTCACAAAAAAAATACATTCGTTGTTTTTCCGGTGGAGTCTTCGATACCTTTTTGATATTATGAAAAAACTTAATAATACCTCAATAACTGAAGTCCAAGGTCCAATACCAATAAAATTAAAATGGAATCACCTTGGAGCCAATACTGTACCCAACATTTCAATTCATAAACAAGAGTAAATGTGAAGTACCATGGAGCATTTTTCGCTAGGTTGCAACTTATTTGACATACGAGCATGGCAGCTGAGAGTTTGTCATGCTCTCTCAAATGTCTCGCTGATGGTGGCGCGTGTGTTGGGTCATTCTGTTCCCTCTAAAATGGTTGAGCGGAGTGGGGCTGATACATGCGTCATGCTCGTGAACGGGTGCCGTCAGTTGAGACCGGTTATCTCTTGGCTGCTAAGCGCTTATTTGAAATTCTCTTTTTTTTATTATTATTTTACTTTTTGTTAAGTACCGCTACATCGTGCTCGTATATTAGAATCAACATTTTGTAACCAAATAATATGTAAATATAAATTTTGATTTAAAAGAGTGAGTTTCTTGCACGTTCTTCTCCATAGGAGTCTACACCTTGGAACGTGCAAACTAGCTTCAATTTTGACATTTCAAAAGTGCCTGTAAATGGTCTATTTGAAATAAATGAGTTTGAGTTTTGAGTTTTAGAGAAATGGCTAAACATAGTCTATATTTGCTCAATATACCTATGTAGAAATATTGGAAACCTTTCTTTCAAAAAAATATACAGGCAATAATAAATTATGTCAAAAAATTGTATTGGCAATAATAATATGCGAGATTGGAGTACTTGGGGGGATTTTTTCGAGTGAAGTGCAGTGGTAGTTTTCATTATTCGCAAATATTGTCATTAGGTAAAATTAGTATAGTTTCATACCTCAATGTCTCAAGTTTCTACGCAACTAGACAATACGTGGAATCATTGAAACAGGCGTGATTTTGGTAAAATGGAGCTGAGAATTACTGAGTACGACAGCGAAGCTTTCTGAGAAGTTACTGCAAAAATGTTAGAATATGTTACATCCGCGTACTAACGGAACATAAAATGACTGAAAATTTAATATGTACTAAACTCGACACAGGCTAAATGCACAAACTGTGTGATATTAAAATAAAACGAAAACTGGGAAAGTGTGAGACAAACTCGCACACTGAGGGTTCTGTACCAATTGCGGTTTACGATGAATGCGTATTAAAAAAAAAATCACTTGATCTCGTTCAAACCAATTTTCGGTGGAAGTTTAATAGTAATGGACATCATATATATATATATATATATATATTAGTTTTATCATTGTCTTATTTTAGAAATTACAGACACATTTTATCACTTTGGAAATGTCTCTTGCGTAAACTATTTCGTTTAGAAAAATAATGATATTTTAACCTCAATATCATTTTTGGCGACCTATCCATAGATATTCCACACGGATAGATACTCCACGGGTTTTTATGCATGGGAAGCTCCAAAATGTATCTATATATTATTTTATAAATGTAAAAAAAAAATCCAACAGCTATACTGTTGAAATTTGGTAAGCATTTGTGTTGTTCTTATCATTATCATC
The DNA here is from genome assembly GCA_029852875.1 of Mythimna loreyi. NCBI lineage: Eukaryota > Metazoa > Arthropoda > Insecta > Lepidoptera > Noctuidae > Mythimna > Mythimna loreyi. The sequence goes on from CM056786.1 coordinate 9,652,399, forward strand.
ATTTCAACCGAAAGACTTCCACTGCTGGACAAAGGCCTCCCCCAAGCACCTCCACATCGTCACTCAATGTGCGTCTTGCATCCATGGGATTCTGAAACGAATCCTGACCAGGTCATCGGTCTACCTTGTGGGAGGCCGCCAAGCAACGCTGCGTGAAGACGCACTAACTAAGAAGTTAGTTGAAGTTTGAAGTTGAAAAAAAGTGGCTATGTCATACGGACGGACAGACAGACATGATGAATCTATAAGGAATCCGTTTTTCGCCATTTGGCAACAAAACCCTAAAAATGTGCGAGGTTTGATATATTCTTAATTGAAAATATGTATTCTGTTAAAATATTTGTTATATTATCCTTTCTTCAGAAACCCTCCCATAAATAATCAATACATTATGGATTTAATTAGTGTTAAAGTTAAAATCAAAGTTATTAAGTAGGTCATTAAGAATTAATTACGTACCTACATTCGATCGTCTGCGAGGTAACAAACTAGTCTTCGTGTGTAACACGAAGTTAATATCCTAGAATGTTAGCGTGAGATATTAACACAATCCTGCATTATTTATTTTACTATAGCTTCATGTTTTATTATAAGGGAAAAAGGCGTGACTTTACAAATATTGTTATATGTACCTATTCATTTATTTTATAATATTTGTACCTACTCAAATATAACAGAAGAAGACAGGTTATTATAAAAGTTTGTACTAAGATGCCGGTTATTCAAAAGAAATTTCTTCGAGCAGATCTGTAATCTATCTAAATAGTACATTAAAAAATTATTGCCACTTCTATAATAGAGCGTCAAATGAAAACGGCTTGACCTATTTAACATTTTTTGTTGTTGTTGTCAAGACAAGATTTGTTATGAAAGAAGTTTTTTAGAAAAAGCCCCTGGGAAATATATTTTTTGAACCTTGGGTGGGGGTCGCCAGTTTATCATCAGTTACCTCTCTTTTTAGTAATGATTATGAAAACGAACATTTTCTTTTATCCAGAACCATTTGATAATCTTTAAATATTTGCCTAATGTGTTCTATGAAAATGTCTTGTGGTCCCTGGAGACTTCATTGTAGTGAAAATAATATTAGCATAATATTAAAAATTACATATGTGTTTTTGGTAAAGATTGCGTAGCTAGCTGAATCCACAAAGAAATTTTCTCAGGAAATATTTACATACTTTACAAAGGATATTGATTTTCACATCGGGATTTCTTAGAAAAGCGTAAGTTCCTACACACTTAATTTCAGGATAGATTACTTAGTTATTTGCTGCCAAGTTCATATGAGGCTTACATTAATTTTGCTTTTGATAATTTGAAAACTCTTCATTGTATAAATGTTCACAGCTTTGAGCAGTACTGTATGGTTTGCTTGGTAGGGTTTCATAATAATGTAATGAAGCCTTAGAATCAAAAAGCTTTTATTCAGACATATCATTATATTATTCTTTAAGAAACTTTGAGTTCTTCAAAGGAGCAGATATTTTATTAACCCGAATGTCGGTATTATTCTAAGCAAAGAGAATTGTTTGGTAAAAAGGTAATTTGAATAGAGCCAAAGTTTTTGTTTCATGATCTTTTGTTTGCCCGCTTTCGCTGAGAGTTAACAAGAGTTGGGTATACAGTAACTTTTAAGGTACCTATTACATTGAGCTACATAATGCCCAATCGCTAACCGACGCGACGACGTCGTAATAAATTAGTAAAATAGCAATAGGGGGCGCTCATGGCTATTAATTAATAACTAATGCACGTGTCGCAGAGGTTACCGAGGTGGGCCTTTAAATGAGAGACCATCCATTAGGAACAAACGAGACTATTGTGTGCCTCGGAAAGCACGTTAAGTCGTTGTTCTCGTTTGCCATTGGAAGATCTTTGACAGTTATTTCTGATAGTCAGAGATTAGTTTAGAGCTAGTCTTGCCAAAGGGTAGGTATGGTGGTAATCAGCTACTAAAGTATTGAGGTATGAAGGTCAGGCTGGAAGACACACCATGTAAAATACGAGCTCTCAGTTACACCCAGTTAGGCTAGAAGTTGATCACGAAATAGGTGAGAAATGTCTAGGCAGGCTAGACATATTATGCCTGCTCCCATGCATATCGAAATAGTACTAGGTATGGTCTGTTCAAGGCTGCGGATTCCTCAAAAGAGTCACTGTAGTCCTCGCGAAGGGCAACTGATGATACGTACACTATGGGTTTTAGCCAGGCTAGAGTGATAAGGCTCTTACTAAATTAATGCGTTTCACCATCAACAATTGCATCACTACTCGATCAGATCGCAGTCAACCACTAGATATAAAAAAAGTTGGTCACCACCTCTCGCTTCACCCAGAACGGGAAGAGTCATTTGATGATTACCCACGTTAGTAAAAGTACTCTGTGAAGCAAAAGTAAATTATCTTAGAAAATTTGAATTTTACGAACTACCCTGGCACTAAAACGCTAAAAGTAGGTACTAGGATAGGGGGGTAAATACCTACCTAGTACTTTTAGCTTAATATCTAGTTACATGTATGTACAGTCTAAGGTACTTCCAGTATATTATCTACTACAGGCTATGAAGATACAGTAAGTTTCTACGACACACAAGGTCTTGTCGTACATAGTGGTTATCTGCACGATATTCCATTACGCTAATTGTTAAAAATTACCAAAATTTCCATTTTTTTGCGATAAAGTTTTGATGTCAAGTCTATATAGGTCACAATCATGCTGTGATGAAACTAACCATTGCGCATTTGTTTTTGTAAATGACCCTGTGTGCAATGTCGTATGACACTGTGTCTCAAACTTCAACACACAAACGTGTACGTGTACCATGGTTTTTTTTATAATAACTACCAACTTTGACAACTCAAATGGTGCTATTGTAAAAAAGGATTTATTTATTTATAAAAACTTTATGCATCTAACACTGTAGGTACATAGACGGTCTTCCAGTCGAAAGTTGTGTGGTGCAGAAACATAACATGGTAGGTTCAAATAAAAAAAAAAACAGAAAAGTAACAAATACAATAATAAATACATACACGTGATTTACGTACTTTTTCAATACACTTACTCGGTAACTCGCTCTTATCCTACCGCTTACAGGCACGTAAAGGACTGTATTCCGGACTAGTGCGGGAAATAGCAGGCTCTCCCCGCCATACTTTTTTAAATAAAATTATCTATCGTTACCACTACAAGTCGTAAGTGTATTGAAAAACGTCGTTTACATACGCGTACAAATTTGTCATGGCAGCTGTCGGCTCCATAACACAATTTTTTTCGGCTCGGATTTCGCCTCGGTCGCAATGACAAACATTCATCATCATCATCATCAGCCTAGCGTATGTCCCGGTTGCTACCTTGGCTTTCACCTCGGTGCCCGGGGTCCGCTTTCCTGCCTAGTCGTCTCCACTTCGCTCGGTCTTTTGCGTCCTCTGCCTTAAGCCCATTTGCACGCATATCGTCCCTTACGACGTCGATCAAACGCCTCTTAGGCCTACCTCGTTTACCGGGTCCCGGCGGAGGCGGCATGGCGAGGCATCTGTTACCCACGTAGTCTGCCGGTTTTCGTAAAACGTGGCCATACCAGCGTAAGCGACCCTCCTGCAGTTTATCCGCTATGTCACGGACCTGAAGGCTGCCCCGGATGCGGGAGTTCTTAATGCGGTCTTTCCGCGAAACTCCAGACATCCAGCGCAGCATATTCATTTCCGTGACACGCAGGCTTTGCTTATGTCGCTCAAGTACAGGCCACGCTTCACTGCCATACAAAAGGACAGGCCTAATGATGGTCTTATAGACCTGTCCTTTGAGCCTAACCGGCATTTTGGGGTCACAGATAACCCCCGCCACCTCACGCCACTTCGCCCAGGCCGCCGAGATACGTGACTCGACGTCGCAATCGACTTCCCCGGACTCGTGGAGCACCGATCCCAAGTACTTGACCTGTTCCGAGCGCTCAACTGTGTCTTCGCCAATGCGAACAGGAGCAGCGTTAGTTGTGTTACAGGCCAAGTACTCGGTCTTCGCCGCATTAATCTTCAGACCGCCGTTCTCCAGCGATTCCTTCCACGCTGCCACACGTTGAACCAAGCGCCCACTGTCCGAGTCCGCCAGCGCGATGTCGTCTGCATACATGAGCAGCCATGGCGGCTGCTCATGTAAGTCCCTGATGGTGGAGGACAGCACGTCAAGCACCACGCTGAACAGAAACGGACTAAGGACAGAGCCCTGGTGAACTCCGACGGTGATGGGGAAGGGTTTCGTATCGCCAACAGCGGTCCGAACCACAGAACCGGAGTCTCGGTACATATCTCGGATGATGTCAACATAGGTCTCGGGCACTCCTTTGGATCTCAGCGCCCACCAGATCACATCACGGGGGACACAGTCGAAGGCTTTCTGCATGTCTAGGAACAAGAGATGCAGAGGCGTATTCTTCGATCTGTATCCCTCCATGGTAACCCTTAGGGCAAAGATGGGATCCATGGCGCCATGGCCTGGTCGAAACCCATATTGACATCCCGAGACGGTGCACTCCTGTCGGATCCGAGAGTCAATCACCCGCTCGAAGAGCTTCATGGTGTGGGACATAACCTTAATCCCACGGTAGTCGCCACACTCCTGCACCGATCCCTTGCCCTTGAAGACTGGAGTGATAATACTCAGTCTCCATTGACTCGGGATCCTTCCGGTGAGGAGCATGCGGTTAAATAGGTGGGTTAAGATGCCCACACCACAAGGACCCATCGCCTTCCAGGCTTCAATGGGGACTCCATCGGCACCGACAGCTTTCCGGTTCTTCATGCGGCGAAGAGCCACATGCACTTCTTCAGGCGTAACCGGGGGCACAAGTCCCTGATTTGGAGGGAGAACCGGAGACAGCACCTCTTTGTGCTGCTTGTTCAGCAGCTCGTGGAAGTACGAGCGCCATCTCTCCTTCACCGCGAGGTCCTCGCATAACAGATTGCCGTCAGGGTCTCTTACACAGCGGCACTTAGAGATATCCAGAGCCGCTTTGACCCTGGATCGTGCCAACTTATAAATGAGCTTTTGCCCCTCAGACGATTCCAACTTATCATAAAGTGGCTGTAAGTGGTCTCGTCTGGCTCTGGCTACGGCCCTCTTGGCGGCACGTTTTGCGGTTCTGTATGCGTCGCGGTCTTCGGGAGATTTGGAAGCTTGCCACGTTTTGAAGAGGGCTTTCTTCTCTCTGATCTCCCTCTGGACTGTGTCATCCCACCACCAAGTCTCCTTGTCACACTTGCGGCCGCCCCTGGACAAGCCGAGCACCGACTTTGCCGCCCCAGTGATGGCAACCTGAATCCTGTCCCAGTGGCTTTGCACAGGTTCGCCATCGGTTCCATCGCACTTATCGCCGATGGCCGACGCGAACGACTGGGACGTGGCTTCATTCAGTCGCCACCACCGTATTCGGCGTTGTTGGCGCTCAACAACCTTGACCTTAGGCTTGACGCACAAGTCCATGACAAGGAGACGGTGTTGTGCAGTGAGACTCTCGCCGGGTATGACCTTGCAGTTGGCTACCTTACTGATGTGGTGCCTCCGTGTGAGTAAGAAATCGATTTGGGTAGCGTACCTCCCGCTCCTGTAGGTAATCAGGTGTTCGGGTTTCTTTTTGAAGTACGTGTTCACGATGGCAAGGCCGGCAGCCGCACACGTTTGAAGGATAGTCTCACCTTCAGCGTTACGGCTACCGTATCCAAAGCCACCGTGAACATGCTCAAAGTCCTTGCACCTGTCACCCACATGACCGTTCAGATCACCACCCAAAACGATTCCCTGCGACAACGGGATGCCACGAAGCACCTCACCGAGTTGATCCCAGAACGCAGCCTTTTCAGCGTCGCTGCAACCGACCTGAGGCGCGTAGGCACTTATCAAGTGGGTTATAACCCCATCGATAAGCACACCTACGACCATAAGCCGATCACTGTAGCGTTTCACCTCCAGGACTGCGTCGTGAAACTCCCCGGAGAGTACAACGGCCACCCCGTTCTCCCCACCGGCTGCACCCGTGTAGATCAGCTTGTAGCCGTTCCCGATGAGCCGGGACCTGCGGCCTTTCCACCGAGTCTCCTGCAGGAATGCCACGGCCACCCTTCGCCTAAGCAGTACATCGGCTAACTCTCTCGCGCGTCCGGTCAGCGTGCCAATGTTCAGGCTGGCGAAGCGGAGCTTCCGGGTTGGGGCTCGCGTCTTTATCCGTGTTCGCCCCAGACACGGTAGCCCTCGCCCACTTGCCACAGGAGTCGGGCGAAACTCCTGCGCGCCGTTTTGCGGCGGCGCCCTATCCGTGGCAATAAACTTTCTAATACTCTCCATGTTGATTGGCTGTTTTTTGGCCTTTACGGGAGCGACTGCCGTCTGACCTCCCAACCCTAAAAGGGAAAGCCAGCGCCAGAGCCTCGTCTGCTGATCGGCAGGTGCCCCAACTTGCAGGGGAGGTTGACTTGGGCCCCGAAGATCGTGGTGGGGCCCCATATGCACGTTTGTCGACGACATATGTCGTTTCTTACAAATAATTAATTAAGCCCTAAGTGGATACCGGTGTCTACACACGTCTTTTAATTGTACGGTATTCAAAAGGTTAAATGAAAATAAAGAAATCGAATAGCATCGGTATAACAGGTAAACTGAAAACTGTAGGTATAGCTATCCACTACGGAAAGAAATTATGCTATTTAGTTCAGAGAATCGCCCAATCATGACTCAGCGATTCAATATTCATTTATGGCCAGTTATTTCGCCATGACCTGTAATATCTAAATGTCATGAATTATAAAAAACCGGAGCATAACAAAATGATAAAGTATAAACTCCTGGTATGGTCCAGGAACTTAAGTTAGATGCAGTATAAAGAAGTAATAAATATTACATCTTTATATATCTCAGGACCCTTGGTCCTAGACCTTTGGAAGGGGCATGAGGGGCTGAAGGCCACTCGTAAAGAACCCTTAAATATACATACCTACTTTTTATGAAACCTGGTACCAACCGGCGGTGTTTCCTATACGCGCTAAGTGCTCTCGAGGACAACCCTCGATTGGTGGGAAACTATTGCGACATATGGGGACATAAGTAGACTAGCTACAAAAAACTATGTTAAGACCCCTGACCCTGCCTGAACAATGTTATTAATTACTTAGGTAAAAAAAGGCAGAGAGAAATCACACATCGGCTGTCAAGACAATGTCGGAAGAACGGTCAAGATCCCGACCAGCATGTTACAGGTTTATACATAAATCTCTCAAACGCATTTTAAATATTATTATAATAATCTTAGACGTAGTATTTAAGACTAATTGCATACTTGAGAGATGAGAGGTGTTTCATATAATATCTCAAACAGAAAACTTCGATGTTTCATTGACGTAACAATATTTACTGAATTACGCACGATTGATGTATGTTTAGAGTGTGCTATAGATACATATTTTACGTTGTAAACGACTGAATTGAACAATGAACCAGCGATTGGGCCAATAAAACATAGTTTATGGTTTGATTTGCATGACGCCATTGCGTGTTTGTTATACACAGAGATGAAAGAAAACTCGAAGGCAAATCAGCCAGTATGTATTTTATGTACCTAATCTCGGAATGGATATGGCTTTAGGTACTATACTCCGCCCTGTATTTGTACAATAGCAGATAGGTACCTATATACTGAGTCACAAGTTATAAAAAACAACGGCTCATTAGACCATTTATTGGGCAGAGTTCCAAATCCGGGTTAAAACTAAAGATATACTAACAGAAAACCTTAATTATTGATCAGAAAACCAGGCATTTAAGATCAAAACAATTAATTCAACAGGAGTAAATTTAACATTTACACTGAAAAGCACGTAAGCAGTTTTTATATTCATGAATAGAATAACATTTTCTAGGTATATTGTAATTTATAAGATAATAGCATATTTTCCAGCTAAAGCCCCAAAACTGCAACAAGCATGGCACAGTGCTAAATAGCAGAGTTCTCTTTTAAAATACTTAACACAATAATGATTAGGTGGGTGATCACAAGTACAGTGTGTCAGAAGGCCTTACCATTTCCACTACCAGCATCATCATCATCATCAGCCTTTTGTTCCCACTGCTGGGACTGTGGCTTACAGGCTTACTCGAGAGTAACTTAGTTGTCCTTGTCATCGGTGTGCTCTATCATAATTTAACATCAGCTCTCATTTCTTCAAACCGAACATTGTCTGCTCTTCACTTTTTAAGAGGTCTGTCTTGTTGACTTCTCAGTTTTCAAGTACCTATACAATTTTCGTCCGTCTTTAGCATTGGTTTATTAATATTGAAAATTTTGTTCCCGGAATTTTAGAGATACGTTGCTACGTTCAAGAGTGTACAGGTTATATGGAATAACCCATGTATCGTTTAAAATGCATTTAATTTTTGTAACGAATGGTTATTATCTCTGTAGATGTAGTCTGTAGTTTCCTTTTAATGTAGCTAAGAGTCAGTTGGTTACTGTGGTTTTACCATTTTAAATCTGGTGATTATCAGGGTACACATATGAATGTAGAGCCTAATATACACCAGGTTTGAAAGGCCTACATGAATAGGGTGGCTACAAACTCAGTAGAGATTGTTTTGACGAAAATACTCGAAAGAGGTCCCGATGAGGTAACTGACAAAACTAACCATCAACGCTTAAGATATTTATTGTAGTGTTATTTAGAAGCTTAATTTTGCAAGCTCGCGTTTCTAGTAGGTTTTTCACCAGGATGCATCAGTGATTGATATATTGCATTAGATATTTATGAGACAGTTTTCTGAGTTAAAGAATGTAAATATAAACAAGTAAAAGTAGTAACAGATTACTTAGCACCTGAGCAGGGCATCTGGGTATCTTCTTTTTTGCGGTTATTAAGAGCGCTTTCAATTCAGCGTCTCGATACAATTTTATGAATCAAATATATTTAAAGTGGAACACGAGGAATTAGTCAGATACCTATAAGACATACATAACTATGAGTAACGAAGGGGATGGACACTTGTATGGGCATGTGTAACTCCTCAGTCAAATTCCGAATAAAATGTAATTTGAGTGTAAGCGCATTAGTCATCATAACGGCTTTAGGATGTTCATTCGTTAGTGCTCATTCATGCCCCGTTGAAATAAAACAATGTTGTGACTACCTACATGTGCTTATTATGAAATCTGCGCAATGAATAATTTTTTCTTTCAAAAAAGCATCTGCATGCTTTTTTGCACTAGTTGACGCGGCCGACGTCGTTCTGTCAAAAGCTTTTGTTGAAAGCTAACTCTAATACTGACAGCTACGAGTAGTTTGTATTAAGTTTTTTTTTTGCTTGTGTTATATTTTATTTTTATAAACTTCCCTACAACTTCAACAAAAACTTAAAAAAAAGTTTATCCTTATTGGCACAGTAATTCTCGATTTTGGCGCTTAGCAACACATTTATCCGTTTATATCATCGCATCGACCGCGTGAAAGTAGAATTACATAATAATATAGATATAGTCTATATTAAACATTTAATTATAATATAGACTATACCTATAATATGTCAAGTATAGAATTAATATTCTTGCATAATAAAATGCATAATATACTTACATTATAATAAAGTTTAGAATTTTAAAAACTGGTTCAGTAGTTTCTAAATTAATTAATACGAATAAAAATACAAATTCTATCTTTTCGTAATTTTAGTATAGACGGTACCTACCTATAGATAAATAATATATATAAATAATTAATCCCCATATATTATTAAAAATAAAACAGACGCTAAAGTCTTTATTTCAGTATTAAAGTAATGTAATATTTTTTATTTTATTTGTATCTAAGATATATCTAGCATAAATCTTCTTATGTAGAATTAGCGGAAGAAACCTCGTACACGGGTTTGCGCTATAGTTTATGGAATGATATGAAAATAGGTCACCATAAAATTTGGCATACCGGGAAGCTCATACTTTGTCTTTGACACATACAAAGTTGCAAGTACGGTAATTGTCTTGCCTTAAATCTGTCTTGTAACTTTCCTGAAGAATTATAGGTTTCCAATATATTTCAATTAATAAAATTACATTTTTCATGTCCACGTACGTAGTTTATATCAATTTGATCAGATATTTAGGTCACGAACTCGTAGGATTTATAAGAGACGCGATACTTCGCGATTTAATTATTCAAGATAATCTCACGCTATTTCTGTATATTACGCATCAACAATGACTTCACCATCAAAACGCGATGGCCAGAATTTTGTTTTAAATATTTTAGTAATTCAAAAATAATTGTTTCTTGAAAAACTCTTCAGAATTTAGTTTTCGGAAAGGCGGTGCTGTCGTAAAGCCTATCAACGTGAACTTTTAGTTTGACAATCTGATGTTATATAACTTTTTATTTTACTTATAGTTAAAAAAGTGTTAGCAATATAAATTATCTATATTAAAGAAAACTACGGAGACTAAGAGCGATAAATTTAGCACAAGATTTCCTTTTATGACGTAGGCGCGATCTTTCGAAATTCACCCCCTAAAGGTATGAAAGGGGGTTTTAAAGTTTATATGGAAAAACTTACTTTCACACTGGCGAAGCCGCGTTTTATAATAAAATGAAATCTGTGTTTTAATTAACTCTATGGAGTTCTTTTTCAATATTTGTTACAGAATATTTTGGTTGATTGGTTCTATGCGAATATATACCTACTATGGACACTACCATACAATTTTATATTGTATTTACCAATATAAAATTATATTGTTAAACATGACAAATAATGCCGAGTAAGTGTATATAGTGGTTTCAGAAAATAGGACTCACAGGACTCATAAACAATATAGAATAGAATACCACTTTATTATACACCAAAAAACCACAATCAAGGTACATAAATCTCATAATCATACACGAGTATTAGGTATATATGAGTACCAATATATGTAAGTATATACGAGAACAATACGGCCGTCGGATCGTGGCGAGATTTTTACGAGTTTTTAAGCGCTAAAATTCGCAGAGCCTAACAGAGTCGCCAAGATCCGACGATCGTACATGACGAGTACCTTGTTTTGAAGTCAAATAAAGACTTTATTTAATCATGTCGGTGATCTGGATATAGAGATTACAATTTAAAAATTCAATTGTAATGCTCACTTTCCACGGTCTCCAGTTTACTCTGAACTTGGGCCTATATCGCAGGTATTAGGTAGGTAGTTTATGTTATATATTGACCTTAGGATTAAAATAAAATTTTAAATGTAAAAAATAAGAAAATATGGTAAGTTTTGAGTTGTAGGACAGTAAGAAGTAAGAACCCACGGAATACGATTTGTTGCTCGTTTTTCTGTTGACTAGGCTACGTTGTCAGTGGTTGCAAATACCAGCAGTTCTATCCAATTTCTTGCCTTCAGTGTATGCGAGAGCAAAAGCTCGATGGAAGGAAGTATTCCAGCTAAGTGCTAGTAGTTGGTAGCTTGACTGTACTTCATAGATTGAGTAATTATTATTGGAATACCTTTAAACTCTAGAAGTAATATTATGCTTTTGTCTTACTGGTTTTTGTGATAGTAACCGTTTTCGAATATTCATTATTGAGTGTGTTAGAGAGAGCTTGCAATTTTATCTAAATACTACTAATAACATTTGTCAAGCAGAGGCATATTCCCTACAATAGCTCTAGGTTTAACTCCTCTAAAGATACCCCAATTTTAGCAATATTCCTGCATAAGTCAAGGTTTAACCTTGAGTGTACTTGCGTGTTGCATTCAGGTACATTATCGGTTGATCCCTCTGTGGGCTCAGTGGGCTTCTGCAATTGGTTCAGCCCTTCAAATGCCTTTTAGACTCATACAGTCTTTTTATTCATTTTCAGATAAGTCCAAAATATTTTCAAATTATTATTAAAACCAGCCTTTTGAGCCTGTCATACTGCCGGGTAAGATGCGTTCTCGTACAACAGAAACATATGCATTAATCATTATGGTTGCTAAAGACGAACTTGCGATTTTAAATAAATATTTATGATAGATAGATTAGGATATAACTAACAATATTACTTAATTTACAAAATTCGTCATTTTTTAATTGTGAACTAGAAGTAGCCAGCAGCGTAATAGTGGAAAATAGCTAGCCTATGGTAGTCAGTGAAGATGTAGTTTTCTAATGGTGAAAGAATTTTTAAATCGGTTCTGTAGTTTTTTAATTAATCCGTAACATACAAACCAGAAAATTTTCCTATTAACAATAATTAGCTTTAGATATGTCTAACAAGAATGATGCATGATGTATATCACAGCCTCACAAAGCGGCATAAAATGCGAAGTCGTTGCCAGACCTTCTGGTTATATCAGAGCAAACTTTTATACACATGCGAACTTTCATTGAGGTCATTGCACTCACGAGAAAAGATACCTCTGTCCTATTCTTATTTTCTGTGCTTCATATCTGGTACGTTTGGATTGGTATTGTTTCATCCTTTTATTAAATTGGCTTATGTATATTGATATTGTGTGTACACCAGATCAGTGTTCGAGTTACCGAGACCGCTTGATGATCTTGAAACATGATCAGTATTATTAGATTGAAATGTAATCATTTACTTTATAATGTAGTTGGACATCTAGCGACTATTTAATTAGGTTAAGACAATAATGGAAGGCGTCAAGACCAATTTATTATTGGTATCGATATCAACTGAACACCCTCAATACTGGTTTTTATAATATTGCTTGTTTTCAATGTAGATATTTGACTTTTGTGAGTTTTATTTATATTTCGCAATAGTACGAAATGAAAGCTACCTACAAATCTGAAATATATTTAATAATAAAATACAAAGATGTATATTTTTTTATAGTCAGAAAAATATTTCATGCATTTTTGGGTCTATAAAGTATATGAGTGTATTTGTAACTATTTAAAATGTTTTAATAAATAAGTTACCTTAACACATAATATATAGTTATGAACATTTATTTCTTCAAACAATTACATATTTTTATCAACAAAACTTTATAGAGTTCAGTAAACAACGATATATATCAGTTTCCATATTTTTGTTACATTTATATGTATTAAGAAGAAGCTCCGACTCTCAGCCGCCAAACAACAACGCTTAGCGGTTGCCAGTCGGTGCTTCTCCTTCAAATCACGAAGGCCGAGAAGTCATACAGCTATTTTTCTCAAATATTTGTCACAAAGTAATGTTTATGACTCATTGTTTTTTTTTAAAGAGTGTTGAAAAGTCTTGTTTGATACGCATAGGCATTTATCATTGCACAATCGGCTCCATAACGCCGATCGCATTCGGCTCTGGCGTCAATCACGACTCTTGAGAGTAATGACAAACTTTGCCCACTTGTATCAAAGCGTTCATTAATTTAGTTAAAAACTGAAGGACGATGTCTCGACGCGTTATGAAATTAGGCGTTTTAAATGACGAATCTTCAGTCTGGTATCCTATCTAAAATAAGAGTAGGTACAAGAAGTCATAAAACGGCTAACTGTAAGGTTAAGATGAGAATTAGGTCGACCGACGGGTTAATTCGCAGACACTGGCTATTGACTATTGATACGCATAGTAACACTTCTGGGGCCTCCACCACCTTATTAGTCTCTAATGGATTGTAGAAACACACCTAGTCCCATTACTTACATGAAACAATTAAGTCGTTACAATAATTTGTAAAAGCGATGGATAAAGTGGAAGTAGGACCGACCACGTGAATGTCGTGACACAATAAACTCGTATGAACAGTAGTTAAGGTACTTTGTTTATACTGAATTCTTCATATTGACTTTTGAGGTTGACTTTTTATGTATTTTCATAACAAATTCTTTAGAGGCTAGATATAATTGTATCAGTTGCTTTTAAACACAATTGTCTAGGCAGTGATGCTAAATTGTTCCAATGAAAGAAATAAAATTTATGGAATGGCGTTTCCTAGCTTCAACTCATAGATTGTCTAATGGATCTATCTCCAACAATGACAAGTCAATTGACACCAGGACTTGACTATGATAATTATGATACTGTTATCACGTGTTGTTATCAGCGTCTACCGATCGATATGAATATTTTCGCTGAGATTGGGCCATGAGGCACTTTCACCGCCGTTACACGCGTTTTCTAGCGAAACACCGAACTCAATTATTAATAGCAGCCTATTTTTGGAGCGGCTTCGGACGCGGATTTGCGCTCGGGCGTGTGCGAGGCCCGGGCGAAGTCACTATCTCACCTGGGCCAGGTGTAGACACCGGAAACTTCAAAGCCGAAGTGCCAGGAGCCGGCGTAAGCTCCCTGTGCTTTGGGTCCAGTACACACACCGTGGCCGTGGGCCTTGCCGTCTTCCCATCCACCACAATAAGTACCACCATCGTCAAAGTCGAAGCGGCCACCGTTGAGGCCACGCTGCGGGGGGTTTCCGCTAGCGGCGTGCGCGGCGTCGGCTAGCTCGCTCGGCTGCATCACGCGGAACCGTGGTGCCGCGGAGGGGAGGGCCTCCCGCGCGCACCCTCCACCGAGCTCGCGGTATAAATAAACATCAGCTGGGCATGTCGCGCCGTGGCGCGCCGCCGAGTGAACACCACTCCGGTCCTGCGCGAGGAGCACTGCGCGCCCGCGGCCGCGCGCCCCCGCCCGCGCGCCCCGCCGCGCTGCGCACCCTGCGCACCCAGCGCACCCTGCGCACTGCGTACGCAACGCAGCGCAGCCCGCCGTCGCCGAACTCGCTGCTACCGCCACATCGTCGCCACAACAACTTACTATACTGCTTTTTTAGATTACTTGTTCTAAATAAAATTGACACAGCAGACAATACAATGTGGGAATTTATTGTAAATACATGTTACTGATGAAAATTTGTACAGGGCGTTGACTCGAGGACTTGCATTAAAATATTTTTCTGTTACACAAACAAACCTTTGCCGAAATTTTGTAGATTTTAGCCCTCAGCATTGCTTGCCAGGGGTGCTGAGATTGCTACCTCCGTTAGTAGGTCAGTTGGTGATATGTTACTGCTCCGTGCCAAGAGTCCACAAGCACTTACTAACTTTTGTATATACTTCCTTGTGATTTTTTTTTTTTTTTAGTTTATCTCTCTTATATTTGGGAAAAATATTTAGTCAAAGTTAAAAAAAAATATTTCACATACCACTACATGGGTACTTCTAAATAAGCGTCAGAAGCTTTGTTATACTCGTATTAATTAGAGTTACAAATTGTAAACATTCATGAATACTTAGTGATTTTAAAACTATATACTTACCTTAGTATTTTCAAGAGGTCCGAATACATATAGTAATACTAGTTGATTGGTTGGTTGCTCTCTTTTTGATATAAACAATTTGTCTTATAACTTTGGTCATGTTGAGAGTATAAACGAAAGGTGATTAACAAACAGTATTTACAAAGCAGACGAGAGGGAAATCTGAAAGAGTATTATCATACACTGAGTTACCTAAATGTTGTAAGGATTATGATGATTAGATGGTTCCAACCTACAACAATAGGAAAAGAGCGTGAATTTACCACGTATACCATATTCATAACTTTTGAGAGCATTGGTGGCCCAGGGGTAAAAGGCCCCGACTTATAAGTTGTAGGTCGCGGGTTCAAACCCAGCCATGAGCCAGGAGCATTACTTTGTGTAATTTAAGAGGAGGCCTGTGTCCCAGCAGTGCATTATTTGTTGGTCAATTGGGCGTCAATTCTGCCTCGGCATACATACAGATACAAATGTCCACATCTAATTAAACGACGTTAAATTGGTTACACTCCTAATTCTTCTTCTTCTTGCCCTCATCTCATATTACTGGGGGTCGACATGTTTTTTCTACCACTCTATCCTGTCACCCGTCACTCAATCAGTAACTCTCCTTTATTTATTTTTTTATTTATCCCTTTCTTTCATATCACTCTTCACATAATCTATTCTTCTCATTTTTCATACACGAATAAATAATAAAATAAAGAAATCAACACAACAAACTTATGTAAGAAAAGGCTCGCGGTAATATTTAAGTTTTCTTGCGCCGTTTTCTTATAGTAGTACCTAATAGTATTTCAGAACATCATTATTTCAGGCTTTTTTTTTTTTAGACACTGGACGTATTACTAGCCCTAATACTGGCCGACTGTTAGATATAGGCCTCCACCAAATATCCCCAGAACGATAGCTCCTGTGTGTGTCGTATCCGTCTGATTTCTCCTGTCAGATTCCTAGTCTATATGAAAACAAACCCTAGCCTGTATGAAAACAAACTTGAATTCTTTTAATATTAAAATTTACATAATAACCGTCTTTCGCGAAAGTAAAACTAGTAGTAAAAGCTAGTAGTTAATAAAATGTTACGTTGTGTTGTTCTGCATAAAAGATGAGGTCCTTTATTGAAGGAATTCAGAGTGGAAGTATTAATGCGATATAGTGTAGGATGAGTTCAAGATGAAGTACCTACTGAGTATTTATCATTCACATGTTTCCTATGAGATATTTTTTACATTGTACTTACTTCCATAATAAAATTAATGTGACAAGAAATACGTAACCAAGATTAATGTAACTCATAATATGATTTAAAAGAGTAATCCATGGATTTTCTTGCACGTTCTTCTCCTTAGTGATCTACGCTTACTTACCTTATGTCTATTCAAAAATTTTTTTTTTTTTACAACTAGCACACAACGCCATCTACTCCCAAGCTAAGCAGAGCTTGTATTATGGGTACTAGACAACTGATAAACATACTTATATATTTCTAAATACTTACATACATATTATAGATAAATTACACCCAGACAGAACAATTGATCGTGCTCATCACACAAACATTTGCCCTGGGTGGGAACCGAACCCACGATCTCCCGCATAGCAGTCAGTGTCCCGTCACTGGCCTGTCAGTCTAGTAGTTAGTGACCAATTTGTGTGGCCAATTTGTTTTAAATGTTCTAGTTCAAGTTTGAGTTTGTGCAACAACAAAAATAACAAAGTTAATGACTAAAAGCTGCGTGTCGCGGAACGACCCTCGCAAGGAACAAATATTTGTGCGACCTAGAGATATTTAAGTGTTCCGGGTCTGGATGTCTTGTGTATATGAGTTTACGTGTTTGTAAACGCACCTGGGCTGTAATAAAGGGCTGTGTTAAAAAATTACCAGAGTAACCCAGAGTCGTTCTTTTATGACCCTAAAGTTAACCCAAGTGATTCCAACTTCGAGCAGGATAGGTTGGAGTAAGCAGTTGACAATAGAATATGACGTTTACGTTTAAATATGATAGCGTAGGGTATCCACCCTGCAACGCCATTAGAGTTAACTCCAACCTCAAATTTGAACGCCAGGCTGAAGACATTCCTAGTGTGAGGCAACGTTTTTAGAAAAAAAAAAACATTTTGTTTGTTTTACCTATATTTAGATACCTTTAAGGTGGGAGATGCTCAGATTAACTGAAAACAAGTTTAATGAAACGCTTTATTGTCTTCAGATGTCTGTACTAACATTATCCTTACATCATAAGAGCAGAGTTGTACAGCTTGAGAGCAGTGGTGGCTGAGTGGTAGCACCCATGAAATGTGAGTTGTAAGTCGCGGGTTCAAACCCATCCAGACCCAATACTTTGTGTAATTTATTTCATCACCAGCACTGCTGT
The DNA here is from genome assembly GCA_029852875.1 of Mythimna loreyi. NCBI lineage: Eukaryota > Metazoa > Arthropoda > Insecta > Lepidoptera > Noctuidae > Mythimna > Mythimna loreyi. Next base: position 9,670,052 of record CM056786.1, read on the forward strand.
CTACAAACGCTGAAGGAAGGATTCGTGAGGAAACCGACATACTCGTATATATATATCATGTAGGTAAGCATAAATTATATTAGACAATGTTTTGTTCTTTTTTATTTATTTTAGTTCGTTATCAATATTACGAAAAAAAATTAAGGTCTGGAGGGTGGGAGAGTGTATTAACAATGTAATGAAGACTGAACGATAGTTCCACGAAGAATTAATTAAGAGCCTCACTATTGTTCATCAGTCGACAACAGTAGTTGTTACTACGAGAATAATTTTTGTTTTCTCTTGAAAACTTAGAAAATATTTGGGTGTGTAATAAATTAGCCCACCCGCACACTTAATTAACCACTTTATCTACGATCATGTTTATTTTTCCAAGTCAGACCCAGTTTCCAATCTGTACCTAGACCATTATCTCCGTTTTCGTAAGGCGGTCTGTTAACTATTTGATAACACCATTGAAAATTAGCATATCTTTGCCTCATAGTTAAAACAGTTAAATAGTTATTGGGGTTGCGAGCGCTAAACAGAGACAAATAAACTTTTGTGCACGTAGTGAGCAAAGCATCCGCATGGCACGGCATTTGTGAAATAGTTTTCTTCCAGGTATTTTCTTTAGATCGTAATCTGCGTAGCAAGGTCACGTAGCACAGGCGTAGCAACGACGTAGCAAGGTTGTGTAGCACGGATGCGTAGCATAGGTGTAGCACAGGAGTACTATCCTAACCCACGGATACAGTGAGTGCCACGAAACTTAGATTTTCTAAATATCGATGTATGGATTACCTTACAGTATGACACTTTGTATGCAACTGCTATAGTCTGTTATTGTAACGTAATTTATTTTGAATGTTTTTCATCCCTAATTTCGATAGTGTGTGTGACGTACATAAATAGGTATTTCATTTAGAATTTTGTTATCATTCAGCATTTAAAAAAATATTCATATTTTGTTATGGATATAATCTAATTGATTTTATCCTTTGTGTTCCAATTCCTTCGAATTTGTAGTTATTAACATAAAATTCACCGTCAAACAATAATTTGACCGTACGTACCAAAACTAACTGTCGTACTTACAAAACTTTAAAATTAAAGTCACTCATTATCATCATCTTAGTCTTAATCAATGTCAAAATGGAGTGTGTGTAGGTAAGGTTTTATAAGTGAACCGCATGTGCGAATGTTACAATATTTATAAGCACTATGTATCTCATTTTAAGTGAATTGTAATATTGTTCTTCATCATCAGCCTTTCAATGTTCCCACTGCAGGGACACAGGCCTCCTCTCTCTAGGAGAGGGAATGGGCCATAATCCACCACGCGGGCCCAGTGCGGATTGGTGGATGTCACATGTCTTCGAATTTTTGGTTCTAGGACATGCCGGTTTCCTCACGATGTTTTCCTTCACCGTTTTGAGAGCAGTGGTGATGAAATAAATTACACAAAGTAATGCGCCTGGCTGGGTTCGAACCCGCGACCTACGACTCGTAAGTCGGAGCCGTTACCACTCGGCCACCACTGATATTGTTCTTATGAGAATAAAATTCTTTAAACCTAACCGACTCTCTTTGCGGGCTGTGTAGTATTACAAAGAGATACCGTGACTTTCAGAAAGGGCAACTAAAGGAACAAACTGTTTAGCGGCCCTGGTACAGGCCATGGTCCCGAGCTAGGAGGAATGGCAGACGGTTGCCTGCTTTTATACAGCAGTATTCTAGTGAAGGAGGCGGCTGCACGCGCGATGGAACGGACTTCTTCATGCCCCAGCCACCGGGAACCCGACACCGATTTCTAGCCACCATTGGCTTGAGTTCGGTCGTGGTATAACCGTCCAGACTAAACCCGAGTTATCGACGGCTCTTAGACCATGTGCGGCTCTAAGAGATATCAGTAAAACTGTACGGGCCCGGCAGCGGCAGTGCCGAAGCCTACTGAGGCCATGGATTGTCTTCTGAAAGGATAAGCTGGGGTCCTGGAATGCAAGACAAAAAAAAAAATAGGAATGGGTTTTAGTCAGTAAAAGTCTGACACACTCTCCCGCTCCGCCCTAGATGGCAGAAGATGATTTAATAAAGCCTTGACGTGAAGACGCTGCTTTATATCCTAGTCACACAATCTACTATTATTACTATTAGCTATATACATATTTATATTTACCTACATATATTTGTATACGCGTGTGTGCGTTTAATATAATTATTGATAAATTTTGTGAATGACACAAATTCTTACTGTAAATTTTTTACCTACTATTTTGGTGTAGGTACAATATTTTTTTTTCTATTATATTTAACAAAGCGTATTAACAAAGGCTCTGAAAAAAGAACATTTAGTGATTCATTAAAAATTGCCAAAGTTTCATATAACCGGAATCAGAGTAAGTCCTGTCTAATTAGCCTACTATATAAATACCTACTGTTCATTTCTAAAATCTTTGAAAAAAAACATCATTATAGATTGCAAGCGTACTTAGGCACTTGCCCTCTACTCTTTGTACTTACCTACTTATTTGAGGTAGTGGTATTTGTAAAAACTAACTCAAACTTGTTTCCCATTTTTAACAGCTTTGATGCATTATGAAAGTGTAACACGAAGTCCGATCGTCTGCCGTCTGGTAGTCTGGTAACAATCCGGAGCAAGCCAAGTCGTCAACGGCGCGCTCTGTTCCCGCGCGTCTCAAGGAGCTGTCAGCAAAATCGTAAAGACCCTGCAAAAGGGTTGAACCCTACTGGGGCCCACGGTCTGTTTCTGAAAGGAAGGCTTGGCCCCAGCGCGAAGGGCAAAGAAGGAACGGTGTGAGGTATTTAGTCAGTAAGAGTCTAACACTGTTTCTCGCTCCGCCCAAGAGCGGGATTCGTCATTAGATGATTTTTGCCCACCATAAAAAAGTGTAATTCTAAATTTATTTTTGTTTTACTCTTAGAAGTGAATATGTTATTCTTTTTGAGTGAATAAAAGCTTCTTTTTACCCGACTACGGCGAAGCTAAAGGAGGGTTATGATTTTGACCTGTATGTATGTATGTATGTATGTGGGTATGGATGTTCATCTGTTCCCTCGTAACTTCTAAACTACTTATCAGAATTCGACAAATGACATATCATTAGAAGCGTCTTAATTGTCCGCTGGTTATAGGCTATATGGGATTTCACAAAATCTAATGTGGCGCCCTCTAGCGGACAAAACATACGAAGTAAAAAAATAAAGTTAAGATAAATATGCCGTGTTTGGTATCATTTGAAAGCGCTTTACTTGTACATTTTGAATATATATATATATATATATATATATTACTAGCATTTGCTTGTGACTTTACCTGTATTCATGGGCTGAGAAATCAATGAACCCAAGATTAACCTATTTAGAACTCCAAAATATGTTAAATAAAAATAAAGTTTAAAAACTAACACCCGACTACTTAAAAACACGCTCTAAAAAGTACGAAACAAGAAAACAAGAAAGCCGTGGTCGTATGCCATAAGAATAATAAATTAAAAAAAGTGGTATACGACCACGGCTTTCTTGTTTTCTTGTTTCGTACTTTTTAGAGCGTGTTTTTAAGTAGTCGGGTGTTAGTTTTTAAACTTTATTTTTTCATTACTCATACTCTGAAAGTAGGTGTAAAGTTGCCTGCGGAGAGGGTTGGAAGAAGTACTTTTACTCCCTAGGGAGTTTTACTTTTCAACTGACAGCTGTCTAAATATTAAAAAAAAAACTAGTTCTATTTTGACATTTCTATTGAACCGTGACCCGAATTTCTATACTGCCAGTACAATTGAAATAACATAGAGATAGGAATAATTTAAGAATACTTTTTTTAAATGACTTTGTTTTAATTTACTTTTCATTACTCATACTCTGAAAGTAGGTGTAAAGTTGCCTGCGGACAGGGTTGGAAGAAGTACTTTTACTCCCTAGGGAGTTTTACTTTACAACTGACAGTTTGTTTTTTTTAATATTTAGACAGGAAATATAAAAAAAAAAAACTAGTTCTATTATGACATTTCTATTGAACCGTGACCCGAATTTTTATACTGCCAGTACATTTAAAATGACATAGAGATAGAAATAATTTAAGAATACTTTTTTTTAATGACTTTATTTTAATTTACTTTCAACTATTTCTTTAAAACTAATATTATATTTGAGAAAAATGTTGACCTGACCCATTTTTACAATGATAAAATGAAAAATATTGACTGAATAGCCAGACGAGGACTAAAAAAAAAATGGCGGGTAAAGTCTCTCTATAATCTGTGGTCGATTTGGTCTTTCTTGATTTTTTTTTCGAGGTGTAGAGTTTTAAAAGTGAATGCTCAAAAAATTCGGCTTTCGCAGAAACGAGAAGTATCTCAAATTGCCAATAATAGTAAGTTGTAAAACAAAAACTAACTATTATCGTGATCCTTACTTGCAAACATATAATAATTGCCAGTTGTAGTCGAGTAGAACGCGCGCCCCACGTTGGGCACAAGTTTGTGTTTGTAAGAGTGGGTGATTAAACAGTTTTATTAATCTGGAGTCAGTTTTAAGAATTGGTTAAATATAATAAATTATTTTTAACTGAATTGTTATATTGAAAATGGAAACGTTGTGAAATGATGATGATGACACCAGGTGGCAGGCATCGGACCGTGTTTGGGCTTATTACAATAATTATAATGAGATGCACTTTGGCTACAACGTACAATCGAACTGATCTGATGATGGAGCCGGAATGTAGAAATAGAAAGTTCATAATAAAACAATGTATCCCAGCAGTGTTTGAGTTCATTGGAATTGTTATGAGAATTAGGTACCCTGACTATAAGTGTGTCACAACTGAAATGTGTTAAATATTTTTTTTATAACTTTACCTTTAATAAAATTAGCTTCTGCCAGCGGCTTCGCCCGCGTAAAATAAAATTCTCTTTACAAACTTTAGACCCCCGTATCATCTTTTTAGGGGGTGAGTTTTTGAAAATGGTCTCTTAGTGCTCGCCTAGGTCATAAAAGAAAATGTTATGCAAAATTTCACGCTCCTAGTCCCAGTAGTTTCGGCTGTGCATTGGTATATCAGTCAGTCAGTTTCTCCTTTTATATATATGTATAGATAAAATGCTTTGTGAATAGGTAAATCCAGCATCTTTGATTTAGATAAAGTTGTCGGCAAAATTAGTTGCCGTAAGTTCGCTCCTTACTAATGATTTCTATTCGATCTTACTTGTCTCTAGCTATCCTCCCCTCAGTGGTGCTTTAAACCGAAGTCCGAACCTCATAGGTTGTCGACAGGCCACTCATCAAAACTAAAAATGTTTAAGTTAATTGCGTTGTTTTTTGTTCAGTACAATTCTTTGTGCTTTAGGTACAATATTTTTCGGGACTTGGCTTGTTTTCACTATACGGACTATTTATTTGTATTTAATATGGTTAATGATGATTGTTTCAATCCTATTCCCAAACTTCAAAGCTAGTGTAACTGCCTGTTGTAATGCAACGTAGTGTTTTATATACTTACAAAGAATTTTCAACGACATTGGATTGTAAAAAATGTGTCGTCAAAATAAATAATTTATTTTTAGGCTGGCTGTATATATTATATGTATATTAATAATAATTTACTCATTGTTGAAATAATGAGTAAATTATTATAACATACATAAAATAGGAGACCAAAACTAACCATTTTATAACGTTTTTTTTTTATTAGGTTTACGCTTGACCGCTATCTCACCTGATGGAAAGCGACGATGTAGCTATCAGGAAACACCGACTCCGGCAAGGAATTCCACTCCTTAGCTGTACGCATAATGAATGTGTTCCCAAAACGTTTCGTACGTAACGTATTTTAAGTAAAGTACTTAATGAAAATAAACATTTTCGACGTCATTTTATCGGCATCGTTTTCATCATCGACGCCTGTAAAATAAGACTAGCAATTTTTAAAGAATAGCAGGTAAGGATATTATATTTATAACTTACTAATAACCCGTCCAGCTTCTCACGGGTGCAGTGGTGATATTAAATATATTGTATTATACATATAAACCTTTGTCATGAATCACTCTAACTATTAAAAAAAAACCGCATCAAATTCTGGTGCCTAGTTTTAAAGATCTAAGCATACATAGGGATAGAGCGACTTTGTTTTATACTATGTAATGATGATTAATATCGATAAACGATTAATTTGAGATACATTTCATTTCCGCCGGAGCTGGGTTTTTTATCCACGGAAAAAAAATACTCGCTGGAGAGGGGTCACTCACCTTCTCCATGAAGCAGATCCTCATCGGAAATGGAAAGTTTATGAGGTTCTTGCATCGAAACTCCCGAGTGTCACCATTGTGTAAAATACCCAAGGACACGGTGGAGCTTACGGTAGAGGTGTGTCCCACTTGGGCAGATTACTGGCATGTACACGTCGAGGTGATCGGTGACACCATCTTCTAGCGTAGGACCCTGGTTCTCGCCACGATCCGAAGCTAGGAGATTGCTGGCACTGGGCAGGCGATGGTGTTTTTCTGCAGTAAATGTTAGCTAAGGGAGACGACCCCATACGTGAGTAAAATCGCATCTTTACGCTCCAGCAGCCGCGACCCCGACCCTGATTAGGTACTACCCACAGTAGGTGCGAATTTGCGGATGACGAACAATGAGTAGCTCATCATTTGACCCTCCGGTAAATACTTAAAACGCAAATGGCTTTCATAGATACATGTGTGGATTCAGCAAAATTCTGACAGACCCTCTCGCTCCACCCAGATTAGAATGATCCCGTTAAAAAAATATCTCGTCATAAAATGTGATACTTCTCCAGCATCAACTTTTGTAGTTACGAAAGAATTTAGCCAAAACCTATGAGGGATTTTTTTTATTTTTTATATGTTTCTTGACCATGGGTACAAAGTGAAGAACTTTCGAGTCGAAATAATAGAGATATTTCTAAAAAAAACTATTTTTTATTGTTATTAGGATATGGATGTACACATTCAAATACTTTTATAGTATTTAGCGGTAAACGTATCAAGTTAACCTTCTCGGTAAACTTCGCTGACGTAGTCAATCTATCTAATATAAAAGGGAAATACCACTTACTTAGAAACTATAACAGCTAACAGTGTGTGGCTGTGCTACAAACTTAAAATTGGGCTGGTAGGTTCCAGGGTACCTATAAATATCCAATAAGAGCTTTACGAATTAGGAAAGGGATTTACGAAACTCTACTCCTAAAGTGTTAAAACGGGGGTTGGAAATTCGTGTGAAGAAACCTATTGACAGACGGGTAAAGCTGCTGACAGAAATGAATAAAATTCTCAGTTCCATTTTACCGAGATCATGCCTGTTTCAATAATTTCGCTCATAGTCTAGTAGTGATAATTGAGATACAAAACGACACCAATTTTACATAGCAATATTCATTATAGCCTCTGAACCTCACTCAAAGAAATCCTACCAAAAAAACCTCGTCGCTAAACAGAATTTCTTTTTGGTGTGACCAAAAAAATAAAACCACAGATTTGTCTTTGACAGGACGACAGTCATAGAAATGACATTGACAGATAAAATAGACTCGTTGATTTGTTGAATGTTGACGTCTGACTCAGTTGACGTGATTTTTTTGATAATAAATAATAATTCTTATTCATCAAAAACAAGAACAAAACACCACTGCATTTGCACAGTCAGAGAGGTCGTACTGTGTTTCGTGGATTTTTGATAATCGAGATATACCGGCATTAGAAATGAAAAATAATAATGTGACTTTAAACCTTTATTTCCGCGTAATCTGACAATCTTTTTGTGCCTGGGAAATATCCTGTTTTTATTTCCAAATAATTGTTCGAACAACAGATATGAGCTAAAGCATTGTCTCAAGAAAAACCATTTAGTAAACTATTACGCAGTGGATCAATATTAGTAAAATTTACTAATTTTTTGTGAGTTTATAAAGTATTTGAGAAGTGAATTAAGTGGACAATATGGAAGCCCCAGAATCCAGTGGGAGTAGCCGATCTAACATGGTGCAGCCGACATCATGGTGCCACCCTGCAAACAGAGTGCATCGGTTCTTTGCACTATTACTCATGTGTTTTCTTTGTTTTGGTAAGCTACAAACTTTTACTTTTATATTTTATTAGGTGTCGAATAATGAGCATCATGATACAAAGTCAACTAGTAACAATGTGGACCTATTGTGTATAAGGAATACAATAGACCCACATGCTACAAATATAACAAAAAATGACATAATAATAACTACCTACAATGCACTTACTATTTACACTACTTTATTTTTATTGAACTACAAGTATTTTTAAATAATATCAATGTTATTAAATAACATTTATCGTGTAAGAGGGAGGCCTTTGCCCAGCAGTGGGACAACACAGGCTAGCTATAAAAAAAATAATAATAAAAAAGCATTATCAATATTATTTATTTCTTTTTCCAGGATCCTATTTCTGTTATGACACTCCTGGAGCATTGGCTGACAACTTCAAGAATGACGCACACTTGAACACATCCCAGTTTGCATTGCTTTATTCTATATACTCATGGCCAAATGTGGTGTTGTGTTTCATTGGCGGTTATCTTGTTGATAGGTATGTTCCAGTAATTAGTTTGCTGTTTATCAGTTCATTATGAAATGTAACTGTTTTCCATAATATGCTTGTGACAATGTATAGTATTTTATTTACCTCTATACTGCTCTAACTTAGCATTAAGATAATTTAACAAACAAGTCAAAGTCAAAACGTTTATTGCGAGCTAAGTGAATAATGTTTTTTTTTTTTTTCATTAAACTACAGTGAGGAAACTAACAAATTTAAATTTCAGAAAAGTTTGCCATTCATTTCTTATCTTTAATTTTACACAAAATGAATTAAGTATTATAAATTCTAAAGATAATCTGAAGATTCCAATAAGAAACTTTTGTAAAATATTCAATAATGGTCTATAGATACAGAGATAATGAATAATTTGAACAAGATAGTTCTGTTGTAGTCCTATACTAGTTCAGACACAACATATTGCATTTTATCAATATGTATTTAGATCACTGTGCAAACATTACATTGCATTCAATATAAATGTAGGCAATCAACTGCATATGATATGATGTTTAGAATATCTGTGACCCTATTTACTCCAATTATATTATTTAAACATTAGACATTATTATGACTGCAATGTTATTGAACTATAACATATTTGCCCTCAATGATTGGTACATTCATATTCAATATGCTTAAATTAAATTGCATACTTTTTTCAATTTCAGGTACTTTGGTGTAAGATTGGGCACAGTAATATATATGACAATTGTATTTATTGGAGCTGTAATATTTGCATTTGGAGTCTACATAAATGCATTCTGGCTGATGATACTTGGCAGATTTGTGTTTGGGTAAGTATTTGCATTGAAAAATTTAGAATCAGGAAAAGTAAAAAAAAGGAAAGGATAAAAATAATCATGCATTTTTGTGGTTTATAGCCCACAACCACATATTGTGTGCTGACATAACCACTCCTTTTAAATAACTATTATAGTGTAGGGTATCACTCTCTATAAACATAAAGCTGCGTATGCACGTGTGAAAAAATTTTGTTGCGTTGCATGATACGTAACAACCTGGTTCGCACGTGCGTACAACTAACGAACATCGAATACCCTGTTCTTCAAACAGGTTTGTGGCGATCTCATTATGTTTTGTATGGTTCTTCATGAATCAGTGTGAACACCTAAAAACTTTTAGCTACTTTACAACGAAACATGTCATGGTTATCGAGATAGTGTTCACGACTGTTATTCGCGGAATCGATTGGAACCGTGTTCGAGTTTGTGTTCGTATATGTCGTACATACGATCGAACCAGTCCTCATGTTTGATTTTTGTGTTTATGGCTTTACAGATCACATTACTATTTTACTCTTGCCTATCATCCCAATTATGGTGCCTAGAAATATTACACCGAAACAATTTTATATGTATACATTTGATTTGGATGTGGTAGTATTTAGTTAATTATCACAGATTTTTATGTAATGTGTATGTATGTCTTGAAGTGTGGAGTCTCATCTTGATAGGATAGAAGTAGGTCCTACATACATAGTTGTTTATCATGAATTTGGTTTTTGTCCATGTTCATTTTAAGTATATTGAGGTCATTAAGCACTGTGCTGAGCTCCACTGTAGTTCGTGGTCTCAACCATGACTAATAACTCGTCGGCAAAACGAAGATGAGTTATGTACTCGCCTCAAATATTAATGCCTAGTCCATTCCCGCCCAGAACCTTGAAGACATCCTCTATTGCGGCCGTGAACAGTTTCAAAGAAAAGACGTCTCTCTGCCTCACACCCCGCTGCAGGAGGATTGGTTTCGAGGAATGGTCCTGAAGTCGGACTGACATAGTGGCGTTTTCGCACAAACACTTCAGCATTTCGATGTGCCAATAGTCAATCTGGTACTATCGGAGAGACTCAGTCAGTCAACAAAAACCAGTCTATATTTGACCTAGAAATTGGTGGCTAATTTTATATTTTCCTACAAAAACCTATTTAGGTACATATCTTTTTTCTGCAATGGAATCAAAGGTGGCGCCAATAATAAAAACTTAAACACAAACCGAAACCTTTACATTGACATATACCATAGCTCTGATAAACAATAAGCCCAATTTGTCCAGTGTTCCTTTGCTTCAATTCTATCACGAAGCCAAGGATGATTACCTTGTTTGCCACCCTCTAAGGCTGCCGCTATCCGCAGGAGAACGAAGATTGCCGACATAGCATGAAGAATCGCCAAACTTAAGTGGCAATGAGCAGGGCACATTGCTCTCAGAACAAATGATTGTTGGGGCCGAAAGGTTTTGGAGTGGCGACCGCGTATCGGAAGACGCAGCGTTGGAAAGCCTCCTACAAGGTCGACCGGTCACCTTGTAAAGGTTGCGAGAATCTGATGGAAGCGAGACGCACAGGACCGTTCATTGTAGCGACACTTGGTGGAGGCCTATGTCCTGAGGCTGAAATGATATTGATGATAATGTGTAATTGTGTATGCCTTTCTTGTTCCTGCCGAGAGAATACGGACAATAATACAAATAAATTAAATTTATTTCAGGATTGGAGGAGAATCCCTACAAGTTGTAGTGAACAACTATGTAGTCCTGTGGTTCAAAGGAAAGGAACTCAACATGGTATTCGGGTTACAGTTATCATTCTCTCGGTTTGGAAGTACTGTTAACTTTTGGGTCATGGAGCCTGTGTATAAATGGGTATCTACATATTATGGAGGATATGAAAGATTAGGAGTAACATTGTTCCTTGGTTGGTATCTTGTTGTTATACATTGTTAGTTTTCAAACTCTTTGTTATTCCTCATTGAAATAATCTATATTTTCAGCCTCACTAACTTGCTTCGTATCCCTTATTTGTGGCGTGATTCTTGGCTGGATGGATTACAGAGCTGAAAAAATTCTTGGACGGCAAGATGAGCAAAGCAATAGCGAACCCTTCCATCTGACAGATATAAGACATTTCAAATCAGTATTCTGGCTTTTGTCTGTTATTTGTGTGGCGTATTATCTAGCCATTTTTCCGTTTATTGCCTTAGGAAAGTGAGTAACTGCTTGGAATTTTCCTATTTTCAATTATCTGCATAAAACCTTTTTCACAAATTGTAATGTTGATCTTAATAAGACTGCTTTATCATCTCTATCTTACAGATTATTCTTCGAACGAAAATTCGATTTCTTGCCGCAAGACGCAAACAATGTAAATTCCATGGTGTACTTGCTATCAGCAGCTTTGAGCCCGTTCTTTGGTATTCTCATAGATAAGACAGGACGAAATATGACATGGGTTATAATAAGTATTGTGACAACATTATGTGCTCATTTCATGTTGGCTTTCACGTTCCTCAATCCTTATATTGGAGTGGTAAGAAAACATTAATTCATTATTATGTTTACATATTATAATACATATTACATACCTACCTTGCTACATTTTGATTTAACATCTGCTAAACAAAGCGTTATTTTTCCAGATTACCCTGGGCATATCTTATTCCTTGCTAGCCAGTGGATTATGGCCTCTTGTGGCGTTAATTGTTCCAGAAAACCAATTGGGAACAGCATATGGAATGTAAGGCTATTTCATTTTTGTGTTTATGTTAAAAACTGCGTTGACAGCTTCTTATATGTTGAAGGACGTATGTATTGGCGTCTAATGGCAGCTCCACATTAGTGTCGTGGACCTCCGTAAACAGGCGTGAACGTGAATGTGCACGGTTTGCGGGGGTATGAGTTATGTAGTTTATTCCTGGCGTGAATTGACGGCACTAATGTGGACCCGCTATAAGATATTCTGAATATTTTGAAAATTTATCTCCACATACTTTGAAACCAGAATAATTCAATTACACCATTCCCCCTATAAATAGGACTTAAACATTACGACAAATAAGTATGACGACACGTTTTAGTAATAGAGCGATTGGCGTTTACGCTGCTTGTCGCGGGTTCGATTCCCGCACGAAACACATATAGGTATAACGGTATAACCAACAAAATAGTTGTTCCAGATCTGGCTGGGTGTCTTTTACACGAGTTTCATGTTTTTAATACACCCACGATACATGTCAGTCCTGATGAAAGACAAAGGTTAAGTTAAAAAAAAAGGAAATGTAGGTACTTATGCCTTCGAGGAATAATTTACCTGGATGAACTAATATTAACATTTTTTTTTTTCATTCTTATGTGATTCTCCGAAATGATGATCCCCTGATTGAAAGCATTTTTTTTTTTCAGATGTCAAGCAGTGCAGAACATGGGTCTAGCTACTGTTATTATCCTAGCAGGAATGATTGTTGATAAATACGGATATTTGATGTTAGAAATGTTTTTCCTGGGATGTCTCTTTGGTATGATCCGACTCATTACAATAGGTTTAGGTTAATTTTTAATGACCTTGATTTTCATTAATATTTTTGTTTTCAGTGTCCCTAATTGCGGCTGTACTTATATACATCATTGATTCAGCGAACAATGGTGTACTTAATATGTCACCAAGTATGAGAGATGCCACGATGACGTAAGTTTTTTCACCTTAGTCTTGTAATGTAGTACCTTCAGATAGTTCGCACTTTTAGGCCTACAGGCCTGTATATATAGGGTAAATGGTAATTAGTGACCAATACGTAAACACGTGATTGTAGTCATGAAACAACATTTTCTGGGATATAATCTGAAATCGCGAAAAAAATCTGGTGCTGTTACATTTATTTATTTATGTACACACAAACACCACCACTCACCACCACCACCACCTATAAAAGGCAAAGTTCATCAACGCCCAGCCCAAATCTTTGGACCTACAATGCTGAAATTTTGCACAAAGCTTTTTATAACGTACCTAAGTACAAGGACAAAAAAAGTTTTCCCAATATTTACCCCTTAAGGGGGGTGAAACAGAGGTCCAAAGTTTATATGGAGAAATCTAAGTTAACACTAGCGAATCCGGTAGCAGAACTTATTTTAATACGATTATTCTATAATTCCAGGGTTAAAGAAACTGACGAAACTGCAAATCTATTAGACCACGAGGACACGGACCAAGAGGAAACTGACTCAAGAAGACCTTCAGAGTCGCTAGAACAATCGATAAACACACGAGACGTCGCCCAAGAACAGTCTGATAGAATACGCAGTAGATACTTAGCACAAATATTACCAAACAGTAATGTTTCTGAAAGACCATAGACAAACTGATATAATTTTTCTATCATATGCACCTGTAAATAATTATTGTCCTATTACTATAATATGTACCTTCAAACGGGGTGAATAAGAATGCAGGATGAGTAGTAATTCAACTTTGAATGGTATTTTTACTTTTTTTTACTGCATTTTTTACTCAAATTTAATCATGATTTTTTAAAAAGCAATGCTTGTTTAGCATATCAAAAGTACCAAAGAACAAGCAACTTTTAAGAGTAACCGATAATCAAGCAAAAAGCCTAAACAAAGTTTTGTTGCTATTCACCCCCCTCCCCTCCCCGCATTCCGATACACCCAGTTTGGTGATACTACATTTAGATTTAGAATACGTATTTTAATTTAATAATATAATAATCAATAATAAACGAAAATATCAAATTGTGATTTTTTATTGTGTCGTTTGCTTTTAAAAAATATAATAACTAGCTGCTTCTTCGGCCGCGTTAAAGTAGGTTTCTCCCCCTACAAACTATGGACAATATTTTAATGTCTTTATGGCGTGAATCCTAGACAATCCTCTTAGTACTCTTTCAGAGTGGAGGCGGGCACGGGTGCTAGCGCGGGTGCGTGTAATTCAAAATGTATGTAGACGCTATTTGAGGTCACAGTGCCCCCGCAAGCCGCGCGTCTTCATGAGTCGGGCACGGGAGTTTCTAATGGCTCAGTCCGCCTGTATAGTTCAGTGATATAGAACCGCGATTCACCTGAGCTCCTGCGCCCGCCCCCGCTGGTTTAGTCGGATTGAAAACTTAGTGCTAAGTCATAAACTGAAACCCTGAGCAAAATTTCACGGTGAAGGGTAATGGGTAGCTCACCATCCAACCGTCCGGACCGAGCCCATTTCGTCGACGGCGCGAAATAGTTTGACGTGCGTCTGAAGCAGTTGGCAGCAAACCGTAAGGAAGGGGTCGAAGCCTACTGCGATCGACTTCTGGAAGGGCGTTTGGCCCCGGTATGAAAGGAAACGAAGAAACAGAAGTGGGTTTTTAGTCAGTAAAAGTCAAAAATATCTCCCGCCCGTCCAAAGCGCGGAGTTGTCATTAATTCCATTTTGATACAAGTGCAGGAAGTTTGTCATTGCGACCGAGGCGAAATTCGCACGAGCCGTAGGCGAGTGTGTTATGGAGCCGAGGGCTGCAATGACAAATCTGCACGTGTATCAAACGACGTTTTTCAATACACTTACGCCTTGTGAAATAAAGAAAGAAAGAAAAAACGTTTACCTAATCGTATCTCAATCATACAGTAGAAATCTTATAATAATAGCATTCAAATCTGCTCTGGTTAGTTCCTAATTTCGTGGGGGTCGCCCAGCGACTCGGGGGGACGCCTCGCTCCTGATTCGATAAACCAAATAAAAAAAAAAACGCCCGTGACCGTGACGATAAGGAGGGAATAAAACAGCCCTTATTGTGATAAACTCAAAAAAGCACTTGGGTGATATACATGCTATATTGAACCTAATAGGAGTGCGATAAGAAGCAGTTTTCGAGTAAGTGTATTGAAAAATATTTTTCTTTTTTTTTTAACCACCCAGAAGTGCCTTTATTTGCACGATTTTATTTTGTAATAGAAAACTGAATACATTGAGGAACAGTGTAGGTACTTCCAGTGGGGAGGAGTAGGTGTTTAAGTACCTATCTGCTGCAAAAGTTAAACTTCTATGTAGCTAAATGTAAAAATAAAACAAAATATACTATGTACCTTTTATTTCAGGTTTAGATATTTTGGTGCACAAAAATTTATACTATCAATAAAATAATAAATACTATCACGAAGAATATACTTAATTAAACAAATTCGCGCCATCCCGTGTGCGTCAATCATAAACTTGCTACCTACCATGCTGGTAGGTACATAACATACATACATACTTACATAAGTCTTAAAAAAAATAAAAACTATTTTCGTACAAACTCACATTTTACACTAGGTAGAATTAAACAATAGGAACACGAATCTAATTTTGTAAAATTCTTAAATACTGCTAAACCTTGTTATAAATTAATTATATTAAATAATGTCGACAATATATGTACAAAAGTAACAATAATGGTTTGAAAAATCCTCAAATTGTGCTATCCTTTACTACTTAATATTTCAAGGGTGTATATTATTGTTACCAATCTTATTCCTAACTTATTATTTAATTAAGGCATTGCATATTATCACTTTAGAGGTAGGTAATTTTATAAAACTTCATGATTTGTCCGCCAAGCTGAATTCCACATCATGGAATCCTACAACTACAGCAATTACAACAGACAAAGAGATACATAAACCAAAGTACCAATACCTAGACCCAAAAAGCCCAGCAAGACTCTATGACAAGATATGGCCCACTGGGAGGACACAGAAGTATAATCCGGGACATTACGGTGTAGTAAGTGGAACGTAACTGACAATAAAAAAAAATTATAAAAATACAATCGACTTCTATAAAAAAAGACCAATGTTTCTACAAAAGTTTTGTCTTCGTTATATAACACAGACTTTTGAAATTCGCGGGTTTGAGAGCAGCGAGCAACGGATAGATCGCCGTCAGATTAACCTGACCAGGCCCAAGTCGTCATCGGCGCATAGTGTTCTACGCGCGTCTCAAGGAGATGTCAGCCAAACCAACTAGCATGGTCGAAGCCTACTGGGGTCAAAGAACTGCTTCTGAAAGAAAGATTCGGACCCGGTATGAAAGGCAAACGAAGGGACAGGAGTGGGTGTTTTTAGTCAGTAAAAGTCTGACACATTCTCCCGCTCCGCCCGTTGGCGGATGATATTATTTAATGAATTTTCCAAAATTTCTAGAATTTTCATTTAAAAATAAAATCGGCGTACCTGAATGTTAGCAACGTGAGATACTATTCACTTCCATCTCTCTTTCCGTCACTATAGAATTTCAATAGGTATCCGAAGGATTAAAAAGAGATAAGCCAAACAGCGGCAAGCACTCCTCACAAAAAGCAAACGTCGGCAATAAAGCCTAGCACAACTTATTTATTATTAGAGATTAGGCTGTAGAGATCTGAATTCAAATCACGTTGCATTCCACTAGCACCTGAAGACTGAAATACCATTTTTTTTTTGCTTTAGGAGCCGCACATCAGAAGTCTGCTGGAGCAGAATTTTCAACTGCACTCAGATTACAGATGCTATGTCTGCCCAGTGGCGCCCTGGACGACATTGCTTGTGGTGTCTGTGCAACCTTGAGGACTCCAGGTTCTCAACGCTTTGGGCTCTGATAGACACAGGGTTGAATACTACGAGGGTGTCTGTTGATGGTGTTCGCACAACGGTGATCAGGAGACAACCAGACTCACAAAGCACCTTAGTGAAGCAGCGGATGTAGTTCAGTAGCAATATCCTTCCATCCAAATTCTTGAATGTTTGTACGGAGAAACCGACTTTCACGCGGGCGAAGCTGAACATACTGTATCAACAGTATCTTCTAGCTTCTGCCAGCATTATAGTATAATTACTATAATATAATACTACTACTATATAATAGACTTAATCATAATATATCTAAAAGTGCCATTCGAATCTCGACTGCAGGCTGCGAAGCCTGCCAATGCAGGTGGCATGCATTGCCTGTATTTGCAACCGAGAGTGAGATAGCGAGACTTACAGCACGTGCTGCCAGTCGCGAATCGACCCAATATTAGTGTTAAAACGATTATTTCGGGACTTGTCTAAACAGGATGGTGTGACGGTACTATGTTCGCATCGACTTGTGGCCGCAGCTCTACTGCTCTGCGACCGGCTGTCGCACCCGAGATTGGCAGCAAAATTGGCAAAAAATCCATACTACTACATAGAAAACCAATCGTAAGCCTGCATCCGCAACCTGCCTCCGAGGTTCTGATAGCACCTTAATCCAACCATGCTGTGGATCATCTTGACTGACAAGTATTTATATGGCACCATTAAATCACTTTATAATTATGTTTTTTTAACAATGTAGGTTGTTTAATAATGTTAATAAATCATAAAGATGCCTTCTCATCATACCCATAAAATGCTAGTGTATTTTTTAATGTCGAACTTTTTTTAATCAATTTGGATGTACCTCTAATATTATATTGTGAATAAGAATAAGAAGGTACCTAGTTATTAAAAAATAACCACTAGGCCAGTATGAAATTAACAAATTGGCAGCTATATATGGCTTGGTAATCATTCTCCATTAGACTCATTAACATATTTTGATCTTTTGATCTACAGTCCATTCAACACCATTTCCTGGTAATTTACTGTGAATAAAAGGTGAAATCCAAGTTAAATACCATCTTGAACCAAATACTTCTATCAGATTAAGCTTCCAGCCCTGATCATAGTCGTAATCATTAGACTCTGACCTTGTTTCGGAAGTTATCTTGCCATTGAGCAAGTTGCCCATATGGAAATTGAATAAACATCCAGTAGTAAGTCCAGACAGCAAATTCAACACTAATAAAAAAGCATACCAGCTTTCACTACCATAGTCAAGAACCAAGCCACCAAAAGGACAAATTAACTTCAATATTAGCATACGGTTCCAAGTGAGGAACAGAGATACATATCTAATATTAAGGTAAAGAAAATACAACAAACCCATGGAGCTATAAAACATAAGGCACATGAAATATCTATGATTAAAGTACCCAACACAACATGCAAGAAATCTACAGTGATGGTCCCTTTTAAGAATACAAATTTCACAAGTATTACAATGCCAGGAACGAGGTGGTCTCAAACATTCACACACAGTGCAAAAAGTCCATTCTTTTTTATTATTGAAACCCTCAAGGTTCATGCATTTTATTGTAGTATATGTATACATTCCATAAATGATATTGCCTATAACATTAAATATGAAAAAGTTTGCACAGCCCAAATGACAGATGAAGGAAAAGCTCCATAGCTCTAGTATAGTAGGTAATACAATAAATATTTCAAAATAGGATATGGGCACAATTAGCAATGTAAGAGAAATATAATGGCCATTATCATAAAACCATTTCAACAGCTTATTTTTCATGAACTTCAGTGACATAAACATTTTGCACACCATGACTGGCTTATTAAATTTGATGGACGGACTTGTCTGAAATTGAGTAATGTTACATATAGTTTTTTTTTAATATTAGGTACAGTTAGATAATTTATGGGATTTTAAGGGCCGATTCACACCACACAATGGCAGTGGCTAGCAGAAACGTCGTGAAAGTGGCAGAACTAGCGGTGGGAGACTCTTAATGTTGCCAAACAGTCTTGCCTGCTGCTGTTGTGCACAGCTTCTTTGCTCCACATGCCTAGTCTCCTCTCAAGGTATCTGTTTAATTTCTACATTCTGTTAGGAAACTTGTGTTTGAAGTGAAAATAATGGAATTGTTTATTTTAACACTTATTTGTGACTTTGGGTCGCATGCAGTTCATATTTGAGGAGAGGGCCGCAAACAAGACCCGAGTGGCCGCTCGCGTCACTGCAGCTTATCAAGCAATACTATACTTTTTTAGCATGGACTTATATATAAAAGATTACTCATTAAAAGTATGAATCGGTCCTTATTGTCTCTAATGGCCCGTTCACGACTTCGGCCTTAGCGGCGAGTTACGCGGTGTGAGGGGATGCATAGGTTGGAGGGCGCGCGCCACTATGACCGGCGTCTAGTGGCGAGCTTCATACAATTTCATACTTTTGATTTTATTGGTCGCTTAGCTGCCTCTAACAGCGGCAAGGTCGTGAATGGTCCGTAAATAGGGTCTCCTCGCAGTCATGAGAAGTCTACCTACTTAATAATTTGATTAATATAATAACTCTAATAGATACAGTATCATCTAAGATATAGATAGTAAATTAGATTTACCTTCTGTATTTAGTTTAATCATAAAAGAAAACTTATAATATTTTTAATAATTTATGTTGTCAAATGTCAGCAACAAACAAACAACACAAAATGTCAAACTCAACGACTCCAGCTTAACCACAGGTTAGAGAGAGTTACTACAAGTGTATAGTCTATGGTTACTACGATGATACTACGAGAGTCGAATTACGTTAAGTCTGCGCGCGGCGAAAAAAGAAACTAATCATTTGCCGTCATCGTGACATTCATGTCAGGTGTCAGGAGAATGTGTGTTTTGTGTTTTTAATCGTTTCCAAAGTAAAAAAATAATCGTCATCATTATACAGAAAGTGATTAAAAGTGTTGGCAAGGATATTATCTTGAAAGGCAATTGTGCTTGTTATAGAGAAATTAGAAAATATCGTGCCTGCGATCCCATTTTCCAAAGTTGGACCATTTGTCAAATATTTTTTTCGGGTGGCCAGGACAGTAAAATTTCCTTGAGTATTCGTACCTGAGCGGTGCCTGGCAGATAATCAGAGTTTGTTGAAAATGGACTGCTACCATGAATTTGAATCTTAATCCCAAATAGGATCGATCCCGTACATGAAATACTATCAATTGAAAAAGTAAAGTACCTTTTTCTAAATCTTGTATTGCTACACGCATTAAAAAAATCATTTCTTTAAGTAAACGAGTGTATGACCTCGTAAGTAGTTGTCGGTAACTACCTGTAGGTCATTGAAATGGCCTAGTTGACGTTTAAATTTTAAAATGTGGAAAACTAGGTTTAAGTTTCAGAAAAAAAGAACTATAAAATATAAAATTCGACCAAGAAACATAGTAAAAGTATCCATCTCAATCATCAAAAGTATTAAATACGGCTTTTCTATGAATCTACACATTGTAGGTACACAAGATGCAAGTTGGAAATCCAAGATCATTAATAACACATGGTGCGGGCGCACTCTTTGTGTCTCCCGAAAAAACGAAATTAATATAATCCATTTTTCTCCAATTTATAAAAAAACGGAGCGTCCTTACTTCACGCCAAATATTTCTTACCCGATCCACAAACGCTACGTAATATCGGAACAATATTTGTGTTAGCTAGCGGCTATATTGAACAAAATATTTGGATTAGGTATTTTTAAATACTAGGATTAGGTGCAACAGGACACATTAAAACCTAATCCGACCTATATCTGATTATAATTTCTTTTCTTTGGCCCCACTCAAAAAACATTTCAAGCACACCAACGCTTAGAAAGGTAACCGTCAGTGTTGCCAACTCCAAAAGTTCCAAGTGGTTAAACTTGGAGATTCCGCGCACGTTAAAATAAGATTAAATACAAAAAACTTTGAAATTGGGAATGTTGGATGATTTTTAGAGTTCCTTTCAAATAAATGAGTGAAATTGGTAATTTAGAAATACTCATAAGCCACATGTCTAAACATGAAGCCTTCCAAAAAAATAATACCACTTTATGGTATTCATTGGACGTTTGACGTCTTCATCCGCGCTGCGCCCTCTTCCCTCCTTCACCCCCTCTATCTCCCCACATCACGACGAAAGTTTAGGTTCAAAGTCTGGGTCCAAAATTATTTAATTAGTTAATTCTTTTCTTCGTTTATTTAGTTTTTGTTAATATTTTAAACTTTCAAACATGTCGAATAGTAAGATATTTAACGCACTTAAGATCTTACGAACCCGTAAGGATCTGAAATATTTGACTGGTAAGAACTACCTCAGTGACTTTCTCGGCAAATTAATTTTGCTGTTAAATCTATAGCAGTAATTTTATTTCTGTAAAAATCTTAGTTTATCTAACCTGTAGTACAAGTATAATGGTCTTATTAACTTTCTCATTGTCACAATTTTAGGTTCACACATCAGAACCTATGCTGCTGCAGGTAGTCAAGTTCATACCAAATGTAAAAATGTCAATGGCGTTTATGTGGTTACTCTTGATTCACCTAATACAAAGGTAAGTAAAACTTTTATTTTTGAAATTAAGACACATAAAAAGTTATGTTTATTTTCACAACATACCCAAAATGTTACACACTATTGACCAGTGTTTCAAAAGCTTATCATATTCAACAGTTTGAATTAAAATTTTATTTTAACATAAGCATTGATAAATAAAAAATAATAAGCTAAAGTAGCTGGATAGCGAATAAGTTTATTTTTGTTACCTGTTACATGTTAACGCAAACAAATACCATAGCACCAGTACATGATTCTATACCCCCCAGTTGTGGAATTTTTTGTCGGTTTTTTCTTTTTTTTTTAAATACATTTTTTACATGTTTTAAATTAAACTGTAACATCATTATAACATTTTTTGCAAAAAAAAATTGTGAATTACATTCCAAATTAAAAATGTCATTGGGTTTGATTAGACTTTTGCCTCAATGATTTTTTTATTATTATTTTTTTGTAAAAATTTTTTTTTCTTTTTTTTTCTAAAAATATCATTGGGATTGGTTAGAATGACGATTTTATACAGGTAAAAAATAAAAAAAACAAAACATTTTTTAAAAAATTTGAAAAAAACCGACGAAAATTGAAGAAGCATTGAAGGGCATCAAGCTAAATAGCAACATTAGATTTAACTTCAAATTTTTATCAAAAATAAATCTATGTTTAAGGTGAATTCATTAAACACTGCTGTTATGGAAGAGGTCAGTCAGGTACTGAATGAGATTGAATCAAACCCCTCCATCCAAGCAGCAGTAATAATATCAGGCAAGCCAGGATGCTTCATTGCTGGAGCCGACATTACCATGCTGGAAGCCTGCAACACCAAAGAAGAATTTGTTGACTTGTCTAAGAGAGGTTTGTATGCACTAGCTAACAAAATTTAGAATTTACAGGAAATTAAATACAGTTCTGGAGTGTGTGCTTTCCCCCCCTTTTTTAGGCATTTTATAGGGGATATGAAACAAGTCTTAGTCATCGACTGGCCTGTCAGCCTAGTAGTTAGTGACCCTGACTGATATGCCGAAGGTCGTGGGTTCGATTCCCACCCAGGACAAATGTTTGTG
Source organism: Mythimna loreyi (assembly GCA_029852875.1). NCBI lineage: Eukaryota > Metazoa > Arthropoda > Insecta > Lepidoptera > Noctuidae > Mythimna > Mythimna loreyi. Next base: position 9,692,689 of record CM056786.1, read on the forward strand.
TGATAAGCACAATCATTTGTTCTGTGTCTGGGTGTAATTTATCTATGATATGTATATATTTATAAATATATAAGTATGTTTATCAGTTGTCTAGTACTCATAACACAAGCTCTGCTTAGCTTGAGACTAGACGGCGTTGTGTGATGGTTGTCGAATATTATTATTATCTGTAGCCCTAATATGTCACGTAAATGAATTATAGATTTAGATTTGGCACATAGATAGAACATAAATGATAAATGATATTTATTTTGTAAATAGGTTTTAAAATAACACTTTTACACGTCAATATTTTTTTCTTTTCGTCAGTTTAAGCTAGATGAGTCCGGTGTTTCCTAGCTGACTACCCTGAGAAGAAACACCGAAACAAACTCAGGGGTCAAAGTCTCTTTTAAAGTCCATACAGTAACCATGTATTGGTCAAATCATATGAGAACCATGCAGATTAGTGTCTGAGATGGTGTTTTGAGGAAAGAACCATACAGATTTGAGTGGACCTGTCCAGTCAGTGCAAGCATTTGTCAGTATTCGTGTAGCTCAAACTTAGGACTACTAAGGAGCTCAACGACTTGACGATCAATACCAAAGAAAGGACATTTGTGTAGGCCGCATCAAATACTCAAATCTGTCAGACATCATATTAAAATTACGGAAAAGGAAAAGTAATCGACATAGTCCTCACATTCACAATAATAAAAAAAAAATACAAAAATGTAACTGCAAAATAAATTATTGCAAGTCCAAAGTTAAAAAAAAATAAAAATAAATAAATAAAAATAAAATACAACTACAATAATAGTGCTGGAGCAGGTCAATCCCAAGCCGTCTTATCCTCAAGATACTCCTTAACAGTATAAAAAGCCTTTTGACAAAGTTTTCGCTTTACAAACAATTTAAATTTATTCAGGCTAAGTTCTTGAATGTTACTGGGAAGCTTATTATAAAAGTGTACACATTGGCATCTAAATGAGCCCCCAATTTTTTTGAGCCTGGTTGTAGGAACCACAAATTTATGTTTGTTCCTAGTATTATAGCATATCTTGGAATAGCTCATAGAATACTATTGTCCTAAGACTATGATCCTTAAGTACCCTTGGGATAATTTTACAGTTTCAAGCAAGTGAAGCTGGTATTACTGCTAGCTTCTGACACTGTTCAAGCAAGAAGTAACAAATATTAACATTCGGAAACTTAAATCTTTATTAAAAAAAAAATGTTACAGTACACGGCTAATAAGCTGACCCATTTGTTATTGTTACACGCAGCCCCCATTTGTTTGAGACATGAAAATCGGTTGCTAGTACTATGCATTCAAGGTCGATGGTCATGATGGTTTGCTTTCTTTTTTTTTAAAGAAGTGTTTTTAGCAAAACCAAATTAGGACTCGGAGTTTTTGTTTAATTTAATTCGAAACCGGAACATCCGCAACCGAAATAAAAGGTGAAGGCAGGTTAAATCATCATGAAACACAATATTAAACCATCACCATATTTAAAGGAACCTTTTAACTTGTTGTTCAACTGATTTTAACTTCTATTCCATAGGCATAAAGATGGCATTAAAGCATTAAATGTCTAATAATTATTTTGAACGGAGTATAGATAGCTTGAATGTATAAGTTTAAATTAAAAAAAAGATATTTTTTATGCATATTCAATACTAGCCTACAAAGATGATGTATTTCTATTGCCGCTGTAACAAGTTTTTTGCTCGATATAATACCTATTGTGTCTAATGTTATATTGATAACTAGCGACCCGCCACAGCTTCGGACAGGTACTAATATTGAACATAGACCTTCCTCTTGAATTACTCTATCTACTAAAAAAAACTGCATCAAAATCCGTTGCGTATTTTTAAAGATCTAAGCATACATAGGGAATGCTAACTTTGTTTTATGCTATGTAATGATAATGATGCGGAACCCATAATGTGCAAACTCTAATATACTTGGTCGGTTTTTACCCCACTGCAAGAATGGTTTTTTATTTAAGTTTTTAACTATGCTAATATCCATCGTACCCATAATTTAATTTTTGTACTTTCAGTACTACTAGTTTTTAGTGCTCTGTAAAGTTTTTAATATAGTTTCTTAAAATGCAACTTACCAATTCTTCTGTCCTACAGGTCATGGAATTTTCCATAGGATTGAAAGGTCACGCAAACCCATCGTAGCCGCCATCCAGGGCAGCTGTCTCGGTGGTGGTTTGGAGACAGCCCTCGCCTGTCATTATCGTATCGCTGTAAAGGACCCTAAGACTGGATTCGGTCTTCCTGAGGTCATGTTAGGACTGCTACCTGGAGGAGGCGGCACACAAAGGTAAAATGAATGACGTACAAGATTTTTTTTAGCGTCGCATGATAAGTAACGATTTGATTCGCACGTGCGTACTAACGAACATCGAACACCGTTCATCAAATACGTTTGCAGTTTTGTTATACAGAACATACTAATGGGATTAGTATGTGCGTTCGCCTGATCGTTTAGGCGCAGAATGTCCAATTCGCAAAATGTCCACTTCGCAAAACGTCCAAGTCCCAGAATGTCCAGTATTCAACATAACATTGTTATCACTAATTGGAAGAGGATTTAAGTATAAATATATCAATAAGTAGTAAACATTTTTCGAACGGGCCATTCTGCTAGCTGGTCGTTTTTCGCCCACTGGACATTTTGCGAATTGGATATTCTGCGCCTAAACGAGCTTCATCATCATCAGCCTTTTTTTTAATGTTCCCACTGCTGGGATACAGGCCTCCTCTCCAGGAGAGGAAAACGAGCTTGTGTTATGTTTATGTTCCGTGTTAGTATGTGCGCACACAGCTTTACAAAATTGTCAATTCTGAATGAAAATCGTAACCAGTCGAATTCTATTGCAATATTTGGGATGATAATGAGTAAAATTACCCTAGGGTCAAATTGGGCGGAATTTGTAATTTCGATCTCAATGGAAAGGTGATAAACCTTTTCAGATGGAAATGATAGCATTAGAAATTATTAGGAAACAACCATGACCTTTAAAATCACGTTATATAATACTTGGCAGTGAAATAATATTCTATGCAAGGTTGCCAAAGAGACATAATCAAGTCATGTATGTAACTATGCTGATATTGATTGCAGAGTACATTTATATCTACACATAAATATACTTGACAATCAGTTTCTATGCAGCTATTTTAAATTATATCAGGTCACATGAATGAACTCACCCATCAACTATGTATGTAGGTACATGCTGATATGTATCAAGATCTACTGTATAATACCATGATATATGTATGTACAATGCTAAAGTTTTGAGGTAAATAGTCCAAGATAGCTTGCGGAATTCAAGCTAGCCCTATAAAAAACTTTCAGGAAACGAACAGAGACAATTCTATTGATGATTTTAAGCCTCATTTAAATGCAGCAAAACTTTAATATCCCTCTTTGTTTAGTTTCTGATTGTTGGTAATGTAGGTACCATAGGATTGACATCGTCACAATAGTGCACAAAAATCCCTTAAAATAAAAAAGATAAAAAAATATATCCTTCTCCTTAGTCGTTCACTCTTGACAGAGTTGTCGTGGTTGATCATGTTGCATTTTCGTTGGCTAGTGAGATGCCAACGAGTTGAAGAGATAGATGCGTCTCCACTTGACACGGTTTACGGCGTCTCGGGAACTCTGGACTATGGAGGTCTGTGTTGCAGCTCTAATGAGGTTTGTCCAACGCGTAGGTGAGCGCTCACGAGACCGCTTTCCCTCCACTTGTGCCTGGACAACGAGTCGCTACATGAAGTGTTCGTTGCAAAAAAATAATATATATATAATTCTGTAAATGAATATGTTGCAAATCATATTTTAATCAAAGCTGAATATTTGAATTTTGGGGTCTAGTAGCATCCCCCTTAATGCATAAAATAAAATTATGTTTTATTTTCAGAATGCCAGTGCTAACATCCATCCCTACGACTTTGGACCTAGCTCTCACCGGCAAAACAGTAAAAGCAGATAAAGCAAAGAAGTTAGGAATAGTTGATTTATTAGTTTCCCCACTTGGTCCAGGTAAATTAATAATGTTATTTTTGGAAGTTCAAAAATAAAACTAACCATTGCTATTGTTTAGAAAATAATAATAAGAAGAATTACGTTTTTAATAATAGGTCACTATCCAACCTATTTCAATTTTTCCCCACAGGCTTGAGTTTGCCAGAAGCCAGCACAATGAAGTACTTAGAAGATGTAGCCATTCAAATTGCAAGAGACATTGCAAATGGCAAAATTAAAGTAGATAGATCGAAAAAGGGTTTAATAGAGAAAATCACTGCCAGTATAATGCAATTGGAAGCAGTGAAGAATATGATCTTCAAAAAAGCCAAGGAGCAGGTTATGAAAGCTTCTCGTGGTCTCTACCCAGCACCATTGAAAGTAAGTTCTATATAACACTTTGCTCGTTGATCCCCAAGCGAACGCCTGCGTTCGCGCCATTCGTTTAAACTCCAGGTCTAAAACGCCAATTCTCTTTTATTTATATAATATAAATAAAAGAGAATTGGCGTTTTAGACGTTTTATAACTAAAGTTTTATAACTAAAGTCAAGGAAAAATAATAATTAAAAAAGGTCAGACTGTTCTTTGTTTAAATTTGCTACATATTATTATGTTTGAAACCAAAAGGAGAGGCAGGAGATGACGAAAACGAAATTTAAGAAAATAAAATATAATAAATATGTAAGTAACGAACATTGTGGAATGTCAAAATTAATAGTAATTGAGATTTGTTAAGTTTCGTTTTAACTTACGAGCAATTCGCCAACAAGTAAAATTACCTACATACGGGCCATGATCGAACGAATAATCCTATGATATCACGATAGCTCATATTGTAAGATGCAACTTGGTGTTTGACAGGAAAACAAAAATCTTTCTTCCAGATCCTTGAAGTGGTAAGAACTGGTGTGGACAAGGGCCCCACCGCTGGTTATGAAGCAGAAGCTCAAGGTTTCGGCGAGCTCGCCGTCACTCCTCAGAGCAGAGGTCTCATTGGGCTGTTCAGAGGACAAACTGAGTGTAAGAAAAACAGGTTTGGAAAGTCCAAAGTAGATGTCAAAACGGTGAGTTTAAGTTTTTTAATTATGATAAAATACTTGCGATAAATAGCTTTACTTTTATCATTTTGCTTTCTTTTTTCAATACTTCATCAAGGAATACTATAGGTACGAAATATTTACATAATAAAAAAGTAGTGCTCAATCACATCTCTATTTATGCAAAAATATTCTTAACTTAGTGCTAATAATGGTTCTTCTATTGGTTTAGATCGGAGTGCTTGGCGCTGGTCTGATGGGAGCCGGCATTGTTCAAGTGTCTATCAACAAGGGATACCAGGTAGTCATGAAGGACGCTACCAACCCTGGTCTCTTCAGAGGTGTGGGACAGATTTCAAATGGACTTGCCACTGCCGTTAAACGGAAGAGGATGTCTGGGTAAATGATCGATATTCATAAATAAAAATCATTTTCACGCAAATACGAAAAATCATATCTTTAGAAGCGCTCGACCAATTTGGCTTGCTGTGTTCATTCATTATAGTCACAACAAGCATGATATGAAACATATTTCTGAAAATCCAAATACCGCAAATTAAATACCTTCCGCGCGTTAAAGGACCGGGTCGCTAGTTTTAAATGAATATAACACTTCACTAGTAAGTTTTTATAAACTTTATCTACCATTTAGTCTGCAAAATATGTTAATTTTGTGCTTTATTTGCAGACTGCAAAGGGACAAGTACTTGTCAAATCTTTTGCCTACTCTGGACTACGAAAAGATGAAGAATTGCGATTGCGTTATTGAGGCTGTGTTTGAGGACTTGAGCGTCAAGCACAAGGTCATCAAAGAACTCGAAGCCGTGATCCCTAAACACGCCATCCTCGCTACCAACACTAGTGCTATCCCGATCACGAAGATCGCAGCTGGAAGCAGCCGTCCCGACAAGGTTATCGGTAAGTATCATGTTTTTGTTTAGGTTCTAATCTATCTATTGATTCTTAGCTGTATAGAATAATAATCTTTTTGAATATAGGAGTTCAGTATTCAAAATATTGTCATTTGTTTTTTTTTTTTTGTACTTTGTACATGAAGAATTTCTAATATGTGTTGTTATATATTATAGGTGTTGATAACTTTATGAAATTGTATATATTTTTGTAACTGAAAAAGAAGTTGAACATTCGAATATGGTTTCTGTTTCGGCTGCAAATCGTATTTCAATTGTTTGCTTTATTTTTACAAAGATTGCTTTTCTATCCAAAATGAGTATTGTCTTTACCCTGTCCAGGCATGCACTACTTCTCGCCCGTGGACAAGATGCAGCTGCTGGAGATCATCCGGCACCCCGGCACGAGCGACGACACGGCGGCCGCGGCCGTGGGCGTGGGGCTGCGCCAGGGCAAGGTCGTCATCACCGTCGGCGACGGGCCCGGTTTCTACACCACGCGCATCCTCTCCACCATGCTCAGCGAAGCCGTCAGGTACAGCCGCAACTTACATTCTACCTTCATGGCGGCTACATTATGAATCACGAAAAATCTTTCCATGATTGTTTTGTATTACTCATTGTTTTAGATGAAAACGATTTTTGCTCTAATAATTTCGTGGTGTGTATAAGAAATTTTAGTAATGTCATCTTACGTTATTTATTGCAGACTGTTGCAAGAAGGCGTAGACCCCAAGACTCTGGACAGCCTGACTAAGAACTTCGGTTTCCCAGTCGGTGCCGTCACTTTGGCTGACGAAGTTGGCATTGATGTCGGCTCACACATTGCCGTCGATTTAGCTAAGGTAATTCCCAAATATATTATTAACTACTTTTTTTTTATTTAAAAGTTTCTATCTAAAACATATAATAATGTATTTTGATTTCTTTCAGGCCTTTGGTGATCGTTTCAGTGGAGGTAATTTGCAAGTCATGCCCGACTTTGTCAAAGCTGGATTCCTTGGCAGGAAATCTGGCAAAGGATTCTACATCTACGAAAAGGGCTCGAAGAGCAAGGAGGTGAACCAGGAAGCCGTCAACATCCTGAAGGAGCGGTACCCGTTGGAGCCCCGCGGCGCCAACACCGCAGAGGACCAACAGCTGCGAATGGTGTCCAGGTAAAATTGAATTCGTAAAACAGAATTAAATTTTTATCATTTTCTTCTAAATTAATCTACTGTCATTTCTAATTGTAGATTTGTAAATGAGGCCGTCCTCTCTTTGGAAGAGAAGATTCTGCATAGCCCTCTGGAAGGTGATGTAGGTGCGGTCTTTGGACTTGGTTTCCCGCCGTTCACCGGTGGTCCATTCAGGTAAATATTTTATAAGCTAGCAAGCTAGCCAAGCTTTTTTATTTAATGTTATCCAGGGACATACTAATTACCTTGACTTTTGGTCATCTTCCAGGTGGGTCGATCAATTCGGTGCTGATAAACTGGTCAAGAAAATGGAGGAGTTCCACGGTCTGTACGGAGCACCCTTCAAGCCCGCTCAGACTCTCGTCGACATGGCAAGAGATGGCAAGAAATTCTACAGCAAATAAATTTATACATTATTAATTGTTGAATATTTTTAACTTCATCGAAAATTCATGGCCCTTTCTTATGTGGTTGACTATTTATCCAATTGGTACTGTTTGATAATTATGTATTTGTAAGTGGAATTATTAATGTATGTAAGAGTTTCGTCTCCATCATGTTGTGCAATGAAGCCACTTGATATTTGTAATTTTTTGTTTGGTGTGTATTTATAAAATCATTTTCATTCATAAGATTAAGTAAATATTATTATTAGTAAGTACATAGATAATAGGAAAATCAAAATTAATCATTTTGATACATGAGAGTTATATCACTGTATAATATTTTAATGAATGTTGAAATCCACATAGAGATTGCTTGAAAATGACTAAAACTGCCTTTGTATTATGTATGTACACATAGAAGGATATTAGATAACTTAATAAATTATTTTATATCACTAAGTGTTTTATTTTATCTCCGAAACTAGATTTAGGTTGAACGCTACATAAAGCGGGAGCCCGCGAGGTATCATTTTTAGGGTTCCGTAGTCAACAAGGAACCCTTATAGTTTCGCCATGTCTGTCTGTGTGTCCGTCCGCGGATAATCTCTGCAACCGTTAGCACTAGACAGCTGAAATTTAGCATCAATATGTATATCAATCACGCCGACAAAATTCAAAAACTAAAAGTAGCAAAAAATGTTTTATTAGGGTACAAGTAGTACAAGTAAAGTGGGAAGTGATTTTTTATTTCATTTCTACCATAACGTGTGATATATTGTTGGATAGGTATTTAAAAATGATGGGTCACGTAAAATAATTTTTTGATTATTTAAATTCTGAAAAACGTTCTAATTTTGTAATTTAACCGTAAAAAATGCTTGCATGTAAGCATTTTTTAAATATTTTTTACATATTTCATTATCCTGATTGAATCTTCTTTCAAATAAAAATACAAAAAGAATAAAATCGGTTCACGCAAATAAAATTACCACCGGGTATAGCGCCATCTCTCGGAAAATTAGGTTACTACTTTTGACATGGGCTACTGGGTTCTGTTACATTGTGAGAAATTTGTGACGGACGGGAAACTACGGAACCCCACCTACACTAAGCGTGGCCCGACACGCTCTTGGCCGATTTATTAAATATCGTGCGAATTGGTTCCATATGCAGAAAATTCTAAAAGGCATAAAACGCGTCCCGCGTGTGTATTGCATTTATTACTTACAATAAATACTTGTATGAAGACAATAGTCGCGGAGGTTACGCATGTGGAGCAAATCCGCATGCGTGAGGTAATCCGCACGATGTAAAGAACATCATGTTCCTGGTTAGGATGTCATGAATGTTCACATGCTTGACAACGCTCCCATGTTGCACCACACTTGAAATTACAGATTATTTTATCCTGCGATGGTTCTTTTTTTATTTAAAAAAAATATTTTCATGAAGAATAAATACCTACCTACCTACGAGAGAAATATTTGTGAATGGGTACCAATTGGTATGAAATTAATAAAGTCTCATCCAATGACTGGAGATAGGCAGAATTAAAAAAAAATGAGTAAGTATGTCAAACTCGGACTCACTCACTAAGGATTCCGTATGCTATGAAACCGGTTCAATTCCCGAATTGAGTAACGAAGATTTTTCCGATTTAAGAATTGAATTATTTACATTTATAAGTTTGTTGGTACGGAACTCTTAGTGTACGAGTCCGACTCGCACTTGTATGTACCTACGGTTTTTTTTGTTTACTCAGAAGTTTTATTTTTTCGCAACTTTAATTAAGGCACCCAACTTGTTGTCAGCAAACTGCAGGGGCCCTTCAGGGTCGAAGCCTCCTGGAGCCTAGGGTGGTGCAAACTGTTACCTCGACTCTAGGAATAAGGCAAGGAAGGTACGGGGTAGGTTTTTTAGTCAGTAAGAGTCTGACACTGGTCTCCCGCTCCGCCCAAGAGCGGGTTTCGTCATTCGATGATTTTCACCTACCATAAAAAAAAACTCAACTCCAAGAACCGCAGACTTGAGTGTATGGTTTTTTTTTCTAATTTCCATGCGTTCCCGAAGCTTTGACAGACAGACAAACAGATGGGGAAAAAAGCGATCCTATAAGGGTTCAAACATGGTAGCGAGACGCAAAGAACATATCATTGTGGCGACGCTTGTGGGAGGCATTTGGCCAACAGTGAACGTCTTTCGGTTGAAATGATGAAGTATGAAATATTGCAACAAATAAATTAACTATCAAGGGTACCTACTACATTTTAAAGAGGTATCTTGATCGTAGGGACTCTGCAGAAGGGGGAATTGATTTTTCAAAAGCGCCTTGTGTCTTCTTGCCAGTAGATGGATGTTGCTCATGTCACTTTGCCGCCTCTCTTTTTTCGTAGTGATCTTTAGCTAGCTAAAACTTCACCCATGGGTGATGTGAAGTTTAACACTGGCGCCTGGGACGAAGGCAAAGAAGGAACAGGAGTGTATTTTTTGTCAGTAAAAGTTTGACACTATTTCCCGTTCTACCCAAGGGTGGTAATCTTTGGATGATTTTCTCACCTAAAAATAAAAAAAAAACTAAAACGACATTATTGCACTTTCTTCCCCTCGTTTTATATTAGAAGACTTTCGGAAATCTTTAATGACGTTATGTAGGTAGGTTCTTAGAATTTTAGTTCAATCCATACTATCCATTCTCTTGACTTAATCTGTTAGTCGCCTTCTCACCCACGCTTAGATAGAAGGGAGAAGGGTGATTCCGAAATCACTTCGATTTTGCAGACAGGAAGTGTAAGTAGGCAATAGGTATCTATAATTTGATACCTTCGATTTTCGCCCTTCCTTTTGCTGTCAGTTTTGTATTTAAACACATATAATATGTATATAAATCGTTCTTGGACCCGAGCCGTTATGTTATATCTACACAACTCCACCACTTCTCAGAACGAAAAATGAAAAACCAGCTGACATTATTGGTAGTCAGACGCCAAACAGTGTTTATTTTTTATTTTTTTTATTGCTATAAGTGTGCCCTGCAGAAGGGTCGAAGCCAATTAAGGCCACGGGTTTGCATCTGAAAAGGAAGGCTTTAGCCCTGGTATGTATGGCGATGTAGGAACGGGGTAGGTTGTTTAGTCAGTAAGAGTCGGACACTTGTTTTCCGCTCCGCCCAAGAGCGGGACTGGTCATTGAATGATTTTTACCTACCATAAAAAAAATACACCAAAAAGTAAGAAGCAAAATAAAATATTTGTTGTGTTTTCCTTTTTTTTTCAACTGAACCTGATAAACACGTCAATTATTTATTTATTTATTTAATATTTAATTAGAACGGTCGGAGCCAAATACACTATATATCATCATCATCAGCCTAGCGTAAGTCCATCCTTTCCTGCCTAGTCTTCTCCACTTCGCTCGGTCTTTTGCGTCCTCTGCCTTAAGCCCATTAGCACGCATATCGTCCCTTACGACGTCGATCCAACGCCTCTTAGGCCTACCTCGTTTTCCGGGTCCCCGGACTCGTGGAGCACCGATCCCAAGTACCTGACCTGTTCCGTGCGCTCAACTGTGTCTTCGCCAATGCGAACAGGAGCAGCGTTAGTTGTGCCAGTACTCGGTCTTCGCCGCATTAATCTTCAGACCGCCGTTTTCCAGCGATTCCTTCCACGCTGCCACACGTCGAACCAAGCGCCCACTGTCCGAGTCCGCCAGCGCGATGTCGTCTGCATACATGAGCAGCCACGGCGGCTGCTCATGTAAGTCCCTGATGGTGGAGGACAGCACGTCCAGCACCACGCTGAACAGAAACGGACTAAGGACAGAGCCCTGGTGAACTCCGACGGTGATGGGGAAGGGTTTCGTATCGCCAACAGCGGTCCGAACCACAGAACCGGAGTCTCGGTACATATCTCGGATGATGTCAACATAGGTCTCGGGCACTCCTTTGGATCTCAGCGCCCACCAGATCACATCACGGGGGACACAGTCGAAGGCCTTCTGCATGTCTAGGAACAAGAGGTGCAGAGGCGTATTCTTCGATCTGTATCCTTCCATTGTAACCCTTAGGGCAAAGATGGGGTCCATGGCGCCATGGCCTGGTCGAAACCCATATTGACATCCCGAGACGGTGCACTCCTGCCGGATCCCAGAGTCAATCACCCGCTCGAAGAGCTTCATGGTGTGGGACATAACCTTAATCCCACATACACTATATAACTTAAACTTAATATTTAACATAAAATTATTATTTATAACTCAGTCATGTATCCTTCTCATAAAAATTCAAACATTCCAACATTATCACCTTCCATTCATTCGCAAACACATCAAGACATGTACCGGTTTAGTCCATAAATTAGGTAATACTATAATTAATATTCTATTATTATTTATTATACATGTGGATTATCCACTTCAACACAGGGCGCTGTTTCGCGTTAAAACCTAGCAATAGGTACACGCGTCGTCCAAAGCACTATCAGCTCTTTATTGCTTAGTAGGCGGATCAGTACCCCGACGAATGTTATGTCTGAATGTTTATTTATTTATTTAAACTTCATGTACAGTAGTGGTACATAGGCGGATTTAATGCTACAAGGCATTCTCTACCAGTCAACCTTTGGGTTAAAAAAGAAAATACTGTGGTAGGTGTGCAGAATAAATAAATAACAGATATTTTAAATAGATTATAATATAAATTAAGTGACTAATAATAATAAAATACGTATATATGGTAATAACATAAACTAATAAATACTATGATAAATACCCAATAAATATAATTAACAGAAATTAAAATATGACAATTATTACGACGAAGACTTGAACTAAGGTTAAGAGGATTTTAAATAGTAGTTCCGAATTTTACGCTTGAAAGAAAATTTACTTTCAGCTTTTTTGATGTCAAGGGGAAGCACATTCCAGAGTTTTATGGTAGAAACAGCGTAAGAGTTAGCCATAAACCCAGTACGGTGAGAAGGAATTTGAAGAAGTTGGTTTTTTGAAGCTCGAAGGTTGAAATTATGAGAACTGCCCAACACATTAATGTTGCATGAGGTTCTTCGTGTTACTGCTGATGAAGCCTGGTCGATAACCACAACCCAACACTGGCGTGTTGGGTTGTGGTTATCGACCAGGCTCAGCCTTAATTCGGCTAGATTGTAAGGCGACCTTAAGCTAGTTGGGAAAAGTCTTGGCAGATGACGATATACCTATAAGGTACCTACTAGATCGGTATTGAGAAGTCCTCATAACTAGGTAAAAGTAACTCATAGTTATAAGTTGATAGATACCTCGCTCTACGAAAAAGCTCTACTTATAAAATAAAACTTGCAGAACAAGTCCGTAAGCTGAAAAGCTGAGAATAAATGTCGTGATAAGTCCCACTTGTTGCAATAGTCAGCCTCCTTGCTCGGTAACCATGGATACGGTGCGACCGACCACCCCCGTCCCTCTTCTCTCACCCTCGGGACCTCCCGGTCTCTTGTGAAGTCGAGAGCTTGCGTCATCGCGGGTAATTACACATCTAAAGCTTTTGATGGAACAGAGCTTTGTAGGGTCAGACGTTAAAGCAATAATTCATTTCCGTTACGGTTTCCGATTTCTCGTGACTAGGAAATTGTTTTAGTATTAAGTTTATTCGCATCAATTTCAAAGTTACCATATACCTATATCTTTGAAATTGGTATTGTTTAGATGGGAAGATATTTTGTCATAGTTTAAAATACTGGCAGAACCCTCTATGTATAACAGCATGGAATCATTTACTGTATATAATTATGGTTATGACTGATCATGATTAAATTTTAGCTATCCACTTACAGTCAGGGTGGCACATTTTTTTTATCTCTGCTATGTATCTAAATAGTTACGAAGGCTATCTATCAACTTTACTATGTATCTGCTGACCACACCTGCAGTATCCTTTAAGCCTTTGTTACTGTAACAGAAAGAAGGTCGTCAGGGTTGTCAGGCAGCGACGTAGCTAGAAGATCAACGGCACGAGGGCAAATAAAAAAACTGGCACCCCTTTTTAACAAGGGAAATCTTTAAATCAATTAATCAGTCATCGGCTCAATAAGAGATTTCTTAATTAGGTTTGGGGACCTTTCTTGGGGGCGACGAGGCACTACGTCGCCTAGTTTTTCGGTAGCTATGCCAGTATTGTCAGGTCGTGAAGTCGTTATGCCATATTACGTACCTAGTGAGAAAAGTACGGCAAATTTGTATTGGCTTCACGTTAGAGATAAATGTTATGTACATCATAAAATTTGATTGATGCAACGATTATGAGAAACAAGTTGTACTGTTGTATTGATAATTATTTCCATTAAGATAATAGTGATTCCTATTAAATTGTTTTATTTACACCTGTAATAATGTGGTTGACATGGAAGTACTAGTTATTAGATTTTTTTTTGTAAATAGTACATTGTTATACGAGGGATGAAAGAAAGTTATTTAGTCCCGAGAAATTTCTTGGCGACCGAGCGAGAGCGAGGTCGCTAATAGTTCGAGGGACTAAATAACTCTTGAACCCGAGGTAAACACTGTGCTTTTCATTACGAATACGAGGAAAATAAAAATAATTATAAAAACCTGAATCGTCGTCAAATGTCTTCTTATGTTTTTAGGTAGGTATATTTCTTTTGATTTAGGCGGTAAGCGGTTTTCTCCTCAAAGAATATTGTGTTAAATTTATAACTGAAGCTGATGAACTTATCGTGTTAATACAAATTTCTTATAACAGAGATTTAGCAAAATGTAAACAAAACTCTACACCTCGAAAAAAAACAAGGAAGATCAAATCGGCCACAGATTATAGAGAGACTACCATTTACCCGCCAATTTTTTTTCCAGTGTTCGGCTCCCTGGCTTTTCAGTCAATATTTTTCATTTTGTCATTGTAAAAATGGGTTTGGTCAACATTTTTCTCAAATATAATATTAGTTTTAATGAAATAGTTGAAAGTAAATTAAAATAAAGTCATTAAAAAAAGTATTCTTAAATTATTTGTCATTTTAATTGTACTGGCAGTATAAAAATTCGGGTCACGGTTCAATAGAAATGTCAATATAGAACTAGTTTTTTTTTTTAATATTTGCTGTCCAAATATTAAAAAAACTACTGTCAGTTGTAAAGTAAAACTCCCTAGGGAGTAAAAGTACTTCTTCCAGCCCTGTCCGCAGGCAACTTTACACCTACTTTCAGAGTATGAGTAATGAAAATATATATTTTGATTGATTAGGTAAATAATCGTTGTTTGTGGGTGTAAGACTGGGTACTCCTATCAAGATCGGAGATTCTCCACTTGAAGTTGAGGATATTTACCTGGGACAGACAGTTCAGTAAGAGAGAATCTAAAAGTGGACGCCTTTCGCTTGAAATACACAACAACAATTGAAAATGTTTGGATGCAGACAATAATATTTATTTTCTCAGTTAAACATTTTTCAAGGCGACATCATTATCATTATAATGTTCCCACAGCTGGAACACAGGCCTCTTGTCTAAGCGAGGATAAGATACAGATTAATTAAATGTGAATGAATTGATAAAGTAGAAATTAAATTGTGTCAGTTAATCCACGAAATTGTTAAACGTTTTGTAAGTGGTATAAAGAAAACCTCACGACAATGACTTTTATCTTCGCTGTAACATTTCAATAAATGGGTCACTTTTCCAGCAGAGCGGATTTCGTCAAGTCCTCGCGTCGGCGTTAAAAGGAATTGAATCAATTCAGTGCTCGCTCCCGACGAGCGAGAATGGAGTGGGTGGCTTGAGAGGAGCCCCTACCGTTGTACCTATTTAATAGAGAACTAAGCCCCTACCGGCTACCATTGTATTTTATAGTGAACTACCTACTTCTTTTTCGAAATAAATCGGCCAAGAGCGTGTTGGGCCACGCTCAATGTAGGGTACCGTAGTTTCCCGCCCGTCACAAATTTCACACAATGTAACAGAACCCAGTAGCCCATGTAAAAATTAGTAACCCATTTTCCCGAGAGATGGCGCTGTACCCGGTGGTAATTTTAATTTGCGTGAACTGATTTTATTCTATTTGCATTTTCATTTGAAAGACGATTCGCTCAGGATAATGAAATTTGTAAAAAAGTTATTTATTATTTTTTAATTTTTCAAAAACTGTTCATCCTATCAAGTTCAAAATAATTTTCCTTGAAAGTTTATTTTGAGTTTTTTTTTCATATTTTTTAAACTTATAATTCAAAAGTTAGACGGGGGGGAGTTCTCATTTTTTACTTTTGGAGCGATTATTTCCGAAAACATTTACATTATCATAAAATTATTTTACGAGACCCCTAATCATTTTAAATACTTATCCAACAATATATCACACGTAATGGTAGAAATGAAAAAAAAAATCACTTCCCACTTTACGTGTAGGGGAGGTAGGCACTCTAATAATTTTTTTTTGACTACCTTTTGTTTTTGCACTTTGTCGGCGTAGTTGATATACATATTGATACCCAGCTTTCTAGTGCTAACGGTCGCTGAGATTATCCGCGGACAGACAGACAGACGGCGAAACTATAAGGGTTCCTTGTTGACTACGGAACCCTAAAAATGGATCCCTTATAGGATCACTTTGTTGTCCATCAGTCTAACTGTAAAGGCCCTTTATTTTGGGAACACGTGTAGATATCGAGTTGAAATTAAAACCATCTACCTACTCAAGTCTGCGATTCCATGAAGCTATGAAAATATCAAACTTCTAAGTTAACGGAAAAAATTATACGGCGGTTTGTCACAATAACGTATAATAACACTCAAGAGGTAATTAAAATGCAAAGGGCTCCGATGTCATAGAACTCAGTAATTTGGCATGAAGCAGGTATTAAAGTTTTTACTTACCAATGCGCTACTAATGTAGTGCGCCGAACTCGATTCCCAATATGATATTATTTGCCAATAATATTAAGCAAATGAATAAATTAGGATAATTATTAAGCATAATTTCTGTAAAGATGTTGCCTAAATGCATTTAAGTATTAGTGCTTGTATTACAATTTTCTAAAGGGATATTCATCATTCCAGTTTACAAGTAACTGGTATACATACTATGACTATAAGAGTGTCTACCTCTACAAGAATTCCGGGAGCCTCCTGAA
This sequence comes from Mythimna loreyi, assembly GCA_029852875.1. Classification (NCBI taxonomy): domain Eukaryota; kingdom Metazoa; phylum Arthropoda; class Insecta; order Lepidoptera; family Noctuidae; genus Mythimna; species Mythimna loreyi. Next base: position 9,709,361 of record CM056786.1, read on the forward strand.
ATGACTCATTGAAAATAGAAATCTCCCGACTGCAGAAAAAACATTAAAATAACCGATTTTTCCTGGAATTTTAAGTTGCTAGTTTCTCACTCATCAAAGACTCAAAGAGCACTGAACAAATTAAAGGAAAAAGCCTCATTTTACTAAGGGCAGACAAATGTATCTTCATTGAGAGTTGTTGAGACTAATCTAATGTGTCATATGATTTCGATAAGTCATAAGCAAGATAAAATAAACATGACTTTTAATGATAAAACTGATTGTAGAATATTTAAATGAAGATTACTTGGCGAGTTCCGCACGTATCTGTTTTAGACCCTTCCTGTAGGGCTCGACCTTACTCTGGACTACTCTGGCTCGAAGCGCCTGGAAGCCCGGCTCCACCTCGCTGGAAGGCAGATAATTTGCAGCCCAATCTCAAAGTATCATGCTGCTGCATTTTGAGATAGATTCAACAAGAACATTGTAAACTAAATAAAATCAATTTTTTAGGGTTCCGTATCTCAAAAGAAAAAATACGGAACCCACATAGAATCACTCTGTTGCCCGTCTATCAAGACTCTTTATCTCGGGAACGCGTGTAGGTATCTGTTTGAAATTAAAACATTATACTCAGGTCTGAGGTCCCTTGAAACTGTGAAAAAATCAAACTTCTGAGATACTGAATAACTCAAATATTCGCACTTGCCCGGTTTATTTTTTGTTGAACGTGACCGTCGAGTTATATAGACATTTAAAAAAAATACAGGCCAATGGAAAAGTAGTAAGTTAATTTTAAAAATATTATGTTACTAAATGAAACAAGTTGATTTTTTCATTTTCGGGTCTAGAATTACATGCATAGCAGAATAGATGCACTACGCTACGTAGGCGCGTCGTAGACGTTTCGCTACGCAGCGTAGGCGCGTCGTAGACGATACGCTACGCAGCGTAGGCGCGTCCCGTGATAGAAAACTAGCTACTGGGCCCAAAAACTTTGAGGGAAGCGGAATCCATCGATTCGAGAAGAAGAAGAAGTGATAGAAAACGCGTGGCAAACACTGATGATTATGATGAAGCACTAGTATAAACTATGCTGCGTAAACGATTTAGAGCAGAAATGTGGCATTTCTGCTCCAAACCGATGAAATTCCAAAACACCGCGTCTACATAAGTTTTGAGTACGAGATAAATGTATTAACTAAATATATTTTATTTATTAATACAAATATTAACTAAATATATTTTTATTTAAATATAATTAACAACATTTGATTGTTAAAATTTGATTTTTGTTTACAAAACTTGTTTCAAAGGTATTTCCAAAATATACATCCTAAAATACATAAACCAGTTCGTGTTAAATAAATGTTTTCCTTTACAAAAGTAAAAAAAAAATGTTTTCCTTTACAAAAGTAAAAAAACACTTGAAACTCATTCTTATGTAAAAACATAAGAATGAGTTTCAAGTGTTTTTCTCATTCTTATGTAAAAACATAAGAATGAGTTTCAAGTGTTTTTTCCTTTCCTAAAAAAAAAAACTATTAAGGATAAACAAACAAAAAAAATTAAGAAACAAAATTACGAGAAACCGATTTAACCCTCGTCGATTTATAAAACATTTCGAAATTTTGGGCAATTAACTTGAGCGATTAACAATCGTTGGTACTGCGAAGCGAACACATATTTGGCTCATGAATTCCCCTTTACCAAGCATTCATTTTTTATTCGATGATTATTATTTTCTCGCTTCTAAATTAATTCAATTCTTCTGTGTCATTGTTCCAGTTGTAGACGATTGGAACGTTTAAATGACATAGTATTCTTTATCTTACGTAATTATTTTGTATAAAAGAAAACAAAAGAATATTAATTCAGAAATAAAATTATTATTGATTTACTATTTTTAGAATAAAATGTTAGTCAAGGTTAGTACACATTTTAAATGCCTTTTTTTTCAATGTTGATGGCAAATTTTGTCTTCAATGCACGATCGTTGCGATAAAAACCTGCGTAGGTATATTTTGAAATTGAAAATACATTATTCTTCTAATTTATGAAAACCTGATTCAGATGCATTCTACGAAAGTTAATCCCCGAGCCAGTTAACCTCGGGACAACAAACAAAATTGTCAGTTATGTTGGTTAGTCATTTGTACATATTATAAATTCATAAGTTACCAATAGTCTGGCTATTACCGAATTCAGATTGTGTAGAAATTATTGACGGAAAAACCAATAGTATTTCCTTGCGCTGGGGATCACCCAGAACCTTACGTTGTCACCTCTATCTAGACTAGAGCTTGAGCCTCCTTGGGCTCGGGCGCGACAACACCTACTTACGTAAGTACTAGTTAATTATAAATTACCTACTACCAGTTCCGGTTACTAATTTGGTCTCAAACTCAATGTCAGCAACCCAGTTATTTTTAAAGCAAACACGCCATGAAATATATCCTTCTAAAATTTTTTAAACCTTATCGCTAATGTTTTTTATATTGCTGATTACTTAGTGCAGATTATTACGTACTTATTGATTTAAAAAGAACACTTACTTAATTAACTTATTGTTTAAGGCCCAATTTAAATTTGGGACAATTACGACTCAATTTATTATAGTTGTGAGTAGTTGTGCCCCAGGACAAACTCTTTTCAGCTTTTTTTCCTATCATCATCATCATCATCAGCCTTTTTAATGTTCCCACTGCAGGGACGCAGGCCTCCTTTCTAAGAGAGGGGAATGGGCCGTAATTTTTCCTATAACTAAAGTTAATTATTTGATGTAAACAATATATTGAAATATTTATTATTTCAATATATTGTTATTTTTTTAGATTGTTTAAATAAAAAAATACGTTTTATATATGTCATAATTGTAGGTCGCTGAGCGGTAATTCTATGATTTAAAAAAAATTGTTTAATAGTTTTGTCAAAATTAGTTAATTACTAACAAGGTAAAAACAAAAATTAATCTTAGGTCGTATTTATACATAAAAGTAGTTTTATTAGTGTTATATGATAGTGCCCATAACGCTAGCTGCGTTCACACGTTGAATGGCAATGGCCAATCTCTTCACCACCTCCCCCACTCTACCTCTAGGTTAAAAAGGGTTTTTCAAGGTTGAAAATCATCCACTAACATCTCCTGCCCTTTTTTTATGGTAAGTGAAAATCATCGAATGACGAAACCCGCTCTTGGGTGGAGCGGGAGACCAGTGTCAGACTCTTACTGACAAAAAAACCTACCCCGTTCCTTCCTTGCCTTATTCCTATCCTAAAGCCGCGGTAACAGTTTAACACAAATCGGCAGCTCCAGAAGCCTTGGGCGGTATCAGACTTTTACTAACTAAAACATCTGTATCTTTTAGTTGCCCTTTACGTTCTAGGACTACGGGTTTCCTCTGAATATAGGACACCAGGACCCGGTGCGGGAGTCGCCACTCAATTCATTCAGCCTGCGCCCAACCAACTTCTTAGAAGGGTAGTTTTTCTACTATACAATTTTATTCCTTGGGTAAATTCTCTGGCTCTTTTTTTTAAGAAATTGTAAACGGCGTATTTAGATATAAACAGTACCTAAATTTTGACGAAGTACGGTAATGCGATGAGGAGCCCCGAGTGAACACACTGTCTTTTTATTATGTCTCTACGGTACGTTACGGTACTCGAAAGGAATGAGTTACTTTTATGCTAGTGTGCTTAGTAATTTGGTAGAAAATTATTTAGATACTTCGCTAGATCACACTTGCTACACTAATAGCGTGCGTAACAATAACATTACGCATTAATGATAATAATATTAATCAGATTATTATAATAAGTCTAAGTAAGTTTGCTACCATGCGTTTAATAATATAAAATTGATTAATCAACGCGGTAGAAAAAACGGAACTGGTCCTTTACTCGTACCTAGGTCAAGGAGTGACGTTTCGCGTCTAATCTGATTTAATCAGGGTCTACAATAATTTATTGTTACCGTTTTGCAATACCTACATACCTATTGCAATAAATAAAAATAAGTTTAACTGGTTAATGATAACCTGCGAATTAATTATATAAATAACTAGGTACTTGTTACGCGTAGAGTTTTAGAAAATCGCTCCTTTTTTGAGGTTGTGTCTCACAGTTTATAAATATTCATACTATTCACAGATTTTACAAATAGTTTTCTATTCGAAAAATCAAATCCGTTCAAAACCGGGCTAGCCGATTCAAAAATTAACCGGAATAAACAGCCAGATAAAAAAAGAAGTTTAAAATATTGCATTTTTGTTGCGAGCATGTATCGCATATATTTTCTTATGCATTTAGTAAAGTTACCATTACAACCATTATTCTGATATTATAAACAGACACTCCAATTGTATTTAAATGTAGGTATGTACAGACTACAGATGAACACATATACTATAAAATTTAAACTAAAGATTATTCGTTCATGTGGGTCAGCACGTACTGATAAAGACGCGTCATGACCGAATGTTGTGTAAATATGATTCGATTAAATTAATCAATCAAGACAACTCAGTTCAATTGAAAGGAATAGAATTGTTGGGAAGTCACGCAGTTACTCTGTCAATACAAAAAGTTTTAATAACCAATATCTCTCTTATTGGAAAGCCTTTGTAGGTAATGAAAAGTCTCTTGAGTATACGTAGTACTTCGCAGATTCAATTCTTCTATTAGCATTCGAGTGACGGCTCATGCGCCGCGGCTAATCTTCTAAATGGAGTCAGCTACATAGTGAACAGTCCCTCGTAACGTCGCTACGCGTATATAAAGGTTGCGAGAGCGGCGGCGGCGGGCGTAGTCCGAGCCAGGCAGTGATTTAGGCACACCGCGTATTCGTGACCACACAGTACCGCGTAAATTCACGGACATTGTCCGAAAGAAAATTAGTAACAATTAAGTAGGTGTCGCTGTGTTTTTGTTAACGTCTACTGTTTTTGTGTTATAAACCTCTTTATCCTGAAAAATTTGGTAAGTGTTTATAATTGCAAAATTCTAAAATTATTCTTAACTTTTTCGAATACTTACAATGATTTCTTGATGGCAGATTATTATCCATACTGGATTAATTTAAGTACTAACTGCTAGCTACTAACACAAGTGCACTTAGTTTTAAACTATTTTATTTACATGCACTCTCATTAAATCTCCTGAATGCACCAAAAAATGAACCAGCTATATCACTTTAGTAACAAACCGCTTCACGTAACTAAGTAGTCACTTGCTCCGAACAATGTATGGTAGATATGATATCGGGAATCATCAAATATGTTTTATCTCGAAGAATTAAATTCGCATTAATAATATGTATTATATCATCAACAACATTTGATAATATCGTTTACACAGCGTGTCATTTTGATATTTATTACTATATACGTATTACACATGAGTAGGGAAATTGTATTTTTTAACGAACACCTACCTACATTAGATAGCTTATAATTAATTGTTCTTAGTATTTGGCCTTGATTTAATATATACCTTTCGAACTTTTCTAACCCCGCCATGACATTCGTATTAAAGGTATCAAGGTTGTGTCAATAGTGCAAATATAAAAGTTGTTCACAAATGCATACTAGGTCGGCAGGACTATTTACTGTGCAAGCAACTTCTTCACTATATAGGGTAGATTTACTTTTGCCCATTCATACAGAAATATAACAACTCCCCTCCTGGAGGCGAGGGTTGGTGCGAAAACGTTATACCGGGCTCTGGGAATAAGGCAAGGGAGGAACGGGGTAGGTTGTTTAGTCAGTAACAGTCTGACACTGTTTCCCGCTCCGCCCAAGAGCGGGATTCGTCATTGGATGATTTTTACCTACCATAAAAAAACACTAGAGTTGGGATTTTATCCGAGTAAATAAGTACTCATACTCGTAATGGTAATATTACGAGTATGAGTACTTATTAACGTACTAATTATAACATTTTGAGTATTTACTCGGATAAAATCGCAATTTTATCCGAAGATCAAAGACGAAGGTTGTGCAAAAAAGACCGATGCGAACTAAAAAATTTAAGGGACTCGCCTCGGATACCTGTTCCAGCCTAGGGTTTTTAAATATTACTTACTATCCAAAAGAAACTAGAATTTTTGGAAGAGTTACCATGACCCTTGAACGCAAAAGGTAGCTGAAGGAACACTCGTGAGTTTTGGTCAGTAAAATTCTTACTTTTCTCTCTTTTGTTCCATCCAGAGGGGGTTATGACAATTTCCCAGTGAATTAAAAAACACATAAAGCATTTCATTTAGTAATTCCAGTTTTTGGCTACCTGTTCTAAAACGAGTGTTAAAAATTAATAATTTATTGTGAACCAACTTAACAACTTATTTTATTAAACGGGAGAGCCAAGGAAGCAAAGAACTCAACAGATGGTTATTTAAAGAAATCCAGTTTTATCGATATTATATTGTTTTAAGATGGTTACTGCTCTCCCGCTGTGCTGTGTGTAACAAGAGCTATAATTATTACAGTACTAGCGACCCACCCCAGCTTCACACAGGTGTAATGCTGATATTTAATATATTATGCATGTATTATACATATAAACCTTCACTCTATCTAAAAAACCCGCATCAAAATCCGTTGCGTAGTTTTAAAGATCTAAGCATACATAGGGACAGACAACAAGAAGCGACAGGTACTATGTAGGTAGTAAAGATGAAAATAAGATTGTCAAAAGTCAAAATTACCATTAAGTGTTGAAACAAGAAAATAATGAGCTGTGGTTTACATAAACCCTACCAGCCGTTTCCCAGCATGACAACTTGATGTAATTATCTTCTACAATTTCCTTATACTATATTTTTCCTGTATGCAAGAGTTTTGAAGTCACCTTCCGGTTCCCAGAGACAATAAGGATAATGCAATAGAGACAATAGGGACAGGAATCGCCGTATTTCAGATCTTTTTAGGGAGCTTGACTTTTTACAAGCTTTTATTTAGTTTCACCTGTCCCGTTGTCTGTCGTTCTGTAATCAAATCTTGCAACTTAAATTTGATCCACTTCCCGGTTTCCGATTGAGCTGAAATTTGGTATACACGTTTAGTTCGGATGACAATGCAATATTATGATGACATGGAGCTGATCTGATGATGGAATCGCGAGGTAGCCATAGGAACTCTGTAATTAAACGGCACAACCACGTCGAGTTTGGGCTCGTGTGAATCGTCTTGACGAGTTTTATTTATATAAGTATAGACCACCGCTATAAAAGCTTGTTATGAAAAAAAATATTTTCATTGAAAACTTGTTCCAAATTCAAAATGACTTGTCTTATCAGCACAAGTAGGTACCTACAGTTCGGCCGTCGGATCTTGGCGCTTTTGAAGTTAGGTGCTACGAATTTTAGCGCTTGATAACTCGTAAAAAAATGAATTTACCTATTAAACAAATAAATGCAATTTGCAGTTGTTATTGCTATTAAAAACTGTTATTGACGCTTGTTTTTTTTAAACTTTGTTTTTGTAAGAGTTTTCAAGCGCTAAAATTCACAGAGCCTAACTTCAGACGCGCCAAGATTCGACGGCTGTACTGTAGTGGAGGGAACTAATCTATACCTATATATATTAAAAGAGAAACGGTCAGACAAACATATCAACGCACAGCGGAATCTACTGGGGCTAGGAACGTGACATTTTGCACAATGTTTCCTTTTATGACGCAGGCGAGCGCTATAAGATGATTTTTCAAAATTTATTCTCTAAGGGGAGAAAATGGGGGTCCAAAGTTTCAATACAAAAATCTATTTTGCGGGCAAAGCCGCAAGCAGAAGCTGGTAGTTGATTATTTGGATTTGTATTTTTTGAGTAATAACTACTACCAAAAAGGTAATTCCTCTGCCTACGGTTAAGAAATTTTAAATAATTAGCAATATTGTCAGTTCCGAAGAACAATGTCAATAACGATACTTCACAATTGTTGCATCGATATTCTTCTGGTTTGTAAGATTACCTTTCTATCGTAATTTAGTTAATTACCTCTACAATTACTTAATATAATGTCTTTCATTTAATGTAGTTAATTAGGATAATTATCTAGCGTTTCATCATAACTCTCTGTGGCGTGGTCGTTAGCGAACCCTTGCTTCGAGTGTCTGTGAGAGTGACTTCGACCTACAAAGAGCTCGTAACTGGAGCAACGAGCAAGTCCTGAAACATAGGTACATATAAATATCAAAGGCTATTTCCATTATGGGTTCGTTATCTCTCCGAACTCTGTTAAAACATTAAGTCAATATCGTGGTAATAGCGAGGAAATATCACTTGTTAGTAAGTCGGCTACAGTCAGCTCAGACATTCAATAATCCGCTGGGGCATTGTCGGTGCAATTGAAGAGCTCTACATATACACTCCAATTCCAATTTGATGGCGACCTGCGTCCGAACAACACTTCACATTTTCGCATTTCGATTTGTATGATACCAACGAAATAGAACGTATGACAGCGTGTACACATACGAGAAGTATTTGAACGAATCTTTTACTCTGTTTAAAATATGACCTACGTTATTCATTAGACAATTGTGTTTGAGGAAGGTCGTGAATACTATAATGTTACCTGTTCTATCTTTGTTGATTCCACATTAACATAACTAATCGAAAACAGGTTTCAAAAAATATTTTTTTTTATAACATATCTAACCAATATTTTCGTTTGAAAACTTGTTTTGTTGTCAAGTCATTAACTTTCCAAATACGGGAAAAAACGTCAGCATGATCAGCTGATTCATGTATTCTATGAAGTTTTACCTTACCGGTAACTTGCTCACAAAATAAGGGATTACCCGTTTGATAACCACCGGTACGCAGCGTCACAGAGAGGGTTTTTCCTTATGCAGCCTCCGCAGTATTCAACATAAAATTTGATGAGGAAAGTTGGATGGACATATCTCATTTATTTTTTAATATATTCAGTACCTGCGTAATCTGTATAAACACGCCATTTTGCACTTAATTGAGAGGTCAGTGGAAGCGTAATTGACGTCATCGCCGATATTGTGACGTAGAATTGCGAGGTTTATTGGTTTTCGCTAATTGCTGTTGACTTTGATTGAAGACCTCAATCCTTTCGACACTTCACAGTGGTACTACATTAATTTTAGTTGATTATAGCCGAGTATGTACTTCCTGTAGTTAGTTGAGACTGTTTTTGTTTTGGTATGTCTTCGCAAATAATGGGCTTTTGTTAAAGATCGCCGTAGTATATGACCTTCTCGGGTTGTCTCGCACTTATCGCACAGTATGTATACTCTGTACGGTCTAGCCATTACATTGACTTTTAGAGAATTTGTTTTTCATAACGTACTTAACATAATATTACGGTTGTATACTTTCTTTGTTTACTCCGGGGGTGCGACCCGAAGCGAGAATAAATGCTAGTCTGTAACTGGCAAAAAAAATCATCATCATGTTCCTAACCCTTTGCGTTTGACAATTCTATCGAACAATTTATTTTTTAAAAGTTACACAAATATACTAAAAGCGGATTAAATGCCATATAATATAGACATAGTCAATCTCCACCAAGGGTCATTCAACACCAAAGCCCACTCGAAGTGTCAGTCAACCAGTCAACGTTGCGACTGGTCAGTAAAAACAGCGCACAATAGATTATTAAGAAAACCAGGTAGGTAACAAAAGTGTATATATGTGGGTGATATGTACGTATACGTATATAGTGACGACTCCGCTAATTGTGTAGAAAGATAATTCCGCAACCTACACTAAGAATAATGACTGGGTGTCGTCGTGATATCGAGTGGAAGTGCATTCCACAGAAGTATGGACATTATTTGAAAGGAAGAATTAACCAAATCAGAAGTGTGAGAAGGAAAAAGCGGGAGAATATTGTTATGAGAACGTAGATTCTTAGCGATATAAGATATGAAGAAGAACAACCACACAACACCGTATTTGTATACCCCTAAAAGAGGAGGATAAATGTGTTAAAGTGGTACAGATATATACCTATCAATGACTGCATAAAATGTCTATCATCCCTAATAGGGATGATGACCTTTTATTTTCTCAATAAAAAACTTAGCCCCATTGTCAATTGATTACCTTACCTACCCTAACCGAACACAAATACAGACTACTGATTGCTATTGAAAAAATATCAATTAATTTCTTACTTTGATGCTATGACGGATAATTATTGTCATTTTTCATATTGGCTCGGGCCAAAACAATGCAATAAATTACGAAAAACAGAAGGTATAAAATAATGTCAAGTTTCCATAAAAAGTTATAATTAAACTATTACGTTATTATAATTAGCTATTTATTTAATACAGTACTCATTAGCGACTCGCAATTCTTGTAATCAAGTCTCAATAAAAAAATCGCCTAAGCAATACACGATGAGTGTCGGTCTCTATTCAGTGAGATTTAAGGGAGACTTGAAACTCTACCAAGTTCTCTACTAGCAATAAGCTGTAGTGGTCTAGTTATGGAGATTACAGAATATGTCTCAAACTGAAATCTCTGGTGGTAATGTGAAATACCGTTTTTCATTGACATTTCACACGGATCGATAAGAGTTGTTAAGCAATGCAAAGCAACCAGATCGGCCTGGGGATGGGTGACCATCATGACCTAAGGAGATTCCAATTGTCTTTTGGTGATCTTTATTAGTATTGCCGGAGAGTCAGAAGCCATAAAAACTGATATTAATCTTATCAGGGGGTATCCGGGTTACCCAGTGACTGGGTACTAACTCCATGTAAAGTATCAGGTAGGTACCTATACCTATGTATTCAGTAGGCATCCAGGTAGTATCCATCTGGCTCCGGTTCGACTGGAAGTCGACTCTTAATTACTTTACTTTTTTTATGACTTTACCTCGTTAAACATTGGTATGAGGTTTAGAACCGTAACCATAACATCCTGTTTCTACACAATATGTACTTCCGCTCACTGGTTTTATAAAATATTAATTCCTTATAAACGTGACAAATTTGACCTCGACTTATAAACTCGTTTGCCACGTCAATTTGTTGTCATTACGTATAATTAAAGTGTAGACATCGATATCTTGGAATTGTCCCAGTGTTGCATTGATTTTATTTTAGGGTTCCCCAGAATGAAGTGTTTCGCAGAAAGTACTTGACGTTAGGCTAGTAAACTGTGACTTGCAGTTTTATTGATACGGATAAAATCGTTGATTTAGTTGGTTGACTTCGACGACATGTCCGGTAACTTTCAGGACACATGCTGAAAACATACAAGATGAATAAGTATACTTTAAGTATGATGAATGAATGTACTTTGAGATCAATGGTGACTCAGTGGTAACGGCCGGCCCCGACTTGCAAGTTGTAGGTTGTGGATTCAACCCCAGCCAGGCGCATAACTTTGTGTAATTTATTTCACCATTACTGCTTTCAAAACGATGAAGGAAAACATTGTGAGGAAAGCGACATGTCCAAGGAAAAGAAATCATAGAAGTCGGTCCTGAGTGACTGAACAAAAGCTGTTATCAACCAGGATAATATTTTTTGTTTAATTTTTTTTTAATATCGGTATTTTTGGAAAACATTTCACTGTCTAAGGTAATTTCATTATACGTTTATAATTTTTCTTTTGTTTCTTAAAATTACATTATGCTGTAAGGTTTTTATCACATTCTAAAAAAAAATCCAATGTGGTTTTATAGTTTTTTTTATTATATTATTTTTACTATGAACGCACTTTTTAAGGTACGGCTACCTAATCCATCATTTCAGCCGATAGACGTCCACTGCTGGATATAGGCCTCCCCCAATTATCGCCATATTTAAAGATTCTGTGCATCTCGCATCCATCGGATACCCACACTACCTACTTAACCCATTTCAGCTTAATTTATTATTGCGGAATATGTTTTTATCCCCTACCTTTATCTGTTCAGGTATGATGAATCATAAATGAATGAACTCAACCTAATACAGTTATCGCACTAAATAGACGACCTTAACGGAATCAGTGGTATCGAGCGAAGCGCTCGCTTTGCTAACTTTTTCAGCGTTCGCGTGAGTGTTGGCTCGCCTTGGCCCTAAACTGATCGAAGAGCTGAATCTTATACGTTTCGATGAATTAAACATGCCGTTGTGGGAGCCCTCGGAGATAAAACAAGTGGAGTATAGTGAATTATGGCAACAATCTCATTGACTAACTAAATACATTGTAGCGTTGGTTTTTCGCTCGCTTTGCTTTGCAAATAGGTAGGTACCTGCTCTATTTTGTGAATCGAGCTATATAAGTAACGGGCATTTATTTTATGAGAAGGTAGAGGGACTTACCGTCAAGGTATCCGTTCGCTCCCCAATGTCGTTGCGGAAAGGTTGAAAGATGTAATTCGTATTTTTGCTGGATCTAGAAAAAGATTGACAAAGGTATAATACTCGTTAACGACTTTTTACCATCATACTTAAATACCTACTTGGATTCATTGATAAATGTTTGTAGTGGATCGGTTAAGATTAAGATACTACATTTTTCGGTGATAATATAATAATACGATAGTAATTAACAAAACAAAAAGCATATCGTTTGCGTAAAATTTATAACCTAAGCTAACTGCCAAATCGAATTAAGCGATTGGAATTTTAGATTTAAATAAACTTAAGTACAAATGGTAGACCAACTGCTAGCTCTATCAAAATCAAGTTGCATTGCCTACATTCACTCGGCCACTCGGAGTCACTGAGTTCATTATTCTAATGGATTTTAGAAAATATTAAGCGCCTACCTATAATTTCTGAATAAACTTTTCATTTGAAAATACCAAACCTCTTAATGAAAAAGTATAGTAGATACTATATAGAATCTGCTACAAAAAAGGACGTCTACACAAAGCAACTCAGTAATACTTGTACTAAAAATTGTTAAGTTATAGTAAACACAGTGGCTAGTGGAGGCAACGAGGTCCATGCTTAACCTCGCACCACTTGCTCGCCGGCGCACGCTCGACGCCTTGCGCAAGCGCAAGCGCCCGCGCCGCTCTCTCGGCATTGAACAAGGACCACAAATTCAAGTCTATGTATACGCATTATTTACCTGACAACCGGCAGCATTTCTCACCGACATTGAACGTGTGACATAATTAATCTGATGTAATATGTGTGATATTGGTGCGGTCAATGTCAGTACCAGCCTGTCTGCTAGAGCAAGGTAATAAGTTCTATGACGTAGTTTATTCTTACTGTGCTCGTCATCAACTAACTAATTAGCATGCTTTTTTGTTAGCTTTTCTATAAAAATAGGTGTTACGGGAGTAAAACGAATTTCTTAGAACATGGATTACATAGACAGAAAATTATTTCTGTTCTTAATATAACGTAAAATCAACGATATAAAATATACACGTTAGTATATACCCAAACAAAGGAATTATGACTACACATAATAGGATAGGTACCTACTCAATATAAACACTTAGGTACGGTTTACATGGCACTTGTCGTCATAAAGGTTTTATACTATGTAGGAAAATTAGTCAGTAGTAGTATATCCACGTGCGTTATGTTAAAAATATTTTGACTAATAATAATATAAGTATAGAAGAACTTATATTATTATCAGTAAAAATATTTTTTTTTCATAACGTAAGAACTGAGCACGCCATAATTATAGCGGTAAGTCCATTCTTTGAGGAGCGGCTGGAAAGTATCTCTTCACTCTGCTTTCCGCATGACGCAGGTTTTCCGAACACGTCACTTCGGGAAATTCCTGCACCGGATTCGTGCGGAAGTGATGGCCGGGTGTCGCCACTGTGTGGGCCGCCCGGTGGACACGATGGAACACGGTTGAAGTGTGCCCAAAAGGGGCACATTTCAACCGTGCTTGGGTTGAAATGTGCCCCTTTAGGGCACACTTTAACCGTGCTCAATGGGCAGCACCGACCAGGCCTTGATGCTGGTCTTGGTCCGAAGTGAGGCACTCCTCGCGTACGGTAGGCGGCCGCCTCCTACTGCAAAGCAGTCTTACTAGCAAAAGAGGAGAACGCATGCGTGAAGCAACGGGCCTCACGCCCCAGTCGCCGCCGGGATTTTGGTCCCAAGTTCCTTGCAGACGGCGAGCATTGGATAGCTCGCCGTCCACCTGGTCGGTTGTCCAGACGCGTATCGTCACAAGAAAAAAAAAAACTTTTTTGTCGTAAAAAGTTAAAAGAGTTAAAACTTACCGTTTAGCTGAAATTGGCGAGATGAAGACCCTTTAGATTTCATTTATGATATTTCAGCCGGATGCGAATTATTGTAACTTTACTCCTATTTTTGGTCCGGACTATTATTATCTACTTTACTTAATTATTTTTTCATTCAATAATTTCTACATTTCTCTTCTAGCTGCAACCATGTCGGATCAGGACACAAAACTCAAATTCGGTTCGTGCTAAATAAATTTACCTACATTGAGTAAATATTTGTGTTGTCTGCTATATTATCTCGTATGTCTTTGATTTTAGTACCGTTTTAATTTGCAATTACAGTTCCGTTTATATAGAGTACTTAATATTTATTTATGGTATTTGTTAATAAATTAAGTGTAACGATAATGTTACCTACGCAACTTATTGTTCCGTCTTACCAATAATACTTACCTATTCGTCCCACATGCTTCAAACAGTTTGTTGGTCATGGTCAAATTATTCCGAGCTTAGATAATAATTGTGACATATTATACCGCTAATAAATGATAAATAACATTTATTTTGCAAATAAGTAAAAAAAAACACAAATTACACATCATCTTTTTCATCAAATTAAACTAAATGAGGCCGGTGTTAGAGGTTTCGATAAACTATGGCTAGACGTCAAAGTCTCTTTTAAAGTCGACACAGTAAATATTTAATGATCAAATTATATGAGAACCAGGAAGATCAGTGTCTCAGATGGGGTTTTGAGGATAGAGAATAGACAGGTCCACACAGATTTGAGTGGACCTGTCCAGTTAATCATTTATTAGTAATCTAACTCTACTGGATAATACTACTGAATACTCTTAAAATTCAATAAACGATTTAATTAATTTAAGCTTTGTTGTGCATGTATGTATATGCTTTATAAATATGCAAAATTCATATCCCATTAAAATAAGGTTTTCTTTCTATACCAGGTGTCCTGATAAAACATGTATTTTAAGTTTTGTATACGGCAAAAATAGTTACTGGTTTAAATAACATTTGACTGCTTTGCTTGCTTTTTGCTTTTTTTATTTCTGTGCTAACCTAAACCAACATGATTCTGCTACATCTGAACGTGGCTATGTATGTACGCTAGTATACTTAATATAACACCCAGCTCGGCAACCAAGTACCTACTACTTGGCTGCCGAGCTGGGTGTCGCGGGTTCGATTCCCGCGCAGCAATGGCCTACAGAATTATACTGGGTCTGGATGCCTTGAGTATGTGAATTGACAAGGTTGTGAAAGCACCCTCTATAAAAGAGTACCTTCTAAAGTTGTCAAAAAATAAAAGGCTAATTTTGACATTTGTATTTTGACTACTCAGCTTGTCCGGTGTAGTGTAACTGTAACTACTGCTAAAATGGCTACTACTACGCCGCCGCCGGACCCTTAATTATTATTTTATTGTTTCTTTCAGTCTCGTTTCAAGTTACATTGGGTCTTTCTCAAATGTCAAAAGGGTATTTTTTAATTTTTTAACGACTTTAGTGTAAAATAAAGTTAACAAAAAAAAAATTGAGGTAGGTACAATTTACCATGTCACGCAGCGCCACTATAATTCTATCCAGCTAGATAGTTGCTGGCGAAGTTCAGTGGCGTAGCTTCAACTAGTTGCCGTTTTCTTTTTATTCGAATTTCTCAGAATAGAATTTTACATAACACTTAATGGGTGCCTTAATCCGATACACTTATAAAACCTAAAAATATATATATTGTCGTAGGTATTCAATATTTTATTATAGTTTTTAGTTGGTATTTAAAGTAAAGTAATAGAGTTGACCACCCTGTTATTTTTAAATCATTATATTAAAGTAGATTATTGCAATTATTTCAGAAACAATGGAGGCCGGAGATTTCAAAGATTTCGCCAAGGCGATGTCTGACTACATTGCTGAATATTTGGAAAATATCAGAGACAGGTATATTTTTCTTTATATTCAAACAGTTAAGGCATTATCTTTTGGAGGTAATAAAATAACCTTAATTCAGTTCTCACCTTATTTTTTGCCCGCGAACAATCAATATACTTAAATAATAATTTATGCAGGTACCTAACCTCCTTAGATATTGAATTGAATTCTTTTACAATATTTTATTATACTTGAACTTATTTTTTTTTTGTTAATTTTCCAGGCAAGTGGTCCCCTCAGTGAAGCCGGGTTACTTGCGTCCGCTGGTGCCGGAGCAGGCTCCTGAGAAGGCGGAGCCCTGGACGGCGGTGATGGCTGACATCGAGCGCGTGGTCATGTCCGGGGTCACGCACTGGCATTCCCCGCGCTTCCATGCCTACTTCCCCACCGCCAACTCCTACCCCGCCATAGTGGCGGACATGCTCAGCGGGGCCATTGCTTGCATTGGATTTACTTGGGTATGCTTTAATTTGTACCTACTTAAGTTACGTTGTTTTGTCTCACCAAGGCGATTTGGTCTTAGAGGTTTGTGTAGATTCTCAAGGACAGTTTTTTCTGTGTGCGTAAACTTGCAGTACTCGGTATCACCACACACAACCAATACCAAGCCTTCTTCGTGAGTACAACTTAGTACGTAGGTAAACTAGCCTGGTATATATAATATAAACGTTATTTTAAAGTTTACTTTGTCCATATTGGAATTCATACATTCTGCGGACCAACGCACGACGCCAGTGTCAATGTCACTTAGGCACATGGATAATTCGAACAAGGAAAACCGGTTGCATGCATATTCGCTCGCGGGTATTTTTTGCGTAAGCAAAATATAAACTGTATGTACAATACTTAGGTACACTTGCAATGCGTATTGTGTCTAAATACCTATCTACTTATTGTGCTTCGATTCGATTACTTTCACAGTTGCACTAATATGACGATTGCCTGGCCACCTGCCTCACTATTTTATTGACCGAGAGAATATTATCCTCTAAGAGTCTAAGATGCTAGTTTAAGCTTTGATATAAAATTCCCGCTAATTTCGCACGTTATGGGAGCTAAGTGCCCTACTAATATCTGACGAAAAGACTGATTTCATCTTCGAGAATTACAGGTACAAACGTACGCTATGTAAAAAAAAACAGAATGATAAATAATTCATCAAACATTTCAGATTGCGAGCCCTGCGTGCACTGAGTTAGAGGTGGTGATGCTCGACTGGTTGGGCCAGATGTTGGGCCTGCCCGAGTCGTTCCTGGCCCGGTCGGGGGGAGAGGCCGGCGGCGTCATCCAAGGCACTGCTAGCGAGGCCACGCTGGTCGCGCTACTCGGAGCCAAGAATCGCACCATGTTACGCGTTAAGGAACAGCATCCTGAATGGACCGACACCGATATTCTGGCGAAACTCGTCGGTTATTGTAGCAGTAAGTTGTGCATTGTAATACAATAAATCACCAAAATCAATGAATATAGACGTTTACAAGTATATTGGGTCACCTGTCTGAAGCTTTACAACACATTTACAGGTTTGCATGATATTCATAATGGTACTTGGAGTACATTTTTGATAAATGTATAATATTTTAGTATGATTAGTTGTCAGACTTTCGAGCGTTTTTTACAATTTTATTGGGCCCCTTATTCCGAAACTTTAGGCATTTTTTCGAGCGCCGGGTGTAGAGGTCTTGATAGATATATAACGGAACAAGATTAGCTTCATTCTGACTATATCACGAAGCAATTCGGTCATATTTATTTTCCATTCACAGAGCAATCCCATTCTTCTGTGGAACGAGCTGGTCTCTTGGGAGGCGTAAAGCTTCGCGCTTTGCAGCCCGATGGAAAGCGAAGACTTCGTGGGGACACTCTTAAGGATGCCATAGAGGAAGACCTTCGCAACGGCCTTATTCCTTTCTATGTATGTATTTTTTTTCCAATTATTTAGCAATAAGACTAAAATAGTTTACCTTCTTGAATTTAACCTATGTGCATCATTATTTCAGGTCGTGGCTACTTTGGGTACCACATCTTCATGCACGTTTGACGCTTTAGAAGAAATAGGTGAAGTGTGTTCTTCGCATAACATATGGCTGCACGTGGACGCAGCCTACGCTGGTTCCGCATTCATCTGTCCTGAATACAGATACCTCATGAAGGGCGTCGATAAAGCCGATTCCTTTAACTTTAATCCGCACAAATGGCTGCTGGTTAACTTCGATTGTTCCGCCATGTGGCTCAAGGAACCGCGGTGGATCATCGACGCTTTCAACGTTGACCCATTATATTTGAAACACGATCAGCAGGGATCAGCACCTGACTACCGTCACTGGCAAATACCTTTAGGCCGTCGTTTTAGAGCACTCAAGTTGTGGTTTGTCTTGCGTCTGTACGGTGTAGAAAATCTCCAGAAACACATCAGAAAACACATTGCATTGGCTCACCTCTTTGAAAAACTATGCAGTGCTGACGAACGGTTCGAAATTGTCGAAGAAGTTACTATGGGACTTGTTTGCTTCAGATTGAAAGGCGATAACGAACGGAATGAAGAATTACTCAGGCGCATTAATGGTAGAGGAAAAATTCATTTAGTTCCATCAAAAATTGATGATACTTATTTCCTCAGAGTAGCAATTTGCTCACGCTACAGCGAAGAAAGTGACATTCACATATCTTGGGAGGAAGTAAAGGCTTCTGCTGATGAAGTACTCAAAGGCCGTTAAAATATTTCGCAATTAAACATTCAGCAATAATAACTATAAGCGGTTGCTTTTAACTTCCAATAAATATCCGATTTCAGCTGTAAACACAAAATTTTTCCTATGTCTGTCTAGTCGTCCACACATTGGAGGGATGTTTTTAAATGGATCGTAGACAGATCCTAAAGGTCCTGACAAACCTGAACATTCTAGGTATCCAACAGACAACGATCATTCGTTTTGAGCCAACATCGCCGACGATAATGCTCCTGTGTTGTAACGATAATGATCATTCTCATCCATCTCTTACTCAAACAATTATTACTCAAGGACTTTCAAGATAAAGGGTACTAATTAATGCAGCCGCCCCTCTAGACAATATAGGATATAAATTGTTAAAAAAATACTCTAAGCATGTCTAAGACGTGAAATCAGACAATTTTATCCATTAGTAGTTTCAATATTCTTGAAATTGTTGTAACACGTGTAAACAATTAATTTCCATGTCTTTATCTATACCTAGATATTTGGAAGTTATTAAAATATGTATCTCTATTATAAATGTAGAGTTTGTTGTATTAGAAGCACAGTATAACCATGTACCATAACTGTGATAGAAGTGTGTGTTATTTTTTTTAATGAATTGCCGTAAAAGACAATAAATGTAGGAAATCAAAATCTATAAATAATTATGACGTATGTGTCATTGAATGATCTGCAAGTACCTCTAAATTCAGGGGATTATCGACTGCATAGCCAAACTTGCCGTTAAAGTTTATTTAAGTAGATATCATTATTATGACCTAAGTTGACTAGGTACAATAGATCCTACTGTACCTACGAGATAAACCTACGATTAGCAAAAAAAGTTCAATAATAAGTACTTCTTTTTTCAATCAATTAAAATATCTACTATCTAATAATCTCGTGTATATAATTCATTTTGCGAGCTTCAAGTAAGATTTTGTTTGCTGACAGTGATTTGTGATTGTGATAATTTAATATTGGATTAGATTGGACCAATGTGCAATGCGACCTAGGTATAATGCCCAGGTACTGTTATTTTAAAAATAAAATAAATTGTGTCTCATGTCTCATTCGTGGCAAAAGGATGGGTCGGCTCTTGAATGAACTTTAAATCAGCAGTAAAAATAGATTGAAACCAAACTCTTTGGTATCTATTGGTACCACATTTTATTTTTTGTCGCCTTTAAAGAGTTTTAAATCCTCATATGTGTACAAGTTTGAAGTTGGTACCTAAACAACTTTTGCTTAGCCAACGACTCGTATTGGTAGCCCGAATTCCTAATATTTTTTAGACATACTTACTATTAGATATATTATCTACATCTACACTAATATAATAAAGAGGTAAAGTTTGTTTTTTTGTTTTTTTGTTTGTAGGAGGTAATCTCTGGAACTACTGGTCCGATTGGAAAAATTTTAGCAACAATAGAAAGCTGCTTTACTCCTGAGTGACATAGGCTATATTTTATTTATTTATTTATTTATTTATTTATTTATTTATTTTACTTTAACAAAAACGGCTATCCACCAATTACACTAGTTAAAGATATATTAGACTCACACACTCATCTCACAGAACTCCAGACATACTGACATGATCGCCTTCCATTCGTCCGCAAACACATCACATTCAGGGTGCGTGTCCAAAAGAGAGTTGAGCGCAAAGAGAGTACGAGGGACAGGAGACTGTGCACGCGCAACAGTGTGACTCGCAGGCACAGCGAATAAGCTATGTCTCCTGATACGGCTATATTTTATTGGAGCACAAAGTTGAGATAGCTCAGTAAGCAGCTCTGGAGCATCAATTTTTCCATGAAGGATTTTTAACATTGATACTAACTGGTCATTTTTTCTTCTGACCTCTAGTGAGTTATACCCTACAGAACCCAGCAGAAACTTGGTAGGGTACATAAAAGGATAGTATCCGTAGATACGCTTGTAGAGATATCTCAGATAGGCTTTTTGCACTTTCTCTAACATCAAAACATATTTTTTCTCATGTGGGTTCCAGACGCATGCACTAGACTCAAGCTTACTTCGAACAAGCACGTTAAAAATAGACTTGATAGCACTTGTGTTTTCAAAATCTTTAGCATTTCTTAAAATGAAACCCAAACGCCTAAATGCATCTTTTGCAACTGCTAAAATGTGGTCATGGAAGGTTAGTGTATGATCAAATGTGACACCTAGATCTTTGATTGTGACTGTTCTGGTAATTATGTTGTCATTGATTTTATAATTAAAGGAGACTGGATTACGTGCTCTGGTAAAGCTCAAGACGTAGCATTTTGACGAATTGAATTCCATTTTGTTGTTTACACTCCATTCGTATATAGCATTAATGTCGCTTTGTAATGCCATGCAATCTGTCTCAGAGTGGATTTCAAGAAATGTTTATGTACGCGGGCGAAGCTGCGGGCAAAAGCTAGTAATTTATATTTAGGTACCTATTTAAATTATCGATGTGTAATGTTTACCTATCTATGTGTCTATTTAAAATATAGCTGTTTGTTATTTATTATACCTATTTACTGCGTAATAAACAATCAAAAAACAATGTTTAAGATTATTATTTCGAACTCGAGTAGAAAGCCTGGTCAGTGTAAGTACCTATCTACCTGTGATAAGAATTAAGGCTTAATTCGCTATTCAGTTAACAGCCTACCCTGACAACTAACAACGAGAAAGAGGCATTGAGCTGCTAAGTGCTAAGTATACTGTAGGTATATAGGTACCCTACATAGCTTCATCAACCCTACAAAGCTTCTCTAACAGTTTACTTTAGGTCGTAAAATAGATCTCAATAAGCTACTGTACGTAGTTCACCCGATGCTATTAGACGCATCGGGTAACGAGATAAGTACCTACACATAAAGTGACGAAAAATAAATACGGCACCCCGACACGGACAAGTTAGCTTCCTTTAAACCCTGCTGATGGAAATAGGACAATCAGCGCAGCGAGGCTGCTCCTTCTCCTGCAAAACAGTAATGCGAAGGAGGTGGTGGAAAGCGTGAGAGATAAAAAACTGCCACAGGAGACGCTTCGGACGTCGGGAGTGTCAGGGCAATTTCCAGCCAACCGCCACTAATGGTTGGCTGGAAATTGCCTATTGAATTACCTAGACTTGCGAATAGCGAGTACCTATTGGGTAGCTCATTGTCCGACGAAGACCAAACCCTGTGTGCGTGTAGGTACATAGCGACATACCATGTGCGACAGTATAATTATCTATACCTACTCAGCTAATATTTGTATGGTGGTCAGTTAAATGTTTATGAAGTATAAAGTTAAAAAGTCATTTCTAATTCGAGTTATCCGATTACGAAAATTCTATCACTCATAGAATACCATCGCTGATTGTTACAGGTACCTACCTATATTATTATAGTGTAGTGGGAGGTTAGGCAGAGATCAAATATTATATCTTCATTCTAGAAAGGAAAAAAATTAAAACAATGGAAGAATTTCTTTCTTTCTTTTTTTTCTTCCTTTGTTTTATTTTTTTTCCTCTCAGGATGCAATCATGACTATAAGCCGTGGTTGATACAGAAAATACTTGCAGTATGAGTAGGTAGCTTTAAATTAAAGGGCCCCGACACAAAACTGCAAAAAAAAAACAAATTAAAATAATAATTTGTTTAAAATCTTAATTTGTTTTTGTTGAAGAGAGAAGACTTACCAAATTTCAATAGTATGGTTCTCATAGTTTCTGAAAAACAGTGGCTGTGACATACGGACGGATCGACAGACAGACAGACCTGACGAATCTATAAGGATTCTGTTTTTGCTATTTGGCAACGGAACCCTAAAAACTTGTTAATTGTAAGCCAGCCTTCATGTTAGTCTTGAGAAAGCTTTTTAAACAAAAATAAAGAAAATGATTCTCTTTTTTCACTTCTGTCGCTCTATGATGTTTTAAACGTCACCACTATATGCGAAAGCTTCCAAAATTCGAGAGTGATATGTAATTTTTACAAGTTTTAGATGGCATTTATATCTGCAATATCAGAATGAAATTGTCACGTATAAAACTAATATGGAATAGGGATATTTGGAATTTTATAAACAATCTCAAGTGTACGACTAGGCGCTATCCTAACAGTGCGTTGAAGACTGGTGAGCGACAGTATGGCAGTGCGGTAAGCGCAGCGGGGCAAGAACAATGTATTCTAGACTCGTGCAGCATCAATCCCAACTGTCGGGAACCACGTGTCATCATTGTGGGTGCCGGAATGGCAGGCCTGTCAGCTGCACACCGACTCTCGCAGTGCGGTATAAATAATTTCCTGATTCTAGAAGCTAAAGAAAGGTATGCTATAGGTATACCTTCATATCTAATATATATTAACATGTTTTAGAGCGAAACAGATTACCAAAAATTATTAAGTACGTAGGTACCTACTAAAGAAAGAAGTTCTAAAGAATTTTTGGTGTATTATTCTTTTATGTTACACATACACCTTTGACAGTATATTCTTGTTGCTTTAATTCCATTTGTGTACCTACATTTAATTTCGATAGATACCTAAATAAATATCTTTTTTGTAGACCTGGAGGACGAATTCATTCGTGTTGGCTTGGAGATGCGGTAATCGAAATGGGAGCTGAATGGATTTTTGGCGCATGTTTACCAAACTCTGTATACACGCTAGCATCGCAAGATAGACTTTTACAACAACCTTTACCTCGCTTAGATGCATCAAGAGGCCTGTTTTGTACTAGCGAAGGACGAGCAGTTGATTTGCCAGTTACGATTACGGCTTATCATACGTTTAGGCAAATAGAACAACAAGCAGCTAGTTTATTTCGACTCGGTGGAGAAAGGCAACATGGAACTCTGTTAAACTTTATCGGCTTACGTATACAACAAGAACTACATAATTTTCCAGAAGATCAAAGATATGACGCCGCAAGAGTCATGTTTGGATTGACTAATATTTTAAGGAACAAGTGCGGAGATGACCTGTCCCTAGTCAGTGCCGATCAATATGGCAGTTACATTGAACTCCCTGGTGGCTGCGTCCGCGTGCCTTTAGGATATGTCGGAGTGATGGCGCCCTTACTGCGCGGCCTGCCTGACAATTGTACACGCTATAATAAACCTGTGAGCGTAATTCGATGGGGGCAAGGCGCAACTGGCGAAGGACGCGCAATGGTAAAATGTTGTGACGGCGAAGAATTGTACTCTGATTACGTTATCGTTACAGTGTCTCTTGGATGCCTCAAATGTCAAGCTGATAAATTATTTGCTCCACCGCTACCATGCTGTAAATTAAATGCGATATGCAATTTAGGTTTTGGTCTTAGTGACAAAATATTTCTAGAATATGCCGAACCTTTCTGGGTGTGCCAAGAAGGCAACTTAAAACTCGCTTGGTCGGCAGAGGAATTACAATGCAGAAGTGATTGGACTCGAGGAGTATGTGCAGTAGACGAACTACCGGGCAGTAAACATGTGTTATGTGCTATAATATCAGGTCAAGAAGCGGCTGTGATGGAATCAATGGCAGATAATGACGTCGCTGAAGGCCTTACCCAGATACTACGCAGGTTTACGGGAAACCCCTGTCTTCCTTATCCACAGATGATGTTACGGTCTCGATGGGCATCAGATCCACATTTTTGCGGGGCATATTCATACATGAGTTGTTGTTCCACGGTGAGTCACCAATGCGAATTAGGTACTCCAGTGCCAGGTCCGTGTGACCCAACGCCGCCCGTTTTGCTGTTTGCGGGTGAGGCAACAGTTCCCGGCTATTTTGCCACAGCACACGGAGCACGATTGAGTGGCATTCGGGAAGCCGAACGTATTATATTACTAACAAAAAAATTCGATGGTCCCCCAAAATCTTAAGTTAATTTAAGAATTGTATTTTTATTGTTTTGTCTTCAATATAACCTACATTATTCTCTGTTTTTATGATGTGATGTTACTTTCGAAGACTCGTTTTATTAAATCAGGTTGATCTGCTGCATTTGTATGTTGTTTTTTCAACACTTAGCAAACGAAATTTCCTGCAAGTCGCAAGTTTCACCCCTCTCAAAGATTCATGAATTTAAGTCACCCTTTAAGTAGAAAATCTACTCGTTTATCTCAGTACTTCCATTCCAATCAACTAAACCGATCAACTGGTTGACCGAAATGGAGCTCGAACGGATCACCTTCTGTTGTTCCATTCCAACCAACTGAACCAATCAACTAGTTGTGCGGAATGGAATTCAGTCGGATCACTATCTTTAACAGTTCCATGATGGAACTTCTGATGGTTTTTTAGGGTTCCGTAGTTAACAAGGAACCCTTATAATTTCGTCAAGTCTGTCTGTCTGTTCGTCCGCGGATAATCTCAGCGACCGTTAGCACAGCTGAAAATTGGTATCAATATGTAGGTAGGTATATCAACCACGCCGACAAAGTGCACAAACAAAAAGTGGAAAAAAAATGTTTTATTTGGATAGGTACCTCCCCTACACGTAAAGTGGGAAGTAATT
This sequence comes from Mythimna loreyi, assembly GCA_029852875.1. Lineage (NCBI taxonomy): Eukaryota > Metazoa > Arthropoda > Insecta > Lepidoptera > Noctuidae > Mythimna > Mythimna loreyi. The sequence continues at coordinate 9,734,646 of CM056786.1, forward strand.
TTTTTGTGTGCGTGTGGTGTGAGGGCCCGTTTGTTAAAATTCTTTCAAAATATGCTTAAGATTTAGTGAACATTCCCAAACAATTTTAATTTCCGGTCAGTGGGTAGCCTTAGTTTCCACCATAACGTATGACATATCTATTGTTGGATAGGTATTTAAAAATGATTAAGGGTCAGTAAAATAATTTTTTGATAATGTAGTACCTAAATATAAAACAAGGCGTCTTCCCCTCGTAACTTTTGAACCATAAGTTTAGAAAAATTGAAAAAAATCTCAAAAGTTTTCGAGAAATTTTAACTTCTTTACATATTTCACTATCCTGAGCGTATCTTCTTTCAAATAAAAATACAAAAAGATTAAAATAGTAGGTACCTAGTCCAGTGCAATTAGCACTGTTAACGATAAAAAGTGGACCTAAATAGTAGTAGAATGAAACCCATTAGAAAAGGAAGATAATATAGCAAAAATTTAAGGAAAAATAAATTACGGTCGATCTGAGGTCGGGAAGTGGATGGGTGTGCGGTTTTAAGGGTAAAAAATGGTTTATCTCTAATTCCGGCAAAACTACCGGTTCTATGGAAAAAGTCTAATGACAAACTTGTAGGTTATAAAAAGATCTACGACTTTTGTATTTACACTTTTTCACATAGCCTCAAAATCTATGTGAAAAATCCAAAAAACAGTTTTTGAATTTAATTTTTATCTCCTTTAAAAATTACTTTTTTTTCACAAAATTTGGTGAAGTTTCCTTTTCATGTCTCAAACTTACTATATTTTTTTGATTTAAAATATTCACAGTTGCTCTTTATTTTGACTTAACATCGAAAAAACAGCTTATTTTTCAATCGAAAAATCTCACGTAAAAATATGTGGTTTTTTTTTAAAAGTTTGTTGTCTTCTTATTCATTGAAATCTTTACTTTTTGATGGTGTAAAAAAAGTATACATTATTACATTATTTTTTTTTTCAGAAAATGCAAAAACTAAAAAATCTCGAATCAGAAATTACTTTTGTTTAATAATTATTAGCGACCCGCTCCAGCTTCGTGCGGGTGAAAAGGTGATATATTATACATATAAACCTTCCTCTGGAATCACTCTATCTATTAAAAAAAACCGCATCAAAGTCCGTTGCGAACTTTCAAAGATCTACATCATCGCACCCGGCGAATAGGTTTACGCAATCCAAAAAACCGGGTACCTACAGCGCCATCTCTCGGGGAATTGGGTTGCAATTTTTAACATGGGCTACTGCATTGTTTCATTGTGAGAAATTTGTGACGGGCGGGAAACTACGAAACCCTACACTGAGCGTGGCCCGACACGCTCTTAGCCGATTTTATTTTAACTTAGTTTACATAATATATTTTATTATCATGAACGTATCTTCTTTCAAATAAAAAAATCGGTTGACGCAATTCAAAATTAACACCGAAAACCCAACACACAAAACCCGTCTAATTTGTATAAAGTAACCCAATTTCCCGACAGACAGCGCAGTGCTTTGGGCTACTTTGTACCGTTAAAATTATTCTTGAGTTGATGGGGTCGGAATGGGTATGAGCTATTCAATTGTCGAATTGTTTGGTGGGTTTCTCGTTCGCATTGGTGGTATTTGTTCTTGCTCGTTTTTAACTCTTTAATTTTGTGACGGACAGGAAACTACAGAATCCTACACTGAGCGTGGCCCGACATACTCTTGGTCGGTCTTTTTTGTTTATCATTTCAGCTGAAAGATTTGTACTGGTCGCCATAATGAACGGTCCTGTGCGTCTTGCATCAATCGGATTTCCGCAACCCTTAGCAGGTCATCGGGCCATCTTAAATCGGACTTATTTTAAATATTCGATGCCTTCTTTAACGGGCTTCTGAATGAACGATAAACCTAGGAGATAACTATTGGCTAAGTATGTAGGTACTATCTTAGACAATAGTTATCTCGATGTTTATAAGCCACTGGTGATTATAAAAAATAACGACGAAGGCTAAGTTAATCAAGGTATGCGTATGTTCGTTTCATAAAAGTATTTATTGTAATGCGTGGAATATGCACGCGGGTCGAGTGCAGGGCGTGGCCATCCTGCATGCATGATAATATATTGCGCGGATTTCATCACGCATGCGGAGCTGCCAGTGGCGTAGCGTGGGTAAGGCGGAGGGAGCGCAAAATGTCGCCGGTATATCTATGATTAATTCATTTCATGTGTCAGAACGTCTGACAAGTCAAAAAACAACAATGACGTAAATTTTAAACAGAGGCGTCTCTAGCCCTTGTGGCGCCCGTGTGCAACCAGTACCCTGGCTCCATCTACTTTAGTAGGAGGGGCGGGGGTCAAAATGGACTACTAACCTTATACAGTTATACAGGGTGATTTTGAAATCGTGAACGAAATTTTAACAGTGGCTTCTACTCATGATACTGAACAACTTTGCTAAGTTAAGCCCAGACCAGTAGTCTGTAAGAGGAAAAAAAACTAGAAAGAATTCTTTTACTTCCGCTTTGTTGTTGCTTGCAGTCAAACTTGGCTATAGGGTCGATTGAACAAGAATTGGCTGCAAATATTGATTTTGACAAAGTTATTACCGACTTCCCTGCTCATAAGGCCCGTAGAATCCGCTTGTAAAACCTCTCATCGTATTTTACCTTCAATAAAAGATACCTCATTTAATAGATACCGTTTGCAGCAATAAGTAAACCTCCGTGAAGTAGACCAATTAAAAACATGTACCTATGATAAGATCCTTTTCTGATAGGTACCTACCTATATTCATTTGGTCACCTTCAAAAAAAGTTTTCAGACAAGAATAATCATGTCTTTTTCTCCTGTAGTAAATAATTGGCATGTTGGCAGAATAACTTTAGTGAGAATTGCCTGTGAAATTTAATTTTAATTAAGCACCTTTAGAATGGGGGCGGCAAAATGGGTCTTCCGCACCGGGCGCCGAGATGGCACGCTACGCCACTACGCCCCGCATCTCGCGTGCGTTTTCCATGCTTAAATTACGCTTCATAACACCAGGGGCAAGCCTTTAGAATATAATATCTAACAAAATCGATGTATGACGTACCCACCTGTATTATTTCAAGGGCATTAAGGAAAACTTACCTATAAAATTTGTTATTTTGACAACGCAAACACATTTTTTTTTGTTTGTAGATGTTTATACATAATGTATAGTAGGTATTTACTTCGATAAAAACGCGCCATTTATGACGTGATGCTTTGACTACGTCAACCACAACGGGGGTTTTTTCTAAGTTTGCTGCTTGTGTGTCGTCAATTCGTCATAACACAAAATAATACGCATAGATAAGTAACCATGTGTTTATACTTTATTTTAATATTAACACATGGCGCTGCTGCAAACACGCACTTCGAACGATATATAAACAATCAAAACATGCAGTACGAAACAATACTACTATAATTTTGTTGAAAATCGTGTGTGCGTGAATCTTCTTACATCCAATAAAAAAATTCATCCAATGACTTTTCCCGCTCTTGGGCGGAACGCGAGAGCGTCTCTGAATTTTACTGACTAAACTTACTCCTGTTCCTTCTTTGCCTTCGTTCCAGAGTCCCAGGGTCCTCTTTCGTATACAAACCATGGCTCTTGGGCGGAACCCGAGAGCGTCTCTGAATTTTACTGACTAAACCCACTCCTGCTCCTTCTTTGCCGAATGATAGTACTTACTCCTTTTAACATGAATTTCGGAGATTAGCCACAATAAATAGACAGACTGTTGGGAATTTATTAAAAAAAATGCATTCCGTTACTTTTTTATTAAATACGTAGGTATGAAAGAATATTAAATAAATAAAGTAATATACTTTCATATGTATTTAGTTATTTTGATTTAAAAAATGGACACATTACCACGAAGGACCACAGAACAATGCTCGGTGACCTCAATAGAACTTCCGAAAAAGTGGAATTTCAAATGAACCTTAAAAAAGCCAAAGTCAGGATACCTAAACAGATGTTTAGCGTGCAGTAGCAGCCACTCAGTTTTGAGACTACACTCAAAGTTGCAGATGGCTACGATTACCTCGTACAGACGGTCCAGTCGAGTAAGTCTAACTTCGATTAGGTCATTCGTCGAATATGACTTCGGCTGGGCAGTGATAGAAAAGCGCGATATCTTGTTGTCCAATTACGTGATATTAGCATCTCAAGAAGTTCATGACTAGTGCGTTCCGCTAATGATGACATTTGGCTCCGAAACACGGTCTCTTATAATGGGCTCAAAATCAACCACAGGACAATGACGCTCAGTTTCCTTGCGTTGCTGATGATGGACAGGACAGAGAACCAAGGTTACTGACATAGCACGAAAAAATCGCCAGACTTAAGTAGCAGTAGACAGGGCACATTGCTGAACAGATGGTTGATGGGGACGAAATGTTCTGGAGTTGCCAGAGTTGACCATACACAGCATTGGAAGGCCTCCCACAAGGTGGTCGCGGGATATCAAAGGATACTAGAAGTACAAGACCGGCTATAATGGCGACATTTCTTTGTTCAACAGTTGATGTCTTTTGGATGAAATAATGTTTGTATAATAGGTATGTAGATATAAAATCTGACAATTGCAAAATTGCCCTAATTAATTAAACTTCATTATACTGGTACATTAACACCAATTTATTTAAATTATTTTTGCCTCATTTAACTTAAATACAATATTCTAAATAACTAAATGATATTAAATCATCCTTAATAAATATTAATGATTTTATACAGTTTGTTTAAATATGAATGAGGTAATAATAAAGAGTAACTGATGAATGACAGTTTTACAGGCAAAACTTTAGCCCACCTAGAAAACTACCACCATTTCCAGCACTAAATGACAGATCATCAAATTCAAAAGACACTTTGTGCCCAGTATAATGTCTGTGTCTAAATTCTACAACATATGAATATGTGTGAAGTCTGTTACGAGGCCACACAAAAGTGATTTTGTACCATTCATCTTTCTTAATAAAGAAAGGTTCTGAGAGCTCTATATTAACCATTGAGTCATATTCAACTGTTTTTGCAAAGTTAGTAAGTTTATAATCACTATTATCTGATTCACACTCTACAGACACAGACATCTGCTCCGAGTAAACTTTAGCTGTGTTGTTGCGGAAATGTACTGCTGGTGCCATTCTGGTTGGTACACAAAGTGAATTGATAAATATAGACTTGTCAACTTTTATTCGAGAATGTATGATGTAATTATTTGAATCTATAACTATTGGAGGCATAGACCTTACAGGGCTCCTGTAGCATAGGTGCCATTGCAGTTTCAATAAATTCCTGGGCAAATCAGTTAAGCCAATTGAACCAATTATTTCTTTTTCATCCATATTTGAACTCTTTATAACTTTTTTTATAGCCTCATACTCATATGGCAGCAGAAGATTGCTTCTATCAGATACAATTTCCTCAAGTTCTTTGACAGTCAATGTCAAAAACCTCAACAATTGTAATAAACCATATTTTTTTAGCACATCACGTCTATTTTCAAATGTGTCTAGAATGTTATTCTGTTTGCAGCAATAAGTAGACCATTCAAAAATATGTATGATAAGATCCTTTTCTGATATATTCATTTGGTCACTTTCAAGAAAAGTTTTCAGACAAGAATAGGTAATCATGTTTTTTTTCTCCTGTAGTAAATAATTGGCATGTTGGCAGAACAACTTTAGTGAGAATGTAATAAGTTGTTTATCTTGCATGTATTCTGGGTAATTTAGGACCTCAACCACATTATCCACACTTATATTGGCTTCAATATATGAAATGCACATCTCAGTCAGGTGTTCCAGCATGTATTTTCTTGAGGCATACAATAATTCAAAGGCTTGATCTATAGTACTAATTTCAACAGTATCAGTATAAATGTAATTTAGGATCAATTGAAAAATATCAGGTTGAATGTCTGTAATCAGAATATCCTCTTCAGATGATAATGGACCATAAAACATAGCTTCAAATACAGGACTACTAATACCCAGGATCAATTTATGTGCTTTGATTTTTTTTCCTGCCACAGAGAAACTGCAGTCACTCCATTCATATGATACCAACAGCTTCTTAACACGGTCATATAAACTTGTTTGGTTATAAGTGGATTGGTCAGCCTTCAGGTAGCCCATCTGCAAAAAATAAAAGGCTCTTAATATGGCTTTGGTTTTTGCTACCTACACATAGGCTGCATGCTTTGGTTTTTTATTCCTTACTTTGAGGCAAGCACTCACAGAACAGGTTTTCTAGTTATATATCTAAGATAATAAGATAATACTATAAATTACTTTATGTATCTAGTTTGTACTTGAAGTATCTAATTACAAATTTATCCACTAAGTCACACACATCAGAAGCACATATAACGCGATGCGATGCCGCCAATAAAGTAGGTATCTACTAGGGTCAAAGACCTAATTTTTACTATACAGTTATGTGGGTCCATTATGGGACACATTTCAACTTTTCTCTAAATGCCTTCACGTCCTAAGACTTTTAAAGGATAATAAGGAATTATATTACTAAAAATTATCATACCTTAATCCAGTAGGTAGCTGTTTTTTTCAAATCCAAACTATTTAACCTTGATCTTGAGATGATCACGCGACTGGTAGGGATGCGATTGAAGCGTAACAAACTGCTATTACCTACCTAATTATCCTCAAGAGACACGACAATGGAATTATTTTGAACGGCGCTTCGGTGCTTCCTAAATATCACAAAATGCTGCTAATTGAAAAGAGTCGTAGTACCTGCTGAATCGCTAATTGCTATCTATTGACAAGTATAAGAACGGACAATAAATGTTTGCAAACAAAGTTTATTTTAGTTTGACTTTGACAATTGACAGCGGCAGATAGAGATAAAATAACAAGTGACTGCCGCTCAGTGCTGTTCTCTAGTTAATTTTTTCGTGGTTCGTTACAGTAGGCAACTTTTGAAACCCGGGGGAAATTCATATCATATTTCGTAGATAATCATGCACCCAATACGGGATCCTTTCTTTTCGCATAATATTTTTTGTCCTAATATACTTCGGCATAACGATTTTGGCACAATTTGATTCGCATAACGTTAGTAGGCCTAATGACTATTAGCATAATAATATTTAGGCATACAATTAATATAAATAACAAAAACAATGTTCATGCAAATGATTTATTATATATATACATGACATTTTCAATCGCGAGAAACGCACTAAATTTAGGGCACCCCGAATCGGATAGATTTAGGTTAGGGTTATTTTTTTTAAACCACCCACACTAACCTTAGGGCACCCTGACTCGGATAGATTTAGGTTAGGGTTATTTTTTTTTAAACCACCCACACTAAATTTAGGGCACCCCGACTTGGATAGATTTAGGTTAGGGTTAATTTTTTTTTAAACCACCCACACTGAATTTAGGGCACCCTGACTCGGATAGATTTAGGTTAGGGTTATTTTTTTTTTAAACCACCCACACTGAATTTAGGGCACCCTGACTCGGATAGATTTAGGTTAGGGTTATTTTTTTTTTTAAACCACCCAGAAAACTTTCAGTGCACATGCTTTAGGATATTATGCTTATACCGAAATTTTTTGGCTTTAAATATCACCCTAAAACTACTTGTGATAATATTTATTGGGCCGTTTTTGAAACAGTGATCGGTGGTTTAGTTTTTATATTGGCTATATTGAAATGATGAGCATAGGTAATCATCATCATCATCCTAGCGGTAGTCCCGGTTGCCAACCTTGGCTTTCACCTCGGTGTCCGGGGTCCGCTTTCTTGCTAAGACGCCTCCACTTCACTCGGTCTTTCGCGTCCTTTGCCGTAAGCCCATTGGCACGCATATCGTCCCTTACGACGTCGATCCAACGCCTCCAACCTATGCGAGGATGACCATAGGTAATATTCATGCTTAATGAATTTCCATCAGTCATGCATGATTGTTATAGGCCATAGGCTTTTTAGGGTTGAAATGAATTTATGTGCTGGCAACACCTGTCAAAATTGTCAGATCTTTTTGACAACTTTTGATTGTTATTCTGTGGATCAATGCGACCGATTGATTTTACTGGGGTACCTACTTTTATTATTCGCGCGCCGGTGAAAAAAATGTTAAAATGTGATGTGAAATGTATTGTATAATTCCTTTCGTAATTTGTGTGCTTCATCAATTTTCACGATGAGTTCTGTGTATGAGAATACTGTGTCGGATTTCGACTTAGATTTTTTAAATCAACTTGCAACAAATAATGCGGTGAGTGTTTTAGGTTATATTAAACAATTATTTCATTATGAAATGGGTTCTGCTATGTTTATTTTGTTTGACATTAGATTTAAATTAATTTATATGATTTTGAACCACTAAAACTAACAATGACATATGTGATAATTTATAAATACAGGAGGTAGGTATATGAATTACTGAGCATTGGCTAAAGGACTTTGAAATGCTAATTCATTATGAGAATTATAATGTGGGCAGTTGTTTTAATCGAAAATCAATGTTACGTGGAGGTTCACTAATCCTAATTAAAAGTTGTATTAAATTTAAAACTCGTAAAGACATAGTTGCACTGTCCATAGAACATAGCATTGAACTATCTTGTGTTGAGCTGGATAGGCATATCATAGTGTGCGTTTACAGGCCCCCTAATTATCAAAACTACTCTATTTTTGAGTCAGTCATGGAAGATGTTATGGCAAAACTTTCAAATAGTAACAAACTAGTAATTATATGTAGAGACTTCAATGTTAATATTTTAGAAAATAATTCAGAAAGCTGTAGATTTTTAAATCTCTTTAAATCATTCAATTTATCAAATGTGTTTATAGAACCAACTCGAACTTCCATTACTTCTGCTACATGTATTGATAATGTTTTTTGTTGCTGTGACTATTTAGATAAAGCCATTGTAGATTATCTCCCATCAGATCATAGCGGCTTGATGGTAACTTTTGAATCTGACATACCTATACAACAAGTGCAGATACATTCCACACCAATAACATCCGGTAAATTAAATAAATTTACTAGCACTTTAATTAACAAGCTAAATGATTGGAACCTTGCAGAGAATGATAGTAATATTTTGTATAATAATTTTTTTCAATAGTTTACACATAACTTAACAAGAATTTTGAGAAGAAGACTAAATGTATCAACCCTTAGGTTTGATTTAGTGATTGGGCGACTAAAGGAATCAGAAAAAGTAGGGAAAGACTTTTCGAACTGTATGGCCTTAAACCTATCATTAGGACTGACACTTTTAATAAGTATGTTGCTATGTATTCAAAAATGTTTAAAAATACTTTTAAGGCAGCTAAGGCCTTATACATTAGCAACAAGGTTAAATCAGCTGATAACAAAATAAAAACCGTTTGGAAAATTATAAATAACTAGCTGTGCCCGCGACTTCGTCCGCGTGGAATAGTTATTTTGGACATCATATTTATTTTTGCAAACAACCTCTTCAGCTTTATAAATTATAGCTGTTACCTACGACTTTGCCCGTGTCAATTTCTGTTACTATTTTTTTTTCGACAATTTAATTTTTAAAAGAACATAATTATCTAAAACTACTTCATAGAGCTACACCCCCCCTTGGGCATGCCATAATCTCGGCGGTAAGTCAAAGAGGGGGTGAGGTGTGATTGGATAGACATCACGGTGTCCTCACTTCCGCATGACGCAGTTTCTCACCAAACATGGCAAGTTCAGGAGATTCCTGCGCCTGATTCTTGCAGAAGAGACGCCTAGGTGTCGCCACTGTATGGCCAGCCCGAATCACATGGTGGAAGTGTGCCCCGCTTGAGAAGAGCATAACTGTGTCCTCGTGGGGGTGATCGGCGGCGACGACCTCTCGCGCCAGGCCTTGATTCAGGCCATGGTCCGCAGCGAAGAAGAATGGCAAGCGGTCGCCTCCTTCTGCGAAACAGTACCTAATGCTCGTAAAGGAGGAGGCCGACTGCATAAGGCAAGGGCAACAGCGCCCTCGCCGTAGCCGTCGCCGCCGCGATCCTGACGATATCCGGCCACCGTAGACGCTGACTTGCGGACGGTGAGCAATGGGTAGCTCGCCTTCCGGTTGTCTGGTAACAGTCCAGACCGAGACCAAGTCGTCGACGGCGTGCACTGCTTCCGCGCGCCTCAAGGTGTTATCAGCAAACTGTGGGGCCCTTCAGGGTCGAAGCCTCCTGCAGCCGAGGGTTGGTGCGAAAGCGTTATACCGGGGTTCTGGGATTATTCCCAGAGAAACAACCTACCCCGTTCCTCCCTTGCCTTATGGCAAGGGAGGAACGGGGTAGGTTGTTTAGTCAGTAAGAGTCTGACACTGTTTCCCGCTCCGCCCAAGAGCGGGATTCGTCATTGGATGATTTTTACCTACCATTAAAAAACCCCTCCACGCCGCCCGCAAGCAACCCTTCTCCTCGCCCGCCGGCCAGGTGCAGCGTCATATTTTGCATATCATGCGGCGCGTGTGAATTTTATATCGGAGTTATTTTAAAATTGTGATATCTTCTAAGACGTCCATTGAAAATAAGTAATGTCAAAGACAATTTTGTTCACAATTACATACTTTTAATCAACATCACATTTATTTGGATAAAGTATAATATTATTATGTTGATACAACTCTAACAAATAATTGGTAATAATGCATTAATTTCGGCCAGATTTGATTCCCATAAAAACGGTTCTAGTGAGTTAATCTTAAAAGATAGACATATACTGTCGGGGACATTTTTTTATATCATTTTAAGAGGAATAATTCTTTGATACATATTTTTTTGGTATCTTGAACCGTTTTCGCAGCGCACGCAACGGAAGCCCTCAAAGATGAATAATTTTCCCCGTTTTTTCCACATTTTCCGTTGTTTCTTCGCTTCTATTAGTCGCAGCGTGATGTTATATAGCCTAAAGCCTTCCTCGATAAATGATCTATTCAACACAAAATGAATTTTTAAAATCGAACCAGTAGTTCCTGAGATTAGCGCGTTCAAACAAACAAACAAACAAACAAACTCTTCAGCATTATAATATTAGTATAGATGAAACCAATAGGAACAAAACACACAATAATGATTACACATTGGAGACTCATCACGGTCTTGTTAGTGATAACAAACTAGTTGCGCAAGAATTTGTATATACCAGTATACCAATTAAAACTACTGAAGCCCTAAACTCATCGCCATCGCTTGCTTTTGATTTATTACAAGAGAATGTTGCATCCTGCCCAACAGAATTTAACTTTAAGCATATTAATCCCATAACAGTGATTAAAGCTTTTAAACAAATTAAAATTAAATTAACTGAAGATTTATGGGGTATGTCTATCAAAGTTTGTACCTCAATTATTGAGACAATAGCACCGTAACTTAGCCTTGATATTCAATTTATGTGTAGATCAAGGAATCTTTCCAGATCTAATGAAATTTAGTAAAGTGATACCACTTTTTAAATCCGGGAATAGTAAAGATACAAATAATTATAGACCAGTATCTGTGTTGCCAGTTTTCAGCAAGATATTTGTAAAGGTGATGTTGGATCAAATGCTAATTCATTTTAACTCGAATAACCTCTTGCACAATAAACAGTTTGGTTTCACCAAAGGACATTGTACAACTGACGCTGGTGTCTCCTTACTGAAACACATTTTTGATGCGTGGGCAGAGGCACAGGATGCTATTGGTATTTTTTGCGACCTGTCTAAAGCATTTGATTGTGTGGTTCATGAAACATTACTTTTGAAACTTGAGCATTACGGACTAGGTCAAAAATCGTTAAGCTTTTTAAAATCTTATTTAAATGATAGACAGCAATTAGTTCAGATAAACGGTGTGAATTCTTCGGGGTTAAATGTAAAAATGGGGGTACCCCAAGGTTCAATTTTAGGTCCTTTTTTATTTTTAGTTTATATTAATGATTTACCACATTTATTGCAAAACAAACTTTCTTTGATATTTAAGATAAATAGAAGGGCTACTAATTTTGACGACGTAAATAACGCCCTACGTCTAGGTCTATAATTGGTTCACTGCTAATAATCTAGTTTTAAATGGGAATAAAACTAAATGTATAAGGTTTTCCTTACCAAATGTCAAGAGTAGTGTTTGTGACATAATATTAAACAATGAGAAACTGGACTCATTTAATATCTCTTCCAGGACGACTTAGTTCAGCTGCATATGGTGTTAGAAAAATCCGCCAATTACCTATAGATACCGCTAGACTAGTCTATTTTAGTTATTTCCATAGTATCATGTCATTCGGTATCTTACTATGAGGACGGGCTGCAGACATTGACTCAATTTTTATACTACAGAAAAGAGCAATTAGAGCCATTTATAATCTCCGGCGGTGCGATTCCCTAAGGGAGCTGTTTAAGAATATTAATATCATGACGATGGCTTGTCAATATATTTATGAAAACATCATGTATGTTAGAAAAAATCTTCATCTTTTTAGCAAAAGAGGCGATAGACATAATTATGTTACAAGAAATAGGGATCAGTTAGTTCAACCAGGCTTCAGACTGGCTAAAGTGGCCTCTTCTTTCATGGGGTACTGTTTAAAATGTTATAATAAAATACCTCCCCACATATTGGAACTTAATAAAACGAAATTTAAATCTTGCATTAAACGCACACTATGCAGGCAAGCATATTATAAGTTGGAGGATTACATTCAAGATAAAAATGCTTGGCTTAATGCTGGTCCAGCTCCACTACCCGTAGTTCGTACAAATGGATTGGCATTAAAATAACTTTTTTTCTTGTGTTTTAAAGTTGGTAATTTTATTTTATAATAGTATTGTATAATGTAAATTCATTTTTTTTTTCAAAGTTTGTAAATGTAGTACCATGGAACAATTTATGGTTTTAGGTTACTATAGGACTTGTTTGATTTGACGTAAATGAGCTCGGCAGCTGAGAGTTTGTCATGCTCACTCAAATTGTCTCACTGACATGACAGTGGCGCGTGTATTGGATTATTTGGTTCCCTATAAAATCGTAGTGCTGAGTAGTGCTGATGTATGCGTCATGTCCGTGAACGGGCGCTGTCAGTGGTTTATTTTAATATAATATCTATATTTAGAACTAGCGACCCGCCCCAGCTTCGCACGGGTGCAATGGTGATATTAAATATATTATGCATGTAATTTACACATACACCTTCCTCTTGAATCACTCTATCTATTAAAAAATAACCATCAAAATCCGCTATTTATAGGCACGCTCTTGCCGCACCGGGCGGTAGGCCGGTACCGCCGCAAACGCTACGTCCCGCAATTTTTAAATCTGTAATATCTTCAAAAATATTCACTTAAATCATACGGTGTAAAGGGCCATATAGATCTATATTAAATGAACAATGTATTCAAGGTATTTAATTGGTTAAGGATTAATGCTGTATTGGTTAAAATCGCTTCGAAAATTAGCCATTATTTGTCGTAAAAAGTAAATGACAAAAAAAAGTTATTGTGGATTATCCATAAGAGATAGACATATACCATCGCGGACTTTTCTGTAGACCTTTTCAATGTGTACTTTACTTAGTACATTATTTTGATATAACTCGTAGGGTTCAGCCTGCGTTTGCAATGTAAGCGGAAAAAATGTAATTATGTACGACATCACATTAGAAACCTCAAAAATAACAGTACTTCTCCACTATTTAATGGATATTATTATACATATAGACCTTCCTCTTGAATCACTCTATCTATTAAAACAAACCGCATCAAAATCCTTTGCATACTTTTAAAGATCTAAGCATATATAGGGACAGTGGTAAGCAACTTTGTACTATACATTGTAATGATATTATTGTAGGTGTATGCTCCGCCTTAGGCAGCAATGCAGGGTTACAGGTCCTTAATGACTTACACAATTTTTCTCTTCAATTTTGTGTAATTACTTTAAAAGTTTGAATGCTCACAATCAAAATTCAATCCATTTTGATTGAATTTTGATTGTGAGCATTCAAACTTTTAAAGTTCTTTTAAAGTTTTATTTCTCTCTCAAAAATAATGAACCACATTTGAACAAGCATTTTTAAAAACAATATGCCTTTACCCTGATGAGATGTTTTAGCTTTCTATTAAAAATTTTACACTTTGCCTATTCATCATTTAATAACATGAAATAATTCCAATTTTTTTTTTGTTTTGACGTGACAACGTCTTAAATTAGGTTGCGGCTGGGAGTCACTTATGAAAAAGTGTAACGCTCGGTAACGTTACGATGAGTCACCGAACGAGAGAGAGGCCCGCCGAATGCCTTGCGTCTCTCTCCCACTCAACTATGATCGGTCTGCCGCGCGCGCAGCAAACAAAATATATTTCTATAGTTAAAATTTGTGCAATTCTTATTTTCATTCAATTCCTTGTTCCTATTGTGCAATTTAATTATATTCATATCAATAAATATTCTACCGAGAAAAAGACGTTGTCACGTAAAATCTTCGCCCGTAAAACCGACTTTACAGGCAACCATTTTTTTTTTTTTTGCTTGCGATCAGTCTTTTGAAGTGAAGCAAGTGGGTGGTGAATTCTTTATAAACGATTGGGGTCTAGACTCTTCAATCCATTTCCCCTCTTAAGTCCGGTCTTCGAAGCCGAACTTAAGAGGGGAAATGGATGCCGTCTTTTTAGCCGTCTTGTGGGGCTATTTGATTCCTGGATTAAGCCACATGCCAGTGGATTGGTGTGACGTTTCAGTGTCTCTAAATAGGCGCCTTTTCTGGCTTTTATTTCCTCGTCTACAGTGGGGAACTCCAAGTACTGGTAAACCTCGGCATTTGTAGCATACTACGATGCATTGGCTACAACTCGAAGTATTTTGTTTTAGGCACATTGGATGGTGGCCAAATTAGATCTACTGGCTGTGCACTCCATATTTGAACACCATATGTCCATATTGGCTTCAGTATGCTATTGTATACCAGTAATTTGTTATGTACTTGCAATTTCGATTGGGGGCCCAGCAACCAGTACAAGCTTTTGAAACGGGCATCTAGTTCTGTCCTCTTTGCCTTTACATGTCCTTTCCAGGTAAGGTGTCGATCCAGCGTGAAACCCAGGTATTTAACAGTGTCCTTATGTGGAAGTTCGTCGTTACCAAGCTTGACGGCTGGGCAATACCCTCTACGAAGCGCAAAGGTGATGTGCGTGGACTTCGATGCGCTGGTCCGTATTCGCCATTTATGGAGCCTTATAGAACTTTTCGGTTTTGTCGAGTTGGTCTTGAAGAACCCTAGAGGCGCGGGTAGGGGATGGATCGCAGGATAATATAGCTGTATTATCAGCATAAGTAGCGGTAGTCACGTCAGCGGTTTGAGGCAGGTCAGCGGTAAATATGTTGTGCAGAATCGGTCCCAGCACTGAACCTTATGGAACTCCGGCTTTGATATCAAAGAATGAGGATTTGGACTCCCCATGCTTGACCTGGAA
Organism: Mythimna loreyi; assembly: GCA_029852875.1. Classification (NCBI taxonomy): domain Eukaryota; kingdom Metazoa; phylum Arthropoda; class Insecta; order Lepidoptera; family Noctuidae; genus Mythimna; species Mythimna loreyi. The sequence goes on from CM056786.1 coordinate 9,750,111, forward strand.
GAATCTTTTAGTGAAGTAAGCCTGAATTACCGGAAAGAAATTGTGTGGCAACTGCAGTTTCACCTTGCACAAAAGTCCCTTATGCCAGACCCTGTCAAATGCCTGCTGGATGTCAAGGAAAGCAGCAGAGCAGAATTGCTTTCTTTCTAGACATTCTCTGATCACGGAGTAGACTCTGTGTACTTGTTCTACGGTGGAGTGTCCCTTCCGAAAACCAAATTGATGGTCTGGTATAGTGCATAGTACATACTTGAGCCGTTTAGTCAGAAGTCTTTCCCAGAGTTTGGACAGCACCGATAGTAGGCTTATGGGTCTGTAAGACGTAACTGAATGGTTGCCTGGCTTGGCTATCATAATTATCTGTGAGACTTTCCACAGGAGTGGAAAATATGAGTCTAAAGGTGGCATTAAACGGCTGAGAGATGAAAATGATAGCTTTCCTCGGTAGTTCCTTTAGGATCTTTGGGGTGATCAGGTCAAAACCAGGTGCCTTTTTTGGATCCAATTTTTTTATTTCAGAATGTACTTCTCCAGGGCTGGCTTTGGCTTCAATGGTAGCTCTAATTGAAAGGGTTGGTTAAGAACCTCATCTATCTCTTCTTCATCCGGGAAACGTTATCATTAGGTTGAAAGATGCGGGACAATTGTAATTCGAACGTTTCCGCTTTTTGCTCATCAGTGTATGCCCACCTGTCATTATGTGGTGAAAAATAAATCTGGTGACCTGGCTGATAAAAACAACTACAGACCAATCTCCCTTGCCACGATTGTGGCGAAAGTGTTTGACGGTTTACTTAATACACACTTAGACAAACATGTGAATCTGCACAGTAACCAGTTTGGATTTAGACCTAAGCTGTCCGCTGAAAGTGCTATACTGTGTCTTAAGCATACCGTCAGATACTATACGGAGCATAAAACTCCAGTGTACGCGTGTTTTCTCGACTTGTCCAGGGCCTTCGACCTGGTTGCATATGACCTGTCGTGGGAAAAGTTGGACAGTATTGCCTTACCTCCTGAGTTGGTCAGTATATTTAAATACTGGTATATGCACCAGGTTAATGCTGTCAGACGGGCGGGGGCAATGTTGGAGCCGTATCGGCTAGTGTGCGGGATGAGGCATGGCATGACTTTTGCCGCTCGGCAAAAGTCAGGGTGAAAAATTACAAATGGCACAACAACGTTTTTACAACAAACACAAATATTATCTATACTGCCTATAGTTTGCCATTTGCCACCTGCCAAATATCTATATGGTGCTCCGCAGGGCTATTTTGTCTGGGTGTTATAAAAAAAAATAATCACAAAGGCTAAAACCTAACTTATCCATGTCGGGGTGTTATAGAACTTGACTGACTTGACTTACATATTAATAACATTTTTGATTTGCATAATGAAGGTCTAATGCAATATTAGTATAGTGAGTAGAGTCTTGGGTAAGAATAGTATCCACAATCTCAATTCCACCCTGTATAAGTATCCAGCGGCAGCTGTCCCTGCTGGAGGGCATAGTCTTACGCCCTCCACTGGCGACCTCCGGCCAGCGCCAAGCGGCAACTTATGCCGCTGCCGCTGCGGCCACGGCTGCTGCGCCCAGGGCGGGCCCGTTGGGGCAAGCCGGGCGTAGGGCCTCAGCGCCGGAGCCTGCGAGGCCGGCCCCGATGGCTGGGCAGCGTCGGGCGCGGGCCGCTCCTCCCGCGAGGGGTGCCGTGGCGCCTGCTGCCAGACCAGCGGGAGCTCCTATTGCGGGGGCGGCGACTCAGCCGCGCCTGCCGCCTCCTCCGCCTCAAGAGCCATCGTCTGGCGCCGACTGGACGGTCGTCGGCGCCAAGAAAAGCGCGGGCAAGGCGCGCAGGGCGGCCAAAAAGCGCGCAAAGCGCCAAGAGCGCCGAAAGCGGGCCATGGCGGCGAGACTTCGCGCCCCGAAATCCGAGGCTGTAGTGATCACACTACAGCCTGAAGCGGGAAAGAAGGGCGCGAACTATGACGCCGTCATGGAGAAGGCAAGGCGGGCGGTGTTGCCCCACCTTGAAGGGCTCGGAGTGCCTGGGGGCTTCTGCATTAGGCAGACCCTAACGGGGGCCCGAATTCTGGAGGTCCCCGGCTCGGCCAGTGTCGCTGACACCCTGGCCGAGAAGATTAGGGTGGCCCTCAGTGCGGAGGAGGCCCGAGTGTCCAGGCCCACCAAGTGCATCGACATGCGCATCATGGGCCTGGACGACTCAGTCAAGGTGGACGAGGTGGTGGCCGCCATCGTCAGGGTGGGCGGTTGCACGCCCGAACAGGTTCGGGCGGGCACCATCCGCGCTGACAGCACGGGCATGCGAGCCGTCACGGTAAGCTGCCCCGTGCCGGCGGCCAAGGCCATCACCAGTGGGGGCCGACGGCTTCTTGTGGGCTGGGTCTCCGCCCAGGTAAAATTGCTGGAGCCCAGACCTCTGCGGTGCTTCCGCTGCCACGTGGGGCACCACGTGGGGGCCTTCTGTGCCGCGGAGGTGGATCGCAGTGACCACTGCTACCAATGCGGTAAGCCCGGTCATAGGTCTGCCGAGTGCCGGAATGCGCCGCACTGTTACGCATGTGCGGCGGCAGGCAAGCAGGCCGACCACCGGGCTGGGAGCAGGTCCTGCGACCCCCCGGCCAAAGTGAAGGCCAAATTGAGTCGCCCCCCCAACACCACCGCCGCCGCCGCAGCCGCTTCTTCGGCCGCCGGCGCGGTTTCTGTAGCCGCCGCTACCGCTGTGGCGGCGCCCTCTCAGAGGGCTAGGGAGGAGACAATGGACTGCCAATAACGGCCCCATTACGTCTCCTCCAGGCGAATATCAACCACTGCGCCCCAGCTCAGGATCTGTTGCTCCAGAGCATGGCGCAGTGGTCGATAAACGTCGCCGTGGTCTCCGAGCCGCACTTTGTCTTGCCCAGAGCTGACTGGGTTCAGGACCTGAGCGGCTCGGTGACCCTTATCTCGTCGGCCGCCGCTGGTACCCCCGACCCTCGAGGCCGTCACGAAGGGTCGGGGTTGCGTGGCAGCACGGTTCGGGGACATTGCAGTGGTAGGCGTCTACCTGTCCCCGAACAGAACTCTCGCCGATCTTCACGACTCCCTCAGGGAGCTGAAGACCGTCGTCGCTGGGTATGGTACCCTCCCCGTGGTCGTTTGCGGGGACTTCAACGCCTGGAACATGGCTTGGGGTTCCCGGCTCACGAACCAGCGGGGTCGGTTGGTGGAGGACTGGGCTCTGGAAACAGGCCTGGTCGTCCTAAACCGGGGTTCTGTCCCCACGTGTGTGCGGGTGCAGGGTGAGTCCGTGGTGGACATTTCGTTCGCCAGCCCCACTCTGACACCGCGTGTAGTTGACTGGCGCGTCATGGAGGGGGTGGAGACATACTCGGACCACCGGTATATCCGGTTTGACGTCTCCGCCCAGACCTCGACCGCGCCGGTCCGACAGACCCCATGTGGTCCGCGTTGGGCGCTGAGGCAGCTGGAGAAGGAGCTCTTCCTGGAAGCCGCGGCGGTGCAGGCCTGGGTGCAAGCACCGGTCAGGCCTGCCGACATCGACGTCGAGGCGGAGTGGTTCCGGGAGGCCTTGTCGCAAATTTGCGACGCGGCAATGCCCCGTCTCCGCCCAGGACGCGCCCGAAGCCAGGTGTACTGGTGGTCGCCAGAGCTTGCGACGCTGCGCGCCGCATGCAATGCTGCGCGACACCGGTATACCAGACACCGCAGGCGCCGCTTCCGCCCGCCGGATGCGGAGGCCGTAGAGGCGGAGCTGTACGAGGGATACAGGGTGGCAAGGCGCACCCTCCGATCGGAGATAAAGCGGGCCAAAGACGAGGCCTGCAAAGCGTGGCTGGGGACGCTCAACGCTGATCCGTGGGGACGCCCATACAAGTTGGTGCGGGAGAAACTCCGCCCATGGGCTCCCCCGTTGACGCAGAGTCTCCGGCCACAGATCGTGGAGGGTGTGGTGAGCGCTCTGTTCCCTGCGCGGGGGGACCACTCCCCCCCGCCCATGGCTCCGCCACCAGCGGTGTCTGACGCGGACCACGTCAGCGACGACGGTACCAATGCTCCGGAAGTGACCGAGGTAGAGATGAGAGTGGCGGTACGCAGGATGGGTGCGAAGAATACCGCCCCAGGACCCGACGGCTTGCCAGGAAAGGCTTGGGTCCTGGCCATGGAGGCTCTCGGGTCTCGATTGGGGGGGCTCTTTAGCGCATGCTTGGAGAGGGGCCAGTTCCCACTTCCCTGGAAGACGGGAAAACTGGTCCTCGTCGCGAAGCCGGGGCGCCCTGCGGACTCTCCGTCCGCGTATCGGCCCATTGTGCTGCTTGACGAGGTGGGCAAGCTCTTTGAAAGAGTCATTGCAGACCGCCTCGTCAAGCACCTAACACTGAAGGGGCCCGATCTCGCGGACGACCAGTTCGGGTTTCGCAGGAGGCGCTCCACGGTGGACGCCATCATGCGCGTGCGAGCCCTCACGACGGGGGATGCGGTGTCCCGGGGCAGGTGTGTCTTGGCGGTGTCGTTGGACATTGCCAACGCCTTTAATTCCCTGCCCTGGAGTTGCATTAGGACGGCACTCCGGTATCACCGGGTGCCCGACTACCTCTGTCGTACGATCGAGGCCTACCTGTCCGACAGGTACATAGTCTACCCCGGTCACCAAGGAGATTGGAAACGGCGAGAGATGTCGTGCGGTGTCCCACAGGGATCGGTACTAGGACCGCCCTTGTGGAACATCGGGTACGACTACGTGCTGCGCGCCGACCTCCCCGTAGGGGTCAGCGTGGTCTGCTACGCAGACGACACGCTGGTCCTAGCGCAGGGAAGGTCGTACCAGGCGGCGGTCGAACTAGCGACACGTGGGGTTGCGACAGTCGTTGAGAGGATCCAGCAGTTGGGACTCAAGGTGGCACTGCACAAGTCCGAGGCCATGTGCTTTCACGGCCCTCGGAACGCGCCACCAACGGGTTCCCAACTAACGGTAGAAGGAGTTCACATCGGCGTCGGGTCGACGATGAAGTACCTAGGACTTGTCCTCGACAGCCGATGGAATTTCGAGGAGCACTTCCGACGTCTGGCCCCCAAACTCAATCGGACGGGGGCTGCTCTCAAGCGGCTCCTGCCGAACCTTGGGGGTCCAGACGCCTTCTGCCGGAGGCTCTACGCCGGCATCGTCCGGTCCATGGCCCTTTATGGGGCACCAGTGTGGGCGCCGACGCTACGTAAACGCCCGGCGGCCCAGCTGAACGCCTGCCAGAGGGTCATGGCCATCCGGATGGTGCGGGGATACCGCACGGTGTCCCGCGAGGCGGCGAGCCTCCTTGCTGGCCTACCACCATGGGATTTGGAGGCAACAGTCCTTGCACACATGCACGACCAGCGCGTGGAGATGCAACGCCGGGGCGAAGATCCGCTGCCCGAACATGTCGAGGCGTGGCGGAAGGAGCTCCGGCGAGATCTCATGGTGAAGTGGAAACAGCGACTGTCGCAACCCAGCGCTGGGCACACCGTAATCTCAGCGGTAGTGCCCCTCTTTGAGGCGTGGCTGGATAGACCTCACGGCGTCCTCACTTTCCGCATGACGCAGGTTCTCACCGGACATGGGAAGTTCGGGAGATTCCTGCACCGGATTCGTGCGGAAGAGACGTCCGGGTGTCGCCACTGTGAGGCGAGCCCGGAGGACACGGTGGAGCACACGGTGGAGGTGTGCCCTGCTTGGGAAGAGCATCGCCGTGTCCTCGTGGGGGTGATCGGCGGCGGCGACCTCTCGCGCCGGGCCCTGGTTCAGGCCATGGTCCGCAGCGAAGAGGAATGGCGGGCGGTCGCCTCCTTCTGCGAAGCAGTAATGCTCGTAAAGGAGGAGGCCGACCGCATAAGGCAAAGGCAACGGCGTACTCGCCGTAGCCGTCGCCGCCGCGATCCTGCCGATATCCGGCCACCGTAGACACTGGCTCGCGGACGGTGAGCAATGGGTAGCTCGCCGTCCGATCGTCTGGTAAGACCGAGTCCAAGTCGTCAACGGCGCGCACCGTTCCCGCGCGCCTCAAGGAGTTGTCAGCAAACTGCAGGGGCCCTTCAGGGTCGAAGCCTCCTGGAGCCTAGAGGGTAAGTGAAAATTGTAACCTCGACTCCAGAAATAAGGCAAGGAAGGTACGGGGTAGGTTTTTTAGTCAGTAAGAGTCTGACACTGGTCTCCCGCTCCGCCCAAGAGCGGGTTTCGTCATTGGATGATTTTCACCTACCATAAAAAAAAAAAAAAAAAAAAAAAAACCCTGTATAAGTACCTATGTTAAACAAACCCCCAAACATCATTACTTTGAAACAATGAAAGCACTATCATAATGATGCTTCTTTTATTTCAGGAACCTGATCTTCAAGCAAGGGCTGATAGGTTGAGAAAATCTATTCTTTTTTTGAAAAGGAGAGTTAAATATGTAGAGTGAGTATTTACGCATCAATTATCTAGATTTGAGCTTTCCATACTGAACTATATTAAAGGAAGTTCCATTTTAGTGCTGTGCATTCACGCCGTGGAATCACAACGAATGGCGGCTCCACATTATTCACACCATGACTTCACGACACAAGACGTACCCCACGAAAACTCGCGAAAACCATTCACGTTCACGCCTGTTTACGGAGCTTCACGGCACTAATGTGTAACCGCCAACAAGCCGTTCACCGTGAAAACACAGCGAAAACGGTCAACATTCACGTTCACGCCTTTTTATGGAGGTTCACTATATATTTTCTGGTCTCTCAATTTTCTTATGATTCATAAATTCTGATATTTTTTTTCTGTTTCAGCGGTTACGTGTCTGCTTTTTATGCTGCAGATAAAAAAGTTGAAGAATATAAAGTCATAGAAACCCAACTTAAAGACCAATGCAAGCAGCATCATGTGGAAATAGGAAGTTTTATCGAAAAATTAACCAGATTAGAAAATGTGAGTACATTTAAATTTGTTCAAAAAAGGAATAGATAATGAAAGTCTGAAATAAATATTTTCAATTTCAATATTCAATTTTCAATGCACAAGGCGAAATTGTCTTTTTTTTTTTCAAGTCAACGTCAAAGTTTACCGTAAAGTCGGGCTACTCTGCATCAAGGTATAGGTACTTGGCATCGGCCTTAACGGGCAATAACTGTGTTTCTTTTTATTTAGAAATACGTTTTGAATAATAGATTTTTCATTTTTCAGGAATTACAACTTTCGGAAGCTCGGGAAAGACAAAAAGATGAAAAAATTAGCGATTTAGAAAACCAGATTGTAGCCGTACAAACGCTTCAGACTCAGTTAAAGGTCAGTGAAAAATATTAAAATTAAAACACACTTAACTACAGCAGAAGTTAAAAACGTAGTTTATTTAATTAATTGTATTCTATATAATAAGCCGGCATTTATATTTTATATATGTATATATATAACTAGCTTTTGCCCGCGGCTTCGCCCGCGTGGTATTGGGGTTGGGGTTTCCGAGATGAAAAGTAGCCTATTTCCTATTCCGGAGTGTATCCTATGCCTGTGCCAAATTTCATCTAGATCCGTTCAGCCGTTTTGGCGTGATTGAGTAACAAACATCCAAACATCGTAACTTTCGCATTTATAATATTAGTAAGATTTATTATGTTAATGCACCTAACGATTAATTGGTTATGCTTGGAATATCGCACGCACAATACGGTTCGAGATCTCACTATTTCGGAATAGCATTCTTTAGTTATAATCGTTGCTAGTATATTTACATAGCAAGCTTCCAAATCCAGCAGATGGTGTTTTTAAGTGGGGTAACTAGGCTAAAGTGAGATGCCAAACCGCAGTCGGCATACAAAATTCAATCAAATGATGATTACAATATTTTCGTATAAATTACAGGCCCATCGTTTAACTAAGACGGTGTCACAGACGGCAAGGTTGTTAACCGCGTTTACGTGATTGTGACGTTATTACACAATCATATTTTTCTACATACCTATTTTGAAAACACTGATAACTTCTAGATATTATCTGGGTTTTTATTGAAATCAAAACATAAATTTGTGTGAAACTAATAATAATAATTTAATAATAATTTATTTAAAAGCTTGTACAAGGCTTACAGAAGAGTCTTAAACACTAAGTACAGAAAAATAGTACACTCAGTATAAAAATTGGTCAAAGGAAATCCTTTCCTAAACTAGGCAGAAAAACTGTCTGTAGCTTAGGAAAGAGTTTCCAATTATGTTCAATAATCCAGTAAAGACTCCGCAAATACTCCATTGCGTGATCGTATTTTGCTTGCTAGTTTTGACCTTTATAATTACTAAGAATGCCCTTTATAATAACTAAGAAAAAATAAGTAAATAAAAATATATCTATAGAAACCTAGCCCCTTAAATCAAGATTTTGATAGACGAAAGTTATTTTTAAAAAGTTTCAGGTTTTAAAAAATAACCACGCATTTCCTGGAACAAGTTTTGAAAATTACTCGATAGCAGAAATATTCTTCGTAATTACTGGATGCCAATAGAGAGTACAGTCGTTATCTCCCTTTTTTGCAGTTGCCTCATACTGTATTGATTAAAGCTGTGCTATGCATATGACACATGAACAAAGTGTTTTTATAAATATGAGACTCGAAGAAAGTGATAAGGACTTCTATACAAGTGCTAAAGAACGCTATTCTTAGTTTTAACAAAACCTCTATTGTATAATAATAAGTTAGAGTTAAATTACTTATTAGTCTCTTAGGCTAGATTGTAATCAATTATTAAGAAATTTGTTCTTAATAATAAAGGAACTCGGACTCTTGCTGAACCCAAAAAAAAAATCAAGCAATCATTATTGGTGGCAGATACATGCTCAACCTAATGGATTACCAATCGCTACCATCAGTAGTATATGATTCTATACCAATATTGTACTTCAAAAGTGTCAAAAACCTTGGGGTCCATATGGACACGAACCTCTTATGGGAGGTTCATATCGCTGATGTGAGTAAGAGGGTATTTTATTCTTTTCAGTCCCTTAAACGTCTCCAAAAATTCTTACCGTTTCATACAAAGGTTGCTCTTGCTCAATCTCTTCTTCTGCCGCTATTAGACTATGCGGATGTCTGTTTTCTTGATGCTACGGAGGTGCTTCTAAACAAACTCGAGCGACTGCAGAATTTGTGCATCCGCTTTATTTTTGGTCTCCGCAAATTCGATCACGTGTCGGAATTTCGAGCCAGATTGAAGTGGCTGCCGATTCGGCGTCGGCGAGATACCCACATCCTATCCTTTCTCTATACTATCCTACACAATCCCAATGCTCCTCAATACCTTCGTGAGCGCTTTGAGTACCTCGTTCCGAAGGGTAAACTCTGTCGCACTACCAAGTCTCTTCTCCTTCGTACTCCGCGTCACACTTCCAGCCGTTATGGCGGCTCCTTCTCCGTAACTGCAGTTCGTCTTTGGAACTCTCTTCCACATTCCCTTCGCGACAGCCCTTCTCTGGATATTTTTAAGAGGAAAATTAAAGAGCACTTCCTTTCTCGATTGACATAGTATTAGTATGTAAATTATATCTACGTATTTATGTATGTATATATAATTATATTAGACGTATTTATGTAAGTTTATTTTGTACACTGGTTTCTACCCTCTTATGTAATCTCTCTCTGTTACTTAAAGGTTTGCTGGGAGAAAACTCATTGTTGAGTTAAGCTCGCCTTTGTACATGAAATGTCAAATAAGTGTATCTATAAAGTTGTTGTGTACAATAAAGAATTAAAGGAAAAAAAAAATACTGTGTTGGATGATACAAGCTTTTCAATCATGTTCACGTTGGTAATAGATGATTTGGGAAGGGCTCTCTTAAAGTTTCAGTGGGTGAATGAAAACTTGTTAGACACACACCCGTTTTAAATGTTCATTATGTTATCGTCTCAACATGCTGTGTTGTAATAATTTTTGGTGTGGTTTTAAAAACGTGTTTTTAATTTTTAGCTATTGGAAATAGAGAAGAATAAAACACCCGTCAAAGTTGTAAAAAAAACGGGCAAATCTGTTAATACGAATAATGTAAATAAAGAGCTTGAAAGTCTTCGTAAAGAAAATGAAAAACTTCACAAAGAGAATATCAGAATTGCAAGTTTGGAGAAAGAAATAGAAAATCTTCGAGAAACGGATGCCGTATCAACATTAGAGAAAATAAATGATAACAGCGACATCGCCAAAATTCAGAAATTGGAAAAAGAAATAGAGAGATTATGTAAAGAAAATGCGAAAGTTTCACAGTTAAAAAATGAAGTTGAAATCCTTAACGAGAAAAATGCCGAATTGCATACATTAAAAAAAGATAATGAAAATCTTCAGAATGAGAATGCCAAGATTCCAAAGTTAACGGAACAAATAGAAAACCTTCAGAAAGAAAGTGCCAAAATCAAGAGGTTAACGAAAGAAATTGAAATCCTTCGTAAAGAAAATGCGGAGATCACTAATTTAAGGAAGGAGAACGAAAAGATTTCAAAACAAAACGTTGAAATATCAAATTTGCAGAAAGAAATCGAAAATCTTCGTGTCAAGAATGAAAAATTGGAGATGGAGACTATAGCTCTTAAGAACGAAATCGTTAAATTCTCAAATAAGGAGAAAGATTCTGAAACTGTGCTAACACAGATTACCTCGACAGCAAAAGAGACAGGTATGAATTTAATTCAGTTTTTATTTAATAATAATACATTTACTTCGGACATAGTTTTGTGTTACTAGTAGTAGCTAGTAACACAAAAAAAAACGAATAAAGCTATTACAAAAAAAGGACTAATTTAGATATTTACCTCGTATGTTATAATATGCATTACGTATTACTTAAATTTTCCAGGTATATTACAACAGAAGAAAAATAAATTTACACGAAAATACAAGTCATTGCCTGATGATACCAGTGAATGGTGGGACCATAGTGAAGCCGAAAATGGGCTATTTGAAGATCCTATGCGGTCGCCTACACCAAATGATACTATTGTAAGTGCTGAATCTTAAACTAGCACAACATGCTTCAGAAGTTTCGCGTTTCTCATAATAAAAAAACTCTAGGTTCTATGAAATCAAATTTTTAATGAGGTTATTATCATTAAGCAGTTCTTAGTTCTTTTAATCATCGTTATAGTTATCGGTCTACCTTGTAAAAGACCTTCCAACGCTGCTAATTCCGGTACGCGGTTACAAGAACTTTTCAGCCTTCGGCTCCATCGACCATTGTTCAAAATATTTGCCCAATTTTAATTATATTTAATTATGTTGCAGGTCGAGAATTCTCCGATTGCTAATAAAGATATTGTAGTGCGACGCAATTCAGACAATGACTATAATAATGAAGTCGCGAGTGTAGATACCGGCCGAGGATCTTCTCTCGCTAACTCTGATTCTGATAAGGGCCTAAACAGTCCAGAATTTGTTTTAAATTACATTCCTCCCAATGAAAACAGTATTGAAAACAAAGATAAATCTAAAGATGCTACTATTACTAGTAACTCAAATAAATCTAAAGATGCTACTAAAGATTTATTTACTATAACAAGTAACTCAATTGTTTTAGAAGAAACAAATACTTCCGCTGTTTCAACAGTTGAACATGATAAAAACCAAAATGTCTGCAAAACTAAGATGGTGTCTCACAGAAAGAGTCGTACTAAGTCAGTGAGTACCGTTAATCAGACGAATACTGTAAGGGAAGTTTCTAAGAGTGTTGATTCTTCTGACAATGTTACCACCAAAAAACAAGCTCAGGGTGAGCGAGTAAAAGAATGTCTGGAAATGAATAACAGTTTGCGATGTGATAGCCATACTGACCAGGAGTTAGGGCTTATATTTAATACCATGAAACTTAATTACAAAGCTGTATCACCCATTCCAAGAACGCCAGTAAGGATGTACGAGGTGGATTCTACATTCAGTGCTAGTGAGCTGAAGAGAAAGAAAGACAGATGCAATATATTGTGCAAAGAAGCTGGTGTCTTCTTGATGCAATTATCATTACGACTGGATGTTGATCCTAATAGTGTTACTATAAGTGATTGTGACAGATTAATTGCGTGCTTTGAGTCCATCTTAAAATCTAAACAAGTACTGCCTGATTGTCCAATATCAAATGTCACCTCCAACATGGAACCATCAGATTGCATATTGTCGCATGATGATCATAGTTTAGTACCAATATCGTATCCAGAATCATCAGAAAAAGAAACAGAGATACTTCAGAATAATCAACGTGAAAACAGATTATCACAAGATGAGTCTTGGTCTTCTGTGCGAGATGAAAACCAAAATCGAATGAGTCGTTTTGATGAAAAATTAAAGATGAAGACAATATCGAATCCATTACCACCCAATAGACATAAACCGAAGGAAAAGACATTACAGTGCACAGACACGTCAATGGATCAAAGCCAAATACTTGACCATTCTGTATCTGAGGAATTCACGATGAAAAATAAAATATCTGAAGTCACTGATAGTATAAGACGTGATGACCAATCACCAATTGAAAACAGTTCGGAGAAAAAAGCTAAGAAGGTGAAAATCACCAAATTGGGACAGCTTAAAAAGGACTTAAAACCAAAGTACAAAATTAGAATAGAAAAAGCACCACCGCGGAAGTTGAAGTCAAACAAACTTAAACAACTTTTTAATACAAAAACGAATGTCGGAAATGAGACATCAGCATCTCTCAATCGCAAAGATGTATATGAAAAAGCCGTAAAAGTTATGGCAGAATTAAATTCAAAACAGAGTGCTAAAGCAAAAACACCTAAACATACCAAAGGTTTAATGTCTCCAGAACGCACGGCGTGTTTAGAAAAAGATGTAAACACCAATGGTGATAACCAGATAGTTAAAAACTGCTCCATGGCAACTAAAAGAAAGCTTTCTGAATTGTTTGATACTTGTACTGTGGTAATAATAAAAGATCCATTATTATTTTCACCTACCAAAACTAAAAATTCTACGAATCATAAAGCAGTAGAAGACAACAATTCCACAGTTCATAGAATGCCAGGAGATAGCAAAATTGTAACTGAGACATCAAAGGAAACCAAAACTGATACTACTGATAGAGTGATTGTAGATATTGATTCCACAAGTCAAACTCGCAGTGAAACAGTAGCCAAAGATTCTACAACTCATAAAACAAAAGAAGTTAATGATACCACAAGTCAACAAACAAAAGAAGATAACAGCTCCAACACTCATACGGAGGCAGAGGCACAAAACAGCGAATCAAGCGAACTGCCAAGAAAACGACGCAGGCGATCCTCTAACGAACCACTTATACAGTATAAGAGAGTATTACGTAGTGCTACTGCAAGATTGAGTATGGACGACAATAATGAACAATCTAAATCAACAGGTGAAAGTGACACGAAACCAATAATTGGTCCAATTTCTAATGAAAATGATACACAGCTCAATAGTGAAAATAATTATCAATGTCGGCAACATGATCAACACAACAAAACTGTTGTAAGTTATGAAGATTTGGATGCCTTTTCTGAAAATATACAACAAGAGAAGGCAGTAGAGAAAGGAAGAGGAGAAAATACTGAAGCGAAAACTTGTCATCCAAAAGACAGTACTCTGTGTTATATGCTAGAGAAATATGGTGTGGAAACAGTTAGACCGCATGAAAAGAAAATACCAGGTATGTTTTTATTGTGTCCTAATTAACTAAAGACAAGATGAATATTTTCGAACGTCGGATCTGTATATGTGTACTTCATGGGTTACTTTTGTTTCAGATAATATAGTCAAACAGATTTGCGAAAAACTTGAACAAGATATAACAGTAATAGCGGAAACAAAAGACAATAAAAATGTTATGAATAATTTCGTCGAAGATTTGCGAAAAATTAACTATAAGCACTTTGTAGCGGGTTTGATAAAGTTCTTGGCTAAACCAGAAAGAAAAGATGAATTATTTGGAAAAGTAAACTCGCACCCCGCCCCACCTATGACAAAAGCTGAACAAATCCTTCTTTTTGCCATACACCAACTGGAAAGTTGCTGGCCTACCGTGGATATTGTCGACGTTATTCTGTCGAGCATAGAGTTCTCACTTTTTAAATTAAATAGAACACCAGATTTTGCTGTCATTGAAAGTACATCCCATTTCTATGCAGTTCTATGCAGATATGTTAAAGCGAAAAGTCGCTTAAGGCTGTTTATGTTAGATGCCATGTATTGTATTCAATTTAAATCAGTACCTTTGATAAAGCAGTGTCTAGAAGTTTGGATGCACATAATACCATTATCACACCTAGGAATGGGTAAGTTATATTATCATTAACGTGACTTTCAATGTACAATCCGTTCCAAATGAGAATAGGATCGATGGCAATGTTGTGACGTCACCACGAACTGTCAAATCGGAGAAATTAGGTAGAGTGAACAAAAAAAGATGTTTAAAAAAATAATTTACGTACGAATCGTGAATGAAAAAAATTTAATCAGAATACAGTTTTTCAATTTTGTTTATCTCTGTTTCACTGTGTGATGTGTCTGAGTAGTGGTAAATAGAAGAAAAAGGCGAATTGTTTCTAACAATGAAAATAAGAAAGAAAATAGTTTTTCTTGTGAACTATTTATGACTTAAAACAATATATTTGGCAAATTTATATTAAACTCTACGTTTTAACTTCAATTAGAATTAACTAATTTTTAGTAATAAAAAGCAAAAAAAAAACTTTTTATTGATACGCAAATAAGATTTTTTTGCAAACCGTACTTTTCAAAAATCAACTACTACCAAAACTACTACTACTTACTACTTTTCAAAATTTGACAGATCGAGGTTATTGACTTTCCTGTTCTTATTATACTTTTTTTTTTACAGCTAAAACCCCATTGGTGACATGCTTAGTTTATCTCCTACATTTCTATAAGTGTGAAGACAAATTCAATAGGGTGAACGAAATAAGAAAAATATTACGCGAGAAATATTACTATCAAATCACGGACTGGAATGAAGCAAGAATTTTAGAAATGTTTAAAAATTCTATCAAGGACTTAAAAGGTAATATTTTAATATAAAAAGTTTTAAAAAATCTGGAAAATCCCTCATGCTTTTTTCATTGAACATCAAAATTGCATTTTGTCTTGATTCTTTTTCGGTCAATTTTTAATTTATATTTAAACTTTATTTCAAATAATGCAATGTTGATATTATGTTTGCCAGCGAAAACCGGACTACGTGGTGTTTTGCCATGTCAGTTCCGAGTATTGTCTACCATGTATATTTTGACAGGGCTCTTAGAAATTTGAGATCAGGACTAAAACATTTAGTTGAGGTCATTGGGTCATAAGTGTTAGGCACTATCTTTAACGAGCTGGGAAAACTGTGCGCTCATGGAATTGCTAGGATAATATGACCGTATAGACACTCGTTCATGTCGAGTTGTTCATACATGGTTAAATTTTGATCGTTTTAATCCCTTGCGAGGGTGCTCCACCCTTAGTAAAAGTTTGGCATTCCCTCTCGCACCATGTTACTCGTCATTTGACAATTTTCTTTTAAAAAAAGACGATAATATCGTTCCAATGCACTCGCTCGTGGAGATGCTTTTTTAGGGCAAGCAAGTGATACCAGCAAGATTCTCTGTGCTGTGTGTTGTGTTCATAGACTAATCAATTAATAATGTGGTGGTTTCAGATATTTCCATTGAAACACATGCACATGTTTTGTTCATAGACTAATCAATTAATAATGTGGTGGTTTCAGATATTACCATTGAAACACATGCACATGTTTTGTTCATAGACTAATCAATTAATAATGTGGTGGTTTCAGATATTTCCATTGAAAAGAAAATGCTAAGATTAGCGCTGATTATTCTTGCAAAACGACAAGGACCGCAGTGGTGTCAAAACAATATAATCAAAAACTTACTTCAACCTATGATAGAGAAGGAGAATGTACGCAACAATGTCAAGGAGTTTTGTGTATCTATGATTGGACCGCTGATGAAACCTTATCCAGTTGATATGAAAGTACATTGTGAAATAGCAATCAACCAACTCATGGATATTCTTGATAGGAACCGTAAGTAAACACGTAATATTTCATATTTCTAAATTTTGTAGTTTTTCTGGTTAAATACCTTACGTTTTGTTTTTTAGCATCGCCTGAAATGGAAGAAGCGGCCATCACGAGTATGATGTACATCAATAGACACGATCAACGTAGTATCAACAAAACGCTTCTGACGCGTAAAATGAAACCTATGTCCTTAGCGCTTGAGAAATCAATTCGCGATTATGTGAAAACAAAGCCGTTAAGGGTGTGGAAGAATAATTTGTCATCATTGACTCGATAAGTTTAGACAAGTAAGATTATTCTGGTGTAGCATGGAAACCTATTATTAATATTCTGGGGGACGCGTTAAATGTACGTATCGGACGCATTAAAGTCCCGTGACTGACTTAATAATTTAGATGGTCAATCACAGTAGTCAGCATAGTTTTAAAACTTACTATTTCATAGAAAGGTATTCTTTTTTTAGCAGTGACTGGTACCAGTTTCTGTTTAGTCGATATATGGTTTACGAACGTAGATGTGTAAAGTTCAGTCCGCACTGAGACGCGATTGGGCACTACGATGCTTGGAGAGGTCAGTTGTTACGGGCTGCGAGCTGCATCATGTTAACAGTGTTTTAAGGATTAGATTCCACAAGTTTCTCGGCGATAGTTATATCTCAAAATATATAGAAAAATCACTTGTGGTCCCACAAATTGATTTTTCAATACACTTACTCGAAAACTACCTCTTATCACACTCCTATTAGGT
Source organism: Mythimna loreyi (assembly GCA_029852875.1). Taxonomy (NCBI): domain Eukaryota; kingdom Metazoa; phylum Arthropoda; class Insecta; order Lepidoptera; family Noctuidae; genus Mythimna; species Mythimna loreyi. The sequence continues at coordinate 9,766,928 of CM056786.1, forward strand.
TCAATATATCACCCAAGTACTTTATTGAGTTTATCACAATAAGGGCTTTTTTATTCCCTCCGTTAGAGCATTTAACCTATGGAGATGGCAAGGGACGAATCACCGAAAAAAATTTTCTGCCACTTTTTGCGGGAGGCGAGGTAGCACACTAAGAAAATTTTGCACGCTTCCTATTGCTACAAACCCATACTCTAACAAATAGTCACACAATTGAAAAAAATACACACACATCGACAATTATCTTGTACAAGCTATCATACGACAACAAACAAAAAGTGCCAGTGATGTGACACAAACCATAATTTACGACTTAATTATTTCATTCATCAGGAACGTAAATGTTACAATTTCTTTTATTTTCAATGTACAAACAATATCTTGTCTATAAATCAGGTTTATATTACATAAAAGGCAATGTTATTTTTTTGTTAGAGGTACCATAAACTGTAGTTACTTTAATCAAAATTGATCGGCCATATTAAAGTATCGAGTGTAAAAAAAAAACAAAAATGTCTAGTACCTAATCGGATTTTTGTAATTGTCGATTCCTCTAATAATAAGTGAAAAAATTCATAAGATACCTATTGAAATAAAAAATAAAAGCTCTGATCAAAGTTAAACGAAGAATGGGGTTACTTTGATACCCTCTTATCTTATTGTGTGGTTTTTAGGGGATTATATATTCTATTTGACTGCGAAACTTGTAGATTCCATTTTTATTATATCAAACACGGTGTGCGGATACTTCAGTTGTGCGATGTTTTACTCCATCGATCCTTTATTGGTGAGATGTAATGTTTGTGCGAAAAACCGTGCTTGACCATTCAAAATCGACATCAAACATTGTGATGTTTGATGTCGTCGTACATTTAGTTAGTAACAGTCTGACACTATTTCCCGCTCTGCCCAAGGGCGCGATATGTCATTGGATGTTTTTTTTCCACCATAAAAAAGTACCTCCGTATTTTTTAAGTCTATTAAAAATGAACTACTTACTTTCTAGCAGTGAAATTTTTGAATTGAATTGCCATATTTACTCCTGTATTTAACTGCAATGTTATTTTTTATTCCCATTATGGTATATTTTTATTTTATAACCGGTTTATTCAGAAACAATATAGACAAACGTAAACTATTACTGAATATGTGAATGAAAACTTTTATTTTACTAATCATTCACTCACATTGTCGCAGCACTATGCGTCCTGTACTACGTTCAGCCTACCTACAAATTGCCCACGTACCACTATATTTTTCTATCGTAATGGTATAAATTTAATTTCGCCAATGTACTTAAATAAAACTATATTATCGTATAACGTATTCTACCATATGTTAAGACACACCATAGTTTCGTAAATTTGTAGTAGCAGATTATTTATTAGAGCTGGAAACTGCATAACTAACCATTTTTGAAGAGAACTTTTTTACGATACAAAACGATACATTATGGTGGTCGGCCGCGAATGAACTAGTTTTATATAACGTGCATGGTCATATGGCCAATGTACTTTGGCAGAGGGGTATGCTCTGCTTTGCCATCTCCATAGGTTAAATGCTCTAAGTTCCCTCCTTATCGTCACGGTCGCGGGTTTTTTTTTTCTTAGTTTGTCGAATCAGGCGAGAGGCGTCCCCCACGAAATTAGAAACTGACCAGAGCAGATTTGAATGCTATTATTATTATATTTCTATTGTATGTTTGAGATACGATTAAAAGTTTTTTCTTTCTTTATTTCACAAGTCGTAAGTGTATTGAAAAACGTTGTTTGACACACGTGCAGATTTGTCATTGCAGCCCTCGGCTCCATAACACACGTAGCTTTCTAAACAAAATAAATATCATTTATTCTGAGAATGTTTTGAAAGCGTACTGAATTAGGCATTCCATAATAAATTATTGCCTATTCCATTAACCGTTTAACTGTCACTTCGTTGTATTTCAACATCTAACGCGCGGTGTATGCATCAGAAGATACTCACTCTTCCATTCGGGCCACTCCGTAAACTGTTTGGGCCTAGTACGTTAAGCGGCATCAGCAGCAGCGGTGGCATTATACTAATGTGCAGAAGTATGGCCACTCTAACTGACCCTGGCTGGTAATTATCTGTTCTTGTCTGCTTTATTTCTCCCCAAATCTATGCTTTGGTGTAGTCTGTTCCTTAACTTGCAAAATTTTGCATGCCTCGATCCCAAGTGCTGCGTGACGCAGCTGTGCTTCTCGCAGACCGTGTGCAATTGTAACTTAAGTTCTTTTGTTGTATCGCTAACTTGAAAAGTGCGTGCCATGTCGCGTCTCGGTAGCTGACCCTAAATGTAGTTTGGAATTAATTCCTCTTGGTGATTTTTTATCACTGCTTATTTTTTGTACCTGTTTAACGTTTAAGACTCTGGATACGACCTGTGTGGTTATTGTCGGAAAACAAAGTTTAAAATTTATTTCAGATCATAAAGTCACTTCATACACATTAGTATTAAGATATGTATTTATTTAAAAAAAAAAAACATGTAAAGGAAAAACTTAGTTTGTAGTAACTAAATAGATATTGCAGGTAGGTTAATTCAATTTAATCTTAATTTGCAAGTGTTTGATACATAACTGTGTATTGTAGTAGCCTGCTCAGTGCCGTAGCTTTAAAAGCTATTGTATGTTTGTATTTCGGTTAAATAAAAGAAAACTGACGAAAGAAAGAAGAAAGTATGTACATCATAGATATTATTTTTGATCTCAACAAGTATGAAAATAAGGATTAAATCTAGCCCAGTGCTAATTTGAAAAGACTTAGTAAGGCCTAGCCCTATTCGAGTTTCTGGCACGAGTAATACTTACAGGTATTCGTGTTATTTATTTTAAGTTATGATCAGTAGTGAGAAACGGCGGGAGAACGCCGTGTTAGCTCGAGGTACGCCTGGCGCTATTGCTGCGAAGCAGGCCTGTGAAACGCCATGCGAACCTTGCTGTGATAATAATTAGCTACATGGTACATACTAAGTATACATTTTTTACTAAGTAATTTTGTGTGTAAATAGTATCGTATAAGATAATATAAATTGTGAGTAGGTATTTAAGATTCGCTGTGTAACTTACTTGCTAAGAACTTTTGAACTAAATAAAAAACAAATAACCAATGCAGTGTTTTATTGGATACATTTACACAAGATGCAAAATTGAAAATTGTAGGACTTTACAGATCAGAATAAATAACTTATATTCTAATTCGGTCATGATTGATTATTTTCAATCTTCGTTTGTTTCTCAAATAAATCAAGTACTTATATAATATTTTTTTAACTGCAATTTCTTATGATTGTTAAACATATAGCACACTAGCTTTAGCTGGTGTACAAGTTTATATAATATATACAGTACTAGCGATTCGCCCCAGCTTCGCACGGGTGCAAAGGTGATATAGCTATAAACATTCCTCTTGAATCACTCTATCTATTAAAAAAAATCGCATCAAAACCCATTGCCTACTTACATACATAGGATCTAAGCAACTATGTTTTATACTATGTAATGATGTTGTGTACTACTCAGTTACAAATAAATTAATTTTGATATAATATATATAGGATCGAATAGGTACACAATTTGAATTACTATTTAATTTCATGTGTTTAGATGATTAATTTATACTCTATTAGATGTAACGAAAAAAATAATTATTACGATGTGGAACAATAGCAAGCATAAATATTATAATATTGTTTCTAAAGGTGAGCTCATTCATCTAAAGAAAGACGGGTTTGTGAAGACCATAAGTGCTTGTTTACGGAGATAAGGCGCAGTGGCTGTTCGTCGTATACATTGCAGCAGCAGGTTGCGGAACATGTTGCTCAACACCTACGTAGAACACGCCGAAGTAAATGTCGCGGAACATTGTGTTGACCACACTAGACTGTGTTTATAGAAATGTCGCCCGAGGAAGTTATGGCTATTAGTGCTGCGTGTATAGTTAAGAGGCTCGTTGCGTACGCGACTACACTTGGTGACAAATGGCGCGACACTGGCGCGGGACTCGTGCGCTCGCTCTCGAGGCGGGAGCAAGCAACATGCCCCGCATCACGTACGATGTTTCGGGTGATGTTGCGGCACACTATGCAACGTTTGAGCGTCACGTATATTGAGTGTTGCGCGTCAAGTTGCGGGACAAAATGTTCCCTAGTGTATCCGGGGCTTAACACTAACATAATAGACTGCCCAACGCGCCGGGTCTCCGTTAGCAAGCACTAAGATTTATTTCAATAAAAAAAATATTATACCACCTAATCTCCCAAAAAATACATATTTCAGAAATTAAAATTGACTATTTTAATGTGTAAACTGTTTACATTAATAATTAGTTTTATATTTTTTTATTTCTACCATAATAACATGAATATTCACTAATTGCGTCCGCGCATTAGGAGTAAGCAATTTTGCGAACTTGTGGTAATATTGTACGAAGTTAGTAAGAGCCATTTGTAATAGACCAGATCCAGTTACAAGATTTGGAAAAGAAATTAGAACTTCTCTGTGAATTTCCTCAAGGCTTTGTTTCCAGCCAGATGTAAATGAGGCTACCAAAGAAAGAGACTTTCTTTCTAAACTTGCTAATTCTGTTTTCTTGTCAGAGTCAAGCAGTTGCTCTCCTTCCTTAACAAACTGTATCATTCCTCCAAAATGAGGACTCAAGATCTCTTCAACATACTCTGAACTCCTTGCTTGGAGCTGTTCTCTAAAACTTTCTGCTTCTTTCGTGTTGTCTCTTGTTCTTTCCATTAATATACTTAAGACCATGTCATAATTATTAATTAGAAAAATTAATTGTTGTATTCTTTGTGGAAATTCAGCTGCCATTTTAAGCAAGAAGCAATGTACTTCATCTTGCAGAACAAGCAGAATATTGCTAAGTTCTTCTGAAGGAAATTGTTCACTCAAGCTAAGCATAGCAGCTGAGAATTCGGCATATCTCCGAGTGATCTGCAAGAAACATGACATTTTGAAGTATCTCCACTATAGTCAAAGTTCTACTATGATATAACAACAGAATACTTACATAGTGAGGTCCTAATTCTTTATTTGATAATTTAGCTGGATCACACTCTCTCACACTCTGTATGTTGAGTTTCAACACATGCTCTAATCTTGGCCATAGTGTTCCTTGCAATGAATCCCAATAGCTGAAAGTTGCAATAATATTTTTTTAGAGGCTTCATAAAAATAGTATTGATCAGTTTAATAACAATTTAGGTATGAGCAATATTCTGCAGTAGTCAAAGAAGTTTGTAGTAGTGAGGTATCCAAGAATTATTTACAGTTGGGATTAAAATTAAGTTAGATACTAGCAGGAGGGGTAAATACCTGTCTAATGCAGCCACAGCTCTTTTGTGGCACATCCACCGATATCTGTTTATAAGTTGAATGCAGAGGTACAATGCCAGGCAGTCATAACACTCAAGCACATAGTTATCTACATTTTTCTGAAAAAAAAAAGCATAATGCATTGAGGTTTAATAGAATTTTGTGTTCTATGTCTTCTGCTATTTAGACAAAAATAAAATGATGTTCATTGGTGAGAGTATCACTTGAAATGGGCTGGATCTATTATTTTTAGGTACAGTTTTAAAAGTAAACTGAAATAGAAAATTCAGTAAATATTAGTTTTTATTTCTATAGGAGAACTCAGTGGACAGAACAATGTCTGTTGGGTCAGTTATTATTATATTAAAACTACATACCACCAGCAAAGATAAAGTTTTTCCCAGAATCCTGTCAAACAGTTCCTGTGCATGACTTCCCTTGACATGGAAGAATTCTGTAGTGAACAAGTATTCTCTGCAACCATTGTCCACAAGTGCATATTGTAGACTTCTAAACAGGGCTTCATAGGAGTACTGCAACAAAAATAAGTATTAAAAATTAATTATTAAATGTATTCATGTAATGCAATCTTTTATATCAGCTTCAAAATCTTCATCTTTTGCTACCTTACATGTAGCATAATATGCTACATGTAAGGTAGCTTATATGCTACCTTACATGTAGCATATTATGCTACATGTAAGGTAGCAAAAGATGAAGATTTAGCAGTGGGAACATATTATGTTCCCACTGCTAGGACACAGGGCTACCTCTCTGTGAGAGAGACTGGGACCTTATCTCCTAAGTGCAAATAGGGATTGGAAGAAAAATACTGCTTTTGATTAGCCATAATGAAATCTGAAATTGATTTTTGTAAATTACATAGGTGGGTAGTAGTTACCTTAGTTTTTTGCTGCACATGAGGTACTATAATAGGGGCTTCAAGTTGTTGTGCCAGTACATCTCCTCTGTTACCAATTGTGAATATTGTGCTCTTATTTTTTAAATTTGATTTCTGAAAGAAGCCTCCTTTAGACCCATCTTCAATCCCCATGAGATCATCTTTTGTAGGTGTCTCTTCATATTTTAATTTGTCTAGCCTTGAGGCATATGATTTAAAGTATGAGTAATATACTTTGCTCAATGTGTCTATGTATTCATTGCATATTTCCTGGGCAACATTTCTCTCATTGGCTAATATAAACTCAAAGAAAAACTTATATTTAAGCATAGCATTTTGGGGTATCTGATAATTTGCCATTGGTTTTCTGAACTTATAAATATGTTCTAGAATATATGCTCTTATTTTAGACACTGCTTTTATTTTCAGTTTTTCCAGGACATCCTTAACATCATGACAAGCTTTTGTTTCTTTGAAATCCTGTTCCTTAACAAAGTTGAGTTTTTGGTTCAAAATTGCCAACTGGACCATGAACTCCTTGTCAGTCACAGGAACATTATTGATGCCACTGAAACAGACAACATGTTAAAAACATTATAATATGTATCTACTTTAATCCATTAAGCCCCAAGCAAACTCCGGCGTTCGATCACCTATTGTTCTTTAATTGTGTCTGTAATTACCAAAGTCGAAAGGTTAAGTTACATTATGAAAAAGCTCATGGTGGACATCCTACCCACATGCTCAAAGTCTTTCAGGAACACATTCATTATGGAGTGGAATTCCTTGCCGGAAACTGTGTTTCCTGTTAGCTACAACCTAAGGTCTACTCTAGTCTTTAAGTCAAGAGTGAATAGATTGTTTCTAGGCAAGCATGCTCCAATGTCAGCCACATCATCGCTTGCCATCAAATAAGATTATGGTCAAATGTGAGTGTATTAATAACAAAAAAAATCATATGAGGAATAAGCTACTTACAATATGAGTGTTTCAGAGACTGCCATATCTTCTATGAAAGTAGAGAGGGGTCCTTTTAGCACTTGCCTGTTAGAGAGTTGCACTGACATGCTCACAGAACGCTTTTGCAAACTTATTATTTCATTACTGATACTACCCAAGTCATTCTGCAAAACAATTCGAAGTATTAATAAAAACATCATTAAAGTTATGTAGGCGTGGTCGCTATGTGATGTTTACTTACTTGAAACACCATAAGCATGCTCTCCATTTTTGCTAAGATTCCATCACAATCTTCGATTTGATTGTGTAAGGAGGCTATATTTTCACTTTCCTTCAAGTAATCTGCTACTGAGGTTTTTTCAGCATCTTTAATACCTTTATCTAGCTGTAATGCATATTCTCGTAAATCTGTTCCATTTTGCAGAACTTCTTGTATTTCAAAATCTTCGAGATTTTTGTCCAGCACGTCTTTGATATCCGTAGACTCCAACATGATTTATCACTTAGGTACCAATAAGAACCCTTATTATTGAAAGGTTTGTTTATAACAAAATTATCGTTTGATTACCTTGTAAACTGAACTTTAGGCGCACATAAAGTAGTGACAACTTACATGAAAAATGGCTAGTGCTTTGGTCATTAGTTTTTAAATTTTATAATGTACTAATTACAAGGCTAGGCAATTAAGAAATTACTCGCTCAGCATTTTTGAAAGATTTTTGTGATGAATTGTTGAAATTTTGACAGCGACAGGAGTGACAGGACAGCCCGACAACAATTTATAGGCATGGACAAATACGATCGATATATCATCATTCAATATTTTTCTAGAAAATTTTCGATTATATATAATTTCTAAATTTTGTTTAACGATATTTACTTCGGAATATCAAATTCAATATTTTTTGAAAGTTTAGTGTACAAATTTTGATTTTTAATAATATTCGAATAAGGACTGCCCTGAATTAGAGGTTTGCACCGGAGCAGGGAGCACCGGAGAGTAACCTTATTAATAATACCGTAGGCGCGGGTTTGCGGACAGCGAGTAATGGGTAGTTCGCCGTCCGATTGTTTGGTAATCGTCCGGATCAAGTGCAACACGCCGACGACGGCGCGCTCTGAAAGATTTGTCAGCAAAGCCGTGAGGACTCTGCAAAAGGGTCGAAGCTTACTGGGGCCCAGGGTCTCTTTCTGAAAGGAAGACTTGGCTCCAGTGTGAAGGGCAAAGAAGGAATGGGATAGGGACTAAACAAGTCAGTAAGAGTCCGACACTACCGCTCCGGTCAAGAGTGAGATTCGTCATCGGACGATTTTTGCCCATCATAAAAAAAGCCTTAATATTAAACAAGATAAAATTGAAGCATTTATTGAGAACCCTCAGGAACTTGGCTCACTCAGAAAAAAACTAAAAAGTAAACGAAATACTACAAAAATCACGAAAAAATATTGAAAGCTGTAAAAAAACTTCACTATCAAAATAAAATGATGCAATACAACAATAAAGAAAAAAATTTAGGTAATTCTTAACAGACTCACAAATAAGATAACAAAAGGTGAAAAACGCAATATAACTTCTAAACCCGAAGATTTACAAACGCATTCAATCGCTTCTTTGCTTCTTTCTATAGGTTGAGACACAACAACAAAACCTATTGGCAATTAACCAAAAGAACCACCGGCAACTTCAGCTACATAAAACACATTGTATTGTAGTTTTATCGTAGTAGTGGATTCCTATGAGATCAATAAAATAATAAAAAAACTTAAAAATACAAGAAGCTATGGAATTGACGAACTTCCACCTACTTTGTTAAGACAATGCGCCGACGAATTAACTTTTCCTTTTTATGTACATTTATGGACACCTCAACCAATCTTTTGAAGAAGGCATATTTCCTGATTTGTTAAAAAAAGCACTTATAGGACCGATCTATTAAAAAAAAATCAAAACCAACCCGAACAATTACCATCCAATTTTACTAACGGCCTCGAAAATATTTCAAAAAACTATGAGTGACCGCGTCTATGCATTTTGTGAAAAAAATAATAGGTATATTCAACGACAGTCAAAATGGTTTTCGCAAAAACCGATTTACGCCTTTCTGTGTTTATAAATATATGATATCGATTACTGCAACTCGATTCGATTCGTTTTTACATTTGCCCATCCCTTACAATTTGTCTTTGACAGTTGACAGCGTTGACGTCAGCAGCAGGTAGGCATAGATTATACAAAGAGGCAGTGTTATCAACACAAAAACAAATGTGCTAATAATTCATAAAAAGTTTTTTCTATAATGTTACGTAGGTATTCAGTTATAAGTGACTAAATATTTCAGTTTCTCAGTAAAGGATTTTGTGTTGATTTACAGAAAAGAAAGCCACGACACCGTTTTAAGCGTTCCTGTAATAAAAATGAAACAATCACCACGCGAGTCTGATGTTGTCGGCACGGTAAACACGTCTACATCCACGTGAATACGCGATCGCCGATTGTAATCTCGTGTCTATTTTAATACAGCAAATTGCTTTTGCTATAATACTACAAACCTGATTGCGTCATTACGCCGACAGAGGGCACTGTAATGGTATTGTATAGCCACACTCAGAATCTCAATTAATATTAATTAAAAAGAAACAGTACCTAGATAGTCCAGTGCAAATAGCATCGTTAACGATAAAAAGTGGACTTAAATAGTAGTAGAATGAAACCCTTTGGAAAAGGAAGAAAATATGGCAAAAATTTAAGGAAAAATAAATTACGGTCGATCTGAGGTCGGGAAGTGGATGGGTGTGCGGTTTTAAGGGTAAAAAATGGTTTATCTCTAATTCCGGCAAAACTACCGGTTCTATGGAAACAAGTCTAATGGCAAACTTGTAGGTTATACAAAGATCTACGACTTTTATATTTTAACTTTTATACATAACCTCAAAATCTATGTGAAAAGTCCAAAAAACCGAGTTTTTGAGTTTAATTTTTATCTCCTTTAAAAATTATTTTTTTTTCACAAAATTTGGTGGAAAGTTTCCTTTTCATGTCCCAAACTTGTTATAATTTTTTTGATTTAAAATATTCACAGTTACTCTTTATTTCGACTTAACATCGAAAAAACAGCCTCTTTTTCAATCGAAAAATCTAACATAAAAATATGTGATTTTTTTAAAACGTTTGTTGGCTTCTTATTCGTCGAAATTTTTACTTTTTGATGGTGTAAAAAAATATATACATTAGTATAGTAAATTTTCTCAGAAAATGCGAAAAACTAAAAAAACTCGAATTAGAAATTTCTTTTGTTTAATCATTATTAGCGACCCACTCCAGCTTCGCGCGGGTGCAAAGGTGATATATTATACCTAAAACCCTTCCTCTGGAATCATTCTATCTATTTAAAAAAACCGCATCAAAATCCGTTGCGAACTTTTAAAGATCTAAGCATACACAGGGATAAGCAACTTTGTTTTATACTATGTAATAATGTACTGAGGTGTTTATTAATTTTTTTATAAGATTTAAAGGGGATTTCATGTTGGAAATATGGCTGCTGCAATTGCGTATGCTTACATAATGCTCCAATGTGAAAGAACAAACCTACGAGGAAGTTAATGATTCAGATGATGAATTTCATCATCTGAATCATAAGTAAGTAAGTTTTTCGAATTTAACCATGAAGAAATGCTATCAAAGAGACAAAAACTAATAAATGATTAGAATGTAAGATAAAATATATGAGGCAAGATTATATTATTTAATAAGACAACGTTTTTACTGCATAAAATTGCAGCAATCACATTTCCTACATGAAATACCCTTTAAATCTTTTATAAAAAATGTAATAAATACCTCAGTACATCATTGCATAGTATAAAACAAAGTTACTTATCCATGTGTATGCTTAGATCTTTAAAAGTAAAAAAATTCGCAACGGATTTTGATGCGGTTTTTTTAATTGATAGAATGATTCCAGAGGAAGGGTTTTAGGTATAATATATCACCTTTGCACCCGCGCGAAGCTGGAGCGGGTCGCTAATAATGATTAAACAAAAGTAGTTTCTGATTCGAGATTTTTTAGTTTTTTGCATTCTCTGAAAAAACTTACTATAGTAATGTATATATTTTTTTACACCATCAAAAAGTAAAAATTTCGACGAATAAGAAGCCAACAAACGTTTTAAAAAAATCACATATTTTTACGTGAGATTTTTCGATTGAAAAATAGGCTGTTTTTTCGATGTTAAGTCAAAATAATGAGCAACTGTGAATATTTTTAATCAAAAAAATTATAGCAAGTTTGGGACATGAAAAGGAAACTTCTTACCAAAGTTTGTGAAAAAAAAGTAATTTTTAAAGGAGATAAAAATTAAATTCAAAAACTCGGTTTTTTGGATTTTTCACATAGATTTTGAGGCTATGTGAAAAAGTGTAAATACAAAAGTGGTAGATCTTTCTATGACCTACAAATTTGCTCTTAGACATTTTTCCATAAAACCAGTAGTTTTGCCGGAATTAGACATAAACCATTTTTTCCCCTTAAAAGCGCACACCCATCCACTTCCCGACCTCAGACCGACCGTAATTTATTTTTCCTTAAATTTTTGCTATATTATCTTCCTTTTCCAATGGGTTTCATTCTACTACTATTTAAGTCCCTTTCAAAAGCTATTTGCACTGGTCTAAGATCTAATGTCTTAACTTTATTGTACAGAATTACCGCTCTGGTTGATGTAGACGTAATATATTATAGAAACACCTTCGACTTTCCAAATTAAAGTTATTTTGCCCTTTTGTATTTTTTTTTTTTACATTGACATAGTTGTATTCTTTTTTGTCAAAAGTATTTTATTTCACACTTTTTAGTTGTAGTAAGTACCCCTCTGCCAATCTTTAGTAGATAGGTACCTTCCCATTTGGTTCCATCCTCAAATCATCATGACAATTCAAATAATAGGTATCTACCAAACACTGCTAGGAGTTAGGCTTTCGGCTGATGATGATAACTGCTAGGTTAGACTGATTTACATACAGAATTTCGGTTCTTACCTACCTTCCGGCTTCTTTTCTACCTTCAGACCGACTACATTTGTATCAACATAACAATTTTATTTGTTACAACAGCTGTTCAGCTGCGATTTTTCGAACAGTTCCGTTATACATTTTCTTAGTTCTTCATTTGATCAAAACAACATGTCATTTGTATAGGACCAACTCGGGAGCATGCCTTTCAATCAAAACTAAAAAAAATCAAAATCGTTTCATAATTCTTAACCGAGATATCTGAGAACATAAATAAAATAAAAAAATCCAGGCAAATGCGTATCGGACTCGTGAACTCAGGGTTCCCTACAAACTAATCTATGAAAACACTTCAATTGCCGAGTTTCGTTATGAAATTTTTTCCGAATAATATTTTGTTTTTGCGACGTAACTATAAATTTACAGTTTTCTGATTTTTCCTGTAACTACTTGTAGGTACTATGAGACCTTGCTTCATATTTAATTTCAGGATTCTAGGTCAACAGGAAGTACCTACCCTTTGAATTTTGATTCCCTGTAGAGTGTCGAGATAAGCTGTTTTTTTTTCATTATTATTATTATTATTTATTTATTTCATCTTGCTACCTAGATAGGGGTCTTAACATATAGACTAGTTCTTTTAAAAAAACCTTTTTTCTACATTATGATGGAAAAAGAAATTTACTGTTTTCAGATGTTTTCCGATATCTGTGCTATGTTTTGTGCCAAATTACAGAAAAAAAAGAAGAAGGTGAAGGGGAAGTACCCTATGAATACTAAATCTGTGAGAGTACCGAAAACGTATGTTTTTACAAGCTTTTATTTAGTTTCACCTGTCCCGTTGTCTGTCGTTCTGTAATCAAATCTTGCAACTTAAATTTGATCCACTTCCCGGTTTCCGATTGAGCTGAAATTTGGTATACACGTTTAGTTCGGATGACAATGCAATATTATGATGACATGGAGCTGATCTGATGATGGAATCGCGAGGTAGCCATAGGAACTCTGTAATTAAACGGCACAACCACGTCGAGTTTGGACTCGTGTGAATCGTCTTGACGAGTTTTAATTATATAATTATAGACCGCTGCTATAAAAGCTTGTTATGAAAAAAAAATTTTTTTCATTAAAAACTTGTTATATATTAACCCGTTAATTTAGAAGTTTGATTTTCTTACAGCTTAAAGGGTGTTCAGACTTAAAAATATGGTATTTCAACTCAATACCTCCAACCATTACCGAGATAAAGGGTCTTGACAGACAAACGGCCCGATGGACAACAAAATGATCTATAAACGGTTCTGTTTTGTCCTTGACACATGACCTCCTTTTCTAAGTCGGTTAAAATCAAGAATTAATGCGAAGTAAACAAAACGTATTCCGTGCGTGTCGGTGGTGAATTGCGCGTGAATCTGCTGTAATTGAAGTCCCCGAAACCGTGTGCAACTATGGCGTCGATGGTCCTAAAAGTGGACCCTTTATCACTCTTTTGGTTTTCCAGACTTCATGACAAACCAAAAGGGATATGATTTTTATTAGGTACACAATAGGCCCAACTAGAACCGAAAGGAATACATAAGAATTTTATTTTGTGGACAACATTTTCGAATTTTATGTTTCTATAAATTAAAAATTAAAAACTTCTGGAAAGTGGGGTGTCAGCAGTAGTTACTCTCTCGCGGCCAAGGTCATAGTCTACACTTAAATGCTAAAAGGATGTCTGAAGTTTTAGAAAATTGTAAACTGATTATTTTATGATTCGCGAATATTTGTGCTATTCAATAATACCTAAAAGAAAACTCCATTCCATTTACATATACGCCATTCACAATAACATTAGAAATTAAAGAAAACTTTTTTTCATTACTCATACTCTGAAAGTAGGTGTGAAGTTGCTTGCGGAGCGGATTGAAAGTAGTACTTTTCATCCCTAGGGAGAATTACTTTCAACTGACAGCTGTCTAATTATTAAAAAACTCGTTCAATTTTATATTTACATTTCTTTAGAACCGTGATCCGAATTTCTATACCTACAGCCAGTGCCATTGAAATAACAAAAAGATAGGATTAAATTTACTTTCAACTATTTCTTTAAAACTAATATAAGTATTTGGTAAAAATGTTGACTTGACCCATTTTTACATTGATATAATGAAAAATACAGATTAATTAGCCGGCCGACCACTGAAAAAAAAAAACAAAATAGGTGGGAAAATGGCGACCCGAACTTTGTTGTTATTTCGAGTTGTAGAGTTTTGTGTATACTCGTAGTTTAATGAATGTTTGATATGAAAGATTTAACAATGAGTTTATCAAATTCAGTAAAAATTTAACAGTACTTGCTTTCTTCACAATTCAGGAAAATGTCATGACTGCTAGAAACTGGCGAAGTTTGTTTTGTCAAATTTTCGTTTCACATTCAAGTCACCTTCTTTATCAAGACACCCATGACTGTAGGCTTTAAGAACTTTACCTATCTATATACGTAAGACCACGCTATGGAGTCCTGGTTCCTTGGATTTTCTGGACGTTGATGGATTTTTCGTAATTTGGGCTTCTACCACAAAGGAGCGCCGCAATAAAGCAAAATTAACCTTCGTTTAAAAAAAGTATAGCCTTGACATTGTTAAATAGTGTACACTATTGCCATATTTGCAATTTATCAAGACGAAAATAAGATTACTCTATGAAACAGGGGATGAAATAAAAATTTGCGCAGTTGCAAAGATATGTAAATGAGCATATTGTTATACTCAAATCGTTTTACTAGTAAATATAAATACTTTGATCATTTATAGACTAAAATCGTTAAATGGTCATTTTAATCTCGTGGAGGATCGATCCAGACATGATCCAGCGCATGAATCACTATCGACTTTTAAAGATAAACCTAAAAAATAATGTACTTTTTGTAATACTATAATCGAGATACGCATGTACGAAATTTATTTCTTTTGGTAAAGATCATCTGAGTGAGTTCAATGACCTCTAGGTAGTTAGTACGCAACGACCGACAACTACTAGAATACAATCCAGCAATCGTTTATTTGATTTTTCTCTAGATTTTCATCATTTTCATTCCTTCGTATTAGCATAGCATGCAGTATAGTATTTTTCATTACTCATACTCTGAAAGTAGGTGTAAAGTTGCCTGCGGACAGGGTTGGAAGAAGTACTTTTACTCCCTAGGGAGTTTTACTTTACAACTGACAGTTGTTTTTTTAATATTTAGACAGCAAATATTAAAAAAAAACTAGTTCTATTTTGACATTTCTATTGAACCGTGACCCGAAACTTTATACCGAATTAAAATGACATAGAGATAGAAATAATTTAAGAATACTTTTTTTTAATGACTTTATTTTAATTTACTTTCAATTATTTCATTAAAACTAATATATTTTTGAGAAAAATGTTGACCAGGCCCATTTTTACAATGACAAAATGAAAAATGTTGACTGAAAAGCCTGGGAGCCGAACACTGAGAAAAGAAGAATTGGCGGGTAAATGGTAGACTCTCTATAATCTGTGGCCGATTTGATCTTCCTTTTTTTTCGAGGTGTATAGTTTTGTTTACATTTTGCTAAATGTCTGTTACAAGAAATTTTTATTAACACGATAAGTTCATCAGCTTCAGTTATAAATTTAACGCAAGATTCATAAGAGGAGAAAACCGCTTACCGCCTAAATCAAAAGAAATATACCTACCTAAAAACATACCTTTGACGACGACTCAGGTTTTTGTTATTTTTATTTTCCTCGTATTCGTAATGAAAAGCACAGTGTTTACCTCGGGTTCAAAAGTTATTTAGTCCCTCGAACTATTAGCGACCTCGCTCTCGCTCGGTCGCCAAGAAATTTCTCGGGACTAAATAACTTTCTTTCATCCCTCGTATAACAATGTACAATTTCATCACTCATACTCTGAAAGTAGGTGTAAAGTTGCCTGCGGACAGGGTTGGAAGAAGTACTTTTACTCCCTAGGGAGTTTTACTTTACAACTGACAGTTGTTTTTTTTAATATTTAGACAGCATCTTCCTGCCCTTGTCCCGTTTTATTTGGGGTCGGCGCAATATGTTTTTTTCTTCCATTCTGTCCTGTCAGCCGTCACGCTACCACTAACTCCTCTGTTTTCCATATCACTTCTCACACAATCCATCCATATCTTCTTTGGTCTCCCTCTCCCTCTCCATCCATCCACATTCATACTCATGGCTTTCTTTGTAACATGCGTTTCATCCCTCCTTTTTACATGGCCATACCAAGACAAACGGTTCCCTCTCAACTTTTCAGTCACTGGCGCCACTTTCAAACTTCCTCTAATATACTCATTTCTCACTTTATCCATTCTCGTCACACCACACATCCATCTCAACATTCTCATCTCTGCTACTAATATATAATACTAATATTTAGACAGCAAATATTAAAAAAAAAACTAGTTCTATTTTGACATTTTTATTGAACCGTGACCCGAATTTTTATACTGCCAGTACAATTAAAATGACATAGAGATAGAAATAATTTAAGAATACTTTTTTTTAATGACTTTATTTTAATTTACTTTTAACTACTTATTTCATTAAAACTAATATTATATTTGAGAAAAATGTTGACCTGACCCATTTTTACAATGATAAAATGAAAAACATTGACTGAATAGCCAGACGACAACTAAAAAAAAAATGGCGGGTAAAGTCTCTCTATAATCTGTGGCCGATTTGGTCTTTCTTGATTTTTTTTTCGAGGTGTAGAGTTTTGTTTACATTTTGCTAAATCTCTGGTATAAGTAACTTGTATTAACACGATAAGTTCATCAGCTTCAGTTATAAATTTAACGCAAGATTCTTTGAGGAGAAAACCGCTTACCGCCTAAATCAAAAGAAATATACCTACCTAAAAACATACGAAGACATTTGACGACGACTCAGGTTTTTATCATTATTTTTATTTTCCTCGTATTCGTAATGAAAAGCACAATGTTTACCTCGGGTTCAAGAGTTATTTAGTCCCTCGAATTATTAGCGACCTCGCTGTCGCTCGGTCGCCAAGAAATTTCTCGGGACTAAATAACTAACTTTCATCCCTCGTATAACAATGTACTATATAATGACAACTGATAAGAAACTACTATGGGTAATATATCTAAGGTTTTGAAAATAAATAAAAGAGGCATATTTTCACTGACGCATTGGCGTCGATATTATTTTCACGAAATATTTACAAAGAAAATGTATAACATATCATAACAAAAGCACATTTATGTTTCTATGTATTTAAGAAATGCAATTCATTACAAACCTTAAAGAAGAAAAGATAATATTATAACATTTGTGACTTAGGCGTAAGGTACAGGTATACACTTATGGAGGGAAATATACTGATGAGAAATATTTTATTGCCTGCAGTTTATTATTTAATACAGGAGCAGCGGCTCTTGATTATCTAAGCTCTTCAATCTCCACGTTTATTATAAATGTCTAATTCGTTATACGTATATTCATTTAAAAATATTCAGTGTCAGAGAAATTATTTCAAAGTTCAAAACTATGTATGAATCCGTTGCGTCGTCGTATGTGTGCGGAAAAGTAGCAGCTCTGGAAATGTCGATATAAAATGACCTATAACAATAACAAGGCTTGCATGGGGTATAAATATTAAATGGCTAGCTTGTACTAATGCAGCCCAGGTTTGTTTTACGTGCGGTTCTTTATTATTTATTAGTTAGAGGCGCTCACATGCGACGACGCCGTGACGGTATCCGACTTCTGAGTAACGTTATAATCAATTCATTAGTACGCACATGAAAACAACAGGCTTGTAATGTAGGAATGTCACTTGCAGATCTCATGTCAAAAAGTTTGATATGTGGAAAAATGTAATTTACATCGTCTTGGATGAAGGGTAGGTAACAATATTAAAGCATAACTGCTCAAGCACAACCGAAGTATTAAATAAGTACAATACCTACCTATTTAGGTTCATTCATTACGAAATTCGTCACAGTTTAAAAATTAACGACAAATAATTTCCTTGACTACAATTTATAAATCTATAAAATTAATAATATTAGAAGGGAGTGGTGGCGTTCGAGTAAAAAGTCCAGCATTTATAATTATTAAGGTTACTAACAATTCTTTGTATAAAATTATTTATTTCCATGCGTCTTGAATTTCTTAAACTCTACGATGTAATAGACAACGTTTATCACTAATTCCATTAACAGGACATCCACAGCAACAATCACTCTCTTACAGGAATAAATGTTGCCTGAGGACTTACGTAGAGAACATTTATTCACTCATCTACTCAATAGTAATGTCAGATATGAATCTTAAATTCCTTGACCTATCTATGTACCTATCTTAGCTATAACCATAGTTTAAGGTTGGACAGAGCACCTAATGGTACAATAGGTACGTGCATTCTTTCCGTTATAATTTTTTACCTACAGGGCTGCTGCAGGTATCTAGTCTTTTAGGAGATACAAGGCAACTTTCAGCTACAATGTAATGTTTTCACGCCGACAGGTACATAAAGAATACCTGCCTCAAGACGATTGATAGATTATGGATTATAGGATCTCAGCACAGCTTCTTTCAGACAAACCGTACCGGGGGTCTTAATGTGATGTCATAACATCATCATCATTTAAAAAAAAGAAGCCGCTGTGAAAATGAGTCAGTGCTATTTCTTCTGTGTATCTCCGTCTCTCTCTCACAGCGGATTCATGGTGGCAATGACCCGTCATAAGCATGATTTTGTTATCACCTATTTGGTCCAGTGAAATTTTTTACATAGTCCATTCCATTCGCGCAAAATGTAGTAGATAAAATACAGACATCTAACCTGATTATATCAGTAGTATTATACCAATAGATATACTTACGAGCAAAAATACACAGTGACTTTAATAGCAATTTAATTTAATTTAATTTAATGTAAATTTGTTTATTTAAAATGGCCTAGCTTAAATGAGATGCAAAGGATATCAATTAATACAAAGTGCAATCACAATTTTAAAAACAATATCGTGATATGTTTAAATATTTACTCAATACATATATAATATGTATTAAAGTAAGCATATAAAAGGTCCACATAAGAAAAATCTATGCTATCTACCTATAAAGGTACTCTTTAAGACACGTTGTATTAAGGATTGGGGACGTTAAACATGCTGAACTTTTTCTCAGGCCTTAGGTATAATTATTTTAACAAATTACGTTAGTGTCCTAGCGTCTAAAATATTACAAAATAATTTAAAACTAAAAGGTAACTTCCAACAATCGTATCGTCGAGACGCTTCCATTGGCTCAGGGCTGGCCGTCGCTGAGGGCGGGCGGCGGGCGCGGCGCGCGAGCTTGTCGCGCCGCCCGCCCGTCGCTCACATTTGCACAAAAGGACATTAAATGCCTTACCGATCTTAAAATAATTCTTACTTATATTAATTATAATAAAAAGCCCGATATTTACGAGCAAATTTTCATAACATTTCTAAGTCTTGTGACTAGATTTTCCCTATCTAAGTAATACGTAAGTAAATAACATAGGAATATTTGTACGACAAGATGCCATCGATCACGAGCGGTAACTCAAATGCAGACTACTAAATACACAACATTGTAAGATTAAACGAAATCACACCCAAAAGACAAATTCCTAAACATTTTCAATAAATTAATCTTAACTTAGGACTTACATGGTAAGATTGTCTCCATTAAGTAGATACTTAATATTAAATTCATACGAGTAGCACGAACCGATTCCGTGGGAGATCGCGTCCTAACTAACGTCCATCTAATCTCTAGAAAAATATTTTATATAATCTAAACACTTAAAAAAATAACGGAGTCGGCTCTAAAACAGAAGGAGAACAAGTTTCGAAGGCGGGAGTGGTCCTCAGGGGTGGGGCGCGGGGAGTTCAGAAGGGCAGGCTGGAGCGGAACATGTTCTCGATGAGCGGCGGCGCCGGCACCAGGTCCTCGAGCTTCAGGTAGAAGATGCGCTGCAGGCCCTGCACCGACAGCGAGCGCAGCTCGGGCAGCGCGCCCAGCACGCGGCTGAAGTGCGGCGCGCCGCCGCCACCGCCGCCCCCGCCGGGCATGTGCGCGCGCAGGCAGCCGATGATCTTCATTTGTAACTGCTCCACACGGTGAGGCTCCTTAAGACCGTGACGATCTGTTAACAAAACAAAACATCATTAGTAGGATAAGTTTGTAGGGAAACACATTTAATAAGTTTGTAAACTACTCGATTTGACCGTGAATTGCGTTATTTTTTTTATTTCTTGAGATAATTCTAAGAATCATTTAAAGATTAATTCAATATGGAGACTAGATAAAACAAACAAGGTTTAGGTTATACACACCTGTTATCAGAGTTAATGCGCAAAGACACGCAAATGTAGATATGTCGATATCCATTGAATGTAGTGTGTTGCTGAAGTCCAGCACAGCATGAAGCCAGTCTCCAAACGAGCGCTGGCATTGTCGCTTGTCGAGCACGACGCCATTGCAGAAGGTTAACTTGGTGTCCTCTGGACGTGTGCGGTATGCGAGCCGCAATACAAACAGCTCGAGACGAGCTGATGCGAACAGCTGCTCGCGATCTTCAGGGCACAAATCGCCATAACCGGGCACTTTGTCAGCGAACACTTTAATCATGTCAATTGATGTCGTCAAAAGAGTGTAAAATTGTTGAATCACTTCTAAATCAGACATCGGTGGCTCCATGGGATTTGGTTCTCGATATTGTGAATAATCAAGGTTGGCAAAATCTGGAGAAGTGTCGACATGAGCTCTCACAAGCGCTGTGATCAGTGATATCGGCGGGCTTGGAGGTGATTCCTGTGGACATTTCGGTTTAGAGGGCAGTCTACCACGTCTTCCTTTCAAAGAATCAGTTCTTACCACTTCCTTAACCATTCCGACATTGAGACATTTCTGGAATCGACAGAACTGGCATCTATTCCGTCTTCTTTTGTCTACTGGACATGATTTTTCAGCTAAGCAAACGTATTTAGAACCCTTCTGCACAGTCCTCTTAAAAAATCCTTTGCATCCTTCGCAAGTCCTGACGCCATAATGCTGGCAGGCCGCGGTGTCTCCGCACACGGCACACAGTTGACTGGGCGACGACGGCGCTACCCGTGGGCCCGCGCCCTCCGGCGCCACTCCAGGCGAGCTCGACGCGGAGCTGGGCGCCGACGCTTGCATACAATGGACTCTGCCGCCAGGAACCTTTGGGCTGTCATTAGAACTGGTAGACTCAGATCGCTGCACCGGCAAAGAAGCGCGTCGTTGCCGTGCGCTTTGGTCCGTAGATATGTGTAGGTCCACCGAACTTGGAAAAGGAGGTAAAGAGTACGAGTCTTGATTGGGTGTAACACCACCGGTGTCAAATGTCGGGCTGCACTGTTGCGACGGTGCATAGTACGTCGACGGCACGTAAGGAATTGATGGTTGATGATATTGGTAAAGTAGTTGGGTGGACGTGTGTCCTTGATAAGCGCTAACATTATAGCAATCTTCGTCCATTTTAATTCCGAATTCCGCCATTTCTTGTTTAGGATAACGAACTGAATACGTTTCTTCAAAACTGGGCAAAGCCGGGCCTAGGGTTGGCGATGAAGCCTCACTAATAGGCGTAGCGCGTTGAGCTTTAACTTCGGGCAAGATCGGGGCGTGAAACTCGACGTCCGGGAACGGGTCTAGATTCTCTTCTAAAATTTCAGTGGAATCTTCTTGGTATTGCGGCGACAATAGATCAGTGAAGGACGAACCGTAGTTGCTCTGAAATAGAAATGTATCAATCAATAATGGAGGCGTCGCAGAAGTGGTAGGCGGCGGATGGCCGTCAGGGGCGGTCGAGCGGCCGAAGCTAACCAATGGCGTGCTTATTCAATTGTCTACTCGTACCTAGAGGCGCTTTGTGTAACCGCCTGTTTGTCAATCGATGCAGGTGTTCTAATCAATAATGTGAACGAGGTTCATTGAAAAAACTGCTATCAAGAAAAAAAAAAAGGTAAATGCTGTAAAGTTTTTGTTGCACTTATTGTTTAGGGATCTTTTCGAAATAAATTGATAAAGCTCTCTGATGAAATTGGTAAAAATAAAACTTACGTGTGTCTGCAGCAGTAGCATGCTGGAGGAGTTGGGTGTGAAGGCGCTTGGCGAGCGCGACTCTATGGCGCTCGGCCCTGCAACAATCAGACATTATCACTTCAGTATGAGCCAATAAACACAACTAATTAACTACGATTATTATTATTTATAACTTCGTTTTTTTTTTGCGTAACGAAGTCTGCAATAGCGAGAGTTAAACTAAGTTACTTAAACGCGAAACGGTCAACCAAGACGAAAGGCCGATTGTGAATGCGTCGGGGAGCCGGCAGACATGATATTGACGGCACCATCCTTTGAACTATCACGCTATTCGAGCCATGCATCATTTATATTTACCCTCGGCGAACATACTTTGATTCTTCCTTCACCACAAGCACTCGCTACTAATCGATATCTACGTACTCTAGCTTGGTATCGGAACCCTGACCAGTGCTGATCGCTACCCTTGTACGACTAACAATGAAGAAGGGAAGGAAAGATCTTTCGTTTTATACGGCAGTTTTGCCAACCAAATATTGGCGTTTTGAATACATTGTGTCACGGTAGTTGATTCGCCACGCCCAGAAAATTGAATTCTATGTATACACCTCATCTAGGTCTATTAAAACAACGTCGCAAACAAGCGACCACAAAAGGCTAATTTTGCCTTTTAATGCAACGTGCTAGAGTTTACTTCGCCGTAGCACGCCCGCTTGAAAATTTTTGGGGCGAAAAGGCGATGGGTCCCTTGGGAGGTTATGAAATCAGTGGCATTTGCAGTTTCTATTATGTTAAGAACCATTAATTCCAGTCTTATTAAGCTATAAACAAAACAAGCTTTTGTTACCGTAACTTTGTTTTGGATATTTCTAGAAAAAATGCTTTAGTAATTTAATAATTATTTCAATTCTCTCTCAAGTGTGATGGCATATCGTGTCTAAAACTTTGCGTTTGAGAAAGCTTAAGTGGGTGTATAAAAAAGGAGATAAAAAGTTCTACTCCTATATTATTTTTTTCAAAACGAAGTCGGTTAATGATGATAATTTCGCAATTCAAAAACCCACACGGAGTCACGCTATAATCTATCTTTATACTTGCTAACATTTAAAAAGGATTACCGTCGTATTGTAAGAGTATAAATGTATAAAAAAAGGGTAAATATATAAATAAAAATAAAAGTAAGTATGTAAGTTCTTATAGTCCATTATAAGGTTGTCTGGTAAATGTCGCTGTCTTCGATAAGACCACCATTGTACCCATAGATTTTAGTTCGAGTGTTACTATTTTGGTGCACAATAATATTGATTTTTTTCTAACATTTTTACAATCACACTATGCATGTAGTTATTAATGGGTCGGTCACGATAAACGTAATTCAAGTTTTTTTTTATTAAGCACCTAGTAGAAGTCGAGAAAAAATGTTTGACGACCTGCAAATACTTACTTGATTTTTTTTTACAATTCGGAGTGTGTTCAATTCGTCACATTTTCATAAATTTTCCTTTTTTTTACTTAAGGATTATTCTAAATAATTAATTGTTCGATTAATATCTAATCGTATAACGCTTCATCAATCTATTCATACACGTTAATTTTCATTTGTTATTCTTTAGAAATAAATTTTCTCAACCAGCTTTGCTGAGTAAGAAGTTTTGGTGAAATAATAATATTGTTGAAAATCATCGTGTCCTGTAAGTAGGTACCTATTATTGAATTCTATAATTACAGATTTAAAATAATTTGTAATAAGTGGAAATCACAATAAAATTTTAAGAATAAAAGTTTTAGTGGAATCTTATACCTCTATAAGTTACTTTATTACTTTTTCGCGTTCGAACGGCTAAACGGATTTCAGTAAAATTTAATTCACGGTTAGACCATGTCCTACTGGTGTCCTAGACATAGGATACTTGTTATCCTGAGAGTAAGCTTCCTTGGGATAATTTGCTATTATCACGCATGTAGAGCTTATTGGGACGATCGCTTTTTTTTTGGCAAACCAAAGTATTACACAAAAAGAATGTGTATACAGTAAGAAGGGGCCATGAACAATAATAAATCTACACTAATAAGTATTATAAAGAGACAAGATTTGTGGGTATTTTTGTTCTTAATTAAAAATTTCTACAATGACTGGACCGATTTTCATATTTATTTTACTTGTAGAATGCTACTTTATCACTGAGTAACTTAAGCTGTAATATATATTTTCTACACTCTGACTCTAAGTCACACCCTGATTGCCATATTTCCAACCATGTCTTCTAACTCTCGATTGCTTTTTATTTATCGACAATATTTTTTCGTTAGTAAATCATCAAATGATGCTTACCTATCTGGGTAGAGCGTGCGGGGAGTATCAGACTTTTTACTGAATAAAAACCCACCTGTGTTTTTCAGTTGTTACTCTTTCAATCAATCCCGTAGCCCTGTTTATTTTATTTAACGATATAAATTGAGGATTTCGACCTTTGTCATACCGATTCAGTCGAGTTGAGGTCTTTCAAATTAATTCTTTCATTTTAATTTGTAAATATATAAAAAAACTAGCTTTACCCGCGACTTCGCTCCCGGCAACGGAAAAATGTGATAAATGAAGAACCACTCTACCTATTTTGTGCAAACTTCACATAAACACTAAATAGTCCGAAAAAAGCCTAAACATTTGGTTTGGATGGTTGAGCGCGTTCTTGAGTTACATATTATAAAATAACAACGAAAAGTGTCATTGATTTTTATATATATAATCAAAAGTACTCGGCGACCTTCAAACTAGAGCAGTACCTATACGAATGCACAATTGCACTTTCTTCCAAAGTCCTAATAACAAATTAGCAATTTTATCTATTTTCTAGCTGTGGCCCGCGGCCCCTGTGAACACCTTAACTTCACGCCTTTCAATTTTTTTTAAAGTTATAACTGTTTTCCTCACTTCTTTTTTCTTTTATTCAAAAAATGATGATAATGAATGATTAAAAATGATTAAAATCAGTCAAGTCGTTTTAGAGTTCTATCGGGACTAACGAACTATAACACTCATGTATTTACAGACATACAACCCTCAATTTAAATGTTACGTATTCCTGAATCGCTAGTTCCACTTCTGTAAAAGCATGAAGTGTTGCAAAAGAGTAGATGAAATATGAGGCTCGAGTTTTGGAATATCATTGAACTGTCTTAGAAAGGACATTGACCAGGTTTTAACCAATACTGCGTGGGAGTACTTCCAAATCGTTATTTTATTTGACTTCAATAGATTCTATACTAAATATATGTAATATATATATATATTAAGAAGTATTATATATTTATGTTTTTTAATATCAAATAACAGTTTTTAACTTAATGCTCATGAAAACAAAGCTGTATAGCCTATATTCGAAATCAACAGAAAAAAGTAATTTTTAGAATGTTTGTCTTTTTCTGGCCTTCAAAATAATATTAAAAACAGCTGGACCGATGTTAATGGATCTTTTACTGATGGTTAGTTGTTTAAGGAGTAACAAGATGCTTTTCATTTTGCTTTGGGAATGGTATTTTAAATTACAGAACACGCCTTCTAAACGGTTGAACATGAAGCTTATGTGAACGTAACTAATTTGTTCTTAAGCTACTTTTTATTTTCCTGTGAAAACATTACAAAATTAACGGAAGGCCATCTCTAAAATGAACAGTATTTTTTTACACAACTGTCCTAAAAAAAGGAAATGAAGTTCTTAAAATCCATGTGATGGAAGTCGCGGGTAATAGGTAGCTATTAAGAAATATATTGTATGTAATATGGCATCCATTGATGTCCAAACTCATGCAAGGGTTAAGTGCCAAGTTTGGTATCACACCTCAAAGACATGGTCAGCAAAAAGGACTATTTCTACGACTCACTAGGGCCTGCTAGGGTGATTGTTCGAAATAGTTACTGTGGCCCTGAAACTCAAGGCAAATTAAACACAGCTGGAATTTAGTCAGTAAAAGTCTGGCAGTCCAGCTCGCTCCACACAGAGCGGGAGAAGTTATTTGATGAGCATCCATCATAAAACAAAAGTGCTCTGTGTCTCGATTAAATTATTATTGATGCTAATTAAATCGCTATTTAGTGTCAGAGTGTAAAAAATACTGCAATTAATTAGTAAAATGCGCCACGGGATTTTGTTTTCAAACACTTTCGGACAGATTATGGAGAATTTTGGTCTATGGACTGTACCTATCAGCGCAAAGAACTTAATGGATTAAGTCTATTTTTTAGCAGTACATGGTCCAACTGATATGTATGGGTGGTCAATGTCTTTTGATGCTCCTCAACGGAAAAATATATATCAGTAAATAAATTGAAGTTATTTAGGAATTAGGACGAATGTTAGCATAAATATGAATTTATGTAATAATGTGAGGAATCTAACTGGGGATATGTTAGATTTTTCAAGACTATTTTTTAACTTTAACTATAGGCATATGTACCGACTTTTTAAAAATCATTAAATAATTTGTCCCGCGCTTTGTGTCGGACTTTTACTGACTAATAACCCTCTGTGTTCCAGAGCCATAGTAAGAGTTTCATAGTAAGCCACATCTCAAAGAGGGAGCTTACAATTATAAGTTTAGGAAAATCAACATGTTATAATAGTAGTAGATGCTTTCTGGAGTTTCTGCTTAGCCTCATAAAAAAGCACGAGTTCGAAACAAGAAAAATGCTGTACGGAAGGAATTATTACGCTACCACAATTTAGGTAAAATGGCAATAAGGAAAACAAAATATTACTCTTTAATAGGCTGAGTGCATTAGATTTTTGATATTCACAATGATATTTAATACCTGTATTGTGTATGCGAACTTGTGTGCTTTGGTTATGTGACGCTTACTTATCATTGATGCTTTTCCGATGTTATCGGAATGACTCGTTATTAATTTATATATTTATCCTCACATAGGAGCGCTTTACAACAATTACACCAATGGAGCACTATTAGTTCTGAATCTGCTGCGTGTAGTCTTTTAAAGAGCGGCTCGATCGCTGTGGTGGGTCACGAAAGCTCGGTTGCGCAGCATCAGGCCAGCACTTCTCCAGGATCACACGTGGATCAAACCTCATAGTAAACATATTTTGAAATCTTACAGCTTTTCATATTGTACAACATTAGTTTAGATAGACTATGTATGACTTCTTAGATTTCTTCTTAAACTTTTAATTAAATTAAATTATTTATCAAACTGTTCTTTAAAAAGTCTGTCAAAATTTGGAATATTAGACCTTTTTAACTAATAATGCTCACATAATAAACCCGCCCTATACGTAAATTCTTACTGTACTCTAGAGTAGGCATATTCTATCTGTAGGCATTTATTTATTTTACCTATCTATGTAACAATCATAAACTGGTTCTCAATATAGATATTGTGAATAAAAAACGGTTAAATCACAAACGTCTGTATTTAAAGTATTAATATCATAAATCATTTTAATATGCCTACTTTTTATGCAAACAGCAAATAAATATTTATAAGTTTTTGTCAGTACTAACACACTAATATAAAAAAGGCGACAGTTTGTATGTATGTATGTGTTGTGTGGTTGTTACTCCTTAACGGTAGAACCACATTAGGTCCACGTGGGCCTCGTATGCCAATCTGGGCGCGTCGGTCTCCATCTTACTAATATTATAAATGCGAAAGTTACGACGTTTGGGTGTTTGTTACTCAATCACGCCAAAACGGCTGGACGGATCTGGATGAAATTTGACTCAGGTATAGGATACACTCCGGGATAGGACATAGGCTACTTTTTATCCCGGAAACCCCAACCCCAACCCCAATACCACGGCTACTAGTCTTGTAGAGGTACATTAGACCCACGCCACACGATGCCACGCGACGCGATCCTATGAACAACTCGGGCGGCGGCCACGTGTGCGACTGTCTAACAAAAAAATACAATAGCTAAATTATATGAAACTATTTTTCTTTTTTTTTGGGCAGTCGGATGAAAACGAAAATGTTCTTTGACTGGAAACGGTAACCCTTACCACTATAATTACTTAAGTATTTGAGCAAAATATACGTGGATTTGAAGAGAATAATTTTATTTTATATACAAGTACTTAATTCAAACAAGTCCGACATTAGACAAATAATAACTAGGTTATAGAGTAATTTGTCAAACCTGTAAAAATGCACAGGCAAAAGAAAAATCTAAGCTGTAGGCACTGTAGGGTATGGGGAAAATATCTCACAATACAAGGTGAATTAATGATAACTGCATTTGTTTTATATAATGCAAGAGTTATGCCATCAAATAATAAAAAAAAAAATATAAATGTTGTAGAAAAATCTTTGAGGAAAATAGACTGATATTTTTCTACCTAGCGTTTGATAGATCTATGCCCTCTGTTAGACTCTACAAGAGTTACAATATCGAGAAAGCTACGAACGGACGATGGAACCTCGCTGGAAAGGAGGTTTCATTCCGTCTAATCGTATCACGAACTATCCGACAGATGGCGGTAGCATGCCGCGACCAGAGATATTGATTAGAGCTTACGGTAGTGAGGCTAGATACGTCATCCGTCATCGATTCAGTTTGAAGAAGACATACGTATGAGAGGTACGTTATCGGCAAACAAGCTTTTATGAGCTTTCTCATTATGTGACGTTTTTGCGCGTAGTCTTTTGCGTAATAGTTGCGCGTAAACACGTCAGTGACGAGTGTAGACAGATTAACAACAGCTAATCTGTGCAAAGTAAGTTTGGTCATATGCAAACACGTGTAACAATTTGTGCATGATAGGTAGTAACGTTAAATATTATAGTCGCCATGGCCCCATTTGCGAAACCTCTCAAAGTATTGCTCTTTTATCGTAAATAATTAAACATACAAAAGAACTTCATGACAGCGCGATCGACATTTTAACGTTCATATTTTCCCGCCATAAATTGTGTGTGCGCGGGAAATGTACATAAATTTACAACGGCCCACTGCAGTCCTACCTGTTCTAGCAACCTTCATGTCATTCCTAACTTAAATAAATTATCATAAGTAACAGAAACGAGTTAAGAATCGCATTTCAATGCACGTGTTAGATTGAATAATTTCAGGAGTTTTAACTAAAATAAACTTTATGGTTCACGTGGCAGTTTTTAACATAATATTGTTGACACAAAGTTCCTGCGTAGTTAGCGACGTTAGCAGAATGAATATGAGTTATCACACAATACACACACGAGTAGGTAATATAATAATACAAAATAGATGTAAGTTTCGTGTACGTAACAGCGTCTAGCCCGGTGGCAACTGGTCGTAAGGGCAGCGCGCGTCACCCGCGAGTACTTTATCAAATAAACGTGATTTCGGTGAAATTATCAGCTGTTGCGGCGGCGTGGGCGGGGGAGGCTTACCGGTGACGTCAGCGCCAACCACGTCACGGCCACCCGCCACCTCTCGCGTCTGCAGGTAAAGCGTTATTGAATATGCCGCCCCTATTCCGCGTCTAATTTTATATATCGAATGCTGTTAGAGTATTAAAATTACACTAATGAGTTAAGTGTATACTTTAAAGGGACAGAAATTAGATAAGGCGGTGATTAGGTAAACTTGATTTTTTTGTTTGTCGTCTGCGTTAACTTCGAAATTGCTACGAAAGTATAAGTAGTCGTTTAACTGGTTTTTATTTATAGTATCGGCATATTAGGATGTACCTGATGGGGAGTGTTATTTGCAGAAATACCAAAATCAAGTGGGCGTCTGAAAGAGCGGGTTTTAGACCATTTAATTGATACATTTTATAAGCTGCTTGTTTGCTACGGTGATTGCTACGAAAACATTGCTTCCGCTACGAGCATTTATTTCCGCTACGCGGCTGCTACGAGATTGTTATTGTTGCTGTGTGAGCCTCGGCACATGTTAGCCCACAGTAGTTCTTCTTTTGTTTCATAATAAATAATCATAGAATTTGTTAGCTAAACATGGTGATTTGTTGCAGTGTATTTAACCGATTTTGAGAACATGTAAGAGAACCTCTTTCTGGTTTTTACCAAGTTGTTTTATGAAAACGATAGTATTTTGTTTTTAGCCGTACCGTAAAAAAAATCATTTCTGGCGGTGTGGACGAGTGTTTTGCTGCTGCGCTGCGTGTCTTTGATTCGATTCGCGCTCGAATCAAATATTTGTTTGACCAACAGACAGTTGTTCCGGATCTGGATGTCTTACGTCGATTTGACATATTTGTGAATTCACTCACGATAGAGGAATGAGTAGTAACTTAATGGGGAGGCAGTTTAAAAACGTGTGTGTGTGATGAAGTAATAACAAGCTTTTCAACGGTTTATAGACCTGACTTTACTTTTCATCAGTATCTGATAATTTTGGTTTTTATAGTAATTGATTGTTTGGCGTATCCTCAGCCTTATAAAGACCTTAAAACTATCACTCGTAACTCTTTGCCTGCTATTATGACTGTCTAGTCTTGAACTTGTCAAAGAAAAAATTGGCAAAATGGAATATGTCATCTACACTAATATAATAAAGAGGGAAAGTTTGTTTTTTTGTTTGTAGGAGGTAATCTCTGGAACTATAATTGGAAAAATTTTAGCAACAATAAAAAGCTGCTTTACTCCTGAGTACATAGGCTATATTTTATGTACGCGGGCGAAGCCGCGGGCAAAAGCTAGTATTAAATGTTACAACTTTTGCTGCTTAACCCCTAGCGAATTTCATGAGCCGAGGTATTGTCAGATGGTCTGTTAAACGTGCCATGTGCTTTACATGCTTCCTTACCATTTACATTAAGTACCGGAATAGCCAGTTTTCCGCGTGTATTAAAGTCTATAAAAACGTTTTTTGTAGGTGCTTAATTTAATTATTCTGTATAAATTATGATTATTAGCTAGACGCAGACAAGATTTATTTTTAAATCTTAATATCGTCTAGACAAGTTCAGTTTCCTTGTTTTTATCGGATATTTATAATAGTTTAGATTACATTGATAGGTACAGATAAATGATACCTCTTACACACTCGTGTATATACACGCGAAAATACAGAATCATATTACATTTTTTTCATTATTTTTTTTTTGTTTAAATTATAAGTATTACACTATATTTTAATCATATCTTATTATCTGTTATTTATTTTGAGTGCACACCTACCACAATGTTGTCTTTTTTAACCCAAAGGTTGACTGGTAGAGAATGCCTTGTTGCATTAAGTCCGCCTATGTACCACTACTGTACATGAAGATTTAATAAATAAATAAATATAGTTATTTTTATGCACAAGTAGTGATAAGTACTGTATCAGGTTATTTGTAAACTGGTTATTAATATCGAAAAGATGCATAGTTTTGTTAAGGATTTTTCCAAAACCCATAATTAAACGCACTGTAGGCATATTATCTATTTATTTTGTTCCATTACGAACTAGCACCGTTATTTTATTTCTTTCAAGTTTAGGTACATAGTTATAAAGTATACGAAACGCGGGTTCAATGTTACATGTTGGATAGAGTAAAATTACAGCTCTTTTTATTTTTATATTTTTTCCTAATATTTTTTCCTTCCATGTTTATTACAGCTAGGATGTGAATGTTCGGAAAAAAGTGTTAAAAAAATCATACGATCTTTGTTGGCCTTGGTAAGTCTATGTAATTAAGTAGTTCTATGACTACGAGATATTTATTACATATAAATTGATTTATTTTATAGCGATATTAATATAAAATGGTGACGAAACGTCAAATAGCTAATACTTCATACGGTACAGCGCTAATTTACTTACGAGGATAAATGTGGTTTTATGACTACATAAATAAGTAATTAGATACTTATAACGAAATAGAAAATAAGATTAAATTTGTAAGCGCAACTAGAAACGAAGGTAGAATAAACTTAAATTAATTAAGACTGACAATAGATACACACTACAGACTAATACAATAAAAATACAATACGGAGAGCGTGACTAGCGCCAAAAGAGAAAAAAATATCTAAGGTAGCTGTCACTTTACATACCTACCTATGTGTATATGTGGAACTGCTCATACACCCTTCTGTTGTGGCCGCGATGGTGAAATGACCTAGTGTTCTTATCAGAGCTTTATTATATCTTCGATAGATTTCTTTAAACTACAATCCTTAGAAACGCTTTAGTGCTCGTCTAAGCTTAATTATGTCGCTTACATAAACGCACACATTAGATGCCCAGTCTAGTACTCATCGTGTTAAGTATATTGACATTGCGGGTCAATATTATCGGATGCAAATTTTTGTTTTACCGACCGACTACTCATGTTTTAATATTTGTTGTTTGCGTAAACTGATTCTAAGTTAGGAGGAAGTCGGTAGCCGGTTGGGCGGCAAGCAAGGGCGTCCTTGAAGCGAGGCGCGCGGTCGATGCGCGACGTCACGGCTTCATGACGTCACAGGCTCGCTCGATGCAGAGGCCGAGGCCCACCGCGCCACCTGACGCTCTGCCGACCACCACATACTGCCACTTTCAACGCCACCCTCATATTTTTAGACTCGTGACGCAACCGGGCTATTAAACGGAAAGCATTAGACGTCTAAAAAATAGCACCTTGGCGGAATGGGGCAGACGTTATACCGACACTTTTTCGGCGTCACGTTTTTTTGAACAACTGTGTGATAACGATACTTAGTAAGTTAAAAAATCACACCTTACTAGATACCTAGTTATATTTTATACTGCATTATAATTAAGTTATAACGGTGATGACGCCGTCCATTAATATACAAACGGAAGATCTCTCCCGCTGTGCAGATTGAAGGGGGAAATCGCGTATCATTTTATTTGTGGACAGGGGTGGGTCGGCGGGGACTCGGGGCTCGGGGCAGAGAGAGTGACGCGCTCGGGTCGGGCTCGGCGTGACGTCACGCCAGCTGGTGGCTGATAACGGATTTATCCCCACGTCACGATTTCATTCAATTAATTGACAAATTGACTGTTTTATAAACTATTCAAACGACATTCGAATTTACATTTTGACCAAAAATACGATGCCCTACTTTGTCCAAAAACGTTATCGTATTATTTATAGAGCCACTTTTGTTCAACATTAAGCACACGCTTATGAAAACAAAAAGTGAAAGTTTGTTATTCTATTTTAGCATCAATTTAGATAATTCATTGGCACCTCGGCGTTTATGTTAGGAACGTCGTTATATTGTACAAGAAACTTGGAACTATGGGCAGAGTGTCAATAATTCAAGAAGTTTACTTAGTTGATAATAAGTGGGGTTTATGTGGTACAATAGTATGTATCAGATGTGCGTCGGCAATTTGCACAGGCTCGCATCTCGACAGGTGCAACGTCTGCCGGTTGCGACAGCCGATTGGGCAAGTGGCAGCAGGCTGAGGCCATCGGACGCCCGATCGCGACATAAACATCTCACATTATACTCCAAGTTACCTAACGCGCCTCCCGGCAAACAAATCCGATTATAATTTTACGAGTTGACTTAATAACAATTATCGAGCGATTGAGGTTACTAAACACGGTAATGTTCTCTAAATCTCTAAATAGTTTTGGATCGAGATGATATGGCTGTCAGGATACATTCTGTGGTTAGTAGGTATAAGTCGATGCCGGCGTGTGTCATCCCAAACCGGCCCTACCGGTGTGGCAATCAATTTCACCATTAGTTACTTGTTTCACCTAAATTCTAATTATTCACTTAATTCAATATCTGTCTTAAGAATATTGACAAGTTCGATTAACACGACTTCGTCAATCCAAAACATATATAAGTTTTCTGTTAGCGCGCTAATATAACCGGTAATCCGTATTATTTGTCTTACCTACACTGTGTTTTAATACTTGTTGAAATATAAGACAAGTTTCTATTTTAGTTTTCCTTGATCTCTTCCTTATTTTTTAATTATGCTTTTCGTTGTTAATATTTATGAAAAACTTTTAATAATTTATCGATATCATATTAGGTTTTTAAGATAATTAACATTATTGGATTTATTAAAAAAAGCGGTTTATTTCATTCGTTTTTGAGAACTTTTACGACAATTTTAACTTTAATTAACCCAGTACCTAAGACTTGATAATAATAATATAAAGCTTTCAAAATGTTTAATCATAAATTGAGTAAGTATACTGAAACTAACAGATATTGAATATATCTGAAAGAGCTTTCACTTAAAGTTTTCTTCGCTCATTTTTCAGCATAATCATAGATATGCAGCCGTATCACCAAAGAGTCTTGAAAATAAACGAATTTTTCTTGCGATAACATTAACCAAGAAATAATATGATTTAAACGAAATAATCAAAAGCTCTGATGCAATAAAAGTTTTGACAGTTGTCCTGTCGGCAAGTTTTGGTAGAGAGGTATAAAGCACTAGGTAAACACTCAGGACAAAATTAAATATAAAAAATCTTAAATTAAATTATAATCAAATTAAAATAAAAAAATAAAACAAAAAGGGAGGTACGTACGTGTGTGTTGGAATTGTCTAAGGCCGCAGTGTTGGCTGGAGGGCGTCAGCAACGCACCTCGCATTCTAGCCGATGGCCATCATCACGACAGTCCCACACAGTCTACTACACCCAAAGGTTCTACACAACGAAAGCGAAAATAAACACAGAAGTGGATGCCGGATGGTCGTGCGGGCGCTGACCTGGCGCAGGCTTGGCGGGCTCCAGCGAGGAGGCGCGAGGCTCCAGCGTCAGACCCAGGCACGCGCCGGACAGTCCCAGCTCGCTCAGCAGGATCCTCATGCGGCCGGGCACATTCCACTCACTGCACGCGCACTCACTCACTCGGTCAGTCTGCGGCGGCGGCAGGTCGCGAGAGGCGCGGAGGTACGCGCTGGCGAACGGGCGGTGCGTTACTGAGGCCGCCGCCGCCGAGGCTGGTGGCTATATCGCGCCGTCTGACGTCACGACGGCGACGTCACGGACGCGACGTCATTAACGGTACCTCCCACGGCCCGCCCGCCGCCGCCCGCCGCCGCCCGCCCGAGCCTGCGCTAACGGCACCGCTAGTACGAGAGGAGCTTTCGCACGCCGCGCCGCCCGCTGCCGCTAGCCGCTACTTGCTTCCTGCCTCACTGACGGAGAGCTTTCCACGCCGAGCGTCGAGCTCGCGCCTCCACTTGTATTACCATTTACTATACAAATGTACGTCATTCAACAAATACGTTCATGTACAATCGAGAACGGCTCATAACATCAAATGTTATTTTTATGAAGTTGTAAGATGTCACAGGAAAAGTTAAATATAGAATTTCATTTAGTACCTGAATTTGGTTGACGTCCATTGAAACGATGTACTTTATAACGAATGTAATAATTATTTTTTATGAATTTTAATCAATCGTTCTTGACACAGCTTTTAGGTTTCTTATGTTATATGTATATTTTGGTTCACAATAGCGAAACATGAAACACACCAATTCTGTAGAATCACTTGAATCTTGATAATATGAATATAGGTTTTATTTGTGTGCTCCACACATTATTATTTTATTGATGGAAGACTCTGAAAGGGTTCTATGAATGTCGATCAAGTTCTATGTAGCATCAATATTGTAAGCGATAGATATGATTACATACAAAAGCGGCAGAGGTTAATTTATTAACATTTTTTTTGAGTATATGTAATAGAAAAAAACTCTCCTTATTGAGTAATTTATATTTTTATTTATATTTGGGAGAGTCATATCATGATTATTTTACAGTACCTACCTTAACAGTGCAACCTTAAATGTTGACAGCTTTTTGAGTAAACTAATTTCGGACCACTGGAGATTGTTCTATGTTCAGTATGTTATATACTGTTAAAATCGCCATTTCAACTTGTTTTACAATTAAATTTTATTACAGTCGTCGAGTGATATAACCTCATTTAGTGAGAAATGCAACAAAAAGGTGTGTTGGCGTTAATTCTACAATAATGATCACGCTAGGGGACGCGAATCATTTCGGCAATGATTATCATTGCACTATATTATACGGTACGTTTACTCAGTCAAGGCTTTCGACCCGGTATCATAATTATTTTCACATTTATCTGCACGTAAATTAATATTCAGGGTGGCGATAATGTTCTTTCAATCAGGACCAGCTACTTAAGTCGTTTTCATTTTGTTCGACTTCCAACCACCTGTTAACACTTGGTAAGTTTTGAAGGCAAAAGCTCTGCTCACATTAACTTAAATTACCTACCGATTCAAAGTAAGCGCTGATATTTAAGCACAAAATCAATTCAAGTAGTGTTTATGTATGGAGGTTTTTCATTTGACACAACACAAAGATATCTGTAATAATTCTGCCAAAAAAATCTGTTGTTCGTAATTGTGATCGTCATTCCCAGTTGGTACTAACCTACAACTACGTCCAGGCCTCTTTCTCCCTTTCCTCCTTTGGCAGCCCTCTGTCTCGTATTGTATTTCATAATTTTCCTCTAAGAATACGTCAGACCATAAACGTTCAATAAATTTACCTGTCGTCATATTCTTTCATTCAATCGGTACGTCATAACGTTTGTAGACAGATTTAGATTTTGTTACGGTTACGGAGTAAAAGATCCTGACGCCCATTCTTTATTAAAATGGATTACGGCGTTTACTTATTTTCTACTATTGCTTTCTTTATGTCTAAGTGTTCCAGAAAGGGGCAATTACAATAAGTAAGTATAGTGTTTATTGTGGTGTGTGGAGACAAATGTGTCGGTGACGCTGATCCGGGGCTGCGGGGGGGGGGGGGTGGCGGGGGGGTGGAGTGCGCCGGCGTCCATCGCGTCGCATCCCGTGCTCCCATTCGGGGCAGACTGGCGAACGTTTCCGCATTGATTGTAGCCGTCGTCACACGGAGGACACTTATAGCGCAGTTCGAACACTTGTTGCAGACTTGCATTGGTGTGTCGCCGAGATTAAATTTGCAACCGCTGCTCTAGATACCATCTGCAATCCTAGTCCTTAATTTTCTTTTGATTCGTTTGACGGAAGTGTTACCAAAGTGTTCTGCGTTCTTTAGGACACGACCAGCGATAAAATGGTGCTGTCTAGTGACCCCGCAAGACTTAAATCTGGACTAGTACTTAACAAAAAAGTATTTTTATAAATAATTTCGTAAAATTTGTTATAGTAATCCATGATTTTCTGTCACATTTTGGCGAAGGCGGAGGCTTCTAGCGGTCTTCTTCTTATAAAGGGCATGAGAGAAAATCTATTAGAATATTATTCTATCTCAAAAAATACTAAGTAGGTAAATTAAATTTGTTTCTGGAAACCAAAAGCTTCTTCTTTTCCAACGTAACTCTTTCGAACAATCCGCAGGTCTAGCAGACATACAAGGCTCCAACTGGCACTGGCAATCTTGCTGACATCTCTATGAGGCGCGCAACCAAACGGAACGCACCTTGTTCTTACCGGGCTGCCTGACTGCGAGCAATGAGTAGTTTGCCGTCAAGCTCCGTACAATAACAGGAAACCTAGAAACCTTTCAGTAAGGTCTATGCCCGGTTCCGTTTGCTCTGAATTGTATGACAATAAAACAACACTTTCAATAAACATAATCTTTCAATAAACTTTAAGGCTGTTTTTATATTTTACTTACAACTAATTTATTCACAAAAAATCGATGGAAAATACTGCAACCGTGGAACAACTTCTTTCATGTTATGTATGCGTAACTGATGAGGCATTACTGTCTACATTATGTCATTTTTGTACGCTTCCAACTTGACTTTGTGTGAACAAGAAATCTGCCGCGATGTTCAGAGCTCGGTTAAATATTTGTGTTGTTTCGTACACCGATTGATGTAAGTTATCGGTAGCTCGTGAACCACGTGATGAATGAGCTTTTATTTGTTTGGGTTGCACGCACAATATGATGGCTCGTTAGTATGACGCATGGGAGGACCGTTTGATTAGTTAGGAAATATTGTAAGAGCATGGTTTGTGTGAGATAAGCGGGGTCTGCGTGAGGCTGGTTACGCAAGCCGGCGAGCTGACGACACGAGGGGCGGCGGGCAGCGAGCCTGCGGCCTCGTGCACCGGGAGGTCGGGTGGCGCGGCTGTGGGGGGTTGTTGTCTTCCGCGGAGTGTCCGCATTCAGCGCGGTGCATGTATTTGCGGCTGTTACGATTGGTCGCATGCCCCAGTACTATTTGCTGCTCGCAGAACGGGCAACCGTCCAGTTATTCTAATTTTACATTATAATCGATGTCGTCGTATCGTCGACTCATCGACAAAAGACTTATCCATCCGTCAAATAAGTTTATATATTGTTTTATTACCTGTAATCAAACTTCAGGATCTGATTTATTGCTTATTACCTATGTCTGGGTACGTAGAGCTAGGTGTCGGATTTTGGTGTATTATGAAGAGAAAGAAAAATGTTCTCACAATGACTGTTTATTATCTACTGAAAAACTGAAAATGTTCTTAATATTAAAGTCAGCTAAAAATGTTAATGAAATATAATTGTTTTATGAATACATCCAGCTATCGCGATAGACGAAAGTGCACTGAATATGTTATAAAACCTATGCAATTAGGACGGCGCGTTACGCCGTTCCTGCTAAATATGGTGTTCGGTTAATACAGCGAAAACCCTATCTGCTCTAAAAGTTACAGTCGTCACTGATTTGCTAATATGACACGTAATTAAACTCTTGAGGCACGAGCGGACTCCGGCGTTCGCACACCTATTGACTTTCTATTATGTATCGTATTACGGTAATTAGCACTAGAAAGATTAAGCAACCTATGCCGCAACAAGAAAATTACCACTTGTATCATAAAAGCGACAAAGTTTAGAATGACAGATTCTGATTGTTTTTGTGTTTAATTAGTTACTTAGGTCACAAATTAGTAAACTTAGGAACGTAAGGAGGTACTTATTGTTGTCATGCTATTGTTGTGCTCGGATATCAAAATTGTCTTGTCCAAATATTTAGATAATTCTTAAGACAACAGCAGAATTTTTTAAATTTTGTGTTCAATGTAAATAATATTCGAATCAGTTCCTATATAAATCAAGTTATGCTAAGTTTGAACTACAATAGCTACATTGTTTACTCGGTTGATTCACTATTCACATACTACTATTATCGCAATGATTACACGGAAACTGATTCACTGAAGAATTTATGAAACAATGGATTCTACAGCTGTGCATGATATCGCATTAAATAGATCGTGGTTTATCGTGGAAATTACATGAACGGTCAAGGTCGCGGAGGGGCTCGAGGCGAAAGTAACCAATCACACGGTAACAGCCGCACGGATCGATTCTCAAGGTTAAGCAACGCTTCATGAGATTGGTTTGTTGATCGATGGCCATCACCACATGCATGAGATTTCTTCGTGGCTTGGAAAGTCCGTAAAGTTAACACGGATGCACAAAAAGTTTTGGGAACAAATTCACTGTGCGTATATTTTTTTAGGCGGGAAAATCATCCAATGATATCTCTGCACCTTTGTGTGGGACGGGAGTTAGAGTCAGACTTTAACCGACAAAAAACATACTCCGGTTCCTTCTTTCCATTTGCCATTGCTCCAGTAGCTTTCGACCCAGCTGGGCCCTTTCGGTTTGCTGACAACGGTACACCAACGATTCTGATAAAAGCCGTCAAGGACTTCGGCTGAGTCCGGACGGTTACTAGACGGTCTACGCGCTACGCGCCCCCACGAGGACACGGCGGTGCTCTTTCCAAGCGGGACACACCTCTACTGTGTGTTTGACCGTGTCGTTCGAGCGATTTACGCAGTGGTGACACCCGGGGATTTCTTCTTTTCCTTCCTGCGCGAATTCAGTGCAAGAACCTCCTGAACTTACCTGCGTCATGAGGAAGGACTTACCTTCCGCCGTGAGGTCTTTCCAAGCGTCCCTCAAAGACAGAACTTATCGCCATAATTATGGTGTACCCAGCACTGGATTGTGACAGTCGCTGTCGCCATTTCACCGTGAGATCCCGCTAGAACTATGTCTGCCATGTTGAGAGCAGAGTTTCGCCACGACGCGGACTTTGTATGCATCTCCACGCGATTGTGCATACAGCTGTACAGCTAACATAATAGGCAAGCGAGCTCTATCGCTGACCACGTCACCTCTTACCATAAGGTGTGATAGTGGTCAAGCGCAAACCTTTCAATAATAAAAAAAAAAACTTGGCAACTGTGAGTCAGGTTCAATTCTCGAGTCACATCCAGAAGATTTTTCAAAAACGAAAGAAGTTTTATTTTAGTGACGTAGGTAATAAATGAAATGACTGAATGTTGTTATAGTTACGTCATTTTCATGAATTCAGCCACCTCCGATTGGAGTGGGGGCTGACCCCAGCTTACTTGGGAAAGCTGAAAGGGCTCGGTAGATTATGATGGTCAAGGTCGCAGCCGAGTTCAACGTAGAAATATTGGAGCTCTGGAAGTATTCCTGGCTTTGGTTGATGGTGAGCGAGTAAAAATGATATTAAAAATACTATTAAAAATAAATAATAATACCAATATTTATAATACTAAAAATAATATTAAAAAATACTATTCAACATGTAAAACGATAAAGACTCAACCTTGAAATCAGTATGTTCAGAACCGGCTGTTGAATCGATTTCAGGTATTTTTAATTAGAAAATAAATAAATAATAGGTATCTAATTTTTTATTCTCAAATAAACTTTTTTATATTTTTATTATAAATTATTTTATTACAAATATATCTGTATAGTTTGCGTGTAGACACCAATACCGATGTGTTACCGATATAGTTCGTCGATTTTCATATTATTTATTGAATCTTCATGTACAGTAGTGGTATATAGGCAGACTTAATGCAACAAGACATTCTATACCAGACAACCTTTGGGATAAAGGCCAACTATTGGGATAGATCTTACTAATATTATAAATGCGAAAGTTACGATGTTTGGATGTTTGTTACTCAATCACGCCAAAAAGGCTGGACGGATCTGGATGAAATTTGGCACAGGCATAGGATACACCCCGGAATAGGACATAGGCTACTTTTTATCCCGGAAACCCCAACACCACGCGGGCGAAGCCGCGGGCAAAAGCTAGTCATCATCATCATCAGCCTTTTAATGTTCCCACTGCAGGGACACAGGCCTCCTCTCTCTAGGAGAAGGAATGGGCCATAATCCACCACGCGGGCCCAGTGCGGATTGGTGGATGTCACATGTCTTCGAATTTTTGGTTCTAGGACATGCCGGTTTCCTCACGATGTTTTCCTTCACCGTTTTGAGAGCAGTGGTGATGAAATAAATTACACAAAGTAATGCGCCTGGCTGGGTTTGAACCCGCGACCTACGACTCGTAAGTCGGGGCCGTTACCACTCGGCCACCACTGCTCCTCAAAAGCTAGTAGTTTATAAAAAATGGTAATAAAATGTATTTAAGAATAACAGTGGTTTAACTAGAATCGTAATTTAATTTAGCATTGCCATCCAGCATGGCAATGCTGCCAGCGTTCTGGGCACATTTTCTATTGATATCGATGTGGATATTTCTTTTTATGCCCGGTAAGTTTATTTCTTTCTAGCTTGTTACACTTAGATGATTAGTTAATTAGATTATACTTTAAAATATCAAGAATAAAATACACCGATTTTTTTTCAAACCGCCTCATTATTCCGTGGTTACGTGTTTGTGTATACTTTTTTTCTAATGTTTTCGTAAAAACTTTAACACTCTTTTAAGCCGAATTTTAAGGCTAGTTTTAACTTTAACCCAAGGGGGGGGGTTTCTTATATACTAACGTTAACACCCCCTAAATAATTTTATAGGGATAGTTTTAAAAAACGAATAAAGAAAACTGTTTTTCATTTCATAAGTCCAAGGAACAAAATTATGCATACAAACAAATCTACCCATTTTCAACTCTACTAAAAACTGAATTTTTAGAAACCCTTTCTTAGTGCTCGCGTACATAATATAAGAAAGTCTAAAACCTCACGTTCCTAGACCCAGTAGTTTCTGTAATGCGTTGAAAAATATGTCCGTCCGTCAGTTTCTCGTTTTATATAAATGTAAAGAATTTTTATATAGATAGATGATATGTAATTACAGAAATTATCCTTGTATACATTACGGTTAACATGGGTACCAACTATTCAAGACAGTATATTTCCCCATGACTCTCTTCACCGAATGAAGTGGCAATGAAGAAAACTCCACTTTAAAGTTCACAAAACGTTCTAAACTTGAAATGGCAGGTTATTATTATTGTTATATTCTACATTCCAATGAATAGCAATTTGCTAGCAGGAAAAACGGAGCCAATTAATAATAATTAACTGATTATGAATAAAATAATGACTTTCGACAAGGTCACGGTTAGAACATACGGCAACAGGACAGATAAGCTTTCTAGAAATTGAACATGATGGTAGAAAAAGGTTTCTTAGATTTAACCTTTCGAGTACTGTATAAGTGTATAATTACATAGTATAAAACCAAGTTGCTTATCCCTATGTATGCTTATATCTTTAAAAGTACGAAATGGATTTTGATGCGGTTTTTTAATAGATAGAGTGATTCAAGATGAAGGTTTATGTGCATAATATATTCAATATCTGTACCCGTGCGAAGCTGGGGCGGGTCGCTAGTTAGATATAAAAGATAGACAATAGGTGTGTAGACGCCGGCGCTCGCTCGGGGCTCAAGGGTTTAAATACTTTACACTTGATTTCAAGTGAACATTTGAAATCGTATAGTGGCGTATTCTTTTCTATAAAAATAAAATATACCAGACCCTATTATTCAGAGGCTTTAACTAAAATTACTTGGGTCACATTTTAATTAGCCAAGATTTTTAATGAAGGTTTACGTTTGAGCAAGGTAAAATTAACGGTTAAATGATTTTTTTCAAGGACATATTTTCCCTCAGGGTATTTTTTTTAGAACAAGGTTGAGATACTGCTCCACTCAAGAGGTAGATTGCAAAATACAGTTAGCAAATTTAGGTATTAGGGCATAGCATATTAAGCTTTATAATGTTCCCACTGCAGGGACCTATGAATGAATAATTCCCAAATTGAGTCTCGAAGACTTTTTCGTATCGGTATAAAGTTTATTTTTGTGACGTAACAATAAATTGACTATTTTCAGATTTATTCTTACTTGTGCTACAAGGCTGTTTCAGTATACTGAGTCAATAGGAATAACCCTTTGAATTTTAATGCCCTTGAGAGTGTTTTTTTTCGTGAATTTAGAATTTTTCACAGCTTCAAGTGGCCGCATACCTGAGGCCAGACTGGTTTTAATTTCGATTGGATACCTCCATGCGTTCCTGAGATAAACACGTTGACAGATAGACTGACAGCAACGGTATCCTACAAGGGTTCTGTATTTTCCTTTTGAGGTACCGAACTCTAAAACTATTGCATAAAAATAACATAGCACATTTAACCTTAAGATGTACTCACCACTGGGATTCAAGCCTACTCTCTAGGAGATGAAATGAGCCGTAGGTAATCCATCACGCATGCCCATCTGGGCTATTAAAAAAAATACATAAACAGTACTGAAGTTTAGAAAAAAAAATTGTTTGCATTACAAGAAATTTTTAGTGTTTTCGGCTTCCTTTCATATAATTTTTTTTTACCAGTCGTAATGGTAGTTATGGGTTTGTAAAAAAATAAACAGGTTTATTAGTTT
Organism: Mythimna loreyi; assembly: GCA_029852875.1. NCBI lineage: Eukaryota > Metazoa > Arthropoda > Insecta > Lepidoptera > Noctuidae > Mythimna > Mythimna loreyi. The sequence continues at coordinate 9,810,892 of CM056786.1, forward strand.
GTCTACCAACAAACACTGCTAAATATCACGTGATGTAACTAACTACTGTTAAAATCATACAGCATGCCAAATTGGCAGTTTGTCATGCCTATTACAAAAAAAAAATACAAAAAAAAAAAATACAAAATAGTTTATTGGGTCAATTAGGTTACATTACATAACGTGTTTGGAGCCCCCATTTAAGCATACAATGCCTGTATTAGGAGGCTCCGCTCTTCCAACATCATAAGCTAAATTTTAATCTTAACAAATTTAAAATAATTTAAAATAAATTTATTTCCAGTCATTCTATGTGATGTGAAGTGTGGTGTAGTTAGTGGTGTGTGGTTTGTGATGTGATGTGATGTGGTGTATTGTGGTATGGTGTGGTGTGGTGTGGTGTGGTGTGGTGTGTGGTGTGGTGTGGTGTGGTGTGGTGTGGTGTGGTGTGGTGTGGTGTGGTGTGGTGTGGTGTGGTGTGGTGTGGTGTGGTGTGGTGTGGTGTGGTGTGGTGTGGTGTGGTGTGGTGTGGTGAGGTGTGGTGTGGTGTGGTGTGGTGTGGTGTGGTGTGGTGTAGTGTGGTGTGGTGTGGTGTGGTGTGGTGTGGTGTGGTGTGGTGTGGTGTGGTGTGGTGTGGTGTGGTGTGGTGTGGTGTGGTGTAGTGAGTCGTACGTGTGATGAAGTGCGTGGTGTCCATAATGTATTATGGACACCACGCACTATTGAAGTTAGGTGTAATTATTTTTTTTACCATCGGTACAAAAATACTCTTACCTCAGCATTTAGACGTGCAGCACTAGACATCCTTTTATATAGAAAATATATAACAATCTAGATGTGCTTAGCAGCTAACATCTAATATGTTGTCTGTTTTACACTCAAGAACGGTAAGCGGAAACAAGGAGCTAGTTCCTCAGGTATAAGGACGTTAAAAAAAGACATATGAAGAAATGCAATATAGACCCCTCTCGCTGGGAGTAGGTAGCAGAGGATAAGGGTCGGGTCGCTAGTTACTTAAATACATAGTGGTACCATGGAATAATAATATCTGTCTGTACCTTTGAAGAGTTCTACTTTTCTCTTGGTCACCACCATTTACCATACGAGTATATATATTGCTCAATGCACTTTGGATTTCAGACTCAATTACAAGTCCAGGTTTGTTCACTACGACGTAATTTTTTAAGGATATCATTGATGTTCAACATAAAGTAGGAAAGGTTGAGTTTCAGCCTACGGGAGAGGCAATCCTTAAACCTCGGCTGCAGCAAGAGACAACCTTGTTCGTTGGCAGTCGCAAAGTGATTCCGGGTCACCGTAGGTAGGTCGCTTTCTGATAAGGCTTGAGTCACCACGGTTCTGGAATGCAAAGGACTATTGGAGGAATATTGGTGGGTTTTATTCAGAAAAAAACCTGACATCGAGCGTGTTTTTTGATGATTTCCTATTCATCCATAAAAGGTTTGAGCCAACCTCAAGTATGTGAACCCTTACCCACTGGGTGTTGGTATATGGCTTGATATACCTAATATTTTAATGCATAAAGTTGTCGGCACACGGGCCGTTGGGTCCCGCTAAGAATAGGCTACCCATAATCGAACCTACCCGTGGGTGTCGCAAAGGCAAGTTCTAATGAATTATATCAAGTGGATGCATGGGCAACACCCACTCGTGATTACATTAATGACTTCACACGAAAATTCATTTTACCTAAGAGTTATGCCCTAACAGTTATTTTTGGGCAAAAACCCAAAAAATCTGGCGTAAACTGTCTGTTTTACAGAAACTAGCGTGGCAATGGGCCAAGAAAAACATGACAAATATGAAAAATACATGGTACCTCACTTGGCGAAGCAAAATAAATGAATAAGCAAATATATTAGTCTTATTTTGTAATTAAATAGTGTTGAACAATGGTTTGAGAAGCAGTAATCAAAATAAGTGAGCTATTCACATATTTTTTTAGAAATTTCTGTTTGAAAACTTAGATAATATATATTTACGTAGATATGTAGATACATAGGTATACCATGCCTATAGAGTCCCACGCAATATTCAAAGGTCAACTAAAGGAAGTGCTCATAGATATGAACTTAATACTCAATTAGGTGCATGATTGTGTACGAGTATCAGTTTTCAATAATTTTTTGCAGACTAGTTATTACTCTAATGTATGTACACCTCATATTTCTTCTTCTTTTGACCTGTGTAAGAAGACTCTTTTGACTTTTTAAGTAGGTAATAATAATTTTTAAATATTTAATAAAAATAGTTGGGTTAATGTAAAAAAGTAGACATCAATATAAAAAAAAGGTTTCATTGTTGTATGATCCTTACCCTTAGAGTTACGTTTCGTTTGCATTTATGTGTATCCGTTTAAAAAAAATACTGTCACTGTTGTGACAGTTATTTCCATATTTTATTGTTGTTCTAGATTATTAAAATTGATAAGTATTTACCAAGGATATTATATATCCTACGGACAAGTATTTACATATTTAACGCAATGTTTACCATGAAAGTTGACTGATAAGTGGCATAATATTTTATCAGTAGTTACGGCTTAGTCAGCCGTCGGTAGCGTCATCTACATTTGATGCGCGGCTCGTGTGCGGTGTGTGTTTAGGCGACGCGCGCATGTGTGCGAGCGGCACATATCGGTGCGCGAACGCAGCCGCATCAACGGCCCGCGCCCGCGAGAGAATTCCATACCGTGAACGCGACTCGCTTGTTTCGATGCCGTCAGCGCGTTGTTGGAACACTCTGTGGCTCGATTGTAAATTGTACTAATTGGGCATGGCGGTCTCCGCTGACAAAACAGTGGATCCATCAATTCCCATCCCAGTGTCCATGTTATACAACGTCCGCATAATCGACCAGTGAACTACCTGTGTTCGATTTAACGCGAACACGACGCATATGAAACTATTCGCTAGTATTGGATGCATTATGCATATTGCGAGTGTGTGTGTGAAGTGTTCATAAATAGTCAGTGCTAGAGGGGTTCAGCGTAATGATCTGTGTTGTGAGTATACTATCTGCATCAATTATTAAACTAACATTATTAAAATAATGAAATGAGATGGGCATATATTGTGTAACATTTTGAGGTTATGTTCAAAAGTGCTCGTCACGAAAATACCACAGGGAACAGATGTGATCCCGTATATTTAGACAGATTTATAATTGTGTAGCAGACACATGGCCTGGTGCGTATATTGTTGTTTGCTTCTAATCACCATGTGATTGCGGAACTAGGCTACTATAGTTACGGAAAAAGTTAAAATTAATGCACAGTAGGTTTAAATTGCTTTGATTATAATGTTTTCATAAGCATTACAAGTGGAAAGATACCTAGGCACTTTTTATCTGTCAGCAAAAAACAAGAGATTTACCATTCGCATGTTTTTTATGGATGTTACTACACCGATTAGAGCTCGGTGCTACAAAATTGACTTACGCGGTTGTGTCTGGTTCAAAACAGGTTGCTCTCATTGGATATACTTTAATTTAAATTTGATCATAAATGATTTCTTATTTTTTGAGATGTTTATTATCCCTTCCTTCATATCAGCTTTGCCTTGGGAGATATTAATTGAAATTGAAATATTTCCTTTGATAATAAAATTACCAAATATTTTCCACTTACTCTAAGATTGCTTTTTTATCGTATCATAATTGATCGTTATCAGTAAGCGCCTACTTTCAAATTGACGCACTTGTGAGGTACCTTATCACGTATCAGTCTCTGAAGATGTGGGATTAGTCGAGATTTGAGCAAACGCGACCGACGAAATCTTAAATTATGTTTGCAGAACTGGTTATCTTATTTTTTATAGTTTGACAGTTCATTGCATGTATCTACCGATATACAAAGTTACATGCAGAGATACGGGTGCACTAGAAGTGCATTTATCTATTAAATGAAAAAATGGTGACGAGGTCGAGGCAGAATCATTGAATAAAATAACAAATACAAACATTGGAATCATTGAAACATCGGAAATATAAATTATTGTAGATCTGAACTTCTTGTTTTAATATCTACCGTGTAGGTGTACCTACATATCCAATAATAATCACTCATAAAATAAAAGAAATCTCTTAAATAAAGTACTCGTTTGATCCGCACTGATGTCTCGAGTCCATACATATTTAGGATAAGTCGGAGACTGGTGATTGCTGGCGATGTGGTCCAAATCTACCGCAGCTGGAACCGCGCCGCGTGACAGAGCCAGTTTATCAATCCAGATTACAGCTTAATCACTAACACCCGCATGATTACTTCATTTATTCCATAGATTAGTTTTAGATAAGCGTTGATTTGAATTTTATACTAGTAATTTTTCTCGACTACAGCAATTGGCTTAGCGTAATATGTTGAGAACATGTTTACATGATTCTATTACCGACATTGTTGTTTATAGCCTTGATTTTAATATTTAACACTTTAGATTTCTTGTTTGGTTGTCTTTACTGCTACTAAATATTAGACTAACATTTTACGTAACAAAATGTAGGACTCATGAATGAAGTACATGTATTTATTACATTAGGAGCCATCCGTAAATGTATCACACCAATTTTATTATTTGAATTCATGAAGAATGAGCTTTGTAACAATAACCCTCCCTAGTTCACATGTTACGTATATTGAAATTTCCATTAATTTCTTTTTTTTTGCAATTAGTATAGTCATACTTACCGACATTAGTTTTCTAACTCATCTACAAAATTTAAAGCGATTTAAAGCGCTCTAATAATACGAAATAAATTCGCGATTTAATTAATATTTAAATAAAATAGATTTTGGAATGTGACATCATCAAACTTATGACTCCTTCGTCACACAAAATAACGAATGACGTAATTTTGTGGATATCACCTTATCCGTTACTTTTATATCGATGTGCATCTAAGCACAATAACGACAAATCGTTACAGAACAAATTGTACTTACATCAAAAGATAAATCAATCCGTCTTAAACTTGTCCCAAAACCTTGTAATAACTACATGGGCGAATATTATTACATGGCATCACATCGCTTAACTGAGTTCACGATACAATAATCAAAATTCAATAATATTATTACATAGGATCCATGAAATTATTATTGAATTACCAATGCCGGTGGGCTACTATTTTTTGTATATAAATAAGTATATATTTTAATATTACCTGATTTGTTGAAAAAATATTTAATATACGTATGTATTATACTAAATAAATGAAACAATAATTATGGTGTGATCGTAAATGTTGGATACGCAACCAAAGTTGTATACGTACATTTATACGAAAATAAAAATTCACTTACGAGATCTGTTAAACACGTCAAATGTCTAAATATAACTGTATCACAAACCGATCAGTGAGTTAATTTGAGCGACACCAATATTCATATTTCTTTAGACGTTTATGCAAAATTACTCCTAGAAAAGGTTTGTTCTGAAACCATTCAATATTTCTGGCTATTCTTGGAACAGGTTTAAATTCTGATGATTTGATTAAGAAAAGATTCGTACTTTTTAAACTCAATAATTTCTTCGGGCTTGATGACGCTTCATTAATTACGAGTTTTCACGGTTTTTGGAAACTCACATTACTTTCATTCATTTTAAATGAATCAAATGTTAAGAGTGTCATTTAAATATCACATAAAGTATAGCCAAGAAATGTACATTTAGAATCATTAGGAAGCAATTCACCGTTTGAACGGTTCAGCAGTTCATGGTCCATTAGAATATCATGTGAGTGCATCCTGTAAGCAGTTCGATCAAACGACTGACCTGTGCATTATTTATCTAATGTGCCTGGTGTAAGTCGGAGCAGCACGTGAGCTGCCGACCCGTGCGCTATCTAAAGGCTGTTTGTTTCTACTCCCGTGCCGCTATTAGACGAGCGTCACTGAACTACAGGAATATCATTATCAGGGTGGCTATCGATCGTACCGCTAGCCGCTGCCCTCCTCCCCGCAAGGTACGTCATCATTCGCCTCGTGTCTCTGTAACGGTGACGTCACTGATTCATGACGAAACCCTACGTCATCGTTTTCCCCGCATGCGCATTGTGTTCGGCAAATTTTACCTAAATTTAGACTGCGATGCCGTCATCCCGAGATAAGTGGAAGTACTTTGTTGCTATGTGGGATAACTTGGAATTGACTCTCACTTATTTCTTACAAAGCGTGTAGTGGATTTGGTTTAAACATTTTTGCTTTAAATTCCCCTAACAGCCTTATCTGATTCGCCTTACCATGTGGCTAGTCTCTGTATCTATTCAAATATTGGTGAAAATATTTTCTAAATTTGTTAAGGTTTAAAAATACTCCAATTTGCGTGGGTGTAGAATTTCGTGGTACCTACATAAGTCCATTGATAAAGGCTCGGAGTGAAACGCCTCTCTTACGTAGATGCTCAGTCGAGTAAGAATATTAATATTAGATTTGTGGTAGTACCTAACTTACGTATCAGGTATAGGGTGTGTATCTCATTGACGCCATAAATTCGCTGATCTAGCATGGTGATTGTGTAATATTTTTCTCAAGAATACTTTTTGTTTCTGTAAATGGCACATTTCAGACGTCATAGATAGGTTCGAATATATAAATTCAATGTGATGCATCAACAAACTTTGATTGAACTGAAACTAAACTGATAACTCGGATGTGTCACATTGACATATTTTGTTATCTGCCGTTGTGGATACTATCACAATATGTGAGCAAGCAAAATATTAAATTTAGCGGCATACACAACGAGTGTTTCCGTACGCACGATTCTTCAATGACGCGACATTCGTCACGGAGTACCATAACATACATTGGTTTATTACAAATTCCAAAGTACGTTATTTAGGTACTTCACATCCAATAAAATTCATTTGTTTTGCCCTTCAAGCTCTAGTTACTATTTTTTATTGCATGATATTAGGTATATTTATTGCATGCATTGTAGGCGGCACGTCAGTGGTAGCATTTTGACCTTGAGTTGGCCTAGCGGCGAACGTGGTTTCGATATAATAAGAGGCCAACTTACATTAGTTTTGTTAGGACTGACACTCGGTTTACTGTATTATATATAACACACGATGCAATTTATTTATCTCGTTTAGGACCGTTGTAAACAATTGTGTATGGTCAGAAAATTGTGGGTAGTTATAATTTTGAAACTTTTATTTTAAAAAAAATGTAATGATTGTGATATTCGTTGAATACTACTATTCAAATATTAAAGCCAATAAATTCTAACATTAAGAAAAATGAACCCATAGTCTGTGTGATATTTGTGTGATTTTTGAAGTCTTAAATTGATTATGAGTTTTAAAATGGGGTAAGTTGGATACATAAATTGCCAGCTATATCATGAGCATAGGTACTGATAGCAAATCAGTTTTGTGTTTGGATTTGATCATCAATAAGTGATTTCATAGTACCTACCAAGTTATGTACGGTAACAATTTCTTTTTAATGATAATTACGAGAAACTACGTATTATTTTAAAATTATGAGCATGTTATGCGTCTGTGGGCATCGTAAAGGTTCTACAGGCAAACCGGAGGTTCCACACAAGCTTATCTACTATACCTGTCAGATACACCCTACCGTATATTAGCTAGCTTTAGTTGTGACAAGTTAGTCGGCCACATCATCGTTTATCAGGTGAGATTTTGGGCAAATACGAGCCTATCAAATATTAAAAAAAAAGTTGGTGCTATTAACTGTTTCTCTAAAATCTTCAATAACTTCATCACTATAGATGAACGTGTCAGCAGTCATGGAGTCGCTTTAGAGTGGAGCGAGAGAGCGTCAGACTTTTACTGACTAAAACTCACTCCTTTTTTGCCTGGCGTTTCAGGACACTGGGTTGTCCTTTTAGAAGCGAACACAGGGGCCTAGCAGGTTTCACCCTGTTGGGTCCGTATGGTTCTGTCGAAATTTCCTTGAGGCGCACGTCGACTACGACTACGAGCCGTTTTACTCTAACTTTACCATTCAGAATAAATTTTAAACTTGAAAAATTAAATATTTTCTTATTCAACATGTTTTGTTATTTAAAATAATCTTTTGTAATTCTAAATAATGTCATTCGACAAAGAAACCTAAAACACCTTTCTAGATTTTATCATACATTCTGCTAAGCTGATAGAAATCTCAGTATTTGTTGACTTCTTGGGGTTTACACAAATGTTGATATTTATTTAAAGTATTAGAATATGAATGACGGAAAACACTTTGTCTAAGCTCTATAAGATCGTACCTTATTTTTTTTTTATGAACGAAGGTTTAATATTTTAGTAGTTATCCAAATTCATACGTATACCTACTGGTATGTATTCATTCAATTACCAATACCAACGCTCCTTACCTTGTTGCATCTTTTACAAATCCCTGACGACTTTAATCTGAAATCAGTTTGCCGTGACATCTCACGAATTGAAAGTCTAACTGCGAGCAACACACAATGATAGCATTCCCACCCGTTCCGAATTGGCTGGCGAGCCGCCCTACGAAGTGGTCCCCGCGCCCGACGGCAGATGTCGCCCTGCAAACCCTCGCGTAATTTGACAAGCAACATGGCCGCACACAATATCGTCGGGAATAACACGCGACCCCAGTAAAAGAGTGCTCAGTCCGAACAAAACACAATACTATCCGTCACGTTACAAATCAGTGCGTGAAAATCATTGGAATAAAAGATGAAGCTCTCGGTGAAGCCAGGTATGTTTTGAATTAATTCGATGCCGCATAGTTTACGCACTAGAAAAGTATTGATCAGCGAAATGGTGTCAAATATAGACTTAGCTACGCTTGTTAATGTGTCGAATGTTAGTACGTGCGGATGTTTTGCGTAGACAAGATTGGTCAGTCTTATAGAGATTTTCTGTTGAGACTGCAACGAGGACGTAATCTGTAGATTACGCAATGCAATAGCAAATAGCTAACGCATGTAGTAAAATGGGTGCATTTGGCGCATTGCGTTGCCTAGCAACGACGTAAGGTGTTAGGTATAGGATTATTTTATGAAGCAGTTAAAACACGAAGGGCCATAGCTAATTGACCGCATATGTTATATACTCGTCTATGACTCATAAACCCATCGATTTTTTCAAGTAGTTACACGCAAACATTGTTGTATGTTTTCTACATATGACTGTAAATGCTATTGTAAGTGCTATTTATGATTACAATTGTTCGCCAATAAATTATGGAAATTTTCTATGTGCTCCTTCAATGCAGCATGGCGGTTTGTGTGCCTATATTTAAATAGGGTCACGAGTTTCTTGGTAAAGAAAATTCCGACTACTCACCTAGAATAAGCATTCGTGATTAGTTAGTTGGGGTTGTAGGAGCGGTAGAGCCAGTGTAGATCGAGCCAACTGGGTAGAAAATAAACGAATACGCTATTACTACTTAATCTTACTATCTATTGGAGATTAGTGAATACATTACAGGCACATATTGAATAATCTTTAGTAAAATAACGGATCGTGAAGTATTCACTTCAGCTAAACAGTCACTGTGTATGTAGGGGAGCGGACAGTGAAAGTGTGTTATTTTTTCTATAGACAATCACCAGTTATAAATGGCGTTTATTTAAATAGTATAATGATTATTATTATATATATTACGATTTTCTAGTAGTGGTACGTCAGAATTCAGATTAATATTCCTGTATTCCAAAGCAATATTCAGAATTATTGCTGATGATATAAAATCGTGAAAACTACTGTTGAGCTAATTTAAATTAAAATTCTTTAGTCGAAAGGAGGAGGGTTTATACACGGCATTTCTTCCATCATACGTTGAGCGTATAAAACATTATTTTCCAATTATTTTTAAATGAAGATTGAAACTATTTTTTTTCTTTAGTGACATTCATGTAATATATTATTATATATATTATATTATTTAGAGAGCGAGGCTCGGGACTCTTACTACTCACTAAGAGATTCACATTTATTTTGGTTCATGGAGTGCTTGTTATAATATAAAGTTTATTTGAATTATAAGTTCAAATATACTTTATATTAAAGGTATATTGTTTTTTCTTCGAAATTAGGAATTAATTGGTTTCTTTTTGTTTTGTATTTCTGTAATATCGCTGTGTCTATAAACAATTAAAAGCAACCCGTTTTAAAATACGGCAATTTCATAGGTACCTTATTAACGCTCCTCCATTGAATAAAGAATCCGCTCCGTAAATCACATGGCTAGATTTTTTTTTACATAAGGCCCCCAGATCTTTTTTCTACATCGTTGCCAATTTTACAGGTTTTATTAATTTCGTGAATCTACTCACCTCACGACAGCTATACCTACTAGTTTCGTTATTTCTAATTCTTAATATCTTTATTTTCTTTTACAGGTAATGGTAAACAATTTCCTGGATTATGTTACAAGATAAAGGCATAAAGCTTACATTCGAAAATATATTTGGATATGGATCCAATTCTAGAAAATGAATCTGCGACGACCGAATCACCGACTAAACATGGCAAAGCAAAACATAAGAATAAAAAAAAGAAACAATCGGAAGCGCAAAATCAAACAGTTGTTGGTGAGCGAAAGAAATTTGTTGTTACCACATTATCCAACACTGAAGATAAAGTTCCTTCTAGAGTAGCAGAGAGTAATGTACATACGGTCCATTTCGGAACGCGAGGAGTCGAGTCACAAAGGCCCCATGTAAGATCAATATTTAAAGATAGAAATGCTGACTCATCCAGAGCGTCGAGTGCTGAACGGCAGTCGGCACCCGAAAAAGGATACGAAACTTTTCATGGGACGTCGTCTAGTCCACGGAGCTCTATTTTTGATATATTCCGTTTAAGAAGAAAAAGTGACGCTAAGAAATATGCACCAAAACAGGCGAAAACGACGGAGACCCAAGAAGCCCCCGAAACGCAAGAAGAGCAGCAATATGCTGACAGCAAAGATTCACATAAGAAGTACTACCATACGGTAACTGGAGCGTCTTCTCGAAAGTACAGTCCTATAACTAGGGTAATGGATATATTTCGCAGCAAGCCTCAGCCTGAAAGCAGTCAAGCTGCTGCAGATCCAGTGAAGAAAAAACCTACTAAACAAGGTCGTCGTTCTTCTATTGAGACGACTTCACCTACTTACCATAAAAATTCATACGCTTCATTAGAACCATCGCAAGCAAAACAAATGTTTAGGGAGGTTCGGGGTCTTCCTAAATATGATCCTTATTTATCAATTGTGCAAATATCCATAGGTGGTAGAGATAAAACTAGGCTCTTACTCAACTTCTTTAAATATCATAAATGTTATGAAATTTTACCAAAGTCTGCAAAAGTTATTATATTTGATACACAATTTTTCGTCAGGAAAACTTTTCCCACACTTATATCTCATGGTATTCGCTCTGCACCGCTTTGGGATGCCACTAAAAAACTACTCGTAGGTATGATAACTGTTACAGATTTTATTAGGATTCTTCTATATCTCGATAAAGAAAACCTATCAGTCGAAGATTTGGAACGACACACACTTCATACTTGGAGGAAATTGTTACGCTCAACGCGTAAACCTTTATGTAGTGCTGGTCCTGATCAATCACTACATGAAGCCATCAATTTACTTCATAAAAATCGCGTCCATCGTCTTTTAATGATAGATCCTTTTAATGGTGATGTTTTGTATATACTGTCTCACAAAAGAATATTGAGATTTTTGTTTGTATATCTTAATGAGTTTCCAGAATTAACTTTCTTTCACAAAACACTTACAGAGTTAAAAATCGGGACGTTTGATGATATCGTGTCTGTAACTGAAGAAACAAGTATTAAAACAGCATTTCAGTTGATGCTGGAGAAAGATGTTTCGGCTTTGCCAATTTTAGACGACAACGGTACGCTTATTGATGTTTATGCAAAATATGAAGTGTTAAATCTAGTGAGTGAAAAATTATATTCGAATTTGTCGTTGACGATAGGTGAAGTAAGAAATAAAAAGAAAGACTGGGAAGAAAAGTTACAAAAATGTCGTTCAAGTATTACTTTATATGAGGCCTTAGAAGTTATAGTTAGAACTGAGAGTCATCGATTATTGTTAGTAAATAAAGAAGATAAACTAGTAGGAATTGTTTCTCTATCAGACATATTATTATATTTAAATAGAATAATTCCCACGGAAAAGAAAGTTTCATCGCTACAAGAAATATTTAGACCACTCGAAGAGAATAAAGTAGCGGAGTCACCCAAAGAAAATGAAAATGAGATTATAACGATCGAAGTTCCAACGCTTGCACAAACTGTACCTGAAGTCGAGGAAGGCGCCACAGCACTTAGCGAGACTCAAGCCAATGCTGCTGAACAGACGCCGAACGAAACTGAAACTAAAGAGGACGGTATTAATTCGGATGCAGATACAAATATTAATTCTTTAACAAATAGTCACATTAACAAATCGCACTTAGACTTGGTCATAGATCCATCTATGACTACAATCGAAGAGTCGAGTGCTAATGAATAAGTAGTACGTTTTTATTCCAAAGAAATTGTGATAGGTGAAAACGCCGAATCGGTATATTAATCTCAGCTTTTGCTTGTATTGATATTGTGATTTAACTTCATACTCATTAATAGTTGCATCAAATACCACGTGATTGCCTTATTATTTAATTCATTAAAACATTGCTAAAACTTAATAAATTATTTTAGCAGTATTGTTCGTGTTCAATTTGTTGTTTAGATCCATTATCCTATAAGTTTCCTTCCTGATGTAAGTTCATGTGAGTTCCAATGTTGAGTTCATAGAAACAGATGAAGGTTGTATGTAAAACGATCAGTAATACATAAACGAACAATTATGACTGTGGGAATGTTAAATAGTGACTGGATTAAAGGTGAGGAGACAAGTTTAGTGTAACAGCATCATTTGGATTAGGATTTAGAATACTGTTCTTTAACACATGACGTCACGTCTGATTTCAAGTGTTTGGTTCATTAGCATAAGTTTAATGGTCAACAAGCTTAGGATTATTGGAGCGATATGCAGATGTCAAAGTGACCTTATTTGAAGTACGCTTACGTGCTATCTTTTAAAACATTGTTTGGTAATTAGGAACAGCGGGCGTCCTCTCACTTGAGTTGTTAACTCGTTAGTCAAGTAAGAAGGTTACGTAACGTGTGTTTATGCGCGATGGGCCAGCAACCTCGCTGTTTGCGCTTTATTGTTAATATTTACATCCGATAGCTATGTTATAGCAAGCACATGAGCGGACTACCTCACCACATACCGTGTTGACATCACCTAGATTGCTGTTAGAGTAAAGTAAACGGTTACTTTAGGATTTTAGATTTATTTGTCTGAGTTATTTTAATTTTATAACAGATCATTTTATTTTATTACCGTTTGTAGGTAGTTATCCAAAACAGATTTTTATAATACCAAATTGGCACACAGACTACCTACCGATTGAATGATACCATCTTGTCTATAATTTGATGCATTCAATTGCAATTAATTCAAGTCTGACACATTTATGTTTAGTAGGTAGAAACAGGTGAGTGCAGCGGAGAGGCGCAGGCGCAGCGACCGGTCGGTGGGTGGAGGACCGAACCCGGAACAAACCACTCTGCCCCAAGGTCGCACAGTATCTCTTACTTTTAGCCGCCAATTTAATTTTATCTCGTCCCGAGTCGATTTCTTGACGCCATAGCACTAATCACATTGAGCATGCTTGTACCAGTATCTATGCGATACGCGCCTCGGAAAGGGTTATTTGTTAATGGACGTATAATGTTTGATTAGATTATTCGCATGGAAAATTATTTGCAAGTAAGCACCCAACACGATGTCTGGCAGTATTTTTAGTGGAGTTATCGTGTGCGCTGTACTGAGCTGATAGTCATGGTTTGTACTGCAGTACAATGCAAGCGTTGTTTACTGTTATTACAGGAAGACCATCCATGTAAAATTAGAACGGCATCGCGGTTTCTACGTGTATTATGTGTAGCTACCGTTCAGTAGACATGTATATTGAGTGTATCAGACATTGTTCAAACGTGTATTAAAAGATAGGTACGGCACAACAAAAATCGACTGTCGAGGATATTATAATGTGATAGTAGGTAATAGATACTGGTCTAATTAGCATACGAAAAAGATCTAGTAGCACCCACTCGTGTGAAACCGGTAAGTTACTTGGCACTGAGTAGGTAAATATGGAAGCTTGTTGAGCTGTCGTGCTACGAATCTGCCTACACGTTGGTCGTCAGTGGTCGTCGGGCTGGGTCGGCGTCGCTTCGTCGCGTCGCGTCGCGCGGCCGGCGTGCACCGGCGGCAGCGCGTCGCGCCCGATGACGTCGTCCTCCACACTCCGTTAATATGGATCAATATTACGTTAAGCATCTATAACCAATCTATGTTTGTAGCTCTAAGCTTGTAGGTCAATAGGTCTTGAAACTATACTTTGCCAGATATGCACAATCTGAATTGATTGCTATACTTATTTAAGTGTTTAGATAAAGATCGTTTGCTGTTTAAAATATTATCCTTTATTAATCGCTATCGTAAAAAGCATGTTTAGAGCGACAATGCAAATTGTTGTTTTTGTTACCTTGAATTTTTTTGTAGATTTTGTTTTTTCTTTTATACAGGTAATTTTTATTATCTCATATAGGTATATATCATATTATCATCAAATAAAAATGTAATGCTACTGTTGAAAGTGCATTGCTTGAAAAGAAAAATGAACCTAATATAAGGTATAATCCTATGAGTAAGCCCGAAACCTAATTGTGAGTTATGGCGGCTCCAGATTAGTGCCGTGAAACTCCGTAAACAGGCGTGAACATGAATGTGGACGGTTTTCGCAGTGTAAGACTTGTGTAGTTTATTCATGCCGTGAATTCATGGCACCAATGTGGAGCCGCCATTAAATTCGGTTGTATGAAAGTTGTGCGTGCAAAAATATGAGGTCTGAGTAAAGTTTTTAGGGAAAGAAAAATGGAAAGTTTTCATGAAAATGGTGAAATACAGGAAAAAGGGAAAGTGTTGTTTTTTTATGTCGAGAAATACCATTTTTATGGACAATGTAACGGTCGGCCAAACCAGCTAGTTTTAAATAAATATTTGACATATTTATATGATGATAAAACACCTGATAGGTCTAATATTTATGTACGAACGAATTCACATAATTGATTTTACCAAACTGTATTTAATAAAGTTTTTTTTGTTATTTACATTAATTATAATGTGTGTTATGTGTTTTATTTAAAATTAAGGCGTGTATTTTACATAAATTTATAGCGAATATAAATATAAATTTCAATGTCTATAAAGAGAAAACAAGGTTCTTTGTTCTATTTCTGGCGCAACAAATAACTAAATAGAATTTTAGAAATCTCCTATAATTATTAACTTAGGAGATAAGTAGGTACCTGGTAATATGGGGTGAATAGAAACTCAGGGGGTGAATAGAAACAAAATTTTTATTAGGATTATTATTTTGAATTCATATTTTTAGTTTTAATAAAACATTTTTATTTTCATAATTGAATTTATAAAAGTATTTAAATGCTGCAAACAATTTTTAAGTAACGTGAAAAGGCAACAAAATGTTGTTTCTATTCATCCCCGTTTCGTTTCTATTCCGCCTGTTTTACGGTAAGTTTAGCTAATTATTTAACACTAGCTTTTGTCAGCGGCTTCGCCCGCGTACATAAAATGTAGCCTATGTCACTCAGGAGTAAAGCAGATTTCTATTGTTGCTAAAATTTTTCAATCGGACCAGTAGTTCTAGAGATTACCTCCTACAAACAAAAAAACATACTTTACCTCTTTATTATATTAGTGTAGATATTTTTCGTTCACTATCTTAGAGTCGGTCGAGTGGTGGGCCAGTAAAACACAAAGTTGGTGTCCTGAAATCGCACGAAGGGGTCGCGGCAGACCAAGAAGGAGATGGCGGGACGACTTGGATGCCTTCCTTAGGAATTGGCAAGGAGTGGCTCAAGACACTGAACACTGGAAAGAATGGAAGGAGGCTTTTTCCCAACAGTGGAACAGTATAGGCCACAAATAATAATAATAATATCTTCGAGTCAGTTTCAGCCTAACCGAATGCGCTTGAATACTTTTATTGCCTATCAAAGATGCTATTCTATTAGAAAACAGCTTTGACCGCAGCGCTGGCCCTGCGACTAAATCCAAGTAGGTACGTTCAAATCGCATAGGTACGAATCCAATGTGCCTAATCGGATTTCGTCGCTGGGCCAGCGCTGCGCTTAAGGCTGTTTTCTTAGAAAATAGGGGGCCAAACTTCTCTAACCCAGTGGGTAACACGATACTCCTTGGATTGATTCAGTTATAAAATTTTATTTATATTATTTTTTATTATATATATATATATTATTATGATTTATATATCATTTTATATTCACATGTTCTATCTCTTCTTTTTTATTGCACCTGCCATCATGTTTTTCTGCATCACCTAAGGGTTGATTGTTAGAAAATGCCCAAGGCGTTAATTCCGCCTTTGTACTATTATTATGTGCATGAAGAGTATAACCTATCTATCTTTATATATAAAAGGAGACACTGACTGTCTGACATATCAACTCACAGCCAAAACTACTGAGCCTACAAGCGTAAAATTTTGCATTAGGATTCTTTTATGATGTAGGCGAACACTAAGAAAGGGTTTTTCAAAATTTAGCTCCTAAAGAGATGTAATGGGGGTCTAAATTTTGTATGGAGAACCCTAATTTCACGCGGGCGAAGGCGCTGGCAGAAGGCTTATAAATAAATACAGGTTTTACTTTCCTGATGATAAGTTTTATATTCAAAATTTTCTGCTGGAGAACTTTATCTTGGATATGATCATGATTCATTTGGATATCGATTATCCTTTTGCATAGACTACAAATTGAGTTGGCATTATCTTATTTCGGAATCTTACTTAGTTATTTCTTGTAGGATATAGGTACTCTTACCAAGTCATTATCAACGATGGTAGTGGTTTTATAAGCTTCTGATTTTTTTTATAATGTGGTAAGACCTGACAAAATATGGTGTCTGCTCCAATTGGACATATTTATTTTAACTTTCGATTTATTTAAATGATCTACATAAAAACCTTGGCCCCTGATAGATTAACTGTTCTTTCATTTAAAAATGGGAAGGTTTAAGCAAGAACATTCACAAAAATACGAAAAAAATAAAACTAAAATGAGCATAACAGTTCTAAATATTGGTCGGTTGTTGCCTAATAAATAATCTAAATTAGCATATTAATCGATCAAGTGGAGGTCACATTGTGGATAATCGCGTTAATACCTGTTCAGGTGGTCTGCTGTTGCTAAATATTTCAAGGATGAATCTTTTAGATTCATTGTCTACTGATGAGCTGCTATCTTTTTTATAAAGACGTTGTCTCACACTAGGAATTACTCCTGTCGTGGGTTCAGTCACAAACATGTAAACACTACACAAGATACCCAGACCCGGAACATTTATCTGTAGGCCATACAAATATTTGTTCCGTGCAGGGATCGGACCTGCGGCCCTCAGTGCAGCAGTCGATTGCTGAACCACTGCGCTTCAAATCAAATCTTATTGTAATTCACATACTTCGTGGAGGTAGACTCACAGTTTTTACAATATTACATTTTTATCTTAGTAATTCAGGTGTCCTAAAGCATTGCTATTTATTTGCTCTTCTTCTTCTTCTTCTTCTTCTTATCGTATGGTTGATAAACAACCTGGTGTCAGAGTTTAAACCGCCCGTAGGCCTCTGACATGGCTTCACACACCGTTGTAAAATCTCTCAGGTGTGCTGGTTTCCTCACGATGTTTTCCTTCACCGTTTTTAGCAAGTGATAATTATTAATTTATAATACGCACATGAATTCTAAAAGACTCTCTGATTCTTTGCTCTTAGAGGAATCTAATTTCTTAATTAAATGATTAAATTGGCATCAGGCGACATGTAGTCTCTACGCAGCCTCTACGCGTCTCTTTGTCTAGACTGGTAGGAAATGCCTAAGGAATTAAGGCCGCCTTTGTACAGTGCATGTAGTTTTTATAATCAATAAATTTAAGTACCTGCTTCTATGCGCGTTTACACAGTCAACACACCTTTATAAGTTTCTTCGTTGATTTTAAGTCCACAGTCCCTAAGTGCGGCACATCGTCTACGCAAGTTTTACGCGGGTCTTTGCAGATTCTACTCATTTCTATGCAGTCTCTAACAGCGCCTACGCATTGCTACATTAAAGCTGACAAAACGCTCACAGCGAAGCCACTATTAACCACCCTTATGGTGTGGTTATAACCATCCATATAAACCCGTAGGCAGGTTGAATTGTAAAAGTCATGTAATAAGTTTATGTTTTAGATTAAGTGGAATTTTATGGGTGTAAATGGCTCATTAACTTGAGCTTAACATATTGATGTTTATCTAATTAATATTATCGTCACTTGGGAACAGCGTTTAAACTAGCACTGAAACTTTATGATGATTATGTAGAACTATTGTTTTAATTTTATATGACAAGAAAAGCAGGTAAAGGTGTCGCAGAACATATAAATATGTAGGTATATCTGCCGGTGTCTGGCAGCTGTAAATATATTATTCTGATGTAGCTGACGTCAACGGCAACGGCGGTCTGCTTAAACGTTATCTAATCGAACATGTGGGAAATAATCAAATAACAAAAAAAGAGGAAGAGAAAATCTCTATGAAAAAGTGTAAAAAAAAACTATGGGCACTTTTTAAGTCATATTTCTTGTCACTTCAAACATAATATAAAGTAATGAGCCAGCACAGACGTAAATATGGATCATTTGTTTAATTATAAAACATTATTTTTAGTATATGCGAATATTTGTTATTAATTAGTAACTGAGTCGAATTCAAAATTACCGCTTGTTATACTTTTTCCCAAAAATATTTTAAAAGGTCACAAGTTGGACACCACTGACACTAAGTGTAACAATATATTTAGATATATAGCAACATATATATAATTAATAACATTAAGGGTTTTTTTATGGTGGGCAAAAATCATCCAATGACGAATCCCGCTCTTGGGCGGAGCAGGAAACAGCGCCAGACTTTTACTGACTAAACACCCCACTCCGTTCCTTCTTTGCCTTTCGCACTTGGGCTAAGCCTTCTTTTCAGAAAGAGACCCTGGGCCCCAATAGGTTTCAGCCCTTTTACAGAGTCCCTACTATAGTTTTGCTGACAACTCCTTGAGGCGCGCGGGAACAGAGCGCGCCGTCGACGACTTGGCTTGGTCCGGACTGTTACCGGACTGTATTGTACTTAAACAAGCTTACAATTTTATGATTTTTCGTGATACAGTTATGAAATTTTGTAGATACTTAGAATCTTCACATAAAGATACTGGACACGAGTTACGAGTTTCGTATATATTAAAACTAATGTTCTATTATCAAAGTAGACGAAGCAGTAAAGGAGTGGAAACGGGGCCTATAACTAGTAGTGGGTCATTGCACGTCCTTATGACGGAGTGTACCACGTGAGATCAGATCGACAAATGGATGTTCGATTAACGCTTGTTCGACAAAACTGTACTGCGACGACGACCATAGCTCGAATGCACGCTTGTTCGGCAAACTGAATGAATACAAATGTAAATTCATCATGACGAACCAGAGTAATGTCGAGGTTCACTGTGTCGAACAAACGTGCATTCGAACTATGGTGAATCCATATGTCATACTGTTTGACATATTTATGGGTGAGTCCCAGTGCAGTTTTGTCGAACAAGCGTTAGTCGAACATCCATTTGTGGATCTCACGTGGTATACTAGGCTCCTTATGACGCACACTAGTAAACAGATGAATCACTGTTGCTTCACATGATTTTCTTTTAGCTGAAGAAAGCAAAGTAACGAGAAGAGTGAACCTTTGCCCAATAGTAAACCAATAGACGTTGATTTTTATCATATACTAACCTGCAGCAGCTTTTACCCACGTGATAGTAGAATATACATAGGTATATTATGTCTGTGTCATTCAGTATACTCGTATAGTAGAGAAAATTCTACTGAGAAAAGAAGTTATAGTTCATTAAGCCGGTGTCCGCACACCTATTGTCTCGCCCGCCGCCGGGATTCCGATCCCGACTTCCGGCCACCGTAGGCTCGGGCT
Source organism: Mythimna loreyi (assembly GCA_029852875.1). Lineage (NCBI taxonomy): Eukaryota > Metazoa > Arthropoda > Insecta > Lepidoptera > Noctuidae > Mythimna > Mythimna loreyi. The sequence goes on from CM056786.1 coordinate 9,831,033, forward strand.
TGCGGACAGCGACCATTGGGTAGCTCGCCGTCCGGTCCGTTCGTCTGGTAATCGTCCGGACCAAGCCCAGTCGTCGACGGCGCGCACTGTTCCTGCGCGCCTCAAGGAGTTGTCAGCAACCGTAGGGACTCTGCAGAAGGGTCGAAGCCAATTAGGGCCAAAGGTTTGTGTCTGAAAGGAAGGCTCTGGGCCTGGTATGTATGGCGATGCAGGAACGGGGTAGGTTGTTTAGTCAGTAAGAGTCTGACACTGTTCCCGCTTCACCCAAGGGCGGGATTCGTCATTGAATGATTTTTACCTACCATAATAAAAAAAAACACCTACTGTCTTTAATTGTGCCTGTAATTACGGTAGTCGAAAGGTCCAATAGTTTTTAAATCTAATTATTAAATATACCTACAAATATTATAAACCAAAATTACCAATCTTTCTGTTCGACTTGCTGATGACCAGCCAAGGTTCCACACACAGGGCTTTGGATGGAACCTTTGATTGAGCCTCATCAGAAATAAAAGATTGCAACCACCCTGTTCCAGCTGTATATTGCTGCAGAAAGAGGGTTTTCACAAATACGTCGTAAAAGTTCTAGCACCACATAAGTCTATTTTTGACACTGGAGACTAGAGAATCGGATTCTCAAAAAGTTAGTTTAACAGTCAAGAATTGACTTACGTGGTGCTAGAAGTTCAACGATGATAGGGGTTATATAGTGTGGCAGGTAAATCTTAATAGCGCGATGTAGAAAACTGTACAACGCCATCTATCGATTCAAGCTGAACTAATAATTCAAATCTAAGCAATTCTAGCATCCCTACTAAGACGCTGAACACTTTTTATTTATAATATTATTATTACAGATTAGTAGTTATTATAAATTATAGTTTCTAATAAAGGATACATTATTTTTATTTGATATTTTATAAGAATATCGTATAACAGTTTACGATTTCTACTCCATTATTGTAAATGAACTTTATTGTAATAATTTTAAATAGTTATTAGGTACTGAAAGGTGCCTTCAGATGAAGGTTTGTTAAAACTATACTATTGGACGAACCCATTGTAGTAATGAAAGCTCTCCCGCCATATCTACGCAATTATAGCGGTAATACTGTATTGTATACCAAGTTACGATTATTGGTTAGCATCAGAAATAGGTAACTCAACTCTCGATTTCTAAACGCGGGCTTACGGACGGCGAGCAATGAGTAGCTTGCCGTCCGGCCGTTAGGTAACAGACCAAGCCAGGTCGTCGACGGCGTGCTCTGTTCCCGCGCGCTTCAAGGAGTTGTCTCAACTGCAGGGCCGAATCCTACCGTGGCCCCGGCCCAGTTTCTGAAAGCAAGGTCCGACCCCGGTTTGAGGGCTAAGAAGGAATGGGATGGGTCGTTTAGTCAGTAAGAGTCTGTCACTGTTTTCCGTCCACCCAAGGGTGGGAATCGTCATTAGATGATTTTTCCCACCATAAAAAAGTAGGTAACTCAATTTTTTACTTAAAAAGTTTTTTTCTGGTTAAAGTTTTAACGTAAACCCGCAAAATGGTCAGTCCGGCGCATCTTTAAAACGTTTCACAATATTTTCTTGAGTGAGAGTCGTGAGATTTTACGAGTCATTGAAGACATTTGTAAACGTTGCCAAAGAGAACGGATTGATTACTTTTTAACTTCTATGATTATGTTTGTAACTATGCCTAAGGCTAGGCTTCGAGTTATCTCGTCTTTTATTAATGTTCGTCATTATTTTAGAGACATCTAACTAATCAAGTATAATAATGTTTCGTTCAGATCTATTTGAAGAGGTTGATAAATTATTCACGCATATTTTGTTTGCTTGTGATTAGAATATCAATTTAAATAGGAAATTAATAATGTATGATTTTTACTTCAATAATTTGCATACTTGTGCACCTAACATTTATCATTATAATTATCCTTCTTCTTTTATACCATTTTTTTAAGGTCACCAATATATTTCCTAACATTACAAATCCTAATATATTCAGAAGTAAACTTTGAAAATATAAGTACTCAGACTATCTAACACCGCAAGCTTACTTATCTAGTTTTACAAGTATGTATGTATTAATGATTAGTAATTAATATTTAACATGACTAAGCTGTAATATGGTCTTGGCTAATGTACAGTAAACGTTCTCGACATCAGAGGTTTTACGAAATCTGTTAAATAGTGAAACATCTCATCATCAGTATTTCCCGGGTCTTGGCAGAGACTGTGGACTATGGTGGAGGAGTGGCAGGCGGTTGTCTTCTTCTGCGAAGCAGTCATGCTGGTAAAGGAGGAGGCCGACCGTATAAGACAACGACGCTCACGCCCTAGATGCCTAGACGCCGCGAAGATTCCCGAGCAATGGGTAGCTCGCCACCCGATTGTCGGACCAATACCCGGACCAAGCCCAAGACAATTTTTACCCACCAAAAAAAAAATCATCAGTACCTCTTCCGACAGTTTAAAAAAAATATCGTTAGGTCTAGAAGAACAGGAACAGTTCAGAATGACACCTTTAAGTACCGATAAGTGGCTAAAGTAGCTTGATTTAAAAATAGATGTGCGAGATGTGTCAAATCCGGTAGTAGCGCTACAGTAATGTACGCTCTAAAAAAACAAGATACGTGGATACTCTGCATTCTTACTCGACTGATATTGCAGACTATATGGTTAACTTCTATACTAAGTAATATCAATCTGAAAACGTACACTCTCTAAACTGAAAAATAATTGACATATCTACATACTTATTTGTACTTAGATTTAACAGTTCTTAGAAATATTAAAACAATAAGTACCTAAGTATTAAACAATGGGTACAAAATAGAAAATTCGTATTAAAGGATCAAATAGAGATAATGTTATTTATTATGCAACACTATCCATAATAAACATCTCGTAGCTACATGTCGTGAGTGACCATTCAAAAGTGCTGATAAAACCACAAAATATATTAAATATGAAAGTCATGTCTCATCAGTCATCACAATAATGCTGCCAGGGTATAATGAGGTTACAAAATTTATTGAAACTCTTACAGTAAGGCCTAGCGCAGTTGTGTTGTTACGTGAGTGAGAGTAAGTGTTTTGTAATCCTAAGTAGTGAAGCTGATGTCATAGCTATTGGGAGCCAGACGATGACCCCTTGACACCACTAGTAAAAATACCTAAATCAGACAATGACCGATACCAGCGCACGCGCCGTCCGCCACTAACGAACTTAAATTATTAACTGATGTTGTTATTTCTTGATAATTAAAGGTCATATGAATATTATATTTATAGATCACATGTTTACAAATAAACAACGATAACTTAATCGCAAAGCCAGCTTGTAATGTATATTTATACAATCACTTTGTGTAAGTACTTAGCAAAACGGCAGGCTGAACATGAATGTGTGTAATTACAAATAATTAGGCAATCATTATGTAAATTATATAATTTTTCGGCTACTTGAGAAGAGGAAAAAATAAAAGATTTACAGATAGTTTGAGGAAGTAAAAAGTGTAGGCATGTGAAGATAGTCAATACTCGATTGCATAATGTAATTTTATTTAACAACATAGTGAAACGTCTCGCGATGATATAATAACGGCGGAGCACTATGAGCGCGGTCTTTAGCATCCTTTTACAAAACTCCTTCGGTCTCTAGCTGTGTATACAAAATGCACTTAGAGTGGTCATATATTTTTTGACAATATTAGCCTTTCGAATACCGTAATTAGATACACAAAAGAAAGACAATAAGTGTGACAGAGAAGACAAGAAGTGTGCGAACGCCGGCGTTCGGCGCGGAGCTCAAGAGTTTAATTGTATGCAATCGTTTTTAAAACTATAAGTATATAGTTTGGTGTTTGGTATTAGGTATATCTAGTTTTTTTGCTTGTTTGATTCTTCTTCTTAAGCGTGTGTGTTTTAAGATATATAGTCTACGGTCAAGGTTTATACTAATAAAAAAGGAACTTATATTTAGTATAGTAGTATTCTACTGTAGGTAACAGTAAACACCATTTGAGGTGTTGTGTGAGTTTTATACACCGTGAAATTTTAATGGTTGTTTTCCATCAGCGAAATGGTTGTGTCGGTAATACAAACGTTTGATAAAAAAAATAAAATATTAAAAACAAAAAATGGACCTGTAGAGTGCAAGCTAATTATGACGTATCACAACGTAAGAGAGCTTATTTTGGTTTAAATATTTAATGAATCGGTTTCCTTTGACGGCGTGCTGCTCATGCGACTCTAGTAGTACCTACAAATTACGTCTAATGTTACTATTGTTTTCGCTTTTTTGAGTTGATGAATATTTTTAATAATTATTTATAAAAAAAAACTTTTTATTTTTTTATTTTTACTGTATGCTTCAAAAGTACTCCTTATGGCAAGTCATTCTGCCGCGGGAAAACAACCATTTAAATTTCACGGTGTATAAGATAAGTAAGTAAAACCTCCGTGTAAACAAGCAGCAACTCTGTTACTTTGGATTTTAATTCACGTCAGTTGAAATTTACAATATTAAGGTATTTGTTATGTTTATGATATATACGTTGATACGACAGATGGGCTTTTCTTTAAGAGGATCACCTATATAGAGAGGAGAGGAGGAGAGAGGAGATACACACCAATATGAACAACTTTTACTATGAGGACAATCCAAAAATCACGAAAAAAAAACCCGCTGCTCTATACATTTTATCGAGTTATGTGAATATAAATCTGTGGAGCAGCGGGTTTATTTGTCGTGATTTTTAGGTTGGTCTCATTTATTATCATAAATATTGATGTTTAGTGTAGGAAGTCTTTTTCTTCAAGGTAGGAAATTATCCAATAACAATCCCTGCTCTAGAGTGGAGTGGACAGTGGTGACACCGTTTCTTCCACCTGAAACCGTTGCAGAAACTCTCCAATCACTTCTCAAAGAGGTAACGTATCGCCTTGAATAACCTTAACGCAGATCTACGCGAGACACAATAACTTTTTTATTGTGTCTCTAATTACGGCATACGAGAGGTTAAATTAGATATAGATATGTGGTGGAACGGTCGTACGTTTATTTGAAATAGGAGTTGTTTTTTAAGTGTAAAATTATATTTATTTTATAAATAGGTTTTTTGACGAATCCCGCTCTGGAGCGTTGCGGGAAACAGAGTCAGGCTCTTATTTATATATGTACAATGGGCGGTCCTATCACACAAGGCAATATCTTACAGACAACCTTTGGATGGACTGAGTATAATTTTGTTGTCAGTATATAATTATTAGAAATCATATTAATAAGACATATTAACACGATTACATACCTACAATACAAAAGTAATATGCTAATATATAATTGAGACAGACGAAGAAAAATCAGTACATTATGAAGGGCCAAATATCACGTAAAATAGCAGATTTTCAGAAGTCTTTACTGGATTAGTTTTACACAAATTCGTGTTTGATTTCTGTAGTAGTCTAGGTAATATCCACAAGATAACTGTGTAATACAAAATAACTGCAGTAAGATGTGTAATAATATCATAATCACGTAAGAGTGGTTGTATGCAAATGTACATCAGGTTGGCCGGCCTTAAAGTAAATATATACTTTCCATACCATGCTATTGTCTAGCTAGGGGAATAAAAAAAATCTTCATGTGTTAATCAATGTGACGGCATGGTTCAGCGATAACCTGCATTGCTCTGCCTGTTGAGGGTTCGATTCCTGGCCAGCAAATAAGTGTTTCGATTCTGGGTATCATTACATAGTATAAAACATAGTCGCTTCCCGCTGTCCCTATGTATGCTTAGATCTTTAAACTATGCAATTTTTTTTAATAGCTAGAGTGATTCAAGAGGAAGGTTTGTATGTATAATACATGCATGTGTTTAATATCACCATTGCACCCGTGCGAAGCTGGGGCGGATCGCTTGTCTTGTATATATGAGTTTACATGTTTATGAATGCACCAACGATACATGAGTTATTTACAGTGGGAAGCAACGCATTTTTTAACTTTACTTCTCCTGAAATTACTTATGATTCAGAGCTAAATATTGTCATTTTAAATAAATATCTATTTTGTTTCTATTTCACATCGACTGCTATTTACTCATTAATTTACATAGATTTTATAGGCGTTCATGTAATTTTAGTTACATAATTTAAATGAAGAGATTACAAAAGAATTGATTACAGTTTAAAATTTATTAGACGTGTAATAGCTCCCATATTCACTGGAAGGTATACAACCAATAATTATCGAGGTAATTAATTATTTACTGCTTATAAATAATTAACCTTTACAACTGAGCTAGAAATATTGACGAGTATGTATATTTACACGCTGTCCAGTCATTTATAGCGAAAACCCGATAAACATTATAGAAAACTCTTGAAAATTGAATGTGGGTAAATGAACAAAATCATTAATATATAAGGGATATATGTAGGTAGTTAAGGAAGATAGAAATAGTAAAAAAAATGATGTTGGTTATGAAATAATTATACTAGTGACTGAGGGAAAAGGCAAGGCAAGCACAAAGCTGGGCACAATTGGATTGAAGTAGAATAGAGCATAGGGTTTTTTATGGTGGGTAAAAATCATTCAATGACGAATCCCGTCCTTAGGCGGAGCGAAAAGCAGTGTCAGACTCTTACTGACTAAACAATCTACCCCGTTCCTTCCTTGCTTTCGCATCTACCCTTGGTTCCAGAAGCCTTCGACCCTGCTGGGCCGCTACAATGTATAGAGCATAATAATATAATATGTATATTTCCCAACTATAACACAACGCCATCTTGTCCCAAGCTACGCAGAGCTTCTGTTATGATTACTAGACAACTGGATTGAACAACAATGTCAACAATAAGACTCTCATCTATAGTATCCCCTAAATCGTTTAAGGTGGGCCAGTGATTAATAAAACTTTTTAACCACCCAGTCGACTATAAATTGGCGCCCAACGTGGGGCGCGTACCACTCCACTACAACTAGCAATTTTTATATGTTTTGCAAGTGTCTAAGGATCACGATCATAGCTAGTTAATGTTTTATTACTTATTATTATTGACAATTCGAGATGTTTTGTTTCTGCCGGAGCTGGGCTATTTTTGAGCATTTACTTTTCTTAATAACTAAATCTACTTCATCATCATCAGCCTTTTTAATGTTCCCACTGCTGGGACACAGGCCTTTATCCACCACGCGGGCCCATTACGGATTGGTGGTTAAATCTACTTAAAGTCTAAAAATTATTTAAGTCTATTGATGAATAGAAGCTGACAAGAATGAAGAAATAATAGATTTTAATGCATTACGTTACCAAAACCTTTTAAAAATATACACAATAAATTATTTCGTACTCGTACTTTGTATACTGCATACATCATTGGATTTGTTAATATGTATGTATATTCAAGTACGAACCGTAATCCACGCAATTATTTATAGTTTACAACTACGACTAGGAGACAAGTCAGCTTCCATCCGACTCTGAGTAATGAACTAATGTTATTACCTAGACATGTACTAGGTAATATATAAATAAGTACTTTGGTAATGTGCTGACACACATCCTTAGAAGATGTAATGACGAGCTGATAAATAATATAGATGTACGAGTATTGCGACATACTCTGTGTTTTAATCACCGATACAATCACATTCGCTTACAAAGACATATTTTATGACAAACAAGTTGCACGCTAATTCCTTTATTAACGTTTAACAATTAGATACAGCGAATATTAGCAATCAAGCGTACATATTCTGCTTCCTTACATGGGGCGACATATTTCCCACATGATACAGTGTGACGCTGTCTTTAACTTGCGATTATATAGTTATTATGGAATAGTTACGCGCATTTTCATTAAAGTCACGAGATAGGAATGAAATCAAGTGATAGGCTTACGTAAGACGTTAGCCATTTGTACTTTATTATATTTTTTCCATGCTGATCTGACCACATGGAAATTAAGTTGTTGTTTTTGAATTAACTCTTACTTGCATGACTTGATGTAACTACCTATATGACTATTGATTCCGCCGACACCTTTCTACGACTAGATCGGACAACCGGACAACCGGCGAATATCCACCTAGTTAACACCTTTCCGATTCGAACTAATTTATTTATTTAAACTTCATGTACAGTAGTGATACATAGGCGGACTTAATGCTACAAGGCATTCTCTATTAGTCAAACTTTGGATTAAAAAAGACAACACTGTGATAGGTGTGCACAATTAATAAATAACAAATATTTTAAATAGACTGTAATATAAATTAAGTGACTTATAATAATAAAATACGTATACGTATATATGCTAATATTATAAAGTAATAATTACTATGATAAATATCAAATAATTATAATTAACGGAACTTAAAATATGTCAATTTTATTATTATGACGAAGAGTTAAACTAAGTTTGAAAAGACTTTAAGTAGTAGTTCCAAATTTTACGCTTAAAGGAAAATTTACTTTCAGCTTTTTTACTAATCGTTTAGTCTGGTTGTTTATACAGCGTACATCGTACATCGAAGGATTGGAACAATTTGCCTGCTGCAGCCTCCCCGCCCGTTTATAATTTAGGTGTCTTCAAGGCCCGAGTGAATAAACTCAAACTCAAAATTATTTATTTCACATAGGCCTACATAGATACTAAAAAAAAACGTTAGAAGCTACGGACAGTACCTATTGGTCGTTTCTTATGGAGAAGAACCGGCAAGAATAATACATATTCTTTCTAAGAGTATGTATTATTCTTGCCTACAGTCTCTTAATACACTAGTGCGATTCATCATGAAAGATTGCATCACTGCTTACCATAAGGTGAGATCGCAGTCAAGCTCTTATATCATTAAAACAATACTTATAGGCCCGTTATCTACAGAAATATTATATTCATAACTTACTAACATAACATAATGAAGACGTAGTAGGTATATGTGTAAGAGTGATTTTTCAATACTCAAGCACCGTGACTCAATTCTCAAGTTACTATTGTTTGATATCCCTCAAATAATAGTAACTTGAGTGTTAAAAATCGTGGTTTGATAGTTTTGGTATATAATAATATTAATCTTAGAGCATTTCCATATTCATTATTGAGTTAAGTTTTCTGGGTCTAAGTCTTAAAAATAGTGCTGGTGATGGACAAATAGGATAATAAATAAAGATTTTATGGTAAAGACGGTAACTTAAATACATTAATATAAACTAAATTCATCATTAGCTTGGCAAATCTTAGTCGAGTTAGACATAAAAGAAAATATAGGTAGTTAATTTAGTCTGGTCTATTGATATAACCAAACCATTACAATAAGCAGTGGCATTGTATCGAGTAGATTGTAGCACCTGCTACAACATTAATCGTCTATCAAACGATCAAAACTTTATCGCTTATTAGTTTAGAATAAATTATAAAGTAGTTTGCATTTAGTTTATAAAGATATGGATGTGGGTAGATGCCTAACGCCATGCTTACAAAACTGTTAATGGGCTCTGCTGAGATAACATCTTTTAAATGGGCTTCTGATATTTCAGCAGAAATGATAACAGGTTTCGAAATAAAATGTCAAAATCATATCTATTGTAGATGTAGAATATTTATCTGGGATTATTTTATTTTATATTTTACAGATTTGGGTCTGAAAGACTGATAGGCTCACTCAAAAAAGTAATTCTATAAAAGGTTTGGAAATGGTAAGGTTACAAAATGCTTATGCGCAAATTCATTTCAGGATAAATCACGTGTATTTGTTAATTCGTGAAATAACGCTTATCAAAAACATTCCTAGAATGGTGACATTGACTGCTGACTCACTGGTAAATTATATAGAAGTTATGATGGTCAACGATGACTGACAACAATCGAGTACATTAGATTATCTCATACGTTCATGCGACTGAGTGCTACTCGCACTCACTCTTCCCTATTAGAACGATTTCCGGTGCATTGTGCAGTCCGCTGTGCTCAAAGAATCGTGCTCTCATTAGTAAGCGCACTATATGACCTATCATAAGGTTCCCAGGACGTCAACTAGATACTTATTAAATTACCCGTTACTAAATAACCAAAATCGATCAAAGATAGTATTTGATTTATGAGTACACCAATTAAATCAGTATGTACTGAAAATGGAACTCAGTACATAATTTATTAAACTATGGAGGTTTATGCATAAGCACGTTTCAAGTATAGTTAACTTGATGAATCACGTGTTGGTCAATGAGTGAGAATATGTGTGTAGTAAGAAAATATAAACAAGAAAGACTAATAACTTTACATTAACTTAGCCGCTTAGAAACAAGTTGCGCTGACGAAACGCGATGTATCGCCGTAATGGAACTGACTTTAGAGCCTATTAACTTTAGATTGTCTTTCGCTATTAAACTACTGATTTGAACATGCACATACATAATAAAAAAATGCAAATTCAGTAGACGTTAAACAGCATTACTCATGTACATTATTTGACTAGTCAGGACAGGTTATTACTTCAGAATTGACGAATATTGGGACGCCAGACAGATTGTTGGCAACATTACGCAACTTGAAGTGTTCTGAATCACAGAATAAACAAATATTAAACAATCACAGCGATGCAATTTCGCGAATTTCTTTATTCGTTTAGCATCTTTGTTTAGTAACGTTATGTTAATCTGCTCATCCGCAAGTTGTCGTCCGTTGGCGAGGCGGGTCATCAATCCTAACTCTGTCCACAAGTTGTCTTGGGCAACACTTCCCATGACAGTTCGGTATTAATTAATGATGTATCGGTTTGATGGGCTCGATGGCCTCTCACTGCTGCGCCTCGCAGCTCGCACCGCGGCTACTCACAACCGTACATAAATACCGTAATCAACTATGACAATTTATATACGCTGAAGTAAAAACGAGTAAAGTTTTCTCATCTTCGTATTTTATGCGCGGAAGTTATTGGGGTTGCGTCACTACACGTCGATTACTGTTGTTTAAATATGTGTTATTATTTTATTGCTTGTTTACTTTCATTACAGAATTAGCTACATCTTTAGAATTGAAATACCTTTTAAACTGTTTAGACTTCCTTGGTGTTTATGGAACGCTGCGACTATTAACCAACGAGAATTGTTATGTTCACGTACATAACTTAACAACACTTCACTCCTAAGTTGTCTTTTGACAGATACTTTAATTGTTTGTCGCTAGCAGAAGATGTACGTAATTTCTTTACAACATACGATCTATTGTTGGACATGCAAAGAAACTTTCAGTATAGTAATGATAACAAATTATTGTATTAAAATATGCATATGTGACCGATTGTTATTGCGAAAGGAACGAGAACATGGGCCGCCTGTTATTTTTATTCAAATTTATCGCCTAAACTCATTCTGCCCACACTGCGTGGCCGCACACTGTAAATTGATCACACAGATGATTTATGAATGCCATTTTTACATAATAGATAGGCTGTTTGTGAGTGTGTGTGCCCGTTGCAAGGCGTCCGCCATGTTGGCTGACGTGCAATATTTCTTGTGACCAGAAGCGGTAACTCTACTACGTTTCCACAGCACTAATGTGACAACATATAAATCGAATGAATACATAATACTTGTACCCATTGTCTTCGATTCGAATATTAAATCGAGTAAGAATGGCGACTTTATTTCCATGTATTGTATCGATTGTTGTTTTCCATTTTAATAGTGCCAAAATGTATGAGACACAATAAGTGTGCAATATTTTATTGAAGTGCGATAGTGGGTTTGTGACTACACCTATTATTTACATTGTGTAACGAATGTTTTTACTATTTATGGGTTGGTTTTGTAATTCTTACATGTTGAAAAGTATCCTATCCTCATAATATAGCCCAATTGAACTTTTCATTTCCAAAAAGCCTCTGACTGTTCCCAAATGGTTTGTTGATGACTATAGGTAGTATTGATATTTAGTAACATAAGGAAGTTGAGAAGGTATTTTATTTCCAAAATTTTCTAACAAGATCATCCACCCAAGAGCGGGATTCGTCATTAGATGATTTTTGCCCACCATAAAAAAACCCTGGTTTGTTTTTCAAAACTACTTCTATATAACGATATAAGGGATGTTAAAGGCTCTAAGGGAGAATCTTATTCCTTGGGTTAATAAACTTGAAACTTGTCACAAATTCTAATCAAAATGATAATAAAGACAGCCATTAATAATTTTTCAAAAATAACCTCTAAATACATTAAGGGGTGTTCAAGGTTTTATGAAATATTTTATGCGAACGAAATCTAAGGCAAAATTCTAGTTACCTACATTTGTTATTTTCTCTACAAAACCTAAACTCGTCATCATATCAGACAGACGCCAATTTGACCCCCTTTTTAAATAAAATAGCTAGATATATTCTCTATTAGATAAATATCGAAATGTTCTCAAAGGAGATTACGAGATATCATTAGGACTAAACGCGGATGCAGTGTTCAATCAAATCACATTAAATACCATCACATTCGATTGGCGATAACTTCCGTGTGATGTATGAATAGACTCTGGAACTTGACAGCTCAAGTATAAGTAGGTAAAGGTATGTTACTATTAGTATGGGTTACTGCCAGTAGCTTCGACCGCGAAGGTACGGCGTGTACTTTTCCCGCGCGCCTCAAGGAGTTGTCAGCAAAGGCATAGGGACCCTGCAGAAGGGTCCAAGCCAACTGGGGCCAAGGGTTCGCGTCTGAAAGGATGGCTCTGTACCTGGTAAATATGGCAACGTAAGAATTGGGTAGGTTGTTTAGTCAGTAAGAGTTTGACACTGTTTTCCGCTCTGCCCAAGGGCGAGATTCGTCATTGGATGATTTTTACCTACCATAAAAAAAAACCGCCTGAAGGTGGAAGTCCATCTAAAGGTAACATAGTTTCTAGAAAAATAAAACCTAATGCTAGTCTAGGATATTATAGTCTACTCGGGTGCCAAGTTTCAACCAATTCCGTCCAGTCGTTAAGACGTAAAAGCTAACAAACAGACAGATAAATTTCCTTTCCCCTTTATATTATTAGTATACGCATCGAGTATTTGCGACACAAAGCGAACAATGAGTAATGTGAACCATGAACTTAGATAATGATCTCGTCTTTGTACTCAAAAGTTTCTTTGAGGTGAGCTTTATCTATCTTCGGAATTCGTCGCTTTAGATTTGTGTTTATTTTATGCTTGGTGAGCTCCAGCTATATAAGCAGTTATTTCAAGTATGTTTATTATAATAGGGAATATTTGCCCAGATTATCAATACATATACGAAAATCATCATTGTATAATTATGAGTCCTGGTAACTTGAAAATAAATGATTATTTATTTATTATTTTATTTCAGCCGAAAGACGTAATCCTCACTCAAGTGCCGTCACAATGAACGGTCGTGTGCATCTCGCATCCATCGGATTCCCACAATCTTTGCCAGCTCATCAGTCCACCTTGTAGGAGGCCTGTCAACATTGCGTCTTCCGGTACGCGGTCGCTACTCCAGACCTTTCAGCCCTAACGGCCATCCGTTCTTCCATTCTGCGAGCATTGTGCCCTGCCTAATTTTGGCGTTTCTCCGTGCTATGTCGGCAACATTGGTTCTCCTGCGGATATACGATCACAAATATGAGTAGAATACTACCAGTGAAAACCAATATCAAGATTGGTAGATAGCAGACGAGATATAACAAGTTTAATAACATACCTGTCACTCTCGTCAAAACGTCATACTCTATGGTACCGTATGGCCATGATGAACTTTGACGTCAAAAACCACGTTGGACGTTCTCTTTCTTATTGTAATCTTATAAAGATTTAACTTTTTTGTCCATGAAGGTGTTTCAAAACTTTATTTATTTCTTTTTTTTTTATTTCTTTCACATTTGTTTAAAGCTAAAACACATTCTTGAGCCCCAAGCGACCGCCGGCGGTCGGACACATATTGTCTTTCTAATATGTTTATAATTACGGCATTTGAGAGGCAAATTTGGCAAATAAAAAAAATGCAATGTTTCTATTGTCTATACTTGAAATATAGTCACTATTTAAAGATTTTGACACATACTTAGTTGTTTGTAAGTTTCGACAAAATCATTAATTTTCTGTCGAAACACAAGACCGTACTGTATATTTTAATTTAACAGACATTTTTTGTTTTGCAATGTCATGTTTCAAAATAAAGTTTTGTGAGCAAATTGAAAAATAATCTTTTTTTTAATGTATACGCAGTTGCTCCACATCAGGAATTACTCCTTTGACCCGAGTGTGTTGACAAACATGTAAACAGCCCATACAAATATTTGTTCCGTGCAGCAATCGAACCCGCAACATATAGCGCAGCCGTCAATAGCTCAACCATTGTTCTGGAACAACTTTCAAAAGCTTCGTTAATCCTCAACCTCCGGTTATACATTTAACTGCTTCATAAAACCATTATTTTCTAGATCCTGTATCCTGGTGATTCTGTACTACATTCATTTTCCACAAGTACCTATAGCAATAAAGCTGACTCATAAAGTTATGTTTTATAAATTGCAAGTCCTACAAACACAACGTCATTATTGCTTGCAAGGAAACACGCAAATGGGAATATCTGGGTTTTTTACACCAACCATTTTTAACAAAGTCCCATGATTCGGTAGTCAAGGTATTTCCCTTAATTGTATCATCTTGTTAAAAGATATCGTATTCAAGTTCAGAAATAGTACAGGAAAAACTTTTTAGGTATTTCTTGAAACTCTAAAAGGAACTGCCTGTTGATTATATTATAATTATGGCCAAGTTGAGTTTACCATAAAGTTTAACTACTTATCAATTTAACTACAGTTCTTCCCTAGTTCCTGTGCTTGGTAACTTTAAATTACACATTTATAAACTCGATAGTAGAGTAGTCGTTGTACGGCATTTATATCATTATAGTGATGGGGCCTGATCTCCAGTTAGAAGTGGCGGTCTACAAGGTAAATGGCGTGCGTAATCCTCAATGGAACTATTTATTTAATGACTTCTCATTGCTATCCGGATGTAGAGATATGCAGGCCAGCCTGAGAATGTATTCCTATTTGAATTTTGAGTACTACACTCAATATTGTTGTTGTCTTTTAAAATATAATAATTAAAATACAATTTTATTAAATTAAACATTTGATGTAATTTAACGTATTGTTATAAATCAAAGTAAATGTACCTACATTTTATAAGATCCATAATATAACCAAAAATTTTTTACAGAGTCTTTATTTATTTTCACCTTCTTTTTTATTGTCCTTTTATTACTTTTACATTGTATACTTTGACTTTAATGATTTTTTGTATAGTATATATTTCTGATGTTAACTTTATTCATATTTTTTTTTATTTTATGTACAAAAATATAACCGTAAGTACATTTATTATTTTGAATGTATAGACTATGTGGATTGTTTTCTTTTTAGTAATTTTATAGTATGCGGCCTACCCAAATGTCTTTCAGTGGTGAGTATTTCTCATCAAGTCGTTGAGCTCTAAATTAAGTAACACTACACGAATACTGACTAATTAAAATAATAATACCTACACTGACTGGACATATCCACTCAAATCTGTCTTTTGACTTTCCTCAAAAGCTCTTCTTGGAATCTAATCTGCATGGTTCTCATATGATACGTCCATTAGACGATTATTGGGTGGACTTTAAAAGATATTCCTAAGTTAATTTTGATGTTTCCTCTTAGTGCAGTCAGCACCAGACTCATTTAGTTTCAGAACAAAATGTTCAAGTTATTGTAAAGTTAAAGTGTACTTTGTTGTTGTATAAAATATTGTACAATTTTAAAATGAAGTCATTGTCATAGCAAACTGGTATTGTGTTATCTGAAAGTGATAAAAAACTTTAAGCCGCAAAATAAATAGACTGTCACAAGTTAGATCGAATGTCGTTTTTCAATTAACATAATCATTCCGAACAATTTATTCTGTTACGCGTCGCATTGAAATATAATATGTATTAGTTTCATTGGTATGTACTTATGAATAAGTGAAGCATATTGCACACTTGCCGCGTGTCGCCCACGCGGCGGCGGCGTCGCGTCACCGCTGTCATCTCCAACCATTGGTAAAACTTTTGCTTACACAATTCAGCATCGATGTAGCGGAGCTTTTGTCGCGGGGTCGAGGACCTTCGGCCACGCTAGATAATTACATAACTTCTCTGTTTACATAACGTTTCCTAATTAGAGAGAACATTTCTCACAAGCGCACAAGCGTAACCGAAAGGAAAAAGATGGACAGTCGGACATGTGCAAAACTGTAAACCGCAAACAATATTGGTTGAAATCGAATTTGTTCTCCGTTATTCAAACCTGCTTTGTCGTAAATAATAAAATGTGTTATAGTAGGTAAGTACGTATATAGACGATGATCTAAAAGATTGCGGTCGAGCCCGTCGGATTCTGCGCGCTCTCAAGGAGGACCGGACTATTTCGAAGCCGGAACCGAACCCGCACATGGAAATTCTGTGCTCACGTCGACCGAATCGAGAACTGTTCTTTTTATTACTTAAATCAAGAGCGAATATGCTTTGTCTCTTTTTCTACCGAGGTGGCGAACAAAGAAGAAAATCTGAATCATGTAGGCAGATCTTTTTTGTACGGTTTCAGTAAATTATGATACGGTTCAATTTTCGAGATAAGCTTCCTTAATTTCATATCAAAATTTAAATTCAATGGGAAATTATTCGAAAATTATGTGTATGAGTCAAGTAGGGCCCACAACAAAGACACGCTTGCAGTAAACGTAAATCCGTTTTAAGATTGTTACTTATAAATATATATCGGGCAATTATTGCACATAAATAAAAAGCGTGGTTTCAGCGTGAATGTTTTTTTTTTCATAATATCTTGGCTTGCGTTTGACCACTATCTCACCTGATGGTAAGTAATGAAGTGACCGACGATAGAGCACGCTTGCTTGGATGGAGCACTGCCGACGGGCGGCATTTCGCAGCTAAATAATTTAAAGACGCCCTAAACTCTGAAAAGATAAAATCATTTTTTTTACACTCTACGCCTACTGAAACACCTTTCACGCTTTGCTAGTATTTTTAGTAAGTATTTTTTATTTGCTTGCTTATTTAACTTAAGAGTCATCTTGTTTTTGCTAAATAAAATAAGGTACTGATATTGTATTACATTTTTTTTTTATACAAATGCCGTTGGGTAAAAATCCAATATTGTGTGAAACAGTATCAACCACACATTGACACATCAAATCATTTTGTGCGTTGTAAATATAACTTTACAGTAAGACGACAGGACCTGTCGCCGTATTATTAAGGGTGTGTAAGCTGAACAATATATTCCTTACCATTGCAGCCAGTCGTAAATTGTGTAAATATATTGAAAAAACACTTTGATACATGGCCGGGATTGAATTCGCGACATCACAGTATCTCGTTTCTGTCCGATACCCCACACCCAAGGCTGTCACTGCTTCTGTTCGGTTTTACGTGATTTATCTTCGTTAAAATAATGTGATCGAAGACTTATTTAAGTAGGTTTTTTCCGTCGTTTATTATGTATGTATAACGACTAGACTGAATAATCTACCGAAAACACATTAATATATGCACGTGCTATCAACGTGATACAAGTTTTAATGTCGTTAGGAAATCACCGGTTTGTGTGATGATGGCACGGCGAGGTTGCGTCTGCTCGCTGTCCACGTCCGACGGCCACGCTCACATGGCTACATTTTCGTCTATTATTACGGCAAGTATCGGTCGCTTTCACTATCGCCCATCAAGTGACGATGTGACAGCATAATTAAGCGCGTCGAACATAATCACGCACGGGTCGCGTGCACTCAGCCTGGAGGCTGGACAAAAAGATCGGTCGTGACCCCGCCGAACTGCCGGATGTAAAGAAAGTACTCATTGCAATCTTCCGGCCCGCGTTACGTCCGTCATCGAGTGTCAAAAAATTTCATACGCTATAATATTATCACAAGACCATAATTAAATTCCATTCTAAATGGAAACTTTGGTAGGTACGCATCATTGATTTTGGTTGACATAATTATATTTTTTCCATGTTGTAGGACTGTACTGAAATAGTAAGGGATCCAATAAAAGTCGAGTATCAACGTAAAGCAATACGAATTGCCATAGCAACAAAACAAGGTGCGCTTCTTTTGTTTATATTTATAAACAATGTTTATTCAAATTCAAATAGATTTATATTTAAATGACATTATTACAAAATCATTTACATGCACGTTAGCACAAGATTGTGAATATTTAAAACATTAAACAAGTATGTTTAATACGATAACTTGTGTAACAGTTCGATAGTGTAATAGTTGTCGGTGTTTTATGAAACTGTGGTGTCGGAGTGGAGGTGCATCGCGGCGCGGTGCGGCGGTGAAGCGGCGCGCGCGCAGTGGGCGAGGTTAAGCGATTGCTTAGATCCGCGTTCACCTCGCATTGTGTAACCGCGCGGTCGCGGGAGGGGCGCCGTGGGAACCGCCGAAAGCTCGCTAACGCTATGCGCAGCTTCCGCCGTTACGGCCGCATTAACTTAACGATGCATCTCGCACGCCACCGCAACCATACGCAACGCGCTGCTCACTCCAAGCCAAATTGATTCGATCGTCATCTTAGCAACAGGAAATTATCATTGAGATGCCGCAAAACATTGCCACCTAAATTTCGGTACTGACCTGAAGCGACTTTCTAGTGTTTCGTATTATACATGCATGCATATTACACGATTTGCCTAAGAGAGCGGCGAAGATGGCTCGAGCGGCGCTCGCCTGCCACAGGGCAGTAAACGAGAGCATGGAGCGCTGAAGGCGCACAAAGAGCATTGTGAAAGTTATGTTATGAATTCGTATTGTTTTGTAATTGTTTCTAAGCAGTACAGAGCGGTGGAATAATTCATAAGTGTTGTTGTTCCCAGCGGCGGCGATGTTGTTCTCGCGACGACAGCTGAATAGGGCAATGGTGGCGGGCCGTTAGTGCGGCGCGGGTGGACAGGGGGGTGAGGCGCGCGGGCGGGCGGGGGGTGCCGAGGGCGGAGCACCTGAGCGCGCCCTGACCTACGACCTGCGGTGAAAGGCGCGGGCGCGGGCCGCTGCGCCGACGACGACATAGCATCGAGCTGGTTCGCAAGCGCAGAATGACCGGATTTACGAACAAAAACAATGACCCAAAACTGTGATCTTGTTTCGTTATGATTGAATTTTTTAATAAGTTTTTAATTTTTTTTCGCTTGCATGTTTTTGGTGAGCATACGGTGTGGTCTTGACATTAACGTAATTTATGAACTTTAGTGGTCCATTTTTACAAGTTTAAGTTTGATACTTAATTCGAATAGGTACACATTTTCGTTGCAGTATACAGGAGGTGTAAATTCGGGTTGATATTTAATGCCTACACGTATCGAGTTGATCGCGTGTTTGAGGTACTTGTAGGTAAGGACAGCGCTGTGGATTGGTGACCCCTTTTTTAACGTCAGCCGACGATACCTTCTCAACTACTTGGTGTGTGTACCTAAGTAGGTACTATAGATCCGTCCTGCATCGGTTATATCTACTCTAACGTGTAACAACATTAGCAGTCATCCAACTGGGCAATAGAAACTCAGCTGCAGTGCTCCATGATGGTCCATTGTCGTTGAAGGCTGTAGAATACACCTTCACAGAAAACCGGCCTTTTTCAGCCGTCAACTGTAATGGAATACAAGTAAACTTTAAATGTTGTGATGTATGATTTCTCACCGGAATGCAAATTATGTAACTGCCTACGTAAATTAATTATACTGAACCATTTTCCAATTTTTTACTGTGAGTATGTAACCAATTATAAGTCGACATATTTCTGTTGCGAATCACGAAATGTCATTATCTCGAAGGTAGTTCGAGTTGCCATCGCTTTCGTCGGAAAGAAATGACCCTGGATACTTTTACTACCTGTAATGTTAAAAATAAATTACCACAAGGAAAATTATTTCTTGCAAACAAAATATAATTTCTCATGAAATGCATTGTTATTAATTGATGTCATTTCTTTTTAATGACTGTTACTGAGTACACGCTTGACTTCAATTTGTTGTTATAGGAATTAAAGATTGCCTTTCAGAGTTATTGGCAAGAGGAAATGTATTTGTATAATAAATCTAATTTGCAGACACAATGAGGAAAATTGCGAATGAAAACGTCTAGAGCTGGCAGACCAATGACCAGTACAATAGGAAACAAATAACATAGTGAGTCGTGTTCACATAACACATGAAACAGTAATGACGCAACTTTCACGAAGGTAACATGTCGGGAGACGCACTCTCGGGCGCCTCTTACACGGTAATGAAGATTGATGGCTGGCGATGAGCACTGCGATTAGCGCAGAGGTACCCTCATTTGTCATGGCTATCGTGTGCGATTGTTTTATATGTTCTAAATATTTGTTTACCCACATCTCCTCGTGACCGGTTCGCGTCCGCGACCGCCATTCATTTGCCACTGAACAATAAGATTACTAATGCATTTGTATTCTTGGATCTAAAGTTGTCTATTAACTTTTTCGTCTGATTAGAATAGAATAGAAAAAAAACTAATAATATTTAAAAAGTTTTATTCAAATTTGTCTCACGAGATTTGTCTATCAGTTATTAAAAACTAGAGCTAAACTTAAAATATAAGTGTATACAAAGTACTATAAAAACAAATGACAAATGAGTAAGGAAAACGGTTCGTTATCAGATATAGGAACCGCACATTAGTCATGGTAACATTTCTCCGGCTATCGCCGAAGTCCACTTTGTTCGAAGCAAGAGAAGTAATTGGTTGTGCGGTAACTATAAACAGACGACCAGTCTATTCAATATTGATATGTAGAGTTTCTGGTTTTACTAGTAGCGACTACCGCCTGACCCCTCAACCCTAAGTGTGATGTTACATATGGCGTCTGAGTGGACACTGGACACTCCTGCCATTTAGTCTCATCGTTTACTAGTTTAGACAGCGACACGGTGAATTTAGGTAGTTTGCTTAATTTGAAATTATTACCAACCAAAGGTAATGATTTTCCTCTCCTAGAGAGGAGGCCTGAGTAGGAATCCACAGTGGGAATATAATTGCTACCTAAAAAAGAGTGAATTTGTAAAAATAGATGAAACACACGTTTTCTTTCGATAATTTGCCTGAGGATTCTCAGGTAAATTATCGAAACGATTTTTGTGTATATTAGTCATCGAAAACGAAGAAAAAAATAATTTTCTTGTTAAAATATTAGATTAAATATTAGATATTAGGTACGTCAAACGAATTGCAGTCTTGCTGCTAAAGCTGCCATCGTCAAATGGTTTTTCGAAACTAGAAAAACTTTAACTAGGTTTATCAAATAAACCAGACGACAAATAAGTAAGCACAACATTTAGCAACAGGACAAACAAGTCGCAGTTGTAGATCATTTGTATAAATTAGTATTCAAACACTGAAACGCTATAATTTCCGCAGATTGGTCACATTTACAAATACACACAAGGTTAAGCGAACCGCGGGAACCATAAATAAGCTCATCGCTTACTATTCTAAGCAGGCAGTAATAAGAGAGTTTAACAGTTTAAATTAATTTATTAATCAATTAGATGTTAATCTCACTTAATTAATGAAAGTCCTTTAATTGGCGTTCCCCTTAAACACTATATTAATTACCTTGTATGGCAGCGGCGAGTTACACGCGAATCTTGCGTGTTCCGCGCGACCTCTGACACAGATTTCCTGGAAAGTATTAGCTTAGGCGCTCCTTCAAATCGCAAATACAGCTCGTTATTTCGAAAGCTTATTTTACACTAGTCGTAGCCTCAGGCTACTTGTAGGTAATACCTGTATTTGGCATTCGTCAAATATCTAACAAAGATAATGCGCCGCCACTTGCCGCTCACTCATTGTTTTCCCGTTTTATGTAGTAGGCATAAATTCTATGTATTTGACACGAACATTTGTCTTTGCCAGCGTTAAGATATATGCGGATACTTACGCCGATGATAATTAATTAGTAAAAAAATATAACTATTCATTGACTAGGAAAGAATCAATCATCTACATTTAAAAATGACTACAGATAAAAGATGAACGGGAGCTGATAAATTGACTTCATAATGAGTTTTTAGAGAAGCATTTTGATGGTAAACATTGATTTAATTATGCATATTTTAATTTACGCAGATTACTTAAAACGTATTATAAATAGCTATGATTCCATTACATGCTTTATTTATATAGCCTCCCTAAACATGGTAAGTACTTAGGTACTACATTTATGTACCTATATCCGCATCCTGCTTCTATTCTCGAAACCACAAACATATTTTCGTCTATTGTTCGAGTACACGTAGTTTGTTAATCTAATTATTTGCTAGTGTTGTAAGCAAACTTATTTCTGTATAATTTTTGTAACGGTTACCTTCGTACTCTATCGGACAGGACATGAGGTGATAGTAGGTACTGTTCCTCTGCGAAAATTTAAATCTATGTTTAACGTTAGTGGAATCGCGGATGATGAAATTAACCCGGATAAAATGATATTGTTTCCGTTCTAAACTTAGGACATCGGTAACGGTATGTCCGAATAGGTAATTGCTTTCAAGAGGTCAAAGAATTCTCGTGTCGTGGGAAAATAGATCTTTAACTTCATACTAGGTGTTTTTTTAGAAAATTTAATTGGAAAAAGCTTTATATTTTGTTGTGATTATTCTATTTTATTTGAAGTAATTGTCTACGGCAGACGTGGTGACACTAGGGGGAGGTCAATGTCTAGCAGTGGACGTCTATAGAAATGATAACGATGATGATCATCAATAATCTTAATGATATCTACACTGTTATTTAGACCCAAGGCACCTATTTACCGTTGTTATTGAATAAGAGTAAAAAGAAACAACGAAATATATCCTTACATAACGATGGAATGAATGACCCGTGTCCGACCGCTTTTTGTGCACTTTGTGTCAAGTCATGTTACTCGGACAAACTCTCCATCGAATTACAGATTTCACTCGATTTTAATACATGGTTATCAAGAATGCAATTTTAAACGTGATCAATATGTATGCACATCTGAATTTTGTTATGAAAGTTATATTGTGAGCTTTGTGTGTTTTATAAAGCTTGTGCAATATTATTCAGGTCGCATTTCAGTAGTAATATGCATGGCGAATAAGAATCACAACGCTTTAGAAATGTTGCTTGCTAAATATGAGAATGTTATGAAATAAGGCTAAAAAATTTAGTTAAAGATAAGATTTTTGTGCAATTGTTGTTACATATTTGTGTAGTGTTATCAGCATCAGTGTTACTGTTGCGGCACTAACGGTGTCGGTCATCGTCGAGATCTGTCGATGCGCGATAATGACGGAGTGGCCTGCGCCTGCGCTGACGTGATGATGGCCGTCATATTGCAACAAATTATCTATCCTCATTTGTACAAATGAGCTAGGCATGGCGGCCGCGGGCGGTTCCCACAGACGCCGACACCTCGTCAACCGCAGCTTTGCAAACAATCCACTCGAATTAAAAATGCGACTGGAAAGTTTCTTCCTGGTCTAAGTCATAAAGCTAAAATATCTCGTTTTATTGACAATACAATACCTCACCCATATTATTAGATGATTTTGCGTTCGGTGTCTTAAATGCGCATCATTTTAATCATGAATTATTAGTGTCGTAGTTTTCGTTTGTTTTTTTTGTAATCAATATTATTGGGCTAAATGTTAAAAAGGTAAAAAGTAGTCCTTGATGATAGTATAAACTCAATATACAAAGTTAATTGTATTTACATTGAAGGCACCGCCGCCGAGCGAACGGGCAGGCTGTTGAGATTCAGTGTATCCTTTATCCAAAGTAATATACAATTACAATTTAATACACTGATAAGCTCTCAATAAAAGACCGAAATAAGTAAATCGCTAAGTAATGTCATCTCACGATATTCAGCCTACATTGGGCAACCGGTGAAATATTGAATGTTTCATAACCTGCGTGGCTTCGGCAAGATTGGTATTTCAAAACTATATCGAAACAACATCCGTAACTATCTGGAGCTGAATCTAATTCCGAGAAGCATTCAATGTCGCCGGAACGATGGTACCTATGTTTAAATCGAATTACAATAGAGAACGGCCCACGCGGGTGCCTCACTGCGCACTTAACCGCACGGGCTGGCCGACCATCAATTGTCAAAATAGTTCCAACATGAAACAATGGTCGATAAGCTCGCTAGTCGGGAGAGAGTGATTTTCCGTAATTTTAATATAAATAATTGCGGCCCGCTAGAGTGGAAGGCCTTCGGCCGGTCACGAACGTGCGTCCTCTTGTCTTGCACTCCTTATTATTCGATACGCAGAATTGTCTTTTCGTA
The DNA here is from genome assembly GCA_029852875.1 of Mythimna loreyi. Taxonomy (NCBI): domain Eukaryota; kingdom Metazoa; phylum Arthropoda; class Insecta; order Lepidoptera; family Noctuidae; genus Mythimna; species Mythimna loreyi. Next base: position 9,855,418 of record CM056786.1, read on the forward strand.
TTACATCAACTTGTTTTGATTCTGCAGTTATTGCGGTTTGCGTTAAGCGTTATATTCTCACTCGGATTGTTATTGTTGAGATGTGCATTCCACTGTCGCTGTTACATGATCGGTACAAGGTCTTATTCGGCATAAAAAATAAGGTGCTGAGTAGATAATATGACTAAATCTAGTTGGTTCTTTTATTAAGTTGTTACTTGCTTCTAAAACAAACGGGTTCATAATATGTATATCTAATATTCTATTAGACTAATAAATCTGTAGATTAGTGTCAACAGTCAGCATACATGGTCATAGTTACCTACATACATTAAGAGCTGTCCGACAAAGAAGTGTCTCATGATTTCCAGGAAATAATCTTATTATACGACGCTTTAAACCGTCTTAAAAGCAAAAGCCTCGCATTTTAAAATTGTGATGCAATTATTTTAAACGCTGACATTGAAAAAGACAAGTTAAAATAATCCGAGAATTCCGAGTGCCCTTCACTTGCGCAGGCGCTGATGCATTGTGATGGCCGCTGTATTCAGACCGTATGAATTCAAGTCGGCTGCCTGAGCACGCGCAAATAGGATCACTTGAGAACTACTCATACTAATGTGGACAACTGATCTGAATACTCAATTTGGTACTAAATAGTGCAGTGCAACCATGGAATCTCAAATACAAATGGTTAAGTATTTGATAACGTAGCGAACATTTACGCGATCACTAGTCTTATTTAACATCGACTTGAAAAACAACATTTTTAATACCCAAGATTGGTTTTCTCTCTTGGCAAGACAATTAATATAAGAAGAGAATAAATACTCGTATCATTCATAAGGTTGATGTATCTGGAACGCAGTCGTTATGAAAAGATTTTTCATTGGGTGTCGCAACGTAAAGTCTGATGAAGTTTCATCATGATGCATAGGAGACATAAATTACCAGACACCAATCGAACCCTGTGTAAATCATTCAAAGACGTGTGATAAAATTGCAACAAAAAATAATAAATATACAAGTTTTATTATATTCGTAAATGTGTTGAGTATTAATCGCGCGGTGTGAATTCAAGCGCTAGATTTGGTTGCGACACCAGCTTATGTTTAAAAGCCATCTAAAAATATAATCGAATGCAAAACGGGCTAATGCAGTCGCCAAACTTGCATCGCTGATGTGTAAATATCAGCGCCAAAGCTAATGCACGAAATGTGGGCAGACACGTTGACATTACAGTATCGAACTAGATCACGTTGCATTAACAACAATTAGTCGTGAAAGTGTTCAGTGTCGGCACGTCGCGGCTGAACAGGATGCAGCGCCGCAGTCGCAGCCGCTGCAAGCAAAAAGCGTTATTGAATTAGGATTAGACTAATAAAACCTTTCAATTTAGATGTTACTGGTTGACTGATCAGCCTAGATAGCCAACTAAATTAAATGCCAGTTTCCCAGAGACCGGGTTCGATAAATTTATTATAATAAATGGATTAAAGGAACTTATCATTCACTGGCGCTACGAATTTGAGACATCAATACCACTTTTGTAATTATCTTAAACAATTTTCTTGGGAATTGAATACGCAGCAGTTATGGAATATATTAACGATAATAATTACTTGTTTATTAAATTGCTTGTCTATGAAGTGTGTCAAATTTACAACTGCTGATATTTCGTCGATAAAAATAATGAAGAAATGCATATGAGCAGGCTGGCACGGCGCTGTCACTCGTAACTCCTCATAAGGAGGGATGAGGTCGAGTGGGTCATCGACATTCAGTTTAGTGGGTAAGGTTCGTGCAATAGATGAGTGGTGCGATTGCGGGCGATAAAGCATCGAGGCAGGCGAAGTGCGCGGAGGTGGCGTCCCGAGGTGAGAAGCGTGGCGGCAGGGCGTGAGATAGCGCGCGATAGCGTCCGCGGGCCCCGGCCGGCCCAGCACCGGCACCCCGCCACCTACTAACGAATATACGACACCACACTCCTTATGTGGGACGCAGTGGAAACTTTTAAAAGTCGAAGCTTTCTGAACTGATTCAGAATCCACAATATTCCAATTCAATTTTCTTTCCATATCACATTTGTCTGAAAATTTTGGGAACGTCTACAGCGCACCATGGATCTTACCGATACAAGATAATTTATAATTTTATTTATTTATTTATTCCTCCTCCTGTTGTATTCCACGTTTCCTGTTATTTATACTGATTGGTCTAATCTGTTTAAAAATCTGTTCAAACCCCAAAGTGATGTCTTGTTCATATAATCTCCTCCACGACGACAATGTTGAAATGTTGTCTGTCTGTTGTAATTATATTTAGTCATAAAGTTATATCAGGCGTGCGTGCGTATTAGTAAAATGATCGTTCATTATAATAAAAAAGCACTTTGGAATGTTGTACATAATATGCGTGTGGTTATAAATCATAACATTATAATTATTGTTTTAAGTTGTCGAATAATAATTAGCTATTTGTGTTTCGACTGAGAAGCTGTGACAGTATAAGTCATAAGCTCCGCGCCATCTAGGAAGTATTTATATAAGAATCAAACCGGTATTTATACTGAACTCTATGATTACTTAATTCACACGGAACGGGTAGCTACATACAATTTATGAGGGCTATGGGTAAAAAGCCTTTACTCAGCAAATTGGTATAATGACTATGATCTGTTCCAATTTCGAAGTTGTTTTCTGAACACCGTTTTTCGAATCGACACCTCCTGTAATTAATGCACGTCACGCGATCTCGGCACCACAGAACACGGGTGTAATCGATTTGTACAAGTACGGGTTTGCACAACGGACTGAGCCGTCATCTCTGCCCGCGCGCCCTCGGCGACACGACATCAACCTTCGCGTTGACGTTCCATTTCGCTCGATGTGCTCTCACTGGCAGATTTTTTTACTCGCGTTGCACTTAAGGTTTATCGTACCCTTGCTTTAATTTTTCGGCGACGTGGAATAATTACTGACGGCATCTTGAAACTGTTCACGCGGCAAGCCGGAGCTGACAGCTGCGGCGCTGCCTATCTGATACTACAGCGGCGGGACATAAGGAATGATACGGCCATCTGTACCGAGCACCGACTACGAGCTCCTGCTAGCATTCTTTATTTTTGTTCCATGTTAATATAATTTGATAGATATATCTTTCGAATGAACCGTTACCTACCTAGCAAAAGTTATTTTACATGGACTCTTTTCAAGCTGCTTGTAAATGTGTTTATTAATTTATTTATTCCCTTGCATTTTTTTCCGCTTATTTTAATGGTACAAGAACCTATTTCAGGCTTCATAAGCCTTGTTAAGCCACCTGCCGCCACGTACTTACATTACAGAGATCGAATCAAGAGACTCGTTAAAATTGTCCAGGGTCTACTTTCCGAACATATCACGCACATAGTAATAATCAATCAATCCTTTAATCTTAAAGAACGTGTGCTACTTTGTGAAAACTTTTACACCAACGCAAGTGAGTAATTGCAGGCTTCAGTTCACGTAATGATACGCTTAGCGGGCGGCAAGGTGAAACGTGTGAGGATTTTGATAACCTCCAAAAATTAAATTCGCAAAACGTCTCAGAAGTGCGATGTGGAGTAAAATCACGCACAGTGATTACAAGAGGCGTGTTCTGTCATTACGCTGTCGGTGCTCGGCGGTTGGCTAACGAGCCGCTCGAACGAATTCCGCGCGCAGTCTAACATTCAGCTTCATGTAGGGGCGTAGGGCCACTAACTACCATTCAGATAAGCGGCGACATTTCTGAATTTATTATAATGTTGTCGATTCCAAGCTTATCTTGAAACATAATAATATGATTCCAACGCCGACCCCTTCGAATTACTCAATAACTATTTCTCTACAGAAATGTTTGTTCAGTTGAGGTTAATGAGACATGTTTCTAATTGGTAAATATTAGCTTGTCACCTAAGACAATACAACTAATTACAATAGAACTAGTCAAACAATACATCGACTATTTAAGAGATGGAACATTCTCTTGCAGTAAGTAATTCGAATGTCCACTAATTAATATTTGGTAAGATTCTGTGTATTTGTGCAGCTGCTGTCACATATTTAAATATCAGTTTACGTTGTTTACACCAAATTATATAGCAGTGTCCAAGTAATTACGGACAACACCTTGGAGCAAGAGGTCAAAAAGAAATTCACTTAAAACTGTAACACGCCCTTCACGAGAACCGAACCGCAGCAAATTTATAAAGTCGGGTCATTTTCGAAAACCAGTGTCCGAAAGTGAAACTACCCGCGCATTTATTACCGAGTAAAATATGTAGATTGCCGGCAAGATAATAATGATATGTGCTCGTGGTAATGAAATTTCCCGCCGTCAAACGGTGCCAAAGTAATTTGCGTTGCTTGTCTCTGGCAACGAGTGCCCCAAGGGCCGCTTTCGAGCTTGCGTAAGGCGTTAATGAGACGCACTCGGCTTTTTATTGGGAGTAACGCACGCGGCTAGGGTGGCCCCGGATCATTGTAGCGGGCTGCAACCGCGCCTAGCCGCCGGTACTGCGCGCAACCCTCTCTGTGCCGCTACCTGCGCGACTTACATTGAAACGATTGCATACACACACAGTCTCTAGATTATGACTCAACACTTGACTGATCCGACACGGACTCTACATTTTCATTTATCGTAAAAAATGAATGTTTGCTATAAAAATATTTATTTACGTTCTTACAGTTGATTTTATAGCTTTTTATTTGTTTTCCTTCATACCACTTTCAAAGCGCTGGAGTCATTAACCCTGATCGTATTTACTTGCGAACTTAATAAACGCGTTGTTGTAAACAGAATAGCGTCATAAAATCTGTTTGCAAATAAAGAGGTTCTTATATTTAATGAAGTGACCCGAACAGCTCAATTCGGCTGATAATTAAAGAAATTGGTGCAGCTCTTGTGGGTAAGCTAAACTGTTGTTAAGGGCCATAACATTACAATTTCACGGAAGAGCCACGCGGCCACCCTGTGCGCCTGCGCAGGCGATCCACTCATATTTGTTAAATCATCGGAACCCTGTAATTTTGATCGATATCTTTATTGACAGCACAAATTTATTGATCATTTCTTTGCAAACGTTCCCTGTGAATACAATATGGCGGGCTGTCGCAGTGCCGCAACACTCGACCTTCTTGCGCTGCTCACATTATTGCTATGGTTTCGTTTTTCAATAGCCATTTTATATCAGATTGACCTACTTCATTTTGTTTGTGGAAACTGAATTTCGTTTCATGCATAATATCTGTTCACTGATCGTTAACGAGAAGTGCTTAATTATTTTTACCTACTCTTAAGCGTGTTCCAGGTGATTACTTGGAAACTGAAATTGTACCACCACAATGTCTACGGTTAAGTTTGTTACGTAATAAGTGTTCATTGAAATAAAGTGGCATGTAATTTAAGAGGCCCATTATTTACGTTGGTATTCAAAACTCTCATATTGAGGGAAACTACGAAATCTGTAAGTATACACGTGAAAAAAGTTAAATGTTAAATGTTGTTGTGTGACCGCCCATTGTACACTTAGTTTTTATATTTGTATATCCTGTCCTCATTTTGGTGTGCAATAAAGTTTAAAATAAATAATAATAATGTTAAAAAGTCTTCACGTCATCTCAATTAGATTATATTAAATGATTATATGTAATTCCCCGTAAAATTGAATTAACACAGCTAAAGTAAACGATAATGTTGCTAATTTAAATTAAGAATACATAATAGCATAATCTGCTTTAAACTGTTCCAAATTTAAATTCAAATTCATTTATTTCGTCAGAATGTGGAATGTTCCTAATTTGGTAAAGCGGGGTCTCAGGCCTCCTCTCTAGTAGAGAGAATAGGATGTAATCACACAGGACGTAATCCAGCAGGAGGCCTTATTATGTGCTATCTTTGAATTTGTTTTTAAGACATGTCAGGGTCCTCATGATATTTTCTTTCACCGTTTTGAGAGCAGAGTGGTGATGAAATAAATTACTCAAAGTAAAGCGCTTATCTGGATTTGAACTCACGACCTATGACTCGTACGTTGGAGCCGTTACCCTTGGGCCATCACTGCTTTTAGAATTAGAATCAAGAATAAAAAATTAGAATTAAGTAGGTATTACCAATTCTGACATGTTTTATTTGTTTTATTGACATTTGAACAAGTTTAGTCGGCGCAACGGAACGCCGAACACCTCGGCGCTCCCATAGTCTGCATATAAACCATTCACGCCTGACAGGTAATAGCTCGACAGCTAAAGTTATTACGTTTTAATTTGTTAATCACGAGCTATCGGTAAATTATGAGATTTGTCCGTAAATCTTCACGCGCAAAGCTGGAGCTTTTACAATAAAGCACATGAAGGTGTGTCCGCAAATTGGCTAACTTTTGTTTACGTGCATGAATAGATACAATTAGCATTGGTACAGGGCATTGTCTGGAACGAGGAAGAATGGCAGGCAGTCGCCTCCTTTTGCCAAGAAGTAATATTTATGAAGGAGGTGACCGCACGTGAGAGGTAACGGATTTCTTTACGCCTATTTCACCGGGATCTCATCCTGATTTACAGCAACCATAAGCCTGCAGTTTCTAACGACGAGCAATAGATAGCTCGCTGTCTGGCTGTCTAGTAACCGTCCGGACCATGCTCGAGTCATCGATAGCGTGTAGTGAAATCACAGGTCAACGTAAGGCAAAGGATATAGGATTGTGTCTTAGTCAGTTAGAAGTCAGACTGGACTTCTCGTACCACCCTGGACTGGGAGAAGTTATTGTAATAATTAAAAAATTAATACTGATTTCCCACTTTAAGAAAGAAGACTCATAATTTAGATTGACATTCCATCCACCACCATTCCTTCACCCTCAATAAATAGACAGAAATGCCAAAATAATAAAGAAAATGAACACAAAAAGCTAAAGCCCAATATTATAACCACAACAAAATCAAAATCATCTTCTCTAAACACGGCAATTAACATCGAATCAACTGGTAATGTTCTGAGCGAATGAACAATCGCACTGAGGTATTGCCGTAATCGTTGCGTTTAACGCCTGGCTATTGTAAAGGCCTGCGCAGACTAGGGATTTCATTCTACATAAAACTTTTTTTCTATTATTATTTATCACTAGTTTCTGTCAGCGGCTTCGCCTGCATACATAAAATATTGCCTATGTCACTCAGGAGAAAAGCAGCTTTCTATTATTGCTAAATTTTTTCCAATCGGACCAGTAGTTCCAGAGATTACCTCCTACAAACAAAAAAAAACAAACTTCACCTATATTCCTTCAGAAGGAATCCTGATATTAGAGTTTTTCAAAAACCATCAATCTCCATAAGAGGTTGATTGTTTTTGATGCGCTCCAGGGGGAACGGAAGTCGAGTAGTTCTCGGTCAGTCGGAACTGTCTGCTGTGATGACCAGTAAGGGGCCATGCTGTCCTAGTGAGACGGGACGTTTCCCCAGTGCGTCGGAATGATGAGTTCCCAGTATGTCGGGTTGGTGATGCAGTGTTTGAGAGTAGTTCAGCTGACTCTAGTAGATCGGAGTAGAGCTGTACGACGTAGTGACTGTAATAGTAGACTTAGTTGTAAATCCAATTGATTTCTTTAAGTAAACGTCAGCTGGACGAGTTTAGTACATGTAAGTAGTTAGAATGCAATGACCGACAACTAACAACAAGGACGTTTACCTACTTTATGAAATTAATTTCACGCATGCGTATATTAATGCGAATTTTACAAAAAAAGTTCTTTATTTTTAATTTTATCTTTACAAATCGATTATGTTTCGGATACTGATCGATACTCTACGGGATTAAATCGATCAAAATTTAACTGTGTATATATAGTATAGTGGGAGAGGGCTGGAAACGTCGCACAAATGGTCCCGGACATATGGGCGAAGATTGTCACTCACTGGACACGTGAGGGTGGTCGTCGCCGTCGAGGTCGACCGCGGCGAAGGTGGTGTGACGATCTCATCACGTTCGCGGGGCAAACTTGGTCAGAGGCCGCCCTGAATAGAGAGATTTAGAAGGAAAAAGGGGAGGCCTTTGCCCAGCAGTAGGACATACAATAAGCTAATAAATCAAATACAGTACAGGCATCTCAATAATTTACTTGGTCACTTGTTTGCAAACCATGACTAACTAATAACTGCTTGAATTAAGTCTGCCAGTTAGATAGACTTAAGGGCTGGTTGTAATCACTGAGAATGTTTTATACTTATAAACTCTGCAAAGGTTGATATCGATTTCACGGTCCTTATATAAATCGAAATTTTATTTAAAAAAAAAACAATAACTATTGCAGATTTTTGTTTTTGCAAAGCGCTTTTAAAATAAACTTTTACACCTTTTTGTTAAAATAAGTCTACAAGGTAGAACTTGGCCTTAATTCAAGCAGATGTATGTAGTTAGAATAGATCTAATCTATTATCCTTTCGGTAGATCTAATAGGAGAATTATATATTGTCCACATCAATATAAAAAAAATGATCCTATTGTAAAGTCATATATTTAACGAACAATGCTGTAATGTGTGTCTGGGTGTAATTTATCTATAGTAAGTATACGTTTAGAATTATGTAAGTATGTTTATCAGTTGTCTAGTTCTCATAATACAAGCTCTGCTTAGCTTGGGACTAAACTGAGTTGTGTGATAGTTGTCGAATATTGTATTTCGTTTATTTATGTACAGATAACATATAAATTATATTTTTAAATATTTCAATCATCATCATCATCATCAATTCAGCCGAAAGACGTCCACTGCTGGACATAGGCCTCCCTCAAACGTCGCCACAACGACTGGTCCTGTGATATTTAAATATTTCAATAAAGCATAAAAAACGTTTAAAAACTAAAAATAATAATAGTGTCCCACCGGCATCGGGAACAGGCTCCAAGCTATTGGCGGACAGGGCTCCAAAGAAAGGAACCTCCAAACTGTACGAGCCGTGCCCAGGAGTACCGCTTTCTGAATCAAGCTCTAATGAGAGCCTTTAAATTGTTGGTCGAGGCTCTTGGCTATTAAGCCATTGGCTGACTCGACTATCGGTACAATGATTGACGAATCCATATTCCACATGTCGACAACCTCGCGAGCTAAGTCAATATACTTGATATGTTTATCTTTCTCGGCTTTCACGAGGTTCTCGTCAGGTGGAACGGATAAGTCAACAATTTATTGCACGCCTCTCGCTTTGGTCCACCACCACTATATCAGGCTTATTGGCTACATATCGTATTTATTATTAATACTGTGATAATTCTACCAACTTCTTTTGAATATCTTCAACTTAAACGGAGACCGATTGGTTGGTGTAACCTTAACGACCTGACTAGTTTTTTCACCCGCAAAACAAATATTTAAGAGAATAGAACTTAACAAAAACAATAACTTGCTTATAACACAAAAATTATAAGTTGATTAGCCATATCCAGTATGTAGACTAGCTAAGTTAAATGTTGAGGTCATAAGTAATCTTAAATAAACAGATTTTTTTACAGAAGTTGGCACTCAATATATTTCAATTCTTTTGTTGGTGAAGTTTACAACTACACTATAATGAACTTGGTTCCCGTTTTCGCATTCATGGTTTTTGTAGGATATCGTACCTTTTAGTAAACAATTAAATTTATTTATTATCGGTTTTATTTTTTTTTTAGATTAAATTAACTTCTGTAAATAAGTGTTATGTGCTCAGTGTTAATCTAAATGTTTTGTATAAAATATTTTTTTTATTATATACTTTTATTACAGATATACATAGGATAATATATAAAATAAAATCTTAAATATAAACTAAACTAAAATAAATATTTACACCAAACCTAACTATGTAGATACATAATACAAAATATCTTTTAATATTTTTTAAATAAATATCTGTAATAAGATAGGTAGCAAGATTGTATAAAAATCTCATTTCTCTCATTTAACACATTTTTTATAAAATTTACGCAATGATGCTCACGCTATGATTTTCTGCAAATCTGCATGTCTTTCAATTTGCATTCATATTAATATGCTGATGAATGCTATCTTACATATTCCTACATTTTTGTCCTACATTAAACAATAGAACGTGTATCTACAACACGAACGAAATATGAGCATCGAAAAATACCTACTCATGCACATATTTTTCTCGTACTTATTTATAACAAAATTATTACAATTGTTCATGACTGCTGAGTCGGCGATGTCGGTTACAGTTTATATAATTAGCTGTTGTGAATTTTTTATAAATAACTAACACTTTGCCAGCGACTTCGTTCACGAAAATAAATTGAGTTTAGTTTTGAAAAACAAATAATGATAATCCTTATTATTTTGATGTATGTGTAAATATTCATTGCTGCGTCCTATACGCAGCAATTAATATTTAGTACGCAAAATTCCGGAATTGCTTATCATTTGACGATTTTCGACGGTGCGTCTGAAAGAGATGTCAGAAAAACTGAAGTGACCCATTAGAGCCGGTATCTGCCAAGGCTATGTTTGAAAAAAAACTCTAGCTTAAGAACGTAAAGGGCAACTAAAAGACGTTTGAATGTAAGGGTGATTAATTACTTAATGTATATTTTTGTTTTCATTGTACATGGTTGAATACAGGTTTAAGATGACGTTTTATTGGTCTGTCTTTATACTCTACTAGCTTCTGCCCGCGACTTCGTCTGTGGAAAATTTCTTGTTTTAACATATTTTAACTCTGTTTCTATAGAAATTCTCGAGATATATTTTTCCGACTTGTCAGACAAAAGTTGTGATAGCTCGGTTAATATCCATGTTATATAAATAATTTATAGCCTATGTCACTCAGGAGTAAAGCAGCTTTCTATTATTGCTAAATTTTTTCCTATCGAACCATTAGTTCCAGAGATTACCTCCTACAAACAAAAAAATAAAAAAACAAACTTTACCTCTTTATTATATTAGTGTAGATGTAGATAAAGACAGACCAATAAAACGAATAAATAATACCACGACATACAGGAATAGGATAATCTCAGCGACCGTTACCACTAGAAAGCTGAAATTTGGTACCAATATGTTTATCAATCGCACCGACAAAGATAAAAAGTGAAAAAAATATTTAAAAAAATACATATCTCCCCTACACATAAAGGGGAGTGATTTTTTTTTCTTTTCTAAGCTAACGTGTTGATAGGTATTTAAAAATTATTAGGGGCCCCGTAAAATATTTTTTCAATAGACTTAGGTACTCGAAAACTGCCTCTTATCGCACTCCTGTTAGGTTCAATATAGCATGTATATCAGCCAAGTGCTTTTTTGAGTTTATCACAACAAGGGCTTTTTTTTCCTTCCTTATCGTCACGGTCACGGGTGATTTTTTTTTTCTTAGTTTATCGAATCTGGCGCGAGGCGTCCCCCACGCGGCGCTGGATGACCCCACGAAGTTAGAAACTGACCAGAGCAGATTTGAATGCTATTATTATTATATTCCTACTGTATTTTTGAGATACAATTAAACAATTTTTCTTTCTTTCTTTATTTCACAAGTCGTAAGTATATTGAAAAACGTCGTTTGACACAAGTGCAGATTTGTCATTGCAGCCCTCGGCTCCATAACGCACTCGCCTACGGCTCGTGTGAATTTCGCCTCGGTCGCCATGACATACTTCCTGTCAAAATATACTATTTTGATAATGTTAATATTTTCGAAAATAACTTTTGAACCATGAGTAGAATAGTAGAACTTTATAAGCCTTTCTAGGAAAATTATTTTGAACATGATAGGACAAACAATTTTTTTTATTATTAATTAATTATAATCGTAAATATGCAAGCATTTTTTTATACATGTGCTTCGCGCTGAAGTCATAGTTAAAGGGTTTTGTTACATTGTGAGAAATTTGTAACGGACATGAAACTACGCAACCCTACAGTGAACGTGGCCGGACACGCTCTTGGCTGGTTTTTTTATCATAAAATCTAACAGGAATAAATCGTACAAAAGATCCTACATCCAAGCCCAAATACGGCTTGTTAAATATCCAAGCCATGTCCAAGATTGCTGTCTATATTGATGAAATGTCATTCGCACATTCAGTTCTTACGGTATTGAATGGAGAGTCTTGGGTTGATTAACCAACTGAAAGTTTATTAGCGCTTCGTCGAAATCCATATATTTCTCAACCAAAGCTTCATTATTTTATTAGGTTTACGGTTGTGCTTATTAAACGTCAAATAGATCCGAATTGGTCGTAATTTAAACTTGGAGATATCACCGACTTTATTGATACTAAAACTGCTACAGAAAAGTAATTAAACGTGATGTACCTAGCAATTTGCTGCGATTTTATACATAGAGACGATGTTTTTGAAGGAGCGGGTAGCGAGCGTGCGTAGAGAGAAGTATTGAAAATATATGAAAATTTCCATTCAAACATAGGCACGAGCGCATAAAGCCGGGCTTGTGTACTATCATAACATATCATGGAGGTGATTGTAAGCGCAGCAGGCCGCTCCGTCACAACGTACGACGCTGCCACCATGTCACATGTTGTTGGCTACATGTTCGCACAATCGACGCTATTTCATCGATGGCCTTATCTCAGCCTTGTCGCTGTACCTGGCGATGATTTATTCCCTCATACTCCTCCTACTTTCTCCCTTCGAGGAAACATTGTCGTTAGTATTTGTGACCACTATAATCGTAATTATGAGCTCGCCGTACAAGCCACAGTAAACAAACATTTTTCATAAAAAGACAGAAACATTTTGATGGGGTGGATATTCGCGAGTTAAAAGGTGCGTTAAATTTTATTGGAATGCTTTGGTCATTCGCACGTTGTCGAAATACTTTACTCGCTTGTATAATAAAATACAGGTACCTTTTTCCAAGTTTTCTGTTTTTGTTCAGGTTTAAGATAATTGTAATACTTTTGACTTTATGGGACTATCTGTGTATATTGCCATTAGGTGTATATTTAATCTAATTTCAAATTTAACCTTAGAATTGCAACTGTTATTGTTTAGAATTTTAGTTGATACTTAAATAAAATATGCGCTATTTCACTGAGCACGTTACTCACACATGTTACTGCTAACTACTCTGTGATAACCATCGACATCACTTATTAAACTATTTATATGAGCGATAAAATAGTTGACATCTTTAGGGACTGCACATGACATATTATTATTATCTAACATTATTATACGAATTATGTCACCGTCATAATCAAGTAATAAAGGATTATCAGAGGAAGTTGCCAGTTATAAAATGTTAAGTTAGTTATTTCCCCTATTAATATGACGGCACAAATAATATAAAAAGACGTTGTGTTTATTTATAATATCGTGTAGGTGCGGTGAGACAAATAAAGAAACTAAAAGTGATTTCGTCCGAGGTCGGCTTTGTGCTGACGTTCGGTCGGACACGTTACAGCGCCGTGAGCTGGGAGACTCCACATCCGAAGCTATTCACTGCACACTGTGGGGAATTCTCAGATCGCATGCATTTAGCTCTAGGAAGCAATAGACGATTTCTGAGAAATTACGTGCTTTGATTCTATGATTTAACTGCCGTTATCTGAATATCTCATTCGATCTAATGTTTAGCATGCACTTACCTACTTAATACATACATTTATCTACGAGTGTATTTGCAACAACGGGTTTTCATTGTTTTAAGATTTCTTAACACAAAATAATTGCTAGTTTACTTGGCTGTAAATTAATTTAAAAGCTGTGACTATTTCCACAGACACTAAATACCCAACACATTTAGTTATCTTTTGTTCTCTCGCAGTTATAATTAACGACGAGATTCAACAAAGTAAATAAAACTCCAAGCTGAAATCTTAATGGTCGTTGTTAAGGTATTACATTAAGGACAGGTCCGCTGACTAATAAATCACCATGTCACGGAAATCACCACAGAATGCCGTAAGCGTAGAAATTGATCACTGAAAATAAAATACAAAGTCGTGGTCCAGTTACTGGCCAGCAATTATTCTTTAGTGAAATGAAAACACAATAGCCGCTTTATATAAACGTACATTTAAATCACTCAGACTTTCAATGATTTAAAATAAATGGGATAATAAATTATACTAATAAATATGTATAAGTTAAGACATTGATGTCATTACAGAAAAATGCAAATCAAAGTAGTCGGATACCAAAAATAAAAACATTTTGCAACAGTAGATACGTTCAGAACTAAGTGTTTCTATGAATCAATTACAGACGAGATTATAATTTAAATGTACCCAGAAAACATTATTTACTCTTAATATATGGACTCATTATAGTATACAGTGCGGCCCGTATTTTGTAACGAGAGATAAAAAATACGGGTTCCTCCGAGACGATTAAAACTCTTAATAAATGCGCCTGTAGTAATTTTTTTCCAGCGATGCAATTGAATGGAACTAAAATGTCAGTTGAATTATGAAAGCGATCGATAATGAAAATGTTGGTACGCATGCAGGCCACTCGGGCCGTAGAAAGTGTCTCGACCTGCGTGAGCTTTCGTTAATTTGGCAACTCGGCGCTCGCGGGTCACTTGAGCTCGGGTCACATAAACATGTCGGCGCCCCGCCCCCCCCACTACTTTGTTTGTTAATATACTGCCAATTATAATCAAAGTACGTGCACTTGCCGGTCGCTACGATATCGATTTCTTAATCTTTTTAAATCAACCAGATTTCCTCGTTTCCGTATATCTGCAGAGATCATTTGTGCGAACCTTGGAGCTGTTTTATATTATTGAAATTTGTTTGCTATTTGTAATATTCGTCATTGGTACATAAATATCTGATTTTATCATAAAAGTACTTCCATATTTGGTGCATAAATATATTTATTATGTTTTCATAGTGATTGTATACAAAGTAGTTGATGTTTACAATAAGAAAGTATCTGAGTGGAGTGTAGCGAGTGATTGCAAAACATTGAGCCGAAATATAGTTCCCACGGTGCGCGGCCGTGGCGATGCGATGGCGGGGCGCTGTCGTCCATCAACATCATTATCTATTAAAAATATCACGTCATATTGTTCGCTATTTTGTATAAAGTTACTTTCTGCGTCGGCTTCGTCTCGTTATCGGGGAATATCTCGAAACACCTATAAATCACAACAATAGTAATTATGAAACTCTCAACTCTCACGTGTTCAACTCACTTGCGAAATCATTCGAACACTGTAACGGCGCTCTTTTGCATAAACCAACGGTTTATTTTTATCTAAACCGTGAACCTCATTTTCATTACAGATTTTCAAAAATTTATTCCCAATTCCCATGAAATTACTCATTGTTAACCTATAATGTTTAAACTCCTATTGTAATTTATGGTGTACAATAAAAAGTATCGATCAGAAAAAAAGTATAAGCTACACTGTGCTACGCTTTACTACGCAACGCTACGCTTTGCTACGCGTAAGCTCTAATTCTTTTGTCAAAAGTGAATGGATGTATCTGAGTTAATTTACTTTATTTCCGATGTTTTATGGTGCTATAAAAATAATTATAGAATTCAAATAAATCAAAAGTTAATTTGTGAGCAAACGAATTAGTATGAAAATGTTTCCGTATTACAATACGAAATCCAGTTTTGTCATGCTTTGTTTAAAAATGTTGTTTCTGTATATATGCCTTATAAAAACAACCCTTTATAACAGCATATTTATGTTGCCTGTATTAAACATGATAAGAAACGTTATTCCTTCTTTAACAACATGCTGGAAGTTAATAAGCCGTCATATATAGGAGAACAATTGGACCGGTCTCATGACTCTTATGTATTGCATTACCTGTCTACCCGTACACAGCTTATTATAGTTTTTGCGCTTATCTGCCTACTTGTTACGTGAGGCAAGTAATTTAGGTGGACGTAGGAAGGTATAAGGAAACTTTTTATGGAGCGCGCGAGGCTACGCGTCGGGCAGTCCGGCAGGCCGGCAGCGCCCTCGCGGCTCGGGCGCGGTAATTGCCGCCAGGCTGCCTCGCTCCTGCCTGCCTCGTCCTAGAAAGCTCACCGCACTGCTTCGTTACGGCCCTTAAGACTGATTTATGTCCGTAATAAATATTTTTTGAAAGTTCCAGTGCGATAATAACTCCATTAATTTTGATTAATGACAATTTCTTAAAAGTGAATTTTTGACTTGCTATCTCCGACGCGACCTGTCTCGCCGCCGATGGCCGAACCTTCTACATTTTAATTAACTCGGTGCTCTCTGACCGATTGTTCTTGTTTCGATTGCGATTTAAATAAAAACCAGTTGTTGTCACTAACTGCTAACGTACCTACATCGTATTGTGTTAACTTCTCTATGACAACTTTTATTATTTACCGTTTCTAGTGTTTTGCAATTCCGTTGTGCAGGTATACAAAAAGGAATCAATTTCGCAAAGCTCTCAGCATTGTATTTCTTGGAAATATAGAGTGTGCGTTCTGAAGTATTTGTCCTGAAACATGGTTATTTTCCGAGAGAAATACATTCCAAACGGTGGTTATCGCGAGCGGTCGCTTCGGGTGGCGACACATTCAGCGCATTTGCAATGCGAGATATCCCGCATTACCATAAACAGTACAAGGCGGAGGGCACGCCGTCTATCGCGCTACGACATATAAATTATTCAAAATAAAGTATCGCTTAACCCCTGACCCGCGCGAGTCGCCGCCGCGCCACGCCCGGGAGCGCTCGCCCGCGCAGGACCGCGCTCGACCCGCACCGACCCGTCCCGACCCGCTCCGTCCTGTTTGGCTCGAGTGCCAGCGCTCGTCACTCAGTTCCCTCCAGCGAACGTGACGAATTCTGTCACTGTAACACAACATGCCAGTTATTCGGCAGCGGCCACCAGCTATACCGTATTTGTTCCAATTATATTTTTTTTTTATTTTCTGAAACACAACTTCAACCCTGATGAAAAACAAAACACGAATATGTTAACAGTAAAATATGATGCACCGCTATTAGATATATAACGAAGAAGCTATATTTTTTAATCGCCTGTAATAAAAAATGCAATAGGTATTTTTTAACGGAACAAAAAACTAGAATAACACGAAGCCGCTTAACGTATGGAATTCTTATTATGAAGCATTTGCGATTAATGTGGAGCGGGGGTCGCGCATGTGGCGTGCTGCGGCGTGCGCGCGCAGCCGGCAGGAACCGCAGGACGCTGCTTATTTACTTAACAGCTTTCGCAAAACGGCCCATTACGGATAACTGTACTAAATAATTACTGCAATGTGCCTTTCTATTTCTATGCGCGCGCGTGCGCCTCCACCTGCCGCTGATCACTGTAATTATTTACTATGCATGAATGCGGCGCGGGGCGGCTGTCTAGGACGACGCGGACAAAGAACGGTCACTCCTGCAACCGACTGCTCCGGACAGGTTCCGATATCAACATGGGTGTGCTGCATAGCAATTTTTAAACAAGCTCATTAATTCACATTCGCACGAAACGAAGCCTAGACAAGGGCATGACTCAACGAAGCTCAATTTAATTTTATCGATTTCAATGAAAACTTTACGTTTTACGACAATCATTTATATAAAGCATGAAGTTGGCAAAATATTAGTTTGAAAACTTTATTTCGTTGCTCAGTACAAAAGACATCAACGCACTTGTAGCTTCATGTTCTGTGGTATGAACGCATTCTGTTTATTTATATAACAACTAAATGGCTTTTTAATGTTCTTTGTCGGAAAACTAAATGATGTGAACTAAAGACATAAAATATAATTTACTTGGACTGATTAGCTGACAGGCAGATATCATTCCTAATCAAACAAATGTATTAAATTGAGCGCATCCTTGAACTAAGTACCTCATCTTCCGGTAAAGCTTCGTAGTATTTCCCCGAGTGCGGCACACAGTGCGCCCAATCGTTGTAAGTACGTCACTTCACAATAAGTACCGTCAATTTCGTAACCCGTAACGGCGTGCTTTATTTGAAACGATAATTATTTGATTTTTGTTATAAGTATTTATATGGCGGCCTCGTGCTTCCTGGCCTTGTCAATACAGACATAATTTCGAGTGGCTTCTCTGATACAACCTTGAATCATCGATGACTATCAGGATGTTAGTATTTGCATTGTTTAGTTTGGGAGGCAAGTTGTTTAACGCTAGAACATCGAATCGAAACAGGAAATTAAACGGTTTTGATACCAAATACGGAACCAGAAACGATTTTGTTTCATTTAAAACGTATTGATGTGAACTTTCATTTATCTTATAAAATTATTGTATAGCTATCAATCAATTCGATTTTCTTCATGGAGATTAATCTTTCGATATAATAAACTTCAGATCATTTGCCTCTTTCTGTCCTTAACTTCCGCAATATGTGTCAAATTATTGTTCACTATAAAACCCTAATTGCAACTTTATAAATTTATACAAGATTTCCATCGAACACAATCTTGCATTCCATTTAATTACCTATTAAAATTTGACGTTAACAGGCTATCAACGGACATATTATTAAATACATTAATTAACTTACATAAGAGATGAGTCCCATTAAATTAACCTCTATAGACTTCCTCTAAACTCATCCTAGAGTGTTGTAATACTAAACATCGAACACATAAAACCTAAAACGATATAATAAATTAAGTTAATTTCAGCTGAAAAATATTCAAAGTATGTACGGAACCTTGTATGAACTAACAGTATCTTTACACAGCATTACATTATAGGCGTTTCGAATTATCGGCACAATGAGATAGGCATGTGCCGGTGACGCGCGCGGGCGGGGCCAGACAATTGAATTGATAAGCGACTTTCTAGCCCAGCCATTGTGCGCTATCGAACCGTTCGCTGAATACGAACTACGGGATAGCACCGACCAATGCACTCTATGAATTAAATTACAATCTAGCTGAAAAAAATAATAATGGATTCTGTTTATAATGATGCAAATTAAAGAATAACATCTGCTGTTCTTGCGAACTCATCGATACAATTGAATTTGTTTTGAATAAGCTTTGTATAACAAAAATTCTTCTAAATAGTGTTGAATCACATTTAAATACCGAGTTTGTTTAAATCACTCGTGATACTGATCCACTTTATATTCTACTTCTCATACAGAGAAGGAAAGGGTATCAAATAGCTCGCCAACTCGCTTGCACTTGTTGGCAATTCCAAACCATTAAATCCAGGTTAACTCACGATGTTTTTCTTTATGTTCGGGAGACTGCTTTCTGTCTTTAAAATAGTGCTTCGTTAGTTGCCTGAGTTGACCGAGATAATCCTAAATACGTACTTTTGAACTGAAACACAATCAACCATCTTGTTTGTATTTATTGTCTTAAGGGGTTATTACCCTAAGGGGTACGCCACAATGAACACAAACTTCGTCGAAATTATTTCTGTTTGATTTAGATACTTAATGAGCGGTGAACCTATTGCCATAAAAACAGCACATAACTTCAAGAGCTGAATCGAAACTTGTTTCCTTTTTATTATTGAAAAACTTGCGCCTAACCACCATTTCACCTGACAGTAAGGCATGATGATGTGTTCGATGAAGGAGCACGCTTCTCTTGATGTAACTTATTCACTGTTCAAAATTACTAACATTATTAAACCGTCACGGTGATCAGTGCAGAAGTTTACAATCAATGAGGCATCATTATTACCAAAACAGTAAACGTTCCTCTTAGTCGTATTTTCAATAATAAATTAAGAAATTGCTATTTTGTTCTCTGTGATTAAACCTATTCTTACTCGTCGTTTTCGCTTAAATACTATTCTGTTTCCCGGTTTACGATTTAACTGGTTAAACAGATATCCTTGTAAAACAGCTAGTGAAATTGCCCCTGTAGAAATTACAGAAGTAATTGTGAGTGGGAAGCTACGGCTGAGTGGGCGTCCACATCTCGCTAACTAAACCGAAATGAGGCTACCATAACAAATGAGTTACGAAACTATAAATCTGTTTACCTAACTTTAATCTGTTGATAATAAAATACACATAATTTCTAAATACAAACACTAAGACTTCGCGCACTTTTTGCATATCAGTACACGTTTAATTTATTTATTGCGTGCTGCTATTAGCTAATTAACAAGATAAAATCATTACGAACTCGATGAAGGCTGTATTGTCCGTTTCACGCTATACAGCGGCCGCGCATATAAATCTGCAGATCATTGACAATAGCCGAAATAAACAGCTTATTCATCGATCATTCATACTCTTTCAGGAAATGAGGAGAAAGCCTCAATGACACTCCGATTTTCGTTCACTTCTTATTATGATTTTATCGGAAGGTAATTGGTATAAAAATTATAAGTCTGAACTCTGAGAATACGATTTGCGAGATAATTTTAAGCCTTGCAATTGTGCGAGATAATTAAATGAAATTACTGAGCTTGTAAACGATGGACTAGTCAGTTGTTATTAATTAAATCACTTATATAATTATCCAGTTTTTAATCCAGATAGGTGCTTTTATTATTTTCTGTTGTTTTGGTTTTTGAGTTATGTACCTAAATGTGTAGTAGATTTCTGAGCTTGCTTTTCCTCGAGGAAACTCAGTTTGGATTAAGCGTACCTAGACACGTAGGTGATTACAACATACCAAAGTAAATTCAATTCTTTGTAAGTCTTATAACTATAGGAATATGATGAGCCATTAAACATTTTCTTGGAACAAAATACCTTACGGAGTTAACGGTTTACGATCGACACGGTACGACAATTGGACGTTGACACCTTGCTAAATTTTTAATCAGTTAAAGACACTACTGACGGAAAATCTTTTGTATTGTTCTTAAAAAAGAAAGTTTTACATATTGTTGATTGTTTAATTACATATGATTGACTAAGTGTAATCAACAAACATTATAAACGCTACCAGCTTTCTTGTTCTGCTGACGTAACACGCTTTCGGTTCACACACATGATGATGTTATTAACTACTACCTGTATATCTTTGTTCTACTATTTGTGGCTTTGTTCATTGTATTTTGATGTCCGTATAAACGTCAGTCATCTATTTGTATAGATGAATCCATTTGGTACAGGAAGCTGATTGTACAAAGCTGATTGTGCTAAAGTAGCGTGTACAATCAGTGTGTTTTCTAATAATATAACATTTACGTCACCAGTATAAAAATCTTTTTGATTCTTGTTTCATGGACTTAGATTTCATCCTTTAAGGACCTACATAATTTATATTGAGCTTTCATTATATTTATTACTGTATTTTGAAAACTAGTGACGAATATATATATAGCTATATATTTTGGTCAATCATTATATTGCCATGGCGGTGCGTCATGAGAGCAAGGCGAACCTGTCCGTCCAAAGCTGAGTAAGTGATCGCGATGTTCCACACACTGATTCCCACTGACAGACACTTGATGAACAAAATAATAATGTCGAAACCCAATAACGAATGACGTTATCAACCGCAGCTCTCTCATAAATATTCAGTAGGTATGTTATTGAATAAAAGTAAAAGTGAATCCTCAAAAGGCTTAAAGAGGACTTCTGATTGATAGATTGGCTACCAAACAGATCTAGGAAGTGCACGCTGTTTTAAAAGTAATTATTAATGGTTTTTTAGGCCGCGTCCAGACCTCAAGTGAGGTACAAAGTCAGAGTTACAAAAAGTGGTTTCTGGTTGTCCGTATGAATTTAAAGCAGCCGCAAAAAGTAGTTTTCGAACACAATCGCCCAATAACTGCAAAACAAATGCAAGCATGTGTCGACCGCGGCGCGGTGCGGCGCGGCTCGGCGCGGCGGCGGCGCCTTCACAATCTCGCTCCGGAGATCATCGTTTTAATAGCTACGATTTATCACACTCTTCGTTTTTTAGTAACTGTGTATCACAATCAGTAAGCCACTCAGCTGCAAGGTCGTCGGGTACAAAAAACTCGCGACTTGTGTTTTTGCTCTATTTTTATTCACGAAGAAAAAGAATATCAGAACACCTATTTGGAAGTGGAACCGGGCGAGCTCACCGAGACTGGTCGGTACAGGAAGTTAAACCAATTGAACAACAATAAGATTTATGTGTTTTTCGAATACTTTTTTAAAGTTCCATATCGGTCATTACATTTTTTGCGAGAGGTATTGGTATTGCTGCTGTATACATATGTAACTTAATGTTTAGTTCCTATGTAATAAATAGGTTATGTACGCGTATTTACATAATAAGTAAGTAATTTCGGTAGTGTATTTCTTTAGTAATGAATATTGTAATGTTAGAACATTAACCTACAGCAGTTGCACATATCGAAATAAAATAATTAATATCTGTATTTAATCAGTTTGCACACGTTAAGATATTAATGTTAAAATATTAATTTGCGGGTGTTAATAACGTTTCGTAATGGAAGGGGATTGAGTAGTAATTAGTTGTAGCGTCGGCGAGTTTGTTGGTGAGGTGTGATGGTCCCCTGAGCGAGCTTGGTCCGTCGCAGGCGTGCATTAGTCGTAAGCCACAGGCTATTGTGCTACAACTTATAAGCGTTATGCAAAATACGAAGCGCCTTTCGATTCTGCGATATCTATAAATCGAGACGAGCGATCGTGGGATAGCGCAGGTGAACGGCTATTTTGATGAGTTACTCTAGCTTAACGGCCAGCTTTATTATAAAACGATCACTTTTAATTCTATTATGAGTTTTATTTTTTATGACCGAATTTATAATTCTATTTTTACGACTTTTATATTTTCATTAAACGCTAGTTGTTGTTACTGTTTTAAATTGTTGTCCTTTAATTAATGATTATTGTTAAGTCTTTATCTTGTTAATGCTTGGATTAAAGATGCCGCGAATTTAATAGCAATTTAGATTAAAGCGCCGTCAATGTTAGAAATCGTGTTTCGATCGTTAAATAGAAAATAAGGCGGGCGTAATGTACAGACTGTTGAACAAAGTTATATGAAAATTATCGGTAGGCGTTATCTCCCAAAACGAGGTGGTGAAAGACCCTATATTTTCTATTGTGCCAGTTGATTAATGGTACAGTTTAGTTTAGCTTTTAATACAGATATTACTTTCAAAAATCCATTTGCAATGCCATAAAAATCGTAGATAACAATCGTCGGAACGCATTAAAACGTTTATGAGTTGCTTTATGATATGATGGTGCCATATCTTTATGTTGCATCTCTCACTTCGTCCCGTTAATCCTGGTCTGACTTGTTCCATTATACAATTTTATCACAATATATGCATTTTTGTACACTTTATTCGAGACAAAGACTAGCGAATCTAGCGATTTGACTTTTAGAGACGGCATAGTGATTATCGATTCGTTGCCTCATCAAGCTTTGTTTGGAACCTATCCTAATACGCAAGTTTCGTCATCAAGGATAATAAGAGTTTATTGCTTTTGTAAAGCCTTCGCAACGTAAAGAGTTATGAGCAGAAGGTGGTAATTAAAATAATGAGTTAATTATAATATTTCAGTTGCCATGTCAGTGAGTCGTTATAAAGTTACCACACGAAAATTAGTAGTTATGCTAACAAGTCTATTCAGAGTCAATTTTCCTATTTCCCTGCGGCGCAGAGTTCCTCGACATCGGTGTCTCGTTGACACACATCCACACATCAAAGAGGATGTTTTGTTGGTTGCCTCACTCGCAATTTGTTGGTTGCAATTTACTTGCAGGAAAACAATAAAGCGCGAATTTAGCGTCGATAGCCATTTGCGTCAAATCATCTTGTTGTTTAATGGTAATTGCTCGGATAGAGAACCTGTTTCACACTTTCAAGTGTAAACCAGTATTTATTTTTATAACTCTATCAGATAGGTTAGTCTGTTCCTTATGCAACTAGTTAAAATAAATATTTTATGTTGTGTTGCTTACTGCCTCAATACCGACACTCACTCGGTATTGAGAGAGAAAATGTAAATAAAAAAAAAACTTTTTACAAAAAAAAAACCGCCTTCAAAAAAAGCCAAACGATAAAAGTTCCTACACTAAAAAGTTGAAAATAAAAATTTGAATTGCTGTAAAGAAACTTAATTTATAGGTAAACTTATTTGACATTAATATTTTGCAAATATTCAAAATTTATTACTTCTTTTTGGAGTCGGTGCCAGCATTTTTATTGTTGAAACTTAATGTTAGGTAGCTTTTTAACCAGTGCCATTTTTCGTACATAATGCTTAAATATTTTCAATGTATATACATATTTATATATATATTTATGTATGTGTTTTTGTGTGTTTTTATGTGTATGTATATGTGTGTGTTTTTTGTATGTATGTTTATATGTTTGTTTTTTTTTAATGTATTTGTCTCTTAATTAAGTAAGTATTATATATTTGAGTATGCAAATAGGTACTAAGTAGTTTTATAGTTAAATTAGAGGTAGTTTTTCATGGGATTGTTGCCCATTCGTAATTCCTTGCCTTGGCTGGCACCGACTCCAAAAATAAGTAATAAATTTTGAATATTTGCAAAATATTAATGTCAAATAAGTTTACCTATAAATTAAGTTTCTTTACAGCAATTCAAATTTTTATTTTCAACTTTTTAGTGTAGGAACTTTTATCGTTTGGCTTTTTTTGAAGGCGGTTTTTTTTTTGGAAAAAGTTTTTTTTATTTGTAGCCGTTTAGTGTTTTTTATTATAATGTGTTATGGCAACGAAGTCAATATCGTTCCTACATTTCTTTTGAAAAAGTTACCAATGTCATATAAGTAGGAATACATATTATAGGTACATTGTTACAGTGTAATCGTTTTGATCTCGTGGAGAGATGATATGATGCATGAAATACTTATGATTCATCTCATGGGTAGGTACATCTCATAACAACTCTCATCATCATCATCATTTCAGCCAGAAAACGTCCACTGCTGGACATAGGCCTCCACCAAACGTCGCCACAACGACCGATTCTGTGAGACTCGCATCCATCGCATTCCCGTGATTCTCACCAGGTCGTCCGTCCACCTTTTGGGAGGTCTTCCAAAGCTGCGTCTTTTGGTGAGCGGTCGCCACTCTAGAACCTTTCGGCCCCATCGGCCATCTGTTCTACGAGCAATGTGCCCTGCCCACTGCCACTTAAGTTTGGCAATTCTTCGGGCTATGTCGGTGACCCTGGTTCTCCTGCGCATTTCTTCATTTCTGATTCGAACACGCAAGGAAACTCCGAGCATAGCCCTTTCCATTGCCCTTGACAGCATTGCCCATGAGAGCTCTAATAAGCTCAAACAATGCTAGGATACGTTTTTTTTTGTTTTGAAGTTCCCATGCCAACCTTCCACCTTCCAGCTTCATCATCACATCAGTTCAATAGTACCTTACAGCCAAAGTGCATCTTATGACAATTCTAACAAGCCCAAACACGGCTAGGATATATTAATTAGTTACGCAGTTCCAGTGCCTACCTTCCAGCTCCATCATCATCATCAGATCAGTTCGATGATAATTATTTAATATCATTGGTTTATAGTGCATTTTCATAGTTGCTTAACTACCTTGATTGTGATATCTATGCGAGTGTCAAGTTTCGTTAGCCATTTCTGATCTTCTTCACCAGTTCCACCTTATCAAATGTTAATTTTTGACTGTAAATGCTTGAGTTCTCGATGAAAATATAAAAAAAACTATATAGTTGCTTATAATATTTGAGGAGTTCCCTCGATTTCTCATGGATCCCATCATCAAAACTCGATTTTGAAAAAAATGGGACCAATCTGGAAGCATATCCTTTCAAGTACAAAAAAAATTTTGCAAATCCATCCATAAACAACGGAGTTCTGAGGTAACAAACATAAAAAAAAAAATAAAAAAAAAAAAAAAATACAATCGAATTGAGAACCACCTCCTTTTTTTTGAAGTCGGTTAAAAATACTTGTGATATCAGTTTAGCTGGAGTATTTCACAATATTGAAGTATCCTTGTTACGATAGATTTACCGATGCACAAGACAAGCTTTACCTTTCCAGTTATTTTATCATCGTTATTGTATCAGTTTATTTTTCTTATTAACAGTTTGTCATCTGAATAATATAAATATTAAAAAAAAATAGGACCCTGATAAATTATACTTTTGTGGCTGATGTCTTACAAGAGTTACCAGCGTACTTCTTACCTCAAAATCTACTGAGTTAGAAAGTTACTGATTTTAAAAATGAAATGTTTATTTCTAAAAGTAACATTTTATTTCTAAAATCAGCAATTTTCATTTATACAAATTTTTATCTTTGTCTTTATCTACTGTGTGGGTAGATCTTAATAATACCAGTTTTGGCACTAATGCGAGTCGGATAATTCAGATGAGCTGTATTCATGCGAGATGATGCATAATCCTATTATAATACCTATTTTGACATGTTTATAATACTGTACAGGCGTCAATTTTCAAGTTGTCACGCGGCGTCGATACTAGAATTATGTAGATTTGCATAGGTAGGTAGTAGTATTTATTAATATCACATTATCCTGTTATATTCGTATTTTGGATATTTCTAGTTTGTTTATCCAAAACATGTTTACACATTACACTTGCATAGAATGCGACAGAAATTAATATATTCGTTGTTAAAATTCCAATTTAAAGTAATCACATATAAAGTAATTTTAGTATGTTGTTTAAAATTATAATATTCAAAGGCAAAACAAAGTTGTACCGGTCTAATATATTATTTTATTTAACGAGCTTGTTGGATAATCGCCTCTTATTTGGGCATAACACGTTATTTAATGGATTTTAAACACACACATTATTCAAATATATGCAAGGTTTTATTTCATATCAGTGTATAACAATTCGCTGCAGTGAATATGAATTGATTTTAAAATTCACAACGCGTTTATAGCAGAGACAATATTGTTCGCGAGGCGCGGCGGGGGGCCAGATGACATCTCGCAGCGTGGAGTCTCACTCTGCGCGCTCCGTTCTAATCGCGTGCGCCGCCTGCCCTTCGACTCTCCACGCAGAGTTCACTTTGCATTGTCTGCGCGTTCGCGCTGTACATCCTGCAGTTTTTAGACTTTATTTCTATTACAGTTATTGAAAATAAAAGCGTAGATAAAAAATACAGATAGAGGTACCTCGTTATAAAATTAAGCAACCAAATGGCTTTCGATATCTGTGTTCATTGTTTGATTCACGTTGTTTTCGTGTGCGCGGCGGCGGCGGCGAGCGGCGCGGCGCAGGCGCAGGGTTATCGCGGTTCGGGCGCCCGTCACGGTTCCCACGCCGAGTGGTATTTTAAATACCTATTTATCTAGGTACGGCGACAGGACCGAGGTGCATTCTGTTTGAGTAGCCTCTTCTGGATGGGTCAAGGATCCGCAGGTGACTGCAGATCCGTGCTCGCCGCGCGATGCCACCGACCTGGCCTTGTAACATGTTGTCTGCCATGTTCTATTATACAATTCGATTGTACGACATGACTTACATTTAATTGTTGTCTGTTATTATTTGACGAGATTGTTTGAGCGAATAAAATACAACAATGTTTTTATTAGAGCTTATTCCTTGCATGTTCGTAACGTCAACAAAGTTGCCATGAGTTTTATTTCTAGGTGACTCAATTCCAACGGACTGTTAAGAAGCAATAAGAAAAATCTACTGAGTATCTACTTAGTATAAAGGCAGTATCGAAAATACAGAAAAGACGTCAGTCAGTTCAACTCTATGAAATCAATGCTAAGTACGTATCTCCGCCTTTATTTAGTAAATGAAAATTATAACAATATAATGCTTGACATAATACATCAATCCTAATAACTTGAATCACTGCAAAGGCAGTTTGGGAATGCCGCCATAATACTGCATGTAATGTCGTAGCATACTAACAAGATTCTTCCAGCAGATCTTCACCTCTCACGGCTACCGGTATACCTACTTTGTTACAGAGATAGACGTCCAATAGAAAGCCATTCTTACGTAAGAAGTCATCAACTAAATTCTCCTGCTCTGGACAGAGCGAAAGGAGTATACAACTAAAAAAAAACATGCCACGAAAATTCCTTCGGTCAATCTTGCAGCCCTGCTAGAAACTAGAGATCCTTCTTGGTACATATTGTGAGCAAAAAAGAACATATCTTGCTTCTGTATTGTAAGAATTCACAACTTTATCCGAACATGCATAGCCTTGTTACAGTTTTATTGTGTACATAAGTGTTTGTACAACAAAGTACTTCTGCAAATAAAAATTCAACTTTATTGCATTTAAGTAGAGGCGTGTGTATGAGTGCATACGGAAGACGGGCGTATTAAGTTACCCGACGATTAAGTGGGTTGTCGACAGTGAGCATGATTCACATTTTACCCCGACTCCATTACTTTTTCGGTGAAAAGAATGTACAGCGGGGCAGCTGAAAAATGTACAGCAGTCGACATACTGCGACGCATATCTACAGAAGTACATGTGTTCCCGCTGAGAACGGTAATGTATGGACTTTACGGTGGAGCCTTAATAATATGTACGTGAGATTAAACTTATTCAGTCGATCCGCTCTTCATATTTCGGAATATTAACGTAGGTATATGCAGCATATTGTATATTTGAAAACATTACATCTTGTTTAGATATTTTCCACACTCCGGAACAGTGCAGTTGAAACGTCAAAAATATCGAGGTAAATAGGAAGTACCGAATGTATAAATTATAACCGATGACGAAGAGGTTTTGATAAGTATTATGTGTTTGATAGCCGCGGGCGCACTCGAGTATCGATGATTCCACTGTTAGAGATTTATTGTAACTGTAATTACGAAACCTATTGGAACATAACCATACGTGTGTGATTTTGGCCAACAAACGATTTAATGAATAGGTAGCACAGCTGCTAATTGAGATCTATTACTCATATCTACACTATTACATCAAGGTCTACCACATATTGCATATGCATATCAGTATGCAGTTAGTAACAGAGATTTTAAACTTGTGTAATCCCACGAAGACGAAATTTAGACCAGGTTGCATCAAAACAATTTATTTCATTGGATTTTTGTAAAATGAAATTACTATTTCAAGTCTATAAAATATTGACTGGCTAGTATCCGAAATATATTCTATTCAATATCTCCTTGTGTCGTAATGTAGCGGGGACATTATGCAAATTCACACGAGGACGTGTATGCTAAATAAATAGATAGGTACGTTACTAAACTTTTAAGGATCATGTTTCAATAAAACCGAACAGCACACAGCATTAGTCTTCCTATTAGTTGTAACACATAATGTTTTCGAGATACGGTCTCATTGAATGGTACATTTAATTTTCTATTCAATTTCTTATCTGTAAATGTATGGCACAGTTATATTGGTAACGTGGGAATCGTCATTGATTCACTCCGGATTACTTCGATGACTATCGGCAAGAAAAATAAATTAATAATAACTTCGATATTGGGCGATGTAATCTCTGTGAGCTTCCGAAATGAGATTGCTGACGCGATAATATAAAGTGATGGTACAGCTTCTGCGGGTAATAGATCTTAAACTCGTGGCGGTGTGTGCGGCCTGACGAGGTGTCATTGACACTGTTTTTGGAGACTTTTTAATCATTGAATTACATTTCTACATATCGATGCCTCCCACGTAAGTTGTTGTAACCCACAAAATGGCGATTTTGGGTTTTTTATGTAAAAGAGTCTAATTTTATGTAAACTATCCTACAAAAAAACAAAAAGTCCAAAAAACCTATTATTTAAGGTACTTTTGAAACGTATAATGTTGTATATTTCGAACGATTCCGGCGTAGACTGTAGTATTTATTACTTGCAATGGTTTACAACGGAGAAAAGCCCACGTGCGTCCGTTGTATGTAACACATATCACAGATTACGCTGGAATTCACTTCCAGTTGCACCTCTTACGCAATTTTTACGTTGTTAATTTAATATTCTAGTAATTACTATTCCGTTTAATCTTATCTTTAACTAACATGATAACCATTTAAAATATGGTATTGATAACATACAACAATTTACGTCGGTAATTTTAAAATTATTTTATGTTAAGTGATACGCACAACATTTTACTTCGATGCTAGATATGTAAAAATAAGTTGTAACATCACATACAATGATTTACGTCGCTATTCGTTTGAAATAAGTACGCTGTATGTATTTTTCAGGGAGTGTTTTATGAATATCACTGAAGTCAGAGTCATTCTAGACAACCATTTTCAATGAATCTGAGAAGTTTTAAATGACTAAATTAACAGATTATGGCATATTCGTAACTTTGGTCCTTGAAACTGCTCACTTAGTCGCATTTCATAGCAGTATAATAATCATTTGGATTACGACTGTTATAGCCATTTTTGTTTATATTATATTATTATCGTTAGCCTGTTCTGTCATACTGCTGGGCAAAGGCCTCCCTTCATTTTTCCAGTTATCTTAGTTACTCGCTTTATCGTACCAATTCTCAAGGAAGGCATCCAGGTCGTGTCGAGGAAATGTGGGCATGGAACACAAAAGGCACCAAAAGATTACATGTGAGTTTTAGTCAGTAAAAGCAACTTTTACTGATTAAAACTCACCAGGACTTTCCTTTTTGCTCGTGTTTATTCCTAGTTTCCCATATCAGAAAACGTTGTTCGTTACTTTTACCTTAGTCACCACCTGCATGTTTCTGCACTGTTGAACTCTTTAAGCTAAGTCCACTATCAGTTATTTGATTGAATAAAGTATCGTTTGAAAAAGGTAATGAAAAAAGTACACATTTAATGACTAGAGATTTTTCAAAAAGGACTAACAACGTCAAAGAAAAACCTTTCTAATAAAATATCAATAAAAAACAGCCAGTAGGAAAACTGGTCTATTGAGTCTGCTGTAAGCACTATTTAAATAAATTAAACTAAAAAGGTGACAGAGAAAACGATGTATAACTATCTATCGATCCATAAGAGCCAAGCTTAGAATTTATGCTGATACTATTGTGAGACATAAGTAAATAAGAATAAATTGCCTGTTGTCGTTACTGAAACTTCAAACTTCAGACGTGTGTAAACAACAGTTTTCCCATTTCTATAAGTGATTAAGTTCTTAATAAGGTGTTAGTTAAATTTGATATACCAACAGCAGTATTAATCCCGATCAAAGAGATATTTAACAGACTGTGAAAAAGTCTGGGTCTGTCAAAACCATCGTTTGTGACCATTTCAAGTCTTTTCAACTTGCTTGCAAGTTGAGTCACACTACGTTTGACTAAATTCACTAATATTATATTAAGACAGAGGTTTTAACTTTTAGTGTATATAATAACAACGTATAGTTTTTGCCTAAAGGGTACACAGAGAAAACAAGATCTGAAAGATAATAATATCGTAAAAATAAAAGAGGTACCAGTTTGTTCTGAAGATTCAATATTAATTTAATGTTTTCATCAGGCATCATGGTATCTTAAGGTATTGTTGTTCAACAACAATGCCTTAAGCTGGTTTCATGCACCTAACTGGTGTATTCATATCATCAGCATTTCGGCATCTTAAAATGCTGATGATATGAATACACCAGTTAGGTACATGAAACCAGCTTTTTGGGGTCGGGAAACAAACCCTCTATTGTATTATATTACGAGCAAAACTTAATATTTGCGGGCTTTTCTAGATTCAGTGTAAGTTATTAAACATTACTTTTTTACCTATCGTTTGTCTTGGATATGGTTATGAAAAGAAGAAGAATAAAGCATATTACAGAATGAGCTATAATTATAGTCACTTGAAAAAATGGAGAAAGGAAAAGATTACAAAGTAAAGATTGTGGGAGGAGTAATATGAAAGAAAAGGTTAGTGTTAGTGAGACGGGTGATACGACAAAATAGAAGAATAAGCTTGTTTCACCGACTCCAAATCACATTTCACTAACATAGGAACATGATGATGATTTACTTATTTTTAAATTTCATTGGTTACTAGAATTTTCTTAATCATTTTGGTTACGATACTTTTTTGAGTTTTGATTATTTAAACTGTAGTAAAAATTTGATTAAAGGACGATGTAATTAATTG
This sequence comes from Mythimna loreyi, assembly GCA_029852875.1. NCBI lineage: Eukaryota > Metazoa > Arthropoda > Insecta > Lepidoptera > Noctuidae > Mythimna > Mythimna loreyi. The sequence continues at coordinate 9,887,366 of CM056786.1, forward strand.
AAAGTATAATTTAAATTAAGAAAAAGCTTAAATTTTTATTTTCAGATTTTTTAAAATGATTATTAATCTTAATCTTTAATGTTTTCCTAATCTTTAAAATATCGTTTCTTATTCTAAACTCTAAACCCTAAAATGTAAAATTTTGATAAACTTGATTGAAAATATTCTGCTTTTTTGTATTTTGGTAACGTATCAACGAAAAGGTATTGTCTTAAACGAAATTAGGCTGAAAAAACATTGTATTTATTTTATTATATCAAGTAATGATACACATACCACACCTTTTTTTTATTTATAATCGACGTAAATTGATGTAAGTATCAGATATGATCCAAATCGGCTCTTGAAGTCCCGTGTATAATAATGTAAGTGATAGTTACAACATTTTGTAAGGACCTCATGTTGCGGTAAACAGTTGTAACAACAAAATTCAAGAAACCGTTAAAATTATAAAGTAATGACATATAGTAAACGATAACATATTAAAAACTATATGCTCATTCCGAATTTCAAAAAGATTCTTTGAAAAATGTGGCTTGTATCGCAAAAAGTATCTTTAAAACGCTCTCCTGTAAAATTGCATTTTTGGGGTTACAACAACTTACGTGGGAGGCATCGATATGTTTATTTATCCACAAAAAGCTTAGCGTGCAAATTAGTGCCAAGGCGTTTCTAGAAACCTCGTCGAGCTTGAACAACTTCAGTTAAAAAGTGATAAAACCGCACTATGTAGTGACAGGTTGTCAGTTTATAGAATAGTTCAGTTCATAAGTAATAAGTTCTAAGTAGTAAGTTCTTTTACGTTCGTATTGCTAATACGAACGTAAAAGTCGCAGCTGCTAAGCTACTTTACATTCTATGTTTTATACACGTAGTGTTCCAGATTAATGGGTAAAAATAATACGTAGTTATTAATTTAATTAAATAAATAGTTTGAACCATAAATATATCTCAATAGAATCTTATTGTCTGTGTGTTGTACGAGTGAGGCTGCATGCGATGGTGAAATGAAAACATGCAGGCGGATCCTATTTTATGTTTAATACGTTTCTCACCTCGCTAGCCCACGTTATCCTTCCTTTCCCTTTCCCTATCGTCATAACACAACAATAAAATCAGCTGTTTATTATCATGCAAGTGTTCGAACACAAAAAACACTTCTTACGAGGAACCGGCGCGGCGCTGAGGCGAGGGGCTCCTGCGCTGCCAGTCCCACACTAAACCAGTACATTTTATGATCACTTGTCTAATAAAACAATCGAATAATTCGGTTACCGAGGCTCTTAAAACATTTTACAAGAGGACTTTTGTCTGCTAAAAGTTTATTGATGTCATATAAATGAGATAATAATACGACAATAACCATTCACATAATTATTATAAATTGAGATTGAGCTGAACACTTTTATCTTAAGACTGATTAAACTACACTTTGCGGAAAAATATAACACGGAAAAGCTTTTATTTTTCCTTTAAGTTCATTGTCGCTGATATAAACAGCGAAGTACGAGTATAACAAGCGGTAATGCTCGTGCGCAAGATAGAGTGCGTCCGCGCGGCCTCGCCAACGAATAAATGCCGTAATTAAGTGAAATTATTATAATTCTGTTTCAGAATTAAATGGATGTCACAATATCACGCCCTTAAGTAACCGTAAATTCATTAAATTTTTGGTAGGTATCTTGATTGTCTACATAAATGGTGTCGCCGTTGATTGTGCTTAATTTCTGGCGTATTCATTGTTTTGCATAGTTTTGACCTTTTTACTGCAAAGAATACCATGTGCGACAAAAAAATGTCCTTTCTGTAAAAGTACTGATTTTAATTACACTCCATTAACTGAGCGCAGCGCTCTGATAAAATGTGTTTAAATAATTAAAGTAATTAATTTTCAAATTTGTATAAATTATTTTCACGAAAAAGGCGTCATTTACTCACAGGTAACACGTAACAGGTCAGTAAGTTACTTGAAGAGATTTCGCTTTTTATACATATTTGGGTCCGATGTGATTTCGGGTGTGAGCGTAGATATCAAAAGCGGCAATCCTATCTGTTATCAGTCCATTATGGTTGCGAACAAATGACGCAGCTTAAAGTCTTAAAGCTTTTTAACAGGGTGAGAGTCGTGAGTCGTCGGCGGAGTAATTAGCCGCGGAGTTGTTTGTGCTTGTGGCCGCGAGCCGCGCCGCGCCACAGAACATGTGATGTAAGACGTACCGGGACAATGAGCCGCGCACTGGTACTCGTACTGTCCGGAGGTGCTGTTTTTAATTAAGTCGACCGATTTACAACGAGCTGTAACGTTGGGTGTTCTTAGTTTAATCCTATTTCGAGTTAGCGCTGTCGACTAAGCTCTATTACTTGTCCATTGATGACTGGCTTATATTTTGTGCTCTAGCCATTTAGCCTTAGAAACTGATTGAGATTTAAGATTTATGACAATAAGGACTATTCCAATAGAAATTAATAGTTGTATGAATAACAAATCACATTTTTTAGAAAGATCTAAAGAATAATTTTTAATTAGTAATATTTACTATACATTTTAGTGAGGGGAGAAAAAACCAATTGGAGCACATAAGTAACGTAAAAGGGTCATTATACAGAGAAATTTGAAAATATGTGATAGTAGATAGTATGAGCAAGACCACACTTCGTTAGTTCATAACCGAGTTTTGTAAATAAAGCAAGCGCGGTGTCGCAGATAGTCGTGTGATCATGTAAACACAGGCAGCCTTCCGTGCAGGTTTTAGACCATAGGGCAATATATCATTATGTTGTTTTGTAAATTAGCTAGCGAACAAGTGCACAGTAATACGTTATAGGTAGTTCTTACAACGCCTTAGGCGGCCTCAGTTCATTTCATGTATACTATTGACATTTATATCAATTTTCCGTTTAAAAACTAATCAAAATATTATTATTAGTATCTACATCCGTTACAGAAAAAAAATTATAAGTTTAAGAAAATGGAGAATGAACAGACTGTACCCACTCTTGACTGCAGCCTTATTCTTTGTCGACATTTAGCCGAAAACGTTGTCAGTATTGTGACAAATTGTGAGATAAGGGCCTGCAAGATAAATATATCGGTCACGAGAGAATCAGCCGCGGTGCTGTTGCATGCGATTGTCGTTCAGCTCAGACGCATCTGTCTGACCAGTGACGTCATCGCGCTCCACTCGCTTCTTTACCCAATAACAAATATTCAGCACGCAGTTCTAAGATCCGGTAGGACCATATTTACATAAGTAATAAAAAAATAAAACAAAACTAGTGCACGATGTAACAGGACTTAGGTACGGCAATAAAAACGAGACGCACAAGGCCATCGAATATCTGCAACGTGCAATTTTTGTAAGTTATTATAACAAAGATAACAGGCTACGTCCGATGTTGTAGGTGATTCGCGAACAGTAAACAAAAAGTTTTGACTAGAGGCTAGACTCGGTCGGTACTAACTTAACCTACAACCTACATATTGATTTAAACCTTCAGACTTTCAATATCAGGCTGAACTCGATGTTTAGCATTTGACATTTGTTGGAACATCGCACACCGGTTGAGTTTTTACATATTTCTTTTTTGTTTTAAAGTATTTTAATTTAATTATATCTTCGTACGTAAACATTTAAAAAAATGTAACGTCTTACTAACTACAACGCGTTCATTATACCGTTGATCAGGTTACCGACCAATACATTTAGCTTTGTAATTAGCACACTTTTTACTTTAGATATTATCTACTCATTAATTTCATTATCATTTTAAGCTAGATGAATGCACTTGGCTTACAAGCTGCTTGAGACAAGTTATAGTATCTACTATTTCAATGAAAAAGAGTTCGGAATCTTTCAATGATGCATTTCGCAAAGTTAATTTATTTAAAATATAATCAGCTGATGAAATAAATGATACATTGGTAATATAGTCAGCGGTGAGTGGTTATGGATAAATAAATAAATTTCACTACAAGCTGGTTAAACTTCGCATCTTACAGAAATGCATTAATTTAAATATGTTTCTAAAAGGCGTTCGATATATTCCGTTATATTATCTTTAGCGTTGTGGACAATTTCTGAATCGTTAATTTTACCTGTCTATTATTCTTTCTCCCACAAACATTCCAGGATAATAGTAATTGTAATGTCAGTTTTTTGAACAACACTTTATTAATTATAACGTATTAAAAAAAGAACAGGACAACTGCGAATTAGACTTGTGCACTGAGGGTTCCGTCCTAACTTGTCCAGGAAAACAGTTCAATTAACGAATAGTTCGTAATAAAGAGTCGCTAATAAGAGAAAATAGAGTCGCTAATAAAGTTTTTTCTGGTATAACTAAAAATTTACAGTTCTCATATTTTTTCTCAATTTTTGTGCTACCTTACCAATTTCAGGATTCTGGGTCATCGGGAAATACTCTTTGAAATTTGATTTCCTTGAGAGTGTCGAAATATACGTTTTTTGCGACATAAATGGCCGTTTCTTTTTTTTCGTCAACTCAGTACTTTGATTTTTCAAATCAAACTTCTGAGCGATTAATAACGGCCGATACTCAAATCTGCGGTTCCCCATAGACCTGAGTATATGAATATAACTTCAGCTCGGTTCCTCCACGCATTCTCGAGACAAAGGGTCTTAAATGATGAAAAGACCGACAGGCAGACAACTAAGTGATCATATATTATAAGGTTTCCGCTTTTTCACTTTGAGATACGGAATCCTAAAAATGTACGTTACTTACATTCATTATTTAGTTGCTGTAACTTTTTTATCAATAGACACAGACCATTATTCATCCTTAAGGTTAAAAACGATTATAAGATATAATTTTCACTATGTACATGTTATGCACCCTCCATTTTGTTGTGAGCTCTATTGAAATAACATTAGTGCAAAAACTATCCTTAAATAATTTCTAGTTGATTCAAAGTAGTTGTCTTCAGTAGTAATTATTGATGAAGTTGGATAATAATTAAAAAAACTATGGAGCAGCCGGTGGGGGCGATAGCATCGCATTCAGACGGAGAGCCTGCGCAGACGCCTACTCCACAGATAGTCCTTTGTTCTCTTTTTACAATTTCCAAGTTAATTAGGCATTTTTTACCGTTAATAATGTCTACAAAACAGTAATTTATTTAATACGAGCCCCATTAATATTGTAACAAAACACTTAGTTGGACTCTGACACAGTAAAACGGTGTAATAACGACACAACTCGTGCTCACCATTTTTATGACTCGAATTAATTTATTTAATAGGTGCACGATTTTTCATGTCTACATAGGAAAGTTGAAAAAAGGTAAAGGTATCTGAGCTATTCGCCCCTCTTCATATTTCTTTATTTTATTTGATATAAACTAGTGCTTAACTGCAATACCACCTGATGATAAGGAGTGATGCAATCGTTGATGGTGAGGCGCATTAGTTTATTAAGAGCCTATGCACTCTAGCCTTAAAGACACCTAATTATAACCGTACGGGAAGACCGCAGCAAGCAAACTGTTCCAGTCCTGTACGCGGTATTAACGACGAGGCAAAACGCTTAGGCCGGATCGTAGAAGTTTCAACAGCGTAAAGGCTTTTTCATTACTCATACTCTGAAAGTAGGTATAAAGTTGCCTGCGGACAGGGTTGGAAGAAGTACTTTTAGTCCCTAGGGAGTTTTACTTTACAACTGACAGTTGTTTTTTTAATATTTAGACAGCAAATATTAAAAAAAAAACTAGTTCTATTTTGACATTTCTATTGAACCGTGACCCGAATTTTTATACTGTCAGTACAATTAAAATGACATAGAGATAGAAATAATTTAAGAATACTTTTTTTAATGACTTTATTTTAATTTACTTTCAACTATTTCATTAAAACTAATATTATATTTGAGAAAAATGTTGACCTGACCCATTTTTACAATGATAGCCAGACGACGACTAAAAAAAAAAATGGCGGGTAAAGTCTCTCTATAATCTGTGGCCGATTTGGTCTTTCTTGAATTTTTTTTCGAGTTTTGTTTACATTTTGCTAAATCTCTGTTATAAGAAATTTGTATTAACACGATAAGTTCATCAGTTTCAGTTATAAATTTAACGCAAGATTCTTTGAGGAGAAAAACGCTTACCGCCTAAATCAAAAGAAATGTACCTACCTAAAAACATACGAAGACATTTGACGACGACTCAGGTTTTTATTATTATTTTTATTTTCCTCGTATTCGTAATGAAACGCACAGTGTTTACCTCGGGTTAAAGAGTTATTTAGTCCCTCGAACTATTAGCGACCTCTCTGTCGCTCGGTCGCCAAGAAATTTCTCGGGACTAAATAACTAACTTTCATCCCTCGTATAACCTCGTATGACGAATTCCGCCCTTGGGCGGAGCGGGAATCAGTATCAAACTCTTACTGACTAAACAACCTATCCTGTTTCTTCCTTGCTTTGATCCTAGGGCCCTGGTTCTGGTCGCTTTCGCAAAGGATGGATTTACGCCGTACGTGGTTGTATGTACTTCGATTACTATAATAATATATTATATTAATACTAGCTGTCTACCACGGTTTCACCCGCGTCTTTGTATACTACTCTATAGTCTGCTCCGGTAGATACTTTGATAAATGGGCTATCCACAACTCTCGGTATATGGACCAGTAGTTCCTGAAATCCTAGCGTTTATTCAAACAAACTTTTCAGTTTTAGCAGCTTCGCCCGCGTTATTTATCTCAAGAGAACATACTCCCAGGATAAAAAGTTTCCTGTTTGCTATTTCAGTACTTGGTCTACCCTTGTACCTGTATTATTTTCATCCTAATTCTTAAAGTCATACAAGCGTAAAGAAGTGACAAACACACATACACTCACAAACTTTCATCTTTACAATATTAGATATCGCAGAACGCGATAAGGCCTCCAATTGTATATTTCTATTATTAAGTCTCATAATTTATTAAAATTTTCTTGGTGTACAATAAAGTAGATATATATTTTTTTAAAGCCTATTATAAGTCATACTGCTGGGCAAAGGCCTCCCCTTTTTCTTTCCAAACCCTCTCTATCTAGGGCGACCTCCGTAAAGTATATATAAATTAAATAATAAAAAAAGTAGAAAGAAAGTAGCAGTTGTAGTAGTAGTATAAATTAAATATTAATTTGACAATATAAAGTAGTGGAGTGCTTTCAGTATTTTAACAGAAAACTTACTAAGAGTTAAGTTTTCCCAGCATATTTCTTTATTGACGTACACAACCTACGTTTGTTACCTGTAGTTCTTGTTCTGTTGGTCGCTAATCGTTTAACGATTAATCGTAAATTCTGTATCCGTTTTACAATCTACCATACATTAATGTTATTCACTAACGAATGCCATTAGCGTGTATCTACCTGTACCTATGTCATAGGTACCGACATATCAATTATGTAATTTGCAGAATGATTTGCGAGTACACAACTGCATCAGTGCGTTAGAAACAGCACTCACAAAGCTTCTACCGATGTCTATAATCAACATTACGGATTGATGCAAGCACTCTGAATAAGCATTAGCCCGAGTTTTCCGGAGTCGGCTGCATACAAAATGCTGCTATTCTAACATGTAGCTGTGTCATACTTCCCTGTAAGTGCATAACGTGGGTGCACATTGAACTAAGCGCAGTTGCCGATCTGTTTAATTTCGCAATAATTTCTTTTATCGGCGGTCAGTGGTTAGATGCAGCAGTGCGCGGGCGCGGTGCACGAGTCAAGCGACGGCGACGGCGACGCGCGCGATGAACGTGTGCGATACCATTCATTAGGCGGCGCGCAGGCGCTCACGCGTCAAATTAGCCCGAGCCGCGCTTAATTAGACAGAGCACAACGTCGCCTGCCCCCGAGCACCCCACGCCGCATACACACGCCCGCCGTGCGCAGTACAAGACATGATTATCTTAATGCCCACGTTCAATCTAAAACCGACTAGTTTAATCCATGAAATATTAAAGCCACTTTACTCCACTTAGTCTCAATAAATTAACACGAATGCCATAACTTTCCTGCTCTACAAATATTTTTCTTTCTTTTTTTCTGTAAACATAAGTCAGGCTTATAAATATCTAAAAGTATTTGCAAAACAGCGCTATGGAGTTTAATTAAAGGACAATAGCGAGGATCAGCTGCTGGGACCGTTACACGGCGGCACGCGATGAAACGCGCATGCGCGGCGGGCGGCGCGGCGTGCGCCCGCTTGGACGCCGCGCACCCGCCCGCCTTGTGACTTAGGTCAAGATCGCTCCACGATCAAGCCAATTACCAAGTTGACACACAATAATTGTAACGCCTCGTCAGTCGTCAATTAGTTATAACTCGCTGACAGCATCTTGCCGGCATTAAGAAACCAGTTAGACCACTGGGCACGCGATAACGATGCTATTTAAAGATGAAGATCGTAATTACTATCAAAGTTATTGTATTGTATAAATTATTTATTTTTTGTGAATAACTATCTGATATGCGGATGCGATTATCCACTTCGTCACTAGACACTGTACTCTGTAGGTAGGTATAAATACTAATAAATATCTGTCAGATAATTATATCTATGATATCTGCCTACATACATACTAATGTCGGAATATTACAGTGTCACTATTTCCAGTCAGCGCGGAACAAAAGTGTTAATGCAACAAAGTTGTTGTCCACAAAAAATTGTTTGTTAGTGGACCAGACGTGTTCGAAAAAATATTCTTATACGTAATTAGTTGTTCAACTATTGCTGAATAAAAACGCGGGCGACGTTAAGTCGGTTCCTAACCTAATATTTCTATATATGTAACATATATAGTGGAACAATTAGCGTAATTACGAGAACGGTTTCAATGGGCAGGTGTAAAACATCGACCACTCATAATTCCTAGTAACGGCACTGGCTTAAGGCGATACTAGGGAAACGTGCTACTAGCAGCGAAATTACTAGTTCACCATAATAGATCCCAAGGTAATTTTAAGCACCTTTGGCCGGCTATTTTACTAGCAAAAATTATACATTGTGCATTAGGAAAATGATTTTCTGATAGTACGACGTAGTTACAAGTGGATCTGAAAGCTTAACTAGAAAATGTTTATGTTCTCGTCATTGTTTAAACCGTCAATTTAATGTTTAATATTCTTCTATTGATATGTTATTTTAGTTTGATATGAATAAAGTCGAAAATTCCTGGACAGATTTTTTAATTATACTACTTTATCTCTGACTGACATCTTACTAATATTATAAATGCGAAAGTTACGATGTTTGGATGTTTGTTACTCAATCACGCCAAAACGGTTGGACGGATCTGGATGAAATTTGGCACAGGCATAGGATACACTCCGGAATAGGACATAGGCTTTTTATCCCGGAAACCCCAACCTCAACCCCACTACCACGCGCAAATCCGAATCCAAATCCAAATACCGCGGGCAAAAGCTAGTAACCTATACATTGTGGGTTATATTATACCTATTGTTTATTTTCACATGGGTGATTTCACTGATAGAAGCTAGCGAGTAAATAATTTGCTTGATTCGGGTGTAACGACAAAGTAAATGAGCAATACTTAAGTATCTATCTACCGATCACACGGTTATTGATTTCCTTGGCAGACTTTAGTAAGGAAGCGAGACCGTTACTCACACTTCCTTGCGGTCCCAATATACTTATTTTACAGTTCATAAATTCAAGATAAACTCTTGTTAAAACGTAATAAAAATAAATTCCGTCTGTATTCCCATCAAGTGGTAATTCCTAGATCCTCCATCTATGCTAATTTTAAATCTAATTCATAGGTGATAAATATATGTAACGAGCTCTTCATTTCCTAAACATAGAACTATTATGTTATAAAACAAGCAATCTACTGGTTCGCTTTATAGTTCACTTAATTCTGACCGCAGCTTGTCTAACAAGTTCAATCAGAATGTTGCATCGTTCGTCCTGCGAGTGTACGGCGTCTGACTGATTGTGACTTTGTGACAAATGCGATGGAGATAAGTAATTAATAGATGAGTAGCAGAGCTGAGACAGCGCGGAGCGTCCGTCGTGTTGTTAACGCGTTATAAACAAGGCGAGGCAGCCGAGAGCCGACACAGGGCAGATTGTAGTAATGCTTTGTTCTCGTGATCCGTTGCGAGCTCACTGTTGGCAAAATCTCGCGGCACATAAATTTGCCAGGTTCCGTTGTGAAAGCCAATATTCTTTGTGGCGCTGGCGAGGTCTATTTCTAACATTAAATAAATTACACCGATATTACAAGAACGAATCGGTGGAACTTGTTTTAGTCGGACGTGTCTGGTCTAGACGTTGCATCGCAAACATCAATTTCGTGTTGCCTACTTTTAGAGTTATTAACGAAAATTCGTTTTGTTTTATTTTTTGTATGGTACGGTACTGATGCTGAAACTGTGGTGATTTATTGGATCGTGTCGATTTGTCTGGTATTTTTTGCTAGGTGTTTGTATTGTTTATGTAGTTGGTCTCACTTTAAACCAGACTAATTTATTATCTTACTGACTTTTACCGGCTTCGCCTGCTTGAAAGTACAAAACAACCCTAAGAGTAATCCTCTTAGAGGACTACCCCGATTACATTCAGTATAAAAAGTATCCTAAGGCCAAGAGCATGACCTGCCGGTGCACAATTTTCATTCAAATCCGATATACCTTTATAGTAAAAGAAGGTAATAAACGTACACACACACATACAGACGTTCGCCTTTGAAATATTAGTGTTTAAGGCCTTAAATTCCAATAAAGGACATATATTTACAAAACTACAATACCTTGTAGTTTTGTAAATATATGTCCTTAAAATATATGTAATGAAACATTAAGATCGTGCACTCCTTCAATCATTAGGTGACCTAATGATTTGAGCATGCTTTTGAGTATAAATTAATGTAAAACCAAACTAAAATATAGCTGTTAATAAGCTTAATATTAGTCATTTAATCACTGTCTACCTACGAGTATTTATCAAAAACAAAATTAAATTATAGCGTTTTTTTTTTCAATTTATTAGAATGTATTCATGTAAGTATGAATCATCACGTATACATGGAGGCCATTAAGTCCAAGCTACTATTCTTCTCAAATACATAATTTATATTTCATATTCATGAACTGACAGCAGAAGCGTATGTAAGCCGATTTGCCAGACACAAAGGTGTTGAAAACTTATTTAGAATAGTTATTAGCGTCGTAGTCCGCCAATAAATAGATTAAACATAATAATGACAAGGCTGATTCGTAACTGTTATCAATTAAATATTATTTCTGGTTTTAACGGAAATTGGTTTTTATTAACAGTATTCCGCATCCTGTTATCTACTAAGATGCATTTGAGATGATCAGTTATTAAAATATATAATTATAAGATACTGCGTTTTGGCTGTGGCTTCGCTCGCAAAATTATCCAAAGGGAAAAAATATTTTATGTGTTGGCTTGTTTTACTTATATGCCAAACATACGAATCGGTTCAGCCGTTTGAGCGAGAAGAAACAACAAACACACAACCATACAAACACGCCATCTTATAGATTAATGTGATTATACAGTTTATTAATTTAATTAAAAATGTAAATGGTTGACGGATCAATTAATTAAAAGAATTGAGTAGGTAGGTCAGTCTGCATCATGGTCATTCATAATTACCTTTTTGGCTCTGGGCTAGTCATAAATGTACTGCTATTGATATTTCAATTTGCCAGCCAAGAGTGCTGCAGGCCTAGAAAAGTTACGACTGTTTCGTGTCGAGTCTCTTTCTTCAAATATATAAAAGGAGAAACTGACTAACTGACATATCAACATTGAAATTTTGCACACGGCTTCATTTTATGACGTAGGCGAACACTATGAAAGGGTTTTCAAAATTCAGCTCCTAAAGGGATGTAATTAGGGTCTAAAGTTTGTATGGAGAAACCCTACCTACGCTGGCAAAAGGCTAGTTAATACCATAAAACTGCAGGACGTGAACAACATTGAAGAAACGACATTATATCATTTTGAACTATGTGAACTATTCCCATAGCTTTGATTAGTTTTCTACAAACGTTAATGATTGTAGATTATCAACTTGATTAGGCCTGCTATTCATAGTAGAACCAGACTATTTATACGTGTATTGTAACAGTCATTATAGGCTTGGTGTATCTTCACTCCGGCGGTTTCTATAGCGTGGGTGACTGGGCGTTGACGCATCGTAACTGCATACTGACCGAACGCGGTTAGTTTGGAAGGAGAGATTCTGATAACTAAACTGCTACGGTTTGGTTATAAATATGAAATATGTTTGTCAGTTTTGTAGTTTTTAAATATTATAAAACACTAGCTTTGCTATCGATTTCACTCGCGTATTTTCAATAATGGTGTACAAGCATAAAGAATGTAAATAGAAAAAATATTCACAAAGCTTCAAAATTGTTAATAGAAAGGGAAATTCGACATTGACTCTAAGAAGTCTAGGTATTGCTCCCATTTAACTGCCATAGAAAATAACGTTTCAAAAATATACGATTAAAATAATCCTTTAGTCGTGTGTCCCTTTTTTATCATAATTTTAATAATTATACAGGAAAGGTTAACGCTTATTTTTTTATAAGTTTGAATATGCAGTATCCAAATATATTAAAAAAATAAGCGGTAGAAAAATGCCTACCGCTTTTTTTCTTTAAAACGGTTTTTTTTTTAATTTTGTGTCAAAAGAATTTTTTTTCGAAAATTAAAAGAAAAATTAAGATCGAAGGAAAACTTGTCTGTTCATGTAAGACGATTATTATCCAAAATTAATAAATTGTTTAAACCTTCAGGCACTAAAACCTATATTTTGCATTCACAGCAACAAGCTTTAACTTTGTAACAACAAACACTAGAATTGCTCAAAACCATATCAAAGCATTAGATATTGCGTTGGCGCACGACACGGCTATTGGCACGCTTCTATTTTATTATTTAAAACATTTATCGCTTCACTAAACGCCTGCGTCGAATGAGACAATATTCTGCAACATCGTGACTAAAACAAACGTGTAATTTTCCTTACATACGCAACCTTAACATCTATAAGTTAATTTTGGAATTCGATTCTGCCAGATTCTGCCCACACGTTTTCGAATTATGCTTTATCTGAAACTAATTTATGGCTCAATTCAGCAAGAGGTATTATGTATTTAGATATAGCATTAGTACAAACAGTGCGCTTCCAATTATTTACGGCGGGCCTGCAGCGCCCTCGGGCCGGGTTTCACAACGGCTTATGGACGAGCGTCATTACCACGCCGTTGCTCAACTTTGACGCCTTTGATTATTCGATAATAACGCACACATAATTATAATGCCTATTTATTACTTGCAGATTAAAAAACAATTTTACTCTCACGATGTAATGTGATATTAATTCAGATAATAGATGAACAATAGTGACGTAATATGACGGTGGGCCTCAGGTAACTCGCATTTTATGTGAATGATGAAAAGGCCGAACAAAAAATATATCTAGCTTTAACAAAAACAAACAGCTAGAGTTTAAGAATCAACCCTAAAATTCTTCAACGTATTAACCATTAATCTTATATTGAATGGCTTATGTGAAGCATTCACATGATCTTTAATTAAATTAATACAGCACAATAATGGTACGTAATATTAAGAGCACATCGAACCGCTCGATCATGCCGAGGCTGCGCGTGCGCCCCCGCCTTCGCAATGATCCATATTCCATCTATCACCACGCTATTATTTATAGCGCCAATTATAATGGAGGTAGTATCTAATGGTTCACTTATTTATTTATCGCCCATCCGAATCACAAGCACATGCTCTGTTTATAACAGTTATAAAACAAGGGAGTCATTTATAATACAGTTGTCAGTAAAACCTTTTTTCTATGAGATCAAATTACCTTTAACTCTTGTAGTGCTCGATGTTTGTTTTTTCAAACAATTGTGACTTTAATAGTCTGCCTCTTTGTCTCTGGTCTAGATGTGAACTGTGCGTAATGAACACCTTGAGATGCTATAAATTATTCCTGCGCATGTGCATTCAAGCGATATCATCAATACACTAATCAGTTTCGCTTGATGTTCTATCTGGCCGTGCTCAACAACATCCAATCGCAGAAATACTATTTTCTTTAAGCGAATGCGCTTTGTGCACTCAATGTAGGTACATGTAGCCTACGAAACGTACCATTTTAGTTAATTAAGAAGGCTGTATGTCGTTGTGTCGTCGGTGCAGACAAAGTTTACACAACATTAAAACGTGATAAAGCTCCACAAAGCCTCCATTATTGTAGCAAATGACAGGCGTTTAATTAACATAGATACTAAGCCCGTGTTAGCGGCGGCGGTGCGGGCGCATCGGTCGCGAGCTGCCACTCGCATCGCACGGGTTATTTGTGTCGATAGCGCTATTCGTGCCAATGCTAATGAACACGCCAATCTCGGATCTCGTATACTCGTCAATTTCAAACTATAAGGTATAAAATTTATAACGACAGTATTTCATACATTACCAAAGGTGTTAAATATAACACCTAACTTCATTTTAAATACATTAATATGCGTATAGCTATATATACTTGTGTAACAAACTCTTTTTTTCCCTTACACTTGTAGTTTATTTTGTATTAAATAAAAAAAATTGCAAGAACACGTTTTTGATGCAAATCATTAATGGACCACAAAAACATAAAGTAACGTGAATAAACTTTTACGATATATTCATGGTCGGAATTGACCATTTCGAAAGTTTTATTCTTTGAAATCTGCTCTTGAACGACACCTTTAATTTCGGTAGTCGGTGGTTCTATTTTAGTTGCGTTTTCTTTAGGTATTTTGACACCTACTTCAGAAATAAAGTTATTTTTAATGTTAAGGTTCTTTTTTTAGAACCTTAACAGTAAAAATAACGTTCTTTTCTTTTTTTTTAGCCCTGGTGGGGGTGAACGGCGGCGGCGACCTCTCGCGCCGGGCCTTGGTTCAGGCCATGGTCCGCAGCGAGGAGGAGTGGCAGTCGGTCGCCTCCTTCTGCGAGGCAGTAATGCTCGTAAAGGAGGAGGCTGACCGCATAAGGCAAAGGCAACGGCGCACTCGCCGTAGCCGTCGCCGCTGCGATCCTGCCGATATCCGGCCACCGTAGACACTGGCTTGCGGACGGTGAGCAATGGGTAGCTCGCCGTCCGGTCGTCTGGTAGCAGTCCAGACCGAGCCCAAGTCGTCGACGGCGCGCTCCGTTCCCGCGCGCCTCAAGGAGTTATCAGCAAACCGTAGGGACCCTGCAGGGTCGAAGCCTCCTGGAGCTGAGGGTTGATGCGAAAGCGTTACACCGGGGCTCTGGGAATAAGGCAAGGAAGGTACGGGGTAGGTTCTTTAGTCAGTAAGAGTCTGACACTGTTTCCCGCTCCGCCCAAGAGTGGGATTCGTCATTCGATGATTTTTACCTACCATAAAAAAGGTACTTTTTTTAAATCATATATTTATACGTTGGTCATATAATATTTATCTTACACATACCTACTAGTTGCTTTCAGCGGCTTCTGCGTGATAGCAGAAAATTATCCACACCTACAAACTTTCGCTTTTATAATATTTGTAGGATAGTAAGATTAACGCCATTCGATAAATACTTATAAATTGGAATCATAGCACAAATTTTAATCAAAATATGTTATAAAGTTTGGCATTATTAAAACTCCTTTCAAGGAGTTTAAAGTTTCATGAAAATCATTCTCTTGTATGAAGTCATGGGTAAAGTGACAAGCGCTTGATAAAAATAGGATCTATCAGGTTTTTGATTTCTTATGAATATGAAATCGACTTTCCAAATCGGTTTGTATGTGACGGAGTTCTGAGATAACAAACACAAAAATATTGAAAAAATAAAGTTATAAAATATATGTCTTTTGATTAAGTATTCATCGACTTAGATCTATTGAAAACTACGTCCAATAAATTTTCTGACAGAAACAACAGATATCTTTGCAGTCACCATGGTAATAATCCTGGTAAACAACCCCTGTTACCGATTTTGTTAAATTTGTGTTTAAGAAATTTTCGTAACAACTCTAATAAAATACTTAACACAGCTAGAATACTATCTACCATATCACCGAAAGTGTGATCAGTTACGAAAATAATTACAGATCCAAATTAAAATCGGAAACGCCTATTTACGATAATTTCTATTAAATCATGGGAACATATAAAGTTTTATGGCCCTCCCGGCCGCACCTGCCAGCTTTTCACAGTGCGGTGTACACAACCGCAGAATCAATGGCGATAATTGTGCGCGCAACGAAAACCAACCGAAACTCACGCTCCAATTCAACACACGTGCTTAATAAGCATTCAAATAATTGTGAGGCGGTTTTTATATACAGTTAATTATTATAATAAGACCAAAATATGGGGCCCTTTGTGGCCAATGTGACCACGTGCTACGCTCCACCGCTTTCCACTAATTTGTGATGTCCTGTTAAATGCTCTGAAAACATTCCTCCCTATAATTTGGTAGTAAAGTTACACCAAAACGGTGCATAAACAATAAATTGTAAGTATGTAAATTTGCTTTTAAATTGAATATCAATTAAAGTCGCATAAGTAAGTAATGTGCATATGAGATTACGATAGGCGGCGTCACTCGAGCTGCAGTGAACATACGCAATAGTCGTTTAATCATCATTTCGGTAATTTATCAGTCAGTCGCGACGTGTTTTATCCGATGCCGCAGATGATTTTAATTTGGTTTTAACGGCGTCAGTATTCAAATTTATATAATCAATCACTGGATTGTTATGAAAGTGTGCGATACGATACGAGACGATTTCTCGGCCAAATTTGCATCATCGCTGCAACGAGGTTAACATTGTAGTAACGGTGTACCTATGTACCCACACGGGCTTGCGAGCTTACACATAAAACGGACATCGAACTACCATCAGCTGAGGTTTATTCCATCTCAGAGTCGTAAAATGTTTCAACTTAATACTATTTTTATCTTCGTTATTGGTATCATTTTACGTGAAAAATATTTCCGACAAATGTTCTAGAAACTGTCTTCCTTATTGTATCCACATTCAATTAAGTGTCAAGTTTATCGCCTCTGTATCGCCTGCTGATAGTGTCAACAAAAAAACAGGATGTTATTTAATATTTCTGTACTTATAAACGTCATAATGCACATTAACCTTAGTTTTAAAATTGCAGTTCGGTAATCTAATTTTTAACATTTCAATACAATAAAAAGTAATCAAAAATCACATTAATTACATGAGTTAAGATGTTAATAACCTCGTAACCTCTCACTTTATATACATTAAGTAATATTCTACAGCAATATTCCTCGCTAATGACCAAAAACTAGAAAGGTGCCAGTCGTATCTATCTGAGATGCAACATTTCACTTGGTTCGTTATGAGATCAGTCACAACGTGTCCTTAATTATACATTTATGCAAATAGCACGAAATATATATCACTAAACGTATTAATATTTGCGAATTTATTCATATCTGCGAAATAAAGTGACGTAACCGACATGCATTTCTGATATTAAAATGCCTCTCACGGACCCCATATAAAGCTGTGCCTATGCATTTAGAATGAACACTTTTTTCATTTTCTTACGTAAGTTCAGAAAGTGTTACCATTCTCAAATTGACCTAGTAGAAATCATAAAATATTATTATAATGAAATATGACAAATGGAAAAGATTTAGATGGCAATCGTATTAGGGTTAATATTTGTATCAATCTTTTGTGGTTTTGTTATCTTTTGCAATCACGGTTGCCATAAAATACGAACGCAGGAATAAGTAAAACTGTGTTGATTTTATATTTAGACGTTCACGAGTTCTATTGACACAGCTATAAGTAAGTTGCTCTTGCACATAGTACATAAGTTGGCTGTAGTAACAAATGACCCTTCTCTTTGATGTCGTGCGAATCACCGACAGCGCGTAATCAGCCGATAGTTCCAAATAAGCTAACAAAAGTAGTCACCATATCTGATTGGTAAGCGGCTGTTAAACTCTCACGGTCCACGTCACAAGGACTAATGTATCCGTTTACTATTAACGCATCTATGACAAGTAACGAAGCGTTAACGTAAGTAAAATCATTAAATCATTATTATCTCAAGTGTTATTCGCTTTCCAATAAGATGCCCTTAATAATGTCCAAAAGCTTGGTTAGTGCTAATTTTGCCAATAGTGAAACTAAATTCTCTTCTTGACAAAGAGGCTCGAAAACGAGTAGGTTTTAGTCACGCCCTTCCGCCTACCAAGGGCATCAGATCACATTAGATGGTTTCCCACCTACAAAAATAAAATAAAAAAGTGTCGTGATACAGAGGGCCCCAAGGTTTGAAATGCACATACAAATCTTACAACTCGGCAAGTTCGTAATATCGCCCCGATTTCATCACGCATGAGGGATTGCTCCACACTCCTAGTCCCCGAAACGTCCTTTTCATACAAGAATTTATTATAATGCGTCATCTGACTACCCCTTACGACTAACCGTAAGGGCCCAGCTGGGCCGAAGTCTGCTGGGACTATGAGTATTGTGAAAATGTCACCCGGAGCCCTGGAACGAAGGCAAAGAAGAAACAGGGGCGATTTTTAGTCAGTAAAAGTCTGACACTATCTCCCGCGGCGCGGAGATATCATTGGATGACTTTACTGATTTTTACCTATCTACATTTTATGAAAAAAGTGTATCCAATATGGCCACTAAAATTTATAATAAAATTCCAAAAAATATAAAAGACATTGAGAATATAAATATTTTTTAACATAAATTGTGTAATTTTTTGATGGAAAATTGTTATTACTGTCTTACTGATTTTCTGTCAAACTAGGCAATACATACATTTACATTTTACATAGTATAAAACTAAGTTACCGTTCCCTATGTTGCTCATATCGTTAAAAGTACGCAACGGATTTTGATGCGGTTTTTTTAATAGATAGGGTGATTCAAGAAGAAGGTTTATGTGTATAATACATGCGTAATATATTCAATATCAGTACCCGTGCGTAGCTGGGGGGGGGGGTCGTTAGTTTGTAATATTAAGCATTATATAATCGATCCTCATCTCTTTTGTTTTGTTATTGTGCAATACTAGTAGTGTTGGTATTTTTGTGGTTTTTTTTATTTTGCTATTTGTATACCCTGTGTGACGGATCACGGCATGAACATATATTATTTAAGACCTGTGTATCACAATAAATGATTTGATTTAAAAAACTAACGACTACCAGACATCTAGAATAAGAGGTGGGAAGAAGCCCCGATAAGCAATTATATGGTCACTTATCGTGGTACCATCCTCAGCTAACGTTGTTAGATTTTACAACTGTTATTAGAGCTAGGTGTGGCTAAATACAGTTCTAACTCTATTGCAGCTTTAACTGTTCATATTTCCTAATGTTTGAACGAAGTTAGTTACTTGGTTTTCAGTATTTACTTATGCAAGCTTTCGTTGTTCATAATTATGTACATAGCCTACCCGTATACATTTCATTGATTTATATATAACTTTTATTAAAAGTTAACACTACTCGTAGAGGCATAACAACTAAGATAAATTTACAAAATTGTGTTAAAGCAATATAGTTTTAAGGGTGTGGTAAAATAATACGTTTTACCTAAACTATCCACTAACAAAAGCCAAAAAACGGTAATTCGAAAAAAAAAAATGGAAAAAATTATTGCTGTCATCTTTGTGACGTTTACTAAATAAAAACTTCTGCGAGTATTGATAAAGAGTATTTTAAGTCCGCTTCCATGTAGGAGATCTAAATATTTATATACAAAACTATTAATTTAGAGTACACATATCAATGGGTATGCACAGTAGTAGAGAGATACCTGCCAGGCGCTCGGGCTAGTAAGGAGCTAATTCGGTCCGAAAGAGAGGCTGGTAGTGCGTACTAATGATTCACTTCAAGCAGTCTCCAAGTCGGGCGAAGCCTCGTGGGATTGTTTTGATGTGACGTTGAGATGATGTCAATTTTATACATTCGATTAGTTTTCTACTAATTATTTAACTTTTGCAGATTATCAACTGTAGTATTTTCAAAAAGTAAGTGTAATTAATATGAAAAAAAAAAATATGAATAAACGTGTCATATAGTTTTCGACCTACCTAGATATTCAATACGTTTCTAGGTACTTAATTAAGTCATTTTAGTTATTAAAGGTATTTCTTCCAAACCGATTATCTTCAAGTTTCTAATTACTAATGAAAGGCCGCCGTTATTATTTAGGCTTTGTCTATAAAGCAGTGTTGTTCTCTCTCGAAGCTGAGTTAATGATGATTGTAAGTCGTAATATTTTACAACATGTGGTAATGAATATTTAATGTTTAAGCATATCCATGCTGATGAAATTCTACTGCATCTTGAAGGCTTGTGCTTCTTTGTTAATAGGTTTCAAATATCTATTTTTTACAAACACGTCTTTTTGATTTAACAGATTTTATAAAAGTATATACAGTTCCACTACAGGGAGCTTTATAATCAAATAAAGTAGATATTCACAATTTTCCATTATTGACATTTTTAACAGTTTAACGAGGAATGGTTTTTCGCAATTCTTTCAGAACTTTCCAAAATAGTTAAAACTAAAATATCATAATTTAATTAGTACTTATTTATGTACACTAATGTAATAAAGAAGTAAAGTTTGTTTTTTTGTTTGTAGGAGGTATTTTTTTCTTTTTTTTTTAGTAAAGTCAATTATTAATGCAGGAGGTAATCTCTGGAACTACTGATCCGATTGGAAAAAATTTAGCAACAATAAAAAGCTGCTTTACTCCTGAGTGTCATAGGCACATTTTATGTCCGCGGGCGAATCTGCTGACAAAAGCTAGTATAAAATATTTTAATTACAATTAGGTTGATATGGCAGATCAAAATACTTATATGAATTAGATATTGTTCTATAAATTTTCTAGATACATAAATATTTATGTAACAGTCGTTTGAGGCGTGGTCCTAAAAACACGTGGTTATAAAACTGATGAACGAATGTTCCGGTTGTTTTAGCAGACTTTCATTATTAAAAACGATAAGTCATCAGGGTTTCCAGTGTTCGAATAGTTAATTGACCTCTACTAAATGGTTGTAATTATAATACGAGTAATACGTTTATATTAAAATCAAAATTGCAATCAATATATAATGTTCCACATTTCATAACACGCCCGCAGCTTGAGTGGCAGCCTTCGGTGCAGATTGTTCTATTTCTGTCTATTCCGTGATAATACCTACTACCTTGAAACATCATTATTGCATTAATATTTTCTCAGGAGGACTAGACCACGAGTCATTTCTCCGAAATGAAATGGAGTTAACATTGACACTTATCTCTATAAATGAGCTATTATTCGAGGTGAGTAGTTTCGTTCTAAACTGCAGCTGATCTATTACATATTGTCCTACGCATCAGTCATTCGCAATCTTATCGGTGTATCGTGGGAGCGGACAATCCAGATACAGAGCGCGCTCGCTGCGTTAGTGTGCGTCCCCGCGGAGACTGCGACGAGCCAGCAGCGAGGAGGTGACGCCATCCTTATACTATTGCCATATCTTATACCTCGTTTGATTACTACGTTAGCAGACAACATTTTATTAATATGCGATGAGTAATTTTCGTAATGAGCGCATCTGAACGCGAGACACGGATTTATCTACCAAAGAGCTATAAAGCAGCTGCAAATCTTTTTATAGAAGGTGTTGAATATTTATTTGACTTATATTCATGTAGTTGTTCTTGTTAATGGAGCTTATTGTGTATTTATTTCTCGCCACTGTGACAGGCCCTCGGGCAAAGATATAAAAGATAGTGGTTGTGCGGTACATAAAGTGATAAACTGCTCGACTGGAGCTACGATAAGTACAGTAATCCATGATTACTCGCAATGAATGTTTATTTAGAAACAGGTGTAAGGCTTCTGTGCTACTTACTATAGACGCCGATGCATTTTATAAAGTTTTATCTATAAATAAGATCGTAAACCGACATTGAACGAAGCTTTTAGAAAATAACAAAACTGTAGCCGACGGTTCGAATTTTTAACGGTTTTATTTTTTGTAACAGTAACTTTATTTTGTATATATTCGTATACTAGCTTTTGCCCGCGGCTTCGCCTGCGTGGTATTGGAGTTGGTGTTGGGGTTTCCGGGATAAAAAGTAACCAATGTCCTATTCCGGAGTGTATACTATGCCTGTGCCAAATTTCATCCAGATCCGTCCAGCCGTTTTGGTGTGATTGAGTAACAAACATCTAAACATCCAAACATCGAAACATCGTAACTTTCGCATTTATAATATTAGTAAGATTTAAAAGTCACACATGTGCGGAGCGTGACTCGTGTACATGGAAAGTAGCCGCGGCAGAGAATCTCCGCCGGTAGCAGCGCCCGCTCGCCGTGAGAACTCAATAATTGATTTTACTAATCTCATCTAAGTATCGACCGCCACACTAATACATGTCTAGACTTAGCATTAGATACTTAGCCCAGTTGTTCTATTGACCGAATGAGACCTAAGAAGACATAGTTTGGACCTGTCTTTAGATACTAAACTGTAGATTTATCGAAAAGACTTTTCTTTCCTCTGGAAAAAAAACATTTTTTTAAATTATGATGATACTTAAATACCTTTTTTATTAACTTGATTAAGAAATTACAAAATAAGCTTCATTTTAAACTAAAGAGCAATTTAACAACAAATAAATATGAGTAACATTCTTCATGTAAATAATTTATAGTTTTGCCTTTTTTAATGCAGGACTATTTCGAAACTAAACTAATTTATTCAATGCACATTTTATTACGGGCTATAAACCGAATATTTCCAAACTGCAGTTTAATAATATTTTTAAAAGTCATAGTTGAAATAATGGAATCCATACTTAATTAAATTCTATATGACGTAATGGAAAATAAAATATTCGTGGCCATTTTGATTTGAAGAAATATAATGATTAGGTTCTAAACTAAACATAATAAATAATTCATAAAAGTTTGAATCGAATCTTGTACATACATGAACATTTTTGAGGTCGGGATCAGTTTTTACCAAAAACCTAAGTCTGAATAATCATTACTAGGTGAGAAAATTCTCAAATGATGAAAATACCTGTAAAATGATTATCTAAAAACACCTACAACATTATCAAATTCTAAATTATTTACCTACCACATTATAACAAAATTTCCCTAAACTGACGCGTACTACGCCGCTACGTCGCCACGCTCGGCTACGCCGTAGCATGTCGTAGCAATACGCAACATAACTAACGCTTGTTATTTGTTTATTTGCATTTTTTGTGATTATGTGTTTTTATTGTTTGAAGTGTCACTTATCCTATTTAAAATAATCAGTTTTATAACATTGTTTTTGTATGTAATTAAACTAAAACGGTTATAGTTGTTACTGAATTATTATTATATTATCACTTTATTTTATTATTATTTATAGTCATTAGGCATGTACAACTTATAATATTTAATAAAATATTGCATTTTCGTCAATAGAATGTAACAGTTAATTTATTATTGTGTACAAAACCTCAACCCTGTTTGAAGTTGCACAAGGTAACGATATACAGTCGATGCCTGTCAGATAAGTATTCGGATCAGTACGCTCGTCGCTCGTCAGTACACAGCTCATAGCTGCGCTATTAGTCACCTCCCGACTGTTCATTGAAGGATTATGGCGCGTTCAGCGCTCAGCGGTGCTCACTTGATTGGCTTTTTCTCACACAGCTAATAGATAAATGCTTCAGATAACTCGGCGACGATGACTAACAAGATACAATTGTTACAACATGAATCGTAATGTACGTGTACTTAATTAAAGCCTATCTGTTGTATTATTTAATTTTCTAACTACGTAATTATGGATAGTTATTATGATGTATAAAGCCCATGCGGGGTGTATTGTTGTTAAATTGTATGCGGAAATGATCGACCGCAATGCTCACGGACTTCTAAAAAGCCGCGCTGACCGCAGGGACAGGACGCGGCGCAGCGACCTGACCTTGTTGCGTTAATGCACCCTAATTTCACCACAAGCCCGCCGAGACCAAAAAACTGGCACGTCATTCTGTTTGCACGACTGGGCGATAAATTAATACTGTGCGAGTGCTCCCGCGCGTCAGCGGCGGCGAGTACGACACGCACGACCCTCGCGCCGTCACCCTGTCGCGCGGCATGTCGTCGCCTGCCGACTGCGCCTGCCGAGCGCCGAGCGACGACCGAGTAGCGACAGATGCAAAGCGGCAATCTTACATGCTCTCGGCAAAAACTTACTACCAGGAATTCACTTCACTCAAGCCACGTTATCTTCGATTAAATCAAAATGACGAACGGAACGAATCTCTCATATTTTCGTGAAAGTCGACTGTTTGGTGATACTTGCAAAGCAGATTGACCCGATTTATCTTCACTATAGTGATGTTCCACGTATTGCGGATGGGGGCTGATTAGAATACGATCGGATCTCGGGCCGAAGGGCAGATCTGCGATAAGCCGGCGACGTTGGCAGCGCATGCGTAATTAGAGATAAACAGAAAATAATTGGCCGCAATCACGCGCTACTCGCGAACGTGCCGGGGCGGGAACCACTCAAGCTGCTCCACACCGCTCGGCGGAAGCTGCGCCGGGACTCTGGAGCCCTTGGCGTTTGAATAATGATTTTCTCTAACCACACTTCAACATGTAATTCTATTGATAATCTTAGATCTGGAAAGAGAAACATAAATATATTAAATATTTTCTAACTCATATTGTTATGTGAAACTCTCTATAGGCAGTGTGATAGAACAACGCATAATGTATTGCGGAAGTAGTTGTAGATCCACGCTGATTCTTTTGTTTTATTGTAATACTAGCGACCCACCCCAGCTTTACACGGGTTCAATGATGATATCAAATATATTATGTACGTATATTGTACATATTAACTTACCTCTAGAATCACTCTACCTATTTAAAAAAAACACCCATCAAATTCCGTTGCGTAGTTTTAAAGATCTAAGCATTCATAGGGACAGGCAGCGGAAAGTGATTTTGTATAGTGATGGTAATGTAGAAACTACTAACACTCGTTTTTATTTAACCGTTCAATATTATACTATTTACATATTAAAAAAAAAGAAAAACATTTAACTGTAAATGTATGTACAAAAAAAACAGTATTATATATAATTAATTAATACCCTAGTTAAGCAATTGTTCAGTAACTCAGCTCTAAACATAATTTATATGCTAATGCAATTTTAGTAACATAATCCATTAATAAAGAGTTTATGCTTATGTATATCTGTAAGTACGTACGTACGTTTAAGCAATATTATGTTATATACTGTAAAAAAAAAACAGAAATCAAATACTATAAAAGTATTAGTTAGTTACGGATACAAGTCATTTTATCTCCTTGATAATTTAAGTAGGTATGAATAGAATGGCAGTCAAATTAAATTTTAATTTTACCGTTTACATTATTAATGAATAATTGAATAATTATCTCAAAATTATATATGATAATTATTTGCTATCAAATGTCTAGATTACATTTTCTGATAACAGAGACCAGTTAATTATTGGTACATAAGTATCTACTGGTGATTTTATGTTAAACTGCGGCCAATTACAATACTTACCTAAAAGGTTGTAGTTACAGTAAGAAAAATATACTTACTGATATACCTACCACAGTTTTAAAATAAATAATAATAAATCTACTTATTTGTGTCCAACATTTCAGTTGACGGAAATGTACAATTATTCTTATTTTATAGAGCAATGGTGACAGCTTTTTATCTCTGGCTAATTAAAATTTGGACATTTTGATTTAAGATTAATTAAAACATTGGCACGGAAGTACCTATAGCGCCGCGAATATACGTGTGATAGGCATCTTAATTTGTTTTGCAAAGTAAGACATAAAAATAAAATTACACACAGTATAAAATTTAATTCGATGTTAGATCTATACTTTAACAACATAATGGCGAACAATTAGGGCAGGATGCAACGAGCACCACTCTGTGTTTATATGTTTGCAGATTAGAGTATATCATTATGATTACGTGTCGTTATCTTTACTGCGAGACGTGAGGTGAGCCTCAGTGTCGGCTCTCACCTCGCCGGGGACGCAGACTCACATTAACGACTCGAAATCGATGTTTGTACACGTCCGACCTCTTCCAATAATAGGAGCTGATCGATCTGCCGAGCGGTAAATTGCCAACTGCAGACAGAACATACTTGGGAAATAACGAAGCAGCTGTATGTCATTGTATACTTACTACTAACACGCGTACAAGTACAACAAACACTGTAATTGTCAGTTTGTCAATGCAAAGTACCACTCCGCGCTGTCTGTTTTTACTCCATGTACATGTCGCCAAATATGTACTTTGGTTATTTATTCACACATTTGCAATCAAACGGCTCCCAAAGTCGATGAATCTTCATTAGAAAATGAACAAGCAACACGATATGTATGGATGCTCAATGTTTGGTGAGCAGTAAATTTTGTTCAATAGTCGTAGTAATGAATCAATCTGGCTGACGAAGGGTTTCCACAAACATGTCCAAGCACTCAATCGGCGCCTCCAGGCGGTGAGCCCCTTAATTGACATGTGTCAGAATGTGTGCGGCTGACCCGCGGGTCATGCGTGAACATAGTTTGTAGCATTCCGCCGTTACTTTCGCCAACACTGCGCCTCTTAGAAGACGATCTCGTTTAGTGTACTGAGGCGACCCACTAACCCCACATCGAGTCCCTTATTTACTGTCAATTATGTCAAAACAGAGAGCCAGATATTCGTTTTGTTTATTAAATCTATTCATCACAGTCGTTAGTACTGCGGTACCTTTACTCCAACTGATGAATAAGCTCACTCTATATTCTTGAATGAATTCAGCAAGAGTACGAGCTTTTTCGATGTTATTAAGTGTAGGTTACTAAGAACATACATACGTACATAAAGGGAGTACATTTACCTAAACACCGTTATTGAAGTAATAGCGTAATGTAGGGTATTCTTAAAGTTCGCGTGAGGAACTATATACAGGCGTATCTTACGAGCAGCTAAGCTTACAAAGTTGCTTAATACTGTAATACTAGGTGCTTAATATTGTCTGATACAGGTATAGGTATTTTAGAAATGTCGATATAAATAGTGCCTAATCGTGATTTTGTAGAGAGGTTAGTACCGTAGCACCTTCGCAAGCGTCGCCCCGCTCCTCCGCGCCCCCACATTCCTCTCGAGTCCTGAACCGCGCTGAACTTTGCTCTTATTGTCAATTCGTGCTCACCGGTGCGTCGCGCTCCTAAACATTATACCCATTTAAGAAGTCTCCGAGAGATAAACGTCTTTGTTCGAAGGGTGATTGTCGCCGGGACGATGCTTTCGAGAAATACGAGACACGGGAACAATGCTATCCGGCTTGTTGGATCATATTGTTTTGTCTAGTCCGTGGTGAATCGACAGATTCACCACGGACTAGATTAGATTTGGTCGCGTAAAACACAAACAAATAAATAATTCCGTAGTATATAATTATGAAATAAATAATGTTAACTGTCACTTGAGATTTCAGATAATGTGTTTCCCATGCTTGTAGCGAAATTCTCGTCGTGGTACCTACAACTTGCGCCGTAATAAGTGATTTTAGTAAAAGTGCGGCGCCAATCATCATGGATCAATGGTTGCAGCGCGAACCGATTACGGGGCGGCGTTTCTCAGAATTTTTATATCATCATGCGCTCGTATGTTACCAGCATACATACTATATTACTTTAATTTGGGCCTACAGGCCGGATCTTATTACGTGTACCAACATAATATGACGATTTAAATTTAATTAGTTTGTATGACTTCACTTGCGGTTTGCCCTTTGGGGTTAAATTAAAATGTTCTTCGCTATCCATACTATGATGCACTACATACATATCCAATCCGGTTATCGAGGTCTAAGGATTGTATTAGTGAAAGGCTCATTAAAATCTGTAACCAACAATAAGCTCTACGTTTTGATATGAATAATTTACAATTCAGCTACAGGTACAAGATATGGCGATGACGGGGTCCCTGGTCAACAACAATTTATCCTAGTATTTAGAATTTCGTGTTTCCTTAATGTGCGTCCGTATTTTCTGTTTTTACATCAAACCTTTTTATTATTTTCTATATAAAAAGGTCTGATGTAAAAACAGAAAATACGGACTATTAGTACTTTAAAAGGAAAATACAAAACCCTAAGCGCTAGCGCGCACTGATGACTTTTTGTCAAAGTGCGCGTTAGCTCTTATAGCATTAATTTGTTTTTTTTTTTGTAGGCCTGTCTGTCAAGACCCTATATCTCAGGAACGTGTAGAGGTGTAAAGTTGAAATTAAAACTATTTACTAAAGTTTGCGGTCAATGCTAAATGGATATGGCCATTTATGTAACAAAAAACATATTTATATTTCGACACTCGGGAGTCAAAATTCATTCCCGTTGATCTAGAATCCTGCACAAATAAAGGGAAAATTTTGAAAATTGTATATATGTCGTAACGTCCCACAAAAAAAAACTCTCTTGCGATTCAGAAAAATCTCCGAGCCTCAATTTCATTATCCACGTTACCAGTTAAGGGAATCCAATAAAGATTCTGATCAATTGAACATTATTAATATAATTAAAATAGTTAATGTTTGCGAGAGTCGTATCGCCTACCTACAGTGCAGTCAGTGCAGATAGTAAAACAATAATCGCCCAACTTGCGAAACGTCAGACAGATTTCGCGCTTTATGTTCGTGTTTAATTGCAAAAGTTCTGTATAACATAACGAATTGATTTTCTGTAAATATGAAAGATAACGACTAAGACACCAGAAGCATCAGCCTTAGTACCTAGACGACTATAAAGTTTTTAATGTTTGTGCGCTTTGTCTCCACTGAAAGAGTTATGAAAACTAATTATTCAGCGACTTGAGGCGTTTACGGCTGCGAGTAAAAACATAAAGGTATATGTTAATGTGCCTTTACAAATCCAAACAAGCTTTAATTTGTATTAGTTTTACAATGTCAAAATTACATCTTAAGATCATGGTGAGTATTATGAGGCTGGCAACATATTGCTGTAACAATAATACGGTACAAATTCAATTCATCGTAGCTCGAGGTAGACGATACATTGACGCAACTCAAAACAATGGGGTTTCGGTTCAGCGACCTTTTGGGATCTGTGACATCGCCGCGAAAATATGGGCACAGCACAGCACAGCACAGTTGCGTACTCGGCGCAGCGCGGCGCGGCGCGGGCGCGGATGACGCGACCGCGCGCCGCTCGTGCCACGCTACGCCCCTTTAGATTAATGGGCAATAGTGTTGAATTTCTAATGAGAGTAACAACTTGTGAAATTGAAATGACGTTATAATATTAGTCATCGACAATAGCTGCTCTATTCTTACAATGTTGCTGTTGAGCATTCCTACTACATGTTAGACACCTTTTACCTCAAACTGACTTGACTGTTTTTAATTACAGGTATTATAAAATCTGAAAGATTTACGTAAGTCACTTACATAAATCTTAAAGTATTTAACGGGATTTATATTCATAACGTTTGTCTAAATACATTTAAATGTACATCAGTACGATGAGGTCTCACCTTTGTACGTTTTCAGAGGTCATCTTTGCATTCTACTAACGCGTAGCAATTTATCATTTCGTTTTACATCAATAGTTCATTACAGATTTCATGTTGTGCATGTAGGCACCTACACCGGCAAAGGCACACAGATAGCATTGCACAGACAGTGCGGAGTTAAGTGGGTTTAAGTTTTACGAGTAGTGCGTCGTGCGGACACTGGCGCGCGGCGGCCCTCGGCGAGCAGATAATGCCGGCTCCAGGCCTCAATAAGAGTAATGCAGCCTCTTTACCACTCCGTACAGAGACGTCTTATTTAGAGCCAAACCCGGCACAAATGCGGCTCAAATTGAAGCCTTTCAGCGCAATTACGTCCGCGAGCAACGGCGCGTTTAGCAGCCGCCTATCAAATCAAGTATGGACT
Source organism: Mythimna loreyi (assembly GCA_029852875.1). Lineage (NCBI taxonomy): Eukaryota > Metazoa > Arthropoda > Insecta > Lepidoptera > Noctuidae > Mythimna > Mythimna loreyi. The sequence continues at coordinate 9,917,450 of CM056786.1, forward strand.
TCCTTTCGCACAAACCCGTAAGTTAGTCACATTAACATAGCACCTACAAGTGTTGGATGGCCGTTCAATGTACCGCTTACACAAATCATAGCCTTATTATGTACGAATTTAGCGGAGGATTGTTTTATTTGTCTCTTCCGTGGTAGATATAGTTTCCTACTTATTTCTTTTCTTGAATGAATGTATCATTTTTAGTATATATATGATTTTTTAATAAAATTTGAATTCAATTTGTTTTGGTTTGGAAAATTCTATGTAGGACTGCACTAAAACTCCACATTTTTCTCTATCAAGATTTAATTTTCTTGATTCAGAAATTTTATAACGAGGTTTGTTACCTGTAGAAATTACTTATACAGTATAAGAAGCATTAAAAATAGGTAACTTTCTGAATGAAACAATAATATTCTAATGAAATGATTGACTAATTATATCGCTTATAACATATCTCTAGTGCACCTACCATCCAATAGGTAAAGTGCTATAAAAGCACACATAGTAGTTTTTGAACAGTAGACGATAGCCATTACGGTTGGTACTTTATCACTTTATATAGACTCTCTTGTCCCGACTGAGTAGGTCGACAGTGACTGGACATAAATGTTGTTAGGGTGATATTTTGTTTACATGAATTGTAAGACAATTACGTCTTTTATTACAGTCCCGCTTGGAAGCAAAAGTTACCTTCTCAATCCAATTCAATCTCAAATACTTTCGCAAATTATGTTACAGCCACGTACCGATTCTAAAATGGGTTCTCCTAATCTCTAGTCAGAATTGAATTAACAGTCTAAATTACGTGCCGCGGGGATGTTATCTAAACGTTTCACAATAGTATTGTTCGCAGACGTTGGCACACAATGGAACACCAAGAGCGAACCTGTCGAGAGAAGTAGGGCGCGGAGCGTCGCCGCGGCGGTGGTGAAATGCGCGGTGGGCGGCGCCGCGCACGCCGCCCCGCCCAGCCCTTTCACCGCCGCCCGCCCGCGGCGCCCCGCCTCGCCAACCTTCCGTCCTACCCTCATCCAGCACAGCACACCGCACTCCGCTCGCTGTTTCACAACCACATCACGCTGTTCCCAGAATAGCCTCGCCTAGGGCCTTGCCCCATCGTGCTCATAATGAAAACGACGCTTACAAAACAACTGATCGCTAACTCTATACCTTTCAATTTCAACCCCAACTAAACTTTAAGCTGCATTAACGACGAAGGTTTCACGATTACCTGCAAATCGATGTAATTATATTGAATGGCATCTTATTTGTCGGTAATTATATAGTAAGATGGAAGCTATCAACATAATTAGCGAGCCGCTTGATGGCATCACTTTCGTAATTAGAAACACAAATCGATGAAAAGAAAATTAGCGTTTACTCAAATTGTGTATGAGTCGTAAAATTATTAATTTACCAATAGATTGCCATTATTGCAAAAAGCAGATATACTCGTATTTATTAATTTTAAATTTTAATGTTGTTTTCAGACCGTTCCAAGGCTAAAATCTTTGAATTGATTTAGTTATTATCTATCTAAATCTAATATTTTATGTAACTACCAAAATAACATTTGAATAATAACGCGATTTGAGTGATTCAATTAATTAGGTATTTATTATTAGATTACCATAATTATATATGATTGAAAGAAAGAAAAAACATTTATTTTTAATTCGACTTGCTTGCTTGCTTTGTTAAAAGATTTAATAAAAAGACCTATGCGAGGAATAGATAGTTTTTAATTAGAAATCAAAATTTCTTTGAAAAACTTAAGTTATCATGGTATCTTGAGCACAAACAAGTGACAATAGACAATAGCTTCGCCTAAGTGGAATTAGTAGTTTCCATACATACCTATACATGTATCCAAAACCAAAATTTAAGCTGGTACTAAATCTCATCAAAATTTGTTCAGAGTTTTGAGTGTAAAGCAGTAACCAACATTAGTAAACAACACACACATAGGTATAAAGGCATATACATGCCAACGTTCGCCTTACAATGTTCTTACATTTCGAGTGATTTATCCTCTACTATTAACGCCCGCGGTTACGGTTACGTCCGTATATAACAATTCTTTCCACTTTTTCAAATAAAGACTATGTATTAATCTAGGATACAAGTTATCCTGATACCAACTATCGTTTAAATCCGATTAAATGTGAAGGAGTGCACACGAGCACACACAGTCACACACACAAATTCATAGATACATATATGAGTATACAAAATTTCAACTATACTATGTTAGTGTCATTTATAAATCACCAATTCCCATGCTGCTTCTAATCCGCTTAGTTAATAACCTGCTTTGATAAACAAAATTATCTTTGAACCGCAATTTGCATTAATTGTCCCTCCGAACATCAGGCAAGTGTCCACAGCTTGGCTTGTTCCCAGTGTTCACTGTTCTACGCTTATGGCGGACAATAACTACATTAAGTATCTGCATCGTGTTTATTGTCCCTCAATGCTTAAACCCAACAACAGATGAAAGGTTAAAAAGCTCAAATAAGCGTGCATTAGGAAAGAGGTGGCCTGCCGGGTCGCGGTTAGAATGCAAACTGCCGCCCATACATTAAATCTGCTGCATTGGAATTGCAAAGTCGTGATTTGTCAAAGCATAATCTAAGGAACCGCAATATTCGCACATCGTAATTATTATCACTGGTAAAATGGCAGCCAAATCTTTGTTGAATATTATGTTTATCAGACATTCTATACTAAGAAAGTAAATATCTAAGTATACAATAATCAGTCTTATAATTTTCCCACTTCTGAGACTCAAGCATTTTTTACAAATTATACTCTATCATGTTTTTTTGTCCAATTATGAATACTTTTGCTGAAGTATAATTTGTAAAAAAAGTAATAAAATAAATACTCCAGGAAAATCAACTGAATATTCTCAATCTCAAGATTCGAGGAAATATGAACGGGTGCCTAAAGTTGTATACCTCCAAGATTCACCCTAATCCACCCCGCGCGTCCAGTGGTTCATGGTTTCGAATTTTTGTTTGATGTTTTCCTTCACCGTGTTAAGAGCAGTGGTGATGAAATAAATTACATAAGAACCCTTGACGTAGAAGTAGGTACGTAGATGTACTAAACAAAGGGCTAGTAGATTAGTGTAGCGACACTTCATTAACGCACGTCGGAGCGCGCGTGTTCGGCGCAGGCGCAGACACCCCTATCGATATCATTAAATTATATTCCCGGAGCGTGTGCGATGTAACCGTTACGACGACCAGCTCCGATAAAGCTTTGATTTATAACGTCGAATATTTAATGACAACAGACAATTGAAATTTATTTATAAGGCGCACCGTTTAACTCCGCATGTTACAAATAAATTTTACAGTTAGCATCACGTTTACCATATTGTTGGCTGTTTACAATAAGACTGTCGTCTAGGGCTCTTTTGTATTCCACGAGAGGATCTTTATTGGGGAATAAGGTGTAGGATGCTCGGCATAAGCAAAATAGTGTGCCCATATATGACCTTATACGCTTGCAGAGCGAATAATTCAACGAGAAAATTCATGCAATTGTACTTGTTAACCGAGTTCGAGAACGGAGCCAATGGCGGTAGTTCTCAAGATGACACCTGCATACCAACAATTTATTGTTATAGCTTCATGCATAATTTCGATGAGAATGCATCGATTTGTATTATCTTGAGCGCAAAATGGCAAGACGTAAATGTTTAAACAGAGATAAAATCTTCGGTTCCAATTATTAACTATGCTATAGTATTTTTATTATGATAATAAGACTAACGAGGATACATTGCTACATTTCTTATCACCATAATCATTATATATTATTGACTGTTAGTTTCATCTTGCTCCTTTTGTTCTTTCTTCGTGTGCTGTGCTTCCCCGGTCTGTGCGATTTTCGACTAAGCTTTACTCGTGATCTCCTGATTTTTTTTCAACCTGGGGGTCTACCGGAATCCCGACACTACCGATGTTATATTTATTTTACAAAAGAAAGTTCTATGCCATCTGCCATCACCTCGTCTAGCTAGCATCTTGTAGTCCCTTTTACCTCAATAGTCACGTCAAGCCAGTGATGATTTCTCACCTCACACAAAAAAGAGTACATTATATCAATCTGCTGACACTACAGGATTGGTCGAAAAAGCTGTACTGAATGAACACTCTGGATTTTGGTCAAAAAACTCTGGTACACGTAGATGGATGGAGAGGAAGAGGGAGGCCGAAGAAGAGATGGATGGATTGTGTGAGAAGTGATATGAAAGAAAAGGGAGTTAGTGATAGTGTGACGGGTGACAGGACAGAGTGGAAGAAAAAAACATGTTGCGCCGACCCCAAGTAATATGGGATAAGGGTAGGATGATGATGAAACTCTGGTACACTTCCATCAATGAAGATATCCACAAGACAACCAAGGTTGTCGGCCTAACACGAAGAATCGCCAAGCTTAAACGGTAATGGGTAGGACACCATACACGCAGAACAGATGACCGTTGGGGCCGAAAGGTTCTGGAGTGGCGATAGCGTACCGGATGTCGAAGCGTTGGAAGGCCTCTCACATGGTGGACCGATGACCTGGTCAGGGTCGCTAGACGACGTCGTTGTGGCGACGCTTCGGGGAGGCCAATGTCCGACAGTGGACGTTTTTCGGCTGAAAAGATGCACCCAAAGCGGGAGATGTAATTTGGTGATGTTTTCCATGACATGTAAAAAAAAGTAATATATAAATTCGTTCATCCTTAGTTTATCACTTAACGGGTTTCTAATTAAAAATCTTATTTTAAGGTTTTACGCATTGTGTCTGCTGGGAGTGCCATTTGATCTCGTTGACTTTGTATAGTTCTATTGTTTATTGGTTCCACACAATTAATTCAAGCTGCTCCCAATACCTAGTCACAAGGGTAAAAACGTGATGAAAAACTCAATTGTTTTTCACCCTTACAACAATTGCCTGACCGTTAATATTGTTTCAAAAGAATGACTTCAAATGTTACCCCAGTCGTTATTTGAAACCTGTTTTAGACTAACAGGTTTTTTCCTTTCTTATATTTTGCAGGCAGACAGGGTTAACATCATAATATAAAAACATAAAGGAAGTCATGTCTACCAACAGTTTTAACTATTTCAACCTCTTTATATTTAACGAAAAAAAAACAATTTTTACAAGGGTTCTACTTAATTGACTGAATCCAGAATTCAAGGTATGTGTTCATGGAATTCATAATTTACAAGTTCTTGTGTTATATTCCGTATTCATGGACTGACAATAGTTGTCAGCGGGAGACTTGAAATAAGTACCTAAACTAAAATAAAGTTTTCAAAAAATTCTAATATATGCTTGCGACACAAATTTGCAAAAGTTGACCTAATGCCTAAGGCATTCACTATCAGTCAACCTAAGATAATATAGAGATGATATGGTAAGTACATGAAAAAGAACATACTTAGAAAAACTGCATAATTCATTTATTCTACATAATACCTTGGCAATGTACAGAATACCTGGAGCATCCAATGTATGAAATATTATGATTATTATTGTCCATTTTACCTAGACAAAGTATACAATTGAAAGGATCGTATAGAGTACCTGTTAGTCCACTGGCACCTATATTTAACAATATTAACCGACCTACCTATACAATCCATTTGCCTGTAATTTTATTAGTTAAAGGCAAAAGAAATATGTTTTGTTAATTAAACTAAAAAAAAAAGTCGAGAGCAGCAAAGGAGGTGACATAATTTTAGAGCACTCTGACACGGACAGGTTACCTTTATAAAACATCATAAAATTAAAGTGGCTTTATTAATTATTTTTCTGGCTATAACTAAGTCTAATGATGAAGTCTATGAGTGGAGCTTAGAAACTATATCCGGTTGGTTAAAAAAAAATGTCAGCCTACACATTTGGTATTCTTTATAATATCTAGGCAAAGTATAAAATAAATAATATTTCATACATAGGTTAGGTACACGTTTTTGGTATTCTATTCCTATGCTACCCATACCTAGATTGCTGGTAACATAATATACACCGCTAAATTTTTATCATTTTAATCCCGTGAAGGGTCGATCTGGTATATGAAACACTATGGATTTGTAAAGATAAAATTAAGGAAATTTTTTTTTAGTTATTCTTTAAAATTTGATATTATTAGTTTTCCACGATCACTAACCTTTCAAATACAATAATTAGAGACATAATAGAAAGACAATAGGTGTGCGAACGCCAACGTTCACTTGGGCTCAAAAGTTTAAATGTATCAAAGGAGCTCATTTGCTAGTGGCTTACGACACAATAGATAGGGCAGATGATTGTAACATCCATTCCGCAACTTCCGTTTATCCTGGTTTATCCTTTCTTTAAAACGGTTAAATTCTAAAAAAAAGATTTCGTAGATATGTTGTTTGAAATGTTTTTGCGTAAACCCAATCACAGCTTAGCTGTTTAGAATAAGTTAGTAATAGTTTGGTATTTAATTGGTACGTAATTATACGTTTAGTTAACTGCATCGACAGCTAAACTAATTCAGCAACACGTCGCATAAAACGATTACACTAGTCATTGGAAGCGTGAGAGCGAACTACCCTCGGCGGCCCGTTCTAATCGACAACGAGCACGAAGCACGATCCGCAGTATCGCACCGAGCGGCGAGCACTGGAGCCGCGACGATGGCCAGCCCCACGATTTATTGACCACACCAACCATCGCGCTCCTTCAATTATTAAGCATTTAATTATAGTCAGTACCACAAAGATAAATCGCGAGCAATTATTTCTAACTCCTAACGACGCAGCGGGTTGCCCAATGGCCGATATTTCGCGCTCGCGGCTTCTACGAGCTAATAATTGAATTTCCCCCCGAGAACAATTGCTCGATTACAGCACAGCCCGACACGGATCGACGCCTAATGAATCTCCCCGGTGTCTAGTTATTTACCGAGATAAACTCTGTGTTTACTGGGTACATGCACATGATTGCACGAGCTGCCAATAAATTAGATTTATCAGCTACTAACGTACTAAGATACTTATTTTCTTTGAAATAGATTTTTAGATACTCATGTCAAACATGACAGATTTGTTGTAATATGGTATGGTTAATTAATTATTAATTAAGGTATTAAGAACCAGCCAGGCGCAGTACTTAGTGTAATTTATTTTATCATCACTGCTTTCAGAACGATGAAGGAAAACATCTTAAGGTAACCGGCATGTCCTAGAACCAAAAACTTCGGAAGACAGTGACATCCACCAACCCGCACTATGCTCACGTGGTGGATTACAGCCCATTTCCGCTCCTAGAGAGAAGGCCTAAGTCCCCGCAGTGCGAACATTATAAGGCTGATGGCTATACTATGTTTTTAGGCAAAAAAACATACCTAATAAGCATCTTGTACACCTGTGTTGGTTCTCTGGCTATTATTTCGTCACTAATCTACCCAAACACAAAGTATAGTGGCTGGTACACATTTCGCGATTTTCGAAGCAAAGCATAATTCAGTGCTTGCTAACCTGACTCCTCACAATAGCACCACGTACAACCATTAAACATAATAATCTGTTTCGAAACACGGAGCAAATCAATATCGGGTATTGACCGACGCACGCGCCGCCGCCGCCCGCCGCACCGCTTCCAATCAATGGGATGCAAGCCCCATTTCACGATTTCAATATATTTTAATGAAATGTCAGCACTTAGTGAAATCAGTATTGTGTAAGGTGAGCCGAGTTCTCGTCCTGCCCTCCAAAATTAATCTGTTTACGAAATAATCAAAACAATGGGAATGGTTGCTCTAACACTAGCAATTGTACCTATTTGGCAATACATAAATGAGCGTTTGATATCTACGAATTAGAGAAGTGAAAATGAGAAACTTGTGCACTATGAACTGACAGCACAATAAATTCAGTTACTGCGGTTAGATTTGTCTATTGCCGTGGATCTTAAATGTAATGAAACTCCTTTTACGGGTCTGGAGCCATTATACAAAAGTAAAATGAAACCATCATCGTTCGAGACGGTGGCTAAGAAGGCGGCGGGTCTAGTGGCTGGATGTTCAATATCTATTAGCGGTAATATCTTAGCGGAGAGATGGCTCTGGCCCAGATCTGGAGCCGGTCGGACCAGTTCTCCGAGCATCCTTGCGTAACAGCACTGAGCGCGGGTTGCGGCGGCTTGCAAAAATGCATTACAAAGCTCCCAAATAACACACGCCCCTTAAAAGCTTTTCAAGATTCGCACGTAGCCGTAACAGATTTCTGCGTGACGGAGGCGCGAGCCGCACGACTCACATTTAACTCATGATCGTTGCGCAACATGCACCGCTTTTCGACAAAGAAAGCTCATAAACTGGAGTTTATTGCAGCAATGTCAAATAATAAATCACCAAATTATAATTACGCATGTCTCTACCACGCCCTAGAATGACATACAATTTTGTTTCGGAAATTATACAGCAACATATTATTTATTGCGCTTCTTTCAATATTTTTGCATAACTACATCGTTTAGGTAGAAGTCGACCTCCAAAATTGAATTTTAAAGAGACGAGCAGTAGATGAGTTCGTGTTACATTTAGTTTATATTACGTTGGCTCCTAATCATTTTCTGAAACGTTTAGGAAAATAATACGACACGGATTCATAATGCATATACTCCGATTTAATAGCTATTAATTATTAGTTATAAAAGCCATTAAGATTACTAGAGCAAAGCATAACGTCCGTGTCATTATATAAAATCGTAGGAGCACTATATCAGTTATTAGGCAGATAAATAATGGAACTGCTATTAAGATTTGATCTCTATACATATCTGAATAAGATTCACAATAGCGCTACAGTCAGTAGAAGCTTTACTTATCGGGCGCTAAGTTCTCATGCTACTTACACGCCGGCACAACACTACAACACTGGAACATGATCTTCGTGATAATTTATTATAGAGACTAAAGAAAGCGTGCGCGCAGCCTGCCCCTATTAAGTGATCCATACATCAAGCACGCCTCTGTTGCATCCGATTACCCGCCGAGATTAACGGTAGTATCGCCTAATGTCTAACCGCAGCCCCGCACTAAACTACCTGAAATAAACGATATGCTTGTACAGTCGAGCTACGCTTATCTACAGCACCACGACTTTAAGCGAAACATGTGAGTTTAGAGCAAAACAAACTATCAAAATCAAGATAATGCTCCGTCTATCAGGAAATTTGAAAATTATTTTCGGTACTTCAGTAATTTAAACACATTACAGGTATACAATTTACTTGCTGGCTGATTGCTGATTGTGCAGCCTCGCAGCGCGGGCGCGGGTAAAGCTGCCCTCACTAAAATGTTAATAAAATTACCGTCGAATGCAACGGACATTATACTTAATGTGCCCAGTTAGAGCTTGCGAAGCCAGAGTTTCGACTAATACATTCGTGTTTCGTTCATTTATAACTGGCTGTTATTAAGACATCCGAGTCTTCATTACCTTTGGCGACACCTGTTAATAAATGGTCGAGTGATATGCAGGGCTGTCCCTGATCTAACTCACTACTGTCTTGAAACATTGTCAGATTTCAATTAACTAGTTTTATTGCAGCATGAACAACATACAACAGCGACTAAACGGACATTACATATACGAATCAGCCATTTATGTAAATAAAGTATGTTTTGGCTCAATAGGAGAGGCAGGCTGTAGGGTCAGCAGAGCACTCGTGACCGAGGAGCGCGCCGCCGCCGACGTACCGTCACGACCGCCCTCGCCTCGTCGCCTCCAAATAACATGATATTACTCACTAACTGGCCATTTCACGCCACGTTTTCTGCAACTATCTCTATGAAAATATTGTTTGTATCTAATATGTCCTTACAAATCCTATATTTCAAGCGCATTGCACTTACCAATAATAAATAAAAGATAAGCATCTACGGACAGTCTCTACAAATCGCATCCTAGGTTCTTGGAATAGTTTAGTTAGGTAGAGCAATTAAATAGCTGGCAATTGAGACGATTACTTGTGAATTCTATTACTCGTGACTCATACTGACACGCATTATGCGTCAATGCGTGCGTCTTGACGTCGCAAGAAGATGGTGAGATGAGTTAGACAGACATGACAGTTCACAATGTCCACACACTGCGCACTGTACATTAGTAGCAGCTTTTACATATGCAATGTGTCAAATGTGGGAAAAATACGTGATGGAGTCTGCAAAACCGGTACAACCCGATCGTCTATGAACTATGAGAATGTGAACATAAAGATGAAAATATGATTAGCAATTTTCTTTCGTCTATAATTTTTTCCACTTATAAGATGTATTTTGGTATGATGTGGTATGGTGTAAGGGTAAACGGTTGGACCGATTAAGCTTCTTAAAAAGTTATTAGATTTGCGAAAAGAAAATTTTTAAATGTGTTTTTTCTTCAGATTTTGTACAAACTCGAAAACTATGTTTTACTTTTGTTTCCTACACATGTGAAAATGCACCATATTTATCATTTGGAGAATTATTTGAAGACAAAAATGATTGGTTCAGATTTTTTTTTGACGGTATGGTTAGCGCAGTAGTTGAGCGATTGACAGCTACGCTGCGTTTCGCGGGTTCAATCCCCGCATGAAACAAATATTTATATGACCAAGTGTACAGTACAGACAAGTGTTCCGGGTCTAGGTGTTTTGTGAATGTGAGTGCATGTTTTTGAACGCACCTGTCTACGATACAGGAGCCATTCCTAATCTTAGGCAAGGTGTTTTATTAAAAAAAATGGCGGTTTTATAATTACTGTGGTTTCTAAGCTATTTTTTTTATTTCGGTTTTTCATCTGACTCTTTTTACTTGTAGTACTTTTCAGCCAAACTTAAATATCTATTTAAGTACCTACCTTCCGTTATTCGGTTCCATCATTAAATCATCATGACAATTCTAATAATACCCAAGGGTATAATTAGAATTGTCATCAAAGGTCAAAGATCAAGACCTTTGACCCTCTGAATTTGTTGCGGTGTTTCTTCTCCAGATAGTCAGCTAGGAAACACCGGCCTCACTTAATTTAAAATAGCGAAAAAAAAATAGACTTGTTTTTTTAAACCAACTTGCATAATAAATATCATTTATCACACAAACACTAAGGTACAGTGATTTATTACAGAATTACAGATCTTACCTACCTTTCGGCATTCATCAACATCTTTCAATTTTTTTTTATATCGACCCACAATTGACCGAGATATTGAGGAACATACGTACATAAAAAAAATACATGCAGCTGAACGTAGAACCTCCACCTTTTCGAAGTGCAACCGTGAAGATGCATTAAACTAACTTATTTAGCGTTATATTATATAATTTCATACATTAATAGTACTTACACCTGTTAGTATTGTATTAGTATTGTACCTTAAGTATAACCATTAATGAAGACAAAAATTTATAAAAAAATTAAAGAATCACAAATTAACAATACCAATGAAAGAACATTTGTGTAGGCCGCAAGAAGTACTCATAAAGACCAAACATTGTGTTAAAATAAAGAAAATGAATCCACACAATCCCTACATTTCACTGGCCTGTTGGTCTAGTGGTTAGTGACCCTAACTGCTATGCCGGAGACGACCTCCGGGTTCGATTCCCATCCAGGACAAATGTTTGTGTGATGAGCAGAATCACTTATTCTGTGTCTGGTAGGTATATTATTATTATTATTATATTATTATTATTACAATAATAAAATTTACAAAAATGTAATTTAACAACGTAAATCGAAATAAATATTGCAAATCGATACATACGAGTATATTGTAAAATAAGCAACAATAATCGTCAATCAAAAAAATAATAATACGCGCTGCCAACTCAAACTTGTTATATTATTTCAATAATATAACAAGTTTGAGTTATATTATTTCAATAATATAACAAGTTTGAGTTGGCAGCACTTTTCTCTTCATAGAGACCGATAGAGACCCACACTTTGGAACGTGTAAATAGCTTCTATTTATTTATGGATTTTATTTGTTGACCGACTTTCATGGCCTTGACCGTAAATAGTTTAATTTAAATTAATGCTTTGAGTTCGTATTCGCAGTCGAATCAACTTTTTAGTAAAGGTAACATCCTATTAATTAAAACTTTGATCAAAACCTTTCGAGTCAGTGCTATTAAATTTATAATCCCTAGGGTTCAAATATGTACTGATCGTTTTAACCTACTGGCTAGTTTCAATTCAAATTAAACCTACATGATGTCCGATTTCAGAGTGCAACTTTTTTAAAATTTAATATAATACTTTTGATTGTTTTTAGAGACGGATAAGGTAAAAATCAGAGTGATTTTCGAATAAGAATTCCGACGTGGCAAAAACAAATTGTAATATTGATACTGAATTTGGAGAAAGCACGGACCATATATTGAGAGCAGTGGTGGCCGAGTGGTAAAGGCCCTGACTTACGTGTTATAGGCCGCGGGTTCAAACCCAGCCAGGCGCATTACTTTGTGTAATTTATTTCATCACCACTGCTCTCAAAACGGTGAAGGAGAACATCGTGAGGAAACCGGCATGTCCTAGAACCAAAAATTCGAAGACATGTGACATTCACCAACACACACTGGGCCCGCGTGGTGGATTACGGCCCGTTCCCCTCTCTTAGAGAGGAGGCCTGTGTCCCTGCAGTGGGAACATTAAAAAGGCTGATGATGATGATGATGACGGACTATAACCACACCATGCGTTTACAGTTTAACCCCTTCCGTAGTGGAAAGATCGACTTGAAGAATGATTTTCGAGGAATACCGGCGTCTAAGGTAAATTATGATGACTTGAAGGTGATGGTAAAAGCAGATCGGTATAAAACTACCAACGACGAAAAATTATTTCTATATGATAATCGAAAGCGCTTAACGATTGTATTCAAGTCACAATGCAATCGTTAACCCTAAGTCAAGGGTCAGAAATTAGTCAAATCCCAACTTAAACGCCATAACACTACTTAAAGCAAAGCTTACTCAATGAACGGTTGAAGGGACCCAGCAGGGTTGAAGACTTGATGCCAAAGGTTGATGACCAGGGCCCTGGGATCAAGGCAAAAAAAGAACGGGGTGGGTGGTTTAGTCAGTAAGAGTCTGACACTGTTTCCCACTCTTTTTTCGTCACTAGATGAGTGTGCAGTTTCCTCATATCCGGTCACGCAATAAGAGCAGATGTTTGTTTCACAAAACTCTGTAAAATGGTGGCAAAACTCATCTATCGAAGTTCACAAGTTCACCGTTAAGTATTGCTCCATGGTAACGCAAGACGTCATATTGCTCGAGAAACAGTTTTAACCTAGTCTAGCCCCAATAGACAACCATTTGTTGCGCAATTTTATCAATTTTTATAATGGAAAAGAATATTCCCCGGAAGCAGTACAAAATAACATAGTTTGTGAAATTCTTCCCAAAGTTATACAGCATAATCATCATTTCAACCAAAAGTGGTCCACGGCTGGGCATACTTCTCCCCCAACTGTCGCCATATAGAACGGTCCTATACGACTCGCATCCGTCGGATTCCCGTAACCCGTGTCAAGTCGTCGGTTTCTTGTATCCTTCTAACATTCACAGTTCTAACAAAAGGTTTAATTATTCTTCCAATTTATTGCAGAAAATTCAGTTTAAAGTATTTACCCTCCATAAAGAGGATTAATGAAGGTAAATACTTTGATAAAATAATTTATAAATTTTATGCTCCAAAAAAATTTGAAATCTTTCAGTAGTTCGCAACGTCAATTTCAAATATTAGACACTGCTGTAAATAACTTGTTTTGTAACCAAAAGAGTAGAATCAGAACATGTGCAGAACACCCAAGCTTACAGCGTCATGTTCAATTTATGTTTACATACATTTTATTTATGAATATACTTCCAACTTGTTAAAACAACTTTACACTTAAATTACGGATTTAAATATTTCACCACAGGTACTTACGTACCGATGTGCGAAAGCGCGCTCGGCCATCGATCGATCATGCTTTGAATCCGCCGATGTCATACACACGCAATAAGTTTTATATGCGAGATATTGAAGCTTTGAGAAACATATTTACCTACTGGAAAGTTGTTCTTTATTTATCCTTGTAGGTATGTTTCTCGAAATGTATTTCGACAGTTTTCTGGTGCGATCATGCTTTATTCTGCTGCTGTATCTTCCCACTCACCTGTTCACTCACTGTCACCATTACTAGATCTATCCTGCTGTATTTTGCCTGGCCACCAGATATGAACCAACTTTAGGACAGTTTTTTTTGCACTTGCAAAGTTGCACACAAGAAAGACAAGAAGCTTAATTTTCAAAGTTCACAATTACTTGGCATATAAAAAATCTTAAATATAAACTAAACTAAATATTTAACAAAATATACAATTTCGATTAATATTAGATTTTTATATTTATATAGAAGAACATCTCTACTGGTCCATCCCCAAGGTTAAGCAAGGCTTATAGAGAACGAAACCTGGATGAATGACGATCGAGTATACACACCCACAACTCCTCTGCACTTCAGAAGCCCCACTGTTATCTTTGACAGTTTCTTACGTATAGTCAGAAGCCAAAACATTTGATACAGTCATAGCAAAATGTATCCCGAAAAAAAAAAAATTTACTGAGGTGTTGAGGTGAAGCAGTCACTGCATGTCAAATAGCCAGTATATTACATGCCACTGCTTGTAAAATACTCACTACTTCGAATTCTATTGGATCAGGTTAAACTGTAAGACGATACAACAAGTCAGGAAAATGCAAGGAAAACTGAGAAAAATCGATTTCAGTCATGAACTTATTTATAATTGCATAATCTTATATAATTAATATTCAATTAGATAACTTACAAGACAAGCACTATTAAAAAAATATGTGAGAAAGTTACATTATAGAAACTAATGAACATGTAAACAAAATTGCTTTTCAGTTCCAATAACATTAAATTATCGCGAGCCTATAGGTACGAGTTTACGAGTACAGAGATGTAATCAATGTGAAATTCTTAATTCGCATTTTTTCTTCTGTCCCGGAACATTTATCGATAAATTGACCCGAATGCACATAAATAAAGTTAATGAGGCAAAATCATGGCGTACAGCGTATCAACCTACATAACTAGTTGTTATTTGAGACATCATATATTTTAATTAAGCAAGAAGTACTTAAATATTACCCCAGATGCATTGACAGTGCAAAATACCCGAAAATCTTGATATTTTAAATGTTAGTAGTGTAAGCTTACTACATCGGGCGTGAACCTTTTGAACTGTTGCGCCACCTGTGTACCTACTTACGCATACCTTTAAGAATTATTTGCGTCTGCGCAATGTTCATAGCCAAATCAATAAAACGTTCCTAACGGATACGGTACAATGACAAACGAACAAAAAAACGTGCCGAGTTTTGCGGATCCAATTAGAATCCATTTTGTTGTGATTAAAGATAGCTCTGTGTCCATTGTTTTGTGACAATGGCGGCGCGGCGTGAAGGAAGCTCGGCGGCCATCGCTCACCGCCTGTCAGGAGGTAATGGCCAGTCCCTTGGCACGCTTACTGGAACCACTCCATCATCGACACTCATTTTATTAAATGTTCCCCGATAGCCGCGACGGCCACCATTGCGACACTTTGTTAACTCTAAAACACGCGCTTCTGTATTAGCTTTTTCACTGTCACTAACATCGTTTGTGTTAAACGAGCTTCTAGTGCGATCAATCAGCTATGTGTGCTTCGATAGTAATGATTCTCATAAGCCACTGATAGTGCGACCGAAGCTTGTAGCCATAAATCTCTCTTTGTATTAAGATTGTCGCATTTCAGACACCAAAGCATAATCACAGTAAACGTGTTTTGAGTTTACAACCGTACACTCGATCCCAGTATTATAATGTTATTACAAGCAACAATCATATTCAACAACCCACACAGGATTATCAACGTTTAAAATTACTAAATAAAAAGTTTACCTTCGTTTAATAATTTTGTACCTAAGTACCTAGCTTTACAGATAGAAGTCTGTATAGCTAGGTTCTTATGAGAAACTAGCTTTTGTCAGCGGCTTCCCCCGCGTACATAAAATATAGCCTATGTCACTCAGGAGTAAAGCAGCTTTCTATTGTTGCTATTTTTTTTCCTATCGGAACAGTTGTTCCAGAGATTACCTCCTACAAACAAAAATACAAAAAAACAAACTTTACCTCTTTATTATATTAGTGTAGATAGTGTAGATAAGGAATATATTAACATGCATTTCTTTTTTAACTTTACTACAAGTTATTACATTATTAAAAATAAATATCATTATCATCAGCCTTATTAATGTTCCCACTGCTGGAACACAGGCCACCTCTCTAAGAGAGGGAATGGTCCATAATCCACCACGCGGGCTCAGTGCGAATTGGTGGATGTAAAATAAATATAACACATCCAAAATATAATTCATTAGTTCATTAAGCCCCAAGAGGACACTGGTGTTCACACTTCTATTGTCTTTTAATTGTATCTGTAATTACAGTAGTCGAAAGGTTAAACTAAAAAAAATGATTAAAATCATTATCATTTTCACGCGATTTACATGTGGCCAAAACCTCGAAAATAAATGCAGTAACATTTAGCACCTTTAGTAAGACAAAACCTTACCGTAACGAAAGCCACTTTAAACAAGCTTTTTATATCAATACATAGTCTAGTCTAGAACAAAGTTGCCTATGCCCTATGTATGCTTATATCTTTAAAAGTACGCAACGGATATTGATACGGCTTTTTTTAATAGATAGAATGATTTAAGAGGAAGGTTTGTGTGTATAATACATGCATAATATATTCAATATCAGTACCCGTGCGAAGCTGGGCCGTGTCGCTAGTAGAAATATAAATATTTCTCGTGAAAAACCTTAAACATATAATCTTATTCAGAATAACGTTATCTAATAGACAAGAATATAAAAACCTGAAAAGTCACTATCACACTATGTCCTTATCATTGCGTAATCTAAATACTAGATAAAATAGGCTCATTTTATAAGTGTCTGACTAAATTCTAATTGAGTTCAATTAAAAAAAACTCTTACTATATACAGACTGATTGAACAGTGAGTGTACAAACGCTCACTGTCCTTTTTAGTCTTTGACACTTTGTATGATTGCATTTTTTTAGGATCGCATGCTCAACGTCCATTATATGCGTGTGATTGCGCTTTGACAAAACTGGCACTCGGAATTGCCGGAGTCGGTGTTTCCTGATAGCTACAATCCGGGTATCTTTAAGTCAAGAGTGAATAGGTTACTTCTAGGTAAGCGCGCTCCATCGTCGACCGCATCGTCGCTTTCCATCAGGTGAGATAGCGGTCAAGCGCGAACCTATAATCAATAAAAAAAAAACTTTTTTCATAAAGATTGAATAATTTAACTCAGAATATTAACTTAATCTTATGCAAAAACCGTACAATTGCAATACAATTATGTACCAGAACCCATACAACAGAAGACGTCCGAGTGTAAGTTGACGTCACGACTTATTCCGCCAATAGCGTTGCGTTTTGTAAATTTGAGAGGGAAATTCAAAAAGGATACTTTTAATGATTCAATTTCACTATTATATTATGAATTTTTTTTTTAATAATTGTGTAGATATGTTTTTTTAGCAATAAAATATACAAATAAAAATATTTGGTTCAATTTGGGATCACGAGCATAATCCCTATTGGAAATGTATGTACCTACCTAATGTTGTTTCTGCCTGCAGTTTCAACCGCTTTTCTTCGTTTTTCCATCCAAACTTTGGACCCCATTAAAATTTCATCGCAAATGGAAGTGAATTTTAGAAAATCCTTCCTTAGTAAGTATGTCGTCATATTTCACACCGGTACGTCATAATGTTATTTTTTTTAATTACAGCGGATTCCGTTCAATGGTTAGAACTGTATGTCGATAGACCAGTTAGTCAGTAACGGTTGCTTTTTATAGACTAGATAAAAATATTTTATTATTTTGAATCCAAAGTAGGAAAAGAATGTAGGAAATATACCCAAGAGTTTTGTAGGTTTTGGTTACTGAGGAAGCTAATGAATAAAAATTTTTAAATATATTCCGAGTCATCCTGCATCCAGGTGCTCCTATAAAATTGCATACAAAGGCTAAATTACTATTCCAAACAAGTATCTTTATCAGCATTATTCGCACTTTCCAACTAGTTTGCCTGAAGATAATGACAATATTCATGTCGCGACATTAATGTTGACATTACAAGCCTAAAACACAAGCACTGTCTGTTCATGTAACTAACTAGGCCTTTAATATCATAAAACTTAATAAGCTTTTTAATAACTAGTTATTTATGTTAAGGGCCTACAACACGCCTAACTAATAAACGTTCAACTTGAAATAAACGGGATATTAAATCAACATAGTCACGATGCCACGCTCTTAAAGGTACCTACTAAGAACTTATTGTTGTTGAGATATAACTTAATCTTTTGAATTTTGGGATTATTAATTAGTAATTGTATACCTGAGCAAACAGCATAGTTTATAAAGCTATGCTTTTTAGCAAAGTGTAATCAGGCATTCGCATAAAAGGTTCCCTGAGTAGCGAACCTACTAGTGTACCTATAAAGCTGCAATGAGCTTAAATAGAGATAAGTATGACAGCTGCAGACAATTCATTCTCATTAGCTTATTCATGACAAAATTATAAAATTATTCCCAAATTAGTGTTACAAAATTCAAACAGCGAGCAAACGGGTATTTTACAATGTAAGCTAAACGACTTTCGGTAAACGAGATGTCGCAGGCCTTGAATCTACAAGCGTTTACAAAATACACAGCTAAAACGTGGAACTCTCCATAGCACCGCACTATCACATTTGAATTTTGCATTAATAGGTACACTAGTGAATAAAAACGTGTAAAAATAGCGGTTGCTCTTCCAGTATTCTAATGCCGAATAAACATTATTATAAATAATAAAATCAGAGATATTCAACCTGTTCTTCAATGTTGCACATCTACTCATATGCATATA
The DNA here is from genome assembly GCA_029852875.1 of Mythimna loreyi. Lineage (NCBI taxonomy): Eukaryota > Metazoa > Arthropoda > Insecta > Lepidoptera > Noctuidae > Mythimna > Mythimna loreyi. The sequence goes on from CM056786.1 coordinate 9,936,484, forward strand.
ATTTGACCACACTGTGACATGCATTTTGTGACCATTATAATATATAATAATCGAAACTTACCTATGTTTGAATAGCCGACGCTAACCCAGTTTTTAAATTATGCAACGAATTGGTTAGTGCATTAAAAACAAGCTATTACCAGCGAAAATTAATAAAGTCTACCTCCATCAGAATCATCAGGGTAAGTTAAGAGAAAACAAGTACACTTACATGATAAGTGGAAATGTTCTGATTAATGGTTACTCCTGCTGACCCCTCTGGAAAACGCGGTAAGCGGTGATTAAGTTTTTATAAATATTCATTATCAATTTTATATACTGCTCGTAATATACGTCGGAACTGGTCCGTTTTCTCTTTCGACGAAATCGTGCAAGTGCAGGACAATAAATCAGAAGTGTAAAGTTGCCTCAATTTACGCTCATTATTTCAGTCTTTACGTGCAATTTGCCGTGGGCTAATTGTATTAATTAATGTCCATTAAGTTTGGATGCGTTAAAGTTGTTGTCATTTTGTTTCTTTTCTTAATTCTGACCTCGTGCCGTTTGCATTCAGACAAATATAGGTATTTGTATGTATGTGAAAACACATTCATCAGCCAATTAGTTACCACCTAGGTATGTACATATATACCTAGCTTGATAGTAATTTTTACTGCTTATTTGCAATAAACATTTAGTGTCTCTAAACTTAACATTTTATTAATAGGTCCTGCAAACTTAATAATTGTAGTTTCTTCTATAAAACGGTGAGCACAGGATATATTTAATAGGAGTAATCTGGTGATTTAAACTTATAGGTATATATTACCTACCAGGTAGGTACATATTAAAATAAAACAGAATGTTGAGCAGGTAGGTATCCTAAAACTGATAATCATTACCTGAAAAAATATTGCAGTCATAGGATGTCCTCAATACAGGTACATATTACTTCTTATACATAATAATTTGACTAGAGATTTCCGTGTAAGGGGTAGTTCGAGCATGTCAAAATGTGTGGAATTGTGGGTGGTGGGAACGTTTCTCACCACAAAATCTCGAGTCAAGTTATTTGCCGCCTTCTGTAAATTAATTTACCTACAAGGATTCAAAAATCTTTCATTTAATCAAGTTAAGTGAAAATTGTACAGACTACTAATGGAAGCACGTGTATGGTTGCCGGCGTGAAGGCAGCGGGCTTTAATGTAATTAGTAATTTTGCACAGCGCTGGCGGCGCGGGCGCAGGCGGCGGCGATGGGCCCGGTGACCCCGCGCCCGGGTCACGCGGGCCGCGGGCCCAACTGGCTTGTTGCACCACTTGCTGCAGTACTAGAGCAAATCCTTACATAATCTACGTGCCAACTATTATACCTAGAGGAGTCCAGAGGCACCTGTATTGAAATTATACCCGAACAAAAAAATTAATCAACAATAACGATACAATAAACGTTGTAATGTCTTATAACAAAAGCTTCCATTCAATTATCAGGTTTAGCATAGGGTTGGATTTAATTTTATTTAGGTACTTTCATTACAATGAGTGATCTAGATTGGTACCATATATTGATTGGTATAATAAGGGTACAATGGGTGATCTTATTGCACAGGCAATCTCTGTCTTTCCCTCTTTTGGCTGGGGATTATCTTAGCATCAAGCGAGCCTAACTAGGATATAGGACCTATAAAAATGGATACTGGTGTATTAATCCAGAAACATAAATGAATAAATATGGCTTTCGGCATTAAACTTTCGTGACAACCCTAGGTGAACTAAACGTGGGAGAGGGCACTACCAATCGACCTAGTGCATAAATATAAAACAACTTCATTGCACACACATAGCACCAATATTTATGGTCAGGACTGCAGCCAGGTCACCGGAGAGCAGAGGAGCTTCGACTTCAAACGTATTTTAGTACTTTCGTGGCAGATTTGAATATTGCGAGTACATTGATTAGTTGAGTAGGTAGGTAATAGTTGCGCGCGGTTTCAGGTGGATGTCTAGCACCGTGGGACAAAGGCATTGTTGTGGGCATCTGGGCCGCGGCCGCCGCGCACGCCTCTGCTCCGAGGCGGGGCGGTGAGCATACCCATTGGTTACCGTCGCCAGAGCGTGACAAGTTTCATTGGACAATCCAACCAACAGTGAAAGTGACGAAACGCTCCTTGCACGAAGCACCTTGGGCAGAATTAACTACGGCAATTAGGCAACTATTAAACTTTAATCCAACATTGTTAAATATAATTAAAATACATGTAAGTCAACATTCTATATAATATATAAAGCTTTAAACTACTTAAAGGAAAATCCTATTTTAATAAAAACAGAATTAAAATGTTATCGAAAAGATAAATAAAATGAAAAATATTTTTAAAAAGTTCACGCTTTTTCACATTTCAATTCAGTAAAAATCTGTAGCATATAGAAAAGGTAGATACAAATGATTGGCACACAATTATTTTTTGATTCTAGGCATTTTTTTATCACCTTTTGTTTGAATTGTTCATCCAGCCTAGTAGTCGTATGATACCTCCCCAGGTCACCATTGGTTTTTTTTGCACGAAATTGAAATTTGTGTACAGACATTTATCGCTGCCAGAGCTCTCGCAAAATAAGTATGTACCTAGGTACAAGCGTAATCCGTCGTCCTCATAATTACTCACTATTTATCAACAATTAAGAGTTGTACGCGTGGACTTTCCCTGACTGCTATTTCCAATGCAGTACAATGTACCTACTTAATAAAAATTGCTACATTCGTAAGAAGTTGCAACTTTGCGCTTCTATTTGACAAATCAATAAATTGTATAACTTTAACGTCTAGGGTTATAAGTCAAGTGTCTATATAAGCACTCCCCAACTGCGTGCTGTGGTCCTGGTTTTATTTACATAATCTCAAGCCTGAACCAAGATAAGCAACTACATAATTACAATTTGCATACACCTTACAAAATGTCAATGAACGACGGCTCCTACTTTTGAAGTACAAACCTAATTTCCGTGAGATATCATTATAAACAAATACGACTGACTTTGTACAACAAAAAGCATTAAGATGCAAATTGATACAAGCATAACGAGAAAATTAGCATTACGAGCGACAATATTGAAGAGTGAGTCAGCAAGTCAGCGCGTCAGGCCATCAGCTCCGGTTGTGCTCACCGGCCTATTGTGATGCAATGTAATAGCAAAGCGAGTAGACAAGTCGACTGGCAAGCCCGCCCAAGCCCTCGATCAATAGCCGTGAAATTCGATTATAAAAATCGAGGCCATGAAGCTTATTAAATTAAGTGACAGTAAGAAAATTCATCTACCCACGTGTATGGCAAGTACCTTCATTTCTTAAGTTATATGAGAGTTACTCATGAGTACCTACGTATGTACCTAGCTATGTAATACGTATGTCTTTGCCGAAGAACTTTTAAATAGATAGCTGTAGATAAAAAGTATAAAGTTGAGCAAATTGACCGCAAAAGAGTATTTTCGTGAGATGAGCACAATTACAATTCTCTTCATAACTTATAGCTATTAAAAGAAAGTCTAACCTATCCGAATTGGGGTGCTAGTAAATTTTGAGCTCGCTTCGGTCGCTCTTACAATCTTTGTTTTCAAAATTTCATGACCAAATTGCTTTATATACCCACCTACAGAACCAATAATAAAAAATATGATTTATGAAAAAATCTTAGAGTAGCTACGATAGGTTATAGAACATTTAGCTGTGCTTATACATTTTTTTCTGTTAGTAGGTTTTCCTAAATCTAAAATGGTTATTGTAGGGCTCTTACTAACCAGTGTCACAAACGTCTCTACTCTGTATAGATTTAGTTAATTTAAAGTGGTCTCTCAGTCCTCACAGACCACCACCCAGACCTCGACAAGTATATGGAAAATTTAAGTATTGTGACTACATAATTGAATTTGATCTGAGTTTTAGACCGCAATAACCAAAGACACACATTCCACACGATAGAGGCGAGTCACCTGTTTTCCGCTATTTTGATTATATCTATCAATTACACTGCGTTACACGATCTTGGTACCCACGTAAGTGTTAGCTGGAATGAATAGCTAATGAGTCACAGATTAAATGTTCCAAACATATGTGGTATCTATCACGTCTAGTTTTCGAGGTACATGCCAAATTATTTTTTCTATTACCACATTGATGAAAGACCCAAATTTTGAGAAAAAGCTTACTGACAAGGAACTTGATGCCTGGTTGTCGCTGAAAGCAGTTATTAAAGGGTTTTTATGGAATCGCAGGGGCGAAAAAGCTAGTTGACGACATGTTAGAAGCATATAAAAAGTTGGGTAGCAGAATTTCGTTAAAAATTCACTTCTTACTTTTCTTTTTTCCCAATAATCTTGGTGCAGTCAGTGATGAGCAAGGTGAGAGGTTCCACCAGGATGTAAAGAAGCTTGAAGAACGATTTCAAGGGCGTTGGGACACAACTATGCTAGGCGATTACTGCTGGCGTTTAAAACGAGAAGATCATTCAAAGCACAAAAGAAAAAGTTAAAGTTTTGCGATCTTTTGTGTTAAAACTTTTTATAATGTTTTTTTTTTAACCTTAATGATAAAATTAAACTTGGTTAATGTGAAAAAATCTGGTTGATTTAACTAATTTTCTTTAAAATATGTTTTAGCATTTAAATTTTTAGTAAAATTTGGCACATTCTTATGGAAGAAAAATGAGACGTGATGAATGGAAATTTTTTATGTATTTTTAATAAACTATAAGTATTCATAAGAAAACATGACATTTCAAAGCGGGTACTCAATTTTTTTTTTCATTTGTAACGCAGTGTAATTTTAGTCAGTAAATCTGACGGTTTGAGCAGGTATTTTTTTAATTTCCAAAAAATAAAAACTTTACAAAAAATCTTAATCACTACAAAAAAATTGTTTCCAAAATTAAGTTGTTAAGAACGAGTTAATTTTTGTAGTGAAGGCGGATTTTTTTTTATATTAAAAAGGTTTTTATTTTTCACTTTTTCGTTGTGATACACTGATAGTCAGGGTACCTACGTCTCACGCCGATTTCAAATAGCCCAAACACTACAGCACTGCTAGGATACATTGTTTCCTCGTCTTACTTCCGGCTTCTTCGCCATCATCAGATCAATTCGATGATACCCTATTAAATTTCTATTCATCATCAGACGTCCACTGTTGGACATAGGCCTTCTCCAAGCGCCGCCACAACGACCAGTCCTGTGTGCATCGGATTCCAGCAAACCCTAACCAACTTCTACTCAGAACTATTTATTTATTTGTATTAATTGTTGTAATGTAATATTTATTTCCACTCCAAATCGTACTTTTTCTCGATGAAAATACCAAAATCACTTTATGGTTGCCTATAATATTTGAAGGGTTCCCTCAATTCCTCATGGATTCCATCTCCAGAACTGGATTTGGAAAAAAATGGACCCATGATTTGTTAAGAAAAAAAAATTGCTAACTGGTCTATATATGTTATTATATTCTGAGGAACCAAAAAAAACATACCCACTACCGAATTATAATATTGGGGTGTAAGCGGCTTTATAGATAACTAGCTTCTGCCCGCGACTTCGTCCGCGCAAATTTTGTGAGACAAAAGTTGTGATAGCTCAAAAGTTAATATCCATGTTATATAAATAATTTATAGCCTATGTCACTCAGGAGTAAAGCAGCTTCCTATTATAGCTTCAATTTTTCCAATCCAAACATTAGTTCCAGAGATTGCCCCCTACAAACAAAAAAACAAACTTTACCTCTTTATTATATTAGTGTAGATTTACACCCAGACATAGCACAAATGATCGTGCTCATCACACAAACATTTTACCTTGGGTAGGAATCGAACCCACGACGTCCAGCATAATAGTCAAGGTCACTAACTAACTAGACCAACATGTCAGACAAATGAGAAAAAAAGAGGGGGTCTTTTTTGAACTAGGTAGAAAAGTCATATACTTACATTATAATAAATATTGATCATACTTTCTAAAATATTTAACAAAGTGGTTTGTAGCGACATCTATGATGCAGCATATTAACTAAAATACAGTAATATTATGAATAGTATTTTGAATTTTATTTCCGTTTATTTTTTTATTCATAATAGTCGAGAAATGTGGATAAAGTGCGCGCATGACCTACCTAACTCAGTCGTAGTGGAAGAACTTTTCCACGCGATCGCACCTTTAGTTTGGCAGTTTGATTGAATGTAAGAACCATGAAAACCGTCTGGTTACTGGGAAATCACATAAGAAATCAGCTGGACATAAATGCAATTACATTTCATATCCGTAGGATAGGAGATAATTATAACAACTTTACATTTAATTGAATTTTAGGGGTGTCTGGCGAGGGGTTGCCTCACACTAAGTGTCTAGTAATGGGTGATAATTTTTACGTACTAATACTATCCAGAAGAACATTATAAAAATTAACATTTATAATTAAACGAGTAACATATTCTAATTGCTATAATATTATTATCATGTTTTTTTTTTATTATAAAATGATTCATCCAAATAAACGCTTAAAAGACTCAGTAATAAAGTTAATAACTTGAACAAAAAAATATTTTTACGTCACTGTCCGCTGTCATATGTCAGTCTGTCAAATCGGCTTGTTTTTGTGTCAAAAGCTTTGCAAATCACGATTCGCGAAATAATTTACTTTTTCTAAAACTTGGGTTTGTAAAATGATTACTAACTTTGATAAACTTTGCGGTGAACTAGAAAAACAAGAACTAGAGGTAACTTTCATAATCTAAGTTAATTTATAGGTTATGGTAACGAATAATGAATAAAAACATTTCGAATAAAAAATGTACTATTGCAGGCCCCAACCGGTATAGCATCTCCATCTACTTATGCTCAACTGCTGGCTATATACCTATATCAAAATGATTTGTAAGTATTCTTTAAAACTAAAAGTTTTTTTTTCATTAACAGGCTTTGGTAAGGGCCAAAGCAAAAAGTTTCATATTTGAATTGGATATCTAATCATAAATAAGAATCCCATAATCATTATAAGATAACCATAAATTAAGAGATTTAAAATCTTTTTAACTTTCAATCATTTAATGTTTTGCAGGTGTAATGCAAAATTCTTATGGAAGAGAATCCCTCAGAACATAACTAGTAGTAATCCAGAAATAGCTGCGATTTGGGCCGTTGGCCAGAAGTTATGGAAGAAAGACCTTCCAGGAACTTACCATGCATTAGCTGCATTCAATTGGACTGAACCTGTTGCTAACATCATACGCGCATTAGAAGGTAATGTAAAGTACTGTCTGTACATTATGGTTAACATGGTGTTATTAAAGCATTTTTTTTTGTACCCATTCATATAAGTTTCTGTGAAATTGTTACTTTTTTGGTGTACAATAAAGTATTATTCTATTTTACTCTATTCTTAAACTCTTGAGCCTCAAGCAAACGCTGGCTTTCGCACACCTATTATCTTCCATTATGTCTAATTACAGTATTCCAAAGCTTAATAGATCAAATAGCATTGTGCCCCAGTCTCGGTCACTTTGAAAAGAATAACATTCTACTGATTAATGATTCTTTTATACCCTGTATCAGAATGAATCAGCTAAATCAAAAAAATGGGGGTATTTAGTAAACTTGTAATAGCAGATCTGCCGTGCTTATGATAATTGCAATAAGTCACATTTTGGTTGATATTGAATTATGTGACTTATTGCTATTATCATAAGTCACATTTTGGTTGATATTGAGTTATGTGACTTATTGCAATCACCATAAGCACGGCAGAGATATTAACCTTTTGAATACCATAATTAGAGACATAATTGAAAGACAACAGGTGTGCTAATGCTCTCGTTTGCTTGGGGCTTAAGAGTTAAAGTAGATATACCTGGCATGTTAAAAAGAAATACATTTTGTTTATTTTTTAGTTAGTTAAAGTAAGGGTTTATCAATTGTCTTATTCTTTATTGTACTCCAGAATAAATTACAACATATTATGTTGATAATAAAATACATGTACATAGGCGAGCTTAACTCTAAGTTGAGTTTTCTTCCAGCGAGTTATAGAGAAAAATAGACAATGTGTCAGGGATCAGTTAGACCATGTGAAAATCAGAGTTGTGTACTTCCTTTGTCTTTTTGCAGCAATTTAAGCCTTACTGATGGTCTGAAACCATCTTATCATCATTATTGTTTTTCTTCTGAAACCAGGAAAATTGGTTAGATAGTTGTAAAGACTTTAATGGTCATTTATGTAGAAACAATTTTTATGTGTCATAGAAGGTTTTATACAACATGTAACTTGAAAGTTATTAATAAATAGTTGTATGTTTTTTTAAGAAATAGTAAATAGTTGGTTGGCGTATTGATAGTCATGGATTTCATAGTTTCTAGTAAACCAAAGCGCATTAACTATTGCTCAGATGCTATTTTGAACTCTGCAGGCGGAGTACATTGGGTTTACTGGCTATGCCCCCCACAGCTGAATCCCATATGTCCATTTTGGCTTCAGAACTAAGTTTTAGATAAGTAGTTTACTGTCCACAGATAGTACAGTCATAAAACTTGCGATTTATTTCATCTCCTTTATTTTTGATGTGATATTTCCATGTTACCCACCTATTTAAATAGAAGACAAGATATTTCACACAATCTGTGTGTGGAAAGGTTTCTGGACCTAGTGTCACAAGATTTCCTAAGAGTAAACTTAATGTGTTTAGAGCCATTTATGCATCTCATCAAGCTGTTTCAGTAGTCTTTTGCTAGATACTACAGAGTTGTAGTCAACAGATAGGTCTGCTATATTGACAGTGGAAATTGCTTCAGTTATGCCATTAATTATGGGCAGATCCCATATAAATATAAATATATATTATATAGCATATAAATATATTATATAGCACTGGGCCAAGTACTGATCCCTGTGGTGCTCCAGCTTCTACTATAAACAATCTTAATCGTACTTCGCCCCGTTTCACTTGAAAGCAACGATCAGCTAAGTATGACTGGATGAGTCAAAACATAAGTTTGGGGAAGTTATTCCTTTACTTTACTTGTAATCCTTTGTGCCAGACGTAGTCAAAAGCTTGCTGTACATCTCTAGATTGGATGCGATAGTCGTATTTAAGCTGTCTATACCTTTATTTACGAAGAAATCCAGAAGATCGGACTTTGGGTCACTGGGCAAATAGGTAGCCTCACCTGTGGGTATAGGTTTTAGACTATGTCTTCAACACAGCATTTCAAATCATGTCCTCGAGTGACTTTAAAAATAGCTGTAGTTGTTTTAGTAAAGCTTTCTAAGCATAGGTACTACTGTTAGAAGGTGTGTTTATTATGTTATATTAGATGTTATGAATAAAGTTAAAGATCTCTTGTATCCTTAAAAAATATTTATTTTCTGGAACTAGTTTAGTGAAATATTACAGTGAGTGGTAGAATGATCAATTGCCAACAAAGATATATCTCTACTTTCTATATTACCTTTATCAAACATTGCATTGGATTAGGTTGGATGAAACAACAAGCTTTTAAACATAACCTTTGATGATAGGCAAGTTCTTTTTCACATTTTCTGAATTTTTTCTTAATGGTTTTCCAGATAAAGTACGGGAACGCACGTTCGACCTAGTGGGGCGCTCATACAGTTCAATATCACTAGACACTGTTGTCTCAATGACTGGCCTGAGCAAAGACGCAGTTCTGCATGTCTGCCGAGACCGCAAGTGGGTTTTGAATGAAGACGGTGTCACTGTGAGCCCCTCGCCACCTACCCAGCCCGCGCCCCTGCACACTTCAAGTGAAGACCAACTGTTCAAGCTCACTGAATTTGTATCTTTCTTAGAAAATTAAGTAAGTCCTAGTTATGTCTCTAATTCCTGTTGTATCTATTGTTTATATCAAGAGATAAGTCCATTATCTTTTCCTAAATTATGCAATGTTTTTTATAAGGTCTTTTGTAACTAACAAAATTGAAAACCAGGTAAAACAAAGTTAAATACACAATTAATTTAATCTCATTTATTACATACAAAACTAATTCGAAGTCTATATCCATAAGAACTAAAATAAAAATCTTTAATACAAAGATATTATTTTAATAGGTATAAAAAGATCAATAAAATGTAAAGTTAAGTGGCAGTGTAAATTCGTATGTTTTATCTTACAATAAAGCTGTAAATTGTCCAATGTTGGTATTTAATGACCACACTTTCTGTTGTCACAAACCTTAAAAAAAGTATAGGTATATCACAAGCAATACATAACTCACACAAACATTTGCTGAGCTTCTCATTGTAAAAAATACTACAGTCTATATTTCTAATATCTACATTTGTTTAAGCTAGGCACTTTTTAGGTTGGCAACTCTCGATTAAAATCTACCCTGGAAGGAAACTTGATTCTGTCTAGGCTGTAATCTCATTGAGTTGTTGTCGTCTTCATCGCCCAGCGTGGTCTCGTAGCCTCGGTTGACTTGACCTCCGTTCGGTTCGCCAAAGACGTCTTTCACTGATATATTGGCATTTGATGTTCTATGCCGAGGCACGACACCCAGATTATTGTTGAGCTGTAAACATAATCATACATATATTAGGTCCAAATAAAGTAAAACAAATTAACACTTTTTCAATAATCTCAGGCGTTTATTGCCACAAAATGTATGGCTATTTTCGGAACGGCACAATCATGCGTTTCAGTAGTTAGAAGCAGTAAAAACTTGATCTGAAAAAAACTGTTACGAATATTTTTATAACGTTACCAGTCCAGTCACTCCATATTCGTTATTGGCGCCAAGTGTCTGCATCTGTGATTTCCTCCTCTCTGCCATCACGGAGTTTCTTCTCGTCTCCAAGGCCTTCAATGTTTCCCGTCGCAACGTCATCTTGCGGTTAAGTACTGGTGTACCTACGAATTAATTGGATTCATGTTTACAAGCGTGTTACAGGTTTTCATTAATTCATCTTTGAAAAATAAAAATTCGATGACATGTGACATCCACAACCCCGCACTGGGCCTGCGTGGTGGATGACAGGTCATTCCTTCTCCTAGAGATGTCTGAATTCCTGCAGAGGGAACATTTTAAAGCTGATATTGTGCTATGCTAATAACATATTTTTGCTTCTATCTGTACCTGGTCCATCATTCGCGTTCATGTTGAAGAACCTCTTCTTGAAAGCCACATCCAGTGTGCCTATATTCCTCTTCTTCTGTCTTGCCTTCTCCAAATTGTGAATGGTCTTTCTTCTGCCGACGTTATGTGGACCTGATCCAGAGTCGTTATCATAATCGTCGTCTAAACCATTCAATTTCTGCAAGTCTTTCACTATTGCTATTGCATTCTTATCTAGCAAAGCGTCTTGAGATAAGTCATCGGACTGAAAAAAAAACAGAAAAAAATATATAACATTGCAAGAATTCCATGCATTCGGCTTAAAAAGGTTTGGCTTGTCTAAGTTAAATGTTTACCTTCTTGGAACAGAACCAATTCAGTTCTGTAGACGCTAATATGTGCGAGAGGGTTCCAAATCGATGGAACAACATAGCAGTGAACTGTATCACCAAAATCAAGGCGAAGAAGAATACGAATACTAGACCAATAGGCTCCAATTGCAAGTATTCTTTTGATATTAAAACCTGAAAATGTTATGGTTGCTTTAGATTTGTTTTCTTTTTTCGTATAATATGATCAAATTAAAAAGATTTAAATTAGTTATATTAAATGTCAGACATGTTCTTTTAGGCTGCACCTGTTTTTTTTTAAACAGTTTCGGTAGGTAACCTACTTATTTTGTAAATTAAATGCAACTTCAGTGAGCCTTAAAAGTACACCTCTGAGTACGAAACATTAAAAACAAAGATATTCGTGAAAATTAATTTAGAAGAATTTTCGTTTTGTTATATACAAGTGCATTATTTTGAAGTGTTGACGTTATGTGAAACATTTAAATGTGTTTTTTGGGATCTTTCCATCCACATTTACATTGAGATAGTGAAACACCAAGTTTACACAAAAATCACACAAACAGTCTGATCTAAAATTTGGTCCCGCAGGTGTATTTTCCCGTAATATCCTGAGAACTATAAAACGTGTTAAGCAAATCACCACACCCCTTAAGGTGTACAATTACGTATGTACAAAGGAAACCAGAGTCCCTGAGTTACTAGTGTTTATTAAAAGAAACTCCGCCACCTTAATAGACAGAACAGAAACATTAAGTTACTCCTCGGTGAATTGGATTGGAAAGTGTGCACATATTGGGAAAGTGAATGGTCATCACATCTAAAAACTCCAAGGTTTGGGTTTCGGGTTCGACTTCGACTACGGCGAATGAAAAAGAAATTAATCTGTACTTTGACGTTACGGGTCAATTTGGTCGGAACTGGATTGGAGAATAGGAAGTTGCTGGAGTGGTTGTTGGATATCCTTTACTGGCTTTAGGACTTCAACACCAATTATTGTAATATCAGCTCTTTTGGTGTAATACCGTAGTCGAATTTTCAGGTGTTATACGGGGTTCCCATAAAACAAAAAATAAAGGACTTTGGGTTTGGATATTGATTAGACGCAAAACCATCAGAGTTGTTAAGTCTTCAGTGTCGCCGGGACTCCATGCTGGTGTGCCCTCCCAGACAGACCGGTTAGAAGAAGGTCGTTAGGTTTGTGTAGTGACACACTTGAGTGGTAATATTTGGCTATACCTCGCCTGTTTCCTCGATGTACGTAATATTTGTCTTAATTCCCAAAGGCCAAATCACGTGGAGTTGATCTTTGTTCAGTTGTAATAAAAATACTATCAATATGAATAAAGCATTGAACATAACAAATGCGAAAACCGACTTATTGCGAAGTTCAATCAAGTCTCCTGCAATGCGAGCCTGTAAAATTTCATAAAACAAATACGTTTAAATAATTCGAATCAACTTTCAAGGGTGACTGGGGTCATGGCCAAGGTTAGGTACTTTCAAGTCTCGCTGGCAGCGCGCATTCCCGAGTCATCGTTGAACGCTGATCGCTGTGTAGTGGACTCTCACGTTACCTCTTGAGTAACCTCATCGTACGTTATGTTAGTTTTAACTCCGAAGGGCCACTTAAAGTGAAGGTTGTCCTTGTTCAGTTGTAGCAAGAATACAATCAATACAAAGAGGGCATTGACCATAAAGAAAGAAAAAACAGACGAATCTCTCAATTCTTTCAGATCCTTCGAGATACGGGCCTAAAATTAGGGGAAGATTATCATCATGAATATTTAGTATGACATTGTGATAGATATGATTGTGAGATCAAATTAAATGTCTGAAATAAAAGCTTATTTAAACATGGACATAAAATAAATAAAAAAATCATTAACTGCATGCCTGCTATGCTATTTGAAAGAAATGTGTTGTATGAAGCTTAAATCATCATCATTATTACAAAATACACACAAACTCTCTCATATTTCAAAAGTGTCCTTTAAGTCTTCGATATTGTAAAGAATAACTCTGTATTTTACAAAGTATATTGTACACTAGAAAACCGTATGAAATTAATCATACGTAAAATTTAAGAGCATATTTAAGCCATGATTGTATAACTTGTAATGTGTCAGTCCGGTGTTGGTAATGAACTAAATGAGCTCAGTTCTACTGACACCAGTCTTCAAATATTCTTCTTTACCTGTTCCTCCTTGTTAGCATCAATAGGGTACAAATATTTATCAATGAGATCTTTCCAGAAGGTTAATTCGGCGGGACTCAAAAAGTCTACTTCACCCTTTTTCAGTTCGGGATCCTCCATCCAATATGGATTTATGAGATCATCTCTTTTTTCCTGCAAAAAAAAAAACGTTATTTTTAACAACTTATTTTTATTACTGGCCAGTTATATCTGCGCATGTTCATAATTTGAAAATGTTCTCTTACCCTGGGTGAAGTAGAAAGGGTATCAGTTTCGGAATCGGAGTCGTTATCTTCTTCTGGTCCTTCAGCTAAAGCATCCAGCCCATGATCGCCACTGGTACTACCTCTCGGTCCAACCGATAGTTTCCGTCCTCTGCTCAAGCCATGTGGATCAACAGCCCTAAAACGTTCAATTAATTCATGTTAAAAATCAGGTATATAAAAAAAAGAAATAATAGTTTTGCACGTAAAATATACCAACCTCTCGACAGACTCCAGTTTCTTTTCCAATTTCTCGAGACTTGACGCAATGTGCAATAGCTGCACTTTCTCTTCATTTCCTTTGGGATGCGTACATAACAGACATTTGAATAAGCCAGCAAACGAAAATTCTATAGATCCTTCTTCTTCATTACTGTTCACTCCTTGAAGGAAACCTAACAACGACTTCTGCTTTGCTTTTTTCTTTGCTTCTTCGGCTTCTTTCTTTTCTGCTTCAATTTCCTATAACGGTATAAACGTATTGGTAACTTTTCTATTAAAGAATTAAAATTAAATAAACCAGTTATGTACCAACCTTTTTCGTTTTCTTGACCTGCACTTCTCGTGTACCCCAAGATACTACGTTCAGATTTATAATAGAATACAAAATCAAAAGCAAGTACATAGAGGGTATAGATAAGAGATAAATGATGCCGGGTACGATACACCAGAACTCCTGTGGATGCAAGCAAGCGGCTATGAAGAACGAGCTTGAGAGCGATATCAAGAAGATAGCCGATGGAGATCCTATACCGTCCTCGCCTAACTGGAGAGCCGTACCCACGATTACAGCCATCATTATCATGGCGTATGCCGTCGATAATATCTGAGCCACCAGTAGCTGAAATAAAAGAAAATGAAAATATGATAAAATTATACCAGATCAAGCATCAACTGTTCGTCTTGTACAGTTCAACCAATTTCTCAATGTCTCTCGAACTAATAATACTAACTTGAATTTCGGATTTCATCGTGAAGCAGACCAACATGAAGATCAAGATAGGATACAAGTTGTATTCGAAGGAAGTCCAGTTGTCGATTCGGAAAGCGGCCACGAAGGCACCCACCAACATAAGGAATATAGTTCCGGGACCCAAGATCGTGCCACCAATCAACATCATCTGAAAAAAATACATATGTATTTCAAATACATGTTTTATACTTAAATAAAAACAACTTAAGAAATTGTTGATTATTATAATAATATATGGTCTTTAACAGCAGAGGTTAATCAATTTGTTATCCAACATAAAAAAATAATTAATACTTGATCAATGGTATCAAAGACAAGTGTCTGAGGCGTGGTTTTCATGAATATTAGAGATCGCTTTGAAGAATGCCAGAAATGCGAAGGATGGCATATCAAATAATGTAATGTTATTTTAAAAACATAGTTTTAAATTAATGCGTATTTATAAATGTATTTGTTATTTATTTACACATACAGAAGTGGATTATTTCTGAGAGCCATTAATAAGAAAAAAATGTTACCTGATAAGCAATGTAAGGACTCGAAATGTTATCATTAATCTTTATAGTGTGTTTGTAGTCAGCGAGCAAGTCCATGATGTTGGCGATAGTGGAAGGCACCCAGCGACGACGTTGGTTGTAGAACTCGTTAAAACCTTCGGGACAATGAGTGTAGGCGTCGGAAGCAGCTGAATACTCTACTCGATAACCTCGTTGAAGTAACAGCGTACATAACCAACGATCTTCCCCTGTAACCCAAGAAATTTCCAATAAGATTCGATTACAAAGTTAAACTTTTTCACTTTCTTTCCTAAATTCTGAACTTTTCCCACCTTGATCGTACTGCACGTAATGCCGAGCTTCATCAGACCGCAAAGTGTATTTCTTCATAACGTTGTCGTCCATCAAAGCCTTTCCTCTGAAGAGAGAGAAGCATCCGGGACTACAGAGTACGCAGCCGATCATGTGTTCAGTCGCCTTTTGCAGCCAATGACCGATAGCGTACTCGAACATTTGATACCACACCATGGGTCCTGAAAATAAAGTTCAAATTTGATGTAATTAACTGTTTATTAGGAAAAAAAATAGTTTTTTAGGAAACCGGCTGATTCCATGTTTCTTTAGTTTTAAATATAAAAGTCTATTAGTTGACAATTTTCTGTTCTTACCAGAGCCTACAGGATGAATACGGCCACAAGCAGCTCCTAGGTTCTTGTTCTTCTTCATCAAATCGATAAGCAATCGTACAGCGTGGGGTTGGAAATCAATGTCTCCATCCAAGGTCAGCAAGAAGGTATTCTCAGCCATTACTTCTTTACGATCCACGGATATAGGCAGCTCCATTAGACGGTGACCGAGGAGATAGTACATGTACATCACCTGAGGAATAAATAATAGTTATTAGTTGAACCTTTAAACCCAGAACACTTCGTGTTTTAAATAAATTCGGTTTTTTATGAAGACCCACTATTTGCCAGTTTAATCTACCTGAGACCAACGTTTCCTGTGACGGATTTTCGCCTTGTCTTTCAAGTGACAGATCATCTTCGTCTTTCCTGGCAACAACCACGTCAAGCGGCCTCCATAAGGTGCGGGTAATCTCTTCGGTGGTCGAATACGAATGTTCGTCTGATGTACTTCGGAAGCCGCTTCGTCGATAGTGTCCACAAGGAGTTTCACGAAGCGATTCACTTGCGAATCATCGTCACTGTGATCTGATATTTCGAAGGCGTCGTCTAAGAAAATGTGCGCTGGAATACAAAGAATACAGTTTAAAATGCATCACACACAAAAAATATGGCCTAGAATCTTATAGCTTTAGTACGGCGTTTAAAATAGTTAGAAAATCTTACTTTCGAATTCGTAGTAGTCAGGGTCAACCACTCGTAAGTACTTCTGCGCGACTCGCCGAGCGCACTGATCCTCATCCAGCCGAAGGATAGACTTCAAGAACTCTATCATCTCGTCTTTCGTTTCGTGCCACATAGTAGCACACGCGTATATCCTGGTGATCTGATCTGAAGATTTGATAGCCTTTGGAGAAGAACCGGTGTTGTCTGTATGAACTGATATCGTTTCATAGTATTCGTCGCCTTTTTCTTTCTCTATTTCTGCAAGGTCCTAGAAATAAAACAAAAGATTTATTAACAACTTAGTTCGAAATTTTTTGTATCTTTTTTTTGGTTTCCATTTCAATATTAGTCAATTACCTCAGTCTTCACATCTCTCTGATCGTTTCTCTTTCTATTGAGAGCCATACTCTGGTCTATAAGTAAACCGTTGTACATCGGCATCACGAATAACTTCTCCGTCGAGGCCAAACGTTCTGCTTTAGGTGTCCAGATGTGTATAGTAATCCACGTTTGTGACAGCAGCCAAAGTAACCATATCCAAGCCATTTGACGGGATATGAAATCGCTTAATGTGAATGCTGAAAACAATAATCATAATATTAATACTAGAAACAACAATACATAGAGTGTCAATTTATATTTGATAGCTAAGCTTACCCTGTGGGCTCTCGAAGTAAAGATAATCTGGCACCGTTCCGTGGAAATAACAGTTGTCACTAGTTCTAATACCACACGCAGCAATCAATAAATTGACGACCAGAGGAATGACGAGATTGATAGGAAACGCATAACTGAAGCCTTGGATGAGAATCTTGCACGCGAACTTTCCAAATATGTAGCAGATGTAAGCCGCAAATATTTGAATAAGCATCACGTAGAACGCGGATTTGTAGGCAGCTGCTACTTCTACTGAATCTCCAGTCAGAGTTACGTTAGCCAAGTCAGGAATTACAGTTCCGCCTAGTTGAATTTGTACCTGAAAAGTCGATACTGGTTAATATAGGAGCTCATTCAGAAAACATTATATATTCAAACATAAATCTTTAACCAACCTCTTCAACGACAATACTGTGTGGTCCAAAGCCACTATTAAACAGTTGGAAGAACATGGCTGGCTCGTCGCCATCAAGCCATATGCTGAATAGGATGCATATGAGAAACAGCAAGATTTTCCACACAGATATGAAACGGTATGTATAGTAGCGAGATAAACTCAATTCGTCCTTCAATCTGCCCAGACTTTTGACTATACCTATGAAAAAAAAAGTATATGAAAGAGATGTTCAAGTCAAAGGTATTTCGTTTACCAGATTATAAGTTTTTACCTATAGGGCTCGATCGTGTAACATAGTTCTCCCACCATCCCAAAGATATACATAAAGATGAAACTGGTATCAACCACAGAACGGGCTTGTTCTCCAACAGCGGCCACACTATGAAGCCGGTAACTTGTGCAACTATAGCCGCCATGTCCACGATCACTTTCATGAATCGTTTCGAGTCCCGAGAGTTTCGCGAAAGCAACCCGAGTATCGCAGGAATAATGCATAGACAGTTGGTGATCATAGCTCCTTTGACCACGTCTAGTTCTGGGAGGATCATGAAGAAGAGCAGGCCCATTCCTATCGTATGCAGCGACTCTGCTACGAATACCTGAAACAGAAAACATTAGTCTGATAATTTGATTATGTTTTTTTTTGGGCTAACCCGTTTAAAAGAACATAAACTTTCACTAAAATATAAGCTTTCTGCGTAGCGCGCATTTTTACACGCAATATTTAATATTTATTCATAAATCGTGAGTGAGAGTTGTCATTCATATTATAATTCTCATGCCAGTCCTCATTTTTTGTTTAGTTTGTATCATAATAACAACTGAACCGATCATCATCACTGTACCTACTTAGGTAAATAATGTTTACTAAAGCTAGAACTGCCAATAAAAATGCCAAATAAATTATGGATTTGACTGTAGTGGGACAAAGTACGTAGATAGATGTACACAGAAATATTTAACACGAATGACTAGTGTTTAACTTACCACTATAAATTGAGCGCTCGTTGGTCTCCTCGAAGTTTTGAAGAAGCATATCCTCACAGAACGTATGAGTGTTCCTAATTCTGGGATGGCAAACGCTGCTAGGATAGCCCACATCCACGCCACACGCTCTTCGTCCGGCAGACTTACTATAAATTGTTTATCCCTACCTGGAAATTTGAAAGAAGTTTACATCAGTATTCATCATAATAATTTAGCCAAACAATGTTCCGTCCATACTTACGAGTGATTTAAAAATATAGTACCTAACAGACGTAAAAGTTTGGCCTCGAGTAACTTATTAAATCGACGAATTTTCGAAGTCTCAAAACATTAATTGCATTTCGTCATTAGCAACAATTATCGCAAGACATATTTGGAGTTTGGAATTAAGTAAATTCAATATTATTGGCAAACAAGCACGTCTGTACAGCAACTAGATTGTTAAGTCCAAAATGAATGTGGAACGCTCGCGGCTGCACCACACCGGATCTTGTTTAATGTGCGGACCTCCTTAAACGATTGCTGTTTGAAAGGCTTCACATGTTTGGCTTGAATCGGTAAATACGTACTAAAGTTAAATCCAACTTACCTAAATTCCTATTACAATACGCAATCCGTCTATCCTTCTTTAGCTGTGATGTCATGAAGAGCGTGGTGCCCTTTGCGACGACTCCGGAACCGAGAACCGCTACGAAGACGACTATATACGCCACCACTTTCAGCAACCGCACCGTGAATTCCAGACACTTCTGCGTCTCCATAGACCCACTGTCCTGCTTCGGCGGGAACTCCCGGAACACGTCCCATCCTTTCGTTTCTTGTACTGTCCTTTGGCTGAAATAGATAAAATTAGAAATTAGCTTTATCGTTGTATTCTTATTCGCTATCACAATTAAAACGAATCAATCAAAAAGAGTTGAAAAGTAGGTTTTAGTGGGTATTAACGCACTATAAATAGCAAAAAGGAGATAGCAAAAAAATCTTTGCTATCTCCTGTTTTTTCTCGTCAAAATTCTTATTTTTATCCAGTGGCGAGTGCGTAGAATCCTACACCTGCTAGATAACGCATACTAGAGTCAACATTGCAGCGAGAAAACAACTTTCACACGTTATTCTGTTGAGAGAGAAATCTCGAGCAATGTTGCGTTACGTTCGGCTGACGCAGCTTCCTTCCGATCGGCAATATTTCGCGAAGATGACCTTCGCGTGTGCAGCATATTAACGCGGATAGAAAACCATTACATTACAACGTTTATTATTGCAACACATATGCACATAGTAGTACTTGTACTGGTTGTGACAGTGGGGTTTACGTAAGGTAACCAACGAAGGTGGTAGGTGACCCAATTATTAACGTTGTTGCGGCCGTCTAGCTTGGCAAGTTAACAAAATTCGTGCAGTTATCTGACCATTGTATAAAATCATAAAAAGATAAGCGGCATATTTCGAAGAACGTGATATTTCCTTCACTTTTCAAACAAGAAATTGACAACCAAGAAACACTTTCTACATCAATTTTCATACAAGAGAAAAGTAATTTTTCATTCACTGGTAAACTTGCTTTCGATGACAATTTAAATGATTGAGCGGATCTGTAATCTATGTATGGTATTAGAAAGTTGTTGATTCAACACGGTTTAATTATGCGTAACGCCGCCATTACGCACACAATCTAAGGACTACATAAGAAGTAGATTTACGAGACAACTGCATTTGTATAACTTAGGTAATTTTTTATAATTAAACTTGTACATTACGCACAAGAAAATGATCTTTAGGATATTTTTTAAAACTTATTTTTTAGCTTAAACAGCGTAGGGTTGCATGGAAAGTACAAGCACTTTTGCAGAAGTTCCTAAACCTATGAAGATCATAAATAGAGAACTTAAATTGTAACAAATAGATTCTATCAGGTCCCACAGAGATGGGAACTCTGACTTCTGATGCCCTAGCGTTGACAACTTGAAGAAATTCAGGTTTTCTCATCTATGCAACTGTTTCAACTGTTTTCCACTTACTTAGGTAATCCCATAGACCTTGGGTCGTCTTTTAATGATTATTTACAATTTTCATTAGGTTGTTTATAAAATAATTTATTAAGCGTTTCACATCTTAAAAATACTGTATCACTTGCAACAATTACCTGTATATGCTACAATAATGCAAAGTCCCATTGCTATAAATCGAATTATTGTTATTGGCGGCGTAAAGCGGTTCCTCGGCATCGTCCCTTTCATAATGGCTTTTTCGGTCGTGGTCACTCATATTTACACTGTCACTGGGTTACCATGTTTAAAAAAAATCACATCGACGTAGAATTTTTTTGAAAATATTGTTTGGAAATTAGAAAAAAAGTTATCACCGGAATGTCCAGTCAGTTCGGATAGTACAGTAGAACTCATCGATTGTTATGAGGACAGCGAACGGTGCGCTCGCAATAACGAGTGCTTGGCCACCGCGTCGCCCTGTGATACGCTATTGTCTCCTACTGGACAAAGTATGAATATTAATTTCCTCAATATATGGGATAGGAACGTTATTACCACAAAATTGCCGGTTCGTGGTTCTGTTTGCAAATTAGTATGTAGCATGAGAATTTTCGTAACAGATACTTTGGTCATTGCTCGTAATAATGTATGTGACGTAATTATGAGATCGTGATCAGCAAGCTTGAGATCTATGGGATTTTAATTCATGGAAATCATTAAGTTACTTTGTTCAGTAACAGTATTTAGTGACAAACAATTCGTTGATTTATTAGGTATATAGCTTAAACATGGGCAATGAGACCGCCTATTGTACACTTATTTTTATTAATGTTTATCCAGTGATAATCTAAGGTGTGCAATAAAGAAATTAATAAATAAATATCATCACAAACTTTTCTTAGCAATAAAGGGATAGAAGAAGTTGCCGGTCTACTTGTAAGAGATCGGTCGATCTCTCCCAAACTCTTACTACAATCATGAGCTTTATTTTCGCCATGATACAGCACATAAATTAACAAATTACCATTTATTTGTCTATTCATATGATAGAAAGCGGAAAAACAAACTAGCAGATAACTATTAAAAGTAGTGACCGATTGAAAACACAACTTTCTGTGATGAAATGGCATGAATAATATATGTCTATTTAAGCATATTTGGAGTTAGGTCCCCTTTGAGCTCCACCCGATATCAAAACTTCAGACCTGTTTTGAAGAAAGACACGTAAATCTGGATTTACATTCAAACTAAGCATCAGCACATACAGGCCAGCCTTTAGCTTCAAGTGCAAAACATAAGCAAACGTTGAGTACTACTAATAAACCGTAGCAACCAAGAGAGCAGGGCACCATACCATGGGGTACTTCATATAATTGTATCTAAGACAGGTATACCAGGTCTAAGATGTATAAGTATTTTCTCGCTAAGCCTAATCAGCATTACCAAGGCATTTGTGGCTTTTCCATATCATTTGGTGGTAAATCCGAGAACGTTAATAAAACAAATGACAACCACATTGACGTTTATAATTTACTAAACGCCGATTATAAATATTCAGATAACTTGTATTAAGCTGGGAAATAAATATGGCGTAACAGCTGCTATGCTTTTATCTTTGACATTCATGGCTTTTCTCTTCTATTTTTTTTTACTTTCTCACGATTCACTCTGTCTATCGGTGAAAATCCGTACAGTAGTTTTCAAGTTTATCGCTAATAGCCAAACAGACTGACGCGTTATGAGAACGTCAAACGGCTATATTTATTCTTCAGTTTAAGCTATCTGACTTCAAAAGCCAGCCTTTAAAACTCGTCAACTAACATTTTTTCTAGTTAGTGCTAAGTTTTACCCAGTGTGCGGAGAGTTCTTCGTTCAGCAGTGGTGAGCACGCGAAATTATATCGTCGGCCGTTCACTAATTGATATGATCGCATCGGCACCGCCGCGCCGCAAATGAGTGACGCCTCTGTTTCAACACTTTCCAATCAGTAACTTCCAATAATATTACTCGTTGCCAAATATTACCTCTACATATTACGATTGGCGTCTAATAAGTTCATTCAATAAACGCTACATTTGTTATTCACTGAGATCTAAGTGGAGTGTAATCTTGGACTTGTTTGGGGGTCAAATGAAATGTCTCTTTTAGGCTACATTTCTACAGTGATCAGGGAAGAGCAGGTTCGTCGTGTTGACTCTAGTACCTAAAAGTTTAGTTCTACTTCAAACTTTCAAGGCACCAACGACTGACCTACGACAAACATTTTTATGTAAAGAAAAATCATATATTTTTTTTAAGAAAACTCGGTCATTCACGAACAGAATACAAATAAAAAATTCCAGCGATTTACTTGGCTTGTTGGTCTAGTGGTTAGGTTAGGTCGTGGCTTCGATTCCCCCCAGGACAAACATTTGTGTGATGAGCTCAATCATATGTTCTGCGTCTGGGTGTAATTTATCTAAGTATAATATGTAGGTATGTATTTAGAAATATAAAACTACGTTTATCAGTTGTCCCATAACACAAGCTCTGCTTAGCTTGGGACTAGACGACGTTGTGTTACAGTTGAGAAATATATATTATATGTATTTAATATTATTACCTACTAAAAATCTACAGATTTGATTTCAAAATTAAAAGATTATAGCAGTAAAACGTTTCTTGTACAATAATGAGACAAACAATCAAATTGATTGCATAATAATAAGATTTTTTCTCACCACAAGCCAAGAATTACAGACAATCTTACATTAAGATTCATTAGCTGTCAAATTTTGGTTGTGCATCTCTAGTGCCCTTGGTATTGCATATCATTATCATTACATAGTATAAAACAAAGTTGCTGTGTCCCTATGTATGCTTAGATCTTTAAAAGAACGCAACGAACGCAACGGATTTTGATGTGTTTTTAGATAGGATGATTCAAGAGGAAGGTTAATGTGCACCCGTGCGAAGCTGGGGTGGGTCGCTTAGTATATTCTATAATAGATTGGGGCCAGTTTCTAATCGATAAAAGTATTTTTTGAGGTATCTTTGTGTATTTTTTTCCTCTTTAGTCCTTCACTCTTGACAGAGTTGTCGTGGTTGATCATGTTGCATTTTCGTTGGCTAGTGAAGCTCCCGCGATGCGTCTCCACTTGACTCGGTTTACGGCGTCTCGGGAACAGTATTTTTTTATAATGCTTTAAACACGCTTTTTATGTAGAATTTATCCTGAAGCAAATATTTTAACAACACTGTAAACAGAATTTATTTAATTTTTATTTATCCGTCAGCTAACCAATGAAACCCGTCGAATTCTAGTAGATAAACAGGTCCTCGTATGAATTAATTTCCAACCAACATGAGGAAGTGAAAAAGTTTCCATAATATTATTCGCTTCATTAAACTTACATCCAAATAACAATATAGAAATATACAAGGTTTAGTTTTATAAAACCAGTTCTATAGCTTAATATTTATGCACAAACTGCGTATTGAGTTAAGTTACGCACAAAATGTTTGTTTTGGAATATATTATTAATCTGACTCATCGAAAAAGCCCGTACCAATACCTGAGTGTCAAATAATTCTACTGGTACCTCTATTATTTATTTATTTATATTTCATGTACAGTAGTGGTACATAGGCGGACTTAATGCTACAAGGCATTCTCTACCAGCCAACCTTTAGGTTAAAAAAGACGACACTGTGGTAGGTGTGCACAATAAATAAATTACAGATATTTTAAATAGATCTCTATGTTAATTGTCGAGTAATAACAACCAACCTAATTATTTAGTAGACAGTACATATGTTTGAAAAACTTTTCGTCGCACCTGTTCCTATATAGAATAAATAATACCTAGCTTTGGTTTCTATTTATGGACGTGATGTAATTTAAATATATTTTAATTCGTGTCTCAAATTGCAACATGCGAAATTGATAGATATATTTTTTCACGAAAACGAGTTAGTCTCGGTTGTGTATCTACATTCATGTGCATTTAGTATCTGTATGTGTAAGTTATATAGAAAATTCTTTTAGGTACATTGTGCTTACCAAGCTTACGCACATGGAAGCAAATGACTGTCGACAGTTAATAACTAATAAAGTAGGTACGTGAACCTACAGGCACATTCGTGACCACTCCACCTTGGTGAGCTAGAGCAACTATCCTATGTAACCTATTGCAAATTTTATCTTCACCCTGAGCTAGCAGTCACCGTCGCTAACATTTAAACACGAGGTCGGAATTCAAATCAAATGCTCGTATGTAGTGACCTTCCGCCACACACGATCCAGACTGTCGACAGTCATATTGGCCGCGTCTAGGTGGATTAGGTATTTGTCGGCGCGAGCGCAGCCTAAGCTTGCCACTCAGAACAATAGATCGTTCAATGTCGCTACAGCTCACGAAAACTTACGAAAGCCTTCGCGAGGCTCGCGTGCACGTGCACCGACCCACGCTGTTGTAACATAACAGTAACCCGTAATGTCATAAAAATAAAACAACAATTTCTTTGGCCAAGATTATTATTGTGTTTCAATAACTACAAGTTACAAGTAGTTAACTTTAAGTGGATTGGTATAATCTGTTAAGAAACAGTTTAATAGTCGTTCCGAAATTCTGTTCCAATATTTTTCATAAAATTTTGACTTTATTATGTTTTCGAATTCACTTTGTAGCAAAATTTATTAATATAAATTTCATTGTTTCAATAAAATTGATAAATCAATGGCCTCATTCCTAAAAAAAATACCTACTGCATTCAGAATCTCTACATTAAAAAACATTTTAATAAATAAAGCTGCTTTTTAAGGGATTAGTATAAATTTTGCCTAAAAACTTTTTTCAAGTCTAAAAAGATAGCTTTGAGAAAGATAATGTAGTGAAAAAAATTTTTTTCAAATATTTATTCTCCGCTCAATGTAAAAACGTCAAACTTTCTAATTTCTATGTGGCCATCATAAGGTAAGGTTTTGTTTGATATGCGTGCCGCTACTCCCAGCCATACCCAATGTCCACCGCGGTGGAGGTCATCGACCATGGTGTGGTCGGGAGCATTATGTTGTGCACACGTCTGCCAACTTCCATGTTTGTCATAAACCTCTTTGAGCTAACAGTTACGTCATTACAACTTTATGGTAAATACACATAACATGCCGTTTAAAATATTATGTTCAACATCTAACTGTCAATAGGTAACTAATTCGTGGGCAGAATATAATGATCATATCTTGTCTACTTTTTCATGAAAATATTAAGACAATTTTCTGCATTTTAAGACCTGTACAAAGAAAATTATTCTATGACCTTAAAATTGAGTCTTATAATTCTAAAAATGTCACCTTCGCTCTTGCATCATGCTAAAACTTATTAGCAAAACTAATCGCGTTGTATATCGTTTGCAAGATATTAATAATTTTATCATCAATTCACTTTATGTTGTCAAGAGTGGTATACAGTTCTCTTTGCTGTTATTCTGAGCCCAAAACAACCGGTAAGTATCACATTGGTCAGCCAGTAGGTACTGTACTACCCAGCATTCTGGTCACGCCCGACCCCGCTCGTCTCAGCTACCTCCTACGAAAGCGTTTACTGCTAGACACAGTTCAATCTTAGTCGAATAAATAGCCTTATTAAATCTATTCTTAGAAATAAGGACACTAAGATTCATCTAAATTGTATTTAAAGCTGGGAATCTATGTATTCAGGCAATAACTAAACGTGATCTAACAAACCGAAGAATTGAACGATCTGGAACAGACAGAATAAAAATTCTTAAAGTCTGACTGCATCTTGGAACAATATTATTCTTTTTTTTACAAGCTAGATACCTGCTACAAAGAATGTAAACTTGTGAATTTGAAACAGGATATAAGAACTACAACATATTGTCTCAAGGTTAGACCTTAATTTCTCATCTAGACTTTAACAAGCATCTTAGAGCAAGAAAACATCACATGAGTCCATTATAGACCCTATAATATAGCTCGTAGAGGCCTCTATGAGCGAAGTGGGGCGCAAAAATGTGGCGCAGTCGATCGATCGAAAGTTGTGTCGTCAGAGTTGTCAACCTTGGCATTTGAACGGGTTCCGGGCCACGGTGACCGATCGGCGCGAGCGACTCGACCTCTGGCTAAATAAAGCTTCATACTAAACAATGATCTTTTACATTATTACTTCTCTTTATCATAGACTACGTGTATTTTTGTATGTTTTGTATGCTAATGAAGTTGCATTTGCCACCTAGGATAAAGCTACTGCTTCCTTAATAAAATGCCAGTGAAAAATTACCACAAAAATAACTCTACTGGTTTATCAGCCAAAATACTCGTACTTAATTATAAATTCTGATCATTTCTGATTACGGCGTCGATAGTCACGAAATTCTGAATTTGTGATATTGAGCAGAAGAAGCTTTCAATAGGTACCCGGAATGTGTACCTAAAGATAAAATCTCATGGTAGGAAACTTATAGTATAAAAAAATATCATTGTGAATCTGACTCATCTAATTTGCTTTAAATTGCTCACCATAGTTATGATGGGAAATTATTATACACACTTGGGTATGCCTAACCACATAATTATGCTTTGAACGCTATATTAATATCGTCGTTACTGTTGTTACCACTAATGAGATATTTAACGGCATTCTAATTGATTTTGTTTTTTTTCTAGTAACTTGCGTAATATCGCTACGCGCAGTGAAATCGTTTTATCGGTGATAAAATATTCTGTAATTCCAATTGAATCATTTTATTCCATAATAGACGTTACTTATATAGTTTCAATTTAAAATTTTGGTTGAAATTGCATCCAAATACGATCTAAGTTTATGATCACATTTGACCTTACAAATGCTATGTTAGATGTCTCTTCGTTAAATAGCCTTCACAAGAAATTGGTGTCATGAATCTTCGCATGATTTATTTGGTGATTTGACGCACTATATGGTGACAATAATAATTTTAACGCTTTTATTAAAAATTAAGTCATTGTGTAACATCAAAACTTTTATAAGAGGTTTAAAAATAATAAAATAACTAGGTTACAATACTTTTATACAATACTGAACAGTTTAATTTCAAAGTAAATAAAAGTGTCATTATTATCTTATTTACTCGGTTACTTGGCAAAGGTGAAAGTATAAGGTGTATATTATGTACTTAGCACATACACGAGAAATACTATCGAACGATTGCCCGACGATGACGTATCTCTTTGATGGGGACGAGTGATATCATACGTTACGGAGGAGGCTGTTCCGCCTTGTAACGTAACTCTCAGGCGAGCTTTTGTTTTAAAGATAAAGTCATATCTTTATATAATAACTAGCGACCCGCCCCAGCTTCGTACGGGTGCAATGGTGATATTAAATTGATTATGCATATATTATACATCAGTGGCGAAGGGTGGATATTTTCTGAAGAGAAGCCGGAGCGTAAAGTCAACTCACCTAATGCAGCACACTCCATGATGCAAAAAAGTAGGATTTACATTGCGTTGCACATCAAAAATCTGTTAATTACAGCAGTCTACATGAATGAATGTCATTTCAAAATGATGTCCGCAATCCACCGCAATCCAATACACAAAATAAATGTACAGTTCACCTGGTTCACCACACATTAACATTAAAAACAAATAAGAAACGACAAGGAAACAATATCAAAACATCGAATTATTCGCGCCACCCAAACAATTAGCCGCCATGTCAATTTTATTGTATAAAAAATCCTGCCAAATAAAATGTATTATTCGCCAGTAAGAATTATAAACAGCTAAATTCATTCTTATTTTGAATCATTATAGTCAAATAGGAATTAATTTTTCTGTCTCGCTCGCACGTGCATAGACATCGCTGAGTAGGTATGGTCTTGAACCTGGATACCTGTGCATTACTCTTATTATTATTTATTTTACTCATAATAACCCGGCGCGCAGCGGCTTATTTTGGTACAATTTTCTGCGAGTTAAAAAGAGACAGAACGATTTAGAGAGTAGGTGTTAGTTTATGGGAAAGTAAGAGATAGATGCATTGTATGGGATTTGGATGTTTGAAAAGGGAACTCGGTATTTTTCAGCTTAAGATTTTGACATTTTTATTTCAAAGTTAGTAGGCATTTAAAAAATTGGAAGTAAAATGAGCAATAGAACGAACTAACAGATCGTTAACCTGTAGAACAAATTTTCATAAGGGAAGCCGATGGGAATCGTGTTATATGGACTCTTCGCCACTGTTATACATATAAACCTTTCTCTTGAATCACTCTATCTGTTTAAAAAACAATTAAAAACCGTTGCGTAGTTTTAAAGATCTAAGTATACATAGGGATCGACAACTTTGTTTTATACTAGGTATGTAATGATATCCATAGGCAGTTGTTAAAGACTACTCCTTAAAATAAAACCACATTTTTGCTTCATCAAAGATTAGTCAAGTGTCTATGCTCTGCGATTTTGTTTTCGTTTTTTAATCCTTTTGGCATGAGATAATCTAACTAAAATATTATGTCTGGCATTCCTAGAAAATTATTCATCTAAAAATCGATGCCAAGGTTGGAAACAGAATCAAAAGCTCTTGAAGTAGTGTGCATGCATAAACACTTTTCTAATTCTTCTACATAAGCAGGTATATTAAAGAACAATAGGCACTCGTATGGATTGCACACCCAATGCTGTCTGAAGTTGTGGTTGACACTTCATAATAAATACTTCATTGAAGACAGACAGCTGCAGGGAAAGGATTATGATTAATTTTATTTTAGTAAAATGTCATTTATAGAAGTAGATTAGTTATATTTTCATGACATACACCTAAGTTCGTTTAATCATTATAGACAAGAATACGGTTTAAATTGCTAATTCTCGTTTTGGTGGAAATTAACTTCAATACTTTCACGGCATTCACGATGGCAACCCGCTGATTACTCGGCTGTTTTTTTTTTTCATAAAATGTTTGCGCACAGAGTGTAGGAAAGGTAATAACTGGAGTATTATTGACCTACTATTTAATTTGTAAGTAGATATTACTCTAATTTGTATAAACACCTACAAACTAAAGTTAACTCCGTAACAAAAAATACATTTAGTACACACCTTCCACCGTAGATGTCGTTAGCGAGCGGTGTGAGCTCGTCGTCGGAGTTGTCGCTGGCCTCCTCACGCCGCGGCTTCCCTCCCGACGTCGCCATTATTTACTAATGTCTGAAAAAAACATTAGAAAATAAGTACATAATAGTTACCTCGAAGGCTCAGCTGCAGGTTTTTTAGTCAGTAAAAGTCTGGCATATCCTCTCGCTCCGAGCATGAAATGTCATTGGATGATTTTCCTACTTAAAAAAAAAAAAACAAAATAATAAAATAGTCTTTAAATTACGCTATTTTCAAGGACATGTATGGCCCATTTCAAAATATTTTTTGTTTTCTTGCCTCAGTTAAAAACTTCATACTAACATTCACCAAAAAACTTGTGAAGAGTTACAACAAATCTTCACGTCCCTTTTCTTCTTCTCGTTCTTCTCTTCATCTTTAAGGTCTTACTTTAATTTGGTTCTTATTTTAATTATGGTACAATACCTACAATTAGACACACAAAAGTTTTTTCGCACTAGCTATTTATTTAAGACTGTATTTGCCAAAATAAAACATAATTAGCAGATGTGCCGTGTATTGGCGTACTTACTAGAACCGTTAACAGAGAAATTGTCGACATCACGACTTTCCATTTTGGACGGCTCCAACTGTGTCCACTGTCACGCTTTTACGGACTTGTGTATCTGACTGTGTCATACTGTGAATATCAACAAGCTTGACTTTTGTCAATATGGGCACTGCGTTCCAATAAGTTTATTTCTGAAAGTCGAGCTTTATACTTATTGCTTGGGTTAACTTGCATGTTGTTTGTGAAAAAATCGGGCAAGTGCGAGGTGGACTCGCGCACTGACTGTTTCGTACAAACGTTGTATTATGTTTTTCATAATATAACGTTTTCCGTTTTCTAAAGTAGTCTCAAAAATTTTTCCGAATTGCAAAGTAAGTTATTTTTGTGACGTAACTACAAATTTACAATTTTCAGAATTTTCCGTATAGTTACTCGTGTTATGAGATTGCTTCTTACCAAATTTCAGGATTCTAGGTCAACAGGAAGTACTCTATGAGTTTTTATTTCCTTAAGAGATCGTTTTTGTGACATAAACGGCCGTATCTTTTTTTTTTCGCTGACTTAGAAGTTTAATGTTTTCACAACTTCAAGTGACCGCAGATCACGGTATATGTTTTTAATTTTTTTTTTGTTCCTAATAAATAAATAGTACATTGTTATACGAGGGATGAAAGAAAGTTATTTAGTCCCGAGAAATTTCTTGGCGACCGAGCGAGAGCGAGGTCGCTAATAGTTCGAGGGACTAAATAACTTTTGAACCCGAGGTAAACACTGTGCTTTTCATTACGAATACGAGGAAAATAATAAAAACCTGAGTCGTCGTCAAAGGTATGTTTTTAGGTAGGTATATTTTTTTTTATTTAGGCGGTAAGCGGTTTTCTCCTCTTAAGAATCTTGCGTTAAATTTATAACTGAAGCTGATGAACTTATCGTGTTAATAAAAATTTCTTGTAACAGAGATTTAGCAAAATGTAAACAAAACTATACACCTCGAAAAAAAAGGAAGATCAAATCGGCCACAGATTATAGAGAGTCTACCATTTACCCGCCAATTCTTTTTTTCAGTGTTCGGCTCCCTGGCTTTTCAGTCAATAGTTTTCATTTTGTCATTGTAAAAATGGGCCTGGTCAACATTTTTCTCAAATATATATTAGTTTTAATGAAATAATTGAAAGTAAATTAAAATAAAGTCATAAAAAAAGTATTCTTAAATTATTTCTATTTCTATGTCATTTTAATTCGGTATAAAGTTTCGGGTCACGGTGTAATAGTAATGTCAAAATTGAACTAGTTTTTTTTAAATATTTGCTGTCTAAATATTAAAAAAACAACTGTCAGTTGTAAAATAAAACTCCCTAGGGAGTAAAAGTACTTCTTCCAACCCTGTCCGCAGGCAACTTTACACCTACTTTCAGAGTATGAGTAATGAAAATGAAATTTCTACTCGATACCTCCACGTGAAAAGACAGACAAACAGACGGATGGACAACAAAGTGGTCTATAGGGGTTTGAGAAACAATTTTAATCATTTAGAGAATTTTAGAGAATTAGACTTCGTTTTACTTTTACTAAAGTTTCAAGATCACCCTGTTTTATTGTACTAAGTCTAATTCTATATAGAAACTCAAGGATGAGTAGAGACAAAACCTTGGTTTGGTTTTTCACTTTGATACCATATTATTGGCTTCTAACAAAGCAAAGCAAAAAGTTAAATGCTGCAAAAAATATTCAAATATCGTTTAAAGTTTTGTCACTATTCACCCTTGAGTTTCTATCCACCCCGTTTTACAGTCCCTACCTATATTAAGTAGAATGCATTTTTATTAATAATAATTTCTTCATTATCAAGATCAGGTATAAACAATACTAGCGACCCGTCGTAGTTTCGCACGGGTGCAATGCTGATATTAAATACATTTTGCGAGGATGTTACATATAAATCTTCCTCTGGAATCACTCTATTTACCTATTGAAATAATGCGCATCAAAATCCGTTGCGTAATTTTAAAGATCGAAGCATACACATGGACAGACAGCGGGAAGTGACTTTGTTTTATACTATGTAACGTAGCACCTTCGTAGCACAGGCAACTAGCCTGCTACGCAGTCAGACAACAACAGCGCCGCAAAGATACTTGAATGCCTAACCTTTTAAACGATCTATAAAATG
Organism: Mythimna loreyi; assembly: GCA_029852875.1. NCBI lineage: Eukaryota > Metazoa > Arthropoda > Insecta > Lepidoptera > Noctuidae > Mythimna > Mythimna loreyi. Next base: position 9,969,056 of record CM056786.1, read on the forward strand.
ATCCTAATTTATGGTGCCCTCTCAACTAAGCGCACGGCTGACCTTTCAGTTAAAGGTTAAGTATTCAGCCACAGGTACTATTTATCTTATATGCTAATATGCCTAGTTTTACCCACAAATTGTTCATATTTTTTTTTTATATTAGGAAATCCTTGTAAAACAATACTTGCTACACGTTGATAACGATCGAGGCTGAGCTTTTCACCTTCTTAGTTGTAATAAATTAACCGTTTAGCGGCCAAGGCTTTTACTTTGTCATATAACTGATGTTGCATCAAAATACATTCGTAGCCAGAATCACTAGATAAATGATTCTTTGTCTCAAGGATACGACTGTCTCTTAACACCCTGAAGGTAAAATATCGGAGTTGTTCGGAGAATAAGAATGTATTGAGTGCGTGAATCACAGCGAGTCCAGCAGAACTCGCGCATTCCAGCCAGAGCCTTCGACCTTGCCGGTCATTCATCCCTCGCAGAGTTATGGACCTTCACGACTGATTTATTGCTTATTCATTTGCATCTAACCACATATTTTGTATATCGACATACTGCACTTCTGAAGAAAGGTATTTTCGATTTGATTTCTTTCAAACTCGGACATATGAGTATCTTACACTAATATTAAGAACTTCAAGTTTTCCTGTTAGGTATAATAACTTAGGAACAATTATACATGCTTCCGTAAGGAAGATGTAGGTAGGGACAATGACCTTTTCACAAGGAAACAACATGTTACTAAGGAAAGTGTTACAACATCTGCAAGTATAACGATTACGCCCGTCAGTTTTTTTACAGTTCTATTGAAGTCTTAGCTAATTGTTCTTCATTTAATATCGCAACACTAAAATATAAGGTTATATAACATAACAATAGGCAGAACCTGGCACACATCGCGTATGTAACATTTTCAAGGTACCACCACAAAGAAGTCATAAACATTGTTAGGCTGTGTTCTTGCATTGAGCAGGCGATGTCCATCGTATCAGATCACGGCGCTAGTGGGCACTGTGGGCAGGCTGCGCCCGCGCCGCCGCTTACAAGGTCAGCGACTTCGGCCTCAGCTGGACAATGGACCCTACCCTTACACGCACTTTAGAACAAATACTATTCCTATGTAGCTCAAGACTTATTGGACTCAATAAAGATAGTGCACACAAGGAACCAAAACTGAACTGAGAATATATAATTTTGCTATTGCTTGTTCGCGTCGCATGGAAACACACTCGACAAAATCTCACTAGAAATTGACCTGACAACTTGGTAGACGCTGTTATAAGTACCATCTAACGCTTTACAAATATAGAATAATTATCTACAGATCAGATTTTTAGGTGATGTTACTCTATAGTATTGTTTGTTCATTAATGTGCTAAAAACCAAGCGAGCTCACAACATAACTCTATTTTGTTTTACAAAATTAAATGAATGTTTGGTATTTTACAAAGAATCTACTGATATCAAACGATGTCTTAACATTCTACGCTTTACTTAATTAGCGTTTTACAAGTCTGACGTAATTCGTAACAAGCGGAAACGATCAAATATTATGTACGAACTAATGTGGCTAATATTCTACCTGCCAGAATAGGGTTAATAACCAGACTTCGTACACAAAAGGTAATAAATTAATACAAGCTGCAGTTTTGGGGTCAATCATATAAAATAAGTGGAAACGAATGTCTTTACGTGATATCCCGAAAGTGTGAGACAGAGTTGTTTGAATGTTGGCTGAGAATCGGAATAGCAATCTAAAAACGACCACAATTATCTCTTTAGTGGGAAATACAAGCAATCGATTGATTGTTACAATACAATGCGCATTCAGACATTGTAAATGACATCAAAGCACTAGCAATGCAATAGTAAATCATAATTTAAATCGTATTACAAGCACCAATGTGGTCGGACTGGTGGCGAGGGCCGCAGGTTTACTTTCACTGCTAGAGGCCGTCAGCTGGCAGCCCTCCTGCCCGCGCCCGCGCACCGTCCCCCCTCCCTCCTCCTTGCTGCTGCGCAACACTGCCTTATATTCGTACTTTCGTAGCTTTACATAGTGTCGCTATCAAGTACATGCCTTGCACAAGATGATGAGTTAACGATCAGGAATGCTTTGCCTAACGCCAGCCTAATTCACAAGCCCAATGGGAGTGTAGATAATCTTCAGCTTTTAAGGAGTGCCGATTGATGTTAATTACGAGAGCTGGCGAAACCAGTTTCGTAGATGATTTGATGCGACAAGTGACTGTGAATTTTAAGATTTTCGTGTGTTTCGCGTGTTTAGGTATTTACGGTTTAAAAAGATCAACTACACACAAAATTAAACTTTCCCAAGACTACAAAAGATTTAAAATTGATGTAGCTCAATTAAATCTTTCTTGAGCTTCGCCTCTATTAAAGCTTTAATCAAATGTTCTATTATAAAATCGTAAACGGCTGCGCGCTAATTCGTTGGCCATATTTTTTTTTATCATAAATGGGCAATTGACTGGCCTTAAAACTGATTGATTTTATTTACAATATCGCCAACAGTTTGAATCAACAGGAAATTCAATCTGTTAAGTTGTCGGAAAAGCTTTATAATCCAAATTATTTTTGAGACATAAAATTAGCATTTAATCGTTCTTTAAGCAAGTTAATAAACAAATCGTAACGATCTTAATGTAAGTAAGTATCACGCTGGATCAGCGGAGCGTGGAGGAGTGGGGCGGGCCGACCTCGAGCGGCGACGGAGCCGATCTACACCCGAGTCACCCGACTGACTTGTCATCTACTGACACAACGAGCTATATTCCTAGAAACATTTTTGCGGTTCCAACAAACCCGGATGCTCAGGTTCAAAGACACTGCATCTTTGTTAGTTTTGCCAAATAAAGAAAAAAAGTTCACTGTCACGTCTCACTTATTTTCTTTCTGTAAAAATAGACCAGACGTAATAAACATCTGGTAATGCAAACAAAAATACTCGCAGAACTGTTACGAAATCATGCTACAACCGCTCGATCGTTGCATTATAGATCTATCTTATTTCTGCCCTACTTTAGCTAGCCTCGACGAGAATATATCCTATCCGATGCCTATATATTTATTAGATTTGAATTCGTTACTCAATCATGTATCAATGAAACAATTAATTGTACCAAATTATTTTTGTACCAGGTAATAAATTCCAGGTCAAAGTGAAGGCTATACACGATTTGTTCCAAAAACCCATGTCAATCAAATTATTTAATTACGAAAGCAACTGGGCATTAATTTCATACTACCATGCAACCTGAGGATTTATTGACCAAATGGAATTTATTATTTCATAATATTTAATTTCCTATAAGCCTGCATGGAACTTCAAAAACTAAGATAAGGACTACTTTAAGGACAAACGTAGGCATACATGGGCACTTACAAAACTAACATAGAGACTACTCTTAGGACACACATAGGCCTGTATAAACACTTATCAAAAAACGATAGAGCCTACCCATACAATATAGATAGGCCTGCATAAGCACTTATAAAACTACAATGGAGATTACCACTTAGGACACGAAAGCTTACACGGGCGCAAATAATTAATAGAAATTGCACAAAGACCTAAATGTCCATTTAAAAAAAAAACTAAGATATAGTCTGCCCTCAGAATACATAAAAACCTACATCGCCGCTATTTACGCACTAAAACTAACATAGAAACTACCCTTAGGAACGTGGAGTTTTAAGACCACACTGGAATGAATATGAAGAATAGAGATAAAGTGTATAAGCTGGCAACAAGGCTACTGCCAATCACTTACAGTAGCAAATATGTTTGCTAAAGTCAAGAAGCAGTCTGTCGGGAGGGCCACATACAAACAGTGGAGGCGGAATACTGATTGGTAGAAAAAAGGCCGAAGCTATAGCTAACAATACATAATGGTATTGAATCACATCAGTTCTATAATACACAATGAGCGATCGTTACGTACTCACGTATTAATAAACGATGCAGACGCGAGAAATTCTCCACAAAAAAGAGAAAGTGGGCTTTATTAGCGCAATTGTTATGATGCAGCAGTTGTAGGCCGTGCAACTTGTCTTTTTGTTTCAGTTGCCTGCGCTAGCGCAACTTGGTCCAAATGGAGGTTAACTCTATGTAAATATTGTGAGAGATTTCTTTGTTTTTTTTTTCTCTTTGATGTGAGATTTATGATGATTTGGGAAAGAATAAAAAGTACATAAGTAGGTGAATGGAACACGTGGATGTGGAAACGATATTTATCTCGATTCTTAGAAGGTTAATCAGCCCGTCATATATATTTGAGAAGGTCGTTTTCTCACGGTTAATGATTACTGTACAACATAAATAACTTGACTCCAGTCAGTATGAGGATTGATTAAGATCCTTTATGTCTCGAGAGCATGCATTCAACATTCAACTCATTAGGTACTTGGTACGTAGCTTGATGTGAATGATTAGCATTCCCTAAGACTAGTCACTAGAAATAAAGAAAATCACACAGGACAAATAACAATAAAATAAAAAATATGAACTAAACCGTAAAGAGAAAAAAACAAGATTAAAAACAAAGGCAAATAATAAAAAAAAGGACAGGCTTAGTGCGGACGTTCGTACTCGTATACGAAAGGATACAAAACAAACAAACAATACATAAAACGCCGACTTCCGAATAAAGTTTTTTTTCTCATCTTAGTGTTTTTTGTAGTGACATCGGTATTTTTTTATCAAGAACCCTTTAAATACTCTAAAAAGACCTGTGCGAGGCCAAAAAGGATTCTATCTCAGCATAATATGCTATAAGAAAGGTCAACTTTTGGAACCATAAGTAAAAACAACTAGGAGCTCTAAACACATAAATGGCATGTTGCCTCTGTCCCGTATCGACGGCTGCACTTATTTCTGCTAATGCCGCTCATGTACTTGAGCTCTAAGACAAAGTAATAACGGCCGATCGGATCTGTCTGCAAGGCAAGCTACGCTTGCTGAGGTTGGCCTGCAGATGGGTGACCATCTTAATATACAGAGATTCCTTCGTGCTTCGGTCAGCATGTTAAGCCTGTCATTAGAAGACCTTTAACAGCTGTTCCGCATGCAGAAGGTTCGAAATATGACACCAGAGGAAAGGTGTTACCAATTTTCTTGTGAAGGTCAAGTTTAGAGACCAATGGTGACCGACTAGCAACGGCCTGGGTACGAGTTGTAAGGTCCCAGGTTTAAACCTAGTTAACGCAATGCTTTGTGTAATTTCTTTCATCACCACTGCTCTTATAAACGGTGAAGGAAAGGAGGAAACCAGCATGTCCTAGGACTAAAGAATTGAAGACATGTGACATCCACCAGCCCGTACCGTGCCCGCATGGTAGATACCCTCTCCTAGAGAGGAGGCCTGAATCCAGGCCTGAACAGTGGGAGTATTATAAGGCTGATTATACTATTAAGGTCAAGTTACTGATATCCGAGAGTACTGATATCCCGCTACCGCGTTGCATCCGGTTATGGTTGGGATAAGGAAGAAAACTAACAGATGATGTTTTTTTTAGAAAATATCTAAAAAAAAGTGTCACAAATAATAACAATTTAATAATAATACTAATAGTCAATACTACATGTACAACGACTATTATTAATGTGACGTCATTGAATATATAGCACAAAAAATGTTGAACTTTTAATATTTCACGTTATCTATTGAATGTGTAATAGAAAACATTAAATTATTATCTAATTCGTCATGACTCATTAACGCAAGACTTTAGTAAACAGATATACGACCATTAAACAAATTCAGAAAGAATGTTGCCACGGATAGGGCGCCGCCGCAAAACGGCGCGCAGGAGATTCGCCCGACTCCTGTGGCAAGTGGGCAAGGGCTACCGTGTATAGGGCGAACACGGCCAAAGACGCGAGCCCCAACCCGGAAAATCCGCTTCGCCAGCCTCAATATTGGCACGCTGACCGGACGCGCGAGAGAGTTAGCCGATGTACTTCTCAGGCGAAAGGTGGCCGTGGCATTCCTGCAGGAGACTCGGTGGAAAGGCCGCAGGTCCCGGCTCATCGGGAATGGCTACAAGCTGATCTACACGGGTGCAGCCGGTGGGGAGAACGGGGTGGCCGTTGTACTCTCCGAGGAGTTTCAAGACGCAGTCCTGGAGGTGAAACGCTACAGTGATCGGCTTATGGTCGTAGGTGTGCTTATTGACGGGGTTGTAACCCACTTGATAAGTGCCTACGCACCTCAGGTCGGTTGCAGCGACACTGAAAAGGCTGCGTTCTGGGATCAACTCGGTGGGGTGCTTCGTGGCATCCCGTTGTCACAGGGAATCGTCTTGGGTGGTGATCTGAACGGTCATGTGGGTGACAGGTGCAAGGAGTTTGAGCATGTTCACGGTGGCTTTGGATACGATAGCCGTAACGCGGAGGGGGAGAATATCCTCCAAACGTGTGCGGCTGCCGGCCTTGCCATCGTGAACACGTTCTTCAAAAAGAAGCCCGAACACCTGATTACCTACAAGAGCGGGAGGTACGCTACCCAAATTGATTTCTTACTCACACGGAGGCACCACATCAGTAAGGTGGCCAACTGCAAGGTCATACCCGGCGAGAGTCTCACTGCTCAACACCGTCTCCTTGTCATGGACTTGCGCGTCAAGCCTAAGGTCAAGTTTGTTGAGCGCCAACAACGCCGAATACGGTGGTGGCGACTGGATGAAGCCACGTCCCAGTCGTTCGCGTCGGCCATCGGCGATAAGTGCGACGGAACCGATGGCGAACCGGTGCAAAGCCACTGGGACAGGATTCAGGTTGCCATCACTAAAGCGGCAAAGTCGGTGCTCGGCTTGTCCAGGGGCGGCCGCAAGTGTGACAAGGAGACTTGGTGGTGGGATGACACAGTCCAGAGGGAGATCAGAGAGAAGAAAGCTCTCTTCAAAACGTGGCAAGCTTCCAAATCTCCCGAAGACCGCGACGCATACAGATCTGCAAAACGTGCCGCCAAGAGGGCCGTAGCCAGAGCCAGACGAGACCACTTACAGCCACTTTATGATAAGTTGGAATCGTCTGAGGGGCAAAAGCTCATTTATAAGTTGGCACGTTCCAGGGTCAAAGCGGCACTGGATATCACTAAGTACCGCTGTGTAAGAGACCCTGACGGCAATCTGTTATGCGAGGACCTCGCGGTGAAGGAGAGATGGCGCTCGTACTTCCACGAGCTGCTGAACAAGCAGCACAAAGAGGTGCTGTCTCCGGTTCTCCCTCCAAATCAGGGACTTGTGCCCCCGGTTACGCCTGAAGAAGTGCATGTGGCTCTTCGCCGCATGAAGAACCGGAAAGCTGTCGGTGCCGACGGAGTCCCTATTGAAGCCTGGAAGGCGATGGGACCTCGTGGTGTGGGCATCTTAACCCACCTATTTAACCGCATGCTCCTCACCGGAAAGATCCCGAGTCAATGGAGACTGAGTATTATCACTCCAGTCTTCAAAGGCAAGGGATCGGTGCAGGAGTGTGGCGACTACCGTGGGATTAAGGTTATGTCCCACACCATGAAGCTCTTCGAGCGGGTGATTGACTCTCGGATCCGGCAGGAGTGCACCGTCTCGGGATGTCAATATGGGTTTCGACCAGGCCATGGCGCCATGGACCCCATCTTTGCCCTAAGGGTTACCATGGAAGGATACAGATCGAAGAATACGCCTCTGCACCTCTTGTTCCTAGACATGCAGAAGGCCTTCGACTGTGTCCCCCGTGATGTGATCTGGTGGGCGCTGAGATCCAAAGGAGTGCCCGAGACCTATGTTGACATCATCCGAGATATGTACCGAGACTCCGGTTCTGTGGTTCGGACCGCTGTTGGCGATACGAAACCCTTCCCCATCACCGTCGGAGTTCACCAGGGCTCTGTCCTTAGTCCGTTTCTGTTCAGCGTGGTGCTGGACGTGCTGTCCTCCACCATCAGGGACTTACATGAGCAGCCGCCGTGGCTGCTCATGTATGCAGACGACATCGCGCTGGCGGACTCGGACAGTGGGCGCTTGGTTCGACGTGTGGCAGCGTGGAAGGAATCGCTGGAAAACGGCGGTCTGAAGATTAATGCGGCGAAGACCGAGTACTTGGCCTGTAACACAACTAACGCTGCTCCTGTTCGCATTGGCGAAGACACAGTTGAGCGCACGGAACAGGTCAGGTACTTGGGATCGGTGCTCCACGAGTCCGGGGACGTCGATTGCGACGTCGACTCACGTATCTCGGCGGCCTGGGCGAAATGGCGTGAGGTGGCGGGGGTTATCTGTGACCCCAAAATGCCGGTTAGGCTCAAAGGACAGGTCTATAAGACCATCATTAGGCCTGTCCTTTTGTATGGCAGTGAAGCGTGGCCTGTACTTGAGCGACATAAGCAAAGCCTGCGTGTCACGGAAATGAATATGCTGCGCTGGATGTCTGGAGTTTCGCGGAAAGACCGCATTAAGAACTCCCGCATCCGGGGCAGCCTTCAGGTCCGTGACATAGCGGATAAACTGCAGGAGGGTCGCTTACGCTGGTATGGCCACGTTTTACGAAAACCGGCAGACTACGTGGGTAACAGATGCCTCGCCATGCCGCCTCTGCCGGGACCCGGAAAACGAGGTAGGCCTAAGAGGCGTTGGATCGACGTCGTAAGGGACGATATGCGTGCTAATGGGCTTAAGGCAGAGGACGCAAAAGACCGAGCGAAGTGGAGAAGACTAGGCAGGAAAGCGGACCCCGGGCACCGAGGTGAAAGCCAAGGTAGCAACCGGGACTTACGCTAGGCTGATGATGATGAAACAAATTCAAAAACAAAAACATGTATATTGCACCTAAATGTTTAAAACGCTTATCTAAACACCAATTAAAAATCAGCATCTATCAATTTAGCCAATTGTCCCGCAACTACACAAAGATCTAAAATGAGCATTAATAACATTTATAAACGTATTTACTTCAATAAATACCTCTAAACGCTTGTAGTTATGTTGCGATGTTGACATTTCCACTTCTTGTGGGAGTGGGCGTGCGTTGATGTCTTTTGTAGAGCAACTTCGCAATAATTGCAGGCTTTGCAAAATGCTTGTATTATTACTGTGTAAATACTTTTTATATGAGTGTTTATGACTATATAGTGTTGGAATTTTTGTATTATTACACCTAAGTAACATTTATGAGAGAACTAATATGAAGGTTGAACATTTGGCAAAGCGAAAAATAGACAAAATAAAGTAATTTACTTTTTCTCTAAAATTACACTGTTTTGGAAATAATTCAAATGACATATTTTAGTAGGCCAGCAGTCGAATCTGATTACTTATATTTATTTGTCACATATCTTCGAATTTTTGGTTTCCTCACGATGTTTTCCTTCACCGTTGTCTTCCACCAACCCGCACTGGGCCTGCGTTGTGAATTACGGCCCATTCCCTCTCCTAGAGAGGAGACCTGAGTCCCGGCAGTGGGAAAATTATAAGGCTGATGCTATACTATGATATTTATTACTTGGTTGCTAATTTACTATCTACTCATCTCCTCATAAAAATAAATAAAAACTTAGTGACAAAAGCCTATCTACAATAGATCCACGTACTAAACCACCGTTACATACGTACATAGGTATAAACCGTTCTGCTACGTAAGGCTCATGCTAATCACAGCCTACTTTCTTCCGGTCACCGCTGTCAAGGTCTGCTCAAACCATTTGCGAGCAATTTATTAATGGCTAAGGAAAGTAAGCAATTAAGCATTACTAATGACCATGAAATACTTGAATGTTTAGCAGTTATAAAGACTGATATAAATTCATTCTTTTGAATGATAAATGCAAAAGTTATTTTGTTTGTTACGTTTTTAATTCTAGACTACACTGTCCCACTGCTGGGCATAGTTCTTTTCAGTGTTCTCGGTTTTGAGCCACTTCTTGCCAATTTCTAAGCATCCAAGTCGTCCCCCATCTCCTTCTTGGTCCACCGCGACCCCTTCGTGCGATTTCAGGGCACCAACTTTGTGTTTTACTGGCTCACCGCTCGACAAATATACGACGAAATATGATTAAAAATAAATGGCACAATGGGTAGTCTTATCGCGCAGGGATCCTTACAAACAAGCTTTGGATGGACTGAGCGAAACATAGTGATAGATATATATTTTTATCTAAGAAGTATCTTTTTTATTTTTAGTTTTCTTTAGATAATATGCGGTTTTTAAGCAAGCAAAGCCGCTGGCAGAAGCTAGTATATAATTATATGTTGAGCATTTATGTAAGTATAGCTGTGGATCAGGAAATAATAAATAGGATATAAATATGAAACGAAATTACAAATACGGAAGCCAGCTCAAGGATTGTGCACGAAAGTGGTTCGATTCCGTTATATGTTGCATTGCGTTATTTCTACAGTTATACATCGACAACTGCAGCAGTAAGAACGCAATGGACTTTGAAATGTGTTTTTTGAAGCTTGCGTCACGCACGAGTTATTCATTTTCAACTTAGTAAAGCTCCGGGTTATTGAATGGGTACAAATATTTGAAAGCGGTAACAGATCTTGTAAATAAACAATCTGGTCATGAAGGTAAGGGAAATCATCTTCATTGATGTTGTCATGTTTCCTATGTATAAATGGTATCTAAGACGAGTAGGGACATTTTATTGGTTCCTAACCAAGCGATCCGTTTGATGACTTAAACTGAACTGTTTAAGGGATGGAACTGTACAGGGTGTACAGATCCATAACTCTTCTCGATCGTACAACTGACTTTTAACATGTCATGGTAAGGCCCCAACTACAGTTAACAAGTACCTTACTGTTGTGATGACAACAATTCTCGTGACAAGTTTACAGATCGCCCAGTTTATCTCGTCCCTACACTTCCACATGCAGCACTTACTAAGACCCAACTAAATCCAGTCGCTTGCCAAACTCCCGTCACACAACTCTCATATGTAAATGAGTAGGAGCAAAAACGAAAATTCCTTGAACAAACTTTTAATTACGCTTTGTATTGCAACCGCGCCTGCGCAACGCAAAGATTATTATTAATTAGTTAATTGCACTTGGCTAGCGTAATAGTGGGCACTATTGCTGAAACCATCAAATTGTTCTTGTTCTAGTGAGAACGACCCTCTGACGGCGGATGCGAGCGAGGCCTGGGCGCAAGGCTTGAGTGTTTGTATACTTATTGGTGCTGTGTTGAAGCTGTAATTACTTGGTTATGAGAATATCAATCAATCGACCCGTCCCCACGAAGTTTCACTACTGGACATAAATTGCCTAAGAGTAATATCATTTTATAACTGCAGGTATTGAGAATAGAAACTTTGATGTAATACACATGCTTCCTGGAACTGTTAACCACACAATTGAAAGTCGTTTTGAAGACTGGACTGTTTACAAGGGACCATCATCAGGACCATGTCGAACAATTGAAAAAATTACAAAAATTAGGCGATACGCCACGACGCGGCGACGTGTTAACGTAAATAGAACATCACACTGTGCCCTAATTGTCAAAACTATTAATCTACCGATAATAATGATGTCAGTCAACCAATGAACATTTTATTGGATACCAAACTGCAAAATGACACTTGGTACCTACTTTTATATCGATTTACCGAGACGTGAAATCTGTAGATTTGATACCTCACCTTATGTAATTTATGTAAGGTTTAAATTACACAATGTATTGAACCTTTTTATGTAATTTAATTATGTATCACTTCAGCATATCTATTACAGTTGGTATTTAGAGGTCATTCGTCGACTGGCTAAGGAAATACCGCGGTCTTTGTTTCCCATTCTCTATCCCATGCCGCCTACATTCACTTTTGTTTACGAGATACAAGCTTGCTGCGGGTACCATACGGTCCACAGCTTCGCCAAATTTTTGAATAAATAACACATTATGAATCATATTAGACACGTTCTTTGAACGGTCAGTCTCACTTTACATAAATGTTGTTACGAAACTTTCGAAAGAGAAACCAGTGTAGTATCGCGTATTTTTAGTCTTGATGTATAGCAAGTATCTACAAAAGAAGATTCAGGAATTGTTGGTTTATAAGATGCAGAGATATGTGGACATTATGCAAGGAACCTTACAGTCACCCTCACTCACTCTCGCAGCTGATCGCGCTCAGCAGCCTCGAGGATTGAAAGGTCATAACATACCCATGTCGGAATACGGCTCAGATTTAGGAGATGTGAACTGAACTTACCGTTGAATATATCCTGAGGAGATTAGTGTTGTAGTAATCCGTATGTGTACTGTGTATCACTTCACAATGTTGAGGTAAAGCGTGGAGTGCACTCGCGGGACAGCGTCGCTGCGCATGGTTCGCGCGTGCGTTCGGTCGGCGGGCCGCGCGCTCACTGCCCGAGCGCCTGCTTACGACCCCTTACTTCACACCAGAAAGGCTGTTTCTACTGACTCACTCAAGAAACAGACATTTTTTGAAGGGATTTCCCAAATAATCCGTAGAAAGATGGTTTTTACTAGGTTCATTGATTTCATGTTAAAATAGCTAGTAAGAGATAATTATGATGCGAGTAGCAACCGATGAAAGAGCAAAAGAAAACGGCTGTTGTTGTCATAAATACGATTCATTTTCTTCGTAAGCGGAAGCGCTGGCAGGGTCGCGGGTTCGAACCCAAAACCAAAATTTACGTTGCATACAACGTGGCTGTGTAATAACCTAATTCAAGATATTTCCCGGTTTAATTAGTTTATCTAAAGTTTTAAATATATTTTAAGAAATAAAAAAAAATACTTTCTATTTAATTCAAAATATATTTTATTTTATAAATGTTTAACGTAGAAAAATACTAATAATAAATGCAGAATAATATATCGTATCTCAGTCAGTACAATTACAATTTTGTCCGTTTAAATGCAGTAAGGAAACCGCAAGTATACATGAGATGATCAATGCAGTGGCGGATTCTGATTAAAATTAACAAATTTTGATTCAAAATAGATTTTTACTGAAAAAAAAAAAAACAAATTAAAAAATAGGCGGTTACATGACTATATTTCTTACTTGTTGGCACAATTTTAAAAAGGCGGTAATTTTCGAATATGTCTTCTTTGCCAGTATAAAAATGCCAATATTATAATTTCCTAAATAACCCGCTGCCGGAGCCATCGTCACTACTGATGGTATAAGAAATACTGGCGTGATGGCTTAGCCTTTTGACTACCTTAATTACAGAGACAATTAAAGAACAATAGGTGTTCGAGCGCCGGCGCTCGCTTGGTGTTTAATAAATTAAATGCATTTGTTTATAAGATAAGTCTAACAATACAACACACCGAAAAAAGTTAAGGGCTATGGGAGACTTTAGCCTAGCAGTAGAATATTATAGACAGAAAATCAATCCGCCACTGTATAATGATGGGTCATCATGCGTAATGGTCGGTAGATCGGAAGCGCACGGTGGAGCGGCGCGGCGGGCGCGGCGTGGACTCCTCGTCGCTGTCCAGCGCCGGCTCGTAGCCGCGGTTCACGTACACGCCCGCCGTCGACGGCCGCCCGCTCATATCATCCAACTAAGTAAAAAAAAAAACCAATTGGAATATATTTCGAAGATGATTTACCAAGTCTCACTCAAAGTAGGCAAAACTCATAATTGTAAAAGGTGTATAATCCTCGTCAAACAAGTTGAACCATCATGGTGGTCGACCTTGAATGTGCAGAGACTGATTTTCGAGTGTCATTCGAAGTGGGAGCTGCGCATAACCCATTAAAATGGTTCAACATATTTGCTGCGTACTATAAATGAAATAACTCGAAAATCGCAAAAATTCCTTCATTTTTTTTTCACGCAATATTATGACGTTTACCTACATGTCATCATGATTCGAGTGTGAACCAAAGTATACGTGGCCGATGGTATCATTTTATTTTTGCAACAGAATTCATGATAGTACTAATACATCACAATAATACGGCCCATGCCTTTTTTTAAGAAATAATGCTGAACGATGGACCGATGTAAAGAATGACAGCGAATCTTTGCTTATCGATGAGGCAGTAAAAGCTAGCATGTTACTTCTACTATGCCAGTTTTGAAGTTCAGTTTAGATCAATTTGAATTATTTCAATTATACCTTGATGAAGCATTATCAACACAATGTAAAACTACAAGATAAGTTTAAATAAATTATATTAAAGCAAACGGCAGTGTGTTTTTTCTTGCAGATGACGGCCTACACCACAGTTCACCGCAAAATCAAACCGAATAATCACACAATAGTAATTAATTAACATACACTGCACCCACAAACCCTCTCGATGCCGACTTGGTTAGGCCGCAGACTCGAAAGCATACATTCCATCACCTGCGTTGCCCTTGCTTTCAAAATATCCCAACTAGAAATTAATTATCGTTTTTGTGTTATTGAAATAGTGTTAATGGTACGAACAGCGTCGTCAATTGGTTACCCCTTGTATGAAGTATTTTTAGACAAAACGGATAGTGATTTTGTAGGATACCGGATGTCGAATATTCAGCAATCTACTACTAGGCCGGACCGCTGGATATCCGCTACCAGATCTTCAGCCCTTTATCGCGTTACATGACACGATCAGTTTGATCGGCTAGAATTTGTTTTTCATCCCACCTATTCGAAAAGGACGACCTAACGACTTGTTTCGCCTTTAAATGCACCCAAAGTTGGTGTTTTCTATAAGAATCTTTTAGCGGGTAGTAATGAGTTTTTATTGCTCTTTATTAGTGCGCCGCAATTATTTTTGCTGCGCACTTTTTGAAATTCTTTTTATAAGGTGTTTTTTAATTTGGAACATCAACGTAAAGTTGAATAAAGACTGGCTGGCAAGACGGCCCATGGTCGCGCCGCCGACTAAATACAAATAAATTTTGATAATTGCGAAAACGTCTCAAATGTAAATACACTTCTCATCAAAAAAATCGAAACACCTTGCAAGTTTACGTTTTGTCAGGATTATCAGAAAAATGTGTACATTTAGGAATAAATGTTAAATGTCGTTTAATAGTGAGTAATATGAGCTTATCAAATCTTAATGTTAATGTTCTAAATTTAAATGAATTTTTCATAGGTTTCGTATTTTGTTAAATGAGTCATTTTTATTCCGTATGGAGTATAAAGGAAATGGATAAAACAACACACGTAAATGAAAAAAAAAGCTAAAAAACGTTTATTTAATAACTTGTATTCCCTCCCCGAGCTCTAATTACTGCTTCCATACGGTTCTTCATCGATCGGATGAGAGTCACGATCACATGCTGTGGTATATTGTCCCATTCCTCTTGGATTGCATCTTGCAGCTGGCTAAGTGTTTCTGGGGCAGGATCTCTTGCTCGAATTCGTCTCTTTAATTCATCCCATAGATGTTCAATGGGATTCATGTCCGGGCTTCTTGCTGGCCATTCCATAATAGAGATATCGACTTCGTTAAGATAATCTCGTATGACGCCCGCGGTGTGAGCCCTAGCATTGTCGTGCATGAATATGAAGCCGTTGCCAATAAAATGTGCATAGGGTATCACATGAGGCTCGAGACACTCTTCGACGTACCGATGACAGTTTAGTGCAGGCAGACGTGGCCCAGACACGAAAGCAAGCTCTGTCTTACCGTCGGCGCTGATTCCTCCCCAAACCGTCCACGAACCGCCACCATAGCTGACCTTTTCTTCAATGCAGCATTGTGCATAGCGTTCTCCGTCTCTTCTGTAGACCTTGTTCCTTCCGTCGTTACCATACAGCATAATTTTACACTCATCAGAAAAGAGAACTTTGCTCCACTGTAGGTATGACCAATTTAGGTGCTCACGTGCAAAGTTAAGGCGCGCTCTTCGATGGTCTGCAGTTAATTTCGGCCCATTTGCTGGCTTATGCGGTACCAGTCCACGATCCTTCAACCTTCTTCTAATTGTAGAGTCACTTACAGCCACCCTTCGTACAACACGAAGCCGCTGCTGCAGTTGAAAAGCGTTAAGGCGTCGATTTCTTAAAGAAGTTGTTACAATAAATCGATCATCTCGCTCAGAAGTGACCCGATTCCTGCCAGATCCTGAACGGCGCGTGAACAAACCAGTCTCCCGATAACGTTTATAGACTCTATGAACAGATGACAGGCTTAGATGCAGTCTTGCAGCCACAACACGCTGACTAAGGCCAGAATCCAGCAATGTCACAACTTGGGCGGCTTCTGTGGGCGAAGTATCCATACGTTTTAGAAAAAAAAACCTTTTTTCAGACGTCCCAAAGTCACAGTATTGAAATAAAAAACAAAAAGTTTAAGGATAGGCGCCAATTTTTAGTTTTTAAACGCTAAATGTACTCCAACCCTAAACACACATTTGTCTCAAAACAGTGATTCATTTCGTTTATAAGATAAACAAATGAAATTCTAATTTTGAATTTAGAATTTTCGCTTATTACTGTAATGGCCAAACTGCCAGCTATAATATATGTATTTTTTTTCATCGTATGAATTCTTTTTTGTGTTAAATTCGGACAGAAACAATGAAAACGGAAGTGTTTCGATTTTTTTGATGAGAAGTTTATAAAGTTTTAGGTATTTTATTATTAGATACTATTTAATATCAATTTAGTGGTTACTCTTTGTTGTGTTAAATAATAATAATTCAATAAAATAGATATGAGGCGCCTCTTATTTTCTTTCTCATACAGGGTGATGAAAAGTAGAGTCTATGACTTGGACGTAAACATATTTTTGGCTCGGGCACTTTGAATCCCTCGCTACGTTCAGGATTCTACTAAAGAATCCCTCACTTCACTCTAAATAAAAAAAAAATGGCCCTCACCGTACAATATTTTTTCTGCCTTGTAATACAATCTACTATTTCAGAATATAGCAGTAGCGTTTTCTGTGCAAGACTATTCAGAAGCTGGTCTGGTATACGAAGACAAGCCAATCGTCTCTTACGAAAAAATTTGGAAAATTTGGTATTCATTCACCACAATTTGCCAGTTGTTGAGTACTACAGTACCCGGCAATAAATATTGCACATCGACCTTTGGCCGATTGTCTCTTTCCAAAGGTCGATGTGCAATATTTATTGCCGGGTACTGTAATTTAATTTATAAAATTGTTGACGTGCGATTATAAAACTTAACGGTGTCCATAACTATTGCTGAATAATTTTCCTTATGTAAAACAATGACAATTTTTTAATTTTACTCTCCGGTATCCAGCCGGATAGTCAAAACTAGGCCTGGATGGATAGTTACCGGATATACAAATGATTTTTTCTTTTTATACCCAATTGATGACGCTGTGTGTACAAAACTGTAAACAAAAAGACTGTTGGAAGTGTTGCAAAGTTTGTATTTTGTGTTCGTATATGTCAATTAAGGTCTCTGTACGGCGCGGGCGCGGCGCGGTGGGACGTGACGGCGACGCGACGCTGAGCAGTTGTAATGTACTAGATATTACGGACGACGCCACACAGAGCCGTCCCGCTCGACGCGACGGTAACTTCGGATCTGTATGGAGTCGTCGCGTCGCCGTCACGTCCCGCCGCGCCGCGCCCGCGCCGTGCAGAGACCTTTATACGTAATCATTTAAAATGGTGTTCTTACCCTTACTGAGCCGGGTGTGTTGAACATGAAGTCGCTGGAGGGGTCCTGCGCCGCCGCCTGCATCTGCGAGCGGCGCCGCTCGGCCATGACGGAGTCGCGCCGCGACACCAGCGCGCGCACTGTCGCGCGACGCTTCTCTATGTTGCCGCCCAGGGACGGCAGCCGGGATATCAGAGCTGGGATAAATTGTCACTTTTGAATAAAATCTTCTAAAATATAACCCTGTGAACCGATACCTTTAGGGCACACTTGTGCTAAAGCTTCATCCATCGCTTTCCATCAAACGATAGCAAAAGCTGGTTTAGGGCAATATAAACCTTACTAAACTGGACCACACAAGTCACAACTTATTCCCCCCCCCCGCCCGAACTCTGTGTTGAGTGGACGTGTTTCTTGTGCTCGCAAACATTTTATTTTGAAAAATTAGTCAAAAGTGCAGTATTTATCTTAAAAGTTACTTCAATACGTTCCAAATAAAACAAGAAACAAACAGTGAAAAAACTAGATCTGTGCATAAACTATTACGGAAGATATAAACAAAACTTATTACAAAGTTTTAAAAGTGAACATTCAGGTTTCTTTGTCCCTGTGTCGAAGTGCGGACCTTTGAGGGTATTAATGACACACGACTTATTACGTCAAACTGTATATTCAGCAACAGAGCGACTAATTCAACAACTCAACTATCAGCTTCGGTGGTCTAGTGGCTTAAGCCGCCTGACCGCGCATTCAACCTCGAGGCCTCGTGTTCGAACCCCACAGTTGGCAGCACTTTTTGTATTTTAAGAAAAAGTATTTAAAGCATTAATATTAAATAGAATAGCAGTAAACGAGTATCTCACAATACTGTCAATAATCGACGTAAATCAGAGACAGCAGCTAACTGGCGCTCGCGCATACGTCACACAAGACGTCACTCTAGAGAAACCGATCGGCGGATAATATTAGTATAATGTATAAAACACCGCCTAAATCTCCTTTGACTGAAGTAACGTCGAACAAAGTGAAGAGAACGCCGCCAAGCCATAACATTCCTTCCCGCTCCGAGTCCGACATTAGGAAATTGTATGCAGAAGAAGCCCTTCAATTGAATGTAACTCAGCGAAATAAAAGGAAACACCAAACTGAGATCACTAGTGTTGAACTGGAGACCTTTAAAAACGAACTAAAAGAAATGATGAGAGAAATGATATCCGCAAATAACTCTCGTCTTGATAAGTTGGAAGGACATATAACTGGTGAGCTGGAAAAATCTTTAACCTCCGTCTCTGATCAACTATCGTCACTTGAGAGTAAGATAACGTCTTTGGAAAAGGAACGAAGTTGCATGGTGCTCAAGCTGTCAGCGCTTGAAGAGAAACTTGAAGTGTACGATCGAAACATTATTAAAACTTCTATAGAAATTAGAAATGTACCCAAACAAGAAAAGGAATCTAAAGCGATGTTGTATCAAATGGTTCAGTGCTTATCAAAGAAACTGGATACATCTAGTGAGCTTACCAACATTCGCGATATAATACGACAACCATCAAAAAAAGAAAATAAAACATCAAGTATTACGGTTGAATTCTCTAACACACTAAATAGATCAAATTTCTTGACGGCTGTTAAAGAATACAACAAGAAAAACTCAAACAACAAAATAAGTTCAACCCATCTAGGCATAACATCTACTCCTCAAACACCAATATATGTTGCCGAGCAATTGACAACCCTCACGAAGAGATTGTTTTACCTTGCCAGAAATTACGCTAAGTCTAATCAGTATAGCTACTGTTGGACTTCAAACGGAAGAGTTTTACTGAAGAAAGACACAGACAGCCAAGCGATCATGGTAAAAAATGAACAACAGTTAAAACAATTGGCTCAAACCGTCTCTGCATGACTACGCCTGCGTAACTCTTTGATACAATGTTGTTTCCTTCTCAATTCTAGTTTTTGCGATGATATGTTCGTCGGTTACTACTTTTTTGTAATTCCTATAATATACACAAATACACTAAACACAAATTATTACTATCACCACATAACACAAAAATGCAATATAAACTCTACAACACAAACACAAGACCACTTACCTGGACATATTTTACCAATATCACCACATCTATACAAAACAAACCACACACGTAATCACTACCTTGAACATAAAAACTGTATACGTGCCCACCGTCTAGCAATATATACCTATCATATTAATTATAAGCAACTACTTACCAATTATCCAAATGATGCTCCTCTCACCTTATATGTTATTTATATAGGAAATGGCTAATAACGCTAATTATCTAATAGACAACATTGATCAGTTGTCCCTATCAGTCACTCATACGTGTACTCCAGAACAGACACAAAATGTTATTAACCATCCCAACGACTACCTTAAAGTACTGACACAAAATATCCGTTCCGTTAACTGTAACTTTTTAAACCTAGAAACCTTCTTGCAACGTCTTTCATTAGAATGTGATATAGTAGTCTTGACTGAGTGTTGGCTATCCTGTTCTAGCAATTCCACTATTCCGCAGTTAAAAAATTACACCACTTTCAAAACCACAAAACACTTAAACCAAAGTGATGGCGTAGTGGTATATGTAAACGCGGATCTGCCAGCTACATGTGAGGAACTTGACCTTCAACAATCAGCTTCTGGACTGATTATTAAAATTAAATCTGAAGTGGCTTTAATTTGCATCTACCGCTCTCCATCAATTGATAATATTCAAACCTTTTTATCAACCCTTAATTCTCTGCTTCCTTCCCTTCAACACTTTAAAACGGTGATTTTGGCAGGTGACATTAACTTAGATATTAAACCTACTAGTTTGGATATACGCTCCCACGAATATCTAAACTGTTTGGCTTTTCATGGCTTTCTCGCAGCCCATACCATTCCTACTAGAGGAGATAACTGCTTGGATCATATAATTTTAAGAACCAATCTGCCCTCACATTCTTTCGTTTATGAGTCTGTGGTGACAGATCACTATCCCTCTTTGCTCTGCTTAGAAAATAGACGTGTAAGAAACACCCCAGCTACTCTTGCCACCAATATTGATTATGAGAAGCTTGATGTAACAATGTCTCAATTAGACTTTAACCCAATTCTCTCAATATACGATGCTGAAATTGCTACAAATAAATTTATTGAATTAGTCACCGAAGCCATCTCAAAACACACCTCAACCAGGAAAGTGTCTGCTAGAAAGAAAACTTTGAAACCTTGGATGACGCCTGGTCTTTTACGCTGTATTAGGAATAGGGACGCATTACATAAAAAATCAAAACATGACCCTGACAACAATATATTGGTATTAACCTACAAGCGCTACAGAAATTTCTGCACTAGGATTCTAAAAAAAAGGAAACGTCTTCATGATACACAAGAACTGGATAAGGCTGGTCAAAATCCCAAGCTCCTCTGGGAAACAATAAAGCGAGTTACCCATACCATAGAACCTAAAAATCCTTCTTCTCAATTGCTAACCACCACATTATCACGCACAGAATGTTGCGACAAAGTAAATTCCTTTTTTGTCAATGTCGGTAAAAACCTTGCTGATAATATTACTACCACCTCCCCGCAGCAAACGAACACCACCTATACTTTGCAGAAAGTCGCGTCCACCTCATCTTTCGTGCTGGAGCATACCGACAATGACGAAATTACTTCAACCATACATTCCTTACGGATCAACGCAGCTACTGGATGGGATGGCATATCGCCCTTCTTCCTTAAAAAATACTCTACCCTATTGGCACCCATCCTATGCCATATTTTTAATACCTGTTTCGACACTGCTGTCTTTCCTACTTTGTTTAAAAAGGCAATTATTCACCCAATATTCAAGGGAGGAGACGGGACCTTACCTAATAATTATCGACCCATAGCAGTCCTAAGTGCATTATCTAAGCTGCTCGAACGGTTAATTAATAAGAGATTGGTTAATTACTTGGAACACTATAAGTTGATATCATCTCGTCAATTCGGCTTTCGCAAAAAATTATCTACAAGTGACGCAGTCCACGAATTAACTAATCATGTAGTACAAAGTATTAACGATAATAAAAAAGTCCTGACCATATTTTTAGATCTTGCAAAAGCGTTCGACACGGTGCCAGTCTCTACTCTCTTACTAAAACTCGAAGGAATGGGAGTCCGAGGTGTTCAGTTGGATCTCTTCAGGAGCTACCTAACAAATCGCTCGCAATTTGTTAGGATTGATAATAATGACAGCAATGAACTGCCTATCTATTATGGTGTGCCCCAGGGAAGTATTCTAGGGCCAACGCTTTTTCTTATCTTTATAAATGGGCTATGTGACTTAAATATCCAGAATGCAAACATAATTTCGTTCGCGGATGACACTGCGATAACTATTGTAGCTGAAACTTGGTCCCAGTTACAAACAAGGGCACAACACACATTCAACATAACACTAGACTGGCTCAATGATCACACCCTTACTCTAAATACTTCCAAAACTAAGTTCCTTACATACTCAATATCTGCAGCCTCTCAACCTAATTTCCCTTTAACCTTAATAGCTCACTCCTGTCACACTAAACCCCAAACTCTCTGTATTTGTCCATCTTTGACCTCTGTTGATCATATAAAATATCTAGGTGTAACACTAGACAAGCATCTTACCTTTAAGTCCCATATAAATGTTCTCACGAGCAGAGTTCGGAAACTCATATTTTTATTTTATTCACTCCGGAACGTTGCTAATCAAGCCATCATACGCAAGGTCTATTTTGCCTTATGCCGTTCTATAATCACATATTGTATCTCAAGCTGGGGTGGCGCTGCTAAAACTATTATAAAACCGCTAGAGATAGCACATAGAGCAGTATTGAAAGTGGCTACCTTCCGGCCTTTTAGATTCTCTACCAACGAATTGTATCGTGGGTTGGGTATTCTAAGTGTAAGACAACACTTTATCATACAAGCAGTGCTTCTTCAACACCGAAAAACTTCATATAGGCAAATCCACAAACGTAGAAAAGACCTTATCTGCTCGATCCCTAAAACTCATTCGGCATTTATTAAAAGATTCTTTTATTTTCTTGGCCCTTCTTTATATAATAAAATAAATAAACATTGTCCAGTGTACGGCTTATCACACTTCAGCTGTAAGAAAATGATTAACTCATTTCTCCTACATCATTCATACGAAGAAACAGAAATAATGCTTAAATAACTTATCGATAGGTACGTAGCACAGTCAACCCATGTTCATCACCAACCAGACTCACACACATACATACAAACACACCATCACATACGCACACACCATCACACATACACACACCTACACACATATACACACGCCAACCACACACACTTTCACAAATAGTTTTTGTTAAATATTTGTTTTCAAAATGTTCTTAAGTCTTTTTACAACTTTTACCTTTATTAATACCGATATTGTAGTAGCAACAGCAACAAAACTCAAATAAAGTAATATTAAGTTAGTTTTCAAATTCTTCGGGGGATCGGAACTGTCACTCCTTCATACAGGTTATACTGTAACCTAGTTAGGAGATCAGAACTGCACCCACTATAATTGTAGCAAATATTAACCTAACATTGTAAACTATATATCCATGTACTACAATACTTATTATGATCAATAAACATTATTATTATTATTATTATGTTTTTAAGTTTAATTTTTCTCAGGTTATAAACCTGGTGTTTTTATTTTTAGAATCTCACGGGTGTAAACCAAGGTGAGATCCCAAATCTTAGCCTAAGATGGTAAAATACTTTGTACTGAAATTAAATTGCTATCTAAATCTATTTGTAAAAATTTCCTAACTATACGACAAGTGTTCAAGATGGCTGCTTTTTGTAGTGTTAGATATGTGTGTTTCGACAGGTTGAGAACATTAAAACTATGGAATATTTGTTTTGGAATAACACCTGTTGTTGATATAACTATTGGGACTATTGTGACTCTATTCATTTTCCAAACTCTTGTGATTTCCTCTTGAAGTTCTGTGTACTTCCTAATTTTTTCTGTGATAGTTTTTTGAATATTATTAGTATTTGGAACTGCTATATCAATTATGTATGCATGTTTGTTTTCTTTATCAACAAGTGTTATGTCGGGTCTATTGTTATATATAGTGTGATCTGTAATTATAGTGCGGTCATAATATATTTTATATAATCGATTTTCTAAAACCGCTCTAGGTGAATATTTGTAATATGGTGTGTATGGGTCCTGCATGAGTTTAAGATTTGTTGCGAGTTTTTGGTGTATGATATTAACGAGTTGGTTATGTCGATGAGTATAATCGTTTTGAGCCAATGATATACAAGCACCCGTGATATGTTGTATTGTTTCAGGTTTACTATGGCATTTCCTACATAAATCATTTCTTACCGTACTATCTTTTATTATAATTTTTTGTATTGATGACTTGGTCCTGAATAGCCAGCATAAAGCCTTCTGTTTCAGGAAATAGCCCACTTAGTTCTAGCCATTTGTTGGAAGCTTCTTTATCTATATGTGGTTGTTGTAAATCATGGGGATGTCTCCCATGTAGTTCTTTTTGCCTCCATTTTCTGCTTACCTCTTCTATATGTTTGGCTTTATCAACTGTCTCAGTATTATCATCAGCGCTAAGGTTTAATGGTGTGTACTGTTTATCTATGTCCATAATAGTTTTGTGTAAATTACTAGTACTTTTCTTCCGCCTGAAAAACTGTTTTAAATTTATTATTTGTCTTTTGTGAAGATGTGAAATTTCAATCAATCCTCTTCCTCCTTCTTTTCGGGGCATTATAATTCTTTCTATCGCAGATTTTGGGTGATGATATCTATGTTGTGTTAGCATAGTTCTTGTTTTCACTTCAAGACTATGTAATTCTGTATTAGACCATTTTATTACTCCGAAAGAATAGGTGAGTATTGGTACCGCGTAAGTATTTATGGATTTAAATAAATTTTTACTGGATAACTGCATTTTGCATAACGAATGTATTCTATTATTGTATTCTTTTTTAAGTTTATCTTTTATTGTTCTATGTTCTAAAAGTCGAGCTTGATTATAACCTAAATATTTATATAGTTCTTCGTCTCTAAGTGCTTCTATTGTTTCATTGGTATCTGTCGTGTAGTTTCCTCCTGTAATTTTACCTTTTTCTATATTTAGTTTTCGGCACTTATCTAGTCCAAAATCCATTCTTATGTCTTTCGAAAATGTAGTGGTAATATTCAATAAATCGTGTAATTTTGAATTGGTATTAGCATAAATTTTTAAATCATCCATATAAAGTAAATGTGTAATTTGGTGCAATATTGACCTGCCGTTTTTAATATCAAAACCTAAGTTAGAATCTATTAATGATCGCGAGAGTGGATTTAGGGCTAAACAGAACCATAAAGGGCTTAATGAGTCTCCTTGAAAAATACCTTTTTTAATCGCTATTTCTTCAACGGTTATGTTTGCCGATTCAGTATGTAATTTAAGTGTAGTTCTCCAGGATCCCATTGTGCTCTTGAGAAAATTTATTATTAAAGGATTAATTTTATAAATACTTAATATTTCAATCAATATTATTATTATTATTATTGAATATCGGTAAAGGCCTGCTCTACCCTTAAAATAAAATAATGCTAAAAATCTTTTTTTTTTAATCGAGTGCTTGACTGCGATCCCACCTGATGATAAACAATGAAGCAATCGTTGACAGTGAGGCGTACTAGTTCATTAAGAGCCTATTCACCCTAACCTCGAAGACACCTAAATTATAATCGGACGGAAAGACTGCAACCGGCAAACGGTTCCAAGTCCCTCGATGCCTCTTTAAAGCTTAACGACTTACTTGGATCTCCATCCTGCAATATAGTCAGCCTCCTCTTAAAGTTAGCATCAAGATTAATAACGCTATGCTTGGTGTCCTTCGATTTCTCCAGGTCGTGTATGGTCTTTCTTCTAGAGACGTGTTGGTTGTTGTCGCGCTTGTCCAAGTCGTCTGTGTTCAGGCGCTGCAGGTCTTTTGCTATCAGTAGCGCATTAGCCTCTATGAGAGCGTTCTCTGTCATTTCGTCCGGCTGTTAAAAGTTAGAGTTTGTTATTGAGAATTGTGCAAAAAATAGATCGGCGGAGGAAATATGAGTAGTATAATTTTCCAGATTGAGACAACAATAAACAGGTTACTTCTAAGCAAATGTGTTCTATTGTCAACAGACAAACACGCCTAACATATACCTACATATGTATCACGTGGCTAGATCTTAAATTAATCTCTTCATGATATGACTGACCATTTCATAAAATGCTTGCATTTCATTTTATAACCGGTTAAAATTAGCCAAAACGTTTAAAGGTACAAGTTTGATGATTTCGCCATATCTTAAAATTGGCCATATCATGATGTGTCCGAGGTTAGGTTAGTTTTGTGATTGCCATTTCATGAAGTGGTCAATCATTACGTAAAATTACCGAATACAGTTCTAAGATATGACTACGACATAATTATATATTTATAACAAAAAACGCTGACGAAAAGGCTCAGATGGCATATCTATCTGGTCGAACAATATTGTAAAAGATCATTATAATTTTATACTTATTAAAATTTTAGTTCTAGTTATGTTCGAATAAAGTTTAACTGTTAGTTTTTTATTTTCGCCCTTACCTTTTTAGTAAGGTACCAGTTGAGATGCGTGGTAGAAAGCACGTGGGACAGCGTGCCCAGTCGATGGAACAGCATAGCGGTGAACTGAATGATGATGATGGTCCCGAAGAAGATGAGGAACACCGACCCAATGGGCTCCAGCGTCAGGTAGTCTTGTGTTACGATGAACTAAAGTATGTGGGGAAATAAAATTCAAATTAGTCCCAACTAATGATACAATTCCGCTTCCCTAATTGAATGCCGTTCGTTCGAATTCTTAAATAAAAACGAGTGGGCGTTTGTTCTGATGGTCGCTCTTTATGTATATAAGAAACTGATGACAATATCATATCACTACATGATCAACCCTCTCCTAGAGAGGGAACATTAAAAAGGCTGATGTAAAAAGTAAAATAAGTCATTATACTACGGCTTCAATGTGCTAGTTTTAGGTATTAATGCAAATTTCTGATGTTAGTCTACAGTGTTACAACTTACGTGTGTACACTGTACATACGTAAGTTGTAACATTTAAATATTTAAAACGCTAAAATTGATTCTATTTTATTTCCATACATACGATCTATTTGCGTTAAGATTTGACATTTGCAGAAACCTTCTTTACTGTCTGTTTAACCGATTTTAACTTCTAATCTGCAAAAAAAAAGTAGTTAAAAATCAACTATTTACTGCTGCTACCATTTGTCATTTTACCAACGTAATAAAACTCAAAATCGTTTGAACAAACAGTAATGAAAAGTTATGTCTAATGTTATCGTGAACGGAGATTTCATTAAAACAATGCATTACAAATATACTTATTTTCCGAAAAATAAACAACAGTATAATAGCACACGCTGCTTATAGCATTTAATAATTTTCTAGTTTTCAATAATTTTGTAATGAATTTGAAATTTGTTATGCATGTTGTCGGACATAATTAAACGTTTAGTTCCGTGATAACTGTGAGCAGGTGAAACGATTAGTTCGGAAATATATCTATAAAGAACCTTACGTTATTGCAGATGGCGTTGACGTTGCGTTTTGTAACATTGAACACCGAAATTGTGAATCGGAAGTAAGGTTACTTCAAACATAATGCAATGTCATTTGTTTAATAGACAAATGACGTAGTGTGGTCACAGCAACATTAGTTAGCCTGTTATTAGCCACGTTTTATCATAAAAAAATAAAATCAGAATTATGTTCCACAGTCGTAATCCTAACGGGCTCAGGTCGGGTCGGACGGGTCTTCGATTTTTTTTACTGTAGGAATTGACGTTTCCTCACGATGTTTTCTTTCGCCGTTTCAATCATATAAATTACGTAAAGCGCTTCATTGTAAGCTGTAGGTTCAAACCCAGGCTGGGTTTGAACCTACAGCTCACAATTTTTTAATTCAGAGCCGTTACCATTCCACAGCATAAATTCGCAGTTCAATAAAAAAAAATTTGACAAGAATATAACATCTTTTGCAAGAAATCAAATAAAAACTATACAGTGACATGTTACGTAAACAATAAACAATAGTAAAGATATTACATACCAGATTCAAATCTTCATCATACACGAAGCTGGACTCTTGTCCAAAAGGCCACTTGAAATGCAGTTGGTCCTGGCTCAGTTGCAGTAAGAAGATGACCAGCACGAACAACGTGTTCACCATCAGGAAAGCAAATACCATCTTGTTGCGGAGGTTCTTCAA
The DNA here is from genome assembly GCA_029852875.1 of Mythimna loreyi. Taxonomy (NCBI): domain Eukaryota; kingdom Metazoa; phylum Arthropoda; class Insecta; order Lepidoptera; family Noctuidae; genus Mythimna; species Mythimna loreyi. Next base: position 9,996,980 of record CM056786.1, read on the forward strand.
GTCTGTTTTTATACGATTCTGTGAAGAGATTTCAAAGTTGGCTCACTACAGAACAACTAGGGTTAGGCTCAACTCACACTGATGCAGAAAAAAAACGTTCTCGACTCTATCCAAGGAGCGCATTCAATATTTAAACTTAACACAGATTTATATTGTAATAATGGGAAAAGAGATTAATATACTACAGGCGAAAAACATGTGACACTTCCAGGAGGAATTCTAAAACTGATCTATCTTTTTCTCATAACTTCGGTGACAGCAAAGTTAAGACTATTCTATTTTTTTACGCGTCTACGCCTCATCTACTGTAATTCTTTTTATAATATTTGTTCAGGCACATACCAGCTCTTCTGGGTTCTCATCAATAGGGAACAAGTATGTATCGATGAGGTCCTTCCAGAAGTCTGTCTCAGCCGTGGTGAGGAAGTCCACCTCTCCTTTCTGAAGGTTCACGTCTTCTATCCAGTACGGGTTGATCAGATCGTCGCGCTCATCCTGGTAACGACATAGTTTAATGTGGTAATGTCACTTGATTTAGAGCTCTGATAAATAAGTTAACAATGTCTATAATACGAAGTTTACCTTTTTTAAGTCAATTCAATTAAGGAAGTTTGGGAATGTATGTATGATTTTAAGAAGTGAAATGAAAGAAAAATGTGATTAGGTGATAAAAGGTTATTGAACCAAACACGATAGCATTAGTTCTGTAACCATAAATATTTTTTCCATCTATTGTTTTTTTTTTTTATTTTCGCTGGGCCGCGACGATAAATGTACTTGTCAAGTAATTTACCCTGGGTATGTCGGTGGACACCTCGCTTTCCTCGTACTCAGGCAGCCTGGCGAGGTCCATGGAGGACTGCCGTCGTAGTGCTGCTGCTGATGAGCGGCGACGATTCATTGGCTCCGCTTCTTCGACCGAGGCTCCACTAAAGATCGATAGCTGAATTAATATAAAATATAATAGACTCTATCATCGACTGTTGCCGAATAGAGACTATCTTGTTCTTTAGTGGAGGTAGCTGTACGGTGCAGGAGAGTTGTGCTCTCGCATCACGACGGTACCCTTTTTGCACAGGTACTAAATAGTACCTGAGCTATCTAAAGGTAGCGCGTTATGACTACTTATAAATAAAACAGTTATTCTAACTTCATTTAAAATCAGTTTATCAAGTTTGGATACTAACGGACCACTTGTTATCATGATTCGAATTTATTTACGGTTGAAGAGACATGTTCTCTCCATACCTCACACATTAAGAGAGAAACAGTAGAATAATATTATTATACTAACGACCTGCCCCAGCTTCACACGGGTGCACTGGTGATTAAATATATTGTATTATACACATAAACCTTCCTCTCGTATTACTCTATCTTTTTAAAAAACTGCATCAAAATCTGTTGCGTAGTTTTAAAGATCTAAACATACATAGGGACAGAGCGACTTTGTTTTATACTTTGTAATGATGATATAGCTCACAGCGTATCTAATCTCTTCTCGATCTTCTCGATGGCGTGCGCGATTTGCAGCAGATGCAGGTCGTCCTTGTGGTCGTTGGGGTTGGTGCAGCACATGCAGCGGAACAGCCCCGCCACGCTGCACTCCGCGGAGCCGCTCGTCTCCTCGCCCTTGCCGAACCACTTCTTTATGCTGTGCTCTTCTATCTTCTTCTTAACCACTGCAGCTTCTTGTTCTTCTATTGCTAGTTGCTGCGAATGAGTTTGTAGTAATAATTTGTTGCATTTAATGGAGTTAAACGTTTGATGGGTAATTTAGATAATAAAATTGAATGACTTTCCGATTATATATTTTTGCTTTTATAAGTTATAATGTAGAATAGTAAAAAAAAGCTCTTAAAATAATACACCTGTATTAATTTTCAAGTTTTCTGTACTAATATGTGCACGTTGGTAATTTATAGATTAATTTTACAAAGATCACTACAAGAGGAGAGGTGTAAATTTTAAGTCCCATGAACTGATGTAACAATAAGCTACCAATAATGTGCATAAATAAAATCTACAAAAATACTGCAAAAAGCAACTTACCGCACGAGTTTTCTTCTGTGCTACTTCCCTCGTTCCCCAGGACACATTGTTCAAGTTACACAGCGAGTATATAATCAGCAACATGTACATACTGGGGATCGTAATATAGTATATGGTTATGTAGAGTAAGCAGATGATCTCTTGGGGATGTAGCGCGGCCGTGATGAAGAAGGAGCCGAAGATGAGGATCGTGAACATGCTAGACGGAGCCAGCCACCCGTCCTCCACGATCTGAAGGACTATCCCCACAATCACGAACATCATCACCATAGCGTATAGACATGTTATCAGGTTGGCGAGAAATAGCTGAAAATTAAATGTTTGTTTTATTTTTACATCTTTCTGTGTATTATACTGTAGGTAAATAGCATTGTAATTAAGTTTTTTTGCGATACGGATTCTCTATACTTTTTCTAAGGGAGCCAAAATGAATCCTATGGTAAAAAAATAATAATTCTGATTATTGCTTTTCACAACTTGGCAGAATTTATCAATGTAATAATAGTGTAAACTATTTTTGAATAAAAAATTATATTATTATCCACACAAGGAAAATCGCACGAGCGTTTATATTTGCTGAAATGTCACATGCAAAGAAACTGGGTTCGATTCCAACCCAGGTTTATGTGATGAGCGCAATCATTTGTTCTGTGTTTAAGTGTAATTTACCTATAAGGGAAAAATATAAAAATTGTCTAGTATCTACTCATAACACCAGCCCTGCTTAGCTTGGGACTAGACGGCGTTGTAATAGCTTAAAAAACTAAAAACGATACAATAATTTACACACACATAATTTACTTTAACAGTAATACAATTTAGCACTGTTACCTGCGTTTCGGACTTGCAAGTCATGCAAACGATGATGAATATTATGATGGGCACCAAGTTGAGCAGCATAGCGTGCATGTTGCTGATCTGCGTGATGGCGTTCAGAGCACCCACCATCATCAAGAAGATAGTACCCGGACCCAGCACCGAACCGAACATCAATAATCCCTGAAAATGTATGTTCCTTTTACTTCTAAATCATTGTGAAATTTGTATCACCATCATAATTTGTATAACTGTATGTGAGCAAACCTTTCTTACGAATATAACCCTCAATTGCTTGTAAACCCGTGAAATAATTAAATCGATTACGGTCAAATACCTAACTCTCAAGTTCAAGCTGCGATGGAAAGCTCAAGTGGAAAAAAAAGATGAAAACTTGACATAATGTCATAAGAGTATACAATAAAATAATAAATATACGAGCATTACGCTAACGCCAATATGGATAATACGTTAAAATAATTAAACAATACCAAAACAAAGCACAGGCTTTCTCTTGGAACGTAAGAAACTACCCCCACCATGACTTTAAAATGAAATTGAACTTGGTTGGTGCGTAAATTAAAGAGAACAAAATTTAAGTTAATGTTTTAAGTTAGTCAATAAAAGTGATAAGTATGTACTCTGCTATACGGACAACACATAAATAAAGTATTTTCATCACTTAGCAGACTAAGAAAGTGCTAAGGATTTCGATAAAACATCGGAATTGATAACGTCCTCCTTTTTTAGAAGTCGGTTAAAAAGTGCCAAAAAGGTCATTATACTTTATTTTAGCATAAATAACTTAAATAAAAACAAATACAAATTTAAACTATTTATACGCAATAAAAATAAACTAATATATAGGTACCTGATACCAAATATACAGCGTGGAAATATTATCATTAATTTTGACAGTTCTTTTATAGTCTGCTAACAAGTCGAAGATATTAGCCATAGTGGAGGGCACCCATCGTCTGCGCTGGTTGAAGAACTCGTCGAAGTGTTCAGGACAGTGCGTGTACGCATCGGATGCAGCTGAGTATTCAACTCGGTAGCCTCGCTGCAGTAACAGGGTGCATAGCCAACGATCCTCACCTAGCGGTAAGCAAATTAGTTCATGCATTAAACAGAATAATAGAACACCTAAAGTCATCACCGAAATTGACTGATTGTACATAACTTAGATACTTGGTAAAACCTTCAACATCGCTTTCACATTTTCTATTTGCAGTAAACCGACAAAAATACTTCGGCCTTCATTGACTTTGATAGGTTGATGGAAAGCAATCAAGGTGAAACTGTATCATACCTTGATCATACTGTACATAATGCCGAGCCTCGTGCGATGTCAGTGTATATTTCTTCATAACGTTGTCATCCATCAAAGCCTTTCCTCTGAAGAGAGAAAAGCATCCGGGACTACAGAGTACGCAGCCAATCATGTGTTCAGTCGCCTTTTGCAGCCAATGACCGATAGCATACTCGAACATTTGATACCATGCCATGAAACCTGAAATATTCGGGTTTATAAAATACTAGCTTCTGCTAGAGGATTTGCCCGCGTATAAGTAGAAAAAAAGAGCTAAAGTAGTAATTTAATGGTGAAAGAATATTTAATGATTTCAATAAATATTTGTAAACAAATACTCGGAACACCTACCAGAGCCTACAGGATGGATACGTCCGCACGCCGCCCCCAAGTTCTTATCCTTCTTCATGAGATCGATCAGCAACGTGACTGCTATCGGCTTGAAGTCGATGTCGCCGTCCAGAGCCAACAAGTACGTGTTCTCGGCGATCACCTCTTTGCGGTCTACAGAGATCGGCAGGTCCATTAATCGATGTCCCAGGAAGTAGTACATATACATCACCTGTACAAAAGCAAGCACTGAGAAGTTCATAATACAATCAGAGGTGTAAGAGGCAAAGCCAAAGCGTCAATCTAAAAAAATGAAGAAGTAAGAAGAAGAAAACAATTTTTATTTTGCCCAAAATGGACCAATTTTTATTTTGCAAATAAATAATAATAATAATGATAACCTATAAGTATTTGGGTATGTCGGAAGCATTAGGCATCAATGCTGATGACGTGAAACAGTCGTTGAGGGAGCGCTTCTTCAACCGCCTGAATAAAGTTCTCAATAGTCTTTTATCAGGCGGGAACTAGGTGCGCGCTTTCAATGGGTGGGTCATGCCGGTGTTGATGTACTCTTTCGGCATACTCAAATAGACTCAGACCGAACTGGACGCCTTGGATAGGAGGGTCCGTACACTGCTTACCGCAAATCGGATGCATCACCCACGGTCATCGGTTATGAGACTGTATATCCCACGGAAGTGCGGGGGTCGTGGCTTTTTAAATGCTAAGACCCTGCACAACCGTGAGGTATGCAGTCTCAGGGAATATTTCCTTGAAGCCGACGTGGGGATGCACCGAGATATGGTAGCAGTGGACAAGGGCCTCACCCCGCTCTCCTTGGCTAACGGGAACTGGCGCAAACCTGTAGTATTGGATGCTAATGAACGCAAGGAAGTATGGCAGAGCAAGGAGCTTCACGGGCGCTTTTACCGGGCCTTACATGGGCCTGATGTAAACTTCTTAGCGTCCGTATCCTGGCTGCGCTTTGGTGACCTTTTCGGGGAAACCGAAGGTTTTGTCTATGCAATAATGGACGAAGTTATGATGACGAATAACTACCGGAAATACATTGTGAAGGTGACGTCCGGTTGACATCTGTCGGGCATGCCACCGACCCGGTGAATCAATCCGACACATCATTTCTGGATGTTCTCGTTTGGCTAACGGAGACTATTTCCATAGACACAACCTTGTAGCCAGGATCATCCACCAGTAACTTGCTCTTAAATACAACCTCGTGGAATCAGAAGTACCGTATTATAGGTATGTGCCCGACCCAGTTCTCGAAAATGGCAGCATCACGTTATATTGGGATCGATCTATCATCACTGACAGGACTATTGTTGCCAATAAGCCTGACATAGTGGTGATAGATCGACTGGAGCGTCGCACAATGATTGTTGATATAGCGGTCCCTCATGATGAGAACCTCGTGAAAGCCGAGAAGGATAAACAAACTAAGTATCTTGACTTGGCTCGTGAGGTTGTCGACATGTGGGAAGTGGACACAGCAGTCATTGTGCCGATAGTTGTGACGGCTAATGGCTTAATAGCCACGAGCCTCGACCAACATCTGAGGAGGCTCTCGTTAGGCAGTTGGATCAAGGGCCTGATTCAGAAGGCAGTACTCCTGGACACGGCGCGTATTGTCCGGAGGTTCCTCTCTCAGGAGCCCTGACCACCGGTAGCTTGGACCCTGTCTCGATGCCGGTGGGATACTATTTACTAAGTTCTTTACTAACCATTGGACCTGTGTTGTCTTGATAAATAAATTATTATTATTATTATAAAAAAAATCACACAAAATACAACATATCATACTGACCCTTAACTACATGAAACGTAAGGCTCATATTTCTATCGAGATAAATAAGACGCGTGCTCTCATCTGAAAACTCGCCGTCTTTTCTTCTTTATGAGTAACCAATAAAATTGTCATCATATTTTCACTTTAGTTTTAAGAAATGACAATAATGTACCTTGTCCTATTCAGCTAATCAAACAAAGCCTAATGTTTCCATCCATTATTCGGCAGTGATTAGATATAGAAATCCGTTCAAAGTCATTAAAAAATATGATCAAGTCTGCGGAGTTTTTCAAAGTGACCTAGTTTAGAGTCATAAACATTGTGAAACGTGGAAATTTCACTGAAGTCTACAATTGTTTTTTATTTATATTTGAAATAGGGCGAAGGCTAAATCAAAAACTAAGACGCTCCCGTTAACAATAAAATTTCGCAGTCAATTTTAGCAATTTTATATTTGCTTCAGCAACATATTATAGATGGTATACAAAGAAACTGGTCAGTGATTTTTTTCTTTTTAGGATGTAATCACTGAAAGTACAGATCTGAATGCTAATTTTCTTTTGCTTTCACCGATAGAAAGCTATTTTATTCCTGAGTAATATATGTTAATTTTATGTACGTGGGTAAAGCCGTGGGCAAAAGCTATTTACACATATTTTGGTGTACTTTGCAATTCTACGCATAATACAACTACAGCAGGAAAAACATATAAATTTGTGATGCCCGCGCTTCTAGTGGTAATTTACAATCCATTTCAGTCGTTATCTTTCCGGATCTAAGATGATCAATCATTCTATTAGAAATCATACTCAACAACGGAAATAATTAACAAAAATATCTGCATTCGAAACATTTCGTTATCGTGAGATAACTTATCATAAATATCCTACGTATTTCTAAGTAATTAATGAAAGTCAACAACAACAATAAAACGCGATAGTCAGTAGCTTACCTGAGACCATCTTTTCCTGTGTCTTATTTTAGACTTGTCTTTGAGGTGGCATATCAATTTATTTTTTCCCGGTAGTGTCCAAACTAGGCGGCCGCCGTACGGAGCGGGGTATTTCTTTGGTGGTCTCAGTCTTACGTTTGTTAAATGAACCTCTGATGCAGCCTCATCAATGGTCTCCACGAGGCACGTCACGAAACGATTCACTTGTGAATCTTCTGCGCTATGATCCGATACCTCAAACGCGTCATCCATGAAAATGTGTACTGTAAAGACATTCAAGAAAAGTGTTATAGAGCCAAGTATGCATCAATTTATAACAATAGGAAGGAGTTGGATTGTTTACGTCGCTACATACCCTCCAGTTCATAGTAGTCCGGATCAACAATTCCCAAATACTTCTGTGCAACGCGACGCGCGCTTTGATCTTCGTCCATACGGAAAATAGATTTCAAGAATTCAGTCATTTCTTCTTTTGTTTCGTGCCACATTGTTGCACACACATAGATTCTAGACACATACAAAATTATAATTAACTTTTAGCAAAACTGTGTTATAATAATTAGACCACCAATATAAAAAAAAACTTTACCTTGTGACGGTGTCAGATGGCTTGATATCTTTTTTTGATAGTTTGTCGTCGCTAATCGAAGACGCATCATCTCCATTGAGATCTTTGAGATCCTAAAATAAAATTAAGAAACGAGATTTACAAATTCATTCATATTTCTGCCACTTGGTTTAATGTACCGACATCAAATTAAAATCATCACCTCTAATGATACATCATTGTCATCATCCTTAGTTCTATTGAGGAGCATGGACTGGTCAAGGATAGCGCTGCAGTACCACGGCTTAGAGAACAGTTTGTCGGTGGCCGCCAGACGCTCACAGCGCGGTCTCCAGGTGTGAGCAGTCACCCACGCTTGCGAAACCAGCCACAGTAACCATATCCAAGACATCTGACCCACTATGAAATCGTTCAGGAAGTAAACTGTAGAAAAATTTGGAAATACATGTCAGTTTAGGATATCAAGAACACATTATGAGAGAAAGATAGTTTATGCACAAACGCCAAGACATAGGTATACTTTGCAATTAAACTTAATTAAGATGGAACTACTCAACTTACCCGGTGGAATCTCAAAGAACAAATAGTTAGGTATAGTCCGATAAAATGCACACGGATCTGCATTCCTCATTCCACAAAAAACAATTAGCAGGTTAACAGTGACCGGTCCAACAAGGCTTAACGCAAATGTGAAACTGAAGTTTTGTATTAGGATCTTGCAGGCAGTTTTACAGGCCGCAAAGCAGACGTATGAGGCAAAGACCTGGATGAGTACTACCCAAAGAGGGGTAGCCCATGCCGCGGGTACTTCTAAGCTTGCTCCCCCCACTGTGTATCCCAGGAAACCTTGGAATTCATCCTGGATTGCTTGAACCTGTAATAAGAACATAGATTAAAGAAACAATAAATTGCAGATATCTAACTATTCTCACTAGTTTCCTGATCACTTTCATAAAAAAATAAGTCCTTACCTCCTTAGCGATGTAATGTCGGTCGCTGAAGCCACTACTAAATTTCGTGAAGAAAGATAATGGGTCGTCGTTCTGGATGTGCAAAAATACCAAAATACTGCACATAAATATGAATATCTTCCATATCGAGATCACTCTCTGTGAATAATAACGGCCCCTTTTAATACCGTCGCGGAGATTTTGCAAAGGTTGTAGAACTGGAATGAATAAGTGTAGGTATTATATTGAAATTGTCATTCAAGAGGGCAGGGATTCCCTATAACAATGCTAGCAAGTGGCGTTAAGCTATTTTGAAATTAGTATTGAGTGGTATGATTAAGTGTCAGCAACAAATAAAATTAAGATATTAAAGCGTAGTTAAAAATTTAAGTTGCTAATGTTTTTTTTTCTTTGAGCAAAGCAGCTGTTATACCTACCTATCTACTACATGAAGAATAGACTTACAATCCAATAGTGAATAACTAATATCTGTTCACTGTGTACCTGACCAGTGTTTCCCTGAGGCGCCGACGAAGTTTTCCCACCAGCCGAGAGAAACCAATACGCATGCCACCGGAATGGTCCACAAAACCACATCGCCTTTTAGGAGAGGCCAAACAACGAATGCAGTAGCTTGAGCAGAAACAGCCAGTACATCCAAGATTATTTTGTAAATGTATCGACGCTCGCTGCTGTCTCTAGAAAGAGCATTCATAACCCCCGGAACGAAGCACATTGCGTTCATCAACATTGTCCCCTTCACAACATCTAGTTCCGGCAGAATAAACAGCACCAGTAATGCAATTCCGATTGTGTGCAGTGTTTCTATTATTAAAGACTGAAACAATATTTTGTCGTTAATTTGTGTACAATATCCTTAGCCATTGGCCAGCTGGCAAAACCCTAGTGTTCACACGTGACCCAGCGCAGCATGGCGTAAAAGAGATGGTAATGATAACACTGGTTAACAATGGTTTTGCCCATGAAAGATGAAATACAAAAATAGGCAGTACTTGGTAAATACTAATCATCAGTTACAATATTACAAGTGTCTTAGCTCGAGTTATCGAGCTATGCAAGTTTAATCTTGTATTGCGTTCGCCACACTCTCGCAAGTTTCGACTTGTTCGTTATTACAGCACGGCTATACTTTACTAAATTTCATACATCATAAAGAACGTTCAGATTGCGCTGGTATTCGCTATCAAACACCGTGAAAATACAATAAATGTATTACGTGGTAATAGCACTGTAAACTACAGGAACGTCTTAAGTGTATCAAACAAATTTTGTTTTTAGTTTAGTATTGTGAAGTTTAATCTAAAACTTTGTGAAACTTATATTTTCGATTATGCCTCATTTCTGGGAAAACAATCCTAACAAATTTTGTTACGTGTGTGGTATATTTACAACAAAAAATACGAGCGAAAACTTGAGTCCCAGAATCTGTCGTGCTTACGAACTTTATTTCGGAATATCAGTAAAAAATCAAGACAAACCCTGGGTTCCGCAGGTAATATGCTTGAGTTGTGAAAGAATTTTCATAGGACGTCAAATAAAATAATTAATGGATGACAAGACTTTTGAAAGCACATTGAATAGCAAGGAAAAACAGGCCATGAAAAAAGCTTTTCAAAATTTCTTGGGTGACAAAAAACCTGAAGACTGAAAACCTGGTTAAGATATGATCCAGCATTGTACGCTCTCGGTTGTAAAATGCCCCCCAAAATACATATTCTCGACACACATTTGGATTTTTGTCCTGAAAATATGGGAGATGTTAGCGACGAACGTGGTGAACGTTTTCACCAGGATATTTCAGGCATGGAACGGCGATATCAGGGCAAATGGAGTCCTGCTATATTAGCAGACTACTGCTAGACGTTAAAGAGAGAGGCTGTAGATATTATTTATAAACGGAAAAGCAATATATTAACTCATTTTTAAATTTTATAATATGTAATTTATGAATATAATGTTATCTTAAGTCAAAATATTTTTATTTGATTCCACAAAAAACGCGAGCTAACTCGACCTTCAAACTTACATCAAAATGTATATTTAGAGGTATTCTTTCGCAATTAGCACAACTCATTTCATGGATTAACAAAACCTTAAAATTTGTTGACCAGTGTAATCACATATATGTCATTCACTTTATTGTTTTAGATAAGATAGTCTTTGTGTTTAAAGACAGAAATAAAATTATTGATATAATTGCTAGCGCAAATTATCTTATCTGCGAATAAATATTTCAAAGAATTTCAATACGATTCTGGTTTATTAACTACATTAAATACACGATGACTATATTAGGACCATGGGATTATGAATTTAATGGGTTCCTACTTATCATTTTTATAGATTAGTACAATCCTTGAATACGGGGAATCACATAAAATAAATGATGACGACTAGGTACTACTGCTGTTTTTTTAGAATAAGAATACTGTATTAGTGCCTTACCACCAAAAACTGTCCAAACGTGGGCTTTCCAGCAGTCTTAAACAAGCATATTCTGAGTGATCTTAAGAATATGCCCAGCTCTGGTATACTGAAGGCGATGAAAGCTGCCCATAGCCATGTTACTCGTTCTTCCAGCGAGTGGACTGTTATGAACTGCTGATCGAGTGCTAGTGGGATGATATACAATAGAATTAGTTACGCAACGACATACACGAACCCTCGGATAAGGTAAGGGAAAGGTTAACAACACTCACCTAAACCTCTGTTACAATGAGTTATTTGTCTGCCCTTTTTTAGTTGTGATGTGATGAATAGCAGAGTCCCTTTAGATACCACAGCGGATCCAAGAACAACGGCAAATATGAAGATATACGAGAGAAATTTAAGGACTTTCACACTGGCGTCTATGCAGGCGGTGGATTCCATAGAACCACTCTCCTTCTTCACGGGAAGCTCCCGAAACAGATTCCATCCTTTCGTCTCTTGAGCTGTTCTTTGTCTGAGGAAATGAGTTTTTGTGTGTTTTACAGTGGAGTTTTACATTGATAAGACAGTTAATTAGGAAATAACTACGAATATGAGACATATCCGAAATGTAACTTTATAGGTAATGTAGATAGGAACATAGTCGCAGAGAGACTGAACTTCAGTTCTTTATAAAATACGGTCCTGTACGTCGATATAACAGCAGTAAGTGCAACTTGCACTCTTTTGAATGTAAGTTACTAACGCACATTCATGGAGTATGTATAAAACAATTAAATCTATAAATGGAAAAACGAATGACGTCAATGTTGGTTTTAATGTCATCATGATTCGCATTGTTTATGCCATAGTTGTGACGCCTGCTCGTTTCGAGATACCTAAAAGTTACTACAGCGAGAAAAAACTGCCATTTAGTAACACTGAAATATTATATCCCTATACCAAGTTGATTAGACCAAGCAGAGTAGGTATTCAAATGCCACTATAAAATTTGCTATAAGATGCAGCATTTTAGTGAAGGTATGCGACAGTTTAATAATAATAGTAATAAGATTATTGTTTTACCCTAAATCGTCGATATCATCATAAAGCGGAGTATATTCCGACTCGTCATCGCTGTCATCTCCCAAACCCGTGAATCCAGGAGTCTTAGGCTTGGTCGCCATTCGTTATTTATCTGGAACAATCGATACTATTGAAAATGCTTTGTTTGTAAACTAAAATAAAATATGTATCTAATTGATTAGTTGTAAAACCGTTTATCGTTGGGATTGAGACCGCGAATTTTCAATCGGAGCCTGGTCTCAAGCAGAGGTTGGTAGAGGATGTACCTAACATTGGATACGGGTAGGGTACAGTATGTAACATTAGAGATGCCTATGTCTAGTATCAGTGTCTCAAGATAGTCTATACATAGTGGATGTTTTTAGTTTGTTACCACATATGGCACTGAAACGTTGTCGTTCACAGTGAGCATCATCAAAAGGTTTATCACATCATTAAATCGACCAAAAAGCAATGGAGAGGGATATACTCGAAGAATGGAATGATTTAGATGATGTACAGCAGTGGCCCGACTAAGATGGTATATAACAGGGATATTTAATACCACGAGCCAACGTACTGTATAAAGTTTTGTAGTACTTAGATGATTATGTACTCAGTAATAAATTATGGAAATATTCTTACCTCAAGGAACTATTTTAAACACACATATTCACTAACACTATTTTCCACAATCAGATCAACAGCTGTATCACAACAATTTTTTTTTTAACAAATCATAACAGATTTTTTGTATTGTCTCCGAAAAATTGCCAAAGTAAATGAGGATATGGTAAATACCGCCGAATCGCACTGGCCCGTTTAAACATAATCCTGATATCAAACGACAGTCATTACGGTATCGCGACTGATTAGGACATTATCGAAAATCGTCGATCAAAAGCGCTTTGATTTAAATGATTATCAAATTATACGATCATCCTTTACATTTTTAACGAGTGACGCCTATCCGAAGTCATTCTTGTTGGTAAAACAACAATTTTGAGTGCCTGCACCGAAGTAAAAACTTGGTGGGAAACTGAAGTAGGTAAACGCAGGGCCGTTTTATCCATAAGGCAATGTAGGCAACTGCCTAGGGGCCCCGCCAGGTTTAGGGGCCCCGCGCTTCAAGAAAAAAATAGTCCATGTTTCATAAACAGTAAAAAGAATAATTTGAAATTTCGATGACATGACATTTAACTAGCCATTTGCCAAACTATATACATACCTATATATTAAAAAAAAGCGTAATTATGAATAAAGTTTTAGACACAAAGTATATAAAGTTAGTAGGGTAGGGGGGCCCCGAGACGTGCATTGCCTAGGGGCCCCGACGTGCATAAACCGGCCCTGGGTAAACGTGTTCCTGCATTGGCATAAGTACATGTGTGGATGATCTATCGATACAGATACTGTCCACATCAAGAGCCAACACTTATTACAACAGGAACACTTATTGCCGTATTTTAGTTCACAATCAAGCAATTTGCACAACTTCAAAAGTGATAACGAAATCAATGATTAAAATAATCTGTACTTTTACTAGGTCCAAAGGAAACAATATCAGACGCGTCACAATCAAATGTTTATTATCTAAATATAAAATAAATATTGTAAATAATAGGTACAAAATATAAAAAGAAGGTAGAACCTAAATCTATTAACACATTAGCATTTATACTCTTAAATACAGACGACACAAAATTCGAGAATGACGATTAATCACATTACTTCTTTTTAATTTTACATATTTAAAATGAATACACTATGTTGCAAAATATTTGAATACCTACATTTCGCTATCGTAGTTTTTTCACGCACGCAGGCGTGCCAAACTCATGAATTATTATTTTTTTCATGAAAAGTAACACGAAATGTAACGCAAACTGATGAAATGTAACATTTTCAGCTTTGTATTCGACATTAGATAAATCTTGACATTGAAGGGATACACAGCAAAATGTGCTTGAATGTTTTGTAACATAGTGTACTATAGCTATTAGGCTCTATATTCACTACTAATAAATGACTGCAAAGTTATTATAGAACCGCTCTATTAGCACATAAAACGCAATATCATCACAGTGATAATACAAACTTATTTCTTTATAGTTACCATCAGACTTCAAAATGTTGTAACCAGAAATACTGTTTATCTGGCTAATTTAATTAAAACCAAACTAAGCTACCTACTACACAAATACTTCAAGAATGTTATCATGATGAGAACCACAGTTTTGGATTATAAAATTAAAATTTTCGTATGTTTTTTGCAACTTAGAATAATACTTTATTGTACACCAAAAAAGTAACAATTTCACAGAAACTTACATGAATGGTTACAAAGGCGGTCTTATCGCTGACGATATCTACCGGATAACCTTAGGATGGAGTATAAGAACTTGAACTAAAAAAAAGTTACAGTTCAGTATCGAATAGTAACTCTCCAACTATGAGAAGAGCTAAAATTTGCCATATTAATAATGCAACGCTTTACCTTGTCTTTAAGTTAGAGTTCTTGATAATGTCTATCAACCCTACAGATATGTAGATACCATTTCGATAATGAGCTGCAAGTTGCAAAAAAAATAAAAAATCTTGATTTTTTTAAATTAAATACATTAGAAAGTTTATCAGTTCTCGTTATCATTACCACTCGGTAAAGAACCGACTTTACTAGTATTGTAATCTGTCTCCTTCACATAGTCCTTAGGTTCGTCATGTTTAGAAAAGTTTCCCATCGCCACTTGTGCTATAGTGTCCACAATACTTGACGAGCTCATGTAAGGATGGCTGGAGGGGGGCACAGACGTCGATAGATCTTCCGCCTTCGTCAACTTTAGAGGTTGATTGTAATCCGATAAGTAGTCGGGCATTGTGGTCTTTTTAGTTAGCTCTAACATCTGATTCAAAAATGACTCACCACTTACTCGCGAAGGCATGCTAAAATCAGTTGCTTGCGAATCCATACTATCAGACTTAGCCGTTTCTATTTTCGACGAAGTGCTTGTTTCATTTAACTTCATACCATCAAGAGAATCCGATTTTCCTTTTCCAATACTACCAAAATCAGGAGGCAAATAATCTTTATTGCCTTTTAGTAAGTCATGCGGCGATTTCATCAGCATGCTCTGGTCTAATCCAGCTTTAGTAGAAATAGGACTACTAGTCGAAAGCGGTTTCAAAAGAGATTCCTGCATTTTCATTAATGATGGAGATAAGAACATATTATTCGCCGCCAATGTCGATTTAGACATGGGATCTGGTATTCCCAATATGCCTGCACTGGAGTATTTACTAGCTGAGAATAGAGCATTGGCAATGTCCGCAGAACTCATCATGAGGTTGGAGGCCAGACTGGCGGGGATCGTGCCGGTGGCGGTGCTGGTGCTCGTCGCTGTGCTGCTCGGCGTCTTGTCGTAGCTACCAATACTGCTTGTCAAGTTCTGCAAAGACGCAGCGTACGACGGCGGATCCGGAAGTTTGCTACCAGACAAACTAGCCGCTAGACTTGAAGACATGCCTGGAGTGAGTCCAGTTAGCATACTGTTTGCAGCAGCTAAACTTTCCAAACTAGAAGCACCCATAGGCAGAGGCATGTTGGGGGAACCTAATCCGAGAGCCATGCTCGTCAGCATATCTAATCCCGTAGGATATGATGACGGCAGTGTAGGGGTAGCTGATTTCGATGACGATTTAGAAGACGTTGGCAGTACTGGAATGTTCAATTGCGGCGTTTCGAATTTATGAGGCGAGCCTGATCCAATGCTTGACGATACATTTATAGGAGGTACACCCGCGGGCCGGCTTACCATCTGTTGCAACGTACTCACTGAAGGGAAATTGGGGACAGATGTCACCTGAGTTGGCTTTGACACAGGGATTGGTTGTGGAACTGCTAACAAAGCATCAAGGTCCATTTTATCGTCTTGTTCGGAAGAGCAACCTAACTCGTCTCTGATAAAATGCCATAACAACCCATCACTCTGCTCTCTCGGAAATTTAGCTGTCAAGGTGCATTTCAGTTTGTCCAAGTATGTGATATCAGGCTTAAAATTTTCTTTGAAATCGACGAATGTATCATCAGAGAATGAAAAGTAGTACTTGATGCTTTTCCTTATTTGTTCCATAGTATGTGTTGATAGGTGGCTGTCGTGAACCATGTTGTACTGGAGAAGCAATGGTCGAGGATATTCTGTAGGCCTCTGCTCGGGTGGAGGCATCACCCAGAAGAAAGTAAGTGATGACTCCAAGACAGGACTCTCTGGATTATAGGGAGCTGAAAATCAAAAAGAGCAATATTTGAGAAAAACTAAAATGAGTTTAACAATTCAATCATATATTAAAATATTATGTATATGACTTACAGCAAATGACTCCAATGCATGGTATGTAAGATATTTCTGTCGGTCCACGCATTTTGATTTGATATTCTAGCTGATTGTCACAATCCCTAAGACTGGGCATGGCAGGATTTGTTGGATGAGAGTGATACCAGCCCAGAAGTGTAAGTCCCAGTTTTTCTATTTCCATTTGAATCTCCAATTCCACAAGAACTCGCGGTCTGGTGTCGTTCTTACTGATTAGGCATGGGAATGTATGTGTTATCATGACATCTGGAACATAAAATTAATTTAATTAGTAAGTAGCTAATTCCTATAAATGTTTCTAAAAAATATAAAACTGTAATATATGATGAAATGGTAAAAAGAAACTGAAGCTCTCTTAGTTTAGGTACTAAGAGAGCTTCAGTTCAGTTCAGCTAAGCTCAATGTTCATTGACAATCAAAAAACAATAATGTGGGAGTTGAAATAAAGTCCAAAATATATAAATAAAAAATATGCATGCGATTTTATTTGCCAAATTAAATAATTTTTAGCTTTAGTAAACAAGTATGAAATTGACGAGAAGAATGAAATGTATTTGACAAGAGAAATAGATAAACAAATATAATAGATATACAATTTAAAGTTTTTACATCTTGGTTGCTTTTTTTCTACCAATATGTTGTTTTCAGTGTTAATATTTATTCTGTTTATTTATTGATAAATTCTTCCTAACTCTTCTGTTTTTTTTTATGCACTCATTAAATTAAGCAAAAATAAGTTATTTAGCTGTGAAAATCACACTGGACTGTTATGTAGTCTTTACACCTAAGATACCTAAAGATTGACAAAAATCTAGTACACACTGTTGTCAACAGGGGCCAAGGGTTCGCGTCTGAAAGGCTCTAGCCCTAGTATAAAGGCAACATAGGAATGGGGAGGGTTCTTTAATCAAAAAGAGTCTCACACTATTGCGGCGGGATTCTTTTTGTTGATTTTTATGCCATAAAAAAGCCTGAAATTACAAAAATAGTAATAAATAATATAAAAAAAAACAATAGCAACAAAATAAAGTGCTAAAACAAAAATTGTACATACTATGACTATTCAAATCCCAAGTGCCCGCCAAATATCCATAAACCTCTTCCTTTTTCAAGTGACAGTGGATATCAAGTACCAGGCTAGCATTTGAACTGACTGATACTAAGAAAGGCTGCACTTTCCCAGCTGACGAAAAGGAAACTGCTTCTATCAACATGTTGGCATCACTGAAATAAGAGAAGGAATTCCTTTAATTTTTTTTTTTATAGATATCCTTAGAAGAATTCTAGGTGTATTAGAAACAATAAACCCGGAGTCCGTCTGAATGTTAAAATGCAAATCACCAATAAGACTTATGGGCTGGAAATTATAGCCAAGGTCATAATCTGACTTAAAAGCCATGCTCACTCACAACCAATGAGCTAACTTCAAGTACATAACGATAATTTTACTAATACCCATTGTTCTCTAAGTTTGTTGAGACTAAACACACACTTAATATAAAAAAATATATCATAATACTGACTGCTGCATCATCCTATTTGGCACAGTGTTGTGTTTCATAACAATCCTTTGTGGTGGTGGTTCTGGGGGATTTTCTACTTCCATTTCTATCTCCTCTGAAATCCAAACAATGACAATGATTAATTAATGTATTACATTAAAAAGATCAATGCATAAAAAATATATATTAACAGTTAACACCTTACCATCAGAATGCATATTTTCTCTTTGCAGCTGCTTTTTACGAAGATATGTTGCCTTAATAGTATCTAGTTTCTTCCCTCTATATTTGACTGAGGCCCAACCACAGCCAGATCTTTTGTCTGGGTTTATTATGCGCTTGCAATGTATTGCCCATGCTGATGGAGAGCAAAATATTGTTTCTGTTTCATGGGACTTTATTTTTCCATCTGGTTGCAAATCTCCAACAAACTTTTGTCCCTAGAATAAGCATACAGGTTTGATATAATAGGGTAATTTAAAAAAAAGTTCCTTGTTATTATATAAAAAGCCCTCATCAGAAAAAGGAACTCATATCAATCTACACTAATATAATAAAGAGGTAAAGTTTGTTTTTTTGTTTGTAGGAGGTAATCTCTGTAACTACTGGTCCGATTGGAAAAATTTTTGCAACAATAGAAAACTGCTTTACCCCTGAGTGACATAGGCTATATTTTATGTACGCGGGCGAAGCAGCTGACAAAAGCTAGTATAAAATAATTAAACTTGGGGCCAACATTAAAATAGATAGAGAAACTTTTAGAAATATTTTAGACCAGGACCAAATAGAGAATTGGGGGTGTGGCCAACTACAAGCACTAACTGAACAAAACAAAACTAAACAATACAACTGTAACTTGGCTAGGGGGGCTGAATTGTCCCCAGTTGGGCAAAGGAGCCCATCCAATCCTTCCATTGTTCTCAGCTTTAAGAAAGCTTCTTGCTACTACCTACCTACTTAGACATAGATCAGGAAGGTACCCAGGGATGTTATCTAAAAAAATGTTGCCTGAAGTATTTTGGGCATGCATCAACACTACAAATTTCAAAATAAAACTTATTTAGAAAGATAAAAATATAAATTAATCTAACCAAATACTCAATGGTCATAGCTGCATTTCCTGGTTCAAGCATTTTTTCTTCCAAAAGCATTTGTAAAGTAACTCCTCGACCAGGCATTGATTTACTTCCTGATTGAGTTTCCATCTCCTGAAAAAGATGCATAAAGACACTGTAGTTGTAAAATGTGGAGTGGAGTGTGTTTTTTTTTTATCAATTTTATTTTTTGTTTAGTATGTTTGTATCGTTTATAAAGCAGGCAACAATAAAAAGTTGACATAAAAAGTTTAACACTAAAATGGGGTTATTGAAAATTACTTCAAGAGAGTAAAAATTTAATCTTCAAGGGAGTGAAAATTTATATGTGTGCAAATTTTATTCCTTGGGCCAATATACTTGAAACATACCTTAGGTATATAAAAAAATTACAATATTTGTTTTTTGAAACTACCCCCATAAAAAGATTTAGGCTTGGAAAATATTACTTATTATTTGGGTTAATCATCATCATTTCACCAATAACCTTATTGGGTTTGGTGAACTACAGATGTAGTTCACCAACCCATGCCAATGCCCAAACAAAAAAAGCCAATAACCCATCATACAAAAAAGATGTACATTATTAGTTTTACAAAACTACCCTCGAAAGGACATTTAGAGCTGTCAAATTCCTCTGATTGAACCATAAACCTTGAGTTATTATTATTTAGTATGCAGCAAATAAGTGAAACCTGTTGCAATACTTATGTGCAGCCCCATACTTTAATTGACAATAAAAATTCGTCACATTTATACTCGCCATGATGGTTCAACTTGTGTGCCAAAGATTATAATATACTTGAACATAGCCAAGAGTAAAGCTACATATTGGCTGTGATTTTATTATTATCTGTAACCTGGTAGTAGGAGAAAGTGCAAAATTCACACAAATGAAGTTGGGATATAAGAGCTAGTGTAAGTATAAAATGTTATGACTTTTGTTTTCGTAAAACTTTAGTAATTGATTATCCTTTTGAGTACTGTAATTAGAGACATAATAGAAAGACAATAGGTGTGTGAACGCTGGCGTTTGCTCGGCACTCGAGAGTTTAAGTACATAAATAGATACATGTTAACCTCGTACCGCCCCATGTACATTCTATTGTACATAATATTAGAAATCATTAAAGCCCAAACATTTTTTTAAAAAGTACGCTTATACGCCCAGCGTACATTAAGATGTACAAAATAAATTTTGTGTCCAGTTTGAATTCCCCGCCAGTATACGTGTTTATGGTGACTATTATTTGATTCGTGTTTAGTGTTGTCAACGTTTTGACGTCTGTCAATTTTGTAAAAGGCATTGGTTGTCCGTCAAAATTCCATACACGTGGCAAGAAGGCGCGCCGGCGGATATCACGTAAGTTTGATCCACTTTTATCTTTTTAATTTTACAGCTTTTTGTGTGGGATTTTGATCTTAGTGAATGAATTATTACTATACTATTATTTGATATTATTATTTTTCTACATAGATACAAAATTTTTTTTTAAATCGCTCTTAAAATATTATGTACATTTTATTGCACATTGAGCGTTACTTCAATTTAACCTCCTAAATAACATGTACATTTTAATGTACAGTGGGTTATTGTACAAATTAATGGTTTGGTTTTATTTTACTCTCTAGGTCTGGAGGAATTCGAATATTGAACGTTTACTGGTAGATTCGGAAATAGAAGACTTCATTCCGTCAGACGAAGATGTAGGAGATTCGGAATTCATGCCAGTTCTAGATTCCCCAGAAAATAGGGCACATAATATTCCGAATCGAGTGATACCGAATCAGAAGCGGAAGAGAGGGCAGTTGGACGTGGTCAAGGTCGTTGATGCCGTGCTGTGAGAGGACGTAGTGCTGGGCGAGGTAGGAGCCGTGGAACTGGACAGCCGAGAGGCGTAAGAAGGGCAAGGAGGAAGTAGATTATTTTAGAACAGATTTTAATTAGATAAAAAAAAATGTTGTTTCTTTTTGATGATTTTAGAGGCATATTTCAGTAAATATGGTGGTTTAAATTTAAGAGATAAGGATCTCGGTGTCTGTAATAATTATTAAGGTTAACAAAATAAAAAGAAATGATTTACTAATATTTTTCTTTTTATCCATAAAAAGTATTTAATACCCAATGTACATTTAAATGAACAAAATAAATAACCGTAATGAAGTAAGTAACGCCTAATGTTCATTTAAATGAACAAAATAAATAGCCTTAAAAATCAATTCTTGATCTTCTACATAACGCCAGAGTATGCCCAAAAATAAACAAAAAATTCCTAAGCGTTTATTTACACAAAAATAAGCGCAGACTTGCTTGGGCATTAACCATATCCATATATTATGTGCATTAAAATGAACACTGGTCATTTAGCTCTCATGCAATTTTTTTTTCTTGGGCGTTACGAGGTTAAATCATAGTAAATTAGCTACTCAAATAAGTCATAATTTACATTTTTATGTAGGCCTTTAAAGCTGTTGCGTGTACTTATGTGCATTAGGGTAAATAGAATAGGTCTATCCTTCCAATGCCCTAAATAAAAATAATTAAATGATTTTTTAAGATACAGATATTATAAAACAGAATTAAACTCTTGGGCCTCAAGTGAACACTGATGTTTGCATACCTATTGTCTTTCTATAATGTCTCTAATTACGGTATTTGAAAAGTTAATAATAAAAAAATATATAATAAACTATATTCCTACTTCATCAGTAAACTCCTCTCCACTTGCTGCTTCTTCTTTTTCCTCCTCAGGTGGCTCTTTTGGTGGATCGTTTGGTTTCTCGCTTTTGACTTCTTCATTTGGAATATTCGGTGGTGCAGTTACCGTCGCTGAGACCTCAGCAGACGTGTTATTATACATAGGCATAGCAGGGCCGGACATCAATGCTGCGGCCAAATGAGAGGTTTGAAGATCCATGATGAATTAAAAAATAAACACTTATAATTCTATACTGTTTAAGCTTCATAAACATTCAGACAATATTTAAATCATCGCTTTCTGATTTCTAAGCTGTAATTTGCAACTTATTTCAGTTTTATCAACAAATAAATACAACAATAGACGACTCAGGATGCGTTTGCATGACGTACTAGTACAGTGTTGCCAAAGTCAATAATATAAAAAGAAAACTTTTTAGAGAAACTAGCTTTTGCCCGCGGTTTCGCCCGCGTGGTATTGGGGTTGGGGTTGGGGTTTCCGGGATAAAAAGTAGGCAATGTCCTATTCCGGAGTGTATCCTATGCCTGTGCCATATTTCATCCACATCCGTCTAGCCGTTTAGGCGTGATTAAGTAACAAACATCCAAACATCGTAACTTTCACATATAAAATATTAGTAAGATGCAGCCGACTTCAAAAATATGACAATAAACACTATAATTTCGGAAGTCGGTCGAAGGATTTATAGGATACACAAGCGAGGCCCGAGGGAATAAATATAAAAACCAGAAGAGAAATATCCGAGTCACTCAAGACAAAGACAGCTTTATTCCCACCAAAAAGCATAGCCTTTGCCTTGTTGAATAGCTTACTTTTAAACCTTTATTATTCCATTCGGTAAGTTACTAATATAAAAAAAAAACTTTTATTCATGTAAGTATCTTTTGATATTTATTTTTAAGGATAATTGGCTCGTGTCAATGGATTTATATTTTTTATCCAAAAGACATAAAAATACTTAAATACATTTACTTGAAAACAAGCAGATACCAGATTCTCGGTGGCTGCTGCTGGAGCTGATGGAGTGTAGGTACGGTAAAGATGTGCTCCACTTGAGCGTAGCAGCGCCGTGTTCTCAAGGGACGATAGAAGACGACCATAGTCTGAAGTGAGGAAATTCGTCTTCAGATGGCAGACGTTCGCCTCCTTCTGCGATGCTGTAGCGAAGGAGGTTGCTAAATGTGTGAAGAAACGGATCTCAAGCCCCAGTTGCCGTGATCCCGACTCCGACTTTCAGCTTCCTGTATCGTTGACGGTGGGTACTCCATGTGTGCTTTAAACAGATGTAAACAAAATAGTAGAGATCAAGCCCGGCTGAATCCTACTGACCCCACTCTCGAAAGGGAAACCCGGGGTTCTGGAACGTATTTTATTCCGTAAAGTCTGAGACGATAGACCGACGGAAACACATTCAGTGAATGCACTGAATGTGTTTTACACTGAAAGAAAAATTACAGATAGTAGACTATTTCTAGCATTAGGTACTCAATCAATGCTAGTAATCTGCGCATAGCACCATGTTTGTAAAACTTCCTAACGATTTGCTTTCTATTAGTTTATGTCTAAAGTGTATAATTTGCTACACAAACATTTAAGTAAACACAGAATATGTGGATGTATTTAACTGTAATTTAATTGCTGCTCTCTGCTTTATTTTAGTCTCGGTCAACGTCAAAAATGGCTGGACCGATAAGCCACTTTTTTATTTTGTAGTTGAAAGACTCACTTGTAGGTACACTCAAGCGCTCCATCGTTGACCGCATCATCGCTTTCGATTAGGTGAGATAGCATAACAATAAAGCTGATGAGTACCTACTTATTTTCATTTCATGACTCGAAAAAGTGGCGAAGTATGAGAAGAGAAATCCACCAAACTGATCGACCGACAAATAAATTAGTATCCTACTTATTTAATGCATTCCTTCTTGATTACTAATTTTGATAAAAATATAATAAGATTTGTGTTGATGCAGGAATCGAACCTGCGATCCTTTCGTCATCCACAAAAACTCCATCCAAAGGTTGTCTTTAAAAAATCGCTTTTAGTGATAAGACCACCCATTGTAACACCTTAGTAATTTTAAGATTCTATGTACCTAATTATATTTATGGTGTTCCTACAATAAAGAGTCTATCTATTAAAATATCACAGTCGTAGCGTGGACTTTTTAGACTTGGGCGAAGGCATATCGAGGTCGTTTTCTTTCATAAATTCGAAAGCGAAATAGCCACTGGTACCTGGACCCCCGCGCTATATGGCCCCGACGTAAGCAAAAATTCGCAACATATTGTCCACAACCATCTCGTAGTATAAATCAAGCATTCGTAAAATAAACACCTTTTTTATACGGGGGCCCCGTATAAAAAAAGGTGTTTTTTGTTACGGAGCCACTTTCAAACTAACTAAGCACCTAGTGGCTTCTTATTCATTAGGTATTGAAAAAAAACCCTCTTTTTTAAAGCAGCCACAATTAAGCTCCACTCGTTTTCATTTAAGCACCTTAATTGAATGCTAAGCCATGGGCGAGGCCCACATCAAAATATGTACCTAGCACTAAAATAATCGTGATCGTTTCGATAGCATTAATACAAAGAGTGTTTTTAGTCACAACAATATATTTTTTAATTTTTACTAAGTCTTGCTCGAACCAGTTACCCAAAATAATAAATTGGAGCTTGTAACAGAATGAATTAAGTAGAATTAACTCAATTAATCAGGTTAAATAAATTAATCGGTTTTGTAACATCTATAAGGATTCTCAGTGAAAATTGGGACAGAGGAGCACAATAGTACTGCTCGAGCTCTAGCATTTTGATTGACTTAGAGGGGCACTGTAATAAAAGTTCTGAGCCAAATATCTGTTATTTAGAAGTAACCCGTACGTAGTAATCAGTGGCAATCTGCAATAATGACTAAGAAATAATAAAAACCAATTTACATAAGTAATAGAAACCTCGGTACATGTTATCATTTTTGTATGTATTACAGTAACACAAAATATATAACATTTATTGGTAATTCATACAATATCCTTAACAATTCCAAAGGAGCTTCGATATCTCTTGAAATAAGGTTTTAATAACAATCAGTTATACCATCAATCCAGTAACTAGATAGAGGACTGCCGCATTTTAGGCCTCCAGGGTACAAACATATCAGTATACCTTTGTGCTCTTCTTTCTGTAGTTGTTAATTTCTTTTTCAAGTGTCTGTGTGTACATAAATAAACATGCACATTAAATTAATACCATAATACAATACGGGGACACCTCTAGTCTCTACTAATGTCATTGCCAAACAGTGTTGCCAACTGCACCGTAATTACGGTAAAAACACCGTAATTAGAAAAGATTTACCACCTACCGTAGGATTATAATTACGGTAGCAAAATACACCGTAATACCCAATGAAGAGCGTATTTATTTTTAAATGTTGTAGATAAATATGATTATCTATTTACAAAAGTCATTTTAGCGAGTTTTAATGATATATTTTTCAATTTTTTATATTTCAATGTATACTTATGTATTTGAATTTCAATGTATACTTAGAACTTTTTAATTTACCTAGTTTATTTGTATCTTAATCGACTGACATTTCGTTCACATTAGGTACCTAAGTTAGTAGTTAGTAAGTAGGTTCATGTGTTGTGTTGTGTAAGATCTGAAAATTTTACAAGATGGAGAGTGACTCTGACCCTTTACGTGATACTAAATAAACAAAGTAATTCTACCGGATTTCAAATATACATAAATTACAACGTAATTTCGGAAAATCTACCGTATTTTTAGAAGAATTCTACCACCCGCTAGATTTCAAACTTGGCAACACTGTTGCCAAATGTCAATTGTCAAGTAAACCAGATTATGGGTGTGTGCACTGTGCAGCTGCGTATTGAAAATAAATTGATTATTTAATTTTGTTTAAAATGTCTATATGATTATTTTAAATTAATAAGCTCAAACGTTGACGCATTATCGTTATTCAATTATTTAAAAATGGCTATGGTCAAAACCCCAGTGTTGAAAGTGATATTGTGTGGAGAATATGGTGTTGGTAAAAGTTCTATTTTCCGTCGATTTATCAACAATACGTTTGTTCCTAATGCGGATAGAAGGTCAACTTTAGGATTGGATCACTTTGAAAAGCCATATCAACTTACCGACAAAACTGTTAAGGTAGTAGTGCTGTACTTGTTATGCTAATTTGTAAAACCAGATCATTGGTTCTATTAAGTCGTTTCTTTATTCGCATGTTATTGTATGCTTGACAAATAAATGTCGTTTTCAGTTACAACTGTGGGACACTGGAGGTATGGAACGCATTGCTTCGGTCACTTCAAGCTACTACAAGTTTGCAGAGGCAGCAATCCTTGTGTTTTCACTTGATAATGCATCTTCATTTCATGTTCTAAGCCAGCATTTGTTGGACATTGTAACATATGCAGAGAATGCAAAAATATTTCTATGTGGAAATAAATCTGATTTGGAAGGCTCTTCACCACAAGTTACTGAAGCTGATATTGAAACTTTTTGGTAATTATTTTAACTAATTGATTTTTAGTTCTTAAACCTATAATTATGCTGTGTTACATTATTTTCAATAATGTTTTGTTTATTTTCAGTGAACAGTGTCACAATCTAATCAGCACCACATACAAAACTTCATGTAAAACTGGCAAAGGTATTGAAGAAATGTTTACTGATATTGCCATGCAACTGGTGGAGTCAAATAGGTCAAGGATTGAGTTGCAAACATTAGATCACAACAGTTTCAAGATATCAAACCCTGAACCAGTAGATGAGCCATCATGTAGTTGTTGATTCAGTATAATTATTTGTTGCTTTAATTAATATTATTTGTAAAGTAGTTAAAGTATTTTAAACTTATAATTATGCATAATAGAATTTGGAAATATGCTTTAACATTTTGTAATTAGAGAAACAATAATTAAAAAGCCATTGAAAGATTCAATGGCATAGTAGTTCTGGCACCCAATGGGTTAAGTGTAGATGATTTCTGTAAGTAAAACACAAGTACTGGAATAAGTTTATTCACTAATTAATACTATCCTTGCAAAGTCTCTTAAGTTTATGAGTTTTAGAATCTCTGAAAAGTGAATATAGACTGAGAGAAACAATATTACAATCAATTTCTTTTTATATAAAATCTATTACTATAAATTGAAGATGTACTGACACCTGATGTAATTATAATTGTGGACTTTGGTAAAATTGTTGTGTAACATTTTTGCATCTGTATTTAAAACTTATTTTAAGCAAAATGGCCTAACAGTATTAAATAAATTAGGTTGATCATTCCGAGCCAAGTATATAATTTTCAATACTCAAGTGATGTAATATGTATTAATGTACATTTTATTGGCCAGTTTTAAAAGCAGCTATATTATTTTTTAAGTTTACCAAGTAGAAAATTTTCATTCCTTACTTTTACCTTTTGTATGCAGGTTACAATATTAAAACTATTGTCTTGCCTAAATTGGTGTTCTGCCATTCAACTAGATGATGGTCAGTTTTATTTTTGTGGCATAATAATTTCATAGTAAATGTGTTATATGTGCCCTCCCTGTGACAGTTATGTGCAATGCATGTATCGCAAAACAATCTTAGGTCTGATAATAAAAAAAATCAACATGTTTAAGAAAATTGTACTTTATTAACATTAACCAAAACAAGAAGCAGTTTTCTTTAACAATGCATTATGAAACATATGTTGATTTTATACATTGATTATCTATCAATGTTCTGCTTGTCTTTAATACGTGAAATATTGAATATGCATATGTTTACCAAAATAAATTGATAATATTCCATTAACAGTTTTATTTGTCGATTCTGTACTGTAGTGACACTTGTGTTTTTAAAAGATCATAAAGTGAAACTATTTCATACTGAACTAAATGAGTAATCATTGTTGCATTATGCATTTCAGTGAATTGGGTAATAATACACTTTACTATTTTAAGACTGTCAGAATTTAAGCAAGGTTGTTGGCAAGTGTTAAAGTTGCACAATTACTAAGAATAATTCATATAATGTGACATTTAATAATGATAACATTTTATAACTCTTAATTGAGGTCAAATAACAAGCAAATCATTTTTTTCCAATAATGAAATAAGCATTTGATACTATAGGCTACAAACTATATACATACTAGTGGTACTATATTGATATATTCTTACAGAGACAGTCTGTCCAACAATTTAGTATTCCTACGTCAAGCATTTACAAATTTACACTTCAATGGTTAACCACAAATTAACCAACTTTTCCTTATAATCACCAGATCTTTTCCTTTTAATATCTCACAACAGATCACATAAATCTATTCCTGGAATAACTTCACAAAACAAGAACCATTTTAATGTTGCGACCATTGAATTGTTTTGATGTCTACTCCTTCTTGAACCATCTCCCAAAGTGGGCTCATTTCCCTTAGGCGTTCTACATGTTTAATTGTCTTTTCAGCTGTGTAATCTACTTCTTCAATTGTTGTGAATCTTCCCAATCCAAATCTGTAATTAAACATATTGATATTCTAGATCTAGAGAGTCATATTTTCCAAAAACAATAATCAGTTGCTTGCTGTGAAGATTTAAGGGAAATTAAAACTTAAGGTCTGGTAGACGAAAGTCGGAGGTGAAATTTTTTAAATCTGAATTATCTGTTTATTATACCTGATTGAACTGTGTGCCAAGTCTTCATCTGTGCCAATAGCTCTCAATACATAAGATGGTTCTAATGATGCTGAAGTGCAAGCGGACCCACTTGATAATGCAATGTCTTTTAGAGCCATCAATAAAGACTCGCCTGAAAGATAAATAAAAAAAATTGGTTACTTTTAAAATTACCTTATCAACAGGGTATTCTTTGTAAACAGCATTGATATCAGAATTTTATTACTATTTAATTGTCATAACAACATAAGACATAAATAAAATAATCTTATCTATAATACCTTCAACATATGCAAAAGACAAATTTATACAGCCAGGATATGTCTGTTCTGCATCTCCATTTCTTATGACATGGGTTAGTTTTGAATATATTTTGTCTAAGAATCTCTGAGACAATTTTTCCATCCATGCATGGTCATAAGCCATCTCTCGTTGTGCTATTTCACATGCCGCACCTACATACAAACAATAAATATTAATGATGAAGATGTTCTTATGTCTTCTACAGTAATATATAATTTAATAATAAAATTAAGACCTAGTCCTACAACTAGTGGGGTTGGTACTGTGCCACTTCGCATGCCTCTCTCCTGTCCACCTCCACTTTGGATAGGCTCCACTCTCACTCTAGGTCTGCGCCTTATGTACAGGGCACCCACACCCTTTGGCCCATATATCTTGTGCCCAGAAATTGACATCAAATCAATATTCATTTGATTGACATTTATGGGTACTTTGCCCAATGCTTGGGCTGCATCAGTGTGGAAATACACTTTCTTGCTTTTGCACAATGCACCTATTTCAGCAATGGGTTGCATAACACCTGAAATAAAAATAAAAAAAAAACATAATCCTGGTTCTTATAATAGTCAAATAAAATAATTGAGGGCACTGTAAAAATTAATAGTGTATTTATATGCTGATTAAGACTGAATTGAAACAAATGGCCTTGTATTTATTCAAGCAGAAAGCGGTTGCTATCTAGCCAGTGTAAAATGTATTACCAAAGTATGTTTTGGAGTATCTGAATTTAACATTTTGAGCTTATGCCAAGACCAATTCTAATTTCAGAGTGAAATATAATCTTGCCAGTTACAGTAAAGTAGAATATTTTAACATTACCTATTTCATTATTCACAGTCATAATGGACACTAAGCTGGTTTCTGGAGTCAGTGCCTTTTCTAACTCTTTCATATCTATGATTCCATTTTCTTTTACAGGCAAGTATGTAATCTTGAATCCTTCTCCTTCCAGAGCTCTACAGGAGTCTAGCACACATTTATGTTCCTAGAAAATAAACAGTCCAGTTCAGTTACATATTTTAGAATTGATATAACATCACTAATGAAAATCATAAAATTTTGTTTTATCAAATATCCTATTAATTTCTGGGCATTTAATTCATTAAAGCCCCAATTGAGTGCTGAAAACCTATTGTTCATTAATTGTGTCTGTAATTAAGGTAGTCAAAAGGTTAAGGCACAACTTACAATTTGTGTGGTCACAACATGTTTCTTCCTTGGAGCATAAAATCGTGCTACTCCTTTTACAGATATATTATTTGACTCAGTTGCACCAGATGTGAATATTATTTCTTTTGGATCAGCTCCTATTAAATCTGCTACTTGTTCTCTGGCCTTTTCAACAGCTGCCTCACTTTCCCAGCCATAAGCATGAGTGCGGGAGTGTGGGTTACCATGATAACTTACAAAATATGGTAACATGGCATCCAGGACTCTTGGATCCTAGAATAAAAAGTTTTATTAATTTGTGAAACTTAATAATGATAAACAAACATCCAAATTTTAAGTAATGAGATTAAATTACATACAATAGGGGTTGTAGCTTGAGCATCAAAATATAATGGTCGCCCAAGGTCTTCATGTTTCACCGCAAATTTACCAGACACAGCTGAAAAAACAACAATTTGAGGTTACAATACTGTATCTTAAGAATCCTTGAAATATATTAGCAACTTTAAATGTACAGTAAACAGTATGTTTCAACATATTTTTCTTTTATCGATTGGTTTAAATATGTGCAATTTGAATAACAAGTAGGTACGACGACTTATCGACATATTTCATTAGAAAAGATTTTTGTTTTGTGTATTATGTTTATAACGTATAAAATGAACCGATTTACTATAGAACATTATTAGAAAACCAATTAAGGATTATTAATTAATCTCAAGGTATCGGACGTAAAAAAAAAACACATTGGAATGGAAAACTTTTTGTTTTGTTTACCTACCGGAATCTGAAAGTAATCTTTGTCCATGCAAGAATATCAAAAGACTTGGGCTTTGGTTTTGATTTGTTTTTTTCAACAACGTTTTCGTAAGCGAAGGTATAATATTTTTTGATAAACGAATCATTTTGCAATTTTTTTTGATCGATTTTGTAATTTTCTGTCACTGCACAGGTGACTGATGTCAACAAACTGTCATTTGATTTCGAGATTTTTTTTAGCAACGACTGTAATCTTTACATTATATTGTCTAGTGTAGTCTTATAAAGGCGGAAACAGACGCGCGCGACATCTTTGCATGAAGTCTTATAGAAACGGTCAATTCCCAGTGCGTCAATTTTCTTTCAAAAGCAGGCCTGCTTCTGAAACGGTAAAAATCGAAATATCACAGCACATTCTAATATTACGCGTTCCAAATAAGAACAGGAAAGTCAATAACCTCTATCTGTCAAATTTTGAGTGAAAAGTACGGTTTGCAAAAAAATCTTATATGCATATCAATAAAAAGTTTTTTTTTTTGCTTTTTATTACAACATTTTAGTTAATTCTAGTTCAAGTAAAAACGTTAGGGGTTTTTTTATGGTAGGTAAAAATCATCCAATGACGAGTTCCGCTCTTGGGCGGAGCGGAAAACAAGTGTCAGACTCTTACTGACTAAACAACTACCCCGTTCCTACATCGTCATACATACCAGGGCCAGAGCCTTCCTTTTCAGACACAAACCCGTGGCCCTGATTGGCTTCGACCCTTCTGTAGGGTCCCTACGGTTGCTGACAACTCCTTGAGGCGCGAGGGAACAGTGCGCGCCGTCGACGACTGGGCTTGGTCCGGACGATTACCAGACGACCGGACGGCGAGCTACCCAATGCTCACCGTCCGCAAGCCCGAGCCTACGGTGGCCGGAAGTCAGGATCGGAATCCCGGCGGCGTCTGGGGCGCAAACGCCGTTGCCTTATGCGGTCCGCCTCCTCCTTTGCTAGCATTACTGCTTCGAGGCGACCGCCTGCCACTTCTCCTCACTCCGAACCACGGGTTCTAAACGTTAGGGGTTTGATATAAATTTGCCAAATATATTGTTTTAAGTCACAAATAGTTTACAAGATAAACATTTTCTTCCCTATTTTCATTGTTAGAACCTATTCGCCTTTTTCTTTTATTTACCACTACTCAGACACATCACACAGTGAAACAGAGATAAACAAAATTGTAAAACTATATTCTGATTAAACTTTTTTTATTCACGATTCATACGTAAATTATTATTTTTTTAAATATCTTTTTTTGTTCACTCTACCTAATTTCTTCGATTTGACAGTTCGTCGTGACGTTACAACATGGCCATTGATCCTATTCTCATTTGGAACGGGTTGTACCAATCGACGTCCACAAAACAATGTAACTTTTTGAAAATCGTTTAATTTTATGTTAGACGTTCAAAAGACGGCCGTTTACTGTTAAATAGCATGCCTTAGTACCTTAAAGCACTAAGTTTAGTACAAAAAAATAGTTCAATGGGTTTGGAGCAGGCCTGCTACAACGAAGTCAATGTACAAAAACGCCGGGCAGTTCATCTTCAGGCTTGCACGTTATGAACACGCAATGCCACGACACACGAGCAATTTTTTAGTACAGTGGTCTAATACAATGTATTGTATGGTCGTGTCGTGTGCTGTCATGTTTTTTATTCTTTCTTGTTTTTGTGTAATATGAAATTTTTTTGTGGTATTTGGCAGCAAATGTATCAAGTCAACCTTCTCGGTTTTGCTGCGTTAGTCGAAAAAAGATATTTAGAATCTATATAATAATATATCTTATTAAGAAGTAGGCTGCTTAAATCTAAGACTTTAGCTTGGTACAAATGAAAATGGTTAGAAGATAAAAAAGACACTATAGGTCGGTAGGGATACGATTTTAAAGAAAAAAAAAAATGTTTAATCGATTGATAAAATCGATTTGATCTTTGGAATACAATAAAATTATTCTAAAGAACAATAAATCGAGTTTAACAGTGAATTTTTTAGAAGTCCTATGAAGGCAGTAAAACAGCTGTGTGTAATTATTGTCACCGAAAATGGTCATATTAGTCGGCAATAACAATTTATTTTATTAATGAAAACATCAACTGACCAAGTCCAATACCTGTATGTAGTTGTCGGTCGTCGTGTCACTAGGTAAAATAAATACTTTATTTCTTAATTTTATCTTCATAAATACCTACATGAAACACTACCAGTTTCATGTAGGTACCTACCACACCGACCTGTTTTACACTCTATCAAGAAAAACGAAACTTTGTTGGCTCATAACTTTTTAATAGGAATTTCTTTTCTCTTCTCCTTCTGTACAGACAAAATGAGTAATAACCTAAAAGCAAAATTGATATTGTGGTCAATCGTGGAGTAATCAAGTCAAAGAGTCAAAAGCTTCAAAAGGTGGGTCTGTCAGAAGAAAATTTGCTAATTGCACATTCTTAAGCGTAGATCTCTTTGGAGAAGACATGATTAATTTCAAAGCACAGAAATGATCAATGGTACATTCAAGATAGAAATTAAAATCGATTTCTTTGATAAGGTAAATAAATTTTTGTCAAATCGATTACCGATTCCCATCCCTACCACATGGCATTCATTAAATGACAATGTCATAATGACATTGATGTTAAATTGATATTCTCAAATTCTCAGATTTTGTATTTTGTTGTTGTTGATGAAAAGTAAACTTATTTGAATCGTTACTAAAATGGTTTACCTACATTTTCCTTCCAATTTAACAGAAGAAGAGTTGATGTTACAAGCTAAATACCAGAAATTAAAAAAGAAAAAGAAAGCATTACAAGCATTAAAAGCCCCCAAACAAGAGCCTGAAAAGCCGATATTGCCAAAACGGCCGACCGAAGCGCGTGATGCTCGTGAAATTGCTCGCAAGTTGATCAAGAGCGGAGCTATTCAAGCTATAAAAAGTCCTCCACCACAGCCTCAAAATGCTACTTTCAAGCGACCTAGAGCAGGTATATTTTTTTTATGGTGACTACTGAAGAGAAGTTCTACTCTAATTTTCTTTTCCATGTTCCGCGGAAAAAATAAAACTTACGTATACATACTTTTTTTGATTTGATGTGATTGATCACCATACTTTGTTATTTCAGGCAGGGAGAGGAAACTTAGTGGGTCAGCAAGTGCTGCAGGTGGTGTGGCATCATATCAACCATTCAGTGCCTCTCAAGAGCCCCCGCCTCCTGAAGAGAAGCAGTCTCCTCGTGTCAAATATCTCTATGACTCATTTGTCACCGCTAGGGAGAAGTAAGTGTTTGTTCTAAGGAGATTTTTTTCCTCATTAGATAACTGGTCTACTTATTATAGAATTTACAACTGAAAAAATTTGTTGGTACTGTATTAGGCACTGCTGATGTAATCAGCATTTTCACTTCACTTTGAAAAGGTGATCATACAATTGCTGGTCAATCAGAGTATGAATGGCATAAAGCATCAAAGTAAATAAACCAACAAGTCCCATGAATTAAATTGTATCGAAAAATATAATGAAATTTATTATTTAGGGTAATTTCCAAATGGCAAAAAAACACAATCCTTACAGATTTGTCATGTCTGTCTGTCCTTAAGTCATAGCCATTTTTTTCTGAAACTGTAGTGTTAAGATTTGGTAAGTAGATGTATACATAGAACTGAAACTCAACTATTTTTTTTTCATCAAATCCTATGGGTAGGTCCTCAAAAATGACATTGAGGTTTTTTAATATAATTTTTTTCTAAACTGCATAGTTTGTGCAAGAGACTCTTCCAAAGTGGTATAATGTCGCACCACCCTGTAACTTATAAAATAAGAGAATGATGAATATATATATATATATATATATGTTGTACATTACCATGTAAACTTCTACTGAAGATTGGTTTGAACAAGATCAAGTAAGTAGTTTAAAACCGCAATTGGTACAAAACCCTGAGTGTGCAATTCCGACTTGCACTTGTCCAGTTTTTTCTTTATTGAGAGAACTTTAAAATCTCATTTTATTCTTGTGACTGAACAACATAATATACAAAGGCTCAGAAAGAGCTTCAGGTTGAGCAAATACTTGAAAATAATACACAATAATTGTAAAACAAGTTTTCAATGAAAATATTTTTTTTCATAACAAGCTTTTATAGCGGTGGTCTATGCTTATATAAATAAAACTCGTCAAGACGATTCACACGAGCCCAAACTCGACGTGGTTGTGCCGTTTAATTACAGAGTTCCTATGGCTACCTCGCGATTCCATCATCAGATCAGCTCCATGTCATCATAATATTGCATTGTCATCCGAACTAAACGTATATACCAAATTTCAGCTCAATCGGAAACCGGGAAGTGGATCAAATTTAAGTTGCAAGATTTGATTACAGAACGACAGACAACGGGACAGGTGAAACTAAATAAAAGCTTGTAAAATATACTGCAATTTATTTTAGTTCAATAATTTATGCCATTTAAGGTTTTGGTTCAACAATGTCAATGTTTACATTAATAACACAAAAAAAAAATCAATGACCACTCACTGATTTATCACGAAATCTCAGAAACAATAATACATACAAATTTAAAATTTTGCAGGTAGGTTTCTTTTAAGATTTAGACATCCATTACGAAAGGATTTTAAGAAACTTCATCCTTACAGGGGTAAACCACCTTACATGCGGGCAATTTAATACTTTTAGAATTGTATCTTCAAGTACTATATTATGGTAATGTAAAAGAAAAAAAATGTTATTAAAAAAACATAACCCTTCTTCTGGTGCAGTTGGGTAAAAACAGGATCTATCTCAAATACAAGATTGTATATGTACCTACCGATCTTTACTTTTTGTTCCAGTCCAAGAGATGAGAAGTCCCTTCGCATGCCTCTTCCAGCTGGTGCAGAAAGCCCTGCTCCACCAGCTACCGGTATAAGCAGGAGTTCAGTACTGCTGGTCGCGGGCGCCCGCATCTCAGAGGAAACTATCAGAAGACGGCTGGCCACATATGAACCGTTTTCATTCACACAGGAGCCTGATGATGATAAGTAAGTGATTCTGTAGCGCCATCCATGGCGTCACATAAGAATTAATTCTTCATCGCGTAATAAAAGTTCTGCGCGCGATTTAAACATATTGGAGCAGCCCGAAATCAACTACGGGCAGTAGCCTACCAGACGTAATACATGTCTTTTCAATGGGAGTATGTGGAACTTTACTCTCTGTTCTAAATATGTCCAAAATTTTATGTGACTTCTGATTAAATTTAAATTCCTAGACTATTCGAGACCCGCTTACAGACTTGTAACCTGTATTGCAAGGTAGCATGAAAGGAACATTTCATACGTGTGGACTCAGCGCACGAACCGATAGCTAGATCCTATCGGTTACATATTTAAAATGCGCTATTTAAGTTCGCGCGCGCATGACCAATTCTTTAATTTCTTATTATTGTTCATGTTTCGTTACATCAGTATGTACCCGGCTTAGGCTAACTCAAGGTTAGTGGGTGGTTGACTGTACAAAAAGTACCTACATCATTTAGTTACCGACTGCTTTGTTTATGATGTAGATACTTACCCTTATTTTTAGTGATTGCATATTTTTTTGCATTAGTCCAAATCTATCCAGCCCGGTCTATATATATCTTCACCGTAATCGAAGAGTATTTCTTATATTAAATAAAAAAATATATTTTTACAGAGCTTTCCTATCTTTCGACACGCCAGAGATAGCAGCTCAAGCCCTTACGTCATTGGACGGGTTGGAAGACGGGTGGCGCATATCAGTGGCGCGCGGCAGGCCTCCGACGCAGGCGCCAGGTTGGACCCCCTCCCCGTCTCCCCGCAACCCGCCGCCGCCTAAAGACGCCAAGCGGACTCTGCTAACTTATGACGATATATTTGATTGAATTGTGTTGAAAATATAATATTTATGTAAGTGATATATTGGATATCTAGATTAAAATATTTCAAAAGTTTCTTAGTGTTTTTTTTTAAACGAAATGCCGAAAGTGAAAAGTTTATCTATCTATGGTTTATTTTTTTTTTCTATTTTATTGGGAACTATTTTGACGTCGATAACGAATCAATAATCACTTGGATACATACAGGCGTACTATTTGGACCTATAAGGCCCAGACCCACAAGCGGTTTGCGAGCGTCCTCAACGCGGAGCGGATGCGCAACGAACAGGTTGTGGGCGCGCAACGAACACGCCATGCAAGCGCAGCGAATTTCTTGCGGACGCGCAACGTGATTGCCGCAAATAACAGCTCGGACGCCGTTTAGTACTGTCTCGTACAAACGCCACACGCTGTTGCTGAAGGTGGATAAAAACTTTTTTTTTTTTAATATTAAAGGCGAATTTGCCACGCATCCGCGTTGTCTTCGCTGAGCAGCCGCGGCGTGTTCGTCCCGATTTCGCTACGTGCCCGCCCCGCCCGGCACCCGTTCCTAAACCACTGGTGTGATATTGCCATAACAATGGAAATTTAGGAATTAGATACGCGACCTTGGCGTGCACATAGGAGGTTGAGGCTAAGTTGATCGATGCCTCAGCAGTACCTACGTAGTCTAGGCCCGCACCATGCCTATAGGAATCCTACTTCAGAATTACTCGTGGCAGTAGTTCATAGGATTCGGTAATGCGGACTCATAGTGGCTCATGTACAAGTCCATTTATTTTCATGGTTCTGAACGGGACGCGCCACAATAGCATGACGATTAAGTATATATCTGGGATGTTCGATGACAGCGACGGTCGTACGTAGTCCAGTTCCGCATGATAAAATGCTGATGAGTGTGTACAATGTGTGTATCGCCCATGGGATACGGTGAAGCTTATGGTGGAGGTCCTCGTGATGGCGACCTCTTGAGTCCAGCAGGACCGGACTGTGGTTTTTTTTTTATGGTGGGAAAAATCATCTAATGACCAATTCCACCTTTGGGCGGGGCGGGAAACAGTGTCAGACCCTTACTGACTAAACGACCCAGTCAGTTCCTTCTTAGCCCTCATACGGGGGTCGGACCTTCTTTTCGAAACTGGACCGCGGCCCCATTAGGCTTTGGCCCTGCAGTTGGGCCTCTACATTTGCTGAAAACTCCTTGAGGCGCGCGGGAACAGAGCGCGCCGTCGAAAACCTTGTTATGTTTGGACTGTTACCAGATGACCAGATGGCGAGCTACCCATTGCTCGCCGTCCGCAAGCTCGCGCCGGACTGTGAAGAATTTATTTATTTATTTATTTATTTATTTATTCTTCATGCAACACAAGGTACAAAGGCGGACTTAATGCCTTAGGCATTCTCTACCAGTCAACCTAGGGTGGTGAAGAGACAATATGGTAGGTGCATAACAAAGAAAATGTTATTTAGTAAACAAGAATACAAATACATATTTCATGTTCACATAAACATACATATATACTTATATATATACATACATACATAAATATATTTACACAAAGTAAGGAAAGAAGTTATAGACAATGTTCCACTATTAGTGAAGAAAATAGTTCCGTAACTTCCGCTTAAATGCATAGCGACATTCAGCCGCTCTGATATCGAGAGGAAGCGCATTCCACAGAAGGATGGATTGGATAAAGAAAGAAGAATGGACGAAATCAGAAGTATGAGAAGGACAGAGCAGAAGAAGATTGTTAGAAGAACGCAAATTCCTTGCGTGTGAAGCACAAAGAAACTGAAAGTGAGGTATGAGATAGGATGGAGGCGTGGGAGAGTTGAGTAGAGAGAAAAGAGTGGTTAAGGCACGCAGACTTCTTCTCTGGCGAATAGGCAACCATTTCAGCTCTGACCTGAAGGTCGACACATGGTCATACTTCCTCAGGTTAAATATGAACCTGATGCAGCTGTTGAGGAGTCTATCAAGCTTATCCAGCAAGACCGCGTTCAGGTCAAAGTAACACACGTCACCATAATCTACAATAGGGAAAATTAAAGTCTGCACAAGCATTGTCCTCGTCTTTGCGGGTAAAAAGTTCCTCAGACGATACAGACACCGCAAAGTCCCATTGACTTTTTGACAGACACTAGACACTTGACTTTGCCAGCCAAGCGTCGAGTCAAGATGCAAACCGAGATCCTTTACGCTTGTGCTGATGGGGATGACAGTTCCATTGAAAAGAATAGGAGGCAGAGAGCTAACCGCCACTCTACTCATCATGCGCGAGCTACCAATAACAATGGCCTGACACTTTGAGGGGTTTACAGACACCCCAAACCTATCAGACCAGCTACTGATAGCATCCAGATCCCGGTTTATATCCTCTATAGCGTCTGATAAACCTTCCACCCGCACAGATGTGTACAACTGAAGATCATCAATGATGATCAAGATGATGTGTACAAGAATGAGAGACTAAGAAGCGAGAAATGGAAAGCAGTCGCGTCCTCCTGTCAAGCACTAATGCGAGCGAAGGCAACGGCAGAAAGTTTGAGGTACGTATGGAATAGTTAATCCTTAGACCCGGGCTTCCGCTGGAGATGAGCTAGGCACCGGAAGTCGCAGGATGCCATCCAAAATGGGATGATTCATTTACTTTGATAAAAATCCCAACAAAAAAGGGATTGCTAAACTTGTGTTTTGTCCAATCTTTAATTAACCTTTCGAATACCGTAATTAGAGACATAATAGAAAGACAATAGATATGCGAAGCGCATATCTGCTATGCCGGTGTTCGCGCAAGGCACAAGAGTGTAATTGTAAAATATGTCCTTAAAAAACAAAACTTACTAGAAAGAATATGATGATACTTAAAAGAGTCTCAACTGCTGCTTCTGGTAAATCCTTGGGGACCTACTTACAATTGCTCGTAATAGTAGTTTAATGTGCTCATGGAATAATTTTATTCACAGCAAAATAAACAGTCATCTACAATTAATAACCAGATAAGCTTTCAACAATGGTTTTATGCGCAATAATTATAGACTTCAATATATCAATACATAGTATAAAACAAAGTCGCTTTCGCTGTATGTCCGTATGTATGCTTAGATCTTTAAAACTACGCAACGTATTTTGACGCGGTTTTTTTTAATAGATAGAGTGATTCTTAAGGAAGGTTTGTATGTATAATAAATGCATAATATAGTAGAGAAACATTGATAAATTTAAAGGTTTCTAATGTGATGTCGTAAATAAGCACGTTTTTTTGCGCTTATATTGCAAACGCTGGCTGAACCCTACGAGGTAGACCAAAATAATGTACTACAGTATTGTTCACCTTAAAAAGTTCAACAAAAAAGTCCGCGATGGTATATGTCTATCTCTTAGGGATAACCCAGCATAACCATTTTTATTCTTTACTAAAAAATGGTTATTTACGAAGTGATTTTAAACAATACAGCATTAATCCTTATCCATTTAAGTACCTTAAATAAATTGTGCATTTATTATAGATCAATATGCTTTTTACAGCATGTAATTTAAGTGAATATTACCGAAGATATTACAAATTTAAAATGCAGGGTCGTAGTTGTTTGCGCCGGGCGGCGCGTGCCTATAAATAGCGCGTCGATGGCCGCGCTTCGCCTTATAGCTCTTTATGATTTGCAGCGATCGCACGCGTTTATCGGAGCTCTCTAGCGAGGAAAATATCAAGAATTAATTAAACTGAATAGAATAAGTATCTTTTGTTGTTGATTATCTTTTAATTTTTATTATTATAAGTACATTAGGTTAGATAGGATTAGCTTAAAACCATATTTCTTGGTATTTCTTCCATTAAGACTTTGATTTAAATTTAGAGTTAAGGCAATTTAGTATTAGGGCGAGCATTTTCAATTATTGAAAATTATAGTTAAGTTCATAGAAGAACTGAATAGAATAGGTATATTTTGTTGTTGATAATCTTTTGTTTTTAGTCAAACGAATAGTAAGTAAATATTTTTTACTCCAGCACTAACCAATAATTAGTGCAATTAGTTTATAATCATACGTATAGTTTTAAGTTGTGAGTTTAATCAAGTACTGAGTACCTAAGTATAAAATTTTGAACAGACATTATAAAGACGTTGTGTATAAGGACATTCTGTAGTAGGTATATTTTGCATTGCACCCGTGCGAAGCCGGGGCGGGTCGCTAGTTATTATATAAATTGCAAAACAATTTGTTATTTATTATTTTAAGTAGGTAAGTACCTGAGTTTGATAGTTTTATTTTATCTAGATATGTAGGTGCAGAATAGAATGATAATGTAGATGCAGAATCTATCTACATCTACACTAATATAATAAAGAGGTAAAGTTTGTTTTTTTGTTTTTTTTTGTTTGTAGGAGGTAATCTCTGGAACTACTGATCCGATTGCAAAAATTCTTTTTGTGTTAGATAGTCCGTTTTTCGAGGAAGGTTATAGGCTAAATAACATCACGCTATGAACTATGGCCGTGGCGGAGCAGTAACCACAGACGCGGGGGAAACCGCTGGTAGCCTATATATTGTTAACATCACGCTGGCGAAGCCGCAGGCAAAAGCTAGTAGAATGATAATTTTAATTAATGAATGAACCCTATTAATTTGTTTGCTGTTGGTGTACGTGTACCTACCTATTTCAACTAAATAAATATAGTTTTTTTTTTGTGGTGGAAAACATCATCAATCGGCCTCCTCTTTTGCTAAAATAAACTTAGGTACCTAAAGAATATACACACAAAAAATATCTGAATCATGAAAAATCAAAAAAGTATTTAATAAGCTTGTTATCTGGTTATCCACATAAACACATGGTCACCAGGCAATCCGGGCCAATGAGGGATTGTTTTGCTACTGCATTCATTTTTGCGCTGGTATCTAATGCCCGCTATGGCCTGCCGTGATCTGTATTGTATTTAGTCTCGGTGGTGTCCAACTTGTGACCTTTTTCAAATATTTTTGGAAAGAAATATAACATAGTTTAATAAATAATAATTATTGGAATCGATTCAAATACTGATTCAGAACAAACTATATTGAGTTTCGCATACCTATACTAAAAATAATGTTGTAGATAGGTATTTATTTAATAAACTAAATTACCTACATAACCAATTTTTGGGAGGATCCTGTTTAGATTCAGGAAGAAGAAATGCTTGGGCATTTAGTGGAAATCTGCCTTCCGTGCCTTCCTGGTCCAGACCAAGGTACGGAGGCTGTCACCTCCTCGCTTATCCTGTGAAGCAGTAGCGAAAGCGAAAAAAGTGGGGCAAAACGTGAGGCGGAGACACGCCCCGGTTCTTGCTGGAGACGCCCCGGGCGACCGAGGCGGAATTCGTACGAGTTGTAGGCGACTGTTAGCCGTATTCGAAAAATTTGCACGTGTATCAAAGGACGTTTCCAACACTCTTAAATTACGGCTCCTGGTGGTTGACGCGCGCTTCGTGGTGGCGACGCGCACCCAGCCTGTTAAGATAAAATGTAATAAAATTCTGGCGGGAAGAGCGCACGCACAAGTGCGGATAACTTTCAACTACGTGTCTAAAAGTCATCACTTTTAGACACGTAGTTGATCGGTTTTTTCTCGTTTTTTGAAAAAGTATTAACAATAAATCGGCCAAGAGCTTGTCGGGACACGCTCAGTGTAGGGTTCCGTAGTTTCCCGTCCGTCACAAATTTCTCACAATCTAACAGAACCCAGTAGCCCATGTAAAAATTAGTAATCCAATTTCCCGAGAGATGGCGCTGTACCCGGTTGTAATTTTAGATTGCGTGAACAGATTTTTTTTCTTGTATTTTTATTTGAAAGAAGATACGCTCAGGATAATGAAATATATAAAAAAGTTTAAAAAATGCTTGCAAAAAAATACGATTACATTTTCTAATTTAACCGTACATCGGTTAAATTAGAAAATGTAATCGTATTTTTTTTATATTTTTCAAAAACTGTTTATCCTATCAAGTTCCAAATAATTAATAATTTTTCTTGAAAGTTTACTTAATGTTCTACTTTTGAGATTTTTTTTCATATTTTTTAAACTTACCTATGGTTCAAATTCAAAGTTAGAAGGGGGGGGGGACGCCTCATTTTTTACTTTTGGAGCGATTATTTCCGAAAATATTTCCATTATCAAAAAATTATTTCACGTGACCCCTAATCATTTTTAAATACCTATCCAACAATATATTACACGTTATAGTAGAAATGAAAAAAAAAATAATTTCCCACTTGACGTGTAGGGGAGGTACCCTAATAATAGTACATTGTTATACGAGGGATGAAAGTTAGTTTATCTATTATTAGTTTACTCTTTAATCCGAGGTAAACACTGTGCTTTTCATTACGAATACGAGGAAAATAAAAATAATAATAAAAACCTGAGTCGTCGTCAAATGTCTTCGTATGTTTTGAAGTAGGTATATTTCTTTTGATTTAGGCGGTAAGCGGTTTTCTCCTCAAATAATCTTGCGTTAAATTTATTACAAAACTCTACACCTCGAAAAAAAATTAAGAAAGACCTAATCGGCCACAGATTATAGAGAGACTTTACCCGCCATTTTTTTTTTTTTAGTCGTCGTCTGGCTATTCAGTCAATATTTTTCATTTTATCATTGTAAAAATGGGTCAGGTCAACATTTTTCTCAAATATAATATTAGTTTTAATGAAATAGTTGAAAGTAAATTAAAATAAAGTCATTAAAAAAAAGTTTTCTTAAATTATTTCTATGTCTATGTCATTTTAATTGTACTGGCAGTATAAAAATTCGGGTCACGGTTCAATAGAAATGTCAAAATGGAACTAGTTTTTTTTTTAAATATTTGCTGTCTAAATATTAAAAAAACAACTCTCAGTTGTAAAGTAAAACTCCCTAGGGAGTAAAAGTACTTCTTCCAGCCCTGTCCGCAGGCAACTTTA
Source organism: Mythimna loreyi (assembly GCA_029852875.1). Taxonomy (NCBI): domain Eukaryota; kingdom Metazoa; phylum Arthropoda; class Insecta; order Lepidoptera; family Noctuidae; genus Mythimna; species Mythimna loreyi. Next base: position 10,040,758 of record CM056786.1, read on the forward strand.
CACCTACTTTCAGAGTATGAGTAATGAAAAATATTTTTTACTACTTTTTCTTTGTGCACTTTGTCGGCCGATTTATTTTTTCTTAAACTTACAAGCTTAATTTTTTTACAGCTTCAAGGGGCGGTCCTTGTCCCTGTAAATTAAATCAAACACTAGAAAACATTACATTCGAACAATAGAATATTGTAACTAGGAAACGCGTGAAAAGTTTTTTTGACATTATCATAAAAACTTTTCACGCAAGAAAATAAATGACCTCTAGGCTCAAAAGGAAGGTCCAAAGCCCGCCAAGTCGAGCAAGCTGGCATAGCCGTACCATCTCTTTTTCGAAACCATTCTGGACAGTCTTGATCTCCTTTAGGTAAGTCTGTAAAACTGGGATTCTAGATTTTCTTAAATAATCGATATCCAAAAAAAAAAAAACGGAAATTTGGCCCACAGGGCGGCATTATTTACAAGGTCTTTATGCGATCCGTATGTCACTCAACAGAAGCCGTTACGAACGCACTTACTATCGAATTAATGAGCAACCGCTATAGGGTTTTTAGCAACAGGATTTTTTGCACAATCGCTACATCGTACCAATACCTGAAAACTTTCGATTTACCGCTCCATCCAAGGGCGGGATTTGACATTGGATGATTGTCCCACCGTAAAAAAAAAAACAAAAAGGATCGTCGCAAACAACTAGATAACCCATACGGGACAATCCCCATAGCTTCCTGCAGCTCATTGCAAGGAGGATGGATGTGAATTGTGCCTACAAAACTACTTATAGCTGGTACATTACATTAAAGACGAACATGATCCAATGAGTCCATTGTTTTATTTATTTATTATACGCTTTATTGTACATTTACACATAAAAAGGAAATTAAGATTAAAATTGATGTTATTGTATATACTTCTTTTGTATTTTTATCGTCATTGTCACGCGTTAATTGATTTTTATTAATTAGTAGCCCATATGTCGAGGAAGACTATAGGCTATAAGTTTATTTATTTATAACTTGTACAATAGGACATATTCAACGCACTGTACAAGGAAAATTACAAACTAAAAATACATTTAATTCATTAAGCCCAAGAAGACACCGGTGTCTTTTAATTGACACACGAATTGTCTTTTAATTGTGTCTGTAATTACAGCAGTCGAACGGTTAAATAAAACAATAATAGCATTTTCATAACATTAAACGAATAAACAAAAGCTAACAGCTATAACGATTTTTTTTAGGTGGGAAAATCATCCAATGATATCTCCTGGCCGGTGCGGGAGGATGTGTCAGACTTTTACTGACTCAAAACCTACTCCTGTTTCTTCATTGTCTTTGTTTCAGGGCCCCGAGATTCACTTTTGTACAAACTGTGGCGCTAGCAGGCTTCGGCCCTGCTGGGTCCTTACGGTATGCTAACATCTCCTTAAGGTGCGGGTGGATTACACACTGTCGACAACTTGGGCCCGGTCCGGACGGTTACTGGATGGTCGGTCGGCGGGCTACCCATTAACTGCCATCCGCAAGCCCGCTCCTACGGTGGTCAGAAGTCGGGATCCCAGCGGCGGCTGGGGTGTTGGCTCCCACAAAGCAACAATCTAATAACAACACGGCTAGAATACATTGATTAATTACGAAGTTTCAGTGCCTACCTTCCGGTTCTATCACCATCACCAGATCGGTTCGATACCGTTTTCAACACAATTATCTATTCAGAACCATTTATCCATTTACTAGCTTTTGCCAGCGGGTTCGCTCCCGGCAACAGATTATTCTACTCTACCCTACTCTACCCTACTCTACCCTACTCTACCCTACTCTACCCTACTCTACCCTACTCTACCCTACTCTACCCTACTCTACCCTACTCTACCCTACTCTACCCTACTCTACCCTACTCTACCCTACTCTACCCTACTCTACCCTACTCTACCCTACTCTACCCTACTCTACCCTACTCTACCCTACTCTACCCTACTCTACCCTACTCTACCCTACTCTACCCTACTCTACCCTACTCTACCCTACTCTACCCTACTCTACCCTACTCTACCCTACTCTACCCTACTCTACCCTACTCTACCCTACTCTACCCTACTCTACCCTACTCTACCCTACTCTACCCTACTCTACCCTACTCTACCCTACTCTACCCTACTCTACCCTACTCTACCCTACTCTACCCTACTCTACCCTACTCTACCCTACTCTACCCTACTCTACCCTACTCTACCCTACTCTACCCTACTCTACCCTACTCTACCCTACTCTACCCTACTCTACCCTACTCTAAAAAAAAAAAACTACTACCTCCCTGCCAATTTTCAGCTAAATCGGTTCAGCCGATCTCGAGTTGTAAGTGTTGTAACAAACCCGACTTTCTTTTATATTATACTAGCTTCTGCCCGCGACTTCGTCCGGGGAAAATTTTGTGAGACAAAAGTTGTGATAGCTCGGTTAATATCCATGTTATATAAATAATTTATAGCCTATGTCACTCAGGAGTAAAGCAGCTTTCTATTATAGCTTCAATTTTTCCAATCGAACCATTAGTTCCAGAGATTACCCCCTACAAACAAAATAACAAACTTTACCTCTTTATTATATTAGTGTAGATAGATTTGTATTTTCATATTTGCTTAACCATTTTTACCCGACTACGGCGAAGCAAAAGGAGGGTTATGATTTTGACCTGTATGTATGTATGTGGGTATGGATGTTCATCTGTTCCCTCGTAACTTCTAAACTACTTATCAGAATTCGACAAATGACATATCATTAGAAGCGTCTTAATTGTCCGCTGGATTTCACAAAATCTAATGTGGCGCCCTCTAGCGGACAAAACATACGAAGTAAAAAAATAAAGTTAAGATAAATATGCCGTGTTTGGTATCATTTGAAAGCGCTTTACTTGTACATTTTGAATATATATATATATATTACTAGCATTTGCTTGTGACTTTACCTGTATTCATGGGCTGAGAAATCAATGAACCCAAGATTAACCTATTTAGAACTCCAAAATATGTTAAATAAAAATAAAGTTTAAAAACTAACACCCGACTACTTAAAAACACGCTCTAAAAAGTACGAAACAAGAAAACAAGAAAGCCGTGGTCGTATGCCATAAGAATAATAAATTAAAAAAAGTGGTATACGACCACGGCTTTCTTGTTTTCTTGTTTCGTACTTTTTAGAGCGTGTTTTTAAGTAGTCGGGTGTTAGTTTTTAAACTTTATTTTCATTATTATATCTACATACGAGTATGTGAATGTGAAGTTCCAATTCATCAAAATGTTTCATTTTGACAGTAGATGCTCGAGTTCTCGAAGAAATACTAAAATCAGTATATGTTTTCCCATAATATTTGAGGAGTTCCCTCGATTCTTCGTGAATCCCATCATCAGAACTGGATTTGATTTAACAAAACAAAAAAAAAAAAAACTGCGAATCGATCCTGATCATGTATAAAAGAAATTTGAGATAATAAACAAAAGAAAAACATACAACAGAATTAAAACCTCCTTCCAATCGGTTGAAAACGTAGCTTGTATGACTGGCTCAGAATGCACTCTTAGCTCCTATCCTTTAGTTGATAAGTGAATAATAGTGCAGGAATTGATATATAGGATTGAATGCAATTCGTTAGCATTGTGCGATGTAGGTAGACGTAGGTATATCGACGAAATAGCGATCTATGTTCCACTGCCACAGAGTAGACAATATTGAAAGCGTAGGTTAAAGAGAACTTAGATTATAGTCTAACTCATAGAGAAAGTGATTGAAGCCCTTCGTACTATTTTTATAGATATATCGAAACCTATCTTCATTAGCTCATTAAATTAATTATACTACTTAAATTAATTATACTAACTAGGTCAAGCTGTGAGTGTGCATGCATTGTTATTTGCATTGCACAAGTCATTCCCACTACCCTAGGGCTTAACAAAATTTTCCGAAGTTATTATTCCAAGAACATCGGTAGACGATAAAATAAATCGTAGAAGTATGACCAGTATAGACTTACCTACTTATACATAAAATTAAAGGCACTTTTTAGCACGTAAGCTGGTACGCCTAATCCGTTTCATACTTACTTGCGACGAATTAATTATATTTGTATTAGTTTCATAAACGAGTACAAATAAAGCCGAATGATTCAGATTTCCTCGAATGTGTTACCAGAGTAGCTCAATCGATGCATTACTCATTGAGCGAGTGGGTCGCTTGTGTGAGTACGTACATATTGGCTTGTCCACTGTCAACTTGAATGCATATATAAGGCCGCTTCTGTTGACCTTTCATCACATTGTGTTCGTCTATTTTTGTGCGGTAATACGTCGGTTATTTGTTAATTAGCTGAACAACAATAACAACGTTTATTTCCTTGTAGCAATAATAAGAGAACAAAGAAATAATGGGTTTGAAGGCAATAAATGTGTTTCTGCTAATTGCGTTATCGGCATGTTTGGTGCAAACTGCGTTTGGTAAGCCAAGGGACAGTTCCGTGGTGGAGGAGCAGAGTGTGGTGCCTATTAACAATGAAGCCTTGTCCCAAAAGGAGGATGGCACGCCGCAATCAGAGCCTGCTACCACTGCAGGTACATAGACATTTTTGTTTCTATTACTAACTTGTGATTGTAAATTCTTGAGTTAGTCTTCGATCAGTTGTTAATAACAATTTATCATTAAATTATATCATCTATCGTTTGTTATAGTAAAGCGAAGTTATGTTTCCATTTTACCTTGCTAGTTAAATACATTTCCCATTGTCCCTGTGATTTGTATAATTCAACAGACACCTACCCATTACTTTATTTTATCCAAGTAAATTTTATTAGGCTAGCTGTTTCTTGAGGTTTCACCTGCGTCTTTGGTTACTTTTGTCGAAGCATGATATTGCAGGTAGGTATATTGGGCATAATGCTTAAACTATTTGCCATTAATTTTGCTATCACATACAGAAGAAAAAGGATTTTTGAATTCGGAAGTTCTAAATATTAATGCGTAAACGAAAAAATCCTTCAGTTTTATTACATTAGGTATCTTGTATGATTATAGCGATCTTATTTGCAATTGCCTTTAGTTTTGCCTTAAATCTATTCAACTGTATTTAAATGACGCATGTACTTTCATATTCAACATATATTAGTAGGCAGGCCAGAGTGTCAATGACTTGCTTCAATGACAGAGCTAGGTAATAATATATTATAGAAGGTTCCAGTGTTTTCTAATTAGTCTGTATTAACTTTTTCAGAATCCAAAATCCCTGGTCGAGTTTCGTGTGATTTCGAAGAAGCCAACGAGGACGCGGTGTGTCAGGAGCATTGTCTTCCCAAAGGATACACTTACGGCATCTGTGTTAGTCATACCTGTAGCTGTATATAATTAGAGGTAGTTACCTAGTCGCAGTACACAAATAAGCATGACGCCAATGATAATTATAAGTTCGAAATAAAACATGTAGTCATCTTATATTTTTTAAATTTATTTTAATTCTAACAGATCCTGTATGCCGTTTGAAAGGTAATGATAACAATATTCTAAACTTAACTATTAACTTAGTTACTAATTCCTTAAATTACGACTTATTTTTTTGTAAAACCTAATCTTCTATTCATCTAAATACCAAACAACTAAAATGAATTTAAAACAGCTATCTATTCGTATACAATTATCTCACATGCAATATTTTGGAATAATCCTAATCTACAGATTGTTATTTGGATTTCTCACAAATCTCTCTTGCTACTATTTGATCGATGGCTGGTATTTGCGCTTTAGTGTGTATTTTGTCTGTGTAAAGCAAATCGGCTTCGTCTTTTATTTGTTTCCAACTGTAGTCTACATCTTCCTTCACCGTGAGGCGCGAACATATAACAAATCTTATAATATATCTGTCCCTGTAAGTACCAGCTACCATAAAGACCTTTTTCTTCTCAGTTAATTTCTCTAGTAATTTTTTCGTTATAATGTCTCCCTCTTTTAGTCTAAAGCACACTAATCCCATAGAAGGCTCGGGTTCAACTATAAATCTTTCATCAGCACGAACCAATTTAGCAAAATATTGAGCTAGAGAAATATGATTTCTCACGTGTTTCCTTAGACCTTCTGCGCCATAAATCCTCATTACAGTCCATAATTTGAGAGCTCTAAACCTGCGGCCGAGTGGTATCTGCCAGTGGCGGTAGTCAGGAATCTTGTTTTCCGTTTTGACATCATCCAGATAAATTCTCTGAACATCGAATGCCCTAACTAGGTCAAATCCATCTTTAACCCACATAGCAGAACAATCGAAACTGACCGGCATCCATTTGTGCGCATTTACGTCGATCGAATCAGATAATTCGATGCCTCTCATCAGGTGCCTGTACTCAGGACACATGAACGCAGCACCTGCATACGCGGCATCTACATGCAGCCACACATCAGCTTCATTACATACCGGACCTAATTCATATAAGGGGTCAAACGCACAGGTTCCAGTGGTGCCCAGGTTTGCAATGACATAGCACGGTATCAGACCTTGAGCCCTGTCTTCTTCAAAGGCGTTTTTGAGCGTTTCTCCACGTAGTCTGCCATCGTTATCAGCTTTAAGTAATCTCATTTTCATAGAGCCCAATAAACCAGCTTTCTCAACTGATGAGTTACATTGATCAGATGTGTAAGCTACAAGTTTTGGTTTTATTTCGTCCTCATCCAAGGTTGGATCGTTTCTTATAAGTTTACGAACGGTTTTGTCTTTAGCTGCTAACAGTCCAACCAAAGTTGCTTCACTTGCTGAACCCTGTAAGATTTCGAAAATATTTAACTCGTCTACAATTAGTAATCAATCAATCTACTCAAAAAATTCATGCTGATAAAAGTACGTATAATTTACCTGAATGATGCCTCCTCCAGGTCCACTGGAACATTGCAGAAATTCTTCGGGTATTCCAAGCAGCTTGCCCAGCCAATTCATAGTTAGAACTTCAAGTTCTGTGCATGCAGGACTCGACAACTATAACAAAAGATGGCTCATAATATTTTTACGCTGAATATTACCTTTATAGCTTTGAACTTAGGATTTTGGCTTACCCAGCTAAATCCAATGATAGACAGGCCATCGCTGAGCATGTTTCCTATGATGCTTGCATAAGATGTGCCGGTCGGGTAAAACGCGTGGAAGCGTGGAGAATGCCAGTGCGTAACCTAGAAAAATATTATGCAATGTTAATGCACTACGACTACTGCGAGAATTGTTAGTTGACTATAGTTTTGTCTAAGAAATTGTAACGGATGATTTGCTATTATTACTAGTACTTGAAAAAACAGTCTACGGAATTCGGTAGCAAAAGTATTCGCACTGGGAAATAATGGTCGAGGTCTAGATCAAGGTCGCAATGAAACTAATTGAATACACTCTCGATTTTAAAGTCGACACAAACTGGACACGAATGAGTGATTGCGTAAATAAATGTAGTAAAACGAAACCTTAGTTCCTGTACTAACCCCAGGCATTATCGTTTGGTTGAAGTCTTTCAAGATCTCTTGCCAATTTTCCGGCTGTTCCGGAGCATCTTCAGGGAGTAAATTGAGTAAGTAGCCAGGTTCCACCGAAGGTAAGACATCGCTGAAAGTAAATGTTGCTGTTATTCATACACTGGAGATGGTATAAGTGATACTTAGGTTTAGGTATACAAGATCAGAAAATTATTTGTTTTTTTCTTATGTTTTAGACTGTTTTAGACTATTTCAATTGTTCAAATAGGTACTTCATGAAATAATGAATATCAACACACATCCAAATATTATCTACACTAATATAATAAAGAGATAAAGTTTGTTTTTTTGTTAGTTTGTTTTTTTTGTTTGTAGGGGGTAATCTCTGGAACTACTGGTCCGATTGGAAAAATTTTAGCAACAAAAGAAAGTTGCTTTACTCCTGAGTGACATAGGCTATATTTTATGTACACGGGCGAAGCCGCTGACAAAAGCTAGTATTATATAAACTGGGAGTCTAAAGCCTGCATGAAAGAACCTACTATCACATGGGCGAAGCTGCTGCCAGAGGCTAGTTGTTTAACAAATCAACATAATTTTTGCTCAAGACATTATTATATTTTATAATATTTTGACTTAAAAAATGGGAGCGATAGCCAGACATAGTTTGGTGTTCGGTATACAATCACGCTAATGGATCGTTTAGTTTTTCTTTCGTCCGTCTGTTTACAATATTCAAAGACGATGTCTGTGATCGAACAATGGATGGAAAATTGCGTCTGTGGCGTTCCTACTCTCATTGGTGTCTTTTTATGTCATAACCCGTGGTTTAATTGTATAATTGATGGAACGTTTCGTGTCAGTAGTATTTTTTTTGCGATTATCTTGTGGAATCTACCGATGACTAGGTATTGCGGCAGTGCGCATCGTATTAATTAGTAAAATAATTGGTATTAATAAATAGGTATACAATGAAACTGAAAGGAAAATTATATTGATTTGCATAATTATTTTGCAGTATAGAAGTTTCAAGTTAAGAAAATGGTTTAAAAAATAGATTAGGACGTCTAGTTTTTACGTATTTTTAAACTATATAAGATTGTTTTGATGTGAGAAACTGTAGTGACGGTGCATATTAAAGGTGAATATAATACTATAGTACCAATATTACTACCGTTCTAATATCAATTTTTAGGTATGCAATTGGGTAGATATATATAGATAGGTATCTAATGTCGTTTCTTTTTCTTATTTATTTACTGATTAATCACGTCGATCTCAAAAACTATAACAAATACAAACTAAAGTTTGGCAGGTAGGTCTTTATAGGATGTAAACTTCAACTAAGAACGGATTTTACGAAAATCCCTAAGGGGGTAAACCGACTTCTCGTGGCAAAAGCTAGCAAATTACATATACCCAAAGTTGATTTTTTGGACAGCAGTATGATTTTATTGCAGTCTTTGGGAAGAGTAAGTATTAAAAACTAAATGGAATCTAACTCTGCCAAATGCTTCGTTACCTATACGTTTTATATGCACAAGATGCCCAATGTTCCACACTATGTATACAGACGATATGAATGAGAGTTACCAGGACAATTATATACCTACATATGATCTGGGTATCACTTTTGACATCTAACTAACGTTCCATGTTAGTAGTGACAGCAAAACTTTCAATTACACGATTAGGATAGACTATAGTTTGCAATGCTAAAGGCATTAAAAACATTACTTTGGAAGAAACTGGAGTCCAGACACACACGTACCTACTAAATTTAATGAGTCCTACAAAAAGAAAAACAACTTACTAAAAGATTCAGTAAGCTTATCTGAGGTGCCTAGGTATATAAACGCCTTTATGTACCTGTTCTATTCATTGTTGTATCCTCCAAAAATTTCTTCTTGGGAGCTTAGGGTATAATTATCGCAAGGTTAGGAGAAAAAAATACCAAATCATTAATATATATTTGCTCACAGGAAAATAGATAGGTACTTCTGAACTATGTAAGTAGGTAGGTACCTATAAGAGAAGTTATACCGACTCTTTGCTTCAGAAATACAAGGAAGCCTATACCACGAGCTCTTATCGCAATCCATATTTCGACTTAAACTGAACTGTTAATGGAATGGTGTCAAATGGAGCTCTTACCTCTTCTATACCCTCTTTCTAATTCGTACGCCTGAAATTTTAATTCGTCATAGTAACGCTCCGTGGTTTGCTAAGACTTTTTTTTAGGAGTGAAAATCATCCAATGACATCTCCGAGTCCTTAGTGGGGTGGGAGATAGTGTCAGACTTTTACTGATTACAAACCCACTCTAGTTCTTTCTACATTTCCCCATGGTCCCAGTAGGCTTCTCCAGCTTGGCCCATACGGTTTGTTGACAATTCCTTGAGGCGCGCGTGGAACGATACCAAGTCGTTGGCGGCGCCGTCGACGACTTGGGACTGGTCTGGATAGTCGGTCGGTGAGCTACCCATTGCTGTCCGCAAGCTCGCACCTACGGTGGTCGGATCTCGGGATCGGGACCGTTGCCTCACGCGTGCGGCCTCCTCCTTGTATTTTACTGGGCCTGGGCGTTGTGCCACGGCCCGAGCCCAGTCTCCTATCCCTCGCGCAATCTTCGCACTCGACCCTCTCTTAGATGTTAAACCTGATTGTGACGTGTTCGCGAATGATTCAAACATGATTTTCTTCGATTCATCTCCATCATCATCTTCATCTCTGTAGACAGCATTGAAAGTATTGAGTTATTCTCCAAAGAGTATTGTGACATAAGTGTATGTCACATCCATATTTCATTGTGGTTTTCATGTCTTTAACTAATGTTTGTCATGGCTTCCGGCCGTGTTAATGTAAGTAAATGAAATTGAATTGTTGATTTTTCTGTATGTATCAAATAAAATGTTTTTCTTTCTTTCCGCAAATCTCCTTTAAAAATAGAGGATCCGCATCGGCACAAATTAAGTAATAGTACCTACCTGTTGGCCGTATTCCGTAATTCTTATTCTCACAAAGCGAATTATAAGGGTAACTCGGTGTCGTCTAGTCAGTCAGCTGTGCCATATTGTATTTTCGATGATTTTGTGGTGTCTTGTTTTATACTGTACCTATCGTTTTATTACGTGATATTGTAAGCCTATTGTATATTTTATTGTATTCACACTAATATAATGTACTGTATTGCATGCTCCGCCATTACATGACAAATTTTTTAAACTTAAATTTTAAACTTCATGTAAGTAAACGATCATAAAATAATATACTCTTATGAGAAACAAAATTCTTTTAACCTAACCTCTACCAGACAAGTGTTGCTTCTGGTCCAGCCAACTGCCCTATAGTTGATATCAGACAGTTATATAAGTTTTAATCTCGCGGATAACTCTAATATCGCGGTACAGGATTTAAAATTCCCATATAGCGTAATAAGTATTGCTTCACAATAAATAAACATCGGATTTCGATACGTTTTTCACTAATTTACAGAGTAATTAATAAGAAAGGTTTAAAGTATAAGACATGCATATTTTTGTAGACACAAGCTGAGAATTTCAAATATTTGTAACACCTAAGCAAAGCTAGGGTTGGTCGCTAAAACAAATAAAGATTACGGTTATTGCGCCGGGTATACTACGCCAAATCGTATAACAAATAGTCGAATATCAATTGATCGACCACTATAAATCGAACGTCTAAATACTCGAACGTTCATTATATCGAATTGTTATTAAGTCGAACATTCAATACATCGCACACTTAATACATCGAGTGTTCAAAATATCGATATTATTCCCTATTGCGCCGGGACGGAATGCTATTGGAGATATTAAGGCGTCGATGTAACCCCTGAACTTGATAGCAATTATCACGAATTTGATTATCTGGTGTTAGTCTGTAAACATGTCATAATGTCACCGTGAAAACTGAGGAAGTAGCAAAGAGCGCTATCATAACACCTTTCGACGTTGCTAATTACATACGTAATTAAAGAACAATAGATGTGAGAACGCCGGCGTTCGTTTGAGTCTCAAAAGTTTAAGGTATGGAAGTCTATTTGTTACGACACCGGGAGTCGAACCGGCACTAGCTATTTACAATGACGTAAGTCGTATTATGGTTTTATGTAAAGATGATCACATAATATTATATATAAACGAGTACCTATAGCATCAATGCAACTATTGAATCGTTATTATTTCCAAGAAGTATTATTTACTTATACGTGAAAAACTATGACATTATATATTTTTATTAATAGATAATATTACATAAGTTCTGTCAAACGACGCTATCGATAGCGTTATGAGTACTAAACAACTGATTATTTATTATAATCTTTATTGTACACCACAATGTGGACAGGATATACAAATATAAAAACTAAGTGTACAATGGGCGGTCTGATTATTTCTAAATTCATACATACTATAGATAAATTACTCCCAGACACAGAACGAATGATCGTGCTCATCACACAAACTTTTTTCCTGAGTGGGAATCAAACCTACGGCCTCCGGCAGTCAGGGCCACTGACCACTAGACGAAGTAGAATTTGCACTGTTGACATATTTATATTTATTTCTCATAACTAACTGCTAATGGTTTGCAAACGATTACTATTATAAAAATTAAATGGTTCTTTTTGTTTCAGTGGTGGTAGGACACTAGTTATGACAAATGATGTCTTTGCGTGTAATACTCAGCATTAATTACAATACATTACTTCTATTTATAAAAAGTATGGGTATGTTGTGTATCCTATGCAATTTATGGCACTATTATTTCTATGCTTTGTTTAAGTCATTAAATATTTTATCGTTTACGAACGATTTATTTGTTATTGGATCTCTCATAACACCTAATGAGGTATTTAATTCGGCAGCTTCTAATTCACAAAGGTATGAAAACGGTACTCACTTATCCCTTATGTTTTCAACATAATCGGCTAGCAGATCGATGGCTGCCTTGCCAAATTCCCGAAACTGTTGCGCGTCCATTTTACACCACTGGCACTTGTTCTAAATCATAAAAAATTACAAACTAATAATATTCGAACTTGACTATATTCTCTTTGAAATTACAATAGTCAGGTTGGAAGATAAAATGACACTTGAAGTTAAGAGGACGATCAGCGAGACAATGGTGATTGCGGCTGGCGTGAGGTGGATTTATAGGCGCAGATCGGCTTTCTATAGTCGCCGGAGGTGCTCGCGCACTCTGCACAGGTACTGGGTACCACAAGACGGGCTGAAGTGTTGCGGCTGAGCCTGAAGCGGACGAACATATGGACAACAAGCCTTAACTAGTTTTTTCTGGGTATCGATGTCAATATTTACATGGTTGTTGCTAAGTGCGTCTCTGCCAGAGGAAATTAAATCGAAGAGTAATAACGTGAGCTGATTTTTCAATTCTCAGTAAGCTTTTATCTCTGAATATAGTTGAGTGCTCGGAAAAATGACAAATTGCAATTTTAATCCTCAGGTAAATAAAAAACTCATTTGAATAAAGAAAAATCGACTGCTTTCTGAATTTTTCTAAGTTATTTGATTTTTTACTATGCAATAGGATAACGTGATATTACGACGAGAGATATTTTGAAAGTGGCGAATTTGATACTTCGTTTCTATGCTATTATATCCAATTATATTTGCGTACACTTTCTGTTCATTGGACTTATTAATGGCAAAAAATCTCGACGGTGCAGTGAGAGCGACAGTTTGCATAATATGAAGACGACAATAACTTGTTTCTCAGTGCCTTTTACAACTTGCGCGATGAGAAGCACTGGTTTTAAGATGTTTACCGAGTTTACTGTTTGGTCGAAACTGGCAATTAAATTCAATATCTTATAGTAGCATACTTAGCGTTTTGGACGTCACTAATATTCTTAGTTCTGGGAATACTAGAGCCAATGTGGCTACGGGGTTTATTTATAACAGTCTGTATGTTACCTACTCCTGAAACTCAAAGTCGCTCTGTTATGATTAATTTCAACGATAATTTTATTGTAAATATATTTATTTTATCGTTGATTTTACGCATGATAGAGTAGTTACTATCTATTATCATACCGTTTCAGATTATAGCTAAACAATTAAGGCCAGGAAGGTGGTGTTTTGTGCTTTTTATTAACCTGCAATAAAAAATGATTGGCATAAAACATGCCAAGAGTAAAGCTCGAAAATGACTGTGTAATTAAAAAAAAAATGACTACTGGGGTTCGTGTTTAATCAAAAAGGTTCAAAAAGAAAATTAAAATAGCTCGAACCACTTTTATTAAACACTTTTATTTTTCTGTATTATTAATGCTTTAAGCGGTTCCTTGCTATGAATATTAGGGTTAGCTCTTTTTGCTACTACTTCAACTTCAATTCTTCATTAACAGCATTTGTAGGAAAGATACCACATTTTTGCTAATAAAACGTGCGAACTATTAATAGAACAAATGCTGGAGGTATTTAGCGAGTATTAACAGTAATTATAAAAATATTAATTTTAAAAATAGAAGCAGTCCTTATTTAGATAAACTATATTAAGCTTACGACGTAGCTCGGTCACCCAGTTCAAACTAAAAGAAAGTTATTAAAAATGGCGTGAATGCGGCATTTCTGCTTTACGATTCTATTTATATATTTTATACCTGATTTAGACAACATGTTTAATATTAAATTATTTTATTTATTAAAGGATCTTCCAGTTTAGCTTCATGTACTCTTGATTTTGATTTCCGGGAGTTCAGGTTTTAGTGAGTACGTATATGTATGATTATTTTTTATTTTATTACAAAGTGCCCAGTAACGTCTCAGCCGGTTTTAAATTTATAAATAAATGGGTATTAACCATTTAGCTACCACAACTTGATTTATCAAGCAAAACAGTGAATGTATTTGCATTTTTTCTTCCTTATAGACCTATGCGCGCAGAATTATTGTAAAAGGTGAAGGACACTATGCACGCGCTTACTGCACTTGGATTTCAACAGACTACTTAGATTATATTCGTTCAAGTTCAAAGAGAAACTTTATTCGATTTTACTGTTATGATGTTACGGTTCTTTATAAGTCAGTTTTATATCAGATTGAAGTTTTGTTTCTTAAACTCTTAAGTCCCGAGCGAACGCGTTTGCACAACCATTATCTTGCTATTATGTCTCTAATAAAAAATTGGTATTCAAAAAGTTAAGCGATTAAGGTATATAGGTATTGAAGATACATTCAAAAAGTCATATAAATTTTGATAATGATCAAATGTAATCGTACTTTGTTTTTCATACTTTTGAAACTTAAATTGGTCATAACAAATTGTGTCAAAGTTTGTCCCTTTTAGTGGCCAGCGTCACCCGGTGGGTTGTATAATTTCATGCTTCCTGTTCATTTCCTTAGCTTAATTAGTATTAAATTACCTACCTATAATTTCAAAAATGCCTTTATTGATTCTACCGAAGAAAAAGGTTTTCCTATAATTATGAGAAGATTACTTTATATAAGTAATTCATTGTTGAAAATGATTCTTCGAGTTCGATTTCGCACTTCCAGCGTAGTCCTTTACCTTTGCAACGTTAAACCACAACGTAAACAAATATCCCAGACAATCTAGTGATGGCATAGTTTCCGTAAGGTAAAGGTTTCCGTGTGGTATGTGGCGTGTGCTATGACCGGTCAAGATGGCGTGTCGGCGAATAGCGCGGTCAAGGCGGCAGGCGAGGCGGCGCGGGCGCATCTACATGCTTCCGATGCGTTTGCGCATCATTGACTGAGCGGCCGCGCCCGCGCCAATGCTTCGTTTCCGTCCAATGCGGATGCTTCGGTAAAATAAAGGAGATGAATGAGTTGTTTTTCCTCTTCTTCATGCCCCTTCGCCATTTCCACAGCGACATTGACGAAAAGGGCAGGTTATTGGTACATATATAGTGGAGCATAGTTTGCCACTCAGGAGGAGTATCGTCATGGATTAACGGGAAAATTGACTATCAAGATTAAAAAAAAGGTCAATTAGTAATAATCATTAATAGAGAATTAATATGACATCAAGCCTCTAAGCATCACAATCATCTACAAGAATTAACTTGGTTTGATGTCGGAATTACGCGATGACGGAGTCACATGAACAGCTCTAACACCTTCGAAGAATACAGGTGTAAAGATTGAATAGGTATACGTGTAGGTATATATTACGATTTTTGTACGTAGGTAGGCGATATAGCGGTTATTTCTGTCTAATCATGTATTACGGTACTACACTTTAATAGAAAACCTA
Source organism: Mythimna loreyi (assembly GCA_029852875.1). Classification (NCBI taxonomy): domain Eukaryota; kingdom Metazoa; phylum Arthropoda; class Insecta; order Lepidoptera; family Noctuidae; genus Mythimna; species Mythimna loreyi. The sequence goes on from CM056786.1 coordinate 10,056,501, forward strand.
AGTTTTTTTTAATTAATATTCAGTATATTTGAACTTGTTAATTTTCATTTTTTATTATATTTGGCATAACGTCGAATAGAGTATAAGGTTTAAATTAAAATACTTGGTTCTTGATTGTTAAATTTATTAAAAAAAAATTGCATTACATTAGAAAAGAGTGCCGATTACAAGCATTCAAATGACAATTTGAAATTGCAAAGTTAATCACGAAATGTCAGAAGTAACGCCACTAGCGTATTAAAAAAAATTAACAGTTAAACTTCTGTTTTTTTTTCAAAACAAATAATTAAATAGTCTAAATTAAATATTATGTATCAAATACAATTAAGTTATAGGTATAATTCATAAAATTAAATATACATTAAGAAGTTAATACAGAAAACCATTACAAATAAATGTTAATATCTAGATTAAAAGTGAAGATAAATTTAATAATATGTAATTATTACATAATCAACGATTGTTTTTGAAAATGTATTATTGAACTTGGACTTGAAACCAAGTTGTGGCGAGATCGCCATTTAACCTTTCGCCTGACGTAGGTTCTCACAGAGCATGATAAGTTCGGGAAGTTACTGCACCGGATTCGTGCGTTTATGCCCAAGCGTTACTATTGTGAGGACCTCGCGGAGGACACAGTGTTGCACACGGTAGAGGTGTGCCCGCTTGGGAAGTGCACTGCTGTGCCGTATCCTCGTGGGCGCGATCGGCGGCAGCGATTTCTCGAGCCGGGCCGTCGGAGGATTCTCTTTTTAACGGAGGTTTCCGGGGCTTAACACTCAGTTCCACAACCTCTACAAAGTTACTTCTTCTGTAAATATATGATTGATGTTAGAACAATATATGAGGGTTAGTAGGATTTATCTGTATTCTACAATATACAGTGCACACTAAACCCACGTGGTGGATTTCTACCCGTTCCCTCTCCTACAGGGAAGGCCTGATTCTCAGTGGTGAGAAAACTATAAGGCTGATTACGTTATGCTATAAGGAATGGTTGTTGACGCTTCATTTACTCGTCACCATAACAAATGGGCCAACTTATTTACCCGTGCTTACTGTACTCAGTAATCCTGTAGAAATGCTCTTCCTGTACAGTTATGTGTGTTGCTTCTTTATTTTTTAATTACAAATTCATCCTCTTGTGTTTGGTAAGTTTTATGTACTAAATACATATCTGCTTAGATATATAGTTAATTAGCGACTTGATCAAAGTTATACTCTGTTTGTACAGGTTTAACTACAGGCATTAAGCAGACGTCGTCGTCGATTTGCCTGGTATCCCGTTGTACTGGTTTCATGCAAGCAACAAAAATGTACGTCATCGTATAGGTATTTTTAAAAACTGCTAAAAAAAGGCTGAACTAGTCTTGCAGTTTATGAATTGTTTTTTGTTTACGTAGGTTGGTAATACTACCTGCTATAAAGTAGTTGCAAACATTCAACATTGATGGAACTGCAATAATCCTCCCAAACTGAGCAATAAGTACAAATATAAAAAAATACCTATAATTATAAATATTAATTAATCTGCGACTGCAATTAGTAAAGTAGAATATTTCAATAGAAAATGAATTTTGAGATGAACAGATCTTATAAGATCTGAAATAGAAATAATAAACAATCTAGTCTTTATAGATTGTTTGTTTTGAAAAATCTGTTAGCTTATGCTAACAGATTTTGCACTACTACTTGACTCGCCAGTCTGAGGCCTACTCATCTGAATGAAGAATATTCTATAATTGCGGATGTCCATGCCGCAATCTGAAGTAAATGTGACAGAATATTTCTCAAACTTCTGTTTAGCCGGTATAGTGACTGGTAACGCTAATACGGCATTGGTGTGGTGGAACAGTTTGACGCGATCAATACGAGGAAGAAGAGCCCGTGAAGTGATCCTGTATGAAATACTGTGACGAAGAATATGGTTCACTTCTGTCATAGTGGTACCTCCTTCCTCTAGTAGCATAGCGAGAATTATTTTACCAGTCCTCGATTCTGTAAGTTTTACAAAAAAGTGTCAAAAATGTGATTCGATTTTTCAGTACGAGTAGACTAAAAGAACAAATCGTTTGATTTCTAACATACCAATTAATTGATCAAATATTTCCATCATAGTGCTAGATGCATGTTCAAGCAAAGCATATCGCAATGCTTTAATCATGATTTCATTTTGATGCGGTATCATGAGTATAGTAGTTCTGTAGCACTCGCAAGACTCTCCGCAGCTGCAGGGATCCATCGGCCACGTTTGTACTTTCGCCTGCAGACTATCTATCGGTATATCCCAGCGTGGTTGCGTTGTTATTCTTATGAAAAATTGCCCAACATCGCTCATAAACCAAACCCATGTGTTCCCTATTTGAGTGCTAAGACAAATCATTTGTAAATACAACTTATGATCTGGGATATCTTGCTGCTGCTCTTTTGCATCTTTTGGCATACCAACCAAACTGATTTCTTTATCAATTACGTTTAGCCGGCTTAAGAAAAACCTCGACTTAGGAGCTTCTTCAAAATGTACAGGAATCACTGGTTCCGTATCTGTGATGTAGATTTTGAATGTAGCCGCATTTATAAATGGTGAGGCCACCTGTACGTCAACTTTATTCGGTCTATATAATGGCCCAGTCACTTTACATTTCCTCAGTGGACTCAGTACGCCGACTTGACCACGGAGTAAAAATATAATGTACGTGTCAAAAATTCGTGTTTTGTTGTATCCGTGTACTAAAAGAATACAACTTTGGTCGGCTACGAAATTGGCCGTATATTTAACACTTAAAAACATTTTCTTCCCATTGTCCGCCGCAGGAGCTTTTTCAACAACAAAATTATGTGCATTGGTGCTAAGGATAAAAAAAGAAAAAATAAGTGATTCTTGACTTGCTGGACAAATTGCAACTAGCCGCGTAGAACTTCTTAAAAGTGGTGGATGAAACTGGATTGTATCTTTTGTTTCAAACATGGGCAAAACAACGTATAAATGTATAGACAAAAATAGCATTTGTAAATAATTAGGCTCAAAAAACTCTTTTGTTGATATTGGAAAAAATATTCTCAATAAATTCATGGCTTCAATAATAAGACAAGCATTATTGATTATATCATTTTCAGTGCTTTTTTCATCCACCTCACAGAACAAGGAAAAATGTTCCTTTAAAAATGGACAGTACGCCATTATGACTGAAGCTAGGGCAATGCCATCGGTTAGATCTGTCGTTATGTTGCTAATCTGTTTTACTGGTACATTTTTGCCAAGAAGCTTGTCATGCTGGTTTCGTATCTGCTCATTATACCAATCCATTAACACTTTGATAATGTCTCTTGGCTGATTACTGACGCAAACACAATCAAAGAAGCAACTGTCCATGACGAAAACTTTATAACTTTGCAAAATGAAGTCAATCCAACTTTGTTTATTTAATCTCTTGTATAAATTGACATCTGACACTAATTTTTGTGTTAGTACAATATCTGCATTGCATTTCGAGGTGACGTTTTCAGAATAAATAACAAATTGGTCATGACTTAGTAGATATTTTGCTTGCAAGACCAACAAATTAGCACCACGGGATCTCAATAAATTCAGTATTTCTCTATATGTGTCATGGATTTCCTTTACAATTTTGAAAACATCATTACTTTCATTGACTCTGCAATTGATAAATAAATTAAAAGGTCCGGTGATGACTTGCGTCATGCGGAAGGTGAGGACGCCGTGAGGTCTCTTCAGCCATACCTCAAGGACGTGACTTATCGCCGTGCTTTCGACAGCATGTTGTGTTCCACGCGCGTTTCAAGGAGAAGTCAGCAAAACCTACTACGGTTTACGGCTTTACGGCTCAGCAGTGTTTATGCCCAATGGGGCCATGGGTTGTACGATAGAGACGAAAGCAAAGAAGGAACACGAATAGGTTTTAGTCAGAAAAGGTCTGGCATTTCTTGCTCCGCCCAGCGGGAGGAGTTATTGATGACTTCCCAAATAAAGAAAAATATCTCGATCTAATAAAAATATGTTTTACTTACGATACTTTTCGAATGTGCTTCATAAGTGGTCCTGCGATCCTTCTCACAAAATTCAAGTAAGAAACATTAATTCCTTTCGCTTTAGTCCCACCTTGCGATGATAATGCTGGAGATAACGCATGAAATGTATCAGGAATTACTGGGAATAAATCTCTACGAAATCCTTGTTGAAACATCCATTTCTCTAAAAATGTAGAACACTTTTCCATGTACTTATAAAGATCGGTTTGAGTGCTTAAAGGAAAGTAAGGGTAAGGATTGTCTTCAGGGTTAACTAGATGACAAGCGTGTAGCGTAAGTAAACAGTGTGTGACGCAAAAAATGACTTCTACATCACAGGCAGATCCACTATCATGGTTAAAGTGTACCATCACGACTCCTGTACAAGGAGTTGTGGTAAAAACTCTCAACGCAACCGTTACGATTGTGTGAGCCTCATCGTCATTTTCTGTTATTTCGTCGTTAATAAATTCAACTCTGAGATTTTTGTCCTCTCTGAAATAATAATGAAAGGACTCTATGTCAGACTTGGCTTCCATATCAATAGTAATTATTCTTGCGATTTCCGTTCCAACTTGACAAGGCGGGAATATTATTCTGTAAGTACTAGGTGTCATTAAAGGTGTTTCTCTCCGTCCAATAAATGTTAAATTATGATAAGGTGTAGTCATATGCTTGTCCAAAAACATCAGGGCTGTAGTAACAAATCTGCCGCGAGCCTTGGGGTGGAATTGTAATGTGAACTCTGCTTTCATTTCTCGGTCGAGCTCAAATTTTATGCTAGTTTCCGTTACAACTGCGGTTTCGTTTCCATCAGATATCAGCTCTAAAGTGAAATGAGGTGCTAGTTTTGACGTCACTATGGTGACATATAAGTAATATTTAGATATATTAGTCATATCAAATTGTATTATATTTTGACCTCCAATGACAAAATCAAATTCAAATTTTTCAACTGAAAAATCTATCCAGGCTACGGTGATAACACCGGTAATGCGGCAGTAGCTGATGTCTTTATTCACTGGTCTAATTTTAACTTTTGGATTATTTTCATAATACCTAAAAGTAATCGTCTTTTAATATACATTCTTATAAATTGACATCTTGAAGTTATCTCAAAAATAAGCAGTCAACAGGGTAGTAAGACACACAACACAAGATGAATGGTATTCCAACACTATTAGGAATTCAAAGCATTTATTCAGATATGATTAGGGTCCGATAAAATTGGCACAAAGAGTTAAGAATAAATACAAACGAACTTTATTTCCATTTTGAGTGCAGTGTGCACGATTTCAAACTAAACAATGATATACTTAAATATACTACACTACTTATTGTCAAATGAATAAAGATTTCTTACTGCTCATATTCGCCAATATAATACTGAAGTTCAGTAGATAACGGATTCCCATCAGGAGGCCCCAATAATCCATTGATTTTAAATGGAATGTACATTTCGTATTCTCTACGAAATATATCGCGTACTTTTATATAAACAATCTTAGATTGCCCAGCTTCGACACTAAATTCGTACACTCTTTGTTTTTCATTTCCAATTGCAATATAAACATCAAATATGTTTTCATCATCAGTATCTAGGACCTCGACTTCAGTCTTCACCATACCAAAGTTTTGGAAAGTGACGGGAACGTAACTCACCATGTAGCATGGTATGCGCGCCATATAAATGTTTTTGGGGTGTATTAATATTTTTGGTTCAACCGCGTTTCCAGTTATTGGCAACATTACGTTTTCTTTGTTATTAATCTTGACACAAATATCGAAGACGAATTCCATGACGCACGATATTTTTATTATTATGTCAAAGGTCATTATCATTTTTGGTCGTATTGTACCAAACATCGGTTCCATTCTTATACCTGGAATTAAGGGCTCCACGACATGGAAAAAGGCAATTTCTCTTGAAGAATTCTCTAATTTGACTTTTTCTATAGTCTCCAGGTTCAGAGGAATATCTTTTAATGTGACAGCTTGCTGTAAGAACTTGATGGAAAGTTTTCGTGTAATGACGCTTAATTCAATTGGTATGGATTTAGGGATTTTGCTTTTAGAAATTAAGTTAACTTCGTGGACTTTTGTTTTAGTTGGTTTTGAAACATATGCAACATTGCAGATCTTGCAACTGTGACTTGGAATGGTACCAGAAACTGGTAATATTATAAATGGAATGTCTGGAAGTAGTTCATCCCACATGAAGTCAACCGGAATGTTAAAATGATTGTGTATTCGTACAGGAACCGAAGTCACAAAACAGTCTGAAGTAACCATACCAAATTTTAAGCATTTTTCTTGTATCATTAACAAAGGATTTCCCACTTCCAGAGAATATGTATGTTTACCTAGGTAAATATCATCAATAACATATTTTAAAGTACCTTTAAAAAACCCTTCTTTAAAACCTTGGCAAAAGACTACTAATTTAATTTCATTGAATGATTTCAGTTTAATCTCAATTTCAGATAGCATATTTTCAGAATATAAAATATAAGTATTATAAACCATTTTTATGGATATGTCGTACTTTGTTTTATTCTTAATTGTTAATTCACTTTTCCCGAATGTTGATAAAGCCACTTTTCCAAAATCCACGGAACATGGAAACATCAATACGTCAAACAATTCATAGGTTTTTATTTTAATTATCTTTTTTTTACAAAAGTTTCCGTCTCTTTTGACTACAATGTTGTCCAATACATCTGTGTAGCATTTATCTTGTCCGGTAGTAAATTTTTCTACTACTTTTTTTTTTGGAGCTCGCGCTTTGCATAATTCTAAGTACTTTTGACCTTGAGATCTTCGTTCCTTTTGTATTTCTACTTCTTCATTTAAATAAGTATAACAAGGAAGTAGTTCTTTCAATTTATGTGTAGATTCAATCACTGTCACTTTCGGTGTTTTATCATAGGATATGTTCATTTTAATAGCAATTGGATAAGTAATGAAATTTTCGTCTGCGGCTGCTTTTCCGGTTGAAGTTTCAAATAGTACGTCATGCGGGTTTCTAATTTTTAAATTGAAAGTCTTTGTAACTTTTAAACAAGTTGGTTTTATGGTAATTGATAATCGTATTGAAGAATTTGGAGCTATCGTAAATTTCATTGGTGAAAATTCAAAACATGTTACTCTATCTACCCATATTTTAGCTGCAATTAAAGTGGACTCGTTCCGTATACGGATATATTTTGTTGTTTTACTATTGATCTTTACGTCCCCAAAGTTAAGAATTTTTGGAGAATGAGTAACTTTACAATATTCATATTGTCCACTTATATAATATCGACCAATTTCCGCATGAAGTTCAAGGCTACAACACCTTACTTCATTCACTTGTATTAATCGTAAGTCAAAAACAAATCTTTTGTCAAATTGTTTGTTGCGTATCGCTTTTGATACACAATCATTTTTAGGCTGGAATATTACCTCTACTGTATGTTTATCTTTGATTTCTATATTGAAAGCTCTATGTGATGCAGTAATGAGACGTGCTTCATCAAAATTCTGAAATAAGAAAAATAAATAAATAATAATAATATTTTAAATGTCCTTTACATTCCAAAGCATCGCACGCAGATCTCCTTGCTCATTTCTAATCAAGGTTAGACATTGAAAGTGTTAGAACTATTTAAAGTACTTATATGAAGCCATACAATACAAATCTTAATAGTATAAGCTAAAAAAATCCCCCTGATTTTCACTTTCTTAGATCACATATCTGCCATCCTAATAAAATTAAAAATGATTATCTAATCCCACAAAATACCATTAGACGGCCTTCGCACATAGTCTTCAAATATGCAGATCTGCTGAGATCGACGTCCACATCAAGAATTTGCGTAGTCGACAGTCCTACGAAAGATGTTGGGAACTCAACCACCTTGAATCTTTTAAACACATTGTCGGGATTATAATTATTACATTTTGACATTATTCGACAAAATTGTAAAATAATTATCAAAAATATTTGTATGGAAGTGAATAACAAATCAAAAACTATGTCATTTGTTGTCAAAATGACGCATTGATTTACAACTTTTCAGTGACTTTTCAGACAGTAAGAAGTATTTATCTGTTGCGTACAAACTTGAGGACTGATCTATTTTTATTAGATTTAGTTCCACGCGTTATCACCCGCGCCCGTGGGTCGTAGATTAGTGCATTCTCAGTAAATAGGTTAGTCAAGTCATAAGTTAGCCAACAAAAGCATTCTCTCTCGTTAATCTTTAGTTTAAAAATATTAGTAAGCATAGATAGCATGTGTTGCAGGTATATTGGTTTGATGTACTCAGCTAGAAGTCGCATTTGCAATTAGTGTTAACTAACTGGCAACTGATGAAGACACAGCAGCAGATAGGTACATAAGGTTGAGTCCACCGTGATTTTGAAACTTGTCTAAATCCTATGCTTATATAAACTGAAAATATGGTTACGATTTCAGAATTTCTTTCATCACAATGACAAGATGACTAGAAACGAAGTGCCCCGCGAACGGGATAACGTGCTAGAGTAATATTGTAGATGGATGTAAGTACCCGGGGTGTGTCGTACGACTCCAGCAAATTAGTTCGGGGCGGGGGAGCCGCGCTCGCCGCCGCGCCTCCCCGCTCGCCCCAGGGTTTATCAGATTCAGGGGGTAAAAAATGACTTCTCAATGGGAGGCAGAGGGCGGCGCGGCGGCGAGGGGCGGTCGTGGGCGGCGCCGCCACGTGGCTGGTAGCGCGGCGTCGCGACGCCCGCTGCAGCCGCTCCCTGCACGTCGCGAGGGAACCAGGCACAGGTGTTCGGCGAGCTGTGTTGTTTACGTGACTCGTGCGGGATGCTAAATCGTGAAGGTGGCGCTGGATGTTTACAGTGTGTTTATGGGACGTAGTGACGGGTCAATGGAAGCGTACGGAGAGGTGGTGGCGGGCTGCGAGGCGCGGCGCGAGGGGCCGCTGGACGCGCTGGACCCGCCGCCGCCCGACGTGCTGCTGGCGCTGCTCGCCAGGAACAAAGCTCTCGAAGGTACTACCTTGCTTGATGAAAGCTTATTTTGCTGGTTGCCGATCGATTTTTGTCATAACCCTAATTTGTACCTAATGTCATGGATAATGTCATGAATAGAGTAATGTAATATAATGGAAGAGATAATTATGACTAAATATTGCGGCTTTGCTTACGGCTCACACGTACCGTGCGTGCTGTGAACTAGACCTATTGTCGAAGTGATCAGCAAATAACAAGACAAAACGTATTCGTAGATGTAGTTTGTTTCTTTTTTTTACTTATATGTAGTTCCTAATCACTGCACAAAGATTTATGATATTTTATTTACATTTATTGTAAGTATCGTAGTGCATTAACCATGCAATATGTATAAAGTAAGTAATCAAGCAACGTTATATTATTTCCTTACTTAATCCAACTAAGTACTTCCAGCAGCTTCGCTCGTCTGATAGAATAAATAAAATGATTTACTATTGGGATAAAAGTATCCTATGTTCAAGATATGGTTTACCCGTGTGTCAAGTTTTATTGAAATCCGTTCAACTAGTTGACCATGAAGAAGTAGGTACCTAACAAATGTTCATTCAAATACCTATTAACTTTTTATTATTTGTGTGATTACCTATATTGATTAAAGCTACTTAAGCTAACTATCAATAAGACTGTGCCTGTAAAATATTGTATGTAAAAAAATGCTTTTATATCTACACTCTACAGTATTTTATTTAAAACGAATAAACTCATAAACTGTTGAACCAATTCAAAAAACTCTTTCACCACAGTAGAATCCTATGGCGCGTAGGTACTGTTCCACACGCGCCTCAAGCAGATGTTAGCAAACGTACGTCGAAGCCTACTGTTGCCATAGCTTGTGCGAAAGAGAACCGCGGAATCCTGGGACGAAGGCAAAGATGGAACATAGAGGTCGTAGTCATTAAAAGTTGCACACGCCCTCCGCAACGCTATAGAGCGCGAGAAGTCATTATGTATTTTTTAATTTCACGTGGTGAAATCGTGATAATAGTGATATTGACTGACTGACATATCAACGCACAGCCGAAACTACTAGGACTCGGAGCGTGTAATTTTGCACAGGGCTTCCTTTTATGAACTAGGCGGACACTAAGAAAGGATTTCCCAAAATTTATACCCTAAGGGGATGAAACTGGGACCCGAGTTCGTATGTAGAAACCTAATTTCACGCAACTTAAATAGTTTGAAACTTTGAAGTCTGTAGAAAATGCATATCTATTTGTTCTTATACGTATTTGAATAATTATATATGTATTAATAACTTTTTGCGTACATATGAGTAATGGTTATGTATGGATATTTTAATTATACCTATGTGTGTATGTATGATGAATGAGTTGAATTCAGATGTCGCCACTTGTGTAGCAGTAAGTAATTTATAAAATGAGATATTGTAGAAAAGAGCGCTAAACACAGTTTGTTTAAAAGATTTTGTTACTATTTTGGTGTAACGTACGGCTGTCGGATCATGGTGAGTCTGTAGTTAGTCTCTGCAAAGTTTAGCGCTTGAAAATTCGTACAAAAATAAATGTTACAAGCTTTTATTTACTTTCACCTGTCCCGTTGTCTGTCGTTCTGTAATCAAATCTTGCAACTTAAATTTGATCCACTTCCCGGTTTCCGATTGAGCTAAAATTTGGTATATACGTTTAGTTCGGATGACAATGCAATATTATGATGACATGGAGCTGATCTGATGATGGAATCGCGAGGTAGCCATAGGAACTCTGTAATTAAACGGCACAACCACGTCGAGTTTGGGCTCGTGTGAATCGTCTTGACGAGTTTTATTTATATAAGCATAGACCACCGCTATAAAAGCTTGTTATGAAAAAAAATATTTTCATTGAAAACTTGTTTTAAAATATTATGCCAATAACAGTTTTTAACAGCGATAAAAAATGTTATTGGCATTGGCAGCAATGCAAATTGCATCGCTGCCAATAAAAAAAATTGTTTAGTTAGTGTTAACTAAACTATTTTTTTTACGGGTTTTCAAGCGCTAAAATTCGGCGAGCCTTACTTCAGACTCGCCAAGATCCGACGGCCGTACTGTACAATAAAGTTTATTTATTAAATACAAAAAGTATTTGGCGATACGCATAGCTCAAGTCCCCAAGCCTACAATTACAGGCTACGGGCACGTGCTTAGAGGGTGGTGGAAAACTGTTACCTCGACTCCAGGAATAAGGCAAGGAAGGTACGGGGTAGGTTTTTTAGTCAGTAAGAGTCTGACACTGGTCTCCCGCTCCGCCCAAGAGCGGGTTTCGTCATTGGATGATTTTCACCTACCATAAAAAAAAAAAATAAAAAAAAAATAAAAAAATGGGCACGTGCTAGGGTTTTAGTGAAGGACGCGCCACGCGTAGGGGCGGCCTTGTTCCTACGCGTTTTCACTCACGCACGCCATACGGCTTCGAATAATCAAGTTAAGTGCTCTACACAGGAGTGGCGATAGGCTTTTTTTGATTTTAACACCAGACAAGAGCTTACACTGGTACTATTATGCCGATAACGCACCTATTAGTAAATTGACGAGTACTGCCGATGCTTTTACGGAACTTTACATAAGTTAAATGTGACCAAACTTATTTTTATTCCGTGCGTATTTCCGTGCCTGTTTTGATTTTCATTTTGGACAATATAGAACATTTCAATATTGAACATAATAGAAATACATGGGTGTGCGAACGCCGACGTTATTTTGGGGTTCAAGAATTTAATCGAAGTGGTTTTAGGTCGAAAATCCCCAGGCCCCAGGAAAACATAATCGGGTCTTTATGTAATCACATAACATGGTGTGTTTTGTGGGGTACAGTTCATCTTACCTTATTATTCTATGTTAAATAAAATATTTACTTAAAAAAAAACTGGGCACATAGGTAGGTACTTAAATAAGACAAAAATTTGGAAAATATAAATAGAAACCGAAAAGGAAAACAATGAAAATGGTTTTTATTTTTTCTATTTTCAGCATTCTTATTAAAAATATTTTAATTTCGAACTAGCTGGCGCTAGCGACTTCGTCTGTGTCAAACTCGTAAACCAGCTTTATGATATTCAGTCACTATTTCAAGAATTTTTTTTTGCGTGGATCTCTAAATATTTTTCTTAAATAAAAGTAACATAAGTTACTTCTTGTACCATCAGATATATACCTAAGAAACTCCTATCAAATTCGGTCTAGCCGTTTTGGAGATTAACCGGAAGAAGTAGACAGACAGACAAATCGATCAACAAAAATTTACTCTGGAGTATCGTCGCGTGCATCGCGATCGTGTATGTGTAATATTTTTCCGTATAGGATAAAGGCGCCCAGGTCATCAAAATATATTTGTACTCACATAAAAGTTTTACGTAATTATACAATTGAGATTCAAAATTAATATGGTTCATAGAGTGTTTGTTTCTAAAATAACTTAAACAAAGAAAAAACGATAAAAAATATAAAAGCAGTCGAAACAGTCTTCTAATCAGAACTCATCATGTGAGATGTGGTAAGAACCGTCTTAATCGTCCGCTGAACATAAGCTACATGACGTGTCACATAACTCTATGTGGAGCCTTCTAGTGGACAAAAAGTAATGTGTTAAAAAATAAAGATGAGATAAAAACGCCGTGTATCATTTTTAAATACTTCACTTGTACATTCCCAAAATATTGTTTAAATTTAAAGTGACGTCCTCTACGGGAAAACAAGTGATGTGTTAAAAAAAATTGAGTTAAATACACCTTAAATACAGTTTGATATTTGAAAAGGCTTCATTTGTGCTAAAAAAAATACGATCAAAATTCAATGGGGCGCCTTCAAATGGTCAAAAAATTCGATGTCAAAAACAGTATCAATGATTTAGCACCAAAATAGTTTAAATTAAAAAAAGTAAAAAACTAAAACCCGTCTACGACATCAAACCATTTTTTAGTGTCATTTTTTGTTGTAGACGGGTTTTAGTTTCTTAATATATGTTTTGTTTTGTTGCCAGTAGAATATAACCCTTTATAACCATTTATAGAGTTAACCTCATCAATTTTAGATACAATACTCCCAAACACGGTTAGGATACACATAGTTTATTTGTGGCACTATTTTTGTATAATATTTTTGAAGTTCTTCCATACCTCACGGGTTACATTATTACAACTTGTTTGTGAAAAAATTTAGGACTCGTCTTCAATATGTAGAGAGGTGACAAATTTACAAAAAAAACATACAATTCTTGAACTCAGAAATGGAACCTCACAAACTCAGTAGTAGATACCTCTTCCTATCGCAGTCAAGCACTAGTCTATTGCAGTAAAAAAAAACATCAAATTTTCGGTATTTACTAAGTCCCACAACACGTTTATTTGAGTAAACTTATCAAGATTAACACACCATCTATGCAACTTATGCTGGTTAACTTAAGTAAAGATATTTACCTAGGTAAGGTAAATTAGGTAAGCTCTTTAGATATGTTTTCATACATTATTTTTAGTGACGGTGAAAGAATACCAATAGAAACGAGTGTAGATGCTAATCGTCGTTGTATTTCGGTCAGAATTCAAATCTTACAATTTCAATAGTCATTTTAATTATAAATTTTCAAAGATTAATCTACAATAAACGATCAATGAATGACTGGTATTGTGCAAAACCCTTGTATAATGCATTGGAACCTATGATTACGTGGTTGGGGAGTTCGGCAGCCGGCCGGCGGGGACGGCGAGCGTCGCCGGCGGCCGCGGTTATTATAACTTTACTAATCTCCCACTATTATAAATAAAACTCTGTTATTATACGCAATATAAGAAAATATTGTGGAAATCAGTTAGTCCCCTTTGCGTGAGAACTTGATTTTGAATGAGTTTTTTTTTTATATGGATGCTCATCATGTGAAAAATAATGTGATTTTCTATACGTCATTTCAAGTATATCAAAGGAATATTATTTTGTAAGCAATGTAAAACTGAAGGAAAACGACGTGAGGAAACCGGCATATATCCTAGAACCAAAAATTCGAAGCCATGTGACAACCATCAACCCGTACTGTATCCTAATCTAGATAGGTCTGACTCCCAGTAATCGGAATATTACAATATTCCAGGCTGATCATTATATTATACCTATATGTTAATGAATACCTGACTGCATTACAACCGCACATATGTATTACAAAGCCGTGTGAAACGTAACAATTTTTTCTCAATGAATCAACACTTTTTTAAAAAAGTGTGAGAAAATATTGTGGTTAATATTTACAAAGTATTTTGACTAAACGAGGAGATGTCTCCTATTATATTATCGCATTAGAACCGGAAGTGGGCACGTGGCGGCGCGTGCGCGTCGAATCGTCTCCTTCCGGTGGTCACGTACACCTACCTATTGTTCGGTGGGACATTTCTGGTCAAACGTAACCTGCACTTAATGTTGATATAATGTCTTATTACGTTTAATAATTGTGTCTTTGTTTGCATTGTGTGTGTGATTTCGAAACGGTGTACTTTGAATCATCATAATATTGTTCATTTAAAGTGTGTTAATTGTGCGAGTTGCTGCTTATTTAAAAAATAAGTCACTTTCTAAATATCATTTCTTATTTTTAACTTTTCCGATAAATTTCAAGATGTCCCACATTTTACTTAGCTGCTAAAAGTAAACTGATTTAAAAAAGGAAAATGTTATTTAAAAAACACAAATATTATTTCTCATTCTGTGAAATTGTTACTTTTTGGTATTGGTAAAATAAAGTATCATTCTATTCAGTTCCATACTGTTATATTCTTAACTTTTTCAATTATTTCAAATGTTAAAAACATACTTACGGTCAATAAAGAAAAAATATTTACGAAATACAGAAAAAATACTACCTACCAGTTAACTGTTTTTAATATGTAAATAAAGTGAAGAAAAAAACACCATACCTCATTGTATATTAAAAAAAAAATACGTTTTATTATGTTGATATGTTCAATTAGTCACGGACTTACTTTTCAACTTAATAAATAAATTATTATAAATAATTATTTAGGGATTCGATATTTTTTAAAATAAGATAGATAACACCAAAACTAAAACAAAGAAACAGATACCATATATCGGATATGTAATTGGCGTCTGAAATATCAAATAATTCATAACAACAAAGTTTATGATGCGTACTTTAGTTGGGGCCCGATCATCATCCGCGCTGCGGGGGTCGCCATCTGTCGGCCATTTGGACACTGAGCATCGGCCGTTCGGGCTGTGAGCCCTTGATCGCTGCCCACCTCAGCTCACCTGATTTAGAAGATTACTTCGCTACGGGTTGCTACGGGAGGCTACGGGCTACGGGCCTACGCCGCTACGCTTGGGAATTGGGCTATGATTTTCGTAGAGATGTAATATTTCGAAGATGCTATCACTACATAGTATAAAACAAAGTCGCTTTCTCTGTCCCTATGTCCCTTTGAATGCTTAAATATTTGAAACTACGCAACGGATTTTGATGCGATTTTTTTTAATATATAGAGTGATTCAAGAGAAAGGTTTATATGTATAATAATATCCATTAAATAGTGGAGAAGTACTGTTATTTTTGAGATTTCTAATGTGATGTCGTAAATAATTACATTTTTTCCGCTTACATTGCAAACGCAGGCTGAACCCTACGAGTTTTATCAAAATAATGTACTAAGTATTGTACACATTGAAAAGGTCTACAGAAAAGTCCGCGATGGTATATGTCTATCTCTTATGGATAATCCACAATAATTTTTTTTTGTCATTTACTTTTTACGACAAATAATGGCTAATTTTCGAAGCGATTTTAACCAATACAGCATTAATCCTTAACCAATTAAATACCTTGAATACATTGTTCATTTAATATAGATCTATATGGTCCTTTACACCGTATGATTTAAGTGAATATTTTTGAAGATATTACAGATTTAAGAATTGCGGGACGTAGCGTTTGCGGCGGTACCGGCCTACCGCCCGGTGCGGCAAGAGCGTGCCTATAAATAGCGGATTTTGATGTTTTTTTTTTTTAATAGATAGAGTGATTCAAGAGGAAGGTGTATGTGTAAATTACATGCATAATATATTTAATATCACCATTGCACCCGTGCGAAGCTGGGGCGGGTCGCTAGTACTATATCGATGCCTCCCACGTAAGTTGTTGTAACCCCAAAAATGCAATTTTACAGGAGAGCGTTTTAAAGATACTTTTTGCGATACAAGTCACATTTTTCAAAGAATCTTTTTGAAATTCGGTATGAGTGTATAGTTTTTAATATTTTATCGTTTACTACATGTCATTACTTTATAATTTTAATGGTTTCTTGAATTTTGTTGTTACAACTGTTTACCGCGACAGGAGGTCTTTACAAAATGTTGTAACTATCACTTACATTATTATACACGGGAGTTCAAAAGCCGCTTTGGATCATATCTGATACTTACATCAATTTACGTCAATTACAAATAAAAAACAGGTGTGGTATGTGTATCATTACTTAATATAATAAAATAAATACAATGTTTTTTCAGCCTAATTTCGTTTAGGACAATACCTTTTCGTTGATACGTTACCGAAATACAAAAAAAGCAGAATATTTTCAATCAAGTTTATCAAAATTTTACATTTTAGGGTTTACAGTTTAGAATAAGAAACGATATTTTAAAGATTAGAAAAACATTAAAGATTAAGATTAAAAATTATTTAAAAAAATCTGAAAATAAAAATTGAAGCTTTTTCAAAATTTAAATTATACTTTCAATTCATTACATCGTCCTTTAATCAAATTTTTGCTCTAGTTTAAATAATCAAAACTCAAAAAAGTATCGTAACCAAAATGATTAAGAAAATTCTAGTAACCAAAGAGATTTAAAAATAGGTAAATCATCATGTTCCTATCTTAGTCCAATGTGATTTGGAGTCGGTGGAACAAGCTTATTCTTCCATTTTGTCGTATCACCCGTCTCACTATCACTTTATAATCTTTTCCTCTCTCCATTTTTTCAAGTAACTATACTTATAGCTCATTCTGTAATATGCTTTATTCTTCTTCTTTTCATAAGCATATCCAAGACAAACGATAGGTAAATAAGTAATGTTTAATAACTTACACTGAATCTAGAAAAGCTTGCAAATATTAAGTTTTGCTCTTAATATATGCAATAGAGGGATAGTTTCTCGACCACAAAAAGCTGGTTTCATGCACCTAACTGGTATATTCATATCATCAGAATTTTGGCATCTTAAGGTATTGTTGCTAAAAGAAGTGGTCATCACCTTACAGTCTGATAAAACACTAAATTAATATTGAATCTTAAGAACAAACTGGTACCTCTTTTATTTTTACGATATTATTATCTTTCAGATCTTTTTCTGTTTTCTCTGTGTACCCTTTAGGCAAAAGCTATACGTTATTACTATATAAACTAAAAGTTTAAACCTCTGTCTTAATATAACATTAGTGAATTTAGTCAAACATAGTGTGACTCAACTTGCAAGCAGTTGAAAAGACTTGAAATGGTCACAAACGATGGTTTTTACAGACCCAGAATTTTTCACAGGCTGTTAAATATCTTTTTGATCGGGGATTAATACTGCTGTTGGTATATCAGATTTAACTTACACCTTATTAAGAACTTAATCATTTATAAAAATGGGAAAACTGTTGTTTACTCACGTCTGAAGTTTGAAGTTTCAGTAACGGCAACAGGCAATTTATTCTTATAACATAGTGTGACTCAACTTGCAAGCAGTTGAAAAGACTTGAAGTGGTCACAAACGATGGTTTTGACAGACCCAGACATTTTCACAGGCTGTCAAATATCTCTTTGATCGGGGATTAATACTGTTGTTGGTATATCAAATTTAACTTACACCTTATTAAGAACTTAATCACTTATAGAAATGGGAAAACTGTTGTTTACACACGTCTGAAGTTTGAAGTTTCAGTAACGGCAACAGGCAATTTATTCTTATTTACTTTTGTCTCACAATAGTATCAGCATAAATTCTAAGCTTGGCTCTCCTATAACTAAATTAGCCATAGTTATACATCGTTTTCTCTGTCACCTTTTTAGTTTAATTTATTGAAATAGTGCTTACAGCAGACTCAATAGACCAGTTTTCCTACTGGCTGTTTTTGATATTTTACTAGAAAGGTTTTCTTTGACGTTGTTAGTCCTTTTGAAAAATCTCTAGTCTGTAAATGTGTATTTTTTTCATTACCTTTTTCAAACGATACTTTATTCAATCAAATAACTGATAGTGGACTTAGCTTAAAGAGTTCAACAGTGCAGAAACATGCAGGTTGTGACTAAGGTAAAAGTAACGAACAAATTTTAGTGCCTTTTGTGTTCCAGGCCCTCATTTCCTCGACACGACCTGGATGTCTACCTTGAGAATTGGTACGATAAAGCGAGTAACTAAGATAACTGGAAAGAATGGAGGGAGGTCTTTGCCCAGCAGTAGGACAGCACAGGCTAGCTAGAATAATAATAATATAATATAAACAAAAATGGCTATAACAGTCGTAATCCAAATGGTTATTATACTACACAGCTATGAAATACGAGTAAGTGCGCAGTTTCAAGGTCCAAAGTTACGAATATGCCATCACCTTTTAGTTTAGTAATTTAAAACATCTCAGATTCATTGAAAATGGTTGCCTAGAGTGACTCTGACTTCAGTGATATTCATAAAACACTCCCTGAAAAATACATACAACGTACTTATTTCAAACGAATAGCGACGTAAATCATTGTATGTGATGTTACAACTTACTTTTACATATCTAGTATCGAAGTAAAATGTTTTACGTATCACTTAACATAAAATAATTTTAAAATTAGCGACGTAAGTTGTTGTATGGGATCAATACCATATTTTAAATGGTTATCATGTTAGTTAAAGATAAGATTAAACGGAATAGTAATTACTAGAATATTAAATTAACGACGTAAAAATTGCGTGAGAGGTGCAACTGGCAGCGAATTCCAGCGTAATCTGTGATATGTGTTACATACAACGGACGCACGAGCGCTTTTCCCCGTTGTAAACCATTGCAAGTAATAAATACTACAGTCTACGCCGGAATCGTTCGAAATGTACAACATTATACATTTCAAAAGTACCTTAAATAATAGGTTTTTTGGACTTTTTGTTTTTTTGTAGGATAGATTACATAAAATTAGACACTTTTACATAAAAAACCCAAAATCGTCATTTTGTGGGTTACAACAACTTACGTGGGAGGCATCGATATATTTAAAGTGGAGTGTTTTGATGCTCATTTCTCATTCTGGTGGCTTTTTAGTAGTCAGATTCAGCTGAATGTGAAGTTGGTTCATACTAATTTCGAGCTTCTTTGTAGCGATGTGCATCAAATTTTTGTAAAAAAGCGACTTGACGGTCTTTCATTACGAACCCACGTAAAGAGACAATAAAAAACGAACAAAAACTTCAAACACAGATTCATTCAAATATTCGAGATTAAACAACGGAAAACATGTCAAACATCAAACATTAATTATTTTTGTTGAGATGAAGACCTCAATAGATTTCCATCCCACTATACTTTGCTTACAAAAGGGAGAGCAGTGGAAAGTTATAATTTCCGTGGGTGATTTTTATAGAGGGCTGGTTTGATTACTCGGAGGCTGTAGGTACATAAAGGGCTTCGGTACAAAGCCCGCAGTGATCAGCATTATCCCTTTGTTAGCGTTTTAATCAATCAGAGAAATGGTACGTCTCTGAACCGAGGGCTTAGTGCGTATTCGATATCGGTTGAGACCATCGAATTATACTTTCTCTTTTTGGCTAAGATAGTTATTGTGTAAGATGTTGATATACATATATCTTTGGACATTAGTTTTCAAGAAAATAAATGGTTCCGTGAAAGATTTTTGATTTTTTAGTCGCAAGTAGATACTGATTCTCTTCATTAGGTTTTGAATTAAATTACTTAATAAGACAATGTTCTCGTTCTTTTTTTTCGTTAAATTAGAAGTTTGT
The DNA here is from genome assembly GCA_029852875.1 of Mythimna loreyi. Classification (NCBI taxonomy): domain Eukaryota; kingdom Metazoa; phylum Arthropoda; class Insecta; order Lepidoptera; family Noctuidae; genus Mythimna; species Mythimna loreyi. The sequence goes on from CM056786.1 coordinate 10,076,558, forward strand.
GTTTTTCACAATTTAAAGGGAACGTAGAACTGAATTTTATAGGTTTTAATATTAACTCGTTACGTATATGCGTACCCGAGATGACAAGTGTCTTGACAGTCAGATAGTCGGACAAACAAGTGATCTATTTCTATGTAAGAGTTCCACCAAGCGAGCGCCGGCGCTCGAAACCTATTGTTCTTTAATTGTGTCTGTAATTAAGGTAGTCAAAAGGTTAACTTAAAAAAAAAGATTAATTTGATACAACATATTATTAAATTGTGTCAAAATAATACCTATCTACTTCAAATTCATTTGAATTGGAATTATATACCTATGTTTAGACGACATGAAAGCAAAAATAAAATATTCTAATCATATGCTAGTCTAAGCTAATAACTTCATGTTATCGCAAAAATGGTGCCAGTTCTGTAGGAATGCTAGATAACTAGTGCCTGACGCTAGGACCCAATTAATTGTGACGTTCAAATGTTGATGTGCTTTAGATGAACCTGCCTTACCTTGTGGGGAATCCAAGCGAGATGTTATGTTGTTATTAATACGTCCAAATTATCGTAAATTATAAGGAAAGATGAGGGCAAATTTCTGTCGCAGATTACTAATTAGCAACTGTTAATAATGATCAAGATCATAATCTTTGCGTCCTTATTTTTCTTGTCGATTCGACTCTCTCCTAGATTAGGCAATTAAGAACCGGTCGAACTTTATTATTCTAACTAGCTGTGCCCGCGACTTCGTCCGCGTGGAATAGTTATTTTGGGAGTCATATTTATTTTTGCAAACAACCTCCTCAGCTTTATAAATTATAGCTGTTACTCACGACTTTGCCCGTGTCAATTTCTGTTATTATTTTAGACAATTTAGTTTTTAAAAGAACATAATTGTCTAAAAGTGCTTTATAGAGCTACACACCCCCTTGGACACGCCATAATCTCGGCGGTAAGTCCCCTCTTTGAGGCGTGGTTGGATAGACATCACGGCGTCCTCACCTTCCGCATGACGCAGTTTCTCACCGGACATGGAAAGTTCAGGAGATTCCTGCGCCGGATTCGTGCGGAAGAGACGCCCGGGTGTCGCCACTGTGTGGCCAGCCCGAAGGACACGGTGGAGGTGTGCCCCGTTTGAGAAGAGCATCGCCGTGTCCGTGGGGGTGATCGGCGGCGGCGACCTCTCGCGCCGGGCCTTGGTTCAGGTCATGGTAAGCAGCGAATAAGAATGGCAAGCGGGCGCCTCCTTCTGCGAAGCAGTAATGCTCGTAAAGGAGGAGGCCGACCGCATAAGGCAAGGGCAACAGTGCCCTCGCCGTAGCCGTCGCCGCCGCGATCCCGCCGATATCCGGCCACCGTAGATGCTGGCTTGCGGACGGTGAGCAATGGGTAGCTCGCCGTCCGGTTGTCTGGTAACAGTCCAGACCGAAACCAAGTCGTCGACGCCGTGCACTGCTACCGCGCGCCTCAAGGTGTTGTCAGCAAACTGTGGGGCCCTTCAGGGTCGAAGCCTCCTGCAGCCGAGGGTTGGTGCGAAAGCGTTATACCGGGGCTCTGGGAATAAGGTAAGGGAGAAACGGGGTAAGTTGTTTAGTCAGTAAGAGTCTGACACTGTTTCCCGCTCCGCCCAAGAGCGGGATTCGTCATTGGATGATTTTTACCTACCATAAAAAACCCCTCTGCGCCACCCGCAAGCAACCCGTCTCCTCGCCCGCCGGCCAGGCGCAGCGTCATGCTCGCATGGCGCGTGTGAATTTTATATCGGAGTTATTTTAAAATTGTAATAACTTCTAAGATATTCATTGAAAATAAGTGATGTCAAAGACAATTTTGTTCACAATTACATACTCTTAATCAACAACACATTTATTTGGATAAAGTTTAATAATACTATGTTGATACAACTCTAACAAATAATTGGTAATAATGCATTAATTTCGGCCAAATTTGATTCCCATAAAAACGGTTCTAGTGAGTTAATCTTAAAAGATAGACATATACTGTCGCGGACATTTTTTTAGATCATTTTAAGAGGAATAATTCTTTCCTACATATTTTTTTGGTATCTTGAACCGTTTTCGCAGCGCACGCAACGGAAGCCCTCAAAGATGAATATTATTCCCCGTTTTTTCCACATTTTTCATTATTTCTTTGCTCCTATTAGTCGCAGCGTGATGTTATATAGCCTAAAGCCTTCCTCGATAAATGATCTATTCAACACAAAAAGAATTTTTCAATTCGAACCAGTAGTTCCTGAGATTAGCGCGTTCAAACAAACAAACAAACAAACAAACAAACTCTTCAGCTTTATAATATTCATCATATTTTGTTATGACAGACAACTTAGTTGGCGCTTAGGATCTAACTGTTTTTGGTATGACGATAATTATTTTTTTTTTTAGAAGCATCATTATCTACTGTATTAGCTATGAATGATCTCTATCTGAATAAATATTTGCCCCTCGGACAAAATGGGCGCAGCATGTGGCCCATCCGCTTACGTAACATACCGGCGAAGGGGCCTTTAGTCGGAATATGGTTCGCGTGGCTAATTATGAGGTAGCTGGCTTTTTATTCCTATTACCGTAAATTGGTAGCAGCCCAATAAAAATAAATTGTGCTTTAATAAATTAGGGTTGACGCATATTTTTTGAGATGATTGTGATATGAGTGATAACATAATATCAAAAATTAACGCAATGAAAGTGCACGAATAGGTACTAGGTATATGTAGTACCTCCTTCAAAAAGTAAACTTTTAATTGCCAATTTAAGAAACTGAACCATATTAGAGTTGGGCAGACACGTCGTCTACCCACGATAAACTTTTATGCGAGCCCGCCTTCCCGTTGTAAAGCAATTAATAAGGGCTAACAATTTACCTGAATAGGCCTCTAAAGAGAAAATTAAGGAGTCTTCCGACCTCGGCTGCTCATTACGGGGCTGTATTAAAAGCATCCGCCCTTCCGCTTGAATATGCATTTTTACGAGCGAGCAGGGCGCAGGCTCGTGCATGTTTGATGCGGACAATCTCGGCGCCCGCCTGTACACCTGCTACTGCGACCCTGACTGATTCTTCACGTATTTCACTAGATTTGTTTTAGTAGTTTGGAGTTTTGAGAAATTTGTTCTAGTTACTGCTGGAGGTAGAATGGGTCAAATAGAGTTTTCTCTATTAGTAGATGCTATGTATGGTTTACAGTTGTTTGTTCTTATAACACTAAAATTTAATTCCACTAAAATACATAAGTTATTCACATACAATTTCTAGCGAGCCGCATGTGAGTTAAAATTAAATATTTTCTGTAACCTGAACAATGAAAGTTATACACGACTGTCATTGTGTAGGCTTATGTGTATTGCAGCAAGGCGGGGGGGACTGTGTGGGTCGCGGAGGGGGTGTAGGGAGCGCCGTAATCAAGAAGAGTACCCCCGTCCCCTGGCGCAGGCTGCGCACCGTGCCGCCCTCCCCGCGCCCCGCGCGCTACCCGTCTCGCGCCTCTCCGACCACCTCGAGGGCAATGCCTCAAACCTCTATTGACTTACCGTTTGGTAAAGAAATATTTTCACGTTTTCTTTGTTGATATGAAAAGTCAATACCCCCACACAGAGGTTTTGTAAAAGAGGGAAAATGTAGCCAGTGAGGTTTGATGTATTTTTTTATGCAACTTGTTATTTTCTACTTTTATGCATAGGATGATGCTGTGTGGTTTTTGTTATCGTTCTTGTAAAAATATCACATTATCATTCTATTTTTGTTGTCGAATGCTAGGAAAAAGAATTTCGTTGTGAAAGATACAAACCTACATGACCACGATTGGGTAGGTTGATTCTACAAAGCATTTTGCACTGGATTTTGTTGTAAGTATTTATCTACCGATGTTGTTTACCAAGACTTCACGTTAGCCATGGTTATGGTAGGTTACAATAACTATCTGTCTCTATCAAACAACAAGGGAATAGATAAGGTTATCTTACCATCGGGTTCTTGATATGGAGATACGGAACTTGGGGTGACAGTGTAGCTAAGTATTTATTTCTACCATTCGTACTGGTAAAAATGGACACTCAGCTACACTATCACGCAAAGCAGTCCCAAAAGTATTTTAAAAATTGTAGTAGATATTATATTTTTCTGGTCGTTACACGTACCTACTTATAAACCAATATTTAGATTGGGTGTATATTTAGAAAACCTATGAACTTTGCCTGAAATAAAATACTTATATATTTAAGTTGTGGAAATTAAACGATTAGTAGGCTTTGACATTCAGCTCAGCTGCTTACCAAAAAGCAGCCATAACGTATACGCAAAAGCGCGTAGGCCCATTTATATGATTATTGTTACGTATGTTTATGTTTCTGTAACATTCGTACCTGAGAAATATGGAAAATGCAGCAATATACTCAGCATCAGTCAACATACATAGCAAACATTGGCCTGTTAGTTAAATTATTTTAAAACCACTCTACATTACCAGACAGTAGAGGCGTTCACCTTCCTATTGATTAAAGATTACCCTAAAATGTAGAATGATTCGCGTATTCACTTACACTTGAAATAATCGTTAGGGAACACGAAATGCTTTATAATATCCGACATTTGTGCCAACAATCGGACTGTAATGCGCGGCTTTTGTAAAATAACAAAAGTTAACCTGTCGGCTCGTCCGGCGGCAGAATGGAATCATTTTAGGGTTGGAGGGAAGCAATGACAAGCGGGGTCCGCAATGCACTCAATGAAACCAGCGCGTCACTGCACATAGCGAATAAAACTACACGGGAAATGCGACTCTATTTTTATAGCCAGAAGGGTGAATTGATATTTCTCGTGCAGTTTTTAGTGTTGTTTGAACAAACCCCGCCATGTGCTTCCCGTGCCGCATGGCGCGCTGACAACCAAGCGATCATTATGCTCACAGACATTGACTTACTGATTTATTTCAATAGACTGCAATGTCTGCCAAGTGCCGTGACAGGACTTTCATTAATAAAGTGCACTGACACCAAACAATAGCACACCTGTCAATTGTTTTGATTTCTAAGTGTCGTTAATTCTTTCAGGCATTTCAGTTGCTGGTAAATTATAATTGGATCAACCGATTTACAGATAACGATAAATTTCTATTTGTGTTGTCATGGCAAATTCACGGAAATACTTAATCTTTATTAAATGGTACCAGAAGAGTTCCAATAATACGAATTGTAAAACTTGAATTCGGTCATAAAGTCGCAAATCGAGCGATCAAGCGGTCTAATAGCTAATACCATTAAGTGATAAATGCAACGAGTCGGGTATGAATAATTCCACTGGATGGATACAATGTACGGCTTTCGCTAAACGGCTCCATATTTTCAAAATCCCCATGGAGCAATAATATTCAATGAGCTGTGTGAAATGAATGTATGGTGTTGTCGTTGGTGCGAGTGAGATGGGGACGTCGAGGGACATTGGATGGCAAATCCTGGAGATTAGCACGACGAGAGTGACATGTGGCCTCCCGGCACTTAGCACCCCCTCTTCCCTCGCCTGCCCGCGTACACCTATGGCTATGATACACTGCACACTAAATCCGAGCCCATAAATATTTATGGCGACCATTACGTAAAGTTAATCGAAGACATAATTTTTATATGTACCACACGTTAAGTTATTTATTCTTTCTTAATATTTACAGTAAATAAAATGCGTTCGAAATATTACTCAGACTACTACATTACAGAAGAATAGCTCCACGGTCTGGTTTCATCCGTCTCTACCAAAGTGGTAGCTTCCAAAGGCTTCCTTGAGCGAAATTCAGTTTTATGTTTAAAACTAGAATTAAAATACTTGAACAAATCTACTCGTAAACGAACTCGTACTTGTGAATACTCGTATAAACCTACACATATTTGTTAACAAACATGTATACTAGCCTCCAAAACTTAGTACTTAACACAATTTTGAAATTGCAATTTCTTATAGACTATCAAAGTTACAATTTAAAGAAAAATACTAGTTGTTTCAACTTTCTATAAATTTTATACCAGTAAGTTATTAAAAGCATACAAATTGTATTGATTTTATACTATAAACTCAAACAACATGTAAACAACACACAACATAACAACAACGGTATGTAACATTTATTTGTGTGCTTTACTTTCTTTACATTTCAATTACTGGTAATCTTCCTCGGGCTCAGAGTATGGCTTCAAGCCTGTTTGAGATACGAAGATGCGAAGGTTTAATAGGAAAATTTCTGGTATTCTTTTGTCAGACAGTTTTAGTCTACGGCTTCTTCAGCTAGCTTCCCGAGCTCATCTTATTCGTGCTCGATCGGGTTAAGATAAAGCCATCTCGGTGGTCATGGCATCAAACTGAGTTCAATTTTTTGTTGAGGTATTCTCGTACGACCTGTGCCTCAATGCAGTTGAAGATCCGCAGCAGTTTCTACACTGAAGAAGCTGCTGTAGTCCCTTAGGGCCGGAAATATCTACAGGCCCGAAGGGACTGCATTATGCATTAGTCGTACAGTGAGAAGAAAATTTAAAAAAAAATTGAGACTGACATGGGCATTTATAAAATGTCAGAAGCAAGTAAATGGTACTTACTAGTTGGTCGTTTTCAATGGAGAAAGACCGTCAAGAAATATTTACTATTTTTTAAAGATTTGCTAAAGTTAACTTGTAGTCCCAAAGGCCAACAAAAAAGTAACAAAAAAACACTTGTTTGTTGTTGTTTAGAATACTACAAAAAAATTACACAGATTAAATGCGGGTAATTTGCAAATGGATGTATAACATGCATTGAATTCGTCGTCAATGTAACATTTGTCATTGACGTGTAGTTCACAAAGGGGTGGTTACAATAGGTGCTTCAAAGGTTAGTGTCCACTTGTGTAGTGAGATCTGCTGTGATATGGTCTCAGGTCGCTGCGGGTCACTTGGGCCCGATGTGGGTCCGATAGGCCCGCGTGGGTCTACTGCGCCCACCGGAGCGGAACGCCTAGCGCGTATGACGCCATATGTGCCGCGCATTATGGCGCTCCACACCCCTTCAAGATTGATGACAATTCTCTTTTTGCTGCATTCAAACGTATTAGGGCATGTAAATGTTATGCGATCACTTAGTCTAATAGCTTGCGAAATTCGTTTGAAATGTCATTATTGTAAGTGTGGATTATGTGTACTTAAACGAAACTTTGTTTATGTGGAGACACAAACAGTTGTTTTTACTTCTACATCCGGTTTATAATTGGTACGAAATTTATTGGTATACAATTAAAACGGGTCTTGCAGATCCAGTTAATCTAAAAATAAAATCCAATCAAAAATATTGTCCTACATTTTTGATTAGATTTTATTTTTACACAACAAAATACGTGTCATTTGTGTTGCACCTCCGTTCAGTTCACAAAGGCTCGTTAAATAATTCTCACCGACTTAATCACCAAGGTGCAGATCGTTGTCAGGTCATTGAACCCCCATTCGGTTTTCATTTCACTTCATTAGCTACTCTCACCGAGCCAATTCTCTCGCTTGCCAATAAAATATTAAAGTAACGAAATCTGATATTTTTGCTGATTTTGTAAACTAAAAGAGAGAGATGGTTATGATCGTTAGAAGATAAAGATTTTTTTTTATCTAGTTATTGAGAGCTACGTATAATAATAGCTTAATAGTTTTCACAAACCGGTATCGCTTTGCCATCATTTAGGGACTACATGATGGCAAAGAAAATTAAGTATTTTCATAATTGATCATCCCACTCATACACACAAAACGATTTGAGAAAACATTCATACAATTGTGTAAAGCTGAGTAGTGAAATTTCTTGCCAGAGTCTGAGACACGGTGGAAGTGTGCCACGCTTTAGTAGAGCACCGCCGTGTTCTCGTGGAGGCATCAGCTACCTCTCACGCCAGGCCCTGGTTCAGTCTATGGTCCGAATCGGGCAGGAATGGCAGGTGGTCGCCTCCTTCTGCAAAACAGTAATGCTAGCGAAGGAGGAGGCCGCATTTGATTGAGGGAAATGAACGTTCTCGTGCTTCAGCAGCCCAGTGTCCAACCCGAGCCACGGTAGACGAGTGCTTGGGTGGGTAGCTCGCTGGCCTGCCGTCCGGTAGTTGACCGGACTGAGCCCAGCCGTCAGCAGCGAATAGTGATCCACGCGATCCTCAAAGAGATGTCAGACCGAGAGGCCCAGCAAGTTAGGACTAGAATGCAATGGCCACCTGACGGACACAGGTGTGGTTTTGACTATATAAGTCCACCCAGAGTACCAGAATACTACCCTTAGAAAAAAGCCAACTAGACCCCAGTTTCTTCTTTAAGTCAAGAGTGGACACGTTCTAAGAAAACGTGCCTCATCATCGCTAAGTATCAGATGACATAGCGGTCAAGCGCGTTTTACAAATTATTATTAAAAAACACCGCTACAGGAAACGATCTAGATAATGATCTTAGAGGATACATTCATAACTGATAGGCACAGAATATGGGTTTTGATGACTTCATTTACATAATTTAATAAAGTTATATTAATTATATTATTTAATTAAGTATATTTTTAGCCCAAAAGTAGGCCTTTATACTTGTTTATCGCAAATGCCAAGAGGAGGTAGATGTATGTTGGCAAAGTTTTTAATAGTTATTTTGATTTAAGACATATCTTTCGTAATGGTTTGCCATTAACCACTAAGTATTAGGAATTTTTAATGTCATTTATATTGAGAGACTGGCAACAATCTCCCCAAATATACAAAGTTTATTCAGTAAAAAGTCACTACAAAATATTTTCCTTTCTCACAAACGATAAAAACAGTGAGAGCATGTCATTCGTTTTGTAGGGTCGTTTTCACCCTTGTTATACCACCAAAACACTTGGCACAAAAAGTGTAATGGAGTTTAGTAATGACCCCCTCCCACCGGAGCACAAACAAGCTGGAGCCCGCTGAGAAGCTGCCGTTGTTTCTACTTGTTTTATGTCAATAGGCACTTTCGATCGGCATTCAATTTGTCGCGCACATAGCGCACTTGACGCCGGTTAACCCATGTCTTCCCGGAGTTATTGTTGTCTTATGGTTAACTTTTTTTATAGCTAGATTATTTACTTATCGAATGAAAAAATGGCACCCTGTGTCATGTCTGACCTACAAAAAAATAACAAAGTAGATTCATAGGTTCTACTTAAATTAGGTTTCTCATAAACTATATAAAAAAGACACATTGTCTTATTGTTTAAAATAAAAAACACACTGCACATAGGTAGTGTCCATAGTTACAATTTAGTTTCACTTTCGACAAAAGAAGTAATTGCGAGATAAATCTTACAGCAGCAAATAAAGACACACTGTCTTTGTAGTGTGGGTCACATACGAATCAAATGTAACACTAATGTGAGCCGTGGGGTCGGTCAGACCCCCTCGATTCAATTATCACGCGGCGCTTACATCTATTGTCGCTAGTCGGGTGAAAACGATACTTGTGAGAGATTGCTTTGTTGTTTTTTCTCGTGATTAAAAAGCATAGCCACGTGCCCCCGTTTTGACAAGGACGTTGGTGGCTGCTGACTTATGGGTATGTTTTCGAGGAACGTTACCAAAAACTAGACTAATCAGATAAATTAACATTATTCTGAAATGTAAGAGTAACAGTGGTGACTAGCAGTAAAACAATAAATAAATAACTTTTAGATAAAACTGTAATTCTTTTTACAAATTACAAAATCAAATAAATCGCAATCTTATGCAATACGTTTTCATGGAACACTTTCTCACTCTAACCCTAATTCGGGACCGTAAAGAAGAGAAAAGGGGAGTTCATGATATGTTTACCCGGGCCCATAAATATATTTGGGTTTCTTTTATCTAATAAAATAGTGAACAGGTGCGTGCTCGGCGTGCGTGTTGCGAATGTATCCGAGCGCGGTTCGGAAAACTGATTGTTCTCCAAATTCAATTACAACTCCACCGCAAGCCTACTTCTCGGCTTTGATTCCGCACTAAACTACACTAAATCAACGTGGATCCGACGCGTGTGAAAGTTCATTGTTTTTACGTAAAACCACGCACAGTTTTCCTCCTAATATGGAGAAACATTGTGGTGTGAAATGTTTCTTTACATCTCCATTTTATTTTATGAACTTTTATGTTACTCTCCAGGCGCCCAATACATGTATACATTGACGAGTTTTGATATTGGTTTATAGAAGTGCGACTTAAATCATTCGATCATCGTTGATATAAAGTGTTTTTCGTATGTGTTTTTACTAAGATGTACGCGCTTTTTCACAGCGTTCTACTTGCCTACTTTACGGAATGGTTATGTAGTGTATGTAATTTAAAATTAACTATTACAAATGTAGACTGATGTATCTACATATTGACAATCTAACATGTATCTCAATTTTAAGAGTTTCATAGATTTTTGCGACCAATATCTGTGTTATAGGTCTCTCAATGGGCAATCAATAGGTCATGGACCAGCAGGAAATAAGGAAAATTAAAACTCTATTACGCCATAGTTACCTAGTTTCAGTTAGGTACTTAATGGTAATTTTTTCTATGAATATCAATTAAGCGATATGCAAATTGATCGGTAGTCCTTAACACAGTAACTTTTATTTTTCTAGCTAATTCATCAAATCACTTGACTACTCAAACTATTTATTTAAATAAGGTGAGGGAGAATACTTTAATGCCCAAGTGCTAATCAGTATTTTTCAATGCCAATTTTCACTACAATTCATAGAATACTATGTAGTCAGGTTTAATTTAAAAAAAAATACTCATGGATTTTTTTGTTCCCAAGGTCTAATAGATAAAAGGAGAGGTACGTATTTAGTCAGAATATTTAGTAGAGTCATTTTAAAACTCTCATAATATATTACAATGAATCATCTCACTACTTCTTGAATTACAAACGTTTAGATATCTATTTAGACCACTTTTTTCAAGACCATAATAACCATTTTAATCACTTGACAGGACCGACCTCCGTTTTGGCTCTGTTATTAACAATAATGCCTTTGAAAGTTTCGTCCAAAATATTATAAAACTGGTGGGCCAGTCTTTAAAAAACCTCATTAATTATACCACTAAATATTTATTTAAACTTCATGTCCAGTTGTCTCCACAAATCAACTTGATAGTTAAATAATTTTTTTTTTTGTAATCTGTTATAAAGACAATGCTATGTTTTTTTAATGTGGTATGTTTGCACGATATAAGTAACAGATATTAAATTATATTACTTAAAATAATAAAATACCGACATATTTGGCCAAATTTTATAAACTAATAAATACTGTGATAAATATCAAATAATAAACGATTTTTTTTTTGCAAATTGGTTTTTAAACACATTTTTACACGACATTTTATTTAAACTAGATGAGGCCGGTGTGTCCTAGCTGAATTACCATGAGAAGAAACACAGAAACTAGCTAAAATCGTTTATATTAACTTTTTATTTATTTATTTAAAAAACTTTATTGTACACCACAATATATATAAAAAAAAAAAAAAAATACGTGTGGCACTCGGGGACTGCCGCGGTACAGCTATTGCATTGCATTCTGTATCAACTTATCCAATTATAATTATTTATTTTTTATTTTTATTTTATTCATACAATATTTCTTTTTCTTTGATATTAATTCAAGTTACACTTTTTGAGCGTGGTGACCGATAGGAAAATAAATAAATAATAAATGCACTTTGTTAATTCATATTCAAAACACTTTATACACAAATTTTACAAGTACAGCCGTTCACTGTTGTAGATAAATACTTATACACCTATATACTTTCTCACAAACAGCTGATTATGTATTCGTCCGATTTCGGAGCAGCAAGTCACTTTTTCAGGCATCTTGCGGACATTTCTCGTACTCATTTTAGCAGACATTGTTTTTTTGTGCGTTTTTCCCCTAATTTAGATGTCTTTTTTATAAGTGGCAATAATTAATATCGGGGAAAATATAGTTTAGTATAATGGCAACACACCTGTGCACGAATTTCTTTTGATGTGCCAAAATGCTATGTTCCAAGTCGGTGGAAAGAATGAATGACAGACGTAAATCAAGTGTCAACCAAGTTCCGCTACTCCCTGACAGATGTCGCTATTTCACTATACTGCTTTATCGACTTGTTTGAATTCAAACTGTTGTGGGAATTTTCTGTATCACTTATCCTGGACGTGTTTTATCACCACACTCCATTATAATTATGATTATTTTGTAGGCTATTGTCTTAAAATTTGTATATTTACACTTAAAGCACTGAGTTTATTGAGTTTTTAGTGAATGTTTATATATTTGAGAATCAATGTTTATATGATAATCCGGTATTTTTAAACTATGATAACACTGTTACTGTTTGTTTATGAGTCTATCATCACTTTTATGAATTATGCACTGTTTGAATACTGCTTTTTGTATTTTAAATAATTATTCAATTACGAGCACAATAACATTTAATGTTTACTTGTCAGCTGTCAATATGTCATCGTAAAGTCGTACAATACGTCTAATCGCACGACACACCAGTGGCGTAGCGTGGGTGGGGCGGAGGGGGCGGCTCGCCCCGGGCGGCAGCCCTTGGGGGCGGCAAAATGTCGCCGGTAAAGCGGGTAGAGATCTTCATTTCATGTGTCAGAACAGGTCAAAAAACAACAATAACTATAAAATTGAAACAGAGGCGTCTGTAGCACTTGTGGCGCCCGTGTGCAACCAGTACCGCGCCCTCTGCTTAAGTAGAAGGGGGTCAAAATGGAATACTAACAGTTATACAGGGTGATTTTGAAGTTGTGAACGAAATTTTAACAGTGGTTTCTACTCATGATACTGAACAACTTTCTTCAAGAAAAAAAAAATTGTTGTGTCAATTCCAAAACAATAGCTTTTTTATTCTTTCTCCCAATAATTGTATTAGTTCAATAAAAGAAACCTCATTGCCTGTGAAATTTAATTTGAATTAAGCACCAGTTATACACCGTGAAATTTTAATGGTTGTTTTCCCTGAGCGAAATGGTTGTGTCTTGGTAATACAAACGTTTGATAAGAAAATAAAATATTAAAAACAAAAAATGGACCTGTAGAGTGCATGCTAATTATGACGTATCACAATGTGTGAGAGCTTATTTTTGAATCGGTATATTTAATGAATCGGTTTCCTTTGACGACGTGCTGCTCATGCGACTCTAGTAGTACCTAAAAATTAGGTCTAATGTTACTCTTGTTTGAAAGTACTCCTTATGGCAAGTCATTCTGCCGCGGGAAAACAACCATTTAAATTTCACGGTGTAGAATGGGGGCGGCAAAATGGGTCTCACGCCCCGGGCGCCGAGATTGCACGCTACGCCACTGCGACACACAGCGCCGTGTCGAAGACTGCCGAACTGACACGACGTTAGACGATGCACGGCCTTCAAGCCACACCTCCGTGCCCGTCGGAGTGGGGAGCGTGAGGTTTTTTTCGTTACGGAATTTCTGGATTTAGTCCCCGCGCTCAAGGCCTGCGATAGAAGCTATGCAATAGCTTAAAAATAGGACAAACATTATTAAAAAAATAAGGGTACAATGGGCGGTCTTATCGCACAATGCAATTTGTATTTATATTAAATTAGATATACAAGTATGTAATCGAATGTTAAGTATATGATTGACTGTTGAAACACTGAAAAGTTTTTGAATTTTCACTACACGTTAACGCAAAGGCGGTATTCATTTCCTTTTATAATGAAAAGATGCAAACTTCGAGAGTTGAAACAAGGAAAAGCGATATAATAGAAGTTTTATTTTGATCCAAGCGCAGTTAAAGCGGCTCAATGACTTTTGGCAATTAAGTAATGGACGGCGTCTGTTGCCACGATCGCTCGATCGATAGAAAACGAAGCGATCCGAATGGAAATACGAGGGCTTTGTTGACACGTTGTTTTCAAAATATATTTTGTATTTACGTACAAATATACTCATACGGTAATTACAAGTGCCTCGAACATATTATTATTAGATAGCACTGTGTTCCTAGGCACTTATTTTATAGATCTAGTCATGCATTGATGGTTTTAACAGGTATTAATTGAGGCATTACAACTTGGTGATTAATTAATTATAGATGCAATTACTTTAAGATAATGCGAATAGTAAATTAACACTTAAACGTTTTTATGCTTGTTGCTGTTCGCGGATGACAGGATCAGTATAAGACACGCAAATTTTCTGTGTCCGATATTCTTTGTTTTTAATTAAGTAAAGCGGTTTTAAATCTGGTAATCAAAGTTTCTCAAGGTCTAGTTCATTAGTTTATATCGTGAAATAACTAAACAGTGGCAAGAAAAGTAAATAAATCTTCTTACGAAATTTTAATAGAAACATCGGTTTCCGAAATTAAAATCAATTTCTTGGATTTTTTTTTGGAAATCCTTTGTAACGCCTTGTAGATATAATAGTTTGTTTACTTATAAGGTAAATTCCGTTGGTATGAGGTGTACTTAGAAAGGTCCCTACTTAGCCCACCACGACACATACTGTACTTAGTAGAAGTATACCGGTAGGGTAGTGTAGGGAGGCGCTCTATTTGCCTTTGTTATGCCAAGTGCCAATCATACGTGCTTACTATCGACTCTGAGACAGTCACTATTGCAGTTATTACGTACCGATCGCGATCTGATCAATAAGTAGGTACGTACAAGCCATAAGCAAATGGAAATGAAACTGAAAAAAGATTAAAAACAGACTGTTAAAAAATTTTTGTTGATACGAAACTTATCAGGAAACTATTTACTATTCAATTCTACGGAGATTCGTATCTACATTGATTGTTTATAGAAAAATGATATAATGTTACAGTTAATGAAAAAGGTAGCATGAGCACTAGGCGTCTGTCCTGATAGGTATTAAGTTCTATATTTAGCAAAGAATGAATCAATCTAGGAAATATTTACAATCTAGGTATATTAATTAGATACGTGCCCATTGCCCAACCGTTGCGATTTCCTTATTAGCCTAACGTGCCAAAATTCTGCAAAAAATGTTCACGACAACCGGTACAGAACGATACTACAGCGATCAGTCTAAAGTGCCAGAACGTATTGTACCGAATTAACTAGTACTGGCGGTAGGAAAATACCTTACATAATGACTTAGCAGGATATACCGTGGAAAAATTTGTTCATTGCGTCATTTATATAATCTAAATTGATTGTTAGACGGTGCGGTTAGTAGGAAGAAATAAGATAACTATTTTGTTTTGTAGTCTATTGGTTACCATAGCCGAAAAAAGGCTTTTTTTATTATTGCTATAAACTAATGCAGGAATCCCACCTGATGTTAAGCAGTGATGTAATCGTTGATAGTGAGGCGCATTAGTTTATTAAAAGCCCATTCACTCTAATTTTGAAGACACCCATTGCTTTCATGGCATTCCGACCGATTGTCTTTCATAAATGATTATTATTTTTGTTTCTATATTTTCTTTTACAGAAGCTTCTTATTCAAATTCTTATTGATTTTTTTTAAGAAAAGGTTCTAGGTTACATGCACCATCAAGTTCAATTACTTCTCATTATATATTTTTTTTACTCAAGGTAAATTTCTGTGAAAAATTACGTAAGTATTTTTCTTTGGTATTACTTTATTATTATTTATGAATATTACGAAATCGTAATAAGGAAATATTACAGTATTTGAAGGTATATCGAATGCGGATATTATATACAAATGCAGTAAGTACCTACTCACATTCAATGTCATAAAGAAAATGTTACTTTTAGCACCTCCTGGTAAAGTACCTGCCATAATTAACATTCTTTTAAATATGTACCTTTATTAATATTGCGCAATTTATCATCCAACAATTTTTTATTATAAAGCGTTGATAAAAGCAGTGTCGTTAAGCGGTGCAATTATTGGATTTATTATGTTTGAATAAGCAAATTATATTATTGCTGGTCGAGGACAACAATTCTATTTTATCTTTTATCTAATTTGCAGGTGCAACATGCTAGGGGAACACAATAGGTTATAAGAACTTGGAAACTTACCTACCTTTGTTGTAAATTAAATAATATAATATTTGAATAAATTTATATAGGTATAAAATTTGTAAAGATAGGATCTAGTTATTGAATTCGATCTTCGCATTACGGTGAGCTACTAGGTACCATCGATATACGTATACACCGTTAAATTTTGATCGTTTTAATCCCTTGAAGGGTTGATCGGGCACATGAAACACTATCGATTTGTAAAGTTAAAATAAAAAATAAGCACTTTTTTTTTAAATTCGAATTCGTTTATGCACTTTCGAAATTGATTTTTTAAAGTAAATATCAGCTGGGCCAGTTCAATGACCTGTAGGTAGTTAGTACGCAACACCCGAAGACTACCTACGCGGTCATTGACTCGTTTACTTAAAGAAATGTTTTTTTTAATATGTATATCACTACGAGATTTCGAAAAAAAATACTCTATTTTTTTATTTTATCTACATAAATCGATAGTGTTTCATGTACCCGATCGACCCTCCACGGGATTAAAACGATCAAAATTTAACGGTGTATGGTACGTCCCAACTCTAAATCATGCGAATATCCACAAGTTTTAAAACAGATTGAGTATATACTCCTCATGTTCGTCGAACACAACACGGATTGCTTCCAGGTGGTGCTTCGCAAAAGAACGGCATGCCTGTGATCGCGTGTAAAGAGTAGAACCAATACGTTACTAGGTGTGTTGTCAAACCGAGTGGATAGCCAAATCTGACGCTAGTCTTAACTAGGACCTATCTGATCTTCACACGGATATCATTAAGCTATAGAAAATGTGAAAGAAAAATAATAGTGTTTTGCCTTTCTTCACGCAGTTCAGTTATTTTGAAACTGTATATTTAAGTTTAACAATAAAAACACTTTGAAAAATTACTAAACAGATGTTTTCTCAAAATAATATTTACCATAATTATGCTAAATTAGTAAATAACGTAATGAGTTCGTCAACGCTTACGTAATTTAGGAATGTCAGTTTTACTCATCCTATACATTCAGTTATTAATGAGCACGAACATAGTGAACACAAACGTCAAACTTGAACATTTTGGTTCGTTTGCGACGTTCGTATGTACGGCATATCCGAACACGAACCTAGTTCGAATCAAATTCGAACGCACAACGGTCGTGAATTGTGTTCTAATCTTCATGGATGGCGGCGCCGCTGGAAGAATTCAATTATTGAAGTAGAGATTTTTTTATGTTCGCAACAGAGCTTCTTAGTCCTTCTCGGTCCGGGCTAAAGCCGAAGGTTGCCTACACGAGGACATGGCAACGTTCTGTAGTCATTATCTGGCCAAAATCTTCTTAAGCTAGGGAAATTGAACCATGAATGGAAAAAAAAT
This sequence comes from Mythimna loreyi, assembly GCA_029852875.1. Classification (NCBI taxonomy): domain Eukaryota; kingdom Metazoa; phylum Arthropoda; class Insecta; order Lepidoptera; family Noctuidae; genus Mythimna; species Mythimna loreyi. The sequence continues at coordinate 10,093,922 of CM056786.1, forward strand.
AATAAAAATGTATCATCTGTACATAAAGTAGGATGACCGTGTTCATTACTTTATTGTAAGTTATTTAAAAATGTTTAAAAAAAACGAGGGCCCCATGAGACACCTTTGGGGAACTCCACACGTTGCAGGTAAAGCGTTACTTCGATAATTATTAGTCATTTATCGAACACTTTGTTTGCAAAGTCTAGAACGAGTGGAAGTTGAATATCAAATACTTGGGTTACTCCTTGCAGTGGTAAAAGAATTAAACGTCAAGTTTTACGTCAGGTTTATACTCTGTTTTTATGCGCATATTTTGACAGTGGCAAGGAACTTCACTGGTTAGATAGGGTTTAAAAATATTTAAGGTACTGTTAGTACCTATTATTATTATTTCTTCGAGTTTTTAATTTTCTATTATTGACTAACAGTGTTGAACGCTTTGTTGTAGTCAATAAAATACCTAGAACAATAGTTTTTCTATCTACTTTTCGCTAATTTGGTCTCAAGGCCGACTGTAACTGTACCTACTGACAGTCCCAGTAAACGCTATTTCCAAAATGTTGCTTGCGTTAAACCTTGTGTTAAATATCTATCTTATATACTGTGTTTTGTTTTTTTTAATACTTTTGACAATACCAGTAGAATAGCATTGAGATTGGTCGGGACAAAGATCAATGACGTTGGAAATTATCAATTGACGTCGACTCTTCTGGGTGGAGGGAAAATTTTTGAAACTACCATATCGTGTCGTTATTGTTAACATCAAATGTGAAAACCGCTAGTACTGAATTCATCATATAGAACTGCGGTTATAAGTTAGTATTCAAATGTTCTTTTGCTATTTCAGTGGCTTAAGATGGATCGAAAAGCGCTGACGTAGAAGGAGTTTTTAGTACTTTATGTGTATGATCATTACGAATGGATCTAGGTTTTATATTTTGTTAAAAAAAGCCAAATACTCAGAACAGTCTTTGTCGTAATTTGAATCGCCCTTTAGTTTTCAAGGAGTACAATTTTGTTTAATTTTATTGGTTGCTAACATATTCACTAAATTCTCTTTAGATTGATAAATCAATCGCTTAAATTTGTATAGTTATATCATTTTTTATGTCTTAATATGTGTTTGGCTGCACGTTTTCGTTTTGTAAGTACAGTTCAATAAATTGTTTCTATGTCGGTGTTATTTGATGTTATTTGAATTTACCTAAGCTCTGCTGATACTGCGGTTCTTTAGTTGAGATTATCAATAAAATCTAACTGTATATTCATCAATTTTAGAGTTTTTTGATGTTTTACAGGGTAGGGTTCGCTGCACTTGTATTTCTTTTCTGGTTTTAATTAGTAATGTATGGGTGGAAACTGAACATAGTTCAAACATAGAACAAGTTTGTTACATTATTTACTCTTTTCCTTTTTGTTACCTATGTATGTTATTCAATGTTTAAATCTTCGAAAACTATGTTGCCCTCCTTCAATGATAAAGGTGTGACTCGAAAACCCCAAGAAACTCTGTATATTTAGTTTCACTGGAATTGTATACCACACTTACCTGTAGTGCACAATATGTCTAGTTGTATTCATAAACGACGAATTGGTTAGTTAAATTAAATTTAGTAATTTTAGTAAACGTCAATTTGTAACGGGCCATAAAAAGATGTCACCAGAGAATTCATTACCATAATCTGCATATCAATATAGTCAGTTATGTGTCCGCAGACATAATGTAATAATAATAAATTCATGATGAAATGAGCAAGCACTTAATTAGCCTGTTACATAAATATAGTAATGGATCTGGCATCATGTGGCATATGGCGCCGGTGTACCCTACATAACGTCAAATCACTTACTATTATGATGATGCTACGGTAATTACCGTTTTACTCGGCCATAAAAACAATGGGGTTGTGGGCACACGCACCTACCTATGTGGTGCGTGTGAGTATAATGTTAAAATTAAAGCATCTGGAAATTAGGCCCTTGTACATTCTTCTCGTCTAGCTGTTCTTCTGCTGGACAAAACCCTTCTTCCAATTCTTCCAGGTACTTTTTTGTAAAGCTTCTGGAAACCATATTTTAAAAAAAGAAGATTCAGTAATTTTTTAAGAAAAAGGTTCATTATAATATTATATAATGAACATTGCTGATAATTTGATGCATTAATTTATTTTAATCTGAAATTTATTATTTTAATCTTGGATACCTTTTCGGATTGATTAAAAGTGGTTGAAAAAGAAACAAGTTTTTTTAAAGGAGATCCTTGAAGGAAAAGGTTTTAATTATAGTATTTCTTTGGTTAAACTGATATTGTGAGGTGATTCCATCAAGTTTTTATGTTATTGCTTTTAATTGACTTACCTGCTCTAACCATGTAACCGAAATTATTCCTGCAAGAATACAAGATCGTAATTTGTCAATTTTATATGTTTACCAAAATATACAAATACCTGTTACCCGCCGCGATTCGGCATGGATGCAATTTATACATCTGTACTGTACACAATCTTTTCTCATTTATCGCCTTTTCTTTTACTGAAAATTAAGTTTTTAAACGCGTTGTATGTTTCAAAAGAATTAAGAGGAGAAACAGACGGCGGCAGAAAGCAACTTTTGTCAACTAAAAGGGCATACAACTTTTATGACACACAACTCCTGCTCATGATACCTGATTTTGATTTCGTAGAAAGTGTTGGTGCGTGCGGTGTGCGATATTATCTGCGAGGGGACGCCATCTGGCGGGCAGATGGGCTGACGTCACGCGAAGCCCTGCGCTCGCGCCGCAGGGAAGGGCTTCGATAGCACGCGCCTGATCTCCCCGCAACAGCTGACCCGTACTGATTTACTGACTTCCTTTAATGTTCCTGTCAGTCGCGGGTTGTGGTAGCCATATACATTTATTAGCGATTGATTATGGGCACCTACCTATCTTAGTTTTCAGAGATTAGCATAGCTTTTCCCGACTAATCGATACCTATGCAGTTTATTTGATATGGACACTTGTTTGATAGCCTTATATCTGAACTGCAAAATGTTGTTCACTAATTGGAAATTACCAACACCGAATATCGTGAAAAAGTTACTATGGCACTAGAGCTTTTTGAAAATTTGAATTCGTGTTCTCAAATTCTAAAACGTGAAGATGCGTATTAATTAAATACTCGTATAACAAAAGAGAAATATGACTCAGTTCACTGTTAAGATTCAGTGCAGTTTTATTCGTACAATCGTACCTATTGAAACCGAGGGTCAGCTAGAGGATTCGTCACATCCCTTATCGTACGGTGTACACATTCCTATAGAGAGTTTATGTACGTTGATATGTTGCTTCTATTGTCCTGCACGCCGACAAACTTTGACTAGCTCAATTACAGCAATCTAGGTATGTCTAGCTAATAATTTAAAATGGTCCAAAATATTTAGAAACGTTACCTATTTTAATATGTTTGTGCTTTTGAATGTTATAAATATAAGTACTTAAATCTATGCAGTTTTTTTTTTATCTTACCCTAACCTTGGGCCCAACCAATGTAATGTTTTATACACATACCTACTAAATCAATGTTTATACAGAAGTAACACGAAAATATACCTAGAGATAACATGTTTTTCCTGAACGCTCTGTTGGTATTCGGAAATTCCGTCACACACTCGAATATTCCACAAAACTTGTTCCAGGAAATAAGGGTTTTCTAACTTCAAAGTTTTTTGGGATTAAAATTGTCATTCATAATCTTGATTAATAAGGTTTTCATGCTTATATTGTATTTATTTTTTTAATTTATGAGTCCGCGTACCGAAAGACGCAGCGTTGGAAGGCCTCCCACAAGGTGGACCGATGACCTGGTCAGGGTTGCTGGAAACCGATGGATACAAGACGCACAGGACCGGTCTTTGTGGCGGCGCTTGGGGGAAGCCTATGTCCAGCAGTGGACGTCTTTCGGCTGAAATGATGATGAATTTATGAGTCTACATTATGAAAAGTGCAATATAAAATATTTTCAGAGGACTTTACTCGATTAGTTTTACATAATGATCAGATTTCAATAGGTAACTAGATAATAACGACAAGATATCCGTTTTTCCAATACCTAGAGAAATTGTGTACTATCAGCCTAATTACCTAATTATGAAGATAGTACATACGACTGACTGACTGAGATGTTCATACAGTAACCGCTTTTTATACCTATGTAAGAGAGATTTCTGTATGGAAATATATATCTTGGTTAGGACACTCAGAACGCATTGACTCTCTTTCTTAAAATAAACAAAACAAAAATTACTAAAAAATAACTTTCACTGAATTTGTCTCGGAAAAAAATAAAATACAAAAATCAAAATGTACGGCGAAATAAATTTCGTAAAAATGTGTGAAAAAAACGACAATTAAGAATTTTTCAAGGTCAGGTACAGACGTATGTACAATCGGCGCTCAAGGGGTTAAGATTTGGTACTGCGACGCCTCGAGTCCCCTCGAGAGGCTCCCAGTTCAAGGGGACGTGGTAACTTCAATAAAACCACGTTGAGTTTTATACTTTTTTCTATATTATTGCTTTACGGCTCGACATACAATCTTAGTCTTTTTACATGACAACCTATTATATTTCTTCTGTAAATATTTTAAACTACCAATAGTCTGCGAACGTCTTGCCAGCCAGTATGGAAATCCGGGGCGCATGCGAACTCTTCAGAGATATCGCATTCAGCCACCCCTTTATTGAATAGAAATGTTTGGAAACCGAACATTTCTATTCGACAAAATTTATCGCAGGCTATTGGTAGGACCTACCTACTCCTAACACCGATTTCCCTACCTATATGGGGACTATATAGGGTGCATATGGGGCCCCACCACGATCTTCGGGGCCCAAGTCAACCTCCCCTGCAAGTTGGGGCACCTGCCGATCAGCAGACGAGGCTCTGGCGCTGGCTTTCCCTTTTAGGGTTGGGAGGTCAGACGGCAGTCGCTCCCGTAAAGGCCAAAAACAACCAATCAACATGGAGAGTATTAGAAAGTTTATTGCCACGGATAGGGCGCCGCCGCAAAACGGCGCGCAGGAGTTTCGCCCGACTCCTGTGGCAAGTGGGCGAGGGCTACCGTGTCTGGGGCGAACACGGATAAAGACGCGAGCCCCAACCCGGAAGCTCCGCTTCGCCAGCCTGAACATTGGCACGCTGACCGGACGCGCGAGAGAGTTAGCCGATGTACTGCTTAGGCGAAGGGTGGCCGTGGCATTCCTGCAGGAGACTCGGTGGAAAGGCCGCAGGTCCCGGCTCATCGGGAACGGCTACAAGCTGATCTACACGGGTGCAGCCGGTGGGGAGAACGGGGTGGCCGTTGTACTCTCCGAGGAGTTTCACGACGCAGTCCTGGAGGTGAAACGCTACAGTGATCGGCTTATGGTCGTAGGTGTGCTTATCGATGGGGTTATAACCCACTTGATAAGTGCCTACGCGCCTCAGGTCGGTTGCAGCGACGCTGAAAAGGCTGCGTTCTGGGATCAACTCGGTGAGGTGCTTCGTGGCATCCCGTTGTCGCAGGGAATCGTTTTGGGTGGTGATCTGAACGGTCATGTGGGTGACAGGTGCAAGGACTTTGAGCATGTTCACGGTGGCTTTGGATACGGTAGCCGTAACGCTGAAGGTGAGACTATCCTTCAAACGTGTGCGGCTGCCGGCCTTGCCATCGTGAACACGTATTTCAAAAAGAAATCCGAACACCTGATTACCTACAGGAGCGGGAGGTACGCTACCCAAATCGATTTCTTACTCACACGGAGGCACCTTATCAGTAGGGTGGCCAACTGCAAGGTCATACCCGGTGAGAGTCTCACTGCACAACACCGTCTCCTTGTCATGGACTTGCGCGTCAAGCCTAGGGCCAAGGTTGTTGAGCGCCAACAACGCCGAATACGGTGGTGGCGACTGAATGAAGCCACGTCCCAGTCGTTCGCGTCGGCCATCGGCGATAAGTGCGATGGAACCGATGGCGAACCTGTGCAAAGCCACTGGGACAGGATTCAGGTTGCCATCACTGGGGCGGCAAAGTCGGTGCTCGGCTTGTCCAGGGGCGGCCGCAAGTGTGACAAGGAGACTTGGTGGTGGGATGACACAGTCCAGAGGGAGATCAGAGAGAAGAAAGCCCTCTTCAAAACGTGGCAAGCTTCCAAATCTCCCGAAGACCGCGACGCATACAGAACCGCAAAACGTGCCGCCAAGAGGGCCGTAGCCAGAGCCAGACGAGACCACTTACAGCCACTTTATGATAAGTTGGAATCGTCTGAGGGGCAAAAGCTCATTTATAAGTTGGCACGATCCAGGGTCAAAGCGGCTCTGGATATCTCTAAGTGCCGCTGTGTAAGAGACCCTGACGGCAATCTGTTATGCGAGGACCTCGCGGTGAAGGAGAGATGGCGCTCGTACTTCCACGAGCTGCTGAACAAGCAGCACAAAGAGGTGCTGTCTCCGGTTCTCCCTCCAAATCAGGGACTTGTGCCCCCGGTTACGCCTGAAGAAGTGCATGCGGCTCTTCGCCGCATGAAGAAACGGAAAGCTGTCGGTGCCGATGGAGTCCCCATTGAAGCCTGGAAGGCGATGGGTCCTCGTGGTGTGGGCATCTTAACCCACCTATTTAACCGCATGCTCCTCACCGGAAGGATCCCGAGTCAATGGAGACTGAGTATTATCACTCCAGTCTTCAAAGGCAAGGGATCGGTGCAGGAGTGTGGCGACTACCGTGGGATTAAGGTTATGTCCCACACCATGAAGCTCTTCGAGCGGGTGATTGACTCTCGGATCCGACAGGAGTGCACCGTCTCGGGATGTCAATATGGGTTTCGACCAGGCCATGGCGCCATGGATCCCATCTTTGCCCTAAGGGTTACCATGGAGGGATACAGATCGAAGAATACGCCTCTGCATCTCTTGTTCCTAGACATGCAGAAAGCCTTCGACTGTGTCCCCCGTGATGTGATCTGGTGGGCGCTGAGATCCAAAGGAGTGCCCGAGACCTATGTTGACATCATCCGAGATATGTACCGAGACTCCGGTTCTGTGGTTCGGACCGCTGTTGGCGATACGAAACCCTTCCCCATCACCGTCGGAGTTCACCAGGGCTCTGTCCTTAGTCCGTTTCTGTTCAGCGTGGTGCTTGACGTGCTGTCCTCCACCATCAGGGACTTACATGAGCAGCCGCCATGGCTGCTCATGTATGCAGACGACATCGCGCTGGCGGACTCGGACAGTGGGCGCTTGGTTCAACGTGTGGCAGCGTGGAAGGAATCGCTGGAGAACGGCGGTCTGAAGATTAATGCGGCGAAGACCGAGTACTTGGCCTGTAACACAACTAACGCTGCTCCTGTTCGCATTGGCGAAGACACAGTTGAGCGCTCGGAACAGGTCAAGTACTTGGGATCGGTGCTCCACGAGTCCGGGGAAGTCGATTGCGACGTCGAGTCACGTATCTCGGCGGCCTGGGCGAAGTGGCGTGAGGTGGCGGGGGTTATCTGTGACCCCAAAATGCCGGTTAGGCTCAAAGGACAGGTCTATAAGACCATCATTAGGCCTGTCCTTTTGTATGGCAGTGAAGCGTGGCCTGTACTTGAGCGACATAAGCAAAGCCTGCGTGTCACGGAAATGAATATGCTGCGCTGGATGTCTGGAGTTTCGCGGAAAGACCGCATTAAGAACTCCCGCATCCGGGGCAGCCTTCAGGTCCGTGACATAGCGGATAAACTGCAGGAGGGTCGCTTACGCTGGTATGGCCACGTTTTACGAAAACCGGCAGACTACGTGGGTAACAGATGCCTCGCCATGCCGCCTCCGCCGGGACCCGGTAAACGAGGTAGGCCTAAGAGGCGTTGGATCGACGTCGTAAGGGACGATATGCGTGCAAATGGGCTTAAGGCAGAGGACGCAAAAGACCGAGCGAAGTGGAGACGACTAGGCAGGAAAGCGGACCCCGGGCACCGAGGTGAAAGCCAAGGTAGCAACCGGGACATACGCTAGGCTGATGATGATGATGGGGACTATATATATATTTTTTTTATTATGGCGGATGGTTCTGGAGAACTAGCTTAAGCTGGGGTCAACGACAAAATTTCAAAATATAATCAACCAACATTTATGTTTCTATTGAGCATCATTCCGCTCTCACCCAACAGCGTTGCCCTGCTTAAACTTCGCTGGAGCAAAACCCCATTAAAGGCCTCAGCGCACCGCCCTGCTGACCTAGGAAGCCAAAGTGACAACCACCCCTATTGGGATTACACTCTAAGATACAATGCCTTCTGACTTTTATTCCATCGGGCGCTTATCGGGCCAGAGGTCAAAGAGCCACAACCATTGGATCACCTATACTTTGCTTCATTATATGAATCCATTCCAGAGTAATAATTAATCAACACCGATTAAATTTAATTATTCAAGCTAAGTATATCAATGGAATCAGCTTGACTCCCTTGAGGGGGATTTCCTCTTCATTCCCTCTGGAATAGGCACATTCCTATCCTATAACCTTAACACTTTTTCATCTCTCTGGCTCTCCCTCTGTAGACTCCCGGCTGCCCATTTGACCTGGCACGCTGCGCGTGCTTATACTTCTGCCTTGGCACGTTGCTCGTGCTCACCCGGCAGCAATATGTAAAATCAAACATGAAACAAAATTATATATTAACACTTCATTACAACAACAACTTATTATGACAATATTATTTGACAATGACTTTTAATGAATGACATAATATTTTCATATATTCGTCCTGGATACTATGCCTTTTAAGCCTTATATATTTACAAAGTTCTTAAAATGAAATGAGATTTAATACCTATAAAAATACAGTCTAACTTCTTTCTATAAAATTTCCAAAATTTAAGTTTATTTAAAAAGAATTGTTTTTTAAATTTATTATAATAGTATTTACAATTTAACAATTGTGTTTTTATTATATTTATCTGTCTATTATGAAAGGACTTTCTAGCAACCAAACTTTCTTGTGTCATGCACTTTTTAGTTTTACATGGAACGCGATCTTTTTTACGTGACTTATCAAACGCAAACCTTTTTTTGGGAACTCTATGAGTTACCATGGGAGACCGGTCATCATATTTTGTGACAACTTGTGTCATCTCCTTTGTTTCTTTCTGTAAAAAACTTAATTCACAATTTATTATTTTAAAATTATGATGCTCCCTATACTCTTTTCCATAGGTCACGTCAACGTGATCATCTTGAATTATTGCGACAAACGTATCTTTATCTGGAATAAAATCATCGGATGAAATAATACATGGACTGAACACACCCGGGGTTTTGTTTTCATCCGTATACTCCGTGTTGTCGTCGATTTGGCCACCCTCATCACAGTCCTGGTCATCAATGTCGTCATGGCTGCTCACGTCACAGCCCTGGTCATCCTCGTCCTCCTGGCTGCTCACATCACAGCCTTGGTCATCATCATCATCACTTGGCTCATTATCTTGTGGATCATCCGTCATGCTAGAATATAAATCGGTATTATTACTCTGATCCACAACACTAGACGGTTCACCTTCACCGCATAGCGCTGGATCCTCCTTCGCAACACATAGTTCCGGTGCGGCACGATGTTTACATTTAAAACATTCGCACGGAAACTCACTCCTCAATAAATCGCACAACGTTGCGAAGTCCATATCATCATGGTACGTGTACCTAAAAAAATACTGGGCTGGTCCCTGTAGGTATACGCCCAAAATGAGTGCGTAGTCCTTCTCAAACCACTCGTTGGTTCTAGCCGTCAGCCTGAACTCGGCGATAAATTCCTCGAAACAGATATTTTTATCTATTCCCGTGTAATACATTTTTTCCTTTCTAAACACCAATTAAACAATAAAACACCACTTAGCTTTCAAATCCTCAGGCGTGAAGTGACGCCTGCTTTCCTTATTTTCCTCGCTTGGCATCCGAGAGGTACTTTTATAAGGGGCTGTACTTATGCAGCCGTTTCCTTATAAAAATCATATATCTGAAATCAAACTTTACAAATTTGCATTGGGCTTTGGTGCCTCCACCATTTGCGACGCCTCGAGTCCCCTCGAGAGGCGCCCAGTTCAAGGGGACGTGGTAACTTCAATAAAACCACGTTGAGTTTTATACTTTTTTCTATATTATTGCTTTACGGCTCGACATACAATCTTAGTCTTTTTACATGACAACCTATTATATTTCTTCTGTAAATATTTTAAACTACCAATAGTCTGCGAACGTCTTGCCAGCCAGTATGGAAATCCGGGGCGCATGCGAACTCTTCAGAGATATCGCAGTACCTATCTTAATTTTTATTAAGTAGATAAAGTATTAAAACAAGAGAAATAAAAACACTTAACTAATTAAAACTTTATATACAATATACATACATAAAGGCAATTATTCTAGGCTGAATTTGCTCCTCCTCTACCTAGGTACCTAACTAACTTGCTGATATTGCAGCAAGGACGTGTTCTAATTTCATCCTAATCAAAACAATTAGCTCTCTAGGGACCCATTAACTATTATTCAACCTTAGAATGTTTAGCTTCCAAACATGATCCCAATCAAATACACAAATTCCTTGTTTTCGAACATTGATTAACAATCATTTCATTTTCTTTTTTTTAAACCAAATTTAGTGTCATTAATTTGCCGTTTGTGTTCTGGGACCACGGGAATCCTTTTCAGAAAATCCACGGTCCTAGCTAGCGGATATCGGCCCTGCTGGGTCCCTATATTTTGCTAACATTTCTTTAGGAGCGTGTAAATCGTTACGCCCTGTCGACGACTTTGCCTCGGTTCGGCCGATTACCGGACGGTCGGAAGGCAAGCTACTCATTGCTCGGCGTCTGCAAGCCCGTGTCTACAGTGGTGGTAGTCGGCATCAAAATTTCCGGCATCAAAGAGGTCTCAGCCACCGATTGCCTGCAATGAAGACATGGCAGTGGCTCCACCTTAGCGGGCATATCTCCACCATATACGTGTCTTCCGGGCGGTCATCATAATGGTAAATGGGCATTTCTTGAGGTGGAATTCGATGCAGCATCTTCCCGAACTTGCCATGTCCGCTGAGGATGCCATGTTGCTTCTTCAGCCACTCCTCAAAAAGGGGACTTACCACCGTGATTATGGCGTACCCAACATAGTTAAAGCCTTTTAATCAATTAATTCTTATACTTTAAATGCAAAATTATGCAGTTAGAAAGAAAACGTTTCACTGCCAAGCCGTTTACCTGGATCAAGTTAATGGACGATTGTCAAGAGTCAACTCTTGACAATCGATCATTAACCGTTCGATATTTATCTAATCGACAGTCATTTGGTTGATTGTATTCGGAACTGTAGTAAATCGCTGTACCTAATCAATTTATCACCTGAAGGTCTGAAATGGAAATTCCATCAGGAAAACATTGTACTTGTGTAAAAGGAAACAAGCCTCCGTTAGAGCAATAAAACAATAGTGATAACATCGTGTGAAACTTTGAATAAACTAAAGCCATGGAATTGCATTTAAAAATTGAATAGATTGATCTCTCCGTCTTTTTACTAATTTTATAAATGAGAATGGCTTAATTAATCACGACTAAAAGAATTTGTACGTGGTGGAACATGGTAGATTGTGTGAAGATGAGAACATACGATACTTTTTATCCTGATAAGTATGAGTAAATGTGACATCTTCATTTCAATTACAATGGAAGTGCTGACGAAAGTTAGTATTTCCCAGCGCGATTTTTTCCACGTTTGGCGGTCATAGTTTGCGTGATTAGATGACCGGCAAGTCTGACTAAAATTCTTAGAATTTAAGTTTTTCATTAAGATGATGGTTACTATGCAGGAAGTACTTACAAGTATTGTACAATTGTGTAAGTCTATTAAGTCCTGAACTAATTACTTGTTTTTTTTTTTAACCTAATACAATTAAACGAAGACAGAACTTAACCTATATTTATATAACTCAAAAACGATAAGACTCTTGATTAGTTTTAACGTTACTACCTACTAGATATCACTAAATACAAACACTATGCAACTAATATCCTTAACATCTCATTCAAAGTATATTGCACAAAGCCATAAGTAAACAAACGTCATCTCGATCGTCGCCAATTTCCAGACAGACACGGTAAATTAGGGTCAGACTATACAAAGGCCGTGATTACTGTGTGATTACATTATCGTTATTCTTACACGTCGTTATCTTAGGGCATGTATCTGAAGCGTTAACCTTAGCTGTAATGGACCGCTCTGGAGGCAGCACGCGACGCTCGCAACAGGCACAAGGGCAGGACGATCACAGTAATTGTGACGAACCCACCGAGGACGAGGAGTCCACTCTAGGTCATGTTTACTAGCATGTGTGCCTTTATTGTACACCTATGGTTCCCATCCTTTTTTTGATCGGAGACCATTTTGGAATATTTGTTGTTTGGTCCAGAAGAAAATTCAAATATATTGATCTAAAAAAAACCGAATAAATAATATTATAGTAGCACGCAGCTACGTATTCTTCAAAATCAAAAGAACTGAGCATTGTCATATAAAAAACAACACTTCTAATAGAACTTTTCATTTCGAAAGTTTGATATTTTAAATTAAAATTCTAAATTGTAGCATATTTTGGATCTTGGACCACCAGTGGTCCGAGGAACACCAATTGAGAACCACTGTAATAAATGGTCGAACGAAATAATTACGCTCAAGTATAAGCCGATTTACTATTTGCTTGTATTCGCTTCTGATGTCATGTTGTTATCAAAACTACTTATTTAAAGATGTTAGGGAAATTTAACTGTTACATAAATTAACTTCCATTTAATTTTTTTTAGATCTAATAGCAATTAGTTTAAAAAATTAGGTTGGCCAAAATACTATAATGATCTATTAGGTTCTTGAGATTGGTCGACTAATTTGTTGCCTAGACTTACCTAAAGGTGATTACTGGGTTTTTACGATTTGACGAAGACGGATGTAGTTAACCACAAAATCAGTGAGTACCAGGTACACATTTAATTGATTTTTTTGTACCTCTAGTCTCAATTCCATACCTACCTCTGCAAGCTCTTCAGCTAACTGCAGAAGAAAAAACGATGAAAATAAACTTGTCTAATTGTAAATAGTAAACATGTAAAAACGGATGTTCATAGGTTTTTATTTAATTTTACCCTGTGCATTTTAAATTTCACAGTAAGTAGAGAAGTATTAATATTTAAACAAAATTTGAAATGATTGTGAAGTTAAGTGACTGATCAGGTACCATGACGCCAAATCTTGCCAAAGAGTTACGGTTAGATCTTTATGAAATAAAAGTATTAGGAAGCTGAAATGGAGCTGCATTTCGGTATGAATTTAAAACATGTTAGGAAAGCCTTGAAGTTCTGAAAAATACGGTAAAAAATAAATAACTCTACTATCTGAAAGTTAGCCAATGAAATCAAAAACTTCGTGTCGTTTAGCCACAACCCGTTCAAGTTGAGAGTTCTATAAAAGTTTGTTTACATTTTTTGTCAGTCGGTGCCCGGTACTGAACGCACTAGTTACTAGTCTAACAAAAAATACTACGTTTTTTACACAAACTGGACGACGAGTTACGGTCACTTTTTTGTCAAGTTCACTCACAAAAAACGAGGAAACAACACAGATTTATAGATAATTTGTAATACTAACTCTTTAATTGATTACGTAGTTATCGAAACCACTGCAGCGCATCGGATCGAACGTCATCGAGAGATTTCCCAGTTTTTTAAAGGACTGTAAAAGGAAGGCTATTGTGTAAGGGAATGGGTGCGGATTTCCCAAGAAGGTGTTGGACTAGTTTAACGTTTATTTGATTAATCGAATTCAAATAAAATAGCTGAACCAGTGGAAAATTCTGCAATTCCGAAGTCCTTAGTTTCTTTTCTACCTACATCTGTTCAAATAATCACCACGGTTCTTTCTCATGACAAACTTAAATCTTTCTTTTGAGCAGCTGTCCAGTGATCAATGTCAAACTGTTTTACACAGAAACTAATTACCTACTATCTAATCTGTAACAGATTGTAAGCTCGTAATTGGTCTATTATCCCTTTAACATGGACAGGTTAATTAAAAAAAAAAACTGTTTAATCTCACTTTTTGTTGTAAAAAAATAGGGCAGTTCTCGAACAAGTGGACTCTTTTTAATTGCCTCTTGTAGAGAAAGATAAATTCGCATTGTTATATCTGTAATAAATTACAAGTGACCTCGCCTACTTTGCTCTGAACTATATTTTCCAAACTGCAGCGTTGTACATTTATGAATTGTCGTAGTCTTATTGTGGGAGGCGTTGCATGGAAGCAGAACTAAACGCGAGGCGTCGCAGCGGGCATGCGCTCGAGATTCAATTTCTGCCACCGGAGCCCCGGGCCGCGGCGACTTCGCCACGCTTGCATTGTGGGTTAATGAGGTAGCTTTCAAAATAATGCTTTCTTTTTTTAATCCGACCTCATTAACCGACGAGACCGCGTAAACAATAACATCGCGTCATGTTCCTACTTGCAATCCGACGCGCAGTGCTTAACAGAATAGGCACTTATGTTTCAGCGCTGTGAACCACGAATAAAGTTACAATTTTTATATTAGCTAGGTATTTAAGTTCGAACAATTAAAACACTGTGGGAACTAAATAATGTGACATTAGTATTATTAAAAAGGCACTTCAAACACAGGTCTACATATTACCTTTCAGGAATGTTTTAAAGAGTTATTAGGCCCACGGGGAAATCATGAAATCCACGGGTACATCTGTGGTCTTAGAACGCCAAGGATAAATCGTTTTAGTCAATAAAAGTCTAACACCACCTTTCGTTGCGCTTTAGGCTTGAGCGCAAGAACACATTTTATGATTTCCCAAAAAAAAACTTTCTACAGGCCGAACATTTTTCTCAATATAGGCACGTATAATATAATTAATTTATGGTGGAAAACATACATCCCGACATAATGAATTATTAGTTAAATAATGCAAGTGCGTTTATGAAAAATATTTATTTAGCAAACACTGTCTCCCTTCCCTTGGTTACTCTACTCGGTTACCCTTGGCGGGGTTTGCAGTGGTTGAGCAAACAAGGATCAAAGACTCAGAGTATGCACTTCAATTCAAAGTGAAGAGTCATTAATGCGGACATTTTTATACTTCGCTCTTTGTAAACTGGATAAGGAGAAAGTTACACTCAGCGTTTTTACTTGACAGTAAATTCGATTGCAGACTGAGAACTAAATTAAGTTATTATAATTAAGTACAGACCACAAACGATGCAAATTAAAACAAACCAAGTGGTGTGAAATGTGTATGAAAAAAAAAGTGAGCATGAAAAATATTAGGTACCGCAGCTGTGCCCTGTAAACAGGTTTGCACGCGGGACATTGGTTCAAATTTTTTGTGTGCCTTATTTTCTTGCCGGGATCCCTAAAAGTTCCCAATTGTAGTACGTTCACTGTCGGGTATCTAAATTTCTTGACGCTTTTTTGATGTTTCCAAGTACAGTATGGCCGTTTTAAATTGGCGACCTTGAAGTTAGCCTGTGCGAACTTTAGCTCAAGTACACTCGTAAAAAATAAAAATGGTTTAAATAAATAAATGCTATTAGTAGTTGTTATTGCTGTTAACAACTGTTATTGGCATTTATTTTGTTACGAGTGCACAAGCACTAAAATTTGCAGAGCCTAACTTCATGGTCGCCAAATTGGAACGGCCATACTGCATAACTGCCAGAATATTTGTTCTCTTCATATCCAAAGGACTCAGACGCAAAGTTAGTGGTCGTTACGAAACAACAAACCAGCGAATGTTAGCCACGATCTGGTTAACGTTGTTTGTCAAATATATTACATCTCTATTGACACAAGCCGATCATTAATGCAGGCAAGGGCCCACTTATTAATTTTAATAAGTGGGGTTCGTCGCGTTCGAGGGGCGATGACAGCCCGCGCTAGCTTTATTTTGTTAGGTTTGATTTTATGGTCTTTGTTAGTGCTTTTAGCTTGCGGTTTATGATTATAGTCACATCATTAAGATATTTAACGATTTTAAGTTAACTGATGGATTTCAAGGTGTAGGGTAACTATTAGACACCTACATAATAAGTAGGTGTTTACTTCTTTAAATACTATCAGTTTAGTATTTTTATAAAATTTAGAATGATTGTTTACGATATACAAAAAAAATAAGAGGTTAAATCCAGGTTAAATGTTCTTGACTGGCCTGTTGGTCAACTGGTTCGGGGCCCTGACTGCTATGCTGGAGGTCGTGGGTTCGATTCCCAACCAGGACAAATGTTTGTGTGATGAGCACGATCATTTGTTCTGTGTCTGGGTGTAATTTATTTATCTATAATACCTATGTATGAATTTAGAAATATATAAGTATGTTTATCAGTTGGCTAGTACCCATAACACAACCTCTGCTTAGCTTGGGACTAGACGGCGTTGTGTAATAGTTGTGAATATTTATAAAAATGTCTAAAACTAAAATAAAACTATATATATATATATATTTGCTAATATTTTTATAGATCTTTTTACTAAAAAAATCTATAAAAATATCAGCAAATACAAAAATTATCATTATTATAATATTATATTTACCTGAAATATTTAGCGCCTGCAAACAATCTGTTACTACTACACTGGTCCGCGTAACCTTGCAAAGCAACATTTCTCTAAGTGTCTCCTTAGAGAAATGTTGCTTTGCAACAACGAGTCTCATAAATAATTAAGCAATAAAAACGGATAGTGTCGCTCAAAAGAACAATAAACAATCACTCGCATCTCTAGTTATCATCGTATGATCCGACGAACGTCAGGGTAGGGTTGCCCCGCAGCCCCCAGCTGCTAAAGTACCATAAAAGTGTTCACCGAGCGCGTGCCGCCTGCGGCGCATCTCTAAATTGCATTTTAACCTAATTAGGGAACGATATAATTTTTCGGTTCCGCTATAATCAGATCAAGCAGACATTATCAAATTAAAGCGCTTTACAGCGGGCGGGATCGCGGCCTCGCAGTCCTATGTTATAACTCATAATAATTTTATTATGAATCCATAGTTTATTTAAGTTTAAAATAACTAAACAATTATTCCTTTATAATAGAATAAGAAGATACCTACTATTAAAGTAAGCCATGGTGAATGTATTTATGGTTTGGGAACGAAAAACGAAACAATAAACTTTTCACTAAGTAGACCATTTCACTTTTATTGCTAGATTCGATGTTATTACCTAATATAATTTTTATTTTCACCAGTTTAGCCTATATTTGTAGTAACATAATAAGGACTAACAAGTTACATAATATCGGTAGTAAATATTAGTCAGCTGATCATGGGAACTTGTCAAGGTCCATTGCGGAGAAGTTTCCCACAGTAACTGGACACCAGGGCCCACCGGCACGCGCGCGGATAAATGGTGAACAAATAGGGACAAATTTTTATCTATGGAAATATCCATAGATATATCAATGGAAATATCTAATGTCTTTGTGGAAAACAAAAGTTCTAACGAAAATTCAATGTAAGTTTTTGAAATTAATTGAATTTTTCATGAACTTATGTCACACCTAGACGGGTCAAGTAGAAATAATTCTGGATGAACCAAATACTTAGTGTGTTTTACTGTTAAAAAGGTTTGTTTATAAGAATTTCGGCGTTGTTTGGAAACACATTAGCAGAAGTTTCATCAGAATTTTAGTATACACAAAGATATTTGAGTTTTGATTACCTACAAAACATAAAATTTGAATTTCCACCCTTTACCTACAAAACATAAAATTTTAATTTCGAATCTGCTGATCTGTTGCTAAACAGTATCGAGAGTTTTAGAAATTAGGCGTTTATTGTCTATTATCTTTTACTTATCCCTGAGGCCCCCAAAGCCCCAAATTTTAAAAGTTTACTAAAACTTAATACTTTCACTGTAAAGTTTGTGTCTATTGTTTCACTTACACAAGGGGTCCTTTTGAAGAAGCACTAATGTTTCCCTAGTGTTTCCGAGCGAGTTGGTTGCTGTTGCATCCGATGTGCAGATTGAAGGGAAAGAAGCTCCAGGAGTGCTCGGTAACCGTCAATTACGATAGGCATCGCACGCGCCGGAGCCCCAGGGACCGGTGGGACCGGTGGCACACGACCAACCCCACGCAATTTATGGAACAAAGTACATACATCACTACGCCCCGGTTGTGTGTTTAAAATTTATAAAAAAATATTTTCGAATGCGCGTTCTTTTTATGAATCATTTTGTGATGTGCCAGTATTATGATCGGAAGTTTATCTAGTGAAAAGAGTAAAGTTTTATTATTGTGTTCAATAAGGAAAAAAGATGGATTATTTCTTCTTCTTTGAATGCATACCTTTATTTTTTTTTACGCCAACATAAAATGGTTAATCTAAAGAACGTAATTAACTGTAATAGAGAAAAGCTGTTTTTAAATTCGGTTCTGTACAACATTCTCTAGTGACAAAAAATGCGTTCTTCACTTATACATCACCACTTTTTTTTTAACATTTCTTTACCTATACAAAACAGCAGCACACAACAAGAAAACGTTGTTCAGTCTGCCAACGGGACTTTGAGCGAGACTACTAATAAAACATCTTGTTGACCCACTGGCCGTGGTCCGCAACATCCGCGGCTCACTCCGGATCACGGCGCGCTCACGTTTCATAATGTATAACCTTGTAACCTGGTCTGCGCACGCGTTTAGGGTGGTTCCAGCGACGCTAGCCCGTGATTTATGCCGTCGTAAAGTTGCACACGGCTGGCCTCGCGTTCACTTGGATAATTTATCGTAGCAACCACGCGGCCACGGTTGACCACGGCCTCGCCGGATTGAGCCGACGATTCATATCGACTATTTATAGTATCGCTCCACCATAAAATAGCCGAATGGCTAGGCGGCCTGGTAGCTTGGTAGGTGTATGATTTAAGTTGGTAATATGCCCATTTTGATTTGACTTGGGCTAATTGTCTTGGTTTTTCATTGAGTAATAGTGAAATCAAAGAGCAGTGGTGGCCGAGTGGTAACAGCCCTGACTTACGAGTTGTAGGTCGTGGGTTCAAACCCAGCCAAATGCATTACTTGGTGTAATTTATTTTATCACCACTGCTCTAAAAACGGTGAAGGAAAACATCGTAATTAAACGTCCTAGAACCAAAATTCGAAGACATGTGAGATCCGCACTGGGCCTGCGTTGACTTACGAGTTGTAGGTCGTGGGTTCAAACCCAGCCAAACGCATTACTTGGTGTAATTTATTTTATCACCACTGCTCTAAAAACGGTGAAGGAAAACATCGTAAGGAAACGTCCTAGAACCAAAATTCGAAGACATGTGAGATCCGCACTGGGCCTGCGTTGTGGATTGTGGCCCATTCCCTCCTACAGAGGAAGCCTGTGTCCCAGCAGTAGGAACATTAAAAGGCTGATGATGATGGTGACAAGTTAAATCTACGTTGAGTGTTTATCAGTGTACTCTGGTGTAATGGTAAACACTCAACTGAAAAAGTCCAACTATTGATAAATGATTGCAGTTGGTCAATGATTAGACCGCAGTTATCATTGGCGGAATACTTATAAATTCCATTTCATTAACTCTTGCACTGTTGTTGTAATTGTCCTATTGTGTTAGCTGCTCAAATTGTATACTACCAACGTCTTGTACTAAATACTTGACTGGCTCTCAATATTAGCGCGATAATCCAGACGAAACACGTTAGAAAGACATTACATTATTTGTAAATTATATGTACTACTAGTGTGCAAAAGCAAGGTAAACTCTTCGAAGGGAAAGTATCTTTACTCTCTTCTAATGCATTTTGTAAAGAGAATAATCTTGCGGACCGAATTTTGATCAGAATGGTTAAACACAGCAGACATTAGTCAAGTCTGCAGTGTTCGGCCACTCTCACCCTCACGCAGGACGGATGGTTATACACAAGTGTGTGCACAATTTAACTGCTGGTGCTTTCAATGTAAGGTACATTATATTCATAGTCCGATGGGACGAGATACCGACACGTCCGAAGAGAGATCAGGCGCACGACCAACGGTTTTACGTGTTTTTTGAGGATCAGGGATGTGATACTAGATACTTCCAAATTTCGAGCAGGTACAAAGACTTTTACCTGACCCAGGAATCGCATGCAAGACCTCATACTTGACTGCAACACTTGCGACCATGAGGACGACGAGGTAGTAAAGAGAATTATCGACCAGCAAACTTATTAAATATGCACAACCTGCTTTAAACAAAGTTCGATGGATATCAATAATAGGTTGTTTGTCATGCAACACTAACCAAGATTGTTTTAGTTACACAGATTCCAGTAGAGAATTCTTCTCCATAGCTGTACATACAACAAAATATGCTCCCAAAATGCCAGTACATCACTAAACAGAACGGTATGATTGTCAAAAGATCTGCACAAGGTATGTGTAACTTCGTCACTCGAATGTGACTTCGTGGCACTCACTCCCTAGTTGCCAAAGAGACAGCTTTTAGATCTTCCCAATCCCACCAAACTTGAAATAAGTTTAGCTACGAACTCAGTGACTTGTCCTTGTGATTAACATCTGATGTTCTGCTATAGTATACGATGGGTCCGGTCTTAGTTGGCAGACAGCATGTAGATAATGTAGATATCTCTTTAAGTGTTTTTCAGTTTCATTATCACTAACTTAAGTGAACTTTCCCATTTGGTTTTCGGTTGTTTCTAAATCCTAGTTTCTGAACTGAGTAAGAACTTCTGAAATCTTGCTTTAGCGCTAAATTTTGACAAGTTTTCAGCCGAACAGCGTCACACCACCGGTACAAGGAATACAACCCATATGTATGTGTTGTCCCAAAATGTGTTCCCAAAACGCTTTGTACGGATGTACAGAGCGTTTTGAGAACACATTTACTATACGTACAGCTAAGGACCGGAATCCTCGCAGGACTCTGGTTCTTGAGCTACAACTTATGGTATTGGGTATGGTATTTAAGTCAAAAGTGGAAAGGTTGCTCTAGACAAGCGTGGTTATGCCATTTTTATTTTAAAAATATGATTATTATATCAAATAGTGCACCTCATCATCAACGATTGCATCACTTTAAAAAAATGATACTTATGTTTTTAAGCATTTTATGGAGGCTGAGTGCAATTTATTAATACATACTAACTAATAAATAGGATCGGACTCTCGATTTGTGTCCAGTTTGTTTTCTTACCCTACGTTAGTGAACTTCAAACATGAAATATAGTAATGTAGGTATGGATATAGATAGGCCCTAGGCACATCGGTATCTCTGCCTATGGCCCACGTATTAGAGTGATCAAAGCGTCCCTATGTAGGTATGCACTTTGAAGGACATAAAAATGTCAGTGACCCCCCTATAAATGTGCCATCGTATGTAGGTTGCCACGTTTATATACCCAGGTTTTATATACCCAGTATCTACTGGGTCCAAAAATTTTGAGGAAAAGAAAACCATTGATTCGAGAAGAGAAAAATATCCCTGAACCCCGTCAAAGTTTCGCGGGCTTGTGGATGGCGAGCAATGGGTAGCTCGTCCAATCGTCTGGTAACCGTCCGGACCAAGCCCAGTCGTCGACGGCGCGCACTGTTCCCGCGCGCCTCAAGAAGTTGTCAGCAAACGGTAGGGTCGAAGCCAACTGGGGCCAAGGGTTTGCGTCTGAAAGGAAGGCTCTGGTCTTGGTGAATATGGCAACGTTGGAATGGAGCAGGTTGTTTAGTCAGTAAGAGTCTGACACTTGTTTCCCGCTCCGTCCAAGGGCGGGACTCGTCATTGGATGATTTTTACCTACATAAAAAAAAAATCCCTTCAAAGTTTTTAGATAGACTTGTTGTTAACATAGCCTAGTGTCAGCTTTATAATGTACCCCCTGCTGGGACTCAGGCCTCTTCTGATGAGAGGGTTTTTTTATGGTAGGTGAAAATCATCGAATGACGAAACCCGCTCTTGGGCGGAGCGGGAGACCAGTGTCAGTCTCTTACTGACTAAAAAACCTACCCCGTACCTTCCTTGCCTTATTCCTAGAGTCGAGGTAACAGTTTGCACCACCCTAGGCTCCAGGAGGAGATCTGATGAGAGGGTAAGGTAGTGTTATTACGGTAAGACTATTCTCTACAGCTTTACACCCGTATATAACTGATATACAAACACTATAATCGCTTTTGCTATACATCTGTTTGAGTTGAAATGTGATATAGGTATGAACATCATAATGTGTCGATAATATAAAAGTAAAATGACGCATTTGAACAAATGCGACTGATCTGAACAAAGAATCATCATAAACACAAAAAAATATCATTTTTTGTGTTCATCATAAACACAAAAAATATCATTTTTTTGTGTTTAAGTATGGCCTATTGTTTTGTTTTGTTTTTAATTAATTTCATTTTTTATTTCTTGATTACCTTTTGTCTTCTCTTGTAAGTACCAACGTCAATTTTGTTCAAAGAATTAAATGTTACTACTTTGATAAAGTCAGCCTTTAATTGATCTAAATAATGATAGAATTCACTAAGAGGCGTCATATTATTTAAATAAAAATAAAAAACGCTAATGAACTCTAATGTAGTAAACCAAGTCAAGTAGATACTTGTACTATTATTACTTATTCCGTGCCTCAGATTAAATAATACTTTAACGAAGCTCTTGAGATGCTACGCGACGCGCCGCCCAATCAAAGCAGAACATCTCCGTCACGTAAAGCGTAGCGCGTAGCACGTAGCCGGGCCGCTGAGCTTTTCAACACCACTTTCAGGTTTGTAGTAGGCATGCATGTAAAATAAACATCCGATTTATGAAAATTTATAGCTACATTCCGATTTACCTTTAATCCTTTATTGATGCAAAAGAATGGTGCATAAAAAGTAAAGCGGTGTAGCGGCGCTCATCTGTAAACACTTGAGCGATGTAAAGTGTTCAATATCGGTGGGAAATGCTGCGAAAATTCTTTTTACAATCGATCGGTGGGTGTAGCCGTGTCGTGTGGATTGGTCGGTGGGCGTGGTGGTTGTTATCGGCGGCCAATGGGAGTGGGTCGGTGATAAGAGGGTTGGGGTTGCGCGGCGGGGTGGCGGCAGTGTGCCGGACGCAGCGGGCCGGGTCGGCCGCGTCATGCTGGGGGCCATGATGTATCCGGGCGCCGAGGAAGCCGAGCTGGAGGACATGCGCGTGCCGCCGATACAGCTCGAGCACTTGCCCGAAGTCTTCCTATGTACGTAATGTTGTGTGCCATGTCATGCGCGTGAGTGTTCTGTGTGCTGTGCTATTTTCTGTGCTGCGTTTGTAAACGTTGAGCGTAGTGCGCTCGTTTTAGTCGGAATTGTGACGTTTATGAAAATGTTGATATGTGAAAATCACAAAACTGTATTTCCATGTGAATCTTGTTAAAGCCAAATGTTGGTTAATGATTGTACCTTTTAAACATAATGTGTAGATAAATAATCAATATTGTCTCAGTAACTATTTACTCTCAGCACGTGTGCCTAAAATTAAAAAGTAAAATTAATGTTAATCGAAGAGTAGGTCTAGCTGATGTGTAATTATAATGTCGGTATATTATGTCCCTATCAACACACCAGTTGGGTATCACATATTTTATACTAATATTACCTATGTAACAGTTACAATAATATACATAGTCTATCATCGAAAAAACTATGTATCGACATGTAATAAATACACACGTACTCACTACTACAGTTTTAATCTTTTATAAGACGCGCAAAATCTATTGACATTTCTTTCAAAACTACTCAAGTTCGACTGACTCTATCGTTGAATTATAGCAGTGTAAGTTGCAAGAGAAAATTTATCACAAACTGCGGCTGCTATTCCCTGGATATCACAATTTTTTGGATAGCTGCAAATATTAAATAAAAAAAAACTAATTAATTATTGACCATTTGGTTAATTTTTGACAGCTGTTACATACTAATAAAATACATAGCTGAAATATAAAGCATATCTACATTAATATAATAAAGAGGTAAAGTTTGTTTTTTTGTTTGTAGGGGGTAATCTCTGGAACTACTGGTCCGATTGGAAAAATTTTAGCAACAATAGAAAGCTGCTTTACTCCTGAGTGACATAGGCTATATTTTATGTACGCGGGCGAAGACGCAGGCAAAAGCTAGTATAAAAATAAAGCATAAGCATAATCAGCCTTTGAATGTTCCCACTTCAGGGACTCAGGCCTCCTTTCTAGGCGAGAGAATGGGCATCTATCACTCGGGCCCAGCGATTAATGGCAATGCTGACTCTCTGTCCAAGGTAAAAACTAGCTCGTGGGTTATGCCAAGTAGCGACAAGGCGTTTAGATGGGTTTTTATACAATTTCTAATACCTCCGGCGTTGTAATTTTGTGTGCAATGATAACATTCTCTAACAGCGCCTACCTACCCCCCTGACCAAGTTCATAATCTACAATCGTTAACGCTAGTAAAGTAGATACTAATCAAATGTATGGGAAATACTTCATTTCAACAAAATAAGTAGCCAAGTTCACATCATTCAAATCGACAGAATGAAAAGTTATCGTTTCTACAATGACCATCGCTACATCCTGCAGTTTTATGATATAATTAATACTTACGTTAAGGCGTTTCGATTGCAGAAAGAGACTCGTCGTGAAATGATAGTAATTTGCTAAGGGGGCTGGTTATTACTGTTCCCCTATTTTGAATTTTTACGAGACAACCAAATTGTTGTATGAACAAAATTATTTAAACTTTTACATGAAAACTTAAAATTAAATATAATTTTGTAGAAACAGATTGCTGTTTAGTTACTACTAATTTTAAAACTGAAGTTCTGACCTTCAGCTTCATTGCTAACTCGCTAGCTTTACAGGATTAGGCTGAAACGGATGCTGATGATGATATGTGCGCTGGCTGGACCTTTTAGAGGGTGCATCTTTAGACCTCTGCCTCGAATAGTTATCGTATTCACACAGAAACTGGAGAATTAACAAACTGATGTTGGTGAAAATATTAGCACGTTAAATAGTCTTGTCTATGCTAAGGTCTCCATTTAGAGATTTGTTTAATATTCAGCTAACAACTTTCAACGTTCTTTTGACGATCATAGTATAAAACAATTTATCACCATATAGACCATCATCTGGGGCCTAGGGTGCTAAAAACATAAACATATTTTGAAAATTCAACTCATATTCCTACATTAATCAATTTTACCTTACACATATCTCGGATCCAAAACAAGTTCTTTTTCTTTAATTCTTACTTGTTACCCGTCATGCTATTGCTAAATCCTTTTTCTTTCATATACTTACCTCCTGACACAACATTTACACGTTTTCTTTCGGTTTCTTCTCCCTCTCTATCCATTCTGATATACCTGTAACTCTTGTGGTAACATATGTGCGTCATCCCCCTCTTGACATGACCACATCAAGACAAAAGATTCCTATCCCACATTCAGTCACCGTTCCCACTTACAACCTTCATCAAATATACTTATTTCTTACTTAATATGTTCTGGTCTCTCCACACATGCATCTCAAAATTCTCATCTCTGCTATGCAATATTTTTTTTCGATTTTCCACAGCCCCACGTTGTTCCTGTGAACCTTCTTTATTTTATCCATCCCACGTTAATCTTATTCGTTAAGTTTCGCTGTATCTCGTTATAACAGTATTCAACCGAAATCCAAGCCGACGATAGTAGTTCTGGAGAAATCACCAAATTACAGAAGATGGGTTTTGTTTTTGGGCCGCCAATTCATCATCCCACCACTTGCCTGTCCGTGCCGACACACCTCCATTTAGGCCATTTGCAACCAGCACGATGTCATAGGCTTACACCAGAGTGCTTCTTTTTGGATCTCCAACAACATACCTACCGTTCATTAAAATCAGGGAGAGGTTTTTTTTATAGGGCTACGTCTTATCTGGTAAACATCCCTAGCCTTTCTTTCTCTTACAAGTTGAAACACAATGGCGGTCGACCTTGAATGAACAGTAACCATAGCAACGAGTTCAATTTATTTGCCGCGTGCTGTATTTATGTAGATCTTATTGGTTTGCTAAACTGTTAGTGTGTCGTATAGTTTGTCCTGCACTTTTATTTTCGCTATCGCCGTGGTTTTCATGGCATTTTCCTTTAAAGCATCATAATCACTCTTTTTATACAGCTTCTAAACTAGCGTTTTTCTATTCTACATGCTGCTAATCCTTTTGTCTTTACGTATAGGTACATACGACCTAGACCTATTTGTTATAACTAAATTCACTGATAGGCATATTAAAGACTTACTAAAAAGCACGCGAAAGTCAAGTTTATTAATCTAGAGACTCTAAATCATGAATTCATGCTCGAAATACATGATGAACGAGTTTCACAAATGTAAATAATATTAAATTGTTTCGTGGAAACAGCTTTATATTGTAATTTATCAGACAGCGTTGAATTTGTTCAAGCTTTATTTATCCAAAGCTTCGAACAATAAGTTTTGAGTTGAGTACGTAACACAGTATGTGTGATAACTTGTATCTCCATACCTGCTTAACAAAATAGTCTGGGTGATGCTTTTCTTAAGATACTGCTTCGGATATTATTAGTCTTGATGGTTCTAAGAAAGATAGTTTCCCCCCGTGTTGCCAGTATTGTCGTACAATTTAAAAACGCAGTACCTACATTTTACATATAATTTACTGAAGTGTTAAATTGTGCGGCAGAATGGGTGTTCTATGTATGTTACTCAGTTACTGATTTTTCAGAGATCAGATTTTTTTTATTTTTATTTCAAGAGCCTTTTCGCTAGTGCGAATATGAGACTCTGTATGTACCTTACATATAATATAGGTAGAAATAAAATTGGTGTTAACTTAACAAAAAAAAATTAAGTGCTGGGTTTGAGAGAAACTGAAAAACTGATTTAAACCATAATTATCAAAGTACCAAATTAATTTAAAAAAAAATAGGCAATCGCTCGGTATAAAATACTGGTATTTAGCTGCGTTACTGGAATAAAATATCAACCCTTTAGTCGGAAATCTCCACTTTCCGCAAAGTAGTAATGCCGCACGCTTGAAGGAACAGACGTAGTCATATCTCAGCTGCTGGGACCTCGATCTCAACTTCCACCTACTCTAGGCGTGGGCTTGCGGGCGACGAGCATTGGATACCTCGCCATCCAGCTGTCAAACAATCGTCTGGACTGATCCCGAGTCTTTGCGGCGCGTAGTGTTCCAAGCGTGCCTCAAAGAGATGTCAATAAACCAGAGATATCCAGGGCCAAAGCCTACGAAGGCCATAGTTTGACGTCTGAAAGGAAAACCCGTGGTCCTGGAACGCAAAGGGGAACTGAGGGACAACCCCAAAGCTAAGCAGATAGATTCTTGAAAGATCTGATATGTAATTGTATGGTCTTTAAAATAAATTTAACATCAGAGTTTTTCGGTGTTTGGCCCAAAAGCACATTGACTGTCATAAAAGAAAACAAATGTATAAAGTAAAAAAAAAAGTGTTTGTGAAACGTGAACAAAAATTGTTACGATACATAATGCAGGTATATCATGCACTGTACACTTATTATAACTTGACGAGGTTATCAAGTTAAAAAAGAAATAACATAGAAGTAGGTGCTGCATAAATATCTACTTGTTACATATCAGATAGTTGCGGTTAATATAATTTATCGGGAAACTGCGAATCTGTAACGAATTATTTGAAATCATTAAAGCATAAAAAACAAGCATGGAAAATGTACCAGAACAATATCCATTGTAAATAAAACTCGTGTAAGAATACAATCTACGTATCCTGCGTATTCAGAAGTATATGGCGCAATAAGTATGCTATTTAAAATGAGTCAAACATACTTCTACATACTTATAGTTGACACAAACTTTTTCCAATCTTATTGGAGTTTTTTTTTATGGTGGATAAAAATCATGACAACATGTGGAGCAGGAGACAGTGTCTCACTTCGACTGACTAAAAAACCCACCACATTCATATGTTGCCTTTCATACTAGGGCCGAGCTTTTCTCTCAATGGTCCTAGTAAGCCTCGACCCTTCTGCAAGGTCCCTACGAATCTAGTTGGGGTTGCGCTTAACGCTGCTGAATACTATTTATTACGTATTTAGTTAATATGGTACTCTTGATGTTTTTTTTTAATTGTGGGTAAAAATCATCCAATGACGAATCCTGCCCTTGAGCGAAGCAGGAAACAGTGTCAGACTCTTCCTGACTAAACAGCCCGCCCCCCGTAACTACGTTGCCAGTATACCAGAGCCCCTTTTTACCCGACTACGGCGAAGCAAAAGGAGGGTTATGATTTTGACCTGTATGTATGTATGTGGGTATGGGTTCATCTGTTCCCTCGTAACTTCTAAACTACTTATCAGAATTCGACAAATGACATATCATTAGAAGCGTCTTAATTGTCCGCTGGTTATAGGCTATATGGGAATTCACAAAATCTAATGTGGTGCCCTCTAGCGGACAAAACATACGAAGTAAAAAAATAAAGTTAAGATAAATATGCCGTGTTTGGTATCATTTGAAAGCCATAATTTGCCATAAGAATAATAAATTAAAAAAAGTGGTATACGACCACGGCTTTCTTGTTTTCTTGTTTCGTACTTTTTAGAGCGTGTTTTTAAGTAGTCGGGTGTTAGTTTTTAAACTTTATTTTTAGGTATTCGTGATTAGAAATAGACAATGCAAAACGCAAAGTAACCACTAAATAACTAATAAAAAAAAGGATAACGTACTTTTAATATAAAGTTTATTTTAACTTTTTATTCCAAGTCAGTTCGAAGATATCAAAGTCCACCGTTTAAAAAACTCCTATTTTTAGTTTAATATTAAGTCGAATTAGAATTAAAAAGGTTTGTAATATTGAGGTTTTCTTTAAACATATTGATATAGTACTGGCAATTTTTTTGGAAAAAAATTGTGGATGCCTTAAAGTGTTTTTTTTCTTTTTTTTTAACAAATGGCTGTTTAAGGATTTTTTTACTAACTTCGGCCAGTAAGTATGCGTTTTATAAATGGACTCCAGTCAAGTTTAGCAAGAAGTATTAATTTCTTTATTAAGTACTTTTGTTGTTATCATATGAAATGTTATTTTTGATCACAAAAGTCATATTTTGCACTTGTGTGGTATTTTTTTACGGTCTAGTTTTCTAGGATTTATTATATTTAGCAAAGAAAAATCACAACTAATTAATAAAATAATAATAAATCTTAACAAAGTTTACTTTTACAAAAAAAAATATATCACTGCAGTATTGCGTTTCCATAAGAGAAAGCTAAATTTCAAGCAGTAGAAATCACTGGCAAGGGCTTGTATCCTTGGTTGTTTCCTTCTGTCATCAATGCACTACGAATTAAAGATCTTGTTCTTTAGGTGGTAATTTTGAGTTCAATGTCAAAATTAAATCATTTATTTTGAACAGTGAGTACATTGAGTATTGAGTAAGCCGTTTGCCCATTGTCCTTCATATTTGACCACAATTAGGTAAGCAAAAATGTCATAGTTCTGAGTAAGAGGCAATCCCAATAAATTAACTTTAAGTAAATTCTCAAAAATAATCATCATCATCAGCCTTTTTAATGTTCCCACTGCTGGGACACTTCAAAAATAATGTCAACATACAAATGATAGGAATTAAAAAGTGAGGGTAGCCATAAGTAATAAATGTGTAATAAAATTAAAATAAATAGAAAAAAAAGTACATACCTACCTATAATAATTCTAAAATCATGTTATACCTATTCGTCAAATATGTTTCAAACACATTTTTTTCGTCAACAATATAACAATAGCAACATATATAATTAGAATAGAATAGAATATAATTGGCATATTATTATTATTTATTTATTATATACTTATTTTTTAACAAAAAACAAACAGGATTACGTTTAATTAGGTACGTTGAGTGTAGTAACCAACATTTAACTTAGCCTTAGCAATAATTAATTAGGCCTAGAATAGAAAGTTAGAAAGACTAACCGTTGCTCTAGAATGCTTAGGGACACAGATGGGACTTAGTGAGCAAAATCCTATCGCTCCTTCTTCTCTCTTCCTCCGCTTTGGTGACCACAAATTGATATAAAAAGTCAATTTTGCCCATATTTTTAAGCAACCCATTTTATTTTTCTTTTTAGTTTATTTTTTTTCTTTTGTTTCGAGGTACTGAGACATATCTATATCTTTGGGATTTCCGAAGGGTAAAAAATACAACTTCTATGTTTTTATTTAAGAGAAAACTTTACGTAGAAATTTCCTCTGTTCTAACAGAAACCTTGGTAAAAAAATGTAAGTTTTCTAGATCCAGAATTTATATAATACTTTGTCTGGCAGGGAATTCAAAATAAATAGTTTTAAACTATTGATCGCGTTCCGTCGGCCGCAGGCTTGATGTTGCGTTTTTCATAATTATGTTAAGAAATTCTGCCAAAATTCTTTATTCATTAATGTGTCAATGATAAATGATATTTATTACCAAACTACGGCAAAGCCAAAGGAGTGTTATGACTTGACAGGCTATGTATGTACGAGTACGTTCATCTGTGCCGTTAGGTACCTATAGCTCCTAATATACCTACTAATCAGAACTCGACATGTGACATATTATCGTTTTAGTTTTACACTCTTTCAGCGTCATTTCATTGATTGTCGTAGCTGGGTTTTAATTTTTTTTTTTTACAAATATATTATAAAAACACTTTTACAAGTCATTTTTTTTTTCAAAATAGGATCAAAATGTCTTTTATAGGCCATACAATAAATATATAATGGTTAAAACAATGAGAACCATTCAGAATTGTCTGAGATGGTCTTTTTCAGAAAGAACCTGTCTAGTCAGTGCGCGCATTTGTCAGTATTCGCAAAGCTCAACTCAGAACTGCTCACGAACTTAACGACTTTACGAACAATACCAATTAAATGACATTTGGGCAGGCCGCAGAAAATGCTCAATTTGACAAAAAATATAATTATTTTTTTATTAAAGCTTTATGCACAAGTGTAAAAGACAGACTTAATGCTATAGGCATTTTCTACCAACCTTAAGGTAAACTAAGGTGGTGCAGATACATATTATAGTAGGTAATAAAACAAGTAGAAAACTAATACAATTACAAATACATACATGTAACCAAAATTATTTTGAGAAATGAATTCACCAAATGATCACCAAATTATGGTGATTCTGCCAGCTTCTTGCGATGGACTGGATGCCATCCTAAGAGATAGCCTGCACAAAAAATGAAGAAATAAAAACTATACATATAGTCC
Source organism: Mythimna loreyi (assembly GCA_029852875.1). Classification (NCBI taxonomy): domain Eukaryota; kingdom Metazoa; phylum Arthropoda; class Insecta; order Lepidoptera; family Noctuidae; genus Mythimna; species Mythimna loreyi. Next base: position 10,125,219 of record CM056786.1, read on the forward strand.
ATACATCCACAATAATAAAACAAAATATATAGATAACATAATGTAATATTCATCAGAGTAAATAATGATATCAAACATTAATTAAATTAAAAAAAAATTGTTTAACAAAGCGAAATTGTAAAATAAAAAGAAGGTACAATCTGAAATTGTAAAAAAATAATAATAAAGCACAAATGAAAAAAAAGAAGTAAAAGAAAAAATTACAACAGTGTTGTAATGCGTACTGGAGCAGGTCATTCAGACTATCGGAGACCTTCTCCCTAAAATTTGATCAGAAAACTTTACCCAAGTTTCCGATTGTGAGCAGGCAGCATTTGGCAGTCTATTCACAATCAGAAACTTGGGTAATCATAACAACAGTTATCATCCTCTATCAGTGTTTAACAACTCTCTCTGTGTTGCAGCTAGTATCCCGAAATGCGGCGGCTGTCACGAGATGATCGTGGACCGCTACGTGCTGAAGGTGTCGGACCGCACGTGGCACGCCGGCTGCCTGCGCTGCGTCGAGTGCCGGGCCATGCTGTCCGGCAAGTGCTTCGCCAGGAACAACCAGCTCTACTGCACTGACGACTTCTTTAAGTAAGCCTCTTTTACTGGGTGTGTTTTACGTGCTGTTTGAAGACTGGTTTGAAGTGGCAGCCCCAAAATAGTTTAGAAAAGGTTGCATCACTTCTTACCATCAGGTGGGATCGCAGTCACGTAGTAGTTTATAGCAATTAAAAAAAACAAAAAAGATTAGCCAGATATTTCATTTTTGAAGCACAGTCAAAATAATTTATTGTATTATTATAATACAATAAATTATTTTGACTTTGATACTTGTTGCCTCCCTAATAAAGTGAAAAAAGGAGAAGACAAGCAAAGTGCAGCATTAATTTGCTCTACTAAGCATTAAGAAATTAGATTAGTAGATATGTCTATGTAGAATCACTTTAACCTTTAAGATTACAAGACTTATTCGTATATCGCGAGCTGTGTCAATGGTAACCTTGTAAGTAAATTCAAGGTCTGAAAACTTGGAATATGTTGCGTTTCAATTTAGCAAACAAACAATATTGAACAATAGTGTTCCAGAAATTGTAAACAGGTACAAAACACAGACAAAATAAGACTCACGTGACTCATTTTTCACCTGTACCTTTGCCATTTCTGGAAAACTCTGTAAGTCTTTTGATGGTTTTGTGTTATTATATCCACGCTACACGAAGCCATTCGGCGCTACTCTCCGTATAAATCAGGTGTGGACCACATGTGCGTCGGTCTAATGTAACTTTCGCTTAAATCTTTTCATGAACTTTATGTTCTTTGGTGTGTGTAATAGCGTCTGTCACGTTGATAATGTTGTTGTGATTGCGGCTGTTGTCCCAGGCGGTTCGGCACCAAGTGCGCCGGCTGCGGGCAGGGCATCCCCCCCACGCAGGTGGTGCGGCGCGCGCAGTCACACGTCTACCACCTGCGCTGCTTCGCCTGCGCCGCCTGCGCCAGGACGCTCAACACTGGCGACGAGTTCTATCTCATGGAGGATGGCAAGCTCGTCTGTAAACCTGACTATGAAGCTGCTAGAGCGAAAGGTGAAATTGTATTATATATAAAACTCTACTTTACTTTTTTACTTTTTTGAACTTCATCATCATTATCATCTTCCTGCCCTCGATGGACGCAATATATTTTTTTCTTCCATTCCGTCCTGTCATCCGTCACGGTATCACTGACTCCTCTGTCTTTCATATCACTTCTCACACTAATACTACACTATTTATACTCATGACTTTTTTTGTAACTTTTTTGAACTTATTAAATTTATTTTGACATACTGTCTATTCTAGTATTTTTTACTCCATTTTAATGCCTCATTGAGAAAATAGAATACCTAATATTTACCGTTACTACGTACAATGATAATCTTCTCTCTTCTATAAATCAATTATTCGCTCCTTAGGAAAAGAAAATGGCAAAATCTACATCAAAATCACTTCTAATGTGCAATGTCCAGGCGGCGAGGGTTCCTTAGACGGCGACGCAGCCAGCAAAAGGCCGCGGACCACCATCACCGCCAAGCAGCTGGAGACGCTAAAGAACGCCTACAGCAGTAGTCCGAAGCCGGCGCGGCATGTGAGGGAACAGCTGGCACATGATACTGGACTCGATATGAGAGTCGTGCAAGTGTGGTTTCAGAACAGGTTAGTTGATTTGATTTAACAAGATATTGTTAACTGTGGGAAACTTTTGCAATTATCAATTGAAAGAAGATAATGCAAGAAGATTCTATTTTGTAGGATATAATTATACCAAACACGCAGGCCTAAACTTACTACATGGTTTGTCGTTCTCTAACAAAAATGGAGATATAAATAATCTGATCGTCTTTGTGTTATGGCTACTAACGCCCGACATCTTATAATCGCAAATAGACGTAAAAAAAGCCATGCGCTGCTACTAAAGTCGCAATTTTATCATCTCACCATACTAATAACATCAAAATGACTTCGTAGCACTATAAACCGGGTTAAATTAACCATAACTGACATTTATTTCTTTATGACGTTGAAAAATTCGACATGCAAACCTAAGTAACGCCTCCTTAAGCGTGCCGAATTCCGAAACATTCGATACCTGTAATCAATGTTAGTTGCGCAGGGGCACCTTCCGACTTATTCAACTTAACGAAATGGTTTTGAAATGGTCAAGTGAATTAACAAGACGTAAAGAGAGATTAGAGCTTTTATGACCACGCAGAGCTAAACATTAAAATGTTCGGTAAAATTAATGTGACGTGCGCTGCGTCGCTTGTTTAGTGCTGGCTATAGGGAATTAAACAACGGTAAACTGATGACTATTCGCGTATAAGTTACGAGTATCGATTTTAGCGATCTTACAAATCTTTATATAAGCGAAATACCACTAATTGATTAAACTTAATATTTGGTAGGTAAGTTCCGTATAAGATGTAGACATCCGCAAAGAACGTATTTTACAAAACTCCACCCCTAAGGGGGTAAAACGGGGGTTATAAGTTTGTATGAAGAAACCGATGTTCACACGGACGAAGCAGCTAGAAAAAGCTCGTTATTTTATAATTGAGGGAGCCCTTTCAGAGTTACGAGGACGTATTATGGCTCAATGACAAAACAGTTGAATAAAATCTTCTAATGAAGTAAAATGCTATGCATATCTATCTAAGATTTTGTGGCCATGAGCCGGTGTAGGCAGGTTGCACCCAAGCAATTGATCTACATAGCGTTTTAGAGAAATCCTGACGCGTGACTTGCTTTGAAGTCAAGCTTGTAACTACATACTTGTTGACCTACAAATTGGAAAGTTTTAACTGGATTGCAATTGTTTACTTAAACGAAGTGAGGAAAATAGATAAGTGCTTATAGGAGTCGACTACTTGTTAGCAGACTATCAACTATCTTATTAAATGATACTGTATAATATGTACAGTGTTCATATACAACTTTCATTTCTGCAAGCCAAAAGACTAGGGTTAGTAATTTTTTTACCTACTGCAGTATTGCATGTCAGTTTCAGTATATATCAGTTCAGCCGTTTTCAGAGTTTTGCACTAACAATATCCGCGGATACTGCCGTACCATTCACGACCGTCGATTCTGACGTGTTCCATCATAAAGGTATCCTTACAAAAGCACGTCCTTCGGATATTCGCGTATTGTGTGTCTACGTGTTTGTTGGTGTGTTTGGGAGCATAGTCGCGGAACTATGTTGTGTCGCGCGCGACTGGCCACAGTCACGGCAGCGGTCACGCTCCGGTCACGCCCTGCACATCGGCCTCGCCTCGTAAACGTGGACGCGATATCACAATGCTCGACTTCTTTACTTTATGTGCTCGATATAAGTACAATCCACAATACACGCTCATGTTAAACATGTTGTTAGCGTTTTGCATTATATGGCATTGGCATGCCTTTTAAAACTTCGATTACCTAACATTTTCATAATCGTGCCGTTGCGCACTTAGTTTTCTAGGGTTTTTAGAAAGTATATATAATGAGAGCTGCAATTTTTTGAAAGACTTGACAGCATACGGATATCTTGTATATTTTTGTTTCAATCCCTAATGAGAAATATTACCACGCGAATAACTTATCTTTTCATAGCTTTTGTTTTGGAAAAGCAGACTGTAGCCGCAGTCCGCTTTTCAACCAAAAGCAATTAAACCAATGTCACAGAATTAGCTTATTACAAGAAAGTCGTTGTAGATATGTAGATATACTTCATTAATATTCAAATAATAGCTAGCACATTCACATTTTTGCAAAATTACTTTTTATCAGGTCTGCGTGGTTTTTTGTGGACGGTAAAAATCATCGGAAGACCAATTCCGCCTTTGGGCAGAGCGGGAAATACTGTCGGGCTCTTACTGACTAAGCAACCCACCCCGTTCCTATGTTACCTGTATAAAAGGGCCAGAGCCTTCCTTTCAAGTATTCGTGATTAGAAAGACTACAATATCATAGAAAATGCAAAACTCAAAGTCAAACTAAAAAAAAACAATAACGTACTTTTGATATAAAGTTTATTTCAACTTTTTATTCCAAGTCAGTTCGAAGATACCACAGTTCAAAATAACCGTTTTAAAAACTCCTATTTTTAGTTTATGTTACGTCGAATGTGAATGAAAAAGGTTTGTATATTGAGTTTTTTTTAAACATACCTAATTGCTATAATACTGGCAATTTTCTTGGAAAAAAAATGTGGATGCCTTTAGGTGTTTTTTTTTTCGTTTTGTTTTTTTTTTTGACAAATGGCTGTTTAAGGATTTTTTTACTAGCTTCGGCCAGTTTTCGTTTTATAAATGGACTCCAATGAGGTTTAGCAAAAAGTATTAATTTCTTTATTTAGTACTTTTATAATTTTTTTAATGAAAAGGTGATGTAGGAGTTATTCTTGATCGGACATTATAATGCAAACCATAATAGTTTTAAAGTTCATAAAATTAAGCTACAATTTATTAAGTCTGTGTTTTTTTTAAATCAAGAGCCATAATTTTAACTAGAAATTCTTCCTATAAACGGTCATCAAATTTAGGGGCGACTTATTCAGATTGGCCCATTAACTTATACGAATTACAAAGAAGGCAATTCGGGACAATGTATCAATAATCCGCATGAGGTATATAGCTGCACGCGCTACTCCCGGCGGACTGGGCGGAGGTACTTTAATTAATCAAGCTCTTTGTTGAAAGCCGCCCCCCGCCGTGCGCTAATAACACCACACGCAAAACATGTGGCGGGGGTGTTTTGTTTATACATCGAATACACGACTATTTGTTTAAATCGAAAGTAATCGAAGCGTTATAACGAGTTTGCGTTATTAAATCAAAGTTCAGTCATTATTCGAAGTGCCCATCGTGGAAAGTAAACAGGGTTGCAGTCTGTGTCTGCTTTTGTTCGAGGAAAGCTTTTTACGACAGAGGGTTTTTTGTAGTGAGTTAAATATTATAGGTTTATATTTAAAAGTTTGGAAGTGGTTAGGTTTTGATGAGACTAAGCTTACATTATTATAAGATTACTAAGAAATATGCATTTCATTTTTGTAAAGTAGTTTACTTAGGCTTAAAGTTACGTCACATTTTTTAAATATCTAGGTCATTTGAATATGTATATAATTAGGTTAGAACTAGCATTTATAATACATGGTGTTTGGTGCATCGTTTGCCAAACTGATTTGGCCGACAGAATAGATTATTAGCTATAACTTCAGCCCCAATAAATCATTCCTTGCCACACCAGGTTTTTTTTAAACATGTTTTTAATTTTTATTCTGAAAAACACCGGATTTCAGCATTTAAGCTTACATAAATAAAAAAGTTATTAGTCTATCCAACAAATTTTATTTTTATATTTAACTGTACTGTAGTATGGTTCTATAAAATTCAAAATTACTTGCTAGTAATGTGCAGTTTTTCTGTAAAAAACCTACAAAGTGTATGGGATATGACAAAATAATTTTAAAACTCAACTTTAAATTTATATTTAAAAAAAAAAACTAAAAGCGTTGGAGATCTTCGAATTCTTTTAAAAACTTCTCTAGTTTATGCCCTTTCCAATGGTGTGCAATATGCTAAAAAAAAACCTTTTATTGACTTCACTAATTGGCTAAATGTAATTTTTTTTATTTATGTAAGCTTAAATGCTGAAATCCGGTGTTTTTCAGAATAAAAATTAAAAGTGTGTTTAAAAAAAACCGGTGAAGGAATGATTTATTGGGGCTGAAAATATAGCAAATGATCTATACTGTCGGCCAAATCAATTTGGCAAACGATGCACCAAACACCCTGTATATTATCAAATGTTTGTACCTATATAGAAAATAACCTAACTTTTATGGAAATAAGACAAGAAACTTTATTTTTTTTTAGTTGGCATCAAAATGTCTTTATTTTTTATTTTATTTTGAGCTAACACTTACAATTACAGTGTGTAATAGTGTGGAAGTTTTAAATGGCTTTTTTCCAGAGTTGTTCAATGACTTTTTAATTATTCACAAATGATTCCTTGTAGATATTGTGATGAAAAATTATTGCAGTTTTGTATCACAAGTGTCTGCACAACCGGGCAATATGTGGAATCATTGAAACAGGTCTGGTCTCGATAAAATGGGGAGAATTAATACAATAAAATGAGAATTTTATTGTAGAGAGAGAATTGTATTGTGTAATTACCTAATTACTACAATAAAATGAGAATTTTATTGTAGTAAAGTGAGTGCTTCTGCTCAGAATTATTTATTGATAAAAGAGTTATTGGTAAACTTATCTTTTCTAACAAATAAGTACCGCAAGACCTATAAAATATTTCACATTCGTATTCTAATATCACCACGAACAAAAGTTTTTATTGAAATCTTATGACGCAAGAAAATATGGGCATATTATAATCAATATGAATGAAATTTATACGTAGGTATTTAACCTTCTTGCGTTAATAAAAAAATTTAGTGCTGGCAATCAGCCCTGAAAAAAAATCGAAAGATGACATTAAGTTTTATTTTTATTTTTGTATTTTTTTTACAAATGGCGTTTAAAACTTTTTTCTGCCAATTTTGGCCAGTGTGTATGTTATTAGCAAACAACAAAAAGGTTTTACAAATATTTAATTTTATTTTACACAAAATAATTAATTTTATCAAATCGTTACAATATACGAGTTAATTCATTATTCGAAGGCCCCATTGAAAATATATGTAGGTGTAATAGCAAAAAGTGGATAAAGGTAAGGTATAATGGAAAGTGTTGTATAATTGGTGGTTTTGTTGGAACAGGCGCGAATTCGATAAAATAAAATTTACTGTAGTAGGTAGGTAATGGCTACCACAGTGAAACTGACTCGATACATTTTATTTCAAATATTTCCTGCAAAAAGATTAGAATGCTGCAATAAAATCATGTAGGTACATTCTAATAGAACTCAAAGTACCTCAAAGTGACTGAAAACTACTTTCTAAACACAAAGACTTCAAATTTAACTCTTAATAAAATTTATGGTCTTTGTGGAAGTGACACCACAACACGGCTAAAGACGTAAACCATGCGAAGCCACAAAAAAAAGCATTTTTTTTATTTCCAAATTTAAATTTGGAACGAGGCTAATTCATTAACATTGGTTTAAATTTTGACGTATTCACTGTAGTTTTTCCCGCTTAATTTATTAGAAATCTACATTATAGAAAACTACATTGTTGTAATAACTCTGCATAAAGTGCGAATGGGAGAGGAAACGATGCTGAAAGTTGGTATTAGTCATATGATTGGTTAAAAACACCGACACTTTTCTTCTTTTGACGATCATAAAACTCAACCGTCGATAAAAAAAGAAAACTTTAAAAGTTTCGCTTTATTTGAAGACAGGGGAATGATCAAAACATTTACTTATTCGTTACGCTGAAGGAAATCGCAGGTACCTATATTCTTTTTACCGAGAGAATTTTTTTACAATCGAGAAATAAAAAAATTACGTGTGCTCGTGGCTCCAATGAAGCCTCCCAGAACTCTCTAGTCGGCAGAATTCTGCGTGGTCATAATGCGGCATCAGTACATTCAGTACCTATCGCCTGGAGGATGGTGGAAATGACGAAGTTCCATTTCTTTGAAAAGGAAGTTAAAACTTAAGCTAAAATGTATCAAGATATTGTTTTGAACGGCGTGGTAAAACCTCGTAAAGATTGAAATCCTTTTTGATAACTACCTTGGACTTTTCAGTAAAAAAATACCTACTCACTGCTCCTAGTTTTAATTTCAGCAGTTTTCCTTTAGGTATTAAGTTTCCATTCTGTTATAAATTTTCCATATACTTTTTTAAAAATCTTAAATGTACCTTCCAAATAAATGTTGAAAAAAAAACAGACCCATATAAATAAAAAAATCACATATTTATTGATATTTGATCCAAATGTAACCTTCTGACCTTGAATATGATTTTTCACCAAGCACTCATTATTTTGTCAACAGACGAGCAAAAGAAAAACGACTAAAGAAAGACGCGGGCCGCACGCGCTGGTCGCAGTACTTCAGGTCTATGAAGAGTGGCAGCGGCTCGCCTCGCCACGACCGGCTGCTCGACAAGGACGAGCTCAAGATCGATCTGGACTCCTTTAGTCATCATGGTAACTATATGTTAATTTCGATTTTATCATTAGATCATCATCATCATCATCCTACCCTTATCCCATGTCACTTGGGGTCGGTGCAACATGTTTTTTTCTTCCACTCTGTCCTGTCACCCGTCACACTATCACTAACTCCCTTTTCTTTCATATCACGCCTCACACAATCCATCCATCTCTTCTTCGGCCTCCCTCTTCCTCTCCATCCATCTACATGTAAACTCAGAACCCTTTTTGTAAAATGGGTTTTATCTCCGTGTGTATCCTTAGATATGTAAATAATTCGTTACATCTAATTTAGATTTAATTCCTGAAGGGTGCTGAAATCAAATCATTGTCGAAAACAAAAATACCTATCAAATGGTATGTTTTTTTTATAGTGGGTACAAATCTTCCAATGACGAATTTTGCTCTTGGATGGAGCGGGAAACAAGTGTCAGATTCTTACTGACTAAACATCTAACACCATTTCTTATTTGCCTTTTGCACTGGGGCCAGGCCTTCCTTTCAGAAAATGACTCGAGGCACCAGTTGGCTTTGACCCTTCTGCAGGGTCCCTACGATTATTACGTATGTTGTCACGACATATTTTGTATTTTACTGTTACAAAAAGTTCTGCTTTTTGGAACATATTTGTTTTAAAGGAGCATCTACATTCTGTTTTAGTTTGAAGAAAATTCTTAGCTCAGTCATGTTTCTATCTCTTTCTTTCTCTCTACTCGTCTAAGACAAATGCACGTATAATTTCAGAGCTAAGCAACGACAGCTACAGCACCGTAGCCCTTGGCGGCGAGGAGGGCTCCCCTGCCGGAGGAGGGGCGGCGGCGGGAGGGGCTCGGTACGCCGCCACGCCGCCGTATCTCCGCGCTCACTCGCCGCCGCATCCGCACTACCACTACCCGCCTGACCATCTCGTATACACCAACATAGGTAAGTTAGTATTACCATAACTGTAAAGAGGGCTCCTCTGTTGGGGTGGCAAGGCAGAAGGGGGTATTCGATGCTGCACCTCTGCATCTGTACTAATACTATTTATCTGATCATCTCGTATATTCCATTACCAACATAGGTGACTCAGTGGTAAGATGTCATAACTATATACAAGAAGGGTCTACGTGCCGTAAATGCGGCAGCAAGGGCTTGGTAACTAGCTAAGTACCTTCTTAGCTAGTTAGCGTAGCGTAGCGTACCTACACTGCCATACTCATATGTGCACAGTCGTACGCACGTAACACTACCACACTACCCGATTTATACCTACCCAGATTATCTCGAATACACCAATAATGCTAAGTTGATGTCATAGGCAATAAAGAGAACTCTTAAGACAAGGGAGATCAACGACAGGGTCGCTACGACACGTCAAATGCTCGTAGCAGTCGTAGCTGTTGCCACTTTAATATATAACGTGTAGCATTAAATGCGCAAAACCTCAGACACCACAAATTATTTTTAATTCAATTGACCTAATTCTGAGAAAATAATCATTAAAAATAATAAAGTTTTTGTTCTGTTTTACGAAAAATAGACAGAGCAACATTTTTAATGAAGATTTTTTGGAAAAATGTAATCTATAATAAAAATTGGATAAATTGATTGTGCTCATTATTCTGTGCCAACTATTTCCAGGTTTTTCGCATTTAACATTACACGTTGTGAACTTGCGAGAACCAAATCGACTCAACGTACAAGTGCGCACGTACAGAGGTTTTCTTCAAAAAATTATACCTTCGAGTTGCTTAGTGCACAAACTACCCCTTTAAAAACTCCACTCACTAGAAATTTAAAAACAACTTTTGAATAAACTGTAAAAGTTTCGTTTTGATCAGGTCAAGCTATGAGCGGTGCTGGCATAGGTGGGGCAGGCGGCGCGGGCGGCGCGTCGGACCTCAGCAGCTCGTCGTCGCCGGCGGCGGGCGGGTACCCGGACTTCCCGCCGTCGCCGGACTCGTGGCTGGGCGAGGCGCACCACTACTCGCCGCGCGCCTTCCCCTAGCGGCGGCCGCCGCCGGCGCACGCGCAGCCCGCGCCGCCCGCGCCCCCGCCGCCCCCCGCGCCGCGCGCCTACCCGCACCTGCTCGCGCAGCCGCTGGAGCTGGTGGTCAAGCGCGAGCTGTGACTGCACCACACTGAACCTTCACGCACAGGACGTTTATGAAAGGTAGTGAGTTTGGTGTGCCGCAACTCTAGCACAGATCACTACAGCTGTTTGAACTTGTCTGACTTGACCGACAATGAACTGTCATTGTCCGTCAATTTAAGAACTGCTCATGTGGCATTGCTTTAGCAGGGCACACAGGAATGCACTGAAACTGAATGACTTTGTTATGGCGGTGGTGGCTGCACATTGATGTGAGTGTAATCGGCGTTGTTTGATGTTCAACAAGACTTGCTATTTTGTATATAAGAAGTTTATAAACTTACATAAATACTGCATACAATAATCCTTCTTATTTGTTTATCACTCATCTTGAAGTTACTCCTGTGCTTACCTACTTGTATTAATTTAGGTAAGATGCCTATATTTATGTTTTGTTAAATATATTTGTTATTGTGTCGTTCGTTTAGAATTGTAAAATAATAAATATGTGTACATAAAGTACGAGCACAAGATAATGATTAAACGCCTTATACTAGCAAGGTACATGTTGTAAATAAAATATGATTATAGAGTCATTAATAATTGTTAAGATATAAGAGTACCAATTATATTATATGTACATTATTATAATAATGATACAAAGAAAATATAATTTACGTAGTCGTAATACAATATTTATTTAACATTCGACAGAAATTATCACAATATTGTACATAGAATTAATGTAATATAAGTAATAATAGCTGATATAGGCAAAGTCCATAGTGATTATAATACCTTGTGCAAAAAATCTAGTCGACAGATGAATGGTATCTATATAAATAATTGTACATCTAATTACAATAAAGTTTTATTTACAACTAGGTCACTACCAGTACCTGCGGTCACTCTACCATATATTTACAACTCCGTGGTGGCCACTCCCCAGTACTGCTGCATGCGGCCCTCGAGGTCTAAAGAGTCTTGTGTTGATTTCTCTTGTATCACAGCAAAGTCATATTCCAGATGGTAAGGCATCAGCCGCTGCAGTGATCCGAAATATGCAGCGTTTGGACCCCCGTTCGGCAATCTCCCAGAACCAAATCGAAAATCTGGCTTCAATGCTGTACCAAACGATCTCGCGCTACCAAAATGCTTAGATAAGAAAGGAACGCCTTTCGATTGCTTTCCAGCTAAGTGCAGCTGCGGACTACTTCCCGACAAACCTTTCAAGTTTCTGAGACTACTGACATTTGACTTGATGCCTTTCGACAGGTTGTCTAATTCCTTGTCGAATAACATCTGTGTATTTTGTTCGAGCATGTACTCCCAACATTTGAATTGTTCCTCAGGGTTGGTGCCGTCGTCTTGCCTGTGGTCTTCCTCCTTATCTTCTTCGACTCGCACACGTATGGCGCGAGCAACGCCACCTCGACAACTCCTGCGTTCGGATGCTTTGGCTTGAGATCGTACGCTGGCGTAATGTTGATGACTGACTGCTTCACTAGGCGGACGGTCACTCTGACCACTCGGAGATGATCGGTCACTGCTCGGCTTCGGTGGCGTAACTGAGTGACAACAAGGTTCTAAACGAGAGCAGCAACAATCTGATCGACATACTGACTTATTACTGTTTATCGTCTGTCGTAATTCTCGCATTAGTAAATCGACATCTGAGCGAGTCGCGTCAAAGCGAATAATTAGCACTGATATGCAGTCCTCTGCACCGTAGCTTTGTGCCAGGTCCTGTAATCTTTTGGCCGCGAGCACAGGATTACGTTCGGCTCGAACTTCGGACACGGCAGTATCCATACTGACGGCATTCCAAAATTTACCATTCCCTAATATTAAAAACTCATCGTCTTCTTTAATCACAGTTTGTATAACGTCAGGGTCGGGGACAGTATTAGGATACTTCGTTGAATATCCTAGTCGTTTGTTATTTTCTATACCTAAACTTAGAGGTCCATTTCGTCTACTTAGAACTGCTTTAGTGTCTCCCACATTGGCAAGTCTTAGGCTATATTTACGGGCTGTGTGGCCGAATCCGTTTTCTTGAGCAGTAATAGGCGATAAGTGACACATAATTAAACAAGCACCTTTTTTCTGTCCTTTTTCTTTTAATTCTCTGTGTGCGGATAAGACCACATATTTCATGTACTCATTTACAGTTTCTTTTATAGATTTTTCTTCAAGTACGAGTCCAGGTATACACGTTTGTAAAATTTTTGGCACTTCGATATCTGTTTCACCATCAATAATTGCGAACAAGCCTTCCCTATTGCAAAAAGCTGGCAGACGAATTTGGGCACAACATAGTTGTAACGATTTATTCGGGCACTCCGAGAAACCTGTAGTCCATGGTGTTGAACCATTTAACTCTTCGTGATAACCACTTTTTTGTGTCCAAGGTAAAGAATGTCGTCCAGTGACGTCGACTAAACTGAGAGGACGTTGACACCTGTAAGCACTAAACTGTGAAGGATCCACTTGTAACTTTTTGTTACACGATATATCTAAAAACTTTAATTGCTTTGGGGCAAGAAGTCGTAAATCTATACTATCTAATTCGTTATGCGCGAAATCTAATATTTTCACCGAAGCACTGCACGCGAACATTGGAACAGAACGTAATCTGTTCGAATGAGCTCTAACTACTTTAATATTGTTCAGCTGTGGTAAGTTTTCAGGAAGTCTCGAGAGGCAGTTCCCAGACAGGACGAGCTCTTCAATATCTGGCCAAAAGTTGATACATGTGTCTGGTAGGATCGTCAAACAGTTGTATGCAATGTGCAATATCTTTAATCCTCTGAAGGCTATTATAACATCTGCTACTTCATCGGTGAGACAGTTTGCTGTTAGGTAAAGTCGTTCTAGACAGTGTGAGGAGGGTCCTCTCGCGTGAGGAAGTCGACTTAGTCTGTTGTTTGTGAGATTTAATACGCACAACCTGTCACATGCAGAAAAGAAGTTTTCTGGTAAGGATTGTATACAATTGTCGTGAAGGAGTAATTCTCGTAACGGTGATCTTAGTCTTGGCATGGAAGGTATGGAGGATATTTTGTTGTGTGCGAGGTGGAGGCTGCTGAGACTGGAGAGCTCGCTGCAGAACAGATGCTCGGGCAGCGAGGTGAGCTGGTTATTGCTGGCGTGCAGCGTGGTGAGATCGGAGCATCCGCTGAGCCACTGCGGGAGTGAGGTCAGCTTGTTATGTGACACGTCGATTTCGACTAGGTTGATCGGTGGTACTGTTGTTGTTAGTGTTTCCAGTTCTGAAAACAATTGTGTGGGTGTTTAAAATATTTATTATTTTGGACACAAAATATTCACAAAAATGATTATTGATAGGTACTGCCTATTTCTATAGAAAGTATATTAAATTACTAAACAAGTCATTGACTAGAATTTGCAACATATGGGCAGCTGCCACTCTCCTCATAAGTTAATCAGACCAGGTATGAATGAGAACTACAATTATAAATGACTTACGATTATGTGGAGCTCGTAACGTCTTTAGCATGGCACCGTGCAACGCGAGATGCTGCAACGCGTTGTGTGCCGCGTACAACTCGCGGAGACCGCGCAGCGCTGACACGACCAGCACTTCTACGCTGTTGTGGGACAGGTCCAACGATACAAGGTGCTGAAAAAGCAAACATAATAACTAAGTATTATTATTTATTACATAAAACAGAATATTATCAAATTGATAATAAAGTATGTACAAGCGCGTATAAAAAAGGGTCAGAAAATATCCACGTGAGATAAAAACAAAATCAAGAGAGGCCAGGGGCGTTATTCTCTAAGAAATCAGTCATGAGCGTAGCGCTGGCCGCAGCGACAATCCAAAAGTTAGATTAGATTAACAATCCTACACATACATACAAAATACGAAATAAGTACATTGGGTTAGCAATCCAATGAACCTTTTTCGATTTTGTAGGTACATAGGATTGTTAATTCCAAGTACCTATTTCGATTTTGTCGCTAGGCCAACGCTGCGCTCAAGTCTGTTGTCTAAGAGAATAAGGGGCCTGAACATTGGTAGCATTACCACGTTAAAAGGCAATGATTCATTAGCCAAAAAAAAATAGACCAGCTTCTTTGGTATACCTACAACTCAGTTGCATGATGCAACTTTTACTTAATTGTGGAGGATGTTCAACGTCAATCAATCCGTCTCATGAAGACCTGATTAACACAAAATTGGATTTAAAAACTACCTAATGATATGATGTTGATTACACAAAAAATCTTTTACGATTTCGAGAGTTGAAATTGTACATAATTGTCATAATCGATTAATGATTGAGTCAAAATGATTGCGCTCAATCTCATAATTCATGAGTAGAAAACGTTACGCGAGTTACTGACTCGCGGTTAACACGATGTATTTTTTCTAGGTTACATGCCACTCCATAATTTAAAAAAAAACACTTGCTGATGGAATCTACAACATTCTGGCCATGGCCTCCGTACCAACGGACATCCGAACCAATTTATTAACCTACTTTAAGTATAAATATAAACAGTGTTTACATACCTCATAATTACCAAGTATAATACTTCCTTTCAGCTTGTTGTATCGCAAGTCTACGGTGGTGAGGGGGGCGCGGTATTCCGATTTGTTTTCGTCTTCGGGCGCCATTTGTGTAATGCTGGACTGCAATGTGGAAAGTTACACATTTTATGAGATATCACGTGTTATTAAATGGATTTTAATAAATTAGTTCGAGAGGATAAATAGTTTGAAAGAATAGCCGCGATCCTAGAAGGTAGAGAGTGATAGTATCACAAGTGAATTTTAGTAAGCAAAAGTCTTATACTCCCTCTCACTCCACCCTGTGCGGGAAGAGTTATTTCATACTTTGCTTAAAAAAAAAAAACGATTTTTATAAACTAACTGCTAAAGTTGAAATATATTCTTTTAGTACATTCTATATTTCTCTTCGAATCTGACTAGACAAAACCTGCACATATTCTTGTCGTTCCTGTATGTAATTACCTAATCAAAAACCCGCTCCTGTCTTTATCGCTTTTAGGCACGCAATTTACTATTTTCAAAATTTATTATATTGATCTTATCAGGCTGCTAGCCACATACAAGCAAGCTTAAGGAGCTATCACTAGTCGCCGGGCAGCCCTAGTTAATTTATTTCTTCATAAGTGTACTGAAAAATCACATTTGATACACGGATACACGAGTTTGTCACTGATGCACTCGGCTACCTAATACTTCGCCACAAATTCCGCCTCAGTCGCAATGACAAACTTATGCCACTTGTATAAAAACGTTTTACTATTTCCAAACAGCATTTATCAAATCTTGCTACACTTACCCCAAAACTGGAAATAAGGTTCCGTGAGGCTACCAGGGTCCTCAGGCGGGGCAGGCGGAGTATACAGTCTAGAGATCGGAGCTCGTTGTCGCTCACCTGAAGCTCTTCCAATCTGAAGATAGGAGAATACGAGGTATACACATGGGGACTAAACTGAAAACAATTTTGTACCTGAAACCTCTTCAGTAACTTACTAAAAATATATTCACATCATAGCAAAACGAAATTACAGATTACGCCTTATTTTTTGAACTTCTAAAAGATAATTTTCCACGTTGCGGAATATTATCTTTTCAGTAGCTATTATAGTAATCAGAAAATCGCAAGATTGCAGATAACTTTTTTCGTGAACTTGGAGCTGAAGGATTGATTGTCAACATTTGTAAGTTAATAACGGACTGATAAAAAATTACTGTTTTTAAACTATCTCCAGACAAAACAAATCTAAAAAGCATTGTGCAAAAAGAATTGTGCACAAGTGCATGTAGACACAGAGTTGAATGTACCTGCAAATTAGTAGATACTTTGTAAATTGATGTTAGATACGAAGCCGACACAACAAGTCTATTTGCTATCCAACGACGTAATAGAGATGGTATCGAGAACTTACGGACGGACTGCGGATAAGTCTGTATACGAGAATCTAATAAAAACATTACAACGATAACTACTGGTTAGTAGAAAGTAACTCTTTTAATTATCATCTTTATTTCTAGAAACACTTAAAATAATTTTGAACATATATTCAAAGTAAGTGCTATTATTCCGAGAAAAGATTTCAACAAAATACCTCTGAAATCTGCTGTTTTGCATCTTTTGTTGAATTGGGTAAACTTAAATAACTAATGCATGAGAACTATGATGAGAGCCGAGTCTATTTCTTTGATGATGAACTTGAAAGTTTACTGCTGAAGTAAAAATTGACGATAGTGATTTTATTTCAATGGTTCATACCAATATTGTAATGGCAAAAGTTTATGTCACTCCTTCACGCTGAAACGTTTGAAAGAATTTAATTGGGGGCACAGACAGACCATGTCCTGGAATAGGTTATAGATTTTTTTATATCACAGGAGTGTGTAATCTTTTACTTTCTAACAGGAGAAGCTGCTGATAGAAGCTTAGAGGGCATATTATTCTTACTGAGTTTATATCAGTTCTATAAAAAGCTGTACCCGTATCTTTTGAAATACCTTGTGGCCTACCATTAGCCTTAGGGTTCATAGAGACCAGATATCAAAATCTGAATATATTTTTATCATTTACAAATATTAAAAAACCATGTCACTTTTAAATAATTACTAGTGACAACTGAAAGAAGAACATATGATGGTTTCCCTTATCATTAAAAGTAGTATATTCTTATAACAATAATATCGTTGCATCATTTAGATTCAACAATAGATTTTCACTATTTCGCAGCTCTTTAACTGAGACGCGCAAGTTAACGTATGGCCCACTAGTTCGGGCACCGTGACCGATGGCAATTAAAAGCTTTTTTACTAATAATTCTCATAAATTTAAGTAGTTCTACATTTTGAAGGAAAGTATCTTTAATTAATTAGTATTTTAATATATGTCTTCCACAATTTCCTCTTGCAAAAATATCGAACGACTGATTTCTCAAGAATTTACACAGGACATTAACTTTAATAATATCTATAAATTAAATGTAATTATTTAGTCATCGATAAAAATCGTATTTTTTTAGCATTACTCACATCCAAAAGATAATAATCAAGTAACACTCTCGAGAGTTCCTCTTTGTAGGTGCTATAAACTATTCTAAACAATAGCGCCATTACAAACAGTATATATATCATTCGGGTGTTGTTGATTGAATTTATTTCCATTTTGTAGCTTAGTGATATATTTTTTATAGCCTTCTAGATTCTAAATGTGTGGACGGAGTTTAAAAGTGCCCAGTCTCGTTGACCCTATACCTACTGAAACTATTACTTATTTGTTAAGGTTCGAAGAATGTAATTGGGCCAAGTTATTCAGCCTGTACTGCTCCACTGCTGAGTAAAGGTTTTCATTTCTTTCACTATATCCAGTTTTGGGCCACTACCAATTCTTAATGAAGGCATTTATCTACGTCAACGCACCATATAGGTACTTCGTGGCCTGCCGCGACTTCATCGCGCAATTTAGACATTACTAAAAGAGTACAGGTATTTTACCGAATAATCATTTTTTAGAAGTGATACATCTTTTTCTTTTTAAGTCAGTAGGACAACCTATTTGCTAATTTTGCTGACGGAAAACTTGATTTGAACAGACTGCATTTCAACTGTAATGCATATGAACTAAGATAATATGAAATACGTGAATGATTTCCTTCTAGTTGTAGATTAAAGGAATCTTCAAGGCTACAGGATAAAGCTGAAAGTAACAATGTTTTCTTTTTCAGGAGTTGCTGTACAATTTCTTCACCAAAACAAAAACAAAACATGTGCGCACATAGCAAAACCGACCACTATTATTTCAAAAGCCACAATTACAACCACGTCAAAGTTATATGCCTTTTAGCTTTTAAAACACCTTTCTTATTAAATGATTACCACGGCGTGATTGCCATCTGCACTGCAGGTGACATGACAATGTGGACTTATGGAGCACCGACAGCGACACGTGCTAATTACTGGGTAAACAATTATTATGTACAAGTTCATAACTGTTGACCGACATAAAAAGGACTATACGGTCTGACTGTCTGCCTTAGCGGTAATATTAAATTTTTATGATGAAGAAAACTTCATGGTGTTGTGAATTTTCGTCAGAGATGTAGGTTACCGAATATGTTTTTTGTGTTACTCAGAGTCATATATTGATGCTATAATAAGTCAGCAAAATTTTCAGTAATGAAAACACAATATGATTTCTAAGATATTATTGCATATATTAGGGTATAAAGAACAAGCTACAATTTACATGATGAGATCGATAGTCTCATACAGTCAGTGTTGTTATACATATATAACAAACAGGTTACAAGAAAATAAACATTAGTTCTAAATTATACATATAATGACTCACCCGAATTAGGTAAAATCAAATTATTAAGATCTATAGTGACTGTAGAAAAAACTATAGGACCGAGTTTCAACACATTCACTGTTCCACCAATACATCATAACTTATGGACGTGGCACTGTTAAAATATTCGTGTTGTAATCGAAAGAGTATAATTATTCTTTGAATTAATAAAAACAAATAATGCTGCCAACGTAAGGTGAGTGTGGGGGCAGACTGGCCGCGGAGCGCCGGCGCCGGCCCGCTGACCGCGGCTGAAGCAAGACTTGAGTAGGTACCTACTAGAGTCCAACCACCATCGATGTTACATGCAAGCATTGTTGTGCCTCTATCTATCAATGAATCTATGCAGCACTACAAACATTTATCATGTTTCTTCATGCAGATTTCCTTTCGTTGTATTAGAAATTGGGATGAACTTTGCTGGATAGTCAAATAGATTAATTCTTTTCAAAGTTTACCTACGAATTTGCAACACATACACGACAGATATCCAACCCTAAACCAGCCATCATGGAAAGTTCTGGAGGTTCCTGCATCGGATTCGCGAGGAAGCGACGCCCGGGTGTCGTCTCTGTTGTGACCACCTGGAGGACACAGTAAAACACACGGTCGAGGTGTGCCCCGCTTGGAAAGAGCATCGCCGTATTCTCGTGGGGGCGATCGGAGGCGGCGAGATCTCGCGCCTGGCCCCTGTAGAGGCCATGGTCGGAAGCAAGGGGTAGTGGCAGGCGGTTGCCTCTTTCTGCGAAGCAATAATGCTAGTAAAAGAGGTGGCCGACTGTATCAGGCAATTCACGCCCAAGCCGCCGTCGCCCGGTCTCCGATTCCGATTTCCGGCCACCGCAGGCTTGCGGACTGCGCACAAGTCGTCGATAGCGCACACTGTTACCACGTGCGTCAAAGAGTAGTCAGCAAACTGTAACCCAGCAGGGTTGAAGCATCCTGGGACCAATGGTCGTTGCGAAAGCGTAATACCGGGGCCCTGGGATCAAGGCAAGAAGGGACCGGGGTAGATTGTTTAGTCTGACACAGTCTCTCGCTCTACCCAAGAGCAGGATTCG
This sequence comes from Mythimna loreyi, assembly GCA_029852875.1. Taxonomy (NCBI): domain Eukaryota; kingdom Metazoa; phylum Arthropoda; class Insecta; order Lepidoptera; family Noctuidae; genus Mythimna; species Mythimna loreyi. The sequence continues at coordinate 10,145,363 of CM056786.1, forward strand.
TCATTGGATGATTTTTACCAACCAAAACAAAAACCCTGAACTAGCCATAAATTACGTTACGAAAACCGACAAAAGTCGATTTAGACTACAACTTCCACATTACTTTTAAATTGTAAAAAAATTATAATGTAAAAGATAAATGATCGATCATCTACTTTTCGCAATTTAATTATAATTTTCCTTCCCCGTTTTGAGGGCAGTTGTGATGAAATAAATAAAACATGGTAATGCGCCTGGCTGGGTTAGAACCCATGACCTACAACTCTAAGTCTTTATCGCTCTCATTTATTTAATTTATATTCTATTTTGATTTAAATTGCTCAATAATAAAAGTATAGAAAACCATGTTTAACAATTTATATAATTCAATAATTTTATCAGCCAAACCGCAAAAAATACAGAATAAATAACTATATACAAAAAATATGTAGTAAAAATATGTATTATATTAAATGTGTCCATAGCACATTATTTGTGTTCAATATTCACAGTTTATCACGACTCTAACTATGTATTAGGCACTATTGTCGTCTTACAAAGAACTTTAATTGCGAATACAAAACATAAATAAACGGAATCTTTATTGCAGTAGAATGTACGGAAATGGTAAAGGACGAATAAATACTTCAAATGACTCACAAACCGTTGATACGATCAAATAATTGTTATTAAGTATCTGTGTACTAACCTTACCTCGACATTCCCTGTTTAGATGTTGTTTCAGCTAATTGATGGGGTATCTATTTTTAAGAATGACTTTTAACATTGGATTTATATGGTCATGTGAAGAGAAGGCATGATGAAAGGCATGTTACTGAAAGAGTTATGATTATAAATGTGGATGGATGGAAAAATTACGAGAAAGAAAAGGGAATTAGTTATAGCATGAGGGATGATAGGACACAATGGATGTTAAACAAGTTTTTAATGAAAATATTTATTTCATAGCAGAGAGTGCAGAGCAGTGGTGGCCGAGTGGTAACGGCCCCGACTTACGAGTTGTAGGTCGCGGGTTCAAACCCAGCCAGGCGCATTACTTTGTGTAATTTATTTCATCACCACTGCTCTCGAAACGGTGAAGGAAAACATCGTGAGGAAACCGGCATGTCCTAGAACCAAAAATTCGAAGACATGTGACATCCACCAATCCGCACTGGGCCCGCGTGGTGGATTATGGCCCATTCCTAGAGAGAGGAGGCCTGTGTCCCTGCAGTGGGAACATTAAAAAGGCTGATGATGATGATGATGATGATTTCTTTCATAGGAAGCTTTTATAGGGCGGTTCTACCTATTATGTTTTGTATAAGTTTGAGTTCGCATGATTCACACACACAACCCCATCGATCCGTATCGTTTCCCTTCCTTTCGAACCTCTAGAATCCCGTAATTAGAGACGTAACAGAAAGACAATAGGTGTACGAACTTGGGGCTCAAGAGTTTAATTATCCACTTTTATGAATGGTCTTTGAATGGCCACTTTTCAGTTCCATCATCAGATCAACTCCACGACATAAAACTTATACATTGTAATCTAATTGACACATGCAAGCAAAATTTCAGCTCAATTGTTTCAAGTGGAACTAATTTTATTTACAAGATTTGATCACAAACATAGGGATAGGTTAAACTAAATATAAGCTTATAAAAACATGCTGTTGTGACCCCAAATAACATGGGACAAAGGCAGAAAGAATGATTATTAACAATAGACATCTACTGCTGTAGAAAAAAGAAGGTTTAAGAGTTTTTTTATGGTGGGCACAAATCATCCAATGACGAATCTCGCTCTTGGGCGAGCGGGAAACCACCCCGTTCCATCTTTGCCTTTCGCACTGGGACCTTTCAGAAAGAGATCCTGGGCCCCAGTAGGCATCAAGCCTTTTACAGAGTCCCTACGAAGGTTTAAGAGTTCAAGAATAGAGGTTTAAAAAATACTGTTTGAACAATTTATTGTCCAAGGGAAAGGTACTATAAAAATTTACTAAGTATAGAAAAGAAGTAACTATGAATGAAACCCCTGTTTCATTATTTAATATAGGTACATTATTTACCAGAAAAGTTACATGAATATTTTATATTTGATTCCATTTGATAAAAGTAAAATGTTGATTATCTGCAACATAATTTAACCTACAACACTGACAATCGTCTCAAACTCTATTTAGTATTACTGAAAATGGTACGTTTTGGTCAATCAGATTGATCTATTGGTTTTATAAATGGTACTTGGAGTAACAGAAGAAAATACGTCTAAACAATTGTATATCGATAAGTATTTAGAACGAGTGTGCCATACAGATTAGCTAACACTAGCAGAGGTTGCAGTAGTGCGCAAAGTGAACGTAACGCGCACGGTCCGGCGAGCAGATGTAGATAGCCCCGCCCCGCGGCGCTGCGCGTACGCAAGCACTCACTTAAAAAAATTAGCACACAACGGAAACTCCGTGTCTTACACTAACATATGATGACTGCTTGCTTGGACAAGATGAATGCGGGAAACGTAATTCGTTTCCGATAATAGAATATATTGTCCGACCGAATATTCGTTTTCGTTTTCGGACATTTTCGGCAAAAAATGGATATTCAGCTACATTTTCATTTTCGGCCATAAACCAGCCTAAGCTTTAGCCAAGCTGAATATCAAAAATCTGTGCAGTTTGAAGGAATGCGCCGTTATTTTTATTACACACAATGAGTACACCTTATGTAACTATTTTTACATAAAATGCCCTGTCCAATAATGATTTCACTTTTATTTGTTTTCCATCGAAATACAAATAAAGAAATATTTTTAGCCTCAAAAGGAAAATTCTGGCTAAGAGCATTTCGGGCCACGCTCAGTGTAGGGTTCCGTAGTTTCCCGTCTGTCAAATATTTGTCACAATGTAACAGAACCCTTAAACTACGACTCAGCAGTGCGATTTAGCCCATGTATAAATTAGTAATGCAATTACCTGAGGGATGGTGCTGTACCCGGTGGTAATTTTGGATTTCATGAACCGATTTTAATAATTATTCATTTTTAAATACCTATCCAACCATGTAACACACGTTAAGGTTGATTGAAAAATAAAAACCCTCCCCATTTTACGTGTAGGACAGCTACCCTAATAATACATTTTTTCCACTTATTATTTTACCACTTTGTCGGCGTGATTAACATTGGTTTGTTACCAGTTTGTTCAAATTTCAGCTTTCTAGTGTTAACGATTTCTGAGATTATACGCGGACAGACAGACAGACAGACTTGGCGAATTATTGAACTGTTTATGTCGCAAAAAATAGTAGTACATTTCGACACTCCCAATGGAATATGAAATGACTATGAAATGACTCTGAAATTTGGCATGAAGCTTCATAAAATCATAACTCAGTAATATATTTGAAAACTGTAAATTTTAAGTTACGTTACAAAAAAATATACTTTTTTGATTCTCAAAATCTCACTTAATCATAGGTACTCGAATCAGGAATTGAACTATTTACAAAAATTAGTTTGTGATAAGCCCCAAGTGTGGGAGTCTGATTCGAATTAGCCAAGTTTTTGTTTGACGAACCAACAATGAAAATCTAATCTTCACTTAAATATATATTTTGTATATTTTTTATCTGAAAACCTTTATCGAATAAATATTATGTTAGGTATATAATCAGATAAATAGATTGCTTTTTTTTGCTAAAACAGAAAAAAGAACCAATATTTCAGTATTTAGTTAGTAGTCGTTTTCGTTTACGGCCGAAAATGAGACTGAAACCGAAGCGTCATTTCAACTAAAAATCCATTTTCCGCCGGACACTAAAAATCTATAAGGAGTATAATAATCAATTTGAGATCTTTGATGATCAAAACCTGGCCTTCGTGAATGTTATGTTAACACATGGAAAAAGATTCTAAATATGACATAGCTAACAATGATTGCCTATTAGTTTGCAAAACGACTTTTTTCCTTCACGGTCATGTAGCTTTGATACTAAGGATATTCAATATAATTTATGGTTATAAATTAGGTAATTTATCAAAAAGAAAATAATGTAATGAATGCAAAAAAAAACATTACCTATAACAACACAAACTTAAGTATATTTTCTAGAACAATCATACTCAAGCAAGAAACGTTTTCATCATCGACAAGCATATGTATTTTTTTTTTCAAATGAATATTGTTTCCATAAGTAAGTTGATGTTCCCTTTGAGTTCATAAATATTATTTCAGAATATAAGAACCAATACGAAACCATAATTATCAAGTGATTGTTATTCCCTTTTAAAACTAAAGTACATAGATATCGAAACAAAAGGCCGAAGGCTAAGATTGATGCGAGAGGTGCCGCGAGCGCCACGCTTCGTCAGCCGAGCGTTACTGAATGAGACTAGTAATGATCGCATACCCAAACGTGAACACTATACTCTGCTGCAGTCAACCAACATCTAAAATGATTGCGTTTAGCGTGATGTGCTGATGCCTCTTGTATTGTTTTTGTATATAATTGACATTGGAATTGAATTTTGTTCACTTTCTAAAACAGAGATCAAGTTATTTTATGTTTTTAGACATATTTAGATTTCAGGATATTCGCACATGTAGATGCAGCGACGGCTTTAATCGTAGCAAGGCTTCGGAACTAGACTTATACGACACTTTAGTTTTTTTTTGCAAAAATGTGAATTGAAAACCTATCTTGTTAATAGAGTAAGATGGTTGAAGCCGTGATTAGTTAATTACCTAGAGATATAGTTATAGTCTAAGAAATAATATATTTTTATAATTACTTGATTAATATTGTGAAAGGCTAAAGAAAAGATGGATGGATTGTATGAGAAGTGATATGAACGAACAGGGAGTTAATGAAAGCGTAAAGGTTGACAGGTCAGAATGAAAGAAAAAACACGTAGTTGGTGCACCATTTGTAGTTAGTACAACTACACGTAACATCCGTTGCGGGCAGAAGATGATGACTAGACTAATCTAGTAAAATAATAATAACCTATTACATCTATAATAATAACCAGGTTGCCTGAAAGAGGACGCAGAATGCGATAAGGTCGCCCATTGTACATTTTGTTTTGTACTACTGTGCCATATACCATGAAACAACTTAGTTTAATATTACAAATAACAGAATTATTAAGTATAAAATAAAAAAGTTCGTAAGACCTTTGACTTATTGCGCGAGGCCCCATGATCGAGACCCCGGGCGATTACCCTGCTCACCACCGCGACTGCCCTGCGTTTACGCAAATTGGCAGGGGTACTATATGGATATTTTATTGGTACGGTATTTGGGGCAGTAAGTTTTAGGACCTTCGTAACGTTATTCATTATCATCAGCCTTTTTAATGTTCCCACTGCTGGGACACAGGCCTCCTCTCTTGGAGAGGGAGGGAATGGACCATAATCCACCACGCGGGCCCAATGCGGATTGGTGGATGTCACATGTCTTCGAATATTCGAATATGTAACGTTATTAATATTGTATAATTTACCGAGAACTCCATTTTCATTAAAAAATTTTAAGTAAGTAGTGAAAACTTTTGAATAATTATGATACCTAATTTCCAAAGGCTGAGAATTATCATAAAAGACTATATTGGTCGTACTACTGGGAGACAGGGCTTCTCTCTTAGAGAACAAATGAACTCAGTGAAGCTTAGAGGAGGTCATAGAGCAACTTGATAATCATCTTCGAATTTTAGGTCACACAGAGATTACATGCCAGTAGCGTTTGCATAAAATATGTTTAAAATTTAAAGTAATATTGTGTGGAGCTAAAATACTACGTAGTCTGAATTTGTTCAATATGACAATACAATACAATTTCAATATTTAATATTTGTATAATATAATATTTCATTATTTGTAAATATTTGTAAGCCATATATCATCATCAACATATGTATATCCTACCATTATGGAATTTTCAATCACTTTTTTAATTCGACCAGTATACAGGGTGTTTGGTGCATCGTTTGCCAAATTGATATGGCCGACAGGATAGATCATTTGCTATATCTTCAGCCCCAATAAATCATTCCTTGCCACACCGGTTTTTTTTAAACATCTTTTTAACTTTTCTTCTGAAAAACACCGGATTTCAGCATTTAAGCTTACATAAATAAAAAAGTTATTAGTCTATCCAACAAAATTTATTTTTATATTTAAGTGTACTGTTGTAAGGTTCTATGAAATCCAAAATTACTTGCTAGTAACGTGTAGTTTTTCTATAAAAAACCTACAAAGTGTATGGGATATGACAAAATAATTTTAAAACTGAACTTTAAATATCTATTAAAAAAAAACTAAAAGCGTTGGAGATCTTCGAATTTCTCAAAAAGTTCTCTAGTTAATGCCCTTTCCAATGGTGTACAATATGCTAAAAAAAACCTTTTATTGACTTCACTAACTGGCTAAATGTGCACTCAAATCACAAAAGGCTGATATTTTATATTACGGTAAATGCACTAAGAAGTTAAAGAAAAAAAAATAACTTGCTCTAAGTAGGTAGATATTGATATCACATTTTTACGCACATTATTTTTTTTTTTACAAAGGGTATTAACTTTCCTCAAACTTGAAATAAAAATTTATTTCACAAGCAGGTACTAAAATCACAAATCTTGTTCAAATTGGGTGCCATTGTTTCGTATACATGCGCGACATCTTTCTCTTATCTCGAGTTGTAGTTCGAAGACGAATTTCTGCTTTAACGGTCACATCATCATCAGCCTTTTAATGCTCCCACTGCTGAGACACAAGCCTCCTCTCTAGGAGAGGGAATGGGCCATGACCCACCACGCGGGCCCAGTGCGGGTTGGTGGATGTCACATGTCTTTGAATTTTTAGTTCTAGAACATGCCGGTTTTCTCACGATGTTTTCCTTCACCATTTTGAGAGCAGTGGTGATGACCCGCGACCTACAAACTCGTAAGTCGGGGCCGTTACCACTCGGCCACCACTGCTTCGTTTAACGGTCACAAAAGCCGCCTCAATACGTTACACTTAATCATCTCTCGTGTCAACTTCCGTCGCATAAACCAGTTCTTTGGCCCGACTCCCGACGTAAAAGTCCAGCGGAGTTAGGTCTGGTGAACGTGGAGGTCATGGAATAGGGCCATCTCTCCCAATCCACGAGTCTGGAAATGCGTCATTTAGGAATTGCCTTACAGTTCATCGCCAGTGAGCGGGACAACCGTCATGTTGAAAGACAAAAGACCTGTCTTCATTGAAAATTGGCAGCTCAGATAACAATAAGGGCAGCTCTGTTTGAAGAAATTCAAGATAATTATCCCCGTTGAGGTTATCAGGTAAATAGTGCGGTCCAACCACATGATTTGCAATTACTCCTGCCCAAACGTTCACACTGAATCGTCTCTGAAATTACCTCTGTCTTTTTACATTTAGCCAATTAGTGAAGTCAATAAAAGGTTTTTTTTAGCATATTGTACACCATTGGAAAGGGCATTAACTAGAAAACTTTTTTGAGAAATTCGAAGATGTCCAACGCTTTTAGTTTTTTTTTTATAGAAATTTAAAGTTGAGTTTTAAAATTATTTTGTCATGTCCCATACACTTTGTAGGTTTTTTATAGAAAAACTACACGTTACTAGCAAGTAATTTTGGATTTCATAGAACCATACAATAGTACACTTAAATATAAAAATAAATTTTGTTGGATAGACTAATAACTTTTTTATTTATGTAAGCTTAAATGCTGAAATCCGGTGTTTTTCAGAATAAAAGTTAAAAACATGTTTAAAAAAAAACGGTGTGGCAAGGAATGATTTATTGGGGCTGAAGATATAGCAAATGATCTATCCTATCGGCCATATCAATTTGGCAAACGATGCACCAAACACCCTGTATAATAGAACTTGTTGATAATTCTGCAGCATTTCTTGCTTTTTATTAGTGACGGTTGGCAGAAAATGAAAGAGAAAATCGTTTTGAACCAAAGACAGTAAGATAGTAATGAAAACCTGAATGTAGAAGATCAGAACACAAGAAAATTTATATAGTTTAATATAGTACCTATATGCCACAACTATCACACCACGTCGTCTAGTCCCAAGCTGAGCAGAGCTTGTGTTATGGGTACTAGAAAACTGATAAACATACTTATATATTAACAGTATATATAAACTGGTGTATACATACTAATAAGTATTTAGGTTTTAGAAAACCATAATTAACAAGCTAATAGGAACTGCAATCTAAAACGAAATAAACCAAAATAATTATACATAATTTTAAGTGATTTAATCTTCTTTGCTGTTTTAATTACTGCTTTCTGGCTTGCTGCAACTTTTAATCAGCTTTGTATTGTTTTTATTGATACACTTCACCTTGAAAGTTGTAGACTATAGATTTAAAACGCAGTCATGTTACAATGCTAGATTTTTTCAAATCTTTCTTTTTTTTTTCTTTTTTTTCATTTTTTTTTTTTATAGATAGTTATAGTAAATAATAGTTTAATTATCCATCATCATTGAAAAATAGTTAAATTTTTGCACATTTATTTTACTTTATTTTATTTACTTTTCAACCCTAACTATTGTGCTGGATAACAGACTTTTATTTTGAGTGGTTCGCTACCGACTTGCAAGTTATGAAATGAAACATAAACCATATTTTTTAAGTCATCGACGGCGCGCACTGTTCCCGCGCTCGTCAAGGAGTTGTCAACCGTAGGAACTGTGCAGAAGGGTCGAAGCCAACTGGGCCCAATGGTTCAAAAAGGTAGGCTCTGGCCCTGGTATATATGGCGACGTAGAGGTAGATTGTTTAGTCAGTAAGAGTTTGACACTGTTTCCAAGCCCCAAGCGCTTAAGGGTGGGATTCGTCATTGGATAATTGATGATTTTACCTACCATAAAAAACCATATTCTTTAAAATCATAATTTATTACAATTTACTGCAGGCTGTATTCTGCGACTGCTCCTTATTAGCTAGCCATATATGTTGAAATATATCATTTTATAAATATTCATTGTGTTTGTAGATATTTTGATTTATGATTACAATTTATTCTAAATATGTATATTTAAATGCAAATTATAATGCATCATTTCTTTCACTAACGGTTATTTAGTTTATAATTTTGCACCTATAGGTTAATCTACACTAATATAATAAAGAGGTTTTTATTTTTTAAATAATAATAAAGAGGTAAAGTTTGTTTTTTTGTTTGTAGGAGGTAATCTCTGGTACTAATGGTTCGATTGGAAAAATTTTAGCAACAATAGAAAGCTGCTTTACTCCTGAGTGACATAGGCTATAAATTATTTATATAACATGGATGTTACCCGAGCTAACACTACAAGAAATTTTCCGCGGACGAAGTCGCGGGCAGAAGCTAGTAGGTTTATATAACCATATTAGTTATTTTCTATGTAGTTTTTCATAATACTTTAAGTGGATTGGAACCGTGCGCTAGCTTCTGACGTTTTATAAGTTCAAAAGTCTACGTGGAAGAAACCATTTTGAGTTCGATTATTGGCTTTGGTAAATGTAAAAGAAAAACGGTAATTAATTCATTAAGTCCCAAGAGGACATCGGTGTCCGCACACCTATTGTCTTTTATTTGTGTCTGCAATTATGGTAGTCGAAAGATTAATCATCACCATCACTCGCAGGTAAATGTAGCCACTTTGGGTAGGCAAGTCGAATGATTATGTCGTAGAGTACTGGATTTCATACGTTAAGTAAAAATGTAATAATGGTGGTAAACAGCCGTGTAGGATAGACAATCCAACACTTCTTTGTAAATATTAAAAACTAAATTATTATGAAATATAGGTACTAGCACTCCCAGTAGATGTTGTTCTGCCTGAACATTAGCAAAATTTATATGATGAATCTAACATTTTTACGATATTGTCCAATATATTACAGACATAGTAGCTGTGTTAAGGTCCTTAAAAACGGGCTAGTTTTGTGGCAATTTCTTGCTGCAATTCTATAACCGGCAAGTTGCTTACTATATCGCTCAATACAAGGCAACAATTGCAGCAATTTAGCAGTGTAGTCCGGCGATATAGCCAAGATATTTTAAACTAACGAAGGATCATAATAGGTCAGCAATTCAATTAAAGAATCTTGCTTGACTATATGTATTCGGAAATATATACGCAATATATTTCCGAATACATATAGTCGAGCAAAATTCTTTCAAGATTCAAGATTGATCAATATTGCGCAATAAAAATTGCCATCAAAATGCAATTTTTGCAGCCCGTTTGCAGGGGCCTTGGGCGACACCAATGTTAATAAGACTACTGAATAGGACTTACTGTGTAAGTTGACATATTTCCGGAGGCAGTTCCGTGATGTTGTTATCACTGATATCCAGGTGCGTGAGTGCCTGCAGCGTCCAGGCCTGCGCGGGCACGGCTGCGAGCGCGTTGCTCCGCAGCCTCAGCACGCGCACCGTGAACGCGCCGGACGCGTGCTGCGCCAGCGCCGCGCCCAGGGACGCACGACCACCGCCGCTGAGGTCCAGGACATTTGGAGGCTGCGTGCTTTGAGTACCCTACAACAAATACAACATATTGATTACAAGTTCGCTCATAGATTTAACCAGGCACATGATTTACAACACACGGGTTGACGGGTTTGCTTGCATGTGATGACTACCTATATTTAATTAGGTATATTCTTTGTGGTAAGTTTAATTCATTAAACCCCAAGAGGACACAAGTATCTCCACACCTATTGTCATTTAATTGTGTCTGTAATTACGGAAGTCGAAAGCATTATGAAAACGCGAAGTTGTAAATGAAGAAAAAATTATAAATACAATTATAGACATAGAGTGATTGTGTACGTTACAAAGTTACTAATTGTGAGAAAGTTTATGTTCATAAGGTATGAATTAACCAACCGAAAGTTCACATTTTTCTCGCAAGGTGTTCGGTTCGAGACTGTCCAGGAATATGTCTTCAGGGCTGGGCTGTGTGAACACATCCAAGCTGTCGACCTCCTCGTCTTCACACTTCATTGTCTTCCTCTCTACCATCACAGTCAACTAACACTCACGCACAACACAAACAAAAAGCTGAAGAGTTTTGTAAACGTATCATTGTCGCCACATCAAATGACATTTTAAAAGTAACTTCAGTGAGACAGTGTTCGTCTGTCTCGGTGGATAACCACGAGGGGCCGACGAACTCCTTCGAGCATTGTTATTCCCAAAGACTACAGAATAACTCCTGTACAGTTCATTATTCCATTCACGTAGCTGTTGCTTGCATAAATGGCGTTTTGTCCTTGATTAATACTGATTTCTAGAAACCATGATCGTTGAATTCTTTGCCTGAATTGAACTGCTAAATATGGATTTAGTTATTTGACTGTTAAATAGTTTAATTTAAGTTGAGCCATAAATAAAAGCACTGATATTGTTTACAAATAAGTTACGTAGCACAGATAATGAAAGCGAATTGTGCACCGAGGGTGCTCGGTGCGACCGACTGCGACCACTTCGAGTGACTTTTTACTTGTGAAGCGGCGGCGTGCGCGCAGGCCACTATCACCGACGTCGCAGCACACTCTGCACATCTCGACCGTGACATTTCTTTCAGGGTGTAGTGCACACTATTTTTAATTAACACACTTTTCATTCCTTCCATCACAAAGCAAACAAATTCTCTCTCGTGTATAAACGTCTTATCTCTAGAATTAATCAGATGATAACAATTTTTTAATGTACCTGACTTCGCACAAACTTCGTAAATTATCTACACGCTCATGAATAATTTTGCACTACTCTTAATTACTACTAGCTACTTTACAAAGTAAATTGCAATAAACAAGATCTTCTTGAAAGTTATTGAATAAAACATGTTTATTAATTCTACGATGGCACCTAACTAGTAGGTAGACCTACCTACTAGTGCCATATAAATCGAAATAAAGAGGTAAAATTTGTTTTTTTGTTTGTAGGAGGTAATCTCTGGAACTACTGGTCCGATTGGAAAAAATTAGCAACAATAGAAAGCTGCTTTACTTCTGAGTGACATAGGCTATATTTTATGTACGCGGGCGAAGCCGCTGACAAAAGCTAGTCTCTATATAAAAGCGAAATACCACTCACGGTTTCTGAAATTTCGTGAATTATCACGAAATTTCAGACTAAGTATAACAACTACAAACTTAAAAATTGGCAGGTAGGTTTTTTACAGGGTGTAGACTGTGTAGACATCCGTTAAGAACGGATTTTAAACTCTACCACCCCAAAGGGGGCCGTTTTACCCCCTCCGTATATAAATCCGTTCATAAATCCGTTCTTAACGAATGTCTACACCCTACAAGAAACCTACCTGCCAATTTTTACCCCCTTAGGGGTGGTAGAGTTTAAAATCCGTTGGTTTTATATAGAGTAGGACATTTATATGGAGAAAGAGACTTTCATGCGGGTAAACCGCTATAATAATTGTTGTTACAATATAAAAAAATATATTACAACATTCTGATGAGTAAATTATAGTTACACAACCCTAATGTGATTGACGTCAAATTGCACATTGAAACGTCAAAAGCTTGATAAGCTTTAGAAAATTTCTAACAATTTACCGCTGTTAACTTGACGGTTCGTTAGTTTGAGAAGTGTACCGGAATCAAATCCTCAATCATCTGCTAAGAGCTCATATCTGCACGCTGTAGAGCGCGCGACGGAACTAAACATTAAACTACGTAAGATTTGCTCCAATTACACCACTTGTACTACTGCTTACCTGCTTACCGTAGGAAACAATTTGACTACGCACATGTATAACTTTGTGAACTGATTAGTTTTCTACTCACATTACTATGTCATGTGTTCGATAATCAATATAATATAAACACGACACGCATTGTTAGCAGTACTCACCTCTTTCAACCAGCAGAACCACATGTTTCGCTCCCAAATAGTACTGAATCCGAGAAAGAGGTGATTCATGCTGTTATCTCCGGATACGATGTTGCCTTGACAACGAGGCTTTACGCAGAGCACCAGTCTTTGAGCCTTGGGTTGACACAACTCAATGCTTCCGCCACTTAGTTCCATCATTTCCCATGTTGTGCCTGAAAAGTTTTTCATAAGATTATTCAAGAGCTCACGAAGCAATTTGCGATTTTGGCAGAAATTAAAATGCTACTAACCGTAAGAATGCAGTCTTGATCCTATTACGTAAGCAGGTCTTGGTTTCCACTGCGGAAACACGTGTCCTTTCAGAACATACACTGTACCCGAGCGAAGCACTCCTCCAGCGCGCGGAGCGGGCCCGGCACACCATCGCAAGCAGTGGCGCAGCTCTGGGTCCACTGCTAGCCGCAACCGCCGAGCTTGCGACCTCCAACCACTTGTTGCTAAATACTGCTCCTGGATCCGAAGTGGATATTCGTCCTGTTCCAGTCGCCGGGCGTTCGCGCCACCGATTTGCAGCCATAGCGATAGCTCATCGTTAAAACCAAGGTTTCTGTTTATTTCTTCAACGGTTGTATTAAGAGTGACCTTGATGAGCTTGCTAGGCGCATCGATGGCGAACGGTTCGAGGCCTTCGAAGATGCGTATCCATCCATATTCGTTAGTGGCGCGGGGCTTGAAGCCTCTCGTGGAGGCGAGGCGGCGCAGCGACTTGCGCGGCGCGGGAGGCGATGAGGCGTGCGGCGGCCGGCCGGCGACCATGTCGCGCAGGTGGTAGCGGGAGCGCCGCGCTCACAATGCGTGCGCGCCGGACCCGCGCCCGCCGTGCATTACAATTGGGTCGGGCTCGTGGTGGGGGTGGGAAACATGTTGCTCGGTCAGTCGGGAACATGACTGAATACAAATTGATGCCAATAAAATTCACGATAAGAACTCATTTACAAGTAGGTATTTTTATTCACATAATTTAATACACGGAGACATATTTTTTCGATAGAAACATAGATTAAAATATTATATATATTCTATACTTCCACATCACCACAACATAGGCTATCCATCTATGTCACCATATCTAGACATACATCGAGCTAATGCCGATAATATGATACTTCAATATTTATTACTGTCATAATCGGCGTGTGAAATTCTTGACTCCTGCATTTATTATCTAAATAAGAAAAAGGAGCTTTTTAGGGTTCCGTAGCCAAAATGGCAAAAACGGAACCCTTATAGTTTCGTCATGTCCGTCTGTCCGTCTGTCCGTCTGTCCGTCTGTCACAGCCGATTTACTCGGAAACTATAAGTACTACAGTGATGAAATTTGATGGGAATATGTGTTGTATGAACCGCTACAAAATTATGACACTAAATAGTAAAAAAAAGAATTGGGGGTGGGGCCCCCCATACATGTAACTGAGGGATGAAAATTTTTTTTTCGATGTACATACCCGTGTGGGGTATCAATGGAAAGGTCTTTTAAAATGATATAAAGTTTTCTAAAAAACATTTTTCTTAAAGTGAACGGTTTTTGAGATATCAGCTCTCAAAGTCGTAAAAAGTATGTCCCCCCCCCTCTATTTTTATAACTACGGGGTATAAAATTCTAAAAAAAATAGAGGTGATGCATGCTAATTAACTCTTTCAACGATTTTTGGTTTGATCAAAGTATCTCTTATAGTTTTTGAGATAGGTTGATTTAACTGTAATTTTGGTTAAGTTATTGTGCTTACACTGAAAACGATGGCTGAACCTATAAGTACAAGGCAAAATATCGGGAGAGTTTAGGCTCCATTCACCAGGTGTATAAATTGACATAATAAGTTTATTATATTTGCTGCTACGGAACCCTTTGTGCGCGAGCCCGACTCGCACTTGGCCGGTTTTTTTAAAAGCTCGAGCTAATCTCTTGCAAACATTTAACAATACCAAAATCAAATCAAACAAAGAGCTCTATGTGTATAAACTTCCAAGGCACCGTTATTAGATAATCTTCAAACCACTCGTATTGAAAAGAAAGGGACGTTGGAACAACAAGCCTGGTTCCGCACCGGCAGCCACCCCACCTGTGACTCACCTGCTGCGCAAGAGTTGACCCTTCATAGTAAACAAAAATGCCGGAAAAGAGGAATCAACTCGAATGATTTTAAATTAAGGTTGGTAATAGAATGGATGACTACTATAATACGTTTACAGAACATTAAGTAAAATGAGAGATTCGAAGAGTGTTCAGGGAATACAGAAAGTCCAGACTGTGCAGAACTTGATACCTTGATTCCTTGATGGTAATCTATATATATATATAAGGAAGTCGTGTTAGTTACACTATTTATAACTCATAACGGCTGAAGTGATTTGGCTGAAAATTGGTAGGGAGGTAACTAAGAACCAGGAGAAGAAAATAGGATAAAAAAATCTAAAAAAAAAATTGCTCATTTATTGCCTCTAAGACGGAACAAAGTTCGCGGGGTCACCTAGTTGTCCATAAATAGATACTTGCGTAGGTTCGAATGCTTCATAAGAGCTATATACGATCTTTTTCTTACTATTTATGCTAGAAGTTTAACCAAATCTGATCACGAAGGTGAAAAAAAAAACAAATACATATTTTAACTTTTATTTACAAATGTTTATTATAAAGGCTTACTGAGACAAGTGATTACTTAAGAACCTAACTTTTATGTCAACACTATAGGAGTAGATAATAAACCTTCAATATCCGAGGTAAAACAGGTGATTTCAAGGTACAATGCATCTAAAGAGTGCACCGAATTACAAAACACATTGAGCTTTAGAAAAACACTGTTAAGCTGGTATAAGTAACTAAGAACGCTCGCGTACTGCATCTGATACGAATAAAAAAAATCTGTACGGAGTACCCGTCACACTAACTTGCAGAAGGCAAGCAATGAGTAATACGCCGTCCTATAAGAACCAGGCCAAGATTGGGCGTTGTGTTTCACGAGAACCTCGAAGAGCTTACACCTAGATCCGATGTCCTGCCATCAGAATTAAGATTATGATGTAGATAGAACTATAGGACTCGCAACTCGAACTTTTTTCTAAAACTCAATGTGTTTACGGTAATATAAAAAAATAGACGTTTTTATCTCCATGGATAATTTCTGTGTATTTTATCAGTGGCGCAGTTACAGGTAGCGTTGCATACTCCTTGGTTGCACACGTCTTTTGAAATGTTCACCAGCTCCGGGCAGTTGGAGTAGAAGTCCATTTTGTTGCAGGAGTTGGTACACAGCGACTTGGACAAGCAGTGATTGGGGCACTCTTCGCACGGCTTGCCGACTTTGTAAGGGTACTGCGTTATAGTTTGGTAGTTGCCACTGAAAACAAACAGATAAAGGTGAGATATTGTATTCGATTTCGATACCAATATTTAGGTCAAGCTTCTTTTCATAAGATAAGTCTTCTGTTTCACCCTCACAAAAGAAGAAAATAATAGACATGCGTATGAGCTATATCGCTTAGTGATTAAGTACAATCTACTGGTAAAAGATATCCGATATAAATATATGAAATAAAATAATATGTTGAAAATATATGCCTATGTCACTCATCTATAAAACACCTACCTACATTTTACTGAATTATTAAAAGTGGTCCAGGAATTTAAAAAAAAATACAAACAATTCCTCTCTATAAGTAACATAAAAAAAAAAATAGGCCAAGAGCGTGTCGGGCCACGCACAGTATAGGGTTCCGTAGTTTCCCGTCTGTCACAAATTTCTCACAACGAAACAGAACCCAGTAGCCCATGTAAAAATTAGTAACTCAATTTCCCGAGAGATGGCGCTATACCCGGTGGTAATTTTAATTTGCGTCTTAGAGTATTTAACCTATGGAGACGGCACAACAAGGCATACCCCTCTGCCAAAGTACATTGGCCATATGACCATGCGCGTTATATAAAACTGGTTCAATTCGCATTAGTGTATCGTTTTGTGTCACAAATACGTTCGCACTAAAAATGGTTAATTGTGCAGTTTCCAACTGTAAAAATCGATCTGCTACTACAATTCTGAAACTTCGAAACCATAGTGTTTCTTTCATATATTTCAATTTTCAACTCTGGTATATGGTTCCTTCTACAAAAAAAAAAAACAAACTTTACCTTTTTGTAATACTACCTACTGTAAATTTGTAAAATAAACATCATTTATGGATACCTAATTAAGAAATTATTTGTACAAAAAATAAAAGAAATTGTAACATTCAGTTCATTCGTTCTTGATGAATGTAATGATTAAGTCTGGGATATATCACATCACTAGCAATTTTTGTTTGTTGTCATATGATAGTTCGTGTAAATACACGATAATTGTCGATGTGTGTGTATTTTTTTTCAATTGTGAGACTCGTATGGGTTTGTAGCAATAGGAAGCGTGTATTTGTGCGTAATGTCAAATTTTCTTAGTGTGCTACCTCGCCTCCCGCAAAAAGTGGCAGAAAAATTTGTTCGGCGAATCATCCCTTGCCATCTCCATAGGTTATATGCTCTAAGATTTGCGTGAACCGATTTTAATCTTTTTGTATTTTATTTGAAAGAAGATACGCTCAGGATAATGAAATATATTAAAAAGTTAAAAAATTGTTCACGACGTTTATTTTAAATATTTAAAAAACTGTTCATCGTATCAAGTTCAAAATATTTTTTCTTGAAAGTTTATTTTAAGTTCTACTTTTGAGATTTTTTTTTCATATTTTAAAATCGCCTCATGTTTTACTTTTAGAGCGATTATTTCCAAAAATAAAAATACGGGACCACTAACCATTTTTAAATACCTATCTAACAATATATCACACGTTATGGCAGAAATGAAAAAAAAATCACTTTACGTGTAAGCGAGGTACCCTATTAGAACATTTTTTACCACTTTTTGTTTGTGCACTTTATCGGCGTAGTTGATATACATATTGATACCAAATTTCAGCTTTCTAGTGCTAACGGTCGCTGAGATTATTCGCGGACGGACAGAGAGACAGACATGGCGAAACTATAAGGGTTTCTTGTTGACTACGAAACCCTAAAAAGTGTAGCAGGAAATTGATAGTTACTATATCTACCATCGACTTAATCTTTTTCAAACTCAAAGATTCTACAATTTATGATATAGAGATCATAACATCGCACGCATCCCATAACGCAAGTACCTACTATAAGATTCCTTCTCCTTTCTATGAGAGTGACGCAGAAATTCAATCAACTTCAAAAAACCAAAATCGAAGCTCACCCTGGACAGTAATGACAGACGTAATTGTAGAAGTGTCCCCACGGGCCCCCCTTGCAGTAGGCCACCCCGCAGCCCACCTTGTGACTGGTGGCCCACACCATCTGCGTGTAGTGGCCAATCGTCTTCAAGTCGTAGTCGGCTTTACCATACGTGAAGTTCTGATACTCGAGGAACCATGTCTTGATAGCGAAGAACCTGTAAATAGTTTACACGGAGTATGAGTACCTATTTGGTTATCATTACATAGTACCTATAAGTAGTATAAGAGCAGTGGTGGCCGAGTGGTAACGGCCCCGACTTACAAGTTGTAGGTCTCGGGTTCAAACCCAGTCAAGCGCATTACTTTGTGTAATTTATTTCATCACCACTGCTCTCAAAACGAAACCGGCATGTCCTAAAACCAAAAATTCGAAGACATGTGACATCCACCAATCCGCACTGGGCCCGCGTGGTGGATTATGGCCAATTCCCTCTCCCAAAGAGAGGAGGCCTGTGTCCCAGCAGTGGGAACATTAAAAGGCTAATGATGACATAGTATAAAAGAAAGTCGCGTCCTGTCCCTATGTATGCTTATATCTTTAAAACAGCTCAACGGATTATGATGCGGCTTTTTTAAATAGATAGAGTGATTCAAGAAGAAGGTTTATATGTATAATTTATGCATAATATTAACATTGCGCGCTAGTGCTTGTATTAAAAAATATTGAATGATGACCGTGCCGTAGTTGACCGATTGACTACTGCGTTATGCATCACGAAATACATTTTAGCCCGAAATACAAATACATATACATTTTTGTATATGTATTTGTACAAAAATGTATATGTATTTGTATTTCGGGCTGGTATCCGCAACTCCACGAGTAAAACGCATATTTTGCGTATATTTCCTATATAAAACAAATATTTGTGAACCATAGGAGAAACGCAAATATGAAGACGTAAAGAAAGTCCTTTAGCATTATTGTGGTTGATTTCGTAGTTTGATTATTATAACCCCTTCCTTATTCTAATAACGAGTTTATTTTCGTTTACATCATTCTAGTATTGCATTATAGTTTTTATTTTGATCAAGCATCAGATACGATTTAACCTTATCCGAATCTATGAAGTCACTTTAAATGCAGTTTTTTTATTACAGTTTTTCAAACTACTAGTTGCTTGTTAATTTTAATCACGTCGTCTATAAATGACTTGGTCTAGTCGTGTTCATTATTTGCATAAGAATTTCCTAATAAAAGAATATTGTACGAGTACATGAAATAACGTGGTATGGCAAAGCAAAGCCGATGTGTATCTCACGCTAACTCAAACTCAGCTAATTTTCCCTTCAACCTCGACAGATCAAATTATATTGTACCTAGTAAGTCACAATAATTATCCCACAGCTGTTTGTACCGCTCTAAAG
This sequence comes from Mythimna loreyi, assembly GCA_029852875.1. Classification (NCBI taxonomy): domain Eukaryota; kingdom Metazoa; phylum Arthropoda; class Insecta; order Lepidoptera; family Noctuidae; genus Mythimna; species Mythimna loreyi. Next base: position 10,164,923 of record CM056786.1, read on the forward strand.
GGCAATCTTCCTACAACTATTATGTTTAATCATGTAATCACGAATTAACTATTATAAAACAGTAGTATCACGATCGTGAGTAGGCTGTGATCATCGGGATGAGGAAATTTAGATTTTTTGTGGCGAAAACAATACAGACAGTTATAACTCATTCTATATTCAACAGTGTGTGATTAATAACGTAAAGATATCCTTGAGAACCTTCAAAGTTAAGAACGGGTTTCATATAAATTGGATACAATGTTTTGTGGCTAATTAACTTGACATAATTTACATTTGAAGTAAGGATTCGTTCTGAATGCGACTGAAACTAATTAAATCAAAGCCTAGCAACAGCTGATTAGTGTTTGCCTACTGAACGGTTAGCAGGTTGAGTATTTCCCAGCATGTTCATTGATTTGTATTTTGTTTACAGGTAGAATGCAGATATTATTATATTTTCACTAGTAAAACTTTTAGCTCTGCATACACAATGAAAATTTAACAAACTGACAAGGTATTTTTACTGACCAATTATAATACAGTCAAGATACTTAATAATCTAACCAATTAAATAAAGTTAAGTAAACATTCACATAAACGCCTTCTAAAAAATGTTTGCAAGTTTTTATCAAAGAAAAAAACTGAGGAAACCGGCTTAAGCTTTTAAAAGACAATTAAATAAATTTGGAGGCCATAAAACAATGAAAATAATAGGGGAACAATTAATAACGTACCATGGTGTTTTCTGTGCGGCCACAAACAGATTCTGGCCACATGTACCGAGATGGGGCACTGTGTTCTCTTTGACGTTGTTATGCGTGAGGAATCTACATTGCTCAGCATACTTTTGCGCCTGCTGCGCTGCACCCGCGTGCCATGACTGAAAACATACAACAAAATGATAGGACTACAAAATCTTTACGTTACGCGGTTGGATCAAGGGCCTGATACAGAAGGCAGTACTCCTCGACACGGCTCGTATTGTGAGGAGGTTCCTGTCTCTGGAGCCCTAACCACCGGTAGCTTGGACCCTGCTCCCGACACCGGCGGTCTACTATTTTTAATTTTTTTTTTATGTGTTTTCTTAAAAAAATATTTAAAAATGTAAAATTATATGTATAGAAAATTAATAAAGAGAAATTATAATAATATCTTTGTTTTGTCTTTATCTGTAATTTCAGTTGTCATGGTTACGTTTTGGTTGATGTCTGATTTTTATTATTTTGGTTATTAATCATCATTACATAGTATAAAACAAAGTTGCTTACCGCTGTCAAAATGTATGCTTAGATCTTTAAAAGTGTGCAACGGATTAGGATGCAGTTTTTTTTAATAGACAGAGTGTTTCAAGAGGAAGGATTATGTGTATAATACATGCATAATATATTCAATACCCGTGCCGAAGTTGGGGCGATTCGCTAATATTCTATATTTTAGTCGGCTCTGCGTGTTTTAATCAACATTTACCAACAATCATACCATCACATTACATACAGTCCATTTCGTTCTATCGCTATCAACCTTTGTCAATGCAACTTGCCTCTCGTATACAAGTTATAACAAACCATTGCTGTATTGCATATTTCCATGCGTATGACATCACAAAAATAGCGATAAGACGTCACAAAATAATCAACTTGTTAATTCCAACTAGGTAGGTACCTAATTGCAATAATCAAGTAATCAAGGTTAGAGTGAATAGGCTAGACATTGACTATTGCATTACTGCTTTGCTTACCACCAGGGGGGATCGTAGTCAAGCACTAGCTTACATTCAGTCAAAAAAGTATGTATCGGGAATGTATGATTTGTTTATAGAGCTCTTCCAATTTATATTATATTAACTTATTATATTCTTAAAATAGTAACTAATCCTTTGCTGCCATCTTGACATTTATGTCTGGTGTCAGGAGAGTGTGTTGTGTTCTGTGTTTTTAATCGTTTCCAAAGTAAATTAAAAGCAGTGATAGCCGAGTGGTACGACCGTTGGACTGCCAAGTCAAAGGCTGCAGGTTCGAACCCCGGCACGCACCAATGTCTTTTAGAATTCATGTGCGTATTATAAATTAATTATCACTTGCTAAAAACGGTGAAGGAAAACATCGTGAGGAAACCAGCACACCTGAGAGATTTTTCAACTGTGTGTGAAGCCATGTCAGAGGCCTACGTGCGGTTTAAATTCTGACACCAGGCTGTTCATCAACCATACGATAAGAAGAAGAAAGTAAATAATCGTCATCATTATACCGAAAGTGACTAAAAGTGCTGGGAAGGATATTATCATGAAAGACAAACAGAAATGACAAAATATCGGGCCACGATACCATTTTCCGAAGTTGGACCGTTTGTCAATTTTTTTTTCGGGTTTCCAATAAAATTTTTCCCTGAGTATTCGTACCCGAGTGGTGCAGTGAAAAAGCGTCTGTTGAAAATGTACTGCTACTATGTATTTGAATTCTAATTAATTGAATACCATGCCAATATGGACTCCAACTCTTCTGATAAAGTCTCAAGCGTGGATTCTGATGAATGATGAATTTACTCTCTGCAGGACCTTTGCTACGCCAAATTAAAAGTGCTGCGAGATACTTATTAAAAGATTTAAATACAAACTTTTCATGACTTTCTTTTAATAATGACCTATGTAAACGAAAATATCTATAGTCGATTTGTGAAAATACTAGCTGAAAATAATAGTATAATATATAATATTGGCGTTTCGTTATCTAAAATACTGTTTAATTTATGTTACTATAAAATTGCTACATCGTTTAAATCGTTATAAGATTTAGAAAACCTGAACATATTAAAATGTAATAATATGTTATGAAATGAAACTTATTTCCAATTTTTTATTTCTTACTAGCTTTTGCCTGCGGCTTCGCCCGCGTGGTATTGGGGTTGGGGTTGGGGTTTCCGGGATAAAAAGGTAACCTATGTCCTATTCCGGAGTGTACCCTACACCTGTGCCAAATTTCATCCAGATCCGTCCAGACGTTTTGGCGTGATTGAGTAACAAACATCCAAACATCGTAACTTTCGCATTTATAATATTAGTAAGATGCAAAATTTATTTTCTTTTTATTTATAGTTTTTAATTTTTTTATTTTTGGGTGACAGTAGACTAATTACACTGGCAACATTAAACACGCCCCCAACCACGCGCAGAGTTAAGGTAATTCAATTTTAGTTTCAAATTCAAATTTTAGATTTTTTTGTTGTTGCTAAATTGGCACAACTGTTTTCCATTTTGGTGCGGAGTTTAAGTTGCATCTCAATAATTAAATTTTGTATATTATGTTCTTTTCCCAGTACTTTCTAGACAGAGTAGTATATCAAATTATTGATACAATTTTTGGTTATACTTTGAGGTGGAAAATAATCAAGTTACTGCACCCCCTCTGGGTAGGCGAGAGGAAGAGTCAGATTTTTACTGACTGAAGCCTACCTGTGTCCTTTCAGTTATCCTTTGCGTTATAGGGCAACAGTAACTCTTTCAATCTGTAGCTCTTTCTCTTTAGCAGCTTTGGTAGGAATTGTTCCTAATATTAGGCCCGTCTATTTTAGCGAAGCTCCAGTTCCTACCAGGAAGGGTCTTTTCAGGGCCCTGGTAACTATTTAAAAGAATCCTTCAGCCTTCGTGACATAACCTTGGCTTATGTAGCATTATTTCGAGAATACACTGCTCAGATGACGTTAGTCACAGTATTCAATCATAGCGGAATCGGGCAGCCACATTAAACGTAAAACATACCTAACCGATGGGAAGATCGTATGAGTGGTCTTGAGATGAGACTGCAAATTGGCTGAAGCTAGGTGGCTTAAAGACCCTGCAGGGTGACTGGTAGGAACTGGGGCTTCGCCAAAATAGACGAGCCCAGTGTTCGAAGCAATTCCTACTAAGACTGCGAGAGTGATCAAAAGAGTTACTCTTAGCCAAAAATGCAAAAGGGTAATTGGTGGGTTTCATTCAATAAAAATCTGACACTCCCTTTCACTTCACTCAAAGCGTGAGAAGTTATTGGAGCAATCCTCACTTTGAAATAAACTATTAAAGTTGAATGGAGCGAAGACCTTGTAGTGTTACTGTTATCAGCTGTTTGAAAACCATTGAAAATTTAGATACACCTCTATTCTCACTTCTAATAGAACATAGTTCTGCAGAAATGATTTAATCCACACTTGACTTATTGGGGATTGGGTCTTGTAGAAGGGACGAAGCCATCTGGGGCCCAGGGTCTTTTTTTGAAATGATGGCTTGGCTCCAGTGGGAAAGGCAAATAAGGAACGACGTGGGTTGTTTAGTCAGTAAGAGTCTGACAAAGTTTTTTCTGCCATCCTGCTCACTGCGGACCATGGCCTGTACCAAGGCCACTCTTAAGAGTCTGACAAGGGTGGATTCGACATTTGATGATTTTTATCCACCATAAAAAAAAAACAAAAAGCCCTCTGTAAATGAGACAGATATTTATTTATGCTAGATATCTGAAACACCAGGGAAGTGGAGAATACCTCGTTAAGTGAGACAAATTTTCAGGTCCCATGAAGTCCCAGTTATCCAGGTTTCATTGTAAATGGTGTGTGATTGCAGATACTTTCACCCAGCAAGGGATGGCATAGGTAAGGATCAGTTGATTGATAATGATACTATTAACAGAGAGTGTCCTTGAGGATACTTCGAATGCTTCTCAGTATTTCATTTATTTAGATCAGCATGAGTGATTTGAGTGGTTCAATATCTGCCATGGCGCCGGAGCGCCAATTTGTATGCCAACCGCGTCGGACACGGGGTTAAATGAATCTACTTGAGAGAAGACCTCTTAAATTGTATTTGATAGTCAGGTACACTTATCGACTAGTGCTCTTGTATCAAGTGGGTAGGTTAGGCTATTCTAAAATATTACGTAAGTAATATTTTCCGTCTGTATTATTACTGCATGCTCTACTATAGAATATAGAGTAGATGGATGGATGAAATGCTCAGATATTAGATAAATATGATGACCCGTTACTTTAAAGTTAAGCCCATGAATACCTATGTATTCGTGATTGCAGCTTTCTGCGAAACTGATGGACACTGAGGGCAGATGTGGAATTTCACTTCTTTTATACTTGTAGATAGACATTGAAGAATGCAGCTTGCAAGTTACTGTTGCACAATATACAAGCTGTGAAATTAACTTATGTGAAATGGCATGAAGTGGTATCAAAATTTGAAAATTTCGTAGCGAGCTTATTGCCATTGACTAGCCACAAATCTAGACAACCACTAGAGGATCTAGATGGAAAACTTAATAATACTTAGTTCAACCGGGAATAAGAAACCAGGCGAGCCATGAGTCACGTTATAGGACATAACAATTTTCCTCACAAAGAAGAACCTCGAGAAGTAGGTACCCTAAGTATTATACGATGTACTTGAAAATTAGTTTTGATACAGGTAATCTATTTTTTACAAGTACAGCAGAAGTGGTTTAGAGGTAACAGCCCCAGCTTACGAGTTGGTTTGTTAGTTCAAACTCATCACCGCTACTCTCAAAATAGTGATAGGACATAACATAAGGAATCCGGATGTCCAACAGTAAAAATATCGACTACATATGAAATTCATCAACCGGCACTGGGCCCACGTGGTGGATTACGGCCCATTCGAGGAGAGGAGACCTAAATTTCAAAAATTCGATTATCATAAAACTGATTATGCTATCTACGTATTTCTATAAGTATACAATTTTCTTGTTTCCTAATTAATTTATAGGTGTTAAAGCAAGCAAGCCATCCGCGTTTAGCAGTTTTCCATTAAAATATTTGTAATTTTTGTGAAGCTAATGCAGTATGCAACCTAATCACAAATGAGTACATACCATTAACAACATATTTGCAGCGCTGGGCCGAACTTTAGTGCGAAAGAAGTTGTGATACAGCACTATTTTTCTTCGCACCACCGACCGCTTAGGGTGCAGCGCATTGTCTGGTATCAAATGTGATGGGAAAACCTCTGAAATAAACAAAACATCCTACATATAATCGGAGACAATTACTAGACTAGCTCCCACCAGTGGCTTCGCCCGACTGAGTATCCGAAATGATAACTAAATAAAGTATTCCCGTGATAAAAAGAAATATAATTAGTCATTCTACAAGTTTCAGTCTATATCTATACCAATATAAATCAAAATTGGCACAGTAGCGGTTTAAGAGTTATGTATTTTCGTATTTACATATTAAGTTCGTATTCTACTCTACAACTGCCTTAACAAATTGATCTAAGGATATCTCTCTCACATTAATACTAACAAAACTATGGACGATCGTAAACTCTGAAATAAACTATTATTATAATATTTATTGAAACCAAAACAAAATTGAAGGTGGTATAGAATAGAAATCACTTACGTTTGTTACTCCAGGCTTGGACAGTTTCCAGCTCGACAGGTATGTTCAATAAGAGCAGAACTTGTATACAAAGTGCACCTCGTACGTACATGCTGTAAAATGAAATAAGTTATGATTAATATTTTAATATCTAAGGTGCGCTACAATAACTTTCCTACACGCTACATTTCTTCTAAATCAATTAAACCGTGAATTTCAATATACCGTCGAACACTGGAAGCATTAGGTGCCCATAGTAATGTTATTTTCACGTCAACTCTAATTCGTCCAAATTGTTCTTCAATTAACCCATTTTAAAGGCAACTGTTGCACTTTAATAAATCATTGCCATTTTAATTTAGATGTGGTGTGTGATTTTGCTATGCAGAGCAAGAAACACTGTCGATACATTGTGCATACGTTGAACAAAATTATTAACTACCATATCAATTTAAAGCAGTTAGTTCTACTATTAGTGTAATGTGAGAAAGAGCATTACCGCTAAATTAAAAAACGTCATTTTTTCATTATTGCGTATGTAATAACAACGATATGCGTTGTTTTTAAATTAATAAAAGTTACGATGCATGACAAATAAACAGCTCTGTTTTCTAAATTTTATTGCAAGTATTGACTAATTTAGTACTTACTTTCCGAAGTTATTATCAGCACTGTTATTAATAAAAAGAATATTGATCCTAGTTTTGTCTACATCACACTTGGACGGTTGATCACACGAGACTGCTACTCGTAACAAAGGGGACTGCAATCATTCTCACGATGAATATTTTTATTTGATTACAATCTCTTGAGAATTTTGTTGGTTTAATAAATGTATGGCGATCACAGCCGCACGTCGCGAACGTTTCAATAGAAGTAAGCAAACTATTCCATACTGACCACGCCGACCACTACAAAATGAATGATCCTTGATAAACGATTCGAAGTCTGCCTCATACAAAAAATGACTGACAAGGCAGGCACGATTGCAGAATATGTTCAACAGGGTTCTCTTGATTAAACATTTGCTTACAAGTTTTTGATTTTAAACACTGATTACGTACAAGTAATAATAGCAGGTTCCAAAATAATAATTGAGGAAACCGAGTAGGTACGGTTGAGATCATTTCATGAATTTCATTTGCACATAGTTTTAGTTTATGGTGGAATTAATTGTCCTACGAAATTCTTTATTGGACTTTTAGTAAAAATAATTTAGTAGATAGAGGTATTACCTATTCATTAAGTTGGCATTGTTGATGGCTATTAAATTTATTTATCCACGAATTGTGTTCTTTTAAGTGCTTTTATATTCGTAATTTTACCGGAAATCCATTTCACTCTAAACCACAGGAGCGGTTTGGTTGCATAGTGAAATGAGTGCATGTCATTTCTATTTCCATTACTCAGCCACACTCGGCATTCTTCTGTCGGACTTTCTCGAACTAGCCCTCGTGGTACACGTCTAAATCATTGTACCACCTCTTTCTGAGCCGGCTACGATGGCGCTGGCACTTTCTATTTGCAGGAACCTACTGCGTGCGTCTTACTAAAAGGAGAAACTGACTGACTGACATATCGCTCAGCCGAAACTACTGGGACTAGGAGAGTGATTTTTTGCACAGGGTTTCCTTGTATGACGTTAACGAACACTAAGAAAGGACTTTCGAAAATTTACTCCCTAAAGGGATGAAACGTGTGTCCAAAGTTTATGCAAAAACCTATTTTCACGCGGGCGAAGCCGCTGGTGGAAAGCTGGTTTAATATTATCAAGGTATAACTTTCTGTTTGTTTCAACCCATGTCTATTTGGTAAAAGTAAAAATAAATCTATTTATTTAAAAGTAGGGAATGCTAGAGAATGGAATTCCCTGCTGGAGCCTGTGTTGCCTTATAGATAACCTTATGCTTAAGTAATCTATTCACTCTCGACAACCCAAAGAGTCAATAGTGAAAGATAACTTCTAAGTGAGCGTCAAAATCATCGACTACATCATTGCTTACCATCAGGTGAGATAGTGGGCAAGCGCGAGTCATAATTTTACAAAATATCTGATTCAATTATGAAATATACTTTCAACCAGTCAAACTGGTTCAAAGCAACAATAATAGTATGTTTTATCACGACCAAATGCATGGTTCTTGTGTAAAAAGTCACGGGAGGAAAACAGCAAGAAAAGGGAAAGAACCACACATTAGAAAGGATCTGTCCACTGTCCAGTCAGTGCTAACATCTATCTATCGATCTATATATCATTTACGTATACGTGTAGTCAGTATAGTGAAAATTACAATAATTTGTAAAAATAACATTAACATTATTTATTAAAAATAAAATTAATAAATAAAATATAATGAAAAAAGTTATCCCTTTAAAAAGTAAATAGCAATATTTGCTGTAAAGTGTTCCTTTTGCAAAAATAAAAATAATTAATCGCCACATAAATATGTAGTCAAAAATAATATGACAACAATGTAGAGCAGATCAAACTTGAGCTGTTTTCTCCTCAATACAAATATCGGTTACTCTGATACAGTATAAAAGTATAAAAAGGCTTTCTGGCTAAATATGTACAGCTGGAATATAACCCACAGTCTGTCATAGATTACCATAAGTTTTATGGAACCCTAAAACTTTATATCAGTATGCAGTATCAACACTATTATTATTAGTATTTTCAATTTGTAATATATTGTTAACAATCCTACCAAACGCATTATATTCTTGAGGCTACGGAAGTACGGAACTCAACGGTAGCTGACAAGTTCAGCCATTCTTGTTGTGACCTTGTAATTATCATCATTTATTTGTATTCAATGTATATTTTGTGTATTGAGAAGTTCGCGGCTAAGACACATATTATACATATTTATAACCTTACCACGCAATTTGCCCATTATTTAGTTCGAGTTAGTTTTTTCAAGTTTGGTACGTTATTGAAAATTAATAATTAATTCAGAAAATAATTATAATAATATTCCACAACTATCATAAAACGCCGTCTAGTCACAAGCTAAGCAAAGCTTGGGTTATGTATGATTACCTACTAGATAACTAATAATAGTACCTACATTGTTACCCTAGGAGTCAAAGTAAGTTAAAGAGTTATTTAGTCCCTCGAACTATTAGCCAAAAAAAACGTCTCAGAACGAAAAAAACCCTTTAACGCGAGGTGAACACTGTGCTTTTCATTACGAAAAGAAAAAACTTGAGTCGTCGTCAAATGTTGTCGTATGATTTTAGGTATATTTCTTTTTATTTCGGCGGTTAGAGGTTTTCCACTACTTCCTTTTTGAATCTGATGAATTTATTGTGTTAGTACAAATCTTTCATAATAGAGACTTAGTCAATTATAAACGAAACTCTACAACTCAAAAAAAAGCAAAAAAGATCGGATCGCCACTATTTTCTCTAAAAATATCATTGGGATTGATTAGAATAACGATTTTATACAGGTAAAAAATAAAAAAAAACAACTTTTTTCAAAAATAAAAAAAACGACTAATAATTCCATTCCATATTCCAGATCTATAGTATTTGTTTGCGTTAACATGTAAATGACACCCTGTATAGGTTACACCCAGCCACAGAACAAATGATTGTGCTCATCACACAAACATCCTGTCCCGAGTGGAAAAATTAAACATTTTTTTTTCAAACTTTAAATTTAAATTTGTTTTTTTTTGTGTAATCATTCAATGCCTTCTCCCACACTAGGGCGAAGCGAGCGGACGTGTCAAAGTTTTACTGACTAAAACCCGGAGTAGGTTTATGGTCCTTCTTTGCTTTATGGTCCAGAACCCCAAGTTTTACTTTCAGAAGCGAACACAAAATATTTCATTTGTAAGTATTTGTTTTCATTTAATGTTAGGTGTAATATCGTCTCTACATTGTACCGATATTAATACTAGTTACTTATGTCCGTTACATTTTAAATTATATACAAATATCTACATACGTTTATGATTCGTTTCGTTTTCTGCCTCATCGACTCTTGCTCATGCATCGTTAACTAACCGTTCAGCAACTTAATAATATATTCAATTGAGAGTAGTAATATTAGACCACAATAGTAACTAAATATCACAGATTAACTTGAATGGATTATTCACATAATTTTAAAATTAGTACTTACCTGAAACTTTTTTTGTAAAAATGCTTGTAAGTATTAGGTTTTTTATGGTAGGTAAAAATCATCCAATAACGAATCCCGCCCTTGGACGGAGCGAGAAACAGTGTCAGACTCTTACTGACTAAACAACTACCCCGGTCCTTCCTTGCCTTGATCACGGCCCAGGTAATACGCTTTTGCATCTACCCTTGGTGTCGCATCTACCCTTGGTTTCGCATCTACCTTTGCTTTCGCATCTACCTTTGCTTTTGCGTCTACTCCTGATGCTTGAATTAGGTAATGTTACCTTTTAAAAAATATGAATCAATAGTTTAAAAAGTGAGCTACTTAACTGCACCGTGTGGAAGCTACTACATCATGAGGCAACTATGTAAGTTTAAGCGAAGCTTTTGTTTATGGGTTTAGCTTGAATTTTTCATTCCATTAATGTAATGAAAATACAAGTCTACTTAAATGTTTAAAGAAAATCTAAGCGTCCTTTGTCCAACTTTAAGCATACATAATTAACCCTTATATGTATAATTTTCACACTGCTAGGTTTGAGGTCTCGTCTTTAAGATAAAAGAGAGAATAGACCGTAATCTACAACACGTGTCCAGTTCGGTATGTTGTATTTCAGATACCTTCGATTTTATTTTTCTAAGATATGCTGTTTTCTTGCAATCTGTTGCGTAATTTTGGACGAGTTACCGGATAAACAAAAAGACGGACACGCAAAACTAATTTTGTCTGATAAGCATTTGGTTTAGTTATTTACTGTATAAAGCTTTAATTTTCCTGACTATGAAGTTGTTGAAATTAATTAATGGCTACAATACGTTTGCTATCTTTATGACACGAGTTTAGATATTATCTGAGCACAACACAAGTACAATGTTTACTAATAAGACTCACCTGCAAGTGTTTAAGATATGCCGTTATTTTGCTTCTTTACTATATATAATCTTCTTTACTGTGTATAATCTATATAAATAATCTATGGGAGATTGTCAGTCCGTATGCAGTAAAAACACGGACGTAATTCTATTGTAAAAGAAATTATGCTTACTTTCAGACAGTTTCATTGTTGAAAACATGCCTACTTCTTTTCTACGCTCTTGTTCGTATACAATACCTTCGTAATCTTCTTGACAGCGATTCATAATATTATCATCATCATATCAGCTAATAAATGTTATCTGTTGGACATGGGTATGGGTATCTCATAGAAATGATTCGTTGGATTTGTTCTTTCACAATAACTTTGCTTTTTTATATGTGTGTATCTAAGTATGTATTTATTATTGCATTTATTTCTTTTCTGTTTCTATGTTCTTTTTTTTTAATTGCACCTACCATGTTATGTTTCTGCACCATCCTAAGGTAGACTGGTAAAAGATCCGCTTATGTACATTGTTTTGTGCATAAAGTTTTTATTAAATAAATAAATAGGTAGAAGGTTGGCGTCATCACACGGGGTTCTCACATCTTAAGTCCTCCTGTATACGACTCCAATATGTCTAAAGTATATTTTTTAAGATATTTCATCAATAATAGCTAAAAAATGAGGAAATATCATTTTATGATGGATCGACGAGTAACAAATAACTGTTAATCGGAAGTGATTAACCTGGCAAGTTTATATACATTTTTATTAATGATTCGAGTTGATTGACCGCAGGTCAAGGTTTCTCATTATTTACTGTCTGAATCTTGCTTTTTATAAACCTGGCCTAGTGCTGATATATTTAGAGTTATGCGTGTTGGAGGTTTTCGTACGGCAAAAAGAACCGTTTTTTTTATCTCCCGCTCTTAACGGAATGAAAAAGGGTATCAGACTTTTACTACCAAAAACCACCTTGTGTTTTTTACGTTCTAGGATCGCGGTTATTCTTTAAAATAATTCCGCAGCCTTGGCACGGAGCAAACACCAACCCGATTATTTTAGATAGATCACGAAGTGATAAAAGAGTGTAATTTCTCTGTAAATATTGTCTAAAAAGGGTTGATTTGTCTGTAAATCTTGTTTAAAAGAGAGTGTAATTTATCTGTAAATCTTGTTTAAAGGGTGTCTAATTTCTTTGAAGATATAAAATTAAGTGTTCATACATCTTACATTTTAGTAAAGTTTCGTATAAAGAAGAATCGGGACGCTACCTATTCGCGTGTACAATGTGGAAAACATAGTGACCAATCAAATCGGAAAGTGCACAAAACCGCTGAATCGACAGCACCACATTATACAACATGCTTGCGAGGCAAAAAACTGAGGCTTCACAAAACAGGTGATTAAAAAAAAACCGGCCAAGTGCGAGTCGGGCTCGCGCACAAAGGGTTCCGTAGCAGCAAATATAATAAACTTATTATGTCAATTTATACACCTGGTGAATGGAGCCTAAACTCTCCCGATATTTTGCCTTGTACTTTTATGTATGAATATTAATTTTATATATGTATTTATAAATATTCCGTGCTATAGGCGTGCCCAAATCGGCATTTCTCGTAAAAAGTACCTACATTATAAAGATTTTATATCATCGCGGATTTTTAAAGGTGTACAATACTGTAGTATATTTTTTGATCTATCTTATAAGGTTCAGCCATCGTTTTCAGTGTAAGCACAATAACTTAACCAAAATTACAGTTAAATCAACCTATCTCAAAAACTATAAGAGATACTTTGATCAAACCAAAAATCGTTGAAAGAGTTAATTAGCATGCATCACCTCTATTTTTTTTAGAATTTTATACCCCGTAGTTATAAAAATAGAGGGGGGGGGACATACTTTTTACGACTTTGAGAGCTGATATCTCAAAAACCGTTCACTTTAAGAAAAATGTTTTTTAGAAAACTTTATATCATTTTAAAAGACCTTTCCATTGATACCCCACACGGGTATGTACATCGAAAAAAAAATTTTCATCCCTCAGTTACATGTATGGGGGGCCCCACCCCCAATTCTTTTTTTTACTATTTAGTGTCATAATTTTGTAGCGGTTCATACAACACATATTCCCATCAAATTTCATCACTGTAGTACTTATAGTTTCCGAGTAAATCGGCTGTGACAGACGGACAGACGGACAGACGGACAGACGGACAGACGGACAGACGGACATGACGAAACTATAAGGGTTCCGTTTTTGCCATTTTGGCTACGGAACCCTAAAAAACAGCAAGACACTATTCAGTTTTTTTTTTTTATAATCGTTTTAAAATAATCATACGATGGTTCCATTTTACAGGCGCAGCAAAATTTCTGTTTAACAAAGTAAGTAAATAACCTAGTTCGAATAATTTGTACCAGCCTTTGCAATAAATCGTAACTTTTTTATTTGGTGAGAAAAAATCATCCAATTACATATTGCCTTTGATTTATGCGGGAGATACTTTTACTCACTAAAAAACCCACCTCGTACCTTCATTGCCTTCCATACCATAAACTATGCGGTGTTGATCCGCAAGTGTGATGAAATCCGCGTGATATTAAAAACACCCTAAAAAAAGGTCTGTAACTATAATTTTTTAAAGACACGTTCAGGGTAATCAGCTTTTTTTGTGGAATAGGTTTTTTTTTTTTTTTATGGTAGGTGAAAATCATCCAATGACGAAACCCGCTCTTGGGCGGAGCGGGAGACCAGTGTCAGACTCTTACTGACTAAAAAACCTACCCCGTACCTTCCTTGCCTTATTTCTGGAGTCGAGGTTACAATTTTCACATACCCTCTAGGCTCCAGGAGGCTTCGACCCTGAAGGGCCCCTGCAGTTTGCTGACAACTCCTTGAGGCGCGCGGGAACGGTGCGCGCCGTTGACGACTTGGACTCGGTCTTACCAGACGATCGGACGGCGAGCTACCCATTGCTCACCGTCCGCGAGCCAGTGTCTACGGTGGCCGGATATCGGCAGGATCGCGGCGGCGACGGCTACGGCGAGTACGCCGTTGCCTTTGCCTTATGCGGTCGGCCTCCTCCTTTACGAGCATTACTGCTTCGCAGAAGGAGGCGACCGCCTGCCATTCCTCTTCGCTGCGGACCATGGCCTGAACCAGGGCCCGACGCGAGAGGTCGCCGCCGCCGATCACCCCCACGAGGACACGGCGATGCTCTTCCCAAGCAGGGCACACCTCCACCGTGTGCTCCACCGTGTCCTCCGGGCTCGCCTCACAGTGGCGACACCCGGACGTCTCTTCCGCACGAATCCGGTGCAGGAATCTCCCGAACTTCCCATGTCCGGTGAGAACCTGCGTCATGCGGAAAGTGAGGACGCCGTGAGGTCTATCCAGCCACGCCTCAAAGAGGGGCACTACCGCTGAGATTACGGTGTGCCCAGCGCTGGGTTGCGACAGTCGCTGTTTCCACTTCACCATGAGATCTCGCCGGAGCTCCTTCCGCCACGCCTCGACATGTTCGGGCAGCGGATCTTCGCCCCGGCGTTGCATCTCCACGCGCTGGTCGTGCATGTGTGCAAGGACTGTCGCCTCCAAATCCCATGGTGGTAGGCCAGCAAGGAGGCTCGCCGCCTCGCGGGACACCGTGCGGTATCCCCGCACCATCCGGATGGCCATGACCCTCTGGCAGGCGTTCAGCTGGGCCGCCGGGCGTTTACGCAGCGTCGGCGCCCACACTGGTGCCCCATAAAGGGCCATGGACCGGACGATGCCGGCGTAGAGCCTCCGGCAGAAGGCGTCTGGACCTCCAAGGTTCGGCAGGAGCCGCTTGAGAGCAGCCCCCGTCCGATTGAGTTTGGGGGTCAGACGTCGGAAGTGCTCCTCGAAATTCCATCGGCTGTCGAGGACAAGTCCTAGGTACTTCATCGTCGACCCGACGCCGATGTGAACTCCTTCTACCGTTAGTTGGGAACCCGTTGGTGGCGCGTTCCGAGGGCCGTGAAAGCACATGGCCTCGGACTTGTGCAGTGCCACCTTGAGTCCCAACTGCTGGATCCTCTCAACGACTGTCGCAACCCCACGTGTCGCTAGTTCGACCGCCGCCTGGTACGACCTTCCCTGCGCTAGGACCAGCGTGTCGTCTGCGTAGCAGACCACGCTGACCCCTACGGGGAGGTCGGCGCGCAGCACGTAGTCGTACCCGATGTTCCACAAGGGCGGTCCTAGTACCGATCCCTGTGGGACACCGCACGACATCTCTCGCCGTTTCCAATCTCCTTGGTGACCGGGGTAGACTATATACCTGTCGGACAGGTAGGCCTCGATTGTACGACAGAGGTAGTCGGGCACCCGGTGATACCGGAGTGCCGTCCTAATGCAACTCCAGGGTTGTGGAATAGGTAATGTTGGAAATCAACAAACTAACTTCTTCCGTAATCCCGTTGAGAGTAGAATCATAGGAAAATTCAGAATTTTCCTGACTAGTTCGCGGTAACTATTTAGTGTAATCCCGTAGATAGAAGAAAAGAGGAAGAATTACCGTGACGCCTAAACGGAAAGGGCTTCTAAACTAACACAGGTGGATTTTGGTCTGTAGGTAAAAGCCTAACATACCCCTCTCATTCCACACAGACTGGGGGATTAGATTATTTCTCACAGAACAATCCCAAGAAAAGTATGTTGCGTTAGCTAGTGCAACTAAATTAACACATTGACTCAAACGCTCTTTATGATTCGTTTTATGAACCGAGACGATAACTAATAGTTAACAAGTTATTCAATAAGTCAGTGTGTACATCTTGGTACTTATGTACCGTGTACGTCAGAATGGCGGGTGTACTTTCCCGTTTGCCTAAATTTTTTACAGTTATTTAGTACCTTCTGTGTACATTTATGTACCTTTCTTGAAAATCTGTGTATCTACACCCGTACAATGATATTTTAAAAATTAGGTAGGTACACCTGCCGTCCTGACGTCAGGACCGCGGGTGTATTGCTAACCTCTACTAACCAACATATGTAGCTAAGCGTACTGTATCAGTAAATTTGGTACCTTTTGTGTATCTGCAGATACAAGTATTAAATGAAGAGCACAACACAAAATGGGTATGTCATCTCTTTCTATCAGTGTATCATTATACTAGTTCGTATTACGGGACAAAATTCTGTTCTTCTTTAGAAGTTCAAGATATTATTTATTATATTATTCTTCTACATTAAAAAAAAAACTATTAAATTAATTAATCATTAAGTAGGTATCGACGCATCCCAATATGCTTAAGTAAGACAAGATAGAGAGATTTTGATATTTTATAGGATGGTACCTAGTTGTAGTTGTAGAAGTTTTTACTTCCACTCTGTCTTCTGCCTTTTGATATCTCAATAAATTAAACTATTTTGTCAGGTTCCACATACAATTACAATTATTAGCAGTCACTGGTGTTGAAGCCCAGTCGTCGACGGCGCGCACTGTTCCCTCGCGCCTCAAGGAGTTGTCAGCAACCGTAGGGATCCTGCAGAAGGGTCGAAGCCATTTAGGGCCAAGGGTTTGCGTCTGAAAAGGAAGGCTCTGGCCCTGGTATGTATGGCTATGTAGGAACTGGGTAGGTTGTTTAGTCAGTAAGAGTCTGACACTTGTTTTCCACTCCGTCCAAGAGCGGGACTCGTCAATGGATGATTTTTAACTACCACAAAAAAAGGAGTCACTGGTACTTCACCGTCGATATGTAGAAATCATCAACAGCATCAATTATCAAATTGTGTAAAAAAAAAAATTAGCAATAGACTTAAATTGTAAATAGTTGGTTACCTTAGTCAAAATAGGGGTAAAACAGGACACACTGCCTCTTTCTCGTTGTCTTATAAGATACATTTTTCCGCTTTTGCTTGTGAATAAAACATATGAATATAATGCTAATGAAAAAAGCACACTTTACAATTTGTAATAGTGCGTCTTGATCAATCCAGTTTTCCGTAGATTAAATAGATCCTTGGTCTGACATTACAATCTTGATAATTGTTGACTGACTACGATATGATGACATTTTTACTTAATAGATAATCCTAGAGATATTCAAGAAATTAGCGAAAAAGAAAATTTTTTTTTCTTCCCATTTTACTTATTATATCTAAGAGATTTCTTTCAGGATCTTTCTTTTTGGATCCGCTTTTGGCATACTTTATTTAGACCTGTTAGGTACTTACTGCCATAGAAATCCTACATCAAGGGTAAGATGAAATGATTATTCAAATATCAACAAATGTTAGCGTTTCAACGTTTGTCCAGTTTTATTTAGTTTCATAGCAATTTTACAGTACTTCGTTTATTTAATAATTGTATTTGCAAGTATACAAGAGGTTTTTTATGGTGGGAAAAATCATCGAATGACGAATCCCGCTCTTGGGCGGAGCGGGAGACTTATACTGACTAAACGACCCACCTTTTCTTCCTGCCTTAGTTCCTGGGCCCCGGTGTTCCGCTTTCGCATCAATCCTTGGCCCCAGACAAATCGGGAATGTACACCCGCCATTCTGACGTACACTATGTACCTAGTTATTACAAACATATAATAACTAGGTGTAGTTACATATTATAATTGTTATTAGGCCATCGTTATAGACTTGTTTAGATTGAGACTGTGTGACTGCGAACGAATCAATTTAAATAAGTATAACAATAAGGTAGAAAAGGTAGCTAATTTTTTAATGGAAATGGTAGCTAGTTTGTAAACTCTACTACGTACAAAGCGTTTTGGGAACACATGACTTATTGTTCTAACAGCTAAGGAGAGGAATTTCCTGCCGGAATCCGTTTAGGTATACATGTAAAGTATAGGTAGTAGCTGTAATCTAGGAGTCTTTATGTTAAGAATAAATAGGTTACTTCTATGCAAGCGTGTTGCATCATTGACCACATCTTCATTACCACCAGGTGAAATAGTGCTTAAGAATAAAATAGAAACGATTTTATGGTGTTTTTTGTTTTTATTCAGTAATTATGAGACCCATTGTAGAAACACGTGTGACTGTCGAAAGAAAAAAGAAGGAAATATAAATCGTAGGCATTTAGTCACGTGTCATCCTGCGCAAGTACTTTAAAAGTTAACAAAATCCAATTCCCGGTCCAGCTTGAGTGTAAGCACTAACGTCTCCGTGTCCCCGTCCCAGTTAGCTTTAGATCGGTCAGGGTTGACCTCATGCGGAAGGGGCAGCTTCAGGAAATATTGGGAAGATGTCACCGTGATGTTAGAGGTGTCTACAATTAAATCCACATTTTCTTTTTTATCTCCTGGCATTTTTACTCGGACGATAAGATTCTCGCAACTAGCTGACCCTGGCGTTTTTGGGCCAATCTGAAAAACCAAACAACATAAATCTACCTCATTAAAAGCTAGATTTTAATTAATACCCACTAAGCTATATGATGTAAGTAAATACATTAAGTTTTTGTTTGTCTTGATTAACATGTTACTAATTGGACGTTTTTGCTTACAAGTTAAAACTTTACAGTAGGTAGGTACTACTCTAAGCATAATTATTTGTTTGAAATATATCGCATGTTTAATCAAAGAAAGACGTAACACAAAATACAAGGCAGTTGAAAATTTAACCTTATTTTTTGATACGTAGGATTTCGAGATTTAAATACCCTTCTTTGACTTAGGTCTCTTTAAGATTAAGCATGCGATATGTAAGTACCTAAATTTATCTCAATAAACTATAGCGCCTCGTCATCAACGATTGCATCACTGCTTATCATCAGGTGGAAATTGGGATCGCAGTCAAGCTCTTTTTATATCAATTGAAAAAAATAAAACTATATTAGCAATCTGAAAGGTTTGCGCGTTAGCGATTCAGAAAATAATATGGCCAACGTAGACAAAGTAAGAAAGCTTCCACCCTGTAATGTACGTCGTTTTTATGGTAGGTAAAAATCATCTAATGGCAAATCTTGCCCTTGGGGGAAGCATGAAATAGTGTCAGACTCCTACTGACTAAAACAACCCACACCCGAAAATAAGCCTGCTAAGTGAATTTCAATTCATATTAAATTTCCACTAAAATGGAAACTTGTTATAGACTCAGAATCACCGTCTAAACGTTATGTATTTTAACACCACTGGATTTTTTATAGAGAAGAAGACGTAAAATCGATTTGCCCAGTATGCTATTCCGTATACATACCTAGGTACTGGGGCCCAGGGTCTCTGACTAGAGCCCAGGAGCACATTCTAAAAAGAAGGCTTGGCCCCAGTGCGAATGGCATTGAAGGAACGGGGTGGGGTGCTTGTATAGTTTAGAAGAATCTGACACTGTTTCCCCCTCCGCCCAAGCGGGATTCGTCATTGGATGATTTTTGCCCACCATAAAAACCCTGTTTATTTTATAATTCAATATACGAGCTATTAAACAACCCAACAAATAGTCACTTTTCATCTTTATATTCCACGACAGAACTACCCAGTTGCTTTTCAAGAACTCTATCTACTACAGCCTCCACCCAGGTAGGCACCTTCACCGCTCTAAGATTTATAAACATCTAGATTTTTGTAAATCTACTCTAAATATTTTCTCTCTATTCAAAGGGCCCGGCCCGTTTGTATATTAACATTTACTTAAATTACCTGAAGATACACATCTTCAGCGGACACGGACTGTTGGTAGTTCATGGTATACTCAGGAGTCTTAAGTCCTCCTAGACCGGCGCCAGTCATTCCAAGGGTTTCCGCCTCTTTTGCTTCTTGTTCCTCATATTCTTCAATGGTTTTCGGAGTTTTTGCATCTCCGGCTGACGGAATTTTCCCTCTTGTGGAACTTATGTCAAAACCTAAGAGAGAAAAAACATGAGGTTTTGAAAATAACTGTTAGGCTCTAGACAGATGGATCGCTTTTCAATTGCAATCCAACTGCAAATTGCAGTTCAAGTGCAATTTGGTTTGCAGTTCTATTGCAGTCGTGTCAACTGCATTCAAACTAAGTAAGTATAGCCTTACGGAAGCGTTATATTCCAATATTCAAATGACGGGTAACGATACCTGCTAAAGTAGGTACCAATTGCCCCTAACAATTTACAGACAAGGAATATAATAGGGCTGGTTGTATCCTTGGAATTGTACCAAAGTGAGCGAAAGTGATTTTGTTAAAGAATTCGCATCGTACTTATAGGTACATAAATCCCCAAATTCTCCACAGTATGTCTTAAAGAAATTATGGTATTGTTGTTTTCGATCGTTCCCGAACCGTTTTAGACACAGTTCGGGATTCGGGAACTATAATATAATATTCCACAACAATCATGTAACGCCGTCTAGTCTCAAAACTAAGTAGAGCTTGTGTTGTGAACGTACTAGACAAGACTAGACACCTGACAAACATAGTAATAAGTATATTTCTAAATACTCACATAGATACATATTACCTATAGACAAATTACACCCCAACACAGAGCAAACGATAGTCATCAACGATCTAATCACACAAACATTTCAAATCATATCTTGAGTATTCTTGAGTGGGAATTGAACCCACGACCTCCGGCATAGCAGTAAAGTCACTGCATGACTACTAGACTGACAGGCCAATCAAAGTATAATATAATATAGGTAGGTATTATAGGCACCAACAACAATCACTTGCGTCTTAATTGGATTGCCCTTCAGCCCAAACTCAGTGCTTCATCTACTCAAGCAGGTCTATGTTGACTGTATAATTGACCTCAGTTAGAGGTTTGAGCAAAAAGGATATCACCAGCATATGACACAGGTGGTAGAAAGAAGATAATCGTTAAGTACCTAGTAACGTGTCTATAAAAAGTGCGAAGAGCAGAGGAGTCACACCCTGTGCACATGTTTACATGTTTATATGGCGTAACTATAGGGTGGCAAGGCTGGCAAAATGCCACGGGCCCCTGGCATGACGGGCCCCCAGTCTAAGAAGCCAATGGGCTCAGAACAAGTAACTCAAAATTACAAAATTTATTATGGAAAATTCAAACACAATGGATATGATTTTTTGGGGGCCCCATCCAAATAATTCGCCACGAGCCTCAACCTCAAGTGATGTTGTTACGCCACTGCACGTGGCACATGCTAAGTAATGAGTATATCTTCCTAAATTGCATGTAGGTAAAGATCTGATAAAAGTTACAGGTATGTTAGCAGTTACCTGCAGATGGCAAATCATCTCCTTGCAAAACTTCCGGTTCAGGTGGCCTCAATAAGTTCACGAGATTTTCCATATGCGCCGGTGAGAACTCCATCTTTAAACGTTGCAACTTTACACGAGGTACCTACGTATCTACACCGCTAAACAAATTGAATAACTCAGGTTGAACAATGCAAAATAATATTTATTCTTTTATGTTTGTATAATCAATACAACCAACATCTAACGTTGCTAGGATACTTACCTACCGATCCCTACATACATTAGGTACTCTTTGATACCGATTTCCACGGATTTCAAATTTTAGGCACGGTAGTTTTTTTTGAGGTGGGAAACATTTAACGACTTTTTTAACGCTCTAGGGTTTTTTTAAATAGGAAAACATCCAATGACTTCAAGGCGTGTCAGACTTTTACTGACTAACACCCATTCCTGTTCCTTCTTTGCCTGGCGTTTCAGGGCCCCGGAATTACTTTTGCCTGTTGATGTGGCGTTCTTTTCGGAAAACCCAGGTCCATTAGTACGAGTGTTTTTATGAGGTGGGAAATCATCCGATGATTAGGTACAACTGACTAAAACCCACCTATCAGACTACAAGTGACTAAACTACCTATGTTTTTACGTTGTTAGACGATTCTTGACGAAATTTCGATTTCAGTTAGCGTTAACTGGCTGAGCCTGATATTTCTTTGAGGCGCATGGAACATTACGCAACGTCGACTAATCGGAATCCGTCTTTACGAGACAGCCAGACAGCAGCGAGCTACCGATTGCTAGTCGTCTGCAAGCCTGCAGTGGCTATGGATTGCCCTGCGACTTCCGATACCCAGGAAGTATCCTAAGTTCTATGGCAGTGAGTAGGATGGGCGTGAGGATGTCCGTTCACTCACGGTTGCCGCCTTCTCCATCGCTAGTAGATATTATTTCTTCGGAAGAGGCGACTACATCCCATTCTCTCTTGCTTCAGACCATGGCCTAAACAAGGGCCCTACGCGCTCCTCCCATGTGGGGCACACTTCCACCATATGCTTCACAGTGTTCGTCAGGCGATCCGCCAGTGGCGGATTTGCAGTCCTGGTCGCTGTAGGCCCCAGGCTACGTGCCGCCCCCTTTCTCAGCACTCATCATTACTAGACACATTATTCATCAATTACTTTATTCCCATTTTTAATTGATTCCGTAAACTGTGTAACTAAAAGTATTAGCTTATAAAGCTATTTTTGGACATTTAAATAAAACTTTTAAAACGGTTTTAGGTTTTATTTTTAATAAAATAAATGTTTTACAAAACTCATCTGCACTTAAGTGCAGCAAAATCACTTATTAAATTTTCGCAATCCAATTTGCGTAAAATATCAGTTTCTATGTTCAGCAAAGCAAGATCGTTTAACCTCTGCTGAGTCATTCTTGTGCGTAAATAGTTTTTAACTCTGCGCAAACAAGAAAACGATATCTATATACACACACACATACGAAGAGCAATATCCACGTTTGGGTAAATGGTTTGAAGACCTTCGGTTCGTAACCATTTCAACAAACTGACTGCACTCTTTCGTTCCTCATTCTTTATGCTGCAGTGAGAACGAAAATGAAGACATTCGTCTATAAAATTGTCTTCTAAACCAGTAGAATAAATCATTTTCAATACACTTACTCGAAAACTGCCTCTTATCGCACTCCTATTAGGTTCAATATAGCATGTATATCACCCAAGTGCTTTTTTGAGTTTATCACAACAAGGGCTTTTTTATTCCTTCCTTATCGTCACGGTCAAGGGTGCTTATTTTGTTTTACTTAGTTTATCGAATCAGGCGCGAGGCGTCCCCCAGAGTCGCTGGACGATCCCACGAAATTAGAAATTGACCAGAGCAGATTTGAATGCTATACCTACTTATATATTTCTTAAATTTCTACTGTATGTTTGAGATACGATTAAAAATTTTTTCTTTTTTTATTTCACAAGTAGTAAGTGTATTGAAAAACGTCGTTTGACACACGTGCAGATTTGTCATTGCAATTTCGAATTTCGCCTCGGTCGCAATGACAAACTTCCTGCACTTGTATCAAAATGTACTATTGTAATGCCTTGGCCTTATCTTCGACTTCTGAGATGCTTCACCGCCAAAAGGAGCCCGTTCACCTTGGCTCCTGCTTTTCGGGATGTATCCCTGGGGTGCACCGACCGCCTTCAGCTCTTGGGAATGGACATTTCCTCAGACCTCAACTTTGGGCGGTTCATTGAGTCCAAAGCCAAGGTGGCTGCTAGGAAACTCGGCGTTCTTGCAAAAGTCCGACGGTACTTCACACCGAATCAGCTTCTAATGTTGTACAAAGCACAGGTCCGGTCGTGTGTGGAGTACTGCAGTCACATATGGGCTGGTACTGCAAAATAATAATCTACACTAATATAATAAAGAGGTAAAGTTTGTTTTTTTGTTTGTAGGGGGAAATCTCTGGAACTACTGGTCCGATTGGAAAAATTTTAGCAACAATAGAAAGCTGCTTTACTCCTGAGTGACATAGGCTATATTTTATGTACGCGGGCGAAGCTGCGGGCAAAAGCTAGTAAATAATAATAATAAAGTTTATTTATTTTCTCTCAAAAAGGCTTAACATTCATACATATTAATAAATTAATGCAAATAAAGTATCCTTTGTGAGAGCTGGAGTCTATACTGGGTACAAGACCTGTGTGACAGAACTCCAGGCTCGCACCTTCAAAATTACAATTATTAATTGCATGTACGTCCCAAAACATAAAAGAAAGTTCCAAGGGTTGATAAAAAACATGAATAATTTAAATTGTGAGAATATTGTGTCCACTAGTGCAATATAAACACTCACGCCCCTAGGTCCGCACCGGACAGGGGCTGACATGTACGTATTCGAGAGTAAACATGTATATGTGTATGGGTTCATTGATTTCTCAGCCCATGAATACAGGTAAAGTCACAAGCAAATGCTAGTAATATATATATATTCAAAATGTACAAGTAAAGCGCTTTCAAATGATACCAAACACGGCATATTTATCTTAACTTTATTTTTTTACTTCGTATGTTTTGTCCACTAGAGGGCGCCACATTAGATTTTGTGAAATCCCATATAGCCTATAACCAGCGGACAATTAAGACGCTTCTAATGATATGTCATTTGTCGAATTCTGATAAGTAGTTTAGAAGTTACGAGGGAACAGATGAACATCCATACCCACATACATACATACATACAGGTCAAAATCATAACCCTCCTTTTGCTTCGCCGTAGTCGGGTAATAAAATAGACAAAATTTGTTAGACACTTTTTCTATTACATAAGTTCAATACTAATATACCTGCTACTAAAAAAAAAAGTTGCTGTCCATATTGCACTGCATTAACAATAAATAGATAATCCGAAGAATTATTTACCAGCAGGCTACAAACTAGGGCTAATTATTTATGAAGCTAATAAGTTAAAATAAAATACAAACAAAAACATTTAGTTTCATTTTATTATAATATTAGGGTTAATGCACAATTTTATATCTAATGCATGAAAATTAGTAAATAACACAAATAAGTAGGAAGAGATTTAAGGGAAACCATCATCATCTTCTTCTGCCATCTCCTTGGCAAGCTCCAAATCCTGTTGTTCTCTCTCACGTCTCTCTTCAGCACTCTCTAGTTCCTTCCCATATGACTTGGGTGGATATCTCATTGCCTTGACACTCTGGTTGTGCAAGTCCAAACAGAATGATATGCGTTGGTGGAAGGCCAGCTGAGGCTCCCTTGTGCAATATATATCTGAACTCTCCTTATTACTCATGTATCCCTTTTCAGGATCAAGAGTAGCCTCAATAACTCCATCACGGATAGCTTTAGCAACAATAAACTCTGCATCTTCAGCAGAGTCTAAGCCCAGTTTCCTAGCAATGTCTTTTGGAGAGATACGCGAGTATGACAGTCCAATAGAGCGGATGGCAGTTTTGATTACATTCTGTCTTAGACGAAGAATCAATGTGAAAGTGTGATCACTGCGGAACTGAGGGCCAAAGTTTTCAAGGACTTCTCCAAATCGCTGTAAGTTTCCAAGTCTTACTGCTTGAGTGAGTTGGAAGTAAGGTGCCAAAGCTTTTCTTAGAGGAGCTTGTCTAAATATAGCTCTTTCAGGAATATCTCCCAACAATAGCTCCACAACAATAGCTAACTTCTGAACAGTTTGACGAAAACCAACAGCAGCAGTTTGAGGAGCCTTCCTCAATGCCTGCACCAAATGTTTGTGGGCATCACTGTACTCCAGACGAGCTGCCTTGATTCTTCCAAGGTAGTACAAGAATCTTGCCCACTCATTGTTACTTGCATTTTCAGGAAAAACTGACTTGCTTACCAGTTTATCGGCTTGATCATACAGAGAATAATGCAAATAATTACGCAGAAGACAGTTAATGAGTACTGCTTGACCTTCATAGTCATTACGTAGGGTTGAAGTACGAAGTCTTGCATGAAGTAATCCTCTAATAAGGTCTAACTTATTAGTTAGTTCAAACACTCTTGAATGGTAGAAGTAGCACTTAGCAGCAATCAAATCAAGGGTTCTTCTGTTTTGAGCTAGGACCTTGTTCATTAGCTGCTGTGAGCACTCCGTAGCTTCTTCCAATCTGTTGGTGTCCAGCAGGCGAAGTAGCACTAACAGGTGCAAATATACGTCGACTTCTGGAACTGGTTGCTTGGGCGCACTGCGCGAGCGAGGCGGTTCAATTTCGACAGCGCCAGGTAGTGGGTTCTCCACAAACGCAAGCAAACCCTCTTTGTCAGTACTTGATGGATAAAGTTGGTTGAAAATAGCACGTAAAACATTGCCATTTAACTTCCTTCTGGTACTGGGAAGAGATCTCAAAACTCGCATTGCAAACCTCGGTTCTTTTGAAGTCACAGCTTTATCAATTTGTCTTACATGCTCCCTCAAATCTTGCACAGCAAGCACATCTGCATCCTTCTTTACTTCGGGTGTTTCTACATCACTAGCCGCTGCAGGACTTTCAACATTTTTCATTTCGACATCTTCCGCAGGAGCCATTTTATATGCTCTGTAACAATTTTCCAAATAAACACAAAAGACTTTATAAAACCACTGACTGGGCTAATTGTGATATTTTTCGACCCCTTTGTCAAAAAATGCCGAGTAACTATAAAACGGTACAGAATAATAAAAAGAACATCTTTAACATTTCAGAATAAACGCTATTGCGATCTCTTTCTTACACTAGTAAAAATATATGGCTGGCTTATTTTATTATTAGAGTTGCATGTTAAAAATCCAATTGTAACAAAAAATGATGAAATATGGAACACTTTTAAGAAGTAATAAGTTGTTCGGATACATTTTCGTCGAGTATAAGAGACGGTATTCTCGTTATTGTTACATTTTCGTAGTAAAAATTTGTCAAAGTAGCAAATTGTCAAAGTATAGTGGTGTAGATATCGAAAATTAAATACGAATTGGTGATCATGTCGTCTTATTTATTCAAAACATAACTATATAGTAATTTAGTCAAACCAATAATTGTCTCTCTGTTTTATGTGCTCCCCGGTCAATCTGCTTCTATTGTCTGGCACTGCCAAGTTCAGCAGTTCATGTTAAATTCCCTCGGTAAAGTTTAAAGTGAAGGACAGCTTTATGCGAAACATTACTGTCAGATCCGGAAAAAAATATCGATTATCGATATATTCTTATATTTTAAATAGCGATATATATAATCTAAAATTTTAAATAGCGATATTTAAAATATCGACGATAATTATCGATTATTTATTGAAAAAATATCGATATTTTTATATATCGATATTTTTTCTCAAGCCTATTGGTGAGTTGTTGTCGAATTTTTGACGTAGGAAACGCAATTGCGTCGCGAACGCGTTCTTGCTACGGAAACGGTTGCAAAAAATGGTGGTCTTTGTCACAATTGAAAATACATACATACTAAGCCCTTAGAGCATATAACCTAAGGAGACGGCAAGGGACGATTCGCCGAACAAATTTTTCTGCCACTTCTTGCGGGAGGCGAGGTCACTAAGAAAATTTGACATTACGCACAAATGCTACAAACCCATACTCTAAAAAAAAAGTCACACAATTGCAAAAAATACACACCCATCGACAATAAATCGTGTATTTACACGAACTATCATATGACAACAAACAAAAAATGCTAGTGATGTGACATATCCCAGCTTAACATTTCATTCATCAGGAACGAATGAACTGAATGTTACAATGTCTTTTTTTTTGTACAAATAATTTCTTTATTATCCATAAATGATGCTTATTTTACAAATTTACACTAGTATTACAAAAAGGTAAAGTTTGTTTTTTTTTCTTTGTAGAAGGAACCATAAACCTTTACTTTAATCAAAATTGAACTTTGAAGGTTTTTTAAAATAATGGGTGTAAAAATATACAAAACGTGTAGTAATCGGATTTTTTGTTTGTTGTCGTTCCTTTCATAATATTATTTATATATACCTATTAGATATTTAGATAACAATAAAAGCTATCTCGTCAAAATTACACGAAAAAATTACAAAATGTTTTTTCCGGTCACGGGGAAAACTGACTGTGTTCCAGATTTTATGAAATGACTGCCCCATTGTGTTTGTTATAAAAAGTCCCATATTTCGTCTTTCGGAGGCATCTCTAATGTTTAAACTTCTTTCTACTATTATTTTACTTCGCCATTCAAAATCGACATCAAATATTGTGATGTTTGATGTCGATCTGCGATTTTTTATATGTTATAGGTGCCTTGAGAGTAGTTAACACCCAATTTTGTAATCCTGAAAATCTTATCCTACCCTTATGGTGAATACTACCCTAAGTAAGCTTTTCTCAAGTATGTTTGCTAAATAATTTAATAAAACTCTCTAAATTTACTAGTTTGAGTACAACCCCACCATTCTAAGTTCATCAGTTCAAATCAGTTGCGAAGATACAGCAAATTAGATTGGCGATTCTTCTGTAGTGCTCGGAAAACTGTGAAATGCGGGTTAACGAGGGTAAAAAAAAAAACAGAGTTGCTCCAGTTGATCTATATTTATGTAAACAACGTACATATGAATCTAATGTAGTAGCTCCGTATTCGCTGGAAAAACCTCACGGCGTTAGCACTTTCCGTATGACGCAGGTCCTCACCGGATATGTCAAGTTTGTGAGATACCTGCACCGGATTCGTGTGGAAGAGATGCCCGGGTGTCACCACGGGCGGTCCACACCGCCCAGAGGATACGGTTGAGCACACGGTCGAGGTTTGCCTCGTTTGGGCAAAGCATCGCCGTGTCCCCGCGGGGGTGATCGGCGGCGGCCACCGCTCGCGCCGGGCTTTGGTCGCCTCCTTCTGCGAAGCAGTAATGCTAGCAAACAAAGAGACTGACCGCATAAGACAATGGCGCTCACGCCCCAGACCAGTTTCTGAAAGGAAGGTCCGACCTCCGATATGAAGGCTAAGAAGGAATGGGGTAGGTCATTTAGTTAGTAATAGTCTGACACTATTTCCCGCTCCGCCCAAGAGCGCGATTTGTAATCGGAAGATTTTTCCACCATAAAAAAGTACCTCCGTATTTTTTAAGTCTGTTAAAAAAGAACTACCTACTTTCTAGCAGTGAAATATTGAATTGAATTGCCATATTTACTCCTGTATTTAACTGCAATGATATTCTTTATTCCCATTATGGTATTTTTTTATTTTATAACCGGTTTATTCAGACACAATATAGACAAACATAAACTATTACTGAATATGCGAATGAAAACGCATTTTATTTTACTAATCATTCACTCACATTGTCGCAGCCATATGCGTCCTGTACTACGTAAACTGTCCACGTACCACTATATTTTTCTATCATAATGGTATAAATTTAATTTCGATAATGTACAATGTAAAATAAAACTATATTATCGCATAACGCATTCTAACATAGGATAAGAAACACCATAGTTTCGTAAATTTGTAGCAGCAGATTATTTTTTACAGCTGGAAACTGCATAACTAACCATTTTTAAAGAGAACTTTTTTACGACACAAAACGATACATTATGGTGGTCGGCCGCGAATGAACTAGTTTTATATAACGTGCATGGTCATATGGCCAATGTACTTTGGCAGAGGGGTATGCTCTGCTTTGCCGTCTCCATAGGTGCTCTAAGCTACCTACTGATTCTGAGCAACCTTGAAATTGCACTTAGGGCCGACTGACTGCTGTATAGTAAAAAATATATATTTCTGTAATTTTTTATATTATTTAAATAAAGCACTAAGAAGCAGATAATTATATCCTATTAAGAAACATTTTTTATTTTATATTTACTCTGTGTTTTCCATAAACGGAAAAGCACCTCCGCAACTGTCATATTAATTGAAATTACGTGAGAAAAAATTTTGAGCTCTAATGTAATCCAATAAAGTTGTTTTCTTTTTTTTGTATCAGTCTTCCGTACGTAGCACCTTTGTCTATAAGCATGCTTTTGTCTTTGGCTTGCCTATTCCATAAACTATAGACGAGACAAAACTACTAGCATTGCCTGTAGTTGCTTAACCAATATACTGTACTTGTAAAATACGGATAAAAAGCTTATAAATACTAATGTTACAATCGAATATTCTTGGATTACAACCATCACATTGTCGCAATAATTGCGTGTGCCAAAAGTTATAAGCAACGGACGCGCTTCGGCTGCAGGGGACCGGTTGATTCTTTACATAAAATTTCAATGTGTTCTGGAAATGGTTTGCAAAGAGGACGTGGTATCATGGTTTAAAGAATTGGAAAGCTATAAACGCATAGACGCAATGTGTACGTTATTAAATATGTGTTTGCCATTTGAACTGCGTTTCATTGGCACATACCTAGAGGAGCTAGGTAAGCGGGACTTTCAGGAGTTGCGTGGTGCCGAACTGAGAGCCAACAACCCCACAGACCTGGCTGCGGATATTGGAGGCGCCAACACAGACCCCAGGACGCGACGGAAAATGGCATTGTATGTATCGTTGTTGCGCTCGTGTAATTTCGCGTGTGCTACCACATTGTACAATGCCATGGTCAGTTTGGAGCAGAGTGGCCTATTGAAAGGCTTGTACGGCGATCTCCTGGAAGAAATTTTACTCCTGTATACGATGGCGTTACATCATCCAGCGTTTACATTTGATCAAAAGTCACATTTTGGTGAAATATTAGATAAATTAAAAATGGAAGATCAGAGGATACAATTTTCTGAACCACAAGAGCATATAAATGTAGTGCCAGTGAGTGCATGCCATACACAGTCAAATATCACAGCAAACATGTCAATCCCACCGCCTAACTTGTCTGGCATGGGGCCTCCGCCTGGTATTGTGTTTGTCAAAACATCTGGGGTGCAGGTCAGTGTTGTCATATTCTTACACCACTTAGCATAATGAATTACAAATCTGCCTTAGTAATACTATGATCAAAATTGGTTAGAAATTAAATTATTATTTACATTAAGTAAATAATATTTTGTTGCAGTCATGTTTGTAGAAGACCTACCTATTTATAAAATCACAATTTGATTCTTCTTTCTTTGAATCTAAATAGCGTTCATATTGTCAAGGTTATTGTTTGAATAAGAATTCATGTATGATAATGTAAAGTGTCAACTTTGGCATTTATTTAGTATCTCAAATTGGAGGTTGTTATTGAAAAAAGCTTGGGCACTATTTGAGATCTAAGGACAAAAGTTCATTGTTAGGCAAACTTTCTTTTAAATTTACCTATTAAAATCTTAGTAGACTAAAAAATTTATAATTTCTTATTAGAAATTAGTATTAACACTACCATCCAAAAGTTTGGAAGCAGCAAAACAAATAAAAGAAAACAAAGATGTCAATCACATTACATTCAAAATTAAACAAACTATTACATCAAGTAAAAGTTTATCATGTAATATGAAAATAAAAATTTTATATTAGTTAATTTTCTTTTAATATATTCATTCAAATTCTAGGCTTTCTATCTATGATATCTTCATAAGATGAAGATTTAGTTCCAGTTACTCTCTGATTGTAACCACAAATTTTCTGAGCTTGTTTTCACCCATTCATTGAGTTCAACCCAAATACGGCCAAGTGATGAAGATGGAACTGTATAATTTTTAAATTCTTTTTATATTCTCTGTTATTCACCAAGTTCTCACATAGTTTCGAAAAAAGCTTAGGATCATTATCTTATTCAAACTGGATTTAAAAACAAAGATATTGGGTTCACTGTCTATGACGGGTTAATTATTAAAGAATTATCAAGGAGTGTTAAAAAAAAAGACAAAACTATAACAAGAATAGGAAAAGAGAAGCATAAAAATAGGAAAAGTACAGTCAAAGCCGTGTTTTAAATCTTTGATTGTAAACAATTACTCAAGGGCAACTTCAATAATAAATGATGGTGCTAGTTTCACCCTGCCCTGCATTCATAAATATAATTAAAGTAGGGTAAAGTTTTTACTTCAACTGTTCAAAAATGCTTCGAATTGCAACTCTCGGTCTTTCTTTTATAACGCGAGTAGCTACCCTAGTTAAACCAACTAATTCTTAACTCTCTCAAAAAGTTATTATGTTCACAATATTAATTCTACAATAAAAATAAAAGAGTACATGATAGATTAATCCATCTATTATGTCATAGAAACACTGATTTATTTCCTCATTTTCATAATGCTTGCTACAACAAGTCATTTGTGCATTTGCTTGTACATGTTGGTGAGATATTGTCATGCGTGATCCTATCAGTAATAATAAAAAACTCATGGCGGTTCTCTCATTTATGTTTTTCATTACCATTAAAATTATTCTAATGTAAATAATTCATTAAAATGCCTCACTTAATAATTTATGGTATCTTTCAGTACATGTTTCATTGTTATGGATGAATTTTATCAGTTATCATCATTATGTCAACATCTACATATGCAAATATACATGTAATTAAAGAGAGCATTACTTTTGATACATAGTTTAAAAAAAAATGATACATTGTTTTTTTTTTAGTATTTCATGTTGCATGATGAAAGAATAAAAACTGGTTTGCTTGCAGCTTTAACATAACAAAACAAAGAATCAGCATTGTGATAACTTTTATGTAATGTTTAAATATAGTCTGTTGTATTTCAGCCTCAAAGTACAGACACAGTGACAGACCTGAGTTCTCCGCCAGTGTTGGCTGGGGCCGGGGGAGTAGTGCCTATGATGAGTGAAGTTCCACACCCTCCACCGGGCATACCACTCCCTCAGTACAACATGGGAGAATACATGGGACACACAACATGGCCTGCAAATATCATAGTATCACCAATAAACCAACCACTTGAGGTAAAACATTTGTCATGTTTCATTATTTTGCTATTTTTAAAATAGTTTAATATGTTAAAATTTTATGACATTGATGCTAACAATATAAAACAAGAATCATTTATTTTATAGCTTGATACATGATTTATATTCTAATAGTTTATTATAAAGTGAAGTCATCGGTAAAAGATGTTTTGGTATTCATTATTTCTTTATCAATGTAATTCAGTTATAAGACAAAGATCTTGTGACCTAGGTATAAAATAAATCTCATCTACACTTGTTATTCTCTTTGTAACGGTTAATATGATAACATCCTTATATTTGCAAGTCACTTATGTGCAATAGGAAATGTGCATAAAAAAATTTTTGTTAACCAAACAATTTCAATACAATAGAATGGTGTGGGTGGCAGCTTCATACAATGTAGCTACTTATCCTTTCTCTCAACCTGAAGGTGCATATTTTTGTCCATGATATGTAAAAATACCTTAATTGTGAAAAAACATTGGGCTTTCCTATAAATTAGTAGGAAAGCAAATAAAACATTAAATTCCATGGGTCAGCGCAGACCGAACTGCAAAATGTTCGCGCATGGCCGACCAACATTTTTAGTGGCCAAATGGGGCTTCCTTGACCCATCACAAGTACAGTGCCGGTGTGGAGCCCCTTCACAGGATATGCGTCATCTCCTTTCTGGCTCAGCTTGTACTACCATCTGCACCTTTAATGACTTGTACGAGGCCAATGAGAGCGCTGTCCAGGTGGCTAAATATTGGTCGGACAAAATTTGAGTCAAATCGACACGAAAAGAAGAAGAAGACTGCTCGAGCTTGCAGGCACCATGCTCGACCATGCGGGGCCATCTCTGTTACTGACTTGACTGTGTGCGAGCTGCGCGCGGAAACGCGCGATTGCTCGAGCGCGCTCGTGCATGTAAAATGCATACTTAAACACGCAGTCGGCTTGCTCGAGCATGGTCGAGCATCTAATTTTGAGCGTGTGTTCAATTTATTTATTTATTTATTAAAACTTTATGCACATAACACTTTACAAAGGCGGACTTAATGCCTTATGCAAATATTAATCATAAAATATTTTTTTATGATAAAGTTATTTTTTCTGCTCTGCTCTTGGTGTGTGTTGACCCTATGTCAAATTTCTCTATCATAACAGCGGCTATTAACCTTAATAACTTTGTTATTGTTGAAGAAATTCAGTTTAAAAAAAATCTAGTAAAAAAACATGTATAGGTTTACCTATTACACAGAAAAAAAATTGCATATAGATCATACAATTTCATTGTCACCCCCATTTGATAAGTAGGTACTTCACGGTCGTAATCCTGAGCAAGAGGCAAATCGGAGCTAAATTGGACAATAATCGCTATTGTTGCATTGTGTGCAGTATTGCGTATTATGTCTAAGTTTACAGATAATATGCGCATATATGAGTTAGGCTAATTTAGACTATATTATACAATACTCGGTTTAATGTTATGAATTATTGCTATATGTGTTGTCTGTTAAAATGAAATCAGTTTTGAGATTAGTTGTGACTACTCGCAGGTAATAAATTACACGGCGGCCAGTGGCGCTCCGACGTCGCCGCTGGTGTCGTCGCCGGGCGACAGCCGCGCCGCGTCGCCGCGCGCGCGCCGCCGCCCGTCGCGCGAGCGCTCGCCGCCGCCCGGCCCGCCCGACCAGCCGCTGCCGCACCAGCTTGCCGTCAACTTCGAGAGCCTGTCAGTCGCCGAGGTGGGTCCCTCTCTGCACCAACGCGGCCCCTACGCCGTGCTTACAGCAGAACTACTTCGCCACAAACAGCCTCCTGCATTCATGCTGTTTTCTCATGAGGCGAGTTTAGCTGCATAATGTCGCGCAATCTGTATATACGCAAAGATTCGTTCCCATTATGTTTCTTGTACGCATAGTAACGCATGTTATCGCATGTAGCTTTGCACTGTTGCACTCCTTTGACAATCGAGTACGAAAGTTACTTTTCGTTGTTTGTGTTTATTTGTGCGATATTATGCATTACTGTAATTGCTAGTGAGGACACTAGATGCGGTCTGGTGAGTCAAGGTCGTGTATTCATTGACTTACAATATCTTATCCGGCCGAAAGACCGAATGTACAGTACGGCCGTCGGATCTTGGCGAGTCTGAAGTTAGGCTCTGCGAATTTTAGCGCTTGAAAACTCGTACAAAAATAAAGGTTTAAAAAAATGCCAATAACAGTTTTTAACAGCAATAAAAACTGCAAATTGCATTTATTTGTTTAAGGATTTATTTTTTTACGAGTTTAAGCGCTAGAATTCGCAGAGCCTAACTTCAGACTCGTTAAGATCCGACGGCCGTACTGTAGTTGCATAGAAACACCCTGGTTGCGCACTTAGTAAATTGCGATCGAAAACATCGCATTTTATAACGCCAGTAAAATGATGGATGTCTTTTGTACGCATTGGCAATTTTTGTATTGGAAACAAATCTGTGCAAACTTGTGACTGCACCCAGTGTGCAGTCAGCTGTCCAACGACATAATGCATGTAACAGTAATAAAACTTTTCAGATGCGTCATAATATTGGTGACGAGCGGTTACGTGAACTAAGCGCGGTACATCAGCAGCAGTATCGATCCCTGGAGAAGCTGAACGGCGTGCGGCGGCTGACGGGCCCGTACATGGCGCCGCGCTCGTCGTCCGACAGCGGCTCCAGCGCCGCGTCGTCGCCGCCCGACACGCCGGCGCCCGCGCCGCGCCGCGCCGCGCCCGGCCCGCCGCCGCCCGGGCCGTTCCTGCCCTACCCGCGCCCCTTCGCCTACCCCACGCCGCCGCCCGCCTTCCGCCCGGCGCCACCGCCCTTCGCCAACGGCGAGCCGCCGCCGTACGCCACGCCGGCGCCGTACGCCGGCTTCGTGTCCGTGCTGTACGCGCCGCCCAAGCTGTCGTGCTGGAACTGCGGCGGCGCGGGCCACGCGGGCCACGACTGCAAGGAGCCCAGCATGGAGGAGATGACGCGCGCGGGCGGCTACCAGCTGGACTTCGGCGGCGCGCCGCCCGAGCCGGCCGACAAGTAGGTGGCTGGAGGAACTTCGCGACGTCCTTGTTTGATCTGTCCAGATTAGTACCAAAGTGTGAGGTCAAAAATTGTAAATATCGACCTCGGTCGGCCCGTACGGCTGCTGTCGGTACCCGGCGTGACGTGAACCCTTGGAACATGAAACCCGAAGGATTTGTTTTGACGTAGAATGAGATATTAGGTAGATCTATGACGTTATTATTACGAGCGCTTAGCGGAATAATTTATTAGGCGGATGAACTATCTGTAATGTTTAAGAGTAATTGCACTTTCGAAGTATTTTAGTAGGATTTGATGACATTCCAATGCTTTTATTTGATTGTTTGCATTGTAGTATCTGATGAAATTAACAAGAATCAAACAATAATTTTTATAACATTCATCATGGAAATTAATAATTTATTTAATTTTTTCGAAATATGCAGTTCTTCTATACAAAACCGCTTTGATATGAAGCGCATTAGATAAGATTTGATAAAACAACAATGTTTCAATTTATTTATTTAATTTAAATTGATTGCGGTAGCAAACATAACATCAATAATATAACAAATTATCTACAAGGACCTAGTAAAATGTATAAAAAAGTGGATTTAAAAGCAAATGAAGCATTCATCATATTAGATATGTATATAATATAACCATCAACTCGGCTGTTTATTTGAAATAGCTGTGTGATAAAAATTTGGCGATATTTTGACCTGGACATTATATAACGATACCCGTGAATATCACTGCTAGGGGTCACAGCTTGAATATTATCAAAATATTTTGATGAAAAGACCACATTTAACCTCGGAAGCTATAGAAGTTATTGCTCCATTATAAATTGTCTATTTAATAAAATATGTGCAGGTTATTTATTGGTCATGATGATCACTTTATACAAATTTACTGATGCGAATTAGACACATTCAATTCTTTTTCATTCTTTTTCATTCTTTTCACTTTTCTTATGCCTTTTCAGTAGTATTTAGGCACTACGAATCTTTTTTACCGACCATTCCGTGTCGCTTCAACAAAATATTTGCTTGGTTGGTTGATTTGAAGCCCATAAGTTACTGAAAACAGCCATCAAGACGAAGGTTGCTTGCAAAGCAAGTCTGTCTTAATTCATGAGTGTTTGTGCACACATGCGATGTGAGTCGGTCATAAGTAGCCGAACTGAAGTGCTAGTGTAGTGAAGTGCTAGGGTTTGCGCACTAGATTTAGTTCGTTCTAATTTTAAACATTCCTAATTCGGGCTGATTGATTCCGAACTCTAGTGTTTAATTCAGATTCGCATTTTATCTAGTGCGTACTTAATGATCTACGACCCACACTTCATATCATATCATTCGTTAGCGTGAAACCTATTTTAAAACATCATTGTTTCAGTTCGTCTAACGATTGATAGAAATAGAGCGATTTTTTAAACAGGTTTTGCTGTAAAAGTCTGCAGACATTTGTAGTGCATCCATGCATACAAATTTTGAGTAGTGTAAATTGTACGCGGACTTCGTAAAGCTCATTGCTAGATGACATGTGGCTACAGAGAATCTTGCATTATTTTTTCACTTTGAGTGGAGCTAGAGGCAGTGTAAAAAACTTACCTGTTGTTCAGTTGCCTTTTGCGTTCAAAAGCCGCGGTTACTATTGCGCTGAAACCCACAGTCCCCAGAGAGCCTTGCATTCTATTTCGCTTTGAACTCGAATTTAGTTGATTAAATTATCAAAATATAGACGCCTCATGCTGGATTATGTAATGCTGATTTGTGTGGTTTATAATTTTATTGCCATATATTTTTTTTTCAAATTTAATTATTGCTTGAACCAATGCAAAATAAAATAATAACGTAATTATTATTTTATCGCCAAAAAGCTTATGTAATATAACTTTAAAATTAATTTGATTTGATTGCATTACGATACAATAATAATTAGTTTAGAACCAATTTGTTCAATCAGTTTTAAATTGTTAAAATGAGAAAAATTTAATGATTTTGATCATATTCATAAAATTTAAGAATCTGAATCATAAATTGAAAGTGCAATTATTTGTAAACATGTACACATACAGTTCTAGTGTTGAATTTTAAGGGAATTCCACCCGATGCAGCAGCGTCTATATCATAGTTATGTTTGAATTGGCAGCTTCACAAAACTTTAAATAAGGGCCTTACATTGTAAAGTTGAAATCAAATAAAAAAATTGGTACAAACACATTCATTGATCAATTTTATTATCTTACAAATAGTTAATTAACATGTCATTTCAAAATGAGTGCCATATATTGGTGTATAATATAATTTTCATGTTTAGTCTGTATGAAGTCTTAAAATTTATTTAGGTGGTAGTATGATACAGTGAATAAGTCCCATCAACGCTATCTATAGTTTATTTTTCTAAAACAGTTGCCTACAAGTGTCTAATTTGGTGTTAACAAAGTATTTGGAATATGAGAAAGATCTTCAAAATAAATTCACCATGAATAAACAAACAAAAAAATTGCAAAAATCGATTCATGATTCTAAACTATTTGGAATTGTGATCATAAGCAAAAAAAAAATCTATTTGAATAGGAGACCAGCATGAAACTGAATTTTTAAGTTATATGATAATGCACATGACAATTTAGTACATCTTCATTAGTACAAATTGAAATTTGTATGTGTTGAAAAATTGAATTAAGACGATTAGTTAAGAGATTTCATTAAGTGACATGGTTTTATAAGCTAGTATAATATCATAATAGTAGAGGTACTCTAGTGTTTGTTTTAATTGTTAATAATATAATCAAAAGCAAGTGTGAATAATGTTAGGATAAACCAAATCTATCTTCAATAATTGGTAACATTGCTGTGCTGCTTTTGCATCTCATACATCTTTGAGATGCTATGGAATTCCCTAAAATTCTTTGCTCTACCTTGAATTTCTCCTACAACTTCTAAATAATACAATATTTTTTTGTCTAAATTATCAGAATTTGTAAATATGTTGCCTACTTCTAAACTATTTAATATACAGTTCAAAGTCGAAATGTGACGAAATTATATAGAAACGTACTGAATTTGTTTCCTTTGTCTCAAGACTGATCTCTAATACTTGCAAATTATTGGGCTTGTAAAGGCTGGTGACGCCCGTTGTCGCGTGGCGGACATTTTCAAAACACAGGACTGTTTGTTCAATGGTTGAGAAGCAGCTGAATAATATTGTGACTGGCCACACGTCGTGTGAATGAACCTAGTAATGTTAAACCATTTTATACTTATGAGTTGAACAAGGGATTATTTTGATCAAGCTCACGAAAATGCAATGCTCTTAATTAATGTTTATAATAATAGTCATTGTAAATAGTTACAAATATGTAAGAGAGGTGGCACGTCGCATCCGATGTGTTCATATTTTGTAAATAATTCAGTTTATATAAATTAGTTAATATTTAGAGATTGACTATATTTGTAAATTACGTTGTAATAACTTGAGTGTCCCTATAGAGTATATTCGATTGTTTCTCTATGATCACTGTCACAAATCACAATTTGCATTTTGAAGTCCCAGTTTTTTGAAGAAAAGTTCAAATTAGAAGGGTTGTATAATTGTTTTTGCATAATTATAAAAAAGTAATGTTTTTTAATGAAGTCAGATGAGTGACGCGCATGGGTGGGTGCTGGGTGTTGTCGCTGTGGCCGGGAGACGCAGCTTCCGACACGTTTGTTGATGTTGTTTATTCATTACTTTACGACTGTATTCTCTTGTATTTACGCACATCAATATGTTTGCCGAGTTGTGTGCCTTCAACGCAGAGCCGATGCAAGGAGAATATGTTTGTGTGCTATAAGTGATTAATTGAATAGTGTAACTGTTAACAGACCGTAAGGGACTATTATTTTGTAAGATACATGATATGTCACTCCTTATGAAGGTTGTAAGTTCACATAACGTAACTTTTGTGTTATTTATATCTTAACAATTTTATTATGATATTTAAAACAAGTTGAAGTATAGATTAAAAATAGAAAGAGTAACTTAATATTTGTAACTTTATAAGTATGCCTTTAGTCTAGCCCCAGTGTGGTACCGTTGATGCAATAAGATGATAAGCATTACATACTGCATATCATGTTAGAATATTCAATTGAGTGTGATATTGAAGTGGATTATCTTACCGTTTGCGTCTGCTCAATTGTTTTCGACAAAGTACATTTTCAGTGAAATCGGTAAATGTGTAACTAAGAATTCGTTTTCTACATAGGCAACAATATTATAATGGTCGGAAATGTCTATGCAGCTTTACTTTGTACTAGTGGAGTATGAAAATATTTTTTTACTTTGTACAGAATGTTATAAATGTGATACATAATTTTTGACATAATTAGAAATTGTGATTTAGTAAGGTGTGTAGTTTATAAAAAAAATATGAAAAAAACTCGCTTTACTAAATAAATGATACTATTCTACAGCTATGTAATGTTGTTTTCCCACGTTTTTATATTTGGGTACATATATATTCTAAGCTGTTGTACCTATTGCTAGTAAAATCAAACTCCAGGAAATAGAATGTTTCGGCCCGGTATTGTCAGACCTCTGTATCCCACCAATGCTGTGAATCATTTGCTTCCTGAGAAATAAACAACCAAAATCTACAATTTCGTGTTTTTATTACAATCGACATCTACGTGTATTTTAAGTTAATTTCATTATTTTTCACAGTGCAGTTTATTTTTAATTGCTCTGTAGGTGATGGTCCCAAAAAAAGTCAAGTAGTTATTAGGTATCTACTTTTAATTTTATTTCGGTATCAAACATTCTTAGACAAACGATGAGGAGAGTCCTTAAAAACACCTAACACCTGCATGCATCTGTACTGTTTTTGAAGTACCGACGTCGGGTCTTGGAAAGTCTGAAGTTAGACTGCGAATTTTAGCGTTTGAAAACTCTTACAAAAATAAAGGTTTAAAAAAAAATGCTAATAACAATTTTTAACCGGAATAACAAGTGCAAATTGCATTTATTGTTTTATGCCATTAATTTTTTTACGAGGTTTTAAGCCCTAAAATTCGCAGAGCCTAACTCGCCAAGATCCGACAGCCGTACTGTAAGTGATAAAAAGGGCGTTTTAATTAGGTTATACAGTATTGGTCAGCAAGTGTTAAAACTTGGTAAAATACAGCTAGGTCATAGAAAAAAATAATTGTTCCGCCATATTGGATACGCCGCCATGTTGGATTTAGAATGACGTCACACAGTTAATCATGCATTGTCATCCGAACTAAACGTGTATACCAAATTTCAGCTCAATCGGAAACCGGGAAGTGAATCAAATTTAAGTTGCAAGATTTGATTATAGAACGACAGACAACGGGACAGGTGAAACTAAATAAAAGCTTGTAAAAAATAAATACCTACTTATCGTGTTTACGATATAGCACAAACGTTTCGTCAGATTTTATACAGGAGTAAATCTTCCAAGTTTTCTACTTATAGGTTTTTTACCTATAGATAAACATATTTAATTCTCGTAGTTCGACGAATCGCCCACATAAATCATAGGATTTATGGGATCTGTATGTAGGTAACATTTGTTCATAATTTACAGTAGGTATTTTTTTTTTAGTTGAGTAGGTAAATCATCCAATGTATATCACCCACCGTCCTTGGACGGAGCGGGAGATAGACGACTGAGCTCGGCCCTAACAGCTACCGGATGATCGGACGGTGTGCTACCTATTGCTCGCCATCAGCAAGCCTGCGTTTATGGCGGCCGGAAATGGGGTCTGAATCCCTGCAGCGGTTTGGGCCGTTGCCTGACGCGTGCGTTCTCCTCTGCTAGCATTGCTTCGCAGAAGGCGACTGCCTGCCACTCCTCGCTTCGGACCATGGCCTGTACCAAGGATCGGCGCGAGTGATAGTAGCCGTCAATCCAAGCGGGCCACACTACCGTGACCTCAGGTCGGTCCACGCAGTGGTCACACCTGGGCCTCAGTTCCACACGAATCCGGTGCAGGAACTTCCCGAACTGACTTCCCGAACCTGCGTCGTGTGGAATAGTAAACTTTAAGATAATATTATGACAATTTGTCGACTGATTAGCTCGCGTCGATCTAATCTGTATCCATCTCATTAATTGCGATTAATTAGTCATCACGTCACGTAAGTATACCGTGAACAAGCTTGCCTATCAATCATAGTCATTAATCCTAGTCTAGTTGGTATGTTTAGCTATACGATTTGTATGTGCGAATTGCTCATTTATATGGATAAATTAATAATAAATTGCAATGTTTTATAGAAATAGTTAACTATTATTGTTTATTATTATACTTACTAATAAACAATAACCTGGCAACACTAGCTGTCAACTAGTCGTATTTTTATCACAGCAATTTTTAAAGCAAATACCTT
Organism: Mythimna loreyi; assembly: GCA_029852875.1. Taxonomy (NCBI): domain Eukaryota; kingdom Metazoa; phylum Arthropoda; class Insecta; order Lepidoptera; family Noctuidae; genus Mythimna; species Mythimna loreyi. The sequence continues at coordinate 10,207,244 of CM056786.1, forward strand.
ACAATTTTTAGCCTGAAATTTCAGTCCACACGCAATATAAAAACGATATAAAATAAATACATTATAAAACCTTCATTAAACAAGCAAAAAAAAATGAAGAAAAGAAATGTTATGTGCTCAGACCAGACAGGTGACACATGTCACAGAATAAAATCAAAGAATTGTTGATGATGAAATAATTGCGATGATAACGAGAGCAGCTGCCCGTCGCGCACGACTTCCACCCCCGGGCTCGTCGCTCAGCTCCGCCCCGCCGCCGCCGGACCTCGGATCACCAGTGTCACCGGCGGCTGCAGTTGCGTCGAGCTCGAGCGACGAGTATTTTTCCCCGCCGACGTCGCCAACACCTGTGCGTCGGCCGGGGAGAAGCCGGCCACCGATCGGCTTAGGATCCAGGGGCCAACCGGCCCCTAGCAGGGTCCCCGCTACCGGTGGTTGTGTGCAGCGCATGAGATGGACTCAGTCTATGAATGAGAACGTCATGCGCGCATATTACGGGGCTACAGAGGGGGGAACTAACCTCACTGCGTACCGTGTTAGAATGCTGTCTCTATTCCAGGACCTTGAACCAACCATAGACGTCTCGGCGCAACGATTGTCGGATCAGGTGCGGGTAATCCAACACAACCATAGGTTGGACGACGCCACACTTGATAGGCTGCGCTCAGAGGTACTGAACAACCGTATCGTCTCGACTCCGACTCAGACCGTGGTGCTGCCGGCGACTGACGCAATCCCGCCGCGGTCCGATAATGCCGAGAATGAGTTAGATGATAGGGTTGACACAGTAAGTAGCCAGTGCAATGAAAGACTGAGGAGCGCACTGGAGGATGCGCTTCGCGAGTATAGGTCCACTCCAACCGAACTTAGGCCTCGGTTACCGCGATTACCTGTGCACAGACGAAATATGGCGCTAGTGTGTGCTCTGAACTCGCTACTTAAGAATATTTTCGAGAGTAGCGAGGACCTTGTTGATACGCACTCAATCCTGTATTGCGGGGCTGTTGCGGCATGTCGTGTAGCTAATATCAAGTTTCCAAGTTGTGAAGTAGCTACGCGACCAAAGCCTGCCGCCCCAGCCTGGCAGCGAAGGATTGAGGGACGTATCGATAAGGCCAGAGCACTCATTGGTAAGCTATACTGCTTCAGGGAGGGCAATACACGTCCACGTGTGATGCGATTCGTGAGACGGGCATTCTCGGGAACTGGAATTCCGCCCCGAGAATACATATCCCGTGTCACGGAGCGCATCGACTTCCTGAAGCAGAAAGTTTGTGCATGGGCCAGTCGTATCCGACGGTATAAGCGGCGGGTTGATAGATACTCGCAGAATCGCATGTTCCAGAGCGATGAAAGGTGGGTGTACAGAGCTTGGGAGCGACCTGATAAAAGTGTGACCGGTGTGCCCCGCCCGGATGATGCCGCCACGAATGCATTCTGGCGCAGCATCTGGTCGGTGCCCGTCTGTCACACTGATGATGGCTGGATGCGTGATGTTGAGCGCGCGTGCGTAGCTGTACCATTAATGGAAAAAGTTGTCATTAGTCCATCAGACGTAGCTAGAGCAGTTCGTCCGTTACCAAATTGGAAGTCTCCAGGACCGGATGGACTGCACAACTTCTGGCTAAAATGGTACAGCAGCGCACACGCGCTCCTGGCATCTCAATTCCAGTCATCTTTAGAATCTGGGTCTCTACCCCAGTTTTTAACAACTGGTATCACCCACCTGCTCCATAAGACAGGTAGTCCCACGGAACCCAAGAATTATAGACCAATTACATGTTTGTCAACGGTCTATAAACTTCTTACATCCATTCTGAGAGCTAAAATTAATGCACATATAGATAAAAACTCAGTTATGTCCGCCTCTCAGAATGGATGTAGGAATGGGTCCCGTGGTACAAAGGAGCTACTCCTCATTGACATGGCCATAAGCCGTGTCATACTCCGCAGCAGAACCACTTGGACTACATTATATACAAATTACAGGATAAAATGTAGATAATATCTATATTTTTGTAGCTTAATATCAAAATTTGTATATTGTTAGTTTCTTGGAAAATATCAATTCAAAGTGGTCATGCCACAGAGCATACTCTCCAGCAGGACCACTTAAAAAAACGCTTATTTCACGCTGATTATGCACAGGCCATAATATAAACAAATGTATATTTATTGTATATTAAGATAACATCTAAAATTTTAGATAAATACTTGCCGATGTTTAGTAATACGTAAATGTTTTATCGGAAAGCGCCTGCTATGAATTTACTAGCAAATAACAGCCAATGACAAAAGCTAGTCGTAAATAAATATATATCTAGCAGGCGCTTTCCGGTAATAAAACATTTACATATTAGCAAAAATCGGCAAGTATTTATCTAAAATTGTAGATGTTATCTTGATATACAATAAATATACATTTGTTTATATTATGGCCTGTGCATAATCAGCGTGAAATAAGCGTTTTTTTAAGTGGTCCTGCTGGAGAGTATGCTCTGTGGCATGACCACTTTGAATTGATATTTTCCAAGAAACTAACAATATACAAATTTTGATATTAAGCTACAAAAATATAGATATTATCTACATTTTATCCTGTAATTTGTATATAATGTAGTCAAAGTGGTTCTGCTGCGGAGTATGACACCATAAGCCAACAGGTTCGTCGATCCCGCAAGGATTTGTCGACATGTTGGATAGATTATAAAAAGGCCTATGACTCTGTTCCACATACATGGCTCAGGAAGGTGTTGGAGTTGTATAAAATAGATGTAACTCTACGCACCTTCCTTGAGTCGTGTATGAGGCAATGGAGAACGGTCCTTTGCTATCCAGGATGTCGACCAATCCAGGCAAATGATGAACCAATATGGATTAAACGGGGAATATTTCAGGGCGACAGTTTGAGTCCACTTTGGTTTTGCCTAGCTCTGAACCCTCTAAGCACGTTGCTGGAGGATTCAGGCCTGGGCTATCGGTTGAGAAGAGGTGGTCAGGTCTTATCTCACCTGCTTTACATGGATGATCTGAAACTTTTTGCTCACAACAATTCGCAGCTGATGGAACTATTGAAGGTAACAGAAACTTTCAGTAGTGCCATCAGGATGGAATTTGGTGTGGATAAATGTGCAGTCATGCATGTAAAGCGAGGGGAGATTATGGAATCTGAGGGGATTCAACTCTCTGATTCCATACACCTTAGAGCCCTCTCCTCGACCGAAACCTACAAGTATTTGTGTATGTCGGAAGCGTTAGGCATTAACACCGCTGACATGAGGCAAACGTTGAAGGAGCGTTTCTTTGGCCGCCTGAAGAAGGTTTTAAGCAGTCTTCTGTCAGGCGGAAATAAGGTGCGCGCCTTCAACGGTTGGGTCATGCCGGTTTTAATGTACTCTTTCGGCATACTCAAATGGACTCAGACCGAGTTAGACGCTCTGGATAGGCGGGTCCGTACATTGCTGACCGCAAATCGGATGCATCACCCACGATCATCGGTGATGAGACTGTACATCCCGCGGAAGTGTGGAGGTCGAGGCTTTTTGAACGCAAAGACTCTACACAACCGCGAGGTGTGCAGCCTCAGAGAATATTTTCTCAAAACTGACGTGGGTATGCACCGCGATGTGGTCGCAGTGGACAAGGGACTCACCCCGTTGTCCATGGCTAAGGAGGACTGGCGCAAACCTGTGGTACTTACTACTGATGACCGCAAGGAAGTATGGAAAGGCAAGGAGCTCCACGGGCGCTTTTATCGGGCTCTACATAACCCAGATGTAGATTTTTCAGCGTCCGTGGCCTGGCTACGTTTCAGCGACCTCTTCGGGGAAACTGAAGGTTTTGTTTGTGCGATTATGGACGAAGTTATCTTAACGAATAACTATCGGAGACATATAATGAAGGACGGGACGGTGGACGTGTGTCGGGCATGCCATCGTCCGGGTGAGTCTATCAGACATATTATCTCTGGTTGTTCTCGTTTAGCTAACGGCGAGTACTTGCACAGGCATAACCAAGTAGCCAGGATTATTCATCAGCAACTTGCTTTGAAGTACAACCTGGTGGATTCTGAGGTATCGTACTACAGGTATGTGCCCGACCCAGTTCTCGAAAATGACCATGCCACGTTGTACTGGGATCGGTCTATCATCACTGACCGGACTATTGTAGCCAATAAGCCGGATATAGTGGTGATAGACCGATTAGCGCGCCGCGCAATGATAGTCGATGTCACCATCCCACATGATGAAAACCTCGTGAAAGCTGAGAAAGAGAAACAAATTAAGTATCTCGACTTAGCACACGAGGTTGTCGACATGTGGGATGTAGACTCGGCTGTCATTGTGCCGATAGTTGTGACCGCCAATGGCCTTATAGCCAAAAGCTTCGACGACCATCTGTCGAAGCTGTCGTTGCGCGGTTGGATCAAGGGCCTGATACAGAAGGCAGTACTCCTCGACACGGCTCGTATTGTGAGGAGGTTCCTGTCTCTGGAGCCCTAACCACCGGTAGCTTGGACCCTGCTCCCGACACCGGCGGACGACTATTTTTTATATTTTTAAATGTTTTTTTTTATGTGTTTTTATAAAAAAATATTTAGAAATGTAAATAATATGTTTAAAAAAATAAATAAAGAAGATAATAATAACTATTTCTAAAAAAAATTGCAATTTACAAGGATTCATTTTGATTATTACAAATAAGATTATGACAGTACCTACCTAAGATTTTTTTTAAAATTGCATTTACTGTTTGTACCACTGACACCCAAGCTATGATTAGGTAAACTTGTGTCATGGGTGCCGCGGGGCTCTATTAATTAATCTCATATAGTTTTACTAACCAATTTTCACCAACCCAATACTGAGTTACATTTGGAAAGTATCCATTGTTAAGAGCAACAAACAAAACTAAGTTTATAACAAAAAAGTTAAAATAAAGATTAATAAAAAATAAGAGTAAATGATAAATGATATTTATTTTTGTTATAGGTTTTTCACAACACTTTTACACGTATTTTTTTTGTAAAATGTACCGATAGCCTCACTAGTAGGTATTTGTATAATTGTATGTGTTGAGCGTGTGTGTGTTGTACTTACCTATTGTTTATGCTGTGTATATGGCATTGCAAGTTATTAACTGATGTAAATTGAGTACGCCATACCTATTCATGGCGGTATCTAAGTTTTCTCTTTGTGTTTTCTTGAACATCTTCATGGCATCCTCGTCTTCCGCGTGACGCAGATCTTCACCGGACATGGTAAGTTCGGGAGGTTTCTGCACCGGATGCAGACGGAAGCAACACCCGATGTCATTGATCTCGTTTAATCGTTTGCGACCTTTTTAATTGTTAAGTAGGTACCTACATTATGTTTCTGCGTAAGGTATTTCGGGCGAACAGTCCATGAAATGTATTCTTCTGTAAGGGTGACGATCCATTACTTAGGAAGACAGACACCCTCTATCGTGTCACATGCCATCCTTTTTCCCCCATAGATCTTTGACAATAATTTATTACGGGTAGGTACTTATCTAACTTAACCAAGTACTACAAAGCCCGTAAGTTGGTCAATCAGTCTTATCATGTTTATTTATTAAGATAAGAAAACTGGTTTTCATATCAATATCTGGGAATTGGAACCTAAGTGATTATTAGGTGATTTCCTATGGGAAAGCACTAATTAAATGTATTCAAATATAATAATAAACGCTTACAAAACATGATACCTACTCATATTATGCAATGGCGAGTATCAGGTTTTGTAATATTATTCGTGCCTATATAGGTACAGTTTCCGTATCACGGACTTGCCTGCGAAATGGCAGATTTTGATTATCGGATGAAAAATTATGTTCGTAAACCCATGATAGATACTGTGATATTTTGTACGTCGCTCCGACCACGTCGATGTAGGCTATAGCTAAGGTCCATTGTAGTCCAAATTCCACAAGACAGGTGGCGCTAAACGTAAAAGCAAGTGAGTTTTTGTTTACGTCCTTGACATTTGTGAAAAAAATAAAAGATATTTTTAGGTAGGATAGGATAGGATGGACGTTCGAAAATATCCGGAGGTAGATCCGGTCTTGGTGAGGGTGGACCATGAGTTTGTGGAGCAGTGAGCGATCGCGATTTCAAGGCCACCGCCTGATTAATCTTACTCTTCCTTTTATCTAATAAAATGGTTTTCATTTATTAACAGTGTGGCTCTTGGAAAATGATCGATCAAAAAAGGGGTAAGTTGCAAGGAGAGTAATTTCTGTACCGAGTCCTTCTTTCCCATGAATGAAGAGAACCCTCCTTCTCCTTCTGGTTATAAGTCAACATACCTATATAAATCTTTCGTTATATTCGAACTCAGGTTGGCTGAACTTTCACAGCACATAAACAAAAGTGTAATTTTTTGGCCATAGGCCAGTGGCGCGATGGAGTGCAAAGAATATTGAAGTAAGTTATCTTTTGGTGAATTTTAAACTTTTTTAAAAATTGAATGATTCCCATCATTATTTTGACCAGTGGAAAGTCCCCTCTTTGAGGTGTGGCTGAAAAGATTTTAGGCCGTCTTCATCTTCGCATGACGCAGATCTTCACCTGACATGGTAAGTTCATGAGGTTCTTGCACCCATAGCTCGCGCTCCAAGCGTTTGGTAACTCCGGACGGAGCTGAACTGGTACACGACGCGTATATAATGTTCCACTCGCTAGACATTATCAGCATTCAGAGATGTCAGCAGATCGTAAGTGCCCAGCAGGGTCGAAGCCTTACTGGGGCCTAGGGTTATGTGAAAGTGAACCCGGGAGGCTCTGGAACGACGGCGAAGAAGGAACAGGAGTGGGTTTTAGTCAGTAAAAGTGACACGCGCTTCTGCCAGAGCGGGAGAAGTCTTTTGGAAATAATGATATTTTATTTTTTAGAAAAGTTTAACAATTAAAAGGAATGCAGGATGTACCTATACACGCTCAAATTTTAGTAGACGAATGCTACTGTTTAATTTTCATTTATTAATTTTTCATTAATTAGCTTTTGCCAGCGGCGTTGCCCACGTGAAAATAGATTTATCAAAATTAAAATTTGCTTACGTTATTAAAGGAACACTTGTGTCAAATTTTTGCTCCTAGGTCCTGCAGTTTTGGCAAAGTTTTGTAAGGACGTCTCCACCCTATAAGGAACCTACCTGCCAAAATATATGGTTGTACCTACGTGAGTCTGAGATTTCGTGATTGATTTATCATGAAATCTCATGTCATGTCAAATCACATGTGAGTGGTGTTTTGGGTTTTATATATATAGATAAAGAAACATAGGATATTTTTTGATGCAGAAAAGAGTAAAAAAAAACTGAGGACAGCGAAAGAAGCGAGCTCTAAAGTGTCAAATTTTCAAATTCAAATTCAAAGCGTTTATTTCAAATAAACCTTTACAGGCACTTTTGAAAAGTCATAAAGTCGGTCTGTCAGGAAAAAAATGACGCTAATTGCACATTCCAAAAAGTAGGTCTCAATGGAGAAGAATGTGCAAGAAACTCCATGGACACTCTTTTTAATCATGTTGTGTTTTACAAATATATAGGTTACATATTTTTGTCGCTGCTATGATGCGAGAACAATGTAACTAAAATAATAAAAGAGTACGTAAAGTATGTTCTAAACCAATTAAAATAAACCACTGGCAGCTAAGAGATGACCAGTCCCAACTGACAGCGCCCGTTCACGGACATGACGCGTATATCAGCACCACTCAGCTCAACCATTATGAAGGGAACCGAATGATCCAACACACGCGCCACCATCAGCGAGACATTTGAGTGAGCATGACAAACTCTCAACTGCCATGGTCATTTACGTCAAACAACTTTAAACCATAAATTACTCCATGGTACTCACATTTACAAATATTGAAAAAAACTGCTTCTACATTATACAACACTAGAATAATGTCAACATTTAAGATTACAAATAAAAATAATAATCAATTCGTAGGGACTAGTGGTAGTGGAGCTGGACCAGCAATGAGCCAAGCATTTTTATCTTGTATATAATCCTCTAACTTATAATAAGCTTGTCTACATAGTGTGCGTTTAACACAAGATTTAAATTTAATTTCATTGAGTTCTAATATATTGGGAGGTATTTTATTATAACATTTTAAACAGTACCCCATGAAAGAAGAGGCCACTTTAGCCAGTCTGAAGCCTGGTTGAACTAACTGATCCCTATTTCTTGTAAAATAATTGTGTCTATCGCCTCTTTTACTAAAAAGATGAAGATTTTTCCTAACGTACATGATGTTTTCATAAATATATTGACAAGGCACCGTCATGATGTTAATATCTTTAAACAGTTCCCTTAGAGAATCGCACCGGCGGAGATTGTAAATGGCTCTGATAGCTCTTTTCTGTAGTATAAAAATTGAGTCTATGTCTGCAGCCCGTCCCCACAGTAAGATACCGTATGACATAATACTATGAAAATAACTAAAATAGACTAGTCTAGCGGTATCAATATCCGTAAATTGGCGGATTTTTCTTATAGCATATGCAGCTGAGCTAAGCCGTCCTGCAAGAGATGTTAAATGAGGACCCCACTGTAGCCTTGAGTCAAGCGTAATCCCCAGGAAAACTGTTTTATCAACGAATTCTAGTTTCTCATTGTTCAATATAATGTCACAATCACTACTTTTAACATTAGGTAGGGAAAATCTTATACATTTAGTTTTTTTTCCATTTAAAACTAGGTTATTAGCAGTGAACCAGTTTTGGACCTGCAGTATGGCGTTATTTTCGTCGTCGAAATTAATAGTCTTTCGATTTATCTTAAAAATCAATGAAGTGTCATCGGCAAACAACACCATATTAAGTTTATTTTGCAATAAATTGGGTAGATCATTAATATAAACTAAAAATAAAAAAGGTCCTAAAATTGAACCTTGGGGTACTCCCATTTTGACATTTAATTTCGACGAATTAACACCATTAATGTGTCGTGGACCAGACAGTTTTTCTTTGACATTAAAAATGTTGAAAATATTGTAGTAAGTCTCTCTTAGCGATTGGAGCCCTATGTCTTGACTAAGTGGGGCCGGTGACAGGAATAATAATGTTGTGACGTTTACTGACACTACCAACCTTTTGGCTCTAGAGACTGCGGATAATTGCATCAATTTGCACCTAGTTAGCTTACGGTACGTAGTCCATAAATTAAAAAGTGACTAGTAATATAAATAGCGTTGTTTTCAACAGTCTGCCTCTAAAAATTATCCGCCCATTTATTTGTAAAACGTCTAGAACAACCAAACCATATTGCTTACACAGTGGGCTTGGAGCTTATTGATATACACAGAGCTTTGGGCTGTAGCCCAAGAAACCATTAGACAGATCCGTGTATATGGGCTCATACTCAACTTCAACTTACTAAAACCACAAGGAAATCCTTTGGCTTCCTTGGGTCGAGAACCCAGAAAACGTACAAATGATTAGCGCGTTGCAACCCTACGAGTAAGTATCTAAGAATAACAAGTTAACTGAAAGCAAAGACTGCTTGTCAACTACGACTAAACTCGTTAAAAAAATAAACGGCTCGAGTTGACATTTGAGAGAGAATCTAGAATGTTACTTGGAATAAAACTGAAAGAAACAATACAATAATAGTTAATTACATAAAGTGTTTTTATAAAAATACATACTTTTTTTTGCACGTCAAATTAAATGATGGAATATTTTGAGCTTAAAAATACGCAAATTTATATTCAGGCCTTTATTTTTGGCAACTTTAGAATAAATTATGTACCTACTTACTTGATAGCTTAATAAAGAAAGAGAAATAATTATTAAGACTATTTGCAGACTCTTTTTCTTCAAGTAGAGGTCATTCAAGTGTTGGTGTTTTTGTTCAAAGAGCACGACAGGCTTTGTCAGACATTTCCCCGCAATCACATTGTGGCACATTGTAGTATCCTCATCTGAAAGTTGTGTCTGTAGCGGTCGGGCAGCTAGGCTGGCTTCCTAGAGAGAAATTTAGAGATTTCTGTGTGGGCCATTTAGAGGTTAGCAGTAGGGCTACTTACCTACTTAATGGTGTGGTACTCAGCATTATTCGGGTAATAAGAAAGCACTTACGTATGTACAACTTGTGCCAACCTAAAGACTAATTTCGCACTATGTCTGGAAATCTCATTAATAGAATAGAAACGAATATTAGGTATACTTTGTTGTCTACCATTAGGAGAGTTTTATTATTGTGTCTTATGTTACTCAATTTATGATTTTCCTAATGCTAGAACCCTGGCTTTCACTTTTTGCGATAGTGCGAGCTGTAATCCACACACGGGTCCGGTGGCAGTAATCTAACCAGCGGGTTATCGGCATCTCACACAGAGGATATCGACTGTCACAGTGTCATTTGACCCTATTTTCCCGAATCATTGGTTAATAGTAGCGACAGCTGAAGGTTCAACTTCGTAGTAGCTTTTCTCTTTCGTATTAATCCCGTAATTTCGGGATTAATAGAAGACGTGACCAACGAACTAGCAAAGTTCAATGTGGACAAAACACGATTATCATGCAAGCGTAGCGTAGTAGCGTAGCAGGCGGGCTGCAGCGCAAATGGACTAAGGCTACGGCGTAGCTATTTAACTACGAGTGCTAAGAAACCTTTTCAAACTGCTTCGTTTTAGTATTATTATTTTCAACGAACAGATTTTCAACTACGCTTTTGTAGGGGTGTCTTATATTACATTGTGCCATTGCTGCTTTGTGCTACGAGAAGACGACTTTTGTTCTTTACTGAAACGTATTTATTAAGGTATTTGTTTATTACAGATAAAATATTTATGTTTAAATGTGTAATATAAGGTAATGAACAAGGTTTTACTTTTTATGTCATTTTTTTCTGCATGTTTGATTGAGATTGACATTAATGTAAATATCTATTTCGCAATTCGAACGGCCTAAGCCGTAGCTAGTGCGCTACGAACTTTAAAAATTGCGTGCTATTTGTATTATTTTCAAGGAATCAGTTCTAAGAACATAGCATATCTGGCAACTGCTGTGCATTATGAGTGTTTCTTGAATTACATGAAGTAGTTGGCGTTCTACACTACAGGTCAAAAGAAATATGGTTCATGCTCTTTTGCTCTATTGAGTATAACTTTATAAGATGAAGAATATTTTAGAATTTTTTGAAAATACCAACGAATATAATTAAAAGTTTCAAAGATTGTTTGACCTGACGTTGTGGTTTTGCATTATAGACTTAATTTTTTTGAAATTTCTTTTAAATAAGCTTAATTTAATTTAATAGAGAGACTTAATTCAGTAATCGCAAAGAATCAGGACTGTAGGAACACAGGTGGGTTGCAGTCACTGAAACACTGATATTCCCTCTTGTTCCACACAAAGCGGGAGCCTCATAAAAAGCGGAATAGTCATAATGTAATGAAAAAGGAACACATGGCCTGAGAGACCGCATCATATGACTGTATATAAAAGTTTTATTATAAAATATCTCACAACGAGCCAAGTTTTGAAGCCACAAATCCGCTCTGTACGAAACATATTTCCTAGCTACGATCTTGACCTTATTCATAGTCTTGGTCCTGCTTACATCAAATCGAGAAGCTATCTCGCTGTGATTTAATCGAAATTGGAAAAGAATTTCGGGGTTTCAGGACAAAAAAGTCGTTTCCGTTAATTTCTAGAATAATATTTAATGTGCCATTGAAAATTATTACAGATTGTAGAGAAGTACTTAGTTAAAAGTGTTAGTAACTCGGGTATTACTCGGGTGAGAGTGGCTCGGCACTTTGTTTACCGTAACGGGCGTTTTATACACTAAAAGTGCGGGCATTTTCTACAAAATGGTATAATGGCTATTCTCACTTTAATATTTAAAAAATGCGAGATTTTCGTACCGATTTAACACGACAGGAACATGGAATGCCTTTTATTCGAAGAAAAATGAGCAAAATGTGCTGTTACGCTCGGAGTGCAATATTGCATTTAATATCTTACATTCAATAATTTATATTGACTTCTGACGTTACAAGCGGAGTAAACAGTTCGTATCGCGCATGCTTATCTAGAGTTTGTAAATACCTTAATAAATTATGAACAATAAGTAGATAGTAGATATATATATAACATATTCTTCGAGAATATCTCGAAACACTGAATTATGTCTAGCAACATCGAACAGACAGAAAGTTTATGTTTAAATCACAAGTTCAGAGCTAACTTGTAGGGCACGTACCTCAGATGTTAGAAAGAATAATATATTACGAGTTTGGGTTTGTCTTCAGTCTATTATCAATACTTTTTTATTTTATGAAAACTAATAATAACATCAATTTATAAGAGAGATTACTTTAACTCAAGTTTTACCTCCCAGACAAAATATACAATTATTCCATTGAGTAAATAGACAGGTACTTAGTTATAAAGACACTCGACATTCGATGATTTCTAGGAATTGCAAATAACGAAGTAACAAAAACGAAATTTAGGAAGATTTATGTATGTATTAGTTTTTTGATATTAATTAACTTAAGAGCTTTTCTTCGAAGCCAATATAATGATGGTCTACTTTTTTGTGGACGTTAACTTGTGGTTTTTTTGCTGCCAAAATTAATGAAAGGTCATGTAATTTGTTTCTAATTATTGGGTGAATGAACTATTTAAATGATTAATTTATCTTATACATAACTAGTTCGGTATCGTCTCTACTGATTTGTCAAATTGATGATTGTAATGTATTGTAAGTAAGAATGTATCGTATGGGCTCTGATTCTCGGCAAATAAAGGACTACCCTTCCTTCCCAAGGGAGTCGTAATAGGCATCTAAGGGGTTAGGTTAAGGGGATGGGCGACCGCTTGTCCCTTCTCATTATAGTTAACAACATACTGCGACCACCCATCCGATTTACTTTCATGGGACCTTACTTGTTAGTGTCTTTTCACACACCCTGAGTATCGGGTAGGAACTTAGGGAATCTGTAAAAGGGCTGAAGGCTGCTGGGGCCCAGGGTCTCTTTCTGAAAGGGAGGTTTGGTCCCAATGCGAAGGGCAAAGAAGGAACGGGTAGGGGTGTTCAGTCAGTAAGAGTCTTACACTGTTTCCCGCTCCGCCCAAGAGCGGAATTTGTCATTGGATGATTTTGCCCACTATAAAAAAATCATAAAAAGTATCGGGTAGGAACGTGGTCAGTTGCAGAGTGTATATGATACTGTTATGGTATATGATGTATAGCCATTTGGTAGCTGTCGCAAACCAACTTTCAACCAGAGCATGTGATAGGAGAGCCCTTTCGAAAACCAATTACTTAATTTAAAACAAAAATGGCAATTTTATTGTTACAGGTTGCCCCAAACTATAAAACCGAACAATAAATGATGATTCACAAACAATAACTGATGGGTGTTTTGACACAAATTTTAGTTTCAAAACATCCATCGGCTAATAAATCTATACTAATATAATAAAGAGGTAAAGTTTGTTTTTTTGTTTTTTTGTTTGTAGGGGGTAATCTCTGGAACTACTGGTCCGATTTGAAAAATTTAAGCAACAATAGAAAGCTGCTTTACTCCTGAGTGACATAGGCTATATTTTATGTACGCGGGCGAAGCCGCTGGCAAAAGCTAGTTAAGTATAAATGTGATTATCTCTCACTTGTAACTGTTTACAGTTGAAACCGTAGTTGTGGGATCAGTAAAATTAAACGCATAAGTTCATCATATCTTACAAAATAATATTAATTATTTTCTTTGAAAACATATTAATATATATATAAAAAAAAACACAAAAAACATAGTTTTGAAATTAGTTACAATTTAACAGATTTTTAAAATCGAAGTATCTGTTATTTAATAAGTATTTTTTGTAAGCTAAGAGAATTTCAGCTAAATTACTTTTTTAGTTTGTGAAACCATTAGGTTACTTTATTTTATTACATTTCGCAAAAATAAGTTTCCTTAAAGGACATATTTCATGAGTAAGTACACAGATAGGATGTACTTACATTAGATAAAGATGGGGAGCAAATTGCGAGCGGCGGCCGCCACACGCGGCCTCCTTCACAATAAATTAAAAATTTAATTAAACTACCGAGTGGTCGCAACTGCTTGATAAACGCTTTTTACTTACTTTGCGACCGTTCATTGTACAATGGAAGCGGCATTTACAAGTATCTTTATCATATTTACTACGTGTAAACAAATTAAACTCAGAAAATATCTTTGCAACATTTGGTGATCTTAATTGAGTCTTTTTTCCCCTTATTATTAAGAACAAATTTCTTAATAATTGATTACAATCTAGTCTAAGAGACTAATAAGTAATTTAAATCTAACCTATTATTATACAATAAACATTATTATATAATTGAATATGAAAATAACCCGCCACGATATGAAACAGTATTTATCAATTTATCTAAAACAACAAACGTTGAATTCGATGATAATTAACAACAGAGCGAAAATCAATAACTAATACGCAAGTTAGTAAATGATTGAAATTGTTCTAATAATGTTGTTACCGTCAACATAAACCGTAATAGGTGTTCCTGATTGTTTTGCGCTCCCATATTTATAAAGGAACTTTGTTTATTGTTCCCCGAAATTATTAACAACATGCCTACATGTTTTAAATTAAGTTTTAACTAGTTTCTGTCCGAAGCTTGTTTCGGCGGTAAAAATAGGGCATGGAATTTGATCTCCTGGGTACTATATAGTCAGTTGAGCCCACTGATCTCTAAGGGCAGGGCCGTTATTTGTCTCGGATGTGAGATTAAGGGTGTGGTGTACTGACTCCGAAGTCGCCATTAGTTTGCTGGTTTCTTAAGATTTTATTTTTAGTCTACTTTTTTTAATTGATCACCTGATCGTAAGCAGTAATGCAATCGTTGCTAGTGAGGTGTTTATGTCCTTTAAGGAAAGTTACCATCTCCTGTGTCTCACCTTGTATTCCTATTTCTAGGAAAACAATGAAAATCTAAGATCAAGGGTCAGGTATGCAAGGAGTTTTTCCTTTACTGGTCACCTTTTAAACCATTTTGTTAAAGAGCCCAAGAATATTCCTTTTCTCAGAAGATTGATATATCGTACAATAAAGAGATGCGACCCTCTAATAAAACCCGCGGGACGCACTCGGGACACTCAACCATACATCAGTGAAAACGTGATTAAAATCTGTCCAGTAGTTTTATATGATTCATGTGAATTTTCATGATAAACGCGGCCGGGGGAGCGATTTTCAACCTTTTTCTTGGGACGCATATATTATACGGAATGGAACGTCACGTGGCCTGTAGCCAATGATCTTTTTAAAGGGTCGAATTATTTTTGGGAAATGTTTATATTAAGGAATATTAGATTTCCCAAATAGTGTTAAGGAGTTGTTGCGAGGAGAGCTGTGTACCGGGATGACAATATTTGTTTTCTTGACTCAAGATGTTGGATATTTGTGTCTCAAATCAATCCAAATCCGTTCAATAACTTTATTTACTTTGTCTTAAGGTTTTTGTTTTATATTTGAGATAAGGAATAGAAGGTACTTCTTATGACGGATGTTAAATCTAAGGCCTAGAACTCAGCAATTCGAATCGTCTTTATGATTACGATATTTTTTAACATCTTGAATGCGAATGCTAAGTACACTACACCAATATCCGATTGATCTTGTATTAGACTTCTCCGTAATAAGAGGTCTAATTAGGCCTCTTATTTCTGTGATTGTAAACCCGATGAGCTACGTTGCGAAGCCCGTTGGGCCGCGAGATGAGTTGATTGGCTTGATCCCTCAAAATGGCTTAGAAGAGCAAATTCTAAACATTTTATACATATATTAACCTTCAAAAAGATCCTATGTAACAAATTATTATGTCCTCGTATGTTTTATATTGCAGCTCTAACGTTTCGTCAACAGTATTGTAGAACATAAACACGGCACACAAAACTATTACCAAGTTATCTTTCACGGAACAGTTGAGTCTAAAATTCCTAATGATTTAAAGTGGGAACATACAAAGTTAAGGTTTAAATACGGTTGTAAGTTGTGCGGAACTCGATAAACAGAGCACGTACCTGCGGTACTGGCATCTATCTTATTTCAGTGGCGCATTTAATTCACTGTACCTCTTCAATGAGTCCGCCTGCACCGCGGCACCGTGCACCGCTGCCGCTCGGTAAATTGTGGCGCGTCTCTGTTTGGGTATTTCCCTGCAAGTGAAGTGGTTATTTTGTTTACTGCCACCGCCGTATCTAGATATTGGACATCTATGTCTCAGTTGTATCTGAGTCGGAGAGGTTGTGTTTTTATCTGTTTTGTAATCTGCGGTTAACCCTTTATCGTCGGTTAAGACTGATAATAAACGCGAGTTAAGAACTACGAGTTAACTGTTACGGAGTTTAACGACTTGGGTAAATTGATATTAAGTCATGTATATTAGAGATGAACATGTAGGATGACGTGTAGGATGATGTGATTGAAGTCGGAAAGAAAAGTAGAAGATACAGAAAGATTCAAGATGGCCCTTTATATTACTTACAATAAATAAAATTAAGTGTCTGTTTTTAGCACGATCGAAATGTTTTTTTTTTTTTAAATAAATGTATTTTTTTATGAAGTGGGCAGCTATCTAATGATTGCTTTCGTTCCAGGGGCCCTAGACAAGTGGCAATCGCTCCGTGTCGAATCCATTTCTAAGTTCGATTTCGCCTTAACGATGTCGACCACAAAATGGTAGACAAAGTGACATCGACTAACATATCGATAAGTCGAAGTGTTGGTTCGATAAAATAACAACTTCTTGGCTATGGTTATCGAATTAAAACGTCCAATTTGAAGTATACACAACTAATAAAAATAAGCGAATCGAAAAAGTTTGACCACGTGACTTTTCGAAGGCATATGTCAGTTCCATATATTTGGAGTTTCGAATTTCGCTATCGTTAGTGAGAATGTGACTTTGTCTAAGCCCCCTGGTTGGAGTAAGAGGGTATGTCACACATACTTTTACTTATTAAAACTAAATCTGTGTCTTTCAGAAGCATTTGCTTTTTTTTTTAATTTTTTTTTGGCTCCACTGGTGCCCAGCAGGGATTAGTATCTATAGATAAGAAATACGATCGATTTTGACCGGGATTACGATTTTCTGACATCTATTTGAGAAGCACAGCGGAACATTATACGTTCTGTCGAAGATTTGGTCTCGGTTCAGACAATAACTTAGTTACTTATTTTTTTCCAGCCAAAACTACTGGCTTCCTTTTATAATAAATTATTTCATCAGCAGACAACAAAGAAGCTACAAACAATATTCTTCCCTCCCAATATCATAACGTAGACGAACGCTAAGGGTATCTGGAAATTTAACTTTTATAGGAGGAATTTTGTTTGTATGCCAATTCCCATCTCGTATGCTAATACACTTTAAAGTTAACATAAACTTAGATAATAATAAAGGTTATTATTATTTCTTTTTCAAAACTGCATTTAATAACAACTTAAAGGTTTTTTATAGTGAGCAAAAATCAATCAATGACGAATCACGCTCTTGGGCAGAAAGGGAAATAGTGTTAGACTCTTACTGACTAAACGCCCCATCCCGTTCCTTTTCTGCCCATCGCACTGAGGCCAAGCCTTCCTTTCAGAAAGAGACCCTGGGCCCCAGTAGGCTTCGACCACAACTTAGGGGGTTTAAAGATTGTAGGAATAATGCTGAATTTCTAACTAACTAAAATGAACGATAAAGACTGTTATTACTAATTTTGCAAAATTACCCTTAAAACATACTGTACAGGGTGTTAAAGTTTCCCTGAAAACACGTATTTCACGAACGAAATCACGTACTAAGTACTAGTACGTTATATTATAATAAATAGACATGTACCTTAACACAAAGGCAGCACTACAAACACGATAACTACCACTTAGGTACTTTCATAACAATAATAATATTAACGGCAATATTATCAAAGTTTATTACAAGTCCGCTAAGTAGCACTCTATAGCTGTTTACGTAGAAAGTTTCACCTTCTGCGAAAAACTCTCAATAGCGGGTAAACACCGTGTAAACCCACTCTAATTACTAAAGTTACGAGCGACCAAGGATCGAAGGTCGAGGGTCTTCGTCTAATAAGTGTTGTAGAAATAGTCGCAACGAGTTGTCGCTATAAACAATAGTTACCTACACTTTGGCCGTCGCATCTTGGCGAGTCTGTAGTTAGGCTTTGCGAATTTTAGCGCTTGATAACTCGTAAAAAACAACTAAAAAACGTTCAAACTAATTTTCGGTGGAAGTTTGTATGGTAATGTACATCACATATTTTAACACTTTGAAAGTGTCTCTCGCGCAAACTATTACATTTAGAAAAAAATGATATTAGAAACCTCAACATAATTTTTGAAGACCTATATTCATAAATACCCATGAAATGGGTTTGAAGAAAAGATTTTTTTGATTTTCAGTCCTAAAAATTAAATTCTAATTTTATGTGAAAATCTAAATGCGGTTCACACTCACAGAATGCATCATAGTTCTTATCGTTTCGGCAAAATCTGGCTGTGACATATGGACAGACAGACAGACAGGTAGACAGATGAATCTATAAGGGTCCGTTTTTTGCCGATTGCCTACGGAACCCTAAAAAAGCTGCAGAAGCCGACCCGATAGTTGCGAAAGGCATGCAAATGTAACGATAATAATTTAAATAACGACAAATTAATTGTTTCAAAACTGTTCTGTATTGCAGTTAGTTTTCCGTTCATTTATTTAAAATATACGGCGCATAACATATTTACAGACCATGAGTTGAGTTTACTCGAGTTTGAGCGAACAAAGAGTACCTAACTAAATCCAGCTTTCCAAGTCGCCTTTTATGTATGACTTAGAATATTCTGAACAGTGGAGGAAGTAGGTGCAAACTTTCCATGTGCATACTCCAGTTCAATGCCTAGAGTGTTGATGTGGTGTGGACGCGGGGGCGGCGCGCCGGCACTCGCAACCTCCTCGGATGCTTGCTGTCTCAAATAAGTATGATTTACCGTTAAACTTCGCATCTCCTTTCCTGGAATAACACAAACTTAGTTCTGAAAACTGTGCCATGTAGACTGAACATTTGTCTGATTTGTTGAGCGCCGATATCCCGATTTCGTGCAATAACTGCGTATGACGCCGCGTTAGTTCACTCAACTGAAATAAACATTCAGCTGAAAGACTTTAGTGCAGTGTTACACCAACACTCTGATGATTTGTGGAGGGAGAAGTTACAGCACTTTAGACCACCTATGGAATAAGTATTTTATGGCGCTGGTATCGATACGGTGCCGAATATCAAAAACCTTTCCCCTTGATCCTCAAGCGAACGCCGGTGTTCGCGCGTGATTTCGCGCTATTCGGTTGAACACCAAAGGATGCGTTCGCATAGATAAATAAATATAGATCTTTTTTTTGATAGGGTAAAAACTTTTTATTTACGTTCTTGTATAAATATACAAGAACGTAAATAAAAAGTTTTTCATACACAAACAAATTTAAAAATGGAAAATAAGCAAGCATCTGTTAATCCCCGCGCGAACCCCGGCATTCGCGTTGGGGACTGAAGGGTAAGGTAAGACGTTAGATCTAAGACGTCATAGTAATGACGTCTTGCATTTATCATAATTTCAGTGTAAGAGAAAGATGGAGCTATACAAGACGTCATTCTCACACAAAATTCATGGTTGTTTTAAGATGCCGTAGTAGGAGAGCAGAGTACATAACGTATTTTTTAAGCGGCCTCTTTCGGAGAAAATATTTTAGTTAAAGCAGAACTTATTTTTTGCCACCTTGTACTTTTACTCCGCGTTCGTTAGAAAATAACTTTTTTTTTAGATTTGTCGTGTTTTCATATTCCATGTTACTATATTTACCTACTTGTTGTAAACCGACCCACCACTTACTGTGTCTGGTGGGTTTCCGTATAATTAATGATTTAACGTAATCCTTAATTGAACCCAATTAGGTGAATAAACAGAAACATCGTGTCTTATACTTTAATCAGTATCTATGTACCTAGGTATTATTTAAAGTAATTGGAGAAATTTAATTATATCGTTTACTAGCTTTTGTCAGCGGCTTCACCCGCGTACATAAAATATAGCCTATGTCACTCAGGAGTCAAGCAGCTTTCTATTGTTGCTAAATTTTTCCAATCGGACCAGTAGTTCCAGAGATTACCTCCTACAAACAAAAAAACAAAAAAACAAACTTTACCTCTTTATTATATTAGTGTAGATTTCTATTTAAGAGGTAACTCCTAATCATAGTGAACCGTCTCCAGTAGAATAGAACCTTCCACACCTTTCCTTACACAAAGAAGTTTCAAGCTCGACAAGAACAATTAAAAAATTGCCAATTAAGTTCTAACTCGAGAGCAATGTAAACAAGACTAACATTTCACAATCTAGTCTTATTGAGAGCTTTCTATCCATGAGCGCGGCTCGACAAATTGCACAGATAAATTCCCATTCATTAGCTTAATTGTCGATCGTCAATTACTACAAACCGACTGCGAGGATATATTATTCATGCGTACAACATACTCCCAATTAAATCCTACCTTGTCTTGCAATTGATATACATGTAACCATAAATCATGGATCCGAAATTATACTTTGGACACATCTATCCAAAATTCAAAAGGCTCGAACCAATTTCCCGAATGAAAGGGACTGAAACTGTGCGCAAAGCCTACACTAGCCTAGCTTAAAATTTAGCATACAGGCTTCATAAACAACGCAGGCAGGCATCCGTCAAGGATTTTTAGAATTCATTCTCTGAGGGGTCAGACGGGAGGTCAAAATATGCAAACTAAGTCGCGGGCAACAGAGAGTGTATTAAAATGGTTCGATGTAGACTAGTGGCGCATGTAACGAGCTACACTGGCTGAATTATTTTCTAGATAGATAGATATATTCTTTATTGCACACCAAAAATAAAATTAACAATAGGAACTTAAAATTAAAAGAGTGTCACAATGGGCGGTCTTATCGCTAAAAGCGATTTTTTAAAGACAACCTTTGGATGGATTTGATAAAGAAGGAAAGAAAGATACGTAGGTTCATGGTGTACTATTTACATATATACAATACATATAATATAATATATACATAACTAAAGAGTCTAGAGTTTTTTTTAATAATAACTACCTACTGTCACAATGTAAAGTTATCTGAAATAATGAATAAATATCTGCCACAGAGAACAGTCCTTACCTGGAATATATACAGTACAAAAAATTACAATAGCGAAAGTGTATTGGTCTGTGTAGGTATGTGTATTTATAACAAAATATTTAATTTAAAAAAAAATATTGGTAGAACGAGCTTATCTTTGGAACTGTTGGCTCGAATTTTAAAATATATTTTAGTGTTGAATGACTCATTTA
Organism: Mythimna loreyi; assembly: GCA_029852875.1. Classification (NCBI taxonomy): domain Eukaryota; kingdom Metazoa; phylum Arthropoda; class Insecta; order Lepidoptera; family Noctuidae; genus Mythimna; species Mythimna loreyi. The sequence goes on from CM056786.1 coordinate 10,228,663, forward strand.
TCTGGAATGGCCAGGTGTTATGATATATAACATCACGCTACTACCAATAGGAGCGGGGCAGTGATCACAGAAGCAGGAGCAACCGTGGCGGTAAGCTAACTTTATTATAGGTATGTGCTTTTTTGTGTGTTTACTCCTTCCACGCTATATCGGACAGTCCACTAAAAATAAGGTTTTGTTGATAATTGTAAACCTGACCGTAACCTCTTAATTCATGAAGTCCCAAGCGTACGCCGGCCGTTCGCACACCTATTGTTTTTTAATTGTGTCTGTAATTGCCAAAGTCGAAAGGCTATAATACAGTTATCATAACTGTATTATAGCCTTTCGACTATAACTGAGTTATGTACGCCCAAAATAATAGGTAGAGTATTATTTACTGTACAGATTCCCTAACAAAAACTGTATAGTAGGTACTCTTGAAGCCTCAAACTAGAGTTTCAGTAACAGTTCAGCAAAGGTTAAAACCTTCCCTCTACTGTGTGAGGACATTCGACACATGGAATCCATGGGGTAATTTTTTTAACTGGAAGTGCACCCTTGACATAAGTTCCCACTATCACTCGTGAAGTCGCTGATAGAAGCTGGTGAATTCCAGAATATATTATCTACACATATTAGGTGATAGCATTCCTATATAGACGACACTTGGTATCTAATCTTGGTCGTTAGAGACAAAACCTAGATACTCATACAGGTACCTATTGCAGTCTGCAATACGATCAGCTGCTAAGATATAATAATATTCTTTGAAACAGATATAAGATAGTCTCTTTGTCCATTTCAATGAAACACAATAGTTTCGATGTATCGGTAGTAGTTTGAAAGGCCTTATAGAGTTACACAGGAACAATCTCAAATTGGCAGTCATTGAAGATAGCTATTGTGTAAAACAGTAGTTACGTAGGTATATGTGGCAGAAATATATAGCATCGAGAATCCCTTTGTTGCACCGACACTGTGCTGTGATCTGTCCGTAACTCCTAAAACATAAAACTACGGGTAGCCGGCTGACTGGCTACACAACGGAATCACTGTGACGCGATTTAACTGCGCCTGACGTACATCACCCACTGTACCCGCACATGACGTAATTGCATACCAATGATAACCATTCATTTGATTTCACTTTGATCCCGCTACTGTTTAACATTGTAATCGGCGGTTCGCATGTTAAGCAAATGTACCTAACTGGCTGTATATTAACTACAGTAAGGTATCTCAAGTAAACTAGTACAAGTCTTGCGGGTATCGCTCGCAGCCCCGGACACTATTGACTCTATAATAACTTTCACGAGCTTTATTAAGATAAACACACGGCGAGGACTCATTGAGGGAAACATATCAATAAGATTCTCTAAACTTGGGTTAGCCTCAGGGGATGCATCGCTGCTATTTAGGCTTGTTTATACCAGAAGGGACAAATTCACGAGAGTATATCTTCGTGATATTTTAAGGACTTGTTGTAAAGTCTAGCAGGGTTTATACTGGTCTACAGAAGCGCTATTATAGAAATCCCCCAGATGTCCATTATATCAGGTACATGTATCTGCTCACCGAACCGTAACCTCCCAACGTTTTGATGAGACTAGCTTTATTTACTGAAATCCTGACCATTCGCTCGAAACTCGTTTCTCCCGTCTTCCTGAATCTGCAGTTATATTTATAAATTGCATTGAAGGTTCTTTTCGGAGAGTCGGTGCGTACACCTACACGTGTATGTGTGTGTCGATGATGTTAGCGTCTGTGTGTGTCCGTACTTTTCATCGCGAGGCGCTCGCAGTAAGCGCTCAGTTCGCTCGTACATGGGATTTGTACAGATTCCTCCCGTTCTAATCTAGGCGAAAGTAAAGGGAGAAAATAGAATTTTTGTATGTGTTGGCATAGGTAGATGTGTAAGTATTTCGGAGGATGAAAATAGAGATGAAATGTGCTTCAAGCAATTCGTTTCATCTGTGGAGCGTAATATCAAACGACATACAACGTGATAACGGGAACTATCGGCCCAAAATATCGTCACGCGACCTTTTAACAGTCGAAAAACATTTGGTGGAAAGAATTCTTTTCGCCCAGATGTTATAAAGTATCAAAAGGTAATACGACAATATTGGTTTTTGAAATAATAACCGTTTCGCAACCCTTTTTCGGTTTTGTTCGCAAGCGTTCTCTGGTAAGCTAAAAGTGATTATGAATTAAAGGGTTATTAGAATACTTACTACCGGAATACCCTTTGGCTATCGGGATTGCTTGGGTGTATATTTTGGAATACAATGCTACAATATATACTGTACAGAATATTTGTGATTTCTTCGCATATAAATCTCGCATTCACAACAGCCGGAGTGGGAACATCTATCTGTGGATTACAAATATTTGTTCCGTGCGGCAACAGTCCGTGACCAAAACACTATCGACCTTAACTTCCTCCTTATTCACAGATAAAATATAACGCTTTATTTATTACGCTACTATGTAGCTGGTGGATTTTATTTTAGTTCCATCATGGCGTCAAGTCATCCACTGCAGTAGACTGCTTAAAGTGACCTTTTTTCGAACATTTTACTTATTTTTGACGTCGTTTTTGTTTTCTAAAGTGTAGTAAGTAACTAATAATTTTGAAATTGTCTCCTCGAACTTTTTATTTTGATACCTTATATGTGAGTGTCATGAAAAAAAAATATTATTTGATGCCAAAAATCAAAGGTGACAATGCCAAAAATCAGAGTGACAAAAATGAAACACCTCTCATGCTAAGTGAAAAAAGCAATTAAGGCGTGGATAGATAGGTACATCACTCTTCTTCTGGTGCAGACAGGTAAAAAACGCCTTACCTATATTGCACTACTAGTAGAGTCGTAAGCTTGATTGATTTTAGTTCGTTTACTTCGTCAATCCCAGTACCTAGCTGATGTCGTTTTACCTGCATTCTAATCAATGTTTCAAACTTGAAAGCCATCAAAACGTCCGCGTAGTGACTAGTGAGCTAGTGCTTTGACTGGTGCAACCGTTCAGCGCCAGCGGTGCGAGAGCGCTCTGCGGTCACCGGCCGCCTCGCCGCGCCACCCGCCTCGTGTTTACAAGATCCTTTTTGATAGAGTACAAAGCTTTGGACCGATACACTGAATAAATAAAGTACGTTAACCAGAAATACGATTTTCATAAACTTTCATTTAGAATTTGATTAATAAATTCAAGATAAATATTGGCTAAGTGTAGATCCGTGGCGTATCGGTGCCGCGTCGCCGTCGCCTCACGTCCTCCCGAGCTGTTTGTGCACTGTGCACGTCATCTCACTTGCAAAGCTACTCACACGCCGCGTTTGCATAATTCTACAATGTCTACCTTTACTTTAAAAAATGCTAAATAAGTTACCTATTCTATTTTATTTAAGGTAAAGAAAAAAATTAAAGAATTTTCATTGAATGTTACAGATTTGACGAACTTCTTTTAAACTGAAAATTATTCATCTGAATTGTTGAAACATAAAGAACTCACTTCGAAACTTATTCAAGGTAAGAATCTAACAATGCTATTCATTTACTTGGGGTAGGTACTTAAATGGAAATAAAAGAATACATAAGTAAATGAATGAAGATACTTATACTTCAAGAACAATGCAAATAATATAGTTAATTATAGCCCATGTTGCATGTTACTTATTTAAAATAAATTCATAAGGTTACTGAAAATCGCTGTAATATAAAAATTGAAATTACATATACAATTGTGTACCTATATGATAATATTGTTTTAAAGGTAAGAGCCAAATTCTGCTTAATACGTATTCGGTTCATTGTTAAAACTATTGAATGCATTTTTTATTTCATCAAAATGAAATAGCGAAATATTTTTCTACGAAATACATATTTAATCTTTAAGCTTGTTTATAAAATGCAGAATGGTTTGTCTTGACAATACATAGTTTTATTCAAAAAGTGTTCGTGGAAAACATACTATGTTTTAGATGTATGAGCGTAATCAAAGTTAAATTTCAAATATTGGTCTGCCATGTTGGTATGCCGCATAGTGCACACAATACTGACTCCATTGTTTTTATGTTGTTCTGTGAAGCCTTTTCGAACCGTTTTACCGCGGGTTTTACTGAGATTATATTATTCAATGGAAAAAAAATTGCATTTTTGACAGCAAACGCGTTCAGCATGCGTACGTGATATCAGCCTACGAAATTCAACTTTCATTATTAAAACTTGTAAAGCTTGTGTATCTCTGGATTTTTGTGTACTTATTCCGTAAGATTGTAATAAATCTTTCGATGTATGGAATTCACGATATTTGGTGAATATATCATGTTCGTGCGTTGTTCTGCCATTTTTCTCTCATCTGGTAAATTATCAAAAAGGTCGACCCGATCTGGGTAAACAAAAAGTATCAGACTTTTACTGACTAAACCCCACCTGCGTTCTGTCACTATAGGCCATGCGTTCTAGAGCTGTGATAACTTTTCCGAACAATCCCGCGGCCCTGTTCTGTCACACGATTATTATGCTTTAATGCCTATTTCCATTAAGTCGAAAGAAGATAATAGCAGGCCGTTAGGCTAAATCGCTTTCTTTTGTCTGTACATTAAGATTACCGGCGCAGCTTCGCAAACTGTTTTTAACTTTTTCTTGTTCAGTGAATTCAGCAGATGTCAAGAGAGATCTTTCTTATTAAAATGAGCTAAGTACTTACGTAGGTTCGTAACAAGGTTTTTATCTTCAAGTGATTTATTGAAATGTTTTAGCTGATTGAGCATGTCAATGTCAGTAATTTGGTGTCAATCATTCCTATTCATTATAATTTTTGGGTGGTAGTTTAGTTGGATTAGGCCGTAACCTAATTATGGAACAGTAGGTATGGTCTTAAACTTTACTGTCCTACTTACAGTCGCATTTTTTGTAGGGTATTTTGATATTTATCCAGGAAGGTAAATAAAAAGTTTTATAGATAAATAAATTTAAATTTGGAAAATTAGCAACTTTCCCTTAATACCCGCGCGGGCATTCGCCGTGGACTGAAGCGATACATCGAGAGGCTACTAGATGAGGCGTGCCGTACTACGGCTTTACTCCATTTAAGTGATGATGACATTAATTTGACGTACTGACTTATCAGTGCTGTAAGTTTTAAAAGTTTTGATAGACGACAATACCAATGAGGCGCTGTAGCGAACTTTTCGATTGAATAGTATTTTTTATTGACAAATAATTTGAATTTCTGTGAACGTGCTGGTCTATTGCTTAGATATAAGTCAGTGCGCATAACAGATTTAGTCCATATTTTTGTTTTTGTATGTTGTGTGATCGCTCTAGGGAGGAGTTGATTGTGTCAGACTATTACTGACTAAACCTTAGCTGTATCTCCTCAGTTGACTTTTACCTCTAAGGGCTGTGGTAACCTTTTGTAACTTTCCCGTAGCGAAGAGTTATAAATATGTGACCAGCGTGTACCAGTGTACGTCAACACTAACGATTGCATCACTGCTTACCATAAAATGGGATCAAAATCAAGCAAATAAAAATAGTCGAATGGTTTTTAAGTAAGTAGTATGAGTGCCGATACTGTGTCCCCATTTTAGTTACGCTCTGTCAATTTCAGTGCTTGAAAACTCGTATGAGAATAAAGGTTAAAAAAAAAACATGTCAATAACAGTTTTTAACACCAATAACAACTACAAATTGCATTTATTTATTTAAACCATGTATTTTTTTTTTCAAACGCAAAATATCGCAGAGCCTGACTTCAGACGCCAAGATCCGACGTCCATACCTACTGTACTTCATAAATACCAGTTCCCAGGAGTACGCCTCGAGTCAGACCTAACCTAACTAGTCTTCACAATACCTACTTTCATAAAGTGGTATAAGGCTCGTGCGTCGATGCATGATTCACTAGATTTTCTTGTCTCCACACATAAATCCGTAGTTTTATCATTCGACTTCAACTCTTCACGAACTTTATTTCTTTATTCGGGTTCGAGATAGGTACACTATAAATTGATATACTTTAGTAGCGCGAACGTCTTATATCTGAATTCAGGTGGTGTAGTGAACTGTACCCTACAGGGTCGAAGCCTCCTGGGCGAAAGCGTAACACCAGGGCCTGGAAATAAGGCAAGGAATGAATGGGGTAGGTTTTTTAGTCAGTAAGAGTCTGACACTGTTTCCCGCTCCGCCGAAGGGCGGGATTCGTTATTCGATGATTTTTACCTACCATAAAAAAGGTGATGTAGTGAATTCAATTCACCTAGGTACCTATTATTAATTAGGTTCATTTCAGGCGATGAGAATACATACATCCATACGTAGTTCCGATGAACTGTTCATCGATATAACTGTTCTTTGGCAGATTTCCCGCGAACAACGTGTATTCCATTTTGGTTTCCGTAAATGATTTCTAAATTATCGTCGTTCCTAATAATCAATATGCAGGGTAATTTAGCTAACGACAAATATTTGGCTTTATTGATTTTATAATTCTGATTTAATAATAGGTATTGAGTTTGTTTACGAGTAATCACTGAACAACCTTTGGAATAATTTCCTTAGATCCCTTTTGTTTGTTCTTTATTTAAATTTCCCGGCATTCAACCTCGCATCGCACACCACCCACGGCATCTGACGGCGGAAGCAAAAAGCAACAGTTCGAAATCAGAAAAACGGCCGGACGGCAGAACTCTCGCACGGAGTTAAGAAAAATGTGAAATTAAAGTGAAATACAGCAACTAGCAATCCAGTGTGGTGATTCTCCGTCTCCCAGTATTCGGTGAGTACCTGACCTTCTAATTTACCCTATTTTAAAACCTGTTATACCTAAGTAAGAAATTAGGATAGCGTCCCTAATTTGACGTAACAGCATATCCATATATTGTTGGTCCATTTGGAGCGCGAATACCTGTGGATTACAGTTTTTTCAGGTTAAATAACAAATAAAAACTCTGAGAATTGATAGATTTTAGCATTTTAAAAGTGTTAAATTAAAAAATTGTGTTATGGTTATGTGTAAATGACTGCTGCATGGGGTTTTACGTTCAAATGCCAAGTCTACACTACCAGTCTATAATGTATAATCTATGGTCTACACCCGTCAGTCAACTACAACTACCCTACATTAGGTAATGTGTGAGTGAAGTTATTGCTGGTTCTGCACATGACGTGACATGCGTTTGGAGAACCTACCAAGTCCTACAAGCCTAGTTCATAAGATAGTCCGGTATCAGTTCAACTCTAACCCACCTGATATAATAAAAATAATAATTGTGACATATAAATAACTAGTGACCCGCCCCACGTTCGCACAAGTGCAATGCTGATATTATATATATTATGCATGTATTGTACATATAAACCTTCTTGAAACACACTATTAAAAAAAAATACATCAAAATCCGTTGCGCAGTTTTAAAGATCTAAGCATACATAGGGACAGACAGCGGCAAGCGGCTTTGTTTTACGCTATGTAGTCTTCTTCTTCTTTTCGAATCGATGATAAACTCGTTAAACTGTTGGGGCCCAGTAGATGGCTACGTTAACTGCAGCATCGGTGGCACTAATTAAATCCTCCATAGAGCAAGTGTATGTGTTAGGGCACTCCAGCAAGTGGCTCATGTTTTGAACAGGGGCACCGCACTCACATTGAGTATCCGACGGGTCTATAAGACCCATTTCGCCAAGTTGTATTTACAGTAGCCTACCTGGGTGCGCAACCGATTTAGTGCTTTCCATACAGGCCATTGCAATTAATTTCTAGGCGGGAGAATTTCTTGTGATTTAAGAAGTCAGATGGTGGTAGATGTTGTTGTTCCCAAAGCTTTATTCTTTCCCTATTAGGTGGGTTGAGTGATTATATAGATTATGTATTTTTATTAATATGTAGTGATACCATATATAATAGTAATAATTATGACATATACATATATACCTAGTACACCATAAGATCCCAACAGAAATATAGCAGACGGAAAACCAAGTTCACAATCACAGGTAAATTAACTAGCAGTCATGCAGGCTCACGAAAGTGTTCAGAGATAGTATTGGCAGTGTTATTTTGATAGAATTTCCCATTAGAGACGAACTAATGGAGTCTAGATTCGTGTCCAGTTAATGGAAATTAAGAAATTATGTTTGATACTTCTGTACTTCTGCTTTTAAATAAATACTTAATCTTTTTTGTGCAACAGTATCTTAACCTAATATTATTGATACGTTAGTACGCCGAGCAATTTCAATCACTTTTTAAATTTACTCCTACTTACTTCAGAAGCTGCTAAAAGTGTATACCATTCATAAGTTGTGTCTTTTTAATGTTTTTTTATTACATACCATGAAGTTTCGAGTTCACGGCCCTGTGTAATAAAGCTGACAATTCGATATAATAATTGTGTCAAAAACTGACATAAATTTATTATCTGTCGCTCAAAGTTTAATTAAACAGAAAAATGTATATTAGTGAATTTTCCACCGTAAATATTTTGTCACTACATTTTAATTTAACGTTAAAATTTGTATGTTACGTTTAAAAACTGTTAAAAGTATGGAGTTATATAGGGTGTATAGGTCCATATCTTTTTCTCGCTCGCACGCATAATTTTGACACGTCATGGTAAGGCCCCTGAAGTTTTATAAACAGAAAACATTTTCGATTCGTCATTTTTTGACGTATGTCGGACTTGTCGAATTATCAGCTTCATGCGAGGGCCCTGGATTGTCTTTCTAAGATCTATGTCTTAAAATTTATTATTAAAAGATATAGGTTATATATAGAGGTCGCTCACAATAGGCTTCATTAGAAGGGCTAGTCACCCAAAAGGCATTGAAGAGGGTTATGCTCGGTGTTTCATTGTATAAATGTAATTCAAGGTTACCGACATACTCCGAAAAATCGGTAAACTGAAGTGACAATGGGCAGAGCAAATTGTTGATGTTTGTGATGCAATCTTCCCGTAAGAGGAAAGCGTTGAAAGGCTTCCGAGTGAACCAATGGTGACAGTCTCAGGAATACAGTCGTATTGGAGCGGTTGCTGTGGTCACACTTGGTGGAGTCGCGGTTTCAAACCCAGTCAGGCACATTACTTTGTATTATTTATTTCAACTCCACTGCTCTCAAAACGGTGAAGGAAACTGGCATGTCCTAGAACCAAAAATTCGAAGACATGTGTCATCCACCGATCTGCACTGGGTCCGCGTGGTGGATTATTGCCCATTCCCTCTCATAGAGAGGAAGCCTGTGTCCCAGCAGTGGGAACATTAAAAGGCTGATAATGATAAATGTTTACAGTTAGAATGAGGTTCATGTATATCAGCATGATCCTTTGAACCAAAATACTCGATAGCTATGCCATGCCAAAAATTCGACGAAATCTGAAAGTGAGGAAACAAATTGACCAAAGGTGACGACTTATAGGAATGTTCTTTCATCCTGGAGGGCAAATGTAATAACTTATTGTAAACAAAACTAAGGGTCGTGTATTATGTTGAAATCCAATCTTGGCACTCTATTATTCTCTTAGAGCTATTTTTTGCTTTTTGTAGTTTTACCTTGTACTATGTATTTTCAGTATGTAATAGTAACAAAAGTACATTATGATACAAGTATGAGGTTGCCGTCGAGGCGGTAAATAACTCTTGAACCCGAGGTAAACACTGTGCTTTTCATTACGAATACGAGGAAAATTTTGTGTGACATTTTGCGCTGTTCCAATGATTCTACGTATTGTCCACTCGTTTAAACACAAAATTCACCCTAATGTTATATCACAATATCCACTGGAAATCAATTGGCGAATAAATAAAACAGCTATAAAAATTACACACACAGATAAAAATCACGCCTAAAATCGCGTGCATCTTAAAATGGCGGAAATAGACTGTTTTAAAAAATATATACTTAAACTAGCTTTTGCCCGCGGCTTCGCCCGCGTGGTATTGGGGTTGGGGTTGGGGTTTCCGGGATAAAAAGTAGCCTATGTCCTATTCCGGAGTGTATCCTATGCCTGTGCCAAATTTCATCCAGATCCGTCCAGCCGTTTTGACGTGATTGAGTAACAAACATCAAAACATACAAACATCGTAACTTTCGCATTTATAATACTAGCTTTTGCCTGCGGCTTCGCCCGCGTGGTATTGGGGTTGGGGTTGGGGTTTCCGGGATAAAAAGTAGCCTATGTCCTATTCCGGAGTGTATCCTATGCCTGTGCCAAATTTCATCCAGATCCGTCCAGCCATTATGACGTGATTGAGTAACAAACATCCAAACATCGTAACTTTCGCATTTATATCTAATATTAGTAAGATTAGTAAGATAAGAATGAGAAGGTTGCTTATTAACAAAGAAAATTCAAATTTTATTTGTTTGCACGATTTACTTACTTCATAAATTAATAAATCGTCAATAAATCTAAATTTATTTAATAAATGAGACCTTCATCCTGAGAGTGAGAGAGTTTATACAGCATACATCGAGGGACTGAAACAGTTTGCCAGCTGCGATCTTCCCGTCCGATTATAATTTAGGTGTCTTTAAGGCTAGAGTGAATAGGCTTTTACTAAACTAGTGCGCCTCATCATCATCGATTGCATCATTGCTTACTATCAGGTGAGGTCGCAGTCAAGCACTAGTTTTGCGTATGTGAATTAAAAAAAATGGTTTATTTAAAACCGATATTGCATGAAATAAGCAAGGATGACTTTTTAAGCAATAAGTTTAATAAATATTTTTGTATTAGGTAATACTCTTTTTATGTAGGTACAAAGAGGTTTAACATACAATGCGTTCCAAATGAGAATAGGATCGATGTTGTGTCGTCATGATTTACTTACGAAATTTTTTTTAAATTTAGTTTATTTACAAAAAATTTGATTTATTTACAAACTGTGAACGAAAAACAGTTTAATCAGAATCCAGTTCTTCAATGTCACTCATCTCTGAATTCTTCAATTTTGCAAAAATATCTTGGACAGTACGGCGTGACGTCACATCTTGTCAATCGATCCTTATTTGGAACTCATAGTAACTACATTATTGCACTAACGCGTAGTAATCGTGATAACTGTGATAAGTATTACCTAAGTGCGGCGCAATTAGAGTCACTTTCTGAGAAAATGTGTTGAAAGCTTACCTACTTTAAACGATCGGTTACCTAGAATTGCTGAAACTGAAACGTAGTTTAGTAGGCATCGTCTGTCTAAATGCAGTGAAAACTGGTTAAGTATGGTGCCTAGATTGCGAGAAACATCTTATTTTAATATTACAGTGCGATGACAACACTTTTGGATCAAAATATCTGTTACTGAGAATATTAAACCGCAAGGATTTAATGTGTTGTGATTCCCAGAATTTGACACATAATATATATTTGGCATAATCAGTAATTTCCGACTATTGATATTTTATTAGATCTGGTTGTGGTCTGGTCATGAACCGTGATCTCTAGCCTGACTACCTCCTTCTGCGAGGCAATAATGCTAATGAAGGAGGAGGCCGACCGCATAAGACAAAGACAACGGCGCCCTCGCCGTAGCCATCGCCGCCGCGATCCCGCCGATATCCGGCCACCGTAGGCGCGGGCTTGCAGACGGTGAGCAATGGGTAGTTCGCTGTCCGGTTGGCTGGTAACAGTCCAGATCGAGCCCAAGTCGTCGACGGCGCGTACTGTTCCCGCGAGCCTCAAGGAGTTGTCAACAAACTGTAGGGGCCCTACAGGGTCGAAGCCTCCTGGAGCCGAGGGTTGGTGCGAAAGCGTTACACCGCTCCGCCCACGAGCAGGATTCGCCCACAAAAAAAAGCCCAACCAAAATCGTACTCTTATTATTCAAAAACTAAAAGGCACAAATTCTTGGGATAAGTGGCACAAAAAAACACAATTAAAATTACGAATTTGTTTCACAGTAAAATCTTCGTTCTATGTCGTGGTTGGGTCAGGAATGACAACCCTTTAATATTTTCAGTCGCCAATATTTTATTGCCCTTTCATACGTCCACTGGTAGTCTTCATCTGGATAGACTTCGGAGATTTATTCTTCAATGCTGGTAACTTTCTCACCTAAATAACGATCAATTTCGATTCTGTTTTTACAATAAGATACTTCCTCATCTCTTATTAAAAGTAACTTTGAAGGAATATTTGTAAGTACTACCTCTTCTCAAATGTGATCATGAGATCACATTTGAGTAGAAGTAGAGGTATGCGTTTTATGAGAAACGGAAGGGAGATGCACGAATTTTCATAACAAAAACACGAAAATACTTAGGCTTCACATTTGAGTTTTCAAATGTGTCAAAATAAAAAATGTAATTTAAATCAAAAGCACTAAAGTGTATTTATTGATTGAATTTCGAAGCCAATAACCCCAAAAATAATTTTCAACCCCTTTTTAACCCTGTTAGGAGATGATTTTCAATTAAATATATAACTTATCCTCCATCAATTCTTTCAAAGAATGCTCATGCAAAATTTGATGTAGATTGGACTTAGGAATCACATTGTTCCAAACATGCTTTGTCGCCCTTTTTCGCCCCTTTAGGGTTCGAATTTCGAAAAATCCCTTCTTATCGGATGCCTACGTCATTCAAAGAATATACTATGCGTTCCAAATAACAACAGGAAAGTCAATAACCTCGATCTGTCAAATTTTGAGTGAAAAGTACGGTTTCCAAAAAAATCTTATTTGCGTATCAATAAAAAGTATTTTTTTGCTTTTTATTACAAAATTTTAGTTAATTCTGGTTGAAGTAAAAACGTTAGGGTTTAATATAAATTTGCCAAATATATTGTTTTAAGTCATAAATAGTTTACAAGAAAGACTATTTTTTTTCTTATTTTCATTGTTAGAAACAATTCGCCTTTTTTTCTATTTACCACTACTCAGACACATCACACAGTGAAACAGAGATAAACAAAATTGAAAAACTGTATTCTGATTAAACTTTTTTCATTCACGATGCGTACGTAAATTATTTTTTTTAAACATCGTTTTTTTGTTCACTCTACCTAATTTCTTCGATTTGACAGTTCGACGTGACGTCACAACATTGCCATCGATCCTATTCTCATTTGGAACGGATTGTACTCTCCAAGTTTCAGATTTTACGATCAGCGGCTTAGGCTGTGCGTTGATCCGTCAGTCATTCAAGACAAAGGATTTTATTTATATAGATTTGTATTATTATAGTTGTTAGTGTTTTTAATATGAATTTAGTATAATTCCTATACTATGTATATATATATATACGAGTATATATTATACCTACTTATAATTATGTAATTTAACATTTTGAATATTGTTTTGGACAGATAGTTTTTTCGACACATTTGTTTTTAAATATTAGAGTTTCTTCTTATGTTAATTTTATTTTATGAATGGGTTATTTGGGAAACTATGTAAACGATTTCCGTTTTCGCTCTATATGAGATAGAAAATTCTAGGTCTCTTGAGCCCCCAGTTATCCAGGTCTCACTGTTGGTAATAATTTTCTTATTACCAAATATTTTAGTAGGAATTTGAGTCGGTTGCTTTGAAACGAGGTAGGTATTGTTTAATATTTTTAACATCAAAGGTTTGGTGGCATTTCATAAAACTAATACCTACATTTATTGTATACCTAAAGAAAAGTTCATAGGGTAGGTAGGTACACCTGGGTATTGGCTGGTAACGAGATTACGTCTTGATCGTCATGCTGGCAACGTGCACGAATATTGATCTGCGTCTGTACCTACACATAAACTATCGAATATTTACCAAATGAGGGTAGTGCTAAATATTCTACACACGATTGCCAACGAAAGAATGTACTGTAGGTACTTGTATGAACTCTGTTTTAGAATAAAGGTATTATGTTTTTCAATGTTTTGTTGAAATACATACTTCAATAGACATTTATCCAAACATCCACCATATACATTTTATTTTTAACAATAGCTCATCTTTACATTATCGAAAGGAAAAAGAAAGATGTCTTATAGTAAGTACTTTTTAAAACATTATTTTTCAAGACTTATAAACATGAACATAATAAATAACCGTAGTTATAAAGCCTTCGAAGTCTTGATAGGTATAAAAAATAATTTGAGTCTTTGTTAGAGTTTGACTTTCATTTTCTATATAGGTATACATGTAATGAAGCTTTGTCTACAAAAGTTTTTGTGTCGGCGGTGGTGATTACTCCAACCAGTCAATCGTCAAACAAGAATTTGTTAACAATTATGTGCTCGGCGTTCGTCGCCTTTGTTCAAAACATCGCATTGTAATGAGTTCGTGGTTTAGTAGGTATTCCCCGACGCCGACGCTGTCAGACCGCCCTGAACCGTTCAGGCTGAACGTAATAGTTCCAATAATTTATTGTTCAAGGACTCGCAGTATTATTTCCACTAAAATTTGTACCAAGTATACAATAATTGATGTCACAAACTTTTAAGAACGCCTAATGATGAATTCATATCTTTTTGTCATTTTCATTCAATGCGTGACACATATAACTTATTGGACTCGAACCCAAAACTTTGTGCCTGCCTACCTAGATACCATATTTCGTATGAGTATTGGTTATTCCTAGGCTTATGACATCTTTAAGTTTGTAGGTACCTAGAAATTAGCATACTTTCTACGACAGCCCCTCTAGCCAAGTTGACAATCTTAAACAACTAATCAAATGTATGGGAATAGTGCGCTAGCTTCTGACGTTTTATATATAAGTGCCCATGTAGGCCCATATGAAATAAAAAGACTGACTTTGAATGGCTTTATTTCAACCTAATTAGTAGCCAAGTTCATATCATTCAAAATTGTAAAATGAAATGTAATAAAAATTTTACAATGATCATTTCTCCATCCAGCAGTTTTATGATATAATTAATACTTACGCTGAGGCGCTTCGATTGTAGAAAGAGACTCTCAAGAAACGATTGTAACTTGGCTAGGGGGGAAGGTATTCCTTATTTTCTGACACTTAATGACTCATATCGCTTAAATAGGTACCAACTACGTTATAAAATATAGTCCTAGGAACTTACAATGTTATGAATTTATAGTTTGTAACATTTTCATTGCACCTTTTTGCATGGTGATTTATTTCTCTTCGTATGTTAAATGTTTTCCGATGAAAACGAACTTCGTACCCTATAAGCTTTTCTGTGAAGTCTATTTATATAAATCGTGAATTCGTAGGAGGTTGGCAGAAATAGAATATTTCTGCCAACCTTTATATTTAGAAATATACTAAGTATTATAACACAAGCTCTGCTTAGATTGACGGCATTGTGTGATAGTTGTGAAATATATTATTATTATTCTCTCTTATTCTCTTAATGTGCGTAACCATTTCGCAACCGTGTCGGGGTCCGCTTACAGTCAACCAACACCCAGGGTGTTGGATTTATATTGGTTAAAACGTAGCGGCGGCTTTTATTGTCCTTTGCGTTCTAGGACTATGGGTTTCCTTTCAGAAATTATCTGAGACTCTAGCGGACATCGGCTCTGCTGGGCTGGTTTCTGGGTGGGTCGATTAAAGAATCATTGTTGCAATTTCGCCCAGAGCATCAGCTAAAAATCTGCGTGCATAATAAAATTCGTATTATATTAAAACAGCCGAAGTCATCACCCTTGATCAATGGTAACTCATTCTCACTTTCCGATTATATTTTATTCGTAGTTATAGTTGAATTTGTGACATATTATGTAGGTTCATGTCTTCATTATTATTTTTTATTATAGAATCCACTATTAGACATAGACCTTCTCCAAGTGTCGCCACAATAACTGGTGCTGTGCACTTCGCATCCATCGGATTTTCGCGACCCTCCCTAGGTCAAAGTCAAAGTCATTTTATTCCAAACTGGCGACGCGCCCCAGCTTCGTATGGGTACTGATATTGAATATATTATGCATCTATTATATACACAAACCTTCCTCTTGAATCACTCTATCTATTAAAAAAAACTGCATCAAAATCCGTTGCGTACTTTTAAAGATCTAAGCATACAGAGGCGAAAGCGACTATGTAATGATGATGATAAACCATTTACAGGCTTTTGAAAGGTCAAGTCAGTCTATCCTAAAAAAATTATGCTAATTGCATATTCCAAAGCGTAGATCGTCGCGAGCGTGGTCGTCGGCCCACCTTGTGGGAGGCCATCCAACACGGCATCTTCGATCTTCCGGTAGTAATGTGATCACCACTCTTTTGGTCTTCTTTACCATCTATTCTGCGAGCAATGTGGTTTGCTCAGGGTCTCTTAAGACGTGTTATCCCTTGAACATCTGACCGGAATACCTACTTTTAAACAAACTTGGACGTTCGCGATTTTGAACACGTAATATTGAGTACATAGCATATGTAAATCGTTCATTATGTACTGAAGAACATTAAACTAGGTATCAAAGCTGTTTGAAAGTTGTTGGAAAAACAAGCATGTTGTTAAATGTTTTTTTAGATGAAAGTTAACAGTTTTGTGTTTAAACTTTTGCGATTAATAACGCACGAAAAAATTATATGTTAATATTCTGCCGTGCTTATGATAATGGCAATAAGTCACATAACTCAATATCGACCAAAATGTGACTTATGATAATGGCAGTAAGTCACATAATTCAATATCGACCAAAATGTGACTTATTGCAAATATCATAAGCACGGCAGTATTGTTGAAAATTAATACCTATCTATTAAACATATATTTTTCAAACCTATTAACTTAGCCGTTACAAAGTCGTAGGCAGTAAACCACTGTTTTACGGCACTGCTCGGGCGTTAGGGCCTTAAGGTAGGCATCATCTAAATTTTCAAAGATTTAAAATCGGAAAACTTTCCGTTAAATTAGGTGGTGAAACTTCACAGACGTGATATATTAATTAGGTACATTTTTTATTTTAATTAAATAGCATTAAAGGGGTTTCTATCGTTATACACAGCAAAATGTTGAAGGCCTGAGCGTGACTAATTACGTCTTTATAACTGGCTTCCGCTGTGATCTCTTTGACGATGGCGCCATAGTCAGTATAATCGCATTTCTAGGAACTGTTATATAGAAGATCTATTGGTCGTTCATCGTTTATCTATAACTATCTTCTGGTTCACAAGTACGAACTTCAGTAGAGAAGCACTATTTGCTTCTTCTCTGAAGTTCGAAACTTTAACTTGCCTTATGAAATTTTGGTACCTAAGTATAATTTCTTGGAATGTTGAGTAGAACTCGACGTACCTACTTTCTTTATTTGAACGGATTCCCAATATGGAAATAAGTTGGAAATATTTGCTTTATTGCCTTCACCCCGCGTAGTTGGAAACTAAGTATTTGCAAGACTTCTTTTGTTCTAAAAAGGTTTCCAGATATAACGAACGTTGGCAATTTTACCTATGTAGGTCATGAAAATGATTCATTTATAAAAAAAAGCGAAACGTCGAGCAATAAAAATTCATCTCACAATACAGAAATTCCACATCACTGAAGCAGATAGGCATGTACGACCATTATGTACCTCGAAACGACCATTCGCCCTTTGTTTAAAAGAAACGTTTAAAGATTAGCCCTGTTTACAAAAGTTCTTTTATAGAAACCGTACCTATATAATTCGTTAAACCGTTTCTTTTCTTGAGAAAATGCAACGCTTATGTATTTCAAGTTCTTATGAACGAGCAAAGGTTCAAAGTTCGTTTCAGTGGAGGCGGTAATTGATAGCTTAGCCGCGGAGTCGTGGTTAGTCCATCGCTTGAGAGCACAATAGTAACCCGTTTATCTTAATTGCCTTGCTGACGTCCCGTTTACCGTAAACTTCGATTACTTAATGTCGTAGCTCCTGACCCGAATGAGCGATGAGCCAAGGGCCGGCACCTACCTACCTGGCGACTGTCGCGTGCATCATTTAATAAAAGATTAAAGATCTACACTTAAAATAAGATAGCTAGAGAACTTTAGTCGTGATGTTATAGTTTTCCAATTGCTGGGATTCAGGTCTCGGAAAGGGAGGACCAAATGTGGTTCGTGGATGTCGTATGTTTTTAATTTTTTGATTCTTAGGACCTTGTAGGTTTCTTCACAAGGTTGCTCTACTACGATAATATTATTTTACACGATAAAAAAAATCTTACTTACCTATCTCAAAAAGTTTCGCCGCCGCCGATTTTAGTAGAGTTTGGTCAGTTATTTTGACCAAGTACATTATGTAGGCATATTTGCATGAACTGTTATTACATACTGCATTCTATAGCAAGAAGTTAGAGTTGAGTTACTTCTTGCGAACCGATTTGATTTGCATGAAAGGTAGTTTCACAAGGCAGGTTTTCGAAGTTCTGGATTAGTTGAGTTTTGGGCTTTATTACGCGGAAGTTATCTGTTCCGTACAATGAATTGTTGCATATTATGTGTATCGTTTTCTGAGAAAGGAAGCAGGAGCTAGTGCCAAACCTTTTGAATTTACGTTTGCCAAAAACATTCTGAGATTTAAAAGTATTGTATTGTAAGATGTAATTTGACCGGTTTGAAAGTGTGCCATTTACAACATATTAGATTTGCGAGCAGCATAGGCGAAAAGGCGACAGATAGACGTTAGTCACGTATGTACCTACGTGTACCTAATAGCGGCAATTTTGTTCGTAGGAAACTTTATTTTATTAGGTAGAAGATTCTGCCTAGAATAAAAACCTGTAGATAGTTCAAAATAGTTCGTCAAACAAACATTACCCAACTATACTGAATAATACCTGCTTAATATAATACCTACCTAACTTCCCCACTATTGTAAGCAGCGAATGCTTATAACTTATGCGACTTAGGAAGGAAGTTTCAGAAACCATCAGTAAACCTTTGGTAGTGTCCGGTAAATCTATCCAGAGACAACAATAGGTAGGACAGGACGTGCTGCTCGACGCACTGCGGCCCAATTGTCTCGCCAACAATAAGGGTGCGGGTACCTACGACACCGCGCGGGTACCTACGACACTAGTACGTTATCCGAGCCGTGTTCACCTATTGACACCTACTATGTCCGAAGGCCGCACATGATAATTGCGTAGGTTGTTAGGTCGGGTTGAATGGGTTAGGCATGATCGTAATCCCAGAGATCATAAAAGTAGAGCTTCACTTGTTTATATCTGGGTTAGGTTTGATATTTCTAAGTTTACGGCTGTTACGTTCAACCCTCGCGTAAAAGTAGGTGTGTATTTACATAATTCTGGTAATCTCGTTATAACAATATACGTTTGCATAATTTCAGAAACTAGCCGCGGCGAGTTATGAATGTGTTTTGATTAAATTTAAATCCCGTGACCCCACTGTGCTATTATCCATGTATCAACATTCTACGTTTATGTAGTCGGTGGCCTGCTCGAAATAATGTGGTAAGCAAATGTTACGTAGGTAATTAACTAGGAATCATGGAAAATTTGTTTCAGTTAATTTTCGTCCTGTCAACGAGCTTTGAATATTAGTTGAACAAAGCGATAGTTTTGTGGTTGCGGGGTGTAGCGACACAATCCGCGGCGGGTGGCCGGCACCATGTGGCTACGTTTGAAGTTCAAAGCATACCTACCTACCTGCCTCCTACCCTACGTGCTCGTACCCACCGCTATTTAATGCAAATACTGTCTTATGGTAATGCAGAACTACCTTTACACTTCGTTTCAAGAAAAAGGAAAAATCGAATTGTCAATTTTAAGTAGAAGGTATTGTAATGAACCCATGTACGTTTGTGTGTACTAAGAGCACGCCGTGTGTGTATTGTGTATTTGTATAGGTGTGTACTGTGTATTCAGTCCCTTCACAGGCACTGTTTAATTAAGATTACTAGGTATTAGTTCAGGTTCTGTTGGGTTAAGGTAAGATTATTGCTTGTGCTATACGCTTACCTATATCCCTGTACATGTTATTTGATTGAAATGCTTCGCGCCACTGATATTCGATTTGGAGCTGTAAATGGCGCACTAATTGCTTTAAATGTGTAACTTAATTACAGATTAAGCTGTCAGTTAAATTAATTTGTTAACATGTGTTACATAATGTGTCTACTAAGTTGTGCTGATGTAGTCGAGCTGGTGAAGTCTGACATTTGTTTTAGAATGGGTACTTACATTGTTTACTAAGTAAGGTATGTAAATCTTGAGTTCCGCTGGGAAATTTGTTGCGCCGCTCCTTCCTTTGAGGTTAAATGGTAAGAAATGGTTTTTGTTTTCGTAACTCCGAGGACATAGTTCTAATTTCAGTGAAATTTGAATATGTTAATTTACATCAGCAGTTTAGGTTTTAAATTAAAAGAGAATATTTTTTTTACCAACGAGTACCTTAGTAGTTGTTGATAATTGGAATTAATATGGCATTGTAGTCATTTCAGTGACACAAAACGTAATAGGAAAAAAGGATCGAAAATAAAAAACAGCAAATATTTTTCATATTATTTTATTCATTCTTTTATAATTGTCAGAGTTGTACAACTAATTAATCACAGTTGAAACAAAACATAACTATATATGTAGGTATTATAATTAATGTCTAAAATAAAATAAAAATCGGTGTTCGTTAGCGAGATATCGCACTTTAGTATTTTGTACTGGGGTTGTGTGCTCTGGCTGTCTGTGTGTACGCGGCGAGCATCGTGCGCCGGAGCCGTGCCGGCCACGACCTACTACGAACCGCCACTCACTCCCACTGATGTACTTATACCACAGAGAGTGACGTAGCATTCGGTATCGGTAGCCATCTTTGATAAAGCAGATTGAATTCAACTCAAAGCTGACTTCCGACAACACAATTCTTACTGCACGGACAAGTTGTGATGTTTGTATCTACAAACGATGCTCTATCTACATTTTCAAGTAATTCCTAATACTTTCAAATGCTGCAACAACACGAGGACACGACAACCTGCCTGTGTAGTGCCTTATAATAACAATGCTCAATACAAAGAACAATAAACAAGTGAAGTTCACGCTTGAGACGGCGCAGAGCTGGAGGAGAACAGAACGGGTGCGGGTGCGCATTCTGCTGCACTGGCGGAAACTAAACGCTGCTTTATAAAATAGTTCAAAAACTTACAATATACCGTTGTATAAGACAGAAATATAAAATCGGACCCAAATCGCTATCGTAATTCGTCTATATATTATGTATGATACTGGCAGTGTAATGATATTAATGAAACCATAATAACTATGACATCCTACTTACATGAATAGTAATTAACGAGAATTGCTTTAATATTGATGTAGGTACTTGAATATTAATTATTTGTCTTTAGTGCAAACTAGAGGGTGAACTTACATTAGGTAAGTTATTAGAAGTCTATTTAAACCGAGTCTACAAAATCTTAGGCTCCAAACACATAATAAAATCAGTCATTTTAACATAATTCAGTATTATTCTAAAATTTACACTGATTATAACTCGATGTCGAAGTGAGACAGTTTCTAAAACCATATTTTATTATTATATTTTACTATAAATTCTTAAAAATTAATTTATAAATTAATGACTTCTACAGGTTTCAACAACTATCTCACATCAAGATCGACGGAAATAGTATTCTAGCACAACACTCTTAATAAGTTATTGATATTTTCCTAGGTGCGACTAAATTTATATGTAATCATACGAATAAATAAAGTGCAAACACTTAACTCTACCGTCATTAGCTGCATCGATAATGCTAAGAAATTGGCACAGTCCCACTCACACGGCGCGCGCCGCCTCGCGCGACAACGCGCGCACACACTCGCTCGACGCTGTCGCTCGCACAAGCCTCGCACACCTAGGCTCTCTCGCTCTCACACGCACGCTCTCTCACTCACTCGCAAACGAAAACTCCCGCGACCATGACTACTGTTAGTTACCTAATGTTACGAGTAGACCGTAGTCGTTTCCAAATACTATTTAACTAGCACTACACGGAGACATTAGGAGAGGAACACCGGTTACTGTACAGTTCGCTTACACGTTAAAGTTAAATTAATAGTTTCACGTTTAATTAAAATCGGGGGTAGTATCTAGATTGTTATTGTATTTACAGCCCCGTCGTTTAAACTTCACATAATATCGAATGAGCATTATGTAACTCGACGTCCGAGTGGACCACCTCAAGTATTTATGTTATCTACCATTATTAAAATATAACATATTCTTTTATTCTATATGGATTTCTACGGAAGGGCCGCCATATTAAGTGATATCACGTAAAGCTGTGGACTTACAAAATACTCGTATAAATTATTCACATTTATAGCACACTATCTACAAACACCCTCTGTTCAGATTCACGTCCGGCCCTGCCGCAGAAATCTCTTTATCTCCGTAACTTCCAATAAAATACTGACTCATAATATGGCTAATTCGAATAAAAACTTATATCAAATATTTGGTGAAGATGTAGTCTAAACTTTATAAAAATTAAGCAATTAAATAGGTTCTTAAACGATTTCTTAAGCTTAACATTTCTACTACAATAAATAAAGTCGTATAAAATTGATAAGAGTTACAAGTGCGGCGGGTGGCGAGCGTCAGCGGCGCGACACGAGCGCGTCAGCGGCGCGACACGAGCGCGTCACGGCGCCAGCACGCCGCGCTTGTACGTGGACAAACTGAAAGTGGGCGAGTTGTCGAGTGTCGCCCCAGAGACAGCAGGGTTACAGTGGCTTAGTGGTAGAGTAGTGGGAGACAATTGACTAAATGAGCGGCGGCTGTGGGCGCCTACAGCTGCTCGTCGAGGTCGGGCCCGTACAGGTCGGCCAGCTTGTTGAAGCGCGGCCCCCACGCGCCCAGGTAGTCGTACTCGTGCGTCTCGTCGTCGGTACCTAGCATACAAGCGCCGCATTAGGATTTCATATGAATAATTTATTCGAATACGAAGACTGGAGGTGCCTCAATTTTTCGCTTCATACATTGTGAATGAATCGCCGCAAGGCGCCGTCATAAATTTTAAAGTGGGATTGGAGAAACTAATTTTACGAGGAGTGGTGATGCACGGGATGGGAGAGTTACCGGAAGCGAGCGAGGAGAGCGAGCCGGCGGTGCTGCCGCCACCCTCGTACGCGTAGTTGCGCAGGTCGTCGAAGGGCGGCGCGTTGGGGTCGCTGTCGGCGCGCCGCTTGTGCTCCTCGATGAACATGCCCACGTTGGTCTCGCCGGGCAGCGGCACGCCCACGCCCGCCGGGACGCCCACGCCCACGCCCACTCCCATCGGACCCACGCCCAGGCTCAGGCCCATTACAGGATCTAAGCAACAATAATAGTAGTCACAAATACTAGAAAAAAATATTTTTTTAGGTTTATTGATAAGATTTTTCGAGTGAAGTTCAGTGGCTGTTTTATTAAGTGTAAATTTGATGTAGTACATATGTACCTCAATCTTAAGTGTGACACACGACTGAACAATAAGTGGAATCATTGAAACAGACGCGATCTCGGTAAAATGAGGCTGAGAATATTATTGTAAGATTGACTACTTCAGTGAAGATTGTCTCAATATTATATTTGCTGCCAAATACAGCAGAAACATGAAAATGTAGTACATCCATATTCTAATGAAAAACACAGTAAGTTTTGATCAAATAAAAAAAAAATGTTTATTGTGAAATACCACTAAGTCGTAAAATATTTGACAAAGTCCCGGTACTAAATTCGTTATGAATTCCGTATATTTTTGTCAGCGTTGCAAATCGGAAGCGTTCCTACTATATCTATAAAGCAGTCATCTCCCTACAGACATTCGGAACAAAATATGGTCCCGAATGTAACGCCATAATCCCTTTATCGTCTCTTACGTTACCCGGGCAGTGACGGGGCGTTAATTTGTGACCATTGCACAACATATTATGCAAATGTGATGAAGGGGTTCTGCTGGAACAATGGTTAATCTTTGACATACAGTCGCAGCCAATCTTTAAATCAAGAATTCGAGACCACAATGTTCGTGCAAATTTTAGGTGGTTGGTTAGCTTGCTAGGAGCCTCCAAAACAAAATGCACGACTGCTCTACCCGAGGGTACTAGTATTAACACTAATTATATTGTTCAAGACCGACCCGTACGTCCGAACAAACACACACATTTCCACAGGAGATTATGTAGATAGGATAAAGTGGAGACAATCATGTTTAGAGAGAATTGTGTACCTATTTGAGATGCATTTGTCTAAGGGTGCTTTTCTATCGAGACATGTGCTATGCTGCGAGGATTTGAAAGTTAAGCTACAAATTTATGTGACCGGTTCCTGTTATGCTACGCTATGCTTAAAAATGCGTCGCCGCAATTGGGCGTCCTGTTCTGCACACCCACCACTAAATCTATAGCACAAATCAAGAGTATATGACCATCCATATAAAAAACAGCCAGTTAGTATAGTTTAGTTGAATCCGTTGCTATAGCATGCGGAAAAAAAGGTTAAATCATTTGCTATTTTTACGCGCATTAATTTAGATCTGAAAAATTAAAAGTGCTAAGATATATCCCTAACCTATATGAATATGATTAGTAAATATCAAACGTATCTATAAAAACGTAGCATAAGCACATCTCGACTAATAAAAAGCAGTCAAGGGCATTAAAAAATAAAGTGACTTACATGGTAGCTTAGTAGGTGCATGATCAGGTAGTGGTCCTCCGATGGGTATCTGTAGAGGAGTGATGTCGAAGGCCGTCATGTCGTCCTCACCGCCTCCTTCGTCGTCGTAGTTGATGATGTTCTCACGGACATCGTCGTCAGGTCCAGGGTACTTTATGTGTGCCTCCCGGCGTCGGTTGTATACCACGAACACTAGCACCAGGACTGGTGACGAGAGAACATTGTTTTATTGACAGTTATAAACTCAGGCCAACTATGGCAGTAGCATAGAATGTTACGAACAATTTGCAAAAGCGAGTTACTGTCATGAATTGCGACAAAATGAATGAGTATGATTTGAAAGACAAAAAATGAATTACACAGTTACGTATGTGCATGTTTCTAGTTAAGTTAGTTCAGAGTGGAGTGGAGTGACCCGCGGCACGACTGCTCGCCGCTCGCTCGGATCGCTCGGTTCGCTTCTATTCTTTTTACAAATGTGTTAGTCCTTTTGCTTTCTGTTACGAATGTACCTGCGCTTTCTACATGAATAAATCCTAGCATTTACTCTATATTCATTTCCGCTAGCCATTTCTAACGCTTGAAATCAAATTTCATCAACATGCTCTAAGCTGTACTAGATTTCGGATAATATTTTCTTAATTTTAATTCTCAAACTTTCATAAGAAACTTGTTCGTGATTAACTCAAAGGTCCTTATATTTAATCTAGGTTTGGCCAGCGGCATAGAAATATAAAAGCGACTTCACCCGCGTGAAAGGTTTCTTCACACAATTTGGACCCCAGTTTTATCCCCTCATTGGGTGAATTTTGAAAAACTGTCTCTTAGTGCTAGTCTATGTTATAAAAAGAAACCTTGTGCAAAATTTCACGCTCCTAGTCCTAGTAGTTTCGGCTGTATGTTGATAAGTCAGTCAGTCGATAATATAAATTAAAAAGTTGCAGTTTCATATCTAGAAAATAATTTTACAGTCAGTAAAGCTTTTCATTCTAGAAATTGAATTTTTATATACAGATGATGTCAGCAAATATTAAAACGGTTTCAGCAAAAATTACTCTCTTGGATGCAATATTCTTTGACATGTAGTTATTTTCTGTATAAGTAACTTTTAAGTATTTTCTGAGTAAAGTCAAACAACTTAGGCTGGTAATATTTGAAAAATGTTTTTAAGACATATTAAAATGAGTAGTTACGTTCTGATATCATCGTAAATAGGTTAAAATTGAATGTAAACTTAAAAGTATGTATGTATATGTTTTAATTTTCTATGTGTCTTCTTCTAAAAGCTTCACGATGATTATAGTCTTCCCTTGTTTTTTTTACTTTCTGTTATAATTAAATTAATATCTTGTTACTGGAATACATATATTATAAATCCCATACCTATGTTCTGGTTCTAATCTATTAATTATAACGACAAATTCTGTATTAATGTCCAGCAGGCGCGCAACGATTTGTTACTCGGAAATTGATCATAATGGGGCATAACGTTTGGGACTGTTTCAGTTATTCCAATTTCCGTAAGATAGGTATTTAATAAAGGAAGGGACCGGGACGATGATTTCAGAACAGAGACAGTTAGACACCTACCTACTTACATTAACGCAATTATTCTTCACCTTATTCAACGGAAATGGTTTAAAAATACCGACTGTATTATTTCATTTGTTACTGAATTGCAGAAATAGTATCAAATTGTTATTACTAAATGTGTAATTTGAAACCATGCTATTAGGTAGGAATGTATGAAATTGGTTTAATTCGTAGTTACTATTTCAGAAATATTCTGAATATTTAATAAATGAACATTGTATAAGCGTATACATTACAACAGTATTATAACATTTTAATACGCATAAATAAACGTGTTAAATTAATAGATCAATCATACATACTCATCTGAATAAGTGAGTGTATAATGTCATACAAATTGTAAAATCACACACACTGATTTAATGAAACATGATAAAAGTTATTGTGAACATTTGTTATGTAAAACGTTGATTAATAGCACAGATGTACACGATAATGTCATGCAAATAAACAGAATGTGGTGCTCACCTAAAAGCATGAACAAACAAACAATGATAGCTATAATGAAATCCCTGGAGGGCGTGATGATGCCGGAGGCCAGCAGCTCCAGCTCGCAGTCGTGGCCGGTGTAGCCCAGCGCGCACACGCAGTCGTAGCGGCGCGCCGGCTCGCGGTCCACGCACGTGCCTCCGTGCCGGCACGGGCTGCCGCGGCACTCGTCCACGTTCACGCACGTGCCGCCCGCGCGCTCCGAGCCGTCGGGGCACCTACACACGTGCTACTGTACCTCTCCTCCGCGCGACACGCCGCGCGCACTGAGCCCCCGCATAGCATGCACTACGTATAACATCGAGCTAAACACGGCTACATATACACAGATAGGTCTATGGATGATGTGAGTGCGTTAGTGATAGTGTGTCGGGATGATCGTCTAGTGGGACACGCCAAGCGTGACTACGTTAGTGCTCACTCATGATAATAAGGAGGCAGACGAGGATCGCCGCGAGCGCGCCCATGCTGAGCTTGAGCGTGCGGCCTTCTTGTACGAGTTCGCAGTTCTCGCCCCAGAACCCTTCGGGGCAGTGGCAGCGGTAGCCAGGCTCGCGGTTCACGCACGAGCCACCATTGCGGCACGGGAAGTACAGACATTCGTTCTTGTCTACACATCCTTTGCCGTCCGGAGACAATACCAAACCCTCACCGCAACTGAACATCATTCCAATATAATATTATAATTTATAAGCATTAGTATTATTACATATTAGGTAGATAAAAATAAACATGTCAGTTAATCATGTAAATAAACTATGTAGGTATGAATATAATTATTGAAGGAACTGTTTTGTTTAAATAAATGAATATTAGTTTAAATTAATGTAGAGCATGTTAAAATACTAAAAAGTGTTGAAAATAAAAATAGTAATAGGTATATAATAAAGAAATAAAATATAATAATTCGAAACTCAGTGCGCGCTTCAAAATAAATGGTATAAAGTAAAACATTGAAACATGGGATTAATTACTGGTATCATATTTTATAAAATATGATTCAACGATTAATGAATTGTCTAAAATTTGGTTTAAATTAAAATTCTCTTTTACAGTTTAATGATTTACATGAAATTGGTTAATTAATATAATACTTTTCGTTCTCAATTCGAGCTTAATGCACGTCAGTCAAGACCGAATATCCATGAGCGATTTAAAAATTCAGGGATCGAACCTGAGTTGAATACTGCTGCATTTTCAATGACAACATCAATTATATGTAGTATCTAGATGGTAAATCAGTAAAATAATGTGTAATAAATAATAATAGATACTAAAAAACTCACGTGCACTCGTATTCATTCCAGAGATCGACGCAAACGAAGGGTTCGTTGCAGTGCACGTTGATGCAGGGGCTGTTCGAGGGACAGTTCCGGTCGAGGTTCCTAGCCATCGTCGCCTGACCCCACTGCGTGCCGTTCATCGCCGGCGGCAGCGGCAGGTGCTTGCCTTCCAGCCTGATGTCGTCCAGACAACCCTTCTGGAAGTCAGCATACACTTCAAAGGTTCTAACACCCGTATATTCAGCTTTGCCACCAGCATAGACACCTTCTTGCTTATCTACTAGTAGCCACTGATGGCCTTCGAAAAAGAATGTTTCGTTATATCTTCTGCCTTCGCCGCCGTCTATTTCAAGCATTGCAGCGCTACCGTAGCGGCTGACACGAGCTATATGCCATTGGCCATCGTCGACAGCGACTGAGTTCAGCCATACATCTCGTTCCTCAGTTCGCAGCGAATTTAGATTATACCGGAAGTGTAATCGAGACTCTTTCACTTCAAGTATGCCATACTCTCTATTATGTTGATCACTCACTCTAAAAAGTTCGCCGTGTGGTTCGCGTGTTCTAAACCGAAGTTGAATTTGTGTACTAAACCTATCTGGTTCAAAACTTAGAGCGAATTTCACGTAGCTCTGAGGCCGGAAACTGGTAGGCGTAGTTGGTAAGTTACACGAAGGTCCTGTCCAACCAGGCTGACACTGACATCTAGCTTCAGAGAAACTTCCGACGCAGGTGCCGTGCTCCCAACACCGAGAAGTAGTGTCCGCTTGATTACATATCTCGTCAGTTTGTGGACAGCCGGCGACGGAATTTCTTGATAGGCCTGGGTGAGCTAAATCGTATAACTTGCTGTTATGGATCAAGTTTCGTATGCATCCGTCAAATCCTTTACCGATGGGCATGTATTGCCAGTGATAATGAGTTGGATCAAAGTGTTCTATGTACAAGCCACCAATTTGTAATGGTGCATTTACATTAAGATATTCATTGAAAGGAGGTATTGTTCCTGTGGCTTGACAGGTAGAGTCATCGAACTCTGGTGGAGTTCCATCTTCCATTTCTTGAATGTCAGCTGATTTACAGAAGTCAACAATCATTCTAACATTTTCTGTGTCCCAGAAAATATCTATTCTATGCCATTCTCCATCATCTAAGGATTTCTTGGTCTTAACTCTTAGTTCTAGAGTGCCAGAACCAAAATCGATTAGAAGTCTAGGATTGCCCCTTTCCAATTCAACAGATATGAAATCTGATACCATTATTTCTTCTGGCTCGGGAGGTACAATCGGGCCATTGTATATCAAAACACCTTCCGACTTTCTCGTGATAAATTCAAAGCTTAAATGAGAACTATCACACATTTCCAAAGCAGGATACCATGCCCATCCTGTGCCTCTAAAGCTCCTAGACGTTTGCTGACATCTTGGCCCTGTATATCCAGGTGGACAAGAACAAGTTAAGCCATATTTGCCTTCTATACACCTGCCTCCGTTATAGCAAGGAGAATTGCGGCATGTCTCTGCTTGAGTAAAGTTTCGGGCACCACATGTGCACTCGGCGATCACATCCACTCGCACTCCAACAAGAGCGGTTTTATTTGAATTAACCATGTAGGGCAAGTTACTGATATCCAAGACGTTTGTGCAGGATCCTTCACACATTTGATTTTCATATAAACATTCGTCAATCCCTACCATTGTGATGTTAATACCTACGGCTCTCTCAATTTCTTCACGGTGCATTAATACGATACCGTTTAATCGGATAGGCTTATAATAATGAGCTCCGTGTGCAGAAAAACGAATATCTGTCACTGGAGGGTGCTTCTTTCTGAGTTGAACACTGAAGATATCAATATTTTCACGCTCGGTATTTAGCAAGTCAGCCAATTTGTCCTTGAATATGTCTAATTTGCTCCTTGACACACTGAGAGTTTTATAATTCCAGACCCTGATAAAGTCCTCATCAGATATTCCTGATATTCGCATTGATCCAGAATTTATTATAGCATCATGTGATATTTCTTTTACGTATACAGTGACATTAGCAGGTACGTCTGTTTGTGTATGTTTTCGATCATAGACTTTGAACTTTAGATGATATCTACCTTCTCTGGTCTTGTGTCTCATTTGTATCATTCCAGTTTCTTCGTTCAAAGTAAAGTTTGGATGTTCTGAACTTTCCCAGAAGAACTTTTTATCTGGTAAATCCCAGTCATCAAGATCATATACATATACTCGTCCAATTTCAGTATCTGGAGCTTGTCCTTGGTAACTATACACAAGGATTTCTTTGGAGCCTGGCTGCATTTTATTATCATTTACATCGCCAATTACAACAGTTAAAGTGCTAGTTCCAGTCATAGCAGGGTTTCCATGATCTTTGATAATGATAGGAATGAGGTATTCCTTTTGTTGTTCTCGGTCAAATGATCGTAATGATGATACTATGGCCATGCCATCACCGTTGGCGCCTTTCTGATCTTGCTCAACTTTGAAAGAAGCTCGAATAATATCATCTGCACCAGGATCAAGTCTAAATTGGAATGGTGGTCCGTTACTTTTCGATCGGTCATCATCATCAGTTGCTAAGATTTCAGCTACTTTTTTGGGTGTTATATGTTCTGTTAGAACAGGCCTGTAATCCTTAAGGAATGTTGGTGCATTATCATTTATATCTTGGACGATTACTGTTAGGGTGGCTGTTGCAGTCCTCGGAGGTACTCCATCATCAATGGCTAAGATTTTAACTTGATGTCTGGGCGTGTCTTCTCTGTCTAATGAGCGTTGTATACTAACAGTGCCTTCTTGGTTAATTGAAAATTGGCGTTTTCTGTCGGAAGACCTGTCGATAGCATATGAAACTTTACTCTTTCCTCCTTGATCTGGATCAGTTGCTTTGAAGGTTTCTAAGCTTTTACCGACTTCAGCGTTCTCATACACAGAAACTTCTATGTTGGCTCTTTCGAATTGAGGTTTATTGTCATTGATATCTCTAAGCTTAACAACTACCCACGAATAAGCTACGTGATATTTGTCGTTGTCATTATCTTCTCCTTTATCATTAACTTGTATCCTAAACCTGAAGCCATTACTTTGTAATTGGTCTTCATAATCTAAAGGCTGTACTATTTTTAACGAGCCTGTGCCGTCATTATTTCTAACCATAGTAAACTTATCAGCACCATATCCACTATTTTCAATAACTTTATACTGGAACTTATTTGTTTCATCCTCATCGTGAACAGTAACTGTCAAGATAGGCATTTCAGGCAAATTAGTTCCGTCCGTTTCATCTACCTCAGTAAACCATTCGTCTTTAGTGAACTGTGGCGGCATATCATTTATGTCCTTCACTCTAATAGATGCTGTACCAGTTCCTTTCAAACCCCCTCCATCGGATGCTACAATCTGTATTGAATAATCTGGCGTCCTTTCGCGATCGAGACAGCACACTGCAGTTTTTATTACGCCAGTTTCAGGTTCGATTTCAAATATAGGTGAGCCTGTTTCTTCTTCGATTACGTTTTTCTCAATAGAATACCACAGTTTAGCGTTATTACTTTCTGCGGGATCGTCATAGTCGATGGCTGTCATAGTCATAACGACCATACCAGCTGTGCCATTTTCTGTGACATTACCGAAATATACGCCTTGAGGGAAAATAGGGGCATTATCATTAATGTCTTTAAGATTGACTTGAACATCTGCGTATCCCACGAGACCTTCGCCGCCCTCGTCTTGTGCAAACACTGTGAACCTCCATTGTGGTCGCCCATTAGGTTGATCTCGATCCAACGGCTGCGGACAAATAATAGGTTAAAGTCCTACTTGCAATTAACAACATTTTCCCACTTTTTGGCTAATGAAATTACTACCATTATACTTTTCTAAGCAACTGTGTTAATTTTGGGAATCAATTGATACGTGTCATTTAGACTAATTAAATAAGTATTGTTCCAGCAGAACCCTGTTATAACGATTACATTGTCCTATTTATTGTAAGTATAACAACACACATTTGTGATACCTATATAAATGCTGTTAAAAGGGTTTGGTAAATAGAGAGATAGTGTTTACTTGGTGATCCGCAAACAAACCGATCCTAAACTCACAGCAAAGTTAAAGTTGCAAGTACCCTTCGCTATTTGGTAGCGAGGCGACCAAAAAGTATTCCAATTTTCTAAAGAGTAGGTAATTAACATTCAGGGGACATTCGGTTTTTCTCATTTCAGGAATATCTGTGTCCAACTTACGGAGCAAATGGAACGCAATAAATGTGTGATTGCATTGTGCATGCAAAGCGCGTCCTATGCCCTGCTCCGGAGCTCGCTACTCTCATTCCGCTGTCATAGACATCAGGTGTTCGAGTGAGGTACACTGGAGCGCCTTATTACTAGACGGGACTCCTTTACAAATAATACAATTTTTATACTAAAAACAATACAATACTTACTTTAAGGACGAATATTTCTCCTGTAGTACGGTTGATGTCGAATTTGCTATTCGCAGGGTTATCAGGGTCAATGCCCTGGCCGGTGAGGAAATAAACTATGTTTTGTTGTCTATCTTTGTCGCCATCGGTGGCTGTGACCTGTTTGAAAGAGAGAGCGTGTAAATCTTTTGGTCCTAGGGTCAATAAATTTTGATCTGATTTTTTGATTGCGCTATTGTTATTAGGTATTTTTAGGAATAGTTAATCTACATAATATATATTGTCGATTTTAACTTACCTCATGCGGTTGGGATTAGTTTAAGCAAAACTCCAAGAAAGCAAACAAGTATCACACATAAATCCATACTAGTTACCGGTGTTAGTACGTTCAATATGAAATTGCCCCCGGCTCTGCGTTGTGTTTGATAATATCATAATAATGTACAGCTACAACAACTCAAGAACTTTTACGACATTGATGAAAATGTTCCAAGGCCACTTAATTTAAACATAATTACCCTTTAAGTCAAAGAGTTATAGCTCTTGAACCCGGTTTCCAAAAGACAAATTTACACAAACAAACACGCTGTCGAAATCAGGATAGCACCTGTGATTGACTAAATGTAATAACAACAGCCAATCAAATCACCTGACTTGTGAATTGACAGCACATTAAATTCAATAGGCTTTCAGAAACCGAGGCAGTAGCTTTCCAAATTAATATCTATCAATTGTAATCCAATTTGTACCCACGCAATCTATTCACACAGGTATATACATCTGGATATAATTATGAAGATTAATAAGTAGAAATTAGTGAAAAAGCTGGAGTTAATAATGACCCGTACCAACCGCAGCCTCAAGTCTATTGTAGTCAAACAATTATCCTATTTCCGAAGGAAGAAAGTAATATTTGATATAAATGAGGAACACGACCGCCGCTCGCAAGTAGGAGATCGTTCCCAGTAGATCCACACTAATATTTTGTGGAAAGTTATAATAAACTACTTATTTTTACTAACAACTATCTCTTTCTATTTATCTAGTTATCAATGGTTCCGTTTCGACAAAGGTTTCCCATTACGAGAAGTAATATGTTGACTCGCTTTAATTTTCAGAATTTTCCTTCTGATCTAGTCATAAAACGTCCAAACAATGAAATCTGAGGTTGAATATGAATTACTATGTATTTTATAGTGGCGTAGCTAGCTCGGAAGTTCTTCAAAGTTTATGAACCCCAACACCCCGGATTGTTTGCATCGGCCCCCAGTAGCGGAAGCATCGCAAACTTTGTACTTTTTAAGGACACCGACAGCGATGCCGAAGGAATTTTATCACTATTTGAGGAGCTTACGGTGAAGCTAAATAAATTTTTAGAAAGAAAAACATCAACGACAAACGTTTCTTTAAATCAGAAATCGCAAATGAACATTAATGTGGACTATTGAGAGATGTTACCATTTCATGACAAAGCTTAACTGTTTATTGAGTGTTTAATAGAGAAATTGATCTCTTTAAAATTGGGATACATAAACTTATGGCAACTGGAATGTCCAATTACGTCAGACTGGCTGGAGCGTCTGAAATGAAGAGGGTCGACGTTTGCGTAATTACTCGGATCATTTGCGAATCTCACTCCAATTACAAAAAAAGCTTGTCACTACAAGCGACTTGGGACGAGGGTTCCACTCTTAGAGAACGGTGAATTTCCATGATTGAGTATAAAAGTCAAGGCAACCTGCCCTGGAAACTGTATCACTGGCACAAATTTAACCAATTTTTGTAATACTATTGATTTTTAGGGTTGTAAGTGACCGGCATTTATAAAATATGTAAATTGAGGTAACACCACCAGCACAGTTTATTAACTTGAGAAATAAACGAAACAAATTATATGAAAATACCCTTAATGTCTTGTAAGTCGTCTGACGGCAAGCAATTGTAACCTATCTAGAACTTATTATCACCATCTAAATAATAAAACAGACAGTATAATGGTTCTTAAATTTTACTTTAACAATTTACTTTGAAATATCACCTCAAACACAACACAGAGACAAGGTTGAATAAGTTGTTTCAAAATATTTTCTCGTTGTTCAGTTCATGTTCTCTTATGTTATTGACAGGACTCAAAGAAGTTGCGAACTAGTAAAAGCGTTTAGAACATACATATATAAGTATATACTTAATAACCATGCCATAATCTATACGTAGGTACTGATGCGTGAACTTCCTCTACAAGCTCATCAAAATACATAATCACTTACCTGTGAAACCTGTGGATTCAGATTTGGGTTAACACTAAAACACGTTTGGTGTTAGTCAATTTACGATAGGAGACCCTTGCACCCCCAAAATAAATAAAAATAAAATTATATAATTTAAAAAGCGGATAACCTGTATGTGGAAATAACAAATTGTGACTGTTTGTATAAGTTAGTATGTAAAGCTGGCATTTTTATCGCTTCATTACAATCGAAACGACCTTTCCTAATGGTTTTCGAAGTGAAGAGAGGTGGTTCGCACAAATTACACGCACAGTAATAACATGCTGCGTCGGCAGGTTTTATCTATGAAATGGACTTTTTTATGCTTATGAACGTAACCCTGATACTGAGCAAAGCTCAAAAATTAAAATCGGTTTAAGTACCGTTTGCTGTTTCTAGCTGGGTCCCTTTAAATTTGCATGTCACAATTTGAAATGTGTTTGCAGCTGCCGGTAGGAAGTGTTTTAATGTACGAGACAAAAGGAATTTAATTTTGTATAAAAGGGAATGGAATGTTTATGTCGGCTTCAATTGGGTTTTGAAGGCGTTTTTGAGACAGCTGAAGAAGGTTAGTTAAAAGGTTAGGTTGCTTATAAAATATTGATTAGTAGACAGAGATAGCGGATCTTAGGCGCTAAACCTGGACAACGCTTGGAAGAAGAAGAAGAAACATAAAATAACGAAATCAACTTAAAAAAAAAAACAAAACCTGTATAAGGGGGTGTGGGAATGGGCCGGTCTCCTCGAGCGCCTGCGTGACGTAGGCGCTGCGCGTGAACTTGGGCGGCAGGTCGTTGACGTCGAGCACGCGCACCACGACGCGCGTGGCGTTCTCGTTGCGCCCGTCCGACGCCACCAGCGCCAGCTCGTACTGCGACACGCACACGTCACTCTCATGCTCATGCACCACACTCCACGCCGGCACGACCACGTCTCCAGTACAACAATGCTTTGTTTCTAACATAACATTTTTCAATAAAGAAACAAATAGAGAACTCCGTCCTCCAACGTAGAAGTGAACGAAAGTCAATTATTCACCAAATTTTTGAGCACACATGTAAATATGTGGTTGTTTATGATTTATGACTTTTGATCCCTTTCATAAAAGTCCATTTTGTTGCAGATAAGCCACGGTACAATTCCACGGTCGCAGTTTTAACGGATGCCGCGACTACGTGTAATATATCATATCGATACAGCATGATTTATATGTATCGAGCACTGCTTTTATTAGACCGTGTGCTATATAAATTTTTATGTTTGAGAAAATAAAGTCATCAGAGAAAATGTTTCGCCAAAAGCCACCGTGAATTAATCGCAATGAAGAAGTTAATTTATGCCGCGCGAAGAACTTTGCTTTCGGGTTTCGTGCAATAATTGAAAAGTACAAATTTCAAACGCTCAGCCGGCAACTCGCGGCCAGCTGCCGAACTTCTCCTCATTATCGTTATAAAAATGGGAAAAGTCGACTTTGACTATAAAATTATATTTTAAAAATGCTTAGTTTTCGATGGAGCCAAGTAAATAAATATTAATAACCGCAAAGTGGTTGTTTTAAGAAGGTTGCGCGCCGGACGAGCGATTACGCGACTCACTGAGTTTTCGTCGTTTCTATGCGAAGCCTCACTTCGAGTGATCTTAGATCCATGATTTCAATATCTGTCGTGGAACGGATTAGGGAAATTGCTAGCGACGTGAATAACTTGCTAGTGTCGATATCTCACCATGTCAAGTTTGATTACACTAAATTGAACTTCTGAGCCGCAGCTAAGGCCACAAAACTAATACTCACGCTATTTCGCTTACGAAAATATTTTATGTCAAACCCAACATCAATACGACTACAGCAAATATCACAAGTCTAATAATACTAGAACAAAAGACAAGTAACGAATAATCTGAAAAAAAATGTTAAATTACGCAACAAGTATTCACCAGTGTGCTCTGGAACTGCTGCCCGCCGCAATCATAAATTTGGATGCAAAAATAAAACAACAAGGACACTAGCGCAAAAAAAAAACAAAACTACGAAGTCAAAAATAATGTCGCAAACGAAAAATCCCCATGCCATGCAAGCTAATGATATCTGTGAGGGTCAATCCAGGGACCGAGGAGCCTCATTCGATTCTCTTTTGAAATAACCACTGGGTCATGTAATCAATAAAGAATCGAAGAGGGCGAGAGTGGCGCGGAGTCGGACCTGAAGCACTCGCTTGGGCAGGTTGCGGTCGTCCTCCTCCGTGATCTGCGTGCGGTAGGTGGGCCGCTCGAACACGGGCGGGTTGTCGTTCACGTCCTTCACGTGGATCACCACCGTCGTGTAGTTCTCCTTCAGGTTGTCCGACGCCGCCAGCTTCAGCTCGTACTATCACCATTTAATATTAACACATTACTCGCCATAGTCCCAATAAAAACTTATTCAATATTTTCCAAACCTAGCTATGTTCCTAATTAATTAAAAAAGTTTCTTCTCGATTATTTCTAATTATACTCTGTCAGCGACTGCCTTGAGACGTTGCTGTCATTTTGAATTAAATCATCGTTTTTTTTTCTTTTCCGTTATTTAAGGAAACTCCTTTGACTTCTGTAATTACAATTTAACAAGGTAATTTAAAAAGTTTAATAGAAAGTTAAAAAAGTAATTTAATACGAGGGATAATTAACTTTATTTGGAGCTTTGTAATAATGGAATGAAGGAAACATTTTCTTAATGATAATAATTATTACGTCTTAAATGATTTGACGGATTTAGTTATCGTGGCAAATTAGAGTAAAAATCAGCCTTTTCTCGGATAATGTTGTGAAACTTTTAACGAATAAACTGTTGACGAATACGTTCGCGTATATAAATTGTTACCAAAAATTCACCAAGTCCACACTTGGCTTCGAAAATAGAGTGAGCGTGTTTGCGAGCCGAGGGAGTTATTGGTGTCATCTGTCAGTGTCGTTCAGTAATTTCCTCACTCGGGAGGGAAATGTTTGTTTCAAAAGTCATCTCACACGCTTTATACAAGTTAGAGTACTGCATTAATTTGATTATATTATATTAATTTTGATTTGTGAAGACCGGTAAATTCCATTAAGAAGAATCTGCATTAGAGTTCCAGATAGGTGATATGATTTCGCGTCTATTAGCGGCTGCTGTAATCTAGGCGCAGGTGAGCACTGTGTTCCGTTCCACTAATGTTTCCAGTAAAACCCTGGTACGTATCCGTATTTCACCAGTGCCACTGTAGCGCCAGCTTATGTCTGTATTTTCGCCGAACACTGGATTTAGTCGTTTTATTTTCTAGGTACTGCTGGACCTATACACCATGCAGTACAAACTTCCAGGTGCTCAATAAATAAAGTTGCCTCGTCCGCGGAAACAAAGTCACACAACGCGTTAAGGGCGGAACATGACAAGCAAATTCAATTTTCCCACGAGCCTTCCTCGTTGCTTTTATTCAACGGAGAAGCGTTATTTCCTTCTAAATACATAACAATAAAATGTACTTTCTGAACATTTAAACGAAGTCTGGATCATTTAAAAGCAAAAGGAGTGTGGAGAGTAAACTGGTTTACATCCATAAAAGCTTCGTGAGAATCTGCAGTTTGATAGCAATACAGCCTTTGGTAACAACTACGCCGGCTCGCTTAAATGGGTATTAAAGATTAAATTATTTATCTCGTGAAAAGTTGGTGGAAACTTTCTCGAGGCTGTAACAAAGAGGGCGTTCTGATAGGCGAGCGGCGACCGCCTCCACGCGCCACGACGCGATGTTTTAAAATTGAAACTCGCCAAGGGGCAAAAACTAAGCGAAACACTGTTACCGTTTAACGCCGCCCGTTTATTTTAGCACAAAATTATGTTCAAAGGGCGATTCATTCTCTTTTGATCCAGCTCACCTCTGCTTTAATTACTACACAACATAAAAAGGTTATAGATATTTGGGTCTTTAAAAAACGTGGATGTCTGTTGTGGAACAAGTACGCAAATTTCGTACTCGCAAAAACCCTCGCTCCTTTATTTCGGTTTCTGTGTACCCAGCCTGGAGCGTAGTGTTTATACCCACGTGTAGCATATTATATACTTTACACCTACGTGTTTGTATAAGTGGTTTATCTTTAATTATGTTGGCTTACTTAGTTATCCCTCACTTGTTTAATTTAGGATTTTGTTGATACGTGACATAATTGTTGATGACAAACTTAGGTCTCCTTGTCGAGCAACTTTAAGTTACGCTAATTACTTTACTGGATTTGCTTTAGATTATTAGCGTCTCAGAAGCTTTGCTAAAACTTCAAACTATAGGTTTTAATGAAGCAGTGGATTAGGACGAATTTTAATAAGACGTACTAAGTGACCTACTTAGTAAGTTTCTTGGACATGAAGCAGAACCAAGACATGACTCTATCCAAGTGACACAACTCAGGCGGGCTTTTAAAAAACATTATCGGATACAAACACGAAATAAGCGAGAGATATTTAGGAAAAGAGTTCGAAATAAACCGTATAAGCCGAACGTTCTCGTATATCTCTGCTAGTTTGTTCAGTAATTCAACACGCCAAATAACGCATTGTCTGTATATCGCTCGCGTAAGTGTTCTCACCGCACTATTACTCGCCGATACATAAAATAAATTCCCCACATCACGACTCAACAAAACCATTCTGATATCGATTTATTTATTTTCCACTTTATCGTGGTTACAGCCCCTCGGGAACCATCCGTCACTATAAAACCGCGCAATTGTTTTAAAATACCCACATTCCAAGCTTTATTATCACTCGTTATGAATATTAATCTCGGTTATTTTTCACAAATTTAATTGTGTTTTGTATCTATTCTAACACGGATCCGTAATCCGAGGTGTTTAAATTAACTTTCAAAACAGTTTGTGATTAATATTAAATAGCTTTTGATGAGAGAACAATTAACAAAGTTACAAGCGTCCATCACTTACGAATGGATTATAATTTAAACACAATCAACAACAAATTGCAATTAATATCAAAATAGAAAGCCCAGTCGCTTTATGTAAAGTTGAACATATTTTTCAATATTGACTTCCTATTAAAAGGTGGCCCATTTAAACATGTGATTCACGGTTCTTTAAACAAGAGCCATTGAACCGTTGTTAATGCAATCCTTTGAAAACGTGAAGTTGGAAAAGTTTTTTTAGCTTATTGAGGTTGACTTTGTATGATGTACGTGGGGGAATTGATATTGTATTTTAAAATGTAAAACGTGGATGTTGTCTCACCCGCTTCCTGGTCTCGTAGTCGAGCGCGCCCGCCACGTAGATGGCGCCCGTCATGTTCTTGACGGCGAAGGCGCCGCCTATGTTCCCGCTCGTGATCTCGTATCGAATACGCGACGCTGCAACAAAATAAACACCATCATATATTTATGCACTCGCCTCAACCCTTCAGACGATTATGTACGCCTGCCTGCGTATTTACAGATCACAACGATCAATAATTCTTCAGCCTGAATTCACCCTTTTTATTGTCAGAGATGTTAAGGAAAAAATATATGTGTCAGTCAAGTAGATGCGATATATTAAGCGCGCAGTTCTGCCGCTAAGCGAATAAATACTGAAACACGAAGAAACTTATCTCTACAGACACTTCTAACTTAGAACACCAATTTCAGGCAATTTCTAGCGCTGTCGACAACGTAATGCTTATATTCAGTTACGTTATGTTCGGTTATTTTGTATTCTAGTCTAGGCAGCACTAGTAAAGGCTTATCTTTTGTTAGATGACTTTAACTGTACAGATATAATTAAGTTTTGAGTGGCAAGTTGAAAGTTAACTTTAATAATGCTAAAACTTCATGATTCGTCTCACAGTGACAGCATGAAATATAATAGCTCTTTCTTCAGAACGCGTGGGTACTTATAAATTGGGTCGAAATAAAATAAAATACAAAAATTGGACAGTATGAGTCGGGTTCGAGTGCTGAAGATTCCGCACAAACTTACCTACTAGTTCAAGTCCCGAATGAGGTTTTGAAGATTTTTCAAAATCGGATTTTTTTAATTTTTGCTGTCGTAACATCAAATTGACTGTTATCAGACCCATTCCTGTGCTACAAGAACTTGCTTTATTTCAAATTTCAGGTGTACATAAAACCCAGATTTTGTTTTATTATTTAAGTAGTCGATAGGTTCGCGCTTGACCGCTATCTCACGTGATGACCGTTCTTTTCTTTTGA
This sequence comes from Mythimna loreyi, assembly GCA_029852875.1. NCBI lineage: Eukaryota > Metazoa > Arthropoda > Insecta > Lepidoptera > Noctuidae > Mythimna > Mythimna loreyi. Next base: position 10,269,470 of record CM056786.1, read on the forward strand.
GTCACGGAACCCTAAAAGTATTGTAAACTCTTAACAGATTCACGAGTTCGCTTCTTGACGTGGATTCTGTCCGGTTTTATAAGATGTGATTTGTTATTCATTTCTCGATAATACCATTTGTTCATTACTGACAGGAGCTTCCGAGTAGAAGGAAATCTGTTTTCAGTAATGTCACAGGGTTGTGTATAAATTGATGTTTATATATATATAGATATTCGAGCTGTTGATACATCAGTCATCCACAGGGGTACAATTACATTGAATCACGATCGACGGGAAGCCTCGTAACGTAGTTATGGAATGGATACTTTAATGTCAGCATATAACCATGTTGGGGGAAGCGACATTTGTCGTTAAAGAATTAGACCGTTTAAAGGTCTACCTCAGGGCTCGGTGTCCGTGTCGTAACATTTCGCTTTGTTTATCGCCCGTAAAGTTGAGGCTTTCGTGTGTAACTTTGTAAGTTAGAACGATGGCCGCTCAAACCGCACGTTTTCCGTTTATCTTGCTTAAATAGTAATTCGATTTCCATTACTAGTAATGGTCAGGGTTAGCAGATAAGCGGTTGTGGAACTTAGAAAGGTCTGGGCCGGTCATGATTGTCAGAAGATTGCTTTCATTGCGTCTGTGCTCGTAATTTGGGAGTATTTTTGTACGGCAAGTTGGGTAGGTAGGCAGTGGGTCGGATGATGCGTATTATCTCATTACGTCTCAAAGGCAATGTAAGTAGTGTGCGTAAGTAACTTTGCCATTGGTCGAACTGTTTTTTCTTAGAGAGAGCCTGCCACAAGGTTCCCGGAGAGTGAGGCAGATCCTTAATCATCATATATTTATACGAGAGTTGTATTTTAGCATGCAATAACCAAGTTTACTACATACATTTCTTTTATGTAAAAAGGTTTTGGTTCATACTGAAATAGTTTTATTTTATTTATAAGGCACACTAACAACCAATGTTCACACAATAATCTATAGCATTACATGCTCAAAGGATGGTTCCGTGTAAACAAATCAATTAAAGGCATGAAAATAATTCACAGTGGTTATGTAATTTAAAACAAAAAAATATTCAAAATAACTTATTACACACTAATTAAATCAAATTAATCGATTAAATTTAAAATTACATAATTTTAATAGTAATAAAAAAGAACCAACAGATCTCTAGAAGAAGGAAAGGGCCGTAATCTACCACGTGGGCCCAGTGCGGTTTAGTGGATTTTTTTTTTTTTTTTTTTTTTTTTTATGGTAGGTAAAAATCATCCAATGACGAGTCCCGCTCTTGGGCGGAGCGGAAAACAAGTGTCAGACTCTTACTGACTAAAAAACCTACCCCGTTCCTACCTCGCCATACATACCAGGGCCAGAGCCTTCCTTTTCAGACACAAACCCATGGCCCTGATTGGCTTCGACCCTTCTGCAGGGTCCCTACGGTTGCTGACAACTCCTTGAGGCGCGCGGGAACAGTGCGCGCCGTCGACAACTGGGCTTGGTCCGGACGATTACCAGACGACCGGACGGCGAGCTACCCAATGCTCACCGTCCGCAAGCCCGCGCCTACGGTGGCCGGAAGTCAGGATCGGAATCGCGGCGGCGTCTGGGGCGCAAACGCCGTTGCCTTATGCGGTCCGCCTCCTCCTTTGCTAGCATTACTGCTTCGCAGAAGGAGGCGACCGCTTGCCACTCCTCCTCACTCCGAACCATGGCTTCTACCAAGGCCCGGCGCGAGAGATCGCCGCCACCGATCGCTCCCACGAGGACACAGCGATGCTCTGCCCAAGCGGGGCACACCTCAACCGTGTGCTCCACCGTGTCCTCCGGGCGGTCCACACAGTGGCGCGGTTTAGTGGATGTCACACGTCTTCCGATTTTTGGTTCTAGAACATACCGGTATCCTTTCGGAAACGGTGAAGTAAATACGACTATAGTAAATACATTTTAAATATCAAATATAAAAAAAACAGTGTTCGTTCTAATGTATAGTTATATGAAAGAGTAGGTACAAATATTAACAGGTATTTCAACCTTACCGAACCAAAGCGATGCAATATAATAAAAATAATACGGAGAAGTAAAGCAGGCTGTATCGGGTTTCCTTGGACTAATGACCCAGAGATTATTATTACTTTTATTTATTTTCTAGCATCGACTAAAGGCCATATCGATATAAATCTCCTTTGCGGAAAATTTTATCGTTTGCGAGATACACGATCTTTTATTTTAATTGGTTAATTTTTAAGAATCATATCGAAGGTCTTGACACCGTTTTGGCACAGAAAACTTACGTATTAAAAGATTATTTTCAAAGTCAAAGTCTTTTTATTTCACATAGGCCTACATGGGCACTTGTAAAAAGTCAGAAGCTAGTGCACGGTTCCAAATTGGTCGTTTCCTGTGGAGAAGAACTGGAAAGAAACTCCATGGTTATTCATTAAAAAATTTTTTTTTTTTCAATATTTCCTTATTACAGTATTAACACATAAATTATGTAAGGACAGTGCAGACCAGTCAATATTGAACTCGTACCGTAAAAATGGTAGGACGTAAATTTCTTATATTTACGGTGAAAACACAGTTTTACATGTGCATTTGAATATTCGGTAGTTTTGTACTTGTATCTTTTTTAGGTGGGAAAATCATTTAACGACATTTCCCACCCACGGAGATAGAAAAAACAGTATATTTTTTTAAAAAGAAAAGCTGTAGTCACACGTTATTAATGTGTTATGGTTGGTTCCCGTATAACGTATAACTACGGCTTTTATTTTTCAGTAACCTTGTTTATTTCAGCATCCTGAGAATCTTGTTTCATACCTTTCAGTGTCGTTTTTTAGTCTGGTTCCAGTTTTTTTTATTTGAAGTATACATTCACTTTGTGTGTTTGTTGTGTAGTATTATTTATTAGAATTTAAAACCTTTCAGCATGGCTCAAGTATTTAGCTTGTTTTGGAATGCAGTTTGTGTCTCTGTCTAGGCTGTGTGTCCATTCCAGGTGGCCTGGAAAAGACTGCGGAATTCATTAAGGCTGCCAATTGTATGTTTTTAAATGTGTATTATCTAGATGTATAATAAAGTACCAACGTATGTCTTGGAATTATGTTCCCTTGGGGAAATTTATCCACTTTTATGCGAAACAATCTAGCTTTTTTTAAGGTGGAAAATTATACATTGCCTTCTACTGCAGACATTAAACCTAGTGGAAGTGCGTGTGAGACTTTTACTAACTAAAGCCACACCTACTTTGCCTTTCGTTCCGACACCCCGGCATTCTCTTTCGGGCTACCCTCGAGTTGAAACATAAATTAACTTTTACGCCGTAATTAGAGACACAATTAAAAAGCCATTGTGTCTCGCGTAGATCTGTGCTCCGAAAGGTTAAAAAGCAATTTTAAATCTATATATATAAAAATAATTAGCTGTTCGTTAGTCTCGCTAAAACTCGGGATCGGCTGGACCGATTTGGCTGATTTTGGTCTTGAAATATTCGTGATAGTTCAGGGAAGGTTTAAACGGTGAGAACGAAAAAAAAAAAATAGGCGAAACGAAGTTTGCCGGGACAGCTAGAACCGATTTAGCTGAAAATTGGCAGGGAGGTAGTTTAGAGCCAGGAGAATGACATAGGATACATTTTTTTTTTTTTTTAGAGTAGGGTAGAGTAGGGTAGAGTAGGGTAGAGTAGGGTAGAGTAGGGTAGAGTAGGGTAGAGTAGGGTAGAGTAGGGTAGAGTAGGGTAGAGTAGGGTAGAGTAGGGTAGAGTAGGGTAGAGTAGGGTAGAGTAGGGTAGAGTAGGGTAGAGTAGGGTAAAGTAGGGTAGAGTAGGGTAGAGTAGGGTAGAGTAGGGTAGAGTAGGGTAGAGTAGAATAATCTGTTGCCGGGAGCGAAGCCGCGGGCAAAAGCTAGTGCATTATAAAGATGCTGTGTCGTAGTTTTCTTGATCTTCAAGCATCTGGGAATGGAATTTAAACGAAATGGATGCCTTTATCAATTGAATATCTTTTATATATTGCTTTAATCAACGTTTATACGCTACCTAGAGTGTTTTGAAATGAATATGTGGCTTATTTAATGTTTGGCCAAAATTACGCTCAAACCATGTGAAGTCACGGCTGCGTACCACAAACTTCTGTAATGCATAGTAAATAAATAAAAACTCGTATAAATCTGAAAACTTTGTCTTTCGTCGAGTTTAATTTCATTCGTAAATGTAAGTGCGCGGCTGAACCAGTAGTAAATGAATATCCTTTGGCGTTTTTTAATGTTATCTCAGTAAACATTTTGAAACACAAGTACGTATAATAAATAAACTTTTAACGAATATAAAGGAAATATGTAATCATGCAATCATTACGCAATTCGCGATCCCTTTCCGGGTGTAAGCTGGTTTTAACAAATAAAGTTTAACGTTTATAGCATATTTTTGGATCATACCGCTCAAACGAACTTCCTCTGTGAATTTTTGACTGTAGATATTATTTATTAATGTCAAAATCGTATCATGGCAGTATACCAGCCATAACCTATTTTTTTTTGCTATCGTTTCTCATATTGTCTTCTAACATATAACCTAAGTTTGATTGCTGTCGAAAAGAAAAAGTAAATCAGGCCAAAAGTTCGTATTGGCTTTTGTTGTACTATAATTTGTTGATGTTACTCAAACGTGCTTTTGATTGTATGTATATAATGGTTTGTTAGAGATAGTACTTGATGTTCAAATGGCTGAACAGAGTTGGATGAACTTTATACACGGATAAACCATGTGGTCGAATAATAGGATACTTTTTCTGTTGTGTTCCCTTTGAATAATATTTTATTTCGACACGTGCGGAGCCGCTGGCAGAAGCTAGTATGTGATAAAGTCGGTATAATTATGAGCACGTTGCGGTAGGTAGGTGCGATTAGGCTGGGTGGCGACAGCAGTGGCGCGCCACGCCGCGACTTGCGGCACCCACATATTACGTCGCGCTCGCTGCTAAACCTCGGTCTCCACCGAGTAATGAACGCATACCGTATTCTTAGACTAATTGGCATATAAAGCAGAACTCCTTTTGCCTCCTTCCGCGTCAGAATTTCATTACACTTACAAGAGCATCGAGCCTATTAATGAGCGGTTTCCATTTTTGAATAACGTTTGTTTATTTCATTGCAGACACGGCGAGATTGCCTTGAACCGCGGCATTGGAAAGTATGTACATTTGTTTTTATTATGATTAAGAATAACTCCCAATTAACCTTAAGTTTTGAATATCATAGATTTCCGGCAAAGGCAATAAGGGAATGTTATAAAATTGCTATATTTATAGAAAATCGTTGAGATTTTTCTTCGTGATTTTATTTAATTTATTTCAACTGAGAAATCCGAAGCCAAGAAAAACTTACTTTCCAACTTCGCGGTTCAACGTTTTTGCTTAGCAAAACAGAGAGTTACTGTGAAAATACTGGTTTTAATGATGAGTGCGATATTAGATTTAAAAAAATAAAAAGTTGACATTGATTTGATGAAACGGATGAAATGTAAGTATTGTTATTTGATTACCTATTTATCTAGTCAATCAATATTAGATTGGCAATGTATATAATACTAGCTTTTGTCCGCGGCATCGCCCGCGTACATAAAATATAGCCTATGTCACTCAGGAGTAATGCAGCTTTCTATTATAGCTTCAATTTTTCCAATCGGACCAGTAGTTCCAGAGATTACTTCCTACAAACAAAAAAATAAAAAAACAAAAAAACAAACTTTACCTCTTTATTATATTAGTGTAGATAAATATTCTATGGTAAAGATGTACTAAAACCAACATTTCTGCAAATCTTTTCGATAAATCGCAAATGGACTGAAACACTTCATAGGGGCGGCCTTTTCAATCGTACTACGGCCACAAATTGAAGGATGTAACATTGTTCGAGCGTAACTTTTCCAAAGGGAACAGATTAGAGTTGGACATAAAAACGTCACGGTTCGCATAACGGTCCGAAGACCAGCCACTTTTAATTGTCATTTGTCATGGCGAATAAATGAAAGTCGTAAATTTGGCTCGTGCCATGTCAAAATGTACGATTTTCTTTCATAGAACATAGTATTCAATAAGGCCAGTACGGCGGTCGCCTCGCGGTAAATCACCCCGCCACGGACGTCCTTATACCTACGAATTCGGGTCGAGAAAGCCACTTCTTGGGTTACCGTCTTTTTCTTAAGTTCCAATAGAGTACACATTCGCTAGAGAATAAAAAACATTTGTCATCCCCGCAAGGTATTTGAAAAAAGAGCTCATATAGAACGAATGTATACTAATCGCTCCTATTATATCGTAGATATGGTCAGAGACATTTCATTTCCATAATTACTATTACAACAGCCATAAATTATACATCGAAGACATTATGCGGTTTTCAATTGATAATAAATCCTAAAGCGACTGTGAGTTATGGCGTTATCAAGTTAGTGTGAGTTAGCGAGTCTCTCATGGGGTCACGATTATCATGCTAACTTAATAATGCTATACTTTAGCATAATTTCTAACATAAGGTTTCCGTCTAAAGCAAGGATCGAGGGAAGTATGTTTGGATTTTCTAATTATGTCTCGGGCCAAAGTGACTATGGGAACCATGAGAACACTGAAGCCATGGAGAATATTTTAATTTTGTTTCATTATCATAAATTCTCCGAAATAATTGTGTTTATGTATTTCAGTTAGACGGGTTCCTTTCTTAATCGTTGAATAGTTGCAAATAACCAAGACTTTTTACCCTGACAAGTTAGCAATCAGTTAATCTGTTAAGTTAATTTATTAAGGAAGCAAGGTAGCTGCAGTTACGAATAGGTACACAAGAATAATTTCTTCGCCACCATAAAAGTGAGATTGAGTGTCGGCCGTATCCAAACCGCCATGCGCCCGACTACATTGTTATGTAGCGAGATAAGCAGGGATATAAAAAAGTAAAACGTCGGGATTTCTCGGCATGTTTTCAGGGACGGGGCTCAGGGACCAGGGGTGTCATTTGGAGGGCGGAAATTGCAGGGAGACGGCCGGCGAGAGGTGTTTTAGTGGAAGTGAGGCTTCGGTCAAATGTCACCGGCAATGAGCAACGTGACCTCGCCGTGTCCCCCGGGCCTGCTCATTTGTCTAAAGAAGACGCTGGAACGGTTTCATGATCAGCTTTACTGCACACGCACACGACTCAGACGCTCCTACGACCATCACTCACCCCGACGAGTACAAAGTATTCGTGTCGCTGCTTTTGTCACCCGTCTCCCTGCTAATAACAACATGCTTGCTATTTTATTCTGAGTTATGGCCCGCGGTGAAACGAACGTAAATAGGCGGCATAGCTTTGGCAATTACTAATGTTCCGCAACTAGTTCCATTATTAAGTACGTGACTAATGTGATTACTAATGATTCTAATAACAGCCTCATGTGTTTACATGTGTAATACACTGAGCGAATTATTTCGGTTGTTACAGTTTTACGACCATTATCATCGTACAACACACATATTGCTCTCGTTTATATCACTAAAGTAACACAAGTGAAGCAATTATAACTGACTTAAATAACAATAAAGATTTTAGTTAGGAATTATTACGTAATTTCAAATGTCACTGAAAACCACAGCTTTGTACCATTAGACATTAAAGCTGCGAATGTTTAGATATTTCTAAATTTTAAATTAATGTTGTGTACGAGCGTCCATTTAGTGCACATGGTTCCCTGGATTCTTTACAAAGCAGCGTTGGTAATGCGCACTATTTTTCATAAGCTCGACGTGAGGACAGAAGAAAAAGCCTGTCGGCCGGGGTTTACAATAAAAAGTTTCAGCATTCGAGCCTGATGCTCGCATTTCATTAGGCGAGAAATGAATGCGGAATACGACGACATTTTTCTGCAGTATTAAACGAGTCTGTGTAATAAACGCTCAATGTATGCGGAGGATAAGCGCTCGCAACAAACCCCTCGATATAAATTGGAAGACGGATAGATCCAGCTCCAAATCTGGGAGACGCAGAAGATCATCTATCACAATTTATCCCAGTCCAAACAGACAATAAAAGATTGTCTCGGGCTCATTATGGAGTACCCGAGTCGCCTGAGGGGGGCAGTCAACACGGTAATGGTTTGTTAACTAGCCGTTATACAAGCACATATAGATAAGCTTAAACCGAAACTGAGTGCTTCGATTATAGGATTAAATTCATGTCTGAAAGAATATAGCAGAATTCAATATGCAAACCTTTTTTTAAAGCCAATTATTTTGGTTTTTGATGATTTAATCGTAACTGCGTCCAGTGTTTACTCTTCATCTATAGCTGCTTACTAAAATTCATAGGAAAATCAAATGATTTACTGAGATATCCCATTTATAAAGGGTATTCGATTCAACGTTTAATTCATTTGGGAGCGATGTATTATCATTCAAAGTAACTACTGTATATTGAACGTAATTCGTTAGAAGTCCGCTAACCAGTAAGCAATAAAAAGACGTTCCAATGTTTACAGATTCGCACTGCAACATTAGTTGCTAAATAACCAAGAAATAAGCTGCGTACAAACTAGGTTATTTGGAAACTCCGAATTTTTAGATCCGTAATGTAATGTTGTTTTTACTTGGTACGTTTTGATTACACTTGCTAGAAAGTACATAATGTTTTACAAAGAACAACAAGGCAAAAAGAAATAATATCCTTAGAAAAGAAGAACATACAATAAAAATGCCTTCATTTTCTCATAGGTACAATTTCGTGCGAAAAAGGGAGAATTACATTTTTCATACATCACATCACAATAACAATAAAACGATAATGGCAACTTTTATTTGTGCGTGTAATATGAAGGTTATAAGTACAGGGCGGTCCGCCGCTCTTATCACCTCTGGATGCTATTACTGAGACAGGTATGAGCTACCTCAGTCAGTACCCACAGGCGCAATTATACCGACAGCATTTAACTTTAGGTGGAAGTCAGCGGGTGTTGTCCAATCTGTTTTAATATACGGCCATGATCATAAAAGAAAACTTCTACTTAAGAATAGCTGCACGTTTGTAAGTTCCTACTGCTACATAGCATATTATTTGAGTAACGTTGAAGAGTTCTCTGCAGTCTACACAGCTTCCAAGAAAGTTGAGATAAAGCAAAGGTTTTGCAACTTTGCGAACGCTCTATTTGAAACAGATAGATTGAAACAGACTCTAGTTATAAATAAGTTTTGAGCTCAGCCAATTAACTTCCCGTGAGCTGCTGTCTTGTCCTATATCTGAAATACAGACGACGTTGATTAACTGGATGAGTTTATCTCACAAAGTATCGTAGCCACGCGTTTGCTGATTCCGCAGAAAGATTGAGCCAATATATCTTCGTATTATAGGAAGGCTTTGGGAGGCATCCCGCAAATTTGGCGGATGTTCGAAACATCACTCAAATCCTGTTAAAATTCGGAAGACAGGATTAGCTAGTCCCATGTAAACAAGGGCAATGTTATCGGATGATCAGATGGTTCGCTGGCGGGACCATTTCATACATTATTCATGAGTATTGTCTTCGCTATCCGATACAAAAGGCATATTCTGTTAAAACTTGCCATTTTCAGGGATCAAGTCCCGACGAAAAAGATAGAATAAAACAATAGATCATAACCCGTATTTAAGTGTATCAAGTTTATGGAGATAGCAAATACTTGTTTTTTGTTTGTGGCAAACTTTATTTTCGCGGAAAAGAAAAAGAAGGAACATGTATGTACATAGCTTGTTGGTATGTAATAAAACTGAGCCTATAGGAAAATGGGTGTATGGAAAAGTTTTAATATTTAGTTACATTTTGTTACAGAATATCTGAATTACCCTTAACGAGTAATTAGCTACCTGAAATACTAATAAGGCTGAAACTGAACTTCGTGTGCGTATAATTCACGTTCCCCATGTAAATCTCAGAAGGACTCCCGGCGGAGTTTTAATAGTCCTCTAAATAGCTCGGAGCTGAGGTAGGCGCTCCGAACAGTCTTGTAATTTGCTCGCTAGCTCCACTTCGGAAAATATGCCTACTTCGAATAGCCGTACGTTCACATTTACGTTCTAAAATAATGTGCTTAAGTCGAAGCATTAGTACTCATTTTCTACGTATTCGTCGGATCGCGAGTTGCGAGTAGGCCAGACGAGCGCTGTTACTGCGGCTTATGTTTTTATGTCGCTCCTCTACGTTAATGTTGGCATTGAAATATTAAGTAATGAAAGGATAGAAAGTGTAAATACAAAGAAAAACGGAAAGAGTGCCTTTTCTTCTTACTCGAAGAAAAATTTCGATGAAAACATATTTACATAATATTTATCCAAGTTTTCTCGGTTCGTTAACACAAACTAGTGGTGCTGCTGCATTAATTCTCTCGTAAGTTTTTACGATACAATAACTTGCCAGCAGTGGGTCAGTGTAATGGGAATTTTGATCAATCTGATACAACATGAAAGCCAGTGGTGCCAACGTAGAACCTAAATCACGAAAGATGTGTGTTGGGAGCCTATTTAAATTCAGACGAGATGTGTGAAGGAAGGCTTGCGTGATTTATGTCGGATTTGGGCCTGTGCTATTGTAAAAGTTTAAATATGTGTGGCCCGACAGCGCGGCTGCTGCTCCTGGCGGCGATATCAGCACCACAGCGCCACGACGCTGACGCCAGCGCTGACGTGACTCCATTTAACTTTGGAACCGTCTGACTTGATGGTAATCCGAACCCACGTATTACGACCCAGCCATATGTGCCGAGTTAACTATTCATCTAAAACTAACACGGTGAAACTAAACCCGATGCAATATTCAACAGCTCTGAGTATCAAACTACGAGCAATATGATAATACATTTTTTTAGAGCTTTTTGACGAGTTCATTAGGTATGAAGTGGATGTTGCAACATTAATGGACCAGATATTTATAAAAATGTTTTATACATGAAACGCTCAACGCCCCATAGAATTCGTTCCGGGTAATATTCACGGAGGAATAAACAATTGAAATTGGTGAGCCCACATTGAGGCAAAAGGCGCGGTGGCGGTGGTGGTCGGTGCGCTGGGCGCGAGCGCCACATCGCCACTGAATAATTCACGACGATTGAAGTGTTTAGGCGTGTGCGCAAACACTGCAATATTCATTTAACATTCATATTATCGTCGCACTCGTAAAAACAATACCACGGTATAAAGAAATATTGGCGTTGCTTGTCGGTAAACAAATACTGATTAGAATACAATAACACTTCGTTTCTGTAACAAGTTAACACGTATATATAATTAGATAGGTACCGGCCTTTTATTTTCGCAACGCAAAAATTCTATGCGTGAATCGATTAAATTGGTCCTATGCTAATAGAATCCTTTGAATTAGTTTTAAAATTCATAATTAGATTTGTTCGAAATCTGTTTACTAGAATCCAATTTGGAAATACAATAAAAAGAAGATTGGATCTATTTTTTATTCGATGAATATTATTTTCTCATTTCATTAGTTGGTAAGTACATATTGTCATCGACTCTGTCCAATTCGGCCAAATGTGTTTGTGCTGGAATTGGATTAATCACAATATGGTTCTATGAAGTTGGATTTTCATGACTTTCTGGTGGTGAATTTATTCCAGAGCTGCGACTGTATCATAACAAAGAGAAACATGCAAAGCCTGTCACTATCTGAGCACTACGTGTGTACGAATATTGTGACTGTGTTGTAGTGAATGCCCGCAGTTGTAACAATTTTGTCTGTAAATCTTCTTGATGACAAAAACCTTAAGAGATACATATATTATAATATAGATAACGCACAAACCTGGTTAAATGTAAAGGATGAATGAGAAAGTTCATAAAGCTGCCCATTTATCTACCCCTCTCGTCCTAAATTATACAGCATTATTCTTTTCAAAACAAGTGTAGCGGGGAAATGTCGTCACAGTTTTTTATCGCGACGCGGTGTCACGGCGGCACGGCGGCACACGACGGGATTATGCGCGGGACTTACAAAATATCTTGCTCAAGCCTGTCCGAATTTATGCGGTTATAAATTGTTGGCATGAAACAATGTGTGAGCGCTGCGAGTCGGCCGCGCATTACGCCTATCGGCCTGGAATCTGACTGCGGATACAATCGTTCGGCCTCATACGAATTATCTCGGTGACCGACACTGAATTCCCAAAGCATGAAAGCGGCATCAAATATGCATATAAAGTATGTTATCGGAATTAATTCTGTCATGAACGCTCTGTAGAGTTTCATGCATCCAGTGTGATCTATTCGGATAGGTGTCATCATCGACTGTTGAATTTAGCGTCTCGTCTACTAATATTAAAGATGCAAACGTTTTGTATAATGCCCACGTCAAGTTTGTGAGCTTTTAATTTGTTAAAACTGATGAATCACACAAATGTTATAAAGGAAAAGGTTTTTGTGTTGGTATCCTCTGTATTATGAACCTCCTGTAATATGTTGTTAAGATGTATTTTAATATTGATGACGATGACTATAGCAATAGCACGGAGTCTCTGTTATTTTCCATGAAAACCTCTAATTGGAACTATATACTAGCTTTTGACGTTTGGAAGAGCTCTAGACCTATGTCATGAAATAAAGTATTTTGAATTGAAAACAAATGTTAATCACATATAGAACGTGTATTTTTTTCCCTAATGACATCCTTTTTGATTTCAATCGATGACAATTCCTTAATGTAGATAAACGAGGTGTTTATTGTACTGTAATTGAAATTATATTTGATGTTAAAAAAGATGATTATATTTTATTTTGAATAATTTGTGTCCTGTCCTGTCCATGTCCTGGAATATAAGATACTTCGTACCCCGGAAGTGTGTTTCCTGTTTTACAATTTTCTACTACAAGCCACTGGCTGTAACTAGACTGTTATAATTTACTCAATACCTCTTCATAATAAAAGGATATATAATATTGTTACTTTGAAGCTATAATTTCATTTCTCAGATGTGACGAATCACAAATAATACAATTTATTCGTTGCTACCAACCTGTTCATTAAAGAATCAGGGTCTCTACGACACAGAAACCACCAACAATGGTAGTTGTTTTGTTACAAAAATAACTAATAAATTCTCCCATTGTTTTATGCACAGAGGTGGTTGCAAAAAGGCGAAGCCAACAGCCGCACATCAAAGACAACAAAAATCTAAGGAGAATGCGAAAAGAAAACTTCCAAAACAAAGCTAATAAAACGATAAAAACAGCGGTGAATTTGTAAGAGGGCAGAGCAAAGGTCTTCTGAAACAATGTGACTCGCTAAGCAAGCCTCTTGCGGGCTTGATTGCGCCACGCAGAAACAATTCAGACAAATCTAACAACTTTGTTGTTGCCACCTTTTGTATACAATCAAATATATAATATACATGTATGGTGGGGGTAGGTGGCGCTGCCCTTTTATATTATATTATTAATTGAGGAATAACATACAGCTATAACGTACAGTCGTAATGTATGTGGCCCACTGTTATTCACACATTACCTATAGGTACATTTTAGTGAACAGTGGTTGCCACTTGTAGATAGATATTGTTTTGTACATACATTAAGTAACAGAGACTTCAACAGAGACTCATGGAAAATCATAAAGTTATAAACTTCTATGTTACCAAATTTCCACACAAACATATGGTATCCGGGCTATGCGAGGCACTGAGGGTTTCTTTTGTTCCCACATCCAGCTGACTCTAGCATCTAATGCCCGTTATGGCCTGCCATGTACGTACCTGTATTGTACTTAGTGTCGGTGGTACGTTTTTTAAATATAAATAAAAATAACAAAATATATTGGATTCAATTCAGTTACTGATTCTGAGGAAACTATATTCATGAGGTTTCGCATAAACTAAAAAAAAGTATAAAATATTTGTTCTAAATTTAAATTTAGAACGTGCAAATAGATATATGGGGATAGGTGGCGCTGACCCTTGCCTGCTTCGTTTACTCAATTAAACTACTGAACCCCGAGCGAACGCCGGCGTACGCACACAAATTGTGTCTATTATGTCTCTAATAACGGTATTCAAAAGGTTAAATTGAGAGCTACGTATTTCTCCTGATTATGCACACAAGTATTGTTTCCACTATAATGTTCGGCTGAAAACTTCACATTTTAGGCACGCAAGAATAGAAACTTTAAATTCAAGACAGGAACGGTCGAAGCGAGTTCATAGCAACGTATCTCTTATGAGTGGCTGGGTGGATATGAATGTATAAGCAAACAAGATTCAAAAATTATATGTATCGAAGTAGTTTTGCATTCCTTATGATACGCAAAGTTACATGAAATGCATGAAAAGAGCTTCGGCGTTGAATATTTTTTAAGAGTGGGTAAACATTTGTTACTTTGATTTAAAAAGGGCGACGAATAAAGTTATATGTGTAAGCGATTACTTTTCTGTTTGTTTACATTAGAAAATGTAGATGGAGGTAGTCTCTGGCAATGTGTAGGTTTTTTTTTTTTTATGGTAGGTGAAAATCATCCAATGACGAAACCCGCTCTTGGGCGGAGCGGGAGACCAGTGTCAGACTCTTACTGACTAAAAAACCTACCCCGTACCTTCCTTGCCTTATTTCTGGAGTCGAGGTTACAATTTTCACATACCCTCTAGGCTCCAGGAGGCTTCGACCCTGAAGGGCCCCTGCAGTTTGCTGACAACTCCTTGAGGCGCGCGGGAACGGTGCGCGCCGTTGACGACTTGGACTCGGTCTTACCAGACGATCGGACGGCGAGCTACCCATTGCTCACCGTCCGCGAGCCAGTGTCTACGGTGGCCGGATATCGGCAGGATCGCGGCGGCGACGGCTACGGCGAGTACGCCGTTGCCTTTGCCAGGCAATGTGTAGGTTGGAACTGTAATGTACGTCGGTCTCAAGTTTTTAGCGCTGGTGCCGTCGGATCTTGGCGTGTCTGATGAAGTTAGACTCTGCTGCTTGAAAACTCGTACAAAAATAAAGATTAAAAAAAAATGCCAATAACAGTTTTTAATAGCGATAACAACTGCAAATTGCATTTATTTGTTTATATTTTTTGCGAGTTTTTACGCGCAAAAATTCGCAGAGCCTAACTTCGACGGCCGTACTGTAAGCTCCTGCACCCGCACTAACACTGCTTCGCACTTCATCTGTTGCTAGCTTATCAGATCCTATACTTCATTAAACTTGGTTAAAATGATTTATTATTGCAATTTATTTAAATATTTTACTTCAGAATCATTACATGTGAACATAAAACTTTGCTGAAACTAAATTGATTTATTTTATCACAACTACGCATTTAACAATGTTTCATAAGTTGTCGTATTTTATACTAGCGACATACATCATTTATTGTATTAAGACCTAGGTGTAATAACCATCAAAACATTAACTATTTTTTTTCGAAACTGCTCGTACAAACATGATTTTTTTTAATATAGTTCTTTTCTTACACGATTATTGGTAGTTTATCGAAAAAGCAAGTAAAATGTATATTGGCAGAGACGCATGTTAATAAAAACTAATTGGAGATAAATAAAAATATGTTTTTGATCGATGCACTGACTGGATGCAAAGAGAAATAAATTTAAGTTGTGACAAGCACGAGGCATTCATAAAACATTTCAATATGATTTATACGTTACAAAGTATTATATACGACTATTATTTCTGCATGGTGAACATTTCGTAAAAATCAATTGCCTCTAAAATTTAGCAAAGTGAACTGGAAAATCTGTCCGGGATGTTCAAATTCTAACAAAGGATATGCCTAAATTTGCATGCATTGCATACAATTCACCACGGTGTTTTTTTCCCTCTACTTTAGACAATAACTTAGTCGGACTGAAACGTTAACAAAAATATACATTTTTGAAAAGCATCTGTAAAATAAATTGGTTAAAATCGCACTGCATTCATTTTAAATTGTAGTTTTACAAATGACCAATTTAATGCCATTTAATGATCATTATCTCGAATAACAGATGCCTATGACAAGTTCGAATTACAGAATGATAAGAGGTCCTATATGTTTGGGGTTTATACGTTACTTTCATACAGAATTGCACACCTATTCACTAAGCAGACGTTTTGCGATAACATTACATTCAGAACGTGGTCTGCATGCTCATTGAACATTACAGGACTTCTCTTGTTCTTAAATATTTATTCATCTCGCGAACTGGTATCGAAAATCGTATTAGTGTCTGTGCGAGCTCGCCAGATTGCGCAATGTTCGCTTTTAATTAGTTTCTGTCGTAGTCTATTCGATGCCAGCGCAGCGCCTTTCAAAGAAATGAGCATCGGTGCAGGCTATTGAGCCTCACTAAGAAAAAGAGCTCACTAAGAACCAAGTTTTTGTCGCGTAGAATTCAAACAACATCGTCAAACTCTAATAGGTAGGTACCTGTTCGCTCAAACAAAGCAATTAACAAAAACAAACAAGTTTGGTTGCGTTTACCAACTACGTAACTTTATTATTGTAAGTGGTCAACAAAGTAAAACTAATTTTCAACACGTAGAGGTTCTCCATTAGATTAAGTCCGCCAGTCTTTGCACTGGTGAAATGGAAAATATCTAAGTATATTTCTTGAACAAATCACAAGAAATTGGATTAACGCTGGAATGCGAGTCTGGCTGACACGGCGGAGAGTATAATATTCAAATTTACTGAAAGCTACGGGACCCATTCGAACAAATAATGTAATATACCGTGCCTTATACTTCCCAAGTACCTGAATATCCTAGTTTATTGAATCTCTTTTGAAAATGTGGTTATCCATTGTTAAATATCTACTTACGTACTTAACAACAAATTACACTATAATGAGTAATTATTATAAAATTTGAATTAAATGTTGTTCATTTTACAAACTAATATCAATTGCATAGGGCATTAAAAACACGATGAAATGAGTAGTTAAAAATGTAGCGTACGTCCGCAACATTGTTCTGTTCTAAAATATGAAAGTTTAATTCAGCTTAACAAAGGTTTCCATGACGCTAAACTATTTAATTTGACGCTGGTAAAATGACGTATTCAAGCTTATTGAACATGAAACGCATACAAAGCAATACAGCAGTATAAACATTTCACGCAAATGTCATTATGCTTCAGTGCGTGATCTTGATTACGAGGGTTGCTGTGATAGTAGCCATCCTTGTTCGACCGACCAACGCCAAAATTACCATAACACTAACTGCCACAATTATTATATGGACTACTTTATGACCACGAATATGGTCCAAAGCAACTCATTACTATGATAATTTGGAACGGGAACATAAAAAGAGATTAATTGGACACTCCTGCCGTCCAAAAGCGTAAAATTCACGATTGTGCCGGTTCATAAAGGTAAATGGCGGAATAGGTAAGAGCTTTGAAAATATTTTTGCGTAGGAAATGCTGTATGCAGGGTGGGTGCTGGCTGCGTTATGAATGTGCAGCGCAGTGTGGCCGCCGACTGTATTACAGTTACAACAATAAGTACGGCGGACAATTTGCGCCACGTGCTCCCGCGCGCATATCTACCGACTGGGATAAATCTCGTTATTTCACAAATAATCTAAAAATACACGAGACTTTCGTGCGAATTTTACCGAATCATTATCCTAAAAAAGGTGTATAAAACGGGGCGTCAGTTGTCCGCCTTTAAAGTCTAAAACCATAATTATGGTAATAAAGTAGTCCGGTAAAATATATACCTACCTATAATATTTAAAATTGTTCCGTCGGTACTTCATGGAAATATCTATTTTGATAACGATCAGTTTTAATGACGTTACTTAAATTATATAGCTTTATCCGCAAAGGGATATTCACGAATTTAAACACTAAAGTATGAACGATGTGTGCGAACACTAAATAAATATTGGATCATGAGTCTTTCATACTTCCAAATATTCGCATTTGTATTCATACGCTACATGTCATTTTTATTTTCATAGAAACGAACGATGTTTTTATTTGTTCTATTTGACTCATAAATTATGTATATTTAGAACTAAATAATATTAATGTAGAGTACCTATTCTTTTATTAATATATTCTTTTATTAATTTATAAAGATTTGTAATAAAACATGTACCGACACAAGTAACTGAAATATTAAGTCTTTATACCCGTGAGAACCTGTAATTGGCTCAATGGTTCCTATACAACTGTTATTGTTTAGTTATAGCTGTTGGTTCTCCTTCGAATAAATAAATAAATAAATATACTAAAGTTAATTACTCATATACATTTTACAATATGATCAAAAACATACACGCAGGGGTCGAGGTACTCCTCCTTAACGCTGTCATCTGGAAAGGTGTTTAGAAAAGTGTCGGCAAATTTACCCTCTGTTCACGCAATCTGTGTACCTATGTATTGTGTTAGAATTGCAACCTATCGAATTAGCTCAATAAATATGTAGTGAGAAACCAATTAACTGTCGGCGAGCACATATCTACTATCTGTCTAAACCATTTGCAATTTTAATTAACCAGCAGACTTCAATGAATATTCCTGTACGCTATTGAAACAAATAGGTAATGATCTGGATGTTTTCAATTGCATCGGTTTTCATTCGGGAAGCGCACGAATCACGATGTTCTGATTCACATAAACCAGCACGCTGGCTGATTTATTGAATGGTTACAGCAATGTCCCTCGTAAAACTCAAGTGTTTTAAAACGAAGTGAACAAACAATTTATGAGATTTATTATTAAACGTACCAATAAATATTTGATATCCTACGATTACAATCGTGCAGCTCAATGGTAACGACTCCAACTTACGATATTACTGCTTCGACTACGACGTGGGTTCAAACGCAATTCGGCGCAGATTATACAGATAATAGTAGGTAACAAAACGTAAAGGAAAACATCATGAAGAAACTACTATGTTCTAGAACAAAACAGAAATGAAAGCTGTGCCGTACTGGATAACGGGGTGGATTTCGATCCATTTCCTCTCCTAGGAGCAGTACGAACGTCTTAAGGCTGATGAAAGAAGTTAACTATAGGTATATAATTATGTATCTATATACATTAGGTATTCAGTGTATGTATATTTCTCTGTATCTATTATAATATAATTATATGTATAATACTGGTATTTCACATCAGATAGCCCATTTTTTGTTCAGGCAATTACTGTCCATTCCAGGTCGCCTGGAAGAAATCGCGGAACGCGATAAAGACGCCCATTGGATGTATGTGTTTTAGTTTCCTTTTATATGTTCAGTGGTATCCAATGACACTTCATTCACATCACTATATATAATAAGTAATTCATAAATCATTTTTTTTTTGCATACATGGTTGATTGATACATACATATGTATGTAGATATTTTTATTGAGGCCCTACATACGAGTATTCTAACGTAGCCTGGCCATGCAAATATTATTTTCTATATATAAAATGATACATGAATTTTAAAATGTAATACATCAAAATATGTAAGTAATAAAAAATGTCAGTCTAGTAGCAGTGGTAATTTAGGAAAAAAAACTAAATACATATCTAACATAATATTAGTTCGTGAATCAGTACCTACAACGATTTATCATTAAGGAAGTCGTCAATTGTGTAGTAACATTTCTTAATCATTATTCTTTTTTTCATTAAAAAAATATGTTATGTGTCTTGCGATAGAAGAATGGAAACGTACGAAACCTGTCCTTATCCTCCGTCGTACTCATCCCAATACGCGCAAATCACCGAGAAGAAATTTAGAACTCAATTTGTTTGAAAGCATTCACAATAGTAATTCCGTGTATAAACGCGGACCGTTTTGTGGGCAATGAATTTAAAATTGAGTTTTGCAAATTACTCAAAGCGGACGGTATGACCGTTCTGATTTCACGATCCATTGAGTTACCGTCGAGTCCCGAGACTGTCCGACGTCCTAGGGTTTATAGCAAAGAAACGAAAATGGACAATGTAACGAGGCCGGTGTCGGATCGGGATGCAAATTAATACGCGCCTCTGGATCGAGCACATGAATATGCATGGATGGTCCGCTCGTTCCGGAATAATATCCGAGTGCCCCGGACAGGGTCCGACGCGCGCGCCGCCGACGTGGCGGACTGCCCACGCCCCGCGCCGCGAGCTTCATCCGTGCACATTACCGGAACACCATCAAATTACAAAAGCAATGTTAATACTAGGGGATCAGTGTATCTCCCGCACTGCGATACGGTATTTCATAGCGCTATACCAACAATATCATTAGTATCTATTAAAATCCTTTGTACTCCACTGGTCGAGTACCTAACAGCATCATATAAATCACGTACGGTACTGCGTTATGGAAATAGAAGCCTGAGCTTAGCTTATGTTAACACGGCATAATGTCCGTGGTTCCCACACAGTTTTCATATTTAGTAACACAATAAGCGCACTAAGCAATATCTCGAACTGAGCTAAAATGATAATAAATTACGGATATCGGAAAATTTATTTCCACGAAATGTACGTGAATGTCTGTCGTAAGACGGCAGGCAGAAGCAATAATGCTCGTAAAAGAAGACAACTTCCTGCTTTCGAGATTTTCAGCATTCAGTTTAGAACAGCACAAACGCATTCAGACCTAGATACTCGTAAAAGTGTACTTATTATTGAAAGTTGGCATCTTTCCACTTTACCTAAATATTGCTGTGCGGTACAAATGTATGTAATAACAATTTGGGGAAAAGTATGGCGTGCCAAAAAAAAATAAAGCTTATTTTCTGAGACGTTATTAAAATTCATGAAAATAACGAGCGAAGAAGTTGGTAACACTGAGGTTTAATTCGGGTTCGGGAAACGTGAGAGTCGCGAGAGAGCGGCGCGAGCTGAGTCCGCGGGACGGATGACAAAGTGTGGCGGCGTGTGACACGCGGACTCAGCGAATGTGCCATCGAGCCTGCTGTCACGTCCTGCGGGCGCGTCGCCACATTCCTGCGCGTCACGACTCGCTCCGCATTCCCCACACCTCAAGAGACCAGGTGTCGTAGTTTATAGCAGCTCACACCATCCATTACTTAAAGAGACGGCGTAGTCGGTACTGTTTTTGCGACCACACTGCAGTTAACGTAGCTGCTTTGTTTTATTGTTTTCGTGCTTGTCTGCGTAATGTACAATTAAGTTAGGTAAACGAACGGTGCTAAGGAAGTGCCGGAATAAACGACTGTGCGCAATCTCTCGTATTTGCTAAATGTAAACTTTTATATGTTGGTTAATAACATTGGGTTGTTTTAAATTGTTTTAGATTGTGTTAATATACAAGTCGGTGTCAGTAATAAAGTTGACCAGTTCATAACAGGTAGAAGTTTCATATTTCAATTAACCGGATCGCAGGAAGGTGGCTGAGCTGTATGATTAGTCCGTTGGGATCGCGTGGTCGACGGCGGAAATGAACGATTTGACGACGCCGACTCAATTACCGACACCGGTAGAATTACTCATATCCCGATCGACTCGCATCGCTTGCTAATCCGTATCACCTGCCGCCGCCTCTACTACTCGAACTTAACTAATTAAACTACGCACTATCATTAGGACATTTATTTAGATAAAATTATATTATCAAGTCTAGAATTAGTTCTGAACTTTATTAATTTGTATAAGTAACTCAATGTATAAAAGGGAGACGAGGTAGTTAGCTGTAAAATTTCAATTGATTCTTAGTAAAAGCGCACTGCTTCAATTAAAGTTCTTTTTTCTAGAAGTTTGTGCCGCCGCGCCGGAGGTGAGCTCTATCTGCCTCCAGTATTCATTACTCTTCGACTCTACACATGCCGATGTTCGGTTTAATTAGTTTTTGTTCGACGATCAACGACCTACCCGCCGTTAAGGAACGGGAAATTTAGTAGTCACAAACTTTAGCAAAGGCAAATCAACCGATTTCTTGATTCTTGTTTAAACTTTACGAATTCTTTGCAGTTATTGTTCGCCTATATTGATTAAAGAGAACAAAGAATTTTCCGACCCAGCTAACTTTTGTTGATGATCACAGCATGGAAATAAAGGTAAAAGACACGGTGTAGCTAAACCAGAAGATGTATACAATTTTTTTTCATGCCTTTTCGATTTGTGGCAAAATTTTACTATTTTGAGTTATGTAGACTTGTTTTGTTTATTTAAAATATCATTATTTTATTTAAATCTACGTTTAAACAGCTTTTTTTGCTAATTTATTTAAATATGACACTCAGTAGGGACATATAGGAATAAAATTGACAGAGTTAAATTAGAAGTAGGTTTTGGGTTAGTTTTCAGAGCAAACTTAACTATAACACCTATTTTACATTTAAGTAACAGATAAAATAGTCGATATAATAAATATAGGCACTATTTTAAACGTTTGTTAATGTTATGAATTTAAAATACAAGACAAGTGCACAATTCAACTCAAATTCAATAAAGTGGTACTATATTCATTAATTAATACTCTAAAGTTTCAATGCGTATGTGATTTTTTGTATAACGAGTCAGTTTTGCACCCAAACGCACAAGATCCTGAATTTATTTCTGTTGGATTATGAAAAAATATTTTTCGCGATCAAAGCTAAAAACTAAAAGCTGAATATTGGTTACGTATAAATATTTGTCGATAGTGGGTTACACAAGAGCATACGAAAATTCGATGAAAAACACGATTAAACGGTTGATCCATACAAGATTGCGAAGCCTGAATAATATGTCCGAAATATTAATGTAATCTTTCTTTGATTAAAAAATATCTTGATTGAAAGTTGTATATATACACCCAAGATGGCAACCTTGTACTTATATACCTATAAGCTATAAGTAACTGTAGGTATCAAAAGAAATAAAAGCAGGTATAAAACTTTATTTTTATTACGAAAAATAGGAAAAGTAATACGAATTTGTGGGAGAAAAAATATGTAAAACGATGAGATGTGCGTAGAAAACAAACATGGCGCCGCGCGTCGCGCTCACACACATTGATTTATTGTTTAACACGGATGTAATAAAATTTCACGGAAATCCAACTGTTGAAATTGCATTTGGTGATTGGTAATCAACTGTTTTATTATGTTATTATGCTACTGACATTACTTTATAGCAAACCGCATGAATTCCATGAAATATTTTTTAAAGAAAAATAATGTAATCTACACTAATATAATAAAGAGGTAAAGTTTGTTTTTTAGTTTGTAGGGGGTAATCTCTGGAACTACTGGTCCGATTGGAAAAATTTAAGCAACAATAAAAAGCTGCTTTACTCCTGAGTGACATAGGCTAGATTTTATGTACGCGGGCGAAGCTGCGAGCAAAAGCTAGTGTAGAAAATATACAAGAAAACAAATAAGAGAGGGTTACTTAAAGTACATCGTATTGCTAACAACTTCTTCATTTAATAAGTTCGTAATAAATCGATAAGTTAATTAATAAGGTGACGTCAGGACACGGCGGGTATGGGCGGCTACAGGCGGCAAGTTGGCAAGGCGTATCGGCCGGTCGCACATGAATAATTAGGCGGCAAGTCGAGCTACTCGCCGCCGTTAAAAAGAATTATTTCGGCTAATGTTCGTCTCGACGGTTGGCGGCCCAGCGAGCAATTTGTCACAGCCCACAACCGTGGAGATGTTTATTCAAACGAGGAGATTTTATTGCAACGACATAAATCTTCGAGCCAACGAGACATGGAAGTGACATGGTCTCGTAATCGCGCGACAATGTGCTTTTTGCGTCCGTTCTTGCCTCCCGACCCTCATATTACAATCGCATGTATTAATAATTTCTACATTAACATTCCTCGTATCGTAAATATTCTTATATCTTCCCTTATTGTGTTCGTTTAGACAAGTGTCGCATTAAATAAGAAAACGCTGTTTATATTTCACGAGATAGCTTTGCGAAACAGGTTAGGTTATAACTACAAACGACCGTCCAAACTTTGTCAAATAATAGCTATTAAAATTACGAAAGTTTTGAACCATAGCACAGTGTGGTCCTTGTAACATTAAAAGAGAAATTGAAATACATGTTATGACGTACGTTGTGGATTATGCGATTTATTCATTCAGCTGACCGTGTGAGGTGCAGCCGTGCGGGAGCAGGAGAGCACAGCCACAACATGTCATTATCATGTCGGACATTAATAAAACTCTATCCGGCACTCTACTTCTAACGAGCATGCCACAAACTTCGTCCGCAGGGAAATATTCAAATGGTGATGTAGAAGAGCAGAGTGCGCACAGCGCATATTGACGCGGCTAATTATCGCGCTGCGAGGATCGCCGGCATCCGAGGACTGTGCTTCAGTCGTAACCGCCGACGACGCCACCCGCCGCGCAACCCAAGAAATGGCTATATTTTTATGTAAATTTTAGCCAGTCATCCATATCCAAGCATCTTTCTAATAATATTTTACCCCCGTACGCTGTCATAAACTTTTTACGAACATAAACCCCTCGACGACGGTATGCTGCTACGCCAATCACCTAACTAATGAACATTGAAAGTATGTTTGTACATTTCACTTCGGCAAAGAATTCCAATAAGTCACCGATGGCTTTTAATCCGGGATATCCGATTAGTTTTCGACGAACTGGGGTCCTTAAATCTTGGTTCCTGAATTAATCGACTGTTCCGTGCGTCTAATTACCGAGATAATGGTCCCAAGGTTTCAGCATCTCGATAATAAATACATACTAAACACTGTATCCTCGAGTAAGGACGGCACAGATAAGCCTTAACATTCGGCCGTTTAAATTATGTCAAAGTTTCATTCAGAGGATATTGTTCGGTTTTCCAGACATGTTTATTTTATGTTTGGAATACATGAAATCTAATTTTGGGACGCTATCATAACATTTTCATGTTGAGGGTTAGTTTTGGTATGAGTTTAGGCATGTATTAATTATATTACCACAATTCATATTGGTCCCTTCGGAGAAACGCGAAAGGCATTGTTAGTTCATCGAGAGAGGTACACAAGTTAGTACTAAATAACATGAAGCTTACAATATATCGAACATGCAATACTGATGAAATTAATCAACTTTTATAAAAAATACGATACGGGCAATACTTTCTTTTAATTCAACTGATTAATGAATCAAACAATTATTCCTTATATATTAAAATACTGTTGTGAAGCATACGGTAGAAGTGTCCTTCCGCTTGTGCAGAGCACCACTTTGTGTACGTGTCGACGGGTCTTGTTACAGGCCATGTTCCGAAGCAAGGAGAAGTCGCAGGCGGTCGCTTCCTTCCGGGAAGCAGTAATACTAGCCAAAGGCCGCACGCACGAGGCAACGACCCTCACGCCTCAGTCACCGGGATCCTGATCCGATTTCCGATCACCGCAGTCTGTGGGGTAGCCGTCTAACCTTCCAGTAACCGTACGGACCGATGCCAAGTCGTCGAAAGCGCATAGTGTTCCACGCGAGATGTGTCAAGATAGCTATGTTGACCATACTATCACAATATGTTGACCAAGCGATCATGTAAAACCCGCACATTTGAACGGATTACCGCTGAAACCGAGACAGCTACCAACTTGATATATTCGAAGCAAGCTTATCGGATATATCAATCAGATGTATTCATGAATGATAAAAGCGGGAATGTAACGCAGGTGCTATTACTATTCAGTAGCTCGGCAGCATAAGAAGTCATGACTAAGTAACGATTTCTACCTCGCTTTTATTTTTTACTATTATACTATAACTAGCTTATATTCTCGGCTTTGCTTGCACCAAATCTCTTTTATCTCCTTATGGGTTGAATTCCGACGAAATCCATTTTATTCCTCTTAAAAAAACACCTGTATAAAAGATTAGTTTTCTGGGGCACAGATTTTAGATTGGGCTTTGATAAGTCAGTGAGGCCTCCTCTTCTTACATATATAGATAACCTGTACTATGTTTACATACAACGCTAAGAGGATTATTCTACCACAAACTGAAATAAGCATAAGACGCCTTTAATGACGTATTTGTCTCGAGCATGATTGTGTTCGAGATAATCCAGATTACAGATTAATGGGATTCCTCCCCGGAGGTTAAAAACCAGAGGGATGTCATTACGAGGGAAATGATTGAATGTGCTCCATTTCACTATTTTTCCCGAAGGCGGACGGGC
The DNA here is from genome assembly GCA_029852875.1 of Mythimna loreyi. NCBI lineage: Eukaryota > Metazoa > Arthropoda > Insecta > Lepidoptera > Noctuidae > Mythimna > Mythimna loreyi. Next base: position 10,295,553 of record CM056786.1, read on the forward strand.
AAATGAACGGTATTATATTTCAAGCTATAACTTATTTTCTATAATTAAGAGGAACATCAACCAATGAACATCTTAATTCTTTTATCGATGACTTAAGACATATTGATTAACGCTCTACGTTAATCAATATGATTTATTTTTTAATATTATCATATTGTTAGCTAGCCTCGTTTGTTCCACTTTTGGTTAAAACGTCCTGTCACATTTCATACCTTAGGCGAGTTCGCACTTCAACCTTCCAGTTCTGGTGAAACTGTCCAAATCGTTAGGTCATCTCTTTCGTGACTTGCAGTGATCCGGTCTCTGCTTCAAGCCATAAACTCTGTGCTTCTGTGGCCCATAGATTGTCGGGTATATGGTAGAAATGTTGTGCCCTGTCCCATTCAAATTAGGCATCCTTTTGGGTTACATTAGTTATCCTATGGTTTTGTAGCATTCTGTTCTGAACTCAATCCTTCAACACCTAGTATACTTTTACAGATATGTCATAGTGTTTAACATATTTGTGTATACTACGCTCTTTACTTTTGCTTGTTGACAAACCATCAGGTGGAGTATGGATGTTTTAGTCAGGAATCAATTTTTTATTTGTTTTATACATTGTATGACTTGTGCTATGCCGTTTCAAGTGTAATATACTGTATGTTGTTACTGTACAATATTTCACCCGAAAAGTATTGCGTGTCCAAAAAAGGTTTCTTTTTGTATACCCGATAGTTTCGGTTGAGTTGTATAAATAGTGAAGTAGGATGTCAGTCCTTCAGCACGCGGTAGGCACTCGAGCAATTTGTTTACTTCACTTGGTAATAACAAATTGCAGCGGAATGATTAATAGTTTGTGTCGTTTTTAATTCTCACAGAAGGGTGGAGCAAGTCAGGAGGAAATTGCGAGAAAAACATTGGAGTATCATATTATTTTTGTGATGATTTTTCTTCATATTTTGTGGTCGCCTGTGGTTTCACAACGTTCGTATTTCCCGCTATTTTTGTGGTCGACGCAGAGATTAATGGCCGTCACGATAGGAACCGCTAAGAAACAATATTTAGTTACCCGCCTTTAACACAAAACCACTAAAATATTAACGATTCGTGACGAACCTTCATGATTTTTTTGTCACGCATTAAAAAAGAAAACATAAAAGTTGTTTTGATTGCAAATATCAAATAATACAACTTATAGAGTGACATAATTTTAGTATTGTATTCTTCAGAAACTGGAAAGCAAACGCAGTTCAATGGAATAAATAGCTGGTACTTTAATTAAATAAACGTAGGTCGGTTTGTATTGTGAGGTTGTTAATTTCACTGGAGCATTATTACTGGCCGGCCCTATTGTGTCTAAAGTCAGCCATAATTATCAGGGCTTAATTAGGCTATAACAGAGCATGGCTTGGCAGGCGCACACAGCCACTCGCTCCACATCTGTGATACGGCTAGTTACGTACTGGATTTGTGTGGAGCCAGTATCATTTGATCCCGGTTACCCAAATGGATTTCAGTTACCTATCTGCGGTTTCAAAATATCTAGTTCCCTCCTAACGTTCCCTAAAATAAAATAGATACGAATTCTGATATTATATTGAACTATCTGACCGGGCAGACGTTGTCCTGTATAAACCTGCGTAAGTTAAAAAAACCTAATCATTCTGAAATTTTCTAATTGTATCCTTTTCTAGACAATAAAAATATTAACACAATTTAACCAGCAGTTTACACGAGACTAAGTTTATTTATATGTACATACATATATATAGGAATAAAGAAATACTTATGTCGTATAACACCACAGTTCGAACTTTTTGTGTAAGTAAAACAGGTTCTATTGTCATATTATGTAAATGTAAGCTATAATAAAAGACATCTGAATTACGGAGTTACGCCTTACGCTCACATCAACGCTTTCGTGCTTTCAAACAGATGAAAACTTGGAAACAATAAGAAAGATTTGGTCGTAAGCCGATTACGGGAAACCAGTTCACTTAAATAATATAATATTTTCCCTCATTATAAATCGCAATGTAATGTTAAAAAAACATAACTTGTCATATCACTTTATGAAGTGCCGGTTAGGAGGTCTTTTCATTATATTTTTTGCTGTGAAAAGCTCGTGGAGCCATTTACGTGATGTACATTGTTATCAGCACACATTGTCAAAGAGGCGTTTAAGCTTAGCCCTCAATGAGCGCGTGAGTACACACCGCGTTCTCGGATAACGCGCTTGAAAAATATCATGAGCACAATGACTGTCGAAGAAGAATATGCCAACATTAAAAACATTCCGGTGATGCTTGGATAGTCTTTGTGCAATTTTATCTTTGACAAATACTGTCGAGACTTAATTAAAAGTTAATCTGGCAATAACTTTTATCCCGAAATATTTTCTCATTATGAAATATAAATATTGTCTGTATTATGATTGCAAAAAGTTAATCGGAATTCTAGCGGTTCATTAACTCGCTACGCTCCGTAGCAATTTGTTACCGCGTAGCAATTCGTAGCATGTTGTTACGAGACAGCTACGTTCGCCTACGCTATTTCTAGCTGTGTGCTACGAGAAAAGTAGGATATACAATTATACTTCGACGGACATCACACGAACTTTTGTTATGCTGTCGTAAGCTCCTGAACAAAGGCTTTGGTCGAATCCGAAATTAGTCAGATAGTCCCCAAACAATAAATAGCAATAGAACATAAAGTAATCATTTAAATTTAGCAGCACTTTAATTTATTTCGATCATACGTATACGTAACTGCTTTTAAGTTATTTCATCGCTCTCTTTTAATATTCGGAAACGAACAGACTGCCGATATGAAAGCGATGATAAATCTAAACGACGTTTGAAATGTTTTTAATAGCGTAGTGAGCAACATTAATTTTATTGAAACGGCTCTTTTATTATTCGTCGTCGTACTTGAAATGACGGGAATGAATTATCGTGTCAGTTTAGCAATTTTAAACACGCATCCGGTTGAGTAAGTTGAAGAAACTAGCAATTTCTCGGGAGTAGTGGGACACTTAATCAGTGAGGAGTATAGCAGGCATGAGGCGTGAGAAATAAAGTAGGTAGGCAAGTTGAGACAGCTCGACAGCGCGGGGCGCGCCGCGAGTCACTCACGCCGGGAGCGCAACTTGCGCCGAGTTCACCGCATTACCCAAAGTGCCATCCACTCGCTCACGTTGATACGAAAAAAATAAGTTACCCGTTTACTAACAACGCGCGCAACTTGAAAATTAAGTTGGAACTGTTTGAGCGGAGTCCGTAACAAAATCATAATGTAATTTGTCAAGTGTCACGGGATTGCGTACACAACTCGCCGGAGAATACCGCGCCGGCATCATGGCTATGTTTCTGCTCATATTGATGACATCGGCGCGGCGACACTGCTCTGATTCAGCTAACACAATTTACCTTCATTGTCTTATTAGATTTAATCTACTTATTATTCAGGACACGGTGTACCTTTTAAAATAATCCTCTATAAATATCTTTGAAGACGTTCCTAAACATTTTAAGGACTTAATATTCTTAAAGAAGAATCTATATAGCAAAGGATAGCAATTAATTTCACTAAAAATATAATACTTTCTCATCTTAACTTGCAAATGTCTCTTTGCGACTGAGATGAGAAACTTTGGAATTTTTAAATATTCATACGTAATTTAAATATAAATAACAGCCTTATGTAGATTTGTTGGTTATTCTGATACAAGATGACTTTTCACAATGTTAATATCAGCTTTGTGCTGGATAATTATAATTTGTTAGATCTAGTTAGTCTGATGCTTTGTCAGATAAAAACTTGTGTCTCTGGAGGGGTGGCAGTGTGGCACAATAACTTGTTAGTTAAGTTAGGATCCCGGTTAAGCCCCTGTGAGGGTTACATCTTTCCATAATCTGTCGCCTTGCCTACACAGATAGTGATTTTCCATTATTGCTGAGCGATGTTGACCGGTCTCGAGCAATAAGCATGTAGGGCGCACAGGGCCGCGGGGGTGAGGGGACGGCGGGCGGTGGTGTGTCGCACTCTGATCGTTTACGTCACGGCGAATTAGCGAGACAATCACTCAACGTGACGCTGTGGCTCGAACGCCGAGCGGCCGGAGGACGCAAATGGAGGACTACACTCCAGACGATGACCCTACAACTAAGGTTGACCCAAATGTGTCCTGACCGACGCGACGCCCGTGTCATCTGGCAAACGCTAACAGTTAGCGATATCTGGCCCAGCACTTACAGCTCATCAATTAGCTGAGTCGACACTCGACAGATTACTATTTGTTCAGTTCTCCTAAAGCACTGTATGCTCATTAAAGTCATTCAGAACGTTACGGTCCCCATTTATTAAAATTTGGGTCTCCATAATATACTACGCCACGAAAAGGAATTAGGAACTTTAACATATGAACTATATCAGAACATTATATGTAGGGCTTTTAACGAGCGACTATTTAAACATACGAGTGGTTACAGGCACGTTGTAATTTATCAAGCATTTCAGAGGGTTTGTTAATTTATTCCGTTGTCAGCCGCGTTGACGTTGGTTTTATCATCCATTAGCGGCGGCTCCGAGGGCTCTGCGAATGTAATCGCGCAAGTTAAAGATGAGAGAAGCAAAAGACGTCCACAATTAAAGCACGTTATTAATGTGTTGGCTGCAAAATTAATTAGAGCAGCGCGTACGACCGATAGTGCAAACTGCGGATGATTTATAACATCTATTCGAAAAGATACTTCCAGATCCGAGGATCGAGTTAACTCTAGATATAAAGTAACCTTATGATTTATGCGACGCTCAAAATTATACTGTGATTTATCCATAATATTTTCTAAAGCGAGTACAAAGAACTGCTCCCGCTCTGCTGCTTCTATTCTTGGCAATTATAAAGTTTTCTGTTCGAGATAGAGAATAATAAGAATTGTTGTGTTGTAAAGTACAGTTGAATGAATTACTGTGTTACTTGACAGCAAGTAATGTTACTCGTTGAACGCTTGTTAACCAGCATGCGAACTATTGCTCTGTCATGTTACAGACGTTTCTTATAATCCCATCCACTTTGAAGACGCAAGGAGATCAAAGTATACAATATGCGTGCCCTTAACCTGCATTAATTATTAACAATGAATATTCTAGTTTGATTCATAGTGCTTCATAAATAAAACATGAGATTTGGGTAATACAACAAATCTATAATTTAATTTCAGATTGACGTAATTGAGGTTAGCTTAGCTCGTAAAATACGTAATTTATAGATGATAGATAGATAGATAGATAGATAGATAGATATACTCTTTATTGTAGGTACACCATAAACAAAACTTGGTACATAAGGACACTTAAAAATTACTACGGTGTTACAATGGGCGGTCTTATCGCTAAAAGCGATTTTTTAAAGACAACCTTTGGATGGATTTGACAGAGGAGAAAGATACACGGGTAGTTCGTGGCGTACTATTTACATATATACAATACATAACTAATAAACTAACTAACAAAAATAATATATACCTACGTATGTATATAAATATATAATATATACAAATACATAATATATATACATATATATATATATGAAAGCAGAGAAATATGTACCTAATGTCGTTCAAGAGGAGAGGTAGTGTTCCTTGACCATATTTTTAAAAGTTGTCAAAGTTTGGGCCTTTCTTACCGACACGGGCAACTCGTTCCATAGCCGCACTGCTTGAACGGTAAACGACTTACCATAAAAGTTGGAGGAGTGGCTTGGCATCTCCAGTCCCAAGTTTTCCGATGACCTAAGATATTTGGTATGTGTGTCATGAAGGAACTTGAAACGTTCTTTAAGATAAGTAGGGGTTTTGGGATTGAACAGGACACTGTAGAGAAGAGATAATATGTGCATGTTCCGGCGAAGACGTATTGGAAGCCACTTGAGTTTCGTACGAAAATCGGATATGTGATCATACTTGCGCAAGCCAAATATAAATCTTATGCAAACATTTTGAAGTCTCTCAAGTTTATCTAGTTGTGCCTCAGTGAGATCAAGATAACTGACATCAGCGTAGTCAAGGATGGGAAGTAAAAGAGACTGTGCAAGCGCAATTTTAGTGGCAGTTGGCAAAAAGTTACGCAACCGTCTTAAGGACTTGGCAGAAGCAAATATTTTGCGACTTACCTCTTGTAGTTGGGGACCCCAAGAAAGGTATTTATCTATCCAAACCCCGAGGTTCTTAACTTTTTCACTAAAAGGGATAGCGGTGCCTTTAAAAATAACCTGAGGAAGCTGCGACCAGTTAACCTTAGACATCAACCTAGAGCTACCAACGACGATAACCTGGGTCTTTGAAGGGTTAACCTGCAAACCATGTGCCTCACTCCATTCGCAAATTGAGGCCAAGTCCTGGTTGATGATGTTAATAGCCGAAACCAAGTCCGTATGAGGAGATTGTCTATATACCTGCAAATCGTCAGCGTAAAGGTGGTAGGAGGAAAGTAATTTATTGGATATGGAATTTATAAATATTGCGAAGAGTAAGGGAGATAAGACGCCACCCTGAGGCACACCGGCTGAAGTATAACACCAAGAAGAGCAGGACTCGTCTATGAAAATACGTTGCCGGCGGCCAAACAGGTAACTGCGAAACCAGTCAATCACTGCTGGAGATATGTTAAGAGAGCGAAGTATGTTGAGCAGGACATCGAAATCGACAGTATTGAAGGCATTGCTAAAGTCTAGTAAACAGAGAACTGTCATATTTCCACTATCCATACCTAGCCGTATGTCATCGGAAACGTTTACTAGGGCCGAAGTGGTGCTATGACCTGGACGAAATCCGGATTGGAAAGGATTCAGCAGACTATTCTTGCATAGAAAAGTACTAAGCTGATTGTGGACAAGGCGTTCTAGGACTTTAGATAGGAAAGGCAGGATAGAGATTGGTCGATATTCTGAAAAGGAAGTAGGATTGGTTTTTTTAGGCAATGGAATGATTTTGGCTTCTTTCCATATTGATGGAAAGACGCCGTTGGAAATGGAGTAATTAAGGATATAACATAGGATAGGAAGGATTTCGTCAAGGACAGGTAGTATCATTTTCCGACTGACACAATCACTGCCAACTGCATTAGACGTTATTGACACTATGCTCTTCTTAACATCACAATCAGAGAATTGACTAAAATTAAAAGGTGGATAATTAGGAGTTGGAAGGTTAGAAAGATTGTTTACTGTTGCTGCCTTCGCAGTCCCATTGTAATAGGGTGAAGATGAGAAATGTTGATTAAGCAAATCTATGTCTAAATCTTTAGGAACTGATTCTTGGCGTGATTTTCCAACTCCCATGGATTTAAGAAATTTCCAGACTTTGGCTGGATCACCGTTTTCTACAGAAGCATGGACATGGCGGCGTAATGCATCCCTACACACCCTATTGCTGTGATTGCGGGCTTTGACATAAACCTCACGATTCGAAGATGTGGGCCGGCATTTAAATTTAGATTTACATACTGCCTTCTTATGCATAGCAGCCCTTACGTCTTCTGTTAACCAAGGTGCTGGTAGGTGCTTAAGTTTCACTGCACGGATAGGAGCATGGACGTCGTACAGCTTTACAAGTTCATCCGTAAGCAAGTTTACTTTTTCGTCGATCGACTCAGTAGTAATAAGAGGGGTCCAATCAATGTTGCTGGCATCCTTCTGGAGATTGTTAATATTCATACCACTAAAATTGCGAAGCAGGAGAGTTTTGGGCTTGAGTTTAGGTGGGCGGATTTTATAAGAGAGGAATAATAAGTCATGGTAGGAAAACATGTCAGCTACGCATTGACCATGCTTACTGACATGTTGAGGAGAGGAGACAATGGTAAGGTCCAAAAGTGAGGGATTACAGTTTGGAAAGTGGTGTGTGGCACTTGATGGAAGAATTGATAAGTTTGACGACTGAACTATTGATAGAAGTAAGGAAGATCGAGAATCATTTTTCAGTAAGCAAGTATTGAAATCCCCCATGATAATCGTATGACTGTAAGACGGTGTTAGATTTTCTAGGATTTTATCAAAAGAAGAAAAGAAATTTACACGTGATGAAGGGCTGTAATAAACACCTAGAAGTACTTTTACATGGTTCAGGTTTACTTCTAAAAAGAGATGCTCGCCCGCGTTCTGTGGGGGTGGCTGTGCTGACATATCAACAATTGAAAAAGGAATTTGTGGACGAAGATAAATGGCAACACCGCCTCCACCACCAGACACACGATCATTTCTTATCAGTTGAAAACCCGGCAAGGAATAGGAAGTTGAAGGGAGACATGGTTTTAACCAAGACTCTGAAACAAGGATAGCGTGGATGTTCTTACAGTCAAAGGTAGCTAGCATGTCAGAGTAATGCGCCGGAACACTTTGGGCATTTATATGGACTACATTAAAATTCTTTGGTACATCAGAAAAATGGGACTCAAGATTGTCGGCAAGTGACGGTAAACTAACAAAACTGTCATTACTGGAAGCTGACAAAAAACTTTCAGTGTCGCTGTCATTTTCAGTGTCGCTGTCATTGTAGATGGACCCCAGAGTACGCACTGTGATAATAAACGACGAATTAACGATCACATCGTTATTTATAACGTTGACGTTTGGGGCCTGGATTTTAATTTAGTCGACATCATAATTTATTTAGTAGAATCACGAAGAAAATTATTACATGATATGGCGAAGTAATTTGTGCTATTTGCGTAATTAGTTGTACGTAGTTCAATCTAGGGAGTTAGAAACACGGAGAGTGTCTGTATGTCTCATAACTCATTACCTGTGACAGGCAGGTCGCGTGCAGCGCCGACGGCGGCGGCACCGCGAGCACCGGAGTGTTTACTGACGGTTATATTAATAAATACTCGTTCTCGCAGTACTCGGTGTTCTTGGTGGACGCGAGACAGCTCAGGCGGCGAGCTTCTCATTACCTTCTGTGCTCGCGAATAATAACGTGTGCGGTAATATGAGTTTGGGAATGACGTCTAATTAGTCATTGTGCTCTCTCGCCGCCTCGACGTGATTGCTTTATTACTGGCGCTGTTTCATCTAAGAAACGAAAATGTTTATCTAGCTAAAAAATATATTCTATTTCCGCTAATAATAGGTAGTATCGATCGTCATTATTATCTAATGGCGTTCAGTAATAAAAATAAAACATGACTGCGTGCTGTAAACCTTAGGTACTGGAGCTGGGAGTTTATGCGGTAAATTCCGAGCAGTTAAAGTCCCACGCAGTAAAATGATAATCCCTTTACGACAGTTGCTGTAACTTCTTGATGATGACTGCTGATTGAACATTACCTAAATTATGTTTACATTTATTTTAAAAATAATTACATTTTATATGGACAATTGAGGCAATAAAGCAAAGTTAAAAACCAATTTAAAAGAATCAAACCATTGCATTTATTTGAACAATTAGAAGATTTATTGAAGCATGAGGAAGTCTATATGTTCAAATAAATCTGTGTGTAATGTTCTGAGAGGGCCGATAACTAAAGGTCGTCAGTCAATTTGGTTTGAGCTACCACATTGTTGAGCTTCAACATTCATTACGATGAATCAATATGTTACCTGAGAATAACGGACACAAAGAACTAAAAGAATAATTTGTTACATGTCATTTTGACGGCTATATATAGTCACCAGTTGGCGCCACTTTTAAGTAGTTTTTAGAAAGATGGCTTATTAACCATTCCTGGACATTTCCAGGAAAGATCCCCAAGCAAAGCTTTAAAAAAAAATGGACGTACCCGTAATCAAAGTTTCAATTCAAATAATTCCTAGTATCGTAACCGGAGTGGTTACTAACACGGTGGGGTTACGATACTAGGAATTATTTAGGAGTAATTAAAAAATCAATAGTAGCAAAATGTTGCTGTTTTATTTCATTCCAATAAAAGTATACACAATATTATTCTAACAAAATCCCAATGCAGAGATTAGTCTATAAAATCGGATCGTAATCTGCATTTATTAAAGGATTATAGTAAAATATTCACAAAAACTATATAAAAGAGTGATGTTTGACGTTTATAAGCCTCACACTACATTAGCGCCTCTAGCGGTGAATTCAAACGCTTTACCCTCATTTGTAATACGAGTACATTCGGTCAGCCGTACGTCAGTGATACCATTTGTATAAGGGAAACTGTGCTTGTTAGTTACAACACAAAGGAGTTGTCCATATAAAATTATCTTTTGGACTTGTTATTGACTGTACTACCTTTTTTTATAAGATGGGAAAAGATCAAATAATTTCTTCCTCTCTAGGTTGGTGCCACAGGGCGTGCCGTCATTATAGTTGACGTTTGTAATAACTCTTTTAAGTGTTTTCACAACTGACTGTACAACCTACCGATCGATGTTTTCGTGAGTTATAAAAGTGAAAAGATAACTTAGAAAGATCTCATAAATGAGGTTAATTACTTAACTTGGACTTATGAATGATGGATATTAGTCTATATTTCGAAAAGAGTTAAAAAAGTATATTTTCCATCAAGAGAAGTCTTTCACAATCTACAGTTATTAATATTCCAAGCATAACTATCATGCATCAAGCTATTCATTCATACGTAACGATATACCTACTATGTTCAAATTTCTAAATTAAAATGGCATTAAGTTTGAATCACGATAGATGGAAATTTCATATATTTTATGTGACATCACGGCAATGTACTATGTGTGTGCATGAGAGGAAGAAGCCTCTAGCGTCGCAGTCATACAAATCAAAAATGCATATAGGAAGCACACAAAGTGCACACAAACGAATGAATGTATCAATACAAGCTGGGTTTCACTGGAAGGGATACACGGGTGTATTGATAAACGATGATGTCGCTCAACGTATATTGAACGTGGTCAATCAATTGAATAGTGAACGTAATCTTCATTCTTAAGCGTAATGGCCGGGCGTAGGACGCGGGGCCCCTGCGTCCTAGACAACGGCACTTATTCCCAGAGCCCGTGTAATGGCGCGGTTAAATGACCCCCCGCGGGACAAATTCAACTGATTATTCAACTGCATCTGTTGCTCAGCCTGTAGTAAACGACAATACCGTTTAACAAACTTTTTATTGTAATCGTCCGATGACAGCTTTGTTCGTGACATTTTAATTACCGCCGAAATTTGCAAGGCTCAATAAAAATCGCCGTCGCTGTATTTTTATTTGTTTCTATCAGACTTCTCGAAATTTGCTTAAACAACTCAACGTCACATGAAATGTATCAAATTACATTCTGTAATGCCATACCTTTGTTAACTAAAACAATGTGAGAAATGTAAACCACGTTTGCTAAACTTACTTAACGAGAATAAGTTTCTGTTTGAAAAGCTTTCTCAGATAGGTAAGGTTCTCTTAAAATTGTTCACTTGATTAACGGGAGACGGAGACAAAGTTATTCCTTTACGTTGTCTGCCACCTAAATCAATCTAGATTTACATTATCATTTATCAATTAGTTTGTGTAACAAAAAAAATCTACAATATGAGTATACCAGTTTAATGGTAGAAGTTCTTCGCTACGAGTTCCTGCTATATTAAAAGACGGCAAACAGACCGTCTCGCAAACAAAAATATTTTTCCACGCTAGCTGTTACGAGCGACCAAGTTGCTATAGCACGTACATACGTAATAAACCTGGCGCGTTATCTTTAAAAGTATTTACAGCTCCCTGGCGCAAATATAGTCATTATTTAAAATGTGAGACTATATTTTACAGAAAATATTCGGAACGATTACATTGGTCCAGTTGCAACGCTAGATAAAATTCTAATTTGTCATAAAACGCGGTGAGGGTGTCAGTTAAACGTATGTCTCCTCACGCTTAATTTTCTCGATGAAAAGAAATGGAGGCCGTTTAAAAAAAGCAAGATTGAATCGGTACGTCTCGGGGACATCTGTTGGGGACGGAGAATTTAATTCGAAATAATGCAGCAGTAGGCGCCTGTTCCAACACTACGAAAGCTGCTATTAAGCGTAGCGCGGTGCTACGACAAAAAAAAAACTCAATAGATTATAATAAAACAATTTCTGAGAATACGTCTTCCGAATTACGTTTTATAAAAACTTACTTTTATGAGGCACTTCCACTTAAGCCGTCTTATTGACCTTTAAAACATTGAAATTCTATCCAAGTACGACCGAGGTCGTTACTTCAACTTTGACACTACTAACTCAGGCGATTTCACAAAATTAAATTGTATGAATTGGTATTAAGGAAATTGAGAGGAGTCTGATGTTTTTTAGATAGCAGTATCAAGTAAGCCAGTGAAAATGGGATGGGATGTTATGTTACGTTTTCTCTTTGTCTTTGCAGCAGAACGACTGCGATGTTTACGATACGACACAATACAGACGCGCATGGTTTGCAAGACGATTCCACTTCTAAATAGTTACCTATCTCGTGAGGTTGACACAAGACTCGTATTGTCAGTACATCGTATACAATTGTAACTTTGTCCAATGGCATCGAGAGCTTAGCGGTTGTCATTTATTCTCAGTAATAACTCAAGTTGTGTCAGAGTTGCGCCGCATAAAATGTACACACAACACAAGTACACACGAGTTCGTATACCAAAGACACGCTTAGTTACACTTTTGTTTGAGCACATACGTTTATCTGCCTTTTCGACAAAGTTAATTTCGGAAGGAAAATAACAATAAGATTTTTTCTTTTATTTCTGAAAATCTAATATGGATTCAGACATTGGCTGATAGTAAGTATAAAGGTTCTTTGTTACGTTTGTCCGTACATGGAGATAATTTCAAAACGCGGTACGTACCTTAATATTATCTTATTTGTTTCACCTGTTCATGATAACAAAAAAGAACTTATCTATTTACTTTAGGATCAAGCTAAACCTTTTTGTTTTTATCGAGTAGATTTAACTCTATGTGTATGTACATAGTTACAAGTATACAAAGGAAATTATTCAGTTGATGGTAATGGCATGAAAAAAGGCAAAAAATCTTTAAAAAGTAGACGAAAGTAATAAAAGATTGAAAACACTTTTCGACTGAATGTTAGAGAGCTCTTAAACGTTTGTAGGACCTACGGCTACGTAAGTTTTCCAACAACGAGAAGAATTTATAACTTCTACAAAACGAGATCTTGCCCTATCATCAATTATACCTACCAACCAAGCCACTGAAGTAATTCAAATAACTTCTCCAGAATAATTTTTAATATAGAAAAGGAGAGCAAAGTAGTTCTATCATTTCAGAGTTTAACATTTTACAGGATTCAACAACTCTTTTATTTGTCTTTTAATAAACTGTGTGTCTGAAGGATGGAAAGTTTCGCAACTGAAGCTATTAAAAATCTTCTTAATTCTTAAAACGCCTGAAGAGATAAAATACTTTCAAAAATTATTTGCACTACGTCGCAGGCACGAAAAATAAATTCAATTTCATTATTGAGTAGCACTTGGTGAAAACAAACGGTTGGACATCGGCGACCCCAAAAGATTTACGATGTAGCAAGAGAAAATTTTATTATACTTTCAATTCGTACCCACCTCCAAAAATAGTCTACCGTGTGATATAAAATAGAAAGGTCCCGACTACCTGTACTCGCCGAGAGAATTTTCATCATGACCAGATTGCCAGTAATTTAAAGCATTACCCATCTTAAGTTAATTATATAATCAAGTCAGACAATTTGCGTCAGTAATGTCATTATGAAAAGGTACAGACAGGAAAGGTTGTGAGTTTAATAAGGGCCGTATTATAGGGGCGACACGGCGACGGCGCCGGCGGTGTGTGGCAGCGTTGAGCGAAGGCGGAATTCTCCGATATAATGTATCACAACAACTGTGCGAACTCATCGATCAAACGAAAACGCTACAGTTGTGGGGCTGTGACGTCATACGAGTAGGCACACTTCCCGCTTGTTGGGTGACACTTTCGTGCTGGAACTAGCTGCGTCGCCTACGTCGCCCGGTGACGTTGTCGATGCCAGAAATATTCGCAACTTTAAACCTACTTAGCACTACAAAATAATAACGTCGACGATTCTACGTCACCACCTGGATGAGGGATATTTATTATGCACGCTGCGCTCTCAGTCATATTTTCTCATCGTACTTTTTTCGGAAAATTTCTACAAAGAGAATTATTGAGCACAAACAGGTAAATGAAAAAAAGAGTACCGTACGTAGATCCGTTGACGTGGTTAATGGACGTTTCAGTACTTTTTACTGTTATTAAATGTACCAAAGGCCATTTAAAAAAATACATTTTCTTTCTTTTTGTTATTTTATTCTGACCACTGAATAAGCTTCCTGCTTTCTCTCAATTTTCCTTAGTTTTTCATTTCAATTTACGGTACTAATATTTTATCTATTACAAAGAGTCATCGAAAGACCAAAAATAAGTAAAAAGAAGATTTATTAGGACTTAATGGAGGTATTAAAGTATTAAGGATACGTGGAACCAGTTCAATTTTCTTTAAAACATAATAACAATTAATACGTAAGCTTACAAAATACACAGAATGTCGTATTCGAACGAATGTCCTTCTCGGCTTTATTTATAAAAGAAAATGCTTATGCGGCTTATCCCAATGTAAAATTTATGTCTTTAATATCTTGAAAATGTCGTCATAAGATATAAAATACACAGATCTGTATGTTGACGTTGTAGGTGTGTGTGTAGCCGCGATTTTTATTTCCCCGCTAATCCCCTTGAACATAAAATGGTATTTATAAGCCTTCTCTACAAGAAGCGTAGGTAGTAGGTATAGGTATGGTCTAAAAAGCGTTTTTTATAATGAAATCGATTAATATGAAGGCAATTTCAGACCGGAAACTATAACAATGCTTACTTTTTTAATAACAATAACAACTACGTCAACAATTTCTTAGATTGACTTAAAAGAAAACGGACAAAGCGTCAGCGGAACAAAGCGTGTGAACAATGGCTAAAGAAAAATACATACTAAGTACCAAATGCTTTGTCAACACAAGCTTTTAGCGAAATTCATTTGAAAAGATTGACTCCAATTTCAATTATGTTAAAAATTTGTTATCGATGGTCGGCCACTTGTAATTACTTGACGGGTTTTATACTATGCCTAAATCACGAAACTCAAGCGTCCAGTTAAAATTCATGAACTCAATAATAAAGTTCAGTTGTCGGTGCGGAAATGTTGTCAATTTTCGGGAGCTACTGGCATGATTGAAGTATCATTTTTATTGTTTCATCGACGCACGTTCACAACATTATTTTCACAATGTAATATTTGGAAAATATAGCACTCCTCCACGACTTTATAATATTGATGATGGAAATCTGGCATTAGGTAGTTACGGGACAATCAACGTCTCGATTCAATTTCAATAAATGAGACAAGATTGTAACCCTTAATCTATGTATACAGCGCTCAGGTGAGGTATAGTATTATGAAGACATACTTCGTACGTAATATCTTCTTTACTGCGTTATATATTCTTCTTCTCGAAGCTAATACCATTCGATTACAATCCGTGTGTAAGGCGGAATATCTTCGGGACACAGCGAGTGATTTTCTTTGTATAAAGTTAAGCGGAACTTGATCCGATGGCATAAAATATAGCGGCCATGTGCGGGACTTTTTGTTTTGTTTTAGATGTTCTTTCCTTGTTGCAGTGTTGCCTCGTATTAGGGTCGCCTCGTATATTTATTCTATAAACACGCCACTTGCTATGTTTGTTTTCGTGAAGAGAATTTGGCACAAGTTTTATAAAAACAGTTGAAAGTCTATTGAGAAATTATAAGCTCGTTTACTGTTAGGTATACGTATGAGAAAGCTATGTACTCACATTCATCGTGATCCTTGGCGGTGACGGTGAGCACGGTGTGCTGGATGTCCTCATTCTCGTCGACCTCCGCCTCGTACAGCTCCTTGTCGAAATACGGCGGGTTGTCATTCTTATCAGCGATCCCGATACGGATGAATTTAGTCACTGGAAAAAGAAACCGACGTTACTCTAAAGAACATAACAAAGTCGAAATATAAATGTCGCGACAATAATATCGACAAAAGATCTATGCGTACGTTGAAATATAGTTCTCACTTGTTTGGTTATAAAATAAAATGATGTATTGCGCGAGAACAGAAGAAAGCTTTCAGTGTGAAACTGACATTACGTATAGGGCGGGTGTGCTCTGAATATAAAACTATTGAAGCATTTTATAAAATATTTTTAACATCGATAAATAGTCAATCAGAGTTTATTTTCATTGGAATTTATTGCGTTACTCTCGCAGTAAAAGCAATTTGTCCAAAATTTTACCATTATTACGCTCAAATAATTTTGTAATGGCAAAAGAAATGGCAAACAGCGAACAAGAACTTGTTCACGAATCACTGGTTATCTTCTGAGGTCTCTCGCTCCAACAGATAAGTAAAAACCTTTGCGAAAAACTGTACGTCAACGTGAATTATGCACAGCTCTATGAGTTTGTGTGCCTATTCGCATTGAACGTGTTTATATACTCGATGGACCACGCATCTGAAGCTGCTTTCAATGTTGGCATTTCTGAATATTAGACGAGTTTCAGTTCAGACAGCCACTTGACGTGCGTGCACAGCGAATTGTTTGTAAAAGATATTAAAACTGCGAGACAAGCGCTGAAGCTGAACTAAGGCGCCTTGCGATCGCATTAATACCCTTTATTATTTTATTTACAAGGTATTATCTTATCTTATCTCCGGAATGGGGACAAAGTATAAGACAGAATAACTTCACTGTGCAGAGTCAAACAATAGAATCCTTTAATTTCCACATTGCCCAGCTCCGAGATTGTATCGGTGTATTTTTCAACTGCTCTCTGCTACGTTCATTTCCGTTTTGACAGACAGTCTTGCTAGATATGTTTTTTTTTGTGTAGTTTTATAGCAAATATTTATTTTTATTGGTACGTTCCTACGATACCGTAGGGACGTACCAACTCGTACAATAAGGTTCAGTTATGTTTTGCTGGAGTCCCCTGCACTCAGATATTGACAAACTTGATCTTATTCTTTGTAAAGCTGTGTAATAGAATCCTAATTGGACGACATCAAATAAACTCTAAGCCGAGTTCTCGAGAGAAATCGTATCTAAAAAAAAACGAATTCTGGACGGAAATTGCTTTCGTTTGAGGCGCACTCTAACAATGATAAATTAGGACCCCTCTGGGCAAAATGTCCGGCGGCTTTATTAGCAAACATACGGAGGCTTTTAAGCCCAGTCCAGTAATCTAGCCCTTATCTTCATTGACGTAAAGCCGCTGGCGACTCGGGAAACAATGGAGGTTCTACCGACCTGCCTCCGCTTAGCCCGACTTCATCTGTAACGAATTGGTGACAAAGTCTCAAAACACCCAACTACTGCAAAATTATAAATCAAATTATATTATGTAACTACAAATATTGGTCAAACTTATAACTTGAAATAATTGGTTTAGTTCTCCGGGAAACTTTGTTATGCTGAAAACCATTTGTAAGTATTTTACAGCTGTTAAAGTTCACTCGCTTACAAACATTTAATTTTATATAGAGTATCCACAAACCAATATAGGCCAAAACTATACAATACTTCTAAAAGCGGCCAAATGTTATATGTCGTTTTGAACAGCTGTTTTTATTACCATAAATCTGGAAATTCGGTGTGCCGTAGTTTAAAAGAACATAACGTTGAATTTTGAATTGAATACTAAATTAGAATGTTGGGGAAGTTTGTCGAAGAGTCGTTACGTTAAAACGGCGGTGTGCACGAGGCGTAATCCCTTACTACCGCTTAGAGGATGACCATGAACCACCGCGCCGATTTCCCCTTCCTGCAAAGCTGAGTTGAATTAGATGCTATAAAAACTAATCAGGGACGCTAAGAGCGGTCTAACGACGCGCCGAGAGCGACTTTTTGACAAACACGCGAGAGGCGGTCTAACCCAAACTTTGACGGGACAATTTTGTTAGCGAACTTTTCAGTCAACGGTCGCATAAAACGAAACCGGCATCTCCCAGTTATAATTAAATAACCCCAAGTCGATAAAATCAATATACTTTTTACTCTTCAGTGTACGTTTTATTGGAAATTGACTTTTATAGACTTGTTTGTTTGCCTGAGGTTGCTACTTGATCGGGAAATTAAAGTTACTGTATACCTTACGTCATAATGTGAGGAAACATAATGTTATATCAAACAGGGACTAGTTGTGTTAACAGTGTTGTGAGACCCAGGCTCCAGCAACGTAAATAATGTAGAGCGGTACCGATCTCTTGTGAGAAACACATTATTCTGCTTCCCTATGTTGATTTACAACATCCGTAAGATCTCCCATGTTTTTTTAACGTTCCCAGATAAACATGAAAATTATGGAATCGATTATACCCGGCAGCAGTAAAGCAAAGCTGATTATATTATCTTGATTCGAGCTCACAATACAAATAACAAATTTAGAAATCTTAAATTGGTGCATTGGGAATAAGCTATGTTTCTCAATTGCTAACCACTGAATCCGTTTGATCAATCGCATAGGTTTCAACATTAGTATTCCCCTTGCACGGCAATCAAACGCAGCGGTACAGCGGCGTAACGAGCTTCCTACAAACTATATCCTGTAACCTACGGGATGTCAGAGAGGTGGTATCGCTCGTATTCATACAACACGCCCTAAGGGCATATTCACACAAGCGCTAAGCGCGTGTTGTACGCGTTAAGTTTTTGAGTAGTGTACACTAGTGAGTGTTTATGAAGCTGTTTTCATCTCTATTCCGTGTTGTGACAAACAGCCGCGACCCCATGTCGACACGATGAGTGAGCTACGGGCCGTGTGGCTCACTGAATGAACGTCAAACATTCCCCGACTAAACATTACTTAAGGCAATAAGCAATAACCAGTTAATGCCTCAGCGAAGTAACACGTATTGTGCTGTTAACAATAATCATTACAAATGAGCAGTGACCCGTGTACAGATATTTGTGAAACAATGTTTCTACACAAGCAAAAACAAGGGTATTTACAACTTGAGGCTTTGTACGCGAATCATTTAAATATTACCGGATAATAGTTGTTTGGAGTTTTACATTACAATTCAAAGTTTTAGTGCCCAAAAAGGATATATGTACCTCAAACTGTATTTACTAAAACTAAGCTGCAAATACATTTGCATAATCTCAGAAGCAAAACAAATGAGAACTCGGCAGCAAATACGTGGTGTTTTTTTATAGATTTATAGACTTAGTAATAAATAAAATAATATGATAATTGAACTGAAGATCTGGTTTATTCTGATTTCAGAAGATAAAATCTACTAAATCCACTTTCCTAATTAAACCAGTGGTTTGTAGGTGTATTTAGGCTAAAAGATTTTATTATTTCGCCGATCCTAAGATAACGATTTAAATTTTCTATGAAGTGAGCTTGTTCATTAAAAATAGCCTCGACCCGTTGTCCGAGGAGCTTATCTGCAGGACACATTCATACAGCGGTGTGCTGATAATGAAATTCTTTATCAAGAGGTGCACGGAGTGGCGGGACGTGCCTTTACATCGACGGAGCTGGCGGAAGGTCGAGTGCCGGATTATGGAAACAAAGTAGATACGACAATCTGTGCCGTATTGGTGGCTCTCCAATTTTTGGTCATGTATGACCTCCGAAATCCCTTCAAGGACATAAAGCTTGCTTCTATGGCTACGAAAATGGACTAAGGAAAAGGTTAACTGTGAGCAGTGAACTAGCAACCTGTTACAATGAAGGCCTTATTAAACCTATTTCGTTTATGGCGTTTTGCTTTAAGGGGTAGGAAGGTAAGTTGAGGATTAGGTCCGCTTGGTGACCGAATAATACACACATAGAGCTGCGTACCTACCTACATATCAAAATGCGACTTGATTTATTTTACATGCATTTAGTTTTTTTTTTTTTTTTTTATGGTAGGTGAAAATCATCCGGAAACGCGAACAATAAAAAATCCCTTGCCTTTTTAAAGCAGAGTTATCTATACATATACAAAAAAATTAAGTATCAGCTGTTTGTAACATCAAAATATTTTTTTATTATAGTATAATTGATGCTGGTAATAAATATATATTTTTTTTTATTTTTATGTGTCTGTCAGCTAGTCTCCAAAACGGCTGGACAGATTTTTAAGGGACATACAGACGGATAGATAATTTTACAAAGGTTAACTTAAGTTACCTTTAATTTCACAAAGTCTACTTTTAATTTCCCGTGGGAAAGGTGGTTTCTAATTATCGGATAAGAAAAGAGAGAAAGAAAAGAAAAGTAATAGAATAGAATAAACTCGTAATAAATAAGTAAAGAATGAAAGTGACTAATATTCTCAAAAGTCCTCGTGAACGAAGTCATGAGTAACTGCTAGTATTTATAATAAGGTAAATAAAAACTATGTGCATTTAGTTGGTATGCTAACAAGTAAAAAGTAGGCGTCCAGACCGCGCCCGTCCGTCTAGTCCGATTACGGACTGCAACATCGAGGTTCCGACTTCGCGCCTCGAATTCGTAAAAATCCAGCGTCCCTTTTGCAATCGTCTTATCTGATCTGCCCGAACTACTTTGGAAGATAAATGGGGATTGTTCTCTTTCAGTGAAACCGATTGAAAACCAGTACTAAATTTTAAAATCTATTCTCTCGTGTGATAAATTCTAAGTATTTTTGGGATCTCCAAAAAGCGAATCGCTTTTTCGATGGTCGTGTATTTTATAGAGATTTATTTTGAAGGCAAACGTACTTAGAATAAGCTTCTAAATAAATACAGATTGAAGATTTTCTAAAAAGCTTATTATGTTTATATATTTTGGTCCAGCTTGCGTTTAACAGAATATTTTAATATCTTGCACTGCTCTGAATTAAAGCGCAATACTGCTTCACGTTTTTGAAATAAAAAAACTAGTAGACTGTGTTTTTTTTCTTTTATAGAGCCTGGTACACATGCACAGCGTTCATTACTCCGATTCCCGTTTCAATTATTAGTACGAACGGGATTTTTGCGAAGCTTTCGATCGTTTCAGCGGTTCGCTTTTTGCGTTAAACGGTGTGTATCGTAATGGTCGCGGAAACAATAAACTACGAACGGTATAGCTTTGCGATTTTGCACACGACATAAAGCTGTGTCCACGCGAACATACGTATAGACACGTTCGCGCTTACATAATTGGCAAAATATCGAGTTATAAATCAATGTTTGGCTTAAGTAATTGGTGGTTGGACACAAAACTACGGAGTTTGGCTAGTTTCTCTCATTCACATGTGTTTTTATTTCGTTTCATTGGCCGAGTGACCACCGCCTCGCTGTCTCCATTCATCGATCCACCGCAACATTTAACGCTTTGCAACTCTCAAAACGGGTCAGCCAAGTTTAATGGATGAGTGTAAAATTCCTTAATTGGATTCATTGACGAGGTGTGCCGCGACAGTTTGTCATTGTCTTGGAACTAAACTACCGGTTAGCCGAACTTCCCAAGTAGACAAACTGGGTAAATGCTAAGAGTTGAGACAGCCTTCAAGATATATTAGTTTACCACTTGAAATGGAAGCAATGAATTTCCATTTCGAACTTTAATTACCTAGGTATGCCTTAATATAAACTTTCCGTTCCTTTTTATTTTATTTCTTGATAGAATGGTATGTCTTTGCAACAAAAAACACAGATGATTATCACAAATCGGGTTTTGATTTCCCCAAGGAACGCTGCCGGTCGTGTGTGTATGATCGCGGTCATTCCCGATATGCCACAGAATCGTTGGAGGAGTCCCAGCAGGAGCGTGACGCGGGTATCTGTAGATTGGCGATACAAAGGTAAATGGAAAAACAAGACATATTTACGAGAGCCCGTATTCTCACATTTTCACGACGAAGGTACGCGATAAACCCAAACTGCTCCGAATACGCAATATTCGATTCAGGTCGATATAACTTCAAATAAATCGTGGAACTTTAAGAATAAACTTCCTCACGTACCGTTACGATGAAGCGAATGATTTTAAAATATCAAACTTGTTGTTGGTGAGTTAAGGTCTATTCAATATTTCTGGGAAGAGGAAAAAACAATTTCCTAAAGGAATATGGTTCACCTGCGGAAAGCAATCGAATAATATTCAGATGAGGAGCGAATGATACGTAAAATGTTAAAGATTTATTTGTAAAGCAGCGCCGTGGGATGCCTCGTAAAGGGTCGTACAGATAATAATCCGTGTTTGACACTAACATATCGAACTTGCTATTTACATAAGTGCTATGAAGAATACACGTATTGTTTACTGAACCCAGTATTTAATAAGCTAAACCCAATAATTAATTATGCGTAATATCTGAATAGAGGTATGCTAACAGCTATCGGCGAAATTCAGAGTATTTGCTTACTAAGTATTTGATGTAATAAGTTGGAAACTTAGACTTGGTAAAGTAAAATGTATTCTCAATGTACAAAACCGAATGAGCTTTATAGACAAAACCGACGCAACTGCTTTCGTCGTGTACTTATACTCGTAGGTATAAAACTAAGCGTTTACTTTGGACATGTTTCGAAACTAGACTTAGCTTTCCGAATAAATTGAGGTTTCGTGAGTTGTCTGAAAAAGCTCTAACTTGTCCCATGGGCTGTTTATGTTTGTGCGAGAAATAGATGTGCCCAACCTGGATGGGTGTAGACGTAGGTGTCTTGGATTTACTGCTGACGTTTTTGAGAGCGGCTTTTTTTTCTAAAATAAACAAATCTTGTTTTGTGTTCACATACAAACATGTTCATTCTAGATAAAAACTGGTAGCTAATACAAATATTATGCCAGGGTAAACAAAAAAAAAACAATTTTCACATTGGCCCAACAATTCAATGTTTACCACTGAAACTAGTAACATTTGTATTTCATATTATGAACACAATACAAACACGGGTTTAATAGATACAAGTAAATTGAGTAAATTGCTAAACTTTTCGAATATTTGTATCTTCCTGCAAATATCAGTTATTGGGTCAAAATATCATAATATATACTAGCACGATATAATGTGTGGAAGTTTACTGAGTTGCAACAATTCGCGCCGCAGAATAGCCATCAAGACGTTCAAGTTTAAGACAAACATCCTAAGTTCAAGGAAACCGATATATCCAATTACGTTGTTGGTATCTACGGCTGAAACCATAAGTAGATAGGTACCTATTGTATGTGTGTAATTTGGGATATTGTATTACATGCTGTTTGGAAGTCAAGTAGTGGGCGGATAATAAACGTTGTGTGCGCTTCGGCGAATTAAACAAACAACGTGTTGTAAGTGCAGCTCTCCATCAGCTACTGTGGGGAGGACCGAACAGCATAAAAGTCTCGCGTATAGAGGCGTGTGCCACTGGCGGGCTCTTGACACGTTTTCATAATGATGATTCACTAGATTGCGTTTATTAGAGCATTTATACGAATTAATTGCGAAAACGTGCATTGTTATTAACCATTACGCCGCTTTATGTTTTGTCGGATTTTATATAAATATTTACCGCACTCCGTATATTGTATTATTTGAATACAACCAAGGGCAAGCGGCAAGGTGTGACGCGAGAGACATTGGAAATATTTTACGTATTTTCGATGGTGTTACACGCCGTGACTTTCCCAAAGGCATATTTTCGCAGCACTATGTAAGAAAACTAATTTCGCATGTTTGCCTGGCAGAGGGCGCGGCAGGCACATTCCTAAGAAATGTGAGGATCGCTCGGATCTGCGTTCATGTGTTTGTGAGATATCGGTATGTCTTACGCAGCTATAATCGTACCTCTCTCCGTTATTGCAAGTATATATTTTTATCATTATCCTCTAATGTGGTAAAAGCACACCAGTGTGTACTGGTCCGAATATTAGTTTCAAAAAAGGAATTGGGAACCGAAGTATTCCACTATCGGGCTTTTTCAGTAATTAAAAGATACGAAGTGGCTTCCAGTAACAGAGCAAGTTAACAATGCTAGGTTTTGTGTTTGAATTTTAATTGATTTTTCATAGGTTCTTGTAGCGACGCACAACGAACCGTCATTTTTTGTGACAAACAAACAATATGTATGTGCAAACGCGTACTGCCCGTTTCATATTGCATTTTTTATTGTTCTCCCTGTTTTATAGCTTAGTTTTATTGTTTATATATGGGGCTAATCTGGATGAACATATGGCTAGTACAACGTAACGTAGTTCACATAAAGTTCCGTTGTTTGAGGGTCGATCCTGTTTGAGACGTCATGTAGAACATGTGGCGAGTCAGAGGTCCGGAGTCAATGTTTCCTTGTGTTGACTGCGGTTTTGGGCCTTAGAGCTGAGCTACAGTGGATATTTATTGAGTAGTCGCACCGTTACTTTAAACCATAGACTGATCATCTCTTAATAAATTGCTACGTTCTTTTTACAATCCTTATAGACGATATAATAATATAACTATAAATAATGGAACTAAAATATTAGTAAAACGTTAAAGATTTAAAAGAAATTCCATGGAGTCCTTCTCTTGCACGCAAGTACTTCTCTACGTGACTATTGATCTATGCTTTGGAAAATGCAATTGGTTTTATTACCTATTCTAACTAATCGAATTATTTATAATTCATATGGGTCTGTTTTCTTTAAACCAAATAAAATAAATTAAGAAGCTATAAGTTCATCAAAGCTCTACTTCTTCGACAAACTACTAATAGTATGTAGACCTGGTAGCTAGCTTGACTATCTTAATTAAGGAACATCTGCCTACATCCCATTAATTGGATGTAATCCCAAACTTTAATCATTATCTTTTTATCCATCGTAAAATTCGATATTATAAAAAAAGTAATAAGTAATATCTCAATGTTGAACCAAGATTTTAAATTTAAATTTCAAATCAATGTCTCATAAAATTCGCCAGTAATTCATTACGCTTCTATATCCACACCGAAGATGAATATTACGCCGTGAGCCAAAATGAAAAGATATTATTATTCAAAGAGAATTTTCATTAAATATATTATTGGATGTCTATTACTTGGACCACCTTTTATAATAAAAAAGGGAGATAAATCAGGGCAGAGCAGTATAAAGTAACTCGTACGCAGGCTGGATCCTTCTCGTTAGTTAGTGTACAGCTGTTTTCAATAGGACGCATTAGTATAAGTGGGTTGGGATGGTCGTGGATTGGCCATTGTGCAGGATTGTGTCGATTACAGTCGCACACACCGGTCCCCGCGGATTGAGTTATTGTCTCTGCGAGGAGCCGCCGCCTGGCCTGACGGTGCCGTCGCCAGGGCGCAGGTGCATCACTCATACCGTTTTTCTAATATAATCCTATTTGCATGCAGACGCGTTGCCATTTTTTGTGCTAATCTGTTTATCGCAGCGTTATTGCTTTGTTTACGTTCTCAAGATATTACATACATTATTTAAAAGATTGTTTGTGTTGAAAATGCGTGAAGATTTAATGTTTTAGTCTAAGAACAGTTTTATTCAACAGGGATGCTAAGTTCATGCATCGTGAGGCTAATTCAAGTAAGTTTAACTCTTGGTCAGCACATGAATTAGTCCTAATTCAGATTGAAACTTGATTTGCAATATGGTTTCAGTATCCGAGATGGCAATTAAAGGAACCACATATTGTGCTATATCTAGCGCGGAATTAGCGAGTTTGTACTATCTCGTTAGTATTATAATCTGCACAAATTGGTACCTAGCGACTCGATCACGGAGTTTCAGTTTGATGTGTAATTAATATTTACACGTCATTTTCAGCATATCTTCGTCGATTGACGACGCAGAATCTTGTGGAATTCGAAATATTTAAGGTAGTTTTTATATTTTAAAACAAGATACCATGCGTATTTTTTGAGATTTTGTCAAAACTAATCCCATGTGCTTTTCACACAATCATTTTTGTCCTGAATGGAAATCAAATCCGCGACTACCAGGAATAGCAGTTAGAGCCACCACTAGACCGACAGGCCAATTGAAAACGTCTGCGGTTCTTACGTCGTGTAGTTATTTTTATTAGTTCTTTTTTTAGCAAAAATGTGTAATTTTCCTTAAAATAAAAATGTTTGTTATGATTTGTTTTCTTATTACGCACAGAAAGTTTTTTCACTCTACCCTACAGATAGCTACTAAAGATTTTTTACAGACGGAGTCAGATTTTATGAATATTTTCCGTAACCTACGCACATAATGGTAAAGGGCTTAGCGTATTTTAATGGATTTTTATGTTAGGTACACCTAATCCTTAAGGTTTAGTGATTGATAAGGGTACACATTATTACGCGATGGGCACCTACGTATACCTGAGTTATATTTGTTAATTTAAGGGTTGCTTGTATGAGTGAACTAAGTAGCTTATACCTGATTTTGTTTTAGAGGTTTTTTCTCATAGAAACCATACTTTTTCCATGGAAAAATTTTGGTGATCCATTTTTTTAAGGATTTCTTTGGTGTCGTCAAAACGTGTAAATTATTATACGTAAGACACTAAGCGCCAGACTACAACTATTTTAAGGCCATACCGATACGAAATCGAACCTGCACCTTACAGCATAAGAGTCAACTGCTCAACCACTGTGTTGGTTCAGGGTTTCCTACTGGGGCTGGGCCCCTGTAGGTTCTTTTTCTGAAAGGAAGACTTGGTGCCAGTGCGAAAGGAAGGAAGGAATGGGGTGGGGTGTTTAGTCAGTAAGAGTCTGACACTGTTTCCGGCTCCGCCCAAGAGCGGGATTCGTCATAGGATGATTTTTGCCCACCATAAAAAAAAACTATAAGTACCTTCGTTAATTATCACTATCTGCAAGTCAATATGAATTATAAACCGGCGATAAACACATGGATTGTTGAGTATTCGCTTAACAATAGAATATAACGTCTAATTCCAGTGCCATATTTGATCCCTGTCATTTCCAGCATATATTTTACCCAATTATATTGGGATCGGGTTCCGTACAGTGAAGAGAGGTTCATAGTCAGTATTTCACACAGAGATATTGCCCACCGACCTTTACAGTTCAGTTACCAAGCAGTATTGATATTCTAAGTAAGAAACTATTCTTAGATTTTATGACGATATGTCTGTTTTTGTCGTAAGTATTGATATGACTGCCGGGACCTAAAGTTAGACCGTTTTCAGGCAAGGAGCAAGGAGATTAGAAATGTTATATTCTATCTATCTCCTTTCGTTTTAGTCCATCCTAAGGTTGTCTATAAGAAATTGCCCTGTGCGATAAGACGCTCATTGTACACTTAGTTTTGTTAATGTTAATCCTGTCCATATTATGAGATGTACAATAAAGTTTATAATAAATAAATAAATAATTCAAGCGCTGAGTGCGGGTAACGCATTCCCGTGATTACTGTATTGTTATTTATTTATTTATTCTTCATGCAACACAAGGTACAAAGGCGGACTTAATGCCTTAGGCATTCTCTACCAGTCAACCTAGGGTGGTGAAGAGACAATTATGGTAGGTGCATAAAAAGAAAATGTTATGTTAACAATACAAAAGTACAAATATTTCATATTCAAATAAAAATAAATATATACTTAATACATAATATCTATATACATACATATATAAAGTAGGGAAAGAAGTTATTGACAAGATTCTGCTATTCGTGGAGAAAATAATTCCGTAACTTCCGCTTAAATGCGTAGCGACTTTTAGCCGCTCTGATATCGAGAGGAAGTGCATTCCACAGAAGGATGGATTGGATAGAAAGAAGAATGAACAAAATCAGAAGTATGAGAAGGACAGAGCAGAAGGAGATTGTTAGAGGAACGCAAATTCCTTGCGTGTGAAGCACATAGAAACTGAAAGTGTGATATGAGATAGGATGGAGGGGTGGGAGAGTTGAGTAGAGAGAAAAGAGTAGTTAAGGCACGCAAAATTGTTGCCACACAAGACCTACCAATATACAGAAAACAAAAACTACAAACTTGCCCCAGCTTCACATGACTTTTTTATGGTAGGTAAAAATCATCCAATGACGAATCCCGCCTTTGGGCGGGATGGGAAACACGTGTCAGACTCTTACTGACTCAACAACCTAACCCATTCCTACGTTGCCATACATACCAGGGCCAGAGCTTTCCTTTCAGATGCGAACCCTTGGCCTCAGTTGGCTTCGACTCTTCTGCAGGGACCTTACAGGGTTTCACATGACTCTAATAATATCTATATCAGGTGTCAAGAACTTTGATAACCCAATGGTAGCGTCTCCGACTGCCGACAGTCCGACTATTCAAGCAATTTATAATTGTGTAAGTTACTTTCATCACAACTCCTCTCCTCTCAAAACGGTAAAGGAAATATGAAGAAACCGACTTGTCCATAACCAAAAATTCAATAACACGTGTCATTCACCAATCCGCACTAGGCCCAATTGGTATATTACTGCCTATTCTCTCTCTTAGCGAGAAAACCTGACGTCCAACTGTGGAACTGGAACCCAGGGTCTCTTTCTGAAAGGAGGGCTTGGCCCCAGTGCGTAAAGCAAAGAAAGAACGGGATGGGTGTTTAATCAGTAAGAGTCTGACACTTTTTCCCGCTCCGCGCATGAGCGGGATTCGTCATTGGATGATTTTTGACTAACATAAAAAAGTCCACCTGTGAGAACATATTAAACTGCGATATTTGGTACCTACAAGGCTTTACATATAATTTTAAACAGCTTCAAAGTCTATCTGTCCCCATACACTAAGTGTTTAAATAGTTTCGAAGCACTAAACGAATACAGAGACTAATTAATTTGTTCAAAGCCTTTTGAAATTAGGCTGCTCGGTCGTAGTATCTTGCCTACCGACGAAAATCTTGTTTTGATAACAATTTTGCGACACCCCTTCCACCCTGTACACTACGCACGAACATAATAATTATAATTTGTAATGATTACATAAACCAATAGTTATTAATTTGATTAGTTTGATTAGGTGCCTACGGAATTGAATTAACGAATTGGTCCAATAAACGAGGACACGTAATAAATGGAATCTGGCAATTAATTGGTGTCGTTCGAATTGAACAAAAACATAGTGTAAGTATTGGCTGATTAACTTCTACTATGAAAGGAAAAGACCTTGCTAATTGCTGAGAGCCCGACTAAGTAAATAATTAACTTTATTAGGTATAGTGAAAATATCGTACTAATTTTCGTCCATTCCTGCTTAGCGCCTTATTCCTTAAAGGAATATTATGTCCTTTCATATACGCTTATACGCAGTTACAACATGTCCCAGATGTTCCGTTTGCTGAGCACGGGAAGAAATAACATGTTGTGTTGTACATACAGTTTACTTTCGCTCTCAAACACTTTTCTCATATGTACACACGTTGTGCTATGAGTTTATTTCATATATGTACTTAGTGCAATAGGTACATACGTGAAGTTTCAATGGCAACAAGTACGTAACACAGCGTTAGTAATATCGTGAAAACTTCCACGAGCTGTCTTCAGACCTGTTAAATGAAATTTGGAATATTTTCATTCTGTGTAACTAACTAGCGGAACTTACGGGCACTCGTTATCGAAGTTACAGGTACTTTTGTACTAACTCACAAATTAACTCAATCAGAAATACAAGAGAGCGGAGCAGTGCAGTGCAGTCCGCGTATATTTTATATTACCAGTTTATGTATGTACTGCAAGCGACAAACAGAAACTTGAACCTTTAATTAAGCAGTTATTTAGTCCTCCGCGCTCTTGTCTCGGCAACCGTACTTGCCAATAAGAACACATAACATCTTTATTAAAACAGCCTACTTATAGACTTCACAAGATATTCCGATGTGATTTTTCGTCGAGAAAAAGCGTAGATATCAATAATTTGTGAAATAAATCTGGAGTATTTTTTTTCCTTATTAGGCAGTTATTTTATACAGGATGTTCGGGGGAGCTTGACGTTAATAAATTTCGCTGTAATGAGGCGCGGGTATAGATGCAAAGTATAATGCCGACAATGGGCTTAATGACCGAGTGACTTTTGAAACAATGGGCTACGCATCACGAGTATAAATTGTGATTTATCAATTATTTTCATCTGTTGACACATTAAATAGAAATAATGTTCATGGGTATACAAATACATTCCACATAACGGCCGTGTCTTAGACGTCGCCATCGTAAAACAAAAACATAATGGTATACATTATGGGAGTAAAGAATTATGGTTATTTCTTTGTGAACCATATTTCACTAACTCTTCATTTCATTGAATATGAAATTGTAAAGCAAAAAGTGTTCAGTCAATATTTTTGCAAAAAAACTTAGACGTAATGTTATCAGCGTATAGATACGTTCGTATGTGAGAAGGGTTCTCTGTTAGTATACAGGTACAATTTCAAATTGTAGCATTCATGAGGAGACGTGCGAAAACTTGCCTTCGTGCCGAATGCCAAATGGACCATAAAAAAGTCATAAATGACCCACCTACTCTACCGATGAGAAAATAAATAAGATTATTGGAAAAATCGTACCACTGGTTTTATATGATAGTAGTAGTAATTTTGGCACTAAACTAAAGAGGTGATGTGGCTGTTTGTGATTTTATTTGATCAATGTAAATAGCTGGAAGAAAATTCTATCATACCTAAGTAAGTGCTATTTGTTAAAACCCAAAATATTTTCAGCGGGTCAACCATATCCGCGCGTGCATAAAGCACCGACGGCGCTTCACCGCATGGCGCACTTTAACTGTCAACGTTGATTACTATCACACACAAACACAGTCGGCGGCACACGTAAACAACTATTATTCATAATATTAAATCACTAAGCACAAGCGGTTCTATTCCCGACTCCGAGTGAACGGAATTAATTATCATTGAAGTGTGGGAGCCCGGGTGGCGGCGCGCGAGGCGGGCGGACGGCGAGGTGCCCGATGCGAACTGACGCGAGCCCCGGCGTGCACCCCGCCTGGCCGACGCGACCTCCACCAACATATTTTTCAGTGATAAAAACAGCCCCCGATAATACTAATGGACACGAAATCTTCATTAACGATGACATGATAACTATAAAAATAACTAGTTGCCAAGAAACAACTACCAAACTACCCAACTTTGTTTCGTTGTCTGGATTTTTTAGCAGTAACATGAACATTACTCCTTATCCTTGATATTATTTTATGCTTGTCGTCTTGAATATGCAAAATACATCATAGAATAATATCAGCGGTATTTGCGTACATGCGCCTCCGAGCTATGTGCGTATAAATTCCGATCACGAAATTAATTATGTTTTATAGGAGATTTTAATCAAAGCGATCCCTACAAATAATCAATTAGGCACAAATTAATGTATCGGAGAGTTAAAGCTATCTGTGTAATTAATTTGCACCTTTCGAACGGCAGGCCTAGCGATTAAGTCCGTCGCGATCGGCCCGTTAAATGTATAGTGTTGGAATCTGATAAGATTGCCATTAATCACGGAGCCAGTTCCGGCCAGGTTCCGCCGAGTGCGACGATCCATTAGTCAGGAAGCGCGTCGCGGTACGTGGGTCAACAGACATGTCAAACATCTCGCGAGTGCTGCCCAGCGCCGGACGTACTTACAATAGCCTTTCCTAGTTTATATCACGACTCGCGACACATCCACGCGCACACAACACTACTTGATCAATTGCCCGAACTCTGATACGAGAGATACTCTCTAATCTAGGTCCCGTGAGGATCGTCAAATAACAATCGCCTTAAGGATAGCCTCGTGCCGTCTGCATACAAAACGATTAATTAACAAGGTCAACAAAATTTCATGAAAACAGAGACTACAAACAACAAACTCGAAGAGTATAAACAGAAAGATAACATTGCTAGGTCCGAAATGGGACTGTTCATTATTGTGGTTAATATTATATACTTGGAATCCTCAAACTCGCTTGTAGAACTTTTATTTTATAAAGGTCTATGATCAAAACATTCAACCACGCCTAGATTACAAACCTAAGTAATCACAAAACTTTCTGTATATTTATGGTACTTATAAATGAGTTATCTCGTGGATTTAGAGATACGCAGTCTGTTTAAGGAAATGTGCTAATTCAGTTTATTAAGAGACTTTGGGGAAAAGTAAGAAATTGCGGCAATTTAAAAAAATAGTCGTTAAATTCATAAACGCTGCCAAGAACATTAACCTTGAGAAGGAAGATTAAGTGCAAGTAGCTTGTTACAACAAAATACTGCAGTGCAATATACTTGAGGGAATAATCTGTAAATATGCCATAAATCAGTATTAAATACAAGCCAAATAGTGGGAACATTACCCGCAATAACACGGCGATAAAGATCGCCGAGTAAATTGAAAAGTTACCAAAGTCAGTTTTAAATGAGACTGTTCCGAGCTGAACACGCATAGCATAACAAATAAATCTAAGCATTTTTCTAAAACTCTCATACTAAAGATCTTTTTCCAAGTTTCACCTCAGTCGACTGTCTATTCCCCTTGGTGTGGAGGAAAATTTCTGTAATTCAGCAAATACAGCGATGATTAAAGCTTGTCGTTTCAGTGAAATTGTAAATAAGCATCTCGGTTTTGATTCTGGCGTGAAATGAACACGCAAAATATAAATAACGTTCTTTTTCTCATTTTCGTTGGTAGCAGTTGGTTTTTGACATGGAAAGTGAGCGTCGAGCGCTTAGTGGGACAAAATGGATGTAACTAATTCAAGGGTACCATAACGCTGACGAGGGTCTCATGTTAGGCCGCTTCAATAAATACAAGATCATACAAGTTACTTCTTTTGCCATAAGTATATTCGTTACATAATTTTCAGCAGAAGTGACAGAGTGCGGTGATTGATTGCCTTAGATTCACTTAATGATGTGATCGCGAGGGTTTAAGGCAGCTCACATTTGCTTAGCTACGATGAATCAATGATATTTAAAAAATATTAATACGATAAAGTTTTGCGACTTGTGATGTTCAGTGTAAGGGTGTTTTTGCAAATTACTCCGCAGACGCTGCTTCTGCCCCCCGCATCCCGCATGCGTATTCCACACATTACAATGAATACTTGCATTAAAAGGACATTTGCGGGAGCTATGCATGCGAATCAATCCCGTATGAAAGATGAAATCCACACCATATAAAAACACTCGAAATCAAAAGGTGAAATGAGTTTATCTGTGAAACGATGAGTGGTGTATCGACCGAGGTATTTTGCGTTACCTCAGAAGTTACAGGCAAGCTCCAGGCATTCTCGTTAAGTTAGCTTACTCTATACATTGTTGCATAAACTTAAATACAAACAAATAAGTGCATTAAACTATGTTCAAAGCGGGTAATTATTTTGATTCCATTACCCATGCAAACAATAATCATTATGATAGTAAGAAAATAAAACAAGTATAAAACATATTTCGCAATATTAAATAAGCAATGGCAACAATGGCCTTTTAGCAACTCTTTTATATTTTCTTTAGTGTGCCTAACTTGTGATGGTAAATATATTTACTGAAAATTTTCCCATATTTGTACAAGCCTTTTTCCGTATTGTGCAAATAAAGACGCTTTTATATTGACTCACGCCGGCGCTATTGTGTGGCGACGTCACGGGTTACACTCTGCTGTCTTTTACTTATAACATTGAGGGATACGAGTGAGTTCTTTGCTAACGACTCAACTCACAGAATCGCTCCACTTTCGCACTCCACGAGTATATTAGCCGCAGTCAATACCGTGGCCGCACAAAGTAATATTATGTGTACAAGTTAACCGAACAAATGTGATTCGCCTTTTACCTTAATAATATCGAGAATTTGTGCGCGCCACCGCATACCCTAATATAATAAAAATCTTAAAGAATATATGTTCGAGGGCCTCGTATATTGCATAAATAAAAAAGTTTGCAGCTAATTTAGCTGTGAGTCGTTTCCTTCGTCCCCTGAGCTGCTGCGATTATTCTTGAGAAAACAAAGAGAAATCACGCAAGGCTTGCGGTGTAGGGCGGGACCGCGGAGCCAAGTGGGGAAATAGCGGACTAG
Source organism: Mythimna loreyi (assembly GCA_029852875.1). Classification (NCBI taxonomy): domain Eukaryota; kingdom Metazoa; phylum Arthropoda; class Insecta; order Lepidoptera; family Noctuidae; genus Mythimna; species Mythimna loreyi. Next base: position 10,329,505 of record CM056786.1, read on the forward strand.
GTCGTTAACACAAGGATCTGACGACCAGTACTTGGTTTATATAGTTACTATGTGAAATAAGATGACATGCAGGTGTACCCGCCTCTAAATTAATATAAATGAATTTCAGTCCTCCTCTGCACTTTTATTTGCATAAAGAATTAATATTACATTACTGATAAATAAATTTACCAGCCATAAAGAGGTATACATTATATATTACACATTTCGAAGGGTATCGTGTATTGTCACTTTAGACACTGACGTTAGGCTCTGCTAATTTTAACGCGTGAAAAAATAAAAGGTTTAAAAAAATAAATGCCAATAACAGTTGTTAACACCAATAACAACTGCAAATTGCATTTACTTGTTTAAACCATTTATTTTTGTACGAGTTTTCAAGCGCTAAAATTCGCAGAGCCTAAATTGGGACTCGCCAAGATCTCGGAGGTGCCTCTGTTGAAAAGGGAGGTTCCTACGACCAGACGGAAGTTATGTCTTATGTAGGAGTCCAAAAGTGTCAAAGCCTACTAGGTCCAAGGATCATTTTCCGAAAGGAAAATCCCGTCATGTATAGCTCACCTACTATAATTAAATTTATTTCAACCCAAAATATTTTACGTCACATTGGCTTACACGGGTACTTAAAAATCGTCAATAGCGCACTTGTTTTAATTGGTTGTTTCTTACGGAGAAGAACCGGAACAAACACTAAGGGTTCTTTTTTACCAGATTACAATTTATTAGGTAGAAATGTGAGGTTTGTGTCATATAGTCGACATAGTACCTACCAGAAAAATACAAAAAAAAATTGGCCGAAATAGGAAATAGTAATCTAAGAGACTGTGGTTCCACATACATTCATTTATAAAAAATGCTATAACCCAGTTATTTCGTAGTCAACTTTAAAAGTGTATGCAAAAATAGCGATACTAAAATAATTCCTTAATTTTTAAATTATAATCCTCAAAACAAATCCAAGAGGCGTACGTAAAAGGACTATTGATTTCCTTTGTATGGAATAGTCACACAACTAATACAGATTTTTTAATATCATTCAAAGTCTAGCATGATAATGTTCTCTTTTATTAGAGATGCGCCTTAATAGTGTTGCGACACTTCGCTTTACCGACCATAGTCACCCATAGTGGCTAGATCGAGATTGAATACAAAGATACGATCGGCCAGCGTGTGGACCTCGGAATACATTCTCACACGGGACTGCCACTATTATGCTAGTATATAAATTTCTATGGCACCGAATACCGCTTTGGCCGGTCCGGGCTGATAACTATTTTGTGTGTATGGCCTCAAAGTAGTTTGGACGCTGTGAGGCGCCGATGTCGGAACAGAATATTGTGGTACGTGCCGACTACAGCCGCGCACTATTTAAGCTGCAGTTTTAACCTAGATGCGCAAAACCTAGATTCCCCCATTAAGCATACGTCGTTAATTTACTAGCCCATTATCTTTGCACTATTACAGCAATGTCTTTGGAACATTTCGTCGTATTATAAAGAGCTGAAAAATCTTCCTCGAAATTAATAAAGTGATTCTTACGTTTCTGTCACAGTTCCAGTTTTTATAGTATTCTCCGAAATGGAGCGGTTTGACGTCAAACAGAACGGCGAGTTTTAATTTGAAACAATATATAAGGATACTTTAATAAGATTCCTGAAACATATATGTATTTTATGTCCTTTGAAAGTTTAATAAAAAGATATATTCGTTTCCATAAATGAAGACACAATTCAGTTAATATTAATTTGAATCTGAAATGGACATTTTTATTATATAGGTCCGGGAGGTTATTAGTTAAATATTGCAAACAATTTGTTTACCGCAAAATGAATTGCTATTATACTACCACATTATTGTATAAGCGTTATATATCTAGACATACGCATGTAGTATTGTTAACGCATGTAGTATTGTTAGGTACAGAACCAATTATATAGGTATATACAAGTTTTTGGCTACGAAGTAGGAGTCTAGTTTTTATTACAAACGTGAAATCAATATAACTAGTACAGATTACTATGATTTGTTACCGGATTACAGTGTTTCCGACAGTTGGCATATTACTTGCCAGTAACCTCTTATAACTTTCCGTATCCACCGCATAAAGAAGGCTTGTCGATCGTAACACGTGATACGAATGATAGGATTTATATTTTTCTATCATCGCAGTACATGAATCAGATGAAAAGATTTAGTTAAGCCTCAGATTTAACTTTTACTATTTAGAAGTACAAGCCTTCTATGAGTTAGTAGCTGCGGTTACTAATTCCACGCGATAATACAGGATTAATATAATGAAAGTAATAATGCGTTCTAATGCGCCTGTATAATCAATCATAAACTAAAATCCGCACACAATATGCCTACAGTTCATTGTGAATCCTAGTTTAATTTAGATGCTCGTTTACCAACATAATAACCACACAGGGACGGAAATGTTATTACAATACGTCATTGTGCACCGCCGTAACAACGGCAACGTTTTGATGGCTCACAACACTAACAGCGGAACAAGTCCGCGGTCTTTATGAAATATTGATGACGTTGACAAGTACGAGATAATTGTTGAGACGTGCTATGAATAGTAATTTCATTACTGGATAATAAGCTTGGTCGTGGAGCAGAGCTGCTGGCGACGAGTCGCGAGCACTCCCGAGCGCGCCCGAGCCGCGCCACGACGCTCGGCAAACAGACCGCCTAATGGGATCCAGCGGCATTAAATTAAGTTTTAAAATTAACTTTTCAAATATCTTACTCTTTGTAACCCGTTAAAAGGAAAAAAACCAAGCCCTTGAAAGTCGAAGGTACCAAGGATTAAGTGAATGGTACTTTTACATTTTAAGAAATACAACATTCTTTTGTATTTTTAAGCTGCAGGTACTTAGTTTAAAGTATTCATGGACTCTGTTTCCAAGAATAATATCTTGGCCCGAAACTTTCAGCTTGTAAAAAAGTTCTTGTAACGAAAGATAGAGAAGTAATTAATTAAATAAATCAAAACCTACTTTTTAATTAATTTGTGCGTCTTTGAAAGTTGGAAATGTGTTGCTACTTGCGCTTCTCGTTCCATAAGTGCTCTTTGCGCAGAATTCTCTAGTCATGATATGAGCAAAAACATCATTGGCCCCATCAACTAGGGGAAGTTTATTTTTTGTTACCGTGAAAGGGTGAAGTAAGCGTAAATGATATATATACAGTGTACTTTGAGTGATAGTGTCATCTAGTAAGCGGCACTCAGTATACAGTGTTATTTACACTCAGCGTTAGAAATAACCGCAGTTGAAACTATGCTAAAGATTAACCTGAAAACTCTGTGACCTGAATACAAAAAGAAAAAAAAACAAAAAAATCCTTGTTTGTTCGTAGTTTTAGGCCACCGAATGGTCAGACCACACAGTGTCATTTACGCAGCTAGTAAATCAGTGGGTGAACAAGTAACAGACACATGTGTAGGTATCAATGTAGCCGGAGGGACGCGTACACACTGACGTACATATTGCAGTTGTGCTGATAACAATATATTCGAAGCGGGTAGTTGAGGCCACATTGTGCCTATGCAGCGTATGTAGTGTACACGAGCGTGGGTCGCTGACTAGGCGGTATCAATCTAATATCTCCGATCATATATTTTATCTACGCAAGACGTAGCAGCAGGCGCGGCAATTTCTCCGCTCACCACTCTATGTATATACTAGTTAACGACCAAATTTATTTGAGTTTAATCTTCACAGGGTAGAGATAATTAATAGTACGAGCAGCGGAAAAGGTGCCTTTGCGGTGCTAAGAGGAGATAAGCCAGCTTCTGCTCTCTGTGTGTGCTCGGTACTGATCTTTGCCTGCATTTGCTGATAACAAGGCTTTAACTTACGACAGTATGTGACAACGCATTGGAAATTTGGATGCAATGTGAACATTTGCTATAAATCTCTAAATCAGGAAGAGTAATGCTTGAATACATAATTACCTTATAAGCATGTGGAACTAAACGTGTTCAAAATGAGTGCCAAATTAATTAATACAACTGGAATTACGTACGGTGATAAATCACACGTTTGTGCTTACATTGAAACATCAATGTTTGCCCAATTTTGTAGTACCTACCATATCATAAGTATGTGATTCAATACACTGAATGCAAATTATGGTGTACATGAGTTTGCTAAATGTGTATGCGGGGTGATTGCGTACTCAGTAGGCGTGCGCGTTAGACACACAGCACGGCGCGGCCTGATAGATGGCGTCGATGTATGATTAATGGTAACCGCACGAACTTACCAACACTCGTGAAAATGAGGATAAGTTCTACTGGAAAATGTGATCTCACTCACTACATACAAATTACCTTCGAGAATGCGGGCGAGAAACCCTTCCTAGTACCTATTCATATTATTCTTAGATAAACTTCGAAAATCTCTAACCGACTATATGTAGAGATAACCCGGCTATGCGGGCACGTATTCAATTCTAGTAAAGATCTAAAATTAACACCACAGGCGTGCCAAATGCGAAATAAAATCCCACCAAAGTTTTTCCGCAAAGCTATGTTCAGAAAGTTATTTAAAAAGGTGCAAATACCGTTGTGGTTTGTGGACCGGCGACCTTTCGAGTACCTGTAGAGTACTTTCAAAGTAGAAGCTCAATTTTATTTTTAATGTATATCTAACAAAAAGAAACTACAGACTTTGCTTTCCAGGAAAAAGTTTTCAAACAGAATTGAAAATCAATTTAAACATTTCAGTTCTATGTATCTAGTCGAGAGACTAGTATTTCTGAGTAGAGAGTAAGTACAGCGCCGGCTCTGAAAGATAAAGGAATCCTATTATCCCTTGCTATTAAAGGAGACCGACCTTCCCTCTCAAACAGATAATTAAAACACACAGTTGCATTTGTAATTGTTGTAGCCGCTGCCGAGCAGGAAGACTCACCCCGGCGCCATACAGGCTCGAATATAATAGCTCGTATAGAGATTGAAAACTTGCGAAGTTTAAATGGCGTTTCACTTATTTAATTCTAAAGTAAAGGAAAAATCGATAGGTAAATAGGAGTTTGTACGAAGTTAGATGCGGGGTAAGCACACGGCTCATTAAACTTCAGCTATCCACATTTGCTTACGTCTGGATCCAGGAGGTTCTCGACGAACGCAATGACACTTGTTCGTTTTATCGCCGACCTTTTAAGTCGTAGGTACTCAACCCACTTCCGACGGGAGACACAAGAAAAAGGACAACCATAATATCGTTGCCTACATTTTACTATTACTACCTACTTTATATACGAGCTAGCGTACAAGCTCAAAGATAAAAAACCGTAGGTATACTTATGTTGTGTTTTGTCTACGATTGGTAATTTCAGATTTTTCTGGTTTGTTAGGAGCTCGTGGCTCAGTACTAACAGTAATTCGTAAAAGTTAAGCAATACTCGCCGAGGTTTGTCACAGAATGGGTGGCCATCGAAATTTCTTCGAACTGCGGTAAGCATGCTAAGCAGTTAGTCTATGTTTGACAATAGTTGCGCACAATCTAGGAAATTTACCACCATTGTTACCAAGGGGTATCGTGTTAGCCAATTAGTCAATTGTGGATGGTCTGATAGACAGTAGCTCCACGTATATTAATGACCACCTGTATCTGGTAAGACTGCTAAAGAGAAGGCAGATTGATTGGTAATTTCAGATTTAATTCTACAAAAATAACATTAATTATTAAAAAGCATCAGGTAAGTACAAATGTTGCCATAAAACATCATTACACCTAGTCGAACCTTAATATAATGCAATCCTTTCTGAAGGATATTTTAATAAATAAAGCCAGAAAGTAATATTAATGACGTGATTCGTGCTTCATTATAAGAAATAATAAAACGCAAAGCTTTCATGGCTTAGTCTCGATTTAAATGTAAATTACGTGGCAAAGGCTCAAGGCCTTGTCTCCGGTGGTCATAACCCCGTCAAAAGGCGAAGGAGGCTCATGTTTATGAAGCGCTATAAACTTACAGTTACTACCCGCACTACCAATACTAACAGAGACCAACACTAACATTCCGCCACAACCATCGTAACTATTGTAATGAAACTAAGATTACTAGTTACACAAGTAACCTCCAAACACAACCATGAATTTATTTACAATGTACCAGGATCACACAATCCTTAATATCGTTGATAGTAACAAGCTTAGAAATCTGTATATCAGCTCGTTCCTCTTAAAACGAAATAAAATTTTATTGTACGTTTCCGAACCTTTTTAGATTTGGCCCGCATACGAATAAGGCAATAAATGTTGATCAGGACAACGAAAACAATTGACCGAAATCTATTATCAGCTATATTGCTGTTAGTGAACACAACTACCAAGTGTAGCTACCAACAGCGCGGACCTGCCGCATTGATTAAACTTTGTGAAAGAAAACAAATCGAATCCTGAATTCATTCTGAAAAGAACCGGCGTTATCATAGAAACGAGAACCGTTATGACAACAAATAAGAAAATTTTAAGATTACATTTTTCAGGAAAGTAGCAAGTTAAAACATTGTTTAAAATCCTTAATAGAAAGAGCAATAAGGAAAGTATTGTAGTCGTTAAATGTTTCTGGACCCCTTCAAATCCGTCAAAATCCTATTGAGAGCAGCACAATGAATGTTGACTTCATCTTTGTGTTATTTTCTTGTTGCGTTCGGGGGCGAGGGCACTTGAATAAAAGATTCGCATATTATCCCGGGCTCGGCCGCGGCACAATAGGACAGCGACAACGCACCCACTGTAATTCAGTGAGCGGCCTAGCGACCGCATTGTATTATTATATAGCTGGATCGCTACCGACAATCTAATTTAAAGGTGAACACAGCCAACATTCGCCACAACATCGTTCGGTATTGCACACTCAAAACATCTGAACACAATGAGTTCCAAATGTAAACCGGCAGAGGAACCCGCACCAAGTACCTGCGATAGGCACTCACGAACGTCAACGTTGGAAAACTCAATTTTCAGGAGGGTAAATACAAACAAAGTGTAAAAATACATCGATATTTTAATTTAAGTTGTGGCATAACAATGCCAAAGGAAAAGTTAAGTCTATAAGGAAACTTTTTGCTATTTACAAGTTGGTAACTTCAACGCTTTGGGAGAAAAAAATATATTTCCGAGTTCTACTTTATAAGTAGTTGAGGTCCTACAGCAAATAAAGGACCGGACACATCCGTTATTCGCATACACAAATGCGATCCCTTCTCGAATCCGGAATCAGAGTATAGGCAAATTGTGATCGTCACGAGAACGACTAAGGTCACGCGTCAGTGAGCTGACATTATTTGTCAGAGTGGATCGGAAAGCAATTTCGCCTAACTCGAGACTATTTGTCACACATAAAACGTGATCTATGGAACCGTCTCGCCGATACATCCCGCCTTCGACCGGCGCGGCGACCGGCGACTGGCGACCGGACTAACGTGAAAGGATTTTTAACGTGTGACATGATAATAAGATTTGTACCCTTCTTTAAGGTATCCGTTTGTTGAATAGAGCTACGATACGTGTACCTATGAACCCCGCTTAATGGGTGCCTAGCTTTCACTTTACGTATCCTAATAAAAAAGTAAGCCAAGGAAATATTGCCACGATACATTTAGGTATCACACTAAATATAGCGTGGCTATAACACTTTTTGTAGCATTAAGAGAGAGGATTACATCATTAGCCAGTATGTGTGTTACCTAAACATGGCATGTATTGGACGTGCGCGAACAAGTCAAATAACAGAGCAACAAGTCTATAGTGGTACGCGGCGGTAGTGTTGTCAGTATAATGTCAGGCTGGAATGGAGGGTACAATGCATGTCGGCTGTGTTGCCAGTGTCAGTCGGGCGGCGACGGGCAAAATGGTCCTTGTGCAGCACAACCGGGATTTTCGGTTGGGGATAGAAAATTGGATTGGCTCGTATCGGACGCGGTGAAACACTGCCAGGACTTTGGCATGGAAACTTATTCTAGACGACTTATGGAGTCTGTGTTTCGATATATATCTTACGTTATAAACAATGTAGTTCAGCTGAACTTAGTACAGTGTATTATGGATTCAAAGTAAAACCATTTTCCAGATTATGAGATCATCGATAACGGGACACGGCTCGTTTCACTAAACACAGTGAACGACAAAGACCCGGTGACATCGACTAAGGGTTACGAATTGTGAAATTCCAAAGTACTCGTCGTGCCCTCCTTGAATGTTGGAGGTGAAAAGTTTTTGATTAATGAGCAAAAAGCTTTCGTCTGCTTATGCTTTTAATTAAAACTTAAACTAAAAAGTTTAAAGGGGACATTGGGAGGCCACGCCCACGGCTACTTGTTAATAGAACTGTTTGTTTGCGCGTGCATAGCTCGCTCGCCGCAGAATTGCAAACGTTTTGTGTATAGTATAGCGGAGCACTTAGTCGCGTGCAGGCATGGGCCCTCTGTGGCCCTCGTTTGCCAGACATTCCCCGCATCGTCGCTAAGTACTTAATTGTGTCAGTGGTCCTGAGCACAGCCAAACTTAAATGAAATACTCGTGTTCCTGTAGAATAATCGCTTGCCATTAATTTCTTTGCCTTATCGAGAAATGGAACGACTCAACCGAGATAAAATGATCTAAAAATAGTTTAAACCCTTTTTTTTTCATTTCGAGAAGTTTGAAGTTATCTGTTTTAATGATTCAGTGAAACTGAATGTAACTAATGAGACTTAAAGATATAAAAGAAGGTATACCTACATTACATACATTATTAGATTAATGAGTTGGGCAGCTGTTTGTAAAATCCTAATATTGTCAAAGTTTACTAATAGGAATCTACACTAATATAATAAAGAGGTAAAGTTTGTTTTTTTGTTTGTCCCCTACAAATGTTTTGTAGGAGGTAATCTCTGGAACTACTGGTCCGATTGGAAAAAATTAAGCAACAATAGAAAGCTGCTTTACTCCTGAGTGACATAGGCTATATTTTATGTACGCGGGCGAAGCTGCGGGCAAAAGCTAGTTTCCAATAAACTTAATAACATAGCATCAACCATATAATATTCCCACTGCTGGGATTCAAACCTCCTTTCTAGGAAAGATAAACTAAATACCTGTACTTATTAAGAGTTCCAGTGTATAGTAGGCATATAAAAAATATATTAAGTGCCTGCCTTCTACCTTTTATATTGAAAAGTTCCCTTTATTTTTATGCTGGAGTATATCAAACCACCTACTTAGTTTGATTTACAACGAGTAATTTTATCAGAAAAGTGATAGCATTGCTATCACTTTTCATGAAAATGTGTTCTAATACAGAATAATATATGCATATTACGTTATGATAATTTAAAGTCAAGCTGGAATTTAATACATAATGGTAGTATACATAATATCGTATTTTTTAAGAATCCCAAAGATTAGTAATATCAAATTTGGAAAGTCAAAAGTATATTTTCGAGAGAGACTCAGTTTGAGAACTCGTCAAAAGGAATTATTGCAGATGTTTTCAAGAATGAAACAAAACAAGACGCAAATCAATTTATTATTTAATTGGAATACCTACTAAACGGAAAACTTTCCAGAGAAAATTTACTCTGATAATTCAAAGCCGTTAGTTTTGCATGTTTCTAAAACTTTGTAGACATTTGTGCCTCTCTACCTTTTCCGAAAATGCGAACATAATCTCGTCAACATATACTTTCTTTGATATCATCAGTCTTATAATTTACCTTTACCAATTTCAGGCAATAATTCTGAACATGTGAACTTTATTTTTTATGAACATTAGCATTTTTTCGTCGTAGATATTATCGAATGAAAAAAACAAGATGAGCTTTAATAAGATACATGTGTAAATATTAAATATTTTATATATAAAAATGTTCGTTAGTCTTACTAAAACTTGAGGACGGCTAGATCAATTCGGCTCATTTTGGTCTTGGAATATTATCTGTAAGGAACCCTCAATGCGCGAGACCGACTCGCCCTTGCCTGGTTTCTTCCTTTTTTTTTAATATTCGACAACTATCACACAACACCGTCCAGTCTCAAGCTAAGCAGAGCTTGTGTTATGAGTACTAGACAACTGATAAACATACTTATATATTTCTAAATACATACATATTATAGATAAATTACACCTTTTAGGATATGATACCATAAAAAAACTTTCAGAGCTATATTCAAAGCATAATGTAACACTGCTGCTTTAATATTCCGAAACAAGAGCACTAAACCATAATGAAGAAAATTAAAAGCCAACTCACAGAAGGTACAGCCACTAATTATTATAAGTTCAAATATATTTCAATTTGCTTTAGAGTTAAATAACATACATATAAACTAGAAGGGTTTACACGACACCGAGTGGCTTCTTAAGCTTAAGTGTGTTATATACACTCAAAACCGCACTCATTAGACAAGATCAAACAGAGCCAGCGGCGAATGCTCTCTCATAAATTATCAAGTAAAACCTCCGACAAATTATATTAACCACACAGATTACGGAGTGCATACGTCCTAAATCGCGCACAACACAAAAGTGCTGTGCATAAAATGAGTCTGAATACATTGCACAAAACGAAGTCTATTTAAACACAGCTCTCTGACATAAATCAACGAAAGATGCTTGAACTGGAGAACTTCTATGTTAAGGACGGGCATATTAGTGTAAGGGGCCGTGATCTTCAACTTTAAACGATCGGTAGTTTGCACAACGACATTGAGACGGTTCGGTACCTTCTTGCGTACATACTGAGCATAAATCAGGGACGCAACATTTGGCGATAATTTAATATGACGGAAGAAAGTGGCGCGATAGGCCGCGAGCGCCCTAATGTGAGGATATTACGTCACGCACGCATCGGCACTTTTGTCTGAAAAATGTACGCGACGTGGCCTATTATCTTGCCTGTAAATTTTAAGTCTAGACGTAATAAGGTCGCGAAGTATGCCTCACTGAACTTGAAAATTAGAGGGATTCATTATGTCTCACTGCAGTTGTTTCGGCAGCTTTGCCTGTATGAAGTTAAAAAATTGGCCATAATCCAGGAAACACAAACTCGGTTTAAAAAGTATTATATGTACTATTTGATAATTTCTTTTAGGTGTATGTCATATTTTCATTCAAATCCGGTTAGCCGTTTGAGCGTGAAAAAGTAACTAACATACAAAGACGCACATACAAACTTTCTTTTTATTGTGTGACTAAAATGATATCTAAATGCTTTCATGAACCATCTTGGGTACGTAGAGTAACTTGTAACATGAAACCTTTCCGATCTTAGGTTTGTTTGGACAACCATTTAGGTACAGGCTAACAATTTATTTGTTTCATACGTATACAATTTTCATCAGTTTGTTTGTTTTATGAGTACAACCAGGGCAATGAATTGTGTAAATATCTTCTTACATCAATACAATATCTGAAAATACAAACAAAAGCAAAGAACGGAATAATAAGAAATGATCACAGCTATCATAATCTTGTGTATTCCAACAGTAACGCAAATAATACCTATCTACAATAATCACGAGCAAGAGGGCGGCGACCGGTAAAACGGAACGTCATTAATCTTCTCTATTCTGCTACTGGAAATATTATATTTTCTTGTTTTATCGACGACCGACGTCTAAAGTCTAAGCAAAGCAGAATTTTTTGAAGTGCCATCTCCTCTCGACGTGTTCGTAATACAAGCAAGGCACATAGGCCTACACACATACGTCTCTCTAGGTAATACATGTATAACATCACACGCCTCTACTTTTCCTGCGTGACAAGATAAAGAAAAATATTTCTGAATATTCGTGGCGCAGGTAAAAACGGAAAGTTTTCCTAATTTTCGAAATATTTAACTTTACATTACGTCGCTTTTACAAGGTTTAGTAACTTACAATTTGTAATTTATAATACCACAAATTAGTTAACCAAATAGGCTCGCGGCCAAGAGCCGGCAATTTCACCGTACTTACGGATTATACTGAGTAATAACCCAATATCTATGTACAAATAATAAAAAAGGGGAGAGAGCCATAGATTACAATTTCAAATTAATTCAAGAGACTTTAGTACATAAACTGTAGAAAAGAAATTAAAAGGGGTTTTCCGTATTTTCTTTTTTTAGGTCAATCATGTAAAAAGGAACTAATTTACATTAGGTTTTACGACTGTAATTTGAGGGGTTAGTAAAGAAGAGAATATTGTTATGTCTTAGTTAGACCGCTGAAAAACCGTCACGAAATAATTTACTCTTGTTTACTTCGAAACAGTTTCAAAGATAATCTCTTTAATAAGTCTGATATTCAAGTTATTAATTATAAAATAGAGTGAATAAAGTAAAACTTGGGTATTGAACCTATTAACTATATCAGAGAGGGGGGAATGGCTCCGGCCTTGTTCCCAGTCTGGTTTCACTTTAGTCGATGATATTAATAAAGTTTTATTACTGCAAATTACTGTTTGAATATTGATATCGAAGCTAACTGATGTTTATCATTGATTTTCTACTAGAAGCATAGATAGAAAACCTGCCGAAAATATCTAATTTATTTACTGGTTATTGACGTGAAATATTAAAGCTGAATTCTTAGGAGCAGCTTGAATATTATTCAGCCCAGTAAACTGAACGCAAGCTGGATGTAACTGGCGGTGCACTATATGAAACGGGGTAGGTATGTGAGTCAATCACATATGGTTTGACGAGCAGAAATGCGACATGCCGGACAATTTCGACGCTGGCATAGCATACTCTATATTGCATAGTCATACAAATAAAAATATGAAGCTTAAATTATAATTAAATTGAATACTTACCTGTGGAGCAATTATAGAATATCATTAGAGAGTGGAATAACAATAGGTACATACGAGCTCCCACAACAGCGGTGTTTTACGGGAGGTACACGTTTGATGTGTGTATGTGTACAGTACGTACATACAGGTATCTGTAACGATTGAAACTGAGGAAGCTGGGAGGCAAATGGCGCAGGCTGTGCCTCATTACCGTTAAGAGGGAGACATTAATCTATGTTGATGAAAGTAATAATGAGCTTCGCGTTCCTGGAATCGGCCTGTAGAACTTCCAACAAAATAGTGTCTTATGCCTAATTTTCTTTCATCTGTTTTCTAGGAGATTATTGACAAGGCATGGGTCACCTAGATCTTTGTAGATAATTATGCATGTTATACACGCCATAGTTCAGAGATGTAGTTAAATTCTGTTGTCGTATTAGGTACTTGAATCGAATCCGATATCCGATCATTCAGGACTACGTAGTAGTCCTAGGGCTGACGTATAATCCGAATGAGAACAAGGAATAAAGAACACGGATGAGCTTTAGTCATTAAAAGTCTGACAAGCACTCGCGTTGCACCCAGAGCAGACGAGAGAAAAAGAACGCAAGTAATATATCCGACCGTAATACTAATTTATAATTTTAGCTTAACACGTAAATACCTAAACACACAAACAGAGACAGAGAACAGTCGTGGCCGAGTGTTAACGATCCCGACTTACGAGTTGAAGATCGCAGGTTCAAATCTAGGCGGGAGTTTTACTTTGTGTAATTTTTTCATTACCACTGTTCTCAAACTGGAGGAAACCGGCATGTGCATAAACCTACTATTCGAAGGCATGTGACATCCATTAACCCACAATGGGCCTGCATGGCGGATTGCGGTCTTTCCTAGACGAAAGGCCTGAGTCCTAACAGTGGGAACATTATCACAATAACGGGATATGGGAATATGGGAATATATGGAATATGGGAACGTTATACGAAACGTTATAACGTTACGTTTTACAAAAAAAAACAACAAAATCATCCATATAGGCATGACATAGGTATGTACAAGCGTACGGTAGGTAAATGTGTGTCATGTTTACATGCGTCAAACTTGCAGAAGTTCAACTGGATGAACTAGGTTAAGGATCACAACGGTGCACCAGTTACCGACAGGTTGCTGCCACCTTCGAACGCCTGCACGACCTACTTTCCTGGTACAACTCTTACAAACTTGTGAGACGGCCAGTCTTTCATCTCCAGATAAACATGGTAACTTCCTAGTTTCTAATAAGTTAAACCTACCAGTGTAATTTATTAGGAAGTTGTTGAACTTACGTTGCATTATTTGTACTTTCTTGTTAGCTATTATGGTTCTTGTCAGACTTCTCATAGTTGTTTGTAAGGAAACGGTTCTTGTTAATTGTTGGGTGGCGTGGTGGTGGAGCGCCAACCCACACCAGTCCCACTACTGGATTACAGCCCATCCTCTCACATAGAGAGAATGGGCTGAATTCCAGCAATGGAAACATTATGAGTCTGATTATGTTGTTTTTCTCATGGTAGTTCAGCAGTTGACAACTATGCTGCGTATCGTGAGTTCGATTGCTACAAGGAACACATTTTTGTATTGGCTCAGGTCAGGGAATGTTATGCATGAGACAACTACATATTGAGAAGTAGGTATACGACGATACAAGAGTAATGTAACTTTTAATATAAAAATAATACAGCTGAGGAAGAGAAGTTAATCAAATGTCTCGACATAATTTAGTAAACAAGGTTATTAACTACGTCTAACGGCTTGATGGCCAAAAATCTCGAAAACCAGCTATCGAACCCGTTGTTGTACGGTTGAATTAAAGACATTACACGGGAGGCAGTTATACTGAAATAAATTCCTGCCTCTAGCGTATAATCTAAATACAGCAATGAAAAGAATGTTGTAAAATGTTGTAAGAAGTGTCTGTTTTTTATAAAATGTTGAACCTGCGTATGTTTTATGTCATTATTTTATGCTTCGATCGTATAAGACCGTGTTACCGTTTCAATTTCCAGTTAAGGCTTCACTCAGGATGTCTATAAAATTAGGTACCAGGATATCATAAAATGGAAGCAACGGATGCCAACGTGCCATAAAAACCACAAACCGTGAATAATGCTGTGTTCCATGACAATCAGCCATCTGAAAATAAGTAGAATATTCAAGAAGTAAGGAATACGTAAGGACCGTATCTGACGACTAAAGACAAAAGTTGAAATTGCCATCTCAGATAATTTCACGGTAATTATTTAATAACTGATGGTATGAAAATAAATTACAACTCGTTGAGGGTATTAATTAGCTAATATTGAACCAGTTTTAATTAGTTAGATATGTCTGAGTTGTAAGCAGAGTGAATAAATAAAACTAAATTATCATCACATTATCTAAATTCAACGAGGACAGTTCGGCTCGCATCATACATTAATTTCTATCTCGAAAGTTGTTTTTGTGACCTAAGTTCGTGAAATTACGTCCCCAGTCCCAGCTGTCGTTGTTTTAAACAATTTTCTTTTACATTTTGTCAGTATTTTTTATGAGCGTGATGTTCGTGTTACTTACTGGCTAACAATTTTCATAAATTACAAAAAATTTTGACCGTTAAAAGATATTTGATACTAACAGGCGCTTTAAATAAAAATTGTACAAAGGAAAGCGTAAAATGTGCTGCAATATTTTTAAACCTTCCATTTTTATTATTTATTGAAAGGTATTTAATTTATTTTAATTGCCAAGTATTGGAAAGGACGTTGCTCGTGCATGTGAAATGGATCGAGTACTGTCCAGAATGGACTCGTAGTGCATTATGTTTCTTGAGGTTTATTTATTTTTTAGGTGGGAAATCATCCAATGACTTCTCCCGAGTGAGAAAGTGGGTCAGAATTTTACTGACTAACACCCGTATTCACAAACAATACTCAAACGACCCTTGACTAAGCAAACGCACAGCGTTGAAATAGAGCTCTGTGATTGGTTCGTTTGTGTTGCGTAGTTCACAAACCCTGCCCTGTGCGCTCGCGAGCACTGTGAGACCGCATAGTAACGTTTGTGAATACGGGTGTCAAACTGCGTTCCTTATTTGCTTTGCGTTTCAGGATTCCGAGTTATTCTTTGATGATTTCAGATGTGTTTTGCTGACATCTCTTTGAGGCACACCGTTAGCGACTCGGGTTTGGTCTGGGTGGATCCCGAAGAGCCTAGAGATACCGTCGGCCGGCCGCAAGCCCACACACAAGTTGGGGTGTAAAAGCGACATATACATATTATTTTTGTGAATAAACATATAAGAACAAGTCAAGTGTGAGTAGGACTCCCGCGGAAGAGTAGACTGATTTTGTGTTACCATTATGTTTAGTCTAAATTGGTATAAAGAATTACTTGGAAGTAGGTAGTTCTAAGTATTATTTGGTCAATATCCCTTCATGAAATAAGTTTCCAACAACGTTTATTTTTGTGTATTAAGATTTTAAAACTCCACATTCGATCTCATTTTAATTGCCAGTTGGATTTTATAATATTGCAACAGAATAATTTTCATTGGAAATAAACAATATTTACACAAAAGCTAAAAGCAAAGATATTATTACTTTATTTTGAAATTCAACTGATTTAAAAACCATTAGGTAGTTGCAGTAGTTGTTGTTTCATGTAGTAAATAACAACAAAAAATTCGTGATGGAGACTTTTTAATTATTAATTAGCTAAGTGCGACAAATCTTTGCAAACAAAACAAAAATGCTCGGCGTATGAGTGCGATTTTTCAATTTAGCGCATTGTTCAAAGCCAGAGTATTTCCGACACATTAGCGGCGACGAGGCATGAGGGGGTAGTCCGCAGTATCACAGTTCTGCCGCCATTCCCACTCTTTTTGGTTTATGTTGTAACTGAAAGAACGTCAACAGCTGAAGCTTTGTTTCAGCTGAAAATGCTAGCTTAATGCTCATTTGTATTTTATGAAATTCATACCCTTTCAAACATCACATGCATGTATTACAAATTGTAATGAGACCTACCGACACACATTTTATACCAGTTTCCGTGTCGCCAAGTTCTGTTTAATTTTTCTTTTCTACCATGTTTCCTTTCTCTTATTTTTATTTAAATGTGAGCATTCAAAATTCGTAGCGCGTACCTAAAAGCATTTCGGAGTAAAAACCTGATGAGAAAAACTTTGATAAATCAGATTGCTGGAAATATTTTTTTTTATTTGTTTGTGTTTCTCTACATACCTCAGTGCACAATAAAACAAGATTACGGTTCATATGTTTTTTATAGCTGTTATCCATCTTATTTTTGCTTTATGGGCAATTTGGGGTATTACTAAAAGTAAGCCAAGATCGAAAGTATTTTAAAGGAAATGTTTATGGGTATCGAATGATAGTTACTGTAGTCAGTTAGTAGTGGGTATCTACTATGTACTTACACAAATACGGTCGTTACTTGCCTGCGTTACTATTTATGAAGTCGTTATTCACAGAGATTTAGCCTTGACACGTGCGTTCAACAGTATGCTTCAATATTAAAATAAATGTTACATTACATGCTCACCCTGTATATCTCCGGAATTTCTTTTCTGTTGAACAATCTCCATAAAAGTAACATTGTGTGCGCCGACGCCTTGTTTATGATCTAAAGCACGCCACACTTGTTATATGAACCGAAATCTGCTGACCTAACACTCTTCTACTTTATTAACTAGTAAAATTCGCTTTTCTCGAGTGAGAACCTTAGAACGTAGTAAAAATAGGTAATGGATACCCTTGTCGACTCCAAATTCATTATGTGACATGAACGTATTTCAATTTGAAATAATATATGATTTAAAAGACTATCATGAAGTTGATGAGCGCCGTACTAAAAGATAATATCAGAGGGTTTCTTTAAGGGCAGAGGTCGCACTCGCCACTATGTCACGATTAAACTCTGTAGTTGCGCTTGCTAATGACCTCTTTCACACGACTAATCCTTTTTAGCGAAAGGGACATTTTAATACGAAGGTAACACGCTTAAATGATAGAGAACATTTCCATATTTTTACTTTTAATTAAAAGTATTATAAACTCTTACAAAAACATGTTATACTATTAAAACTATATTTAGACACCGACCTTTAGATCCTACAATAAAGAGAACCTAATGTCAATATTGCTATAATCACCACATTTACTTGGCAAACAGTCCAGTATTAGCAGTATATTGTTATTAGCACATACGAGATCCCATTGTCCATTCCATTGACCTTTTCCCAAAGTAACCTTTAACAACACCCGAAGGAAAACAAAAAGCCATTCTTTGCACGAAACTAACCGACGGAACTTGTTTCTTACTAAAAGCTGAACTTCCTCAGTGTATCAAGAAGCTAGAAGAGCGCAAGCATGGTATTTAAATTCCATATCTATCGCGGCCGCTTAAATCGAAAAGTCTCAAGATATTTCAAACGTAACAAATACCGGAAACGTGCATACAAACTATGCTTAGAATTCCAGCTTAGTAGCACAGGACGTGCTCGAGTGACCGACTTTCCACCCTGCTGGTATCATCACACGACTTACGAAGATATTCGAGAACTATGTGCCAACATCAGAACAGCTGTGCTCAAAATACAGCAGGGCTTATGCCAGCTTTTGTATTTTATAATGGATAAATATACATAAGATGACAACCGCAAAAAGTCGCGCATTATTTATTAAAATGTATGGGATTATCTCCGCGCCGCCAGCCCTCATCACCTCCTCAACCAGATAATTAAGTACATTTAAACGTATGTTTATTCAGTTGTATAATGCTTTCCGTATTTACACAGCAACATTGATGGGAGCTAAAGTAATATTGCTCAAAGAAAGCGGAATGCAACGCGGCTATGCTTTCACTATAATACCTACTTCATACAAATAAAAAGTCCGGATAACAAGAAGTACTCGAACTCGCGTGTGCTCAACAAATTGTATAGAAAATATAAAAGACGTAAGCTTCGAGTGAGCTAGCATGTCCATCGAGGGATCCGCGAGGCTTGAGGAACTGGGGAACCGGGCTATTGCCGTACGTACCATTTGTACCTACTGCGCCCGTCGGTAATCGACGACGACGCGACGAGTCCCACCCGCACACAGCGACAAACGCAAGGAAATTGCTCTCTTCTGTCGGGAAATTGAGACGCTTCTCGTAAAATCGAATCCCTATATTCTAAATGCAATCACAAGGCAGATCAAACATTCTTGAATAAGTTTTTCAGTTTCCCCGATGCAGCCATCTTGACTTGACTCAAAGGAAGCTTTCTTCTTTTTCTGCTTGAGTTTGTAGTCGACGTTGACGTGAACAACTTCCTTATGCTCGCTATCAGACAGCTTTCAATCATAATTATTTATGAAGCCACAATTATTGTGAGTGAGCACTTAACGTAACGCTCACAAATGATCGCCGCACTTATCTTAAAACGTAGCGGAATAAATGTCTGGGAAGCTGTAACGTGATTAATCCGACAGGACAGGACAACACGACATATACAATATAGGGATAAAATGTTCCGAGAGGGAAATTGCAGCGTTTCCCCGAGACACTGAAATTGCGGGCCAAGTACCACGTTAACAGCATCAGTCGAACAATATTGCAATTGTATGAAACAAAATGATACAATTTACACTTCCTTTTCGGAAAGAGATTGGCAATCTGACAAACTGAATCAAATACCTCTGTTTGGTGTGATGACTGTATACTCAGGGTTAGATAACTTCAACCAATAAGAAAACGTACCTAATTGTTTATGAGCAACTATAATGCTTTATTGTTTTCAGGCTTGAAAATATCTCCGCATTCATTTAACTTTATTATCTATCTAACCTTGGCACTGATCAAAATGTAAACGACTCCCAAAAATTAAAGTATCTAAGCATTTAAGCAAAATTTAATATTCAAGAAATTCCAAGCCGTAAAACCAGTACCCCTCAATAAATCCAGAAATTTGCATAAAGTTCAAATTCGGCAGAGCGTTTTAAATATTTTTTGAATAACATACCAAAAATCCAAATAAATCTGATAGAACATTCCAACGTTTCGTAAAATAGCCGGCGAGAGCTGACTTTAACTACATTTAAACCTATAACTCATAAAAACTGCTGAATACAAAACAAAACTGTGGAGAATGGAAAAGAAAGGGATTGAAACTACAGAAAGAATTGTTCTGGCGAGAATAGCAGAAATACCTACCTCGATTCTGTTTCCAACTTTTAGTCGGGTAGGTATTATAGTTTGTGTTCTTTATCGACGGTAGTTTGCAATAAAATTATAACGATGAAGCGATTTTCTTACAACCACTGCCTACTCATCAAACTTATCAATCGTACATCGATATGAACCTCTTATTACGGGTTTAGTACAAGTAGAAAATATCTCGCTAACACAGTACCTACAAATGGAATAATTTGCAGTATAACCGTAGCTCGTAGAGTTTTTTCATCTCATATTTTACATACCGCTAACGAAACAACCGTGTTGTCAGATATAGCGTCAACTGACTGAGACGGAGTTTAAAACCGTCACTGATAAGCTCACTAACTCATAATAATGGTTTGAGCCGACCGCTCCCAGCGCTCCCACCGCTCCCGACGCTCCACCCACACTTGTAAACTGTCCACCGTTAGGACCAATCGGATTCTACCACCATTTATATTTTATGTATTTAACCCCACGTTAGCAATTAGTCTTAAGTGGGGTACTTAAAAATGATACACTCGATTTAGTATGCAAATGTTTCACCCACCCGTCGCCACGTGATACTCAGCCTCAAGGGATCCTCGAACAAGAATGACTGATTATGAAATCCTAAAATGAGCAATTCATGTTTTATGAAAGTCGAATACGATTTTAGTATAACTCTGAAGTAATGTAACTTAAAATAACAGGTAATACTTAACAAAAAAAAAAAACTACAGAACCCAGCAAATAACTTTTAAAATAAATCTTGAGACGCGTAGCAAGTTCAATTTGTCCGTAGAACTTGGACATGCACCACCGTAGTCTAAAATATGCAGATAAAGTCGCGTACGGAGCGTCAACGAAACTTACTTTTATTTGAGTTGCATAAATGAACGAGGTAGGTTTGTGTTACACAACTAGCTGAAGAGGAACCGTGTCAACAGACTTCCTAACTGTTCCCAATCTTACTTCTCTACGTTCCTAACTTCAGAGCAAACAGACCTTAATTGTGTGTTTTGTTCGTACAGTCAGTCTAGCACTAAAACAGGTTTTACAGGTACGGTTCAGACCTATTATAAAGTTTAACCAGAAAAAGTTTCCAAAATATTAAAGTTAATACCCGTGAGGAGGGCGCAGTAAACGTATTAATATGTATTATGAGACAGGCGTGTTTAAAACACCCGTATCAACGCGAGGCATAACACCCGAGTGAAAAATAAATTCAGCTCTTTATGACTGAGCGTGTAAACAAACTAACACAACTCGGACACTTTAGCTGTCAAATTATAAAAATAATAGGGTTTGCCAGCTTCGACTGCCTAACCGTACAAAATTTACCCCAAGGTACTACTCCTTGGATAAAATATGGGTTGTGCTATTCCAGGAAGCGATCCACCATTTTTTAGACGCATAGAACTTCTGTAAAAACGTATTCATTTACAATATTAATATGATATGACATAGTTTCATTATAATTTATATGCAAAAGTGCACACAATTGAGATGAGACAGTTATGGTGCGTCATAAACAGCTGACAAGTGTTATCTGAGACAATCCAGCCGCTCATAACTCGCGGACGCCTGGATCGATACGCGCTTGCCGCAAATCTATCCGAAATCGTGTGATGGTTTATGATGCTGCGAAATAACGCTATTTCGACGAGTGAAATTACGCTTGCGGTCGGTACTATTCAGCGCATCTCACAAACCGAGCCTGTTCACTGCACGCCGACGCCGACGCTGCACTCAACTTATACCTAGGTAAGTAGCTACTGCCGAAACCGCGGCCGTCTCACACTACTGCCGCTACGTTTTGAAATTACACTCACTAGGATAAGTAATTGTTACCGGATTCAAATAATGTTTTGTTCCATTAAAAAACATACACATCATTACTCTAGGTTACATGACGCAACGTATGCATTTGTGTACCAGAACGCAGCAATTACGAGCGCACGACACGACTGTCGTCTTTATAGCACAAACTTGTCGTTTTAATGTCATCTGAAAACTTTCATTTATTTTTGCTCTCTTTTTACGATAAGACAAGCTAGAGGTCGGCTTCCAAGACTTCTCTTAATCAATTTTATTATACGCAACAACACTGTCTAAGCTTCAGTACACTGCCCAATTAACAGGAATATAATGTATGTATGCTAAGTTAGAACACACATTTGAATAATTAATGTGAAAACAATCATCGAGCAACGAGAAATTTTAAAGTAGAAAATGTTAACATGAAACTCAAGTTACAAAGTGAAATTATAGACAGGTAAGTAAGTAATATACTTAGCAAAGACTAAAATACGGTAAAACCACAATGTGTTTACGCATTCTCGTCAGGGGTTATAGCGGTGGCGACATGTGAGTATATATAAGAGCGGGCCAATTTTGGGCATAAGCTTTATATTCTCCGCCTTTATAGTTCAGTAGTTTTGAGCAATTTCCAGCGCTAAACGGGCCACGTACTGCGGCCGCGCGCACAATGCATTCCGGTAATTATGCGAGAAAGGCTGCCAGCGTGCAGCACTGAAACACAGGCTGCCGGTTCAACAGGAGTTACAGGTCATCAGTATAGGGCAAGCGAAAAATGCACCACAAAGCTTAGTGTAAAGGTACCATACATGAACAAAAACAAAACGAATGCCAAAGTGGAACATTACGAGTGATTAGATGCAGACGTTTGCTACTTTGGTGTTTCTTTTTTTTTATTGAATTTTACGGCAAATAACTTATAATTGTTAAAACTTTCGGACTTTGTTCATTTTAATACCATGAATATTTCATGTTTCGAACTACAAAGGAATAAAAGAGAACTAAAAGCTTTGAATATTTGCCTTCAAAGACATTTCAAATGTTGTAGAACTCATGTTTCAAACAATCGCCTTTGTCTGCTAATTAACTCGTCGACATTTTACAACATTACGAATAATTCAAGTTCTACGTAGTCAGGCAGCGGTGTGGCTTCGGAGCGCTGCGGACGGGCACCGCAGCCTAAACCCAAACACACGCCGAAACGGACGCTTGAATGCAAGCATTTAGCTCTAGATAAATGGGAACACGGGCGCGGACGGCGCCCTCGAGCTTCGCAAAAAATAATTATTCCGCCCGCAATCCTCACACAAAGCCAAAACTCATTTTTAACGTCGCACGTCAAAATATCAGAGACGCCTCGTAGAAATAATATTTGCGAGGAACAGAGATTCTTGCTACCGTAAAATGATAATGTTATGTTTCAGCTCGGCCAACGAATCGAATAACGTTATTAATTACCATAATATTGTCTTTGTAATAAATAAGGAAAAGATAAACAAAATGTGGAGCCACCAGTCTTTCTTATTTTTAAGAAATACTTTTTCGGTTGTAGCATTAGCACTAATGGCTGTAGCAACAACACTGAAAGGTGCTGAAAATAATGATGTCCTGTACGGTAATTACCGAGGTAGCTGGTCGATAACGAGTCGCGTTCAACGTTAAACGTTCGGCAGGTGAATGGTGGGCATTGGACACGGAAATGGTAGCAGCATCCGGCCGCAACAATCGGCGCTCCCGTCCGTCAACCGCGCGCTGTGCAAGCACTACACGACCAGGGCTGGGCCTTTATTGCCGTACATCGATATACATCCAACAAACACTCTAGCTACACCAACACAGAAATTGCTACGAGTTATTCCAGAAACTCTTTCATTTTGTTACCACCCAAGACGAATTACATATACGTGATTTTTATTACTATGTACGGAGGAAGCACATGTAATGGAAAATTCAATCTTAAATGCAACTTCTGCCAAATGGGCCGTGTTGCCCGATTTAGAAAATGCTTTTAAAGGAAAATAATGTTTTAATATTGTGCGGTAAACACGAGTGCGGCGAGCGGCTTGTGTACTTTGGAAATTAAGCTGGAAAATGTAAAGGTCACGCGATGTTCAAATGTGAAACTTTTTTCGTTGAGCCATGCAAAACATAAACGATAAAAATGCTATTCAACATGTCAGATTCTAGGCCCGAAGCTTAAACCTTACATATTTAGGTTAACATTCAGATTTTTAGTACTATTTTTAACTTGAAAGGCGCTTGTAAAGAAATATTTAAACAAAACCGTTTTTATACGCTTTTTAATTTTAAACATTAATTCATAATTATTTTTATTTATTTTTTAGCGAGTACTATGACAGACTAAGTGGATTCAGCAATTGTGATAACATAGAGTGCATAAATCTGAAGTCTTCAACATTCAATGTTTCATCATGATCATCATCAGCCTTTTTAATGTTCCCACTGCTGGGACACAGGCCTCCTCTCTAGGAGTTTCTTCAATAATAATTCAATGATATGCTTCATTAGTGACAAAAAAGGTTAAATAGTTAGAGCTAACCCATCTCTTTCTCTCAAACTCGTCATGTGAAAGTAGGATGAGTTTACGTCCGAAGCCACACTTGGCATTTAAAACTGAGATAAATCATCTCTCTATAGGCTTTATGCGATCTGTGTGAGTGTTAGATATTGGAGTCTATACAGAAGGCAATACTCCAATTAACAAAGTTTGCGGATCTTTTAATGGTTCGCGCATTTTGTAGTATAAAGGATAGTTAACAGTTCGCCTTACTGCAAAAGTGGTCGTAGCGGGGTATATAACAAAACCGAGTTAAGCCTATCACACGAACTACTATTACTCAGATACTCTATTCACTACTACTCTTCTGATATTATAGTCGTAATTAATTACGTGTGATCTGCTTAGAATCGAACACTAATTAGTGGCAATATTGCTTATTAGATCAAATTCAATTTTTCAATGTAATTTATTTTTTAATCGATGTATGCCTGTCTAAAAATAAATAACATATTTTCGCAATTTTCTTTTAAGTTTATTAACAAAATACTTATCTACTAATGCATAATAATATTATTCATTGCTTTAAACCGGGTATTGGTATATTGTTCTTTTTTCCAGTTAGCGATAGAGTGAATAAAATTATGACTCAGTCGCTTTTTTTGTACTGGTAAATTTTAGGCAAAAAAAGAAAAACATCTTATATATGTATGTACTATTCATTCATAATTTGTACACTCATGATCATATATTGATTAGTGAGGTACCGTTGAAAGCGTCTTCATATGTTATGCAATGCAATACTTAATTCAACATTACGCCCTCTAGAAGATATAAAGGTTTTTATCTGTCTCAAGACAAAAGCTTCCAGTGATGACATACGGCGCTGGAATATGGACCATTTTTATAGCATTTTTTCCCTTTTTTATCAATTGTGGGTTCTGTATTTAATTAATGCTTACCATTATTATTGCTTACCATCAGATGAAATAGTAAATAAACGCGAGTATATATAGGTAATAAACTATAATAAATAATAAAAACAAATCAGAGTTGGTCTCATTGTGAAAGTTTAAGAGAATTGTCATTTTTTTCGAGATTGTCAATAAAGGACACATATCCCACGGTCCATACATATTTGGTCCGAAAGAGCCGGACAAAGAAAAAAGGTACAGTATTTTGCTGGAGCTTGTCTTCGCGAGCATTTTTTATTATGGCAGCAACGCTGTGAGACCATTGGCCCCGGTTAAAATTATTGGTTTTCAAAGAAATACGTTCTCAAAAAATGAAATATCCTACGTATGCATGACAATGATTAAAAAAAAATGCAACAATAAAAGTAATTCCACTCTGTGATTGTTATTTCATTGTTTATCTTCGTCGTTATTTTTGTTTCATTGTATTTGTAGAGATTTTCAAAGAATAAAAATACTGGCATATCAAGTTCCACTCGGGACGCCAGAGTGCACACAACGGATTTCATCAGAACGCTTAGTCACCAACAATACATTGCTGAGGGCTATAACCGGAGTTTCCTTAAGTGATCGAATCAGAACTGAACGCAACCGTGAGATATAAGCGAAGAGAAAGAAGCTCGTAGAACAGATGGTCGATGAGGCCGAAAGATTCTAGAGTGGCGACCACGTACAAGTAGACGTAGCTTTGAAAACCTCACTTGAGACAAGGTAGACCCAGTGAGGGTCACGGGAATCCGAAGGAAGCGAGACACGGGCGGGGCGTCACAATGACGTCACTTGGGGGAATCATACGTGTAGCAAAGGACGTCTTTGGGCTAAAATTATGATGAAATTTTAGTTTCTAAACTTATTTTCTTCCGTATAATATAAGTAATATGTTTACGTGACCCAGATAGTTGACAATGACAACGGCCAGGTGCCCGTATGTAAGATATATGTTTCATGCACGAATGTGTTCTGCCCCAATCTATATTCGCTTTGACGTATTTTGCTACGTACGAAAATCAAAGTTTCATTTTATAAAAGAACTAAAACTATCGTTGGAGCTAGACGCAACACCAAAAAAAATTTATAGCTGTTCGAATAGAATTGTTTGATAATAAAACCGAATGTAGCGTTACACTACAACGTGTGATATGTAACAAAAAGAGAATTTTATTTGCACAAGTTACATTGTACGATAATACTGTAGGATACGTATTCGAGTGTTTATGACAAATACTCATCAAACGGTTAAGACTTGGCAAAGTAAATCACATTCTAAAAACAAAATGACCGTTCCGTAATGGACGGAACGTACAGCTTAGCAATTTGTTCCATTAATGTAATCGCAAACTTTATAGAGGTATTTACTGCAAATTAACTCCCAGCTTTACAATGGGGATTTGCATGACAATAAAGGGTGACAGTCTACTGATTGTAGTCCCTAATTATTTACAATAATGTACCACTTCTGCTTTCGATATTAAAGATAGAAAGCTATAACTATATTCTAATGACATTATGAGCTACCAAAAGTCGTAGGTCTATCTAAAACTTTATATACGAAACAATGTGACTGGTATTTAGATAAAGCTGAATACCAGTTTTTTATAACTCATACATTGTGTAACAGTCTTTGGACAGACTGCTGTATAGTTTCCTGACTCATTTCTGATTACAAGGTATCTACAAAAAATACCACAAAGAACTTCTCCTTTATATACGAAAAATATTAATATATAAATAGATATACATTGTGTAATCAAAAAATAAGTGAATTTTTATTTAAAAAAAAAACCTTTTTCTTCCAATAAGTTAACTCCTTCAAAGTAATCCTCATAGAAAGAAGAAAGAAAAACTTTTTACTTGCGGGAAATGACTAACATCTAATGCAATACACTTATGCCAGTCGTCACAACTTTTGAAACGCACTTGTGCTTTTGGGCGTTGCCTATAGGTACATATAGAACAATATAGAACGCGGCAAAAAGTGGGATCGTTAGGTAGCTATGGTTACGCGCAGCCCCCACTTCTATTAAAACCTGAAAATCGGTTACTGCGCTTTCAAGATCAATCGCCATGATGGTTAAATTTGTGTGACAAAGTGTATAAGAAAATAATTATTACTATACAACAATAAATTGAATTTAGTATGTACAAAGCTCGCGAAGAAAAGACGTTACATATAATACTAATATCATATATTGTTTGACATATCTATGACTAGTATATTCAGAAATAAGTAGTTGTTCCTATGACAAACATCGTATATGTTGAGATTGATATAGGTATTTAACAATACGAACAAATGATCCTAAAACTTTTGCAGTGCAATTTCTAACAATCAGTTTGTATATAGAAATTACTCACATTAATCAAAGCAGGACTGAATAATGACTGCGTAATCGTCTTACGTATAATGTAACTTGATTTATGTGACTAATATTAATACTTTTAAAATCGTTCTTCAATTTACAGAATTTAATTGAACATTTTCTTATTCCATTTATTTTGGAGACTTATAGGAATATTTTACGATGATATTTCATTTACATAGAACAATAACAATAATGCTGACGAGATCACAAAGTTTCGTAAGACTAGATCTTGGTCGGTCGCTAATATCTGAGCAGTGAGTGTCCCGACCTACATTGTTTTATTGAAATCGGTCACGACGTTTGTTATCGCCTCAGCCTCCCTGAATATTTGCACAGGAGCATGTAGGGCACTTCTTTTATAGCAAATAGTCGCCATTCGGCTATATACATTATGTATTTATTGGACCCGCCCATTGTGGTTGTTGTAGCACGAAACTGTCTGTTTTATTGTTTTGCGTGAAATTGTGCGCTTATGTGTTTGTATATTGTTTCTATTTCGCTCGACACCTTTCCTGGTAATATTCATATTCTTTTTGCATGAGAAATCATAAATGTGAAAGTAGTTTTCACTATGAAAGGAGCGAGAAGGGATGTCAAGGAAACTTCGAGCATAACCCTTAATTTCCATTGCCCTTTGGGTGATTTTAAGTCTTCTTATGACGTAAGCGACAACGTTTTTGAGCCATAATATGGCTCCAAAACGTGGTCGCTTGACCTGCTGACCGCATGACATAATATGTCAATGATGACATAATATTATGTCATCGCTGACAACACGCACTCGTCATGTTTTTCATCTTGAGACATTGTGGTATATTGGAGGAGAAGTTACCGCGCAGCCTTCCGAACACCGACCCAGCCGAGACGGATTCGATGGTTGACCCCTTTCTCAAAGTTAGACTTGGTTGTCTACAACTTCAAGTGTAGTCTCCGGTATTGATAGGATTCTACATGGATGTTAACCATAAGTTTGGTTTTTTCCCTGTTCATTTTAAGTCCCGTCACATTCTCAGTCTTCACCACAGTGTTCATGGATGAAAAACCCAACACTACTCTGGGCTTGGGGTCACCCTCCCGAAAATGGAGCAAGTTAACGGATTTGAGAATTATCGTGTCCTTTGGGCAGATAATCCTACAATACTCCAACGTAACCCGCTCAATTCGTCCTCAAATTCGGTGAAATCATAGTCTATCTCCTTCTATAGCAATTGCTATTGATTGAAAATGATAATAATATGAACAGGCTACGTAACTTTCCACTGACTATCACGAATGAAAGGCCTTTCATCGGTTAGTAGCTCCAGCAATTTAAATTGGCTCCGGAACCGATGAATTCCTTTTTATTTTATTTAAAGCGCGGATATGATCTGAAGAATATACTTTTTGATTCGATTGGGTATTCCTGATTATTTCTGTTCACTCGTAACTTATTTTTATACTTATCGGATCGGAGGCGCTCGCTCTTCGCTGAAAGGTTCTCCTTACCTGAAAACAAAGAACAGTAATTGATTACTTGCTCTCATGAATAAGTCTGAAATATTCCGCTACAGTTTTCCTTCTACTGGATAGTGTATAAGAGGTATAGCCTTGTAAATATTTAAAGTCGGTCTGACTGATTGAACGCTCTTTGAAGTCTAAACCTTTCATTATACCTATGTATGTAATATTTAAACAAGATAAGGAATCCAATCAAAATGTCGGAAAATCACAAAGTAGGAAAATTAATTATTAACTATTCGATCCAATTTATATCTAGACAATTTATTTTAATGACCGAGTTATACAATATAAGGCTTCCATCAATTAATTAAAATGACGGCATTCCGACCCATTAGCAAGAGTTAAAACGATGTGAAATTTTGTTTATACACACATACACTACACAATGTTGTAAAAATGTAATACTATATTTTATTAAATTCCTTAACCGGGGAGCGAAACCTTTTGACTTTTTATATATTCACGCATTTTCATGATTTTCTTTGTTCTGTAATTCTTTGGAGAAGTCTATATATTATTCAAAATTTAATGTTAAATTCGATTGCCTTGATAAAAAGTCACGAGGAAATCTCACTAACACCATTCCTGGCAAATATATTAAACAAAATATTTCAAGTGTTCATTTAAGGTACCTACCACTACATACCTCAAAAGGAAAAACGGAACACTAGGATCACTTTTTTGTTCGTCTGTTTGTCAAAATCTTTAATATCTATGGAACGCGTGGAGGAATCGATTTCAATATAAACCATATAGGTATCTAGTCAGGTCTGACGTCCCTCAAAGCTGTGAAGAAAATAAAACTTCAACTTAACGAGAAAAAAATATGCGCTCATTTATTTTGCAAAAAAAAACATATATTGCGGCACTCAAAGGGATCGAAATTCATAGGAAAATTGGCATGAAGCAGTCTTGTAACACAAATACTTATAGGAACAAATATGAAATCTATTTTGTGGTTACATCACAAAAAAAACCTTTTTTGCAATTCTGGAAAAAACTCGATTCTAAATTTTCGAAACTAGATTCAGGAATTGAAATGTATGGAATCGGAACGCTCGGTTTTTTATTATATTAATAAATTATTTTCCAAAATTTAAAAATATATTACGTCAGTAATATAAACCCTTGAACTAGGACAACCTGTGTGACGGGTTGAGGTATCCCGGTTACAATGATCTGATATATGCATGTAAACTGTACTTCAAAACTCCAAATAAATTACAAAAAAAAACCTTATATATAACAGAATTCATTCAAGGAATTAAATTTCCTACTCTTACTGTTGACATATCTGAGCCTACCCCACTGAGATGCCCATTTATAAAACTCCACCAACTACGTATAACTTTGAAATTCGGGTGTGGCTGTTCCTTCACCAAAAACTTAAGCAGTTTTAATGAAATGTCAATTAGTACGGTGACACCACAGCGATTTAATTAATATGAATTAAATTGTATTTATTTGTTCAGATTTGATTTCTGTTCCGAAAAGACCCTTTGTTAATACCTAGATACCTACACAACATTGGTAAGTACATCGCTACTTTTAGAACGCAAATGTATGCAATATAAATTACATTAGACAATCTTGAGAACTAACAACACACAACGAGTTTCGTTTTAATATTGTATTTCGGCTATCTACAAAAGTGGCACCTAACGGCATCTATGTTGTAACTCGTGAAGAAAATCAGCAGCGCCATCTCTCCATGTTACAGTGGAATTCTACAAAGTTTCACTGCGCCCTCTATAAGAAAATTGTTCAGTATAGTAGCGTGCTACTTGAGTAACTGAAACCCAGACGCACGGTGCCATCTAGCGGGTGGTTGCGGATTTACAAAGCAAATAGGTTTAGAGAACAGATACAGATGGCGCTGTAGAATAGGGCGGATTTATTTAACATTTTCAGCGCCACCTGAGGTGGAAAATGTTAGCAGCTTCAACTCATCTTCAACAGATGTCGCTACTAAAACGGTGAGAGGAACTTTTCTCAAAGACGAAATCAATTTATTTTCACTGCCTACGCGTTACATGAATGATTGATGTGTTGACAACCTTGATAACGAGCAAGTAAATACTAACATGAAACATTTATAGCTATTAGAGGGAATGGGAAATAAGCGAAACTTGAACCGCTAAGAAAATATAAAGAATGATGCCATTTAAATATCATCTAATCTAACAATGGAAAAAGGTGAAAATTGGTTGACCATATGGTAATATTAAATCCTGTAGTCACAGAAAGAAATAATACGACTGGGTATGAAATAAATCGCATTGAAATGGTGCACTTTTCACGTTATCACGAGCTATAAATTACCTACATGTGCCTAGACTCGCCGCTCTAACATTACACCGTTTAAAATTATAGACTTTCGCAGTATTGTCACAGAGTATTTTAAATTCCACGCTTGGATATGTTTAGGTAAATTATTTGGGTCGATGGTTCCCGAAAAAGAATTACGTGGGTGTCTCTAAAGGTAACCCTAATTTAGCTTTACATTACGCTTGTTTTCGTGGATAGATGGAATAAATATATCATATATAAAATAAATGGTAAAAGTACTTATAAAAAATAAAATGCTCATATAGAAGATTAAAAACAGCTCAGGTTTGGAAGAATGTGTGAAAAGAATGAAAAGTGTGTTCTGAAAATGGATCTGTCATACGCCTACAGCTATTTCAGTTAATTATATTATTGTTCAATCTTGTAACAGTTTGCAGTTTGTTGTTTCCTATGTTGAACAATGGGCGTTCTCGGATTTCAAGTTAGAGTAATAACGGGTTATTCGCAAAGCCTTTCCAATTAGCTAATCGTAAATCACAGCGCGTTAACAAAACAGAAAAGAAAACTCAAAAAAACAAATGAATGCAATCAGGCAGAACTTGTTCCGGGGACGTTAGTCAATTCGGCAATTTACTTTAGCCTCGTAAATCTATCTACAAGACAAGAACTTTTTGCACATTGAACTTAAAAGTTACGAATACTGCAGCCAGGGTACATTATTTTGTAAAAAGATAACTTGTCTTATAAATAGAGTCAAGTTTGTAGCTAACTAGACGATGTATATTCTCATTCTGTGTGAACATTTTGCGTACCTCTCCTTTATTATATTAACGATACTTGAGAAGATTCTAAAGATTATTCTACAACTCATTATGGACAAGATATTAAGCTCCTTAATACTTATAATTCGTAACTTGGCTACTACTGAAGTTTACCCTTTTGTTAAGTTGACGTGGCACGGTGTTGGTATAATTTTTAACCATCATTAGCTAATTAGTAACACACAAAAGGGGGAAGAAAGCCTAAAAATAGAACAAAGATTTAGGTTTTTAGAAAAGGATATTATTGTAATCAGTGTAGCCTACCGTTAATAAAAAACAACATGACGTTGTGTGAAATGAATGGTTATCAGATTGTCGAGTGTGGAATAGATCTCAATCAAGCATACCGATGAAATGAAAACGGGTCAGCTTCTACGAGCTAACCCAAAAGCCATGGTACCTACCTACCAAAATAATTGAATCGGGATTTCATATAGCACGGTCTACAATATTTTTAAGGGATCGCGTGAATAAAAAATAAAAAACCACTGGCATAGAGTCAGCAATACACTATTTTATGTGATAAAATAGGATTTCAGAATCATTTCTATAGTCTGTATGTGTCCACATGCATTCTAAACCTATGTTCCACATTCTGTTTAAAAAACGTTGTCATAATTCAAGTGCAATTTGTTCAACCGCAACTTTGTTACGACCGAGAAAAATAGGTTCTACCATAATTATTATAACAAAATGACAGACAGCCGACGCATATACTTTAATGTCAGCCTTGTAAAAAAATATAATTTCAACGAGTCAGTATATTATTACATTATCCTCTGCGAGCCGTAGCGCGTCCATTCTGTTCGTAAAGCCGCTAGCGCTAGCTTTGGCGCTACTCTACAACCTATAGTGCAGTTCTGAATAAAATGGTTGTTGCATCCCTCAGTAGCAGTGTACGTTACGAAACGCCAATTAGCGTTATTTTCTGTGTCAGAAACAGAGGAATGGTAATAGGATTATAGCGGAACGCGAAAGCTTGGACCGAACAGGTGGACGGGCGCGCCCAGCCCGACCGCAGTGCGCCGGACGCCCGGCTGCGGTCGCATCTCGCGCCCAGATTTGCTAATTAATTCCAAACGCATACCAGCTTTAGGCGCCACTTAAATGCTACACACTGCTCTTCAGCGACGTCACGAGCGCACCGGCGCCTAATGCCGCAATTTGCCTACATGACCTAAAACCTATTTAAGGAAAATGTTTCCTGTACGTGGCAGAAAAACAGGACGCTACATTGTGTTATGCTCATCATTGAGTAAGTAAATATTTTTGTATGTTAATGGTTACGAGATTGGATGATTTATACATAAAGAACAGATATAAAAGACAGAAGAACTATAAAATGTTTTCATGCAAGTTGCCGATTCAACGGAGCCTGGGGAATAATTTACCTGTACACTATAAAACGCGACAGGAAAATATATAAAGTGATAAAGTATAGAAACGGAGCAATCCATATACACTTGTTTGTATATCTCTAGATAGCTCGAATATCTCCCTAGGGGTAGCAAATAATTCTGAATGAAAATAAGTTA
Organism: Mythimna loreyi; assembly: GCA_029852875.1. Lineage (NCBI taxonomy): Eukaryota > Metazoa > Arthropoda > Insecta > Lepidoptera > Noctuidae > Mythimna > Mythimna loreyi. The sequence continues at coordinate 10,363,324 of CM056786.1, forward strand.
TGCCGACTATACTTCATGGAAGGATAAACTGGGGGAATGAAGTTTGAGAGTGGCTGGTACAAAGGGCATCAACAATCTGTATGCGAGCCGGAGGCTGAGAATAGAGGCGTGCGGCCAGCACTTATTAAATCTCGCATTATGTAGGCGATAGGGAGCCGCACATCTTCGGGCTCGATGACGATTGCCTCACACACCCACAGGCGCTCCTCGACTCACAAAGGGCCCAAATTACAGCCACTCGGTTAGTCCGCGCCGTGCCCTTTGTGTACCGGCCAGTATTGTACTGATCACACTGTTGTCTCGGTTTGCGTCTACATTTACGTATCTATCGTGAAAATCCATTCTGTTCCACGATACTAACACGTTGTTGTTCATGAACCCGTTAATCAACAATGAGCATTCAATTAACGAGCACATTATTATATTTAGAATAGAAGGTAAATCCCGATTTTGCTTCAAACTTCAAATGGAAAATAGAACTAGGAATTGTATATAATTTGATGAAATTTAATTAAGTGGTTATCCTTTCCTATTTCTGTAATTTGAAAGGGTATAACAATATAGTGATTATATTATAATACATAAATATATTCTAAATTGTGAGATAAAGTGTTAAGACGTAATTTCTAAGTTTTCTTGCGCACAGTTTTGCCAGAAGAAAATAACTGATTATATTGGTGATAGAAAAATTCAATTATAGTTATTCTGAGCACTGCAGAGAGAAAACGGTTAGCTACAGTGCTTAGTGCTATTTTTAATAAACTGATAGCGAATTTTAAACTTGCAGCTTTACAAAAACTTCTTACTTTTAGAATGAACTCGTGTGTAACGGTCTTGTGTTGAACAAGTACTTTTCTTTTATTGCACAGTAGGTACAGTTAGTTTTACACGTATCTTAAAGTTGAAAGAATTGGTTTGCGCAGTTCCATGAGAGATCATCCTTAGTGCTCAAATGTCCGGACTATCTTCGCCCACAAGGGACAACGTGCGCTCCACCTGATAGCATTACAGCCAACCAACACTAATTAGAGACAATGGTAAACAGGTTTGCGTACCACAATAGAACACGTAATAATTCATAAGCTTATCACACAAAACTCTTGATATCAACACATTGGTAACAGAGAATCTACAAGTGAATTGTGACGTATTTAATATTAATATATCATAACCATTGACTTAATTTAATATTCGTGCAAAAACCCGTAAATATACCGTGTAACTGGGTGAACGGTAGACAGAAAGATTTATTTATGCTCACACGTAATGAATGAAAATGTAAATTAAGATAATATTTACAAAGCGCAAATAAACTCATAATTAAATAATTGTGTTTTTGCGGGAAATTTTAATTTTATGAAATAATATTTACTTTACTGACCTACAGTCATGGAAACTGTTCAGTAAATTGGCACAATTCGCCGGAAATTTGTCATTTTATTTCATTACAAGCTGTCATATAATTTCTTGATTCAGAAAAGTTTTAAATATACTTGAACAACTTTACTTGGTAGATAATTTTCTAAGTAATTAATTTCCTTAATTTCACGATTTGTTAAATCAGGTCAAGTATTTAGGTCATATTTTTTTATACCCCTCATTCAACTAGTCAGTCTTCTTCATAAGACAAAATCAATAATACTAAGATATTTCCAGTGTGACCTGTTTTGAAGAAGAACAAAGAACAAATGGGATTGTACAAACCACTGGCGTGCTGAACAGCAAATTAAAAAAGTTCGTTTGTAGAAATAAATACCTTTGCGGATTATTTCGTCTCTACTGTACTTGGAGCTGGATAATTCTGCAAATAAAAACTAATTTTGTTTGTGGACACAACAGTTTTAAAGTCAGACATAAAGTGTCGATGCAGAATACAGAATGCTATATTTGTTAGGGTATACCAATACTGTTGTGTGTTGTACCTAGGTACATATAGTATATATAACATTTTTTTTTAGTAAAGGACATTTCATGATTTGACCATTAGATGTTTTCCGCATGGATTCTCAAAGAGACTATGAGTTTGTTTTTTAATCCGTTAGCAAAATAAATATCATTTAAAAATTCTCCCGTTTTATGTAAAGCAATAGGGAGAGTCAGATTTTTGCTAACTAAAAATCTATGTTGCCTTTTGCGTTCCAGAGCCGCGATGACCCTTTCGAATAATCTCGTAGCCCATAGTTTAAGATCACGTCTGTGTCCCCTAAGGGATGGACTACCTACTACTGTTAGGCACATATTAAACCCTCATTTCGTCAGTTATGTTTTCATCCCTTTTAATAAGACGAACCTATTGACATCAACCAGGAACAGGGTTCTTTAGAAACTCTCGAAAATTCTTCCTAATATAACATTTCTTTCTATTCTGAAAGATCATTTTTTATTAACATTAAGAGAACATACAAAACTGACGTTGAAACAAGCATCATCGTTTGTTTAACCCACATAAGAGTGTATTTTTATTAAATTTTATTCCATAACCGTTTATCCTTTGATCCCGTCGGTTTAGGAAGAGGGTGTTTATTATGGTGCACCCATATTTGACAATGCGGTGACAGAATCGAGTTACACATAAAAGGCGGGAAGGGAGCGGCAGTAATCTTGTCCATAGCTATTATGGAAATTGTATTATCCTTCCTTGTAGTGTTATAAGAGAATTTTTGCATATTAAAGTAATAGTGCATTACATTATAGTATTAATTAGCTTCTGCTAACGGCCTCTTGGGAATTTAAAATGATTGCTAGTGCTATTCTAGGACATGGTCTACTCTTGTAATTTCGGCCACCGTAGGCGCGGGCTTGCGGACCGTGAGTAATGGGTAGCTCGCCGTCTGGTTGTCTGGTAATAGTGCAGGCCAAGCCAGTCCCCGCGCGCCTCTAGGAGTTGTCAGTAAATCGAGTGGCCCAACGGCAGGGCCGAAGCCTACCGGGCCCCGTTCCGTTTTTTGAAAAGAAAGTCCCACACTGGTATGAAAGCTAAGAAGGAATGTGGTTGATCGTTTAGTTAGTAAGCATCTGACACTGTTTTCCGCTCCACCCAAGGGCGGGATTTATCATTAGATGAGTTTTCCCACCATAACAAACCCTTGTAACAAATTTTATCATAACCCATGGGCGTACGCACATGTAGAAGTAATAAATATACAAATAAACATATTTCACAAATTATACTCCCGGCTTTATAACACCAGTGTGATAATAAGCACACCATCTAATCTATTTCCCTAGTCTAATCTGATATAGTTCACAGTAATTAAACAATTCGTGTACAAAGGGTAGCTTAAGTCAACGATAAGTTTCCTCCTGGAAAATATTTGAGTAACAGAGAGAGGCCACATTCGGCGGTAGAATACAGCGTACTATATAAGCTCACATAAAATATTTTATACCTATATACTCAACAAAAATATAATAAATACAATAAAAATATAAAATCAATTAAGTGCATGACTTAATTTTATTGTAATATAAGTACCATACAAAAGGTATTACAAATAGGCCTACAAATATATATCCCAAAAATGACGAATAATTCGACACGCTTTTGACCGGTTTCTTTCTACATACATACAACCAGTAGTATAAAAAGCATACTTCTTGTAAGTACTATGTTTACAATCGGCTACTAAATCGACTTCAGTTTCTTTTTTTTTAAATATGACTTTTTATTATTAGTTAGGGGTTGTATTTCGTAAAATCCATTCTTATAGGATGTCTACACTATATAAGGAACCCAGTCTGCCATTATACATATATTTTAAGTCTGTATGTGTTATAGTTTCTGAAATTTTGTAATTAATCAGTGAGTGGTATTTCGCTTGTATACGAATACACATAGAGTTCCATATCTACAATTGATTGGTATTCCGCAATATTATGAAACAGATGTGGCAGGTATATGCAATTGAAATGTTCAAGTTTCATATTGTTGCTAACATTGAAAGTTGACTAGTAAATCCGATATATTACCACAGTATTTTTGGACAATGTGCCTTATTACAATTTTATCGTCATCATCTTCCTTCGTTTCATTTGGGTTCGCAATACGTTTTTTTAAAGAAAATTACTACAATTTTTAAAGACCATATACGCTTTCTAAAATTAAGTCACTTTAATTAATTACAATTTTATGAGCAAAAAAAAAGAAACATTAACGTCCCGAGAAAAGTATAGAACCAGGTACATTGAACTATAATACTTTTTTTTAAATTTTGTACCTGCAACGAGTAATGGGAAAAATGGAACGGAAAACCGGAAAAGAGCATCAGTCTAGCGCCTTGTGATAATGGAGTAAAATATCTTGTGATACAATTAATGAAAATGATCAACAACGGAAAATCAATCATTATCATTTTCTTTGAGCAGCAGAAATGAACTAAGGAGGAGAAATATATGTCGGGGCTAGATCATAAAATTATTAATTTCATGACATCGCCAAGTAAAATTTCAACCCTAGAGCCCCAAGCGAGCGCCGGCATTCGCACATCTATTGTTTTTCTATTATATCTATTATAACGGTACTCAAAAGGTTAAACGTTTAAGTTTAATGATATTTGTATCCTCGTTCGGCCTACTTTCTTTAGACCTGTACTTTTATCCTTCCTATAAAAACCTTATATCAATGATATGGTCAAACGAGCATTGTCATATCAAATGTTAGCGTTTAAAACATCTAGCCAATTTTTATTAGCCATATCATGAAGTGATGAATTTCTATGATCTGACCACGACATATAAACAAACAGTCAGTAAAAGTCTGACATTATTTCCCGCTCCTAAGGGCGGGATATGTCCTTAGATTTTTCCTGACGTAAACAGATATTATTTTATAAAGAGTTCCGTAGTAAATAACATATCAGTACAAATCCCTACAAGTTTAGCAATTAATTCCAAACTAATGTTACCAACGTTATATAGATAAATGTCACCGGATTTGCAATAAATCTAGCGAGATTATAAAATCTTGATATATTGTGAAGAAATAATTTCAAATACAATAATTCCTATCCAATTTCGATAATTCACTATATATCGAGATGGAAGTATTTACAATCTCGTGTGATTTATTATGGGACCACTAGCAACAACCTGCCAGGGCGGATTATTCGAAAGAGTTACCGTGACCCTGACATACACAGGGGATCTGAAGGAACACAGGTGGGTTTTAGTCAGTAAAAGTTTGACACTCAACGCGACCACCCTCTGAGTGGAAAGAGATAATAGTTTAATTAAATGACTTAATCTGCGATTCAGACTTTAGCACTGAGCGTTCTGTACAAATCTATTTGTAAATAATTCTATTCGAGTCTCAAATACTTTTCCAATCACAAAAAAGTATTTTTTATATAAAAAAAGTATTTTTTGTGAGGTTATTTTCGGATTTATTCCTCAGACCTTACCTCATGCCTAATTTCAGGATTTGAGGTTAATGAGAACGACAAAGACGTTCCCTATAGGTTTTGATTTCCTAACAAGTGTCAAAATATGCGCCTAAACGGAGCATAAGCGGCTTTGTCTACGTTGACTTCGAGGTTTCATTTTTCACTGCTGATTTTATACATCCACACTTTCCTGGTAAAAAGACCCACAAAACCCGAAAGTTACGGTGTTTTGTGTGTATTTTTAGTAAATTAACAGTCAGAAACCCATCCAGAAAAATCTGACACCTGTTCTAGATAGATAGACATATCCTTTATTGTAGGTACACTATAAATACAATTTGGTACACTATGTTCTAACCTGATAGTTTCGGAATGTCTCATAATTGGAGAATCAAAGTCAAATCATATGCTTGGAGTGAAACCTTGATACGCACACATACAATAGTATTTTTTTACTGGAATCTGATACAAACATGTTCACGACGACTAGCTCAGTCGTCATACTCCAGGAAATATCCTAAAGTACCTAACCTAGTTTTTTTTTAGGATGTCTAGTGGAGTATGGCTTACTTTTGATTTATGGTGGAAGAGGGTGAAATTATTCATGGCAAACATAAAATACTATCTCTAGTACCTAGGTATTTTTGGAACTATTTGTAAAAATACTTGAATGGTGTTCGTTAGCCTAGCTAAAACTGAAAACGGTTGGACTGCTTTAAATAGTTTTTTTCTTTGTTATATTTATATCACAACATAGTATAAAACAAAGTCACTTCCTGCTGTCCCAATGTATGCCTAAATCTTGAAAACTATGCAACAGATTTTGGTGGTTTTTTTTAAATAAATAGAATGGTTTAAGAGAAAGGTTTATATGTATAATACATGCTTAGGTTATATATTTAATATCACCATTGCTCCCGTACTTAGCAGGGGCGGGTTGCTAGTGCTCTAATAAAGAAGTAGGGTTAGGTTAAAACGTTCCTAATTTAGGTGTTTTGAATTTATACTTATTAACTTTAAATTTAAACACCATATGCATTTTCATGATAAAATATATACTCCAATGACGAATCCGGCTCTTGAGCGGAGCGGGAAACAGTGTCAGACTCTTACTGACTAAACACCCCATCTCGTCCCTTCGCACTGGGGCCAAGCCTTCCTTTCAGTAAGAGACCTCAAGCCCCAGTCAACTTCGACCTTTTTGCAAAGTCCCTACGACTGGACTGTACTGGATTCGTCATTGGATGATTTTTACCCACCATAGAAAAAAAGAAGTCCCTACGACTGATTAACATAAACCACAAATTTTTTAGTTTTTTATTTTCCTGAAATAAATACTAGTGAACATTAAGAAAACCAGACTAGTGGCAGTATTCGTGGCTTAATGAAAGCCTCTGAAGGGTTTCGAAAAAGTTTAAAAGCCGTGTTGAGGTGGCGCAGGTCGAGAGCGCGTCACAGCCTCTTGACCCGCGCCGTGACGAGACGCGCCCGCGCCGCGAGCCCTGTCTAAATCTTTCTATTACTTTACTTTTAAATTCTTATTTTGGTGATTTTTTTTTACTACAAAACCGAAATTTATTTATTTATTTATTTAAACTTCATGTACAGTAGTGGTACATAGGCGGACTTAATGCTACAAGGCATTCTCTACCAGTCAACCTTTGGGTTAAAAAAGACAACACTGTGGTAGGTGTGTAGAATAAATAAATAACAGATATTTATTATTTATTGAGAAAAAAGAGTATACCATCTTTACAGACGCGTTCACGGCGATGCTATAACCAACACTAAAAATACATGATAATGTTCTAAAATTAATTTCAATCATTACATAGTATAAAACAAAGTTGCTTCGTCCCTGTGTATGCTTAGATCTTTAAAAGTACGCCACGGATTTTGATGCGGTTTTTTTTAATAGATATAGTGTTTCAAGAGGAAGGTTTATGGGTATAATACATGCATAATATATTCAATATCAGTAGGTACCCGTGCGAAGCTGGGGCGGGTCGCTAGTTATATATAAATGAAATTAATCACTAATGCTATATTAGTCATGAAAATCTAGCAGTTGTGCACTGGTTTTACATACGCATAACCAGCAGTGAATTATGTTGTAATTACTGTCGGTGATGCCCAACTTGCGACATTTTTTAAATATTTTTAGGAAAAATATAATAATATAATATATTCGACAACTATCACACAACGCCGTCTAGTCCCAAGTAGAGCTTGTGTTATGAGTACTAAACAACTGATAAACATACTTATGTATTTCTAAATACATACCTATGATAGATAAATTATACCCAGACACAGGACAAATGATCGTGCTCATCACACAAACGTCCTGAGTGGGAATCGAACCTCTGGCATAGCAGTCAGGGTTACTAATGACTAGACTGACAGATCAGTCAAGTCAATATACCAGTGGTATATTGACTTGACTGATCTGTACCATGTACCATGTTATACTCGTGGTATAATACCACGAGTATAACATGGTATACAAATTATTGGAAACGATTCAGTTACTGATTCTGAAAAAACATTATTCAGGTTTTGCAAATATTAAAAGTAATGTTGTATATTCTGTGGTATTTTAATTGAGAAAAACTGATTACCAAAACTGCAGTGCGTGCGTTGTACTACAGCGCTGTCTAAAAAATGAAAACGACAACGCAAGACTGGACAAGCTTTATTGAGTTTCCTACAAAACACTAACTAGTCGCTAAAAGCTTAAAACAATATAATATTGCCATACATCATGGCAATGGTGCCAGAGTTTTTTGACGCCTTATTAGATTAGGTACTTTCAGTTAAGTTTAAGTTTTAAGGTTTTTTTTTATTTATGTGTTTACCTATATGTAGTTTTAAGGTTACTTTATTATTTAATTGTAATGTATTCTATGATTATATAATATTTTATAGTAAATGAAATAAGCGCACGCTGGCTATTCTTACAACAATAGAGTTATTCGCCCCAAAGATGACGTTCTCCTGAATAATTATTAAAATATTTAAAAACAAATATACACATTTACTATGAAACTAATAATGCACTAAAGAACAAAGTCCCTCCTAAAATATTGCCAAGTTTCAATTAAAGAGAATAAAGTAGTTCTGCGCCAACGCGTCCCCTACGGAAGAAATGTTTTAAAAATTGGAAAAATCTATTGAGTGAAGTTGAAATTGACATTTTAAAGCAAGAGCCCGGAAGCGTTCTTAATTCCAAAAGTTTGGCCGTCATACTGGCTGAAAAAGTGGCCGGGGAAAATGGGCACAAGGAGAGCCATGGAAAAAGGTGGCCTAATAGATTAGGAGGCTAATTGTGGAGAACTGGAGATTTATGACCTCTTAAAAGTAGCACTTTTAAAACTTTTAGCACGGTAATGGGAAACATCGACCAAATACCTGGATATACCAGTCTGTAAAATTCTACACCATATTAGGAAACTTTTTTTAAAAAAAAAACCTTGCCCTACATTAGGAATTAGCCGTCAACAGTTCAATAATGAACTAGGTATGTCAGTTACATCTAGATATATTACAAATTGTTTTATTTATTGTGTGATGCTATTAACTAATATTTATCTATATATATAAAAGGAGAAACTTTCTGACGATATATCAACGGACAGCCGAAACTACTGGGACTACGAGCGTGAAATTTTGCTCAAGGCTTTTGTGACGTAGGCGAACACTAAGAAAGGATTTTCCAAAATTCACCCCCTAAAGGGATGCAACGTGTGACCAAAGTTTGTTGGAAAACCTATTTTCACGCGGGCGAAGCCGCTGGCAGAAAACTAGTTTATCATATTTATTTTCTCATTTTGACAGCAGACCATAACCACAGAACACTAATATTCTAGATCATAGCTTTAAAATTTTATGCCTGTACGTGCCATTGTTTGTATGTGCTATAGACAAAATGTTAACGAAGCGACGGCCGTCGGTGAATGGTTGAACATTTGTTATACATCTATGAATAGAAAATTGTAATACAGTAGTTTATCATATACACTTTCTTTATTAGGTTTTTAATAATTGTTATAAGTTTATGAGATTTTTTTTTATTAACTTTCTATCCCGTCCCTGTGTTCTGTGCCTTTGTTCTTGGTATCAACATGATTACTAGCTGAAATATACATCGAGATAGGATTAAAACCCATCATTTTTTTTATTTTTAATATTACATTTTTATACTTTAGTTCATTTTTAGGGTTCCGTACCTTAAAAGGAAAATACTGAACTATTATAGGAACAATTTGTTGTCCATCTATCTGTCTGTACCCATAACACAAGCTCTGCGTAGATTGGGACTAGACAACGTTGTGTAACAGTTGTGGAAAAAAAGAAAAGATAGAGGCCACCTACAGTATATGTTTATTTAGTATGGGTCACCATAATAAGCTTTAAATTAAGGCATAATAAAAACTATAAACTCCATTGGTTTACCCATAATCCATAAATGCCAGCCAGAGTGCGACCAACATCCGTAGTCAGTTAGCGTGAACCGCAGACGGCCTCATACATAATCGGCATTCAATCATTTGACTCCCGATCGACTCCGCGCCATTTTGTCAATTTAATACAAAAGGTAATAAAACCACAAATACATCACTTTTATTGCGATCACGTTTATCCTTTATGTTACTATTTACTGTTACTGAATAACTCGAATAATTTCAAATGTGTTTAAACTGAAATTTTGGAATATAATATATGTTTCTGTCCACTCGGCAGTCCGGTATTAGTTTATCTCTGTACTTTGTCGTCGACATGTGAAGCTGTCACAACCAACAGCACAGATATTAATTATCTTCAGAAGTTAATAATTAACTTTAAACTTCCTCGAGCGCTGAGTTTGGCACTTCATTCGACGTCGTATGGAGTAAATTTACTGTTGCAATTATGTACCTAAAATGTTGAGGTGCCCACAAACTTACATTATTACACCCTCTAATGTTCGTGTTATTAAATGACAAGCCGATTAGGTTAATAACTCTACTGTTTCTATTGAACATACAACAGATACGAAAACCCATATACTAAGAAACATCAACTATTGCTTATTAAAGATAATATTGCCATTTTGCAATCACAATGCTCTGCTAATGATTTTCGAAATTATAGCTACTCAATCGATTGTTAAACACAAAATGGAGAATAACAGTCGTCGCCGGCGCGCATTGTTCCCGCGCGCCTCAACGAGTTGTCAGCAAAACCGTAGGGACCCTGCAGAAGGGTCGTTGTTGAAAGCTTTACCCCTGGTACCTATATGGCAACGTATGTGCGGGTTAGGTTGTTTAGTCATTAAGAGTCGAACACTTTTTCCCGCTCCGCCCAAAGACGGGATTCGTCTAGGTGATTTTTACCTACCATGAAAAAAAAAATGTGGGAGAAATTTCAACCAAATGAAAAAAATGTTAACACAAATTTTCTTTGTAGCATCCAGTCACATCGTTTAGGTACGTAGGTATATGACGTCACAGCCACAAAGCAAATTCGAACTAAACCTAGTCCAATTAATGGTACAAGTGTTTCCAACATGCAAAGTCGTAAGTAGTCAGTGTTCTGCGCAGAAATGGGCATAGCATAGAACGTACATCTAAGCATACTCCCCCGAAACCGAATGGATTTATCGGGTACGACGGATTTGAGCAGAATTTGTAAATCCCTTCAGTATCGCAACGCGTAAATTATAGATATACCCATAATCCAATCCTTACGAAAGTAACGATAAAAGCTCAGAATAAAAACAGCGATACAGCTTTTTGTGTCACAGCGAAGCAAAGGTAAGCTTGAAAAGAACATGAATAAAATAATGTTGGGAGGTTGAAAAACATGAACAAATGCTGTTGGCTGAATAAAACGTTCCACGTCAAATTGTAAGCCGCGATATGAGGCAAAACAGTTGTTTTTGTCACCTAGACGACAACAATGGCAGTAGATGCAGGGAATTAGTCACGCCGCTGGTAACAGCTGCTGAAGTGCCGGCTTAGTCACGGCAACTACGAACACCACTATTTATTTAAACTTGATGCGTTAACTTGCATTTTAAAATAAAATATACATATTTTGTTAAAGGATTAATTCGAGCTTTTATGAGATTATATTCAGAATCCGTTTTTATATTAACGCGTTGGTTTTTTTAGCTTACATCTCCGCTGAAAATATTTACCTACACTCTACAGTTTACAGAGTCATTTTAATAAAATTTTACTGGTCATGTTTTCACAAAATAGTTTCGCAGTAACCTAAATATTCGATTTATTAATTATGGAAGTCAACAAGCGAAATGCTCAACATATGATATTAAACATAAGCAGGGCCGGTTAACATAAGTGGAGGCGAGCGTTTTGTGAAGTGTGCGCACCAGACGAACGCATTAGGAAGATTAAAACTTGTAAAAGCAAAGAAGCGAAGCAACTGTCTCGGCACTGTCATCAACTACACACGCTACGTAAATAGGAACACGTTCCGCACGCTCTACATGCACACTAAATACTATTATTCCTTAGCAGCTACATCAAATAAGGCAATCAATTAACTGTAACTAAACAAAGGATTAAATGTATTTTAGTGTTTGTATTAGCGAAGCTGCACTAGTTATTAATTGAAATGTACGTGTATACTATTCGTGAAATGATGATGAATTGAATTATCACTGTATCGTTGATGGAAAAAAGTAATTTCTCCAATATGTAACCGTAAAAACAAAGCATGATAAGCTACCATTTTGCTACTTTACTCAAATGTAATGTCTTAACCGAAGGAAAGTTTATATTGAAACATAACTCCATTCCAGTAAACACTCGTTCTTACTATGCACAACAATAAGGACAGAAAAGCAATCTTTCCTCCATGTTCAGTTTCTTCCACCATGTAAATGTAGAAACAAAAGCGGGAAGGGAAAAACTTCATAATGACCGTTGTATAACGCTTTGTTAGGACACATGGCAACAGTCACGTACCCAACTAGAAGTAGCACAAAAAACGAGTAAAACACTACTTTAAATGTTGATACTTTTGTCTCGTTTATTATCACAAATGTGACACAGACATCGCTATGGGCAAGATTTATATTCGTCGGCACCAATTTCCTCTCACATTTTGAGGATACAAAAAGCATAATACAACTACCTGCGCAGAACTGGAAGTACATTAGAGTACCTTTGTTTATTTTATGAAACACTATTATATACTTATGTACCTACTAACATGTGCTTTATTTCAAATTAATTTATAATGCAACTTTTGTTAATATTCACCTGGTTTTGTATCCAGTAATTGAAAATGTTACATATCTGGTGATGATATCGATTCCAGAAAATTCAATCGGATTCATAGAAATATGTTACAAAATCGTATATAGAATTGCATTAGACTTTGTGCGGGTTAATGACTGGAACAGGCTTATTTCGCAATTTAAACTCCTGCATGATTACGTATGGTTCTCATCAATATATGCGTCGGCATTAGTTTCTCACGTCATTTCTTGTGGAGCCACGTAACGAATTTAACCAGATACGTTTTCTTATGTTCCTGCTTAGAACCCGTGATATATCCTGTAATATCCGCCGCATCTATCGCGCAGCATCCGCACACAAGGTAAAATGAAGCGAAAGTTCTCATTTTGTGACAGCGTGCGCGATGAGGATCTATACTTGACGCAAACTTCATGGAAATATTTAGATCATGTTCTGATGAAAGTTATTCCAAGGAAGTACCATTTTTTCCGGATGCTACCAAAAAGATATTCTGTGAGTTGAATACAGATTGTCTGCCATACCGTACAAAATGTTACATGGAAAAAAATAAGGAAGGTAGGTATTTAATTTATCCAACTCGGATGATACATTAAAGTAATGAGATCCAAGACAGTTTAATATAGATCAATGAAGATAAAGCACACATATTTGTCTAGAAATAGTATCAAGGCGAGTAATGTAAAGACGGGTAGTTTATTTTTCTTTCTTCGGCCTAAGTTGTTTCTCATGTCGTACCTTTTAGGTCTAAGATAAAAGAAACTCGCATTCTTCTACATGACTGTGCAAGACTCGTAAATTGAATTCGAAATACTTCCATTATCATCTCTATACGTTACTTCATGTATGAACACAATTATAAGAGTAGCCGTAAACATAACAAAACACGACGTATGGGTATATTTCCCCAAGGAACAGACAGAGGTGTAAAGTTCACCCGCATTTTGTCTTACTCACTAAAACTCACCCGTTAGTTGCCCTTTGCTTTCCAGGGCCGCGATAACGGTTATGTTGAAATTCCATGGGGCTTACGTATTATTATTATTAGGCTGATTTTGTGCTACGAGTATCAAAATGAACTTCAAGAACGTTATTGATTAATAGATTGAGCGAGATGCAAACATGTAATAAAGAGTGGGAGGAACAGAACGATATCATCAGGGACTTTATGACAAGCCGAAGCCGGTTGTTGGCGAGCAGGCCTAGGTCTCGAGAGTTAACCATCTCTCTAACTCGTACACAATCTACCAAAAATAATGAGTGAAAGATACTGAGGTGGTATGATGATTAGTAGATGATGTTTGAAAAATTATCTATCTATATCCCAAGGGCTTGGGCGAAGTAGGAAATAGTGTTAGACTTACTGACTAAACGATCCACCCCATTCCTTCTTAGCCTTCATACCGGGGTCGGACCTTAATTTTAGGAACCGGACCGGGGAACCAGTTAAAGCTTACTGGCCCTGCAGTTGGGCCTCTACATTTGCTGACAACTCCTTGAGGCGCGCAGGTATAGGCTATACGTCTCATTACCACACACTTAAGGACACTAATGTGTGGGTGTTATGATGATCATCAGTATCTTACCCACCAAAAGCCAGAGCAACTGGCAGTGAACAGGTCTTGAGAATTAGCTATGGATTTCGCTCGCACACCGTACTGTACATGAGAGCGAAAGGGATGGCATGATCCTGAGTGACTTACCTATGATAAGCCGGAGCAGGCTGGCGGCGAGCAGGCCCAGGTCTGGGGAGTTAGCCATGGGTCTCACTCGCACACGCTCTACTGACACGATCCCGAGCCATCACACCGGGCGCCGCCGTCGCACCACTCCTCGCCAGATATCACAGTCTGTCTTCACATTAGTCCACTCAAGTATCCACATTTCACATCAACAGTCTTTGGGAAAAGTTTCATTGTTCGTCAATGTTTAAAGATTCACAGGATTCAACCCCCTTTCTATAAGATATTTTTATTTCAAGGTGCTGCCTTAATTTCTTGAAAGTCGAAATGTTATTTAGTATAAACAATTGGTCGGAGCCAACAATGTTGTGTGTAGTATAAAGATTGCGTGCACTATTTATTACTTATTATTGTCATAACATTTGCATAAATTACTGAAATGATATCAAGTAATCGTGTTGCAGCATCGTCAGTATTCTAGGGCTGCGGGATTGTTCGAATGAGTTGCCGAGCATGCAACAGAATTGGCAACGAAGGAAGGCAGGTGGGTTTATATCTGACGATCAATTTCATTCCACTCATTGCGGGAGAAGTTATTGAACCACCAAGAAAAACATAGCCCTTTATTAAATTTTTAAATACACTTCGCTAAAATATTCGAAAGCTTATTTATAAATCAAAGCATGTAAACCTATTTAATCTCCAGACTACTCTTAAGTGGAGGACTAAGTCCTTATCAAGATTATAGCAACTAATGCGTGGGTGGGTGTCACATTTATTTCCACTATCTCGCTATCTTTCATTTCATCTGCTGTGTGAAACAAACTGCGACACAAGTTCCCCACACTTGTGCACCCATTTGTATTGTTGGAGTCCGAAATTAAATGCAGTTTAACACCGGCAAGCGAGCGTGAACTACAAGTACATACCACTCAAATGTACTCCAGTAGAGTCCAACAAATAATATCTATGACACTGATACATTTCTATGTCACACATAATGTAAAAGCGGTTTATCAGCAACGTTAATAACGAAACCGTTTGGCAAATATTTTGCTGCTGTGTACAAAACAGCGGTTTTAATTAACACACACAGACAATGAAGTTTTGTTTTAATAACTATGAAACAGAAACCTCAATGAGAACAAATACATTTATCGAGGCCCATTTACTTTTAAAGTGGACGAATATTTAATTAAGTACTGGATTGTTTTTGTGGTTCTTTTTTGGTTATTATAATGGACGTTTAATTATCTTTCGATACACACAACATCGAAGGCTCCAGTGCCACTTGTACTAGAAACAGAACTGAATACTGCACAATAACTCATTCAAAATTGGCGTAGAGGTAACTTTTTTAATTTACGGTTCAGAATAAATGCACGCTCCTCCGTGATTTATTGCGGAACACTGTTTGTAATATTTTAATCAAAAAATGTAAGAGAACGTTATCGCCCTAACGTTATCTTGTAAGTGTAATTACTTTAGGATTACACCGAAAATATATTATTTTTATTAAACCTACCTACTACTTTTAAATAAAATTCCTTGAATACCTTCTTCTGTATTTCACTTTCACTGTAATGGTACTATGTACGTATCTTTTGTCCAAGATATATTTTATTTTACTGATATCAGAATAAAAGGTATTGTTCTCATAAAGCCACAATGCTTTTCATATCCGTTGGGACGAGAAAAAATTCGAATGTAAATTAAACAATGAAATATGCAACAACAAAATAACAAAGCAGGCCTTTACATCAGATTACTCAACAAGGCTTGGATATACGATATTCAAACTAATCCTACAAAATTCCTGAAGGGGGTGCCCCCGGCCCGGCCGCCCCATCCACCCATGTAGATACTATCATAAGTCTCACGAGCCGAGAAAGCTACTATTGTCAAAGTTATCAGCACATGTTAAAGCGAGATTTACGGTTTGAATTCATTTATTTCCAAAGATTACAAATCACTTTACAGAAATAAATACTTAATATTACTAAATTACGTACATTTTTTTGTCCAGGAGAAGCAAGAGCTAACAATGTTTACATTTTGATATGAAGTAAGAAGGTAGTTCATAAAAGTTTTGTATTGTCTACCGCCGATGCGCTCGCTCTGCGGTTGAGTTCGAAATCTAAGGGCACGTTTACACCAGGAGCAAATAAAATTTATTAGTTAATTTAATTAATTATTGTGTCTTTTTAAGATATGGCATTTAAGTAGTTTTTTGAATAATATTAATGATTGCGTATTTTTAATGTCTTTTGGTAGTGAGTTATACAGTTTTGCCCCCTCATGTATTACTGTTTTTTTTCCATAGTTAGTTCTAGATCTAAATAGTTCATAGATTTAAATAGTTTTATCCGCCGAACATAAGTTATTGTAGTTCGCTTGACTTTGACTAAGTTGAACTCTGCCTTTGAGGCCAGATCAATCAATATCTTACATTGAGTATATTACGTTACGCCCGGTGGCCGTTAGAATGGTATCGCAGCCATTGTGCCATGCGTTCTCTGCTCATGAATATGCTGCCGGCGAATGACGGTCAAAACAATAACCAGAGGACGATAACAAAGGTTTTACAGGTGTCTGATTTTAATGAAGCGACTATAATGAATCGTGCCTACGGAATTCAGTTAGAAACGGGGGAAAAGTTTTATCTCGGCGTCATGGGTAAAGATAATGTTATTTCTTTATCTTTAAGTCTGTGCAAAAAAAGAAAATTACGTTGTCTCCGGTGGGTCCAGAGGAAATTAGAGGGCGCGACGCAGAACTGGTCCAGTTATCAGTTGGTTAAAATGCAAATTGTTCTCTTTTGTTTGGTAGCGCCGATCGACAGAGCTCGCCCGCGCTAAACAAAAACATGGCAAAAATGCTAAACACTCATTTATAGGCGACGCAGACATATCCCCTTTCATCGTTTTAGCAGAATTTCAAAAGAAACTATTTAGTGACAGTGCCTTCACTCCAGAATAAACGAATACTCTCCTGCAGATGTCTCGCAGTTTCAGTTTCACAAAATCTACGAAAAACAAACCTACACAAAACTGAATAAACTTGTTCCATTACTACATTGTTTTAGTTCGTTTTGCTTCAATATTTTTCTTCGCGGCACATATTTATTTGCAATAGGATATTTGGTATCTACCGGCGACCAAGTTTGGTGAAATAAAAATACAAGTTGCGGAAACCTGGCCAAATAAGTCAACTTAAGGAGTTTTCAATTTTTGAAGTAGTATGGGATTATCATAAAGTTTCTGCGATATGCAAGATATTCTAATATTAGCTTTTGGTATAAAAAACGTAAACATCAAAACTTAAAAAAAAAACAAAGTATGTAAAAGTTATTATTTTTTTCTATTCGTTATAAACTAATGCGTGAGTGCGATCCAATCTGATGTAAGCACTGATGCAATCGTTGATGGTGAGGCGCACTACTTTATTAAGAGCCTGTTCACACTAGCCTTGGTTTAAGTTATTGGTTATAACATCACCTATCTGTTAAAGAAAGAAAGGAAAAATACCGTACTTTTATAGCATGACTGGTAATAAGTGATAGATACTTAAACACGTGATTGTAAGTATGAGTCGTGATAACAAACAAATTGTACATACGGACTAGGGTAGCCGCCCATACTTCATAATAAAGTAGGTATTGTACTTTATTTCAGGTAACTGTACCTACTCTATACTTTGTAAGAACAATTAAGTACTTGAAAATACTTTATTTCACATGATTTGATTTCTTTGAGATTTTGGTATTATTGTTTTTTTTAGTTTTTTTTCGCAAAGCGAAAGTAATGGATTGGTGCTGAATCTAAAAAAAATATTGTGTATTCCCGCCAGTTCAGCATTCAAGAGTTTTTTTTTGGGGGCTGTATAGTAAATGGCGAGACGAAAGAAACAAAGCGCCTCAGAAAATTAAAAATTATTAACTTGTTTAAGATTATAATGTTACTGTGCAATTGCTTAGTACGAATACTAATTTGATACAAACTGCAAAACAGCAATAAAAATGTTTTTATACATAATAATAAAGGAAAAAATATGTATTTTATTTGCATAAAAAAGGTGCCAACCCTATCCGGGACCTAACCTGAAATCGCGACATAAATCAGCAAGTTCAGTACATTTTGACCAGTTAGGCGAACATAAATGTACTGACCAGCAGAATTTTTTCTCCATTTCAGGTTTAATCACCCTATATACGTATAGCGCGACAGGTCATTAAAAAATCTATTAGTGAGATTTCAGATCTGTTGAATAAAAGTTATTTTTATCATGACAATAATCACGTGTTTAAGTATCGGTCACTATATCAGTCACCTTATATATATGAAAAAAAACTTTAAACTGTTCTAGTTTTTGATATTGTTGTACTTTCATTTTATTAATTTGTATAGGTAGTAGATTTGTGGAACGTTTTATCTATTAAAATATTAATTTAGTTTATTCATACATAATTAAATGCTCCAGTGTGTTTAAAAACACCGTTAGTTTACGTACTTTATCATAATAAATTACGTTCATTTCTTTGAACAATACTCGATTATACTGTAAATTATCAAATTTAAATGAGATTTATTACTTTTCATATTATATCAAGAGCATACTCCCATGTAAGTATTATTATTACATTGTCACGGTGTTTGCAACGATCCAAGGGCATCACACAACTGGATTCCTTTACTATCAATCCGTTAAGGTTTCTCGTTTTGTGTTTGTTTCCTTAAACTGTAGGAAAAAATAACAAACGGAGCAGATGTATTATTACGATGTAAAAGATATAATATAGATTCACAATACGCTGTATTTGATAAACAAACGCACAATAGTAACCGCACTCTCGGTCGATTGAGAGGACACGCATGTAGGCGGAGAGAATTTATCCGAGCACTTTTAGAACCCTATTGAATGGGAACTCTTAAATCAGTTTCCTTCACGTCTGTACTTACCCCTACAAAATAATATATTCGGAAAGTTCGTGAACGGAATACAAACAGGCGCGGGTCGCCTGGAGTGCCACTGCCGCAGCATGAAAGGACTCGAACAAAGAACAGAGGGCACCTCATGCGAACCTTACATTACGAGGACCTTCTTTTGATTTTACTTCAAACCATTACACACAACCTCCATTAATTTTAACCTCTATTACAT
Source organism: Mythimna loreyi (assembly GCA_029852875.1). Lineage (NCBI taxonomy): Eukaryota > Metazoa > Arthropoda > Insecta > Lepidoptera > Noctuidae > Mythimna > Mythimna loreyi. The sequence continues at coordinate 10,382,815 of CM056786.1, forward strand.
TGAGTGAAAATCGGATTACAAACTTCAAATGAAAATTAACGTAATTAAAACAATTTCCCCGAAACAATGGCCGCTCGAGCAGTATTCAATTGCTATAAAATAAATTCACGTTATTATTCGATGAAGCGTTTCCACATCCCCTTTACAGCGATCGCTACGGAAAAGGGGCGTAATGCAAATAATCGAGATTAAACTTGATTACAAAAGTCTCCCCTAAAACGACATAAAAACTAGAAGCTTTTAGATTACTTGAACCGCAGCCACAACAAAGTTTCAGAATAATAATTCACAAGAGGATTAGCAGTGTGGATAATGCTGTCGCAAAATAAATCACGGTTTAAAAAGTGTTTAAAAGGGGTGCGTCGTAGTGATTTGTGTGGTGAGCCGTGACGCGGCGCGGGCAGGACGGAGTGTGGCCGCGGTACAAACATGGCCAGCGCCGCCCACTGCGCCACGCCTGCACGCCCAAGATAAAAATATGCTGCCTTGCTGACTTCCAACGTGCCCAAGACATGACACCGACCCACTTAATACGTTAAACGATGTACTGGTACAACCACATTAAATTGTTCGCACCTAAAACAGAAAATTACAGCGGTAATGCTTACCAAATGAGGGGACGAAACCATTAAATATAAACAGGTCAGGTATACACTTCACCGCGTTCGCCTACGTAATATAGGATTCGGTTAAAAGGGACGCACGTATTTCCATAATCGTAATCAAATGATTTACAAATATTGACCTCTTTGCTACGATATCCAAATACTGAAATCATATTTTCCAAAAGCTGTTTATTGTGATCTATTGTGTTCAGTCTAAGCCTTTGATCTAAACCAATTTGTATTTTAGAGTAGGTAAAACAATACGGTCAGTTTTTGGTTAACAATATTATTTCCCTTGAGGAACTTCAATTTTTAGAGCATTGTTGTTGGATTATTAAAATGTCTAAGTATGGTAACTGGTATGCCAGTTGTTATAAACTACATAATAATTCGAAACTTGAAAAGAATTATGAAGCTCTAGGTAAAGAATTTGAAACATTTACAAAAGAGTGAGAAAGCTCAAAGATTCCGCGAGACTCAAGGAAGAAAGCAGCGGCGTACATAGCTACAAGCTCTATAGGGACTGTTGGTATTCATACAGTGTTTTAACCAAGCCAGCCTCATATTTATCATGCTGTGTCTGTAATAAAGTTTTCGTGGGACAGCACACACTAGCTAAAAATATGGTACGTCGACTTTCTACCGCTTTTTCTACAAAAACAACAAAGGTTTACGCTTTGAATGTGGTCCACGCGAACGTGGCGATTTAACGCTGGGCGAATTTTAAAACTTGACGTCGTTCTTTTATACCTCGAACAATATTATGGAACTTTAAATACTTATTTTACTTATAAAATTATCCTGGCACATGTTTTTGTCTTTAAGGGTTGTTTTGGGAGCATGTTTACGTAATGTCCAGCTGTTTTCAATGGCCCGACCTTATGCTGCCGGACGGCCAGGATGTTACATGCAATAAATGCTAACTACCTAGTAGTTTTTCGCGTAGACTTTTTGCAAAACTAACAATATTTTCCGGAAAATCTGTTGTACATTTGCGTGCATTAGCTGTAATTCTGATGAGTCTATTAAGTGTCAAGTGACAGTTAACATTCGGGGCGCGGAATGTCGCAACATAACAATTACATTGAGTGCTCGGCAGCCATGGCGGAGACATTTACATTGATATTAGCACATTGTACTTATAGGTCACATGAAACTTATTATTCATGGAACTGACAAGCTATTTCGGGTCAATTCACACTGTATTGCCAATATTGTTTCAGTCTCGACAGAATTTTAGTGAGGCGTGAATATTTTGTGGCATGGGAAGCTAAAACCTTTTAAAGTAAAGTGCCACGCTGTACAACATAATTTATTCGAAGTAGTTAAGTCTCTAATTACCTCGTCTCTAATTAGGCAATGAATAAAGAGATAATTTAATTAGTTAGACATCAATGAAATATTAAGGTCATTATAAAGTTCAAATTCCAAAGAATACTGGCAGAAAGTTCACGTTAACTTACTAAGCCTGCGTCTACACGCTTAATCCCCCCATAAATAATATTTGAGCCATCATCAGATTTTATCTTTATATAAAAACATTTTCATGGTACACAATCGAATTCTGTGTTAAGAAGAGATAATAAGGAATTAATGTTAAGAACACCTTTTATGAAAAGAAATCTAGTGAAAAGCAATATAGTTGGAACAGTAGCAACGAGTCAACGTTTGACTTTCACTTAAATATATAATATAGAGACACGGATAAAGGACACTCTCACGTTGGTAATCCTCTCTGAGGTCGGTCACAATACTAACATTTTATCTATACTTAAAAGGGATAATATTTACAGCTAGTGATTCAAAATGGAGCTCGTTTCAGCTCCGTACGCACATAAAAGAGCGTCGTTAGGAAATTAGTATTAATTAGATGTTACACTAAACTACCAGTAAAACGGGTACTAATATAAAGTTTGGGGCTTGTTTATATCTGCAATTAGACGGAAGAGTTTAAAGGTTGTCATCTCGGAAGACGTGAGGGTTGCTGACCGCGGGGGAGGGGTCACAATCACGCGTCTTTGCATATTAAAGATGCCAATCAAGCTTGTGAGGCCCAGTGCTCGTTACTAGAGGCGCTAAATGCTCTGGCCGCGGTGAGCCCGGCCTCAAGGAGCAGATTAATTACTCCCCGGGCTGCCAAAGTCTATCTCGACTCCGTCTGATTTATTTTTTCTTTTGGCACATTCCGGCGAATATTATATTATCTACTTCTGGGTTGCATTAGGCTACCCCTCGTTTCTGTATTAATCAAACTTGTATATCTCTATACGGTACGATAAATATGTTTATGTTTCCATATTTTTATAGACAGGCGAAAATATGTATAAGATAACATATATTTAGATAGAACATCAGATGCTTATCAAACTGCGTAAGTCATATGTGGGTCAAACAGGGAAAACGGTCTGACATGGAGATCGTGTGCAACCAACCAGCAACCTGTCACTACGAATGTACAGGTGGATCCCGACCATTCACTCAATGTGGTTTTGGTCTGTTAAGAAAATGCCACCTCTGTATAAAGATATATTTCAGTAAATACCATTATTCTCTTACACAGACAAGACGGCTTGCCAAGTTGACTGTACAATGCGGCTTCAATGAATACCAGATTGTTTCCCCGACCCTGCTTCTTCATTTTAACGGTTTCCTATTGCCAGCCTCCGCTTTGTTTTAAGGAAGCGTTGTGCTCTCATTAGCGACCTTAAGACAAGTTTCTTCAATCTTGATACGGCAAAATTGCGGTTTCTCAAGAAGCGACTGTCATCGAAGCTACAACCCTTTGTATAATACGAATTTTACTACCTCTGGGTAAATCGCTGCTCCACATCAGTTCTGAATTAGTAATGTCAGTTAAGGTTCATAGATTATGTTTACAATTCGTATTACGCATAATTCACAGGTTGTTCGAATGTTCGGCACAGTGCATGCGGCTTGGGTAATTTACGCAACTAATTGTCGAATCGGGTAACGATTTGATGCAAATGTATATTTACTTGCCCAAGTTAGGCTCGGCTAGTATTGATGGAAATTTAAATTATGTTACTAGTGTAGACTTGTACATGTACCTACCACAACAAACTTATGAAAGAAGATATCAAATAGAAATCCAAAAAAATGCAGACAAAATGCTCGAGGTATTAATAATTTCAGGACGCATTCTTTACAACCGGAATTCTAATGCCAAAAAATATCAAAGAGATGCACGCATTTTACTCATAGAGCGGACGACGGTACACAAACAGTATTCGGTGAATTTTAGAGAATATATGCTCGCAGAAAATATCTTATTATTTTATTGGCTTATTGAAGCCATACTTTATACTCACACAATATTCCGAGTATAAATATCTGTAGGACGAATCGAACAGCAAAAATCTAAATATTACGTGAACGGATTACCACATATAAAGTCAGATCATGAATATTACACGCACGATAGCAATAATCCTGTAAGAGTTTTATAAGGATCGTAAAATTATCGTTTACGTCCATTACCGCAGCGTGAGGTTGGCCTTGTCTGATTGCTGCCATTCACAGAATACTGATCGCTGTTTAATAGCGCTACCTAATCGTGGAAGATACTTTGTAGGTGAGTGAAGTAATGCGGAGGGGAACCTTCAATTGAAATGAAAGAGCTACTCACGTTTATATTCATGATTGTGCCGATTACAGAAAATTATGTAACACGTCTTAACGTTTGTTCTGGGAACTTAATATCGAATAAACTTTTATATTGCTAATACAAAGTTTCACCAAAAAGCTTGGTCGAGATGTTTACATGAAACAATACCACGACTGTTTAGGTACAGGAAATAAAACCGAGGATAAATTAATAAAGGAACATATATGAATCTTTAAGCATATTAAAATTAACTTCTACTTCATAAATATTGGGGCAATTACCAAGGCTACTTTGCAATATTTCAGAGGCAGGAAGCAATAATCTGCAAACTAGGATGTGGGCTCAACCTAATCATGTCTGACGGTATCCGAAATCGCTTTCATTTGTAACTAAAAACGTTGAATCAGACCATTTCCGATTACCATCGAAATTACACTATTAGCCGATAGATCAAAGCGTTCTGTTCAGACGAAAAAACACGAAGAACTTACTCAGAATACATTAACTCCGAGAAATGGTAAGAGAGGTAGGGGTTTGGCACATAAACAGGAAGTAATACATACATAAATTATGTAAATGCATACCTATTTATCGGGAAAAGGTAGAGGCTATGTTCAGTAACAGACTGCAACAGGCTAATGCCCGATTCTATCTTACAAGTTGTTATTGGTTAAACGAACACTTTCGTATCTGCTCTAACATCGAAAGATCGAAGTGAAGTCCTATACTTTAGCGTAGGTGACACTATCGTCCTTAACTAGCGTTTTTAGATAAAATTTTCTTTAGTCTTTTCGAAGGCTACGACTGTTGAGCAGTCCTTTTGGACACAAAAACTGTAGATAATTCAGTGATACCGAACCCTATTTTTTATTCTTCTCAGAATATTTTGTGCCAAACACGGTCTTGGTTTTCTCTTGACTCAACTGAAATTAACAAGTAACATGTGTCCAAAGCCAAGCAGGACAAAGAACAGAGTAACTACAACATAACTTTGGAACTTACGAAAGAATGTAATTAATAGGTATGAATACCACACGGACATCGATTTACTGAAGTAAATAGATGTCTGTGTGGGTCCCTACGACAAAGGAATTCCTACGTACCAATCGAAAGAACTGTTTTCGGTGGATAAGGAATTTACCGAGTCTGTGATTAAAGTAATAAAATATTAGGACTAGGATTTACCGACGGGCCCGTTTGAGAAAATACTCTACTACTAAAAAGTGATTATTCGGTTCAAAGGATCCGATAAACAGTTTTCGAAGCTTCGAATTTCTTCTACTTAAATACCAGCAAACAAAAATCATCGATTGGTTTGAATGAGGCGTGAAACCGATGAATATTTCAAATAGGTCAGCCGTGAGGCTAAATTAATCACAACTTCATCTAATTGATATAACGCCAATTGTTCGGGTATTTTGTTACGTTAGAGTTTTTGGACTTTAATTATTTAATTACCTCAGATTTAATTAGAAACTGAAGGGAGATACCGTTTTGATAAAAGTATTTCAATTGAGTGGGTTATCTGTTATGTTATTGTTTGATCTACTTTTCACCTAGTCGGGTATTTGATACCCTTTATTACTGACTAAGATTAATCTAATCATCAATTGCCAAGATCAACGTACAACAAAAAAAAAATACGTGTGGCACTCGGGGACTGCCGCGGTAAAGCTATTGCATAGCATTCTGTATCAACTTATGCAATTATAATTATTTATTTTTATTTTATTCATACAATATTTCTTTTTCTTTGATATTAATTCAAGTTACACTTTTTGAGCGTGGTGACCGATAGGAAAACAAATAAAGTACACGTACAAGTTGTAGATAAATACTCATACACCTATATACTTTCTCACAAACAGCTGATTATGTATTCGTCCGATTTCGGAGCAGCTCGTCTCGATTCGGGCGAGTTCCGTAAAGTCGTACAATGCGTCTAATCGCACGACACACAGCGCCGTGTCGAAGAGTGCCGAACTGACACGACGTTAGACGATGCACGGCCTTCAAGCCACACCTCCGTGCCCGTCGGAGTGGGGAGCGTGGGGTTTTTCCTTACGGAATTTCTGGATTTAGTCCCCGCGCTCAAGGCCTGCGATAGAAGCTATGCAATAGCTTAAAAACTTAAATTGTTTATTTAGCGCAATATGCGCAACGCGGCATCAACGCGATGAAAGGCGAAGTGACCAGCGCATGGTAAGAATTTTTTTATTAAATAAATAAATAATAAATGCACTTTGTTCATTCATATTCAAAACACTTTATACACAAATTTTACAAGTACAGCCGTTCACTGTTGTAGATAAATACTTATACACCTATATACTTTCTCACAAACAGCTGATTATGTATTCGTCCGATTTCGGAGCAGCAAGTCACTTTTTCAGGCATCTTGCGGACATTTCTCGTACTCATTTTAGCAGACATTGTTTTTTTGTGCGTTTTTCCCCTAATTTAGATGTCTTTTTTATAAGTGGCAATAATTAATATCGGGGAAAATATAGTTTAGTATAATGGCAACACACCTGTGCACGAATTTCTTTTGATGTGCCTAAATGCTATGTTCCAAGTCGGTGGAAAGAATGAATGACAGACGTAAATCAAGTGTCAATCAAGTTCCGCTACTCCCTGACAGATGTCGCTATTTCACTATACTGCTTTATCGACTTGTTTGAATTCAAATAAAAACAACGAACAGCTGTTGTGGGAATTTTCTTTATCACTTATCCTGGACGTGTTTTATCACCACACTCCATTATAATTATGATTATTTTGTAGGCTATTGTCTTAAAATTTGTATATTTACACTTAAAGCACTGAGTTTATTGAGGTTTTAGTCAATGTTTATATATTTGAGAATCAATGTTTATATGATAATCCGGTATTTTTAAACTATGATAACACTGTTACTGTTTGTTTATGAGTCTATCATCACTTTTATGAATTATACACTGTTTGAATACTCCTTTTTCTATTTTAAATAATTATTTAATTACGAGCACAATAACATTTAATGTTTACTTGTCAGCTGTCAATATTTCATCGTAAAGTCGTACAATACGTCTAATCGCACGACACAGACACACAGCGCCGTGTCGAAGACTGCCGAACTGACACGACGTTAGACGATGCACGGCCTTCAAGCCACACCTCCGTGCCCGTCGGAGTGGGGAGCGTGAGGTTTTTTCGTTACGGAATTTCTGGATTTAGTCCCCGCGCTCAAGGCCTGCGATAGAAGCTATGCAATAGCTTAAAATTGCAAAAACAAAATTAATAGTGTAGCTTATTTATGATTCAAAGATTCTTCCAAATAGAAGTTTGGCATAAGAAATAATATGTTATTTTTTAAACATTATTGTTTAAAAAATAACATATTATTCTTCATATTATTGAGTGAACAAGCGTAATGGCCGTTCTTATTCATAGTTCAACAGATTCTTTTATACTAAGTAACAGGTTTCTTTTCTCTAAGTAACTCTAGATCAAGATAAGGTATCTAAAAGTTGACACAAAGTAAACGTTGGAACTGGCTCAGAATAAGACCCACATACGCTTTTCTCGCCTTTATCCTCATAAAATAAGCTTTTTGAACATCTCGAGCGAACTTGATCTGCCGAGATCAAGATATTCTGCGTTCATTTGTATGACACCGACTCCTGTATGCAAAACGAGTTAGTCAACCAGAAGAAGTGGGACACAGCTTGTCCCACTTCATATTTCTACTAGGCTCACTTGTTTATTATTAATATGAACCTGTAGGAACCTCTGCAAGTGACGGCTATTGTTCTCAAATTTATAAAGACCGACTCTCAGTTTCTGGAGGAAAAAAGAAAGTTCAATGTGATATTTGAATGTCACTTTATGTCACTTTACTCAGTATAAATTAAACACTCCACTACCATTCTGGAGTGTTTATTCTAAAATCTCTTAAATAGCAAGATAAAACAAAAAACGGTAGCTCAGTAAAGAAGTTAACAGTCCAGTTTTATCAGCGAGATAGCTAATGAAACAACGTCCATTTAACTGCGGAACAGTTAGAATGACATTAAGGGATTTTGCACAACTGAAAGCTTCGAAACAACAGATCGATTTAATAGTTCAAACGTGTTATGGGATCAAGACAAAATTAAGAGCTTTAGCGAACAATACTGAAAGCTTACTGAAACTACGATAAAACAGTTCATATAATAGTGAAATATCATTGTCGGTGTCAAGACAACTGTCATGTTACTTATTCATGTTATTAATGAAACTACTCGTAGCGTGTCGAGCTCTATTAAGCAATGCGTAATAAGAATATATCGACACAATTCTGCGAGGAACAAAAACAGTAATGGTTTACGGATAAACGATTCAGAGCCAACAGCAGACGGTTAATCAAGAGTGCGTAGGAGTGACAAATTAGTCCCTCCAAGTTGGGAAGGCCGGCCGGACACCCAGCTCTTATTAAAATAGCCATCTATTTTTCGATCCTTTTCCATTATCATGGTGGATTTTGTCGGCAGTTGTTTGACATATTGGAATCAGCAACAGCCTGTCGAACAGTCTTTTGTAATAAAATATAAACGGAGACGCTCTACGAGGAAATCTCCCAAACGTCAAGTTAAAGGTCATCGGTGCGAGAGGAAAATGATAGATGGAATCCCGGTGTTCACGAAAGTAACGAGCATCGGCGAATAGAAGAAATATGTGAGGTCAACCGACTGACGGCGGCCACACGTTGTTGGGATCGAGCACAAAATAGATTACGGTCACCGCTTACAACTTTATTCAACCTGCGCCCGGTCCATTCTGAAGATCAATAAAGAAGCTGCTTTGATTTCAAATGAGCGCTGGTCGGTTAAGGTCCTGGATCGGCGCGCCTTTATAAGAGCACTTCGAGGTAACTGAGAAGTTTCTTTAATCTTCACGGTAAAGAGAGTACTTTGGTAAATGTTTCAATTAAAAGTTCCATCAAATTTTTGGTGTCAAACTACCAAGTATGGAAATGTTGAGAAACCGACAAGTTCGTACCGCGAGTTTGTGAATTTCAACACTCTTACAAAGATATAAGTAACGTGTCGTAAATTATTATTACAACGCTATTGAGAACAGTAAGAAGCTAACAAGTGCAATTTATTAGAATTAAGAACTCATTCCGAACATCTCCCTATCTCCGAACCTAATAAACATTTCTAGAAACGGCAAAACAACACTAAAGTTACTGAAGTGTTACGTTTTATGAAATAAACCAAATAAACGAAGACATTGAGAACTATGTAGTCAAATGATTACTGCAAAATTAAGTAAAAAAAGAATTTAATGCCGTAGTTAATGGCGCAAAATAATTCGCACCTCCCATAAAGGTGCGAAATAAAATGGAAAAATTGCCATCTTCACTTGAGTGCTCACAACATTTTAAGTTCTTTGCTGATATAATCGGCCGTATTTAAATGCGGCAGTGGAGGTAATAAATTTCCCATTGACGACGAGACGAAGAATTGAACAAAAACGGCTCTTGTTGAATTCAGAGCTCAACAATAGATAATTTATCGTGGTCGGCTCAGGCACGCCGCTCTGCGTAAAATAAAAACGAAGGTATCTATCTTCAGGGGGCCATAACTACACTCATTCCAGGATGTGAGCCAGTTTGCACTGTTACTCCGAAATGTATAATAACTTGGATCTAAATCTGCCATTATCATCCTCTTGTGCTTGCGGCAATAACGTGAAGAGGAAAATGATTACACCGACGAGCGGGTTTGTTCACGGAGAACTTTTTAACACTAACGGAAAACATTACCATCAATCAAAACATTCCACTGAAATTAATTTATTTTTATGTTGAGCAATTCAAATAAAAACTAGCAATTATACTAAGTGGATCCGTATCGTAAAGGTTTCTGCACGCTAAGCTTAATTTCCAGGCGGATTCATCATTCTCTTTTACAATTCGTTTTGCTAAATTAGCACTCACTTCTTTACAGAAATATCAAGCTGTCCTTCGGCCCGGAAAGTCACATTTTATATTTATTTCCTCTTTTTTCAGTTGTATAAATAAAACGAAACTCTGCTGAAAGATATTAACACTGAATGAATCTGTGGAGACTTAATATCTCCAATTTTTCTTCAGTTTCTTTTGAATATTTTGTTTTCACGAAACCAATCAGCTTTTTATTACGCGTAAGTAAATTCATGTTGTTTCATTAATCGTGATGAAAAAGCGTTGGCTAAAGAAATAAAACTTAAATGTTCTTAAGAAAAATAAAAGTAAAATTAAGTTAAATTCCTTATCTAAGGTGGTATGTTTTGATTTGCAAACATTGGAAAATAATAATAGCCGTGTTCATGACTATGGTTACAAAAATGAGGAAGTTAAACTCCGAGGGTTGGAGAGACAGGTAATTCCAGCCAATAAGGAAATTATCACGTAATTTATTTGGTGTCTAAATACGGCCGGGCGCTCCTTATAATTGTCTTTATCTACTATGGCTTATGATAATAGAAATTCGGATGGTAAGGAATTAAGACAATGACGGTTTTCGTTCAAACACACCTTTGTCTTACGGGATAAAGGATGTCACTCATTGCTTTAATGGTGTCGAGATCAATCCTTCGAATTTGTCGCACATTTACTGAAAAGCCTCGACTTGTCACTGATGATGACTGTTGGACCCTCATCTGTTACTGCCATTTATCTACCCACAACCGTATTGTGTACAAAATCAAATTACTCATGAAAAAGAAAATCACAAAATATTTTAATAATTCCGTGTTAAAACTTAATATTTTACGTGGGCATACATTTATTTTCGCGATAGCAGCGACCATGTCGCTCCTAACCGCGACGTGCGACCACTTTACGATTGTGTACCAACATTAAAGGCTCTTGTAAAATTCATAGTGCTCAACCAAATTATAATTCAGCTGAATGACCGCATCCGCAATCGTTACACGAACGGTACCGTACATTCGGGGTTTGTAACACAAATATATGCACCATAAATTCGCACATCCTTAGTCACGAAGTTAGATCGTTAACTTGTATTAAAGGAGATAGAAGCTGTCATAAACTGTGCTATAACTTATTCGTACTGTATATCGGATTGAACTAACACGAAGCATGCCAGAAGCAATTATTATAGCCTAAGTTAATAATAGCGCAACGATTCGACTGTATCATCTCTGATTGTTGTCCCCGAAGCCAGCATTGAAAGGCATCCGTGGGAAGAATTACAGATAACCTTTGGCTACCAAGTTTCGTTTTTTTACAGTCTAAAGGAAAACTAAATATATTTCAGTCACGTTCAAATCCCCGGCGACATTAGCCGATTATAGGATAAAAATCACTTATAATATTGTTACATTAACGAAAATATATTTCGACCTAAGGATAATTTCAAACTTCATTATGTTGAGAAGTTATAAAAGAAAAAGTTTCAACTTTTTTCCATTATCGGTAGACTAAATAACTAAATATTAATGAACTTAATTTCATTGTAAGCATAATCGGACTTATAATTTTGGTACAGCGGGGAATCAAGCCCCAGTTTTATGATAGAGAATGACGTAACCCACCACGCCAGCCTAATCGCTGCCGCCACCGCGATTTCGATCCCAATTTCTGGCCACCTGGCGAGCAATGGGTAGCTCGCTGTCCGACCATCCGGTAATCATCGGATCGTGCTCAAGTCGTCGACTGCGCGTATTGTTCCCGCGTGCCTCAAGGAGTTATCAGCAAACTGTAGGGAATCAGCAGAGTCAAAACCTCCTGGACCAATGGTTGATGCGAAAGCTTAACATCAGGACTCTGGAACTAAAGTCTTCTTCTTCTTCTCGAAAAAAACTAACTAAAGTAACGAACTAAAGTAACAAAGGAATGGGGTGGGTTTTTCGTCAGCAAAAGTCTGACACTATCGCTCCGCCCAGGGGCGGGTGATGTCATTGATGATTTTTGTCCATCGAATGAAAAAGCCCGCATTGATGAGATCCAATTTTGTCAACTTTCTTTGTTTTTTAAAATGCTGGATTTTTACTATAGTATCCATCATTATACTAAGTAAAGCGCTTGTCTTGGCCACCACAACCCATAATTTTCTCCTGCTGCTAATAATTTCAATTACAGCAGGAGAAAATCATTCAGCAAACCCAAAGCATATTTTTAATCGATTAAAAGGTTATTTATTTCTATTTAGATAAATTATTAAAACAAGAAAAATTACAATATTTAAAACTATTAAATAGGTTTTTCTGTTTGCTCGATGTTTAAAATATCATTAGTACTCGTAGGAACAGTAATTTAAAAATACATCGGCCTGAATAACTTAGTGAGTAAATATTTGTAAATAGGCATTACAGACTTCGAAGTTTTTTTTACGTTGACAAGGGTTCCTTACAAAATTCTGAGCTCATTATAAATCCATTTATAATCTTGCGGCAAAGATAGGTACTCAAAGAACACCCAACGAAGGTACTATAGGGGCAAAATCAGTATGAAAAAGCGGTAAAAACCTATCAGTCTGAACACGTGACGAGATTTCCATCCATTTATCTACCAGTGTTACAGAGACGATTGATGTTTTCAATCCACTCCTGATAATTGTTTTAACTGAATTTCCGTCATGTAAGGATATTTGGATGTTCGGCAAACGCCAAAAAAGTTTCGGGTCAAGGTAGAGAAATGTAATTGATCTAGAAGCAAATTAAATCACAGAACCTTTTTTTATTGTTGAGTGGACTGTTGTTTGTTCGTTCGATGAACAGAGGGCAAAATGTGTTTGATTATATATATGTAAATTAATGACGCTATAATAAGTCACTTCCTGGTTTTTAACGACAGTTTTCAAAATAAAGATTAATGAATGATCTAATAGACAGCTCGCTGCGAACAGTACTTCGCTTCATTAACATTAATGAAGCAATTATTCAGTAAAAGTACAATGCAATTATTGTCACGGAGGAATAATTTATTATTCCCGCATAACAATGAGATTTTAGCAAAAACAAATACATTATCTGCGTCCGTGTCAGTGGATGCCCAAGTGCCGAGGAGATATATTTTTCCGGCTCGCATTTTCACCGGAGCTCGCTTTTCAATTTATTTCGTCGTTTTAGCCGAGTGACGCCGTAATTACGGCCCCACGCCGCGCGGCTCGCCGCATAATCGGCAAGCTATTTTTTAAATTCGGCCGTTCGGCTACACGCGATGCCCATAATAACTGCGGAAATCAAGCGCATGTGTCTGACATCTCGGAAATTCGGTGTCACAGAGCAAAAAATATTCCCATAATATTAGAAACATCCACCTAGCGGATACGGATGCTACTCAGAGGAACCTGTGCCCGACATCAAATGATAAACGAGTGATCTGGCACCGGTCCGACTCACTACAGATTGTACGTGTTTTGACAGAATATTTTGCGTGCAATCGATCAGGACGAGACGCGACTTTCAAGGCTACAATTTCTCGCCATGTTATCAACGCGCCCTCATAGCCAAGACTATCAACTAGAATTTTATAAGAAGAATGATAGCGATATAAAAAACAAAGAACAAGTTTAACATAATTTTACGGGAGAGTGGGCGCTCGCTATAGGAACTGTTGGGATTCGAGGCGGCGTTCAATTCTCCGCGCTATAATGCCGCGATAAAAGAGATTGAACTTACTTGGTCCGTAATAAGCACTCCCTGTTCCAGTACGAATTACGAATAAACGATGCGCTATTTAATTAAAAATAGTGTACATACATCACAAACGAAATTAGGCGAGTCGGTTCTATATTTATTTTGATATATCTTAGCAGGTAGTGCTACGTCTGATCATAATTACGTTACTGGAGACGAAGGCGAGAGTGTAGCGCCTCAAGGTTACTGGACTCTCCTCGGCGAGGAAATACCTCAGGATATTGGTTTCAACGTGTAAGGAGTTCAATCTCGTTGCTTCCGTTGGGATAAAGTAATCTTTGTCGGCGATAAAAGCCGCTCTGTTTATCGATGAAAGGGAAGTCAAACCAATTTACGAAACTAGACACTGAAATTTTGGCAACAAAAGTAGCCAATTTATTTGATTTCTAAACCTAGTATCCCATCAAAATTAATGTGTAGCTATAAAAGATCCTATTTTATATTGTGATCTTAAAGGCAGGATTGAAATATTAATCGAGAGAGTATTCGATAAAAGGATTTATATCCTCATTGTTTATTTACGAGTAAATACGTCGGGTGCGTCAAGTATCAAATCAATCAACCTGATACTTTTGCTAATATAAACATAAAACGTAAAACGTTGCACAACACAAACGGTAAACAAAAACTAAACGCTTTAAATTCCAAAAATTATATACATATATTTACATATGGGGAAACATTTGCGTACAATCGCAAATGCCTATTGTTACATTCATTAATAAATTCCCATAATGTGCCCAATGATTCATAACAGGAACTAGGGATGATACATGGAGACTGTCTGTCGGAACCTTCCCTTGATTGTGGACAAAAACAATAGTGTCTCAAAGACGGAGCCGGAGTCCATTAGAGGAAATGTGTTTATGACAAGAGTGTGATCAATAGAAGGCCGGAGGGTCGAGAGGTCGGAGGTTCGAGGATACGGCCACACACGGACGTTATTAATAGTCGCTCGTGGCCAACCCTGAATGCCACCGGATTTCGAAGCACTAAATATTGTATACATTTACCATGTATATCCGACATTCGATGTCTATTCACTCGAAATATTATGAACTATTAATGGACGGAAGATAACTGCCTTAATTTGATGCATGTGCTCAACTGTCAAGATTGGCATCTTCGAAGGGTTTCTGATAAATGTTGTTACACTCGAGTTTGCTGACGACGATGTTGTATGAGGCATAACGATATTATCACAATTTACGATCCATGGCTATAAACTTATGATACATCCATCAGACGTTTTTCCAATAGTAATACAATCTGATTAAGCGCGCTTATTACCAAGAAATTGCACTTAGGAGAATCTTTGACAAACAACTAACATCTTACTTTCTACTGGGAATGGAACCAATTAGGAGAAGAATGTAAATTAAAAATCTTTAAGCAGAATCTTTTCAATAGTGAAAGGAACAGGTAAATAAATACCCTGCTTTCTTGGAAGTAACTAATGCAAGAAAACATATTATTGATTTCGTTGATTATCTGCGCAGATGATATATTCTAGTTTTGCATCGTGCAAACGTGTATTTATTTAACTAGTTTTTTAGTTTTTCGTAAACAGTAAAATAGTGGCTGCCGTCACGTCCGCACACGAATCAAATGCATTTCCCTGACACAGTGACTGAGAGCAAACATCGAGAGGCCTCGACAGCGCATCTGTCATGTAGCGCGCAACATTCAATTCAGTTATACGAAAATACAGCAAGTACCAGCGACACTGTCAATAACGCAATAAAATAAAGATGCAATAAAAGAACTCCACGTTCAATCGAATTGTTCGTCACTCTCTTTCTTTTGAAACATCGCATTCCCTGAAAGTGTGCAGTTGTTCTAAATCGAATTGGAAACGATGCGGAAATCTGCCACTGTATTCAACATTCTGTTCGTCCTCGAGTAAAGCATTAGTGAGGAATTTAATTTGTCAAGTATGATGCGCGTTCAGGTGCCGGAGTCGTTAGCGGAGCGCGACGTGCGACGTGTCGGTGCGCGGGACCCTACATACCCGCTAGCACCCGCGGTGTCGCGTGTGTGCAGCCAGCCTTAGCTCACAACTTACACGAATCACACTCACCACGTACTCGTATCGACGATGCTTACAAACATTGTTTTCAGTTACTATGACGAACCGATTTACGCGAAAGGTTGCATTTCATCTGCTTGATAAGGTAGTGAAATTACTACTTTAAACCGAAGGTCGATGCTTAAAGGACACGAACTAAACGAAATGTTAACATTTTAGGGAAAAAAGACGCTGACCACAGGTAACCAATAACTGGCTAGAAAATTTACGAGGGCATTTTAGTGGCAGGCAAATGGATGAAGCAGAGTAAGCAAGAAGATCGAAAACAGCGGATGTAGTACCAACGGGCCTCGTCTGCACATTAAACTAGGCTGAGGTGGAACGCATAAATTCTAGCTAAAAAGAGAAATATACTGACTTAAAAAAATATAGAGCTGCATAAAATGGCACTTGCGACCTACTTCAAAAAAGGATTAATATTGTCACGTTATACGGCCGACAGGCAAAAAGCAGTTTTACATTGCATTCTTATAACATTTTTAAGCTCAAAATGGACAAAAAATACTAGTTATCTGATAATGTTTACCTCTACCGTAGAGTACATAGTAAACATGGTGGATCGCTAACATCCATACGCGAGAAAACATTGTAAACGCTACAAACTTTTCAATTTTGAACAGTTCAATAAACTGAATTGTCCGACGCAATCATCGTGTAGTTCCATAAACCAATTTCATACAATACAAATCAATAAAATGAGATTCCGACGACGCAAAGAGATATCAGTTTAATATTCAGTAACGCAGATCTAACGAAGTAGTCATAAACGTCAGTGGCATGCGTCATAATATGGAAAGTCGACATCCGAGGCGGATTCATGAGCTCTTTTATGTAACGTCACTTGAAGTCGTAGAAAACTTTCGAGTCGGTATATGAGAGTAACAAGTGGAACGGCAATCACAGTTCCGAGTGTGTTCGAGCGCAGACAAGTGCTGAGACGAAATCATTTTATGCATTGTGCTCAGTCAATCTGCGAGCGCTTAGCAATGCAATCTCTCGCATAATTCTTGAGCTTAATCTGTCCCGGAGCATCGCATCTCAGCCGTGACATCGACGACGACGAGAATGAAATATGGCTGGCTCGCTGAGCACTGCATCGAGCATTACCTTCACAAAGTAACCCTGTACAAAATTAAACTACACATTAATTCATTTTGCTAAGCGCTAACTTTTTGATATGCGGTTAATAAATGAACAAGTTATAACGATACAATGCTGCATTTATATATCTGTCCTGCGGTATTTTATGTGCCTCTCCCTAAGTGCATATAGGTACTGTTTCACATGCACTAAAACCAATATTTTTGGACCAGGTTCAGTAAACGTATATAGAAGGAGTACACCCAATAAATATATATCTAAGTTTCGAGCAACAAATCTAAATCGCTTTGATTTTCAATGGCCGAATAACGCAGTAGGTAGCTTTCAACGCCTAGAGCGAGAAAGATACAAATCGAAAAAGACCGATGAAAACATGGAAACTAAGTTACCCACCGCTCGTATAAATCCGACACAATAAAAGTACGCCTCTATCGGTACTGTCATTTATTTTTAACGTAGTCACGAGAGGTTTGTGAAACCGTGTCGATAGCATTGTTTTTTAAAAAGACATGACATAAACAATTCCTTGTCTCTTTGGAAACGAGTTAGGGGAAAATGGCAAATGCTTCAGGAACAGGTTCGATATAATGTCGGAAACATCGGTTGGGGAAAACATCCGGGGGTTCCCGCTCCCGCTACGGACCACGCGCCCGCGCCCGCTACGCCACCGTTCACCCACGCTCCGACGACCTCCAAGAAAGCAAATAAGCTCTAACGAAATGAAAAACAAATACTCAGTAGATACGTTCACCGTTTTAAAGAACAGACTTTGGTTGGAAACAAAATAAACAGCTTTATTCATCCTCATTTTTTGACGAAAAAATATAAATAGGTATCAAAGTGTTTGCTCCGTTTCGATACGTTTGCTCAGATACAGATTCACGTTACAACTCATCGTTTAATGGCTGATAAATCACAATTGAACCAGTGTGTTTTATGAATATTGTTCTTTTTCGAAATTTCAGGAAAAGACATAACATATGAGAACCTGTTTTTATGTTAACTAGGTATGCACACTATCAATAGCAATGAAGTAAAATGGGTCACTTCAATTATCATAAATATATTTATTTATCTAGTAGATAAAATACACAACTATTTACTTATTTAACGATAAAATAATTTAATTGTTGACTCAAAGCTCGAGCGAGGCGAATGATAATAAATTCCCCTTATTTTTATTATGGGAATATTACGCACGTCAAAATGCTCTGAAAGTGACTCATTCTCTGAAGAATACTGCTAAGCATCGTTTAATCTAACCGATCAAACGTAATTTGTTTGAATTTTCGAGACCGTTAGGGGCTGGGTTTAAGAAGCATTTAAAATATTATAAGGGATCTACAAATTAAGGTGTTTGATACCGCCTCTGTTAGCTTAGGTATTAAGCAAATTGTACCGCGCACCCGCAGAGTAAAGCTTTTTTTTACCGCTCACACTTGTTTGCCCGGCTTTTATTAAAATTCCGTTACTATTCAATTATGAATCCGTACCCGCCTAAACCTTGATTCCGTTACCTCGAGTTTTTGTAACTTGAGCCTATCATTATTTTTGGAATTCTCAAATAACAGACTAAGCAGTAAATGGAAACTTTAACAGATAGCTGTTGTTTCTGCACGAATACTTATGTCGAACGAAATTCCGAGTAGGCTCTAAATTGAAATGTATCAATCCAGGCAGCTTGAGTGAGCGAGGCGTCGTGAACTCGCGAATACGGCGTAATAATTCAACGTTCACACAATACACAAGTTCGATTTGTAACTCGAGCTGCGATAAACATTTAGTTAGAGAGCAGAGGAGCAGCGGCGCGGAGCAGTCTCTGAGCACCGCCAGCCTTGTTCTCCGCTCCAGTTGAACAAATTTGTGTCATTTGTTATAAGTACATGAGCGTAACAAGTAAGTGCAAACTGTCGTGAGTATATCCCCATACACATACAGTATCACAAAGAGCATTATATTATATTCGCTAATTATAAATAATGAATGAGAATAAGTAAATAACTGCTCCTTTAACCAAGTCTATCTAATCTAATCTACAACCGTTAACGCTAGTAAACAACTAATTAAATGTACAATGCGTTCCAAATAAGAATAGGATCGATTGCCATATTGTGACGTCACGATTTACTGTCAAATCGAGGCAAGATATTTTTAAAATTCTGTTTATTTACGAAAATTTTAATTTATTTACGAACTGTGAACGAAAATCAAATCCAATCCAGGTTTAATCAAAATCCAGGTTTTAATTTTACTCATCTCAGAGTTCTTTAATTTTGCGAAAATATCTACGATATGACAGTACGGCGTGACGTCACGACCTGTCAATTGATACTATTCTTATTTGGAACGCATAGTATGGGAATGACTTCATTTCAACCAAATTAGTAGCCAAGTTCATTCATTCAGAATGATAGAATGAAATGTAACCGTGTCTACAATGATCATCGCTACATCCTGTAGTTTTATGATATATTTAATACTTACGTTGAGGCGTTTTGATTGTAGAAAGAGACTCTCAAGAAACGATTGTAACTTGGCTAGGGGGGCAGATCGTGTAAACACAATCAGGCTATACATAAAAAACAATTTAAGACCGAAAATTCGATGCACACCTAGACAAAGGCTCCGTTATTTCCTTTCAAAGAGAACCTACAGTAGGTACAGTGGCAATATGTAATACATGTTTGTTGTATTACTGACAACGTTGGAATTTTTGTTTTCCGTATCGGAAAACTCAGTCAATTGCGATTCCACGCTTTTTCTACATTGTTTCCACTACACAAAGCTGAACCAAAATCGTATTGCAGCGTTCACACGGAGACTTTGTTTAAACGAGAAAATCTATCATAATAAAAACAAAGAGAAAACGACCGCTTTAGTGGAACCTACATTATTAAAAGTTATACTCGTATTTAATGCGAATTTAATTTATTTTCTAACAATATTGCTAGCTACTACTATTTCCATTTCTAATAATCGTTTTACTTTATTGCGTTTACGTGATGGTAACAAGTTTTGCAAACGTCCGACTCGTACAATAATAATATTAGTTATGTTTGTATACTACAAATCGCCGACAATACGACAGTTAATTAAAATACTCATAGTACTAGTTTATAGGAACATTATTAAACTACCAAAAAATATATATAAAACATAAAGGACGGAAATGTCCGAAATAAACGTTTATTATTATCATTATTATTAAAAAAGATTATCACTTAAAAGCATCGGTACAATAACGATGATTGGTTTTTAGTTGGCAAGAGAGTTTTTTTTTTTGTAATTGTGACGAACAATATGGGTAGAGCTGACGGTTCACATCAAGGGTCGTCTCTCAGCCCTTATCTTTTCCTAGTGATAATGGACGCTCTGGGTTCGGACATTCAGAAAGAGGCTCCCTGGTGCCGATCGCCGAGAGCGGACCAGAACACATTGGAGGTGTGATGGCACAGACTATAGAGTGTTGGCCTGAAATTGAGTACTACGATTGCATCACTGCTTCCATCGGATTCCAGCAGAAGTACGAGTTTTTCTTTTTATTGATATAAACTAGTGCTAATCACACTTTATATCAAATAAAAACAATCCTAAAACGGAGTAGTTGTGTGACAGAGTGGAACAAAAATCATGTAACACCGCCCTCAAGTACAGGTATAAGGACAGGTAGTAGAAGAATACAGTATTACTATTACCAGTGGTATCAGTAGGTTTTGAGTTTCAGTAAATTTTCACATTTATATGTAGCGCTGGACAACGGTAACTGCTACACGCGGCTTTTTGTAATACTGCTGAAATATACCAATCGTTATATCGCTTCATCAATTAAAAATTGCTATGAAAACAGCATTTAACGGCCTATGGTAATATGATTAAATTTATGTACGTGCTTAACCGGACCACGCCCCACCGTTTAATAGCACGAATAACTTTTTACGATAAATACTTTTTCAGAATAGTAAATATACGTTTAGCTCAGCGATCTTAATTTAAGACATTTTAGGAGGACGTTTTGTGATAAGCTATCCACAGCAATTGTAAAGCAATTCCAGTCTTTTGTGTATTATTCACAACAAATAGATTTTATCTTGAGGTTCCTCGGTGATTATGTCATGAGTCGCGCAGATTCTTAAATAAGCAATTTACAAAAATGCTTTGAGAAGTGGCTGCGTCGTTAAGGCAAAAGTAGGTAGGAGTTTAGAAGCAACCGAGATGGTGCAGATAAGGAGTTCCACAAGGCTCAGTGTTGGGTACCGTTGTGGCTAAAAGTTTGGTAATCTTGTCAGTCGTGTTGGCCAGCCTCATAAGCCGCAAGTTTCGATCGCTACTATCTCCGTAGTTGCAGCCTAATTAGATTGGAAGGGGCGTATTCCCAGAGGGAATACTGAAACGCATACGGAAAGTGCACAGCACACAGCCTCGTAACGACACAAAAGGTAATCTTAACTCCGTATAGGTACCTAATTGCAATACGTGCATGAAATCCATAAGGTGGCAGAAACTAGATTTTGTTAGACGAGGAATCCCACTGGAGAGGAAATACCATTGCATTTCGCGTGAGAAAATATTTAAATTCAATTCAAGCTAAAAGGAGTTGTATAAAACTTGTCTATAGATAAAGAAGGTTGTATAAAATGGCAGTACATTAAAATCTCGCGAGCAATCAACAGATTAAAGGAATTGTAATACATTTTGTGACAATAAAAGTGGCTGCAAACTGTCTTCAAGTCAATACAACAAACCATTAACTGTTTT
Organism: Mythimna loreyi; assembly: GCA_029852875.1. NCBI lineage: Eukaryota > Metazoa > Arthropoda > Insecta > Lepidoptera > Noctuidae > Mythimna > Mythimna loreyi. Next base: position 10,404,659 of record CM056786.1, read on the forward strand.
TATCAATGAAGTAATGTTTCTCTCACAAGTAGTATTATTGGTTGAATTAAAGAGAAGGAAATGTTTTGTCTTTATTTCAATTTAATTAAAGTTCATGGGGTACATTGTGTACACAAGTATATGTAGGGGAGCTTCTCATTTTCGCGAAGTACCACAGCGCACAGCTGTGGTCATTACGGTTCCTCGGAGGCTCGCATGCTAATTAACCAGAAGCCTCTTAACGTTCAAGTTCACCGACTATACCGACATCCGCTTAACAAGTTATCCTACAGTTAAATAACTTCTAAAAGTCGGTCACAGATACAAAAAGCTCTCTGTTCACATATTAACCCTTTCGCTATACCTGTGTACATAGCTTACGGCCCGTAAAAATGTCACCGGTTTGGATCCGGCTCATAATAAAATAAAATAAAATAAAATACACAAACATGTATGTATGACGTGTTCAAACGCGATTTTCACAAATTTGTTCAGTGAATCATGTCGCGCTGCGAGGCTAGCAAACAGACGCGGACCGGTGTCGACAAATCTACTAAGTTAAATTCTGACTAGAATCCGTAGCTATACTATATTTGAATGTCTCATCCCCCGAAGTAACCGTAAACTAAGTAGATTAATGAAATTGCAGAACAAATAAAAAGAAGTAATTGAATGTATCTAGGAATGTGTACGCGCGCGTATATAAACTGTTGTACCCAATGCAATAACTCGCTTTTTATGTGACTATTGACCGAACTGGACTATAAGAAATCTAAAAGTTTCGTGATCCTCCCCAGAAGACCGATAAAACGCTCTGCAGAATGTCTGTACTGTGAATTACATTATGGCCGTTGTTAGCAGCAACAACAAAACTAAACATAAAGAAGCGGTTATTATGGTTAATTTGCAAATAAATGAATATTCTCTTTTAAAATCTCCAGTTTCAAATACAGGCCCATTAAATAAGACGCAAACAAGTTAAATAGAGATAAAATAATCGTGAGGTACAAGTTTCATAATTGAGATCTATTTTAAGATTTTTAGGTAAATTTCACTTTACTACATGAGAGTGGCAGGTAGACATGAAGTTGATTGTACTTAATATATTGGTTAATAGGCGGTGAATTGGAGCGCTTCCCCTAATGACAGGTACGAGAGGAGGCGCACTCGTTGGCCCCCAGGGGTCGCTCACGTCATCTTCATGGCACCTGCCTGTCACACACACCGCGCCGTCCCTGCGCGCCCGTGCCAATTGTTATACGCACTGGTGTCATTAAAACGATGAAAATGTCCCATACCTATTGTTCCTATGGTAACAAGGCAAACTTTGTAGTAGAACAGCAAATATTTCATAGAGACATACGTAGTTCTAACATAATGGTGTTTGCGAGAGAATAGTTCTACACTTAATTAAACCAAGGCAAACAACTGCTCGTAGTTATTCTGAAGTGACTGCTGTCTATACTACGAAGGACAGTAGCAACTTAATGAGGAGTCGTCACGGCACTAGTCTGTTTAGGCGTCTCATTGAAACAAACGCGCGTTTTGATCAACACAAACATTTAGTTGTTGCTTTAATAATAACGCTTAGTTAAAATAACGTCACAAAAGGTGATGACTCGATTATACCAAGGACGACATTATATTTACTGTGTATTAAATGATAATAACGCTTTGTCAGGCCGCTGAGACCCTTGTGAGAATAACTTCTCGTACTAAGTTTTTGTCACACTTCGTGTAGGCGTTTTTCTCTATTGTTCCTTCGCTTTTTTTAGTATTTTCCGTATCCATGGCCTCTTCAATATCCCATTCGGGCGCGGTTCGAGTGTAAGTATCATTACATCCCATGCAGCTGTTACAGTTTACGAGGGAACTTGTATTATTATGTTCCTAGCATCATTGTAAACTTTGCCAACGACCTTCAATTATGGCTGTAAGCACGTACGTCGTTTGGATTTTTTATTAGCTCAATTTCGAAGATAGTCACATAAGTCACTAAGCAAAACTGTTATGTTTTAAATTCTGCAATAGTACAAGATTTTTATATTAAAAGGCCCCGCAGGAAAATGTACTGTCTTATTTTTCCAATTTGCGCTGGATCAAACGTAAACCCCACTTTGACTGCAGTCGCTATTCTGTAAGCACTAAGACTTCCGCGCTACAAACGAATAATATTTCTATTTATTCATTACAATCGCATTACTAGTCTAAGTATTGTTTTTACATTTTTTTTTTTTAAAAAGGAACATTATTAATATAATAATAATATGTCCACAACTATCAAACAACGTCGTCTAGTCCCAAGCTAAGCAGAGCTTGTGTTATGGGTACAAGACAACTGATAAACATACTTATATATTTCTAAATACATACATATCATATATAAATTACACCCAGACACAGAACAAATGATCGTGCTCATAACACAAACATTTGTCCTGGGTGGGAATCGAACCCACGACCTCCCGCATAGCAGTCAGGGTCACTAACTACTAGACTGACAGGCCAGTCAAATTATTACATGACATAACAAAGTATAAAAAATAATAAGTACACCAGAAATATATCAAAGGATTTATGAAACGTGAAAAATAACTACAGCATTTACTATATAGAGTTTTTGACGCCTTATTAGATTAAGTACTTTTAGTTAGTTCATAAGTGTTTTTTTTTATTTATGTATATATGTAGTTTTAAGGATACTTCATTATATTAACTGTAAAATATTTAATTTAACAGTAAATAAATCATGAAGTACTACAGCATGTAAAAACAGTGAAAATACACTAAACCACGATTACACTTTTATCAAACGGTTTAAAATACAAAAAAATCTTGTCATAGTGTATTTTACCCGAGAACACGATTCCTCATTAGGTGAGATAACAATACCCTTTGTTTGTTTTAGCCAATAATTCTGCCTCAGGTTAATTGTACCCCGCTGGTATAAATATAAAATAAAACAAGAAAAATTCTTTCAGAAGCACCTAGTTATTTAAAAAAAAACTACAATTTTACTGTTCAGTTAGAAAGCAATGTCAGAGAGCAATCCATCCGATTTTATTTATTTAAATTTTATTTTTCTTTCTTTAGTTCCATGAACGCAATATCTAAGGGTGGTTTAAAGTTTCTGAACCTTCGGTTGTGAATAGAAGCTGGCAGTTATAACTTGGACATTGAATGTCCCAGAAAAGATTTAATTGCGATAAAAATATTTTTATGCACGCCTTTTCAAGAAAAAGTCTTAAAAGTTACAGTTTAAAAAATACCCAATTGGTTTCATTCAAACGACCCACAAATGAAAGTTAAATGAGTGGGTTTTATGTAAATAGAAGTACTTCTAATATCTAATATTAACAAAACTCAGCTTACATAATTACGATTTCTTTATCTTACTTTGTAGAGAAAACAACACTTTAGTTTTTATGACAAACCCACATCAGTATAAAATATCAGTTGAGATTAGTATGATATCTTTCAGACTTTATAAATAGACATACGAACTATCTAAAGACTAGATATTATTCCAGTTTCTCTCCAACTTCCTACGAGACAAACAATCTGAAAAAACATAATTTCTAAAGCTAAAATAAATAATACTTAAAAAATATTCGTATTTAATACGAGAAGCGAAAATAGACAAAAATATGGATAGAGTATTATCGTGGGGCCAGATTCATCCACGTAGCACACAACACCGTAATTTGGAAGAACCGTAATCCATTTATATCCAACATTCCCTTGGGAGAATATACCTAAATGGAGATCTCCTTTATACAAACGTCATTCTCGGAATTAAGAACATCCATGGTAAAATAAACCGGATCAGAGGGACTGATACTTCTATTTGAGAGGATTTTCAGATTTTATGTGATTTAAAATTGTTCGTTAATCAAAGACAAAAATTTCGTTTAGAAAATGTAGCAAATTAAACATAAATTAATAAACACAATCTAATTAGTCCTCATGTAGAAACTAATTATGTTACTTTTAATAATATTACAACTGTTTTAAAGTTATCGAACTGGACTCGAAAGTTAAATGTTTTCTCGTATTTTCTCGTCTACGTCTACCACTATAGAAAAACTCTCGATAATTTTCTCTAAGACTTCATTGTCCTAAAGCTTATTGTCTTCTCTAAAACTCTGTTCAAAAGCAAAACTTCAACCGAGAGATCGTAAGTAGATAAAAAATGGAGCGTACGTAGATATTCTTTAGTTCTTATTTAAATTCACACTTGATATTTCCAGTCCATTTGTATTAGGCGAGTAACTGATCGCCGGATTTATTCAGGATATATTTTAACTGTCATGACATCATGGATCGGTAATTTACGTGTCACTGTGTGTCCAGGATTTGCAGGTGATTGCATTTAAAGCACGTAAGCTATCCGGCGTCAGCTGACCCGCCGCGGACATTTTGCATTTTTCGTGATTGACTGGCAGTTCAACGAGCCGCTAATCCAACGCCAGTTTCAACAAAAATCAAGAGATATTTTTACAAAAAATAATAATAATTAAGTACTGCGGGTTTTTTGCGGTGGAAAAAAGACTCCCACTCCAAATTGCGAATTACGTGTCAGATTTTAACTGACTAAAAATCAGTTCAATTGTCCTTTGACCATACGGCGAGCTAATCGTTACTCGTCGTCTACAATACCATGCCTACCGCGACTGGTAGGTAGTCGAAGTCGAGGTCGCGGCAGCAGAGGCGTGAGAATGTCTGTTTTACTCACGCATGCGGTCGTCTTTTTCGCTAAAACCCTCGCTAAGAAGGAGACCACATGCCGTTCAAAAGATGGTACCTTCCATTTCCGTTACCTTACCGTTACCGTTCCGGTACCTCTCGCTCCAGACCATGACCTGAACTAGGGCCTGGCATGAAAGATCACCGCCATCGTTCACCTTCACGAGGATACGGCAATGTCCACACAAGCTGGGCATTCCACCGTATTGCTATCATGGTACTATGTCCAGACGGCTTGCACAATAGTAATACGAGGATGTTTCTTCCGCCTGAATTCAGTGCAGAAACTTTCCAAATTTATCATGACCGGTGAAGACCCCATGTTCCACATGGAGGTACCGACAACGAGCCTCTCAAACCACTACTTAAAAAGGAGATTTTCCATGCCTAGCGCGCAACTATGATTGATTGTGAATCGCTATCGCTATATCGACATGAGATCCCGTCGAAACTCGTTCGCCATGCCGTAACCTGTCGCATGAAGATGTACCGGTGGAGCCTCGCCCCGGTAAAAAATGCTGACGATGTTTTTGGTTTTGGGTGCCCGTTATTTTACACCGACTTCCAAAATTAATGTTTATTTAACCTTTGGAAGTAAGTTGTACTTTTTTGTCCAAAAACTAAGCTTGGTCCACTGCAGAAGGTTTTTGTAAAATACTTTTTCATAATGATCTGCGGGCACGCCGCTTTTCTCACGATGTTTTCCTCTACATTTACGTTTTTAGAGCATTGGTGATGGAATAAATATAAAAAGTAAAGAGCCCGTCTGGACTAGGGGAGGTGTCACTCCCTCGACGTAGAACTCGTAAATTGGGGTCGTTACTACTGGGCTACAACTGCTCTCGATTTATGTTGAAACAGTATTGATAACAAGAAGGTTCTACAGTATACACGGGACAACAAAATGATCGTCGTTCCGACCGGCGAGCTCAGTGCAGCGAGCTCACGCTCTTCCGCTCCTCGTAGCTCTCTTCTACATAGTAACAGACATATTCTGATTTCATAAAGGCAATACCTTTAAAAAATCACGTTTCAAATATTCCCACGCCAAAGTAGAATTTCTGCATCCTGTTACGGTTGACCGACTTTTATTAAAATAAAACTTGTATCTCTCGGATCAGTATCGAGAATGTAATTAATAAATACGTAATTAAGTAATCACGCGTGAGTCGTATGACGGATGACAAATAGCCATTAATGTCACCAGCGAATCCTATTAGCTGCCGCGCTGGGTACGAGTGCGCAGCATTAATGTACTCTCAATAGCTTTATTAGCGAACCAATCAATCAGTTTCCAAGTTAAACAAACTACCAATCAACTGAACAGTGATCCTTTCGATACTTTTAATTAACTGCCGGGAAAAGTGCTTTCTTAGCTAATGTTTGTACGTGTTTCTTGTGAATTATAAACTACTTATTACGGTTTCCGCCACACAAACATTGTTTCGTGTTTATTCACGTGCTACAGACATTGCCGACATCGCTATTAAACCTAAATAGACACTCACTTCGTTCCTTTTATTAATTATTCACACTAACTCGTTTTTGCTCTTACAATATTTAATAATAAATGACCCAATTTCACAGACTTCAGAAACTATTAAAACTTTGTTATTTACAAAAGCGTAGTTTAATAGAAATTATTATGTATATAATAGAAAACTGTCAAATGACTCGGAACTAGAAACGATTCGGTGGATTTCATTATAGAAACGTTTTCATGAACCAAATCCTATTTTACGACGTTATTAATTTTATATTTTACGCGTAACTTTTTCGTATATGAATGAGAAATATAAATGATACACGGAATTAAATACACAAACGGTAACTGTATCAGTTACAAAATTAAATTACAAATTTGATACAAAACACAATACTGTATAATACACGTGCTCCTATATGTTCAGGTTGGCGGTTGTTTACCGACTTGTATGATGTTTACATGTCCGTTTTATTAACATCATTTAACCTCACAGATGAATGTAGAAAATATAATTACCAGGAGCCTGATTTAATAAAATAATAGAACATATATTTTTGTTCCTGTTCCGGTTATTACCATTGTATTTATATAATTGTAATTAAATCTGTTTCAGTAATAACATACCATGAATATACCAGAGATTCCATGTATGTTTAATGAACCGGCTCATGTGAGCCCGATACCGCATACACACAGCTTTATTAATTTAATTTAGAACTAATTTATTAATGACATGAAATTGAGAAGAAGCAGTACTTAATTGTAATCTAAAACTATGTCAAAACTAAAGTAACCAACTAAGTAAGTTAGTATAACATAATTCCATAATTGACAGAAGACAAGCTTAGTTGCACAGAACGTACGAAATATATAGCAACGACAAATACATAAGGTTTTACTTATCTCGTGGGCTACATTAGTATTTCATGGCACGCACGACATACCCAGACAATATGTGCCCACTGCCCCGTCCAGTCCAAACTACTAACTGTATGCTGACAGCAAAAAAACCTTTGAACGGAGTCAGGTAACCTGTCCTCGATAGTACGTAATCCCTCTAAAATTGTGTTTTACCTCCATATTTGACGTTTAGGGACACAAGTTTATCCGTGTGGTACGGACAAAGAATACAAATCGCCTCTGCCGGACAGTATGGGGACGATAAACGGCTACAGACAGTAGGCTCTTGAATACAGTTTAGGTGTCCCCAAATTGGAGTCAGGTCAAACATGTTATTTCACGTTGGAGGAGCTCCGACTGGAGATGCTGGTAGAATAAGTCAACAGCTAGCTTTTGTGAGGCGTGTTTGTTGAATTGAACACGTTTGTTAAACTATGTACCGCAGTGTGTGCTCCAGGACTTGGAACTACAACTGCTACAACGTACGAAGCCGAAATCCAATTCAGAGTTTAAATAAATTAAGGAGCCACATTGTATAGCGATACAAACCAGCGTAACAAGATGTGGCATTGTTCCGCTGCGCTGACGAATTTATGCCGATACACCTGAACGAAGCTGATTTGGATTTTCCATGGGCACGTTTCACAAGAACCCGAGAGACAGTTAAAATTCCACTTCCAATAGCTACTCATTCATGCGAAATAATCTTTTATACCTAAGGAATGTTTAGAAGCGAAAGAATTTTACGGCGACGACATTCGCATGAAAATACTTTTCAACGTTTTTAAAATTAGTTACTTGAGGAATTTTCCATCAGATAAAGAAAATGCAGGTTTACTATTTGGAAGCTATAACAAAGAACGCAAAACTTGTAGAACTTCGGACAGTCATTTGCAGGCGTTTCGTGGCGTTTTCTTTAAGAATTAAAGTTGAAATGGTAATTTCTTGTTCTTTGGCACTTTATTCAAATTAGCAACTTATTTAGGGATTTCTTTATTAAATTAGAGTTACAGGATTGAAAATCGTGATCAGAACCTTTTATTTATTAGGACTAGGTACATTAACAGTAATTACGTTGTAGAACAATAGATTTGTACCTAATCGTCTTAAAACATAAATATCGAGTATTACCTATATAATATTAAGTACCTACCAGCTTACCTAGAATAAGCCTAGGGAGAGATACAATCATGTAGATTACTGAAGATAATACGCAAACTCGCGATAATAATTATTGATGTGTATGTGTAGTACAAAACAGGATTTAGCTTCTAATGTGCATTGAATTCCTCAAACTATATATACCTGCTTAGGTAACAACAAAGCGTTTAACAACACTGTCAAGTACATAAATCTTGTTTGAATTTCGTAATTTAATGGCCGGCCCGTTTGTTCCACAACCATTACTTGGACCTGTAAGCTCACAGCTAAGTTTTTCCTCCACTTCGCCGAAAGGCTCTCTTTGTTTTGGCAACTATTAAGTGGCCACAGGCCGTCTTTTACGAGAATCATATATTTCTTGTGATACATACGTTTGTGTGTTGTACGACCCACTTTCTTGACAAAATTATAGTTCCGGCAAGTTCGTAATCAGAGTGTTTAGTATGTAGGTCGGGAACAATAAACAAGACGGATCGCGGTGAGTGAGGCGGTGTGCCAATCACCTGTCTCGCAGCGAATATCTTAAGCTCAGGTTTAGTGAACAGATATGCATGACTAGTGACTACGGTATCCGAGTCACCAGAACACATGTTTCATGTGACTGATGTCACAGATAGCTAGGCACACGCCACGCTGCGCAGCTCCATGCCGCCAAGGCACTAGAGCACGGGATTTTCCAGGACTAATGTCTTAATACCCCGCTCCTCTTACTTCAAAGAAAATTAGTAGATATCTACCTATAACTTAAAACTATGTACCTAGCTAATAGCGTCTATATTGGGTTTCCACTTCCGTGATTTTCTGCTACTAATATTGGTTTTTATAAATATTAACGGAAATGTCTTTGTAATTTTTTATGTGCTTTTATTGACTTCTAAAACAACAATAATATCCATACTTACGTTGCATATTAATGCAAATTGAATTAGAACTATTATTATAATAATTTGTGTTTAATAGTTATAGATTCTGATAAAATATTTTTTTCGATGATTTGTGGTTTTTAGTTATAATACACACATACTATACCGGGTAGAAGTTAATTATTTACTTAATTTGTTAATTAAAAATCACACACCAAAATCACAAGTGTCACAACAGTGTTTCACTGAACGATCCTCATTAATCCAGTTTTCGTGTGTTTCGGAATTGAAACTCGCCGAATTAGGCGGGCGGCTGAAAGTTGGGGGGAAAGCGGCGCGATCGAGGTGCGGGCGAGACGCGTGGTCGCGGCGCGAGCTGGCGGGACACTGTCGCCCGGCCGCGCACCGCCACGCCACCGACACGCGCATCAAACGCCACACGCTAGCCTACGCACTAAACTCTCACGTTTTTAATTAAAAATTTTGACTATATACTTAATATTTAAATGTCACTCACAACAAATGATCACGCCAGCACACGCAGCGGTAAACTAGCTTACACTTTTATATTACAGTCTTTATTTTTGACACTTAGTTACAACCTTAATTGCATTTCTACCCTAAACTTTGCTCATTGCTATGACAGCTTATGTAAAAATTATGCACTTTAAAATTAAGGAACTTTTAGTAAACTGCAAGTGTGTCAAAATGCTGTCATATTTTGGTTTGGAAGTAGAGAAGCGCATCGATATGTAGCATTTCCCTTGTAAGTAGGTAGTACAACGGCTGACTATTATTTAGGGTTTAATTATACCGTCAGCAAGTGTGATTGCTATGTATTTGCTTCATGCGTCACGTGTCGCCTGTACCAAGGATGGATTGTCCGCAACCCGGATTAAGTTAGCTGCGGCCGCCGGCTTGCGGCCGTCCCTATGAACCCACGTACTAAGTTTTTTAAAGAAGTCGACCACACGTTCGGGACTATGTAAGTCAATTTACCAACATATATGAATAAAACAAAAACTACAACTTCCCTTTTTATATGTAAAGTTCGGGTTAAGCGAGTTCCAGGTGCTAGTAATATGTATGCAAGCGGGTGTCGGTAGTTATTTGGCCATAGGTAGTACTGACTTAATCCTACCTAAGTTATTTATGTTGAGCAAGTAGTTTGTGACTTTATCCACGTGTCGAGCTTAGAGGCCTCCATTGGATGCGTGGGCGGGCGTAAGATGCTTCATATGATAATGATAATAATCCTTAGTTCTCAGTAGGATTATAATGCCAAGTTACCACCAGAAAGTTAAAATTAAACTTCCCACAAGGTGGACCGATGATCTGGCGGTCACGGGGATACGATGGCTGCAAGACTCACGTGACCGGCTGTCGCAGCGACATTTGGGAGTGACCCATGTCCAGTAGTAGATTTTTTTGGCTAAATTAATGATTATGTAGCAAAAACTGGGCAAATGCGAGTCGGACTCGCGCAATGAAGGTTCCTTACAAACTTGCCTATATAAATAGTTCATATTCTGAATGGAGTCTCGATTTTCTTTTCGAAAGGCAATGTTTTTGTAACGTAACCACAAAATTGTTTTCAGATTAGTTCCTACCTACCTGTATTATGTATGTTGTTTTATGCCAAATTTGAAGATTCTGGGTCGACGGGAATTATTCTTTTAATTTACATTCCATTCACAGTGTTGAAATATAGGTTTTATGCGATTTAAATGGCCGTATTTTTTGTCGTTAACTTAAAAGTTTGACTTTTTCACAGCTTCTAAGAACCGCAGACCTAATATATGGCTTACATTTCAACTCAATACCACCACGTGTTCCTGAGATAAAGGTTCTTGACAAATAGATAGACGGACCACAAAGTGATCCTATAAGAGTTCCGTTTGTTTTCTTTGAGAACCCTAAAAAGTGGATGTGTTACGTTGCATACAATTATAAACTATACATTACAGGGAGGGAAAATGGAACGCTGGACGTTGGTTTACCGTTATAGAATTGTCCTTTAGCACTATTCTACATCTTGGCACACAACTGAACAAGTTAAAAAGATAAAAATTCTATTACTAAAATTCTGCTTAGCCAAAAGGTCACACGAGATTATCTAACATTATATACTGTATAAACCTAGACGTGCTCCTTTGAGGAAATACATAGAAAACACAAAGACAATCTTTAGTAACAATCAGGATAAGATTTATTAAGTTATGGCTAGGGTTGACAATTTTCTCCGTGTCTGAGCAAAGAAAACGTAAGTCCTGCCAAGGAAAACCTGGCCAATATTAGATATCAAAGTTTTACTGCAGACTTCCTAGAACATATCCTATGCATTTTGATGAAACTAAGTTCTGAATAAGCGAAATGCAAGCGTGTTGTTCCTTACCGTATAATGATTTGAATCGTACTATATTATATACAACGAACACAGAATTAAATACATTGTTTCCGGGAAAAAGTATATAAAATGTAATACGGTGAGTATTCGCTCTGGCTATATATACATACAAAGAAAGCACCTTTAACCGTTTACATATGAAATAAAAAAATAATATGCTTCTTTCATTCCGTGATTTTATTATCTGAAACTCAGTTATTCTCGTTATCAGTAATTACATTGTAAACGTAGCAAAGCAAATTCTTATGCCGATTTTCATATTGGTACGGCGAAAACACCGGACACGGACAAGTTAGAAGAATTCTCGCGACTAATTACTCGACAATATAATGGTTTTATTCCGATAATTAGTTCAAGACTCAATGTTTTATTTCAACACTTACAATTGATGTCCTGATTACTTAAATTAGTTTTCATTTAATTTTAGGGCTCCGTATTAAAAAAAAACGGAACACTTATTTGATCACTTTGTCGCTTTTTTTTATTTGCTATAAACTAGTACCTACTTGACTGCGATCACACCTGATGGTAAGCAGTGATTCAATTGTTGATGGTGAGGCGCATTAGTTTATTAAAAGCCTATTCACTCTTGTCAAAAAACAATGTCAAAAAGAAACCAAAAATAAAAAAAACCCTATGTCCGGCTTTGTACCTTTGTAGTGTATGAAAATTTAATTTAAAAAAAATATTTTTATGATGTTACGTGTCATTTTTGCTCGGATGAGAATCATGGGATAGAATACAAGCTCATACAATACTAAATGAAAGAAAGAGAATGCTCGCCTCGGTTAGTATTTCTGGCAGCTAAAATTAGTAATCGCTATAGAGCGTGTTTACTCCAAATGTATTGTTTTCATCGTAAAAGCCTTCAGTCAAAGTAAATAGCAGTCCATTAGACCCGCGCGCTGCCTGACAGCGCTGGACGTTTCCTTTACCAACGAAAACAATGCGCTTTACGCTTTTTACAGCACCGGACGCTCCTTGCAGTGCTTTGAAACGAAGAATGATACGCTCCGATATGCTCCATCCGTTGCCTCAGGTGTCTTGTTTGTATCGGGCACACAATCCGATATCCAATACGAAGCCTACACAAACTCAAAACGAAAACAATTGTTCTACCATTCCGAAATCACTTTATTTGATACTACCCTCTGATAAATAAACGTTGAACGGAACGACCGCAGCTATTGCCTGAACTTTCACAAAAAAAAGTACAAACATTTCATCACATTTCACAGAGTTTTTAATTAGATTATTTTGTGAAGCTAAAATCCTCGCACGTATTGGAAAATTTCCGAACTTTAAAACATGTATAGTGTTCCATGAGAAATTCTTACGAACAAAGTCAGGCAAGTAGATAAAAGTTGGTACTTATCGGTTAATATATATATAGCATTGCTTTCCGTCCGTACATCGTTCGTCTGAAAACCAACAGGAAATTGACTTACTTTCTTTGTTCTAAATGATGCATAATATGTTGAATTGAAACTACATTTTTTGTGTACAGACACTTCTGAGAATTGGTAAATCCGAAAAGTTTTCTTTAATTAATATAAAAACATGGGCAACGATAATAGTTTAGCATTTACAAATGAAATTGGTCTGAATTAATATTTTCATCTTACATTTCAGACCTTCATGCTATTAGGTAGTCAAAATATACAAGAGTGATATGCAATTATGACTAAGCCTATAATTATTTGTTTTTGTGTGACATGGGAATGAGTATTTTTGTACCTATTGTGTTTTACTGCGAATACTAAATACTCTTAACAATTTTTAATTTATTTTGGTGTCTTCAAGGCTAGAGTGAATAGGCTCTTAATAAACTAGTGCGCCTTACCATCAACGATTGCATCACTGCTTACCATCAGGTGGGATCGCAGCACCATAGCAATAAAAAAAAATCTCTTTTTTACTCAAACCATTTTAGATAAATTACTAGGGGTATATTGCCCTAGAGGGTGGTGCAAACTGTTACCTCGACTCCAGGAATAAGGCAAGGAAGGTACGGGGTAGGTTTTTTAGTCAGTAAGAGTCTGACACTGGTCTCCCGCTCCGCCCAAGAGCGGGTTTCGTCATTGGATGATTTTCACCTACCATAAAAAAAATGGTTGCCTGTAAAGTCGGTTTTACGGGCGAAGATTTTACGTGACAACGTCCTAATTCTCTAGTGCTGCGCGCGCGGCAGACCGATCATAGTTGAGTGGGAGAGAGACGCAAGGCATTCGGCGGGCCTCTCTCTCGTTCGGTGACTCATCGTAACGTTACCGAGCGTTACACTTTTTCATAAGTGACTCCCAGCCGCAACCTAATTTAAGACGTTGTCACGTCAAAAAAGGTATATTGTAGGTAAAATCTCCAATTTGCATAATGTATATATTTGATCCCGTGTAGTGATGATAAGGGCTCCCCCTTATCATCACTACACGGGATCAAAATCTATCATCACATTCCTAGCATACATTCATACTCTATGAAGACCCAGGGATCGAACCTAAGACGATTGGTAGACACGCTTTAAGAGGAAATTAACAGCTTTTGTATATTGATGAAGACTATGAGATGATATGGGATAGATAGTGCAATTACTATTAAATGTCATTCTATCAACTATCATTGTTTGTCATTTGTCCTCAAGATACAGTTCCTACCCAGTTTGGGGGCCATCATCCAAAAATATACAATAAATGTAAAATAGATACAAGTGATATTTTAGATAATACAATAGATATTAAGATATTATATTTTTATTGTAACGTAACGTTCATCGTTACACAGTAACCATTATTCTTAAACATTATTCTTATTGTTATTACATTGTTTTACACAGCCCTTTTAACAGCTTTCTTCTGTTTGTAACAAAAACCCTTTTTCATAGATCAAGTGCCGAGAGCGCCGATTTATTTTTACGGCAGGAGATATATGCAACTGGCTACAATACCCTGTGTCAATTAAAAACGTCGAATTGAAAACCAAAATAATGACGTTGGGAAATAAGACCAAAATAAATTACTTTATAAACTGGTTTTAAAAAATATGAAATCTACGATAATTAATCTTTTCCCGCATGAAAATAGACTTTTGCACAAATTTCGGACACGCGTTTCATCCCTTTAGGGGGCGAATTTTGGAAAAACCTTTTTTAGAGTTCGCCTACGTCATAAAAGGAAGCCCAATGTATAATTTCATTTACCTAGTCATAGTATTTTCGGGTGTGCGTTGATATGTCAGTCAATCAGTTTCTCCTTTTAAATATATAGATGTAAAGTAAATTATAAAAAAAAACAAGTTATTATAATAAACCTCCAAAATTAACAATGCCATTTGCGAATAATGAAATTTTTCTACTATTTTATTAGGAACCAACTGCCAAATTAATTTAAGTTTGGGGTGTGTAATTTCATTTGACAAGTTTCCGGGCCCATCGTGGTTGGTGACATACGCGGTCATGTGGAGGATGAATCTTCCATCTATATGTATGTATGTACATATGAAACAGCTCCGTAACTGACAGGAAACAAGCCTAAACCAATACACTGAAAATCTAATACGAGTCATATCTATCTAATTGTTTTGTTTGTATGTACGATTTTATGTCACTAGACCACATTTTCTCAGAATGTATTAAATGTTAGAGTTAAAATACTATATTTATAATTATAAAACTAAGCATGCTAACCTATTTTATTTTCGTACAACTTCGTAAAACTTACTGTATCAGATCTTATAGAAACTAGAGAGTAGTGCGTATATTATAGAACACAAAATGCCTTCAATGGGTAACAAAAATGTATCGACAGGAACAGAACTGAACAAAACTGTATCGATAGGAATTCATAAATATATCAGCTATCTTTAAAATAAATAAAAAAGCAAAGAAATACATAACTACAGGTCTTTTTTTTAAATCTACCTGTGTTTAAAGTAACCTACGAATACTGAGTTGAAATCGCGAATTATAGCTGTATTGTCAACCTGTAAGTACCTTAACGATATAATAGGGAAAATATGCGCAGTGGAGGATACTGTAAACAACCAGTAATATTATTCAGTCACTTGTCTCGTTCACCGATGACGGGTTTGCGGAAAATCTAACTCTATCCGTCTTTTGTTGAAAATAAATTGGCTACAATCTTCCGGTCGCGACGCACCCAATTTTTACACGTTTATTGAATTTTTATGGTTATTTTGACCCATTCATCATTCTTTACGACTTGCTACCATAACAAGACTACGCTAACGAAGAGGTGTCATGAAAACACATTACTTTGAAATCGAATACTACCAGTTTTTCAATATAAGGAAAAAAACACTTTATTATATTTCAGTGAAACGTAGTGAAGACTTTAAAGGAGAAGTTTATTTGCTTCAAGTGGCAATAATGTTAAAACGTGTTATTAGAAATAAATTTTAAGGCTCTTCAATAGACATCTTTCCCTTTTATTATTACAAAGGAGACCTTATTTATTTTACAAAATTATGTTAAATTAAATTTCACTTATTTATCCAAACACACCAAAATTATATATTTTAAGGGCTTGATCTAATTTTATATTACGCTAAGAACTTACCTTTCGAGACGGTGAAAATAAATTCGAAGCTCCAAAAATATTCAGCTTACCTGTAACAAACAAATGAAAATCAAACTTTCGTTAATTATTTGGTGTCGTAACATGAATAAACGTAACAATGGCAGACGGAAGTAGACAGTGGCGCGGATATAGCATGGACAAATCGACGGCTAGGGAGCGTGACGTCGCGTCAACGACCTGATGCCGACGGCCCGACGGAAAATATGATGGTCGCACAATAGCCTGCAGTGCTGGAGACGTCCAAATCATTATTTATTGTTTCGTTAACGAGCTCGAAAGAAACGCTGCCGGATCCGTGGCTCGATGCCCGCTCGTCGCGCCCGGAACCACTGACTCATCCACCCGTTATATTCCAGCTGATACATCTTAACCCTTTTTAAATTAACTTACACGGTTTGAGAACTAGATACAAGCGGTGCTATTCAATCAGCAAGCTGCTGAGATACTAATTCTGTCAACCGTGAATAAGGTTTGTAGAACTAAAGCAAGCATTAGTGTGTACCGAGACAGTTCGTAAAATGAACGTGCAAGATTCCTCCTACCTACATATGCAAATCGAGTAAGATATTTTAATCTTTAAATGGAATATATGACTGTTTATAATAATGTTATTTTCTGTCTAGCATTACTAAAGCTTGACTGTCAGATTTTAACACAATCCAAAAGAAGCGATTTCTAATTAACAAATAATTGGTTCGGTATTCATAACAAACTTAATAGATTTCTCTGTTTCTTGCTCTCAAAACGTAGATTTATTTTATTTAGTATTTTCACGGAGATTCCCCGTCAAAAACAAAATATAAATAAGACTGTATTTGATCCATCAAAACTAAACAGGAAATAAAATAATAAACAACATTTGAATTGTATCCTCATTGATGTAAATGCGTCGTCTAATTATCATCACGCCAGCTCTCTTGCGGAGCTGGTAAAGAATACTTAACGCCAACGCTTACAGTCTTGGCACACTTTTCTTGGTAGACCCACTTTTTCGTCTCATGGAAAATAAAGAATAGGAAAATCTTAAAAGTTTTTGCACTAAATACAAGGACATCTCAAAGTAGCACCAGAAGTTTAAAATTAAGAATATTATTCGTTCTCGCAGTAATTGTGGGGAACCTCTCTTTGTGGTTGTAGAACAAATAAAATCTAATTAAGTTTTCGGATTTGTTTCCACATTATCTCGCAAGTGAGGCAGTTCCTAAGTTTTTCTGCGAACTTGCTAGCGGTATCACTAATTACCAAAAACTTTAATTAGTGTTTACATGCAGAGTTGAATGTGGCGCATTGTTAGTAGCAGGCAGGCGGCGGAAGTCGCTTGATAACGTTATTACATAAGACTTTGATAGAATTGCAAGATGTTAACCTTGTTATGCCGACGACGGCCGTTTCCTGTCGCCAGTCACTGGCACGCTGATGTCTAATGGAGTAAAGACTCTGCAGGGAATACCTACTCATCGCGCTTATGTACATCTTTGAAAAAATCTTAAAGTAATTTGTTTTAGCTACACTACTTCCTGGTAAGTTTGGATAATCATATAAACACAAAGTTAAGTGAATATTTTTATAGATGGAGGCCTTGCATATAACGTAACATTAAAATAAATATTATACAAGACAGATAAGGCACACTGGCACACTCAAAGTTGCAGTTATACAAACTAAACAGCAGAACCCTTCTTTAAATATGTAATTTATTACAATTCGCGCCGTTTGTAGTAATGTATTTATCAATTAATAAAAATAATAATTTAAATTAATAATAATTTTAATTTATAATAATTTTCATTTATAATAATAATAATTTTAATTTTAATGGCCTTAACGCTTAACGAAAACTTTTTTGAAAGATAACTTTAAACAAACAAAGATGGAGTCCATCCATTACCTAAATGGCCGTCACACCTAATTGCAGGTGTCGTGAGTGTGCACGAAATGAATATTTATGAATGTTTTCAGCAGTAGTGACGGAGACAAAGTCACGTCTTACCGCGCACTCGGAACGCCGCGAAAACATAAATGTTATATTATTAAGGTTTCTCACAGTATATGATCTTACTTCACAAAACCATCAAAGAGCGTGGTAAATGTTCATAGAGATTGAAATGAACATATGTTACATTTAAACAGGTTTAGGTAACAAACACAGTCATATATCTACCAGTTGTCTCTAACTCGGAGAATTTGTTGTAATATTTCAATATAAGTGAAATAACATTTATCAGTGAAATTTACAAGTCTTGTTAAAATATTTCAGGGAACATTTGTAATCAATATACATTCAATTTTCCAGTTTAATAGACATTTCATTTTTAGCTTTTCTATTTAGGAATATTGATTGACGCGCCGAACCGGATTATTTCGTATATTTTAAGTTCGACTCCGAACGAAGTATGACGAACAAAAAATAGATTCAATAGTCGGACGCAGGCGGGTTGCGTTTAACATGTTTGCTTCGTTTCTTCTATTCTGATGCACAATTGAAAGCTGAACAAAAAAGCAGTTTGATTAAGTTTTTCTACGAAACGGGTTTAAAGTAACCGATTCTTTTTTTAAAAAAAATAGGTTATCTGAAACTGATATTAATCAATTTCAGGTTTCCTTTTTTATCCATATATGTATCTTGTTGTCTTTACTTTCTCTACTTTTACAGTTTGTGGTGAATAGGATATCAATCAATTAATCAACTTAATTAATGTAGTCTGTTAAATTAGGTATCTAGTTACGTGTACATAGGTATTTTTAACGAAAGTAACAAAACCCATTCCCTATCTGAGCATCGTCTATTTCCTAAAGATACTTTTTGTGGAGCAACTGAAGTAGTGAAGCAGATCACCAGATTAAATTAGGGTAGCACATTGTGAGCACTCAAAAGTTTTTCGATTAACAACTAATTGATTAAAAAAAATGGTGAGAGTGAGGAGGCGAGAGGCGACGCGACCGCGGCCGGTGACACACACATCACGGGGTTTACCGAGCTCGTAAAGACATTTTACACGCATCGGCGGCTGAGTGCCGAGTTCGTAATTCGTTGAGGCACCAACCGAGACAGGAATGAGCTAACTTTTGGGAAGACTGCGGGCGAATGAGAAAACATTGGAGAAGTTCCTGCCAAGTGATAGACAAAAACGGCGAAATATATGTCGGGGCTTAGTGAAACACATATCACTGCAGAGTTTCGAGATACGCCGTGAATAACAATAAGTATGCCTCAACTTGTGCAACCCCCCCGCGGCAGATATCATCAAAACTTGACATGTGATTTATGTATATAGATAAACTTTGGAATTATACAAATTAATCCAAGTTGTAGGAGTAAAAGTAATTAGTCGACGCGAGCTCCGCAACAGTAGATATGAATTAGAAAATTACAAATCGTTACTACTCTCCAGTAAACGAGTAAACACATCATCAGCAATTTGTATCCGTAGTAAAACGGGACGAATGCAGGCGAGCTGCTCAATAAGGTTCAAGGAGGAAGTTAACGCAGAAACAAGGCTGGCATATGAAACATGGCGGGTGCGGCGCAGTCGTAATAAGTACCGCTCAACCCGATCATAAATAAAAGGCGAGCGGCATAATAGGCGCTTGAGCCGCGTCATCGGCAGCTGGCGCACGCGGCACGCCCGCCTCTACTCCTCACATTCGATAAAAATATCTTCAACAGCCTCGTCTAACCGCCGAAGCACCTTCGGAAGCACGTTCCGACTGCTCTCCGATGCAAAACAACATTAGAGTTGAAACTACTTACAATTTTCTCACCTCGCTACCTCAAACTTTCCTTTGTAAACTTTGACATGTGAAACGGAATACATACATACGTATATAAAACAATAGGTTTTCCCTTTAAAATAATACTATTTTATTTTTAAATTCACCTCGTTCAGAGATTCTTCGCAATTTATCAAAACGATATGTCTGTGCGAGGAAGCTGCGACGATGACGTCGCTCGCGACCTCCCGCTACCGGCGCTGATAAATCATCGAGCTTCAAATGAATTTATCTTGCATCGAAATGTAGTATTTCTTCGCTATCATTGTAATTTTTGCCCCGTACTTCGTACATGTCCGATTTTATGAAAGATAAACTGCTATCAATATTACATATTTTATGTCACAATAAAAACCTTATTTTACTCTAGGAACAGATGTTCACAGAAATATTTATCTGGAAAAGCTTATAACAAGGATATGATAATATTTTCAAAGTATTAAAAGTCGCTGGACGTTGGGGCCTTCATAAATATTTAAAGAAAACCATAGGGATTTTAACTTTCAGGGCCACATAAATCTGTTGCAAAATTAAATATGTATGCAATGCAAATTCTTCGACTCTTACAACGAATGTGTAAAACTATCGATACAAATCGAACTAATGTGTAAAATACAAATAATCGATATTGTGTTATAGGATTAAGAACTGCGAAAATATTTATAATTTCATCCTACAGAAGACCTTTAGCGAACGCTACACAACAAAAAGTCCTGAAGAAAACATAAATTATGAATGCTGAGGAAAACCTTAAGAAAAAGTTTCGAGGAAAAACAATTACAGCGCATAAAAACAATCATATACGACCTCGTTGTGAAATAGTTCCATACCAAAACAGAATGAAAAAATCCTCGTAAAACGAAGTACAAAAATGGTATGAACTAATAAAGTAAAACAGTGCCGCACTGTTCGAGATACGACACTGTAACAAACAAATAAAAACAATTTAAAACCGCTAGATTTATGCGGCTCCACTCTCAATGTAGACTATTATTCAATTTGAGCTTTTAATCTCCTTAAACTATAGTAACGGAATAAGTACTGAGTGGCTGAAATAACCTTGTTCTGACATCGCCTACGTTCGTACCTAGAAATATATTTAAAATACCTGTTTAAAGATCATAGTGATACTATGAATTATAAAAAAAAGAAAATACGAAAATTTGATATGCCTGAAGAATAGAATTCAAAATTCGAAAACGTAATTAATTACGTTACGTTAAAAATCTTAACTACAAATGTCATTTATATCTTTATTAGCCCTCGTTTTCACATGCAAGTAAACTGCACGTCAGTTGAGTTAATTTGTCGAGTTGAACGAGCGCTTGATCATATTATAGTTACACAGAAATATGCAGCAAAAAGTAAAAATCATATCATGAATATTTCAATTACGAAAAAGCTGTAATATACAGCTTTTTCGTTAAAAAAAAAGTTTATCAAAAAATACCATAAAACCAACTAAAAATTACATAACAATTTTTTAAACAGCCAATAGAACTCCTCTGACGTATCAGAGAATAGAATAGAATAATCAGAGGTGTTCTATTGGCTGTTTAAAAAATTATGAACACCAATTCTGTCTGTCTACCAGCATGATTACAACGACAACACCCCCTATAACCGTTATTTGCAGTGTCAACGTCCCTTGTTCAGTAGAGGACCTTTAAAGGCTATCGTCGTAATCATGAATAAAATACTACCTCAATAAAAATAACGCTTACTTTAAATCCTTAACCCGTGAGGCGTCGACCGAGGTATCTAACTGCCTCACCATTTTGTATCTCATTATAATCCCTACGTTAGTGGATGACATTGAAGATTTAAACAGAATCGTTTATCTTTCGAACAACTTTCGGGACTGTTCGTCAAAACTTAATATTGGAAATAAAATTTGTTTTCGCCTTTCTAGAGCTTTCGACCATTAGTCAAGTTTCAAAACGGTTGCAGAAACATGCGCTGCTGTCATTTAGGAGTTTACAACAAGCAGCCCTTGCTTAGATTAATTAAAGTGTTTAATTGGTCCTCAAGGAGCAGGTACTGGGAGATGTCGGGACACGTCCTGAGAGACGCTTTGTTATCAAAGATCACGATATAATTTTCTAAAATTACAGTTCAAACAATTCTGAAACCTTGAAAGTAACTTTCGACTTGTATTACAGAATATTAAGTAGCAAAAAAGGGTTCATTTATAATATTGTTATAATTAGGGTTATTCTTTCGAGGCGAAATGTTGGCTTTGGTGTTTCTGTTGCTTTTTAGTTTTACTTAGATTGCTTGAACCCTTTATGTTTTTATTATTTTTATTTTGCCTTGACAAATTACATACATACATTTAAAAACCTTGAAATATTTAGAAAACAATATAATTATACCTGTCTTTTGGAATTAAAATCATAATGTTACAAACTGAATGTAGAGCACGACTATTCTTTAAAGTTTTCTTATAATGTAATTAAAAAAGATTAATACAAGTAAAATAATAGAAGAGCCTTAGCACTTACTATAATTTAATTAAAGTCGTGACGTATACACGGTCAAAAACTTTGTAATTTAGTCCCTCATCTCATATCGACGCGACGGCCTTATTAAAAACATTATGGGAACAAACGGCGAAGTTACGCAACGTGCATTACACGAAATTATTTGTTCCAAGAGAGCAACGTCACGGTTACCGTGTTATTATTTCTGCCACAAATACGATGTGCAAAACATAGGGGCTGAAAGGGGTCTCGCTGGGTACATTTCTAATGGCACCCACCTACCTAATCTTAATTAATAAATAAGTAAACAACAGGTCGAGTTACGGAGTGGGACTTAGTTTAAGTAAGTGGCTGTTTAAGCAATAGCACGTTTTGAAATTTTGAAGGTGAAGTTTGTATGCATATTCGTAGTAAGATGTTCGTAGCACGTAGCAAGGTGTAGCATTTCGTAGCACCTATGCTACGAAAAGCTACGCGTTACTACGAGCGTCTACGATGCGTTACGAGGGGTTACGCGCTCGGACGCGTAGCTCGGCTGTGCCCGGCGTGGCTGCCACACGCTCGGTCACGCGCCCGCCGTCTATCGCCGACACGTAGGCCGCCCCTAATTGATATTTGCTCTAACGAAGACGTACTCAGCGTTACAAATTCTATATTCCGACGACAGTGTCAACCGCACAAAAGAAGAATAGCCGGTGAAAACTAACAGCTGCGAATTGAGGCTACACAGTTTTACTTTGTTTCATTTTGTTCTACTTTGCACACCTAGATCTAAGCTCGCAATGTATGCGCTCGACACAAACTTGGACAGAAACAAAACATTTTGGAATCCTTTAACATAAAAAATGATTAAAAGCATTTGATTAAATCGTTAACGTGGGGATGTTACGCGGAAAGATTACACAGCAACTGTTTTATACCGGTTTTAATCGTTTTACCAGAGACATTCCAGTCCTGTGATCAAAGTCGATTTAATTAAAAATCTTGCAATAGACGGTTGTCTAAATTCCAAGCAACGATGAGATTTTTTCTTTTTGTAAAAGAAGGTTTTAATGAAATCCTATTCAATTTAGGTGGCCTACGCCGATACATTCTTCGCGCAAAAACATTTTAACTTCAGCGTGTCAATTCGTTTATTGTACAAGCGATTTGTTTGAAAGTAGTCGTCAGAAGTGTGCGCACGATCCGACTCAACAAACTTGATATTGCAACACAAATAACACATAAACTCGTACGTGATTTAAATACGCATGTAGAGGAGCCGAAGCTGTTTCTACCTGTCTCATACAATTCGGCATAAATTCGCCGGTAAAATCTGATTTTATTCAAGATGGAGTTAACAAATGCAAAAATATATCCTCGCAATTTCTTCCACGAGGCCGCATATTAAATTAGACTGAAAGGAGTAAAATAAAAATGTAAAACGGATCCGAGTGGAGCGGACGCGAAAAAACCGGGTTCGAGTCAGTGGCAGCTCACGATTAGTGTTCCGTATCATAACATTTCTTATAAAAATAACATGTTCGCGGTATCTTGAGCAACGGCGTTTCCCTTTTTATATTATTGTTATTCTGACGCTGCACCCCTGTCTATTATCGTGTTTTAGTTAGTATTGAATAACCTAATAACCTGCAACCTGCATGTCTAAGCTAACAAAGTCAGTGTGTAATTGGTTGCAAGGCAGCACATAACACAATTTTGTTTTATCATTTCGAAGAACACTAGAAAACAGGTGAGGATCGTAGAGAGGAAAATTTCCTTTAAGTGACGCGATGCTGTCGAGGATCGGTCGCTCCGCAAAATGAAATTTAGTATCGAGTATTCCTCTGACGTCCCTGGGAAACTCACCGCTACTGCTCTTCTATCATACTACACTACAAACGAGAACATTTCTTTAAACAACCCACCCAATTTAAACTATTTTAAATAAAATATACTCAACATCGGAGGATGTAACAGAATTTCACCGATTCTCGGTAATTGATAATTATCGGCGGCCAATTCCTTTCACAGAGCAGCTCTGATTTATCAACATGTTAAATAATTAACATTCACAGTCATGCCAACGAATATACTTCGTGCATTCCACTGATTACCCTGGCTATCGTCAATCCCAGGTAACTTACAAAGGCTCATCAACACACTCAATTAAGGCTCTCTTACCATTTCTCACTTCGAGTAAAAGACTTTACCTCGTCTGTCCAAAGTTCACTTCAAATGTGTTAACATTTATTGCGCAAAAAAATTGCTCACTTCCATTTAACTTAGAACACATTGATTTTTATTTAAATTATGAACTGAAGAGGCAAGCGCCATATTTCTGTCAGCTGGTGGCCATTCATATCCTTGTCATTTTACAGGGTTTAGATAAGTAGGTGCATAAGCGCATGTGCGCTAGTGCAAGGCAGGGTATGCAAGCGTGCGTGGTGCCCGGGGCGGGCCGCCGGACCTTATTTATGAGGTTACCCCTCCGCCGCCGCCTCCGGCTCCGCTGTCAACTGCTTTACGAGTTGGCGACACTTGTGGGCGTGAACCGCCGACGTAAATTTATCTCGTACGCCCAGACGCGGAACTCGAGACGACGACCCGTTACGAGTGTGTCCGCGTCATAAAATGCCTCTTCGATGAATAGAACAATAGCTACTAACTCTCAAGCGTTATGGGGCAAAACTCGTAAAATGACCACTCTTCATCAAAGGAAAACTTCTAACACTGCATAGGCTACGATATATGTATACGGATAGGTCGGAATATTGAAACAATCCAATTTGCCACCACACCCACCTGCCGCCTGCCTTCTCGATAAACTCGCACAAAAATTACTTATTTCAAAGTGATATAAAAAGTAACTTCTTAATTAATGCTTTTCTAAGAGTTAAAGATAATAACGTTCAAGTGGCGCCAGATGTTGACGAGTGTAATAGCTGAGTTATGAATTTTAATGTCTGCTCGACGAAAATCGGAATGAATATTGAACACAGTAAAAAAAAGAAATAATTAAGCTCGAGAAGGATGTTTCCGCCACGGAATGGCTCAGCAACTCTCGGAAGGAAAATTTACGACGAACACTGAAAAATAATTAAGATAGAATCTCATTAGGGAGGTACACAGTGCGCGGACATAGTCAGATGACTACACACTAAACTAGCGACGTCTGCCGATGTCCGCATTTGATAGGTCGCTCGCTCTGTGGACTCAGTTATTAATCATTTAAAGCAGAACGTAGTGAAGAAAGTTTATTAATGATCAAAACATCAAATGCTCCATTTGGCATTTGACGAAAGCCCCATAATCACCCATCTTGTTCAGACAAGATAAACTATCTAACTTTGTCAACAAAACTGGTTTTTACTAGACTGTTCTGCTTTTTAATATGCAATAAAATCCATTCATAAGAACGAGGTTAAGCATACAAATGCACATCGAACGCATTAAAGATAATAAAAGTGCCGCTGATAGATATATATTTGGACCAGTTCCAAACAAAAAGCGAACTGTCGTAGATCTAAGCATTAAGGCAAATGGGTAATACGATTAATTGTAATTCTTGGGCCTTGAAATTAAGAGCCCTATCTAATTTAAATATACATTTTAGCGGAGGGACTTCGTAAGTAAAGGCTGTGTTTAATCTAAATACATCACATAAAATAAAAGTTGTAAGATATTCTCTATCTACATCACAAACTTCATTGTTAACCGGATTTGTACAAAAGTAGAGATTGCCTACCTCTGCGCTAAAGACCGAACTGCGAGAATGAAGGTAAAGGTCTCGTTAATTCTGATCGCGATCCCCTCGGGAACAAAAACAGAGCTCCTCGGAAGTATAGTGTCGCCAGGGGAGCGACTTTATAAATGCCATACGCTTACACACCTCAAAGCAATGACTGGAGCTATCAGCTGAACGACTGCCATGTACTAGTACCAAACAGCAGGTACGTCGTTCAAGTCAATGTATAAATGCTATTGAAAATGGTGGCGACGTCTAGCGTGTACACACAATGGATGTAGTGTTTATGGAAGTTTAAATGCGTTCTGCGAACCGTTACGCATTCTGTTCAGGAATGCAGGTGGACAAACAACGGGCCGACTGTAGATCTGTAGGAGTCCTGACTCGGTTTATGTGACGGTACCTCAGAGCAATACCGCAAATTGAGCGAGCAACTACACCTTACGCCTCGCTACGTGCATTAATGGTGCCATAGAATTCTCTGTGAGCAATAAACACGAAGCCCTGGTGCTTCTGCTTATGCGTCAATGATTATTGCTCGACACCATATCTTGACTGACTGCTATTGACCTTAATTTCATTACGATATCGGAGTTTAGTGTTCATTGGTCAGATGCAACTTAGATGGGTAAAGTTTAATCGCATGCTAACATGAACGTGCACAAGGTAAGTAATATTGAGATAGTTGATGCATCGTCTGCTATAATGACTGAAGTTCTTTGACAAGAACTTGTACGTAGATGATAGACATTCGCTGGAGCAATCAATGACCAAATAATTTCATTAATCATGAAATCTAGGCACATAATGAAAGCACAAAATACACGCAATGCAATGATCTCTTCACCGAATCGGATTTGTCGCAGTGTAAATTACATCTACAACTGAGAATCGCTACACGTAGCCATTTCAGTGCAATTACTACGACTACTACATTCAGCGCTCACAGCTATTCTACAGTGGGGCTTACTGCCAAATTCTAAATGTGCAACGAAAATTTGACAGGAAATCGATCATGCGTAGGTACGCAGGCAGGTAACAAAACGGTGTCCCTGGAGAGTCGCGCTGCAATCATGTGCCTGGCTGCATTACCGATGGCCAGCATGGCGCCGAACCCCTTTGTGTACTCATTCGAATGCTGCTCATATCGCCACGCTGCCACACGCCACTATGGCCCAATAGCGCGAACAACACTCCATATTAAAGGCCCCAAATTGCAGTTTAATTTATTCCGGACGTGTCTCGGCAACGGAATCGCAATAACCGGCAAAACAATACCGCCGTTTATTGAGGGCTGTTTGATTGCACTTATAGCTATCTACAACTACTACAACTATGCATATTTCATCTACAAACGGATTATCTAAATTTCCTTTCAGGCTTGTTAAATTGCTCACCTTCTAAAAACTTTTTCCCTTTGCTGAACTTTTTATCTACTTCCTACATAATGTAAACCTCTTATTTGTAAACTATACTTACTTTGTTCGCTCACTATTGAAGGAATCTCAATAAAAAGCAAAGTACTATAAATCGGTGAGTTTCGAAAGTTTAAAGTTTTCACATATCAAAAAAAGATATTCGAAGTTTGAACTCGTGAAGTTTCTTCAAAAGTTGGACAATATCTCGATACTTTTGTTCTCGGTATTCTTGTAATATCTTTGAGAAAACTTAACTACAGCGAATTACTTGCGTGTGCCTGTTAGTTGTTCAGAGTCTCAATAATATCTAGCTTGACTGGTTTAGGTTTGAGAGGAATTGGAGAAGAAATTCAAGACCCTATTCCGAAACTATCAAATGAAAATAGCGCTTGAAACGTGAACCTCACCCAACATAGTGGATTGGAAATGTTTTCAGCTCCTCATACACACACACATAGCTATGACGTGAACCGTACGTAATAGAAATATTTAAAATACTTTATCCCATTCCAAGCAGAATATCCCGAAGTCATACTTGTTGTAGTTTAGAATCCATTTCAGAAAGGCTTCCAACTGGGACTGAGTGTTATTAAGCTCCTGTCGAGTCAAGTCCCTAATTACAAAGCTTTTTGCTGTTTTCCCCTTTTGCAGATTGGCGACTTAAAATACAAAACTAAAAAACAGAACAAAAATCAAATGGAAGAGTGAAAGAAAATATTTTTCAGCATAATGTTCACCACTAATTATGGCTTTTAACCAACTAGCATAGCGACTAGTTGTGCAATGAATGACGTCGACTTTGATGACCCAAATGTAGCTGCGAAGTGTCCGGGTTTGGAATTTGGAGAAACGAAGATAAAATATGGTCGTTTAGAAAACAAACAAACTAACTTCAGTTTGCGGCTTTGCCCGCGTGAAAGTAGTATTAGCCCTCAAATATATATGTACGTCACATTTACAACCCATTTTTGGTTAGAAAACCCCTTTTACTAGTTAAAACTAGTTTTTACTTAATGAGGTTATTTTTTTTGTTAAAATTAAAAATAAAACTGGAATTTACTACTGATATAATTATTTCATTTTCAGATAAACTTATCAACTTATTTGTCGCGTACTATAACTGCCTTTGACAGTTTGTAATAACAACTTGTTATTACAAACTGTATTTGTAGGCGTAAGTTTCCTCAAAAAATAATAACTTATCAAACACAAACAAAATATGAGCAACATTTTCATTTGAATAACGGAGCGGAAATTGTATGAAACAAATCTGATACACGTAATACGTATGATCATTATTTGACGAGATGCAGATATAATAAAAATGGATTTTATAGCTGAGCTGGCCTGACCTACAAATACAATCTGACAAATGTTTCGGAGAGATGTCATTAATTGAAGTAAAATTGTTTGTTCGATAGTTTGTTTGCGCAACCAGCACTGAAAGGAACGACCGCTGCCGGTTGGTTCTGACATGAGAAACGAACCACTGCTACACAGCCGGCCGATTCATGTTTGCCATGGCATTCAATACTAACTACATTTCCACTAACCTGAATAAACACGTACAAAAATTATAAACCAAGCATTCCACTTTTATTCGGACTTTTCTGTACAATATATTCACGAATTCGACTAGTCAAACGATGAGCAAATAAGTGCTTTTTTTTCGCTAACCGCTAACCTAACTCTCTCTCCAGCCATATAGAAGTCTAAGAGAATGTAAATAGAAAGCTCAACTGAAATACTAACCGAAAGCAATAAACTATTGAAGAAAGTGCCCATAAAATAAATTTTCGCTTTTTAAGACCTTATTTTATCTTCTTAATTCGAAGTGATATGTTATCGTGGCGGAAATTAAAGCCAACCTATTCTCGATCCTGATGGATGTTATTTTAGAAAAAAACATGGTGCAGTTTTTACGAAAATTGAACGAGTTATCGTAGCATGGTGCCGAGCTCCAGCCGTATTAATGAACGGCGACGGCTACGGAACCGGAGCGAGCGGCAAGGAAAACTTCTCCGCTATTGTTTCGGCAACTATTAAAACTGGTACCCATACCTCTAAGTTCGCTCTTGGATGCACTTTGCGAATGTCTCACACTTTGAAAATTTTGTCTGATGGAAACTTGTATCGAAACTTTCAGATTTTCAGCGGTGGAATGAAAATAAAGACTTTATATTTAAGGATAGATAGATAGTTAAAGACACTGTCTAAAAAAAAAACAACAAAGAATTAATCACAGAAAAGTGGAATAGTGGCGGATATATTCAGCATTTTCTAAGCTAAGTAGTGAAAAAAAAAAGGTCTCACTTATATATTTTAAAAGGATTATGGGTCTTGTGTGGTTTGCGATTTATCTTCTTAACGACTTCCGCAATGTGACGCGTTCGGCGGCGTGCGCGACGGCTGGCGGCTCACGCAGCGTGTCCGCCGCGCCGCCGCTGCTCGATCCTCACACACTAACCACTCGCACGTTCGTCGTCATTTTTCATCTCGACATGCATATTCAACGCAACAATAAATCATTGGAAGCTATCCCCACACAGCCAAACGAAATGACCTTACTGTTATGTCGCTAACTGTGAAAAATATCGCACAAAATGTATGTAAGCAAACAAACGAAACCGAAATATTACGTTAATAATTACCACCCTTTCGAGTCGCTGATAAATAGCGTCATTATTATCACCAACGCGTTGAATAATGGTTCCCTCTCTTGATATTTTATTCAAATAGCCAGCCCACGAATATTCTTTTTATGAAGCTCACGATTTTTTGCGTTTCCCTTTTACATTTTGCAATCGCTACTTTACTTCTGTTCTGGGTGCTTTCATCGAAATAATAGCAAAAAATACACGGCTAGCTGTTTTTTAGTGTTATTAATTAAAGTAAAACTTACGTTATAACTTATCTGTTTCACTAAACACTTTTAATATTATCGTCGCCAACGTCCAAAATGTTTGTCACAATTTCGGGTAACCGTAAAAAAATGCCCGGGACACAGCTGCGGTCAAATTAATTTGGAGTCGGTTAATATTTTCGTATGCGAATATGAATAACACAAACATGTGGAAGTTTATGACCATTAGAAACTTTTGTCGAGTGTTCCGCATAATTACATTGTGGAGCTGTAAAAGGACAGTTTCGTTTTTGTTACACATCACGTTCGCAAACTATGTCATGCGCTTCCATTTTGCTAAACATGTGTCGTCAATTACACTTTATTTTAGTGGGGTTTACTTGCTTTGCGCTAAAACTGTCCGATCGATTTAGCCTATTAAATTAGATGACATATTCTATTGGGCCAGCCCCGATATCCGGGAAGCCATTTACATAATTATTGTCACCGATGCACGTGGCGCGCTGGACATGGCTCATTTTACTAATCATTGTTTTAGTACACATAAGCAATTACATGAGGTGAGTTTAATTTGGCTATAATGATGCATAATGATTAATTCGTGTAACATGACGGCAACATACAATGTTTAAATACTGATTAAATTTCATTTAGAAACGACTGAGCTATCATAATGCAGCTACTGAGAAAATGAGATGAAAACAATTCTCTTAATTTATAAATTCTATTGTTTGCATAACGTGACACGCTTTTAATTTTAAATTCCTGAAGACACCGGGTATAGAAGCCAAGAACTGCTAAGACAAAAAGGTGGAGAATACCGAGATCGCTTGTTTTATAAAAACTTTAACTGCCGCGAATATATTTATCTAGTTATGTTCCTTTTAAGGTTCCCGACCTCAAAAGGAAAACAATAACGTTTTTAGCGCGAACATTTTTATAGGAGGGTTGAGTTGCTTCTCTTCAAAGAGAAGTTGTATTTATTGCATCGTGCGATGAAATACATAAATTCGTGTACTGAAATTCTGATATTGTTTCTAAGAGTATAAACTCTGTTTAATCCGTGAGCATATCGTGGCAAACGAACAAACACTTAGATAGATTATGTTAGTAATAAAACCACCAAGGTAGGAACTGTATCTAGCGTAATACTATTAATTAATATTTATGCTGGACCATTTCTACTCAACGCAACGCTGAAATAGCTAGCGGAATTCATTTTAGCTTTTAACTTTAGCACCAGCTTCGAGCCTTTATATCTCAGATATTCTTAATGAGCCTCGGATCGATATCATTTCAAAAATATTTATCCAATACTCTAGCAGCCGGCGACAGGTAAACTGTGCTGAATAGTGTAAGGGTGCTGTTGAAGGTCATAAGCCTAAATCTTGTTTATTCATGACGTTAGAGTGATTTGGCGAACATAAAGTTGGAGTAATGAGGCGTGACACTACCTGTGCGTGGTGCGGCGAGCGATTTGTTAGCAGAACGAGGCCAACCCTTGGGACTGCCCCCCTCCCGCGCCGGCCCCGGCTCACCCGCCCCTGAAGTTTCTTAGAAGCTCAAACATTAAGTACGGGATGGACGATTAAACGGCTTACTTGAGAATTACATAAATATCACAGACGTCCCGCTAACTACCTAACCATATTTGGATTATGACTAATTCTTAAAAGAGATTTTGTATGGTACGCTGAACTTTCAAATTGCAAATCCTCTCGTAAAGGAAGAAATAAATATTCAAAAAGGAATCTACTTGCAAATACGAAAAAGGTTTTAATTCTACGACCAGTAGGCTTAATTTGAGTAGGTCCTATCGGTGCGATCTTCACAAGGCGACAAGATCTCTTAGTTCATCTCGACCCAAATCTTTTAGTAGAAGGGAACATTTAGGAACCTATGTAAAGGAAATACAATAGAGAGTATTTATAATAAAATGGACGGGCTCAGTTAATTAGTTTGACAACAAAGTCAGGCTGGTGGCATCAAGGGTTAATCCCAGTTGAGTTCAAGCCGGAGTAAAACGGCCATGTCTGCTCGAATCACAGCTCCAACTTTTCCCTACCTATGCGAGGTAAAAACTAAATCTTTCCGAAACCGCTGCTCTAATAGTATTAAAGTATCGACAATCGTGTTATTCACCGTATTCGATGATGTGGAACTCTCTCAACAGTAAACTCTCATACAGTTCAAAGTTTATCGTCAAATGTTTACACGGATACGTTTCCAACTATCCGTGTTCATGTGCAATATAACTTTTTTGAAGCAAACTACACCGGTTAAAGGTGGTTTACTCTAAAATTGTATTACTCAAGAATGGACGAAGTATTTGGTTGTTAATTTACAGTGAAATCTGTAGCGTTGTAACTCTTAGTCAGCGATGGGCTGACACAAACATTTAAACAAACTTGAACAGTTTTAATTGAAGCGCCCTCGTCATGGCCCGGGCCGCGTGCCGCCCGCCTGCTCTATGTGAGCGGTTACGAGCACAGCACTACTCTCTATAGCTACGCTCGCTACCTTCTATCCTCTAAAATAAACTTGTTCTCGTATCTATAAGACGTCTTGTGTTTTCCATTACCTAAATTAAATTCAGTTCTCTATTGCGTTTATAGAATCATAAAGAGACTTTATCTCGGAGCTTTCTTTATCTCTATTATCTAGGCAAACTTAGCTCAAAGCAAACAATACATATACTTTAAAACAAATGCGTGTTTGTATTTTTATTAGTCAGATGTTTGAGTTGTATTTGAAAGTATTACCTATAGCAAAAACTAAACTGTGCTATTTCTTAATTGCTACTGCTGGATTCAAATTTTTGGGATTTTAATTATCTAAGCGATTTTCATCAGACGAGCTCTTGTCATCGTCGGCATTCCAAACTGTTTTGGAACACCATGGCCTGACACGCGACAATGGCATGACCGGATGGGATGTCGTTATTTCTATGGAAAATGGGTAGGCCTTTAGTAAGGGACTCTACTTTTACCGAGATTCTTGCGCCTTTCCATCTTCCTAACTCATCGTGTTGTGTTGGTGCTGCCGCTGCGGCTGCGGAGAACCTCAAGCGGCAGAAATATAATAACCTTGTTGGTAGTTATATTTTCGAACTCTTTGGGTTTGAAACTTTCGGACCGTGGAGTCCGAGTGCTGACAGGCTCTGTCGAAACGTCAAGTTGACACTTCGCGTAACCCAAGAGCTGACTTCTATCTCAGACAGAGAATAAGCATTGTAATACAGCGTGGCAATGCCGTCAGTCTTTTGGGCACATTACCAGTCGACAGCAGTTTGGAATGAGATTTTTGACGCCATATTTGATTTTAAATTGGCTGTAGTTAGCGTAGGATTTCTTTTATTTAATGTAATATAGTCAGTTTTGTACTTTTTTAAATTGGTATTAAAAAAAAACGCGGCCCTTTTTAAATATTTAATGTAATTTAAATAAAATGGTATGTTGATTAACATGTGAACAAACGGCTTCTGTGATATCGCTATTTAACCTTCAAGCGGGCGCGCGGCGTCGAATCGACCGCACTCGTTATATTTACGATCGTATTTTCAAAATTGCTTGTCGGAAATACGTATCATTTCTAGTAGCTTGTCATTAGTTCCCTACGGACCAAAATAACTCCATTTCTTCTTTGTCCACTCCTCCTGAGAGACGCAGAATGTGTATGTTCAGGTCGCGGCGCAGACGTCGAAAAGACTACACGCGCCTGCCTCATAGTTTTTACATGGCAGAGAAGGCTGATTCTGAAGAAAATTTAACCAAAATAGCTGAAAATCTCTATGAAGTTTATTATTTGGTCTCTTGTAATATAATATGTGTAAAAAAAAAACTGATTGGACATATAAGTAAGACTCACTATGAAACTTGTTATACCGAGCAAAATTGATACCTAATCTAAAAAAGTGGTGTAACTTTAAAATTATGTTTTCAATTTAAAAAAAATATTTTTCATTTGAAAAATAGATTATTTGTGATGTATGTGATTATTTATTATTAATAAAACAATTTTCTAAATTCATGAAATCCACCAGCGGTCTTTTAGGTTACGCGCGACCGCTGCCGTTACAAATAGTCGCGCGCCCGCTTGAAGGTTAATGGAGGCTGGCCCGGGGCGGCCGCCGACACGCTCGTCCGACGCAGATTAATTATGTAAATGAAGTTTGGGCTGCAGATGCCGATAGAGAAAGGTTCTCTTACAAAACGTACCGGCCGCCGCCACATCGCGAGTTAGACCGCTCTCAAAACTTCGCTTCACTTTCAATAGGCTCGCGATCAATCCGAGGCCCATTATCAGCCGGCATGATTCACACAATTTGCGCAATGGATCAACTTGGCTCAAGAAGGAGCCGCAAATCCGGATAAAGATGAACGAAACCGAGGAATGATTGAAATTAGACGAAAAGTATACATGCAGCTGTACGCAGCTTATCGCACTCCCAAAGAATGTTACGCCAAGCTTCGGAACGAATTCGATTTTACATTCCGCTACCCTAATAGGTACATTGAACGCATGAAATTCAGAATTTACTAAGACAATAGTGACGAGAAACAGAAAATAATACGCATGACATAAAGAGAAAAATGTTACCTATTTTCTTTAACGTGTACAAAGGGATCTTGAAAATATCACATCTCTGGTGCCTGGTGCGAGTTATATCACAGTTTTAAGACACACTTTTTGCTTTTCGTCTTACAAAAATATGTTTCGTTTCTCTACCTGTAGCACACTTTACCAAAGCACTTTCTTATTCCGTTTATTTTTAGGATAAACTATGATGTATTCATCAAAAAGCTAAGTCAACTTTACTATTTGAATACGTAAACGTAAAGTTACTATGAATTTCTAATTTATTTAAAAAAAAAAGAGGTTACGACGTCAAGTAAGCTGCCGCAATTTTTTATCCATTGACAAAATTCAACCGGAGCATTCATTAAAATTTCAAATGGCACGCTAGCTAAGTGAACTACGAAAACTCTTTGGAATTTTGTAAATTTCCACCAAACTTCCGATGTTATTTTCATAATAATCCCAATAAAGAATAGCTTCGTCACTATTTCAGTAAAACTTCATTATTTCCGTGTTTTTCAAATTGCACTTTATTAAGTTTACAGGACCCACCAGCAGCAGAACCAACGGCTGTAGACGTCTGTAGTGAAAGTCTATCAGCTGAAATGATGCTGACGATGATCATCACCATCGTCATGAAGTTGGCAGAAAGCAGGGATAATTGAGTTGTAACAATCTATAGTAAAATCCTATTTGTGAAGAATTCAAGAACGTAAATTTTTTACACGATTTTTCTTAGTATTCCTTTACTTTTAAAATTAAACGTTGAATTTCTTTCAACACATTATTTCTCCCAATATTTTCTCCGTAAAGTATTTGTTTGAATATAAAAACTTTCATAAAGCCATTATGAAAATATCAAGATAGCCAATGTTTTTCTGAAAACCAAAACCAACAGACGTATGAAAGAAACGAAATTAATTAAAATGATGGTATTAATATCGAATTACTTTTAACATTACTGGTTTTATTGAAGTATGAATAAAATAAAATTATTATAGGTACATTGCTCTTTGAGCTGAGTTTTAAAGAAAAGGTTTATATAGAAAACACTTGCATTTAGTTTAGACAAGCGATCATGGCTCTATTGATATTAAATAATGAAATATAATTCATCATATACATCAGTCGAAAGACGTCCACATTTGGACATTTGGATATCCAAATGACCAAATACTCATTGAATAGCACCGCGTCCGACCGTCCGGTAACCGACTGGTCTGCTAGAGCCTGGCTCATCGACGATGCGTAAAGTTCGTACCGAAAGGGCCTCGCAAGGCTGTACCTTACTGGGGCCTTGGGTGAATTCCGGAACCCCGGGGTTCAGAAATTAAGACAAAGAAGGATCATAGGAATCAGTAAGAGTCTGACACGCCCACTCACAGGAGTGAGAAGGCATCTATAGCGAGATAAATCATTGGATAATTAACCACTTAAAAAAATTTTGGACTCCACGTTCGCACACCTTGTCTTCCTATTATGTGTTGTGTTGTTGTGTTTGTGTTATTGTCTTTCTACTATGTCTCTAATTACGGTATTCGGAGGTTAAATTACATAATCGTCCTATTTTGCAACTGAAAAAAGATGATGAATGCAAAAAAAAACTTCAAAAACAATTGTAAGATTGTTATATAAGGTGACTGGTAATTGGTGACCGAAACTTAAACACGTGATAATAATCATTATAACTTAAATCACGAAAAATAATAGCCAAGTTCAGTACATTTTAACCAGCAGGACGAACATAAATGTTCTGACCACCAGATTTTTTTCGCGATTTAGCCTTTTGACTTTGGTAATTACAGACACAATTAAAAAACAATAGGTGTGTGAACGCCGACGTTCGCTTGGGTCTTCATCAATTAGATTTTTGGACCCATAGTAAAAGTTGTCAGTTTTACTATCACGTGTTTAAATATCGGTCACAAATTAGGTACCAGTCATCCTATACACCGTTAAATTTTAGTCGTTTTAATCCCGAAGAGGGTCGATCCAGTACATGAAACACTATCGATTTGTGTAGATAAAATAAAAAAATAAAGTACTTTTTTTCTTTATCTCCTATTGATATACGCATTTACGAAATTAATTTCTTTAAGTAAACGAGTCATTGACCTTGTAGGTAGTTGTCGGTCGTTGCGTACTAACTACCTACAGGTCACTGAACTCGCCCAGCTGACGTTTACTTAAAGAAATCAATTTAGAACATGCATAAATTAATTCGAGTTTAAAAAAAAGTACTTTGTTTTTTTATTCTAACAATCGATAGTGTTTCACGTACTGAATCGATCCTCCAAGGGATTAAAACGATCAAGATTTAACGGTGTATATTCCTTTAAAAGTTTGAATCTTAATAGACTGTTCTACATTCTACCGCTTTGGCATGGCTCACAAGATTCTCGGTAATAGTTAGTCCAAACAGCCACAGTGGTGCATAGATAACAAACGGTGTCTGTCGGTTAGAATAACATTCTGAAAATAAACAAGATATTCCTAGCTACGTTGCACTCACTTTTGACTGAATATAATATTAAGAAATTTCTTACTCATCATCAACTTCCTGCATTAACATTTTTTCCGCCATTTTGTCCTGTCACCCGTCACACTTTCACTAACTCCCTTTTCTTTCATATCACTTCTCACGCAATCCATCTATCTTTTCTTTGGGCTTTTAAAAATGACACTATTTTACCAAACCTACGCTAGACAGTGGATCGATTCGTCGTTGGCGTCGAAAATTCAAATTTTATTTGAAATCCACAACAGCTAAAGAGTTGAAATTTTCGCAGAACGCGTACAGTTTTTGAGAATCTAAGCCGCTATGAAGAATTCATAACAACAAAAATAATAAATGTCCAAACATATTGCCGATCTAAACTCTCAACTCAAAATTCTTTTATTTCGCACAGGTAGGCCTAAATGGGTACACATAAAACGTCAGAAGCTAGTGTGTACCCTTATATTTGTCTTTCATTTATTCAAAGTTTAATTTTACAGGTTTGTGAGGTGTCAATGAACTCTCTGTGGGATTCATCTCGCACTTGGCCGGTTTCCTTTCTGTTTTTGGTGAAAAGTCTTACACATGTCGTATCGTTAAATCTTTAAAAAGAACATCGAGTAGAAGCTGTGGAATATACTTTTTTTCTGTATTTCTGACAGACTTAGAATAAACTTTATATTTTCGCGTAAAACTAAACTCTAAACAGGAGATTCATTAACATAACGTGATATTATCAAAACACTAGTAACTAAATAATAGTATATCTGTCTACCAAATCTCATCAAAATTCATTAAGCCTTTCCAGCGTGTAACAAACACCTACAAATACACACTTACAAACTTTCACATCTATAATATTAAGTGTGATTTCTTAGAAAATACTTCTTTGTTATGCCTACATAATTGGATTTAATTCTACGAGGTTTCGATAGTCGAAATACTCGATAAACTAGAAAGGGGTCGTTGTACTCATCAATAAAACCAACACCTTACAGTAGGACCATCATGAAAATTTCACTGTTTTTTATTATTTTTCTGTTTTCAAATTATCTTAGCATGACGTAATAACTCAAATGAAATAAATATTGTTGTCTTATTCTGAAAAATTATAATAATAAAATTAATCTTACTATGAACTCTCCTGGACTTAAATAACAATTATTCGTATTACTAGTACCAATAAAGAATTAATCATTGAACTTTACCTTCGAATTGTTAATTATAGCAGCAGTTCTCAGTTATTTGAGAATTAACAACAAGGGTTAATACACCGTTAAATTGATTTCTTTTAGTAAACGAGCCAATGACCTTATAGGTAGATGTCAGTCGATGCGTTAATTAGTACGCCATTGAACCCGCTCAGCTGTTCTTTACTTAAAGATATGAATTTGGTATACGCGTAAATTAATTTTAATTTAAAAAAAGTACTTTATTTTTTTTATTTTATCTTCACAAATCGAAAGTATTTCATGTACCGGATCAACCCTCCACGGGATTGAAACGACCAAAATTTAGCGGCGCATAGATATCACTAGCTTTTGTCAGCGATTTCGCCCGTGAATTTTAAAAGTATCGTAAAGGAATATACTCCCGATATATATGTCACGTACTATTTTCAGGACATGGTCTACACGTGTTCTGAATTCAGGCAACGATTTGAGCGTAAACCAGTACACAATACAAACTTTCGTCTTTACATCGTAACACCTATTAGTGTAATTAAATTGCTTGATCAAGTTTTACGCATGCATTAATATGGAAGCTAATCATACGTGTACATAACACTATGTTAAACATACAAGTACCTGTCTATATACCAGAGACATGAGCACAACCCTACCTACGTTGCATATCTATGTCTAAGGGTCTATTCAATATAGAGACAGCCACACAGGTACAGGAATGGGAGCTATTCCGATATTCCCGAGGTTAACACCGGAATGTGGAGGATCTAAATAGAGGTGACCAATCAGCTGGCGCTTAGATGTACTAGCTATAGCATGCTACGTGACCACCTGAGTTAACGAGATACGTTACAACTACGGGCAAAGTGGCCGCCCGTGGCTCGGTCACCGTCTTTGACGATCCCCTATCAATAGTCGATAGAATTAAGCTAATGTTACCTATATTGCTCGGCTATAGGTGAATTTCTTCTTCTTTTTTTTATATAAAACGTTGCCAGGACATAATGAGTGACGGGACAGAATAGAAGAATAAAACGTATTGCGCCGACAGCAAATAAAACGAGACAAGGGCAGAAAAATGATGATGTTACCCCATAATAGGAGTCACTCCTGCATCGTGGGTGCGCTCGAAAACATTTAATCTCACATTCACACCCGGAAAATCACACATATATTTGTGGTATCAAATACGTGGCTAAAAATATCTCTCGTATCTTCGCTCTTGACTTTTGTCTTTTATTCCCCGAACCAATCTCCTGCTCTTAACACGATTGCTTACCTAATTCGGAATTCCGGAAATAATTCACGTGTCACCCATTAAGTATCAATACGTAAAAGATTTTATTAAATTATCGACGCTGGCAAGACCCTTTTTCCACTAAAAGGAGTTCGATATACTTAGTAGTGTTGCGTAGTTTCAGAGAAAGGTATTGAGTGACAGTAAACGGTCGGCAGTGAGTAACAACAAAAAGTTAATAGTCGTGAGGGAGCCAAACACTCAACACGTTCGCACTGCAAACATCACCGACTTGGGTAATTTCGCTCAACGGGAAAGTCACAAGAGGGTCCACTCCTCGCACACTTCCATTTCGAAAATAAATGAGTTAATCAAAATAGAACGAGGTCTATGCGAAGAAAATAAAGTAAGACAAATAGGTGCCATTGAACGCATCGAGTCCATTTTACGCATGGTTTGTTTGTTTGCTTGCTCAAGTGCCGCCGCCGAGGTGAGCCCAGCACTACGGCACAACAGGCGCACAACTACTGTTGACTTACGCGTTCATATATTTCCCGTAAGTGTATGAGCTAATAAACGTATTTTCTCACGGAGATGGCAAAGGTTTTACTTTCGTTATCGCCTGGGAATAAAGTACTAACGAAACTCAAGTTGACTTTTATCAGACAATCGAGTTATACACTGAAGTCAGGTCAAGTGCGAGACAAGGCAGGCGACGGGCGGTTAGTCGGTTAGTCTCGTTTCAAGGTTCATTTTTTGCAGATAATGTGAAGCGATTAGATAAGTTTAAATTGAAGCCCAACCTTTTGCACTTGATTCAATGTGATCTTAAGATCGTTAGATCTAGCTTAGGTATAGTAGGGTATTACAATTTAATATCAATATATAGAATATGGTTGAAGTAATTTGATGTAACGTAAAGCACTATCAATCATATTGTGCGAGCGGGCGGCGGCGGGCGGCGCGCGCAGTGTTCCACGCCGCTGCCACTGCTGCCGACGCCCGGAGACGATCATTCATCACACTTCGAGCTCTCTTAAGTGCTTTAGTGCACTATAATCAACTCCTTATATCGGCATTTTGTTAAGTACACTCCACATCATCATAATTAGCTATATAAGAGCTACTACAAATTGCGTTGATTGATGAGCTCATCATATTTAGTTCGATCACATTTCTCCATAGATTTCACGACACTTCTACAGTTTTACATTTTGATGTATTTTTTTCTCATTATCTTCTCTTTCTTCATCATTCCAAAAATTTCTCCGAAATAAAATTATCCTTACAAAATCTACCTACAAATAAATATAGAAGTAGTTCCTATTTCAGAACGTTTATATTTTATGAAAGTTTATATCAAGAATTAATTAGATAACTTAATTTATATTCCGGCGAATATTTGAAATTATATTATAACAATAAAGCCGTGGTGAGGAAAATATCCGCTGCCAAAATCAAAGGCATGAATTTTTATGAACATAAACATTTTTCGTTACGACCCGAGCTGATGGTCGTTAAAACTCTTATCCATAATCATGCGGGATAGAACAAGGAAAATGTCATTCGTCATGCTTAAAGAGATTAGATAAGGAGTTCGATTCGCGAGATCGTTAGTAAGTGCGAGTTGAAGAACTCGGGGATGGAAGTGATCGCGCGCCGCCCCACAAAGCATGTGTGATTGACACACATTCACGACGCGACGCAACGCACCTGAAACCTAACGATCTCCACCCCAACACTGTATACGACTTTTTATTATTTCTTTTCTGCAAATATCTCAAAGAAGACAGAATCATATTTATTAAAACACATTCATTGTGCGTAAAGCTAAGAAGTGGAATTCCCTGACGAAGTCTATGTTTCCTGGTAGCTATATCTGAGGAGTTTTTAAATAAATAATAAATAATTTAGGCAAGTATTGCTCTACATCATCGACCACATCATCGCTTACGATCAGTTGAGATAGTAGTCAAAGGCAAACCAATAAAAAAATCACACTTAGACACTTAATTTAAAATCACCAAAGTAAAACTAATTAGTTTTGAAGTGAAATTAAATTAACATAGCCACATCACTTTTTCGATAATTTTCTTCAGCTAATAGCAGACGAACGTCTGCCATGAAGTAAATATTTACACGACATTAATTAAACAGCCATCTAATAACTTACTCTAGTAATATGGTGTAGGTAAGAGAGAAACTATTAAACGCGACCACGAATGTTTAACGTGTGAGCGAAGCATTATTAAAATTAATGGCTTTATTAAAGCAACCGCGCATCAAAATATGTAAACTATGCCGCACTATCCATATGAATGGGAGTGAGCTGCGGCAACGAATATGACGGCAGAACCCATATTCGGAGCCGACAACGGTCGACGGCGGCGCGACGGAGGCGGCATATTAGGGCCTCACATTCATCCAACCCGTCCCGAATACACGTCTTTATCAAAGACGTTATTAAACCTGCCGCCCCTAGAATACGAAAGACGGTGAATCGATTTGACTAAATTA
This sequence comes from Mythimna loreyi, assembly GCA_029852875.1. Taxonomy (NCBI): domain Eukaryota; kingdom Metazoa; phylum Arthropoda; class Insecta; order Lepidoptera; family Noctuidae; genus Mythimna; species Mythimna loreyi. Next base: position 10,447,074 of record CM056786.1, read on the forward strand.
CCTCAGGACCACAGAGCGTCCGCACATACTCCATATGTCCATCTCGTAACACACTAAGTACGAAAGATGACGATACGATTTCTTTACGAACTGCCGAATAGGTCAGAAGGACGTTCTCCAACGCTTTATCGTGCGAGCCATTTCTAAAGATTGAGCGGCGAAAGTGTCCATGAAAACATAATATCTCTCAAACTGCTGACAGAGCGTCGAGGTTTTATAGATTTCACCAAGTGGAAAAATTCGTTTTCTCCGTTTCAAAATTATTTTCTCACGCCCTCAAACTACAAACAGTTCGATAACGCTGCGGCGAACGGGCAAAAGCGCAAGTTCGTTTAATTGCAATTTAGACTAAGCCCAGCGATCGCCACATAAGCTGGCAAACAGAACAGAGAGGTCGAGGGTCTGCGGGAAGACTCAGATATAGCCGCCGAACCGAGTGCACTCACTGGTATCTAGTTTCGTATAACAAATGGCGGAGCAAACCACTCAACTAAGCTAGTGCTCCGCACAAGAACAGTTCGCCGATGTCGACCACCACTACTGACGCTTTAAACGTACTTGACATACAACACTTTGATTGCATTATTCCATCGAAGCAATTATTACAGAATAACTTATTCGATATTAAGGACAAAGATTTCAGTCGAAAATTTGAATACAATTTTTTCACAACAATAATATTTTGTATTAGCAATTCAATCAAATTAGGCACAGGTGCGAAATCATATTTTCATTAGTTAATGCTGAATATTAAAATCCAATACAAATTGTATTATGTAATCTGTATAGGATATAATATAATACGAAGTAACATATTGACACGTTGTAGTTGAATAATGAAACACTCCGATATGAAAACAATATCGGGTTAAGCTTAAAAGGATTGTATATGGTAGAGGTGACAGGTAATGGGGAAACGCATTAAGCCACCTACGAAGCCGAGCGGCGCTGCGCGGCTCGCGAAATAAAATGCACTAATGATTGCCGGAGCCACGTCCCCGTGGCCCGTAACGAGCCCTCGCGATTAATACTTTTTATACGATCCCTTTGCGCATTATAATTGAACATAACCAGACATTTTAACTTAAAAACCTATAATAATTTAAAATTAGGTATCAGTGTATGGTCAGCATCCACATTGGACTTAGGCCTAGTTAGCAATTACTGCAAACAGGATAAAAGTAGGTATGCTGTATCGTCACGTAGGTACACGAGTACGTCATTAGTACGGTTGGGACCAAACTCTCGTAACATTTTACATAATTATTATTAACATTTATTATTCTTTTAAGTAACATTAAATTAGTGAAGTGGTAAAACATTATTTATAGAATATTAACATCTTTTCTTTTCATAACATTCAACATTATATGTAAAGGCTTCTGCCCTTACAATCAGATAACATCTCATCTTTCAATATCCGTGTTTACGCAATTATTGACAATCGTACAGATCTCCGGAAATTACATTTTTAATGACAACATTTGTAAATAGAATTATAATAATTACTAGCTATAATTCGAGCAGTTATGGTGGTACAAAATATTCAAAAGTAAGGTATGTGCAAACTCTGCCGAACTCTCAGTGGCGCGCGAGGCAATGCAGTGTTTGATTCGTACTCTCATATTTTTCTCTCTAATTATAAAAGGAATTGGCCAAACGGACCCCAAGAACTATGTAAGTACTAAATCTTTTTCAGTACTTTTGGATTGTGTGCAACGATTAAGAGCCGCCAACCCGACGTACATTTTCATACAACCGCTCTTACGTGATTGTGATGTTATTACACATCTATATTCAGATATTTTGGATAAACATATATCTTCTGGATATTATATTAGGTGTGACTTTACTGACTGGATCTAAAGACATCGATATTTATCTGTATTAGCCCCGCACGATTTGCTTAGGGGGAATTTCCACGGACATTTACTTCAGCCTGGGGAACGGTTTACCATTAGCACATCGGCATGTTCATATACTTGTTGACAGTATCGTCGGGAAGCCAGCACTGTGCTGTCCCCGGGAGCTAACCGAGCTGTTCCCAGCACACCTATATTTTATTTTTGAGAGAACATGAGCGCGTCAAACTGACGTTGAATAGACTGCGTATTAAGCAATCGAGGAAATTCCGAATAAACAAAGTTTTTTTTTTATTAAGAATCTTATTGAGTGAGAATTGGAACACTTCTAGCCACTTCAAAAAAATACAAAGGTACTTAATAGCAGTATCTGGCATTTTGAGTTAGACGAAAAGAAACATTTGGCGAGTTACGTAACATTTTTTGAGTTGACGTCTTGTGACCTCAAAGAGTCTTTTCAATTTTACAGAAACCTCACCCGTACAATCACCACCGTCTTTGTTCTTAAATACTATTTAATTAATAAATTGAACATCAAACTATTCTTCAGCACCTAAATATGAGTAGTTACCGCTTGCTAAGCCAAGCGTAACGTCTACTGTTTTAGACAAAGGAATATTCCCATTCCCAGACATTCGCTCACCTCAATGATCCGTCATTCGCAGAAATCTATTCACACCTGATTACATCGTCAAATCCGATTTTCTGTAGGATTTTTGTTAGTTCAAAGAGTTTGAGCCTCAAATAACATGCAATTTTCATTACGAACCTAAAAGCTTGGAGGGCGAAGCCGATTGAAGAAAGTAAATCGAACTCAATATTAATACAAATACGAGGTACATTGAGAATTCCCAGTTTGCTTTAGTAATCTTCTACAATCACAGACATAGTAAGTACAATGAAGGTATAAGTGGAATTTGAACAGATAATTTTAATGATTCCCTGGTGTTATTATTCCAGGGTCCATACCTAATGGAATGGGAAAAGTTTGAAGTATGTAAAGGTCCGAAACAGGGGGAGTGCGGCAAGTTCGAAATCAAAAATTCACAAAATATGTCGGACGTAGTATTCCTGCTGGACTTTCCCAAGGATTGCCCGGCTACCTCGGTAGGTGTTTTAATTAAAAATTTACAGAAAAAAAAAATAACTATCTTGCTACATATTTCAGTAACTAATTTCCGTTTTAAACAGGCTAAAATTGTGGTTAGTACAAGAAGCAACAATATAACAAAAAAGTTGTGGAATTATGCGCTGAACAAACCTTGCGAGCATTTTGTTATGGGCCCCATTCTCGTTGATTCGTTCAATTTGACTAAGAATTGCAAAGTTAACAAGGTAAGATTTTCAGATAAGTATCAACTAATTTCGGAGAGCCGTCGTAAACATAAAATTAAACGTGATTTTATATACAGGGTCGCTACGAGATACATCTCGACTTCGTAGCGAAAGCTAAGATGTTTTTGGGGACGAGTTTTTTTTACGGCGAGTACATATTCAAGACTATGTCTTTCAACAAGGTAAACAACTTTTTCTGTGTATACTCTATGTTAAACATCATAAAACCTGCTTAAATATTAAAGATATTTTTTCATTTGGAGTTTTATTATTTAAAATTACACACCGGTACTCAAACGTATATGTGTTAATGGTACACAGGTGTTATTGATTTCATAGTCGGACTGGTGCAAAATATACCTAATGTTTGAGGCATATTTTGCATCAGTTCGACTATGGAACGACCTACTTGCAAACGCTGGGGACGTCTAGAATATTTGATAGAGAAATCGGAGCCATTTATTTGCATTATTGCTTTCAGAAAAATAATACTGCAGTTCATTTTTATCGTCAAATAATAAGCGTATATTCAGGTCTGAAATGTATTAATTGGATAGCCCGCTTCAGAAGTTGGACGTCGTTTTTATCAAAGTGGCATAATTATCGTGTTTCATTTAGGGCACCCCAGGCTCGTGACTCGCGTCTGAGTTAATAACCATATAATAAAGTTGGCGGGCGGATAGACGCGTAATATAACTAATTTCCGTGTCGCGATTAAAACTCGTTATAAATGGTAGCCGGGAGAACTGGAGGCTGTCAGCATTACCGCCAAAAGAGGAAAAAGAGATTCGTATTAAAACGCGCTGGAATTTTGCAAAACGGCAGCATACACGACGAAAACAACCGGCGAACATATTATTTTATGAAGTTTTTATACCTCGCTTACCAACCACAATTCTTTGTAATCCCAGTGTGCTCTTTCAAACTTACAAACATTGTTAGCGTGAGTACGGCGGTGAGTACTCACTTGATCCATGTACGGGTAGGACCCTACCGATATTATAAAAGTCGAAGTTTGTGGGTATGGACGTGTTGGTCATTCACACAAATACGAGTTACGAGTACGAGGTACGAGTTTAAGTCAAACTTTAGAATAGTATGTTTATACATCAGATTTATTCTGATATATATTGCCTATATGCCATAATTTATAATGGGAAATAAAATAATATCTCCAAAGAAGCCGCCTGTCGATAGTAATCTACACTAATATAATAAAGAGGTAAAGTTTGTTTTTTTTTTTTGTTTGTAGGAGGTAATCTCTGGAACTACTGGTCCGATTGGAAAAATTTTAGCAACAATAGAAAGCTGCTTTACTCCTGAGTAACATAGGCGATATATGTTTTATGTACGCGGGCGAAGCCGCTGACAAAAGCTAGTATTAAATAATCTTGCTCATTAAATTATGAAAACGACAAGCACCGGAGACTTATTTCCCTTCCAGCTTTCAATAGCACCTAATTATATTCAATGACGCTCCATGATTTCCCCATGATTTACTGAAATTGCGGACAAAATTATATGCCCTACCATTCACAGCGAACACAATACGACCAAGTAAACTCTGTTCATCATTTTAACAATGAATGGTTCGCAGATAGTTTTTAATATCGGTTAATTGATACCAACATTAAACAGATAATAACAGAGAACATAATCACTCTACTGTTCACTAATTAATGAATCATTATCCATCAAACCGCATTAATTGATTTAACTTTACTTCATTTATACACAAAACTTTTTTTAAAACCAAATAACAGTTGATAAATGCCTAAAATCTGTACTAAAAACAAAACTCGACAAATTCATCTGTTTGTGAAATTAAATAAAGGGAGCGTGGTTAATACATTTTTAATGAGCTGTAATAATTACACAACAAATTACTCGTCTTAGCAGAGCGAGATCTGCGAGTAAATCTGGTTGGTAATGGCGCGCGGTGGCACCTGGGCGCCCGGGCGGTGGCCCGGTGGGCCTGTGGCGGCGCCTCGCTAATTTCCTAAAGCACAATATAAATTACCGCCTGAAAACAATGACGACCGCGCTAAACTCGCGCTGCCCGCTTGCACTGTCCAAATTATAATGTACTCGCTAAAAGGATTGTTAGCTTTATATAAATCACCTCAGAGCGACTACAACAAATCAACTGAAGTGCTCGCTACTTTTTTAAATTAAAATTATGTCTTGAAACTAAACCTGTCGTCGAGTCTTAAATGGTGTAAGATTTGCTCTTAATACCGTTGACACAAAGGTGTAGTCAACAGGAGGATTGTAACTTTGCATAATCTTCAGAGTTTCCGTCTGCTGCTTCGATTTGTGTCGAGTCAGCCAGTTAATTATTTTCCACGGACAATGAATTGCTGAACTCCATTCATTATCTTGAAATGATTCGACATTTTTTTTTATAAATTTTGATTTTGAGCTTATTTTTAAAAGATGCCAAGCCTTGTTATTTTGTCGTTTGTATAGCGACATTGTTGAAACGGGGAAGTTAATCTACATTTTAAGATGAGCAAAAAAGTTAAGAAAAAATGCAATAACTGAATGGAAGCGGACCATTTTCCGGCTGAACAAAATAGAATAAAGTACGTGCACTTATTTACAGTAAGTACTTAGAAGTTGTGCGTCTGCATGGTTGGTATAAGTTTCCTATTCTGTGAGCATTTTGGCAACACGCCTAAGCTATTTGCAAAACATATTAAACATCTCTATTCGACATTAACAAATGGGCTCTCATAACATGGCGTTGGTGGGTAGGTAGGGACAATAAAACACTATGTATCAAAGTGCTGACTTTATGGCCGCAAATGTTAGCAACACACTTACTTATTCACATCACCTAGCAGGGTACAATTGGAAACGGCACTAGGTAAGGCGCAGCGACGTAAAATACTATGTAGCTACGTATAGCCGCATTAGGATCAGCCACGAATGTTGTTATTCACATCCAGAATAAATCAGGTCTACTCTACCTACTCCGCGATAATGCAGCGCGTTAGCATGAGTACGCTGAGTTAGTGAGTACACACGACGAGGAAATGGCGACCTGCATGCGCGAGGCGCACGCGCAAACATAAATCGTCAATCGAATGAATTCTGTATGAGCGTACCTATTGTATTGGAATAACCGATTGGTTGGGAACAGACCGCCTATTTAAATGCGTGACCCGTCATTAGGCACGCGGCCGGAGTGCTCCGGGATCGCTCAAGTACGTACGCGCTAGATGGCCTCGTATAATCGACCTGTTAACGTTTCGCTGTACATACTACCTAGCGTACCCAACCCTGTTTGCCGTCATTTATTTTTACTGCTTACTAGGCGGAATTCGACGAAGGCGACACGGGCTACGGCAGGCGATCGATCGCCGCCATCTCACGGCTATACTAAATGTACGACCTGTGATGCCATATCAAAGGCAGAATTATTCATTTAATAGCTTGCCAGCTACCATATTTAATTGGGTTAGTAGCTTCGTCGTCGCGTAAGACAAACAAGATCAGTATTCCGCCATGATATTTAGTGCGATAATGTAATAAAGACCTCACGTACTAAGCGAGTTACCATGTCGGATGTCAAAGCTATTTTTTGTCGGCGACGGCGACGCTCCGATAAGACTATTTCAGTGATTTGTTGGGGTTGTAGGAGTGAAGATTAAATTAGCTCTGTGCTACGTTATGTTCATGTTCTTTGTAAATTAAATAAGGAAGACAGGCTTCTTGTTTAGATAATTCAACGATCGGTAAATGGTTAAGTACGAAGAATAATGCTCAAGTAAATGTAACTTATTATTATAGTTTTAAAGAACGAGCTCGTTATTTACCCTAGTTACCGTACAAAAGTATAAATATTTTTCATAATGTACTCACTCAGACTGAGCCCCGGTAAATTGAATCCACGCTTACCTGGAAACAGAAAATATAAACACAATGAAAAACAATATGCTAAAACATTATCCTTACCCCTACTGAAAATTTTTCAATCAATAACTTCCCAAGCAAAAAATAATGAGAGCCGAATTAAAAAGAGATTACAAACGTTTTACTTTAAATTGCTGTTTGCGTTTTAATCATGCTCTAACGGCTGAACGGTTTTGGATACAATTTTGTATCAATTGAAAATAGATTCTGAATTGAAACCAGACTCTACAATTGGAAAAACTAACGAATAAACAAGCGGGTCGCAGACACAACTGAAATAAAGTATTTCTAATATCTGTGGCCTTTGCATGTAGAGTGAAATCTGTGGTACGTGTATAAAAAAAACTACGCCACTTCAAGGTCACCTTATTAATGTAGACGACCCGTATTCTCTCTAGTAAGTAGGCAAATTGACTGAGTTCATTTTACTCTGCTTCAGAAGTTCGAACTCAAAGATGTTCTCTCCACCAAAACACTTGTAATTTTGTTCATACGCTAATAGATATTATTCAATGTAAATAAGTTTCAGAGCAGACAACCACATAAGTGCTCCGAGGGCTTAAGAAAGGTTTTAGAGATACGAGTCTCTTAGGGTACACAGTATTATGTTGATATTATACAAAAAATTTCAACCAACGAAAGGATTTGGTTGTTGAATCTTGAGGCCTCTCGCTACAGCTATAAACCCTAACATAACCCGTCCTACTTATACGTACAATGGTTATATGAGATTATATAGTATACGTATAGTATGCAAGTGCAACATTATCCGGGAACTTGGGAAATCTACACAGGACTATAATACATAGTAAGGAATGATAGTTCACGAATACCTGAGTACATTGGCTGCCATACCTACACAAAGGCTTTATTATTTAATAATACTCCAATAAGAACAAAATAACTTTGTAAGAGCAATAATCATAACTTTTCAAATGAATATAAGTTAGGGTTAGTAGGTACCTAAAAAGGAAATACTGGCCATAATAAACTCACTTTTCCAGAATAGATAATCAAGTATCGGGATTTTGAATCTTGTTTCGGCAGATGATAGTCAATATATGTACGTATGTAATGACATTTCATTAATTAAAATTTGCCGCACTTCACGCGTTTTTAAGTTGTCAATGAAAGTTGAACGGGGTGACGCGTAATTTAATGGCGGAAGTTCTTCAGACTATTTTGGCATTTTATTGTTATAAAACCTTGTAGACACAGAAAATAAAAGGATATATAGAGAACGCAATATTAGTGAACTTTAAATGTTCATTAAATGTATATTATGTTCGTGTAATAAATGCCAGAAAAGGTATGAAACAGAAATAAGCTTTAGATGTTATCAACAAAAGATGCGAGTTATTAAAGTGTTTCTGGAAAACTGATCTATCTAAAAGTATTAAACTAAAATCGAATCTAAAACTAACCGAACAATCGAATCTACAATCTTACCTACCCTTAAATATAACAGCGTCGCCAGCATATTCAAATTCGAAACTCCCAACAAGTTATGCTCAAAATCGTAACTTCGATTTTCAAATATTCGTGTTAATAACATAATTATTAGAAGCTCTCAAAGTAAAAGGTTGTTTTAATACCTACTTCTCTTTCACAACAGTATTATTCAAACACTCGTAGCTTTTAAGTGCTTACTCTTATTTATGGAGCTGGTCCCAAGCAAAACATGGTAATAAATTATATGCCATAAAACCTTTTGAATCATCGTCATCAAATACCTAGCTTCAAATAAATTGTATTTTATGCACTATGTAATTTCCATTGTTCCTAGTTTAAAACACCCGATATATTTGGAGCCATTTCGAACTTCAATAGCTTTTATTCTGTCAGTCGTAATTTGTCGGTTGTAAATGAGCTTCATATATTCGATGAAAACACGGACGTTATTACTGGGAAATCATTAATTACACAATTAAATGCAACTGCAATTAGTGGTTTTTTTTCGTCATATATAGCATTTGGCCGTGTTGTGCATTCAAACTATGACATATTCTATTCCCAAATCTAACTAAAAAACACAGTCACTACTGTTGTTCCAAAACTTTATCTAAATCGGCATGGTAACGTTGGGATCGTCTAGCTTCCTCCAAATATAACATAAAATAAATTATCGATAAAATCGAGCCTATACAACCAAAACAGAGACCGAGAATAAAAAAGAAAACGGAAACAAGTACGAAAACCCTCATTCCATCACAAATAGATCTGAGATCAATGCCAAACAATATCTCCACGGGACAGTCATAACACGCCGCCTCGGAGCACTTACCTACACTATAGCTGATAGTTAGAAATAATAAAACATCGCCAAGGAACAACACGGACCCAATAAAGAAGATAATCTAGGAGGAAGATGGAGATAAAAACCATCTTCTTTTGATGATTGAGATGAAAGCATAATCCGCAATGTCGCGCTAAGCCCCGGATGGCCCCTAATGATTCGCCGCGCAAAGATAATCGGAATTGCCTAAGAAAATAACCGTTGCGACGCAATTGCAACGGACTGCAATCCTGCAATCGATTTTTTTTATCCGTTCAAATAATCGTTTTCCAGCGTGGTTTCAATGTAGCTTAAGCGATGCGATACAAGCACCTAAATGTTTCATTCCATCGTTGAAGGAACTACCCACATTTATAGGCAAATAGGTAATTATTCATGACCATGAATAAAATTTACTGAGGGCTTACGGGAAAATCTCTGCGTAATAGCGAGTAAGTAAGCCACCTGGGTGCTGAATTCAGGTAAAAACTTGCGTGTAAATCACTGCTATATACAAACCATAAAAAAGAAAATCTAAGCCACGACTGTTACGCATGTGGTTACGCAAAAGTACCAAATACGACGACGCAAAAATATAGCGACGAAACTGAACAAAAACAGAAGCTAAGCTTGTCCACAAAAAAGTGAAAGATGAGTGGAGAGATAGAATGGGACACGATTGTTTTGATTCCATGTCATGTTGGAAATGAAACAAAAGACAGTCCCATCCGCTGAACATCGCGCAATATTCGAAAAGCTACGTTAAAAATGGATACGATTTTGTTCAAAGATCGCCTGGCAACTTATCAACAGTTACGCGTCATTTCGGATATTCACCTCGCTATTGGCTTGAAGGCACAAAGCTAGAGTAGCCACGAGTTTATAAAACAGAACTTTGCTAAAAACTTGAAAAGCGTGCCTCTGTACAAAACTTATTTCTTTTATATGGAACAACGAACGCTTCTTTGTAATTAGTCCACCCTGGCAACAGAGCAGAACACCGCCGCGCAAAATAAGAAAAAATCCAACATTAATCACTTACATGTGGTACAATAACGATAAATATCACTCCACTTTACCGAAAGCTTTTACTATCCGACATTACGAGAAAAAAAAATCTTTAATAAACGAAACATTGCCACATAACCGCACGTCACACAAACTCTTCGAATATTGGTTTTTAGACACATATGAAGGTATTTTAGATGCGAAGAAAATACATTGACGTAAGAACAATGTCAATATAAGAGGAAGCGATTTGTAGCAATCTCAGGGTACAACACTTTACGTCAAGCGCCGTCAGTCACGCCGCCTGTTTGCCTGAAACATTCAGTAATACGAGTTCCCCTTTGTTGATATTCACGAGAATTGTATTTAAGAAATATATCAAGTTGTATGTGGGTTTAGCAGACAGCTTAAGTTACTACTATATTTGCGTCTAACCTACTCATAGCTCTATAACTTAGGGTCTTTATGTCATAAGTGAATTAGTTACATGGAAGTGGGTTCTAACATCCACCACATCATCATGAACAAACGGTAGTATATCAATAATAGGCTGTTCCAAAAAGTTACCACAAACCTGGAAACCCAAGGAAACGAAATAAACAAAGGTGAGTTTTAATCGGAAATTGTTTGACACTTGCGTAAAGTGTCCACCCAGTGCGGAATTTGACGATTTACCCACCTCAAAAAAAAAAAATCGTCGGAATGGGGCGTAAGCGCAAACGCTGCATCTTTTTTGTGTTTATTCAAATAGATGCCTACTTTCATTCACCTGAGAAACAAAGGGAATGTTTACTCTCGATGTTCGTGTTAAGACAATAAGGAAGTCGTTCCCAAAACGTCGACTATGTTCCAAGCATTGACCGGAAACCAGTACGGCGGACAAATACCACATACAAAAGTTACTACTTTTTTATGGTAGGTAAAAATAATCCAATGACGAATTCCGCACTTGGGCAAAGCAAGAAACAGTGTCAGACTCTTACTGAGTAAACAATCTACCCCATTCCTTCCTTGCCTTAGTCCCAGAGCCCAGAAGGATATGAAAGTTACTACTACTGGTACTAGCACGAAGTGAAAATCATAAATTATCTGCTAGATTTGTTTAAGTAGATTAAGAGCAACTGACTGACGGGATACCGGCAATCGTGCTGAAAACGTGTGCGCCAGAATTGACTCCAATCCTGACACGCCTGTTTAGGCTTTCATTTGAGGCTGGAAAAGTGCCGAATGCATGGAAGCAAGCTAACGTACAGCCCGTGCCCAAAAAGGGTAGTCGGGCTGACCCAGCTAACTACAGGCCCATTTCAGTAACGTCCATTCTCTGTAAGACAATGGAACGTGTACTGAATACTAAACTCCTGGCATACCTAGAAGCTAATGACATCTTGAGTGACCGACAATACGGGTTTCGCCGAAATCGGTCAACAGGTGATCTTCTAGCGTATGCCATCCACATCTGGAGCGAGGCCATCGAGAAACACGAGGAAGCGCTTGCCGTCTCCCTTGACATCTCGAAGGCTTTCGATAGGGTCTGGCACGAAAGCCTTATTAGTAAGCTTCCTTCATTCGGTTTACCTACTGGATTGTGTGTTTGGATTGCAGACTTTCTGAGGGACCGGTCCATCCGTGTGGTCATCGATGGTTGCTCGTCGAGTCAAATGACCATCAATGCCGGGGTCCCTCAGGGGTCAGTGCTCTCGGCAACATTGTTCTTGTTGCACATAAACGACCTGCTTAAGCCTAAGGTACCTTTGGGTATGCAGACGACAGCACTGTTGCTGAGAGTTACACATCCGGCGCACGAGCTAGTGGGTCACAGGTCCAGTCTCTTCGTGAGGCTATGGTTGGGCGCTTGAACTTGTCCTTGGAGGCTGTCTCTGAATGGGGCGATGCCAACATGGTCAGGTTCAATGCTGCTAAAACTCAGGCGTGTCTATTTTCCGCTAAAAGGAGTCAATTTAGCCCTGCTCCAACTTTCCGGGGTGTATCCGTGCCGATAACTGACCATCTTGATCTTCTTGGTATAACGCTGACATCTACTCTCAATTTTGGGCCATACATCGAAGCAAAGGCTCAACTGGCTGCAAAAAAGTTGGGAATCCTCGCAAAGGTTAGACAGTACTTCACGCCGGAACAGCTGCTTAAACTTTATCAGGCGCAAGTTCGATCGGTTATGGAGCACTGCTCTCATCTTTGGGACGGATCTGCCCGATACCAACTTGATGCGCTTGAGTCTATTGAGAGGCGAGCCAAGAGGATCATTGGCGATGATGCACTTGTCGAGTCGAGACTTCAAAGTCTTGAGCATCGACGCCGAGTTGCTAGCCTGTCGGTTTTCTACCGGTTGCATTTCGGGGAGTGTGCGTCGGAATTACATAATTTAATTCCGCCTAGCCCGTTCCATCATCGGACCACCAGACGTACGGCATTGCGCCACCGGTACATGGTGGATATCCCACATATACGTACAAAACGTTTTGGGAACACATTCATTATGCGTACAGCCAAGGAGTGGAATTCCTTGCCGGAGTCGGTGTTTCCTGATAGCTACAATCCGGGTATCTTTAAGTCAAGAGTGAATAGGTTACTTCTAGGTAAGCGCGTTCCATCGTCGACTGCATCGTCGCTTTCCATCAGGTGAGATAGTGGTCAAGCGCGAACCTATAATCAATAAAAAAAAAAAAAAAAAAAAAAAAAAAACTAAGTTCATAAGAGCTAAGCACATTCTCTTCGTCATGGTTCGCTTGGCACAAAATAAGCTACGTGTCTCCTATAAACAATATGTACGTGTTTCGTTCGAGTTTTCATTTCGAGCGGAAACAGCTCTGCGATCGCAGCACACCTGGAATTGATCCCGCCGTGAGCTCCCTTCGAGGTGCACCAGCAAAGTAACCAGATTAAAGAGTGCAACTGTGTATAAACTGCCACATATTGCGACAGGTTTCCTTTGAAAACCGATTTAACTGGCAGAATAACTAGATTTTAGATTATCTTTGAAATATCAGGGAAATTGGGTCACGGGATTTTTTGAACGAGTTACTATGATTCACTGAAGGACACTGGTCGTTTTTAATCAGTTAAAGTTCGACAAGCCCTCTCGGTCCACCCAACAGCGGGACAAGTAATTTGATGATTTCCTACCTCAAAGAAAGGGAAGTAAGTATTTAGACGGTTGAGAAATTTAATTGAACTGACGCCAATTTCTACGACTGTTAAAAAAATAACAATTGTATCTATGGACAATTTAGACAAGCACAATGCCCAACAACTTTCTCTGGCTAAAGAGCGAAGTCAAGAGTACGATTCGCCTATTTTCTCGTTCTGAACAAAAGTAAAATCATTTTATAAATATAACAAAAGTTCAGAAAAACAGCATAGAATAAAGTTATATCATTTCCCCCAAGTCATTGTTGGGTAGTCACGCGCACATTAGCCGCGCTCCACACCTGTCGACGGCACTTGCCACGAGGGACCTCGCCACTAACTATTTCTTTGTATTTCTCTCCCACAACAACTTTATTTTATTCTTCTCCAGGCACCAATAGAGCAAAACGAATCTCATCTGTCTGAAACCGTTTACTCGTAAGAAATCTCTACTTACACTACGAATTTTTCAGCCGTAAAAAGTAAGCCGCGAATTACAAAATATTTTTTATGGATCACTAACATTCGTCAAGCTCCATAAGACGTAACATTGATTTTTTGCTAAACATTAAAGATATTTTTTGTTGGAGTTTATTTTTTGGATGATATGTCCAAACGGTGAGTCGTCCTCGTGTGAACGTTCGACGCCAGCACACGGCATAATTTATCATGATTGATTCGTTCACCTTCGTGTGCTTGTGCCCCAGAGACTCTCGCTTTGATTTATCACATATCTATAAATTACCACTTACATTGTGTACCTATTTATCATCTGGACGCCTACGTATAAATCACCTTTAACCTAACCTGTGTTTGGTTATGACAACAACTATTTTCATATGTTTTAATAACTATTCTTTAGAGTTGTTTATTTATGATGTTTTCTCGCACAACACTGAACTTTCACGGAACTACGGAAGAGTTTCGGACTTGTTCGCGTTCTAAGAATGGAGTGAAGAACAAAACATGTAACTGGCTGCTTCGCGGAGGAATGTGTGTGCACATTACATAGCTGAAATGAGCATTTTTAAAAAGTAGTATTTCTTTTTACAAAGTGCAGCTTGTAGAAGAAGAAAACCGTACATTACTGATATTTTAAGAATTGTGTAAGATGCTTTAGTCTTAAGAACTAACAATTCGAGTTTTCATGTAACATTTTTGAAAGATATTTAGATAAACAAATCAAAAATAAGATAAGTAATATATACCTATCTACCTATCAGTATTTTTACATGAACTCTGTAAAATTTGAGAGCCTTTTGCACAAATAAGGTACGTTTTATGACCGGCGCATAAAATCCGTATAGGAGCTATTCTATCGGAAACAAAATTAAATGCAACAGCCACGGACATAAACCACGTAACCACTAGATAGGATTAAACAGATTAAAGAATCCTACCACGAATTAGTTTACTCACTTGGGTACAGACTGTAAGGCAAAGCACCAAAATTCAGCAATTTAGTTGCGCAATTCATACACAAACCGCTCATATTTTACATGTTCAAGCGCTTTGAGTCTGTGAGGAGCTTAGAATTATATCAGCCCTGCCGTGGAGTCACGCCCGACGTATGTAAGTCGCTACACATTCTATTAAATTCTAATTAAGTATTCCAAAAACAAACTTCCACTTATTTCGTAAACAGAAAGCACGTTTTAAAGGCTTCAATTAACGTAACGTATCGGGGATCCACTCGATCCTAACAACAACATTACAGCGACCTATCCACTTTCGTTAGACTTTACTCCCTATATTATCTACAGCAGACAAGAAGAGTGTACGTGATCCCAGTAAAGGGGAAACGTTCCGTTAAAAATCGACCTTCATGTACACATCAAAGAACCTGACCGAATTACTAAA
Source organism: Mythimna loreyi (assembly GCA_029852875.1). Taxonomy (NCBI): domain Eukaryota; kingdom Metazoa; phylum Arthropoda; class Insecta; order Lepidoptera; family Noctuidae; genus Mythimna; species Mythimna loreyi. The sequence continues at coordinate 10,462,476 of CM056786.1, forward strand.
AAGCCTCTTTACAAACAGAAATTGAAATCACTATAAAAAGTAGCGAAAATAACAAGATGACCACGAATCCTTTGCTATTACATATTTACTATATGCGACATAACATGCGCAGTTACAATGTATTTTATGGTTACAACACGATAAAACCCGTCTTGGCAACAGAAAAACGAAGAAAAAAACATATAAATGTTCAGTATGGCGATCATATTCGTAGCAATAAGTAACCATAAAGACGGTATTTCATATAAGCCAAGTGCCTTGGTGTTACGACTTGCCGGGAACGTGAGCTGAAAGGCTTGCGAAGACAGCGTTTATTGGTACACCTGCTTACGGCGAACATTTTCGACCAAGTGTTTTAAAAAGGCTGTCAAGAGCTTGAAGTAAGGAGTTCCGCTAGCCAGCCAAGTGCTTACTACACTAGTCAAATTTACCACAGTATAAAAATAAAACGTTAGTGCAAACAAAAGTATACATAATTATTAATACAGTGGACTTTTCGTCCAGTTTTGTTAGATTTTCCTCAATACAAACATTAATCGGGAAAATGTTATGCGAGTCCTTCATAGATTTTATTCTTTGCACCAGTCAAACGTATGTCACAAACAGACAGGCCGGCCGCCGATTCCGATTTCATTGTTCAGTCAAGTGAACATTGGAAAATCTAATAAAAGCCGTCCATTTTATATTCACGTAGGTCTATATTTGGTACCTAGCGAGCTAAAATATTACTAGCTATATTGTTCCTACTGAACAATATTTTGTATTTCAGTAACAGTTTTGCAAAGTTCAATACCTACAAAGAGAATAGTTTTCGTACTTAAAATAGGTAAAATTTAATATATGAATTTATAGCACGCAATATTTACTACGTTTGCAAGTAGGTTGTGCAATGTTGTGTGGCATTTAAGTAAAATAATGTATGACATTCATATGTATGTATATCTTATGGTTTTTCATTTGCACCTCGAGTCGTCGCAGCGGTGTACGATTTATTACAACAGCGTTTAAAATTGCAACACAGTATCCCATAATAGCATTATTAAATCATAACATATAAGCACCACAATAACTCTTTCCCCTCAATGTTTTGTGCGACAATAAACAACGTATGTTTTTCTATCATTCCGAGTTATTCTGTTGGGTATTACAATAATAGATATAATTTGTGTTCTGGTATTTTTATGCCGTTGACTAGCCAAAAGTATTTATTTATAAAAGTGTTTGCTATGCGAGACAAAACGCTCAAATAAAGTATTTTACCATATCAAAAATGTTCCATGTTGTTTTGGTTTCGTTTTAGTTCCATCTGTTATTACAATATACAGCGCGGAATCTGTTGGGGCGCGCCGTTTTAACTTACGCCATATCAGTTTCGTAGTACATTACAATTGCACGTGAGCTGAAAATGCTAGTGGAAACGGGGAAATTGAAGACACCCAAGTTGTGTTCTATATTTTAACACCTGCTGCGGTGGCGAGGAAACTGCGAATTTTACAAAATTAACTGAAATCTTCGAGAGATTGCGAGGTGTAAAATTTTACGCTCATGATAAATTAATGAACAATTTGGGCAAACAAACATTCCTTTTAAATTTAACTTCCACAGGTTTCGGAGATTCTTTGAATGGCCACACTGATTCAGCAGCAGGTCTGCTCTTATTTCATTTACAGGTTTTAATAATGAATCTCGGAGATGTCCTTTGCAACGGCAGGGCCGTTGGCATAGTGAGCCGCTTTAAGAATGAATTTAAAACTCGGCCCCGGCTTTCATATTAATCTTGTCTTATTAAATGCCAATTTGGACTTTTTCACTTTGGCTTTTGTAAGGATGCAATGTTTGTATGAATTTTGTTTATACTTCTATTTCCACCAGGTCTATGGTTTTTTTTTTTATGGTGGGAAAAAATCATCCAATGACGAATACCGTTCTTAGGCGGAGCAGGAGACAGTGTCAGACTCTTACTGACTAAACAGCCCAATCCAATCCTTCCTTGCATTTCGCCCTGGAGCCGGTTCGCGCTTAAGACAACGGTGTAATGGTCGCGGTAGAACAATAACATACTCGTTATTAGAATTCACACCGCCGCGCCGCCGCCGCCGCCGCACAGCGCTGCGGTGCTACTTCATTAATTAGCGTAGCTTCACCACTTCAGCTTTGCGTTTACGTTGAAGAATTTAAACATTGGCCTAATTTCAGTTCTCGCAAACCACCTCGGGAACAAGTTGGAACATTCATTTATAAATACATACCAGTATACTTTGTAAACGGACAGCATCAGACAGACAATATGAATAATTTAAAATATTACAATAAAAAAGGAAATGACACTTGAAGCTTGTCGTAAAAGTTTATTAAAAATATATTTTTATCACATGGTAAAATGTAGGTAGCCTCAGAGCTATTTACCTAACACCTTTAAATGAAACGAGAATTCATATTTCGGTGGTAGGTACCTGCGCACTGCGCACGCGGTAATTCTACGGGGATTATATTTGTATATGGTATAATTTGAATAATAAACACATATGTTTAGAAGGGGAAGCTACCTTTACGGCATAGGTAGGTTCACATACAGCATCGATTTATCTTATTTTTTCAAATTAGCATTAGTTATATTTTATGGGTAAGAAACAGTTACTTAGGTGCGTTTCGTTCCGCGCTGGTGAATTGAAAAAAATTTAACTGGTTGCTTCCCTACGAACAGCCAGCAATCAAGATGTTATATTCCGTCAAGTCTTAGGTTCTTTTCGTACTTGTTGTAAAAAAAATTAAATATAAAACTATTAAATCTAAGTTAAGCTTCAAATTATGGATGAACCCAACGCAATAAACTCCAAGAATTTGCAACGCGGTCGTTTTGACAAACTCAATTTTGAAACAATAAAAGTACTTCGGGAGAGTTTATTTTCGCGACGAACTCAACACGGAAAAGTTCGCCCCAAATGGTACAACAATAACTTTCGCCTTTCAACTTGACGAAACGCTGCATTTGTTCAAAAGTCGTATTTACAGGCGGCAACTTGTGTGTAACGGCATCTTACACCCTCCTTCACAAGCCATTACGTAGCCGCCGAGCCCCGCGGCCCCCGCACACCCCGCAGCCCGCTCAGCGGGGCTCACTGCTGCCTATTGGCTCCTTACAACCTCTCTCATTAGCCAAGCCTTGAAAACTTCCAACATTAGCTAATTTACCCGGCGAGACCACGGTACTGCTTATTGGTTTCACACATACAACCCTCACCCACATTAACAAACCAATACCTCGTTACTTTACGATATTCTGAATTATTCGAATATATTTCGAATTTACTATTTATTACAGCTCAGCCAAACACGTCATGCAGAGATTGGAGCGGGGCTCGTTACTGTACAAATATTTATCTATAAAATATATGAATGGCTTCGTTACGCTACAAAAGAGCAGTGTTTTTACTGAAGGTAGTATTATCAATCATAGCATTTCTCGTGACATAAGTGGACCCTCCTCATGCGAGCTCAAAGTTCCATTACTCATGGCGCCACGCCCAAAACTGATACGCTGTGCCCCAGCCCCCAGCCCAGACCGCCTGACGATAACCAGCGAACGTTACTTAGTGCCGAGTGCGGCTCAAACAAAGAAACATCAAGCGGTTCGAATGCGATAGTTCAGCCAACGAATATCTGAATTCAATCACTCAGCTGAATCAAGTTACGAGCAAGTTACACTGTATTTTTATTCTACTGAATAAAAGGTGATTTATATTCTAAAAGTGACTTTCTAAATTCCTAATTTATCACCTGTCTGCCATTATGGATAGGCATTTAAAACACCAATTAAAATAACTAATGGTGCCTAGAGAGCCCAACTTTAATGCTTCAATTTTCAAGTCTGTCGGTGCTCTACAAAAGATGGTTGTAAAGCCGTCTTTTTGTAAACCTTTTGCGTAGTCAAGTTTTAAACTCACCTATCTGTATAAAACGATGCGATCAGTTCGCACAAGTTCCTTGAAACAAGTGCCCGATAACTGCTGAAAAGTTAAACCTTTTAACTTTTAAAGGATTTCGATTTAGTAATTCGAAACAACTATTAAAGTTGGTTCGTTTGGCAGTCGTTCAAGATATTATTTATTCCACTCGAAGACACAATATCGCTTCGCAAGACAACTTGCTACTTGTGAACGTCAGCAATGAAAGGTGACGACGTAACAAGGCAAGGCAATTTCACCGTAAAAGCAAATATTCGAATTTGTTATTATAGTGTTTTTAATTAGAGTCGCTTAGAGCGAGTCTCAGTAGGCAGTACGGCGCACTCACTCGGCTCTGCGCTGCGAGCGCTCGGCCGCTCGCCGGCGAGCGATGCTCTGTTTTAATTAAACTTACGCCCGGCCGACGATAGCTTTCCGTATCTCCGTTTTATAGCCTACAAATTCAAATTGAATATTTGTGCACAATCAAAAAATCATTAGAATGCAATCAGACAAATAATGAACGTCACCACACGCGTTACGTTAAGAGCTGACGAGCCACGAGCTTAATATACACAAACGAGATGGGTAAAGTGATTTTTATGAGGGCCGAGGCGAGTGATTCCTGGAACTTATGGCGCCTATAAACCCGCTCGTGTCGACTTGACGATTTAGCAAAAATTTCGTTTTTCGCCCCGCGTCGCCACATCGTCTGTAGAAATCTTTCAAATTACACGAATTCGTCTCGCAAATAGCAATAACTGTAAACGACAAGGAAAATTTTAGAAACGTTCTGATGTTACAAATACAATAATATAACGAGGCTGTAATAACTTTGGCGCTTCACACAATTTACAATCAATTCAAAATAGAATCAAAATTATAATAATAATCCGTTATAGTTATTATACATTTTGATTTAACAATTAAAATTGTAAATCGAAAAATCGTTTCCGGTAAGGACGCCTTACCGGAAACGATTTACAATTTTAATTGTACTGATTTACCAATTGCGTTACAGATCCATAATAATAGTACAAACAAGGCCACAATAAACAAAAAATACTTAACAGAAAAAAATGTTAACAACTTTGAATTCGTAACATTCAGTTTGCAGCATATTTCCAGCTAATTACAACTCGAATGCAATCAGAGCGTAGCAGTCGGCAGTCGGTACAGATTGTTTAGTAAAGGGCAATATTTAATAGAAGCTGACAGTGATCCTCGGCAGGCAGTGCACTCGGGCGCGTCCTCATCACGAATTCCCGAGGGCGCAACGTTAAATGTAGGCCACCAAGTTCCCGCCGCCCGCCAAGCGGAATATTGCTTTGTCACTTGGCGACATCGCACAGCTTCTCTAAGCCCAAGTAATTGGAAATAGTTGAAATAGACGACTTATAGCAACAAAGCTGCGCGAACATCTCAGTCCGGAGTCGCATTGTCGCCACTAACTAAACTCCACGGACGGCAATTTATGTCTCTCTGATGTTACGCCCAAACTAACGAGCGACCTATTCCACGAAAAAACTTTTCCAACAAAACACTGGTTTTATTTAATTAAGATTCCGAGTCTTATTACCATATATACAACAGTAAACAAACAATCAGGAAGTCTAATTAAAATAGTCGCATAAATAAACGATAACAGTCACCTAGGGAACTAGGGATCGAATGAAAACACCGCAAAACACGGACCCAAGGAGACCCGACCGGGTAAAAAATAAAATTTGATGGTGGTTGGTTTGTTCGTTTAAAAAATAAAATTTTATATCGATCGTAACATAGCAGCTTTTCTGAATAAGGTAAAGGTTTAAAAGTGTGTCCAATCGAATTGGCATATCATAAAATACTTTCATATAATATTCAGAAAAATAAAATGGAATGTACTAGAAGAGGTTCTTAGGAAAGTTATGTACTTCTTGCAATGTTCTAATAGGACTTACTCAGTTTTTAGTCAATTCTGCAACAAGACGTCCACAGCTCGACATAGGCCTCCCCCAAGCGTCGCCACAAGGACCAGTCCTGTGTGACTCACCACCATCGGATTTCCGCGACCGTTACCAGGTCGTCAGTCCCGTTTGTGGGGGGCCTTCCAACGCTGCGTCTTCCGGTTCGTGGTCGCCACTCCAGAACCTTTCATCCCCATTGACTATCTGTTCGAAGCGATTCTTCGAGCTATGTCGGTAACCTAGGTTCTCCTACGGATATATTTATTTCTGATGTGTTTACGCAAAGAAACTCCGAGCATAGCCTTTTCCATTGCCCTTTGGGTGACTTTAAGTTTTCTTATGAGGCCCATTGTAAACGACCACGTTTCGGAGCACGTGGTCGTTCCATCGTTATCATCACTGGCGTCACGCACTGATCGTAAATTTTCGTCTTGAGACACTGTGGCATGTTGGACGAGAAAATACGGTGCAACTTTCCGAACGCTGGCCTCTTTGGATTCGATTGATTTTGGATTCAAGATTGACCACTTTCTCTAAGTTAAGCCTACCCAACTGGACCATCTGTCCCAGGTAGACGTATTCGCCCACAACTTCGAGTCTCTGATCTTGATGGGAGTGGGTGCTACAGAAAGCTCTACAGAAGTAACCGAGCATTGTACTGAACTGATTCGAAGTCTCAGCCATGACTATTATGCTAAACTAGCTGTGCCCGCGACTTCGTCCGCGTGGAATAGTTATTTTGGGCATCATATTTATATTTGCAAACAACCTCCTCAGCTTTATAAATTATACCTGTTACCACGACTTTGCCCGTGTCAATTTCAGTTATTATTTTAGACAATTAAGTTTTTAAAAGAACATAATTATCTAAAAGTACTTCATAGAGCTACACTCCCCCTTGGGCACGCCATAATCTCGGCGGTAAGTCCCCTCTTTGAGGCATGATTGGATAGACATCACGACGTCCTCATCTTCCGCATGACGCAAGTTCTCACCGGACATGGGAAATTCAGGAGATTCCTGCACCGGAATTCCTGTGCGGAAGAGACGCCCGGGTGTCGCCATTGTGTGTACCGCCCGGAGGACACGGTGGAGCACACGGTGGAGGTGTGCCCCGCTTGGGCAGAGCAACGCCGTGTCCTCGTGGGGGTGATCGGCGGCGGTGACCTCTTGCGCCGGGCCTTGGTTCAGGCCATGGTCCGCAGCGAAGAAGAATGGCAAGCGGTCACTTCCTTCCTTTGTGAAGCAGTAATGCTCGTAAAGGAGGAGGCCGACCGCATAAGGCAAGGGTAACAGCGTCCTCGCCGTAGCCGTCACCGCCGCGATCCTGCCGATATCCGGCCACCGTAGTCGCTGGCTTGCGGACGGTGAGTAATGGGTAGCTCGCTGTCCGCTTGTTTGGTAACAGTCCAGACCGAGACCAAGTCGTCGACGGCGTGCATTGCTCCCGCGCGCCTCAAGGGCTCTGGGAATAAGGCAAGGGAGGAACGGGGTAGGTTGTTTAGTCAGTAAGAGTCTGACACTGTTTCCCGCTCCACCCAAGTGCGGGATTCGTCATTTTGGATGAGTTTTACCTACCATAGAGCGCCGCCCGCAAGCAAACCCTCTCCTCGCCCGCCAGCCAGGCGCAGCGTCATATTTTGCACATCATGCGGCGCGTGTGAATTTTATATCGGAGTTGTTTTAAAATTGTAATATCTTCTAAGATGTTCATTGAAAATAAGTGATGTCAACGACAATTTTGTTCACAATTACATACTCTTAATCAACAACACATTTATTTGGATATAGTTTAATATTTTTATGTTGATACAACTCTTAACAAATAATGCATTAATTTCGGCCAAATTTGATTCCCATAAAAACGGTTCTAGTGAGTTAATCTTAAAAGATAGACATATACTGTCGCGGACATTTTTTTAGATCATTTTAAGAGGAATAATTCTTTCATACATATTTTTTTGGTATCTTGAACCGTTTTTGCAGCGCACGCAACGGAAGCCCTCAAAGATAAATAATTTTCTCCGTTTTTTCCACATTTTCCATTGTTGCTTCGCTTCTATTGGTTGCAGCGTGATGTTATATAGCCTAAAGCTTTCCTCGATAAATGATCTATTCAACACAAAAAAAAATTTTAAATTCGGACCAGTAGTTCTTGAGATTAGCGCGTTCAAACAAACAAACTCTTCAGCTTTATAATATTAGTATAGATGAAGTTCAATAAAAAAAAAATGCAAAAATGTGTAATTATCGTATTGTAGAGTATTGAAAAAAAATATTATCTAACCGTCTATAATATAAATAAGTAGTATAATATACAAAAATAGAATATGAACAGTATCAAAATTGGTATAAAATCAAACGAGATATAATGATTTAAAATCAATATACATTTCTGTCTCTCGTCAAAAGCTGTTGTCTATACCGGCCGTATAAACTGATAGGCGTGATAAACTGTGACGTCATAGTTCACATCGGATTGGTCTTTCCTATTAACAGCTTTGATGCTTTATAACTTCGTTGTTTATGAAGATATTTTAATATTCCTATGTATTCAAATAAAACTATAAATTATTTCAGATAACGAATAAAAGAATGCATGCATATTCCCCATCACTGAGCTTAAAGAATCAACTAGATAGATACTTATAAGATCATAATATTACAAAAGAAAGAAGTCAAGAGTTGTACAAGTCTTCAAGTTTTTTTATTTTGTTGTTGTCAAGTCTCATATACAGATAAATCTAAGCATTATAACATCGCAGCTCTACTACAAAAGTTAATTCAAGCATATCAATTCATTGCATATCTGTTTCATGAAACGAAACTTTGCACTTCCGATACATTCCATTCGTAATAGAAGCCAAAAATACTTAAATCTATTTAAATTACCGTGCGTATATTATATCAGGTATGAGTTTATCTCAGAATATGTAAATGACATTATCCGATGATTATCATGTATTGCATAATAATGAGATTAGGATCATAACATCAAGTGTCTGGTGTTGATTGATACCAGGCTTACTCCGCAACCAATCAATTAACCATGAGCTAAAACCGAGGACCTAATTACATTTCGACGCGTACTTACGTTATATTTCAGTATCTATGAACACAGACTTCAACTAATTGATTTATTGGCAAAAGCTAGATATTTTCCAGTTAGGCCACACTTCGCCTATTATTCTCGTGAAACATGGGGCCTTATTTACGAGTAACTAGTATTCCATAGCTGCATTAGGGCACAATAGATAAAAGCTTTCACCATTATTTAACAGACCGCAATTCCAGAAGTAACCCAGGGCTACATAATACTGAAAATATCCACGATATGCAGTTCTGATTTGTAAAGCGTAACTAGAACCCCACGCTGCCACCAAAGATGCAGTAAATAATAGACTATTCTAGATTAACTCCAGGCTTCCGAGCGTCACAACTCGGGAATCAATATTAATACAATGCAGCGCCGGTAATATGTTTAATGCTCAGCTCTTGTTTGATGTAGTGGCTGCATATTACGTACTCACTACAGTGCTTAAGATCTAAGCCATTAACGGAGCGACAAGATTACAGCTAAGACGCACCAAAATCGTTGTTAAAACTCGTGTAAGCCTGTGTATCACTCGTAAGTTTAATCAAGATTTTCTTCCTCCTAAGATGTTACATACTTTTGCTAATAAACGGCAAAGTGACTCCAATTTAGTACGACATCGTCATGCCAAACACCGAATACGTGTTAGCTAAATGCACTCCGAAAGATCCGCTGAAAATTGCTATTCTGACTACCCGCAATGGAGGATAATATGGAAATACACGTTTACAGCCGTATCGACATTTTCGACTACGACAAAGCCCATTATGCGTGACAAAATTGATCATGACTTGACCACGAGTGCGCCGTCCAACAAAATTAGAGTCGTCTCAATTTAGATTTGCATACTTATATACTGTTATATATACCTACTACAGAGGATCTATGATTTTCAATTCCAGCAAAAATAAAATGCAAAGCTTTTTTGTTTTAAGTACATTTAGTTTCCAAAAAATAAAGTTTAAAAACTAACACCCGACTACTTAAAAACACGCTCTAAAACGTACGAAACAAGAAAACAAGAAAGCCGTGGTCGTATACCACTTTTTTTAATTTATTATTCTTATGGCATACGACCACGGCTTTCTTGTTTTCTTGTTTCGTACTTTTTAGAGCGTGTTTTTAAGTAGTCGGGTGTTAGTTTTTAAACTTTATTTTTATTTAACATATTTTGGAGTTCTAAATAGGTTAATCTTAGGTTCATTGATTTCTCAGCCCATGAATACAGGTAAAGTCACAAGCAAATGCTAGTAATATATATATATTCAAAATGTACAAGTAAAGCGCTTTCAAATGATACCAAACACGGCATATTTATCTTAACTTTATTTTTTTACTTCGTATGTTTTGTCCGCTAGAGGGCGCCACATTAGATTTTGTGAAATCCCATATAGCCTATAACCAGCGGACAATTAAGACGCTTCTAATGATATGTCATTTGTCGAATTCTGATAAGTAGTTTAGAAGTTACGAGGGAACAGATGAACATCCATACCCACATACATACATACATACAGGTCAAAATCATAACCCTCCTTTTGCTTCGCCGTAGTCGGGTAAAAATTGAATGTACTACGAAGATTTTAATTCAATGTTACTGTGACTGTAGAGGAAAATAACAGAAGTTGTTTAGTGTTCCAGTAAATAAATGCATATCTTCAAATCGAATGCCGTGACATTAATCACAAATGATTCTACGTGCCTAACATAAGTGCCTACTATGTTCCAATATAAAAGTTATTACTGAACGTTTTGAATGTAAATAAACTGGACAGACAAAGCCGCAACAAAAATGTATTGAGCTTTGAATAAAATAAATGTATGAAAACACATAAACTTGCTGAGTGTGCCATTGTATTTTTTATTAACGGATTTATTTACGTACTTCAACGTTCCAAGGAATAAAATATAAAGGTACAAAACCGTAAAAAAATATTTTGGCCGACGGCAGACAAACCTAAATAAAAAAATTCGAACTATGTTTCAAACATTCAAAAGTTTCACGCGAGCCCATCAATCGTTATTCTGGTATCAAAGTGATTTAGGGAAATGAAAGAGCGACATTTTTGTAATATTTACGTAGGATATAAAAACTGATATGAATTCATACAGCTGAAAATAAAATCTGCAAAACGTGGATGCTGCAAGTTGTTCACGATTAATTGGTTGTTACAATGAGATAAGAAAATGCTTACGTAACAACCACGTGGTCGTACACTGATTAGTATGCTCGTCACGCGTGTGGATACCGCGCCACGTCTCACCACCACCAGCTGCAATATGCTGAAATTGGTACGTGGCCCGGAGACACAATATTCTAGCTCCTACCTAAATATCGACCTCACGTTTTATCTTTAATGGTAATATAATCCATCTCACATTTCAGCAGTTACAACACGCACTATTTCAGTGAACATAAATACCACGAATTAGTATTCAGAGCGTGCGAACCAACACAACGCTGCGATTGAACGCCGGTTACTTTAACATTTATTGCATGGCATGAATTCTATTACGGAATATAGAGGTAATACTAGATCCTAAAGCTAGCTATTGTCTCCGCGAGACGGCGATAGGGATGAGTAGCTTAAACGGATTATGGCCCCCGGGCGACGCCTGATTATTCTACTGCTTGATTTACGATGACGCGATACGGGAACACGACGACCTCTTTACCTAATATACAGAGTACACTCAAATGGACAATTTATCGTAAGCCACGTGTCTATACAATCAATTCGCCACGAATCCCGACAGGGACCAGGGACAGGGCCACATTGTGAAATATGAGACCCACGTGTCAGCAGCGAGAAGGGTGTGACGACACAACACTAAGCAAGCGCGCACATCGGCCAGTCCACGAAGTTTCCACATTACGTATATATACAAGAGAGAAAAAGACATTTAAATGCGGGTCGTGGCCGTGATTAGCCCAAGGACCGGATCGCCTGCCACCCTACGACCCTACATCTGCGCACGTGAATTGAACGATTCCTTCAGCTGCCGATGTTTTCTCAGTATGTGCCTTTTCTAAGTCGTTTAGGATAATAAAATAACTTCCGAGGGCCGTCACCTCGATATTGGCAGGGGATCCATTTTAAATCTACATAATGCTTTATGCTACATGGTCGGCTGACAGGTAGATTCATGATACGTTTCGAGCCATAAACGCTTACGCATTTATCGCATATGCGTTGTTAAGTCAACGCCATTAATATCTGCCATACCCGAATAAAGTTTAAAGAGCCTATATTTTTATGACGTTGACCCGCGTTCAAATATAAATTTGTGCTACTGTAATATCCTGTCAACCTTTCGTCTCAAGTTCATAGAAGGTGGAATATTTGTGCTTCATTTGTAAGTCATGCCTTTGTAACCCTCTGGGGTTCGAAACAAAGAGACAATCTTCTCATACAATGTCTTGAAGGACAGTATCGACCACTCCAACTTTGTGACTGCGGTTAATTAGACATATCAAACATTTATACATGAGTAGCGTTATATGTAAGTAACACGTGTACATAATACGTATATACTGTGACAGTCACATAGGTCATGTAGGTTAACTTAGGTCATATCTTCAGAGACAAGATATTGAAATGAAATCTGTGTTCATTAAGTGTTTTCACATCGGAAAAGCTCCCAATAGTTTCCACAGACAAATAAACGTAATATTGAGGAATATAAACTTTTTCTCTTCTATAAATAATCGCTGTTAGGACCGTTGACCGGTGCTTCAAATCAACAAATTATTTTCCTTTTTCCTGAACCATAAAAAAAACAAAATTCTTTCTCTTTGCGCTTAAAATAAATCGAGATAGCTTCCTTCGTCTCATTATAATCCTTAAACTTTTTCCCCTCGGTTTGTCAGAATAAATAAAAATCGTTTTGGGGAAATGCGGAGAAAAACCAGACTCTTTATTTGTGTGTTTTAGACTCCTGTAAGTTTCGTTTTGATGTTGGTTTACCAGAGCTTAGACAAAGCTGGGTTTAGACGCTACGCTGCAATATACAACTAGAGCATCCGGAATTTTGAAAATAGTAATTGGTCCCAATGCGAGTATAAACTTGACAGACATAACCGCTGTAAAACAAAGCATTTATATAAGCCGACATGTCGATTCGCTCCAGCCAATAGCTGTTCGTTTTTCGGACGTCCATTTCCAAATTCATTTAAATGCAACATTTCCAGTATATCTATCGTCGCAGTCCCCCGAGTGATCATCTCTCAACCCCCCGCTACGATTGAAAACATCGTGCCACTTGTAAATCATGGTTTTAACAGGGATCTTTTGACGTAAATGGGGCCATTTCATTTATTAAAAGGGAAGAAACTTTATTTAGGTTTGACTAGTATTAAATGGGCTTAATTATAGCATCGGTTACAAATTGTTTTTAGGGTTTTTATCGAATTAGATCTTCATAAAATAATAAAATACCTTCACGTTATTCCACTCAGTAGGTACCTATTAGAGATATCACTCTCCATTCCACTGACTTTATTTGGGTTTCTTCTCGTAGGCACCCTAATTGTACCCAATTCCGCTCTTATTAACTTCAATTTAATATAGGGATACGATATAAGGTACCTGCGCTCCTATTAATGAGTCGTTATTTAATAATGATAAACATACCTGAGTTGGGTTGGTTGTCGGAGTTGGGCCGCGCCGAGGGTGCTCCGTCGCGTGCCTCCACCTCCAGGGCGTAGGCCCCCTGCTTCTCTCTGTCGAACACCACCTTCGTGAAGATCTCGCCGGTCTGCATGCTGATCTCGAAGAAGTCCTTCCCCTCGTTCCGTGGAGAATCGACGATGTAGTAGTACACCTAAAAAGAACAAGTGATTTATTCATAAAGTCCGATACACGTTCCGCATATCTTAAGACATCCGGCTCCTTTGTTTACTACCACAAACAGAAGTAGCGAACCCTTCATAAAAACACGTAGGGACAGGCAAACTCGAAAATCCCTTCTACATGCGTCCGTAATAAAACGTAGCACTGGCTTGTCACAAACTCATAGTATAAGTAGTAATATTACACACGGGGTCATGACGAAACCCATTCACGAAATTACAGTTAACTTTGTGTAATGTGGCATTTCAATATCCGCGAATGTAATATAACTGCCCCTCGAGGGATTCTACTGAGCTCGCTGTCATTTACACTTATGTACGTCAAAGGGTTAAGCCAAAAATGATTGTAAAAAAAATCTGTGAGACAGATTTCCGGATTTACCGAATACCATAGACCTCGGTATCAAAACTGTCACTCGCTCATCACATAGCTTGCGCTGGTAGCGAAGCCTGCCACCGTTATATTTGACACGCGTCCAATTAGATTCTCAACTTTTTATTCACGGATACCAGGTGAAAATGATGTCAAACGAAATAATGATAATGGCGGCAATGCGTGTCTGATTTCAATATGATTAGAATTGAAAAAAAAAGGTTTGGAAAACGGAAACAGCTCAAGCTTTTGTTAATTTTAGAATAATAAAATGTATATTTAGATCGTTTTAATATTATCTAGCTGGCATCTGTGCTAAGCTGGGGTGGATTCCTAGCTTCGAATGAGTATTACATATCTTTTTCTCTTTTCTCTACAATAATAAGCATTTTCCTCAACTCTTGAGGCCAAATCGAACCACGGCGTTCGCATACCTATTGTTTTTCTATTATGTCTCTAATTACGGTACTCCAAAGTGTAATCACTGTCTTTTGATGAAAATTGCAGGAAAACTCGTTCAGTAGTTTTTCAGTTTATCGTGTTCACCAACAGATAGACGCATAGAACACTTGGTTTTGTAAGATGTAAGGGTATGTTTAACGAAGATATCTGTTAAATAACATAGTAGACATTTCACGGTGTTCAAAACCGACGATAGTAACCAGGGTATATCAATAAAGATATCTTACTAACCGAGAAGTGCTTTGTTAAACGCATCAGTTTAATAGATAGGTTTCAGTATGCAGAGAACTAACTGCTGAACAAGCCATTATGTACATACCACCTTCCTTACATTGTGCACTAGTGTAGCAAAGTACATGTTAAACGCAGACTTTGGGTACCCTAATGACGGTAGTAATATATGCAAGCAGCTCGGAACTATAACGAAATATGTTATTAGACTTTGAATGTCGTATTTCGAGCTAAATGTGTGTTTCTAATAAGTGAAATTTAATGTAAAGCTGGTAATCTGAATATTCCATTTTCATCAAGAATTTCGTAGAATTTCTGCTTTATCCTGTTCTACTAATCATACTACAGAACTTTTAGAACTATATTCATATATAGCTCTAAAAGTTCTCTACAAAGAAAATGGGTGTATATTCGTATATTCACCCATTTTCTGTGTTCTCTTATAACTACCACTCCCCACTGTGTTTAAGAGTGAATAGGTTACTTCTAGGAAAACATGCCTCCATCGTCGACCACATCTTTGGTTATTATCAAACACGAGATTTGTATCTCTATATCTTTGTTTATTATCAATAATAAAAAAGTTAGTATGTAGACCTATGTAAGTTTGCTACATTTTTCACGCACAAACCGTTGAACGGATTTGGGTAAAATTTGACACAAGGGTAAATCATGTCCAATGTGTAAGTACATTTCTTACGGATATTTTTTTACTTTAGCACGGGTGGAGCCACAGGTTGAAACTAGTCTTATGTGTAACAATATATAGTAGATAGAAGATATATTCTTTATTGCACACCAAAAATAAAAATAACAGTAGTAACTTAAAATTAATAGGGTGTCACAATGGGCTGTCTTATCGCTAAAAGCGATTTTTTAAAGACAACCTTTCTAACTTTTATAGTACCTAAATTCGTAGTTACATCTGCCTAAAATGCTTGAGCGTTTCAGTAAGGTAATAAATTCTTGCTTATTAAAGACCGCATGTAGTTTCCGAACGAAGTTGAAACATTTAATATTCAAAAGCTCTTAAAGATTCCTATAGGAGTTCATGGTACCAATGAATAAGATATTCTCAAGTCTGAACCTAACACAGTAGCGTTAAGTAAATCTTGGCGCACTACCCTCCGATCCCGACAGGTGTACTACAGCTGGAAGTCGAAACGTCGGGAACTGTACCTCAAACTTAGGAATAACAGCCCAAACAAATTAGTGAATCGAATAACAGAATACTCAGCAAGTTTCTAGAGACCAAAAAATACCTTAACTTTACTAGCGAGCGGTATTTTTTTTCAATATAAATAGTTTTTCAATAAAAAAACATGGCACAGGTACTAAAAAAATCTTCATAGCACCCTAAACTTTGAACAGGGTTGAAATAAAAATTTCATCAATCGCTAAACTTACCTAGTACCCACATTTATTCGTGCCAATAGAATTACTTTTCTAATAGAGCAAAGCCAAAAATAAATTATATCCTTGACAGACTTATTCTTGGGGGTGGCAGATCATCAAATATCTTCTCCTGCTTTAGGTGGAGCTAAAAAACGTCAGACTTTTACAGACTTAAATCCACCATGTTTCTCGAGTTGCCCTTTGCGCTCCATGGTTACTCTTTAGAATCTTGCAGCCTAAGAGAGAGTAAAATCAATATTTAAGACTAGCTTTTGCCCGCGGCTTCGCCCGCGTACATAAAATATAGCCTATGTCACTCAGGAGTAAAGCAGCTTTCTATTGTTGCTAAATTTTTTCCAATCGGACCAGTAGTTCCAGAGATTACCTCCTACAAACAAAAAAACAAACTTTACCTCTTTATTATATTAGTGTAGATAAAATTCACAGGAGCAGTGAATATCTTAAGTGGGTAGTTATGACAACATTGAGGGGCGTAGGGTAGGAAGTCTAGCTGTCTAATCCTAAAGCTCGACTTTTAAAACTCGACCGACAGAATATCGCCGGAAGACTACAATACTACAGCACAACTGTAATACATCGCTTCGAGTCTATTACGCCCACAGACTGTCCCGACTTCTTTCGACTAAGTACTTTAAGGTCTCACCAAAACTTTACTTCAGAAAGAACAAGAATTATTTACTAAGTAATTAAAGATTTAAGAGGGCTCGTAAAAACACCCTGATTTATGGACGAACAAACCGGTTAACCGTTAACACCCATTAACAAAGTAATTACTATTTACAATAGAGCGAAAATTATGACAATAACAAGCAATTTTCGTGTTCTTGCCATTACAACCACTTCCGGTAAAATAAATGGATAAATTTACGAAATTGGTGAATATTTGCCGCGGTATTTTAAATGGCATTAAGCATTGGAATTCAATGCCAGATTCTCTTAAGAATTAGACCCCGTAATTATTTTCTCGCATTGGAACTTTTTTGAAAAATTTATAATTAACTTAAAAATAATACATTTTTGTAGAGACTTCAACTATCAAAAGCTGGTATCAAAAGTTGCAGCCGACACCCTAACCTAGTTATACAATAACTTATTTTGAGCACGGTAAAACAAGCGCATGCACAATAATTTTTACGTTTTAATAAATGGCAGATCGAACAAACACTTGTTCATGCTTCAGGAAATCGCTAAAAAAACGCTTTGAATTTTTCATTACGCACTAAACAATAAAAATGACTATTCAATTTCATTTTGACTTCGTGCCTAGTTCCGTAACTCAATGGCTACACGAACACAATGCACATTTTTCATATGACAGCGCATTGCAGCGGAGTTACAAAGTACACACATATACTAAACGAAGGCAATGTATTTAATTATTCACGATTGCGCACCAATCCAAAGCGCAATCACAACGGGTGAAAATTGCATTTTTATTCCCAGGCACTCCCGAAAATTATAGGCACAGTAAATTGTAGCAGTTGCATTGCATATTTGTACAAAAATATATAACGTGCTGAGCTGCCGCGTGTCTCTGCATGTTATGGGGGATTAATTAAAATTGTAGGCTTATATATACAGAAATACTTTACGCAACGACTGTACGGTAGAGCACGTATAACGATGAATAAAGAACGAATTTATTATCATAAGTGAAAAGCTTTACCGTGGAATCTTAACCATTCGAGTAATTGGAGATATAACACAAAGACAGTAGGTGTTTTTTTTATATGGTAGTTAGGATCCAATGACGAATCCCGCCCTTAAGCGGAGCGGGAGACAGTGTCAGGCTCTTACTAAGTAAACATTATTACCCCATTTCTTCCTTGCCTTAGTCCCAGAGCCCTGGTGTTACGCTTTCGCATCAACCTTTGACCTCAGGAGGCTTCAACCCTGTAGGGACCCTACAGTTTGCTGACAACACCTTGAGACACGCGGGAACAGTGCGCGCCAGACGTTTCCAAACGACCGGACGGCGGGCTACCCATGCTCACCGACCGCAAGCCTGCGTCTACGGTGGCCGGATATCGGCGGAATCGCGGTAGCGACGGCTACGGCGAGGGCGCCGTTGCCTTTGCCTTATGCGGTCGGCCTCCTCCTTTGTTAGCATTACTGCCTCGCAGAAGGAGGCGACCGCCTGCCACTCCTAGGTATACGACCGCCGGCGTTGACTCGGTGCTCAAGACTTTAAATTCATCATGAACCAAATGTGCGAAAGGGATAGTAGAATACAGTACGTAATATCTCTCTCTCACACCGCAATTATGATGATTTTAAGACGTCATTGCAGAGCCTGTCCGGACGATTTACAGCAGAGGGCGTCCGCCAACAATAAGACGTTTTATTGTACCATAATTGTATAACGTGAGAGGATTTAAAGGCTTTACGTACGAGACGAAACACAAAGGGCTATAAAATATAAAACGTATGAAAGTAAGTATCATGGAGCTTGAATGCTGATATCAAACCCGCGTTAGTTTACATAGTACATTCGACATTAAAGTTACAAGTACCGACCCGGCCTTATCGGCACTGTTAGGACGAAAGGTCAACACGGATTTTATGATACATAACAACAAGTCACGCATCAGTAAGTACGTATAATAAGCACATAAATAGCCCTTTCGTGTATTCTGTTGCGAGCGGTTTTCATTAAACCTGTCGAAAATTTGCTTTTCGTGTTCGAATTAGCGACGCGTGGAATATTGACAACTTCTTTTTATAATTTAACTATTTTGCTTAACGCTCAATCTGATGTGGGTAAGCCTATTAATAATAAGCTAATTAAGGATATTGAAAGGCAAATTTATTTAAAAAAAAAACAGTCTTTTATCGATATTAAAATTCAATATCTAAAACGTCTTCTTCAAAGACAAAAATAAAGTTAAGTAACAACATAAGTTGTGCACCACTTTTTTGAGGTCCATGGTAAGAAGTCATTTGATGGTTCAAAACCATCAAATGACTTCTCCCGTTCTAGGGTGGAGCGAGATAACAGATTTTTACCGACTAAAAAGCAGCTAGGTTCAATAATTTGCCCTCGTGTTGTAAGTCCACTGGAAACTAACTATAAGACGTACCTACACCAATTTTATATGAACTATAATTTTTGATGAACTTTTATGTTAGTTAAACAACGTCAATACGAAAATCACTTAAAGGTTCGTGTTAGAGTAAGTCTCGGGTATTCTATGAAAGCTAAACAAGTCTATAAATAATATATTAGCTGCTACTGGATAAATTACCGTTCGAAACGTTAAAGGAGAAGCACTTCCTAACCGATTAAACAAGCAAATTGATTACACTTTATCCATGGTAACACATAGGATGCGATTTCCCTTAAGTCACTATTGCAATGCTGTAGAATTCTGACCAATTCTTGATCTCGAAGCGAATGCGTTCGCCCGGGCATTTACGGAAAGGTTTGCTAATTCCATATTTAAATTCATTTGTCTATAAAACTTTTTATTTTACATTCTTGGATAAATATAAAAATACCCTATAAAAAAAACGCTCAATATTTTTTTATCTACTAGCGACCCGCCCCAGCTTTACACGGGTACTGATATTGAATATATTATGTGTGTACACACATACATACACATTTTTTTATGGTAGGTAAAAATCATCGAATGACGAATCCCACTCTTGGGTGGAGCGGGAAACAGTGTCAGACTCTTACTGACTAAAGAACCTACCCCGTGCCTTCCTTGCCTTCGAAGCTTCGACCCTGTAGGGCCCCTACAGTTTGCTGACAACTCCTTGTGGCGCGCCTTCCTCTTGAATCACTCTATCTATTAAAACAAATCGAATCATCCGTTCTCATTCATCCGAAAATCCGTTGCGTACTTTTAAAGATCTAAGCATACATAGGGACAGCGGTAAGCAACTTTGCTTTTATACTATGTAATAATAATGATGATGCGAATATTTGTTATTCAACCAAATGTCGCGAAAGCGTTCGCTTGGGGATCAACAGGTAATTTAGTCAACTATAGGGCTAAAACTAATACTAGTAGAAACATCAAGTACTAATCTTACTTCTCATTAATAATTAAAACGTGAGAGATTGGTAGGTATTTGATAATTTAAATGTAGACGACGCCTCGTGTATTAAACCTACATAGATTAGTTGTAAGAACATATTTCAGCCTTCAATAGTGTGGTTTGCTTAAGCACCGCCACAGACGGGGATGTTATTCAGCACAAGCACAGACGCGGATGTTATTCAACGTTACAGAAATAGAGAAGTTTGCAATGGCACCGAGTTTCGACTTAAAATTCAGTAACTTCACTGTATAAAGTAATTACTTGAGTAAAAGTAACTACTTAAGCAACAATTTATATTGTATTCACGTCCTAAGGAGATGCACCAATCCACGCTAGGCCCGCGTGGTTGATTACGGCACATTCCCTCTACTAAAGAGAGCCTACTACGTCCCAGCAGTGGGAAGTGTGGGAACATTATCTAATTTCACGAGGACAGAGCCACTGGCACAGTTTAAAGTAAAACTATTGCCACACTGACACCCGTATTTACAAACAAATAAAACTAATTACTTGAGTAAAAGTAACTACTTAAGTAACAATTTATATTGTACTTGTAATTCAGATATGCACCAACCACACTGGGCCCGCGTGGTGGATTACGGCCCATTCCCTGTCCTAGAGAAGGGGCCTACGTCCCAGCAGTGGAAAAAATATTTTTAAGTTGCACCTACCATGTTATGTTTCTGCACCACCATTGTACAGTGTTATGTGCATGCATAAAGTTTTAATAAATAAATAAACATTATCTACTTTCATGTCGGCAGAGCCGCTGGCAGAATTTGGTTTTGGAATATTGTGTTTAATTATTTCACAGGTATTTAGACCGTTGTTACGGAAAAATAACTGTTTAATTAGTTAATTAATCTAGTCAAATGTAAACATATTTTCTATTGAATGGTTTATTAATTAGTTAAAGGTATACGATTACCCATTGTTTTTGGTAGGTATTTAAATACCTCAAACATCATCATCATTACATAGTATAAAACAAAGTCGCATGTCCCTATGTATGCTTAAATCTTTAAAACTACGCAACGGATTTTGATGCAGTTTGTTTTTTTATACGTAGAGTGATTCATGATGCAGGTTTATAAGTATGATACATGAGTAATATATTAGTATTGCTCCCCTGCGAAGCTGGGGCCGGTCGCTAGTACAATATATAAAACGGTTTGTTTTCAAGTTTAAGTTTATATGGAAGAGATAAGCCATTATTGCAAAAAATAAGTAACTTTCACTTATGATTTTTTTTTCTGAAAAAGGTACTTTATTCTTAGATCATTAATCCCCAAGCGGATACCGGCGTTCGCAGACCTATTATTCTTTAATTGTGTCTGTAATTACTAAAATCGAAAGGTTAAATAATAACCAAAGTGAGTAGGTATGCATTTGTAGTTCTACCTATATAATACCTATAACATTTCAGTCACAACTCTCAGCTGAGTAATAAAACTAGTGAACATATGGGTCATTAGGACAGATTCTTGATATGTGGTGGTCGGACAGACCAAAGCTCCAGCTTACCATGTGGATTAAGGCGACTAATAAATCGTTTCGTGTGTTGGACCGGCTTTCTGATAGTGGATATTAGGATTCTAAGAGATTTACAAGAAATCTGTCGGACCTTTACGAAATTAGAAACTAGTTAAGACGTAAGTGAGAGTTTTACTGATAATGGTCATCAGGTGCCGAGAACTAGTAACCCAGTAGTGACTTACGATTTGTACGTCGTCATTACAGGTGCTTTACTTTGTGTATTAAATTACACAAAGGATCAAAAGATGACTGTCCTCAAACAGTGAACGAAAACCTCGTAAAGAAGCCAGCATAATCTATAATTTAAAAAATCATCCAAGGGCTGGCACTTGGCTGGCCCCTACTGCAGGACTATTACTTAACACCACAAGTAGATATTGTTTTGTCTGTTGAAATTTAAAACAAGCATTTGTATTGAATTCTAGCTTTTTTTACCCGTGGCTTTGCACCCGCTCTACCCCGTAGGTCAGAGCGTTAGGGAAGTCGCGGGTTTACTCTACCCTGTCTACCCTAAGTTACCTAGCTACCCTACCACCCTATCTACCTATTTACCCTACTTAACCATACCCTAATTTTCTTTACTTTTTCTTTCATAACAACCTTCTTGAGACAAAAACAAACACCACAAAAAAGAATTAGCGAAACCGGGCCAGCTGTTCACGCGTGATAACGTGGTACTAAGGGAAACAGAGATAATCTGTATATATATATATGGACGTCGGTGCATACATAAACTAGGTACGTAACTACAAACAGGAAGATTGAATGAGCACAGTCAATATTGTTATTCGCAGACAGAATACACTGCTGCCAATGTTCCAGACGTAATCCCTTAGACGCTCTTGCGATCCTCAAAGACGGGTTAAGGAAGATCTATCGTTACTGAGACCCATGTGGAATACACAGAAGTGTAGGTACAGTAAATACTACACACGACACACGCGCTCCTAAAATTGATTAGTTAGAAATCGGCTTCTAACTGTCCCCCTTAGGGACCAGACATCTTAAAAACAGCATGAACGACGAAAAACTTTCTTTAATCAAAGGTTTTGCAAATATTTATTCTTATTTACATACAAGAATGATCCAGAGCTAGAGAGAGTAGGAAGTGGTCACCTCCTACGAAGCAGCAACGCAAACGAAGTACTATGTGTTCCAAATGAGAATAGGATCGATTGCCATGTGTGACGTCATGTCGTATTATCAAATCGAAGAAATTTTGGCAAAATTGAAGAATTCAGACAAGTTCACAGTTCGTAAATAAATTTTATTTTTTTCCTCGATTTGACAGTAATTTTTTACGTTACAACATGGCAATCAATCCTATTTTAATTTGGAACGCAACATAGGTTGGTTTTAGTCATTAAAAGTTTGACAATCTCACTCCCTAGAATGAATGAATAATAGGATTGTCTGTAAGAGATTGCCCTGTGCGATAAGACCGCCCAATGTACTCTTAGTTTTGTAAATGATTATCCTGTCCACATTATGAGGTGTGTATTATGAGGAGAAATCTGTTGACATACCATCTAAAAAAATATTACTTGCAAGACATCGCTTTGACAATCTTTACACGCAAACAGTCTGTAGGTAAGTAATACCTTAAATACATCTTAAAAACGAAAGTTACTATCGTCAAAAACCACGTTTCCACGAAGCAGTTTTATGAATTTTATACACCTCTTTGGTAATCCTAAGTTCAAGCACCTAACATCTCAAAAAAGACGTTTTCAGCAAATTATTTTTTAAGCACCCAATTTAAAAAGAACCAAAGCGTACCTTTGTGTAAAGACTAACCTTAAGTGTGAGGTTAATGGGGCAATAAAAAGGAATTTAATGAATAATATACAAACAGCCAAATGGTTTTAGTTAATTTTAACCTTGGGAAAAGATATAACCGCAGTATTCCCCTTTCTACCTTTTTTTGAAGTACTTGTTTGCCATTCTAGTACCTTAACCTATTTACATAAAATTATCAGACGTGTGGTCCTGATGTAAAACATCAGACTGTAAAAACATCAACCGATACATGTGATTTTTCTAATTTCCTGGACAGCATTAAAAACCGGCAAAATATGTGTAAGACCACGCGCAGTGTAGGGTCCCGCAGGGGCTCATTACATCATGCGGATGAAGAGGGCTTCGTGTTTATTGCTACGAATATAATAATTGAGTTTACGGCCAGTAACGTTTGAAAACGAGCTCATATAGGTACACGGTGGTAACTGAAGAATGATCTAATTCGGGTGTCGGTATCTTTTTGAAGAGAGTTCACGTGTTTGAGAACGCATCTAATGTATAGTGTGGTCGTTTTTAAAACAAAAAATAGACTCTAAAGCGAAAATATCTCGGCAAAACTCTTAGGCACAACTGCCACCGCGGGCAATTTTATTGTCCAACAATTTCATCTTTCACAGCATTTTTAATTAAAGAACGCGGTTATTATAATTGTATGGATTACCCGAAGGACATGATGTACAGAAGTTTGCCCTGCTCGAGCGGAGAAGAAACGTGACTTCGTAGGAGCGATCGGTGGTTTTGATCATGACATTGCCATACAACGTAGCAATGCGGCAAGCCTTTTGGGCACACTTCCAGTCGACAGCGATGTGGAGGAGTTTTATGTTGTCATATTTTAGTTAGGAGTAGCCTTTGGTATATACAGGGTATCATTGACATGTTAACGCAAACGAATACCACAAATCCAGTACATGATTCTAGACCCCCAGTGGTGGGATTTCTTGTCGGTTTTTTTTTCTATTTTTTTTTTTTTAATTTTTTAGGTTTTTTAAATTAAACTGTATAAAAACGTCATTTTAACATTTTTTGCGAAAAAAATGAGTGAATTAGATTCTAAATTAATAATGTCATCGGGTTTGATTAGAATAACGACTTTATTTGTCTCGACGATTTTTTTAAGATTGTTTTTTTATTTTTTTCTTTTTTTTTAAATATCATTGGGATTGGTTAGAATAACGAATTTATACAGGTAAAAAATAAAAAGTCAATACTTTTATTTTTCAAAAATTTGAAAAACAACCGACGAAAAATTCCACCACTAGGGTGTCCAGAATCATGTACTGGATCTGTGGTATTCGTTGGCGTTAACATGTCAATGTATGTAAATGTATTTAGTATATATTTTAATAGTATATAAATAGTTTAGATAATATTTAAGTTTTTTATATACATGTGTAGATACATTTTTGATGAAGTGTTAAATATGACTATTTGCATGTCAATTTCCTAAAAAATTATTGAACCCTTTATTGCCTCAATATACTGTAGCTAAATACCTTGCAAGCAGTAAAAGAGTGTATTTATTGCTTGAATTACAGCCAATAAACATACTAGTAGATAAACTTATATATTTATAAGAAGATGAGAAGTCTTCTAATAACTTCTCCTGCACTGACTAAAAACCCACTCGTATTTCTTCACTAGCTCGGCGTTCTAGGGCCGCGGTAACTCTTTCTAACAATGCCCTGGGAGGCAGTGATCCTAAGAGGTCTGTCGTCTTTGCTAACAGATCGTTGAGAAACGTCTCGTCGGCAGTCGCCTAAGCGCTCAAGGCGTCTTCTGCGGCAGCTAGAGCGCTTTTCGTCACCTCCTTTGCTCGCATTACTGACCTCTCTCGCAGTAAGTTCTACCGTGCCTTTCGGGTAACCCGTACAATCATAACATTTTTATGAAATAACAACGTTACGCGGCATTTTGCTGCTAATTTGAAGGCGGCTTTGCGAAACAAACGTGTCGTGTGAGGAAGCTGTGACACCTCTCTTACCGCTCCTCAGAGAGGATACTTATCGCTACGATTGTGGCCTGGGCACGTCTCAATCGCGGCGATAAGTCCCCTCGCTGGGTTGCGACACTCGCTGTTTCCATTCCGCTTTGATATCTCAGAGGAATAATAATGAGGCTAACATAAATATTAAAACGTCACAGAATTTAGGTGCGGAAGGAACCTTGAAAATGATCCACACGCATGTCGCAAATTTGAAAATGGTAAATGGTTCAACGCTGACCCTTTTAGTATGTCATTAGGTAATTGGATTTGACCTTTAGCCTCCTTTTCACAAACAAAAGGTTGAGCTATTTATGGCAGATGAAACATTTTGAGTTCAAAATATACTATTGCTTTCTATGCAGGTTCAACACAAACTTTATTTATCAACTCTCCGAACTTTCGGAAACTAATCTCATTTGATCATATCGTTTTTAGGTGCATCGAGACTAAGCTGTTCAAGTTGCGACATTTTCATTCGACATCCGGTCAATTTGACTTTAAGTAATGTACTCTCTACTTAGCTTAGCTACGCTTAGCTAAGCTAAGTAGAGAGTATATTTCGTATTCGTATTTCGCCGTTTTGAAAGCAGTGATGATGAGTTATATATTACAGAAAGTAATTTGTCTGGCAGGGTTTGAACCCGCCAGTTTTAAGTCGGCACTATGAGTAAACATTTTTTTAATAATTTAATAAATATTTTTTTTCGTGGAAATAGAATCTCGCTTTTTCAATATACTAAAACCAAATTATTCAGCAATCTTACCTGATTATTCGGAAACGTTCCATCCTTGTCGATTGCGTTGACCTGCGTCACCTTGGTCCCGATGGGCTCCCCTTCCAGCACCGTCTCCTGTTCCCGCTCGGTGAACAGAGGGATCTCGTCGTTCACATCTTCAAGCATGATGTAGACTGTCGCTTCTGAAGCCAGTTGTTGGGCGCCATTGTTCTGGATAAAGAGGAAGAGTTGTAAATGTTGCAGAAGATTTCCTGCAGAAGTAACTGTCACAGCAGAAAGGGTAGAATTGGTTCAGTTCGTCTTTTTACCATATTTATAAATAATATATAATTTGTTAACCTTTCCTTTATTGTTATAGTTATTAAAAGGTGTTGTTTACTAATGGTTTTAATATGATCCAACGCAAAACTAAAGTAATACAATTATTGTTAGAAAGATCGAATTTCTGTCAAAAGTTTAGGGCAAGGTCGTAATATTATTAAAAACTGTAAGTACCTAATTATTTAAAAGTAAGAAAAAGCAATACTCCAAAGTACTTCAATACACTATTAAAAACTAGAAAGTCAAATAAAGATTTACTAGACCTTCAAAAGAACCCCAGGGATAGAGCTCGACTACTAAGTACCTACTTACACAAATGAAGCAGTGAACTTTTGATTAAACTCCCAATTTCACAGAATCATTTCCAATTAAGTACACGTTAACGAATAAATTGAATTTTATGTACTCGAAATTCGATATTTCTTCCGCACACAGAATCATGTTGCAACCGAATAAACCACAAACATGATCGAACGCATGTACAAAACATACATTATTTTAAATAGGTATTAATTCGGAACATACCTAGTTGTATCTACAAAGAAGCAGTTTTATAAAATAGTTCACTTTTTTTGTGGTGGGAAAAATCATCTAATGACGAATCTCTTGGGCGAAACCGAACCCGACACCACCGGGGGGAACCGGGGAGTTCACTTTGAGCCGTGATAATTTCAAAACGACTTAGAATTATAAGTTCAAATTAACATTTTGTTTAAGGCATGTTTATACTTTCTAAGCTATTGTTATAGTCTAAATAAGTTCGTAGTGTGTGGTGCGATATAGTCAAATTGTGAAAATGTATTTTGAGAAAGTGTATTGAAAAAGGAGGACTTAAATTAGTAGAAACGTTTATCTGAACTTAGAATTCTCAGTCAACTCAATTTTTTTCAGTTCAAATTGAACAGTTTATTTTAATATGTGCCAAAAAAGGAACCAATAGATTACCGATACAATGACCTGAACATAAGCGAAATGGAAAATTCAATTTGAAAGACAAAAGACCATTATCCAATTTCATGACGTCGTTATGTTTCACTGTTTCATTATTCACACAAGGGTATAGGTTTTTAATACCATATAACGTAAATATAAACGGTAATAGCTCACCTCAACTCGGATCGTAAGATTATATTCCTTAATGCTCTCATAGTCGAGTGGATGATTAACTTTTATATCGGCCCAAGTAAATCCGTTGTCGGCCCTTTGTTGTAAATAGAATGTATGGAATTTGTTAGTCTGGGCCGTGGAGCCGGGCATCAGCCGGTAAAACACGGTCGGGTTGTTTTCAATACCCGAACTGAAAATATACAACACGTTATAACAACAGTTTTATTTTACACTATTCATAAATAAATCGGTCACGGAATACAAACAACTACTTTATGCACATGACGACATCAAATCGATGCTTCCTACGCATAAAGGCGTAGCGTATATTATGACTTTATCTGTAATTCAAAAACATAATAATATAACTAATCCTTATTATATCAAGCATCTGGTACCTACTGACATCATTATTGAAAACATAATGTAAAAATGTTAATTAAAAGTGTTTTACTAATTAATAATATTATTAACAATTAAAAAAACGGGTGTCCTGAAAAACACAAATTTTACCTTACGACCTTATGCATAGGAGGCATCGGAATATTGCAAATGTTTAAATATCATTGATTTGAAATTCATAAAACTAATGAAGGCTTTAAAGTAAAGGGACAAACATTAAAGGCTATTTTTTTTACTGATCTAGAGAACACAATAAATAAACAGCTGAATCCCAGTAACTCCTTTACAGTTTGGTAAATGTGAATTTTCTTTAGCAACCTCAAAGGAATACTAAAAAAACGGTACTATGAATACGGAGTTCGTAACGAACTTTTTATTCGATGAGTTGGTAAATAGTTCAAAAGTCAAGCTGCCTTCCAAATTGTTTAGATAGATGCCTTAACAGATTGCTAGAATGTTTCGGTCCGATATTTTACGTTAAGGGTATTTCTCAACAATAGATGAACTGTGTAATAGATTATTTATAAGGATTGAAAACTACTGACATATGTAAGAACTAGATCGACTAACAGAGATTTATGAGTGAAGAAATCTATGGTAATGCACCGACCCTAAGTAAATTAGTATAAATCAGGAGCATGACATTTCAGTGAAACCTGGAGAACTGGGAGCTCAAGGAACTTTACTATACTTAATTTTAATTTAAATTTAAGCATAGAAAAAGAGGAAATATTTTTATTTTAGTTTTTAGCGAATATCAGTATATTCGCTTCAAACTAAACTACTGAACATAGCCTAAAGTCGTGTCAGAATAGTCTGTGTCTAAAATAGTGTCAGAATAGTCTGTCATTGATTTCATAATTGTTGATTTTTGATAAATTTGGTAATCTACTAACATAATGGCGTCATTATGACTTTCCAATGATCAAACACTGACAATCAAATGAATATTTGACGTATGCAGTGATATGCTAATTTTGACAGTTGCTTTGATCAGTGTAGGTCAATGACTAAAGGAATTGTCAAAATTTTTGCATTTACACATTAGAACGTTACTCGTCCTAGGGATTCAATCAATGCTTTTAATTCGTTACAAGACAGATCGTCGGCCATTATGAATTAACAGATTACCAACTTTTACCAAAATGATAATGGGATCGCATTGCAAAGACAATATTAATAGAAAAGCAGTCTATGCCCAAACCAGATCAATTTAAAAATTCTTCCATCGATGTAATGCTAATTTATCACTGAGAGTCATAAGCTATATTTTCTACTTTTTAGCGAGCGAAACTGCAGGTTGAAACTACATAGTTACTTATAGATGTCTATCATAGAGCCGTTAGTAGTCACAGAGTATTTTGTATAAACGTCCGGGTCTATGTTGACCACGCGACCCCGTAACAAAAGGTTTTATTTAAAAAAAAAACCTAAAAACTATACAAGATTTTTTTTTTGCTAAACTCTATACTGCCGAGTCATAATTAGATATTATGTACCTACCTACACGTTTGAAATCTTAAGTTGATTTTTTTTTCGACAAGTAATTTATGGTCATTTTCTATAAAATAATGTTTAATGCTATTCTAATAAAAACCAGCAATATTCTGATTGTTAAATTATAATTATATTCATTAATTGTCCCACGCCTTCAATTTAGTCGCAACCATAGTCGCAACGTACCGCGCGACAACAGTACGGTTGTAGCGCTGCTGCCACTCTGTTGCGGCTAATTTGAAGGCGTCTGTTGAGGAAAAAATCTCAAATTTAGAGGCCCATAAAAAGGTTTATTATTTTCAAATAATTAAGTAGTACCTATTTATTAGTTACATAAGTTTTTCACATATCCTGGACCCAATCAAGCAGGTTTCACTGCATTATAACCTTCTACGATACTCAGGTTGGATACAATATCTCTTGTATTACTGACAAAACCAAATGAGACTTATGAACAAATCGGGGAAAAGGGCGATATGCATTTGTAGGTAAACATTACCTATTCGTATAATTTTGTCCAGTTTCAGTCAAACCTCTAACAAAGAGAAATTAATTAATTAAAAGAGCAACCACATATTATATTGTTTCTGGCTCTGTATAATTAACCAAATTTGAAGTCTATTTTGGAAAAGCAAGCTAAACTGAATTCCTTACCCATACCTAATTTATTAAATCGCGGTACCTTCTATTACGGTGTTGAACTCGGTTATAGATAGAAATGACTGAATTATGTAACTTTGTCGAAGTTGTCAACATTACCAAACTATAAATGAATTACCTATAAGCGTTTGCACTGTTCAAGACTGTCGCAAGTTATACGACAGTCTCAAAGATAAAACGAGTATAGAATGTAGAATGGTTCCCATTCATGCCTCAATGCGAGGTGCAATTTGACGTATCGCGCACTCATTTCAAGGCGTCTCGGTCGAAGCAGCCTCGACTTGAGGCGACTTTTAAAATTAGTAAGGTGAGTTAGTAATGGTTTCGTCTTCGTGTAACTATTATTGTAAGTTTGAAATGTGTGTTGTTTAGGACGAACAGATAGACCATAGAGATGTGAACCAAACTTGCCATCGACCAGCACTCTGTGATTGATGCACTATGATATTGAACTAATATTGCATAACAGTAACATTATATAATAATAGCCCGAGGCACATAAGTGATGCACATCCATTTATTTATTTAAATTAAAAAGTTGTCTGCCTGAGATAGGTACTTACTTGACGCGTGAACATAATGTGTCAAAAAATAATATTTCCTAACATTATAATCATTTTTCTTGTTACCTACAAAACTATTTTAATGGATACAATAAATTGTGAATGGATGATGATTGCAATGAATTTCACAATAAAAAAATAACAACGAGAATTTATGCCAATCAGTACTTTACTTAATTATTAAGATAGGTACTTTTATTAAGATCAAATTTAATTCAATATTTTGCTTCAAAATTTTTATTAGATTCATTTTTGCTCACAGATGAAAATGAGGTTTGAAAACTAAAAATACTTATCAATTCTTAGGTCAACAACATCAACAAATTAAAATAGTCAAGCACTATTTCAATCCAGTGAAAATAATGAACTTCTGACAAATAAAAAGTAAATGAATGAACAACTGCCTACAATCAATCTACGGACTAAAATAAATTAAAGTATTTCTGAACATGCTACTTTGACCTTTAAATTAATAATCTCGAATGAATTTTGGTTAAAACTTTGAAATATTTTAATAACTCATAATGCACTGATGCCTACATGCAATACGATACACAGACTTTTAATATTAGTTATGAATCCCTTCGATACCTCTCACAATATTGTTCAAAAACATCTATTTAAATAATACACAAGTAAATCAGTAACAGTAATAATCTTCGAGGATTTCAAGCAGAATTAAACTACATACAAGCTCTAGAAGACGGTTGATTAATTAAGAAAACTAAGGCGAAATAATCGAATTGCCACTAATAGATGTTCTTGAACAATACAACACAGTGTTCCCCATTCCACGTAAGCAGTGAGCCCTTCTAAATGCACGCTTGTGATGAGTCACGACAGTCCGCGTGTGCCATACGATGCATTTGATGTTCTCGGACAATGACGTGTCATCGTATTAGACCACCAAGTGAGAGGCAAACGATACGAGACGCGCGCGGCGCACCTGCTAGCTGCACGAAGACAACCTTCCGACCTTGACGCATCAGAATAAACCTCCTGGCCCGCACAAGCGAACAACAGTTAACAAGGTTTAAACTCATGCGACAAATCAGACGGTTCACCGTAAGAAAGCAACGTTCATCAACGCGTTTTCTTCCGCTTCAAGCATCAAAGCTCAGTCAGCACCTTCGTTTCGATGATTGAAATCAAAAGCGTCGGCGCCAACGGACGACACCTTCTACGGTGGAAAAGTGTCGCACTCTACAGACCACCCGACGACTTAGCTTTTTATTACTGATACTGGAGCCTGAATATGTTCTCGGGTTCTAGTACCAGCAATACAAAGCAAAGCGTAAGGTGAGCTCGGAGCGCGACACCGAGTGCGCGGGCGTGCGCGCGGCGTGCACACTGCGTGCAGGTGACGGGGCTGCGTGCGGTGCCCGTGCCGAACAGTTACACGCACCTTGCTTTCACGGACACCACTTTGGCACCCACGGGCAAATTCTCTCGAATGTAGATCGGGCCGTACACCGTGTGGTCCCACACGGGGGGATTGTTCGCGCGATCCACTACGTCTATCTGGACCTCCACGGTTCTGGACAAGGGCGGGAAACCCTTGTCTTGAGCCATAGCCTCCAACTTGTAAGTTTCTCGCTATCGGGGAAAGAGTCGATGGAAACAGACAAAACCACGTCGTTAGTAGTGTTAAGGAGTAGAGGTGCGGCGGGCCCGTGGGCCCGCTGCGCCTTATACCAACCTGGCTTTCACACTGGTCACTACGGTACCCACTGTGACATTCTCTTTGATGTGAACGGGGCCATACGTGGTCATGTCCCAGATGGGGGGCTTATTGTTCCTGTCTACCACGTCTAATTCAACGTCCACGTCTGCGGAGGAGGGCGGGTCGCCTCTGTCGGAGGCGCGCACGCGCAGTCGGTACCTGTCCCGCTACAGATACACGGGTCAGAGGTCAGCGGGGAGAAACAAAACATAACACAACTAAAATATAAACACATAAGTACTCATCGCTAATAAACAATTAAAATAATTAAAAAATAAACTGAAGTACGATTCACTTCCACATTATTGGCTGTTTGCAAATGTTTTATTTCACAGTATAATGTGCTAAAAAAGTAAAAGCTTACACTCATCTTCTCACATTCAGTAAGCCAAAATAAAACATAGAGGAATTAGGTTCTATAAGAATAAAGTTGTGTCATTACGTTCGCTCGTCGTCTGCTCCCACTCACAGCACAGGCACTGTCGTACTTACAGTAGAGAACATTCCTTACTGTCGTAGCCAATAGTAGATGGTGCAAGAAATAAATCGGAAATAAAAATGTTTATCATATTTTACAAGTTTCGTCTGTACAATAAGGAGAAATACAAACTGTACATTATAGGTATTAGGTACTTTTTACAGTAATCAAACTAAACTAATCTTAAAAATTAAAAAAAAAAGAACGTAACGAAAAGCAGGCAAATGCATGCAGCTCTGCATACAAGACATGGCGGAAAGGTCAGGTTGTCATATGAATGGTTTGGTGACCTCTTAGTTACTACAACGAAACGACACTCATTGAAATGGATATATTACAAACGATGGACGTTACGTTAAACTGTACAAATTTGGAATCGCGAACGTTGCCCCTTTCACAGAAGGAATATGTCACAACTGGCCAGATGGCCAAACTGCCTTGTGGGCAATCTGACCATCTCAAACATTAAACTAATATTATACAAATTATATTAATAGCACTGCTGCCCTGGAAAAAATCACAATTATCATGATATCACTATTGCATATTACGATGTTATATTGCATGAGTAGTCGTCTACAGCACAGCGACGCGCGGCCGGGCTCGAACCGGCCAGCGGGAACTATCGCTCCGCAAAATAAAATCAGATTAGTAACAAAACATGTACATAATGCATATAATACTGATAGGTATGTTAAAAGCGTAAGCTTCTGAAATCAATTAATCGATTAATTACAATAAAAAAAAACTTTGAAACTAGTTTGTGCGAAATATACAGAAGTGCTGTTACAGAAACTGTACATGTTTTAGAACTAAACACAGGATCAACGGTGAAATATTTACAGCAGTATAATTTCTGGTACAAGGTAAGTATTATACACAAGTTGTATTCATCTGTAAGATAGTTAATGCAAGATGGTGCTGCGGAAATAAATCTTAACGAAGATTTAGTGCGGAGCCGACGCTGGCGGCAACTCAAACTAATTGTGCTGCAAGAAGAACAAGCCCCCGACGGCTGCGGGGCCCGCGGGCCCCACACTGCCGTTCAATGGACAACTACTCCTCACAGCCAGGATTAACCCCTCTCCACAGCAATTTACAGCAGCGGTTAATTTAGAACTATTTACAGTTAAATGAACTTAAAGTAAGTGCCAATTGAATCCTAAGGCCTGTAGGTAGCACTCATCCACCAAACTTTGTAGTAAAGTTGATCCCTTTCATTCATCAATCTTATCAAATGCTCTCACCACGTGATCAGTGTGAAATTATAAATAGTAAAGCATACTTACGTCGAGTGGCTTCTTTAAAACGATCCAGCCCGATTCGGGCTGGATCTCAAAATACTCTATATCAGCAGGATTATAGGGTGCGCTCAAAGTATAAACAATGGCCCCGTTATTATCGGCATCCTCGTCGGATGCAGATACTCTCAATATATTTGTGCCTATACTGGCGTCTTGTTTTACGTTCTCCACATATTTCTGCAAGACACATTATAATGATAGTCAACAATCGACCCAGCGGATCGCTGAAATTCATGCAAACAGAAATCTAGTTGTGATATCATGCAATTTTGTGCTTAATTCTACTGTTATGTACACTAGTGCACTTACTTGTCTGTCAAATAGTGGGGGGTTGTCGTTAACATCAGTGATCTCAACAGTAAACGAGCAGACACCCTCAAGAGAAGGTTCTCCTTGATCTGTTGCCTTTACCGTCACAGATACGAATTTACCATCGTCACCTTCTCTGTCAAATACTTTGTTAGTTGATACTTCACCAGTTTCTTCGTCGACTGTAAACTTTGTACCTTTTTGATTTGGTTGTTGTACTATTGAGTATTTTACTTGACCATTGACGCCTTTATCTTCATCAGTAGCGTGAACTTTTATAACAGGGCTACCGTTTGGAGCGCCTTCTTCTACTTTTGGGAAATAAGTTGGGCAATCTTTGAATATGGGCTTGTTGTCGTTAACATCTGTGATGAACACCACGACGACGGCTGTAGACGTGTGGATGGTGGCGTCTCCGTTGACGCAACAGGCGCCGTCGTCCATAGCCGTCACATTGAGTTCGTATTTGTCTCTGTCGAGTGATATCGCCTTGTTGTGTAGTCGGATCACACCAGTGATTTCTTCAATTACGAACTGCCCCGAGCTGGTGCCGCCACCGACGAAGCCGAACCGTACGTTATCACCATCTTTGTCAGAAGCCACGACCGTTGTTACGAGAGTGTTAGGCCCAGCATTTTCATCTACGTTCGGCGTGTACACTTGTTGCGAGAATTTGGGTTCCTCGTCATTTTTGTTTTTTGTATAAACTCTGACCGTAGCTGTTCCAGTTTTAGCTGGTTCACCTTTGTCTTTGGCTGTAACTACAAACTCGTAATAAGCGTTATTGTTGTCAGCGTCCAGTTGCTTGTTGTTAGTGATGATTCCATTCGAATCCACGCTGAAATGGTCATCTGAAACGAGATGCAATTCAATATATTAATAAATATTCGCAAACAATGATTCAGAGATATTTTTTATTTTATTCTACTCTCTACCGTGCCGCAACTAGCCTTTACAATGCCTGGTGCAAGCTTTTACATACACACCCCCCCTCCCTAATTCCTAATTTTACTCGGTTGGAACAAAGAAAAGAAACATGATTAGAGGTAAAAAATATGCGTGCCGTGTTGCTTTAAAAACATCACGACATGATTAAAACAAGAAGTTTTAATAAGCGTTTTAGAGCTCTATGTTTTTTAGTTTGTGTTTTAACTCGTTTATAAACACAGTTTTAAGAAGAAATTATTATATAAACATATATTATTATATATTTGCAGTCTAAATATATAATAATATAAATATTGGTGTTATCCCTATTCATAGAATATAATTCATTGTGTATAGGCAATTCTCCATTGGTATAGTCATACTAGGAAAGTGCCTATATCGCCTAATTTTAAACTCTAGATTAGTTAGAACTAGGCATGCATCCGATACCACTGGGCCCTGGTTCTGGCCATGGTCCGGAGCAGGAAGCAATGGGACGTGGTCGCATTCTTCTGCCCAGCAGTAATGCTAGTGACGAAGGCATTCGCAAGAATACGGGAACGTACATCCTCACGCCCCAGCCACCACGACAGAAGACGCACCATCATCATCATCACTATTGGACATAAGCTCACCCCCAAGTGGACCACAACTACCGGTCCTATGCATCTCCGGGCTACGTCGGCGATTTAGACATCATCAGTGACCACACACCCTGGTCATAGACTTTCATCTTGAGTACGTCGGATAAGAAGATACCGCACAGCTTCTCGAACGCTGCCCAGCCGAATCAGATTCGAAGATTAACCTCTTTCTCAAATTTAGACCTACGCAACTAGATTCCCTATCCCAGGTAAACGTAATTGTCTCCAACTTCGAGTGTATTGTCTCCATTCGGTGTGGATGCTACATAATTATTTACCATAACTTTTGGTTTTGTCTATGTTCTTTTCAAGTCCTACTCTTTCGGAAGCTCTGATCTCTTCGCTGTTGAAGGTGATATTCTCGCCATTGACAGTACCTAATGCCTAGTCTACTCCAGTCCAGAACGTCGAAGATATCCTCCATTGCAACCGTAAACAATTTTTGCCTCACACCACGCTGCAGAAGGATAGGTTTCGAAGTCTGGTCCCTGAAGTCGAACACCACAATATCAGTGTGGTGTTCTTGTACTAACACTTCGATGTACCGATAGTCAATCTTGCGATCGAATCATTAGCTTACTCGTAGTCCACGAACGCTAATAAGAGAGGCGACTAGTTATACTATTCGGTCTTCTGTATATTCATCAGAGCGTATGTATATGGACTACGGTGCTGAAGCCTTTTCGAAATCCGGCTTGTTTGAGAGACAAAGTCGTCGATCCTACGCGCAAAACAATTCTTGATGGCTCTGGAAATCAACTTATAGACAAGGCTCAGGAGCAGGATGGTCCTGTAATTCTTAAGTGGGTCATTGTCATCCTTCTTAAAGAAAAATAACACCACACTTTTGCTCCATACTTATGGCGTCTTTCCCTCAAGTATGACGAATCAAACAACCTTCGACGGGCTTTTAGGGCCGTTTTTCCGACCATCTTCAGGGGTTCAGCTGTAATTCCGTCGTCACCCGATGTATTGTCGCCGACGCAGACTCCCTGGGTTTCGAGCATCGCAGACCGATCTCTAGCGAACATGGGCGCAGGTAGCTCACCGTCCGGTAGTCCTATAAGGGATCGGGCTCGAATAGTCGACGACCCTGTGTTCCATACGCGCGTATAAGAGATATCACCAAACCGTAGGGGCCCAGTAGGACAAGGCAACTGAACGAACGAACATAAGTGTGATTTTAGTTAATAAAAGTCTGATGCGCCCTACAGATTTAGACGAAGAGAAGATTAGACCCGTTGCTGTTTATCAACAATATTTTTATAGCTGATACAACGAACTTTCCAAATTTCTCATCAAAACAGTAAAGTAAACGAGCAACACTGTTTTGTTACTATGCTCGGGGATTCCCCACATTTTTTTTAGTACATTATATCGCCTGCTTCTGTCCTTCGCGTTTGCCACTTCTCTATATGCTTTTGTTGGTTGTGTTGTAGCGTGTAGTATCTTTCCCACACTAAACTAAACATACAATTATATACCGTAATATGTAATTAAAAAAAGCGCTAAAATTCGCAGAGCCTAACTTCAGACTAGCCAAGATCCGACGGCTGTACTGTAGTTATTGATGTACCTATAATTTGAGATTTTTTTTATTGCATTTTATTTAATCAAACTTTTGTGTCGATGATTATGATGCACGGTAAAACTCTGATGACTTTATGATTCGCATCATCTCTATTGTACCGATTACTTGCATTATATTAGAAACTAGCTTTTGTCAGCGGCTTCGCCCGCGTACATAAAATATAGCCTATGTCACTCAGGAGTAAAGCAGCTTTCTATTGTTGCTAAAATTTTTCCAATCGGACCAGTAGTTCCAGAGATTACCCCCTACAAACAAAAAAAAACATAAAAACAAAAAAACAAACTTTACCTCTTTATTATATTAGTGTAGATAAATCAAATTAATAAAATATCGCTAATATTTTTATAAGAATATCTGTATCGGAATATCGGCAAAAAGGCATATTGTACCCCTATTTAGAAGGTACAAGGCAGGATGAATGTAATGATGTTTCATTTAGACTTGAGTCTAGAAATGAAACACATTTCTTTCAACAATGATCTTCTTCTATTCGTGTCAATTTGACTCAAAATTTTGTCCGTCCAATATTTAGCCACCTGGACAGCTCTCTCGTTGGCCTCGTACAAGCCCTACCCTGTTATAAACTTTTAACTACCAAGTTGGTAGTTAATAGTAAAAAGGTAGAAATTAGAATCATGCATGTCTTCATATTCTGCGCACCGCAGGCACTGCGCTAGTTACGGCACTCGAAACTATCCACATTTGTTTGTTAATATTATAATTTAATTTTTTTTTTTAAGTAAACTGTTTTCCTACTACATATATTTAAATGAAACTCTGACAAAAATAACATGAAAACAAAAGTAATATAAAAAGTCAGACAAAGAAAACATAAACCATTTACGTTACAAATCACTAATGTTCAAACGTATTGGGAAATGTAAAATATACGTAATATGTTTTAGGCCACTGGAAGATTATTAATAATAAATGATCTTGGCAGTTAAAATTATTTCTGAACTGTTTAGAAGTCTCTATAAATCATTGTTTTACACTAAAGTACAAAGGTCAACGACCTCAAGTTCATTTGTACTAACAGCGCCATCTATCGGCTTGTTAAGGATCCAAGAGGCTTCACTACAACGCAATAGATGGCGTTAGTACCTACTCGCTACATTTAAATAGTCGACGGAGAAATGTGAAATTATATTTACCTGAAACTAAATATTCAATTTCAGCGTTTTTTCCTGAGTCAGCGTCCATGGCTTTAACCTTGAGTATGCTGGTGCCTAGTGGAATATCTTCATCAACATTATGCGCCTGGTAGTCGGGCAACTCGAACTTTGGCGCGTTGTCATTTACGTCTGTCACGCGAATTGTTAGCTGTGGAAAGTTAAAAATAAAATGAGTACCTATACTCGTACTATGTTTCACAAGGTTTGAGGTATTTAAAGCGAAAATTATTGGACTAACTTGTTCATTTATATAAAATTCTCATGATTCATAAGATCAATTGCCTTTTTTAATTAATCTTGTTTCGGCTATAACACACATACACACATAATATATGCGTCACTTATACCTACACTTAAACCTTCCTCACAAATCACTCTGTCTTTTCGTGAATACCTGATGAAAATTCGTTCAGTAGTTTAAGCGCGCCTTCAAATTAGCCGCAACGTGCCGCACGACAGCAGCGCGGCGGCTAATCTCAAATCAAACAACTCGTCTGTTGCAAGGACAAAATGGTAAAAAATGCAAATTTATTCTGAACACACCTCAACAGAAGTAGAGAATCCTCCAGAATCTTCAGTAGCAGTCACCACGAGGGAATACACGTGAGGTTGCCGCAAGTCTTCAAAGTCCAGTTCCTTGGCCAGCTTGACGATTCCTGATGTTGGGCCAATGTTGAATGTACCTGCTCCCTGACCCTGAGCCTTCAGGGTGTAGCGGATCTCGCGGTCAGCAAATGACTTGGCTTTCACTGATATAATGCTGGAATAAGGAAATTTTTGCATTTCAATAAGAGATTAAAGTATTATAGTTGACGCAAAAAAGCTACCTTTCACATTCCTCGACTGCTTCCTTCACACACTTTTCTCACTTTTTAATGTAAAAATACCTAGCTCTGCTAAAACTTTACCACTCAACCTACAAACAAGTCTCCCAATTCTCTAAGAAAACAGCCTTCAGCGCAGCGCTGGCCCAACGACGAAATTCAAGTAGGTAGATTGGATGTGTATGTGATTTCCTACCTATTTGGATTTGGCTGGGCCAGCGCTGCGCTCAAAGCTTTTTTCTAAGAGAATAGCACCCTTAGGAAAACGAAGTGAATCGATCGGAGGATCCTCACACAACACCTTACTAAGTACTTTCAAAGGTATCCATAGCATAATCTAAGAGAAGAAAACCTAATGCCCGCGCAGCACAGCTACGCAGCCAAGCTGAATTCCTCATTTTAAAACCCAGTTTTGTTATTAATAGACAGATTAAACATTTTACTCAAATAAATTCATGATAAATAAGGGCTTAAAACGCTGTTGATTAATTTCGCTACCGGACAGCCGGATATCGAATTCAATAGCTCTACGTGATCCTCATAACACAGTAATTAAACTTGCTATTAACATAATATTACTGAACATTTAAGTTTGGAAATAATACACCAAGTTTATTTATTTCAATCACATCGCGAGATAGACACCAGTCTGACCTAGATTCTGTTTTTAAACAGACATATGGCAGTTAGAGAAATTTCACCAATTAAATGTGTCGACGCGATCGCTGTTAGTATTAATTTAGGACGAATCAAAGATCAACATGTTGTGTCCCGAGATAGAAGGGAATGTTTCGCATGATTGTTAGAAGACTCCAATTAATTAATGAATTGGATGAATGAGATGTCGTTATACCTAGTCAGTTTTATTAAGAGAAAATACGAGTGTAAGAATGGTACTCTACTCTCAACAGATCTATTTATTTATTAAATTATATTATATCTAACACCTAAAGCGATATTATTACGAACACTTAAAATACATAGATATAATATTATCAAATTAATTGTGATTATATTATAAATTATTTGCCCAGACTTTTTTTAAAAAGTACTAGTATTTGAGCTGCTTTTACAAGTTGAGAGTCTTTAACAGCTGTGAGCAGATCGTTAGCAAACAATATGAGTTCCAGTGGCACGACATTAGTGCTGTGACTCACCCCAGATAACCTATAGTAGGTACCTACCTAAGTAGTTTCCAGATAACTCATGAATTTTCCATTCATTTCAAACTATGTATGTCTTGTCAAGAAAATACTACTTAATCATCTTTCAAGGGCAAAAATAACTTCAAATCTTTTGCAAAAAACAGACACTTTAACTAACAAATCGTTGACAAACAATATGATTTCCAATAGCCCGATATCAGTGCATTTACTCATCGTCACAAATAACTTAAATTAGTATCCTGATAACTCATGCATGATTTCATTAAAAATATGCATGACTTGTCAGGAAACTTATGTATTTTAACTATAGGTAACAGTTAAGATGACAGCCTTAACAATTAACACAATTTTCAACGATAAACATTTACATAGCTATACTAACTACCTAAAAGCTAAAACAAACACAACTCTACTAGAATAAATTATCCCGAAAAACAGGGTTGTTGACAGATACTGAACCTGTTTATTGAAGCTAACAAATAAGAAGAAGGGACAAAACTGTATCCACTACATAACAGTGCGAGCAATCTATTACACACAATTCACAACTTTCCGGGAAAATAAACAAAAATAAGTGATTTGTTTTCGCTCTAATATGACACACTATAAATCTATGCGCAATATTCTTATTTTATCCTCTCACATTCTTTTGTCTAGCTAGAATGATGACTTACTCAGGAAAACTTACAATAAAACTTTATTAGGAGCTCTAGAAAGACCATTCTTCAAATTTCCTCGCATGGTCCCCATTAAAGTCATAGTTTTTCTTACTCGCAATTTCTTATCAACTTAAGCAAAATATGTAATTCGAACGTAAATTAAACTACATATTCAACTTGCATTCGTCTACATTCAAAAAAACATATTTTTCAGCAGATAACTAGAAATCCGCGGAAAACACATTAAGGAAAATTTTGCTTACATTGCTGACTAACAGATAACCGTATTTCCTATCCTTATAACATTACGAAGTGAAACTCTCTTTGGACGTTGAGACGTTTGGATGTTTAACATGGGTAAACTATGGACTAGATTAGGAATGGTTGTCTGAGATATCGCTACCAGAGAAAAAACCACTAAGTAATGTACCCAATAGTAATCATGTGAAAACGTTGTGGATCTGTTTTGGTTTTACAATAACGTATTATCTTATTTCCATTTCCCGTTATTACATTTCTGCATGGGTCATTTTAGATGGTTAGGGAGGTAAACTTCCTGCGAAAGGCTGGTAACATAATAAAAGAATATGATATCTTACTCTGAATCTTTCTTCTGGTTCTCGGCAATTTCAGCTTCGTAGCTGGGCAGGTAGAATTGAGGAGCTCGTTTGCCTCCCACTATGCTGAGCCGTTCCTCGGGCGTCGACTGGAACCTTCTCTCATCAACACGGCCGTTCTGGAAATGGCAGAAAATATCAATGAATTAATGACAACCAACTTTTGATATATGTACAAATGTGTACAGATATAAGGGAAAAGTAAAAAAGGATTGCGAGAAAGATGATATGGCTAAAAAAAGGAATAGATGAGGGATGATCATAGGTGACACTCTTCCCTCATCGTATTTTTTCTTCCTCATGTGGTCATTAGAACATCTGCCATCTGGATGTATATTGTAGTTTGAAGTAGTCAATATGGAAAAACTAAATCGGTTCCGAACCCGAGTAGGCTGCCGCAAACAGGTTTTTGAAAGGTTTGATAGACCTGACGAATACCCAATGTGAGTGCGTCTGTCCAGGGGCCCAAGTCTGCTATTTTCATAAATTCATCATTCCAACATGATCTATTGTCAATTTAATAAAAGTTCGTATTCTATTAATTCATAACGGCCGATCATTTGTCGGCCAGCGTTCTCGTAATAGACTTGTGGTAGGTACGACCTGTCTTATAACGAATTAAAAGCAATGACTGCATAGTCACGTTCTAATGTTAAGTCACTGACCAAAGGAACTGTCATTATACTAGTAGAATACAAATATACAAAACTTGTCAAAATCAATAATCAGGGGACCAAATCTACTTTCAAAACACTGTCATTCCAACACGATTCCATTGTCATTTTGCTAAAAGTTCGTAATCTGCTAATTAATAATGGCTGATCATTGAGCGGTCAGTGGTGTCGTAATAGAATTGTGGTACGAGCTGTTTTGTAACGAATTAAAAACAATAACTGCACAATAACATTATAATCGTAAGTCACTGATTAAAAGAACTGTCAAAATTTTTCATTTAAAGCATATGTCAAATATTTATTTGTCATTGAGTACGAGATTACCGTTCCAAAA
Source organism: Mythimna loreyi (assembly GCA_029852875.1). Lineage (NCBI taxonomy): Eukaryota > Metazoa > Arthropoda > Insecta > Lepidoptera > Noctuidae > Mythimna > Mythimna loreyi. The sequence continues at coordinate 10,505,882 of CM056786.1, forward strand.
ACAATATTTCAATGAAGTGTCACTAGTTGATCATTGGAAAGTCATAATGACGCCATCATATTAATAGATTACCAAACTTGTCAAAATCAACAATTTTGAAATCAATGATCGACTATTCTGACACCACTGTAATAGCAGACTTGAGGCCCTGGTATGAATGCGATGATAGACTAATGTAACTCTACTGCAATAGAAGACTTGAGGCCCAGAAGATGAGCCACACGTTGGAGTGCTCTAAGTGTCCTTACACCTGAACTTGAACACAAGCACCAGCCACCGGCGGCTTTACGGCAATAAACGTAATATTGTAAAATATTTATGCCTGATAAAATATTTTAGCGCAATTATCATCATGCAGATTTTCGTTACGCCAATGTAAATTTGTAACAATATGTTTATCATCAATAAACCACGAATAAGTAATGACTCGAAGATACAACTACAAAGACACATAATGTTGCATGACAGAAAAAAAATCATACTATGCCGACACTAAACAAATTGAAATGAGTTCACATTAAGTCTTCACAAAGTGGCCTGTGGATGGATGACGCTGTCGAGGTCGACCCGAATAGAGTTAGCGCGACGACCTAGAAGCCACAAGGGCTGGTTCAAGGTGGCGCGAGACGAGAATTCCTGGAAGTCGTTAAAAATATCCCGTAAATTAAAAAATGGGCATAAAAACTGACAGACAAAACTGAAGGAGTCCTCGGCTCTGATATGTGTCGCGTTCGCCGTTCGATATAAGAAAAATACCTACCCTTTTACCTATTTGTGAAAGCACTTGAAAACAACGCAATATATAAATTAAAAAAAAAATCGTACAGATGAAGCAAGACGAAAATATTATAAGAGGCCTTTTTCCTTTCGAATACCGTAATTAGATACATAATAGAAAGACATTAGGTATGCAAACACCGGCGTTCTCTCTGGGCTCAAGAGTATAAAGGTGGAAACCATCAAATGACTTCTGCTATGCGGTGGAGCTGGACTTTCAAACTTTTTCTATCAAAACTACACCTACGACTATGTTCCTTGTTTGCCTTTGTATTCCAGCAACCCGAGGATCCTTTCGAACTACTGATGGAAGCCTAAAAGCAATATTCCGGCAACAAACTTCCGAGAACAGAGTTCGGTAACTTAGTAAATTGAAGGTCAAAGTAAAATCACAACCTTATTTAAATGCCGGGTTCCTTGTTGCTCTTTCATCTGTATAAAAATTATCCCGCAGTAATCCGAGTTTAGGAACCTTAGGTTTTTTATGAAGCTGAAAGTCGATAAAAGTGACCGATAGATGGCAGCAAGCTCGTCGAAATAACTGGTGAAATGTCTTTCTGTATACTATGATACACTCCTACTTAAACTTTCGAGAAATATAGGCGTGGTGTTAATATGTACTGTTAATAATATTTTAAGTTATGTTGCTTTAGTAATAAATCCGAGGTTTTCCACTTTGAGCGCACGCTAAAACGGCACCCGAGTGAATGGCAACTGAGGTATTCCACTTTGGGCACCCATTGATATTTTTCATGGGTGTAAATATCTTTGGCCACCTGCGAAAGATATGAATGGGTGCCCAAAGAGGAAAACCCCAGGTGCCAATCGCTCGGGTGCCGTTTAAGCGGGTGAGATTGCACCTATTTTTAACCGACTTCAAAAAAAGGAGGAGGTTCTCAATTCGATTGTATTTTTTTTTTATTTATTTTTTTTGTTGAACGCAAAGGTATTGTTCAATTGTGTAGACAGTTAAGATACAAAAACTACCCTAATTTTACAACACAATAATTAAAACTGCTACCAAACTTCAGTCGAAAAAATGACATCTAAAAGTTATGTAATTATAGTATCTATAGTGTAGGTACAGATAACGTCTACTCGACATTTGTACACAGGTCCACAATAAACCCAATCTACGCAAAACGATATCTCCAGGGAAAATACCGGTCCTGTTTAACAGACGAAACAAAATACTGATAATTATAATTACAGTTCTATCCCCAATACAAATGACCAAGATTTCAGTGGGTCCTATCTGATAGACGAAGCAAAATACCGATAATAATTTATAATAGTTCTATCCTCAACAATAATGATCAAGATTACAATGTACCTATACTCAAGTAAGCGACATATTCAAGACAACACATGTTAGTATCCATATCGTCTTGTGAAACATATCACAAATGATAAAGCTGAGTTGCTACTCTATTCAAAAACCTCTCTACTTTATTGATAGATAGGAATACCTAATGTTTTCAATTTTATATTCACTTAGCCTTCCAACAGCGATAAAAACTACGTTCCAGGTAGATATTTTTTAAAATAGGAGCTCGTTTCAGTTTCAATAAAGTTTTTCAAAGCGGAAAACTGTTAAAGTTGCGACTTTTATTTTATCGATATAGGAAAATCGGAAAAACCGATTTGCATCACTAAGATATTTTACTTCAAAAGAGGCGTCGGTAGAGCTTGGCCATAAAACAGTCTGGTGAGCGCATGACTCATAAAATGTTGTGTCATGTGCATAAAATATTGAATTACTTAATTAGGTCAAGAGTGGTTTCTTTCTGCGAAGAAGAAGCAATGAAGTATGATATGGGTAAGACATTACCAACACATATTATTTACCTTATTCAATTAAATTAACTGGTGAAAATTTAAAACTATTCAGACTATGTACAGTTAACTTGGTAGCAATAAAAAGCCCCGTAGTTTTACTATTTCTGTAACACTGTACGCAATTTAAAGTAATTTCCAACTAATAAACAAAAACATCATCACACCATTTTAATGATTCCACAGCATCGCTGCCAATATTAATCGGATTTAAATATAATTACCAATGTTTCGCCAATATGTTTTAATTAATGGATTGTGCGCAGAAATTCTTAATTAAATAATATATGAATGTTTGAGCACTGACCTGATCCTCAGCTTTGACGTACAGTACATATTCCATGTCGAGTTGGAATGGATCAGTTCCCCTCGTGCGCACCACGCCTGACCGCTCGTCCACCTCGAATCTTCCCCCGGTTCTGTCTCTGACGATGAAGTAGTGGATGTTGTGGTCGGTGTCGGGGTCCCTAGCCTGGAGAGTGAATACGGGAGTGTTGGGAGCGGCGTTGAGCTGCACCACAGTCTGCATCGGCAGCGGCCGGTTGATGAAGTAAGGAGGCTCATCATTAACGTCCTTCACGTGAATTATCACTCTCTGATTGTCCGTATCTGAAAAACCACAATGCCAAAGTCAAACAGACTCCAAAATACGCATTACCAAGTCAAGTAGTGTTTGTCTGAAGGCCTCTTGGCACAACTATCAAATTATTAAGCTATCTGAAGTGTACTTGAGGGGTATTAAACCGCAGAAATTAATTAAGCACGCAAATGTGAAATGGGTGTTAGTTTCTAGTCGAATTTTGTACTAGCTGTCGAGAAAATCATCATAAATTTTCATGTAAAATACAGACATATATCTTGGTTAATCCTGTTAAAACATGGGCGGGCATACGTAATATGGTATGCATGAATCAACAGAGGGGTTTTTTAATAGTTTTGTGGAAAAAAGTTGTACAGTTTGGTTATATTGTTTGGTTTTCAGCAAAAACCGCTTGATAAACGGTAGCAGAGGGATGGTGCAGTATGCCGTGTATGTTAAAGGATAGTAGCCACTTTTTCTCTCGGGTGCGGGACGATTCGCTAGTTTAGTTTACACGGCAGAGAATCCGCTTATCACATCGTAGGAACAGTTTCATGCGGTTTGCAGCGAGTTTTACGTTGTTATTTTATAGCGGCGTGGCGTACACTGGGTTGGTTGATACATATTTTATGGTGTGCACCTGCATATTTAAATTCTACAGCAGTTAGTCTGGTCTCATGAAAGTATTTAGACATGTTTGCACATGCGAGTTTTTTTAGTAATGTTAAACATACAAGTGTGATAAAGCAGTAATAATTATTTATTAGATAGAAATAGGGTATACTTACATTTCAGTGCAACTAATTGGATAGCATGAAAAATAAGAAAAAACACATTAGTAACCTTCACCATTCAGTTAATAGCACACATTATTATTGAGTCAATAGATAGAGATCTACAAACTTTTAAAAATATATTAACTTATTTATAAAAAAAATCTGAGGTGACAAGCGATTAGGTTCGGCAGATTTTTATAAAGCCCAACTGTTTCGGGCTCTGTTTGCTGTCAAACCAAAGAAGAAGGTAGCAACATTTTACATGGAGTGACTGCCTACCTACAAAAGCCAATAAATGTGTAACACAATATGACTTGACAAGCCTGATTTCATAGCTTCTGACAGTTATTAAAGATTAACGGCTTAACGTACTTTCCAAGGGTTTTTTTTTATGGTGGGAAAAATCATCTAATGATGACGAATCCCGCCAGTGGGCGAAGCGGGAAACAGTGTCAGGACTCATACTGACTAAACGGCCTACCCCATTCCTTCTTAGCCCTCATACCAGGGTCGGACCTTCCTTTAAGACACTGGTTTAATTTCCAAATGTGAAGGCAGTCCACCCATGCACAAATAGACCTTTGCAGACATTGGTTAATCTTATAAATAGTGCAGCTATTATAACTTAGCCGAAACCCTCAGATATTTTTTATAAAGAAGAATGTATAAATACGAGTATGTTACCGGCAATCTGTATTCTTTGCTTAGGTATTGTATATTTTATACTGCTGAATGTGCAGACGGTAATGTATGTAACAAGCGAGAGCAGGGAACAGGTGACGTAATTTTAGCCTAAAATTGCCAAATTTTAAGGCACCCCAATTTTTTTATTCATGACCGCACAAAAAGAGAAGCCTTATTTTAAACCCCGCATACAGAAATAGAATCTGAGTACTTAAAAGCAAATTAAATAATATTTCTAATAGCCAGAAAGTTCTTAATTTCACGTAATTTTATTATGTAAGTACTCAGGGCCTATTGCTATCCACAAGATTTAAAAGTAAGGCTCCTATTTCCGGGTGGTTGTAAAAAAAATACGCACGAAAGCAAGATCGGGAGCTCCTCTCCGCTCCGCTTCTGCCTTTGCCTTCTTACCTAAGCTGTCCGTGTTGGAGTGCCCTAAAATTACGCCAATACCTTCCTCGGTCTCGTCTTTTACATGGATTGATATTAAATAATAGAACATGTTTCATTTGCCTGTCATTTTATAGGTAAGACCAAAATCTGTTTAAATTACATATTACCGGTAGACTAGCAGGTTAGTAGGTACATATTCTATACAGTCCTTAGGAAACATATACAATATTATATATACAATATAATATAATATTAAATTGAGAATCGCCACTTCACACTTCCGTTAATCTTTTTATTTTTTATTTCCTATAAACTAAAGCTTTACTGCTCGCTACTCGTTGATGGCGAGGCACACTAGTTAACTAGCAGTAGTTAAGCAGTAATCTACACTGATATTAAAATGAGAAAAGATTTCTGTCTTTTTTGTAATTAATAGACTCTAAGCGCATGTTTACGGAGACGCAGCACGTTGGGCGTCTTTCGTACATTGCGATATGTTTGTGTTTACGCGTGCGATGACGCGGCCTGCTTGCAATGTTCGTCGAATGCCCATGCCCAACGCGTTGCACATCACACCGCGTCACCATAAACAAACACAAAAATTCCTGAACCGATATCAAAATTTCTTTAACCAATAAAATGCTACATTCTCACAGAGTGACATCTACACATTGTAATTAGTTTTATTTTTAATATGGGATAAGGTTATATACCCTACGTGATGATAATGTTAGAGATAATAATCTCTGAATGTACTGCTCCGAGTACTCAAATTTTTTCACTGATAGAAAACTGATTTATTCCAGAGTGACATTGGCTATGTTTTACATACGCAAGCAAAGCCGGGGGCAAAAGCTAGGGAGTTATAAATTTTCTACTTTTAGATGGACGAAGTCGCTAGTACCTACTTCATTTTTTATGATCATGTTCGTATACCAATAATTCAATAGTAAAAACTTTGCAATTTTGAAAGTTTCGAGAAAAACTCGAAGTTTTAGATAATGTTTAAAGTTTTATCTTCTAACTTTTACGGAAAGTTCATTAGTCTAGTTTTGTTCACAGTAAAATTTCTCTATCAGTGAGGAGCTATGGAATAAGTATATGACGAAAAATAGAACATCAAATATTTGCCCTTTTTGTTCAAAAATTCAATATGGAATTATTATAATTTAATATTATAATTTTTAGGGAAAATGTATGAACACACCTCAATAAATATCTATACGACGGCGCATAAATTACTCGTGTACCTTTTGCTGTTGCGAATTTATGAATAATTTTCTGGTCGCGCAGAGTGAATTTAAGAACAGAGTAATGTTTGGACCCCCTACCCCGTTAGATGACGTATGCAAATGACATTGTAAGTCCGATAAAATCTATACTAAGACTAACATTACAAAGATGAAGAGTTCAGTTGTTTGTTTGAACACGCAAATCTCAGAAACTAGTGGTTTTAATTGAAACAAGTTTTCAATGAAAAAATTTTTTCATGGCGCGCTGTATGTATTATGTAGGTACTTATTTACCAATATACTTAAAACTCGTCAAGACGAATCACACGAGCCCATACTCAATGAAGTTGTGTCGTTTAATTACAGAGTTTCTATGGCCAAAGTTCCTAAGCCCGCCTTCCAAGTTTCATCATCTGATCAACTCCATGATAATAATTTTGCATTGTCATCTGATTGACACATGCATACAAAATTCCGAGTCAATCGGAATTTTGATCAAATTTAAAAGATTTGATCAAAAATATCGGGACAAATGAAACTAAATAAAAGCTTGTAAAAATATTTTAGTTTAAGATTGGAAACTTTGGAAATACCGTATATGAAGGAAAGCTATATGCTATAAGACATCAAGCTATAAAATCCACGGAGGCGAAGCAATAAGCAAAGATGCATGTGAAAAACATGGAGACAGCTGGTTATGGATATTAGTGCTGTTCAAAAGTTATAAGCCAAAACCATATATACAAAACTTGAGGTTATCCGAACCTAACGCATTTCGCGAAGGCCGTGTGAAGCTGCAAACTTGATCTTACACTATTTTTACCTACCTATCCTAACAACATCTCAAAAAATCAGAGATATAAACACAAATAACAGCTCCAGATTACTGCCGTGAAGCTCCGTAAACAGGCGTGAACGTGAATGTGGACGGTTTTCGCAGGGTGTTCCCGGGGTACGACTTGTGCAGTTTATTCACGGCGTGAAATCACGGCACTGATGTGGAAACGCGAAAATGCGTTCGTCGCCAAATACCGACATTATAAAGCAAGTTATCGCTTACCGCCAAACAGAAATGTTAATGCCGTTGTCAAATTATCGCGTTAACTCGTGGCCAGTATCTCTCATTAGTGTGGCCCAGAGCCCCAGATATAAAGCAGTGGTTGCACAGATCGTGTCGTTACGAAAAACCTCGTATTTACAACGTTGTCACAAAATTATTTAATTTTACAAAACATTTTGTGTAAAATTCACGCTCTATCTATAAATTACAAGCATCCACTTTAGCTTTAGTATAATAGAATACTTCAGAGGGGGCCACTTGTCAGATGTCTAATAAAACATAAAGAGTAGGGTCATTCTGAAAGCTACCAACATCAGAATACAAACAGCGCGTATTATCAAACATAGCTTCTAATACTTCTGTAGCCAAGCGGTATCCTTTTTGTCCGATGGGATTCTACTAAATCCTCGGTATAAATCCGCAGTTTGGTGTAATCCTATTCCTCGGACCATTTAGGGTACTTTCACACACAACTGAACATTACAATACATTGACCTCAGCGTTGTCTTATTAAGATTTTATCCTCAGTAACAACCTTATCTTCAGAAATTACATAATGCCATTCTATAGTTGGTAGTTTTTTGTTATTTAAAACAAGCTCACAATATATAACTTTCCCACCTACTCATTGACCTTTAAACTTAGTAGGTAACTGTAGGGTATATTTATACAAATTTTCATGAGAAATTAGGGAAACGAACTCGATACTTATTGAACTCGTTGAAATAATTAGGTACAAGAGTTCCTATCATTGTATTTTATTTTATTCATTGTAATGTGACTTTAATATGTGTCACGTGTTTCGAATATATTGTTTATTTTGACGTATTGTAAAAATATCCTGAACCTTTTGAATACCTAATTAAAGACATAATAGAAAAACAGGTTTAAAAAAAAATATATATTTGCAAAAACGACAACATCATCATCATCATCTTCATTTCAGCAGCAAGCCATATTGCGATTTCTTTTGCCCACATTAAAACAGAATACATTCCAAACATTGAATAGAGCACGAAGAAACTATACCCATGGAAACTACACCGGGATATTCAGAAACTAAGAAGCGAAAATCAACATTCTACTTCAAAGGAAGGCCTTTGAAGCAGAATCAGATGAGTAGGGAACCTTTATCATAACGCCATTCCTTTAATACCGCAACAAACAAAACACTATCACATAATTTAAGTAACTCTTGACAACAGGAGGGAATAATAACTAAGAAAGGAACCGTTTGTGGCGCTCCCCACAAACACTGGAGCAATGCCAAATATCTCAAGCATATGTAGTATATGAAACTATTGATATATAGCTAGGTGGTATTTGTTTTGAATGTGTGCCACCTCAAATCTATTCGCTTTTTATTTACTCTCCAAACGTGCGCCTCCGGACAGACCAATACCGTGTTTTGTTCCATTTGTTCATCTACGTTTACGTACACTGAATAAACAAAGCTATTGTTAATTCAGTAACAGGAACAATATCTATTTTGGCTCTTGATAGTATTTCCTACTATTCACTACTTACAATAGGTAAGGACTAAGTTATCGAAGACGACTTGACAGTAAGTGCCTAAGACTCGGAATCAAACTCCGTTGACCCGACCCTACCCTTAGTTTTGGCATCTCGCCAATCGCTGATAATAACAGCCCATGCCAAGATAAAAACCGCTTTTCAAAAGACAGTTTGTCAACTTGGAAGTAATTTGCTTAAACTGCGAAAACGTTACAACTTGAAGAAATCGACGACCAGAGTCTATAAAGCTCACAATTGCACTTCTGGTTAGTCACGGCTGAAATAATATCGAACATTCAATTTTCATTCCTTGATTGTTGAGAGAACAGAGGCATAAATGACACTCGTCGGAAACCGTGAAATATAGCAGGTTTTAACACGGCGGTGCAGGTGTGGGGCAGGCGCCTGGCGAGCAGGTGGCAGGCGGGGGGCAGCCCCCACCCCTGGGCCGCCCGCCACGCACTGCGCATGCGTACACTACGCCAGCGTGTTTTCCTCGTGACCATGCACGACTCGGCTACAACTGAACTCTCAGTCTACACTACTTTGCAACGTGAACTTCTTTCATAACAGTTGCCTGCAACTGTTACCCCATAACGTACGTACCTAAAAAACGAAGTCAGACCTCACTGAACAATACGCTTTACGTTTCCATAACAACCAAACCAGTAAATCATTTTGAAAACTACACAATACGACAATCCATAACGATAATAGACTAATGAAAATGGAACGTTCATGATAAAAATGCGGATCGATTTAATATACTAAGTACACTTTTATATCAAAGCAGTCGAATCAGCGTGCACTACAAACAAAATTTATTCAGTCTGAGCAGAAATGCGCATGCAAAGTGGGTATTACTTGTACAGCGCTCAATATGAGCGCAATGCTGCACGACTGCACAGCAGACAATGAACCGCTGAAACTTTAATAAGTTGACGAGGTGTGGGCTTCGTAGTAATGACAACCTTGATCTACGAGCTATTTCATTAATTCATTGTCTACTGGGACTCGTTAGCTGCCGACCCACCGTCCGTCTCGAAACGGATTTTTTTACCGCAGTTTTTACTGCTCGACATTTTAAATTGATATGCAAAATGGATATGTCGATCAATGTTTTCTATTTTAAAACAGTTACTTGTTTTTGCGCCACCAACAAAATACATGTCAGCGGGGATTAAACCTGGATTTATGTATTTGGATCAAATATTGTAATGTGTGTTATAATTGGAATATTGTCACACACAAAATTGTTGTTCTACGTGAGATTGGGTAGTGAAATTGTTTCATCATGTTTATGGAAACATGTCTCTGGTTGTGATCAAAGGAAGGATCTCGTAGTTTCGCATTAGAACTTGTGGAAGGTTTGACGCTAGACACATTCAGACCACTTAGAGCCACGCCTCTATCAAGTTGAAAGCTTCAAGACTAAATCGAGACAATAGTTGAGTCAATTGAGAGTACGATACTCACTCAATTGAGAGAAACAAGCCACAAGTATTGGATAGTTAAAGCTACACAAATCTTATCATTGGCTCACTATACAAAGCTGTCTTTTGGCACTAAATGTGGTCATAAAGTATATTTATTTCACCGAATAAATCGTCAATTTAAAACACTCTTATAACCGTCTGCGAAAGAGCAATAAGAAAACGAAAAACAATAACAAGAGATGCTAATAGGAAAGACAAATGGTATGAACGTGCGAGAGGTATATCATTCTGGAAAAATAAGCCAGAAAACTTTAACAACAAGTGTTTTGAAATTTGAAATAACATTTTCACTGTAGAAGATGAAAACGCAAAGCTTTAAACAGCTTTTGTTAAACGCCTTCGAAGCACTGAAGCAGAAAAGAGGCGTGCTCTCGTCAAATTGTTATAGTAATAACTCTTAAATCTTTTAATGAAAATTGAGACCACAAGAAAATACTCGCAGACAAAACCAAGCTCATAGTCTCTGAAGGTTTAGCTAAGATTCAATGGATGCCAAAGCATTTCCAAACCACGATTAAAATTATAAATGTAAGGATTAACAGTTAAGAGTTGATTAATTGTAGTTTACAGTTTGATGGGCAACTAATTAAGCTTTACAAATTCGGCAAGACCTTCGGCTGACTTTTAGACGATATTAGCTAGATCAAACCTCGCTTAAAATTCCTTCCCGACAACATTTTTGTTTTATTTCCCAGAATACACTAAAAGTTATCATCACTTCTATTTTGTAAGGCACATCGTATAAATTATACGATGTGAGTCGCTCTGTGTCAACTTTAGCTTAAAGCCACAAAATGAAGTTGGAAAGCCTTTGTTCAGCCGTGGGCTGTGACAAGCTACAACACTAAATAACCCTCCAATTGTTGAAAATTAGATTTTAAGTGTAGAAGTCCCCTATCATAACGCTTTACACAATATTTATGCGGCGATTTATCACTGGTGATAAGGTAGTTATTACAATAATTTAAGCACGTAATAACTTAATGGACCACCATTGTTTCATATTTCCACAATTTCACATTGAGGTAAATTAACTCGAATTTCGTTACAAACTACGAACGCCCCAACTGCTCAACGAAACATCATGTTTCAAAAATGTGGAGCGGTAAATGCACATTATTCAATATTTCCTGAAATTCAGTTGAACATTTTCAGAAACTAGTTCAACGTCGCATGTCGTTATACTTTAACGTATATTTTTATACGATTCATATGGTAGTTTTAAATATTAAAATTCTGCTTATTTTATGAAGGTGAGTATTGCGAGTCTATAACGTGTCACGTCACATGTTTTATGTCAGAGAATGAAATTAGTTTAGTGAAATACTTTCGGTGTGGAAGTGGCGATTTCTCTATCCGTCATAGTTCCCATTACCAATTGAAGAAACAGATTCGATGTTTACCTGAAAGAAGAAAAATTTAAAGCGTTAGTAATCAGTAAAGGTAACGTTCCGTTGAATATTTTTCTGTTTTCAAAGGAACTGTATAAACATTAATGTAGATTTAAGTAATAAGTCGCTCCGTTAGCATAATTCAAATCAGTGTCTTCGTTTCTTGGCTACAGATTGTCCGCTACCTACGTTATTTTCTAGGAAATATTAAATTTAAAGAATAAGTACTTATTTTTAATTAAACAGTTGTAATGTGATCATAGACTTATCGCATAATATCACGTTTGCTCTTATAAACCATTCAGCTTCTAATTCTGTCATCGCCGGCTTAGCTTATTCTAAATGAAAAACTCTCAGAATAAAAAGTATCTCGTATGCTAAATTTGAAATTTCAGTCAAATCCGTTGAATCGTTATAAAAGTGAAGGAGTAACAAACAAACACATTACATACAAACTTTCTTCTTTATAATATTTATTGTATTATTGTGACTATCTTCATGGATTTGTAGATTTCCCCCATTTTGAATGCGATAAAACTATTTATAACTCTATGTCCGGTTAGCGCGCATACTTGCGCCATATGTCATTATTGTGCGACACATCTCATTTAACTAATAAAGAGGTGACACGGTTTTGTGGAGTTTCACGAGATTATAATGTCCTTTTCTCCATTTGTCGACCCTAGAGTGTTCATTCATTATTAATAGACGGCCAAAATTATGTTGGGGCGTTGTTTAAAATTCCGCCTACCTTTCTATCGTCTATGTTCTAGAAAATTCATATGTCAAAGAGCGGCAAGACAGCATATTGCACTCAACATCCTTCCTGAGTGATGAATATTCAAGGATATTCGCCTTTTATTGTGTTTGCCAGCAGCCGGGACTCATAACCTGCCTCTTGCAATATCCTGGCAAAAGGGAACCCTATAACTTTCCGGCCTGATAAAATGCAAGGTGTGAAACGACTTTCTCTTAAAGTTAAAATGATGAACCGAAAATTGAATATTAGTTTCACTGTTTCAGTGTAATGAACATAACCTTTGTGGCTGTAGATATTTATAGTTGAGGCTACAAAACTGTAATTGTGCTAATAGGTTAAAATTATGGTGTGTGTCGCAACCGCTATTAAATTGCACATTGCACGGTCACTGAACTAAAACATTGTACAAGCGAGTGGTCGTTCCATCCACAATTATGAATGTAGCACATGCCATGCTGGAGCGCGACGACGGAATCCTCGCTGAAATTGGCACCGTCGACGAGCTGCTAATTAATGTTTAGTTTATTGCAAATGTGTGAGTGAATGATCGGAAAGACCAGATAATTGCGATGGTTCATATAATTGAAGGCTAGGCCTACGTGGAGGTAGATGAGCAGTAGGTAACAGCTGCGGAATATGCATCCCTTTAAAACCATCACGATTTGAATAGGTGTGAGTGATTTTAGAAAATATTAACTAGCTTGTGTGGTGTCGCCCTCGTTAAGGTTCAAAATAATCCAAGAAAACACTGCCGGAATAAAAAATATCACATATCTTGATTCATTATGCCCCAAGCGAACACCGGCGTTCGCAAACCTATTGTTCTTTAATTGAGTCTGTAATTACAAGATCGAAAGGTTAATCCAAGATATAATGTACGTATGTGCTAAATTTCATCCAAATCCGTTCAATCAACATCCATCTTTGTAATATTAACAAGATTAGAATGAAATAAAGACCGAAGATGAATTGGTATCAATTGTAAATAATGGAAAGCATAACCATAAACAATAGCTCGTTATGTTTTGTATCAAAAAACAAATCAGAGCTGAAACAGGGTTTGTGTAACTTTCCTATTGACTTATGAATAAAAACTCATAATTTGTAGTCATTATTGGAAATGCCTATAATATAAGTTAAGCATTGCGTGAGGCGGTCAATTTGTTGGGTCATTTGAGGGCGCCAGTGTGGAATACGGGCTAGCTATGAGGGCAATTAAAACTGCTTGGTAGGGCTTCATTAAGCCACGTTACGATCCTTCATACATAGCCATAGCTTTCAAAAATGACCATTATTATTTTCGTGCCACACTTTCGACAAAAATTCGTGCGCTTACTTTTCTAATTATCGGTTAGTACCTACTAAAAGTTCTGTATTGTAAATAAGGTTGAGTGCTTTGCAGTTGCTTTAATTCAAAGACGTCATAACAATCAAACCAGTACTCCGTTCGTAATCAATTATGGTCATAAATATTTACAATTACTCTGAACTTCTCAAGTGGACGATAACCTAAGAATCTTGTTTGACCTTGATCGTATTAAAAATAAAATTAATTAGGTATGTGAACCTAGGTGTTTAATATGAGCGCGACAATTGTTAACTTTAAGATCGGGAACCCATAAAGTAATCACTGAAATCTTTCCATTTGCCCTTTATTTTAATTGAATATTCCCCCAATGCAAATACGAAAGAAATAGGAATTAGTGTGGAGTGAGAGAAAGTAGAGAGTGTAAAGAAAGAGGAGTTAGCGTGACGGATAACAGGACGTATTGCGCCGACCCAAATAAAACGTGATAAGGGCAGGAAGATGGAGATGGATTCACTCATTGCAAGTCAATGTCATGAGGGGCTGGACCGACGTGTCCTTGTGGATCGTCATCGATGGTGGCGACTATTCGCGTTGGGCCCAGATACAGGCCATGGTCAGGAGCGAGGAGGACTAAGCTGCAGTCAACACCTTTTGCGAAGCAAAGGGACTCCTTTGCATGCGGCTGACTAGCCGCATGCGTGTAGGCAAAGGATATGCTCAAACCTCAGTCGCCGAGACCCCAGCCTTGACTACCAGCCACGGTGGGCATAGGCTTGCGGAGTTCCTGACGACAAGCAATAGGTAGTTCGCCGTCCGGCCGTCCAGTAACAGTCCGGACCCACCAGTGCCCAGCAGAGCCAAAGCCTACCGTGGCCAAAGGTCGACTTCTGAAAGAGTTACTCGTGGAGTTGGTAAGTAATGGGCAAAATAAAACATAGGTGTAGTTTTAGCCAGTAAAACTCTGACTTGCCCTTGATCTCAGACCTAAAGCAGGAGAAGTCGTTAAATGATTTTCCGCCTTAAAAAAAAGTCTAGATTATGACTACTATTTATAGTTATAGTTTTCATCTCCATCAAGCTACGAGCAATGGAACGAAATATTCTCAGAGTCAAAATGACAAATTGCAAAAGAAAACAGTACACTTCATTCCAACAGTAAATGTAGACATAGGCAACTTAGCTGTTAAACTAAAATGGAACTGAACGTCAGTACGGGCTCCACAAAATTGACGAGGAAAACTAACTGGATCTTGACAAGTTTTTCAACCGACCAACGCTGTAGTCCCAAGAGTTACGAATTGGACTCCAGACTAAAGGACTTGTCAGAAATAAATAAAGGCAAAAAATTGTGAAAGAAAAGACACTACAGGCTCATAATAATAAAAAAAAAACAGACAGACATCATACAGAAAATCGAAATCAACCCCCCAAACCCCGTCTTTTTACAAGGCATTCGATTAAGGCAAGAGCATGGCTATTAGACTAACAATATCAAGCAATTTACGAGGGAAGCCTATATTTAGCAGTCTGTTACCGCTCAGTGTAGGGGCTGAATATAAACATTAATGAGCTGCTGTGGAATTAACATACGTACTTAATTTGATTATTTTGTCTGATCCAAATAGCTACACATTACATTCCCCGTGTTATGAGATTTCTTGATCCAAATCATGTACAGATTTCATATTGTTTACCCAACTAAACCCAGTCTCCATCATCATCATATTCAGCTTTTTCATGTTCTCATTGCTGGGACACACGCCTCCTCTCTAGGAGAGGGGCGTGTACCAATCCGCACTGGGCCCGCGTGGTATCCACCACGCGGGCCCAGTGCGGATTGGTAGATGTCACATGTCTTCGAATTTTTGGTTCTAGACCATGCCGGTTTCCTCACGATGTTTACCTTCACCGTTTTGAGAGCAGTGGTGATGAAATAAATTACACAAAGTAATGCGCCTGGCTGGGTTTGAACCCGCGACCTACAACTCGTAAGTGGGAGCTGATACCACTCAGCCACAACTGCGCTCAAACTCAGTCTTAATGTGATAAAATTCCAATAAAATAAGCAATCGGTGGTTCGGAACTGAAAGCTTTCAATTCAAAGATTAAACGGAAATGGTGTCTTTCACTTCAAGTGCATAGGGGCTCCGGGAATTAAGACCAAAGCTTGAACTCAGTGTGCTCGCCACCCTTTACCTCAATTTTATCGCGCAAATTCACTTGAATTGAACGAACTTAGTTCCTAAAAACCAACTTTAAACTACAATAATTCAGTAAAGAAAAAAAAACAAAATTCGACACCTTATAATACCTACAAGATAAATCTTCATGGAATTTCCGTCAAAACATTCCCCGAAATTAAAGCTTTATTGAGAATAAACGAGAAAACGGTCGAGATTGTTGCCAAAGGCTACGCTCCAGTCGGGAGGTCCGTAACCACCCGATTTTGTGAAAATGAAGCGGAGTTAGGAGAGCAAGTCAGTTCACATCCCCTAAATGTAAGATCGAGCTCCGTAATCTTATTTATTTGCTAAACGCCACTTAATTGACAAGTCGATCCAAACCAAAGTCGTGACCTAACACAATCATATCGTGGAGTCGCAAGGGAGCTGCATCGCTTTAGTCATAGAGAAACTTTAATGTGCTGGTATAACTTTGTTTCTATATTCCGAAATGTAACTAAAATTGAACAGACCTGACTCACTTTCCGCGGGGCGAACGAACTTTACAAGTTATACAAGCCACAAAAAGTAATGTTTTCCAGTACGGCGGCAGCGTAACATTGTGAGAGCGCGCCAAGGGTATCGTGCATGCAGATCTTATTATATTGATATACGAGAGATGTCCACGGATAGCCAATGTCTAATCGAGCTTTGTACAATGCGTTCCAAATGAGAATAGGATCGATTGCCATGATGTGACGTCACGATTTACTGTCAAATTGAGGCAAGATATTTTTAAAATTCAATCTATTTACGAACTGTGAACGAAAAAGGTTTTAATCAGAAACCAGTTTTTAAGTTTTATTCATCTCTGAGTTTTTCAATTTTGCAGAAATATATTCGATTTAACAGTACGTCACATCCTGTCAATCGATCTTATTCTTATTTGGAACGCATAGTACAGTACGGTCGTCGGATCATGGCGAGTCTAAACAAATAAATTCAATTTGCAATTTATTGTTATTAGTGTTAAAATCTATTATTGGCATTTATTTTTTAAAGGTTTGAAAAAAAAATATTAATACTGTAATATTTTTGTACGAGTTTTCAAGCGCTAAAATTCGCAGTCTAACTTCAGATCCGACGGCCGTACTGTAATGTTTTCCAGTACAGCGGCAGCGTAACATTGTGAGAGCGCGCCAAGGGTATCGTGCATGCAGATCTTATTATATTGATTCACAAGAGATGTCCTCGGATAACCAACGTCTCGTCGAGCTTTGTAATAACAAGCACGGACGGAGAGCTTAGGTAAGGACCTGCGCGACTTCATTTTGTTATTTTAAGACCTAGATTTTCGTCGCCGTGTCTTCTTATTAATTGTGACAGATAGATATAACACATATATATAGGTACAAACGGTGTGATAATGGAAAAATTTGGTATAAAAAACGTCAGTTGCGACTGAAGCACACGCCATTATGTGAAAGGGCACAAAGCACCGATTCCGGACAATGGGCAGGCCCACGCACGTCACATCAGACAAAAAGGTTCCTGTAGAAAATATTTACAGAAGAGTTACACATTGTGTGAGCCAATGTAACAAAGAACACATTAGTTCGAGATGAGCTATCGTAAAAACCTATGTAGCTGAGTAAGTAATTAATACCCAGTGTTGAGGGTACTCAGAATGTTCCCTTTTTTTACCAATAATCGATCAGTACAGAAAAGTGTGACTAAGGCATATTTCGTGCGCACTGAATGTAAAATTGTATTACCCAATTTACTTTAAATAACAGCAGGCATACATATGTATTTTAAATAAATTTGAGAAACTTTAAAAAGTGTAAATATATTTCTTTAATTTACGTGTAGTTGAGTGTCGTGATGGCCCCGTGATTAGGGCAACCGCCTCTCATGCATGGGGTTGCGGCCAATGCGAACTTTTCAATTCATATATTTTTTTTATGTTCATCTAGGACATTACTGACACCCGCTTACATCGAAATACTTTACATCTTTGACATCTTCATTATACACAATATTTACAGTACGGCTGTCGGATCTTGGCGAGTGTGAAGTTAGGTTTGCGAATTTTAGCGCTTAAAAAGTCGTACAAAAATAAAGGTTTTAAAAATATGAATGCCAACATTTTTTTTAATAGCAATAACAACTGCAAATAAGCATTGCCATACAGCGTGGCAATGCGGCCAGCCTTTTGGGCACTTTACCGGTCGACAGCGATGCGGAAGAGTTTTTTGACGCTTTATTAGATTAGGTATTTTTAGTTAAGTTAATTAGGGTTATGTAGTTTTAAGGTTAGATATCTAATTATTTGTACAGTTTACTAAATAAATTTTTACCTATTAAGTCAAAAAAAAAAAAAAAAAAAACTGCAAATTGCATTTATTTGTTTACACTATTTATATTTTTACGAGTTATTAAGCGCTAAAATTCGTAGAGCCTAACTTCAGACTCACCAATTACGACGGTCGTACTGTACATTATTTTTTGAAAAAACAAATTGTCAGTCAAAAAAAAAAGTTACACTCAACATAGTTCATGGACACCTTATCGTCCAAAGGCGTCTGATCCATTTATCGTAACTGGTGTGTCACTCAAAGTGGTCTGGCGTCCCAGACCAACGACCAACTTTATTTTTCCAGCCTATCATGACAAAGAATATTCGAACTACGCCTATGCTAGCACAATTAAGCCCTCTAACTTCAACGACTAGTAAAACAAACTTTTCTGTAACATCACCATTTCTTTTACCAGAAAAAAAACCTCTAAGACCTTCTTACTTTCAGCTTAACATATCTAAGATAAGCTAGATTATTTTAAAATATACTCTAAAGTCTGGCTAAAATATAACCGCAGGACCGCAACACTGACACCATCTACGTAATATAATGTAATAAGGGTAAAATTACGCTCGTATGCGGCAGGGCAAACTAACGCTTTCCATTTGCCACCACTTAGTGTTCACAAACTTTGTGACGACTAGGTTCACACGATAGGGCTTCTAGTACTGCGGAATTCTTTGAAAGACTTACCGCGGCCCTGGAACGCAAAGGACAACTGAAGAACGGGTAATAGACGGTGGTTTTTTTCATACGGTGGTAGGCCATAGCATCGGCTGCCGGCTTTAAAGTTACCACCCACCAGACAAAGCCACGCCGCCAAGCGATCCGTCGTGTTCCGGCGTGATGTCTGGTGAAGCCGTACGGTGGAAGTCGGGTCTGAGCGGTTGTGTTGCGATGTATGCCGGGTATGATACACCAGCTGCTGTCGCGTCGGACGTTTGATCGTGGAGGGTAGCGGGATCCGAAGCACGGTGCTCCGCTGGCCGACCGCAGACAGTTGGGGGCCCAAGTAGTGTGCCAGCCACACACGAAAGGCTGCCCCGCCATCTGTGAAAAATCCCAGGGTGGCCCCATCGTGCCGGTTGGCGACCGGGCGAGAGGACCCGATGGCGATCCCTGGGGGGGTTCGGGCGTCCCCGCAGTCTCCAGATCAACCCTCCATTGGCGCGGCTGCACTGGTTGTGTTATGGATTTCATCGCATCACCTTGCCCAACTGCCTTCTTCCACCATCCCTATTCACTCTCCTAATTTTATTTAATGAAACAATATGAAAGGTAAAAAGAAAAGCAGGTGTCGACAGCGGATGCACGTCCTCTCGTTTAAAGTGCACCTCTCCAATATCCGAGGACTGCACTCCAATCTCCTAGCGGTCCACCACCATCTAGAGACCGATAAGCCACACTTGCTTTTCTTGACGGAGACGCAGATTAGATGTCCGTCAGATGCGGCGTACCTCAACTACCCGGGATACTCATTGGAGCATCATTTCCTGCAGCGTGCCGGGGTCTGTGTGTACGTCCGTAATGACATCTGCTGCAAGCGTCTCCGTCACCTTGAAGACACTAGTCTATCTACGTTGTGGCTGTTGGTGGATACTGGTATGGACAAAATTGTCTACGCCTGTGTCTACCGATCGCACAGCGGTGATCAGGAGACGACTCGACTTTTTGACCACCTCAGTCGGGCCGCCGATGAGGCTCTGCTTTTGCACCCTAATGCACAGTTCGTCGCTCTGGGGGACTTCAATGCTTGCCACCAAGACTGGCTTTTCCCATACCAGAGGACCGACCACGCTGGGAGAGAGGCGCGGAACTTTGCGGTTTCGATGGGTGTTTCCCAGCTGGTTAGGCAAGCGACTAGGGTGCCTGATGTGGCTGGTCATACTGCCAATTGCCTGGACCTTCTGTTGACTACCGATCCAGACAGATGTATCGTAACAGTTTCTTCGCCCCTTGGAACTTCAGATCACTGTCTGGTGAAGTCTGTATCGTTCTTCTCCCCACCTGACTGCGAGGCACGCGGTGAGCGGCGGATGTGGCGTTACAAGTCAGCAGATTGGGATGAGATGCGGCACTTCTTCGCATCTTATCCTTGGCAGCGGGTTTGCTTCTCTTCTGAAGATCCGTCGAGCTGTGCGGACGCTGTATCCGATGTGATACGTCAAGCTATGGAGTACTTCATCCCATATACCGACGTACCCATCGGTGGCTCGGCTCACCCATGGTTCAATGCCGAATGCGCTCAAGCTGAAGAGCGTAAACATTCGGCTTTTCTCGCCTGGGTTGACGCTCGTGACCGTAAAGCTCCGGATCTGAGCTCAAAGAAGAGAGCCTTTAACCATGCTGCCAAGTCCTACAAAAAGGCACTGAGGAAGGCTCGCTTCGACCGCATCACCTACATTGGCACAAAACTCTCTGCACAACCGTCCGGTAGCAGAGCATTCTGGTCCCTTGCCAAGTCGGTCGAAGCGAACTTCTGTCGGCCCACACTGCCTCCGCTGGTTAAACCTGATGGTACACTGGCTCATACCGCGAGAGAGAAAGCAGGTCTCTTTGCATCACTCTTCGCTCATAATTCTCGTCTTGACACTTGCGGTGCTACTCCACCGACTCTGCCTACCTGCGACACCTCGATGCCCGAGGTTCGCTTAAGGAACAAAGAAGTTCTGAGAGCACTGTGTCGTCTAGACGTGAATAAAGCTAGTGGGCCGGATGGTATACCAGCGATAGTTCTCAAGGCTTGTGCGCCCGAGTTGTCTCCTGTATTGACGCGCCTGTATCGCCTCTCATTTAGGACTGGTATTGTGCCAAAGTCCTGGAAGCTCGCCAACGTGCAACCCGTGCCCAAAAAGGGCAGTCGTGCCGATCCTGCCAACTATCGGCCGATTTCGATAACCTCCATACTCTGTAAGATTATGGAGCGCGTGTTGAATTCGCGCCTCATGGCATATCTAGAAGGTAACGATCTCCTCAGCGACCGACAGTACGGATTTCGCCGCAATCGGTCTACTGGGGACCTACTAGTTTATGCCACTCACTTGTGGGGCGAAGCCCTCGAGAGGAATGGGGAAGCTATTGCCGTTTCTTTAGACGTCTCGAAGGCCTTCGATAGGGTATGGCACGATGGCCTTTTGTCTAAGCTTCCAGCGTACGGCATTTCTTCTGGTCTGATAAAATGGGTAAAAGACTTCCTGAGTGAACGGTCACTCCGAGTTGTTGCCGATGGATGCTCATCAGAGCCTATGACGACTAATGCCGGTGTTCCTCAGGGGTCTGTTCTCTCTGCAACTCTATTCTTGCTCCACATTAACGATCTGCTAGTGCCTGGTATCTTTGGGTATGCAGATGATAGCACAGTTGTAGAGAGATACCTGCCCAGTGCTCGGGCTAGTAAGGAGCTAATCCAGTCTGAAAGGGAGGCTATGGTAGAGCGTACGAATGTCTCACTTCAGGCAGTTTCTAAGTGGGGCAAAGCTAACCTGGTAACATTCAACGCCACCAAAACACAGGCGTGTGTATTCACCGCCAAAAGGAGCCCGTTCACCTTGGCTCCTGCTTTTCGGGATGTATCCCTGGAGTGCACCGACCGCCTTCAGCTCTTGGGAATGGACATTGCTTCAGATCTCAACTTTGGGCGGTTCATTGAGTCCAAAGCCAAGGTAGCTGCTAGAAAACTCGGCGTTCTTGCAAAAGTCCGACGGTACTTCACACCGAGTCAGCTTCTAATGTTGTACAAAGCTCAGGTCCGATCGTGTGTGGAGTACTGCAGCCACATATGGGCTGGCGCTGCAAAATGCCACCTAGCGGCTTTGGATTCAGTGGAAAGGCGTGCAAAGAGGCTGATTGGTGATCCAGATTTGGTTGGATCCAGTCTTCAAAGTCTCGAGCACAGGCGCAGAGTAGCCAGCCTTGCGGTTTTCTACAGGATGCATTTTGGAGAGTGTGCGCAGGAATTGCATGATTTGATTCCGCCATCCCAATTTCACCTTCGGACATCCCGGCGTACGGCAAGTATCCACCCTTACGTTGTTGAGACACCTGCGGCCCGGACTAAGCGTTTTGCCTCGTCATTTATACCGCGTACATCGAGGGATTGGAACAGTTTGCCGACTGCAGTCTTTCCGTCCGAATATAATTTGGGTGTCTTCAAGGCTAGAGTGAATAGGCTCTTAATAAACTAGTGCGCCTTACCATCAACGATTGCATCACTGCTTACCATCAGGTGGGATCGCAGTCAAGCACTAGTTTATTGCAAGTTAAAAAAAAAAAAAAAAAGACTCGGGTAAGTTTTAGTTAGTAAAAGTCTAACAATCCTCCTTGCTCCACCCACAGCGAAAGGAAATATTTGATAATTGCCCTCCTAAAAATGGCTTTAGGCACACTGTAATGTCGTTGAAATTAGATAATATAAGAACAGAGAGAAACGTTACATATTATTTTTTTATGCTTATTAGTATATTAATTGATATTGTATATGAGTATTTTTATTACTATATGTAATTAATATATATTTATGATTTTTTACACTGACCGCTACAAATCTATCTTCTTTCGTTTAGTTCATCCTAAGATTGTCTGTAAGAAATTACCGTGTGCTATGAAACCGTCCATTGTACATTTAGTTTTTGTGAATGTTTATGCTGTCCACATTAAATATGAGGTGTACAATAAAGTGTATAATAAATAAATAAACATTTAGATCCATGCTATCTACAACACATAGAAAGGTGCCAGTGCAATGGAATATTTCAGTTACAATTGTATTGAAGCAAGAAAGTACTGAGAGATAGAGAATATCTGTGGGACCCAGCAGTGTGAATAAATTGACACTTACAGAGTGATGTCTCAGTCATAGTGTAAGTACAGACTGCAGATATTTCAATTGTTCGATAGTTAAGGACAGATCTCAAAACACATAACCTATTCGATTCGCTGATATATCTATGATGCCTACTAAGCGCGATATTTACTGCGATAATTTTATCGCGCTTAAGCAAGTGGCTACTCTTGAAATTTGCTAGAGTTATCGCCTAACGCCAAACGGCAATGTTAATGCCATTGTCAAATTATCACGTCAAGTCGTGGCCACACCTAACGTTAACGTCGATTATCACGATAATTCTCGGCATTTCTCGTTACCGGACCGGACATTAGGATAAGGGTAATAGAAATATTAGGGTAATAGGAAGAATTGCTTCATACGATATATCAGTCGAGAAGCAGACAGCCGTACAGCAAGTCGGCTGGCGCGTGCCATGACGGCACGTGCCGACAGCGCGCGACTAATGATATACACCGGTCTGCTAATACCAGCAGCCGTTTATTATCCCCTGGTACCTGCACCACGATATGCCTGTAATAACGCTCTTCTGGGAAACTCCTCCGCTACTTCAAACTAATAGCTTTAAATTATTGGTCTATGAACACGGTAAGCAAGGTGCAGTAGCTTACTGCTCATATAATTTTAGTATTTAATTAAAATTTGCTGCGTGATCCTGTATAATCCAGTTTATAAATAAATTAGCATACTAATGTATAGGCATTGTTTTCAAATTGAAAATCTAAATTACGGCCTGCGGCGCTAGACATTTTGGACAACAATATTTCTATTTCTGAACATAACTAAAATGATTAAATTCAATTGTGTCTATAGTCTAGACTTCGTAACTTAATCCTAATCATAAATATCAAATAGATTCGGACCTTTTTTTATAGAAAAAAGCACGTGAACCGTAACATGAAAATTCGAAACGCATTCAGTATTGGTAAATAGCTAGGATAGCTGAACGTGAATTATTTCGAGCTGCGGGAAATTGGTTCACTCGCGAAAACTCGCGCCGTACACGATGGGACACTTTCATTACTGCGATGTCCGGGGCCACCGGTTCAATGTCCGGTCTACTCTATTTTTAACACACCCTTCGCTAGCTGGACGGTACAGTACACTGCACATGTGTACGAACAATGCGCCCATTCCGATATTAAACTTTGACCTTTTACGAGAAGTAAATTGTTGCCATGCGAATAAAACATTTAGGAGAAAAACTAATTTCACACGATCCCCTCCACTGACTAAACTAATTAGCATTTGCAGTCACGTATCGGAGTAACTCTGTTAATGAAGCCATTCAAGTCATTAGCGAGAAGCTCGCTATACACCCTGTAGCTGCACCGTCCACTTAAGCTGAAGTTGCTTTTAAAAAATGTACCTAACGCGTCTTTAAAAGTTTTCTATTCTCTTCTACACAAAAGTTACCGGTAGTATGTCAGAAGAGCTTAGTAGCGTAACCAAGTTACTGAAATTCATCTCACGTGATTGTGGGAACTAAAATAGTATTTCATTGCAGCCGAGGTTGAATATACGCCCTAACCGAAGGTGAGGTGACTAGGAAGCCGAGGATTAAAGGTGCCCACGTGCAACAAACAACAAATTATGTTTTACAATACACCTAACCGAAAAAAAAATCACAAACACAAGTACCGTGAATATATTATTCAATAGTATCAATAAATTATTTAGTAATAAATTATTATTGTGAGAAATAGTTCACGACTTCTTATCGGAGCGACAAGGTCGATTTTCGTTGGGCTGTCCAGTGACCGACCAATGAGGGGACAGACTGCCCGGCGACCTGATATTTATAATAAGTGTAATAAATTGAATACGCTTGGGGACTAGCCTGACCACTTTTCTGCACTAGTACGAAATATAGAACTTGCCAGTTTTGAATACATGTGTTAAAAAAGAATGATGTTAAGATTATTTTAGAAAAATTAAAACAAATTATATAGACCCAATGACTCTAATATGTAATTCACAGAGTACTAACTAACAACCCATTGTACTTGCAGAACCCCCTAATCCTGATACATTACAGTATAATTATAAGGTGTACTACATTAATTATTTTGCACCATTTTGCCTCGCGTCATAAGGGGCGACTAAGGGTTTATGGCGGGAGGGCAGCGTTTACCTCAGGGATAATAACATCATATTGTGATAACCAATCTGCTTACCTAACGAGGCGATTATAGTATTATCCTTGAAAACTGTTATTTATGAACTGTTTTATTTTTCAGGAGCAGGTATTATGTTCTTAGCGAAATTAATTATTTAAAAGTTAGCATGAACAATTAGAACTCTAATGAGATTTAATAAACTAAAGCCAGATTGTAAAATATTTACATGTTAAAATTTTCAGTAGCTATTTTTTTTTTTGTCGAAGTTAATTTGGTCTGACCTGTTGGTCTAGTAGTTAGTGGCCCTGACTGCTATACCGGAGGTCGTGGCTTCGATTCCCACTCAGGAACATTTCGTGTGATGAGCACGACTACTTGTTCTGTGTGATGAGCGCGATCATTTGTTCTGTGTCTGAATTTAATTTATTTATAATATGTATGCATTTAGAAATATATAAGTATGTTTATCAGTTGTGCACAATGGCGTCTGCATAGCATAGCTTATGTACAGTACGGCCGTCGTATCTTGGCGAGTCTGAAGTAAGCATGTTTACTTGCTTTATGGAAGTTAGGATCTGCGAATTTTAGCGCTTGAAAACTCGTACAAAAATAAAAGTTACGTAAGCTACTGTAATAGTTGTGAAATATTATAAATAAAATATTAAATTAGCATTATTATATATTTGAGAGCAGTGGTGGCCGAGTGGTAACGGCCCCGACGTACGAGTCGTAGGTCGCGGGTTCAAACCCAGCCAGGCGCATTACTTTGTGTAATTTATTTCATCACCACTGCTCTCAAAACGGTGAAGGAAAACATCGTGAGGAAACCGGCATGTCCTAGAACCAAAAATTCGAAGACATGTGACATCTACCAATCCGCATTGGACCCGCGTGGTGGATTATGGCCCGTTCCCTCTCGTAGAGAGAGGAGGCCTGTGTCCCAGCAGTGGGAACATTAAAAAAGGCTGATGATGAAAATTAGCATTAACAGTTAGAACTCTTATGCGATTTAATAAACTGAAACCCGATTGATTTTTTTTATTTGATGTTCATTGAATATTTTTCAGGAGCAGATTTTATCTTCATATCAAAGTTACTTTTAAAGGTTTGCATGAACAATTAATACTCTTATGAGGTTTCACAAACCATAACCCGAAATTTAAAAAATATTTACTGGTGCATTTTCATATTTTTGTATTGTGCTTATCTCCTTTCTTATGTCTATTGTGCGTATCATTTAATTAAACCAACAACTATGTATTAATTCTCTTTATTTTAAACTCTTTAATTAACGCTACACTCGGTACATTGACTACGTATACATATAATATGTTTTTCACTATTCCGTTGGGTATTTTGTATCTCTTATCCGCCATGTTATACGATTTAACGAGACGTCACATAGCTTGGGTACACTAAAATACAATTTATCGACACCCTATCCCTTGTCCAAACCGGATAAGTATTAATACACGGACAA
The DNA here is from genome assembly GCA_029852875.1 of Mythimna loreyi. Classification (NCBI taxonomy): domain Eukaryota; kingdom Metazoa; phylum Arthropoda; class Insecta; order Lepidoptera; family Noctuidae; genus Mythimna; species Mythimna loreyi. Next base: position 10,532,656 of record CM056786.1, read on the forward strand.
AAATCAATAAAAATAAAAGCCGGATAAAAATAAATTATAAGAGATAAACAGCCACACAGACTTAAATAAACAAAATTCTATAAACTCACAATTCTCTCAGAATTCGGGTTTTTCCCGCCTTCTTATTCCGAAATTATTCTGCAGGAAAATTACCATTAACTTATTCCGTAATTTAACTTAAGGATATATGGGAGAGAGAAGAAATTATAAGAGCGTTAATAATAGTAAGATAAGCAATTTGTCTAGTAAGGCAGGCGAATGCAAAAGTTCGCCCCGCTCGCGCCTCGCTCAAATCAATAATTTCGTCTCCGCGCCCTCGTCGGCTTCGCTCCACCCGAGCATTCTTCAGTTTTTCTTCCCAAATCTAATTTATAAATATCGCTTTTATAATAAATTTATTAGCTGATGTATTTATTTTTTACACTTTTCATATTCTGTTTCTTTTTTTAAGCGATCATTATTTATAATTGTGATCAGACACTTTCAAACTTATTTCAAAATATTACGTATTAGAACCTCAAAGAAAATAATATTAATTATAAATTATTAACAAGGAAAACGCTAGTGTGCAAACAAGTGTTTTTCCTAACATTGTGGCTAAAAACTTAAAAAAAAATGGGACCAACGTAAGTACGTTTTACGTACAATGGTCTGCACAGGACTAAGTGCGGAAACTATACTCAGATATAACATAAAATGGGACCAATCTAGAAGCACCTCCTTTCAAGAATAAAAAAAAATCGCAAGTCAATCCATAAACGACGAAGTTATCCGTGAATAAGCATAAGAAAAACACCTCCTCATGGCTGACGAGTGACAATGAGACCAAAATACCGACGCCATTGCTACTTTGTATCGCAATGCTTAATCTCTGACTAGAACCAAAACCAAAAACACCGATAAAACACATAATTATAAATTATGTTTTCATTACCTATATAAACTAAATTATTCAAGAAACTAATTTACAGAATTATTTCTATCGATCATAATGTCTTGTATTGAGCAATTTCCTCAGAGTATAGCTGGATACTTTTTTGTTTAATTTTGATGGGCGACAATCGAGAAACGTGAAAAAACTACAACCGTTATTTACGCTCAGATCAATTTCCCATTACCGTGTTCAAGCCAGAGACATTTCAATACATTACGTAATGTTCGATGGTAAAAGAAATTGTCAACAGATGGGTGATGGTATAGCTTAGCATAGCATCAGTCTTAAAATGTTCCCACTGCTGGGACTTAGGCCTCCTCTCTAGGGGGAGGATTGGGCCGTAATCCATCAGGCCAAAGTCCCAAACCGCACTCGGTTTGGTACAGGTTAATGGGTGATGGGAAAGTACATAACCAAATGAGATTTTTAAAAGAAGGAGAACTGAGTCTATTTCTTAAAAATTAAACCATTTCTCTACAAAAATCCAGAACAACTTTTCAGACATTTTTATTATTCTCTTACACGGGTTTTCTTTATGCAATGTCTCCGACATTCTCTAGATATTTTCACTTGTAGACGGTATCTTACCTCTTAACTGTGTGCGGAACACTATCTCTCTCTCGTAACGCGGCCCCGTCCCCGCTCATTCAGCGCAAACAAATAATTTCCACGAAGTTATAATTAACGTTGGTTCAATAACAATACCTATATAATACATCAAAAGTTTAATTAGGTGTTTACAATTATTAAGTCGGCTGGAAAAGTTGATGGGCTTTCATTCTGTTTTCTAATTTAGCCTTTCGACTACCGTAATTACTAGCAGTGTGCAGACACCAGTGTCCTCTAGGGGTTTAATGAATTAAATGCTATTCCAGTCCCTGAGGATCAGTATATTTTGGCACAAGGTAGTCCAGGAACTAATTTACTGGTGGTGTCATAAATCGGTAGACTGTTTGCCGTCACACGTAGCATTTAGTGTTCGGAACACGCCCGCAACGGGCAACAAAACACACGACCAACGAGAAACTTAGTAAACTCATCAGATGGGCCCCCGAGCACGCGCGCTAGGTTTACTTGTGAGAAAACTTTCTTATATTGCACCAACTTGCCGGCACCTATCATAGCCAGAGTTTGGAGCAGCTTGCTAACATGTATTTGCAACAGCTTTTTACCCATTGCAAAACCGCTAATGCTTTAATCATACCACACCAAAATGTTAAACGCCTTTATGCTAAGCCAAACGATAAATTATGCTTTGTCAGCATATTTGAAAAACTCTTCAAATACGTAAAATATAAAACGCAAACAGACGTCCCTAAATAAATGTGTATCTTCCGCGAGCCCCACATGTACTCCGCGGTACTTGAGTCGAGTCCCATCCCTCACAGCTCACAGACGAGACGTCTCAAAAGGGTGTTTTAAAAGAATGCGTGCACTGACGCCGAGGGATACCGTTCCAACCTCTCTTACACTACAAAATCACTCCCCATTTTCATATACACCCTTTCAGGTACCAACTCCCACCACTTCAAAATATTAACATGAATACGTAACCACCAAAGAAATACGTAGAAGCAACATTTTCCCATTTTCAGTGTTTAGAACCTCGTGGCCTTAATATTATAAGACGTTATCAACATAATTTGTTTAATAACAGCGAAAAATGAGGACAGCAAAATAAAGGTGCATTTCCACCCACTTTGCCGGTGAGATGGAGGCAATTTACTTCGAAAGGATTTTACATGGGCGCAAAGAACAGCCGAGGACAAAGCGGAGGTAATAAACCTTGTTTCAACGGAACGAAAATATAAACAAGGGCTTACTTATGTAAGTGTTTCAGTTTCAACAGACACGTGAACGAAGTTAGTGTTCAGCAGAGGTTATAAATGAGCCATGTTTTCTAAAATGGCTGACTGATGCAAAAAAACCCAAATAAATATGGAAACAATTTCCCTGAAGAGATGACGTATACTCTCATCTTAATATCTGCTATCACAATGAACTTGAACTAAAAATATTGTTATAAAAGAACCGTAAAAGGACGTTATAAAAATTGTGATAGTATTTTCACTTTAGCGTCTCTAGCACACAAAGAACTCGTGCATTTATTTTTATGATCACCTAAAATAGAAGGTGCCTTTCGCACAAAAGAACATCAAATTATATTTAAGCTCGTAAGGTAAGGTAGGTAGGAGAATTGTATAAGATACAAATTGCAGCTAGATTCGCCAGGGAGTGTACCACAAAGTATCGCATTAAGTTTACACAGCTCTTATCACGGCTACCAAACTTTATTGCGAAAACCCAGTTTCAAAGTATTATAGCTGAACTTTTATTACGCGGTCATTTTGAATGTTATGTAGAATTTCTGCAAAATGAACTCAATTATGCAACAAAAGAAATATGTACTTTTATATTATAAAGGTACTTTGTTTTAAAAATGATGGTTAATAAAGGTAATGAAGTACAAGCAAATCTAATAAAGTTTTAATTAAATAATTTATCATATTTTTTATTTTGAGATGGTTCTTGCCGACTTTACAATGTATCCTATGTTGATAAATATGGTAAGTTTATGGAATTCATAGACTTATTTTTAGTTTTTCCTGCTTTTTTTCGGCATTGGATACACAACGTGATAGGCAGGATTGTAGACTTTTGTAGCAATTGGTAACTTGTGGGCGTCCGGCCATTTTATCGGACTGCCGGACCATGCCAGAGTCGACAACATGTTGTGTTCCATCAGTAAAACTGAAAGGCCCAGTAGACGCAATTCCAGCTAGCGCTGCGGGATTGAGAATTGGAAGGAGTTATCCTGGCAACTAAAGATCAAAGCTGAGTTATTCATTAAGTAAAAGTTTCACACGCCCTATCAGTCCACACAGGGCGGGAAAAGTTATTGGATAATTAATATCCCATTTCAAAAAAAGGTAAAGTTAAAAATACAAAGTAATTAATAGTGCGCTCTGCGTTTATTTTCAGCACATTCCGCACTACATCCTAGAAAACTGCCAGTCCAGTCCACCACCCTAAGGTTGACTGGTCGAAAATGCCTATGGCATCGATGAAAACTAAACTAGCTGCTACTAGCTGCTTACTAGATAAACTTTATGGACAAGTGTACAAAGTTTTAATAAATAAATAAATAATCAATACTCATGCTTTACGACTACGAGTAGCTATGGCAGCTTTACGTACACAGACAAACATAACTGAATGCCTGAGGTTGGTAAACCTCACTAAATGGTGACCAAGGGACGCGAGTTGCGAATAAACTAATTTACTAAGAAAACAATGGTCGCCAATCAGGACTCTCTGCTACTTGTAAACCGCAAACAAAATTTTAACTCACCACCGCTAACTACGAGATTCACAAAGGAGCAAAATAACAAGTGGTTGCTACAACAGCTAACAATAAAACAAGAATAAGTAAGATAATAAACCAGACTCTAATTTATAAAGGTTTTCTTTAAGCACTTAGTTAAATATTACAGTGCCTAGATAATGAATCTACAAAAGAATGTTCACGATAAACAATCCATTATAAAACTGTCTTTGGCCTAAGATAACAGAGTAGCAATTACAAAAATTGAGAACTGACCATATGGTAGGGGAGCCCAGATGGGGATTTTGCACGTTACTCGAGCACGCTAGAAAATTACATGAAGAAAACCTTGCACCTTGTAATGTAGAGGTACCTACTACCAGATATAAACCCTTAAAATCGTGGAGATTTATGTTTTCGATCCTCGAAAAAGCGCTCAAATTGACTATTGGAATCTGACAATTTGAGCGTGGCGTGGATGGAAATGAGCGAATCACAAAGTTGTTAAAAAAAACTTCGGCCAAGGCCGCACCCCATCGTGAGATTAATATCTATCGGTTATCAGAAAGGCAACGCGCGTATATGAATATCTGACGCACTTGAGTCATCATCATCATCAGCCCCTTCAACGCTCCCACCGTTGGGAAACAGGCCTCCTCTCTAGCAGAAGGAATGGGCCATAGTCCACCACGCGGGCCCAGTGTGGATTGGTGGAAACCGGTATGTCCTAGAACCCAAAATTCGAGGACATGTGACATGTATGAGGATGCATTTTGGTGAGTGTGCGCAGGAATTGCACGATTTGATTCCGCCATCCCAATTTTACCTTCGGACATCCCGGCGTACGGCAAATATCCACCCTTACGTTGTTGAGACACCTGCGGCCCGGACTAAGCGTTTTGCCTCGTCGTTTATACCGCGTACATCGAGGGACTGGAACAGTTTGCCGGCTGCAGTCTTTCCGTCCGAATATAATTTAGGTGTCTTCAAGGCTAGAGTGAATAGGCTCTTAATAAACTAGTGCGCCTTGCCATCAACGATTGCATCACTGTTTACCATCAGGTGGGATCGCAGTCAAGCACTAGTTTATTGCAATTTAAAAAAAATGTAAGAGTTTTCACCCCCCACTAAAATGAAATCTTGCCATAGACATTTTTTCGTTTTAGAACCTAATATTTACAATCTAATAGGTCCCCATGGCATTTAAGTAACTGCACATTAGCATCCTGGGCTCCCTTACTAACAGAAATATAAAAACTCCTTCATCTATGGAACCAACCATTATAATAATCCCCACATTTTGTCTGCATTGTTTCTTTTCCCTACCTATAACAAGCCCGTGTAAATCTACAATCTGAGTGGAATCAATCTAACAACAAGTAACCACGAATAGTGATTGCAATTTTGCAAAATCTATTACTCCGAGATCAATTTCAACAATGTTGCAACCGCCAAATAGACGTAGGTAAAGACACAGAATTACTTTTTCATTCCAAAATTTTTAAGGGAACCATATTTTTTTAAATCTTAATTAAGGAGCTATGTCATAACATTGACTATATCGCACCATCGCATCGGTGCCAAATATTGAATTTTAACTTATATGTTTTTTTTAATGATTGTGTTAATATTATATAAAATTCTTGCCTCGTTTGACGTAAACTGAACATTCATTTCTACAGCGTATTTGTATTTGTAGGTACGTAAAAAAAACTCACAATTGTTGTTCTATCGTTCTGATTCAGTACTATATTGTTAATGCGACACGACCATTAGGTGACCCTATTCCCTTCACAGTACCTACAGTCCGCCCCGGGCGCAAGTTTCCTACAACACAGCGAGGGTCGCGACCGCCAATAATAAAATCGTTATTATTGATTTTACTGTCGAGAACAATCAATTCGTAAACCGTGCCGCCGTCACGGCTAAATCGACGGTATCCGCCCGGCTCCCGGACTATCTATACTAATAAAGACGCGAGCCTGTACAGTGACGATAATCCCCAAAACTCCTGAACCAACTTTAATTAAAAGCTACACAGGGCGCTCTTTCCTTGTATTCTTTGTCTACGTGTAATTGCATACAGATTAGGACATACCTACTGAGTGCGATTACAGACGAAGTAACATGTTATCATACTTACAAGTCTTACAACAAAGTAAAAAGGATTTTAGCACGGATATTTATTTTATAAGAGGACACAAGTACGCTCTCCTTTCTAGTGGAACTATTTCCATGTGTCGCCTCCCTATTGTGGCAGCCACCAGCACGGCTACGGGCTACCCCATGCAAGGACTGCAATGCGGAACCAGAACTATATTTCATTTTTAGAACGCGAAACGGTCGCATTAAATCGTTCCTATTGTTAAAATAGTATTTTACGACAAGCTTAACGAAGCATGATGTCGTATAAATCAATTTTTGCAGTAAATGACGGATTATAAAAAGTAGTAAGGAACAAAACCAGTAAGATTATTACAATAATCGCATTTTAAAATCTGACGGGACGTAAATATTATCCCTAACAGATTAAATACGGGGTGCCACCGAAATCAAAACACACCAAAATATTTCTATTGCTATTCTATTGCGAATATTGTATTGTATACCCAGACAAACAAATAGCCTGGTTCCTCCAAATCGCTTTAGGTACTACTACACACATTACCACATGCCGGGACAAAAGTAATCGCGATACGTATTATTACTGTTCTTTTATGGTATTATTTCACATACGGATGAGTTTCCGCAAAGGCTTTCAGAATATAAAAGTCTCCCTTCACGGCCGCACAGCACTCGCATACGAGATACGCTACTTATATCGCGTGCGTTCGACAATATTTCTTGAGGAATGCGTCGATATATCACCGCAGGCCTCCCCTCGATAACGTGCCTCCTAGTTTCCGCTGAATGGACGAAATAGGGGTTAACATCTTAGAACGTTCGTTTACATTCGTTTGGCAATAAGCCTGACCGACAACAACTTAGTACAACTACTGACCAAACATATATTTTTTTTTTGTACGAATGTAATATGTAATGTGCGTACCGACCTATTTTCTAGTACCAAGAGGCGAAAGCTAAATAAAAATTCTGTGTAAGATAATCATTTTTCGATCAATTACATGCGGTTAGCTCGGAAGTTCAATTCTAAGTTCTTACAAAGATTTTATAAACGCTAAAACTATGGACTGATTATCACACCGATAGCCTGATAATATTATTATGAGCTTGCGGACGGCGTCTGTGTGTAATTGTGAACCCAAAGATGAGCCCTGTCAGTAAATCACGCCCTTTTGAATTCACCCACCGTGGTGACACTCACTCCCTCCGACATAATCGTATTTCTTGATAATAATAATATATTTTATATTTTAAAAGTGTATTTTTTGCATAAGTACATATCATTTATGTGTACATTATGTCACTTATCACACTCTTTTATATACACATACACATCCTGTATATGATATATAATACCCTCCCATTTCTCAATCGTTCCTCAAAAACTTGCTGGAGGGGAGCTAAAAAATTTCTCCCATTTCCTAAAAACATTGCAAATTTTTAACGTCGAAACTTGGGCAATTGCAAAACCAGTATAAAACAGTTTGAGAATTTATGTATATTCAAACTTATTTAATTAATGTTTCAAAATAAGTTCAGTCTAAGTTGAGAAAAAAAATAGGAAGCTTACAGAAAGCTTTAGGTAATATATCTAGGAAACCCGTCTAGATCTTCCGATAGGCCATCCTAAGCTGTCCTGCCCAATTCAAGTACCATTTAAAGGGATAGGGTTCCGTGCAATGGATACATTCTGCAAATCCCCGTGCTAAATTAACAAGCGCTGTGCATGAGACTCGACGCTACCTAGACTATTCGAATTTCGAACTGTATAAAGTTAGTGACATACTCTACATGTATATGAACATTTTCGTATGTATGTACTTGATATCTTCTTAGATGAAGAGGACAAAATAAATTGCAGACACTCAAATATTGACATATTATTCTCATTTTTTTCATAGTATTACAATATTATGTATATATATTCTTTTTTCTGGTATCTGTTAAATTCCGTGCATAATATGTTGCATATAAGATAAATATAATTAATAACGAAAGTAATTTTTAAAATTTAACCCTCTTTCAAAGAGAATGTTTGCGATCTATCTTAAGGGGATGAATAATCAGTGAGTCTAAATATAGCATCATTAATCCCTCGAAAGCTTAAGCGAATCTAGAACGTACGCTAATACTCTTTGAAATTAGTTTTAATGGATGATTGAGCACAAAATTCCGTTGGTCCTCTGCCACGTTACAGAATGAGGTTTTCTTCTTTGCGATAAGGCGAACAAATAAGGGGGAAGGAACTAACCAATAAGTTAATAGACTTGGTATCGCAACTGCAAGATCGATCGCCTCGACTCCTCGAGTCCGATTGAACTAAGGGTGACTCTCCACTTGCAGACGTTTGGCAAAAGGGAACTGCGAACCGTATCAATCAAGCAATAAGCCGTTAATCCAATAAAGATGTAAACATAAAGCTGCCTCATCGGAGAATGTTTACCCAGCGCCTCTCAATTCGTCTCCGCTTTGATGTGGAGCCACCCTAAAACCAGCATGTTACGTCTTATTCGATTCGCGTCACGAGCGGTGCGCTACATTCGCTATTTGAGATAAAACTTATATTAAGACTTACTATCTTCCTACGTTACGTTTTGATGGGTCCATTTACGTCCAAGTTATGGTTGGCCTGAAAGGATTTTTTCAATGGCCGAATGTGTTTTAGGATTCTTGGGCAGAAGATAAAAATGGGTACCATAATAAAAATCATAAAATGAAAACTATTTAGAGATTATGTCACAAAAAACTAGTCGACCCTTGCGGCCTTGCCATCTTCGCTGTCAAAGTCACCTTTATTTCGTAATCATGTTGAATAAATTAATGGATTTTCTAGTTAGGTATCTATAAAATTTATATTGTGGTACATCTACTTAGGTAAAAGACTTTTGAATTAGAACCAGAGACTTACACAATGAAAACCGAATTAAAATCCACAACAAAACATTTAAAAGGGGTCCTCATCCTCACTCCATTCAAGGCCATTATTAATTAGGGCGTCCATAAATTTTGCATTCAAAAACGTACAAAGCAATCAACTAAATAAAGCCGTCGCGTAAGATCTTAATGAAAACGGAACGTGAAGATAAAGATACTGGAGTTGATGTGTCTCAGAGGTCTTCGATACTCTATCGATAAACGGGAGGAAATATTGTAGCTAGCCAAGCCACCCTTGAAATCGCTTCCCCGTTGCGTGGACGGCTAAGGGGGCGGGGTGGGGGTGCGGGGCAGGGGCACACAATGCGCGGCCGTTGACACGAATCTCCCGCACCATGTTTATGTATACCATTGGATTTTTTCCCTACGCGTTTACCGTGAACGGCTGCTCACGAATGGACCGTTTTGTTTTTGGATTTCGAACACAAACAAACCTATCGAATTGGTTGCAGAGCGTTCGGATTTGGATAGTTAGTTTTATATGATTTTGGGAATAATGGAGTAAGTACAGATAGATCTGACGATAATAGAATACTTACTGCTAAATTTTATTACAAAATATAAAAAAACCTTAATTACTACGGTTTATCTTGTCTTGTCAGTTTCGATTGGAAAAACGATACATACCAATGGAATGGTCATTACAATATCAGTAACAGATCTTCACACTTTCTAATAGAAAACATGGAATCAATGGAATGTAATGCAAATAGTAGTCATGTGTAAATGAATGGTATTGCTGAGAACAAAGAAGCGTAACTTAGAGATGACGAACCAAGATTTCAAAAGGTAAAAAATGCAACATTGAATTTCATCTTTAGTGCTAGTGGAGACAAGCTCATATTCAAGCTGCAGATAGTTCCAAAGGTTCACTGTAGTCCGTAATCGCAAGCCTTGAACGCAAAGAGCAACTGAAAGAACCCACCTACCGGATTCTGAAAGGAAGGCTAAGAAGGAACGGGGTGGATCGTTTAGTAAGTGAAAGTCTGACACTGTTTAGTTTACCGCTCCGCTCAAGGGCGGGATTAGTTATTACTTCGATGATTTTTCCCACCATAAAAAAAATTGGTGGGTTTTGTCATGAAAAGTCAGTCAGTCTCTCCCGCTTCACTTACAGCATGAAATGTAGGCCTTTTAATGATTAGGAAATCATTAAAAGATCATCAACCTATAGATACCTATTTCATGATTTCAAATTCTCAAAACCCAAGCAGCATAAAGCTGTACAATGTACAATTTCTACAATGTTGTTGACTCACAACTTTTCACTGGAAGTAATGATTATGATAATAAGTTTACAAGATCAAAAACACTGAGTGTCAGACTCTGTCTGACGTCTCCCGACGTCTACGTCGACGTCAGTCAGCACAAAGTCGTCATCCGACATCTTTGTTTATTTTTAATTCCGCGATATCAGCTCATGCAATTGATGTCGCTATAAACACTCGGATACCTATGCTACCAAGAATTGACAGATATCATTAAACAAACAAAGTCAAAAGTCACAACTACAGTGATTAAAGACCATAATAGGTACTTATGACATGGTCACTCAACAATTAAACATATTTATTCCAGTATAACAAGTAGGTACCTAAATAAAATTATAAAATAAATATACCTATTTTCATAATAAGTATTCATAACATAACATACCAAAGGCTCGTAAACTCATGAATTCAACCGCTATAAACCTATGATACTAACAATATCATTCAGAATATTGTATGCAAAGAATTAAAAGATACGTCACAAAAGTTTGACAGTGTTATGAATGAATGAAACTCAGGTACACATACCATACGTTGATTCTATCAGCGTTCGGACGAATAGACCGTAACAATCCAATCTCGCTGGAGATCTAGGGCAGCTCAAAATTACTAGCCTAATTCTTTTCGGTCACAACGCGGCGTGGGTGTCGGGCCGGCTACCAAAAATCGCATGCAGCGCGCAAGTTCAATATTCTTTCATATCCACGTGTTCTGTATTTTCTTAATATTGTACAGTAGATTTAGAACATCTTTCTGATATAAACAAATAAGGTTTCATTCATTTTTTTCATCATAGAATAAAATAAAAAAATTACAGATAGTCCAGGCCGCTCAAAAAGTTCTCACCCAAAAAAAAATGTTACAATCGAAATAAACGCCATCTATCGTTCCTTAAATAGTGTATAACTTAAATGAAAGAGATCGTGGTCCCCATGATTAATTACTAAGAATTAAACAATTGAACTCTACGTATTTGCAGTATGGACAGCGGACAGTGACGCCCGACCTATTAAAAAACAACACTCATCATTGTGTTTACTCTATTTATAGTCTCAATTACAATGTTACCAACCAAATGAACAATACTTAAGTATAAATACGTAACTGTTTATTTGTTAAGGCCCCATGAAAGCCTCTGAATAGGGTACCCACGTTACCTAGTATACTTTGCCTACGCATCTTGCGCTATTGTTTGCAACTTGATACAGAACTTCTAAGTTTCCAACCGCCACCCTTCCTAAGTGTCATTCATGTTTAATTATCTATAACGTAATTGTACATTGTACACGTATATCCTTTCTGCACAGTTTCTAGAACGCCGAACGAGCTTATACGTGGAAGAGAAAATTATATTTGAACTAAAACTTTGGCCTTACACTCGTGGATGGAATCCTTTTCATAGAATGTGCTCAGTTAATAAATAAGACGTACTTATATTATAAAAGAACGCTGTTGAATTTCTTTCTTATTTTTAATTTTTTTTTTAATTTAGAGTTCCTTTGTAAAATCCTCTTGTCGACAACTTGCTTTGTTTTCATTTGTGAAATTGTAATCCATTGTTTCATGTTTTTAATTTTTTACAGTAAGTACTTACTTATTATTATTTTTCCTATATCATTGCGATATTTAAGTTTAGAATAAGAGACATTTTTTTTTTTTTTTTTTTTTTTTTTTTTTTTTTTTTTTTTTTTTTTTTTTTACTGATCCTAGAGTACATCCAAAGGATAGACCCTAATTTTATTACAATCTAGCCTTATATACAGACTAATAAGTAATTTAATTTTATCCTAAACTAATACATTGTCTCTATTAAGGCGAATACACTTCGTTCTTGTATTTATTAGATAGCCATTTGCTACATAACACTATTCACTATCACTAAACACTAACTCGAACGGTTTTGTTCTTTTTAGTCTTCTCACTATATTCGTGTGGTCGAGAAGCTGGATTGCCTCGATGTTCACGTGCTGATGAAGTCGCTTTTCGTGAGCTTCTGCAGATTTTTTTATTACTTTGTCGATGAACTCAACTTTTAAGTCCCGATGGAGGTCATCATTTCTTATGTACCAAGGTGCATTTACAATTTCCCTTAGTACCTTGTTCTGAAATCGTTGTATGATACTTATATTGGTCTGTTTGGTGCAGCCCCACAGCTGAATACCATAAGTCCAAACTGGCATAAGGACTTGTCTGTATAATAACAATTTGTTCTGTACAGACAACGTGGAGTTTCTTCCAAGCAGCCAATACATTTTTTTGAATCGTAAGTCGAGTTCATCTCTTTTCTTTTTGACGTGAGCTTTCCAGCGTAACTTAGCGTCAAGAGTCATACCCAAATATTTGGCTGTATTCTCGTATGGGACTTGTTTATTATTTATATAAACTGGAGAATACTGGTGTTTTTTGTTACTAAAATCTATGTGTACTGATTTGGATTCATTCAATTTAATCCTCCATTTTTTGGTCCAGTCATAGGCTTGGTTGACAGCCATTTGAATCTTTTCAACTGCTTCTTCGTGGCTATTTCCTACAGCCATGAGGGCTGTATCGTCAGCAAAAGTCCCAATGGTATTATGCTCTGATTCTGGAATATCGCAAGTGTATATTAAGTACAGGACTGGGCCTAATACACTTCCTTGCGGTACGCCTGCTTTTATTAGTTTCAAATCTGAGTAGGCATCTTCTTGCCTTATTCTAAAGACTCTGTTTAGAATGTAGGATTCCAGGATATCTGCAAACTGCTTCGGTAAAAGGGTCTTCAATTTATATATAAGACCATCATGCCATACTTTGTCGAACGCTTGTGCCACGTCTAGGAACACAGTAGAACAAACCTTCTTGTCTTCAAGGGCGTGCTCTATTACGTTTGTAATTCTATGCACTTGATCGATAGTTGAGTGCTTTTCTCGAAAACCAAACTGGTGTTCTGGTATTATTTTCTTGCTATGTATTATTGGTTTGAGCCGTTTAAGTAAAAGCTTTTCAAATAGTTTTGACATTATAGGCAACAAGGAGATTGGTCTGTATGATGTTGTTTCATGTACTGGTTTCCCAGGCTTTGTAATCATGATCACTTCAGCGACTTTCCATAAATCAGGTACATATTTAAGCCTAAATGCAGTATTTATAAGAGTGGTCAACTTAACCAGACCCTTTCTTGGTAGGTTATGAAGTATTTCCCCAGTTATTAAGTCGTAACCTGGTGATTTTCGGCAGCTTATATTCTGTTTTATTTCTCGAGCGACTTCTCTTGGCGTTACTAGAATAATATCTTGAGATCCTGGTGTAATATCAAACGAAGTACCGTTTTCAATTATTTCCCCCTCATTTGGTTGAAATATTTTTTCAAGGTGCTCTGCAAACCTCTTCGCTTTTTGACTATTAGTAACTGCCCATTGTCCGTTTTCACACTTAAGGGGAGGAATTGGAGTGATCGGCCTTTTGAGATGCTTGGTTGCCTTCCAAAGTGAGTAGTCTGTATTTTGGTCGTTACTTAGTTCCTGAAGATAGGCTTTAGTTGACTCGTCTTTAAAGTCCTGAATTAGTCTTCTTACTTTTTTTGTCAGCTGGTTTAGTTTTCGTTTGTCATCAGGGCACCTAGATTGATGCCACGTTTTTCTTTGTCTTCTTTTCTCCATAATGAGCTGCTTGATTCTGAGGGGATAAATATTTCCCTTTGTTCTTCTGTTGATATGGGGTGTATTTTCCCAAATGGCTTGCTGGATTTGCGCGATAAAGTTTTCTAATTCGATGTTTAGATGTTCGGGTGTTTTCAATGGAACTTTAAGATCTATTTGATCATTCAATTTGGTCTTAAAACTCTCCCAATTGGTGTGTTTGTTGACAAGAGTGACCCTGTTTTGTTTGTACAAAATATTTTCACTAATTTCTAAATAGATTGCTGAGTGATCCGAGTTCATATCATAGCTTTGTTCTGTTTTCATGTAACTAGTTGATAGATTCTTGGTTATGAAGAAATCTATTAGGTCTGGAATTTTATTTGGATCTGTTGGCCAATAGGTGGGCTTTCCAGTAGACAAAACTTCACATTGCGTCTCTTTTATGGCACTCAGTAGTTCTTTACCTTTAGTAGTGGTTAATCTGGAACCCCAGTACGTATTTTTAGCATTAAAGTCACCACCTAAAATAAATTTATTGCCAAGGCTGGTTAGAAAACTGATATACTGATCGCTTTTTATCATATACCGAGGTGGACAATAGATAGCAGACACTGTTAGTGGATATTTTTTTGTTTGGAGACATATCGCCACTGCTTGGATATCTTTCTCTTCGTATTTGAGCTCTTCATAGTGCTGTAATTTTTCTTTTACAATAACGGCACTACCGCCTCTTGCAGAATTGTCTGGGTGAAGTGCATGGTATACTTTGTACCCTTTAAATTGAATATGAGATTGTTTTGTGAAGTGCGTTTCTGATATCAGACAGACATCAATTTTTTCTATGTCTAATACTGCCTGTAACTCATTTTGGTGTTTTAATAACCCATTTGAGTTCCACGTCATAAACTTTAATATATTATTCATTTTTTAGTCTTAGGAGTAGCAGCTTTGTTGCTATTTTCAATTTTTTTCAGTCTTTTGTCGAATGATGACATTAACTTTAATATTTCATCCAACTTTTTGTCGCTGTTAGAGTTAATCAAAGGCGCCTTTGCTATGCCGCTTGCAGCTGCTTGGGCGTATGAAATACTTTTAGTGGTGATTTTCTTCGTCGCTTGACTTGGTTTATTCGGGTGAGGGCCTTCACCTTTTCCAGTAGGTACATTTTGTTGGGTGATCATATTATTACTTTTAGTTTTACTGTTTCAAATCTGTTGAATTTCTTTAGCTACCATGCATCCCCTGTAATTTGCTGGATGTGGAGCTCCACAATGGACGCATTTTGGCTTCTCTTCTTTTGGTTTTCTGCAATCTTTGGTAAGATGTTTACCTGTGCACTTTACACACCTTGGTTCTTTGGAACAGTACTTTTGCGTATGGCCGTACGCCTGGCATCTTTTGCACTGAGGTACCAGTTTTGTAGATTTTAAGGTCTGAATTTCTACATTACATCCCAATATATATTTTATGTTATATATTTTGCTAGTTTCCTCATCGTTTGAAAATGTCAGCATGAACATATTAAGTGGGTCTTTAGTTTTCCAGCTCAATTTGTTGACTGCTTCTAAGATCTTGTAACCTTTGTTACGCAAATCCTCAACTATTCTTTCAGGGATGCATGAAAAATGCAATTTTTTTGCCATAACTCTTATTGGTCTTTCTTGCTTATTTTCATAAGAATGCCAAAGGCAATTGTTATTTGCAAGGGCTTTAGTAATTGCTCTGTACGATTCTTCGCTTTTAGCATTTACTTTGACGGATTCCCCGTGCATCATTTTAACGCTGAACGTGTCAGCTGATTGGCTCTCGCATAAAAAGTCGAAAAATTTCTGGTAGTTTTGAATACCATCTACAATAATGGGTGGAGGCATAGGAGTTCTGATGTGTCTTTCCTTACCTTTGTTCTCTTTACTTTCCTGTTCGTTTTGTTCAGGTTGGGCGGGGGAGGTGTTCAATTTCCTTTTCTTCCTGCTTTTTTGCCGTATCCATCCTGTTTCTCGAGCGAGCTCTTCCTCGTCTGTGCTGTATTCAACAGGCGGGGGAGAAGTCTCGTTGGCAGTTGATGATGATTGCGGTGGGTTTCCCGCTTGAAGTTTCAGCTGCTGCTGGAGGATTTCTATTTGACTTTTCAGATCATTTAAGTCTTCTTCCAGTTTTTTACGCTGTTTCCGTTCTTCACAAAAATATTTATATAACAGATGTTCAGTCTCTGTATTCAGGATAACTCTGGCCTCACCCAGACATTCCTTTTTTGAAGTCATTATAAAATATAAGCGAGTATTTCTTCGCCTTAACAATAATATTTGCCGTCAGTCGTCAGCATTGCGCAATAATTAGGTCATTACGCTGCATCGGACTTGACGGCATTATTTTGATTCGTAAGCACTTTACACTGTGGTACGCGCGCGATCGCATGCGACACAACTGCTCTCAGCGAAAATCGAACGTTAATGAATGAATAAGAGACATTGAATTCCATATTTGAATTTCTTATTGCATGAATTCATCAAAACGCGTAACAATATCTAGTAATTAACAGAAACAGTTTCCTATGTCAGCCTCGTGCAAAGGCATTGCATAGATAATTCATCCCATTCATGAATATGAACAGGCTGTAGACACAGGTGCAATACAACTTCTTCGTAGTAGATATGTATACGTACACATGGAGCGTAGATTACTCGAGGTGCGAACCATCTAACTTAGTACGATGAACATCTATTATACAGATAATCTCAAAAGTTGTACACTTCGCTACACCTTTCAATATCTAAATTATAGATAATGAGGTAGTGACAGCAGGTAAGCACCGGAGGTTGTAAGATAAATAATGTAATTTTAAGTATGTACACGAATGTATGTCATTTAAAATAGGAGCAACGTTTTAAGATTCACAGATAGATGATCTCGGCCACAATTTACAATTAAATGCCCTCACGATGTAAGTCTTAATTCTGAACAAAGCGGAGTGGCGAGTTATCACAGCTCCTGATCGTCTAGGCCGTCACGATCTTACTATTGTGGGAACTGAACTAAACAACATCGGGCCTAATACGTCACGAAAATACGTTTCTTTTACTGGGAAAGAGAAAAGGACCAGTAATGAATTGAGAGATTTACAAAGAAAAAGGCCGGGTCTTTACATTCCTATCTTAAGTAGCTTCCCTAGAGAACCTAACGTTATATTACTTATAATTTCTATGATTTCAGACTGGAACAGTTTCACCTATCCTACTATTATTTATTCTGTGACCTAAAACTTGAATTGTAACGACGGTCTAATGAAAACCAACGTAATCTGGAACCACACTCATCAGAAACGTCTCCTTCGCTATGTGATTGTACGTTTAACATTGAATTTGCGCTGTGTAAATCACCACAACAGTTAATATCGATCGCCGTGGGTTTCCATGTGACCACACCGTTACACACGCCCGGCCGCGCATGGTAATTGAGCCTCTCACTTCCTTCCGGAGACCTGCCCGCTCTGATGACCATTGATACGCACAAAACGGGAATTTATAAACAAAAATTTTTTGTACATTGCGATTTATGCTTATGAAATGGTGCTTTGATATATTGTTTACAGTTTAATTGTACCACATGCGACTCGGCCCCACTTCGAACAAGTGTTACATTTTTTTTCCAAATTCTCGTCGTTTGAAATTATTTTGCAAGTATGCAGATACATAATAAAAATACACCTCAATATTCCTCACGAAGCAAGTACACTCAGACTGTTGGTGAAAACCATATGAAGTTCAGTAGTTTTTAAGTTTATTGCGAACCGATAGACAAATGTAGTCAGAGACATTATTTTATAATAATTATGTAAAGATAACTTTCCCTACTGTTTGAGTGTCTTCAACTCCCACCAGAATGCTAAATTTTATCGTATAGTGCATACCAATATTTCACACGAAGTTTCTGACCATCTCACCTCCGCAACCCAACTAGCACGAGATAAAAGGTACCCAAAGGAACCAACGTCCCGTGACGTGTCATGGATTCGCAACACAGATACGACCCTCTACAAGTCTCAAAAGGATCCCAAATTTCAGAATACATTACAAACGGACTTTTATTGAACTGTTACAAACAATTTTGTTACGGCTACTTGGATCGATTTACTGTAGTAAATTAGCTAGGGTGTAATTGTATACAGAGTATTTCCATCAGAATTAATCACATTATAGGGCGTTGAGTATGTTTGAGAACCGAATTAGTACACGATTGAATACATTTCAGGCGTATATAGCTGTATTGAGTACAGGCTTGTTCATTTCTATCGGAATCCGAGCGGTATTAACCGAGATCGTTGGAACAGTGCTGTTACAGCTTAGTCGAGACGTTCAAAATAGTAACAGATTGTGTCGCAGACTCATGCAGTTTATACAAACTATGTAAAGGCGTTTCTGCGTGTCTGTGTCTCAATCGATTCATGCCACAGTTTAGTCTGAGACAGTTTCTATATTTATCAGCTAAGCTGTATCTGATTTGGATTGCATGCACGCGTTAGATTCATTGAACGTAAGCTTCTGCTAGAGGCTTCACCTGCGCAAAATATTTTTTTCCCATGAAAAAAGTACAATTGATTTGGCGAAATGACTTAAGATTACCAATATTATAATGATTATATAATCTATATATGAGTAAAATAAATATAACATCCGCGCAAAATGGTCGAACGTTTAGCATAAAGCTGTGGCCTCATGTATAATACCAACATGGCACAATACACCTGAGTTAAGAAGTCCTAAGTGGTAATCCAGAACGTGGTGTAGGGACTCATGTGCCAAATTTTATCCAAGTCCGTTTAGCCGTTTGAGCGTGGAAGAGTAACAAATATACACACCATCTCCTTGCATGCTGTTATGCTGAGGGTTGTGACCACCCTGCTTCATCACATTCGCTATTATGATGTTTCTATTTCTGTCTCTGGCGGTGTGAAGGGCCCCATATACTGTTGAGTCAAGAGCGGTGCGGATTTCCTTGTCCTTTTCCATCTATTTTACCGATCACATACAACTTATGCTTTTATAATGCATATTAGTTTGATGTGATATTATCATCAATTACATAGTATAAAACAAATTTGCGAGTCCCTATGTATGCTTATATCTTTAAAAGTACGCAACGGATTTTGATGCGGTTTTTTTAATAGATAGAGTGATTCAAGAGGAAGGTTTATGTGTATAATACATGCATAATATCTTCAACATCAGTACCCGTGCGAAGCTGGGGCGGGTCGCTAGTATAATATAATATTTCCAACATTATGTCTAAATTTATCATAGGTTTGGTAAAACGTAGGCAGAAGAACTTCTTTGAAATCCTTTTAAATCTTTAGAATAGTAATACTGATTGTTTTAAAATGAGTAATTACTACAATCAAGTTCGACAACCTTAGTAGCCCATAAATGCGTAATAACCACGTCCAATTACTCCATTCGTGTTGCTATACGCCGTTTTGCATACCATCGACAATATTAATTTGTTATGGACTATGCTTATTGAACATGTCTATAGATACTACATCATATCGCTTGTATAAAAGTGGTGTCAGGTTGTAGCAATTGTTCTCTCGTGTCTACATGTGCCGCCGCCCGCCCCGATCGATGTCTGACCCCGTGCTGTGTCGCTTTCGCCTTTAGCACCGCCTCTTTTGACGGGTCACAGGATTCTTCGCTCATTTCCAACCAGCTACCGTATATCAAAGAAATTGCTTTTGCAAACAGTTCACAAATATTTCTCAAACTATATGAACTTTACAATTCAGTAAACGAAATCAATAAGGAGGAACATGTTTTCAATTCAAAAGTTTTATAATCAGATTTGTTACTAAACTTGGATGTTAGTTGTTACAGAATCGATTGGAATAAAACATCTTAACACTGTGTACATTTCCATATTGGAGCAATCATAGTCACACAATTCAATTTATTCAAGTTCCATTTCCGCCTCTCGCCCACTAACGCAGCCGCTCATCTATCCACACCAAGTCTTCTCAGAAAAAAAATAAACGAAAGCTCATTGCTCGATGAATACGTAATAGGCTTGTGCTCTCACGGTATTGTTCGAGAGGATAATGTTCAAGGGATAAAGCCAATATGGAAGTTTCTGTCTCATGCATGGGTAATAAATTATTCGTAGTTTTGATTAAAAATCCATGAAAGTAAATTTAATAATCGCTACATATATAAATTTTACATTGAATATTAATATTCAATACCAATGTTTCCAGAAAAGTTTATTTCTGGCCGGTAGTTAATTGCTCTACCAATTATTATTTGTGTAAATCCGAAACTGTGTGGTAAAACCATTATTACTTCCTGGTAGACTACTGGTTCGTATTAAAAATGTCCTGAATGAATTATAATATCCCGCGTAAAAATACGACCGCATTATATGCGGTTAAATTATGAGGTACCTAGTAAGATAATACAAGATCATAAAATATTTTTAAAGACGTGTACGAAAACGATAAAGCCTAATACTGCCTACGTGTCGCTTCTGTTTATTCAACGGGCAGACTAATCTATGAGCGTAGCGCGCACGTGTGGCAGAGAGTACGGCGCGCGGCCGATCGCATTGTTTGGGGAATTTCATACAATATGGGGCGTAAATATTTCGACAAACCTAAAAAGGGAGCGCCTATAAAAGAACAAGAACCGATATCCGCTCATCCGCTGTGAAGGATACAAGAGGCAATTGATGATGTTTTATTATATCAACAATAATGTGCTTCTAAGTGCGTGAGTAATGTTTAATTGCATAGAAAATATAAACAGCTATAAACAAGTTGTATACTTATTACATACCAACAAGAGAAAACGAAAACAATAATTAAAATATGTATTTACAATTACAATAATAAATACAAAATGAAAACAAAGATAACACAGTAGGTAGGTACAGCCCGACCGAGTCGTGTTTGTTCATCACAACAGAAATCTGCGGGTGCAATGACGCAGCAGTAGGGGCGGTCTCACTGCTGCGCTTGTGCGACAAAACGCAGCGCAATAAAAAGTCGTCGACTGCAACTCACACGTGCATCCGCTCGCCACTGTGCAAAGTTATTTATAATAATGCACCGAACTACGGCCTTCGACGCGTACCATGTCTTAGGGATTTAAGTTCACCATAAACTTAGAAAGATTAAGAGTGCGTGATTTATTGTTTCTGTATTTTTAGATAATTTTATACGAGCAACTTTAGATACTTTTGCTGTACCTAAAAACTTTTAATTTCACGAAATAAATAGTGGATAAATATATTTACCTTTTGATCATGTATGCACATATATTATATGATAAAACCTAAGTCATATATATGTCCTCTCGTAATTACATTATATTAAGTAAGTTTATTCATTTATAGACCATAATTATTCACAAGTTCTTATCACTATCTTATTCATTGCGATAATTACTTCCTAAGTACGACTTCAACATGGAAGGAAATTAAAAACGTGATGAAGAGCACATTATTACACTTCGCTGTATTCTCTTTCCGTACCTAATGCCAAGAAGCTATAAAGTTTAACAGTTTTTTGTATTGATTGCCATACTTATAAAGCAATCAAATAAAAAAAACTGTTCCAACATTCCTGAGTAATTCATCGCTATCGCTGCTCTGTAGTTTCATTCGTCAATTGCAAATTTAAAAGACTTCTAGGTTTAGTCAAAAGTTTAAATTAGGTAGGTAATCGTTCAATTCTTTCTTAGTTAATCAACAGCTCGACGGGTCTGGGCCACGTGTGACTTATAAGCGTGACTAAATGACCTTAACGCCCGCAAGCTTCGATATAATGACCAAACGTGTCGAGTTATTAAAAATCATCTTCATTTAAGCTTATAAGATAAACATTTTTTATTTACCCGCCGCCGGTCGTCCCGGCTTAATTATGATATCAAAAGTTGCATCGTCAGCTTTGTCTATCACGTGCAAGGGCCCTATCTCCGTCTCGCTCCAAACGCAGGATGAGCTCGGCCCACATTGCATCGCCAGCATTGACGATTAAACACGTTTCTATGCACGGTCTCGTATTTTTATGTAACGGCCATAGAATACCAGATCCCCGGAGAACAACAGAGCACTAAGCGAGCCCGCCTGCATAACAACTCGACGGCAGTGGCGGTCCTTTCATACAAGCCCAAAAGCCCGGCATGCCTTACTAAAATGCTCGATAAGAATCAATATCAAACCCGAACAATTTAAAAGTTCGCGCGCTTAATTCTTATCAAAATAACACAAAGTATCTACTTAGGCCCGCCCGCTGCATTACACATCGCGATTGTTCGCGCGCTTCGCTTACACTCGGCACTATATATAGCTATCTCGCTTACACTTACCGGCTTTTACCGGGCTTTCAATGTCTCTTTCGCACTCATAGCGATGTGCCGTATAAGTACTTAGGACGTTTTGCGGCTGCAAATCGATCAGTATAGAAGATTTAAGCCGGGATTGCGCATGAAGTTGACCGCACATGCGTGACCTTGTCAGTTTGTCACACTTTAGTGTTGCCGTTTTAGCAACGTTGTGAGATCTTGGAGATTTTTAACGAGTTTGGAGACTTTTTTTAAGATTTAGCAACAGTAAAAACTAGCGACTTTTTAAAATAACGAAATTAAATATTCAAGCATTAACTTAAAAGTAAAAAAAATGCGACATTTAGCTAGATTTTTCATATACCTGGCGACTTTTTTTTGCCTAAATGACAACACTACAACTTTGCGTAAATAGTTTTTGACACTCGAGTGCAACTAACTTCAGTTTTATTTGTTTTCTTAGTTAGTAAGTTTTTTATGTGTTTTCTTAGTTTTCCCAGTGTTATATGTAACTGTTTTGGTGACTTACCTACAACAATGGAGCTAATTGTACCTTGTGAGGATTTAAAATGCGTTCGAGTTTTGATTGGCGAAGATAAGGTAAAATCTTTAAACTTTGCTCAGAAAAAACAGTTAATTTCTTCATTAAAACCGACACCTAATCTGCGTATTTCTCAGTCTAGTAAATCGCATAAACGAAAATTTAATAGATCAGTGTATATATAAATTACTCATATTTTCCTACAGAGGGATTAGATTCATTATTTGACATTTATGCAAACTATTTCGACAATAAAAAGTTAATTGATTTGCCTGTATTCTAGTCCTGATCTAAAAGATCGTAATGTTTTGGAATTAATTGATTTCATTCATGAGAATAACCTCGAAAAGATGCCTTTCCTGAATTGTTAAAATTACCTAGTGTATCTTGTTTTAACTATTCCGGCTGTAATGTAATTTAATCATTTCAGAAAGATAGACAATTCCTATTAGAATATAAATAATTAATTTAAATACCTTTTTATATTCTATTTAGGTATTTTTTTAATTGTGCTGTGTAACTTTCTGTTTTGTTTTTTTTTTCTGTAACCTGTTAGTCCTGTTAGGAAGCAATCAACTACTTACCATAACTTTGTTTCCTCAAGCAATGAACCAAATCAAATGGCTTTTTTCAAAGCCACCGGAGGTATGCAATTGCTGATATGTTTATTATATTCAATCTAGTACTAGCATGCCTTCAGTGAGTGAAATTGAATAAAAAACAGGAAAGAAGATTGATGAATTCACTTTTAATGTATTGTATCTAACCAGTAGTTTATGAGAAAATTGGTATGATCCATTCGTAGGTACTTACATACTCAGTCCAAAACTGAACTTTCTTTTTTTGAAATTGGTTAAAATTTTTGGGCTTGCCTTATATTGAAACCCTAGGCACGCCACTGCTCGACGGTATCATAAGCCGTGAGAGTTGAACAGGATGATGTAGCAAAACATCTTTCGATATCAATCAAAAAGATATGTAATTAAAATTGTATAAGTGGGATTTCTAAATAATATACACCAGTATGTCAGCGCTCTATTAGCCGATACGGTATCTTTCGGTATGCACGTGATGATGCGTCTACAATATCTCCAAAGGTTCGGTTCAGTGAAGGGCGTGAGAACATCGGGCGAGCTCTTAAGCCGCGTACACGCAAATGAAGTGCAATTTCGCCGGAGGGATTGCGGCTAAGATTCTCGCGAGCCGAGTGCCCGACCGGCGATGACTGGTGGGGCTCCGGTCACGAATTGCATTGTTGCAGATAATTTCATTAGGTGCTCTATTACGCCCTCAGATACTCTCAAAGTAATGCTGACTTGAACAGATAGACCGCGGGAAAGCTGCTTAGTTTCATCTAAGACACTGAACAATGTACGCCCCTACACTCTTGAAGACTTGAACAATTACCAGTACTTTATTCTTGTGAAACCTAATGCTGTTTCAATTTAACGCAATTAATCAACACTTGCAACGCTACAGATGCAATTAAAGGAAAATAGGAAGACATTTTTCCCGACTTACAACTCTCTGTTTTACTGTAAAGTCGGATTAGAAAGCGTTCTGTGTTACAATTAAAGATCGAAACCATTGCGTGCATTATCTTGGAGAGCACCATCGATCGAGTCTCAGTAACGTGGCGGGTTAAGAGGTCAGCTAAGCTACATTTATTATTCTTCACCTATCATTGGGCTGCCAACTATTTCCTGTCGGTATACAAACGAAATATTAAAAAAAAGTATTTTGGATTCATTGCGAAATTTTGATATGATATACAACTGTTTTCTTTTTAGGTGGGAAAATCCTAATGCCATCTCCCGCCATTGGGCGGACCTGAAGGGTGTGTCAGACTTTGAGTAATTAAAAACGAACCCCTGTTCTTTCTTTGTCTTTCATAGCAGGGCCGAGTCTTCCTTTCAGAAACAGACCCTTTGCCCCAATAAGCTTCGACGCTACTGGGCCCCTACGGTTTGCTGACGGTTACCGGAAGGTCGGATGGCTCGCCGTCCGCAAGATCGCGCCTACGGTAGCCGGAAATCTGGATCGGAATCCCGGCTAGCATTACTGTTTCGTAGGAGGCGACCGCTTGCCACTCCTCCTCGCTTCGGATCATGCCCTGTACCAAGGCGCGGCGAGAGAATGATATAGGTAACAGTTACAATATCCTTAATAAGAAAAACAACAATCCTTATTTGTCATATTGCGTTCTGCACTAGTTCAAAGTGCTGTGGGAAACAATTCACTCGACCAGTAGTTAAGACTATCTTGTCTTTTCCAGTGTTGCCACTTAGCGCAATTCTCGAATGCTTTCTGTGAAGTCTTGAGAAAAAAAGAATTTATGGCATGAAAGGTCTTACTTAATAGTTCCACCTTGCGCTTTGCGGAATGCTACACAGTAAATATCGTTTCATGTTTTGTATTGGTTTCGTAAGTCAAGATTTTAGCGATTAGATATCCGTGCTGTAAGCGATGAAATGGACAATTAAGCTGACAGCAGTTTATTCACAATAGCAATCTCAAACTAACGCACCCAGAAACTATGAGAGCATGAAGATAAGGAAGTAATAAGCAATAAACCTTTACCAATTCTAATAGTCGATATCATAAACCAATACTAAAAATATTACGAACCATCTAACCATGCCCGTAACAGTAGGTGTCAGGACCCCTGCGGATTCTAAATTTCGATCGCGTGTTAGAATAATGTTTCGGAATGCATTTTAACAGATGAAATAGTGAAGCTTAACATAATATTAATAAATCAAATATATCTTTGGTACCATAATTTACATTTGAATTTGACTGGGAAAGCTTGCGGTTCATGGCATCCAGCGTATCTACATAACCAAAACAAATTTATAAAATGTCCGTAATGTTTCGTGACGACCACTGCCCGTGTCGAAACTACAACCTCACACCAAGTTAGCAATTGAGGTTTATTATAATCGGCCAAATTGTGTGTGCACGACAGCAGCCGAAACCCGTTAATTTTCAGCATCATCTGCGAGCCGCGAATCAGAGCAAACGTCGGACGAGATAACGAACTGTTGAACAAAGTCGACACTTGCTGAAACTGTGATTGTGCCAATTAAACGGCCAATAATCCCAGTAGTCGCACTAGTAGCTACACTAGTCTCCATTCGCATTCGGCACAATTAATCAAAATGTTTATGTCGTACAAAATGCAAATTAAAAGGGGAAACGCGCTCCATAATCATTCAAGATGACGAATGGACCGTTTCTGCCCATATGGCCGTTCGTAGAATTAACCATGATAAGATTTAAATCGGACGTTTTTGGTGTTTCCGCTGCTAAATTTTATGGATTCTTCCAGCTAACATACGGTTATTAAAACTCAGAACTTGTTTTTTTTTTAAGAATTAAAAAAGACAAGATGATCTTAGTAAAATAAATTTAGCTTAAATAGAACTTCTATTTCATTTTAGATGAACATTCACTTTGATATAAAATTCATAAATTAACAGTAGGAATGCTTTCAGAAATGGGGAAAGAACAATTATAAAGCATGTAGCGGCGTTACTAACATCTGTAGATTAAATTGATAGTAATTAGACGTGGACATTTGTAAGAACGGATAGCAGTTATTATTTTTTACCCAGAGTTGTGCAAGAAACTAGTAGCCGGTAAAGAACTTTCTCACGGCTATTTCCGTGACTAATTTTCACATACCACATTTATGTTTTTAAACCGGGTGGACCAACCGACGTAATTTAATCCAATCCATTTGTTAACTGTATTTTATGGATCGATGGTGATGTCGACGAGGGTCAGTACGACTTTATGCCCCTTACGATATTTCCCATGGGTGTCAAGGAGTCTGCTGATAATTGCGCCCAGATCCCTGAGGTGTTGTAAATCTTAATAAAGCCACCGAACGTAGACCCCAATCTGCCGTCTATCCTTAATAAATTCAACGCGAGCTCGAATACATTCCGCACTGTGGGATAACACAGCATTCATCGTTAAACTATGGACACTATGAATTACTTTTTATTATATGTTGATAAATTTACAAATCACACAGAAAAAGTTTAGTAAAATTGTATGAAGAAGAATCGATATTTAGGTAAAGTATCTTACTTTTAGTCGCTCAATTGGAACGTTCTCAATCGTATTTTTAGTTTTATATGAAATCAAGAAAGCGGCCTCATTATGTGGCAGAAACAAAGCGCCTGATACAATAAGGATCCCCATATGGCCAGAGTTGGCTATTATTAGAAGCAACTGCACTGTGTATCGGCCGTTGTGTTCCGAATCGGACCATCCCGGTGCGTGAACCTGCCACACCTCTACACTAGAGGTGTCTCACTTGACGCACACTTGATCCCACACACCAGACCACATGCACATGAGACATTACGGATAAATTTTATGTCAAGCGCGTTAAAAACCACAGACGCCATGGCGTGTGCTTGACAGACATTCATGTAAGTACCCACTCGAGCGGCTAACTGTATGTTTTGGTAAATGACTGTCTATTGGACACGTCACATTAGTTTAGAATCTGTTAATATGTTTTGAATTTTGATACGGTTTGATATTTGTTCTCAAAACACTTTCACCGTGTGAGTGAAATTAAATACCAACATTTCTCTATGTGCCGTCTCAAGTATCGTGTAGATTGTTCTGATAAATAAAAAATGTAAGTATTTATATTATACTGTAAGTATGTGTATTATAATAACTGTATTTGCAAGACTAGCAGTTGTACAACCCCACATATTCGAGTATACACTAAACTCGTATGTAACATGGGATTGGAACGTTCAAGTTGAAAGCGTCTTGCAGGGCCACCCCATTCTTGGTAGGGGGGTGAACTTTAAGCCGTCTGGTACAAACTGTGAATGTCAATCGTGGATGTGTTTGGAGAGGTCTCGAGAGCGGCCATTGCGAAACCGAACAATGCGGAATGAAGTGCATGCACGACCGCATTGCACGCTGCGCGCAATGCGATCTTTGCATCGCTCCTGCGTCCTGCCACACCCCAATAGCACACAGCGTCATGTTATATAACCGAAGTATGTTTTATAAACATAAATAAAAGTTTCTAACAAGCTCTTTTAGCTGCAGGCGTAGCGAATGTGCACTAAACCAACTTTGCACGGTGGGCAAAAAATGTTTAACAAAATATTGTTTCTGCAGTCACTGTGAAATGTGGGAATAAAAATATTTTTACCGACAATAAAAACGAGTTGAGCATAGCATGAAAATAAAAACTAATTGTTACTAAAGGCTGTATCTAAAATTTATTATCATTTGATGACGTTTTTGTTTTAAATTTTTGACAGACACAATAATGCAGAGCTGTATGCCGAGTGCTGATTGGACCACTCAAGTGAGTATAAACTAGCTTCAAAAATCGATCTATGTACCTTTACTTAAAGTTTTAATTCGATATTGTAACACAATTTAAATCCACCGCCACACACTAATAAAGTATCGACTTTAGCTTTGTATATTTTAATTTCTTTTTTACAATACATTGTCTTAAAAAGCTCTGAAAAGCACCAGTCACCATTTAAATCGAAGTCTTGTCAACTCGAATTCTAAATTCAAATATAGCTACCATAACCAACTGTAATCAAATTAACCAAAGACAAAGCATCGAGAAATCCCTCTCAGCAAAGGAAGCATACATTCTTAGCATGACATTTGAAGGTGCCGAGGTCATGTGAACAGTGATAGCAATAAGCACAAGCATCGTACAGCGTTATAAAATGACACGCCTGTTAATGCCTTTATGCTTGCGTGTTGCCCGATCCGATGTTCCACGACCACGACGAAGGTACTCAACAAAATGATAGTCGAACATCACACGCGGCGATCCGATTGACGGAGATATATTGCGACATTAATCAACTATAATCGTTAGTTGAGAGAGCATCCAACACCAAAATTCTACGTGTTACTAACCTCTGATTTACGAGCACGTTTACGTTAAATCGATATCACGAGACAAATTTGACGGCGGCTTGCTCGAAGGACAAATTAGGGGTCGTTTAATGATAAGATTAGAAAGGACTAAGGTCGTACTGTTTCATTCTCACAGACAGACGGAATCCTTTGAGATCAGACTCGTATCTTTATGTAAAAGAGACGTTACGCAAACGTGATGGTTATCGTATTAAATTCAAATAGAAGACCAGCAATTTATTACTGGGCTAACAGATAATGATAATTTAATGTTGGTAGAGTGTGTAAACGCATCGTGGTCACTCGCAGTTTAAGCAGAGGAGAAAATGACCGCAATCAAATCACAATCAGAGTGAAAGCCTATAAATGGACAGGTTGAGATCGCAGCATCCCGCACCGACGCCTCTGCTGTTTACCAATGCGTTAGATGTAATTATAGGAGAGATGTGTGCGCATCACTCACGATCACGACTCCGTACACGCTGGCCCAGTAAGTACACATAACTATATTGAACAAGCATTGATGTGTTAAAACTACTTAAAAGTCTTAAAACATTCGTTCAAGGCGAGTGCTGTTTCTTAGCAACATTCTCAACAATTACACTAGGTATAAACTTTTAAGCTCCGAGCGAACATTGCATGTGCATTCGCACATTTATTGTCTTTCTATTATGTCTCTAATTGCGTTATTCGAAAGGTTAATATCTATTACAGTTTATGGGCGAAAGTTGGTGCATATAAAATTTTCGAGTGTATATTTATTCTGTCATGCTCAAAAGGATGAAGGGATTTAACTGAAACTTTTAATGACTGTCCAAATCATGATTGGTTGTCGAAACCGTAACCAATACTCGGCTCTTTTCCTAGTTCTAAAACTGAAGTGAAACTGAAAAACTGACAAGAAATACCTAAAAATTATAACACATAGATGAATGAGACTGTCAGTTTTTAGGTCTCCTATCACAACCACGATCTCAACTGTCAACTTAAAGATGTTAGTTTCGGACGTGCCGAATATTCGGCCACTTGTTGACTGAAACCGAAACTTCTGACAGCCTCTCAAAACTATACAAAATATCTAATACACCAGAATACCATATAGGCAATAAAAATTATATTTTTTAGTATTAAGTATGTATAATGGGATGAAAAAGCTATAGTAAATCAAAGTATTTTCAGTAATGCACCCAAAATAAAACTTTCGCTAACAAAAAATCTCAAGGGTTCTAGGTATGCTAAAACATTCTTTAGAAAAATTACGGTTCTAGCGTTTATTAAAAGCTACCCCTCTCAGCCTCTATTTCTAACAATAAAATGTATAACCCCAGAAATGCTCAGGGTCAACCACAGCGTCCACAATACACAACTGAGACGTATTTTGATTAAAATAAATGAGGGGGTGAGCAAATTTTATTAACGGCTCAAGGCTGACCCTACCCTTCAGAAGAAACGAAAATTACAAATGGAACACGGCAATATTATTGCATTGAGATATTGTGTGTATATAAAGGCTTAAATAAAACTATACAAGGTGTTATTGACATTGTCGCACAAACGAATACCACTGATCCATAATGAAATTTTTCGTCGGTATTTTCAATTTATTTTTTTCAAGATGTTTTTTTAATGTTTACCACCTGTATAAAATCGTTTTCAATACACTTACTCGAAAACTGACACTTATCGCACTATAATTAGGTTCGACATGACAGTATATCACCCGCGTGCTTTTGTTTCATTTATCATACCAAGGGCTTTTATTTCCTCCTTATCGTCACGGTCAAGCATAATTATTTTATTTTTTTAAAGCAAAGAGGTGCAGATTTTTGAGGTTTTAATATTTAATTAAAACTTAAATCGTGTTTTTAACAGAATATAATAAATAAACATGATTATTTATGCAATAATTTGTTATTAACAACAAATTAATATTTATCTGTGTTCTAAATCCAAAAATATTTGAATTTCTTTCTTAATATTAAGTAGGATGTATAACGGTTTGATGTCTTTGCTTCATTTTCATCCTGCAAAGGATAAGCGCGGGAAAAGTCTATAAATAGATGTCTTATTATGTAACTTATTTATTGGTAGTTGTGAAATAGTACATTGTTATACGAGGGATGAAAGTTAGTTATTTAGTCCCGAGAAATTTCTTGGCGACCGAGCGACAGCGAGGTCGCTAATAGTTCGAGGGACTAAATAACTCTTTAACCCGAGGTAAACACTGTGCTTTTCATTACGAATACGAGGAAAATAAAAATAATAATAAAAACCTGAGTCGTCGTCAAATGTCTTCGTATGTTTTTAGATAGGTATATTTCTTTTGATTTCGGCGGTAAGCGGTTTTCTCCTCAAAGAATCTTGCGTTAAATTTATAACTGAAGCTGATGAACTTATCATTTGAATACAAATTACTTATAACAGAGATTTAGCAAAATGTAAACAAAACTCTACACCTCGAAAAAAAAATCAAGAAAGACCAAATCGGCCACAGATTATAGAGAGACTTTACCCGCCATTTTTTTTTTTTAGTCGTCGTCTGGCTATTCAGTCAATATTTTTCATTTCATCATTGTCAAAATGGGTCAACATTTTTCTCAAATATAATATTAGTTTTAATGAAATAGTTGATAGTTAATTAAATTAAAGTCATTAAAAAAAAGTATTCTTAAATTAATTCTATCTCTATGTCATTTTATTGTACTGGCAGCATAAAAATTCGGGTCACGGTTCAATAGAAATGTCAAAATAGAACTAGTTTTTTTTTTTTCAATATTTGCTGTCTAAATATTAAAAAAACAACTGTCAGTTGTAAAGTAAAACTCCCTAGGGAGTAAAAGTACTTCTTCCAACCCTGTCCGCAGGCAACTTTACACCTACTTTCAGAGTATGAGTAATGAAAAATATGTTGAATGTAAGATATAAGAGATTTTTTTAGACAATAAGCTGCTGCCGTCAGATATTGTGCTTTACTATAGTTTGCTGCAATCTAAATGTAAAATGTACGGCAACTTTGGAAATTTTTCTTTAGTAAGAAATTAACAAAAATGCGTCGTAATTTTCAAAGTAAGTAAGTGTATTATAAGTGTTATTTGTTCGTAAGTGTATTGAAAAACGTCGTTTGACACACGTGCAGATTTGTCATTGCAGCCCTCGGCTCCATAACAATTTTAATTTTATAACGAATTTCGCCTCGGTCGCAATGACAAACTTCCTGCACTTGTATCAAAATGTACTATATTCTAACCAATCCCAATGATATTTTTAGAAAAAAACAAATTACAAAAAAAAATCGTCGAGGCAAATAAACCCGTTATTCGAAACAAATCCGATGACTTTTTAAATTTGAAATGTAATTCATTCATTTTTTTTCGCATAAAATGTTAAAATAACGTTTTCAGTATAAATTTAAAAAACGTAAACAAATTATAAAAAAAAAAAAATTAAGAAAAACCGACAAAAAATTCCGCCACTGGGGGGTCTAGAATCATGTACTTACTGGATCCATGGTTTTCGTTTATGCGTCGATGTCAAAGACACTCTGTATAACAGTACGATTGCAAACAAATTAAAGAAATAACTTTCACATGACCTCAGCCAACCTAACGTTTGCATCGTTCTAATTAAAGCCATTAGCGCTTATTAACAGTCAAAACGCATCCTCATAAAGTGACCATGAAAAGTAAAAAAGATACAAGAGCAGATGTGGTGTGTGATGATCATAGCTTTGAGGTCGGCCATAGGAAGTGCGCATACGTAATTGCGGCGAGTGGTCACAATGAGGGGAATTGGCCAGTAATGGCCAGTGCGATTGTTGTGCGAGCGACGCCCGCACCCATCCCCATTGATTGAATGACGACTGAATTTAACAAACAAAGCACCACAAACGGTCCGTAACAGGTTCGCAACCGACAACTATATTGATATTGCCATTCATGCTTTAAAAGAGGTTAAAGTACATCAAAATGTAAATAACTCGCGATACATTATAGCACTGTAGAGCTTGTTCTTCAGGAATATGTTGATGATGCATGAAATTCTTTAGCCCTATACTTTTCTCTGGTGTCACATAAAGGAATGTGTAATCTAAAACAGACTAGGCCGGTCTCTAAATCGTCTCCCGACGGCCAGACCCCTGTCCGGATGTGCCAATTCCTAACCGACGACGGCGCGCCTGACATACGTCACACCAGCTATCGTATTCAATTATCGATTCGACTTGACACACTATTGCAGCGCAAACCCCTAGCTCGAACCCGATATCCGTATCAACGGATTCTCGGAAACTTAATCTTGAAAGCAGTACCTGAAAGCAGTTCTCCTTTTTCATTGAACTTATTATCGAAGCTAATAAACTGAAGAATATTCTTTTTTTTTTAATTATGCTCCTACTTATTACTACGAGTAATCGCATTTGTGTACCTATTGTCATTGAACATTCTAATTTCTAGGCTAGAATTTAATTGAATGATGCCAGTTAACAATTGTCTTCAAATGTTAAACTAAGTAGCAAAATGGGTATCTAAATTATTGTAAATTTCAATAAATTTATACATTTCGGTAAACGTCAGAAAACGTTATATTCTACTTTGAACATAACGCAACCATCGAAGCGAATTGAACTACAAATAATAAAGTGAGTGACCGACCGCTGACAGAGCGTTTGATACACCATGCTTTAGGAAAGTAATAATCAGAA
Source organism: Mythimna loreyi (assembly GCA_029852875.1). Classification (NCBI taxonomy): domain Eukaryota; kingdom Metazoa; phylum Arthropoda; class Insecta; order Lepidoptera; family Noctuidae; genus Mythimna; species Mythimna loreyi. The sequence continues at coordinate 10,566,365 of CM056786.1, forward strand.
CGAAAACCTGTACAAAATCCGAATAAACAAATCTATGGTCTGATTTTTTTTCATTGCACTACAAGGTTTATTTCGGAATAAATGGACACATTTAATAATATTACGTATAACTCATAAAATAAATATTATAAAAAGCGACTTAGTTGTCTCGCTGCATCCTGATAATTGATAACTCTTGGGACTGAACGTTCGTTCTTCGTTGCAGTGCGCCATCTCTTGCAGGATTAAAATGCCATCCCGGTTCACAGCGCACCTGGGAGGTCAGGCCGCTTTATTGCAAGAAAAATCTACCACCTATTTACAACACAGTATGCCCATGTTAAATAAAATATCTATAAAACTATGTCGTATAAAAGCTAGCAAACAATTCTATTTTTAAACAAAACATCTCCGACAATAAACGGTAAAAATTAGTAATAAAATTAACTTTTACGATTGTTTACACAAATACAAGGATATTATCCCACATTCATAAAGTTAAACAAATTCCTTGATTTTGGCGAAATACGTGTTTTATGACTTAATCCGTACGGTTTGATGGTGTTGTTTTATTGACCATTTTTGATGATTTTAACTTTTTGGATCTTACTTAGTCACACTTAAGCATTGTCACGCAAGGATAGGAAATTTATTCGAAGGATTTCGATTACCGCTTTGACTGTACTTTTTCTGAAAATGGTTAGATGCCAGCAAATAATACTTGAACAGCGAAGCGCTATTTGTACTCCACGTAAGGAAGGGTACAAACAATTTCAAATCTTAGAGATACTCAGAATTTCTATACAGCTTCTTTTTATACGCAACAGAATAGAAAAAAAAGTAATTGGGCAAAAATTAAGACATCTTAAGAAAGACTGTTTACCCAAACCCAGAGGTTAAAGAACATCACCAGACTAGACACTTAGCTGCACACAAAAAAACGCAGCTCTGATTGTAACAACGAAAAAAAAACAGCAAACGTCTCTTTAGAACTAAAAGAATGTGTTGCTTTGCTAAAAAAAACAAAACAAACTATTCACATAAGAAAAATAAGCTGGAATGAGCAAAAGCTAAGGCAAAAACTGGGCAATACATACATCATTGTGAAAATGCCCTTTGGATTGACCAATCAAAGTTTCAATGTTTCAGATTTTCGGGTCCAATGAGGCGTACGAAAGTCAAAAGGTTTTAGAAACATCTATATTGTTTACTAGCTTCTGCCCGCGACTTCGTCCGCGGAAAATTATGAAATCCCATACAACTTCCCCCCCCCCTTTTAACCCCTTACAACCCCTTTTTCGCGATAAAAAGTAGCCTATGTTTTATCTCGGGGTCTAGAATATCTGTATACCAAATTTCATTCAAATCCGTTCAGTAGTTTTGGCGTGAAAGAGTAGCAGACAGACAGACAGACAGACAGACAGACAGACAGACAGAGTTACTTTCGCATTTATAATATTAGTTAGGACTAGTTAGGATAGTTAGGATGGATCGGGGTTATTTTGGCACAATAAACGAAAGTCTTATGAGAATATCTTAAAGACTAAAGAAAGAAAACTATTTGAAAAAAAATAAATTCACTGCCATACCTAATGAACTGAAAATCAATAGTTCTAATGGTAATTTTCAACAGGATTAAAACTCAAAGCATTTGTCGAAACTGTGCTAGAACTTTGTGAACAAGAAAACAGATTTAAAAATCATGTCATGAGCATTTTAAACTATTGAACTTGTTTCTTCTATTGAACTTGTTTGCGTAGAGCTGGATCTAGACGGCTAAAAAATCGAGCTCAAACAAGCTCAGAACACTTGTGGGCTTGTCGCAACTATTATAGAATGAATGGAACAAATCACATGAAGGTATATGCTAAGATAATAAAAGAACAAGGCAGGTTCTTAATAGTGCTGTATCCTCTTCATCCTGCCCTTATCCCATATTATCTACTTGGGGTCGGCGCAACCGCGCAACATGTTTTTTTCTTCCACTCTGTCCTATCACCCGTCTCACTATCACTAATTCCCTTTTCTTTTATATCACTCCTCACACAATCCATCTCTTCTTCGACCGCCCTCTTTCTTCCTTTCCTTCGAGCTAAAATATATGAATTTTTATATTGTATGTCATGTTAATTTTTATTACATTTTAATTAGTTTTTCTTTACAATTTAAGAAGAAGAAAGATGCCTTTACTAACTATAACTAGAAGTTTTCTTTTATTAGCTTTTACTTGGCAGGTTCCAACTTTTGGAAGTTGTGTATCTGAATGTCACAAATCCTTTCAGTTTTCTTTTTCGTTGATTTAAATAGTTTAAAAATTTAAGGAAACGCAGCGTTTTTAATCTAGCTTTTGCCTACCTTTTTTTTGGATGATGATTTCGCGAAGCCGGAATAAAAATAAAGTTTTGGACGGTGGACTAAAACTCTTTTACGTAGCTATAGGAAAACATTCTTGGCACATGGCACACTTAACCATTTTTCACTTCAATGATTTTTGCAAAATCAATGCAGACCTCTCCAAGGTAAAAGTGAATGAGGGTTCTGAAAACACTTCAAAGTGTTTGTCGATTAGTTCAAAGAGAAGCGTTGCTGGAGGAGAGTAGGGAATTAATTTGCCAATAGAGCACGCTTTTCAGTAGACAAAGGTGCTTTGACGAGGCTCCCTCGAGTACTTCGTCACGAACCGACTTGTGGTGTGGGCCGCTGCACGAAAATGTTTCATCGGCGCCTTTACTTAGCTTAATGTGGTGCTTGGAATATAATAGATCCATCAACTAAAACCACACACGCTACAAAGGATCTAAAATTGGTTTTTAAAATTCAAGAGGTATTCTCACAGGTAAGTAAAGAAATCCTGCCTGTTCACTATTATATAATTGAAACAACTATCCACACAATAATGATAATGATTAGATTCCTGGCGAGGCCTGGGGTGCTTCGCCCGCGGCTCGGCTCGCCCACCCACCTCGGATGCGCCTGCCTCGATGATGTAATTAAACAAAACCCTTCCCGATTTATTTTGATAATGTCCGATAACACTCGGCTGGACCGCAGCGTATAAACTGATGCTCTACTTTGATTTTATCTTTAAATTGTTTTATTATAATTAACAATTTTCATAAATTTTAGGTTATTGGAATCATACGCATCAGCGCGAAATGTTTGTTTTGAATAAACTCAAAAGAGATATATTTTTGAAATGAACCATAAAGTAAGTGTTAAGAGCTCAAGTGTGCGCCAGATTAAATAATAAAAACAAAACGCACAAATTGTGAAGATTCCACATCTACGTAATTGTCACGAATTACGATGCGTAGAATCGGAAGCGAAGCAGAGCGGAGCGGCCGGGCCGTGCGACAGGTCCCCGATTATCCACGCGTTGAGCACGGTGGCTGCCTTGGTCACAATGCAACCTGCTACCATTCCACCTGACAGCCATTATATCTAATGGACATTCCACGCGCGCCGGACACTCGTGCCATCGCTAATTTACGACAGATGAGGCGCGCTCTTTATTTATAGATTCTAATCTATCTAGAATACCAGGTCCTAGAGTTAGTTCTAGAGTAAAGAATGTTCCTACTTGCCGTTGAGGTCCTTCAAATTTATTTCAGTTGAAGAAACTTACGAATCCAGCTTAAGTGATGGTTTACTAATTTGAATGATTAACAACATTTCAAAAAAAATATTTGGTTAGGTGTCTATTTAGAAAAGACTAGTACCGAAGCAACGAAAAAAGTATTACTTTTTTGGTCCTAGTTAGCCAATTCAACAAAAACAATGAATGAATGAACACTACAAAATGTGCACTTTATTTCTTTTAAAAAAACAACGAGGAAATGAAATGATCATTGTTTCATAGAATTCGACGGAATTTTGACACAAGATCCCGTAACTGTGTAGACCGTTGCTGAATTGAATAAAATGGCACAAAGTAAAAAATTTAAGAGATTATTTTAAAATTCAAAAACAGTGTCTGAGTGGCAACAACTGCATATCAATCACGTTGTTGGTAAGGGCTAGAATTAGGTAAAAGGACCTTTCCTAAGGCTAGACACGTTTCGAGAGAGTAAACAATTAGCTAGTCGTGATGGGAGCGACAGAGGCTGTCGGTGGCTCGTGAGTGCTCGTGACCGGGTACCGCGGACCTGACCACGGCGTCATGCTCCACTGCGCCATTCGATCCGACAGGTGCATGCGGCACGTATACCATATTTACTACATTAACGCTTTATTTTTTAAACAAAAATCGATCGCTTCAACTTGTCCTGTAATGCCGTCATCAAACCAAAAAATGCATTGCGTCATCATGACTGTACTCGATATCCTGCATCCTGATCAAGCTTTTGACATGGTTCAATCTTGTCAAATAAGTTTATTTCTGACAGTCATAAAGTACTTTATTCTAACTTATCCTGTATCATGATAAGTGTAGTACAATTAATCAGAGAGGCAACATGAAACGAAACAAAAGCTTTGTCACGGTAACAAGATAAGTAACATGTAATTAAACATCGTCATTAGTAAATGAAAGCGAACATTAACAGAATTTTAAAGCCGTTGCTGTTAGACCGTATAATACACATCCCGTACCCTTCCCACCCCATTCTTCCCTATCATTATCTAAATTTGCCCTTGATAGAGACATTTAAAAGATGGATGGATGGATAAAAAATGGAACGACTTGGACGAAAAAATATTAAATTGCGTTACACCTTTTCTTTCGGAGACGATTTGATTATATTAAGAATTGTTCAATATTGGAACTTTGGTTTAACTCACGAAGTCATCTATCATTCTTTAGTATGTTTTTTTTTATTTATTTTGCAGTACCTAAGTACAAGCATATGTATGATGTATAATTTGTTATCTCCTTCAAAAAGATTTTATATTTATGGTTTCATAGAAAATAACACAAAGTTTGTGAAATTCAATTACACTGATTTTGACATTAGCTAACAAAGCGACCTTTAATTTCAAATTATTAACTTAAACATTGTGTTTGGATGTTAGTTTTTCTCATTGCATAATATAATTAAATTTACTTAATTTTAAAGACTTACCTCCATTTCCAGCGTTGGTGATAGTCACCCAGAAGTCAATAGTCTTCTCAGGTCCCAATTCCTCATAGTCCCACTTCTTTTTAACTTTCACTACACCACTTGGTTCAACAGTAACCCACGAATTTTCGTCCCGAATTTTAAATGTCTCGCGATCAGTCTCTTTTTCTAAAGTAAAAACAGCACGTCCCTCTACTTCACCGTCTGCCTCAGTAAACTCAATTCTTTTCGTTGGTCTTACAGCCCGTGTTACACGACGCTTCTCACGATGTAAAACTGGCAAGTCTCTTTCGTCACGGACAACAAAATCCAAAAACACTCGTGCTGGTCGACTTTTACGTTGTGGAACACCTGTATCATGAGCAATCACTCTTAATTCTGCTTCATGGCCATCTGGTTCACCTGCTAATATAAGCTCTCCAGTCTGAGGGACTATAACCGCCAAATTGCTGGGTGATTCTAAAGAATAGTACACTCTATCTCCATCAGCATCGTAAGCTTGAACTTGTCCAATGTTGGAGAATCTCTGCCAGTGTGCAGTGCCATTAGGACCATTTTCATCAGTAGTTCCATTTACGGCAAAATAATAGATGTCTTGGTCAAAACGTGGCTCGTGATCGTTTTCGTTGCCCACATCTATCCGTACAGCCAAGTTGGCTTTATTTGCTCCATGAAGGTCTGTTGCTTGAATGGTAATTTCGTACAAATTCTTCTCCTCAGCGTCTAAAGGTTTGGTGGCGATCATTTCAACATCACCATCGGTTACAACTGACTTAACATCCGGATTATATTCGGTTTTCCCTTTCTGTCGTAATGAAAATATACCATCTTCGTTTCCTTTAATGATTTTGTAAGCCAGTGGACCTACATCGACTAGGGCCGTAGCCCTAATAGGTAGTACATCCACAACGGTACCCGGTGGTGCATTTTCTGAGATTTCTCCTATCAACCCATTGGTAGCGGTGAAATGTAGCATCTGCCGTCGATCCATTACTAGAAGATGGATGGCATGAGCTGCACTGCTGTAAGGAGTTTGCTCTAGTATGGCTAGATTGACCGGTTGATTGAGTAGAGGTGTTAGATCTGCGGTAGTCATGAGTAGGCCATCATCGAGGAGAGTGAAGTAGGGCGCAAACTCTGGATCTAGGAGCGTGTATCTGGAGTGGTTGCCTATGAAGTGTCTGACGGCGTGCCCGGGGCGCACGTCGTGCGGCACCAGGGTTAGCGCGCGCGTCTGTAGCACGACGCTGAGCGCGCAGAGCAGCGTGCCGCCCGCCAGCACTGTGCGCGCCATAGCTCTTACGGGGATAACGTCTAACTATCCCAACATTTCACACCTACAACAAAAGTTTAATTTAATAACCACATCTTAAAAATATTATGTATACTAAATCTTGGCCCCCGTCCAACAGCAACATTTTCAGACTGAATGATAATCATGACAATCTAACACAATCATGGTTTAATCGATGTTGGTAATTCTTTCTCGACGACTGTCATTTTGAGATTAGGACCGACCCTAAAGGAAATCGGGAATCCATTTATTGGAGGAAACGAGGTGCTTTTAAAGGTAATCGAAAGTCTTACAGTCAAATAACACTGCAAACAAAATGCACAGACAATAAGTACCCTAAATAACATAACTACAATCCTAAATGCACGTGGTAGGTTTTGGGTGCTTTCATACAACAGAATAAATACCAAAGCCGAAATAATCGTTGATGTGAATTTTATTTGTTTTCTATCAAATGCTTAGGGCAGGCTGAAAACCTCTTAAAATCTTTGCTGAATTTGATCCTTATCAGCAGCACTATCGATCCATGCAATATTAGGTACGGGTGGTATTTTTATACAAAACGGGTTCGATGCCCTGGGTCCAGCTAAAACTGTTAAAATCGAAATTGCAGTTTTACTGTTCGCCGAAATGAGTTCATTATTAACACTATAAAATTGTTAAGTAGTTAAGTTTTTATTTCTCATAGCGTCTGCTTCTTGGCGGTAAGCGTTTTTATCTCAAAACAAACTATTTGACTTCGAAGATTCCTATGAAACACTAAAATTGAATGAGAAATTAGGCGGGTACTCTTATGTATTTACAATTTAATATGAGAGCTTTCAGTTACTGCATGAAATGTACTAGGGTGCATGTGCATCTTTAATTTACATAAATGCCAAAGACAGACTGAACTTAAAAAACTGGACCTCGTTACTATCTACTAATTTCATTGAATTTGTTTGATCGATATCAAGCAAGGTACTTTTGGATTCAATAAGATACCTACCTACTCAAGAATACCTAAAGATAAATAAGTACGCATGTAATGTTATTCATGAATGTTTAAACAGTCGCTCCTCATCGTACAGTCTGCACAACTGAAGCAGATTTTTGTTGATAGTAATTAAAATGAATGTCTGAATCATGTGATAGTGTGTTGTTAGTAGCAGCGGGCACGGGCAGCGGGCAGGCGGGCTCGCTAGCGCATGGTGTAGGCGACGGTACGAAGACGTCGCCGTCGACGGCTCGGCTCGGGCGGCATCGACGTAGGGCGGCGAGGCGGGGCGCACACATGCGGAGCTTTATTTAGGCGGCGGCGGGCAAACGCCGGCGTCTCGCGACCCGCCGCCGCCGCCGATCAATACCCTCGCTGCGCCGTCGCGCGACGCTCAGCGAGCGAATCTCAACTCTACACGCGCTCCCGTTCACGACACACCATCAAAAATTCACACACTCATTTTACTGAATAAAAGCACCCGCTATTTTCACGAAACTTCACAAATCTCCAAACGATTTATGAAAAGAACCGCTGAAAACACCATATCAATGCACTATTCAGATTTCCGACGATTATGAGCAACTATAGCGCTATAATATTCATTTCAACTGCATTTACTTTAATTACAGGAGCCACAGAACTTTAATTAATTGATTATTATCAATGCATTATGGAATTCTTATCAGAAACAAAACTAACGTAACGCGTAAACATGTGGTTAGAATGTAAACAATTTAATAAAATGCCATAGAATTCGAATATATCACTCCCGATTTCCGAAAAAGGTAATATTAATTAATAATTTTAGGTTATTTCAATAAACAAAATACGTACTTTGTGAAAAACGCAAGAATTTTATATCGATATCGTAGCGTTTGACAGATGCGCGCCGATGAACGAGACACAGACCGGGCGCACCGACGTCGAAATGCGACTGGCTGACGGCGGAGCGCGGCGCGCGCGCGTATCGAGCGCCCTCCGCCCGACCCCGCCACCCTCGCTTCTACAACCCCTGATTGTCCCGCCCGGTTACTGAAGCTTTTTGGTTCTTAGCTTTTACCCCTCGCGGCTCTGCGTGCCTCGCTATCACGGGCATTACTGCATGCACTAACGCGGTTCATTTCTCTTCAATTCTTTTATTGGGTACCTATGTAGGTGTTAGCAGTTTCAATTAGTAATTGTCACACGTTATCGACCTGCAATGTGTCTAACCAATGAAAGGAAAAGCTCCGCAATTGTATGATACTGCACGTTGTTAAACTTATAGGCTTATTTACGCTTGTCCCAATTTGCACTGCACTGTGCCAAATATTATGACTGACTGAGCATTAGATAAGTATTTAATCTTAATAAAATAAAGATATTTTGTTAATCTTATTATATTAGTGGGAAGATACGACTAATGATTTTAAACTGACTTCATTTTTAAAACCACCAGTCTGATAATTAGGCAGTAATATTAGATAATTAGGTAGTTTACCCTAACTCCAAAGGGTAAAAGTTTGGCATCTGAGAGCACCAATAATTTGAGGGACTAATTGTGCTTTAAACCTGAGGTACCTACTTAAACATTGTTTTTTATTACGACTACAAAGTAAAGTAAAAATAAAACCCTGAGTCGTGGTATGATTTTAGGTAGGTATCTTTCTTCTGATTTAGGCGGTAAAAGGTTTGACATCACTGCTGTCTCTTTGCAATTCCTATCTGAATCTATTGAACTTACGAAAAAACAAAAATGAAGCTCGAACTGCTACTTTCCCGCCTCTCCATTTGGTTTTTTTAGGGTTCCGCAATCAACTAGAACCCTTATAGTTTCGCAGAGTCTGCCTTTCGGTCCGTCCGCGGATAATCTCGGTGACCGTTAGCTCTACAAAGCTCAATTTTGGTACCAATTTTTATATCAATCACGCCGACAAAACGGTAAAATAAAAAGTGGCAAAAAATGTTATCCCCCTAGACATAGTGGGGATTGATTTGTTTTTTTCATTTCAACTCAAACGTGTGATATAGTATAGCAGTGGTTGCCGAGTGGTAATGGCCCCGACTTACGAGTTGCAGGTCGCGGGTTCAAACCCATCCAGGCGTATTACTTTTGTAATTTATTTCATTACCGCGGCTCTGCCTTGGTGCCATAGAAACGTTTTGTTGTGTATTATGATGACAAATCTGATGATGTATGAACTGCGATCATGTAGAAATATAGGTCGATAGGCTTCTAAAAATCATAGTAGCATTGTCGTAACAAATAAGATTGCTTTGTATATACATGTAGTCGTTGAATAATTAAAGGAAGGAAGGCTCTATATATATCCCCCATACATAGAGATCTGATGATCAAGCCGGAAGGCAAGCACCGGAATCCTGTGCTAACTCAATGTATCCTAGCCCCGTTTAGAATGATTGGAGGTGTCATGATGATTGGATGACGGAACCAAATGGCGGAAGGTACCTGTCTCCTATCTATTAGTGTCTATTTGAGTTTGACTGAGGGGTACAACAAATTGGGGTAGTAAAATATAAAAAATAATGAATAATTGCGGAATTCGGTTTTAAATAATGAAGAGACCAACACTATTAAAGAAACACTGACTTCCGAAATTAAAGTATTTTGCAAGTTTTTATGTCTTTTTTTTACATTTAAGTTTTTTTTTTTGTCAAAAGTTTGAAGATAGAGCATTTCAGTCAAGTGAAGTCCTAAAAAATAGGTACTTAGTCCATTATTTATTCCACAATTTTCTTAATTGTTGTTGATTCCCGATCAGGGAAATAGAATCACAGTTCCATTATCAATTGACCTTACCTTACATTCCTTGCAACCACTGCACTCCGCACTGGTTGATCTATTATAAAAGAGAAGCGTTCCAAGGTTGTTACCTCCTATAAAATATGGTCACCACTTATTTATTATTATACTTAGAAAAAAATCCCAACTATCTAGGTACATATTTATAACGTATATTTTCCCAGTTACTGTTGTCGCCTCTGGCTTAATTTCCGCTGGTGGCAAATGAATGAGTAGTAGACTTTTTTATTGTTTATAGGTTTGCGCTTGACCGCTATCTCTCCTGCGACGATACGATCGACTATGGAGGTGTCCCATAGTCGTAGCTCCATATAATGCCAGTGGTGATATTTGACGCAAAGATGATCCCAAATGTCTCGCTGGCTAGTTTAGTAAACCTGTTTTAATTATCGTTATTTTAGAAACGAGTAAAAATATTACATTTTGAAGCAAGTCGAAAAACTTTGTCATTACAACCAAGGCCAATTTAGCGCGTACCGCTACAGCAGGTTAGTGTATCATGCAATCCAAGTTTTACAAAAACGTTTTTTCGATTATATCACCTTAAAAATAAATAGAAATGATTAAAAACGGTCCAGCGTTTTTGATTTTAACGATACCTAACTTAAGATTAGTAGTGCAGGGCAAGGTTGAGGGCACCAGGCCACGTGGTAGATCACCAATGAGATGGACAGACCAGATCAAGGCCGCAACTAAGTGCTCGGTCTACGAATGCACCCGGAAAGCTGCAGTCCGCAATGAATGGCGCCGCATGACCAAGATAATAACTCATCATGATCCAGAGTGATGACCACGACCACTCTGACAAGAGTGTACCGACTGAGAAGAAGAATTTAAGATCAATTTTGCATTATTACGATATTACCGCGCCGGATGCGAACCCGTGAAAATATGTTGGCACGATGAGAAGTATTCGTAGAACTTTTTAAATAGTAGTTTACCCACTAGATCCAACCATCCAGTTTCTGTCTGTAATTCGTGAATCTCCCTGTCTGAAAGATTACTGCCATGATAGACCGAAGTAGCTCGTTCTGTTATTTGTATAATCGGTCACGCACTGCGCCCGAACCGAACCGACTTCGAGCTGCGTAGGTACGAGCAGAAAGGCAGTGGGGTAAAAAGCTAAATAGCTCCTTTTAATCAGTCCAACATAAGAGCTGATGAGAGGATGCACCTATAGTTGTTTACTTTTAGTCTTCGTACTTCGCAGTCATACGGCCGTTCTAACTTGGCGAATTTGAAGTTAGGCTCTGCGAGTTTTAGCGCTTATGCACTAGTTAAAAAATAAATGGTTTGAAAATATAAATGCCATTGGCAGTTGTTATTGCTGTTAAAACTGTTATTAATTTTTTGCCCTGGGTGGGAATCGAACCCACGACCTCCGGCATTGCAGTGCCACTAACCAATAGACCAACATGCCAGCAGTTTAGCCAACTTATGTCATCTCTGTTTTAACAAAGCGTCGTATACTTGTTGTAGGTTTTTAATTGTTTCAATTATACTCCCATAATTAGTGTTTATCCGCCTGTCCCATAGATATAAGAAACGTAAACGTCCAAACACGTCGAGTGTAGAGTCAGCTATCTTGATAAGAGTGGAGTGTACTACAGCTACATCGATGTTTACCAGGACTTTGGTTTTGTCCATGAACATATGAACATGGACAAAGCCAAAGTCATGGTCGAATTTGTGGACGACGTGTGTGTTGCCAGTGTTAACATTTAGCTCCGAAACGTAGTCGCTTATCAGAAGATTTAAAGTCACTGAAAATAAAAAGGTAGGCAATGAAAAGGGTTATGCTCGGAGTTTCTGATCATATCAGAAATGAAAATATCACACATTGCTCGCAGAACGGATGAATGCCTCCTGAACGGATGAATGCATGTTGGGTCGATTACCTGGTGAAGGTCGCGGGAATTCGATGGATGCGAGATGCGCAGGACTGGTCATTATAGTGACATTTGGGGGAAGCCTATATTCAATGTCTTTCGGCTGAAATGATGATGATGGTTAATTAGTGTGATACATTCTGTGATACATATGGTATACGTGTGTGTGATACATACCTATAGATACGGTATGGTATCTATCTTATCTGGTATGGTTTCCGCACTCAGTCTCTAGTGGACCATTGTGCGTGGGCCACGGCGGCCTGTACTTCAACCAGCCCACTTCATTCCAGAAGCAGATGTGTCTCTTCAGTTTGCTCAGGGTTACTATGAGTGAACTCGGTACTCCCAGGTTCGTGTTCCAATCTCGCTGACGGCTGTACACTCAAGGAGTACACGCGCGACAGTTTCTTCTGATTCCATGCATCCTCCGCACAAAAGACTATGCGTGACATTAATTGTGAAGAAGTGTTTGTTCAGGGAGCAGTGCCCCGTGATGGTTCCTACCACCAGACGCAGGTTGCCTCTGTTTGGTTGCAGAAGGATACTAGTTAGGGTCTTATTTAGGTATGGCATGGCTTCTTTAGCTTGCCTGCATCCTGGTGCCAGGGATTACCATCTTCCTGCGTGTGTGTGCTCTTGTAGCCAACCACGCAGATGACTAAAGGGACTTAGCACGATGGGTTCCGACGGCTGCCGTGTCAAACCCAGAGCCGCTGTGACCTTTTATCCATCGTATTGTCACGGTGTTTTTATTAAACACCTATATATTTGCATAATGTTACCTAAAAGTACTTACCTACATAAGTACCTACTTGAAAACATAAAATTCATCGATCACAAATTATAATCTACCTAAGATTCGTTATCTCGGATTGCATTACGTTCAATAAACTGTCTTACTGTATGCTATATGTATTGGTGTAGGTTCGGTTTTCTTTAGCATACACATACATACATACAACAACAGCGAATGCTACAGACCTGAGACAACAATGCCCCGGCCTGTACAAACCAGGTTTTTTAAACGCGCCGTTGACGGTTTTCATGAAACAGACGCGATACGCACGCGAGGCAGACGCAGCCTGTTGATCTTTGGACCAAGCACATCAAGTTTTTTAAAACGAGTTACACATAAGGCGTTTTAAAGCGCTTTGGTAACGCATATAACGTTTTAAGAATAATCAGGTCTTTTTATGGTAGATAAAAATCATCCAATGACGAATCCTGCCTTTGGGCGGAGCGGTAAACAAGGTCAGACTTACTGCCTAAATAACCTACCCGATTCCTAAGTATGTATACCATGGCCAGAGCCTTTCTTTCAGATGCGAACCCTTGGTCCCAGTCGGATGCAGGGTCCCTACGGTTCTGTCAAAGGGGTAGACATGGAAGCGCTCGCTTTTATTCAAGCACGTCGCAATGTCGGATTTTTGTTAGAAGGCGGATTGCACGGCCGTCAGCTCCGCACTTCTTGTCATCACTGCGCGGAGTGGAACTGCCGGAGAGCACACGGTAGAGGTCACACCCAGCCAGGGAAGAGCACCGCCGTGTCCTTGTGGAGGCGATTAGCGGCAGCGATCTCTCGCACCAGGCCGTGGCACAGTCAATGGTCCACAGCGGATTGGCATGCGGTCCCTCCTTCTGCGAAGCAGATAAGCAAGCAAAGGAGGAGCATTCATTCACAGCCATCTCACCCCAGCCACTGTAGGAACTCCGATTCAGATTTCTAGCCACCGTAGAAGGTGCGGCTGTCTGACCGTCCAATATCTACCCGTCTGGACTAGGCTCAAGTCGTCGACGACGCGTGTCGTTCTACGCGCTCCTCAAGGAGTTGTCAGTAAACCAGAGTGGCCTAGTTAGGTCGAAGCCTACTGGGGCCATGAGGGCAATGTGAAAACGTTACACTCGGGGCCCTCTGGAACGATGGCAAAGAAAGAACAGGAGTGGGTTTTTTAGTTAGTAAAAGATTGAACCTATCTCCCACCCATCCCGCCCCACCCAAGAATAGAATAGAATAATACTTTTTTGAACGGCGCGGAGACGTCATTTAATGATTTTTACTCATCTAAAAAAAACTATGCGCTTCTAGATAAATGCTCCACCATTATGCCTTACATTATGAGAAGCCGAGGATATAGTTTTCCTTGTTGACTCCGGAACCCTAGAAATGATGCAGTTCACATTAGAGGCATGCCTAACTTGGGCAGTGATCTGCTCAGGTAGGTAAGGAATGCCTATATTGAACAGTCGAGGCTGTCCATGACTTCATTTCGATTCTCAGTGCCGTGATCTCAATCGTAAAACATCTTCAATTTGGAAATGTAAAGCGATTTTCTCTAGTATTATGTCAGAAGGAACCTCAAGGTAGAACTATACTGCCACACGTGGGCTGTATGCCGAGGCGCGTTAGTCTCCATACATTTTATATGGAAACTGGACTTATAAGAGCTACATTAGGTCTACGCCGCACGACATCGTTTCGTACAAATCAGGCGTGGTCCACGCGTGTGTCAGTCTAATGTAGTTCTGGCTTTATATTACTTTCCATAAAACTATATAATCATAAGCTTCCATAATTGATGCAGAATGGTGCCAATAAAACAAAAAGTAATGGAAACAATTATTATATTAAAACAGTAATTTTACAGACTAGTATAAAAATAGCCAAAGCTAGCACTGAGCAATATCATTTGTGACTTTAATAAAAATAGTAAATAAAATATTTTTTTATATATCAATATAATTAATAGCTGTTATACATAAACTCTATAATATAAGACAGTTCCAGGCATTTGCACTGTGTGCTTAAATTGTGGTAACTAAGCTACCATAAAGCTATAACTAAATATGATGGGTGAACTGCTTCGGGGCAACGCTATCATTTGTATTCTTGTATCGGATCTCTTTGATGGTCAGTTGCTTTCCTTGGTGTATTCTTTGAAGATGACTTCTCATATCATAAGACCGTGAGAAGGAACGATGACATACGGGACATTGTGTCTTTCCTGCGTGAGAATCCTTGTGCAATGTTAATGAAGTCGGATGCTTGAAACCTTTTGGACACAGTTGACAGCGGAACTTGGCCAGTTCTGATTCTGTAAAATAAAATTGAAATAATGTTAAGACAGCAAAAACTAAGTGACAGATTATATATATGAAAACGAGTCATGACAGTTTTAATTATAACAAATTAGAAACACTCACTTTAGCAATCTATTTACATATTTACAATATTCTCTCAGTCAAGTTTTTAATTAGAATTAAGAACTTGACTGAGATGTTAGGAGATTCTTTAAACACTAACATATTTTTACAATGTTGTAAAAACCACTGTTTTATAACATTAGTTTTGCATTTGTATTCAATGAATTTAAAATAAGTATGACAATTATTGTTAAACTCTCAAGCCCCAATTGAATGGCGGTGTTCACACCCCCGTCTTTGTATTATGTCTCTAATTACGGTATTCAAAATGTTAAATCCTATGTAAATTTGTAGTAAATTAATCAATTTTGTGCACAATACATACCAGAATTGCTTTTTTCTGATAAATCTTCAACTGAAGTAGCCTGTGTATCAACTTGCATCTCCTCACTACTAGTAGACGGGCCCGGTTTCAATTTTACATTCTCATCAGATTTTGAAGCTTCAGGTTGCATTTCAACAATACCATTTTCTTGTTCTGCAGAACTTTTGTTTGGGGGGTTTGTCATTGTTAAAGGCTGTGGAATGTACTCTTCTCTAGAGCTTTGCATTGTCGCTAAATTGATTGGTTCATCGGATAAAACAGGCACAATATCCTCAGTCATTCTACTTGATTTAGAACTTAAATCTAAAGAGACGTTGTCTGTGATTCTCAACTGGCTTTTAGACGATTCTTCCTCCATATTATCAGTCAAACCCTTAACCTCTAAGAACTCAGCAGTAATAAGGAATGATTCCAATTGTTCTTGGAATATGTTCACCTCACCATGGTACATGAAGTTGATTATAGCATTGAGGTCTTCGAACTTGAAGTTTCTGAATATAATCACAGGATGTTGACAAGGGTTCTCTTTGAAAATTTGCTTGAAGTAACTACTACAAGCAGATAACAACATTTTGTGTGCTTTAATTTTGCCACCATCACAGCACAGCGTAACATCCACTAGATCGTTTTCAAAACGGAGAACATTAAACGCTTCTGTTACGTGAGATACGTAATTATTCCAGCGTAAAGAGAATTGCGGTGCATTATTCATCCTATAACAGGTATTTAACAAACCCACTGATGAAATATCGAAAACACTTAATCTACTAATGAGTTTATCACTTTGTTGCGATTATCGACCAGATTTGATAATGGTCAGTTTACTTTTCCGATGTTTCGAGTAAAAAAATATAAGTTTCTCTTTCATTTACACAAAAAGTGGTTGTCAATACAAATGTCAATAAGTTTCATTGCTGTCATTTTGTTTTATGTATTAAATGTCAATTGTTTTTGGAAATCCTGTAGTGCCAGCATTAAAATGTATTTGTAAATATAAGTGAAATTAACTTCACATGAATGGTTTGGTTTGATTTAGAATTATAATACTTTTTTTCATTATAAATAAAAAAATTGGTGAGTTTTTTCTGTTTCACAAGATAAAATGCATATTATTCACAGAGTGTAGGTTCTTTGTGAATTTTTGGTACCCATATTTAAAAATATTTTTCCGAATGCAGTTGTACTTATCCGTAGGATGGGGATATATTATATAACATCCTTGTGCAGTACACTAACCCTGCGTTCCGTAATGCGATAACAGTCTATAAAAGTGATCATATAGCGAACTCGATTAAAACAGCCATAAAATATATGAAAATTGGGTATATTCTACAAGTATTACTCCACGTGTTCACACTTATTCAATAGTTAATATTACAATAATAATATAGTCGGTTCAATAAAGTCGTTGGCGGCCGCGGCCCCAGCAGGGCTATTATGTAACTCTATTGACAACTCAAGTGATGAGCACTCAAACAAAAGTGTACAACAACAACTGTCAAACAGCCTGTTTCGCATTATCTATCTTCAGTGACCAACTGCTATGACGTCATTAGCCACCGGTGCCTTTGATATCCACCGTAACACGTTTTGACAGATGTAATTGTATCGATACTGTTAAAATTGCGATTATGTAAGCTTTTGAAGTTTCGAGTGTACATCAAATTGAAAGCCACTATACAACTTGATAGACACTGCTCTTGGGTAGTGTTTTAGTATTAGGCACCGGTGCCCAAGTTTAGTTTGGCCAAATGTTGACTTATTTATGGGATTGTATTTGTATTATTAGTGAAGAATTTAACACCTAATATTATTTGCATCTGCTGTAGAACAGCGAACACAAAAGAATTTGAGAATTTCACTAAATTCCTATTCTTATTTGGAACGCATAGTACTGTCTTTGGAGATGCCAGACTGGGAACTCATTGCAAATTTTCGTTTAAATAAATGATTTTTATTTTGTTAAGTAGGTTTTTACAAACTCTTTTACACGTCAATTTTATTTAATTTTTTTCGTCTTTTGATACTAGATGAGGCCGGAATAAGGATGGATTCCAATTATTCCAATAGATATTGGAAGAATTTGGCCAGTTTGGCCACAATCATATCACGTTTGTTACTTCTTCACAGTCGGACTGGCTAGATGTATTTTGATGAAACTTGATATAGATATGGACCATATCCAGGAATTGCAGAACAGATACATTCTATTCCTACAGTATATGCCTTTGAGATAACTTTCTACAGTCACATCGATGAAGCCGCTCGCAGAAGCTATATACCTAGGATGATTATTATATTTTCTAGGAATAGTTTTTTAAAGATAATAAACTTAATATGACTAAGTAACCATGGTTTTTTTTTTACATTCTTTCTTTATAAGATGTACATAAATATTGGTTGTTTTGGGGAAAAAATGTAGTTGCAGGGAAGAATTTATGTAAAAAAAAATTTAATAAACATCATGTAGACTATAATCACATTTTTATTGTATGCTATCAATCACAGCATAGGAAACACAAATTAAATTCTTTGAAAATCACAGTAATCACCTTTAATATACCTAGTTTCAAACTTAAACAATATACTATAATAATATAAGCTTTGAGGAACTAAGAACTTGGGGAGATGTGCATTATCCACTCATATTTTGTATAGGGAAACAAAGTGTCATGTACTTTCAGTTACATAAATTAAAAACACAGTCATCATGCTGTTCCAAATCCTTTATGAGATCTAAGAAGAGCGGAGAACTGAAGGATTAACTGCTGCACAATCGGAATCCAACAGGACTGCAACCTCATTTAAGTACTGATGTTATCTGTAATATTAAAAAAATATATATATAATACCATACCGTCTTATATATACCTACCAATGTATAAAAGAATTTAGTAGGTACCTAATGATAATCATTAATAAAACTTTTCTATTGACTAACATAATTCTTGAAACTGGCTGACATAACTCACTGACATTATGAAAACAAATAATTGAAATTTTAGACTAAGCTTCCTTTAAATTCACCTCTTAAAGGGATAAAATAGGGATCCAAAGTTTGTATAGAGATGCCTACCTACATGTGGGTGAAGCGGCTGACAGAATAATATAATAATGGACAATCATTAAACTAACATTTCTTGGTAGGTATGCTTCAGGTAATCCATCCACCACACCAGCGCCGGTGGACCTAATAATTGCCATCATTTTGTTCTCTAACTCATTCAGAGGAATAAGCTTGTTAGGTCCTCCATTGCTTGTGGCTGCATTCCCTTGGCCTTACTCCAAATACTAGAAAGAAAAAGAAAACAATTTGTAACTGAAAATATACTTTCATTCAATGCCTACTATTAAAACTATCCAGATTAATTGTTACCTTATACCAAGCAAAACTATTTAGAATATTAATTATTACCTATATTAAATTAAAATGCACGCTATTTTTGGAGTGATAAATATTGGTAAATAGTCTAAGTAGAGGAACTTTATGTGATGTGGGGTAAAGATGGCAAATGCTTGAAAAATCTGTATTTTGAATGAAAGTTCCAGTAAAATTGTGAAAAAATAAGCTGGTATTTAAATAGCTAAGTACTACCCCATACTCCTAATTATTATTTTAGCAGTAGTTAGATTTACCATTGGCCTGATACTCTGATGTCTGAGTTTTTGGTTCTTCGAGTGTATTTAGCTGGATTGCTAGAGATGAACGGTTCCCGGAAACCGAACAGAATGTGGCTGTTCCGAAGGGCGTCCCAATGCTACATTGAGATTGGATTCCATAAACATGTAACTAGCAATTCCATCTACCTTGCCGAAATCCTTCTTCGGTCAGGAATCTTGAAAATAAAAGTTAAATATTAAGTAACTATTCAAATTTAGGTTAAGTCCATGAAATTACATATTTTAAAATTATTCTTATATATCTATGTATTTCGTGGTGTTACTTACTGTTATTTTAGGTTTTTCTTTCACAAAACATGATATATAGATAATTTTAGTTATGTTTATTTACATAATGTCAAAAAGCAGTTTATAAGCCGAGTAAAATAAAATGTTCTCCAAAGCGCAGGATTGTAACGCGGATGATGCGCTATTCAATTTTGCTGTATAATAGTCGATAAAAACTAGTGCTGTGACGCCATGCGACAAATAGACACCGTTAATTTGTCAAAGCCACCGTAGATTCATAGTCACTTGATGTCATACGTAATACCAATGTAATGAAATGGCTAGTTGGTAACTGAGCTGAGTGGCTATTGAAATGGCAACTGGCCACTGTCTATGGAAAGTTACATAATAGCCCTACAGGTGTGAAGATTTTCGGAATTGTCCGTGGTCTAACAAACACTGTTTAGCCCCACAATCGTTTGTCTAGACGAAAATTTGCGGTTAGCATAGTTTCCAAGTGGTTTGGTTCGCTGTAGAAACGCTAAGCCGCCTGCGCATCCAAAACCGAAATTGTGTAAAATCAAGCTCCAGGTTGGTTGGAGTACACATTTTTCATTACTTTCACGCGGCAACACACCGATAACACCAACGTTTAAAAAATGTAAAACCGGCCAAGAGTGTGTCGGGACACACTCAGTGTTCCGTCATTCCGTCGTTTCCCATCTGTCACAAATTTCTCCCAATGCAATGTAACAGAACACAGTAGCCCATGTAAAAATTTGTAACCCAATTTCCCGAGAAATAGCGCTGTACCCGGTGGTAATTTTGGATTGCGTGACCCGATTTTAATATCTTTGTATTTTTATTTGAAAGAAGATACGTTTAGGTTAAAAAAATATGTAGAAAAGTTAAAAAAAAAATGCTTATAGATATGGTGAATTTACAATTTTAGTTCAGTAATTATTCTTTATATTTTTCCAAAAACTGTTCATAATTTCAGGTTTAAAATAATTTTCCTAGAAAGGCTTTACAAAGTTCTACTTTTGAGATGTTTTCCATCTACATCTACACTCAGGCCCCTCTTCCCCACTGGGCACTATGGGCACGTGCCCAGGGCCCCGCGATCGACTGGGGCCCCCTAGTACCTGTCTGATTACCAAATATTGACCGATATTTAGGTATAACCGAAAAACATTAATTTTGAAAAATCTGATGATAATGACTTACTACAATACCAACGCTTATTAGCTTTAGCTTGCCGCATGCGCATAACTATACCTACCTTGTACAACATAGCTTGAACTTTTTGACAGATGGGTCAGTGATGGGAAACAGAAAATATCTATTGGTGTAAAAAATATGTTGGCTAAATATGTGGCTGTATGTATGTTTTAAACTATTCAAAATAAATTAATTCATTCATCAATCAATTTTATTGCACTAGACATAAAAACATTGGGTAGGTAAGAGACCATTGTTTTCAGTTTTTCTATTTAAATTTTACTTTTTTAAAGCAATAAAAACTACTTAAGACTTTCGGAAAATGATTGAGTCTTTAACAGGTACTTTTGTTCTGTGTGCCAATTCTTATGATTATTAACAATTTTTAAAATTATTAAAATAAGAAAATATTAAAATAAATTATTATAAATAAAATTATTAAAATAAAAAGGGGAATTCCTGACTCCCGATCGTCGTTTGACTTGACGAACGGGAATTCCCCTGTATTTGTCTGCAATGCGATGTTGTGACGTTTGTTTTGTTTGTAGTTGTTACTGACTGTGCTCGAGCTCTGATAAAAGAATAGTATTGTTTGATTAAATCGTCTTCGTAGTCCCTTCGTAACCTTGTTTGTCTACTTTCTTTATCTATTACTAGCGACCCGCCCCAGCTTTGCACGGGTACCTACTGATATTAAATATATTATGCATCTATTATGCAAGTAAACCTTCCTCTTGAATCACTCTATCTATTAAAAAAACCGCATCAAAATCTGTTGCGTAGTTTTAAAGATCTAAGCATACATAGGGACAGAGCGGCTTTTTTTTATACTGTGTAATGATAACTAAATAGTGTTTTCTCAAGGTCATAGGGGCCCCAGATCCTAATGTGCCCAGGGCCTCAAATAGTTTAAAGACGTCCCTGTCTACACTAATATAATAAAGAGGTCATCATCATCATCATCCTACCCTTATCCCATATTACTTGGGGTCGGCGCAACATGTTTTTTTCTTCCACTCTGTCCTGTCACCCGTCACACTATCACTAACTCCCTTTTCTTTCATATCACTTCTCACACAATCCATCCATCTTTTCTTCGGCCTCCCTCTTCCTCTCCATCCATCAACGTGTAAATTCAAAACTCTTTTCGTAACATGCGTTTCATATCTCCTCTTTACATGGCCATACCAAGACAAACGATTACCTTTCAACTTTTCAGTCACTGGCGCCACTTTCAGACTTCCTCTAATATACTTATTTCTTACTTTATCCATTCGCGTCACACCACACATCCATCTCAACATTCTCATCTCCGCTACATGCAGTCTTTTATATAATAAAGAGGTAAAGTTTGTTTTTTTGTTTGTAAGAGGTAATCTCTGGAACTACTGGTCCGATTAGAAAAATTTTAGCAACAATAGAAAGCTGCTTCACTCCTGAGTGATATAGGCTATATTTTATTTACGCGAGCGAAGCCGCTGACTCAAGCTAGTATTTCATAAACTTGTGGTTCAAAAGTTGGAGCCCCTCCTCCTCCGTATATTTACTTTTGTATTTACGTATATTGACTTATTTTTACTTTTGAAGCTATTATTTCCGAAAATATTAACATTATAGAAAAAAATATTTTCCGGAACCCCAAATCATTTTAAAATACCAATCCAACAATATATCACACGTCAGGCTAGAAATGAAAAAAAAAATACAATCCCCACTTTACGTTTTGCCACCCCTAAGTACCCTAATAAAATATGGCGAAACCATAAGAATTCCTTTAAATTATTCCATGACGTGCCACTGCGCAGCCTTTACCGCGCGGGACGTGCGTTGTGCGCGAGGCGCGCGACTTCGACAGTTTTTTTTAGAGTGAGTTTGAGCTGGGAGAAGCTAAACTAACGGCCCGTTCACGACTTCGGTAGGCGGGCGCGCCCCGATGTGAACGGCGTCTCATTAGATGTTTTGCTGAAGCCACACTAATATCAATGCCCACTAACACTAAAGTAGGTGGGTACACTTGAAATTGTCTTAAGTTATTGCCTAACGCCAAACAGCAAATGCCTTTGTCAAATTAATTATCGCGTTAAATCTTTACTACACCTAACGTCATCATCGATTCTAGCGATAATTCTCAACAGTTCTGTCACTAGTGGCAGCAAAGCCGCGCCTATTTCCAGTTCTTTCTATATTCCGTGCTTACGACAAATTCCTTTCCGCACAGTTTAACAGAAATTCGACCATTGGCGCGAGTCGACAATATCGAAGATATTGTTTTTCGGAACGCGGATCAATATTTTTGACAACTGTTCGACATTGACATGTAATTTTGAAGTTTTCTTTCACAGGTTTGAGTTGAGTTGGTGATAAAAATCATTATTCATATTAATATTATAATTAAATAAATAATTACGATTTATTTAAGTTATTTGACTTCTTAAATAGCTTCAAACCAAATCTATTAAAAAATAAAATGGTAAGTTAAATTAATACAATCGGTGTTGCGGAATACTTGAGATTACAGTGGTATCAGCAGTACAAAGAAATCATTTTATTGTAATTTATAGCACGGCCGAGTCAAGGTTCGTACTACGGAAGAAGAACGGGTGAGAAAAGAGAAAGAACGTCAAGAAAAACTTAAGGTTTATAAACATGCTATGCAAAAGATATTTCATAAGGTATGTATTAGAAAATGTAATGGTCTTGGGAACTTTTACCATATTTAATAAAACAGTTAATGTAAAAGTAATACTTTCATTTCAGAGGGAAGTAGGTGAACTAGACAAGGATCTGTTGGAGCTTACTGGAAAAGTGTTATCATCTAATCCTGATATTTATACACTATGGAACATCAGAAGAGAAATACTCATCATTTTCAAGTAAGTATTCTACTTATTTTTTCTAAAAGTGGCCTTCATCATCTTTACATCACCATTCTTTATAAAGGCTAGTGGGATATGGATTTTAAAAGCTTACTAATAATTGTCACCATAATGTCATTACAGCTATTAAATTAAATAAATTCTATTGTATGTTTACATTTTTATAGTGCATTGTTTTTTTTTTTAAGTTATTTTATTAAGTAATGGGAAAATAAAATGTTAACTGTTTCTTCTAATCATGTGTAACATCTAGTCTAACAAGTGCTTCATTTTGCAATTCAAGTTTCTAACAATTCTAGTCTAATAAGTGCTTCATTTTACAAATAAGTCTAACAAGTGCTTCATTTTACAAATACATTCACAGAAAAAATGATGACAACGAAGAACTGTCTCAATTGTATGATGCTGAACTGCATTTAACAGAGTATTGTTTGAAAATAAACCCAAAATCATACTGTGCTTGGCATCAGAGGGAATGGGTGCTCACTACCAGGTCAGACCCCAACTGGGAAAAAGAACTGGCTCTATGCAATACATACCTGAAGTTGGATGAGAGAAATTGTAAGTTTCTAGCAATTGTGTAATGCTCCAGATTTGATGATAAGTGTTAAAGTTAAAAAAACATTATACATTAACATTATTTACTTAGCTCTTGTATACTAACGGGAAGTTCAGTCCAATGTGTTCATCACAGTTACTATAAAACTGCAATGTGTGTTAGTATTTATGTCCTAACACACACACTTTTATAGCAAAATTGCTCATATGAGCTTTTTTCATTACAGTCTGTTGTATTTTGGGCATCAATCTAAATGTAAAATGTAAAAATAAATAAATAAATAAAAAAAAATGAAAAATGTAAATGTTTAAATGTAATGACAAACTTGGCTCACTAGCCCTGAAATATACTATTCCTACCATGTATCAAAATGACCAGATTTCTACTCACTCCTAGAATTCTGACATGAATGCTACTTATTAAACTTTTGAGACCCAAGTGAATGCTGGCTTTGCACACCTATTATCTTTCCTTGTCTCTAATTACAGTATTCAAGAGGTTAATATGAATATGACTTATTATTTTCCAGTTCACACCTGGGATTACAGAAGATTTGTTGTCAGACAATTCAAACCATCATTGAAAGATGAATTTGATTACACTACGGAAAAACTAATGGACAATTTCTCTAATTATTCTGCTTGGCATTACAGGAGTAAATTGCTTGTAGAGCTTTATCCTGACTTAGAAGGTTGGTATTAGTAGAATAATCATAAGTTTTTTAGTTAAACACTAGTTGCAGCTGAAGACCACAGATCAAGATATCAGCTTAGCATGTGCTGACTGCAAATAACTCATAAATATATGTTATGAAAAATTATCTCGGCTTAATTTTTTTATTAAGTGAGCCATACTAAAAGTTTTATCTAAGCTCTTATCAATATTGTCGTACATTGTATTGAGCCCAATTATTGATTGTGAAATGGGAAGTTGTCATATTTGTTATGAATAAATAAAAAAATCCCTTCTGATCTGAATGCACAATGCTTATAGTTCTTCTGTAGGGCTAGAAATTATATTACATGAACAGTGATAAATAATTATATATTTTCATTAAATCTTTTTTTTACCAGGTGGGCGGCCGATAGAGGATAGTCATCATAAACATGAGTTGAAAATGGTACAAAGTGCAGCATTCACTGACCCAGATGATACCAGTGCTTGGTTTTATCAAAGATGGGTCCTAGGTAAGCTATTTATTGGAATTATTTGATAAAAAAACTAGGTACCTCAGTACCTGTAAGTGTTTGTGTGCTGCTTAAACAAGAGAGATTGGGACAGTAAACTAATGCTAGCTTTTTTTTGGGTTAGTTTGCGTTTTCTTGTTGTCTAAATTGAAAAATAAAATTCTAATTTCCAGGAGCTGTTAGAAAAAATATAGAAATGGCAGTTTTTGTTGTTTCGCCATTAAAAACGACGATAGCATTTAGTAGGCCCGTCAACCAGTCATTTGTAGCATCAAAGACGCATCTGTTCTTTGGTAAGGAATTAGTAAATGGAGAGTGGCAGTCTCTGACAGGGCCTCAATATGATGTTTTATGGGTTTTAAAACACAATGCGGACATCACCGAGGACTTAGATGTAAAGGTAATAATTTTATAATTATTTTTTTATTATTATAGCAAAACATATTGGACAGGATGGAAGTAGGTAAATAATAAAAACATGAATAAAGAAAAATCAATAACTTTATTGTAACTTTACACTTCACAGATGGAGTATGAGAGGGAAGATGGAAATATACAAATAATTCCTTCTATTAAATATAATACAAATACTTATATTGGTAAAGGTGAAATAAATTTCGAAAAAAAATATTCGAAACCAGTTGTTGAGGAGCTAAATAACCAGCTGGAGGCCTGTCGTCAGTTGCTGGCTATGGAACCCGACAATAAATGTAAGTATAATAACCAATTACTTGAAAAGTAAATGTCATTGGTCAGGTCATGTTTTCCATTATTGAGTATAGGAACAAATTAAGTCCCGTGGTGCTTTAGTGAGAACGCCATGGCATCTTCAGTTCGTACAGTCAAGAAAATGCATGTAGCTCATCATACAGTTTTTTGACGTGATGACGCGATCATGGCGTTCCAGTAAGGCACAGCCCTAATGCCTAAAAATTATCGAGGTATGATCGATCGCTCGAGATTAACACTAAGTAAAGGGGCGAGACAGTAAAATTTTGCACGGCCTAGCACTCGGCACTATGTTCTTACGTACCGAGTATTCGGCCGAGAGCACTGTCTCGCCTGTTTGCTCAGTACATGTGATCAAGGATTCAAAGCATTAGATACATAATGCGGCGTACGCTACGCGTTTAACAAAATATAACTTTATTTACTACTCGAAAAGATACACACTTCAGATTGTGGACGCTGTGTGGTCAAACATATTCGGAATTCTCAAAATTAAATGTGTATGTTTTCGTTTAAATAAAGATATATTGCGTAGCATCGCTTCGCGTAATATCTAGATGTGAATGACCCTAATCAAATGAGACTGTGGTAATCTTATATATAAAAATGAATCGCAAAATGTGTTGGTAAGCGCAAAACTCGAGAATAGCTGAACCGATTTCGCTAATTCTTTTTTTGATGTGTTTGTTATTGTCAGAAGAAGGTTCTTATGAAAAAAAAGGATAGGGCAAAGTAGGTTACAGTTAGGTAGGGTAGAGTGGAATAGAGTAGAATAATCTGTTGCCGGGAGCGAAGCCGTGGGCAAAAGCTAGTATCCTATAATATTACCACAGTCTAGTATATATACACACCTTAGTGGCGTTTTAGCTTACACATCTGTAGCTATTTACAATATTTTGTACCAAGGATGCAGACTCGTCTGATTCAATTCTATAGATAGTTTACAATTTACATTTTTCTATAGATAGTTTACAATTTTCATTTCTTATTTTCAGGGACTCTTCTTACCACCACAGTTTTTCTTCATTGTATAGATGCAAAACAGTATCATAAGGAAATAATAGACAATTTACACACATTGAAAAATATTGATAACTTGCGTGCTGGCTACTATGATGATTTAATTACTAAATGGAGTATAGAAGATCAACTTATACAGGATTATAAAAAAGATAGTCTAGATTTCAAAATTATGTTTGCTGACAAAGTTAGCAGTTTGCCACATTTGCAATACTACAGTCATTGCGAAAATGTGGATTTATCTAATCAGAATTTAATATCAAACATTTTGCCTGCCTTAGAATTGCTTCAAAACTGTAAGGTAAGCCTTATTTAATTTACATTATAGAAACAAATCAACTGGTTTCATTTGCTTTATCATGTTTTATTTTCCAGTTTTATCTAAAGCTTATTTTATTTTACAGAAATTATCATTAGCAAATAATCAACTGACAACATTAAAAGGTTTCCCTAATTTGAACCTGGAAGAATTAAATTTAACAGGGAACAGTGATTTAGTTGAAGAAGTGGAGTTATTTAAGGAAAAATGCAAATATTCAGTGATTTTTTGAAGAATGTGTTGACATAGATCTTTGGTGGTAAAGATATTTTTAAAATATATATTTTAATATAAGTATTCGAAATTTAATCAGATAATTAGATTTTTGTAACACTGAATGTGGATGGGAGACAGATGCTTAAAACACAGACCATTGTGCAACTGATAATTATTATGTATTGCATTTTGCCACTTAACCCAACCACATGGTGCCTACTTTTGTAGCCTATAGTAGTTGGCAATACCATGTCTACAGTTAAAAACCTGTAGCAGTGGTATAACCAATTCTCTTGTTTGTGTAATAAAGGCAGTAACCAAATCACTATTGACAAAGAGATTATTCCAAAAAATTATAATCATAATCGATAGTCACTTGAACAGAAAATTGTCTACCATTTTTTTCTGGCAAAGTAAACAAGATAGCAATATTTTTCTAATAATGCTACAGATTTAATGTCAATAACATAGTCTAAAATAATAATTTGTAAAATAGATAGG
This sequence comes from Mythimna loreyi, assembly GCA_029852875.1. Lineage (NCBI taxonomy): Eukaryota > Metazoa > Arthropoda > Insecta > Lepidoptera > Noctuidae > Mythimna > Mythimna loreyi. Next base: position 10,594,411 of record CM056786.1, read on the forward strand.
AAAAAAACTCTTAAATCAATAAAAAAAATATGTTTTAAATAAAAAAAAAACAATTGTTACATTCTTAACTATTATATAATTCAGTATTTAATGAACTTATTTCAAAGCACCTTATGCTTGCAGCTTCATTCATGCTGTTGATATTTAATTAAGCTTTGATGTGATTATAATTGTTATTGATTTTTTATTTGAAGCTGTAAGTACTAATAATAATAATAAGAGCTATCACTTTCTTCTAAGTTTATTGTTTGCTCTAAGTACATAACATTTATGATTGTATTGTATAGATCAATTATTGTAACAAAAAATATTATATTTGTTTTTATTAATTTACCAACTTAAGGTGAAAGTTATTACTTATTTCTATTAAATTATAGTAACTGCAGAAATATTTATCTCCAGTAATATCCTTTAACTTTTAGCTGCATTCCACTCAAACCTAGCCAGCTTTACATTAAGCTTTTGCCAAGTTTAAATTATGTATCTGTACTGTATGCTTTTCCCTAAGTAACCTTTTCTAATACATAAGCCAACTTATTCCAAAAGGCGACCTAAATGTAGTTCCTGGTACTATTACTAGGTTTGATACCAATTAAACTTTACTTTAGGATGCGTTTTGGAATAAGGCAGTAGATGTCCACTTTAAAAAAAAGTTTTTATTTCATTTCTTTATCAACAATACTCTCCTCTATCAAGACATTTTATTGTTTAGAAAAATATATCTATTATTATTATGTTTAATAACACATATTGTTTACTTACCTTGAACTTGTCAACATTTAAATTAGAATTTGTAATTTAACACATTTTGTGACAAGCAAAAGGCATGTTAAAGCTAGACAAATTTGCTGGGAGCTATAATTGGTTATACCAGCTGATTACTTTTGTTGGTGTGAGCATCATATTACAAGATTTAGTTAGTAAATGTGAGCTCTAGAGCTAATGAGTGCCTACTGTCTGTTACAATAGTCCCAAAGATTTTATGAGTTAAATAAAAAGAATATATTTAAATGTGACACTTTTAAATAATAACAGGATAGGGCTTTAATTTCAAATATATTAACATATATTTATTTATAAAGGTTTATCATGCTGAAATCTATTAACATGGAAATAAATTATTATGAAATAATAAGTGATTTAATATTTTTATCCTCTCAAAACAACTTACCAGATCTTAAGTTTTTTAAAGTTATACACAACCTCAGCAACAGGTTTCAACAATATGTCTTCATCCCAAAATAATTTGCCACATGCTTCACATAAAATTGCTGATTTACTTAGAGCAGATAGTTTACTAGCATTATGTATGTTGATGTTCACTCCTTTATTTGTTGTCAATACACTTTTTGAGTAAACAACTGGTTGATACAAATCTTCATCACAATCAGAATCACTCAGGAAATTGTCACAATAAGCTGTTTCATCATCATCATACCCACCCCCATAGTTATCTGCTTGATCAACATTGTCAGGTTTTAACAGTCTTTGGTATTCAGTACACATTTTTACAACTTCATCTGAATTTAGTTTTCTGAAATCTTTACTGTTACAATTTATACAAAAGCTGAAAAGATTGTCTTGTTCCACTTTTATGTTGAAATTATTGAATATTTTTCTTAACTGTTGTATAACTGTGTCTTTACCAACTTCTAATATAGAACTTTGTGGATAGTTTGCTGTTGGTGTGTGTTTAAGTTTACATAACAGTACGAGGCGTTCCTGTGATATAGCTAGGTTTATCACATCATGCCATAACATTGTTGATGGTATCACAATTGTGTCGATTCCACAGTATCTTAAATATGGCATTAAATGAGACAGCACAGGTTCCACAAGAAATTTCACTTCATGCACTGATCTAGATTGTACCAAAGGTACACTTGTCAGAAACCTGTCTACAACTTTAGGTTTCTTAGTGCATTTCTTTTTGCTCTCTAACATAACATCATTGCATATTTCCTCAAAATTTATTTGTTGCTCTAAACATAGTTTCTGAAGATAATCATATATTTGTATGAGCACATGGGCATCTAAAGCAGCATACAGTATTTGGGTATTTCGCAGTGGTCTTAATTCCCAATTAGAACACTGTTCAGATTTTTCTAGAGGTAGGCCAAAACATGACTGTACTAGACAGCTGAGGCTGTTTCCCACATTGTCACTGTTACCAGGTAAGGTAAGTCCATTGTTGAGAAGACTCTTCCACAGAGTGCCAAGATCTAGCAGCCCTTCACCTTGTACTTTTATGTTCCCCAATCCTACCAAAGATGATTTCATTTCTTTTAAGTCCTGTTCTAGTCCAAATCCTACTTTAATAATTTCTGCATTGTCCAAAAATTGTTTATGGAAAGTGTACCAAAAGCTTTGGTATTCTGGTTTGTTCAGTACTAGAGCGTCTATAAGATAAACTTTACAGGTAGTGGCAATTTGTATTAATGCTACTTGAGACTGTGTAGCTCCAAATGAAGGCTTCCATTCACAATCAATGCTTACAACACTACTCTTAACAACATCTGATATCATTAGGTCATAGAACTTTTCTCCTGTATCAATAAGTGTAATCTGATCTTCATCTAGACAGAACTTGTAATACTCTTGAGGTTTTTGTGGCAAATTCTCATTTGTATCCCAGTTCTCTTCTACAGGATCATTCAAAGAGATTTCTTTTAGTGCCAGAGGTAAGTCACTCTCTGCCATGTTTAAGTAAGAAGCCCACTTGAGAGCTTCACTTCGGTCATATTCAACTAACATTTCAATAAATTCTTGACCAGAACCAGCATTTTGCTTCAGTGAATCTTTAACCAAGTCCTCCCAAACTGATGAACTGACATTATGCTCTTGATATTTTTGATGTATTAAGTATCTTAATCCACCAGTTGTGCGATTTTTACTAAGATTCTTACATGTTTCTATGGGAATGTTAAACTTATTGCATAAACGAGCTACCAGTTTTCCAAGTGGTTTATAATGCAGTTTATCATATCTGACATGAGAAATTTTATTGTCATGGATGTAATGTTGTACATATTCTCTGATACTAATTGTTTTGTCCAGTAATTTATCCAGAAAAATTAATAACGGCTTTACCTGGCTAGGACATTCATTTAAATACTCATCAATTAAATTTGACTTGTCTTGCAAAATCAATGGGAACACAAGGTCTTCAACTGGTATTTCATCAAACAATTCCATTGATATTACAATTTGAGATGCTTGCTTGCAGTTGTCCTTGCTGACCATATCTTTCACTATAGGTAGAATTTTGTCTTTAATTGTAGATATCCTGTATGTTTTGACAGTCAGACACAGAAAATGTTGGTTCCTTTGTTGTGTAGCTATATGGAATGCAGGCAGTTTTAAATCGTCGTCTGGTAAAATCTCACTTGTCTCGGACCACTTCAATAAAGTTTCCATAATAAAATAGGGTAAAGTTTTTGGCTTGCAATCTTTGTAATCATCACATTTAATAACAAAAACTAATGCTAATCTGTATCGTTCTTCTGCACTTTGGAAAAAGGATTCGATGTGAGTCTCTATGGCAGGACTTCGCTTCCATGTTTTCCATGTTACTTTTAGTTGCTCCAGCCATATTTTGGAATTGTCATCGAGATCTACGTTCAGACCTATTGTCCGCAAAGAATCTTCGATTGAAGGTACTATTTTAATGGATTGATTCTTACTGACTAGTTTATTAATATCCATCGTAATAAATGTCTTTATTTAATTCTTCTATCTAACAATATACTGGTACAAAGTTGGATCAGCAGTTCATGACATAATTTTAGTTTCAAATGTTGATGAATATCAACTGTTTCTATCTTAAACTATTGAACACAATTATTGGCAGCACAATAACTTAACTATTTATTATTGCTGTTTACTGGAACTTATGTTAATTAATCTTCGAATACGTACGTAACTAGTTCTCTCTATTTTGTATTTTTTATTAGTGTCGTCCTGTCAATTTGACAAAAGTCACTTTTTTAATTTAGGTGCTCGTAAAGGATGGCTATAGTCTTTTCGTGATATTGCCTAGTCTTACAATGCGTTCCAAATACAGCAATAATTTGGCGAGTCTGAAGTTAGGCTCTGCAAACTCGGATTTCGCTATGAGCGGCATTTTGTTAGCTAGTGTTTTTAGACAGCTAAATCAGAGGCGTACCTACCGCCGATTCTGCCGTATCAAATGATAGGTGCGGTGCCCCAGGCTTCAGGTGCCCGACGACGTAAGAAAGAATTCGCAAAAGTTATTCACAACTACCTCGACCAAGCAAGCAAGCTTTGTAAAACATCATTTTTTTATACTGTACCCCCGTGGAATTTTTAACAGTTGCACTGTTCTAAATCGTACTAACGACGCGTTCGTGAAGAAGGATCGTATTGGCAAGTTTCAATTTTCGTTCGATTTATTTATCTAAATAACACATAAGATTAGGCTTGCTCTAGCCGTAACGTTGGGAACAAAAGATTAAAAAAAAATAGAAAGTATGGGGTAAAACGAAAACTGTTTTTAAAAAAGCGGTTCAAAATGGAATTAGTGCATGTAGACACATGCACTCACTCTAGATAGACCCTTTTTTTCGTCAAAAGCTATTATATCGCGAATCTAACCAACGAGCAATGTCACAATTATATTCAATAGCCTTTATATTTTGTGACTATTAAAGGACATTGACCATCCATGTTGGGCCAAGTGCTGCCCAGAATGAACACATAGTGTATTATGTACCTTAGGCTAACACTAGTCTGTAAACGAAAGCTCATCAAAATCTGATCGAGGAGATGTGAGGAAAAAATATTTTTTGTTAAAATTTTTTATTGGTGAAAAATGACATCCAATGATATACGTACCGTAATTATTTTAAACAATTACTTACTTTGTTATTACAATCAAGTATTTTAAGATTTCTGATTTTCAGTATTGATTTACATTAATAATACTCACAGTTATCTACTTGATATTAAACAATGAATTACAAGCATTGATATAATTTGTTGACATCGTATGATCTATAATTATTCACTTAATAGTCATCATCGTCATCGATTACAATTGTATCAAGAAACAGAGCAGGACCCGAAATAGCGTCTTGGTGCCTAGCCCATCCTAAAAACCAAACCAGACACATAATATGAGTATAATTGCCAATTGTTCTGCGGCCTGTGAAACATGAGCAGCAATAGTTTCTTATGCACTATATTCCACTATTGTCCTGATGTAGGTATCAATATATAGCAGTGGTAGATTTTCGACACATATGTCTACTCTTTATGTCTCGTATGAGTTGGACATTACTGGAAGGCATAGTTAATGCTGACAGATCGTTAAGATCTCCGTGTTATGTTGGATAAGAAATGATCCACTGCTGAGTACTTGTTCACGGTTATAACTGGGTGCAAGTTTTATTTGGTAGGGTCCTACAGCGAAAAGGGTAAATTCTTCAGCGGTCAATATTGGAAATGTGGTAAAATTATTCCGCTCAAGAGTAATATTTTCGAAAGGGGCTCTATTTCGGTTAATTCTTTTTTCGTCCACGTAATCTGTCAAGCCCCGCTTGGAAAGAGCATCGGCGTGCCCTTCTGAGGGCGATCGGCGGCGGCCCTTGGTTCAGGCCATGGTCCGCAACGAGGAGGAGTGGCAGGCGGTCGCCTCCTTCTGCGAGGGAGTAATGCTAGTGAAGGAAGAGGCCGACCGCATAAGGCAATAGCAACGGCGCCCTCGCAGTAGCCGTCGCCACCGCGATCCCGCCGATATCCGGCTACCGTAGGCGCGGGATTGCAGACGGCGAGCAATAAGTAGCTCGCCGTCCGGTCCTCTGGCCGAACCCAAGTCGTCGACGACGCGCACTGTTCCCGCGCACCTCAAGAAGTTGTCAGCAAACTGTAGGGGCCCTACAGGGTCGAAGCCTCCCGGCCGAGGGTTGAAGGGAAAGCGTTACACCAGAGCTCTGGAACTAAGGAACGGGGTAGGTGGTTTAGGCCGGTGTTCACCAACACTAAATCGGCCGTTTAAATATTAAGGGTCTCAGCACACATATGGGATCGGAAAGGGATCGTCACCGTATCGCCTCGAGCCGTTCAGAATGGTTTGTATTAAACTCCCTACTGCAACGCACACTAATCGGAATAATAACGTAATCGCCTCGCCTCGGAACAGGCTCCGAACTTGAATTCCCGCGCTTACGGCTCATCGTCCCCGCGCTTACGTTTCTCCGTCGTTTCTCCGTCCCCGCGCTTACGTCTCTCCGTACCCGAGCTCACATCTCTTCGTCCACCCTTTCCCCTTTCCCCTCCCGCGACTTGCCTGCTAAAGACGCCGCCATTCGCAAGGAGTATATCATTCGTGTTGCGCGTATGTTTACCAAGACATAACCGTGCGTTACACTTAACGTTTGGATTCAAACTGATCTGGTGCCAACCAGGTCAGCCAGGGGGCGGCGAGGCGTAAGCGCGGTGTCGCCTAGCCGTAGCCGAGTTGACGTACAGGCGCTGCTGATACGCTTTCGTTACGTGCATACGGTAGGTTGACGCCTGGTTGACAGCGAGGCGAAAGGCGTTACGGTTACGATCCCTTTCCGATCCCATATGTGTGCTAAGACCTTAAATCGGTTGTTTAAGCAATTTTTCCTGTTCACCAAAGTCTAAACATCGGTTACTGACGATAACCGGATGATTATCTTAACAGAGCTTCAAGACGTTGTTTAAACGTTGGTTACTGTGATTTGACAGAACTTTCGTAGGTTATATTGTTTGATTTATCAACGAAGTACCTATTTATCAGTGAAAAATAACGGATTTTAATTTTATGATGGGTGGTGAATACTATCTCAATATGTTTACTATTTGTATCAGTTAAAAACGATGACAACAAGACTTGGGATCTTTTAAAATCGTCACAATTTTTATGAAAAATTTTCAACAATATCCATGTACTTCATGACAAGCTATGCTAATAGTTTTCTCATGATTGGTAAATTAGTAGTACTCTGTGTTTTATCTTTCATCACCTAAAACTTTTTAACGGGTTTCAAGGAATGAAATCTTATGGAAAAATAAGACGAAATATATTTTATTACGTATTTATATTGTACATACTTACTAAAAACTACATGCATTTTTGGTATCTAAGGTCCTTTTACTTATTTACTAACACTCACTCAATGCCACTATCCTATTATTTACACAGAACCTTAAAACATCGTACGACGCACACACCCACAAATATCGTGATTCGATAATTTTTCGACGTACGGTTTTGTTTCTCCGTCGTTTTGTTTAAAAATATATTTACAACAAAAATTCAAAACACAAAACTTCACAAGACCATCAAAATGAACACTGACAGTCAAGAAAGAGCTTGATAATAAACCTTCCAATGCAACATGTGTTTCTCGTAAACCCAAAGAAACAAAGAACAGCAACTTTCACAGTTTATGGTATCATCTATTATCTGGCCATATTAAAAAATTGTAAGCGTGAACGAGATTGCAAGATGTACCCTTGCAATTTCATTTGGTAGTATTGTATTGCTCATTAATTCATTCAAAAACGCTCTGTTATGACTCGGTTTGGTAACCGAACGCCGAAAGATGATGGTGAACACGAAAAAACCGCTCCCTGTTTAACAAGTGTTTAAATATTAACAGGCCGATTACGAAATCAATGGTTAAATTCGTTTCGGTGAACATGATCCTAAGTCAGAGAAGAGTAAGAGCGGGATTCGTCATTCGATGATTTTTGATTTTTACCTACCATAAAAAAAAGCCGGTGGGCATTAATTAGAACTGAGTATTAATTAGAACTGGTTATCGAGCCGAGCGAGATTATGTTTGATGGAATATGATTATAATGGAGTTACATATTATTTTTGTGTAAAAACATTTTATTAAAATAATAGTTTTTTTTTTTGTCAGTAAATTAATTTATTTAGTAAACTGTACAAATAATTAGATATCTAACCTTAAAACTACATAACCCTAATTAACTTAACTAAAAATACCTAATCTAATAAAGCGTCAAAAAACTCTTCCGCATCGCTGTCGACCGGTAAAGTGCCCAAAAGGCTGGCCGCATTGCCACGCTGTATGGCAATGCTTATTCTTTGCCCAAGGTAAAAGCCAGCCCTTGGGTCTTAAATAATAGTTAACTAAAATCGCCCTAGAAATCTTAAAAACAAAACTAAAAAAACCCAGGGTCCGATTTTTTTTTTAATATTTTTTTAATTGTATTATAATGCCAGTAATCATTTGGAAGCACTCCCATGAGTGGGCAGCATATGGCCCAGAACCGGTCAATGTCCTTTGGTCAGACTCTCGATAAAATCGATTTTGACGCTATTCGGAACATATCGTAAATGTCATCGTTTGACAGGGATGACAAAACAAATTTATTATCTGTTCCGTGCGTTCCAAACGCGACTATCCTATTATTAATACCATAAAAAAGATCACATTATGCGATTTATTTCGTGTAAATAAAAGACAGATGGAACATTTCATGCTAAAGAATTAACGTTCATCTATACTCGACAATCGGAACGCATAGTGACTTTTGTTTTTGCAAGTTGTAAGAGTTGATGGAATTGATTCAAGAAATTATTGTGTGAATCGTGTTGATCATCTTAGCTTCAGATATTAATTACTCAGGATTATTTAGTTTATAAATTGGTTTTCAATAAAATATAGAAAATGGAGCTTTCTGTAGAAGGTAAAACTCCCGAGTACATGGAATTGGCTGGAATCAAGTTCAAGCTTAGTTTGCCGCAGCTTAAAGATGACCCGAAGTTAAAAGAACAGCTTTTGCAAGGAATTAAAAATGGTAACATGGCTCCTTACTACAAAGAGGTTTGTACTGACCTTGGGTGGCCATTTGATCAAAAGTTATTTGATGCTATGGCAAAGGAAAACCAGGACAGGTTATCCAAGTTCAAAGAAGATGATTCAGAAACACCTGTTTGGCAAGATCGGTGAGCTTTTATATACTATTTCGTTTCTAGATTTCGTAATAGATTTATCTAATGTTTACTGACAATTATTTCCTATCCAATCTTTACTTGGAGTTAGTAGTTGCTATATCTATTTTAAAATCAAATCCAAAATGTTTCAGGTTGGACTATCTTTGCTCTATTGGGGACAAAGAGGCCGCTACTGCCCTGGCTACCACTAAGTATGAGGATGCAACACTGACCACTAACAGACGGCTGGATGCTGTATTTGCTCTGTTTAGAATTGCTTACTTCCATGGCTGTAATGTTAAGGAAATGGGCAAGAATATAAATAAGGTATGGTGTCATTTGTTTTTTTTTTTTATAATAATCTGATGACTTGGCAGATATTTTTACATAACCTATTTCATTTAGTCCACAGGGGTAATCTTTTGTTTGGTAGCTTTTCAAAAATTTGCAGATTGAAGGTTTATCCTCACATATCAGTGCTGTGACAGGGATAGGTCAAAAAAGTTGGTCTGTTCATACGCATCAGTCACCTTGGCAGTATAATTTTTATCCAATGTATTTCCATTTTGGTTTTTATTATACTTGCAATCCATATATTTCGGGTTAGTCAACTATCTATCGCAGGGTTGTGCAATCTATCTATATATACATAAAAATGATTCCTATTTTCCTTAGTCACATCATCTTGCGTAAATGGCTGGACCGATTCCGCTAATTGTTTTTTGGTTTTGTTTATTTCTGTCAGTAGGTTTTTATGAAAGAAAAATAATGGATAGGTAGGTAGTGTAAGTAGTTAGATAGGATAGAGTAGATTGGGAGTGAAACTGTCTTTATAAAATGAAAAATCAATAAAATTGACAAACTGCAAGGAGAAATTATGAACATGTGTATGCCGCAAAGTGCAGTGTAGGATCCAAATACTTGTATAAATAGCATTCTATTGTACCTAAATCACATGCATTGGCACTGACATAGACTTGCAATATTTTTTTAAATGCCAGACAAATCTATTCCAGTCAAGCCTATATTGTATAACCATGTTGTAAACATGTTGTTGGAAAAGGCAACATAAAGACAAAGACATTTTTTGGGATTGCTTATCAGAAGATAGCGCAAACCTGAGTGACAGTGTGAGAATCAACAAAAATTACTGGTCTCAATCGAAGTAGGTGTCTGGATGTAACCATAGTATAATGGGTTCAAGTTATTTTCCGCGTTCTTTATTCATCTTTTATAACATTTAAGCAAAGTAGTTAGCATTCAGCCTAAGGGAGTGTTCAAGTATTATGTAATGGAATTTTTGAAGATTTTTGACCCCCTCTCCCCCCCTTGTAAAGCAACGTAACATTTATCTGTACCCCCCCTCCCAAACTCTAAACGTTATGTAACACTCAAGTGACCATTTTTAAATTTCATTATTTTTTAGCTTTTCTTTAGCCGTTGTCGACGACCAGACTAATACAATCAAGGGATTCCTCAATGAAAAGTACTACGTAAATGAAAAGTGTTGCCAATTGGGGAGTTTTGATTCCTTAATTTATTATTTAAAAAAAAAAAACAATGTTACGTAACGTGTTGTAATAGAGACCCCCTCCCGCCCCTGTAACGCATCGTAACGTTTGACAAGACACCCCCTCCCCCCAAATTGCGTTAGGTAATACTTGAACGCCCCCTAATATACAATAGAATAAAAATTTATTGTTATTCCAGGCCCATGAGCTTGTCGACAAGGGTGGAGACTGGAGGTCCAGGAACAAACTGAAGGCATATGAAGCTATCTATTGTTTGGCAGTCAGAGATTACAGCAAGGCAGCAGACTTGTTCATTGACTGCGTGTCCACATTTGAATCCTACGAGCTGGTTGATTTTGGTACGTATTTTTTATTTTCCTGGTTGGCTTATTCTTGCAAGGATGTGCTATAATTGCATCCTATTGATTAAATGCACTTTCTTTCATGTATATTTGATTGATCAGTTTCATTATTACTAATTTTCTTTAGTAGGTACCTGTTAGTGAAGACATTAACCTACTCGAGTATCATAATTTCAGACACCATGAATCTTTCGACTACCGTAATTATAGACACAATTAAAAGACAATAGGTGTGTCCTTTTGGGGCTTAATTAATTAATTGAGTTCTTATATTGCTGTGCATTAAAACTCACAAATACTTCAATATTTATATTCAAATCCTCTCTACTATACTGTCCTTATTATATAAGATAAAGTTAAAATAATAGGTATTTGTACTAGACACAGCTTCTGTAATCATATTCTATTACTTTTACAGGAACAATCATCCAATACTGCGTGCTGGCTTGTGCCCTGGCTCTGGAGCGCCACGCTCTGCAGTCAGCCCTGAGGCGCCAGGGAGCAGCGGTGCAGGCCCTCCGCTCTCGCTTCCCTGAACTTAGGGAATTGGTTGAGTCCCTGCATGAGTGTCGCTATGCAGACTTTTTGAAGAGTCTTGCTTGGGTACTGTATTAAACTGCAAATTATTATGAATGTGGCAGGTTGCTATATGTTAGGTTAGGTTATGTTTTTGTGCACAGGTTAAAAGTAGTTTTTTACAAAACCACATCAATATTAACTTCTATGTCAAAATTAGACACTGTCAATGAATAATAATTAATAAATTATTGTATTTTTTGAACTGCTGGCCTAAAAAATAATTTATTTCTTCAGGTGGAGACTCAAATCTGTGTAGACCCAGTATTCAGGCCGCATTATCAGCATTACGTGCGTGAGGCTCGTATAAAGGCGTACGTTCAGCTGCTACGCGCGTACCGTTCGCTCAGCCTCGACAACATCGCTGACACCTTCGGCGTCTCCCGGGAGTTTGTTGAGGAGGAAATCTCCAAGTAAGTGATGTTTCTACTATACCAGTTTTTTTTTTATGGTAGGCAAAAATTATCCAATGGCGAATCCCGTTCTTGGGCGGAGCGGGAAACATTGTCAGACTCCTCAGTAGGAGTCTGTACTAAACACCCCACCCCGTTCCTTCTCTGCCCTTCGCACTGGGGCCAAGCCTTCCATTCAGATGAGACCCTGGGCCCCAGTAGGCTTCGACCCTTTTGCAGTTTCTACTATACCAGTTTACAGTTAGTTCTATAAAGTGGTCGCGAACATGTACGTTCAGCTGCTAAGGGCTTCCTAATTGCGGACAACATTGCGGACATCATCGGCGGCTGGGTGGCACCTCCTGCAGTTTCCCAGGGATGATTGACAAAAAGATTGTTACCTAGATACCTAGATAGGTACTTGATTTTCTTGGGTGGATGTTTTTTAACTACTGTTTTAACACTTTTTTGCTGCTAGGGGTGACCTGACATTTGTCTATACGCGTAGAACTCGAACGACGAATCCGAATCCGTATGAATGGCCAAAGCGTGCTTCTTGCATTTAAACTGTTTACTTTGTCTTTCATTTGGAGTAGGAGATACCGAATACCAGAATCAAACATTCTTGGATTGATTCACTAATGAACTGCGCATTTTTCTTTTATTCCATGTTTAAACATTTCATTTGAAGTGAAAGATGCAAATGAACGAAAAATGTATAAAGAAAAAGGTAGACAATACGATACGTATACGATTTCTTCTATCGTATTTGTTAAATCTATAGCAATGTTGAAAAGGCTATGCTCAGAGAGTATCCTTGCGTGATTGAATTAGAAATGAAGATATCCGCAAGAGGAGTTTCCGACATAGCGAAACGGTAACGGAAGAATCGCCAGGACAAATTGCACTCAAAACAAATGACCGCTGGGGCCGGAAGGTTCTGGATTGGCGACCGCGTACCGGAAGACGCAGCGTTGGATGGCCTCCCATAAGGTGGACCGATGACAGGGTTGCTGGAATTCGATGGATGCAAGACGCACGGGACCGGTCTGTGTGGCGGTGTTTGGGCGCGGCCTATGTCCAGCAGTGGACGTTTTTCGTCTGAAATTATGATGTTGATGATAGTAATGTTATTAAAGCTGAAGAGTTTTTTTTTTAAGAGTTTGTCAGCGCTAATCTCAGGAATTAATTGGAATTGAAAAATTACTTTAGTGTTGGCTAGCCCATTTATCTGGTGATAATGGCAAAAAGGCCGAAATGATAAGCACAACCAGAAAATGACCCCTAGTATCCAGCAGCCCACCCTTGACTCCGGTAGCTGTCCAGGTTATGGGGTAAGAAGTGCTAAGAATAACTATCTGTGTGTCATTAAAATACAACGACTGGATCTGGCAACATTCAACACTTCTTTCTTACACTCACAACTACTACAACTACACAATTGAGCGGATTATGAAGGAGTATTGTAGGATTATCTGAAGTGCGAAGACGGGGAGGTCACGATAATTTTCAAATCGGGTAACTCTATTTTCGGGACGGTGACCTGTATGACAGGGTGGTGTCGGGTTTTTCGTCTACTATAATTCTAGCCTATATATCGATGAAGGATTTATCGTTTATACAACACCACGCAATAAGCAGTAATTAAGTCACGTTTGAAATCATGAGGCACAGCTAAGTTCTCGTACTGTAGGTAACTCGTAAAGTCGTAAGTGACATTACACGAGTCGTAAGCGTATTGAAAAACATCGTTTGACATACGTGAAAATTTGTCATTGTGACCGATGCGGAATTTGCACGAGTCGCAGGCGATTATGTTATGTAGCCGGGGACTGCAGCGACAAACTTACTATTTATTACATATGTATTTTCGTTTCCAGCTTCACAGCAGCGGGTCGGCTACAGTGCCGCATCGACGCAGTCGCCGGCTGCGTGGTGACGGGCGCGGGCCGCGGCGCCGACGCCGACCGCTCGCAGCTGTACCAGGCCACCATACGCGAAGGGGACTTACTGCTCAACCGCGTCAAGAAGCTAGCTAGCGTCATCAACTTCTAACACTCATGTCTGCTTGGTAACTTTATTATTATAATATAACATTTTTAAGTAATTATATTGTAGTTTGATTTATTAGACTGTAGATGATCCTTCTTTAGGATGAATTTGGTTTGTTAACACAAAAACAACAACAACACACACAGAAAAGTTAGTACAAAAGTTTTTCCGAAGCGCTTCATTAGGTATTGTCGTCTATCAAAACTTACAGCGCTGATAAGTCTAAACTGCACTAATGTCATCAATGTAAAAGTGCACCTAAGTGGAGTAAAGTCACTGTACAGCAGTGGCAAAGATTCCATATAACATGATTCATATCGGCTTCCCTTATGAAAATGTAATCTAAAAGTCAACGACCTTGTTAGTTCGTTCTATAGCTCATTGTACTTTTAATTTTTAAATGCCTACAACTTTGAAATAAGAATGTCAAAATCTCAAGCCGAAAAATAACGAGTTCGCTGTTCAAACTTCCAAATCCCATACTATGCAACTATCTCTTACTTCTCATGAACTAACTCCATTACTCTAAGTCGTTCTGTCTCTTTTTAACTCGCAGAAAATTGTATCAAAATACTCGCTGCCTGCAGGGTTATTATGAGTAAAATAATAATAATCCATAGTTGTTGAGGTACAAGACCATAGTACTTAGCGATGTCTATGCACAGAGACAGACAGCGCGAGACAGAAAAATTAATTCATGTTTTGACTATAACGATTCAAAATAAGAATGAATTTAGTTGTTTATAACTCCTGCTGGTGAACAATAAATTTTATTTGGCAGGGTTTTTTATACGATAAAATTAACATGGCGGCTATTGTGTTTGTGTGGCACCAATATTCCGGTTTTTAGGGTTCCGTAGTCATCAAGGAACCCTTATAGTTTCGCCATGTTTGTCTGTCTGTCCGTCCGCGGATAATCTCAGCGACCGTTAGCACTAGAAAGCTGAAATTTGGTATCGATATGTATGTCAACCATGCCGACAAAGTGCACAAATAAAAAGTGGTAAAAAATGTTTAATTAGGGTACTTCCCCTACACGTAAAGTGAAAAGTATTGTTTTTTTCAATTCTACCATAATATGTGATATATTGTTGGATAGGTATCTAAAAATGATTAAGAGTCCCGTAAAATATTTTTTTGATAATATAAATATTTTCGGAAATAACCGCTCAGAAAATAAAAAATGAGGCGTCCCCCCCTCTAACTTTTGAACCATAAGTTTAAAAAATGTGAAAAAAATCTGAAAAGTAGAACTAAACTTTAGTAAACTTTCTAGGAAAATTATTTTGAATTTGATAGAATGAACAGTTTTTGAAAAATTAAAAAAAAAAACGTTCTAAACTAATTTTCAAATTTAACCGTACATGCAAGCATTTTTATATATTGTCTTATCCTGAGCGTATCTTCTTTTAAATAAAATACAAAAAGAATAAAATCGGTTCACGCAATCCAAAATTACGACCGGGTACAGCGCCATCTCTCGGGAAATTGGGTTACTAATTTTTACATGGGCTACTGGGTTCTGTTACATTGTGAGAAATTTGTGGCAGACGCAGTGGCGGATTTGCAGTCCTGGCCGCTGTAGGCCCCAGGCTACGTGCCGCCCCCTTTCTCAGAACTCATCATTACTAGGCACATTATTCATGAATTACTTTATTCCCATTTTTAATTGATTCCGTAAACTGTTTAACTAAAAGTATTAACTTATAAAGCTAGTTTAGAATATTTTTGGACATTTAAATAAAACATTTAAAACGGTTTTAGGTTTTATTTTTAATAAAATAAATGTTTTACAAAACTCGTCTATCTTTTATATTTTTTCGTTTTCTTCTGTTTTATTGTTTTAAAAAATATTTTTTTCGGCTTCCTTAAGTTTGATTGATTATTTATGCAACAAAATATTAATTCTGATCAAAATAAATCATCTCATTCTCACACGGACATTATACAGATAAGATTTGCCGTTTACAGTATAATCCAGTGCAATTAGCAATGTTAACGATAAAAAGTGGACCTAAATAGTAGTAGAATGAAACCCATTAGAAAAGGAAGATAATATAGCAGACATTTAAGGAAAAATAAATTACGGTCGATCTGAGGTCGAGAAGTGGATGGGTGTGCGGTTTTAAGGGTAAAAAATGGTTTATCTCTAATTCCGGCAAAACTACCGGTTCTATAGAAAAAAGTCTAATGGCAAAGTTATAGGTTATAAAAAGATCTACGACTTTTGTATTATCACTTTTTCACATAGCTTCAAAATCTATGTGAAAATTTCCTACATGAAATCCCCTTTAAATCTTATAAAAAGAATTATAAATACCTCAGTACATCGTTACATAGTATAAAAAGTTGCTTATCCCTGTGTATGCTTAGATCTTTAAAAGTTCGCAACGGATTTTGATGCAGTTTTTTTAATAGATAGAGTGATTCCAGAGGAAGGTTTATAGGTATAATATATCACCTCGTTGAGGGCAAAAGATCACGTGGACGCTCTCCAACACGGTGGACAGACCTCATCAAATCGGTGACGCATTGCAGCGTCAACGAAAACTCCCAAGCCGCCAAACATAGAACTTCATGGCGTCGCATCGCAAGAGATGCGGTGGCGCAGGACTCGACCGACACATGACCACGACCACTCTGTCAAGAGTGCACGACTAAGAAGTAAAATCACCTTTACACCCGCGCGAAGCTGGAGGGGGTCGCTAATAATGATTAAACAAAAGTAATTTCTGATACATTTTTTAGTTTTTTGCATTTTCTGAAAAAACATACTGTATTAATGTATACTTTTTTACACCATAAAAAAGTAAAGATTTCAGTGAATAAGAAGTCAACAAACTTTTAAAAAAATCACATATTTTTACGTGAGATTTTTCGATTGAAAAATAGGCTGTTTTTTCGATGTTAAGTCAAAATAAAGAGCAACTGTGAATATTTTAAATCAAAAAAATTATAGTAAGTTTGGGACATGAAAAGGAAACTTTTCACCAAATTTTGTGAAAAAAAGTAATTTTTAAAGGAGATAAAAATTAAATTAAAAAAATCGGTTTTTTGGACTTTTCACATAGATTTTGAAGCTGTGTGAAAAAGTGTAAATACAAAAGTGGTAGATGTTTTTATGACCTACAAGTTTGCTATTCGACGTTTTTCCATAAAACCAATAGTTTTGCCAGAAATCGAGAGAAACCATTTTTTACCCTTAAAACCGCACACCCATCCACTTCCCGACCTCAGATCGACCGTAATTTATTTTTCCTTAATTTTTTGCTACATTGTCTTCCTTTTCCAATGGGTTTCATTCTACTATTATTTTGTTCCCTTTCAAAAACTATCTGCACTGGTCTAGTATGTCAATTGGTCATACAGTTTCAGAGATAATATAAAATTACTAAAAAGTCAAATGCCGCTACCAGCCTACCACAACTTTCATTACGGACGTTATATCCATTTACCCATAGATGGCGTTCTGCAAATACGTAATTTTTCTGAATCGTGGTGTTAAGATTTTCCATGCATTGATAACCCTCTCGAATTTTTGTGTCAACGATCCATTCAATTGATGTTCAAATTGATGTTTTATTGATCGTAAAAAAAACGTAATGATACTTGATTCTGGTACGTTTTATTTATGTAGGTAGGTATGGAGAATTAGAGATTGAGTGAGACCTTTTTCACTATCTAAATATAGCGCCTGTCCAACTCCAGAGTCGCGCACATTGCCACCAGCTTCACACTCCCGTCGCACCCATTACAATTTTTTTTTTGCACGATTTGCCGCCCTTTATATCCGGCCGCCCTAGGCCCGGGCCTACTGGGCCTTAGGGCAAATCCGCCACTGGGCAGACGGGAAACTACGGAACCCTACATTGAGCGTGGCCCGACACGCTCTTGGCCGATTTTTGATATTGTTTTCTTGCCGTTTCTTATTTGTTTTTAACGTTGATGTGTGGTGAACCAAGTGAACTGTACATTTATTTTGTGTGTTAGGTTGCGGACATCATTTTGTAATATCATTCATTTATGTAGACTGCTGTTTAACAGATTTTTGTTGTGTAACATAATGTTGAGCCTATTTTTTTACATCATGAAGTTTGCTGCATCAGGTGAGTTTACTTTTTATTCTCCGGCTTCCCTTAGAAAATCTACACCCTTCGCCAGTGCTACAGCACGCTTAATCTAGTGCGTAGTACATATATAATCTATGTGATGAACAGTCACAATATCATCTCGTGTACACGTACTATTTAGTAATCTGTGGAGATTACTAAATAGTTACTACGTAACAGATACTTCACTCCATACAAAATTGTCAATACCTACTGCTATAATAGCTTACTTCGTCGCGTCAGCAACCACTGCATGCCAAAATGTGCATTAATATTTGAGCGTACAGTTGTGATTGCTTCGCACCGCGTGATCAATCGCAGCTCACCGAAAAATCGCAGGGCTGTTTCTTCGATAAAATTAAATTAACATAACTTTTTCTATGTTATTGAAAACTGTGAATATGTTCTCACTTATAGGTATGTGGAAATTTAAAATTGTGTCGTTTATAAAATATATTTTTTTATAAATTGGTGCTGACGGTGCTGACTGTGTAATACGTCTAAATAAAACCATTGTCAACCTTGGTTTTTCTATAAACCACCACCTACTCAATTAACTCCGCACAGAAAACCTCCACAAAACCAGCTGGTCGTCCGAATGTCACCGCAAGGATCCAGCTGAAAATCAGCGTAAGGTACGTGTGCCTAACACATGCTGAGCTGGACTCCCATTTGGTGCAGCACTGAGATACACACCGCACTATGGTTCTCATTTTTGTATTTTATTTGTTTTTTTTTTCCTAAGTACCTACAAGTGTTTCTTGTTTATGTTGACTGTATTTATATAGGAGCTTAGTTTTAAAGTTTAACTGTGCTATCGTGTATACTTTGTTTTGTAACAAATAAATGGTTAATCTATCTATCTTTTATAGATAGATAGATAAACCATTATTATAGACGTCAGTGGGTAGGTAAAATAAAAAAAATCTCTAAAAGTTAAAAATGTTACGTGTTTAAAACTTCTTTTACTTGATTTGCACCCATCTACGGCACATAAGGCACCAGACGGCATCGTATGTACGCGTACGAACGAATGGAACTATTAAAATTGAATAACGTGCGTGCCCTTCGCTTGCGAAAACCGCCTAGAATTTAGTCCGCTAGCGGCCTGAGACCGCTCGGCCGGGCGGTAGGTAATTATAGCGCGCGAGTACATGGAGTGACGGAGGCCTGATTGGGCTGAGTGAGGAAACCATACTCAGTCTTAAGACATAGCTTAGATACTCAATCGTATGCCGGAAATCCTGGGCAGTATCTACCTTTGTAACTATCACAATTGACCAAGGGTGTTTTTAATTTCGTGTTGGTTTCATCACGCATGCGGGATTACTCTGCATGCGTAGTCCCCGCATATGTCATTTTTATACAAGTATTTATTGTAATCCGGTAAATCTGTGATATTGGGCAGCAGCTCCGTTTGATGAAAGCCATGCATGCAGGCAATGCATGCAAAAACCCTAAGAATTCTGTAAATCTTAAAAACCACCACTACTTTTCATCATCATTTATTATATTTAGGACAGTATTTTTTTTTTTAATGTTTTTTTATGCCATTGTTTTGTATATTTATTTACCATTAGAATATTGATGTCCATATTACATGTTTTTATAGTATTTGGCAGCAAATGCAACAAGTCAACCTTCTCGACAAACGTCGCTAAGGTAGTTAAAACAAAATAAATTAAAATTCTCAGCTCCATTTTGCCGAGATCGCACCTGTTTCAATGATTTCATATAATTCCCAGTTGCTCAAGTTCATAACTTGAGTTATAAAACTTAACTAATTTTACCTACTTACATCACAATATCCACAATTCCAATTTATGGCCTTTCCGTTTCGATTCTCTTTCGTCGATTGCCTCGAGTTGGCAACTCCTGTGATTCCTTTGTTCTGGCCACGTGACAGCGTTGAGATGACGACATTGTCATAGGTACATTTGAAGATTTCTACTAGCGATAATGATTGTAGCTTATATTATCAACTTGGCTAAGCCCTCAACTCTTTAATTTTTTTCTTTATTAGATTTTATCTTTACATGTCAAGAATATACAGTATAGCGAAGAGGTTGTGATGAAACAAAGTAATCGCAAGTAAACATTAGCTGAGCGAGTCAACGACATGTAGGTAGTTCGCAACTAACTACAGGTCATCGACTCGTTTACTTAAATAAATTAATTTCGTACTTGCATAAATTAACTCGAGTATAAAAAAAGCATTTTATTTTTTAACTTGTCTTCTAATTCGTAATCTATAGTGTTTCATGTACTTACCGGTTTGTAAATTTTTTTCATTGTAAATTTTAAACGATTAAAATTCAGCCATATATACGACGAGGACTCATTATTCAAATTTATTGTAGTCTAGCGACCCGCCCCAGCTTTGCATGGGTGCAATGGTGATATTAAATATATTATTCGTATATTGTACCTATGTACATACAAACCTTCCTCCTGAATCACTTTATGTATTTAAAAACACCGTATCAAAATCCGTTGCATAGTTTTAAAGATTTAAGCACACATAGGAACAGACAGAAGGAACTATTTTGTTTTATACTATGTTGTGATGTATCAATAGATTATAGATTAGACTTCAAACTTTACATTCAAATTAATTTATTATTGTTGTCTGTGACTTACTTTTTGACCTCCGACGTAAAATGATAAATGATATTTATTTTGTAAATAGGTTTTAAAATAACATTTCGTTAATATTTTTTTCTTTTCATTACTTTAAGCTAGATGAGTCCGGTAACCGGTAAAAGAGGGGTTTACTCTCGCAGAAAGACCTATTTCACTAGGATGACATGCCTTCATGGTGAAGTAGTGTTTATTTATTTATTTAAGATAATGTAAATAACACCATTACAGCTATTAACGCTAATGCAATATTATTAACATTTATTATTGTTGGACCTCGGATCACCAGTGTCACTGGCGGCTGCAGTTGCGTCGAGCTCGAGCGACGGGTATTTTTCCCCGCCGACGTCGCCAACACCTGTGCGTCGGCAGGGGAGAGACCGACGACCGAACGGCTTGGGATCTAGGGGCCAACCGGCCCCGAGCAGGGTCCCCGCTGCCGGTGGTTGTGTTCAGCGCATGAGATGGACTCAATCCATTAATGAGAACGTCATTGCGGGTCTAGAGAGGGAGGAACTAACCTCACTGCGTCCCGTGATAAGATGCTGTCTCTTTTTCATCAGGACTTATATTCAACCGTCAAAGTCTCGGCCCAACGACTGTCATTATTATTGTTATATGCAGGTGGTGTATTAAAGTTTCTGCCAAAACCCAATGGGAAAAAGGCGTGAACTTTTAAGTATATACCATGTCTATCAACTCTGTTTAGCCGCTGTACTGTTAAGTTACCGTCCATTTACTGTGATATGAAAACCTTTTACCCAATTTAACTTACCATTCAGCCTTGTAAAAACTTCTTTCGTATAATTAGGTGATCAGGAAGCATAATTTCGTGTGACAAAAAAACAGCAGATAGCTAACTTGATTAAAGCCAAATAAAAACTAAAAAGGTAGGTGAAGGTTGAAGGTAAAGGAATAACAAAAAAGAAAATAATTATTAGTATAATAATTGTTTTTTTTAAATAATTTGAATACTTTTTGGACATTTACATAAACATTTAATAATTTACAATGATTATTTATACTGACATGACATGACACGATCATATTCATGACTAATACTACTCTCTAAAATCTATTTGCAACTTGATATAATAATTAGCTCGTAGGTGCTATGAGAATTTATTCTAGACAACTAAACTGGCGCGCGAGACCTATCGCCTCGCAAGCATTCATTAACACTAAGAGTGTATGCATGATTTATAATTTATAAATAATTTAGTAGGACATTTATACACAGATAACTAGTCTCCAAAGTATAAAATACATATATAATTGTTTAAAAAATAATTAAATTTATTAGCAACTGGACTACGGCGTCTAACAAGCATTGAGAAAATGCATATTTGGAAAGAAATGTAATATAAATGTGTGTACATAGTCGTGGTCAGTCTGCGTACAGTGCCGGTGATACTACATAGTATATAACCGTTAAGTACCTAGTCAACGTCTCGTCAAACACCAGTCGCTCACATTTTTACAAAGATATGTTGAAGTATTCTAAAGCAATATATAGCTATGACTCTAAATACTTATAACTATAGACCTCAAATGCAAATACTTTTAATTTACATGATATGAATATGTCATTAACCTCTGTTACAATTAAATGTATTGTAATACAATATTGAATACCTAAAGACAATAGATGCATAGGTATTAGAATTTCCAAGTTTTTTTTTTTGGTAGTTTCATACAATGTGCAATATGTTTATTCGTACGGATTAAGTTTAGTTTACATTTATAAAATTTCCACTGAAAAACACAATAATGCTATTGTTATCAAAGGAAACTATTACGTCATAAATCTGGTTTTCTCAGCAACATCAATCATTTGGAATGTGGCAAAAGACAAAATCATGCATATTGCACTCCAGTTGTAGTCGTACAATAATATATAATATTTTATTAAATTCAAGTTTATAACTACTCGTTCATTACAATACTATTATACAAATTATGTACATTTAATTTAAAAAGATATAGTTTTATGAAAATTATTTAATTTTTGGGATAATTTATATTTAATTTTTGATGTCATAGCACATTCGACTGCATCAGTGAGACGCCATCGCTTCCGCCGAACGCTCCGCCACATCGGACACAGCCTCCAATGTGCACTATCACAGAGTAATGACATAAACGTGGAGCTCGCGACGAGCCCCCGATTGCCCCAGGCCCGTACTCGTGCATAATAAGTTACTTACAGTAATACTAGGCGTTATAACACGTGGAATAACAACGGTACATAGCGCTACACCTCGCACATAATTACGCTACAACAGCTCGCCTCGTCGAACGAATGTCCGCACTCTCACTAGACTAACTCTTTGTACAATATAGACACGACGCCGCGTGGCCGCCGGCCCTGTGGAATGTAGTGCGCCGGGGCCCCGTCTACACGGTGAGCCCTTCGGTGCGCGCGGGCGGCGGCAGCGGCGCCAGCGGGTGCGCGTGGTGCGGCGCGGGCGGCGACGCCTGCGCCGTGGGGGGCGCGTGCGGCGCGTGCGCCGGCTGCCGGTACTCGCTGTCCTCACGCAGCTGCCGGCTGCGCTCAGCCAGCTCGCGTCCGCGTTCGGCCAGCTCGCGCATGGCGGCTTGCCTTTCGTCGCCGCCTTCTAGTGAAGGTGGTCGCTCCAGTGGGGACGCAGCGCCTGCTCGAGCACCCGCAAATGCTCCAAAACCGAGGAGTCCTGGGAATTTTCCGGCTACTCCGTTCTGGCCCGCGCTTTGTTGTATTACTGATATTTCATTCAGCTGTTGACAAAGAAAAATGTCAATGTTAACTTGATCTTTAAGAAATGCTTAACAGTATGACTGTATTTTTCTTTTGAGATCTCTAGACTGCTTACCTTCTGCTGCATGCCGTTAAGAAAGGGCGCGGGCAGGTAGGGGTAGAAGAGGTCGGGGCGGCGCAACAGGTCGTGCGGCTCGTGCAGCGGCCGCGGCGGCAGCTCCAGCGACATGCGCCGCCCGCGCCGCGACGCGCCGCCGCTCCACATGTGCGTGCCCATGTGCACCTGATCAATACGACTTCAGTTAGCATAGGTACAAACGTACGAATTTTTACATTGATTTTACCGAACCAATTTTCGGTAAAATCAATGTTACCGAACCAATGTTCGGAAAAATCAATGTTACCGAACCAATGTTCGGAAAAATCAATGTTACCGAACCAATGTTCGGAAAAATCAATGTTACTGCACGAAAAAATTTCTACATTGACATTGTAGTCTCATTGTAAATGAGACTGCTGCATGTAGGTACCTATATATAACCCAATAATGATTAGGTACACTCAAAATGGGACACTGTCAAATCTTTCGCATAAGAAGCATCTGAAATTCTAAACCCATTTCGAATAATACCTCATCAGAAGGTGGAGGCTAAATATAATGAATGGATTGGATTACTGGGGAAAGATATAAACTGGCCAAACAGGATTCGAAAGAAACTAACCTTGAGGTTACCCTTCGTGGTGAAGGCCTTCTGGCAGACGGCGCATCGGAAGGGCTTGTCGCCGGTGTGCGTGCGCATGTGGATCTGTAGCGCAGACGACGACGAGAAGTTCTTGCGGCACACTCCGCACAGGTGCTTGGACGACGTCGGCGGTGGCGGGTGCGTCGGGCCGCTGGGTACTAGGAAACAAACGGACAATGTTATTTGGATGTAATACAAGCTGACAGGGGAGGTACCTACTGGTTTCCCTTAGGAAGATAACAAGAATCTTGCATTTCCAAGTTGCGCAACTTACCACTGGGCCGTTTGGGCATCGGCGGCATATCAATAGGTGGGGGGTGCGTCATTTGCGGCGGGGGATGCGCCGGCGGTGACCGCTTGAGGTCGAGCTTGTCGGGCGACGAGCGGCGGTCGGGGCTGGGCTCTCGGCCGTCATCGGCTCCGCTCGAGCTCTTGTCGAAGCCGGGCGGCACGTCGCGGATCTTGTGCGTCAGCATGTGCTGCTTCATGTTGCCCTGAGGACGATACAAACGCATTATTGTATTTAACTGTCAAATTTCCTCAAAACTAAAATGTGTAAGCGTAACATTCACTAAAAATCTACTTTAAATAGATCTATTCATTTATCAGCAAAAAAGTGTACCTATCAACGTTAAGCGCAACAGAACATTAATTCAATGTGTTAATTATGTAAGTAATTATTCTTGTTTAAGCGTTACGTAACTGGTAAATATTTAAAACTGTTTTTATATAATCTATTAATTGGGGAAAAAAATTAAATGTCAAATTCGTCACAAAAATAGGATGGTAGGTACACGAGTTAAAACTTAGTCAAATAAAATTATGATAACTGAACAAAAGAACCGACTGTATATCAGGAGCGCTTAAACTTTGACTTATGGGGATGGATTGACTTGAATAAGAAGTTAAAAAGGTCATGCAAATTATGTAAGCTAAATAAAAATCGCTCTTGATATGGTCGTTCCTCGGCCAGGCGTCACTCTCGCATACCGGGTAAACGAAGGCGTTCCACAGGTCCAAAGCAGTGGCGTGCGGGGGGCGGGGTGCGCGCGCGCGCCTACCGCACCGGCAACCGCCGCCACTGCTCTGGAACCACAAATACACAGGCGTTACACACGCACCACACGCACACAGCACCGTGGGACAAATACACACAGTTATAGGTACACACTAGGTCATTTTCACTGTTTCCAATCATTTAAAAAACTGAAACGCTTCAGACTTTAAATTGGACCATCCAGTAGTTTTCTACAACCGTTCAGTCTGTTAAGATTTTCGTAAGAGCTAAATTCGTTTCAGATTTTGTTTACATGATTGGATATTGTGAAAAAAATAAGGGTAGGGCATTAACATCGCACAAAGATACCAACAGACATAATTCAAAATCAAACTACAGCGGGGAAGAAATCTAAAGGGGGGACTACAAGACATAAATAAAATAATTTAACTTCAAGAAGAATTCACAAACTATTGAAGTTAGTTTTTGTGAGCTCCTCTTTAAAATGAAAATGGTTATAATCGGCAATATTTTATCTAGTAATAAAATTTATAACCTGCCTGTATTTGTGTACCTAGTTACTAGCAACTACGTATGATAATATAAGTAATAATTTACGAACAGCAATTGGTACAGTTTTTACGGGCCTTAAACATCTCGAAAAGTCCACGAATTTGCAACTTAAAATGTGGGTTTAATATATTTTCCGACTTTTCCATGTTTTTATCAGTAAAAAATAAAATAAAGTCGTTAATTGTTATACTTACTTGGTGTTCATTTTACGTAACAATTATAAAAATGTTACGCGAAATTTACACCAAGGAAACCAGTTATAGCCATAGCGATATAGTTAAATAATACGCATATATATTTATTATTGAACTGTTTTATAAGTAAATATCCACATCAATAACATGAATTAATTATTAACGGTTGTATTATTACAAAAGATGATAAGTTTTATTAAAATATGAGGCTATTAAGTCCATTAAAATATTGTCTAAGTAGCTAATTCTTATTCACCGATGATATTTATTTACTATTTATACGGGAGACACATTAAACAAAATGACATTTTATTTATATTTAATATTCATATTTTTTTTGTAAGGTATAATTAATTATTATATTTTTGTATATTTTATTTAATTTTTAATGTGTTTGTCTTCTATATACAAAAACATTTTGTTTTATCGTTTTGATTGGATTATTAGTAGATATAATGATTTAAACTTCTATTTCTAAATGTTTATATGCTTATTTATCGTTACGATTGACAATAAAAACTATCGAATACCTACTTTACTTAGTCTTTGTTAATCTAAATTACAAGTTAATGAAAAACATGTAAAAACAATACTTGAACAATAACGGTTTTCTAAGAAACCTTATTTACATAATTTTAAAAGTCACAATTTAACTTTCTTCATTAGGTATTTATCGTGTCACGTAGTTAATCATTGTAATCATGGTCCATCGAGTTTTATCAATATATTTTAACGATTTTATCGACGGTTTCAGCAAAAGTTAATTATTTTTACAATGCCGCAAAACATCTCGAGTTCTCCGTGAAAAAGCGCACTGTACCTATTGATCAACCGACTGTACTCCATGGTTGATAATTTTGGTACTACTCTTAATTGAGATACTGTGGATAACGAGAATCACACTTTCTGTTAAGCCGGTAGGTATTGCTGTAATTAGCTAGTTACTTTATATACCCATATCTTCCTTACATATTACAAAATAAAGTCCACAACAAGTGTGTCTGTTCACGATAGACTCAAAAACTTCTGAACGGATTTTAATGCAGTTTTTTACCGATAGTTATGAGTGATTCATGAGGGTGATCTAGGTTTACAATACAAGCATACTATAATAGACCAAAACCCTGAATTTTAAAGCTTTCTAACCCCCGTACAGTGCTGCGGATTGCTGGTCCCTAATAATTTCCTTTTATTCAGCGTAGTCGAGTAAGTAAATGCAATAACTCTACAATATATGACTTTGCGTTCTTAGCATCTGGGTCATTATTTCTATGCCGTAGTAATAACTTTGTCTGTACCTACATTAGTTTAAGGGTTATAAATCGCTAAATTGCTACTGAATTTATTAAGCTGTTCAACTTCGTATAAGCTTGGGTATATGGATTTATTTAATTGCAGATCAAAGAGCATATAATCGCTGTGAGTTGCTAGTGGCAATTGCATATTCCAGTATCTATTAGTAATGATTCCGATGCGATGAGTATACGGGCACTTTTTTATTTTTTTTTAAAGGCTAGCGCTTGGCTACAATCTCAATCAATGAAAAGTGACGATCGAACTTTAAGAAAAAAAAAACAAATTACCTCGACAGTTTCTCAATCTCATAAACGCTTCTAAAGAAGACTTTTTACAGTGTGTTTTCAACTGCCACATTTATTGGACATAACTTTAAATATTGTCAAAAACATGAGGTTACAATGGGCATTGGTTATAAATTCAGTTTTAAATGCATAAATACAATACCGTATGAAATATAGGTGTTTTTATTTACAACCAAGAAGCATTAGGTCTTTTTGTGACGTTATTCGAGTCAATAAACTGAGTACGACTGTATCTACATGTAGTACAAGAAGATTGGAATAATCGATAAATAGTTTGGCGCGTGAACTTTCGTCGGTGCAGTGTCCCCGACACTTATTGTAATTTTAAATGTGTTCGTATGCAGTTGGTTCAGGCACTAGCGGTTAACGCCTAGGGACGCCATCTTTAAAATCGCTAACCCGGGACCATGAGATCTGCTCCTGGATTTAAATTGAAAAGTAACCGTTTAATTTCTATGAATTTTACATTTCGTTTATTGTTTTCATTATTGGTAGTCTCACGCTTTACCACTAACTAATCTGATAGTAAGTAATGTTGTGGTCGACGACGGAGCAGTCTTGTCTTAAAGTAATCTACTTTTTCACTCTTTACTTATATTATATTATCTTTAAAAGCTGGGTTGAAAAAAGGCGATTGGCATTTTTAAAATGAGTTGTGCCGTGTCTCTATTTTCGTATAAAGCTTGTTTTCCTGGGTATTGTTTGGATGATTGACACGTTTTTTATTACCATGCCGTATTCATAATAAAACGCTTCGCCCCCCGATCCGTACCGGTCATTGAGTGCAACCCCAGAATAACTCGCCCACGGTCGATATGAGGTCTGAATATAAAAGTCGGTCAAGGTTTCGCCAAAATTGGGATATATCGGTTTAGAATAAAAGTGCAAGCACCTCTTTCGGGGCTTTCAAGCCTTTTGGCACAATGGCTATATTTGTAACTTCATGTTTTGTTTAAAGGGTACGGCCACTTTTAGTAGAGACGCCTAAACTAAGGGGTTGATTATTCTTTTATGGGTTTTCCCAAGTTTTAGTGAATGGTATCCAGACTATAAAAGTGTGGTTAGATTTGTTAGTATGAGAACATTGTCAGTAGTTAAGTTGATGTAGGAACAAGTGCGTCGGTCTAGTTAGGCCTCCGAGGAGGGCGACATACTGCAATAACCGAGGCGTTCGCAAGTATGCGTAGGACGTGACAGGTTGCTGGCTTGTCTCCCACTACCATCACACAGCACACGAACCAGTTCCTTTCAGCCCAGTAATATGGCATACCAACATACGAAGACCCATTTAAACGCATTTCTTTCTCGTACATTCCTAAACATTCTAATGATTAAAAATTCTGTTTGGGAGCCTAATTTTCTTATAAAGTATAAATAAATGTTAAGTGGACCGTCCCGGCCCTCAGCGTCAGTTAGCTCGCTGACAACTACTGATGGTTTGGCGTTAATATTTTAATATATAAACTGTTGTTTGTTTTTTAAACTCCAGTAATTTGCAAGACACGCGGCGCCAAAATGTGTATCACATGTTTTTGTTTTCTTGCCTAAGTGGAATAAGCAGGTGCTTAGTTGTTAATTTTTGACTATCAGAAGATACCTATAGGTCTGAAAGAACAGGATGTTTTTTTATCAGTAACCTTTTAAACCGGCAAGTATTCCATATTTTTACGGTAAAATAGTTGGACAGTGCATTAAAATTACTTACGCATAAGAGGAAGAAGATATAAGTATGAACATGTTTTTTTACACAATCGTTGTTTCAGAATTGTATTTTGTATGTTTTTAATTTCCACTACCTACTGAGCTAGTCCTAAGACATAGATAGAGCTATTATAAGGCAGGTTTCGCACGGGTGTTAGAAAATCTTTGAAATTCTCGGCTTTTATCCACGCTCTATATTAATTATATTGTATTATACACCTAAACCTTCTTCAAAAATTACAGATGAAAACTGTGTTACCATCCGTTTAGTAGTTTTTGAGTATATCGCTTTGCTTTGCATCACTTTGTTTTATAAAATGTAAAAATTATAACATACATATAAGTCAAAAGATCAAATGTAGAGTCGAGAGTAGTAGCAGAGGTCATAAAAATAACTGAAAATGATGAAATCGTTGTTTCATGACTCTAAAGGTGTACCTAAGCTATCAGATAGATAAATCAAATGAAATTTCTATTACACAAAACTGGTTACTAACAAATAAAAAACGTCCGGAATTGCTATTAAAGTTAAACTGACATCTTATACTTATTTGAAGATAATTTATTTCAATTTATCAAAATATAACTCAATAGAAATCTAGTACCTATTGCTAAATTGTCAATTAAGTATAACGATAATTTATCGTATTGCTCGTTAATACCTAATGACAAGTTGTCATCGGGGTCTGTATAGTGTTATGAGTCAGCGTTAGGAGTGGTTGTGTTGGGAGTAACATCACTCAGATCGTGTCCAATAGCAATTGTTAGGTATTTAATGGTTCATATTGTCACGTCGGATCATTTTACTCCGAAAACCGTTTAGTAACCGCTTCTCAAAATGAGAAGCGGTTACTGTCAATACGACTGTGAGTAATGGTTAAAAAATTCGCGTTTGATTTAACGGTTACGTTTACAAGAATTATTGTTATTACATTTTTATTTGTTTTTCATATAATAAGGGTTATGAGTATACATGTGCATGGATGAAAAGGTAGAAGTATGCCAAAGAAAAGATGATTGGATTGTGTGAGGAGTGATATGAAAGGTAGTAACTGGTAGAAAATGTCTTAAGGTATTAAGACCGCCCCTGTACTCTTGTGTGCATGAAGAATTAGATAAATAAATTAAAGGGATTTAGTGACGACATGACGGGTGATAGGACGAAATGGAAGAAATATATTTGCACCGATTTGAAATACGGGACAAGAGCAGGAAGATGATGATCATCATATAGACATCATAAAGACAATAGTTTGTGAGGGTGTTTGTATGATATTTGACACGCTATACCAGACCATAAGATCTACCCGTGCATTCCAGAACGTCCTGGAATAACACTTAGGATACTTTTTGTCTCGGCAGTGTTTGAGTGCGAATGCGCTGGCACCGGATAGTCTTAACATAGTTTTAAAAAGAAAGAAAAAAAGAAAATAGTGTTGCTAGTTTAGTGTTGGTAATTAACGACTTTATAAGAGTTCGCTTTAGCTTTCTTCTGATCCATTCGAGAACCTTCACGACAAAAATAGTAACAAGAAAAGACTATTTACCTGT
The DNA here is from genome assembly GCA_029852875.1 of Mythimna loreyi. Lineage (NCBI taxonomy): Eukaryota > Metazoa > Arthropoda > Insecta > Lepidoptera > Noctuidae > Mythimna > Mythimna loreyi. The sequence goes on from CM056786.1 coordinate 10,625,106, forward strand.
TTGAAAATAACGTACGTGTATCATGTATATTTATTACGATTCGTTGGAAGTTATCTGGGCTTCTGGGTCACTTGAAATGTAAATCATAGGTGGGTAGGTACGAGCAATGGTACCTATATTTATCAGAAGAACTTAATTATGCCACTTGAGGTACGCAAGGTGCCTTTGTGCGGTAAACTTTTAACCTCGGCGCCATCGTAAATAACCTATATTTTATTGATAAGACCCCTGGTCACTTTCGGTAACATACGAAAAATGTTACTTTGTCAAGCATAAATAATCTTTTTATGACGAGAAGCGTAGGTAAAGGCTCAAGGATTTATAAGCAATAAATATTTTACGACATGAATTAATATTCCGATCGTTTTCCGTGACGTTGTTTTTATGACTTATCATTTTTGTGGCGCGACGCGATGGAGCGTCGCAAGCGCAGCTTTACACTACTTGCTTGAAATATTGGCCGAACCGAGTATAAAACTTGTATCATCATAAAAATGCTTTTAACAACCTTTATTTATTGTCTAAAATATTGAATTAATTCATTTCGTTCGTATCTACCTGCTAATAAATGTTTCACATTATTATTTAGTTGTTTGTATAATATCTATAAAGCTCGTTTTCTCAGATGTTCATTAGTAAGTTTTAAGTGCGAACATTCTGATTAGTGAAGTGCAATTAAACAGTTACAATAATATGTTAAAACGATAACATGACGTGTTATACTTATACTAAACGAGGAGCCGAACGTTTGCATATTATTTGGTAATGACCAGCTTTCAAGTAGCAAATTAGCGTTAATGGAGATAAGGTAATATCATTAATAATCATAAAATATATTTAAATGATTAGATATACTTTTTGCATGTATATATGCATTCATTTCTGTCTCGTGCTATCAAAACTTGAAAGTTGTTAAAAATATGGAAGATAAAGGCAAGTTGTAGGTACTAAAAGTCAACTTAGGACTCCAACCATAAAATTTTTAGACACGGAAATGAGTCAGGTCGTTGGTCACGGTACCTATATTTTCATTTACGTGTATTTTAACGGAAGCCTATTCAGAAATCTTTGCGGTTAGCGCGCATCTTGCGGTCTGAATCTCTTTCTTTGATGAAAAGTCAGTTACTTGAGCTGCTCTTAGGCCTCATCTTACTAATTGAGATGTTAACTGTGGTTTAACCATAAAAAGAAGAGATGCACACAGGAAAAGGCACGTTACCCTAGGAAGAATGTGGGCAGGATACATTTTACATCGATTAATGTACTTGGTGCCCGTTTGATATGCAAAATGAGTTTTATCGCAAAGTAATAAATTAATGACATGACGTACAGTTCAATTTGCGATTATCTATAAGGCAGCGAAGTTGAATAATAAACAGAGTTTAATTATCTGTAGATGGAATCGATGTTAAATGTAGCCGGCACACGGCTAACAAGTGGTTGCATTTGTGCTGATATGAGACGCATTACCGTATAGGCTGACATTAATACAAAGGTATACTTTTAATTATTACACATTCATAAATGTTGAATGTGATTAATAAGGCAGTACATAGTTTTGATTAAATCGGAACAAACGAGCCTACAAGTTTGCGCAGTTAGTCGTCAATTACTTCTCAAGCCGGCTACAGCTCGGATGGGAGCGACGGAGGAAGACAACAGCTAAAACTAATGCGAACTAGAGGCGCCGACTAGCGACTTGTAATTACTGCCTGCAAAATTAATGCACTGAAACTTGGATGAAATGAAACCGGCGCATGAAGTTAGTCGCGCACGGCGTCGCTTGTCGATGTCTCGCCTTCAACTTGGAATACGACGCCGCCATGCCGAGCAGCGTGTTATTTATCAAACGCGAACTATATACGTCCTGTCGCCGTTATACTCCCACTATACCTACCTCTTCTAACTACTGCTTGTATGCAAATACAGGTTAGGGAGTGCATATATTTTAACAATAAACAGCAGAGGGGGAACATGCAGAACTATGTTTAAGTTACAAACAGAAATGAGTTCAAAAGACTGTTCTTTTCAAATTCTTCTTTTAGTATTTTTTAAATTTTTAATCCTTTTTTCAAACGGGTCAAGTTAAATATATGCAATTCATTTAGGTATTTAAATATCATTTAGGATCTAGGAAAGAAATTAAGATGTTTTATCTTATTGCGATGTCAGGAAGCAGAGAATTAAAGAAATTGTTAACCTAGTTGTACGTATATAGAGCCGTGAACTACTATGTTATATTTTAAAATATTTTTATTATCAATGAATTTCTTTAGATGTAGTGAAAATTAGTGGAAATGTCGTAAACATGTACGTCTAGCTATTTGTGTAACAATAAAGTATGAACTGGCTAAAAGCCAAATTTATTCGATCTGAGCTACGAGTGTGTATGTGACTAATACCTACATGATAGTCATATCACGGCATTGTTACACACACATACATCAGTCGACGAGTAAGATCAAATATGCTGTTGGTACCTAAGTTTGTTCAGTTCGTTTAACTTCAAAACAGAGATATAAATATCAAAGGGATGAATCTAAGGTATAATAAGAAGTGGTAGAGACAAACCTTGGTGGAGAAGCCGCGGTCGCAGACGGTGCACTTAAAGGGTCGCTCCTTGGTGTGGCTCCGGTAATGTATCTCGAGAGCGGAGTTACAGGCGAACGTCTTGTAGCAGAGGTTACAGGTCGTGTTGCCGCGCACTGCACACAAATAAACCCATCGTTCAATGCGGTTTCCTTGTCACTAATTGTACAACAGTTGGATCGCACGATTACACTGTTTCATTATCAATGAGAGTTACTACTTGCACATTTAGTTTTGGTCGGAGATTTTGACTGGGTGTATTCGAGCGCCCGGTATTTATTAGTAGTGGGCAAGGATCAAAACAAGGAAATGGAAATGCGGGCGACCGGGGCGGACCAAAATATAAGATCCCGCTATCGCATACCTGCGGGAGGGAACGCGAGTCCGAGCGGGCTGAAGGGCGATCCTCCGAGCGCGCCCAGCGCGGCGATAGGCGTGGGCGGCGACGGCAGCGGCGAGTGCAGCGGCAGGCGCGGCGGCGTCGACAGCGTCGACATGCTGGGCGATGGAGGCGAGGCCCGCGCGCTCCGCCCGCTCTCCGAACCTGTCGCCGATGGGAGGGAAGCCGTTGTGGTGATGGTTTTTATTTCGCTTTCGGACGCCGAGGCGCAGACGGAGAGCGGCGAAGTTCGACGATCCTTCATATCTAAGTCGTCGTCGAACTCCCGAATAGCGGGCTCGCGCTCGTCCCGGCCGCTCTCATCGTCGGTCCCGCGGGAGTCCGCCCGTCGGTCGCCGGGAGTGGTCGGAGTGGGGAACAGCGGGCGCGGGAAGGGGCGCTGAGCTTGATAGTCGCTGACGTCTGACCCGTTACTCAGTGATGGAAAACCCTCAATATCGATACTTCTCATTTGATCGTAAGGGATGTTGGCGCGTTCGCCAGTGTGAAGTCGTATATGTTGGTGTAATATGGTAGGATCCGAAAATTTCTTATGGCAAACTGGACACTGATGTAACATTTGAACTGGAGGTTTAATGCGATGAACACCCATATGGGTTTTCAAATTGCCTTTAGTCGTAAAAGAGCGGCCACACAATTTACATCGGAAAGGTCTCTCGCCTGTGTGCGTACGATAATGCATTTGTAAGGCACTCTTGCAAGAGAGAACTCGGTGGCAAACGATACATTCGTTGGGATCGGACACTTTATTGTCAATATTATCAACTAACTGCTGGAGCTTTGATGTTTCAGAAGTTTTGGTAATTTCTATTAAACTTTCCCAAGAGTTATCATTGCTGCCTGGGCGGGGCAGAAGTGAATTATAAAACATTGGATCACGTGCCAGATCTCCATCAACGACGTGTTGAACAGAGTTTGGAAAAGGAGTTAAACTACCAGAGGACATACTGCTGGGAGACTGAGGGAAAAGAGGAAACGAAGGAAAAGTACGCAGTCCCGTTGCTATTGAAATTGGCCCGGATATCGGTGAATTCTTACTTGAGAGATTTTCCGGTTGGTCTGGATCGGGCTTCACATGAGGACTCTCTCTGCCGATTTGTTCTTCATTGCTATATTTTGAGTCCATGCTGCAGTCGTCGTAGGGCGATGTTGATGGATATCTATCTTGTTCTTGATCTTGCGTGGCATCATTTTCATCAGGTTCTCGCTTAGGAGATACACGGTCAACGTCTTCAAAACTGGAATCTCGATGGCAATCATCGTCTTGTGGTTCAGACTTAACCTCGGGTGCGGATCGAGAAGGGCTCGGCGCGGATGGTTTACTGAGATCAGCCGGAGCGTCTTGTTCCTCTCGCATTGCGAACAGTGGGTGAGGCGGTAGTGGTTTGTCTCCGAGCGGACGAGGTGGTAGCAAGTCGTGGTGTGGGGGTCTGTACAGCGGCAAGCTTGGCGGAAAAGGAGCTGGCGCACCCGGATTGAATTGAAGTGGATGTGGTGGCATGCCAGGAATCGGTCCCGGCGACAACTGCGCTAACAGCGGGGGGTGATATTTGTCCAAATGTTCTGGTATCGGATTGGGATTCATCTTGACATGCGGAAACTTAGCTGTGTGTCTTTGGAAATGTACTTTGAGATTCCCTTTGGTTGTAAATCGTGATCCACATACATTACATTTAAAAGGTCTTTCACCTGTGTGCGATCGAATGTGGATTTGCAGCGCAGAATCACTCCCAAACACTTTTCCGCAGTAACGGCAGCGATGCTTGAAAAATGGTTCATTTCTTCCTCCAGATTTTCCATCATAGGGTGACATTTTTCCCGATTTACGGAAAGCAAGTTCATCGGCAAGATTATTGGCTAGTAGGCCTTGTGACGCATTGTCTAGTACTTCTTGTGCTCTCTTTTGTAACATTTCAAGCGTATTAGGTTCATTGAGAGACGGTGGCGGGTCGTTGTTTGTGATTATTGAGGACGCTAACGATGAGGATATGGAACTGTACGGTGGATGGGACATCACCGGTGGAGATGGGGCTGGGAGTTTAGGAACGGAGATGGGTTCCGTCTTAGGTGTGAGATGCGAATGGGTTGACGGTAAGCTTTGACTAGTGGGAGGAGGTGCGACAGGAGTAGGCTCCCGTGGCGGACGAAGCGGCGACGGCGATCGAGCGGCAGGTATCGGCACTGGCTCGGGTTCACTCGGCGGCGGGCTCGGGAGCTGGTCATCTTTTCGTCGCGTTAATGACAACTGGTTTTGTAATTGGCGTATTAATTGTAGCTGAAACACTTGTTGGTGTTGTAGCGTAAATAACGTGCTTTGTAGCACGGCCAGTTCATGTAACGCGGCTTCATTATCTGCGTTGTTCGCCATTGTAGTCGCGGCGAATTGCGCTACGGCAACTTTAGTATTTTGTAAAGCTTCGAGCGTAACGTGGCCGGCCACCGGGAAGGGCAGGCCGACCGGCGGCACGTCGGCTTCAGGCACTTCTGCCTCGCCATCTTCGAGGCTGTTATTATTTTCTGCATCTTGTCGATGCCGTCGGACTTGTTCTAATCGTTTGTTAGGTCCGTCCATTTCTTCGTCACCGGAAACGACCATTTCCTCTGGATCGGAGTGCATTCTCTCCTCGCCCATTTGCAACGCTTTCTCATCGCATAGTCGCTTGTGGTACAAGAACTCGTGCAGATTCTCGAACTGTTCCTGACAGCGCGGGCACATGTGAGCCTCAGGTCGGTCTCTCGTCTCATCGGACACATGGTTGATCTCTTCTTCTGAACAGGATCCCGAACTTTCACCTAGAACAAAAGAGTACTACATTAATGCCAAATCCTTGAAGCACTTGCAATATGTAATGTGTGAACATGGTGTGAACAAACTGTGGCAGTGTATGAAAATGTTTATAAGTGTGGCAGGTTTAAGTGACAGATTGAAAGGATTATTTTGATGATAACTAAATTCTTTCTTTTTGGATTCTTCTTTTAGTAATGTAAATAGTACGGGTATTGTTGATGGCCATATTTTAATATGTTTGCAAACCTATGTAATGAGATGACTATGAACAATCTACTGATAGATATTTATGAGCTTATGAATATGAGTTAACGAAGATATAATACCCGCTAGTAGATAATTCTGTACTACGTCTGTATTTAAATAAACAAATAACCGTACCAATGATTGAGTTGTTGTTAATTCATGATTTCAGTTTAGGCCTAAGTCACCTGCCCCAGCAATATCTTAACTATCAACAGTACCCAACTATGTCTTAAATCCTACAAATGAATATTTAGTATTTGTTGTATCGGTTTAACAATCCAGCAAGTTATTTAATTAAGTTTTAACTGGAGGAATTCAAATGTATTTGTAGCATTCGAGTAAAATGTAGCTTATTTATACCAAAACGTAAAAGGAAAAGATGACTGATATACTATCAGGGGAGAGTCCCAAACGGTGGTTTTGTTTGATGTGCACGTCCCTTTTCGAGGTAGAAAACTGCTGTCACAAGATTTTACTGAATTCCCACGAGAATATAAAATTCGGGAGAGTCAAGTTGCGACGCGGAAGATGCCGAGTATTTTCTTTTTACACGAGATGACATGATATGGGTATAATATTATTTCATACGGACGATATATTTTGAAACAAAGTTATAATAAAAATTGACATAGGTGTTACGTGAAACTAGGGACTGATTTAAACTCGCGACAGAGAATAACAAAAAGCCACACTATTACATATTTAAGTAGTCCATAATAAAACTTATCAATAATATTTTTTATAATAATACAAAAATCAGCGCAATAAAACACCTAATTATTAATTTAGGCGCCTATAGTTCATGTTGTTCGCTACTCGACAATAGATGTCGCTAGTTGCAGCTTGTCACGGCGGCGCCCCGAAAGCCGTGTTTAGTCCGAACTTTGTGACAATAGACACGAGAAGGGTAGAAAGCTAAAAATATCACGGTATAACATTCGCATCGCCGTGAAACTTTTATTTGGAAGTTTGGCTTCGGGAATATGAGTGTGTTTATTATAATATTTAGAATTATTTGAATTGAACTACTACTGAACTAGTTCATTATAGTGTTGATACCATAACGTTAAAAGAACTGTTCTTAACGCTAGGTATCTATTATTATAAAACTAAATACCAAGACTTAATTTTATTGATTTAGTTCCAAAGTTAGCAAGATGACTTAGATATGTTTTACAGGTTACGATGAACAAAAAATATATTCTGAAAACTGCTTTCGTGTATTTTACCAACAAAACTTATAAGTTATTGTATCTTTTTTATCTTTTATTGTATCGAATACAGCTAAGATGACATTCTTTTATAACAAGCTGTTTTTACTGAGAAATATCAATAGGTCTGTAAGCTAGAACCAAAAAGAATTCGTGAAGACTGAGCAAAAAGAGTCGTCTCTATTAGCTTTGAGCTATTTTAAAGTTCATGTCTCAGCTGTGACCGTGATTCGGTTGATGTAATAAGAAGACCATGATGATCACACTATTATTATGATAATAGTATGATCATCATGTTGTGTGATACATTCATATAATTGTTGTCTTCATAAAGGCAAACATTTGTATGTGTGTGTATTTATATGTGTGTTTGTTTGATAGGTCCTTCACGTTCAACGGATTTGGTACATTCGTAGACCATGCTCTTTTTAAGTAGAAAATCAAATGACTTTTCGCACTCTAGGTAGTGTCGGAAGGAAGTGTAATGTTTTTTCTAACTAAAATCCACAATGTTCCTTCCGTTGTTGGTAACTTTATCGAACAATCCTCAGTGCTTGAAGGTAGTGCTACCACGAACTCTTAATGAGAATCATTTTACGATATAGCCGAACTGTTAAAGAGATGAGCTATAGGTATAACGTCACTATATAAGCTATATGGCTCTATTTAATATTTTAGCACGTCATCGTGTAAGTCCCCAGGTCGTAGAGTAGCAAATAATATACTTTTTTTATAAAGGTGTTATTTTTTTTAATTTCACGCAAGCAAAGCCGCTGGCAGAAGCTAGTCTATGCTGTATGATATTTATCTACAAGTGTATAAATAATACAGCATTAAGAGTTTATTGTTTGTTTAATTGCGATTGAAATAAATCTTTTATAAGTATTTTTATTAACCCAAGAAATAAGAAACCTCTACAGAATCTTTAAAACTTCCTTTCTTCCTTCCTTCTTTAATTTGTTCTAATAATGATAACCCTTAATATTTATTTTGGTTACTATTTGTGCTACTTTTCCCGGAATTAGATTTTGCATACAAACTAAATTCTCCCATTTCATGATGACTTCTTAGTACCGGCCTACGTCACAAAAGGAAACGTTGTCAAAAAAACTCGTGTCTAGGCCCAGTAGTTTCGGCTACGCGTTTAGATGTCAGTTAGTTTTTCTTTTTATAGATATAGATGACAATAGATATCTATATTATTTTATTAAAAGGTAGGTATGCCTACATTATCATATTTTTATACTTATTAATTATGTTATCATAATAAATCTATACATTTTATGTTAATTATACGTTTCATTTTTTAGTAATATTATTTTATTTATTTTTTTTTTACTATTCTTACACGTGGTGTCTCTTTCACAGGATATGCTTGAAGAAAAAATTTCAGAAATAAAATAACTATCACTTGTGTATTTACCTACTTACTCACCTATTTCTCCGTTGCCATCTTTTTGTTTGTATTTTATATGTGTTAATCGACTATTTGTGAAACTAACTATACTTATCTGTCAGTTACGCTTTCACGTTGAAACTACTAAACCGATTCTTATAAAATTTTGGTTAAGAGTAAACTTACCATAGGCTAATTTTTATATATCTGGCTTGATCTTACATGGCTTGATATTCACGCAGATAATATTATAAGAACAAGGTTGTTGAAAAATAATAATATTATTTTTCTTAATTATTGTCAAAACAAAAACATTAGGGACACAAGTTTAATTGGTCATTAGAGGTACACATACCAAAGCTAAAAACATTTACCTACGAGTACCTGCTACTTCGGTAAATTGCTATATAGTAGTTGCAACTCATTTAGAATCAATTAGCTAACCTATTATAAATATTTTTTTTCAATATGTATCTAAATGATAAGGGTAGAGCTAAATCGAAGCTCGTGACCGTGGATGGATTGAGTGAAAACATTTTAGTGATATTTGAGATGACGGCGAATGGAGATGTATGGGAGAATATAGCATGTTCTCCAGCTAAACCTCCAAGTATAATAATTGATAAGAGTAGGAGGAACATGGGGTGTCAGGAGTCACAAGGAGATAGCTTGTGGACGGTGAGCAATGGTTAGCTCGGCTCGACGACTGTGTTGCACGCTTGTCTTAAGGACACGTTAGTTACATTGAATGCTGAGGCCGATTCCCAGATAGTGTTGCGGGGTGTTCAAAAGAATTGCCGCCGCCCTGAAAAGCAAAGGGTAACTCAAGGAATACAAATGGGTTTTAGACAGAAAAAGACTGACACGCCCTCTCGCTCCATTCCGAAGGAGTTAGTGACTTCAAAAGGAGAGGAAAGAGATGAACTTACAGATGATATTGAAAGACAATTAAGTAAGTCAAGAGTGAATAGGTAGTTGCCTTTTAGACAAGTATAGTCCATCGTTGACCACATCATCGCTTACCGTCCGAGACAGATATCAAAAGCGCCAAAGAGCTTAATTACAATAGCATTAATAGGCAAAAATAGGCTTATAATGTTTCCTCTGCTGAGATTCAGTACGTGTTACCTTTAGAAGAGGAATTTGACCGTAGGTAATCCACCACGCGGCCCCTGTGCGGGTTGGTGGATGTTACAAGTCCTCTGATTTCTTTGCTATATCTTCCTTCACCGTTTTGAGAGCAGTGGTGATGAAACAAATTACACAATGTAACGTGCCTGCTCGGATTTGAATCCACGTACAACTTATAAGTACATAAGTTACCCAGGCATATTCTTCTTCTAAGATCAATGGAGAGATTAATGGTGATGTAGACAGAATAAGAAAACGTGCATTTTGGAGGTAAGCTCATGCTTGACCAATACCTATCTCATCTGATGTTTAGCGGTGATGTGGTCGATGATGGAGCAACGATCTGCATACAAATTGTGATAAAATATAATTGTGGCAAAAGCATGATAATATGACGATGCACAGATTACCCATGAGTAGTAAAAAGACGGCTCTCAAAACCTGAAAACATGGTAAGGAAATTTGCATGTTCTTGAACCAAAAATTCGAAGATGCCTGTGACATCCATCAACCCGCACTGGACCTGCGTGCTGGATTACTGCTCTTACCCATTCACAGAGAGAAGGGTTAAGTCCCAACAGTGGGAATATTACCTATAGGTATGATTGATTATGCTGAGAAGGCTACCTATTAAATTATTGGTTCCAAATTTTCAGTATATTCTTTAACCAGAAACTCACAAATTTTAAGTCTGGTAAATTTTTTTTTTCACTACTATTCCAAAGGTCTTATCTATGAATAAATTCAATCATATATTATATATTAATATGTAATTAATACTGAATACAATAGGATAGTTAGGTACCTACATTTACAAATCATGTACACCGTTAAGTATTTTCTTTAGGGACTCTACATTTGCTTAACATAAAACGCAGACAATTATTGTTTTTGAACTGTTTTAAATTAATTATTTATTTATTTATACAAGTAGGTACAGTAAATATAAATTATTTTATAAAAAATCATATAAAAAAAATTGTCTTTTTGAATAGCTTCAGTTATTTTATTTAAAGAAATATACTTCATATAAAACTATTGACTGAAAAATTGACTGCAGGTAAATTTACTAAGTTAATTAATTAGTTATCAAAACATAGTTATTGCTTTATTGATTTTATACTTTTATTCTAGTCTTTGAACCAGGAAATATTCAATATTCTTTTAATAGGTATATTTAAGTGCATGTAAATTTAACAATAATAGTGAAATATTTAAGTGATTATGTTAAATGGTTCTTTGCTAATTTATTGTTTTTTTTTAAACAACCGTTATAAATTCGATTCATTTAATATTTTTCCGGTTAAGTTAATTTTTCAACTTGCGACATTCAAAGACGAATATATTACATTATATTAAGTATTCGTGTGTATGATATATTAGTAGTACCTATAGTAGGTATCTGTATAGGTACCTGCCTCATTAGAAATTTATATTTCCACTTAATGGGGAACATAAAACAAAAAAAAATCTAGGTGTTGGAATATAAATTATACTTGAATGAAAAACTTGCAAAATATTTTTAAATACAACTGGTGCTCAAGAATTTAAAGAATATTATAATCGAAAGTCCCAAACTATTCTGGTTTAGAAAAGATAAAGTCTAAATAAAATATAAGAATTGTGTTCCAATTCTTTAAGAGATAAACAGTGGAGTTAACAAAATCTTCTTGCATCATTGAAGTGCGGGTCAACGATGCCAGAAGGAACTCAAAGTTGCGTTCGTCGTTAACAGCGGTTATCACGCGTTTACGGCTTACGTATGCGTTAACGCAACTAATAATAATTAGCAGCTTATTAACGGCACGCTGACTCTTAACTATATCACGACATTCACGACTCATACGATACTTTTACGGAAGCGTAATAAAAAAAAACAATTAAGACTTTTTTAATTAGCAACACAGGTGTGCTGCGTTTACAAAATTTCCCAATAAACAAAATAATGTGTGTAAATTACCTCACATATTATTTTACCGAGATTCCACAAATCAAACCAATCCACCGCTCACAGACCCTACTAGGTAGGTATAAAATTAAAGATTTCCAAATATGTTTTGGTGCATAAATTTTCTTATCAACAACATTATACTTTCACCGTTTTAATATTTTAAATATATCTTTTTTATAGATATTACCTGCCAATGTCACTTGGCCGGTGGCTGCTACAGGTTTCAATATTCGTTTCATAATACGAATTTTTTGTGGAAGTATTTGGTGTTTTGAAAAGGAGACGGATAAGTGAGCACCGACACAAAACATGATATAATCCGGGATAATGTTGCGGCGGGGATTAAATAACTCATTTGTAGCGAGATGCCGCTGCGTTTAATAGTTAGTTGTAAGGAGAAGGATTAGTGGTGTCTGTTTGTTGGTATTTGGCAGTGGTCCGGTGAGCGAGCCGCGCGGACGCGGCGAGCCTGTGTCGCGCGCCGCCGCCGCGTTACGCACCAATATAAAAAAGGCTTTAGCGTTCCGTTGCGGATATTCATCGCCCGACATTGTCCAACTTCTCCACAAAGCAAACTTATCAATATTGAACATCCCTTTTCATACTAAAGAAACTTGTTTACAATTATACAGAGAGCGTTGGACTGCCAAAGATTTCGCCGCAACTGCGACTCAATGTAATGTGCTTGTAGCAACTAGGTGATGTTTAATGTTATTACAATCGCCATTAAATATGTCGATGCTAATTAATGGACTGACAGAAAGTCTATAATTTATACATCAACAGTAATTATTATTCATCATTCAAGGTAAATGAACGGCGGTATGCATAGTGATCTTTCATTTTAGTCCGAATTAGAACCGGCTTAGATATTTAACGAGTTTTGTTTTTAATTTATTAGTCGATCAAACAAATAGAGAATATAAGTATTTCATAAGAATATGAATTGGTTATTTCGATCGTTAGCAGATAGAATGTCTGTAATAAATATTTTATAGAGCACTCGTAAAACTAGCAATGAGATAAGTCGACCATAGACTAGCGGCGGCTGTAATAAAATTTGACAACGTGTCATTCAGTTTTATAAAGACATTTCTCTGCAATCAGTAATGGTCGATTAAAATTATATCCGAGTATTCATTACGCTTTTTAAGCAAAACTGAAAAAGTATGTTTTATCAGAACTTACTTATAATCGTTTCATTTAGGAAGTAATAAATAGGTAAATATGTATACGTAGATATGTCATTTGGTAGTATATATCAGACAATAAGTTGAAACAAAGGAAGTACATACTCTACTCAAGGAACTTTAAATCTATTTAGGTACCTACTACCGATCAATTTCCTTATTTTTCGACTAACTCTTAAATTCCAAATTAACAATTAAAAGGTTATTGCTAATGATATCTATATTAGCAAATTGGTTGTAAATAACTCTTTTATTACACGTCAATTTAAACTAGATGAGGCCAATGTTTCCTAGCAAAGGTCAAAGTCTGTTTTTGAGTCCATTCTTCTATTAAAGCTTTATTGGTTAAATCATTATGAGAACCATAATTATAGAATTATGTATTTAATCTTGACCAAATTTAAAATATTTGTTCAGTCAATACAAGCATTTGTCAGATATGACTAGCTCAACAAATAAGAAGCAGGACTACTAAGACTAAGAACTAAGAAGCTCAACAACTCGAGCAATACCAAAAGAAGGACATTTGAGTAGGCCGCATAAAGTAGGTGGCTACTCAAATCGTTAGAAAAATTTTAAATTTACGGAAAAGGAAAAATAATCCACGATATAAACTAAATATACATATCAAATGTCAATTTGTCAAATGTCATATTGTAAAATAATAATATTCATCAATGTCAAAGTGTATAAAATCAAATATACTAAATATAATAGGTAATAAAAAGCGTGTTAAAAATATTGATGAGTGAATTATGAACTTCAAACAAACCAAACTTTAAGTAGATATACTTAATGACAATAATAATAATTATATTTCTTTTAATAAAATATAAATATTTTGTTTCTATAAATTTATAAAACAATGTCATTTCTTTGAATCCATAAGAAAAACAAAGACACTTGTCTATTAGGAATCCCAAACATCTAATTGACTTGAATTTGACTGTGAAACCAAAATGCTCCATTTACAAAAGCTCAGTAAAATCAGGAAGTCGGACCGGAAGTTAGAGAGGAAGGAGGAAAATCCGAAAACGATTGTTTAATGTTAAAATTCTCACGCCTAAAGAAAAAACTATGAAGAAATTGAACAGGATCCTGTTATAGACCAGGTAAGTATGTAATATAAACATGGCTAACACACCCGCAGAGTGAGGACGTGACATTATTTTGAAGATGACGCTACCAGAATACATTGACTGAAAACACACCTAATAAAAATTTCAAATGATTGTTATATTGACCCTTCTCAACGTTCAGTATTATAAATAGTTATAAATGACAATGTGGTCTATAAATAGAATCTACAAGGTTATTATTTAAAGAACGTCATGGTAAAATGAATGATGAACTGTGAAATCATTAAAACGACGGACAGCGCCGCGGGGCGCTACGGTAATGCGCTATAAAAATTATAATTAACATGCAAATATATATTGTGTCTTTATTAGACAAATATTAGACTTTTATAACCGACAAATTTAATTTTATATCGTCAGAAAGTCTTTGTATACTGTGAAAAGTCAACTTTATGAGATATCAGAGTTCACAGCTAGGCGTAGGATTGATTGCCGACTTCAAATTCTTTCATCGACATAATCTTAAAAAGACAGTGTTACCAGATAGAAAAATATTAATTTAATGGGCTTTTGGAGAAAATAAATGGATCCTAAAAAAACTAAAATCCATTAAACAAGCAAGATACATTTTATAGATATATTTTTCTAATATTAAAATATTCAACTGATAGCCGTTAGATATGAATATTTTGAAAATATATTAAAAATAATAAATGTTAATTGATTAAGGCATTTATCTGTGTCAGAGATTTTTTAAAAGCATTTTTTAAATATCATTAAAAAGCCATTAAAATGTTATGATATTTAAAATATGCAAGAAATAAATAAAAGTTAACTATAAAGGTGTTAACAGAGAGGTCACGATGCCGCCCGGGCCGTCGCACACACACATGTGCCATTTGTTTGAGATCTATAATCATGTTCGTCTGAAGACCTCCACTATCATAAAACTTTATTTAACAACCAAAACTCTACCTATTCCATCAAACTGAAGCCACTCACTAAAATTGCCATAATTTTTAACAAAATTTATAATAAAAACTACAATCTAACTGCCATAAAATTGTCCTACAATAAATATAACTAAATAAAATATTGTTTAAAGATACAGTAAAAATGACATCATAAATTATATTATAAATAGTGTTTCAATGATACCTGTCCAGATTATTAATAGTTGTAGTCATAAAAGTGGACACGGTGGCAAATAGTTTGAATGCAACTGAATAGCCTACAAGTAAATGCTGAGCCACAACAATAGCTTTCTATTTATACTCGTGGTAATAAACATTTGAAATTCGACCTATTGGTTGCTCGTAACCGTTTTTTAATTGGACCATTTAAGATATTTAGCGCGGCAGTGCGGTCGCCAAGTTCGACACATTGTAGCCGGCACAGCAGACCTTATGTTCGCAAACAATTCTATTTATTTTTACATCTTTCTCTTCCTGGAAAATCTCAACTGCTCCAGTTTGTATTATTAAACTCCGGCAATTATCTAGAGTCTTCAGATTTACGATTGTCTTAATTTCATAAATTATTTTATGAAATATGTGACATACAATATTATTTCTTTACTGTATCTGAACTGATTTTAAAAATGCACTTTTACTGTTGGAACTTTAAACACTTCATTGTAAGCTTTCAAAGTTTTCGTTAGGTAAGCTTCTCTGTTGAACTAAATAGTAAAGCTCTACATACCTCCCTAATAACTTGTTTCCTCTCAACTAACTACAACATTATGTCAAGTGTGAATATTCACTGCACTGTTTACTCACCCCGCTGGTGACGAATTTTAGTGCTCACTTTCTGATGTATGCCAAATTTTATCGTCGCTAACTGAATCATTTTATCGGTACGACTATCAAATCGTGGATTCAACAATAACGTATCGGCAAAAACACATGAAATTCCTGGTGAGAGTGGGGTCACAGGTCGGTATCGGCCGGGTGAGATGTGGAGACGTCGTGTGTGATGTGGTGAGATGTCGGAGTGGAACGCTAAGTACCGATGGAGACGCGGCGGACGCAGGAGGGCTTGACGCGCGGCATGGTGGCGCGCTGGCGGCTCAGGGCCGGCGCATGGCACGGCTGCACTGCACGGACACTCGCGCGGCGCCTCGGACGAAGTACACTGTGCGGAGCGGACGCGGCGTGGGACCGGGCGCACCACTCGCCATCTGAAGCGGGACTGAGCGCGAGGCGGCGGGCGGCGGGCGGCCGCGCGCGCGCACCAGGTACACGGTTATGACAGGGAGGCGGGGCCGCGCCCGGCTCATAAATCAAACTTCGCCCATTCGCACGCGCTACACGGGCCCCCCTCCTCCATATTCCATATTCGGGGCGGGGCATATTTTCATAATCATAACGCCTCATATTCATAAGCGACATGTGGTCGCGAGGCCAGTGGCGGCGGGCGGGTGGGCGGCGCTGACGCCCGCTAGATGGCGGCCGCCGGCGCCCCGCGAAGCCTCCCACACCACACACACTAATTGAACTTGCACGTCATAACTTTTTGTTTGTATTCAATGATTATTAAATGGCTTTTTTAATTGTTGGGAGATAAGTTCTTGGTAATTTACGAGCTCGAAAACTTGTTGTGTAACTTTGTTAATAACTTACTAATTGATTTGCATTTATAAAATATTAATTTTGCTTTTGTTGTTGTAATGAACTTTGCAATTTTGTATTTTTTACTTTACATTTCTGCATGTACAATTGATTATTAAATGTTTTCAGTATAATTGACGATGTTCATGAATAGTAAATTATTTGAACTTTGGTTGGTTCGGTTACACGTGTTAGGAAAGTATTTAATAAATTAAAATAATAACTCATAAGTATATTCTTTTTATTTATTTAATTAGTTGGGAAGAATAAATAGCTACTTCTAGGTAGGCGTGTTAAATTGTATATAAGTATGTTGGTATTTCAAGATGACTAGAATTAACGTGAACAGATCTCCATATAATTTTTTTAATGTGCGCGGCATCATCAACAAGTCACCGTGACGTCAGCATCTCATTATCAAATCCTCGGAGCCTACTTCCTAAAAAAAAGAAGAATAATAATTAAAAAGCATCACAGCAGGACTCAAACTAGAGACTCATTCTCACAATATCATGGGCGAGCGTATAAAATTCTTGCTACCGACATCTGTAACTAGATCCATTCAACCGAATTTTAATTTCTGAAACAAATTTACGAGGAGTCGTTATGAAAAAGCGAATGACGGGAGCCATGTCAATTGTATTGTGTGCTTTAAATTAAATATAACGAATACGTGTGACTGTAAGTCAGCCGCTCGATATTAATGTGATCGAAGCAATCTAGTCGATTCTGCCAGTCATCGACTAAGGCCGACTATTTCCTCCATGTCATTTGCCTGCTGGATGTAGGGTGGATATTTTTTTTTAATTAACGAAACTATGTAGCAACCAGCGGTGGCTGGATTATTTTGTTGCCGGTATGCTACTGGGGGTTTTTTGTCGGCGGCGTTGATTTGATTTGTTCTTTGATTGTGCTGAATTAATAGTTATTGATAGTGAATGAGATGGGATGTTCTGGAAAGGTTTGCTGGCTGTTGAGTTGAAGTTGTATCTTTAAGTGTTGGGTGATTTAGGTTTTTACATTTTAGGACTCTGTATTTATTACCTAGGTGGGATGGTGTTTGTACTCTGCCAGGGCTGGTTCGTAAGAGTTACTGTGGCAACTGAAGAGACACTGGGTTTAGTCAGTATAAGTCTAACAATATCTCTCGCTCCACACTGAGCAGGAAACAAGCAAGGAATATAGAGTTTATTGTTTTTTTACCACGTTAAAAAAAATAAGGTATTAAACTATATGAATGACATGTTCTGGTATTAAGAAATCTACATAACTTCTTATTTAAGATAAAAGTAGAAATTCAGTTCAAGTGTTCAACAAACGATACTTAGATAACAATAACCAGCCAAAACAGGACAGTTAAAACCTTTTTTAGCCGAAAGAAGATAAATATTTGTCTACACATCTGTATTCTTCTGTTAATCTACATTTGTTCTAAACCCCACTAAATTAGCGACTTGTATCTCCCCTTTTGACTTACGAAATCCCACATTATAATAAAAGAAACGTATTAGATATTTCAGGAGCACATTAACCGCAGTATAATCGCCATTCAAAATAATTAGCCGGGAGCTATGTTGTTGTTTTTAACCTCAGCCGACTAAATAATTCCTGTTTATGATGACACCTAATCCCTTATGAATTTAATGTGAGTTCCCTGAACGGCACTATGGAGGTGTTATTTCAGATCCATCAGTGCGGCAGTTAAACAGAAATAGCTCCAGTAACACAAGTCACATACGATTTAAATACACAAATTTTTGAAAACGTCTGTTTATTTAAGCTAAAGCACGCGTCGCTCGCCGGCCGCCTCCCGAACGCTCTTGTCTTACGTTTATTTTATTTGTTAGTCTTACAACATGTTACACATTACCACAAATTCATAAAAATAACATTTCCAAATACCCACTACCTGCTCATTACCGTTCAGCTACATTTTACCGCTAACAGGTGTCGAGTTGGCGGAAAAAGTGAAGTTAGAGCTGTATAATGTAGGTTTATGTTAGGTAAAACAGGGGTGAAATTTTTAAATTGACCGTCAAAATTATGGCGGTTTGAATAAGCGGTGGGTGGCGGTGTACGCCAGACGTAGCAGTGGCGTAGCTGTTACATAGCACTGATATAGCTTGGCATAGCTAGGAACAGTTTTGCTGTAGCTTTGCGTAGCAACGTAGTGTTGATGTAGCATGGCATAGTTAGCACGTTGTAGCTTCGCGTAGCAGTTACGTAGCGCTGGTGTAGCGTGGCATAGATAGCACTGTTGTAGCTGTAGCGTCGCGTAGCAGTGACGTAGCACTGGTGTAGCAGTGCCGTAGCATTATCGTAGCGGGCGCGTAGCAGTAGCGTGGTCGCGGACGAGCCACGCCAGTGAGGGACGCGGCTCGGACGCGTTCATAAATTTGAATATGGAAGTGAGTTCTAATGGTGTCGCTGTTTATTTTTACTGCACCCCCCGAGCCGTACGCCCGAATGCGACGCCGAATTTATTTCCATGCATTTTAATATCTCCCTCTGAATAGCTATTGCCATTTTCACGCGGTTTTATTGCGAACTCTATAGTCGTGTTATGTTCTTTGTTTTGTTAGGCCCGCTTTACGATCGAGTGCGATGGACAATATCGGTCGATGAAGCCTCGTAAGGTTTCGAGGGAGCATTGAGTGTAATTAGCGCCGGGCGGAACGTTCATTGAGGCGATAATAAGAGTGTACTGCAATCATGTAAATTTCCTCGTTTATGAAGCAAATTTCTGAAGGTACACCGAGTCGAGTATGTCAGTATTAAGTCATTAAAAGTGGACATTGATTGATTGGAGCTTGTGCAAAGGGCACGCATCGCGGAAACGCACGCAACTCTTGTGTCGAGCACTTGAGTTTGTTCATTCACTTGTTTACACTCCAGTGAAGCGTAACTCATATTTCCTTTTGTACCGACAATCATCTAATCGCATGAATGAGATAGCCGTCCATGGCGGGCTAGGGATGAGCTTCGAGAGCTTTTAACTGACCCCTCGCCTTTCATTCTGTACTTGAACGTACTGCTGATTTGGTTAATTGTTTTATGTTGCAATGTCCTTATTACGATTCAGATTATGTTGTTCAACTATTACTTAAAAGATCATAATTTATCCTCGATATTGATTACTTGTGTCTAATAGCAAAAATAAACCTAGCTTAGAAGTCAGGGTTCTTGAATAATGTCCATATTATAGCATTTATTAATGATTGGTGTTCAAACTTTGTTGATTGATATATCTAGATACCAATTTCAATCAATTCAAAGAAATAATTAATTAATTGATTAAATGTAGCCTTATTATAGATAAGATATAACTAAGTAATTTTCCTAAGCGAGATCAAGTTCCAGACTATGTTGCCTGCACAAGTATGAGAAGTAGTAAGACTTGCGTGTTAAGTCATTATTACGTCCTACCTCAGACATTGAGATGAAATTTTAATACCGTAAATTATACAGAAAAATATCGTCGACGCAGCTCGTTTACAAACATCACTTAACTTGTCAAAATGATGGCTGTATGAGAACAGCTCGCTGGCTCAAATGCGCTTTGGCATATTTTTACTGAACACCATAATTATGGTTTGTGAAACTAAATGTGAGTCTCATCTTTATCAGTTTTTTTTAATATACTTGTTGGCCTTCAAAATGCGAATATTCAAAGTTGAAACTACGAATTTAATTGTTAGTTTTATGTTTATGTAGATACCTAATAATATATGGCGTTTAATATACTTGTGGTGAGTAAATATGCATAGCGAACCGGTTCTGAACGATTACACGGTCGTTTGTTTAGTTTGAATTATGGTGTCAATGCTAGCAGACTTTGTTCTCTTTATTATGAAGGTGGCACCAGACATATCAAGTAAATGTTATTCTAATGGGAAGTATCGCTCGCACTGATATTGATCTCGCATTAGTACCTAACATTAATCTTTATTGTTTAGTTATGTAAATATGGACACACGGTACATACATAATGTCATGTTTATAATTTTCGCTGATTGACGGTAGCGCCGCTTAGAGTCCTTTACTATATACTTTTTGAATTCAAAGTTAGTTTACACTTTTTGCTGGATGGGGTTTTCTCTTTCTTAATTTAAAGGTATTTTTGAAAATAAACTTGTTAATTGCGCCCAGCCCGGGATATTTACATCAGATGTTAAAAATCAGAATTGTTTATCATCATTACAACCTAAAAAACAAAGTCTGCTGTCCCTATGTATGCTTAGATCTTTAAAACTACGCAACGGATTTTGATGGTTTTTTTTTAATAGATAGAGTGATTCAAGAGGAAGGTTATGTGCAAAATACATGCATAATATATTCAATATCAGTAACCGTGCGAAGCTGGGGCGGGCCGCTAGTTTGAAATAAAAAAATTACAGGAAATTTTGAATTGTCAAAATGATAGTCAGTCAAAAAAGTCTAAATGAATTTCTTACGTGATTAAACAACTGCTCTTACGAGTACCTAAAGACTTCTGAAAATAGGATGTTTTGCGTGAACTTTGGCTCATAATAATTTAATAAAAAGTAGAGAAAATATATTTTCACAGGCATATTTAATCGAAATTCGGAATGTCGAATTTTATTTCTATAAACCTTTAGGGTTTAAAAAAACACATTTATGTATTTCCTGGAACTTGTTTTGTGAAACATTGGAGTGAGTGACTTATTTACTCACAGGTGTTATATCTTTTTTTTTGGGTTTGTCTCTTTGTTGTAATGTTTGCCATTGCATTTGTTTGCTTTCGATAAAACAACAAGCTATTAAGTCATGCTCAGGTTTGTGATAAACGGCAGGCTCTTTTAACTTTTCTAGTAGTTAGGCAGTTTTAAAAATAAACAAGGTACCACAACTAGGTAACTCATTGTTGAGTTAAGCTCGCCTTTGTACATGAATTGTCTAACTACTGTGTATTATTCAATGTTTTGTGTACAATAAAAGAATAAGGTATAATTTTTTCAGCAAGACATTAACATAAATCCTTTTTTCCCTAAGGCCTCTATGGTTTATTGATTTTTTTTAGGCACATGTATAACACTACGCACTGTTAATAACTCGAGCATGGGCCGGACGGTAATCGGACGGCGAGCTGCCCATTGCTCGCCGTTCGTAAGCCCACGCTTAAGGAGGTTTAAAATTAGGGTAGCGATATCGATGGCTGGGCCGTAGGCCATTCCGTCACACGTGCAACCACCTCGTTCCATTGCATTAGCTACTGCTACGCAGAAGGATACAAGCTACTACCATTTCTTCTTCATCTGGACCATGGTCAGTATCAGGGCCCGACGTGAGAGCTCGTTGATGCTCACCCACGAGGACACGGCGGTACTCTACCCAAGAGAGGCACACCTTCACCGTGTCCTCCGGGTAATTCACACAATGGTTATGCTCGAGCGTTTCTTCCGCACGAATTCGAAGCAGGAGCCTTCCGAACTTACCATATCGTTCACGATCTTCTTAAAAAGTCCCATATTTTGTTACCTTAGTTTAAGATTTCACTTTCTTACTCTTCTCACACACTAAATAAAGTGCGAAATAAAAAAGAAATGTACATCTGTTTTATTTCGCACTTTATTGGTCTATTGAAAAAAAAAACATAAAATAAGCAGTTTTGCACTGATTTTTCTTTACCTGTATTTTTAATTAGTAAGGAAACAGTTGGTACTGTATCCCTGTACAAAAATAATATAATAAATGAAAAGAAAATACTATGCCACTCAGTGAAAAATAGTTTAAATAGTGTCTAAAACGATTTTTTTTTAATCTGTCTAGTAGTAGCTTTTGAATTTATTCATTACAAACAAAAATATATTCCTTTTTATATTAGTATAGATTGCAAAACAAAAGACTTTCAATTGGAATACTATAATTCCTTTATTTTAATTATCATTTACGATTGTTATAGTTATATATTTGAAAAAATCCTAAGTTGTGTAACTTTGGGATCAATGAGTAACACTTTCATGACAGAAGATCAGTCATGTGAAGTCACAACGTGGGATGTGTCCGAGCTTTAAAGGGATAAGTAGTGAAAAAGTCAAAATATAAATCTTGTGGGGTGTGTGGCGGGGTGCAGGGTGGTCCGTGTCTCCGCTGAAATATAAAAGTGTTCGGGGGCACTCAACGGCCGGACGCTCATATTTTGTTATTTTATTTATATTAAAAGTAATGGTTCGCCGCGAGCCATAATGCTCTAGATGGTTTTTGCGCATTTTTCTCTTTTCTGTGTGTCGTATATTTTCACTTAAATGACGTAGGTACGTGACCGTCGCCGCTGTTCGCTTGTATCGTGCTTTATGTAACGACCCTAATGTATGGGGAGCTTAATAAAATTACATTATTTAGTAGCAATTGCTCATTAGGAACAGATTCCTATTTCAGTTAATGGGGGCAAGATACTGATAAGTTAATGTTATTTCAGGAATGGCAAGCAAGTTTACTTGTATATATTTAAAGCATGTTCGTCTGCATGGGACGCGACAGGCTTGCTATCAGATCCATTTGTAAAACTTACCCCTTGGAATTAACACTGCTATAGCTTCCCCATCACGTAAAGGATCATGAACGATAATCACTTAAGTACAAAGGTAACACCTTAGGATATCCTACACACATAGGTACAAGCTTCGTTGTATAAATAATTCTATTTAATTACCTTCGCTTATGTAGTCTTCGTTCTTAGGTAAGGTAATGTCTCAAAAATACAATGTTAAAGTACAAAGCACGGCGTGATTTATTAGTGTATAAGCACACATTAATGTTAACAAAGTGTATCGAGCGCCGCGCGCTGGTGTGCCGTCGACGTGCCGCACCGACGTCAATTTACCTACCATAGTTTTATGCTATCATAAACAAGAAATACAGACATCTTCACTATATTGTAATGTAGGAAAACGGTGGGCGCCGTGTGAACCGAAAGCGGGCGCCCGTCCTCGAGAGGTGACCGTATGGCGTTTGTCGTAGAGGTGATATTCGTGGGTCGTGCGGCGTGCTAGCAAGTGCGGGTTGGCAGCAATCTGCACAAGCAGCAGCGAGGTGTACGCGCGGTGCTGCGGCGGCATAGTGCACCCTGCGCCGCCGCCGCAAGGGCCGGTTCGGCGCGGCGGGGCGGCGGCGGCGCTCTTCCGGGGAAGGCACTATCTCGGGTGCAGCGGGGAGGCGACACCCCCTCGTAAATAACGCGCGCTGGCGAGCCGGCGAAGCACCCGTGCCAGATTCTACAGCTAGAAACAGTTAAACGCTCATAATTTCGTGCTGGTTAAGCTTATCTTTGTCTCGTGTACGAAATTTCGCTGTGCCGTCCCCCTCGCGCGTTTTCGTGGACATATTTTATTTGTTGCAACACAACGTTCTGTCGCGTCCGGGCCAAAGTTATAATTGTAGTTCGACATACCAGTGCAGCTTCTGCATAAAGTTGCCCAGCGACGTTTACATTGTTGAAATAACTTTATCTGGTTAATGTTTTAAGTTTACTCACTTTGATTTATTCCGAACTCTCAGCTAGATTAACGATGCTTATTGGAACGTTTATTAGTATATTGGTGTAGCGTTTTCATTTCACTTTCATGTTTGAGATATCAAAGCACAGTACAATTCTTATTCGCGCTTAAAAAGTTGAAAAGCTAGTCGATTTATAATTCAACAAGGGTTACCTACATAGCGCGTGGTGTCAAGTGGGTGTTGGCTGGTTAACTTCGCATAAACATTTATGCATAACTAGAGTGTCGTATAAGTTTTCGCATAGATGTACGGTGAAAAGGCATTCGAGCATGGTGCGATAGTGCGCCGAGGGTGCGGGGGTGGTGTCCCGGGCGCCGGTGGGGGAGAGGGCGCGGAGGGGGGAGGTGGTGTTAAGCCGGTATCATCCCGCCTTATCGCGGCGCGGCGGTTTCATAATAATTTTAATACTCCGGGCGGCAACCCGCGGATTTCCGGCGCATACTTTTATAAGCGGTTTTGGTTCCCGAAGAGGCCGGAGCGGCGGTGTCACCCTCGCGCTCGCGTGCATGCCTTCAATCTCCGCGCGCTGACTTGCCGCTGAATACACCCGCGGGAATCTTTTTACTTTTCTTTTGACGTTTATTGCCACGTTTTTGGCTTGTTTACGTTGTTTGTATAGACAGATTTAATTTGTTAAATAGGTGCTCTTTATTAGATTTCTCTTGTGACAGTTACTTTAATTTTTATTTCGTTTGTAAATGTTTGCAGGGCTGGTGTAATTTAAATTGATAGTGTTTTCTTAATTACTATAAAAAAACTTTGTAACATTTTACATCTATATCAATTACTTACCGGAATAATAAATAATCACTTAAGTATGGCAAGTATCGTTAGACGTATTAGTGGTATTAGTGCCACAAAAAGCCCCTTGATTACGTCTCGGCAGCGTTATGCGAGATCAGCCAATTTGCCAAAATGGATATAACAAATGACAGGAGTAATAGAGGCGCTTGAGTGTAACATTAATAGAGAGGCAGGTAGAGCCGGGGGGCGGCACTAACGACCGTTTTTATCCAGGGCGGGCGGATGATGGATGGACCTACTTCCGGCCGCGACGTCCGCACTTCCGCCGTTCCTTTTGTATATTTATCAACATTAATTTCAATGTGCTACAAGATATATTTGCCTGTTTTACTAAAGGATTTTTCAGGGATTGTACGGTACGAGTACGATGGAATTCAAATGGAGTATTTCTTGCTAAGTGTATAAGAAAGTCTGAGTGAGATATTTTTATCTGTTTAACTGACTGGAGTGTACGGCTAGATATTTTAAGCATAAACAATCGAATAAAGTGTAATTCATTAGTGTTGCGAGTTATTTTTGTGGGCATACACACGAGTGCGCAAAAATAGCTGGATGATTGGCTAATGATGAGCGACGCGGCTAACGGTTGCTTTATTGTGGACTCTCCCCAATTAACATGACAACATTATATCCCGAATTAATGCGGATAATACTCGGACAGAGATTTACGAAAAGGGAGATTTGGCTAGTTCATATTATTCTTGACACCTTTCCATCGTGAGGTCCTCTGTTCGATGTTCAGGGAAGAGGGCTTTTTAATAATAATATCTGTTTTTTTGACATATCGTTTGTATTTTTTGTGCGGGGAAAATAATATAGGTATTTATTATTAACAAATAAAAACAAATGTATGCTGCTTTATAGGTAAACATAGCATATAACGTCAAAATCAGCCTAACTCATGTTCCCACTGCTGGAACTTTAAAATAAATAAAAATTTTTGAAGGCAGCAATTTATATATTTTTTTACAACTCACAATGGGCCCGTGTGGTGGATTACGACCCATTTCTTCTCCTGGAGAGGAGGGTTGCTGAAAAGCTGATTATGCTATGCTATTGCCTCTCTAATATTGCTTGTATGTGTGTATGTGAGACTAATGGTGGCCGAGTGGTAACGTCCCCGACTTACGAGTCGTAGGTCGCAGGTTCACACCCAGCCAGGCGCATTATTTTGTGTAATTTATTTCATCACCAGCTCTCACAACGGTGAAGGCAATCATCGTGAAGAAACGGGCATGTCCTAGAATTAAACATTCGAAGACATATGACTTCCACCAATCCGCACTGGGCCCATTCCCCCTCCTAGGGAGGCTTGTGTCCCAGCAGTGGGAACATTGAAAAAAGGCTGATGATGATGATGATGATGTGTATGTGTGATGATGATGTATATGTGTGTGGAAATATAAATAGCGAGGCTCTATCTACCGGTGTAGGGGCCCTCTTTGTTTGCCTACAATTAGGACAAATAGTTTCTTGAAAAAATAAAAAAACAGAATCCAAGTTTCAGTGCTTGAATTATGATTGTATTTTAATTTTTTATTATGTATTATAAGAGTGCGAATTATTTCAGGTTGTTAATTGAACAATCTGAAATGATATATTTTCAGGCAAACTAAACTTTAGTTACTTTGAGTCTTTGAGAAGACCATTTTATTAGTTTCATTTAGGTACATTAATGCATTATGAGTAGTACTTACTCGTGTGTCCGCAAGCAATAACAAATACTGTTAACAAATTGTAACACAAACATAAAGATACGTGGTGTTCGTCGTTTACTACCAAACAAACCAGTTCCACTCAAAACATCTCAACATAGATATTATCAAGAGATTGCTACAAACTTGGGCAGGCGTATAAAGTCTGTGATACTGTACCTACGATTAAAACAATGGGACATTCATAACAAGTAAAGGGTATT
Organism: Mythimna loreyi; assembly: GCA_029852875.1. Taxonomy (NCBI): domain Eukaryota; kingdom Metazoa; phylum Arthropoda; class Insecta; order Lepidoptera; family Noctuidae; genus Mythimna; species Mythimna loreyi. Next base: position 10,651,936 of record CM056786.1, read on the forward strand.
CAAATTTGTCTATTATTGTACAATATTTTATTATATTTACTCGTAACTGGACTGGAACTAATTGAAAGATAGAAAAAAAAGTGTTTTGTTTGACACAAATATAGACAAACACAATGCAGAAACCACATGTAGACATATATGATAAAAAAGGTGACAAACACACAATGTTAGTTAACATTGTGTGTCACGGCTGCGCCAAATAGGTCCAGTTCAGCAAAAATGCCAGCAAATTGCCTGCTGCAGTCTTCCTATCCGCTTATAATTTGGGTGTCTTCAAGGCTAGAGTGAATAGGCTTTTAATAAACAAGTGCGCCTCACCGTCAACGATTGCATCACTGCTTACCATCAGATGGGATCACAGTCAAGCATTAGTTTACAGCACAAAAAAAAGTAATAAAGCATTGAAGTAGTCAATTGCATATTAAATTTTATACGAGGGGGCTTAGAGAGAATATCTCACCATCTCTTTTGTACATAAGTAACTTAGTGCTGTGACGTCACATTTCAATGTTTGCATCGTTATTTTGTTCCTTGACAGTTTTCCCTCCCACCAGATTTTGATTTCTAACTGAATAGTTTTTAACAATTTATATATATTTATAGTTTTAAAAAAAAATTGTTTTTTTTTATTATTTAAGGCAAATATGACAAAATACAAATTCGTTGAATCATTACTTAAGTGGGTAAACATTTTATTTTTTTATTTGTTATCCTCACATAAAATTGCCGTAATTACATGCCTATGCGTCTTACAGCAATTAAGGCACAATTAGTTCAAAATCTGCTAAGTACTTAGTTTTTTAACATCATGTGCGCGGTGGAGTGGTAGTCACCATTGGAACTGTCCATGCTGTGGTGGCTTACTTAAGCAGCATCAGGCCAGCACTCAGATTTCCACATGTATCAAATCCTGACGCGAACACATTTTTGAAATTTATTTTTTTGCTTTTCACATTTTTAGCTTTTTGAATGAGTTTTTTAAAGGAAAATGACTGAAATTGAAAACTAATTACGGAAAATTTGAACCTATCATCTTGACGGTTGTTCATAGTACTTATCATCATCATCATCATCCTACCCTTATCCCATTTTACTTGGGGTCGGTGCAACATGTTTTTTTCTTCCACTCTGTCCTGTCATCCGTCACACTATCACTAACTCCCTTTTCTTTCATATCACTCTTCACACAATCCATCCATCTCTTCTAGTACTCGTAGTAGTAGTAGTAGTAGTAGTGTTTTCTTCATAGTACTTATATAGGTACAAATATATATATATATACCTAACCTAGATAAAAATAATCAATTCAGAAGTAGCTGCTGCCTAATTTGTTGTAGGCACTAACTGCTTTTACAATTGAAAAGATGTTATAGGTCATCAACATTTGTAAAACACGTTTTCAGGAAATTGATATACCTAAACCTATTTAGAAACAATGGTAATAGTTACGCCTAGACCTACGTGGTCTTATCATAAACAAGTTTATAAAAGTTTAAAATTACCCAAAATATTTTTATTTTACATTGGCGAACCTGTAATTTTATTCTTATTGTAAGACAATTAGTAGATGTACAGTCTTGTCGAAAAGCTGAATATATTAGTAGTAAGCCCACGCTTACTGCGATGTGTGACTTTAATAACTCATGTACGAAACAAACAAACTATAAAACAATTTAAATAACAATTTATGCAAATAACCAAATGAATTTATATTCGCGTTCATAACACGGTTTACATCGTGCGCCCTCCCTACAACTACGTACTAGCTACATACCTACGAGTTAATTGAATTTATAGGCACGTCGTCAAATGAATATGAGTAGTACACTCACAATGTTTTCTATACTTAACTTAATGATGGCTTATTAAGTATTCGCTGCGGCTCTCTAGAACGGTGAGAACCTCGTAACATAAATTTTGCGTATTATTTACGTTGACAAACGTGCATTATGAAATTATAATGTCGTGATTGATATGCGGCGAGCGCTCGGCCGGGCGGGACGTGCGAGCCGCTGTCCACACGTACCTTATTGTACTAAATACTTGAGCGACGCCGATGGACACTAGCGCCGGGCTCAGATCACTGCCAACTTTATTGCTCCTTTGCTCTAAATACCACTGCTTTATGACCATATTTACACTTATACATATAGACACCAACTTTATATTCCTGTGAATAGAAACTACGTCACACATCAAACATAACAAGTGCATCCGCGTACAGACAGATTACTAAACACCCGCATATTTTTACACCTGCACTCGCACTGATCGATAGAAAACATGTAGGTAATCTAATATATTAACCTAGTTACGGGTAATGAAAAAAAAATGAGCAGTTGAAATACTCACGAATTGTATGTCGAATATCGAGGTCGAAAAGTCACAACAAACGTAAGAAAACTTTCGATTATAAAGTATATTTAGAGCATTACGAAGAAGTGTATGATCTACTTACACATACATTGACGTAGTTTCGTGGATAGATTCGCGCGAGTCGAAATAAAGCGAGCCAATCAATATTAACACGCCGCAAACAGCGTAAATTGTTGCCTAATGCCATACACGCACACACCCACAGCACCGTCCGTGAACTAGCGCCTACACTAGCCAGGGTGCTCCTTTCGTGCGCTCGGAAAATAGTTTTCCTTTTTCAGTATAAGGCTCAGTTTCTGAGTTTCTATGTTTAGGACTATGATGCAGACTATAGATTTGACAGCTATTCAACTAAATAGCAGTTTAGGAAGAGATTTACGAATGATACTTTTTAAGGATATGATTTATTTCTTTTCGGCTTCTTAGTGCAGGTATAGATGTCTTTCGGAAACTACATCGATGTGAGGCAGTAAGAGCACAGGTGTACTGTATCACCCTGTATGCATTGCGTATTACATGTACACAAGAAGCGGCGCACACAGACGCCGGCCGTGTCGGGACTAACGCATCACGCACACAGCGCGCGCCGGCCGGCCTGTAATAACTCGGAACCACAATAAATCAATGTGATTAATGTCATTAAGCACTGTGTGCCGGCCTCTCTATATTCCGTCAATATGCACTGTTTTACGACATGCCGCGCCACGATAATTAGTCAGCTTTGTTAGGACCGTTGACGAATGTTATATCCGATCCCAACGCTACGTAGAGAAATTAGAGCAATAAAAATATGTATACGAGCGCCATCTGCGGTTCCAATGTACGAGGAAAACTACGGCGAGACAGCAATGTGACACGGTAGATGAGATCAAAGAGAATTTATAACGGAGCGTTCATAAACACGTCACTCGCGCAAAAAATGATCTCTGCTATTTCTCAAACTGTGAACACAGTCGGCACGCCGAGATTGATAACTATTACCATTTCTTGGTCAGATTCCCGAGACGCATGTTTATCATACGTCCGTTTGATGGATAGGCCGTAATTATTACGATTAGAACGGCATCGCAAATCATGGGAACGGCGAGGACAGCCTGCACTAGTTGACATCGTTATCGCGCTGCAGATCTCGATTGTTGGCTCTGGGACCATACGGTTGTGTTGCGTTCGGAACGCGCGACCAGTTTCATACTTTATTTCATCTCTTGTTCACGGCGCATGATCAGTGCACGATGCGTGGCTGCTTCGTCGCGAATGTATCCAGCATCGACTCGGTGGCCCATTTAGATCTACGATACTGCAATTTGCTGACGGACAGGAGTCGCGCGTTGCCCGCTCTGACTTGAAGGCAGGAATGTCTTGAGCACTGAACGTGATCGCTCAGTGATTGTCCTAAATTGATTGTGTTCCGACATTATTCAATTCTATCACGCACGCTCAACTTTGGAACTGTGTTTTTTGACTGACAGTTGTATCTTACCTTATTTTACTTCGACGTGATTTTGCATGTAAAGTAGATACTAGAAAATAATTTAATTCTACTAAAACACGGTGTGTGAAATAAATGAAAGTTAAATTAAACAACTATTTTGTACGAGTAAAGAAATAATTCAAATTCCTGTGAACAAATTGCTTCATTATTCAATGATTTTAAATCCATACAAAAGCGGAAGAGATATAAATAATGGCCGAGCTCGACATCATGTACACGGTCTCACACTTTTGGTTTTAAATGAAGCTTTGACTCTGGGCTGGTAAACCTGGCAAAAATAGATTTGAATTGGTAACATAGTCTTAATGTGGCGAGGTGAGGTGGCGGTGCTATTGTGGCGGCGGTCAGGATGCCGATGACCATTTCGGTTGCACGCTTGTGCTGCAAAGTTCGCAATCAAATAAATATTTCGGCACAATTAAGAAAGCGCCGACGAGGGTAGCACTCGTGACAATCGGCTAACAGTGTGCCGTGGAGCTTCCTTTGCGCCTTCAAATATTTGATCGTGGGACTAAGTTAGGAAAATAATTGAGTTTCAAATATAGAATCGAACTTTCTAGATACATTATGCTTGGCGAATTAGTATTACTGATTCGAAAAATATCCTGGCAAATTTTTGATGTAAGTTGGTTTTTGAACGCAGAACATGCGTACATGTATTTCGTATAAATTTGGCACATTTACTTAGCCCTGCACTTTCGCTATCTCCTAGTGAAGACGCTCCGAGCGCGCAGCATCCTCTCTACGCATCTCCGAGTGCGTGCTCTCCGCTCTGCCCACATCCGCTGAAGTATTTTGTTTATTGCTAATGCGATTTTATTTTTTATTGCTTTTTATTTATCTTTATTCAGCGATTGCGGTTTATTGTATTAAAATAAATAAGAATTCTTGACTTTTTAATTTTATTCGAAGCGAAGTACACGACAGTGCCGCGAGGAGAGAAAGAAATAAATTTTAATAAGCGTTTCTTTTTTAAGGCGTGATTCTTCAGTTAAAAGCGATTTATTTTTTTATATAAACTTGAAGATAAACCGTATTCATTAGAGATCGACTGGAAAGGGCCTAAAATAAAAATAAACGTGGTCAAGTTGGTGTTGTCGCTGAGTTATTGTCGTTAATCAGGCCCTCTTCTGAAGGCATGTTGATTGGAGCCCAGGTCGGTGCGTATGGATGAGCGGCATTGTTCTCTTTATTAACATTTGGCTTAATTATACCGATCATATAGAGGCATTCTTTGTATTTACTTGCCGCTTTGCACCTTTTATTCCTTAGAGACAACACACTTCAAGTCTGGACCTTGATGCAAAAGTATTAAGGTCGCAAATGGACCCGGATCGAAACGTCTTGTTTTCCAAACAAAGTTGCCTATAAGTAAAAAGCAAAAGCTGTTAATGTGATTCTATTTGTGAATTATCATTTAATTATTTTCCTTAGGATCTGAAACAACGACTTAGTAGAAAACGATTGTTGTGCTAATAAATAAAGTATAAAATTAAATCGGAGGGTGCAGTTGTTTCCCTACAAGACTACTCAAAAAGTCGAGGTGTATTTCTACGAATTTGTTCACGTCCACGACTCCAATCGTGTGTTGCCCAACGGAAGTACATAAATAATGTTTATCGATCGATCATCGCCGAGCAGAGTGACGCACTCGTTAGATTTATGCCTTCATTGTCAGAGCCGTAAACTAGATCTCCATAAAAAGGGACATTTCCTATTTAAAATTTATATTAAAAGACAATGGTTAACAAAAAGTGGGCGCCTCTTCGCGAAGCAGCCCGGCTGCGCGTGCGTCGGCGCCAACTGCCAAATCTCTATCGGACGCGCGTAAATTACGCCTTTTTACCTGGATTCCTGTTTTGACATATTTAAGGCATTAGTAATAATTATGAGTGCTCCGGCTCCGGTAATGCCTGTGTGCGAGCTAGTCAGTTTTGACACTATCTTAATGACGGACGTCGGTTGACAATAAATATTGAATCGTTATCGCTCACCTATCCGAGGTTGCGTCACTTGGTTTTAAATCCTAAAATAGACCTCCCAAATGGTTGGATCCACAGTTTTGTTTCAATTACTAAGTTTTTTATATATTTCAGGAGTTTCAGCGTTGTGTAAAGAAGCATAGAAGTATCGAAACTGGGTGATGACATTAGGTGACTAATTACAAGTATTGGGGTGAGTGCAGAGGTCAGCGAGGGTCGCACATCTGCCGTGTTTGTCCACCCACGCGCTCGTGCAGTTAACGAGCGTCGTCCAATAGTTTTAATTGCAACCCGATATCTGCACTTTTATGTCATTGCAAATAGTGGAAAGATTTGCTATTAGAGAGAACATTCGCGACACTAATGAGAAAGTATTGTGCGATGTGAGTCATTCACACTAACTCATGTGAAAAACAAATCTTAGATGTCAAATAATTTCAAATAAATACTTCAACATGACAATAGTTAGATATACCTCACCTAACTAAAAGCTCAGCAGTAAAAAAAAGAATAACTGGGATATCCGAAAAACCGATCATGTGTTTCGGGTGGTATGAATAAATCAGATATAGCGAGACTGGCGTAGGCGCCTGCCCGGAGCGCGGGGAGATCTCCCCGCCGAGTTATAAAACCTCTCAAAAGGTGAACTGAAAGATTCGTGCGTAAATATTAAGGGTTTACGATGGCTCATTCAGTCATTAGAGCGCGTCTTTTGTTTATAACCGCGTCGTAGACTTGTCGCTATTCCGAGATAAGATCTGTCTAGTCGGGTCGTCATTATTTATGTGAATTTTGACAGAACAGCACTCTAAGGGCAGCAGACTCACACTAAAATACTATTATTTATGGCAAGTGTGGTCTGCCATAAATTACCGTTCATCGAATTAAGACAAAAGCTAGTGGCGATAAGGCTTGCGATTAGGGCTCGCCTCATTGTTCTGACGAATGCGGTACTGATATAGCCAATATTTTTCCACTTTTACGACTTCAATACGAGATTGCTTTGTTCGTGTAGCGAGTAAAGTCTTACTTATGGAATTTATAATGTCTAATGGAAGTATTCGTAATTCCTTCGTCTCTATCTAATATAAATGTGTACAAATAAAATTACGATAAATAAACAACGAAAAGCTTTGGACATGTCGGACGGATATAAAATTTATAACCCTTAATAGGCTATGGAGGGAAGGGTGGATGAAATACGGTTAATGATAAATCCACAAATGAGATTTGCCGGACGTCTGGCCACTCAAAACTGTCGCGCTATTGTCACTGGACACTCTCACCTTATATTACACGGATCAACTAAATATGGCGTGTTCATTCAAGTGCACAGGGTGTTGCCTTTTGAAACACTTTGAATTTATTTCGTGCAACCAATTTTATATTTCCTAATAGTGACAAAACAGGTCGATTTTGAATTGTTCATGATATTAATTAGGGTCTTCAATGTTTCATTGTCCGATTTAGATTGTGTTTCTAATTTTACAATGTCTGTCTTTCAATTCTTGAATTTGAATTTGTTTTAGGGTTCTGTACCTTAAAAATTTAAATAGGAAAAAGGAATAAGATTACTTTGTTGGCTATCTTTCTGTCTGTTTGTCAAAACTGAAAGATAGACAACAAAGACCCTTTATCTCGGGAAGGCGTGTAGGTATCGAGTTGAAATTAAAACCGTATACTTATGTTTGCAGTTCCTTGAAGTTGTGAAAAAACCAAACTTTTAAGTTAACGAAAAAAATGCAGAAATCGTATATTTCGAAACTATGAAGGGAATCAAAATTTGGTGTGAAGCAAGGTCTTGTAGTATAAATATAGAAGAAAAAAAAATCAAAACTGTAAATTTGTAGTTACGAAAACGTAAAAACATAGGTAGGTTTGTACGATACCTTTATTGTGCGAGTCCGACTCGCACTTGACCGGTTCATTTAATGCTTAAATTTACACATTTATAATTGTGTTGAATTTTGATGACATTGTTTTGTTAAACTTTGAACTTAACATAAATAAAAGTTATAAATTGGTATGACATTTATTTCGTTTAAATGCTAGAGAACACAACATAGACTTATGATGGAGCGACATAGTCAATATTATGTTAAAACTCCCTAATTAAGATTTTTTTTATGGTGGGAAAAATCGTCGAATGACGAATCACGCCCTTGGGCGGAGCGCGAGACAGTCTCGGACTTCTACTGACTAAACTACCCACCGTTCCTTCTTGCCTTAGTTCCAGGGCCACGGTGTTCCGCTTTCGCATCAACCCTTGGCTCCAGGAGGCTTCGACCCTGCTGGGCACCTACAGTTGTTGACAACTCCTCGAGGCGCGCGGGAACAGTGAGCGCCGTTGACGAATTGGGCTCGGCCGTCGGCGTGCTAGAGAGCAAAACAGTCTTTATTATGACAATATGATGATAAAACTCTTTAATTAAGATTAAAAAATAAACTCAACATAGGTTGCGAACAAGCCAACTAGATTTATGCGTGATCAACCATTTAAATGCTCTCATTCTTGTGTATGTTCGCTTGGGTCAACTAATCAGTCATTATGTATGTTTTCAGGTAACTAAAAATTTTTAATCAAAAAAATAAATTGATTGGAAAACTTTTTTATTAGAAATATCGTTAGTATTGCGTGATTTTATTATTTCTCGTCTCGGATTTAGGTCCTTACACACGTAAGAACTCTTCAAGTTGAAAAATACATTGCTACCTTTCATTCTGGTCCTAGGGGCCTATGCTTTTTCTGGGTGGGAAATCACTTCAAGGAAGTGTCAACTGTCAGATTTCTCGCGCCGGGCCTTGGTAAAGACCATGCTCCGGAGCAATATGCTGTCAGGAAGCAAGGAACAGGGCCGTTTAATCAATAAGAGTCTTGCACTAAGGGCGGGATTCGTAAATTAGATGATTTTACCCACCATAAGAATACAATATAATAGAATAGAATAATACTTTATTGTACACCAAAAAAGTAACAATTTCATAGAAACTTATATGAATGGGTACAAATGAGGTCTTACGAAAAAAAAACTCAGATTTTTACTGACCAGAATTCACTAGTTTCCTTTAGTTACCTTTTGCGCTTCAGAGCAATGGTAACCCCGCATACCTGCACACTTAGTAAATCAAAGAAAAAAACCTCAAAAATTGTTGCAAATACTTTTATATGATCAGTAAGCGATCAGCCTGTAGCCTGTCAGTGGTGTAGGTGGTGATGATCCAGATGGACGCGGGTCAGCAGCTGCGCGGTAATTAAGAGGTGGCTGGAAGTGGCATGCGCCGGCGCACAATGCGGCTCAATTGAATGAGCATAATCTTTGCACCCACGCGTCTTTTGTGCGCGTGGGTGGACCGATGACCGGTGCGTACACGCTCGAAATGTTGCTCTACTTTGCGTTTTTGAACTTTATTTTACAGTTTTTGCTTTTTCATTTTTCTGACCTTTCACGACAACGCTTTGTAAACGTTTTAATGTGTACAGACTACTGTCAAATTAGTAGGTAGAATTTATGCTACTAGCCACTTTAGTCCGTATCTAGAATTGTATCTGGGTAATTCCATTTCAACCTTACTGCATGAAGCTCGTATTTATATTATTGAATAATGTTAATATGAACAGCATGCTATTGTCATTTTGAATGCTATTTAAATGTTTGACATTTACAACATTTATAGGTACTCAGCTATGTTAAATTGCGTGCAGCTTACGACTACATTCGCATTTAAATTCAAATGTGAATCAATATTAGCGACGCGGTTTCGTAAACAGACTCGTATCATAATGACATAAATTAAAATCAACAATGTGAATTGCAAATTACAGAAACACACGCACACAAATCTTTGGTATGAAACTGTGATATCTAAGTAGAGCATATTCTGTGCCGATGTCGCTTCGGACAAAAGCAAACAATTATTGCAAAAATTGCTTTAATGATAAATTGGTGACCATTTCTAATGGCCGCTGGGCAATGAGTGATTCGACCCGGAATCGAACCCGTGCAGTCATAACGTCCTCGACACACAATGACGCTCTCTCGATGATTTATATCTTAATTGTGCTCAATACCGACATTCCGTTGAAGGCGGTTTTTATATTATACTCATAATTCTTTGTTATTTCATTCGATAATTCAATTTTGTTGGACATCGATTCACCTGGTATCTTATTGGTATATCGCTAATATATTAGAGGTAATAATATTCTAGATAAGTATTTAGTATTTCCTGTCGTAAAGGATACATTAGGCACAATAAAAAGTTACATCGAGTTAACCTTTATGGGTTTGTGTCATCACGGGATTTGGGTTTTTATGATATTACATGAGAATGGGTTTTGTTCGATCCTAGTTTAACGTTATATATCGACTGACGAAATTATCAATCAATCATTTATGAGCTTTTTATTTTTGAAAATCATCCAATGATGAAGCCCACCATTGGGCGGAGCGGGAAACAATGTCAGACTCTTACTGACTAAACAAACTACCCCGTTCCTATGTTGCCATACATACTAGGGCCAGAGACTTCCATTCAGACAGGAACCCTTGGTCCCAGTTGGCTTCGACTCTTCTGCAGGGTCTCTGCGGTTTGCTGACCATTCCTTGAGGCGCGCGATGGCAGTGCGTGCTGTCGAATCACTTATGAGCTTCAGATTAATACAGAGATTGAAAAATTAGCGTCGACAATTTTATCGTTCTATATTTGTGCATTTTTTGTCACCGTAAAAACCAAACTGTAATAAAAAAGATCATTGTCATTAATGTCATTTTTCAACAAAATGAAGCATAATTATTTCTGGTTATACGACATAACTTGACATTTAAACCACTCAAGATATTACTCCTGTATTGCCCGTAGGGTCAAGCCCTAACCAAAGAGTTTCTTAAATACAATAAATTTTTGACCAGTTATTGTTGAGTTTCATGTTGTTTAATAAATGTTTTATTAGACAGTTCGTGTAAAATATTTTATAATAAATTAATATGCTAAGACTTAATCAAATTACTTTATTACGAAATACGACGGAAATAAAAATGTCTTCGAGGAGACTTCCACATATAGAATTCAAGTCAGGAAATCGCAACATTTCATGTCATGTATGAATAACTGCAAATAGATATTAGTGTGTATCGTCAATAAAAGTTGTAAAGAAAACTAATAGTGACTCCTTCGCTACGTTACGACTATTTTACCGTTTTTACGTTAAATCAGGGCTCACGAACCGTTGGTCTCCACCGACACTGCGAGTTTTTATTACCTGTAGCTTTACTTCCGTGATTGCTTTCTGAACGCTTTTTTGTTTGCTATTTAACATCTTGAAGTGCACTATTAGAACAATTTGTTTTGGTTTTTATTTGTTTAACGATGATTCTGTTGCTAACTTGCAATTATTTAGGGAAACAAATACTTCCAGTACGTTTTTTATGAGGATTGCTTAAGATGTAGAATGTTAAAGAAATAAAGACACGATTTTTTTTTTCAACGTCTTTTTATATGGACTCTAAAAATGTTTGCGACGTCTGCGACTGCCGGAGGCACGTGGGGTTCGTCTTACTATCGGTATCAATATAGGGGAGTAACTCTAATATTAAAGTTATTTATTGTAAATCGCTTCCTTAGGCTTCTTACGAGCAATATCACTGTTTTCGTAGCTCGTACAAACAGCACTGTAGCATGCGGTTTGTTTGTAAAAACTGTGTGTGGTTTGTAGGAAATATGTTAATACATATCTATAAATAGTTGCCCAGTATCTATAGGTCAATTCAAATTCTATTTGAAGAATATAAATATTCATAGGAACATTGGGCTTGAACGTATTAAAATGAAAATTAACAATAGGTAGGTACCTAAATAAGTGGAGGCCACAGACATAATTATTATGATTTAGAGGAACTACTGTGAAATAAAAAAAAAAAGATTGGCAATTCCGTTAGGTAGTGTGAATATAGTTTATTAGAGTATCAAGGACGCGACCGGCGACAGTGCGACAGTGAGCAGACGCTCGCGGTGACAATGCAAACGCGAGGGGAGCTTGTTTGCCCGCCGCGGTATGAATAAAGATATTCCTGTTATTTGTACTACAGATGTCATGTAATTTCATTGTGTCGCTCAATATTTAGTGTAAACACGCGGGGCGACTCCCGGGACTCCACTACGCCAGATAACATCTCATAGTTCCGATGCAGAACGCGTATCACACAATAAAAACACATTTTTATGTCACAAGAAAAAATATTTCTGCCTCGCTAATAAGGGATTTGTACGAGATTATTTGCGATAATATAAAAGAGATTAAGACCCGTTACCATAAATACGTTAAAATTGGGTCACACGACAATGTGAATGTTTTCATTGATTCTGACAACATTTATTTTTAACAATTTTTTTTCGTTGACAAAATACTTTTTATAATTTTTTCTTGATTTCATTTAACACCTCGCAAAATATCAAGTTGTAAAGTAACGTTCAAAATTATAAGATATTTAAATGTGTTTTGTTCATGTCTTAACAATCAAGATGAATTCTGCTTCAGTCTCGAAACTCTGAGTTTACCTTGTTAATCAGATGCTTTACTTAATTATTGAGTGAGACCCTGGCTCACGCAATTCAATATAACAAAGGCTCTCCACATTAGTACGCAGAAACAAGTTTCAAACAAATATAAATATTTGATTGTCATTTAAATTTTACTCATGTGTCAGCGATAGAAAGCCTCCATATATTGTGAATGATTTATCACTCTGTCTATCTAACTCCTAAATTGAACTAATATCTGAACTCGCCTATTCGCAACTTAAATTGGCACATTACCTTTTGAAATGAAACCGTGTAAATAATTTACGCCTCGCTCCTGGCACTGCGAAATTTTCCAAGCCACATTCGAACATCGATATGGTGTTAATAAAATCATGTCAGTCATAGGAAATCGGGACAAGCAAACATGAGCCCTCCATTAAATGATAATCCTGCCAATTTATCGGCAGAGCAAAAAATATACGGCATTGTGATGCGACTTGTCGAACATGAAAATTATTTTATATAAACACATTGAGTACGGCCGGCGCTCCCCGCTCGCAGATTACTGGGATCCCCCATCTTCCTCACTCGTCATCTGCTGACATATTTTTTAAAATGGGGTGACGGGTAATGGAATAATAATAAACTGGAATTTACTTTTTGGTCATCGTACTGAATCAAAAACAGAAAGGGGTGTGAACATATTGCTCGTTGTAGATTGTTTTCATTGTCGTCCAACGGACCAATACTGTATAATCAACGGTTGGATAAAATGAAATGGAGTCCTGGCTCTGAGCTATTTGTCGCATGTTTGACACCAATAACAGGGTTCGTCGCGCATTAAAGCCACCATATGTCGGTCATATCAAATTTATTTCTATTATTTTATTGGTTTGGCCGATGATTCCCTTCATTACCTTTATTGGAAGTCACTGAGTGAATTTGAATTTATGGTCAGCGATATGGGTGATAGCTGAATGACTGTAACAAAGTGAACGAAGTAATAAAGGTAATAAATTGGTTTCACGAGCCTCTACATATCGTCCACTATTATTTAGCTACACGCCATTAGAACCTTTCGGTACAAACCCTCACTAATATATGTAACGTAGCTAATAACTTGGATGTACAGTCGGCGTGTGTGCGCTAGGTCCCTCGTCAAAAGAAGTTCGAACAGTCGCAGTACAGTGTAACTATATGAAGAGGAGTACAATAGCTCCATCAACTGTATGAGCTTAAAATCATCCATTTAAATAACGTTTTTAAATAAATACTGCGTAGATAATAGGAACAATGCAATATTTTGTCAACTGCCGACTGCGGGCCGCGGAGAGTGCACCACTGCGTGAAGCGGAAAATCCTCGGGACATTTGAGGACATTTTTTGTGGGATAATATCCGCACGACATTGTCAACCGGCTATTTAATACATCAAGTAACACAATACTTTAAATACGACTAGATTTGTGCAAAATTTGAAATTGTTACGCACAGTGATTTTGTATTACACGATTGGATTAATATGTCCATGTTCCACCGAATGCCGGAATTATTGTCGTGAGCATTGTTGTATTCAAAGCCGGTACCTATTATTTAATAATGTTAAATAGATATCTGTTTAACGTTATTAGTGTAAAAACGCGCTGCCTTTTATGTCATGATGATAATTTTCTTACATATTTGGATATCATTAACATTAACGTGGCAAACATAAAAATTGATAGCGTAATAAAATTGACTAAAGGTAATAAAATTATGGATTTTCATTTTTTTGTTTATCCCTGGAGCTAAGACGTTTCCACCCTCGTACATTTACCAAATTGAATAGCTCCGGTGAGTCCCGATGGCAGTAATTCTCTATTGAGACGCAATAAAACAAGATATGACAAAAATATCCGATTTCATAAAGCTTTGGTTTCGTGACACGTAATATTATATTATTTAAGGGACATCATTCCGTCTTTTGTTTGTGGTTCCTTTCCATGTTTTATGTCACCAAATGAGTCGGTGCACACTACGCGAAATTATTTTCTCACTTAATTTACAATTTTTATATTTAAATTTAAACCAGGTTTTGAGTGTCATTTGTTGAGTTCATCTGCAAAAAAATCTAAACATTTACGCAACTATACACTGTTAAAAATTGTTTTATATGACTCTAGGGACGTGCCGATCCAAATTTTAGAAAGTACATAAAATACAGTAAAAAGTTTTATAGCTTTAGAACACAAACACAATAGTCGTGCTGTGTGTAAAGCGTTTGTTTGCAAGCAGGTACTTGTTGGTAATATGACAAGAGAAATTATTGGTAAAGAGGGCTTCGCTTCAATGAAAAGGAAATATCTCGACAATTATGAAGCATTAGTGCGGTTGACAATGGCGACATATTTTTTTCTAAAGCTTTCATGTGAGCCTCAAACAAAACACACAATACAACCTTCTTTCTATATTTGGGACGGTTTAATTAATTATACAAATGTACAATAGAGTTTTAATCTTTTGAAGTCGGATTAATCAATAGTTATGTAAGAACAAGCTTTGAAGATCAAGGAGAGATTTTATTTTTTAAACTTAGATTAAGGTCTTAGGAGACTTTTTTACTTTTGATTGTTTATAAAAAGCTAATAATTAAGATTTAAGTATACCTACTACTTTAATGTTAGTGGCGCGGTTTTTTTTGTATTTTCTTTTGTACTATTATATGGAATTTGGGATTATTCGAAAGAGTTACTGTGGGCCTAGAACTCAAAGGACAATTGAAGGAACAGAGTCATGTTTTAGGTAGCTATGAAAAATCTACCACTACCTATCGCTCCGCCCAGAATGGGATGGGTTATAGGTATGATTAATTCCCACCCAAATAATAATGCATCTAGTATGACAATAATATTGTACCTAATGTCTTTAATTTTTTTGTATGTAGTTTGTAATGTATTTTTTCCTTTGTCACCTTTTATGCACTTGTGGAGTCAAAACTCGTCATGTGCAAAGTCTTGAGCATCGACGCACACTCCCTGAAACCTACGCCTCTCGGTTTTCTATCGTTTACATTTCAGGAAGTGTGCGTTGGAATTGCACGATTTAATTCTACGGCCACTAGATACGGCGGCTAGATACTACGGCGTTGCGCCGTCGGTACCTACATGATAGACATTCCACCCGTACGTAAAAAGCGTTTTGGGAACACATTAATTGTGTATCCAGCTAAGGGTGGAATTTCCTGCTGGATCTGTGTTTCCTGACAGCTACAACCTAGAGGTGTTGGAGTCAAGAGATGCTTAAGTCAATGTTTACTTTTAGGCAAGCGTGTCTCATCGTCCACCACATCATCATCAGGTGAGATAGTATTCAAACGCGAACGTATCAATAATAAAATAATAGAAAAACTTTACGATCAAAGTGCAGACCATGTCTAGAAAAAGACATAGGAATTTTTTTACCCCGGGAGTGTTACTCATTGCTCGCCGTCCGCAAGCCCATCCCTAAGGGGATCTATTGAGAATAGAGAGAAGCACCCCGGTGGTGGGGGCATGAGCGCTGTTGCCACATGTGGTCAACCTCCTCTTTTGCTAGCATTACTGCGTCGCAGAAGGAGGCCGCCTGCCTCTCCTCCTCACTCCAGACCATAGCCTATGCCAAGGCCTGGTGCGAGAGATCGCTGCCACTGATCGCCCCCACGAGGACATGGCGGTGCTCTGCCCACGCGGGGCATACTATCGCCCGCTCCGACCAAAGGCGGTATATACAAAGGCTTTAAACTCACCACAAAAATCCCCGGGAGTGTGTTTTCTAGGAATTATTGTTTATTATTTATTTATTTATTATATACTTTTGTACACCAAGACAAAAAACATTAAAAAAGGAAAACTTATAATAAAAAAACATACAATCGGCGGCCTTATCGCACTAGGCGATTTCTTATTGTTGAATTTTACGTACGCAAATCCGCTGGCAAAAACTAATTCTCAATAAAAATTACAAATCACTTATGTCGGTATTTACCTACTCGTACTTCTGCTATCGTCTTCCCCTGTGTGAAAAGTGATTTCTCTCACGGGAACCTAACTACTAGATTACTATTTACCTATTACTTAGATATAAGATTATATCTGTGGCTTTGCCTGTGTGAAAAATGTTTTACCTGAGGAAACCTAAGTACCTATTCCCAGGGGTGTTTTTCAAAATCTGTTTAGCTATTGAGGTGTGTTTGATTAGAAAACGTTGAAACTCCCGAGAGTTTGGTATTTTTTTTAATGGATATAAATAAACTAGTGCTTGACTGCGTAAGTAGTGATGCAATCGTTGAGGCATACTAGTTTATTAGGGGCCTATTCACTCTACGTCTTGAAGACATCTAAATTATAATCGGGCGGGAAGACCACAGCAGGCAATTTGTTGCAGTCCCTCGATGTACGCGGTATAAACCACGAGGCAAACGGTCGGTCCGGACCATAGACGTTTCAACAACGTAAGGGCGGAAACTCACAGTTCGAAATTGCAATGTAATAAGTACTAACATTGTGGTTTTCTTGGACATACGATATACCTAATGTCTGTGACGCCATGCGTGCAGCGTCGTGTCAACGTAGTATTATCGTAGCGCCGTCGTAGCTTATTCATAGCACAGTCATAGCAATCCATTGCGTCTTCGCAGTACCGTCGTAGCGGAATCATTGGTTAATCTTAGCTTATTCGTATTTTTCTCAAAGCGTTAAATGCTATAACGTATCCTTCATTATTACAATAAATCCCTGTTTTTCACGAAAACCAAACACAATTTAATAACCTATCACTTCACCACAAACTTCTAAAGTAAATCCTAATACTTCATGTATTCATTCGCGATATTGCAGCAACTAAGTATTTAGGTTATTTTTTTGAGTTTGATTTAAAAACACTTAATTCTCTCGTGTTATTTCTATCTGCTCGTTCGGCTGCTGATGGAATCTATTTAGGTATAGTGCAAATTTCACTAATTAAACTAAAAATAGCAATGATGGTATAGACGACTTAGTGTGTTGATTGTCTTCAACTATAATACTATATTGACGAAACTCGCCTATAACTTATAGTCAACAGTCGAAGTTCTACTCATAGTGCGAGCTGACGTTATAATAAGCGTGTGCTGCATGAAAATTCTCGCATGCTTCGATCGCTAATGGTATATAGGGCAAGATATAGCGCTGGCTTGTTAGTTTGGCTCCTTACAACTTGTTATAAGCCTGGTGTAAACACGCGTGACGGCGGTATCACGTCATCAGGCACGCGAACACGCTGCGCGATCACTCCTCATCCCTATAATACAATTATAAATGCGAAACTGGTCGCGTTTGTTTATTTGTCAGTAAATCACGCGAAACCGGAGGATTTGCGAGAAGTATGGCCGAGGAAATGTCGTTATTGCATGCTGAGGACGGCCCCAAATCAATATTTGTTTTTATGGCTGCGGAGATAAAATGTCATGTGCATAGTTAAATTCAATATTTTAACTTGGGGAAAGAAGAAACGTTTTGCAAGTTTTATACAAATTTTTGGTGCGCCTTTTTCATAAATTTCCTCTTATTCAACTCTCCAATTGGCAGATATGCTGAAAGAGTTTTTTTTTAAATAAGCATTACCTTTTGTACCTATTTTCTGTATCCGTCTTTTTGCTTTTATTTTTTTAAGTTGTGTACATAAATGACTTGTTGCAAAATAAATAAATTGTAAATATGCAATTAGGTGTGTCTGTCAGAGCAATGATACCGATCTGACGAACTGCCAAAGGGATGTAATTTGACATGATAAGTATACATTAAACACATGAAGGGCCTAGTGCCTACGGAGACAAATATCACTCATACAGATGGACCGATTTCAAACCGCGACCGTTATTACCTATGCTACACTTCTTGAAGTCCGTTCTTATCTTCAAGTGAGCTCCTTTATAAAGGTATACCTAGATTAATTGATATAATTAGGCCATTATAGGTACGTACGAAGAAACTCGTGCTAACAAGCCGCAGCAAGGGCAATAAAATGGTTGCTTGCATCTGTATTGCAGAATGCTAAAAATGACGAAAAAATCGATATTTATGTAGGTAAGGCAGTTGATTGCGTGCACAGGCTGCGTGCGGCGGGCACATTCGACTTCGTGCATCACATCGCCACCCTAATTAATATAAGATCTCAATTAAATTGCGACACATAAAGAGGAGCGGAATTTTTACACACACGCTTAATATATGGCCAGCGTTTTGTCTCAGAATAAGGCAATATCCACTCAGAATCTGAGAACTCGTTTGTCCATGTCACATGCGACTTTATACAAATAGAATAAAATGTATTTTAAAATTTTATGATCCGGAGATAAAGCTGTGAAAGTGCTATCGTGTTTTAATCTAGATTAATTAATGCGATGTTTTTAAACTTTATCACTTACGCAAAGAATCGAAAATGAAAGAGTTTTACACTAGTTAGAAATGCTATCGGATTTGCGGCTATATTTTTAATATTGGATGATGTAAACTACGCTTAACTTATGTCTGACGTCGCTTGCGGCTACGCGCAGTTATCTCAATAATTGCCGGGACTTTTCTATAATTTTTTCTAATATACAGGCTGTTACTTATTAATTATTTTAAAAGAGACCGGACATTAATTTTCTACTGAGCTTAATTGACATCGTTTTTATTATGACTGAACAAATAAAATATTCGGGGTCTGAGTTATAAATGTTCACTTTTCCCTTTAATGGTGACCACGGTTAGTTTATTCGGGCCGGTGTCGACGGCGAGGCAAGGTCCTGACCAAGTTTTGAATCGTAATAATTTCGGTTCAGATTACCGATGCTGATAGGGCGTCATCTCACCTCTGGCCAGGGACAGACTTGGGAGTTTTTCGATTCATTATGGGTTTGTGATTTTTCGGTGAATGAATTGTAAGATCTGTTTTGATGTTGCCTAACCGTGTAGCCATGTTTATGCCTGAGATACATAAGGTAAATTTTTCAGGTTAGGACAGCGAACAAGTTCTAGTGAAGCAGTGAATTTTGATTAAAGAAAAAACTTCAATTAGTTGCAAATTTCTAATACACTCGTATAGAGATAGCGTGTAGTGAAAAATATTTGCATGTTTATTTAGATGTTCATTCATTGCTCTTTATCATTTTCTTATGTCCAGTGACAGCTAAGTCCACACCTGTAGTGGCAGTGGTGGAAGGCCACACGCGGTCGCGCGGTGCCTGGGCACGAGGGGGGGGGGCGGGAGCATGGCAGGGGGGCGGGGGGCGCGGTTCATTCATGTTGTTAGATCCGACCGCTCATAACTTAACTCCTAATTTATTCGTCTCCATTTACAATCCAGTTTTGGTGCAACCTTCTTCGTAGCACCTTGATTTTTACTACGACTTTTATTAAAACTCTATTTTGTACATAAACGAAGGTGTCGTTAGCCTCTATGCGTGGACAGTTTAGAGGTACATAACTAAATAAGCGTTCGTTATTTCACTAATTGGACGCTTCAAACGCAGCTGTGCAATTCGCAAAAAGTATGTTTTCAGTCAAATGTAAAGTCGTAAATCTTCCTAGTAATGTCAATGCTCCAGAAAAATATGTCTCGCATTTCAGAACTTGCCTGCCAAAAAGCCATCTAAATAGACATGTCTCGAACAAACAGCTATCGGCGATTCCCGCAGCATGCACTATAACTTTACACCTGTACATAAACGTGTACATAAAATAGTGTAAAGGCCCTTAGCGTAAACAACGCTTGTCCGACTATCCATTCATAAAGTCTTATAAAAGATAAATATACAGTTTGTAACGTAACAATGAAACAGTACGGGCCGATGGAAAATATCAGATTTCTTTCCAATCGTCAAATCGACGACAACAAGTTTGAATCAAAGATTTTTTTCTCCGATATTTATGTTTGTCTTTAATTTTTACTCCTGCGCCGCTGTCCATTTCATATTGGACGGGACGGTGTTAACGGTCACTATATAAAATTTTATTTCAACGCATCTTGCCTTGCTTTTTGTGTATTCAACACATCGTTGATTTTACATTTTATTAATCACTCGTGAGTAACAGCGTTTACTTACGTGTTGTATGGGAATTATGTGTCCGTTTGTTTAATTAAATTACCTGATTATAAGCACAGATATTGGGGATAAAAATAATGATACGATTTTTTGGGGGAGTCGGTAGATTAGGTAGCATTTATCCTCATTTTGTAAGTAAAGGGTTTTTAGTTAAACTTGTGTATTTTGATGTGTGATAAGTTCTTTCTTCAGGTGAGGCTTTGTAACAATCAACCCTATTCTGCCAGCTGAAACCTATAGTAAAATTAGACTTTTGTCATAAGGGTTCATAATTTTGAAATATGCATTCTGCAATCATCTTGGGCCTAATAACAATAAAATGGGATCAGTAATTCACCAACCAGTTTTGCAATCGTGGGTGACGATATTTCCCTTGATGTTAAATTAGGTTAAGAAGTCTACGAGACATCTATATACATATGTACTTGTCATAGAGAACCAGTTCAATGCTCGATGACCTTATTAGAACTTCCGAAAAAGTTGGTCTTAAAAAGAAGATAGACAAAACCGTGGTTATGGTAAATAATCATTTAACACCCACTTATATCAATATATTTTCTATACTTGAAATTGTAGACGGTTATATTTACCTATCAGGGACAAATGGTCCAGGTATAGGAATCGATTCGACTGACCTGGGCAGTTTTCATCAAGTTGTTGGGTCCAGTATTTTCTTGTCTCATATCTTACTAATATTATAAATACGAAGGTTACGATGTATGGATGTTTGTTACTCAATCACGCCAAAACGGCTGGACGGATCTGGATGAAATTTGGCACAGGCATAGGATACACTCCGGAATAGGAAATAGGCTTTTTATCCCGGAAACCCCAACCCCAATACCACGCGAGCGAAGCCGCGGGCAAAAGCTAGTGCTTAATATACCGTTGCCAGTGATGATAGTGAACCTCGTCAGAAAGTCACCTAAAAGGCAATGGAAACCACTATTTTCAGAGTTTCCGAATAGTTCTGGAGTGTCAATTGCGTAGCAAAAGATTCAGCATTGGAAGGCGCGCGTGCCATAAGTTGGACCGATATTTTTTTCGTAGCTGGGAAAATGATAAAATAACATCTCCGCACCCTTGGGCGGGGCGGGAGATAGTGTCAGACTTATAAAACCTACTCCTGTTTCTTTGTTGCCTTATGTACCAGACCCGAGTTTTCTTTTCAGAATTAAAACCTTGGCTCCAGTTGGCTTCGATCCTGCTGGACCCCTACGGTTTCTGACGACACCTTGAGGCGCGTGTGCAATTATACGTGCCGTCATCGATTTGGGTCTGGACAGTTATCAAATGGTCGGACAGCGAGCTGCCCATTGCTTGTCGTTCGTATGCCCGCGCCTACGGTGGCTGAAAATCGAGATCAGAATCGTGGCGGCGGCTGGCTTGAGGACCATTGCCTCACGTACGCGACCTCCTTCTTTGCTGGCATCACTGCTTTGCAGAAGGTGAGCGCCACTCCTCCGCGCTCCGGACCGTGGCTTTTATCAAGACCCGACGCGAGAGATCGCCTTCACCGATTGCCCCCACAAGGATATGGTGAGGACGCCGTTAGATCCTTCCTGAGGGGACTTATCGCCATAATTATAACGTGGCCAGCTCTGGGTTGCGATATTTGCTATAGTCACTTCGCCAGTACACCATGAGATGCCGCCGGAACGCTGGCCGCCATGTCCCGACAAGTCGCGGCAGCGGATTTTCGCCACGGCGTTTCATCCCCACCCGAAGGTGAACCGATGACCTGGTTTGGGTTTTAGGAATTCGATGGATGGGCACAGAGCGCTTGTTGTGGTGACACTTAGAGGAATCCTACTCCGAGAATTTTAAGTTTATCTGTGGTGACACTTAAAGGAATCCTATGCTCAGGATTCGACGTCTATAGCCTGAAATGATGATGATGAGACAGGTCATGTTTCGGATGATTGAGGATTGGTTTTAAAAGAGTTGTATTAAAATACTAGCTTTTGTCAGCGTCTTCGCCCGCGTACATAAAATATAGCCTATATCACTCAGGAGTAAAGCAGCTTTCTATTGTTGCTAAAATTTTTCCAATCGGACCAGTAGTTCTAGAGATTACCCCCTACAAACAAAAAAACATAAAAACAAAAAAACAAACTTTACCTCTTTATTATATTAGTGTAGATTATGAGTTTTCCCGGTAAGAATTTCGGATTAACGAAGTGCATGATAGCAGTAGTTTGTGTTCGGTTACTAGACTAATCTTCACTGATGGTTTATCGGTATGTTAAAACTCTCCTAACAGTAATATTCTTCGTCAACTAAGAGTATTATTCACTATTTTCAAAGTTTTTTAGGATGTTAATTAGTAACAGCAGTATCCAATATCACGGTTACAGTAAAACGTCACTAGATAAAATTAACAAAAACAAGGCCATGGTAAATAACCTTATACCTACTCTACTCAGTAGGTAGGTCTAATATAAAACTGAGAAAAAAAAAAGCGTAGAAGGTTTATATTTATCTGTACATACAAGTTTTAGGTCTTAACAATTACTAAGAAGCCCTATCTAAACATGGCCGACCAGTCAGTAACAGAGAATTATCGACTAATCCTTTTGACTTTAGTATCACTTTGCTAGAAATTATTTATCAAAAATAGATATCTTAAGTATCTACGCAAGGTATGTCCAGATTTATAACAGTATAAATTAATTTGATTTAAAAGCCAAGCACGTTTCTGAAACAGATAAACAATTATTCTACAATCGATCGTATTTAATACTGCGTTCATTTAAACTGGATCTGCCGCCCACGCCAATAAACAATTTCCATTTTAATTAATGAAATAGTTGCTTGCTTCCATATTCATATAAATTGTCTTAATGTCTTAAATTAATATTGGGAGCTAAGTAAACATTCGGTTGCGTGGGACGGTGATGTTGAATGCTTATGAGAATCAGGTGAGCTTAACAAAAAACTCGTTCATTTTTTTTGGAAAGTTTGAGTAGCAGCGCTTTATTATATATAGGTATTTAGGTGTGAAATAAAGTTACTGGGAGTATGCCAGATCTCTGTGGCTTATCTAAAGGATTTTCGCACCGTTTTCCTGTTAGGCAATACTTTTTGACGAAGCTAAAACTTTACAGATGCATCTACTGTGTCATAGTGTCCTACTGTTTCTTTGAAATCTCAGTTGACTGCGAAGTATAGAATAGGAGTAATGTGGTGAAACGATGTTATGGTCAAAACAACATTAATATGCTTATAATATGATATAACCGCGCGGCCATAAATCATTCCAATATCGAGTTAAGTGAGTGAGACACATAAAAGCAGCAGCTACAAAGGTCGCGAAGATTTGTGCGAGCTATCTGCCGCGCGCGCGCATTCGTGTAGGCCGATACGCGCCGCGTGCCCGGCCGCGCGCACTCGCGCCGCGCCGCGCCTACCCGCGCCGACATCTACACACATTAAATATATCCATTTAATGATTACAATTTCTCGTTATAATTTATTTAGGACGAAGCATAACAAGTTTTCGAATCAAATATGTCGCCCATAAAGATGCTGACTCCGAGGGTTGGACTGCCAAACCCGTTAATTCTACAATGATCTTTTGTCCGATGCGACTCGACGATGAAATGGTCTCTCGTATCATGGATGTAAGAATTAAAACCGGTCGTTACGTCTCAGACTAGAATGATCGTTTTGAAACGACTCGACCGCGCCTCGCCAGGAGTTAAAGGGTTTCATGAGCGTGTGCCGACGATAAATGAAATATTTCTTCTTCAGAATAAATTAAAGTCCATAATCCAATTCCGTCGAGTCGCCGTAAGACCGTTCTTATCGAGTCCTTAGAGGGGAACGGATAGATCGAGATCGGCCAGAGAGTGTGAATGAGAGCATTACGATCAAAAAGGGAGGCGGCGGGCGAGGAGAGTGAAGAGGCTGTTGGATAATTCTTTATTCTTTATGAATATGTGAGCTCGTTATCTGTGGGCTGACGTGGCCCGAGACATTCGCGGCGGCGGCTGTGTGCGTGGCGCTGCGTGCACACTGGTGCGTGCTGCGGGCTGCGGAGCCCTAGTGCTGCCACTAAATAATACATAGGTATCGACAGCGCCGTCTGCGAAGAGCGGCGGGTACACGACCGGATCAACATACGGCATCGACGCCAGATTGAACGATAGTTCCCGAGGAACTGGTTATCGTTATGGGGCGACTGGCGGATGAAATTTATTGGCAGCGCGTTGGAGAAATGTAGCGAGCGGAAGGGGCTTGCGATTTTAATTAGGTAATGAATGTCGATGCAGATCTGCATATCGATTTAACGGCTAGATTTATCCATTCGTTCCATGTCCGTGTTTCAAACTCTAACTAAAACCCCAATTTAACGATTTGTACAAATAGATGGATAAATTTATTGTTTGCTGCAGAGTACGCGGACAGAATGAAATTCCATTATTTATATTGGCTGGTAATAATGTCGAATAAAATGGACCCATTTTTATCGAATAGGTATCAACCTTTCTAGTTTTTATATCGCTGATGAATTGTTGATACGACCGCGACCCCTGAACTCAGTCTGTTATCTAAACCACCCACCGCAGAATAGCAAAATCTTTGGAGGTTGGGTACACAGCCAATATTATTAGTTGAAGATACGTATATGACGTCTTAAGTTCACGGGGTTACGGTGAAACAACATATTGTTTATTTGAATCATTAGGCTACAACCTTCTATTGTAAACATAACTTGGAAAAATGGTTGATTGATCCATTCAACACTCAGTTGAGGTAATCTTGACCAGATATTGTACCGGAGTGCCACAAATGCCCTTATACATGGTACACCTGAAACTTTGAGTGACAAAGCTTACGATACTACAAAAATCGTGACCACATGTCATATACAATACGAGTATAGTACCACCAATGCGTAAAGAAGATTTTTTACCTGATGTTTGCTAATTTTCAGTTTTTGTACACAGGTATATAATTAGGTAAGTAGTTCAAAATCGGATACCATTCGAATATTTTCAACTAGTCACTTTTATTTGCAACTATTAACAATTCATCAAATGAACACAAACTATGTATCTTCCCTTCAAAAGAAGTAGCAGTATCAACTTCGTAAAGTAAGCACATTTCATTTCAGCGCGACTCTTTGTGACCTAAGTTAAAAATACCCTCCCAACTTTGTGATGCTACATATATTCTTTGCAATTTGTTTCTTTTAAAAGCTCAAATGATAAAAATAAATAGAACAAAAGTATGAAAGGGGATCTTTTGGACGGCACATTTCTCTTCAAAATTGACGTTTTTCAGAAGCGGTCGGTTTTTAACGTTTTAATTAGGGGCGCACATTACGGCACGCCATCACGCTCGCCCCTCGCCTTTGCCTCACATTTTTGTATATTTCCGTCTATTTGGGGAAATTTTTATTTTTCGACCACTGTGTGCTATTTCTGTGACGCGTGCAGCCGGCGCGCGGTCTCCGTGTTAAATCTCTGTGGGAAACTTGTATAACATTCATTCCTATCTGTGTGTATTATACTACTTGTGATTTCTTTTTTGACAAAAAATAATATTTGCGTCTTCACGTTTTGACGTCTAGCGATTCGAGTGAGATGTCTTGCCACAAATCATAGATTGCATGCGCATATTTTTTTTAAACATTTAGTGTTGTCATAAAAACGTTAAATGATGAGCATAGATAATAAAGTTGGGATCAGCAGAGTTTTAAAACGTTATTAATGTGCATGCAGCAGGAAACGAATGCTGTGACGGATAGTGGTGACGACTGACACTTTCCTTCTGGTCGGTAAAAAATAAGTTCGATTCTTTCAGAACGTGCGCATGAGTGCTACTCTGTCATCAGTGAAAACATTAAACTTGAGGAGCATTAACTATGCTGCTCAAGTTAATGTTTTTACTGATTTCTTTATAAATGAAGTTAAGATATTAGTTCTACCAATAGGTGTTCTTATTTATTGAGCGTACAGCAAAGGTGTTGATTTCCCTGCCGGAGTCTGTGTTAGGAGTCTTTAAGTCAAGAGTGAATAGGTTACTTCTAGGCAAGCATGCTCCATCGTCGGCCGTATTATCGCTTACCATCAGGGGTGGTCAAACAAGAAATTTCTTGTAGTAAAAAAAGGATTCTCTTCTCTGGTGCTTATTCTTACTGAGTAGTCAATTTTACCATCGGACATCCTGGCTTGCAGCAAATATCCACCCTTATGTTGTTGAGACATCTACGGTCCGGACTAAGCGTTTTGCCTAGTCGTTTATATTGCGTACATCGAGGGACTGGAACAGTTTGCCGGCTGCAGTGTATCCGTCCGATTATAATTTTGGTGTCTTCAAGGCTAGAGCGATCGTAATAAACTAGTGCGCCTCACCATCACCGATTGCATCACTGCTTACCATCAGGTGGGATCGCAGTCAAGCACTAGTTTATAGCAATTAAAAAAAAGAGTAGTGATTACCCAATAAAAATTAGTAACAATGAACAAAGTTTAGTAACATTATATACCGAAAATATTTCACCATGTGTTTCAAATCTGTAGTAATACTACGTCATGCTCTAAAACAAAAGCAGTTTATCGCGTAAATTATGCGCATGCGCAACTGCCTTTGTGATGATGCCTTTGTTCTTGATTTTTTTTTTATAGAACTGGTAATTCACATTTGGAATTTTAATATTCATCAAATATATATATATATATATATAAAATGACACAAACGTCTTGATTCGGAATAACTATTAAACTAAACTGTAGGCCATAGAAAAATTTGTTCGGGAATCGGACCTGCGACTTCTCGTCTCACTCAGCCACAACATTTGTCATAAAGATTTCTTTCGTGCGTTTCTTAATGTAACCCAGGCTGATGATCAATTCTTTTAGTTTGAACATCTTCATCATCATTTCTTTAGTTGAAAATTGATTTGAGATCGACGTGCAATTTAAACTCTTTATCTAGTATCTTACCTGGTCTGGTCAGTTTGCATGAAATGCGTGAGAAGAAAATATATCTTGTTATTATTTACTAAGGAAAAAACTACAGCTTCTGGGTTTCATTTCACAGAATAAAGAATACAAAAAAAAAATAAAAGAAAAAATAAAAACACCATAAAAAATAAGACCTTATTAAAAACATCAAATCTACATGTAAAAAACAAACATACTAACCTAATCATAAATTGCAGTTGAAATCAAAGGAACTTTCAAAGTAACAAAACAACGATTGCATCACTGCTTACCATCAGGTTTTTTTTTTTTTTTGCGATCGTAGTCAAGCACTAGTTTGTAGTAATTAACAAAAAAATTAATAAAATGAAACACACATAAAAAGGTAAAACAATAGAAATTAATAATCAAGGCAATCAATTCTTCTGTCTATCATAGCATTATATTTAACAACTAAGCCACACTGTCGAAACCAATTGAAGATGTTTCATGAAGGTGGGCCTTCCTCACTCGCCTATCGTCAATGTCGCACAAGGTTTAAAAGCTTGTTTCTTCATCTAAAGCAATCCAATGTGATGTTTGATGCAAAAGTAATGCCAAAAAAAGAGAGATAACATCTGAAAACTTTGTATTCTAGATTTGTGAAACATTCGAATAAATCTCTCTAAACAATTACCGAATAATTCTACGATTTATTCGAATGTTTCACAAATCTAGCCTACAAAAACTTGTTCTAGGAAATATGTATTTCCTAGAACAAGTTTTTAAGTGCTTTTTTTTATTGGTTATAGGTTTGCGCTTGACCGCTATCTCACCTGATGGAAAGCGACGATGCGGTCGACGATGGAGCGCGCTTACCTAGAAGTAACCTATTCACCCTTGACTTAAAGATGCCCGGATTGTAGCTATCAGGAAACACCGACTCCGGCAAAGAATTCCACTCCTTGGCTGTACGCATAATGA
Organism: Mythimna loreyi; assembly: GCA_029852875.1. Classification (NCBI taxonomy): domain Eukaryota; kingdom Metazoa; phylum Arthropoda; class Insecta; order Lepidoptera; family Noctuidae; genus Mythimna; species Mythimna loreyi. The sequence continues at coordinate 10,680,282 of CM056786.1, forward strand.
ATGTGTTCCCAAAACGTTTTGTACGTATATGTGGGATATCCACCATGTACCGGTGGCGCAATGCCGTACGTCTGGTGGTCCGATGATGGAACGGGCTAGGCGGAATTAAATTATGTAATTTCGACGCACACTCACCGAAATGCAACCGGTAGAAAACCGACAGGCTTAAAGATTTTTGAAAAATAAATGACATCATTTAGAATTTCAATTAAATGCGCTAGGCTTCTATAGAAGTGCTATCTATTTATATTTTTAATATAGAAGTACATTATGGAGAGTCAAAGTTCACGTAAAAACTCTTACACAAATTTATGTTTCGATTTCTATAGAAGCCTAGATAACATCCACAAGATATCTTTGCATCCAAAATATCTGAAGAAAGGTGTGTAAAATCATCACAATAAATGAAAATGTACGTCGGGTTGACCGCTCTCTCAAACATTTTCACACAGCTACAAACACAATCACAATCCTACATATTTACATCAACACATACATGCATATGTAAAACTACGTCGATATTGTGGAGTCTTGTCACGTCACGTCATTTGTCGTCGTTAGCGATGACGCATGGCGGCGCTGACCCTGGCTGTGACCCGCTCCATCACTCTTCCATCAGCGCTGACGTTCTGATGATGACGCTGGCTTTCTGCTTTGATGGCATTGTGTATTTTGAGATTTGTTGAGGAATTGGTTGTGGTTGGGGTGTATTTATGGTTAGGTAGCTAATTGGATGGTTGGTGTAACTTAGTCGATAGTAGAATAAAATAGATTACACGTTTATTCGAGACAGACACAGCACAACGGTTACAAACACTTTTTTTTTCAATAGCCTTTACTGTCCCACTGCTGGGCAAAGGCCTCCCCCAAGTCCTTCCAAATCTTCTTTTATAAACATAAAAATAATGTAATGACTTCTACCGCTCTAGGGCGGATCGGGAGGGCGTGTCAGATATTTACTGCCTAAAACTACATGTATGTTCCTTCTTGGCCCTTTACTCGTACATTCTAAGAACACGGATCTCCCTTTCAGAAATTAACCCATGGTGTCCGTAGGCTTCGGCCCTGCTAGGTCCCTACGGATTTTATATCATATCTTTGTGGCGCGCTTAAAACACTACGCGTCGTCGACGATTAGCTTTCGGTCTGGACGGTTACCACGACACCGGACGGCGAGCTACCCATTACTCGTCATCCGTAAGTCCCCGGTGTGTGCTTCCCTATCAGATGGGATGTTTTTTTTTTTAATAATGGTTAAGTACAGTACGGCCGTCGGATCTTGGCGAGTCTGAAATTCGGCTCTGCGAATTCTAGCTCTTGAAAACTTACCTCTGCAAATAGTTCAATAATCGAATAAAGTTTCGAAGATTTCCCCAAATGGAGTGAAACATTTGTGATGTAACTACAATCTTACTGTTTTCAGTTTTATTACTAGGTATAACTGTGCTATAAGACTTTGCTTTATGCCAAATTCCAGGATTCTGAGTCATCGAGAAGTGCCCTATGATTTTTAATTTCTCTGAGAGTCGAGGTATAAGTTCTTTCAACATAAACGGCCGATCTTTCTTTATCGCAAACTTAGAATTTTGATTTTAATTTCAACTTGATACTTCCATGCGGTCCCAAGATAAAGGGTTTTGACAGACAGACAAACGGACTACAAACGTGGTTCTATAAGAGTTCCTTTTTTTCGTTTTGTAAGTACGGAACCCCTAAAAATGACAATGGGTTCACTCCACCCACTCCTCTTTCATGATTCTGAAAATACCTACTACCTTTTTCTGATTCCTATACCTAGTAAGTATTTCTATTCTAGAATCATCTAAGTTCTTCAATTTATGAATGATTTAAAATAGATATGTCAATTTCTTCTCATACAAACCAAAGCAGGTGGCAAAATAAATATTCCCAGTGTACAATAGCTTTCTTTTCGCAGAAACGGTTATACAGTTAACATTTTTGCAAAGCGTGCATACCTCCCACCGCGGAGCGCGCATGCACAAATGACAAAAATCTATATTTGTATAATGATCTTGTATTGAGTAACGACGGCTGCCATTCACTGAATATTTTCTAAAACTGATTTATGGCGATATGCAACCGAACAATCGTCTCGTTTTGACTTAGATGGCACGGACTGAGGTTTTACAGCTACCCTTTCAGTTCGGCTTGAGACAAACCCTTTCAGAAACGGGGTAATAAACTTTTATTATTATATTTGCAATACCCAACGAAACAATCGAATCCTACACCCCGTCGTTACTCGCCGTAGCAGCAACCAATTAGTCATGAGTACAAAAAACTTGAATTATACAAAATTAGTCCCAAAAAAATGACACGTTTAGAAAATTTATGGCACGTCCGAATGGTCATAAGCATTTTTTGGCTATTATTTAAATGTTAATAAAATTTTAACACTTTGGAAGGACGTTTTTATTATCTTAAATTCTGCGGAAATATACCTACACAATATCAGCTCTGCCTATTTAAATATTTGAAGTAGAGTCAGGTACCCGATTTGACTTTATGGTTTTTACTGGAAGCTTGAACTTCAATGCAACTGTGAAAACATAACGCGTAAGACGAGTGGTCTAGTTTGTAGCCTTGTGTCACGTCGGTGACAGTTGCGTGTGAGTGACACGGTAGTCATGCCACGCGCTTGTAGACATTTGATATGATATTATACTATTCTTGTAGGAGCACGCGCGCCCCCTCGCGGGATGCACCGCGATGCGCCCGGGTGCACGCAAATGGTGCGTGGAGATGTGTGACGTAGACTCAGTGCGCCTTCCACCCTCGTTACCACAACGTATCAACTCATACGGACATGTGTAGAGTTGCGCTTAACTTAACACCAATTCCTATTAACACTCAAATTCAAACTTGTAATTAACATTCCTTGTCTTATATTTTTCAATGTATTTTATTTACTCAAAAGCGCATACAGGTTTACTATGTAAATATTATTCCGACAAGATATTTTCACTCAAAAAAATATGTGTAGCATGTTACAGAATGTGAGTAGCAACTCCATCGACTTGTTTTTCCGCCGTTTAGCAGAACCAAAAATTTATTTAATTTGCTGCATTATGCAAACCGAGACATGCCTTTCATTATTCTTGGCGTTTCGATTCCATATCCGAGTGAAATAAGTTTTTGTGTCGTCCCGACACGCTCCAGCGGTTTGCCGTCGTATTGTTCCCGGGAGCCTGCGGTTTTAAACAATTTCCATATCGATGTACACGTGACATTAAATACTTTATAATAATAGCAAAAGACAATTTTTTCTGAGTTCTAAATAAGTGAAAGTGAGGTCGTGTGCGGACCCGAACGTTGTGTCATTCTAAATCACCGTCTTTGTTATGCTAATGTTCGGCGATTTTACAGAATTTCGGCAAAAGGGCTGCAAGTGAAGTCATTGTCACCAGTTTTGGCCAGTTTCATATGCTAAACGTTCTCAGAATTTTGAATACTTTTGTTTTCGTTTAAGAAGAGTGGAATACCATCGGTATTTGTGTATGCAGATTGTATTATTGCGTTTATGACGGTAGCTGAGGGCATGGGGTAGGTGGCGCGGGCGCAGCTCGCCGGCGGGTCGTCCGCCGTCTAATGAGCAAGCGTGTTCGCCTCAATTGCACACAGCACTCTTATTCACCGGCAATTTATTTCATTTTTGCCTCTGATCGCGCCTTATTGAGCGTCTTTTAATCTTTTTGCCTTCGTGGGTCTATAATACGCATCCTGTTAGTTGCAAATGAGACACACAGCGAACATGTTAGTGTTGGCTCGCTCATGATGTAGCTACGAATAATTAAAATTTCTTAATGCAGTTTTTTTATTTAATTCAAACGAACTTCATGGGAATCTTTTGAGATATTTTGCTTTGTTGCGCATTCAGTTTTGCTTTATTTGAGATACCCTTTATTGCGAGAGAGATATTTCGAAACAACGATGCAGCATCATATGAATCAAAGAATTAATTTGAAATTCAATTTAGTGTGACTTTAATGTATTGACGAGTTATTGCTTATTGTGGATACGAAGACATTTCCCGAGGCAATAGGTAGTGTTATGAGTAGAAGAGTCATTATTATAATAACAATCTCTGAATCGTTGCCAAGTGCTTGTCGGATACGAGGCGATGGGAGTGGGTTGCTCCGCCGACCATTTGTACCAAAAATACAAACAATAAATTTTTGCTACGGTTCTATGATACATAAATCATACAATTTTAAACAACTTCATGGATTTCCACAATCTGAAACATGTGTAGGTAACCTAATTTTTTTTACATATTTTCTTATATTTCAGCATCAGTCTGTGAGCTTCAAACACATTGAAAAGTTTGAAGAGTAACGTTTTAATGTATTATTTAATATTTATGTTAAAAAACTCTTGTTTACTGTCATTTATAACTATCCTAATTTATATTAGTGCAAAATTCTCTCATTTACATAAGGTTGGCTGTAAGTAAATCCAAGCTGGCACAGGCCAGTATACATAAGTAGGTATATTAGTTCTCTTGTTTTGTTTATTTTATAAAAGTAGCGTGTACAATACAACAAATGAATATTATGAAAAATATCTTATTCATTAGATATATTATACCCTGAACGACGAAATCACCCCCACTACCTACAGTTTAGTTATAATTTAATACAGGTCTGTCTTGTTTATTTAATAAATAAAAAGTCTACAACACCCAATGGGACGATGTAATTTTTGCTTGTTTTTGTAACATTTTATTACGTTTGGAAGACTGGGGTAGAACCGTAAATTAAATGAAAGATCCGTCAGTTCGGGAAGAAGTAAATCAAGGCGGACGGATTGCCCCTAATAAAAATTATAAGAGGCACAATGCCTCGAATGTGAGCCCGGACCGTCAGGAGCTGTAAAATCTTGCTATGTTTGTTTATGGTGCACTAAAATATGTTATAAACTAGATAAGTATAATCTAAATAAACTAACGTATAATTAGTATCATGATATTTGTGTAGACTCTCGACACGGCCCTTTAGCCACGGTTTATTAAGAAGACTTTATGATTTATTTTCTCAAGCATACTTCGTTTAATAAAGTTGGTTATAAGAACTTTCCCGAGACCAAAAATTAACAAAACAAAACATTTTAATAGCAAATATGGCGTGGAAGCGAACAAATAAACGCTCGGTAATATTTCTTTGTTCGCCCGGCCAATGGTGCGCGGCTGACGTTGACATGTCTTGCTGAGCTTTTTGTGATGCTCTTATTATATTTTTTGGAGGCACTTTTTGGAAGATCTTATTTGTTGGTCCAATACCTGGTCGTAAATCTGTGGGCAAGTATGAGAATGAATATGCAGGTGTGCCAACCCTTCTGCCATACTTATACTATACAAAATGTATGTGAAGATTTATATAATTACAATGGCGTGCTCGGCTGGATGCTTTCGGCAATAACTAATAAACTGAAGTCAAAACAAAACAGTTTATCACATACATATTTTAGAAGACTATCTGTTATATGGATTGTATGGCTATTATTACGTTACATATGTGTGGAACGTGGATTCGCCATATATTTCCCAGTAGACAGTTTCTAATCATAGGCAGAAGTTATTTCAAAAACAGACTATTTTCGTCAGTTTACTTTTGTTCTCGTATTTAGAAGAAGATGCCCCATTTATTACATTCACAAATGTAAATGAACGCTTTCGAGGTACTCGTTTACGTGAGAATATTTGTATTTATTTTATTTATGGCGAGCTGCGCGCCACGGCGATGTGTTTAAATATCTGTAGATTTTAAATACGAGTTCAGATGGAGTAACTCAGGAATCCATTAGGTTAATATCTGTTATCTTTTGTATAGATTAGTCTTTGAATTCGTTAGTGAGTGAAATTAATTTGTCGAATTTATATCTTTGTAGAGTAGCTTTAACGAATTGAAATTCTTTGATGAAGTGTAATGGCTTGCCGATGTTCATATTTTTTTAATGGAAGTTTATTTTATTTATAAATGGAAGGTAGGTACTTGCGTAACAAACGCATTAATTAATTATAATGTCAACATCCACATCGTGATTTGGGGAATGATTAATTACTTATTATAAAAAGTAATAAGTTACTGAAAAAAAGGTTTTCGTAAATTAAATTGCGTGGTAGCGAAATTATTTTGACGAGGGCATTTATTAGTTCATCTTGTGTGGCAGAAGTGAGCGGCCATTAGTCGGCGACGACAACTGATTGTATATTTCGCCTATTTCATTTCTTTTTATTTTAACATGTATTTAGAAAGATTCAGTAGTAAACAAAATTTGCTGACATAAATTGACTGACACCAACTTCATTATTCAAAAGAAAAATGTGAAAATATTATAGTGAGCTGGAATTTTTTAGAGGTTATTGACTTTTTTATGCACTGGAATCCAGGTTCGAAATAAATTTATCGAGCGGAGTAGGTGTAGATATGACATTTTTTATGTAAAATATGGCGCTATTTCATGAAACATTTGCAGGTTGGTAAGATATATATTCTAAATCATTCATAAGTTTTTACGGAAAATAGGCAATTAGAAATGAACTTTTTCGGCTGAAAATTTCTTGAAAGTAAACTCGCAAATTCGCAATAACACTCAACAACACGCTAGGCGCCTCTAGGCACATGCTGAAACAAAATAAACAGTGAGATGTGCACATCTATCCGTGGTTTACTCCACACTACGGAATAAGAGCATGACTCATTAGAATGTACTTGAATTATCGCTTTATAAGATGTTCTTTCTGATGTCAACTTTAAAATTTACGAACGTAAATTATTGTCGCATGTTCGTGACGATTACACACGTGCTAACGAATTTATGTCTCATCTTGTCTTTGCGTACTTTGCGAACATTATTACCGTCGGAAATCAGTATTTTCGGTTGTTTATTGAATCTCAAAAGAACTGTGAAAGAGGATTTGGTGATGTTTATAAAGTAGTAATGAGGAAAGAAACAGCCTCGAGGCGGGTTATTACAGCTCTGCGTTTTCATTCCGGACGTCAAAGTGTCACCAAACGGCCAGTATACAAAGTTGCACGTGATTTCCATCGCGAAATGTTATTTATCCTTTTAAAATGAAACAAAACATGCGGATATATTAGAATGAGGTAGGGTTCCGCAAGTATTTATCTTTCCTATATTTATGACCAAACATCTGCACATTCGTATGTAAATTACAATAAATCAGTTTACTGTTTGTTCATACGTTAGAAATGAAAGGAGCCGAACAGTTTATTTATTTACAGCTGCAAGTGGGAGTCGGTATGAATCTAGCATTAATACCTGTTATACCTCCCATCCATACAGTTCTGACACTCGTACGTCAACACGCCCGGGTCCGTCTGCCACTTCGTAAAACATAAATATTATCGTGGAGAAGGCCGTTCCCGATCGAACTTATTTTTCCGTCTGCCGACAGTTATTTCATATAAATTAATGGCGCGAGTCGTCACGGCGCAGACGCCGAGCTCTATTTATAAACTGACGAATGAGACGCGCCGAGCGCACGCGCACCACGCTCGTCATATTCCAATTACAAATAGCTGTCATCGTCTGTACATGCCCAACATGTTCTGTTTCTTGTATTCAGACTAACTGTATCTTTCAATTTCACATTTCAGATTAAAATTAAACTCTGTAAACATTGTTTTCATTTCACGTGTGGGCGATTCTCGCGATGCGAGAGAGTGAAACGGAAAATTCAGCTACACGTAGATACGTATGTGTATATGAAGACGTCGGTCGTAAAAAATAAAATTATGAATTATGATATTTGGAGCATCGAGCGTCTCTGTTCGTCTGTGAAGCGAGGACGTTGGCGTGAACGAGACGCAGTCGGCGGGTGTGCGGCGCGGCGTCGTCGGAAGGGTTATTATGTATGAGTTATGATGACGCCGCGGCTCCGTCGGCGGTAATATCGTTATGAATATGCTGAGCTCTGCTCGCCCATTGGTTTACAGCATATCCGCCTCGAATGCGAGGGAACGCCTCTGGTGGCCTTTTTTATTCCTGTATTGACATTCAGTTATGCACATTGCGAGTGGCGATGCACAAACTGTAATATTTCGCCTGGTACAGAGATAAGTCGAGCGAACGAGCGGTCCGCCCGAACATTTGGGATGCAAATACGTCTGCCTGTCGTATGTAAACGAACTTATGCTACTCATGCGGTATAGGCTCCCGCTATGAGGCCCACTCAGACGTTTCCTGCATTATATCAATTTGCATTTCAGCTGCAATACCTACAGCTACTCGAGTTCAATATGTACACATGGCGTTTGTTATCATATTGTAGCAACGTGTTCATTTACTTGTTTCACAATGTTTCGATACATATCGCTTTTCAGAAGTGTATGAATATTGGAATTAAAACAAAAACAACTATAAAACTGCCCTCTACAAGTATGATTTTTTTCATGAGCTTAGAACTAATTGGACAAGTAACTTCTTCTGCCATAAAAAAAAAAATTGGCAAATGCTCTCTTATTAGACTTATGTAAAAGAATGCTGCATTCTGAATGGTCTCCAAAGGTTTTTTCTACTTGTGTATCTGTCAGTTTAATAGCGTTTCAGATAAGTGATTCACTATACATGAATATGTATACCTAATAATGTTAGTAATAACCTTGAAGAAGATCGCCTGAAAAATGTACCTTGTTACTATGCAGGCATTTGACATCCAGTCAAATATACTTTTACGGAATTGTTTAAAAGAGTAGTACCTACTTAGAACTGATTAATAACAGTATCCGCTAAATCTAACCATATTACAGGAAGTTTATGAATTAAGTTGAGTTATTAGCAACACCGTATGAGTCTAGTGCGACCGAAGCCTGCTAGGTCCATGGGTAAACTTCTGCAAGAGTTGACTGAAACGCAAAGAGCAACTGAAAGAACATAGCTATGGTTTTTGTCAGTAAAAGTCTGACATGTCAAATAATTGCGTTTTTATAACACGTAATAAATACTTGATCTATGACGGCCTAATTGAATTGAGGAAATCATTGAGACTTTAGTTGCTGAAAAAAATATATGATCTACCTGTCGTATAATAATAAAATATTTCCGTACACAACATAAAAATATATTTACCCTAGTAAACGTTACGTAGTAGTACAATGAACTCTAAAATTCAGTGCCAACGTGTGATCGCGTTGAGCCGGTTGCTGAGAATTGCACAGTTGCCGGCAAACTTCCAAAATGAACGCGGTACGCACTGCTGATGTATGCTGCCAAATTGCAATCTTGAATAGTTATCTTACTCACTTGCTACTGATCTACATATCATTCTATTAAGCCTCTTGTTTCGTGGTTATCAATAGGTAAATATAATAATAATAAAATTCTTTATTGATATAAAAGAGTTACATCAAAATCGTAGGATCCCCTAACACCTGCACTAGTAAATACTGTGTTACAGGTGTTAGTGTCTTCCCCCGTGTATGTTGTTGTTACATTATTATAAATCTAGGTATATCAAAACAGAATAATGAAACGAAAAGTGTCACGAAAAGAGGCATTGATATAAAAATCAATGTCACTTTTCGTGACACTTTTCGTTGTAATATTATAACTCAAGAACTGGTTCACCTATTAAAACCAAATATTTAAACTTTGTTCGGACTATTTAGTAAATGGTTGATGTGAAGTTTGCATATTTTTTTATTATTTTACTTTATACGTAGCGAAGCACGTACCGGGCCGCTAGTCTAATATAACTGTAGGTAACTAATAGTCTGTTGTAATCACTTCGACGCACTAGTTGTGGGTTCATTTATGATTGAACCTACAACCTACAACTGGTAACTAACAAGCTCTTTAATTTGTTATATTTATGTTTATTATTACACTAATCTCTACTGAACCAGCTTGGTAGAATACGGTCTATTCCGTCTCTTAGAGAGGAGGTAATTGTCTGATAATTGACACTGCAGTATACCTTTAAACCAAACGCTTTTATCTACTAAGATACATTAGCTTTACTTCAAATAATTAGACAAAAACATGTGTTATATTTTTATGTTATATATTATTTATTACGTTTCTCCAGATCGCGATATTCAAAATTTACTGATGATCTGATATCTTTTTTCAGCAATGACAGGATATAAACAAGTCGTAAACATAAATATAGACAAATGACGTGATAATCATTCATTGCGAAGAATCTGCGAACAGTAAAAGCGGACGTGTTAAATTGTGAACACGACGATTGCAAGTTTACACAAATAAACGGCGGCGAAATAAAATCAAACGCTATTTATTTCGTCAATGTCATTGCCACATGGACGATCGAAACACGTAACAGCGCTGTAAGTAGGATGAGCACCATTTCGTAAATATAATGTCTCACTTCCTAAATAGAAAAGCCATTATAATATATCTTTCAATATTTCAAGCAACAACCGAATTCTAATTGTGTAAGCCATTGCAAGATTGTGTCTGCATTTGAACCAGAAATTAAATTTATGGTAGGTAAGCAAACTGAAATAGAATAGTTAAGGGAAGCAAATATTTTGCGGGATTGTTCTAAAAGGCTGTACCGTGGCCCTGGAACGAAAAGGGCGACTGAAGGGATAGGACTAGTGAATTTTGATCAGTAAAAGTCAAACACCCTCTTGCTCCAGAGTGACAGAAAAAGGCAAGAAAACGTTTCACATAATTTCCACAATATTTAGGTAGAGACATCTTGTTACTCTAGTCGCTGTAAGCCGCGCCATGTTTTCCCATATTTCGTCGGTATCGATATTGTAACGTTATCGTGCGGTGTGAAAATACTCGAACAGCGCTAAAACCCCCTGTAGCAAGTGTTCGCGGACAACAGCGCTAAGATGCGAGTGGTGCGGTATGCTATGACTAGATAAGCGGACATTATGGTATCGAGGGCAGGATATATTTCCGTGTGTTGGGTAAAGTGGGTTGCTCGACCCGATGCGTGGCTCGTGGCATTCACCTTGTTGGCATGGGGCCAATCAGCCCCGCGACTGGTCGCCACCCGTGTCCCTGCTCGGTAGCACCGGTGTGCCACACGCTGGAATTAAGAAGCGTGTTTATTGGATTGCTATGTGCTTGTTCGCTTCTAATACATTAGTCAGCGTGTGAGCGTCCTAATTTCGCCACCAATAAATCACAGATTGTTTGTAAAACGGTTGCGGGAACTTTTAAATTTTCTGTTACGTTTCATGATTTATACAATGAGTCTTATTAGTGTCGGCTAGGATTTTTATTGTACCGTTTTCCGTTTGCACTAGTTAGTGGGTCAAGCAGACTAGCCTGTGTCAATCACTATGATGGATGCTTGGCACCCGACGTATGTGCCTACGATCTTAACATGTTTTGTGCCAATATTTCCAGGCGATGTTTTCCTTAACATTATACAGACACCACTAGTATAATTCGCCACAGACTCTATGATTCAATTTGCTAGTTATCTTCAAACAAGATCGGACACGAGACACCACAATCATGCGCAAGTCCGATATTGGACACATCAAAGCTATCGTCATTCCTATCCCAACAGGAAGTTTTCATTCTAATTAGATTTCTCGTAACATCCAACATGTAATGAGTATATTAATTGCGCTGGAATAGTTTCTCAGTAAAGTTGGCAAGCTTTAACTAGACTGTATATAGGTTCGTAAGTTACAAATGAATACGTTAATGAATCTCAGAGCTATGGGCATCCACCATGACGAACAAATTACATGGCACGTAACAAATTTTGATTCGATAAACACTATCTACAAGCGCAGGTACTTAACTCTGTTATTTACTGCTAAGCAGAGCTGTGCTCATTCATTAGGGGCATATAAACGAAGTAGGTGTGCACACCTATGGACGTAAAAATAATGTTACTTTCTTATTGGAATTAATTTGTCTGTCTATTCTGTGGTTGGCTAGCTCGCTGGCTGCTTTCGTGTGAAACCCGTGAGTGTGTCAAATTATAATACAAAGGCGTCATTGGGGAGTGTAATTAATAAAAAGCATTGCAGTGAAAATAATTATCCATTGTTGGGTCCGCCGCTGAGCGGGCCGGCGCGGGCGCAAGACCACGCTCTCAGTTTGGCAAGCTATTAATTAACCGAGTACTTGTAATCTTTCCAAGAAGTAATTATGCATATTATTTTTATTGCTCCATACAAATAATCCGGTTTAATGGAGTATTGTTTTATTTAATAAAATTTAATTTTTCTGTTGCATCATCCCCGTCATTCCTGATGTTGATATTACAATATATGTAGTTTTACAGGTTGCTGACCAAGCCTGCGAGATTGTTCGAAAGAGTTACCGCGAAATTGATTTTAGTCAGCAAGTTCCACTTATTTCGCCCGCAGCGGGATTAGTTGGAGCTATAATGATGATTTTCCAATAAAAACAAGTTAGTTAAAATAATTATTTCAGGTTTCATTAAATACATGACAATAATAATACATGAGGATGTAAAACTGAATAATAACTGGCCTGAACAAGCGGAGGCTGAATCCGAATGACATCAATTTTGTATTAGTCATATTGTTTAGTTACAAAGTTTCCAATGCTACGAGCTCAGTACTCATTAAAATTTTAGAGCCGTTTGCATGTTGAAAGTCCTTTTAAAAGCGAATAATTTTAGCATGCAAAACAAAATAGGGATAATTATACAAAGTAGGCTTAAATAGATGCGATTAGATAATACATGTTGTTGCTGTATCTCTGTTGATCCATTGCCGAGCGTAATGAATGTTTTCATGTGACCGACTGTCGTTTAATGCAATGTAATTAATTTTACCGTAATCATCGGGCTCGCTTCTTTACGAGGAATACGCGACCACTCATAGTTACACGTAATTAATATAAAAATAGCTTCAATAAAGAACAATAGTCGACAGGAATTTCTTTTGATAACGTACAAATTGTAATGGTCCGATAGAGATCAGTTACAAGTATCTGCTTACCTCTCGTCCTATTAGCGAGTGTCGTCCGCTACATCTTGTGCAGATTAACAGCTGATACTCAATAATTTTCAGATGACCAGGAATTTAATTCAACGTAGCAAAAATGTCGTTAATTTAATTAATGTAATGTAACAGCTGCAAATTGTTTTTATTGCCCGCCGGTCATCCGACGCGTCGGGCATGTGGACGCCATCGACACCTTATTGTACTAACTTTACGTAAGAAAGAAATAGATACAGTAACAAGGCACGCATGTCTTCAATGAGTCTGCTTAATTATGTTACTCAGTTTCGAATGTGTAATTTTATGCGGCAAGTGCTCGGAACGATTCAACTAGGGCGATGTTCTGTCGGAAGTTAGCAAATTATCACTGGCTCGTAAAATTAACGCTTCTTATCGATCGAGAAATGATTTCAGAGTTAAAGCCTCCACACGACTTTGTACACACTGTGTGCGCGGAGAAGGATTAAAGTCGCGCGGCACAGCGCTCCACATCACGAAACTTATTTAAAAGGTAACAAAATGTTTTCAATTTTATTGCTGATTTTATGTTGAATTCTTTAAACATGTAGGTTAGGGTGCGTGCGTACGTGTTCATACCCACACCAGGCCGCGGCGCGTTACGTCAAGCGGTAACTGGCTTTGGGCTAACGCAGTAGAGTGCAAAACCGGCGACGGCTCACCGGGAATCTGAAATTTGCCTGCTGGAAGTGGCAGTTCCGAGATAAGATCTCACGATGCCGCAATAAAAAGCGTTCGTACCTCGTCCGTTGTGTAATGTGCATTCAAATTGCATTGTGCGAGAACTAATTCGCCTTAGGCCGATTCGCATGTTACGATAAACACATGTTTCGATTAAGTGTTACGCTAATGTCTCGTGCTTATTACCATTCGACTCTTGCGCCCCAAACCAATTGCGTTACACTCCTGCTGTTATCATGTGCCTACCCACATGACAACACACCCCTCGCCACTTAAAAACGAAAGTAAAACCGAACGAAATTACAGCTTAGGTAAAATCGTTTCTTTTCCACTCCGACTAATTTTGAAGCTTTCAGGAACAATACATATAAGTCCGAGAAGTAGAAATATGTAGACAATTTAGATAAGGTTGATGTGAACGTTATTGTGCTTACGAGGGCATTTTGAAGAGACAAACGTGGCGCACGAGATAAGGGTATGACAAAAGCTATTGTTCTCTCCACCAATTACTCGCGGCTCGCGAATTACCTAAGCCTCATATATAAATTAAGCAGCGGCAAACAGCGGAAAGATTTCTCTAGTTATACGCCAACACAACAATTATTCGTAAATCACTTTACTATATGTTGAAATTTACGAGAGCTCGTTCGCTGAACCGCCGACCCCGGCCCTAGCGGCGGCGCCGCTCCACGCGAATACTGACTGATGGCGGACCCGGTAAGGTTTACTTTGTTATTGTTCACCCGGCGACTCTACGGAACATGGTATTCTGTAGCAAAAGAGAATATGCATGGCGATTTCGTGATGAATATTCATTTCCTACGGGGCATGAAATTTATTGTGTTTTACATTTATATTCAACTCAGCTGTCTTATGTAACGGTAGCGACGCGGGATTAGCGAATTGTGAACGTTCACATTACGATTGTGTCGCACGATTCTCATTCGTGAGCGGTTAATTTTAACCGTCCTTAATAAATTAATGAAAACTCCGCGTGACTTTCTAATGACGTATATTTGCAATTGTTTACCGTTATCGGATAACAGTAGCGGAATCATTATTTACTGACCGCGCGCACATGCTAATGCAGCTACTTCGTCGAGTTGAGCAAATGAGCATGCTGTGCTTGCCGAGCCCGAGGAGCGTGGACGCGGTGACAGACGCGCAGATATACGCGGTGCGGCGCCGCTCCGCGCTCGGCGGCTCGGCCGGTCGGCGGGCTGGCCGCAGGGCAGGTGCTCAAATTATTTGACATTTGAAATAAAATTTAGGGCGTAGTTAGTCATCGGCGATCGAACTCTACGATCGACACACTTGGCACCTGTCGAATATTTAGCGCATAAATCCATAGCAACGGTTCGATCGCGCCGCTCGCTTGATGGATTCTGAGCTATATTTAATCAACGCGGGCGCGACACGCCGCCGCATTGTTCTCTCGATTGGATTGCTGAGCGTCTATCGATACTTATTTTATGAGGTGTCGACGGAGATTCATTATAGCTAACGCAATAAAATAATTATTGAAATATTCGATTAATGTTAAGCGGTACAGAGCATGACTTATGTATGATGACTGCGAAGTGAAGGGCTATGTGCGATATTCATGTTGAACATGATGAGCGGCGCGCTGGCGGCGTGGGGCGGGCGGCGCGGGCGGAGGGCGGGCGGCGCGTGATTGCAGTGGTCGCGTCAAACAATTGATTAGTCGCATAAACTCGGTTTGGCGCGCGCTAACGATGCATCATCCCGACTGATAATTAAATTGTAAATTAGCTAAGCCGCTGCTAGCTCGCCGCCGCGCGCCGCCGGCGTGCGGTCGCCACCGCGCCTAATCCACACTCGCGGTTTGACGTTTATTGATACTTTTCATGTTATTACCTGTATTGATTTTGATTTTTAAACGAACCCTTCATCGACGCGAACGACAGATAATTCCGCTTCAATAAATGTATTTAGCGCGTACTATAAATAAATCTATGTATCCATAAACACACAAATTCGTTTGGAGCAAGCTTCGCACGCGTTGATTGCGAAAAATTCAATCTTGTTTCATGGAAATTTAATTTAACATACAAAATGAAAAGCTCTCGTTGGATATGAACCGACGTCGGCTCACTGACTGCTCGCCTGTGTTTGTGGACGATCTGCTTTGTGTGCATATTGTAATCAATTGTCGAATTGTATCAATTTGAATTCACAATTTGCAATTTTGACGCGAATTTCATTAATTTGTTAACGGAATATAATTATAGATTGTTCAGGTTGTGTTGATACGTATGTTTTGGGTTTAGTCTGCGGAAAGTTTGACATGGAATTAATTGATGTCGTCTGTTTTATTGATTTAAATACAGTAATTATATGCACCTGTTTCGTTTTAATATGTCATCAAATAAATTCTTCCTCTTTAGGTGTGAGAGAGCAGTGGTGGCCGAGCGGTAACGGCCCCGACTTACGAGTCGTAGGTCGCGGGTTCAAACCCAGCCAGGCGCATTACTTTGTGTAATTTATTTCATCACCACTGCTCTCATAACAGTGAGGGAAAACATCGTGAGGAAACCGGCATGTCGTAGAACCAAAAACTTCGAAGACATGTGACATCCACCAATACGCACTGGGCCCGCGTGGTGGATTATGGCCCATTCCCTCTCCTAGAGAGAGGAGGCCTGCAGTGGGAACATTAAAAGGCTGATGATGATGATGATGAGGTGTGAGAGTGTCAGATTTTTACTGATTAAAACTCTCCTGCATTTCTTTAGATGCTTTTAGCATTTCAGGGTTGTGGTAACTCTTTCAAACAATCCCCCAGCTCTGGCAGGCTTCGGGCTAAGCGTATAATGTTTGTGACAGCCACTTACGTCGTGTGCGAAAACAATATGTCGTCTACCAAAGCTTTTTCTTTAACATACGGCGAGTTACCGATTGCTCGTTGTCCTCAAGCCCGCATCTAAGGTTGTCTGGAATCTCCCTGGGATTTTCAACAGTCTGTATTCATTCTCTGCATAAGATGCTTTATTCTTCCCAGTTTGAGCTCACCTGTGTTTCTTAAGTTGCCTTTTGCGTTCCAAGGCCTCTAACTCTTTCGAAAATGCCACTAGTAACTGTTAGTATATCCTAAACCTATTTGGTTTCTTCGTCTCATCGCTACAATACATTCATCGCTCACCGTCCAGCCGCCAGTAACGCTTGTAGCACAATTAAGTTACACAAATAAGTTTCAATCACTGGTGTTGGAGTGTTCGCGCGTCTATCCGTCACGTCACATAGCTACCTGGCTCGCTCGCTGCATCGCACATAAAGTATATTTATAGCAGTTCGTCGCACCTACCACAGGGAGAATTCGCGTGCCGATGCCTTGTCAATAATCGTTAATAGATATTTCAGAAGACAATGCAATCGGCTAAGTATAGCCGGCGTGACTAACGTCCCGTCAACTCAGCGGTACACGCATGCTCAACTCTGTTAATCTTATTATGGCAACAGAATTTATTTGCTATGCCATGGAATTTGTTTGACACCTAACGTTTCATTTCACTGTCTATTTGTACAGGTTTAGGAAAATAGTTTCTGGGGGATAAGAATAGGATTCTATGGCTCTTTAGTTGTTATAAGACGTCGCTTTAGGAAACTGTTTAGTTAATAAGTAACTTTACTTTGCACTCTGATATTTGTTAAATATTTCGTAAAATATGAATGGGTCATGGACCAAAGACTAAGTAATCTATATCAATATAAAAAAGAGGAAAGTTTTGTATTTTTCTTGTAATGGAAAAACTGAAAATTTAAGGGGCCGATTTAAAAAAATATTTTTCTGTAGAATGCTACTTTATCAATGAGTGACATAGCCTATTATATTGTATACTTTCACGCAGGCGAAGTTAGTGTTGTATTAATTTATTTAAAGCTTTTGAATTCCTAATGTTCCTATTAAGTGAAATGGATCGTGAGATTAAACCAAATTATGTCTTATCGAAACAAAGGTCAGGTAGTCCTAATATTTAATTATCTATTTTTAGATTAAGATAAGTTGCGGGGCAAAAAATTGCGGACCCATATGCCAGCAGCCGCCGGAAGTCGTAACTCACAGTTATGATGCGAGCGACACACTTTCATAAACATTGTTTTTCTTCGTTTCGCCCCCAATATTTATATTTATCAATCCATCTACACATTTATTTATAGTCCAAAATAGCGAGCATCCGAGGGTGCCCTGGGGGCCCGCACCGCCGTCATTACGATTTATTGTTTTCTCTGGTCATAGTTTGGGGTCGTTCCTACAAGAGTCCTTAGACGGATTTTAAGATTACTTATTGTTGACCAAAAACTGGCTAAGGTCCCCCACGAGTGTATTACAGAAGCTTCAAAATTTATTGTTTTCCTCTCGCTTTACCGCGTTTTTCATAAAAGTTGTTCGATGAGAGTAAAATAAACAGCGCTGGTTTAATTTAATGTGTATTTGCAGTTCTTGTAAACTACGCTATTGGTGTAGGCACGTCCAGTAACAAAATAAAATCGATTACAGAGACTAGATTCAGTTTGATATTTTGTCACCTGTGTGGTTCTATTTTGGGAAGCAATATTTCACCTATATTTTATTTTTATAAGCTTGCGGCATGAGTGTCGTCTATTTTTGAAGTTCGCGCATGTGGACTCGATAGTCAAAATATTCTTGGGATTATAAATGAGTGTTGTAGAGGAGGGCGTGAACAAGTAATAATATAATTATTTATCTATAATGTGAGAAGGTTTATGTTTGGTTGAGATCGCTCAACTTGAGTGCGACATCTGGCGTCGACTACAAGGAGGCGCGCGTGCGCAGATCCATCGCAGCCGACCTTTGCTTTGCTGAACTTTGCAGGTGTTAGATATGAGAATCCGATCTAGCTTAGTGACTAAATTAGGAGATAAAAATGTTGGTTGCACATTGTTCGAGTGGATCTGTTTATTGTAAGTTCATTAATTATTTTATTCGGGGAAAGTAATGTTAAAATGTTTGTTACTTCTTTACATTTAGTTCATTAAGCCCCAAGAGGACACCGGTGTTCGCATACCTATTGTCTTTTAATTGTGTATGTAATTAATTAAGTCGAAAGTTAAGAATTGCTTAGGTTGAAGAATGGGCTTCTTCAACCTAAGCAATTCTTAACTTTCGACTTATTCAACCTAAGCGGAGTATAGGAGAGGCTCCTGTCCAAACATGGATTATTCATGATGTGATGAAAAATTTCAAAAATAAAGTTCATCCAACTTTTGCTGCCTCACACAAATGTAACAATATCCGTAAAAATATTTAACGTGCAGTTATGGCTGCAGGCAGGGGCCAAATGTCTATTATTTAGTGCACACTATTTTTGTCTCTCTACTAACAAAGCCCCGGAAACGCAAAATTGTTGGTGTCAAAAATTCTATTTGACTCGTGCCACTGTGTCTGCACCTCAGTGCACTGACTTGTACACCGACAGACAATCTTGATTTTTACGATGACAGAAAAAGAAGGAAAGAAGAAATAAAAGAAAATTATTTAGCACAACACAAGGCACACAAACATTAGTTAAGTAAACACGAACGAAAAAAAATTGCACTTATTTTAATTTATAACAATAATATTAATTATGTTTGTGATTGTGTGTGTATGTATGTTTGTCACTTCTACATGCTCGAAAAGCAAAACGAAATTAAAGGAACCTTCGTAGGCGGGTAGACTATGTCCGGAATAGTACATAGGATAATTTTGATCCCAGGAGTAAGATTCGTTGGAACGATTTTCTACTTTCACGCATGCGAAACCGCTAACAGCAGGCAGTTAAAAATAATAACGCAAAGGGTTTATGTAAAACATATCCACACGGTTTACATTATTAGTTATTTATTAGTTTTTACAAAGAAATAGCCAATGATTCATTAAATAATAAGAATATGATGAACACATGTTTTGATTCTCGGAAAAACTGTACTTGGATACTATATAAGAAAAACCCGAATGTAAATAGATCTAAAACCAATCTTTAATAGTACGATTGCTCATCAAATATCAAGAACGTAAATCACGGTATGAAACAGCAGCGTCTCAATACTTGACATATTTATGTAGACTGTAGGTGCAACGCTCGGGACATATGGCGCACCAATTTATGAAGCTGAGGGCCCATTACCATTTTAAATATTATTTTTAGGGAATTTCGTGTCAGATCTCACTCGTCGCCGGCCCGTATATTAAGAGATGTGATCCTCTGATTAAGTCCCCTGATATTTGTGAACGACAGGATTTTCTGTTAATTAAGGAAACGCATATAACGTGACTTCATTATATCATAGATGTTAGTTTGGTTTTTGTTCATTAAACTCTTGAGCCCCAAGCGAAGGCATAACAACACAGTTCGCATACCTATTGTCTTTCTATTATGTCTCTAAATACGGTACATTCTTGAAAGTAAAAACTCCATGAGGACACTGGTGTCCGCACATCTATTGTCGTTTATTTGTGTCTATAATTACGGTAGACGAAAGGTTAATGAATACTAAAACATTTTTATATGTTTATTAGTTCATTATAATTTATAATGCCAACTATTAGGTACGAATCTACTGGTACATATGCAAGTGCAAAGTGCAAATGAATTGGTTACTAAGAGAGTTTCATTTAGGTATTCCAAAATATGACTAATGATGTTCTAATTTTATTATAGTACCGGTAAAATGTGGCGACTTTACCGAACCCTTGGTAACATAACCATACTATAGGTATTCGGTATAAACTCATTTATCTCAAAAATCGGACTACTACAAATCTATTTTGTAATTGTAGTATTTTCTAACCATAAAAAGGCAATATTTACCATATTTTGCGTAGAGGCAACATGACTGTTGTGTCAGTAATATCTTTCAGAGTGTACCAAGTGAAAACGAGCTAGGAGTAAATGGTTGCTAAATTGTGCTCACAGAGCCCTAACTACATTTTTGTCACAGTTGGGATTACCTACTGTTGTAATGTCAGCATTTTCTTTAATTTATTAATATTGGTATCTAACAAAGACGACACGGCGTCCTCACCTTCCGCATGACGTAGTTCCTCACTAGTCATGATAAGTTCAGGAGGTTTCTGCACCGGATTCATGCAGAAGAAACGTCTGCGTGTTGTCATTGTGAGGGCGGTCCAAACTGAAGTGACCTATGGTGAAAATGCTATTATGTCGGGAATTGTTTTTTTTTTGTTAATTTGGTAAATCATTTAATGAATACTCGCGCTTCAGTTGCCTTTGGCGTCGGTAAAATCCGTCATTCGCGACGAGGTTCTTTTAGTATACCGAAATTAAAAAAATAAGATATTAAGATAAATAAAATATTTTGGTATACTTAAATTGTGTCTTATTTTTGTATATAATCTCCAATGGACAGAAATGACCCACCTATTAGAGTGCCCAAAATATCCCTAAAAATGCACGCTGGAGGACCTTAAAAATGCCACTGAAGCTGCTATAAATGTGGCAATCTACTGGGCCCAAAAATTTTGAGGGAAGCGGAATCCATCGATTCGAGAAGAAGAAGAATGGACAGAAAATCATTAAGAAATTGTGTTGAGTTGGTATTAAAGATGCTCTTCTGAAAGTCATGCTTTTTGAGTTATGGCATTTTTGTCGTAAATGAGCGATATGTCCAGCACATTCGTCTTCGGCGCGTAACGATAGCGTAGCAAAGACTGGTAGCATACTCTCTATACATTGTGAGGTCTATAGTAATTTCCAAAGTATGTTTTATGACGTGTAAGGGGTTTGTTTAACTTCACATGTTGACGCTTCACAAGCAATTAATAGTTTACCAGAACGGCTATGAATGGTGCAGTTGTGGAGTCGTGTAAAACAAACAAAGCTGGGTCAACCGCGCCGTTAAACTTTATGAAACGGAAGCCGTCACCCGGCGCATGTGCGCATGCGCGGCGCGGCTCCGAGCTGTCAGAGCAGCGCGTGCGCGCGCGCACACCTCCCGCACTACGTAGATCCGTCACTAAACAGTTATTTATCTCGCGCATTTAATTCCAAATTTGGTCCGCTCCGACTAATAGCTTACAACTTCACCTCTACGTTTACACTTCTCTAACCGATTGTACTTCAAGTGTTTACTGTTAGATATCTAATTAAATGCACATCTACTTACACATTTATATATAGAACTGTATACCTAGCTGGTGTTTGCATATAACAATGGTTTGCATAATATAACGCTCTAATTCCTTTCTATTCATAATATAAATGAGGTCATTTCACCATTCGAATTTCATCTTTAGAATCGGATCTAGTAAGAAATGCCGCGGGTATGAGTAATCTGTTCTGTCAGTTGATTTCTTTATTCTAAAATATGATAAAGCACCTGAATCCAATCGCGTATTGTGAGGTGGTGTGCAGCGGGCGTGACCGTGCGCAGTGCCACCGGACATTGTGGCGCGCCGACACCTTGTACACTCATTGTACACTCCCGACAAAAACTGTCACAATGTTGTTACAAGTTCACATTATGATAAATTGTTTGTACCCACCATTTTTTGGGTGACTCGTAACATCTTATTGGAACGTTGTTATTTAAGAAGTGGAATTTGTCAACTTGTTTCCTTGTATTATCATGGCATTAAGAGAATATTTTTTTTGTCTTATGAGAATTTGTAAGTAAGTACAATCAGTCGCGTATGAAGTTCTCACATTTATTATTCGGCTCGGTGTCGTATCGAATGACTTCATAAGCACGTTGTAATCGATTGTACTTAAAGAATAATAAACAAGTACAATATCAAACGGAAATATCGGGTTCGTCGCCGCCATTATATTCGTAATAAAAAGGTCACAATGTCACATCGTTTATTTTAACCAATGAAGTAACGTTAGGGACTTTTGTGTTATTTATTTGTGAAACTAATATTTTTTTTTAACTAATATTATAAAGGTTCCTACAGCTGGGACTCAAGTTTGTTCTTTCTTTGTGAAGGAATGACCGGTACGTACCTAATCCACCAATCGTACTTTGAGTGGATTCAAACCCAGGCAAGCGTTCTACTTTGGGTTGTTTATATCAATACTCTTCGTTAGTTCGCTCGTCAGAAGTGAAAATACATATTAAGGGTAAAAAAAAAACTGTTCTAGAACCAAAAAATCGAAGATACGTTGTCACGTTGTTGTTCGGATGTGTCCACCTGTTAAAATTATATTTATCAAAAATCGTACGCTTGTAAATTGTAAAGGGCCAAGCAGAGTTGTTTAACACGCACTGGCGACGAGGAGGTTATCAGGTCCCAAGTGATAGAGGGCGAGCCAATTGCCCTTTAGCGTCCGCAATTCCAATCCCTGCTGTAGCTGAGATTTTCCTAACAGAAAAATTCAATTACTTTCATCTCATCGAATGGTTAAGAATCAAACGTAGAATTTAAATGTCAGCGGCTGTCTGGTGGAACAAGATTCGTAAAGAGACAATTAAACCAGGTATAGAGTGATTTACGAATCAATAGATGTAATTACTGCTACTAATTTAAATAGGAACATTATTAGATACCTAGATAGATAAACTATTTATTGCACCAACTCCATAGAAATGTATAATTACCTAATGTATTAGGTATGATGATCAGTTTGTCGCACCATTTTTTTTTGGTGGCAAGTCATCCAATCACATCTCCATTAGGTGGAGCCAAAGGAAGTGTCAGACACTTACTGATTAAAACCCATCTGTTCTTTCAACGACCCTTTTTAACAATTTTGCAGCCCTGGAAGGCATCGACTTAGCGGGCTTCGTCAACGTAGACAGTCGAATTCAACGCGCTGCCGATCTTGTCGCCGTCATCAAACCAGCGCCTACAGTGGCCAAGAAGCGTCTCCTGCGATGGTTACGGCGTGAGGATGCCCTCTCCGTCACGTTTTCGTTCCATATCATGACCGGACGCAAGAGGTCGCCGCCACCGAACGCCTGCTCGAGGAGCTTGTCACACCTGAGCGCTGACACTTTATTTAAAGAGCAACATCAAACACCATCTCTGTGAACTTGTATCATGAAATTGTCCCACATATAACGCATACAGAATCCTTTCTCCATAAATAAATAATAGCGAACACACTACAAAAATAAATCTCAAATACGAAATTCCCTTTTGACGGAATGCTGAGTATAACCGTAGCCAAAGGAAATATAAATGCTGTCCAAAGGCGAATATGCGGCAATCCCTCACACAAGTGGGTAAGACGACTTGAATTTTTAATGTTACACTCAGACCGTTGCAAACCGTAACAGTTTTCTTGTCATTGGTGGAGTGGAGATGTGAGATAAATTTTGCAGAGTGGCCCCATCTTTTCGTCTGACATCAATCTTTAATGTGAACACGGGGTACACTCTATACGTGGCGTGTCTAATACTATTTGTGTGCAAAGTATGAAGCTTTCACTTTGAGAGCCGACAAACGAGGTCCATCGGTTCACGCTAAAATAATATTGGATTTTAATAAGCGTGAATCGAGGGTAGCTGTGCCAAATGATTGAAGAAAAATCAACCGATTGTGAGTCTAATACGTTCGCTGTAACCATCAAACAAGATGTAGGTAGAAACTGTTCACCTTGAAAGCGTCAATTAACTTCCTGAAAGTCGGCGATAATAATGACAAGACTAAAACAATAGTTGTATTAGTTTTTATTTTTCGCTTGTGTCGAAGGCCATGTTCAACGATACACAAAACAAAGTTGGAGCGATTCGTCTCGCCATATAATTTCAGTAATCAAACGCCACGTCACTACGAGGCGCGGTCCGGAATCGATTAAGCGTTCCATTTCCGGTGTTTTTATAGGGAATAATTATTGGAAAACTGATCAAACAATCAAGGACTGCTAGTTTCCGTCGTTCTACTAAGATATTATAAAGAAAGAAGTCTACTCATAGAGCTGTGGATAATCTGTAGATACACTCAACTGTGACCGCTTCCTCGATAGATTTTTATTTCTTCTTTGATAATTTGTTTTTACATTCAACGTGACGGTATAGTTTTTCCTTATCGCTGAGTACTCGTCTTGTTGGACTCGGCGGTGGCGCAGCGCACCTGCCCGCTACTCCGATGAAAGCCCCGGTGCTGGTGGTTTAATTATTATCTTGTTTTTATACGATTTAATATTGCGACTAGGGAAGTAGATCACCTCGTTGATTACGAAAATCTTTTTGTTATAGTTTTTAAACAGTGACCAGTGGAGCGTTTCGTCATTTTTCGATCGATCATTTATGCTCAGTCTTCATGGATATGAAAGTATTTCATAAACATAATTATGAAACCTGGGACTGAGTTGGACAGGTACAATCTTCTTATGTAAACAGGTATCTAAACTGTGATGAAGTGACTTAAAACGGTTGCTTAATGCATATCATTTATCATTATGTTATTTATTATAATAATATTCGGACAACAAGATGGTATTGGTTGAGTCGCGCGAGATCTAATTAGGGCTGTCTCTTACTCTCTCCCAATATAGATATTTTAAATTTAAGCCCAGAATATTTTGATCACCATTTTTAATATAACCAATATCTATCTCATTCTCTTGCACATCCTGTGTTGGAACTACATATAGGTATATTTCTCTTGTTGAATTGTTAATAGCCTTGCTACAAGTAATAATTTGTTACCTAAGCCTAGCTGGCTTAAGTCATAACTTTAGGCTTATTCTCATGTAGGTACACGATGAAACGATGGTTTCAATTCTTCGTCATACTTAGGTATATTATTAGCACTGTTGTCGCTCTGCATAGAAATAACGACGGCTTGATCACTTCTGTAGGCCCCCTGACGTAGTTATTGAGTGACGACTACGAATACGCGACTAATGGACTATTAACCTCAAGCCGCTAATTATTAATATTTTATTTTTATGGCCGCCTCTGTCCACATTTTAACGACCACTTTCCGGTTCTCGTATACAGATGATATTTTGAAATGTTAATATTTGCTTAGCGTTGATTGAAAGGTCAACGGTTTTGTCAACGGTGTTGCTTTAACAAGCTCTATTAGTTCGGGACGAGATAAAGTTACAAAATCATCTCGTATTATGTTTCGACGGCGCACCAACTGATTTTTTGTTATTAATATTAATTTTTCATATTACGTTATGTGTAGGAAATATGATATGTTATGACATATTCAAATTTTTAAACAAATATTAATTTTTATGCTGTCATAACACCATCAATAAATTGGACGTATTTTTAGAAATCGATGGGACGATCAGTTAACATATTTGTTTGACAATATTAAACACATGTCCTAAATCATTTTCGTGCATGATCCGTCAAACTTATCCTGCATGTCAAGGGTTGACAGGAGTTCGTGGCATCCGCTCCGGTCGACGGATAAACCATCACAATATAGGGCAGCTCTAATGGTACATGCAATATAACTCCTCCGGCAACCACACAAAGCTCTATTTGTTTCTAACACATAAATCACACATATTGCTTTTCTAGTAGCGGATAATTTCACTGACACTTTTCAAAAAGCTTAAACTGATAGTTGGTTACTCAGAATGGCGACTTGTATTGTTATGTTTAGAGTTGCTTTTTGTTTGCATATCGATATCATAACTCCAACAACGGAAGGAATAGCTCAGTGTGTGGCTGTGCATTTGTGTTATTAAATGATTTATGAAGCAGGATTACCGGGACGATGGTTAGTTAAACAATTTTAGGGGTTATTAGTATAGATATTGAGTTTGAAGTTGTTTGAGGAGTGAGGTTGTTAATCATGCACGGTAGCCGTGTGTTGATCTCGGTGTAATTGAGTTAACTGACGCACTGATGACTTATTTGACAGAGTGAGTCGTCTGTTTTACCGTTGTGTGTTATTATAATCTACGGGGGATTAGCTGCGTGTTTATTATTTGTGCGCAACGGTTTATAGACTGGGGTTTTAATTAGGTGCTTACTTATTAACTGTGAAATTGAGTTGATCGATTTTTGACATGCATCAATGATCGCTAATTAAACATTTGTGATTTGATTTAATCAGGCTGTTTACAGCTAACTAGTTAACGTTAATTAATTTAAGACTGTTGTGATTCTAACTCCGCAGTTGTAAACCAAAAAGAGTTGGATGTGGTGTTAATAAGTTATCTGATATTGGTTTCCATATATCCCGCTATCGATTCATCTGTGGCGCATTATGTTTCCACATCGAGATATCAAATTGATAAGTGAGGCACATTCGCAGCGGGAGGCGGCGGGGCGCGGCGGGGGCGCGGGGGCCTGCCGGGGCATTATGAAATTGGCCGTACGTTAGATGCCGTTACTTCCGATAAAATATAACCTGCCCGCCTGCTCATATTCTGTCGGACGAACGCCTAGCGCTTCTCAGTGTACTCACGTCCGATACAACCATCATTTTACCTTATTAGACAATCAATAACACGTCAAATAGCTTAACGTGCTTAATAGTTATGACACAACAGGTTTAGCCGCGTGTGATTTATTTGAGGCGATAAGATAAGGAAAATTTGTTTTTACTGAAATGCGACGTTACGTTACCTGGTGAAAGTTGACGTTATTCAAATTAGAAAATGATGTCCACATGTGTCGTTTAAACCCATTAAACAAACATGTCATATTCATGGGAACCGAACATATTGATTGCGACACTTTTGTCAATGAATTTTTATTGGAGTCAAGTTATGAGTGTGTGTAGAGTGTCCCGTATTGTTGGATCAGCTGTTTGTATTGTACATGACCCACATAGCGCAAGGGGTGAGCGTATGATTTGGGTTGTGCGTTCGATCCCTTGATCGAAATGTGTGTTAACCTACTGAGAGTGGATGCTCATTGATAAATGATATAATGATGTTTATTCTGCAAACCCTTACTTACTATAAAATCAAGCCATTTTCATGCAGTTTTCACCATGCAATTTCATAGATAGGGTGATTCACGAGGAAGTTTTACGTGTGTGATATAGATATATATATAAATTATTGGCTTTTATCTACTACAATACCTATACTAATATATTGTAGTAGATAAAAGTAAATCATTTCAAAGATTTCTAATCCCTGAAGCCGGGGGCGGGTCGTATCAGGTAAATAAAACCCTTAAACGTAGTTTTTGTAGTTCATTTTTTTTTAGACCCGTGTTTCTTAGCAGACAACCCTGAGAAGAAAGACTAAATTATACTCAGGTTAACGTTTCTTTTAAAGTCCATACAGCAATGTGTAACGGTTCCAGGCTCTGGTACAAGCCATGGTCTGGAGCGAGGAGAAAGAGCCAGTGCCCTCCTTCAGCGAAGCAGTAATGTTAGGGACGGAGGCGGCAGCACACGTGAGGGAACAGGTTTACTTACGCTCGCGCTCTAACCCCGACACCGATTCCCGACACTGATTTCCAACCATTACAAGCGTCGGTTAGCGGACGACGAGTAAAGAGCAGCTCTTGTTCCGCCTTCCGGCTACTGTCCGGATCATACCCTAAGTCTTCTCTGGTACGTAGTGTTCCATACGTGTCTTAAAGGCTAGAGCATTGGGTAGTCTGAAAGGGAACCCCCGGGACCTGGAAACGTCCTGGTTTCCAGGCCAAAAGAAGGAACGTAAGTGTAGTTTTAGAAAGTATGTATTTTTGGTCATTCAGACAGTTTGATATTTTAATTTATTATGTAGGTACCAATTTCTATCAGGGGCTTCCCAATTAACGAGCATAGGTACTCATGAGATAAAAAGTGTATGTGATATTTATGACCATGGTTAACCCTTGACTTAAATTTCATTCAAATTCATTATTTTAATTCCGTTTGGACGGGAAGGAAACATGTATATAAGTAAACGTACAGACTTTCGTCTTTAAAAGATTGAGTTTTATTTAGGAACAAAAAAAATTCTAATTAGAAATTGATTGGGAACGCT
The DNA here is from genome assembly GCA_029852875.1 of Mythimna loreyi. NCBI lineage: Eukaryota > Metazoa > Arthropoda > Insecta > Lepidoptera > Noctuidae > Mythimna > Mythimna loreyi. Next base: position 10,708,825 of record CM056786.1, read on the forward strand.
TTGTTTAATATTGTGCAATATGATGTAATCTGTATCTATCTACTCGAGGCTTCTTATAGTATGTTCAGTTTATCGGTGCTTGAAAATCATCTGATTCTAATTATAATTAAGCAAACCCTATGTCACGTCTCTCATATACCCACCTAAGTACACCATTTTCGTATTATAACCCGAGTTAACTGATGTAGCTAATTAGTTTGATCTAGTAGATGTGAATAAACAGAGTGTATCGCGGAATGCTTACCCTCGCTCGCAGGAAGGCTTGCACAACACTATCTCGTAATGAATAAGACTCAATTCAGTGGGCTGAGTGGTATCTCTCACAACATCAGATGTGCACCACTATATCGTAGGGGTAGCGGGGGCTAGGTGGGGGCGGAGGGGGGCGGTGGATGCTCAGATACCTACTCGGCGTAAGGTCAGAGATTTATGTTCTCATAACGCGCCGTTCCTCGCCAGCAAAACGTTCAAACGTATTGATTTCATTTTCAACATTCATTTTTAAATAGTTCAGCTCTTTAACCGCCACCAAGCACCTCCACAAGTTATGTTTGCTTGCCTCAACTACACTTGAATTTGCTATGAACAGAGATACAAATCAACAACGTCAGTCGCACTAAAAATAAAATTTATTTCACGACTCAAGAGAATGGAATAATACTTATGTTGGTGCTTAATGGATACTTAAAACACAAAATTGACCCGAAACCAAGGCAATAAATAATATTAAATTAATATAAAGTGGGCTATAAAACAAAAATGTATTCGTTCAAAGATTCTTCTCGGAATGCGGTTATAAGATAAGAATATATTTGGCTCAGATGCCTAATAACAGATAAAAAATATGAATTATTTAAACAAATATAACGATGGATTTTTAATTAATAGAAGAATTAATTAGGTAGTTATCTGTCATAGTAAAAAGTTCATACCAGGGTGGTTTATGGGTGTCTCTTTGACTTCAAATTAATAACATGCTTGAATAACGTCAACTCTGTTGGTGATTCTAATAAGATACCATTCAAATAAATAAAAATTCTATTTGAATAACTTTGTATGGTTTCTTTGCATGAACAAGAAAAGTGTAGCTTTTAAATTGAATGCAATTTTAGGATATACATATATCTTCTGAAAGCTCTACTTAGCGTGGAACTAAACGACGTTTGTGCTAGTTGAGGAATATATACTATCTAATATTATATTTTGCAATAGACCTGTCATTTCAATATCTATGATGTGATGACAATGGAGCACGCTGACCTAGAAGTAATGTATCTTTTACCTACCTGAAAAAGTGAAATACCACTGATCTGACTGATATGAGGAAACACAGAATCCTTCTGGAAATTCTCGCATGCACGATAAATGTGTTTCCGTTTGTACGTTTGGACAGAATGTCCACTATGGTGGCGTTTCACCATACGTCTGGTGGTCCGACGTTGGAACGGGTTTGATGGCTTAAGTGTTGCAGGTCCGACGCACAATCTCCGAAATTCCACCCATAGAGAACAGACAGACTAGTAACTCGTTGTCTATGCTCAAGACTGAAGGTTGACTAAACCAAAGCATCATTGCTGATGGCTTATTTCTTAAATGTATGTATGGCCGATACTTCCCAAAAATAGAAGAATAAGCATACGACTCTATACATGATTGAATTTATCACCATCATCATCACACACCACCACCATAACCTATGCTAGGATTCTCAACTTTTTGGCAGCCAACTGAGTCTTTATCTTGTTGTATGGACTAAGATTGGGGGTGGATGTTAACGTACCCAATTGATCTACGGTTGCACTTCGGAAACTGCAAGACGAATTGGCTCCTTTTAGCGAAAAAAAAACACGTCTGGGTTTACATTATTTTTTATATATATTATTGTTTTTTTTTATTTATATAGGTATATCGGCAGCTTAAGCGGCATGCATAATTTAATATCATTTGAGGGGTTTGGCGCTGATAGCCGAAATACCGGTTTTTGTCTAGTTCGGCTACAAATGTCTAGTTCTTTTGTACGACAATAATGTAGCCTGTAAAGTTGTAACATTGTGAAAATTTATTTAACTGAACATATTAATATTATTTAAAAAAATCTAGAAGAATGTTGATACCTTACTTAGTCGAGGTTTTAGACATGTGGCATTCTCACAACGATGCAACGGCAATGAAGTCTGTCTAAATCGAGGGTTCATACCGTGATTTATAGAAGACACACAACAATTCTGTATATTTTGGACTTTGTTGGAATTAATATCTCAAATAATCAAATTGCTGACAGGTTATGTATTTAATGATACATGAGCCATTTCAGTTTTAGAAGTGTTATCTTATTTAATATTAAGTACATTACTTGCATTACTCTAGCCGGACATAAGTCGGCCCGCACAGGTGCCGTTGACACCAAATCGTTTTGTCTTGAAGCCATTGGTGGGCTGCTATCGCGAGTAACTAAAAAGGTGTCGTTAGTAATGGTGTTTGAAACATCATAAAGATGTCATTGTGGCTGTTACCTGATTGTGGCTATCGCTGGGCGTAATAGGGCGCGCGTAAAGTTAGCCGCCCGATATCGTGGACGCGGCCCAAGGAATATTTACAATGGACTCACACTTCGAACATCCAGACAAATAGTTTTGAAATGTAAACTCCGAGCCAGATTTCTCTCATAATCGGTTTTGGCACTTTTTGTATGCGTTTTACCAGTAAATATCCGCCGTTATGGCCGTCGCTCAGTCAATGCACGCATGACCGAGTTTGAAAGTAATAAAATATAATTGATAAATCCAGCTTGTCGGGTCTCCGTGTACAATATTTCAACAATTTGTTCGCTGGTTAACCTGATAATTCTGCATCATCAGCAAAAAATGAAGCAACATAAATTCGGGCAGAGTTCAGCGGCAGTGAAAGTATCAATATAAATTGTACATTGTTTATTTAAAAATTTGATACAATTTAAAATAGTCTTTTATTATTTACGTAAAACTTATCTAAAAAAACTCTGAAATACATAAAAGAAAATTATATCAAAGACGATTCTAAAGATATTATTTGAAGTGTAACATAATAATTTTCATTTTACATCGAAATAAATAAAAACAGGTGACAATGAACGTTCTTTTAATTTTTTCTCTTCATTTTTTCCGCAACGAGGTAAAAACTAAATATTGTCATTTGCTGTCGAAAAAATATTCCGTGAGTCACTGGTGTGGTTGAGTGTACACAACTTTTTAATCACTTCATAAGTCACCAGCCGAGCATTGTCGAGGCTTATCAGGTAATTTTTGATAGCCACCACACACTTAACACTTGGAATTGTTTCGGATAGTTGTTTATTTATTTTAATGGCACCTCGGCCCTTAAAGAGCATTCCACTAATCAAGAGAAGTGCACTCTCAAATGAATATGATGTGCAGTAAAACTAATTGAGAGTTATGCACCGGAGCGACCTACCGAGGTGGCTTAATTGTCTGCCTACAGGCGTCGTTTAAGAGAGTTTGTTGTAGCTCTTTTTTAATATTCGACAACTATCACACCACGCCGTCTAGTCTTAAGCTAAGCAGAGCTTGAGTTATGAGTACTAGACAACTGATAAACATAATTATATATTTCTAAATAAATACATATTATAAATAAATTACACCTAGACAGAACAAATGATCGTGCTCGTCACACAAACATTTGTCCTGGATGGGAATCGAACCCACGGCCTCCGGCATAACAGTCAGGGTCACTAACTACTAGACTGACAGGCCCGGAAGTATTGCTCGTTCGACTATTATTTTCACCCGATGGTAAGAGGTGATGCGACTTTCTTTATGGGAAAATCATCCAATGACATCTCCGCGGCCCTTAGGTGGGGCGGGAGATAAAGTCAGACTTTTACTGACTAAAAACTCATTCCTATTCCTTCTTTGCCTTCGTTCCTGGTTACCGGGTTACGTTTTCACGTTGCCCCATGGCCCCAGCAGGCTTAGCCCCAGCTGGGCCCCTAAGGGTTGCTGACAACTCTTTGAGGTGCGCGAAGTGACTATGTGGTTGACGATGGTGGTACGCTTGTCTGGAAGTACCTGTTAACTCTTGATTTAAGACCTCTTGCTTGTATAATATCTATTAGGAAACAGACTGCAGCAGGAATACGCCAGCTCGGCACGGTCGGCGCAGTAGTTGAGCTGCCGCCTCGGTTTTTTAAAGGAACAAGATTTTTTGATCTACGCTGTTAATTTGGGTGTCTAAAATGTGAGTGTCAACTATACAACTCGATAAGTTCACAAACTTTTATAAGTTTGAGAATGCACTCACGACAAGGAGCAGTAATTCCTGGTGCGGGATAACGATTTAAAAATTAAGTTTAAAACGTAGCTGTAGTCTAAACCATCAAAATCCAAAATTCTATTCCAAAAATAATATTAGTACCCCGTAACAATACTTGCAATAACTCAGTATCGACCAGTCGAATCCCCCAACAATATTTATGCTTGATTGCCCATTACTATCGGCAAGCGGAAATTTTAATTTATGCGCTACAGAGACTGTTTGTTTTTATATCATCGCTAGTTTTTGCCGCAAAAACGTCACTCAATTGATCGAGGAAGTTACGAAAAATTTACTTTTGACAAAATAATAGACAAAGTCTGATCGATGACCGCTGATTCGAAGACTCGAACCTTTCAACAATTGGCATGACCGGTCACTGGGTATTACCTCATAATCTTTTACAAGTGGATCACTAGTGATTTGAAAAACGTCACTCAACTGATAACCGAAACCAATAAATTTCATACTGCAATAATTGGCTACGCCCAGAACCCTAATCTGCGCGGAGTGACTGAGCAGAATCCTGCACTGTGTTGCAGACTTTTTTCTTTCAATTAAAGCCTTTTATCTTCCGGATGATTTACGATGCTTTCGATAACATTCGGTTTAGGGAAATGAAACATGCTTAATTTATTATCGATGTCGTTATTAAAACGTGAATGCGTAGGTACCCGAATATTTTTTGTTGTTCCAACGTTTCGTATAATTATTTTTGTTTGGTTTATAATGAAGAGTCGGCGATAACAATATCGATTGTTCATGGATCGGGCGGAAGTGGAAATTTGAACCTTGTCATGGCGAGGCTCCGACAACCGTGACTGAGCCCACAGCGTTTCACCTCACATTTGCTTTTATATTGTTCTTGGTTCAATAGCTGACCTAGCAGTTGATTGTTCATTATGGTTTTCCTTTCCAGCAATATTGAAGCATTCATAACAACGTGGCGTCTTCGTGTTCTTCTGACGTACACATAGCTGAGCTTGTCACTGCAGTCATCGATGTAGTAAAATGAGCGGCTCGCAAGCGTGTCGGCGCGACTGTTATCGAGATCCGAGTGTTCCGAGAACAGAGAGTCTGCTACCAAATATCATGACTGTCGTCTTACAAATGAGAAAATTTCGCTCTAATTATTTATGAATGTGTTATCGTCATATCTCCGGAGCTCACGATCCAGCCTCCGTGCGCACGACACGAGCAAAACCGCAATTAGCAAATGTGGCTTTCTTTGTTCTCGCTCGCACGTTTCGCCTTCGTTTCGTATCTAGTACTATAAGTATGTATTGCGAGAAGAGTAGTCGACGATCGTTAATAAACCTCCATTACTTTCATTAAGGGATATCTGTGGACAGTCGCCGTATCGAGATGTCGGCCGGCCGTCATGCCATCGACACATAACGAAATTAAACGCGATGACGCTATCGAAGCGCGCGCATCGACTCGAGCCGCTGAACGTTCGCTGCTCGTTCTTCGCCGCTATCCGCGCGCGCACTTAATTGCAAAATGCCAATGAATGTCGATAATATATTTTAATCGCGACACCGAGCAGTGAACGCGACGTCATCTACGTAATCCTAAATCTCGTTATGGACACGACTCGAATACCTAGGCATCTGTTATAAATTACGTTTCAGATTATCGTATGATCCAATCGTAAATTAAGACAAGATACATAATTAAGGCGAATAAATAAAATGGTTGGCATTTCGACGGGAGCACGTTCGATTCTGCCTCGCGATATACTCTCCATTTTGAGCTATCAGCCCTTTTAATAAAGTGTAGTTTGATTCGTTACATTTAATTGCGATTCAATCGCCAACAATATTGAAGGAGTCGAGGAGTGCGGGGGCGAGCCCGGCTCTGAATGTCACGACAAGATTTTTAATTACGTGGAAGATATCATCTAAGAACTGCATCCCATCCTATACGAGAGACATCGCGAAATTACAATTCAATAATTATATCTGCGGCAGAAGTTAAAGAAGTATTTTTAATTAGTGACAGCTTTACTACATGTTAACACGAAAATATCGGCCAGCGAGTAAGGTGCGCCGCACGTGCCGTGCGCGGCCGCGGCGCGGGCGCTGCCGCTGCCGGCGCGCGGCGGGAGCGCAGCGCGAGCGCGGCCGCAGCGCCGTCCCGGTCGCCTGTCCAATATGATCCCCGGTTTATTTTCGTTCTTCTAATGCGTCTTCGCTGTCGTCCGGAGGACAATTAAAAATACAAAAAGTGAAACGTTTGTTTCAGACGTTCATTGTCTCCGTTATTAATAAATTCATTTTACTGAGTTGAAGTCGACGTGTATTTTATTCGCTTTAAGTGGTTTCACATTGTTTTATATTTATGTGCGGTTATTTTTGGTACAGACATTATAATGCAGTTTGTGGGGGAAGATGTAAAACGACTCACTCTTGCTCCATTAGGGATATTTGAAACTGTAGAGAGTGCACTCATAAATTCGCTTTTGTTGGTAATAACCCGGTACTAAGAATAGAATGTATTGTTATTATATTTTACTTTACTTAACTGACTAAATGTCACGCCTCCTCGTCTCAAGGGATATAAATAGTTTTATGAAACGCGTCGACGTAGCTTCTACTCGTATATTTATTACAATTTAAATTAAAAAAAAAACATTTAATTCAAATAACTTTTTCGTGCTTAACGGATCATAACCATCTTTCTTTGTAGAATGATAAGCAAGCACACAAGAAATAAGGAAGTAAGCTAGACAAGCCCTATAGAAAGTTGCAGGATTGTTTGGAAGAATTACCGCTGCCTCTAAGCGCAAAGGTCAACTGAAAGAACACGGGGTGGTTTAGTCAGTAAAAAACTGACACACTCTTTCATTCACCCAGGAGCAGGAGTTATATAATGATATCACACATCATCATCATCAGCCTTTTAATGTTCCCACTGCAGGGACACAGGCCTCCTCTCTCTAGGAGAGGGAATGGGCCATAATCCACCACGCGGGCCCAGTGCGGATTGGTGGATGTCACATGTCTTCGAATTTTTGGTTCTAGGACATGCCGGTTTCCTCACGATGTTTTCCTTCACCGTTTTGAGAGCAGTGGTGATGAAATAAATTACACAAAGTAATGCGCCTGGCTGGGTTTGAACCCGCGACCTACGACTCGTAAGTCGGGGCCGTTATCACTCGGCCACCACTGCTCTATGATATCACACATAAAAAAAAATATTTTTCAAAATCAATTAGCTCCTCATTGAATTCTGCTTACGTTGAAATTGTGTGAGCGTTCCTTCGTGTATACGAGGTACAAATGCAAAACAATCCCTGCTACATCGCCTTGGAAGCTTATCGACTTGTTCTTAGAATCGTGACAATATATCGTTATGATTAACTTAATTTCCTGTGATCAAATTATTTCGCTGTTTCCAATGAAGCCTTAAGTTCAAGTAGTATCAACTACTAGTGCTACTGCTGCTTCTCGCGGGTATGCAATGTTGATCTAGCGTAGCAGCTCCTGCTCATGTAACGAGCTACTTACTACGCGACGGTAACGTGGCGGATTAACTGCTGCCATTACGGCAACGCTACGATTTCGTAGCGGATCCTCTATAGCTACGTGTGAGTACGCAGTACGCAATGCTTACGTAGCGGTCGTATCGCGTAGCAGCAACTAATGCTACGGGATGCTGTTGTAGCGGATCCACTGCTGATGCGTGGACACCCGTTGGTAACGTAGCGCTGTTGCTACGAACTACAGCGCTACGCAACTGTTGCATAACAGTTGCATGTCACTACGTGAGGCTGTAATTGGCGCCTAAATGCCTAACTGCAGCAGTAAAGTAATGGCTATCTTAAGAAAAAGTTTAACGTTCATAACACTGGATATACCGACACCCCAATAAGTATGTGTGTAGTACTTACACACAATTATGTAATTGAAAATATTGCAGACTTTTTGTCTGAAAATTTATGGAGCATTTTATGTTGCTTCACTATGTACAGATACGAGACATGTATTGATATACATAAGAATATATCGGTATTCTCGACTCAGGCGTCTGAAACGGTTTTGCCTGAAAATATCTTATTTTTATGCTTCATTTCGTATAGAAATTCTAAATCGGAGTACAAAATCGAGCCGCTACAATCGGACTTGTTTTCAGGAAGTTGAGACAGCAGGAAAGCGTTACGATAATATCTAATCACAAATAACATTTTGATGCTCACTTCGTTTCAAGTCTTATTTCCAGACAAAAAAATATTTAAATTATAATTTGAATCTTTTTAACACTGTAACTAGACTGGAAACTAGATAATTTATATTTCTGTATCAAAAACTTTGAATTCTTACATAATTTTATAAGCAATAACGTTTTGTGTGTCAAGGAAGTAGAATTTCAATTGAAATTCACGAATAATTGAAAAGAAATAGAAAATTGACATCCATAAAACGGTTGATAATTTTTATATTTTATATAATTTGAAATTTTATATAGTTCAGTCTTCAATTTTTATGAAATAAAATGTTCGAACACGTTCATTGAATTAATTTCACCAACAATAATAAAACGAACAAACTATTCAAGTGTTAAACCCTTATTTTTGAAGACCCTCTGTTAGAATGCTAACAATTGCTGACGAAATAGAGACTCACAGTGGTCAAAGTGTTTTTATCTAGGATGGAACCTTTTATGAGAATTTATCTGTGTTGGGATAAGAATGTAGAGGCTAACCATATTGTCGTTATACTGTCAAATTATATAAATAATAAATGGCAACCTGTACACATTAATTAAAATTTGTGGGTTATAAAAGTACTTATACATTTCCTTCTCGTAAAACAAAATGTAAAAGTATGTCACAATGAAATATGAGGCTATTTTGTTTTAAGCAGTCGCTAAGAGTCCGAGGCACGTCCTCTGTCTCACTAGCACTGCATTTACTTTACTGCTCTGATATTTTACAGGTAGTGCTCTTAACATACTCGTACGTCTCGCTTTTATAGTGCGCTCTACGCCTTATGGTCTAATGTCACGTGAGTCGCTGATTCCGCTCGCCACTTCTCAAATGTACTCCATTTCAAGACTAAAAGGAAAATTATTGCGCATTTAAAGTACTCCATTTAATTACCACAAAAAGATATGACTTTCAATTTTACGAGTTTTTTGCCGCATATCAAATGATTCATTAGAATTACTATGCTGCGGAAAATGACTAATTTTCAGTCAAGGTCTTAGTTTGTGCCAATTATATTTAAGTACCATTACAATATTTACGCAAAGGTTGGTTTTAGTTTTAACCGAGCGCAGTCTATATTCACGCACAAAGCCTATAGAAATTCCTCATAAATTTTTCCATTAAAAAAGATAGAGAGGCTCCGCAACAAAGTGAAACAAGATCCACTCTACTAATCCGACAAAAGCGAGCCTTGTTACCCTTCAAATTTATTTATAAGAAAACTCTCGGACAAGTCGTTAATACCTATAAAGTAGGGGCGAGAGAGGCGCGAGCGAGTTTATAACTCACGTACCGAACTTTACTCGCCGACACATAAAATAATAGGTGTAAAAACTTACACGAGAATGTACTCAGTGCGCGGACGAGGCTGGAGATGGACGGCGCCGGCAGGAGACTCGCTACACATTCATGTTCACCGCCTAATACCGCGAAATATTATCCGACCACCAACCTTTGGCTATACGCTTACCTACTTTATGAAAACGCTTTATCTGCCTCTACAGAATACTACAGCAAGCTTGCGATTGTGCGCTATTGATGTCCTTCTGTTAATTCAGAAGTACAAGCAACGGATACTCGTAGTTTTTGCATTTGTTTTTTCAGTAGTTTATGATTATGACGAAGAAAACTATCGTATTTTTTTAATAACTTATAGGATCGCTTTTAACCACTATTTTATGTGATGGCAGGCAATGATGTAGTAGACGATGGAACACATCAGCCTTATAATATTCCCACTGTTAGGACTCAGGTCTCCGTACTATGAGGGGAATAGACCATAATCCAGGCGCGCCCAATACGAGCTAGTGGATTTCACGATGTGACCCTTTACCGTTTAGAGAAGTAAGATGATGGAACTCACATCAGCCTTGTATACTTACCTACTTCCTGGACTCAGGCCTTCTTCCTATGAGAGAGCATGGACATAGTCCAAGGCAAACAAATAACGGGGTGGACATTTAATAAGTTAAATTCTGAAACTATCTCTCGATATGTCCAAGGGCGGCAGATGTCAATGGATAAGTTTTGCCCACAATAAAAAAAAGTCTTTCGGGCTTCGTGCGGATCTCTTCGATTTTTGTTGTTCTAGAAAATGCCTTCTGATGATGAGAGCAGTGGTGATTAAAAAAATTACGTGAGCTTTCCTGGGCTCGTTGTACCCATCACCTACTTGTAAAACAGGGGCTTTACCACTGGACCTGAATTGTTCGAGCGCACTTACTTAAAAGTAACTCTCAATTTTCAGATTTTTGAAGTTATTTACATAAGGTCATTATTGACGTCTCAGGTGCCTGTATCCAAATAGTTTATACTCGTATTAATGGTCTTGGAATTTTATAGACAACTTTATACAAGATCAGAGTCTTGAAGCCCTATGATAGCTGGAGAAACTGGTCAACACCACTTGCCTTGTGCAATAATGGTCATCACATAACATCACACTTATCACATCTACCTTGTCGTCTGTTCTCTTTACTCCAGTATGCAGGTTGCATTCGTTTTGCCTTGCTGTGTATTACTTACTAGTTAAGTATGCAAATTCAACAAAACAGCCAGTATTCATTGTCATTTTGTTGCACAGGATATCCTAAAAAGAAACTCAACTCAACGAACTTCAAAAAAATCGTAAAAAACAAATTGTCGTGGAATATTTTGAATATCTAATTTAAATACAGCGAATGGAAAATAAATTAATATTATCGTTCAAAAAGATATCACTGACCGAAAAAACTTATTAATTTGTTGAGTAGAGCCTTCAACCGGGTTCGTTTGGAAACTTTAATCAGTACAATAGGGCCTGCATAAGAAACATATTATCTTGCATAAATCATGTTAATGAGCACCTTTCGAGCATTTCGTATCGCCATTAATTCAGATATCACTGCGGAAACAAACGTCGGTTTATCCCGCCATCTGTGGCGCATGCGCGCACCGGTAATCGTTAACCCCGAGGTGATATTATTTTGAATATCCATTTCCTTTTACATTATTATTCAAATCATCCTTAAGCGGGGGTTCTAGAGTTCAGTTTACATAATTTCTGTTGTTGTTATTGTTACCTAAGCATAAGATGTATGACACGAATTTGAATTCGGAACAGATATTGTAGCGAGCCGCGGGCGACGGGCACGTGCGTACGCGCACCTTGCACAACATTCGGCCTTTACACATAAAATTAAGTAGTATTTTATTTATAGTTATTTATAGTGCATTGTTGCACGGTATTTATAGTGATATGGCTTCGAAACTCGTTGGTATCTTCTTAAAGTACTATTTACTTAAACACCTTTTTCGCACCTCTGATCTCGAAACACGTCTTCTCATTGTGTACGGTGTTCGATTACGAAGGAAGGCCTATGTCCACCAGTGGACGATGACTATTACGAAAGTATTACATCGAACAACTCTTTACTTCACTGTCTTTATTTTGTCGTATCACAGTTGACAATGTTATTTAAATAAACAATGTCGTCTCAGCCCATGTGCGAAGCTGGACTGCTTTATTTATGTACATGTGTAAATATTATGTAGAAAAGCTCATTTTTAGCATTCATGCGAACCTGTTATCCTTCCAGTGACCGAGGTCAATCAGCAACTACATCCAAACTATAAATTTCATTTAATAAGACACAAATACAACTTTGTGCTCGTTTTTGAATCGCCAACCAAAGAAATTTAAATAAAACACTTTTATCAGATTCGACAGGTGGAGGCAGGCTGGCTCTTGTTCTTTTTGACTTCGCTGTAGGTTCAGCATTAGCTAGTAGCTAATCGGTCCCCGATGCGGAAGGGGGATGTCTTCTATTAGTTCTCTTCATGATCTATGATCACTGGATGATGCAATTCCTTTTTCGGCCGTTAATATTCGGAACGTTCACGAACATTTTAATTCTCTCTTTGATCTTCCAAATGTTAACTATCCGTGTTAATTATGTAACATCAAATAGTTTTCTTTTTAGGACCATTTCAAAAGTTTTACGACTTTTGATATTTTAATTTAATGCATGTCGTCGAAATGTTTTTGAACTAAGGAATAATTGATACGATTGCTACAGATGATTCTGAATTAAATAATGATTATCAAGTTTTTCTTGATTTGAAATAGTTTTTTTTTAGAAAAACCTAAACGTTTTTAGAAAATAGTTAGCACACATGTATTTAATTTTAAGTCTATTGTTACGCAAGCTTGAATTGGTTAAATAAACTAATATTAAATTTAATCTGTAGTTAGTTTGCATACTGGGATAGTTTTCAATAACTTTTCTCGAATAAAGATAAATAATCATACAATGATTTAATCCCATTGACATCGATGTGGATGAATTTTTTGATGCCCTGAGTTATTTTTTTCTCCCCTTTTGTACATATTATTATTTTTAGTCCGTATATTTATTCATTCAGTTATAAGATAACCATCGTTATAATTTTCCTCTGCTGGAACTCAGGCCTCCTGTGTTGGACAAGAGGTGGGCCATAAGCTATCGTGAGCTCAGAACGAGATGTCGGATGTTACATATCTTTTTTTTTGTAATACTTGCTGGTTTCCTCACTATGATATTCACAGATAGGTATAATTATGCAATTCCTCACTAACTTCTTGTGTCCTCACAATCCCACATCACAATAGAACTTTCCTCATAATCAGCATAACCGAAGGTGACAGTGCTGCAGTTCACATAGACCGTCGCCAACCACCGCTGCGCAGGCGCAGATTAATATTCATCAAGTCTTAATCAGGAGCTGACAGCCCACCCACGTCTCAACAACGCTTACCATTTCCACCACCATCGGTATACCATCGTCATACTAATTTAACAAACCTGGCAATACAGTATGTGCAATAAATATTTAAGATTAATCTGATTGGGCCGGTACAACATGTTAGAATACTAATGTTGCCAGTATACAGCAATGTCTAATTGTGTTGGAATTTCTCTTTTAATTCGCTGTGTATAGATTTTAGTTGCGGGTTAATTAGTATAATTAGCATGGACGTGGAGAACCTGCTAATGTGACATGATTAGAAGATGTGTGAACTAAATTCTATGAATTACAATTAGGTTTCTTGTATTAGAATTGTTGATATTTTCCTTAAAGTGCGTAGAGCATTTCATGTAGGTAAAACTGTATGTTCTCAGTCTCAGTTAGTAAAATGCGGCAGTAGAACAACGTTGTCTTTTTATGCCTAACTTCAATTCCTAAACTTAAAACAAATATTATTTTTAAAGTGAGTGAAATAAAAGATGAACTAAATGTCTATATATAAAAGCGAAATACTACTCGCTGATGACTCACGAAATCTCAGAAACTATAATACCTACAAACTTAAAATTTGGCAGGTAGACTTCTTAATAGATTGAAGATATCCGTTAAGAACGGATTTTACGAAACTCCACCCCTAAAGTAAAGCTTCTTCTTCTTCTTTGACATCGCCTTTTCCCGTTACGCGGGGTCGGCTTTACTGGTGCTGAGGCGCCACTTATTCCGCTGGTACGCGTTGTCATTTGAAAGTCTAAAGTCCCAACTGCTTCATGACCTTGCGAACATTCGTCATCTGCGTAGTTGGGTTCCTTCCCCTCTTCTTTGTTGCCATGGAAAGGCAGTTCTTCACGACATGATCGTCTGGTCTTAGCTGTATAAGACAATACCATAAAAGCTAAATATGTAATTTTTTATGGAAAAACTGACTGTCACGCGGTTGCAGCCGCTGGTAGGTAATAAAAGAACAGAAATAGTAATAATAATAAACGAGAAGATATAGTTATAATTATGATTTTTAAGGTCCTTTGCGGGGAGGGTATAGGCTTCCTCCAAGGTTTTTCAGTCGGTCCTGTTTCTTGATTTATAATTGTATACATATATTTTAATGTCAAATTTCCTTCTATTCTTCATATTTAAGTCAAGTGAAAGGTAATTAAGGTATTCAAAAGACAGTGAATAAGTTACTTCTAAGCACGTGTTGTGTGCTCCATCGTTGATCACATTACTTACCATCACGTAAGATAGAGCGGGCATATTAATAATGATAATACGGTGGTACTCCTGGACACGGTTCGCATAGTCAGGAGGTTCCTTTCTCTGGAGCCCTGACCGCCGGTAGCTTGGACCCTGTTCCCGATATCGGTAGGATTCTATTTCTTTTTATATTGAAATGTTTTTTAAATGTTATGATTTTAAGGACTCTTTAAAAATGTAATGAACAAGATTAAATAGTAAATAAAGGCAAAATAATAATAAAAAAACCGCACTGAAGGGTCCGTACAAACTTACTAATGAAAATTGTCCAATTCCGGAACCGAGTTTCAAAGATTTTACCGCATCACAAAAAAACTTTTTTTTATGTGACGTAACTATAAACTTTCAGTTCTCAGATTTTTTTCTATACTTGCGACAAGTGGCCTTGCTTCTTGCCAAATTTCAGGATTCTAAGTCAATGGAAGTTAACGGGAAGTAGCCTACGAATTTTGATTGTTTTAGGGGTCGTAATATAAATAGACATAAACGGCTGTATTTTTTACTACAGACCTGAGTAAACGGTTCAAAATTCAACTCGATCACTCCACTCGTTCCCGAGATAAAGGATCAGGATAGACAAACAGACGTAAAACCAAGTGATCCTGTAACGGTTCCAATTTATCTTTTTGAGATACGGAACTCTAAGAAATAATACTGAATAATGTAATAACTGAACCTGCCAATATTGTTTATTAAATCAGATATTCGGTTTACCGTTTTCAACCTACACAATTTGCTCGTGCATATAATTATTCAAATAATTATGAATTTAACGACTTGTTGACACTTTGCGCGACCCAAGGGCTGGCTTTTACCTTAGGTACAGAATAAGCACTGCCATACAATGTGGCAATGCTACCAGCGTTTTGAGCACCGTCGACAGCGATGCGGAAGAATTTTTGACGGCGTATTAGGTAGTTTTAGTTAAGTTCAAAAGGGTTTTTTTAATGTAATTATGTGTATATATGTACTTTAAGGTTACTTTGTTATTTGATTCTAATTTTATTCTATGATTAAATAAAATACACACTCCCCGAAATAATAATGATCATAGTTTCTTAAATATTACACACAAAGTTGCACACAATATTGGTCAAAACTTACTAGGGACGTTCACAAATTTTATTGATAATCCTTAGACCCTTTTATAAAGTACCAGAATACTATATTTAAAATTACTTTTTTTATTTACAAAATTTTCTTTTATTTTGATGATGTTATATTATTATTCATAAGTTTTCAATTACAAATTCATATTATTATTTTTTAGACAAATTATGGTTTCATCACACTGATTTTGATTTGATGATAGTTTGTTGATACAAAACAAGAAAGTACAATTAAAAAATTAAAACGTATTCTATTTTTAAATTTATCGATAAAATCCACCACTCACCACGTATCCAGCCACGTCAATACTAAGGGTATTCAACAAGGGGTATTAGCAGAAGATTCGTTAGACTTATGCACCTATCGAGTTACAAATTGTATATCTAAGATCGATACCGGCGTAATGAAGAGGGCTCAGCATTTAAATACATTTGCATATTAGACTGCGTTCGCTCTATCACAGGGCTATGCATCGGACAAACGTGTTCTGACCAACCAACTGACTACCTACCTCACTTACGTACCACAGCGATAAGCTGCGAATCTACCATTATGTTTTTCAAAGTCAATACACAAATATTCCCTTTTATACATAAGTTTCTGTGACGCATATAACCTCTGATCTCTGATACTATACATAACGGAAATTGTTACAAAAAAGCAATTTTAATAATTACCTATGTAAACGTTCTACAAAATTAAACTAACGCGTATTTATTTTCGTAATCAAGCTAGTTAGAATGACGTAATCCATAAGAAACACAATTAACGGAAATTAGATACCTATAGCATTTAATCAGCAAGTTGTTTAATAATAAAATAAATTATGTTGATGTGATGAGACATAAATAAGTCACTTAATTATAAATACGTCATTTAATTATAAATAAGTCATTTAATTATAAATAAGTCATTTAATTATAATTTGAATAAGATAAATCGGGCATTTAATGATGTGCCTGTTCGACTGTATCGCGAACTATTAATTATGCAGTTGCTAGTTTGAGAGACGTTTGCATACTTATATTGCTGACATTTCCCGACCTTTCAGCTTGAGGAAAGTGGAAACTTTCAAGTTCTGTAAGATGGGCAATAAATTAACTTTGTTGTGCTTGACAATTATATTGATTTAATGAAGAGCCTAATTATAAGTTAAATTTGCATTGTTGGAAGATTACGTGAGGTTGATTGCCAGGCTGCAAGATTGTTTGAAAGAGGTACCTGGTCCTGGGTTCACAGGGGTAGCTCTAGTCAGTAATAGACTGATACTGGTGGAGGAGGAGCTATTAAACGATTGCTTACCTTTATGTGTTTATGTTTGAATGCGATCCTACCTGATGGTAAGCAGTAATGCAATCGTTGATGGTGAGGCGAATTAGTTTATTAAAAGCCTTGAAGACACCCAAATTGTAATCGGATGGGAAGACCGCAGTAGGCAATTTGTTCCAGTCCTCCGATGCGTTTCGATGTGTGTGTGTTTGGCGTGAACTTGTTATTTTATATCATAATATTAATCTTATTAAATACTAGCTTATGTCAGCGGCTTCGCCCGCGTACATAAAATATATGCCTATATCACTCAGGAGTAAAGCAGCTTTCTATTGTTGCTAAAATTTTTCCAATCGGACCAGTAGTTCCAGAGATTACCCCCTACAAACAAAAAAACAAACTAACAAAAAAACAAACTTTACCTCTTTATTATATTAGTGTAGATGAAACAACTAGCTGCTGCCAGAAGCTTCACCTACATGATTGTAGAAAATTATCCCAAAGAAACAACAATACGAAAAGATATTCCAAAATATGGCCTACTCGCGCCCATGGGTTATGTGAAAATGAACAATGGTTCCTGGGACGAAGGAAAAGAAGAAATAGGAATGGGTTTTTAGTCAGTAAAAGTCTGGCATTATCTCTCTCTCCACTCAAGGGCGGGAAATGTCATTGGATAATTTTCCCACTAAGTTTCATCAAAATCCGTTTTACCGCTCGAACGTAAAGAAGTAACACACACACTTACAAATTTTCGTTTTATAATATTAGTGTACCTAATTGTGTACTCTTCAAGTGTCCAGTTGGTCAAACAAGTACATTTTTGTTAACAAACCAGTAGTATGGTGTAGAGCCGCATACGTTTGGGCAGTGCACGTATCTAACAAGGTATGGTACACGTCCACCGATAGCGAGGTAGCTGGGTCGCAGCGATGCGCGGCTCGATAGCGACACCAATTAATATGCAATGTCGAGGCACTCGTAAACTAGTCACGAACATATGCCAATACGGTGCTGCAGTTAGGCAAACGCTATTTGTATAATTCGGA
Source organism: Mythimna loreyi (assembly GCA_029852875.1). Lineage (NCBI taxonomy): Eukaryota > Metazoa > Arthropoda > Insecta > Lepidoptera > Noctuidae > Mythimna > Mythimna loreyi. Next base: position 10,726,792 of record CM056786.1, read on the forward strand.
CGATTTAGTTGCCCGGCGCCATCTTGCACCACGCACACCGCCATGTGTTCACGTCATACCTACAGGATTTCTTCCCTCTAATTGAAAAGGAAATACAGAAAGTTACGGAGACGGAATAATATTAACATTAGTATGAATAATAAAGCCGTTTAGCAACCATGTTTTATTAGATTCTCTTTCAAAAGTGTAGTAGTAGGTGATTTAGAAGATTAATGGACAAAATATGTTAGAGGTATCAATATATCAACGCGCCACTAAATTTTCAGCTCGCACGAAATTCTCAGAACATTAGATAATCCATCCATTCATACATTATAACTATTTGGTGCACCAAGTATTTAAAGAGATTTATTTTAAAATTCCAGAATTTTTCGTGTATGTACTGCTGACGTACTACTGTAAACGCATTTTCATCTTTTCCACACAAGTGTTTCTCAAAGGATTTTCGTAATGCTTACTTATTCATGAAATTCACTGACACATACCTACCTGATTGCTAATAAATGGATTTATTTTGTAGTAGGTACTCGGGGTGAATTCACAACGAATGCATTATTTATTATCATTAAGTTACACCTTCATAAATATTAGCACTAATAAGTTCGGACAAGCGCATTTATCGTATTAGTGATAAAAAAGAACTGGTAAAGATAGAAGTAAGATGAAGAAATAAATAAAATATTTATTAGCTACCTCATTATATCTCAATTTCCCCCATAATAGAATATTAGCATGATGTTCACGTATCTAACAAATTATTAGCGAGGACCCAATAATACATTAGCGCTTGTAATCACAGATAGAGCAGAGGAGCGTTGTGCGAGCGTTATGCTAATGCCGGTATCACACATCGGCGCAGTCGCCGCCGTCGCCCCCTATCGGCGACATCGCGCAGGCGCCGGCGCCGGTCCACACACTACTACGCTACTGTCATAAGCTGCTAAACTTCATTATCAATTACAAATTATTCATGCCCATATCGGTGATCGGAACTTGCCATTCGATTGATGCCTCTTATACGAACCCGAGGCGCTGAGCATAATAATTTTCAATTAAAACCACATTAGCGTTGTTTTAGCGGAAGAAAGTCTTGTTTATTAACAGGAAACAATTATTATTGGAATAATATTAATGTGGTAATTGAACTTTCAAGTTACATTTTCGGATATTAAAGAATAGCTAGAAAAATAAACTTGATTATTTCTAATCAAAACTACGAGAAAACTTGAGGTAAGTTAAAGAAAAGCGTGAGGTAATGGTACACTCGTACACATAAACACAGTCGCGGCGCACAACATAGCGTCGTACAGCAGGTACACTCGCAGGCTTCACTCGCTGACGTTAAAGCTCGGAACGCACAGCATAATAATTAGTCATTAGAAAGTAGGCAGGGTGGGTGCGGGGGGAGGCAGGAGGGGGGCGGGCGGCGCAGGGGGCGGGGCTCGTCTGTTTCAGCTTATCTGAAATTACATCTTTTATGGGTATCCGCGATTATTCCGCGCTGCAGCGACTTGCGGCGCGTTCCTACCGCCTGGAAAACAACTCCGCATTACCATTGGTGTTCTACATAATCCCTACTATTGGTTTTTATTACATTCCCTCTACTTTCACTCCTCATTTATATCTTTTTTTACAAACATTAGATTTAATGACAATGTTATCTGTAAGCCTCCCTTTTGTCTTCTAACTAAAGAAGCGACAACGGAGATCCACGTTGCTTTTAAAACTTCTTACCATTTCTCCAGCTCGCGTCTACATACAAACCGTAATTTATGCGCGGTACTATAAGACAAGAATCTGGTAAATTCTAATATCCTTGTTTGTTACACAAAAGCGCTGCTTACAACAACAGACAAACAATTCAGTGGAGCTAACTTGAATTCATAATCAAGTAATTTATGTGCACGGCGAATAAATTAGCCGCTCGAGCCCGCGCGCCGCCCATAACTTACCCCAATAAATTGCCCAAAGCGGGCCAACTTCATTTTATCTCCAAATACTAATAAGTACTTGTACTACCTACGTACGCGGTTACGCCGACTCGGCCTTTATTACAATTTTATTTTTTGGCATTCAGGATATGAGCATCGATATGAGCGTTTTATGATGGCGATACGCGATCGACACCCGATAAGCGGTGGCGGCTGTAAACCGCTGTGAGTGCGCGGAAAACTTCACGGAAATGTGACTTACGACCCCTTAAAATAGAATTACCATTATTGTATTACATTTTTAGCGCTTTAAATATTCCGAACAGATGGAGTGGCCCAAAGGTTATGGAAACGAATTTGCTCCTTGTATACTTGCAACATTAAACAAATTTTCGTGAGCCTCCCCGTGAGCCTTACACCGTTTGTAACCTGCTCGTGAACTCACGTATCAGGTAGCACCTGCTTTGCATAAGGCGTCATGTCGAGAACCCCACGTTTAAAGTGTAAATTTTGCGATTAAAGTATAAAATTGTGCATAAGCACTTTGAACAAAATACGTCTCGATAAGAATAATAAATATGCGATGGCAGTTTATGTAACAGAAGGTCGATCCAAGGTGACCTTGTTTAATGCCGAAACTATTTCAGTGAGTACTTACCTACATATTTTTAAGTACCCGCTGGTTGTTATCTACCAATTCGACTCTACTGTACATGCAGACACGATGACAAATTGGTATTGTGAATATATTTGTACCGAACATCAAGATCGAATGTCTAATGCATAGTTAATGCACTTCTGTTGGGTTTGCAAACAGCACTGAAGATTCTAAATTCTGAAGAGAAATGCACAGCACTGTCTACTATTTTAGAAATCTCCTAGAGTGTATTTATACACATGACAAATAATGAATGAAACAAAGTCTTGTAAGTCTGTAAGTTAAAAATAAAAAGGGCGATTTATATTTACATTATTCAAGCACTTTCCACCCCAACAAAAGTTGTCACGGTGTCCAAATCGTCCAATAGAGTCGACAATAAAATTAACATACGCTTCGGCGAGGTGTCACGCCGCAGGAAGTATAGTGTAATTTGTAAGCTTTGTGATTAATAAAGTGTACTAAGTGCGGCCCCAATAGGACAGATTAGCGGCCAGTTTATCACATCTATTCCGAGTTAACGTCGCGTGACGGATCTCGTTTGAAACTCATAAAGAGTCCAAAGCAAAATATACTCGTAGATAACGCTTACTTTACGTCTCGGGCCCTTTTCCACTTGCCAAGTTTACGTCAAGTCGGCCGGAGGGTAAACTCACAAGTTTATTTAAGTTTAGTACTATTTTATAATTAAATTTCCACTTTATAATCGAGTCAGTGAACGAGCTGCGATACCTTTCAGTGTTAGTCAAGGAAATCCTTTCAGCTCATGTTTTCCATGACTTTGTGGAAATTAAATGTTTTCTTCATAAACCATTTAACTCATAAGTTGGATAAGTTAAGTTGGGTTACAAAGTTAACTAAATGATAAGTGTGATTTGACACTAAGTGAGTTAGTAATCGACAGACAAAAGTGTGTAGTATTAAGTCGTGTACAGTGGAAAACACACTTGTCTAGCTCACTTTTGGACAGATTGATGGAATTGCGTCGGTCGTATACGTAGAACAAATGCTTATAAAATAGCTTTTATCAGATTTAGCAGTGACCTTTTGTTACTAATAACAACCTTATAAAAATATACGTAGACGTCTGCAAACTGGTAATTATTCGTTTAATTGTGCTCAGTCGGACATTGTATCAGATATTGAGATCAAAATGCTCTGCTACAATGTTTATATTATACATTAAACATTAAAGTATCTTTTGCATTTGTATCATCGCAACATATTTCATTTATAAAAAGCCGTAATACTTAGTGTAGACAAAGCATTATTTTATCAGCGGGAATAAGTCACGTTCCCGGCGGTATCTCCCGCAGGCTCACATTATGAAGGTGTTTACTAAGGATTATGGATACTTTGAATTTACATAACATTTTCTGTCATTTGCTTATCGCTCACATGACAATTCTCGTGCATTATACATGAATATATTTGACAAGTTTTAGCAAAAGACGGCGTGGAATAGGAATCCAAGTATGTGTGCGCGAAAGCCGCCGAGAGAACGTAGCGCTCGGAGCTCGCGCGAGGCTCGAGTATTGCGATGAGCATTTGAATAATCGCGCTGTGTTCAAAGCGGGTATTATATGATAATAATTTCACGCGCGAGCGCCTCCCGGCGGGTGTCACCCCCCAGCCCCTGCGCCCTCACCCCGCCACGGCACGTCGCCTCCCTGGAATGTGTGAAAAAAAATTACCAGCACCATAGATAATAACTGAATACAATTTATCGGCTGCGACTGGACGCAACAAATTTAACGGCGATATCGGCTGCATTTATTAGTAGGTCGATACTAGTCCTCAGTTACGTTGTAATTAATTGACTCTACAAACGTTAAAAATTGGTGAAGTGTTAAAATATGTTAGGGTTGCGTCCACCGGTCAGCCCTTCGTTACCCACAACATAGGTATGACATATTGTGATGTAACCAAATGTTATTTTAATCTTGAACTCTGACATTTCGTTATCATACAATGTTTATTACATTCCTGAATATTAAAAAGACGAAAAAAAGAAAATTAAATATTAATTAAAAATGTTTTCATTAATGTGAAGAATGTATTTAACAATGAGTAAGTAAGTACACGTGTAAATTGTTAAAAAACATGCATAAATTGACTTGCTATTACTGTAGCGTTCAAAAGGCGTTAAGTGTTAAGTTGTTAAATGAACGCATCATAAAATTATAACGTATAATTACATTACATAATGGGCGTCGTAAAATTAGTAATTCATAACAGTGTTGTTTTTAGATGGTGTATCGGACGGCTTGATAATATTAATATGTTTATTAAACGAGGCGAGCATGGTGAGTGAGCACGATGGGAACCCTCTCGCCGCTCGACACAAGAACGCTTTCACGCATACTTCTCTTAACATATGCTCAGGATTCGTATCTTTATGATAGCATCTAGGTTTAGCTAATAAGTTGAATCAAAGATTTATTTCTCACGAAACGTTTACATGTTGAGTATTTATGTTTTCTTTTGCGGATAACTTGCTTATAGTCGTAGGGTGGCGAAACCCGATGAACCAATGTTACAACGTTTTTTCCACTACCTGTTTTTGGGGAAGGGTTTGTAATTGTCTAATTTAAAAAACCTAAATATTTTTTATCAGTAATTGTATTTTACAGTTCCTTTGTGAATTGAAAAACGACCAAATTTTCATCAAAACTTTTTTAAGGGTATCGAATTAATTGACCTATAACGCAACTCATGACATTAGTAAGGCTCTCAATTACTGCCACAGTACTCCACAGTTACTGGGTAACACTATTAACACAATACTCCATGATAGCTTAATAGTTAGAAATTCAGGCGTCTACCTGTACCTAAGGATTGTCAAAAAATTACAAATGACATCCGGAACCAACGGCTTTGCGAGCTTTCAGAGGAAGGGTGTGTCAGACATGTCAGTTTTATTCCGCAACCTTAACCAGGAGAGGCTGGGCCATCACGGGGCAACTGTCGAAGCCTACTAGGGCCCAAAGCCTCTTTCTGAAAGGAAGGCTTGGCCCCAGTGCGAAGGGCATAGAAGGAACGGGGTGGGATGTTTACGATTTTTTAGAGTCTTACACTGTTTTTCACTCTGCCTAAGAGCGGGATTCGTCATAAGATGATTTTTGCTTAACGTAAAAAAAAACCCATCACGGGGCATGATAAATAATTTGAACATGTGTTGTGTACGTTGGTATGGTTGGCCGCCCTCTATTAAGTTCAAACTTTTTAGTGTTAATTGAAAAAAAAGCCTTTGTCTCTGAAACAGGAAAAATAATGTTTATTTTAGGGTTAAAATCATTCATGTTTCATGAAAGTGTGTTCACGCGGGGAGTCGTATGCTTTATCCGTTAATTTTTATATGTAATTATAAGTGTGTGACCTAAGGCTTCCCCCGTTAACACACTTTCATGAAAAAAACCATGAAACAAATGAGATAAGGATATAAAAACTTAAATATTTCATATAGATATTATCCGCCCATGAATTTCATATCAACAAATGAATGACTTAACCAAACAGAGTAACGCTAATAAACTACGGGTGTCATAACAGCAGTCGAAGCTCACCTGTACCGGAGCACATTACAATTTCACGCTTCAGAGCGAATACTACTTTACTTGATAAATATTTGTCTGTCCACTGATAAGCCACTAACTATGGATAATTTATACACTTCCTTTTAAAACGATAATGGTTAACTTTTGTGGTAGTTATACGCGTTTAAAAAAGCGAATAACTATAAACCTATAATTAACTACAAACTTCATGCACCAGTAAATGTAGACATTAATTTCCACACTAGTTTATCTATTTGGGCGCACAACCCGCCTTTATCTGTCATCGTTCTCCACGTGTTCAGTTCAAGACAAGCGTAATTGTTCAAATTATCTCCAACAGATATCATATTAAAAGTTACTACAACAAGGTCGGTTTTCCTATGACAGCAAATGACCGTGCATGGCGTTTCAGAAAGCGCCGAATGCGGGTGGAAGGCGACTTACGTATTGCGTTTACTCGAAATTATTTTAATATGCAAATAAGAAAATGTGAAGGAGAATTGTGTTTCGACGTTGTTGGTAAAGTCGGTTACGCAGACGTATTCTTTAAATTAATGGCAGTGCGAGATTAGAGTACTGCTAACTGCTTTACATGGAGCGGCTTACACGCCGGGCCGCGCTCGTTTGTTCCGAGAAGCAGACAAATGAAAGCACATAATTACTAGGCCGCCCCGTTCTAAATGCAACAAGGATTAGAATTTACATGAGCGCGTTAACAAGCACGCCTATGGCATTTATGACTTTGATATTTAAATACATGGATATCCTGCAGGACAGGATACTGTGGCCTGCATCAGCGACATGTGCCCTATATCTATTGTTACGCATTATCAGCAGATCTCGAACCAAGAATTAGATCCGACGATAATGATTTACAACTTTACAGGAACAATAGATAAAGGACTCGATCGTCTAGATCTCAACATAATAGATAGCCTTAGACTTTAAACACAGTTTTAACAAACCTTCAGTATATTATATTGGGAATAAACATCTGATATCTGATTGTAACCGTTCTTACTACGTAAACAGATCGATTTTCCGGAAAATATTTATGAAAATACTATGAAATAGACTAACTAGACAGACTTTTTGGCGTCCGACTACCTGTAACTGCTGTCAAAGATCTACGCATGAAAACCGACCCACATAAACCTATGGAGAATTGTGTAATTTTTTTTTATACTGGTCCTACAGTACATCCGTAGGATAGACCCTAATTTTATTACAATCTAGCCAGACTAATAAGTAATTTAATTATATCCTAAACTAATAAATGGTCTTTACTAAGAATGTGTCCAATAGCACTTTTCTTATTGTCTCTATTAAGGCGAAAACACTTCGTTTATGCATTTATTAGGTAGCAATTTGCTAAAAAAAATAAAAAAATGAATCATGACCCTATCTTTTGTCACTTTTTTTAATGACTTCAAAATGTAATATTGCATATAAATATATTCAACAAGACAAATGAAAGGCTAAACTAATGGATATGCAGCAAGTCTGCCTAATAAGCACGCGAAGGTATTCTCATTAGCAGTTAGATTTAGGTTGTTAAGCATAATTATTGACAATATAAACTGGTCGGCATCACGTCCAGGTCGATGCCATTTCTGCATGTAACAAGAATGTCGAAGTCGGAGATGACGAAGAACAAAATTCAGTTCCTAATTCGGATTCGTACGATAATTAAACCGAGGTATTCTTTCAATGTTGATCCAATTAGCGTGTGTACGGTCAGTGGGGCGGCACGGCGCGCGGCGCAATCCCGCGCCGTCAGCAAGACGCGAATATGAGGTGATGGATGAACTCCCAAGCTGCTTTGCATACAATGGAAAAATGGTAAAATAAACCCCACACCCGACACGTTACTATGAACTCTAATTAAAACAGCTATGCCAGTTTATGCCGTTTTGTTACGAATACAACTTCCCATTTCTCGATGCATTGTGAAACATTTTAGTGATATTTATGATCTTGTGAACCGACCGTGTAAATTTTAATAGTTATTCACTTTTATCGGCGCTATTTACTGTTGCAACTGTGAAGGTAACACTAAAGGCAATTTAAAACACGTTTTTTTTTTCTATTTTGCACTATCATCTTGTTTTCTAATGTTGTAAATTGTAATGTTTTACCTAATTTGCTTAAAGAAGATAACAAATCGACATATTTGCCAACAACGTTAAACAAGTTGTGAAAAAATATTTAAATTCATCACCATTACATTGTAGGCAGCTTATCTATGATCTCTGGATCTAACACGTACCAATATTATGACTTTACACTCAAGATAGCTCCTATTGTGCATTATAATTGCCCTAACAGGCAAATAACGTGAATAATACAACAGAAGGTGTGTTACATCTAAATTATTGAGTACTTATTGTAGACATATAAGATTGTATAAATCTGTGTCGTGTTTGATAGAGGTACGCTTCAGCGTTTTTCTCGTCAGGAATCGAAGCGTAATTATAGTCGGCGCACCGATTAACATCTGTCGACTATTAAATAAACTCAGATTATAAGGGTTCAATCAATGTAAGTAATTATTCTTATCCGTCGGATGTTCTCAAAGCGGCTGGCTCGTCTGCGGAATAATTTTCTCATGATTCGCGAGGAAATCAAACTGCCCCGCAGCCTACCCGTTTATTAGGCAGTCACATTGACGAGACTGCCTAATGTACATCACTACGACTCCACCATGTAATTTATTGCTCTTATGTAAGCGCTCCGGAGGTTTCCTTTTACATGGCTTTGTATTCTATAATACGTAACAGAACTGCTGTACCTAAATATAATACGGCAACAGTTGATATAACGCGTTCATGGATTTCATTCTAATAGCTTTAAAGCCAAACTCATCACAGAATGCTTTGTCCGAATTCTTGAACCTAGTTACCAGTAGCATACGTTGCTAAACACACAGAATGAGTTAGCTATTCCTAGAACATTCCTGATCAATCAGTTCCAATCGTTCTGGGGTGTTACGGGGATGAGTGTGTGAACGGCGGTGCACTGTCGGCACCGGCGCTCTGGCAAAAAGCACTGATGCTAACAGAACGATTATAATATATTAGTTGGTCTTTAATTGCGCCGATATAATTACGGCAGTGCGGTGCGCATACGTGACAATATCCTGACCGCTCAGCCACCGTCGGCGCGATATTAAGAGGAATAACTCGAGTGAGCCGATCGAATGTTTCGCGATAATGAGCGGCGGCCGCGATCGAAGTGTCATTAGGAAGTCGTAACCGCCGATGTGCGCCCCCAAGTTATGTTAACCTTCGAGCACTGAGCAGATTAATCTTCATAATTACACGCATTCAGTGTCTCAGTATGGAGAGTGTTAGTTATAACTCATTTGTTTTTGCCAAGCGTATTGGGACGGGTAATGCTCAAATTGAGCTTCTTTCCTCTTGGGCGATTTTTTATTTTCGTTTGAAGAATCATGTTTAACTTAGCCATAACTTAGCTAATTGTAATTAACATAATGATCTCTGGCTACATGTAGGAGGTCCAAAACAGCGGTCCATCTGCGTATAAGTTGTCTTGTGGTTGCTGGACAAATCAGGGCAAAATATTTTTGAATCTTCCGAGAAATCTTCCGTAACACCAAGGCGCTACCGGCTTTCCTTGAAAATCCAGGGTTGGATCGAATAACACATTTGTCCCATTTCTGGGTTTGGACGTGGAGTTACGGCCACTAGATCGACATACAGACAATAATCTAGGTACATCCATTTTGTTTTTTTTTTTCAATGCACAATTTCTACTACCAAGGTCTGTATCAATCTAGAATGAGCACATACAGCTATCATTTGCTAACTTGCCGATACTCTTGATCACATGAATTAAATCGCATTTTCAATTGAAAAATATTTTCCTGGCATAGTTTACATCTCCAACTATGAGATACCGTAAATGAGTACTATTTAATTAACATCTCTATGTACAATGTAGCTACGCAATCTTGTTCTCATGGCTAATAATACTTGTGAAACAATTTTGTGTCCGAGGTTCAATTCAAAGGAACGACATTAGACGTGATCAGTCGTTGTCGGCGCGAGGAAACGGGGTAATTTCCTAATGATTCAATGAGGTGATACTTACCCATCGTGGGAATCGAACCTACACTTGTGAGGTTAACTTAAAGGGAGAGTGCGCTCGAAGCAGCAGCCGCATTATAATAGAGCCCGGAGACATTAGCTTGATAATTGTGTTTGTATGGTAATTAAGATTGACGTATTTAATTGTGTACATTCCGATTCCAAAAACATTGAATACATCAACATACACGGATAAAATTATGAATTAATCCTGATAGGGCGGCACCTCTCAGTCGCGCGACATACTTCGGCCAGATAAGGGAAAAGCGTCGCTGGCTTATAAATGACTCTTTATTAAACGTGAAAGGAGCGACGTCGGCTAATGGGCCGATCATGCGCTCCCATTAAAGATTATTTAATATTCAAAAGCGGCCGACGATAAATCACGATCGCCCGCCATGCTTCTTTGACTACACCCTGCACTTTTGTTCAGACGAATCTTTTATCTATATACAACGTATGTACTTAATTATTTTTTTAAATTAATACTCAAGTACATAAAAGGGGTTTTATGTGGTGTGGCGTTTATTGCCGTGGAAATGAAGGTGGATTGAAGTAAAACACGTCTTAAAATGGACATAGTGTAACATAAATGGTATCAGAAGCTGTTATGAGCGTAAAAGTGTCGCAAATTGGCGTCCGGCGTCAGCTAGTTATGCTCGCTGGTTGTTGAGCTGCCGTGTGTGGCCGCCGATAGCATCGGAATACCTTCTCTCCGGGAATGCCTTCAATCGTATAAGGCAGCGTACGATGCCATAACACTTGTTCCATCTGATGTTAACAGCGATAGCAGCTAGCAGTAGCGCGCTGCGGCCGCCGGTTATTAACTCTACCAATGATCCATTCACGTCTCGTCCTTTATAGTGCAACACTTTTTCAACTTGTCCCTACATTGTTTTTGTATATAATGAACACTTCGAAACACGAGCTTCTTCTTGTTCACTCGCATTCTTATAATTAGAATTGCAGAATCACCTATTTGCCATACACAATCTTGTTCTGATAAAATCTGCGCCAACGTAGAACACAAGAAAACGAAGGACAGTTTCGTATAAATTGATTGTCATACGAGTTATACCTTCGTGCGGGATAGCCTTTTCTATTTTTGGGGACAAATGGCAAAACAATAATTCGTACCCTTGTGCGACTGAGCTAATAACAATAAAATAGAAAGTCGATCACGAAACGTGGCTCGGCGACTGGTTCAATCAACGCGAGTCAGATTTATTTTTATGAAAATTGGCATAAAATCGGGCGGGTCAGCGGGGGCGCAGGGGCGCAGTGGGCCCGCGGGACCGCACGCCCGACCGTTTACTGCATATCGTTTCCTACGAGCTCGCCGGCCGCGCTCGGAAATATTGCCAGCGGTCATAACTTTTTATATGCACCGATGACATTGCAGAAAGTGGCGGCTGTCTCGACATAACAACAGAGCTGTTAAATACCCTTAGGGTAATTTAATTGTTCTACTTCCCGGTTTAACACATTAAATATAATTTGCTTTATCGTTTGGTTGTTTTAATTAGGTATATAAAAATCGCAAAAACTTTCTCATTTCAAAAATATTTATTAGGTACGGTAAGACCAGAACATTTTTTTAATACTAAATAACCAAGATGGCAATTATTCTACAAAAAAATTATGAGATGGTTCAAGTTTGTCACACTACTAATTTCACTGTCACACTCGACGGCAGCTCTATATCGCGGCGGGCGCACAATGTCTGTGTGGTGTTGATGTGTCAAGCGGGTGTCGAACTCGTAAAGACGTTTCTCTATTATCGTCCACTCAACTTCGGAGCCCTTACCTTGGGGCCCAACCAGATCATCTCAATGTGTCGTCAAACGATATACGATTAGATACCCATCAAATCTCGTATTGTAAATATCGATGGGTCTGTCCAATCGAAAAGTTTAGGAGAACTAAGGTTGCCGTTGTACGGTTGGTAATATAATACTGCTTGAAAAATCGACAAACTGAAATGGTATAGGCAAAAAGTTTTGGAGTGGTGATCATGTACTGGAAAGGCTTCCCATAAGGTGGACCAATGACCTAGTGAGGATCACGGGAATCCGATGGATACGAGATACTCAGGGTAGAGACCTATGTTCAACCGTAGACATCTTTCAAGAGCTCAAAGTAAATAAGTTGATATCTATGACGGAATGAGTGCAAGCCACGTCGTATTTCGAAAATAATTTCATGTAGTCTTCAGGTCGACACGGCTCGGCAGACTGTATTGAATGCTTGTTACTCTTTGTTGTCATAGTGACCGTGTTGAACCTAAAATCTCAAAACCTAGATAACTAGATATACCTTTTTTCATTTCTTTTGAAATTGTTTGTGGTCTCAGTTTGTTTGGCGTTCATTTTGGCTGTCGCCAGAGTGTGCCCCCCGGTGTGAATATTGTCGAGCATCGCATTAGAATCCTCACGACTTGATGATTTCGAAAGTATTCAACAACATTCAAATAATATTTAATGATACAGCGTTTTATTTGTGTTTATTTTGTCTGGTTAGGTTATTGCTGTTGACAATAGCTTCCTATGACTTTACAATTGGCTTTAGGAAAATGAACACGAAAAAGTTGTTGCCTAGTCAGACAAGAAAATAGATTTTGAAAGTCAAAAAAACTTGAAAAAACATTGTTATGAATATAAAATACCAGTTTAGAGGTATACAGTGTGCAACAGTGTGTTAAGTCCCGCAAAAATCTTCGTTGAAATGTGAGTTGGCCGCACCGACCTGACGAGTGTTATGCCTGGTCCGGGTAACTGCCCGATGATGCTGCGTTTCGCAAACCAAGTGATATGAATGGGAATCCAAAGAAACCAAACAGCGGCGTAAGGGTAATATTTTCAATGTTTTCTGAATCGAAAGCTACACTAGCTTTGGCCACCGGCCTTCGATTGTGTAAATTTAAATAATTAACCAAAGGTAACCTAATGAGATAAAAGGTGTGCTAGGACACGGTTTCACCTTCAGTCATTTAAGCGTGAAGGAATAATAAACATACTTGTACATCCCAGACAAGGCGAAAACGGCGTGTACTGATCCCGCGCGCCTCAAGGAGTTGTCAGCAAACCGTAGGGACCTTGTAGAAGGGTCGAAGCCAACTGGGGCCAAGGGTCTGCGCCTGATAGGAAGGCTCTGGCATATGGCAACGTAGGACTGGGGTAGATTGTTTAGTCAGTAAGAGTCTGAAACTGTTTCCCGCCCCGCCCAAGGGTGGGATTCGTCATTGGATTATATTACCTACCATAAAAGAAACATACTTATCCACAAATACAAATTTTCACCATCATAACACTAGTATGATTTTCATAGAATCTCCCTTTCCCTGCTCAGTTGTCGAAAAATAGTTGATAACAATAAAATGGAATGCACGAAACAAAGCACGACATAAACTTTTACGTAGCACATAAATCTGAAAGTTATTCTCACGGGATGATAAGGTGGGGACCGCGGGATCGCCGGGATCGCGGGTTCGCGGGATTGTGACGGGCAGGGGCCCGTACTAACTTGTGGAGCTCGCTTTTGCAAATGATAAGTAATATTTTATTGACGGCGTCACATAATGTTTGATATCTTTATGCGAGGGGTGATCAGTATGGTTTTGGTGTTGATTTAGCTATGAGCTGTTCGATGTGTACTTGTTTTTGTTATAAGTCATTTGTCACTAAAAAGCTACAAATATAATTTATTAAGCCCCAAGCGATCGCTGACTTTCGCTCACCTTTTGTTCTTTAATTGTGTCTGTAATTACAAGATCGAAAAGTTAAAAACTTAACATCGTCTTCACATTAATTTAAGCATTATTAATTTCTTATGAATAGCAAAAAGAACAGTTGAGGTTTCTCAGAACTTGATAAGATCTGACTTTGAGCAAAGTTTATTGTTGAGGAAACTCTTTTCATATGAAGAAAAATGATATTCATTCGTAGATAAAATCGCAGATTCCCAGGGGCAGACGTTTGTCAACTAAACGAAACTTTCATTGAGTCAATCTTGTGTAAAATATTCAAGATTGGGGTGAGTCTGGAGACGATGACGGCGGCGGGTAGTTTGATAGGCAGGTACTTATGTGACGTCATCTGGGAAATGGACACATATGTGAATGGCATAGCAGTGGATTAAACAAGTTCTTTATGTTTATCTACATCTACATCTACACTAATATAATAAAGAGGTAAAGTTTGTTTTTTTGTTTTTTTGTTTTTTTGTTTGTAGGGGGTAATCTCTGGAACTACTGGTCCGATTGGAAAAATTTAAGCAACAATAGAAAGCTGCTTTACTCCTGAGTGACATAGGCTATATTTTATGTACGCGGGCGAAGCCGCTGGCAAAAGCTAGTTTTTTAATAAAAAAAAAATACAATACTTATGACTTACAGCACTAAGCGGGTACGTATAAAATACGTTGTAATGAAATGGGTGTCTTCAAGATCTGAAACTTGTGCACCTCACCGTCAACGATTGCATTACTGCTTACCATCAGGTAGGATCGCAGTGAAGCATTGGTTCATATCAATTGAAAAAATAATAATATTAAAGACAATATTCATAAACAGACTGGAAGTCACAAAATACCTATAAAGGTAGGTTACATCGTCGCTAGGCAAGTATTGTCATAAAAAGCCACTCGTCTAGGACCGTGTCATATATTCAATAACACTCCCCTGCCGGCGGCTAAACCCAAATTTTCAATCTTGACAGTTATCATTTTACCAAAGCAAACTCCCATAATATTTGCTCTCGGGTGTGAGGCGAGGCGAGACTCTTCGAATTTCATATTTATTCGCGGAAGCAAACAGTGCGGCCCGCACCCACAGCGGAACTGATATTATTGTGCATTCCGTATAATATTGTTTGCTATTTGGCACATTCTCTGTTTGTTTTCGTCTCTCATATGAAAGGGGAGCTATGGACGAGCAAACAGATGGGTGACACGAGCACTCCTCAAGCCTTTGTACCGGGAAATGCTATTAGTTTGAAAGTTGAAATGTAAATTTTATTTTAAGTTTATTTTGCGACATTAGTTGTGATTTTTGGTAGTGGCACAAACATGGATAAGAAGCATAAAGCGTTAAATCACTATACGTGATCATAGGAGCGCAAACATAGCGTACGTTGGGAATATGAAAGCGAGCAATCCATTAAGTCGTAGCGGCATGAATGGCGGCCGGAGCCTCGGAGACGCGACTGCCTCTGATAACCCATAATACGCTGATATTTTTGCTTTGCTCATATGTTGGAAGTAATGGCTCGTGCCTGTTAGCTGACTGTGGATACGCTGCCGAGTTTTCTACCTCTTTGAGGTAAGTTTAGTAAGTAATGTTTGAAAATGTAGCTTTTTAATGGTTCTCAATTTTGCCATCGGACAACCCGGCGGCGTACGGTAAATATCCACACATACGTTTTTGAAATATCTACGTTCCGAACTAAGCGTTTTGCCTCGTCCTCGACTGGATTGCAGTTTGCAAGCTGCGGTCTTTCCGTACGATTATTATTTAGGTGTCTTCAAGGATAGAGTAAACAGGCTCTTAATAAACTAGTGCGCCTCACCATCAATGATTGCATCACTGCTTACCATCAGGTGGAATCGCAGTCAAGCACAACTTTATGGCAAATTAAAAAAAGAATTGCGACGAGGTTGGCTATACAAAAGTGCTACAACAATAATTTAAAAAACTGAAGAATATTTTTTTTTTGTTGGATATTTTTCTAGCCTAGTTGTATATACTACTTCTGGGCCTTTCCTTTATTTTGAAAAGAATTAAAGTTTTTTTTATTAAGTTCTACTTAAAGTACCAAATTCAGTGGGCAACTTCAGATTCTCAACCTTCATAAAATAGAAGATAGATAGATATGTCAGCACAATATTATGACTACGATGAATATAAGACCTTATCCACATTAAGATCGAACAAGAATTGTAAACCATAATATATTATATTTGGCATATAAAAGGCTCGCTTATCTAAGGGGTTTGACTGGAAACGAACATAAAGGGTGATCCTCTGTGACAAATACCGTGATATACCGCGTGACAGTCGTAAGGGAAATATTTTTATAAGATGAAACATTATTATTTTTGGGGACGAAGGGATCAGAAGTCGCTTCGATGGATTTGGCAATGTTCCTACGCTGTGTCAGCCAACACGGTTTTGTGGCTTTGACTGCACCCCACACATCTGTAGTTTGTTAAAGGTATCTGTAATGTTACCATTAAGTACAAATCATTGTTTCAGCTACTCTCCTATTGTTGGCCTATTTAGCGTCGAATTAGTAACAAACACAACACACAATCGAATGATACGAACCAGAGCAGTGACGACAGGAAACGGTTAAACGTTTAAAGCCGTTAATAAAACAAATTAATGTGCGTTAACCCTAAAATTGGACAAGTTCAATGCAGAGGTCGTTACCACTATAGGAAATTTATCCCTGGCAAGTATTAACACTGAAATCCGTTCGTTGTATTCGGTGTCATTAAAGTTATGTGGCGGTGGTGTGGAAAAGTGTGTTTTATGCGTTAGTGGGTTAGGGCGGGTTTGTGTTGCGGGGCGAGGCGACAGCCAATCAAAACATACAAGGAGCATATTGATTCCGAGAAGTGTCGCTGTTAACGTGGAGGCTGAAGCTGAATACATTAGCCGGCGGCGTAATGAAGTCTCGTGCTTGTAAACAAACAGCAGCGCAGCCCCGGGCGCGGGCGCACCACTCCTCGCTTACAGGAATTCTATTTCCACGACAAGCGTCATGTGTTAATTAACTGCTCGCACCTACGATATTGAGATATCGTCGTCGAGCCCGCTGTTGTTATTAGCAGACGGAGGCTTATTGCTTACCCACTGTTCCGGTACATGTCTTTATTGAGCCTCTACCTCCAGTTCAATATTGTTCTTGTAACCTTCCTTGTATGTTTCCCATAATATCTTTTGTGAGAATGTAGAGGTACCAATCAAACTCGACTCTAGTCATAATTTTAAGTTTCGGTGCTAGAGCCATTTCTCGTAGACACTTCGTAGCAAACTGCTACGAAGATACTCAAACGCCTTGAATATGTATAATATTATAAACCATTACAGATATGCATATTGTCCCGATTGAATCGAAATGGATAATTTTGGCCAATCTATCTACAAGTGTGTACGCAATCACAAGTGCACTCTCTGTTCCTTTACGCCTAGAGTCCGGTGGGATGGTAATCCAACAGCACCGAAGAGTGAACAGGCGCAGGACCAAGGTCTTACATGTTTTTCTAGGCATAGGGGTGTCGCACATACAACTGTCAAACTCCGGGCTATTATTATAGTGTAATGTAACCCACAGTAGGAAAACCCAATAGTATATTTTGCAATGGTAGGTAATACATAAACTATTGTGGACATAAATAAACAGACAAATACCCGTACTTAATTAATAACGGATGCTTCTCGTTTTTCAAACATTCATAACAAAAGCTTCGCTGACACCAAAATGAGTGTGACATGAAACGAAGCGTCCACTCAAGTCAACGACACATGCTCATAGTCATCCAAGTTACGGGTGTTCCACATACAAAAATAAACACGATTATTAAAGAGAAGCTCTTCGGAAACCACATAAAGTGAAGCGCCAGCTGCCGCTCACCGCGCCGCGTATGATGAAAGAGGTGATCCCGCTACCCGCTACCCGCTACCCATACCCGCCACCGGCCACTGTATCACATTTCCTGTTATGACTTCAGTTTTTAATAGGCCTTTGTCAAAACCCATTTTATTATACAGAAGCGCTAACAACTCTAAATGCGTCGTCCCTCAAGAATTTTTGTAAATACGCCGCATGGTACGTTGACGTTTTATTGTCTATTCTTATTTTTCTTTTTATGAATGTTCACACATTGTTTATGGATTCGAGATGGCGGAACGGGATGAGATCGGCTGAATAGAAACCTGCCTCGAATTATATATTACCCGCACTGTTGCTAGCCGCCTGATAGCCAATATTGTATTTATCACTTGTAACACGATATTTATTTCAATATAAACAACCGTCGTGTAAGTAAAGTCGTAAATAAAATAGATGCAAAATAATCGCAGCAACTTTTGTACTGGAGTGGAATTGGAAATTTGACGATGTCTGACAACTGTCCATAACTTTAACATAAACAAATTTATACGAGACGAATAATTTAGTGCGATGACCTGGGACGTCGCCGTAACCCGTAACCGCGTACGATACGTATTTCCTATGACATACTCGTATCATGCAAATGGAAAAGCGCGACGAATGGCTCATAAACTTTGCTATTTGTTCTGTTTACGATAACCGCGGTTTTATAAAATTTTATTACGTGTTGGAGGAATTTCGCGTTTGCTGTATGTTGGCGTAGCGCGTCGCTGTCGCGTTGTCGTCGCGTGGTCGTCACGTATTCGCGTTGTGTCGCGCCACGCCTGCATAAAATCCGCCTGTGGTCTCGCTACAGGTGGGCTGATTACCGTAATATCGGCTATCATACTGCCCGATTTTATTTCGCATGGTTTGTGTTAACGTCATATAAGTGTTCCTAAATTATTACTTTAAGCAGTTACTCTAAGCAGTGGAAACCCCTTTGCCAGCTGTATGTAAAAAAAATAAGAAATTAATCATGTTAGTGCTCGCAAATAAAACGAATCAGGTCTTGAAGTCATGGGGCGCTATAAACGCCCACTAAACTAGATTAGTAGGCAATTTTCGGTAGGTACTAGAGAAGAATTGTATGGCTATTAATTTTATGTTAATGATAAGTGGCAGACATATAAAAGAATATAAAAATTGTCTAAAATGCCAATTAAAATAATCATAGGGATGTTAAAAGGTGTAAGGCCACCAGCGATTGAGATAAAAATGGACGAGCGTAGCTTTGTAGCGTGACACATTGACGTCAATGCGAATCGACACTTAATTTTCACTAAAATATGTATGTATTAGACGAGTTTTAGCAATACATTATTAAATAGTTACTCAACTTCTGTTTGAATTTTAACAATTGAACAGAAAATATTGCAATAATATAAGAGTCATGACATGTTCGCGAGAATTAGTCATTCTGGCAGCGAGTCAAAATGAGGCAAATTAAATTATAGCTTCATTCTAAGATTTCGACTATTGTTTTAAGATGATCGTCAAGATCCCCTATGTTTTGTTAATTGTAAATTGTCACATTCTCCATTTTGAAGGAACACGATTAAAAATTTTCATTTTAAACAATTTGTTGAGATTAAGATCACGCTGAAAAATATTATGTTGTTAACATTCCGTCTGAGATGATGTTGATTTTTGGCACAGAAAAAAATGTTATGTGTGGCAATTTTACAGTCGTCAAGACAAGAGTCATATTATGAGGACGCATAATTGATTAGTAGGACAGCTGTTGTCGGTTTTCTTCGTATGCGGCCACTTAACATTGTTCTACAATAATAGTACCTGCTCTATTATAATCTCTGAACAAAGAAAAATCTTGCAAACATTGTAAGGGGTGGTGCACGCATGACTTGTAGTGAATCTCCGAACACGCTTTCGGCAAAAAAACTTTTTCCATACACTTCTTCCGATACATAAATTCGAACCCAGATTGCTACTTACATGATAATATACAATTTCCATCGAATTGTTTTATGGGAGAAGAAAATATTTCTGACTACGATGATGAAAAAAAACATGCTTATTGAATATGTTTGCTCCGCAACTATATTTCGTCGGTCTTATTGATCTCCTTCGAGATTAGCATATGGACCAGAAATATTTTTATGCGAGTATCATGTCCCTCGTCTAGCCAATTTGTATAGGACGGGACCATTTCTCTTATCTCCAAAAAAAATACTGTGTCAGTAAAAAAATAGTAAGAACATCTTTTGATGATAAATATTACAAAACAATCTGCTTGTGTTATTACTTATACGAGTAGATAGTATAGCTGTAGCAACTTAATAGGTTTATGTAGTGCCTTGATGTGAATACAGATTTATGACACTCGGAGCAAAGTAACTCATGAAGGAAGGACTTGTTTGTATTACGAGCGCTCAGCTAATAAACACGTCTTAATTTCTCGTTGAATAGTGGTCTATTAAAATAAAGTTTTAAAATATGGAACGCCAGATTTTATTTACGTCTTACAATTTATGGCGTATGGACGCGTGACGTGGTCGGTGGCGCGGGCGGGTGCAGGCGGGCGCAGGCGAGAGCACGCGGGCGCGGCCGGGCGAAGGCGCGCGCGGTGCGGGCATGCGCGCGCGCATCTCCGACATGCGTATGACACAGCGCTGACGGTTATATTTTCCAGACGATTTATTACATTATAAGAGTGGCGGTGCGTGCCGTTAATACGCTCTCAGATACATAAATAGTAGTGATTTTATTTTGATGTCTTACAAGACAAGCGACGACGTGTATAATTGTTGAGACGTGTCTCTTAATACCCCTTGCCTATTCTTAGTCATAACTGTCTGTGGATGATACTTTATTAACTTACCGTTCAAAGTAGTGAGCGGTTGTGACGTACGATCCTCGTTTAATGAACGAGTGCGCTTCATTCGAGTGATATTCTGTGAAACTGTTTTATGTGGGTTCGCTCACAAATCAGACGGTTGATTGCGCATTATTTTCTCGACACAGTCGTCGACACCTCATTGTTTTGAGTTTTTCCGGCGAAACTAAATCAGGCACTTAATTGAAATAATATCGCGTTAGTGGCCACATAAAGACATTACAAAGCGTCGAGAACAAAAGCTGAATTTTGTGTTGAAATCACAAAATATTGTAATGCGAGGTATAAACGGATAATTATGTACCTACATACTTGAGTCATTCTGCTGAAAGGAGAACGACGGTTTCATCAGAAATTACACCTTAGCTTAGTGCCGAAATAACTACCTGGGATTTTTTTGGTGGGCAAAAATACAATGACGAATCCCTACCTTGGGCGGAGCGGGAAACAGTGTCAGACTCTTACTGACTAAACATCCCACCCCATTCCTTCTTTACCTTTCGCACTGGAGCCTTTTCTTTTGAAAAGACCGTGACCCCAGTAGGTTTCAACTCTTTTTGCATAGTCCCTACGATGGCTACCTGGGATTACAGTTTTTTATATTTCCAAAAACATATGCATTTTTGCAGCAAAAATATTTAAAGCCAATTTTTGAGTGACTGATCCGTTAACATTCAGTTCAACCAATTGAATGAATTACGCTGAAATTTGGTGCACAGATATAGTTAAGGATTTTCCAGCTATTCAAGGATTTTCCCAAAATCATTACCAAACATGAAACAGTAATGATAGGAATGAGAATACTACTTAATTTGACACAGGTAAAGCCGCTGGTAGAAGCTACTTTCTGAGTAATTTCAATAAGAGTTAAAGTACATATATGTACCTAAAAGTTATCGTAAATTACTCTTGTTCACAAAACGCGGCAATAATAGCCTCTTTTCAGAAGTAATGTTACCCCATACAACTGCCAGAATGTCCCGTAGGTACTATTGAAACTTCGTCGCTTTAACTCAACCAATCTTGTAATTCGTCTGCATTAACCTATAGTTAAGCAAAAAACCATCCTTAAAGAAAATAAAATATCTACCATTTGGTAGATATTTTATTTTCTTCATTTGATTATTTCAAAAGCATTAAACACTTTTTTATTATTTTCATTTATACGTTATTCTTTTACTTTTTTTGTATTTTTTTTATGATTAGCAGCATGTATTGTTCACAGCTGGGCGAAAGACTCCTTCCATTCCTTCCTACGGTTTTTTTTTATGGTGGGCAAAATCATGCAATGACAATGGGTTTAGCGGGAAACAGTGTCAAACTCTTACTGACTAAATACTCTATCAAGTTCCTTCCTTGCTTTTCGTACTGGGGCCAAGCAAGTGTGGGCCCCAGTAGGCTTCGACCCTTTTGCAGAGTTCCTAAGTTCGAATTACCCAGTTATGTTTGGTTCTTTCTCTCATAACAAACTTAAAATCAAACCCTGCTAAAACAAAAACTCCATTTCATTCAATTATTTGGAAAGCAGTACACTCCCTTAAAACAAAGAATGGACGTCTGATGGATAAGAAATCATAGCAGACGCTCGTAAACGGCATGCGGGGTGGCAAAGCATATTTCATATCGCGTAATGGAGAATTTACAGGCTGTCGGGGCGAAATGACTCCCAGCGGTGCGGCCGACACCGGCAGCGGCGGGGCTCCGTGGACCCACGCGCGAGAAACATGCTGTAACTGAAATCTTTGTTTTGTACGCTGTTGAGTATGGCATACTTCTTCTTTCTGAATTTTCACCTAATTATAATAAACCGTAATTTTAGTGCTTTTTTATAGAGATTTGGAAGCATTCGCGGCTTGCCTGCGTGACTTCAGACAGGATAAAGTCGTTTATCACAAGTAAAGTACAAATCGACGCAATCGATGCTCAAATCGATGTTTGCGAAGCATCAGAGGGATTGCACTCAAGCACTAGTTAAAATCAATTAAAAAGAAAGATTGACGTCAACGTACGTACCTAGCTCAGCCCAACGTTCACGAAGGTGTACCTTCGAGACATCTAATAAGTTCATTTGACACCCAATAAGTTCTAAACATCATCCACGATAGTATACACGATGTCTACGAAGCTTTAGTCTCCTAAAGCTGCAAAGCTTATAGCTTTAGTCTACAAAGCTTCACGCAACGTATACGCAAAGTTGTCGCGGACCCAACGCAAGGCGCATGCTAGTACAGTCAGACATGGAAAAAAAATTGACATTAAAAAAAATACCAGAAAAAAGCTTTGCCAATATATTCAACAGGTATTTTTTTTTACTGTAAGCTTGAGATAGTTCACTAATGCTGGTGTGGAGTGCGACCGTCGAGACACTTCCCCGAGCGTCCGGCGCGCGATCACCATTATTATTTATACCCTCAGAAAAGTACATTTATAACAATATTACGCCGGACCGCGCCCGCCCTCGGAAAATGATTTTCCCATTTTCTGAAGATTGCAGGTGTATTATATTTCATGATCGTTATTTATGGTGAGACTTTTATTACAAATGCGTGCAATGTCTCTATCCGTTTTTTATTGCCGCCGAATTATTTGATGGAATTCTTATTTTGTGACAAATACAGATAGGACTATTTATTGGCTATCTTTTGTGATATGTGTATCGGATAAGAACTCGGTTATTGCTTTTCGCCTTTGCGTTTTATTATTGACAGCGCTTTTTATTCTTGTTGCTCTCGTCGTAATAAAATCAGTTTGATGTGAGACAAGAATGTTCGAGCTGTTTATCCAGGGTCTATTCTTTGTAAAGGTGTCGAGACAACACCCTTTTGCGATTCATAATTTGGCAAACGGCGGAGTATTCTCAGGAGACGGATATATCCGTCAGACGCGGCACCCTCAGTGAGCGCGGCCGAAGTCCGAGGCGTTACGAGGCTCGGGGGACCGCCGGCCGCCGATCAACTCTGTCCATAACCAATAATCGTAAATAAACGCAGCTCGATCCGCGCCTTCCTGCTGCTCCATGTAACTCACAGAAATTATAACGAAAATCGCACGAAGATTGCTACAAAACTTTGTGAGCCCCGGGGAACTGCGCTCGACGATAGATCCTCTACTATTTTCTTATTGTAAACACAGAAATACCTTCGGCGGACGGTCAAATGGAATGTTGGTAATAGCAACTTAGCAAGTAATATTTATATTACAGGAGAATAGGATGACTAAAGCCTTATAATAAAATATCTTGCAGCGATTGGTCGACTTGACTATCGTTTATTTTTACCTGAAGCTCGCGATCCTGCGCATCTCTCCCTATTAAATTTTGTTTGCATTTATTTTAAAGGTGCGACGTTCGAGAAGACGTGGTATGTGAAAAATTACACCTCAGCCCAATATTTATGGGTGATATTCGGCAGCGGTTCCTTTGTGAGATGAGGGTGTATAAATAACACCTCTTATCGCGTGGGAGCCTACCCTTAAATGGGATTTATTTTAATTATATTTATCGGTAATGCTCGTTGAAAACATTTTGTATCCTTTGAAATCTTAGTTTGATCATTATGAGATCATTGCTGAGATTATGATGATAAAGAGTGGAGTTATGACATAAGTAAGTAAACGTAAGTAGAATAGTTCTAAATATTAGGTTTCCACTGAAGAAGAATCCCTTAAAGTAGCATTTTTTCAAGTTTTACCATCCAGCTGAATATCATTTAGTTCCATGACGTTTAAGTGCGTTTGGTTACTCTAGTGAGAAACAGTATAAGTTATGGAAACGGGGAGCACCGCCAGTTATTTTTACCGGCGCATAATCGCCGAGTATGACCATAAATTAGTTCTATATTTGGTGGCACGTTGTTTTGCATACAGACAAGCCGTCTGCACATGCGTGCGACATCAATCTCAATTCCGAAATATTTTTCTGTCTGCGGCGCAATGAGTCGCGTCGCAGTCGCATTTGTCGCAACTGTCGTGCGATATGCATATTTTTCGTGACTACCTTTTATAGCAGTGTTTTAAAAGGTAAGTAGTGTATAATTAAAAATCAGTGTTAGCACTAAAACGTATTAAAAGTTTTAATTAGTTAAATCAGCGTTGTGACTGTTTCGGGGTTTAGTTTTCGGTTAAGCTTATGTATAAACGGCCTAAAATGTTTTCACTGCTTGGAGATACTTACCTCAATCAGAGGGAGTGGGTCGCAATCGTAATGACCTACGTATATAGTGACTGTTTCTATTAGGCCATTACATTTTCAACTGCAGAGTCAATAGAAATTATTTTACAAACTGTTCACCGAGTAAATAATCAAATACAGTAACCACCTTCCCATCAATGTAATAATGGTTTCCCAGATGGATAGGTTGTGTGATTATTACCCACTTAGGTGCAGGACGGGACTCGAGCAGGCCGTCATGTGAGGAGTTTCCACGTAACATCTTCGAGACGGATGGTCGGGGCTTACGCACCGGAATAATGTCTCGATTACTCTCCCACTGCGCTGCAAGTCATCAGCGACTGCCGAGCTGACGATGTTCGGTACAATCGCATAGATGACGCCAGTAGATCTTTGGATTTTAGGCTAAGATTATACGAGTGTTATTAAAGCCTGCTTTAATAATACTACGTTTTGGTTGTTAGTTAGTGATAAATTATTTATAATTGATTTATTTTATTATAAAATGGTCAGTAAATTTATAAACTAAACCCTTATGTAGATGAATTATACTCATATTTCATCTACATAATTGTGCCTTATATTCAGTCAGTAAAATAGCGTAATAGTTTCTTCAAACAGCTTGTCGCTTATGACTTGTGCTAGAACTTTATCAGCTGACTAGTGGGGCGACCGCGGCGAGGGGAAAATGATTGACGGCGTCGAGAAATTTCATTTTGCGGCTTGTTGAGGGCCTCTCTAAAGATTCGACGTTTCCACTGTCAAACCTGATTGCCTTCTCGAGTATCTTTGTGTTGTTGCTCTTATGTTACACTTCATTTCGTCCATTTTGTTCTATTAACCACGAATGATCGGTCATTTGAGGATTTCATGCGGCGCGGCGGTGAATTTTTTATGCAATTTCAATTCAAATGAATATTAAGTGGAGTGCTCACTTCAGATGTATACTTATCTGCATCCAGTATGCTTCAATAAATTGTGAGATAAAACCTCCCTACTTTTAAGTTATGCGAATACAATCTTTCAAATACAAATATTCCTTGAGACCAACTTGTAAACAAATCCCAATACGACCTTTTTGTGCTCATTCAAATGTCATATAATTTTGCATACAATATTTTCTTAGGGCGAAATGAGAACAAGCCGGTGACAGGGGAATTTAATAATGACAAAATAATACAAGGTAAGTTTAAGGGCAGCCCTTTCTGCTGTCCGTCATACGGAGCGCTATTCATGCACATAATATTTCTGAGATATTTGCCGACCGCCTAACGACTGACTAATTTATTTGCGCACAACTATTTTTAACTTTATCCATAAAGACGAGTAAGGCGCTTCAGTCACCTACACAATGCTGCAGCGAACACCTGCAAAGCACACTCCCTACTCACACTAACCCACGAGGACACAGCACGTTTATTATTTTCCTGAAGACTAACTATTGCTTCATAAAACCATTCAAATTATAATCGAATTGATTCAATACAATGGAAAGAGTTTCTCCGAGTTAATCGCAGACACGATGACAAATGCATATCGTTTCATCTCTGGCCCGGAGATTAATGTGCGAGAGAGGCCGACCGCTAGACAAAACCTGCCGCCTGCGTGTGCGCAACCAACTATTCACTAATTCGACCCGCGACTGCAACTTAAGCGCTCATACCACATCCATACTGCGCTTGTAAGCAATGCCGCTTATTATTTATCTGTCAACTAAACACAAATTGACAGTCGCAAGTTAGGCGCCAGATAAAAAGCACATTAAACCTTTTGTTAGTTCGTTTAGAGTCTCTATCTCCGTGACAGTATCGGCTATTAAGACGTTATTTAATTTGTCAGTGCGACCCGCAGAGACAATAATGACGTGATCTACATGTAAGAACTATAGTTTGATCTAAAATTAAGTGAGATGAAAGAGAATTTATATTTGATACAAAAAATATCAGTAAAGTATCGAGCATTGTCTGAGTGCGGTGCTTTGTTGGGGACAGTCGACACAACTGTGAGCACACAAGTATTCCGCTCGATTAACGTCATAAATGAGAGAAATGTCGGATCAAAAGAATAGCAGGTGTGCCTATTACAATAATTTGTCATTTGTTCTCTTAACGGCCTTTTGTCATTTTGTTCACTCGCTATAGCCCGCTTATTAACATTGTACGCTGTTTTTTCTTCCATTTTGATGACTAATTTAATGTGTATTGGTATAATGGTCACGGGCTTACCGGGTAATGTTAGTAAATGTGTCAATTAAGTGTAGTTTATAGCACATCACTGATGAACTTTGTAAAATTGATAATTATAATTGCCAAGCCAAATATGGCGTTTTATTGGTATGCGTATATCCTTTCTATCTTATGTTTACTCGCCTCATTGGGCTGCAGTTTACATGTACGGCTTTGGACTGATAACACTTGCACTTCTGAGGTCCTGAATTTATTGCCACGGTTAAGGAACATCCAATGCCGTGGTGTTGTTGAAAGGACAAGTGAAGGAACATGCTACTTATATGAACTGCATTACTAAATAATTTAAAAAATGTGTAGGACCGTAACTCTTATTCCTGCTATTAGATTTTAGGAACCCGTGTTTTTATTGATTAATTTAGGTAGAGTTTAGTTTATTAAACGAACTTAATCTACATAGCATTATCAGCCTTTTAAATTTTAATGTTCTCACTGCTAGGACTCAGGCTTTCTCTCTAGGAGAGAGAATGGGCTGTAATGCATACCCGTGGGCCCAGTGCGGGTTGGTGCATGTAATATGTCTTCTAATTTTTGGTTCATGCCGCTCCTCATGATGTTTTTCCTTTACCGTTTTCTGAGTAACTGGTGACTAAATAAATTACACAAAGTAAGATGCCTGCGAGATATTTTTTTTAGTCGGGAAAGCATTACTACTGGGCATAGATAATTAAATCATAGAGTCAGTCAATCATAGAGTTAATGCGCGCCACATTCACGAGGATCAAAGATTCGAAGATACGTGACATCCATGTTGTGAATTGCCATTCTCCCTGCAAGAGAGAAGACTTCAGTCCTAGCAGTGGGAACATTGTAGTGGGGACCCAGGACGGTTTGAAAATACAATTGGACTCAGTACGTGGATCTGCTACTGTCTCTCAATTTTTTTTTTGACGAAATCCCAGCATCTGGGCAGGACAACATCTGTCAGGCCATTAGTATACAAAGGTGTAACATATTTCTTCTGTTTATGTGTAGGTATAATTAATGTATAAATAAAAAAAAGTCCTGAAACGACAGGACAAATTTTGAAGAAGGTTTTTAGGTGTGCTTGAATCAGTTTCTGAATGATTAAGATTAACAATTAGATCCAAGAGATGGCAGTGGAATAAGGTTCTAGATTTTTTTCTCCAAAAACCATTAATAAAATAAAAAATGTAGATACATTTTAAATGATGCCAATGTCACACGACAGTACAAACTCAAAAGAGAATTGACCTCACATCCTTTAATAAAGTAATAATATTATGATATAGGTATCCTTAAGCCATAAAAAACCACGTCTGATATATTGTTATTAGCTCGGTTGAAATCGTTTTATTATTGTTTCCCAAATGAAACAAACTTTAGGGACCGTTAACTGAATAACAATGACCAAATATAATCTAAATCTAAACGCCACAGCTTGGCTGACGGAATATAAATGTGAGGCTTGGTGCCTTGTGAACCGACGACGTGATGCGTCGGTATTAACACAAGCCTGCATTAATGAACGCATAAATATTATACTTTCACACACCTACATACTCGCCACAACGCCACCATCTAACATATCCGTATACGAACAAACCAGCCATCACGTATTCGCATACAGCCGAATTATTTCGAAACCATAATTCGTTACAACTGTTCAATGTTTATGTGCGTGGCGTAAAAATTCTCGACGTCCGAACTCGTACTTAAACCTTATTAGTGACGTTTTATCGTTTAAAATTATACAATTTCATCTGTATGGCGTATGTTTTATTGAAATCGAGATAATTAATCGACAATTACGATGCTGGACGTTATAACGCGGGGTATACCGCTGTGCGCGCTGGCGGCCGCCGCTGCTTAGGAACTAAATGTTGCTTATAAATCGGCCGCCCGCTCCCAGCGCGCTGCGAGCTACACAAATATTGACATTTATGCACATATTGCTCCATATACGTTTTTTATGATTGTAAAATATGAAGCTAGAGCGCTACGTTTGTTCGACTCTTTAGGTCAATACACTCCGTAAATAGTCATAAACATTAGCATAATTGAATGTTTTTCGATGTAAATACAAAATTATTTGGATGTTTAGCTTAAAGAAGTCTTTGTTTATGTCGTTTAATTTGTAGTTAAAAGCCAAGAGATTCTCGAATGCGTATTAAATTACACAAAATATAGATGCTCGTAGTGCAGTAAAGCTGTGTGTGAACCTGCCTACGTCTTTGCCAAGTTTTTAACGTTAATAATTTTTTCCGCTATGAAACTCGTTTACAAGCTATACTCGTTTCTAGAGCACAAAAACGATTATACAGAGCGTATGTCATTAGCTGTTAACATTTCTTTGTAGATATTTGTCGTAAGCGAGCTTATCTGTGCTGAGATAACATCGATTGAGTTCGTGAGTGTTCGTCATCCATTCGTCAGAAGTCGTCATAGAGTGTTCCTGGACTGGAAGCGGCGGAGTTTCCCACGTGCGCGGTGGGCGGCGTGTGCCGAGCGCACTGCGATCTGATAACATCCCTCTAGACAACATCCAGTCGCTTTATCTGCAGACGTGGAATCAATTCAGCTCGCAGAATTATCGCAGCATTGCCTTTGCCTAATTGGACATTTCCTTGTATGCCTACCTTCGATATAGCATTTTAATTTACTCACCGACATTTTATTGAACAGGAAAAATATAAAACACTAAATATAAACACGAAGATATGTTTATGGAAACTATTGTCGCGTTTTTAAAATGACGCGACGGTATAACAACAGAAATATAAAAGTCTTTATATCACAATTAATCACCACTTAGTGGAAGCTGAATACTTGGTTTTGTTGCGTTGGAATGTGGACTGTGAGATGATAGAGATAAGGTGTTGTTTTGTGGAGAGAGGACGGTGTCATATGCGGTAGCAGGAAATACCGAGGCAGAGTCGTGTCAACAAAAAATCTAAAAGCTCGCATTATGCTGTTAGCCGCGATTTAACACATTTCATATTTGAGACGACTGCTGTTGTCTTAGGCACTTAATTTTATCACATAATTTATAGAGCAGCTTAACGTACAGACTTATAACATGTATTCGTGTGCGAGGATTAATCGACACTGTTAAGTACTTTTTAAGCCTATTGTTTTTAAACGATATTTCGGGATTTAATGAGATCCCTTCCCTTGCAGTGTTGTTCAATCTATGAATTTATTTTGCAGAAAATGGTAAATACGAGTACTTATTATGCATTGATATGCGTAATAAGTATTATTTGCAAAAATGTTAATTGGAATACGTTGATGTTATTAGTGACGCACTTGACCCTTATCGATAATTGACGACTAGTTTCTGCCAGCGTCTTCGCCTGACTGAAAGTAGAAAATTATCCCAAAGGAATTCCCGAGATAAAAAGTATCCGTTTCAGGCCACGATCTACACTTAAATTGCATCAGCCTTATAATGTTTCCACTACTGAGACTAACACCTCCTCTCTAAAAGAGGGAACGGGCCGAAATCTACCACGCGAGCCCAGTGCGGGTTGGTAGATGTCAAATGTTTTCAAATTTTTGGTTCTGGGATATGCCAGTTTCCTCATGATGTTTTCTTTTGCCGTTTTGAGAGCAGTGTTGTTGAAATAAATTCCACAAAGTAATGCTCCTAGCTGGGTTTGAACCCGCGCCTTACAACTCGTTATTCAAGGCTCTCCACTCCACCTGTACTCTCTCTACCTGTATGCTAAATTTTATGCCTATCTGTTCCGCCGTTTAAATGTGCAGGAGTGACATTCTATAAATAAAAATGGCATTCTATTCTTAAAATAAAAAAAGAAGAATATGATATATATACAGCCAGCCATATTCTATGTAATTCTAAACAGAAATTCAAACAGATGATAAAATATTTATGAAAGTACCATTGAAAGTATTACTGGAACTTATCAATAACTATGAATTTGAAACAATTGTGACAACATGACATTAACACATTCACAAACTGAATTAATTGAAAATATAACAATGTTGACTCCACGTCACGTTAACTTTGCTATAGTTATTTAAAAAAATGTAAAGAGGCGACCATTTTAAATATTTATTATCAAACGGACTCGTCATTTGTTTTTAATATTAAGTTCTATTAATGTTTGAATTGACGATCATGTTATGTTATTGAATATCGTCTTTCACATCATCATTATCATCAACATCAGCCTTTTTGATGTTACCACTGCTCGGATTCTGGCCTTCTTTTTAGGAGAGAGAATTGGCCGTATTCTACCACATGGGCCAAATGCGGCTTGGTAGATGTCACATGTCTTCAAGGCTAAATAGTAACAGGCTAAATAGCAAAATTTAGTATTCAATTACTATTTGTTATTTTTCCTAAATTAATTAGTAAACTAGTCTTGTTAAAAATAAATTGTACATTTTTTTAAAGTGTGTCAACAGTTTTTTATCGGCTAAGTCAAGAAAGTTACGAAATGTAGATACACACACATCAGAATATTACAAAATGTGGTCCGTGCTTTTTTTTAATTTATATATAATAACTTAAATATGAATACTAGGTATACCAATCGCTGTACGCTACTAAATCAGTTAATTTCAAAATGCTTTGAACCGCAATATTCAATTAGGAGATAGGGATAAGTAATAATGCCATTAAGTTGGCCTGGCCATCCATGAAATGCAGTTGGACCTGTGGCGGCGATCTCTCGCGCCGGGCCTTGGTAGAGCCCATGGTCCGCAGCGAGGAGGAGTAGCAGGCGGTCGCCTCCTTCTGCGAAGCAGTAATGCTAGCAAAGGAGGATGCCAACCGCACACTGCCGCCGACTCACGAGGACACGCCGGTGTTCTTCCCAAGGGATATGTATCTCAGGTTGGACGCTCTTAACGTACTATCAGAAGCTAAGAAAATAAACCTTGTGTGTATGTCGGTCACTCATCCACAGTTCGTCCTCGAAAAGTGCTTTTTAAGCTTGGAGATCAACTAGTGCGGCTGTTGCCAAGCAAAAAAGCCGCAGAAACAACAGCTCATCAAAAAATGCATTTTATTTCAATAATTGCGCACACATTACATACCTTTAACAATGTATATTTACCGTTTTAACAATGTATCTCTCATAATTAGAAAGAACCTGTTTTTTTTTAAATAGTTAAGTAGTTGTGTAATAGAAAGACGTATTTTCAGTTTCTCTGCTTGTAACTAGAGCTGTTCAGTCTGCTACTGAAAAATTTCTTTAATTACCATCATAATTGAACGAAAAGGGAAACGATTTCATCTCATTTAGTACTTTGTCTACCCAGTTTGTTTTGCAACTTTTATCACAAATCAAAGGGTTTTATGGAATTACCGAGCTCATCGATAGGAAACCAGCATGTCCTAGATCCAAAAATTCGAAGACATAGCTGTGACATCCACCAATTCTCACCGGACCTGCGCGAGGGGTTACGGCCCAATCCCTCTTGAGAGGAGGCCTAAGTCCCAGCAGTGGAAACATTGTTAGGTTTTTTTGTGGTGGGAAAAATCATCTAATGACGAGTCCCGCTTATGGGCGAAACGGGAAACAGTGTCAGACTCTTACTGACCAAACGACCCACCCTATTCCTTCTTAGCCCTTATACCGGGTTCGAACCTTTCTTTCAGAGACCGGACCGTGGCCCCAGTAGGCCCTGCAGTTGGGCTTCTACATAACATTATAAGGCTTTTGCTACTGAGTTCATGTCTACGAGACCTACTTATGCCAGTTGCTCCAGCATGAGTTTCCACAGTTATCTATCTATTCGATCACGTCAGCTTAAACATGAATTTATTAGAAACTGAGTATGCGCCGTATGATCTCTTTTCTTGGGGAAAGTCGTATGAAAATCTGTTTACTAGTTTTTAAGATTCATCATCACCATCATCATTGTAGCAGAAAGACTGTTGCACATAGGCGTCCCCCAAGCTACGCCACAACGACCGGTGCGTCAAAATACAGACACTGTGGGGGATTACCCCCCATCCAACCCATAATTAGGTCGTAGGAACTCTGCAAAAGGGTCGAAGCCTACTGGAGCCCAGGGTCTCTTTCTGAAAGGAAGGCTTGGCCCCAGTGCGCAGAACAGAGAAGAAACGGAGTGGGATGTTTAGTCAGTAAGAGTCTGACATTGTTTCCCGCCCCGCCCAAGAGTGGGATTCGTCATTGGATGATTTTTGCTCACCATAAAAAAAAAAACGCATAACTAGGTAACGCCGTTTGTATGTCTATGTGACTGTTTACACTTTAATGTAGGTATGTAAGAAAGGATAGGTTTTCGCATAATGTGAATGTTTTACCCTTCGCTCTTGATCTACAGGTGTCATATTATATTCACTTATATCCTTTTATAGTAAATGTTCAGTTAGAACTACAGGTGTATTATCTATTTATTATGTCATTATTTTTTTACTCTCACATTTCATCAACACTATTCGCAATAATTAACATCTCCTAATTATGTTGCAAAATAAATGTTTTACCATCCCCGGAATTAATGAAGGGCGCATCGGCTACCTACATGACCGGTTTGTGTCTAATGATGATAAATTATAGTTTAAAACATGGCTATTCAAGGTGTCCTAATAAATTAATCTTATTTCTGTCACACTACACTGAAACGGCAATTAAACTGTCGAGCGAAATTACCACACAATGTGTCGAGTATATCATGGGATGACGTCTGCAGTATGTGGCGGACTGAGAACTAACCATCCTTCATACACGGCTACTCTGAACTGTGCACAGGGTGTTCTGTTATGCGACAAAGGGTTTGGAATCAGAAATTTACGTGATACCTTACCTATGGATATACCCATATGTTCGTAGGTATACGATTAGAAATTTGTAATCAAAAGGCGCTGAAAAAAAAGAAAAATACGATTGTTCTCAAAATTCTGTGAAACTGTCAACTCTCTATCTCATTAAGTTTATAAGATACTGTCCGGTGACAAAAAATGTCTAGCGATAGCTTACTAATATCAGCTAGATTCTTGTTGCCACACTTCGGTTACGAAACCTTAGAAAATGACTTATGGTTATTATATAAATAAATAATTTCAGAACACAGTGTGCCAAGGAACGGACGCTTATGATAATTATAGAAGAAAAGAAAGAAAAACAATAACTGCAATAACTTAAAATTCCCTCACACAAAATCAGTCAAATATAAATCACAAACGTTTGTCCGGTCAGTCAAAAAAAGTAAAACTAAATAGGATGAACCAAACTTTGTTATTTTCAAAACCGCTTGTAATATTTCCAGCTACAACAATGTTCCTTCGTAATTACAACAGCTGAAATTTATAACCGTATTCCGCATTTCGCCATTTTCAAACATAGGAATTCGTTTAAAATTGCTTCAGCCACCTACAAGATTCCTGAGGCTGAAATATGTTATTTGGTTCATGCTGCCAACAATTACTGATGCATCTGATACATTTTAATACATTAGCATATTTTAGTATTAGTCATAATATTTAAAAGGTGCTGAAATTATAATGGGCTGCAGATTGACATATGTGACGTGTCCCTTACTGCTGAAAATAGTTGAGGTTACAAATACCTTGCTATTGATTTTCTCACTTTTTTGGTTTGCTGGTCTTCATTGATAACTCCACCTGCAAGACAGGAAAAAGTACGGTACTTAACGTTACTGGCGAAACGCATCACAATCCATCACTAGCGATGCAATCTTTATTTTTTCCCTCACGCTTCGTAATGTACTGTTCTCGGACTATTACTGATAAAAGCTTGAATGATAAGTATCGCTTCAGTTAGCATACAATATGTCATAGATCAGCCTGTATCGTGTGCGGGCGCCTGCGCCGCGCGCGCTCTTCTATGACAGCAGTTATGAAGCCGCTCCGGAATGCGTTTAATGAGCACTGCACTAACTTATACACAACACGTTCATTTACGCTTTTTGGAATTTCATTCACTCCCCCTCGTTTGATATGAAAAAGAAAGCGTTAAATTAATTAGCAGCAGAATGCCTGCACCATGATCTACGACCGCTGGAAGATTTATACGAACTGGCTCTATGGTTTTGTAATTAATTGTTATTGTATTTGTGTTTCGTATGTTATACACGCTAAAGTTTTCATATCAGAAAAATAACCAAATGGGACATATGGAAATATGAAATATAAACAAATTGTAGTTTTATCAACCTGTCTGTAAAATGAATTGAGCCGGATGCATGAATACAGTTTTCCATAATATTAAAATGTAGTCTAAACCAAGAAAAACATCTGTGGTCAAGCTGTATAATAATATCGATGGCTCCATAGGAATAGTACATCAGTTTTTGATGCATTATCCCGGAATAAGACACAAAAGACCATCAAATAGTCGCAGAACCTAACTGAACACTCAATTAGATTCAAATATTTTCCAATAGATTCAGTTTTGTATTTAGACCAGCAAGAGACCTTGCCGTGTGAGTAAAATAAAAATCTTTATGGTAATTTCTCTTATCTGAGTTCGGTTCGGATTCATAATAAAATGATGTTCATGCATTTGTAAAATAATGTCGTAACTTGATTTTAAAAATGTCACGTGGCTGGCAACGAAGTGTCAGGCCGTCAGATATTCAACCAATATTTATTAAAATTTCATTAGTCACCTCGTCACTAGTGAATTCAAGATGGTTTCTTTAATGTTTTTTTTATACCTGACTGAACCTAGCTCTCCAAAAATTTCTTTCGACTTGATTTGAACTCCTGAGGACCAAGGGAACGCCGGCGTTTTCACTCTTATTGTCTTTCTAGTATGTAATAACGCTATTCGAAAGGTTAAGATAAAAGCTTTTAGTGAAACACGTTTCAAAATATTTTTTATAAAAACATAAACTGACCTCGTTATGCTTGTAAAAATATTATCATTCGATCGTCCTCTGCACAATTTACAGCCTCTTGGTTGCAAAATGTGATAAAGCTTATTAAAAAATTTAGTTCTTTTCGTATAAGTTGTACATGTTTAAACATATCTGCTTTTTTGTGTCCTGTTTATTTATTTATTTAAACTTCATGTACAGTAGTGGGACATAGGCGAACTTAATGCTACAAGGCATTCTCTAACAGTCAACCTTTGGGTTAAGACAACACTGTGGTAGGTGTGCACAATAAATAAATAACTGATATTTTAAGTAAATTGTAATTAAAATTAAGTGACTTATGATAATAAAATACGTATATATGCTGATGTTATGTGTGGAAGAAAAAAACATGTTGCGCCGACCCCAAGTAATATGGGATAAGGGTAGGATGATGATGATGATATGCTGATGTTATAAACAGTGAATTATAATTATTTGATACTAGCTTTTGTCAGCGGTTTCGCCCGCGTATATAAAATATAGCCTATGTCACTCAGGAGTAAAGAAGCTTTCTATTGTTGCTAAAACTTTTCCAATCGGACCAGTAGTTCCAGAGATTCATCATCATCATCATCTCAGCGTTAGTCCCGGTTGCTTCCTTGGCTTACACCTCGGTGCCCGGGGTCCGCTTTCCAACTCAGACGCTTCCACTTCGCTCGGTCTTTCGCGTCCTTTGCCGTAAGCCCATTGGCACGCATATCGTCCCTTACGACGTCGATCCAACGCCTCTTAGGCCTTCCTCGTTTTCCGGGTCCCGGCGGAAGTGGCATGGCGAGGCATCTGTTACCCACGTAATCTGCCGGTTTTCGTAATACGTGGCCATACCAGCGTAGGCGACCCTCCTGCAGTTTATCCGCTATGTCACGGACATGAAGGCTGCCCCGGATGCGGGAGTTTTTAATGCGGTCTTTCCGCGACACTCCCGACATCCAGCGCAGCATATTCATTTCCGTGACACGCAGGCTCTGCTTGTGCCGCTCAAGTACAGGCCACCCTTCACTGCCATACAAAAGGACAGGCCTAATGATGGTCTTATAGACCTGTCCTTTGAGCCTAACCGGCATTTTGGGGTCACAGATAACCCCCGCCACCTCACGCCATTTCGCCCAGGCCGCCGAGATACGTGACTCGACGTCGCAATCGACGTCCCCGGACTCGTGGAGCACCGATCCCAAGTACCTGACCTGTTCCGTGCGCTCGACTGTGTCTTCGCCAATGCGAACAGGAGCAGCGTTTGTTGTGTTACAGGCCAAGTACTCGGTCTTCGCCGCATTAATTTTCAGACCGCCGTTTTCCAGCGATTCCTTCCACGCTGTCACACGTCGAACCAAACGCCCACTGTCCGAGTCCGCCAGCGCGATGTCGTCTGCATACATGAGCAGCCATGGCGGCTGCTCGTGTAAGTCCCTGATGTTGAAGGACAGCACCACACTGAACAGAAACGGACTAAGGACAGAACCCTGGTGAACTCCGACGGTGATGGGGAAGGGTTTCGTATCGCCAACAGCGGTCCGAACCACAGAACAGTAGTTCCAGAGATTACCTCCTACAAACAAAAAAATAAAAAAACAAACTTTACCTCTTTATTATATTAGTGTAGATTTATCATAGTATTTTAAATACCAAATAATTATAATTCACAGAATTTAAAATGTGACAATTATTATCAAAGACTTAAACTAAGGTTGGGAGGAATTTAAGTAGTAGTCCTGAAGAAAAATTTACTTTCAGCTTTTTTGTTTTCAAGGGGAAGCGCATTATTATACATTATAGTTTATCAACAAATGTCTTCAATGACCTATAAACTGACTTTAAAAATAGGATGTTAAAATGTCGACCCAGTCCTATTCTAGCATATCTACGGACTGAATTGATTAATTTCATTCACAGCGCTACATGTGAGCTTTAATCAAAATTTCATTTTAAAGTCACAAATCATTGGATATTTCCATTTATATTTCCAGCGCAGTTAAATATTAAAGTCGTTTAACAATCTGTGAGGCTTTCAATTATGCATTCGCAACATCTATTCAATGCCGTATCGACTGAAGTTGGTAGATACGATACGACTACATGCATATCACATAATAGCTGTTGTTTCTAAGCAGATTCAGTATTAGTGGAAAATCTGAATCTTATGTCATTTGTGAGTGTTCACGCAATTCATAGAAACTAAATAAGGGAAAGTTGTTACACGTATTTGTTAATCTTAAGTCACTACTTAGTTTGCGGATGGAGCATTGTTCACGAGCGTGTGGAGTGAAATCAGCGTGGAAGGTGAATCATGACAATTGAACTTTCGAGACATTTATAATGGTTTTGATTCGTAATTTGGTAAATTTTCTCTTGCCACAGCTTCAAATTATATCTAGTTTTTCATATCCGCAAAGACTCGTAAACATGATTAGCTTTATAATTCCAGTGCGAGGATTATGGCATTCTCCTTAAAAGAGAGAATGGGTTATAATCTACCACGCGAGCCAAGTGCAGATTGGTTTCCTGGGGCCATGGGTAAATGTGAAAGTGGAACACGAAGCCGCTGGAACTAAAGCAATGAAGGAACAGGATGAGCTTTTAGCTGTCAGTAAAAGTCAGATACTATTTCCGGCTTCATCCAAGGGCGGGATATGTTTTAAATTCATATCTAGTGACATGAATTTAAAATTTATGAATGAAATGAATAATTTAAGCTAGGCTTTTTTAATAACCGGACTTTGACATGTGGTACGGTGGACTTTGATTCACAGAATCGAATCGAACTTGCGCAAAACAGTTAGATATTTATTTTTTGGAGCAAACCCATCAACAAACGATTGTCATTCGTATTACAATACTTGTACTGAATACCAAACAAAATGATAACCATAATGGCGACATTTACGTAAAACCTTAGATATTCAAATATGCACCGTTGGAGTCTCTAGATGTATACCTGTAACGAGCCAATCGGTATCGAAATTCGTCATCAGGTAAGATACGTTAACTGTATTAAAATATACCAGAGTATGTATTGGTACATTACACGTATGATTCGATTTCTGCACAGAACAAATATTTGTATAAAAACATTTGAATGGTAAGAGAGGGAGGGGTTATTTGACGAAAAAAGAACTTTGCGTCAGCGCAATCACCATATGCTTAGAGCTCACACATAAGACCATTAATTAACGAGTATCCACGAGCATCAAAGACTTCATCAAAAAGTTTTCTCATTGAGAATAAAAATATAACAAATTGACGTAGTCATGCATTGACTAAAATATGATAATTATGAAATTCCAGGTAGAGGCTCTTGCTAACAGTTCACAAAGTATTCACACGCACAATGACATGTTCGACATGAACAAATGTTCCCATAGCGTCGATGTAGACAAATTATGTGCAATATCAATACGTTATGACGCAAACAAGGATATCGTGGTGGATGGAGCGCTGCCCGGCCCGCAGCACACGTACCTACCTCTACGTCTAGAATGCTAATCACGTTACCATTCGTCCGAACACATCCACGATCAAATTGACTCCGTGACAATGTAACTAGACCTCCCGCTCCCCCCCTCACAGACCCACCATCCCGTACAACCAAGAAACATCTACGGCTCATCACAATATGGATGCTCTGTACGTAGGCCTGCGACCGAGTTTACATGACACGCACTAGTTTTATTACCCTCATGTTTCTAAATGGCCCTCATTTCGTTTCAAACAAATTATTTATATTTTACTACATGGACAGATCGTTTCCCAATCAACTGTTGACCTAAAAAGCATTTGTGTAACGCAGTCAAGCGTTGACAAATTATGTAGACGGCATCGATGCGCCCGCGCCGCCAATTGTCATACTGAGGACCTGCGCACGCACATGCGTTATACTTACACCATTCATAATTTAGTAAATATTAAAAAAATCTTACTAATATTATAAATGCGAAAGTTACGATGTTTGGATGTTTGTTACTCAATCACGCCAAAACGGCTGGACGGATCTGGATGAAATTTGGCACAGGAATAGGATACACTCCGTAATAGGACATAGGCTACTTTTTGTTCCGGAAACCCCAACCCCTACACCAAAACCACGCGGGCGAAGCCGCGGGCAAAAGCTAGTATATAATATTAACAAAAAGAAAACATATTAGATACACAAGTCCAAAATATAAAGGTGACAAATATCCATGACAGCGGATATTGAATACAATACGCATACCTAACATCAAATGCCCTACAAAATTATAATTTAAAGTATTAAAATTCAGTGAATTAGTGGGTTAGCATTAACTTTGAACAATGACTTTAAAATGTATAAAATTAGACTATTTCACATTTAAATACTTAAAATAGCACATGCTCCAATGTTTGTGTCATATCCAACTGATTTTAAAACAATGAGGCTATCCACAAAAGGAACATTGAATTTATCTGCCCACGCGAAGCCCAGTGAACCTCATCAATATCAATTAAATTAATAAAATGGTTATAAAATGTCCCAATGACAATAAATATCCACTATTATTGGTCGTACTGTAATTCGAATCTAATTGATTGTTTACTTCAAATAGCTCCAAAACAATGAAGTGAATCATAGGATGCACAGGGTGCGCCACAAACATGAATCTTCAGGAATAAATAGATCTCGAAATTTATTTCACGCCTGCTGTAATCTATTATGAAGTCACTAACGAAAAGAATAACCTATGAAATGTTCAACGAATTAAAAAACGGTAAATGTATTATTAAGAATAACAGAGCCATATATTATGGAGCAACACAATAGATTTGTTGAAGCACTTTGTGGCTGTGCTAATTTTTTTTACAGTAATTTATCACAATGCACAATATGGCCGATTTCAGAGGCGAAGACTAAAGCTATTAACGCTTAATATATTCTAGTAGACGCCAGTGTTGCCAACAGGCATACGACACTGTGTCAGAACATTCACAACGACCGCGACAACGAGAGTCACCTTTAATTTCTTCATTCACAAATTCCCGGATCAACGAGAGCTATGTAAACAATCAACTAAAGTAAAATATTATAAAGATATGATAAAGGTCAAAATATAAAGTAAACTTGTAATATTTGTTGTGTCCCCCGAGTATTTGGACACTCTGTTGTGTCCGGGAGTTGCCTGCGCCGGCGCAGCTGTTAAGATGTTGATTTACGTGGGTATAGAGCGCGGCCAATTATCTTATTAGTGGCCAATTTATCGTTCGTCACATTAACATATGGATGACACAAGCACGAGGGAACCAGCTTACAATAGAAAACTTATACCATCAATACAACTCAACCATATAATAGAGCTTTGAATAAATATTTTGTATTATCGTTTTTAAAATGCTTTGGAGGGTTTTATTTCACCATATTATTCCAGTTTCATGTCACTTAGTTGATAGAATCTTTCAATATACAGAATACGATAAAGTATTTGTATCTGCGTACGTACTTAGCAACTGCACCTTGTAATTTTCATTTAAATAGGGTGACCTAAAAGCATCAAGTGCTCGACCTAATTATATTATCAGTATCAGCGTCGATCGTCATCATAAAAACAATAAGTAATGTTGGCACGGGTAAGCCGGAGAGTGGCTG
The DNA here is from genome assembly GCA_029852875.1 of Mythimna loreyi. NCBI lineage: Eukaryota > Metazoa > Arthropoda > Insecta > Lepidoptera > Noctuidae > Mythimna > Mythimna loreyi. The sequence goes on from CM056786.1 coordinate 10,768,410, forward strand.
GTTCTTTTCCGTGATGGGTATCACCAATAATTCGCTTATTCCACTATCTGCGGGTCAATATTTTCTCATGAAGCGCGACGTTTTGTCACACAAAATAACGTGTTTTATCGCCCAGCGCTGCTCACTAAATGTTTTACGGCAATAACAATAAAGAAAAACAAAAGCATATTGTCTGCTCTCCTCGTGCATATTTTCTTTCAGAAAAGAATGACATTGGTGCTGTTTTATTAATATTTATTCGCCGTGTCCAAAATACTTCAGCCACTCGAATACCACCTCGAGTATTTAGTGCCAATTTATTAACGGGATTTCCATGGCTGGTCATGGTGCATGCGGCGATAAACTCTGTCAGTACACCGCAGCCTGAACATACCTGACTTATCTGGTAAAGTTTCACTTTGTTAATTCGACCTGAACGCTGTTTCCCTCCTGAACTTTAGGAAGTATCTAAAACGCGACTATTCCGAACTAAGATAGTTTTGGGTACCAAATTATACAACATTATTTTTAGTAAGTATAATATTATGCGAAACTTAAATATAGTTGTTCAGTATCAGTAACTGAATCGCTTCCAATAATTTTTACAACATGTTGTATTTTTTTCCATTACAATACCGAGTACTAAGTACAATACAGGTCACGCTAGGTCATAACGGGCATTAGACACCAGTGCATAGCTGGGTTCGGTAGCAAAACAACCCTTCAGTGGCCCGGATGGTCTGATGACAATGTGTTTGTGTTGTAAAACAGTTTTAAATTGTGTGCATAGATTCTTTGCATAACAATACCAGTGTTTCGGGTTTCGTATGAACCAAGTAAAAATAAGGTTGTATATTAGTAGTTTGCTAAATTATCAAAGATTGTTCATTAACAGATTTCAATCAAAAAATATTATCGTGTTTTTATGAGCTAAGACGGCAGTAATTCCGCGAAGTCATATGTTCCTAATAATAATTTCATATCGTTGGGAGCAGGCGCTCAGTGACCGTAATGCGCGGAACAAATGGCCCTCTGTGCACTTCTGTGAACCTTCCCATTTGTGCCGAGCCGACCACTTCCAACGCCTTATTTACTCATAACACACTAAATAATTCCATATTACTACATTCAAACATTAACTCCATTGGGGCCGAATTACGTAATCAGTTTTTATTGTAATATTTACATACAATACATAGTTAGTGCGTAATTTAGATATTCATATCTTTCCAAAGGTAAAAGGTATTTAATTATCTATCGATTGACAAATATTTAATCATATGAAACAATCAGAAATATTCATTAATTCGATCGTAGAGCGTCAAACAATATGGAAATTAATAAAACTTTGACCATAAAGATTTACATGTCTGTGAGCATTTAACATACGTACGTGAAATGTAAAGGAAGAATGTCATAACCGTTTTAATGAAATATGATTGAAATATATTTGATATTCAAATAAGCGCGGGGCTTCCGCCGGGCACAGTGGGCCCCGGTCCGATGGCCCCCGGCCGGGGCCCGCGCTCAGCGACGTCCGCGGACTCTCACAAATACTCGTATTTTACGGCTACAACCGAACTGAATAATAACACGCTACATTAGTTTCCCATTATGCCTTCGAGACAATAAAATTTGCCCAATTTTACGATCACATTAATAATTTTATGAATGGAAGCAAACGGTTTAAATCTTTAGATGCGATGAAATGAATAAAAAGCATTTCCGACGGGGCGATGGAGGTCGTCTGCTTGTAAATTAAAGGTGTTAAAAAGTAATAAGGTGTTGGGTATATTGGTACGTTGTTATAGAGTGCGAGGCTATGGTGCCGGGGGTGATGTGAAGGGGTAACGTACGAGCCGCGCCGGGACGCGGGCTAGTGCGACGGAAGGCGGTCGGTTCCCAGGGTATCACTTGCACGAACACCGGACGCTGTCCGCTCACTAGGACGTACCTCTACACAATTTCATTCGATACATATCAAACTTATCGATTTATTATTAAAATAATATTTCCTGAAAAATATTCATCATTATGAATTTTGAAGTTCTTTTACTGAAATGCATTTGAAATAGATACTGTTTGTTTTATATTGTATTGGATTGATTTTGAAATACCTACTTTATAAAATTCCAAAAGTATATATGTAAATATTTTATGTATCTACTAATTTCGAGCGAAGTGTGTTTACAGTAAGTTTTCTAATTAGTTTTCAACCTATTTGAATTAATTGTTAGTGAAAGTTCAAAGGCGATAATCACTCATCGATATTTTGTAATCGAAAAATAATCGGCCCCAAAATATCGATAGCTCCCAACACTGGCTCACCACTTTGAACTATAAGGATGTGCAAGTGAAGTATACGTCTCTATCAAGTTACGCGAAATGTAACCACAAAATCAGCGGCGGCCGCAAAACAACGGAAGCCACCGCCGAGGGGTCCTACTCTCTCACGTACCTGTGACTTATTAACATACACACAGAAATCACTATGTCTACAAACTGACAGCCCATAAACTATTCAAGTTTCTATTACAAAATATATACAAGTTATAACCATCCATTACTCACCCTCCTGTCAAATCAACTTACATATATTTTTTATTATTTCACTTTATAAATTAAATCCATTCTTGCATAAAACAAATACTAATTCAGTGTCTGAGCCAAATTGCAGTCATAAAAGTGAAGACCATTTATAGCATTATTCGAAGGCATATCGAAACCGTGCTTTCTATACCGAATTACACTGCAGTGCAGTGGAATTGACCCACAAGTGGGGAGAGTTATAAATTAGTATAAAAGTAATCGTTTTTAGCTACTAACAATTTTGTTTCGCATTTATTATTCCTAGTTTTTTTTTTTTATAAAATGTTTCAACGATTTTGTTTGAAAAAAACTGTCGATTTCCTGCAAAAATACACAATATTTTTTTAGCAGCGGTAAACGGTGATGATACCCCGTAACACTTACGAAATTCTCGTACGTTCATCATATCCATTAGGCGTCGTAACATTTTTCGATCCCAATCTCAAATTCGCAATGCAATATCCTATCGAAATGTTTACCCACCTTTTTGGCTCCAAGTGTATGTGAGGAGTTATAGGTTTCATTTGCGGGCGATAGACGACAATTTTCAATTTTCTTGCGCGTGCGTCCCATTTGAATATTTTAATTTGGGGGGCGGCGCGACTATTTCAATTTATTTTATGAGCCCCGAACCCAGAAGGGGTTCTCGCGACGCTCTCGCACCGTTTCAGATTAGTAAATATTTGATAGCTTTATTGCTCGACCTGATATATTTATACATGCTTTTAAAATAAAGTTGGCTTAGAACAGTTTATCTGTAAGCCCTATAGGAATTTATCGTTTTCGTGCAACGAAGAATTTTTGTAGTGATGGATTAAATGATTTGCCTCAATTTTTTTTTGTTCTTTGTTCTAATAGCACACATTAAGTATTTAGTATATTCGACTATATACCTATGTTTTGATAGTACTAATGAAATTCATATAAGTTTCGTACATACAATTAATTTGTTCGCCTTATTGATCATTAAAGGATTAATAGATGGCCGTTTGATTGCTGCAGTATAATTGTATAGTACAGTCGTGTGTGTGTGAGGGTGCATCGCGGGCCGCCGGTGCAGGGGCCGGGCCGCCAGTGTTTAACCTCACATAGCTATGTTTCATCTAATAGAATTGCGAGCTCGTTATCTGCTCAGATTAAAATATTCAGTATTTGAGTGATTTCACGTGCGAGTGAGCGGCAAAGGGTTGACTAGTCGTTTCACTCGCTTTGAACACTTGTGGGGAAAGCCGCGCGGGGTTGCCAGCCTACCTACCTATTTTGCATATGAGGAAGTGTCGTACTGTAGTAACTACCTACTACGCACATCAATTTAACAGCTTAACGTTAAAAATAACAAATGATTTAATTCACTTGATTAATTCTTTAATTACAGTTGAATTATGAACGCACTCACATGTCACGAGATATCGTTAACCCAATTATCGAAGGTGAAAATAATTGGGAATATTTAATAGGCGCGGCGCGAGCGTTGCATCAAACGGCGATGAAGCCGCAACACTCGCACAAACAAATGAATTGTCGATTTTCACTGGCTTTTTCCGGCGTCTGGCTCCATGAATAATTCCATTTATATAATGGCATCGACCGCATCAAATATTTCATTCTGAGTTTTGCATATTTAATAGTGACAAAAACAATGTCCGGGGATATTTTACAGGATATACGAACCGCTCGTTTCCTTTGCAAATGTCATTTGTTTTCCATAATAAATCAATTATTTTAATTGGAAAGCTTTTAAGTCAACCGTTACAGTACTTCTGTCTATTTGTGACACTATTCACTGCAGTAAAAGTGTCCACGTTTTTCCATGAGAATGTGAATGTTACGGCAATGCTATATAAACAAGCGGATGCTGTCGACAGTTAAATATTGCACTCCACCCATGAAGATCTAATTTTATGAGTGAAATTAGTTATTCACCTGTTGTTGCCATTTATTATAGAGAGCACAATGCGAGCGGCAGCGAAGCGAGCCGCCCGCTGCCGCACCCACCATTATTTGCGGATAACTACATCAAAATCGAGTCGCGTGGGCCACATGCAGGCGACACCGCCACACGCCCGCCACAGTGCCGCCACACTGCCGCGCACCGGACACTATTATGTCTTCTTCACTTCTATTAGTGATTGCTCCGTCATGCCATCCAAACTCTACTAACTGCGTAAAGCGTGCTTAATTTGAACATTCAGTGATTGGATAACAGGCAGATAAGTTTGGAAAACAAAAAAAAGAACCATCTCACCATCGCATCAATTTAGATTTTCGTTTTAGCTTAGATGGGTAAGTTTTTATAATTTTTGAAGTGGTCGATTGGTTTCGTCCATATAATTCGTGGGGTACGTGACCATCTTTTTTTTTTAAATTGTATTTATAGTGCGATAGCGCAACGATCCCGCTGCGTGATGATATTCCATTCAAACAGGTTCACTGTTTGAGATCGATTTTGGTCATCATCGTCACGTACTTAATGGTAGTTAGTTGACACCTCATGTAATGCGGCCTGGCAGTCTACATCACTAACATTTGAGATGTGTAGGGGCACTTGTGTAGCTATTTAGTTAATAGTACAAATAAAAAAGTAATAAAACAAAAGAGATGTTGGTATTATTGTCTCAGACAAGTTTAATCTTTAATTTAACCGTCGACATATAATCGAACCGCAGGCGATACTCATCCGTGACTAATCGATTACAGCGCGCTACTGGGCAGCCCGCGCTTCACTCATAAACCATTCTTGAAAAACCTTTACAAACAATAAATAACTTTAACGCAACACAATAAGAAACTCTTTCACCTATCAACTTTCTGAATTATATTATCCATAGTGAACGAGCAATTATAATTTTGCTGTAAAGCTATCGATACTCGATAATTTACAATTAAAAGTAGGATATAAATCGTGTTGAACAAATCGTTTGATGTTGTTATGATGCCCGGTGAGTGCAAATCGAAAAATTATCATTATTGAACGGATTTTTTTTTATTAAATGAGCATTTAAAATTTTCATTGTGACTGTACACATGCCGCATCGTTTATGGTGACTGTAAATGAATAAGCCTAGTCCTTCATTGCAATTTTTTGCCACATGTTTAACCCTACATGCCATACTTCACAGCAATAAAGAGAATGCTTTGTTTTTGTGTTATCACAGTTGGTTGCGTGGCCAATATGAATCACACCAGATTTTTTCTTGATCCCAGGGTATGGGAGCTGCATTGTGTTTTCCAAGAAGAGCTAACGTGGTCCGAGCCCAGCGCGGTACGGCAGCACGTATCTCGATGGGCGACAATTTGACGGACGGATCGAATACAGTCAATAACTTGGGCACAATGAGCCTAAATGCCGAACTGTCTCGCATCGCCACTACGCGTGACCATTAGTGCTCCTCCTGAACAATCTTGATGCTTTGAGCATTCGAATAGGAACATTTGGTTTAAATTAAGGCTTTGCGATGGTTTTAGTATTCTGTTCAGTACTTGCTGCACACATGCTGTGTCAGTACACTAATGAAGAATAATACGTTAAATAATTTCAGAGAATATGAATCTTCCTTACGACCAATTTCAGCATATTGTTTTTTTTTTACCTAAGCACCATAACATCGGTGTAGATAAGATGTTTTTGTGAGATTACGTAAAATTGCGAGCAGCCTAATTGCATAACATAACAATGATAATGCCTTTCACTAAGAATTTTCAACAATAGTCGTTTCGCTATTTATTTTGTGTGAATTCATCCACATTGTAGATAAATGCTTCAAACACAAAGTAAAGGATTATTTTAACTTACGAATCAACGTTTTTATTACCATTCTGAGACTCTAAAAGAAATTATTTTTGCATTGCTTCATTCATAACTATACCTAAGTATAGAGGTGTATCTTTCCGCTATAAAGAGTAAATTACACCTGGCACAAACTTTTTGCGGTGTAAACCCGTCGATAACCGATAATTTTGGTTTTCTTAGTATAACGTAATCATAATCTCTTGTCTTGGTATAGGTCCAACTGCCTGTCAAAAATTTGGAAATGTCAAAAAAGTTGGAAAAGCTTAGTAATGGTAAAACAGCACTACACGTTTGGAAAATTGTTTTAAACTTTATAAACCTCAAGTTTGATGAATTATATAAACGGAGTAAGTATTATGGCTATATTTGGGAAAGACCTTCTAGATGCCAGCTTGCTGAGCTTGAATCTGTTGAGACACAAATAGACCCAATGATGCACTCATCGAATCAAAGTCCAAAGTCATATTGAAGGAGGCAGAGTTGCTAGCCTGTCGGTTTCCTATAGATTACATAACTATCTTTTGCCCGCGGCTTCGCCCGCGTGGTATTGGGGTTGGGGTTGGGGTTTTCGGGATAAAAAGTAGCCTATTTCCTATTCCGGAGTGCATCCTATGCCTATGCCAAATTTCATCCAGATCCGTCTAGTCGTTTTGGCGTGATTGAGTAAAAAACATCCAAACATCGTAACTTTCGCATTTATAATATTAGTAAGATATAACTTCGTAATGCAGTACCATCATCACTTTTCTACACTAATATAATAAAGAAGTAAAGTTTGTTTTTTTGTTTTTTTATTTTTTTGTTTGTAGGAGGTAATCTCTGGAACTACTGGTCCGATTGGAAAAATTTTAGCAACAATAGAAAGCTGCTTTACTCCTGAGTGACATAGGCTATATTTTATGTACGCGGGTGAAGCCGCGGGCAAAAGCTAGTATTCTATATAGGTGCAGTCCAGTTAGCTATAATACATAGGTTTTTAAGTCAAGATTGTACAGGATAGGTATTTCGAGGGCAGCGTCATCGCTGACAAGAACAACAAGCAACAAGTAAATAATCCGTTTAAAAAATGTAAAATTATGTTTATTAGTAATTATAGTACAAACTATTTCGTTTGGGACTAGATGATGTTGTGGATAGTTGTAAAATATTATAAATTATTATAACTAATGTTTTTGAATTGTCAAATTAGAGGCGTTTAGACGATACAGATAGAGTGAGTGTGAAACTTATATCTGACACATTAGTAGTGGTAATGTGTAATTTTCATTTAGTAGTTTTATACTGTGGGTAAGTCAGTTTATTTACGTACTTAATGGAAGGAGGGAAGAGCATCGCCGTGTTCTCGTTTGGGCTCGCGGCGGGCCTTGGTCCGGAGCGAGGAGGAGTGGAAAGCGGCCGCCTTCTTCTGCGAAGCAGTAATGCTAGCTAAAGAGGAGGCTGACCGCATCAGGCAAAGGCAACGGCGCTCACGCCGGAGCCGCAGCCGCCGTGTCTCCGATCCCGATTTCGATTCCGACGACAATTGTTGCAACTTGATTGCTCGAGAGACAAGTTGATTTCATTTATGTTCCCACTACAGAATAAAACGGCGATCAATGGTTAGCTCACTGTTCCCGCGCGCCTCAGGGAGTTGTCAGCAACTTTAGGGGGCGAGTAGGGTCGAAATCTTCTGGGGCCAAGAGTTGATGCGAAAGCGGAACACCGGGGCCCTGGAACTAAGGCAAGAAGGAACGGTGGGTCGTTTTGTCAGTAGAAGTCTGACACTGTCTCCTGCTCAGCCCAAGGGCAGGATTCGTCATTCGATGATTTTTCCCACCATGAAAAAAACAGAATAAAAAAAAAACCTAAAAAATTCCATCCTAAAACGAGACAAGTATCAATGTCACTAGATCACAGTTCGTGTATTGGTAGCTAAAGAAAAGTTATTATTTTCTGAACTATGGTCATTAAAATTTCTGATTAACAACGTTTGATCCGTGTCGATAAGATGACGTAGCAAGTCCTTCTTATATTGTCCTTTTTCTTCGAGCCGTAACTAAATGTTTATATATTTTTTATGCCTTATAGGTTGATATTAAAATATTATGCCCTTAAATATCAGGAATGCATCGCCACTTCTTTTATTTCACTCACTTTAATAACTTTTTAAATTATACTTTTTGTGTGGTGGACGAATTTTTGGGAAACATATTTTTTATGATGCAGGTGCGAGATATGACGGTAGATGTAGCTGATTAGGCAGTAAGATGAATAAAGGTAGGTAGGTTGTTAAGTACGAATAAAATGATATACAGAACTTACGTACTGTGTATAAGTACGAGTAAGAAGGTTGCTTGAGGTAACGAACCCTACAGCATACCAGCCTACAGAAGTAAACTTCTGGGTTCTTTTGATTTGTCTTACGAATTTAAAGGTTACTGTGGAGGAACGTCTGGTTGTGAATCAAAGGTTTCTATGCTTTAATGTTTTATAAATCCAGTAGAAGGCTCAGTCGAGTAGGCTGGGTCGTGACATATTTACTATATCCTTAGTGAGTCTAGTGTTTTATAATTAATAATAGCGATCACTAACATAAAATAAAGTACAGCCGTTCTAACTTGGCGAGCTTTAAGTTGGACTTTGTGAACTTTAGCGCTTGTGCACTCTTAGAAAAAAAAATGATTAAAAAAATATTTGCAGTTTTTATGGTTGTTAACGAATGCTGATGTTACTTTTTTAAACATTTATTTTTGTCACCAAGTTAGAACGGCCGTACCTACTGTATTTCGGATAAGCAACGCCGTATGGGCTAGTAAATAAGAAAAACTTAGGTTGGTAAATGTTTTTGTAACTGAGTTTTATTTATTTATTCAATCATTTATGCACATAAAGGTAAGTACAGAGGTGGCCTTAATACAGTATCTATAATCAGTCAACTTTTGAGTGATGAAGAGAAGAATAGTGGTAGGTGCAATAAAATAGAGAGAAAACGGTGGAAAATTATAAACAATTTAATAAACTAAGTATATGTTCAATCAAGGTATTCTATACATTGCCAGTAACATATGTATATACTACCACATATACCTAAGGGCTTAAAAAATTGGTCCTAACCGACAAACAGAGAAACCTTATTTCTAATGTCTCTTTGAAAAAAAAATACCTAATAACGATACACGTACGAGTATTTCGCCACTGGTGGTGATGGTGTTCAAGAAGGTATTAGAGCTGGAGTGAGGAGGAAGTTACCGATTTCTGCTCGACTATGGTATGAAAGCCAAACAATGAGCCTGGTGAAGGCAGTACGGTCCTGACCTGACCTGATGCAAGTGATCTTAGTCACTCAAACAGTCATGTATCATAAGCTGTGTGATCTGGGGACTAAAATTTTAAACTTCGAAGCCAACTAGGGGCAAGGGTTCGCGTCTGAAAGGAAGGCTCTGGCCTCAGTGTATATAACAACGTAGGAATGGGGTAGGTTGTTTAGTTAGTAAGTGTCTGACACTGTTTCCTGCTCTGCCCAAGGGCGGGATTCGTCATTGGATGATTTTTACCTACCATAAAAAAGGACTAAAACTTTTGTGACGTTATAGTTTTAAGTTGTCATATTGGTGGACGACTTATGAGGGAATTGTTAGTTTAAATATAATGCAATAAAAGATTAAATAATATGCAATGTCGATCATATGCCAGTTTGTAAGGTTTATGACTATCTAGCATAAAATCTGAGTAATAATTATTAATCTAATCTAGTATTGACCAAACTAGTTGTGGACTATTGAACCTTTACTACAAAGAAATTTTTGAAACTTTGACATTGGTAGAGCGCAACAACCTACTAGGCAGGTCGCTCTTAATTATTCCTCGGAGTGTATAATTAAAAACCACGAGTAAATTTATCTAGGTTGTAAAAACACAAGTTTACAGGTTCATATTTGTATAATTTCCAACTAAATATAGGAATTAAATTAACTACGAGTAGTAATATTGTACCGGACGCACATTCGCTGTCATCAACTTAGCTAGTTTGGTTGATACTTATCAGGCGTTATATTTTATATGTGTCCAAATTACTGCAGCGGCATCCGAGTGATGTAGCCATGATATGAATAGGTAGGCACATTAAGAGTGGTCCACATATCGTGCGGTGCGTTTAGGGCAGCCTGCACAATAAGACCCCACCTCGCGGCCGCGGCGTGCGGCACGAGCCCGGTATAGAAACTAACCATTCGTCATCCATTATTCACGGCCTAAATTGCACAACTTTAGAGCGCCATTTCTAAATGACATCTAAATCTGTTACTGTATTAACATTGTGAATAAAATTCATACAATCAATCTACATAAATGTCCGTGAGCGTCCGTCCATTAGTCAGCTGGAGCACAAAGGGCACACGCTCGTCTCGTAAATCAGTCGCATGTACTTGTATTGAGACTGCTTGCCCAAATCGCTCTCAATAACCAATGTATGCGCCGCCCGCGCGCCCGCGCGTTCTCGCGACCCCGCGCGTCGCCGCCGATGCTGAACTTTCCAGCCATTAACGACCCCTTACGAACAACATTTGTCATTAGACGGAGGTCACGTCAATGCTCCAATCTTGAACCGCTTTTAATAAAATTTGATTATGGTAATTTACAAACGTTGCCTTGGATTATTTTAAAGTCTATCATAGTTGGGTACTGAATTAAAAAACGAAGTCTTGAATACTGAAATATTAATAAAGAATATACTGAACTGTGCGATGTCCTGATCTTTTCACATGTATGCAAGTAATGTTGCGCAACTTGTAGCTTTACTTGTGCCTACTGCGAGCGGACAGCGTCTACTGATTTAATTTGCAAATTCCATAATCAGAGATCGAATTGTTAAAGTGTATAATTATTCAAAGTGCATATTAAACACGCCCTAATCGGTTATTAAGATATTAAATATTAGACGTGTTGTCGCGTAGGGCGCGGGTCGCGCGGCGGGGTGCCGGCGCAGCGGGGCGCGCTACCGTCCGCGCCGCCCGCTCGTCCGCGCTCCGGCCGCGGCGGTCACAGCTAATTGTTATGCTCGACCCCCGCTACTGCCTGACACCTTACAGCACTATGATAAATGTTTGCTAATGCCTCCTAACTCATGGTGTCACTTCCTTATAGTAAAAAATGATCTGAATAATTATATAGGTACAGTAACGTTCCGTTTTAATCCACACAGGCCGAAATAATGCATAAGTATAATAAATTCATTTTTATATTAATTTAATAAAATATAAGGAAACTAAGAAAGCAAATAAACGTAAATATCTTTTTTTATTGACACACCCCATCCATAAAGCATAAAATAATAGATACAGTAGAGTATCAAGTTACATCAAACCGCTTTAAAAAGAGGCTTATCTCGTTATCTGTTAAATATTGTCGCCACATCTCGGGCGGCGCGGGCGCACGCACAAGAGGTGACGAAGTCAACTTTGAAACTCAACATATTAAAATAACGATGGGAATAAAATAAAAGAGTACTTATTTATGCATAATAATGTTTTCGGGTGAATAAAAATGAGGGGATCCGTACAAATATCTAAATAAAAGAGTGTAAGATCATAAAGCGGCAGAGCCGGGCCAGCCCGGGCCGGTCCGGCGGTGGGCCGCTCGCCGGCCGCTAGATGCCGCCGTCTGATTGCGCCACGGCACCACCGCACATCATTTATATCATTTCATTGCGGCTGTTTACATTTCATTCATAAGCCAGATTGTCCTATCATAAAACCTAACTTTATATTGCATTTTATGATAATTCGTTTGAAGGTTGTTTGCATTCATTTTGATTTCCTTTGCAAAAAGAAAAGTTTAAACTGCAGCGAGAGAAGTGATTATACGGAATATTTCTTGAACATTTGCATGACAAAGTTGTCGAAGTATCCTTGTCCTTATATGGGCAGAAATTAAAATATGAATATAAACACTGTGTGATATTGTGAACGGCGATCGTATTGATTATTTTTTATTTTAATAAGTCGCCGTGTTTGTGTCGCCGCCTGGGCCGCTCCCGCGCCCGCGCCCGCGCCCGCGCGCGCCCCCGCCTCCGCCGATGCTCGCACGTTACTTCTTATTTATTGACCTATTAGAGATAACATTAAGATCAAGATGCACGGCCAAGGACCTTTGTTATAAAAATGTCTGCTTCATTATTCTTAAAAAAATTAACGCGAGGATTAATGTGGAATGGATAAAATAAGGACTTATTTTAATTGTGCTATAAATATTTTGAAATGTTATTGTGCTTGTTTTTACATACGCTATATTATGAGAATGAAATAAAGATCAATAGGTAAGTAATAAAGACAATGTACAAAATGCCATATAATCCATTAAAGGACATGAACTATATCTCTAAGATTAAAGTAATGACAATGTCTACAAAGGTGAGGATCCAGCCGGCAGCGAGCTCACGACAGAGGGACGTTCACTTCACAGAATATGTCCACGCTATTGTCATCGTAGGCAAACAGATGGCGGCATCCTCTCGTTATAATTTTTCCCAGATTTTTTAATCCACGTAATTTAAATCAATACTCATTATAGCCTTTCAAAGGACCGTCATCACGAATTTTAACACAGAAACAAAGAACTTGTTTTATAATCTGATTTTTAAAGGCATTTTAAGTTTTATGGCCCTCGTAGCTTGATAAATAATCAGAAATGTCGACACGGTTCCATAACGAAAATCCTTTTTAAATGTGCAGTATATTGAAATAACTTTATCGATAACAATCTATACTTTATATCTGGAAAGGAAAAAGGTCGTAGATTCGACACAATACAATCACGAGCAGATGTTTATGTTTGTCTGTTCTAAACTTAGCGCAGCAATTTAGATCTCTTTATTATCACGGCTGAAGTGTTGAAATAAGTTTTGAAGTTGTAACACAAATCAAGTTTCCGTGGCGAAGCGTTCGTGACTGTAGGATAGCCGTGCGGCGACGGGCGACGACGGGCGGAACTTATAGCTAACGGAAGTTGGCAATAACCCGGGACGCTTTACACTCCTTTATGACTTGATATAATCGTCATAAAAATGTAAATATGTCATTAAGGCGAGTGGAAGCACAGTTATCATCAGCGCCGTCGACCGGTTCGATTTCGCGAGCTCCATACATAACATCTTCGTCCAGCTAATCGGCCACATCTTCGTTCAGCTAATCGAGCACATCTTCGTGGGGGGTCTTCAAGTCTCTATTTTATGAACCGGTCACAACCGCATTGGTTTAATACAAGCTTAATTTATTTACGTCGTTATCATAAGTTGTGTGCTTATGAAAGTGTTCACAAGTTCGGGAAGTGTGCAGCATAGCTTGACACCCGATTTAGATTGATTAAAAGAATTAAACTTTACTACCGGAGAAACCTGTTCGCGTCGAGCTGTTATCTGCATAGTATTTAATTAATTAATTAATAGTTAACAGGGAACGGTGCGGGAACCATCGCCACTTATGGTATGGGTGTTAAATCCTACACATAAAATGATCATCGGACACGAATATTACAAGAAATTTCAGAAAGTATAATTACATTGCTTTTTATAAACTTTATATTAGTTTCAACAGTCCCGATGTTTGCGATCATCAAATTTGGTTTAGGTACTTCCCGGTTACCTATCGAGCTGAAATTTTGCATAGGTACATGTGTAAATCGCGTGACAATGCAATATTAATATGATGACAAGTAGCTGATCTGATGATGGATCTGGAAGGTGGCCATAGGAACTCTGTATTTAAACGACATAATCATACTGAGTTTGGGCTTGTGTGATTCGTCTTGATTAGTATCTTGGTAACCAGGGTCTGATGATGGAACTGAAAGATGGCCACAGTACCTCTAACGTATTTGTACTTTTTGGAAAGGTCTTGATGAATATTAATTATAAAGGTAAGTATACACCGAGCTATAAAAGCTTGTTATAAAAAAAAACATTTTCATTGAAAACTCGATCATTAACAATTCAGCTGCAACAATTAATTTAATTTGAAATCGTGTACTAAGGCAGTTTTTAATTTGGTTGCCGTTCGTGTAATGTTTAAATCATGTCATTAACATTAAAGAGTTGTCATTATAATAATACATGAATTATTTTGGGCCCATGTCTACCCCCGTCCCCATAACTTTAAATCTATTTAATGTACATCTTACAACTCTCTAAATTTCAAAGAAAAATTGACTTACCCTACCCCCATAACTTTAAACCTATTTCATCTACATCTTACATCTCTATCTTTTAGTGACTAAACTTCAAAGAAAAATTGACTTTAAATCATTATTTTTATCACTGACTCACTCACTCTTTAGTCTACTAAGATAGGAGGTAGATTTAGATATGTCCATATCTAAAGTATTGTAGACCAGTGAAATGACTTCAGAATTTCGTTTCCTGTTCTTTAAGTTTGTACGTTATTGTGTATGGACAGTTATCTGAATAAATACATTATTATCATAATAATATTAAGAATAAGAAAAGAAGAATTTTAAGAATTTTAAGAAAACATTAGATTTATAAACCACTTAACGATGCTTCGATACTAAATAAAAGTCGTTTGAAACAAAGTAAAGTATGCAATTAATGCTGTTGAAATTGATTGTGCGTTATGCATTAGACAATTACAAGGACCTTAGTAGGTACGTACCGATATTCACGTTACCCACAAACATTTTCGTAGATTTCCGGCTGTAATAGTAGTAGTAGTTAAGGAATCATTGAATAAACTCTTACCAGCATAGGCTTGTGTATAAATTTCCTCAAAAACTGACCAAGCCCAAGTCGTCAACAGCGCGCTCTGTCCCCGCGCGTCTCAAGGAGTTGCCAGTTAAACCATAGGGACTCTGCAAAAGGGTCGAAGACTGGGGCCCAGGGTCTCTTTCTGAAAGAAAGGCTTCGCCCCAGTGTGAAGGGCAAAGAAAATACAGGGTGGGATGTTCAGTCAGTAAGAGTCTGACACTGTTTCCTGTTCCGCCCATTGGATGATATTTGCCCACCATAAAAAGAAATCCATCTGAAACTAAAATGAAAAAATAATCATCATGACGCATGTACGAGTATGACATACCTACTACACTTTCCTCTACAGTCACATAAAACACAGGCCAGCCCAGTATTGGACTGCTAGGCACTAAAACTAAGCTGATTTATTCGTGATCATGAATTTTGAAACATTAGTAGGGAAAATGGCTGTTTCTGTTTTAAATTTCAACCCGTATAAAAGTAAGGTAATAAAAGTAGCGTAATAAATATCCAAGAAAGTTGTGTTAATTTCTTCTTTACACGGAGTAGATTAGGTAGCAGGCGCAATCGGCAAAACTTCCCTGTTTTTAATTTTCTTTAAAACATCCACTTTTTTACTTTTTATTTTCAGTGAATAGGTGGAAAGCTTTCTCACTTCCAGCAAGGTTATTTTTCTCGAAGGATGTAAATCGTAATACCATTTTGAACTTTATTCTCTTTGTCTGAAGCTTTATTATTTGGAAACAAAACATTCTTCTTTTACTTTTTAATTGCTAAGTAGACGGCTAACTTTATCGACTGCTTCAATTGTTTTTAGAAATTCGTATCCCTAATTCATCTAGACTGTATTTGAAAAGCTTTTATCCTTTATACAATGCCTGTTTAATTACTTGACTCACAATACGAGGGGAGAGGAACGCGGACACGACGGGAATTATAATAATTGCTCAAGTATTTTGACGTTGAAAATGATACATTGAGCGATAGCTTTTGGAGTATAGACAATGTTGGGGTATCGTTTCGCTACATTCTCGATCATGGGAAAATTACCGATGGCCGGACAATCGGTGGGTCGCTGCGGCTCTGCGGGCAGGCCGCCGCTCGCCTTATCACTCCGCGGCCCATTGTGCGCCGCGGCTTATTCCTGACATTCGCAATATTCCATGCCGTTCGACAAATACTCTCTAGATTACAGTAGGATGATTAGAATGTTTAGTACCTACCGACAATATTCATTCGTCCCGTACCGCCGCTGCACGCTGATTTATACAGAGATCATTTCGTAGAAAGTTCAGCAATATTGCCGACTCATAACTTTGTCGTTATAAAATGAACAAAACTATCGAGATGATCGGCGCCCATTCCTCATCGCGAAGAATTATGACATAAAAAATAAATAATATGAATGATTACAGCCGAGATTCTCGGGACGCCTTTGTGGGTGTATCATAAAAACTGATCCTGTTATAGTTTGCGAAAGCAATTAAGTTGTAAAACTTAGTGGTCTCTACTGTCTTAATGAAATATTCCACTTTGATTATTAATGTCGGCCATTTATTGGAGTACAATATAAATCGGATAAAATAAATATTATGCTAAGGCATCATTTTTATTTCGTTACGAACGATGAAATTCTTGCTGTAGGTACCTAATTAATATCGATGTCGAAATAAAACAGAATGAAAATCAGACCCTTTTTATAGTTTAATGAGAAAGTACGAGTTGTATGGCTCAAATACTTAGATATACGAATGATATCATTGTTATAAGGAAACTCATTTACTCTATCTGAAGGGGAGAGGGTGAAATGGCAACTACACTCTAAATTAGGATTAGATATTTATAGTTCATTACCGGGTGAACTGAAAGGAAGTAATCAACGAGAGATTCATGTATTATGTTCCTGAGCTGCGAACTACCTTACCTACTATATTTATTAATAACAGGTCCAATAATTTTATAAATAAATCTGTTTATTGGCACGTCTCTACTACCTGTAACTGAGACTCAAATCTCAAATTAAGTATCATAAACACATAATAGAGGACGTATTAATGATTTTCGTAGATAGTCCAATTTAAACATATTATACAAAAACACCATAATAAAATAATCATAAACATTAATTAGGTAGGAAATTGATTACTTACTGCCAAAATACAGCAGGGGTGGTCCAATTAGCAATTATTTAGGAATTAAATGTAGCATGAGTACAATTCAGTTGAATTATTGAAAGGTAACGTAATATTAATAAATTTTCCAAGAGAGCGCGAGCTTGTATGTATAATGTATGACAAACGAACATGACATGTCTCCTGCTAATTAATGTAAGCATTGCGCAGGAGTTAATTAATTGTCGGCTACCCATGTAGCGCATGAAACATTTATAAAATTCATAACAGAGCTAATTATGAACCATGGCCGCGCCAGCGCCTTGCGCCACCCGCGGGGTTCGCCTGCGCGCGCGCAGCTCCACTTTAGTAAAAACTAACAATTCTCCACTGGCTTTTCTTGTTTATTAAATTACTGTTGTACATACTCTATAGATATTCCCACCACGATCATAAATCGACTTTGTACTTGAATTAAATATTAAAATCTCGTGTAAAAACTGTGGCTCCTACACAGTAAATACCGGATTTTTTACTTACCTACTCTGCTTCATATAATATTTTATATCTACTGATAAATTGTTGTTGTCATTAAGGAATCAATTATTCTCTAATTAGAGACTTATTTAAGTTTCTTCCTAAAACAAAACCTTATCGCGATCGTAACCGGCAGAATTGTAACCAAACCTTTATAGTACTTAAATTACTTTTTTTTTAATATTTTTTGAGAAACAAGCCAAGAGCATCATTGGTAATGATGCACTCACTCGTCGAGTCAAAGCTTCAAAGTCTTGAGCATTGACGCCGTTGCTAGCTTGCTTGCTTTTTTTGGTCGCATTTCGGCGAGTATACTTCGAAATTGCATTACCTAATTCCGCCAAGCCCGTGCATTCGTCCCACCAGATGCACGGCGATGCACCATCGGCACACGGCGGATGTTCCAAGTTTTAAGAAATACATTCATTGTGCGTACAGCTAATTAGCGAAGTTTTCTGCTGGAGTCTGATTTCTATTAGGGGTCTTTAAGGGGAGATATACGACTTTTAATGATTTTAGATCCTCAAATCATCACATCTAAACGGCTAGTAGGTATGTTTTGATAAAAATATATGTTAAACTTGACTATTTTTCTAATAATTTGATATACCTACGAATGTTTACATTTATTTTTCATTATGTGTTTTTTTTCAAAGTTATGAAAAAAAAAACGAAGATCAGGCAAAAACCATTGGGTGTATTTTATATTTTTAAGGAAAAAATAAACTTATCTAATTTCCAATCTTTTGATATACGGTTTTTATTCATATTGTGTTTAATAAATGAAGGACAAATTATTATTCGAATAATCTTTATACGCGGGAAGTGACGCTAACCGTTCTTTTGTTCGGTTCAAGGTTGCTGGCGTATATCTGCCCCATAACTCTTACTCTAGGAGTAAAAAATGTTCTTCTAGACAAACGTGCCTCATTGAGACTCAGATGATCTCTTACCACCAGGTTAGATAGTCAATCGTGAATTCATCAATAGTATTCAAAAATAGCCAATGGATTGTCAATTCTATTACTGTTAATATGATCTTATTACAGCTCTAATTGTCTTCGTAGCGAACCTACAGCTGTGGGAAGAACATCATCTATCACCATCCGATTAGTTGAGAGCCCAGCGCCATTTGGACGTGAATTACAGTGGTCTATATGGATAAATTGGACATATATAGGCCACTGCAATTAGGCACGAAATTTGAAAAAACACAATTCAGTTTTAGTGAGTAAGTATGATAGCTTCTTGACTGGGTATTCTAATAAACAGGAGAAATTAGTAAATAGTTTGTCACCCACAAAAAAAAGCAAATGTAGGCAAACACAACCTGGTGAAATGGGGTTTTTCAGACCTAGGGCCCAAGTCTGTAATCTCCATAATATCACCGTTTCAACATTGTCCCCATTGTCATTTTGCTAAAACTTAGTAATTTATTAAATCATAATAGCTGATCATTGCTCAGTCAGTGATTTCGTTTTAGAATTGTGATACGATCTGTCTTGTAACGAATTAAAAGCAATACCTGCACAATGCACTGATCAAATGAATTATAAAATGTTTAGCACATTACCGAACACGTCGACATACTTTTGTACATACAAGGTTACTATTATATACTATTTCTTTCAATGAAGTATTAGTGGTCAATCATTAAAAAGTCATAATGACGTTAAGTAGATTACCAAACATATCCTGACAAATTTGTAATACTAGACAACAGCCCTGTTGGATACCCAATGTGAGTGCGATGCCCCTGTTCAGAACTCGTGAGCCACACGTTGGAGTGCCCCAAGCTACCTTGCACCTGCACTGAGGACTTAACGAATTCCAGCGCTGCTGCAATTAACGTAGCCACCTACTGGGCGCCTACATTTAAGGAGTTTACCATTGAGTCGAAAAGAAGAACTACTTATACTCCAATTAAGTTATCTTTCAAGCCAAACCAGCTTACAGCATCTTTGTAAACATATTAAAGAGCAAACATTTTCATTGAAAAGTTGTTAAAAAAAAATTATGTGCATTCCGTGGAAAATATTCTTAACACATTTAATAATAACATAGTTGTTTTCCTTTCAATGTCATGTTTTAGTCTTGGTGTACGATAAAGTATATAATATACTAGCTTTTACCCGCGGCTTCGCCGGCGTGGTATTGGGGTTGGGGTTTCCATCATAAAAAGTAGCCTATGTGCTATTCCGGATTGTATCCTATGCTTGTGCCAAATTTCATCCAGATCCGTCCAGCCGTTTTGGCGTGATTGAGTAACAAACATCGTATCTTTCGCATTTATAATATTAGTAAGATAAATAAATAGGTATAGCACAAGACTTATAATGTTCATTCACGCCTCCTCTCATTTAATAATATTCTTTTATAATATGTAATGTACCTGTTTTTTTATGGTGGGCAAAATTATCCAATGACGAATCCCGCTCTTGGGCGGGGCGGGAAACAGTGTCAGACTTTTACTGACTGAACACCCACCCCGATCCTTCTTTGCACTTCACACTGGGGCCAAGCCTTCCTTTCAGAAAGAGACCCTGGGCCCTAGTAGGCTTCGACCTTTTTGCAGAGTCCCTACGGCTTAGCTGACAACTCCTTGAGGCGCGCGAGAACAGTGCGCGGTGTCGGCGGTAATGTACCTGTTTGTTTTCCCTACTAAATAGAAATGAAGCCCATTTGGTACTCACCAAATTCACGTTTGTATAAGTGACAACAAAGAGTGAAGGACATTGTTACAAAAAGCACCAGACTTGTAATTAAAAAACGAAGCAGCTCCAATAACCACACTAATTTTTTTTGGACTAAACTATTTAAAAAAATTTGCCAAGTAAGTATGCTCCACAGACGACCATAATATCGCCTACAATTATGTGAGATAGTGATTAAAAAAATCATTGTCAATATATATAATATATATATATATATATGTTACTATTAAAATATTAAAGGGCACAAATCCCATTCTCTTCGAAAAACAAAACAAAACTCTTGTAAACATCCGTGAAAATAAAACTGAAAGGAAAACATTTCGATACCGGCGGGACTCAACAAAACGCATTCAAAACCATAAAATTTCCCTGATGTAAAACAAGTAGTTACAAGCCATCTGCAACATCGGCACGTATATGGCGGTTGTTTAATATTAATCAGCGAATTAGTATGACTAAACTAACAAAATCAATTAACTCATTTTTTGCCTCAAAACCCGTCCTGTTCAAAGCCGTTCCAGGATTTCGCGGTGACAATCAAGTTCCGCTGTCGGTGATAAAACAATACAATGTCGTGTCGTGTAAATATTTAATTCATTCTTTAAATGTCATTACAATACTTAAACATACTTACATAAGAATATAAGGAACGGACATTATGCGTTTATAGTCTTCTTTGGACGAATTCTTTGCGGCATTTTACGGCATTGATTCTTTTGAGGAAGAAAGGTCGCTGTGAAGAGGTATACCTGTGTGTATTATTGATCTGTACCTGTATGCGGGTATTAACATTGTATGTCAGTCAAGTATATACGTATCTACATTATATACTTTGTTATTCCTACCAATCACGTCAGTAAATGAAAATTGTACTGATATTTTTATGAAGAGATGCTTGAATTAAATTTTTCTGTTAGGTCGTGTAGTCAAAAAAAACATAATAATTAATTGCGAAAAAAATAAACTAAACATTTGTTTGATATAATTTAAAAATATAAATTCTTTGAGTAATTGTTGATGATTTGGTAGCAGCCTAGTCTGCAGTCATTCATGGCTTTGATTGCCCTTTCCAATTTTACTGCAATTTTTTTTTTATTGCAATTGCATATAAATGGCCTCCTATCAATATAATTATTTTATCAAACAGGGATTCCGGAACTCCCAACATAAATGACGCATTATAATCTCTGACACTATTCTCATTTTTCAACCCTTCATTGAGGACAAGACTTAAAGAAGAATTTCTAGCAGTGTGTAGATTTACCCATAGCTTAGCCCTGGCGACAAACGAAAATTTTCCCAAGGGAATGTACCGCCTGGATGAAAAGAGTTTTTTCTACTGTTGAGGCGTGATAGATAAACAAACGTATCTACAGATTTTCACACACTTATAATATTAGTGAGATAGGATTATGTCTAAAAAGAATTGCCTTAAACAGTAAAAATAATTTATTGTTTGAAATGTTACGAAGAAGTTGTAAAAAGTATAAAGAGTACAACAAAAAGAAAAAGGAAATATTTTTCGAGGTTGATACATAAAAAGGCATTAGGTACACTTAAATCCGGCTTTGCAGTAGTAACGTAGAATCAAAACAAACGTGACGGAATGGCTTGCTGTCGACCGTATAGGCAGATAAACCGATAAATTCCTAAATACAAAGGCAGATCACGTCACTAGTAACGGTTTTCATATTACGGTTATTCTGCTTCTGGATAAAATTTGGAAATTTAGAAACCGTAACAATAGCAAAAAGGTACACGTGCCGGGTCGCACTTGACTTCTATGCAAACATCACGTGCCGAACTTCTTTTTCTTTATCCACCACGCCGATAAATGTTTACTGGTATTTATTTCAATAATTTCAATAGAATAACGATTTATAAAAGCATTAATTCTTTGATAGATATATTTAAAATAAAATTCTTTGATAGATATATTTAAACTATCTCAATTTCTAAACTTATTCGATTTTACAATACCCTAATCTCCTACACTCTGCTATAGTAGGTTCGCGGCAAATAAGTTGAACTCGTTTGTATGGTTACTGCGCTTTCAAAGTCAACCGCCATGATGGTTCAACTTGTGTGGCGAAGACTGTAAGCACTTTTCAAACATTTTCTTGTTGCAAATTTCAATATACATACGTCCCTGGATGCCGTCCAGATTTCAGATTACAAGTACTAGGATAACTACATTTATGTAGTAAGAAAACTAAAGAAAATCATTACAATAAATCTGTTTTCTTGCAGTTGGTGTTAAATAAAAATAAATATGAAATATACTAGAGTACCAATTACTACGAGAAAAAATATTATAGGTAAATGGTAACAATTAAGCAGGACACTGGCCATTTAGACACATTGATGATTTCCCACTTAAAAACAACATTTTATTTTATTTTTAACCTGTAAGCATTTTTTAAATAAATTTGTGTCTACACCACATCTGGTTTTTTTTCCATTTATGATTAACTTTTCAAAGATATAATGCAACAATGTACTTATATAATATGTCCTTCAAAGTTTTTAGGTTTTGAAAGAAAGTATCTTACCTAATTAAGTTACAGTGTAAATTTTCCGTTTACAACTTTACATTTAGTAGTGAATAAAGTAAGTTTCAATTAATTAATACAGCTGTTAAGAGGATAAAATTATTGAAAGTGGAATTTATTAATGATTGAATGAAATTAATTTATTGCCTTCACAAAATTATACTTAGATATGGACAGCTTAAAGAATAGTGTATCAAAGAGTAATTTACCAAAATAGGCATTGTCAATATTGGTATAGTTTATAAAATTGTGATTTCGAAGGAGATCTAAGCAGATAAATGTACTTATCTTATACAAGGGGTTTGAATTTTTGAATAAGGTTAAAAATTAAGAGGCGTAATAATTGTTTCTTGTTTTTAGAAATACAGTCATTTTTGGTTGCAAATGCAATTATTGTGAACCTTATGGAAGTATAAATTATTATAGCGACATATAGTTTGATAGCTTTGGAAACCAAAGAGTTCGATTCCCACATTTAATACCATGAGAAATATCAGTTCTCGTGGTTTATAAAAGAACTGAAGAAATTATTACCTAAATAATGTCATTAATCCTTTTGTAATTAAACTATTTAAGTATTGTGTTTCTTTTTTCATGACGCATCATAAAGAAAGAAACAATGCTGGCCTGCAGGCCTACATTAAAAAAGCTAGTCAGCTTTAAAAAGCACAGAGCTTGTCAGTAGTCGCTGACAAGATCTGTGAATAGAAAAATGAGTTTCCACATTTTTAGAAATGTGGAAACTTCACTATCTGCCCTCCTGGCCAAGTTACTACTATTAGACTCTCTTTCTACTATCGAAACGCCTCAGCGTAGTTATCATTAAATATCATACACCTACAGTATGTTGCGATGATCATTGTAGAAACGATTACATGACATTCTGTAATTTTGAACGATGTGAACTTTGCTACGAATTTTGTTGAGACGATGTCATTTCCACACATTTGATTAGTTTTCTACTAACGTTAACAATTGTAAATTATCAACATGGCTTGGCTGATGATTTATACAAAATCTGTTCCTAGTGTTAACAATGATATACCTCCCTACCGACCTAGGTACTTACTAGTACCTGAGGGACTTTTGTACGATAAAGATAAACGAAGGTTCAAAATTTAGGGTTGATGGCTAGTTCAAACACTTCAGACCAATGTGTCCGAACAACAAATAAAGTAATAAGCTTGATAAGCATTAGGTAATACCATAGGATTTTATATGTGTGTCTAAATTACATCATAGCTATTAAAATTACGTAACACATGGGTAATAAGTTAGATATTATTTATTTATTTATTTAAACTTCATGTACAGTAGTAGACTTAATGCTACAATGCATTCTCTGGTAGAGAATGCATTGTAGTGTCAACCATTGTTATCCATGTGTTAGGATACTTTTGCATAAGCTTAGTCAGAATTATTACTGCCACTGCTGGGACTCAGCCCACCTCTCCAAGACAGGGCATGGACATATCTTCGAAGTTTTGTCTCCAGGACCTGCCGGTTTCTTCACGATGTTTTTCTTCACCGTTTTGAGAGCAGAAGAAAAATAGAGCAAAGTTAATATACTAATATTATATAATAGTTAATAAGCACTAAGTAACGCGCCTGGTTAGGTTCGAACCCTTGACCAACATCGTAATTTAGGGCAATTACCACTGGGCCACCACTGCTCTCTCTCTCTCTTAGGTGGGAAATCATTAAATAACATCTTTCTATCCTCCTCTCAGGGTAGAGCGAGAGTGACAAAACTTTTACTGTCCCAAACCCACCTATTTCTTTTTTGCCCGTTACTTTCCAGGAACACTATAATTCCTTCCCTAATTTTAATCTTTTTAAATTATCTATATCTTTGATTGTAAATTATTTTTCATGACTATAAAAAAGGAAAGTAAACTAGTTTACACACTGTAATCAATAACCTAAAATCTAAGTAAAATAGATTTAAAAATCAATCACCGACTCAATAGCTTATCTTTCCAATCTTGTAACAACAATCGTACTCAGAAACAAAACGACTCCAAACTAACGGACTTCATGCTCGATAAAAAGATGCAGTTGAAGCGTGCGAATTGTAAAGTTTATCTCACCTTAGTATAGCGACAAGGACGGCGAACCTGCCACCTCTCTCGCAAGCCATGAGTTTTGCATAGTGGCCAGTGGACACCTTACATCAAAACAAGTGAGGTCTTGAGCGAGAGGGGCGCGCGTCGGCGGGGCGCGGCGCGCGGGCGGCGTGGGGCGGGCCGGGGGCGTGCGGTGCAGCCTGCGCTGACCCCACGCCTTGCACGGTGCACTCCGCAACACTGCACTACTTGCACCTCGTCACAAGATAACCCATCACTAACACTCAATAGAAAAGTTGACAAAACACGGGTATAGTAACAATTTTTCATAATAATAAATATTAATCCTAAAAATCCATCTATTTTAAAACTGATAAATTTTCCAAATTAAAGTTTTGAGGATATTGGAAATATATATACAAAAAAAAACAAGATCAAATTCTCCATCAGTTCTGAATGATCTGTTACTTAAATAATTGTAAGAGGTTACAGTAAGATACCAGTAACGCCATCTGCCGGCCGATAGCAGAACTACACACCGTTCAGTTTACAACTTTTACAAGCTTTGAGTGTTATGACTACACTAAACGATCTAATTATGTAAATTAATATAATTATTATAATAACACCTAGTTTTATACGAACGTCGTATAACTTTATTTTAAAGTTATTTAATTATTTTGTTTGCCTTCATAGAGTGAATATGAATGTCTTTTATTTATTTTTTTTATGTCCAAAGGAAGTATTTTCTTTTAGTTTTCAGGTTTTTTTTCTGATCAAATAATAATCAGTTTCTAACAATGGAAGATGTATTGTAATATTATAACGTGCAGGTATGCAGTTTGTTTACAACTATGACGATGCACATTTACAATTAGTAATTGTAACATCCGCGGATATGGCGTCATTTACATGCAAATACATCGACATTATTACTAAAATGAACATCCTGTCGCGCCGATCGATTTGCATATTTTTTAATAATATCAGGAAAAAATAACAAAAGCGGCCTTTGTGAAACGGACGACAGACAATTGTTAGGATTTCCGGAGCAAAAGTAAATTATTCATAAAATTTAATCAGGACGGTCTCATAATCTATGGCGATGATAATTATGTGTTATTATGAATACAATGAATTTATGGTAGTGTCAGGCTTTATTATATGAGTCATGTGATAGCCATCTTTATGGGCAAGTTTCCCAACATCATTGTCAAACAATTATAGTGTTCTAAAGTACGTGAATTGTGATGATTATGTACTTACTATTGAAATCAGGAGCTGAATATGCATCAGCAAGCTTGCTGCATGGATGTCATGTCTTGTCTTTTCCCATGTTAGGTATGTAAGCTCTGAGTAATCATTTATTATTCTAATACATGTATTGATGTTAAGATGTTTTACCGACCGGGATTATTGCCACTATATATTAATCATCTATCCTTGATTGTAGAACCTACTTGAAGGCAACATAGAAAATATCTGTTTATAAATCTGGTCTGGTTTATAAAAAAAATAAACTTGTTAAACAGTGATTGGCAGGTCTTTAATACTAAGGAGTTTTGGCGGAATTTTTTCGAGTTAAGTTCAGTGGCTGTTTAATTATTCATAAATTGGTTCCCACTGTTGGGACACTTGCCTCCTCTCTAGGAGGGAATGGGGCATAATCCACGCGGGCCCAGTGCAGGTTGGTAGATGTCACATGTTCGGCGGGGGTCATGGCGGTTTCCTTACGAGGTTTTCCTTCACTATTTTGGGAGCAGTAGTGATGAAATAAATGACACAAATTAATGCGCCTGGCTGGGTTTGAACCCGCAATCTACAACAAACGTAAGTTGCAGCCATTACTACTCGGCCACCAAGGCTCTCAAAAAATAGTAAATTAAATCACACGCCAAGTCATTATTATTATAATGTAAACAAAACTATTGATATAGTCACAAAATATTGATTTATTATTGCAAATTAAGTGGAACAGGACTTGGCTTCTATGCGATCTCAAAACTTTTTACGATGGAAGAATTGCGTAGGGAGACTTGGCTTTTTTACATTCCATGTTTTTGGTGGGATAGATATATCTTAGATGTATGAGTAATTCTTACATTAAAAAGAAAAATGAAAAGGAAAATTTTACCATGTAGGTTGGTATTTTGGTAGTTATGTACCTAAGCGAACTCAAGCTCACTATCTACTCGTAGGGACTCTGCAAAAGGGCCAAAGCCTATTGGGGCCCAGGGTCTCTTTCTGAAAAGAAAGCTTGGCCGCAGTGCGAGGGGCAAAGAAGGAACGGGGTGAAGTGTTTAATCAGTAAGAGTCTGACACTGTTTCCTGCTCCGGGATTCGTCATTACATGATTTTAGCCTACCTGAGTTTATAAACAAATAAAACTAATTACTCAAGTAAAAGTAACTATTTAAGTAACACAATTTGCATTCTATTGTGAGGAAAAATTAAATTTTGAGTGAAGATTTCTAACCTCAAGTAATGACTTGATAAGAAATTACTTAGCAACAAGTATTTACTTCTTTATAAACATGGGTGTTAAACACATAGAATAAGTATAGTCGATTGAGAAACGTGCGAAGATAAGACCAATTACAATGAAGTTGAATTAAAACTAAAGTTTTAATCATCAGTACGAAGAGAAGATCATTGAAAATAACGTCGAGTTAAAACTGAACTCCTAAGCATCAGCGCCGAGTTCTCAGCATGTGAATTATTCCACCCAGCCTGTTCCAATCAGTCCACTATGGTGTTGTACCCGAGGCACATGGAGACGTGCTACGTAATGTTTTCCTGACTTTTGGAAATACATTCATTGTGTGTCCGACTAAGAAGTTTTTTTGTATGGTGGGAAAAATCATCGAATGACGAATCCCGCCCTTCGGTGGAGTGGGAGACAGTGTCAGACTTCTACTGATTAAATGACCCACCGTTTCTTTCTGCCTTAGTTCCAGGGCCCCGGTCTTCCACTCTCGCATCAACCCTTGGCACCAGAAGGCCGACCCTGCTAGGCCCGTACAGTTGCTGACAACTACTTGAGGTACGCGGGATCAGACTAAGAAGTGGAATTCTTTGCTTGGAGCCTGTATTTTCTGACAGCTCTACAACCTAGGGGTCTTTAAGTCGACAGTGAATAGGTTACTTTTAGGCAGCTCCATCGTCGACCACATTATCTCTTAACATCAGCAAGCCTGCCTCCCTCGTTAAATTACGATCTTTTCGTTAGTGTCGAACGCTTCGGACTAACCACACTCACCATTCCTTTTTTCTGACGTCATCGCAACAATCTGTCACGTGGTCAGAATAAAGGAATTGGAGACGTAGTCTATTCCAAACGTTCGACGTTAACGAAACGATAGTAACTTGGCTAGGGGGACATGCCAAGTTACAAATGTTTCATGTCGAGTCTCTATTTATAATAGAAACGCCTCAAAAAGTGTAATTTATACCATAAAACTACAGAATGTAGCGATGAACATTGTAGAGACGATTACATTTCATTCTGTCATTTTGAACGATGTGAACTTGGCTACGAATTTTGTTGAGATGATGTCATACCCTTACACTTTATTAGTTTTCTATTAACGTTAACGATTGTAAATTATAAACTTGGCTAAGCCTGCAGGTAAACAAGTGTGATTTATATGAAATACATAATATGAAGTTAGAGAAAATAGTATGTAACTATACTTAATAAGTTACTTACATCAGTAAACATTTAAATAATAAGATAATCTGAACTGGCTTGACTGGAACTTGGCTTTGTTCGTAAATAAACCTTCTTAGTATGAACTAGAATGTTTATATGTCCTCATTTCTGTGCAAAATACATATTGTTCATCACGTGTTTGGCTCTATAAATCATACAATATTTATTTGATTTTTTATCGGTGTTGAAACCATCTGATGAGACCTCCACACCTTACTTAGACTTTTACTGACTAAAAACCAACTCCTGTTTCTTCTTTGCCTTCGTTTCAGGGTCTCGGATTTATATTTTCACATAGCCCGGTCTGGACGACTACCACACGGTTGGACGGCGAGCAAAGGGTAGTTTGCTAGCGCCCACAGTGGCCGGGAATCGGCATCGAAATCATGTGTGCCGCCTCCTCCCTTGCTAGTATTACTGCTTCGCAGAAGGAGGCGACCGCCTGCCACTCCTCCTCGCTTGGGACCATGGTCTGTACCAAGGTCCAGCGTTATCTTACTCGGTCGGTTCTTACTATGATGGTGGGCAGAGACTAATCCGATGATGGTGATGTTAGTACAAAAAAGCTAAGAAAGCTACGAGAGTTAGATTGATTAATAAATTAACTGGCTACGGTCAAAGAAGTGAATTGTTAATTATGATGAACGCCGCTAGCATTTACGTAAGAAGTTGGCAGTAGTACCTATCATCACAGCTGTAATGTTTTACAATGTTTTATTTCTACCAATTATTTGAGTATAGGTAACAAAAAATCTACAAGCAGCTAAGCTACACCCGCGTGATTGTAAATGTAGAAAATACATATATATACATAATTATATGCTTATGGCACTCAATGACACAGTAGTATTGTAATAGTGGAGTGATTTTCAAAATCGATCCTGTTGCTTTTAAATTCTTCACGCATCCTCTGTATCTACCTATTTTACTGTATCCATCTTCTTGTCTTGAATTCAAATGTGTAATAAAATATTTACAAATATTTCCTCTTTATAATATTAATATTGGTAAGAGTAGAGATAGTATCTAATGATTTATTAATATATTTTTGGCAGCGCACTATTTTCTTCTTTATTGTCCATACCGTCCCTTTAATTTTGTATGCATACCTTATTATTAAATAAACAAATTGATTTATTTGAAGATTACCTACCTTGCCATTACATAGACATATGCGACTATTGTAAAAGTAGTTACCAAAAGACAGATTTGTTATCGGCCAACGGCCAAGTATGAACTTAGCCAAGGTTACTTTAAGTTCATACTGGAAAGTATTGGCCATATATTTCCCTGTCTATTCATACATAGGGATTATATATTCTTTTCTTTATCCCTATCCTTAAATTGATATGGATTATATTATTATTTTCCTTCTTTATTCTGCACAAAAAAAACTCAATACAGTACAGAGTATTTTGACAATTCATGTACAACGGTTTACTTGCCTCTACAATGAGTTTTCTCCCATCAAACTTTTGAGTGATAGAGTGAGATAAAAATAGAGATAGAATCCAGAGTTCAACACTTCGGTTCAACATGAACTTACTTAAACAAAGCGACATAAACAAGTCTAATATATAAAAATACGTATATATTAATAAATAAAAATATTATACCAGTTGTGAATTGAAATATTGTTTAATTTTCCTCATGAAGACGTCCAGATATGGGCTGTCACGAAGGAAATGTCTGAAAAAAGAAATCTGTATCGTGGTTGCGTTCACAAAAAAGTAAACCTACGTACACAATTCACCTAGAATCGGAACAACTAGCTGGAGGCCATACTAATATTTGTTTTGTACGGGAATCGAAACCGTGACACACTGCGTTACAGTCAATCGCTCAACCTCTGCTCACAGTGCCAACTAGTAGACACTCAAGCGTTAAGAGCGTCTAACCCTCGGTACATTTTCATACAACCGCTTTTAAGTGATTGTGATGTTGTTACACATCTTTCTTCAGATGTTTTGGATATACATATATCTTGTGGACATTATCTAGGCTTCTATAGAAATCAAAAGATACATTTGTGTAAGAGAAAAGCCCTCTAAAAAACTGCTATTATACGTAAAATTTGAGTCTCCATAATGTACTCTCATATTTAAAATATAAAAGGTACTTCTATATATAGCCTTGCGCATTTAATCCAGATTCTAAAAGATATCAGTTTCGAAAATCCTTAAGGGTTTAATAAAAACGCGTATATACTGGAACAATTTTTTTGAAACATTCTAGTAAAACGTAAAATTACCGAATGCCAACTAAGTTTTCAGGTGTTATTTCTCTTTTTCGCATTACTTTTGCATCAAATATCTCTTTGGATTGGGTTAAATGAAGCAACAAGCTTTTAAACCATTTGCGACGTTCACGATAGGCGAGTGAGGAAGGCCCACCTTAAACATTGTCTATGTTACTGTTAATGTAAGGGCTGAGAATATACACGCAGGCGGTAGATCTATTATAATAAGCAATATATTAAAATATAACATGAGTATAGTAACCGGCATTTTTGGTTCTAGGAACCAAAAATTCGAAGACATGTGACATCTACCAATCAGCACTAGGCCCGCGTGGTGGATTATGGCCCATTCCCTCTCCTAGAGAGGAGGCCTGTGTCCCAGCAGTGGGAACATTAAAAAGGCTGATGATGATGATGTTACTGTTAATAAAAGGGCTGAGAATATACTCGCAGGCGGTAGATCTATTATAATAAGCAATATATTAAAATATAACATGAGTATAGTATCAACGGTGTAGGCAGGGTTATAGAAGTAGATGTTATCGCTCGCGTCACCTGAACGGAAGCGAGACGGTGTCGCTAACACAAAAACCACATTAGTACCCCAATTATAATTACATTGTTATTTATGCACGTTGATCTATCAAAGTTTACAAACAAGGGGATTATCTTTTCGTAGATCACATTTTGTTGAGTGAAAACAGAACTATTCAGAGGCGTTATTTTAGGTTATATCTTTTTTTTACCCGAATCAGCTTCGCACAGGTGCAATGCTGATATTAAATATATTATGCATATTATTATACATAACAATCTTCCTCTTAAATCACTCTTTGTTTTGATAGCCTGTTATGTCCCACTCTTGGGCAAAGGCTTCCCTCCACTCCTTCCACCAACTTTGTGTTACTTTTGCTCACAATTTGTTGGGCATGCGGCAGACGTGTCCTGCCTAATTCCATTTCTATGGGGTAGCCTTTTAAGCCACATCTTCAATTTTGGTTTTGGAGAGCAATGTAGTCTGTGTGTGTGATCACTCTATCTATTAAAAAAACCGCATCAAAATCTGTTGCGTAGTTTTAAAGTTCTAAGCGTACCTACATAGAGACAGACAGCAGAAAGCGACTTTGTTTTATACTATGTAGTGATTCTTATACTATTTGAAATATAGAATATTGTGCGAATTTAGTGCGGTTCTCTGAAGCCGATATCAAAAATTTGCCAAACATGTTATTGGGCGGGCAACGAAAGAGCTAGATAAACTCGACCAGATGTTTCAGCGGCAAATTATTTCTTGAACAGTAAATCTTATTTGAAATAAAGTATCCGTGTATTATAAACACCTGCGTCTGAATAAACATACATGCAGGTAAATCAGAATGGTAAATGACTAACTGTAATATAAATATCTGAAATAGTAAAACTAGTAACATGCGTTCGAATCAAACAATCTTTCAGCCGCTTCCACAAAGCTTAGCATTTTAAAATGAATCCGGTGAAGATCGTAAAATATTCGATAAACAGGGCGTGTATGTTTGCTTTCGCCGAGTTTAACATTGCTATTAAACAGTCGTGAAATGGACAGAAATAATCGGGTCGATCCGTTATATCGCATCATTCGTATGACGGCGGCGTCGGCAGACGATGCCCATTGCTATGCTGGCGGTGCGCGTGCGGCTCCCGCGATCACACGATTACTTTATTCCTCAAAACTTATACGCAGACAGCTAGGTACGCAGTGAAATGCCAGCGCTGTACAGCTAATTTACTTCCAGAAATCCCTTCCGCTTTGCAAGCGATAATACTCAAGTAACTATGCTGTCTTGAAGCCATTGTTACAGGGAGCAAGGGCCGCAACGATGTAGAAAACGCGCGCGTCATTATCAGTCAGTTCAGTTAGTGACGTGATGACGTGGCGGCGTGAGTCCGCTGCTGTCGCGAACTTTGTGAATGTTTGATGGCGGTGGCTGCGTCCCGCACCAGACGGCTTTGTTTTTGTGAGTCGCGACGCGCGCCTGCCGGCCGGCCTTTCGCCGCCGATTCTTTAAATCGACCGAAACAATACTGGGAACTAGGACATTTCGCATCAAACACATACCTGCCTACTTTGAAGATGACGTATGTTCGTACACGACTACGCCTGCTTTTGTTTGCAAATTAACGTTAATGTAAGTAACAGTGTTCTTGCAACGCTACTGCTAGGCATAGAAGGATGTGAACGGCCGGCTGAACGTTTCCGCCAATCGGTGTCATACAAAAAGGACTTGTACTAAACATGAATGACTCCTGGCAAGATGGGATGTATCGCATAGTAGTGAACGTTTTAATCGCGTGATTCAGTTGCGCATTAGCGGCAAGGCGCGCGGGCGCGGGGGCGCGCGGCCGCCCGGTGCCTCCCGCGGCGCTGCGCCCGCTCCGCTACTTTTTATCCGCGCATGCTCGGCTCGTGTCTTTTTCGCTCTTCCCGATTGGAATTCGTTGAGGGATCGCCGCTGCCGGTGGCAGACGTCTTGTGACATGTCAGCGGCGGTACGTGCACTGCGTACAAGGCAATTAACCAGTCATCTCACTCGAATCCACCAGTCGGGCGGAATCTCCTCGCAGTTCGAGAGTTGTTTCTGAGGAGGCTCGTCTTTATTCAAGGAACTACCGTGAACATACTTCGACACAGAAATCGTTAATTGATCTCGTTAATTGTCCTTTTTTGGCACAACATCTTGTAAGTATTTTACTTGTAGGGTTTTTACCATTATAAAGTATTGAACAAATGTCCTCCCAAACTCTACGTTCCAAAGTGTTTCAATTTTCTTTTTTAGGGTATCCTCCTAATAACAGCAGCCTTACACCATGTAGTGGTATTGTGATACAGATGACGCAGGTTGTGCGGTAAAACTAGGTAAACGTACGACATCAACATCATGCAAATATCTAACATTGAACACCTACTCATACGAAATTCCAACACCATTGCGTGATCTGAAACACAATCTGACATTTTGCTTGCAAGCCGAAAGAAGAGGCTTTCAAAAGTGTTCCTCTAGGTTCTTGCTATTCGGTGGTAGCATAACAACGACAGCTCTTACAATAGAAACTTATGTTTGACAAAAGGAAAGGGCGAACTTCGACGGAGCGTGTGAATGAAAATAAAAGAGAAAATAATCGAGACAAATCACGGCGACCAACTTAGATACAGCGGACCCAGTAGGTATTGCTAATTCATTGACATGATCCTTTTCCTGTAGATCGGAGAATACAGTCAAGTATATTCGAAAGGCTCAACTAATTAATAACAATAATAATTGACATAACAATGAAAACCACAATATCAGAAACGGAATGAATACAATGTTAAATTGTATTTATTAGAGTTTATTATTATCGCTTTTTGAACAATAAGTAGGTGCGTATAGACAATTATGGTAAAGTCTGGTAAAGGTGTCGCCGAGTGCCGACCGACTACTACATGTGTTACCGACTTGCATAATGGATGCCAGGGCTATCCGCGCGCCGCAACTTACTTCAATATATTCTAGCTGTACTGTTTACCCTAAATAGCCCTTATTGCTGTTTCAAACTTTTCTGAAAAATATGCAATTTATTAAAGATTTATAAAAGATAAAATTAATTTATCTCAATAAAAGAACTCTCAAAAGGATATCATGATATATTTTTTTGGAATTAGATTAAACCAAAATGGTTTGATCTAAGACAGCGGATGCCTGTGAAAGTCCATCGCTATCCACTTTCGACCAACAGATAATCCACAATGACAATACAATATTGGTCGAAAACACAATGAAATGCAATTGACAAATTTAATGTTAATTTGTTCAACAATACATTTCCTTGGCTGTAGGTACACAGCTATTCAAATAAATAGAAAGTATGAAGTAAATAAAATTAAATAATCACAGACTGTGCCAATAAGTTCATTTGAATATGTAAATGAACTAAGGACACCTCTGTTCTACTATCACGATGCAATTGTAAGCATAGTCACAACCTACTTATCATATCATTAATATTAATGTCAACTTATTTGAGGACACAAAAATATGAAAGAATATTTTGGTGAAGTCGCGAATATGCGGCCATAATATTAAAAATAATAAAAAATGCGTCCGTCGAATGCCCCGGTGGTAGCCCTTGGAATAACAGAAAGAAGCCGCTTGCCTTTCCATTGAATCAAATTCATATATTTTGAGATTCAGTCGCCAATTTCATTTGTACCGATAGGAAAAAAACTTTCATAAATCACTACTTTACTCAAATAATTTTTTACTTTAGATACTTGTCAAAATTCCTCTAAACCTCGTTTCACACATGCCAGATGTTTACAGTTGAGAAAAATCTAAAGATCAGCAGAGGATATTTAAAATTACCATACATTTTTATTTCTAAGTCTGCCATATTATAAGATACATTAAACAAATACAGGTAATAAAGAATGTATAAGTGCATGAAGTTTGATGTCCAGCTGAGAGCTGGCAGAACATAGTGCTTGGCAATGACACATATTGTTCTGACGGTACATTCCGTGGATTGTTTTATTGGATTATGCGGCGAGGCCGCGAAGCAGCTATAACTATTCAGTGTCGTCTTTTGTGTTATGGAAAAACTTGTTCTTGAACCCATGTAGTGTGAAAGTCTCGTTTATTTGTGCAGTTTAATGTTACATATGTACACATATTATCGGGTGCGCGGCGAGGCTGTCAGCGCGATGCGCGCGCACCTCTCCGCGATGCGCACACGCCGACCGTTGTTAGCGTATAATGCCAAGCTCAGATCCTTCATCATTACCTACCTACTGTTTTGATTTTTCACCTTCGTTAGGTTTACTTTCCATTTTTGGGTGCGTGTTATTTACTTTGAAATGGAAACTAGCTAGATATGTATTTTTATATTTATACCATAATTATACCATAATAATACCTACTCATATGAGTTATAATTATGAAAACTAGCTTCTACCAGTGGCGTCGCCGCCTGTAAATTGGCTTCTCCATACAAACTTTGGACAGTCGTTTTTTCTACTTAACGGATTAATTTTGGAAAAATTCATACTTATAATTTGTATATACTTCATAAAATAAACCTCTGTATAAAATTTCAGTCAAGAGTTTTGTTGAGCACTGATGAGTCATTAAGTGAGTTAGGAATTTGGTTTGTAAGTGTACTTTAATTCGTTATTTTTTATAACATCTTTGATAAATAGTCATCGGATTTTCGGTTAATAAATGTAAACCAAAAACTCTACCAAGGTTTTTGTAAAATTGTTGGAAAATTGGCAATTATTATTATATAGAATTATGGATATACTAAAATCACAAAAATGCAATTTAATGAAGTTTCTATGAGAAAGTTTGAAATAGCAGATGACGTTACTGGTATTAACAATATCTAAATCACTAATATTTTTATTAGTGGTGAATAATATATTTTAAGTAATGGATCGACCATGTGAGGAATGGACGAAGACAAATTACCCTTTTAGATTGAAGATTTTGAATTTTATTTAATAAAAAAATCAGTTAGGTGCTTAAGTTAATGATAAATGTGAGCTACTATTTAATTGCAAAACAAACGGAACCCTGCGAAACCTTCTTCAGTCGGTCGTCGACTAATGTTTATTTGGACATATTTATGGCTATAGTTCCGCTTTTTGTGCAGATGGAAATATGTGTGGCGGATCGCACGTCTGCGTGAGATTTCGGACACCTCTCCGCTTACTAAATTTAATATCGTCGGCTTTTATGCCGACGACGACCAAACAAAAAAAAAAACTATGAAATCGCCATTGTGTCGGCGACACGAACGGCAGTTCGCGCCTACCGGCCACTCATGAAAATTATTTTGTTTTTATCGCAAAATGTATGTTTATGATAACACCTGTTTCGCTGATGCCTCCGCGATCGGTGTCAGTCGAAGCTTGTCTCGATTTTTTGCCAATTTAAGGACTATAAAGACGCCCGCATCGCCAGCTAATTTTAACCACTGTTCACCGAATTACGCATTCGTTTGCTCTTGATCGAGGGTCGGAAGTCTCCCTGTTTTACTCGTCTTACGTTTGAAATCAAATGAAGCTACAGTTATTCCCTATTATATATTTGCATTTTTTATATCAACTTTTACGATGGATGAAGCTTACGTTTCGGTGTGCGATTATAATATAGCGAACTAATACTTAGATGAATATAATAAATTCATATTTATTAACAAATCAATCGCATAAATCTTAGTTTATGTCAACTATAATGATGCGGTTGTCAAAGGACAGCCGCCGCGACCACGGTCCAGCTTTTTGCATAATTACGTCGATGGAATGCCGTCCCTTTAATATGATAACAAAGAAAGATGACCGACTATATGATTGTTGAAATTTATAGCCATCCTCAGCAAGAGATGTTAGCCGCTGATTGTGCGAACTATGGAGTCTTGGGAGCCGTTGCTCCATTCTTGATATTCCGAGCGCCTGTTCTCCCTATATCTTTCATATTTACATGAGTCCATATTTACAGACGACGATTTATATTGCTAAGTTCATAATTTATAAATTTAACAATATCCCACTTAGTCTAAACATGGGTTTTATATTAACTTCACGGTAATCGTGGATCTTGTAAAGAGCGCAGACATAGATTAGGTGCACGAGAGTGAATATGTCTATTGGCCTGTTCGAATTGATAAACAACATGAAATCAAAGATAGCGAAACCCTCCTTAGCGTAGACCACGAGTTATATATTTTCGTAACGCAATCCATAAGAAACACTACAATAATCGTACATTTCTCTTGACAATGTTCCTTTGAATAAAGAGAGTTAAGGCGAACAGATACAATGTCGAAGATTTGTTTACTCAGCGCTAAGAGGCCAGCATTGCGTGATTACCTCCTCGGCGCGACTGCTTGAAAAATAGACTTTCCTGCGCAGAAATATAAGGAGAAATTTGCTGTATTGCAAACACAACTCTGTATCTGTGTGCAGATAGCGCACCGCCTCGCAGCCGCTCTTGTGGGCTTAAATTAGTACGTACTCAAATGTCATCGTTCACTATGATATCGCAATCAAAATTGACGTGGGAAATATGCTCGTTTGAGACTGAGGGCACGCAGCTGATGTCGATAAATTGTACATTAAATTATATCAATCGCTCTGTTAGATACCGACGTTGCATAATTCAATCATAATGCTGTCAAAGTATGCGCCGCTGCCCTTACTGCGCCGTGTGCGCAGGTTATGAGCGAATGTCTTAAACATTGAATATGGAGAGCGGCGATAATACATTATGGCTCGATGCTAGTAAATGAATATGGGATGTAAAAAGTGGTTTCTACATGTCATAATAACTGGAAAAGCTAAAGCAATCGAACAGGTAGCTCACAGTATGCAGTGTCCGGGTACGCATGCGGGATGCGAGCTCGATCACCACCACCTTCCTGTTTTAATATCCACTTTTTATACACTACACTCACCTGCATTAATTTAGCTGAGTAGATCAAATTCTGCACAATAACAGTACCGAGGTAGCCGTCAGTAGTAATAGAAGGAACACGACCTTATCCACGAAGGTACATAATTTGGTAAAAGGCACAATTGAATCCAAAATTATACTATAAAAAAACGATATGGCTTCCACTTTTTCACGCTTTCCACTTTAAAAGTAGGCAGATAGCCTCAATCTCAAATCTAATTTTGCATTTCTTGTAACGATTGCATCAGCAAAAAATAAGAAAGAAATGAATTTTGAAGCGTGCATA
Organism: Mythimna loreyi; assembly: GCA_029852875.1. Taxonomy (NCBI): domain Eukaryota; kingdom Metazoa; phylum Arthropoda; class Insecta; order Lepidoptera; family Noctuidae; genus Mythimna; species Mythimna loreyi. The sequence continues at coordinate 10,807,191 of CM056786.1, forward strand.
CAAGAAAACGTATATTTACTTTGCTGATACAATATATTTGTTATGTATCGCGATCTGAATATCCCAGAGGCCTCGTGATTGTATTCTCTTATAAAGAGCCAGTACTCGACTTACAAAATTGACATCCAAATCAGATTAATCCAATCAATGGAAATTTATGACGCACCGGGGAGCTCGCTCCGTGCCATTGAGAGATCGGCGCAGGCCTTGCTAATCAGCTCCCGACCAACAAACTATAACCTACCTGTTGCTTGCGCCGCATCTTTATCCTGCTTCAAATGCTCTCAAACGAAGACATCTTTAAACTAATTAGGCAGCTTCACGTATAAGTCCATGGGTAATTTGAATTTTGAAATTGTGTACATTTTCAAAATCAATACCCACCCGTAATGCTTGTTGTGGTATTGCCATGGACGACAATGTCACACTAAGCTTTTCGGTTTAAAAATTATTCGGAAATTTGCCAACGTCTTCGAAAATCACACAACGTGTGTTTTTGCGGCAATTACAGAGACGTGCGGAGCGGTCGCCTTCTTTGCAAACATGTCTTTGATTTATATGTCTGCTTTCGGCTCACGAGATGAGAGTAAAATATGAGCCGACCCATCAAATATTCAGCCTTTTTGGGACGCGGGAGCGACTCTTAATGCTCATTATAATAAAAATACGATAGTTCATACTGAAATATATATCGTACATGTTGCCTACGTTGGTATGTCAGTCCCATTTTGGAAGTTAGCAAATCCTTATTCGTGGATTGAACCATTTTGATACTGCTCTTAAATAAATAATTACGTATGTGATTTTTGGCTTCACAAAATAGGTACTAGATTAAGACTAGATAGGTATGCTCTGTACGTCGAAAGCGACGCGGTGAAAGATGCAAGCAAAAATCCATATGGTTTTATGATGGATTGGGCCTCAACGCCATGGGATGGGTGGAGGGGAAAAGTGGATGGCCTGAAGTGCGCTTGCCCACTGGTGGATGGATGTATGTGCTGTTAAAACACTAATACTAAGATAGGTGTACGATAGCAAATTACTTGGATGTCATGCATCACAAATATTATTCTGTAATTAGAACGTTTTTAGCAACACACATCGAATCCCACGACAACTGTAGAACTAAGCATTGCTACCATTATTCGCTGTTATGTTTTTAACAATGCACGTGACTGTTTCATTAAGTTTACTAAAGCAACAATATGTATTTTACGGAGCCTGCAACCATTAGCTCCTTCAAAATATACTTATCAAAAAATGAAAAAGTAGGAAAACCAGTGTCAGGAAAATAAGAACATCACTAAGTGAAATACATAATTAAATAGCAGATAAAAAAAAAAATTTTAAGCAAGTAACTGATCTGCATTTTGATCCGAGTTGAAAATCATAATCATCATCTTCCTGCCTTTGTCCCGTACTATTTGAGGACGGCGCAATACGTTTTTTTTTCCATTCTCTCCTGTCACCCGTCACGATATCACTAACTCTTTTTTCTTCCATACCCATCTTTTCCAGTTGAAAATATTAATCGCAAAAATATTATTTCCTTTTCAAGTATCAAGACACTTCGATCTGTTGGAGACAAGTTGGTTATATTTCATCAGGACTTGTTGTCACATGATCCGCGGGGAGATTCATCTTTAATTGGGTGAACCGGGCCATTCTGCCCCTTTACATTGTGGACCTTTATTAGAAGCCTGGCTGGGACAATGTCATACCTACCTGTACGAACCGACGAGAATCAGGTTATTCTTTAACTTCGAAACATATTAGTATGTATTTTTAGCGCGATGGGCTTTTGTCGTGTGACTTATTTTGAATATAAATTAAATACCACAATGGTAAACATTTGAGTGATGGAGTTATTGTACGCGTCATTTTTAAAATATGTGTGAAGCAATTACGTACAGAGAGAGAGCAGTGGTGACCGAGTCGAGAGCAGTGGTGGCCGAGTGGTAACGGCCCTGACTTACGTGTTGTAGGTCGCGGGTTCAAACCAGCCAGGCGCATTACTTTGTGTAATTTATTTCATCACCACTGCTCTCAAAACGGTGAAGGAAAACATCGTGAGGAAACCGGCATCTCCTAGAACCAAAAATTCGAAGACATGTGACATCCACCAACCCGCACTGGGCCCGCGTGGTGGATTACGGCCCATACCCCTCTCTTAGAGAGGAGGCCTGTGTCTCTGCAGTGGGAACATTAAAAAAGGCTGATGATGAATTACGTACAACCATTCGTCTTGGTGGTCATTCGTATATTTTTGATCGTTTCTTTTAGTCAGACGCCAGAATTCTAACCATCAGTCTATCCAAAGAGTATCGTGTTGTTCTGTAACTGGGTTGTGGATTTCTGATAGGTATTTGCTCCATTCCATGTAAAATACGGATATTAAGCCGCATCCAGTTAGTCTGGGAGCCGACCGAGGTTAGGAAGATGTGTTATTAAGTACAACTCATTTTTAAGAACTTTGAACATGGTAGGGTAGACCGAGGCGAATCGGATCACGGGGCGAATCGGATCAAAATAAGAAATTTGCTGATAATTCAAATACTGCATTTACATAGAACGCACTTAACCGTCGTTTTGCGTCTCTCCCCTCACCCCGCATCTCCCGCCATAGGCAGTATTTCGATCACGCTTGTGAATCAGTGTCGAAGCCACTCATAAGCAAGTCAGTTGTTTGTGCATGTCGTATTTTTGGCGAGATTCTAAGGTATGTACTTACGATTTACTTGTGTCATATTACGGATTTGTGTTAAAAATCAACTATATTGTTGTATTTTGCTAAGCAAGGTGTCTATATTAGAGAACTAATTCGCTTTTACGTATAATGTTAGAGGTAAACGTATAAAATATGTATTTCTAAGGTCTTGATTATGGGGCTAATCGGATCATGTCGTCAGGGGTCAATCGAATCACGCTTTTAAACTAATTTATTACATGTCTGAGGTTACTAATTCGTATTTATTCATTTGTAGATGGTTCGCAGGTACAAAAGAAAGACTAATGCTGGAGATTGGTCTCAAGAAAAAATTAAAGAGGCTGTTAATAAGGTCCAGAACAAAGAACTGACCATACGTAAGGCTGCTGAGATTTTTGAAGTACCGTTCACGAGCTTACAGAGTAGAGTTTCTTTGGCCGATGTTTAAAATTGATCTCGTTATTATTTTTGTACTAAATCCAAAGCTATAATGTTAAGAAACTTATAATTTTGTTATATATTGTGTATGATCCGATTCACCCCGACGATAGGGGCGAATCGGATATTTTTCTTTTTTTAGTTTTTAGTAGCTGACTAAGAAAATATGAGTCTGATTTAAGTTTTTAAATGTTTATTTCATAGCTGATTTGTACTTCTTACGTTTTAATCAATAAAAATATCATTATATATCAATTTAGTATGATTTTCTCACCCTCAAAGAAAAAGTGATCCGATTCGCCTCGGTCTACTATACCTGTCATTATTAATTACATAGATCGGTGAGCCATTTGTTTAAAGCTACGACTCTCGCTCCAACATAAGCGGCAGAAGTTATTGAAAGATTTCCTCTCGCTAGACGTAAGGTGGTAAAAGTTATTGGATGATCTTCTCACACTCCACCGAAACCAAGAAAAATTCACATATCACACTAAAAATAAATAATTTATCTGCTTAGGTTCAAAAGAAGTTCAGATCTATAGGTAAATATAAACAAATAACAAATAAATAAATGGTAGAATATACATTCCTACACGGCCAGAACTACACGCTACATTCATCATTGTTTCGACGATAATTTTAGACTCAGAGTCTTTCAAGTGCTAAATAGCTTTTCAGGCGTAAATACCTAGATAGCAAGATAATTAATTTGAATAGTTTTCATATGTTGCCTGTTAAGGCAGTAAATAATTTAGCCATGTTCACACAAGGCTTGGTCACATCACAGGCATGGTCACGTCAGTCGGCGACCATTACGCCTCTGTCATCGTTGACTCGTGACGCGCAATTAAAATCAATATTATAAGGCTATAAATATTGATTTTAATTGCGCGTCACGAACACATAAATAAAAAGCTGACATTTTTCAACATGATGGCCGCTGCCAGTCTTCAAATAAATCATGGCGAGTTATGTGATGGCGAATGTCAATATACTCGACGTGCCTTCAATGGAAACCACGTTGGGATCGTAAGTCTATATGTGTTTACAGTTATAGCATATCATCAGTCTTATAATGTTCCCACTGCTGGGACTCAGAACTCCTCTCTAGGAAAGGACAAAAATATTTAAACTTTCCCAAGAGTCCCAGGCGAACGCCGGCGTTCGCACACCTGTTGTTATTTAATTGTTTCTGTAATTACAAGATCGAAAGATTAAACAAAATATGTTCTACTATATGAAAGTAGAAAATTATCATCATTAGAAAACATGAACATACGCATAGACAAAAAGTTTATCTATGATCATGGTTTAGGTACCTACTCGAGCACCAAGTTTCATCGAAACCAAACGGCTAAATGAGCCGTTAACCTAAAATATACACACAAAAATTTCGGCTATATAAAATTTTATACAGACGAAATTTTTGTGTGTATTTTATTGAGTTTGATTATAGCTTTTCCCAGTGGCATCCCCAGCGTGAAAGTAGGAAATATATAACCTATAATACTTAGTAATAAACCAGGATTCTACCGGTGAAAGAATGTTTAAAATCGATCCAGCAGTTTTTAACTTTATTCAATGCAAACAAAAAAATAAAAAATATCACTTTTTCCTCTAGGTATAAAATATAGGTAAGTAAGGCAATTCCGTAATGCCCATATCTAAGCATTTAGTTAGCTAATAGGTACTAAAATTACTGTTTTTTTTTTATTTTAAACTAGCTTCTGCCCGCGACTTCGTCCGCGGAAAATTATGAAATCCCATACAACTCCCCCCCCCCCCCCTTTTAACCCCTTACAACCCCTTTTTCGCGATAAAAAGTAGCCTATGTTTTATCTCGGGGTCTAGAATATCTGTATACCAAATTTCATTCAAATCCGTTCAGTAGTTTTGGCGTGAAAGAGTAGCCTGACAGACAGACAGACAGACAGACAGACAGAGTTACTTTCGCATTTATAATATTAGTTAGGAAGTTAGGATTTTTGAATGACTATCATTTGACCACTATCTCTCCAGATGGTTAGTAATGATAGGTGTAGTCGTGATGTTAAATATTGGGCTTCGGGATAATTAGAAAGATTAAAGCTTTTTTTTTTTATGGTAGGTGAAAATCATCCAATGACGAAGCCCGCTCTTGGGCGGAGCGGGAGACCAGTGTCAGACTCTTACTGACTAAAAAACCTACCCCGTACCTTCCTTGCCTTATTCCTGTAGTCGAGGTAACAGTTTTCCACCACCCTCTAGGCTCCAGGAGGCTTCGACCCTGAAGGGCCCCTGCAAGAAAGATTAAAGCTAGAACTACATTGCGCGGACGCCGTTTTGGGCGCGTCTGGCTTAAAAATTTTATATGGAAATTACACTTAGAAAGCGTAGAAAAATACATTTGACCCAGGCTCTGGGACGCCTGGAGCATCCTAGGTGTGTAAGAGTGTACTTTCCATATAAAATGTATGAAGATGGACGCACCCAGTATGGCGGAGACGTGAGCTTGCGGACGGTGAGCAATGGGTAGCTCGCTGTCCGCCCATCCGGTAACCGTCCGGACCGAGCCCAAGTAGTCGACGGCTCGCACTGTTCCCGCGCGCCTCAGGGAGTTGTCAGCAACTGTAGGGGCCTAGCAGGGTCGAAGCCTTCTGCAGAAAAGGGTTCATGCGAAAGCGGAACACCGGGGCCCTGGAACTAAGGCTGGAAGGAACGGTGGGTCGTTTAGTCAGTACCTAGAAATCTGATACTATCTCCCGCTCCACCCAAGGTCGGGATTCGTTATTCGATGATTTTTCCCACCATGAAAAAAAAACAGTATGGCGGACTTCCACGCAACGTAGTTCTAGCTTTACCGTACCTCAGGAACGCAAGGAAAACTGTAAGATTGAAGTCGGTTATATCGCCAGTGGGTGGGACTGTCCCTTTCAATAGACCTGATGAGGAAGAAGTTATTTCATGATTTTACATTACTATAAAAAATAGCGTTGATGTCATTTACAAACACTAGAATAACATTGTTGCAAGAAGGGAGGAATAAAAAAATCCACGAACTTTACCTTGTGTAGTTTTTAATTATGACTTCTCCCGCTCTAGAGCGAAGCGAGTGTTAAATTTTTATTGACTGAAAAAACCACCAATATCCCTTTCAAAAGTCAACTCATGGTGTAAATTCAGCTCTGCTGGGTTCCTACGGTTTTGCTGGCATCTCTTTGAGGCGTGCGTGGAACCCTACTTGCCTTGGATGAGTCGGGCTCGGTCTGGACGACCGGACGGCAAGGTACTCATCGCTCGTCGATCCCAAGCACCTTGTGTCTTTGTGGTTGAAATAATTGTTTCAATAAAACTCTCACTCATTTTAATAATAACGACTTATTATTGAGATATTTATTTAACAAGTTTCTAATCAAGGGCCCGTACACCAGGTCCTTAATGGAATATGAAATTAAATGTAAAACCTCTTTGGTCATAACCGGTATGGAGTAATCCAAGTATTCTAACAAGTTTAGCTTTGTAAGATACTATTAAAGCATCAAGTTATTCATTGCTACATGGAAAATATTCCGTGAAAAATTAATTGATACCAAATGTAGTAACGACTGGTGCTCAAGCTGGGATGCTAAAATAGTACGCAATGGGCCATAGATCACTTGTACTAGTTTTTATCTCGACGATATTACTATATTAGTACTGTTACGTATACAGGTAAATATCTAAGCTGAAGATGAGTTTACCAAATCATTACATAGTATAAAACAAAGTTGCTTACCGCTGTCCCTATGTATGCTTAGATCTTTAAAAGTAACGGATTGTGATGCAGTTTTTTTAATAGATAGAGGGATTTATGTGTATAATACATGCATACCTAATATATTCAATATCAGTACCCGTGCGAAGCTGGGGCGGGTCGCTAGTGTATAATAAAGCATTACCCACAACTATCCATTTTAAACATAGACAGCTATCAGAGAGATATCATCTAAGTTACAGAAAGTTACGATACGAACAAAACTTTCTCATGAGTGAAACTTAAACAGCTTAAAGCAAGATGCGTAATAATAAAAAGGCATTTAATTCCTCACGCACCAAGACGGAACCCCGGAGTAATGGCACGGGGAGGAGAGCGCGCAAACGTCAAAGATTCTTAACTAGGACGAGTTAAACGTATGACGGTTGTAAATTTCATGTCGCTTATTCAATTAAGAGTCGTGGATTGAATGACATAAAACTTCTGAGATAGTGCAATAAAATACTTGGCAATTACGGGTCAGCAAGCAGAGGCTCAGTGCCTGCCGCGGCCCGCCGCACACGCCAACCGACACCGCGTTTACTCGAACCGCCACTCTGCCCAACCGCCATTGTGATTTTGAATGTTCACTTGCAAAAATATACGACAACCAGCCGCAGATACCCTCCCTCGGATAAAGAGGAGAGTTGTGTTACGTGCTTTACGCCTAATAAAATACATTTGTGTGAGCTTTGTCGTACAATAACATTCACTAAGTGCATACACCTATATTTGCATTTGCTGTGCATGCCTTTGTTTTAGAGATCCTGTCACCGGCTAATTATAAATGCAATAAGATTTTATATGGTCGCGTGAAATTGTGATCGTTATGTTGGATACCTAAGACATTTGCGATATATTTTTTCACTAGCTTTTGCCCGCAGCTTCGCCCGCGTACATAAAATATAGCCTATGTCACTCAAGAATAAAGCAACATTCTATTGTTGCTAAATTTTTTCCAATCGGACCAGTAGTTCCAGAGATTACCCCTACAAACCAAAAAATAGAAAAAACAAACTTTACCTCTTTATTATATTAGTGTAGATAATAAATACACTTGTCCTAAATGACGGAAATTCAAAGCAATATATACGGTTATAATTGTGCCAGGCATTTTTTATCGCATAAAATCAAATACAAATCAACACGTTTTGAAATCCCTGTCAACTATTTCCTTGTTATTCTCAATAAGACCATTGTATGGAAATCTCAACATAATGATAATCATTAAATTTCAGTCATGATGGCGCTCATCAAACTGACGTTAAGTTATGATGATTCTCGGTATCGACAAAAACATATCGATGGAGCCTCATTATTAAGTTTAATTATGACAGTTCGCCATATATGAATGGTTTACTTGGCCGTGTCTGCGGCCAGCCGACTCAAAAAACAGGCATTCGTCCCATAACAGTTCTCCTATATAGAGCAACTTGGCAACTTATAAAAAAAAACTTTGTAGTGGCTACCTACATTATCTTAGACCCAGCGATGTCAACGACTTTTGATAACAATGTCAGATAATGTAGCATTTTTTGCATACAGATGTGTCCGCGTAGAAATCGGGCTGAATAAGGACAATGATGTCGTTTGAGCGATAGGTTTGCACATTAGTCCGTGTATCGGTATGTCGCAAGGCGTCGCATACATTAGTAGATTTCGTCTGCTAGTTTTTATCGATTCTTATGTCCAAATGTGTAGTAAGGACCTGGGCGGCTGGACGACCATGTTTAATTGCAGCTATTAGAACAGATGGCTTATTCATTTGTAGAGCAGTCGGTCGTTGCGCTCATGTCGTAAACTGGCGATTCGTTCCCGTTCTGATGTTATTGTAGCGTTTTGTCTATGCTCCGCCATTTTATTGGGCCATTTTGTTGTTTCTCTGCTGAACTTCTAAACGTGCATGCATCAATGTGTATGTTTTAGTCATAGTGGCCGTTTCATCTTTGTTATCTAGGCGTGTGTTAAGAAAAACAATTCGATTATCTAATGACCGTAAATACCCTTAGTATTTGCGGTTATCAAATAATCGAATAATTTTTGTTAGTACGTAACCTACGTACGTATTGATTAAAAACGAGTTTAAAAAACCAGCCAAGTGCTTTCCATATCTATATAACTTTTTGAAAATGAATTTTATTCTGTTTTCAGTATTTATTGTTATAACGGCAACAAAAATACATCATCTTTGAAATCTATGATGAACTTTAACTTTTTAATAAAATTGTTCATGAGATACAGCCTGGTGACAGAGGTTTTATGTAGCTTAACATAAAATATCTTGAATGTAAGGTACCTCCTAACTCTACAAATACCGTATCAAAATTATGTGCTACACAATTTAGAATTTTAGATCGTAATTCTAGTGTCCCGGAGGGATAATGTTTTAGCTGGAGGACTGCTGTCGACATGGTATGTTTCGTCGTTCAAAACAACTCAATTAACATTTTCATTGTGGCTAATTGTAGTGATAAGGACATGTAACCACTGTCACACCTCGTCAATGTAGACACAGCGCTGAGGGGGACAGTGTTCAACAGTAAGTGACCAGCTTCTCTTATACTAGGTAGGTAGTAAAGGAAATTATGCTGTAAAGACGTATAAAAGTGATTTTAAAAACGTATATGTAAAATAAATATCATATTTAAAGGTGGACAAACCTACTGAAGGCCGCAGGAATCCGTGGATGCGAGGAATATAAGTGCTGTCAATGTGACGTTGTTAGAAAGAAAGAAGAAGACGGAGAGAAAGACCAATGTCTGACAGAAAACGTCTTCAGGCTTAATAAAGACGGGATATTTCCCTATGTAAAAATAAGGTGTCAACTATTTCGCAGTTGTCTTAAAACTTCAAATCCATACATATTCACCTTTTCAGCACTACTCATAAACATGCAGAGACGTTCACCCGCTCTGAATAAATGAACTACAACTCAGGAGTGTAGGTTGTCATCATTATACTACATTTAAATGTCAAAACGTACATAATAAGTGTTGCACTTTGCATGAACATGTCCACGACCTATTCGAATTCAATTTTGCTTACGTGAGTGGTAAAAATAAATAAAGGCGAGTGAAGCTATGATACGAGCCGGGTTGCGAGTTATAGCTCCCCGTGCGACGCGGCGGTCGTTCAATTTCTCTAATTAATTAACGATCCTTTAGATAACACACGCTGACAACCTTATTTGTGGCGAACAAATCTTTCAAACATAAATTTTAGTGTACACGCTCTAAACTTGTAAACTCTATGCACGTCTAAGTATCTACATGTACCTACGAGGCCCGTAAAAGATAAATTTATTATCCTACCAGCAGGTAACCGCACTCCACTGTTACTGATAATTCACACAAATTATATCCCACGATCAAGGAACCCGTTGTCGCGAATCACATATTTAGCTATTCCCTAAATGTAATCTTTACTAATCCACATTGCATGGTATATGGCGTATTCGCAACAATGTATCCGCGTTTAGAAAAGTGCGTAATTGAATATTCACACGGCGTGTACGCGACCGTTCTCGCACTAAATATTCGTGAAAGATTCACCCAACAATTTACATTTGTCACATAAATAAAAGAAGCATGCGGCCTCATTAGGCGACAGCACGCCGAGCCGTACCGCTCCGCTCCGCCCCGCTCCGCGCCGCGCCGCACTGCTGCCGTGCACGCCGCCGCGCCGCTACCGTGTCCCACTCCTCACCAATAACGTGTATTTGTCAGGAAATTTCCACATAATTGCTCAGAGCTCAGGCGACTCTGATTATTTTATTCATTCTTTTCCTAAGGGTTAGAAGGGTTAGCACGATTCGATACTTAGCAAGATGCACTGAGAAATCAGATGAAAGACGGAATTAATTCGTTAATCCATTTTACGTTTTTTCTGTGGCTTTTTTATCAGCTTTAATAACTTTTTTGGTTTAATATTTTATTTCGACTAAGTGGTAAAGGACAAACTCTAAGATTCTATTAAGTGTATAATTTATTTCGGGCTTGCACTATCACTGGGAGAGTGTCGTGGGCCGGAGGGTCGTGCCCATCATGGCGCCACTATCAGCGCTGGTATATAAGCATCGGTCAATTTGTTCACCGCCCGCCTTTATCTTTTATGAAGATTTTTTGTCATCCTATTTTTCACTACAGACAAAGTTATGAGGTTTTAAGAGAGGTATACTTTTATTGCAGTAATTAAGATATGAAGTTATATTAGAGCTTTTAACGTGAGCGAGATTTATCCGAGCCGTATATTTTTTATGTTCATAACTTTCTGTCCAGGTAATTTGACTTCTATCTACGAATTTAATGACTCGCTTGATGAATTTATTGCTTGAATTAAATTAATTCGATGTGCATATTCGATTAAAATGCGTGCTGCTATTAGTTTAAAAGAAAAGTCTCTATGTGTCTATAGTTGGAGCTTATTGTAAACGAACGTGTCAAATATAAAGCTCTGGAAATGCGAAAGTTATTCCAATTTGCACATAGTTGGGCGAGTTGAGTACAACTCATTGCTACGGTCAGAGGATCCCTTCTCAGTGTCGCAAACATGTCACAACCGAATTCGTGACAGTAAACAGCCGGCCGGTGGCATCAGCATGCAAAGGATGATATTATCGACAATAGGCGTTATAAATCTGAACCGCGGTTAGCTGCCATATTGACACGGTTCAGTTTACGACCTTGGGAACGGCCAGTCTTGGACCTGACCGCGAGAACCCCATCGATGTAGTGATAGCTACGTAGAAATGAGAAAACGGTATTCACTCATGTTTTAGGTATCATGATTTCAAAATACACCTATGTAAGTAGGTCAGTAATTTACTGTATGTTAAAATTTCTTAATGTAGATACTTAGTGCTGAAAGGATTTTTTTGATATGAAAGGACACAATCTTTAAATTGTATATTGCAAATTAGAGCTGTACCTCTAATTTGCGAAAAACAAATATCAGAGAGTGTTAGCCAAAAACTCAGCATCACTAAAATTTAATTTTTCAGCGGTATCTCTAGTTCTATGCCTTTAGTTCTCACAGGACCGCCTATACTGATCTCCTCCAACATTCGATACCTCGTATTTTCAAGGGGATGGCTAGGCAGACTAAAATGTAACGCACTGAATTAACTCAGGATGAATAAAATGGTGACAGGTGGCACCACTTGCAACTCACGAAAGTCCCCCAAGTGGAAGGGGAAATCTACAAAACCGTAAGTATCAGAATGTTGGGCTGTTAAAAAGACAAATGAAAACAATTGTTAGTAGTGGAGTTAAGAATATCAAAATGAATCGAAGCAGTGAAAAATTAGAATGTTAGAAGAAGTTTGAAAGTTGTGCCAGTGACTGAAAAGTTGAAAAGAATCATCGTATGTTCATGTAAAAAGAAAAGATGAAGTACATGTTACTGAAAGAGTTTTATGAGTATACATGTAGGTGGATTGTTTTTGTATGGTGGGAAGGAAAAATCATCTGATGACTTGGGCGGAGCGGGAAACAGTGTCAAACTCTTACTGACTAAACGACCCACCCATTCCTTCTTAGCCTTCATATCAGGATCGGACCTTCCTTTCAGAAACCAGACCGAAGCCATAGTAGGCTTCGACCCTGCAGTTGGGCCTCTCCATTTGCTGATAACTCTTTGAGGCGCGCGGGAATAGAGCGCGCCGTCGACGACTGGCTTGCTCTGGACTGTTACCAGAAGACCAGATGGCGAGCTATCTATTGCTCACCGTCCACTTACCCATTGCTCGCCGTCTGCATACATATGGATGGAGTGATGGTTGATAGGATAAAATGGATGAAAAAATGTGTTACCCTCAAGTAAAATGGGGCAAGAGCACGAAGATACAAATACAAAAGGCAACAAACATTGGTTGGTCACAAGCTTCTGCTAATATTTTCGCCTGTGTAAGGAGGAAACACAAGGGTATATACTCCTCAGATAAAATTTCATATGTGCTATTCTAGGACATCATCTATCCATGTGTTAAATTTTATCCAGTAGGTACCAATCTCACAGACGCATACAAACTTTCATCTTAGTGTAGATTTTTTGTAGAAGATGGGTCACTGAATAAAATCCACCTGAGTTCTTACAGCTGTGTTTCAGGGTCACAGTAATTCTTTCAAGTATTTTCGCAGACCTCTGTACCTATCCGTTGTTTTATTAAAAAAGTTGTATCGTCATGACGACGCTTAAAACAAACGCTTTAAGCGCTGATATAAGTAAATAATCTTCAGGTCGTATGGTCCAAATAGACACACGTAGTTGGAATTTAAAATTGAATAATTATGAGCACAAATTCTCTTATAATAAAAACTCTCCCATGACAATAAAATATGCTTGAAGACAATGATTGAAAATACGCCTCACGAATAAAAATATAGTCGTTAATAATTCTTATAGCGGTGGACTTATCATTGCTTAAATAACTCGACAATAGGTACGAACTAATAAAATATTCTATAAACATTGTGACGGCTCGCAATACAGACGCCGAACAACGATTCTGTGAAGTCGTTTGGAAAGCAGGCTGTGATTTGCAAGGTCACGCGTATAACACGGATGTTCCCGATATTGAAATGTACAGACGTGCTTTATTCACCTACATATGAACACATGCAACTTGAAAAGATCCAAGCCAAGCATTCATCTCTTTATTAAAATAAACCTTATATGCGGCACGGAAGTCATCGTTTCGTTCGGTGAAAACTCGCCGCTTGAACGTTGCCCAATGCGACAGTAGTATGAGAATCAAATACTCATATTGAATACGAAGCAGACAAACGGTACGACACTTCGTATGGTAAATTCCGTATTGCGAATTATTAAATTATTTATGCCGCATATCGCGGTGCGCCGACTACCGATCGCTGAACCACAATATCGGGAATCCCTGTTCGCTACTAATGCAATAATTTGGCGTATTTTGCAATCGCGTATTGAATATTGAATAGTTGGTAAATAGTTTATGTTCTGAACGTGGATTTCAGAGTACGTGATCCGGCGCGGCGGCTCGTTGTGAAATTGTACGACACACGGATAACATACGTTAACAAGTGGTCGTTTCGAATAAAATTTTATGTTCTCGTTGTGTTTAGATTTATAACAGATACGCGATGGATCTCTCGATATGCAGTGCATTACGGCACTGCGCCACATGCGCTGCCGACGTAGGCATCAACCCGCTCGACACAAACACTGCCTACGTCTTACATTATTATTTTAGTGCTAAAACACCTATTATAACTTTATTGCGATTGAACACGACACGCTATTGCGAGTATTGCGACCCACGAATTAGTCGAAGTGTGGTTTTATTGTAGAAATAAGCGTGGATCATATCAACGTTTGAATTCAAGTAAAGGTGTTCACAGACACGAGAACGCCATTTAATCCATGAGCTTAGATATGGCACAAGATTTCTGTGTGACCTTATTTCTAAGTCAGATGCAATAACGTGGATAACTCGGATGATTGACTGACTATTGATATAGCACTGAACCTCGTCAACAAGATTATTGTGGAAGTCTATGTCATTTATTTTTTAGTTATTTCACTAAAAGTAAAACTTACAAAATTCTTAAGTCTCAAAACAATTAAAGCTCAAAAAAAATATTGATTTATACTTTTTTTTCTCATTTTTAAACTCTCTGGCTTCTAAACTAGGTGTATGTATTGTGGTTATGAAACCATTACATCTTAAAAGATATTTCGTTAAGTTTACGTTGTCTCCTCCTTAAACGATTTTCCAGGTTAACAATTTTCTGAGGTTAGTATATAAGTCTCAAAACGGTAAAGGAAAACATCGTGAGGAAAACGATATGTCCTAGAACGAAAAATTCGAAGACACACGTGTTCGAATTTTCCTTCACCAAGACATCCACCAACCCGCACTGGACCCGTGTGGTGCTTTAAGTCCCGTACTCTATCCTATAGAGAAGATTTGAGTCCCAGCAGTGGCAACATCATAAGGCTGATGCTACGCTATACGATAGGATAATGAAGAAGCAACATGTATATACCAGTCATGGAAAATCGGAGTAAACAGATTTCGATCCAATAAGCCGTGATATTGGTAAAGCTTCAGAGAAACTTCTTAGGGATGTTTTTCGGCTAATATGATTCGTCATTAACCTATCTGAGCTCTTAAATTAATCCAAAAACTATATACTCGATAATTTCAAGTACATCTTATCAGTTACTGCATTAACTCCAATTTTCAGCACAATAAGTTCTCTGTATCGGCGCGATATGTCCTTACAATGATAACGAAGGATATCGCGTGCGTACAATCGCAGACCAAGTAGAAATGATTTAATTTGTTCGCGGAGTGGCTCCGAGGGAGTCGAGGAGTCGCGGTTATAGACCCGTGCCAGCTATCATTTGTAGTTATTTTGAAGACAACATACAGGCAATTAACAGAACGACAATTTGATACAAGAATTGACTTGATCGTGTGTAAAAGCAATAAAATTGCAAAGTTATGTGTATTTGTATTCATAAGCAATTCTATAACAAAAGATGCAAACGTTTAATATTTTTGTTGATGGTAGAATTTCTATGGTATGCACTTAGCAATAAATAGAAGCAAAACAATACCCGAGGTAACAAATTAAAGCGGAAGAATTCATAAACTAGAGGCAAAGAAAACCACAAAATAGTTACAGAAGAAAGTACAAACCAATATCAAATAGTATTAAAGTAAAGTATGAAACTAATAGCAGAAGCAAGCTAATAGCAAATAAAGTACAAACTAATAAAAGAGAAATGTCGAAAAAAGCAGAAAGTAGCAGCAAAATTTGTGCTAACTAGTAGCAGAGGAAAAACCAACTGCTTAGTAGCAAAGTAAAGTAAAAAGTAGTAGCAGATGATTATCCACGCTGACAAAAAAGGATCAGAGGATAGCAGAAACTGGTTATTGCGGAAATTGGTAGCAGAAGAATAAATACCAAAGCAGGCATATCGTAGCAAGTAATGTCCAAACTAAGAGCAAATATAAGTATAGGAACACTCAAGCTGAAAGCAAAAGAAGGATGAAGTTACTAAATATTAAGGTTAATGAAACTGACCGACCGATGATGTTATGGTCCACCAAGAGGACACCAACAGTATTGCCCACGATGTCTAACGTATGATGTTGATAATTATTAGGACCATGCACAAATATTCTCTAAATGAAGTATTTGAGTTGGTTGAGAACTATTGTGTAATATCTGCACGTTGGCGCTGCATTGCGTGACCCGACTCCCCAGTGTTGACTTAATGGAGTGCTCGTGAACAAATTTAAAACACGCCTTGTTATGACTTACATGATTTATAATTACGCTCCTGTGATTGTTAGACAAACACGAAACACTTTATTATTATGAGGGTCGTTTGTATGCTCTACTGAAAATTGTTTCACTCACCACCACTTTATTTTTTTGACATTACATGTAACTTGGTAATTCAAGTGGCAGGTTAGTATTATAAATATTTCATTCCAATTATGATACATTTGTAAGCACATATGTTTGAGTAGTTGTAGCAATGTTTAGCAGAAAAATATGTTGAATTTAGATTAAATATATCTGTGACCATGACTTGAAATCATAATCCTACCGTCCGGATTTCGATCACGAAATTTATAAGTGCCCAAACGTGTGCGCAAATATAGAAGCTCTTTCTGGTTCTTGACTCTCAAGTCCGATGGGACTGCAATCTGACACTATTGGGGACGGATCAGGAGTAGGACTGACGATAGCTTTACGTGCTTTCAACGCACAAAAGTATCACACCGCCAATTTTAAACTTCAGCCAGATACCAAATAAATCCTAATATAAAAATTCAATAACACTTTTCGCCCGACCCGGAAATTGAACACAAGTTCCCACACCCAACAGCTTTCCGACAACGTGCGATACTACCAATGAGTGAGGCTAAAAACATATTGTAATACGAAAAGAGCAAATTTTAACCTTAAAAATAAACAAACGCTGACTAATAAAAGAATAAAATATCTTAGGGTCTCGCAGAGTTAACCCCGAGGCTAAAGCGCGGGCGGCTTGGGGTTCGTAATTGAAAAATAAAAGGCTGTAATAATAGAATTTACATTACGTTCTTTCCAATGAATGACATACCGTCTGTCTTTGTCAGGAGCAGCATTGACTTCAAATACATAAGTATTATTATATCAGCAATAATTCACACCCACCCTATTGTAGATGCCCTTTTTAACAAAAATCTAATTAATGGTTGAGTATGTTATCAAATAATTTGAGAACAAATTGAATTTATGGTGTTTTTTTTCCAATTTTCATATTTCTGTAACCTAGACTAGATACACCATCAACCATAGGTTTGCTAGCAAAGGACGAGGCCGCAAAAGGCAACGGCGCTCACGCCCCCGACGCCGCTCGGATTCCCAATTTCCGGCCACCGTAGGCGCGGGCTTGCGGACTGCGAGCAATGGGTAGCTCCCCGTCCAGTCGTCTGGTAACAGTCCGGACCAAGCCAAGTTGTCGACGGTGCGCTATGTTCCCGCACGCCTCAAGGACTGGTTATCAAATTTAGAGGTCCAACTGCAGGGCCGAAGCCTACTGGGGCTCCGGTCCGGTTACTGAAAGGAAGGTCCGACCCCGGTATGAGGGCTAAGAAGGAATGGGGTGGGTCGTTTATTCAGTAAGAGTCTGACACTGTAGATGATTTTTACCCATCATAAATAAAACGCCCGTAGGTTGTCCGAAAGGGAACCTCGGAAACCTGGGACTCAAGGCAGAAAAGGAACATAGGAGCGGATTTCAGTCAATAAGAGTCTGACCCACCCTCCCGCGCCACCATAGAGTAATGAGAGAACTCTTTGGATAATTTATTACAGTTTATCACCTTAAAAAAAGACTGTAACAAAAACATTATGGAACTTATCTGTAGGTTGATCACGTTTATAATTTAATTTCATCACCTATCGTTAAATAGAAGCGCAGAACAAAGTCAAAGCAAGCCAACATTTTCGATCACATACCAAAACGGAGTTCCCAAACATTTGTATGCAGATATTACGGTACAGTAGGATTGTTTCGTGCATCGCCCGACATTTCCGTACAATAGATTGGTCGAGGCGTGGTACAGCTAGTTAGCCGTAAAGTGAGATGTAAATATGCGCTGGCGCAGGGGTCACACATTGACTATCCTGCATTGGTAGCAGGGAACGTGGTATAAACAACTATGTAGCTACATTTTCTGGAATTTAACATTCTAAGCTTCTTTTTTGAAAGACAGAAGATATCAATAACAGAACTGGTTGCAAAACAAATCAAGCTTTCGTTGCGGTTGCATGAGTAATCTTCACTCAGAGTGACAACTAATCAATACGGACTAGTCAACATAATAAAGTGATTACAACGTCAGTGATCAGAAACAAGTATTATCTTAGATGTTTCACTGTCAATTAGATATTTGTACGGCAATATTTTAGTTGTAGATAGACTCATTAAGTCTCTTACTCACTGGTTTAGTACTCAAATATAATCGTTTACAGACACATGGCGCGGGAGGCGGTCTTATCCGATTGAGAAAATTGATAAACTTGAATGAAAATCTAAATCGAGAATCTAAGTTTATATTCTGTACGCTGCTTTACGAGATTCATGAGTACACAGACGTAGATTAGCCTAACGACACATACATAAATAGAACCCACTAGCAACACTATAATAATTGCCTACTCGCATTTTATCCGTGCTATCATCTGCGAATCAATCAAGCCTGATCCGTAGTGTCTTACCGAGAAAATTTATAGCGTCTTCTCCTACAGATATTTGCATATTATCTTAATGATGAAGAACCACCTCTTGGCCACTTATCGCCTTATATTCCAATTAATGTTGGAAATATGCGGCAGCCCCTCGCGAGCGGTGTTTTATTAACCTTTCATAATGTACGCCCTTTATCGCTTTATATTAAATCGCTTTCATGTGTTACGCTTTTGTAAAGCTATTTAAGTATACTTATTTTATAAGTTTCATTAACCGCTTACATTGAAGACTAGTGATGTATTTCACGCAGCGATTCCAGTCTACTCAACTACGTTATTTAACAAACTTACGTTATTTTGGCATATCACGAGTTCTGGTAATCTCCTTGAAAACTTTGTCGTCAAAAGCTTATTGTGTATTTGCTACATGATCGATGGGCAATTTTTCAAGGATTAGGAAACCAACGTTTTTCACATTGGTTCCTTTTCCGTTTAAGCTAGAATAGTTACGAGTATAATATCATGACGTCCTTCTTTGTTTTTATTTTGCAGGATATTGTATAGGTATACCATCATGCCTCAGTGAAAAACAGCTTCAAAGGTGGAAGACAAGATTACTTCTAAAAACTTTCAACTCGCCTTATATTAAAAAGGAATAAAAAGCATTCATTTCAGGCAAACAAAAAACCCAAATAGCAATCACAAAAAAATCAGAACACATACATAAGGAAAGACGTTTTCAGACACTATCTTTTACCCAGCAACACGTCTGTTACAGCACTCTCCGATATAAGGGCAACTAAACCTCCCAGCAATCATTGCCAGAACTGTATACTTCACGCATTGTCTAGAGTCCTGACCATGAACCAATACAATGTAAAGTATTTATGAGTCCCCGAGGACTTTAAATAAAGTAGATTGCACTATTTCATTAGCGGCTTTATTCGTAGCATTACAAACACTTCAATAAAATATACTTTTATCTGGCAAGTAAGTATGCAAAATGTGTGTAAAGGTGGCGAAGAGGTCCATAATTATTCTGAGCGGCATACGTGCGCAATGGTGCAAATAATAGGCGCGGGCGCATCGGCCGCTCCTGGCGCATACACCTAATTAACCCGGGACGTGACATGCTCGAGATATAAATTTTAAATCTGCTCGAAGAAAAATAAATAGACTTCTGTTCAGTACAAAACAAACAAGAAAGGCAAACGTAGGAACGTTAAAGAATGAGACCGATGGAAAATAATAAGGAGAATCCATTAATGTTGGAATTTCGATATAGGTATTAAGAGATCGAAAGTTTTTGTTTAATGAATTGTTTTAAGACCTTGCTAAAAGTGTATACAGACTTGTAGAATTTATTATTATAACAAAATTTCTAATAACTTAATTAGTAAATTATTTCAAATGTCAAAGATTTCACGTACAGTATAGTCGTTAAATTCATATACACAATAAAATTACAACGCAATTCGTTAAATAATAAATTGCTTCATTAATATATATTTATAAAATGGCTCATTAACGAAATTATTTAAATTAAATTAGAGTTTGTTTGCTACCTACCTGATTCGTGTTACTGATGTTGCAACAAGCAGACGATCGAATGCATAAGTGCATATACGAACATATGCATCAAATTTGCTACAGTAGGTATTGTCATCGATAATTCAATACGTAAACTATGTTCGAATTTCATTTATGTAGATATTTATTTATCACTACCTGCTAACTTTTGTAAATACGAGTAGTTTGATTCCCGAACCAAATCTCAAAGATATTTCTGAGTTGTATTTTTTTTTATAACTTAACTACAAAAAACTTTTACCTATAGACCAAGGTACTTGTCCAGTCGACCTTACTTCATGCCAAATTTCAGGATTCTACATCAAAAGGAAGTAAGTACTCCATAGGTTTCAATTTCCTAGTGAATGTGAAAACTATGAGCTTAAACAATGTTGTCATTCAATTTTGTTAAGCAAATTTTTTTTTTACTTTTGCTCGATCCTAAAAATCTGACTACTTCTTCTGATATCAATTTCAGCTTAATAACTTCACACGTTCCTGGCAAAGTTGGTATTGACAGGCGAATCGACTGACCGCCCAGTGAAAATAGCTCCGACTTAGGAGTGGATCGTCACGAGTTCAAACCCAGTCAAGCACATCATTTTGTATAATTTAAGTGAAGGAATCGTCGTGAGGTAACTGGTATGTTCAAGAACCAAAAATTCGAATACATGTGTCATCCACCAACCCGAACTGGGCCCGCGTGGTAGACTATGCAAAATTTTCCTCCTACAATGAAGGCGTGAGTCCCCGTAGTAGTAACATTTTAAAGTTAATTATGCTTATTATCCTAGGAGATAAAGGTCAATTACCTATCTATAAATATTTAAAATGTCACACTTATCTATTAATTAGTTCAATCTCTACAAAAGTCTCATATCAGTCTCCTACGGTTCAATTATTAGATGCTAATCAAATCTCTCTGCTTTAAATGTGGCGACGGACGCATTTCGTTTCTGTCAACGATCTCTCAGCCATAAGCGAGGAGGCAACTTTATGGCCAATAGTAGATTTTGCATGCAATTTCAAGTTTTTGGCTACAGGTTGTTGTAATATTTATAATAGACTTATACCATCACACACAATAACATGTACCGCGTAAAAAGGTGAGACAGTAAAGTGTTACTCGGCCGAGACAGTAATGTCAGCGAGTTGTAAAGATAAGTGTTTGGCTGAGCAGTTCATACGTACAAAGTATTCTGGCGAGAGAACTGTCTACCAGTGGCTTCACGCTCGCGATAGTAGACAATTATTCCAAGAGTTTATGCCACAAACAAAAAAAAGATTATCTGATTTTGTTTCTTAATTTTTTGACACCGACTTCAGAAATTAAAGTTACTTTAATTTTTTTTTACTTTTTGTTTGAAATAGTTAAAAGTATTCTTTTGCGACATAATATTACTCAATCCAAATAGTGTTAGGTGTAGTAATAAGGTAGTACAGGTAACGTGGTTGTGGTTTTTATGAGGTGGTCATCAACTGACTTCTCCCGCATTAGCGTGGAGCAAGAGGCCGTGTCAAACCTTTACTGAATAAAACTCTCTGATATTTAGATCTACATTAAATTCAAATTAAACCACCTGGCAAACAAACAAAGAAATCATTAAAATCGGACTATACTTACTAACAAATAAGTACATACAAATGCAAGCATATAGAAATATTATATATCTTTGATGTTTAAATTTTAAACAATGATTTTGCTTTACTCACAGTCTATTTTTTCATTAAAGTATTCGCGCAATCTACTTAACATCCTTTCCTATTGCTTTTCCCACTGTTTTCTAATATCGCCGTTACCACTTTTCTCGAACCAACTGGAATGTTCAAACATTCGTATAATCTGAGTGAACCAGATGACATCCTGTATACACGAATGCGATCCATTCTGGCAGTTGTATGGTGAACATAGTAGCAGCTACCGATCATCGAGTGAAATATATAAATCGAAGCGTTATCATCTTCGGCGATCACCGCAGACGGCTGCGGCGGGCTGCCCAGACGTGAAATAAATATCCATTTCCATACTCAAATGTAGGCAGAGTGCAGAGAGGGCGCGGGCGCAGCTCCACACCCGGCGACTGATCTATAACTCCTTATTATTATTTGAATGAGATCTATTGATCCGCGAGGTGTGCAACCCGCAATCCGCTCCGACGACGATCATTTTGTTCGACTGGAACGACCGCTTTTGAACTAACTTGACGTTACAATGGCGGCCACTGACGGCAATGATTTAAAATCTGTTAACAGGACGGTTCTCTTTTTAACGATTGGTATACAATTTCCATAAAAGGTTTTCCAGATTATCTCTGTGTTCGAAATACATTTCACATAATAAGGCATAACACATCGCTACTTTTAAATGACTGCGGTTCTCTCAGCTAGGTCTAATCTAGCGAGAGCGAACAATGATGTCTGAAAACTGCTGTGCCCGGTACTCCATCTCATTGGAAGGACTCATTGAATCAATATCAAACAACGTCGTCTAGTCCCAAGCTAAGCAGAGCTTGTGTTATGGTTACTAGACAACTGATAAACATACTTATATATTTCTAAATACATACATAGGTATCATTACATAGTATAAAATAAAGTCGTCTGTCGCTATGTATGCTTAGATTTTTAAAACTACGAAACGAATTTTGATCGGTTTTTTTAATAGGTAGAGTGATTCAAGAGGAAGGTTTATAAGTATAATACATGCGTAACATATAAGTATTGCACCCATGCCAAGCTGAGGCGGGTCGCTAGTTATAGATAAATTACACCCAGACACAGAACAAATGATTGAGCTCATCACACAAACATTTGTCCTGGGTGGGAATTGAACCCACGACCAGCATAACAGTCAGGGCCGCTAACCATTGGACCAACAGGCAATTCAAATTAAGAGTAAATACAATTTTTTTATTAGTAAAATCTCCTTTTTTGGTAATAAAAATCTTGTGTTATAATTTAAGTAAGTAATGGCAAATATTAATCATAGAAACGAAGTCTGACCATAAATAGCTTCATGAAAATAAGTAATCAACGTTACCTATGCCTATTCAATTAAAAACTTGATAGCGTTATTAATTTTCAGTAATAGTATTGCCCAAGTACGAGTATGTTTATGATCAGTATCTAAGTAATTTTCATTAAAATACCACATGTAACTACGCAATAAATCTGCAATTTAATTTAAAGGTTATTTTTGTTTTAATACTCATATACGTGTCATGCAAATGTATTGTTCATACGTAAAACATGCATAATAATAATGTCATTTATATGCTTTTGTTAGTATCTTACCAACTGTATCAGTCAACCAGGTTTGTAAAATCATCCACCGATATCTCCGCACCCTTGGGTGGGGCGGGAGATAGTGTCAGTCTTCTACTGACAAAAAAATCCCTCATATTTCTTCTTTGCACTGGCGACATTTTCACAATAACCCATAGCCCCAGTAGACTTCAATCCAGCTGGGCTTCTACAGTTTGCTGACAACTCTGAGACGAGAAACCATACATTTGACAAGACGACTTGGGGCCGATACGGCCAGTTTCTGGACGGTCGGATGGCAAGTTATCCATTGCTCGCTGTCCGTCCTTTATTCAATTATTATTGAATTATTTGTGTCCTGAGATAATCATAGAATGGAGTTACAGGAGTTAGTTAACCTTCCCCCTATCATTCGTACGATTTTGTCAATAAATTCATTCGAAACTGAAACAAAAGTATTTTAAAATATAATACGACTAATCATGAAAAAAAAAGTACATATTTTGCATAAATTATATTTGCTAAAACTGTACAAAATTGCATAAATTGGATTTACAATTCAAATAAAACTAAAATAAATCGAAAACACTTTTAATAACGATTGACCTTCGGTACAGTTAGTTGAAGAAGTGACTACGAGTGTCGAGAGAATGGGCACTGCTCGTGCCAATCATCGGTGATAATATAATGGCTCCGGTGCAGGAAGCGCAGTTATTCGCAACAAGCCTCGCGCATGGGGGCTTTTAATCAACACTTTATTGTTTAATGACCCCTCGTCCCAGGCTAAATTAAAAGGGTGACGGCTCAAACCCTATTGACGGATGCGTTATATGTGTGTAGAGTTAGTTGAATATTTGATGATAGATAATAGCGATGCGAGAAGTAAGTGCTTGCGTACCTACGCAAGCACTTACTAAAATATACGAGTATATGTCGCTAGCTGTGAAATTTTAATACGTCAGGCACTTTTGTTTTAATGATTTTGTTAAGTTTTCATCATCAATTTACCTTCAATATTATCATCAACGATTATATCACTGCTTACAAACACTAGCTGTATAATATTAAAAAAAAGACTGTCCTTCAGTCATCGATAACAAAAAGAAGTTAATTACAGAAAAGTGAAGACAAAAAAGAACAAACAGTAAAAAAGTGTTCGTCAATTGAATTGTCTAATTTGGTCATATATTTCTCATCGACTATGTTCCATTCTTCTAGTCATCGTCGGTCATCATTGATTTCGTGCGTCATGTAATTCGTTTGGCCCACATGTATATCTCTCTCCGTAATTTAGTGATGATTTCCTCTCACCCACATCTCACGATTTATTGGGTGCTGATGGTCGTCTGACTTCATGACTTCAGACACCTTTTGTACTTAAAATTGAGGCGATCAATAAGTCAACCATGTACATATGTAATTAGTAAATATGAGTGAAGATTAAAGTAAGTAGCACACGTAATGCGAGCGTCGACGCGTCGCGTGCCTCCCGCTGCTTAAAACGCCGAGCCTACGAAAACGAAGGAGATTATCACATTTTTTTTATCTTTGATATTGTCGCAATAAGTAATTATTTTACTTGAGTAAAGATTACTCAGGATTGAGGCTTGGAAGAAGAAAGGGGAAGCTTTTGCCCAGCACAAGCTTCCTCTTTCTTCTTCCAAGCCTCAGCACAGCCCACACAAAAAGAGCTAATTAATAAAATATATCAAGATTTACCGGAACAAAAATTTACTGAAATATACACAGCGTCAAAAACATCGAGCATATTTTTAAAAATTATCTTCAAAGACGTCCAAAAATAATGAGAGTATAAGCCGCGGTTTCATTGTCCCTTTATAAGGTAAGAGAACTTTAAAAATGTCTCGCAAAATTTCATCGTTTTTTTTTATTTCGGGAATCATTAAATAGATTCTGTCGTTCTAAGGTAGAGACGTCATGTCAGATTTTTACTAACTAAACCCACCTGTGGGTGATTCTTTGAAACCGAGAGAACGTATCATTCATCTGGCCTAGCTTTCGTACCAATCTATTTTGTGTCGTAAGTCACTGGCAAATGAGTGCGTTTGATAAGTTTTGTTTAGTGCTATCGGGGAACATTATTAGTCAGATAAAAATATAAATTTTTATAAAAAAACCAGACGTTTCGTATGCGTGAAAGTATGGTTCTATATACAAATTGTAGCTAAAAAGTGATAATGTCAATCTCTTACGCCTTATGGAAAATCATAAAAGGAAATCTTGGGAAAAGCTATACTTATCAGATTCTAGTCCCAATAGCTTTTTGCTGTGCGTTGATATATCAGCCAATCAATATATCCTTTTATATACATAGATTTTTAATATCTATAAATATTTACGGATCTTGAAGTCTGGAAAGCTTACTATGCAGATTTCCTGTTTTAGCGGATCACTATACCTAGGTAAAAAAAGCCTGTCGATTTCACCAAAAGGGTGATGATGTGTTTTTAAAAACTCCAAATCCAATCAATTCGCAAAATAAAGATAAAACAGATCACTATATTAAAACCTAATGGTGTGCAAATGAATGGCATATCAGATACAATGAAGTCACGCTTTAAATTAAGTTTAATAAAATAAATAAATATCCTTTTTTTTTACAAAAAAGGCAACTCCATAGTTTTCATACGTAGTATTAAAGGCATTTGATCCCTGACTTTTAATGCTTCACCCCCGGCATTAAAATTATGTGTATATTTGTATCACGCTCGCGATTGTAGGGCCTCGACGAGTCGTACCTACAGGGAAACGTACACCGCGCGTCAAGGTCTTCGCCATCCACTTAATGTATTATGATGTATCAAGTTTACAGCACTATGTCCTACACAGTTCTTTGACTTGACTACCTACTGCGATTCAATAAAACATCAGATCAGACTAAACATTTATATTTGATAACAAAAATAGCAATCCGCCCTTGGCGTTAATTACGAGAAACCTGATATCACTCTTATTTTAATGACGAGCCCTAAATTATTGCGCTCTGCAAAATTCTTAATTATATCTCTTAAATTTCTAAGTAAAATTTAGCCTAGAGCGTCGGCAGGACAGCAAAATGATATGTTTGTAAACAACGAAAATTTTACCGTTAGGCGTTAATTAATACTTTTTGATAACAGTCTGCCTGCATATCTATATGGCTATTATAAATAGCAATTTCATCTTTTTAGCAATCGTTTAGGATGGAGAATACAACTTACTATTGAGTTTTTTGAATGAATTATCACATTCTACAAAAGTATACCTTGATTGAAAAAGTGATTTAGAATAAAGCAATATAAACCTTATTGTCACCAAAATACTAGAATTTTAATTTTACACAAGCAAATCTATGGGTACAATGGCGGTCTTATCGCTGACAGCGATACCTATATCCTTAATTGTTTATTCCCAAACTTCGCAAAATTAGTTTTGATGAAAATAATACAACTCTCCTAAGATTAATTAACTGCTCGAAATAAAAAACAGAATAACAAAGTCATGTCGAAGTAGGTGCCTCCCTACGTCTCATACTACATGTCATGCTACGCACGGAATATTAATTACACAGTTCATAAAAGTAACGTTAAACGCTTAGGTAATGTGTTAAAAGGAGCCCATCACCCCTCCAATTAGTCGGATAATGACGGTGTTCAAGTTATTAAATTAATAAGGGGAGGTCGGGTGACGCGACGGTGTCTCGCTCCGGCGTGTCAGGTGGCCGCCAGCTCTGCCGACCCCCGTACCGCACGCGCGACATGTGAAGAAACACATCACCTGCGCACTTTATTTAGTTAGTAATGAAAACCTCGCTCATCCTCATTCACAGATGTATCAAGACAACTAAGTATTCCATCACAAAATTCTAATTCACTAAAAGAGCTCTTACGGAGCGAGTAATTACCGTAAAAGGTCTTAAGCATGAATGTTATGACGGCGCTTATGAAAAGTATTTCACTCCTAGCATAACGAACCTGCCTTTTGAGAATTTGAATGCTCACCACACAATAAATTTTAGGGCGAAAAGGTCTATGGATTTCTTTGCATTTCGCTATTACTTTTTGTTTTGTATGCCAGTCGAAATTATAAAACTCGTATTTACTTATTCAGAACCTTTTTGACATGATAATAATTCAGAGGGAAGAAGTCGAATTTAATAGCAAGTTAAATGATACGTGTCCTGATTGGAAAATGTATGCTTATTCAGGTCGAGCGCGGCTGCCCTCCGCGCCCTCCGCAACCCTCCCCAACCCTCCACACGCCTGATTTGAAATGAATGGTAATAATGGCCGAGCATCCCGTTCGCATCGTTTTGTATGATTATTCCAGATTAATTATTTGTTGGAATTTTGCTGGCTAATTTTTTGGAACGAGATTTTCCCGCTTTGCTTGACGTTTTAATTCTAACTCGTCATGGGGAGAAGATTAATACGTACACTATAGCTATGTAGGCAGGTAGTTGATGAACTCACTAAATATGTTGAATGTCGCCATTCAGAAGAGGACCCATAGTCTAGTTGATTAATAAGATGACATATTGTGTATTGGTTTCGTCGATTTCTTATATTAATTTGGGGATTTGATACTTTGCGTAACTTAAAGACTGGCGTTTACCTTAGACAGGGGATAAGCATTGCTACAGCGTGATAATACCGCAAGTTGATTGAACGGATCATACGAGTCGACAGCGATGTGGAGGAGTTTTTAGAAGTCATATCTAAGATTGTTTTTACTATGTTTTATCTAGTTCAGATCTTATAATTATAATAATTTAAGTGTTTTCATTTAGGTAAGAAATAGGCATTGTGACAAACTGTAAATAATAAGTTGATAAATAATTTAGTGTCATAATTTATTGAATTTTGCCTCCACAGTTATCTTTGTTTTCTTTGGTATTTAAGACAGCCAAGACAGAAAATAAGTTTAAAAGAAACTTTGGTATTAGACTACTACAACATAATACATACTCATTAGTAGAACTCACTTAAATACACCAGGAGCAGCTGGCTCTAGACAAATCATTTTTTTCTTTCGAGAGGGAATCGAACAAATGGTCATGCACTTCCTAATATTACCTATTTTAGATACAATTTTTCAATAAAAGCTTAAAATGATAATAGGCAAAATCGATCGTATGAGTCCTATACCTAGGAACTATTCCTTATTCCTGAAAAATGGCACTATTTCCGTATAATAAACCTAAGAAGCGGGACCACTAGTGAAAAAGTAATGCTGATTTGAAAGATACTCATGCAACTCGATTGGAGAAAATTTTGAGAAAGTGTTTACACCTATATTTTTTATTTCTGGCGGCGACGTCTCCCGCGTGAATTTCGGCAGTCAGACCAAGCGAACACATTACTTGGACAAAAAGTATAACATGACATGTCTATGTCGTGTTATCCATGTGTCAAAGTCTCATGCAAATATGTGCAACCGTAACGAGGGAAAAGATAAAAATAGAGAAAGAGTTACATTCATGTTTATAATATGAGATTTTCAGTAGGTCACTAGTCAAACTATTCTCACAGGTTTTAAAAATCATTTTAATTCGAGTTCTCTCCACTAAAGCCTTCTTCATAAATTAATCTCTCTAATATTGAAAATCGCATGAAAATTCGTCCAGTATTTTTTTATTTTAATACCTACATACAGACAGACTTGGTAGGGACTTAATTTTCCACTAAATAGAGATAGATATAGTATGACAATCGGTAGTACGCACTACATCACTATTGAATCATGTTGTAGCTCGACAGCAGTCCCGGGGGCCCCAACTGATACGAATATGAAATCTTCGCCACCCCTTGATTCCATCATCCATTTGACGGCAAAGTGACACTCGGTTGACCCTGTATCAATCCTGATTTAAGGAAAGTATATAAAAAAATCTTAATTGGTGCGTCACCTATAAATTAAGATATTTTTAATAAATCAAGTATTTTGGACAATCCAACAGAATACTAAAATAGCTCATTAACAGAAGCAATTTCTTTATTTGTCGTTTATTCTAGTTTGTTACGCATTTGCAAATGAAACTCGTTCCTATCAAAGTACACAAGATGCTATTTTTGTTCAGCAAGCAAGCGATGTTTGTGCTCTCTCCTGGTATCTCCCAAGGGGCCTGAGCTGGCACATTCTGACGACTGTACTAAGTAGAAAGATAGCACAGAATTAAGTCGGCCAATTATCCCGTATTGGATTTATTGGTAATCTCTGCACGAATGGGCGCGAGGGTGCGAAGCGAACCAACTTTTGATGATGGCTCTATCGGCATTATGAACAAAGTTGTTGCAATTTTTATGTAGGTGGATTTATTGTTTGCCTTTCCTCTCTTGTTTCGCCCTCAGTTGTGCTCAGATAGATAAAAGAGAGTCCAGAAGCGATTTACTACAAATAAATCAATCTTCCGTCGAAGTATTCTCGTCCGGCTTAGCTGACTTATCGCAGTTAATAACCTTCTCTTTGTTTAGGTTATAGATGCAATTATTTTATACCAGCTTCTGCTAGATGCTTCGCAAGAAAGTAGTTAATTACATATTCCTACGACACTCAGACATAAAGTAGTATTCTGCAGACTAAATATTTTTTTAAAACTGTCTAGTAGTTTTTGTATTTATTCAAAACAAATAACGATTAGTATAAGAAGTATAGACAATGTAATGACTTCACGATAGCGTTAATTGTTGCATTCAGTGTCTACTCGAATGTACCTGATTTTCTTCTTGTTAGTGAATGTGGTTTTTATCGGCAACTAAAATATTCTTAGCAATATTTTTTGTTCTACTGTGAGCTAATCCTAATAAATGCAATATTATTCAAATATTAGACCTAATATGGGTTGTTATTCACTTCAGATTAGTGTAGCCAAGTGTCTCGATTTTCGTGGGAAGCCCCGATTTTCAGGGGTTTGGTTGACACGTGCAGGGTTAACAGGGAACCCTTGATAGGGACGCCAAAAGTCCTGATTTTTAACTAGCCTTCTTGATCAGTCATATTGCTAATTTAGACTGCGCAATAGTTTATAAAAACGCCTATTCACTCTAGCCTTGAAGACACCCAAATTATAATTGGATGGGAAGACCGCAGCAGGCAAATTGTTCCAGTCTTTCGATGTACGCGGAATAAACGACGAAGCGAAACGCTTAGTCCGAACGGGAGAGGTTTCAACAACATAAGCACTGATACTCGCCGTGCGTCGGGTTTTCCGATGAAAGAAATGGGGTGGTAGAATAGCTATCTTACCTGAAAGTTAAGCGTGCTGTGATTGCCGACATTCAACATATTCACACTAAATACATAAATGGGTAAATAATAAAGAAACCAAGAGCCGGATGTGACATGAGCCATAGGAACTCATAAAAACTGCTCTTGTAAAAAGGTTAAGTATTAAAAAAAAAAACAGAATAACACTTGGCTATAACCCAGTGATGCTGAAAATCTAAATGTCATAATACTACTTTTTTCTTCATAAAGGTTGATTTCAACAAAAACCTTGTAGGTATAATACGGTATAATATTTTTAGTAACACTTTTACCCTTGTCCCAAAAGTGCCTGTGAATATTTTTGTGAAGGTGTCAATCCGTATAAAAGAAATTGATATATCGACATAAAAGCAAAAATATGTATATTAGTAAAAAAATGTTAGTGATACGTCATAGCCGTCACACACAGGCATTGCCTCTCGGGTATTCCATAAAAAGTTCGCAACCCCTCCTTGTTGTACTAGCACCGAACTAAAATGTTTTGTAAAAACGTTACCATCAACGGAGGATGCTGGAATTTATTTGGCCAGCGTCCCACAGCGTGTTATTTTACCTAAATTGCGAAATAAGAGTCTATAGAATAGATTTAGGCTAGATAAGTGTTCAACAAAAATACCCACATTATAATTATCAATATTTATTAAGTTATTATTTTTTTCTGAGAGTTGAATAACCTTTAGAAAAATTTTATTTAATTATGATTGTAAAAATAGAAAATTTATTCATTTTATTTGTTACAAAAATAAAGTAACAGCTTATTATCTAATATAAAAAATATGCCTTTGTAGCTAATAAACAAAACTTTTTTTTTTTAATCAATTGGAAAAGTACCACTTACCATGTTCAACCATGTAGCATGTTATTTTTAATAAATTACCTGCGCAATAATATTGTTGAGTAAGTGCTAAAATATCTATGAATTTCACACTTTATTAATATATCGTTAAGAAAAAAATTAAAAACATAAAAAATATTATCATAATTCTTTCCCCAGAGAGGTGGATTATGACCTAGCAGGGGAAAAATTAAAAAGGCTGATTATGAAATAATAATGATTGTTTTTTGTTATTTAAATTACGTCGTCCGCAATGGATAACGTGACTACAATGGCTGGAAATCAGGATCGGAATCCTAACGCGGCGGCTGGGGATGTGGGCTGTAACCCTCGCGTGCGGCCTCCTGCTTTGCTAGCATTACTTTTTCGCAGGAGTTCCGCCTGCCACTCCAGAAAGATCGCTGCCACTGATCGCCCTTTCGAGGACACATAGGACAAGCGAGGCACATCGCACCTTGACCGTGTGCTTAACCGTGTACTCTAGGCTGATTGGTGGTTAAGAGATCCTCCTTTTCCAACAGCTGTTTATGGGACTTAACACCCTGTTCCGCAAACCTTAATAATA
The DNA here is from genome assembly GCA_029852875.1 of Mythimna loreyi. Lineage (NCBI taxonomy): Eukaryota > Metazoa > Arthropoda > Insecta > Lepidoptera > Noctuidae > Mythimna > Mythimna loreyi. The sequence continues at coordinate 10,839,339 of CM056786.1, forward strand.
CCAACTATTAATTATTCATAATTAGTACGAAACTTGATTTTTTTTTTATAAACGGATATAACTGGATCATGTGCTCGTAATATTGTTCTGTTATGATTAGTCCAGTCGTGACAATGTGGTTCTTGCACTCTTTCTATCACGATACAATATGGATTTTTAATATAATTGGGTACAAACAAGAATTTAAAAACAAAAGACAACCCTCCTGGTAGTTAAATGAAGGGAAATCATTCCGAGTCCAAAAATAGTCTACACTTATATAATATAATATATAATATAATATATAATATAATAATATAATAAAGAGGTAAAGTTTGTTTTTTTATTTTTTTGTTTGTAGGAGGTAATCTCCGGAACTAATGGTTCGATTGGAAAAATTGAAGCTATAATAGAAAGCTGCTTTACTCCTGAGTGACATAGGCTATAAATTATTTACATGGATATTAACCGAGCTATCACAACTTTTGTCTCACAAATTTTCCGCGGACGAAGTCGCGGGCAGAAGCTAGTAGATTATAAATAAAGTATTAGCGTAATAATCATTTTCTCCAAATACATAAAAAGTAAAGTTATTTCTTATACAAAAACACATCTGGACGATCATTTTTTTATTGGTTGTCGCTGGTTACAGTATTCAGTATCCTGTGTTGAGGTCTATTTACTTGAAAGCTTATTTACTCTTCTGGTTCCGGTTCTTCTGGTTCTTGTTCCTCTGTTTCTGGATCGCCATCAGGATCTTCCGGCTCGGGTTCATCATTTCCTGCTCCAGTTTCATCATTTCCTCCTTCTTCTTCTTCTTCCCCTGATGGTGCTCCTTCTGGTAAACCCTCTTCTCCATCTTCTCCCCCCTCGTTACCAGAGTTTGTTTCATTGTTCTTTCCAAGTGAAGTATCTGATTCTGTGGCGTTACCGTCCTCTCCAGAAGCGTTTGTTGAATTGTCATTGTCAAATTCTTGTGACTTTTCGGATTCTGGAGTCACCAGAACAAATGTTTCCTTCTGCGAGTTTGATGGGTTTTTTCCAGCATAGTATGGTATTTTTGTAGTCGGTACCGTCCAATCTTTTTTAGCATAGACGTAATACTCTGATTTTACTTTGTCTTTAAAACAAGTACATGTGCAATGTTTATCGGCAGAAGCAATGTCAAAACCGTGGTCTAGGCATTTTCTGATACAAGTGTATGTTTTTTCAAAGTCATTGCACTTATGAACTCTGTGGTGTCCATAACGCAGAATTGATTTGTTGTAATCTGTAATGATTGAAGTACTATTATAACTCGACGACAAACATAATATGTTCCAATAAAAAAACTAACAAGACTTTGCCAGCCGATAACCAAAGCTGGGTGTCAGAAGCCAAGCAATTGCTGAAATGGCAACCCTTTCGGCTTTGAACACGAATTTCAGCTCAGATCAACTATTATACATATTTTTTTATTATTATTATTTTGTGTTGTTACCTATTGTAAATACTCTACCAAAAACGTTAGTTATATAAAAACAATAAAATTATCGTAAATGTTTGAGTACCTTCATTCATGTATTTCAGTTTATTAATTTCATTACCTTGTATTGAATTTATAGTTTATTTGTAACTTTATCTTTACTTGGTATTTGCTGATTTCATTACGTATATTGCATTGTACTTTTGTGTGTAAAAAAGGTCTCTCGTGTTTTTTTCGAGATTTCTTTACAATTCTGACGTCTTAGAGAGCGTCTGACATGAACATTGACATCCGAGGGCACCGGTTTTGGCGCGCTTTCCGAGGCATGGAGAAAACTAAGAATGTAATGGATCCATCCACCAACTAACCTCGGTAAGCAAAGGTTAACGCCACAGTTCACAACCAACACAGGTTATTACGGGTTATTTAGCCAAGCGCCAAACCATCTCTCACTAATTTATTACCAAAAAACTTAATTTTTGTTATGGTTAACGCCCACGTGGACATTTTTTTTTTTCTTTTTCATAGCTGCGCTAACCAAAGATATTGTTAAATTCGTTTTAACCTGTGTTGACATGGTAGGTAACTACTGTCAAGCGTACGTCTTACCAACTCTTTTCTGGTGGGTAACCATCTATTTCTATAATATCGATTCCTTTTCAGAATACCCCGGCGGCCTCAGCAAGCATCAGCTCTGCTAGGACCGGTTTTCTGTTATCTTTTTAAAGAAGGCGTGGATTATTTCGAGCTGTCAACGTTTTGGTTTCGGTCCGGACGACCACCGGACGGCCGGATAGCAATCCATTGGTTAAAGTCCTCAAACCCGCGCTCACCGTGGCTGAGGCATAACTTAAACAGGCGTATCTTAACCTCCTTGGTACTACAGGACGCTACTACAGGCTCAGCCACGGTAGGCGTTACTGTTGTATTAGTTAGCATTACTGTTTCGCTAAAGAAGGCGACCGCCTGCCTTTTGCCCACCTACGACCATGGCCTGAACCAAGGCCGGGCGCAAGAGATCTCCGTCGCCGATCCAAGCGGTCAGCGCTCCACCCATGCGGAACACACTTCCATCGGGACCTTACCACCTACAGCTTCGATTTAATCAATTAGGTCATTGAATTGCCATACAAAAACTTATTTTTGGACATTTATAAATAAATTTTTAACTGATGTCTTTAACTTTTAACACTTAATTTCTGATCTTCCTTTCTAGGTCAAACATTTTATAGTCACGTAGATATTAGACACTTACATCAGATTACAAACATGGACTGCGGGATTGTTCGAAAGAGTTACCATGGCTCTGAAACGCAAAAGGCTTACACCCTATCCCTCACTCACCTAGAGCGGAAGAAGTTATTTGATGAATAAATAGACTGAAAACCTAACAAAATTTAGCTCTAAGGTATCTAACCTCGCCCATTGCCCACGGCGACTTTTTGTAACGACACTCGCGCTTTTTGTAAGCGCGCGACAGTTTTTTAGCGCGCGTTAACGCATACTGGGCAACATAGACTGCTAATATTTTAGAATATAATACCTATCTATAATTTGTCGAAGGAACTAGAGAATGTTTCTAAGAGACAACCAATATAAACCTCAGTTAACCGACAATAATACGAACGAAAAATTGGTATACCATATTATAACCGAATATTGGTTTTAAATAATAAACAAGACGCTCTTAGGGCATAATGTGTGCACACTGTGTTTTTAATAGCGTCTTCAAGGCGCGTTTGTAGCGATACGGACGCGATACGTATGAGAATCGGACGCAGCCTGTATAACTGTATTAGTATAAAACCGCGCGTGTCGACGGCGCGTTTAAAAAACGTAGGTACTGTGCACAGGCCCTTAAAATTACTTCTGTGATATTAAACCTATGTAGCTCTAAATATGTAAATAGTTCTAAATATCCTGTGATCCCTTTTTTGAGGTAAGAAATCATCAAATAATTTCTTCTGTTCTGAGTGGAGCGAGAGAGCGTGTGAAATTGCTGACTAAAAACTCACCTGTGTTCTTTCAGATGCCCTTTGTTTCCCTGGACCACAGTAATTCTTTCGTACATTCCCGAAGCCCAAGCAGGCATCGACTCTACCAGACCCGTTCAGTTTTACTGTCATCTCTTTAACACATATGACCCGCTGCAGTGGCCTGTATGGAAAGCAATCAATAGACTGCGCACCCAAGTAGGCCGCTGCAAACACAACCTGGCAAAACGGGGATTATAGACCCCAGTGACACACAGAGCGAGTGCGGTGTTTCTGATCAAACAATGGCCCACCTATTAGAGTGCACAAAATGTCCCTACAAGTGCACGCTGGAGGACCTAAAGAATACCACTGTAGCTCCTATAAATGTGGCAACCTACTGGGCCCAAAAACTTTGAGGGAAGCGGAATCCATCGATTCGAGAAGAAGAAGAAGAACACAACAAACTGTTGATTCGGGCTTGGTCCTTACTGGACTATTTGACGGCGAGTTACCCATTGCTCGCACCCGTCGTTAAATCGTCTCATTTATAACTTTAAATCTTCCTGATCCCGGTTAGGTACTTACTCTCTGTTTGCTCTGCATTTATTATTATTGCGAACCATTTTAATAAAATTAAATGTATGAAAAGTGGGCCTCGTTCCATATTCAAATGTAAATGTCTTATTTGTAGTAATTATTTTTTTAATACTAGTTTTAGTAACCTAGTAAATTACAAATTTAATGTGGTGTAAAATTAGTTGCATTTGTGTATAAACTTCTTTGATATTATCTTGCTACTTACATGTTCCTTACCACCATATAAGTCGACGCTACGCCAGCCTGCACTGCGAACCTTCAGTATTCCTTCCTCCCTCAACCCGAGCATGTGCTAAAAAAAACCAGGATCCTAATAATATACACACTGTACCACTCTACAATTAATGCGCTGCTTTATGAACTTTTGAGTTGAATTATAAAGAAATGAAAAAAAAAAATTTTTATTAACCCAAAAGTACCAAATAAACTTGCCCTGCCTACAAGAAACATGACTAAAGAAAGACAGACTGACCAACCATGACTAAAGAAAGAGAGGGAGGGCAACATCGGGATGATCTGATGATGAAGTCGGAAAGTAGGTTCGCGCCGGAACTCTGTAATTATTCAATGGATTGTAGTCGTGTTTAGACTAATTAGAATTTTATTTTTTACACCAGTTGCAGTTAATCGTATAAAAAGTTTCGTTCCATATCTCCGAAATTAATCATCAGATTTTCCAAAATTCACACTCTAAGGGAGTGAACTAGAAATTCAAAGTTTGGTTAAATCTACTTTCATGCGGGAGAAGCCGCTAGCTAGTATTTAACAAAATTCAGTTATTTCTACGTCTCAATTTTATTTCAATCAGATACAGCGACATAGCCAAAAACTGTGGCGCCGCAGATCAATTAGTTCTCAGTAATAAACAAAGCAAATACGTTCGTTATGAAAAGAATTCGGCTGCCGCCAAATTTCTTCTGCAACATCAATCAAAATCATACTGATAATTAAATCATCATTTGGGTGGCCATAGAGAAGTTAGTTCTCAGAATTTTGTCTCAGACCAAAGTCGTCCCACTCCGATGTCATTATCACATTCCTGATTTATTAATCAGACCCTGAATGCCAAGTGAAGTGATACCAATTCGTTTATACATATATAGTTTTGCTTTCAAACTATTCATAACAAAAACTACGAAGATCAATCGATGTATATTGCTTTGGATCGGTTCCGATAAATATATTTAGACCCGATAACTAGACGCCTCTCGGTGATTATTTCATATAGGACTAGCAGATCTGACAAACTTTATACCACCAATTTTTTTCGGTATAACCGTTTAAACCTTCCCTGGAGTGTGACAAATATTTCAAGACCTAAATTATCCAAATCGGTCATGCCGTTGTCGAATTTCAGCAAGACTAATGTACAGCGAATCATTTGTACACATGAGAAGATTATTAACCGGAAGCCTTCATACACAACCATTGAATGTTTGATATAAACCCGACATAAGTAGGAAAATATTACGCTTGAACAATTACAGGAACTTAGCGAAACAGCGATAACCAAATATACTCAATTTCATGTCAATTAAATCTAATTATCGTTTTAATCATTTATTTTTTATGCCAAATTGTTTTTATAGTGTGCCATTTGTGAATTGGTACTTGTTTTATATTGGTAAAATTTTAGAAAACAAAATGTCCGTTTAACAAAATTAAGTGGATTGAAGATTAAAATGCATGTCCAGATCACCTTTGCTTTGGTTTTGGTTGCCTCAATAAGTTCGCTCCAGGGTGACGGTTAGTTTTCAAACACTATTGTTACTAAAGATTTAGAGTATTTAATTCGCAGTGGGTCCTCGCCTTCCAGTATTTCTTTCGCAAAATGTGAATGATTATCACTGAATACTAAAATAGTGTTAAAACTAAGTTTCTGCTAACATATAAAACACTTTCTAAGTTATGAAAAAGAGGCAGAGTCAATAGATATATATGTTCCTTTGAACATATTTGTAAGGCATCCATGAGCACTCATTTTGAAATGGGCAGATTACCCCTTTAGAAATATCAAAATTAAGTCTACATCAACTGCAATTTCCCACAACAACTGACATAAGACTGTGGAAATAGAAATGTAAACTAACCTAGCTGTTGCTACATATGTATACATTTTCGTTATTTTTCTTATTCCACCTCAATTTCTGAGTACAACCCTTCAGGGTCGAAGCCTCCTGGAGCCTAGGGTGGTGCAAACTGTTACCTCGACTCTAGGAATAAGGCAAGGAAGGTACGGGGTAGGTTTTTTTGTCAGTAAGAGTCTGACACTGGTCTCCCGCTCCACCCAAGAGCGGGTTTCGTCATTCGATGATTTTCACCTACCATAAAAAAAAACATCAATTTCTGATTTAAACATTTGAAGCCTAAATACCTGTCAAAATTTGGCATTCAAGTAGAGATTTGAGACGTTCTTAAGAGGAGCGGCCAACTCGAGATGCTAACAGAGTTTTAAGCGTTATCTCTATTTATTCACATTGCCCCCCCATCAAATATCGCGTTAGATTGCTTTAGATGAAGCAACAAGCTTTTAAACCATGCTCTACGTTGACGAGACAAGAGTGGGGAAGAGCCACCATAGCTTAAAATACTTAATTCAAAAACCCACCATAAAACCCCGAAAAAGTTCTACAATTTTAATTCGATGGCTGACTAGACCTTAACATTTACCAAGTAAATATGTCGAAGTGCATAATTACAGTAACACAGTTGAAATGCACAATGTAATGTACCATCGAAGACACTTCCGCTTGATCACGGCTAAGTTCATTTTTGCTTGCACTCGAAACGAAAACTTCTAAGGTTTGGTTTGGCGTCGCGCCGCAGGATCCAAGCATTTTTTTTTATTTGATCACATGAAAGTGATCACGATAGTACGTTCGGTTTACCTAAAAAAAATAATAACCCTAACGCAAAATGATAACCCTTGATGATTCATCGTGTGTCGTATAGTAAATTACTTGGTTTCGTTTTCTAATCCATACTTTTGTTAGTTTCAACTAATAGATCAGAAGTCTAACTGATAGAATGTGCCATCGCTGCCTGTAGAGCACCCAGAGCCCCAAGCCACACAAGAGCAGGAGAAACTATTGAATGATAAATGATATTTATTTTGTAAATAGGTTTTGAAAGAACACTTTTATACGTAATTTTTTTTTGGTCAGTTTAAACTAGATGAGTCCCGCCTCAAAAAAAGAACCTAAGGTTTATTAGGGGCCAGAACGTAATAGTACATTTTGATACAAGTGCAGGAAGTTTGTCATTGCAACCGAGGCGAAATTCACACGAGCCGTAGGCGAGTGTGTTATGGAGCCGAGGGCTGCAATGACAAATCTGCACGTGTGTCAAACGACGTTTTTCAATACACTTACGACTTGTGAAATAAAGAAAGGAAGAAAAAAAAAATTAATCTTATCTCAAACATACAGTACAAATATAAGAAATATATAAGTATAGCATTCAAATCTGCTCTGGTCAGTTTCTAATTTCATGGGGTCGTCCAGCGACTCTGGGGGACGCCTCGCGCCTGATTCGATAAACTAAGTAAAACAAAATAATCACCCGTGACCGTGACGATAAGGAAGGAATAAAAAAGCCCTTGTTGTGATAAACTCAAAAAAGCACTTGGGTGATATACATGCTATATTGAACCTAATAGGAGTGAGATAAGAGGCAGTTTTCGAGTAAGTGTATTGAAAAGTATTTTTTGTTATAGGAAGATAGTAGGGCTGTGATCTGTAGGTACCAACTTGTTAATGATTGGGTCATCTGATGGTACAACGATTAGTTTTTTTTTTTAACCAAGAAGTAAACATATTAAAAATGATAATTATAACTAATTAAGAACAAAATAGACGGAAACAAATAGAAGTTTTACGCATTTAGAGGTTTCAAAAAGTTTTTAATGCATAAGGTTTTTTTACCTTGTTCCAGGTATCAATGAAACAGCTAGAAAACATTATGGTTTGAGTTTTCATTCCAAATGCATCGATTACGTCAAAAGTTTCACTTGTATGACTACATGCAAGAGCATTGGCTTTCGAGTATTTAGATTGGATTTTCGCTGTAAATGTAGTTGTCATGAAATAAAAACTACAACAATACTACCATTCTTTAAGTGGCGGACCAATGGTACGACAAAGACCTTGCCTAGTACTCAAAGTCCAGGTCTATATCACATCGCTGGCACCATATCACCACCAACGCCTGAAACTACAACTGTACCAACAACTACACCTGCAGCAGTAGTAACTTGTGAACCATCTAAAAACAATGATCTAGGAAATACTACCGCTATAGATGATGGACCCAATTCCAATAATTCAGAAACAACAACATCTATTTCTGGAACCGAGTCAGGTGATGGAACTAACAAACCGGACGATGATGCAGGAAAAGCGTCTGATGCACCAGGTGGAGGAGATGACGCTCCTACAGAACCTTCACCTGAAGAACCTGCACCTGAAGAACCTGGTGATTAAAAATTAGAATAAAGAATAACTATCAAATTACATTTACATGATTATTGCGTACACCATTCCATTATATATGTTAGTGTTGTGGGTATACATGTAATAGGTCGTATTACTCACTATAATTGGCATTTGATACAATTATTATAAACTAATTTTGGACATCGTTGACTTCGTCATACAGGGGTTGCAGGTCTTTAGGAAACATACTAGGGGACGAAGCCAAGTCAGAGTAGCCTGATTGATATATTCAAATTCATCTATTGTAGCTGGGTATAAGAGTAGAGTAGTGTTTGGAGCTTGGAGCAGTGGTGGCCGAGTGGTAACGGCCCCGACTTACGTGTTGTAGGTTGTGGGTTCAAACCCAGCCAGGCGCATTACTTTGTGTAATTTATTTCATCACTACTGCTCTTAAAACGGTGAAGGAAAAAACACATCGTGAGGAAACCGGCGTGTCCTAGAACCGAAAATTCGAAGACATGTGACATCCACCAACCCGCACTGGGCCCGCGTGGTGGATTACGGCCCATTCCCTCTCTTACAGAGGAGGCCTGTGTCCCTGCAGTGGGAACATTAAAAAAGGCTGATGATGATGATGATAAGAGTAGATACAGGTGAGATGCAAGTGCACCCGTTGCTAGAGGATAAACTAGGTTATCATTACGATCATTCTATAGAAAAAACATGCGTGATATCCACACAACACCAAGATATTAATAGATCTCGTCCTTCTAGAAAAGAAAATTATTAAAGAGTTTGGGGAAAATTAGCCCAAAGATCAACTATAGCTTAATACAACCTCTACTAATCATGGAATCTGCAAGCCTAAGACTTCCAGATACGAGTAAATTTTTGGAAGATTGGAAAAAAAATATATTCGAGTGGTAAAATTTGTGGTAATTTTAGTCAGTCTTCATCATTGTCTTCGATTTTGTAGCGCAAAGGGGGCAACCTGTCCTGAGGAACTCCTAAGGAGAAGTTCCCTCCCTTATACCTCTCTACACAAACTTGTGTAGAAAGGTACCTACACCACGGTTATCAGGATAATCCCGGAAATATGATCTTTCGGCAGTGCCCGAACTTGTTTCCTTTTGTGCCCGAATTTGTTTCCTTTTATACACGTTTACCCTTGCGAACCTGCATTCAAGCCAGCAACCAAAGGCAAGACATGGCTCAAACTAACAAACTTGGGCAAATGCAGAATTGTTCATCCGCATTATTTTTGACCTTCGCAATATACGACCACGAGTTGAAGTTTGAGACCAAATTATTTCTTCTAAAAAATTTGGTGAAAGATACTGTAGGTGCTCAAATCACAGGTAATGAAAAAAATTGTGCCAAAAGAGACACGTAATGATAATAATGAATTAAAAATCTTATCATTCTAGGTATTATTATAGTTATTGGTTTATTTATCTCCTTTTCGATTTCTTAATGTAAAAACGATCGTAAACTTTGGTTGTTTATGTGTAAGCAAGCAATAAAATAGGCATTGAACAGAGAAAGACGGGCATCGGAGAGTAAAGGTGACAGGTCCCCTCGGCTTACGCCAACTACGGTACAAATTGCGATATTAAGCACAAGGCGTGATGAAAAAACACTAGCGGAATATAAATTAGGCAGGAGAAGCTCTATAATCAATATAAACGATGCTAAAGAAGATTAGAAAAATCCAGTAAGAAAACAAATTTCACGGGAACGTAAAGACACGTGGAACTGCAATCTTTTACTTTTTTCAGAGTGTTTGTTCATTCTTTTTTTATGTCAAACGAAGACATTAATACAGTTGACAGTATGGTGCATGACCACTATGTCATATGGGATGAAAAGCGACGTTATGGTCACCGATGAAGCATGCTTACTCAGAAGTAACATGTTCATTCTTGACTTGAAGATCACTAGGTAGCTGACTCCGGCAAACGCAATTCCCGTTTAATTACATTTGTAACAATATGATATGGACACTGAACTTGAGGATTAGTTCGAGACAGCGAGAAAAAAGAGTATCTGGAAGGACCTGCGGTTGGTAACTTTTTTTTCGTTGGGAAAATCATCCAGTACATCTCCGCACCCTTGGGCGGGGTGAGAGATAGTATCATAGTTTTACTGACTAAAAACCCACTCCTGTTTTTTCTTTGCCTTTCATATTGGTGCCGAATTTTCATTTCAGAAACCAACCCTGGCCCTAGTAAGCTTCGGCCCTGCTTGGCCCCTATCCTTTGTTGAAAACTCGTTGAAGTGCGCGTGGAACGCGCCGTCGACGACTTGAGCTCAGTCCAGACGGTTACCGGACGGCTGCAGTTCGAACTGCAGCCGTCCACAAACCCGCGTCTACAATGACTGGCAATTGTCGATGGTAGCACTCAAACTCAAAATCATTTATTTCAAATAGACCATTTACCTATTGGGCTCAAAAGTATTTTCGAAACCGGCTCGAATATCGATGCCTCCCACGTAAGTTGTTGTAACCCACAAAATGGCGATTTTGGGTTTTTTATGTAAACGTGTCTAATTTTATGTAAACTATCCTACAAAAAAAACAAAAAGTCCAAAAAACCTATTATTTAAGGTACTTTTGAAACGTATAATGTTGTATATTTCGAACGATTCCGGCGTAGACTGTAGTATTTATTACTTGCAATGGTTTACAACGGAGAAAAGCCCACGTGCGTCCGTTGTATGTAACACATATCACAGATTACGCTGGAATTCACTTCCAGTTGCACCTCTTACGCAATTTTTACGTTGTTAATTTAATATTCTAGTAATTACTATTCCGTTTAATCTTATCTTTAACTAACATGATAACCATTTAAAATATGGTATTGATAACATACAACAATTTACGTCGCTAATTTTAAAATTATTTTATGTTAAGTGATACGTACAACATTTTACTTCGATGCTAGATATGTAAAAATAAGTTGTAACATCACATACAATGATTTACGTCGCTATTCGTTTGAAATAAGTACGTTGTATGTATTTTTCAGGGAGTGTTTTATGAATATCACTGAAGTCAGAGTCATTCTAGACAACCATTTTCAATGAATCTGAGAAGTTTTAAATGACTAAATTAACAGATTATGGCATATTCGTAACTTTGGTCCTTGAAACTGCTCACTTAGTCGCATTTCATAGCTGTGTAGTATAATAATCATTTGGATTACGACTGTTATAGCCATTTTTGTTTATATTATATTATTATTATTATAGCTAGCCTGTGCTGTCATACTGCTGGGCAAAGGCCTCCCTTCATTCTTTCCAGTTATCTTAGTTACTCGCTTTATCGTACCAATTCCCAAGGAAGGCATCCAGATCATGTCGAGGAAATGGGGGCATGGAACACAAAAGGCACCAAAAGATTACATGTGAGTTTTAGTCAGTAAAAGCAACTTTTACTGATTAAAACTCACCAGGACTTTCCTTTTTGCTCGTGTTTATTCCTAGTTTCCCATATCAGAAAACGTTGTTCGTTACTTTTACCTTAGTCACCACCTGCATGTTTCTGCACTGTTGAACTCTTTAAGCTAAGTCCACTATCAGTTATTTGATTGAATAAAGTATCGTTTGAAAAAGGTAATGAAAAAAATACACATTTAAAGACTAGAGATTTTTCAAAAAGGACTAACAACGTCAAAGAAAAACCTTTCTAATAAAATATCAATAAAAAACAGCCAGTAGGAAAACTGGTCTATTGAGTCTGCTGTAAGCACTATTTAAATAAATTAACCTAAAAAGGTGACAGAGAAAACGATGTATAACTATAGCTAATTTAGTTATAGGAGAGCCAAGCTTAGAATTTATGCTGATACTATTGTGTACTTATGTCTAAGTAAATAAGAATAAATTGCCTGTTGTCGTTACTGAAACTTCAAACTTCAGACGTGTGTAAACAACAGTTTTCCCATTTCTATAAGTGATTAAGTTCTTAATAAGGTGTTAGTTAAATTTGATATACCAACAGCAGTATTAATCCCGATCAAAGAGATATTTAACAGACTGTGAAAAAGTCTGGGTCTGTCAAAACCATCGTTTGTGACCATTTCAAGTATTTTCAACTTGCTTGCAAGTTGAGTCACAAGACAGAGGTTTTAACTTTTAGTGTGTATAGTAACAACGTATAGTTTTTGCCTAAAGGGTACACAGAGAAAACAAGATCTGAAAGATAATAATATCGTAAAAATAAAAGAGGTACCAGTTTGTTCTGAAGATTCAATATTAATTTAATGTTTTCATCAGGCATCATGGTATCTTAAGGTATTGTTGTTCAACAACAATGCCTTAAGCTGGTTTCATGTACCTAACTGGTGTATTCATATCATCAGCATTTCGGCATCTTAAAATGCTGATGATATGAATACACCAGTTAGGTTTTGGGGTCGGGAAACAAACCCTCTATTGTACCTATATTACGAACAAAACTTAATATTTGCGGGCTTTTCTAGATTCAGTGTAAGTTATTAACCATTACTTATTTACCTATCGTTTGTCTTGGATATGGTTATGAAAAGAAGAAGAATAAAGCATATTACAGAATGAGCTATAATTATAGTCACTTGAAAAAATGGAGAAAGGAAAAGATTACAAAGTAAAGATTGTGGGAGGAGTGATATGAAAGAAAAGGTTAGTGTTAGTGAGACGGGTGATACGACAAAATATAAGAATAAGCTTGTTTCACCGACTCCAAATCACATTTCACTAACATAGGAACATGATGATGATTTACTTATTTTTAAATTTCATTGGTTACTAGAATTTTCTTAATCATTTTGGTTACGATACTTTTTTGAGTTTTGATTATTTAAACTGTAGTAAAAATTTAATTAAAGGACGATGTAATTAATTGAAAGTATAATTTAAATTAAAAAAAAGCTTAAATTTTTATTTTCAGATTTTTTAAAATGATTATATTAATCTTTATCTTTAATGTTTTCCTAATCTTTAAAATATCGTTTCTTTTTCTAAACTCTAAACCCTAAAATGTAAAATTTTGATAAACTTGATTGAAAATATTCTGCTTTTTTGTATTTCGGTAACGTATCAACGAAAAGGTATTGTCCTCAACGAAATTAGGCTGAAAAAACATTGTATTTATTTTATTATATCAAGTAATGATACACATACCACACCTTTTTTTTTATTTGTAATCGACGTAAATTGATGTAAGTATCAGATATGATCCAAATCGGCTCTTGAAGCCCCGTGTATAATAATGTAAGTGATAGTTACAACATTTTGTGAGGACCTCATGTCGCGGTAAACAGTTGTAACAACAAAATTCAAGAAACCGTTAAAATTATAAAGTAATGACATATAGTAAACGATAACATATTAAAAACTATATGCTCATTCCGAATTTCAAAAAGATTCTTTGAAAAATGTGGCTTGTATCGCAAAAAGTATCTTTAAAACGCTCTCCTGTAAAATTGCATTTTTGGGGTTACAACAACTTACGTGGGAGGCATCGATATACACACAAAATTTCAACCAAATCAGCCAAGCGGTTAAGAAGCAGTTAGAGGAGAAACACACGTACAGAGAAATTATCAAGTCAACCTCCAATATTCTTCAGCTATGAAAAGGAAACTGCATAACAAGGACTTATAGCTTTTATACGTGATATCACTGAATGCCCACGTAATTAACTTTAATTACAGACTATGCGAAGTTTACATATATTTATTTGTTACCATGTTCCTAAGAAATTCTATATGTATACCTACAGAAGTTGTTTAAAAAACCTTAATAAATAAAATTACACAAAATTAAGCGGCCCTACATTTTTCCGGGAGATGTAAAATTGCGGGCCCCTTTTCTTTAATAGTCGGTTTCCTTGAAGAATAATTTCTTGTACATAATTAAGGATAAGAATATAATAACTATTCATTTATTTTTAGCAGGTTAAATTATGGTCGTTTTATCTAACATCTATACTAATATTATAAAGCTGAAGAGTTTGTTTGTTTGTTTGTTTGTTTGTTTGAACGCGCTAATCTCAGGAACTACTGCTTCGATTTGAAAAATTCTTTTTGTGTTGAATAGATCATTTATCGAGGAAGGCTTTAGGCTATATAACATCACGCTGTGACTTATAGGACCGAAGAAACAATGGAAAATGTGGAAAAAACGGGGGAAATTATTCATCTTTGAGGGCTTCCGTTGCGTGCGCTGCGAAAACGGTAGAAGATACCAAAAAAATATGTAGGAAAGAATTATTCCTCTTACAATGATCTAAAAAAATGTCCGCGACAGTATATGTCTATCTTTTAAGGTTAACTCACTAGAACCGTTTTTATGGGTATAAAATTTGGCCGAAATTAATGCATTATTACCAATTATTTGTTAGAGTTGTATCAACATAGTAATATTAAACTTTATCCAAATAAATGTGTTGTTGATTAAGAGTATGTAATTGTGAACAAAATTGTCTTTGACATCACTTATTTTCAATGAACATCTTAGAAGATATTTCAATTTTAAAATAACTCCGTTATAAAATTCATACGCGTCGCATGATGTGCAAAATATGACGCTGCGTCTGGCCGGCGGGCGAGGAGAGGGGTTGCTAGCGGGCGGCGCGGAGGGTTTTTTTTATGGTAGGTAAAAATCATCCAATGACGAATCCCGCTCTTGGGCGGAGCGGGAAACAGTGTCAGACTCTTACTGACTAAACAACCTACACCGTTCCTCCCTTGCCTTATTCCCAGAGCCCCGGTATAACGCTTTCGCACCAACCCTCGGCTGCAGGAGGTTTCGACCCTGAAGAGCCCCACAGTTTGCTGACAACAACTTGAGGCGCGCGGGAGCAGTGCACGCCGTCGACGACTTGGTCTCGGTTTGGACTGTTACCAAACAACCGGACGGCGAGCTACCCATTGCTCACCGTCCGCAAGCCAGCGTCTACGGTGGCCGGATATCGGCAGAATCGCGGCGGTGACGGCTACGGCGAGGGCGCTTTTGCCCTTGCCTTATGGGGTCGGCCTCCTACTTTACGAGCATTACTGCTTCGCAGAAGGAGGCGACCGCTTGCCATTCTTCTTCGCTGCGGACCATGGCCTGAACCAAGGCCCGGCGCGAGAGGTCGCCGCCGCCGATCACCCCCACGAGGACACGGCGATGCTCTTCCCAAGCAGTGCACACCTCCACCGTGTGCTCCACCGTGTCCTCCGTGCTGGCCACCCAGTGGCGACACCCGGGCGTCTCTTCCGCACGAATCCGGCGCAGGAATCTCCTGAACTTCCCATGTCCGGTGAGAACCTGTGTCATGTCCTGCGTGATGTCTTTCCACCACGCCTCAAAGAGGGGACTTACCGCCGAGATTATGGCATGCCCAAGTGTAGCTCTATGAAGTTTTTAGATAATTATGTTCTTTTAAAAACTAAATTGTTTAAATTTATAACAGAAATTGACACGGGCAAAGTCGTGGGTAACAGCTATAATTTATAAAGCTGAGGTTGTTTGCAAAAATAAATATGATGCCCAAAATAACTATTCCACGCGGACGAAGTCGCGGGCACAGCTAGTTACATATATGAGAGCACAATTTAATGCGGAAACATAAAGCAAAAATATATCACAAAGCGGATAAGGGATAAGGGTAGGATGATGATGATATCACAAAGCGATTTGACTGGAGACTTATTGTGACATGTACATAGGCTTAATTTATTTATTATTTGTTTCTAAAATAAGATGAGAAGACCCTTAACTATAAAGTTTTTAAAAAGGTGATGTCAATTTATTGTATTTTAATAAAGTACAACCTCATCAAAAATTACATAGAAATTCTAGTGATTAACTTACCTAATTTATCAATGTAATTGGGCTGTTTCTTGTAATCGAGACCTTATGTTATTTCCAAACTTTAAAAATGCTGCGCTTAGTATACAATTATAGTCGCTAAAAAAGCCTTATCCAATACTCCAAGTTATTTATAAATTATCGTAATCCACGAAAGAGGGTGGCACTTTTTTGACTTAATCAAAAAGACGTGCCGTCGATATTATAAGATTTTTTCCAAATCTGGAGTAGTAGTAGAATAGCCAAGGTGTTTAAATTACAAATAAAACTACTCTCGAAATAAAACTTCTCATGCTGTGAAAATGGGATTCTACATAAAAAAAGCAAGAAATGTGTGTTGGCATTTTCACATTTTGACAACTCCGCTACGCAGGCTTGCACTACCCAACTACCACGCACAAGTCGAGCGAAAATTACCGTAATATGTTTACCATAATAATGTTTACATCAATATTTCGAAATTAATATTAAAGCTTACCAGGTAAAAATGCAGACTAAAAATAATAATATGTACAAACGGATAGAAAAAAAGTGAAACTAGGCATCAGAACATTCTTGCACATCGATGTCAATGGGAAAAGTGCCCAGAACGCTAAAAGCATTACCACGCTGGACGGCAATGCTGAGACCGAAGAAAAGCCCAACCCTCTGATCACACGAAGATTCAACCAATCGTTTGCTGATATATTTGTTTGCAATATATATGGCTGGTTTCCTTTTGTTTAGTAACACAGATGTAAAAAGAAAGCGTATCCTCCTTAAACTTACTTCGTAAGGTACAATAAGGCAGTTCTAAAAAAAGTGTAGAAAATGTAAAGACGAAATTGAATTTGATTCCGATACATAAATTTTACTTAGCGTTTGTCTCCCTCGGATCAAGCAGGAAAATAAACGAATGTTAATTAAATTTGTTTGTGCGAAACTAAGTCGCCAACAGCCTTTTAATTATTTGCTTTCTCATTTCGCTGCCTCGCGTTACATAAGCAATAAAACTTATATTTTTGTTTTTATGGGAATACCATCTAGTAGAGTGCAAAGGATATCTTTTATACTTATCATGGTCTTGATATGCAAAAACGCAACTGAAGGAATAATTACGATTATAATTTAGGTATCTTCAAGCCTACAATGAATAGACATTAGACACTTTATAAACTAGTGCGCCTCACTATCAACGATTGCATCACTGCTTACTATCAGGTGGGATCGCAGTTAAGCACTAGTTTATAGGGATAAAAAAAACATAAGTGTAGTCAGTAAAAGCCTGACGCCCTCTGGCTTCACCGTGGCAAAAAAAATAGCTTAAATCTCAAAATTCTGAGACAGGAAACGTCTCGGAATCTAAAGCCTACTGTAGCGTCATCTTGGGCATTCTCCGAAATACTCCAGAATATTTCAAAAAATGAAACTGTAAATCAACTTTGTATACGACAGTAGTCTACTAGCTGGGCTGCAATTTTTAGTTCTCAGCCTGTTTTTGATCGAAGACCACTTTAGTTTCTTTATTGTTAGCAGTGACCGCTGTGACCGGAAGTCTAAAAGAAAACCTCACTGAAAACAAAAACTTTTACCTTTTCACATTTTAATCTTTTTTTGTGGGAAAAAATCAACTAACGATATCTCTCGCTCGTGGGCGAAGCGGGAGACAGTGTCAGACTTTTATTGCCTAAAAGCCCACCCCGTACTTTCTTTGCCTTAATTCCAGGGGTTGTTCACGTTGACAGTAGTCATGGCCCTAGGAATACATTTTAAACTTGGAGCACCTAGTCTTTAAAGCCAAAGTCAAATCTTTATTGCTGAAAACAATACAATAAATTAATACATTTCTAGATGTTATGTGAATGTTCAATGTGTTGTACCCATTTAGACATGCAAAAATTGTAGTACAAATTTAAATACAGTTTATAGTTGACAATATTGATTATGGTCAGTATTTGATAACAGTCTATTGATATAATTTCAACATAAAGCAGTTCAAATAAATATTAAATAATGAGTAAGATGTAAAAAAAAATAGTCAAATGATACCATATCAAGACAAAATCAAAACATAATTCAAATAAAATAAAATTAGAAGAAACATACGCAGACGTACAAAACAACAGAGCTGATTTTATCAGATGTGATGTTTTGCATCACTTTTTAATTGCCAAGTTTGATAACTTTTGTCTCCTGCGGATCACCAGTGGTCTACGCACCGCATGTTGGCAACCACTGTTATAGTACTTTAAAAATGAGAAGCACTGGGTTACGTAAGGGGTACGTATAGACAGCAATAAAATCTATTTATAGTAACAATACAATCGCTCCAATACAATGCATGTAATGAATGACTTTCGAAATGAGTTAAAACAACAGATATAACGTTTTTTTTATGTTTATTATGTTTACACAAAAATGCTTTGTGTGGGGTGTTTTATGGTTTTTTGTTCAACCGATTTGTATACAAATCAAAATAGATTATAGCCAGTTTTTCCCGTTATTAGTAGCTATAAATCATTGTACATCCGTAGCGACTGATCCTTTAAATAAGATCTGAAGTGAACAATACTGAAAAAACCGATTGTTTTGTAGTGAGGTGTTTAACCCATAACCCACCTTTTTATGTGGTTCAAAACTTACCAAAGGCGATGGAAAAAATATCTTTTTTTAATGATCTACACTAGTATTTAACTTCGGTCCCACCAGATCTTAAGCACTGATGCAATTTCAAAATTACATTAGGTATTTACTGTGTTCCTTCGGTTGCCTGTTTCATAACAGGGGCGCAGCAGCTATTTCGAATTATGCTGCAAACTTGGACACATTTGCCTATTTAAGTACCTGGTGTATAATGTTCTCTTTGTCTGTTATATAATGTGTCTTTTGATTTTGAACATTTCATATATTTATCAATCAAAACTGCTATACCTATTTAAGCAGCTTTTTGTAAAAATCATCCAATGACAAATCCTGCCTTTGGGTGGAGCGGGAAATAGTGTCCGACTTCTAGTGACTAAACTACCCACCCCTGGTAAAAATAAGCAGAACTAGGAAACTACTGACTACTACCTGACTGCTACCTGACTACTACCTGACTATTACCTGACTACTACTTGACTACTACCTGACTATTACCTGACTGCTACCTGACTACTACCTGACTACTACCTGACTACTACCTGACTACTACCTGACTACTACTTGACTATTACCTGACTACTACCTGACTAATAACAACTAATTGGAAGAGGCAGAACAGCTTTGCTAGACCGACGATTTCTCTGTAAATCATTTAATCTCAAAACCCTCTGAACACAGCAATCTAAGTGAATGTTTCGTGTCTCGTTCAAATCTTCCGTATCGCATTAATCCGGGGGAGGGTCGGGCTATAATAAATTCCGTATTATACACATGACGCGCGTATTAAAATAAACATATTAACGACACCCTCGCAATGTGAGCACACCAGCAAAATAATGACAAAATGTTAGCATTATTTGGCGTAAGTTAGATCTATGATCATCATAACGACATCATATTTGAAGAAAATATTGAAATCTTTACTATTTTCAACTTTAAAAAAATCCTTGTACTTCACAAAACCTTCCGTACAAAACCAAGCGTTTGATCTTTACAAAAATCCAAGTATTTTTTTGTTCGGTAAACATGTTTTGTCATGCTATCTAGGAATTTTATTGCAAACTTACTAGATACTACTGAACGACGGTAACTTTTAAAAGATAAGAGAAAATAATTTAAAAAATACACATCTAATTAAAATGTTGGGGAAGCCCTATGTCCAACAGTGGACGCCTTTTGGCTGAAATGATGATGAAAATGTATGCGAATATGCGTCACACACACTCAAGCAAAACGGTCTTCGCTTAGGATAATGCTGGCACTCATGTGAGTTATCGGACATGAGACCAATGAAATACTTATGCACTTTGATTGGAATAAAATATTTGGCGAATCAGGTTATAATTTTGAGGTAATAATTTGACTAACCAGTTTCCTATATACTAAAAAGCAAATAAACTAAAAATGTTGTCTTTAGCGCCATCTAGCGAGAAAATTATCATGCTCATTCCTGCAGGTTTCACTAATAATACCTACTAGATACTAGCTGACTCACTAAACGCTGAACGGCTATAAATTATTTATCAAAGAAAATGGGGCTTACCAACAATTGTATAAACTCTAACATATTAAAAAAAAAATCTAAAAATTTCGTTAATGTTACAATTTCTTATAGGTTAGCACCACATGCCCTATTAAAGTAATAATTATTACTTTACTAGCTATGAATTTAAAATTAATATTATTAATATTAACTTAAATTGAACTCAAGTAAAACGGAAGCCATTCTTTTCTCGCGAAAACGATGTTTGCCTTCTAGGCTTATTAAGTTCAAAACGATTTCCATACCATGGAGTCGTTCGGTAAAATATCTCGGTGTAGTATTGGACAGTAAAATAATCTGGAATGAAAATACTGATGCACTTCGCGAAAAGGGTTTGAAGGCTTTAAACGCATTAAAACCTATTTTAAATAAAAAATCTAAATTGAGCGCTGTTACTAAGCTTCGTATCTATACTACTCTTGTAAGACCATGTTTGACCTATGCTGCACCAGTCTGGAGTTGCCTGATTGACAAAAACTATATCAAATTGCAAACTTTTTTTTTTTTTGACTTGCCTGTCAGTCTAGTATTTAGTGACCCTGACTGCTATGCGGGAGGTCGTGGTTTCGATTCCCACCTAGACAAATGTTTGTGTGATGAGCACGACCATTTGTTCTGTGTCTGGGTTTAATTTATCTATAATATGTATATATTTAGATATATATATGTTTATCAGTTGTCTAGTACTCATAACACAAGCTCTGCTTAGCTTGAGACTAGACGGCGTTGTGTGATAATTGTCAAATAAAAAAAATAAAAATAAAAACTTTTCAGAATAAGGCAATTAAAATTTCCTACAATACTGTTTTCCAAACCAGCCTAAAACGACTGCATGAGCAAATAAAAATCCCCATTATTAAAAATTTCATTTTAAAATCAGTGCGTAAATTCTATTTGTTTAATAATCCATTAGTTTCATCCATAGGTAAAAGTAGATCAAATAATTTGCCGTATTCAAAAACATGATATCTTTTACCACATCACTATTTCTTAGGTGAATAACAACATCTACCTACCGCCGGACCGACCGGGCTACCCCTACCTGGGCCGCCCCGGGCCACCATATTTGAAGCTAAAACCAAATTACCCACTATTTCGCTTAATAAAATCAATAATTGTAACTGTTATTAACTTAATTTTTTTTAGTCTGCGATAGACTCGCATTAATTTGTGTAAATTATAGTGTATTTACAGTGTAAATTAGTCAGTGCTAAGACTTTTTTGTGCCTTGTAATATAATATTGTGTTATTTATGAACTTATGATGTATACAGAATCTTAACAATAATGTTGCTGTGAAATGTTTGTAAAGGTAAGTTGGCCTAAAAACTAGATCAAAGGCCTAAGAACAATTAGAATAAGATTTTTTTGTAAACAATTTTATAATTTTATGTGAATTATAAAATTGTTTACAAAAAAATCTTAAAAAGACCTTAAAAAATCAAATCTATCAAATCAATATAAATAAACTAAATAAAGACGATACATTCGCATAAAATGTAAACATTAAAATTAAAAGTTGATCTAATTGCTATGGTTACGCGCAGTTCAAAACTAGGTTACTGCATATTTAAAGTCGACTGCCATAACGGTTCAACTTGTGTGTCGAGAATTTATGGAATTTTGGTTTGTTTGGTCTCAATCGAAGTGGGGGCCTGCACTATGGTTACGCGCAGGCCCCCACTTCGATTGAACGAAGAAAAAAAGGTTCAACTTATTTCTCATGCTCAATATTAGGGTATAAAATAGCTTGCGACCTATTTCCAGGCGAACCGAAAATAATCAATTTTAATAAGAAAAAATTGTATATATTTCACAAAGAAGGAGATGGCGGGACGTTCCTTAGGAATTGGCAAGAAGTGGCTCAAGACGGAGAAAACTGGAAAGAATGGAGGGAGGCCTTTGCCCAGCAGTGGGACACAAAAAGATATCAAACAAAAAAAATCAGTTAAGCTGATCCTATAAGAAACACTATCAGATTCGTCTTAAATCTAATGGGTCCTTCGTACGGTTGCATAGTGAGATGGCATTTTATAATAACAAATACAGCCAGTAGCCGAACGGTTCCGCAGTCCCTACGGAGAGAGCACCCCATCCGAGGGTGCAAGTGTATCATTTAAATGACACATTGTCGCCAAATACACTCACATTCATTCACTACATCAATTATCTCGCAACTCTGTTCGTACAAAATCTTTCGACAAAATATAGTTCGGTCCCTCCGTTCCCCCCGTCCATTTTTTGTCTTTCATAAAACATATTAAACGTGAGACAAAACAATATACTTGATCCATTTCCTATCCATTTCCTGTTGTGGTTCCCTTTTTTTCCAGCGAGATTTTGATTGATTTTCATCCAATGACGAATCCCGCACTTGGGTGGAGCGGGAAACAGTGTCAAACTCTTACTGACTAAACCACCTACCCCACTCCGGGCTAGAGTCTTTTATTCAGACGCGAAGGCCCCAGTTAGCTTTGACCCTTCTACAGGATCCCTAAAAATCATCCAACAACAAATCTCGTCCTTGAGCAGGGCGAGAGATTGTTTCAGACTTTTATTGACTAAAAACTCACTCTTGTTCCTTCTTTGCCTTTTATACGGGGGCTGGGACCTTCCTTTCAGAAGCCGGTCCATGGCCCCAGTAGGTTTTGACCCTGGCGGGCCTCTATGGCTTGGCATTGTTAATTATATTAAGCCATAAGTTTTTCAACTTACCTATGTAATTCTCAATTTGACTACATAAAAAAGCATATATCCTGGACTACTAAATCAGAATATCTTTTGCTAATACTATATTAATAACATAACTATTAACCCACGAGTAGGTACATAATAAATTAGGTATGAAAGAACATCCACGTTATAAATCACCCCGCCCACTTTTCTAAGAACCGTTTAATTCAAGAGAATTCCCAAATCGCGCTTATAATTTATAATAACAGGGACATCCCTTAACGAAGAGACCGTTTTGTAGATAGGTATCTATCAAATTACGCCACCTTCCCCCTCGCAGGCGCCCATTGTTGTCTAACACGGAAAATATTCATTTGAATATTTACTTAACATGGATAATATTTTAATCTTCCCCTTTGAATTATACGCTTTCCAACGGAGACAATTTCACGCCCCTTACAGCAAAACGTAGTAACTGTTTAACTTGGTGCAATCAATTATATATCCGATGTTGGAGCTAAAAGAACGTTTTAAGGTTTAATTTCTCTTGGCAAAACAAGCAATATCAATTTAACAAGATATTCCTTTTGTTAATATTCGCACACGCTTTATCAAATTCTCTAGCGGGGGTGACAATAAGCCGCTGTAAGTACTCTTCTGACATATGGATAAAAGCTTTCATTTCAGTCTCAGCTCTTTGGACTGTGATATAAGGAGATTAGTACATTTTATACATTTATTTGTACTTAGATAGCAATGAGAATACTGTTAGTAAAATTAAAATGTTTCGAACGAGAAATATACCTATTGTAAATAATACTTAGTTTAAATAATTAATCGATGTCGATAACATCTACTACCCCTATGGAATTATTTCTTAGTCTAAAATTAATGCAGTTGTAAAGCTAATCGTTATTATTAAATTGTTTCATAAAACAAGTAATAAACCATTACTAAGGTTAATAAAAAGTAGGTAGATGTTTCAAAAGCAGAAATGTATGTAAAAACTGAGTTGCACCAACTAATTTTGATGTTACAATGCTTGTGACAGGTGGTGACCGTCTAATGTCAGGTTAAGCAAAACACGGGTTGCACCATTTTAGCAATAGTTAAAATGACGTCACAAATACCGATAGCATTAACCACAAATTAAATTTGGGCGGTTAATCGCTATAGCTACGGTTAAAGCAGGTAAAAAAACAATGACGTTTTTTGGCTAAACTTTAACGTTTATTGTTAAAGTCACTATTAAAATTTAATTTGAAGGAAACTGTAAAGTGGCTATTGATAAAACCTACTGTAAGTAACTGTAGTAAACTATAGTGAAATGTAAAAAAAAACCGTTACTAGCTTCTTTGGATGTGTGTTGATTGTTGACCGATTCGGTACTTCAAGTATGAAGCGATTTTGGGAAAAAAGGCAGATCGATACTAAAAAAAACAAAAAACACAAGAAAATACTAGCAAAATTAAAATTGAAATGTAAATAATATGTAGTCATCAGCATATTTTTATTTTTTTACTTTTCTCCAGCTACCTGTCACTCTGCTACAATCACAAATACATCATGCCCAGATCCCTGGTCTCTATTTCAGAATACATAATATTTGTTTTATTAATAAGGCAGAATAACAACTTGCTTATACTTAAATCATTAAACCTTTAGAATATAGCTTCGTGTAAACAAATCAATTGCATTCAAAGATTATTATATCACACATCATTCAAAGATTGAGTTATAGTTGTACAAAATTGCAAAATCAGAGTTAAAACTATTTTATCTAAAACAGATTAGAAAAAATAAATTAAAATAATAATTAAATTACAAATAACAACGACTCAATTAATTGGAACGATCAAAAGATATAAATTAAAATGATTAAATTAGAAATTAAAGCAACAAAAAAGCTTCCTTGATGGTCATCGTTTTTTGTCAACAATATCACTTCCACACGGTAGAGATGTACCCCGCTTGGGCAGATCATCGCCGTGCTCTCGTGCCACCGCCGAGCGCCCTGGTAGAAGCCACGGTCCGGAGCGAAGAGAAGTAGCAGACTGTTGCCTCCTTCTGCGAAGCAGTAATGCTAGCTAAGAAGGAGGCCTACCACATAAGGCAACGGCGCTCGCGACCCAGACGCCGCCGACCGTAGCCAAGGGTTCGTGACTGAAAGGAAAGCTCTGGCCAGGACCAGAGCTTACCAGGGTGTATATGACAACGTTGGAACGGGGTAAGTTGTTTAGTCTGACACTGTTTTCCGCTCCGCCCAAGAGCGGGATTTGTTATTGGATGATTTTTGACTACTATAAAAAAACAATATCACTTCAACTGGTCTATATTTACTTCTGTAAAACTCTTCTAAATAACTTCAATCTGGATTCAATTCGATCCGTCGAAAAAGACTCCAAATGTATATTAATATTAAATTATGGTGGTGGTGTATATTAATATTAAATTATGGTTATGGTGGTGGTGGTGGTGGTTAGTGAATACTTAAAACTAATAGACTTCATCACCATAATTTCAGCCGATAGACGTCTCGTCTCGTCGTCTGTTGGACATACTAGTAGGTTCCCCAAGCGTCGCACAACGACTGGTCCTGTAAGTCTCGCATTCACGGAATTTCTGCAAGGCCCACCAAGTCATCAGCCCACCTTGTAAGAGCCCTTCCAACGCGGCATCTTCCAGCATGTGGCCACTATTCCAGGACCTTTCGGTCCCATGGAGCATCTTTCACCGCTTGATAAATCAATTTCTGGAATTTCGATGTCCTAGGTGACCATGTCTTAGCTTTTTATATGTATATCCATAATAAAGGTAGAATACTCTGTTTTAGTTAATACTAAAGTTTTGAGCTCTGTGAAATAGGGGACTAAAGGTTGCATCAGAATCTCGAACGATCATCAGATTTTTTTTAGTCAAATGCAACGTTTTGTCACGTAAATCTCGAACAATCATAAATTAGAACATTACTATTCAATTGACAGGTAATGCTCGTCTTGAATATTATTAGTTTATTTATTTATTCAAATAAAAATTTGTAAATTGATTTCAAAAGTCAATAAAGTACAGACTTCAGAGTTCATTACACGGCTGTCGGCAAGATTATTGTCAAATTATTTCATAACTCCATTGTGAAAACTGTTTCGAGACAACTGGCTTTGAGACGCCCTCCTCGCAAAAAATATCGTGCTCGGGGTCCTGCCCTCGTCTGTTTAATAACATAATAGCACAATTCCCTCGCCGCATGATTCAATTTGGATTTCCTCCAGCCTCCCCCGTGTAGTCTAAAAAATGACAACTTCATTATATTGTTCGCGCTCCCGAGGGCGACTTGTTTGCCAGAAGGATTATAATGATTAATTCCGTGAAATATTAATACACATCACACCCGCGCTGCACACTATAGCACTTTATAAACGGCTTATTGGAATTAAGTAAAACACAAGTGCGCTTTTGTTCACGGCTTCTGTTAGCCAAGTAGTTATTGCCTTTTACAATATTGAAAGAAGTATGAAAATATTTTTAAATCGTTGTTTTTAATTTAAGCACAGCTAATTCAACAAAACTGTACACTAACAAAAATTATTTTGACCGTTCAAACATGACTATAGCTAACACTGTATTTTTTTTTAATTTATTTACTTTATCATCCATTTTTTTTATCCAAGAAGCCATTTTGTCCATCATATAAGTAGCAAACAACCGTTA
This sequence comes from Mythimna loreyi, assembly GCA_029852875.1. NCBI lineage: Eukaryota > Metazoa > Arthropoda > Insecta > Lepidoptera > Noctuidae > Mythimna > Mythimna loreyi. The sequence continues at coordinate 10,866,176 of CM056786.1, forward strand.
TTGCTTGGCCAGTAGTCTTCCGGGCCTTTGTCTCCGAATAAAAACTTCATCTCTCTCCCCGAGGAATTTAATTTGGAGTAATGGAAGTGTTATATTGACTTAACAGGCCAGAAGCTCCCCTCGCACACTGTTACAGTTATTAAAATGGAGAAATTTATTATTAGCATTTCTACGTCACACTATTTACATTTTAATTTTATTTGTTCTGTGATTTCATTAGTCACGACTTTAATGTGTTGATTCAATAAAAGTTCCTACTCATATTACGATTGTGCACATTTGAAGCAACGAGCAATATAAACTGTAATTAATCAGATGGAGGTTTGCTTAGGGTTTTGCTATGTTTGATCAGATGACTTGACATTACTGCTGATATAATGTCTTATATTGGTAAGTTCTAGATTTTTGAGCGTAGTATTTTTCATGAGTACCTAGATTTTTTATCATGTTGATTCTTGTTATAATTTTAATCTTCTGTAACAGTTAGGAGATTGTCTATAAGTGTTTCTGTATACTGAAAATATTCAAAAAGAAACCGTCACACCGCTGCATCTCTGAAAAGAGAAAATCCCTGAAAGAACGTAGGTTTTCGTCAATAAAGGTCTCAAAAATTTATATTTCTCTACCTCAAAAAAATATATATGCATTTTCATAATATAAACATGCACAGATTGAAACCTAGTCGCCGGTTCCTTACGGACTTGGCACCCCAAACTGCATCAAGGGGATACTTTTTAAACCGTGTAACGAGATGCGCGACGCACTTGCACTGTGACCCTGAGTATATCATTTATAGACCTTTTGTCGCCGAAATTATATTTACAAAAGTGAGCAGACAATTTCACGGTCTCTTCCCCGCACCCTATACATGTGGACTCTAATCAACGCCACATTGATCCTAATGTAGATACGACTCGCTAATAACTGCAAGCATTCAAACAAATTACTATGAAAAACATTTAATCCTTTAAATATCACTTAAAACACGATGTACAAAGATACAAGACAAAATATTTCAAATAGAAATACTTAAAATGAAGACACAAATTTCACAAATAAACACAAAAAATCTTAGCAATCAGCTTTTCCAACAACAGCACTTTTCAAGTGATTGCATAAAATCTGTATCAAAGTAATGTTAAAACTGTGAAAATTTAATGTTCACGTCCACAAGTTTCTCACAATTTACCCCTCGCCGAAAAAGGGTGAGTACACATGAGCGTGAAGGATTGTCCACATGTTCGGCGGGGACCCCACGGCGAGATGAGGCCAGCACCACTCTTCCGATCAGCTTATCTGCAGCTCATCAAATTATTTAATCTTCGCGCCTGTCATTTCACTAACACGCTCAATGTATCACTCTGATTTTCCATCGTTATCACACTGTCCATCGACTATTCTGTGTTGAAGACAATCGTGGTAAAAGTAGTCTTTGTTTTTACGTAAACATTAGCGACACGCCCCAGTTTCGCATTTGTGTTTGAACCATTGAAAATCTCAGGTTTCCTCAACTATAAAATATGCATTTACCTTCCTCACTAATCACTGTCTGACAGTGAAAACCGCATAATAATCCGTTTAGTAGTTTTTGAGTTCCACGTTCATACATACAAAGAGACAAACGTTGTGGCGGTTCTGTTTTATCATAATTATTAGTGCGTAAGGATAAAAATTAGTTTTAGAAGATTTCGGCTAGAACTCGATGACCATTTTACCGATAGGTGTATGTAGGTACAATAGCTTTAAAACCACGTGCTTCAACCAACTCCTCAGGAAGCTCTTGTTAGGTAGCTGGATCGAAGACTTGATTCAGAAAGCGGAAATTCTGAACACGGCTTTTTTTTAATAGGAAATCATCTGACATCGTATCATTACGAATCTAATTATTTGCTTATCCCGTTTGTTTAGATGATGCTTCCCATGCCAAGTTGAACCTGTGTCTTTGAAACCTGAGTGGACCACCACTACGCTTGACAATAATCCTGCACTATGTGTTAACAGCATAGTATAGCTTCAAAGTATTGCATATCTAGTACAAATAATCAGATGTCCAGCGAAATGGTAACATTAAATTCATTCGCACGAAACCAATCGAGCCTACAGCCATAAGAGTCACGTGACCTCTTTCCTGATATTGACAACCAGATAAATTGTTTGATCAAAGCTCGATACGCAGAAAATATTCGGAGGAGGGTCCCACAGTTCCTCCACTAGAAGAAGACATGATCTAGCGGAAGCGGAAGCAGTGACAGTCAGAGAGAGGAAGCGATGCATGGCGCCGGAAGTACCCACTTCCTGTGCGTGCTGCCTTCACTTATCCCAGCGGGGCGCGATAATATTGCCCCCGGTTATGTCATCATAATACTACGATATATTTTCGTCTATCTTGGGCAATGTGATACAAATATTTTGTAAATAATTCTAAACAATTCAAGCATAGAAACATATTTATAGTTTTTATTATTAATCGTCGCCTCACACTAAGAATGTGTGATTATTGTTTAGCAGGGTCGTTCAATTCACGAACATTTAAACTCAAAACACAAGACACTTATACCCAGAACATCTATCAGCCTTAAAAATATTTGATTCAAGCGGGAAACCAAGCCGCAGCACGCAGCTAGCTTATAACCGTATTATTACAATAGTTAATAACTGTGCGGCATCAAACCACAATATTTTAGCGTATGTGACTAATGCATTGGTAAAATTAAACGCTAACTAACACAAAAATATATTGCTATAATTCCTGATTTATACTGAGCATCATTACCAACAAGCAACTTCAGCCACTTATTTCGAATTGATCCAATTTAACGATAACCTTCGGAACAATGACTGATAAAAGATCTATAATAATTGTAACTGACATAAAAACCACAAAAACGTTCTTGTTGGAAATTATCAAGAAAGCAATTTCAAAACCAAATTGTTTGTTTCATCGCGTGTTACCAAAATTAATTTGTTTTCGTGTTGATTTATTTTGAAGGGTCTTAACTGCTTTTATGTAAAACGTTACACTTTTACCGATTAAATGGTACAAATTAAAAAGAGTGTTGAAATTTAACAAGACACATCATGGCGTTAAAACACAACATAAGAAACAAGGTATGTTAAAACAAAAATCACTTAAAGAAAATGAATAGTTCATGTTCCAATTTTCCAAACAGTTTGAGCCAGGTACAGGAACACAATTATGCAATGCAATGAGCAGAACTGACACGACTGACTGACGGACATGGCAATCGGACAGCGCCGGACTGACGGCGCCCGAGGGCCTGACGCGAAACAACATCAATGTTTAACTGCACTTATTGCTATTAAGAACTACGTAATCTTTTCTATGATAGATAACTGATTGAAAACCAGAATCTTGTAGTTGCATATAATATGCACATTTTAATAAAATAAGTGATATCTAACCACTTGACACTTTAATTCTTTTAGTTTGTCATGCAACATGGTCCTAAATTAAAAAAAAGAACTCAAGTGCTTCCCCTAGGAGACGTCACATCCACTGAACATTTGTGTCTCGCATCTATAGATTTTCCACGGTCATACCATTAAATTCAAATATATCGTCAGAAACTTGTGCATGGTTCCAATTGATCGTTTTCCATGGAGAAAAGCAAGTAAACAACGTTACGGCCTTCAGTTTAGATCATCGGTCCACCTTGCGGAAGACTTTCCAGCTCTGCGCATTCTGATATCTGATTGCCATTCCAGCACCAATGTCCCAATGCTCCCTGCCAGTTTACTTCTATATCAAAATTTGACTTCACTGGACCATTTGTCACTAGTTTAGTAATCGTCTACAACTTCGGGAATAGAGTCTCTGGCCTTAAAAGAAGTAAGTGCATCTTTCATATCTAGTATGTCCTTTCATTTTTTGATGATCGTATTAAGACCCACTTTTGGGAAAATTCAAATGCTGTGCAAATGCAAATTTCCTACTTAGATTGCATCAGACGTTAGATGTATCTCCTAAGCCACAGATGCAGCGGGTGGGTCACGACGCAGATAAAATTAGAGGAAACATCATTGCAGACACTATCATTATTGTTTTATTTGCAAAATTGCTTGCTCCACTTAATGCCGGGGCTCGCTATTCACACGGCTGCTCAGCCATTGGCGTGTACCTACTTAACGACGACTCTTTGACGTGACAAGCCCCACTTCTAATGTACGTTGGTACGTAATTGTTCAGTCAGTCGTGAGTTATATAATTTGTATGTTTTCTAAATGCCTAACTGTTATTGGACACAGATTAATATCGGCTCTGAAGTTTAGATAAAACTATCTAGCGAATCACGACTGTACAACTCGGACACGTATAGGTCGAAAATTATTGATATCTCTTGTTCTATAATTGCAAGTTCGATTGTACCATAGGTAAATATGAAAGTTGAGGATGAACTAGCACCTAAAACAAAATTTTGACAGCGCCTAAACTTCATATTTGTGAGTGGTGGTCATGAATGAGGGTCTGGGTGTCAAGCAGGTGGCAGGTGGCGGTGGGCGGCAGCGCAGGTCTCACCACGGCGACGATAGATAACGCGGTGCACGCGCCGCGCAACCCAATGAGATCTGAAACGGGTGAAACATTCAAATTGCAAACCGCCCGCGCCCGCCCGTATCAAATGTTGTTTTATAGCTAATTCCCAAATTCGGTTATGGCCTATAAACGATCCGCTGGAATAATTTAAATGCGAACCCGCCTGTATAATGTGCGTACTTTACCCCGAAATTAGGCATTTGTATGTGAAATGCGTTTTGTAATAGGATTCTCGGACGACTTTTATTTCTTGTTCGCGGTGAATCCACGAGTAGGTGATATTCGCCCCAATATTCTAATATGATCGGACCTGTCATGATAGACAAGGAACAATGTTTGACTGTATCGTTACAGACATTCTTACAAATATAAAATCATATAATTAAATCAAATTTGTACGTTTTTTGTGATAACTTTTTACCTTTTAAAACATTTCCCTGACCTCGCTAGCAATATCATCATAAAAAATGTGAAAGCCTTTGTGCAAAGCTACCTACGTCGAACAAGTGAAACACATTAGTGGTGGTCCAGTACCTTTCTTCAATTTAAAACGTTTTAAATATAATAAACGAGCTGCTTTTAAAAGTTTTCTCTTGTTTCCACGCTAATTTCATGGCGAACATTTCCGCCCATTCAATATGAACGATTCTAAGTGGACTGACTCCATTTGCCAACAATTGTTGTTGAGAACACACTGAGCATTTGTTTAGTTTGTTGTTCAATTTTTACATTATTCTTTCTTTATTAAACTATATTTATATTATAAAGAACATGTCTTGGATGAAAAAGATATTAAGCTTCCTAATTGAAATTAGAGATCTTCAAAGAGAGATTTAAAAGAAATTGTATTATAAAATGTATAAAATATGTATTTTCCCATTGAATATTGAACGACTTATTTGAATAATAATCTCTTAATCTGTGTATCTCACTGTTAGACCATAGTAGGTCATAAAATTAATCAAAACACGGTACTACTACCAAACATCATCATATTATGATCAGATAACACTGCGCTCTGATATCACAGTTCCAAATTCTATTTGCCGGATTATTACACACATTATCCGAATACATTCTCCGATCAATATAACGGTGTCCTAATGGACGAAATTTAATCACGACAAATCGAATGCCACCTATTTATGAAGTCGAATGACTAAACAGCTTTTTAATACGATTCACACGTTAGCTGTTATACTTAGTTAAGTTTTTGTATCGACACATTTCACGGTGAGATGTATTGAACTCTTATTATATTAAATGTGATGCCACATACCAGCCACTGATGGGATCTATTATTGTTGATCCACGGATGAATATTCAATCATCACGCTACTTCACTTCCACTTGATGGATTCTGTGTGGTTATAAAAAACACAACATTAGTTACACTGTTTAGCGCTTATAACATTTTTGAAATTGGATCCTACAAACATCGGTAACATAGCAGAATTTATTTCTGTAGTAACGACGGCGACCGGTGCCTTCCTTTAAACAAAAGAATACAATGTGATTGTACTGAAACAAAAGAAAAGAAACTTAAAGAATAATCACAGAATGAAAGCACCTTAATTACAAGGCGCCTTTGACTAATCTATACAAAACACAGAAAATCGATGTATCGGTAGAGTAGCCGGTACTTTCCTCACAGGATAGAATGAGTGCAAAGTGCATACAAAATCGTGATGTAGCCTTTTAATCGGTTTCACGTTCCTTCCCGCGTTAGTTTTTGTATTCGAGTTTCACTTTGCCAATCTGCGGGTTTACTGTCCGACCGGGACTCTTCGACTTTCACACGTATGAAAATATGCCATCGGCGAATAGCATAGAATTCATTTCCGAAGATAGTCAAGTGGTTCGGTCACGGCAAATGCTGCAGTAATAAGATAAAGAGGCGGACCCATTTTGTTTTGCAGCAAACTCACTCCAATTTACGCGGTCCGGTGGCCATTAGCATAAGTCCGGAGCGAAGCGTGATGTGCGCGATTCGCCGTCGGGCGGCGTGACGCGGCCGGCGCAGGCGCAGTCCGCGCAGCGCCGCCGCCGTGTAATTGCGCCCGCGCGACACATTTGTTTACTATTGTAAGCCGTGAAGATGCCATCGCTAGCGACACTCCCGCCGACTCCTTCAAATTAGCTCGCTAAACGCTTCCACTTACTTTATTTTGTTATATTCCGTTTATTCCACATCAGCTAATTTTGTTTAATATGCCTTTAAGCTAAGATTTTATGCAAATCATTTGCCAGTGTAATTATAGTAATCTATGTGTAATATTTAGAAATCAACATTTACATAGAGTTGATTTACATAGGAATTTTTAAGTTGGTCGTCAATATGGCGAGAGACGCATGTCAAAATCCAACCACGATTGTAAATAATTACATTTATGCGAACATGGCCGATTCATGTCCTAATAAAATACATTGACAAGTCACAGCTGCCTTATAGATTAATCTAATAAACTCAGTGAGTGACGCAAATCATAAACTGTGAATAGTGGTCGGTCTAGTTATTTTCTTTAATATGGTGGTGGCAGGTCGTGATGTGTGGATGTTGCAGCCTCGGAGTGCGTTTCAATTTTTAATCAATCCACATCTCGATATATTCTTGACGCAAATGTGCAACTGTACCTACTCGGCTACTTGCATAACTGCTTCCCCACAACATTAACTATTCTCCTAAGTTTCACCGGATGGACATCTGGTCGGACTGCAGCCACTTAGCATAGAGATTGAAACTCCAAACATGCACAACTGTCATAACTTTTCCCAACAGTTAAAATAAGTAGGTAATAAATATTCGTTTATGTACGTATTTTAAAAGTTACTATATTTTAAAAGAACACTTTTAAAAGTTTTTTTTTTCTAGCATGTGCTAGAAAAATAGTAATTTTAAACGTTTAACACGGTTTATTTGCTATTACACTATCATTCACTTTCAGCTCACGGTAGTCTTTAAGAAACTGTATGATTTTATAATATGATTATGATTAAAAGATTTACAAGTTTCTGTTGTAAATACTTCAGATGATATTTGACTCGACGATTCCAATTATGTTATCTCTATCAAGAGAATAATTATTTTTTTAATAGTTCTCATCAGACTCTCCATTCGCAGAATGCTGGCCATCACCTCTAATAATTTCTCCCAGTGATTTGCGAGATTAAACAGTGCAGCCGGACTTGTGACTATGGCTCACTCGCAAACGATCCTCAAGAAGAACTTCTTCTTAAGTATACAATATAAAAAAAATAAGATTTTTTTGTACATTATATGACGAATCCCGCCCTTGGGTGGAACGGGAAACAGTGTCAGACTCTTACTGACTAAACGACCCATTCCTTCTTAGCCTTCATACCAGGGTCGGACCTACCTTTCAGAAACCGGACTGGAGCTCCAGTAGACTTTGACCCTGCAGTTGGGCCAACATTTGCTGACAACTCCTTGAAGTACATGTTATGAATTGATAATGCTAAGAAATTTAAATTTGATATCCTATAGCTTACCAACTTGGTAAATATCTACTTAAAATAATATATTATAATAAATTACTCTTACGGAAAAATCCAAAAAAACAAAATCTTTTTATTTTCCATATAATTTCAGTAGTGTAATTATTTATATAAGATTTTATATCGCGACTACAAACATAGTTGCATTAATATTGATTTATACCTCGCCATTCTCGATACCTAGAGTCATTTGTAGTATGTGTTATATCTGTAAGGTGTGGCAAGTCGCCTAGGGTTCACGTAAATCATTAGTTTCGTGTTGCCTTTCTCATATTTAACTTCTTTACTCGGGTGGGTTTACTTTAGCTTGAAATTTTACTCTTTGGCCTAAAAAATAACTTAATTTAGTTTTTTTGGTAGGTAGGAAATTATCTTATGGCTTCTCCCGCTCCATCTTGGAGCAAGAGAAGTCATATGATGATTTCCTGGGGGGCAGAAGTCATAAGATGATTTCCTGGTGGGCGTGACCGTCTTTTACTGCTTAATACCTTCCAATGTTCCTTCAATTGTCCACGGATTGTGTAGTAGGTACCACAGATATCCTTTTCAGAAAGTACCCTCTGTGGCCAGAAAGGCCCCTACGATTTGATGACATCTTGAAGCCGGCGTAGAACACTGCGCACCATCGACTACTTGGGTCGGATCCTTATCGGATGGGTGCACGGTGAGCTACCCATCGCTCGTCGTCCGCAAGCCCACGCTTATGATGACCGTGGAATGTTCTGCGACTCCCGACGATGTGCGTTACCTTACTCTTGCTGCAGTGTGGTTGTGGTTCATATTACCATGACATGTTATTTTGTTGCATAACTGTACGCTTGTAAATCTTTGTAGACCATCTTTAAAAAATCATTTACAAGGAATATTCAAGTACGAAGAAACAGCAGAACTGTCTTTTTTTTATTTCTACTGTGTAAGATACAAATAAATGTTTTTTCTTTCAGAAAGCTGACTCCTGAGTTATAAATTTCATCTTGCTTATGTATTAAGTCTTCCTAGTATAAGCCATAATAAATGTGGGACCTAGTCATATAAGTATTTCTTTTGTAATTAAGAATCCTGATTCAATAAAGTTATAATACCTAATGAATATATTAATAATTCTTCTATAACTTTGGATGAAGTGTTCATGGACATGAATAGCATAGCAATATTAACAGCAGTTGTACATAAATAAATAGTAGCAATATAATCACAAGATTTAAATCGGTTATCGAAGTAGCCAAAATTAATATTAGAAAAACAAAAAAATAGCTATAATTACTACCTATTAGAATTTATGTATTTTATTGGTATAAAATAACTGAGTAACGTAAAGTAGTAATCATATGTGACAGCCCTGTGCCACTGGGAGAGTACCGGCGCACGCGCTCACTTGCGAGCCATCATTAGAATGTAGCATCTCGAGCGATTTTCCTACTTTAGATACGGTAATGGTCGTAAAAACAACCACTAAGGAAAAACGCACCGCATAAAAATATTGTATCCTTACTGCCTATAAGCTGTGGCCATTTCTGAAAATCATACGGAGCGAATAGCAAAAGCAAGTCGGTTCGCATATTTTGCCTTACGCAGTCGCGGTTAACGAATGCAAGGAGGATTTTAATGCTTCTAATGTGATTCTCGCAATATACACTTATGTACCGCTTATAATGCTTGCATAAACAACTCGTTTATTTTAATACTTGCTCAAATGCATGTACTTGGTTATGTTTAAGTGGACTACGTTGATTTTTTCATTTCATTCTGCAATGGTGAATTTTTAAGTTAATATATGAATTTTTATGCTTATGAGCACAATTATTATAGTTGGTTTATTTTAGTATATCTATATCTATCAATCAGGTTATTTCATTTTTTTTTTAGTTTTACAGTTGTATAAAGAAAGTACCTATTAAGCAAAAATACAGACCTAATATGTCATTATTATGTCAAAATAATGAGGCGTTTCTCAAGGTTCTAAATGCGGTCCAATATCGTTTCTAAGATGAAGAATTGGTAAAAGACAAACATGACTTTGAATATTTGTATCACAAACAATGCATGAAGTTGATTTATAAAAAGTTAATAAACAGCAGTACACCGTATCTAAATATCTGAAGCTCATTATAACCCGTACCGCCTGTATAAGACGGACATCATCCTACAAAAATAGAAAATGAATATGATTTTAACATTGAATACCTGTTATCGCCGTTATATGACGTCCCGTTTGCGGACAGCCACATCGGATGCAAGAAAAACGACAAAAAGTCGTATTTCGAAGTACTGCCAAATGGGGATAGGATCATTAGATCGATACCATAACCGACACATCCTGAATAGGTAGGTGGTGAAGCGTGCCCGCTGCCAGGCACGTCTCTCACCCGCTAGGCGCAATTTTTGTTCATTCATCTTCTGTCTTAACTCGCCTTATACACTTTTTCGGCCGCTTTCAAAAGGTAGCCGCTCTCATTTCAACGCCAGGACAAGTCAAGACTAAACACAGATGAGGCACAAAATACATGGAACGTGAAAACTTCCCTCGGATAGATGATAATGGTCTGTAATGGCTTCACCTTATACGACTAACCCAACCATTTCCCTTTTTATACCGCTACGAGAAACAACAGCCTAGAGTTTAAGACTTCTTAAAAAGCTGACAAATTGCAGTAATTATGGCCACAAGAAAGCGTCGCAAGAGTTGCTTTCAGTTGACAGATTATTGAAATATTTGTCAAGAATATTAATTCCAACATGGTCAGATAATTAAATCTCTTTGTATTAAAGTCACGGCGGACGTTTTACAATAAATTGTTAGCAGCGGAACATGTGTTAGTTGTTAAAAACTAAAATAATAATTAGTTTAAATGAAGAAGTGGCGTGAGAACGTGCGGGGTGGGCGACGGAGCGACAGTGTGACAGGGCCGGCGGTGGTCGGCATACAAATTGATACTGTCGGAGCGGCCGATCGCCGGGCACCACCACCGCCCGCGCCGGTCTTACTTACTCTCACGGAAGCGATTACCCTAGCTAAGACAATGGCCGACAAGACATGCATCCATTACGCTTTGTGACATGGTGCTTACTCTCTCAAACATGCTCGATATCAAACGAATTAAAATTCATAGCAGCTCATTAGATTCAACGTCAGCCACTCTTTCTTTTATATGGAAATTCTTTCTTTCTTAACCCATATCTTTATAATCATTGATTATCTACCACGCAATCCAATCAGGTTGGTCTTTCAGTTTCTACAATTATTTTTGTATTGTAAATTATTATTCAATCTTTTGGCAGCTAAGGAAATATACTTATTTAATTATGTTTTATGATATTAATTGTGTATTGTTCAGTATATTATTTATAAATGACATACTAATAAACACACAATTTTCGGCCTTATTTCATATCTCTTCCACAGGCAGCCAAATGGAGTTGCGCTTGGTGCGAATATGAACTTAAACAATTAATAGAAATAATAGAACAGAAACAAAGTTCTTAATACTAAAATATAAATACACATAACAGTATATATATATGAGTATACATACCAGACTACGAGTACAGAATGTATTGGCAAGAAAATAATTAACGATAAAATTAAAATAAAAAAATGATCACAATGAAAATACTTTTTTACACTCATAGATCCATAAGTTCCAATAGTGAATTCAAAAGCAATATAATTATATCTTATTGATCTACACTTATTATTATGAATGTGGAAGTATATCTGTTTGCTATGCTTTCACGATTGTGCTACAGAGCTGATTTTGATGAGACCCTGGTATCAAAGGCAACTTAGGAACGGGATGGATTTTTTAGTTAGGTAGTACGAGTTTGACACTATCTTCTGCTCCACCCAAGGGCGGGAGTTGTCATTGAATGATTTTTACCCACCGAAAAAAAACCCAAGGAGGACATAAGCTACTTTCTGCTTCAATTTAAACCTTGCTTTATGACAAATTTCACCCTATGAATTTTGATTCCTTTGAGAGTGTCCAAATATACTTTTTGCAACATAAACAGCCGAATCTTTATTTTACTTAACTTGGGAGATTGTTTTTTTTTCTGCTTGGAACCGCAGACTTAAGTTACATTTCAACTCAATACCTCCACGCGTGCTCCAGATAAATAGTACGAGATACAATAGAAGAAGTACCTTCCCTCATCCGTTATTTGATTATGAATATGATACGTTATATTACAAGCTAGATAACAGGTCAAAAGAGTTTAGACAGACGGACAGCAAAGTCATCCTATAAAGGATCCGCTTTTCATTTTGAGCTACGGAATACAATACCATAATCATCATTTCAGCCGAAAGACGTCTACTGTTTAACATAGGCATCCCCCAAGTGTCGCCATAATGACCGATCCTGAGCAACTCGCATCCATCAGATTCCCGCGACCCTCGTTAGATGTTCGGAGCAGCTTGTGGGACGCTGCGTCTTCCGGTACGTGGTAGCCACTCCAGAACCCAGTCTTCGGGATATGTCGGTAACCTTAGTTGTCCTGCTGATACCTTCAATTCTGATCTAATCACGCAAGGACATTCTGAGCATAGCCCTTTCCATTGCTCTTTTGGTGTCTTGAAATTGTTCATCAATTAATATTCATGAACAAGTTTAGGTATATAAAATAAAAATTCTCATTACTTTAACAGCTTAGTCTCAAATGGCCCAATACTAACAACAGTATTTTTTTTAATTATGCAATCTAACACCTGATGGCAAGCATTAAAGCAGTACCTATAAAAAACCTAATAGAAAATATTTTTCACTTTACATAAGATTTAATGCATCTCAAGTTTATTTCTTAAATGTGGCTGAGTAATTTTTATCTATATCTCACGAAGGAGCCAAAGGTCTTGGACCTTTGGAAGGAGTAAGAGGGGCCGAAGCCTACTTGTAAATCGATGATTATTCCTATACGCTCTATGCTAGTGCAAGGATTAGTTTTATTATAGCAGCGAATTGCTATTAAACATACATAATAATATGATACTTAAACTTCGACTGCACAATCATAATTTAATAACCCTTTTGATGAAACGTTATAACATTTCACATAAAAATAAAAAAGAATCACTTAGGAATATTAAAAAGGAAACAATTATTTATTCAAATAGCACTCAATATTGTACAATCAAAAAGTAATTTGATATTCTGTCAACAATAAGTGCAATATTTGGGTGCAAGGGTTGTGGCGCAGGCGACGCGACGTCAGCGAGACAACAAACGACATACATCGAAATATACTCGCGACTCGCACCCCTGCGACTTTGCGCTAAACCCTATGCAAAATAAAACACTCGATTGACGTCTCTTTGAAATTTGTAAAATATTCAGATGGCTTAAACTTTAAATGGGGGGATAAACGATCAAGTGAAAGGATTACTTTACTTTATAAATGTCGTTAACTTTGTCTGTCTTAGTTTGTCTTAGCATTAACAACAAAACACATAACACATTCCTGCGCATATATATGTATTTAACTTGTTGTATATAGTGCACCTTTGCTGTAATTATCGTGATTCAAACAAAAACTTACCAATCCTTCCATACATGTATTTTATAAGGCCATGAATTGTTAACAAATATTGGACTAAAACATATAGATTTTTTGTTATTGCGATTTGATTACAACACGGTAGTCAATTAATCAATCCAAAATAAAGACGGATAATTGTAATTCAAGTTACTCGAAAACTGGTTTTTATAAGTAAGATTCAAAATCCAGTTTTTTCGCACAAGTGTTTTAAATTATTCCTTCTATTTTACTTTTTTTGCAAATGTAACCACACAACATTTTTATATTTTGCTACAAATATTTATATTTTTTTTAATATTTAATTTTTGTGTTCATTGTAAACACATTTTCCAATTAGGCATTAGGTGGTGGAAACCACGTATCACGGTAAAAATAAAGTTTTAAATGATTTATTGGGGCTGAAGATATAGCAAATGATCTATCCTGTCGGTCAAATCAATTTGGCAAACGATGCACCAAACACCCTGTATATGCGTATCACTAGAATATCATCAAAATATATTATGAATTTATAAAAGAATATTTAGATGCAAAATTTAATGTTCATGAAATTTTAATTATTTATTCGAGTAAGTTTATTGAAAAAAGTCTTTTGATAGACGTTTTCATTGCAATCTGTCGGCGTCTATTCGATTATTCGAAAAAAAAACCGATTCGATTGCAATGTTTGACATTACAAACGAATCGGGTTTTTTTAGCCACTTGCATTAAAATGTACTTGTCTCTACCAGGTTTTGTCCTTTGACAGAAAACTTTACACTATTTCGAAATGTGATAATGATGTTTTATGGTAGGTACTATAATTATTGGTAATTTATTTCCACGTGTACGAAGTCGCAAAAGCAAGCATAAGTATCTAATGTAACTTTATTGTACGTAAAAATGAAATTATTAAAAAGATACGTTCTCAGAACTATTAAAATGTATACACTATACTACATTTCTTCCTATCTCTCCTTTTGCAGGTCTGTTAGAAAAAAAATTGTCTTAGAAATAAGTAGTAGGTTTCTCGACTTTTGTATTTTTTTTTTATACTGTGTCTCCTTCCTGTATATTATGTTTTTAAACTTTTGAGCCCCAAACGAACGCCAGCGTTTGCATACCTAGTCTTTCTATTATGTCTCTAACTTTTTTTTATTGATTATAGGTTCGCGCTTTGACCGGTACCTCACCTGATGGAAAGCGACGATGCGGTCGACGATGGAGCGCGCTTACCTAGAAGTAACCTATTCACTCTCAATTAAGGTATTCGAAAAGTTAAATTATAAAATAGTTAAATAAAATCTTACATCTATTGTTTGCACCATTTCTAGTGTGCCACATTAAACCTTCGTATGGCCGGAACGTAGATTTTCGCGAGACACAATAACTTTTTAATTGTGTCTCTAATTACGGCATACGAGGTTAAAATTACTTTTCAGAACAAAAATCATATTGTCTTGTTGTTGAGCGTTATCAAAGATGGCGGGTTTATCTGTTTATGATGATAAGGTGGCGGGCGGTTGCCTAGCAACGGGGTGGCGGTGGTCAGCTGGGGGGACGGTTCCTCATACTCGAGTCATTGGCGCGACCCCCGGCCGGCAATTATTCTCCTCATACTAGACCGTGTTAACTTTAATGTAACTTAACATGTTTCAGCTGCTCCACAACGCTTTACATACATTTGTCCACTTTAATTATGTTCAGTTTCGCAAAACTTGATAAGCACTAAAGTTTTATTGTTCATTGTACCTGCTTAATTAGTGAGTGCTTACTTTTTTTAATGGGAGCTAAAGTATTTCATATGACGGATTGGAATTTGAAAATGATATCTACCTATTTTACATTTACATTTTAAAGTAAAGAGCTTTTTGATTTGGGACATAATCCTTGCCCAGTTTGATGCTAAATCAGTTGTTTTTAGGATTCCGTACCGCAAAGAGAAAAACGATCCTTATAGTATCACTTTACCGTCCATCTGTTTGTCTATCAAGTCCCAGTATCTCAAGAACGCGTAGAGGTATCGAGTTAAAATATGGAGGTACTTAAGTCTGCGATTCCTTGAAGCTTTGAAAAAATCATTTTTTTAAGTTGATGAAAAAAGAAGATAATAAAGAAGATACGAGCGCTTAAGACGCTAAAAACGTATACTTCGACAAGCTTAACTGAATTAAAATTCATGGGGACTTCCCGTTGGCCTAAAATCCTGAAATTTGACAAAAAGCAAGGTTTTAGATCACAGGTGTAGAAAAAAATCAAAAACTGTCAATTTTAAGTTACATCACAAAAAAAAAACTATCATAGTTTTTTTCATCTTCGAAACTAGATTTTGGATTTGAACTGTTTTCATAGGTACACAACCTTCAGTGTGCGAGGCCGACTCGCACTTGCCCGGTGTTTTTTTTTAAATAATATTTCTTTCACAACTCTAGATCTGGATTAATTTAATTCAATTCTCACAAAACAGAATATTCGTAAACGTATCCATGAACTAACCTCCAAAGTCCTTTTATACCATTACAACAAGTATGTACGTACGTACGTGCGACAAGTCCAGCACTCGCTTTCTCGACGAGATTTTTCACCAATTCCGACTCATTTATGCTTTAAATGAACGAATTCACTGAGCAGATCCTTATCGGACTCCACGGTCAAGGGGACTCATCCGATTCTATTCCGACACTAAATAGCCCATGGTTTATTTTGTGGTAGCGAGCTTTTTAAAAATGCCATCCGATTCTCTGCGACATTTTCTCCTCGTTATAAAAGATTCGGAACTTTAATTAAATACTGTTTTAACTTTTTTTTATTGTACACATCCAATTGGTTACTTCTTACTGAATCACAAACTTTGGCATCTTACTAATATTATGAATGCGAAAGTTACGATGTTTGGATGTTTGTTACTCAATCACGCCAAAACGGCTGGATGGATGTGGATGAAATTTAGAACAGGCATAGGATACACTCCGTAATAGGACAAAGGCTACTTTTTATCCCGGAAAAACATAAGGTTCCTGTGGGATTTCACATTTCGTTTGATCAAGTGTAAAATTATCATATTGTATAGGGCAACCCAAATACCACGCGGGCGAATCCGCGAGCAAAAGCTAGTATAATATAATGCAATTTCAATTTATTAAAAGATATTAGTAATTTTCTTCCATGTTTAACTCTTAAATTGATTTACGTCGTAATAAAAACTATCTTTTATTTACCTACATCTCATCTTAGATACGTATTTTAATATATAGCTACCTATCCAATAACCACATTTCCATCGGTTCGTAGAGCATTGTCGTTCTTTCAAAACCATAAAATTGCTCATTATATGTTCAAAAAAATTCTAATAACACAACGTTTAAAATACAATAAACTATCGCACTATCAAGAGTGCATTCAACTCTAACGCAGTACTATTATTAAACGGAATTCGATTTAAAGCCGAACCCTCCTCGTCGTTTGTGAAATTGACATTTATTCTTCGTTTTTCATTGTTGCTGCAGTCGGTTTCGATCTATTGTTAATTAGCTTAAACGGCCCATGCGCTGTGCCATGCCAAACAAAACCTGTCGAGTGCCAGTACAACGCCGGCCGTGCTACTACCGCTGTACTACACTCATTTCTCACTATAACTCCTGTTGTTCATATCTCATTCTACATTTAATCAATTATATATTTTTTTAAATACCTTAGTAATAAACATAGACTTAAATAAAATTCATTATTCGGACAGTAAAGTTAGTTCGAGAGTGGCGCTACTGAGTTACGGCAATTCGTAGAACTAAAACTTCGTAGCAACCCGCCGTAGACCATACTCCTAGCGCCACCTGTTGTCGAATAGATTAATGAAAATTGCTGAGGAGACGTTGAATGCGTGTTTTATTAGATCTCAAGCATGTTTCAATCATTAATTTATTAGTAGTACAAGTTAATAACGTAATTGCGGGTTAAGATTAAAGATAAATATTTTATGATGATTAAAATATTGTTTTAATCATATTTATTAGCAGTACAAGTTAATTATGTAATTGCGGGTTAACACTAAAGATAAATATTTTATAACGACTAAACCTTACCTACAACCATCCTTACCTTTAACATTTTGTGTATTAACAGAATGTTGGTTCTTTTGTGTAAAAATAAGAGATACTTTGAAAAAAATTATCTCTGTATTTTTTAAAATGCTGTTTGTATTTTTACGGCAAAGGGCACTTTTAGGTTTTCTCTTTTAGTATATGCGGAAAATGATTGTTAATTTTTCTTGTTGGGCTTGTTGTAGATATACGTTGTAACTTAGTAATCACACTAATAAAATATAAACGTGAATGTTTGCAAGTACTTATAATGTCTGTGTGTGAGAGTGTTTGTTACCCCATCACGCTAAAAAGAGTGAACATATTAAGAGAAATTTTGGTGTACAAGCGAACCATGTACTAAAAACGCAAATAGGATAATTTTTATCCCAGTCGTATGTTGTTTTGGGATTACTTCCTACTTTAAAGCAGAAGCCAGGGCCAGTTGCAAGGAACCAGAAAAAAACTTGCTAACATAAAATAACAACTCTTAAAACATTGCCAGTATTAGCACAAAGTAATATTGTAGATAGACGTATCGACATAGGAGGCAACATTATTACATACGCGAGTTATTCGCTCCCCACCAGCCGGGACTCGGGAGTGCCTCGATTAAAGCAGTAAATACTTTGAGATTAATTATCTCGTAAACAGTCGCAGGCGCGTCGCGACTCAAATCGCTCACCTACGCCGTGAGCGCGATACAAATTCAACTTTTCCAATTAAATTTCGTGAGGCATTAATGATTATTTAGGTACATCAATTTGTTTCGTCGCAAGGCGCTCTGAGCCACCTCACGGAAGTCGCTACACACGGACACCACTCTCGAGATGGATCTCGAGATATCTTGCTTGCGGTTGAGACCTAGTTTTTTTATAAATCAAACCAAATAAGTAAATGTGGTATGAGAATCACAAAGCTCTGATTAAAGAATATAAAAACTATAAATTCTTATTCAGATTGAATACTCTGCCTGTATTAGATAGATGATTGGAATGGAGTGACTTTTTGTAATCAAACATTCCCATTTCAATACCTATAACAAATCCAATTTAAATCATCACTATGCAATACATAGATATTCGAGACTTATAAGAGGTAGGCAACTAGATATAGTTTTCACGTTCTTCAAAGAGTTCATTCTACCTAGTCTTTTGCAACTGTATTAGGATCGACTTCCAGTTAAGCTGGATGCGAGCGAATACTAGTATTTTACATGGCATGACTGCTAACACTGCCCATGGCATGTTACCAGGAACACGGCACCCCTTGGTAAGACTGATGTCAGGATGGCTTTTGTCAATTTGTAACGACTGTCAAAGACGGGATCAACGGTTGAAACGTACTTGCTGAGGCACCCATCTACAAACCGACCTCGTCAAGGGTTGCTGTAAGCTGTAAATTCGACCAATGCGTCAGTTATTATTTAACCGCAAGATCCAGTCACGACCTTCTAAGATTTTATTAGATACGACTTAATTGAACCTAGGCAACTATTAATTATATAATGAGAAAACCAATGACTTCAACCACATAAATAACTCATAAGTATCTTCAGAAATATCACGGAAAGCCACCCACGCTGGCGCCATTCCAACGAATCGAAACTTTGGAATTAATTAAATTAAACTTGAAAATGAAATATTAACACTTTAACGTATAAAATTTAATACCGTTAAGTTATAACGTGATTATTCAACTCCTCGGCAATTTCCAAAAACATCTAGAAAATTAAATTCGCGAGCGCTGTCTGCCGGCTCCTTTGAGGCAGCTTCCGCTTTTGTGCGAGCGAGGCGCGGCGCTCGCCACTTCGCACTGTGAAATTAATTTTCTTCGTCTTTATGTAATTTAATTATAAACATTTCAATATGGCGCTCGGGGAATTTCCGCCCGGGAGAGAAGTTAAATAGAAACGTTTGATACTTATCTCCTAATACACTTCTGGGATGATTGCGCGATTTCAACGAAATTAATTATTTTATTTGCTAAAGAGAATGATTACAGCTATCATTATACGTATCTGTTAAATGTCTTGTAGAACGCGTAATTCTGTAAATTTTCCGTTTTTCCTTTATATAATTTCAGGACTACACCGAGTATTCATTGGTTGAAAATTTTATGTTTAATCTGTGTCTGTTGTTGTATAATAAGGCCCATACGCACGGCGTGTACACGTATAGGTACGCGCTTTAAATAAAAATTTTAACGCAACATTGTAACTTAGGCACATGGAGCGATCTAGAAACGCGCACCTGCTGCGCATATACGCGCCACAGAACATATATACCCTAAAAAGGGATACGCGCAAATACACACACGCGCTGTAGTCGCTCGTAGCTTTCACGTTTTGGTCTGGACTCTTCAGTTGTACAATAACGACGGTTGTACAATGGCTTTCGACCCGTCCCTTTATACGCGTTTCGAACGACTTCTGAACTCACTTCACACGCGCATTTATTTCTATAAAAACGCATATAAATCCTTCATGTCTTCTGCCCGTTTAAAATACGCCGTGTCTAAGGGTCTAAGTAGGTATTGACCACAAATTGTCATATATCAAAAACTAGCTTTTGGTTTCGACTTCGCCCGCGTACATAAAATATGTCTATGTCACTCAAGAGTAAAGCAGCTTTCTATTGTTGCTAAAATTTTTCGAATCGGACCAGTACTTCCAGAGATTACCTCCTACAAACAAAAAAACTTATATTAGTGTAGATATGGTTCTTTATACGATAACTACCTAGTATTCAAAGTAAACTTGAAAACTCATGATTATTCTTAGACAATAGTCAGTTGAAGTCGGAACTAAATCTTGATAAACTTCTATCAAATGAATTACCATATCTAACCTAATACGGTCAATGGATAATAACTGTGGGTGTATGATAACGCTGCTGCCCACTGCTTCGCCAATAATATGCCATACATTGAGTAAAATTATCTGAACTAGTTTATCTAGTCCCATGCTTTTATCCTTGACACTCGCTTCTCTCTCAGAAAAGTAAATTGTTTCCAAAATCAGGAAAATGGAGATTTTATGCTTGGCAATTGTAAAATTGGCATCTATAGGTCCCTAATAAGGGAGTTTCATGGTTATGAAAATATTTTTAAAGAGGTGAACTTCATAATGATAAAAATATTTTGTGCCCATTACACGCTTCTTGTATATATATTTTGTTCTCAATAGAGTGTTTAACGGCCCCGACTTACGAGTCGTAGGACGTGGGTTCAAACCCAGCCAGGCGCATTACTTTGTGTAATTTATTTCATCACCACTGCTCTCAAAACGGTGAAGGAAAACATCGTGAGGAAACCGGCATGTCCTAGAACCAAAAATCGAAGACATGTGACATCCACCAATCCGCACTGGGCCCGCGTGGTGGATTATGGCCCATTCCCTCTCCTAGAGAGAGGAGGCCTGTGTCCCTGCAGTGGGAACATTAAAAGGCTGATGATGATGATGATGATGAGAGTGTTTAAATAAACGCTCATAACTGCTGTGGACGTTTATTTAAAGCCATAAGTAGTTTTTATTTTATTATTTTATTGCACTATGAAAATATTTCAATTTTAGTCAGAAAAAGAGTGATATTTTATTCATAGTGCAATAAAATATTAAAATAAAAACTATATATTGCTTTTACTGTTTCTTTTTAAATTTTCGTTTTTAATTGTACTGAAAAAAAAGAAAAAAAATGACATATAAAAGTGTTCTTTTGAAACCTATATACAAAATATCATTTATCACTGAATATTAAAGTATAGACAATAGTGGGTGCCCTACGAACACATTTTTTATTGAATAGCATTCGTTCAATGACATTCCATCTGCAAAATTAAAAGTATCTATTTGTGCGGAGTGCTCAGTTAACAGATGCCACTAGCGTTCGTGCAATTTTGCTCTTAAACCGTTCACGCTCCGGCGACGAGAGGCGACATCAAACATACGCGGTGCCTGCAAACCTTTTGCCAGCTTATCTCCCATTCACTATCTTCACAAAATATCTACAACCGGTCCCATTGTTCGATGTTTATTAAATTTCATTTTACGTTTATACAACAACACTTTTGTCGGCCGCTTTTTGTACCGATTTGGGACATTTTACGGGTGGATTAGCTCGTGACGTCTACTTTTGTGGAGCCGGCAGCGATGTCTTTTTATGCGTCTCCCGTATTATGGTTTGGTATTGCGCGCATTATGTCATAACACTGAGCACTCGACGCACTCGCTCATACTTTTTGTCGCTCCATTTTATTTTAAATTGAATCTCAGTTGACAATAACACTGTAAACATCCTGTCTTTTTGTACAATATTAATAATACGGATGATTTCGGATAAAACCCCATGAAGTATGCGCACTCGAGGACAGAGATGGGATGCGAAAAGCAGGTAACTAGACATCTTTTTAAATTATACTACTTGTGTAGAGAAATATACTTTTAAATTTCCGACGAAGTTCGTATCTAAATCTTGATGGGGATCATCTGAATAGTCAGGAGTTCATCCTTAAAAAATACACTAACCCATCCAAGATCCAACCCCAAAACAACACCTTAGATTAAACAATCCGGCCCTACGCTGGCACTAAAAGCAATAAGACTTACAACTCCGCCCCTACCAAAACAATCCTGTATCTCGGTGTCTTCACTAATGGCGCAAGTTCGACAGTCGAACTTAGTTGGAGAGTTCTACGGCTGCAATAAAGATAAATCCAGCAATAATATGTTCGGTTGGCCTTACGTGTAGGTTGGCTTGGGCACGAAATTGAATTTGCATGGAGTCTTAAGTCGACACCGATTGAGACGCTGCCTCATCCGGTGGACAATTACGAGTTCACCAACTGTTAGGGATGGCGCGATTACGCACCGAAGCCTGTTGAGCCCCACTCTCTAATTGTTTAGGCAGACCTAACAGCACTTCGATACGAACGTGATTTCGGAGTTCAGAGGGCATTCTACCGAACGGCTGGCCTTCGTTCACGGAATAGACTGCGTTACTAAAGCAGAGTGCTTGCAATTTTATGTAGAACATGTGAAATCTGTACAAAGGGACATACGGAGTCACATTCGCGTGAAATGTAATACGTGAGCGGCAATCTTCGTCAGTGGAAGGCGCACTAATCCAGAGCCAGAGGGCCAGTACCGTATGAAAGGACGTTCCTTATCCCTTGATCCCGTTGTTTACCAGACATTAAACAGATAACAAGTCCGCGCCCTGATACCGTCTGAGCAGATTAAAGCCCCGGTGGCCGTAATCCGAACTTCGATTAATTTCATCCAATACTTAGTCAGGGAATGCTTAATTGCTCGTACTGTAAATTGTTATTTATGTAGGTATAATGTACTTAAAACTTGAAAAAAAGATTCTAGTGTATGCTTCATTTAGAAGACGCGTGAAGGTATCACTGATCTTGAAGCATGTCGCACCTTTTCGACCTCGTTCCAAGTGAACACACTTGATGTTGTTTCGATCACTGTTTTTCTCGTAGAAATTGAAGAAATAAAGGAAAATTTGCTTTTAATATATTTGTATAGGAGATTATAAAGTAGACCAATAAATGTAAGTTTCCTTCCGCGACCCTTTCTGCTACAAATAGCGTAACTCCAAATCGCTTACCTACTTATGACTATTAGCAAGGAACTAAATTGAGAGCTTTAAGGGTAATGATAGTGCTATTTTAAATATACCTAGTACTTAAAGACCGTGAAAGACTGTGAATACAAGTGCATTAAAAAAGTCTCTAGAATTTAAATATATTTTTTTTAGAACTGTCATCAAATTTCTACAACTTTTGATGTACAATCCGTTCCAAATAAGAATAAGATCGATTACCACGTTGTGACGTCACGATTTCAAGAGATTCTGTCAAATCGAGGCAAAATATTTTAAAAATTCAGTTTATTATCGAAAATTTTCATTTATTTACGAACTGTGAACGAAAAAAGTTTAATCAGAATCAAGTTTTTCAATTTTACTCATTTCTGAGTTCTTCAATTTTGCAAAAATATCTTCGATTGGACAGTACGGCATGACGTCACATCCTGTCAATAGATCCTATTCTTATTTGGGACGCACAGTATAAACAGACATAAAAACCTTGTTTTCCAAGTGATACATCCTTTTATGTGACGATAATAATCTAAGTAAACGTAGAAGTCCTTCAAGCTGAACGAAGTTGCCAAGATGAAACTTTGCTACAAGTGCATGACTAGGCGCTGACAATTGTTTTTAAGGTAGAAAATCATCAAATAACTTCTCCCGCTCTAGATGCAATGAGAAGGAGTGTCAGACACACTGCCTAAAACTTGTTGTGTTTCTTCAGTATCCCTTTCCGTTTCAAATCTTCGGTAAATCTTTCAAAGAATCAGCCTCACCAATACTGTAGTCGATATCACTAATTTAACGGTACAATCATCAATATAATATCAATCAAATATCAGAAGCCGAAAAAAATACACAAAAACGTGGTACAATTGAATAGATTTCACTCTCTGTAGTGCCGTCCGCTTCTGGTTTATGAACCGGAATTCATATCTGATATCATGACTTGCGGAATCCCCTCCTAGCAATATATTTAGGTTTTTTTATATTTTCTTATTAGTCCAACAAATGTAACAGTATCTGTCATGTCCAGAACATCTTCCAACTTTTTTTTTTTGTATCGCCTATATATTTTATTTTATATTATATTCTATTTTATTTTAATGTAAGGTGTGTTTATATAACATGATCCAATGTTGATTGTTATAAATAAATAATAATAATCTATTCACCTTAACATTACACATTTAAAGAAACCTTTTTTTTACCATCTGTTCAATCGATTTTAACTTCTATTTCGTAGGCGTAAGGATGACATTAAAAGCAAAGAAGTAGTTACAATTGCAACTATTTACTGCTACCGCCATTTGTCATTGCACCAACGTAATAAGACTCAAAATCGGTTGTTCAGACAGTAAAAAAGGTTTTCATAAATATGTAACGTTATTTTGAACGGACTATAATCACTATAAAAGTTCAACTTAAAAGTATTTTTTTTATAATCATTAAGTACCTTAATAATAGTTAGGTATTAGTTCTAATCGTCATATATAATTAACATCGTAGGGACTCTGCAAAAGGGTCGAAGCCTACTGGGACCCAGATACTCTTTCTGAAAGGAAGGCTTGGCCTCAGTGCGAAGGTCAAAGAAAGAACGGGTTCGGATGTTTAGTCAGTAAGGGCAATAGCGCACTAGCGGCCAGGCCGCAACGGCCAGGTCGCGGCGGCCATCGAGATAGATAACTTAGTATGAAATGGCCACAGAGCGCGCGCACCTGGCCGCATGCGGCCAGCGGCCACACCGAGCCGCAGCGGCCAGCGAGATCGGAGCGGCGCGTTTGCGGCCAGTGTTCAGTCGCTGGTCGCTGCGGCCACTGAGATCTATAGTATTGTAGTAAAATCACCAGTGTGCGCGCACTAGCCACGGCGGCCGCCCGTATTGTGGAACTACAGCGTGTTTTGTAATCATTGCGATGTCTTTTGACACGGAAAGATTTATAACCGAGATTAAGACAAGGAAGGCGTTGTGGGACTTATCCTGTGAAGACTATGCCAATCGTGACTTATTATGATAATAATTAAAGAACTTTTCATCATATTGCTGAAGGTCGGTGAAATAAGTATGAAATAATGCCTTTTACGTAGTAAGGGATGAACCCAATATTCTTTCCTTTACTTTTTCTGCTTCTTACTTTAATAGCAGTGTTTTTATATCTTACAAAAGAACTGTTATTTCCTCAACGTCCATTTTGAAGCGCGCTGTATAAGCAACAGACGATCGTAGCCGCAATTTTGGCCGCGTTGCAAATCGCAACACCCGCGGCCGGGCCGCACGTCTGGCCGCTGCGGCCTGGCCGCTAGTGCGCTATTACCCTTAGCTTGGGACTAGACAACGTTATGTGAAAGTTGTGGTTATATTATTATATATTATTGGATGATTTTTGCCCACCATAAAAAAAACCTTAGTAATAGTTGTTAGTTCTAATCGTCACATATCACTAGCAACATCGCATTTAAATGAATATATTTTGTGTTACAAAGGGTAGCTTAGAGAGAAATCAGTGTAGCAGTACAGCGCATCATGCGTTCTACAAACACTGCCAGCCGTGCATGAAATGACGCCGCAATGATACCCTGCACCCTTGCCGAGTTAAACAAATCATGGACATGTGCCGTGTGTTTGAAATATCTTCTATCAACATTGGTTCAAATGTTTGTAACTAGTAGGTATTAATGACATGATTTAATTCCACACGCATAGATTTAATTAAAAGCGTGTGTAACACGAAAGAGGTCCTAAATGATAAGTTATATTTATTTTTGCAAATAGGTTTTCCATAACACTTTTACACATTAATTTTATTTTCTTTGTCAGTTTAAACGAGATGAGTCCGGTGTTTCCTAGACCCCTTGTTACGTATACTATAAATATGTATCAACAAAGAGCTATTTTTTTGTTTGCTATAAACTAATGCTGCGATCCCACGTGATGGTAAGCAGTGATGCAATCGTTGATGGTGGCTCGGGCTGCTCATGGCGGTGAACAGACACGCTTGTGTTTTGACAGCGTTGAATCCCACCAGATTGGCTTCATCCCTTTTGGAGACTGCTTAAAGTGAGACATTCGTGCGCTCTACCATAGCCTCTCTTTTGGACCGAAATAAAGTTCAAGTGAAGGACACAACGTACGAAATGCGTCATCAACTGGTCACTCTTTCTTAAAGTATGTATTTCAGTGTAAGAGAACTACCCAATTGATGCTCATATAAAAAATAACGAGGAGAGCCTGAATAAGTGAACTGAGATAAAGCTAAGCAAACAGAGAACCATGTGCAAGCACCCACGCCTAGTGTACCTACCTATCTATTACATGCCGATAAGTAATTATTATTATGATTTCTGACAATGAATAGTCGAACAAATTATACTTACCAATAATTACTATAGTTCATCTGTACTATCACAATGTTAGGCCATGGCGGGATGCCTTATTTCATTATAAGTAAATTAATTTTATATTAATTCATTCTATTTTGAAACATAATGGGTATATTGTATTATTTATTTGTACACAGCTATCACAGTGTTGTCTTTTTAACCAAAAGGTTGACAGGTAGATAATGTCTTGTTGCATAAAGCCCGCTTATGTAACACTACTGTAGCAACATAAAGTTTAAATAAATAAGTCTTGATTTCCCCAATTTTCTAGAAAACATTTTTCTTAAAAAAAAATTTAAATAATACAACTTCCAATAGATTTCTTTATTCTAAAAACATACCAATAAAATTGAATAGATCGTCAACTAAAAAAACCAAAGTAATTGAATTAATACTTATTAATAAATCTTTATATGTATAGTTTTAATTAGTATGTCAAACACGTACCGCTACGAAAGTTGTCATCAAATTCGCCCTCCACCGAGCAAACATTGAATTAGGTGAGTACATCTGACACTGACATGCGATCCTCTCGTCAACTGGGGCTCTATTTAGTTTTTGGTTTAACAAATCGTATGATATCATTCTTCGTAAATATAAACTAGACTCACTATTTTTTTTTTCTTGGTGGGTAAAACTCATCCAATGATGAATCCCGCCCTTCCCCTTTGTAAGTGGTTATTTATAATAAGAAGCAAAAGTAACAAATAATTTTCTAATTAGAACAAATTATTAGGTATATATTTTCTAATTTGAACATGTTAAAAAATTATTAATTGTTATAATTATTTTTTTTTTGTGTGAAACCAAAACACAGGGACTGTACTAGAATGGTGACCGCGTTCAGGAAGATGCAGCGTTAGAAAACTTTTCACAAGGCGGTGGGGCCACTTGATTCAGATGGATGCGAGTCGCACTGGTTTGCTCCTTGTGGTGACATGTGACAGTCCTCTATGTCTAGCCGTGGAAGTCTTTTGTACTGAAACTGTGAAATAATAACAATTATTTATAAAACTTTATACACTAATAAAAGCCCCGTAGGGACGTAGGTGGCATCAATTACCTCAGCAAACAGTGTGTTACAAACACGAATCCTAGAAAGATTCCAGTGATTAATGTATTTCGGTGTCTGTATTGAATATTTGAGTTCACCAACAACGTCTAATTGGTATTGGTTCATTAATATTCAGTTTGACTGTAGTCCAGGCCTATCTAATTAGTGCGGTACAAACCAACAAGACGTATTCCAATATTTGTGTTGACTGTCGTAAATCACATTTACGGCAAGTAACAAGACAAGAGGCCAGGTATGTTTGCGGTCGGATAAAATGTAGTTTGGTCTCATCACATTCAAGTCATGCACCCGGCGACAACGCGCCAACGGTAACCACACACGATACCCGCCCGCTCCACATACAAATGTTACACAGCCTTTTGCATATTACGTCACTACTCTCAGATTTGTATTAACGAGGATATTTATCTAAAGATAAGTAAATGGTATAATAATCAATAACATACCCAGAAAATATAATTACCAGTATAAACGAAGAATGAATAACGAATTTTATTTTTCTTCTGAAAAATCTAGGTAGGTACTGTCATATTATATGAATAATTAAGATAAAAACACAATTATAGACATTACATTAAAATTCTATTCAATAAAGGCCAAAGTAAAATTAATTCAATTAATGATTGTTTTCATAATTGTTATGTAATTTATATTGTTGTATTCAAAGTGAATTCAAAAGAAATGCATTATTTATAATTCATCATCAGCATCAGCCTTTTTAATGTTCCCACTGCTGGGACACAGGCCTCCTCTCTAGGAGAGGGAATAGGCCCAAAAATATTACAGGTGTCTGATCAGTTCTTATAATTATTTGTATTTGGCTTGTGTAAAATACCCATGAGGTGTACAACCAATGATAAAACCCGCCTTTGTGCGGAGTTGTGAACTTGAGTGAGTGATATTTCGCTCTTATATTAAGTTAACACTAAAATATTATGTTACAATAAGCGCATCTATAGCATTTGGGATTTAAAAAAATTAGATTCAAGATGAAAAAACAAGTAAATTTTTATATTCCTTCACGAGACTACTCCGCGTATAGTCTTCTGGAAGTTCTGCAGCCATGCTTAGCTTCGGTACCGTTCAAATCTATCAATTATGGATGACAAGTCAAATGTCTAACCAACAATTTAATTGTAAAGTAAAAACATCATGGACACAGAATATAAAATAAAGACCGCCTCTCTACGTTTTATATAAAATAAATAAATGACATCAAGTAAATACATCTTTGACAGTTTTATTAATAATGTAACTTCTAAACCGCAGTCACCCGAATGACTAACTGAGAGACGAAGTCTCAATCTGCAAACACAAATATAAAGCTAATTAAAAAGTTTCAAACTAAATTATGAGAGGGGTTGCGCCGATGGACTCCGTACCAAGATTGTCCGCGAGATTTAATCAAAGGGGTGTTATCGTCAGGAATGTGAACTGGTTAGAGGAGAAGATGTCGCGCGCTCGCGAGGGTGCGGGGGCTCCGTCTCGTGGTACCGGACGAGTGTTTGCTCGAGACGGCTGTGGCAACAAACATCGGTGTCACACTCAGAGAATTACAAATTTATATTAGATATTCATAACAGGCGCCAAGATTTGTTCATTTCGTAAATCCCAGCACAATAACAGTTACTTAATACTGGCACGCGAAACAG
This sequence comes from Mythimna loreyi, assembly GCA_029852875.1. Lineage (NCBI taxonomy): Eukaryota > Metazoa > Arthropoda > Insecta > Lepidoptera > Noctuidae > Mythimna > Mythimna loreyi. Next base: position 10,895,545 of record CM056786.1, read on the forward strand.
TTATAAGGAGCAAGTAGGCTTGTTACATGCAATGATCTCTTCGATATCAACCTCACGGAGGTCAGTGGCGGTACGTTTTATTGATCGGTCATATATTTTTGAGTTGAATTGAAGCGGAGCCATAAAAACAAAGAGCATACGGTCCCTTTAGACTATTAATTCAAGTCAAAGCTAAAATGCGACAAAGGCGAGTCAGCTCATAAAATTTATAGGCGATCGAATGAGATAATATGGTCGATGTTAAGAGCAGCTTAGACAGTTTGAAAATTTAAATGTGAAGTAAGTTTTGCGAGATTGCGCGGTATAAATCAGCGCGAGCGAGCGGAGCGGGCGGAGCGGCGCGGCGAGGCGCGGGCGCTCGTCAGCCCGCTGCGGCGATAAATCCGGCACTCCCTCGGGCTTCTTAACCGTTCTCCATCTTCATGTACACACCAACACCGACGCTCTCATGCCCCAAGTCCCGATCTAATACCTAAGTACACATTTTTTATGCAACGTCCACACTACGATATTTCTACCGAATACGTACATACAATTCGGTACGTAGACAAAATTGCTCATTTATTTATTTTCATTAGTAAAATACCTGTATATAGCGTGAAGAAGACAAGGATGCTCTTGTTTTAAATTGCCCTGTGACATTAATTTAAATAGCAAACAAGTTTTTAACATTTCTCACTTATCCCATCTGTCACTTGTAGCGTCCAAAGTATTTTCCGCGAACTTCGCCCTAATTCTTTTTCACGCTACATTTCAAGAATCTTATTTTTGTAATTACAAAAATGTCTAGTACGCCGACGTTATCCTTAATTGCTGGACATAAAAATTCCATTTAAATTTCCCTTTTAACGATCGGGGAGAAGTGTCTAATTGTATAATACACTCGTTTGCGTATTTTTATTGTTGGTACAATAATTAGAACATAACGCGACTTCGCCCTTTTTAAGCAGGTTTGTAATTAAACTTCTCTTAGGAGTTGTAAAAGAATATTGCGAGATGCGAGCGTATCTTGTAGCAGGGGCGCTAGTGCCGGCGAGGGGGCGGGCCGGTTATTTAAGAAATGGAAAGAAAAGCAATTTACTGCTTATCAGTGGGAGTAGCGACCCGCGGGTCACTCGGGTAAAAAAGTGCCTCTACCTACCGAATAGCTCGCCTGAAATATGGCAACTACTAGTGCGCGGACGCTTCTGCACCCCACTTCCTGATCCGCAATAACGAAATTAGTGTACATAACTCCAACCTTACTTTACCCAAATTGTTGTACTGTATCTTAGATGAAAAATAGATTAATCTAAAAGTTACTCTATTATAAGTTGTTGGACGAGTTAAAGTGAAATTAGCTTAAGTCGACAAATTCCTCTCGCAGCTTAACGACTACGCGGCTCTCAAGTAACTTCTCCTTGCGTCCGAGACTTACTGTGTGTGGTGTTTGTGTGCCACATCCACCAAACTAGCTACGTACTTACAATATACTATTTTTTTTTAAGAGATGATCTTATCATTTGTCTCTTGCTGCTTCAGATGGAGCGAGATGGAGGGTCAGACTTATACCGACTAAAAGACCACCTGTATTCCTTCAGTTGCCCTTTGATTTCGCAGTAACTCCTTTGAACAATATTGACAAGCTTTGATTTCAACAATTAACAATACAGAAGGTAGTACGTTCTAACTTGGCGAACGTGAAGTTAGACTTAGCTAATTTTAGCGCTTGTGCACTCGAACAAAAATAAATGCTATTAACAACTATTATGGCTGTTAACTACTTTTATTAGCATTTTTTTTAATCATTTTTTTATTTTTACGAGTGCACAAGCGCTAAAGTTCAAAAGGTTTAACTTCAGGCCCGTCAAGTTAGAGCGACGTACTGCACAATACGCAAAATGCCACTCTTCTGCTCTACCCTTAATTGCAGATAAGAATAGGTCCAGTTAATGGTAAGCATCCGATCCAGCCTCTTTTCTACATGTTTTATTCATTATTCTTACTTGCCCTGTATTGTCCCAAGGCTGGGCAAAAGCTCCCCTTCATTCCTTTCAGCGATCACCAGCTTTTGCTCCTTTTTTCAATTCTTAGGAAAGACCTAGGAAGATGTTTCTATTTTAAATAATAAATCCACCATGGTGGATATTCCACTAAGTTTATGAAAGTGTACTGCTCTAATAGTCCAGTGCAAATAGCATCGTTAACGATAAAAAGTGGACCTAAATAGTAGTAGAATGAAACCCATTGGAAAAGGAAGATAATATAGCAAAAATTTAAGGAAAAATAAATTACGGTCGATCTGAGGTCGGGAAGTGGATTTGAATGTTTCCTCTAGAACCAGTAGTTTTGCCGGAATTAGAAATAAACCATTTTTTCCCCTTAAAAGCGCACACCCATCCACTTCCCGACCTCCTCCTAATTTATTTTTCCTTAAATTTTTGCTATATTATCTTCCTTTTCCAATGGATTTCATTCTACTACTATTTAAGTCCCTTTCAAAAGCTATTTGCACTGGTCTATAACTGTTTATCAAAACTTAGATATTTAAAGTGTGAACGAAAAATATTTTAAACAATTACTACAGCAGTCTATGAGCTCGAGAGCAGTGTTGGCCGACTGATATCGGTCCCGACTTACAAATTGTAGGTAATTTCATCACCACTGCCCTCAAAATGGTAAAGGAAAACGTTGTGAGGAAACCATCACATGTCCTAGAACCAAATATTCTAAGACATATGACATCCACCAACCGGCACTGGGCCCGCGTGGTGGACTACGGCCCATTCCTCTAGTGAGGAGGCCTTAGTCCCAGCAGTGGGAACATAATAAGGCTGATGCTACGATATGCTATTTTATGACTATGAGGTCATTTTGAAAAACCTGTTTTTTTATTCCTGATTGGAATATATAAAAAAAGTAAATATAATAATAATAGCCTTTATTTCAGATCGAAATAGCTTAACCTAATAACAATATTTTCTTTTTTAGAGCAAACATTAACTTAGAGTAAAAATTGAAACTTATTCTAGTATTTGCTGCTTTTTTATTTTCTGCAGATCTGTTTGCCAATCGGCAATGACCTCCTCCAACCTTTTCCATTCAGTTCTTTCTAGAGCCACTCTGTTCCACATCACTCCTGCCACTTCTCTTATATCGTCGTCCCACCTTTTCTGCGGTTTGCCTCTTTTCCTCTTACCTTCCCTGGGATACCACCTTGTCACCTTCTTACTCCATTTATCATGACCTCTTATTGTATGCCCTGCCCATTTCCATTTGAGTCTTTTAATTTTCTGTACTACATCTATGGTTCTTGTCTTTTTTCTTATGACACAGTTTTTCAGTCTGTCTGATCTGATCTTTTGACATTCAGCATGCTCCTCTCGATAGCATGTTGGCAAGTTGCTAGTCTGTTAGTCATTTCTCGGGTTAAAGTTCTTGATTGGCAGCCATACATAAGAACGGCTAATATGCAGGTGTAAAATAATAAATAAAAGTAAATAACTTCCTATAAAATTGAACATATTTCTTATAGTCAAGTCATGATTGAAAATGAAAATTGACAGACAACAATGACACATCATAAAAACAAACTAATAAATAAAAACTTTTGTTTAATTCAAATCCACACATTAACGTTAATGTCCGTTGAACAATAGTTCAAACTGTCCCTCTTCTCAGTACAATGGCGTATTGTAACCGTGCGTCAAAAATTTGCAATGATTAGTTGGGGCGAATCTATTTTTACTTAAGGGTGGGGTGACGGGGTCGCGGGTCGTGACCCGGCCAAATATTTGGCTATCAATGGGACCGTCATCTTGTTATTATAATCGATGGACTATGTTTGCAAACGTTATATTTATTATCTGATTCACGTTTAGTGGCTACTGTTATGTTTAATTTTTTTTATAAACTTCGGTAATCGTACCTGTCATCATCATCATCATCATCCTACCGTTATCCCATATTACTTGGGGTCGGCGCAACATGTTTTTTTCTTCCACTCTGTCCTGTCACCCGTCACACTATCACTAACTACCTTTTCCTTCATATCACCTGTATTAATGTTATTCTTAAAATAGGTTTCATTGTAGGTATATTGTGATGAAACCGACTTGTTCTAGAAACAAAAATTCGAAGATATGTGACATATGTGTGTGTGTATGATTGTATCACTGCTTACCATCAAGTGGGATCGCAGTTAAGCACTTGTTTATGGCAATGAAAAAAAAATTACCAACCCAAACTGCCTGCGAGATGGATTACGGCCCAGGATCTCCTAGAGAAGAGGCCTGAGTCCCAGCAGTGGGAACATTATAAGGCTAATGCTACGGTTTCATAAGTGTACTTTTAATTATTTTGTTGTACTTTATATTTATTTTGTAGGAACGACTTGTCGAACCTCTTCATTACATAGTATTAAACAAAGTCGCTTCGTCCATATGTATGCTTATATCTTTAAAACTACGCAACGGATTATGATGCGGTTTTTGTAATAGATAGGGTGATTCAAGAGGAAGGTTTAGATGAAAGACTCACACACCGTTGTTTCCGTACAAAATAAACCGGAATTTATAAATAGTTCAATTGCCGAATCAATTCTCCAAAGATTTTCCGGTAGCAGTGCTGTTGTCGCACATTTATTTATATGAAAAAACAAAGCCTATTTAAAGGTGTCCTTAGGAAAAAAAAGGAGGTCTTGTTTCATGCCTTTCAGTGTTGTACTTGAACGAGAAGTACTGGGTTGTCTTTTTAACCCAAAGATTGACTGGTAGAGAATGCCTTGTAGCTTTAAGTCCGCCTATGTACCACTACTGACATGAAGTTTAAATAGATAAATAATAATATAATTTAATAATAAAATAACATTCGACAACCATCACACTACGCCGTCTAGTCTCAAGCTAAGCAGAGCATGTGTTATGAGTACTAGACAACTGATAAACATACTTATATTTTCTAAATACAATGGATGTTTGTTGCGATATCAAGTTTGATTTATTCAAGTAAATACAAATATTGTGTCAGCTGCAAAAGAAAATGCTCTTTTAAAAAAAATATATTTCTTTTTTACCAGTAAAACAGTGATAACGTATTTTGTGAAAAAGTTACTTAGTCACCTCCAGTTTCCATGCACATTTCCTGCATCTGTGCAGATCAACAAGATTAACCCACAGAGGCCGCTGAAAAAGGGAAATGAAATTTTGTTCACTATTTATTTATTTATGTACACACAAACACTTACTAAAAAAGAGAACACATACAGATAGAAGAGTACAAAGGTACTGCTTATTTCTAACGAAATTTCTTTCATCAGACCTACAACAGGAGAGTTGGATGAGAAATGTAGACACAGAAAATATAAATATTTCATAAAAGTTAAAATACACTAAAATCATCAATCAATACATATGTATTATATAATTTTGATTTTAGTGTATTTTAATTCGTGTATTTATATAAATATATAAATAACCGTAAACAAAATGTACACATATAGAGACTGTTTTATTTATTAAGGGGCAGATATACGCCAGCGAGCTTGAGCGAAAAAAACAACAGAAACAAAAAAAGAGCTAGCGTCACATCCAGAGCATCAAGAGTAATCGAATAGTAAATTTGTCTTTCATTGACTAAACACAATATGAATAAAAACCGCATATCAAATGACTGGTAATTAAATTATCTTTAAGTTTGTGAAAGTACCATAAAAATACACCCAATGATTTTTTCCTGATCTTCGTTTTTTGTCTGTGTTAGATATAACTCTGAAAATAAATTACACCAAGTTCTATGAAAAAAATTAAATATTCGTATATCAAATTATTAGGAAAATAGTCTAGTTTAATATACCTTTTTTTAAAACATACCGAGTAGCCGTTTAGACGTGATGTTGGATTTAACCTATCTCCCCATTAAAACTTCATACACTAGAAAGAAACTTAGGCATTTGAGACGGCAAACTTAAAAATGTTTGTACTGATGAAGTGGAAAAAATGTTTATGTCTCTACGACGTGATGTGCGAAAATGTATCCGAGGACCTGGAAAGAAGACAAAGGAGAAACAGGAGTGGGTTTTAGCCAGTAAAAGCCTGACACGCACCCCCGCTCTGCCCAAATGCGGGAAAAAATATTGGATAATTTTCCACTGTAAAAAGTGGGCCCAAGATTTGCACCCTTCGTTGTATTTTTGATAAATCGATTACAATTATTTTAACAGTACTAATTTTCTACAGGGTTTTAATAAATAGTCTTGCATACAAATATTTCTACTTATACGCAGCTACACTTTGTTGTCCGACTGTCCGTCTGTCTGTCTGTTAAGACCATTTATCCATTTATCTCGGAACGCGTAATGGTATCGAATAGAAATTTAAACCATATAAATTAAGTATGTATATGGTTTAAATTTCTACTCGATCTCGTCTGCAGTCTCTTGACGGTGTGAAAAAATCAAACTTCTAAGTTCACGGAAAAAAGATACGCCCGTTGCAATAAACGTATTTTTGGACACTCTTAAAGGAATCTAATTTCTCCAATACTTCCCGTTAACTTAGAACTGAAATTTGGCATGAAGCAAGACCTTATATCACAAATATAGGAATAAACCTTAAAACTAAAAAAAAAAAACACTTCTTTTTCGATTACGAATACTTTTGAGACTCTATTCGGGAAATTAATTATTTACATAAATAGACTCCCACTTGCCCAGTTTTTTTCTTACATAGTAAAGCGGTTCTTCAGTTGGTTATTTTAATTCTTAACTCTGATTTTATTCTTAAAAATAAAATTATTAACAATACATTTTAAAAACGTCGCACATCTTTAACAAAAATAATTGTAGGAAAATCTTATGAAAGATACAAAATTAACTAATCCCTTACCTTAAAAAACTTATTATGTTATGTCTTTATATTCAGTACTGCACCTAAAAAAAACTATCCCCTTTTACAATAAATGTAAAATAGAAGCGATATCCTGATCGATTCGATCGGAGGAGGTCTCAGCTAATGTTTATTAACTGTATAAATTATACAAAGACAAATTTACGTTCAATCACTTATACCCAATATAAATTCCGGCAATGTTCCTTGAAACGCTGTGTCAACCTATCCATCAGTGTAAAAATTCCCTGTTGATCCCCTTAATTTAATCAAAAGATCGCTTTAGCTGGTCATGGGCAAGAAAAAACGGAATGACGTAACGTAACGACGACACGGTGATATAAAATTTTCATCGAACGGAAGACGGGAGGGATGAGGCCGGTAGGGGGGAGGGCGGACCTCCTGGTGTAATATCCAAGTCGATCCGGGTAACCAATAAATTACAATTTGACACAAACAAAACCCCACTGCTGCACGTTGCTGCGAATTATTTATTAGGTATACACGACGATCAACCACTCCCGACGATTAATATAAACAAGAAGTACCTATGTTGCGTTCGTATATGGTCAACTTATATAAATAAATTATAGTATCGCTTACTTATTTTCCTGTCTTACATAAGACGAAGGATGATACGAGACAAGACATATAAAATGATAGTCATGCGAGTGCCGGGCCCTCCAGCGCGTAGAGGTGACCCTCCCCGCTCCGTGTAATAAAATTTGCATACTTTTAATCAAGGCTCGTGTTGTGGAGAAGTTTCCCAATAACGGAACTCCGTGATCGATTCGATGCCCAGTCTAGGCATCGTTTTTGCATTTATAATGCCGTTCATTATGTAAGGCGGATGTTGAGACCAATGTTTTGAAATCTGATTAGAAAGCCTTGTTTATTTAAAAATTCTACGAATTTGAAATTTAACTTCAAACTAAATTTTGCTAGCGACTTCGCTCGCTGATTTTTGGTCAAATGCATCAAGCTATGTCATTCATTTAAATCTGTTAAGCAACTAAATCGGTAAAATATAAATAAGAATAAAAGTTTTTTTTACCGGGAATCACCGTTTTGATGTATAAATAAAATAAAAAAAAATCACGTGCAAGAATAAGTAAACCATCGACATATTATATTGCACGCACAAGTAAACAAAATAAAAGACAGGACTACTTCTGAATCAATAGCCAACACTATAATAGACAATCTTATTTTAAATAAGCTTTGGAGTCAATATTTGTGAATGTTTTTAAAATTTTCAGTTATTTTTACCCTCAATGGAAATAATGAGTAATAACTTAGTGCCATGTTCTTGTGAGTGCGATCGAGTTCAAGGGTGCGCGGTACAAAAGAATTTAGTGTATTCTTTGACTTGCACTCTCAATTGGAGCTGTATAAATAATGTTACTAATACCGAGTCGCCTTCAATGTTGTAAGAGGATTCCCGTAGCGCAGTTTGCAATAAATTAGCTGGCTTCTAATATAAAACGACAAAACCCCGACAGAGCGTCACGCTACCGCCGGTGCCCCGCGCGCGCCCCGCCGCCGGCCCGCCGCCGTCCCGCGCGCGCCCCGCAGCCGCGCCGCCTCCGCCTGTCCATCTCCGCTCCGCATTAATCGTGTTTAGTTAGCGGATATTGGCGGCGGAAATTCAAATGCAATCAAATGAAAATAGAATTCGTAAAAAAGCAAAGAAAACAAACCGACAGGCGTCAGTCTAGCGGGAGCCGCCCGCCCTCGGCCGCTAGCCGCCCGCCCAGCGCTCGCACCGCACGCTGACCGTACTTACACGATTTTAAATTGTACATATCTGAAATTCCGATCTGTCGCACAGCCACCCTGCGCTATGAAATGAAACAAAATAAAAGTGGAACGACACGGCACGCTCCGAAAAAATCAAAATCGAAATTAAAAATAAAAGGTTTTTTCGACGCGGCGAGGGAGGCGGATGCAATGTTTGCGGCCGTCATTCGATGCAGTGCGCAATAAAAACACGCGCTCGACTTCTACATATAAATATGTGTGGCAGGATTGATTGGAATTGAATATGTGTGGGTGGGGGCCCGCCCGGGGCCCGGGGCCCGGGTGGTGCAGGAATCGAAGGTGAGCGCCGCTAAGACTGTAATCGGTTTTGCCCGGGGCCGGCGGCGCTCCACCACCGCTCACAATTAAACTTTGTTTGTACATGTGTCGCTCGAGATTAGCCGCAATGCTCTTTTTAAGTGGACCAGCTGCAGTCCCGCATGCAATTTAAGAATCTAGAACACAATTTGGGCAATTAGACGCCTAAACGTTACGGTTTGTTTTCGCACTTGAGTTTCGTTCAAGGAGTGAGGAATACTGCTATTAATAACAGTCTTCTCCGTCACCGCAACAGAGCGCATGCAGCAATCGCGGCAAATGTTCGAAAGATGTAAATGCTGTCGCGGGGCGGCGCGGCGCGGCGCGGTCCGACATAAATCATCTGGAGGGGCGCTGATTGCCTTCAATTATGGCATTAACTTTCATGCCTAATTCTATATTGCTACTTTGCCAGTTATTACCTTGCTCCCCCGATGCGGTCAAGTATTACGCTATTTATTGAGTCACCCACTCGTTTCAAAACACGCCATATCGTTGAACTAATTTATGGTTTTTGGATTTATGAGTGCTTTTCTTCTTAGAGAAGTTCTTCTCTGAAGAAATCTTCTTCTGAGTAATTATTTATTTTTTCCTTTGAGCTTTGTTTTATTAACGCAAGTTTTTGTCTTTGTTGATTTAGTTATTGGATTTGTTATAACTTTTATTTGCTGTTAAAACATTCATGCAAAATAACTTAAAACATATTTTTTTTCGAGGCTTTCTCATTTTTCAACGATGTTTTCTTTAAGCAGAATAAAGAAAGCATATAAGATTGTAATCGTATCATCCGTACACACTTACAGTGTATAAGATCGCTACAAAACTAAAAATATTACTAGACAGCGGACATCCATTCATTATTCACACACTCATAACCACCCAAACAACTAACCGCTCTGTAACGACCGCTCCTCATCACATGCAGAAGGTACAACTACACATCTTCATTTTTCCACCCCAAAGTGTTGTACTAAGTAGGCCCGAGTACCTCCCGGCCGAAGCTAGGAGTTTCAATCGATCAATCACTCCCAGCATAACAGTTACAACCGTGAAATCTTCAGGGGCAAGACAAAGATAATTCCCGTTTAACTTCCGTTTCCAACTTATCGAATAATTTAACTGAACATTTATTTTTGCGCGCTCATCAATCAAGCCAGCTCGCGCTTCGCCGATAAGCCTCGCCTCGACGCCGAGAAATGACTAGGCATTACATAAATCCCCTCGGATGATGAAAAGTGAAGTGTAACAGATAAGAACCTACAAAAAGTTACGATGAGAAATGAATCGCGATTTGTATCCGCCGCTCGCGCGCAGTCGCGCCCGGCTCTGCCGCGCGGTTCGGTTGCGGCCTTCCTTTTCAGCGGTTTTACAGTTTTCAGTTTCTATGAATCTCTTTACATCTTTCGATGATTTACCAAAAGTTTCGTTTTGTATTGATTGCTTTTACCATATCCTTTATCAGCTTGGTAATGTCAATGTTCGCCGCTAAACATGGTAACTTGGAATGATAGTTCACAAAAGTTTTTAAGGTTGATTTAAAATGTGAATTCCTTAGGTACATTATACTATTTACGATCAATCATTTCATTAAAAGGTTGTATTTGAGAATTGAAATGTTTTTCAACAGTTTATTTTGTACAGGTATGTAAGGGTTTTATTGTCTACGTTAAAAACACGAACAAAAAAGTCTTTGCAAAAAGCCAAAGTTTAATCGAAACTTTTCTCCGGGCAGCCATTATTAAGATAAACAGTACAATACATAAGCCTATCTCGACATTTATTTTATCACGGGTTCACATCACGCGCCGCTATTCCCTGTTATGATACGGCCCGTACCTGAGTGGAGCTGAAAGAAAAGCTATAAACCTGTTCGAAGCGTTTCTTCCGGCGCGCCGGAGCGTCGCGTACGCGCGCCGACTGCCAAGCAGCACCCCCGCGCGCCCGCCCCTCCACCCCGACCTCGCCCGCGAACACCCCCCACATCTGCCGACCATATTTTCCACTTTATGTGTGACAGTTGAGGTAATATCGAGACTCTCGCCGCTCTCTGATTGGACGAAAAATACACATTAAAGGAACCTGCCGGTTGCGAGCGAGCGATTCGAAGCTGTATTCCCGTGGAAAATGTCGGAAAATATTGTATTATGGGGGTGGAAAATTGCCACCCTCCGCCCGTTCGCTCGACTCCGACAAAAACTGTCGAGTATTTGTTTTTGATGAAAACGATTTATTATTCTACGTGGGTTGGAGGCAATAAAGATAAGCCGGCGAGGTGCCGGAGCCTTATTACGGCTAACCCTCGCCTTTGTTTCCTTATAAAGAATAATAAATGAGGCCGCACGCTTATTTACCAACTTCCTTAATTATTTATTTATGCGGAAACGTTGTTGATATTTGTTAAATGCATAAGTTCATGAAACTCGTAATGATTCGCTGAATATAATAGTTTGAAAGTTTGCTAACGAGTTTAAATGAATCAGGTCATTCATGTATATTTATAGATTGGTTTATGACATCGATAGTAATAAATCATGAACAGTAAATCCCGGCTGCGACGCGCCGGCAGATAGCAATCGCCATAACGCTAAATCCGCAATTTGCATTAACACCCCAATGCGCACACTCTCACGATATGTGGACAATAGTGGCGATTTTGTGACACAAGATTTGTATACGATAAGAAAGATATCTTTGTCTCCTCGACAAATAAAAATAGGTAAGAAAGCCATATTACTGTTTTCTGTATCACGTCATCAACTAAGTAGGTATAAAAAGAAAAGAAATTCTGAAAACATCTTTACTAATTAAAATCCGAACTAACAAAAATAATCATTGCTTAAACATATTAATGAACTACCAGAAACCGTCACGCATAAAAAATATTTATGCAGCATAATAATCAAACATGCATGTTCCACAAGAAGCCCCCTGCTGTGCGCACGCGCCGCTAAACAAGCCATTTAGTCATATTTATTAATTGCGTCGTGGACATGTGGCTGCCGTGGCAGGCATTCTGCTTGTTTATATCATCTGTCGTGTTTATTAACCGAGCTGTTTAGGGTTATATTGCACTTTTTTTATAATATATTAGTCATTTTTATGGTTAGTTTACAAATGCTGCTATGAGATTGGTTTTTATAGGAAATGTTAATAGTTTCCTATAAATAATCTACCTTTTTAATTACTCATGTATTCCTTAAGCAATTTTCTGTTTAGAAACTAACACGAATAACAAATACGTAAACATACGGAAAATACTGCAAAATGCAAGCAAATAAATTAATTTACATAAAAACGATCATAATAACAGAAATACATTACTGGCCTGACAAATTTGTGTACACAAATTGGTTGTACAGCGCCTCCCGTGTCCCTGTCTGGGCGACGTTTAAAAATTTAAATATCGACAGCGGACCCCTCCTAAATTAAATGAGCGCACATCTGAAAAATGCTCCACTGGGCTCAGCTCTAAAACGCACATTTTCCATACTTCTTCGTTACATTTACGACCTTTCGGTAGTAAGACTGTATCTATGAGGACGTTTAATACAGTAAGTAACAATCTTAGAATCATTTGAATTAAGTGTTTTTTGACAAAGCTGTACGTTAGCAAAACTATCGAATAAAATAGACTAGAATAAATATGTTCTTGATTTAATTTAAAACTTTTGTTATAAGTTTATTAGTACATACTTAAAATTCGTATAAGTAATATTTAAGTAATTACTTGATAATGACAATAAGTGTCATACTTGAGATTGAACTCACATATTATACGTAGGTGTAGCTCGTAGCCTCGTAGCACTCGTAGCACACTTCGTAGCACGTTTGTTATGAAAAAAAAACTTAAACTAATATGAGTAACACAAAGAGAATTTAAACGCACAACCATTTCGTTAAAATATATTATTACTGTTTAGCAATTAGCATTAGGACATAAAGCGGTCCACAGCACCCCTAAATGACGCGTAGCGGATGCGGTGCAAGTTAACTCGTACTATTTAACCATCCGCTCATACAGCCGCGATGAAACAACACCCTCGCAGCCCTACGAAACGAAAGAGATACAAATACAGAAAAATTCATGAAAGAAAGGGATACTACAATACTCATCGGGGCATAACTCATAAATAAAATACAATATGGTGAGCAAAACATTGAATTATGCTGGTATTATGTCGCATTTGGCCTTTGTGAATTAGTCACTGCATATCAGTAGGGGAGTAGATTGGATGTTTGTCGCTGATGTTAACCGACCGTGCTGGTCTACAGATTTATTACTTTTATAGTATCTGAATTATCATATTTAGTGACAGATAGTGACTAATAATCTCACTAATAAGTTTAAAGTTAACAGTTTGTAACAAAAATTATACATTCTATTTGGTTTCTACTGTTGTACGAATATTCCAAATACAAAATTAATTTCGAAGAAACTTAATTTATTAAATACATTAGTATGCGCGCGAACTCTAAATATTCAAATAAAACCTCGATGCCAAAACAAAACAATAAACTCCCCAACGTCGATATTTTGAAGAGAGTTGATAGTGATATTGGAAACACTTCAATTTATAAACAAAATGCTCGGCTGCTAAGCTATAAAGGGGAAAACGACGCGCCCGATTCAGCGAAATCATAGAAAAGCACATAAATTGGTGCGCATTAACATTTCCTTTATCCTACGTGTCGGCGTATGACGGGGGCACCGCGCCGTGCCGCGCCACGCCGCGCCGCGCCGCGCCGGGGCCGCCCAAGACAATAAATTTACATATTTCACCCCTCAAACAGACCTTTTTTGCCATTCCGAAGAATTACGCACATATGGGAATATTCTGTTGAATACATCAGCAGTAAGGAGAGATACTCTCAGAATAAAATTATCTCTCACGACGCCACATTTGGAGATAAAGAGCCGCTACATTTTGACGCTTTTCATACAGAGGACTGTTTTCGAGCTACTCGAAAATAGACTTACCTGACATCAAAGTGAAATAGATTATTATTTTTATATTATACTCGAGGAAATTGTTGTAAATAGTCAAAGAACGTGTTAATCTGAATCCCAAAACACTATTTATGCCATTAACCTCTTAATTCAATTTGACTACATAGTACTATGGGGTGTCAGGTACATAGACATTCACATATGGAAATGTAATTTTGCGGTGGAAGCACCCTTCAAAGGGTCAAATCAAAATCATTTTCACAGTCCAGTGAAGCAACGTACGGTCGGCAGCGTAGCGCTACAAGCGAGCACTTTACGTTCACACAGCTTGATTCTGTAGCACACTTCTCTACATGTAGTATCTACAAGAATTTCATAAATTCTCGAATAATTAAATAGCTTACATCTTCGTTAAGTAATTATAGAACTTAAAACGTGTTCGAAGAAATAACGAAAAAACTTCTTATAGTTTTCCAAAGTTATATTGAATTGTGACGAGCGAGAAAGTCTCAAAAAAGATGCCAGTCAACCAATTTGCCTTGAAGACCCTTAAAAAGTAGAATGAGTAGTAGTTAAAATAACTGGACATTGTCATAACACAACCACGTTAGTTACAAAGGGATCCTCATAGCTACACCCTTTACATAAATGGGTACTTGAATACGACTACAGTTTGACCCGCACTTAGGTATTATGCACAATCGTATTACCTACGAACGCCGAAATAGGAGGTTGCTTTATAGAATGTAGCGAGAGAGGACGAGGCAGACGGACGACACTAATACTCATTAGAATTACATGGCGGAACGGTCCGGCGGTCCGGTCCGGCGGCGGCCGGCGTGCCGCGTGCGGACCGTGCCACCCACACTAACGCAACATCATTTACATTTGTCTCACTACCTCACATGTGGATACTCTACGCGTAGCTCTAAAAATAATTAATTTTATTCTAACTACGAAGAGTTTAATAGAAATAAAATTTAAATAAACAGGTACTCTTTTGAGACACACTCGTATATTATGTATACGGATACTGCTATGCCCCATTCGACTTTTTTACCTATTTCTCCACTACAAATGCGAAAACTAAAAACTTCTTTAACTTTAATTAAAGTGAAAATTTCCCATTTAAATATTTTTACCTATCCTTTTTCCAAACAGAATTATGATGGAAAATACAGGCTATCAATTTTATAAAACTGCGATAAGATAAAATCAAACAGTTGCGTTCAGTGATAAAATCACTAAATATCATCCCACTTTATTATATATTACATTATTATTATTTAACAAACTCCAAAAAAAGATTCTTTTTGCACCTTATTCTGTGATTTCTTCGCCAAAGAAAAACTGATTTTTTTTTTAAAGATTATTTTCATAGTTTATTTTTACCATCTCTATTTAAAGTAGAAGATGAAGAATGAATGAAGAACTTCGTAGAAAGAAAGTGGAACATACTATCATCATATAGTTAATTACAAAAAATAAACAAACAAATTTTGTGTTCAATGCCTGTCTTTTATTGTGAACACCATTTCATATCGTAACATGTAATGTTCATACTGGATAAACCTTAATTTCTTTATGAAATAAGTGTATTAAAATTGTTATTAATTGGCGCATAACTTTTTGGTTTAAAGACAGATCTTGATGATATTCCTATGTTGGATTAAGTTATAATTCTTAATCTCATTACTTATTACAACATATACCCTTTCGCTCCACCTTAAAGTGAAGAGAAATGTATGGTTTCACATCAAAAAAAAGTACTTTACCAAAAAAAATGCTCACTATTTAATTTTAGCTGTGGAATACAACAACTAAAAAGTAAAAACTAAATTACAATCGACTATAAAACAAACTAAAAAAATGCAAAATAACTTTAATTTTGGAATTTGGTGTCAAAAAACGACGACACGAAACCAGAAATACCAACTTCTGAAAATAAACATTTGAAGAAAAAAATGTTATGAGATTATTATTTTGCAGTATTCATACCTAAGTGATTCATTTCTTTGTTATATAATCATGTTATTTATTCAAAGCTTTTTTACATAGGGTTTTATTTATAAATATATCAATTTAATTTCCCACCCAAAAAAGATATGTTGTGGGTACAACCTAGGTTTCTTCTGAAATCAAAATATACATTTGTGTAAACTAATACAGGTCTCAACGTCCGATAATCTGGAATTCTTATAAAGACACAAATGTATAAAAAATGTAATGTGAGACTTTTTATTAATTAGACTAGTTTTCCGATTTCCACAAGCTGTCCCATTGCTGGGCAAAGGCATTCTCCAAATCCTTCCTAACATTCTTTTCCCGCGTCTTCTCGAACCAATCCCCGAATCTCTCGATATGATCTGGAACCCACTGCCTACACTTCCTCAACGGTCACTGTTCATGCGACCGACGTTGCGGCCAACGTACACTAGTTAACAGTGTTTTATCGTAAACTTGAACAGTTTGTTTTTTTTTACGAATAAGGTGCTAAAAGTTTAAACAAAATAATTTAAAAACCAAATATATTTACACAAAGAAGGGAAATAGGTGTGGATTTTAGTCAGTAAAACTCTGACTTCTCCGTACGACGCGCTCTGCTCTAGAATGGAACTACTCATACGATGATTTCCTACCTAAAAAAATGCATCACTTCCATGGCTGAGTCTTTCCTTTTGGCAGTCATGTTGACGAACCGAGGACTTTCAACATATACCTATGAATTTAGACATTTAATTGTTTTCCCGTCATCAATTGCAATCGACATTTTCCTAAAAAAGAAAACAAGTGCCTAGTCAATTACTAATAGCATAGTTGTCTGAAAACTATAAAATATATGAAAAATATCAGTAGCAAGCTAACAAGTATATCGTCCAAATAACTTTTAACCAGTGCTATATGTGCTCGTAAATTTAGTTATTTTTAACCGCCTAGCGATTCCAAAAAGAAGTAATAAATTTTGAATATTTGCAAAATATTAATGTCAAATAAGTTTACCTATAAATTAAGTTTCTTTACAGCAATTCAAATTTTTATTTTCAACTGTAGGAACTTTTATCGTTTGGCTTTTTTTGAAGGCGGTTTTTTTTTGTAAAAAGTTTTTTAAAAATAGTACTTTGTTATCCCAAGGGTAAAAATATGTTATTTAGTCCCGAGACTTTTGTTGGGACTAATAGTTCGAGAGACTAAATAACTCTTTGACCCGAGGTAGACACTGTGCTTTTCATTACGAATACTAGGAAAATAAAAATAATAAAAACCTAAGTCTTCGTAGTATGATTTTTGATATATTTCGGTGGTAAAATGTTTTCCACTGCTGCTTTAGACTCTTCTCTTAAGAAACTGGCGTTAAATCCTTATCTAAATGTGATGAATTTATCGTGTTAATACAACTCTCTCATAATAGAGATTTAGTAAACTATAAACAAAACTCCACAACTCGAAAAGACAAGTAAAGTTCAGATCGCCAATTTCCCGCTTTTTTTTCAGCCTTTATTTTTCATTTTATCGGTGTCAAAATGGGTCAGGTCAACATGTTTCTAAAATACAGATTTCTTTTTAAGAAATAGTTGAAACTAAATTAAAATAAGGTTATTAAAAAAAACGGATAGGTACTTTAATTAATATTATCATTATGTTATATCAATTGTACTGACTGTATAGAAATATTAGTCACGGTTCAATAGAAATGTCAAATAAAACTAGTTTTTTTTTTTAATTATTGACAGCTGTCAGTTGAAAGTAATTCTCCAGAAAAGAGATGAAAAGTACTACTTTCAACCGGCTTCGCAGGCAACTGCAGGCCTTCTTTCAGATTATGAGTAATGAAAAAACCATTAAAAAGCTATCATATGTATATATGTCGCAGGTTTTTCACAAAATTAGGTTTTTGATCAAAAACCTAGGTTTTTGATGAAAAACCGGAAGATGACAAATTTCAAAATCAATTTTATCATAAACCAGTTACAGTCTAGATTTTTGATAAAAAACCTGAACTAGTTTAGGTTTATGATGAAGAGAGGGCAAAATTGCTTTGTTTTATGACAGAATTACCGACTCGTTCTAACATACAAACGTAGTACTGCTATAATTTCATTATAATGATTAAAACAAAATCTTCTACAAACTTTCTTAATGATCTTTTTTCGGTCTTAAATAAATCTGGTGTTTGAAAATAGATATAGCTATTAATTTTTATAGTTATTTATAGCTATTTTGGTAAAGCAATCAATTTATATTAGAATGAACCATTGCTTAGTATATAGGTAGTATTTTGCAATGTGGTGAGCAACAAGCCACGCCTGACATGAAAAATTATCAATCACAGTTACTACATAGTTAATATGTATGAGTACTTAGGTTCAATATGCACGAAACCAACTTGTGTTTAGTGCTGTAACAGCTTTCTTGACTTGATTCGACAACTTAAGACGAAAGGGAACATATTTCCTGTTGTTTCGTGTTCCTATACGTATAGATTGTTGGGAAATATCACATTCTGTGCACGAATTCCACCACAATCGATAAGAGAGATGACCGCTGGGCGAGGAGGCGCGGGGGAGCCCGATGGGGAGACTGTTATTTGATTAGTCTTACCGAGAATGAGCTCGCCTCTACTTAATGGGGTGAGGGCTTGTAACCGGACCACGTATAATTTTCACTCCTCCGCGCGAGGAAGACAAAAGCTCAAAACCACTTATCTAGAAACAATAAAACCATTCACGGCGGAACGTAAGAGCAAACCCGAAAGGCGTTCATCCCATCATCGCTTAATAGACACGCATTTCGACATAAATGAGTTTCGCTTTAAATTAATTAGTAGCACATTTTCCATTATAAGGACAAATGTAAAAGCGACCGCTTAATAGCGCGGTGGAAAACTCGCTAGTTTTCGCTCGCGAGAATAGGGCCGGAGAGAAATTGCGGATAGACACAATCAGTCTTCTGGCTTTGAGGCCGCCCCGGCCCCCTAATGTGGCGCACACCTCTCTGATGAATACACTTTACACGTACGCCTCGCTACTGATTGAATCCAATATCAACATTGTAATTAAAGCTGCCTACTAACTATTCTGCTTATGACAACGCCTGCAATAATAATCTGCTTCTAAAATGTATTCAGAATGTTTAAGTTATTTAAACCTCAACCTGTCTCAAGTTAGCAACCAAATGTCTATAGTTAACTACTACAAGAAAAGTTTTGAAGCAAACGGGAGGTCGGTTTGTGAGGACGGTCCGTAATGACCCTGTCCGATCTTACAAAAGGCAATTACAATAAAGTTCCATTCGCACATGGTCGTTAACTGGACGATATATCTTGGATTCCCTCAGTCAAGTCGGCTTTCGCACTCGTTTCATCTTACCGCCTTGACACACGACCTCACATGACAATTTTAATTTTTAATTGTTCTTTAAGTGTTGGATCTTGAGCAAATCTTCAACTGCTTTAACAACAAAAATTAACAAGTTTAAAATAAAATGGTCTGAGATTCAACGCAATTACTGACAAGAAATTAAGTGTGTTATTAAAATGGAGATACTGAATTATGAATGGTGTGAACATTATTAAGACAGCGGTGAGCACGTGCGGCGTGGCGCAGGTAGTGCGAGGCACCGCCCCGCGCATGTTACTGCTCCGAGCGCACACTTTACGAGCGGGGGATTAACCCGTGTAACGAGATTCATTAATTCTTGTCGTTAAAATTTGTCGTTCTCGATTAATAAGGAAGTCCCAGGCGGCGCGGCGGCGGGACGTTATTATCAGCGGACCGCAGCCGGGTGTCGCCGGCGTCGGCGTCGCCAGGGGCTCGCCGCGAAACTTCCCACTCCGCCCGCTTTATTTACACTATCGAGTAAATTAAACTCGCGCTCGAGTGTCGGAGAAAACTTTAACAGAACTTTGTGTGTAATAAGTGGTGCAACAACACGAGTGGAAGAGCAAACGTCGGACGCGGTCTCCGCTCCGCACTTCTCTCCCACTTAACTCTTTGGGACATATTTATTCGACCCTCCGGCGACCACTGCGGAGCTTACCCTCCCGGGCCCCTCTGAAATTAACCTAACGAATCAAAGCGGCCATTAAATAGTACCTGAACCATTCTTACGCACAAACTGCGCCAATTACGTTATGAATGCTCGCCGCAACCTCGATCGATCGGGTACGTGCGCTTATAAATTTTTGATCGGTCTCGGAAACGAATCGAAACAAAGAAAGTACACAGGTCCGTTATTAGCGTCCGTTTCCTCTATCTGTTTGTATGTAATTTTTAATGCGGGGTCAATCAGGGAGCTATATCGTAGATCTCCGTCGGGCCGAGACCGTAACGATAATGAATCGGCACTGTAAGAGCGCCGGACCGCACTCACGAATTATTAATTGCCGTGTACGCGCACCACAATGTTACTCTTATTATTAAATACCACCTTCTGCGAGACGGTTGTGGACGAGGCGGAGGTGGATATCTGGTTAATAATAACAGAATGCACAAATGGATTCAAGGATTTAAATTTAAGATCAAGGCATGGTCAACGCTGTAAGCGGTTTCAATTACAAGACATTACTAATGCATAAAGAACATGTTCTGTGTTCACACCGGCCGCATTTCCTTGTCCTTTAAGATGACCCTCCCCTCGTGGAGGCAGCGGGCTTGTCCACTATTTGTTTTACCTACCTGCGACCCTCGTACAACTGTCCACTAAGTGTTGATTGCTTGTAAACAGCGTTTGTAAGCATTTAACTGTTTACTTTTCACAAAATCTTACAGTAACGTCATTCTATTATTGGTGTTATCATGAACCCCTTGCTATTCTTAGATAACAAGAGTCAGAGGCTTGCGTCATAAGTTTATTGTACGATTCGAATCCCATGCGTGGAAGGAATTGATAAGGCGCGCTCGAACCTTTGCGTCTATTGCTTGAAATTTATTGCTGTTTTGGGTTTTTATTGTTCCGTTTTACGGCCTCCTCGTGTATAAATCGTACAGATAGAAGATGAATTCCGCGCTAAAGCGACCGCTACCGACGTTACATACCATATAATATATGTGGGCGATACCTTACGTCCTCGTATAAATACAAACAGTCAGACGTAAAGTAACTATCCAGGTTAGTTTATTTATGCGACACTGCCCATATTGAAGGCGAGCTGTTTGAACAGAGCCTTTATTTTCGTCTAAATGCCCAGTGGTTTCCACGACCGGAGGACGATTTTCATAGAGGTCCATCACGACGACCCAAGCGTGTGCGATATATCACACGAAATTATGCTTGGGCTGCGGCGGTACGGCGAGCGGGACAGAGACGGCGCACGAGACGCGCTGACCCTCAGCTCATAATGTACGGTCCGGTTAGGTACACGACTTACGGAAATAGGTATGTATGTAGCCGAGCCCGCGCCCGCACCCCGTGCATGAAATGCTTATTATACGCGGCACGTAGGCCGCCCCGCGCCGGCTTGCTCGCTCGCGCCACCTGCCCGGCCGGCAGACAGGGACGCACGACCGATATTATAGCAAATCGAGGATTGTTATGTCCGGTCCGCCAGAGGTCGGCGTAATATATGGCCACGGTATTCCGGGCACATATATTAACACAGAACTCGCCTCATACGAAAAGATCTTACGCGATGGAAACAAATGGTAAGGAAAATTTTGGCGGTGAAATTCATTGAGATGGAAGCAGTAAAAACAGGAGGAAAAATTACTGTAATTTTTCTGACAGTAGGCAGATCAACTACTGTTTCTTCGCAATTTTAGAATTAAGTCAGGAAAATCATTGTAGATACGAAGCACCTTTTTGAAAAATTACAAGAAAAGTTGTTATTGGTAGAAAAGCACCCTTACGAAAGTTTGCTGGGCAGAGTTGTAAGATAATGTATTAAATAATAATGGGGATGTGTGGTCAAGAGGATGATGGCGCCGGGAGGCTGGCAAATGAAGAATGATGAGCTGTTGCAGCGAGGGGCGGTGCAGCGCTATGACACGTCGCGCTAAGTGACTGATCACCCTATCTCTACGTACCTACGTACATTTTAGCTTTTCAATCTATAGTTTGGAATAAAAAAGTCTATATTTTTATTTATTGATTGATTGATTGAAACGCAACTTTCTATTAATTTTACAGAGATCCAATATTTTTTTCAGACACTTTGAATGATTTTACTGTTTTCTATAAATTGATTTAAGAATATCATAAAATAACTTATATTCAGTTACAATGTTTGTTCCGGAATTTTGTCTGCTTGTAAGTACAATCACGCCCTCGCGATAAATGTCTAGGGGCGCAGTCACCCGCACCGCCTAAACGAATTTAAATAAAATCGGGTATTAAAATCTCCAGGCGATCTCACAAAAATATACCTATGTCAGGAGAGATTTGAGCGGAATAAAAATTCCTCAAGCTCGTCGCATTATCGAGGGGCGGGTCTCCTGTTTTCTTTTATGGCTGTCGTAAGGTATAATCTTCAAGAAAAATGCGATATTTAAATGAAGTGAATTCCTCGAAGGGGATTTCCTTAATACCCGAATTTTTCAGTTGCAATTTCATTTGTTAATTCAGTGAGGTTGGATGTAATCGCATTGGGGTGACAGGAAAACATCTGTCATTTTAATTTAAAAAATGGTAAAATTGTTTTACCATTTTAAAACCGCTCGAATTGCATAATATGTTGAGGATTTAAGAAAGAATAACTGTATGGTTGTTATCTTTGATGCGGCACCCCGGTGTCACCTCTTGTCGCGTGCAGTATAAACAGTGGGTCGTAATGAGGCGGCGCGGCGCCGGCGCGTGCGCTGATCCGCGCGGAGCTCGCGCCACGCGCCCGCCACGCGTCACACGTCGCTAATTGCCCAGCTATAGAGATTGTGACAATATTGGACAAGCCAGTGAAAATAACACCCGAATATTGTATAGAACATTGCGTGAGCCGACAATAATCTCTCATTTTAATAGATAAGTGGAGGAGGAGTCATGTGATTTGTTACTGACTACTCTCGTAATACCACCGGCTTTACTTGCGTTTATTTAACCCTCCCTAAAATATACAAAGGATAATAGATGTAACTTAAACTACTTTTACACGCAAAAAAAAATTATCAGTAGACTTTCAAAGAAAAATAACATGAAAAAATAAAGTCAAGGCGCTCCTCGGTTGGTGGCCATTTCATTAAAATTAAAAGAAGTTAAGTCGCGACACAAGACAAACTGCCGCCTAGAGAAATAAAGAGAGCAAAGCAAATGAGAAGAACTCATTTGGGCGGCCACTGAATTGTGTTCGAGAGGATAATAAAAAGGGAAGCCATCAGTGACACGCACAATAAGCATCAACCTCAAGAATATCATAGATAACGGCACAGCCTCCGCCGCAGGGACCTCATTAGGAGGCCGCAGGGAAATTAAAAAGAAAGCAAGATCTCGGACTCGATTGCGACCCGAGAAAAACGAGCGGCCTTCCTCTCATAACATTACATACAGCCTCCGTCGATTTTCCGGACGATTATTATTTTGTGGTGCGTAAGACTTGGCCGGAAAAGTAGTTAATGACAGAACAGAGGGCGAAGGCGCACAGGCGCAGCATAAATCAGTCTGGAGCAGAGATGAATGTAATTACCGTGCCGGACGGGACAAATCGGATCTGCGAGCCTCGTTGCCGCCTAGCGCCGCGTGCACGCGCTTGCCAACTCACACTCAAGGCATTCGTAGCGAATTATGAAAACCTGACATATTAGAACTGTGCGTTTTAGTGGAATCTTTAAATCTAACATTTACCTTCAAATAATTAAAACGTATAGAAAAGAAGTTAAAATAACAATTAATTGCCCCTTTCAAGAACGAATTCCAAGTCTTTCGAACTGACTCGATTTACTAGGAAGAAATCTATAGAAATCTTACATTTATGCAAAACAAAGGCAATCAAGGCCCGGGCGAACAGAAGAAATGAGCTTCATTAAGCGACGGAATGAAAACTTTAATAATGTAAGATGCAAAAAACTCGACAAAAAATACTTAAGAAAATCTGACGACATAAAGGCTGGTGTAACCGGCAACTCGCCGTAAAATCATTAAGATGCTAATAAAAACTTCCTTTTGTAACACAGAGACGAACTCGGGGAGCGACGAGAAAAAATATTCAAATAAAAACTCAATCGAGAGAGTGGAATGGGAAGCGGAGCCACCGTGCCATGATTATTCTTCAAAACATAATGAAGAGAATTAATGTAAATATTCTTTTTGCTGGAAGTTTCCGCCCTCCGGAAAGTTTTATTTTACGGCGCGTCGTTTAACAGCCGTCCCTTATTGACATTCAATTCGGGGGAAATTGATTTATGAAGATTGTCGCCTTAATTGTGGAAAGATTTTTAGGAACGATTGAAATCTGGAAAATATTTGGAAAGTCGAACCAATGAAAAATAAAGTGCATCATATATGTATCTTGATATTAGCATGTCAGTGTATAGCAGTGTTTTAGTAGAACAATGGGTGTGCATTGTTGCATTATTAAGTAGGTCGTGAGGGCTCGGAGGAGGGCGAGCTGGCGAGCTGAGGGCTGCAGCTGCACTGTCATTACAGTGTCATGCCAGTGGCACTCGACAAGCGGAACAAAAGGTACCGTGTTGTTCATTACCTTTATTAAATATCAATGACTTTATGCCTCATTTTTTATTCCATTTCATGAATATTTTATGAACATTTTTATTTTTTACATCGAGCTCTCCGTGTACTGTTTTCGTGGTTTGTTTTTGCTCAATTGAACTTCAGTAGATCAACGAACGGGTCTCAAAACATATAGGCCCTACTCAAGCATAAAGTAAGGACATCCCTTTTACTGGACAGTATTTTTCGGGATTTGGAACAAAATATCCGTAAATAATTGGAATCTCTCCAGAGGAGTCGTCGTGGAAGGGTCCACACAAGGTCCGGCACCTTTTTACGGTCGATAAAAATAATAAGTCGGTGCTCCCGCTGGCACCCCCTCCCACCGACACCCCGCAGCCCCCTCCGACACAGACGTACGGATCCCGCTCCGCCCACATTCGGACACCGCTCATTTTTTGTTCCTAGCACTTTTCATTTGTCTCCAAGAACCGAAGTGAACATATATACAAACAATCGTTTTATTCCTGGGACCACAACAATACACATTTATTTATCTGGCTCGTCGAAGCCGCGTCGTAGACAGAAGCTCCCAACAGACATTAGGCCAAGTTACACACATTAAAAGTTCCCGAATCGACACCTAATATGCAATCACATACTTTATACAAAATTTATCGTACCTATTACAAGATTCGCATTAAACTACCCAGAAAATCTTTAACCTAAGCTTTAAGCTTATAAAAGCTCGGCGCTAATGGCCGGATACCGGAAATTGCGCTCTCATATATCTCCCAACAGATTTATGAAAGTACCCACACATGAGCCGATGTCTCCTGGCGCACACGCGTCACACCACCAAGAAGGAACGTGAACCGTACACACACACACATACCGTCTCCGTTAAACTTTGACACTTATTAATTTAAAGGATCGTTAATTCTGGAGGGTACAAGTAGTAATATGAAGTTAAACTAAACCAAAGTAATGATCGAAAAACTATTTAGTTTATGGTTTAATTGTAAGCCAATGAGCCTAGTTGTCCTTATTAAAAATCGCTAATAATAAATTCAAAATACTAAGAGCGGCTGAAAAAGCATGAATGAAAAAAAACAAGTACAATCTTCGGTGGGCGACTAATGCTACGCTCGTAGCAATGCGCGCTACGCCGTAGCCGCGTAGCAGATAATCCGCGTCCAGCGGCGTAGTCTCACGCCTCTCGTAGCCACTGATATGACTCTAGTGGTCTTTCCCCTCCAGACATATTTGTGTGTACTCGGTGCTTTCCCTGTCATGCTTAATGCATCTGTCAGATCTGCATACATATTTAACAATAATCAGCTTTACACCCGGCCCTTTTTGACACGACACATTTCGCTAGAAATGGTTCACTGTTTAGCAAAATTGTAGGAATGCATGTATTTATTTTGTGCAATACAGACTTACGAAAATGAAACGTGATTAAGAGTTCAAACAATGAAAGCAAGAAATACTAAACAGCTATCCCGTCACCCTAAGTCAATTGTGAAAAGAATATTAGGTATATTCGCAAGTGGGGGCTGTTTTTTTAGGATCGTAATCTTTTTCGCGTATCCCGTATCAGCCCTTGCCGACACGTACCGGCCATTGTGACGCGGAATACGTCTTCCGCGGGCTTCTTATATGAGCGTTACAAGTGCTTTCTAAATAATCTAAGTCCAGTCGAAGAGAGCGTATTGTATTGACACAGTGGAGTGGTGGCCGGCCGTATAATGCGGCGCGTGTGTGTGCCTGTCCGTGCAGGCGCTACGTGTGTGACTGTGTGCGTCCACGCTTGATAGAATAAGCAAGTCGTCCGGCGCCGGGGGGAGGGACCGCCGCCCCCTTAAGTATCTTCAAGACTGGACTCCACCACCCCCAGCCCACTACACGTCTTCTGTAGCACTTCCCGTAGCCACATCGGACTCTAATGGGCATTTATGTTATGTTGTAAACTTACTTTTATTACAATATATCGATGGCAACTATTTCTAACCGTCGCTGTCACTTGGTCATTACGATTTTTTATTTAGATGCATATTTAAAGGATTCCTTAATTCGTAAATACGAAAGTAAAGGCTATAGAGACGTTTTTAATGATTTTGAAGATAGTTGAGGCGTTTCAGCCTCAAGAACCGTTTCCATTTTCATTTTGCAAAATAATTTTTCAACCAAGCTGCTAAATACAAAAATACAGCCACCTTCCAACGTTCCTAATCAAAAGCAGTAAACTGACTTTAAAATTCGTGCCATAGTCGAGAGAAAATAAGCAGTATGCACGAGTGCTGTACGAGGTACTAGTTTATTAAGTTGCTTAAAATGTCAGCAGGAGCGTGCGAGCGCGCGCCGGAGAGCGGTGCGAGCAAATCATATTAACTGGCGCTGGCGGCGCTACTGGCGCCAGCTCCGGACCTGCCACTTCACTATTCCGTCGCTAATCCTCTACAACCTGGACCCACATATTGTTACATTTCCATTTTGATTAGGAACACGTACTCGTACCTAGTTGCTTTACTGTTACAGTATATTCTGGACAACCATAAGATTGATGTTTAATGATGTCAACGTCTAGACTCTTGCAATCCGCATATCTAGGACAACGTATAAACATTAGAAATGTTACGTAAGTCATATCCATCATGAAATCTATAAATAGAACCATCGTAGATCCAAAACCAACATAATATTGCAAAAAGTTGACTCAGAAACACGTAACCCGTGTACCGAAAAACATAAATACAAAAGCATTAAAACCGAACGCTCCCAACGTAGGTACATAAGGTGCTCGAGCCAAAAGTTATGTTGGAATACTTCTAACGGGCGGCCGCTATGAGTAGATTTACAATAAATACACCAAACAAAGAAAAAGGAATCTCGCTGCGGGGAAACTTCGGCTTTGTACTCCAGTACACTGCTACGGTGAAGTGCTCGCTTTATACGTAAAATATGTGGGTATCTGTGTGCTATCCATGCCATCTATTGTTGGAATGCCATTATAAACGTATGTTTACACTACAAGCTACTTTTAAGTAAATAATCCTCTAACAGTAGGCAAGAATTTTCATTTCCACCTTTGTTGGTTGCTAGTTACATATTTTGTTAAGTATAATCGTTTTACTAAACCATTCAAATAATGTATTATACCCAATTTCAACTGAAAGACATCCACTATTGCACATAGGCGTTCACTAAGTGACATAATGACCGATCCTGTGCCTCTCGCAATAATCTAAAACCTTGATCTCTGTATGTTCTACTTATACAAATAAATGACTGGAGCATCAAAAAGCAGAGTTATTTACTCAACCATCAAACCGAATGATTTTCCACAAAACTTACTAACCGATTAATAAGGGCAGAAGCAGTAGAGGAGCTGTCGAATCCAGGTGACTAATTGTAGGAACGTGTTCAAAGAGCATCGCGTCTGCCGTGATTCTTCAGCAAGGGTTGAGTGCCGTCGGCAGAACAGCCTGGGGCTGCCACCTGTCTCCGATATAATTGGACTTCAAAACTCGGCGGTGGCAGATCCCCAATACTTCCACCTCGCTGACTCCCTACCCTCCTATTTATTTTGTCTGCGTTGTCTTTGGCGCTGTCACGGCTCTGCCTTTTGAACGGTTTTCAATCCGACGCATTATATTGACGGTATCAATTCCCTTCACATAATGTTCTGATCAGTCACCGGCGTATACCTGTGTCGTAAAAGGTAGACTTTATTTTTATTGGATTTGGTGCTATATAATGATCGAGTGTTTCATGTTTTTTTTATCGTATCGTTTAACAGTCTATCTGTGGTTCTATCTTTAGAATTTTCTTTACTTACATATAAATAATTACTAAACAATGTAGTGCACTGCAGCATCAACGATTGCAACACTGCTTGCCATCAGGTGGGATCGCAGTCAAGCGTTAATTAATATCAATAAAAAAAATATTACAAATGTGTTGTAATCATGTTCAATTTTATTATAAAAATATTAGAAATTTTATTCGACTCACAAACAGGGCAGAAAATCGGGATGACCAAGACCTCTTGATCTCGGGTCAGTGACTTGCGAACTCTGCGATCGCCAGCCAATTTTGTTGAGTAAAGTAAAAACGTAAAGTATGTGCGTATCATTTAAGGACGATAGACTCTTTTAGGCAATGTATGTAATCAATCTCACCGTAAAATATATTCTATATTCAATAAGAAAAACTTTCAGTACGAAATAGTATATCTATTTCCAAACACACAACCCGATACAAAGACACCTGAAAGACACCACATTACGTATTCTCGGTCTTAGCGTCATCTCCTTGATTTAAAACGAAATACCCAAAATCAGCTCATGCAAATAGAAGTGTCGTTTCGGCCACTCGAGTAGCAAATCAAGAAAGAAACCCGGACGGTCGAGCGTCGTTCACGCCTCAATCAACTGCCAGTTACGAGCCTTTGTACAACGAGTGCCCTCAGCCTTACCACACAAACTTCAGCGTCTCGAAAACATTCAATGTGATAAGACGATTTAACAGAATGTTACTTTTTAATTGATTTACGTTAAAGTAACTATAATAAAAGTAATTAATAGTGAGTTATGTCGAGTCAATAAAGAGAACAAAGTTTTCATATATCTGAGTAAATATGTAACATTGTACTACATAATATATTATATGTATGTGCGTCAACATAATATAAATCATCATGTGGTGGGGTATACCCACTCCAAGAGCCTAGAGGAGAAACGTCAGACGTGCACGACGTACTGCAAGCGACTTGAGACCGACATTCCAAATATGAAAATAAAAAGAAAATAAGCTCTCCCTGACCGTTCCTCCAATCGCGCACCTCGCTTTTATTACATCCATAAATTCATCATATCGCAGCGGCGGCGGCGCTCGCCATTGGCCGCGGGAGGGGGACGGAGCGTGCTTCTCGCTCGCACCTCCTTCATATTAATATTGAATTTTTCTCGACCCCCGCCCGCCACCCTCGCGGGAGGCTCTACACTCGCTCGCCCCCGTATTGTTGTTATCTTTAATGTTGTGGAAAACGCGTTTTCTTGTGTCGTTAACTTTTATATTGCACGAGTGATACTTTTACGGGTTTGATACATAACTTATACCGGAGCTTTTAGCAGTATACATTACATATGTACCTAGGTACCTACACATGCATTTTAAAATTTAACTTTTCATAACTATCTTCTTATTACCATTTGCAAACGATGGAATTGCTGTTAACAAATTAATACAATATTAAACGTATGTACTTAATTAGATTATGCTGATCACTTTTACTTAATAATTACGCTTATACTTAAGTAATTATAAATATAATTATTGCATTTTATCAAAACAACAAACAGTACATACAAATTTGGCGGCGCGACCATTTTAACATTGTCTTATTGTTTCATGTTACCAAAATCAAAACAGAAACAAAGAACATAATAAATTAATCACTTCCAAAGGGGTTGGAGTTCTCCCCTTTACTGTTTCCTTTGGTGCATTGTCTGCCTGCCAAAATTAAAAAAGAGGAAACGACCGACGTTGTATTTAAACGACGATGACCTTTCTTTAATAGTCTGACTTTTTAAACTCATTATTACTTTACGACTCACCTAAACAATGTATGTCCTCATTATGCTATTAAGATAGGAGGTACACTGTCCATAAAATATAGCTTACTTCTTATTTGATAGACCAATAAGTTATCTACGCATACTCGTATATGTGTACAAAGGTGCATATATACGCAATGTGTACAGTTGGTAGGTGACTTACCTTTCACCAAGATTATTTTGTCCCTAGATATTTTATATCACGGACCGATGTGAGTAGACTATAAACATGTTAAATACAGAATTACAATTCCTTACAGTTCTCCTACTAAACCAGCTTCCCTAACATAGCTAAACAAAACGCAACTATAGCTATACACTCACGACCGTTTAAAAAGTTTCCACATTCACTAAAACGTAAACTTACTACCCTTAAGTAACAAAGACTCCACTCTATAACTTTTTATTTGTATATAAAAAAGAAAATACATGGAATCTTTTTAAATTCCCTCCCTTATATTTCAAAGCTCAAAAGAAATCGCTAGCAATATCTGTCTGAAAAATATATCGGATTGCTTTGTCGCAGCTTTGGAAATCGAAATCTATTTTCCTTCAAATCTAAGTGAATCCCGTGCGGATTGGAAATGTACCCTTTACCTACCGCCGGGCGAGGCAATTGATATTCCAACAATACAATGTATGAATAAAATATAAACTGAGTTCCTATCAGGCGTGTTCCTAGCGATCGCACTATGGATTTTGAAGAAATCTCTACATCATTTGCCGTAAACAACACTGGAGATTTAAATAACACAGTGTTTGTGAATAATTAATACATGTGTACAGGTTGAGGTCGCAGACAAATAATATCACTAGACAGAATATGTATCGGGTTTGTTGGATGTCTTCTTGGCTTGGCTTTGAGGGGAATGTTCGGTTCGCGTACTAAACAATGACATTGTTTGCCCACTGAGATTGAAGACGAACTGTAGATTTAGACACATGTTGTATCATTTTTGTCTCATCGCTTCTTTTAGAACGGTCTGAATCCTAGATGAAGAAACGGAGAATACCATAAATACAATAGTGGCCGACTATAAATTGAAAAAAATCACCAAAAGAAATATTCTTTTAAAAGAAGAAATAATATAGGATATAAGAATACAAAATTATAATTTTTGGCGGTTTTTTTGCCGAATGGTACTTTCTTACGAGGAGTGTAGTTAATGAATATCGCAAATAAAAATAAACATTTTTTAATTTGCTTCGCTCCAAAAGCAAACGACAGGCATTGGCTAAAGGGCAATGGAAAGGAATTATGTCTCCTTGCGTGATCAGTACTTTAAATAACCGCAGAACCAGGTTACCAATATAACTTAAAACTTAACACACATTACTGGCAGAACAGACGATCGGGCCGAAAGGTTCTATACTAGCGAATATGTACTGTAGAACGCAGCGCTGGCCACAAGATGAGGTGACCGTTGACCTGTAGAGGGTCACGTAAATCCGACAGATGCGAGACACAAAACTGAGCAAGCCTGTGTCCAATAGTGATGATAACGAATGTTTCAGGAAAATAATAGATGATACTTTCCTTTGATAGGCCAGCAACAAAAGTCAATTAACAACTCAGTTACTGAAAGCTCCAATGTAAAAAAAATATGGGCCAAACTAGAATAGTGTCTCTTGAAAAGCATTGCTCTAAAATTATATGACAATGTTGATGATAATATTGTTGAAATATGTAACAGTGGTAATAGTGTACAAAGCATTTGTGTAGTGATGAATTGTGTCAATGTAAAAAATTATCACTATCAAAATAAATCTGAATGACTTTGAATTTAACTGAAATTATTTAAAAACTAGAAGTCACTTTAATATTTCAAAGACGAAAGTTTGTGAATGTGTATGTAAACGGCTGAATTAATTACAGTAAAAGATGGCACTCGTATAGATCATGTCCTGGAACAGCGTATCGGATAGGTACTCTTTACCCCGGAAGTATGTTCCCTTGGGAGAATTTTCTATTATCATTTTGAGACAGCTGGCAACAGCTAGTATTTCTAAGATAATGAAACGAGACTAGTATTTTCACTAAAAATAACTTTAATAAAGAAACGACGTACTAATAAAGGTGGTATAGGTAGGTCGGTATCGTAATTTTCTTTATTGTTCCTTACCACGACGGGTAAGTAACAAATCCAGAGGGTTATTCTGAGTTCCGACACTATTCTTGTACCACTTCACTTGATGACAAGTGCGATACTGTCAAAATAAGCATCGAGTTTTGCTTTTATTTTTTAGTACGTACTATTATAGTCATGTACATGTTTTGGAAACAAAAATAAATGTTTTTTTTTAACTATTTTATTTTATTAAATTATAAATTTAAAAATGCAATATGAAAAACTTAAGTATAAACTAAACTAAATATTTACTTTAAACCTTAGGTACTAGGTAAATATAATACACACACATACATTTTTTCTTTTCGAAATCTTCAAAGATGCCCTTTGGGGATATGTCCAGAGAGTGTAGGAATTTTACGTGACTAAAACCACCCTGGTGATCACCATCAGCATATGGAAAGAGCCCCGTTGTGTCCTAAAAGACCACTCCGGAACCACTCTGGCACTCTGCCTGTTAGGGCACAACCCTGAGGAACCTCCTTTGAACCTCACTGTGCTCGGCAGAACGTGGTCACCGTCTTTCACGGGTGTGTCGAGCACGATTTTGAATTTTAGTTCCTAAGTGTCGACATAGATGTCGCTACATAGATACAACGGATACTTATCTCTGAATATTAACCTCCTAGGTCCTAATGAGGGATTATTTGTTTTAGGTGGAAAATCAATCCATTGACTCCTCTCTAGGGTGGAGCGATAATGCGTGTTAGACTTTCACTAACTGGAACCCACTCCTATGTTCCTTCTTTGCATTGTGTTCCAGGACCCCGAGGTTCCCTTTCAGAAGACCCATGGCCCATGTAAGCGTCAGCCCTAGGACCCTGGACCCCTTCGGTTTTGCTGACATCTTTTAAGGCTAACGAAAAAAAAAAAACGCCGTCTTTGACGGCCGAAAATAAAGTATGCTAAACCTATTTACTGTTTTGAGTATTTTTTTATATATCAGATAAATGAATAAAACCATGCACATAAAGTTTATTTACAAAAATGTTTCATGAATAAAAAATAATAGTCGCTCTTTGTTCCTAAGGCCATCAAAAAAATGAACAGGTATTTTTTTGCTTTAAACGCATCGTTAGGATTAAGGGTTACGGAAAACCGCTAGATGCGAGACGCATAAACCGTTCCTTATGGCGACAGTTCAAGGAGCTTTCGGCTGAAATGATGATGATATTTTGTGTTATCTATATTTATAAAAGAAGAAACGGACTGACTGACATATCATCGCACAGCCCAAACTACTGGGACTAGGAGCGTGAAATTTTGCAGAGGGCTTCCTTTTATGACGTAGATGAACACAAAATTCACCCCCTAAAGGAATGAAACGCGTGTCTAAAGTTTGTGCAAAAACCTATTTTCACGCGGGCGAAGCCGCTGGCAGAAAGCTAGTCTGTTTAAAAATGGACGACGAAAACATTACCAATAATCACGTTTGTGACGTCACTTCAAAGTCAACTCAGTGCACGAGTCCTTTTCGCACTTCCCTATTATTTTAGTGTTTACATAACGTTTTTTTATATTCATGATACTATTTCTCTAAAACTGTATCTATATCTCGAGCTGTTTTTAGGGTTCCGTAGACAACAAGGAACCCTTATAGTTTCGCCAAGTCTGTTTGTCTGTCTGTCCGTCAACGGATAATCACAACGACCGTTACCCCCAGAAAGCTGAAATTTAGTACCAATATGTATATCAACAACGTCGACCATGTACAAAAAAAAAAGTGGTAAAAAATCCCCTACACGTAAAGTGGGTAGTGCTTTTTTTTCGTTTCTACCATAACGTGTAATATATTGTTGGATAGGTATTTAAAAATGCTAAGGACCCCGTCAAATATTTTTTTGATAATGTTAATATTTTCGGAAATAATCGCTCCAAAAGTAAAAAACAAGGCGTCCCCTCCCTTTAACTTTTGAACCATAAGTTTAGAAAATATGAAAAAAATATCAAAAGTAGAACTTTAAATAGACTTTCTAGGAAAATTATTTTGAAATTGATAGGATGAACAGTTTTTGAAGAATAAAAAAAAACGTTCTGAACTAATTATATTTATTTATATTTTGTAATTTAACCGTAGATGCAAGTTTTTTTTACTTTTTTACATATTTTGTTATCCTCAGCGTCCAAAATTACCACCGAGTACAGCGCCATCTCTCGGGAAATTGGGTTACTTATTTTTACATGGACTACTGGGTTCTGAATTTCTGATGCATTGTGAGAAATTTGTGACGGACGGGAAACTAAAATCGCTTTTAGCGATAAGACCGCCCATTGTGACACTCTTTTAATTTTAAGTTCCTATTGTTAATTTTATTTTTGGTGTGCAATAAAGAATATATCTATCTATCTAACTACGGAACCCTACACAAAGCGTGGCCGATTTATCTGCGTTTTCGTAGGAATTTCTAGGTTCTTTAAAAAGCAAATATGGCCTAGGTTTAATACAATATTTAATAATAGATTCAGCTGGTAAAAAAAAAAAAATATAGTTGCTGTAGATTTTAAGTAACAATTGTAACAAAAACTCGAATGTTTTCCCATTTTAATATTATAGTTTAGGTCATAGGATATGTAGGTGTAGAAGTGTAGCTGAACAGAAGTATAAATAACTGAATTATGAATTAGTATATTCTATCTGAAAAAAAAAAAAACAAAATATTGGTTACCTATTCAGTCAAGGGACTCAGCAATGAGCAGATGCACCCAACATTAAACTTTTCATATCAAAGAGGAGCCACACTTAAAGTCTAGTGCGAAAATATATCGAAAACGTTCAGAATAATCCTGCGTGGATGTTATTCGCGTCCCCTACTCATTTAGCTGTCGGAGAGTTATTTAATACTGCTAGTGACCCCCGGTCCGTTCTCGCCTCGACTCTAAATGTATTGAGCACATCTGCCGGACACAAGACGCACTGCCGCCAAGATAAATTAAATAATTTGAATTTATTTCCTTCCCATTACGTTTTCATGTCGTTTTGTAAGATACTTTCTTTTACATTCTTATATGACAAATAAAACAGCACGACGACTTTCATTACTTTTAGATACTTATAATAATAATGTGATAATAATTATGAATATCGATCAATTTGATCATTGTAACATTCTCGTTCATTTTAGCAGAATTACTTACTTTAAACTTTTTGAAAGTTACATATTTCAATAACGTAGTCAGAAAAGCAAGATTTTACTTCAAAGTGTATATGTTTCTATAGAGTATTGAATAAAGTATAAAACTTCGACCGATGCATGATTGATAGCATCAGAAGTTGGTCGAGGGTACTGCTTAGAATAAGCACGCATCCGTATCCGTAATCTTTCAACATCTTAAATAAAATAGTCCGGAGTAGTGTTGTATGGCCGGTATCTTATGAATTAAATATGAGCGCTTTATTCGATTCCCGAGTCCCTCGATATCTGATAATAAAAAAGAAATTTATCGCACACATACGAGAAGCAGAGGCCGAGTCTCATCGGCCGCTATTTTTTACGGCGCCGGCGTCCTTCCATCGACAATCACTTCATAGCGACCCCTGTCCGAACGTTCGATGACAGAATTATTTATCAGTTTGAAAAATGACGGGAAATTGAATGTAGTCGCAATGTTTACAACGCATTTTCTGTCCAGCGTCCTCGGGGGCTCCTTCCCTCGCGTTCCGATGTCCACTTTTCAAAGAGACCGCCCGGACGAGGGTCGAAAAAGTGTCCCCAGAGTAAAAAATAAAAAAATATATATTGTATCTTCGTTCAACAAATGTTACATTACCCGTATACAGCAAATTACAAAGAAAACGTCGTTGAGATGAAACGGGAGCGAGCGGTGGAGGTGGACGCGATACTTTATTCATTTCGTGTCTATAATTGTTTTGCGCTCGGGGACGACATTACGCTATGACGCAATCTATTTGAGTGAGTCGCGCCATGTGTCCACCCGCGAGCCTGGCCCTGAGTGACCCAACCGTGTGCACCCAGCCTTCCGCTTTCTATTAGAATTTGAACAGTTTATTATACAGCTAGCAACAGAGTGCTATTTCCCTAATTTCTATTAGAAGAATTGAATTGAGCAGTTGCTACTAAAAGCTGTTTAGGACTGCAAGTTAAGATTAAAAAAAAAACATTATTACCTTAATTCGAAAATTCTAAAAAATAAATTGCATTTATTTTAAATGTTACAAAAGGTAAAATTATTCCATTAACTAATTACATTACAAAGATCTACATCATTCACCTACGAGATATCAACACCATAGTTAACCGACTCGTAATTAATATTCAAAAATTAACTAGTTTTCTTAGCTGAAGCAGTATTAATTCATATGTAGATAAAAAAGAGGACTAACAAATAACTGAAATTGAAAATTATTCCTAATCGATACTTGAAAAGAGCTATCCTTTTAAAGCCTTAAGTTAAACTCTGGCACTCAAATAAACCCCCCAACTGATGAATGAGCCCACAATACGCATTAACGTGCAGACAAGTGCCAGCCATTGTCTTATTATAATGAAGTTTTATATCGGGTTACGATCGGAGCACATAGGGACAGGTACAAATGTGTATATTGAGTTTATACTTTATTACCTGTATGTACCCAGCCATGTGTGTGTGTATGTATTATAGCAGCCATGGCCGCTCGTAAAAATGTTTTATTCACCCCATACGGCGTCGTAAAAGGCGTAATAACGCGAGGAGGTATCGTGGAAGCAATTACCGATCTGTTATAGTTTGTTACAAAGGCGCTTGTTTATTATCGTTTTATTATCAACTCATTTGCTGAACAAGGACGCTGTTTAATTCAATACGCTTTTATTACAACGAACTCTAAACAATTAGGAAGTAAGAAGAAAGAATAAAATCATACTGTTTATAATAAACTGAGTGTTTATTATAAACAGTATGATTTTATAGAAGATCAGATCTGTGATTGTGAAACTGTTCGGCAGTTCGACGGTAAGCAAGAAAATAAATATTCTGATCCCGACTCTGGCAACGTTTGTACTAAGAAGGTTGAATGGTATTAAATCAGAATTATCGCTAGGCTCGACAAAGTCGCAGATGAAAGTTGCGCAACAAATCCTTATCTACGTTTCAGGTCACGATTCTGCAAAATCGACGAAAATAAAATCAAACGTTCCTCCGCTCGCAGTCGAAATGGAGAATGTGATATTGGATAGAGAGCGCCGCGCGACGCTGAAATGTCATCATAAGACTGAGCTGACGACCGACGCCGCGGGGCACACTTCTGTCAGCTCAGCTTTATATTTGTATTATGAAACTCGAACCATTTTCAGTAAACGAGATATCCAATCAATGCCAATAAAGGGTTGAAGTCGCACGTAAACCTTAACCGGAACGTATATAGAAGAGGCTTCAATGGTTGTTAAGATGAAATTTTCGTTACAAGTTGGATTTGTCATTGTTTATTATATAAAGTGATTGGTAATTAATGACCGACATTTAATCACGTGACTGTAGTCATGATAATAAACAACTTTTACTATGGGATCAAACCTGAAATCGCGAAAAACATCAGCAAGTTCAATACATTTTGACCAGTTAGACAAACATATTTATGTTTGTCTAACTAGTACTCTAAGTTCAGTACAAATGTAAAAAAAACATCAAGTTCAGTACAAATGTACTGAACTTGATGTTTTTTTCCGCGATTATAAGTCTTGGTCACTAACTACTTACAATTAGTGACCGAGATGCATTTACTAGCTAATAGGCAAACATTGTTCTGCATTTTAAAATTATCAAGAAAAAAAAAATTGGCCAAGAGCGTGTCGGGCCACGCTCAGTGTAGGGTTCCGTAGTTTTCCGTCCGCCACAAATTTCTCACAATGTAACAGAACCCAGTAGCCCATGTAAAAATTAGTAACCCAATTTCCCGAGAGATGGCGCTGTACCCGGTGGTAATTTTGAATTGCGTGAACCGATTTTTTTCTTTTTATATTTTTATTTGAAAGAACATATGCTCAGGATAATGAAATATATAAATAGTAAAAAAATATGCTTGCATGTACGGTTAAATTCAAAAACTGTTCATCCTATCAAGTTCAAAATAATTTTCCTAGAAAGTTTGTTTTAAGTTCTACGTTTGAGTTTTTTTTGATATTTTTTAAACGGATGGTTCAAAAGTTAGAGGGGGAGACGCCTCATTTTTTACTTTCGGAGCGGTTATTTCCGAAAATATTAATATAATCAAAAAAATATTTTACGGGACCCTTAATCATTTTTAAATACCTATCCAACAATATTATATCACATGCCAAAAACTCTGAGGGAAGCGGAATCCGTCGATACGAAAAGAAGAAGATGGTAGAAATGAAAAAAAAATCACTTTCCACTTTACGTGTAGGGGAGGTACCCTAATTAAACATTTTTTACCATTTAATTTGTTTGTGCACTTTATCGGCATGGTTGACATACATATTGATACTGAATTTCAGCTTTCTAGTGCTAACGGTCGCTGAGATTATCCGCGGACGGACAGACAGACAGACATGGCGAAACTATAAGGGTTCCTTGTTGACTACGGAACCCTAAAAAAGGGGTTAGGTAAAGGTTGCCTAGTCTGCAACCTATTTTCTGAATAGAATACGATTAAGCTGTTTCCGAGGAGCTCGATAAAAATACCGTGAAGATTTTTATATATTTAGATAGACAACTATCAACATAATAAAAACATTAAATAAATATTAATCTCATATACATATATGGTAGTTGGGAAGATGATATTGAATAAAACTTTTTTTACACTAGGCAAGTACGAGCTGGACTCGCTCACTAAAAGTTCCGTACTACTATGATCTGAGTAAAAAAGTTTTGTTTGTGACGTAGCATCAAATTCACTGTTTTCAGATTTTCCCTAATCATGTGTCCATAAGACCTTGCCGTATGCCAAATGTCTGGATACTGGGACAATAGAGAGTACCCTATAAATGATTCCCTAGAGTGTGTCAAAATATACGTATTTGTGACATAAATGGCCGTATATATTTTTTTTATTATTAGTCTAACTTAAGTTTGATTTTTTCACAGTATCAAGGGACCGCAGAGTTGAGAATATGGTTTTCAACCTAATATCTCCACGACTTTCTGAGGTAAAGGGTCTTCTCAGGTAGACAGACAGTTCCGTATGTTTTTACTATTATGTTATAAAACCCTCAAAACACAAAAAAATACGAAATAACTTGGATCTCGGTCTATCTAAGTTGGTGTCTAGTTTCGTTTCTACGTTATTTAACACCGATAAATTAATGTCGAAGAACTCTTTCAAACAAGAATTAATTTTCATCATATCAATATAAAACCTCCTCCTTTTCACTTCAGTCGGTAAAAAAGTGGCGGGAAAAGTAATTGATGAATAGAATATCTTAGCTTTTCTTAGTAGCGGTCTAGCGCGAACATATGGACAATTAAAAAAACTTTATGCAGAACGCTTGAGGGCAATGCTAAAAAGCATGACAAGTATTTAAGAATAATTGTTGGTGACGAGTGAAGACAATTGTGATTAGTGATCTGTGATTAGTGATCTGTGATTAGTGATTTGTGATTAGTGACAGTAATTAGCGATTGGACACGTAAGTTAATTAGTATTAATTATTTTTAAGGACACGGACACGTTTGTCAATCACGTAGAAGTAATAATAACTTGTACTATGATAACATTCAACAATTGTGAATATTAGTCAATTCTGTATAGTAATTAGCTCAAAAGTTGTTAATAACGCTGGGTAAAATCACCAGACACATTTTCCAACAAGATTTATGTCAGTATCCTTATCAGATTAACATTTAGAATCCCTTTAGTGTGACAATAGAGATGACTTTACCCATCAAAGAATAATATTTGTACGTAAACAACTGTAAAATAGCCGTAAGTCTGCATATTGTATACCATTTTAAAGGAAATAACGTAAAGATTTAGATACAACATAAATAAGACCTGAATATTGTAAAAACAATAGATATTTAACCCCAGGACCATAAATAGTTAAATGAAAGTAATTGTACAAAACAGTTTAAAAACCATGGCTCTCGTTATGGTAAAGTTTGGAAGTAAATTAGCGAGCATGGAATTTTGATTTTTGTCGTCTCCGGTCCTGACAAGTTTTCTCTTTTTGTGAACCAAGAAATCAAGAATAAAGAAGATTAAACCTTAAGATCAGTGTTTTCATGAGAATCCCCAACAAAATATTGGTCCTTCGAGCCGGATTCAAGAAACCGAAGCTGGGAAATTGAAGAATTACAGTTCATCGGTTGAAGATCGTGAAAAACTTAAGATTCATTCTATGAAGAGGTTTACAAGCTTCGTCCGTCATATCAAAGGAACTCCGTGTTTGAAGAATTCGAAGCTCAAGTACAACGTCAGAAAGCACCGTGTTGGTAGGTCGACCCTGCCACTACTTGCACCCACCTGGAAAGTACTTAAGCGACGTTGCAACTTGGAAGCCGAAAGTTTTTTACTTGAAGAAGGTGAATTGAAGATCCAATAGGAAGATCAAGACTTAGGAATTGGACTTCAAGACCTAGGTTCAAGATTGGAACTTGAAGTAAAAACTTTTCGAAGACTTCGTCGAAGTTTATGCTGAGAAGATAGCAAGCACTAAGAAGATTTTTGAGTGTGTTGCCCCTTCTTGAAGCCCAGATATGATGACGAGAAGCCGAAAGGGAGACAGTTCGAGGTCAACTACCGAAGAAGAGACCAGTGGTGGCGACACTACGACTACAGGAACAACATCGGGTACTACATCTGAAACAGTCACTGAAGAAACCACAACGG
This sequence comes from Mythimna loreyi, assembly GCA_029852875.1. Taxonomy (NCBI): domain Eukaryota; kingdom Metazoa; phylum Arthropoda; class Insecta; order Lepidoptera; family Noctuidae; genus Mythimna; species Mythimna loreyi. Next base: position 10,936,605 of record CM056786.1, read on the forward strand.
CTGAAGAAACCACTGTAGTCGAAGATGCCGACATCACTTTGATTGAAAACAAAGAAAAGAATAAGAAAAAGGCAAGATCTAATTCCAATAAGAACAATTCCAATAAGAAAAAGGAATTGGAAGCAAGATTGGAGTTGGAAAAATTGAAATTGGAAGAAGTCCAATTGAAGACTAAGTTAGCAAACACCAGATTGGAATTAGCGCGCGCTGAAAATTGCACGGATGACAGTGAAGATGAAGACGCTGAAGCCGAAGCAGCCACAGCGAAGGCAACTGCGGCCTGGGTGTCGAAGACCAAGAATGTGGAGCGCAACGAGGGGGAGCCAAGCAACGCTGACCCGAGCACCTCGAGAATAGCACCGACCACATCCAGTCCCACAAATCAGCTGGCCGAAGCCATTCTAGAAGCAGTGAAGTCCGTAGCAGAAAACAAGACGTCTTCAATTATGCAGCGCGCACCGAAATACGTAAGCGAGTTGCATCCATTCGAGGGCGATCCTAGAGACTGGATGGCCTTTAAAGCAACATATGAAGACACACAAGCACTCTTCAGCGACATTGAAAACATGGGAAGATTAAGAAGAGCCATTAAAGGCAAAGCCAAAGAAGCTGTCAAGTCGCTTCTCTTCACACAAATAGACCCGAGAGAGGTCATAACGGCCTTGGAGCGTCGGTTTGGAAGACCTACGTACCTGATACGGAGCGAAGTGGAAAACATCGAGAAGCTTCCTGCCATGTCTGAAGATGCAAGAGAGTTGGTGCGTTATGCTGGGGCGATATCCAACACCGTCAGCGTCATAAAGCAAATGAAGAAACAAAGTTACCTACACTCCAGTGACATCTCGAACAGAATTATTGAGAAAATGTGTACTCTGATACGCTTTAAGTGGTTCGAGTATCGTGCAGCCAAAGAAGACGAAGATGAACCAGTGCTACTCAGTCTCATGCACTTCTTCAACAAAATGGTGGATCAATTCGAGATGCATGACTTCATGGGATCCAAAGTGAAGAGAGAAGGCATGAACACAAGATCAAGACACGCTGGTTCACGAGGCGTACACACCACTCGCACTACAAACGATGCCGATGAAGAGGATTATACATCAGATGAAGATCGAGATGGAAATTGGAATGTCAAAACGAAATCAGCTACAGTGTGTTCCTGCAAAGAAAACAGCAAATCGGAAAAACCCAGAAACATAAACTGCCCGCAATGTAAAGAAGAACACACTCTTTTAAAATGCAAGAAGTTTAATGAAGCTTCAACAAAAGAAAGGTGGGACCAAGCCAAGAAGACTGGAACATGCTTCAAATGCTTGGAAGGGAGCCATCGAGGATTCAACTGCAAAGCGAAGCCTTGCAGCAAATGCAGGAAGGCACATCATCTGCTGTTGCATTATGAAGAAGCAACACAACCAAAGATCCAAGAAGAGGCCGTAAAAACAATAGCTTCATCCATCAACTCCGCTCGCACAGTATCAAAGGCGTACTTGAAGATAATCCCAGTGGAACTTTCAGGACCGGAGGCGAACGCCTGCGTCTATGCCCTACTAGACGAAGGCTCGACAGTGACTCTGATCGAAGACGAAGTGATCACGAAGATTGGAGCACAAGGGCCTGAAGAAGACTTGAGAATAGAGGGCGTGGGTGGTCATCGGATGTCTCAGAAGTCCAAGAAAGTGAACTTGAAGATCCGCGGGATGTACGGACGAAACATCGAGAAGTTGACTGGCTACTCAATACAGAACCTGCAGTTGACACCTCAAGAAATCACCGAAGACGATTTGAAGGGATGCGAGCACTTAGAAGAAATAAAAGAACAATTGAAATATCCCAATGTTAAACCGACAGTGCTCATAGGACAAGATAATTGGCATCTCATCGTCTCTCAAGAAGTGAAGCACGGCGATCGCAGCAAGCCAGTGGCATCGAGAACCCAGTTGGGATGGACGCTACATGGAACACGCTCAAGCAGCAACAATCCAGTGAGATTGGTGAATCACATCGTCACACGACCTAATGGAAAAGACGATCACCTAGAGAAGATGATCAAGAATCATTTCGATATTGAAGCCATGGGGATCGCCGCCAAGAAACCATCGAACGACATTGACCAACGAGCACTCCAAGTCTTAGAATCTACCACGAAAAGGCTCCCCGATGGAAGTTTCAGTACGGGTCTCATCTGGAAAACGAACGAAGAGAGTCTGCCTGAAAGTAAAACGGCTGCTGCTCGACGCCTGAAGAACATGGAAAAGAAGTTCACGAGAGACAAAGAATTTGAAAAGAAATACGAAGAACAAGTGTTCAACCTTATCAAAAGCAATTACGCTGAAGAAGTAACTGAAGAAGCTACCTCCAAGAGGACGTGGTATCTGCCACACTTTGCTGTTGTGCACCCACAGAAAAGAAAAATGAGGCTGGTCTTCGACGCTGCAGCGAAATCAAATGGAAAAGCATTCAACGACGCGTTGCTGGCGGGACCAGACCTGCTTCAATCATTGTTTGGTGTCCTGCTTCGTTTCCGGCAAGGCAAAGTGGCAGTGGTTGCAGACATTAAAGAAATGTTCCTGCGCGTGAAGATCAACGAAGAAGACAGAGATAGTCTGCGATTTCTGTGGCGAGACAAGGAATACCGGATGACGTCGTTGATATTTGGAGCCGCTTGCTCTCCATGTACAGCAATTTACGTGAAGAACAAAAACGCAGAAGAGTTCGAAGATCGACATCCGGAAGCAGTGGCGGCAATTAAGCGTAATCATTATATGGATGACTATTTGGCAAGCTATGAAGATGTGTCTACGGCTAGAAGAGTCGCAAAAGAAGTTTATGAGATCCACAAGAAAGGAAGTTTCTACTTGAGAGGCTGAGCGAGCAATCAACCCGCAGCCATAGAAGACTTCCACTCAGAAGATGTGAGCAACTCTGTTCGATTGGGCGAACAAAAAGATCAAGTCGAGAAGACATTAGGACTAAATTGGAACGTGAAAAAAGACAGTCTGCATTTCACATTGACCCTAAGGAACACTCCAGAAGAAACCATCAATGGAAAACGCGCTCCCACGAAGCGAGAAGCTACAAGTGCAGTAATGACAGTCTTCGACCCCTTGGGATTGGCATCACCCATCACCATACAAGGAAAAGTTATGCTTCAGAACCTCTGGAGGTGTGGTATTGACTGGGACGAGAAACTGCCACCGGCCCGCGAAGAGGAGTGGAAGAAATGGCTCGAAGACCTGAGAAAACTGGAGAACCTGCACATTCCACGCTGCCTAACTAAGGAAACCGTCGAAGGGGAGCTACATACCTTTTGTGACGCCAGCGAGAGGGCTTACGCTTGTGCGGTTTACTGGCGCACGGAGAGCCCGCGAACGGAAGTGAAACTACTAGCAGCAAAGGCAAGAGTGACACCATTGAAACCTACCTCGATCCCAAGGTTGGAGCTACAAGCTTGTCTATTAGGAAGTCGACTTGCGGCTAGCACTGAACAAGAAATCGACCTGAAAGTGTCAAAAAGATATTTTTGGACAGACTCGAAGACTGCATTGGCGTGGATCAAGTCAGATCCGAGAAGATACAAGCCTTTCGTTGCTCACAGACTCGCCGAGATCGAAGAACTAACGAAGCAAAAGGAATGGCGTTGGGTCCCGACTAAACACAACGTCTGCGACGATGCGACTAGAGAAACTCCGAAGAATTTCGATGAAAAGCACCGATGGTTTAGGGGACCTGATTTCCTCTACGAAGAACCGGAAAACTGGCCCGAAGATGAAAAAACAACCATGACGAAAACCGGCGAAGAGAGGCCCACAGCCGTGACGCTTAATTTAAAGAAGATACAGCCAACACCCATTCCAGAACCCTCCAGGTTTTCAAGATGGACAAGACTGCTCCACGCTACTGCAAGATTCCTTCAAACTGTGGACACATTTAAAAGAAGTTTGATCCACCAAACCAACATAACAAAGAGGATCACTAGGACGGAAAAAGACGTGGCTAGGGAAAAGGCGCCACTTGGAATCACGAAGTCCAAAAGAGGGATAAACCTTCGAGAAAAATCAGCGTTGTACGTAGAAAAGGCCGAACAACTATTAATACGACGTGTACAAGAAGACAGTTATCCAGAAGAAATATCAGCATTACGAAAACAAGAGAACTCCAATCAAATCTCAAAGATAAAGAACTTTACTATCAAGTTAGAAGATGGTGTAATAAGATTATCAACGCGAATCGGAGCGGCGAAGTATCTGACAACAGCCTATAAAAGTCCCATAGTACTTGACGGACGACACAAAATCACACAATTACTGGTGAAGCATGTGCACGAAAAACTGAATCACGGTAACCACCAAACTGTGATGAATGAACTTCGACAAAAATTTTGGATACCAGGCCTCAGAAACCTAGTCAAGACCACTACAAGAACCTGTGGATGGTGTCGAATACACAAGAAGACACCACAGCTGGCACCCCAAGGCGACTTACCTGAGGAGCGTTTGTCAAGAACGAGTCCACCCTTTACTTGTACAGGGGTCGATTATTTTGGACCACTGCTAGTAACAATAGGTCGTCGCATAGAAAAACGATGGGGAGTACTCTTCACCTGCATGACAACGAGAGCAATACATCTGGAATTGGCATCGTCACTAACCACCGACTCAATGATCATGGCTTTGAGAAGAATGATCGCCAGAAGAGGCACACCCAAGATCATGATGAGTGACAACGGCACCAATTTCGTCGGGGCGAATCGCGAATTGCAAGAAGCGATTTTGGCGGCCACCAACCAGATCGGCATAGTGTGGAGGTTCATACCACCGGGGGCTCCACACATGGGGGGGTCTTGGGAAAGGCTAGTGCGTACCGTCAAGACCGCACTTGCAGCCACACTTCAAGAAAGAAGACCTAGAGAAGAAGTTCTGCACACTCTTCTCCTCGAAGCAGAACACATCGTGAACTCACGGCCACTCTTTTCCGTGAGCACCGACCCACATGAAGAAGAAGCCTTGACACCCAATCACTTCCTTATTGGGAGGTCCTGCGGAGCCACTCTTTTTGGCTCTTTCGACGACAGGGAGTTAATCGGCAGCCCATCCTGGAAGACATCCCAACGTCTGGCCGATCACTTCTGGGCCAGATGGACGCGAGAGTACCTACCCACGCTCTCGCCCCGGTACTACCAAGGTCCTAACTATAGGGACCCCACCATCGGCGACGTGGTCCTCCTGGTAGACCACACCCTGCCACGATGTTCCTGGCCTCGTGGCGAGATCGTCGCGACCTACCCCGGACCAGACGGAAGAACGCGGATCGTCGACGTGCGGACGACAGCGGGCGTTCTGCGACGACCAGCTTCACGGCTCGTCGTCATTGTTCCTGCCTCGTCACCCCGAGCGGCTGAGGTGCATCGCACCGAGGGGGAGACTGTTGGTGACGAGTGAAGACAATTGTGATTAGTGATCTGTGATTAGTGATCTGTGATTAGTGATTTGTGATTAGTGACAGTAATTAGCGATTGGACACGTAAGTTAATTAGTATTAATTATTTTTAAGGACACGGACACGTTTGTCAATCACGTAGAAGTAATAATAACTTGTACTATGATAACATTCAACAATTGTGAATATTAGTCAATTCTGTATAGTAATTAGCTCAAAAGTTGTTAATAACGCTGGGTAAAATCACCAGACACATTTTCCAACAAGATTTATGTCAGTATCCTTATCAGATTAACATTTAGAATCCCTTTAGTGTGACAATAGAGATGACTTTACCCATCAAAGAATAATATTTGTACGTAAACAACTGTAAAATAGCCGTAAGTCTGCATATTGTATACCATTTTAAAGGAAATAACGTAAAGATTTAGATACAACATAAATAAGACCTGAATATTGTAAAAACAATAGATATTTAACCCCAGGACCATAAATAGTTAAATGAAAGTAATTGTACAAAACAGTTTAAAAACCATGGCTCTCGTTATGGTAAAGTTTGGAAGTAAATTAGCGAGCATGGAATTTTGATTTTTGTCGTCTCCGGTCCTGACAAGTTTTCTCTTTTTGTGAACCAAGAAATCAAGAATAAAGAAGATTGAACCTTAAGATCAGTGTTTTCATGAGAATCCCCAACAATAATGTTGTTACTTTTATGCATTCCAATTAGTAATAATACATAAGTTAGTTAGTTTTTAGTTAAGTTAAATAGGGTTATGTAGTTTTAAGGTTAGATATCTAATTATTTGTACAGTTTACTAAATATATGTATACATAATTATTTAAATTATTAAAAACATTCTGTCGTTCTGATTAAATCACACTAATAAAGTCGAAAGTTTGTAGGTGTTGTTGTGTATGTTTGTTGGTTACTTCAACACGCTCCAACGGCTGACCAGATTTCTATGAAACTTTGTATACGGTTAGACCATGACCTGGAATGGTATATCGTGGGAGTTAATGATTTAACTTTGGGATAAATTTCTAGGAGGCCTATGTAAAACTGTGTACGTCTTTGGGGTGAAATGATGATGATGACCTAGGCTAGCCACTGGCAGCAGCTAGTATATAATAATGTTTGATAAAGATGGTAAAAATAAGCGGCATATAAGTTGAACCAAAATGGACATCGCCCTTTAATACACAGTAACAGATATTTTTTATCTCTGTCAAAGCTGGTGGCCGAGAGTAATTAATAACAACGATAACATTTACTATAATAAAGGCTTTCATTATAAACATTATTATTACCATAGATATATCTTTAACTTCTCATTCATAGTTACATATCCTCTCAGAAAATTGTTTAAGAAAACCTCCGCTTTCCCAGAGTATTTCAGGAAAATGTGTAAAATTGATCTCAGGGCAAAACAAACATCGGAGCATATGAACTTTGATCCCTCGGGTATAATACGTACCTACCCTCCGACTTTGTTATAGAGGTTACTTTTCAATCATACAAAACTGTTTGTTGGCGGAAAATCTTTAAACATTTTACAAAAGATTTTCCTGAAATTGTTGGTGAGATCTAATATAATGTTATTGCTTGAGAGGACTGTTGACTACTGGGACTTTATTCAAAAGTAAAAAAATCTTTTATTGAGCGTAAACATACATCGGCACTTCTGAAACGCCAGAAGCCACGGTTCCAGTTGGTCGACTTAGTCTAATATTAGGGTTATTAAAGCTATCTTCATTTTTAATTAAAATGAACTTCTACCTATTCTGAAAGTAACTAAATTACTTACACCAAAATTACTTCATACTTTCTTAGTTACTGTAATTAATAATCTAAAATATTGCAATTAAATTAAATTCCTTCAATGATATAAAATATGTATCTTCCCCATAAACAAGCACCTTATATAATAACCGACTCGTACCTGATAGGTACAACCCAGATGCGCACCCCATTATATTCATAACTGTACATCATAAACCGCCCGCCCTACGCGGAAAACTGCCGGCTGCACTTCCTGCCCGCCTACAATATCATAACGAGCAGGGATTGGCCGATATGACTTGATATAATATCATAACGCGTTAGGATTGGGTGAGGAGCCCCTCCGCCCTCGCGGCGCCCTCCGCCTCTTATTAAAGGTTAGTGCACCGAAGTAGATGGTCATCGTTATAATAAGTTTTACGTCGTGTGTCCCGCGCGCCTCAATAAATATGCCGGGCGGCGGTCGCCCCCCGCCCGAGTATGAGCGGTAGGAAATGCCGACCGCCGACCGCCAGAGCCGGATCAATAATAATACTCGCCCATATCTGCAGTGGACTGGATCTGCTTGAGAAAGCGTCCCCCGCGCCCCGCGCCCGCCCGCCGCTACACAAACAATATAAATCATTTTCTGAGCTGAAGCCGGCAGCCGCGGCCACACGCAACCCGCATCCGGCCCGCTCCGGTCCGCTTCGGTCCGCTCCGGTCGCCGCGCCGCTGAAACACCGCTCGCCCGCCAAATACTTCCCGCTACAATACACATTTGTTTTTCCTTTTCTGCCAACTTTACTATCTCCAATATTACGACTAATAATAACAACTTTTATCAACTTGTTGGATCTTAATCTTTTGAATACCTTAATTAGAGACATAATAGAAAGACAATAGGCGTGCAAACACCGTCGTTCAAGAGTTTAAAATCCAGTAACATGGTCTACCGTCTTAGTTGACTTTGACTCTAGTTCTAAACTATTAAGACTGTAAAAACAAATAAGTAATAAATCTTAATTAATCAATTTGTCTTCTCATCAAGGAAAATGAACTCTGCGTATCTACGTTATTGTTATAGCTAATAAATTAACGAAAAAGAAAACTGAACTTTCTGAAAACGACGTACCGTTAAATTAGACAAATATACCGCCCGTCTTCAAAGTCCCAGGGCTGGACAATAGCTTCGCACAGTTCTCCTTTCAAATCTCTCTGTCTTAACGATCTCTGGCCAAGACATACTTTGATAAATATAAATCTGTTCCCAAGGATACACAAATCAATTTAAACTTTGATCTGTTGACATGTACAAGGAAATGTCTTGCAATTCAAAACTTCTTTATGGTCTCACTTTTAACATAGAGTAGTAGTGGTTTAAAGTTTGCAGTTCATGGATGGTTACAGGTGGTTAAGCCATCACTTTCCAGCACCATTAAGTAGCTTCGGTGATTTTCTTTGGACTTCTGATATGCACTAATGTCTAGTTCAGGAAGAAAATTTTACCTTATCGGCTTGATAGCATCAAAATTAAAAGTGAGCATTTAAGTAAGTGTTTTTAAGCCTAAAAACACAGACAAATGGTACGACGTTGTGTCGTGATATGAGATATGATTGCATTGACGTGAATAGTCATAGTCGTATTTTGACAAACTTTGTAAAAAATACACGAGAATTGTAAAAATGTAGTGAGTTTTTACGATGCGCGCCGAATTTATGCATTTCACTAATGTTACTATTTTAAATGTACGTAATGAGTACACTTATCCCAAAAAGTATCGTACATTTTAATGCCCTTTGGTCTACTTAGGTAGGTGTATGATGGTATCATGGCACAGGACACGTGGATGACTGAACATGTTCAGTAAAAGTGAGTTTTGAAATCGATTACACTTTTCTGTACAAGTCCGGCCAAAAAAATGACCAGTTGAAACAAAAACATAACAGCTTGTCGTAGTGCCGGCGCGGCGTGCTCGTAAAGACACAATTTTGTGGTGGCCGCTACACACATAACTTGCGCCCGGTGTCGCCCGGCCCGATATTGTCGGCCTCCTGTATATTGCTGGCTTATTTTTTATGTACAAAAAATTACAGCAGGAACTTCCACGTACATGACATCCTATGTGGACATTTTTTCGTGGAATTAATTGAAGCTGATAAAGTGGAAATACTTTGCAACTTTACTTAATTCCAAGAAATAAATCCTAGTACAATTTAATAAAGGTTAGTATTGTTTGTATGACCCTACGTATCGTATGTTCAAGACATCATGCATCTACTAACATAAGATATGTGCTCGGCAATATGTCGATCTAGTTGATGGCAATACAGAGCAAGCGAACTTTGTACAATTTATCAAATTGAGTTACCGAGGGGCAATATCGCAGAGCGAACGCAATATTGCAGCGCGTGACCGCGTCTGCAATACGCGCTCAATACATCGGCCGGCGCCGGGCGGCACGTCCGCCCTCCCCGCCCGTCTTCAGCGCCCCAGCCCCCGCCCGCCCAACTGACCACCTAGATATTTAGCTAACAATGCCTCGCCGCGAGCGACGGCAAGCGCCGTCCTGCTCGGGCCAGGGCCGCGCGCGCCCGTCCGACAGGGACCTCGCCTCCGGTCATCGCTATATTTATTGGCGACGCTCATAAGTACGCGGGTCAGGTTATAAGTTTCTACGAAATGAATGGCCGAGGCACGTAGGAGGCGAGCGCCCGCCGCGCGCTTAACAAGAAAGCACCTCCACCAGAAACTTGGCAGGGGGGCATCACCCCACGGACGCTGGCGTTATAATTAAAAAACAAAAGAATACAGAGCCACTCAGCCTCTTGCCGCCGACGCTGCTCGTTCGACTTTCATGCGAAAAATGCAACGACTGACAATTAAATACTAAAGAAGAATGGAGAATTCTACAAAATTACCAACTTTCTTTATCGGAGACGCTTCAACTGTAATTGGGTTTTATGAATTCCAGGAGACTTTGTTTTAAGTACCGCACAAATAGAATGCACTCGTTAGCATATTAAAAGAAGGACGGCACTTGGGCTATAAAATCTTAATTAAAAAGTTGTTCTGCAATACCAACTCTGTACCTACCTACCCAGGTAGCAATTATAACACATTGATGAAAAGGTTTTCTGATACCTCTCTATGAAAGCTTTTTTACTTAGGTATATCTGAGAGTACCTTACAGTAACATACTCACTCTTGAAGTGAGAGGCCTTTTCGTTTTCTTAAAACATAATCGTTACCCGCGCACTTTAAATGTTCCCTGAAAAAGATTTAAAATGCGTAGGGAACTGATGATTCACCGTTCGTAAAATTCAATTGTATCATCTTGTCGAGTGGTTTACATATTCATTGAGCTAAGAGCGTTCCCGCACCGCTAACATCGGACACGAGCACATTAATCTTATAAATAAAGCATCAGACCCATGTGTTGTGCGGCGGTCATCACAGCTCATGCGGACCGCTCCTATTACAAATACCATTACGAAGTTCGCAGATGACCGCACGGTTTTATAATGCGAAGGCACCGTCGTCCCCGCCCGCCCCGCGCGCCGCCCCCGTCGCGCCCCTCACTCGCTCCCTTGACCATCGACCGACAATTGTAAATGGCACATAAAATAAATGAATGTGCAGCGGGACTCGCCTCTGCAGCAGACAATATAAATTACGACCGGACGATTATATTCCGGCGGGAATGAAACGTTTTCCTTCAGATATACACTTTACATTGGCGCGCGCCGGGCGCCGGCGGCCGGGAAGCCTCTCCGAATAAATCCACGGCTGCCCAAGTGCCCGCCGCCCGCTCTCGTTAGCCGTGCGTGTAATTACCTACTGTTTTTAGGAACTACTTTGATTAGACTTATTACTGTATACAAATGGGTTCTGTCTCGCTTTCCGTATTTATCTTGAGACCAACTGAAGTTATATTCTAAAGATTCAGCAAAGTACAAGGCACTGTTTGGAAAATTCTTCAGTTATCCAATCAGACACATACAACACTAAGTAATAGCTAAAATTAAATTGTTAGTTTTTTTAGCAGTTCAAAAATTTATATTTACAACTCCCCCATTGGATACTTCAGAAATCCAATACAAAGTCCAATAACACAAGAAAGCAGTTAATGGAAAACATCGATCTCTTGTTGCTATTGGCGCTAATTTTAATTTATGGTATTAGGGCGATCGCGAGCCGATCTCAGCAAGCGCTGTCGTTAATTACAATTTATCTTATCCGATATTAACTAACTAATTTAAGCCACACTGATCATGAGCATGCACTGACAATAATCATAGGATGAATGAACTTTTAATCTTGAATCACATGACGGAGAAAAATGATCGGGAAAGTAACTTTTGCTCTTCAGCAGCAGTTCTTGTAGATAGTTATAGTTAAAGTTTTAAATAAAACACAACAGGTGAAACCGTAACGAGAACTGGAAATTACGTTTTCACGGACATTGATAAAACTAAATAGACTAATCACGAACGGAATGAGTCATCCGATATCGCAGACCAGTCATTTGGTCAGTGTCGCAAAACTAATGACACATAATGACGGGCGCCGTGGGCCGGGGGGGCGCAACCCGAGCTACCTCCTCGGCGGACAATACTCGCCCGTAAGGCCGGAGCCCGAGGGCCCGCCTGTCCCGCCGCAGTCAAGGTCTGTTAGTTGTCTCCCCGGGGGTCTTGTCGCCCTGCACTCGTGACCGTCGATGACCACCTGACCACCCCAGCCGCGGCTAATTGGGGTCGTCTACAAACTGCGCACCCATCATTTTGATATTTTAAACTACCTACACGGGAACGAATTGCTAGTACTTCGCTGCAGGTTACGGTTTTAGGACTAATCAAACTAGCTGAAGTTATTTTCATTCCGATATTGAGGCTAGTTAACGAGCCGTTTATCTGTGGTACGGTCAAAACTTTAAATGGCTCTAATTCACAATGTTATAGAAAATAACCCAATGTTTTAGAAGACTTGCTCATTGCGAGATAAGGGTGTCATTCACATTCAGTTCTTTAATTAGTCCTTGAATTTTACAGGCAAGCCAAGATGTACAACAATCAACTTACATTATTATATAGAAACAAACCCAGTTTACTGCATGGTGGACCCACGGCACCGATTACATTCAGAATGATACACGTGCAGGCGCATGTACGCAGAAAATAACACTTAATAGCAGCTTATTGTACGACCCGTTACTTGTACTGCCACTTACTTCCACGAGAAATAGGAGCCGACTTACTGGCATCGATCACTGCATTACTAATGTATGACAGTGCTCGTAACTTGGACTGAACTTCCTGACAGAAATACTTGTACCGGCCTACTCAATCAATAGAGTACAAGTCTGAGTACAATATCCTGCTGTAAAAGAAAACTATCCAGTCACCTTATATATCTTATAATTGCATGTTGTTTAAAAATGTAACAATGATCAAGTTAATGACTAGCCTGTTGGTCTAGTGGTTAGTGACCCTGACTGCTATACCGGAGGTCGTGGGTTCGATTTCCACCCAGGAAAAATGTTTGTGTGATGAGCACGGATTTTTGTTCTGTGTCTGGCTGGCTCTCCTTAGCTTGACGACGACGTGATGTGATAGTTGTGAATATAAAGAATATAAAAAAATATTATTATTATTTAATTTTACTTGCCATAATTTATTGGCACGAGTACGCTCTATAATATGTTTAATTAGTGCACTTACTTAATCGTGTTATCACCATCTGCACATCAATAAAGTCATATTTGTTGGAAAATTAGAAAGTTACAGTTTACTGAGCAATTTCGAATGCACTTGGATTTCAATAATTCCATTAGCAGTTGGACGCGTGCGCAACCATGCACTTACTTTCACTTCAATACATTTTCCTCACAACTCATAAATTTCACTCTCCTACCGTGCACAACAAAAATAATTTATTAAAGGCAATCCTGTTATAAGTAGATAATTTCATTTTTGCAAAATGTCACGATTTTCCAAAGGCATTTTCGTTAAGTTCTGAAAAATATCTTAGGCACGTCCCACAATTTTGTCACTTGATCTGAACATGGTTTTATAACAACCATGTTTTGATCAAGTAATTTCTGAAATCATTATATTACATATACACATTGCTTACAGTTAAGAAAATAAATACATTATGTAGTAAATAAAAAGAACATCGATATCTGTTAGGTATGAGGTACACGCCGGGATCGCGCGCCGTACGTGCATGGGGCCAGAAATGAAATTGATGAACTTTTCTCACAGCAATAATGGCTTTGGCACGTACCAACATAATTCCCGGCAAAACTTCCTCACATATCCCCCCACCCATCGCCAGGGCTGTTCAACACACGACTAATCAAACCACCTTCAATTGAAATTCAATCAGAATTTCTATAGAAACCAATCGCAGGAAGATTTCATTTCTGTGCCGATTAAAAAAGAAAACGAACGAAAGTAAGGTGAACGAAGTGGTTATCCGATATCAGCACATAGTATCAGGAGTAACACGAGTCGAGCTAACCGTAACACAGTGAAAGTGTCTTCTGTAATGTGCTCGGATTCGACCAGCTCGTTAGTGGGGGCATGTGCTGCACCCCTGATGCGCTTCACCACAGTTTGATGATCGTCGAAACTTATGCTGCTACTCAAAATATTCCGGTTTTTTCGTAGCTAATTGAACAACCGTCGCAATCATATATGATTATATATCACAATCTTTCCATGTTGAGAAAATTCGGAAAATGCTTTCAAAGAAGAAATTTGTGTAGCCTAAATATCTATGTAGTAATTCTTTTGAGATTTAATTACTATTACTTTATTTTTATATAACGTTAAGCTAGGTAGGAGCATCACTTGTTTTATAATTGAATTGTATTACTAATAAAAAATTGTTTCTAATTTTATAATAACGTGTATTAATTTAAACTTGTTCAATGCAGGACAACCCTAGAGCAGTGGACAGCGGCAGCGGGTGAAGGCGAAGAAGGGAGCGCACATCCAATATAAGAAGAGAACAAAATAGGTTTATGTCGAATACTTTGACCATTCGCCCGTAAAGTAACTTCGCTGTACGACTGACGCCCGCAGCCTCGTGTCCTGTATTTACTTACACAAACCTATGAACATTGACAAAATGCATTACGTACTCACATAGATTATTATTTATATGCTTCGAAATGTTACAACTTTAGCTAAGACATTATTAATTCTGTTTATACATAGCGTAGAGGCCAGTATGTGTGTATATGTGTGCATTAGCTTGCTTCCATTTAGCACACGATTTGCATTAGCAACTAAATCAGTAATCTATGGATACATCACTTGAATTGTTAGCCTAATTCGAGACGTAGACAGCCATCAAGTATTGAGGGGTGGGCAGTTGAACAGATGGGTGGTGGACAGCGACACCTGAGCCGGCTGGCGGCCTCTAAGGTAAGTCGGCCGGTAATATTAGCCCAGGCGGCGGCTGCTGGCGGAGTGACGTCCCACGAGGATCTCCACTCCTGACAGCTGTTACATTGATCATGCATGCACTAATATAAACTTATCTCATGCTCCATAGTTGCTTAATAAAGCTAGATTAAAACCAAATAAACACGTATGAAAGGGTTTGATGCAAATATAACTTAGTAACATACTATGGCAGCTAAACGTAAATCAAAGTTATCACACGACCAGCTCGGTTTGTCAAATAAACATACAAGCTAAAAACTAATCAAGTGAGGCTCACAATTCCTGATACAGAAATGAAGCGAGCTCTACCGCCGCTGCACCGCTTAATCAGCGTTGGTCCGCCCGCCCTATATTTGCGTATGCAAAGAGACGCCAGCCGCATTAACGATGCCATATAGCCAGCGTAGCGTGCAGCGATTGGGCAAACACATATCTGCATTATAAACAGCGTCCGGGCTCACAAACGTGCGCTGTGGTCGGCCTTTACCGGCGCACGGCTAATCAACGAGCTGACCTTCCGCAGCCGAACAAACGCCACACCACACTCCGCTGTTCCTCTGCCTGTAAAATGTTCCAGTATCTAGCTAGTTAGTTCCGTGCACACATGGCTTCGTCATTCATTAACACATTATTTATTCGGGTCTAATGAACTAATCAATCGTGTAAGTAGCGCTCGCCAGCCAAATAAATGCATGCTACTATGCAGAGATGATAATAAAATGGCTATGCACTGTAACCGTATTCGTGCATGTGCAGTGAATCGATTAAAACTTTCTACTTTCCACGTTCATAGCCGTAGCGCCCACAATAACGGAAAATCTAGACACATTTCTCGGACTCCTCTCCACTAGAGCGTGTAAAGAAAGCGGCCTTTAGTAATCATTAGCTCACCATATCTCTGTGAAAAAAGTGATTTATACCTATGCTTGTTGATTTGTGCACACCATATGAACATTGCTTATTGAATTAAACATGCAATGAGGCGGTATGTATGTCATTAGTACGCTGTAGACTTTTCTTATGTACGTATTTAGGGTTCCGTACCTCGAAAGGAAAAAACTGAACCCTTACTGGGTCACTTTTTTGTCAGTTTGACTGTGTTTAACTAATCTCTATCAAACAAATCATAATACATGTCTAACTAGCCAAATCTGTCGTGAGTGTCTTTACAGTTTTTCACTAGATTAATAGTAGGTAATTGAAATAGATTGATCATGTAATTCCATATAACTAAGCATCAAATCAAGATGAAGTTCGAGCTGATAATAAGTACTTAAAATGAAACCAAACTGAGTGTAACATTTTTTATTATTACCTCTTACATCACTTTGATAAATTAATTAACATTAAACATACAATTGTAGTCACAAATAAATAAATTACATTAAATAATTTACTGACATAGATTTGAAATCCAAGAAGGACGACCGTTTGGTCTCAGAAGGATGTCCGCAGGGGACGGTACTTTGGTTTGAGGTTATTTTGTGTGTTGGCGTGGTGGAGTCGCCGGCGTGGTGAGCTGGGCGGTCGGGAGCGGCGGGCTGGTGGCCGGTGGGCTGCGCGCCAGGTCGCGCTCCCGACGTGACGACGAAGGCTACACGCTCGCCGTCGTCTGCTCGCCGTAGAAGTACGGATCCACCGCGCCTGCTTTCGCTGGCCTCACCACATACAGGTTCCGCCTTCGAATTAAATACTAGAATTAAAATATTTTGAATTAAAATATGAAGCAAAAGCCACAAGCTTACATACTAAACATTTTTCAATCACTATCCAAGTGTAAGACTAAGGCCTCTAAAAACGTTTTGCATTTTCAACAAATCTTCAATCGATCCAACTGAGCTATGTATGCGTCCAATAATTGCGACAAAGCAAGGAAAGCTAAAGTAATCGATTTAAGATAACACTACTGACAAGTTCATCCATCCTGCAACTTTCCTCACCTGTGGTGTCCGTCTGCGTGTACTTGGAAGGTAGTTTCAGCAGGAGCTCCGTCGTGGCTGAACAGTTTCTTCAGGGCGATGATACCAGCAATAGTCAAAGCAACCTTACTGGCGATGAGTGCTTTGCCGGCAATCGCTGCTAGAGTCTTTAGGGCCATTCCTCCCACAATCGTTATAGTGGTGAAAATACCGAGTAACAGGTAAGGTAGTACCTTCTTACCTAAAATCATAATATTTAAAACAACATATTAGAAGGTCTACATTTTAATTATTACAATTAATCTAATAATGCTACGTATCACAATATTTACCTCTACCCCTGCCTTCCGTGGCCAAATCCATTGAAATTGTATGCGTGCTCATCAATTGCTCGAACCTTGTGCGCAACAGACTATCCAGCTTGTCTTCTGTGGACATTCCAGGGAAGAAGCGCGGCTCCGCAACCGCGGAGGGTGCGTCAGCTTGCTTCACCAACGTCAGCCCATCGGCGAGCTGAACGCTCTCCTGTACAGCACAAACAGAAACATCATTACACTATTGATTTCACTCAAACATTTGGTAAAACAATCACTAATCACTCGAGCGTCACCTGTTCCACTGCCCTTGTGAGCGCCATTAAGGCCTTGCCCTTCAAGCACATCGTCATGTGCTTTTGCACACTGCAATCGTCGTAAAGTTTCTGTAAAACATTGAGCTCGCCTGTCCACCACCACGAGCTGTCTTCAGATCTTCCACTGTCAATTTCGTTCTGTGCTGAATCATCGACCTCCATCCTTCGGGATCTTCGAGGCCCGTGCACATTGCCCGCGGCTACTACCACACAAATAACTGATAGAACGTATATCCGGAAAACGGTACACATGTTCGTTTTTGTCACACACAGCACTAAAACTATAACTGAACGTGTATGAGGGTGGTCCAGCAGCGACTGCCCGGCGGTGGCGCGGGTGAGAGCTTATAACCGTGCGCCACTTGGCCGTCGAGCACCACCAAACATCCGCTATTCCGCACTAATTCTCCGCACGCGCACTTATGTAACTGAACTTGAAAATGATCGAGAACCATTTTCCAAGCCAATTTCTCCGATAAAATGCACGGCAAAAAGCAAGACACATATCTGTTACCAATTGCAACGAGTGCTGTACCTACTTCGCGTTTACGTGTGTGAAAAAGCGTAATTACGAACTAACTTGCGTGCGTAGTGAGCACCATTCAGTCCCACATTTGTTCGCAAGAGAGCTATTTCAGTTGATTAGTTGCCGTCGATTCTGAGCGGGTGGAAAATATTTCAGGCTTTATGAACGCGTGCGCAGGGTGCAAGGTGGCGTCGCTTGCGTCAGGTGAACTGTATCGGCCTTGCACTCTAGTGCCGAGGCATAGTAAACTAGCATTGAAGTCAGTACAGTTACAAGGAACCACGACTATATACGACTACAGGAAAGTAAAAGCGGTTGCGAGCAAAGTCGATGCATGTGTAATTTATAGTTTTCATTGAAAACTATAAATTATAATTGTTTGTTATATGATGAACCATTTTTATCATATAATAAGCGTTATATTAATCACATAATACAATAATTATTTATTCAATATGAACGTGAATAACCTGATGCAGTCATATTAATGAAAGTCATGACTAATAGAAGTAAAACTAGACAATGGTTTGAGCCCAGCTTGCTTTGCAAGTATCCTCTCTATCATACGCTTTCATGAGCAGAGATGAAGAACTAGGTTATATTTCTTAATGTTTATACATTGTAGCCACTTATCTACTACGCATTATTTTATTGTTTACTGATAACTAGATCATATATAGAGACAGTTTTACTTTTTAGAATGGGATTTTTTTAGGTTTTTTTTTATTGTAGCAGGCAAAAATCATCCAATGACGAATCCCGCCCTTGGGCGGATCGGGAAACAATGTCAGACTCTTGACTGACTATAAATATCCTAACCCGTTTCTTCCTTGCCTTATTCCCAGGGCTCTGATAAAACGCTTTCGCATCAAACCTGGGTCCCAGGAGGTTTAGACCCTAATGGGCCCCTATTTGCTTTGTTTTTTAGGTAGGAAATTTGCAATTATTTATTACGTAACAGGCTGTATCCTACTTTTTTTACAATGGGAAATCATCCAATGATATCGCCCGCTCAATGGCAGGGAGTGTCAGACTTTTACTGACTATAACCCACTCCTGTTCACTCTTTGCCTTTGTTCCAGGGCCCCAGAGTTATCTTTCAAACAAGCCATAGCTCCAGTAGGCTTTGACCCTGCTGGGCCTCTACGGTTTTGCTGACATCTCCTTGAGGCGCCATCAACGACATGGGCTCGGTCCGAAGGGCCCCGTAAGATCGAACGACGAGCCACCCGTTCAGCGTCTACAAGCCCGCACCTATGGGGAAGCCTATGGAATGCTTGACATTTTATTTACTTACCTAATTTTCTAAAGATCGAGAGAAGAAGTCTCGAACAAAACTTTTCTGTCGATTTTTTTTTACATTATATTGTGACGAAAAGTATTATATTATCTATTAATATACAAAAGCATATTAATAGAATCCTCGAATTAAAGATATATTATGTCAATAATACCTACGTACCTCCATATGAATAAAAAAAAAAACTATATTTAATTATATACAAACAGCTACTTTTATTTTCATGATTTTTTATCTAATGCGTACATGTGTTATCTAAGTATTTAAAAAAGCATATTATTATTATGTTACTTGACCAAGATTTATATAGTGGTAAATTAAAAGTTAAATTTTGCAAGTCGTGAAGTCAAGCTAACAAAAAAAGTAAGCCTTGATGACATTTATCATCGTAAAAAACGAATCAATTCAGTTTATTTTTTTTTTTTGCCATTCTTAAACTGTCTGAAATAATTAACTAAGTTTTATCAAATTAATTGATACAACTTAGTTAATTATTTCGTTGATATATATCATGGTTTTTTTTTTTTTTTTTTTATGGTAGGTGAAAATCATCCAATGACGAAACCCGCTCTTGGGTGGAGCGGGAGACTAGTGTCAGACTCTTACTGACTAAAAAACCTACCCCGTACCTTCCTTGCCCTATTCCTGGAGTCGAGGTAACAGTTTCCCACTTCCCTCTAGACTCCGGGAGGCTTCGACCCTGAAGGGCCCCTGCAGTTTGCTGACAACTCCTTGAGGCGCGCGGGAACGGTGCGCGCCGTTGACGACTAGGACTCGGTCTTACAGACGACCGGACGGCGAGCTACCCATTGCTCACCGTCCGCGAGCCAGTGTCTACGGTGGCCGGATATCGGCAGGATCGCGGCGGCGACGGCTACGGCGAGTACGCCGTTGCCTTTGCCTTATGCGGTCGGCCTCCTCCTTTACGAGCATTACTGCTTCGCAGAAGGAGGCGACCGCCTGCCATTCCTCTTCGCTGTGGACCATGGCCTGAACCAGGGCCCGGCGCGAGAGGTCGCCGCCGCCGATCACCCCCACGAGGACACGGCGATGCTCTTCCCAAGCAGGGCACACCTCCACCGTGTGCTCCACCGTGTCCTCCGGGCTCGCCTCACAGTGGCGACACCCGGACGTCTCCTCCGCACGAATCCGGTGCAGGAATCTCCCGAACTTCCCATGTCCGGTGAGAACCTGCGTCATGCGGAAGGTGAGGACGCCGTGAGGTCTATCCAGCCACGCCTCAAAGAGGGGCACTACCGCTGAGATTACGGTGTGCCCAGCGCTGGGTTGCGACAGTCGCTGTTTCCACTTCACCATGAGATCTCGCCGGAGCTCCTTCCGCCACGCCTCGACATGTTCGGGCAGCGGATCTTCGCCCCGGCGTTGCACCTCCACGCGCTGGTCGTGCATGCGTGCAAGGACTGTTGCCTCCAGATCCCATGGTGGAAGGCCAGCAAGGAGGCTCGCCGCCTCTCGGGACACCGTGCGGTATCCCCGCACCATCCGGATGGCCATGACCCTCTGGCAGGCGTTCAGCTGGGCCGCCGGGCGTTTACGCAGCGTCGGCGCCCACACTGGTGCCCCATAAAGGGCCATGGACCGGACGATGCCGGCGTAGAGCCTCCGGCAGAAGGCGTCTGGACCCCTGATATATATCATGGTAATATATAAACAATTAATCAATTTATCAACAATTTCGTCATTATTGTTCTTTCTAATATAGGTTAGTCTTTCCTGAATACTGTTTAAGCTATCCAGAAGCTGACATTCTGCAACTAAATACATATTTTACAAGTTGCAAGTCAACCCTTTAAATACTGATTGATAGAACTCCATGTCTTTATTTATGGTTTTTATTATATAAATATCAGGACGACTACCTACGTCGATAAACGAATAAATAGGACAGCTGCTTATTTTTCTTTGAGGTAATTAATCATCAAACAATTTTTCCTCTCTCTCGATAAGGAGTGTCAGTTTACTTTCGTTCCAGGGCCACAGTAACTTTCGAACAATCCCGTGGAGTAATCTTGTGACCCATGAACAAAAATACCCGGATTCACATCGCTGTAAAATAGTTTCCCCAGCCTCAGGTGGCCTGATGTTGGTCACAAGTAGCTACAACGCAATCAAGCTGCACATATTAATGTGTCACCGACACACTTCAATGCGTTAATTGTTTTAACAACTTATCTAATGATAACTATTACTTTTTCAGTACAGTATATAACATCAACGACTTATGTTTGTAAGAAAATTTGTAACAGACACGTCGTGCAGTCTACCGGAGCCGGAAATATGAAATAAAAAACAGAATTTTGTTGGATTTGGCTTTTATATCAAAGGATTTTTAATTTTCCTCAAAGTTACGATCCAAAATTAATTTAATAATTTTGAAAGGACCAGTACTTCCGTTTGTTACGTTAATAGGAGAAGTTGGTTAAAATAAAAAGAAAGCTTATGCGTGCGCACACGCAGCTATATTTGACACGAATAGCGAAAACGAACAGTTTCATCGGTTCTACTGTACCTTCTTGATTGCGATTATTTTGACGTTTGTTTCAGTTTTGTTTTTAATATGCGACATTAAGCTATAGAACACATCTAATGATGATATTATGATTACTTAACTTAGCTTTGAATAAGTTAATTAATCATAACAGTTACAGAATACTGTAACTATTATATTTAACTAGCAACCCGCCCTAGCTTCGCACGGGTACTAATATTGAATATATTATGCATTTATTATACACATAAACCTTCCTCTTGAATCACTCTATCTATTTAAAAAAACCGCATCAAAACCCGTTGCGTAATTTAAAGATCTAAGCATACATAGGAACAGCGGTAGCCAACTTTGTTTTATACTATGTAATGATGAACCTGTTCGTAGTCCATGATTTCATAACTGTGGACAAAGATTGTCCGATTAAAGGCGGCATATTGAATTCCGAACGAAACTAATGTTTCGAAATTTTAATCCCAAATGTCAATGAAGGATCTAAATAATTAACTCATAAGCAATACGAAAGAGTTACTGTACAAACCTGAGTGGAGTGAAGATTTCAAACCGCCCAAGACAAAAACAGCTTTATCCCCGTGTTGGATAGGTACCTACTCTACTTTTTACCCCTTACATCTGTGAGACAATTAAAAGAAAACTAAAACAACCTCTACTTTAGAGAGAGACAAGTTAGGTGTATATAGTATACAAGCTTCCAAAACTCGACATTCCATAAATTCTATAAATTCAGTACTCCAAGTTCCTAAAGTTTTAATTTTCTATAATGCTCTCACTCATTCATAATTTTTTTCCAATGATTCCTCAAAAAATACGTTTATTACATATTTCAAAGCGTAGATCTCTATGGAGAAGAATTGTGCAAGAAACTTCATGGAGGCATAAAGATAAACTTGTGTATGTGTGTTCGGTGATTTTTTTCTGTTGAAAATAATGGACCAAAGACTATTTTAATTTGTGTGTAAAAAATTGTAGAAAACTTTTGAAATGTTTACATTGGTATACAGAGAGTCAATACTGAGTAAAAAAAAATGTTTAGAAGAGGTATAAATTAACCCTGCAGGGCCGTGAAATTGTTAATGATGAAGCTCGCTCCGTACGCCCCAACACCTCAAAAACTGATGGAAATGTTCAGAAAATGAACGAAACTATGATGGAAAATCATTAAAATCTGATCAGAAAAGTAGCTGATCTTAACATATCGTTCGGGTTAATTTTAACCCAATGGTTTGGGTTTGGCTCATGTGACAACGGAATTTGCTCCAAAATTGCTTAATTTTAATCTTAGTCAAAACAAATGCCCTACCCTTTATTTTCACCAAACCTGGTCCGTGCAACCTTTTATTTTATCCTAATATAGAAAAAGCCCATGAAAGGACTAAGATTTGCAACGATTGAGGAGATTAAGGCTGCATCGTTGAAGAAGCTTCGGGCTAAACTTAAGAATACATTTTATAAATTTTCTAACCATTATAAAAACGCTGACAAAAGTGTATTGTATCAGAGAGGGATTAATTTGAAAGGTGCAACATACTTTTGGATGAATAAATGTTTTTTTTTTTTTTATTAAAATGAAAAGTCACCTTATTTTTTGATAACACTATATTTACAAGCTAATGTTACAAAACTCAACATTAAAAATAATCCAGTACTCCAAAGTTCTATAGTTTTAACTTTCTATAAAAAAGTAATGTACGGTCTACGAGTACATTATTACGCTAGACAGATAATGACCTGCTTTAAGTGCGAGTTGTATGATTATCTTCTTCTTCTTCTTCATAGGACATCATCAAGAATGTGGTATAAAATAGATTAAATTACTAGGGGATAAAGTAGTGTCTTTAAGTCGAGGGCGGTATATTGAATTCCGAACGAAACGAAGATATCAAAACTTTAATACCGAACGTTATTGAGGGATTTATATATTAACTGCCGAGCAATGCGAGGGAGGTAATTTACAAAACTGAGTGAAGTGAGGATTTCAAGGCACCTAAGACAAAGACACTTTTAACCCCGTATTGGATACTATACTTTTTACACCATCTGTGAGATAATTAAAACACAATTTCCGAAAACAAACTATATCTTCCAAAACTCGACATTCAATCAATTACTCCAAGATTGTATAGTTTTAATTTTATCTACCGCTCCCGCTCATTAATTATGATCTAAGATACATAAAACAAAGATGACCCCTCATATGTTATTCGATTATGGTAAATATTACATGCTAGATAACGCATTTATTAATACATTGCGAATAGGTTGCCTCGCTAAATTTAGTGCAAATGATGTTAAATAATAAAGTTTGTTACTACATTTTTGAGCAGTGGTGGCCGAGTGGTAACGGCCTTGACTTACGTGTTGTAGGTCGCGGGTTCAATCCCAGCTAGGCGCATTACTTTGTGTAATTTATTTCATCATCACTGCTCTCAAAACGGTGAAGGAAAACATCGTGAGGAAACCGGCATGTCCTAGAACCAAAAATTCGAAGACATGTGACATCTACCAACCCGCACTGGGCCCGCGTGGTGGATTACGGCCAATTCCCCTCTCTTAGAGACGAGGCCTGTGTCCCTGCAGTGGGAACATTAAAAAGGCTGATGATGATGATGATGACTACATTTTTGACCTAATTTACCTCATCTGTTATTTGAAAAATCTAGCATCAGTGGAAAGAATATCTATGCCCCAAGGATTTAAAAAAATACTGGTTGCCTTCGCAAAAATGATGCGCAATACTTAGTTGCCCTGATTTAAAATTTAAAATTTTCGTATGCCCTCACTGTCGTTAAGTAAAAATAAAGGCAATTAGTGTTTTTTATTACTTTAAACTATTAGCAACAATACAATTGGATTTGGAAATGTTGAAAAATCAGAAATACCTATTCGCGATTTACGCTAGCTTACATAATAGGATTTTGATAATGAGACATTTTATTTGATGACTAATTAGATTTGTAAGCAATAGAAGTCCAATTAGACACGTTTTGTATAAGTTATGACTTGTTTTGTGTTCATGAAAATAGCTAAACTGACTTTATTAGCAGTCAATCTCCTAAAAACTTTTTCATAAATTAATTTATGTGAAATATTATTCTATTATTCGTTTATGTTAAATAAGAGACAAAGACGAACATTTTGATGTATATATTGTAATGTTTTCATGAAAGAATAAATAAATATGGCTTTTCAATCTTCAAATGTTTAGTGCGAGAAAAAAGTATAATATTTATCTTATTTATTTGTGATATTTGTGAAAATAATGTTGGGTTGAAGGTTTCAAGAGATTTCTTTCGATGATACGCCGCCACTGCCAGATATTGTGCTTAATAAGAAAATACTTGTTATAGCTTGCTGTTCTACTTAAATCAAAAGTTTTTGGCAACTTTAGAAAATTTCCTCAGTACAAAAACACGTCGTAATTTTCAGAGAAAGTATTTCTTCATAAGTATTGAAAAACGTCGAAACAAGAATTATAAAGTATAACTTCTTCATTACATAGTATAAAACAAAGTTCCTTACCGCTGTCCCTATGTATCTATGCTTAGATCTTTAAAAGTAGGCAACGGATTTTGATGCGGTTTTTTTTAATAGTTAAAGTGATTCAGGAGGAAGGTTTATGTGTATAATACATGCATAATATATTCAATATCAGTTCCCGTGCGAAGCTGGTGCGCGTCGCTAGTACCTATCGTATATTTTCTTGTTGCACAGAACACAAGTTACGGAAACCTTTTTCAGACGCAGTTCTTTATGAGGATCAGTTCTACGGTGGGGTGCGTATTATTACTTAAAAATTAAAGATATGGTATATTTTCACTACAATAACGTACACAAGATAACGTGAGATACACTAACTGTTGATCTAATTTATTTATGCTGCGCATTTACACACTGTTTTGTTGAGCGCTGTTACGCATCGTCGCACCGCGGGACCGCACAAGCTCTTCGCAGTCGTCGCACAGTTTCAGTGAAAACATGGATAGGTATAGAGCACGTCAAATAAGTTGAACCATTTGCTATGGTAACGCGCAGCCCTCACTGCTATTGAGACCCGAAAATAGGTTCCTACGTATTCAAGTTAAAGAGCAGTGATGGCCGAGTGGTAATGGCTACGACTTACAAGTTGTAGGTCGCCGATTCAAAACCAGCCAGGCGAATTACTTCGTGTAATTTATTTTATCACCACTGCTCTCAAAATGGTGAAGGAAAACATCGTGGGAACCGGCATGTCCTAGAACCAAAAATTGGAAGAATTTCGCACTGGGCCAGCGTGTCCCAGCAGTGGGAACATTAATAACGCTGATGATGTATTCAAGTTCGGCCGGCATGAAAGTTCAACTTTTCCGATTTTCGGTACCTCTAGTCGCTTATCCAAAGGGATGGTGAGATAGACCGAGACGTAGAATATCGACTCAACTCAGGATGGATAAAATGGGTCACCAGTTGGACTTTATAATCCTATAGACCTGTCAAGGTCTATAGGATTATAAAGTCCAACTTTAGATAGGTAGTTTAAACTTTATTGTACACCATAAAGTAACAGAGCTTACACAAAACTTAAATCTATGTGTACAATGGTGGTCTTATCGCTGACAGCCTGAATGCATGAATGGCCTTTGTGGAAGAAACACCACAATTTGCCAATAACACGTGCGAGCTGTTAATAGACCATCAAACACTGGACAGTAGTTGGCGTGAATTAAACTACGAGGTTGAGCATAAAAGAAAAGTAGGAAATATAATAGCCTGTCACTCAGTTGTAAAGCATTCTAGCATTTTATTGCTGAAATGGTTTTTTTAGATCGCTCTATTATTTAAACTTTATTGTACACCATAAAGTAACAGAGCTTACACAAAACTTAAATCTATGTGTACAATGGTGGTCTTATCGCTGACAGCCTGAATGCATGAATGGCCTTTGTGGAAGAAACACCACAATTTGCCAATAACACGTGCGAGCTGTTAATAGACCATCAAACACTGGACAGTAGTTGGCGTGAATTAAACTACGAGGTTGAGCATAAAAGAAAAGTAGGAAATATAATAGCCTGTCACTCAGTTGTAAAGCATTCTAGCATTTTATTGCTGAAATGGTTTTTTTAGATCGCTCTATTATTTTTTTAGTTTAATTATTAACCAAACTACAAATCTTTTCTCTTTATAATATTAGTAGGTAAGTATACTTTGATAAAGGTATCTACCTAGGATATTTAGGAATATTTTACGAAATTATAGGTACACCAAAATCAGAATTAATCAATTTTGTTTTGAGTAAAATAAAAACAATCCATAAAAGGTGCCATTCAGTGATTTTGGCAATCAGGAATAATTTACGTACATTTTGATAAAAGTGCATATTTGTCATTGCGACCAAAGCAAAATTCGCACGAGCCATAGGCGAGTATGTTATGGAGCCGAAGGCATGTAGTGACAAATTTGCGCGTGTATCAAACGACTTTTTTCATTACACTTACGAAGAAATACTTACTCTGACAATTATGATGAATTTTTAATCATTTTTAAATTTTCTTCAATAGGTAAGAAATTTTTCCAAACAAACAAAATAAAAAAAAGAATTAGCGAAATCGGTCTAGCCGTTCACGCGTGATGGCGTGACCAAGATAAATAATATTATATTATATTGTAGTAAGTAAAAATAAAAGTAACGTAGCTAAGTTAATTCGGTAAATTTCTTTTTTTTAGCGAAGGTATGAAGTTGTATGACGTGAACAGAAAATGGCGCGCAAAAGAAATTTTAAAAAAAGGATACCTACCAAGGATGTTCCGGATTTAAGATTTTAACAAATTAAAAAAAAAATACGGTAGATGTAAATAGGTTAAATGATGTTTTGATACTCAGTGTACACGATGTTCTAAATTCAATTTACATTACCCTCTAGAGCAGCTATGGGCAAAAGAAAGAATTAAATTCGGCCCGCAGACGCACACTGGGACGGTCATACAACGTAATGCTCAAGACTCGATTTTCATAATATCTTTTATTTTCATAAAGTGGGTATTTCAAAAAATAAACTACGTAAGTATAAACTTAAGAATGTGTGATGTGTCACATAATTCTTACAAATACTGAATTAGTAACTTATAAGAATCTGCTGCCCAGAGTGCATCAGCTCAAAGTTTATTTTATTATTACCCACATCATTAATTGTCCGACATTAGTGAGTTTGTAGAGGATATTAAATAAATTTATTTCTGCAAGTACCTAATCGTCATTTTTAATAGAAGTGCATCATAGCTGCAACTAGATGAGCTTTGGTTATTCTAATATTGTTTTATGATATATATTTTTTATTTTTAAACTTTTGGTTTAATCATAAAATCATAAAAAAATCATACTATCTCATATAAATAGTCATTTATATGAGATAGTATGATTTTTTCATGTACTGAATCTAACATTTCATATTTATTTTTTTTGCTCAAAGTTCTATTGCTAGTCTTGCAAAATGTTACCCGGTCTATTTTTTAGCTATCAGGCTTATTAATAAATAGACGAGGCAACATTTTTAATGTAGATTTAAGAATAATTTGTCCTTCGAGTATATTATAAAGTTTTCCACACTTAACGTTACAAGTTGTATATAATAGACTAGCTTTTGTCCGCGGCTTTGCCCGCGTACATAAAATATAGCCTATGTCACTCAGGAGCAAAGCAGCTTTCTATTGTTGCTAAAATTTTTCCAATCGGACCAGTAGTTCCAGAGATTACTTCCTACAAACAAAAAAACAAACTTTACCTCTTTATTATATTAGTGTAGATAAATTACACTCAAATGCAGAACAGATCGTGCTCATCACACAAAATTTTGTCCTGAGTGGTAATCGAACCCTGATCTCTAGCATAGCAATCAGGGTTACTATAACTACTAGTCCAACCGGCCAGTCTAATATAGTGACATTCACTACTTTTTTTGTTATGGTAAGTAAAAATCACCCAATGACGAAAACCGCGCTTGGGCGGAGCGGGAAACAATATCAGACTCTTACTGACTAAACAACCTACCCCGTTCCTTCCTTGCCTTAATCCCAGAGATCTGGTATTACGCGACTTTCAGTTTGCTGACAACTACTTGAGGCCATTTATTATTACTACTGGACGGCAAGCTACCCATTGCTCGCCATCCGCAAGTCCGCGACTACTGTGGCCAAAAAAAAACACTTGTAATTGACGAAGTACTCTGACCGTCTTCAACTCTTGGGAGTAGAAATTTCCTCACACTCCAAAACTCAAGGATTTTATATATCCTATGGACTATGGAAAATCATTGACAAATCTGGAACACAGGGAAGCCAGCCTTCGGTATTTTATTTAGAGATTATTAGATAAAATACCGAAGGCTGGCTAGATATTTTATTTTTTATTTATGTGCAGAAATGGCATGACTTGAGTCCGCCATAACCATGATACTATCGAACAATTCAATGTACAGTGATTATCTACCCTTACGTTTCTGATAACTCTACGGTTCGAACTAAGCGTTTCACCTAGGTGTTTATACCAATACCGCAAACATCGATGGACTGGAATATTTTTTCTGCGACAGTCTTCCACTCCGATTCCAATTTAGGTGTCTTTAAGGCTAGAATAAATGTTAATGAAATAGTGCATTTCGCTATCAATAATCGCTTCACAGCTTACCATCAGGTAGGATCAGCAGTGAAGAAATAATTTGTATAATAAAAATTAAAAAACACATTCGCATAAAACTCGACGAAACAAAACGTACATCACACTGTCATTGTCATTTAATTTGACATTGACGTTTGACAAGTGTAGACGTCAGTAGACCAAAACACCACGTTTTGAAAGTTTCAAAAAACATATTTTTGGTATCGTTCCTAATATAAAATGAAAGGTGAAAGTGAAGTAGACTCTAACGATCTCAAATTTTTGGGCAGTGACCCAGGCGCTGTTAAATTTGGAAATTTTATCAACTATTATTCATTCCATGATGTAAGCGAAAGGATTCAAAATCTTCATCCACAAATGTTTCCGGCAGCAAAGGACAACCAGCTTGTGTGCCTAGACGTCGGGTGCAACACAGGAGAATTATCCAAGGCTCTATATGGTTACTTAAAAACTGTTTACCCAACCTGTGATATCTACATGTTAGCAGTGGACATTGATTCCACATTAATAGAAAGAGCCAACGAATCTAATGAAAACCCTAATATTAAGTTTATTACTTGTAACATTATGGATCTAAATGACCGTCTTCATGTTCAAAATTATTTAGACTCTTGTAAACACAAAGCTTTTGATTTAACATTTTGTTTTTCAGTAACTATGTGGATTCATCTGAACAATGGAGATGAAGGTTTACTAGAATTTTTGAAGCTTATAAAGTCTATTTCTATAACAATCATAATTGAGCCACAGCCATGGAAATGCTACAGAAATGCACAAAGAAGGGTCAAGAAGTCAGGCAGCTCTTTTGATTTATACGAGTCTTTAAGAATAAAAAGTAATGTAGACTCTGTCATTGAGAAAACTTTATCAGAAGGCTCCCACTCCAAGACTTATGAATCTCAAAGTTCTTCTTGGAATAGAAGGGTTCAAAGCTTCCATCTTATAAAACCATGAGTTTTACAAAGTTTTATATGATATATGATTCTTCTCAAGGCAAAAGGCTGGTCAAATTTAGGAGGAGGGTGGCTGACCCCAGCTTGCTCACCATCATGCATCTTAATTTTGATAACATGAAAATTTAGTCGATAATCAGTCGCCAAATATCAGAATTTGTCGGCCAATGATTTAGAAGCTATAAGGGGTAATTGTGGGCCAATCCAGTGTCAGCTGTCCCCAGTTTGCCCACATTTGTATCTCAAAAACTAGAACATCTAGCAAAGATCTGTTTTCTCCCAGATTTAGTTGTCAATTAGTCGAAAGCAGTTGCCAAATCTCAGAATTTGTCGGTCACTGGTTTAAAAGTTTCTATATTTTGACAATGAGAAGTTTTATTAAATATGTCAAAAACTAGGGCATCTAGCGAAGATCTGTTTTCGTCCAAATTTAGTCGGTAATTTGTCGCTAAGTCACAGGTTTGTCGACTCTTAGTTTAAAAGATATAACAAGTTTAATTTTTAAGGTATAGACCAAGAGCTGGTTAGAAGTTTTTACAAGAAATATTTCTAATTTTTAGGGTTCCGTAGCCAAAATGGCAAAAACGGAACCCTTATAGTTTCGTCATGTCCACCTGTCCGTCTGTCCGTCTGTCACAGCCGATTTACTCGGAAACTATAAGTACTACAGTGATGAAATTTGATGGGAATATGTGTTGTATGAACCGCTACAAAATTATGACACTAAATAGTAAAAAAAAGAATTGGGGGTGGGGCCCCCCATACATGTAACTGAGGGATGAAAATTTTTTTTTCGATGTACATACCCGTGTGGGGTATCAATGGAAAGGTCTTTTAAAATGATATAAAGTTTTCTAAAAAACATTTTTCTTAAAGTGAACGGTTTTTGAGATATCAGCTCTCAAAGTCGTAAAAAGTATGTCCCCTCCCCTCTATTTTTATAACTACGGGGTATAAAATTCTAAAAAAAATAGAGGTGATGCATGCTAATTAACTCTTTCAACGATTTTTGGTTTGATCAAAGTATCTCTTATAGTTTTTGAGATAGGTTGATTTAACTGTAATTTTGGTTAAGTTATTGTGCTTACACTGAAAACGATGGCTGAACCTTATAAGATAGATCAAAAAATATACTACAGTATTGTACATTATTATATTATATATTATTATATTTGCTGCTACGGAACCCTTTGTGCGCGAGCCCGACTCGCACTTGGCCGGTTTTTACGGTCTAATGTCCTGAGTCAAGTCAGAGAGAGACAAATTCTCAATTAAATACATGTTTTTATGTTTAAAACATAAAAACAATTGTTATCTTAGATTTCTTTGAAAACATGAAGCCTTGCTCTTGGTCTATTTACTGTCAAGGCGTACAGTCGTGTACAACTGTTTTACCGAATTTTAATGTTAGTTTCTAATTTATGTCAGAATAATAAAACTTATGTTGGTATTTTAATAAAGTTATTTATTTATTAATGTAATACAACACAAAATCAAATTAAATAAACTAGTCATTGATTGCGATACCACCTAATGGGAAGCATATAATTATTACTCATACCTAAAAAAAAAAAAACCCTAACCTAAGTATGAAACTATTACAAGAAAATCCAGAGACTTGAGAGGTATTGAGCGTCGCTTGTACAGTGCAAGCGACGCTCAATACCTCTCAAGTCTCACAAATTGACAAACTTGTTATAATTAATTACATTAATAAAAGCTGTTGGTGTGTTAACTAAAACATTATAATCAGATGTGATTACTGTGACTATACAGATTGCACTGTTGTTGGATGTCTGTAACTATGGATTGCTGTAACTGACTACACCAGGTGTCTTGATTAGCCGGTAGATGGCGCTAGTAGATGATGCTATGCTTGTAGATGGGCTGCACCATGGCTGCACAAAGCCGTAACTTTATGTATCAGGTTTTAGCATAATTTTTGAAATTCAGTGGCTGTTTTAAATATTAGCTAATTAATTTCTAGTGGATATTGTGATACAAAATTAAGGTAATAAATGACATAACTACAAAATCACAAATATTTACAACACGATTTTTTTTTTTAATCAATATAATTCACATGCCATTGCATATCTTACAGTAAAAAACAAAAGTTTACATTGTAGGGTGGGAAGGTAGGGTAGGTAGATAGCTAAGGTAGAGTAGTTGGGGTAGGTAGGGTATGTACCTATGAATTCGGACCGCATAACCTTATTTATAACGTGAAAATAAGGTTATGCGGTATTTCTGTGGAAGGTAACGAAATTAAGTTTTGCAAGTCGTCGTAGCTTTCCCAAGTTTTTGTAGCCTTTCGGTAGCACCAACTTTTGTAATGACCTACACCACCAGGTATGTATTCAATCGCCGCTAAAACAGTAAACTTTTGTCTTTTTACTGTAATGTGCACTGGTATGCGACTTCTATTAATTTTAGATACACCAGTTGTTTCTATAAATAAGATTAAAGCAAAGAGCATTATTCATGATCATTAAATATCATACTGTATAGGAAGTTAAGGATTTTGTACTTGCTTGTACCAATGTATGGAGAAATTAAATTCTCTAATATCTTTTTCATTGCACGCCGACAAATTCTGTGACTTAGCGACAAATTACGACACATTACCGACTAAATTTAGACGAAAACAGATCTTCGCTAGATGCCCTAGTTTTTGAGATATTAAGCGACGAAAATTTCTCATTGTCAAAATATATTTCTATATTTTATAACTTTTAAACCAGTGACCGACAAATTCTGAGATTTGGCAACAGATTTCGACTAATTGGCGACTAAATCTGGAAGAAAACAGATCTTCGCTAGGTGCCCTAGTTTTTGAGATACAAATGTGGGCAAGCTGGGAACAGCTGACACTGGATCGGCCCACAATGACCCCTTATAACTTCTAAACCACTGGCCGACAAATTCTGATATTTGGCGACAAATTTCGACAAATTATCGACTAAATTTTTATGTTATCAAAATTAAGATGTGTGATGGTGGGCAAGCTGGGGTCAGCCACACTTAGGAGGAGTTATGTGACAAGGAGATTTTGCTTGACCCATTTCTATGTAATTTTGTATGTATAATTAAGTGGGGTCCCTAGATGGTTTGAAAATACAATTGAACCCGGTACAGGGCATCATGATCACATACAAATGTTTAACAAAAACACTATAACAGTACAGCATCTGTTGGTTCCATTAGTATTAGACAGAGATCAGAGAAATTATTTGAGCAACAATATTATTTATTTAATTATATTCATAGTTCATAGTAGGAACATACAAAAATCTATGTATAAAACAGTATTTGTACTTATATTATAATTTAATTTTAATTACTCTTAGAAACACTCTTGATAACAAAGATGCTCTCAAAACATTCTTATTATGTTCATAAAACTGAAAAGAATATGTGCTAAATACTATCTCCTACTTTAAACATTTTTACATAATTTACAAAATAGGTGAATTCTTTAACAAATACAAGTGTATAATATTTTCGGTGTTTTATTTTAAGTTGTGACTTCCTCTGTGCTTGATTCAAACTCCAACTTCACATCTCCACCGAGTCCATCTGTGTCCATCTCTGTTTCTTGAGCATTCAACATGTTTAGTGTCACCTGCAAAATACAAAGTGGCAATTTAATACTTTTCAGGACATTAACCTACTAGAAAAAGATATGACTAGTGTTTTAAAATGTTGTCTTAACACAAATTTTCTCTACATTATTGCAATCTAGTAAATGTGTGATGAGGGAAAGGCTTAGCTTATGTTACAGACTTCGGGTTCGTCATATACCAGCTCAACATGAAAACTCCTTAGTACATACTTGACATTGTAACTTCTTGGTCTATTGACGCGAATAATTATAAATAAATGATTATAGCGCCTTCCGCTTGTCAGCTTCCGATACATCAAATAATTAGTAAAAGTTATTATATTGTGCATTATTCTTTGATATATATTATTGTTAATAATTAATATTTAAGGAGCCATTTTATTAGATTATTCAATTGTAAATTAATAGTAATGTCTTCGTGTGTGTTATAAAAGCCG
Source organism: Mythimna loreyi (assembly GCA_029852875.1). Classification (NCBI taxonomy): domain Eukaryota; kingdom Metazoa; phylum Arthropoda; class Insecta; order Lepidoptera; family Noctuidae; genus Mythimna; species Mythimna loreyi. The sequence goes on from CM056786.1 coordinate 10,970,833, forward strand.
CTGTGTTGACAGTCTTCCTTATATAAAACTCCTTAGTTATGGTTGCTAAGCAAATAACATTATGAGAAAATTACTCGCTGCTGTAATATTTGAATAATAATTATAAACTTGTTGAATGAGAAGTATCCTTGTTTTGCTGTGACCGTCCTGATGTAACAGTTGGTTCACACTTAGGATTGATGTGACAGGGCCCTCAATAAAACGATAACTGTTCTGAGAGCTGCAATGCTACAAACTTCCAAAGTTAGCTATCCATTTCTTAAATGCCTTGCTCTCTGCAGTAACGCCATTTGAAACCTAAGTGTTAAAAGCATTCAATCATTATAGTACATTAGATGATTTGGTAGGTGATCCCCAATCTTTGAAATTTCATGGTGTAATAAGCAAGCAAGTGTCAAGTACACTTACACAGCAAACTGATTCAAACTAGCTTCAATGGCTGTTTTAGTGTTCCAGTGTGGGAGATTGTAATAATAGACAATTAATTTCTGTTCCTACACTACTACTGATTGATGAATCAGTCTATGAGGCAAGGTAGGTACACTGTTTCTCTTTTATCTAGTGTATTGGCTACTTCCATACTATGACACCTGTTTGACACCTTTTCCTGATACTATATACCTCTGCAAGAAATTTCTAGAATACCAGTTTAAATCTTTATGTATGGTTGTTCTAGAATAGTGCATGCTATTTGCCATGCACTAGTCTAGAACTTTTCTAGGATTTCTGTACAGAAACCCCAGAGCACCATACCATAATAGTAGATTTGTTCTTGAACAGTTTTAACGAATTTAGAAATTGTTTATATAAATTGTAATTGTTTTATATAGCGTCATTTAATATCTTCTTCCATATTACTTCACTTTCATTGTCTCTAACGAAGCACATCAATTATTGAATGTTGTGTACAGGAATAATTGGACTTCAGATTTATGTACTGTATGTTGTCTGAATTGTACTGATTATCTTAGTCTGTAGTCTGTAACTGTACCTTTTAAAATAAAATAAAATAAAATAAATAAAATAGACTTAGGTTTCAGAATAGCCTTGTTTATCTTCATTTTGTTTAATTTGATGGTTTAGAATGATTATTTATCAACTTATATATTTTCTAATCTTTCTATCACATTGTTTTCTTTTGTCCCAGATGATTTTTGGAAGCATGATTCCTATTCACTGCCAGAGTGTCATCCATAAAATTGTTCATGGTGGTATTGTTGTTGTAAATATAATGTCTGCAGTAAAATCAAACATACAAAACAGGCCCAGGAGACTGCTGTATAGAATTACTGATTATATTTCACACAAATTCTAAATCTTACAATTAAATTTGAAAAATGAGTTAAATAAGTTTGTATGAAAGGCCATCCAGGCAAACTTTGTTGTAAACCTGACTAATATCTAGAGTATAATATTGCAGAACAGTACTTCTTTCTTTTAAAAATTGTTTTCTTTCTTTCTTAAATGGTTGTTAACAATAATGTACTAAAGTAAAACAACACCTGTTGGGATAAAGGTGCCGTGTGGATATTATGCTGGTTGTGGGCTGGTATACTGCTTGCTAAAGTCCTTTCTTCTGTTAATTTCTTCTTCACTGGAGTTTTGGGCTGCTGGCTGAAACAGTGTTTAATAAAACCATGTAAATCTAATTGTTCAAACAACTATTAGTAAGAAAACCTGTATTAGACAATATAAATATTTTAATATTAAACAGTTGCTTCTAGTAGATGTAACGAGGCAAAAAAGTATATTTTTAAATAAGTTTAACTAACAAGTTACACTTTGATCTTAGTCAAGAGGCTGAGAAGCAAACCAGTAAAATCATATTGCCATCAAAAAAAAGAGAAAAAGAAAAGAGGGATCTGGCCATGGTATAGAGGCAATATAAGAATAGGGTGAATTGTTTAGTCAAAAAGAGTGACACTATTTCCCGCTCCGCCCAAGGGCAGGATTTGTCATTGGAATAAAACAAAAAACTAGATAATCTTATATATACATTGGTCTATCCATTTAAGATTTAGTTCCTTTTTTACTTTGAAATACAGCACAATTGGTAGGTACTATGAATACAACATTCAAATCTACATTAACTTACCCAAGGTTTGGCTCTCCCATTGGATGTAATGTCATAGCTAAATCTGCTAACTTATTAAACGCAGCTCCAGCCTCAGTAAATATTTCTCCGACCTGAAATCATTTGAGACCTAAATTAATATTTGTATGAATTAATAGAATTAATTACAGGAATTTGAAACATGTATAAACGTTGGTTACCTTCGCCGCTGAATTCGCTGCAGAATTATTCATCGTTTTATTTTAAATCTTAACTTACTGTAACTCTAAACTGCAAGATTTGAAATATTAAATAATTTGTATTATAAACTGAGTACATTTCATGCTGTAAACATCTCTCAAACAAGGCCTGAAATCAAACAAAACTTACAAAGCAGCTCAAAAATAATGACAGGCGACAGCTGTCAGATTACAGTTAGTGATGGGCAAATCGAGAGAGTATAACCGAGTCAATCAAGAATCCACTCGAGTTTCTTTATATTAGAATTTACGTTCTAAGAACTTTTTTGTAAGCTAATTTAATTGTCTTTGTATGATCCTATGTACATTGTAAAATTCTGTTCTTTCTGTCAATATACTTTTGTTCTCACAATAATCGTTTTAATTAAAGAGCACGTCCTTATCATGGATGCAGAGCGTGATTAGTGAGTAACGTACTCACTAACTACGCACCAAGAGTGATTATTTATTTTAGAAATATGTGTTCCCATGTCGTGTTGTGGATCTTTGCAATAATGGAAAAAATCTAGAGAATAGGTTATACCTATTATACGTATTATCATCTGTCGAACGATCAAATAAACCATGTAACTCTTTCCACACTTCTTTTGATGTCTTTAATCTTGTAGTGTTCTTTTTATGGTGGGAAAAGTCATTTACTCGCCCCCACCAGGACACGACGATGCTTTTCCCAAAAGGGGCACACTTCTATCGTATGCGACACCTGCGGACTTTTCTTCCGCACGAATCCGGTGCAAGAACATCCCGAACTTGCCACGTCCGGTGAGGACGTTTTGTTCTCAAGTGACATCACTCTAGGGAGGCCTAAGTCCAATAGTGAACGTCTTGGCTCTAGGAATAAGGCAAGGAAAGAATGGGGTAGGTTTTTTAGTCAGTAAGAGTTTGACACTGGTCTCCCGCTCGGCCCAAGAGCAGGTTTCGTCACCCGATGATTTTCATCTACCATAAAAAAAAAACTGATCGAACAGAGCTTTTGCTCATCGAATTGCAACCTGAGTCAGTCTCCACACCTAATCTACTCGAGTTTATAAAATGCGAGTCAGCCCTAATGACAGACGTTTGAATGCCGGCGTTTTATTTTTATTTATATATTTAGCTTTGATACTAAGTCTTTTAAGTGAGTACGTAGTAGTGAGTGAGTAGACTTCATTTCTTTACCTGTTTTTGGAATATTCAGCAGCAAAAATATCAAGTCAACCCATTCGGCAAACTTGGCTGATGTAGTCACCACAGTAATAAAATTCTACAATTTGTATTTATTTATTACTATCAAATACTACAATTAGTATTTATTGTACACAACTATGGACAATATGTAACATTATTAAAGCAATCTTGAAGCATTTTGAAAAAGGTTAAAAACTTTCAAACATGCATACAAAACACGGACATGATGAGAGGTAATATGGTCAAGAGACTAAAGTATTAAAAAAAAAATAGTCAATTTTGACATGTTTTCAATGTTTGACTGTTTGTTGTTGAGGTTAGAATCATAGATTATACATATTAATACTGAGGTTAGAATTGTGAAACGCGATATTGTGTGCTTTTTTGTACATTTATTTTTAATTATCCTCCTCACTGTTAGAACAGAAATAAGAAGTTGAAACCATTCTAAGCACGTCAAAAACTCACGTCTCTCTTTGATATTTTCAAATGATAAAACAAACGGCGCAGCATCGACATTACTACTAAGCTATCAGTTACGTATTTAAAGCGAAAGTGCTCAGAAATTTCCACAAGATCTTATAACTTGACGTACCTACTGTGTTTAAAAATGAACAGACCTCCACGGCCACGTATGGTGAACAATTTTCAGCGCAGCCCAATGCCTCAGAACTATCAATGGCGCCCTAACCGGAGCCCGTCTCCTCGTTGTTCATGGAATAATCCACGATTTGGCTCACCTGATATGAGAACTGAAAATATTGAAAAGCACTGGTGTGAGACCTGTGATAGAGAATTCCCTACAGCAGATCTTCTGCAAAAACATAATCAACAGCATCAGGTAAATCAAATAAAATAATAATAGTACAGCGAAGAGCATTCCATTTTTTACTTAGACTCTTGAGCTTGAGTGAACGTTTTCACACCTTTGTCTGTCTATTATGTCTCTAATTACGGTATTTAAAATGTTAACTTATCAACTAGAGAAACTAATGTACTGTTTTGTGCATTATTTCTATAATGCACAAGGCAGTAAGTGGATTTTAGCCTACATTTTTAACATTATAAAGTATTTGATAGTAACTAAAGTAACTCTATTTACCTGTTACAATCTCACGGTTCAACTACTGAACTGATTTTGATGAAAATTGGTATCAAGGAAGCATGAACTGCAAAGATGCGAGTTGTTTAGTTTAAAACAATTTTAAAATAAATAAATACTTCTGCCAAACTACATAACAGCATAGTATAGAACAAATAATAATAGTTAGTGATTGTTGATAACAGATAAGAAACACTTTTACCTAGATGAGGCCAGTGTTTCCTCGCTGACTTATTCTGAGAACTAACTCAGAGACCATTATCCTAAATATGTAAAGGTCAAAGTTTAATAATAGGAGAACAATACAAGAACAGTTTTATAACACTACTATTGTTTCAGAAATGTAACATAGATGGCTGCCAGTTTATTGCACATCCGAAAGTCATTACAAAGCATATACAAATGCAACATTCAACAGGGTTGTATAAAAAAATTGCAAACCTAAACAATCCTGAAGACATACAGAAATGGCGAGAAGAAAGGAAAAAGAAATACCCTACAAAATCAAACATTGAGAAAAAAGCTGCTGAATGTAAGGAAAAAATTGAAAGGGGTGAAAAAATGGCTATGCAACATGTTTATAGAAATGGCAAGCATAGGTCTACAGGTATTGTATTCAGTTTAAAAAATATGTACTTACCTGCATGAAAGAAAAATATATCACTTATCTATCATACATTCATAGTTGTAATGAAGAAAATATTAGAACAGATGAAAACACTTTGTATCATTAATTTTAATTAATTTTCTTATTCACAGCAGCAGGACCTAATTTGAAGAGACAACATAATTTTGATAAAAGGAATCAGAGAGTGACAAGACCGAATAACAAAAGTAATTGTTCAATTTCAACAAATAACCAACCAGCAAAGAAAATACCAAGAGTTATACCTAAGGCACCAGCTACTGCAGAAAAGAATAAACTGAAACCATTTGCTGGAATACTTAATATAGCGATAGAGCAAAATACAGATGATACTGCTGAACCATTAGAATCTAATAATGATTTGATTGAGGATGATGAAGAATTACCAATCAATCCTAAAGAAACAACAAACACTCAAAAGCCAGTGCTCTGTGGAGCTTTAACATCTCTAATGTGTGATTATGGATCATCAGATGAAGAAACTGAGGAAAAAGAAAATGAAATGCTCAATAAATTATCAGTTACACAAACTAAAACCATTGAACCTCCAAGAAGTGAAAGCAATAAGACTGATACTCCAGTTGAAGATAAATCAAAAATAACGGAAAAAAATGAAAGTGATGATGAAGGTCCAGAAGAAGTGAAAATTCAGAAAAATAACATAGAACATGACACTGCCCCAGAAGCAATTACAAAAAGTAAAGAAATTGCGTTAAAAAATATTATGCCTCCAAGAAAGCCGGAAAGACAAAATTACAAACTAAAACGGAAAATACCATCAACACTACTTCAAAAACTATTACATACAGAAATTAGAAAAGAACGTAACATAGTGTTACAATGTATAAGATATATTAAAAAGTGCAATTATTTTGATAAGCCTAAGCAATAAAATGACGTTTCTAACAGCAATCAAATTATTTTCTATTATTAGAGATTATTCTATATAATGCGGTTTATCTTCCAACATTTGTATTTAGTTTAACGCTCGCAGGTGGCGCTCCACGGTGGTCACCATAATGTGAGTGCGAACCCACATGACTGGGGCTGTGTTGTTTCGGGGCGAAGTTGTCTTTGAAAATCTTCAAAGCCTTCAATACCCTGCCCTGAAGTTGCATTAGGGAGGCACTGAGTTATCACCAAGTGTCAGGAAGAGTGCAAACGCCAAGAAATATCGTGCGGTGTTCCGCAGGGATAGGTACTAGGGCCACTCTTGTGGAACATCGTGTACAATTATGTGCTGCGCGGCGACATTCCGGGGTCAGCGTGGCCTGCTTCTTGGACGACACGCGGTCCTGACGCGGGGGCAATCGCATCCGGCGGTGGCCAAAATAGTGACGCGTGGAGTTGCAATATAATCCCACCTCCCACCACTGTTGGTTCGACCCGCCTTGCGGCAGATGGATGAATGGATCTTTCTCTGACGATCTCGGACAATTGCGTAACTGCGTCATGTCTTTACAGCTTGTTCTACCGAAACGTGCTTTGTAATCGCCATACAATGTTTTTCCTGTCGCTCTGTCTACTGTTTCACTTCTCCCCATTCTGAGGCGTGCTACACCACATAACGTGACTTAGGGTCAATTCATACTAGCGTAGATTCCAAGCGCATCGAAGTATCTGTCCTAAACTGAACATAACAAATTCAACCTTAACTCCACAGCGTAACGTGCACATTACTACTGAGATTTTAAAAAGAGTTCCCAAATAGCGGTAGGAGGGGTTTATATCGACAGCTGGTTTTTTATTTTTTTTTTATCGACAGCTGGTGGACTCAAGATTTCTCGTGATTTCGAGGAGGACTTCCGACCTCTGGCTTCCAAGTTGGAGAAAGCCGGGCAGCCCTCGAAGCGGTTTCTGCCCAACATAGAGGCCCCTGCAGAAGGTTCCACGGGAGATAGTTAATTCATGGTCCTACCTAATACAGGCCATGGATCGGAGCGAGGTGGAATGTGAAATACTAATATCTCAATAGAAGCTGTGTGTAACCATAAAGCTAGGTTCATATTGCTGTGTCGGGGCGCGCCAGAACGCAATCGCTTACGTTCATTTACTATGAATAGATTCACATTAGTAGGTTGTGTTGTGTTGTAGCGCGTTCTGTCGCAGTAAAATAGCTCGACGCCCGATCGCGCCAGAGAGGTGGTGCTGTCGCGCTACACTAATGTGAATCTATCATTTACGACGAGTTATTGCGAGGGAACACTGTTCATACAATTATTATAATTCTGTTTTTCGTTCTTTAAAATGTCTGATGAACTTATTGAATTATAACGGCACTACAAAGTTCAAACTGTATTTTAGTAAATCTGAAATATCGTTGAAATCTTGCGTCATCACTTTCTAATTCTCGATCAAGACAGTGAAATGCGCCTCTTAATCTATTTACGGTACGGGATGAACTCCTTTTCTTTTTTTTTTTTAGAAGAGTCATCAATAGAAAAAATTGAATATCTTCATCGAAGTCACTGTCTTCAGACGATTCCATTTTAAAACACGTATTCACTCTACAACTCTTAAAATGAGAATGATCTAAAAATGCGACATATTGCGCCACAAGACAATACGTCGTATAAACACACAGCAATATGAACCTACTAGCTAGGGTCAGTTCACAACGAGACGCGACGCAGCACGCACTTTTTATTAGCGTGACTCAAACAAAGTAGAACTTTATTTACTACGCGAAATGTAGGTAGGTACAACGCGAACAGCCGCAGCCCGCTTCTTGCTACGTAAGGGCCCTTTTCCCCGCATTTTAACCCGCACGCGATTCTTGCCGCAAGCGGACTGCCCGCATCCTATCATTTTTGATACCTCCACATTTTTCTTGACATTCGCCTAGCACGCGCGTGGAACGTGCCATCACCCGCATGCGGACGAGAACCGCGTACGGGTATCACATTAGGGTAAAAAATTGTAGAAATGAAAGAAAAATCACTACTGACTACACTACTAACTTTACGTCTACCCTAATAAAACATGTTTTCCACTTTTTATCTTAGCACTTTGTCGGCGTGATTAATAAACATATTGGTACTAAAATTCAGCTTTCTAGTGCTAACGGTCGCCGAGACTATTCGTGGGACGGCGACAGGCTTGGCGAAACCAAGTTCTTGTTGAGAAACCTAAAAAATCGTGAACAGAATCCAAAATTACCACCAGAAACAGCGCCATCTCTCGGGGAATTGGGTTACTAATTCTCACAGGGGCTACTTCACGCCTCGTTAGGAAATTTGTGACAAGCAGGAAATTATTAAACCTTCAGTGAGCGTGGCACGCTCTTGGCCGTCGGTTTTTAGAGTTCCGTAGTCAATAAGGAACCCGTATAGTTTCACCATGTCTGTCTGTCTGTCCGTCCGCAGATAATCTCAGCGACCGTTAGCACTAGAGAGCTGAAATTTGGTATCAATATGTATATCAACCATGCCGACAAAGTGCACAAACAAAAACTGGTAAAAATGTTTAATAAGGGCCTTATCATACTAGCGGATTGCGAGCGTCTTCAAAGCGGAGCGGGCGCGCAACGAATGCGTCGCGAACACGTCGCGGCTGCGCAGAGAAGCATTACATTATCGTGGCGTGTTTGTAGCAAATTATCGCCGGACAGTACACTCAATAACAAAATGGATTCCGACGAGGAAACACTGCTGTTGGCTTTATTGCTTCGAAGACGAAAACGAAAGCATCGACGAATTTAAATCTCGTTGTGCGTCCGCGACGTCTTCGCTGCGCAGCCGCGACGAATTCGTTGCGCACCCGCTCCGCTTTGAGGACGTTGGCAATCCACTAGTGTGATAAGGCCCTTAGGATACCTCTCCTACACGTAAAGTGGAAAGTATTTTTTTTTCATTTCTACCATAATGTGATATATTATTATTATTCATTGCGCGATGCAGAATTAAAAAAAAAAATTCCAAAACTCGCCTCCTAAGGGGATGAAATGAGGGTTCCAAAGTTTGTATAGAGTAACCTTCATTCACGCGAGCGAAGCCCCTGACAGAAGCTAGTCGTAAATAAATATATTAATCTTGTTATTTGCTAAGAAATTCACAGCAGGCGCTTTCCGGTAAAACATTTACATATTACTAAAAATCGGCAAGTATTTATCTAAAATTGAAGATGTTATCTTGATATACAATAATTAATATACATTTGTTTATATTATGGCCTGTGCATAATTAGCGCGAAATAAGCGTTATTTGATAGTGGTCCCGCTGGAGAGTACCTATGCTCCGTAGCATGACCACTTTGAATTGATATTTTCCAAGAAACTAACAATATACAAATTTTGTTAAGCTACAAAAATGTAGACATCTACATTTTATCCTATTATTTGTATACAATGTATAGTCAAAGTGTTTCTGTTGCCGAGTATGACACGAAAAAATTCGGTTCACACATTACCACCGAGTACAGCGCCATCTTTCGGAAAATTGGGTTACTAATTTTTACACGGGCACTGGGTTCTGTTACATTGCGAGAAATTTGTGGTGGACGAGAAACCACGGAATCCTACACTGAGCGTGGCCAGACACGCTCTTGGCAGATTTATTTTTTAATAACAGGTTCATCTAAATCTTACTAAGTAATAATAATGCGATATCACGTGCAATAGTGTTGCAGATGCGGATCAATAGCCTCATAAAAGTGTAAAGGGCTTGTCCAGAAAGGGCGAATTCGTCGCGATTCTCTCGTACGAATCACGCGCGATCTTTGCGTCCAGAAAGAGCGTACCAGCGCACGAGCATTTAGGCAAAATTTTGGCGCTCCATTGTTCCCGATACGTCCCCTCCGCCGGAGTTCGCGCGTTTAACTGGACGCAACAAGGGCCGACAAGGGGTCCCCCCTAGTATCTCGACTCGCGCGCAATACGCGCGAATCATGCACGAGTCGAGTGTGCGTGCGCAGGGACTGGAGGGTCTGGAGTTAGGCCCGGTATCCACCAAAGCGGAGAGGAGAGGAGACGATAGGAGATGTGTTTGAATAAACCAATCCGATTTCGTTATTTCCACATCTCTTCTCCGCTTAGCTCTGGTGGAAATGGCTGCGGAGAGGAGAGATGTCTCATTTTTCTATAGAATTTTGTGCAGCGAGCGAGCAAGCTGCGTGGCAGAGCGGAGAAGTGTCTAGTCGGGCGGCCGGGCTGCGCACCGTTCACCCCGCGCTGCCTTCTCCGCGCGCCTCGCATGACGTCTTCCTTGCGTAGACAGAACTTGACTGTTTTCGATCTCTCACATCTCTGCTACAAAGCTCACATCTCTCCGTAACGGATCTCTTCTCCGCTTTGGTGGAAATAACCTGCCAGCTTCGCGTGTGGCTGACCCCAGCTTGCCCACCATCACGCATTTTAATTTGGATAACACGAAAATTTAGTCGATAATTGGTCGAAATTTGTCGCCAAATATCAGAATTTGTCGGTCAGTGGTTTAGAAGTTATAAGGGGTCATTGTGGGCCAAGCCAGAGTCAGCTGTCCCCAGCTTGCCCACATGTGTATCTCAAAAACTAGAGCACCTAGCGAAGATCTGTTTTCTCCCAGATTTAGTCGCCAATAAATCGAAATCAGTTGCCAAATCTCAGAATTTGTCGGTCAGTGGTTTAGAAGTTAAAAGGAGTCATTGTGGGCCAAGCCAGAGTCAGCTGTCCCCAGCTTGCCCACATGTGTATCTCAAAAACTAGAGCACTTAGCGAAGATCTGTTTTCGTCCAAATTTAGTCGGTAATGTGTCGTAATTTGTCGCTAAGTCACAGAATTTGTCGGCATGCAATGAAAAAGATATTAGAGAATGTAATTTCTCCATACATTGGTACAAGCAAGTACAAAATCCTTAACTTCCTATACAGTTTGATATTTAATGATCATGAATAATGCTCTTTGCTCGTTTGTTTTGATATACATATATATAATTATATAAAAAGCAATATAAAATCTACACTAATATAATAAAGAGGTAAAGTTTGTTTTTTTGTTTTTATGTTTTTTTGTTTGTAGGGGGTAATCTCTGGAACTACTGGTCCGATTGGAAAAAATTTAGCAACAATAGAAAGCTGCTTTACTCCTGAGTGACATAGGCTATATTTTATGTACGCGGGCGAAGCCGCTGGAAAAAGCTAGTTTTCTATAATTTGAACCTACCGAAGCAAATCTGTATATAATTATTTATCGACCAAAATGTCACTTGCAGATAGATATTTGCGCTCCGTTTAAATTAGGGTAAGTAAGAAAGAGATAGATGCACGAGTATAATAGGAGAGGGAAGCAGCTAATTGAATGATTTTTTTTTATTGGATGACTTACCTACCATAATAAAAAAACAGCTAAGAACATCATCATCATCCTACACTTATCCCATGTTACTTGGGGTCGGTGCAACATGTTTCTTTCTTCCACTCTGTCCTGTCACCCGTCACACTATCACTAACTCCCTTTTCTTTCATATCACGCCCCACACAATCCATCCATCTCTTCTTCGGCCTTCCTCTTCCTCTCCATCCATCTCCGTGTAAACCCAGAACTTTTTTTATAACATGCGTTTCATCTTTCCTCTTCACATGACCATACCAAGACAAATGATTTCCTTCCAACTTTTCAGTCACTGGCGCCACTTTCAGACTTCCTCTAATATACTTACTCATTTCTCACTTCTCGTCACACCACACATCCATCTCAACATTGTCATCTCCGCTGCATGCAGTCTTTTTTCATCCATCTTTTTCACAGCCAAACATTCTGATCCATACAGTAGGACAGGTCTTATCACGGACTTGTAAATTTTACCCTTCAACTTGAGGGGCATCCGTGAGTCGCAAGTTGTTCCCGTGACTTGTCGCCATTTCATTCATCCTGCGTTGATCCGATGCGTTACGTCTCGGTCTATCTCACCATTCCCTTGGATAAGCGACCCAAGGTACCTAAAGTCGGAACAGGTTGGTATGGGCGTTCCGGCGAGAGCTAAGGCCATAGGACCGGAGAGACCGCCGAAATCACAGAACAAGTACTTCGTTTTAGTTCTACTTAATTTCAGGCCAACACCTTTCAGTCTGTGCCACCAAATCTGCAATCTGTTCTGGACCTCTAGACCACTCTCGGCAACCAGCACAATGTCATGTCAAAAAAACAGCTAAGAACATTTTTCATATTTCATTAACTACTAGTATGGCTTCCACGTAGCTTCCATCCATAGTTATTTTTTTTATATCCTATACTTTCCCACCGAAGGGCAAAGGCTTCCCCCAACCTCTTCCAGGCATATTTGTTTCGGGCCACCTCAATCCAACCCTTGCAGTAAGTGTCCAGGTCGAACTCGGCGGCATCGTCCATCTTTGGATACCCACGATGTGGTTCGGGTAATCAGGGCAGTTAGTACTGCGTTGCGTGCGTCCGCACACGATGATGATCGGAGAACGCTCTCCGCCGCCGCACGCCTGCCTTCGGCCTGCGCTGGCGCACGATTAGCTGCGACGCGTTGCAACCACAGTGTAGCAAAGCCACAGCGTACTAAAATAATTTTTCCCGCGCTAGAATATTTAATTTGATGAGAACCCGTTAATTTACAAAATCAGAAAATGAAAATTTAAACATAATTCATATCTTTAACCCCACGATTCTGGAACTCTTTAATACGATCTCTAACATTCATGAAAACACGCCTCAGAAGTTGAGTAGGAAGGACAAATGTTATTAATTTCTTGTCTAATGTTTTACATCATCGCCTTCTCCCCCACAGAAGTCAAACCTCATGCCTCCAATTTTTTTTTATAAATTAACCGACTTAATATAGTAAACAACGAAAAATTTCACTGGATCCATAGTTTAACACGTAGTATATTTTGAGATATTTAATTTTATTTCTCTAAATTAATATAAGTCACATACCAGTGCACATTACAGTAAAAAGACAAAAGTTTATAAAAACTTGGGAGTGCTACGACGTCTTACAAGACTTAATTTCGTTACCTTCCACAGAAACAATACCGCATAACCTTATTTACACGTTGTAAATAAGGTTATGCGGTCTGAATTCATACATACCCTACCTACCTACCCCAACTATTCTACCTTAGCTATCTACCTCAACTTCTCTACCTACCCTGCCTTCCCACCCTACAATGCCCATGTAGGCCTATGTGAAATAAAAAGATTTTGACTTTGACTTCATTAATTAAAAAAAAAATGATATTGTAAATATTAGTGATTTTGTAGTTATATCATTTATTACCTCAATTTTGTATTACAATATCCACTAGAAATTAATTTGCAATTATTTAAAACAGCCACTGAATTTCACTTAAACATATCATGCTAAAACCTGATACATAGTATTACGGCTTTGTGCAGCCCATCTACAAGCGCCATCTATCGGCTAATCAAGACACCTGGTGTAGTCACAGTTACAGCAATCCATTAAACAGTGCAATCTGTATAAAGTCACATTATGACATTGGCACCATCAATCAATTTTTTGTGACATTAGTACAGTAATTGTATATTCATGCTAATTAACAACCTGGCAATATTACTCTAATCACATCTGCTTATAATGTTTTAGTATACACACCAAAAGCTTTTATTAATGTAATTAATTATAATAAGTTTGTCAATTTGTGAGACTTATTGAAATATTTTGTGCTATTCTTTAGAAAGGGTTAGTATTTTGACTTCGGGTAAAAGTGTTATTGAGCGTCGTTTGTACAGTGGCTGGATTTTCTTGTAATAGTTTCATACTTACGTTAGGTAAGAATAATAATATGCTTCCCATTAGGTGGGATCGCAATCAATGACTAGTTTATTTATTTGCTTTTGTCTTGTATTAAATTTATAAATAACTTTATTAAAAAACCAACATGTTTTATTATTCTGACGTAAATTATAAAGTAACGTTATAATTCGGTAAAATAGTTGTACGCGATTGTACGTCTTGACAGTAAATAGACCAAGAGCAAGGCTTAATGTTTTCAAAGAAATCTAAGTTAACAATTGTTTTTATGTTTTAAACATAAAAACATGTATTTAATTAAAAATTTGTCTCTCTCTGCCTTGTCTAAGGACATTAGACCGTAAAAATTGGAAATATATTTTCACATTATAATTAAAATATTTTTTCTTGACAATTTCTTGTAAAATCTTCCAACTAGCTCTTGGTCTATACCTTAAAAAAATAAACTTTTTATATCTTTTAAAATATAACCCGACAAATTCTGTGACTTAGCGACAAATTACGACACATTACCGACTAAATTTGGACGAAAACAGATCTTCGCTAGATGCCCTAGTTTTTGAGATACACATGTGGGCAAGCTGGGGACAGCTGACTCTGGCTTGGCCCACAATGACCCCTTTTAACTTCTAAACCACTGACCGACAAATTCTGAGATTTGGCAACTGATTTCGACTTATTGGCGACTAAATCTGGGAGAAAACAGATCTTCGCTAGGTGCTCTAGTTTTTGAGATACACATGTGGGCAAGCTGGGGACAGCTGACTCTGGCTTGGCCCACAATGACCCCTTATAACTTCTAAACCACTGACCGACAAATTCTGATATTTGGCGACAAATTTCGACCAATTATCGACTAAATTTTCGTGTTATCCAAATTAAAATGCGTGATGGTGGGCAAGCTGGGGTCAGCCACACCAGCTTCGCGGCACATCTCTCGTCTCCTCTCCTCTCCGCTTTGGTGGATACCGGGCCTGATGCACACAATTTACGCGCGTATTTTAAATTCGAGCGATGCTTGTGGACGCGATGTATTCGTGCCTAGTATCTCAGACCTTATCCAGAACAAGTGATTTCGTCGCGAAACTTTTCGCGCGAATTCATTCGTGCGCTATTGATAGCGCGCGAAACGTTTCGCGACGAATTTCCTTCTTCTGGACAAGGTCTAAGGTAAGTCTTTGATACATGTGTATAAGTAAGGTGTATCGTGTAGGAAGGTAAATAAGATAGAAGCCATAGTAAGATTCAATCTTAATTTTATTTTTGTTAGTCCATAGTTGTGTTTAGGACTGTGCAGGAGCAGCTGGCGCCGTAGTAGCAGCAGCCTCTTCACGGATACGATCCTTCTTGAGTGTTCCCATGAACGCAGCCTTGTCAGCCGGCGTCTGGAAGCGACCATGACCGAACTTGGACGATGTGTCAATGAACTTGAGGTTGATCTTCTCAAGAGCTGCCCTCTTGGTGTGCGTGCGCAGGGACTGAAATGAAAGTAATAAAAACCATTAACATTTCATAAAAATAAAACATGTGAAGTTGGTAGTATATTTTTTTTTATTAAAAGACAATTTAGTGCTAGTTTCCATCTCCTAGACAGAAGGCATGTGTGCCAGCAGAGGTAAAATGAAAAAAAATATGGGTGCTTGCATGCAATCCCAATAACCAATGTTTATGGTGAGAGATTAGTTTATTAAGAGCCTAATGAATCACTCTAGCCTTGAAGATATGATTTGGACAGGAAAATCACGTTAATTGTACATACCTTTCTCAGAGTAATGACACGCTTTTTGGGTCCCATGCAACATCCCTTGATCATCACAAAGTCATTGTTGACTTCTCCGTAATGGGGGAAGCCACCCATGGGAGTGATTGACTTCTCAGACAGGTCATATTCAGTAGAAGCATTGTTCTTGATGACCTTGCCATCCTTGGTGTGGATTCCTGGAAGAACGAAAAACAATATCACAACCCAGTTATCAACAAGCTTTTGAGACTATTATAAATGGACACTTTTGAATAGTGTGACAAAATAGCAACTGACCTTGTCCAAGACGGTAGATCTTCTTGTTCATCTCTGTACGGTGGTGGTAGCCCTTTTGACCAGCACGGGCTACAGTGAATGAAACTCTTGAAGGATGCCATGCTCCAATACAAGCAACCTTACGCAGACCCTTGTGCGTCTTGCGAGGAAGCTTCTTTGTGTGCCAACGAGAGGTCACACCTGAAAATAATAAATACAGTAAGATTACAGATTTTCTAATTCATTTAAAAATATATCAATCTAAATTGAATGTAGACACATACCCTTGTATCCTTTGCCCTTGGTTACACCAATGCAGTCAATCATCTCATCTTGAGCGAACACAGAGTCAATAGGAATGGGCTTCTCCAGATGTTCCCTGGCCCATTTAACTTTGTCTTCAATAGTTCCACCATTGATTTGGATTTCCATAATGTGGGCTTTCTTTTGACGCTGTTTCAGCAGCTTCATCTGAGTGTGGGCAATAACCCTCACTACACTGCAGTAACGGATCATTTTCTTGAAGTCCTTCTCAATAGACTTGCGTCCAAGCTCATCCTGCCATTTCTTGCTGGACTTAGTGAATGCCTTCTTCTTGCATTTGTACCTGATTGATCAAATAATGAGTGCCCGCTGTAAGAAACACCAAAAGGCCTCATCGTTGAGCGGAGACCAATTGGTAGCAATATGCACCAGGCATATTTGACTTCAAACTCTCATTATTAAGAGGAGAGCTATTGTAACTGATTAGTAACACAGAATTAAAAGAGTAACTTAGAAACAACATGGAATTTGAAACCAAGCAATATTTACCAGTTCTTGTAGAACCGACGGCGGCAGTCCTCGGACATGTGCTCGGCCCAGACGGTGAGCAGAGCGCGGAGACCATGTGGGGTTTCGATGTAACCAACCACACCGACGGCAACCATTGGGGGCGTCTCGATGATGGTCACAGCCTCCACGATCTCCTTCTTGTTGATCTCTGGAAAGAAAAATTACACCATTGAGTACGTACAAAGGTATCGAAGATACATACGTACGAGAAGTAAGTACAGGATCAGTGGGTAGTCTTGAGAGCAGATATCAGCAGATATCATTAGATATAACAGTAACAGAATACAAACGATATGAGTTGTCAACTTACTTGATCCAGGACGGTCGGGTTCACGAACCACGTGGGTCATACCCGCCTTGTAGCCGATAAAGGCCGTAAGGTGGACTGGCTTGCTAGGGTCATCTCTGGGGAATGCCTTCACCTTACCACGATGACGACGGGACCTCTTCTTGGGGTAGAAGCCCATCGACCCATGTCGGGGCGCCGAAAACTTTCTATGCGACTAAAAAACAAACGAGAAGTTTTAGCTTACTCTGCTTTAAATTAAACACTTGTAAGGAGTTTGAAAGTAAACATCAGTCCGCCCTAGTAAAATCTTCACATAGAACTCAGGTTCTAACCGTATAATAAAAGAATAGGAGATCATCATTTGTAATCCACGAGGCAAGTTTACACAAATTTTTCAGTTTAATATGGCGAAATATTCACATAAACTGTTAACAAATTTCACTACCGATAATATTCTGTATTAAAACAGCCACAAAAAGTAAAGATTCTGGAAATATTACGGGATAAAATTACGTGTACTAACCATGTTCGAAGACAGTCGCGACAAAAATGGCCGATTGAAAAGGACTTTCTCGATGAGCTGTCATATGCTAGAGGTGCCAGAACCAAAATTCTAAATACCCATAAAAATTACCAGATAACAATAAAGGATTGGTGTCCTTTATTGTTATCTGTTATTTTTATTGTAATACTTAGGATTACATACATTGATTACATAAAAAGCTCAGATAACAATGATTATTACTTTACGATAGTGAAATATCTGAAGATAAATAAAAAAAGAATGAAATAAAATAATAATAAAAAAAAACATTTGAAGACTAGAAAAGAGCCGTTGCATCAAACAAAACAATTCGACGTAATTATCCTCTTCCCCTCTTCCTTCAATCAGTTATACACTACGCGTAAAAGCACAGCAATTGTACTAGTTACGACAATCCTGTTGTGATTGTATGAGAACTCCTCATAGAATGACCGTTCCAATAAATTCAAAGTACATTCATCATCATCATCAGGTCAGCGCAATATGTTTTTTTCTTCCATTCTATCCTGTCACCCGTCACGCTATCACTAATTCCTCTTTCTTTCATATCACTTCTCACATAATCCATCCATATTTTCTTTGGGCTCCCTCTCCATCCATCAACGAAAGTACATTATGAGATGATAAAAACATTACTATTCGATTTAAGAAAAAATATATACCTACAGCTAGATATAGAATGTCTTTCTTTTTAAATTTGATTAAAGTACAAAATATTATCAAATTTTAATTAATTACTTTTTGTGTGTGTATATATTGTGTTATATATTATTGTGTTAGCTTAAAACGTAGACTACACATTTGGTAATAATATTACGAAATGTGTTTGTGTTGCCTATCGATCGCATATTATGCGATCTTATATTGGCACAAAAACGTGTATTAAAAATACATGAGTCTTTCCCGGAAAGAAGGGAGATACGTTTCTGGCAATACCATTAACCAAAGATTACAACAAACTTTAATCTTTAAAATATTCAAGTTTCAAATAATGGTCGACGAGTGACTAAAATAGTATATGTAAAGCACAAAAAATATCAAAAATAGCTAATTTTCATTGTAGATTTGAACCCAATCAGACAGAACCCAAGATCTCAGCTACACTGACCACAGAGCAGAGTACATTGAATTTACTGTTTCTTTAATAGTACCTTCCGTTTCTATGATGCTAGTGTAACCTAGAAAATTGTATCTGTAGGATAAAATCCTAGGTTGGTCTTTATCGTAGGATGTGGGATAGGTTTTCTTTATCTATATCACAGGGATCTTCTTTATGAAATATAATTTCCTTGGTCTCTACACTTAATGATTGTTTGTCAAATGTCATGTGTCAAACCAATGGATATGTCACTGTCAGAGTAGAAATACGGTCGATCATCGATCAGTTTTCAGTTCAGCGAATGAATTTCACAAATTATTACAATAAATAACCAAAAACTTTATATAAGTAATATAATAAGTAACAAGGAAATATTTATATTTTGAATTACTTTGGCTGCTCTGACTTGTTAGCATTGACTTTCGAGAATGACTGCCCCTATGGAGAGAATACAAATTCTGGATGAAATCGAAAAAGATATAATAACATGTCTTCAGTGTGCAGGTAGGAACTATAGAACAGATCTCTTCTTTCATCTGTTATCCTCTACGTCCAAAGTTTTCAAGATTAGAGCGTATTTCAACATATCTACTTTTTTGTTATTCAGATCTTAATAACATTCCAAAAATCCTTAATTTCAGCCCAAGCACTCCTGGAATTGAGTAAAGAAAAGTCTGGTCAAAAGCAAGCAGAAACAAATACATCACAATTTCTGAGAACATTGCAACAAGTGGAATCAAGGCTCAGTGATCAGATAAACTATCTGACACAAGTATCTACTGGGCAGCCACATGAAGGATCTGGTTATGCTTCACAGAAAGTGCTGCAGATGGCTTGGCACCGATTAGAGCATGTCCGTTCTTGGGTCAATGAATTGGACCGTCTGAAAGCTTCTCACCTGTCCGCCACAAGATCCGTAGCAGGTGCTAATGTTCAGAATGGCAGTATGACATCTTCCAGCACCAGCACTTGATACTAACTTTAATACAGTTCTTGTGTTACTGGAATGACTTTAAATATTGTGTGTAACATGTGTATTTTTAATTACCAAATGTTTGTAATACACTCATGTTGTGATGATATCATATCATATTATAAATATACTTGTAGCTACATACTAATTTATATTGTTTTGTAAATTTAAATTGATATCTTAGTCTAAATTAGTACCCATATATTATTTACTTCTAAAATCAATAGTTTTTTACATAGGTGATATTGTTAATATTTTTAAAATAACTAGGTAAGTTTATCAGTTTAGAAATCATCTTTCATCATAAATGATTAGTTCAGTGCATTCAAAATTTGGTAGATTTTTAGAAGAAAAATAAACAAATTTTAATCATAATTATTTATTTTTATTTTAAATACCAACAGTTTAATGGTTAATTTAATGGCACAGGAAATAGCTTCTTATTTACTGAATAAAAAAAGTATTCAAAAAAATCCAGTAAAAATATTTTTTTTTAGGGTTCCGTACCTCAAAAGGAAAAAACGGAACCCTTATAGGATCACTTTGTTGTCCGTCTGTCCGTCCGTCTGTCAAGACTCTTTTTCTCACGAACGCGTGGAGGTATGAAGCTGAAATTTATATCAATTACTCAGGTCTACTGTCCCTTGAAGCTGTGAAAAAATCGAAACTTCTAAGCCAACGCAATCAAAAGATACAGCCGTTTATGCCGCAAATTTTCGACACTTGCAAGGGAATCAAAACCTACAGGGTGCTTCCCGTGAACTCAGAATCTTGAAATTTGGTACGAAGCAACGTCTTATAGCATAGATAAAGGAAAAATTACGAAAACCATAAATTTTTAGTTACATCACATAATATATATTTTTTTAATAATTTTAAACTTACTACCCATTTCCTCATAAACGCGTAGAGGTATTAATTTGAAATTCATACCAAATACTCAGGTCTATAATACCTTTAAGCTGTAACAAAATCAAACTTCTATGTCAACGCAATCAAAAGAAACAGCAATTTAAGCTGCATATTTTGAAACTCGCAAGTACTCGCAAGGGAATCAAAACCTAAAGGGTACTTCCAGTCGACCTAGAATCTTGAAATTTGGCATGAAGCAACGTTTTATAGCACACATAAAGGAAAAATTCCGAAAACCTTAAATTTTTAGTTACATTACAAAATATATATTTTTTAATAAATATAAACTTATTACTTTTTTCCTCATGAACGCGTAGAGCTATGAAGTTGAAATTCATATCAAATACTTACATCTAATTCATCGTCTCGTCTGATTGTTGTGGGAGACTTCAATATAGATTTTAGAATGAATCCCCAAAATGGAATTTCCACATATTTTTCATCCATGAACATGTTTCCGTTAATAAACAGTAGCACTACACGAAGTTGTACAACTATTGATAACGTTTTTTCGAACTTCAATGTTCAATGTGGTACTATTCATACCTTTTTCAGTCACCATTTACAGGTCTGGTTCAAATTTAATACTTCCTACTACTATTATAAAGGCGAAAGTTTGTAAGTATGGATGTATGGATGTTTGTTACTCTTTCACGTAAAAACTACTGAATGGATTTGAATGAAATTTGGCACAGGCATAGGATACACTCCGGAATAGCACATAGGCTACTTTTTATCCCGGAAACCCCAAACCCACGCGGGCGAAGCCGCGGGCAAAAGCTAGTAATTAATATTTTTGAACCAGATTTCTAAATAGTGACTAAAAAACATAGTAAATAAATAACTTTAATAAAAGAACTTTCGCAAGTCTGCTGCAAGGCTAGTATAAATGTTTCAGTTATATTATAGATAAATGATATGTGTTAATATAAAATAAAGGATTACTTAAACGATAAAGAGATCTTTGTCTTAAATTTATGCTCCTCCATCTTTCCCCATTGTAATGTTATGAATTTCATTTTGCAATAAAAATACCATAGTTATGACTCGATTGTCGTAATGAACGAACTTTGTAAACCTTGCAGGTTTGTACAGAACCCTCGGCGCGCGAGTCCGACTCGCACTTGGCCGGTTTTTTTTTACTATTGGGCTAAGTGCAATTAAGGTCAGCCGTACACGGACTGCTTCAAGCAGTTAAGACCGACTGCTTGAAGCCGCGACTGCGCGGTGAACTATAGCCATTCATTCGCTGCCGTACACACGACTGCTCGAGCAGTCGCGACCGCTTCAAGCCGTCAACTTCATGATGAAATTCCATCGTGCTGTCGACCGCTCGAGTGGACCGTGTACGTCGGTCAGCCGTTAACTGCTCGAGCAGTCCGTTTACGCCCGCTCTTAGACTCAAGCATGAATGGTCCTATTTCATGCATAGCAAATAAACATGTACATGTTTATTTGCTATGCATGAAAAACCTAATTAAAATATTCAGTTTTTATTAGTATTTGCTTATAGTATCAGAAATGCATTGTCTGTGACAATTTAAACTGTCTAGCTATCACAGTTCGTGAGACAGCCTGGTGGCTTAATTTACAAAATAGGTGGATAGAGGTAGGTCCCTATTGGTCCCGATTTATCCTTTTGGTACAAAACCTTGGTAAAATGGAACAGAGAATTTTATGCAGTGTTGAGTACCTCAACAGTGAAGTACAAGTACAAAAATATTACAATTAATGTACTTACATTTTAAATTCTAACAATAACCAAAACTATTTGTGGTTATCCAAAGGAGAACCAAGGTCGCTGGCATAGCCCAAAGAATTTCCAAACTTAAGTGGCAATGAGCAGGACACATTGCTCGTAAAACAGATGGTCGGTGGGAACAAAACGTTCTTGAGTGGTGATGGAGCTCTGGAAGACGCAGCGTGGGATGGCCTTTGTGGAAAGTTGACTAGGTGAAAAAAGCAGGAAGGCGATGGATGCGGCACGAATAGAACCGTTGATTTTGGTTACACTTGGGGGAGGCCTATGTCCAGGTCCAGCTGTGAATGACTTTCAGTTGAAGTGATGATAATTAATCTGTATTAATATGACTGAAAGACTTTGTAGCCACGGTCAAAAATAAATTTTAAAAAAATGATGTTAGAACTCAGTGTTGTCAACGTAGACTATTTCCCGCTATTTAGGCTTCTAATTCAGCCATGAAAAAAGCAACAAGGCAACTGGGTGCCTATTAGGCTTCTTCAGAGTTCAGAGATAAGTTATTCAAAATTTCCATTTTAAAAATTAATCCCTTTCATGAGCAATACTATTTACACCTCCGCCTCCGATTTTTGGTTTTGAAACAACATTTGTAAAACAATATTAATAAATTTCCCCCCGTTGCTTAGTCCCCATTTTTTGCAAATGCAACTGCGACTGAATTTGACAATTTTTCGGTGCAGTGCCTTGTTTTGACAATGTTGTTGAGGATGGTTATTATAGACCACTATTATAATACTAGAGAATGGTTATCGTCGCGACTAGTTCGAAGACGAAAATATCGTTAAATGAAGTACGAATGCAGAAAACGTTCGTTGTCGCAACACTCGCAACAAGTTTGAGGATGGTTTAAGAAGCCACGTTTCCACTAGGCAACATTTGGCGCGCGACACGTGACGCTCAACATAACGCGCGGCTTGTTGTTTGTTTAAAGAGCATCGTAACATTTTCTAAGCAATTTCTAACCCACCAACGTAGTTTTTTCTTTTTGATGCATTTTTCGATAAAATTGAAATCAACACAAGTTCCTCTGGCGACATGTTGGCGACGACTGACGTAAAGTAGTAGATGCGAAGACAAACAACGACTTTCAACATGTTGGGGAACTTGTTGTGCAACATGTTGCGCGTCCAATGTTGCCTAGTGGAAACGCGGCTTTAGTAGCAATGAGAATTGTGTTTTATTTCATAATAATAAAGTTCATTTTTCATTGTAACGACTAGGTACTTTTGAAACGAAGACGTGGAAGCAATCGTGGAATCAATGGATTCCCGACCTTATTTTTTTACAAGGTAGAAATAATAAAAAAAAGTAAAAATAAATAAAGGTAGAATAATAATAAAATTAGTATGAAGAAATAATAATTTGCATGCTATAATTTAAGGACTGGTTTAAGCAACGAACGGACAGGACAGGACGGAAAAAAGTTGTTCCGTTACAGAAACCAGTCTTTGAAAACTGTTCGTTGTTGAAACGTCCACCGCTAATATTTTGTAGGTACTAATAAAATTGACAATTTCGCCATAATAGAAACAAAAAATTGACAACTTGTAACATTGGCAGTTGTGTCATTGTCAAAGAGTGTGTTTACAAATTTATTTTACGTATTTTTTGATTATTTGTATTGTTTCCTAAATTAATAAACATTTACTTTTAAGGATGACTGCTCCTATGGATAGAATACAAATTCTTAATGAAATTGAAAAAGACATAATTACATGTCTCCAATGTGCAGGTGAGAATTAAATACTTTAGAATAAGTTCTCTTTTTATGAGCATTCGTTTATTTAGATTGAAGATTACCTACAAGGCACCAAGCTGCATCGCTTATTACTTTGTGATGTTTACAGTGATAGTGTTCAATACAAGCAGGAATTTTGCTTTACACTACCATTAAGTTCCCACCAATAATAGACAGCTAGGTACACCAGAAAACCAATGAAATTGATTGAATGCAGAAAATATTTAAAAACATGCCTGTTGAGCCCCGCGCGAACGCTGGCGTTCGCACTTATAACTGTAATTACGGTACTCTAAACGTTAAAACCTTCAGTTTTGATGTATTAATAAAAAATAAATTGTATTTTAGCTCAAACACTGCTGGAATTAAGTAAAGAAAAGGCTGGTCAGAAGCAAGCAGAAACAAACACAAACCAGTTTTGGAGAACATTGCAACAAGTGGAATCCAGGCTCAGTGATCAGATAAACTATCTGACTCAAGTATCTACAGGGCAGCCACATGAAGGATCTGGTTATGCTTCACAGAAAGTGTTGCAGATGGCTTGGCACAGATTGGAGCATGTTCGCTCTTGGGTCAATGAATTGGACCGTCTGAAAGCCTCTCACCTGTCCATCACAAGATCCGTAGCAGGCGCTAATGTTCAGAATGGCAGCATGACATCTTCCAGCACCAGTACTTGATACTGACTTTAATACAGTTCTTGTGTTTCTGGAATGACTTAGTGTATATAACATTCTTGTGAAATAAGTGTCTTTAATGTACTCATGTGGACACATACAGGCGATTCTTTGAAAACAAAAGAATGTCTCATTCATCTGGCCTAGCTTTTGAACTTATCCATTTTTTGTTGTAAGCCACTGGGTGCAAATAATCTTTTCTGATTCATTTAGTCATTGAAGAAAACTAATATGCAAATAAAAATACCAAATTGTGAAGAGACAAGACAAATGTTGAACCCTTTGGGTTTCAAAGAATCGCACATATATTATTTTTACATATTCTGTAAAATTGGAGCTTATATTATACCAGTATTTGTAAACCAGTGTTCTACAAACTTTGTACACTTAGGACATTGGAAAATTTTAGTGGCACACTATAAATAAAAATCGTTTTTTATATAGTATAAGTCTTTTATTTAATTACCAGAATCAAAAAAAAATACTAGAATTTGTTTGTAAATTTTAACCTTTTGAAACATGAATTTATTTTATATGGGCGTAGGTCCAAGTTTGGTTACTCATAGAATTGTTAAGTCCTTTGAGAAATAACTGGAGAGGTGCCACGGCGTCCTCACCTTCCGCATGTCGTAAATCATCAGTTCCGAAAGGCGTCGAGCGCCGCTAAAGCAAGACAGTCTAATAACTACTTTGTGCTCAGAATACGGTTTTCGATGATTTTGAATCGAACATCACGTCTAATCGGCTAATATGTTTTGACAAAAATAATGTATAACTAGACTATTTGCATAATAATTTGAAATAAAAATATTCGAAACTATAAGGGTTCCGTAGTCAACTGAGAACCCTTATAGTTTCGCCATGTCTGTCTGTCTGACTGTTCGTCTGCGGATAATCACTAGAAAGCTGTAATTTTATACCAATATGTATAAAACTCAAGCCGACAACGTGGTAAAATAAAAAGTGAAAAAAATGTTTTATCCCTCTCCAACACTTTTTTTTATGGTAGGTAAAAATCATCCAATGACAAGTCCCGCTCTTAGGCGGAAAGGGAAACAGTGTCAGACTCTTACTGACTAAACAACCTACCACGTTCCTACATTGCCATAAATACCAGAGCCATCCTTTCAGACACAAATCCTTGGCCCTAATTGGCTTCGACCCTTCTGCAGGGTCCCTACGGTTGCTGACAACTCCTTGAGGCGCGCGGGAACAGTGCGCGCCGTCGACGACTGGGCTTGGTCCAGACGATTACCAGACGACCGGACGGCGAGTTACCCAATGCTCGCCGTCGTCAAGCCCGCGCGTACGGTGGCTGGAAGTCGGGATCGGAATCCTAGCATTACTGCTTCGCAGAAGGAGGCGACCGCCTGCCACTCCTCCTGTAGGTACCTATTATTGATTATTGACAAGGTATCGCATTTTTATGGTAATCCATCGATCACTGTGATCGATGTGTTAATCACATAAAAATGCGATAGGTACCTTTATGAGTTTTATAACAATCTGAAATATTGTGCAGTTTCGAAACTGGACCGTGAATATACCTACCTACGCATGTACGAAATTAATCTCTTTAAGTAAACATCAGCTGAGCGAGTCAATGACCTGTAGGTAACTGTCGGTCGTTGCGTACTAACTACCTACCGACAGAGTGTGCGTCAGAATGGCTGGTTGCCTGTGGCGTTGGTCTATGAAAGTTGATTCGAAAATTGCTACATATTTGCTTATATTTGCTACATGTAATAAATAATTGCTACCTATGATATTTATTTAGAAATCAAGTATTTTTTTTGACCAGCCATCCTGACGTTTGGTTGGCAGGTCACCTCCTAGTTTAAAGTCAAGCATGTAGAGTTTCCAGAAATGTATTGCGTCAATAATTGCTACATAGATACTTCATTTATCTAATTTTGTTGTAACTTCAAATATATGTTAAATAAAGGATGTAGCAATCATTTAAATTATCCCAAGGAAAAGTGCCTGATAAAAAAATAGTTGCAGTGTGTCTTCACTCAACGGTATTGCTACTTTAGGAGGTAGGCGTTTTAAATTGTTAAATGGCATATTCACATGTTAGTTATGAGTAGGTAAGTATGGAGGATAAAAACATCGAAAGGATATCGTAAAAAAATATATGGGTCGTTTACAAGATTTAGATTAATGATATTACAATTTACTTAAAAACTTTAATTACTAATTATATTAATTTACCATAATTTTCATATTATTTTTTCGTATATATTATGCAATATGGAATCAGCTTCTTTTTACTCTTCGTAATATATTGCGAATTTCGTCTGCAATGAGCTTTGTAGTGACCAATTAGTGTTTCATATACTGGGGGCTCGAATTCTATTATTGACAGTAAATGAAACTCAGATCCTTATAACAAAAGACATGTAGATGGATCATCTATTGAAATAAAATTCAAATGCAATAAGATCTCGCAAAGATACACTAAGTAAATGTAGAGTGTAGCCACTTACATAGTTCTCTTTGTTCGCGAAATAAATTTTGAATACAAAATTTTCAAATTCACAACATTAGGTTCGTTCGTTCAATAGTATATAGTAAAAGCAATGTCTAACTTTTTTTTTTATTAGCCTAATGTATGTCCCACTGCTAGGCAAAGGCCTCCCCTTTTTCCTTCCAGACCTCTCTGTCTAGGGCGACCTCCGGCCATGTTTGCCCCGCGAACATGATGAGATCGTCACTCCACCTTCGCCGCGGTCGACCTGGACGGCGTCGACCTCCCTCAGGTGTCCAGTGAGTGACAATCTTCGCCCATCTGTCCGGGTGCATTTGTGCGACGTGGCCAGGACCTGGATGTTTTTTCTCCAACATCTGCTATTTGAGTTATGGAGCGCAGCGTGGTGTTCCTTACCCGATCTATTCGCTTAACACTTATTGTGCTGCGCTCCATTGCCCTTTGACAAATCTTAAGTTTGGACTTTTGTTGTTCAGTAAGTGTCCAGCTTTGGGCACCGTAGGTTAGGACGGGCCGGATACACATGTCAATGATTTTACGTTTCAATGTCATCGGAAGGCTACCTTTCATTTATGTTCTTTAAAGGCCCAGAATGTCTTCCAAGCATTCTGAATTCGTCTTTCGACTTCCTTGTCTTGCCTTTTTTTAAAGGAAACAATCTGGCCTAAGTATGTATACTCATCGACATATTGTAACACTTGCCCGTCTACCTCGATCCTACGTTTCGTACTGTTGGTCATGACCTGGGTCTTAGATCTGTTCATTTTAAGTCCAACCTTAAGACTCCGAGATCAGATCTTTTAGCATTTCTTTAAGTTCTGAAGGTGATGTGGAGAGCAGCACAATGTCGTCAGCAAAGTGGAGGTTTGTTAGCTGGTGGCCGCCAACATTTATGCCTCGTGACTGCCATGAATCGGGCAAGTTGTTCAAAACCTCCTTTTCATGCAATTTTGACCATTAATTGTAAAAACGATTTATTTAATAAATAAAAAATTGTAATAGATAAATCGTTCGTTCAAATAAAAATTGATTTTTCTTTATGGTTTTCAGCGCAATTTTCTTGAGTTAAGTTTATTGGCTGTATTAATTAAATAAAATCAAATACTAGAAAAAAACGTAAGAAAATGTTACATTCTAACAATACTTATAGTTAACAATGACAGTATCGTATCAACTTTGCAAGATCTTATTGCATTTGAATTTCATTCTAATCAATAGGTATATTTCAATAGATGATCAACCTACATCTCTTTTTTTACAAGGATCTGAGTTTCGTTTACTGTCAATAATAGAATTCGAGCCCCCAGTATATGAAACACTAATTGGTCACTACAAAGCTCATTGCAGACGAAATTCGCAATGAAAATGTTATGATGACCAATCGAAAAATATTACGAAGAGTAAAAAGAAGCTGATTCCACATTGCATAATATATGCGAAAAAATAATATGAAAATTATGGTAAACTAATATAATTAGTAATTAAAGTTTTTAAGTAAATTGTAATATCATTAATCTGAATCTTATGAACGACCCATATTTTTTTTTACGATATCCTTTCTATGTGTTTATCCTCCATACTTACTTACTCATAACTAACATGTGAATATGCCATTTAACAATTTAAAACGCCTACCTCCTAAAGTAGCAATACCGTTGAGTGAAGACACACTGCAACTATTTTTTTATCAGGCACTTTTCCTTGGGATAATTTTAAATGATTGCTACATCCTTTATTTAACATATATTTGAAGTTACAACAAATTTAGATAAATGAAGTATCTATGTAGCAATTATTGACGCAATACATTTCTGGAAACTCTGCATGCTTGACTTTAAACTAGGAGATGACCTGCCAACCAAACGTCAGGATGGCTGGTCAAAAAAAATACTTGATTTCTAAATAAATATCATAGGTAGCAATTATTTATTACATGTAGCAAATATAAGCAAATATGTAGCAATTTTCGAATCAACTTTCATAGACCAACGCCACAGGCAACCAGCCATTCTGACGCACACCCGACAGATCATTTATCAGGAATCAGGTATTTTTTAATATTACCTACCTTTACAATTCGAGTGTTTCATGTTTCGAATCGACTCTCCACAAATCAAAATTTTTAAACAAATGTTCATTAGTACTTACGAGAGTGGTGGCCGAGTGGTAAAGGTCCCGATCTACGAGTTGTAGGTCGCGGGTTCGAACCCAGCCAGGCGCAAACTTTGTGTAATTTATTTCATTACCACTACTCTCAAAACGGTGAAGGAAAACATCGTGAGGAAACCGGCATGTCCTAGAACCAAAAATTCGAAGACATGTGACATCCACTAATCCGCCGCACTGGGCCCGCGTGGTGGATTATGGTCCATTCCCTCTCCTAGAGAGGAGGTCTGTGTCCCAGCAGTGGGAACATCCATATACTTGAGAGTATTTGATCCCTATTAAGCAGTGTTTCTTTCAGGTACTACTCCGGGGGGGGGCTTTGCCCCTCCGGAATAGCCTCACTGCCCCCCCGGAGCGTACGGAACTTAAGAGCAATAGGTTGCCGATAGCTTATTTGCGCATGTCTGCACCAGATTTACGTATAGGTATTCATCATCTTAAACCTGGAAAATCTTTATTGACGTGACGTGGCACGCAATGAGCTAAGATGTTGATTTGTACACAAGAAAAAAGTTCCGAAGAATAAGATTTTTGTAAAGGATATTATTCTTTGTAGGTACCTTTTTACAATATTACTTTCACTATTTTGGTTCAGCTTATAGCATCTTTCATTCATTAAAAAATTTAAAATGATCAGATTTGATTAAAATATCACTTTGTTTCCTTTATTTACTGCTATTAAGGACCATCAATATTACGCCACTCGCGAAGACTTCTTGTCGATATACTTCCTCCTGAGGACTTAAAAAAATTACGAATTTGTCCATCCCAATTTCGACTTACAAATGATCTCTAGTGATCGGGAACACTTGTGATAAAAAACAAAACCTCCCTTGGTACAGTCGGGTAGTAGTATTATGGTAAACAAAAATAAAATTGCTGACACTCCATCAAAAATTTATTGCAAATAATATGAAATTTAAAATACACTGAATGAGTTAAAATTCAATACCAAGAGTTCCTGGAGTCATGTTTGGAATTGAAAGTTATCTATGTGATTTTAATCACTACAAATTATTACTGATAATGGTATTTCTCTACAATTTAATATTTATTGAAAAGAACTAGCTCAAATCTTTCCACTCTTTGAGAATGAAGAAGGATATATTTCCTTCTTTTAAGTGACATTTGATGGAAAACATACTTATAAACACAATAAATCAGCTTTTATTCCTTTTGGTCACCAGTATGGGCAAGTATCAACTCATCAAAAAAAAAAACAACATTAACTTGGAATGCTTTTGCCATTAACACAATGACAGCCAATAGGGAATGGTTGTTCATAGCTGAGTTTTGTATTATACTATGGCCAGTTTGGTCTAGTTACATTCATCTCACTAAGAATATAAAATTAAGTCGCCCGGATGCAAAAGTTCTTGTATACAGATACAACTCTGATTCTATTTGATGTTTTCTTCAATCAGATCATATTTCGAGAATCGTGTCTAACTATTGCACTTAGATATTCAATAGTTCAAGCAATCCCGGGACATTCGGCGAGTAAACTTATAGTGTTTTAGTCTTCACTGCATTGGTAATTCTTGGCATTGATTTGAAATCGAAAGTAAAATAACCTTGACAGATTGATTTAACTTTTTCATAAATTACCTTTTATCACAAGTTTTCATATTACTTTATGAATTTACATTTCTATAATGTACAACATCAAAAAGAATTTAGCATCCACATAACACATACAATAAAGTTACATTTATACATCTACAATACTTATAATCATTACACTTTATTCTACATTTACCCTCAACTCATTAAGTAAGAACTACACAACACATTTTTGTGATGTAATGATATATTTGTCATATGAGGTAATTTATTCCATTCCAAAAACAAGATTTTCTACTCGAAAATCAAATACTCAATGCAGGTACTACACATCACTTACAAAAATCAAGTTTTTGCATATTGTTTCATTTCACTGTCATGATTATCAATCCTCAACACAGCTGATAACATAATCAGTTTTATTTTATATGCAGAAACTGACTTGTAGATTGCGCCTTTATCTGAATTCACTTTAGTAAGCATGCTATCAAGCAAATTGTAGCTAACAAGTATGCTATTAATATTAAGACTATTAGAAATTAAATAAATTACAAGATTATAGTATGTAAATTAACTAATAGACGTTTAGTGCAAGTCATGAGTTGTGTGGCACAACAGTCCAATCACTCCTCTTTTCAGCTCCTTTGATTAGCATTGGCTTTTGTGAATTTTTCTATATCATCTAGTGACCTCTTAGCCTTCGTTGATATATCATCCATTGATCTCCTTGCTGTAGAAGTGATGTCATCAAGAGATTTCTTGGTTTGTGATAATAACTCATCGGTACTTTTACATGCAGTGCTTGCAAGTTCTTTAATTTCTGCATCAATTTTGCCAATGACCCATTCAATGGCTTGGCGACCTTTACCAGCATTTAAAGATATTCTATTGGCTAATAAATCCTCCATGTAGTTACTGAGTGGTACGCCCTGAAAATATTACTGTAATGTTAATTCTACTCAAATTTTATAAACACAAAAAGTGAGGTATTTTGAACATAATGCTTATAAACCTAAGTGGTATTATTTGACATTTAAAGCTGAAATATCAGTAGCAAATTACCATAACACAAACCCAGTACTAACTTGTAATACCAAACAAATTTTAAAATACCAAAACAAGTTATTATGAATTTAATGTTTGATTGTCAATTAGTATTTTGTCTCTTATGAATCTACTAGCTTTTGCCCGCGGCTTCGCCCGCGTGGGTTTGGGGTTTCCGGGATAAAAAGTAGCCTATGTGCTATTCCGGAGTGTATCCTATGCCTGTGCCAAATTTCATTCAAATCCATTCAGTAGTTTTTACGTGAAAGAGTAACAAACATCCATACATCCATACTTACAAACTTTTGCCTTTATAATAGTAGTAGGATGTGGTTCATGCAATGTTTCAAGGGTCAATAGCCTTGTGTGATAACATAATCCAGTCCAATCTTTTTCAGACCAACACAAAAACCAACACCAACAAAATTACTGGAGGGACTGGCCTGCAATGGCCTAGGACAGGTCTGTGTGGTAAAGAGAGAGTGAGGCCATTGCCCAGCATTAATTCATAATAGGTTAACTACTAGTACTTATATTAAGATGTAGGCCAGAGAAAGGTGTGTAACTTGTACATAGAGCATCATAGGGGAAAGTGAATGTCCTGTATTGAAACTGACTAATTATTTACTATTTATTTATAAATAAAAACAAACTAGTAATGTAAGAAAGGCACTTACTTGTACTGTGACTACGGCTTCTTGTGTCAGAAGGGTCTTGGAAGTGTCGGACGGATGTGGTTTATATCGCACAGTCTCATCAACAGCTATGTATCGACAAAATGACAAGTTTGAGGTCTTCAAAGTCATTTCTCGTTGATTAGGGTTCACCTCTGATTTTTCACTCGCATAACAAACTTTTGCTGTCCCAATAAGCTGTAAATAAATATTATTTTATTGTAGGTATTTCTGGGTTAAGTTTCTTTACAATTTGTGAGTATGTTACGAAACTAATTATAAATAAATTATTCAAAAATGTTACGAAACTTACTGCTTGCGCCCATTTCGGAAAATACCACTTGGAACTGACAAGTCTGTGTGTGACTAAAACTCCATCGACTACCTTCCTTTCGATGACATCTGTTCCGATAACTGCGGGATTCATAGGATTGGGGTATTTTCGCCATGCTGCTTGAGCAACCGTCTCCCACGGATGGCTGTAATTGACGAACAAAGACCAAAATTAATTGCCCGATATTATTAAGTCTCATGTAATTCAAGGTTGCGTCATAATATCAATTGTCACTACTTACTTGAAAGTGTGTTCTGAGGTCCAAATCTTCATTTTATTTTACAATATATCTACGAAATAAATCAATTAGTGAGAGATAATACTAAAATTATCTCTTTAGAAGCCTGGTATTTTCCTTGAACTTCAGTTACATATTAGTCACATTCCCGTACAGACGACCTTTATCCTCTCACTGGAGGTTTGAAGTGACCATTTTCTTATCAGCGATTCTACTAAATACAAGGCTAAAAAATCTACTATAAGCTGAAAGACAGTCATGTTACATTGTTATACTGGATAATTTCTCCTAAAAACAACCTTTTCGGGTTTCTGGTTTCATACCTGAAAGATACGGTTGGTAATACGGTCTTTTTGTTTGTATGTCATTTAAAAATATTTTTTTTATAGTTATTGAAAGCCAGTGGAAATCACTAAATACATACATAAACTAGCCTCCTCCGTAAAAATATATGAACGTAGAATCACGTAGAATAATGTAATGGTATGAATTCATTCAATGTATATTCAGGGACTTACATGAGCAGCCGCCATGGCTGCTCATGTATGCAGACGACATCGCGCTGGCGGACTCGGACAGTGGGCGCTTGGTTCGACGTGTGGCAGCGTGGAAGGAATCGCTGGAAAACGGCGGTCTGAAGATTAATGCGGCGAAGACCGAGTACTTGGCCTGTAACACAACTAACGCTGCTCCTGTTCGCATTGGCGAAGACGCAGTTGAGCGCACGGAACAGGTCAGGTACTTGGGATCGGTGCTCCACGAGTCAGGGGACGTCGATTGCGACGTCGAGTCACGTATCTCGGCGGCCTGGGCGAAATGGCGTGAGGTGGCGGGGGTTATCTGTGACCCCAAAATACCGGTTAGGCTCAAAGGACAGGTCTATAAGACCATCATTAGGCCTGTCCTTTTGTATGGCAGTGAAGCGTGGCCTGTACTTGAGCGACATAAGCAAAGCCTGCGTGTCACGGAAATGAATATGCTGCGCTGGATGTCTGGAGTTTCGCGGAAAGACCGCATTAAAAACTCCCGCATCCGGGGCAGCCTTCAGGTCCGTGACATAGCGGATAAACTGCAGGAGGGTCGCTTACGCTGGTATGGCCACGTTTTACGAAAACCGGCAGACTACGTGGGTAACAGATGCCTCGCCATGCCGCCTCCGCCGGGACCCGGAAAACGAGGTAGGCCTAAGAGGCGTTGGATCGACGTCGTAAGGGACGATATGCGTGCTAATGGGCTTAAGGCAGAGGACGCAAAAGACCGAGCGAAGTGGAGACGACTATGCAGGAAAGCGGACCCCGGGCACCGAGGTGAAAGCCAAGGTAGCAACCGGGACTTACGCTAGGCTGATGATGATGACCATAAAACTATGGAATGTGCATCAATTTGCTTATCTGCCTTGAGATCACATAAGCAAATTGAGCCCATAATTGAGTTCAGGGTTATCTCAGAGAGAGGGGCGTAGCTACCACCGTATCTGCCGTAATAATAACATGGGGCCCCTGAGCTACAAGAGCCCGACGCAGGCAATAATTCGCAACATGTTATGTACAACCGTTTCGAAGGGTAAGCTAAGCATTTTATTGTTATGTGCCTAGTAGCTACGCCACTGCTCAGGGGTCATGATAATAAAATAATTTCTTCCATCATTCGTGAAAATTAGTTCTGTGCTAGCGTATATATCTACCTCTGCGTAGTAGAGCCTACTTGTTAAAAAAAATTGGTTGCCTGTAAAGTCGGTATACGGGCGAAAGTTTTACGTGACAACGACTTTGAGTGGTAAAATAATTTTAATGTGAATATTCATTCGTATAGTAGGAACGTGTTAAACGTGTAAACTTGTATGCAGGCGCCTAAGCGAAATAGAAGCGCAAGACATGAACCGGTATGTATGCCTATCTCTCTCACTCTCTCTCTCTCGCTCTTAGGCGGGCTAACTGTGCTCGAGTGGAAGGGACGCGTGCCTTTCACTTTTTATGTCTGTCTCTCTCGCTCCTAGGCGGGCTAACCATGCCCGAGTGGAAGGGACGCGTGCCTCTCACTCGCTCTCATTGTGAGCGCATAACGTGAGCGGAGCGTAACGCAGTTTCTTGAAGTGTCACCCGGCAAACCAATTTATAAGACGTTGTCACGTCAACAAATAACTTCAGTAATTTTTAATACAGGGCCCCTTTGCAATTAAATGCGCCACTGGTAAAATTACGCCCTTTATTATTATTTTGGTGACGGATCCAGATCAACGTCCACTTTATTTCTCTTGTGTCAGGGGACATCCGGACTTCTGTGGTCAACTGACTTAGGAGTTGCAGTGTTAGAGAATCGTATGGCATTCTTGTCTTGAAGTGATGGTTAATTTTATCGTTTGTTCCGTATATACTGTTGGTAATTTTTGTGACCACTAGTATTTTACCCACCTCTGTTGTATCACTTTATTGCTGCTGGCTCACGCTCTGAATCCCCGCGTTGTTTTAAAAACTACCAAAATAAAATAGTTTTGAATTCTGGCAAGTTTTAAGAAAGCAGCAACCATTTCAAGCTAGAAGAATTATGTCAGGTACACACCAGAGGACATTTAATCAAATTATGATATTCAAGGAGTACCTAAAGCTAACGCTAATTAAATTAGTTTTATTATTCAATGAAAATTATTTCAACTGACAAAGAAATCACTATACTTTATTTTAGTGTACTCTGTCACCATCCATGATGAGAAAAGTAAAAATGTAGACCCGGCTCTAAGTTCATTTGAAGGTTGACCGGTTGACGTTTATTGCTGACAGCATATGAGTTTGACAGGTACGAAATGGTCATCGGTCATTATTGGTCAGTCAATGTCTCCTTGATTTCGAAATTATTTGATAGATTTGTGATCTCTTTTAAATAAATAAAGTTTAAGAACTGTTATATTCAGTTGGAGGATCGGATAATGCCACTGCTGGATTGCTAACTCATTAAAAGTAAGGGTAATTATTTACTGTTGTTATTGTGATAGATGATGACACCGCTTCTGATTAAATAACTCTATGTACTTCGTCTATACCACGTCCACTGTAAGTAATTAACACCTGT
Organism: Mythimna loreyi; assembly: GCA_029852875.1. Lineage (NCBI taxonomy): Eukaryota > Metazoa > Arthropoda > Insecta > Lepidoptera > Noctuidae > Mythimna > Mythimna loreyi. The sequence continues at coordinate 11,007,199 of CM056786.1, forward strand.
AATCCTACCTACCTAATGCTGTTAATATTTTTTACATTTTGTGTTAGTTACAGACTATACTCAGAATCTTAAGTATGAGTGTTTCAATGTCTAAACCTTTCAATAACTACCTACCCGCAATATTAAAATTTTATCTTTTAATTCAAACTTTTCACACAGGTGCGAACTAGAAAATAGGGAAAATGACTACAGAAACTGAAGAAAAATCCCTGCGCTATAGGCGTGCGCAAAGTGTTTCAAAAGCTGAGGAAATAACAGAGCAGGAGAAGAAAGTTAGGAAGTTGCAATTGGATAAACCGTAAGTGTCATGTAATTTCATAGTCTACCGATGAATTAGTTCTGCACATTAGTTTATGATTAATAAAAGTCACCATGCTAAGTAACCTGTTTAATGAGAAAAATGGTTTGGGTAGTAAGAACGTTAAAATTTTGGCCAACTATTAGTATACTTGTCTTGTTCCAGTGTTCATATACCAAGAGATTCTCTGTTCTCATGGAGCTCAGAGTTCAACAACTTTACGGGGCTGGTAAACTGGGGATTTTTGATGCTGTCTATTGGTGGCGTCCGCTTAGGTCTTGAGAATTTCTTGAAGTAAGTGCATTTGTACACATCTTGTAGACTAAGACAACATTATATTTTTGACTGTAACTAGCTATTTTAACTTAAAATTTTTTTTTGTTGCTCAGTGTGATGAATAAGGTATGTATAGTAATATAAATTTTGCTATTCTGAGCTACTTTCTTTGCCTATTGAATGACATGCATTTTTGATATACGGAAATACAGTAATGACTCACATTATGACTTGTTGTGTGATATTTTTTATTTATTTAATTCAAGAAATGAACTTTGTATCTATAGCATTGACCAATGTCCATTGGCAATTATTGTATACATTCGACAAGGTTAACAAGATTTTATAACAGAGCCTTATTGGAATATCACTACATAGTATAAAACAAAGTCGCTTTCTCTGTCCCTATGTCCCTTTGTATGCTTAAATCTTTGAAACTACGCAACGGATTTTGATGCAGTTTTTTTTTAATAGATAGAGTGATTCAAAAGGAAGGTTTATATGTATAATACGTACATAATATATTTAATATCACCACTGCACCCGTGCGAAGCTGGGGCAGGTCGCTAGTTTTAAATATAAAAGAAGGAAATAATTTGATGAAATGTTTATTTTATTATAGTTATGCAAGTAGGTATAATGGCTTAATTGGTAGTTTGGTAGGTTACAATCATCAGTGTTTCATTGAAAAAAACTTAGAACTTTGACATAAACTTTCTCCTTGAGAGAGTATGCAATAAATATCCAATATAGGATACAACAAGTTTGACACCTAACTAGTTGATGGATTAGATATAGCCTTTTCAGTTACTCATCTTCATAGCCAGGGCCGTTTTATTCATTAGGCAATGTAGGCAACTGCCTAGAGGCCCCGCCAGCTTCAGGGGCCCCGCGCTTCAGTAAAAAAAATAGTTTCATAAACAGTAAAAAAAAATTCGATGACATGACATTTATGTAACCGTTTGCAAAACTATAAAGACCTTTATAGTAAAAAACAGCGTTATCATGAATAGTGCTAGACACAAAATATCTTATAAAGTTAGAAGGGTAGGGGGCCCTGAGACGTGCATTGCCTAGGGGCCCCGACATGCATAAGCCGGCCCTGTTCATAGCCATTTTCCAATAAGTTTGGGGTAGTTTGGGTATCTTTCTGGCTGCAGCTGAATTACCTTGTTTTACATGGAGCGGCTACCAGATACCAGTTACTGGGCTTGTTACTGGGGATCAACAACAATTGAAATCTGACATTTGTTACGGGTGTAACAACTAGGACTGACAACTGGGACCAAGAGCTTTACCTGCTTTTTTTAACACTACTATGTGTATTATGTGTCATGAAATGAACATCCTAATAATTATATCACAGTAACACATTAGTGTATAGTATAAACTCCAATTACCATATATTTACAGATATGGATTTCGTGTAAACCCCTTAGAATGGCTCATAGTGTTGACAGGTTACAACGTGGGAGACAGAAGCCAATATCCATCAGTTATTTTGATAATTTGTGAGTTTTTCTATATTTATTATTTGTACTACACTCTAAATTTTATTTATAAGCTTCAAACAATTGTTTTACTTCCCAAATGTCGCTTGATGTGATAAAGCTTCATATGAGAAAATGCTGTAAATCTAAATATCAGTTGAATATTGGTTCATTAACACATTAAGTTTAAAATAGCTTTGTGCATATTTCAGAACTCAAAAGCATTTTCAAATAAACCATTTATAGGCACTTTAAATTAAATAGTCAAAAGGTAGGTCAGTAAAATTTGGGATAAAGATATAGAGACTTCAGGGGTTTAATGTGATTTTTTATTTTTCAGTTAGCATTGTTCCTATCGTTGTCAGCCTGCTACTGGAAAAGGGTATAGCTGTTGTGAGTAAAACAATACTTTATTAATTTTTGACCCATTTAATGATGTCTTAACATAAACTCTTATATTTATAACTGTTTTTGTTTTTAGGATTTAATACCAGAGAAGTTTGGGGTCATATTACAGCTGTCTAATCTGTTATTTATGGTCTTATTGCCTATTGCAGTACTACATATTAAGGGCAACGATTTTAGCTTTGGTAATTATAGCATTAATATCTAGATTATTTACTTAGTACTTTCTATTAGTGTATATGTCATACTTTTTAAGGTTCAATATTTCAAAGGATAAAATGGAACCCATAAGGGCTCACTTTTTGGTCGTTGTCTGTCTGTCTTTCGAGACCTTTCATTTCAGGAACTTGTGGCGGGAACTTTATGGAATAAAAGAAAAACAATACGGTCTTTTATACATATAAAAAAAAATAAAAGTCCCGTTGACCAAGAATCCTGAAATTTGGCATAAAGCCTTCTCATCGCACAAGTTTAGGAAATAACAATCCTTTTTTTGGGGCAGTCGTGTAAAAATCTGCAAAATGCAAATTATAGTTACGTTACAAAAAAAAAATGTGATTCGGAAAAATCTCCGTAACTCGTAACCTATTCGGTAATTGCACTATTTTCATACGTAAGTTTGCACGGAACCATCAGTGCGCAAATCTGACTCGCACTTTTTTATTTATAATGTTGCGATGTCTTCAAACTTTCTCTAGTTACTCTAATTCGACCTTGTGTAGAAAAGAGATATACAGTTTATTTTTTTGCAGTTGGAATATCAACAGTATGTATGCTCTACCTAGTTATATTCCTAAAACTTTGGAGTTATGTACAAACCAATCATTGGTGTCGTCTGGGTTTGAAGAAAAAGTATTTAGATAACAAACTTAGGAGACAGAGTTTATCAGCACCTAATTGGAGTAAGTTACATATTATTTTTTATGATAAGGAGGAAATAGTATAAGGCCGGTAGCTTATAGAGGAATATTACATACATATGTTATCAATGTCATAAATAATGATGATGCTTGGTTTCGGTAACGACCGCTATAGGCAGCGGAGCGTGCACCCTCGTGATGATGACATGTTTCTAGAATTCGTAGAATAATATACTTTACGATGCTTATTATAAAGTCTATTATCATAATTGTGTGATAATCACAACACTGAGCATAGCAGAGTAGAGAATGGAGCAGAGAGCTTTGTAGTCATTTTTGTTGAGCCGAGATTTTAAGGTGAATTGATGACCGGAATCCCGACATGCCGGCCGGTATAAAGACATCAATTATTTTTTTTCTACAAAATTAGGTCATACATACAGTGGCCAGTAACTAACATAGCATCTTTAAAAAATAATACGTTATATTTGAGACACAAAGTTTAACGCTTATTGTTAAATTATTACAGATAAACTAATTACGGCCGCACATGAGCGTAAGTTAAATATAAGTTATTGCGTGCCTTCCTTACATCATGTTTTTTGTGTGTTTTTGCTTTTAGATTGATTTTTTGTAGTGTGATGTTTTTTTTTAGCTTTAGCATACATTATGTCTGCTTTGGTTGCAGTCTAAATAGAAATACTTATATTAGTCTATCCTTCTTTGAGAAAAATGTCTGTAGAGTCTATGCTTCTTCTAATGTCGTATTATAATTTCTTATCATAACGTTACGCAACGTTATCGATTAATTATGAACTTTTGGACGCTTATGTTTATCGCATCCTCGTTTTATCTATATTCGTTTATCTGCTAATCTGTCTGTTGCGTGAAAGGCTTGTGTCACTAATCGCATTGTAAATAAATGTAGAATAATATACACCGTTAAATTTTGGTAGTTTTAATCACGTGGAGGGCGATATACATGAAACACTATCGATTTGTAAAGAAAAAAGTTTTTTTTTCAAAAAATCGTATTAAAGTCCCTATGCATCTACGAAATTTATATCTTTAAGTAAACGAGTCAATGACCTTGTAGGTAGTTGTCGGTCGTTGCGTAATGTCTACCAACAAGTCATTGAACTCGCCCAGTTGACGTTTACTTAAAGGAATTAGTTGCGTACATGTTTAAATTAACTCGAGTTTTTTTTTTAAGTACCTACTTCATTTTTTATTTTATCTTTAAAAATCGAGTGTTTCATGTAGGTACTGAATCGATCCTCCGCGAGATTAAAACGATCAAAATTTAACGGTGTATTAACCTGTCACTAACGTTCCTTTTCCTACAGAGAGCAAGGAAGATCTAATAAACGATACTCCGGCTGCAGCGAGGCTGACCAAGTATCCCGACAACCTGAATCTTAAAGACTTGTCCTACTTTATGTTGGCCCCCACCCTTTGTTATGAGTTGAATTACCCCCGCACTGCACGGTTAGTTTTGATTGCATCTGTTTCATTTGTTTTGTGTATCATTTTTAGGTAGGTAAGTAATTAACTTTTATCACTGTGTAAATAAGCGTGCCGAGTACAGTACAATGGGCAATTAAAGTGGGTTAGTCAAACACATAAGTTTCTTCATTATATCTGATCAGGAATTAATATTTCAGTTGTCTGTCCATAAATTACGTCACACATGATTTTTTATCGCTCCCGTTGTCCTTGCCCCCTATTGCGTCGCTTGGATTTCATCGCTGGGCCTGCGCTGCGCTCATGGCTATTTTCTTAGCAAATAGCACCTCTTGTTAAAGCTCTTACAGCTGAAGCTGAGGCCCTACCACGAGCTCTTAAAGCGATCCATTTGACGCCCTAAATTGAACTGTTAAAGGGATAGAGCTATAAGGGGTGTATAGATATATATCTCCATCTCTCGCATGCCTGACATGTCTTATGGCCCTGATCTTAATTTTGAGACTCACTCTATAGTGTGACGTCATATATTTTACGTCTACAAATGATTAAATTAAAACTGCAACTAATTATTTTTTTCGGCTTTAGGATCAGTCATAAAAATTTTGTCAATCCTCCCTTATACTTATTTTTTTTTTATATTTGCTTCAGATTGTTACTTGACGGTTAGAAAGTAGGTACCTACTTAAAACTATGTTAATAATAATATCTAATTTACACATAAAATTGTCTATTTAAATTAAAAAATAAGGAAATTAAGGGTTAATTTACGACGTTATTTATGGGTTGCCCCCCTATTTCGATCCTATGTACCTACATATGTTGGGAGAAACCACGAGAAAAATAACAATGTTTACCGACTTTCGTTCCTGACTGTACCCACTCGAAATATTCATTAGGAGTGAGACCAGGGCAATCAACTCACGTTTTCTTCAAAGAAAACGTGGACGAGGTTCACGTGCACTGTAAGCGTGACATCTTCACGATCCTTACTGCTCATATCTAGATATTTTACGGATCACGTGTGCTTTTTATTTTGCGCTTGTCATAATTTGACTGATCACTGAACATTATTTGGAATTATGAAGTAAAAGTCAGTATTCGCATCGCTCTGGATGACGTCAAGGAATGTCAAGGCGAAGGCTGCTGGTCCACTAGAGATGTGCTATGTAGCTATGCTACGAAGGTGTGCTAGCTACGTTGTGTTTCTACTGATAATGAGCGGTGTGATTAAAACGTGCTATGAGATGCGCATATGATATGCGCAAAGTAGCCACGCGAAGAAGTTAAACAGCTCGAGCTATGCAATGTATATATAGTAGGGTATCAAAGATTGAAACCAATTATAGCAGGCATCCTGCCATATAAAAATCATAGTTTAATGCGTTTCCACCCGCGTTAAGCTATCTATATGCACCAACGAATATGGTGGATATCAAACGCATCGGCAAGGCGACTGTTCTGTTCAAGTACACATTTTTGTGGTTCACTCGAGTAGAACGCAAATCCACGTGAGACAATAGCTTTTTAATTGAGTCTAATTACGGCACACGAAAGGTTAACAAACGATAATGATATATTATGTATCCTTTGCTCAATATTTTGTATGTTGAGCGCATGTTAGGCTAGATCAAGTACCAAACAATCTTTAATATTTATCGATACAATCATCATCATCATTCAGGTATATATTATCCTTTCAGAATCCGTAAGAGGTTTGTAATCAAAAGAGTGTTAGAGCTGTTCTTCGGTATAAACCTGGCTCTGGCCTTATTCCAACAATGGATGATACCTACCATCACCAATTCCGTGGAGACTTTCGCAAAGATGGACCCTGTAAGGATTACAGAAAGATTACTCAAATTAGCGGTGAGTGTTGATGGTTTTTGCACTTGCGTCGATTTAAGGCTACAAATGGATTACCTGACTGTCCGTAACCCAGTTATCCTAGTCTCACTTTGTACTTCTTTAGAATGTAATAATACCTAGTACCTCCATCACTGACTGTTTTGCGCTAACTTTTTTTGTGTCGTGTGTTGGTACCATATAAAAAGACTGTAAGTGTAAAGATTAGGTACGTGTGTAGCTGATGGTTGAACTGATGCTGGTCGGGAAAATATTCGCATCTTTATAGAAAGACTGGACCGATTCGAAACTGAATAGCTGCCCACGCAAGTACACATGGTCGCGGAAAGTGCACGAGATTTGACGATAGACGTTCTGGCAAGACGTCAAAAGATTTATATTTTGTAGTCGGACATAAAGAAAGATATTAGATAGAAATTTATCTTTTGGCGCTCTTTAAGAACTACTTGCGCAATATAAGCTAAACCCATTATGAGGTTCCACAGTCACATGGCTCGTGATCAACTTGGTCACGAGCAAATGCTATTGTAGTAAGTGTGCAAATAGCTCCTGTGGGTCGGTAAACCTCGCTAGTATACCTAACAAAACACCTGAATCTTCTCCCGACCTTCATGATTCTTACTCGACTTTTGGCGATACCCTAAACTTATTGTTACATTTCCAGGTGCCGAATCATCTCCTATGGCTCTGCTTTTTCTACTTAAGCTTCCATTCGTTCCTGAACCTGATGGGTGAGCTGCTGCAGTTTGCAGACCGCAAGTTCTACGCCGATTGGTGGAACGCCAACAACATATCTGTTTTCTGGAGCACCTGGAACATGCCAGTGCACATGTGGGCTGTCAGACACGTGTACAAACCCATCACCGAACTCGGGTTCAGCAAATTTAACGCCAGCATCGTTGTGTTTGCTATATCTGCGCTGTTTCATGAATATTTGGTGAGTGTTTTATTATTTATCATCATTATTGTATAGGTATACAAATATTGAAAAAAATGAGCGCAATAGTGGGCCAGATTGTCGCAGGGTTATATAAGTAGCTCTTCAGGTTTTTGTCAACATTATTTTTTTAGATATAAGTGAAGCCATATTAACTAACGCTAAATGTATCGTTACAGGTGAGTGTGCCACTTCAAATGTTCAGAATCTGGGCGTTCTTGGGTATGATGGCCCAACCACCGCTCGCGATCATCTCTCGCCAAGCCGAGCTCAAGCTTGGGCCGCGCTGGGGTAACTTAATAGTGTGGAGCTCTCTAATCCTTGGCCAACCACTTGCCATCATGATGTATTACCATGACTACGCCATGTTGCATTTTAAACCGGTACAAGAAGTGCCGTAATCTTTCTTCCATTTTTAGGGAGGTACTCACGGACAAAAGAATTGTGCCATTTTAATATAAATTGAAACATAAGTCTCGAATGATGCTATAGTAGTGTCAAGATTTTGAAGCAATAAATCAGGCTGTAACCATATTTTAAAAGTGTAATCCTATAATTATAAAAAAAGTAAATTTTAAAAGTGGTGCAAGACTTTTTTCAGTGTACATTTGGGTTATTTAGAATTTTATAAATATTTTACATGTATATGTAGTGAGATAAGGATACAATTTTTTTTCATTGGTGCAATAGTCAAGAATTTGCCAAAAGTTCAAAATGCAAACTTAGTCATTAAGAATATTTTTTATATTATGGTAAGCCTGAAATGATTTTTATTGAAAGTCGTGCGAAATGTTTGATAGCTTATTTATGTTGAAAATGAACACTTTCCTGACTTGTGGTGTAGGTGGTCAGTGAATTAGTTTGTAGAACGTGGGGCTATTAATTAGGCACATACATTTTTTAATTCTTCAATTAATTTATAGCATTTTAAGGAAGACTGAATGCGCCTCATTGGTGCTACATGTTACATTGTGATATGAAGGCCATGTCTTGAACAAAAACAAATAGAATTTTTGTTTCCGAATTCCTATAAATTATTAATTTTTTATTATTATTTATATACTCGTTTAGTTTTGCATGTTGATACGGAATTATACACAGTACAATTTATTACAATTAAGGAACTCTTTATGTAAATGAATTCTTATGGGTGAGGTTATAATGTAGATTTTTGAGAGAATGTTTTACAAATATTTATTAATGTTATTGTGCAACAATTTTCGTTGTTATGAAAATCACATTTATGAAACACAATTATACAAGGCATTTAATTAAATTTGTTATGATTACATTTATATGATACGATATATAGTATTATTATGTTTATATATTTTTATAATTTTTATATAAATAAAGAAATTTTGAATGTTACAGCAGTATTTTATTTAAGTAATTGATTGTCAAGGTTAACACTCGTTGAGTGTCGAGACATTTGGCACATAATTGTAGTTGAGAAGCTAGTGGTAACAGTAACAAAAATACCAGCACGGAAACGTGACTGATCTTATAATAGTGCACATGTGTATAAGCACGTGACGGTGGGTAGAGCTGTATACACGCTCTCGAACAAATATAAATATTTGTGATGACCTTGATTATGTCCGGACTGCGGTACGGTGATTATAATTGATAACACATTAGTTGTGAGTGCGACGCGCGTTCACTTCTCAACCTTTGACGCGACGGGCATGTGCAGAGGCTGATGAACCGTTATCAGATTGCCTTGAACGCTAATACGTATTAGGATGATCTAAACATGACATATTTTTATGACGTCGTTACTTTATTCTCGTATGTGTAATTGAAGCGAGACCCAAATGTGCAAATGACTGGAAGCAAGGTCTCGCAAACATAACTTCCCAATTTATAAATAATTTAGATCAAAATGCACTAAATCCAATCGACTGTCAGACGGAAAATCCTGGTCTGGAATTTTACAATAGAATTTATTACTAAGTAGTAGGATAAATAAATAATTACATTTTCAGTAGGTCAAAGCAACAAATACGCCCGTGCAGAGCCACCTGTTGTGTTGCGCTTGAACTAAAACCGAGTTTGGGTGCTTCGCAGTTTAACAACCGCTTAACCGCTGCCGCGTTGTTTGATACGCTGAAAAAAGCGATACAGCAGTTTTTCAAGTCCTTTGGTAGGTGTCGCTGTCGTCGACAGTTGAAAACGTGATGTTGTTGATTGGGGATGTTTCACGATGGTGATTTTATGATATGAAGCTCGTTTGCAGTCTTCTGTGTGTTCATAATTGCATTTTTGGAAACTTCCATTTGGGATCCACGAAAGTCGACCCTAGAAAAGTAGAAACTTTGATAATGTGTACATAAATATCACATCTGTGTTCTGGGGCTTTACTTAGGCTTAATTAGTTGTGGTTTATCTTAAAACAGCCGTCCCGAGGTGTAGATTAGGTATTTATACACACAACAAACCATCCAATATAATCAAATCCAATTTTTCTACAAAACATCTAGGTAGTCATGTTTACAAACAGACTACGAGGAAAATGTGCAAAGGCGAATCATAGTTGGTACAACAAGAAAAAACCACCTAAACCTGTTTTGGCTCTAAACTGGTCAGCTAAAAATTAGAATTCGTTTATTAAGAAATGATATGAAGTGCAAATTACGTCGCGTAGGTATCTAAATTTGTAGGTACATACTTGTACCTACAAACATTCTTCGTCAATATTTTTTTAACTATTGGTGCTTTGTTTAGGAGTTAGCGGATAAACAGACAGATATAGATGCAGATTTCAGAAATTGTATTGATAATTAGAAGCATGTTCCTATTTAGATGGGTAACATTCCAGAGATGAGTCAAACAGCAGGGCAAGCAGTCGGCGGCCTACGGGTTGAATTCACCGTAGACAGCACGACAGTATGTAGGAACCTACGTCCAATTCTACCAGTAAGTTTACTCGGTACTTTCCTATGTAGGTACTATACATATAGTTGGTTCAATACGAGGCTTATTAGTAAAACTGACAATCGACCTTCAAAAATGGCAATCGACCTTCAATGCGCAGTAAATCTATGACGGCAATTTTGATTCAACTTATTTTTCATTTGTTTACTATATATGCATAACTCAAAGTTTTATGAAGTGCGCTATCACTGGCGCCCTATTTAGCTTGATTCTGATCAACTAACAAATAAAAAGTGAAAAAAAAAACTGGGCAATTGCAAGTCACACTCGCACATTGAGGGTTCCGCACAACGAATCGAGTTTCGAAGCTTTATTCGAATCGAAAAAAAAGTATTTTTTGTGACCCGCATTATGCAGTTTTTGAGACCATACTTCACGCCAATTTTCAAGGTTCTAGGTCAACGGGAGTAAGTGCTCGTATCTTTTTCCGTAAACTTAGAAGTTAGATTTTTTCACAGCTTCAAAGGGTCGCAGGTTTGAGTACCTATATGGTTTAAATTTTAAGTCCACATATTCCCGAGATAAAGGGTCTTGACAGACAGACAAACGGAATACAAAGCTTTTTCCTTTTGAGGTACAGAATAACAGAACTCAAAAAATGGTGATATTTTTATCTGTAACTGCATAGAGTCTTTCGATTATAGAAAGGTTAGTTGCCTTCTTGATTAGATTTTTTTTTTGTTGATGACAAAATCTTCAATGACTTAGGTAGGTACAAAAGAACATGATCAAATGAGTCTGATATGAATTTACGATAAGTATGATATCCATGATAATTATGAAAACTATAAACTGGACTCCTAAAAATTCCTTCTAATAACACACAGAAAACGTGACTCAGTTGTACTGAAAGATTAACTTACGAGAGTGAGTACTTAAGGTGAAACTTACGAGACTGATCTAAAATAAAACTTCAGATTTCACTAAACTTTCCACATTTCCATTCTACAAATCTGAATTTAGGACGTTTGTAGTTTAGAAAAGCGGATCGTCGTCCTATTGAGTCGGCGAGGGCGCGGAATCAATTGATGAAGAGGCTGCGATAGCGGGCGCGAACGTGTCCCGCCTCTGGGAGACAAGCTCTTAGGACCCAACCCCGCGCCAGCCAGTCTTATCACAGTTCCTGTTGCGCGTGATAACAATGCCAGGTGGTACTTACAAGTTTTAGGGTGTTTGTCGTATCGTGTGGTTTTGAGTTCCTTTTATCATCTGAAACCTGCCCAGGGGCCTCAAAGGCGAGATCCACAAGCACACACGTATTCAAAGCACATGAGACGCTAATGAAAATCTAAGGTTTCATCTAAGTGAAAATAAGTTATGTCAGATCGCTCTGGGATCTAATATTTTTAATAGATACCATACAGATTTCAGCACGCAAGCGGGATTGTCCGTACTTTTTATACAAGTATTTATTGCAATGCGTGGAATACGCACGTGGAATGCGGGGCGTGATATTGGGCTGCAGCCCCGCATGCGGAGCAATTCCACATGTGTGATGAAATCCGCTCGATATTAAAACCAACCTTAAGCGGGTTGCGGAGAGAGCACAGATTAGAGAGAGATATGGGAGAGTTTATATTTTTCTTAAAACTTTGCCTCTCTCTAAGAATTAATTCTGTATCGTGGGTGCGATCACAAACATTTTAAGTCACATACACAACATACCCAGACAAACATTGGAGTCTCAAGGAGTTGTCAGCAAATGGAGAGGCCCAACTGTAGGGCCGCAGCCTACTGCGGCCTTGGTCCGGTTTCTGTAAGGGAGGTCCGACCCCGGTATGAAGGCTAAGAAGGAACGGGGTGGGTCGTTTAGTCAGTAACAGTCTGACACTGTTTCCCGCTCCGCCTAAGGATTCGTCATTAGATGATTTTTCCCCCAATAAAAAAAACTTATCTTGACAACCTATATGTAGATCATACGAACATTTGTTCCGTGCGAAAATCGAACTCGCGATCCGCAGTGCTTTAGCCAATTGCTAGACCACTGCGCCAACCGAACCGGTTGCGATTGCGATTGTGTGTCGTGAATGTCGTGATTTGATTAATAGAATTTTAGTCTACCTAGTAGTATATATAAAAAATTATTAGTATAAAAAAAAAAATATTGGCTGTTCGTTAGTCTCACTGAAACTCGATAACGGCTAGACCGATTTGGCCAATTTTGGTCTTGAAATGTTCGTTATAGCTCAGAGAAGGTTTAAACGGTGAGAATGAAAAATATAAATTGGCGACACGAAGTTTGCCGGGATAATATTTTTAGTAAAATATTTTTCAATAAATATAGGTACTTACCTACTCGAAAACTGCTTTATCCCACTGCGATTAGGTGCAACATGGTTTACTAGGTATACCGCTCGCATATTTTTTATAAAATTTATTAAGGTTAGTGCTTTTTTCATTCCTATTTTTTCGGAGTCAAGGTGATTTTTTTTTTAAGCATAGAGTAGGATATTTTTAAGGTTTTATTATTTAATGAAAATTTAAATTGTATTTTTGACCAGAATATACACTGTTAAATTTTAGTCGTTTTAATCCCTTGGAGGATCGATTCAGTACATGAAACACTATCGATTGGTAAAGTTAGAATGAAAAAACAAAGTACTTTTTTTTAAAACTCGAATTAATTTACGCATGTTCTAAATTGATTTCTTTAAGTAAACGTTAGCTAGGCGAGTTCAATGACCTGTAGGTAATTAGTACGCAACGATCGATAACTACCTACAAGGTCAATGACTCGTTTACTTAAAGAAATTAATTTCGTAAATGCGTATATCAATAAGAGATTTAGAAAAAAAGTACTTTATTTTTTTATTTTATCTACACAAATCGATAGTGTTTCATGTACTGGATCGACCCTCTTCGGGATTAAAACGACTAAAATTTAACGGTGTATATCATAAATTAATGATTATTTACACAATAATTGCAATGTCATAATTTTTGTCGTCAATTGTCGTTAGAAAACCATGATATTATAATATTGACTAAGACATGGTTGAATGGTAGTGTTCTGAATGCGGAGTTATTTGACGATAGGTATACCTATATATATAGACGAGATAGAGACGGTCGGAAAAAGGATGAAGAGGGTGTGTTGATCGCTGTGTTAAAAAAAAAAAACTCGAACCGTATGATACAATGGGAGAGTCAGTGCGAGGATCTCTGGGTAGTTATAGAGGTACCGTTTATGAAACCTATTCGTCAAATGGCTCTATGTGCTGTGTATTTACCACCCCCGTCACACGTGGTACATTAGACCATTTTTTGGATGATGGTAATTTGGTACTTGAGCGTTCAGGCTTGCACGCCTGTATTGTTGGTGACTTTAATCTAGGTAACATCAAGTGGAAGTTGTTAAATGACTCAGTGAAGAACTATTCTCCTCCTGGGTTTAGATACTGATTGATTTTACTCACATGCACAAATTAGAGCAAATTAATGATAATGCAAATGTTCCTGGACGTATATTAGATCTTGTTTTAACCAACTTACCCTCTAGTAGCGTAACTGCAGCTCTTAATCCCCTCAGTACTGTTGATGTTCTCCACCCTCCAATCGAGATCATACTAAGATCATGTAAAGAGGCCTGGCTTCCATACAACTCTCAGAATAAAAGGCCTAACTTTTTTAAACTGGATTACGTAAAAATTTGCCATGATCTGGATAGTGTAGAAAGGAATTTTGTATTTCTTTCACTTTTTTTTATTCCTGGCTGAAATCTTACTTGGAGAATCGAACATGCTTTGTTGCAGTCAATGGCTTCCAATCATCTGCCTATGTGGCCACTTCGGGTGTGCCTCAGGGCTCGCATGTCGGTCCGGTTGCGTTTAATGTATTCGCTAATGATGTCCCACACTGCATCAAATTCTCAGAATGTTTTATGTATGCAGATGATCTGAAGTTTGCCAGGGTTATTGAGTGTAACGAAGATACTGAATTACTTCAGAACGATGTCGATTCGTTGGTTCAATGGTGTAGCGATAATGGAATGACATTAAACGTTAAAAAGTGTTTCCATGTGAAGTACACCCGGAAAAAGAAAGTAACAGATAGTGTATACCATGTGGGCGCTGATGTTATCCAAGAGGTGGCTCAACTGAGAGATTTGGGCGTGATTTTCGATAGTGCACTGACATTCGTACCTCACATCGAAAATGTAATAAGTAGGGCTTCTAAAATGCTTGGTTTCGTCATTAGGAATGTTGCTGGTTTTAGACGTAGTAGAACCAAGATTTTGTTATACAACAGTATTGTTCGAAGCATCTTGGACTACTGCAGCACTATCTGGAGACCTCACTATGCTACGCACAGTCTAAGATTAGAGCGGTTACAAAAGAGATTCCTATGGCATCTGGCGGTATCGCTAAAAGAAAGCAGTCGTATGACGCCAGGCTTTTTCATTTTAGGATGGTATCGTTGGAGAAACGCAGAAAAATCGCTGATCTTATTTTCTTATATAATATACTCCGTGGTAAAATTGACTGTCCCCAATTACTGAGTAAGTTTCGTTTTCGATCTCCTGCTAGACTCCCTCGTGCTCCTGTTACGCCTTTGTACTCTCCTCCCCGTAGAACAGTACTTGGCACAAGCTCTGTCGTCCCGCGACTTTGTAAATTGTTAAACGGTTGTAGTGACCTTATCGATGTGCATTTTGATTCGTTTGGCCAGTTCCACAGAACAATTAGTAGCTCTTTATGTTTATGATTATGTCTCACATCCTTTGTGTTATTTTTTAATTGAATTATTTTGTATAAAGTGAGTTTAATTACGAATTTTATTTGTATTTCTATTTCGTTTTTGATCTTTTATATGTATAGTATGTTTTTAATTTGATTTGCTTATTTAATTTTAATTTTAATCTGTAATATTTATGCAAATATATTGTTTTAATTTAATTAATAATATAGTTGTACATTAATTAATTAATATTAATTGTAAATTTTATGATTTTAGCACAGTTATTACTTTTATGGGGCATGCGGTGCTAACCTATAAGAAATTGTAACACTAACCTAGTATTTAGTTTCTTTTTTTTATATATGTTACAGTGAATACAATTGTTGGTTGGCCAATAAAAATAAATAAATAAATATTGGGTGCACACAACGAGCAAAAAATTATTGTCAGACGAGGTATTTCTGGTCATGGTTTTGTCAGAGAAAGCATTTCTTATGTTGGAGTTTTATATTGGAGTGTATTGAAAAACGTCGTTTGATACCCGTGTAAATTTGTCACTGCATCCTTCGACTCCATAACACACTCGTCTACGGGTCGTGCGAATTCCGCCTCGGTCGCAATGACAAACTTTCTGTACGTATCCAAATGTACTATTACCAAGTTCTATAATTTTGATACCTTATAAATTCATGCGATATAAGACAAATTATTACGTTAGTAATCAAGTTTATTTCTCATATTCTGTTCAGAAACATAATGAATTAAATATATATAATTACAAATTTAAATTAATTGTAAATTTTATGAAAATCCCTGGCCACAATATTATTGTAAAAAAACTAGTTTATCGTATCAGGCTGGGCGCGAGACGTCCCCTACGAGGCACGGGTCGACCCTCACGAGGCAAGAAACAGACCAGAGCAGATTTTAATGCTATTCTTTTTATTTTGTATTTCTACTGAGGTACGGTACAATTAACGATTTTTCTTTATTTCTCGAGTCGTAAGTGTATTGAAAAACTTCGTTTGATACACGTACAAATTTGTCACTGCAGCCCTTGGCTCCAAAACACACTCGCCTACGGCTCGTTCGAATTCGGCCTCGGTCGCAATGAAAAACTTTGTGCACTTGTATCAAAATATACTATTTCATAATGATAAGTTTAACATATTTTATCATTTTTATGTCAACTGTCTACAACTTGTTTTCTAAATTTCTATTTACTAGACAAATAAATGTCATCCTCGTCCAAATCGGTCTTCTGATACCTTCTTGAATTTTTTTTCTAAATAGAATATAATGCTTTGATTAGCCATTTATAGACGTGACGTAAAATAACGCGCTCACCCACTTTTCCTTCGAAACGTAAAACAAAACGGAAAAAGTAATGTGTTCTTATACGTTTGTACTATTACTTATTCTGTGCTAGAGGTTTAAGTTAGGTACTACAAGGAAAGTGACTGGTGGCTCTCATATGCTAAAAAAACAACTGCTCCCGGCCTGGGAATCGAAACTAGAACCGATATTCTATTAACCATGCTCCCTAAGAGGCACATAATAAGGTACTTTAGGTATCATGATCAAAACTCAGCATGAGCAGAATGATAATCAAATAGCTGGCAGTGTTTCGCCATTGTTTGATTTGATGAAATAATTGATGTACGCAGTTTCAAAGTGGGCAATTAACAAAGCTAGGCCAAACAGAAGTGGGATACGTGTTAGCTTCGGGTTAATCATGTGATAACATTTGCGGGAGAGGGTTGCGGGTTGCGGGCTGCAGGAGCGACTAACAATGTTGACCGTGGAGAGCAAACAGCGGCGGCGGCGTCAGCTCACGGCCCGCCGCACCCGCTCCGCACTGCCGGCGCCCACAGTGCCGCAACCCTATCCTGACTAACTTGATATTATGCTACAGACCTATGGAAAATGGATCTTCCAGAATTTTCTCCCAATAAATAAATCTATGTGCCAATCTAACTAAGAATATTTCGTTTTCAGTGTTGAGTAAAAATAAGTAACTAAGTGGAATGGGTGCATCTATAGTTTTCTCGACCTCGACCGAAAAATTGGTAACTTTTTATTTATTTTATATCAAACTGAAAGTGATTCACTTATGAAAAAAAAAACATAACAAATTCTGTGTACGTGAAAATTTGAACTAGCTTCTGCCAGCGACTTCGTCCGCTTGATTGTAAAACGTGTACCCGTAGTCATGTTATTACTTATGTCATTACTTAGAAATAAAGTCTAGCGTTCTACTGATGATAGAATTACGAAAAAATATACCTATGTATAAGTGCCGAAATGGTATAAATCAGATTATTGCTCGTCCAGCTTCAAAGCAAACCTTTGATTCTGTGCGTTGTGTGCGAGTGGTTTTTACGTTAAAGCGGTCATAACGTTTACCGCGTTTGGCTCTCTGATTGGCCAAGAACTCGGAGCGGGCCAATCGGAGCGCCGAACGTGATAAACGTGCCGATCGCGTTAACGTAAAAATAACTCGCACTAGGCACTCGTTTAATTATCATCAAAATTTTTTAAATACCCAACTAAACTTACCGACATTCATACAAAACAAAACACTCGTACTTGCAAAAATCCTCGTAAGCATTTAACCTTGTAACTTGAATACAAATTATAACCCATTGTCTTGTAATAACAAGCGCATCGTTTCAATTATTAAGGGGTAAGGAAGGGGTTGAATGTTTAGAGTGGCAGGTCACGCTTGCCCAGTGATTACATGTAATTCGCGATTATGCTCGATTCGAGCCCACCCCTAGCCCCGCGGGCCGCCACGCGTGAAATCACTTTGTTCTACAGTTAGCCTCCTCGCTGCCCTGCTTCAAATTAATTAATTGGATATGATAATTCATATAAAACAAGAAGATATCTGTTTCCGTTAGATATTTAGGTACTTAGTTTTTTTTTTTGTCATATCAACATCTGTGTTTAAAAAAGTTGTACACAAAATATTTATGAAATTACAGATAAATGTTATTATAATCATCCATACTTTATTTTTTCTAGTTCGTCCAGCTTCGTACAAGAGTTCTGAATCTTTAAAATATTTAAGATTTTTTATATTATATAGGTATGCATATATTAATATAGGTACAGTGTCCATTGATGAAAAATTTCGTGTAAATCAGTTTAGGAGTTTTTGAGTTTATCGCGAACAACGATCAACACGCGATTGATGAATTGGTTTTATAATATCTAAGGAGGCCATTATTATAAAAGCGATTGTGAGTTTGTATATATATTACACCAACATGCATTTTTTTTATATACGTCAGTGCCACAGAAAGGGACAAAGTATTATAGGTGTCAGTTGATCTACAAAAACAAGTACTATTCTCGAGCGAAGTGAGTAAGAACTACTATCTGCAAAATTCAGTGTAACGTGCAAAGATAACAATAAACTTACCTGTGTGAAGCGCAACTAGCCTCGTGTAGCGGGAGCACTATCGCCGTAGCGCCGCTACGGAAACATGTAAGGTGTAGCACAGCTGCTACGAATTTTTGGCATCGACGTCAAGGACGGTTTTGTTACCAAAAAAACCCTTTTTGTCGAAATTAAATTAACTAGACATGTAGATATTTTATGTATCTATCTATGTACGAGCATATCTTATCATCCTTCTTTATATAATTTAGAGAAAACATATACATAAATAGTATGCAAATCTGCAAATATACATACGTGATATCCATTCTATTCGCTAGTATACAGAACCTACTGAAGTACACGTATATTTCGTAATGTATGTCATGTTATTATTATATTATGTTATGATATTATCCTAGTATTAGCGAACTTATGTCAGTGAAAATAAAGGCTGTATGAGTATGCGCGCGTCGCGAAACGTCATTGGGTCGGAGGGCGGAGTTTCGCGCCGCCCTGTGCCGCGGCGGCAGTCCGCTCCAGGCCGGCGTGCGCCCCGCACGGCCCCATGGTGGAACACGCGCTCGTCGACTGCTCCCAGGCGAGCGCCATGCAGACTCTGCCCCCGCAACCACATCGCGATGGCGAGGAAGACCAGCTCGCCGACGAATACGTGCAAAACTTTGAGCTCGACCACCTCGAGGACCACAATGTTGTGAAACGCGAACCCCTACGTACTGGCTGGCAAGAGATGGTTGAAGCTCCACCTGCGTGTGCCCGCGCGTGCCGACCGTGGCCCGACGCGGGTCCGTACCCTCAGCCTCACGTGGCTATCGCTGTGGACCCCAGCACGCCTCCGGAGACGCCGCCAGCGCCTGTGGGACGAAGTCCTTGCCGCGCGGCATTGGTTGACGACGTCCTTTGGCTACCACACATGCGAGAGCCGCTCGACATGCGTACAGTACCTTGCGGCAGTTTTGAAGACTGGGATCGCCGCGAGTGGCGCGAGGATCACCACATGCAACAGGTCGCGCTGCGCCCTGCCAGCTCCTGCTCAGCGATGTCCCCGCGAACCGGCCCACATCCATCCTATCAGCCTTCGTCCTGTGGCGATGATCTTATAAGTGATGATTTACTTATGACATTGAGCGTGCGAGAACTCAACAAACGGCTCCATGGTTTCCCCAGAGAAGACGTAACACGACTGAAGCAGAAAAGGCGCACACTAAAAAACCGCGGCTACGCGCAAAACTGTCGCAGTAAACGTTTGCAACAGAGACAAGAGCTGGAGCTGACGAACCGGTCGCTGCAGGACGAACTGCACGTGCTGCAGCTGCAGGTGGCGCGCGTGACGCACGAGCGCGACGTGCTCAAGCAGCGGCTGGCGCTGGCGGCGCGCGAGCACGCCGTGCCGCACGCGCCGCCCACGCCGCACTCCTCCCCCGAGTTCTTCTCGGAGCTGTGACGGCAGGGCGCGGCGCCGCGGCCCGGCGCCTCCGCCGCCGCCTCGTCCTGCGCCTGGCAGCGCTACTGAGCCCCCGCCGCTGCTCTCCGGACCGCAGGGGGCTCACAGGGCCGACTCTCGTGCTTTTGTTAAGTTTGAAATGTAATTATCATCAGTTCCAGTTCTAAAGTTTCTTTTTATTAAGGTGGAACAATGTAGCCGTCACCCCGTCGTCGGGGGCGGCTCGCAAGCACCGTGTTAAATATAATGGTTGTGTCGTAAGATATGCATAGCTTCGTTAATCTATATGTATTATTAAAATTAAAATATATGTATAAGTTAAACGAGTCATGAACACTGATTAATCGAATAATTGTAAATAGAAACATAAATGACGAATATTAAGTATAGGAGGATTTGTGTTTTCCTAATAAAATATTTCTGAAAATATTCTTTTATTCATTTGATTAAGTAATGAGATTCAAATAGTGTACAGACCCATAAGTCCAAGCAAAGGGACAAAAATGTTGGGACTTACTCAATCATTGTATCGTATTTAATTGAAATTGTAATATAAAGACTTTACACACATTTGACTATTTTTATCAATGACTAGAAGATTACTTTCAATGTGGCTGACACGTGTAATATCGAACACATACTCATACACACGCACTGGTTTTCAAGTGATTTTCTGACTTAGTTATGCTTATTGATATGAGCAAGATTTGATCTTAAAAGTCATCGCCAAAAAACGAAAATACTAAATTAATTTAACTTTAAAAAATAATCATTCGTAATTTCTCACAGTCTGCTAGAGTTGAAGTAATTTTGTTTTCGTAACTGCATTTATAAGTAGATACCTAATAAATAAAGGAATGGGATGTAATATAATATGCAGGTACGGTTGTATACTCAATCTAGATACTGAATTATAACTAGCAAGAAGGATATTGGCTTCAAATATACGATACTAATATAATATAATTTTATGAAGTTTTATTTTCCATAGACGAATACGCCACAGATCATTTGTTTAGACGAATACGCCACAAATCACTTAACATTAAAAAAAAATCAGCTAGGTGAAATTTTTGAATTATTTCATTCAAGTTAAACTCGCTCACTATTAAAGATAGGTTTGCTTTGTTTTCATGATAACTTTGGTAATCTTGTAGAACGCAATATAACCCTATTTTAATAGGGGTAGGCACAGAAGCTGAAGACGTTATTAGGTTGTTGAAGTAACATAGAATCTTGCTTGTCTAAGTATTACCTTGAACTAGCATTTCTTCTGACTTCGCTATCGTTGTTTGTTTTACAGGAACTGAGCTAAAAAGTTGCCTTGAACTATATCCGATGAAGTAGACGTAATCACAATTAGGTAGTGTAATCATTTTAGCGTTTCGGATTCGAAGATTTCTTTTAACAAACATTTAAAGTTCTTTATAATAATAGTTTATATTAGGTTCTTATATTTTAAAAGGCCCACTTCTGAATTGAGCATTTCCATGGTATTCAGTCAATGGTATAAAGTCAGTTAAAGGAGAGTTTGACGCATCGTATTTATCAGGGCCGTTTTATCCATTAGGCAATGTAGGCAACTGCCTAGGGGCCCCGCAAGGTTCAGGGGCCCCGCGCTTCAGAAAAAACATAGACTATGTTTCATAAACTGTAACAAAATAATTTGAAATTTCGATGACATGACATTTAACTAGCCGTTTGCCAAACTATATACAGTAAAAACCTATATAGTAAAAAAATGCGTTATTATGAATAGTGTTAGACACAAAATATATTAAGAAGTAGAAGTTAAAGGGTAAGGGGGCCCCGAGACGTGCATTGCCTAGGGGCCCCGACATGCATAAGCCGGCTCTGGTATTTATTTATTCTTAAACTAGAAATTGATGGTTAGTAATCTATGACGGTCTATTTATAGGACTACTCATTTATATCTTACGATAGTTAGTCAAGATATGGTTATCTACATCATGTCTTTTGAAAATCTAATGAAAATATTCATAACTGTAAGCATCACTAAATAGTATAAAACAAAGTCGCTCCTCGCTGTCTGTTCGTATGTACCTATGCTTAGATCTTTAAAACTACGCAACGGATCTTGAAGCGGTTTTTTTGTAATAGGTAGAGTGATGCAAGAGAAAAGTTTATAAGTATAATACATGCATAATATATTTAATATCAGCAATGTACCCGTGCAAAGCTGGGGCGGGTCACTAGTGTATCATAAAATCATCTAAATGTTACGTGAATTATTTCGTGTCGATTCAACTAAATCATAATAAGTTAGAGTCCAATGACTCCTGTTAGTAACAATTGTGCAACATCAGGGTTTGCGACGCCATCCGTCGCGGACATCGATTGCTCAACACTTGCAAGAAATTGAGGTCGTCACGGTAGGTAAGAGTGCATTGTTTATATTCATATTATAACAACGCAAATTTTATTTCTACAGACGTAAAATTATTGATTCTTGTTCTGTTCTTTAAAATAATGTCACTATGTATTTTATTTTTTATCCTCACCGGTAAGCAGTGATGCAATCGATGATGATGAGGCGCACTAGTTTATTAAGAGCCTATTTATACTCTAGCATCGAAGACAGCTAAATTATAATCAGAGACGAAGACCGTAGAAGGCAGATTGTTCCAGACCTTCAATATATTTGATATTGCTTAGATATATCATCACCTGGACCTTGACCGACCTGGAAAGAGGTGGTGAGATGACCTAGACGCCTACCGCAACGGCTGATTCCAGGTGGCTCGAGACAACAACACCTGGAAGGTTTTGAGGAAGACCTTTTCCCAGCTGTGGGAAAGTTTTTCTTATAGCGGTGATGACCCAAAGAATAATATGTATTTTAGAACAAAACTTACTTTGTTATTTCTTGAGGTGGGAAATCAGCTAATAACGTCTCTCGCTCTAAACTGGAGCAAGATGGAGTGTCATACTTTTACTGACTACCTGTGTTCGTCAGTTACCTTTAGAATACTATGTAGCCTACTGTGTCTACTTGTATAGGTTTTACTATAAAAGTAAAATTTTCAATTAACTGTGGGGTATTTTTTGCACGTGCCACATAAGAGTAAACAACAATATTATGTGAAGTTTTGGATAGATAACACTAGTTATACAATACATACATAATATCTATTTCAAATTACAGCTATCACAATTTTATTGAGGACTTTGAATCACTCTTACGTAAAGCAATGTTGATCATAACGTAAACAACATACATTGTTGCAGTTTCCAATCTAACGCGTGTTAATCTGTTTTAATTGGTTATCTCATTGGTTGGTTAACATAGATCGTTGAACCCAGAACGGGTTCGATTTCTAAGGTGTGTTAAGTTACTGGGGTCACAAGTGGACCCCGGGGCAAGCATAAGCAAGGAACAGCAGTGGATTGATTGACAGCTGATGTCATTGGTTTATTTTTCCACTTGAAAAAGTGTGTAAAGTTTAATTGCGTATTTTTTTATTAGATACTAGCGACCCGTCCCAGCTTCGCTCGAGTGCAATGGTGATATTAAACATATAGTATTATACATATGAACCTTGCTTTTGAATCAAGAGTGATTCAACAGTGCAACGAATTCAAATAAAAAAAACCGCATCAGAATTCGTTGCGTAGTTTTAAAGATCGAATCATAGATATGGACGGCGGGAACCGACTTTGTTTTATACTGATCTGTCAAAGCATTGCATTGCATCAGACTCCTCTCTAGGGGAGGGAATGGGTCATAATCCACCACGCGGGTTCTGTGCAGATTGGTTAATGTCATGCACATGTCTTCGAATTTTTGGTTCTAGGACATGCCGGTTTCCTCATGATGTTTTCCTTCATCGTTTTGAGAACAGTGGTGATGTAATAAATTACACCCGGGGTTTGAACTCGTAACCTGCAACTCTTAAGTCTGGGCCATTACCATTCGGCCACCACTGCTCTTCTTCTTCTCTGAACTGTTAAAGGCTATATAGCGTGTATACCTCTATTACTTTTTCTTGCTTTCACGACACACATTTTAACACTTCCCCGGGGTCTTATTCTTTACCACGATGACTGTTACAATTGTTCGTAGTCTACTGGGGCCCAGGGTCTCTTTATATTCTCGTTCGCACTGGGGCGAAGGGCAAAGAAGGAACGGGGTGGGATCTTTAGTCATTAAGAGTCTGACACTGTTTCCCGCTCCGCTCAAGAGCGGGATTTGTCATTTAATGATTTTTGACCACCGTAAAATAAATAAAAATCCATTTCAATAGCTCCTTTATTTATATATAGGTTCTTTCTTGGATGTCGATGCTAGTAATGGTGAACGCGTTATCGCCATGTGATATATCAAGAGGTATCTCATTTGCGACAAAGATACAATAATCCAAAAACCATGATTTTATAAGAGTGCTTTTTTAAGTTTTAATAATTATCCTAATAATCTTTTCATTTTCTGTCCATTTCCTCAAGAGTCCTATTGTCCTAACTATGAGGCAATTTAGTAAGTTTTTTTACGAAGGTTAATATTAATCTACCATATTAGTTTGGCGTTTGACCACTGTCTCACCTGATAGTAAGAGATGATGAGGCCGATGACGGAGCACGCTTGCTTATACTGCAGAGGACGAAGCCAGTGCCGGCGTGCGCACACCTATTGTCTTTCTGTTATGTCTCTAATTACAGTATTTGAAATTAATCACACCTAATTATTTATTAATCTGATGCAGTAAAATTACATTTTATGTCATAACCTTAATTTTTTATTTATATCGTCCTGATGTGGCTCCTCAATCCTTACGGTCATCTTATTTTTATTGTATCGTCCGATTTGACGGTACCATTGGCCTAGTGGTTGAGCCAGTGGCTGTTGTGCTGCGTGTGACGGATTCGAATCCCACGCAACACTTGTATTGCCTAGATTTATGTATGTGTGAGTTTTGTGTATGTGGGATTAAATTAATGCATACACGATATAAGAGCGACTTTGAATCATAGTGTGGGGCGACTTTTTATAAAACATAAAGTACTGCGGCCCCGGCTAGGCTCGAGCGACGTGTCGACAGTGTGGTGGTTGACAAAGATATTTTTGTATTATACAAACCAGTGCTTAACTGCGATCCCACCTGATAGTAAGCAGTGATGCAATCATTGATGGTGAATCGTAGACTGTAAAGAGGCTTGTTAAGTTGTTTCTTATAACACTTTGGTTTCTTTTTTCGATACTTTTTTATACCGTTGAAAAAAGCAATAAAGTTTTAGTTAAGTAATTAAGTTTTTAGTTTATGGTTTTTACTTTTTTCCATGGCTGTTGATTCCATTTTATAGTTAAAAAAAACTTATAGGTAGTGTTTAAGATTGGGTTATTTCCCGTAAAATAAAAGTGTTTCTTTCTTTTCTTTCTACTATGGTAAAAAAATATTAGGTACCTAGGTACCAAATTTAGTAAGATTCGTAAGGGTAACGGAATTTGCAGAAATTTGTAACAAAAGTTGGTTTCAAACAAATACCACATTTTACAAATATGGGAAAATAGACGGTAAAACTTGGTACAGTACAAAAATCAAACAAGCTACACTTTAGCGACTCACAGTACCAATTTCGGAGTCATATTTAAATCAGTTCCGAGAATTAGATCAAGACAAATACCTCCTGTCTGTAAAAGTTCCGGCGCTTGTTCGACACGATAACAACTAAGTTGCGAGTACTCGTGTAGGTACGTACGTACAGTACAACACCGTCACACGGCGATCTTAGTAACCTGACGCTCAAGTGTTATTAGAAGTGAAGGCGTCGAGTTCTTTGATAACGAAGCAAATACCAATAAAGCAGACGGATATTATGTCCGTTTGTTTGTACCATAATTGTGAAATGTTTGGTTTGAATCTGTTTAAAATTTTAAAATAAGTCATTATTTTCAATACTTAAATTATTTTGTAACAGTGTATGCTTTGTGATTTGTGAATGGTAGGTAAAGGCCCAGACTTACGAATCGCGGGTTCAAACCCAGCTTATTTTATTTCATCACCATGGCACTCAAAACGGTGAAGGAAAATTTCTTAAGGAAAGCGGTATGTGCCATCCACCAACACACACTAGGCCCCCGTGGTGGATTACAGCATTCCCTCTCCAAGAGAGGAGGCCTGATCCTAGCAGCGGGAACATTAAAAGACTGATGCTATGCTACTTATGCTATGCTATTCTTTGTGAGAGCTGGAGTCTATACTTGGTACAAGACCTGTGTAACAGGAATCCAGGCTCACAACTTGTAAATTACAATTCTAATTGAATGTAGGTATATGTTGAGAAGAGAGAGTAATGATTGTAGGTACTTATTTATTTATTTTAATTTTATGTGAAGTTGTGGTATTACACAAATAAGACATCCTTTGGGCTAGAGTACGTAATGTGGTAGATGTTGATGATGAATGTGTAATTTACCGTAAGGCTAAGCGACCAAGAAACAAATTGCTTACTTGCAATAATCGGCAATACTATTCTGAAGTGAAATTTTTACTTACTAAGTAGTTATGGAGGTTTGAATATCTTCATCTTCACCAGCTCAATCTCAAACGTCGACAGCTGAACATAGACCTCTCTCAAACTTAGCCATGTTGCCGATCCTGTAGATATCGCTTCAGGAGGAAGTACTCATTGCCATATTAGTCTGTATCTGCCATTTTGGAATCTAGAGTTTGAATAACAAACATAAAATGCATCGAAAAAAGGCGTTTGTGCTTCTTGATCTGGATTCACCATTGGGGACTCGAAGTCAAAAGTAATTTATATTGCATGGTTTATATTTAGCCGTAGCCTACTGTTTGGGTTCTCAGCAGGACCGATGCCCCAGCAGGGCCGAAGGCCGCTAGTGGCACGAGGGTAGTCTAAAAAGGAAACTCGATGTCCAAGAGCGCAAAGGGCAACTGAAAGATACAGTAGTCAGTAAAAGTCTGGCTCAGTACCTCGCTGCACCCAAAGCGGCAGAAATCACCCTAAAAAAATTTGGATAAGAAATTCCAATATTCGAAGAAAATGATGTGTAATTTCCTCTATGATAAAGTTCTTTTTAAATACTCTGCAGAGAGTCCAAAAACTTTAAATTAGATTCGAGAAAATCTTTATTATATGGTTATTTTTATGAAAGTCGTATTGTTCTGTTCACCAACTCAATCAAGGCAACAAGCCGCGGCGGTGTAGTAGATAATACTCGTATACCTGCTTAGTACTCTTAGTAGCTAAAGGTAAATACTATATTCCAGTGCAGTGATAGGATACACTGGTGCATATATTTCACTTTTCCCCATGCGAATAGAAAAAACTACGACATGCCACCTGCTACGATTCAATTATACTTAAGTATGTTACTCTTTTCTTTTTATCAAGAACAATGTGTTCCATCCAAGCGTCTCATTGTCTTTTCTTTTCGCGTGACAAGACCAATAAAGCCAGTGTATCTAACTCCTTATTACACGATACTCCCCAGACTTGACACTAATATTATTTTAATAGTTTACCTATTTTATGCCCTTTCATTGTAAGTCTTTACTTGACCGATCCATCTAAACCGAAGAATCTAGGTTATAACGCACGTTACAATCTCGAATTGCACCTACTAATCACTATAGTTTCTCAAAAATCGTGTTTAATATTTCCACATAATATGCAATTATGTACATACTTAGTTCAGGCATGAATCCATTATTTTAGTGGTACATTTATCAAGCGACGTCTGAAGTCAACATAGTCGGTCCATATCTCGTAGCAGAGCTACGGGGCCTACGGGCTACGAGACGGCGTAGAGGGACGCGAGGGGGCGTGGCCAGCGGAGGCACGCCCCACCAGAGCGAGACAGCCTGCGCGCCGCCTACCCGGCACGGACTCAACAACAATGCATTTTCATCCGCTCAACATCCCAGATTTGCCTATTTCTTAGGAATAAGGCTCAGATTTGAACGGAAAAGATTTGTGTGAATGTGAAGTTCAGTATATCTATGGAGTTGTAGTGGTATGTTCTGAGGGTACAACCACCTCGGCTCTCTCGTACCATCGGTCGCTTATTACGGACTATAGCGGTACGTAAGTAGAGACTGTCATGCAAATGGAGGCCTGTTAATGAAGTCGAGGAGAATTATGGGCATTGTTACTGCGGCCCCGGCCATTGTAATGGCCCATTTGGTAGGCGTACATCATAATAATATATGGGACAATTATTTCTACGATGCCATTGGACTGCAGTTCTGACCAAGGCTTTTTGGTGACTGCTATTTATTTGGCCTGTCGTTAATAAATACCATATACTTATAGTTTATAACATAGCAGTACGTAGAAAGTAAAATATTATCTGGCTATTTCCTTTGCTGAGATTTTATGAAATTCTGGTTCTATTTAAGCAGATTTGTGTTATTGAAGCGAATTAAGGAATTAGTGTTTATGCAACAACAATAAAAACTATGAGAAAACTAATTCAAAGGTTTATAATACCAAGTTCATTTGAAATGCAATCAATTATTGTACCATTACCTCTAGTTTAGGACGTTCAAGTCCATTCTATTCATTATTATTTTAGTCGGTGTGCCAAATAAACATGACTTCTTTCTTTCTTTCTTTATTAACTTTCTTCGCGTAAGTAAGTCAACTGAAATAAAAAATCCATTAAAAGTCGGAAATAAAAACAGAAACTATTGATAAAAAATTAAATAAAAAGATTAGAAGAAAGATTAGAACCTTTTGAATACACAATAGATGTGCGAACGCATGTACGTTCGCTTGGGTCGCAATCTAATAATCTTTAGCAATATCTCGTAGATACTGTTTATTCAAAGAAAAAAAAATTAAAACTGTTTAAATGATGCTATTGCATCAATTTCAGCACTTTTATCTCCATCATCCTTTGAGCAAGAAAACATTTCTTCAAAAGTTCGACAGCCGTCATGGACGTCCCATCTCTAGAGTTTGTCAAAAAGAAAACTATAATTTTTATTAATTTTCCAGACCAAGCTTCGTCTGATGATATTTGATCCCCAGCATAGTAGAAAGGAACGGGTTAGCGTCGAGCGCTCGTAGTGATGTCTTTTGCGGCTACACTGCACATTTTTTCAGAGGCAAGGTTGTTGCAAGTAACATCAACACTTTTAAAATACCCATTTTGAAAGCTTTTCCATACAACAACTGCCCGATGTCACTGCTAAGTAACGAAAAACTTGAACAAACTAAAGTTCGTGTGATGATGATTATTATTTAGTTACATTGTTCTCACATCATAGCAGCGACAAAAATATGTAACCTATACAATATTTGTAAAACATAACATGATTAAAATAAAAAGAGTGTCCATGGAGTTTTTTGCACATCCTTCTCTATAGCGATCTACTTTTTGGAATGAGCAATTAGCGTCATTTTTTTTTCTGATAGACCAATTTCTTGACCTTTCAAAAGTGCCTGTAAACGTTTATTTGAAATAAATGCTTTGAATGTTGAATCTTGATGGCTGAACTCCGTGGGACCGGGTTCGAACTTCGTCGAGCGCTCGTAGTGATGAACTAACTACACTGCACATTTTTACAGTGGCAAGGTCGTTGCTAGCAGTGATATCATCAATCTTAAAATTTATATTTTGATAGCTTTTCCATACATCAATTGTCCGTTGTCACTTGTCACTCCTAAGATTCTCGAGTTTGGTAAAAACCAAACAAAAACTTTTGAACAAACTAAGGTTCTTATGATGACGGCAGCTGCGGATGTCTTTGGCGGCTACCCTGCAAATTTTTCCAGTGGCAAGGTCGTTGCTAGTAAAATCAACACTCTTAAAAAATTCCATTTTGATAGCTTTTCGTTGAAAGAACTGTCTGTTGTCATTCATACATTCTCGAGTGTGGTAAAAACCAAAAAAAACCTTTGACCAGACTAAGGTTCGTGTGATGATGGCTGATCTCCATGCATAGTACAGGGAGCGGGTGCGATGTCCGCCCGCCGCCGAGCGCCCGTAGTGATGAGCCAGCGTGCTCGGCGGCGACGCGGCACATTTTTCTAGTGGCAAGGTCGCTGCTAGCTGACGTCACCACTCCATACTTTCTGTTTTCAAACTTAGCATTTTGGTAGTGTTTAATGTTAATTTTAAAGTAACCACAGTTCAATAAGATTGTCCTCTTCTCTATCAGATAACTCTAATCATCGATGACCTTTTGTGACCTTTTCAAATTTACCAAACAGTCTCAAATAAGGCTAAGCCATAAGTTTGTAATTACGTGCAATTAATATAATTCAGCGCCTTTCTAGTGGTGACAAAACTTATTTAATGTATCATATTCTCTTTTTCAGCAGAACCTCCTTTCTCAGACACTCTGAAACTTTAGACATGATACCCAATAGTGGTCTCTATTGGTCCGCTTCATGTTGTCTTCTGAGCTTTATATCTAGTGGAAATTTTCCTGCCAATACTATGATAATTTACAAATTCAATAAAATTTAAAAATAATAATGCCTCTTTGATCTTTCAACGTTAACAAGTTTGTATATTTACAAAAAGACACCTGTAGGAGAATACTATGGGAAATGTATGTGAAAGCGCTGATGGAGTGTACGAGTAAGCGGTAGTGTAGGGGAAAGAGGAACGCTTACGCGGAGCTGAGCCAGCACTCTGCGGCAGGGTCGCCCGCGGTCGATACTCCCGCACTAGGTCGACCGGCTTCCACGGTATCTACTGGTGCCACAAGCTAACATGTTTTGTAATTTCGATAGAAATTTGTTAGTAAAGGGGAAATAAAACATCAGTAAAAAATTATATAATTAAGTCATCCAATCAGTCAATTATTAAACTTATCAACATGATAAGTTTTCAAAATTGTAAACACAGGGCATCTTTCAGTGTTTAGACAGAAGTTTTTCGCTTGTTAAATTTTTTTAATAATATTATTTTCAGTGCAATTTTTATTTCTTGGATAATATATTGCAATATTAATTTTGTTATTTTTAAGAGTATATACATACGTAATAAATAAAATAAGAACTCCTAAATAATAAATCCTTTTTTTTTCAAACTAAGATCTGGCCGAAATGGTTGAAAAAATTTAAGAAAAACCATTTTTCAATAAAAAAAAGTTAAAAAAGAAACAGTCTTTATGGCTTTTTATCATTGTTTCACCAAAAATAGCCAGAAATATATCATTTCATTAATAAGGTTGCCAAGTTTTAATTCTTTTTGACAGAATTCAAAAAGGAGGTTCTATGTTCCTATTTACTTAGATGTATGTTTACCAATATCTCGATCAAATCATATGAGGATAAAGAAAATTCCGTTTTAGCACAAATGGTCCTGTTTTTTTATGATATGGTACAAAATTTCGGACATATGGAATGAGATGTATCATAAGATGATACTAGAACTGTCGTAATAAGTTATTGATTTGTTTAAACGTGTAGTTGATGAGTTTCTGTATGGAGAAGGCCAGGCCATCGAAATGATGAAAGCATCAGGGTTACATAATAAATCAATGTTTTGTAGCCGTGTTTGGGTTTACTAATATTGTCATGAAGTGGACTCAGGCTATAAGGTTCCGCCGAATTTAAATCTTGATGGAGCCGAGTGGTAAGTTTGGCAACTGTAATATTCTATGTTTTGATTTATGGGAATTGTCATGAGATGCAGATACTCTGGCTATAAGTAGTTTAGTAGTAGCCATTAGGCGATCGCCCCTTCACCATAAGCTGCACCGTGTCCACCAGATAGTTCACACAATGCTAACAGGGAGTTTCTTCCGTACGAAATCAGTGTAGGAACTTCTCGAACTTACCATGTCCGGTGAGAACTTGCGTAATGCGGAACGTGAGGATGCCGTGACGTATTTCCAGTCACTCTTCAAAGATTGGACTTACTACCATAATTATGGCTTCCCCAGCACTCGGTAGCGACAGTAGCATTTCAACATGAGATCACGCCAGAACTCTGTCCACTATACTGCATTTTTTTGCGGCAGCGGAGTTTCGCGCTGCATCTTCTTACGCAAATTGTGCATGCGTGTAAGGACGTGCTGTTGCCTCCAAATCCTATGACGTCAGGCTAGCAAGGAGGCTCGTCGCTTCAAGGGAGACGTGCGGTATCCCTGCGAAATCCGGATAGTAATAATCCTCTGGCATGCGTTCAGTTTGGCCGCCGGTCGCTTTCGTAGTGACAAAGGAAGAGACTAAATTAAACATGTAGTACGGGGTCCATAAACATATAAACAGAGTATTAGCGATGTTCTACTCCTTATGTTTGTAATTAATTCCCGAACACTGAGAGTGAACCTGTAAAGTGTGGAATTCAGGTCAATCCAGACAGAAACCGCTTTATTAGGTACCATGTTCTAATACTTTATTTTTGTATTTTCTGTGAGATTATGTACTGAAACCAATTCTATATTGGAAAAATAAAAGTCTTATGCACAAGTTTATTTTAACTATTTTTCTTTCACTTCACAATTTGACATGTTTTGCGATTTGAAATAAAAAAATAATTACTAAATCGAATTGTTTGATTGTGCTCGTATAATGGCATTAAACTATAGTTTTAATTTTCATTAACGATACTAGATTATTTTTACAGTAACCACATTTTTTTTTAGTTTGAACAATTAGTTTATTTTTTTAAACTCGTTGAATGTACATTCGCTTTTTTTTAAATGGTTTGACATTCTAAATTCAAAATTCCAAATCCAAATTCATAAGGGAACGCACATTCTATTGATACTGTAATACATCCTTAGGGACAGAAAGATTTGCTTTAGGTAAGATTTGTATTAAAAATATATCTGCACGATAACCAATTTAGAGTCAGGCCTCAATTATCAACAGAAAGTGCCATGTCGTATCCAGATACTATAATGACTGTAAAACCTCGATGTATGCACGCTTTCTAAAGACTTGTCCAGGGTTATGATTCGGTGGCGTATGTCTTTGAACTTGTTACTATCTTCAAGTATTGATATACGTACCAGATCGACAGCATCAGATGGGCTGGGGCAGTGTTGGTGCTAATCGCCTAGATTGCGGCGTTTGACATGGCGGACTAACCTCACCTATGCTATTATACAGTAAATGTGTCGGATGATATAAAAATGACTTATACATAACTAGATTTTGCCCGCGGCTTCGCTCGCGTGGTATTGGGTTTGGGGTTGGTGTTTCCGGGATAAAAAAGTAGCCTATGTCCTATTCCAGAGTGCCAAATTTCATCTATGTCTGTGCCAAATTTCATCTAGATCCGTCCAACCGTTTTGGCGTGATTGAGTAACAAACATCCAAACATCGTAAGTTTCGCATTTATAATATTAGTAAGATTATGTTAACTTAGATCTGCGGCCTGAGGAGGTAGGTCTTAGTAGCTGGTGGTGCTATAGTTGCCCGGGCGATGTAGGTACCACATGTTTGACTAAATCACAGGGTAAATAAGTTTCAATTCCTATGATA
Source organism: Mythimna loreyi (assembly GCA_029852875.1). Classification (NCBI taxonomy): domain Eukaryota; kingdom Metazoa; phylum Arthropoda; class Insecta; order Lepidoptera; family Noctuidae; genus Mythimna; species Mythimna loreyi. Next base: position 11,040,693 of record CM056786.1, read on the forward strand.
TATAGTTACGTTGACCTCAGAGATTATCCTGATTTATAACAGGAACGAACGAATGAAGGGCTGTATTTAAAGGTCCTTGTAAAGGGGCTTGTTTTCTGACAGTTTCTTGCTGCTATTCTATAGCCGGCCAGTTGCTGGTTATTTAGCTCTACACAAAGCAACAATTGCAGCAATATAGCAGTGTGGCCAAGCGATATGCCCAAGTTATTTTAAACGAAAGGCCATTGGAAACGGGCTAATTTGTATATAATTTTTTGCTGGCAAGTTGCTGATTATATCGCTCAACACAAAGCAACAATTGCAGCAATTTAGCAGTGTAGCCCGGCGCTATAGCTATGATATTTTAAACGAACGAAGGAACAAAATTTGTCAGTAATTCAATTGCAGAATGTTGCTGAACTAAATTCAGAAATATATTGCGCAATTAGAGTTTCATTGCTATATTAATATTGGGCAACAAAAATTGCCAAAAAGTGCAACTTTTATTGCCTGTTTAGGGGTCTTTAGAGAGGTAATATGCAAGCTGAAAATAAATCTTTTCCAGGCATATTGTATGATGAAGCTTGTGGGCTAGTTGTACGCCGAAAAGCTACAGCACCCTTCGTGTCCAATTTAAAATCTTGAGCCCAGCGCGAACGCCGGCGTTCGTACATCCATTGTCTTTCTATTATGTCTCTAATTACGGTATTCGAAAGAAAAAGAAAGAAAGGAAACAGACACAGACAGAAAGGTTTTGGGTCTGCTTCGCTACTGTAATGCTGCAGGTATGTTCGCTTGGGTACGCACGGACTGTTTCCATGCGACCATGCCGCTACGTTGTGTGTGTGAGTGTGAGCCAGATGATAGTAGGTTGCATTGCACTGTCTTTAGGAGCGACACTGTTCTGAGTTGTGACTGACAATTTACATAAAATGCCGCATGTAATAGACTACAAAAATTGTTTTTCAGTTGCAATCATTTTAATATTATAGTAAAACTAGTTTTTTTTCTTTTACTGTGGATGGAATTTTAAAATAACAAAGCTAGAGTAGTTTTTTTTACAGAACCATTATTATTATTTAAAAAAAAAATCATAACCCACTCTATCTCAGACATAGAATTATGGATATGTGAAGAAACATTATCCTTAAACACATGAACGTGGTACAAAACTGTACAGTTTAAAGGAGGCTCAAGCTTGAGGTTTGCCAGTGAGCTCATCTTGAGGTTTGTATTAGGTCATGTAAAAAAATAAGTCACGGCATTAAACCCAGAAATAGGTAGAACATTGTTACCCCAGGGGTGAAAGTAAGTTATTTAGTCCCGAGACGTTTTATTATTTTTATTTTCCTTGTATCCCATAAGAAAAGCACAATGTTGACCTCGGTTTAAAGAGTTATTTAGAACCTCGGACTCTTTCTCAGGACTAAATAACGTACTTTCACTACTACAAATAATGTACTATTCTTTCTTCTTTAGAGGGCCACTTATTTAGCCTCACTAAACGCCAGGCGATAACATAACAGACCAAGACTAGTAGACAAGATTTAAAGGGATGACTGACTGGAACCCGCAATGGTGTAATGGTTGCACTGGTGTCGAAAATCGAAAGATGGCTTTCGCCTGGTAGTGGACCATAACAAACAAAAATTATCCTGCAAAGTCAAAAAATAGTACAAAACATTGAAACCAAATACTCAATGAAGACGTTTATCTATCTCTCTAGTACAATAAATTACTGCAGTTTATGTAGTGCAGGAGGCAAGCTTCCTAAACAGAATAACAAAGCGTAGAACAGCTGTACGGGTGAACACACCCAGTTGCTGACGAGAGCTGACGCGTGCTGACGACGCCTGACGAAGCGGGCCGCACCAGGGTCGTCACCTCGACATGTGACCTGCTACCGTACTACAGACTATACAAGCGCGAATATACTTGCATTTTGAATATAAGGTCTCAAAATAAGAATGATGAAATTCTCATTGAGTTTTCAGCACTTGTAGGTACTTTTGTAGCGTGTCCTTTACAAACATCTAGACAAAGGTTTTTTGTAACGGACAATCGAAGCCATTCACATTCATTTCTATTCTTATAGTCTCAAATAAAGACGGTTCTTCATGAATAAATTAGAAAAGCCAGTGTATTGAACATAGAGAGATCTAGATGAAGTGTGTGGGGAGGGGCGCGGCGGGCGGCGCGGATCGCTAACTAGGCACTATTGCCGATCGATAGGTCGTTACTTGAGCTGGCAGCCGCGCCGCCGCCGGACACGCGCGACTCATCACTTTAGATGCTGCTACGTCAGGTCACTCTCCTTTTCTCGATGTCCTTCAAATTAGCTTTGTAGGTCAGGTTTTCGTTGGTTGAACTCCACGTGGTGTTGTTGACATGACCACTGTGATGTTTAGTTGTGACACACGATATCGATTAATTTTGACTTAATGGTACGGAACATACATACCTCCAACTGTTGTAATCTCAGTAACAACACGTAAAGCTTGTTCGGTGAAAAAAACGCTAAACTTTCAAATGATTTACAAGCACATTTGCGGACAAACTTAGTGCCTATCCAGCAAAGTCTTTGTTTACAAGTCTATAGTTAGATACCGGCTGCCAAGCTACTTATTCGCTAACTCTATAATCTTATCAACTCAATGGGTTCATGGAAATGACCTGCTAGACGTAAATAAGTAGGAGACTGCAGACTCAGCGGACTTTCACTTGTCTAAGCTCGAGCGTGCAAGTAATTGTGTCAATATGATGATAGGAGCCAATGAACCGGATGTTTGAAAGTAATTTGATAGCTACAGGTTCTTTTCATCTGTATTTTTATTCTGATAACATTCGAGTTTCCTGGAACAGGAGCCAGGTGGCTTTTGTACTGCAGCTGCTAGTGGGAATTCTTTTTGAGATTTCAAGAAAACACAAAGTAAGAATCTGTGAACGCATAGTCGCATATGGTCTTTGAGCTCCCGTTTCAATTTATTGCCCATATTTTGCTAGACTGTCTATGATATCCGTGCTGATAACAAATATTTGACAAGAGTGGGCCCGACCCGCGATACCGTAACCGAGAAAAGGGTGATGCTTATGTTTACTTATGCAAAATCTTGACGAGTACATTTAGCATTCGTCTTCCCGCATGTGTTTTATATTCGTTTACTTCGGTCGGCCGGGCTCGCATTCGCCGCCGTGTTTGCGAGGGGAAGCCTGCTGACTGAGCCCCACAAATATATGTCGTAAGATTTAATAGACATGTAATGGATATCTGGATGACGTTTTAAGGATTTGTGCAAACCGAATATGTCATTTCATTTCTATGTAATTGGAATTTTATTTGTGGGATTTTTGGATCATGCCCTCGTCCTTTCAATTTCTTTTATAATAAAGTCGTCGGCACAATATGAGTGTATTGTTATGACTTTTATGTTTGTAAAGATTGTCTTTTACTAAAAAATGCGAAAGTATATCGATAAGTCAGACTTTTGTTAATTTAAATGTTTGTTTTGTGGTTTAGTTACTGAAATGACTGTTAAATCAAAATGTATTGCTAAGACAAGTTAACAAAAATATGACTAACATGGTAGGTACTAAAAGTTTAAAAAACTATTATCATAACAGCTGACACGTTACATTAAAGTGTCAAGAGAAGGTATTAAATGTGCGAGGTGTGGCGACAAAGCCGCAAGTGAAGCTCTTTTGAGTCCGTACGTGATTTAAGCATGATTTAACTGAATTAAGCCGCCCTTCAGCGGCGTGCGGCGGAGCCCTGCACTCTTTCGAGTCCTGTTTAACGCGTCGCGGGAGCCGCATCAAAGACACTGCCTTCCATCATGTCAAATAGTGTGGAAGGAACTTTGATGAGGTAAGCGATTTTCCTCTATTTCTAAATCGAATATTAAGCTACATCTGAATGAGATTTTCTTTTCAGCGTATTGATGGCAAAAGCAAAAGTTGTTAAAACTTTTGAGCCCCAAGCGAATGCCGGCGTTCGCACACTTATTGTCTGTAATTACCAATGTCAAAAGGTTAATAAATTCAACTGAACTTTGCTTGATCGCTGACACTATTATCAACTCCTCAAACTTCAAGTGACTGGGCATGTGGTTAAGAGGGAAGTTGAGCCCTTGTTCTCAGACTGAACAGGTAACTACATTGGTCTTTTTGTTTATCCGCTAAATCCTTGTAAAACACCCAACTGATCGTTTGCGATGTTTGCTGATTGAAAGAACAATGAACGAGGAATATTACTACTAGACTTGTGTATAGTATCATGAGGTTATTTAGATATAAACTATATTGTTTTAAAACCTTTATTTAAAGTTTTGTGATTGCTCTATTCAGTAAGAACAAAATAAATACAAGCTCTGTCTCCATGTTCCGTGCTGGTAGTGTCGGGCGCGTGATGGGCTCACACCGCCGCGCCGTCGGCGCCGCAGGGATCCGCCGCAAACACGATTGTCGTCAAACGAACCGGCAGACCGCGCCCGGCGTACACCTGCCGACTATTTCCATACATCACTTGCCATACTGACTTATGACTGGGTAAATTTGAAGCTTTTCACACGCACACACACATACCGTACTCTTTCATACCAAATTTTTGGTAAAGTTTGTGAGTGTCCCCGTTACTTCTCTTTAAAATTTGTGTAAACACGTATTTAGCATGTATTCGTGTTCCACTTGACATATAGGGAGTTTACTAACAGACTTGCTGTGTGACAGTAGATGCCTGAAGCTCTTAATCTATGCAAATATGTTCACAACTGTTCAGATAACAATTCAAGTACAGTCACTGACATCTCTGCAGGAGATAGGAATGAAGTGTTTTAGAAATTGAGTGATTTCAAGGAGTTTTATAAACAAAAGACTGTTTGATCGATTTGACGCCATTGTTTTGTGTACGTTAATTCTGACGTTGTAAGCAATAAATTGAATAGGTAACAAAACAAAAACTGAACAAAGAAATGTTTGGAGGAACCGATTTTGCTCGTTAAAAAAGTAAATAAAGTTAGGGCTTCGGCTTTGTAGTCAAACACCCAATTTGTCAGTAGAGAAGTATTGCAACAACTTGATCGTTGGTAACAACTCAAGTACCGAGAAAAAGTGTTTTTTTACCGATTAAAACACACGTATTCCTTCGCTGAAAACATTCTCGTAATAGACGACACCGCTGAGTTACATGTTCATTTAATAATATTTATCACAATAGATACCTAATAAATTAAAATCTACACTAATATAATAAAGAGGTAAAGTTTGTTTTTTTGTTTGTAGGATATAATCTCTGGAACTAGTGGTCCGATTGGAAAAATTTTAGCAACAATAGAAAGCTGCTTTACTCCTGAGTAGGCTATAGTTTATGTACGCGGGCGAAGCTGCTGACAAAAGCTAGTATTTCATAAAATTTGTTAAAACATGAATGTCGATTATGTTAACAGCATTCAACAGGACCAAAAGTGAAATATGCCTTTTTTAAATGCAAACGGCGTAGCGTGGCGTAGCACTTGGCGTAGCACTTGCTACGTGAAGTCCTGATTTTGAAATTCCTGGATATCATTCCAAAAAAACTGGTTTTAAAATGTACATATGTATATCTGGTTAATGTAATATGTTTTATAAGTTATATGTGTGTGAAACAATGTAGCGTGTTTACACATTGGCCGGCACGACCAGATCAAATTGCAGGCGACATCCTGTTCGCTGTTCGCGGTACTACCTGAAAATCTATACCGAGAACCGTGACTAAGTTTCGAAACTAACATAATACTTTATTATTTTATTAGATAAGAAATTGCATATTTCTGTGTTCAAAAGTTAGATAGTCTTTACTTATTTTTAACAAAGAATATTAATTTCATTCTACTATTTTGCCATAATGCTATTTTTTGGCTGGCCTGAAAGAAACCAAAAGATACTGAAGAATTAATGCGTTTGCGTATACATAGCATAGCAAAGTCTTATAATGTTCCCACTGCTAGGACTCAAGCCTCTTCTTTTGGAGAAAAAATGGGCATTAATCCACCACGCGGGCCCAGTGCGGAACGGTAGTAGCTGTTACAAGTCTTCGAATTTTTGATTCTAGAACATGCCGGTTTCCTGACGATGTTTTTTTCACCGTTTTGAAAGCAGTAGTTATTCATATATCTACATGTATGAATGAAAATCTAAAGTAAAATTTAGCTTTTGGTGTTAAGCTTTTTTGCGTTATGCAGAACACAACTGTGGGCGACAAACTGATTTTTGGACTTTCAAACTGTATTTGGTTAAATGAAAAAATTCAACCAGTACACCGAGTCAGCGATCACAGAAGTTTTTATTCAGTTTTCTCTAAAATAGGAGGTCAATGTAAAAAGACATAATTTCGTAATCTAAACAATAGGTAGCACGCCACTCGGCACGTGTAGCCTGCTTGTAAGTGTGTCTACCAACGTGTGCCCAGTGTCGCTCATTGTGTTTCGCCTGACGTGACAATTTCTTCGCCCCATAGTGCGGAAGCGAGGCCTCGGCGCGTTGCGTAACTGTGGCAACACTCGCCGCCACCACCGATTGACGTACGACTTCGTATATTTATTTATTGTAACCACGTATTGTTATACTTTTATCAGATGCAAATGCGTATCAGATTGATGATGGTGCAGATGTCGAACTGTTTTGCAGACTATTCTGCCCTCGGGAACCTAAAGTTACAGCAGACGCGATCATTCGACAATATCTCCTACAACAATGCCGTAAAACTGAAGTGGTGAAATATTGAGCTAGCAAAATTTAGATGTTCCATCGAAACTTTTTGAGTACGTAACACCATATGCCTGTAGGGTATGTATGGACTATTGGAGTAGGATATACTCACTATTGCTCACACAAAAACAGAATTGAAGGGGCTATCAAGTTCTTAATAGAATTTCCATTAACACTTCTAAGCCTAACCGGCGAATAAAATTTATATTCTAATCTTAGCCCTATAGCATTCTCAGTTTGTCTATACTATACGTGTACGTCTGAAACTCACCCCCCATTTGATAGATTTTAAGGCTAAAGTAGTTTGAGAAACAGTCTACTTCAAATACTTAAATCAAATCGGTGATATTGCTTGAATCGACCGAACGTTTAAAGTAAGAATCACACTTAGGCCACATGAGCAGACATGTGGCCTAAGTATGATTCATACTTTAAACGTCTCAATAAAATCCTAATCAAATTTCCTGATTCTGTTGTTAAGTTTTATCATAAATGTAAAATATGCAAACCTACATTTGGACTTGTTATTTTTATACGTCATTGCATAGCTCATAGAAACACGAGATACTGGGCTAGATTGCAGGAATATATTAGAACACGCTTCTATATAATAATACATGTGGTCTTCACAATATGCGTAAAGAGGGAACCATGAAAAAGAAAAACAATACCAAATGATTGATTCAGAGTTTTAGTTCGTTCAGGCTTACAGAAACACTAGCTGTCCCTGCAAACATGTTTTGCATATTTAAATGTTCTATAAGAAAATTGTGGGTTTGGGGTAAGATGGTAAGGGTAAAAATAGCCTACGGCATCTAGCCACGGTTCGCGCAAAATTTTCACAGACAGAGTAGATGAGAGTACCTTTTACTATCCTCCTCCCTCCTCCTCGATTCGTATTCCTCATTGCTGAGGGTAATGAAGTTCCCGCTGGATTAGCATTTTACTATAAGGATACATTAAATTCGAGGGCAACAATACGTGCAAAAACAATTACTATTCTAAAAATTTATAAATAATTTATTAACTACGAACTGGCTGCCAGCGGCTTCGCCAGCGTGATAATAAAAATTGACATCAAGGTAACCTACTCCCGGAGAAACAGTATCATAAGTGCTATTCCGGACATGATCTCGTGTAGGCAGGTACTAGGTTTAACTAAGTTTCATCGAAATCCATTTAATAGTTTTTGCGTGAAGGAATAACAAACAATATAATAATAATATGTCCACAACTATCACACAATTCACACAACGCCATCTAGTCCCAAGCTAGAGGGCCAGCGCCTGTGTTATGGGTACTAGACAACTGATAAACATACTTATATATTTCTAAATACATACATATTATAGATAAATTACACCCAGACACAGAACAAATGATCGTGCTCATCACACAAACATTTGTCCTGGGTGGGAATCGAACCCACGATCTCCGGCCACTGACAGGCCAGTCGTCAATAACAAAACATCCATACATACAAACACACATTTCACGTTTATAATATTAGTAGGAATCTTTGTTTAGAAATCACGTGTAACATAACAAAGTGAAGCATGGATCATCACACTCACACGGTATGGGTAAGCTCGCCGGCCGGCCGGTGTTAGGTTCACAAAAACAATACGATGTCGGCGCGATCAAGTGGCAAGGGCTCAAGGTGATGGTTTCATAACATAATATACTAAACAATACGGTGACACTAATGGAATCCCTCCATCTGACGAGGTACCTGTGTTACAATGTAATGGGACCGTGAGCTTTATCAACAGTGGCGGATTTGCAGTCCTGGCCGCTGTAGGCCCCAGGCTACGTGCCGCCCCCTTTCTTAGCACTCATCATTACTAGACACATTATTCATGAATTACTTTATTCCCATTTTTAATTGATTCCGTAAACTGTTTAACTAAAAGTATTAGCTTATAAAGCTAGTTTAGAATATTTTTGGACATTTAAATAAAACATTTAAAACGGTTTTAGGTTTTATTCCTAATAAAATACCTAGGTAAATGTTTTACAAAACTCGTTTATCTTTTATATTTTATCGTTTTCTTCTGTTTTATTGTTTTAAAAAAGATTTTTTTCGGCTTCCTTAAGTTCGATTGATTATTTATGCAACAAAATATTAATTCTGATCAAAATAAATCATCTCATTCTCACAAGGACATTATACAGATAAGATTTGCCGTTTACAGTATAGTCCAGTGCAATTAGCACTGTTAATGATAAAAAGTGGACCTAAATAGTAGTAGAATGAAACCCATTAGAAAAGGAAGATAATATAGCAAAAATTTAAGGAAAAATAAATTACGGTCGATCTGAGGTCGGGAAGTGGATGGGTGTGCGGTTTTAAGGGTAAAAAATGGTTTCTCTCGATTTCTGGCAAAACTATTGGTTTTATGTAAAAATGTCTAATAGCAAACTATAACTCTTAAAATTGAATTACTAAACGAGGCTAAAATTTAATAAGACAACGTTTTTACTGCAAAAAAAAATGCAGCAGTCACATTTCCAACATGAAATCCCCTTTAAATCTTATAAAAAATGTAATAAACACCTCAGTACATTATTACATAGTATAAAACAAAGTTACTTATCCCTGTGTATGCTTACATCTTTAAAAGTTTGCAACGGATTTTGATGCGGTTTTTTTTAATAGATAGAGTGATTCCAGAGGAAGGTTTATATGTATAACTAGGTTCTGCCCGTGACTTCGTCCGTGGAAAATTGATAAGATAAAAGTTGTGATAGCTCGGTTAATATCCATGTTATATAAATAATTTATAGCCTCTGTCACTCAGGAGTAAAGCAGCTTTCTATTATAGCTTCAATTTTTCCAATCGAACCATTAGTTCCAGAGATTACCTCCTACAAACAAAAAAACAAACTACCTCTTTATTATATTAGTGTAGACTGTAGATAGTGTAGATATATCACCTTTGCACCCGCACGAAGCTGGAGCGGGTCGCTAATAATGATTAAACAAAAGTAATTTCCGATTCGAGATTTTTTAGTTTTTTTTAAATAAATTACGGTCGATCTGAGGTCGGGAAGTGGATGCCCGACCTCAGATCGACCGTAATTTATTTTTCCTTAAATTTTTGCTATATTATTTTCCTTTTCCAATGGGTTTCATTCTACTACTATTTTGTTCCCTTTCAAAAGCTATCTGCACTGGTCTAGTATGTCAATTGGTCATACAGTTTCGGAGATAATATAAAATTACTAAAAAGTCAAATGCCGCTACCACAACTTTCATTGCGTACGTTATATCCATTTACCCATAGATGGCGTTCTGCAAATACGTCATTTTTCTGAATCGCGGTGTTAAGATTTTCCATGCATTGATGACCCTCTCGAATTTTTTTGTCAACGTTCCATTCAATTGATGTTCAAATTGATGTTTTATTGACTGTAAAAAAACGTAATGATAGTTGATTCTGGTACGTTTTATTTATGTAGGTAGGTATGGAGAATTAGAGATTGAGTGAGACCTTTTTCACTATCTAAATATAGCGCCTGTCCAACTCCAGAGTCGCGCCCATTGCCACCAGCTTCACACTGCCGTCGCACCCATTACAATTTTTTTTTTTACACGATTTGCCGCCCATTATATCCGGCCGCCCTAGGCCCGGGCCTACTGGGCCTTAGGGCAAATCCGCCACTGTTTATCAATACATATCCGGTGTTCTACGTACGCCGCTAATATAAATATTTTTAGTTTCAACTTCGTGACTCGACTCTGTTCCCGTTATGGAATGAATAGTACGTCCATGGGAATGATATAGTAACTTTCAAGTACATTTGATACATAGGTACATGTATGTACCTATATACGTGAATATTTATGGAGATGGATCTTATTGGATGGATTTAGGTTGGAACTAGACCAAACTTGCAGTAGGTGAGTCAAAGGGTCTACTTCTGAAAAGAAGGCTTGACCCTGGTATGAAAGGCAAAGAAGAGTCGGATGAGTTTTTAAGTCAGTAAATGTCTGACACTATCTTCCGCTACACCCAAGCGCGGGAGTTATCATTGGCTGATGTTTACCTACTCAACGGAAAAAAACCGTAATTACGGTACTCGAATGGTTAAACCGCTAAATTGTTAGTAAATGTGTTCCCAACTGTGGGAACATTATAAGGCTGATGCTATGCTATGCTATGTAACAATAAGGTCGAATCGTGTATTTAAATATAATATTTTGAAAGTATGATCTAATCCAAAATGAATTAATAACATGCATTAGTTTCGGGGTTTCCTATGTTCTCAACTGCACATAGTGGCAACGCTCCCGATATAAAATGACGGTACACTATCTGACCATTTGTTATTGATAATTGAGAGGCAGGAACAAAAATGCGTGACATTGTGACAGCGTCATTGGCGTCATTTGATAAATATCCGTGAACCCGTTTTTATGACCGTTTGAAGTTATTTGTAAAGGCACAAATACGCAACAACGTGATAGCATCATCATTTCAGCGAACGGTTCTGTGCGTCTCGCACGCACCGCATTCCCGCGACTCTCACCAGGTCATCGGTCCACCTTCTGGAACGTCTTCCAACATTGCGTTTTCCGATGTGCGGGCGTCACACTAGAACTTTCCGGCCCCATCGACAATCCGTTCTAAGTGTCCTACCTAATGCCACTTCAGTTTGGCGATTCTTTGGCCTATGTTGGTAACCTAGGTTCTCCTGCGGATATCTTCATTCCTGATGTAATCACGCAAGGAAACTCCGAGCATACCTAAATGGCAATGGAAAGCCATTGCCCTTTGGGTGACGCCTCCTGATGAGGCCCATTGTAGGCGACCATGTTAATTTGTGATAGCATATTTTGTGATAAATATCCGTGGACCGGTTTTGAATGAAAACACGCTTCGAACTCGAAACTAAGTTATTAATTATGTATTAAGAGTTAATTGGTTATAAATTACTTTATAACATGATACGATTACACGTGAGTTTTGTTTTTATTTATTTTAAAATTCAATGCTAAATACGTGTAAATAGATATACGTGCCCTTAACGCTGCAGAGAAATGTTAGGTTTTGGCGCCATATTTACGTCATTTTCAAAAGTGTTTATGATGAGTCCAAACGATGCATTAACTGCCAATGATCCGGTATTAATAATTTTTGTTATCTACATATATATCTCCTTTTAACAATCCCCTAATCTTTCCATTTATCTCTACAATACCTGTTTTACTGAAAACAGTACATTCAGTGAAATGGTTAAACAAATCGGAATTGCGGAGTGATAAATGATCGCGAAACAAGTGTTCAATCAGCGTGCGGTCAGGCCTAGGGCGGAGGGCACACCTACCGCGTGGTGTAGCCGGGCCTCATTGGGCCAAAACAATCGGGCCCTAATGACCCTCCGTGAAACAGCGTCGACAAAACTATGCGTAACGATCAAATTAACGGTACCGACTAAAAGGTAATTTGATTGTCTGTTAATAGCTTAGAGGTGTGGCCTTACAGAATTGTGAGTCCTGGATGGAGGATTTAATTTTTATTAAGGTCGTTATAGACAAGTCAAGTTACTACAACTACGAGAGACCAATCATTCATCATTAACAAAAAGTGTTAGAGAATGTGGATGTGAGTAGCCGACTAATTTTTCGGGTTTTGTATACAAAGGGTGAATATGAGTACGGGACTCTATTGCTATCAGTCCGCTGTATGTTTGTGTCACCAGAATTTACCTCATAATCCGTTATAGCTAGAGAGTTGAAGATTCCACAGATGATGAAAAAAAGTACCTACTAAAAACCGAATTAAATGAATATTTAATTGGGGCTTCCATACAACGAACGTTTTTTTAATTTTTTTGCTACGGATCCGACTCGCACTTTTACTTTTTTTTCATTATTTATAAAAAATCAAAATCAATTTAAAATCGCAATAACACTAATATTATAAAGACGAAAATTTGTGAGAACGTGTATAATTTTATTACTTCTTCAACTTAACAGCAGAACAGGTTTTGATTAAACTTAGCACACAGGTAGACCATATGCTGGAATAGCACATGGATTTTTTTTTTAACTTGGGAGTACTTTTTGTTCAGATATGTTTTTAATTGAAAACGAGCAAAGCCGCTGGCAGAAACTAACGTATTATAAATAGGTAAGAATAAACGTGAGACCTTAACGTTAAAATACCCATACGTAATCAATTTTATATAATTAATAAACATTTACGTACAGTAGTCGTAAAATGTTAACGCTGACAGTTTTATTTGCAAGAAATGTTTCTGTTGCTTATTGCAAAATATGAATTTCTTATTTAGGTAAGTGTGCTTCGAGGGCATTCACCTCAAGTAAGTGTTTACTTTTAATAAAAGTAAATTCTGTAATTGTTAAATATTCTTAAAGATATTAAGTAGGCAACATAGGGTGGAAAACGTAGAGCTACGTGACATTTACTTACATATTTTTTTTCAATACACTTACTCGAAAACTGCCACTTATCACACTCCTATTAGGTTCAATATAGCATGTATATCACCCAAGTGCTTTTTTGAGTTTATCACAACAAGGGCTTTTTTATTCCTTCCTTATCGTCACGGTTAAGAGTGCTTATTTTTTTTTACTTAGTTTATCGAATAAGGCGCGAGGCGTCCCCCCGAGGCGCTGGACGTCCCCCACGAAATTAGAACCAAACTGTTCAGAGCAGATTTGAATGCTTTTATTATTATATTTCTACTGTATGTTTGTGATACGACTAAATATTGTTTGTTTCTTTCTTTATATCACAAGTCGTAAGTGTATTGAAAAACGTCGTTTGACACACGTGCAGATTTGTCATTGCAGCCCTCGGCTCCATAACACACTCGCCTACGGCTCGTGCGAATTTCGCCTCGGTCGCAATGACAAACTTCCTGCACTTGTATCAAAATGTACTATATTCGCTATAAAGTAATGTTTGACTGCAATTCCTTCTGATGGTAAGCAGTGATGCAATCGTTGACGGTGAAGCGCACTGCATGTATGTGTCCATCACATGACAAAGCAAAATTATTATGTCGTGGAGTTAATCTGATGGTGGAACCGGAAGGTGGCCATAGGAACTCTAAACAAATAACTCCATCCAGTTTGGGTGTCGTGACGAGTTTCAAATACATTGATATATACCATGCTATAAAAGCTTGCTATGAAATATTTCAGTAAGATTGCAGATGCATACTCTTCTTTTTTTCTACACACTATTGTTTACTTTTCTTCAAAACCCTTTAGCATGTCTGCTTTTTTGGCAATAAGCAAGTAACTTTGTTCTATCGTTTTTCTTTTTCTGTATTTTAGTGTGTTTATAAATAAACTAGCGACCCTTCCCAGCTTCGCACGGGTACTGATATTGAATATATTATGCATGTATTGTTAGCTTTTATCTAGTTGCCCCTAGTTAGTTAATCGACTAAAGCTTATGTCACTCGATTTGGCATCTCGTTATAATTCGTTCAGTCATGACGCGCAACGTCCCTATTGGAAGGGAGAAAGAATGCCCGGCCCCTTCCTGTTCGAGACGCCGAGCGGTAAACACGAAATCTCTCAGCTGTGGTGAACACCTACAACTTTTCTGGGATATAATTTAAATTAGCATGTAAGTACGAAAATCTATTCTGAGTCATTTCTTTTAGTGCGCCTTTTAAAATATTGTGAAAAGGGAAATAAATACGCTTGTGTTTTAGTAATATGTTTGGTTTTCTATTGCGAGTCCCCTTCACCCCTGAACTGTAGTCAACAGTTCAGAAGTGGGATCGTAAGAGAATTCTCATAATTTTCTTATTTTCACGTCCACAACAATTGCTAAATAACGAGTGATTAGTTTAAAGTATTGAGACAACTATGCGTATTTTTTTTTTCTTTTCTTTTCTTTTCCTTCTCAAAATTACCCTCGTTGCCATCATTTGGAAAAGATACGTTATCATATATATTTTTTTCATTTTTTTTTGTTTTTCAACCACTGTCATTAACATAAATATATTTAGAAAGAATTTGAAAAACAAACTTAAGGATCTTATCGTTTTCGATTGTGTTGGTACAAATAATGGACTTCCCGAAAGGATTTGAAGAGACAAAAATGTGTTAATGACAGATTATGGTTCCATAAATTCGTACTTGTTGCCGTTACTGTGGTTTAAAGTAAACAATCGTCAAGCACAAAGTTTATTACTGTACTATTTTTTTTACTGACCACGCTACGTCATCTTAACAATAACAAAAAAAGAAGCCCCTCAACTATTGCTTTTGTTCAAGCTGATGAATAACCCCAAGCTGCGTCAAGTGCTTAATGTTGGAGTATAACAAAAACAAATCCATCCTACTTCAACACTATAGGCTTTCTCTTTCTAACCCATAAATATTACATTTAATTGGTCTGAGCCCCTGTCACCACTTGACTGAAATCCCTAGTGTGGTTACAGTTACTGTATTCCACTAGACACTTGGTCTCAATAATTACTCTTTAGTTATAGCGGAGTACGTTTTACACTCAACGAATTCATCATAATGTGACCTTTTTTACAAGATGCGCCCCTTATCCATTGAGATAATCATATTAGTTTTTCAATTGTCAAGATATTATGGACAAAGTGATGTCAGAAATCGGGAGAATGGGCTAACTCAGGTGCCATAAAATAGTACTTTACGTACAAGTATTTTGCACTCTGTATTTTGGTATCCATTTTTTTTACATTTTATTTTAGCTTTAAAACCCTGACCGCACATTATTTGAGAAAATAGTTTTGTTGATATCGTGCACCTTCTTAAGACAAAGTTAAAATACGCTACACAAACAGGCACTAAGCTGTTAAATTAAAAGTTTCAGGGACAACCATATTGGAGGCAACCGAGGTCAAGGATTGCTATTCAATATGGACAACAATGAAGGAGAGCCCAGGTTTGAGGGCGGAAATGAGCCCAGGTTTGAGGGCGGAAGTGAGCCCAGGTTTGAGGGCAGTAGCGAGCCCAGGTTTGAGGGCGGGAGTGAGCCCAGGTTCGAGGGCGTAACTCCGAGGTTGAAAGGACATGGATTGCCCAGGTTAGAGGGCAGGAGTGAGCCCAGGTTCGAGGGCGTAACTCCGAGGTTGAAAGGACATGGATTGCCCAGGTTAGAGGGCAGGAGTGAGCCCAGGTTCGAGGGTGTAACTCCGAGGTTGAAAGGACATGGATTGCCCAGGTTAGAGGGCAGGAGTGAGCCCAGGTTCGAGGGCGTAACTCCGAGGTTGAAAGGACATGGATTGCCCAGGTTAGAGGGCAGGAGTGAGCCCAGGTTCGAGGGCGTAACTTCGAGGTTGAAAGGACATGGATTGCCCAGGTTAGAGGGCAAAGAGAGATATATGGACTGCCGAAACAAGGATCGGATTGCAAGGACTGAAGACCGAACACAGCGTTCACCAAGGAACAAAAAAAAGGCGGAATGTCATTATGGATTCGGACAGCTCATCGCGTGATGATGAAAGTCGTGAGCGGACACGGAAATACAGAAGGCGGGAACGGACGAGGAGAGACAGATCCAGGCGGAGGACGCGGAGCAGCGAGAGCTCGAATAACTGTGAGTCAACACGAGACTATAAATCTAATCAAGATAGGGAATCTGAAACAAATGTTATATTAGATAAATTCTTATCGATTATAAATAGCGTCAAGAGTTCGGAGAAGCCCAAGCTGTCATTTAATAGTAACGTCTTGCCTGATTTTGACCCCCTAGGGAAAGAGCAGACTGTGTTGGTTTGGATCACGAAAGTTGAAGAGTGTGCTGGTCAGAAAAGGAAATAATCCACTATGCTCTTCCCAAACTTTCGGGGGTAGCAAAAACTTGGTACCAGGGTTTACCATCCCTTCTTTATACTTGGGGCGAATGGAAAAAGAAACTAATTGAGTCATTTCCTTGTCGCGAGGACTACGCCGAACTCTTGACTGAAATGTTGGCTAAACGTGTTAAATACGGGGAATCATTGGAACACTATTATTACGCGAAACTCAATCTGTTAAATAGGTGTAAAATTTATGGCAAACAAGCAGTCGATTGTATGTTATATGGGGTGGATGATCGTGCCATAAGAGTAGGCGCCCAAGCAGCTCAATTTAGCGAACCAGAACAAATATTAAAATATTTCAGAACGGTAAAAGTAGGACAAAGCAAGGAAGCATACGAAACTAATGCCAAAAATATTAATGATCGCAAGGCCTCTATTACTGCAACATCACAAGCTCAAAATCCGAAACTTAGTATGACAAACTCTAAAATACGGTGCTTTAATTGTAACGAAGTCGGTCATCCTAGTTTTAGGTGCGATAAAACCCCTATTAAATGTTCATTATGCGATAGATTAGGTCATCAAAGTTCAAGTTGTTATAAAAATAAACCTAAAATTGATTCTGAATAAAACGAAAACGTATTAAAAGATAAAAATTAAAAACTGGTTTCTGAGTTGAACGCGAAAGATAAACGGTACAAAAGATCAAAAATATTAGAAGATAAAACTGCAGAACAAGTCATAGATAAAAATAAAACTATAAAATAAAGAACGGTCGCGTATATCGTATAATAGGAGACAAGATAATATGGTTAGCTCCAAAGGGCGTAAGCTGGCAAATCTTAAAACTAATCATGACGATATTGGGCACTACGGTATTGATAAAACTCTACACTGTATATAACAGCATTGATGGTTCCTTGAAATGCATCGATTTGTAAAAAAAAAAAAAAAAAAAAAAATACGTGCAGTCGTGTTTAGTGTGCTCATCATAAAAATCCTGGCGGCAAACAAGAAGGTGAACTACACCCAATTGAAAAAGTTAAAAAAGTAGCATACCACTTAGGACCATTTACCAAAAGTAAGAAAGGCAACTATTATTTACTTGTTTTGGTCGATAGCTTTACGCCATTTGTGAAAATAAACTCTGTCAAAAATACTAAATCGCTCACTAGAACACGCGTGATAAAAGAACTTATTAGTTATTTCAGAGTTCCGTCGCGTATAAATAACCAACAAGGGATTGAATTTCTCAAGCGAATCGTTTAATGAATTCATATCACAATACGAAATAAACCATATTACTAACGCAGTAGCAACTCCTATGGCAAACGGGCAAGCGGTTTAATCGGACTATCTTGGATGATCTTTCGACTTGAAGCCATGACAAATCATGAGGTGAATGTGTTTATGATATTCAAGTAGGCATCAATACAACCGTACACAGGAAAAAAAAGAGCCTACGTGAATTATTATTTGGATATAACATAACTCAGATAAGATCAAAAGGCATTATGAACCACATTAAGTCGGATACCACTACTTTAATTGACTCGGGGAATTTAAATACAACTAGGAATAAAGCAAGCTGTAGTATAAAGATACAGCAATTAAAAGACGTAGGAGGGTTTAATAGTCATAGAAAATCAGCAAAAATAGCTTAGTTCGCGTTGAGGGACAAGTGCCTCACGATGGTCAATCCCAAAAGCTGGTGGTTAAATTCTAAGGTCCTTGTCGTGTAATGAAAGTGATTCCAAATGAAAGGTATATGATTGAAGATACCCCCATTATTCGTAAATACGGTCGACGATACGAAGCTGTGGTAGCCGTAGATAAGATGCAACCGTGGCTATCTTTCGATATAAATATAAGAAGTTCTGGAGAAAATGATGACGATGAGCGGAATTAATTAGAAGAGTAGATATTAAGATGAAATTTTTGTATTGTATTATTTTAAATATTGCAGGCTAGTCTGTTGGTCTAATAGTTGGTAGCTCTGACTTCGATGCCTGTGGTCGTAAGTTCGATTCCCACGCAAAACAAGTATTTGTGTGCTTATCACAATCACTTGTTCGGTGTCTGGGTAATAGTTTGTCAATTATAATACAAAAACAATATAATATAATGTTAAAAATTTCAATTATAGTATTTGGAAATGTATAAGTATTTTTATTAGTTATCTAGTGTGGCACAAGCTTTGTTAAATTTAGGACTAGATAGCGTTATGTGAAAGCTTTGAAATACTATTCTTTTTACAAGCTTTTTATTAGCTTGCAATGTAACTATGTATGTTCGGCTCAAATCTTGCAACTCAATTTTGAAGCAGATATCTTCAACCGATTGAGCTGCAATTTTTGTATGCAGGTATAAATCGCACGACAATGCAATAAATATTATGATGACATGGAACTGATTTGATGATAGAATCGCGAGGTAGCCATAGGAACTCTGTAATTGACCGGCACAACCATATCGAGTTTGGGTTCGTGTGAATCGTCTTGACGAGTTTTAATTATATAAGTATAGACCAGCGCTATAAAAGCTTGTTGTGAAAAAAAAAAATTTTTCATTGAAAACTTTATTTTTTATTTAAATTATAATTTTTTTCCATTTATTTTATTTTATTAGATTATTATGGATGTGATTTTAATTAAATTTATTTATAATGTTTTCATTGGACAGTATTTTATTTGTATTCATTTAATTCTTTGCCGTTAATGTCTTCAATTTATTTTAATTTGTTAGTTTTATAATGTAATTTGACATGCTCGATTTTGTCTATGCATTTTCTTTGTGTTTTTTTGGTCTTACCCTAATTGAACATTGAGTTTGTGTAATGTTTATAGTGAGCGCTATGTACGCTTTTAATTGTCATGTGCATTAGAAATTTTATTTTAAGATCGATTTGTCAATGTGAAATGTATGTGATGTAGCTGTACTTAATTAAATAAATAAATAAAACTTGTAAATTTTAAACATAAAATTTAACGGTCAAATAACGATAAGTCATTTGAATCAAAAGTAATGTTTAATCAATCAGCAGCAACAAGTAACTGAACTTGAGATTGTTTGCATTTTTTGTTTGTTCACTATTTTCTATAACTTGTATATCAATATAAATATATGTGATTGTAAGCCCGAGGACGTGCTTTGAACAGGATGGCCGAGCTGTTAGCTTTTATCTAGTTGCCCCTAGTTAGTTAATCGACTAAAGCTTATGTCACTCGATTTGGCATCTCGTTATAATTCGTTCAGTCATGACGCGCAACGTCCCTATTGGAAGGGAGAAAGAATGCCCGGCCCCTTCCTGTTCGAGACGCCGAGCGGTAAACACGAAATCTCTCAGCTGTGGTGAACACCTACAACTTTTCTGGGATATAATTTAAATTAGCATGTAAGTACGAAAATCTATTCTGAGTCATTTCTTTTAGTGCGCCTTTTAAAATATTGTGAAAAGGGAAATAAATACGCTTGTGTTTTAGTAATATGTTTGGTTTTCTATTGCGAGTCCCCTTCACCCCTGAACTGTAGTCAACAGTATTATGCCCATAAACCTTGAACCTTCCTCTTGAATCACTCTATCTATTAAAAAACTGCATCAAAATCCGTTGTGTAGTTTTAACGATTTAAGCATACATAGGGAGAAAGCGACTTTGTTTTATACTATGTAATGATAAATAAATAAATATTCATAAAATAAAATGATTTACAGCTTCAAAGTGAACAAAAAAGTTTACCTTATACCTATTTCTGGTAAATTGTTAAATAAGCGCAGGCACATTTTTGCATTCCTACGCAATCAATTTAATAACTTACCTAATGTAATGTAATTTACTTAAATCTGCAAAACAAGCTGCTTGGCACTAATCCTCAGTAAAAAGTACATAGGAAGAATAGCTTTAGTTTGTTTACTAACTCATGTTTAGGGCTTGGTTGGCCTAATATAGTGCATTCATTGCCTCTGAGTGTAGTTTTTTTAAATATTTTTTTTTGTTATTAGGTACCCAGAAGTTTGTGTTTTGGCAAGATTAAATCCCGAAAATTAATAAGTATGTATCTAAGTGTGTTTCCTGACATCACACTGATATTAAAAGGTAAAGTTTGTTGGTACGTGTGTTGTGTATGTATGTTTGTTACTCCTTTACTCTCAAACGACTGAACGGAACGAATATGGATGAAATGTGGCACATAGGTAGACTGTGTTCTGTAATCGAATATAGGGCACTTTTTCATTTTTCCTTGGTACAATTTTACGAGGGCAAAGGCAAAAAAAAGTAAGGAGAAAAGCTAGTTTTATATAATTGTCTACACTGTGTTTACAACTATGTTCTAAGTTTTAAATTTAAAGCTTTTTAAGTGTCAGCAGTCTCATGTATGCCATAAATTATGAACATACATTTAGTTAAAGAGCAACGAATAGAGCTCTATAATCGTTAGAATAGCTGCAGTTTCTCGTAACCGTGCGATGTGACATCACAATAGCTCGATAATTGATTGTTACGTGTGCTAACTAAGTACTTGAGTTAGGTGACAGGCGTTGAGCCGCGGCCCGTGGCTAATCCAATCACGTAATTGGACTTAGCTTTATTCAATGACCGGGTAATGAGTACTACGACTGGCTTCTATGGGATACTACTCTACTACTATATTTAGAAATGTTGTGATCAATTGCAGAAGTTTGCTGGACATTGAGACTTTGTTGGAAAACGCTCGCATGGTGAAATATCAGTCTAGAAAGTTATACATGCAGTTCTTTCTATTGGTGTAAAATCAGGTAAGTTCCAATGTGAGTGTTGGAGTTTCATATAAGTAGTTACACTTTCTAAGTTATTGTTGGTGAAATTTTAGATAATTATGAATGAACTTAATTATTGAAACAAAACTTATAAGAGACAGCAGACTTTTGCGCAGTTGTATTAATTTGAGCCACTATCCACATAGGTCAAAAGTGTGTTGTAGGGTCTCTGTGCGCTAAGTGCGAGTTGTTTATACGTTAACGCGACGTATAGGCCAATCAGAACGTCATACGTCATAAACGTGTCGACTTGCACTAGGCACTCTGATGACGTTTAATGTGAAGAATATTGTAAAGTGGTCGGATGTATGACATAAGGCTCAGTTCACACAAGCACACACCGGTTAAGCTTAACTTTCAAGCCGATTTTTTAACGTGTCCTTTATCAAGTGTCCATTAAAATGCAAAAAGGGCGAAAACAAGCAAAATTAAATAAATTAGAGGAATTAAGGATGTTCCGTCAGTCAGAGTCAGGAGGCGCGTTGATCACCGCTCATGGGGCGGAGCCCGGTGACACTGACGCCTCATTAGCACTGATCGTGTGACGAGGCCCGGGGCCACAGCCGGGGCCCTGCGCCGCGCGAGCACATCACTCATCAACTCAGTTTGACAACCGGGACGACTTGTCGAACTCTTTGCCGAGATCTAATTGAGTTTTTATTTGGGTATAAAGTATAAAAGAACACAAGTACACAGAAAAAGGGGGTTTTGGATGCTTATTTTCTGTGAAAAAGCAGAGATATTAGTTCAGTAGTTTTTAAATGTGTCGAAATTTAGCTCCCTTTGAAAAATACAATGGCTTTAACAACAACAATTTTCATGAATTCTAAACACTTTACCATTTAAAATACCTTTCCTTAGATTGAGTCAAAGACAACAAATTGATGATTGAAGTAGATTTATAATTAATTTTTGATAAATCTAAAAATTCGTAATAAACTTGTATCTTGTAGGGATGTACGTGAATAGTTTGTAGTAAAGGGGTGATTCGTCGGTGTAGTGCGCTCTGCCTCTGCAGAAAGGAGTGACAGACAGATCAATTGGCTTCGTTTGGACTCGTTATCATATTTGTCGCGCAATGGTGTGAATGTACCTGAATTACGCATGGGAAAAACTTATTTGGTTGGTATACTGCAATTTAATTGTGCTAGCATAGCACACAAGTCTCATAGGGATCCCGCAATTAATAATTATCAAACAAAAACTGCACAACAGTTAAAAATCAGCTATCTAAACAAAATTTTATAATATTGGCATAAAATAAATCGCAACTAAACTGCAAACTCTAACAATAAATCTTTTTGTTAGCTCAAACATATTTATAGAATAAAACTGTAATGATCCCAATCCATTACTAAATTATCTTACAAAGTAGCGTAATAAATATAGATATCTGTCTGTATTGATGCAGTGAGCGGAGACAATATTTACTGGGCTACTCCCCTGGTCCTGCCGAACGGAAACTTATAGTTTTCTTGAGGCGCCCGCCGAATAAAATACTGCTGGTCGGGACATAAATCAGATCGTGTCGTGGCCGCAGCCGGCGCGGAGCCGCTCCGTGCCGTGCCGCGCCGGACCCGTCGCCCCGCAGCGCCGCTACATTTTAATAACTGGACTCCGCCATAAATGGTCACTGACAGATTTTATTTCAACTCGTATATTATCTTTCCAGTCGCGCAGACATCTTTTATTAATATTTGTCCTGTAGGTCCTCTCTACTTTTACCTGTCGATTTGCTGGCCAGGTACTCTACGCCTATTATAAGTAGGTACGTACCAATACTGGTACGTACGTAGATAGTCCGGTCAAATTAGACCAAAAAATAAGAGTAAAGTTACATAAATTCCCACCTAGCTGAAAATCGGTAAGATTGTTTAAAATATCATTAAAAACAAAATTTGAAAGTTCCCCATCTTTCCCCTGTAAGGAAAAAATTTTATTCAAGGTCAAAGGTCAAAAAAAAGAGTTTTTCGCGATTTTCAGCAAAACGGTAAGTTTTATCATAAAAATACGTCAGACAAAAATTGTAGATCATAAAATTATCTACAAAAAATGTATTAATACTTTTTTTTCTACGAGCCACCGTTTTTGAGATATAACGATTCTAAAAGTTTCAAAAGTTGTAATCGTCATAATATGCATGAATACGCCACGTATATAAACATCTCTATAGTTGTAATATATATTAAAATATTTTTCTATCGGTCATTGTAACTTAAACTACTAATATAAAATATACATAAGCTATAACTATACAAATATCAGGTAAAATGAAACCCAGTCCCTTAATTTATACACCATTGTAACCTTGAGAAAACATCTGTCCCCTGGTCAATTGTGCGCGTGGCTAGGGTCTTATACCTACTATAATAAATGAAACACTGTTAGTCTTGGATGCCAGTTGCTAGTGAAAACACGTGTTTATTCTAACCTATATCGTGCTGTTTTGAGTTTAACCGGTGGAATAGGCCTACAGGGGAAACCACGTTAAAAAAAACGCGCTGAGTACACTACCTCACAGGTGGCGAGGAAACGTGCGCATATTAAGACGATTACAACTTTTGCAACTTTTAGAATCAATATATCTCAAAAACGGTGGCTCGTAGAAAAAAAGTATCAATACATTTTTTGTAGATAATTTTATGATCTACAATTTTTGTCTGACGTATTTTTATGATAAAACTTACCGTTTTGCTGAAAATCGCGAAAAACTCTTTTTTTTGACCTTTGACCTTGAATAAAATTTTTTCCTTACAGGGGAAAGATGGGGAACTTTCAAATTTTGTTTTTAATGATATTTTAAACAATCTTACCGATTTTCAGCTAGGTGGGAATTTATGTAACTTCGAATGTCTAAATTGACCGGACTAAGATATGTGATATGTGTTTGTAATGTAACTAAAATATTCTAATAATGAACTTTGTTGAATCTCTATAATATCTCATTTGACTCAGTATCAGATCAGTATCGTGTGTGCTAGCTTTTGTCAGCGGCTTCGCTAAAGTGACAGTAGAAAATCATAAGTTTTTGTGGTTATGTGGAAATCCGTTCTGTTAAATTATATTAAGTGTGTGATAACGTAGTTCTCTATAAAAAAGAAGTTTCTGAGTTTGCTAATTACACATAAAAAATATTTTGTTTATAATATTATTAGTGATATCCCTCATACGAAATTAGTCAAAATCCATAATAGGTTCTTAGTACGTACTACGCAGTTTAGTAGTAGTACTATGTAGTTTCAAAGACAGACATTAACAAAATTTTCGACTAATAAGAAGTACAGCTATCTTATTAGTCGAAAATTATGTTGATATCTGTCTCTGAAACTGAAATTATTAACCAAACTAAGAAAATAACTAATATTCTAAATAGATCGTACAATCATATCGGACCGTACGGATCGTATTGTCTTATTCATTAATTTAATTACAAATATACGGAAGTTATTGATTTTCATTACGTATCATTGTAATACAAAAGTTGTCAGTTGATAGGCAAATGGAAAGTTTTCATTCATCCAAACATTCCGGTACCTATTCCTACTAGGTATTTAACTGGCCCATTAATCTATTGGTTAGTGGCCCCCACTGTTATGTAGAGATCGTGGGTTCTATTCTCACCGTAGACAAGTTTCTGTCTTGACCACGATCATCTGTGTATTTAGATAAATATAAATATGTTTGTCAGTTATCTAACAACTACTCATACCACAAGCTCTGCTTAGTTTAACGTTTTGTGAAAGTTTAGGATTATTATTATAATATTAATTTTCGTTTTTTCATTCTGACCAACAAATGTGAGATGTGTATGTGTGTGTGTGTTTGTGTCTGGTCTCTCTAAAAATAAACTATAAAAACTATGAGAGCAAAAGTAAAAACTGAACTTCTGGAAGTTCCTTGTAATTTCCACGATATGAGAGTCTAAAATTATTAATATCGGAAATGGAAAGTTTCAATAAATGTAGATATGTATCGGCGCCGGAGCGGAAGCGCAGCGATGGTGTTTTATGGGCAGTTTTAGTGCGCTGCCCGTCGCCAACAATAATGGTGACCGCAAGGGTGTCGCGCCCACAGCTGTTTTTTACACGTTCTTATACAACCTTTACCTCACGATGCAGGAACGAGGGAAAACTTTAGAGACGTGTTGTTGATCATTTTCCTTAAGTTAGCAGTCGATTTTATTTATTTATTTTAGAGTAGGTACTAATGGGCTTGAGGCAAGGGACGCAAAAGACCGAGCGAAGTGGAGGCGTCTAGGAAGGAAAGCGGACCCCGGGCACCGAGGTGAAAGCCAAGGTAGCAACCGGGACGGGCGCTAGGTTGATGATGATGATTTTAGAGTAGGTACTGTTAAATCACATTTAAACCTTATACTAAAACACTTGCTTCACAATTATTCTTAATCTTATAAAACAAAATAGATTATTATTTATCTCAGGACCCTGAGGTCCTGGACCTTTGGACGGCGTACGAGGAGTCGAAACCAAATCGCCGAAGCCCTTTTAGACGCCTTTAATGGAACGTTGTGCTAACCGGTGATTATCCAGTACGCGCTATGGTAGTGCATCCAAGGACAACCCCAGGTTGATGAAAAACTATTAAGACTCTTAAACTATATAGAAAACTAAGATATAGGGCTATGGTTTTTGGAATCTTATTATTATTATACATATATTTTAATGCATACCTTAATTTAATAATTACAAACTTTTATAAAAAAAAATATGAGATAAAATTAATTTAATATAATATAAAATAGATTACTAAATTTGAATATATAAATAACATAGTTTGCGCGTAATTTGATGAAATTCTATTGATATAATCTTAATTTTAATGTGATATTATTAGAAAATAATACGACGTAGCCGTTCTTAATCCATAAAACAACCTATCCTTAATTCAGGTTAGTTGAGTTTAAGAGGTCCAGATACCTATGCTCTAGGTTGGAGACATGGTTGGGTCTATGTAACGCCTGGACTCGAGAGGTCGAGAGTTCTGTTTTAACGGCATAATCTTACTAATATTATAAATGCGAAAGTTACGAATTTTGGATATTTTGATGTTTGGACGTTTGTTACTTAATCGAGCCAAAACGGCTGGACGGATCTGGATGAAATTTGGCACAGGCATAGGATGTATCCTAAGGATGTAATTATTATTACCTCTTAGGATGTAATTATTAAATTAAAGTAGCCTATGTCCTATTCCGGAGTGTACTCCGGAATAGGACATAGGCTACTTTTTATTCCGGAAACCCCAACCCCAATACCACGCGGGCGAAGCAGCGGGCAAAAGCTAGTGTTGTATAAGCGAAAAGCTGAAATTTTCCATAAAATAATTTTGGCCTTATATATTATGTACATTATACATATATTATGAGCATTCTGTGAGTGCATTTGTGTCATACATTATTCGGGGGCTGTAGCACAGATTACTAAATAATTACTGCTGTAGTAAGCAAGTAACCTTTACGAATTTGAGTAATAGAAGTTACTTGATGTGTATTGTGTCAAGGACGCTGAAAGGTCAACGGAGTCACACCAGTGATGTTGATCACCTCACACCCGTCTTTGATAAATTGCGTCAGTTAGGGGTTTCATTGATGCACGACTTCACTGGCCTAAAGCCAGCCTATCTAAATGTAGGATTTGATTTGATGACAAGTACTTCAAAAAGTTTAAATGTGTGACATAGGGATATGGGTCAGTAGAGCTTTTACGATTTTTAAGGCATATTTTCCAGGCTTTATTTGAAATATCACTTAAAGCACATAAGAAAACCCCAGAAACAACTATTAGTTCGAGCCTTCTTTCAAATTAGCAACGTTTTTCTTCTCAGAAAATGTCGAATCTATGCCTTTCTTGTTCGGGATTGACCGTAGCCATTACAATAAAAATATTAAAAACCGCATAAGTAAGAGGCGGAGGTCGTCGGCAGTTCGGTGCAAATGTCGCCCCGGACACTTACATTATTCCTTAGTGGCCCTGGAGGCCGGCAGCCGGCGGCCGGCGCACGGCGACCGGTCCGGCGCGGCGCACGGCGGGGTGGAGCAGCCCCTGCGTCTATTATCTCGATACTTTAGATAGTCACCGGGACATTCACGGTCTCCGATCGTTCGCACAAATGACCGGCCATTTGTCCAGATCCGATTAATCATGATTGTGTTTGTGTTGTACCAATACTATAAAAATATAATCCCATCTGGCCTTAATACGCGCAACTCAACCGGAAACCAATGAGATTCGAAGACGTTGAAAAGGATTGAGTTTCATCAAAGGAAGTCATTATAAACATCGTATAGATTCAGACGGATTTTACATGAATTATATCGGTCTGTTTGGTAGTTCTTGAAAATTAATTTTAGGGATTAGTTTACTTCGATGGCTGTGAATAACACAGAAGACAAACTGGGAATATTGGATGTCTGCAAAAATCGAAGAAGGCAGTCTCGATGGATGTCCGACAGGTAGCCTAATAGAAGCTGTGGGGAAGAAAATTTTAAATGAATTCTTAAAGATTGAACCGAGCGAACGTATAACTTTTAAGTCTCATGAAAAGTTTTTGAGCGAAGTTTTTTTTTGTCTGAGCTCTTGAAAGCTAGAAAATCGTATATTGTGTCCATTTTCTTTTATACTTATTTGTAATGCTAGTCTGTATCTATATTTATTAAACTTTGACTATGTTATAATGTAAATTTAATAAAGTATTTGGTTTAGGTATGTCCACATAATATAGGTAGATATTTACATTTCAATGTAAGAGCACAATATCGGTAAGAGTGTGCAACTGGAGACTTACACTTAGCGCTGACTTAGCTTTTGTTGGTAATGCTATATGACACTACTGAGTACTTGGACGGTAATAAGCAACATAATTCACAGTACTGTTTTGTTGCAATGCCTGCCTACCTACTTGTAGATATATATGTATGTGTTATGGCCCATTCCCTCTTCTAGAGAGGAAGCCTGTGTCCCAGCAATGGGATCATTAAAAGATAGATGGATAGATATACTCTTTATTGTAGGTACACCATAAACACAACTTGGTACATTTGGGACACTTAAAATTACTACGGTGTTACAATGGGCGGTCTTATCGCTAAAAGCGATTTTTTAAAGACAACCTTTGGATGGATTTGACAGAGGAGAAAGAAAAAAAAAGGCAAATGGTGATAATGAGATATATAATTATATTACTTTCATAATATTTTTTTTAGGTGACTAAAAAACCACCCAATGATATCTCCGTGCCATTGGGTGGGGCGGGTGATAGTGTCAGACTTTTCCTGACTAAAAACCCACTACTGTTCCTTCGTTGCCTTCAATCCAGGGTATCCCATGGCCTCAGTAGGCTTCGACCCTGCTGGGCACCTAAGGTATGTTACATACTATGTACAAGGGTTTCCCCCTAAGGTTTACAGCAAAGGTGTACAATGTAAGAAATACGAACGAAGCAGACATCCTAATGCCCCAGTAGCCGCCACAGCCACAGAAGACGCCCCGGGTATCGGAAGTAGCAGGGCGATTCCCGAGTAAGGAAGGCTATGGCTTGTGGATAGTGAGCAATAGGTGCTCGTAGCTCGCCGTCCGGTCGTTCGTTAAGGACCAGGCCAGAGTAAGTTGATGACGCGTTGTGTTACACGCACGCTAATTGGACGTGGCAGAGTAGGGTCGATGCCTTCTAAAGCTGTGCAAATGAGTTACCGCCCTATAATGTAAAAGGGAACTAAAGTAACACAGGTGGGTTTTAGTTAGAAAAACTTACATGCTTTCCCGCCCCATCAAGGGTGAGAAAAGTTATTAGGTACAAGACTTCCAACATGAAAAGAAAATGCATTAAAAAATATACCATTCAACCAATACCAACTTTATTTGGGTTAGATATAGTAAAGTGTAAGAGCGTATTAATTCATTAAGCCCCAAGAAGACTCCGGGGTCCGAACACCTATTGTCTTTTAATTGTGTCTATAAATGCATTGTATTACATAGCCCTATAAAGCACCCACTGCTGGGCTGGGCTATTACGGTAGTCGAAAGGTTAAATAGATTTAGACATTTTATACACTAATTTTAAACATTGCTATAACTTGA
Source organism: Mythimna loreyi (assembly GCA_029852875.1). Taxonomy (NCBI): domain Eukaryota; kingdom Metazoa; phylum Arthropoda; class Insecta; order Lepidoptera; family Noctuidae; genus Mythimna; species Mythimna loreyi. The sequence goes on from CM056786.1 coordinate 11,070,069, forward strand.
AAGTCTGTCCGATGGTCTGCATTTTTAATCTACACTAATATAATAAAGAGGTAAAGTTTGTTTTTTTATTTTTTTGTTTGTAGGAGGTAATCTCTGGAACTACTGGTCTGATTGGAAAGATTTTAGCAACAATAGAAAGCTGCTTTACTCCTGAGTGACATAGGCTATATTTTATGTACGCGGGCGAAGCCGCGGACAAAAGCTAGTTAATTATAAGTTACATATTTCAAATAGTGTTATTGTTTAACAAATACCTGGGCAAATGCGAGTCGAATACATGCACTTAGGGTTCTGTACAAACTTACCTAAGTAAGTTAAAAAAAACAATTTTCGAACGAAGTCTTGAAGATTTTTCGGAATCGCAAAAGAAGTATTTTTTTCGTGACGTAGTACGGACAAATTTACTGTTTTCAGACTTATTCCTATAACTGTGCTATAAGATCTTGCTTTATGCAAAATTGAGAATTCAGGGTCTACGGGAAGTACCTACCTTTTGAATTTTGATTCCCGAATGTGTCGTTGTTTGTTGTGTTTTTCGTTAACTTAAAAGTTTGATATTAATTTTCTCAGCTGCAAAGGACTGCAGACCTGAACATGGTTGGTGATTTCAACTCCATACCTGCACACGTTCCCAAGATAAAAGGTCTTGACTGACAGACAGTTTTTTTTTTTTTCTTTAGTGAAACCCTAAAAAAACATTCGTAACAAAAACATTATGTTGATAGGAACCTTAAAATCGAGCACCTCCTACTAGTTACATCAGTTGGGTTTGCAACCACCAGAAGGAAACCAACAAAATATTTATACCCGGAAATAAAATCCTGATTTCTAGGGCTTTATACATTTAGCCACGTATAGAGATGTCTCACTGATTGTCTGCGCTGTCATAACAAACTCTTAATAAACTTCAAGTTATATTATAAGCACAATCTAACTTAGATCAAATCTTGGGGATGGCGAGCAATGGGTAGCTCGCTGTCCGCCCATCCGGTAACCGTTTGGACCGAACCCAAGTCGTCGAAAGCGCGCACTGTTCCCGTGCGCCTCAGGGAGTTGTCAGCAACTGTAGGGGACCAGCAGGGTCGAAGCCTTCTGGGGCCAAGGGTTGATGCGAAAGCGAAACACCGGGGCCCTGGAACTAGGGCAACCGCCTAAGGGCGGGATTCGTTATTCGATGATTTTTCCCACCATAAAAAAAACTTAGATCAAATAAAATACGAGGAGAGATTTCAAAATAAATTCAATGTTTCTGATTGTAATGCTATAAGTTTTCAGTGACAATCAATAGTGCGACAGTGCGATTGATGCGTGCGGGTGACTCCGTTCCGGTCGGTTGTGTACATCGGATGAGCCGATTGGGGAAGATGCCGTTCTGCTCCATTATACCTCGCAATAATCCTCAGAGCAATGCACATTGGCTTGTATACTTGTACCACCGGCTTTATTTGTAATCGAATAAGTATAAAGAATATGATGTAGAGATGTAATAAGGCTTCAGTAACTCTCTGAACCTGCTTCAGAAAATAAGTATTGTGATTTGGTATGGTTGGTTTAATTTTTGTGGTGTAGGTTGATCAAACGCTTGGACTAACAACCTATTTTTTGACGAAGTAATATTACATCAAATTTAAAACCATAAAAAAAATACCTAGGTGTTCTATCCACGTTACATTCTCGTGCAATTGCTATACATTTTTTTCTCATGCGTGCTATGTTCAATTGGTCACACAGCAATACTATATAATGTAAATCTCAAGGCGCACTATTCAAGCTCCAATACTTGAGGCTATAAAATAACACAAAGAGCTTTCCACATTTAAAATGACATTAACATCATACAGTGACGTATTTTGGGAGTTGCTGGGAGCGCCTCTCTCACCGGCCGCGCTCCGCTGAACCCTGATCCTATCATAACGCAATCGCATATCACCCACCTTCTTAGTACGACAAAGTTGCATCTTTATACCCCACATGAAATCTCAACCTTACGCAGTAAACATTAGATTGATATTTCACGAATAAAATAGCGTGGAACCTTCTCGCAGACGTAGGAAAAATGTGCAGATATTTACGTTGATAGCCTTCCAGCAAAGAAGTGGAGTAGATACGTGAACTCGATCAGGGACCATAATAACCTAAAGCTCACGTTATTCCTTCGATAAATGTAACGTATGTACCTATCTGTAGATTGAAAACAATCTTTTCGTGAGTTATTAGATTTTAGGAGTATGCACGGTGCTGTAAGAGATTTTCAGTCGACGTGAGGAAAAATTTAAAGACAATTTGCAGGCACGTTATGTTATTAATTAGATTATAAAATGCACCAACGCAAAAAAAAAAACACCTAAATGATTAGTAGAATTTCTACACCAGTTTTAATTGAGTACTTCTAAGTATCTAATGGGGTCATCATCATCATTTCAGCCAAAAGACGTTGGACATAGGCCTCCCCCAAGCGCTGCCACAACGACCGGTCCTGTGCGTCTTGCATCCATTGAACCATCTAATGGGGTAAACTTTTTCCTATCTTGCAACATGGTTGCACCATTGCAATAACATAACTGCTGCTACTGTACCTTAAATAAATAAAAATCTATTCATTTCTGCAGTCAGTGTTAAATAAACGAAGAGAGAAAACCAGAAATACGGACTTGTGGAATGCAGAATATCAAACTTCTAAGTTATCGGCCTCAGAGTATGGCCTTTTTGTCACATTTCGACACTCTCATTTGAATCAAAATTGGTGATCTAGTACTTCCCGTTGACCTAGACCTCTGGAATTTGGCACGAAGCAAGGTCTCATAGTACAAGTATAGGAATAAATTTGAAAACAGTAATTAATTGTAGTTACGTCACAAAAAAAACTTTTATTCAATTCGGAAAAATCTTCGAGCCTCGATTCGGGAATTGAACTATTTACATAAGTTAGGTTGTAGGCTTGGAACCCTCAGTATGCGAGTTTAATTTTTCCGTAAACTTTTTTGTTTTGCTTTTTTTTTGCGGTACCTCGCAGCTTAAACCTAATTAGAGTACACATTCTATAGCAAAGTAGCTATAGAATATAAACATTACAAGTGTGCCTATAAAATAAGAATTCCCACGATTTCTCCAAGATCCCATGATAAGGTCCTTGGGCCAAGATCTTAGAACCATTTCAAACAAAAAAATTATAATTTTCCATATTGATCCCAGAAGTGTACGAGTTATCGTGTATAGTCGTGGGCATACACAAAAAATAAAAGATTTCGATAAATTGCGAATCTCCTTCTTTTTAAAGTTGATGACAAAAATATATAATTTTAAAATGAGTGGTTAATGTATAATATCAGCTTTCGAACTTGCAGTGGACAAGTATAATGTTTAAAAAACGTATGGCCTGGGTATTCCTCGATACAAGTGCCCGAATTAAGGAAAAAATATAAGGAAGTCCACAAAAACCATAAAATATCCCCCTAAGCTTCCGCTCACCGATAATCCCTTTAGCGAGGGAAAAACTTCAAAAGTTTGTGCGGGCTTGTGGGGTCCTGAATTTTTGATCTCTATTAAATTGTTTCAAATCGTTTAACTTGTCGCGGCTCAATCAGTGCCGTGCCGTGCGACGCGTGTTTCACGCTTGCTGCTTCGCATAGTGATGCTGAGATTGCGTTCAGCTTACGCCTCACGCGTACGCCGCGGCGTTAGGCGTAACGCCTCCGTGTGCTGTGACCGTGACCAACTATGATTTTGCCATTTCTGGAAACACAGGATTGAATTTGGTGTACTGTTTAGGTAAAACGTTTGTAATGAGTTCCCTATGGATTAATTCGATCGGCGATCTCTTTTGAAATATTGTTGATGTGCTGAAAAAATTACTATAATATTCTACAGCTGTCTCCGTTTTAAAATATTCTAAAGCTTGGTAAATACATGAGGTACTGATAGACACAAATATAGTGAATGTTACAACGTAAACATACGAATACGATGGTTAAAAACTGCGGATAAGCTGGCATTAAGCGGATAATACTATAATACCTGATGTGTTTTGATTTTTTTATTGTGAACATGGAAACGAAGTTTTTGTAAAACCTTCATTCGTTTCGAAGAGTTTATAAAAAAAGGGTGTCATAAGAAATCAATGAATAAACCAATCAATTACTTCAGAAGCCAGGCTTTGTTTTTAGATCCGGACAATTATTATTTTATCTGTTATACAATATCGTATGACCGTAAATCGTTGATAGTAACGGTAGGTGGAGGGTCGTGGGCGCATCACGGCAAAACTGATTTATTCACTGGAGATATTTTATAGCGCCGTTTGTTCCGGCCGTTATTGTATTAGGGCGGCTGTTTGTTACATCGCCTTTGCCCTAACCTCATCCCCTGACGGATACTGCCGCGTTTTCTTTTAAACTCTTTAATTGTTTTCTTTGAAAAGTTTTGGTAGTGTGGGAAAGTTAATCAGTTTTATAAGTCAATTTGTTATTTTCTCCTACATTTATAATTGTTGTAGAAATACAATAATTCTAATTCATAATTTGTGAATAAAGGATCGAGGATAGGTACACATTAGGATCAAAACTGACAGTTTGGTTGGTGCAGAGGTTATACTGCACTGCGTGTCGCGGGTTTGATTCCCGCCGGGTACAAATATTTAGATAGCCTATAGATAGTTGTTTCGGGTCTGGCTGCCTAGTGTTTGAAAGACTACATGTTTATGACAACACACACGATACAAGAAAAATTACTAGTGTAAAGCAACGTTCCAAAAAAATCTCCATAGTACTCAGTCACACTATATCGTTTACACTTCCTTAGTTTCATACAATAGTCAGTAAAGTAAGCAGTTAAGCCTATACTGTATTAATCTAATAAATACACATCTCTTTTGATTTGGTCTGGCTTCCCCTTTCATCAGTTGACTCCCTTAAAATCGTTTTAAACTTCATAACTGGCGCTCAATAAAAAATAACGTTACGGACTGTCCCCCAATTTTTTTTAAATTGCGTGAAATTAAATTTAGAATATACTCTTTATCCCTCCGGAGTCTGACAAATAGGCGAGAGCAGTGGCGGCGCGATTTAGCCATGCTGTAATTGGTTTTTTAATGCGGGACTCGCGAAGTACCACCTTCCGCTTTATCAAGTGAATACATTATCAAATTGTTGGCGGTCGACGCGCCCCCGCGCCATGAATAAGAATCAAACGGTTTGTGGTTCACACACCGCGCCGCGCTGAGGGGTTGTAAATTAGTGATTCCGCTTTGCCAATGCACATTTTAACGGTTTATAAATACAAATTAAACCATAATACTTATTGTTATTGTGCTTTTAGTTTTAGGGAGTTAATCTATTTTTCATTTCATTTTTTTACTCACTTTATTATTATTGAAAGTTATTTTTAGGGTTTCGTATTCTTAGGGAACTCTTATTGAATCACTTTGTTGTCCGTCTGTCTTTCTGTTTGTCTCGACCCTTTATCTCAGAAACGCGTAGAGGTATCGAGTTGAAATTAAACTCATGTCTGCTTGCCCTTGAAGCTGTGAAAAAATAAAACTAGTTAAGTAACAAAAAAAAGATATTTGACCAGAAATTTTGAAATTTAGCATAATGCAAGGTCTTATAGTACAGATATGTGTAGAAACCAAAACTATTGTAGAAACACCAACTTCCAAAACTAAAGTATTTTAGCACTTTTTTTTAAAATTGAAGTAGGTTGTATTTTTTTTATTTCAGTTTTCTTTCCTGATAAACATGCAACGCTTGACTATGTCGGCAATTTTTCTTTTTTAACATATAAAGAAGACTACCTTGAGTGATATCGACAGGGTTTCGACTGATAGTGCAGATGGAGGGCGCATTAAAATTGACAAGCGAGTTATTCAAAAGGTATCGCTATGGGCGTGCGTTTTCATTGCTAAACAACAATGACACTTTCTTCACGTACAGTACCTTTTAGGCATTAGTTGAACTTATTGCATCTTATACAGGGTGCAAGGGACCAGTCTCCGCAAACTTTAAGGGCTTGACCATCATCAGACGAAACTAAACAACCTTCCACAAGTTTTTTTTAGAACGTCGTGTCGGTAGATGTGCGTATTTGTCCTAACATATTTGCATCAAAATATACAATTACATAAATTATGAAAATGGATAGAGTATTATTTGCCGTGACGTCTCTCGTTCGATAATGGAGATGTGTTCTCTTTCCGCGGGAGTAACATCTCGTGAATCCGGTCACGTCCGACATTCCGTCCGATCCTCTGTCTGACACTGTGCCTATTGCAGAGAACTCTGATAACGAGCCTATTGCCTCCCAACTATCATTCGCCCTCGTAAAATTACAATGTTTTTATGAAGCCTTCAAGAACACAGTAAGTTCAAAACATATGAAGGTTTTATTGTTACGCATTTGTTTGTTTACAGTTAACAGTCGGGTCGAATTTTACTATCATTCTGAAAAAAAAACATGTAAAAAGCGTGGCGAAACAGTTATCCCTCACATAAAGATGGCTAATGCAGTTAGTATAGGAAATCTTCGCGCACAAGCGGAGCCTGTCTGCGTGGTTAAGTGGCCCATTCGCGTGCAAACGAGCGCGCACTTTAAAAATAATAAAACCCCTTCAATATCTATGGCGATACTAGAGAACATTCAGAGTACGTCTACCTTCTCTACCTACATTTTGGGGTTATAAAGTAACTTTGATGGTTAATTTCCTGCTTTAAAGATTTTTAAAGTTGGGCAAGTAAACTGTAGCGTTAAAGACAGATGATTGCTAGATAAACTAGGTATCAGAAGCACTACCACGACCTCATAACGCGATCCTTTTGACGACCTAAACTGAACTTTAAAGAGATGGAGCACTATAGAGTGATATAGCTATATCACTCTTTCTCGGTCGCACGCATTTAGCACAGCGTGGTGAGGCTTTAGAATAGATGCCTAATAACACAAAGCGATTCCATGGAAGACCCAGGTGAAAATTACAAGAGGAACAACGATAAAGAATTAAGTTACCATACTAAACAGCCGAAAGAAATTAAAAGAATGGATGGAGGCCTTTGCTCAGAAGTGTGGACATAATAATGTACCATGTAGTAATACTTAATCAGCAAATTCTAATGCAGCCAGTACCCAATGTTGCCTGGCATCTGTGATTGTATTACAGCGGGTACACACGCCCGCCGGTGTGTACACTAGCGATCAACTGACCAAGGAGGTCGCCAGTGTAAACACTGCCTAACTAACCGTAGCTTCACACCTCCATAGTAGTTTTAACGTTATTTCCAATGTTCTATTGGATTGGATTTGTTAAATATTTGTTGAGGGTGGACTTTTGTGGAACATATAATACAAATGTTTACTAAAAGTACTAGATCAACCAAGACCAACAGATCGACCAAGTTTCCCACAGTGCATTCAACGGCAGGTGTAAAACAAAAAATACTGAAGACGTATTCACAACTTAAATAACCACTAAATAAAGACACCTGATTTAGACGGCACGAACAGAATAGGAAATAGAAATGTACAAACCTTGTTACAGAAGAAACAGACCCGTATTTCCCTTACTCGTTCACGTGACGCGGCACCTCTATCTAGTTAGAGCGGTGCACACGGGGAAAAATGAAATATAGAGGCAATCCAAATAGATTGTTATCTACCCGCGTGTTTACCGGCGACGAGCACGTTCGCGCTAACAAGCGACCCTCGCGCCTTAAAACACGGTGACAGACACCCTTAGCGCCATCCCTAAACTGCACGACGCTATTTGACAGCCAGTGCTGTTGACAGCCTGGACACTCACGCTTTTATTCTATCCTGGTAACACAATAAAATATTTCTTGACCCCAAAAAAGAAAATGTTGGTAAAAAAAAACGCCTGCAAATAATAACCTCGTAAGGGAAGTGAGATAAAATTCTGTAAGCCATCAATTAAAACACTTGCAAAACATATTGATTCCTATCAACAACCATAAAAATTTATGTGGCAGATAGCACACACCTCCACGGTATTAATTCGTAGACCGTAGCTAAAACTATAAACGTCGGTTAATCCCATGTATCATAGCGGGGTGGTCATTGATTTGCTGCTATCGGATGGTGTCCGGTGACTTATTGTGGGTCCCCTCGCGTCTCGCGCCCATTACCTCCGCGCCCGGCCTCCGTGGACGAATCAAGTCTTCTAATAACTGCACCTCTAATACACCTCATCTTTCCTTAACGTTCGGCTATTCGTTTTGTGACTAATTGAGCGTAGGCGTTGTAGATTTCAGTTTACTGCCGGTACTTTGTCAACGTGGGTTCAGTTTTCTATCGTGAATGCAACTACGCCCCAGTTAGTATACACTTGGTGTAAAATTCAATTATTATATTGTAGCAAACCTGTAGGTAGACAAAGCGCGATAAGAGAATTACAAGTCATCATTAGCATAATCCGGCGCGGGCGCAAAACAGATAGCGGTAAGGTGCTTAGGTAAATTAACTGAGCGTCTACGACTCGGCTACGACGCCGCTACGCCGTAGCGCGTAGTCCGCGCTCGTAGCGAGAGCTTTATCAGCTTTATTGACGTGCCAGTTAAATATTAAACTTTCACTCAATTTAGGTTCGTAATTGGAGTAATATTTTTTTATTTGAGTACTTATTTTAAGTTGTGAAAGTAAGTAAATATATAATTTGTTTGATTTCATTTGTTTTATAGTCTGTGTTTCAGTAGTAATGCCTGAAGTTGTCAATACTATTATCAGTGCTGAACATGTGTAAGTAGACGTGGGCGTGTGTAGTTGTGATTGGATTTGGTCCGTGGTGTGTTGACGAGCCCCGAGGGACCGCACGCCCGGCGCGCTGCCCACGGCGCTGCACTGACACCTCCGTCACGCTCCTAATACGCCGTTCAATGTCCGACTCAATATAAACAGAACCCATAGTGAAGGTCATTCACTCGTGTCTCATAAAACTTAACGAAATTGCTGCTTTTTTATTATTCTTTACAGATGATGTCCGTCATAAAGCACGCGCACATCGTACAGTTTTAGTGTCGTATCAAAGGAAAAACGTCATGAAGCGCAACCAGGATAGTAGGACGTCCACTAGTTGTAGCTATTTAAGAAAATTATTAGGTGCAATTACGCAGCTTGTTGTGCGTGATTGGAATGCTTGCGAAGGAGGGCGACGGAGGGTCCGACGACAAATTCTTACAAATTAATACATCTCTCCGGGAGCCGCCTCGCGACCGCCGCGATACGTGTGGAATACTTTATTATCCATCTGAACACTATTCTCTAGAGACAGGGTATTAAGGATAAGTAGGTGGATAGTCAAGTGACAGATTCGGATACTTGTAAAAATCAAATGATCGGAAAACGGTCGCAGTTGGAAATTCCCGAACACGAAATATGGCTAACGCTTTTCACTGTACGTTCATCAAGAATAGAAAAATGCAATTTTAAATGCGTTTGCCTGAGGAAAGATTGAGATAGCATTGAACAAGGCGTAAGAAGCAAGTGACAGATGGGTCTCGAACTGAAAAATGGAATAGTACGACGATGGAACAATTGAGGATAAGAGTGTTGTAGCAGACAATGCCGCAACATCGCGGGGAATTTTATTTCTAATCTGTGAGTATAATCTGCAGCGTCAGCGTGACACTGCAATATGCGTCGAACCCCCTCCCTCCCCCCTCATACCAGCCCCCCCCCTCCAGCCGCTTCACACTCGTTGTTTCGAGAGCAATCGAGGCGCCAATAAAAAAGGCGATCGTCGCCCCGAGCCCGGCACCGACTTATTTACAGAACACCCTGCCGACGCTATTTATTTTATTGACTGCCATTTGCCCTGACTTTTATCGCTGCCCACTTCCCGAATAAAACAACAGCAGCAGGTAAAGATTGTCCAGCAGTAACTGCCTCCGTGATACGGGGTCGTCGCAGTAATCATGATAACTTCACTCCGGCCAATTCTAATAAAAACTGTTCACATTTGCTCTACGATTTCGTTGTAAATTGCTTTGCCATTACAGAACTAACTTTAAATGTCTTTTATTTTATATAAAGGGGAATAATGGGATTGTTATAAGGGTCATTATTTTTACAAAGTGACTTCGTTATAGAATAATACTAAAACTGTAAATCTATTTCTATTTATTACTACTTTTATAACATCATACATATTAGTTCAAGTTACATCAAATCAAAGTGTGGATTAATGGGATTTATGTCTACTTACGAGCTTACAAGTATCAACTCCACAGGATAAAAATTTCGTGATATTCTATAATTCTGCTGTCCATTGAAATTAATGTTATTTTTTTAATTCTGTTTCTTCCATTGATACACATTTTTAGTAGCTGACGATAACCTCGTTAAAGAGGATTTAGTATGATTTCTTTAAAGATAGATCTGATCATTTCAGTGGGTAGGTATAGTCTATATCTACCCACTGAAATGATGGGTGAGGATGGGTGTAGGTGCACTGAAAGTTTAGTTATATTAAAATATAACTAAACTTTCAGTGCACCTGCAGTGCAGTGCAGTGTAGTTATATTTTAATATAACTAAACTTTCAGTGCACCTACACCCTGCGTACCTACTTCATCTTAAATTACACGAAACCTTTCAGAGCATATTTATTTAAATACCTATATGTTTCAAAAATGCATAAGGTAGTAAACAATATCATAACAATAAAAATCACTTACGAACGTTAGGTAATTTGTTTTATTCCTCTGGGTGACCGTAGAGGCCGCGAGCAGGCCGCGGCGCTCGCGCGGCAAGGGGTGACTCCCATTTTCCACACATCATTGCATCGGGCCGCAGATTTATTTGCATGCGGGCCGCTGACCAGGATCCATTACAGCCATTATCATGCTATCTGATCAACCGGCACGAGAGTTATGGCGCTCTTGTTTTTCTTAACTACATGAAAAAATGCCAACAAACGAAAAACTGAATATTTAGGAAACAGGACAGAGGGAATTGGTAATAGGACGGGTTATAGCTTCCGGTATATTTCTTTATGTTGGGGTCCTTGTAGGCGGAGATCGAGTTAGCTAAAGTATTGTCGTTCTTGTTTAGGGTAAATAACATTAGAATAATAGAGACCGTTACTAAAATGTATCCAATTTATCACAATGAAAGTAATGAGTGCACTTATCTAATACAGATTAGCTACCATATCGGAGGCTCGTAAGAAAAGTTGCGCGAACTTCTCAAAGTTGACATTAGTCGGAAAGTTGTTGGGGCGGGAGGCTACTGCTGCGTCTCATTCAGATTTATGCCACGCGTCGTCCATGGCCGCTAGTTGTTCAATACAGATAATGAACGGGGCGGAAACTATAAATCTGCTAAACTTGTGTAAGTAATAGAGAAGAATTGGGAAAGTAAAGTAAACATAATAAAGTGTTTAAGCTGGTTAGTCCTCGTTGATATCCACAGTTCGCCCGGGCGGCGGCGGGCGGTGGCGGGCCGGTGGCCGCCTGCCATTTGAACCTGCTTAGTGAGGTTTCCGCTTAAGCGTATTAATCTGAAATTAGGTCGCAGTTAACACCGTCATGTTAAGTATTTAAGGGTCAGTGTTCCCTCGTACTAATAATCTGTTGAACTAAATGATACGAGTAAATTGCTTAGTTCCTACTTGAATGGATGTCAGTATTGTTACGTAAGTTTTAATTCTAGGAATCTATATGTTTTATGAGTACTCTCTTCTATCTCTACTAATTTACACTTTAATTTTAAAGAGATAAAGTTTTTAAGTATGGGAGTTTGTGATCTCTGAAACTGCTGCACGGATTTAGAAAATTCTTTCACCAGTAGAAGACTACATTATTCTTGAATGACTAATATTCCCGCGAAATATTAATAATACTCGTAAATAACGAGTACAAGTACCTTATACAAGTAATAAATTCACTATTTAGATAACTCACACACAGTAGTATTTGTACGACACAATAGTGATTATGCAAGCGGGTCACAATAGCTGCGCCGATATGTTTGACCGCGGTTGGGGGCGATTTTATTTTACTGAGCGCTTTATTGGTTCCATATCAATGGCTTAGTGCAGTTTTGTTGGTTTCGGTGTTCGGGTAATTTATCGATGTGTTTTCATTTCTTTGAGCGTTATTAAAACAGTATTAGATAAAGATAGTGGAATATTGTAAAATTACAGAAAATATTTCATAATATTAATAAAATTCGATGGCCGTAACATTTTTTTTTTTGTAAGTTTTTATACATTGCATCTCAAGTCATACAAATGTTTGCTAATTATTTAATTCTTGCCAAAGAATAATAAGTATGACCATTGTTAAATTATGTATGCGAAAGATCTAGTAGTTTTAATATGCACGCTTATCGATAAATCGACGGCAACTACAACACTAGTGGTCATAGATCCGTGTGGGATGGACGCGACAAATCAAGCCGCGAGCTGCAATGGGGCGGCTCCGCATCGACAGCGCTGATTTATAGCGGAGCCGCGTTATCGCACCCGCGTCTCTGTCCTACTGTTGGGCCACACCATGCTACGATGAGCTACGCCATGCTAAGACTAGGTACGTTATTCTATGAATAGTTACGCCACGCTAGGACCAGCTACGCTATGGTATGAATAGCTACGTCATGATACGACGAGATAAATAACTACGTCACGCTACGACGAGCTACGTTTAGCTATAAATTGTTACGCCATGCTACAATGAGCTACGCCATGCTACGGATAGCTACGCCACGCTACGTTATACTACACAGTTAACAGCCGTAAAGGTGGGTCTACGCTACAGGAGCCGAGCACGAACGGAGCTGAGCCAAGCTCAAATTTGTGTAGAGTCGCTCGTACCCGGTTACTCTTTAGTCGGTTTACCTTAACAACGTGGTATGCTATGGGACACCGAACCATGCCGAGCTAAGCGACTGCTACGATAGCGACGTGATTTTTTTTTTTCAACTATCACACAACGTACCTAGTCTTGTCCCAAGCTAAGCAGAGCTGGTGTTATGGGTACTAAATAACTGATAAACATACTTATATATTTCTAAATACATACACATTATAGATAAATTACACCCAGACACCCAGACATCACACAAACATTTGTCCTGGGTGGGAATCGAACCCACGACCTCCGGCTTAGCAGTCAGGGTCGCTAACTACTAGACCAACAGGCTAATCAAATAGTAGACACTAGATTGCTACAATATGTAAAAAAAAATGTTCATGATTTGAACGCAATATAAGAAAACTATTAAGTAAGATTTAAAAAAAATATTTTTCCAAGTCTTTGAAGCGATTCAATATAACAAAGTGAGTAGGAGACGCGAAATGAAGCCGAAGCCAGGTTCAGCACCTTACTTGAAGTAAAATGAATTTGCGAAAACAATGTCTTTCTAATTTATTATAATGATACTTAAATAGCAAGCTGCACCTTATCGTAACGAAACCCGAAAGCATTTAGGAAACTTTTCACAAATGTTTTAAAATTCAAGCGGTCACGCGTGACATTAAATTTTACTTGTATTTGTAGAGGACGTTTAATCGGTTGTTAACGGTCGGTGACCGTGGTAAATCTCCGGTAATCCGGTGTAGAGCAAATATAGTTGAGAGGCAGATAAGGTGCGGCGTGCGGCCGGCTCGGACACGGGCCGCTAATGTGCCATTTGTATGATGATGCCGCCGGACCGCGGCCGGCAGTCCCCACGGTATCCTCTATATTTCGTCGCGTGAAAGTGACGTTGCTTGCCGCAATAGCTGCTCGTAAGTGATGGTGTGTTATAGCAGGGCTTGCAGCTTTATGACCATCATAAGTACCTACTAGTACCCTACCGATCTGCGGTGCATAATGTTATCAGTATGTCGTAGCCCTTAGGAACATATTGGAAAAATGCTAGAATGATGTCAGAAATTATGTCAACCTTATACTAATAAAACTTCGCGAAATTATAAGTCAAACTACATATTATTACTTTATTAGGCCATGAGATCAAACATCTCATTTTGTAACGAAGTAACTTTATGAATCCTTTTTTATAACTGCCCAGAAAGTGGCTTACACAGTGCAATAGTATATTTTGATACAAGTGCAGAAAGTTTGCCATTAAGATCGAGGCGGAATTTGCTCGACGGCTGCAATGACAAATTCACACGTGTATCAAAAGAAGTTTTTCAATACACTTACTCGAAAACTGCCTCTTATCGCACTCCTATTAGGTTCAATATAGCATGTATATCACCCAAGTGCTTTTTTGAGTTTATCACAACAAGGGCTTTTTTATTCCTTCCTTATCGTCACGGTCACGGGTGATTATATTGTTTTACTTAGTTTATCGAATTAGGCGCGAGGCGTCCCCCCGAGGCGCTGGACGTCCCCCAAGAAATTAGAACCAAACTGTTCAGAGTAGATTTGAATGCTTTTATTATTATATTTCTACTGTATATTTGAGATACGACTAAACATTTTTTCTTTCTTTCTTTATATCACAAGTCGTAAGTGTATTGAAAAACGTCGTTTGACATGCGTGCAGATTTGTCATTGCAGCCCTCGGCTCCATAACACACTCGCCTACGGCTCGTGCGAATTTCGCCTCGGTCGCAATGACAAACTTCCTGCACTTGTATCAATATGTACTATTTCAATACACTTACTCGAAAACTGACTCTTATCGCACTCCTATTAGGTTCAATATAGCATGTATATCACCCAAGTGCTTTTTTGAGTTTATCACAACAAGGGCTTTTTTATTCCTTCCTTATCGTCACGGTATTTTGTTTTACTTAGTTTATCGAATCAGGCGCGAGGCGTCCCCCAGAGTCGCTGGGCGACCCCCACGAAATTAGAAACTGACCAGAGCAGATTTGAATGCTATACTTATATATTTCTTATATTTCTACTGTATGTTTAGTTCAGAACGAGCCCAGGTCGTCGAAGCGCGCACTGTTCCCGCGCGCTGTTTGAGATACGATTAAATTTTTTTTCTTTCTTTCTTTATTTCAAAAGTCGTAAGTGTATTGAAAAACGTCGTTTGAAACACGTGCAGATTTGTCATTGCAGCCCTCGGCTCCATAACACACTCGCCTACGGCTCGTGCGAATTTCGCATCGGTCGCAATGACAAACTTCCTGCACTTGTATCAAAATGTACTATTTCAATATACTCACGAAGAAATAGTTACTTTTTTTGAAAATTACGACCCATTTTTGATCATTTCGTACCTACTGAAGAAAATTTTCCAAAGTAGCTGTAGGTACTTACTTACATTTTAGTTTGGATTTATTTAGATTGCAGACTATGGTACTTAAATATTTTTACCTTAATCACAATATGTGGCAACGACAGCGTAGCGTCTAAAGAATTCACTTTTAATCTTAAATTCAACATTATTTTCACAAACTAACGCATAAACATTTTTCCCGCGCTTAATCTTTGAAGGAATGAAAGAGAAGCAAAGGTATCAAAAAGTTATACATCTTACTAAAAATTAAAAATATTGTTTTGTTTTGAATTTAGAACACAAACAAATGTTAATTTGTTGTTATTTAATAACAAATTATTGCGTTTCTACGTAATCATGATTATTTATTACCTACATATATATTGTGTTCAAAAACTCAATTAATATTTATTTTTTTATGCTATTTTGACGTGCTTAAAATAAAAACAGTCGTGACCATGACGAAATAGAGATGAAAAAAAATCCTTGTCAAATCACACAAACCTATACCTTCGAGGAAAAGGCGCAGTGTAACAAAAATATTATCAAGAAAAGTGTACGGTAGTGGCCATGTAGTGGCTAACTAAGTATTCGAAAACTCATAATCCAATGATAATTATTTCTAGTTAGATATTTATAATAATACGCAATATATCCGAAAACAATCGTCAAGGAAAAGGCTAACCGTTAAAACGCTACGTACAAAAGCAGCGTGGTCGTCCGACGTGTAGCTAAAACCGGGCGCAAAGTAAACACCACAGACAATATTTGCTTTTTCTGCTAAAAAAATGACCGGCGGAGGTCAGTTAATTTACATGGTAAACGTGCGCTTAGAATGGACCGTCACGCGCGGTCAGTCGCTCACAAGACCAGCTATCAAGGACAGGACGGCAAAGCGCGCCGCACATTATTTACAACCATTAAATTTTGAATTTTACAGAAACACTTTTAATAAAATCTTGCAGCTTACGTAAAAGGGTATGGCGCTTACTTTTAACATGCAAACAAAACATGTATTTGGGAATCTTTGTGTTATTCAGAGGCCTTTCTGCAGACTCTGAAAATTCCGGAAAATGTAAGCAGTATTTTTAATCAGAGCAGTGTCCCCGAATGTTTTTGTGCAAGGCTGTGGGGTTGAGTTAAAATAAACGCTGAAAAGGTTTTCTCAAAGCATTGTTTCTTTTTACTTTTTATACGTAAGTCGTGGTTGTGCAATAGAAGTAGGCTGCTGACAAGTTCGGTACTGCAAATACTAGGCGTGCGAGTGCGAGTAAACATCGATGACATTACGTAACCTAAGTAAACTAACGGCTAGCCAGGTAATTTTAGCTCATGACACCATGTTCGCGTTTTATACTTACCTAGACTGGTCTAGTTAAGCTAGAATTTTCATCTCGTTTGTGTGTAATTTAATGCTGATAACTGATCATCAGTCTCCATAGCTCGTAATGTTGTCGGATGGCGATAATTTAATTTAGCCTTGATGGTGTAGCGGATGAGTCGGCTAAAGAGTACGTCATTAGCGGTTATCACTTCATTCCGGATGAAAAAACTTCAACAGCCCTCGGCTCCTCTCACGTGCGCTTATGATTTATTAATTTTCACCTTCATAAATATGGTGCACGCCTGTATAATGAGTCGCCTATTCAAGTTATTTACAAGCTTCATAGAGCAATGGGGAGTGTGGAAGTGTTTTAGGACTGCTGCAATATTATTTGCAGGTCAGATTAACTATTATGTAAGTAATATAACAATAAGCCCCATGGAAAAAGTTAGATCATTCAGCTAACTAGTGTCTCTAAAGACAGTACATTTGAAAGTGTCAATAGACTGTTGACTTTCACGAATTTTTAGTTTAGCAACCGAGACGAAAACCAATATCCATAGTTTAGTCACGTTTCTGCGGTCAAATCATGAATAGGTCAACGGCATCTAGTTATTTACATATCTATGAAGAGAACCAGAAAAAACCAACTAAGTATTCATTACGATATTGCATATTTTAAAATGATTAAAATAGAAATCTTCTCTCATTTCAAAATGATAGAGCCTATTCGGCTAGGAAAATATTGTTCCTTACTTTTCTACTCCGTACTCCGTATTTAACCTACCTCGGTTTTTATTAATTATAATGTAATATCTACCAGTTAAACGTGAATAGAACTACTACACGATGCCATAGGAGCGCAAATAGGCTTATTTTAAAAGAACTTTCTTTCAGCAGTCCTGCGACAGGGCAGTTCGGATTTTTTATTATCTTTCTTCTCCAAAGAATTCTTATTTTTATTAGGATACATAATTTGAAACGAGAAAAAATAGTTTTCCTAGAAGATCTGCTCTTAAACTAAAATAAAAAGAAGTCGTAAAAATCTGCTTCAAAAACTAAAAACGTCTTTCAAAATCAAAAGCAATTTTCAAAATAATTAGCCTCGCTCTTATAATGATTCAACTGGCTGGTAGTAGGAAGTATGCAGAGGATATAGATACGGATGTATCTAGAGTACGGAGTACGGCGGCACGGGAACATTGCGGAGTCAGCAGCTCGCGCGATCGATAGACACGCATCTCCGCCTGCCTATCGAATAGCTTTTTGTTCTACCAGCTTTATGTTGATGACGGAACTTATTGTTTGGGTTTTTGAAAAACAGATCTTGATAGGCTTTTGATCCCGTAGTTAGATTACTAATACTTAATTATGTATTAGTAGCTTAAGGTACTTTTGAATAATCTACTATAACGCATGTTTTATGGAAACCATCTCCTATGTCAAGGATATTCCAGCTCCTTTTTTCATTTAAAAGTCATCACATTACAAATGTACTTTCGTGGTAATTTCTGCCTGAACTTAGCAGTAGTCAGGTGGAAGTATCTTCGTTTGTACCAGCAGGTACTAGCATATATGATCTACTTTCCAGACACACAACAATATTAAGTACGTAGGTATAACCACCTGTAAGCGTAACGACTTCACGTTGCTTTTAGATTCTTCCAGAATTGGCGAGATTCATATCTTTTCATATCTTTCATATCAAATCGAAGTTGTCTTCAAAGCACCGATTATTTACGACGATACACAACACATGAAATTGTGACTTGAGGAATTGTTTGCGAAAAGGTATATCTAGCTAAACTAGAAGGGTTGACATATCGAATTCCACATGGTTGTGTTTATAATCGTGGCTCAGAATAAAATTCCTACCAGTAAGTATAATTGTCATCATCATCACTTCAGGCAAAAGACGTCCACTGCTGGACATAGACCTACCCTAAGCGTCGCCACAATGAACGGTCCTGCGTCTTTCGCATCTCGGATTCCCGCAACTCTTACCAGGTCATCGTTTCAACATGTAGGAGGCCTTCCAACGACACATCTTCCGGTAGGTGGTAGCCAAACTTTTCGGCTTCAACGCCCATGCGTTGTGCCAGCAGCGCCTTGCCCATTGAGGTTTAAGTTTGGCGATTCTTCGTGTAAGGTATTTAGAATAAATAATAGCATAACCCTACACTTTACCTACCTCTTTCTTGTCTTTGGGCAGGTCAGGTCATGACGAATAAAGAGCATCTTCGCTTTTCGTTGTAATGACCTACTACGTGTAATTAACAGAACAGACAGTTACTGTGCCTACGGTAAGTCCCCGGGTCATAAAATACAAGACCATTAAAATTCGGCCAGCACTTAAACGTACCTACGCGTAAACAAACTGTTTGTTTAAACCGCAGCGTTAGATAAGGTTCTCGTTGTGACACCAGAAGTACCATATTGAAAGCTAATTGCTAATAGAAGTAAGATGTTTTTATTATCTTTTAGAAAGCGAATTTATTACGTATTTGTAGGTCCCACAATCAATGCAATTCAGTCTGCCTGTTACGCTTTGTTTGCCCACGAGTTAGTCTGCATATTAGGTACCTATGTTACTACTTTCTGCTAGCAGCTTCGCCTTTGTGAAATCCTCTATCAATCCTTTATCACTCTCTAAGGGGTTTGAATTTTGGAAAATGTTTTAGGGCTCGCCTGCGGCATAAAAGGAAACCTTAGTCTTAAGTCAGGCTCTGCGAATTTTAGCTCAACTTTTGAAAACTCGTAAAAAATGAATGGTCATATTTTGCTCCATCTAGCCTTTTACCCTTTTTGCCAACTAGATACCTACCGTCAAACTTATGTAACAGTTTGAAACGCATTCCATGCCTCACATGTAACTATGGATGACGGATGTAATGGATGATGGCTAAACTTGGTAAACAAATTATTAATCGTCAGTCCCTTGCCTACCTATAAACTACCGACAGGCCGAAAGCTCTGTAAAGGAAAAAATCTGTGGTTATGGGATCAGCGGGTTTGGTTCCCCGACGACGGAAGTGACGGACGTGAGTGAGGGAACTTCCATCGTTGGTCGGGGATTCACCAACCATCGACATGTTTTAAACAGGCCACTTACGGTGGCAACCATGAAGATAATAGGTAGGTATTAAGTATTATGACTTTCTATAAATAAAATTGAACATTTTAGGCAAGGACAGCGTCATGTGGTCACTTACTTCTCTTCTAGGGTATTTTAATGAGAGGGTTTTACGCAATTATTGATGCTGTTGTCTGTAATTACACCTACACATGGATCATAGCAAAATGATGATCCAGTACCTACCCGCAATAAATGCTGCTAATGACATTAGCAATGCTGCTAATATTTTAAAATAATTGATGTTGTAAAATATTTCATTGGACAATACTGTAAATTACCTAATTACGATATTTTTTCATTGACTGGTTCTGTACAGTACTAAATCGATTCTTGTTTTTTTTTTTTTTTATTGTTGTTTCCCAGTAGACAAGACACCTCCTATTCCTCTCTCTCTTCAACATGGTGTTGCCAATTTTAATCAATAGTTTAATTTAGAAATTCTACGAATAGGTTCTGTGTTGAAAACTGGCGAAATATAAGTTAAAGAAAATAGCAAATGTATATTTTCCTGACAATGAATTTTTCAATTTCGTTTCAAAGACAAAATAGGTAACGTTTAAAATGTTTTCAATGAACCTAATACCTCTTATAAAACAATACTTTCAAATTTATCTAGTTCCTTTGAATTGTAAAGATAATCTTTGGCCTTTTAAAACTAGCATCGGATCTACATGAAATGCAAAATATTAAAGTTCGTCCGTAAATAATTACTAATTGTGGTGAATAAAGTGCATTAGATAATATCCTAATGTAGATCAATCAGGGGTTTGTAGTAAGCTATCTTTAAATTGAGTGTGCGATAGAAAACGACTTTTGATTCACATTAAAATATTTTTTAGTGATTTAAAGAAAAAATGCGTTAAAGATAAAAGATACGATTAAAAAAGTACAATTACAAAATTGATGGATCTTTATTAAATCTACTATTTTATTCTAATTTCATAAAATAGGTTCTGGCAACTCTGTTTCGACGTCAAATGTCAAAATACTGTGATGGATTTGTGAATTGTTTGTTTGTAAGAAAAACTCGTTAGAAAGTATTTCCCAGCCACTAAAAACCTGGATTAAATACAAATATCACAAAAGAGCGATATCTTTGTTGATCCATATCAAAAGTTTTGCATGCCTTTGTGGCATTATTCATCTAAGTGGTTAGCCTTGAAGTAGATGTCACCTATTAACTTATATGAGTGTTGTTTATTCTACATTTTAGCTATATTAGTCGCAAATTCACGATTATATGGCTTTGATATTTGACTTATGTCTTACGACGATTCGGAAGAGGCATGTTTTATCTAAGTGTACGGGAGAAAGGTGCTGGTTTAGTTGTAATCAGCTGGATTTGCCTGGCTGTTCTGTGCGCCGCATCTACAGCGCCTTGTGACAAGACTCGCAGGGTGTTCACCGAGCAGAGCGGCATCATCACCGATGGACCAACTAACTCTAACTACACACAAGTCAGTTACATGTTCAACTAATGTATGACACAGTAGTGAGTGAAGTGCTAATGAAAGATCTTGTTCTAGGACTCCCACTGTGAGTGGCTGATCAAAGCAGCAAATAAAAGCCAATACATTACATTAAGTTTTATTCGTATGGGCACAGAATGTTCCTATGATTATGTTTTTGTTTATGACGGTGACTCCTTTGATGCACCTTTACTTGGAAGTTTTAGTGGAAAAACTGAACCCCAGAATGTCACTGCTTCTAGTGGATTTGTAAGTATGATGTCAATTTACAATGTGTGTAAATTAAAATAAATTTCAAACAAACTAAGAAAATAGGTTTAGCTTTACATAGAATTTATATTAGCAGATTTTACAATTTATTATAGATTAGGAGATTTAGAATCGGTAAAATGTGTTTTTATTGTCACAAAGTAATAATAACTTTGTTGTTGTAGATGCTAATACTACTGTACAGTGATACAAACTATGTCTTGGATGGGTTCCGAGCAACATATGCCATTCACAATTGTCCTAACAACTGCACGGGGCGGGGACTCTGTGTGTCCAACAAATGCTTCTGTGTTGGCAATTGGGGCGGCCCAGACTGCAGTGTGGAACTGTGTCCAAATGGCTGCTCTAACAATGGCCACTGTAAAGGAGATAGATGTGCTTGTAAGAAAGGGTAAGAAAAAAATAATCTAGTGTAACAAAATACTTGGCTTGTGTTGCATTTGCATTTGTCAGGCTATAAAATTCTGCTGTTTTATGTTATTTTAACCACTCAAGACTGTACTTTTTTCTGCCATTTTGTGTACAGGTTGGGGACAATGAAATACTATTTTGTTGAGACTTCATTCTGATTCTAAGTTACGGCCATTCTAACTTGGCAAGCTTGAAGTTAGGCTCTGAAAATTTTGCACTTCAGCAAAAAATAAATGCCAATAATAGTTGTTATCAGGAATAGCAACTGCAAATGGATTTTTTTTTACTACTGTTCAAGTGCTAAATTTCACAAGCTTAACTTTGCCGAGACCAGATATAATGGCTGAACTGTAATTGTTAATCAAGTATTTTATTAGTGTCTCACAGACAATACACAGATAAATCTCTTTTATCTACCACCTTAACCTAGACATTACAATAAATTTCTTAGAACCTGTTTTCCTCAAGATATTTCCTTCCTTCTTTATTTGAATAAATCTTTGAT
The DNA here is from genome assembly GCA_029852875.1 of Mythimna loreyi. Lineage (NCBI taxonomy): Eukaryota > Metazoa > Arthropoda > Insecta > Lepidoptera > Noctuidae > Mythimna > Mythimna loreyi. The sequence goes on from CM056786.1 coordinate 11,092,367, forward strand.
TAGATTTATTTTATGCAGGACATGATTATGTTCGTTATTTGTTCAAATGTAAATTTAAATGGACTTTGAATAGCAGTAAACTTTGACAGCCCAATAGGGCCTAATCTACTAATTAATACATTGTATATTATTTTTAAAACAGGTATTCAGGTGAATCATGCTCTTTAAAGAAAAGTGACAAGGAAGGCAACAGCTGGCATTGGCTATCACATACAGAAAGTGGCATGACCAAAAGAGCAGCTCATACAGCAGTCTATGTGAACCACACAGATTCCCTGTATGTATTTGGAGGATATGATCTCAACAAAGTACTGGGTTTATTGGAGGTATACAAGTAAGTTAACATGACCTCTTTGGTACTTAAATGTCAATGTCAAATATACCATAAAATAAATAATGTTAATGGGATGTGCAAATCTTGATACAACAAGGTCGGTATTTTTTGCCAGGCTAAAGCCAGCTCTGAGTCAATCTTAAAGTTACAAACCCTTGATATACTTGTATAAATACCTACTTGCAATGCATTGCTATCTGAAAATAAACTTTATTATTATTAGTGTAAGGTTTACTTTGTTTAATAATGAGAATATTTGAACTCCCAGTATAATGATAATAATATAATAGTTCTCATAATGAGAGTCTGAGGACAATCATTATCATTATTTACTCCAAAGAAACTTAAAAGAGCAACTGTAGTAAACAATTATTTTTACAACATTGTATATAATAAGTGTTATTTACTTTATTGATTTGGTTGACAAATAATAATTGGTCCAAGATTAGTCTTTATTACAGCTATTCTGATGACTGCTAATATAGTATATAGAATGATGTATTAACTATATTTCATTATAACCATTAGTCTGTAAATTATGACTTCTGATTTATTCAACATAATATGATATTATTTTATAGGTTTTCAACTAGTCAGTGGTATGATGAAAATGGAAAAGTTTTACGTAGGTACCCTACAAATGAAGAGATTGACAAATCTCTGTTAACTTTATTTACTAAGGTAAGCAAATCTCCAGAAATTAAAATTAAATACAGTATCAAATATGCAATATTATTTTTAGTATGTGTGAAACCAGAATTTAGTTTCTTTAGAATCAGTAACTGAATTGATTCCAATGATTTTAACATCATGTTATATTTTTTCCCAAAACTATTTAAAAATGGTCACAAGTTAGACACCATCCATACTAAGTTCAACACAGATCACAATAGGTCACAGTGGGCATCAGACGACAGTGCACAACTGGGTGCGGGAGCAAAACAATCCCTCACTGGTCCAGATAGCCCGATGTCCATGTGTTTGTGTGGAGAACCAGGCTTATAACTTTGTGATTTTTTATGATATAGTTATGAAATTTTTGTATACTTGTAGATTCTTTGCATTAAATGCTAGACTTGTGTTTTGGGGTTTCGCAAATACTAAAAATAAGGATGTAATAATATTCCTACACTGTTTTCAAATATGAAGTAAATTTAAATATTTTTAGGGAAAAGTTGATGGCAGCTGGCAAATTGGCAACAGGAGCTCATTATTTAATTTACTATTGTCGTCCTTTACAAACCAAGACAAGACCACATTACCTCTCATGTATTCTCATGCACCAACTCCATACTCCGAAAGCTACTTGCATTTTACTGAGCAACCAGAGGTAGTGAATAATGTTATGAAACCAAATACTACAAAGCCTGAACCGAGGTATGGTCATTCCGCTTGTGCGTTTGGTAGCGGATTTGTGTTGTATGGCGGCAAACTCTCTGATGGAACTTTATCTTCTGAACTATGGATGTATGATGCTGTATTAGATATTTGGACTCTGCGGGCCATGAACTCAACTTTCACTCCTCCGGGCCTAACTCGACATACATTGACCGCCGTCAGAGATGAATTGTATCTATTTGGCGGAAGCACAGTGGATGGGGAGTTTTCCTCAAGGTAAATAATCGTGCAATTGACTTGATTCTGATTACATTTCAATCATTAAGGTTACGAGTCGTTTCCTTCTTCCTATTGTTTGCAGTATGTACAAAATAAAGCTGGGTGACGTAAACTCAGAAACTTGGGAAAGAGTGCAAGTGAGAGGCGGCAAAGAACTGGATGTACGGGTGGTAGCGCATACTGCTGTGTATCATACGCATTCTAATTCAATATTGGTGTATGGTGGCGTAGTGGCTAGTGTTGCAAGGTAAGCCAAATTTTAACTTTCAACGGCTCTGATTTAGTTCAAACAGTTTAATCTATTGACTATAGTAAAATTAGAATATGGAATATTGTGTAGATTTTATGACTAACCAAAACATTTCTACTCAGATTTTCCAAGCTCTCGGACAGAATGTTCGCGTTCGACATCGACTACAAACACTGGAGTGAGATCCACTATCCTCGCGCACATTTACGTGACACATACGTACCGCGAGAGAGGGCATTTCATACGTCAACTGTTATTGGTATGTACCATCTTGTTATTTTATTAAAGCTGAAAAGGAAGTTGCCCATTTACGAGACCAGCACCTGCATCTCGCCTTGCAGTTGATTATTCGAAAACAGACTATGGTTTACCTAATATACAGTCGATTTTTCAATACTTTCCTACACATACACTTTATTATAATCGTTCTATTGAAAGGCGAAATGCCCTTGCAATTCTGTAAACAATATTGAATCGCTTGAGTTAAAATGCAATTATCCTCAAATATTTCCAGGAAACTATCTGGTTGTGTTTGGCGGTTATTCTCATCGGCATAACAGAGAGGAGATCTGTTATGACGGCCAGATGTACATCTATCACTTGGGTTGCCATTCTTGGATTCCTCTCGACGTTCTGGGCAAAGTGCGGCGATTTTATCCTAAAAAGCAAGGAGTTTTCGCGCACGCGGCGGCTTTGCGGCCTCCGTCTACTTTACTGATCGCTGGAGGGTATCATGGAAATGTTAATGGTGAGTGTGACTTTATTTTGTTCTCAACGCGTATAGACTCTTACATGATTTCTAACATCATGTCAGTAGTGCCTACGAGTTGGTGTAATTTTAAGTATCGCCGCATATGCTGAGTTAGGCGCCTTACACAGATTTTAGTGCTACTTTTTCTTTATCTATTTTCCTTTTTATTTCTACCGTGTAAGGTACGAATAAGTGCTTTTTCTTACTTTAATTTACATCCATGGCACATCTCCACAAGTTTTGTCTTAAAGCGGGCGAAAATTCTAACATCAGACTACTTCTGACAATATCCTATTTGGAAATGTAATATTCAGTGCCCAATTTAGATACCTATCATAGTCAGGACTCAATGCTCTATTTGGCCAGCAGCAGAACTGTCTTCCTCTAAACCTAAACACACCGTTGTTTGCAGGTGACCTGCTAGCGTATGTGGTGCCTAGTTGGCAGGCTGGTATTACTAACGACGACCCGGAGTCGGCGTGTCGGCGACATCGCTCGCAGCCGGAGTGCCTCGCCGACCCCGAGTGCGGCTGGTGCTCTGCTGATGATGTATGTACTGCACTGAATTGATTTTTTACCCTACCACTTTTACTTAAATTATGTAAGAAGCAGTTCAGTTCTATTGCAGCCCCAATTTCTTTTTCTTTTATTTGTTTTTTTTCAAGGGGCTTTTGTAGTAATCCGACAATGACAGTTTAATTAAAACTTAAACTTGTGTCTTATACTAGATACTAAACTAAGATTTTTATGAACGGTCAAAATATTGCACAGTAGTTATAATTACTTATAAATAATCGCTGTCCCCGGGCAATATAGCGGTAAATGCCGGTGACGCCCCTTTTTAATGTTATTTGATTTTTGGCTTCTCTGAGTATCAGTCTATCACTCTTATTTTTTTTTTCGATTAATATTTCTTTTCAATAAATTACAATTTAATAGCGTTATTGCATGGAAAATTCACTTACGACTAAAATGTTTCAAATCACGACGAAGTTACGATGGTTACATAAAAATATACTCATTGATAGGATTTTTGGATCACTATGATGATGAGATGTTAATTTGTTTATAGTGCACACTGCACTATAAACAAATTAGTATCTTTTATTTCTCCTGTAAAAATCGATTTTTGATATTACCGCTTTATTGCTCAGGGACAACGTTATGTACTCTAAATTGATTGTTTTCCCATTTGAAATCATTCATAAAACAAGAATAAATTAACAAATAATTACAGACTTGCTATGGTAGAAGAATAGGAGCGAACTGCACAACGAATCTCCAATCGATCCGGTGTGGGGGTATATGCCCAGCGCTGGGCGACTGCCACTCTTGCCTCATACATGGCCCGCCGCCCGGCAGACGGAACAGTAGCCGCACGCCACTGCCTTCTGTCAGCACTAAACTTGGACTGGATCAATGTAACTGGTGTGTGCAGAACGCACGTTGTCATCATAAAGATGGTAAGTTAATCTGGCTAATTGCCAAATTCACCAATAAAACTAATCACGATAAAATAAAACGAACTGTGTTTTTTTTATATGCAAAATGATGTTATAATCGCGATTAGACGCACAAACTGTGGTTTGTTTTCAATAATCGCGATTATATTTGTGAAATTGGCCCTAAGTATGTAATTCTACAGTATTAATTTGTTTGTTTAAGAATTTATTGGCTTTTAATGTAATTTTAAATCACCTTAGTAATTTTAAGCTCCTAAAGTACCAAATTGTATTTATGGTGTACCTACAGTAGAGTAGAGTATATCTATCTATCTTTTAGCAGCAACAGTACACGTTAATACACGCACTTTTTTCTCTAAATTATGCAAGACTCGCGAGAGTCTCACAATTGTTAATTATTTTATTTTTGTTTTATACGCCAACATTAAAATAATGATGATAACGCAATAAAATTGGGTAAATACAACGTTATAAGCAACATAATTTATATTTATTTTAGACAACTATGGAGTTTGCGGAGAAGATACTCCCTCAGAAAACCCTGGCTGGTGGGGCAGTACCGGCACAGAAGTAACGACTCCGGACCAATGTAAAATGCTAGACAAACGACCCGGTCTGACCTTTCTCAGATACCAGCAACCGGCGGATTGGAATCACCCGGATGGGGTGTCTGTGGTCAACGCAACGACTGTGGACTGGGGTACGGGAGGGGGAAGCAACCATATTTTTAGTGGTCCTAGTGAAGCAAGGCTTAGAGGTTGGTTGCATATACCACAGTATTGGAATGGTACGGGCGAAACGTTGCACATTTGTGCGGGATACTCGAACATATCTCTCGCTTTGGGGGACGCTGGTGGCCCAGTGGCCAACCTGACCGCGCAGCCGTCTGCCTGCTCGCTCGTGGACTGGCCCGCCTTGTTTCCTGGACGTCTCGCTGTTGATATGCACGCTAATGATTCATTACACACTGGGTTGTATCCGTCACATCATCACGCTAAAATGGAACTTCTTCACAACAAATCTCAGGAAAGTGCAAAGGTGAGGTTGTCTACTGGTTATTTATTTATATAAATATTAAATTTTATAACTTTTTATATTTATAAAAGCTAAATCGAAAATATTGTTTTAGGTTTTCACATTCGAATTTCTAGAGCCATACTCCGATGGTCAGTGTCAATACGATAACTGCCTGCTATGTCTATCTGACGCTGCTTGTGGTTGGTGCGAGCTGACGAACAAGTGCGAGCCAAGAAACATCGACGAGACCATCTCATGCGTGGCGGAAGGCGAATGGAGGTACCTGACGCTGCAGCCGGCCGCCTGCCCCAACTGCTCCAACTACATCAGCTGCGAGCGCTGCGTCAGCGGCAACTACTGCGAGTGGTGGGCGGACGAGGCGCGGTGCGCGCGCCGCGGCCGCGCCGGCGGCGCCGTGACGGCGCGCGCGCACTGCCCCGCGCCCTGCCGCCTGCGCGCCGACTGCGAGCACTGCCTGGACGAGCGCGGCCGCTGCGTGTGGTGCGAGGCCACGCACCAGTGCTTCAGCTTCAGCGTCTACACCAGCGAGTACCAGTTCGGACTGTGTCGCGAGTGGCTGGACCGTGCGTCGTCGCCGCCCGACGACACGGCGCGCAAGACCGGCCAGTGCAAGTCGTGCCGGCGCCACGTGCAGTGCTCCGCGTGCCTGCGCAGCATGGGCTGCGGCTGGTGCTACTCGCACGAGAACCCCATCAATGGCGCCTGCACGGAGGGCGACTTCACGCGCTCGCACGCCGACTGCGCCGCCGTGCTTAACGTGACGTCAATGGACGCGGGCTGGGCGTACGCACAGTGCCCCGACGTCGACGAGTGCGGGCTCGGCCTACACGACTGTCACGAACACGCTATCTGTAACAACACTCATGGCTCCTACACATGTAAATGCAAACAAGGATATATTGGAGATGGTAAAAAGAGTTGCATGCGAACCTGCTACAATAATTGCATACATGGTTACTGTCTCGGATCTCCTCAGTACAAGTGCCATTGTGATCTGGGATGGACAGGTGCCGACTGTTCCATCAACTGCGGCTGTCACAATCACTCCACGTGTAAGACGGGCGTAGGTCGGTGTGACGAGTGTCAGGACTGGACGGAGGGCGAGTTCTGCGAGTCGTGCAAGCCCGGCAGTCACGGTAACGCCACCACCGGCCAGGGCTGCCGCCGCTGCGACTGTAACGACCACGGCGACGAGACGCGCGGCGTCTGCGACGTCGCTACCGGAGAATGTATTTGCAAAGATAACACCGAAGGCTTGAATTGTGAACGTTGTAAACCAAAGTTTTACGGTGATCCTAGACACGGCGGTAGATGTTACTATCAGTGTGAACCCAGAGGAATGTTAAATGCGACACAAACCGAAGGAATTGGTTCTTATAAAATTGACCCTGATATCAAAACCATTGGACCTTCTAAAGAATGTTTATGGATTATATCAGCAGAGGATATAAAAGATGCAATCATTCAGTTTACTATAAATTCCTCCACCTTCGATGTTCCTTGTGATGAGAATGCAGTTTATGTTTATGACGGTCTAGGTGGGGTGCCTGATCTGAGTAACAACCAGCAGAGTCAGTTATTGGGTGTGTTCTGTAACGGAGCGTCTTCGGGTGTCATAGAGGCTCGCAGTGGTAACCTGACGGTGCATTACAAGCAGGGGCAACCAGAGCAAGGGTTCGAGGGAAGTTACAAAGTACTGGCTTGTGACGGTCATTGTACGTGGCCAAGAGTGTGCAACAAGAGGCACTGTATGTGCCGAGAAGGTTACGGTGGCCCGAACTGCGAAGTTGAAATCTGTCGCAACAACTGCAGCATGGCGGCCAGCGCCGGTATCTGCGACGCAAGCTACGGTAGATGTCTGTGTAACGAGGGCTTCGGCGGAGATGACTGCTCAATCAGGCTAGACAAAACACAACTTGTATTCACAGAGCTGTTTAACTCGGAATATTTATCTGATGGTTTAGATCATTTGAGGAAAACTCTTCCCAGGTTTGGTCACAGTTTGGTGGCAGATAGACGTGGGCTGTGGATGTTCGGCGGATATTCTCTTTCTCACGGGCCATTGAATGACATACGATTTTTTGACACAAAAAATAACACGTGGATGCAAGTAACCGTAGAAGCGACGCCCGATGCTAAGATGCCAGAAGGTCGTTACTTTCATGCTGCAGAGATCTATCATTCGAAACAAAATATTTATATTTATGGAGGTTTAAGTTTGCAAGAGAAGAGTGGTCAAAACAAAACACTAGGAGACTTTTGGCAGTTTAGTTTGAAAGACCAGAGGTGGAGCAATATCCGCAACAACAAAGATAAAGAGGGCCAGCCGCCCTCCCTGGCAGGTCACACGTTGACTTTACAGAAGTATTTGGACTATGAAAGTTTGGTTTTGATTGGTGGCTTCTCTTTAGAAGAAGGTTTCATGTTTGACGTGTGGGAATTTGATCTTGATAATGAGAAATGGATTAAATTGAAAGATGTAGGTGCGAAGCCATCTGGAATAATTGGGCATAGCACTGTGTACCACGCTCCATCCCAAAGTCTGTATGTGTATGGAGGGATCTTATATGCTTACAATGGCACTGTTTTGTCTAACAAACTGTTTTCATTCCATTATCCCACAAAACAATGGAGTGAACTGCCTACGTTCCCTATTCTCCAGTTAAACAACTATTACGACAATTTACCACAAGCCACATACTTGCACTCGGCTGTCACTACAAATGATTACATGATCATTTTTGGTGGAAGAACTGATCCGGAAAATAGATCTGATTCTCTTATAGCTTATATCTACAGCTGCAACCAATGGGTCAGACTTGTTAAAGGTTTGTATTTTCGTATTGATGATGTTGGATTCGTTTTCTACAAACATTTTATACGCATTTTCTAACAAAACTTCATGTTTCCAGGTGTAAGTATAGTGGGTCATCCTCCTCCACCTACAATAGCTCACGCGATGGCTATCGACTTGGACGCAGAAAACGAAGGCTACATCTACATAATAGGAGGATGGACAGGCAGCGCCCATTGCCAAGTCACCCGGATATCTCTCCCCGAAGACCTGTGTTCACTATGGAGTTCCAATAAATTTGAGTGTCGAAGTCACATGGGCTGTAGTTTCTGCAATACTGGGAATTATACGAAGTGTTTTTCTGTGGATAAGCCGGGGTGCGAGGGGAGTGACAGTGTGTCGGTGAACCCGGGGGCCGCGTGTGACGCCGAGCTGGTGTCGTCGCGCGCCTGCGAGAACTTCACGACGTGCACGTCGTGCCTGGCCGCCTGGCCCATGTACCCAGAGGACAAACCCGCATGTCGCTGGTGCGAGTCCTGCGCGGCAGCTGTCGGTACGTAATCTCTTTCATAATTTACTTGCTTGTTTAATTGATTAAATATCAACTTTATAATTATGGTTATTAAGATGATTTTAGAGCGATTACATTGTAATTGCAACTGAAACATAATGTACCTAAATATTTGTACATATTAATTTATTGTAGGTGAATGCGTACCCACGGACGAGTCGTGTACGAGCATGAAATGTAACGCCGGTACCACCTACATCAGCAATGTCGACAACTGTCCCGAGCTCAGGTGTGCGTCATCCGACTGCGAGAAATGTGTGGGTGCTAAAGAATGCACGTGGACTAGACACGCAGTCAGAGAAGGTAATATATAAGCCATAATAATTTTTTTTTTCTTTCTTTATATACCATATTTACGTTCTCATTATATTACTTATCTTTGTGTAAGACTAATATTTAATAATATTTTGGTATAAATATTATTAAATATACCTCATATTCTGTACAGGTCAACTAACAAGAATAGCTGAAGAATCCGTGGAACTATTCAATTGGACGTGCGCGCTCATAGAAGAGCCAGGTCGAACTAGTCTCCGTGCGACGAAAAGCGAAGAGTGTCCGAACAGATGCACGATGTTAGACGATTGTCAGTCATGTCTTAGTACTGATGGAGGGGAGGGAGGGTTTGCGGAGTGCCGCTGGGCTACTTACCTGGGCAAGTGTATCTCTCCTGCGTATCAGCCAGTGTACTGTGCGGGAGGAGTTTGCGGCCTCGTGCTCACTAAGGCGGATAAGAGCAAGTGTCCAGCCCCGTGTGATACATTTGAGCAGGTTTGTTATAAATTATATGCATTTTGGAAAATAATTGCAATAAATGATATGATACTTGAAAATTAAACAATACTCTTCTCAAAAATCCCTGTTTTACAGATGCATGATTGTTTTAAGACATTTTTTTCATAGTTTAGACACCCTTTATTACTGCAAGTTAAAAAAATGTGCGAAATGCAACTCCACCTAGCGATATTATTGTCGCTCTTAGCGCCATGTCTACTCTTAACTATAATACCAATTAATCGTAGTGCTCGGAGTGCCTCCACCACTCTCACTGCGGCTGGTGCGCGCTGTCGGGCGCTAACGGCCAGGGCGTCTGCTCCGAGGGCTCCATAGACGCGCCTCTCGACTACTCCACACGCACCACTTGCGCTGCTGTCTACGCCGCTGCGAACCATGATGACTACTCTAATGATACCTTCTCTTGGCACTACACAAGGTGCCCGCCTGAAAACGAGTGTGAGAATAACCATCATCAATGTAAAGCTGAGTCGGAGGTGAGTTTAGCATTATGAGAACTAATTAAAATCTCGTTATTTTCATTTAAATAAATGCCAACTTTACGCCACTGTAGACATAGTTGATTTCAGAATGGTTGTTGTATATTATCGTAGTTATTTGATGCCTTAAAAGATTTAGTGGAAACTAAAGGTGTATATGTGCCATAAAGCTAATTTCGTATTATTGTGTATCACCCACAGCCGTAGAGACATTGTTAGTTTTCTTATAATGTTTGTATAATCTTAAGTGTCTACATGTTGTTTCTACTTTAGAGTGGATGTTCAAGCCAAATAAGATATTTTCCTTTCTTGTGATCAGGTGTGTCGCGACCTGCCGGAAGGCTACGAGTGCGCGTGCGGGCCGGGCCACAAGCGCGTGGGCGGCGCGGGCGGCGCGGCGGGCTCGTGCGTGGCCGTGTGCTCGCAGGGCTGCGTGCGCGGCGCCTGCGTGCAGCCCGACGTGTGCCGCTGCGAGTTCGGCTACGTCGGCGCCAACTGCACCATCCAGTGCCAGTGCAACGGACACTCCGACTGCGAGGGACCCGATAAGCTCGATAAGTGTATCGAGTGCCATAATAATACTATGGTAAGACTTCTTTGGTGCCAAAGTTAATTATGTACTTGGATCTCGAAACTAAGTGATATAACTTTCGAACGATCTCTTGTCCTCATGTTTATAATTAAAAACTTCGATTTCTATGTCAGTAAACGTGAAAATTGATTCCGTCGTTCAAATATAACAATATTACCTACTCTTGCCATTCATACATTGGTTGTTGACAAATAAAAAAATGGTATTAAATGATGACAAAAATTTTTGAATTAAAATTAAACTATTCATTTCGGACATATAATTTTATGATCCACCTTTGATTTATCATTCCGTCCTTACAGGGTGACCAGTGCGAAAAATGTAAACCAAACTTTGTGGGCGATCCTGTGAACAACGTACAATGTGTGCCATGTTCAACCTACTGCCACGGCCACACGTCCATCTGTACCAGCGAAATTGATGCGGCTCCTACGTCACGCGACGTTGGGGGCCCCGCCGACCCCGACGACTACCGCGACGGGGCCGCTAAGGCCCGCTGTGTGCGATGCGCCAATAATACTGATGGACCCCGCTGTGAGAGATGCATCGAAGGGTACTTCAGAGGATCAGACGATTTCAGAGACCCTTGTAGACCGTAAGTGTAACTTTAAAACTAAGGACGAAGCAACTTGCTGACCAAATTGTTTTATTCACCAGCGACTCAGGATGTGCAAAGACAGAAACCCAAATCGTGTTTAGCAATCATTAGAAAAATTTCCTTGTTTTATCAAGTTTTCTTCCTGATTTGACAATGTTCAATTACATATGTTGGTTTAATTGGACCACCTCTCCTCACATTCAAATTGTTTCAGTTGCGAATGCCACGGCCACGGTGACACTTGTGATCCAGTTACTGGTGAGAAGTGTAACTGTGGGAACAACACCGAGAGCGACATCTCGTGTCAGACGACCTCCAACAGCAAGAACTCTGCGCAGGAGTGCTGGCGCTACCAGTGCGTCAAGTGCAAGGATCTATACATGGGCGACCCTAGGAATGGACACCAGTGTTACAAGACTATTAATATCGAAAATAAACTATGCTTTGATGGAAAATCTATTGGTAAGTAAAATTTTCTGATCACTAACTGTTTGATTATGATTGATGTGCAGGAAAAACAGACACGTCACATATTTTTTATTTTATTTTCAGACGAGTGCAAAATCAAGCCACGTCCTCTTTACCCTGGTCAAACTGTATTCGTAGCAGTAAACCCGAGATACATGAACGTTGATATAAGAGTGATAGTGGACGTGACGCAGGGAGCAGTCGACCTGTACCTCAGTCCGAACGACAGTTCGTTCGTCGTGTCGGTGAACTCCAGCAATGGCGACCATGCAGTCGAGCTCGATCCCACGTACCACAAGCATGAACCGAGTAGAAGAATGCCGTCGTTTGATGAGCACGTACCGGAAGAACCGAGGGTCACGTGGTACTATGACAAGATTGAGTATACTCTGGCTGATTACACAGCAAAGGACTTAGCAACATATGTGACTGTCGATAGGAGGAATATTCTCCTTCGCGTGAAAAACCTGCGCAACCGATTAGTCCTGACCCTACCTCAGAATGTTCATGATCTAACTCACACAAAGTTCTACATCGTGATCCGAGCTCGCCACACGGAAGATGGCGCCGCTAGCTTCGGCGTGATATTCTTCAGACAGGATCAGCTGCACATCGATCTGTTCGTGTTCTTCTCCGTGTTCTTTTCGTGCTTTTTCCTGTTTTTGGCGGCGTGCGTGGTTGCGTGGAAGGCGAAACAAGCAGCTGACGTCCGTCGCGCAAGACGGAGACATGTGGTTGAGGTAAGGAGTTTCACTCTTAGCAATATATTTGTTTGGTGTGAGTGAGCCCACCCACGATCACAGATATTGTGAGTATCTTGAAGATCAACCCGTGTGGCTATTACTTTATAAACAGTAATAGCCACACGGGTTGATCTTCAAGATGTCTGTGGATGACTCCTAAAGCAAATTAGGCAAATTGTTTGATCAAAGCTAAGAAACAGTACATTTTGATACATTCGGGCAAATATTGTCAATAGTAGCCGAGGGTCTTATGTAGCCGAGAGACTGCAATAATAAATACCCACGGGTATCAAACGACGTTTTTCAAAAATTATAGAAATCAGACTAAATACATTAATCTGAATTTAGTTGCCGAAGTACTTTTCGGCACTAGTGCGAAATATACTTGCGTACCTAAAAGCAATAATGAAGGAAGCGGTTTAGAATAAGTGTGTTGAAATAGTACATTTTGATACAAGTGCAGAATTTTTTTCATTGCGACTGAAGTGGTGTTGTGGAGTTGAGTGCTGCTATGACAAAGAAGACGTTCAATAAATGTGTGGAGCTTAGGCTAAAAATAATTGAACAGCAATCTAACTTATACAGGCTAAAAAGCGTTATCAACTTACTAAACTTACTAACCTAACCTTCTGGTTATTGACTTGATAATATCGCGGGTCTCAAACCATAGAGGCGTATCCACAAAACCCCTACTTTACAGGAGAAATAAAAAACTTAATAACTTTTCCTGTGATTGAGCCAACACGTTGTTTTTTAGCTTATAGCTTTATATTTATACTGCAGTTAATATAGGATTCTTAATTTCTAGTTATTTACTCCTTAACACTAGTTTTTGGTTGATACGGCTGTATAGCATGACGACTATACAGTAAAACTACGTCAAAATACTCACTGAAATATATGAAATTTATGGACGTAAAACCTTTTTTCTCAAATTGTTAATATTTATACCAATATTTATTATTTCTTAATTGGTGACTTCAAATATAGCAATTTAGTTATTATAACTAATAAAAATTAACGCTATTTAGGCACGTAAATTTAAGAAATCATACGCCTGTCTGGTTTGTCACTAACATTGAAAAGCGTTTTAATTCAAAGAGGAAGTATAAATAAGTTTTGTTTTACAATTTGAAAAAGGAATTGATAAATAGTAATTAAACAATGTTTTCGTGTGTAAAACGAAAAATAAGCATTTTATAAATAAATTTTATTACTATTTTAAATAACTTGAAAATCACAAACATTTGAAATGGAGCTGAAACAAAATATAGCTTAATCTTGAAAACTTCTAAAAATTAAAACATGTTTAGAATTCATATTAAAATTAATTGTTTGAAACTTAAAAAGGCGTTACATCTAATCTGATTATTATAAAAAATAAAAACCAACACCTTAAAAGAAATTCATGGCTAAATTTATGAATAGTCTATTATGTATACAAAAGTTGTCAAACCGTCATTTTTATTCCTTGGTTATAACCAGGCAACGGTCGAACTAGCGACATGCGGGGTTGCAATATCCGTTGGCAGGATCCAGCAGCTGGGAGTCGGGGTAGCGCTGGACAAATATAAGACCTGGTGTTTTCACGGCCGTCGGAACGCGCCGCTGCCGGATTCCTAGCTAATGGTAGGGGGGTTCACATCGGCGTCGGGTTGATGATAGGGTATCTGGACATGTATCTCTACAGCCAGTGGAATTTTAAGGAGCATTTCCTACGTCTGGCTTCCAAGCCGCATCGGAACGGCTCCTGCCGAACCTTGGGGGCCAGACGCCCCCTGCCGGAACCTCAACGCAGGTATCGTCCAGTCCTTGGCCTTTTATAGGGTGCCAGTGTGGTCACCGTCGCTGCAAAAGCAACCGAGGGCCCAGAAACGCATGCCAGAGGGTCATGGCAATACGGATGGTCCGGGATGCATGGAGGTGCAACGTGAAGGAGAAAGTCCGCAGTGTCATAGCAGACAGAGCTCCGACGGAATCTCATGATGGTAGAATGGTGTCAGGGACTATCGCAACCTAGTGCTGGGTACGCCACAATTCTGGCGGTAAATCTCCTCCTTGAGGCGTGGCTGAAAAGACCTCAGGGCGTCCTCACTTTCTGCATGACGCAGGTACTCACCGCACATGGTAAGTTCGGGAGTTACCTACATCGGATTCGTGCGAAAGAGTATCCTGGGTGTCGCCACTGTGTGACTCGCCCGGATAGAGGTATGCCTCGCTTGGAAGAAACATCACCGTGCCCTCGTGGAGGCGAGCAGCGGCGGTGATCTCTCGCACCGGGCTTTAATGAAAGCCATGGTCAGCAGCGTGGAAGGGTGGGAGGCAGCCGCCTCCTTCTGTGAAGCAGTAATGCTAGCTAAGGTCGAAGCGGACTGTATAAGACAACGGCGCACACGTCCCAAACGCCGCCGAGATTCCGATCCCGATTTCCGGCCACCGTAGGCGCGGGCTTGCGAATGGCGAGCAATTGTTAGCTCGCCGTCTTGTTATCTGTTAACAGTCCGGACCAAGCCCAAGTCGTCTACGGCGCGCTCTGTTCCCGCACGCCTCAAGGAGTACTGGCAGTCAGCAAAACTGTAGGGACTCTACAAAAGGGTCGAAGCCTACTGGGGCCCAAGGTTTCTTTCTGAAAGGAAGGTTTGGTCCCAGTGCGAAGGGCACAGAAGGAATGGGGTGGGCTATTTAGTCAGTAAGAGTCTGACACTGTTTCTTTTCCCCCAAGAGCGGGATTAATTATTGAATGATTTTTGTCCACCATAAAAAGTTATAGTTTATTAAAAAAAAACAAGTCGTTTGTTCATACGCTTTTATCCCTCGACAAAAGATTTTAAGTTTAAGGTAAAAAAAGGTAAGGTTTATTTAAAAAAAACATACATACGCCTTTCGACGTAAGATTGTAATTATAAGTAAAAAAAAACAGACGTATGATCATACGCCTGTATGGTCCGACAAGCTTTCCTTGTATCACAATTTAATTGAAAGTCGTACGCACTTACGTCTCTATGGCACGTCGAAACTGCCGCAATATGCAATAATATTACTCTTACGTCCATTATATGGCTATTTCGTCTGAAAATAATTGTAGACTCTCCAGCTTACGGCAAATAATATTTTATTTTTTGTGCAAAAAGTAATAAACATAAAATTATAAAAAAATCCAGTTGATGTATCGCTTGTAGTAGAATCCAATGGCATTAAGAACGAAAAATCACATTTTTGCATATACGCCCCTATGGTTTGAGACCCGCGATATGTATAACTTTGTATTTGTGTGTGTGTAAAAATTGTCAATTTGACATTCACGGATTTAACCATCTATAGACACGTTTTGATTTCGTTAATACATTTATGTTTTTTCTATATTACTAGTGGCAACTGAAATCATAATAAAAAAAAAGTTATACGGCAATTTTAACTAAATTTTAAATATACTTCTTAGGACCGAATAAACAAAAAAAAAAAATGCTTTTTGTTTTTACTCAACCATTTTTCAGGTTTTCACAGAAATGGAGGACTGAAAAATTTTTAATGTTATCATGATCGAGTAGCATAATAACTAAGCTTTCTTATAAAGCATATCACATTGGTGTACGATATAATAGCCCATATTTGTTATGTCCTTTGCACGTGTATCAAACGACGTTTTTCAATACACTTCGCGACTCGTGGTGGTCTACGCGCGCCTCGAGGGTATCGTCGCGCGGCCAGCATGATGCGATAAATTGATAATGTAATAAAAATCATTACATAGTATAAAACAAAGTTGGCTGTCCCTATGTATGCTTAGATCTTTAAAAGTACCCAACGGATTTTGCAGTTTTTTTTAATAGATAGTGTGATTCAAGAGGAAAGTTTATGTGCATAATACATGCATAATATATTCAATATAAGTACCCGTGCGAATCTGGTGCAGGTCGCTAGTATAATATAAATAAAACATCTGCGCTAGTCCGGAAAACAGCCAATTGTGAGCCTAAAGCGCGGGTTCTGGTGTAAGTTTACTTACAATTTTATTGTATGACAGATGCTGCACATGGCGAAGCGCCCATTCGCGGCGGTGACAGTGATGCTGTCGGGCGGCGTGACGTCAGTGGGCCCGCGCCGCCGCCGCGCGCCCGACCTGCGCCCCGTCGCCATCGAGCCCACCGGCGACGGCCGCGCCGCCGTCACCTCGGTGCTCGTCAAGTAAGTGCCATTCTAACTGACGTGACGTGATGCTGTCGGGCGGCGTGATGCACGCAGACATACCTGTACTTACTTCAATCAAGTCCGTCCTGTCGATATCCTCGGTTATTTTGACTTTTCATGTGTCGTATCGTTTTTAAATCCAATGTGTTCGTTATTCAATACAGTTTTAAGAACCTATATTGAAGGACGTAAACGTACGCTGGGGGAGTGTCTTTCATTGAGATATACGGACTGGAGAAAGCCAGATACTAAAATGTTTCTGTTTCTTTTTGTGTTGTTTTTTTTTATGTACCTGTGTTGTTTTCTCTTCACCACCCTGAAGTAGTTAACTGGTAGAGAATGCCTAAGGCAATAAGTCCGCCTGTGTACCTTTATGTTGTCCATGAAGTTGTAATAAATAAATGTAATGTGCAGGTTACCGGGCGGGTCCCGCGTGCCCGTGCGGCTGGCGCTGGCGTCGTCGCTGGTGCTGGTGGCGCGCGCGCCCGCCGCCCGCCAGCGCCGCGCGCCGCCGCTGGCGCGCCTGGCCGCACACACCTAGCCGCCCACCCCTGGCCGCGTACTCCGAGCCGCCCACTCCTGGCCGCACACACCGAGCCGCCCACCTCTAGCCGACCGCGCCCTCTCTCGGACTCACAGCGAGTGATTGCACCCGTGCTTGGCCGCCCGTTTCTTTAACCAACTCCGTAAGAGCGAGGATTACAGGTGCAAACAGACGTTCTAACGCTGTATTCGTGTTAAATGTACGTATCCACCCGGCTGCTTCTGACGTACGTCGTCGACGGCCACATCGATGTAAGTTAATTTTCAACTAATTAGGGCAGTTGTTATAGATTTCTACAATATGTATATATCGATCGGTGAGTGGTGCGATTGGTCTCCACTTACACAATTGTGTCGAGGATCTGCTATTGTCTTCGCGAAACAGAATCTCGTGCCTGCGCTGACTCGAGGGAGCGAGAGCCAAGGGTATCAAAATTGAGCGCATGTCATGCGCGGGTTGTGAATAGCCGATATTCGCTAATCTGTTGTGTTGTTTATCTCGAAATTTTATTATGTAATGTTGACGCCACATTTTGTTAATGGAATGTTATTGAATGTCTATTTTATGAGTTAGCTTCAGATCTTTATTTACAAGTTTTTAGTAGATGAGTAAAGTATTGCAGCTGAGTATTTCTAAGGTACATTAGAAAACTATGTTCCTACGGATAGATGAATCTCTTATGATAAAAGATATTATTAGTTATTAAATGACATATCTACGGCAGTTATTTTCTAAATTTATATTTTAATGTAAAAAGTTGCTTGATTCTGAAATTGTACAATATATTACATAATTACTTATTATGTTGCCTTACCTTTACTATTTCTTATGTTACTGAATTTTAACTTGCCAAATAATACTACCGTAAATATAATTGAGATTATTTTAAGTGCGTAAGTACCTCCCAATTAAAAAGCTAATTTTGTGTATATATGTTACAAACGCGATAAATTACGTAACTGCTGGTCAAATCAAATGTAATATAAATGCGTATTCATAAGTATTATTTGCATTCTCACACAATTAAAGAAGAAACGAGTTAGCTGAGAATGGACGACCGACAGAGGATAGGCGTCAATAAGATACGTAGGAGAAAGTCTTAAATACGTAAAGTAAACTACTTTGAATTTATCGATGTCTATATTCGTCGGTAGAATCTAAATTATAGCAGAACCAGGAATCAGAAGCTGATGGTAGATAATCTATTTTTAATGTTTATAGCATATTACCTAATGCCGACCGTCGGTATGAACGGCCAAGTTATATCTATGTCATAATAAGCAAACAATTTATTCGTGCAATATTAAAAAATACAACGGCATAACAACATTCGTTTTCGATTCTTTATCAACACGAGATGTGTACAATATAATATAAATATTTTGTGAACCGCTCCGATCTTATAATGCTTGTATAGGCATTCAAGCAAATAGTTTTGATTATTAAATTGCTCATTAGTAATCAGCAGTATTGTGTAAATGGATTGATCAATTATTTGATGTGTAAGTAGAATTATATAAAATAATTAGTTTTAACTTTAAAATAGTAAGAGAGTACTGAATATTGTTATGGCTACATTATTAAGTTATACATAATCAAATGAATTGTACTTGATCAAAGGTATTAATTGAGTCCAAAATACATTCCATTTGTATAACTTTGTACATAAAATAATGTGTAATAAATTGTGTATTACCAAATTTTAGATCAGGTATCAAAGAGCTTTAAGGATATTTATACTAAGAAAATTTATTGCTCATAATCTTCGATTAGATCTTTCTTGATATACATATAAATGCATTTATATATAATTTCCTTCTCATGCTGTATACATTTTTTGTTTAGAACTGATGAAGAGGGATTTCTTTATAATGTCCATAGTTTACATCTAAGTTGTGGTTGAATGATGTTTGTGGATTTTGAACGCATTTGTGGCATACTGAAATGGTGATGGAAATAATGCAGTAAAATTATAATGATTGTCTATATCTGTTAGATTGGTAGTGTTAATTCAAATGTTATACAATGCTAGCAAGGCTAGCTCCACACAGGCATCTATTTCAATAGATGGAATACATCATGTATTACCTAATTTCGTCCTTTTTTATGCTCAATGGTATAAACCCTATTGAAATGATATCCTACTGATATAATATGAATTGCCGAAATGACAGAAGGCATTTTCATTAGAACTAATACAAGTACACTTAGCACTTTCTTCTGTTATAAATTGCTCTCACAGTAATAGTGTTGCCCACTTGTATTTACAAAGTTTATAGTTTATATTCTTTATTGATAGGTATTGGGTTTACCTTAGAAAAATAAGCATAATTTTATTTGCTCAAAATATTTTTATATTGAACTATGACAGCTTTTAATGCATTTTTATATTTGAACATCCTTTGTTGGAACATTGATATTAAATCGATTCTTTTTTGGTCTCCCTTATTGATGAACATATTTAGCTAAGTTGAAGCCATCCTTGCTTTTCTTCAGGTGTGATATTATTTTAAGTTTACTTTAAACAACCTATTTAATTAAAAGATGCCCATTTATATATTTTTATTTTGTACTGTATTATATGTAAATGAATGCCATTTGTAGATTTTTTAGATTTAATTTACATATTTGGTAAATTTCACATTTCTAATATGTTGTACCTGCAAAAAAAAAATTGTCTGTGCAGCTTTATAAGTGATAAAGATAGGGTGTGTTTTAGATATGGCCACTTTTGCAAAATGTATTCACACCCACCACTGTTGTAATAAAATGTGCATGACTGCATTTTCAAGGCAATACCTTCTTTATTAAATGGAATCTTATGGCAGTATTATGTATAAGCAATATATATATTTTTGTTTAACCTGAATGTGTAATAAATGTTTATAAAATAAAATATACTGTTGGTTGTAAATCAAGATTTTTTACTTCATTTTAAACACAAAATACAAGTATTTAGAAGCAATGTCATCAACCTGGTTGGAAGTCACTGTTGAATTACAACCAGGTTGACTTACACAATTTGATAAGTAAAATAAATTATAGTACCTTATGAATTAATTATGCAATTATAATATGAACTTAATATTTATGTATTTATAATATTGAGAAGAGCAACTTAATCTTTCAACTACCATAATTGCAGACAATTAAAAGACAACAGGTGTGCAGACACCGGCCATCCTCTTAGGGCTTAATGAACTAATTATAACCCACATTGCCTATTGATCTTTTTGAGTAAGTAGATGTGTTTTGATTTTCTGGAGCAGTTCTTTCTTCACTGTGTCTGGGACCAGAGCTCGGGCACGAGGAGTTACTTTTGAAGCTAACATATCAAATGTAATATTATTGCTTTCATTTTCCTTAACGACATCTCTGCAAAGCATTCGGACTTGATCTCTCCAACCACATTCTATTAACCGACGCCTTAGGAGTTCTTTAAACCTGCAATAAAACTACACTTCAAATGAACTGTTAAGTATGAGGCTGCTTCACACTATTGGCCCTAACAATACTTGATAGGTAAGTTAACTGGTGCTGCCAGGTAAACACGCCATTGTTGTGTGCTTAATACTTTAATAATAAGAAAGAATTGAGCATTTTAAACCAGGATATAGAATGATACCTATATTACTGTGACCTGAAAACTACCACAACTAATAAAAATGCAAATTTACGTCGCTACCTTTCCCGGTCTCCAGTTAAAACCAAGCGCTGGTGTGCTATAGTGTTGTTTACAGTCATGTTAACCTGAAATTAAAGAGATAATTTGTATTATAAAGTCACGTAAACATAAGAAAATAAAAGAAGATGCCGAAATATTACAAATGCAAACGCACCTATACAGTTATAATGTGAACTTTACAAAAAATTACGGGTCAAATTCACAAATTGTCAACGATCGAATTAAAGTATCAACAATCACAAACGAATTAAACAGATTCGCAAATCTAGAAGTTGAGAGAATTTCAGAGAATATTCACAAAAAATTTTCTATGCCAAAAAGTGACACTAGTGACAGTGACATTTGGTGTTGCGAACATGGACTTTGAAAAAATCGTAGGCCAAATTAGATTACGTAGAATTAATAAAACTTGTTAAGGGTAAGGTAGATCTACTTACCTACTTTTTTGTAGTGGAATGATTTATTTTAATTATGTTTATCACCAGAGCGTCATATTCTTATAAGCATAAAAGGTTTATAAACAGGGATTGGGGCACAGGCCTCCTCTCTAAGAGAGGGTATAGGCCATAATTCACAACGCGGGCCCAGTGCGGTTGTGATTTGGTTGTCACATATCTTGAAATTTTTGGTTCTAGGACTAGCCGGTTTTCTGACGATGTTTTCATTTACCGTTTTGAGAGTAGTGGTGATGAAAATAAATAACACAAACTAATGCGCCTGACTGGGTTTGAACCCGCGACCTGCAAGGATTTCGTGAGTCGGCGATGTTACCACTCGGCCACCACTGCTCTCACTCCGCCATCACAGCTCTCAAAATTATTATTAATTTGAACCGTGTACTTCCAAGGACTCAAACAGTTTGCTTGCTGTTTTCGTACTTTTTTTAAGCTACTGCATAGCTTCTATCGCAGGCCTTGAGCGCGGGGACTAAATCCAGAAATTCCGTAACGAAAAAACCTCACGCTCCCCACTCCGACGGGCACGGAGGTGTGGCTTGAAGGCCGTGCATCGTCTAACGTCGTGTCAGTTCGGCAGTCTTCGACACGGCGCTGTGTGTCGTGCGATTAGACGTATTGTACGACTTTACGGAACTCGCCCGAATCGAGACGAGCTGCTCCGAAATCGGACGAATACATAATCAGCTGTTTGCTTTCGCATAGATTTGCAATTAGACGTATTGTACGACTTTACGGAACTCGCCCGAATCGAAAGAAAAAGAAATATTGTATGAATAAAATAAAAATAAAAAAAAAATAATTATAATTGCATAAGTTGATACAGAATGCTATGCAATAGCTTTACCGCGGCAGTCCCCGAGTGCCACACGTATTTTTTTTTTAAGAATTTAAAGTTAAACTTCTGTGTCTAGTTTTACCTTGAAAGTGTAATACGAGATGTTTCGTTTTACACACTCACAATTCATTTGAGTGTCACCAACTCACTACAGAGTACTTTCTATCAGTGTCACTTCATCTTATTGTATTACGTGTTGAGGCGAATGTTAGATAGCAAGAAACGAAATGTCTACTATTTTTTTTTTCGCAAATGTACTGAAATTGTGACCATCGGTGTATAGAGTAAAGTTATTTTGTAAATTCGTAAAAATACATATGTTCTGGAGTTGAAATTCGTAGATTTGCAGGAAAGGCCTAAAATTTGTAGTTCTACTATAAAGACGTAGAGTTGGCAACACTGGTGACATTACAGTTTGTTTCGTTTTTATAGGGAATTGAGATGTCCTTTTTTCAGTCCAGTACTAACCCAGCAACTTAACGAAGATAGCATACATGCAGTTATTACATTTATAATATTCCAGTTCCTTTAATGGAAACCGCTCACTATTGCTATTCCAATTTACTTTCGACATTGGCAGAATAGTCGACATCGGCTCCATTTGCCATTGACATAAATAGAATAGAATAGAGATGTCCTTTGTCCTAACAGAATACCAGCGCTGCGATATTTACTGTTTTAAATAACGCAGCATATGCTGAGTTAGGCGCCTTTTTGGCCTCGCACAGATTTCGTACTTTTTTTTTATTGTATTGTTTTTAGTTTACGTATAGTGTGTGAGGCACAAATAAACGTTTTTCTTTCTTTTTTTTTTTAAAATGGTTTTTCGCGTACAAAAGAGTATCTGTATCTTTTCAACAATTCGCGATACTCGAGTAGAAAATGGTGGTCAACTGGTAGAGAATTACTTGAAATCTTATTGAATTAGACATATATACTTCAATATTTGTTTTTACCTGAATCAAGTAAAAAGGACATTAAAATTTACAGTCTTTATCTATTTTAAGGCACTATAGATAGGGATACATGGTGGTGGTCGATAGAAATTCAGAATGTGTTGAAAGAAAAGAAAAGAAAATTCAAGGAATGGCAGGGTGTAAAAGCGGAAAACGGTAGTTTGAAAGCAGAAAGGAAGAGAGAGTATGACTTATTGAACTTTTATACCATGTTTTTAGCAAATAAAGAAATATTATTATTATTTCGTTTATTTAACATGTAACATATAAATTATATTTTTAAATATTTCATTAAAAAAAACAAATAAAAAAACATTTAAAAATATAAAAAATAGTGTCCCACCGGTATCGGGAACAGGGTCCAAGCTACCGGCGGTCAGGGCTCCAGAGAAAGGAACCTCCTAACTATGCGAGCCGTGTCCAGGAGTACCGCTTTCTGAATCAAGCCCTTGATCCAGCTGCCTAACGAGAGCCTCCTAAGGTGTTGGTCGAGGCTCTTGGCTATTAAGCCATTAGCTGACACGACTATCGGTACAATGATTGCCAAATCCACATCCCACATGTCGACAACCTCGCGAGCCAAGTCAATATACTTGACTTGTTTATCTTTCTCGGCTTTCACGAGGTTCTCGTCATGAGGGACGGATATGTCAACAATCATTGCACGCCTCTCGCTTCGGTCTACCACCACTATATCAGGCTTGTTGGCTAAAATAGTCCTGTCAGTGATGATAGACCGATCCCAGTACAGGGTGATATGACCATTATCAAGAACTGGGTCGGGCTCATACCTGTAGTACGGCACTTCCGATTCCACAAGAGAGTATTTCAGAGCAAGTTGCTGATGGATAAATTATTATTATTATTATTAAGAAAAAAGGTAAAAAGGCCGTTGCTTTAGCAAAAGCAAAGGCTCAGGACAGATTATACGATAGGTACACTGGACAGTCCTGCAGGGCAAAAAGAGCTGTATCGCCTTGCTAGAACAAGAGAGAGAAAGGCGATGGATGTTTGTCAGGTAAGATGTGTGAAGAATGAAGCAGGAATGGACCTATCGAATGAGGACGAAATCAAGGACAGGTGGAAGGACTATTTTGAAAGACTGATGAATGAGGAAAATAATTGGAGTAGGAATTTAGAGAGTAAACCAATGAATGTAGGGTTAGTAAGAATGGTTAGTATGGATGAAGTTAGAATAGCAGTAAATGGTATGAAGAATGGCAAAGCCATTGGTCCAGATGGAATACCAGTTGAAGTGTGGAAGTTATTGCAAGTGGATGGATGGATGTGGTTAGCTTTGTTCTTCAATATGTTGTTGCGGGAAGAAGCCATACCTGATGAGTGGTGCAACAGCTCTTTGGTGCCCATTTTTAAAAACAAAGGTGATGTGCTGGAGTGCAACAATTAAAGAGGAATAAAGCTAATGTCACATACTATGAAAGCCTGGGAGAAAGTTATTGAGAGGCGGTTGAGAGAAGAGAGTGAGATTTCACAGAACCAATTCGGTTTTATGCCAGTTCGCGGTACAACGGATGCTATTTTCGCTATACGCCAGCTGTGTGAGAAATACAGAGGTGCACATAAAAACTTGCACATGGTATTCATTGACCTCGAAAAGGCATACGACCGGGTACCTCGTGAAGTTCTGTGGTGGGCCCTTAAGGAGAAAGGTGTGCCTGGGAAGTATGTTCAGTTGATCCGAGCGATGAACAGTCGATGCAGTACCCAAGTCCGGTCTACAGCAGGCACCACTAGCAGCTTGAATGTGGCTGTCGGCTTACATCAAGGGTCGGCTCTCAGCCCTTACCTCTTCCTGATGATAATGGACGCTCTTACGTCGGACATCCAGGAAGAGGCTCCCTGGTGTATGTTATTCGCCGATGACATTGTGCTGGTTGCCGACAGTGGTCAAGAGATCCAGAATAGATTGGAGGTGTGGTGGCACAGACTGGAGAGTGTTGGCCTGAAATTAAGTAGAACCAAAACGGAGTACTTGTTCTGTGATTTCGGCGGTCTCTCCGGTCCTGTGGCCTTAGCTCTCGCTGGAACGCCCATACCAATCTGTTCCGACTTTCGGTATCTCGGGTCGCTCGTTCAAGGAGATGGTGAGATAGACCGAGACGTAACGCATCGGATCAACGCAGGATGGATGAAATGGCGACAGGTCACGGGAACAACTTGCGACCCACGGATGCCCCTCAAGTTGAAGGGTAAAATTTACAAGTCCGTGATAAGACCTGTCCTACTGTATGGATCAGAATGTGAAAAAGACGGATGAAAAAAGACTGCATGTAGCGGAGATGAGAATGTTGAGATGGATGTGTGGTTTGACGAGAATGGGTAAAGTTAGAAATGAGTATATTAGAGGAAGTCTGAAAGTGGCGCCAGTGACTGAGAAGTTGAAAGGAAATCGTTTGTCTTAGTATGGACATGTGAAGAGGAGAGATGAAACGCATGTCACAAAAAGAGTTCTGAGTTTACACGTGGATAGATGGAGAGGAAGAGGGAGGCCGAAGAAGAGATGGATGGATTGTGTGAAGAGTGATATGAAAAAAAAGTGATAATGTGACGGATGACAGGACAGAGTGGAAGAAAAAAACATTTTGCACCGACCCCAAGTAAAATGGGATAAGGGTAGGATGATGAGTCTTTATCTATTTTGAGTATTTATTTACTCGGATAAAATCCCAACTCACTCAAGAGTGAGTTGGGATTTTTAACAATGATAATTTTAAATTCAGTAACTAATCATAACCCTCGTTCCGACTTGCGTCAAAAGGGATTATATTGCCAATCCAACCAACGCGCAACTTCACCATTAATATTTACCAGCCCCTTTATTTTATGACTATTATATTTCGTCGGTTTCGCTTTTGACGCAACTCCGAACGCGGCCTATATTAATACTGTCAGTGTCACTGTCAAGAAAGCAAGTTATTGCTGTTGTTGGTTGTTGCCAAACCGTAGGATAGAAGATAATAAAATTGGTTGTTGCTGAATAATTTGCAACAATGCAACATATGCAAGTAGTAGTGAATGAATATTTGATATTTTGAGTGCATAACGCTTTGCTTGACTTTAAAGTCTTGAATTGTTGTTTTCATTTTTGTACAATGTATTCAAAGAAATTTAGATGGCAATAGTCTGATAGCTACTGTAAATAGTTGCAGTGGCTTTTTGCAAATAATTTTACAATAAAAATGGCTCACGTTATGTTATTGGATTCAATTGATGAAGATATTTTTGTATGTGGAACATGTAAAGCTGTCTTTAACTCCTTGCAAGTATTTCTGGATCATAAAAAAATACCATGTAACAAGGTAGTTTTGGAAGAAAGGTTTACGAATGCAAATTTGGTACAAGCAACTGTTAGTAGCGAACCCTTTTCTGAAAGCATTATAACATTACATCAAGGCAGTGAGCTCCCTGATCCCGTTTCGGAACAGAAATGGCCTAAAGATCTATCTTGTTCTATATGCAAGAAGAAATTCAAAAAAATGAAAACTCTTTTAGCCCATTTGAAAATTCATAGTGACAAACCTTATCAATGTCCTATATGTGGTCGCTGTTTTATTCAAAACTCCCATTTACAAAGACACATTACATCACATCGAATGTGGCCAGATGGTATCAGAGAAACAACAGCAAGAACTCTTGAAGAAGAACTGTTGAGCTACACATGTCCATACTGCAACTTGATTTTGGATAATTACAGTCAATACCGAGCTCACCAAAAAAATCACTTATCTTTAAAAAAATTCAAATGCATTCAGGGGGACTGTATGGAGTATTTTGATACAGTTGAGAGTTTACTTCAGCACGTGTCTGAATTGCATTCTTGTCCTATTTATTCTTGTCATACATGTAACTCTACATTTACCAGTTTAGATGACATTGCTACTCACCAGCAAAGTCATAATGATACATCTAAGGACAAACAAGCAGAATTGAAAGTATATAAATGTCCACAATGTGATGCTAGATTTCGTAAATCAGAAAAATTATCTCTTCACATGCAAACAGAGAGTCATAATAAAATGTGCATCCATTGTAACAAGACGTTCGCTAGTGATAAGAGACTACGCCTGCACTTACAGCTACACAGGACTTTCAAACCATTTCAATGCACTATTTGTAACAGCAGTTTCCACATGAAGAAATATTTGACAACACATATGCTGAAACATGGCAATAGGCAGTTCAAATGTTCAATATGCAAGTATACATTCAAAAGGCAAGATTTGCTTCAAAGACACATGAAGTTACACCAAGCTAAGAAAATGTTAAAATGTCCTTTTGAAGACACTTTAGACTGTAAGAAGGTGTTTAGTCGTACTGATAAACTGAAATCTCACATAAAGGTTCATACAAAACCAATGTTACAGCACATTAGCCCTATGGCAAAAGGTTCATCGAAAAAAGTGCCTGTAGAGAATTCAATCGCCCTGCCAAATACAATGACTATTAATGAGTGCCAAGAGTGAGACTGTCTAAAAGATTGATTTCTGAAAAAAATCTTCAGTTGTTTGAAAATATATTTATAAATAAAAAATATGTTGAAACAATTAAATAGGGTGATAAAATGAATGAATAGACATAAAATACATATACTAAACTCTAAAATCATAATGATTTTTATGTCATTACTAAATAAATACTCCAAAAGTAATGGAATAAACCATGCTATGCACTTAGAAGGATTCCTTCATAGACAGCTAGCTATATCTAATTAAGCAGTAAGTCAGTGGAACAGGCGGACTGCTACATACAGGACACATTGTAAAAGAGACAAAAATAATAAATTGTGAAATGGATTTCCACACTTCCTTGGTGTTACTAGTTGTTGTATCAACTCATCTTGTTTTATCCAATGTAAGTGATTGTTTTTTATGGGAACAAGATATTTGGGAGTTTTTATAGCTATATTTCTGGGTAATAAAGTCCTTATTTCTAAAAGATTTTTATTTAATTTTTTAAATAATTTAAGCTTACTTAACCGCATCAATGTGTTTTTGAACAATTAAATTGATTAATTGTGTTTTTATATAATTTTTTTATTTTTTAGACTCGACAGTTCCGTGTTACTGATCAAGTGTATTTTGATATTAAAAGTGAAGATAAACTACTTGGTCGTGTAGTTATTGGTTTGTTTGGAGACTTGGCCCCAAATGCTGTGAAAAACTTCAAAGTGTTAGCCACAAAAGGCATCAAAGGGAAGTCTTATAAAGGCACCTCGTTTAACCGTATAATTAAAAGGTTTATGGTTCAAGGTTAGCTGAATATTTAATTAATATTTGCCACATGCTACAAACTTACCTATATATTCGTCCATTGTATGGCTTAAGGCCAAGGTCAGACTCAGATAGGGCAAGCCACTTCAGCCATCGAGACTGGCCTATAAAGAAGCGGCAGTCAGGAAGCATTCTTTGTGGACTAGTTTTAGACAGTCTGAGAGAAAAATGTCTGAAAGGATTTGGGAAGGCCTCTGCCTAGCTGTGTGATAGTAACTGCTAGTAAAAAGAAATATATTTTAGGTCCTTATTGTTGTGTTATGATTTAATTCATTTTAAATAATTAGATTTAAATTTGTATTTAAGGTGGTGATGTGGTAGCAGACGATGGAACCGGCTCCACGAGTATATACGGTGATACATTCAGTGACGAGAATTTGGAGACGCAGCACAGTGGAGCTGGTTTTGTGTCCATGGCTAATAAAGGTATTTTGTGTGTTGTTTATGATGATTATTAACATGTTTATAATGCAAGCGTAGCCAACTAGTTTAGTTCGCCATTTCATTTAACAGCCTAGCCTTACTAAACGAAACTAGTCACCTCCGTAATGATATTCCGCATCAATGAAACTGCTAGAAGAACAGGCTTAGATCGATAACGTTTAGGTTAGCTGATCAGCTTGTTTGAGTAATTAAATGTCTGAGAGAAGTTGTGGCAAATTGTAAAAATAATTGTGATATGCCGTTTATCCAGAAATGTGTTTTAAAGGAATAAATAATACGTATGAAATGTCATCTTTTTCGAGCCTAACTTGTCCATGTCGGAATACCCTACGTTTTATTTGTCACTTAGTCTACCTACCTTATCCAAAATGGTGGTAGTAATATATATGTCTATGTAAATGGTTAATTAAATGTGGTATCAGCATATCAGAGATATCGACTGAATACCTATACACCGTGAAATTTAAATGGTTGTTTTCCCGCGGCAGAATGACTTGCCATAAGGAGTACTTTTGAAGCATACAGAAAAAATAAAAAAATTAAAAAGTTTTTTTTTTATAAATAATTATTAAAAATATTTATCAACTCAAAAAAGCGAAAACAATAGTAACATTAGACGTAATTTGTAGGTACTACTAGAGTCGCATGAGCAGCCCGCCGTCAAAGGAAACCGATTCATTAAATATTTAAACCAAAATAAGCTTTCGCACCTTGTGATACGTCATAATTAGCTTGCTCTCTACAGGTCCATTTTTTGTTTTTAATATCTTATTTCTTTATCAAACGTTTGTATTACCAAGATACAACCATTTCGCTGAGGGAAAACAACCATTTAAATTTCACAGTGTATAGTGCGTTGGGGTAAAACCGGCGCTGGGATAAGAGCCCCACTTTGTTCGCTACATTTATTAATACTAGCTACATAGCGTGTCATGTCATAATTTTCCGCGCCGCCCAGCAATATGGCTAGCATTAAAAATAAAGCTAAATAAATGGTATAATTTATTTATTTGTATGTTCTTACTCCAATGCCGATCTTACCCCAACCCACCTTAGCCTATTGTTTACTGAATTGTAAATGAAGCTAGTTACCTACTACTTACAATATGTTTCAGGACCCAACACAAATGGCTGTCAGTTTATCATAACAACTACTGGCACACCATGGTTGGATAATTTGCATACTGTAGTTGGAAAGGTAAATTAGTTTTTTTTTATTGTCTGCCTGCCTCATACAAAGTACAAAAAAAAAAATGTTTAAACAAATAAATGCAATTTGCAGTTGTTATTGCAAATAAAAACTGTTTTTGGCATTTATTTTTTTAAACCTTTGTTTTTGTACGAGTTTAACTTCAGACTCGCCAAGATCTGACGGCCGTTGTGTAGCTCTCGTCAAGGTGTTGTCAATAAGATATACAAGCTAAGATAAGCAAGCAAGGAATGTTTACAGCTGTGCTTAGTTACCTACGCGCAATTTCGGTCATTGTAACTTCGATAGAAGCCATACTTGCTACCGATTTCAAACAGCCTTAAATCTTATTTGTTACACATGTAATCCCCAAAAAATGCGGAGGGGTGGAAGTAACCGCGCTTCAGACTTCGGCTGAAATTTTCACTGAGGTCATCAGTCCTGTTTTATCACATACTATTGAACCACTTTAGCATCACAGGGGTGTTACAGATATTTGAAATTCTCTGCCTTTCTCT
The DNA here is from genome assembly GCA_029852875.1 of Mythimna loreyi. NCBI lineage: Eukaryota > Metazoa > Arthropoda > Insecta > Lepidoptera > Noctuidae > Mythimna > Mythimna loreyi. The sequence continues at coordinate 11,122,968 of CM056786.1, forward strand.
TTACTAATTTATGGATTTTTTCATCTAACCTATTCTTATGAATAACATCGTCATAGTTTTTGAAACAGACAGACACGGCAGGAGTTTTTATTTTATAGTAGGTATGTAAGGATTACATTAAGCCATGAGTTTTTACCCGACTACGGCAAAGGCAAGGAAAGGAAGGTTATGATTTTGTTGATAGTTTTTATCGCAGCATAAAACCTCCTGAAATCAATTTCGGTAGGCCGAAACTTACATAAACCGAGTAATTTATAATCGACTAATAATATAATCTGTGGACAGGTTGTGGAAGGTCAGAACGTGGTGCACATGCTGGAGCACACACCGACGGACGTGGACGACAAGCCGCTCCTGCACGTGTACATCGCCGACTGCGGACTTGTGCCCACCCCGCAAGCCTTCTACATTTCCGATGACCCTTACGAGTAAGTTTAACTTTTGTAAAATTTGTAATTAGTTTTTTATTTAACCATTGGTCTTAGATTATAATAAAATAATGTTTTACATCGCTTCGTGTTGTGCTAAGCGTTATAAATATGGCACCGTGACTAACGGAAGATTTTTTAACTGCCCGCATCAACGGATCTGTTAACGGTGCGAACAAAATACATGTTAGTGTACCTACTGAGTTTTTAATGGTGCCATTTTGAGGTGATACATTATCCATCTGGCTATTTATTATAATGTAAGCTATCAGGATTACCTACCTACATAATTATATACCTACTTTTAATCAAAACAATGACGACAATTTAGTTTGAACGACATTTTCTCGGATTTATTTAATTGAAAGGCGCAGTCACATCAAGAGCACGGGGCGTTTTGAGCCACCCAGGCACCTAACGTAAAAAACCAAACACCGGCCGAGAAAAACGATTTGCATGTACCTACATTTTTCACACACTAAAATACGTACACAAACCCTGGACGGCCCAAGGTGTTGATAAATCAGTTCATGGGGTTATTTATGTATATAAAAAAGAAGCGTTTTATTTTTTTTATTGCAAAAAATAATATATTTTTTTACTACTACATTAATAACAAACTATTGTGTTATTTTCAGTCTGTGGGCTTGGATCAAAGCGTCGGCTGTGCCACTGACCATGTCTTTCTCAATCCTCGGCTTCTTTCAATGGATGATGAGGAAAATGGAAATATAAGAAATACTACACGGCATAATCATAGGTAAATAAGGTACCTTGTAGGTACTCTTAAATTTAGATAATTATGTGTTTTTCTTTCTATTTTGCCTCGAAATTGTTATCTATGGAGTGAGCGTTTGCAATAAAATGACCTGTGGAACATCTATTTTTTAATATACCCACTTTTGTGTAATATCATCGACTCTTTTATCATTCGGCTCCAGGTACTTCTTAGACATAAATATGCTGCCTTGGTCTGTGTATTTTAAAATTATGTAAGTCTATTCGCATCGTAACCTTACAGTACCTACGGCCGTCGGATCTTGGCGAGTCTGAAGTTAGGCTCTGTGAATATTTGCGCTGAAAACTCGCACAAATATAAAGGTTTAAAAAAAAAAACTCCAAAAAACTTTTTTACGGCAATAACATCTTCAAATTGCATTTATTTGTCTAAACCATTTATTTTTTTAAGAGTTTTCATGCGCTAAAATTCACAGACTAATTTCAGACTCGCGGAGATCCTACGGCTGTACTGTACTAGTCGTATGATCATAATACAGCGTAGCAGTCAAGTCTGTTTGTGTATAAATTCAATGAGATTAGTCGCCAGACAGCTCGCAACTCCCACGTCAAGGGCGGCTCATGAAAACAAATCCTACGAGCCATTTAGCCCAATACCTTTGTTGTCTAGGGGGGCTGATATTTCAACGAAATAGGTACAAGCTGCACTTCTACCAGAAGGTAAACCTGTAGAACTTGCTTGACTTACTACGGGAATGAGAAAGAAAAACGTTTATGTTTTATGTATTGATTTTATTTTTTTTCATATTTAGAATACATAGTTAATAGGTAATTATGTACAAACAATTATTACTTCTTGTTCTACACTGTGATGTATCTATCTATGTATAAATTAATTCTTTGTATTTAAAATCTTATTTCAAGTTATTCAGCTATGCACTTTTTAACCGACTTCTATTCTCTGCAGTTTTTAATGTGTTCATTTCCTGAGATTCTAAGCAGGCATATTTCTGCCTGTTTGTTATTTACAGAATGTTAATCGTTATTTTATTCCTCTGATGCAACCACTTAACACATACTTATCTACTTTCCAACGCATCATATTTTTAACAAAAAAAAAAATTTGTTTCTGTAAAGCGGTAGGTATTATGGTATTTTGTAGTCTAAGTAGATCGGTAAAGTAAACCAAATACCTAACTAGTGATGTACTCAAATATCGTGCCAACATCCGTTCACTGTCGGTCCGCTGTATTGACAAATTGGGCTTACAGCTTAACAAAACAAATATTTACAACTAGTCGGCGGATTTCACTCAAATTGAGTAAGGCACTTTCCGTCAATTTTCTAAGCAACTATTTTCGATTCTTTCTCACATCTGTTTGCCGTTTTATTAATATTGTTAGGCAACTTGATCGTGAATTCGTGATTGGCTGAAATCATACTGCTACTAGTCTAACAAGTAAGTATAAACTATACTTAGATAGGGATACGTCTAGTGCTAGGCACTAAACGCAGTGTTGTCGGTTAACAACATTTAAGAACGTTAGGTGTTGGTGTTTCGTTACTCGCAACTCTCTAACTTCTAGCCACTTGACACTCGGCCTGCTAGTGGGTTTACAACCTGATTACTCGGACAATCCGTGTCATAATTGCATAATGCTGGTTCATCACCTGCTTAGTCTTAGTGAAAACGGGAATTGATCTTTTATCAGTGGTCACACTGTTTATAGCGGGCACTGCACACAATATAGAGCACTTTATTAAAATGTTAGTCCATCAAGTAGAGCGGGTGAGTGTCGGCTATAGCAACAGCAAAGTGGTGGCAAGCAGCATGATGGTGGGTGCGAGCACGTGCGTGACCGCGGCGTCGGGCGTGACCCGCGCGTCCGTGCCCGTGTCGGACACCTGCTGCGCTGAGTTGCCGCACGCGCGCGCGCATGAGGCCCACGCACGGCACACGTCGCACGCGCTCGCGGTCACCGGCGAGAAGAACACGCGGGCACGGTGACCTGACAGAGGGAAAAACGGTACTTATAGTATTGAATTGAGATGACTCCTTATAAATTTGGATGATTGTAATTTCGTGGAGTGTTGATTACATAAAACAAATAGCTAGCGTAATAGCTATAGCGTTAGCTGGGCAAGTTCAATACCTGTAGGTAGTTAGTATATAACGATCGACAACTATCTACAAGGTCATTGAGTCGTTTAATTAATGAAATTGATTTCGTACATGCGTATATTAATGTGAAAAAAAAGGACTTTTTAATCTTATCTTTACAAATCGATATTGTTTCATGTATGGGTTGGATCTTCCGCGGATTAAAACGATCAAAATTTAGCGGTGTATCTGTATAAGTATCAATTTCTTAAGCACTGCGTCTTCTGACTTGTACAATACTAGCGACCCGTCCCAGCTTCACACGGGTGCAGAGGTGATAGATTATATTTACAAACCTTCCTCTTGAATCATTCTATCTATTAAAAAAAAACCGTATCAAAATTCGTTGAGCACTTTTAAAGATATAAGCATACATAGGATTTAAGCAACTTTGTTTTATACTATCTAATGATGATAATGATGAGATTACCAGGGAATGAAATAAAAACTTGACGTATAGGTAGTTAAAAAACTTCACTGCAAAAGAATGGGTAAAAAATGTTGAGCCTAGTTAGTTTTAGCCGTGTGATGCATATAATAAGGTAGGAAGTGAGGTGTAACTGACTGGAATCATAGAGATCCTGTAGCGTGGCCCACGCAGGTCGCTGTCGCGCCACGGGCAGCGCGCGCGGCGCCGCCAGCGTGGCGCAGCGCTCTGCCCGCGCGGCGCGCACGGCCGCCCGCACGCGCGCGCCGCCCGCCGCCACGCGCGCCCACACCACGTGACGCACCGCCTGCGAACAGGAAAAATCTATCAAATCATACAAGTCTAATACCTACGGGGCTTGTGGTTATGCATTTAAACCCAATCCACACCCGTTGTAGCCATCGAGTAGTGTCACGATGGCACAACAGGGGGCTTAGACAAAGTCACATTCACACTAAGGATAATGAAATTCGAAACTCCGAAATGTATGTTTCTGACATATGCCTTCGAAAAGTCACGTGGCCAAACGTTTTCGATTCGCTAATTGTTATTAGTTGTTTATACGTCAAATTGGACGTTTTAATTCGATAACGATAGCCAAGAAATTGTTATTTTATCGAACCAACACATCGACTTATCGATATGTTAGTCGATGTCACTTTGTCTACCATTTTGTGGTCGACATCGTTAAGGCGAAATCGAACTTAGAAATGGATTCTGATGGATTCACTTGTCTAGGGCCCCAGTACCACTCCATCCAACCTCCATAAAAAAGATCCTCCAACCATACCATTGATATAGATTTTCAGAAAACTAGATAACCTATATAAAGTAGTGCTTACCGTCAACTCTGTGAGAGTGTTTATGTCAGCTATATATCCTGATGGAAGCTGAACTGTGAGTAGAGTCAGCCCACTCTCAGTTTCATTTCCTTGCGCCACGAACCTGTAACATATATATTTTATTATTTCATCACAAATCATCAGGTAGAAAAGGAAAGTCTGTGCTTGTCTGCTCACGATAAACATAGTAGAGAAAAGTCGAAAATGTCAAAGATTTGTTATATTGTAACATCCGTACGAAGCCAGAGCAGATATCATCTTCAGCTTTTTTAATGTTCCCACTGCACTTTAGTAGGAGAGGGAATAATGGGCCATAATCCACCATGCGGGCCTTCGGCGCGCACCGTTCCCGCGTGCCTCAAGGAGTTGTCAGCAAACTGCAGGGGCCCTTCGAATCGAAGCCTCCTGGAGCCTAGAGGGTGGTGGAAAACTGTTACCTCGACTCTAGGAATAAGGCAAGGAAGGTACGGGGTAGGTTTTTTAGTCAGTAAGAGTCTGACACTGGTCTCCCGCTCCGCCCAAGAGCGGGTTTCGTCATTGGATGATTTTCACCTACCATAAAAAAAAAAAAAAAAAAAAAACCATGCGGGCCTTGTGCGGATTGGCGAAGGTCACATATCTCCTATTTGGTGTTAGGTCTCACCGTATTGAGAGCGAGCTGTGAATATGTATAAGTTGTAATAGCTGACCCAAAGCAGACGGACAGTTGCAGCCGGTCCTTGGTGGAGACCTGGTCGACCCGGGGGTCCAGCGTGTAGCGCGGCCACGGCGCCGTGACGTTGGTGGCGCCGCGCGCCGCCAGCCCCAGCAGCGCCAGCCCGCGCCCCTCCGTCACCGCGCTCACCGAGCGGCTGCTGCGGATCTGGGGGGGAACAAATCGTATCTGTTCTAGTTAACTGTGAAAATTTTAATAAAATTAAAAAATAATATCGTAATACAAAAATATCGTAAAAATTATCAGTGCTCGTGCGAGTGGTTTTTACGTAATTAAAAGGTGTATCGCATTTAGCTCTGATTGGTTAAGAACTGGGGGACGGGTCAATCGGAACGTCGAACATCATAAACGTCTTGATCCTGTCGTAAAACAAAGTCGCATAAGGCTTTCTGAAATTTCTCCTGAAGCCCGGCCGGGACTATGATCTTGAATATATTATGCATATATTATTTCCATAAACCTTCCTCTTGAATCTATATATTTAAAAAAACCGCACCACAATCCATTGCGTAGGTACTTTTAAAGATCTAAGCATACATAGGGACAGCGGTAAGCTACTTTGTTTTATATTATGTAATGATAGTACCTACATTTATGTCTATTTATTTATATCATAACTTTCTATACATTATTTTGAGGATAGATGTAGAATTATTTACCGGTTTCGTTTGTATGACGAGGGCATTGTTCTCTCCGATCTGGAACTGTCTCGCCTCATCGGACCCGGTCACATTCACGGACACACGGAGCTTCGACGACGTTTTCACCGTTTCTGCATACTGAGCCAGCGAGTCCATCTGAAATATATTAATGAACGAAACTCTTAAGAATAGAAATTGCAAGTCTTTGTCCTTGAGGGAGCTGATGCAGTGTAAGTATACTTACGCTAAGTAAATGAATCTTCAAAACTACGATCAGTTTATCTACGTAGAATCCACGACCTAGTCAAGTTTCGGGAATCCGCTGAATGCGAGAAGTACAATAGCCAAAGACAGGAGGAAAGTCATAATGGTCGCTTTTAGTCTTTAGAAACTGACAGAATGATGACGCTAAAGAGTCTTCTTTTTATAAATTTGCGGTACAAGGTAGGTAGAAAAGGCAGGAATGTCGACCAGATGGGTGTTGAGCTGATGGGTGGGAACAGCGTGGTGGTTGATGCCGAGCGGTTGCTTCCTCCATCAGGTGCGCGATTCTGAGAGCATTACTATAATGCTACATGATGGTTACTCACCACTTCAGGGTCGGGATCATGCGGCAGGTAGGCCTGCAGCACGTAGCGCACCACGGGCGTGGCCTCCTCCACCAGGCGCGCTGCCAGCATGGCGCGAAGGCCCCACGCTGCTGTGGTAGCTTCTAAGCTGTTACCCTTTAGCCAAGGGTTGCGCCACTCGTTGCCTGAGAGAGTTCGTGACCAAAAGAGGGTGGATCCTGTGGGTCATATTTTACTATTAGAAGCCTGAGAAGAGATTTTGCATTTTATTGGACATAACATTTCCTTCAGCCTATATAATAATAACATTACTACGAGAGCTGTGCTTGAGAGTTCCGCATCTTTTTTTTCGTAGCTATCTATACTACTTAAGTTAGGCATAAGGTTTTAGTTTATTGCTGTTGTGTTGGTATATTTCTATCTACTATTTAGATGTCTGTAATAGTACCTACATTTTGTTATAAGTGCAGAATTGTTGTCATTGCGACCGACGCGGAATTCCCATGAGCGAATAGGTATGATATGGAGTCGAGGTCTGCAGTGACAAAAAAGCAAGTGTGCGAAACGAACTTTTTCAATATAGGTACATTCGACTCGTGGGGGTCTGTCTGCGCTTAGTGGGACTTGAAGCGCGCCTTATATGATAAACTATTTTATTACAAAAAAAAATAGTGACGGGGGAGACATTTTTCACGTTTCCGCTCTAGTGTGGAAAACAATCCAATTCAAGTAAGTGAGTAACAAGTAAGAAGTCAGATAAGTGCGAATTTATTGAAAAATAATATTCTAATATTTAATCGATTATTTGCATAAGAAGTCACAACCAGGAGGAGAAATGAAAAAGAGATGAGGAGCCAAGCCATCATCAACACTTGGCTAATTTTAGTGTGTTCAGTGAAGTCTAATCTGTAGCAAAAACATGCAAAACTTTAAATTTGCATAAAGGAAACTTACCAGTAGCATTGGCGTACTTGTCCATCATCTCCAAAGTCTGCGTGAGCTGCGGATGCCTGGCCACGGCCAGGGCTCCGGCGCCGAGCGCCAGCGAGTACGCGTCCAGCTGCGGGGACAGTGTCCGCGCTACGTAGTCCACTGCCTTGTTGATGTTGTTCTTGTATAGAACGTCGCTGCCCTGGCAACCATTTATTTAAATTACATTTTTTGATCAGCTTTTTTGGGGTAATTTTGTATTAAATTTATCAATTTTGAGTTATTATTGTACACTATGTACACAGTTTTAAAGTCAGCATTTTCTAATAGTTCCTGAGACTTTGTGATTATTCAGGGAGTGGTATTTCACTTAGGTATATAACGTGTAATGTTAAACACGCAAAACCTGAAAAACTTTAGTCATAAAAACGAGCAGAATCAATTTAACTACTTGTTGATACAAGTCACATTTTCCTGTCTATTCATTAATAATCTTAAGTTGTCATTTACGCAAACCTGCCAAAATAGGTCAAAGAACTAGAAAGTTTCGATAAAATTTTCTCATACGCGGATTAATAGAATTATTACAATTGGCAGTAAAACTAAAACAGCACATAAAACATTCACATGATGGGAAAAATTACACACATATTTGTCATATCATAATCACACAAATTGAATTCTGATATTTAGGTAAATTGAATTAAGAATCATTTGGGATGTCTAAGGTTTTACGCATAAAACGTTACACTTTGTATAGTATAAATAGAGTGTATTACTTGTTGGGTATTTATTAAAGATTTTAAGTAAGGACGCATTTTCATAGCGTTTACTTTTTTGCACTTCAACTTAGATTTCGTCTTGGGATACGATCAATATAGGTTCGCGCAAAGCAACCCACACAGGTGTATTATATACCTACATATAAATCGTTTATATGTGTGGTGTGGCTACCTTAGTGTGGTGCAGTGCTACAAGCGAGTAGGCCGCTAGTGGCAGCGGCGCCTGCGCGTGCGGGTCGGTGCGAGCAGTAGCGGACGGCGCGGGCCAGCTGCCGTCCGGCCGCTGCGCGCGCGCCAGCCACTGTGCCGCGCCGCGCGCCGCCGCCGGCTCCACCCACACGTAGCGCGAGCAGCGCGACAGCCAACGAGTTGCGACTGCTGTCATCCTGACAATATACACCATATTTTAAGTAAATAGAAAAAAATACCCCCATCCTAACTCTTGCCTTAAGGTGGGCCTTCCCGATTCGTCCGGAGCTTGTTGCTTCATCTAAAGCAATCCAATGTTATATTTGATGCAAAAGTAATGCGAAAAAAGAGAGATAACACCTGAAAACTCTTTTGGCATTCAGTAATTCTACGATTTATTCGAATGTTTCACAAAACTTGTTCCAGGAAATACGTGTTTTTGGATTTTCGAAAAAAAAATTACAACATTAGAATCTCGATTAAATGCGCTAAGCTTCTATAGAAGCAAATTTAAAAAAAAAATAGCAGATTTTCGGAGGTCTTTACTGGATTACTCTTACACAAAATTATGTTTTGATTTCTATAGAAACCTAGATAATATCCACAAGATATCTGTGTATCCAAAATATTTGAAGAACGATGAATAATTACATCATAATTACGTAAGAGCGGTTGTATGAAAATGTACATGGGGTTGGCCGCTCTTAAGAGCTGTATATCTATTTATGGAGGCGACTAAGCATCACCATACAGATTTACATTCTGACCTGGTATAAATGTATATATTTATGTGGAGAATGAGACTCCACTTATCAAGAGTTTATTATACCAAGAACTAGGACTTTTTGTGGTAGAAATATGGAATAGCGCTGACAATTTTCAGAACCTCATCTAACACGTTCGAAATAACCATTATGTATCACACATTGATACATTACGATTACGATACAAGAAATAAACCCATAAAAGATACCAATGCAACGACATTGGTGGCAAAAATCACCAGTTAGTCATCTTCTGCACTCTTCTCTGGGTACTTACCAGACGTCTCCTTCAGCATCTGCGTCTATTTCAGCAGCAAACGACCCATCAGGTCTTCGGTACGCCATCAGACGCTGGTAACCGATCGCTGCCAGTTCTCTAGCTTCTTTTGTTGTTGCTACTTCTTCTTGGCCAGAAGCCTGGATATGAGAAAAAAACGTGGTAACATTTTTGTATTTGCATGAGTTTTTTTATAATGATCTGAGTGCAACTGTGCTTTGTGTCTGGGATACGATATACAAGTTGACAGTGTTCATTAGGTTAAAATCTCACACGGAACAAATATTTGTGTAGTTTACAGATAGTTGCTTCGGGTTTGGGTATCTTGTGAATGTTAGTTTATATGAATGAGGATGCACGTACGATACAGGAGTAAATCCTAGTGTGAGTTAACGTTTTTCTTTTTAAATGGTCATATCCTCATTTTATGGTACTAAACTATGTGCACTCTCTGGTGAAAAGTGGGGTATTGCTGTATACTCACTCTTGCCCAAAAACGTTTACAATGCTAAATCTTCCAATCGAATAAAATAATGTTTTTTTTTTTTAAATTGTAATAAACTATTGCTTGACTGCAATCCCACCTGATGGTAAGCAGTGATGCAATCGTTGATGCATGGTAAGGCGCACTAGTTTATTAAAAGCCTATTGACTCTAGCCTTGAAGACATCTAAATTATAATCGGACGGAAAGACTGCAGCCGGCAAACTGTTCCAGTCCCTTGATGTACGCGGTATAAACGACGAGGCAAAACGCTTAGTCCGGGCCGCAGGTGTCTCAACAATGTAAGGGTGGATATTTACCGTACGCCGGGATGCCCGATGGTAAAATTGAGATGGGAGAATCAAATCATGTATTGTATTATATTTTTTTTTAAACAAACCTGCAAATAGTCAAGCAGCACGCAAGCCAATGCAAGTGGTCTGACAGCATGTGCGGGGTCTGCGGCGGGCGCGGGGGCCTCCCTCGCAGCCTGCAGGGCCCCGGCCAGCAGGTCCCCGGTCGCCAGCAGGGACGTGGGGCCCGCCTTGATGCCCGCCGGCACATCCAGCGTTACGTTGGCGCGAGCGACTCCGCGACGAGCGTCTAGGAGACTCCACGAGAATAGATCTTCTTCGTAGCCATCCTGTAGGTACACGAAATTTAATGTTGGAAACATTTTTAATTACAAACATGACGAGATACAGTGCATTTGTAAAAGGTCGTTGACAAGGAGTGACGATGTGCAAGTTCATTTTTAACGGGGTTTAAAAATTACATTGTTAACATCAATACCTGCTTGTTGTGAAATTGTTTGGGGACATCTACTAAAGATCTATATCTAGCACTCGATCGCTTTTAACTTTTTTTTTGCTGAAAGCAATTTAAAGCTAGACATAGATCAATAGTACCTAGATCTCCCCAAGCATTCCCATAACAAGCGGTTTTGTTACTCGCACAACTGCACGAAATTTATTATTCGCGAGGCGCGTAGGTATAGTTCAAAATACGCGCCCGGCTCCCGCTCGCCTGCAGGAATCGCAGATCGGGGCAGCAGGCATCTGGTTACCGTGAGTGCGAAAGAGATAAAGCTATATTCGAAAACTTCCTTGTCGATCTCTCTCCACGACAGTGTTTTGTTTCAAGATCAGACTCCGTCGGCCCTCGCCTCGTCGCCTCGTCGGACTCGGGGCTCGCGAGGAGACAATGGACTGCCAATAACGGCGCCATTTCGTCTCCTCCTGGCGAATGTCAACCACTGCGCCCCCGCTCAGGATCTGTTACTCCAGAGCATGGCGCAGTGGTCGCTAAACGTCACCGTGGTCTCCAAGACGTACTTTGTCCTGCCCAGAACTGACTGGGTTCTCCTGAACCCAGTCAGTTCTGGGCAGGACCGCTCAGGTCCTCCTGAGCGGCTCGGTGACCCTTATCTCATCGGCTGCCGCCGGTACCCCAACCCTCGATGGTCATGGTCATCCGGATGGTGCGGGGATACCGCACGGTGTCCCGCGAGGCGGCGAGCCTCCTTGCTGGCCTACCACCATAGGATTTGGAGGCAAAAGTCCTTGCACGCATGCACGATCTGCGCGTGGAGATGCAACGCCGGGGCGAAACTCCGCTGCCTGAACATGTCGAGGCGTGGCGGAAAGAGCTCCAGTGGGATCTCATGGTGAAGTGGAAACAGCGACTGTCGAAACCCAGCGCTGGGCACGCCATAAACTTGGTGATAAAACCCCTCTTTGAGGCGTGGCTGGGTAGACCTCACGGCGTCCTCACCTTCCGCATGACGCAGGTTCCAGGTTCTCACCGGACATTGGAAGTTCGGGAGATTCCTGCACCGGATTCGTGTGGAAGAGACGCCCGGGTGTCGGCACTGTGTGGCAAGCCCGGAGGACACGGTGGAGCACACGGTGGAGGTGTGCCCTGCTTGGGAAGAGCATCGCCGTGTCCTCGTGGGGGTGATCGGCGGCGGCGACCTCTCGCGCCGGACCTTGGTTCAGGCCATGGTCCGCATGCGATGAGGAATGGCAGGCGGTCGCCTCCTTCAGCGAAGCAGTAAAGCTTGTAAAGGAGGAGGCCGATCGCATAAGGCAAAGGCAACAGCGCCCTCGCCGTAGCCATCGCCGCCGCGATCCCGCCGATATCCGGCCACCGTAGACACTTGCTCGCGGACTGTGAGCAATGGGTAGTTCGCCGTCGTCGTCTGGTAACTGTCCAGACCGAGTCCAAGTCGTCAACGGCGCGCACTGTTCCCGTGCGCCTCAAGGAGCTGTCAGCAAACTGTAGGGGCCCTTCAGGGTCGAAGCCTTCTGGAGCCGAGGGTTGGTGCGAAAGTGTTACCGCGGCTCTGGGAATAAGGCAAGGAAGGAATGGGGTAGGTTTCTTGTCAGTAAGAGTCTGACACTGTCTCCCGCTCCGCCCAAGAGCGGGATTCGTCATTGGGTGATTTTCACCTACCATAAAAAAAAACATATTGATAGCTAAAATTATATGGATGATCAAGGTGAAAATAAACATAAGTAGGTAGGCGGGGCGGCATTTTTCAGTTTTTGCACCGCCTAAAAAAAATTGAAGATCCGGGGTTCAGATACCGTTCGTCAGTTAGTACCTTGACTTGTATAGTCCTGAAGAGCGAGTCGGAGACGCCAGTCCCGCTGGCCTCCACGATGACGGGCGCGTCTCCACTACGCACCGCCGTCACCAGAAAGGCGGTGCTCGCGGCGCCGCGCGCCGGCACTGTCACGCGCACGCGACGGAACAACTCGATCTCTGCCACAACGGGACAAAAGTCGCCGGTTACAAGAGGGATCAAAATGGTTTTTATTTCACATAGGCGTACATGGGCACATATAAAACGTCAGAAGCTAGTGCACGGTTCCACATTGGTCGTTTCCTATGTAGAAGAACAGGCAAAATACTCCATGGGAAAGAATATGTGAAATAAGTGTCTTTATTAACAATCCTTACAGTAAATTATTTAGTTATTTTCAACATCGGCTTCATTCAGAAGATTGTTTTGTGTTAGCATATAGGCATCTTTTTCCGCAATTTCCGAATATGGTTATTTTTTTCCAAATTGTTCTTGCATCGATCGTCGTCAATGGATCGTCAAATAACTTACTTAAAATTATTTATGGAAAATCGTATCTAAGTCAGTCACTTACTTTTCGCAGAATCGAGTTCGTTATCGAGGGGTTCGAATTCGAAATATTGATCGCTGTTGTAGAATGTCACCTCGACGGACGTGTCGACCGCTAGCGTGGTCTTCAAGATGATCACAGCTGCCACAGTCTCTCCTCTCTGCAGGGTGGCGGGCAGCTCGGCCGTCATGGACAAGGGCACGGAGGTCGTGAACTTCTGTGGAGTGGCCAGCCCCAGGCCTAGCGTCGGGTGCACGGAAAACGCGCCGATAGAGAACTCGCCAGGAGTTACCGATGTCCAACGTTCCTTCGTTCCTTGACCATCGTTGCTGTAATGATAACACTTGTTAAAATGGAACAGACATATCTTATTCGAGGCCCGAGAGCTTCCATAGGCTGGACCCAGGCTTTCCCAGGCAAGCCTTCGGGTCCAGGGGCTTATTAAGAATGATTTTCAATTTGAATGAACTAAATAATTTTCTATCACAAGATTCAGAAGCCAATAACTGAAACCACTCTTTCGATGCTTTAGGAGACATATAAAGGTTCAAAATCGTCAGTTGGACTTACCCAATAGTGAGATTGGCGAGCATCCAGGTAGGCTGCGGCGACACAGTGAGGTAGTAGCGCGGGGAGGGGGGCGGCGGCAGCCGGCTGAACGCGTACGGGCCCGCCAGCGGCGCGCGCGTGCCCGTCTCTAGCGGAGCCGCTGTTGCGGTAGCGCCTGGGGAATTGGAACCTTATATAATAGCTCATTTTTTTTTACTTTAGACTAGCTCTCTACCAGCGGCTTCGAAATAGGTTTTCGCACAAACTTTGGACACGCGATTCATCCCTTTAGGGGGTGAATTTTGGAAAATCCTTTCTTAGTGTTCGCCTACATAAAAAAAGCCCTGTGCAAAATTTCACTCTCTTAGTTCCAGTAGTTTCGGCTGTGCGTTGATGTCAGGCAGTCAGTTTCTCCTTTTATATTCAATAGGCCTATTCAATAGGTAAAACACAAGAATTAAGTAAAATTCAAAAGGTCACAGAAACAAATAAAACGATTTACGACTTACCATCTTGACTACCCTTAACGACGACGCCGTCTGTTAGTATGACTACACCTGCGTTCTGAAAATAAGGAGTTAATTAGTTCAAATTAATCAAGTACACATTAACTCCACTATGAAATCAAGAAGCAAGTGTGAATGTGTGATACGTACTTTGAAGACATCTGAAGCAGTGTAACCTCCCAAGTCCAAACCCATGCCAGGCAGATGATCCTCGTTCTTGAACACGGAGTGCGCTAAACCGCTAAAGCTTTCTACTTCACGCTCAATCTAGAATAAAATACATAGTAAAGAAATCTTTGTGGAATCTTTTCAGTAGTACTAAAAAAAAAATCGTCATTCAGACGAAAGGAAAACTTTACGGCTGGATATTGAACTCTCTTTAGCATCGCCACTTCCACGGCATTTCTGGCTATGACCACACAAGGTAGTTCGCGAGTTCTGCCCGGCACCTAGCCAAATTGCGATCGTTTCGTCAACGTCGAAGGCTTCGAGTTGTATCCGCCCCCAATTCTGTTCGAGTCACAACAAAAGAATTGGGCGCGTGACCCATACCAAGCGTTCCACGTTAACGAAACGATAGTAACTTGGCTTGGGGGGGCTAAGCTACTCTCATCTAGAGAAAAATATTTCGGCGTTCCTTCTTTTGCATCCACTTCGCCATCTTATTAAAGTGATTGATACCCCATCAAATTACTTCCCCTGCTCTGAGGGGATTTAGACGAACTTTTACTGACTAACAAGATTTGAGCCGAACATACATAGTTACATTGCAAGCTAATAAAAAGCTACAATGACTGTTTCGAATATTCCCGTAGACCAAAGATAGCTTGCATATTTTTTCCGAGGAGCTGTCTGCTCCAATCAATAATCATCCCTCGATAAAAATAATCAGTCCACCGTACAACAGTTTATAAGTTTGCCTGTTGTTTCCCTGAGGCTACAGTAATACTTTTGTTTTAGATTTTCAACCGAGGAGTGTTTACCCCCAATTTATATGGTCAACCTAATTTACCTCAATTTATAACTTTATTAGCTATTGTTAGAAACTTACCGTATGCATATCAAGTCCATTTCCAAGTCCATTCTGGTTAGCAAGTCCAGCTCGTATGGCGTTCACGTCTTCAGCCAGCAAGGCCACGTAACCGCCCGGGTCGCCAGATACGCGCAGTTCTACCAATGTGTTGGGTTTCGTACCAGCGCCGCCGCTTGATATGGGAGATACTGAGATCTATGAAGGAGAGATGGATTAGTATTATTGTTGGCTGAAAATGCATCTCTTGGTCAAATGAGGTATAAAATACAGAGTAAGTTCTGGCACACTTAATATTTTGCATCATAAAACCACTGGACACGCCAGTTGTTTTTTTTATGGTAGGTAAAAATCATCCAATGACGAATCCCGCCCATGAGCGGAGCGGAAAACAGTGTCAGACTTTTACTGACTAAATAACCTACCCCGTTCTTACGTCGCCATCTATATGTACCAGGGCTAGAGCCTTCCTTTCAGACACAAACCCTAAGCCCCAGTTGGCTTCGACTCTTCTGCAGGGTCCCTACGGTTTGCTGACAACTCCTTGAGGCGCGCGGGAACGGCGCGCGCCGTCGACGACTAAGCTTGGTCTGGACGATTACCAGACGGCCGGACGGAGAGCTACCTACCGGAGAGTTTGTAAGCTCGTGCCTACGGTAGACACGCCAGTGTTGGCATTTTCGCCGGTTTTTACCATTTCTTTTTTATCTTAACTCTTTTAATTTAAAGTGAGTTGCGCTGGGCTGAGCTGTCAAGAAGGAGGAACAAGCAGGTAGTACGTACGTCATTCTGCAGCAGGTTGGCTTGTGGCGCGTAGACAGCG
The DNA here is from genome assembly GCA_029852875.1 of Mythimna loreyi. Taxonomy (NCBI): domain Eukaryota; kingdom Metazoa; phylum Arthropoda; class Insecta; order Lepidoptera; family Noctuidae; genus Mythimna; species Mythimna loreyi. The sequence continues at coordinate 11,138,959 of CM056786.1, forward strand.
GCGGCGAGCAGGTTGTTGACGTCGAGGCGCGGGTACCACGCCACCAGCACGCAGCCCGGCGACATGCGCGACGTCACCGACACTGTCACGTCCACGCTGCGCCGCGCTGGGCTCAGCTGCAAGTGACCACAAAAACACTTTAAATTAATGAAAAGAAAAAAAAACAAATAAAATCAGTGTAGCATAGAAACCACGTACATATTGACTGCAACAGTCGGGACACATTAAAATAGTCTAGACTTTTAAGTCTAGACTATTTTAATGATTTATCATTCCATCTAATATGGGTCCCGACAGTTGCAGTCAATATGTCGAATAATTTCGAAAAATCCTGTCTTATCTCATACGTCATGCAAATAACATACTGTCCATATTTCAGATCTTTTCGATTTTAGGCTGTACGTTAATCAAAGCATTTTACAAGTATAACTAGAAAAAACACTCAAAGTCAAAGTCGAAATCTTTTTATTTCACATAGGCCTACATGGGCACTTGTGAAACGTCAGAAGCTAGTGCACGGTTCCAAATTGGTCGTTTCCTATGGAGAAGAACCGGCAAGATACTCCATTCCATACATTTCACTCCATTCTATCCACACTAACCTCGACAGTCTTAGCAATAATGATGTCCCCTCGTCCAATAACCGCGTAGTGCACCATATCCATGGGCTCGGTGGCGGTGATGCGCGCGCGCATCTCGCCTCCCACGCCGGTGCCGCGCGTCAGGATCTCCGCCGTCAGGAACTGACCGAACGAGTACTCGCTCCTTTGCACGTTCACTATGCGTTCCGATACTTCTTTGTATTTTACCTGTTTGGAAATATTACGTTGAATCTATAATGACAAATAGTGCACTTATCATAACGCCACATCTCTTAATCTAAACCTGTAGAAATTTTTTCATTCGTTTTTTGAACCGTCTACAGAGTGAGTCGTGAAGCAAATTACAGAACTATGTGTCACAGAACGGAAGTTCCATATTATTATGGAAAATTCGAATACCACTGGTTAACTTGGGGAAGGGATTCAGTACCTCATTCAGCAGTTGAGAATACAGAACACTTAAAGCTATATTTATATACTTTACAATAGCAACGGTCATAATCATTATCACTAGACAACTGCATTATGTGTTTTCATCACGTAAGTTATGTGTGTGTATGTGATGACTTATGTTACAATACATTATACAGGACTATTAACTCCTCTTTGCTCGCTAGAAGCACTTCTAACAGATTTAATCAAGAAGACTACTCGTATAATATGGCTTGCTTCTGCCAGCGGCTTCGTCCGCATGTAAGCCAGTTTCTCCGTACAAACTACCAACCATTTTTTGTCTACCTCTACTATCAAACGATTTTTACGAAACTCCACTCCAAAAGAGGTAAAACGAGCCTCTTTTGTAGTGGAATTTCATAAAATCCGAAAATATATCTACCTAAATTTTTAGCGAATGTCTACACCCTATAAGGAACCTACGAACCAAATTATAAGTTTGTAGGTGTTATCGATATGTATTTCGCTTTTATTAAAATAGATGAATAACACATCTTACCACCAAGTTGAGCGTGGAGTTCACATGAGCTCTGTCAGGCACGAGGGTGTAGGTGGCGATGCCTTTGCTCAGAGGCACGGAGGTGACGTTGACTGGCGCGCCATCGTCCCACAACCGTTCCACTGTCACGTCTCCATCCGTAGACATCACTTGTCCAGATGGATCCACTACTTCAATCTGTCAACAAACAATTATTGAGGTTTTTGTCAGAATTTGAACTACGTCATTGGTTTCTAGGATTCCCTGTCCCCAGAGTCCGTCTTTTGTTTGTTTTGACAAAATCAAACAAACAAACTCGATTCAGAACAAATATTTAACCTTTCAAGTACCGTAATTACGGACACAATTAAAAGACAATAGGTGTGCGGATACCGGTGTCCTCTTAGGGCTTAATGATTTATCGGGGATAAGTTTTTTATAGTTATTGTTTCAATAAACAATGCACGATGTTTTCAAAACCATAAATTCTACTATTATATATCACTATTTGTACATCGTGTTTCTCGATCATGATTTATGTTAAGACAGACTTGTTCTAAAGGCAATCTTGAAAGAAGGATGAAAAGTAATGTTAGGTAAATAAGTAGTAAATGCGGACGAAGTATTATGAATATATTAAGCAAGATACAATACAATATGCCAATAAATAAATAACATATATTACCTGTACAATAAAAGGCAGAGTAGGCTTAAAGTAATCAGGTGCTGACACTTTCAGCCTGTAAGGAGTTCTCAACAGCAGTATTCTAGACGAAACATTCTGTTTGATGAGCGTATCTTTCTCCTCGATCACCGCTTCCACGACCAGCGGCCTCGCCGCATCCTCAACCAGGTCGAGGTCAGTCTTGAGGTCGAATGTAACTTGCGCTTGACCGTTGATGTCGATCACTTTCCTAGTGGGTGATGCGACTACCGGCTGTAAGACGTTGGAGAAGAACACCGGGTACGAAGATATTGTTAGTTCACCACGAACTGGGAGACCGTTGAAGTGCCTGAAAGTTACGCCAAAATGAGTCTTACACCCGGATTTATTAAGAAGTAATTACTTATGCCTAAGTAATTTCTGCTAAATCATTACTTAAGGTTGGAAATCTTCAAGAATATAAATTGTTACTTATGTAGTTTCTTTTACTCAAGTAATTAGTTTTACTTGTTTATAAATACGGGTGTTAGCTATTTAGAATTACTTAAAGTTAGTAGCTATATGTACTCCTAAATGCAAAGGTCGTGGATGTTAATTAGATTCTGCGAAGCATATAACGGAGGTAACATTCTGATTCACTACGAGTCTATGAATAAGTACGGCCAGTAAATATAGAGGTAAACAGTATTTTATATTAGTGTCAAATACGCTAATATTCTTCAATGAGATCTAAAAATAGCTATACATTCGATGCTTATTAAATAACCAATGTTCAATAAGGTTTTTTATGAGCTTATTGCGGCTGATCGGATTGTGCTGATAAAAACTGACAACGTTACGTCTACAAACGGTTCTTGCTTATTTACGTAATGATTATTCTATTGAATTCGAGTGATCAGTTTTTGTAGTGTAATGAGAAAAGACAGCTTTCGCTGTGGAAATTCCTTTGTTAGAAGAACGATGAGAAAAGTACGAGAACACTCTGTTGTTTTTCGCAGCAAATCCAATTACCTACGAATTCTTGATAATCCAGTTTGTGTAATATTAAAATTACATAAATTTCGTATTTTAGAACATATTATATGTGATTGAATAACAACTTGGCCGATACCGGATTTTATAATAAGCCATTTAACTCGCTTTCGAAAAAGTTCGTTCTTGGACATAAATCTCGTCGACTTGTTTTTTGAATAAATTATAGCACGCACTTTAAATGTAAAATAGGCTGGTCTATATATCATATGAATTCCCTGATCGTCAAACTCCGAAAGTTTTTTTTTTCAAAACATCCAATGACATCTTGTCCCTTGGGCGGGGATAGTGTCAGACTTACTAAGAACCCACCCCGTTTCTTCTTAACCCTATATACTGGGGCCGGACCTTCCCTTCAGTAATTTTCCATGGCCCCGGTAGACCTGCTGGGTCCCTACAGTTTGCTGACAACTCCTTGTGGTCAACACCAATAGGTACATACTTTACTTCTGAATTTCTTATACTCTTTTTCTTACTTAGCGGTGACGTTGATATCGAATCTGCCGTCGGTGAAGAGCACCTCCTTGGGCACGTGCATCTCCATGTGGAACCTGGGCTGCACGTAGTCGGCGACCAGCACCCGGCGCGAGTACTTCTGCCCACGAGCCTCCACCTGCACACGCATGCCAACGTAACACCTATCTGTATGTCTGTAAGGTCATCGTTGAGTGGGCGCTCAATTTCAGTTATAATTTCGAGGCTAATCGTAATTTCCGGACTTAATCTAGAGAAGTCTATTTAAGTCTGTTTAGATTTTAACTGTTAATTAACAATTAAGTGGAATGTGGTACGTTATCTCAATAAAAAAATCAAATATTAAATATCTATCAAAACATGTTTTAAAAGTAACGCAAAAGTTATGAAAACCTTGAAAAAGATTATTATATTCTATGAAAACGAAATAATATACATATTTTTAATTCTTATAAGTATTAATATTATCTAAATTAATATAGCATCAGCCTTATAATGTTTCCCACTGCTGAGACTTAGGTTTCCTCTCTAGGAGAAGGACTGGGCCGTTATCCACCATGCGGGCCCAGTGCGGCTTGGTGGATTTCACATGTCTTCAATCAATCGTAAATTTTTGTTTCTAGGACATGCCGGTTTTCTCACGATATTTTCCTTCACCGTTTTGAGAGTAGTGACGATGAATAAAATTACTCAAAATAATGATTCTGGCTGGGTTTGAACCCGCGACCTACAATTTGTAAGTAGGGGCCGTCACCACTTGGCCATCACTGTTCTCTCAAATTAATATAATCAAACTTATTTAAAAATGTAATAATGAAACAATATAAGGAAGTGACAAGATAATTGTTGTTTTCCTTCTCAGCTAGAGCAATCAAATATATTCATTTATGTATAAAGGCTGTACTCGTGTCTTCGCATGGGTGAGAAATCATACTGCTTATTTGCTCAGATTCAACACATTAGGTATGCCGCGAAACCGCAGAAAAAAATATGGTAAAAATGAAAGTATCAGCTGCATAGCGTATCGTTAAGTTTATTTTTACGCAACTTTTATTTATTCTAGCAAACTTATCGTACCTACTTACTTGTTTCTTTCTGGTGGGAATGTCATAGTTTTGTTGTAGAACTTACTGTTATTGTCTACTTTCTACTTATTTTAGATTTAAAAAAGAAGGTAGACCTCACTGTTTTAAAGTAATTTTCGGAGTGTTCCTTGTATTTCCATTACAGTATATTGTCAGTAGGTTCCATAATTATATTACTAGTAAAAATAAAAATACCTGTATAGTCCATTCTCCAAGTGCAGGTTCGTCAGCTAGTAGCAACTCCTCCGTGAGGACTCCTCGGTCCAGTTCAGCCCCAACCCACTGTCTGATAGGTGAGCCTCCCGTGTCCAGCACACTGACGTCCACAGTCGTCGACAGCGGCAGCAAGTACCTGCGCAGGCGCACAGGTCAACGACCGCCTCGTAATCACACGTAATCTTACTCGTGAGCTCTCGTACGATGGCACAGAAAACGAAAGTATACTGCGTTTACTACCAAATTCTTCGTTAATGGTCTGTATATCGCATTATCCTCTTTAAATGGAACAAGGACACAGGTGTTTGATAGGAAGGTAGCCAAACTATCGATTGATGTGTTACGCATAAACAATTGCGATAATGTTTTGTATAACTATCGAGATAATTGAATTTGTGACCTTAGCTTGTGGTGGAGTTAGCTTAGGTGTGCTTATGGAGTCAATCAAGCCTGAAGAGTGTTTGTTATGATCATTAATCATAGCCAGTATTTACTTACTTTACTACTAAGTGATAAAATGACTTGTTTAGTTGCCTGTAACTAAGTTTTCTTAGATAACCATTTTCAAAAATATTTCGCACGTGGTGCAATCGTACAAAACATTAATTTAATAAGTATTAAGTGTGGAAGACCCTGATGTGTTAACATAGCGTGGGCAGAGACTAGCATTCACTTTAGGACGTCGGACTGTGCGTTGTCGTTGTGTAACTTTACAAATAACAGTAAACCCGCTGATAGCATCGATTGATGAAATCAGTTTAATAGTTCTTAGTGCTAGTGCGACTAGTCGTAAAGCTACTTCGAAGAGGATGTGTTAGAGTAATAAAACCACAGTTGTCTTACTTGTCTAAAGCGATGACCCTAAAGTTAATAGTGTCTCCAGGCTGGTAGACACGTTTGTCGGTCTGCACGAAGACGGCGAAACTGCGCGGTTGGTAGAGCAACGGTGACGACGACGAGAATAGCGGGCCTGAGGTCGACCGCGCCACCAGCGAGTACTGCCCCGGTCCAGGGTCAGCGATCTACATCAGATGCAACCGATTTGATCACGATTGCTTGAGGGAATCAATCAAACCTTCCTCAAGCAAATCTGCACTAATATAATAAAGAGGTAAAGTTTGTTTTTTTGTTTGTAGGAGGTAATCTCTGGAACTACTGGTCCGATTGGAAAAATTTAGTAAAAATAGAAAGCTGATTTACTCCTGAGTGACATAGGCTATATTTTATGTATGCGGGCGAAGCCGCTGGCAAAAGCTAGTATACTATAATAACAGTTATTGTGATTAAGCATTGGTTCGGAGGAACTTATATAACATACGTAATAGGTTTCGAGTGACCTACTGCCCTTCAGATGTTTCAAATGATTGTACTTGATGGGAGTTTCAATCTACAATGCGGGTAATAATTTTTACCTTTTAAATTAGAAATTCGCTAAGTGTTACAATAATGTAGTTCCATTTTTAAAATATATTCGACATACTTACTTCAAGTTCAACGAGCCTGGTGGCAGCAACTGGGATCTGTACTTCCCGCCCCTTGGTGAACTGTTCTCCATTAGCTCGGCGGCCCTCTACAGCGACATACAGTGTGTATGCTCTGGAGCCACCCGCTATGGCCACTGTGTATGAATTGTATGGACGTAGAAGTCGTGGACCTAGTACTGATATACTGCGAATTAGAACAAAAATTTGTAAATAAATACGATAGTGTCATGATTTCCTTTGGTGATTCCAGAAGAAGACATACAAGGAAAGCCTAAATGCTTCGTGCAGATTATAATGCATATTACATGTATTTGCACTTTACTATATGTCGAATAACTGCTTCGACATATAGTAAAGTGCAAATTTACGGTAACGGAATTACACGTCGTACGCACTACATATCTATTTAGTTCGTTTAGGGGTCGTAGAAATGGCAGAATACTTGTAGTTGCTCTAGATTCGAACGTAAATCGTCGGTACAAGACCGCCATTTCATCAATGATGAATAAAGAAAAGAAGGATTCAGAAAAATGTTTTTTTTTTTTACCGTACCATACCAGGAACGTGTCAGGCAACCAAATATTCCAAAACCAACTGTAGGTACAAGACTAGTGGGCGCAGGTATCGAAACAGTGAATATACGGGTTGTAACCGCGTATACTGACTGTGTTTGCACGAGCATGATAAATTTTAATGGGCATTGTAGCTGTGACATGTTGTTCTTCGTGCTTGATACGTTCCTAGTATGGTTTTGATATTATGATACAATTTACTGGACAGACTTCGTTACCCCTTAATTTTTAGGTCTTGCTTTTTTAAAAAGTCCTGAAGCTAACCAGCTAGATTATTTCAGAAGGATTTTGAGTGATTGAAAAAATCAATCCTTCTGCTGTGCCAGAATTTCAATTCATTCAAAGGAAAACTAGAGTATAGAAAATTTTCTATGCTTATTGCCCTGTTGACCTTTTTTTCTGAAATCTCTTCTGTACTGCGTAGGAAAATGATAAAAAGTAGAGTTATGTTTCGATTTTAGTTGTTTTTTTTAAAATTGATAGATTTAATCGTAAAACTCACCATTGTACGAGAAGTGGTGCTGTCAGTGCTACTACGAAGTAATATAGAATAAATTTATGAGTCATCTTTCTGAAAATAAAATTATTAACATAATGGATAAGAAGAATGACGATCACAAAGCATCAATTAAATGTCTGGAAAATTGCTTTTGTTTTTTGGTGTGTTCGTTACTCAAAAAAACGGTTCTTTATTATCAAGAATAGGTACCAAAACTCGAAGGCTACATTTTTGTGTAGTAACTGGACTTCAAAATTCGAAGACACACAACAGAATTTGTGAAATCTCTTTATATCACTTAAATTTCTTGAATCGTCTTACTGTTCTTGAATAGTCACTCATTATTAAAAGTGAAAACTTGTAATTGGCCATTTTTTTTATCTATTGCTTGCTTAATGTAGCAATCAGCTGTAAATTTTCTTTAAAGTAATAAAATAAATTTCTTATTTTAATAATTATTGTGAATGAATATAGTCATGCAATTCTCTTTCCTACAATCGACTACGATGACGTGAGCTAATTTGACCTGAACACAGTGTTGTTGGATATACTTGACAAGCTCCTCAACAGATGTATCCGATTCATATTTAACTTAAGAAAATATATTGACCACATTTTGAGTTTCAGATCTGAGCCCAAATGAATGCCTATTCGCCAGAAAAGAAGTTTCCGTGTACTGTCTACACTTTTTCTCTGCTTAAATCTCCCAGTCCTCCTTCTTATCTTATATCACACTTTCTATATCTATGTTCTTCATGTTAAAATTCTGCATTCTCTTAACAATCGTGTATTGCTTAGTCTTTCTCATACTTCTGATTTTGTTAATTCTTCCTTTCATATACATTCCATACTTCTATGGAATGCGTTTCCTCTCGACATGAGGATGGCCAGTCAGTATACATTTAAGCTGAAGTTATGGAACATTTTTTACACAAATGGCGGAGTCGTCTCAAAACCACTATCTTTTATATACATGTGCAATGTTGTATACATGTGCAATGTTGTATGCATGTTGCTTTTTTATTTTATTTTTTTAAGCACCTGCAATGTTTTTTCTTTTCCATTCTCGGTTGACTGGTAGTCCGCCTTTGTACCTTTGAGTGACATGAATTTTTAATAAATAACAATTCGCGAAGAAAGACAATATTGTCTATAAAGGTATTGTTGTACCTATTCACCCACTCGTGTGTCACAATATGTTTTCCATAAACAAAACATGTTTACGTATAGATTCGCCAATAATTTAAGTTTCTTATTAACTTCAACTTCCTACACTGTTTATGTATCCATGAAGGGAATCTTGCCAGTCGCAGCCTTCTGAATGGTCACGCTCTATATGGTCAACATTAAATTAAACTCCATTCAACATTTATCTTCGTATGTTTGTTAATCACGTTCTTTTATTGTGTAATTAAATTAATCGTTCGTTAAATTATATTTGTCTTTACAACTATTGGTTCATTAAATGAGTGGTCTTAAACGTCTCGTTGAACCTCGTCATTGATGCTGCGCATAATAACATTGAATATGTCATACAGGTCTAGGTGTAGTGCCTTGCAACTCATTACCAAGTGACAAGATGTGTTCGACAATCGTGGGTGAGCTGTTTGTTCTGAATCACGAATGTATAGAATTCACATATTTGTCATACATATGTACAACTGTGTCCTTGCGTTGTTTCTGACTCACTATGTCAACATTCGCGCGGGCGGAACAGCCTTTTCATCCGTTATGGTAAAACAACTTATTTCTTAGAAAAAATTACCGCCAAAAACTATCGGGGGTTTAATTCAAATTGTTCACGCTAATAATGGTATACTGCCGTTTTACGTTTTAGGTACGGTGCTCAATCTGTACAAAGACACAACTTGACAAATGAGTGTATTGTGGTAAGAAACTTTCTCTAGGCCCACGACTTCGCTCGAGTTGTGCAGTGTTTACCTCCTCGGGCAACAAAACAATCGCTGCAATAACGCTAAGTGCGTGACTGTACCTACTTACTGAAGTTGTCTTACCATAAACGTTCTTACATCACAGTATATTTTCATTCACCATATTAGCAAGACATTGATATATTAGAAAACACAAAAATGTTTCAATTTGATGTCATTTAAAATCTCGACATTCAACCTGTATATAAATAGAGATTACGTACACACCAAATTACTTGCAACTTGACGCACTTTGACTGAAGCTCACCTTTTATTTTCTAAAGTAACTGTTTTTGTATCACTTAATTAAATATAACTTATCACTATATCACAGATCGTTTGATTCGGGTGCACATAGTTCGTGTAGCGTGACGGCGCGACTCAGTCGGCGCGGGGTGCAGTGTACAACTAACAATAAGTGTTGCGGAGTGAGGCAGCGGCGCCTACGCACGGGTGGGGCGCCGCGAAGCCTTGCGAAAATCCATCGCAGTACCTGTGCCACTGCACCTATTCGCACTGCGCTGCCTAGCTTGATGTTTCCTTAAATTGATGCCAAATCGTTAGGGCAACGACTTCGATTTCTTTGACGACGACACTGCGATTTATTTTTTTCTCCGACTGGTCTCATTTTTAAGCTGCTAATGCTGTGACCAGTATACCAATTCAATTAAATGCAATGTTGAACGTAACGAAAAATGCAAATGCGACCTTTAGTTAACAAGGTCTCAAATTATAACTGCAGCGACTGTAATTAGACTAATATTAGATATACGCTCGTATATGCTAGTTAGTTTAAATAGCTTCTAGACCGTAGTTTTAAACGGCAAATATTGCGTAAACTTCTACGGTTAGTTGCGTTGAGTAAATATGCTTTTTATTTATATTTCATATAACAACAGGTTGTTTATCACGTACAGGACGCGTACATCTCAGATGCTCGATGATATGTTAGAGAAGCCGATGCGAGTTGAGGCAGTGCATTCCTAGGAACCAGTTTTAGTGCAACACTCCATAATAATCGCTTAGACAGACAGAGTTAGAAATAGTATTCAGACATATTAATGCTGTTATTGTCTGCGATCGCACAATACCATGAGTCGCTAAAAGTATCTTCACGGGAAAATAAAAAAAGCACATTTTTGTATTGGTCCATGTTTACTTATTCCACTTTAGCTTTCTACTTCTTTTATATTATTACTTACCTATACCCACTTTTAAAAAGAAAAGTTCATGTGTTCATCCATTACATAGTTGAATCCTGGCCCCAAACTAATCCCATGGACTCTTCATTACAGACATAATAAGTGAAATTAACTTAGTAAAGAAATTGAACGAAGATACACTAAAAAAAAGCTTTACATCGTATTACTACTACAAGAAAATTTTATACAATCTGGCTTGTACAGTCTCCGTTATATAAGTAAAAAAAAAATGCTAGAAATACTAAACAGGTTGGGCCGAAAGCATAACATTCGTGGAAAGGACGAAATGACCTTTAAGTTTTTGGACACACGAGTCGCGATTATAAAACCTGTTCGTAATATAAATGGAGCTACAGTGGCTTCTCCCACATTATTGTTTTCTAATGAAGACTGGCTGGTAACTATATGAGTATGTAATTATTTTGATCTAATATTATATTCAAGTATTCAGACAAGTTTTTGTCCATGTCTGAGTTTGACTGACAAATTGATCATCCTTGCGTATCGGAGCGATGATGACATATTCTTATTTAACTTACCAGGCAGTAAGCAGTACAGCTAGGCTTAACAAAATTACGTAAATTATAGAAGTCATATTGTATTACATACGAATGATTTAATAAGACCTCCACACATGCGCACATAAAAAAACACTATTCAGCTAGAAATGAATCAATTGGACAAATATTAGTATTAGAAGTAGTAGAAGATTCGGGCGGAGTTGAATTTTTGATTGTTACGTCATTGTTATCTGCAGTGTTTAAACGTGAAGCTAATGTAGCATTATCTGCTAAAGCTGCTGCTAAGGCTCGTTCTAGTTTTGCAGCTCCTGCTCTTTCAGCTTCTAAAGCAGCTCGTGTTTCAGCGAGAGCTTCAACATCAGGATCAACTGTTTTTCCGTATGACGTATTATTTTTTAGCTGAGATAATTGAAGTTGGAGTTCGGCTACACTTGCCCTGAGTTTGCTGATTTCCGCTACGAGAAAAAAGAGGGAAAAATATGTACTCTTATAAATATGCGTGAGCCTGAACTACCCATTAAGCATCATTACTGTTTTTACTTACTATTAGCAGCGAGTAATTCCTTGTTTGTATGTTGCAGTTCCGCGGAAGCAAGGCGTCTCTCTCGCGCATGGGCCGCAGCGGCCAAGCGTGCACGTTCACGAATTTCTGAACCAGCGCTTGCACACTTTTCTACTCTTCGAAGCTCGGTCTCGAGACGAGAAGTTTCTCTGTTTGTTGATATAGAATTGATTTTGAACCAAGTTGAATTGTGTGTTTTGATCCAGTTGGGCTACTTGAGCTAGACCGAAACAACTAGTGGCATTGTTTTAAATGTACCTCACGAATATACTAACAAGATATATTAGAGATATATATTGTTAGTTTGTTCGTGAGATACATCACCTATTTTGATAAAAATTACACGCTTGCTTAATCCATTCGGTGTAGCTCTGTTCTATTACACAGATTATGCTGGGAATACATAAAAATAATACTGAATCTTGAATCATGCACAAAATATCTTTAACAGAACAGGAGAAATTCCCATGGTTGAATTGCCTACGCCTAGATTTTACGAATAAATAATATAATTCTACCAAGTCTGTGACGAAATTGTACTCGGACATCAATACATAGAGGATACTTACCCACGTAAAGAAAGCTGACAGAATAAAGAACAAATCCATCAGACACAAAACCAAGGTGCAAGATGTAACATTAAAAATAAAGAGATTGAAGTGGAAATGGGCAGGTCACTTGATAAGAGGCAAAGAAAAATGGAGCCAAATTGTTACTCAGTGGTACCCAAGAGATGGTCACAGATTGAGAGGAAGGCCTAATAAAAGATGGGATGAGGACATTCGCCAAGTAGCTGGAATTACATGGCTCAGAGTGGCAAACGAAAGGTCAGAATGGAGAAGGTTGGAGGAGGCCTATGCCGACTGGCAAGCGGATTTGCAACGAATTGGCAAAGGACAAATTCATGAGTGAAACTTATTATTTTTTTTTTTTTGGAACTTAAATTTGTTTTTTGTAAATCCGAATAAAAGGCTTTATTATTATTATTATTATATTTCATTTGTTTTTTTTTTAACCAAAGTTTGTTTGTGTGCATCGGAATTGTCACAAATTAGTTACTTTTCTTTTTTCACTTCCACTATCAGAAAATGAATTTACCTGCGTGCTTCTTCAGTAGCTCTACAGATGCGTTCCTGCAGGTCTGTGTATTGTCGCTGCAAGGTGCAGTGGGCTGCCTGCACCGGCTTCAGTTGCTGTACCTGCCTCTCTAAGGCTCCAATCTGAGCAGTCATGTCACTACATTTGTCTTCTAAAAGCTTTCGCTGCCTCTCCTATTAGGCAAAGATTATTGCGTGGGTTTGTCGTATCCATAAGCGTAGATATGACGTAATGATTTATTAGTTTGTAGCTTTTATTACATCATCATCGCCGTACTTGTTGACATAGACAAGGTAGGCTTGTGCCGATTTCGTATTTACGTCAGACATCATCTAAGTACCTGATAATCCTAGTGCTTAAATATAACCAATATTATCGCCTGTTAATAACCTCTACCAACCATGTCCGGTGAGTACCTACATCAATCAGAAAGTCAGGAAGCCATGGGGTCTTTCCAGCCACGCCTCAAAGAGGGGACTTACCGCCAGAATTGTGGCGTGCCCAGCACTGGGTTGCAATAGTCGCTAATGCCATTCTACCATAATGAGATCCCGCCGGAGCTCTGTCTGCCATGCCGCAACTTGTCGCTGAGGCCGACTTCGCCCTCGCGTTGCACCTCCAAGTGCAGATCGTGCATGTGTGCAAGGACTGTTGCCTCCAGATCCCACGGTGGCAGGCTAGCAAGGAGGCTCGCCGCTTTGTGGGACACCGTGCGGTAATCCCGGATCATCAGTATTGACAGGCGAGAGAATACATGTTTATTGTGTCATTGTGTCGGACCAAAATCTGCGACATTTGCCTTAAGCCTAAGTAAGCTAAATTTATTAAGATCATACATTTATTATGGTCCCCATGGTGTCAAATCTTTGTTGTATTGTGATTATTCTGCAGTATTTTACTTCAGACTAAATGTCTCAGTCAAATAATTAAAATTTTTGAGAGAAGGCCTGTGTCCCAGTAGTGGAAACATTAAAAAGGCTGATGATAGTGATGATGATGATAGCATTGATTGATAAATCTAGTACATACGTATGCGCGTATCTAAACAAAACTATTTGTTACTAACAACGTGTGAGTTTCCCACGTCATAAAAGAAGAAAGTGTGAACTAGTATACTAGCTAACTTATCTACCTATTATACGTTAAACTAGCAATCTGTTACTGCCGTCATATTTTACGATTACAACCTTTGCCTACTCTATCTATGGTAATGTTGATTGATAAAATTATCAAACTTTTGCTTACACTTGACACTCATAGAAACATAATTAACTAGCTTTTGCCCGCGGCTTCGCCCGCGTGGGTTTGGGGTTTCCGGGATAAAAAGTAGCCTATGTGCTATTCCGGAGTGTATCCTATGCCTGTGCCAAATTTCATTCAAATCCATTAAGTAGTTTTTACGTGAAAGAGTAACAAACATCCATACATCCATACATCCATACTTACAAACTTTCGCCTTTATAATAGTAGTAGGATTAGGCAACTGATTTTGACATAATTTACACAAGAGGACTAATAATTACTAAAGAGTTTTCTTTGGAGAGACTTTGGACATGCGCTATTTTTACGTAGGAAACCATCAAATGAGTTTTGCCGCTCTTAGTGGAGCGAGAAGATGTGTTAGATTTAATAAAATTTAGCATTTCTTAAGTTACCCTTCGCGAGGCTGATAGTAACTCTTTCAAACAATTCTCAGCCCAAATCTGCGAGCGTATGCCTTAACTGGCCCCAATTACCTAAGCTGCATCTCTGTACGGTGCACATAAATTGCAACATGTCGTTAACCTGTGTGTAATGCTTATCTGACGGTGAGCAAGACATTGCTCGTCATCCTTAAGCCTGCGGATACGGTGTTCGGGTTCGGAAGACTCGAAAGACTCCAGCGGGTTACAAGTCCTACCGAAGTCAAGTTTTTATTGATAAAATATCACGTGTCCAGAGCCTCATGTCTTGGTTATTAAGGCATACCGTAAGGTCAAAGTGTATTTTGAGTCCAGTAAGATGTTCCTGGGTGGTAGCAAGCGCGGTGGTGGCCTTGGTGACGGCGGCGGTGGCGGCGGCGGCTCCGTTGCGGGCCTCCACCGCGGCCCGCTCGGCCGCCGCCCGCGCCGCCTCCGCCGCCTCGGCACGAGTCGACTCGTTGCGGAGGGACCCACGCAGACGACTCTCGGAAATCTAAATAAGAATTTGAGAGACGCATTTTTTATGGTTATCTTCTTCATTCATGCCAACGGCATCATTCATGCATAGCATTCCCCATAAATCATCACAACGATGTGTTATTGTGCATTTGGTATTACCTAATCAAACCTTGTTTGCCAGGTAGGTATCTAATTACGCGCACCAGTAGGTAATGTCCAGAGATACTGTATAAGAATAAATCCTTAATAAATCCTGTACTAATTAGGTAGTTAGGTACTCTACGATTTAATATTACCGTCCTTTCGGAGAATGGTTCATATTGTTTGTCAATAATATTGTATAATAACTTTACATTTATGCTAATTTAAACCATTAGTTAAAAGGCGTATTATTTAGCAGGTTTAATACTTACTGTGAGAGCCCGAAATTCACCAATAAGTTCCAAAAACTGTTGTTCCAGGGCTTCAAATTCAGTCGTGACGCCCATCGTAGTACCTAATTATTATCAACAAAAAATAATGCAGCAATACAGATTGCAGAGTAATTTTAATTTGACATTAAAAGTTCAAAAGCGCGGGAAAACAAAAAAATACAATTGAAATATTTATGGTCGAGGTGATGTTCTTTTTTTTAATTTTTTGGAGTTCTAAACTACATGTTCTTATTTTAAAAATTGGGGAGTTCTTTAAGATGGTTTTCTAAGTCTGTAGTGCTTTTTGGGGTACCGTAGTCAACTAGGAACCATTACAGTTTCGTCAAGTCTCTCTGTCTGTCTTTCCGCCCGCTGATAATCTCGGTGACCGTTAGC
Source organism: Mythimna loreyi (assembly GCA_029852875.1). Taxonomy (NCBI): domain Eukaryota; kingdom Metazoa; phylum Arthropoda; class Insecta; order Lepidoptera; family Noctuidae; genus Mythimna; species Mythimna loreyi. The sequence goes on from CM056786.1 coordinate 11,154,782, forward strand.
ACTAGCACTAAAGAGCTGAAATTTGGTACCTACCAACATATTATGTATATCAATCACGCCAACACAGTGGTAAAATAAAAAGTGGAAAAATATGCTTTATTAGGGTATCTCATTCCACCAAACACCCTTGACAAAAATTGTAGATTTTTTTTTTTATTTCAACCTTTACGTGTGATATTGTTGGATAGGTACTTATTTAAAAATGAATACTTAGGGGTTTTACTGAAATCATTTTTTTATTGTACCTTGGGCTACTTCGCGCTGTTAAGTCGTAGTTTAAGGATTCGGTTACATTGTGAGAAATCTGTGATTGACGGGAACTATGGGACCCTATACCACTGAGTGTGTCCTGACACGCTCTTGGCCGGGCTTTTATTCTGGTTATTAAGATTAACACTAATTCTAGTGAACAATTTCTATTTGATGAATAATAAACCTATTCAGGTTCATCACATAGAAATTGTTATTTTCCACCGTAGGTACCAACTTGGGATAAGAAAAGCAGAAGGAAAATTACGATAATAATGTTCATGGCAGTAATAGAATCAATTTGTACGGTTATGATAATTGAAATCTGTCAATTACTATCCTTGGTATTTTATAAGGGCAGACAGGCTCTGAGGGGAATATTAAAGAAGGGGGAGTGATGTTTTTCAACGGTGCTCCCGTTGGTTGGTATATAAAAGGTGGTTAAGTTTTCAGAAGTTCATTCTGATACTGGTCGTGGTGCCCCTGGTAAGTAGCAAATCATAGAGTTTTGATTTTTTTTATAATTCTTAGATTAACTAAGCTTCAGAGTTTGCTGTAGTCGGGTGGAGAAATGGGGATTTTTTCTGTTTGGTTAGTTTCTTAACGGAAATAGTAAGTTTTGATGAAAGTTGAGGAACTTTATCATTGCGATCGAGCCATAGGCGAGGATGTTACGGAGCCAAGCTGCAATCGTTTTGTTTAGAGTTAGCACTTGTAGATAGCCTCGGCCCCAATTTCTTTGTTGAGATGACATCCGAACTGGGGAATTGGGTGCATGGCCAACTACAAGCGCTAACTCTAAACAAAACGACTGTAACTTGGCTAGGGGGGCTGGTATATAGCCTGATATATCTTGGTACATTGTTTGATATATCAACTAGTGATGTTCAAATCTGCTATATGCTATGAACATGCTATCGACTATTGAATATATTTTTTTAGCACGCTATTTTATCTGCTATTTTTATAGCATGCTATTTGTTATAGCAGCCATACTCAGACGTCATCTGAACTTAGTGATGGTCAAATCTGCTATAAGCTATGTACGTGCTATAGACTATTGAATATATTTTTATGGAATGTATTTTATATGCTATTTTTATAGCATGATGTTATCATTTTATACGGCGACGCTCAGCGACAATTCAGGTACCGATTTAAAGTTTTTGGCGGAATTTAAAAAAAACATTGTACCTATGCTGAAATGTGTTTTTGTTTTAAATGAGTTTTCAAATTAGTTATCGATGATTTAAATGATAATTTTTGGCGACAATGATTACATACTGCTGTTTTGTTACCTTCAGAGGACTTCTCAAAAAAGTTCCAGATAGGTAAATCACTACCGCGAGACATTTTTATTTCACTATTAGTTAATAAAACACACTTAGTCTTATTATCCACACAGCATTTAACAAATTAGTGTCACACATTCGCAATGACTACAAACTTATACCTACGACTTTCACAGTTCTTAAACGCTAACACACAATATTTATACTTTACGGTTGCACGACAATCTAAGAATATTTACAGAGATTATTTTACAGAATTTAATTACAAAAACACACCAAAACTTAAAAAGTATTAAAAAATATCGCGATTCGAGAGAAGACTGAGCGTATTTTATGTTGACAAACATGAGACAACACCGTCCGAATTAAGTAAACACCTCGTTGAACAAGATTCGTATTGCGCTTTGTACCTATTTAACCTGAACGGGTTATCACATTTCTATTGAATCGCGAAAACGCGACACGAGCCGATTGCAGCCGAGTTCACCCGAGTCTCTACAAACGGAGACGATGCTTTAGCGCTATCTCGTTTTGGCTCCGCTGTGACCGGTGTTTAGTTGAGCGAGACGTTATAAAATAATTTTCTACACACAGCGCTAAAATGCTATGTTGCTATCCCGTTTTACCGCGCTATTGAGTGAGACGCTATATTTTAGCACGTAAACAGATTGGAAATAGCAGATGCTAAATGCTATGTTCAAATAGCATGCTATTTTTTGGCGCTATACGCTATTTTAACCATCACTAATATCAACAACGTAAACAACGCAATAAATATTGTGTCAACGGGGTAATGCATTTTTTACTGAGCATTCTATTTATTTGCTTTTTTTATTTGATTTTCAATTCTCGTCTCTAATGGGTAACGAATTATAATTAGCCTGTTCATAATTGCAACCATCAGCAGGTAGGGGCTTCAGGGTAAAACTAACTTTCGATGACACCCCCATAGCGAGACTGAAGTCTGTAACTTTATCTTGGTACCTAGGTAGCCTACCTAGTAGTTATCCTTTGCAAGTAAACGATATGATTTTTACATTTATAATATCAAAGCTGCTTGCAGTAATTAAGAACCGTTTCCACAGACTCCAACATCGTTCAACATGCGACTAGTAACAATTGTGGCGATGGCGATAACTGTGGCGTTGGCGATGCTGGTGCGTTGCTGCGAGGGCGCCAACCTGCGTCACTTCGCCCTGCCCGAGGAGGACGAGGAGTTCAGGCACCGGCCGCTGTACCGGGACTACAGCTTGATACGGAGGGCCGTCCGTACTGATGACTCCTTCGACGACTACGGCCACCTCCGCTTCGGTCGGTCGGATGACTGACGCAAGCGCGCCGCTCACAAAAGACACCTGCCCAAGCTCCAGCACACAGAACGACCGCCGAAGCAATCGTGTACTTAAACTCCTTACTGTATTAGCGGATATTGCTCCCTACTAACAATTTAGTTTTTAGACAATGTAGATAGTACCTATATTTTCAGAAGTTAACTCCCCTCACCTATCTGTATGTATGTATAAAGACTTTATTTTTATTATATTTAGACTTAGACTTTATTTTTATTTATTAGTTATTATAATAAAATTTATTTTTAATCTTGTGAAATATATGAGGCTGGTTAAATATTTCACATTGATATGTATTTTAGTCGGTAGATATATTTTTTAATTGTATAATTTATTTTTTCTTTAACATAATATAACGTCTTATCTTTATTAGTAAGTAAAAGTAAAAAATAAAACACTTGAGATTATTTCCATGAGTATATTATTACCCAATAAATACATTTTACAACAGTTATTATTATAATAAAATGTGTTACAATGTGTAATGCGTCACGAACTGCGCACGGTGACCACTCTACAGTACCTGCGGTATGCTTCACTTGAAGTTCACTGTTAAGGCATTTCTTCAATTTCAGCTTAAAGACATTTTCACATCTAATAAATGGAAATGATTTAAAATCTAACCGAAAGCCAACAATTTTAATATCTCAGCATTAAATATTAAGGCAATGATTTATTTTTCTTATAATTAATAAAAGCTAGTTTGTATGCATGAATGATAAAACTCATCAAGATGTTGGTATTAAAGCTGCATTCGATTTTCTTTGTACACATGAGAGAAGCTCGCGGGTGAAACATTATTTATTTAGCGTTCATGCAAGCCTTGTCCTATATTAGACGATTCCATTTCGTTGTACTGGTTACAATGCACTCGATCGTACATAAGTATAACATTCCTGTTTACTTGTGTTTGTTAATTGACTTGTTATTAACTCCTGGTGGGACCTCATCATAGCATGCACCTGATTTAGTTTCAATAATCTAATATTCATTAGGCACACGTAATATCACTACTCTATATTAAATAATATGAGACTAGTTAGTTCCTTCCCTAAGCTAAGTTATAATTTATATTTATATATCATTGCATGTTCATCGTGACACACATTTTATGGTTAATTGTACTTGGTGAAAATGAAGCGTATCGTGGAGAATAAATCTTCGGAAATAAAATTTATTTAAAATTAAAAAAAAAATCACGTTAACCAAGTCCTTATCCAATTGTACAATATATATATAATGGGACAGATAAATAAAACATGTATTTTTTATATTATCGTTTCGTATGTTACAACAATGACGACACCAACATAAACTTCATTCTTAGTTTTTGTGTTTGACACTTATCAGTTTGTGAGTATTTCGTTAACGCCAATGTTCTTTAAAACTGTCGTCATTTCACTTAGATGATATCCTTTTTCTGAGAGCTGCCCAGTAGAGCCTGCGAAGCAAAAGAAAAAATCTTACAGTCACAGACAAAGTTACCTACGCCTCAAAAAATAAATAAGTATCTAAGAGAAGTTAAATGTTAATATAAGAGAAATTAAAGTGAAAGATACCTTGTTGACGAAATTAACAATAGCAGTGGCGGGTTGTTCGGGCTCCAACTCAGCGAACACGTGACATTGGTTGTCGGCTCCCGACGATGCGCGCGCCACGAACGCGAATACTCGCCTGCAAAAGAAAGATTGTTGTAGCCTATGTTCATGTTTATAAATATTAGCTGACATGGCAAATGTGTTTTTGCCATATAAATTTCTAAAGAAAAAACAGAGGCTGGGGCAAGGGGGTCAAAAATATCCCAAGACTTATTCTTAGGTCTACCAAATATACCTGCACAAAAAAAATATATGTGTCGGAAACCAGACTGATTTGTTGACAACAAGACAAGGCACGCCATCTAGTGGCAACTAGAACAACTAAACAAAGATGGCGCGCTTGACAGAGTCAGTGACGTTTCCGCTTTGCTGCGAGTTTGCAGAGGAGGGAACCCGCCCGGGAAGCGGACACTCTCTTAGCCAAGCCGTTGCAGAGTCAAGACGTTCTGAAACTGTCCGTTTGTTGTAATTTGTAAAGTGATAACAGTGCACTGTACCGAAATGTATTGAGAAGTAAACTGATTCAAGTCCTAGCCGTTGTTATGCATTACACGATACCCACATAGACCCACATGATAGATGAGAGCTCGAAAACCATCCTGGACACGAGACAACATATGTATAACAATCGAATCAAGACATTTCGGCGCAGTTCGATAACAAACACTGTGACACACTTCGATGTGACACCAGATATAAAAGGTCAGACTAATATAACACATAGCTCAAACCACCGATGATCCGATTGCAGTAGGTACCATAGTCATGTGTTAAGATACGATTTTCAATAAATCACCTTTAAGGAATGGTTAAAGAGGTGCCACTTTCCGCTTGACGCAAAGTCCTTTTCGGACATGAGCAGTTCGGGCTACTTTTGTTTTGGATTCACGCGGAAATGTCATGGAAGACACGATGGAGCGGAGGCTTTTGCGAAGCAGTAATGCGAGCAAAGGACATGGCCGCAACCGTAAGGGGAACGGATATCCCCATGCCATAGCCGCTACCGCTGGCCTCCCGCCTCGCACTTTATGACTTTGAGAATGCTTGAAAGAGTTCCCGTGCCTCTAGAGCACAAACAGCAAATGAAGGAAGGTGGCGTTTAGTCAGTAAAAGTCTGACACTTCTTATTTCTCCAGCATAGAGCGAAAAAACACTTTGATGATTTCCCATCTCAAAAAACGGGGGATGAAACGGGGTTGCGGACTGTGTGGAGAAACCTACACATGAGGACAGAGCCGCTGGCAGAAGCGAGTCGTCCATTTGTACGACAACTCGTATTTGTTAGAGCGTTGAACAAGGTTTTCGTCAAAAGTAGTTAATATCCATCATCACGATGGAAATCATGTATACCGTACTAGAAAGTGGGGTAAGATGTTAGACTTTTACGGACTAAAACTACATATATTACATAATTATACTCCTTTGGTTGCCTTTTGCATCTTCCTCATGGTTAGCAGGCATCGGTCCTCCTGGGCCCTTAAGGTTTACACTAACATCTCTCTCAAGCTCTTTCCTTATAGAATGAGCGGTCGATGAACCCACTGTGGGATCTTGGTCGTGTGGATTGCAATATCTAAGACTATCTATCTAAGACTCTTCAAAGACAAGTTAGTAGTTGTTTTTTAGCAATATTTAAGTACTAACTTCTCGAGCTGCGTATTGTTGTCGGTGTACATGTATCTCCGCTCGTCGGGGTCGAGGCCGGCGTAGGACACGGCGGCGGCGGGGTAGTGGCGCCGGAAGAACAGCTTGCGCGCCGCGTCCGTCAGCGTGATGCCGCCGCCGAACACCTTGAAGTGCACCACGTGTGCGCCGCCCTAACGAATATTATACACCATTAGGTACATTTATTGTTTAGCCATTATTGAAATGAATAAAGGAATAGAATAGAATAATACTTTATTGTACACCAAAAAACAGTAACAATTTCACAGAAACTTATATGAATAGGTACAAATACGGTCTTATCATTACAACCTTAAGATGGAGTATATATATATATAAGTGCTACCTATAGCGAAGCTACCTATAGCGGAGGAAATACCTGAAACTGGAGTTTCAGCTTGCTACAAGGAATTCAATCAGGCCCGCTAACTAGCCGCTAAGTATCAAAACAATAAGTTTAGGTAAGAAGACTGTTTTCAGTAAAAGCTCCCGATTCTCCTCCATTTCAAAATAGAAGAATCAGACTGCCATCAAATCAGCAGCCATTTTTTGGAACATGGTGTATCTAATAGGTACGATTTAGAAAAAAAAAATCTAAGATTAAAATAGCATGCAGTGGTGTATCTACTTAAGTACGGGGTCACTTTGACCTGGTATAGCACTTGGCTAAATAATTTTCTCAAATATTACCGGGACTAATAAACCATCAAAATTATAGCTTCTAAATGAGGTCTGGAAGAATAGAAATAATACGATACGAGTGCTGCTGTTAAATAGATGTGAATGACTGACCTTCTTGGCAAGTATGTTGGTGACGGCCCTCTTGACGGCGGCGGGTCCGGTCAGTGCCTCAGTGTTCTCGGAGCCGAGCAGCAGCACGTGGCACGCCGCGCCCGTCGCCAGCAGAGCGCGCGCGGCCGCGTTAGCGCCGCCACCCGTCCATGGGTCTCTGCAGGGGGAACACATCGTTTAGCACCGGTGAATAGGAGGATGCCAAAGAAAGACCTAAGGGCCTAAGGATTTTAATATAGAAAAATAGGGTTTTTAACCTGGAATGCGAGAAGAACTGTCCTATATAATTAGGAAATGAAGATATCCGCAAGAGAACCAAGGTTGCCGACGTGGCATAAAGAGTGGTCAAACTTAAGTGGCAATGGACAGGGCACATTGTACGCAGAACAGATGGCGGTTAGGGCCGGAAGACGCAACGTTGGAAGGCCTCCTACAAGGTAGACTGATGACCTGGGCAGAGTTGCTGGAATCTGATGGATGCGAGACGCACAGGACCGGTCATTGTAGCGACGCTTAAGGGAGGCCTAGTTCCAACAGTGGACGTGTTTCGGATAAAATGATGATGCAATTAAGAGCAACGACAAGAAGGTTCGTCACCTGTCAGGTAGCCGGAGCGGCACGGGCAGCGCCAGCGGCGTGACTGTGTGCTGGTAGACGAGCGCCGACAGCGAGCTGAACACGGGCTCGTCGGGGCAGCCGCGCAGGCGCACGCCGCGCGCCGTGGGCTCGATGAGGAAGTGCCGCACGCCGCCCGCGCCGCCCGCGCGCACCGCCAGCCCGAACGCGCCCGGGAACGAGTTCGAGTCGCGCACTATGAACGCGCCTTCCTCCAGTTGTAGTAGCGCTGATACGGCTGTTGACAAAAGGTAAGAGTCACACGAGAGTAATAAAAAAAAAAACAAAACAATTTTGTTCAAGGAGAAAAAATAACGAAATTCTGTTCAACATTTAATATGTCAATCATTTCCCTAAAGTATTAAACATCCACCCATATAATATTTTGTTTTCTCCCCTGGTTAAAGACTCTGATTTGAGCTAACTGATAAAGCAAATTGCCCGAATAAAGGTCTCCTATTAGTCGTCCACTACGTTTCATAGTACTCACCATCGTCCCTGGAGATGTTGGGCTTGTACCAGTAGTGGCTGGTATCCCTCGCAAACCGCACGCGGTCAGGTGCCACATGTTGAGGCTCAGCAGTTCCACTGACGCTGGAGCGACGGGACCCACTACTGCCGTTATACGTCCGGTACTCCGACTCTGGACTCACTTCACGTTCTTTTCTATAGTTAGAGAAATATAAGTTATGAGAATCACTTATCTTTCAGTCTTCGAATGGATAATAAACAAATTAGAATGGGTATGGGAAACTGTTCTAGTTAAGATTCAGGTCAGGGTCACTTATGTCTGATCGATTTATAGGCGAGGCAAGGTTTGCACTAAATCAGTGCGGTGCCACGTCATCTGTTTTTGATGAGGGAATGTATCTGTTTACACAAAAATGTGGTTAAAATCAGTAAGAGCGTGGGCGTGGGGGGGGGGGTAGGGCGTGCGCGGGTGCGTGGGGAACAGTAGTAGTGTTACCTCGCATCCTCCAGGTCAAACATATTGTACCTGGTGACGGAGGGCGAGCGCGGCGGGCGCGCGGACAGCGAGGGCGTGGGCGTGGGCGGGTAGGGCGTGCGCGGGTGCGTGGGGAACAGGAGTAGTGTTACCTCGCATCCTCCAGGTCAAACATATTGTACCTGGTGACGGGGGGCGAGCGCGGCGGGCGCGCGGACAGCGAGGGCGTGGGCGTGGGCGGGTAGGGCGTGCGCGGGTGCGTGGGGAACAGTAGTAGTGTTACCTCGCATCCTCCAGGTCAAACATATTGTACCTGGTGACGGAGGGCGAGCGCGGCGGGCGCGCGGACAGCGAGGGCGTGGGCGTGGGCGGGTAGGGCGTGCGCGGGTGCGTGGGGAACAGTAGTAGTGTTACCTCGCATCCTCCAGGTCAAACATATTGTACCTGGTGACGGAGGGCGAGCGCGGCGGGCGCGCGGACAGCGAGGGCGTGGGCGTGGGCGGGTAGGGCGTGCGCGGGTGCGTCGGGAACAGTGGCGTGCCTGCACGTGACTCCGTGCGGGACTCCGTGCGTGACTCCACGCGGGACCAGTTTTCAGCACGATCCTGGAAGAACAAATTTTATTAGAACAAATAGTACATTGTCATCCTAGGGGTGAAATTGAGTTTTCCTTGAACTTTTAATTCGCCAAATAATTTCTCGGGACTAAATAACTCTTTAACCTCGAGGTAAACACTGTGCTTTTCATTAATAATACGAGGAAAATTATTTATTTTCCTCGTACATTGTTATACGAGGGGTGAAAGATAATTGTTTAGCGACCTCGTTCTGCTCGGTCGCCAAACAATGTCTTGGGACTAAATAACTCTTTAACTCCGAGGAAAACACTGTACTTTTCACTACAAATACGACGAAAATAAATGCAAATAATAAAAACCTGAGTCGTCGTCAAAGGTCTTCGTCTGTTTTTAGGTAGGTATATTTCTTTTGTGGTAGAAAGATTTTCTCCTCATAAGAACCTTGCGTTTAATCAATAACTGAAGCTTATTGTGTTAATACAAACTTCTAACAACAGAGATTTAGCAAAGTATAAACAAAACTCTACTACTCGAAAAAAACAAGAAAGATCAAATCGGCCACAGATTATAGAGATACAACGAATATCTTTTTTCCCGCCTATTTTTTTTTTCAGTGGTCAGTTGGCTATTTAGTTAATATTTTTCCTAAGATATATTAGTTTTAAAGAAATAGTTGCAAGTAAATTTAAAAAAGTCGTATAAAAAAAAGTATTCTTAAATTATTCCTATCTTTATGTTTTTTCAATTGTACTGCCAGTATAGAAATTCGGGTCACGGTTCAATAAAATGTCAAAATAGATCTAGTTTTTTTTTTTAATATTTAGATAGCTGTCAGTTCAAAGCAACCTTATATCTACTTTCAAAGTATGAGTAATGAAAAATAAATATTTACATAGGAATTCTAATTGCTCATTCAGAAGCCCTAGTCTAACTAGTGTAAGGGCGTCTTCGCCCTTGACGATCCTTATCGATTCATACAGAGCTCCGTTATTCTATTGCGGTCCAATCTGGTTAAACTGGAAGCTGAGCCCAACAGGATGGAAAATTCATTGCAAGGGCTAATAATATGACATAATAAGTCACGCTTTCCCACTGTTGAGATTCTGATCTCCTCACTAATAGAAGACTGTAAACCAACTCGTGGACTCAGTGCTTGTTGTTAGCTGTCACTTGTTGTCTTTGGAATATTGTTGTTGATACATGTTGGCTATGATGACGATAGTATTTCAAAAAGACGACTTACGATGGTGTCAGTGTTGGAGGGCTCCGCTAGCGACAGTAATCCAGGCGCGGGAGTACTGTTGGGTGTACTGGTGGTACTCCACTCGCGCATCGTCATCTTTTCATACATGAATTTTCTAGATGAGGTTCTGTAAATATAACAATAACCATTCTTCAAAAAGAAAAGTATTGCAAAGCTGCAAACGTACAAATAAGCACAGTTAGCGAAACGCAATACATGCAGAATTCACTCTTAGTAGGTGATGTAGTGCAGTTTAGATCTCAAGGAATCCAGTGGGATTCTACTCAGAAAATCCTTCTTAAATTCTGGTAAAGACTCGCGCTTACTTTCAATATAAAGAACAACTTGTTTCAAAGACGGTTAGGTCCCTCGCCAACGGCGACTTTTTGTAGCAATGCTGTAGCGCGTTAGTAGCGCGTTGGCATTTTTTCTATTGCGCGTTGCAAATGCAACTAACGCGCGATTCGTAAGCGCGCGACAGCATCGCTAGATAAAGTCACCGTGGGCATGGAGCCTTTGATCTTTACTAGGTCTAATATTAATAAGTTAGAGTTAAATGTGAAGCATTTATATTGAGAAGTAGTATTTATTATACCTGTCTGGAGCCTGCGGACTGGTGTGCTCAGTCCTGAGAGGGGTGCGCGTGTTCACGTGCAGGGGCACGCTGAAGTCTTCGTCGTCGTCCGCGAACGCCGTCGTGTCACTCGTGTAGCCATCCACTCTACAATTATTCAATAAGTTAATGTTTGGAAATTAAGGACAATGGTTTCTGAACAGTCATTTCTGTAAAGCTATCATCATGAAACAGCTGATTGGCAACTTAAGTCATGTGTACCTAATCCAAAATGGGCTTTACCTACCTATGTTTTCTCTATAAACTACTGATTCTTTAGTGGTTGAATAAAGTTATAGTTGAATAATACCTACTCGCTTATAAGTTGTGTCAGTTGTGTGATAAGGAATTGAATCAAGATAAATGATTTATACTGTTTGATACTGTGTGTTTTCAATACATGAGGAAAGCACTAGTAGTACTTTAGTCGTTTATTTTATAATGAACATGAAAGGAGAGAAGCAAAAAGTGAAATATAGTCTCACCGATGGCTGGCGGAGCGGCGCACATGTCGGGAGGAAGTAGTATCCCACTCGAGCGGTAGTCGAGCGACTCTCTCCCTGGCCTCTTTCCTCTCGCGCAGCTTCTGCTGCTGCCTCTGCAGCCACGTGAGTCCCGAGCTGCCCTCCACGCTGCTCTCGGAGCGGCGCGGCTCTCGCGCTCGGGAGCTCTCGTGCCAGCCGAGGGTACTTGCTGATCGCCATGACCCATTTTCAGGTGTTTTCCGTGTAACTGCGCTTGCACTTGCCGGTCGTTCCGCCCATTCAACTTCGCCATTTGTCCATCTGCTGACGAGTTATTTACGTTTATTACAAATGACTTAAGAAGAGTGTTTGACAAGAATTGTATTAAAAGATGAAATTGTTCTAGGTATCTACATAGTTCGGTTGAAATCGAAAATATATAGACTTTCTAAGTAAAATCTATTTCAATTGGTATCATACCTTGTACCTTGCCCTAATCGTAATTTGTTAAGGTTTTTGTTGGCGCAATATCTTTTCGAAACTTTAACGGATGTGACTGTTTTAAACTTCATAAAGTTTTAAACTAAATAAACCACGAAACATTTTCATGGCCGTGGTCCGGTTGTTATCTTTGTGAGTTTTTTATAGTTATTTGCGTGTAGGACTTGAAGGTCCAAGTGATCTTATTATGGCAATGGGAAACCTTGTATCCGCGTGCTAAGAATCTTTAAATAGTGGGTGTCTGAGTAGGTATGGATAACTCATAATATACTAAATGAATCTTATTTGAATATTAATCGTCTTCCGTTCAGAATGGAATGTATTCAATCAACTTGTTATTTTTTCATCTAGTCATTAAATCGGTAGTGTTCACGGAATGAGATAAGTATACAGACAGAGCAGATTAACAGTAAAACCACATGTTTTAACAGAAAGTTAACTGTTCTAATGAACAGGGAAGTAAAAGGGCTTAACAAAGCGGGCTTTAATAGAAAGTAAATAGTGTATGTATCGGTCTGCGTGAGGCAGCGCGGTGCGGCGGTGACGGTGAGGCGTCGCAGTGTCGTGCGCGGTCGCCGCCCGACACCCGCCCGTTTATGGCCACGTTTATCTCGAAATAGTAACTTGTTTGGGTCATGGCGCGACGCAATCACACACCATCGCTCCAAATCAAATCGAGAATTGCGACTCGACAGTCGACATCGCCTTCCGACGTGACTCTATCTACGGCCACGTAGTTAACTGCTCGATTACATTTGTTGATCATTACATAAAGCTGACGTGAGCTATTACAGGTTGACGAGATGTTATTAAAAATAATGCGGGTAATCTAATACCAAGTATGGTAAGATTAGAAAGGACTTTTTGAATGCCGTTTGTAAGCTATAAATTATGGGTTTGTTAACTTAAGTTGGTTCCAAGAATGGTTATGCCGTGTCAGTAATTTGACTGGGAACTTAAGAAGCCATTCATCGAGCGGGCGCCGCATAAATAATTCGCAGTAGGCAGCCGAGCTGAGCTCGTTTGCTCGTGCTCGGGCGCAGGCAATGTTGCGGAACGAGTGGATAGATACTCGACTCGGCTTCGCCCACGCCTATCGCCGACTCAATTAATGTGACGAACGCTTCCGTTTCTTAATCTACTGCAAATGACTCTGACCAGTACTGAATGTTATTCTCCATTTAATTGAAAAATAAATTAAGGTCAAGTGGGGTAAGAGGGACGCTGGGTAAAGAGGAACAGTAACTCATAAATAGAAAACTATCAAGCCTAGCTCTATGGTTACTACGTCGATAAAACAGTATCAGGTATAGTTTCAATATTTTTGTATAAATGACGCTACAACACACTCAGTACGTGAGTAAAAGAGAAAGAAAATAATCAGTTGACAAACTATAAAATAGTGACCTAGCGGCGTTTTTTTTGTGCGATGTTTTAAGGATGAAAAACATCTGTAATAGGGCAAATTTTGTTGGTAAGTATAATTTTAATGTTGAATCTTTATCTTCCGCATGTTATGTTTCTTGTAGCATGTGTTTTTAGTGTTTTTTCGATGTCATCAAAAACATAACGTACAAAACACCAAGCTGGGAAAGAGAAACTACCATACCAGGGTAAGAGAAACATCATGTTCCTCTTTCCCGGTTTTAGGAGTAACAAACATTTTGCAAGTTGAAATATTACTTATTTAAATAAGGTAGGTATAGATAATTTAACTCGGTGTTCGGAACTATGTGTGCATGAGCCTGTATTTATTATACAGCTTTAATTTGTGTGAAAGTGCAATTTTTGTCGTATTGGATGTGGGTATATATATTTATTTGTTACAGAAAAAGTAAAATGCTTCGAAATTATATAAGAAAAACGGAACGGAACTCTTACCCAAAAGAAAAATTATTAGAAGCATTGGCAGCTGTTAAAATTGGTGCACTGTCGGTTTACGCAGACTCAAAACATTATGGAATACCAAGAGCAACTATACTCAATCAATCGGTTTTATGATCGTAAAGGTGTAAAGTCACCTTTATGATGAATCAAAGTGATTTAAGTTTTTTTACGTATCTTAAGTACCTACAACAAAGATTTTCACAATTATTTGTATTCGTTCTTATTCAGTTGAAGTTGGAAAGCGACTTAGATACTTCTATTAGTAATAAATAAATACTTAAAGACATTCATACAGATGTTTGTTTTTCTTATTTTTTTATTAAAAACCGTGTTTAAATGTTTTTTATATTCGTAGTTTACCACCCCTGACCTTACTTATATGTTCCTCTTACCCCAAATTTACTTTATTCTTCGGTAAAGCTAAATTAAACCATATTTTAACAATGGCATGGTTTCATTTCCATTAGGCCGAAAGGCAGTTCTCAAATTTCTAAAGATACATATAAAAATACGTGGTTTTACTTATACAAATCAAAGTGTTTCTCTTACCCCAAATTTCGGGAAAGAGGAACAATTAAAAGATCTGGCTTTGATTTCCGATTGTGCCGTCATTGCTGGATGAATCAATTTCTGTGTTAAAATAATAGTTAGCATGGTTCGTTACCGAAACTTTGTTTGTATTGCTATTAGAATACATACATATTTATACTAGCTGGAAGTCAAAATGTTCAAAAACCAGTAAACTATGTTTCTCTTACCCCACCTGACCTTAGTTAATATTCTTTACAAGGATACCTAGAGCTCATGATAGCTTTATAGATTTTAGTTAATCCGTAATTTATTAAACCAAATTTAAAGTTTATTATGATGGATCCTCCTGCCACGGCTGCGGATTGTTGGAATGCGCTATCGTAGACCTTCAAAGGGATAAACTAAAGATTTTAACACTGAAGAGTTTTAGGCAGTAAAAGTCTGACACTCCCTACCCCTACACCTAAAGTGGAAGAAATCTTTTTTTGATTTTTTACTTAAACAAAAAGTATGAGGTATCCTATGGATTGTAAATAACTGGTACCTAGCATCAGCCTTATAATGCTCCCAGATTTCCACTGCTGGGTCTCAGGATCTCCTCTCTAGGAGAGGGAATGGGTCATAATCCACTACGTGGGCCCGGTGCAGGTTGGTGAATATCACATGTTTTCGAATTTTTGTTACTGGTAAAAATGCCGTACCAAGAGCAGTGGTAATGAATAAAAAAAAATGAAAACATTACAGAAAGTAATTCGCTTGGCTGGGTTTGAACCCACCACCTACAACTCGTCAGCTAGGGCCTTTGCCACTCGGCCACCATTGTTCTCAACTGGTATCGTACTAGTCAGAGTCATTTGCAGTAGATTAAGATATACCTAACCTAATCTAAGATAAAATAGTCATTGCAAAAAAAGGTCCTTTTTTAAAAAAGCCTTCAGAAGTTTAGTTTCCCTTAATTTTTTAGCATTTTATTCAGTCATATCCGAATAACAAAAGATGGATTAACAAAGATCTAAACTAAAGTCTTGATAACGTCTGCTACTAACATAACAGTGGCGATAATGAACCTACCAGTAGGTATATAAACAACACAGAATGTAACCAAACACGAACTTTATCTCAAGGTGCGCGCAGCTTTATTCGCTTACCATAACAAAAGCGTTCACATTAAGTGCCGTGATTACAATGCATTACGACGGGGTGATTGACAAGACAGATATCAGTATCGTGTCACATATCAAAATGTCGATCATTTTGATGTTAGCCTTAACACCGGTGTCGTGTGCCATTGTTTACCAGAAACAGGTATGATCTACATATGGAAATACTTTCCACGTCTAAAATTTAACTGGTTTTCCTTCAAAATTTCAAATGTGTTTTATTATATTACTTCTGCCAGCGGCTTCGGCTGCGTAAAAGTCGTTTTTCCCTCTTGGGGGTTTTTATATGGTAGGTAAAAATCATCTAATGACGAATCCCACCCTTGAGCGGAGCGGGAAACAGGGTTGTTTAGTCGGACTCTTACTGACTAAACAACCCCCAACGCATTCCTACGTCGTACGTACCCCGTTCCTACGTCGCCATTTATACCAGGGCCTGCCAAGGCTAAAGAATTTCTTGAAAGACCACGTGAACGTTAACTGAAGGAACAAGTTTGGGATTTAGTCAGTATAAGTCAGACACTCTCTCCTATTCTTATTTCTCACCAAGAAAGGACGAAAGTTATTTGTTGATTTCCTCACCTCAAATAAAAATAGGTCTAAAATGACAATGAATAATTAGTTCCTTCACCGACGTTACAGCAAGCAAGTTCAACGAGACAAAAATCTAGATTCCCGACTGCTAAGAAATTTGAGATGGAATAAACCCAACTACAATTTGGCCGACCCAAATTTTTTGAATAGCAACGCAACAATGATAAACAATAAATTAATCAGTATTCTAGCCAGCATTTAAAGAATGTCTGTGTTGTTTCAACTAACAAAATTGCATAATTGCTTCAGGCGGAGAATCCATACTGTTGATACAAAGATGCATAGCTACTGGATGGTACAAAGAAGGGCACTATGCAGTAGATCACCACACACGCGCTGTTTATGATAATAACCGTAATTTACTCCTCGTTTCTGTTGTCACGAAACGTCATTATTTATTGTTTACGCGTGTCATGGCTAGAATATTGTTATTACACCATTTTGTTAGAGTCTAAAACACTTTCCGTTTATTACATATAACTTTATTAAAGCTATTGTTGGGAATTTTTGAACGACATTCAAGAATAATACTTGATTACGGACAATTTCGATTTACTTATATATCTACTTGTTTTATAAAGCTGAAGAGTTAGTTACATCTCAGGAACTGCTGCCTTGATTTGTAAAAATGTTTTTGTGTTGGATAGCCCATTCATAGAGGAAGACTGTAGACGGAACAGTACCCAAATACGCAGCGAGCATTGAAAATCGAGTATTGAAATAAAAACATTGCAAATAAAAAATACCGGAGCAGTTTATGCAATTTTTTATTGTAATCATTGTATATTTACAGCACGCCCACACAGCCGGCTCCTACGCGCCAATCTATGAATTATTTAATGTTCCACCACTTCTTTTGTTTGAACTAAAGTGATTCTATAATGTTTTTTGTGTTTACTTGACATATCAATTTAATAATTTCCTGACGTCAAGTTTCAATATGACTGGTCTTATGACAGCTTTTAATAGAATTACTGTTTTTTAAGCTCTAAAAAACATAGTGACATGTATCGAAGAAAAGGTTTCCAGGATCGAAACATGTGCACTTGCAGTCTTATGTAACATCTTCAATGTCAATGTTTTCCGAGGTGAGGTAATTGAAAGATATGTAATATTTATCAAACAGTTACAGTAACAATATCACTAAGTAAATATTGCTACTTTTCCTATATTTACAATTATCAGGAAACTTACATTGTGTAACAAGTTGTGATTTAATCTTTGTTTCGAACTTGATAGATGAGTGAATTATGTGCGAACTTTATTCAATTGCAATACAATACTAGAGATGGGTGCAGAATAAATAATAGTACAAGATATGGTCATATGAGTTATAATTAACATGCAATCATGTACAACTTAGAAAGTAACACAACTATGGCTTAATATAGCTTGCAAAGCATGATCCTTAACATGCTTTGCAAGCTATATTATTTTATTAAGCGTAAAAGTATAATTAGCAGATATTCACTTAATCTTGATTATTTTATTACGAGAGCTTTCCCTATGTCGAGTTTAACGACTGGCAATGTGACACGGAATGGACATTAGGAAAATTAATTCATATCTATAATTGAATATATTTTCTCTGATAAGTATAGTAAAAAGTCATAGAATAAAATTATAATAATTAGCCTTTTCAGGAGTTCTTGTTCAGGAGTGCTTGGATTTTTCATCGCAAGGGACAGTTTACTTTTTTTACAGGAATGGTTTTTTTTCTGTCAAAATTAAAAACTATTTGCAAATTGTTGCATAATATCATTATCACATACTTTGTTCTTCCTGAAACGGCTCAATAAGTTTATAGAAGTTTGTAACTTATGAGTATGAGCTAAAGAAAAACATGTATAGATACATAGTTCCCTACTTTGAATTAAGCCATTTATTAAGCTTAATCTTCTCAATTTCAAAATCTCATAAAAAAATTACTAAAAATATTTTTTTTGGTATTAATAAATTGGCCAGTTAGGCAATGCATCCTCGAAATTTTACAGTAATGTATAATTTATATCGGTAGAGATGTCTTAGACAGCAGACCGTCATTTAATTAATCAAAGCACCATAAATATATAATTAGGCTAGCGTGTGGTGTAATGGTCGTGATTGGTTATACTATATTTTATAGTTCTCCTTCATTGACAGTGAAGTGGGTCGAGCGGAACGCGGCTAAATAAATTAAGAGGAGACGCACTCTGATACAGTTCGGTTACAAACAATTTGTTACTGATTAACTTGACTGATACTCCGTGTTCCCACGGATGTTACTCATGTTCCACACACGGCCTTTGTTACTGTTTACTTTTACTGTTTGGAAAATAAAATTTAAAAAATATAGGTTTTGCTATAAATAAATCAGATCGATGAGGTTGTGAATGTAAACAGTGTCCACAGCTTGTGGTGTAGGCGACGCGGCCTCCACGCCTACAACACAGGAACACATGTTTACATCTGCCACCAGATCCCCTTCTTTTAATTACATAATATAAATTTTTAATGGTTTGCCTTTGACCCCAGTAAGAAATACACAACGTTACCTACGAAATACGGATGTTTTGTTTAGTAGTTCATACAACACGATGTTTTTTTTTTTAATTATTATTAAATAAAATATTTGAAATTTTTAATTTGTTATTTAAGTTTGAAAGCTGAGGATTTCCTTAAGACCTGCAGTTAAAGCGAAGGGAAAACTGGTTTGGAAGGTTGACTTTATTTATGTTGTAGTTATACAAATATTTATTCGTTTAATTAACCCGTCTTGACATTTGTTTACATACATTTAAATATTTATTGGGTTATGATATTTTTGGTATTGGACTAACCTGCCATTCCTTATTGGCGAAGCCGGTGGTGGTGCTACAACGGTGGTGGTGGTGGTGACATCTTCGTGCGAGAGCTTCCTGAGCGTGCGCGGCGACAGCGGCGTGCGCGGCGACGGTGGCTCGGGGGTGACGGTGCGCTCGTCGTCATCGTCCTCGATGGGGCGGTAGTTACGGTCCCCGCCGAGGGCGCGGCGCACCAGCTCGGGGCTGGCGAGGCGGTTAGGCGCGCGCAGCATGCCGGGGCGTAGGCCGGGCGCTCCGTACGTGAAGGGAGCGGAGTCCGCGCGCGCGTGGTACGGTATGTCGGGCGGGCGGTCGGTGTGCGACTGCGGCGGCGGGTCGGGCAGCGCGCTCACCGTGCGCAGCATGTCGCCCAGCAGCGCGTCCAGCTCGTCGGGCGGACTGGGCGCCGCGCGCCGCCCCGCCGACGAGATGCCCGAGTCCATGGAGGCGCTGAGCGGCGACGAGGGCCCGCCGCCCGCGCGTACTACGGTGGCGTAGATTGACCCGTCCAGGGGCCCGAATGTGTGCGCCGCCTCGGCTCCGTCGCCTGCCTCGCCTCCCGAGCCTGACCCTTCTGCGCTGCCGTTGTTCTCACCTGCACAGAAATCAGCTCTTCAGACCATCGAATACATACCATTAGGTACCTATACCTATTCGTTATTACCTATAGTCGTTCATATGTTCGCACATAACTTCGACGTGATTAGTACGGTCTCGGGGCGATGTGTTTAGCGACGGTTTAATTACGAATAGCTTTTAAATTGGATTCGATTCGCTCCAATAAACCGGTGGGGCCTCTGCGCAGCGATGAGTATCTATCTGTCTGTTGGCACGTGTTTAATTTTCTATTGCACTTTGCACAAGGACAGAATTAATTATGTAGATAATAATAAGGTAATAATTTTTGTATTTCGGGCTGGTGTCCGCAACTCCGCAACTAAAGGTGTTATTATTATATTCACACGTAATAATATATCGCTGGGTGAGAGAACAAGTCCGGAGTATTTAATTAGGCAAGTGGCACCTGGTCCAGTGTAGGTGCAGTTAGTGTCGCCCCGGTACGCGACAGAGCTAGCACATCCTAAAAAGGACTAAGTTTGCTTCCCGTTAGTCCAGTAGCGGGATGACACCGTTAAGCGTTGTTTGATGAAGTGCCGGTACCACGTCCTACTCATAGTTAAGTGTAGACACACTTATACGGAAATCATACAAAAACTCTTGTAGTCTGAACCTGAGTCCGCCATAGCACGGTGTACATACAAATAATAAAGAGATGTCTATCTATATGTAATTTATGTAACTACATATAAACATTAAAGCTGTCTTTGTTGCTAATGATATTCGTAGGTATTTGATCTTTGCATTAAGATAAACTGTAGCCTGGACATTACACAGAACAGATAGACAGTTGAGACAACAGAAAAAAAGCTTAAAAAAACTCAGTTGTGACCCTCCTTGATAACCCTGGTATAATATCAAACAAAATGTCTTAAAATATTCTAAGATGGTCTTAGTGTACTAGCCAGTTGACGGTTCAAGGCGATACTGCCAAACACGGAAACGACCTCTACAACATTTACTAACACCTGTTCAATTTACTTCGATAGATTTAAGACGATTGATACCATATAGGTGGGTAAATGATACATTATTATGCTAGATATATTATATAAAATAGATAGTTAGAAAAAAGTGACCAGTTGTCGCTATATTGTCTGCTAGGCCGGTAAGCCGAACTTGATTAAATAAATAAGATTAAAGAGAGCAACCCACGCAGTATTTTGACCAGCGACCACTCACGAGTCGGTTGAAGTGTCAAAGCGTGTAATACTGAATGCAAATAACAAGGAATGACACTATTACTCGGCTAATTTACATAACGAGCGCGTCTTGTTCTCGTAGCAAACGTTTCGTGTCACTTTTGTGATTTTTGTACCGAACTGCGAAATGTCGGGAGCGCCGGCGCCGCGTCTATGTTCGATTTCGAAACTGAACTAAATGTGTGGTTGTCAATAACGCAATTAGTGTAAAGATATCAACGTCAGCGTCTGGTGACCGTCGCCGTCGGCCGCTGTTAAGGAAGATGCGGTTATTTCTGTGTTGTCAACGAAAATAACGCGTGGCGCGGGGACTACTGACTAGTGTTACGAAATGTGCAGCGCAGGAAGAGGATGTGCGCCCGGCGTCGCCTGCGCCGCGTCCCACGATTTATCTCAACACGTGGAGATAAAGAAATCAGTTTTCATTAATTACGGACACACATGGCACTGATCGCAATCCTGCGAGATTAAAACGATTATGTAGAGTGGTGATTTTATCTGACTCCAGTATTCACAGAAATAGCATACTAAGTAATTAAAATGTAAATTGTATCGCCTGTTCATTACGAGATAAAAAGCTTTGGATTTCTTAACTGACAAGTGGAGAAAAGAGACTTTGCGGTAGACACAAGTCAAGTTTTGTTACAGTCATGCCATTCGATACAAAGTTTACGAGCGACAGAACATCTATTAAAGTCATCGGAACATCACACTAACTCGTGTCCAACAAGATTTTAGTTCGTTAACAATTGAAAATGAGCGTGACCGCGATGTGGTGGAGCTTCGGACATGAGCGAGCTACACCTACCGGTCGTATATCAAAAACTTGCTTTTAATAGCGGCTTCGCTCGCGAGAAAATTGAAAATTATACCACGAATGTAATGTCCGAACAAAGTCTTATGTCCTCACATTTTACAAGAAGTTTCTTGGAAATCCGTTCAAACGGCTGAACGGATTTCCAAGAAACTTCTTGTAAAATGTGTAGCAAACATGATTAAACATCCGAACATATCGATTTTTATATTATAATATTAATAGGATGTGCTGACAGCTGTGGCTGGCTGGCTCAGAGAAATTACACATCGGTACATAGTGTTTGCACAGTGGTGTTTTAACAATGTTGCGATAACCGCCCGTACCTATGAAGGTGAGCGTGTGTTGGTAAGCGCGCAGACGCAGTGATGTCATCAGGCACCTCCTTGCTTGTATTCTGCGAAACTCTAAGCTCTACCGCATAATAATGCGGGTCCACACTGACCGTTGGGCTATCTACGTTCGTTATCCGACGTTAGCTCCGAATCCTAACCAGTTTCGCTCTTTTACCTTTTTTCTAAGCAAGGAATGTGGTTTATTTTGAACAAAATTTGCATATTTATGTGCTTGTTTTGATCTTAATACACATAGCTTCGTGAATTTTGTAGTGTTGAAGATGATCGCGAGATAAGAAGGTAGCGTCGTCGATGTCAATAATACATTTTGGAGAACATATGAATTGGTCACTTAGTTACACCTCACATTTATTGGAACTTTTAAAGAAAGTGTTTTTAATTAGCTGAACACAAAAACACGTCTGCTGTATGTACGCGGGTAGTATTGACTGTTCATCAAAACTGAAAGCTCTGGCGATAAAATAATACTGATAGCTATCGCGACAGGACATGTGTGCGTAATGTCAGGGCAAGCAAGCGCGGATAAACTCCAACCGATCGATACGCTACTATGTACTCAACTCCGTACAATCTTTAGTGTACACAATGATCAGACAACCGCAGAGTGGATCGGCTAATGGACGGACAATTTAAACAAACATACATTGAATGAATCAGATCTTTAAATGAACTGTGCAAAACTCAAACAAATCTCTTGTTAAAAATACACAAGTGCCTTAAACGCAACACTCTATAGTTTACAGAAATATACCATGTACCTACATTGCAGATTGATTAATTCGACATGCGTTCGACAGGATCGCAACCTATATTTTTTGCGGAGGTGACGTCAGGGTAAACATAGCCTTGTGAGTTGCGTGCGAATATAAAATTCATTAGGTATGGGCTGACATGACTGACATAAGTACAAGTAGGTAGGAATCTTTGACCTCACTACGTGTAGTGATGGTCGCTCGTAATCTTATTAGTGTAACTTTTTGTTCAATTTATAAAACATAATAAGAAGATTTTTTATTTATTTCTACGATTGTTTATAAACTCTTCGACGGTTATTGGGAAACAAATCAAGATAAGACAAACACGCTACTTTGGTTACCGCCACAGCCAACGATCATGATTATTTATTGCTTGTACTCGTATGGGCGATCTCGATTCTCGTGTCGAATTAAATTGATGTATGACGAATGCTGGCCCTAAGGGCAGGCTGTCGTTGTCGAGTCGGTGGACATTCATCAGCGATTCTCCATGCCGGTCAATTAGCGGGCAGGCGTCGGACGAAGCGACTCCAATCTCATTTGTCGTTAGCACTAACACCGCCTATTGTTATCTCTGCTCGAGACCAGCTATTGTTCAATAAGAAAAGCCGGCTCTGAAGGCACTTTCAATTTATTCCGACACTCTTCGTAAAGGTTTTGACACGCACAATCAATCATTGCTTCCATATATGAAACGAAACACTGATTCAATGGAATTAACTTTACTAATTTTGAAGTCATAAAACGGCTTCACTAGCGGCGAAATTAATGTCACACTCACCTCGATTGTGATTTTGTTAGCCGAGCCTCGAAATATCCGAAAGAAATTGTAACTAGTTTTCTTCCGAGTTCTCTTTGGCGCTCAAATTATTGTTAAACTTATAACGAATTTAGGGTGCAATTTAACTTTTCGATTCAGTTTACGAATTTTTTGATTGATGATAAAAGTTCGTATCGGTAGCGAGCCCTAGAGAGGTGCGCGTGCGTGGCGGCGCGCTAGGCGGGCGCGGACGGACTGGGCGGGCGGCGCCGGCGGGCACATCACTAAAATAGCCGACTGGCCGACACCTGCGCCGCCGCGACCTCTCGCTAACCGGTGTAGTTAGGGCGTTTTGTCAACACACATGACACATTTCAGTTACGGGACTTTCAGTTTCACTGAAGTAACCTACTTTTCTAATTGGTAACTTGAGACTAACTACAGCTTTTAGTGCTAATTTTCCGTAAATTATTTACATATAAGTACATACATATAAATAAAATTGACGTGTTGACAAGTTTGATGCGGGCGAAGTCGCGGGAATCAGCTAGTCTTAAATAATAGTAACACTTTGATCAATGCGCCTTGACTAAATCTTGCTGTATGGGTATCAAATCAATAAGAGTCTACAGGATGTACGGAATGGCCCCCATTTCGGCCAGTTCCTGTCAAAAGAGCTATTACGCAAGTTAGTTGAAGTAAGTCAGTGACATTGTTACCAGTAATGGCCGACGGATGTGCTGCTTCACTTGCCACTTGCCACTGGCCACATGTGGGAACCCCGCATACAAATCATTAGACAAGCTTTTAATGCTCACAAGAATAGATTACAAGTTGCGGATGTTCAACTAATAAAACACATATAGGCGAATCTTGTAGATTTCCTTGTTTTGAGTAAATGTTATCCGTAACTTACATACTTAGTGCGTTACTTCAACTTTAGCCGTTGACAAATTTGAACTAACTAGCCATCACATAAATCATCCGCACTTTAAAAGAGACGTAAAACTTCCAAGTTCATTTCAGCGTTTTTATTTTTTCAATGATGTAATGGTTTGGAGCCACAAATTCATGTATAAATATATATGTTACAGTCATAGAAATAGTTTTGTCTGAAGCCAGTCTAACTCTTTCTAAGTTAAAACGCATTTGTTGTATTTGAATAATATGAAATGTGTTAGCTATATATACTTAAAATACCTGATTTTTGAGTAAAAGTTTTTTTTTTCAGTAGCCTTTACTGTCCCACTGCTGGGCAACGGCCTCTCCCAATTCCCTCCAACAAAAGAGTAAAAGTTTATAATTTTAAAATAGTTTTAACTGATAAAAAATACGTCTGAACATGTCTTGCAATTGGTTTTGATCATGAACAGTTTTGACTGTACCTAAATATTAATATTGACGCATAAAAGTATAACAAGAAACAAATAAATGAAAACCGTCATAATTTCTCGGCTTTCAATTTTTTTTAAATTAAATATTAAATAACAAACAAAGTTCATAAACTGAACTTGGACGCCTACCATAGTTAACTTTGACCGACAAACTGGTCGAGTCACTCAGTCAAGGTTGAGCGCATTTTACTGTATTAGCACTCGAGTTATTAATTTATGCTTACCATCCGCGAAATTGCTTTGGGACCACGCCCCTTACCCGAACACGAGCACCACTTTGTAGTATGTAGTTATACGTCATTAAGGCCGACCAACCCGAGTTACATTTTCATACAACCGCTCTTACGTGATTATGATATTATTACACATCTTACTCCAGATAAAAAAGTCATCATTATCATCAGCCTTTCAAAGTTCCCACTGCTGGGACACAGGCCTCCTCTTTAGAAGAGGGAATGGGCCAAAAAAAAAAACCAGAAAAAAAAGTACGCTAATAGAAACCTTGTATATTTAATCGAGATCCAGAATGACAACAATTTATCTGAAAAACTTTTAATGGTTTTAAAAGAACTTTTAAGGGAATAAGTTTTGTGAAATTTTCGAGTAAATTACAAAATTACCGAATGCCCACAGTTTTTAAGTGTTATCTCTATTTTTTCGCATTGCCTTTTCATCAAAGATTACGTTGGATTGCGTTAGATAGAGCCATAAGCTTAACCATGCAAGACGTCAATAATAGGCGAGTGAGGAAGGACCCTCTTTCTTAAGTAGGTTTAGTACGCGGCTCAACCTTTCGAATACCGTAATTAGAGGTACTATTGAAAGACAATAGGTGTGTGGACACCGGTAACCTCTTGGGGCTAAGTTGAACCCGTTTCTATGGTTACGCGCAGCACTTCGGTTTAGACCTGAAAATCGGTTATTGTGCTATCAAGGTCGACCGCCATGATGGTTCAACTGGTGTGTCAAGGATTATACTACAGTTGTTGGGCTACGGGTTTGGATAACGTCAGCTGAGCGAATCCAATGACCTATAGGTAAAGAAATTTATTGCGTACATGCGTAAAATAATTCGAGTTTGAAAAAGTACTTTTTCATTACTCATACTCTGAAAGTAGGTGTAAAGTTGCCTGCGGACAGGGTTGGAAGAAGTACTTTTACTCCCTAGGGAGTTTTACTTTACAACTGACAGTTGTTTTTTTAATATTTAGATAGCAATTATTAAAAAAAAAAACTAGAGTTGGATTACGTTAAGTCTGCGCGTAGCTGGGGGCGTGCTTAATGTTGCCAGTGTAATTAATCTACTTTTCCTCATATAATAAAAAAAATACAAAGTAAACAAAGCACAAGAAATACGTTTTGAAATCAATAATGGGAAATACGATTCATTTCGTTACATATTATTACATTTTAGTTGGTTCTTCAGGTTTTCTAAAATTATAGATGACGATTAGTTAACGATGTAGCGATAGCGATTTTACAACAAATTTTATAAATAAATTAAAACAAATTTTAGCCGCACGCAGCCTTTTTTCTGTAGTAGGTAGGTATACCAGCTTCTGCCAGCGGCTTCGCCTGCGTGAATGTCTGTTAACCACCATAGGGGTGGAGTTTCGTAAAATCTGTCCATAGCGGACGTCTACACCCTGTAAGAAACCTACCTGCAGAATTTTAAGTTTGTAGGTGTTATAGTTTCTAAGATATAGTGATTAATCAGTGAGTGGTATTTCGCTTTTATATATTAGTAGCTTTTGCCCGCGGCTTCGCTTCCGGAATCAGAAAAATGTGATAAATGAAGAACCCCTTGACCGATTTTGAAAAACTTCACATAAACCATCTACTAAATAGTCCGAACAAAGCCTAAACATTTGGTTTGGATAGGTGGGCACGTTCTTGAGTTATAAAGTTGCATTGATCTTTATATAATATACTAAATTCTGCCCGCGACTTCGTCCGCGGAAAATTTTAACATATTTAACTCTGTTCCTATACAATTTCTAGAGATAAAAAAACAAACTTTACTTCTTTATTATATTATTCATAATCATAAAATATAGCCTATGACACTCAGAAATGAAGCAGCTTTCTATCAGTGAAAAAATTTTTGCAATCGAACCAGTACTTCTAGAGATTACCTCCTACAAACAAAAATATAAAACATAAAAAAACAAACTACTTCTTTATTATATTAGTGTGGAAGTGTAGATGTAGATATTGATATAGATCCAAATCTATATAATTACTACTTTATTGAAAGTAAACAAATAGATTGAATTATAGGTTGTTTAATTATTATAAAAAAGTCATGGAACTTAGAAAATATGTACTTTATTTAATATGTAATAGCTTGTCATAATAGTCACTTGATTAAGATTAAAATACACAGTAGCAGTCCATTTTCAACAAACCCTTTAATAGCTTGTTATAATAATCACTTGTTAAGATTCAAATACATAGTAGCAGTCCATTTTCAACCAACTCTGTTTTTCTGCCAGGCACCACTCGGGTACGAATATTCAGGGAGATTTGTTGTTCTGGTCACCCGAAAAAAATATTTGACAAATGGTCCACTTTTGGAAAATCGTATCGTAAGCCCGATATATTTTTAATTCCCATTAACAAGCACGTTTGAAATTCAAGATAATATCTTTACCAGCACTTTTAACCACTTTCGGTATAATGATGACGATTATTTACTTTAGAAACGATTAAAAACACGGAACACAAAACGTTCTCTTGACACCTGACATAAATGTCAAGATGACGGCAAATAATTAGTTTCCTTTTTTCGCCGCGCGCAGACTTAAAAAAATTCTACTCTAGTTCTATTTTGACATTTCTATTGAACCATGACCCGAAACTTTATACCGAATTAAAATGACATAGAGATAGAAATAATTTAAGAATACTTTTTTTAATGACTTTATTTTAATTTACTTTCAATTATTTCATTAAAACTAATATATATTTGAGAAAAATATTGACAGACCCATTTTTACAATGACAAAATGAAAAATATTGACTGAAAAGCCAGGGAGCCGAACACTGAAAAAAAGAATTGGCGGGTAAATGGTAGACTCTCTATAATCTGTGGCCGATTTGATCTTCCTTTTTTTTCGAGGTGTGTAGTTTTGTTTACATTTTGCTAAATCTCTGTTACAAGAAATTTTTATTAACACGATAAGTTCATCAGCTTCAGTTATAAATTTAACGCAAGATTCTTAAGAGGAGAAAACCGCTCACCGCCTAAATCAAAAGTAATATACCTACCTAAAAACATACCTTTGACGACGACTCAGGTTTTTATTATTTTTATCTTCCTCGTATTCGTAATGAAAAGCACAGTGTTTACCTCGGGTTCAAAAGTTATTTAGTCCCTCGAACTATTAGCGACCTCGCTCTCGCTCGGTCGCCAAGAAATTTCTCGGGACTAAATAACTTTCTTTCATCCCTCGTATAACAATGTACTATTTTATCATAGTGTATCATGTACCGTATCGACCCTCCACGGGATTAAAACGATCAACATTTATAATAAGTAGTATATAAAATTCATTTTTTTTATTTGTTTTTAACGATCTCGGTTTAGACATAGACTAATCTAACAAACCCTAAATCTATCTCCTTTCGCTCAGTCCATCCAATGGTTGTTAAGAGATTGGCCTGTGCAATAAGAACCCCCATTGTACCCTTATTTTTAATAATGTTTGTCTTATATTTATAGTTAATAATAGTAATTTATTTCGGAAAAGATCCATACGTCGCAATTTAAATTAAAAAACCATCATAAAAGATTAAAATAAAAGTAAATAATAATAATCATAATAATCAGTTTATAGTTTTTAAATGTTTATTTTTTTAAGAAAATGTTTAAAAATATAGATTATGTGTAAGAAAGATAAATAAAGGAAATAATCATAATAAATAAGACAACAATAAAATAAAATAATATGAAACGGTAAGACCTTACGAGCCAGGGGAGCTAGCTACTTAACAGCGCCCCAGGATCGGAGATTAATGCGGTGTACAATAAAGTATAAATAAATATACATCATTGGTGTAGGTGTATGCACAATAAATAAATAATAGCTATTTTAAATAGAACGAAGAAGGTGTTGATATAATGTGTACAAAAATTATTTATATAATAAATTATGTACCTATTTATACAAGAACTGATAATTGGCTACTATAATACAAAACTGTTATTTAAATAGTATTATAATAGTTTTATACTTTATTAGGTAACGTTTTCAAATACAGTTTTTTTTTTTAATAGAAACGTAGAGCCGTCATCGAAACCTACAAAGGTTTACGAGGGTCAACGGGGTCTGCGAGGGTTCGTGAGAGGTATACAAGGGTACATGCAGGTCAACGAGAAGTCAACAGGGCAGTTCCGAAGTCTACAAAGTAACATACAATCCGTTCCAAATGAGAATAGGATCGATGGCAATGTTGTGACGTCACGTCGAACTGTCAAATCGAAGAAATTAGGTAGAGTGAACAAAAAAAGATGTTTAAAAATATATAATTTACATTCGAATCGTGAATGAAAAAAGTATAATCAGAATACAGTTTTTCAATTTTGTTTATCTCTGTTTCACTGTGTGATGTGTCTGAGTAGCGGTAAATAGAAGAAAAAGGCGAATTGTTTCTAACAATGAAAATAAGAAAGAAAATAGTTTTTTTTGTAAACTATTTATGACTTAAAACTATATATTTGGTAAATTTATATTAAACCCTAACGTTTTTACTTCAACTAGAATGAACTAAAATTTAGTATTAAAAAGCAAAAAAAAACTTTTTATTGATACGCAAATAAGATTTTTTTGCAAACCGTACTTTTCAATCAAAATTTGACAGATCGAGGTTATTGACTTTCCTGTTCTTATTTGGAACGCATAATACGTGAAATTAAACGTATAATGTATTAAGTAAAAAATATGTTTCTTATTATTTTACAATAGATCATTTCAGTATTTTAACGACCATTTATCACTGTTCAGGACTGCTCAAGGGTTTTCTAAAAAAAAAAAATGGTTGACGTTACCAATGTAAACTAATTTTATTTTTATCAAATTGCTCTTCATCTTAAAACTTGTTTCTTGCAGGATTTCTTTTAAATTAACCTATATTTTAGACGCTTTGGATGCCTTCCTTGGGAATTAACAAGAAATGGCTCAATATCGAGAACATTGGAAAGAATGAAGGGAGGCCTTTGCCCAGCAGTGGGATAATATGAGCTAGAAATAATAATATTTTTTTAAAGTAAAAAAACATATATGTACATGCATGCACGCTGGATTTCATTCCACAACTTTTCCTCTTCTTATCTACCTTATTATATATTATCTACAACGACAAATTATTAAGTTAAATTAAATGCTCTTTCTGAAAAAAGTTTTTTTTTATATTAACGGCCAGTCTGAAGATTTTCATGGCGGCTCTGCACAGTGTGAATACGAGGCGAGTCGCTGCGCAATAACAAGGTCAGTAGCGAACTTCACAGTTGTCATAAAGTATAAAATTAATTGTTAAAGGTATGTGTGCTTACCAGGATCTTCATCGGTGAGCGTGGACAGCGGTCGCAGATGTTCGAGCGAGTCGGCGCGGGCGAGCGCGTCGGGGGCGGCGCGCAGCGGCGCGGCCGGCGTCGGCGCCGGCGCCGCGCCCCCGCCGCCCTCGCCGCGCAGGAACACCAGCTCCACGGCGCCGTCGCTCGGGAATGAAGGATCTGGACAAACAAAAACAAGCTCAGCATACAGCTGTAACATAATGCCAAGCACTCATCTAATGAAGGGTCAAGCTCTATTGCTTAATAGCGGTGAAAAGGGTCGAGTCTTTTACTATCATTTTAGCCAAAACGCATCCATCCACTGTTGGACATGGGTCTCCCCCAAGTGGCGCTATAATGAAAATGAAAAACACATGCTTTACCTATATCTATACACACGGGTGCCTAGTTCTTTTGGCTTGAACTTAGCGTGTCACGATCCCGTGTGTTCATAGATTGATTCCTACTCGTTTATTATCTTCCAAATAAGGAGGTAACTACTCATTAGCACAAATTACTAAAATCACAAATTCACCATAAAAATCAAAATAAAATCACCATACTAAAAATATCCTATTAAATTAATCCAATTCGTTAACAAATAACGTAATTTCGGCTTGATTAAATGCAAAGCATTAAATTAATGTTTTCTTTAACAGTAAATTTATTAGTTTGACCTCTCAGCAAATGGTCCGAGCAATTTTCCTGATAACAAAATCACGTTGGCGTAATGGCACTCAATTGTAGACAAGACTTATTGAAATGAATATCTTTGTCTTATGTGGTGTTCATATATCTATTACAATATGTTTATATGGTGGTACGCATAGCTATCACAAATTTTCAATAGTAAATCACTGTTAAATTTTGATCGTTTTTATCCCGTGGAGGGCAGATCCGATACAAACACTATCGATTTGTATAGATAAAATTACAAAATCAAAGTACTTTTTTTAAACTGGAATTAATATACTACGCATGTACGAAATTAATTTCTTTTTATAAACATCAGTTGAGCGAGTCCATGACCTATAGGTCAATGATTAAATTTTTTATGGTAGTATGAATAACTGCAGTAAAACATTCAAAAGGCGGTATAGGTGGATTAAGAGGCAAAATGCGTATGGTTGTAGTAAAAATTTGTTACTTTTTAGATCTCAATGTTGGCATATATGAGGTAAATACGCAGTAAAGAATTACATTCAATGCATAGTAGGGGTCGGTAAAGGTAGGCAGCGTGGAAAAAGAAAAAATATTTTTCAGTCAATTATTTTTAAGGTTTTTGGTGTACGTATGATGCAACACAGTTAGTTTGTGTGTATACGCCTGCTTTTTGTTCCGTAATTTCTTTTTATATGGCAGAAGGAAATGGCAAAGGAGGAAAAAAAGTATTTTTTAAAGTGAAGGTAACACCAACGAACTGGATCATTCATTTTTCATTCGTACGTTTTAGTCAAACGATCAGTTTAACGTCATGTCAGACTGCTTCAACTAAAGGTCATCAAATCTAAGAAGTACCATTTGACGTTTCACATATTATTATTTTTTTGCCGGCTAATAGCATACGTAGTTAGTGAAATATCTTTTACATATAACCAGTGGTTTTTAGGAAAAAGATATTAAAATAAAAACAATAAGTATGAGTTACGCTTATACAAAATAAACTGCTGAAAAGCAGGCCTCTGTTCCCCACTGGGCACTATGGGCACGTGCCCAGGGCCCTGCGATCCAATGGGGCCCCCTAGTTCATGCCAGATTACAAACATTAATTTTAATGTGATGATAATGACTTACTACAATACCTACGCTTATTAGCTTTAGTTTGTCGTATGCGCATAGCTATACCTTGTACAACATACTCGTAGCTTGAACTTTTTGAAAGATGGGTCAGTCATGGGAAATAGAAAATATCTATTGGTGTAAAAAAATATGTTGGCTAAATATGTGGCTGTATGTATGTTTTAAACTATTCAAAATAAATTAATTCATTCATTAATCAATTTTATTGCACTAGACAAAAACATTGGGTAGGTAAGAGACCATTGTTTTCAGTTTTTCTATTTAAATTTTACTTTGAAGCAATAAAAACCACTTAATTAGTTTTGAAGAAGTGATTAATGATTTTGCTTATCTTAAATCTAGAAGCCCCTTTGCAATCAACATAGAATTAATCTAAGGATTTTATGCTAAGCGAGTTACTTTTGTAGATTATTTTTTATATTTCTTATTTTTTTTATAGTTAGTAACTAAATAAAAATAAATTTAGAACCTTGTTTGTCTACTTTCTATATCTATTATAACTAAATAGTGTTTTCTCAAGGTCATAGGGGCCCCATGATCCTAATTTGCCCAGGGCCTCAAATAGTGTAAAGACGGCCTTGCTGAAAAGTGTGAAACGTCAAACGGAACTTTTAAGATTTGACGGGATTAACAGCAAATTGCTAGCGTTACCTTCTGACATTAGTCTGAAAAGCAGAAAGGTGATGGTTACCGTGCACGGCATGATCGAGCTGCTGCTTAGTGAAGGAGAGCGTGTGGTCGGCCACGGCGCACGTGTGGAACTGACACGCGAACACCAGGCGCCGCTGGCCGGGGCCCCCGGGGCCCTGGGACCCGGGGCCCGCGCCGGGCCGCACTTGGGCCGCTCGCCGGTACGCGCGCACCACCACGTCGCCGCGCAGAGCGAGCCGCCCCACGCCTACTGTCCAGCCGCCGCCGTTGACCATGTATAGACCTGCACAAAACAAGATAAAATATTAGGTACTGCCCACGGAGTGCCCACAACAACTAAAAATAGAATATGTGTAAAAGGGAGAGGAAGATCTTTGCCAAGCAGTAGGCATAGCATAACATAACATCAGCCTTATAATGACTCAGCCCTCCTCTTTAGAGAGGGATAATAATTCACCACACGGGCCCAGCGCGGGTTGGTGGGCGTCTTAGAATTTTTCCTCACGATGTTTTCCGTCACCATTTTGAGAGCAGTGGTGATGAAATTAACTCAACCACTACTCTAGCTTAGCAGTATGATCAAATAGTACCCAAACTCTCCGCTTCAAAAATAAAAGTCTAAAAGAATTGCAATGTTTAATGGACAACTTGAAACTTTCCAAAATGTCGTCTTATATTTTGGACTACTGGTTATCCAGTAGATATATGTATATACCGAGAAACGGAAGCTCTAACCCGTCCGGTTGAGTACCGCTTGTTAAACGGAAGACACTTTGTAAATCGATTAGCTTCCTTTTTATTGTCTACTGCTAATGTGTAGCCTGACAGCAAGAAATATAAACAACCGCGACCGGTTACCCGATGACAGCATCCTACATAGCGGCAAGTCAATACAATCGTAAGCTTCATTAAATTATTTGAATAATATATGTCGCCCAATATTTGCAATGCGTGTATTGAAACTGCGATGGGTTTGGTAACCGGTTTCTAACGAGGTTGTTTATACGAGCGAAAACGTAAAACATGGGTAAGACACGAGCTCAGACTTTGTCAGTGGCAATTAAGCGCAATATACATGATCAGCACTCTCATTTTCATGACTGCAAGGGTAGTTCTCATGACAGACGAGGGCTAAACCAATGCACACATATCCTAACAAACGCCTTGGGGCCTTTGTGGCCAAATAAGACATCTATAAATACTTTCAAATTTTATAAGCTAGGTAGCTAGGGGTTTTTAAAAAAATACCAGTAGAATTTAGGATGATTATTTCAAATCAAGAGAATGTCTCATTCATCTGGCTTAGTTCTTTTTCCTGATCACACATTTTGCGGTCCAGTAGCTTACGATACAAAATTTATAGGTACGAATACTAGGCCAGATGAATAAGACAGACCTTTCGGTTTTAAACAATCACCTTTTAGCATTTTGAGTACTGTAATTAGGGACATAATAGAAAGACAATGAGTATGAACGCCGGCGTTCGCTTGGGGCTCAAGAGTTTAAAGGAAAACAGGGACTTAATCGAGCCTAGAAGAACCAAATGTGGTAGGAATGGTTTTGTTGGTTACCTGAGGTATAGACGCAGACGAAGTTCTCGTATATCTTGAGGAAGGCGATGGTGGGCGTGGCGGGCGACGCCAGCGAGCCCGCCACGCTCACGTGCGTGAGCTGCAGCGGCGCCGCGTTCACGCGGATCTGCCCCGCCAGCAGCCCCGCGAATGTGTCGATGTAGCTGTGCACAACAGATATACATATTATTTGTAAGTAATATAGAACATGCCACAATTTTTTTCACTTTTTGTTTAATTTTATAACTCAAGAACGCGAACTATTCAAACCAAACGTTTAGACTTTGATCGCACTTAAATAGTCCGAACAAAGCCTAAACATTTGGTTATGTAGATGGTTTATTTGAAGTTTGCACAAAATTGGTATAGCGGTTCTTAATTTATCACATTTTTCTGTTGCAGGGAACGAAGCCGTAGGCAAAAGCTAGTTCTTCATAGAGATCTGCCTCCCCATAGCCAAGTTACAATCGTTTCGTTAACATTGAACGCTTAGAATTGGCAACGCCTCCAATTCTTTTTTTGTTCGACATTAACGAATCGATCGTAACTTGGCGTTTTAGAATATGCATTTAGCATGAAGAAATGCTATGCTGATTAAATAAATCGTTAATGCGCAAATAGTCAGCATATAATCCTCAAAACCTGTACTTCTACTAATTAGTACACCGCAGACTGCCCCTGTATTATTACAAGTCTATACGATCCATCCTAAGGTTGTCTGGAAGATATCACTATCAGCGATAAGATCGCCATTGTAGACATAGACACCCATAGATTAAGCTTTATGTACCTTTAGATTGTGTAACTATTTGGTGTACAATAAAGTTGTATTCTATTCTATTAATTAGTATCTACCAATAGTAAAATTTTGCGAGAGACTAAAAAGCATAAGGTTAAAAATAGACAGAGTCAAACAGCTCTTGGTTTTGGTAAGTATTGCAGAAAATAGGAAAAGAAATGTTTTAGTGAGTGATGTGTCCTATTTACCGTTTATTACTGGGAAGTTGGAAGACGGGAACTCTGTCGTCCAGGTATCTTCTCATAGCATATCGGTCGAGCGCGTGCTCGGGCGCGCCGCATATCGCCGAGTAGTGCATGTACGCCGCCACCAGCACGCCGAGACGCTCGCGGTTACCCCTGCAAATAATTGAAAGGTCCAATTTAGTCATCTGTACAAAAAAACACAATTCAAGATCATCATCATCAGCCTTTTTAATGTTCCCACTGCAGGGACACAGGCCTCCTCTCTAAGAGAGGGAATGGGCCGTAATCCACCACGCGGGCCCAGTGCGGGTTGGTGGATGTCACATGTCTTCGACAATTCAAGATATGCCTATCCATATCACCCTAATTGTTAGCCTGTCAATCACGGAGCTGACACTGGAGATGTGGTTCTAAAACTATCATGATGAACTCAGGGGTCATTATGGATCATATTGCTGACAGTGAAAGGATGGTTTTAATGTATTTACAGCAGATATTATCTATTTTCTAGTGTTTACATAAATAACTATTGAAACGTACACGAAGCCGTGCCTACGTTCACAAAGTACCACTAGTTGGCACTGACTGTTTTCCATACTAGTGCAGAAAAGTGCGAGTGCTCGCCCCCACCTACATTTTATTACATCTATGGTGTATCTGCGTGAGGTTTGCGTAATCCACCTCAAGTCGAAGAGTATTGAAAAAAGTCGTTTGATCCACGCGCAAAAACACTGCAGCCCTCGGGTCTTTAACACAGATGCCTACGGGTCGTACGAATTCCGCCGCAATGACAAACTTTCTGCGGACGCTTTGTGTACATTTTGATATAAATATATCAAAATGTACACAAACCGTCCGAACGCACATTGGCATTCGCGCGGTTACTTGCGTATCTGTTTTTTAAATCTTAATTTTGCGTATTTTCGTGATCTTACGTAAGAACTATAAAGACTTCCTCCCACCCCCATAAAAATAAAAAATAAGATCTGGTCGACCTCACCCCTCGTATTACGTAATTAATAAATGGCCCCTAATCAACACCAGGAAATCGTAGGCCAAATTTTTTATCTGTTTTCCTTATAGACCAAAGCCACATTTAGTCAGGTGGGATTAGTTAATTGATTAATATTAATGTCTTGTGATAATTAAGTCGTTACATTTTTATAATGACATTATTGTCATGTTGTAATTGCATCATTGTTATGTGTGCATTGCATCTTCTTGGATGTGAATTGAATGCAAATATGTAACTGTCTGTAGCTATGACTACAAAATATAGAAGATACTATTTTTGTTAGTTTGATACGACTCAAACTTATGGAGCCCATGTCTCTTAATTTTTATGAATACCTTTATTTAAACACTTGAGCCCAAAGCGACGCCGACGTGCGCACACCTATTGTCTTTCTGTCTCTAAACCCGCCCGCCTATGTACCTCTACTGTACATGCAGTTTAAGTCGATAAATAAATAAACATTGATGAAATGTATATGTTTTGATCTGGATACCGATATTAGGAATAATATTTTTGTGACTTGTCATTTGGACTTCGCTGTTAACCGAAACTTTTATATCGGTTTCGGTTACGGACCTCCGTAACATCCTGGATACCTGGACTTCGTGGCCTTCAGTAAATCCTTCATAGTGCATGGGCAATTAGAGCACACCAACAAGTGGTTTATGCTTTGAACAAAGGCACTGCACTCACACTGAGTATCTGACGCGTATTTTACCGAATTAATGAGATATTTACCATGCGAGTAGTATAGCGACGTTCTTTGGATGCGCAGCGAGCCAGCTCTCGATGTGTTTGCAGGCAGCGCAGAGGCGCTCAAGCGGTGGAGCTAGGTCTCCGGCCCAGCCGAGTGAGCGAGCTCGCCCGAACACGCCACGAGCAGCACCGACGCCGCCCGCGCTGTCTCCGCCGCTCACCTCGAACACCTGGAAAAGATGGATACAATAATTATGGTAAATCAACTGTAAAAATGCCTAAAAAAAGTAAACATATCTGGAAGTGGACAGATACTTCCGACGCGGATACTAGGGATATTATAGTAAAGCTATAGAGATGCTGACATTTGATGTCAAGGGAGAATAAAAAAGAATGCATAAAAAATAGTGATAACTGTACATGACGCATATAATCCACTTAAAAACTACACGTTCCGTACAATATATGGCATGAATAAGTTAATCCAAAATAGTTAAAAAAAATTCGAATCTCTATCGAAGTGCGGCATAGCGGGGAGCAGTGCGTATCCATAGTAATGATGGCCATTTTAGTTAAACCTATTTGCCTTGTGCTGTAACCAATTTTCGCGTCTCAATCGAAGCGGGGAGTTGCGCATAATCACAACAACGGGTTCAACTTGGTTTGCCGTATACTAGATATACTTCAATTCTAATGATTGTTTTATTTCATCCTTAAAAATAATCAAAACTTACTGCGGCCATAGAACCCAAAGGACAACTGAATGAACCCAGGAAACTTTTACTATGCTTTTACTGAAACCCAAGTTAGTATAACTATAGTAAAAGTTTGAAACTCTCTCTCACTGTACCCAGAGTGAGAAAAAAATATGTGTAGAAAAATGAAGCACATTTAGTTTAAACTATAAAGTAATATTGAAGAACTTACATGAATTCCTAAAGAATTTGACATTTTTCTTAACGATAAGCACATTGCACGTAAGGAAAGTTACAAACTATGCAGTTTTTCTAACTACCTACCATTAAAGTAATACTACTTTACGGCTCTTTTTAAAGTAGAGAAGTTAGAGTAAAGGCTTCGCAACTATTACGGACTAGGACACTTTTAAGGGGTCTGTCTCTTATTTCTAGCATTAGAGTTATTGACCGCGTTCCATATAAGGGTGCAGGTCAAATTTACATTAGATTTTGTAGCTTTAATATTATACCAGTGGACTACAAATATACTACGACAACTATCGTAAATACGATAAATATCTACAGCCAGAGACTGGTTAAAATAGGAACTATTTGTTTCTATAATTAGTGTCAAAGAATAATTGCTTTCGTGTCTTCAACTCTGTCTCATAAACGCCTAAGCAACTGTTATATTGTTAAACACGTCTTGCCATAGCCCATGATTATAATTTATACTTTTTCTTATGAAATTAGTACCAATTAACAACCCGTCTTATAAAATTGCTTTTCAAATAAAATATTTTTTAAAGCGCCGCACTTTGGAGATGGCGACGCGCCCATCATGTGGGCAGCACTTCCTCTAATTAA
This sequence comes from Mythimna loreyi, assembly GCA_029852875.1. NCBI lineage: Eukaryota > Metazoa > Arthropoda > Insecta > Lepidoptera > Noctuidae > Mythimna > Mythimna loreyi. The sequence continues at coordinate 11,193,395 of CM056786.1, forward strand.
AATATTTAACATGAAAACACATGACACATGTATCTACACTAATTAATGATGAAGTGAATGAAACTCAAGGAATTATTGTTTTGTGATGAATAACTGCATCTCGTCTTAGTTAAACACTAACGAAATTTAGTTGCAAGATTTGAGTCGAATGAAAAGCCCATTTGACAAGCTTTTATTAGCTTGCAATGTTACTACTATGTTTCATTGCAAGCTAATAAAAAAACTTCTAAAATGGGCTTTAGAAGAGAAGACTTGAGAGCTAGAAATCGTGGCAAGGATTTGAAGAATTTTTTGAATTTTTTATACGTTGAAATTAATTTCATTCATGCGCAAATTAATTCAAGTTTTTCTTTACAGTACGATAGTCATGTAACAGATCGGCCCTCCACGGGATTAAAACGATCAAAATTTAACGGTGTATAGATATCGGTTCAGATTTGGCCAAAATTGTTCAAAACATTTCTTATTCCCGTGCTCGAGTTCTGTAACTATCGTTTAAGAACCCTCCTCCTTTTTTAAAGTCGGTTAAAAAGTGTTATCAAAGGTACTCACCATGAAATGTTCTCCATGCTTATTGGTGAGCATATGCGCGGCTTGGGCCTCTGCATGCGCGTCTCTCTCGGGCAGGTGCAGTGCCAGCATGCGCTCCGCCACATAGCACAGGTCGAGTCTGCTGCCAGGACCGCCGGGGTAGCTTGCCGACCGGGAACCACCCTGGGAATTAAGACAAGAATTAAAGCAATCTGCAAATTGTAAACTATAAATTACCGGACAAAATACAAATACAAAAAATACATAATAACGATGATTAGGTAATATTTTAATTACGGAGGTAAATGTTGTTATTTTAAATAACCTCGCCTCTATTCCATGTCATAAATAAAGGTGAGGTGCCTTTCGCCAACGACTGAATGCTAATCCTTACTCTTTTCTTTACTGACTAAAACCCCTTCCTAGTTTCGTTTCCATTTTCATTCCAGGGCCTGAATTTTCTTTCAGAAGTAAACCAATGGCTGCAGTAGGCTTTAAACTAGCTGGGACACCACGGTTAGGCTTGGGCATAGTTCGGACGGTTACCGGACGGTCGGACGGAGAGCTACTTCTTCTATACCTTAACCTTAATAACTACGAATGTGTCGGAGTAGGATTATGGCTCTTCCAAAATTGTAGGACGCCAAGGGCGCCTATTAAAGGTATGTGGGTGTCAGCAAACAAGGGTCGCGTCAAGATCTTGGAGATACACGTGTAAATGGGCACAAATTGAGTTCTTCCCACCTTTAGTTCTAACGTGAAGGGAAGTAAACAAGGACACTAATTGAGCTACGGACGTCAGCTGATGACAGCTCAAGAAATTGCTGTTATTTACATCTATCAGAGTAGGTACTTAAATGCACCTTGGTCTCATACTAACCTAACCTATCATGTATTTCTTTAAAGACTTTGACTAGCAAGGATACGGTCTAACCTGGCTTACCCATGAAGAATATATAGAGATAGAACTACATTAGGTATGATACTGTTTATCAATAAAGTTTATTACCCTTGTGCCTTATGTGTCAATGATCAGCCACAATATCAAATTCCCACCCGATGCGCAGAAACGCAGCGCTTCAATGATCATATTATGAGATGATAACAAAAGCAAATTGAATCATTGTGAAACAAAAACGAACAATACAATAAGCTTCAATTTTATGTCAGCTTACAACAGTTACAAAACAACAAAACACTAATACGAAAATTATTGCCTATGCCGTTCGTCGAACTACCGGTTTGTACAGTAACATTTACTTTAGGTGTAGGAGTGACCCTATACATTCCCATTATCAAATCCAAAAATCACAAGGTCGACACGCAGGAAATAAACTACAGAGCAATCAAACGCGTTCACAAGGAGTTATTTTAGGACCCCTCTTGTAGATTCGGCCATAACACGTGTTACCCGCCGGCTGTGCAGTGTGAAGGACTCGTAAACATTTTGTCGAAACTTAAAAACGAGATCGGAACAAATATCCCGTCATAATTTCCGCTTTATGAAATAAAACCAGACATGTGGAAAACTATGTAAAGCTTACTGTTATTGCGATAAACTAGAATAGAAAGGTGGCAGCGAAGAGAAAAGCCCTGATTTGTCTTGCTTTTAAGTGTTTATGTCAGCCGACATAAGGTCGTAGGCGCGCCATAATTCTGTGAAAGTGTCCCAAGCGGTGCGTAGGCGCAGGCGCGGGCGACTCGCCGCGAAGCTGTGTGCTCCGCGAGCTTCGCCTTCAATGCAGTTAATCCGATTAGAGTAGTCGATGCGTAAGCGCTGCTTCCACGTGATGTAAATTAAGGCTATTTGAGCATAAGACGTTTATTTGTATCGATGGCCCATTAAAATGCTTATTATGGTTGATTAAAGATAATTGCGAAAATTGCTGGGAATTAAGCTTAGTTTCCTTTTGCAAAAGAATGTAAAGTGTATACCTTGTGAGAAACTGCTTATTTTCCATTGGAAGGTTTATACTACGATGGACGATTAGTTCTTTAAAATGTTTGTGGGAAAGTTAATTTTTCCATACAAGCTTTGGACCACGTTTTGACGTTTCATACATATATCGGAAAATCATTTCTTATCGGATGTCTAAGTCATTCAAAGAACAAATTCGTCAAGTTTCAGGTCTTTACGATCAGTGGTTTAGGCTGTGCGTTGATCGGCCGGTTAGTCATTCAGGACAAAGCATTTTATAATGTATTGAGCTTTTTAGTAGATACAATTTTTTTTTTAATAAAACACTTTTAAGCAGTCATAATTGAATTATCTTTAACATTCTAATTTGTTATAACAAATTAGAATGTTCATTCATAAATTATCATTAACCACCTATATTTTACTATTAAGTTATTTTCATTTTGATGTTTCATTAATTTTATCGTCTTTTAGGCTTACCTACTGTTTTATTTTACTTCTCTTTTTTACTCAATGGGTGTTGTTCTAAAATTAAATTACTTATGACTTAAAACAGAAACCTAGAAACCATAAAGAAGCGACTATAATCTATATTTTATGGATACCATTGAGAAAATATATCGTGCGTTCAAGTGGTTTGGTATCGTGCCAAAGAAAGACATGATATGAATATTATGATTGCATTACGTAAAATAATATGCTCATTTCATATTCGCTGTACTAAGCGAAAAAGAAAAACATTACCCTATATCTGGGGCAGTCGGGTGAAAATAGATAACTGATTGACTTATGAGATGTAATCAATAAGTTTCCGGTTCGTGCACAAACATGATCGCTATCAATCACTTAATGTTGTTTAATGAAATGGATAATTAATTTACTGATCAGAAACAGCTGATAACGTACGTTGAGGTTAACACGTTTAGTTCTGTTGATATCACTAATCTTAATTTATTCTATAACTGTTGCGACACATGCAGACTTTTCGCTTGAAAATAAAATACATGTACGTGTTTAAATTTTCTTTTGGGTGTTCCTTTTTTACCTGTTCTCTCGAAAATGTAGTTGAAGCCGGGGTGGCGGGCGCACTCACGGCTCGACTCTAAAACAAAAGAAAAAAATGTTATTAAAACATCAGCACAGATTACTGCCAAGCTGTTATTACGGCGACTATTGCAAAATAAATCTTTGAAAAGCCCCGCGAGGTCGGGCTGTCATTAAAATGAAATCAAAAGTAGTAATTTAATCCTTGTCATTTTTTCTCAATGTCAGCTTGGAGTTGATGGGATTTCGTTTCACAGAAATATTATTATCGTGTAGTAGATACGTCGAGGTGGCATTGAGTATGAGGAATGCATTTCATTTCACTATCTAACGTTAAGGCGAGCTCTTGCACATGATTTCATTTGGTTCGAAGGCTTGGCGTAGTTTGTGGTTCAGTTGTCGTGACAGTTCTATTGACAACTCTTGATGAACGTTTCTTTGTTAGCTGAAATCTTGTTTAGATAATGTTGTATTGAATGTGTGGTTGACTTGTTCACAAGTATGTGGATGATAAAATAAAATATTGCTAATATAGTGTAGTTTAATAATATCGATCGTGAACACCCCGTTTCCAGTCTTCACTTTAAAGCCTAACTAAACTTCAAAATCTTATTACAATAAAACTGTTCGCCTAAAAATTCCTCATTAAATTCTTAAAATAATCAGTTTTTTTTTTCTTATCCCGTTTTTCTCATCATTCTGCCCGTTATTCTTTTTGACATCACAATAGAAACTTTATAGAAATGTAAATTTATGTCCACATACTCGTAATTAGCAGACCACGAATTAATTTGCTACCAAAACCGTAGCCTTCACAGCAAAATCGTAGTAGTTCGCGTGATAAGATCAAAAAACTTTGTATGTTTTAATATTTTATATTATTGTCTGTATTAAAACCATTCTAGATTTAATCTATCAAGGTTTGGCAAGACTAAGTTTTATCGAGAGAATCGTGGTCAAATGCTATAGTTTCCTTCCTTAAATCAATGCTAAGATTTTATTTATTGTTACCATAAAACGTGTGCTGGTCAAAGTTTACCACAGTCAGTCTCTGGTGGGGTGTATCGCGATCGGATGGACGGGTCCCGTCAATAAAGCCGACAAATGAGCCCCTCTGGGCGCGGCTTAAGTGATTACTGCAGCTTATATCGCTTCGAATTACTCATGATTAATAGAGGACTACATTGTTATTATTTTATGTGTCTACTTAGTCAGTTACTTAAATATAAAGCTTTTACCCAAATTTTAATATATGTCTAACATAAATACTTTAAAATGTATCCTAGGTACTTTTGGATATCGTCAAATAACAAGCGTGAAAAATGATGCAAAAAATGTTCGACAGGAAATTGTTTTTTGCATCATCTATAAAAAGAACTCGTTACTATATTCTACGTGACGTCTGCAAGCTGTGTTTAGAAATAAAACTAAACTTAATTTCATTTAAAATATTAGATACAACCTTCTAGTAAAAGTGCTTTGATTTGCAATAGTGCAATTTTTTATACTGTCGTGTGTTCTGTATTCGTTGAAATTTGATGTTAATCATATAATTGAAAGTACCATAAGCTACATCGTTACTGAAGTAGGTAAACAATGTTTTATGCGCGTGCATAAATAATAGCCATATTTCATCCGGCTTTAAAACGGATATTTAAAAGTGGAAAAGTAGGTCAGGAAGTTTTACGAGTGTCGTGGTATCAATCAGTAGTCAGTAGTGAAGACAGACCACAGTGGGAGCGCGGGTGTGCCCGGCGAGACTGCGCGAGCGCCGCGCCGTTCTCATCGGCGCTCGCTGGAGGTAGAACACTGCCCGCCATAGAGCAAATGCCAGCCGGTGAAGAGCTCTTGCAGCGTCTGCGCCCCTGGTGCAACGACCACGCATCTTCCTCCAGTTTGTCGCACTTCACCCAGTCCATCAATTCGATATAATCCTTCGATGACATTTAAACTTGTATTACTTCGTCTTTACTCCACTGGAATTACATAGTTTAATACATTCCTATAACGCCTTAACGGATGTAACATTTATTTTTATAGTTGATTTTTCTGTAGTTAAACTTTGCCGTGCAAAAATCTCTGCCACACATAGCGCAACATTTGAGCCTAAAATAACAGGAAAAGAATGCTTGAAAAAAAGAGAATTCTAAATTAACGGTATGTGTGTGGACAAAAACAAAGGATGTATGAAAGGAGCGTGTGGTTTATAGCACCCATAGAGAGGCGGAGAGCGGCGCCCGGAGGCATGCGCCCCGAACCCTGCACTGCGACAACCGCGCTCCGTGCACTACGACACTCTACTCAATGTTTTGATTCTTTGGGATGACTTGACAGCTTATCAGAGCACAATACCTACAGAAAATTTTATCTAATTAAGACCTCGCTTTACGCATCTTTATTGTGTTGCGACGGAGCTCTTTTGTTTAAGTCTAAGTTTTCAGTAATAGGTACGTCTAATGGCAGCGCTTTGTATAGTGGAATGGTTGCACCGTCACGTCACCGCAATAACCCTGACCTTCCTAATAAAGCGCGTGCTACGCGCGGGGTTGAATGACCCCGGGGCGCGGGGGTGTGCTCATCTAAATAAAAGACCGTCATATGACGGGAATCAGCGGTCACCGAGACGCCGGGCCGCCGACGACGACTCTTTTCATTGCGCTAGCTTTTTTTGCTTTCAATAGCAGTGATTACAAACGGTACGAGTGATTGAAGCGGTTCTTTGACTATTCTGCTATTTTCTGGACCAAATGTAACTGCTTCTTGAAGTATCTGGACAACGCAGCCCGATATGTATTTTGTATAATTAATTACTCAACGCTCTTGCCTGCTTTGTTATTAATTTGCAAAGCGGTTATCAAAGCTAGGTAATCCTTGTATTGTGCTCCTTTATCTTATCTGAGAACGTTTAAACATCTGAATTAACGAGATAAGAGAACAATTTACTGAAATATTTTACAATGAAGAATTTTAAGTTTTAAACTGATTTTTAATGCGCTTCTTTACCGTAAACCTCATAAAATTAATAAATAAACTCTTCATAAATTCACTTCAAATTAAAAACTTTTTTCACTGATCAACTTTTCACTGCACTTTTGTTTAGACATAACTTATTTAAATTTCAAAAATCGAACACGGGCCGCATTGTTTTTTTTTTTGGCACTGGTTTAAAATGTTCGAGCCAAGTTGCACAAGAAGTCCATATACCAGCTCAGAGATTTATTTAGTTGGTCGGACACGCGTGAGGCGGCGTCGGGAGCGGCACTGGCGCCGCTCCGCAGCGTCCCGGCGCTCCTCCGGCGGCACTCCGGCGTCAGAGCGTTGCTAGGCAACCGGAGCGCGACGCTAGACTACCGTGCACTAACACTACACACTCCGCTGTTATCTTATACAACTTTAGGCAGCAGACAGTACCTGTACGCGTTACATGTGATACTCGGACCTGGAGATTTCAGTACATACTGAGAAGTTTATTACCCAGCCAATCTAAACCAAAATTACCTGGTACCTATAGATTTTATTCAGGTGCAACCAAAACGTATTGATAACGTCAATTGTTTCTCTAAAAGATCAATTAAACTATTGTTTCCTTTAAAAAGGTCGAAATATGAGTTTAAGATTTATTTTTGCTTAAAGTTGTAATGAACTTATTAATTTTTGCGATTGCTGCACCATTTTAAACATAATATAGTACTATGACTATGACACACTATGAGTGAGACTCAAGGAAGAAAAACGTGAAAAAGGTGGTATTTTATCAAAAGTATTTATCAACAAAATAATCATGTTTCTTAACAAATCTTTAAATAAAATTGTTGGACACTTTTTAACTCCTAACTCCTAAGGACGTTGGTCAAATGACTTTTATCTAAACTAAACATTAAGTGCAAAAAATCATATAATTAGTACCTACTTAGCGGAAACGCTAACAGAAAACTAATTTATCTAAAGGCACATGCTCCATACAGACGACTATGCTAGTGTACAGCTGTGCTTTGTTAAAATATTTACATTAAAACTAAGCTCAGTAATCACAGGTCGTGTCATTAAAACCGCAAGCGCAGATTAACTCGCACTTTCCAATGTTTTAATTAAAATCACGTCATAAAGTTCAAATGAAAACGCGTAAAACCATTTTAGCGGCGTATAGTTGAAGTGGCAAGTTTAATGGGGTATAATCAGGGTGTATTGATCATCATTACAGTGCGACTGAGGCTTGTGAACTCTAGAGATAGCGAAATTATTATTGTAGACATATAGGTACAGACATATATTCATGTTATTCCCATGACGCGGTAAGCAATAACCATAGAAAGACACCCCCGACGACCAAAGGAACCAACATAAGCACTCCGTTTTCTTCATTTACATTTAAACTTTAAATTAGTCGGCTCTTTTTTGGGGTTCCATACCTCAAAAGGAAAAAATGGAACCCTTATATTATCACTTTGTTGTCCGTCTGTCTGTCAAGACCCTATATCTCGGGGACGCGCGAAGTAGGAATTTACTCAGGTTTACGGTCGTTTTTAGCTGTAAAAAAAAAACTTCTGAATTAACCATAAAAAAAAGATACGGCCGTTTATGTCGAAAAAAACGTATTTTTCCACACTCACAAAGGAATCTAAATTTCATAAGGTAATTCCTGTTGACCTATAATTCTGAAATTTGGTACGGTGCAGGGTCTTATCTAAATCTGAAAAATATATGCTTAAATTCGTACAGCCTAGCTTCAGACTCGCCAAGATCCGACGGTCGTACTGTACGTGCTTGAGGTATGTTAAGATGATCACCCATCTAGACCTCAGCTAGGGTTTTTAGGTTTCCATTAGAAATGGGCCCGAGACCTCCTTGGATATTTTTTAATAAGGTAAACCTTATAAATAAGATTTAGTTCATTCACGCCCACTAAGAAAGTTCAAAGTATATAGGTTTATTTATAACGTCTAGTAATAATAACTGTTAACTTTTATGTCATTTAAATAGACCTGAATGAAAGTAGAAACTTTCCCTTTTCTTGATAGTTTAAAAATAAATGTTCGTGCAGTACCTTCGCGAGACATTTTGATATAAAAGTAGTTGTAATGCGGCGCATGACGCAATGATGCCGGTTCATTCATGTGTAGTGCTGGGCGGCTGCGCGGCTGGGCGGCTGGGGCGGGCGGCGGGCGGAGAGCTTCCGTAAACAAACGCGCGTGCACCGCGCCGCGCATTTCTCGACAACTTTATAACTAACCTCGATTGAAAAACATCTTCCTATTTTGGACTTGCATGTTTACGTTTAGGTGCGCAGTCAATTTCGTGGATTACAAAGTGAGATTTGATATTATAATGATTATTATGTCTTATAAACTTTGGTAAAATTTTAATTTATACTTTTAAGATTTTTTAATGAGCTTAACACCGTAGTAAACATTTATAAAGTTTATAGCACTCTAAGGCTTTGTTAGAGGTGTTCCTATAAACTAATAGGTAGGTACACCAGTATTTCGCTAGTTATGTTTTAAGTATCTTTAAAAAAGTCCTACACAAGAAAACACCTAATTACATCACACAAATATTATAGAAGGCGAAGGTTTCTAGAAGTTTGTAGGTGTGTATGTATACGTCCACCCTCAAACGACTAAACAGATCTGGCAAAAATTGGCTGCACAGTATATTTTTTATTGCGGGCTTATGTTTAGTTTGGGATAGTTTTTAACTTTACGAAAGAATGCCAGTGACAAAAACTAGTGTTACATAAAACACTGACAAAAGACCTGCAGGATGACGTCACCGGAACTACCCACGCCCTTATTACCCGACTTATCTGGCTGTGTCCTGAACTGATTGACAACGCGACATTCCCACGGGCATGGCCTGCGCAAGTTGGGGGCAACTCGTGAATGCCAATCACGTATCATTTCGACAGTAATATTAACTTTGCCGATAACATAAGCCCATATAAATTGTGTTTCAGAACGCGTTGACAATCGGCAACAGTGAGGTAAAGCTAAAGTATGAAAGTTTGCGTCTTTGCTTTGGCTTATTCTAGGTAGCTGATACCCGCTACTTCGTCCGCATCAGGCTTGTGAAACAGTTTTTCTCTTAAACTTGGTTTATTGCGTCGAACCTAGGTATTAAAAAATAAATAAAAGAAGCTTATTACTCTTTTTAACATCAACTATTTACCAGTGAAAGTCCAGTTAAAATCAGTTCAGCCGTTTCATAAAAGCAGACAAATCGGCGGATAATGATTTAAAAAATTTTAGTTTTGTTACTGGTATGGAATTTCTATTTAGTAGTATATGTAATAACTATTTTGATATTAGAAACATACACTTTATTTTTATATGTAGGTATAGATGAAAGATAGCAATAATGGTAGAATTCATGGACTTACGTATACATATACTAAGTAAACGGGAAACGCACATACCTAATATACTTAGTTAAACTAGGATCCAGACATTTTTCAAAAGTATCACCAAAATTCTGACATTCCCTCTCGACCCTCCAAAGTGATTTTTTTTAAATTATTTCCCATAAAAAAAATGGCCTGGAGCTGTATAAATAGAAAAGTAGTTCACCGCTTTTCGAAATCGAACTCGACTTTGGTTCGGCGACATTATTAGTATAATCACGATCCGCCATCAAGTTGTTCATATCCAACCATATTGTGGGCAATAAAGATAAACAAGCTTACAGGTTATAGGTACAAGCTCGTTCAATATCCAAAGGTTAATAAATAGTTGTGCGGCGTTTTCCATATATCTCAGCAAGTATGTCAAATTAATATAATTCGACTTTTATCAGACTATCGATCACACAGCGCTTGATTAAAAACGTTGATTAAATTACAAGTAATTTGTTTACACGACTTTGTAAATAGGAAGTACTGAACGTCTATGTTCGAGATGTCTAAAGACGTTAAACATTCTCACATAACCGGTTTTCAACTCTAAACGCTTAATTATCCTCTTTTTAACACTTCTGAATTTAAGCTATTATTTTGATAGCTTTATGAAGACGGAATATACGTTTAAAGTAAAGGTGACGACGTGTCGGCTAGTTAACCCAGTTCCTCCCTCGCTGCATCGCTGCACGGACTGCACCGTACACAGATAAACATAAATAGTGACTCCATTTAAATTGAGTTTCTGCTGCGTGAAAATACAAGTGCAATGATCACTGACGAGCCTTTGAAAGTGGTCCACCAAAATAAATATTACTTTAAAAAGCAACTAATGTAAGCGTAACGTCCACCAACGACTCGGAGCCCAAATATTTACTCAGAGACTTAATATTTACATAACATTTCATTTCTATGGAATAAACTTTCTATTTCTACCGTTTGCTTCTTTTACTCGCTGCTGGTAACTCGCAGGCTTGCAACTATGAACAGAGTAATTATACTATTTTAGAGAAAAACGTCGTAACGTTTTCTTCATAGTTTGTAATTGGTATTATGCAAAACCTGGCTAGTAAATTTACACTCAAATACAAATTGAACAGTTCCTTATAAAAAAAACGAATTACCTTTTTTGAGGGTAAGAAGTCTTCACATACTTTTTGCAATCTCGATGAGCGAAATGGGATAATTTGACTGGCCAAAAACCGCCCATTTTTATTCAGTTGCCTTTTACAATCTAGGATCTCCATGACTCTTTTAAAAAACCCGCAGCCCTACGCGCGAATGCTGCAGGCAACAAAGCTACTTAATAAGCAAAGTGCAGTGTGCAATGGTCAGAGTAAACAACATTATCTCTCACTGTAAAAGGAACTACAATATTTTGTCGGTATTCCCGTAAGCCAGGAAGATACGTCGCCGCGGGCCCGCTGCTATCGCAATAGCTATCGTGAGAAAGTTTCGCGATCCGCCGCCCAATCACTTATCTAACATTAATCCCGGCCCGCGGCCTCTTTGACAGCCACTTACGGCCGAAAGCAATTTGTATTAATTACACCACGCTGTTCTATATTGATGGCTATTTATTTTAGTTTTGTTCAATTTCATAAATTGAAATATACATGTTGTTATGTTCACAACATTAAACGCAGCATGAGCCACAATGTAGATGATAGTGATGTATGTAGCGCTGAGTGGAGAGGTGTGACGGTACGTGACGGCGAGCTGGGCGCACGGCAGCCAGAACAGGTTGTGTTGTGATTGCGGAGGAGCGGGTGGCGGCGTGGCGCAGCGGTATCGCTCGATCTCCGGGTCTGTGGGTCGGGTCGGGTCCGTCTATTGTTTAAGTGTCGAATTTTATTTATGGCGACGTCGGGGACGGCCCGATGGCCTGTGCGCCGACACCTGATGCCGTGATCGGTATCTCCCCGGTCGCCGGGTGGTCCGCTCATAACTATCCGAACTCATACAAACGAGGTGTCATAATGTGTATTACTACTTTATTTAATTTGCATCAAGCATTGATATTCCATTCAATAGGTTGTTTACACACACTTCAATTTTTTGTGTATTTCATAAAAATCCATCACTGGTAATTGCTTAAAATAATCATACGTTATTTTGCACAGACAAACATTGGGTGAATGATTGCAAAATAATGAAGGTTGAATGTTATTTATATAATGACATCATATACCAATACTACGTAGCAGGTTTAGAATTTTATTATATTGACGGCATTCCGATCCTACTGATACAACGCATTTGTATATTTTCTATTTGTAGCCTATTCATTACCAACGTTGCATTACAAGAATGAAACTCCCTTACTGCATTAAGTCATGAGTACGTCAAAACCTACATTAATCATACTAATTTAACCATACAATGCAGATAGTAGTACCTACGTAGTACGTGTCAAGCCCACGCCAAAACACATTACGTAACAGTTTTCTCGCTGCCCTACGCCTAGAAAACTGTTTAGCATTGTATTGTCAGTCAGAACTGAGATTAGATCACTGTATTTGCAATGCAAAATGTTCGACACTCAACTGTACTGGCACAAAAGGCATTAGGATTCCATAAAGTCTTCCCGCCGCTCGCTGCTGTCCTCTCGTTGAATACATACAATATGTTACATAACACGCATTTCAACACTATTGTTAAATACTTTCGGCCTTAGAAAGCTGACTTGAGTCAGATACTCTTACACTTTTACCGGAATACCCTATCTAGTATCTGCTGTGCACAGATACTGTGAAAGTCTCAGATGAAGCCTATCAGAGGTGTCGAATAGTACCAAAATATCACCACGGCTTTGCAACGCAAAGGACAACAGAAGGAACACGGTGGGTTTTAGTCTGTCAAAGACTGACACTCCCTCGCTAAATTCAAAGTGAGTGGAGTAATATGATAATATAATAAGAAATGTTCTTAAGAAAATGTTTTCTGAGGATTTCATCACTACAACATCCCAAAAGAAAGCATTTTCAATGTATAATCTCCACACTAAAAACTTAAGACAAAGAAACGACCGAAGTAATACGAACTTCTGCAAAACTTGAATATTAAAATATTAAGACCCCTCGCTTGGTTACCTTTGCAAATATATTCTTTTCAAAAGGTCCGAGAATTCTATAATATCTGTCTACACAATCTAAGACAGTTTCTCGGCAGGCTCAATTATTCATTCCTGGCTTCAGCTGCTAAAATACGCTCTCATCTGCGTATCCCTTTCTTTGAACAAATACATTATTCATGGGGACAACGGTGTGGTTTTCTTTGGAAGTTAATTCTTCACAAGAAACTTATTCCGGCCAACAATTTCACTAGTTATTACTTATTCTAGAACTGTAATGTTCAGAACAGGTAATTTGCCTATGGGCTACTTTTAAAGTTAATTGCAAAACCATAAATATTATTACAATAAGTGCAGAAGTCTGCGAAGTGGCTCTGAACATTCCCGGGCAGCACTGTGGGCATGACCGAGCGAGATGATCTTGGAACATAGAGGGCTATTGGAGGTACACAGCTTTTAATCAAGAAATGCCTGATACTTCCTCTCCCCTTGAGCGGCACTAGTTATTAGTAGGTGTCTTACCTAAAAAATCTGCGCTGATTTCAACCATTTTCTTCAACTGATGTTAAAATGTTGTTGTTCTTATTAGATCTGCAATACATTTCAGCTCTCACGATTTGTATAAAGAATGTCATTGCAGGTCCAATAAACGTACACGAAATAAAACGTAAGTAATTTCATAACAAATTCAACTGGTTGGTCGCAATTTTGTGAGAATACTGAAACACACCTGCTAAACATAAGAACCAGCTAGACAATGTAGCATTCAGGTGCCCAACCTTGTATTCCGTGAAATGTTCCTAGGACATAACATATATTCAGAAAAGAATGAACTTCATTCCTCTGGAATATTACGTAGCTTTGGGACAAACTTGCAGAATTTCTTAGTAAGCGACCGTAAAAAGGTAAGCTTATTGAAATACTGTGTCGGCCTTTTGTACGCCTATGCATATAAAGAGAATACTTTGTTCTTAAAGGAAAGCTCCTTTACATATATTTGAGAAGGGTAGATATTGACACCCGAATTTTTCGATAAGTATGACGTCTTTTACATAAAGTTCTTCGGATGTTTCTTTTGTAATATCTTCAATAGATTAGATAAACGGAATCTATTATTATATATCATATCATCGATCTGTGATTGTATGTGGATACATTTAAAAGGTACGACTATCTATGTTTATCTCTCCTTTATACATATAAAAGAGAACAAAAGCTAATGACGAATGTCCCAGCGCTCGCATTTACAAGGAACACGACCATTAACAAATCGGAAGGTGGCAGCGATTGGTTCATCAATTATTGGGAGCACAATTACCCCATTAGTGGGGAACTGCGGACTACCCCGAGGCCAGCACTTACTGCGCCGGAAATTGTCATAAACGACCTTAGGGGACTATTTCTATAGACAGCTCGCGACAGCGCAACCCTTGAACGTTTACTTTGACAAATATGGATCGAAAAGCGTTTCAGTTTGAAAGATGAACTAATTATATTTGTTTTTCCTTCATGTTTATTTACTTGAGATGTTTTATTGCTTATGTCATAACATCAGTTGTTAATACCGTTGTTAAAGCTGTAGGTACCAATCATTATCCAGCGTCGTAGCAATCACATTAGAAACGATAAGTTGTATCGATTTACAGCTTAATTAAAATATCTAGACTGACTTGCGTTAAATAGCATTTACAATAATAACTAGTTCTCACAATAATTACAAAGCTAACATTAAAACATAATTTATAGGATTGCTTCAATATAATAAGCAGCTAGGATTGATGGAGCTCTAACTACGAAGGCTCAGAATTCACTCGCTAGATATTCCTGAAATGTGACTCACTGGCTGTTGCTAAACATTATTGGCTATAGCGCTATTGTTATAAATAATATATTATGCTCTTACCCAATGTAAGACTTTAGTTATAATTAACATGCTGTAATACTGCGTTTATTACATTTTAGTCAAAGACCAACGGCTATTAACTTCAGCAAAACATGATTTGTGCCAACTGTAATTTTGGCCAAACACATAACAATAACAACTACCAACTTGAGTACTAAAGAGTAAGTGAAAATAGTTTAGTGCGGAACTGGAGCCGCGTGGGCGCAGGCGTGAGGAACAAATAGCCTTGCTCCGTGGTGTCCCAGAGCACTCGTAACATTAATGGTATCTACATCCGGCCCAGTTCTGCCGCCAATCTCGACCCTTTGTTCACAACATTCGTAACTTCACTAACAATTACCATTTCTATAAGTTCTAACGATGTTGACGAGTCTGTGAAATACTGATGCTTTTCATTGACATGCCGAATAGCATGCAATCGTTACTTCCTTATAGCCTTTTGCTAGAGGTTTGTTACTTGCTTTGTGTGGTCACGGGCTTAACATTCCAGTAATGGACACATGAGTGTTGGGTGTTACAGAGTAGGTACATAAAGGGTTGCTGAGTGCTCGTGTAACTGAAAATAAACTGTGGTAAGTTATACCGGTGGAGTTTAGAGACGGCAGGCGGCGTGGCGGTCGCCGGCCACTAACCCTCAGTTTACGAGCACGCAGCACAAAGGTACATTAGCGAAACAACAGGAACTCGCGGCTCGTGAGTGCGCCTCTAAGCCGCCGGAGCCCTGGGCCGCCGCCCGCCACTTTATGATTTATGACCAGTTAATGCAAATCTATAGTTCGAAAGCCGAGGTTCAGTTTCTATGTCGCGTCGTGGAAGGGCGTGCGCGAGCGCAGGCTCGGTGCTGTTTGACGTTAACACTACGTCCGCATACCCGCTTACTCGATTCAATTTTCTAACCTAATAAAATTGCCTACACATTCATTCGTCACGGTCGGCTCATGACTTGTTAATTGCTATAATGTGATTTGAAAATAGAATAAACACACGTCACCCGTGAACTTTTGATTTATGGTTAAAAGTTCCCTCAATCACCTACTTACCTCTCGAGATAATTGCAGATAAATATGTAGTACATGACACGCGGCTCTCTACTCGAGACAGATAAGCATTAAATACACAAACATTAGATAGATAATGAGCCCTGATAGCTTCGTAATAAAACTCTATGTAGTCTCGACACTACCTAATAAACATAATACATACATTTACAAGTATACGTAGTATATCGCTTCCCGGCAAAAAAAGTGTCAGAATACAAAAATGACTGTTTCGAGAAAATGCAACTTTA
This sequence comes from Mythimna loreyi, assembly GCA_029852875.1. Taxonomy (NCBI): domain Eukaryota; kingdom Metazoa; phylum Arthropoda; class Insecta; order Lepidoptera; family Noctuidae; genus Mythimna; species Mythimna loreyi. Next base: position 11,209,540 of record CM056786.1, read on the forward strand.
ATAGTTTTTTGTTCATCTAGACGTCAATAATTTAAAAACTATAATAGTCAGATAGCTGAAATTTGGAGTGTATATAGATTATTTATATGTTTATTAAAGGGCTTTAAGTTTAATAGCAAAATTTAATTTTTTTTTAACAAACCTTTAAGAAACTTTTAATTTGATGTATATTATGACTCCTTTTTCGGTTAAAATTTCTGTGGTTTAAAAAATAATACACATTATAATGTATGTAATCACCATTACTTTTATTATTAAAAGTCTTGAATATTAATCAAAAATAAAGAAAAAGTAACTTAATTATAAACTTCGCATTAACATGAAATAAAAACATCAAAAGATAACTTCTTAATCATAAATTACTAGTTTTGGCCTAATTAACAATCAGTCTTAATGCACTCGTTGGCAGATAAAAATATAAAAAATAATCTTAAAACTGAAATTATTTTTCTTAAACAAAATTATCTTTCTTTCTTTGTCTTTAACACTGTCATCACTGTCTTCGAAATAAACATTTTCTATATCTGATATTGTATTTCCACCTAAAACAATGTACAATTTAAATATCTGTTCAATATTAACAAACCTGTACAAAAAGGTTCTCTTATATCCTCAATAATAACTGGACTTATGCACTGCGTATTCATTATGTTTTGATCTTCAGTTTCGTACTGCTTATTTTCACATTTTTTCGAAGTAGATATTATGTCGAGATCTGAAAAACAAAATAAATAAGTATCCTTGGACAACTGACATACAGCCGTCTAATTCCGTACTGTATTATGGTAATCAAGCTGATAAAAATACATAAAAGCAAAGTAATCCGGGAATCGAACCTAAGACCCCAATGTCATGGTCCGGTACATAAACCACTAGAACATCGGGGCGTTACATTACATTTATTTATATTAAACTATATTATAAAACACTTACCTTGCATTAAAACATCATCGTCTTTCAAACCATTTTGATTACAAATATTTTGTTTGTTAAATTTCTCGCTAGCCAGTCGTATTATCAATGCTGCCCGACTATTATTATTCATATTGATCCTAAAAAAATAAACAATTAGTAAGACTTGTACTATTAAGTAAATAAAACAGACAACATGGCGTTAAGATTTAGTTTAATTTTAATACAGAAAAAAGACCGAACACAACTTACAACTCGTTACTATTATAAAAGTTTACAACAAAAAACGACATTACATTTGTGTTGCGTTTTTATAAATACTCTTAAATCGCGTTTATGAATCAGAAACAGTAAAAAAAGAGACACTTTACAAGTTATGTCCGTTTTTTGTATATTATCTGGCAATATTTACAATGCTTTTTCGTCAACAATACAGTCATAACACAGATTGTGCCGCCTTTTTAAGTAACAATTCTAATATTTAAACATAAAACTTACCGATAAAAAGTCACATCACACGTTAAAACACTTTTCTGGCGACACACTACACGTCTAGTCTGTATTAACACAAATGTGACACTGTTCACGCCGGTGTTCGGAGCGAAATGGCTCCGTGAAAAAGAGAACTTCGTGCCATCTTGCGGTAACCGTGCACAACATAATAACGACATTTTTTCAGCCGGACAAATGAAATACGCGCTATTTAATGCTGTGATAATGTCATTTTGTACCTAATATGTGTTGTGACACTTTTCTTGCCGGGAGGCGATATGTCTTCGGTAAGTTCCAATTAACATCTATTGCCGTGCTTAATATTATTAACTTTCTTTGATAATAATTTGACACTGAACATACGAAACAAATGTAAAAAGATAAAATTAATTTAAGGGATTACTGGTCGTTTAACCCAGACGCTGCGCTCTTACCAAAGAATTTTGCCGTTTCAGAATTATTTCAGGTGACAGAAAACCACTCAATAGACGTAAGTACCAACTTCTTGTAACGTGAAAAGTTTAAGGAGTCCACTCCTTATCTAGTATAAAAAAAAACCTCCTAAATGTGAACTATATATATTGAGATACATTTTGGATCGCAAGAATACAAACAAAACATGAAGCTAGTCGTTTTTTGTTTCGTGCTACAACAGCAGAACTAATTTGAATTTTTCCCCCAAAACAACGAAAAACTTTTCACACTAAGCCACGCTTCAGTTTTATGCATCGAAATTTACTCACTGCTACATAGTTGCCCTAATCAACTTGCAACTCTGTTCAATTTATTAATAAAGATAACAAACAACATTGTTAAGATGTTTAAAAATGTGTCGTGCCTCATTCAAGTCCAATTATGCCACAGTTCCATTTGAAACTAATTGTATTTGTCGCACTTAAAATACTGATGAGCAATACCAATAATTTCACTTACCGAAATGGTGTCATAGATGCCGTTCTGTTCGGAGCGTAGGGTAACGGTCGCGGTGGCGGGCGGCGCGGCGGGCGGCGCCGCAAGCGGAGCGGGCAGCGAGCGCGACGGCGTGGGCGACAGCGGCAGCGGGTCGCCATTGCGCGTCCACGTGCGGTGGATCTGCCAGCTCGTGTCTGAGAAGCGTGCTCGGTCCTGTTGGGAAAAGTATTCAATACATCAGGTACAAAAGCTTCAATAAATGAAAATAATTTTGAAATCCTACGGAATCGCAATTGGACTCGTGCATGATTTTTTTAGTGGATATTGGATTTTTACTCGTGGCGCTTTGTTCCGTTCTCGGAAAAAAGTTTTCATGGAAACTGAATGAATAGTGATTGAATATTTTAATAACATTTCCACAAACTTCAAATGAAAAAAAAAACTTTATTTTCAAACTATTAGTTGCACAAATTAGCTTTTGGCTAACTCCAACTTCAGATCTAAGTTTGAGTATTTTCGTGCTTATGATACTGACCAGCACAGATGCCGCTTAGCTAACATAGGCGCCGTGTAACAGCGTAGAAGCGGCGTAGCAGCTCGTAGCCGCTACGTAGCAGTTTATGAACGTCGTAGTAGCGTAGAAGCGGCGTAGCAATTGTAGCCGCCACAGAGTAGCTTATAAACTGCGTAGCAGCAAAGACGTGGCGCAGTAGCGCCAACATAGTAGCGGCAATGCCGCGTAGAGATGCGGTCTTACTCTATTGTATAGGCTACTCCGCCGTGCTAATACCACAACGTATAAAAACGAGTTTATTCTTCAGATTCATTTGATAAAAGCCTATGCTGAAGCAACCTCCAGTGTGAAAGAAAGCACTATTCATTCGATTTGAAATAAGAGTTTAGACACGCTAGCACGCGAAGTCGTGGTATTGTCACAAGCCGTGTTCGTTAACAATAGCTTTCAAATCCGGGTTGAAGACCAAACCATAACCGCTACTGTTGCAATTCTATTCAATCTTTAGATATGCTTAATTTTATTTAGACGTTTCTTATTCGTTTAGAAAAGCCAATTATAAAAAAGCTATCAGAATCGTTGCGGAATTAGTCGTGGAGCCAGGATCCAAGCATTATAGTTTTTCAACTGAATACGGATTAGAATATTAATTATTTAGACCCAGAAAACTAACGGTGCTAGGCAAACGTACCCAAAGGTCAAACCGTTCAAGATTCACAATGAAATAAATAAACACGAATATTTTAAGTGCCTCTCAGGAATAAAATTACAGTGTATGAAAATGCCACAAAATTACAAGTCAAGAAGCTAATCACAGAGAGATTGTTTCGTTGCGTCAGCCGCTGTGATTAAGTCGTAACATTCGTAAGCAAAGGTCGGTGCATAATAGGATTGGCTTTATTATATTTACTGATTGGTTCCGCAGCTACTATGAGCGCTGCGTATTCCAGTCACGTCTGAGGTTTCTCAGCTGGACATCTTTGTAATACAAACCGCACTGGAACAGGATATTGGCTATAACAAACTTAAAAGGCGCTAGACACGTCCCTAGGTAACCCCATGACACACTACTGAAACAGTATAGAACCTCTAACTGTCTGCCTTAATTTCTCTCGGACAGTTTTTATGTAACACAAGAGCCATTAGAGCTACTATTAATCCAGGTTATATATACAAATAGTCCAACATACATAGGTAATCACTACACGCGTGTTGGTTTAATAGTACGGTTACAGATCGATTGATTTATACACCAAATGTTACAAGACCCCCATCCACTTAATTGGGGTGAAATTGAATAATGATTGGTTGATAACTTCCAGTGCCTTTTACTCCCAAGCGAAATTACCCAGAATATTGATAAATTGCTTAAAGGCAGTATTTAAAACTCCCTTTTAAAAATTTGAAAATTACATTCATCACGAAACAATATTTTATGTAGGCGACGTTAAAATTTATGTTTGAGTTGTTTTTACCACGTAAACAGAGCGTTAAATAATATGTTTGTAACAAGTGACAAGTCGTGCTCGGCGCGTTTATATGCATTTGTAAAGTGAATCCGTCGTGAGCTGCGTTCGACATGCGCGATATAAAAATAACCGGCGAGCAGATACACGAATGGCGCTGTTTTGTAACAGCCACAAACAATGTGTAATTTATAAGAAGCTATAAATTGCTAGAATTTCAAAAGCCCTGCTCTACATTGTGTGAAAATAGCACATCGGATTAACTAGCGGCGAGATAAGATAGCGAGCATCCAACGTGAGATGATGCGAGTGTTGTCAGTGCAGCGCGGCCACGCCGGCCCGTGTTCCCGGCCAGCAGAGGGCGTGGGCGCATGCACTTAACATTTCGTTACCACTTTCAACACGTATCAACTGGATAAGCCAACTACAGAATTAATAAAGTTATCCACGCTTCCAGTTAACCTCTCACACTATCCTTAATACAACTAGGTAGGAACATACATTTTTCATCCAACTCGGTAACCTCATTTTGTAGGTGAATCTTTACTTTTGGTGTAAGCAATGAGAACGGTGGTAGTGCCTACCTTTTCTTAATCCACTTATCTACCATAATCGTTATCATTAATACATTATGTATCATAATAGCATTCTGTAGATAATTCCATTAATTCATTGATAGTAGCGTAGGTAAATATTGCATATAATAAGGAAACTTTAAGGCGTGAAATATCACTGGCTATTAGCCAAATTACAAATGTATTTTTAAATTAAATAATTTGGTTTTGTTATTAATAGCTATTAACAGATGTTTGGATGAATGTGTTTCTACTGCCTTGGCATTACCGAGTATTGGTACACACAAATGTACAAATGTTGACTCGACTTCTTTCTTCGGAGAAATCGTGAGTGCGCTGTACCTACGTGGGTATTAGAAATTGTTAAAAATTCTAAATGACGCTGCGCCCACGCTTACAGTGAATAGGAAGTAGGCTGCACATTGATTGATTGTGGCAAACAACTAACATTGTTTCTTTGTAAACTTGTTAGAAAATGTAAACAGTAACATTCTTCCAAATATATTCTGCGAAACAACCGATGGGCATTATTTATTGAAATGATTTCCAGCTTCATATTGAAAATTCCACAGTTAGTTAACCGACTGTTGACTGAAACAAACCACGAACACTGTTTTTTTGTTAACTTGCTAGAATGTGTAAACAATAACATTCTGCCTAATAAATTCTGTGAAATAATCGATAATAATTTACTTATTGAAAAGATTTCCAGTTCTATATTGAACATTCCACAGCACCTACGTACGTACATATCTACTTATTCATTGGGTTCAGCGTTTGATTAAATTCTCCTCAAGATGAATTTCCAAATATATGCTCCAAATTCCAATTTCCTTAATATTGAATTCTTTTTAATATAAAAGACATTTCTGTAAGAGGAAAAAGACTAAAATGCCTACTGTGCTGATTAATAGGTACTAGTTATTTCTTTAAAGTCGGTCTCATTCATATTATAGTTGTATCGGTCTACTTTCCAGGGTCACAAATAGAACCGCAGGAATTCCGAACTGGAACAAACAAGAGTCGTTAATCAATCAACGTGAATTATTAATTAGTCATAGTTCTGTCCGTGTATTTCTAGCGACTGCGCCATAATATTTTATATGTCTTTCCACAATAGGACAAGAATAAGAACATACCTATTCTTGTACAATACAAAATAATATTTTAGTTAGACAATAATGTCCACATTTAATTATAGTAATAGCTATATAACTCATGAAACTTCGTATACTACGTGATTATTATCTTGTTACAGACATACCTATTAAAGTCTCAAATATCTTCAATTAATTATTTAATCATAAACAAAACCAACGAAACTTGAAGAACCAAATACACTTGAAGTTGAAAAAAAATCGCATTCTATCTAATTAAAATTTCAAATTAGGCTAAATGGGACTAAATTAAAATAACCGCGCCATATTTGAGGAAAAACAGTAAGAAAAAGATAATCATTTTAAAACCTAACTTTGTAGGTAGGTGCTTAAACACTGAATAAAGGATGTAAGTAATGGAATGCCCACTTGTAATCAGTCTGGACATAAAATTAATTCGTGTAGGTAAAACAACATTGGACTGCATAATCTCCTGGCCCGCATTTCAGCGCAGCGTTTCCGCTCCGTCACAAACCCATTACATTAAAATAGGAATACAAACTACAAACTCGTTATTAGTGCGATACCAATGCAAGTTGATCACGTAACATACAGAGGCCAAGGACAAATGGCCGCAGCACATTAGCAGTGCGATTGCGCGCGCTGATTGCGACTACAGACACACCAGCTCGCCGCGTTTCTCCGCTTCCTTTATCCCGTCATGCCATCTACGGCCTTTAAGTTTAACTACTACAGGTCAGACAAAACCTCATTAAGGCCTTACAGCTCGTTGCCCGTGTCAATCGTGTACAATAGCTAGTACTTCAGGGGCCGAACCATGACGTGTAAAATGTCAAGCATGCGACTGCGAAAGAGAGGTATTGGAGCTATATATACTCTATAAAGTTCTATCCCCTTTAACAGTTCAGTTCAGGTCGACAAATTGATCGCGTTAAGAGCTCGTGGTAGGGCCTCAGTTCTCCAGTGTCCAGCATTATGTTTCCAAGTGCCCATGACTTGTGCTTTATTAACGTTTGGCATTGGCGTTTGACGAGCAGATTTAAACATCTGTATAAATAGCTTTAAGAGTAACGGTCGTCATAGTGAGATCATAAATGCCTATTAGGTTCACCATTAGCATTACAAAGATCTGAGATAACGCGAAGCGAAAAACATTCGTCAGTTTTTGGTTTAAATTGAAAGAAGGTTGCGAAAATGTATATACATTTTTTTTTTTAATTTTGTTTATGAGTCGCTGACTGCGCTCTAGAGTTCGCAAAAAACTCGGCGTCTGTGGTTACTAGGTATATAATTAACAAAGACGTAGGTATCATTGTGGAATTCTTGACCGTGACTTAATAGTCTGTGTCTGATGATGATTGATGGGTGTATTCACAACTTGATCGAAGACGCTAACGTAAATATCATTAGATAAAAGAGGCCTCTATCTTAAGCCAGGCTCGATAACTGTGTTAAATTTATATTATTTAGTTTACGTATCATGTACTGGCTAGTTTGAAGTGGAGAGCGGACGCTAGAAGCCATATATATTTTCGATTTCGCAGAATTGAATCGCGCAAGTGGCTAAACTCGGGGAGCACTGCGACGCGGCCTCCGTTGATAAGATAACCTTGCCTTTCAATTTGCTTAGCTAACGCGTACCTACTTGTGGTACTTAAAAACACGCTTATCAATTATAGCCACGTTATGTGAAACCGTCTTATTAAAAAAAAAAAATTATAACAAACGCGATGGGTTTCTACAAAACTTCCGGTCCACTATCGTTATCAACAAACAACGACGCTCTATTAGAATGAAGGTAAAATGTTTACATTAGTCTTAATGAAGTTTGGTGTCATCTATTAAATTACTGTACAAGGATGCTGGCTGTCAGTAATGATGTCAGCCCAGCTGTTAGAGTAGTGTAGTATCTATATGAACGCGAATACTTAGTGATATCTACAAGATGTAGAGGCATGAGACATGGGACTATTAAGTACCTCGTGTTCAAAGGGATCGTCTGTACGGGGAACAGGTTTCTGTTTATCTGCGCTGAACGACAACCTCCTCTTGAACAACTTCATCATGGCGCAGTGGACGCCGGGGTGCTGGTAGTCACTGCGCGTGTCCGACGCGTTACTAACTCATTACGAGTCAACTGCTGACCGTAACTTAAGACTTGCTTTTTTCACTAACACCAAAATTATTCTAACAAATTCCCTTTGAATATACAAAGAAAATAGTGATCACTGCAACACTTGGCCTAGTTAGCCGCGATTTTTTTGAAAAACCGCGTAAACTGGCAATTTTCGCGCCATGTAGAGCGCTCGGATAGCAAGAGTGTTCGTGGTGGGCAGCACTGGCGTCAGCGGCGCATGTCCGTGCGGTGCGGCCGGGTCGCGCGCGCGTGGCGCACTGGTCCGCCGCACGCCGCACGCCGCGCGCCCGCCGTCACCTTCACACCGTGACACACGTGTGAACCCGCCCCCCAATGTTTACACATTTATCTTCATCACCATCCTTTCATAAATCAAAGATCACAATACCACCTTGCGTGATAAAATTCCCAAAAATGCTACAAAATCTTATGGAAAGACAGCTATTTGTATAAATACAAATGTACATAATTTTTTATCGTAAACTGACCTACAAACTCCTAAGGTAAAGTAATGATGATACATTCAGAGCATGTACTACTTATATCAAATTTCAATTTCAACACGAAGGGAATGCCTAGCGCATGAAATGGAGAAGCAGCATCCGTGGTTGCCATAAACAATACTAAAATAGGAACGGTTAAGCTTGCTGTGTTTGACAGATGTCAATTACATGAAACGTAGGTACCCACCCGTTCTCCGGGCACTATAATAATTGTATATTTACATGCAAGTGGGCAAACTTTGTCATTGCAGCCAAAGTGGAATATAAGTCCGAGTTGAAAACGAGGTCGTTTAAAGCTAAGACACTAAAATGAAAATTGTGTAGATTACAAACGACGTTTTTCAACACACTTAAAGATGAAGAGAAAACTTCATAAACATAATATTAGTTCCAACCAATTGCGAAGAGTTACAATAAAAACAAATTATTTATGGTTGCCGGCGCACTTTTCCGCATTAGTGTGAAATATTCGTTCGCAGGATTTCAATGCTAAAAATTGTTGGGGTAGTAGCGAATTTTCGAATAAGTTTGTCAAACCTTAAAAAGATTGGACGAATTAACCTCAGATATTATTTAAATATATTATACAATCGTACCTATTATTTATTTAAAAAAATATCCTATGTTATTTGTAAAGAAATATGTACATTTGAGAACCATCGTCTCGGTTGGGACGCTAATGCCTAATGCTTCACGCGTCACTTGTGTTTAAACAAAAGGCTATAGCTCCACAAATCAAGCATAAAACATTCATTTAGAAATTATTAAAATAGTCTCAGGGCACTTTCTGTGGGAACATTTAAAAGAGTTACCTTGGCTGACTGCAAAGGGTAAATGGAGGGACACAAATGAGGTTTATATAGTAAAAATTCTACGCCCTCTCACTCCACCCTGGAACGAACATTAGGCGATTTCCCTCCTACTCAGAGGTGGGTAAATAGTGCAATGTGTTGATTTCCCTAATGGCTTATAATATACATAGGTAAGTATGTGATACCCACCTGGTTTAATATGTTAAGAATGGCAGGTTTGATACCGAACCTCTTGGTAGGCTTCGCTATCAAGCGGTGTTTACTTAGAAAAGGGATATCAAGGTTATAGAAGTCAAAGAACAGCGTCTTATCAATCAGGTCATATCGTAAAGGCTTTACAGAATCCATATTGATAATTTTAACTTTAATTCAACGTATAAACATTAGCAATAAGAAACGTTATAGCTACCACAAATACGGATACGTTTACAAGCAATAATTTAGGAATACGCTTCTAATTGACATTTAGTGAAGCTGGAGATATTTCATTATGAACGGAAAATAATACTGAATTGATTTCAAGAGACCCAGAGCGAGTCGGCAATTTATTTCACTTTATATTTAACTACTGCAATAACAGCTAAAACGATTTCAAATTGGATTCCTTAATGTAAAATTTGTTTAACTTTGAAATATCGAAAGCGCTTTGCCCTTCCCACCCCTTGTTGCTATACAATGATGAACAATTTTCTCTGAACGTCGCCGCGGTGCCGTCGTTTATTTGTCAAATGGTTCTTGTCAGAAGAGCACAACGATATGAAAGAATTCTTTTTGATCAAACATTTTTTTTATTTCCTTGACCACTTAGAACTGAAATATAGCGAATTTAACTTCCTCCCCTTAAGTTATAGATTAAATAAAAGATCTTCCTTCAGCATATTGCAGTAGTCTACACCGCACTTATAATTATAATTAACACCACATATTGCGTCATTTATTCTTATATCCACACATTAGTATGCAAGGTTGCTATCTCATACATAAAATACATACAAATTAGCATAGATCTTGAAAATAAAGTTGTACGCTGTATGGAATTCCTATAGCTTAACGTTATTTCGTCCTAACTTGAAACGTAACTGTTCTCATGACCTCATGTATACTTAATCCTAAAAAATGTAGCTTTGCTGTCCGTTGGTGTTTGTACAAAAATCAAACAGGAAAAGGAATGTAGAGCCCGGAATGTAGCGCTCACGTGAACCTGTCAGTGTTTAACTTGTCATTAGCGCTCTCTAAATCCTTCCTGGACTTAGCTGGAGCCATGAGAAACTATTTCATCTTCCATTCATGATCACAGCTACGTCAGCTAGAGTCGGTAAAAGCATTAGATGATTAAACACATAAATAATTTAGATATTGTTAGCGTCCTGACCTTCACAAACGGAACTAATATCTACTGTTCCTAGTACTTAATACATGTTAATTATATTTCTTGCTATTCCAGTTCGCGTAATAATATTCTCTAACAAAGCTACTCATAGCAATAGCAGCAGCTCCACATATCCCCAATACCGAAAATTTGCCAAATGGCGTGAAAATGAAGTGGATGGCGGCGCGGGCGTGCGCCACGTTCTGACCCGCGCTGTCGACGTCAATCGTGCCACTTTCTTGTTCACGTCTCATAATCATAATGGGAAGTAATATCAGCAATTTCTGCTCCAAAGAGGCCCTTATATCAACCATATCTCGCAGCTCATATCGATTCAGCGCTGAATATGCAAAAGTTAATGATCGAACTCTTTGAAGATGCCTCCCGAAATAATTATAGCGAATTCATTTATACTTCGTGTTTCCAGCAATTATCGGTTAAACGCACCATACACGGTTCCATTTAACATCACACGCGATATGATTTTTATATCATTACAGTTATAAAATTTCAATAGTGCAGATAAGATATTTTTACGTTAATAGCGTCGTTAAAAATAAGGAATCTGTTTACAGATAAGGAGATGCGCAGTTCATTAAGGAGGTGCGGTAAATCAAAAAAGTTTCTTGTTACGAGGTGGGTACTTTAGCACTTACAGAGTTTTGTACTTGCGCCAATATCTGCGCGGTATTGGCGGAGTCGCTCAGCTCCACGGCTCCGGCCACCTGAAACAAACAAACAGATCTCAGCTACATTAAGTGGGTCAATTGTTCACGAGGGACAGACTCCGCGCGGACCATCACGAATGGCCGTACTCCGTATTTCATTTGTATTGTGCCTTGCAATTGGGGGAGAACAATACAGAAAGATATTACCAATTTTAGAATATTCTACTTAATCACTTCCGCGAACGTGATTGTGTAACGCAAAAAAAATATCCTGTTTTTGTATAACCGAAAGTTAAGTCACGTAAATAAAAACCATGACATTGTAGCGAGGCCGAATGAATTCGGAACGAGATCTGCATTCCATCTGAAGTACGCAGTCGTAGTTATAACTCCTAGGCGATAGAAAGAGCTGCCTCCGGCCGAGGCAAGCCGCAGGGCGCAGCGACCTTGTGCCACTACGCTACGTATTCGCGACTTGGTCTCGGACTCACCTTGCCAAAACGTTACGTGCCACTGCAGTGTAATAAATTATTATACCTGGTGGGTTCGATTCATGTACCCAGCTTTTATTTGTACGGATGGTGTATCAAGTTCTTACTCACTAGTATCTTTGTGAGCTTATTTGAGAAATATGTTCTTCGATTTTTTGTTTTCTTGTCGTTTCTTGAAAATGTGATCTAATGATTATTGATTAAAGGTTTATTTGGGTCGAATGTTCTTTTAATACATCTCATAAAATGCCTGTTACTAAAATGCATGGAACACGGTACGGGAAATCCGCTTGTACTTCGTTGTATCCTATTATACTTTGTAGGGTATCCCTTTTTACAAAACAAAAGGGGTGCCAACAAGATGCCTTCTTAAAGTGATAAAAAACAAACAACCTTTATTAAAATGGGTTCCGATCCATTTACAATGTTTCCTTTTTCGAATCGTACTTTTGCAACTTAATTTACGCGATAAGGGTAGAGGAACAAAAACCAGTCGGGTGCGAAAAGTCGGGACAACACCCCTCCAATAAAATACCGTTAAATGGAATGAGATAAGAAAAGTTGGCTTTAGAGAACAATGGTAGTTACAAGTCAGTGAAAATGTTATCTATTAACCAATTTCTCAAATGAAGAGAAAGTGGTAAATAGTTCATAAATGGACGTAAAAGTGGATTTTCGTGTATTCGTGTGAAGGTGCATGCGAATCAAGCTGCCCCGAGGGGGTAATTTGGTGGTATTGTCTGGTGTGGCGATATCTCTGCATTGAAGTGCATTGGTCACGGGACTGTGCATTGTGGAGATATAGCGTAATGTTTCTTGATACATATCACCTGTGTACCTCGTAATGAAATTCGTTATGCCATTTGTTAGTTCTCTTCTAGCTCAGTAACCTTTCAGTAGGTATGTTTCATGCCTGCCTATCAAAATATATCAATAGAGAATAAGTTTGACCGCAACAAAGCTTTTGTAATATCGCCCAGGGCATCCATTACCACGAATATTGAGAGAATCTCACATTCTTCGGAGCTCTTGATAACCGTAGAACATTTGGTGCTAGATATCTGTAAATGGCCTACTTTGGGCTTGGCAATGGCAATAAGCTCTAAAGCGTCGTTACGTTCGACATGATTTTAGCTATTAAACTTTATTTTACGATTAAACCTTTAATATGCCTAGAGTAAGAGCTTCCATAGCATTTTTATTTTAACACGTTCTTAAGTAGGTAACTTCAATTTTTTAGGAAAAGCTGCAATAAAATAATAACAAAATATATTAAAATAGGTATTACTGGCCAGCACCGCCTGGCTTTGAAGGGGTGCAAGATAAAAACAGTCCTATCCTGTTTATTGCTCTTCCTATTTGCAAAAACCGTATCAAAATGTGTTATGTGGTTTAGGAGGTTTTACAGATAAACAAACAGACACGGAAAACGAATTTATTTTATGTCATCACACTAATATTATAGTCTGACACTGTTCCCCGATCCGCCCAAGAGCGGGATTCGTCATTAGATGAATTTTACCTACCATAAAAAAGTCTATAGTTTGGGCGAGTATGTTTTATGATAACATAAACAGGAGTGTAAATTTCTATTACAAAATAGAGAATAAATATACATAATACAAACCGATAGTTTATAATATAGGAAGAGAGTTCATCATAATTTTCATAATAATTCTGTAATTGTTTTCCGTGAAAACACAAGCACGTTTAAACCACGTAAGACCCCGGAGACTAATGATATAATGATGGATGGCACGGTGAAACCTTCATGTAACACTTAATAATTCATAAAGTAGGCAGAGAAATCCTCGCGTCCACGCAAAATTACAGGGGTGCCAAGTCTGCCAACTTGACAACACAATCTTGTCGACTGCATGCCGCCGACGCAATTATAAAACTCATCTCCGAAAGTGTTGACGCATTCTTTGACCAAAGAATGAAGAAACGATAACTGTGAAGACCTCAAAGAAGCCGACAACTCCATAACAGCAATATTAACTTCAATATTTTGTGTCGTTTTTCATAATTGTTCCCTTGTATGTCTGATAACTCGTTTGTTTCATCGTGTATGTAAAATGCATCATTTAAATGAATTTGAAACCAATTTTTGATCAATGAAGCATCGTAGTATCTATTTTTTCGTTTGTTTAAGTTTTTTACTATATTTTTTAATGTATGATCATCGATTTCTCAGTCAGTTGTGAAGTGATTTTGACAATATGAATATTTTTATTTAAAAAAAAAACCACTTATTTGTAGTCTACACTAATCTACACTAATATAATAAAGAGGTAAAGTTTGTTTTTTTGTTTTTTTGTTTTTTTGTTTTTTTGTTTGTAGGGGGTAATCTCTGGAACTACTGGTCCGATTGGAAAAATTTTAGCAACAATAGAAAGCTGCTTTACTCCTGAGTGACATAGGCTATATTTTATGTACGCGGGCGAAGCTGCGGGCAAAAGCTAGTGTTTTATATGCCAAAAAAGTTTGATTTCGGAAGTCAGTAAATAACGAAGAAACAAACTATTACTTATACATAGAAACACCGATTACCAAAATTGAAGTTACATTGCACTATTTTTAGTGTTTTACATTGTAGGCGGTTGTTTCTTTTTTAAATAGTTTTTCTTACGTATTAACTTTTATAAGTAGGTCACAGAAAATCAAACGTGATCTATTTGTCTTTGTTCAAATAGTGGGTAGATCCCTCCTACCAATAAAAGTTACTGGTTTCCGAAAACAATATAACGATATGTGGTCGTAGTCTGCTGATAGCTGAACTTTTATTACTCTTTCATACGATAACTTATTAATTGATTCCTAGAATTTACAGTTATTTCATCGTTTATTACCGTTATGTAACAACATAGCTATTTATTATATGTTACAACAAGAGAACTGCCGCAAAAATACATTTATTATTTGTATTGCCTGCACGCAGTAGTTCTGGGTCTTGGTGTCTTAAAAATGTGAATTCATATTTATAAAAGCACACACGACGCAGGAGTAATAAGGGGCGAAGTTTTATTAAAAAAAGTAATCTCAGCTTTTAAAGTAAACGTCCCACTCTGTTCTCGATACGAACGCTTCCGGACTTTAAATAGCTTTTGACCCTTTCTCTAGTTACGATAAGGTTAATTTCCTCGCGCCAGTGTCGGCCGGCGAGCCCACCGCCATTACTTTCCATTAGCTTAGGAAATTCATCACATATGCGGTAAATAACGGGGAAGGAGGACACAGCTCTGCGTAACTTATAACAGGCCATCGGTCACCTTCACCGGCATTTTTCACTCAGGTAACTAATGAGATTCTTTTTCAACTGACGTCCGCATTCATCACCTGGCATTGTTCTACGCTCTTACGTGTGAAATTAACAAACCATCTTGTACCATAACATAGGTAGAGGTACAATAAAATATCTGTTTGAACATATGAAGAGATTCGTTAAATAGATGGTGCGAAAGAAAAACTTATTGAAAGGTTTTATATATCCATTTAATTAGGGCACGATTGTTATGAAAGTGTTTACAGGTGTAAGACGATAAAGTCGAAAGTTATCTGTCTGACTATCTCCGTTTTGACAAAGAACATAATAAACTGGCAACGTGTAAGATGCACTCCTATGCCGTATGTTAACCACTTCACATGCCGCAATGCCGTAAAAATAAACCTTATAGCACTCCCCGTCCCACAGGAGACGTTCGACCCGGATTGTGTTGCTTGATCGACTCCAGAACCTCACTTACCTATGTTTATGAGGTCGATCAGGAAATGGCGAAGCTATAAATGCTCTAATACAGTTTATTTTCATTTGAAATTCTCAGATGTTCTGTGGTTACGCATCGCCATTCAAAATTAGACGCCTATCGACGAATGACGAATCAAAGAGTTTCCCATCAATAAGACTGCGGTTTGTAAAGGGAAAGGGAACCAGAGCCTTTGATGTGACTTTATGTAACGTATACCTACCAACATCAATTCGTCCAGCAAATTTTATTGCACGTTTGTCAGATACAAGATAACTTCGGTATGCAAAAACATTCAGAGAAGAACATTTTGAACATAAAATAAAGAGAAAAGTTTTTTGGGAATGTATAACCAAAAACAAAATAACATCAGTCACGCAATCGGTATTAATAGCAGGCTATAATTTGGAGTGTTCAGTGGTGGGCAGCGTGCAACGTGCAAGGGTGTCCTATTACCGGCGAGTGTCAGTAAAGCCGCAATTTGTAAGCACGCTGTTATTAATTACGAGGCTCGGTGGTCCTGTCTCAGGGGTCCGGCCGCCGCTCGCGGACTCTTCTGACAAACCAATTTCGAAACATGTTTACGGACTCTCTTGTGAATTTACCTGAATATATTGTTTTTTGGCTGTCAAAACGTTGTACCTTCATCAACAGGTTTGATAAACACGAAAAGAATTTAATTAACTTTATGGGTGGTGGCAATCTAATTTCTTTTATTGTGATTACTTTTGAGCAGAAATCATGTTTCTTCAAGATTTAAACCCGTATTCCCGTTTCGTAACCTGCAGTTTACATAATTTTTCATTTTTATGGTATGTTTTCAATTGTTTCGCATTTCTGTCGCAACACTTCAAATTACGTTAAAGTCTTCCTTATAAGGTGAGCCAGTGACGTTAAGTGTAATTTAAGGCACAATTTAAAGGGAAATGCTTGAGATTAAATAAGTGTTTAAGTTGTTTGCGTGCGCTGACCTACACGTGGACGTCTCAATCCGATGAGATGACATCGACTGTCTCTACAAATTAAGGTGTAACTCGTAACGGAACACAAACTGAGGCCAACTTTCATACGTCCACTTGATATGCGATAAATTGTGAAGGGCTTTACAAAAATATTTGGGTGAAAATAAAATAATGCAATACCGTACTTTGTCATTAGATATCAAGAATCTCAAGACAATAAAGAATATCTGACATGAAACATCGTCCTACTCGAGTTGAGCTGATCTCTTTCTTCGGGTCATTACGCCCACAATCTATGCAATTCTACATTATGAGAGCCGTAAACTTTAGTCATGGGAATTGTAAGCATACCTACTTTTACGAAATACTATGTAATTCCATTGTCATTTACGTTGTTACACTATTTGGTCGCATTTGTGCCGCTCTGTTGCATCGCCTAATGTTTCACGAACCTCATCAAAGTGAGTAGAGTAGATTACCTTGCTACATAACTATAATAATCTACATACTCTAGTTTAACATCTTTGAGTGATTACATAACTGTGTTGGAATTATTTTCGCATTAGCATGATCTTAATATTAAATTATCATGTCATGAATATTTTCCGATAACATCTATTTTCCAGTCGTGTTTCGCATAAAACCCACGATTATAAAATTAAAAATAAATTTAATTTAATTAGGTACGTTCTCCTTCTTAGCGTGTTGGTGGCAAATATGGTAAATTAAATTCCTGGGCTGGACTAGTATTCGGCTACCGTAATACCTTCTGCTAATGCTACCATATTTACATAGAGAAACGTAAGACATGGCCTGCATAGAAACATCTCATAAACACTGACTGGCAATGGCAAATGTGTCTATTATTTTAGAGGCATCCACAGAAGCAGCGTGTAAAGTCCGTAAACCTCCATTGAAAAGGGAGGATCCTCCGACCAGAAGGATGTTATCCCATCCGAGAAGTACTCGATAGTTAAATTCGGGCCTTTGTGTATATTCTAATGAGAACTTTAATAATAGGAATTTGGATTTTAATGCACGAAATCGCTATATTAGGCTGCCTTCAAATTAGCCGCAATGTGTCGCGCGACAACCGTGCGGTTGCAGCGCGACTACCGCGCTGCTTTGTATTTTTCATATAAATAAAAACGTGCGGCTGTCGCGGTGCGTTGTTTTTTTATATAAATAAATTTCACGCAACAGTAGCACGACTAGACCTAGACAGTGCTGTCGCGCGACTAGTTTGAAGGCGCTCTTATTCCACAGATTATTACAGTCTAGTACAGAGAGTTGCAATATGTGTAAATTAAATTGTCTATTCTAACCATAAATAATATAACACGTAAAAAAAGTAACTTTTTTTCAACATCATATTTGGAACGAAGCTAATGGAAAATGGAAAAATCAAAATATTTGCTTGTGCGTTGCGCTGATAGAAAGCAAGAATATTATTTTCACCATGTGATTTTTACCGATAAGAAAATATTCATAACCGAGGAACATTTTTGCAACCAAAATGATCGGTTGTATGCTCGTAGCTCCAAAGAAACCTCTCAATTGATCATCATGCGGCATCAGTAATGGTATGGTAGGGATGACCTATCACAGAGCAATCAAGGTCTATTTTAGTGGAAAAGAGGTGAAAACTTCAGCTAAAGAGTATAAAGAAAATATCTGTTATTTCTGCACACCTACCACAGTGTTGTCTTTTTTAACCCAAAGGTTGACTAGTAGAGAATGCCTTGTAGCATCAAGGAAGCATCATTTAGGTCGGCCTATGTACCACTACTGTACATGAAGTTTAAATAAATAAAGATAAGAGAATAAAGAAAGTTAGACGTACTAAAGCCTCTTTAAGATACCCTTTTTGAATTATTAGCAAAACCCTGCATCCGGGCATAAGACACTACCCAGGCTTGACTTAGGTACAGACAATGTTCAGAATTAATTAAGATTGAATATTGGTCCTCGGCTAGCTCAGACCTGAAACCTCTGGACTGTAAATTGTGATGAATGTTAGAGGACATGGCCTGTAACTACGTGACTAGAATTTGGAATCGTTAAAAAAAAACTTCACGATCTGGTTAGTGGACTACTTTTCAATGGACACGCGCATAGAGCGATAGACCCCTGGCTTGAACGCTTAGAGGCCTGTGAGACACAATTAAAAGACAATTAAATAGGTGTGCGACACCAGTGTCCCCTTACACCTGAAAAAGCTTACAAACATAAGTTTCATAAAAAAGAAAGTTAAAGATACAATTTTAACCCGCACCTTAACAGGCTTTACAATGATTGCTAACAAGAAATCGATTATAATTTTTTTTTTTATTTTAGCCGAATCACGGCTTAAACCTAATGGCGAGCAAAAAATGTGCTCGTCATAAGACGATTAGCAAACGGACACAAACGGCATGCTATGGTTAATTCAAACTATTCGAAATTCGAACCTATAGTAAAGTGACCAGTATATCTAGGCACACGGTTGAAAAAGGAACTAAACATTTTAATGTACTGTTTAACACATTAGCAGACGTTTGTAATTTCAAGTGGCGCTGTCACGATCGGTCAAGTTATACTTGTCGCCGACCACTTATGTACCTATATTCATTTCGCACGGGTTTGGTCGGAATTCATACGGTCAATGTGATTGACTGGTAGTTCCGGGTCATTCAGCGCATGCCATTAAGTACCACAGTTATAATTACGACACGAAATCTAGCTATATAAAGCGACGTGGACACTTCAGAGATAAACGTGATAAGTATCGACGGTAAAATTGATTGAACGGATCTTACTTTCGTTATCTACAAGTATGTAAGCTGAGAACTAGATACTTAAATTGCTAACTAGAAACTGACATATTCTATTTAGTTTCAAAAGTACAGAGCTTTCCAACTGTTAGCTGGTAAACTTAGTTAATTGCTGAAAATACTCAACTCACTATAATAATCACACTAACATCGTAAAAGCGAAAGTTTGTATGTAGGTATGTGTAGTAAATGTAAAGTTTGTTTAGATATACCTACCGTGTGAGAGAATATGTTTGTTACTTTTTCACGTAAAAATTACTGAACATTTTTTTACGGCCAGGATCTTATTAATTTTGATAAACCTCTGGAAATCCACAAGTATAAAAGAAACCTATATGTTTGTTTCTCCAAAAAAAAGCTGAATAAAATGGAACCTTGAATATTTACTGGTAAAATTTAAATACTTTATGAAATCACACATAGTGGGTATTATACCCACTTATCCGGGGAGTCTAAAGATATTTTTCCTAAAATATCTTTATCCTTCACGTAGGCGAAGCCACTGGTAAAAGCTAGTAAATTATACTTAAGAGTTAACAAGTATTTACAGATAATATTTTACTAGAAAATCGGTGAAGTCGGCAGTGATGAAGAAATGTAGAGAAGGTCGGTAATATTAAAGTTACGATCTTTTGTTTTCTCAACATAGAGCCATACATTTGTCTGTAAAGTCTCGTTTGATTTACGAGTATTCACCATTAAATTCTAATGGGAACATATTCCTACTTGAATACGGGGTTAAGCATAGTAGTGAGAAAGAGAGATTTTTTTCCGGAGAGATGAAAATCATCCAAGGGCGCGGAGATGTCTCTCCGCGCCCTTGGGCGAGAAGGGAGATAGTGTCAGACTTTTACTGACTAAAAACACACTCCTGTTCATTGTTTGCCTTACATATTGAGGCCAGATCTTCCTTTCAGAAACTGGTCCGTGGCACCAGTAGGCTTGGACCCTGCGGGGCGCTTACGGTTTGCTGACTACTACTTGAGGCACGCGTGGAAGAAACTGTAGGAGCCCAGCAGGGTCGAAACCTCCTGGCGCCAAGGGTTGATGCGAAAGCGGAACACCAGGGCCCTGGCACTATGGCAAGAATGGATGGGGTGTAGAAGTCTGACACTGTCTCCTGCTCCGCCCAAGGGCGGGATTCATCATTCGATGATTTTTCCCGCCATAAAAAAATCCTAGAACAGTTCAGTTTAATTTATCAATTGGATCACGTTACGAGCTCGTTGTAACGTCTTACCATGAGGAGTAAAAATTTCAAGCGTGCGAGCGAGAAAGATCGAAGCTAGACACCCTATATATATAGCTACATCCCTTTTACAGTTCAGTTTGGATCGGCAAATGGATTGCATTGAGAGCTCGTGGTAGAGCCTCTGAGGTCTTATTATGAAATGTTAAAATTTCAAGCGTGCGAGTGAGAGAGATGGCAATTATACACCATTTATAGCTCCATCCCTTTAGCAATCCAGTATTGGTCGTGAAATAGATCGTGTTTAAAACTCTTGGTAGGGCTCTGTGTGTAAAGTTAATGAGCACGGAGAAAGCAATGCCTCGCTTAGACCGAACTTAATCTAATTAAAGTGCCTCTTGTTATTACAGATTATATTATACTTACTTAGTCGGTACATGGCTCGGCTTTCTTATTAACTTAATGTTTTCTAAAACAACTTTTGAGTCTTGACTTTATTCCGTCGAAATCTTGAAGAAAATATATTCTATTACGAAAGAAATAGGAACAGAAAATTGTGTATTAAATAAAATATTAAAAAAAAATACAGTTTTTAGTAGTGATTACACTCAGATGTTAGCTAAACCTAAATAGTCCGGAAAAATTTTATTTAATAATTTTAAGCATGCCTGTAATTTTTTAAGAATTTCCTCTATATCTCCAGACTCAGAATCTTATGGTTGGGATCATCAAGAAAGTATGTACTTAAACAAAAAAAACCCTTTTAAACAAAATTAAAAATATTTTCATAATCAGTCAGTGTACGAGTAAACTGGAAACTTACACAAAGTAACAAAAAAATGAGAACCTCCTACTTTTAAAGTCGGTTAAAATGACTCGGCACTTTTGGCAGTCGAGTAATGGTCCAATAGCTAGAACACAATCTAAGGAAATGCCAAGTTGAATTTAGTCGAGATTTATCATCAGATATTTAAGTATTTAATGTCTATTCTTTTTTTGTAAATGATGGGCAAAAGGAGAGCATACAGCGTTGGCTCAAAGATCGACATTATTGTAAAGTGTACACTATTGATTAATAATCATAATTTATGATAAATAATATATAAATGGTAAATGATCTTTATTTTGCAAGTAGTTTTTTTAATGACACTTTAATTTTTTTTACTCGTAACTAGATGAGTCCGGTGTTTTTTAGCTGACTACCTTGAGAAGAAACCCCGAAACAAACTAAGGGTTCAATGTCTCTTTTAAAGTCCATACAATAAATATGTATTGGTCAAATCACATAAGGACCATGCAGATTTGACTGAGATAGTCTTTTGAAGAAAGAACCATACAAATTTGAGTAGACCCTAGTCCAGTCAGTGCAAGCAATTGTCAGTATTCCCAAAGCTCAACTCAGGATTACTAAGGAGCTCAACGACTTGACGAACAATACAAAGGAAATGAGATTTGGATAGGCCGCATTAAATACTCAAATTGCCAGACCTACATTAAATTACTGAAAAGGAAAGAAAGAAAACAAATATTTTATCCACGTATATGTCACGTTAACAATAATAAATAAATATATATATAAAGTTTACAAAATTGTAAATATTGTAAACAATCAAACATTAATTAAAAGAGAGAAAAAAAACAAATAGTTAAATAAAAATAATCTACAATGTCAAATTGTAAAAAATAAACATTAATGTCAAATTGAAGTGAGCACTGGAACAGGTCAAGCCTTTTCGTCCTCAACATAGTCCTTTACAGTGTAAAAAGCTTTTTGACAAAGTTTACGCTTTACAAAAGCTCTAAATTTATTTTGGCTTAGTTGTTGAATATTACTAGAAAGTCTACTATAGAAGCCAATCATCATCATCATCATCCTCATCTAAATCAGCCCCTGAACCCAGAACTATAAATATATAAAAACATATTTTTATTTTTATCAGCATAATAAATATTCTTGTAAATATACTGCGCAGGTACAGTAATAACACTGATATCTTTAAATCTACCTCTGGGGGAGTATATGGTACTTAATTTATATATCGAGCAAACAGCCCTTTTCTGTAAAACAAAAACTGTCTGGATTTCGGCGGCATTTCCCCACAGTAAAATATCCGTACAACATGACACTATGGAAATAACTGAAGTGAACTAAACTGGACTGGACTGTCTCTACATTTAAATTTCTAATTTCTCTAACAGCGTATGCTGCAGAGCTAAGTTCCTTAAATATTGTTTAAATGTGGGCCCTATTGAAGCTTGGCATCTAAATTTATATGAAAACATGACGATCTTCAAATAAATTTTCTCATACAAACAGTTCGTCACAAAAAATTCCAACAATGTTGCTGTTTAACGCGGTTGACCGTACATAAACACGGCACCGCAATCATGCAAACAGACTAACACAATCAACGAATGCCACAGACGGCCGTAAACTATAGCGGCAGATATAAATAAGTACGCCTGTCTCACCGATCTCACCAACTTATCTCGCAAATATGTCCCGTATCTCTTTCTCCCGACTTTCATCTTTGTTAAAGGAGCTTTTGACTTAAATATGTATCTCACAAGACATTACTTTTTCAGGAATGCACCTCAAGTATTAAATTCTCTTGCCTCTCACGATGGGGCTCGCAAAATTGCGCAAATAACCGAAACGACCTTGCATTGTTAGTGTTCCAGACTCTTTTGGTATGAATGAGTACATGGAATCGAAAAAAGGTTGTCCGTACGTATTACACGTGTTACCGTTGAGTCTGAACGGAGATGCGGCTTGAGAACGACCCGGGACGGTTTTTATGGTAAATGTTTGTTGCACTGCGGCTAGTTAACGGATTAAACAAAGTCACTTTGCATTGGTAACTTAACTGAAAAAATGAAACAGATTAGTTTAGCAGCTCACTGACTCAGTTAAATCTTTCGTTGAGATTAATGAATAAGGAAATGGCAAATAATACAGCAATACACTAATCAAAATTGAATTAGTACCTTTCTAAGAAACTTAAGACAGTGAATTACTTGATAGAAGTGCTGTTTAAGAGTCGTAGATAAATAAGTACTTAACTGATTTCCAGAACAACACACAATTTAACGGCACGGTTTAAGCACAGTGGTAAAGTTTTTGACCAATCGGATGCTGCGCTACGTGTCGTGAGTTGGATTTTCTTATGGAAATTCTATCATATGAGGATCGAAGACTATGCTATAACCGCTACAGTGATCGCCTAGTGCGTTCATGAGGAAATAAATAATTCCTCAAAAACTACTCAGACACACATTTAACACGTATTTTTATTTCATATATTCAACACGATCATTTAAAAGCTCATATTTGTATTGAATGCTGATATTTTTAAACTGATCGTAATCGTAATTTTCTTTAAAATAATCGTAACTGCATTGAAACGATTTCCCGCACTTTCTTCACAATATCGACGGATATAAATATTTCTAGTTGCAAGCCGCAAAACTGGAGCTAACAACATTAGCATGGCTCCGTGTCGCTGAGACCGGTCCTCATCGCGTTTAATCTTCTCCGGGTAGAAGGCAATGTACCCGGAAACTGGGTGACATTTAAAGTATCGACCGACCCACCGGAAGAGGTATTAGATCCTCACCCCAATACAGCCTCGTGCCGAACTGCCGGCAACCTAATAACTGAGCTATAAGCAGGCTGACGAGATTTTCACTCGGATTTAAGAGGGATGATTTCGTCGTGTCGCACATTTCAAAAGAAATATTGAATCTTGTTTTAGGATAAAAAGCTTTATAAATTCCCGTTTCGTGAATGAGTCAGTGAGGAACCGAGAATTGAATTAAGTTCCTACAGATATTCGTGAAAGCGAAGTAATTCGAAATTGAAACATCAAAAGAAAAAAGTATATATATATATATATATGTGTATCTTTCGTATATATACTCGTAATTTCATATCCATATTTTCTCAAAAATATATTCTTTTTTATGCATCTACCATGCTTTCTTTTCACGACCCTTTGTTGACTATTAGAGAATGCGTATAGTAGCGTTGACTACCTTTGCACCTTTGTGTTACATAAAGTTTAATTAATAAATAAAGAAAACCATAAAATACTTACATACACAAACAATTCATAAAACAGTTATATTTATAATTACGAAAGAAAAAGACTGATTTTACAAACATCAATTTGTATTAAATAAAAAAACCGATGTCGCCGTCTCACCGATCTCTTCGGTCCGATTGTTACAAAGAAATATCCGATGTTGGGATTTGGGAATCGAATCGCCCGAGACGGTACAATTTTCAAGTGCCCTTTGCCGGGGTCAGACTCAAGATGACCTTATTGAACAAGGACCTTTTAAAATTAACATATTTTGCTTTGATACCACTTATGTTTTTTCACGGATTTTCCTTTAAGAAGAAAAGTTTTAAAAAGGTATTAACTTTAAAAGCGTGGGCAGTGCTTAAAGGCTTTAACTGTCAAGAAAAAGGTGTCGAGTTTAAATAGGATTATTATATTATTAACGACTGGATCATGACACGCATTTTTGTCCATTTTGTGTAGCATTTGCATGATAAGATTTCTGATGGCTAGCTCACACTGAATGTGGACGCTGTAGCTGTATTCAGACTGGTACATTCGCCCTGGTTGTCCTGCTACAATTATAATAAGATAGCACGTATATATCGCTTGCTATTGCATTGGTTTTGATTACAATCAATGGATGAATTCTAGAACTGTTGGATTCTTAAATAGAGTCACCGCGGCCCGGGACCACAAAGGAAATGTGGAACTAAAAAGGAACGCGGCTGAATTTTAGTTAGCTATAGTCTGTCACTCCATCTCATTAAACCTGAAGGGAAAGTTATTTAATTTTTTTTTTTTTTTATTAATGATTTTGGAAAAACCTTAAAAAAGGAATTCACAATAAAAATATCTACACGAATTCGTCTACTACAGCTTTTAATAGGCTAATCAATTAAAGACAATGAAAGATCAATAGCAAAGGAGAACGTAACAGTTTGATGACCACTCAAGGAGTTATAAGTTTTCCGTAGTCCTTAGTCTAGCCAATCCTCTACGGAAACTTAGAGAGACAGTAATTTATGTGTCGAAATTAATTCGTACTTTTCATTCCAGGTCGTCGATCGATCTCAGCTGGAGTCGAAGAAAAGTCGGCGACGGGTCAAAACGCGCGCTGATTTTCCCGGGATCGATTACGTAAAACCGCCGTAACGACATTCCTACGCGGTGTCAATCTACATTCTAGGCAAATAGGAAAAGGTGTTATATGAAACATTCACTAAGCAAGAAACTACTAACTACAAAGTTAAGTACCTACTTGAGCATTACAGCACTACATGTGTTCTGCACTTTCTTGTATAACATTAAATATGTACGTGTCACATACTCCGCTAGTCGGTAAAGGTAACTTAGCGAATGTTATTATTAATTGGCAATATTTTTTTCTATTTTTCTAATTAGGCCATAAAAAACTCCAAATAATTAAATTGAAGATAACGTCAGCCCCCCCCTCAAAAAAAAAAAAGCCCCCCTAGCCAAGTTATAATAGTTTCGTTTAGAGTTAGCGCTTGTAGATAGCCACGCCCTCAATTCTTTTGTCCGAACAAGGGAATTGGGGGCATAGCGAACTACAAGCGCTAACTCAAAACGACACGATTGTAAGTTGGCGAGTCACAGGCCTGCCCTCCAGGCCTGTGACTCGCCAACTAATGAGTCTAAAGGAAATGGCAGTTTAGTGGAAACATGTCGATTACATTACACGCCAATTGATGAGCACCGATTTGGCAAGCAAGAATTAATCGTATGAAACTGATGTACTTCCGGCGGGGCCAACAGATTTATATTCACGTCAAAATATATTATGGTTATTTATTATTTTAGTACACATTACAAACACCGGTCTCATAAATATTACCCTGCCCTCCAAATTAGGCAATAACAACAAAATCTCGTATGGTTATGGGCATGGCAAATAGGCTGTTTAACGAATTCTACCATAACGAGCCAGTTATTATCCAGCCTTCACGGTAAGTAGATACAAGTACATAACTACAACTTTATCAAAACGCTTGATCTTTTGTAAGCTATTAATTAATTATTTTGAAATTGTTACTTGAGCCCTATTATTAGTGCAACGGTAAATAGAGAGATAATGTGCGTTTAGCTGGTATTGCACCGCGGACCCGCCGCCGCCCCGGGCGCGACCACGGGACCCTAGCCGGTCCCGCTGTGCGCAATGTTTATCACAAGCGTAATTTCCGATTTGTGCATAATTGTACCGTTTAATACATAGTTGAGATTGAGATAAGTAGTACTAAAGTGGGTGAGATGCAGCATTATGAGGAAGATACTGTGACTGGATACAGTTAAAAGCTTGTAGGTACATTATATGATAGTACTAAGTGTTGAGAGTATTGAGTTAAACAAAAGATACCTCTATGACACGTTCATTTATAATGCACTAGCTTTTGTCCGCGGCTTCGCCCGCGTACATAAAATATAGCCTATGTCACTCAGGAGTAAAGTAGCTTTCTACTGTTACTAAAATTTTTCCAATCGGACCAGTAGTTCCAGAGATTACCCCCTACAAACAAAAAAAACATAAAAACAAAAAAACAAACTTTACCTCTTTATTATATTAGTGTAGATTAACCGACAAGTATTGAAGCTTAAATATTATGTTATGAGCCTGTATGATGTTCGTGTCTGAAAGGAAGGCTCTGGACCTGTACCATATATGGCAACGTCCGTCAGTAAGAGTCTAACACTGTTTCTCGCTCCACCTAATGGCGGGATTAGTCATTAGATGATTTTTAGCTATCATAAAAAGCCTGCATATTGTCAGAATTGAGAAATAACATTTTGTTCTCGATTGCACAGGGAAGAAAACGATTTCTAAAAACCACCCTGGTAGCTGGATCAGGATAGAATTAACTTGCAGGAGCTTAAGATTATGATGTAATGCACCTTACATAAGAGTCAACGATGTCAAGACACATGATGTATTACATTGTAAGGTCATTACTCGTTATCATCGACTTACGATAAAAACAATAATCAGACACATTAATTTAAATTAGATCAGTCAAGTAACGACTAGAAGGACGGAACTGGGAATGTGTGTAGGGGCTCTATAATTCTTAGGATCGCATTTGTTTCTTCAAGCTAGCAATTCAATGGGTTGGTTAGTGCATTGAGCTGAGGTCGTCAAGCTGCGCAGGCGGCGGCGACACGGCGGCGAGCCGGTAACGTACGCCTGTTGCGCGCTGCCCGCAAACCTATCATTGTATGCAATCTTTGACCCGCAGACCGCGGCCACAGCGAACAATCAATATTGCCGCTATTAAACATGCTTTGAAATCGCCATTCGTCAAGGAAATTGCAAATGTGGCTCCTAAATTATAAAGGCCATTTCTTTATAGACTGACCAATTTCTTCACAGAATTAAATTTTGTAGAGTGAAACTTACCCGTAGATCAGAACTACCCGATGACGTAGAAGTACTACTGGAATCCAATCTGGAGTCCAATCGGCCGTTGTAATTATACATTTTCAATTTTCATGCAATTTCCGACAGTTCGTTAAATTCACTGAAAAAACTTTACACACACAGGATCGAAATGTTGAATTGTCCCGTTCTTAATTGTTATGGGGTCCAGTGTTTCTGTTTAGTACACAGTTAGTTACAATAAGCTCGACACACACATTGTTCCGAGTGACCGATTAAACTGCCGACTTCATCTTAATAAACACTTGACACCATTCAAACCGGCTCTTGTACGAAGTAGAGCACCTCACGACTACTCCGACAACATACACTTCTGGGAAATTAGAATATAATATTTAATCAGCTAGGTTTATAATATAGGTTAGGTATATTTACTAATAGGGACGTTAATCAGAGCTCAGAGCACAGTCGCACACGTCACTTGTGTGTTTAGCGATGGAGCAATGGCTACGTGACTCAAGGAGTTAGTTTATCGGTAAAACTGAAACACAACAGTGTTATCGCATACGATCGTCATTCGTGGCAATATCCACTATTTTCGATTGATAACAAAAAATCGCTTTCACCTTGAACGATTGAATTCTGCGATTGCATATTTAATACTCATGAATACGATTTAGGTTTCAGTAGTCTGTTGTTATTTGGAAGATACTGGGGAATTTTTCAGGCATTTTATTTTGTTGCAAACTACTCTTATTTTTAAATAATTTCGTGAATCCTCATGATAACAATATTTATTTCGTTGCGGTAATTGCTTAAATAATGATAACATAGAACATGTACATTTTGGTTGATACCATTATCTACGTTACAAGGATATGTCGGCACCTCAAGCTATTTCAAGGTTAGTTTGTAAGAAAGTCTCATTTTCGTAGTTTCGTACAAATAGATTAAAAGCTCCGCTTCTACAAGTATATTTTCAATAACGAAAGCTACGTAAAATGCAAATCTTAATCTTGAAATATTTACTCATTTGCTTACGCGCACTTTACAAAGTATACTGTTATACAATATTGATTCAATATTTATGGAAATATAATCACCCAAGACGCACGCCTAGCGTTCAGCTCTCCTTATTCGGCTGAGAGATGTTAAAATAGTCCAATATCTCAAGTTTATAACATAGGAACATTTGCACAGATTTCGCGAACTCGCTAGAGCACATCGGCGCACCAGTAGGCGTTATTTATAGAGCGACCGAGCTTTGAGACTATAAAAGGATTTTGTTTGAAAATGGGATGCTGTTTGCATTTGTGCGAATGTGTATCGCGAAACGCAGATTTGGCGTGCGCGTGGGCCAGTCGGCGCGCGCGGTGGCACTGGTCGCGTCGGCGCGCGCGCTCGTGGCCGCGTGCGTTGCACCTGACTCGCCGCGCCGCGCCCGCGGCCGGGGCCCCACAACCACCAGCTTCCATCCACGCCACCTCCACCTCCCCGTTGTGCAGATTATATCCTGTATGTCGCACACCCGCACTAACACGCTGTCATTCACACTGCTTTCTTATATCAATAGTTGTCGATCGTACGCAACTCGTAATTTGATTTACAAGGTGGATACAGGCGAGCTTAAAGCTGTGCTCGTAATTCCTGAGTTACATTGATAACGAAAACTTATAGATCTGTTTCGTGTGTGTTCTGTCTTCGTTGTTATTATTATTTCCATCCAAATTGTGTAAACGTCAAATAAGAAGAGAATATTCAGGTGGTCCGAGTGTTGTTTGGAGAGCTTTGTTACGCAGGTTACTCAACTTCTTCGCCACTAAAACACTAGGAAGTAACGACGGACCGGCGTTGTTTCTAGTAATTGTTTTATGTGACGTAAGAAATTGCAAAATAAACGCTTAATTTCATTAGTTTGAGTCTTTACAATGTCAAGAAGTCAGTCAGTTATTCGCATAAGGACTCATTTAAATACGGGAAAATGAGAAAGATATAAGAGTATGCAATAAGATGACGATAACAACTCTCTTACTGAAACGTCCGAGCTCAAGTTTTCCCAGTAATGTGAGTAAGCAATGTGAGCAGCCAACACTCAACCAATTTGCATGCTGCGCCGGCGCACCACGCATTTCACTCGCGCCTCTCAACACGTCGCCACGCAAAAGATCTCGTCACACGTGTCTGTACTTTATTTTCTTTATTTCGTACATTAAAGCTCCCACAGATAGGAGCATCGTGACAATACGACAATAATGCTGTAATCATATTTGTAGCATTTGTTCTACTGATAGTACCTAATTCCATAGAAGAATTGCGCATTTTCACGACGTGCCTGTTTGCGACACCTAATATACAAACACAGAAAAAAAATATTATAATTTTAAGTATTTATGTCAAATCAAATCCATGTTTATTACCGGGAAGGACTCGATCAATCCGAGTGACCATATCTTTCATCAAATGTCCCACAAACCGCCGTCGATGGACTGCTGGCGATTGTGGAGCATGAAATATTAGCTGTACGTAAAACAAGTTTGTTTGCACAAGTGCCTCAATGAGCGCTGACGAGGTGACGTCACTTGTCACGCGCAGAACGTTGACACCTAGCGCTCAGCTAACGGCACACCACACAATGGCACCCTTGTACCCCAACGTCTTCTGAAATATGAACACCTTTTTGTTTGTGCCATAAATTCAACCGATATAATAAATTATGTAGAATAAGTACTCGAAAAAATAAATAATATATTCCTATAAGAGTATAAAGGAAAAATGTAAGCTCTTTGTACTTGAATATAAAGAAACCTATTAAGAAAACCGAAAGAAAGAAACATTTATCCTTATCTAAATGAGTAACACTCTGTTTTGAGAGAGGTCATTTTTATTTAAACAGCAAATTGCTTGGAGAGATCGTTTGTTGATCAAAGAAAGTGGGCACTTGTATATTTTATCGAATCCCCATTTATCATGACCGAATTCGCAGCAATTACAGCTACTTTACACCCATTGGTGCTAAAAATACACTTAATTAACAAACTTATTTAAAAAATACATTTCTGCCGCCTTCGTGATCGTGCTGTAAAGTTTGATTATCTCGAAGAAAACTGCGCCAGGCACACTGTTAATTAAAATGTTAAAACATTTTAAACAGGGGTGAACGATATTCTTAATTACGATATCACGAATCGGTATTTAGCTAGTTCGTAATAAATTATATGAATTGAGTTGTAAATTAATGGATTAATTACAGCCCGAGCCTTTGTACGTATAATGCCAACATAATTATACCTAATCCGCATAGGAAAATCCCGGTGTAATAAAATTACAGAAATTTTAATAAGTTCTGCAATTTAAAAGACATCAACGATTTAAAATAAAATTCAGCAGTTACAAAAATCTCAATACCATAAATTATGAATACTTCTTTGACAACTCGAGTGTCATTAAAATGTATCGCACATGGAATCAATGTTCCTGTGAGTGTGGAGCCCTCGGACAACTGGCGACATCGACACGGGTGTAAAATGAAACGGTTATTGCTGATCGTGGCTGATACGGGCGCACAGTCGCACCGCGCAGCGCTCGGCCTCCCTTTGTCACTTATTTCAGTAATTTCCTAAACGTTTCAGTTAATATGTAAACCCAAGTACCGACGCCGATGGACGTACTTTACAATAAGCAACATTAAATCTTACTTTATGTGGTGTCTATTGTCACAATACAATTTACTCGGACCTTTTTGTAGCTTGTGCCCAAGATTCCGTTCGCGTGTAAACTGTAGACTCCTACGTTATGCAGTAAAATTTACGAGCATTTTACGATTCAATTTACATTTAAAAAGCACAGGTAACGGGTTTTCAAGTGATCTCTGTGTTTCGGTAATAGCAGTACGGAATGTTCGACAATTTCTTTACGTATTGATATTGCTAATGGCAGGTTATGTCGGATGCTATTTGAATACAAATTTTATTGCTACTGAGATTCATTTTATAGGTGGCTGTTATAATTTCATATTTTATAGTAACAGTAGATGTGGTTAAACCATCATAAAAAACTGGTGCATACGCTGTTCCGACTACTGAAGTTTTTTTTTATAAGAAAGTACGTTCCTTTTTATGTCAGTTCATAATTTCTTTAGTATTATGCTATATTATAAAAATTCACAGTACTGTAAAAGCAAATAACTAATCTCAAACAGATAGAACCAATGAATAATATTCGAAGTAAGATATACCTAAACATCGGTTTTACTCCACTCAAGATTTCCTTAAAATACGACACAACACTTAAACTTGACATTAATTTCGACTAACATCGTAACCTTCACCTAACAACATCCTCTAAGGATCTACGAAACAAGTTTTATATAAAACCTTAAAGTATAAGGAAACTTCATTCAATTTCAAGGTTTAACACAACATTGTGTCGGTGGGTATATAAATAACTATTGATACCGGTACACGGGCACGATTCATTAGCATTGCAGATTTACGATATGTACCACGAGAAAACGCCCGACTTCACAACAACACTCAAAATACATATTGTACGGTTTCCACAAAGTCGCCGATACTTGGTATCTACGTTCAGCAAAATGAGAATTCTGTAAAATACTGAATAATTTATTGTGATCTCCATAACGCTACGTAGTGCCGTGTACTTAAACTTTTTTTTTGTTTTTATAAACAGAGAGAGAATGCTAAACAATCAACTTAGTACGGATGTTGAATGCCCAGGATACAGGATCTCTGTTTTCTAGTACATGGATGTCCAGAAAATCTAACTGATACGATTTTAATTTAAGGATTACTACTACTAGTCCAAGAGTAATCGTCAAAAATGAGTGCTCACGATCACGACCCTGTTAAGTGCCTTTTATCTATTTTATTGAGTATTTCAAGACAGTCACATTGGCACTTAAATCATTCTACGAGTATTTTTGTTATATGGTTACACAAAAGCCGTCTATCAAAGAAAACATCTCTACCTACGTGTTCACATCGACCGAAATGTCGGTTTGGTTAGGGATTTTTCCGGGATGTTTTATTCATTTTTTATATGTTCACGACATGTGGGTGACATAAACTCGTCACATTTGAGGAAAAAATACACAAAGGATCTGCTTTTACCCTTTTAAGTATACGGCCCACCAAGTGGAAAGTTTCTGTCATGTCAAAACAAGACAAATTGTTGACTGATGATGACTGACACTGAGCAAGATGAATGCTATGGTGGTTATTGCAGGAGGTTAAAGCAGTTTTATCTGGGTGGAAGGCATATAGACGACACACAAATCATCATAGGTTTAACTTAGCATTACTTGGCAGACCAGAAACACGTGGCACATCAAGAAGGAATCATGAGTCATGATAAACTATACATTTTGCCGATAAAGATGAAGATTGCCTTCCAATAGCAACCACTCTCAACTTCATTTACTCTGTACAGCCGTAATAAACCTTTATTCAGACTCGGTGTCGGTACAATAGTAATTAAAACTGAAACAAATTACAGTAGTATCGTGGCGCGCGTGCCAGCGCTGCGATATCTTACAGCTAAAGTTTCCACAGTTGCTTCGTACAGCTTGTACACTGCGATTAGCATTTAATACAGTTGGTTGGGAAGGTTATTTTATATCTTCACTTATGTTAGATAGAAAACAATGTATATACTTGCTTATATCATTGTATGTAGGTTGTGTACATACCTTACTTTATTGATCACCTTGGACGGTAGCTGTACAAATATTTCGTGACCGTGGAACACTTTACAGATAGGTCGTTTATACATTGATATCTGTGTAGGAGAACATAAGTGCTGAAAGTCTCATGTCGATTGCTCTGGCGCATAACAATGCCTAAGATTTAAGACATCTAAAATGCAAAACCCTCTAATATTTACTTCCAACCAGGGTTCGAAACTGAATCCCAATACAGGCACTGACAATCACAAAACAACATAGCATTATATTTAAATAGCAGCGGCGCATCATTATGGCGACATTGGGGGAGGTCTTTGTCGGCACTGGTGAAGCTGTTAACAGTCTTCGGTACCATGGCATGTCCTGCCGTTAAAAGGAAGCTTTAACGACTTCAACGATATTATTCATCATCGTCAAGCCCGTCAAGCCCCTGTCACTGCAATATCTACAGTTTAGAAACGTGACGACAGGAAGAGACCATATGGTATGATGTTGGAGCCGATGAAGGAGGGAAAACTTCTGGTATAGAACGCAATCTGACACAAGAGCCTTTGTGCCTAATCATATTCTAAAAAGTAATCTGTGCCAATACTGCCGCTGCGGCTGCTGGGACCTCAAATGGCGCAAATACTGTAACGTTATCGGTCATTATAATTTTAAATTAGAGGTCGAAACGCACCAGAATCCGGTGGATACAAGACGCACAAGCGCAAGGAACATTCAAGGACCGTTCGCAATGGCGACACTTGGAGTATGCCTATGACCAGGAGTGGACTTCTATGGCTGAAATGATGATGATAAAAATGGAAGAGACTGCTACAATTTTCTTACTGATATGGCTCCGTGTACAACGTAGTAAGATTATAAACACTCTTAGTTAATATTTAAG
Source organism: Mythimna loreyi (assembly GCA_029852875.1). Classification (NCBI taxonomy): domain Eukaryota; kingdom Metazoa; phylum Arthropoda; class Insecta; order Lepidoptera; family Noctuidae; genus Mythimna; species Mythimna loreyi. Next base: position 11,244,264 of record CM056786.1, read on the forward strand.
TCATTTAAATCATGCTGAGCCGATTTCCCCGGCCTGACGCTGTAGCCTTTAGATAACGCTGCCTGTCTCGTGGGAGACAAAGTAAAGATATAATCACAGTTCTGCTATTCACGGAGCATAGATGCCTCGGGGCTTAGCTTCACCCAGTGTCGTGGCATACCTTCCCAGGTACCTGAACCTTGTTTATACAGTTTGGTACTTTATTTATAAGATGGGGACTAGATAGAGCCCTTATTAATAAACGCTGTTTGAAATTATGACGGGCTTAAAACCACGAAGAGAGGTAGGTACGCTTTTCATTGTTCTAAAGGGGACAGGTCACCTGTAGGTACCTACCGCAGGTAAACACAATATTAACTAGTTTCAGCAAAATTACCTTTATCAGTGCTCGATGAAAATAGCGCTATTTCAGTTTTCTAAAGTCGAAACCGTTTACCTGTAAATGTTTAAAGTTAGTTTTCAGTATGTTCGTGTTTGTAGTTTGTGTCGTTGCACGAGAAAATTGCAAATTAAACCGCGTTTCCATAGTATACCGACTGAAAACGACTCGTTAAATGTAACGTAATTGAAGAAACTAATAAATGTGCACATTATATTGTAATTAATGTATAATTTTAGCAGGCACACCGAGGGGAGGTCTGTAATTACAAAGTTTGGGTCCAAACGACGCTTCAGCAGGCGCGGAGGCAGATTAAAGAGAAAATTGTATCTCTACATTGAAGTAAAACAAAACAAAAGGTCAGAAAATACGAGGAATAGTTAGTATCTGTTTGTTATGCTTGAAGCGTCTCAATGCAGTCTTGTTCAATGGCGCACCAGTTTGACAAGAACAAACAACACGGGATTTCACAACAAAAACAACGAAACTTTGAACATTGTTGGTCCGTTGTGCACTTCTGCCAAAAGCAATTTCTGTATTCAGGAAAGTTGTAGAACTTTACAGTTGACTTTATGCCACACTGTTATACCTATTGATTTCTTGGACCCTAAAAAGCTTGATTAAATCAAATGTGATTTATTTATTTAATGTAATAGTTGAATTGATTGACTAATTCTTTGGTTGATACATCGTTAACTTACAAATAAACATCTTGCAAAAATCGAAATGATCAGACGTATCCAGATATAACGAAGACACAAAAAAACAGCGGGCTTCCATCAAAAGCTCATAGAATTCAGATTAGGATTCAACTTCGAATTAAATCTTGATTGGTTTGTGACATCATTATTTAGCCACTAACCACGGTGAACGAATCGAAAAGAATCAATCTGATATAACCCTACTAGCCAATGATTAGGTAAGTATTTACCTTAAAATAAATGATGGGAAATAAACTTCTATCGAAATGGCCAGATTGTAGTATTGTCCGAAGGTATGTGGTCCTACGATGCAAAAAACAAGTGAAAGAACACTGGTGGGATTTTTTATGGTGGGAAAAATCATCTAATGACGAATCCCGCCCTTGGGCGAAGCGGCAAACAGTGTCAGACTCTTTACTGACTAAACGACTCACCCCATTCTTTCTTAACCTTCATACCAGGGTTAGACCTTCCTTTCAGAAACACTAGTGGGTTTAACCACTCCCTGTCGCTCCACTCGAAAGTAGTTACTTCAGTAAAACATTTACATAACCAATTACCCGGTTCCTGGTAACATATTGACAGTTTCTAACATCACGTTATTATAACGGTGTTGGTACATTGTTCGCTGCCGGCCAATTTCGGCGAGACGTGGAACAATGGAAGCGTGACCGGAGCGACCAGCTGATTGCCATCAAATTCTCATTGCTCGCTAAACATGGGCAGGCAGAGAAACAAACCAGACTATTATCTAGCATATGAATAAATTTAAGTAAGCTCGGATAAGCTCACCGTATGCACTACTGTGCCGTATGCCCAGCCACCGACGAGTCACGAACATCAATGATATCACTAAGATAATGCACATCGAGAGATTGTCCGCATTCCATACGCTATAATTTCCAATTCAATAATACGAACAAATTAATTAAATTACTGGCCGACATTAATAATACGATTAAGCAATTTTTTTTCTTGCTGTATAAAATATGTTTCCCAATAAATAATGTTTTAATTTTAACAATTACTTGATTATATGTGACGCTAGCGCCACCTTACGGTAGTACTACAAAATTTCTTCATTGAATGAACATTATTGCTCTGCGCATGCGACTCTGCGCTGTGCTCACTATAATGTATCATCTTAACGTTACTAGAGGGCGCCACCATACTTATTGATCAATTGTGCAATCTATTTTTTTATCAGGTATCGAATAAGGTACATAAATAGCTATTATATTAAATACTGATGTAGAAATATAAGCAGTCGATTTCTGACGAAAATGAAAATCTTATTTTCTGTGTAAAGTTTTCGAAATGTAGTACCTACATGGAAATGAAATGTTTTACATACTTATTTAATTATTGACCAACGTAATATTCAAATCGCATTCACCCCTGGTTGACATTTCTTGTATAAACAAATAGGAAAATTGATGCCGTGTCAATTTGACAAAGAATTTGACCTGACCGTAGGTGGGTAAGAAGGGACCTACTTGAAAAGGATATGGCGGGAGTCTACTTAATATGTAAAGTCCCTACGAGCAGTCATACGCGGATTATTATATTCCGAGGAGCCTTGGCACCGATCACATTTATTCTAGAGATAATTCTAATTGCATGCACGTTGCGTCCGCCGTTTTCAGCTAAGCAGGCGCGGGCGCATGACATGCCCATGAGTATGTTTCATATACTTAGTTACTTACCTTGCTCTCGCACGCCTGGTGACAGACATATTTGCACACTGAAACAAACAGAGGACTATTAACATAATGTTTTGTAACACAGGTATCTACAGCGAAATTGACATTAAATTCAAGGGCAAAATTGGGACATATGGCTATGCTTGGCATTGTACCTATTGTCTGAATATTTTTATTCAAGACTTATATTACATATTTTTAAATATAATTTATTCTTCACTTATTCGGTAATTTTTGTGCTACAACGGTAAGTAACTAACTTTTCAGTCAAATTCGTTTTTATTCCTAAACTAAGATAGAAATTAGCTAAATTCGGTTCCGACACGATTTTAATTAATATCAATAATATCCATCCACTTTGGGTTATATTCCAATATCATATTTTTACCATTTTGCTGTGAAATCTTACAGATTTAGGTAGGTATGTTAAACTGTAGATTGATAGGCTAAAAAAAAGAAATATCAAAAATATTTCTGATAGCTTAAAATAGTCTCCCCATTTATACATAAAAAGTTTTGCTTTTATAGATGTACAGTAATTGTCGATTGTACTTCAAACGTGAATAGAACAAATATTCTGTACCTATGCAGAAATCGTTTCGCAAAAATGCTGTGCTGGGATCATTATAGTACGTGATATTTGCAGTTATAGCAAACACGAAACATTTCGCACATCCATAGTTCAAACTTCGACAAGCAATTGAATTTTGAGCGTGACATTTCAGCCTCGTATTGACTTGAAACATTGATTCTGCCGACAGCAGGTCGTCAATGACCTTTGAATGTCAAGCCTGTCGATTTTTAGATTTGCAAGTCAAGTTTCTGCGAATAGACAAATCGGTCAAGATAAAGACTTTCGAATTTTTCAAGTGCAACTTCAAGCGTGAGTCAGCAATGTCGAGTACATTTATACCTCTGCAGCAGGATCCTGTGTTATGCACCGGCTGGTGGCACCAGTGGCATGGCCGCGGCTTCCTGAACGACTTGCTGCGAAATGCGTGAGCCTGACCCACTCCCTCCTTCTGTGGACAACATATTTAAAAACATTACTATTAAGCAAGCACTATTATACGACAGTTCTTTCTAACTAAAGGTACCATTATCAAGATGTCTTTGTCCAAGCGAGTTGTTTACACAAGGTGATATTTTCCCATAGACTAACAAGAACAAATAGCTTCAGGGGAAAAACGAGACTAGAAAACGTTTAACACTAGCGCGTGAAATGACAGACCATTGTTGATAGTGCGAGCTCCCAGGACGCATGCCGGCGGGGATTTACGACGGGACGAGTTGTCCGGCCAGCCCTTACCTGCCCAGTGCTCAGGCTCGCCCTTCGTTAGCCCACGGACAATGGAAGACAGGAACGCAAGCCCATTCAACTATACAGATACGTGTCATACAATTTTGTTCCTTGTTATCGTGAAGCTCTATTATTCCCTCACAGTTAAACAACCTTTACTCCTAATATACACGTAGATCGAACTCCATTGTAGATCCCGCTTTCATAGCTTTTCTACCGTTTTATTTATGATTCTAGGCAAGTGAATTCAAACCAAACTAAAGGGATTTTCTCTATTTACCAAACCAACACGGACCGCTGTCAGTGACAGGACAATGCGTGAGTAAATAATTAGTTTCTATTCAATCTATCTCCAATACGATACTTGTCGTTTGTGTTTGCAATTTGCATTCAATAATACGACTGGGCCGTGATCTTTATCTAAAGCCCTGACATGTTTGACACTCGTTAGCAAAATGTAACTGAGAGTTGTAAATCAGTTCCGTCTAGAAGCTGTACAAGTACCTATTACTAGACAAGAAAATGTGTATTTTTTTATGAGTCACACACTCTTAGTTAAATTCATAAGTGGGTTGGTAAAAATCTTTAAAAATTCTTTATAACCAACATATTCCTCACAGCCTCTTTGTTGTAGCAAATTTATGAAGAGTCTTAGCTTACTACAAACGCTAAACGCAATTTATCCCAGATTTTATTGGTAAGATCAAGCAAAATTCCTTTCAATCATTATGCCAGATTAGATTCGCACGCAATACACTCCAAGTACACCAACAATGTTCTTTGTATGGGGTCAGAGTGTTTTAGAGCTGGTGACGTCACGTCTCTGCGCAGACGCCGACCGACGCCGCCGCCGCCGCTCCAGGCGCCACATTTGCAGAGCACATGATACATGGACGATGTACTTGAAATCGGTGTTTGAAATAAATCACTCCTTTGTCTTATCGGGGTGAGCCGCGAGCAACCACTCTCGAGAGCTTTTAATGCTCACTACTATGCCGGTAGTGTTTGTAAGCTACTTAGATTAAGTACCGATGTTCATTGTAATCATTTTATGCAGTTCAATATTAACTGTGTAAAGATCTGAACCCAAGATGCTTTGCTATTATAACCACACAAAAGTTCAAATTCTGACTGCACAAAAGCTCGCCTTGAATGAGTTTTTACAAATCTCCTGTTGCAACATATGCCGCTACGCACACATGTGGAAATAAAGACACTTACACGCATTCAAAGATGTATCGACACTGACACGTGCTACCAAATCACCTGCTTAAAATCGCAGCAACTGCGCCCCAGCCGTCGGGTGCACGGTGTTCGGAGCCCGCGCCACCCGTGCCAAGCTAAACGCATAAAAAAATCAATTCTCCCAAAAGGTGCAGGCGGTAGCTGAACAGATTGACACGAACCTCACAATGCAGCTATTACACGCGCCCCATTAAGTAACTGAATCAAATTTCATTGAACAGCTGGACACAACATTGTACATTCACAGAGCAACCAAACTATCGAGACAAATGATATCTCTATTTTACGATAGCTTTCGAACAGAAACGTATCTCGAATGGAAACTTGCTCTAGTAATAAATAAGATAGAGGTACGCTCTGCATGGTCTGCAGTAAATAACAAGCAAGAACGGCATCGGCAGTTCAGTCGATACGGGACCGTGTTACATTTCGACTAGATTATACTAGCAAATGTTGAGTTACAAACAGTGTGGTAAGAGGACGCTAATTCTCGGAAATGTCTCCATCAAAGAGTAATTCGCTATATCCCCGAGGTAATTGTTGGGGCCCGGTGGCGATGGCGTGCCCGACTCGGCCCCCGCACACGGCAGCAGGCACCCTCCACGCAAAACAACACAACATTTATATTACACTGGCATTTGCTTTTACAACCAGAGAATCTGCCGCAATGCTGATATATTGAAGTAACGCCATCATGACACTTTTTGTTTCCTGTTCCCAACTTGTAACAACAAACGTTTTTTTGACCTCTCTGGGGTTTGAGTTATTTCTTCCGACGAACTTGTAGCAATCTAAGCCTACGCCTTTTGTATTAAAAAGATAAATAAAAAATGTGGTTGGGGTAGATCTTTTATAATCCTCGCAACGATGCCGATGTGAACATCCGATATTGTTTTTACTTTTCTGAATTTTGAATAAAATATTCGTTTCTCTTGAGATACATTTTGAAGTGTGCCATTTAAATCCTATTTAATAAGTAGATTATCACTAAGGACACCTTTTGTGTAAAATACTTTCTAAATAGCGACAGTTAGAAAGCATTAGCAAGTAAGTAGGTCCTTTCCACTGACGACTGAGCAGTGACACTCGGTCATGACTTCATGAGTCATGATTATGAATGATGTAGGACGGTGGATGTCTATGAAACAAAAATTAATATTCTTTTTGGATGCCGGCGAACTTTTGACCGCGTACATGTGATTGAAGCCGCCGTGCTCCGTGGAAGAAAACAAAGGGCTCGGTGTCGGAATGATAAATCAACTGAACGCCCTGCCCTTTGATATTAAACTCCATTGTTTTATAATGAATTACTACTGCATATACACCGATAACACCAAACCTGACTAAATGACTGCATTCTTTTATTAAGAATCAAATTCACAGAGATATGTATGAATGTTACTTGATTAAAGACAGGTTAAACGAGCTTGTTTTGTTACTGTTATCTTTGATACAAATGCGGCATACCTCATTAAGCATTAACTGTTCATTGAAGATTACAAACAAGAATTATTGCATCGATGAAATTCTTTGATTCGGTGCTTTGAGAAGAACCATGACTATTTTTTTAATAATACAAATTATATTTATTCACTATACGATAAACATGTACACTTTAGATAAGTAGGGTAACTAAAAGCAGGGATTAAAGGAGACTGTTCTTTTACAGATAAAATTTAAGGTAGTGCTGATAACAAAGTTATTGCCGCATAAAGTACAACGATGTTCCAATTTCATGGTTATCTGTTTGCTCCGGCAAAACTTTCGTAAGCTGCGCACGTGCTAACACTCTTGTCAAATTAAACCAGTAAACGGAACTATTTATTTGGGTGTATTTTGGTGGCGAATGAATGAAGCGGAAACCTCGCAACTTTTCTGAACTGTCGGATATCAATAATATTTGGGCAGGCAGCCATCTGCCATCTGTTACAGCGAGCGGTGCTTTCTCAAGGCCTTTGTACGTGACATCCGTTTAATATCAAGGCGTTATAAGCCATACAAAATTGTCTCACGCACTGAACAAGCACGACAACCCGGCAGTGCCCGCTAGTGCCCGACAGGGCCCGATGACCGGCACTTGGCATCGGCTCCACTGTCACTCACATTAACATACTGTTTCTGGTTACTTATGTACATTAATTCCAAGTTCGTGAACAAAATACTATATGCGCTCAATCGATTAGAAAATCATTAAATTGTTAAACCGGAAAATGACGTCATCAAGTGTCAATACCGAGCGTAAATTAATGGCTTTTGGAAGTGATAAATTATCGATAAATATTTTGATTCTACTCTATTATTTTGCTTTTTAGAGCAAAAATATACAAACGACTGAAAACTTGTTGAATAATCCACAAAAGCGGTCACCAAAATATTTTGAGTCACTCTATCATAAATCTTCAAAACCTACTAGGTATATTCTTTCAAATCTTTTAGCCTGGACCATCCCAAAATTAAATAGCTTAATGTCCCTTGTCAATCATTTTAAAGGTAATCTGTATTTCTTTTTCATCGACAACAGACATCTCTTACTTAAAGTGTTCATCATCGAAACAAAAATAATCTGTAACTCTCTGATTTAAATCAAGAACTTCCATAACTATATCTGTATGTAATATCATTAATGTGCCACCTTCATTTTATAACCTAGTGTATGCCTTATCTTAATATTAGCTATAGTTATTGGTGCGCAGGCGCGTGTTCTGCGGTGCTGATAAAAAAGCAATAAATACCAACACTACATGTTTATGTAGAGCCGAGGTAATTTCATAGCCAGCCACAGCCAGTATTTCAAGGAGACAGATCGTAGTACAACGATTTGAACAACAAACTATAACTAAAACGTTTAAACAATAGTTGGCCGCAGCTCGGTCACTGACTTTAATTAATTACGAGTATACCAATTAAAGTAGGACGGACCCTTTTGAAACATTTGTACGACGGCGTTACGGATAAAATTCCTTCCCATTGTTCTATGGGACAATTATTTTTACCAAACCAAAAAAGATGTTTTCTTTCATTTTAGATTTTATGGCTCTAAAAAAATCATTACAACCAGATAGGGTTTCTAGATTTTGTGTCCGTATTAGTATTCTAAGTGCATATAAAATCGCATTGTTAATGAATTCATGGCAAACAATCGCCGAGTAATTGGCATTGTTATATAAATCATTGTCAACTGTATGCCTAATTAGTATAATCCATGCTTAAATCAGTTTTAATGATTGTTTAGTGTCATATTTAACCACCGGTGCATTAGAATGTTAATATGTACTACGTTGTACTATGTGCTTTATGCGTAATACCATGTAGTCGGTAATTTCGCGCCTCTCGACAAGAGCAGAGTGGCGCAGTGGAAGCGTGCTGGGCCCATAACCCAGAGGTCCGTGGATCGAAACCACGCTCTGCTAGAAACTCTTTTTGGTTCTTTTTGTGACATTTTATTCTAAATAAAATATAGTTTTAATGTGTTTATTGAATTTCTCTACTTAATTGTTGCAACAAAACTAATAAATTAATAAAGCAAAAGCTCGCGTGACTGGTAAAGATAGCACTGCGCTATTTTAAATGATCGCATGAGGCAACAGACCGGTTATAAACTAATATTGTCTTCTTCACCCTAGTGAGTGATGATGATGACCGGCCACTCCCTTATGTTACGGTTAATATAAGGGACGGACCCTCACCTATCGCAGGGGTGGCTAAGTAATGGCTCACGGCGAAGGTAAACTTTGTTACGTAACTTTTCAACATTCTCGAATGACTTAAATTTAAACAATAGTTGTAATAATATTAGTGATAAACTATTGAACTCGTTTTATCGATGCACGCGCTCCGCAGCCAATAATATCTAGAGTTGTCGATAGCTGCAATATCAAGCATGCAATGATTCTGGGTGGCTCACTCTCAAGCAGTATCTTTGTGACCGTTTATTTGGTCATAAATATTGAAACGGCTAATTTCAAATAATTTCATTTATTTAAACAGAAAACGAAAACTAGGTCATCATTAGGATCTGTAACGTTGGATCATTCATCTCTGCAATAAATTATCTTTAGTATTTTATTTCATTCATTATTTTAATGCAGTAGAGTTGGGGCATAACGTTATATGGACCTTTTTATAGCTTCATTAATTCTTTCCGCTTTATGATTGTACCGGTGAAATGACTTTTTAATGACTAAATGTTTCCAAATATTAATCGGTTTTACAGTTCAGTAAAATTCAACTCAAAATGCTACTCTTCGTGGAGATATATATATATATACTAGCTGCTGCCCGCGACGTTGTCTACGTGAAGACTCTACAGCACCAAAAAAACCTAAGATGGCAGTGTATGATCAGTGTATATCAGATGGTATAGCATTATAAGTAAACAACTTTTAAAATAGCATTGCGTCAGCCTTATAAAGTTCCCGCTGCTGGGACGCAGACCTCATTTCTAGGAGAGGGAATGGGCCATAAGACACCACGCGAATCCAATACGGTTTGGTGGATGACACTTGATAAATTTTTGGTTCTAAAACATTCACAGTCACAGTTTCCTCATGATGTTTTCCTTCATCGTTGAGCAGTGGTTATGAAATAAAATACACAAAGTAATGCGCCTGGCTGGGTTTGAACGACAGACCTACAACTTGTAAGTCGGAGCCGTTACTACTTCGCCACCACTGAGTCGGAGCCTTTGCCACTCCGCCACCACACTACGATGGTAGTTATGCTGCCAGGAGCCAAAATGTAAAGAGAGTCAGGTCTGGTGACGCGGGAGCAAGCGACATACAGTTGCCCGCGTAAGAGACAACTCGTCCTGAAGTTGACATCCGCTGCACTCAGTGTCTGCCCCTTCGTCTTATTGATGGTCATCGCGATGCAAACACTCACGGGGAACTGTACGCGCTTGAACTGGAACGGGAATTTATGAGGTATAAATACTGCTTCGACTTCGCCATAAACCGTTAGAATTTTTGCTTCAATGATGTGTCTGTGCAGCGAGATGACTTAGACGGGTCTCATTACACCACTTTGGAGGAGATAGGTTCCGAAAATGCACAATCGGGACTCCAACTTTCAGCTTGATGGTATGCGCTTGAAGTCCACTTGCTTGCTGGGAGTTAAAAAATTCCACGGGATAATGTGTGGCGTCATCTTGCTCGACGACAGTGTTTATTGAGGTATAGATCACTGCATTTCCCTCAATTTCCGAGAGAATGTATTCGTTAATTGCTGCAGCCTGATCATTTTTGGACGTCAAAATGGCCCGCTGACACACCCAAGAAATTCTGCTGGTGCGGTAAATGACTGTTCTCCCCGTACACACAGCAAATGAATCCTTCTAAGCTGGCTAACGCTCTATTGAGAGACTTTGGAAGCACCTCCTGTCCACTTCTCTCGCAGTGGGCTTTGACTTGCAGCGGACTTTGGCAGAGGCCATGATCCGGAGCAAAGAAGAGTGGCAGGCGGTCGCCTCCTTCTGCGAAGCAGTAATGCTAGCGGCTAAAAAAGAGGGTCGACTGCATCAGGCAAAAGCAAAGGCGCTCAAGCCGCAGCTACCACCGCCGTGTCTCCAATCCCGAATTACGGCCACAGTAGGCGCGGGCTTGCGACCGCCGAGCAATGGGTAGCTCTCTGTCCACCCATTCGATAGTCGTCGACAGCGAATCGATCAAAGAGCAATCCTTAAGCACGTGTCCCTTATCGCTGTTACGTGACACACCACAAACAGGCGTTTTGACGCTCTCTAAATCGATGGGAATTTGAACATGGCATGTGCTGTCTTGCCACCCGGAAGCAGTGTGGCAGCAATCCCCAACGACGCGACAGCAATAGCAATATTGCCTCGCCTCCTGACCTCTGCAAGTATGCCATGTTTTTCCGGTTCCAACAGGAGCAACCCAAGAAAAACATTTTACCCTGGTTTTGCACAACGCTTTCAAAGACGGTGTCATAAATCTGTTTTTGCTCTGAAGATAACTCTGTCTCAGCGTTAAACTCTCGATTTCCATAGTCTTGATGCGGTGATGATTGGGGAGCTAGTAATCCATATTAGATCAGTGGATTGCCGCCGATAGAAATGTCCACATCTTGAAGTGAACTGAGACAGGTGTTCAGCACACGATCATCAGTTACTTCGACTTCGTCTCCAGTAGCACGCCTCAAAGCTCGCAGAAAATCTTCAGACAGATGATGGCGATATTTTAATGAACATAACTTTTTTGTAATACTTAACACCGCATTTTTTTAATAGTCTTGCTCAACTCTGCTTAAGATTTTGAGGGTTTATTGGAACTTGAATTTTTCAAAACGAACTATACCCTGCCCTATATATTGCCCTGTGCGATTTTGTATTTGTATATCCTGTCCACATTATGAGGTGTACGCGTGTAAGCTTATAGTAAAATAAAAAATAAATAATATACGATACCATGTTTAGGAATAATTCGATTTTTATGAAATCAAATAGATGGCGTTGTTTTAAAATTTTCTATATGCTACTACATTCAACTATGTTTCTCTGCCCAAGTTAATTAAATGTATGTATTTATAGTGTAAAGCCAGATAATAGCATGGCTTACTCAAAAACAACATTTAAATATGCGTCGTTAGATTAAACACTGTCACAGAATGCGTAAGAAAAATAAGTATTCACAACTCCTCCCCCGTAAGTGATAGCGTGATAATATGTAGCCTATATGTTAGCCCATCCTTTATTCAAGCAAAATTTGAAGATAATCCAAGCAGTATGTATAAATATAAATATATATCCTAGTAAGTTTTTGAGTTTAGCCTGGACATACATACAGACAAACAGACAAAAATTCTAAAAACTATATTTTTGGCTTCGATATCTATTGTAGATCACTTCCCAAGTATTCTTTTAAAAAAATATTTAATGAATAGTTCTGACTTTCCTACGATTTTATTATAATTACCTATATGTATAGATTATTCGTAAAACTCTTTAGTTAAGTCCCAAGAGGACACAAATTTCCGTACAACTGTTGTCGTTTAATTGTGTCTGTAATTACGGTAGTCGAAAGGTAAAAATAATATTATTTTGTTAATGTAATATTTTCGTTTGAACTAATTTGAGTCAGTAGATGTCGTTGTACGTATATAAATAACATTGAAAGATTAGGTTGCGTTGCAAAATAAATCCGTTAGACCGTTGGAATGAGAATAAGACATTTCATATAAACATGGAGAACGCCGTTTCACCATTAAAGAGATAAACTATTTTTTTAAATTATGTATTAAATATTAACCCACATTTTTTCGTAAAACGAACCAACCACTACCTAAGATATTTCCCTAAAAATAAATAAGTAACATTTGCTCTGTTTGGGCTTGTTTTTTTTTTTCATTTTTTATTCCCAGTTGTGAGTAAATTCGACCGCGCAGTAAGAGACTATGAAATCTTGAACACGACCTATGTCGTGAGATTTTGAGGGTTTTTTGAAACTTAATAAAAAAAAAAAAAGTCAAAACGAATTATACGACTTTTATGAAGAAAATGCGCACTACCATCTATAAATTTTAAGAATAACTAACTGCTAACCTTGCTAACATGGTCAAAAAATTATTAATTTCCAAAAAGTGTCAAAATGTAACTTGATTTGATTTTTGTGTAATTTCATAGATGGCGCTTTTTAAAATATGTCTTTATACTACTAATATTCATTAAACTACGTTTATTTGCCTAAATTACGTAGTTTTGAAAAATGAATAATGGGAATTTTTATTATTTACCTAAATAAATTTACGTGCCAAGTTTCAGGTTAATTAACCCAAGCAATAAGATTCTCCCATACAAACTTTAACATCCCCTAAATCTTGCACTGGGGGTACTACTGAAAAAATAAATATGGCATCCTGGATAACTAATTTAGGGTAATGTTTGTGCTAACTTTTGAGTCGATCGGCTCACGGAAAAAGAAGTTACACCCTTGCATCCATTGCACCATTTAAATTCAATATTGCTTACCTCCCATAACTTACGGCGTGATAATATGTAGCCTAAAGCCTTCCTTGGTTTACAAGGAACATTTTTGCTGAATTTCAAATCAATCTATCCAGTAGTTTTGGCGCCAACCCGTACCATAGGCACAGACAAACAGACAAACAGACAAAAATTCTAAAAAGTCACTTTTTGTCATCAGTTACGTTTTTCTAACAAAACCCACTCATTTTTTCCAGAAAATTCTCAATGTACAGTTTTTCTTTCGTTACTGTTTTATTATATGTATAGATAAATACGTACTATAAAAGAAAGAAGATAGAATAGAATATAATAAACTTCATTGTAAACCAAAGTAGTGAAGATCTTAGTAGGTATAACAACTTGTTCAATAAAAATCATATGCGCAGACGACTTATGTTTGAGATATTGCTTTTTCTCATGATTGATTGACAAACACACTCGACCACTTCCATATAAAGTGTGATAGTGAAAGTCTAGATCACGCTAATGCTCACGAAAGTGCTTCATATGATGTTAACCGTTGCTACAATCCTACTCATAAATCGTCCGGTCTTATTGACTTGAGTGGATGTGAGTTGCGTGGGACTGAGCTCGACTTGGACCTAAGAGGGGCCCACAAACGGGCCATTAATGTAATTTGATTATGCAGTAGGAACCAATACGGGTCTGCGGTTACACCGCACGATTTCAGATGGAATGTGCGCTGGACTACACTCGTATATCAGGCAAGCAGCAACGTTTCGTAAGGCTCGTAATTTCTTTATTTATAGCCACGGTTAGTTATGCTATTCCCTAATGCATAACAGATACACACCAGATACAGATGTAAAAAATATTAGAGTTTCATTTGATTCGAACCTTTTCAGGAAAATAATCGAGACCCATTTGTGCTTTTTGAAACAATAGTTTTTTCTTCTTTTTTTACAAAAAAAAAGATGTCGATAGCAACTATTCTATTAGTAGATAGTTATATGAAAATAAAGTTAGGTTAGGCTAGGTTGATTCTTCCATAATTTGACGGGCGCAGTGGTTGTACGATTGTCTGATGCGCTGATGATCGTGGATTCGATTCTAGCACGTGACAAATATTTGTATGGCCTACAGTCAGCTATTCCGGGTCTGGGTATCTTGAGTATGTGACTTTACATGTTTGTGAAGCACACACGACACAAAAGTAATTCATAGTTTGGGGCAACGTTTTAAAAAAATGTTTTTTTTTAATCTTAAGAAGATCCAAAAAGGCTCACAGCCTCCGTGCTCAAACCTATCGCTGCTTATAATATTCTTTCTAAAAACGGTCGGTAAGTAGACACCGATAAGAGCATTTTTCTGATCTCTATCGGTCTACTTACCGTAGCAATATCGATTATTACATCTTATCAAAAAGGTCCGAATTTTGTGAGATTTCTTATCCACAGTTCATTACCCAAAAGGAAATTGATAATTTCTCAGTACAGTTCGTATTCCGGGAGACCACCCGAGTCGTGGGTAATGGCGGTCGGTGTAGGAACACAAGTACGACTGATATTTGTGTCTGTAAGATATAGCTCTATGACGCGGAAATTGCCGCACGGTATACAGACCACACGCCTCTGACGTATGGCGCGGCGGCTTAGAACGAATTTACATACATTTGAGTAGGTTTAAGCAAGTCTTGACTATAACTTTATTGTAATATTAATGGTTTTATTCGTAAGACTTTTGCCGGTAGTGTAAATAAATTGAAATAAAATCTATTTAGATAAAGTACAATTGTATGTATGTACTTTACATTATTTCTTAATTTGACTAACCAGTTAAACTCGTAGTCAATAAGTAACTCAACCACATTTCGGTCGAGTCTCAAAAATGTTAATCAAAATTCTATTTATCTTCGTTGAGAAGTACTTATCACAAGGGGCTTCAATTAAATTAAATCTTCACTTATACGGGTTAAATAAAGTTAACTGTAGATCATCAGTCGATCATCTGTGACGATTGTGAGAACGCTTCGAAGATTTAAAAGCTGTCATAAACAAAATATGTATTGAAGACCTCCCGCTCAGTTAATGTTGTATGTAAATTATTTCCCAAATAAATTCATTGTTTGTCCTGGAAATGAGCACACAATGTGTGCCAGAGGCTTGCGGCTTTGTTTATACAATGTTGAAACTCCGATATGACGTCATACGGGTACAGTAATACAGTTCACACTCGTGTAAACTTGCGCAACTTGCATGATTACAGGAAACTTGCATTTCATGCGACTTTACAGCTTCCCATCTCTCCGTCTGAGTACCGCACCGCACACACAAAAGGAACTTTGATGATATGCACGTTATTAAGCTAACACGTTGCTAACAACATTAGGCAAAAACCTTGCCAGGATGACGCAACGTAACCCAATTAGTTCTCTATACGAACTCATTATTGTCTTAACAATCTGCCCATTTACAGAATCAAAATAACAAGGGTCACCTTATTTGTGCATAATGTATTGTCGAAACAACGGGTTCTACCAAACTTAAAATTACACCTATCATCATCAACGAATGCCTTGTAAGTGTAAACTAAACCGCAGGCCACGGTCGACTTGAGACATCTAATAAAATATTTACTTCAACGCTTCAGTCTTAACGATAATGCTGCGCAGTGACATGTTAATTGCTAGAGGTGTCAGCTAGACAACAGTGAAAGGAGTGACGTGACGAGGGGATGACGTCTGACTCGAACAACTAAACGGCAACGCAGCCATTACTATACTTACTGATGTTTAAACTATCCATGTAAATGTGCGGTGAAACAATGATTGTGGTTGAATAATCAATTACCTAAACCTACTTTCATTTTATTAAAAACCACAAGCAATAAACGCTGTGGGTAACAAACAAGTTACACCTTAATAAACTGGTATTCATACTATTCATCTCTATTTAATTAGATTTAGAAACCTAATTCATTCGTTACAACATTGATCACAACAATGGTGTCAGTGTGGCCGGATCTAAGCTTCGTTTTCTTTTTACAATTGCCTTTAATCATTTATTGAGCTTAACATTTTTGGGCTCGAGAATAAAAGATAGAGACGTGAAAGTATTTGAGGTGCAGCGATTATTATTTTTGGAATTTTATGTGAAAACATTGGTTAGTATTTACAGAATCTTAAAGGATATGCGAGAACGTGCCGAGAACTGTTTCCCATATACGATCACAACGGATATTTACCGAAATAATTTTGTTCATATTTTTATGATATCTTTTTCGGTCAATTTGAATTCCGGGGAAATAATCGGACCTCCCACGTTGTACTTACACGGAACGATCTCACCGTCCACAACATCTACTACTCAACACTAAATGAACTGATGCGGTCATTAGGGATAACTGGCCACCGTTCGGCCATGAATACCTTACAAATGAACAATTAGACATTAACATCTTAGAATGATTAATTCAATATCAATTCAGAGCGTAGATTGCAATTCGCGTTTAAATTTAAATTACAATACAATAGTTGTATCTATCAAAAACATCAAGCAACCAGCCAATACAATAGCAAATAATTGTTGAGTTAACTGTCTAAACGAATTAATTTATTACCCCTCGATTGTCATGGGGGTAATATCGAAATGCGTATAAATAAGTCTTTGTGCAGGCTAGAGTAACAGTCGAGCCACTTGAAACATCTACCCGGGGACAATTTGTTCTCTAGAAAAATAGTCAAGGGTTATATTTGCGGTTGCATTGTGTGGCTTATAGACCCATAAATCACGTTCCCTGCACTCCAAGTTGGAGCAGAGTGTACCAGGTGGTCCACACTATTTTTAAACTCTGTTTATGTACCAATAAGGGAATAAAATTTATTTTATGAGTTCCTTTCATATGGTTTTTGATTCATGGGTAAGAGTTTACAATTGATTTCAGTATCGGGTTCGTTAGGAGCATGTGTCGATGAGTACATGTGTCGAAGTGTGAGGCTTCTGTACAAATGTGTGCAGTGAATGGTTTCCCGCGGCACGGACCTGTGCACGGACACTGAGCGGCGAGCGCGTCTGCCTGACAGCTGGCGAGCATGCTCCGCGAACCGTGATGTTTTTTGCAGAGACCTTGCTCTGAACGAGTATTTGAATTTCAGCAACGACATTTGATACAACTACGACACTCAACACCCACTCGAAATTACGCATGCTATTGTAATCCTTTCACAATGTATTACCATATTATATTTCCTATGTAAGCCTTCGCAGCACGTAAAATAATTTTCTAAGGTGTCCCAAGTGCTTTACGATATACGAAGGAAATTCCTAGCGTTCTCGAGTGTCGCGTAACGCGGAGGCCTTAGACATTTAAGAGAATTTATTATTAATAGCTGCGCAATAAATCGTTTCCCGCACTTTAAATTCCATAAATTTAATAGAAATACCTACGTCATAGCCACGATTTCCTAAGTAAGAGTCGACAGCTGTGAGTAAGTAAGTACCTACATGTTTTACGAAACACGGGTGAAGCACGAGGCAATTACTGCCGACTGCCGCACTAATTGTGGCTAATGTATTGCGCATTACCAATAATAAGGTTCGGAGCGGTCAGTGCCGATGCCGTGCCGCTCCTGTACCGTTCATTAGAGGCATCATTTAGTACCTGTAAGCGCGAGCAGCGTCCCGCACCCGCAGAGCGCACTTCCGGTCAAGCGCTTTAGTTACCCAGTCCCAATCCCAGCGCACTTGCGCAACATCCGCTGCTATAACGAATATAAACATTTGAAGCTCACACCATACTGCATATGAATCTGAGCTCTCATTTCAACAATTCATTACCAGGAATAACTTTCATGAAACATTTCAGACGGTCCAAAATAAAGCACCTACTTACATCCTAATAAGTAAACTTCTATTGTGTGTTTAATTTCTAGCGGCGAGATCCGGGAAGTTCTATATAAGTGCATGCACGTAAAATAACGTAAGCTTAGTATCGTAAGTACACAATACCTGCTTATAAGACTGTAATACTTATGAGACCTCGCGTAGGTTTGCACAGATGTGAATCGAATACGGCAACAATAAAAGGAGAGATCGTAAGAAATATCGAAGTCTTTATTTATAGCTATTTATTAGCTGTTTGTTTAAATATAAATGAATTTGTCTCACACGATACGAGCGGTGACTAATCCGTGGTTTAAACTTGTGCAGCTAAGCCAGACGTCTCCTGAGTGCCGAACAATGATGGTACAAAGAGCTTTGTCTGTTACCACTCGCCAGACGAATCTGTGAGAAGTAATCTTGTTCCCATCGGCCATCGGGCTGCGCAGGCGCAATGACGAGTCCTCGTCGCGCTCTGCGCAGGAATGCGTCGTAAATCATAGCCTATAGCCACTTATACCCTTAGCGGAGACTCGCCTTCTGACACCGCTTGCCGCCTGTCACTGGCGTTAATTTATAAGCTGATATGTACGGGCTACCATTTAAACAAACAATTATTGTCTCTAGCTGATAATGATAACTACATGTATATTACATTCTTTACAAATAACACCGGTCTACAGCATTTTTGCGCACGGGTTAAACGTAACTTATTTTTATTGTTTTTATATCTAGAAATAAGAATAAGAACAAAAAATAGTTCTGAATTTGCTTTCATGAGTAAAAAATGGGAAAATTAAAATTAATGAAAATACATTAAAAATTGACATAGAGGTGATTTATTAAAAGATACCGAACGTCCATTTAAGATTTTTTTTTACAATAGAAGTTTTAAAAGAGTGTTACAATGTTTAAAAATGAACAGTTTTATTTTTCCTGTCATGTTCAGTAGAAGTTTCTCTTATTAAACCCCAAACATAATCTCCCATCATGCTTTCAGTATACTGGCCTTGGTAACGTCTCTCAAATTCCATTATATCTTGATAGAAGCGTTCCCCTTGTTCTTCCGAATAAGCTCCCATATTATCTTTAAATTTATCCAAATGAGAATGTAACATATGCATTTTTAGAGACATTCTACATCCGATGATGGCAAAATTCGTAATCATGTCAGAGATCAACTCTTCATAATTTTCAGCTCTACGGTTACCAAGAAAACCATGAACTACTGCCTTAAAACTGTTCCAGGCTTTTTTCTCTTCATTGCTAAGTAACTCCAGGAAAATATCACAATTCATAATTTTTTTTACTTGTGGACCTACAAAGATTCCAGCTTTTACTTTCGTGGTAGATGTTCAAAGTAAATCGCCTCGTACGCGGAGGAGAAGACAAAAATAGTTAAATCGCTCTAAGTTCTTAAAAAGCAAATATTTTCGATTTGTAATCACATTTTTGTTTATATATGTGCTTATATAATAATAATTGCATTAGTAAAACCCATGCGCAAAAAAAAAAAATTTTTTTGTTGACCGGTGTAATTTATATTTTTAAGTAAGTAAGAAAGATAATGTTTTGATAATGAGTTAGGCCTAAGTAATACACTTGGCTCAAAAATTACCTGTCGCGTATCATAGGAAACCTGTAATAAGTAACAATCCTAAACATCCCTTGTATATGTTAAGCAGATCAGTTCAGTTGAGATCTTGGTGCTGGAGCAGTCAGTCTTACCACGCGGTGGCCGAACTAGCGACACGTGGGATTGCGAAGACCGGAGAGGATCCAGCATTAGGACTCGAGGTGGCACTGCAAAAGTCCGAGGCATTGTGTTTTCATGGTCTTCGGAATACGCCACCACCGGTTTCCCATATAAAGAAAGGAGGGGTTTACATCGCGCAACACAATATATAAAGTGTGTATCACGTATTTATAATTCATTTGCCATATTTTACGAATATTGGCGACTCAGCGCTATGGCGCAAGACTATTCAGTTAATCGGTCCACAGGAATGCGTTGGAAATTGAGCTAAACAAGCGGAAAAACTTTGAGTCACTCGGATAAAAAAGATCGCAAAATACACCGTGACAGTATTGAAGTCAGACAGATTACGGAAACGGCGACGAGCAATGACCGAACACGAGCAAGCCACAGTACGACACCGACAGAAATGCTCGCCACGCTTTTTATACTTAATGCGTAACAAGTAACAACACTAAAAACGTTTCATTCTTCCAGAGCAGACGGAGGGAGGCTATTTTTGCGTACATTGCTCGTTTACCAAAAAGACTACACATTATTGAATCTGGGTGGAATATTTGTAACCAATTTAGCAGCGGTTTTAAGTACGATCAAAATGTTTAAGTTTAGCCAGTAAGGAAAACTTGCACGAGTAACATGAGTAAACAAAGAAAAATTAATACGAAAAAAGGAGCAAGTAAGTTTCAGACTCTCCTTAAAACCTTCCAATGAAAATAATTCAATTCCCAAAACGGGCCTCGAAGATTTTTCCGAGTCACTACAACTATTAAATATACAGTTACTACAAATTTACAGTTTTCAGATTTTTCCCCATATTTGTGGTATGTCACTGTATTTGTATATACCGTGCTTCATGTCGAATTTCAGTATACAGGTCAACAGAACCCTATGAATTGTAATTCCTTTTATAGCGTCGAAATGTTCGTTTTTTTTTCGTCAACTTATGAGTTTGATTTTTCACTGATTCAAGGGACCACAGATAATATGGTTCAAATTTTAACTCGATAATTCCACGCGTTCTCGAGATAAAGGGTCTTAACAGACAAACAGACGAACAACAAAGTGATCTTAAAAAGGTCCCGTTTTTTCTTTTGAGATGCGGAACCCTAAAAACAAACAGGCACGTCTACAAGAAAAAAATACATATATCTTATTATGATTTTCCACAATGAGCAAACTTTCGTATGATTGTAGTTGTGGTAGGCACCCGCTACGAGGAGTGCTACGCCACGTAGCGTAGTACGTGTAGGTAATAAAACTGTTTGCGAAAAAATATTGCGTAAAATACATTTCGTAGGCGCGGCTACGAGGCTACAACGTCGTCCTAAGTTCTATTTCTTCGTTTTGATTTGATCGTATGTAATGAAATCCACGAGTAAAGAAAGTAAGTACTAATTTTGAATAAAATACTTTCCTTAAGTTAAAAGTGTGTTACTTTCGTAATAAACTTTGAGCAGTGGTGGCCGAATTGTAAAAGACCCGACTTGCGAGTTGTAGGTCGCGGGTTCAAATCCAGCCAGGCATATTACTTTGTGTAATTTATTTTATCACCATTGCTCTCAAAGCGGTGAAGGATAACATCATGAGGGAACCAGCATGTCCTAGAACCAAAAATACGAAGGCATGTCACCATCAATCCGCACTGGGCTTCCGTGGTGGATTACGGCTCATTCCCTCTTTCAGAGAGGAGGCCTGAGACAACAGTAGGAACATTAAAAAGCTAATGCTATGCTTTACTTTATTACAATGAGACATTAGAATAGTTTTGCCATGCACATAGAACTCGAGAGAACTTCTATCTTATTTAAATACGTACAATACAATAGGACCTGATAAGTACATAATCTGACTAATAACCTATAGAGTTCAAAGGCACCGCTCACTGAAAGGCTTTATTGTCCATCGAGATGCGTGAGCGCAGCCCCACATGCTCCTAATTAACTTATAAACGTTAGATAGACGATTGAATATATTCCACACAAGCGGTTCGGTTAAGACCCATGCATCCGTCTATCCGTAGCTTCGCAGCTGCCAACAAAACCATAATTACATAAACGAAATAGGCACGCAAGTGTAATACAGTTTACTAAGCTTCCTTATATCAATCCTTACCACCGTTAAAATGCTATCTCCATCGTTCTCGCACGTTGTTATTGTACAAATATTTTCATTTAAATTAGTTACCGAGATATTTATTATAAGTAACATTATTATCATACCTCGGTTAACTTTCTCGAATGCCTTTGGACAGTGTAGTAATGATATTTTAAGCGTAATTTATTCGGATTGGTCGACAATGAACTTGTCTGGAGATATTTGCTTAGGGCCCGGCGACCGGTGGTGACGGCGCTGTCGCCGGCGCCGGCTCGTGGGCGGCTGTAGTACCGGGTTGCGCAACCTCTGGGAAGCTAGGCCTCGCGCCGAGCACGCGAGTTCATGTGACAATGCTACGAACTCGCCACAACGCATTAGCATTCTACCGTTAACTTCACTACCTGCCAAGGCAACCTAATGAAACGATGTCAACAATAAAATTAATAAACTATCTATATCGATTCTTTGTAACCTGCGCCGTATGTTAATCACGAAGGATATAAACAGTGCTAGTGCTCACCTCGCGTGGACTGACAACAATCATATTCATTTGCTTTTATTCGAAATGAGTTCATGTTTGATCGATGGCTAATAACTGGTTTACCGTTAATAGTTTCTAGCCTTATATTCTAATAATCGATACACACATTTCATTCGATTTAATTTAAATGTAGGTAAGCCGTCTAATCAATATTTCTTGAATAATGGTCTGATATTTTAACAAAATATAAAATTCTTGCGAAACGTAGTAGAAGTTATCTTTTGTACGTTGTAGGGCTCCAATTAGATATACATAACGTTGAAAGTTCTTTAGTGGGTCAGACAAACAAACGATTCCTATTGTATTCGAAAAACAGAATTAATAAAAAAACTCATTGAACACCGTCTTTGTATTCTAACAAAGGTTTTTGAATGTGTTTTAACAAAATATAAGTATTCAATATGGCACTAAAAAGTAAAAAGGGACTTTTCATCTTGGTGGTTTGTTTTTGAGGTGGGAAATCATGTAATGTCTTCTCGCGGAGGAGGTGGAGCGGGAAGGCGTATCACTTTCATTGACTGAAAACTATGTTACTTCAGTTGCCACATCATGGGTAACCTTTTCAGAAGCCAACGCATGACTCAAGTAATCTATGATTTTGCTGACATCTCTTAGAGGCGAATACTTGTTTCCCACCGAATGTGGTACTTCCGTCATTTTGCAACAATATTTTTTACTAAAACCTAACTAACTATACTTATTTTATTAAACTTGTAACTATCTTAAACGTATAGGTACATGGGTAATGAGGAAATGCTGTACCTTTTCCATACTTTACATAAATACGCATATTTATGTAAAGTATAGAAAAGGTATAATATCTGACAAAATAAAATTGAATTTCTGATAAAATCATCTATTACATATTAATACTAAATACATTCATAACATAATTTAAAATGAATTAAAGACCAAAAAAGCTGAAGAAAATATTAAAAAAACTAAACTTTATGCGCTTAAGTATAAACAATGAGTCCATAAAATCCCTAAAAGCGTTACACAGTTAACAACTTAGCTAAATTGAACATTAAACATTTCTCTTTCTCAACTCAAAAGAAAGTCTCACGCTAATGTTGTTAAATAAAAAGTCACTCATATAAATGAAGTTGAACTAAGTTCCGACCATAATCGACAGCTATTATACAAATGGGAAGACGTAAATAAAAACAATAGCACTTTAGTCTCACAACTCTTTATAAAAAGCTTAACCAGATCAAAAATTTAGTCAGCAATCTTTATTCCTATTGTGTTTACTCTTTTCTTAAATTATGCTTAAATTAACCGGTATATACATTTACTGTTATATACCTAATTACCATAGTAATTAAATGCTTTTATTTTTATAATTGCCTCGCAACATATTACAGAAATACTCATAACAATTTAGGTACACCATGATAAACAAACCATACCTCGCAATATTGTACTCGTGTATAATTAAAGTACTAGTTAATTTTAATTCTCAAAAAATAATAGATTAATCTAGGTACCTGCAACAGTAAATGTAATGGTCCACTAACTCTGCAGGCTGGTGCAGGTGCCTGGTATCCCCACAGACAGTTCCAAGGCATTTTACATAGTCATTTTAAAAACATAAAAGGTTCAGTGTCATCATTTTCAAAATATACATCACATCACATTGCACAAAATTTTAGGGAAGCTTATTATACTTTGTTCTTATATGTCAATGAGATTTAAAAAAAAAATTAAATAAATCCACATTGGTGTGAGATAATCGGGTGGCTGCACATACGAGCAGCCGCGAACACAAGCAACTTGTGACTGAGCCCGCGAGGCCGGAGGCGCGGGCCCAGCTGATTGCACTCCTGAACCTCATCACTAGTTCAGTGGCAATCTCGGATACTGCTCACATCTAAGTATTATCTACACGTGAAACTAATGCATATTTCAGGCGTCTAAGATATTCATTTGCGGAACTGAGCAGATTCATACAGCTGCAAAGTCCGCCAGAAATATTAATAAGAGTTAAGAAGTCAACTATATTATTTCAATCACGTCGAAATACACAGGTAAGCCAGGTAAGCAATACTGAATACATTACTGTTACTGGGTAAAGTCAACCTTTTTGGCACTTCCGTCATTCATTGGTAACGCTCCGCTCCTATTATTGTATTCATACCTTTAAAAGTTTATTCATAAAAAAAAATCTTTAAATCGAAGTTAATATCACTAACTTTGCTTTTAAATATTACAAAAAATCGAATAGCGGAGACGCAATTAGGAAGAGACAAGAATAACATAAAACGAAGATTAAAATATGCTTTTATATCATCACCGAAAAGTAAACTGGAGCCGTCATACGCGCAGTCCATCTTCACATTTTATGGACATGATATTAACACGCATAGAGCACTTTAAATCCATTAAAACATTCCCGGGATAACGTCTCCCTGGCTGCTACACTATCTTGCCAGGATTGTCCTACTATAACTTTCCAATCGGTTAAGCAGACATCAAACTGTCACTTATGAATTTCGTAATGAGTTCATTGACAACGCTATCTTAAATTTTTTCTAATAAATATATAGAGCGTGCGACACTTCATGCTTGGCTAAGTAACTCGATATGCTTAGAAGTTTTAATTCCACTTCATGGGAAAGCGGCTTTTTTTGAGTGTTTTGATCTCTACAAAGTTAAGTTGGACAGTTACGTAGTCTTAATGAAAGTGAGTTTTATAAGTGTGAGTCAGTCTCAGAATCTATAATAATAGATAAATGTTTAATGTAAAAGCAACAAACCTGCATCAACAAATGCAGCGGCGGACTGACCGCGAGTGGTTGCTGGCGGTCACGCGACCACGGACAGTTCCAGGGCATACTTCTGTTCTTGCAAACCCTTTTTTGCACTGCTGACCTTACCACATAGCAAATACGTAAGATTCACCGCCACAAATGGTTTATAAAGGACTTAACAGTTGGCCTATTAATTTATAGCTACTTGAATTTATTGCAGGGCAATGACGCTGGTGAATGAGCTTTCGTTATCTAACATAGCGTAAACATATTCGCGGTAGTGAAGGTGCTAGCACTACGTAATGCGTGCAACAGGATCCGGGAGCGTACGCATGCGTGCGGTCGAGCGGACGCGCGCCTCCTGACTAGCTCGGGGCTCCGACGGCTCGGCTCTCCAGGATACTATCCCAAACACTCCCGACATTCGGGCACACGCCCCCCGCCGGGACTGCGGGAATGAAGCACGAAAGGGCGAGCCGGTGCGGTACCTAAATACCGCGAAGAATTTCATGCGTGCCTCAGATATTTTGGACTTCGATTGAAGTGGGTTCAAATATATGGGCAAGTATAAATAAATGCATTGGGCAATAGGTATTTGGGAATCAGGTACTTGTTAAGTGTTTATGCTCAAAATAGGTCATATGCCCACATCGATCACTAGTAAAAAAAGTTTGCCTACTGCCTTCGATTCGCACATTATTTTTTATTATTATTAAGTGAGAACTATATTACGTACATGGAATACTTTTCAGCCATTTTAACGCGACCTACGAAAAAATCTTTCTTTGTTATTAACCGTCGAAGCGTTAAGCTCCTCATTAGTCCTGCGTTGAGCTATACAAATACTGACAAATGCTTGCACTGATGGATGGTCCACTCAGATTTGTGTGATTATTTCCTGAAAAGATTATCTCAGATACTAATCATCTGCTCTTACGACAGAACCATTATGTACATGTTTACTTAATGGACTTTTAAAGAGACTTTATACTATGAGTTTACTCGGTGATGTTTCTCAGGATGGAATCAGAATCAGAATGTCTTTATTGTGGGCATAGGTTACACACAGATGTTAAACCTTAATAAATTATAGTTCCATTATGTCCTGCCAATTAGGCATACAATAATAAATGACAGACTAAAAAAATATTTAAAAATAATAAGTCAAAATTTAGTTTGATTTATAAATGCCAAAATTGAGTCAGAAATAAGTATCAAAATTGATTCAGAATTATAAATGTCAACAGTGAGTAAAAATTATAAATATCACAATTGATTAAGAATTATAAATTTCAAAATTCAGATAGATTAGAATTATAGACCGTCACTGGTTTCATGGACAAGTAAACTAAATATATTTTTAAAAAGCAATAGCACAGGCTACAGTGGTAACAGCAGCACAATAGCAGTTATCATACGATACTGCTCATCCGACAAATGCCGGGCAATTTACGTTTTGTTCCATTTCGAGTGACCTCATCAATTAATTTACTTTATCGACGGTGAATGCGTTAATTATACTAAATTAGCATTTACGTAAGCCTTTGAGGCCATCATTGCTATACATAGACGAATCTTTAATCATATCTGAGTACTTGTAAATACATTGATAGACTGAGAGCTTGGTATAAACACTGCCATTAATATTTTGTTATTATGACCTGCTCTTATTACATATTGTAACATCTAATTGAGAAATTGTTTACTGTTATTCGTTATCAATCAAGGATTATACTGTTTATTAATCAACTAGCAACCCGTCCCAGCTTCGCACGGGTGCAATGGCAATATTAAATATATTATGCATTTATTATACATATAAACCTTTCTCTTGAATCACTCTATCTATTAAAAAAAAAACGCAATAAAATCCGTTGGGTATTTTTTAAAATCTAAGCATACATAGGGACAGACAGCGGCTTTATTTTATACCTGGTAATTATGTGGATATCTAATACTTCCAAAACGCTATTTACACTTAAACTACCAACGCGCACTGGGCCCTCGTGGTGGGTCATGGCCCATTCTCTCTCCTAGAAAGGACGCCTGTATCCCAGCAGTGGAAACAATAAAAAGGCTGATGATGATGAAACTTCCAAATCTTTCTATCAATAAAATATTCTTATAAATATTCTTATAAAATGTTCTTTGCTCAAGGTGGACAGCGCTAACATTGCTGTAAAAGCTCGCGGACCCAAAATGACCCAAATAAACATAACAATGTTTTTCAAGGGCGCACCATACCTCAAGATAGTCTAAAACAATAAACACCCCTAAACGCAATCCCAAGTGGCAGTCCCAATATCTTCAGCGTGAAATAGTACCTAGATACATAACTGCATAGTATAAAATAAATTCGGTTCCCGCTGTCTGTCCCTATGTATACTTAGATCTTTAAAACTAAGCAACGAATTTTGGTGCGGTTTTTTTTATAGATAAAGTGATTCAAGAGGAAGGTTTACATGTATATTTTATGCATAATATACCTATTTAATATAAGCATTGCACCCTTGCGAAGCTGAGGCGGGTCGCTAGTAAATGATAAATGATGTTTATTTTTTCAAATAGGTTTTTCAAAAGAGTTGACACGTATTTTCTTTTTTCGTTAGTTTAAACTACATGAAGCCGGACATAGAGTGCTAACTAATGAAAGTAAGTACTCTATCCTAACTACTACCCTCCCCCCTTAAATAAGGCAAGGCGTTAGACCCTTCGAGTTAATTGTATTTTGACGATTTTAAAAAAGGTTTGGAGACTTAGGAGGAATTACATAACACAACTTTTACAATTTCGCTAATATGTTATCCAAAATTTAGATCACTCCAATGTCTTGCAGTACCAACCTACTTGATACACAGTACAGGATCAACCTTATAAGAAACACTTTCAATTAAACAATTAATAAATTATACATAACTACAGACATATATGTTATAATACCTTAAAAACAAATTAAAAAAAAACTTACCCCCGTATAAATTAATAGATCCTTATCTCTATTTCGAAACCATTGCACCCATTTCATAATTTCTGTGACACTGAAAAAATTACAAAGAAATACTAAACTGACTGTTAATAAACCAATAATTAACGTAGAAGTATCGAATAACTGCTCTATCATATTAGAGCTATATCAGAATAACCATTAAATTCTATCGAATTTATAAAGGAAGAACCGGTGTCGGATGTGGGAAACTCGGTACAATATTGTGTTCGTTTTGAATCTCTGAGGAGCAATGAGTACTTGCCAGCGCGCACTCTGCGCGGAACAACGCGTTGCTAATTGCTTGCTACAATTACCAATGTGTGAATTTCCTTCCTGCATTTAATTAAATAAATTGGTAGAGTAAAGCAACTCAATAAAACATAATGTATTCTCTGACGGCGGTCGATGTTTAGTATCTTTCTATAGTTATTAGATAAGTAAGTATGTATGCACGAACCGATATTCTAGATTTACGCAGACTCACTCACCTCCTACTAAGATGCTGTTAATAAAATCCTGTAGGTAAGTCACTTTCTTCACGGGATCGTTGTCACTATTGGGCCAATAGTGACAACGATTCGATCCCGTGAAGAAAGTGACATTTTAAAGCAAGCACGAGTATTGAGCGTGCTTGCTTTAAAATGTACCCAGAAGGCAGTTTTAATCACGGATTTTGCACGCACCACACACCGACACGTGTGATGTATGTTTTCTTGTTTTTTTTTTGTTCATTGTTTGTCAACAATGAACAAATATAGATAGTTAATTCTTTTCTTAACTTTTGATTCCTTTTTGTTTGGGAGGGACAAATAATCTCGCTGCATATTCATCTTTAGAGCTTTCTTATGCGCCTTTGGGAAACACAGGTAGGTACGAATTATTATTATGTATTTATTGAATTTCGCAGCATATGATTTTTGTGCTATCCCGATCTAAATATTAACCCAAACGCTGCAAACGCTGCTGACTGCAACTGAAGTGGTAGGCCTGTAACATAAATTTGGGAAATAGCAAGCATCTCAGTTTTCAGTCGGGTTGTGTGCTAGCCCAGAGCTAAAAGGCTTATAGCAAAATTATGCATTTTTTTTTTTTTAGTCGCTGTAAACTAGTGCTTGACTGCGATCCCACCTGATGGTAAGCAGTGATGCAATCGTTGATGGTAAGGCGCACTAGTTTCGAGTCTATTCACTCTAGCCTTAAAAAAAGCCTTATGTAAAAAAGAAAAACGGTTGTCTTTCAGGTTCTGGCTTATAACTTCTAATCGGCGCATCTTACGAAACGGAACAGGTCAATCAATCGACTGTTTAACCGAGTTTAAAAAAAGAGGAGATTTTAAATCCGTTTTGTATTTTTTATGTCTGTTACCTCAGAATACCGTCGTTTAATTCTTAGCTGTCTAGTTACTAACAAATAATTTGTCTCTGAATTAATCTGAATAAATAAAAAAATAAATCCCCTAAAAGGATGTTGCCTCCAGATTGTTCCCATTTTTTTCGAAGTCCAAGTCTGATGATGGGATCCATGATGAATCGAGAGAACTCCTCAGTGTAATTATTTGAACGCGCAAGGCAACCATGATTTTGGTATTTGAATCGAGTCTCAAGCATTTACAGCCAAAATTTTACAATACCCTTACATAGATATCACAACACCTAGGTATCTTAGGAGTCAATATTATTTTGAAAATGGTATCATCGACGTGATCTGAAGATAAACTCCATAAATAATCAATATATCCTAGCCGTGTTTGAGTTTAATAGAATTGTTATAAGATGCACTTTAGTAGTACTATCGAGCTGATCTGATGATGGAGCCGGAAGGTGGAAAGTACACAGTAGTTGTATTTGGGTTAATTCGAATTGACATGAGAAATAGATCCTCAGGAAATCAGGTTATAAGTATATCGCAAGTCAACAAAAAAATGTGAAATAAAAAACATAAAAATAAAAAACATTAAAAAAAAATAACCGACTAGGTATACTACAAAATTATACTGTAAAACGAACAAAATAACTTTTTCATTACCTACTCATATTCTTAAAGTAGGTGTAATGTTGCCTGCGGACCGTAGTAGGTATCTTTCTTTTGATTTAGGCAACAGTAATAGTACATTGCTATCCTAGGGGTGGAAGTGAGTTATTTAATCCCAAGAAGTAGATTTGGCGTTCGGGCGCAGCGAGAACGCTAATAATTCGAGGGACCAAATAACTCGAGGTAACGCGAGGTAAACACTGCTTTTCATTACGAATACAAGAAAAATAAAAGTAATAAAAACCTGAGTCGTCGTCCAAGGACTTCGTATGTTTTGAGGTAGATTGATTTCCTTTGATTTAGGTGTTAAAAGGTTTTCTCCTCTTAAGAATCTGGCGTTAAATCCATAACTGAAGCTGCTGAACTTATCGTGTTAATTACAAAATATGTCTTAAAACAGAGATTTAGTAAAGTTTAAACAAAACTCCATAACTCGAAAAAACAGAAAGATTGGATCGCCCACAGATTATAGAGGATACTACTAATCGCGTTTTTCCCGCCAATTTTGTTTTTTTTTTTTTTTAGTTGTCTCGGCGGGCTATTCAGCTAATAGTTTTCATTTTATCAGGTCAACATTTTCCCAAAATATATATATTAGTTTTAAAGAAATAGTTAAAAGTAAATTAAAATACATTCATTAAAAAAAAAGCGGGTATTCTTAAATTAGTCCAATTTTATATTATTTCAATAGCACTGTATATTAATTCGGGTCACGGTTCAATGAAAATGTCAAAATAGCACTAGCTTTTTCTTAATAATTTAACAGCTGTCAGTTGAAAGTAATTCTCCTTAGAGATGAAAAGTGCTACTTTCAACCCGCTCCGCAAGCAATTTCACACCTACTTTTAGAGTATGAGTAATGAAAAAGATTTTGCATTAATTCTTTAGCCTCATCTCGTATGAAACAAGCAAAAACTATATCTAAATTTGATGAACTAATGGTGCTAATTCAAATCTTATAAAGCAGATATTTTTTTTTAAGTTTTAATAAATAAAACTCAAAATCGTAAAGATAAAATCGTAAAAAAAAAAACATATGAAGATCAGATTTCCGCTTTCCCCATTATTTTGTTATTTTCTGTGGTCGGCCAGCTATGTAGTCATGTCCTCCCTACCTAAATATTTTCATTTTCATTAAAAATATTTTTACGAAATCTATGTTGCTTTAAAAAAAAAAGTTGAAAATCATTTTAAAATATTCCTTTATTATTTATCGCGCTGTACCTAATTGAGTGGCTGTATAGAAAGTTGCTTTGCTTCTCAGGCAACTTCCAGAACTTTTTTCCGAGTAGGGGTGGTTAAGGTGGTAATTTAGATTTTAATAAATGAATTAATGAATTTCTCATAAAAAATACATAATCGGTAAGAATACAAACATTAAAACAAAAGTGTTTTGAGACGGAAAAACCATCCCTCTTTTTTCTTTCGGAGACGCAGATTAGAAGTCCATCAGATGTGTCGTACCTGTCTTACCCAGGGTTTATCCTGGAGCACAATTTTAAACCACACGCTGGCGTGTGCTTGTACGCTCGGGACGACATCTGCTATCTGCGTCTCCGCAACCTTGAGGATCCCAAGTTCTCAACGCTTTGGGCTCTGGTGGACACAGGCATCGATAAAATTATCTATGCTTGTGTCTACCGCTCGCACAGTGGAGATCAGGAGGTGACCAGGCTCACACAGTACCTCAGTGAGGCGGCGGATGCGGCTCAGCAGAGGTACCCTTCCGCTCAATTGGTGCTACTGGGGGACTTTAATGCCCACCATCAGGAGTGGCTCTTCCCATACCAGTGTACAGACCATGCTGGTCGAGAGATGCGAAAGCTTGCGCTGGCATTAAATCTCACTCAGCTGGTCCAGGGAGCTACAAGGGTGCCGGATGTTGATTCGCACACGGCCAATTGCTTGGACCTTCTGCTGACAACAGATCCAGACCGCTACTCAGTGTCGATATCATCACCGTTAGGTAGTTCCGACCACTGTCTGGTGAAATCTGTATCAGTCTATTCTCCGCCTGATCTCTGCCCTAGAGGCACCAGGCGGATTTGGCGATACAGGTCAGCAGAT
This sequence comes from Mythimna loreyi, assembly GCA_029852875.1. Lineage (NCBI taxonomy): Eukaryota > Metazoa > Arthropoda > Insecta > Lepidoptera > Noctuidae > Mythimna > Mythimna loreyi. Next base: position 11,276,636 of record CM056786.1, read on the forward strand.
TGGGATGGCATGCGATCTTTCTTCGCATGTTATCCTTGGCAGCCTACTTGCTTTTCTTCGGATGATCCGTCGTCATGCGCAGATGCTGTGGCGGATGTGCTGCGGCGGGGGATGGAGTACTACATTCCATTCTCCGACGTGACAATGTCTAGCCAAGCTCGTCCATGGTTTGGTGCCGAGTGTGATCGCGCTAATGCGCTTAAACACGAAGCATACCGGGCCTGGGCCGACGCTCGCATGCACAAGGCGAGTGACGTAAGTCAGAAGAAGAGAGCCTTCAACAGTGCTGCCAAGTCTTGCAAGAAGGCAATGCGGAGGTCTCGATTCGACCACATCAGCCGCATCGGGAACAAACTCGCTTCATACCCCGCTGGTAGCAAAGCGTTTTGGTCCCTGGCTAAGTCGGTTGAATCGAACTTCTGCCGCCCCTCACTACCGCCATTGCTGAGGCCCGACGGTTCGCTGGCCCACACCGCTGAGGAGAAAGCAAATCTGTTTGCCTCCCTCTTCGCGGAATCTTCGCGTCTAGATCCCGGTGACGCGCGGCCCCCTGCATATCCTGATGGATGTGGGACGAGTATGTCAGATATTCGCATCCATCAGAAGGACGTCCGTAGGGTGCTACGTAACCTAGATGTGAACAAGGCTAGCGGTCCTGACGGGATACCGGCAATCGTGCTGAAAACGTGTGCGCCAGAATTGACTCCAATCCTGACACGCCTGTTTAGGCTTTCATTTGAGGCTGGAAAAGTGCCGAATGCATGGAAGCAAGCTAACGTACAGCCCGTGCCCAAAAAGGGTAGTCGGGCTGACCCAGCTAACTACAGGCCCATTTCAGTAACGTCCATTCTCTGTAAGACAATGGAACGTGTACTGAATACTAAACTCCTGGCATACCTAGAAGCTAATGACATCTTGAGTGACCGACAATACGGGTTTCGCCGAAATCGGTCAACAGGTGATCTTCTAGCGTATGCCATCCACATCTGGAGCGAGGCCATCGAGAAACACGGGGAAGCGCTTGCCGTCTCCCTTGACATCTCGAAGGCTTTCGATAGGGTCTGGCACGAAAGCCTTATTAGTAAGCTTCCTTCATTCGGTTTACCTACTGGATTGTGTGTTTGGATTGCAGACTTTCTGAGGGACCGGTCCATCCGTGTGGTCATCGATGGTTGCTCGTCGAGCCAAATGACCATCAATGCCGGGGTCCCTCAGGGGTCAGTGCTCTCGGCAACATTGTTCTTGTTGCACATAAACGACCTGCTTAAGCCCGGTACCTTTGGGTATGCAGACGACAGCACTGTTGCTGAGAGTTACACATCCGGCGCACGAGCTAGTGGGTCACAGGTCCAGTCTCTTCGTGAGGCTATGGTTGGGCGCTTGAACTTGTCCTTGGAGGCTGTCTCTGAATGGGGCGATGCCAACATGGTCAGGTTCAATGCTGCTAAAACTCAGGCGTGTCTATTTTCCGCTAAAAGGAGTCAATTTAGCCCTGCTCCAACTTTCCGGGGTGTATCCGTGCCGATAACTGACCATCTTGATCTTCTTGGTATAACGCTGACATCTACTCTCAATTTTGGGCCATACATCGAAGCAAAGGCTCAACTGGCTGCAAAAAAGTTGGGAATCCTCGCAAGGGTTAGACAGTACTTCACGCCGGAACAGCTGCTTAAACTTTATCAGGCGCAAGTTCGATCGGTTATGGAGTACTGCTCTCATCTTTGGGACGGATCTGCCCGATACCAACTTGATGCGCTTGAGTCTATTGAGAGGCGAGCCAAGAGGATCATTGGCGATGATGCACTTGTCGAGTCGAGACTTCAAAGTCTTGAGCATCGACGCCGAGTTGCTAGCCTGTCGGTTTTCTACCGGTTGCATTTCGGGGAGTGTGCGTCGGAATTACATAATTTAATTCCGCCTAGCCCGTTCCATCATCGGACCACCAGACGTACGGCATTGCGCCACCGGTACATGGTGGATATCCCACATATACGTACAAAACGTTTTGGGAACACATTCATTATGCGTACAGCCAAGGAGTGGAATTCCTTGCCGGAGTCGGTGTTTCCTGATAGCTACAATCAGCTATCAGGAAACACCGACTCCGGCAAGGAATTCCACTCCTTGGCTGTACGCATAATGAATGTGTTCTTCGGGGAGTGTGCGTCGGAATTACATAATTTAATTCCGCCTAGCCCGTTCCATCATCGGACCACCAGACGTACGGCATTGCGCCACCGGTACATGGTGGATATCCCACATATACGTACAAAACGTTTTGGGAACACATTCATTATGCGTACAGCCAAGGAGTGGAATTCCTTGCCGGAGTCGGTGTTTCCTGATAGCTACAATCCGGGTATCTTTAAGTCAAGAGTGAATAGGTTACTTCTAGGTAAGCGCGTTCCATCGTCGACTGCATCGTCGCTTTCCATCAGGTGAGTTAGTGGTCAAGCGCGAACCTATAATCAATAAAAAAAAAAAAAAAAAAAAGTGCATCTTACTGCACCACGATTAGGTTCAACATGGCATGTAGGTATATAACCTCGTGTTTTTTTTTTTAATTTATCACAAAAGTGGCAGGGCATTTTCCATTCCTATTTTGTCACGGACAAGGGTGTTTTTTTTTTAAATCAAACAGATGCATTATTTTTAAAGTTTCAATATAAATTTAAATAATGTTTTTCAAGAGAATAAAATAAATAAACATGATTATTTACACAATCATTTGTTATTGCCAACAAATTAACATTTATTAGAGTTGTAAATTAAAAAAAAAATGAATTTCTATTTTTAATAGTAGGATTTATAACGGTTTGATACCTTTGCTTCTTCTTCACACTGCTAAGTTAGGTTAGTGTGGGAAAAAAATATAATAATCATTTTAAACTAAACTTTGTGTTATTTGCGAATATATGTTTAATTTAAGATTTGAAGAGAATTCTTTAGACCGCCGCCAGATATTGTGATTGAGGTAAAAAATACTTACAATAGTCTGCTATACCTAATCTAAATCAAAATTGTACTAAGTACAACTTTTGGATAAATGTATGGCAACGTTTGGATTTTTTTTTTTTACAGTTGGTATGATAAAGAAAGTATTTCTTCGTTAATAATAAAGTCGTTTGATACACGTGCAAATTTGTCTCTCTACGATTCACGAATCGAATCGAATTCCGCCTCGGTCGCAAGGACAAACTTCCTGCGCTTCCATCTATATAGCACCTTTTCTATTTCAGTACACTTCCTTACAAACTAACTCTTAAAGAACCAAGGTGAGGGTACAACACACAACTATTTAACTTGTTCGACGTCGATTTCCACATCACCGTCACGTTGCCGTGCCGCAGTACGATGCGATGTCGTAACGTGTTTATGTGTTTGAGCCCGTACGAGTAGACGTACGGGCTCAAACACATACCTACACACGTTACGGTACGTCCCGTAATCCCGTTGACCTAGTACTCTGAAATTTGTCATGAAGAAGGCTTATCCTTCTAGCATAAGTATAGGAATAAATCTGAAACTGAAAACTTGTCATTGTCATTAGGATCGATTCAGTTTATTCAATCTTCGAAACTCGATTCAGGAATTTAATTATCTTAATAATATAATAAAGAGGTAAAGTTTGTTTTTTTTTTGTTTGTAGGAGGTAGTCTCTGGAAGTACTGGTCCCATTGGAAAAATTTCAGCAACAATAGAAAGCTGCTTTACCTACTCCTGAGTGACATAGACTATATTGTATGTATGCGGGCGAAGCCGCTGATAAAAGCTAGTTTTACATAAGTTGCTTGGAACGGTTGCATTTTATATTCTTTGTAAAAACTAGACCTAGCTAATACTCTGTAGGCATACAAAACTTCTATAATACTCTACGGTCACCTGAAAAGCTGTCAAAAATTAAAAGTAGGTGGAATACAAGTGGTTCATAGTTCATACTCAATTAAAAAATAAGCACTGACAGGGCCGGTTTATGCACGTCGGGGCCCCTAGGCAATGCACGTCTCGGGGCCCCCCTACCCTACTAACTTTATATACTTTGTGTCTAAAACTTTATTCATAATTACGCTTTTTTTTAATATATAGGTATGTATATAGTTTGGCAAATGGCTAGTTAAATGTCATGTCATCGAAATTTCAAATTATTCTTTTTACTGTTTATGAAACATGGACTATTTTTTTCTTGAAGCGCGGGGCCCCTAAACCTGGCGGGGCCCCTAGGCAGTTGCCTACATTGCCTTATGGATAAAACGGCCCTGAGCACTGAGTAGATAATGTACTTACCACAGAACAGAATGTAGGTAAGACGGATCTGATGCAAAACGTCCCATTCGCAAAAGGTCCCGCTGGCGCAGAATGACCAATTCGCAGAACGTCCCATACGAAAAACGTCCCATTTCTGGATGTATTTTGTACCATGTGAGCTTACATGTTTAAGGATGCAATTACGATACAGGAGTTATTCTTATTAGTGTGGGGTAACGTCCAGGGGTTTTTGGTAAAATCAGAAGCGAAAATTTAAACTATATTCCGGAGATAATCCTCCTTTTCTAGTATTACTGCTTCGCAATCGTCCGCTACTTCGGACCATAGCTTGTGCTAAGGCCCGGCGCGAAAGTTCGGTGCCACTGATCGCTCCCACGAGGGCATGGTGGAGCTTTGCCCAAACGGGACACACCGCTACAGTGTGTTTCAACTGTCTTCTGATCGGGCCACATAGTGGTGACATCCGGGCGTTACTCCCGCACAAACCTGACGCAGGAACCTCTTGAGTTAATATAGTACCTACGTTTTAGTAGGTACCGTATAAATGATTGTCGATTGTAACTATTCAAACTATGAAGATTGTTATAACTTTTTCACAGGTAACCCAATGGAGTTCCAATATGACGTTGAAAATCTGCGTACAGGTACTCGACGCCTGATCGAAGCGTCAATATAAAAATACACATAACAGTAAAATTCTTCACAAAGTGATAGTTTTGATAGGAAAAATTCTTTTATCTTTTTGAATTTTTCGCTAATTTTCCAGTACAGGTGGTCCAACAGTCCATAACTCGTTTATTCCCAGTCGCCCCCGCAAGGATTGCCACCGGAGGCAAACGGGAATAAAAATTCCCAGTCACCGCCGGAGGCGACTGGGGATACTAAAGAATAATCAAACAAAGTTTCATCGTAATCGAACCAGTAGTTTTTGCGTGATGCCTGAACAAACAGACAGACAGACAAAAAATTTTTTAAATCAAATTTTTAGGTTCGGTGTCGGTCTAGTAACACCATCTGCTACTTATTTTTTTGATTTTTTAAATGTACAGAATTTTCACTTCTACAGATTTATTATAAGTATAGATATAAACATTATTTTTATATTTACGTTTAACATTTGGATACGCAAGGTAAAATAACAAAGTCTATGTTGGAAACTTTATTTCAATGTTATCATCAATCAGATAGATGTAGGTTTGGAATAAATTTCCTTATTATTTTATACTTCACAAGAAACAAAGCAATGTATACCGAAACTGAAGTGGGGGCAATGACTTTGTGGGAATTTTTATTCCCATTTGCCTCCGGTGGCAATCCTTGCGGGGGCGACTGGGAATAAACGCCATAACTCTCTTATTTGAATTTCTGATTCCAACATCAACAATTCTTTGAAAGTCTTAAACTAACCACAACTGTCTTAAAGCTGGGCATAGACTTCCACAAAGTTAAAAGTAAGATGAAAAAAAATAATAATTCTAAATGTTTATAACATTATGCGTCCGGCACCACATGCTGCAGGCAGTTAGGGCTGAAACTGCGGTAGCCTGCGCCTGCGACAGACACCCGTTGCGTGTTAAAGCGCAGCGTCACTAGTACAACTAAACGGTATGCATGTAGTCGTAGCGATGGCAAACTGGAGTGTATTATTATGTTACAAAACTTAAACGACACATACGCTTGGCCCTAAGACCTTGTCATCAGGTCAGCCATATATGTATACAATACGATTGGGATAAGGAATCTGATAAATAAAAACACCACTTATTTAGATATTAATATATTTTCGAATCTAAAATGTACAAAAAAATACAACTTAAATGTTATGTACTCATAACGCCTGATTTCATCAATGAATAAAATATTACAATTCAAACATTTTGAAGGATTAGTACGTGACGTGTATGTTTTATTAATTGACAGTTACTAAATGGTAAGTGACCCGGAACAAGCTACTAGGAACAAAAGGAGATTATAACATTTTCGCCTCCTTTTCATTGTTGATTTTTCTGATTTAACAATTTTAATTTTCATCAAAATGTTTGTGCCAAAAGTAACAATTTCATTATTATTCCTAATACCAGGGCGGTTGTTTAAAATGCTAAGACAAGACATTGGATGTACTGACATTGCAACTGTACAGATTTCTTTGTATCTCTTCTAAAATAAACATAACGACCTATAGTTAAATTTCTTATTTAATCAACCATCACTTCATAACAACTTTGGTTGTGTATGCTAATCGTAAAAATATATGTATTTTAGCTATTTACAATATATAAACATACATACATACAATGCGTAGAAATGCACAGCAACACAAAAGGCCTTAACTAACATCTGAAGAACTAAATAACACAGACTTAACGGCCACTCACAAAAAGGATCATTGTAGAAACAAGGACTAGGTTTCTTTCTAGTTTCGTTAAATTTTCTTGTGTAATGTCAAATTATCAAATTTTACAGTTGGAATTCATGACTGAGGGAAACCTGCCGTTGAGCTTATTCCTACAATATTAATAGAAACACACAGCTCTACCATACAACTAATAAAGCACACATTCCCAAAAATCAATTCTGTGAGCGACCAGATCTAAAATCACTTTGCAATGTTTAAGAAAAACATAATTAGTTTAGTCATAAGTCATAACAGAATATTAAACCTAAGCAATATTCACAATATAAAAATACCCTTGTACGCAGACGACAGGCCAAGACAAAAGGCATGATTTTATACAAAAAATAAAATCAGCAGCGTACGGGAATGCCTACTTGTGTTAGCGACTGTCATCCTACTATAATAAATATTTTATCACACAATCTTACCTCTAAGTAGAGGAATTTTTAGAAAACCCTTTGTTTATTATCATATCAGGAAAAACAACAATAACTATAAAATAAATTGATTCTTTATGTAACATAAGATTGAAAACAGATTATTTTAAACTAATTATGTTTTCCTGCTGAATCAAAGACTCCCGTACCCGTCTATGTTTCTCGTTTCACATAATGCATAGTGATAGTGATTTTTAGGCCCTTGCCGCAGAGTAATTTTATGATTGATAAAAAAATATTTCTATTACACATCGATATATCACATTTGTTAATGCAGTCCAATTGTATTTTTTCTGCAAGATTGGATGGAATTTTGGACCCAATTAATTATATTTTAATTTATTAAATTTACTCTGAGACAATGGGTCGTATTTTCTTAAATATAAAATGAAATCGTTATTTCAATCTTCTTAAATAGAATTCCAAATTATATGTAACATTTTAATATATACCAATTTCTCCAGAATTGTAATTATAGAATGTAAAATCTATCATGCTCTTACAATTTATGTTCGACATAATCATTTATTCCGAAAAATTCATAGATTTCAAAACAATATCTGAATTGGGTGTCCCAATTCGGAATCAAATATATTCTAAAAGTAATTAGAAAAAAGACTTACAGGTATATCAGCACACACTAGCGTTTTTTAAATGATCTTTCTTCAACCTATGTTTTAAACAGTATTGTAGCAGTTTGTACAATTTTGTTGTGAACTAGAAGTTCCAATTGATTCTTACAATGAGGTATTCGTTCATTACACCAAGACAAATATCTTCCTAACACTTGATTATATCTAGACGATTCCCATACATGTAATATCCATAAAGCCCATTTAAAATTTAAACGTTCGGTTATCAAAATATTTGTTATAGGAATACTAATCTTCGTTGATGAATATAGACGTGTTGCAATGATGTCGAAACATGGAGCACATTTTATAGGATTGAATGACGTTTCTCTTTACAGCTAGAGAATTTAATTACGTACTCTATAATTTAATATAGGAAATAGTAATTTAGTAGCTTATTGAGCATTTATAATAGTGAATTGGAACGTGCGTTTCATTTTATAGTCGTTGTACAAACCGTATTATCGATTTCTACCTTCATCTTCATATTGGTAGCAGTTACCGAGAAAAGACATACTCGTATGTTATTGATTAAAACAACACAGTTGAATACATGAAAAATAAAACGATGAAAGATACTGGATTCGCGACTAAAATATAAGATATAAATAATTATATATTTTGAAACGGCTTATACGAAGATTAAAATGTATTAGTGTTTGATTTTGTACTGATAATTCGACTAAACCGGGAATTAAAGGAACTTAAAGACAGTTTGACAGGTCAGACATTTCATTAATAAGCGACTACAAAATGTAATGGCACACATATTACAGAGATATAGTTTAATTTTGCAACTAACTAGATAAAGACTTACTGATTTGGGGTCGAAAAAGTTAAGTGTTTATTTTCTTATCGACAGGTTCCAAAAATGCATTAACTGTCCATATTGATAAAACGGCGTGTCACAACAGCCCTTTACACGTATTTTCCTTAACTATACTTCTTTTGAATATTGTGTGTGGGACTACTGTGACATTAAAAGAGGGTTTTTAACGTGGACCTTAATGCAACCTCTGGACCACATTCTATATATGATACGAAACAGACCAGACTACTTTTATTTTTGGAAGACTAAAATTCACCAATAATAATTCCACTGTATCTACATACATTATCTTGTAGACGTGAGTCCTGTATAAAGGTAATTTTATGTCAAAGGCATATTGTGTAGACTAATTCATCATCTCATGACAAGGTATCACTCACTACATGCTGTGTGGTAGGACACATCGCACACGAATGCATCAGCGCTAAATTCGATGTAGTTTATTTACAATGATTTTGATCTATGTATAAGCTATATTCATACTTTTAATGGAATCAATGTGTTTGCAGACTTATGAATTTATACCATATTTTATGCATATTATTACTAAATTCTATTTCAATTTCAATATTATTATTCGTATTACTTTTTTTAAAAGGTGGCTTTGAAAAAATATTCTTTATCTATAATTTTCAGGCACCGATGCTATATTACGGCATTGATTCATTATAATATACATTTAACAGAAAATTAAACGGTTTCATTATGCAATGGACGTGTTTCAAACGTTATAATATAGTCTTGATTACACAAACTAGTTATGTTACCGTAAATCTGCAAAAAATATAACATTTGTGTACATTTATTTTATCCTCGTCGAGATGTTGTAAACTAAGTGACGGCATTTCATGCTGTTTCATCTAGCGACCAGTTACGAGTAAATAAATTTCGTTACCATATATTTATGTATTATGAATGTATTAGACTCGGCTACTTCCTTGCCTATTTTCTTATATTTCCATGTAACAAGGCCATCACTTGTACTTTGTTGGTTTGAATTTAACTTATTAACACTGACAGGACTCGCCTCTCTGAAACCATCGTGTGGAATGAATAATGTTGCCATGGTCATCAGATTGCGTAAAGCTTATCTCACTATCTATTATAGACTGACTGAGCTGTACTGCTCTAATTTTATCAACAACAATGACAAATTAAATTGGTCAGTGGCCTACAATTTGCTCTATTTATTGTTTATGGTATAAAAATATGTTTTTTTTTTATATTATATCTCATAGTCGGATTACTTGTTTAACTTGAGTTCTGGATTATCTATACATATTTTGTACGTTCATTATTTAGTTATAGCACATCACATTTTACTTCTTTAATGTATCTACGTCCTAAATGTTATGGTTGGTAATTTGAAAAGTGTTGATATTAGAAAGTAATTAGTACATATTATAAGGAAACTTACTTTTATTATGATCTACATTGAGTGAACCCCCTGAACTCTTTTAAGTACTTCAAATCGATTAACTTGTTGTCACTCGCCAATAAACTATAAGGACTATGTGTAACTTGCAAACGGTAACGTGCAGGTATTAATCGGTAAAGTATAACAATTCCTGATTAGAAAACAGGGTCCGCGGTAGCATGTACCCTAGTATCAAAGTCGTGAACACCGCTAACGTTCCTTATTATCCGGATTTGCACTGTTATAACGTTCAGGCTAATAAGTCATGGTCCCATATATAAAAATAAGGGAGCAACAATACTGTTAACCACTCTGCTAAACGTTCTACCGGTGGATATTATTTCAATTTAAGTTACACAGATTAGACCGTTATTCGGATACACACCACACCCCAAAGGTCTTAGTCATATTTTATTATTATTACACTTTAAAGTTAACGTATATTAATTTATTATTAGATAATATTGTGCAATTCTAGTACGCTTAATTGTTAACGTCAAAAGTACATGCCACTTCAAGCAGTATTCACTTTTTAAGTCTAAATTTGTTTTGAACTATCAGATTTAAAAGAAAATACTTGCAAAGAAGTATGCTGGTGACGACATGCAATATCTTAAGCCGTTACGTATTTTTGTTAAATTTCCAAATCATGTAAATTTAATTTAGTACTGCCTGAAATGGCGAAGTAAAATACTGCTAATTTTCGTGCCTAATATTTTATTTTAGTTACTAATATGACATCCAACATTGATGTTTTCAACATTCACCTTTCACCGTAGAACTTAGAATTATACACACACAGTTTATAACATTTTATGCAGTTAATTATAAACATCATTTTTACGAAACTACTAGCTTCACTATCGTAAATAACATCAACTACTAAAAGGAATTTTGATTTATAAATAACGTTTATAATTAAGCTGTGTGATGTACGATAAAAATGTCCTTACCATAATGTCGATTTTTTTTGGTAGCGAATAACGTCGTGTATATTACGTTCCTACGTTTATACATATATGAAAGTTAAGATTGTAAAATTTGTAAGCGCACAGACGTTTCTGAATATATCGTATCGATAACCCATATCAACTCGTCATTAACACTATTTGCAACGGTTAACGGGTCGCTGATTGTATGTACTTACAATTTGATATATAAAAACAAACCAATCACTATATAATACAATTTCGATTTCCATAATAGCACAAATAATATAAAAATATTTCAATAATTTTTATCCAATCCGAAATTTTAAAATAACTAAAATTAAACTTAAAAAATCCATGCAGAAATACCGGTCATCACCGCAATACGGGTGAATTTTTTCGTCGGACCGCTGCAAATAGGCTCCTAGTAATTTTATTTATAAACATGTTTTTGTCAATATCGTGTATAATTACATGTATGAAGTACATGTATACCATATTTAAGACGTATAAAAATTTAGGTCATCAAATATTTTGTTATTCTTCAAATCCAGTATATGCACAGTGTGCAAAGTATAATAGATACATAAAATTTATAAAAACAACAAATTACTTTTATCAATTCATATAACCTCCTTATTTTCTATTTAAAACAAAACCGCGCCTATGTATTAGGGTAAATTTTTTCGACCAAATAAGGGGGTTTTACTCTACTATCATGAAGGATTTGAAAAATGTTATAATCACAGGTTTTGAAAACAAAGTAATTCATAACAAAAATAAAATGAACACTTGATGAAGTTCTGATAGTATAATATCGGAACTTCATCAAGTGTTTATAGATTTTGATAAGCTTTTATATAAATACTTTTACCATACACAGAGTACTTGTGATAACGAAGCAAGTTAAGTTTTAAAACTTTTGTCAATGCAGTTCATGTAAAATCAACTACAATTCATGTAAGGACATTGTCCGGTTACATGAAACGTTTACTGTGATTATAACATTAAACTTAGTCATTTATTAAAATAATTGGAAACAGGTAATGGAGAAACATAAAAAAAATATTTGTAAATTATTTAATCAATTTCATAATTGAAATTAAAAGAATATTGTACCATACACGAAACACAAAGAAATATTTTAACAAAATATTTACAATAAAGCAACAGCTATAATTTAACAACATATTATTTACACGTAAAAATAATATTCTCCATAAGAGAAACCATTTCACTCGACGTCTCTTCATCATATACTATAATACAAATTACTTTGTCATAACAGGTAACATCTGACTTTCATACTATAATACATAACGTTCACAACGCCAAAATATGTATTTTATTTATATTTCTATACAATATTGCACGCGGTATATTTCTATTGTACATTGTGTATGTGTACTGGGCGTACGAGTCAAAAGATAGTTTTAAATCACTATTTTTTTTTCCATCACAGGAAGCTACGAATATTTCGCATCGATTCGTTTTTCGTTAAAAATTAGAGCATAATTAAAAATACATACATATATATTTATATAAAAGACCATACCTAGAAGTAAATATATCAACGAAAAGATTTTATACAACTCGAAAACATCACTAGCACTACTAGACTACATTAAAGATGTCTATAAATACGCGTATGTACTATATTATTCTCACGAGAGTGAGATTTACAGCCGCAGAGGTACCACGTAGACCGTAACTCGGAACGACGACGTTCGTTACGCTGGAATCTAAGGATCGTCGGTTAACGTCCATCCGATGAAGCGAGAAATTAATAAATGCAAACTTCAGCGAGAGCCTGTCGCGCTGTCCGCGGCTGGGCCGGCGGCGCGCGGGCGCTACTGCGACAGCAGCTTCTGCAGCAGCGACGCCTTCGCCTGCGCCGCGCTACCAGCGCCCGCCGCGCCCGCTGCGCCAGCCTCATCACCGCCCGGCGCCGGGCCCGCCTCCGCCGAGCCCGCCCCCGTAGTACTCTGTGCCCAACCAAACGAACACACTCAATACCACTGCTCACACTTACATTCATCTGCGTGCTCCTAACTTCTCCTAAACAAGTAGTATGCCAGTTCCATTATGCTGTACTATTATGCAAGGAGACTATTAATCCTTTTTTATTGAAGTACTAGTGTGAACTACTATTAGTTAGAAATTCGATTGGAGTTTTTACCGCACCTTCATTATTGAATGAGGTTTAGAAACAGAATTTGAAGCACACTTTGTTAGTGTCAGCGATTAAAGCGTTTAACACAAATATTATTATTATTAATCAGATTGTTTTATTTTCTTTCCGTCGTAATTAACTTTTTTTTTCATATAAATTTATCAGCAAAAGGTAAATTGTCAAATCGGTACAAAAAGCATTTTTCATTCCGCAAATCCAATTAATTTATAGCAAAAACTGACTGACTATTCAACTACCGACTTAATTTATATCGAAATAAACTATCTAAAAAAGACTTCTGTTTAAAAAAAAATACTTGGCAATTTAAATTTAATATGTTTGATGAGATAATTCATTTATCATTTTATTGTAAAGTTCAGTCAAAACTTTAATTTTTACTAAGTGTAGCATTGTAAGTATTTTGGTAGCGTTTTTTTTTTCGAAAGCGAAAGTTTAATTTACCATATACGAGGAACGATCAAAATATATTTTATCAGATTGTTTTTTTTGTTACTATTTTTATTAATATGTCTCAAGTAGGTCATGTCATAAAATTGAACAGAAACTAAATTTAATTTTTTTCGTCTAACTTCAAAAAATTGACAAGATTCACACAAAAATAGAGTTTGTGTAAATAAATTTATATCTTGACAAATTATTATTCCAATGAACCCTAAAAATACTTGCAGAAAAATTAAGTTTTGAATAAGTTTGATCGCTTCTCGTACATTTATGCAATTTCTAATGGTGAAAACCGAGATTATGTCTCAAATACCGCCATGCAATCGTCTCCTGTATATCTACGAAACGTAATCAACGAAAAATTGTCTAAAAGATTTTTATAAGCAGACAATAAGCAATCTATTGCAAAAATATAATGCTGTTGTTTTATAACTACAACGTCACAAAACCTTCACCACACTTTATAGTCTGCGCATGCGATTTTCTTCTCGATTTTATTATAAGCTTAACCTTTAATTAAATCCTATAAGCCGGTGAATTATATCAAAGAAAATATACGTTTAAAACAAGATTTCTAAGAAAAAATATTTGAGATGAAACTTTTAGAATTAAAATAGTTCTCACTAGTTAAGAAACATTATTTTACATCACATCACAAAAGCTTATTCAAAATTCAGTAATGTACCAATTAAGCTACCCCAAACGTCATAAAATAGGCATTAATGTTAAATTTGATTAGGCTTAAATTTATAATAAGTATTAATAGGTAAATAGTATGCCAGTTCAGATAGTGCAGTTTGGTACATTTCTCTAAGCTTCTAGTATCAAGATGATCGAATCGACAACACACGCAGCAGAGCAGACGTAATAATTATAGGTAGGTCTCTACAGAAAAATGAAAACCTACAAAGTAGTGAAGTGACTAGATGATATTTTGTACTCGCTGAACGCGTCCCAAGCTTACCGGGGTGCTCTGCGATTCCCACGAATTAGTCGACGCCGAGGACGCTCGGCCCCCCACCACACTGCCGCCACCTACGTACGTACACACGTATACATTGGCAGTGGATATCCCCTACACTGACAATGCTTCAAGAAAGCGCTCTATAGACAGCAATGTTCTTTTACTATTCTCATATATTCTGGTCATGCAGGGGTGACCACTTATGGACATCATTGTCATATACAGCCACAATCAAGTCTAAAGTTTTCCTGAATTGATTATGTAAGTATATAAAATTTTAATAAAATATTGTCATATTTCAAAGAACACTATTTATAAAAAAACGTAAATAACATTATATTATGTGAAAATTATAACTAAAAATAAAGGGCTTAGTGCAGGCAATGGTTATCCCAAGCAGGTTAAATTATTAAATAAAGTGGGTTGTATTAAAGGAAGTAATTATTAAAAATGTAAATGTTACTGGCAATGAATAAAATTCAGGCATTGTATAGAATGTCTAATGATTAAATACAATGCAGAGCTCGTCTAAACGATATATAAAATGTTTTATTTATTTTTTATCATTGTTTATCTTAGCAATTCCATGTATACCTAGTCTAATCAAAAGTGAGGGAATGAAGGACATATAAGTACTTTTTTTTTATCAAGTGTACTGAGTGAGTAACTATTCAACTCTGACCGTTTTTAGTGCATTTTATTGTTTCAAAATCCAAAATTATATGACGTTGAGTCATTAATTACAACAACCGTCATGCTTAAGTGTAACGCTAAAAAACATTAGCCCACAACTTTCACATTAAAGCACCAAAACACGAACAGGCTAGGTTCTTAGTTTACTTTGAACCTTGCATAGACGCACTATTTTACGACCTTCGAGCATATCGTCGGCTGAAGATTGTTTTGTAAAAATGCTTAGGTAAAGTATTTAATTAATGCATTGTAGAATGTAAAGAGAATGGCTATTCATATATAAATTAATAACTTTCTTTAAAAATAAAAAATGTCCTTCCATATTAATTTTGATAGTAAACCAGATTTTTATGATATAAATCTATTTCCGTTAACCCTTGTATTATAGAATGCTGAATTATGCTCATTGCCGGTAACGTAAACATCATCACGCCTTTATTCCTTGGGATAGTGTGAATTGGTTTAGTTCAATAGTTCAACCCTTTTTGCCAATTTTTTTATTTTTTCTGGCTATATTTTGAAAGTAAAAAAAAAACCTTAAAAAAATCAAATAGATGAATCCCTACTGCAGGTACACAATATTCGTTCAGATATTAAAGGTGACATTTTTAATTTTCGTTCACTTATTTTCACATCGGAATTAGTTATCAATGTTAATTTTCATTGTAATTAATTTTATTATGAACGCTCTGTGTTATGGGCACCATAAGCTCGGCGGTGATCAGTAAGACATTTTATAGTAGACAGTTGCGTTCGAACGTCAACCATCCCTCTATTATGTAATTCGGTTGACAGTAAAATATTGCACTGATCATGGCTGTGTGATAGAAGCGTTAAGGTTAATTTTAGTAACATATATCCCAGTTTAAAACATTGAAAAATATATTTTTTTAATTATATAGAATACATTCATTCTTTTTAAAATAACCTTTTAAGGTTACTGAACATGTTGCAAACACTAAAAAATATGACATTAATTAAATAACAACCACTCACACAAACTGGGAGGGAGGGATATTCCTTGAGGAAAAATAATAAACTGACAATTTTTACAACCGCCGATAAATGATAGGAACTCTTTATCTAAACAGTAATCTTACCAACCGAGGCTACATCTACAATTTATATCTAGATAATAAGTGAATACGAACCAGGCGGGGTCATGTCGAAACTCATGAGGGAGTCCATGTCGGGTGGCTGCAGCTGGTGCAAGTCGTGTCGCGCAGACCGGGCACCCACCACGGCACGCAGCTCGTTACGCACGTACTCCGATGGGCCGCCTGCGCCCGGGCCGCCGGGGCCACCGGGGCCACCAGGCCCACCGGAGCCCCCGGGGCCGCCGGCGCCACCGGGGCCGATGAGGCCGGGACCGCCCGCACCGCTTACGCCACCACCATTGCCTGCACCTAAAAAGTCACTTCTATTCACCGTTGGTCTCTCATCACCTTAGTACGTCTATTACAGGCGCCAGAAAATGGAACACTCCACAGTTAATCCTACCTTTGCATAGCCCTAATGCAATGCATTCAGAGAATCGATGGCTCGTATTGAAGGATTTCCCGCAGCGGGGCCCTTTCTAACTTGTTCCATAGTTATGTCAGATAAGCGAAGGGTTTTTGAAGCGCAGAATGCAAGAGTTTATTATTAACCATGCAGAGCGATAGGTATCGGAAGAAAGAACTGGCGCTAAGTCAGAGCACATTAGACTACTACTCGAAGCCTTACCTCGTTCGAAGTCGGTACAATTTGTCGAGCATATCGACTTCGCGAAACGCAAAACCCCGCAAAATTTCTGCACTCTCTGAAGTCACCCATAGGGAACGATTTTTGTGTCGGCCGGTGAGTTTAGACTGTTGAGGTTTGGCACGTGAGCCGCGTGTCTACGCGCCGGACGTGGAGGTACTCACATGCGTGCTGGTGGTCGAGGGCCGGGTGCGGCGCGTGCGGCGCGTGCGGAGCGTGCGGCGCGTGGGGCGCGTGCGGCGTGCAGCGCGCGTAGTCGCCGCAGTAGCCGGCCGCGCCCGCGCCGCTCTCCTCGTAGTAGCCTCCCACTGCCACACACGCCGCGTTAAGTACTACGGGCGACGACCACGGTGCCGTGAACAACGCCCGACCTACCTAATTCGATGCGCCTGCCGCCACTACGGCGGTATCGGGCAGTAAAGGGACTCGAGGATGTCAAGTCGGAGCGCGATACCGTGTGGATCGAACGCCGACGTCATGATGACCGTCCCCGACGGGCTCGGTCACGTGAGCGCATTCCACGGGTAACTAACTCGATATGAGTTTGAGACCGCGAAAGTTTGTAACGACGTAGCTCGACTTGCATTCATAAGATTTAAAAGATACCGGATAGTGAAGCCATATAGACATGCAATTAGATTTGTGTCTAAGATTCCTGGAAAAATGAGTCCAATCCTGGCAGGACACGCTAATTCTAAAGTTCTACGGGACATGCGTTTCATTATTGAAATATCATGCTCTGAATTTAAATGAAATCGATCGGCAAATCTCTAATCTATAATATCTACCTTACAAAATGTAATTTATTATCATTAGTTTTACTGAAAAAAGCCGTACAAATAACCATTGGCTAAGAGTATTGATTCATAGATTTATTTAATTATATAAATATCTGATCACCTCATTAAGTAAGATAAGCAAACTACATTCAAAACATAATAAGTAAAATATAACCACAAGACCACCCTCTTAAACTTAATGTTGTAAAATTTGGAAAATGTTCCGTTTCAGTATTTTAATGCGTTCGTTAGTATCGCATAGTAATGCTAAAATATTTTGAGGTAATTTTAACTACCTCTTAAATACGTTATTATCAATAATCAAAAAAAGAAAATAAATCAACACTGTGCAATTCAATATGGTATAAAAATCTTAATTACAAATGTAACTTTATTATAAAATGTAAATTCTTAGTTTGTAATCATATCGAATTGTACAGTATTGCAGTTACCATTTGAGATATATTTATATATTAAACTGCACTTAAACGTGCAGTAAGAAGTATAGAACTGTATTTGGGTCACGTGTCTTTTGTCAGATTATCTTATGCCGACTTTTTCCTTGGTAGGCACCGCTCTTAGAACACACAGACGTGTAAACGAGTACGTATAATATCAAATCGCACAAATGTATTAACTAAGAAATATGAAAAAGATGTTGAAGGCTAAGCCAAACTAATTACAATACCTGTAGAAAAATTGGAAACAAATATCCATGCTCGTCTAAACACTAAAAAAAAATCGAATATTATTTAAATTATTTTGAAACCAGTCTGATTAAAATGATGGAATGGCCACATTAGCACGGTGCGTAATCGTTAATGTACATCACATGTCTGTCGTACGAGTCGAGTCGTACATCCGCGAGCCATGTTGAGCATGTGCATGTGATGCACGGTATGGCGCGTCATGTAAATTAGGGATGTAACGGAAGCGGTTAAATCGTAGCCAAATCCGCCTCTGTAGTTTTTAAATTGGGTTTATCGAACTCAGATGCGGAGGCAGCAGCGTCTAATGAAACACTAATAAAACTAAGTAACTCTAGAGAAAAGATTGATTCACAGCATTCCAATTGCGGATCAAAACAACAAGTAAGTAATTTATCTACATGAGGCATAGAGGAAGGAAGGACCTCCGCGCGACAAAGATAAACTTGCTTGTACCTCCGATTAAGCTCCAATCAAAATTAATCGGAACCAACATTGGAATCGAAGGTGCAAAACCAATCGGAAGTTCCATACTTTCGGAATTGTAATCGAACCTCCGTAACATCCCTGGTAAAAGTACTTTAACAAGGCAACACTAATTGTTTAACACGGGTTAACTTACACATGCTAGGATTAGGGTGGTACCACCAACGAAAAAGTCGGCCTATAGTCTCAAATGTTTATGTTTCTGCAAACTATTACAAAATAGAGTTAAGCCTGAAAAACTATCGGACGAGACCTGGTACACCGCATCGGATGTGTGAGAGTAGATACACAGATACTTTACACGAGTAGGTATCTTGTTAGGATGGGCACAGACAGAACAGTAAGACAAGCATAGTTTATAATGATTAAATTGATAATGAACCTAAATTCAAAGTTAAACAGTTGAAAATTGCATAATAAAAGAAGAAAAACTAAAAAAGTTCTTGCAAATGTAAACAACGAGAAAAATAAAGCAACATACGAATAATAACTATTTATATTTAAAAGAATATCGTTGAACTGAGCACACACGCTTTAGTCCTCGCATATAAGCTGCGTTTGCCGAAGTTACAGACCCACGTGTAAGTTGTTGCGCTCTGTCTGCTTTGACCCATACCATACATACAGGTGAAACAATTCATAACATAATGCATAAAAGGAAATACTGCATCAATTGCTTCTGTTTTGTTTCTATCAATAAATGCATTCAAGGCTCTAGGCAAAAAAACATACCACAAGCGATCATGATTATCAAAAAATCAGAAACTTTTGGGATTGATTAATTGACATTATCTATAGCGATGAAAGAAAAGTAAGCAAATTGCGTCAACCCCTCGTAACATGGAACAAGGGCAGGAAGATGCTGATGTAGTCACGGCCGATAGTTGTTTCAGGGCCGAGTGTAGGGTGTGTGTGTGCGTGGTGCGGCGCAGTTACCTAGATGCGGGCGCGGCGGGCGGTGGTAGGGCTGCGGCGCGGGCGACATGGGCGTGTGCAGCGTGGCCGCCGACACGCCGCCGCTGTGCGTGTACGCGTTCGAGCCCGTCACCTGCAACCGAACATGATCACCATGTCTCAACGATTTAACATAATTCCAATTACTCGATACAATGATATCAAAGGATTAGAAATATAGACGACTAAATTTTGAACGTTTATTATCCCGAGGAGAGTCGATCTGTTACATGAAACACTATCGAATTTGTAAAAAAAATAAAGCACGTTTTTTTTAAACGCAAATTAATTTACGCATGTATAAAATTAATTTGTTTAAGTGAATATAAGCTAAGCGGATCAATAACCTGTAGGTAGTTAGTACGCAACGATCGACCACTAACAGTCTAAAACGAAATAAGAAAGTAACTGAAATAGACTAGCCTTTTTCTTACAGCACATGCAGATAAGCTAACTGGTATGAGATATAAAGTGAGTACCCCACCATAACTTTTAGCCAAGCGTAATCCCAAACAAAACCGTGCGCTAATTTTGGGCGTAACTTTCACCGTCAAGTCCTTTGAAGAAAGTATCGTCGGAAAATAACACCTTATTAAGTATGTTTTACAATAAATGGGGTAAATTCATAATAATTTAAAAACAAAAAAGGACCAAAAATTTAACCTTGGCGTACCCCATTTTCACAAAGAATCTCTACAAATCGACATCGTTTGTTTGAACCACTTATGGCTGGCTGTTATTCAAATAAGATATTAATAAGCTTAACGCTGTGTTGTCTAGTCAGTAATCCTCAAGTTTCGGGAGCAAACTATCGTGAACAACATAATCAAACGCTCTAGATAAGTCACAGAAGATGCCTAAAGCACTTGTACTCTTCCCACACATATGTTTTAGTAATGAGACATAGTGTCAGTCGTATAACATCCTATGGTGAAACCATGCTGTTTGTTATCGTGTAAAATGTGATTAACTGTTAAAATGATTGACTGTTTTTAAATCATCATCATCATCCTAGCGGTATTAGTCCCGGTTGCCAACCTTGGCTTTCGCCTCGGTGCCCGGGGTCCGCTTTCTTGCTAAGACGCCTCCACTTCGCTCGGTCTTTCGCGTCCTTTGCCGTAAGCGCATTGGCACGCATATCGTCCCTTACGACGTCGATCCATCGCCTCTTAGGCCTTCCTCGTCTCCCGGGTCCCGGCGGAGGCGGCATGGCAAGGCATCTGTTACCCACGTAGTCTGCCGGTTTTCGTAAAACGTGGCCATACCAACGTAAGCGACCCTCCTGCAGTTTATCCGTTATGTCACGGACCTGAAGGCTGCCCCGGATGCGGGAGTTTTTAATGCGGTCTTTCCGCGAGACTCCAGACATCCAGCGCAGCATATTCATTTCCGTGACACGCAGGCTTTGCTTATGCTGCTCAAGTACAGGCCACGCTTCACTGCCATACAAAAGGACAGGCCTAATGATGGTCTTATAGACCTGTCCTTTGAGCCTAACCGGCATTTTGGGGTCACAGATAACCCCCGCCACCTCACGCCATTTCGCCCAGGCCGCCGAGATACGAGACTCGACGTCTTTACAGACGTTTTTAAATACCTTGATAAAAATTGGCAAAGCTAGCACAAATTACTTGAAAGTTCTACAAATAATAAGCTAAGTAAATAACATAAAAGGCAGTAATTATTTGTTTTCAGGACTACCTGCAATAGAATAAAAACTTAGAGAGTATTAAGGATTGCATGGAGGAATTAATTTTTGGGATTATTAGTTTTAATTTAATTAAAAATTACCCTAAAATACGGTAGAAGTGATGTTAAATATCATGAAACCTTTCTCGCGAATGTAGTTAAAATGCTACTTGAGGCATATAACAAAAGAGACATACGCTAGTACTCACACTTAGTTGTCGACTTAGCATTGGATTCTGCTGTGACGTAGTAATTTTATTTGTACCGTAATTTGGACCCATTTGATCTGAAAATATTAAATAAAACATAAATCATAGTTTCATAACACTTTACATAAATGTTGTTGTTCAGATCGGCACTTACTATTTTGGTGATATATCGAATGGTGATAGTCCGTTCTTGTTAAAGCTACGTTAGGGGGTGTAGCCGTAACCAGGGCGCTTATCGTGGAGCCTAAATCAGCCTGAGGTTGCTCAGCAGCCTGTGAACGATTGTTGATTGTATTGACATTATACAGCCAGTTGGATATCATTTTAATATTGATGTTTTTAATTGTTGTAACCTGCCAATATAATGGTTTTCATTACTTTTACAATGGACCGATGAACTACGCGTAGCGGTAACCTTGCTCTACAAAAACCGCTATTACTGCGACAAAAAAGGAGCAATATAAAATTGTTACAATGCATGTGTACTGTACAAGAATATACTACACGCGGCAAAAAAGTTGAACAGAAATGTCCGGCGTTGTCATGAAAATCTGTTACAGCACAAAAAACCAGTTTATATGCCTCGTACAATACACTCTGTTTCAAATGATGAAGCCGTATGTAGTAAAATGGCAATGTGTGTGCGTACAGTGCGCCACAAGTACACAGCGCCGGAGTCACGTACAACGCGCACTGGCGCGACTAGGGCTAGTGGTACGTCCTTACCTCGGGCGACACTAGCATCTGCTGAGAGCGCTGCATTTGTAGCAGACGCGCGCGCTGCTGCTCCACGAGCGCCCGGGCGCGCGCCGGGTCGGCGTACAGCGCGCCGGCGGCGCCCAGGCCGCACTTCTGCAGGCGCCAGCGCTCCCGCGGCTCGGGCGAGCCGGGCGACACGGGCGACTGCACGGAGTAGGCGGCGGCGCCCGAGCCGCCCGCGCCCCCCGCGCCGCCCGCCCCGCCCGCGCCTGCCCCGCCGCCCGGGCTCGGGCTGGAGCCTCCCGGACTCGTGCCCACCACTTCGTATTGCATCAAGCTTTGCCTGATCGCATTTATCATGGCGTTCTTCTCGTTCTTTCCCTGTAACAAATATACACGGTACATATTAAATATAAGTTTTAGTTTAGATTTTGAACTATCCGAACCAGTTTCGGTTAAGAATTTCCCAATATTGTTATAGTAACGTGGGCCTACCTCAAAACATGTCAAGCTCGATTATACCTACGGTACGTATTAATGCGTAGATTAAACCCAGATCAATTTTGACCAGTCGTAACCTCAGTGCCCCTTACGAGCGCGTGTCTAAGATTAAACAAAGAAACATTTTTCATAAACTTCAAAACAAAGGCTACTGCTACTGTAACAAAGAGAGTTACTTTCAATGAATTAGATAGTGTAGGTACCTGTCGTTGTCGCACATTGACGTCGGGCTGCGGGCGGTCGGCGTCGGGCATGTTGTCGATGACTTCGTCCAGAATGTCGGAGAGCGTCTGATCGCTCGGCACCTCACTGTCGCCCGCCCCGCCACCTTGCACTCGATTGCTGCCAGTTCTATAACAAGATCAGTAGAACATAATATATCAACAACAAGTCCGAGCGAAAACACAAACGATTGTTTATCTTATTGATGTTTGTCATTATTACCTATTTTTCATGGTGGATATGTTGGCGTATATGAATTGAATGTCACAAAAATGTTTTTTTTAATGATTTAAAGACTAAACGACTATTGCAAAACTACAAACGCAAGATGATCTAATAGAAATACTTGAATTTAGATAACTTGCCAGTTATAACTTCATACAAACGCGCTATATTACCTGCCTTTAAGTTTGTAGGTGTTATAGTTTCTAAGATTTCGTGAGTAATCAGTGAGTGGTATTTCGCTTTTATATAAATAGTTCGGCTAGCAAGGTGTGTAAAAGGTACTAACGGAGGCTGCGTGTTGTAGGCGTGCTGCGAGGTGGGCGCTGGGTAGTGCATGGCGTGCTGCGCCGGCGCCGGCGCCTGGTAGCGCGCGCCGCCCGCCAGGCCGCCGCTCTGCAGCACCATCTGCAGGTGGCTGGCACCCATGGCGCCGCCCATGGCCGGCGCGTCGCCCGCGCCGCCGCCGGGCCCCGGCCCACCGCCTGGCGTGCCCGCCCCGCCGCCGTTCATGCTGTTGGGACGGCTGTCGCCACATACATTGATTATGCTCGGTGTACGCGAATGCACAAATTAATTGTTTTTTAAATACACGAAAACCCGTTACTATCTCACCGCTTTTAGACACGTATTATACTGTTTTCCACCCTAGTGCAAAAAATGACGCGTGCTCGTCCCGCAAGATTTAGTCCGAATTAGTCGACCCCTACGAAGCATGGGTCAGCCACCCTCGGCCGCATTACACATAGAGGATTCGATCCCGGTCGATTTTTCTAGTCCCGGGATTTCGGGATTATCGACTGTTAATACCGGGATCCCGGGATAGTCCCGGGATTTTATTGGTAAAGAAAATGGTAGCAATTAAAAAGAAGTAAACATATCAAAATCAACCTTTTATTTTAAATCTTTACTTAAATCTTCAAAAACAAAACAAAATTATTATTTCTTCTAATAAAATTAACAAACTAGGCCCTTATAAAAATTATTGCCTAGTTTGTTTATTTTATATTTTACAATAAACTTAAAAAAATGTACTTCTAATATTTGTCAAAAGAGATCAATGTTAATAGGACTACTAATATTTTAAATAAAATAGACCAGGAACTATAATTTACTTATTTAAGCCACGAAAATAAAATCTAAGAAATAACAACGCATCCAACGTCTCATCCGAAAGCATGCTTCTTAATTTGTTGCACTAATATGAAGCAGCGGAAAACGCGCGTTCAGGCTCGATGGAAGTTGGAGGAATCGTCAATAAATTTTTATAAGCCTTCTCCAAATTATGACCTCGTGTGGAACTAGCCTCAAAAAGATTCATTTCTTGTTTAATGATCTTAGAAAGATCAGTTTCTTTAAATGCTTCAGGATTTATTATTTTGATACTGTTTTCTATTTCGTTCTGAAGCTTTTCTTTTAATGTTAAATCAGTCTTACTAGTTGTCTGCGTGGGTTCAATGTTCATGTCATTTTCTTCATTATCACTATTTTCAATTTTTCCAGCTAACAAAATAATCTGTTTTTTTATAGTCATCTTGCTTGGACTTGAAAATAACTCCTTTAAATCACAATCAGTCTCTAACTCAGTCTTCTCAGTATGAGGATTTTGTAAATAGTTTAATACTCCACTTAACTCACTGCGTCGACGATCTTTCAAGCGGTTCAATAAATGTGTCTTCAATTTAGAAGCCAAAATTGAGTCATTGTCACGCAATTCTTGAAAAAGAAACTTGAGTGTAGCAACCGCTGTGCACAAATTGGCATCAGAACGACAAAGTGCTTCTACAGATAATTTAACGGGCGCCAATACCTTGATTATCTCACTAATGAGTTGGAAATCTGACTCTTCAAATGGTACAGGATTATTAAGATCAATAAGTGCCTTTTTTACGCTAGTTTTTAAAAGATCAAATCGCTCCAGCATTGTAGAGACTGTTCCAACGCGTTTTACAGTCCAGTAGTAAATTAAGCTCTCTTCCATGTTCTTTTTTAACATATTTTTGAAGTATTGTATCATTCTTCAAGGATGCTCTTTTGAAAATAAGAACCACTTTACGAACTTTCTTTATTAATTCATTAATATTGCGATCATCATAAGTCAAATCTCGACCGTTTCCAGTTTCAATTACTAATCCTGAGTCTAGTTCTTCATCATCATCCGAGTCATCAAAATCATCACTGGCAGTCTCATTTACAGGTGTCTTTTTATACAACAAATCACAAACGGCTAAATGAATACCATGTGCAAAACAAACTTGGTGTTCTGCATTAACAAGTTTTCCAACCTTCAGCATTACATTTGGACCATCAGTTACTATTGCCACAATATCTGTATCTAATGAGATATGAAAATCCAAAAGCCGCTTTTTTAAAGTATGAACACAAGTTTCGACGGTCAGCGATTTATCAATTCGAATAAGTCCCAAATTCCACTTTTTGTTTATTGAATGAATATTTAAATTCATATATCTCTTATTAGACGTAGACGTCCATTCGTCAATACTTAGACTAAATCGTTGTCCTTCATTTTTCAATGTAGATAGTTCAGCTGTTATTTGTTTTTTTATCTTTACACTATAGTCTAGTACTCTGTTGCGGATTGTTGAAGCAGATTTAGGTAAGTCTGAGTACCCTTTTGCTAACAGTAACGATCTTAAATCTTTTGATGTCACAAATACGCTAAAAGGAAAACCATCTAGCGCAGTCATACGGGCCAAAACATCGTCAAGAGTATCAGATTCAGGTTTAACAAAATAGTCGGTCATTTTTCTTTTCGAAGGTGGTCCTTCATTATTTTGACTTGTTGAGGAAGATGCCTTAGCAGAATCTATTTTTATGGAATGTTTTGAAAATAGATGAGTATGTAGGCCTTTGGTTGATCCTCCTAAGGTTTTTAAAATAGCTGAACAACGCTTACATTTTGCCGAGCTACCCATTTTGTCGACTAAAAAATGACTCCACACTGACGTAACGTCTTCATCTTTTTTATGTTTGACATAAACACTTTCCTTAGAAAGTGACATTGTTTACTTCTTAAACCTAAAACAATAAGAAAAGAACATTTGAATATGTGTACAAAATAAACATAACCTCTTAGATCAACAGAAAAAACATTCGCTGTTTTTCATATATATTTAGCCATACACATTAGTGCATTGTTGTTTTTGAAATAAATTAATGGTTTATCACTAATCAACAATATAAATATCAATACTTACACGATCTGAAGCGTAATTTTTACACTATTTTACACACATAGGTAGGTAAAGTACCTAATCCAACAACGTTTGTTAGCAGAAACAAACGAAATCAGCTGTGTAAACAAGATGGCTGGCAAATTTTGATGTTTAACGTCAAATGTAAGCGCGTTTCGTTTCACGCACATTTTTAATGAATTATTTAAAAAATGTTTAAGTCCCGAAAATCCCGGGATTCATTGGATTTAATCCCGAGATTTTCGGGACTAAAATATGATCGGGATTCCGGGATCCCGGTTTTCGGGATCCCGGGATCGAATCCTCTAAATTTACACACTCGTCCTACGGCTCGTACGAATTCAATGCGATGACAAACTCCTTTGCGATGACAAACTTTCTGCACTTGTATAAAAATTTACTATAAATGAGGAGGAAATTCGATACTACTACACAAGGGATTCTTCTCAGTTTTGAGAATTATAGCTGAAATAATCTTGGCATGTGCCTCAGTGACCGATTTTGCTGTGCGGTTCCTTGCGTGGAAGTGAAACACCCTACTCGACAAATATCATTCAGTCATTTAATATCTGTCAGTACTTTCGTATCATACGGATTAATATGGTAGGTATACTCACTGATTGACACCGGTAAGTATGTTCGACAACGTTGAGTGCAAATGTCGCTGCGGCGGCATCTGAGGCGGAGGCGGAGGGCGCGGTCTCGCTGTGGGCCCGTAGCCGCGCAGGTTCGGGTTGGGCAGCGGCAGGGGCGTGGTAGGCGTGACCTGCTGCCGCGCCAATAAAGACACCAGGATCTGGTTCTTCTGACACAGCGGGCTCATGCCAGAACTGCTGGTCGCCGGACTCGTGGCCGTGGACGACGTCGTTGACGATGCGGGGAGAGCGCTCGATGAGACCTAACATAAAAACACACCATGTAAAGCAATACAAGATATTAACACCCTTATTTTTATTATATTTAGCCAAAAACCGTAAATCGTGCAGCCAGGTGGGCATGTATGAGGCATGGGCATGCATCATGTAACTGACTCTTCAGGTATAGTAATGATAAATCAACACGATGTTGCACGCGCACGTATTATTATATGTCTAGTTGCAGAATATTCAAGAATACAATGCTGGTTTGTGTACATACCTGTTGGTTTTCAGGCGTAGCTCTTTTAGAATTGCTGGGCACTCCTTTGTTCCCCTCATCAAACTTGCGTTTCACTCCGGCGATTCTTTCAAGGTAATTTTCGCTGCTGTCCTGTTGTCGCCCGTTGCCGGACGGTCCGTTACTACTTGAGAGTAATTGGGACAACAGCGCGCTAGGTTGGGACACACCTCTGTTCCCGTCTCCAGAATTTCTTCTGTTTTCTTCTGCATCCTCGTCGGACTTGTCATTTAATATCTAAGACATTTTAGAGGGTTTATAAGCAATGTCAGAAAAAATAACATTACGAACTGTCTGAAGTATTCGTTGTTACAAAACTTACCCTCAACAAGACGTCGGAGTTGTTGTGATGCGGCTGCTGCATGGTGTGCGTGGCGTTGGAGCCGTGCGCCACGTGGGCCGCGTGGGACGCGTGCGACACGTGCGGCGCGTGCGGCGGCGGGCGCGCGTGCGCCTGCGCCGTGTGCAGCGGCGACAGCGCCGCGCTGGGCGTGTGCGGCGTCATTGGAGTGTGCGGAGTATGAGGCGTGTGCGGTGCGGAAGTCTCGCTGCCCGTGGCCTCCTCGTCCTCTTGCTTCAACAAATCTTTTAAGATGCGGTTATTTGAATTCACCGCGCCGTCGTTCCCCGGCATTGGTTTCTTGCTAAGGAGAGTACGAAGTCTGTTGGGCTCCTCTGCGGGCTGATTCGAGGGCGGTCCTTCACCTGGAGTTGAAGGTGCTCGCGGCGTTAAGGGCTGCGAGGGTCCCTCGGTGAGACTTTCTTTGCGCTCTTTTGTATCTTCGCTTGGCATTTCGCCGAGTAAGTTAGTCGCCCAAGGTTCGAGGTCGAAATCATTAAGGAAAGGACCATCATTTGGGCTTATGGGAGACCGGTATCGAGGTTCACAATTGGACGACTCCCCGTTTGCGACGGATGTCATGAGCGGTCCGCCGACAGGTGGCCGAGGGCCATCGTTTTCAAGATCGAGATCCATGTCGTCGTCGTTGAGGACGGTGTGCGTGGACATTATAAAATCCGGCTCGCCCGACGACGGTTTCGCTCTAAAAAGACGAGACCGAGCTACCACTCTGAAGCAAGGTCTATCAGGAGCGATACGCAATCGAAAAGGTTCACTGATCGCTGGCGGCGCAGGAAGACACGCCGCCTCTTGCAGGTGCGCGGCTACGCGAATACGATCACTATTCTCAACAAGTTCCAAATAACGAGTACCCACTAGTGGTATAGAAGTGTTTATTAAGTTTTCCACTCCACTTAAATCACAAACTGAAATAAGAAAAACTTGTATTACAAAACTATTTCAAACAGCGCTTTCATTCTAAAAGACCGTTAGGTATATGTAGATCAGTTGAGATAAAAGAGTGCGTCGTTATGGTGACTTACATAAAATAATGAAATTGCAATCCAATCTGAAGACGATGTGATCTGAGGGCTTGGCGGTGATGGCGGGCGGGCCGCCGTCGCCGGGGAGTAGTGCGGCCGACGCGTCCTCGCAGCGCCGGATGACGCACATGACGGAGCCGGCCTCCTCCGACGACGAGCCGCGCACGCAAGCGGCGTGGATCACGCACTCCACGAACCTGAACAACAACACATACAGGACACTAAAAAACAAAACTAATTAAACCTCACCACAGGAAAATATCCTTGATGATCCAGTTCAAATGGTAATATTGTAAAAAAAACCACAGGATTTCGAACAAATGCGTAATAACAGAACGGTTAGACTTCCCTTCATTTGAATTCATCAACGACACCTATTTCGTAATTGTTGACTCACAAACGAAACTTGCAAAACCCTTTTGTATGGATTTATTATCATATGACTCTGTCATCAGCATGAAAAGAGGCGATCGACGCAAAGATTACAGGATTAAAAACTGATACAGGATGGCAGGTACTGTGTACATATAGTGGGTAACTTGATGGTTTATTCGTAACCCTAACTCAAAACTGCACGCAGTTTTAACAATAATATGAATATGAATGTACAACGTATTATATATGTATGTATATTACGTAGCTTACTTCTCAATATCAATTGTGTAGAGTTACTCTCATAGAACGATAAACAGCGTTGTTTAACATTACACGCGTTTATAAAGAAAATATTTAAAACGGTGCTTTCTATTGCGTAACTCAAGACTTACGTACAGTATTGCCCTTATTTGTGAAATATATTTCTACAGTAGTTTTGCAGTTGTCGACTTTAATACGTATTAGTTACAAGTAATCGGCCTCTTATCGTGCGACCGTCACCATCTACTATCACAATGAAATAGCAAAACACGTTCTGATATCAATAGTGTAACTCGATGAGTCGATGTCTTTAGCACCTAGGGATTTTTATATGATATTATATTTTCAATTGCGCACTCATAAAAGAAATCGGTATATAAAACTTACCCAGCGCTGTCAGTCCCATTTGAATTTTTGACAAGAAGGCGAACTTGTATAGCTTGAAACTTGTCGATTTCTCCAGAACCCCAGTTAAAGGTTTGTACGTTTCTTAACAATGGCCTTAGTTTTGCATGATCTTTGACATGCAAAAGCGAGAATATAGATTTGTTGTACAACTCATTTCTGTCCTGCAGAGTGAGTTCCTTAATATTTTCGGTTATACATTCTATTTCAGCCTTTGAGTTTATTTCCAATAAAACCCATCCGAGGGTGCCGGTGTAATGCTTGAGAGCCTAAAACAGTTGAAAATAGTTAAATTTAGGATACTTTAAGACTTCTTAAATGCTAATTTTGACAAATAAGAATATTTGACATGCAAAAATATCCATGGACTCGCTGCTTCTCTTTACCAAGCACATAATAATATAAAAATAAGTCCCATGATGCTTATTTTTGTAATATTTTACTATTCATAAAAACGTGCCTTTGATAACAATTGCCATGGCACAAACAGGATAAACTTATTAAACTGAATGAAATGAAATACCTCGATAAGTGTGTGGAGCTCCGAATAATGTAATCCAGCACAGGACGGCTGGGTGGAGCTGACCTCGCCTCCTTGCACCGGCGAGAGGCACTGGGCAACGCGCAGGGGACACTCCTCGGGGCACTCCCGCCTGCGCCGCAGCACCTCCTGGATCTGACGAGTGGCCTCGCGGACGATACCGTTCTTGTCAGGCTGTTTTACCTCGGCAAGACAGGTACCAAGAAGTTCTTCAAGTTGATTTATGGTTTCGTTTTCGAGTTCCCGTCGCTTCTTCTCGTTGTGACACTTATTTCTGAAATTAAAAACAAATTAATTTTAATTGAAATTTAAAAATCAATAAAATAAAATACACATAAGTACACTGAAAGGCTCTTATGTAACTTTTTAACAAACACATAACTTTTTATTTATCAACCATGTGGTTGGCATTCATTTTTTTTAATATGCAATCTTAGTTATAACTTAACATATGTTGCACGCAGTGATTGTATTTATTTTTTTGAATAATATGATGACCATGCAAATCAGAAAATCATGATTTAATTCAACCAATCCATTATCTTGGTCAAACGAGTGAAAATAAAACGTAAAGTATTACTAAATTGTATATTTACTTAAAATATTTATAAGAATATAAAGAAAATAGATATATAATACAAAGATCTATACGAACATTTAACAACGTACATTCATACATACACAATTGGCACAATACACCTATATCTAAAGTGTAAATTCACTTTTGCTTGATGAAAACCATTAAATTAAGCAATTATTCTTGGCTCGCCGTGTTAGTCAGAATGGTTGCAATAAAAAAATATTGGCATGTTTGTAAAGTACCCACCGAAGAACAGATAAATACTCAGATTTGAATACGTTTGCGTTAATTTAACAACATGCTTAATCTATTGTTTTCGATGCCCTAAATCGTATTACGATAAACGTATTATTTTTAGAACGACTTAAAAATTTAATTATCCAATCACGTTCAAAGCATATCATAACGCAATATTTTGAAAACCGCTTCTATCTGATCAAATAACCTGTCTTAATATACCTGGCTGTTTGTCGGTTCATCACGTGATCACAACTGAATGAATTGCAATTAAATGTGTTCTATTGTTAAAACATCACCAATAACTGCATCGGACTTATTGTAAGCAGTCCCGTGTAAAACCACGGGCTATGGCTTAATTTGAGGAGGCAAAATTGTGTAGTTAGCAGACTGCGGTAGTAATGATTAGTAGCTACTTGCTGGATGAAAAGGTTTAGAGTGCAGGTGGGGGTTGAGGAAGTATGATGTTATAATTTGATCGTGCAGAGACAAATAATGACATTAAGTATTACTTTCCGAATTATATGCCGATAAAGTCACGGTCTGTGCAATTTTCCTTATTTTGGTTTAAATATTTAATGAATCGGTTTCCTTTGACGGCGGGCTGCTCATGCGACTCTAGTAGTACCTACAATTTACGTCTAATGTTACTATTGTTTTCGCTTTTTTGGGTTGATAAATATTTTTAATATTTATAAAAAAAAAACTTTTTAATTTTTTTATTTTTACTGTATGCTTCAAAAGTACTCCTTATGGCAAGTCATTCTGCCGCGGGAAAACAAACATTTAAATTTCATGGTGTATACTAATATTTGAAACGTAGGGTCGAGGTAGACGGGCACGTGTTACAATATGTCAATGAGTACACGTACTTAGGCCAGATTGTATCTTTTGAAAATAGGCAAGATATGGAAGTCGAGAGACGAATCCAAAATGCTTGGAAGACATTCTGGGCCTTCAAAGATCACATGAAGGGTAGCCTCCCGATAACGCTTAAAAGGAAACTCATTGATATGTGTATCCTGCCCGTCCTAACCTACGGTGCTCAAAGTTGGTCACTTACGGAACAACAAAAGTCCAAACTGAAGATCTGTCAAAGGGCAATGGAGCGTAGCATAATAGGTGTTAAGCGGACAGATCGCGTTAGAAACACCACGCTGCGCTCCATAACCCGAATAACAGATGTTGGAGTAAAAACTGCCAGGCTGAAGTGGGAGTGGGCTGGCCACGTCGCACGAATGCACCCGGACAGATGGGCGAAGGTTATTACTCACTGGACGCCTGAGGGAGGTCGACGATGTCGAGGTCGACCACGGCGAAGGTGGTGTGATGATCTAATCACGTTCGCGGGGCAAACTTGGCCAGAGATCGCCCAAGACAAAGAAGTTTGGAAGGAGAAAGGGGAGGCCTTTGCCCAGCAGTGGGACACAATGTAGGCTATAAAAAAAAAAAATAAAAAAAATAAAAAAAAAAATAAAAAAATACTAATATTATTAAGAGATAATCTCTGAAAGTGCTGATCCGATTGCTAAAATTTTTTCACCGATAGAAAGCTACTTTTATTCTGGGTGACATAAGCTATACTTTATATAAGCGGGCGAAGCCGCGAGCAAAGGCTTAGTCACATGTAATGGATATAATTATGATGTAACGTGTTACAGATTAATAAATTGGAGACAGATGGCATCATGATGTAGTGTTGTGAGATGATTGGTGAATGAAAATAGTAGTTAATAAATAGTTTCGTATGATCAGTCACATAACATCATCGTTGCGAGTGCAGCTAAAAAAAGATAAAAAAAAATCATTTTTTGTGAATATTTTTTTGGGATTTTTTCAACTGTTCTGGTCATTGCTGCAAACACCACTGCTGTTCCGCTTTCCACATGGTTCGTTTTATCTAAAATAATTTAGTTTTTTTTTTTTTAATGTTTCCTTTTTTCATATTGTTTGGACGGAACGAGAAGGCGCGACACACATTTACTATGTAACGCCCACGTGTCTTTCAGTTACCCTGTGTATTTCAGGGCCACGGTAACTCTTACAGGCAAACCGTAGTGGCCCAGCAAATTCAAAGCCTAATGGGGGCAGAGATCATTTTCTGAAAGGAAGTTTCGGCCCCAGCATGAGAGGCAAAACGGAACAGGAATGGGTTTTACTTTCTCCCGCCCCACCCAAGGACGCGGAAATGACATTGGATGAATTTACCACCGAAAACAAAACAAAAACCACAGAAAACAAAACAAGAGCGTGACGCGCCACGCTCAGTGTAGGGTTCCGTAGTTTCCCATCAGTCACAAATTCCTCACAATGTATCAGAACCCTTATACTAACACTTAATAGCACGAGGATAATAAAATATGCAAACTAAGTTTAAAAAAATATAAGCATTATTTTAACTTATTTCTATATGTTATGTCTTTTTTAACTTGTTTTTAATTTAACCGTATATACAAGCGGCAAGCGTATATTTAAGCATATACAGTTAAATTAGAAACTTAGTTCAGACATTATTTTTATTTAGGCTTTAATAAAGTTAAATGAAGTTCTACTTTGTAAACAATTTAACATTTTAGCTAGCTGACAAATCAACACATAGTCGATACTATAACAGAGCCTAAGAGAGTAAATTTTTAGACAAGGGTTTCCTTTTAGAATGTTTTAAATTTATCGCCTAAGTGGATGAAATGGGTCTAAAATTTATATGGACAAACCTACTTTCACGCAGGCGAAGCCGCAGGAAGTAGCTAGTATTAAATAAATAACCTGACTCTTAAAAACAAAATTTTATTTCTATTTAAAAAAAAAAATGTCTGATTTTCAAAATGTATTTCTAATAGTATTTCTATTACATAAATTGTTATTCTAGATTCTAATATCAGAAAACAAATCTACCTGTATTAATTATAGAGGGCAAATATAAACGCAGAAAGGAATGTTAGCTGTGACGTCAGCTGTTAGTTTTTCGTAGTGCAGTATTTTTACAATGCAATATTCTAGATAGTAATTGGTACTTGGCAAAGTGTGCTTTATTTATTTATTTATCAATTGCCTGCTATATACTTACAGTATTCACTAAGTGTATAGCAAGCCAATAATCTACAAACTAAAAAAAATATATACAAACATTTATCATTTCTTTAGTGATATAGAAAAAAAAACCCTATTTAGGTTCGTGAGCAATCAGGGAGTTAAGCAGTCATAGCGCCTGGGCTGAAGGGGCAAATCGATTTATTTATGTTTGTTTATAAGGGCAGTAAGATATTTCTTAAGACAGTATCTGAACCTTCGGTATTGAGTTCCCTCAACCTTTAAGTTGCTTGTCCATCTTGCTTGCTTGCCTGGACGGAAATTCTGCCGTAAGTTTGTACATTTCGAGATTTGCACACACTTTGCAGTTAGCGGTTTCTGAGCCTTCAGATAAAGTTTCGTACGTATACTTTCTATAAAGTTTGTAGGTATTTTTATTGACATATAATTTAAAAAAATAGTCATCAATAGTGTCATAAATTCATTAACCTGGCAACCTTCTTTCTTGTTGAAGAAGTTACTGAGTTATTAAAATGTCACGTTTACTGCTTATAAGACTAACACCGACATATAAAATATATTAATAACATACATTCACAAAAAATAAGCCAATATAATAATATTAATGTTTGAACATATACGTCATTGGAAATTAAAATAAACAGAACATCTTAATATGTCTGTATAGACATAGTTTTGATATCTTATACAATTTAATTTACCTATCGTTTTCTTCCAGTTGTGTTGTTTACTAACCTAATTGTCAATAAATACATTCATAAGTATAAAAAACCTGATATTCAAATATGAAACTAAGAAGGGTCGAAGCCAAAGCTGGGACACAGGGTCTTTTTCTAAAAAGAAGGGATGGGCTGTTGAGTCAGTAAGAGTCTGAAACTGTTTCCCGCCCCTCCCAAAGACGGAATTCGTAATTGGATGACTTTTACCCATGTTAAAAACCTGTTTTGCTTGTCGGTTTTTAATCGATAAAAGTATTTTTAGAGGAATCTCCGTGCGTGGAAATATTATCTATCTCTCTATAATTTATTCTGAAAAATAAGACATACCTACTGATATAAATTTTTCTGATTCTTCTATTAACTTACAATAAATAATATACTTATGATTTACACAATCACCTTATAAAACTTGCGATTAGCTCCAGTCATCCTCTTAACTTCTATTTAATTATTAAAGACTGTTAATGATTATGGGATTTAAATTACTTACGAATACAATTATAAACAGCTATTTGTCTTTAATTTTACTAATAAAGAAACAGCGTTGCATTATCACGGCAATTTAGGTTAGTTCTTTGTTGACAGTTTGATCAATAATAATTATTATTATTTAATATTTTATTTGTAAATAAAAAATAGAACTACTTCATGAATGATTTACAAGATCACAACTACTACTAGTATAATCATTTATATTTAATAAATAACAGCAGGTTAACATGCTTACAATAATAAATAATTACTAATAACATAGCTTGTTCAGAAAAGCTAATTGTGACATACCAATTTTGATTTATGGTATAAGTTTATCTTTTGTTTTATTTTTAAGATTATATGTTTTATGAAAATAACAAGCTTATTCAATGCCGAAAAGCCTTTAAATCGTTTATTGTTAAACAATTGTAGTAGTCCAACTACTTTATACATTGTTGTACAATACATACATACATGCATGCATGCTTTTAATTGATTTAATCAACATCAGTGACTATTTTTATAAACATTTATTTTTTAAATTATAACTATTCAAAACTAATAAATTGTAATATTCCATAGCAAATAAAAAGTAAATTACCGTTTTATTTAGTGATGGGCCTCAACTTTTTACAATTGACATACATCATCATAATGTAAATCATTAGGCATCTTATTTATTTAATCATCATGTATAGTAGTGATATATAGGAGGACTTAATGTAATGGGCAGTCAGCCTTTGGATTATAGAAGACAACATATGGTAGGTATGCACAATCAATAAATACCAGACATTTTATGACGCCACAAATATGGCGATAAGTTCCCTCTATGATGGCTGGATAGACCTTACGGCGTCCTCAGTTTAAGGAGAGACAAGGTAAGTTCGTAAGGGACGCCCGGGTGTCGCTACTGTGTGACCCGCCCGGAGGACATAGTGGAGCACACAGTAGAGGTGTGCAACGCTTAGGAGGAGCATCGCCGAGCCCTCTTGGCGGAGGCCATGGTCCGGAGAGAGGAGGAGTGGGAGGCAGTCGCCTCCTAAGAAGCAGTATTGATAGCCAAGGAAGAGGCCGACCGCATAAGGCAACGGCGCAGACGCCCCAGAGGCCACCGGGATTCCGATCCTGATTTCCAACGGCGAGCAATGGGTAGCTCGCCTTCCGGTCATCTGATAACTGTCTGGACCAAGCCCAAGTCGTAAACGGCACGCTCTATTCCCACGCACCTCAAGGCGTTGTCAGCAAAACTGTACGATCTCGGCATAAGGGTCGAAGCCAGCCAGGGACCCAGGGTATCTTTCTGAAAGGAAGGCTTGGCCCCCGTGCGAAAGGCAGATAATGAACGGAGTGGGTGTTTAGTCAGTAAGAGTCTGACTCTGTATCCAGCTCCACCCAAGAGCGGCTTTCGTCAATGGATGATTTTTGCCTACCATAAAAAAACAGATATTTCAAATAGAATGTAGTATCATTAAATTAAATTATGTTCATACATGTCGCATGCATCATTCCGAATGTTCATCTTCACTTGTCACTTTAAGTGGATCACGCAGATAAAGAATACATCGATGATGAAAAAAAATTACATACTGTCTTTAGTAATAATTTGCTGCTTTTTATTTATTACTTTGAATATTAGCATTTGAATTTTCTCATTGCATAAAATTAAATAATCACGGCTTAAAATATAAAGTTGTTTTATTGATTTTCGGTTCATTTGAATACCCCCTCCTGAAGCATGTACAATCTTGAATGGCTTTACTTATTGTAGCCCTCTTAATGGGTTTTATTAACCAGTTTCAGAGGTTTACTTTTAGTGATATCTTTACTTTCCCTTTCATTATAAAGATCTATCCTTATACAACGTGGGTAACACATACTTAATTTGAAAGGTTTAAACTTAAAAAAAGTAAATGGAAACATTAATTCACAAACTTTTTATGGTTTTGTCTCAATTATAATTATAGGTTAGTCTTTTTTGACAGGTTTTATTAACCGATTAAAAAAAAATATATTTTTAGTAAAAGTTATGCTTTCCCGTCCATGATTTAAGAGTTACCCTTATACAACAATGGTTACCCTTAATTAACATGAAGGAGTAAATAACAAAAAAAAGATGAAATTATTTATATTCACACTTTCGTTTTCTGTTAAAATTACTTGTTTCCTTTGACATGCTGACCTACTGATTGTATGTCTATAATAATTTTACCTATCAGTGAATACTGCCGATAACGATTGATGTAAGTGTAACCTTCAATACCGACACAGACAAGTTCTTCTAAGACAGAAATTTCTTGTTTTAACATGAAAAATAAATACCCTTTTACAGATGTTATGAAACTTTTGTCATCATTATAATTTTTGTTTGTGATTATTGAAAATTGTATGTCCATTGAATTATTTTTTGGATAAAAGTATCCAAAAAATAATTCAATGGACATACAATTTTCGCGGAAACTTGATGTCCGCGAAATGGGGATAAAAAGTGAAAATAAAAATAAAAATAAGAAAATAAAGATACATATTTAACTTGTTTATATCTACGAAAAAAAAATGTTACTCATTCCAACATGTTTGTTACAACATGTTTTTGTTATAGGTACATGATACACATTACTTGAAAATTTCATCCCCACAAGCTTTTTTTTATTCTCTCTTTTTTTTTATTTACTAATGCTTGATTGCGATCCCACTTGATGGTAAGCAGTGATGCAATCGGTGATGGTGAGGCGCATTAGTTTATTAAGCTGTTTTCATGTTTTAGAATAAGTAATAATTCCGATAGACAGACGCATTGTCGATCAGGAGGAAGGACCTTTGATTAATTTTCTCCTTTTTTTCTCTTTGACAGTATGTATTAACCGCTCTAGGATGTAGTATACTCTGATTAGTCAGAGGTACAAAAACTAGCAGGAATAATTTACGTGCCGTTGTTTTCGATATGACGAGAACATTCTCGGCACCCAGCTGGCGCTGATTTTATGCATGCCAAAGTGATCGTACAGAAATTTAAAAATGGTTTTATCTGATACTTCAACCTTTTCTGTGAACTTTTCTTAGTTAATTTATTAACCTTGCTTAAAGAGGATAATTTCGACTCTTGTAAAGTAAGGTTTTTTCAGAGCTAATCCCTGTAAAACTACATAGTCTAATTAAGTGTGATTTGACAGTTTGAACTATGCATGGCAAGAAACAAGTTCATGATTTTTCTCCATATTTGACACTTTACTTCCGATTAGTTTGCTTGGTCAACGATGTTCAAAGAGTAATGGTCATGGTTAATGGTAAGAGGAATTAAAAGTCACAGATTACGCTACAGCCATAACGAGCCCATATGTTCCCCTTAAACTCTGGCCATTACGTGAACTTAAAAACGCACCCTCGTACAAAAGTAAAATAAAATACCTCATTATATTAATTTGTTGGGTTGCTTAGATTAGGTACTATATTACTTTTAAAGTTTAATTTTTGCTTTAATTTCCATGTCCATTGGACATTTTAGATTGTTTTGTATAGGTAAAACTACCATTACAACAAATTTTCGGCAGTAGGAACTTAAAACAAAGTCTATTGTGGTATATAAAGAATACATGCTCTTTCTAGCCGTTGAATCTCATTTGCAACTAAACAAATTTATTTTATTTAACATACCAATAAATAAATTGTTACAAACACCTAAACTCCACAGCCGTTGAGCCTGAAGATTTTCTTTCGACACCAAAAAACGCAAACACGATATGAAAAATAGGCTTTCGTTTCAATTTATTCTTAACTTTAAAAACCCAGACATTTCCACCAATGTATACACATTTTAAGCGTATTATACGTACATTTGTGATTGTGGCTTATTGTCTGACTTTTTTCTTATCTTCTTAACCGGCGCTGTCACGCTCATCTTGCCTTGCATCCCCCTCCATGTGTCTCCCAGTTGGAGGTCACAGGATTCAATTCTACAGAAGCAGCAAACAAAATAAACTATTATTAAAGTATGATGATTTGTAACAATTACAAAAAAAAATGTGTTGCGATGATTGATGAATGGTGATTTTATAAAGACATTCGTTTTCGTGAAAAATAATGTTCTACTTTACATACCTACGTATGTAATCTAAAATAGTGTAACAGTGGTGGTGGAAATCTACTTAAATTCTACTTATAAAACAAATAATAACAAAGGAAGCATTCTTTACTATAGGTACAGACGATTCCCCAATCAATTTATAATTATAATACTTAGTGCAAGAGTATGACTCATAATTTGCTACTAAACGAATAATGTATTGTATTTATTCAGGTTTTTAAATACGTATTTATATATTATCAAAACTTTAACCAGGTGAGGATGTACACTATCGTAATGGGTCGACTATCAAGGAATAGTTATGTTCACATTGACGCGGCTCATATCAAATGCCAAGTACAGAGTAAGCTGAACCTTAATGCAAAAGAGGGACAGAGATACCAGTTGAACGACGCCTACCGAGGAGCCCCACTACGCAACCTCACTGCGACGGCCGCGCAACCTTGAAATAATAATGTTCGGAATAACAACAACGCGCCACAAGCGTGACCAGAAATAGTATAATAATTCTCGAAAATGTTTGAAGCCTCTATCTAGTTCCTAGTACATACTCATATCCTGTCTGTAGTCGAGATTGGTATATCATTTAGATGATATTCGACGACGATATAAACCCATACCTGCATCATTTACACAGTAATTATTAACATTTTGACGGAATTAATTGAACAATTCCCAGATTGTATTGTCCCTACATTATTAGCATAACTCAATATTTATTTTGTGTTTTAGTTCAGTTGACACTTAAATTCGAATAGGTGAAAGTTGGTAAGTATTGTCAGCGCTCCGTAGTCGAAGGTTTCGCTTTTTCAATCGTTCGTTACTCAACAGGTATTCGTCATCGAGACAACTACTTGACTACCAACATAAGCAACTTTATTATAAGCTCTTGTCTGATTTTATTACATCGAGTAAGGTCGTGTTGCTTAGACTACACTACTCTGACATAATATGAGTTTTTAAGTACTATGAAAACAATATTCAGTTTTTGGGATAAATGCGATATTTAAATCTTACAAGTTATTTTATTCTTGGGTGGTATTTTAAGGATATTTTAAATGTTTGTAAAAAAAAGAAAGTTAACCAATATTCTCAAATTTAATTTAGCTATTAAATAGATTTTATAGGTCCATGGATGAGTATATTGAACAAATAAGGACAGCTTTATTAGCTGTTTTACTGAAGTTTTATTTAACTTAGTAAACGATTCGCTACGACTCGATAAACTAAAACCTTATCATACACTTCCTAAACACGAAAATGAAATTGCAAAAGCAAGAGTTGAATCTAATGCGAAAGCCATCAAAAGATGTTTTAACTCCGAGTGAAGCCATCTGTAGTAAAAACATATTG
This sequence comes from Mythimna loreyi, assembly GCA_029852875.1. Classification (NCBI taxonomy): domain Eukaryota; kingdom Metazoa; phylum Arthropoda; class Insecta; order Lepidoptera; family Noctuidae; genus Mythimna; species Mythimna loreyi. The sequence goes on from CM056786.1 coordinate 11,317,877, forward strand.
AGTTATAAGATCGCAAGAATGCTTGCTAGTGATATAATCGACCAGTCAAGCGTTATTCTGCACTAACTTGAATAGGAATTTTAATTTGCTTCGCGTATGATACAAATATGAAATCTGCGCTAATTGAATCCTATCGCAGATTTCATATTTAAGCGAAAGTATTATTCAATATGCAATATTCATTTTCAGGAGGACTACTAACTGGTAATGTCCTCTAATTAAGAAGCAAAATGGTCATTACAATGACCCCGAAATTAATAGATTTAAGCAAGCATTCATAACTAAGAGACAAAAATGGAAGTGCGTTAAAACCAGACACCGAAATAAATAAAGCTGGGTGCCTTGCGAGGCCTTAACTAGCTCATTAACATTTCTACTTTTCTGTTAAGCACTAATATATACTTCGTGTTAGTGACGTATGAAATGACGAAAGCGACGAAGCCGAAGACCATAGCAAGTGCTATAAAACTACTGCTAGTAAAATATCAGGAGATTTGAGCAATGTTGTAGTTGACAAACGTATTAAATGTAACATCTACTTTGTCTACAGAACTAAAACAGCTAATAAAAACAATATCAACAGTTCTTTAGGGAAGCAGCTATCTAGAAAGGTATTATATTATCGTATTTAGCAAGTACCTCTTTCTCTTGCGTGTTCCTCACTCGTAGGTTTACCCCACCCACTACAAAATTGTTATGTAATGTACCCGATATATAAATAAATTAATCATAATTATACATATCTCAACGTGTTATGCATTATTTTGGTAATCCCGTAAAAGTTGTTACTATAACTTATACCACGATAATTCGAAATACAAGCTATAGCGACACAACATTGTGTCGATAACGACTTTTTAGGATCTATGGATATTTTTAACCCTTAATTAATCGCGCCTAAATAGTTACGCAAGTAGTCCCGTGGGGTGTACAATATCCCCAATTGTAGAGGAATAAAACATCATACATGCACAAGGTTTAACTTGTAATATCTTAAAACATACTATTATGTATTAACCAACTCGTACATATTTTAATAATTAACATAGTCAAAATCTGATTGTAAAAATAGGAGCTTAAAAAAGTTACGTTTCGGTACCACATTTTGGAAATCCACTATCAGATTGTCACTCCACACGTGTTCTTGGCATTTGAAGTCTAAGTTTTTCTATCCTTGAACACAAATTATGTATTTTATAATCGGTTGAACTAAGAATTTTCTTGAAATTTTAACTTCGTAAATGGACCCATCAGGTGTTATAAAACCTGAACGTGTTCCAAAAGCGAAGATCGTGCACAAAAGAAGCGATTTACGCATCAAATTGAAGAATTCGCTTGGTAGATTCGATATTGAAAAGGTTATAGACGATCTCGGATGTGTAGCACCCCAGATGAGTAAAAGAAATAATAAATCCCGTGTTAATAGCCGTTTTAGGGACAAATGACTTCAATAATTGTTTAGGTGGTGTAAGTTTCACATTTAAGTATGAAAATGCTGCTATTTTGGATGTTTCACCTATTTGTCCATCACTTAGAGCGTCACACTAAAATTACTAGGCCGATTTTGAAAGCTTTCACTTTTTGAAAGTTGAGGGTGCAGTAGGTACCTACCAGCAATGAATACATGGTTACGACAACTGGGGTTTCTTCAGTAAAATACACACGTAATTTTGAAAGCGTAATGTGACCAGGGTTTGAATATACCAATCAAATTATACCACGTTAGTGTCTTGTTGTAGCAACCAGTAATTGAAGTATGTAATAGTTACTATTGATTGTTCTGAAAATTAAAATAGAAATGTTGCTACTGCTTCTCAAATAGAACGAGTCAGATTCTAGTAATTGGATGCTGCTACATGTCAGTGCCTTAATAGTGTAGTAGCAAATATTATGTAAGGTTAAGTTTAGACAATTCTATATTAACTCTATGGAATCTTGCGGAAAGGAAATTACTTTTAGTCTTTCAAGGAGGTCTGCATTTTTAAAACCTTGAAATACAAAACAAGTTAAACAAGTACTACACGTGTTGAACGCTCCATAGATAATAGTAAATTGGGAATTCTTAATGGGTTAACACAACTATTGATAATTAAAATTTTAACGTGAAACTACTCATAGCACAAGTATTTAGCTCAGGCCGTGATTCATGAACGTTATGTAGCATATACAATATTTTGACATATATTCCCATAATCTTGTCTCTATCTCGCATTTGCAATTTGACAGTTGTGTGATAGTGACAGAAATAATGAATATCCAATGTAATGTTAACAATCTCGGTCTTAATCGGGGTACTTACTTGTATACTAGTAAAGGGTTACCCATAAACTTTCAAGCAAAGGGTTGCCCGTAGTATAAATGATTTGAATGATATTGGAGAAGTAGAAATTAATATTTCACTTTCTTTGAATATTGTATTTTATTAACAAAAACTTTTTTAATATCCGTTCTTCAAAGTTGGGATATTAAATTTATCCTTGAGTTTTGAGTAAAGACCGCTTCCACCAGGCAGGATCATCTTATTAACTCAGTAAGTTGCAACGGGCGCAATAAATTTGAAAAAAGAAAGTTATTTAAGCTCAGGTTAGCAACTAAGTCTGGATTGAGTTTATGGTACAATTAGTCCTTAGCACATTTAAGTTGGTAAAGCGGCGCAGGTACGTTGTGTAGATAAAGACTATCTATCATAAGCGAAATGGAAACACTGATGTAGTATATTTTTATTGATGTCTGATATTTTTATCTATGTAGGTAATGCAGAAGCAAGGAAAAATGTACATTGTCAAGTTTAGTTTTCCAAACATGGTACCATCGCTGTCTCTATGTATACGTGAGTCATGGATTCCTCTCTAATGATGATAGATAATTATGTAATTATAATGCTTGCATACTCTGCACTGCTTAAAAATGTTAATTCGAGATCACAATTCAAATTGGGATTCAATAAGTACCAAATTTTTTTTAAATGGCCAATTTGTTTTAAAAAGTTAAAGAGAATATTGTTACCTATACCTATTTGTTTATTAGGGAACCTACAAATCATATGTTATACTCTATGTATATCTAGCACCTTGTCTGAAAATAATAATAATTTTATGAAAAATTTAAAACGAAACGAATTTTCATTTTATGTTTTATAGCATTTTTTAAAACATAAAATGATCTTAACTTTACTTGGATGTACCAGCTCCTACAATGAATTCTCAACAAAGATCAAGCTTTAGTGGATTAGCACCATATTATTGTTGGTTTAATAATTTCTTATCAAGCGTAATTACTAATTTTATCTTCATTATGTGACCCGCAATCATTCTGGGTCTCGGTATTGTATGTCATTGGTCCGGTGTTGTGACTTGACTGATTACAATACCTATCGTTTTGAATCATAGGGACAGACTTCTTGAAACAAACATTTCAGCATGAAATCAACAAAACTGAAACTGAAGTTCTAGTATGTACGAATTCAATTTTGTTACGCCGTATGTAAATACGTACATCTGGGTACCGTTACAGTAAAGTGGCAATTGTATGACAAAAAAAAATGCTTATAAGATCTGTTTACCCAACAGTGTAACATGATGAGTGATATTATCTTAATCCATGTTATTATAAATCGTAGAACGTTAATGTCTCTAAAAGGTATTGTTGAACAAATTACCTCGGCAAGGTGTTGACAGCAACATCAACGTCGAAGAAGATGTCGACTAGCTCATCCACCTCCGAGTCAGGAGTGAGCGAGGGTGGCAATGTGGCCGGAGGAGATGCGGCCACATTGACTGAGTGGACTCCGCAGTTGAATAGCACAGGTTCTGTCTGTACCATAGGCAGCATGGCTAAGACACACTCAAGCGTTCACTGCCACTTTTTGAGAATTGTATATATCCCAGGATCAATTTTAAACAGCACAATACGTATCCGCATCCAAACATACACTGCATTGCGCCACGACCGCCGCGACGCTATTTTTTTAATACTATGAAGGCTTCCAAATCCACACTGTTAATTCCACTGCAAAACCAATTAACCGAACACTGCTAGGTTTGTATTACGTCTCTTAAATTTAAATATTTGCCGTCTTTAACAAGCAATAACTTTATTACGTAGTGATAGTGCAATTTCCTATCGATATCCGTGCGAAACGTTCGCTACAAAACGACGATGAAAGTCAACTGAAAGGCGAGACGTAGATATACACACATCCTTTTCGTTCGCCGCTTTACAAATTATCAACACGGCGGGCGGCGCGGCGCGACACGACGCAGAACGTCGGCGGAGACGACGGTGCCGACGACAGCGATGGCTAAGAGCAAGAGCGTGAGAAGGTGGACTGACGGACTGAACAGTATCGCTATTATAGTCACACCAACGTCACTTCTAACCGAACATAGTCTCCTGCGATCTCGCTCATCGACACGACTAGGTTGAACTTGCCGAATAAAGCCGAGCATGTACGATTTTGTACGACGTATAAATACATAACAAAAAATTGTTTGCTATTTCATTAGCCATCTATTTGTTGCGAAACACGACCGAAATATAATAAACAATCAACGGCAAAGTATAGGTAAAGGTTTTAGTACCTTAATTATGTGGCATATGAGCTTATCGTATATAATAATTATATGTAAAACAAGTTGCTACTAAAATTAACTATCTAAGTAGACTTTATTATGACGATTTTTTTAATAGCCTTGGTTTATTAATTTTTTTTTTAATAATTATTAATATTGATTAGTTTAATTACATTTAAAAGGGTTTGCCTGTTCTTGAAATGAAACATAAAAAATAACGAATGCTTGAAATATTCAGATTAATTAACCAGTCATCAAACATTTTAAGTGGTTTTTTTTATTATGTTTAACATTCCTTGTAAACTTGATCATATAATTTAGGCTATTTTATAAAGCTTACATGAAATAAATGGCTAAATCACGCGACATACAGCGATACGTTGTAAGCCGTGACGTAGGCACTCGTACCTACATGAAAGTGAAATGGAACAGTATTTGTGTCAAGTGCACAATTTAGATAACAAGGTCATCCATTGCATAACTCAATCGAAAGATTTTTATTTTACTCTACGATAGGCCAACTAAAACTGGAAACAAGTTAACAGTTTTTACAAGTATAAAATGACCCATAATAATGTCTTAAAATGTTAAGTAAATTTAAAGTAATTATTGCACTTATATTGGTTTATTCTTGTGAATAAAATTATCTTAAACAATCCTAAAACAGACAAAAGTATTAAACCTTGATTATAACTTATTAACAGAGATTGAGGACATTAATTTAAAGAACATGTTTTCCAATTTACAAATCTTAAATCATATATTTTCGCCGTAATAATGAATACTTATAATGTGAGTCAAATTCATTGAAATACAAATTATAGGTAAAAGAGTAAAGGGGCAGTAGAGGAAGAGCGCGGCGCGTGCAGATATCGGTGCAGGCGGCCCCGCGGATCTATGTCAGTGGGTCACGGCAATGACGTGGCACACGGCCGCCGCGACTCGCGCCGCGCACTTCATTCTAATTCCGCTTCACCGGTATCTTCGTGTTGACTAGAGGGCTATTTATTTATTTACGTATCATGTGTTAGTGCGTTAATCTCAAGCATTCATTCAATCAATGTGATCCATATCCGAGATACGGTCGCAATCCTGCACTTCCAATTAAAAACGGCGTACCAAATACCAGGAGGTCTACTTACTGTTGACATTGACCGACTGAAATGATTCATGTGAGAATGAGAAACACGAGTTGATTTATTCGCAATTCGGTTTAGAGGTGGGATTTTCCTATTTACAATGTTAAAGGCTAAATAGTAAATAATCATTGGTGCCTACTAGTTAAACTTGAAACCCTGTAAGCTATTTCAAGGGATTAATTTAATAAATTACCTAGCAATGTTCTTTTATCGTTTTTATTGGGACTTTTTTGTCAATACATATTTACAATTTTGACTATATCAAGACAATCACCGACTGCAAAATTAAGGGTAATTTATTCAGGGACTGATATTGCATCCACTTCTACCAATAAAAATTAGTCATTGAATTAACTGCTTAATACTTAACTATAAAAATAAACATAACTGTAAAGCAAAGCTTAATCAGCCTATAACGTTCCTACTGCTGGAACTCGGACCTTTCCTCGATAAGAGGGAATGGGCGGAAATACACCCCGAGAGCCCAATGCGAGTTGATAATATTATACTTATTAGTAACCAAACCTTGATTTTTTAAAATGATTATTTGCAGGTCTTGATGTATTAATTATATTTCGTTTAAAATAGTTCTCATGTACATGCATAATGAATGATCTATAAAGATTATCTGTAGTTAGAGTCAATTGAGAAACGAGTCAAGAGAATCATTGGTAAAGATACGATATCGAGATAAAGTTTCGAAGAGTATCGACACCGAGTTGCTAGCCTCACAGTTTTCTACCGGTTGCATATTGGGGAGTGCGCGAGTCGGAATTGCATAACTTGATTCCGTCAAGCCCGTTCCAAACGTACGGCGATGCGCCACCCATACATAGTGGATATCTCACTCACACGCACTAAATGTTTTAGAAACATTTATTGTGTGTACAACTGTACAGCTAAGGAGGGGTATTCTTGTGTTTCCCTATAGCTACCACCTAGGGGCCTTTGAGTGAATAGGTTACTTCTAGGAAAACGTCCATCAGACCACATCACCGCTTCCCTTCAGATGAGATCACTTTCAAGCGCAAGCCTATCTACAATAACAAAAATAACTTATTTCAATAATTAAGATTTGTAAGATTTTTTTCTTAATGTAATCTGTTAAATGATACAAAATTATTTTAAATTAGTTGACCTACGAAAAACGAATAAATTAATTTTTTATTTTAAATACATATATGTAGATTTGTTTTCAAATATGCCAGAAAATATATATTGATTTAAGCATATGGGTCGGTTTCTGGTTTGTGTAGATTTTTATTAAAATGAAATATAACAAAAAAATTGTCATTTTAATAGGCAGTATTGGGTAGAATATATCAAATATACTAATACAAATTCTCTTTATAGAAATTAGGGGTACTTATATTAAAGCCGTATGAGTATCTAGAATAATAATTAAAATGGAAGAACATTACAGTAGCTGCTGATACTACTAAGGCAGCCTATATCAAGTAACAACCCTCCACTGGGTTCTTTCCACTTCTATTCACTAATTTACTAGCTTTAGCCAGAAGCTCACGCTCGCCCACTTCACAGACGGCAATTATTCCACGGATAAAGTATATAGTATATAGATTTGCAAGATTAGGGACGCTTGTAATTTATGCAAGTTCATTGATTTATGTTTTATTCTCTATAACTATTATTTCAAATTTTTATTCCAACGTAAGATTGTCTGTAAAAATCGCTTTTAGCGATAGGACCGCCCATTGTGACACCATATTCATTTTATGTTCGTACTGTAATCTTATTGACACTAAAGAGCATATTATCTATGTATGATTTTGTCATTTCCCATTGTGTTCAGCAATTCAAGATGTAATTTTGATATCCAAAACAAGCCCAATAATGTAGAGGTTAATAGTGTAGAGCATTTTCTGGTAGCCAACCTTTGAGCAATTCAGGGAAAAACCAGATTAATCACGGTTGGTAATTGTTAGTAAGTTGTAGTAGATCAGAAATCTGAAGGTGAAATTAGGGAAGACCTGAGAGAATTTATGATTCGCCAGACAAGGCATCACATCCGGAAGTGTGATTGCTATATAGACCTTGTGCAGTATATGATGACAAAAGGCTTAAAAAGCATATCCGGTACCGCTTCTAAAAACATGTCGGAACACTACACATACCAAAAATTGTATAAATGTAATATATCAAGTATTCTCAAATTTCTTTCACAGATAGATATATAGTCTCTCAGTAAGAATTATAAAAATGATGATGCTACTTTAATCATGGAAAAATGCACGGTTACTATCAGTTACTATAGAATAAATTAAGGGAACAAAGCCACACTCATATAAATAATTTGCAAATATATTTTATTTTTGTTTGAAGAAGAGAAGAATATAGTCTATAAAAACTTAAATTATACATAAATAATATGGACCATGAGTCCATGAGCCTTCAAATCCTGAACCTTGTAATTACAAAGAATCTTAAAGAGATATTAAGGAATTTGAACCAAAGACACACAACTTTCCTCATCAAACTCAGATATCTTTACAGTCTGTTAACTTTAAATGAAACTCAACCAATATCATGTTTACAAGAAATGATGAGCTTCAACCTCGGGGGAGCGAAGATAATCTCATCAAATGAAACAACTAATGAGAATATAAATTGCGTAATATATTGGTTGGGGACCGGCCGGGTGGACTGTAGTCTCGTCCCAGTCACATACTCAATAATATAAATCGAACTTTATTATTTATTATTAACCTATTAAAATAATTCTTACTTCAGAATCATAGATACAAAATGTATAATTTTGGAAACATTTTGTGTTTATGTCGATTTAATAAGCTGGGGTGGTCCCCAGTTCCCAGGGAGCCAATCCGAGGACGGCAGCTTGGTAGCGTTAAAAAACTGCCCTAGTAGGTAATCCTCTGCTGTCTAGCGCGTGTTGCCTTAGTCAGCACAAATTTTCGTAATGTTGTGTAATGATAATAATGCGAAAAAGAATGACGTTTTCATCGTCACGTTTGTACCTTTAGTTTTATCCGATTTCTTTCGTAACTGCTGGATCAAATTATAACTTAAATGTTTGAAAGTAGTGAAACTGTGAAAATTATAAAGAAAAAAAATATTTAAGTTAGATAAAGTGCATTTTTATTACAGCATTTTTGCCCAACGGTTTATTTTTTCCAGTTCTTAAAAAATGTACGGACTATAAAACTAAATTATAAAGAAGTGACTTTTCCTTATGAAATGTAATAGTTTCTACGGTTTCGTTTTCGTTCATTGGTTCTATGGTCAGTTGGTCTGTCACAGGCTCCAAGTGTAAACTTGTAGTGTAAAGAATGAGGTGTCCGCAAAGAATCCCCGCAAATGCGTTGCGTCACGTGGGCGGGCAGATCGATTCGGTGAGCGGGAATGTTGGCGCTTGCGCGAACCCCATCTTATTTATCGACCGCCAACTTTTAACTGAACGGTTTTGGGGCAGGTTAGGCCTATGCTCTGGGGTCAAGGTCACGAGCCTCACCACTGAAATATTGCCTATAGTATCCAAAACTAGGTACCATAAATTTCATTAAATTGGTCCTAATGTAAAACGCTCACAAGACACGCTGTACGCAGTGAAAAAGCGGCTTGATCAATGTCTATTTCTTCTCCATTTGAGAGGTTCTGTAGTGCACTTTGTAAAATATAACGCTAAATATAAATGTAGAAGACCACTAGTTTTACTTAATGCATAATGTAGATAATAAGATATGCTTGGATGGCGACTATACAAGGTCCTACGCTTTTAGTGCCGCTAACATTAAAGTAACGGTTATAAGTCTGGACAATCAAGTCTAGACTTCGGAAGTCGGAACTAAAAACGGATCCTCCATATTTATGCGGACACGTACTAATAATTTTTGAAGTAAGTACTTGAATCAGCTTACTCCACTTAACTCGTGATTACGAAAGGGAATTAAGAGCTCGTCCCTTGTGACTTGTGAAGCTGGTTGTGTACTTCAAATGCTTTATTGGTAATTGATACTTTGATTTGTACTCAAGTTTTGTTTTAAAAACAATCACTATAATTACTTATGTACTATGATAATTTTTTTCACACTATTTAGACGAAGAATATCCGAAGGAACAATTTAAACCTCACTTTTAAATGTTTTCGCCAGTAATTACGCTAATACTACATATTTCGATTGCATGCCAAATACTACTCCGCAAAAATTCCGGATCGCTAATAAAAATTGTGATAGTTTCTTAAATAATATAAGATGGGATTGTAAAATTGTAGTCGGTATATTGCGTAATTTGTAGATAACTGGTGCATTAAAGAAAATATATAATTTAATTTCAATGAAATGCCTACTAAAAAACACTACCCTGGTCCCGTTCGTTCTCCAGATCGTATAAATATTCTTCGCTTTCATCGTGTGTAAACAAACTATAATTAAATAATCAAGTGTGTTTCGAAAAAAGCTGAAATTAGGTGGAGGATCAATAATAGTATGAGCTCCGCACGGAGTTAGTGAACTTAGAAAACGGTCCTCTGCCTGTTCTAAGACTTTAATTGAGCGTGCTGGATTTTTCTTGGGGAATATATTTTTTTAAGGTGGAAATGACTAATGGCTTTTCCCAGCCTGGATAGAGCAAAAGGGCGCGTCAGACTTTTACTGACTTAAATCACTCCTGAAATCATTCCTGAGAAAATGCCCGCGGGCCTAGCTTGCATCGGCCCTGTTGGGCCCCTACGGTTTGCTGACAAGGAGCGCATGGATCACTACGCGTTGTCGAGGGCAGGTGCTCGATCCAGTCGAGTACCAGACCGCCGAACGGCGGACTACCTATTGCCCGACATCCTATAAGCCCGCGTCTACCGTAGCCGGTAAACATAGTCGGGGTCTCGGCCACTGGGGCTTGATAACGTTTGTTCCCTCACACGAGCGGTCTCCTCCTTAGCTAACGTTTGTCCTTCGCAGGAAAAATCATCCGGCTGCCATTCCTCTTCGTTCCGGACTATAGCCTGATCCAGGGTTAGGCGCGAGAGGTAGCTAGCACGGAAATATGGGATGGGCATTTTTATGCAGAATAAGACGCGGCCACATAATGCTCAATTAGTAATGCGTATTTCAAGACTTTATTATATACTTGGAGTGGACAGACAGCTCAGACTCAAGAAAATGCATTCAAATTCAGCTCCAACTACTTTGTACGAGTTAAACAGGGTGATATTGGGAGAGTGGTAAAATTACTAAAATCGTATTAAACATTTGGTTTATAGTATCCCACATGGTCTTAATGAAGCGGTACTGACTCATGAAGGCAATTTACAAAATATTAAAATGACAAAGTTTAAGTTAAACTGTTATGTGACTTATTAGAAGTACCTACTTTTTAGGGTTCCGTAGCCAAAAAGGAACCCTTATAGTTTCGCCATGTCTGTCTGTCCGTCCGAGGGTAATCTCAGCGGCTGTTAGCACTAGAAAGCTGAAATTTGGTATCAATATGTATATCAACCATGCCGACAAAGTGCACAAACAAAAAGTGGTAATACATGAATTATTAGGGTACACGTAAAGTGGGAAGTGTTTTTTTTTTTCATTTCTACCATAACGTGTGATATATTGTTGGATAGATATTTAAAAATGATTAAGGGTCCCGTATAATAATTTTTTGATAATATAAATATTTTCGGAAATAACCGCTCCGAAAGTAAAAAATGAGGCGACCCCCCACCTCTAACTTTTGAACCATAAGTTTAAAAAATATGAAAAATTTCTCAAAAGTAGAACATAAAAAAAAACTTTCAAGGAAAATTATTTTGAACTTGATAGAATGAACAGTTTTTGGAAAATTAAAAAAAAAACGTTCTGAACTAATTTTGTAATTTAACCGTACATGCAAGCATTATTTTTAACTTTTTTACATATTTCATTATCCTGATCAAATCTTCTTTCAGGTAAAAATACAAAAAGAATAAAATCGGTTCACGGAAATTAAAATTACCAATGGGGTCAGCGCCATCTCTCGGGAAATTAGGTTACTAATTTTTACATGGGCTACTGGGTTCTGTAACATTGTGAGAATTTTGTTACGGACGGGAAACTACGGAACCCTACACTGAGCGTGGCCCAACACGCTCTTGGCCGATTTTTATTGAAATTTAAAGTAAATGGAGAAAAAACATGTTATATATTTCCTTTCATGTATTAGTTAATTATCAGTAAACCAAAGTTACAAATTCATATAATGTATTTAAAAACTATCACACTTTTTACTAACGACTCGGAATTATTGAGGCATAGTACTGGGTTTATGGCTAACTCTTACGCTGTTTCTACCATAAAACTCTGGAATGTGCTTCCCCTTGACATCAAAAAAGCTGAAAGTAAATTTTCCTTCAAGCGCAAAACTCGGAACTACTACTTAAAGTCCTCTCTTACTACTCCTTAATTTAAGTCTTCGTCATAATAATTGTCATATTTTAATTTCTATTAATTATATTTATTTGATATTTATCATAGTATTTATTAGTTTATATTATTAGCATATATACGTATTTTATTATTATTAGTAACCTAATTTATATTATAATCTATTTTTAAAATATCTGTTATTTATTTATTCTGCACACCTACCACAGTGTTGTCTTTTTTAACCCAAAAGTTGACTGGTAGAGAATGCCTTGTAGCATTAAGTCCGCCTATGTACCACTACTGTACATGAAGTTTAAATAAACAAGTTTTCAATGAAAAATTTTTTTTTCATAACAAGCTTTTATAGCGGTGGTCTATACTTATATAAATAAAACTCGTCAAGACGATTCACACGAGCCCAAACTCGACGTGGTTGTGCCGTTTAATTACAGAGTTCCTGTGGCTACCTCGCGATTCCATCATCAGATCAGCTCCATGTCATCATAATATTGCATTGTCATCCGAACTAAACGTGTATACCAAATTTCAGCTCAATCGGAAACCGGGAAGTGGATCAAATTTAAGTTGCAAGATTTGATTACAGAACGACAGACAACGGGACAGGTGAAACTAAATAAAAGCTTGTAATAAATAGTTTAGTTTTTTACTGATTCCAGCCTGTTCTGTCTTTGTGTACTGAGGTAAGCAAGCTTTTGACAATTTTTGGGCAGCAATTTGTCAAAACTTGTATGAAATTGACTGCTAAATATGTTGGTTAACCGCAACGACCACGTTGGTTGATCGTAACAGGGCTTTTTAATAGGGTTTTTACGCTTACTTTGTTTGAAAATACCGTTAAAAAAACCTTAGTAAACAAATATCAACGTTATTGTTTATGGGAATTTCTCTGGAATCTCTTATGCACTAACCCATGGTGAACAACTTCATAAATCCTTTCCTTGAAAATCATTCCAAGGGTTTTCAAAGTTTCAATGGGATTGTAGTTCAATGGGTAAACAAGATTCAATGTTTTATCCATGAAAAGTGTGCTACATGAAAAAGTTACACCATGCGAGGTGCCAAATGGTCCGAACTGAATGAACGGCTTAACTTATAAACGACTTATCTCTTGAGAGGACTAGTACGGTGTCTGGTTATCCGATATATAACCAAAGGTTTAAAAATAATGAATAAGATTAGGCTATCGTGTACTGATAAAATGATCAGAATCAATTTTTAACTCTACGTATTTTTTTTTAGAATAACCTAACCTAATTTGTTCGTGAGGGACTCTGCAGAAGGGTCGAAGCGTACTGGGGCTAAATGTTCGCGTCTGAAAGGAAGGCTCGCCCCGGTATAAAAGGCAACGTAGGAACGGGGTGGGTTTTTTAGTCAAGTCTGACACTACTGACTGACTGGCAGGAGATACCCGCTCCACCCAAGGGCGACAGTTGTAATTGAATGATTTTTACTGAAAAATAATCAAAGTTGTTCGCGAATCAGTCATCTTTGATAAATAAATAAATATAAGTTTTCTCTCTTTTTATCTTCAATTTGTATTTTATACATGTTACAAACAAAGCAGGACCAATGCCAAGATCAGGAAAAACCACGAAGCAGTGCCAGTACCTACATGTTGCGTTACATTTAAGTATTGTGTAAGTTACGTCGTCGTCAAGTTACGAAGAACAAGCGATGTTATCATAAGAGAGCTCAAGAACAAAAAAAAGTTGTTTGCAAAATTACATAGAATATTAAACTTTAAAAAATTTTAGCGTGATGACGTCATCTTTCATAACGGCGGCTGAGAGTGACTCTACAAACTGGTACTGTATACGTGGGACATGCTGAAAGACTGGTCTCAGGACCTTTCCAATAATAGTGTAGGAAAAAACAATAAATTATCGGATTCGATAATGGAACGTTTTGCGAACATGTTACTTTTTTTTAATTTGCAAGATTGTCATTTGTTTTTTTTTTGTGGCCTTTGTGGCGCCTTTTCGAAGACTGTCTCTATCTAAATGAAATTCAACTCGTAAACAATTTTGTTCAACGTTTATTTTCGTTGTAACATACGTAAGTAGTGCACCTCACCATCAATGATTGCATGACTGCTTACCATCAGGTTTTTTTTATGGGTGGTTTTTACCATCAGGTGGGATCGGAATCAAGCAAAGTTAAAGGAAGTCAAGGAAGTTTATATAATTTAAAAAAAAAGACATTAGTAAACAAGCGAGTTGCCAGAGACTTCCATTGGCATTTGGTTGATGAAGCACCATGTCGCAGCTCTATGCATTCTTGGTGAGGAGAATTCAGACGTGGCCGTGATCATCTCTATGACGAGATACGTGAAGATCGTATTGACACTGTACGACAACTTATTGAAACTAACAATAAGAAACACAGGTTCGTTAGGCATTGGAGTGAGCCAAATCCAAAACATTTTACATGTGCATCTGAAAGTTTGTAAGCTTTGCGCTACATGACTTAATTAACGGAGGAAGAAACGACTGGGAGGACTGGAACAGTTTGCCTGCTACGGTATTCCCGTCCGGTTATAATTTAGGTGTCTTCAAGACTAGAGAGAATAGGCTCGTGAAAACTAGTGCGCCTCACAATCAACGATTGCATCACTGCTTACCATCAGGTAGGATTGGAGTCAAGCACAACAAAAAAGACTACGTGTCCAGTGGTGCCGTAAAAAGGCTTTATGAAGGACAGTCATTGCCTATCTATAATATATAGACGGTTGAAAAAACAGGTGTACAGACTTGGGTCCCAAAGAAAAAGCCAGTCGGCAGAGCTGGTCTTTCCCTTTGATGATTTTTGCCTACGAAAGTGATGGTAAAAAAATGTTGTGCTTCTTTTTTCGAATCACACTACAGTATCACTTGAAGATCGAAGGATAGTGACTGCAGATTGATACATCAACACTTGCTTGTCCAGAGTTTTAGAAATCTAACAAAAAGCGTCATCGAAGCAACCACCACGAGTTCGTCGGGACCAAGCCCAGTCGTCGACGGCGCGCACTGTTCCCGCGCGCTTCAAGGAGTTGTCAGCAAACCGTAGGGACTCTACAGAAGGATCGAAGCCAACTGGGGCCAAGGGTTCGCGTCTGAAAGGAAGGCTCTGGTCCTGGTATATAAAACGTAGGAATGGGGTAGGTTGTTTAGTCAGTAAGAGTCTGTCACTGTTTCAGAATCAAGGGCGGGATTCGTCATTGGATGATTTTTATCTACCATAAAAAAACCACCACGAGTTAGCACCGTCACATTCCGCTGAAGTACTAAAACCCTGTTTGACGGCTTCAAATGTCGAACTGATGATGTATCCGCCTTACAACCCAGAGGCCTCGCCCCCTGCGACTTGTATTTGTTTACAAAAATTAAAGACAAAATAAAAATTAGACGCACATGTTTTACGGGTCCTAAATTGGCGATGAATGCGTTCCATAAAGCCATTTAAGAGGTCCCAAATAAGACTGGTTCCAATATATCGTAAGTGTAGTCTTATTTATCAGAAACCAAAACCTTCAGTATGCCTTAAGTATTTAATATGAATCTAAGAAAGTGACGGTTTATTCAGCCTTTAATAAGTATCATTATTTTATTTCATATTTGTATAAATTTTTGTAAAGTTAGATTTTAATTACTGCAATTAAGATTAACTGAAAATAAAAACATGCCATTCATTTTTTTTTTTTTATGTAAATAGGTTTAACTAGGAGTACCCTACCAAAAACCCTATGTCAAAGTAGCGACTAGCCCCCCTCCTTCGCACAGTTGCAATGTTAAAATCACAAGGCACCGAAATATCAGGGATTATTCGAAAGAGTTACCGTAATTCTGAAACACAAAAAGCAACTGAAAAACACAGGAGAGTAGTAATCAGTAAATTCTGACACTAGGTACCTCTCGTTCCACCCAGAGGAGTTATTTTATGAATTCCCACTTCAAATATAGATAACTGTTTTACAGGGACTGAATAAACTGGTCACACCTTCCGGGAAAAAAAAATGGTAAAATGTAATAAACCTATTGCAGAGTTTAGAAGATCTAAGCGGCAACATACACTGACACAAGAGGCATCGTTGTTTCGTATTGTAGTAACTATGAAACTTCTTTTACAAGAAGAAAATTGTTGGAAGGTGTGAGATGGTTGCGCGTTGACCGCAGCAACAAACGCGACGCGCAGTGGCGACGGCGGCGGCGGCGGCGGCGGGGTGGGCGCAGGCTTCCTTCGCCCGGGATTGATCGTCCCCGAACCTACTCCGCGTGTGTGAAGTCTCCGGGTGTCGTCATGGAGACCGTCTGCCATTATCGCCGTCGTAGCGTCGCCATGAGAACCGCGCCGATCCAATAGCTCAAATATTCACATGCAAATATAAAATAAACTACGTCTATTTAATAGAATGCGCGTTCTTCCATGTTCATACAAAAACACATTTTAAAAGTAATTAAAAATATTTTTTCATAAAAATTAATAATGATAAATTGATGAATAATATAGAAATTAATCATCAATTTCCGTACTTTTGCTTGCATGTTTTATAGAGTTGTAGTTATTGTTGTTGTTCAGTTGGTTCCATCTCATCAAGATTATTCCGCGCCGAATTAAATAAATTAGCAACTGGCTCTGAGGCTCACTTAATGTCCGGGTCCCGGGCCGCCCGAGCTCGCAAATGGTAGGGTGGATCTCTGACGTAAAAAACACAGAGCCCCGGCGACCCGGTGCCCGGAAAGCCCTGACCCGGTGTTAAAAATAGACAATATTGTATTTCCTCTTCAAAATCATTATAATCTTCCAATATCAATAATATTTGCAAATTCATCACAGTTAGATAGTTGCATTCGAAAACATGTAATTAAAAAATGTTATGGTCACCACAATAGTAGTTATTGCACTAGTTATATTATTACAACTGAACAAAGTTTAGGAGCGAAATAGCTTATAAAAATATAAAATTTAATAATTATTTATGCATTTTATATTTGGAGTCATTGGTCACTCTGCGTGATTCCCACGAGGGCTCGCCTTCATAAGTAGGAAACTACACATTCAAATATAGACTACCCAAAAACCCTGATTAGCTACTGCCCAAAACTTCGACGGCATAGGAGTAACTAGTGACTATATCATGAAATATAAACCCTATAGCCCTTAGTAATTTACAATTACATACAAATTTCTATTAATTCATGATTTTTGTAATCGGATCAAAGCTATGGGCACCATCACGAACGAGTGTATCGCGACGATATTATCGTCCTGCCACTTCATTCTATAACAGCTCTATGAACTTGTTTCCGGCGATACTATCGCGATAGAGTGACGAGTGACATTGAAGAGCAATACGCCAACAAGTCGGCGCGCGAGACGAAAACTACTCGCAGCGCCCTCGCTGCGAGACGAGACCTGACCGCAGCAAACTTTTACAACAATACAATTTTGCAAGGTGTTGTGGATACGTAACAACACGATCAACGAGTCATCGATGATACGCAAGCGGAAGTGTATTCGTCTCTTGGCTCTCCCGGCGATATCAGGGGGAGCTGGCTATTGGCGATACTCGCTCTTGGAAGTAACGTCTTAGTAGAGATTTCCTCTTGCAAACAAGCAATTTTTGCATTCATCATTACTTTAGATTTTCATATTATCCAGTAACGAATTACTGTTTATTGATAAATACCTAAATAAAATGAATAGATATGAAGTGATTATTTATATTTAAATAACTTTCAACGTAAAAACAAAATTTACAATCGGTTTCTTTGAACGGCCACAGTAATTTGTATTTTTTAGAGTAAAAGTGGCAAGTAAGAACACTTACAAAATCACTCAGGTGTAAGTGCGGTCTTTCTGAAATTCTGTGGGGTTAAACATATTTGGAAATAAAAGGTTTTCGAAACGGAACCTTTAACGCACGACGAGTAGAACCTACAAAAAATCATCAATTTATCCTTCTCTACATGGTGGGTGGAAGCCCGTTAAGAGCATACCTTCTTCCACATCTTGGTTAAAAGATGCAAATTAATCTGGTTAAGGTGCGTTGAAATTTTTCTAGGAAACCACCACTGTTGGATATAACGTCTAAATATTAATTCTTGAATATTTAAATTAAACAAAATATACGAGATTCCTAGATCGATAGACTAATAACTACATAAATGATTTACCATCGCTTATGGGTGGATCTTTACAAAATTGCATGATACACTTATGTGATGTGGCTATGAATGAAGATGAGCATTGGGATGATTTCCTTACAGACCGAGATTAAGAAAAACGATCAATTTTAATCTAGATTTAATATTTTAAGGTGAACAAAGGATAAGAGAAAAATTATTTTACCTTGCATCTTCAATAGCCAGTACTGGCATATATGGTTCATTGAAGTGTTTGGCGCCTGTCAGCGCCGTGTTCTGACGCTCCGTGGCGATGTTACGTTGGATGCTTTACTCAAGAAAAAAATAACCTGTAACGACAAAAAAACTGTGGTTATTTGCTAACCAACGTTATAATTTAAAACATTCGATTGAATCCGTTCTTTAAACAAAGGTTTACTAGCTATTAGTAGTCTGCTCATCAGCTTATCTCTGTTGAATGCAATTTGCCTCATGTTATTAGGCCCCGGTGTTTCTATTAGTAAGTAATGTTTAACGTCATACAAATATTTGTGAAATATTTGAGTACCTACCTACCCAGAAGTTCGAAAGGAAAGTCTATCAACCTTAAAATGCCGATGTTGGCTGGTAATTGGACTGCGGAGGTCAGATGGCAGTCTTAGTGCAGTGATACATTTAGGCAAAATACTGATATTTAGCTGCACCTTGTTCGACTGAAAGCCGACCCTAACCTATTTGAAAATAACACTAGACGGTTAATAAAATGCAATTGAACATTTTTTTAATCAGAAATAACAAACGCATGCAGGGCTTTCAAATAGATATATTTAATATTGATACTTTGATAGTTAATATCTATACTAATATTATAATGCTGAAGAGCTTCTTTGTTTGGTTGAACGCTCTAATTTCATGAACTACCGGTCCGATTTGAAAAATTCTTTCAGTGTAGCATGGCCCATTTATCGAGGAAGGCTATATAACAACATAATACAACTTACTGGAGGAGGACAGTAACTAAAGATGCGAGTGGAACCGCGAGGAACAGCTAGTTACTAACAAAATATTCTGATTCTGATCCGACAAACGTCGATTTGCCAAACGCTGCTATTGGACTGCAGCGATCCCAAAAACTTTTGTGGTCAAATTCTAGTACTGATTTATACAAAGAAGAAAAAGAAACTATCAAACATAATATCGAGAAATGGTATCGTACCAAATTCAAATCTACGGATTATATACTGAAGTTCATAGTACAGATTGACAGTATCCTTAGACCTGAGAACCTGACCAGCTAAGAACAGAACGAAATCTAATAAAAGTTGTTTTTTACAGATTCCCATTTTTTTTTTTATGGTAGGTGAAAATCATCGAATGACGAAACCCGCTCTTGGGCGGAGCGAGAGACCAGTGTCAGACTCTTACTGACTAAAAAACCTACCCCGTACCTTCCTTGCCTTATTCCTAGAGCCGCGGTAACAGTTTCACACCAACCTCGGCTACAAGAGGCTTCGACTCTGAAGGGCCCCTACAGTTTGCTGACAACTCCTTGAGGCGCGCGAGAACGGTGCGCGCCGTTGACGACTTGGACTCGGTCTTACCAGACGACCGGACGGCGAGCGACCCATTGCTCACCTTCCGCGAGCCAGTGTCTACGGTGGCCGGATATCGGCAGGATCGCGGCGGCGACGGCTACGGCGAGGGCGCTGTTGCCTTTGCCTTATACGGTCGGCCTCCTCTTTTACGAGCATTACTGCATGGCCTGAACCAAGGCCCGGCGCGAGAGGTCGCCGCCGCCGATCACCCCCACGAGGACACGGCGATGCTCTTCCCAAGCAGGGCACACCTCCACCTTGTCTTCCGGGCTCGCCTCACAGTGGCGACAACAGATTCCCATGCATTTTTGTCCAATAATCACTTCATATGACCACAGTGAGACTACCAAAAAGTTAAAAAAAAATAATGTTAATCCTGATTAAATAAGCTATGTACTTTATTTATTTTTATTTATGTTCTATAAACTACCATCAAACTGAAGGGTTTATTTATTAGTTTGAACGGGCTAATCTCGAGAACTACTAGTATGAACTGAAATATTATTTTAGTGGGTAGTCCATTTATCGAGGCACTAGCTGAAAATGCCGTACATACTTGTTATTGGTGTTTCAGAAAAATAGTTTAAGGTGGTTTATTGTAAAGTTTAAATCATTACTAACCATTGTCGCAATCTAGTGTTGAAGGAAATTTCTAATCCATAGCTGTACATAATGGTTTGAAAAATTAATAATTATGCTCGACACCATAAATAACGCTTTGAATTTCGTTAAATTGTCAACAATAAAGGCGTTGTCATTGATTGAGCTGTTCATTTTAATATGTATAATGTAGTGTAGCCAGAAATCAACATGAGCATGCGCGAAAAACGATAATAAGGCATCACCGGATGAACGTATGGGGTGCGGGGGCGCGTTTTCATACAAGACAAACGAAGGACTTGCGCAATCGGTAGATACTATTTGTGTTTAGAAGTTTGCCGGTTACTGTACCATGTTTTTTTTTTATGGTGGGGAAAAATCATCCAATTCGGTGGGATAGAGAAATAATGTCAGAATTTTACTGACTAAACGACCCACCCCGTCCCTTCTTTGCCTTAGTTCCCTGGTGTTTCACTTTCGCATAAAGCATAGCCCCAGGAACCTTCGAACCTACTTTTTTTTTTTATGGTAGGTAAAAATCATCGAATGACGAATCCCACTCTTGGGCGGAGCGGGAAACAGTGTCAGACTCTTACTGACTAAAGAACCTACCCCGTGCCTTCCTTGCCTTATTCCCAGAGCCCCGGTATAACGCTTTCGCATCAACCCTCAGCTCCGGGAGGCTTCGACCCTGTTGGGTCCCTACGACCTTCGAACCTACTGGGGTCTAGTTTGCTGACGACTTCTTGAGGCGCGCGGGAATAGCGTGTATCGTGTAACATGTTGCAATTAGAGCATTTGTCTACGATCAGATGTGTAACTGTCAATGGTTATCTTATGAGCTGGTTTCGTCTTCAACCTAAACCTTCGTTATTCTATGGATAATTTTAGAAAATGTGGTTCTTTCATTCTAGTTCGTTTATACAAGGAAATTCCACCATTACAACAAGCAAACATAATATAATTTTCACACTCGACATCTTTACCACCTTTTTTTTGCGTCGAGTCGCGCCGTGTCTTTTGGGCCAAATTCACCAACAAATCTAATCGCGATTATTAACAAAACACAGTTCGAGCGTCTAATCGAGATTACAGCTTCATTTTGCTTTTCACCTCTATAAATTGAACGTAAAACTCAGTTTAATTTTATTGTTTTCGACAAAGGTCTGAGTTTTTATAATAAACTAGCTTCTACCAGCGGCTTCGCTCGCGTCAAATTAGGTTTCTTCATACAAACTTTGGACCGCCGTTTTATCCCTTTAGGGGGTGAATTTTCAAAAATCCTCTCTCTTAGTGCTCACCAACGTTATAAAAGGAATCCCTGTGCAAAATTTCAAGCTCCTAGTCCCAGTAGTTTCGGCTGTGCGTTCATCAGTCAGTCAGTTTCTCCTTTTATATATATATATATACTAGCGACCCGCCCCAGCTTCGCACGGGTATACTGATATTGAATATATTTATGCATGTTTTATGCACATAAACCTTCCTCTTGAATCACTCTATCTATTAAAAAATCCGCATCAAAATCCGTTGCGTAGTTTCAAAGATTTAAGCATACAAAGGGACATAGGGATAGAGAAAGCGACTTTGTTTTATACTATGTAGTGATTCCACAACTATCACACAACGCCATCTAGTCCAAAGCTAAGCAAAGCTTGTGTTATGGGTACTAGATAACTCATAAACATACTTATATATTTCTAAATACATACATATTATAAATAAATTACACCCAGACACAGAACAAAATATGATCGTGCTCATCGCACAAACATTTATCCTAGGTTAATCGAACCTACGACCTCCTGCATAGCAGTGAGGGTCACTAACTACCTACTAGAGTGACAGGCCAGTCAGATATATAGATGTGAAATCAACCCTCAGTTATTTGCATCAAGTTTGTAGTAACTGCACTACACTCAAAAGACGAGGTTACTTGACTTATCAAAATAAATTAAAATTATAAATGATGAGTTTTAGTAGGTAATTATAAATAAAAAACTCATTTAAAAACAGAAATGTTTGATGTTATTTTTAAAATTTATTCTGTAGGTTTGATACCTACAGAATAATTATATATAAATCTATTTTTTATAAATTTTGTCAAAACAATTTCAGATTCGATTGAGACCCGAAAATCGGTTACTACTCGTTCAATTAATCCATTAATAAGTACCAATAAGTCCACATTATGAAGTTTCCAGCAAATATTAAGCAAATACAGGAGTAATGGATATTTATTCTAATTATGTTAATTTCAGACGGTATTTTCCCCTTTTTTCGTGAAAAATAAAACAGTTTGAGTACATATACATATTATAAAAAAAAAATCAAGGACGTCTTGTAAGGGCCTGAACAAACGCTTATCAAAGTAAGAATTTAATTACATGCGTGATGAATAATATTATTTTTATAACAAACAAAGTAGCGACTCGGCCCGGCTTCGCGCCGGTGAAATTTAATTTCCGCTGGATTTTCCATAAATTTTCTTTCATACAAACCTTATGTATATGATTGTTCAACAAACACGAAAACAAAATAAATATCAACATTTATCGATGATAAATTTCTGAGAATCTAGAACACTCTCTTAGCTTCTTAGAATATTTGTTTATTAGAACTTCATGCGCGATGCGACACAAAATTACAAAGCCGGACTTGATACCTTAGCAGCTTAGGCATTCTCTATCAATCAACCTAGGGCAGTAAAGAGAAAGCACGGTAGGGGCATTAAAAAAAAAACGATTACATCAACCTATTTTAAATTTTTACTTCACGTTAAAATATCTTACCTCAAAACTTATATATCATAAGTACTCAATATAAGAAAGGAAAAGAATATTTATTATTTTTTGTTATATTACATTTTTTATTTAAGTACTCCATAGGAAAGAATATTCTCGAGAATAAATTGCAAAAAAAATACTGTATAAAATAAACTTTGCGTTTCGTATATAATCAGCCTTATTAATGCAAATATATAAAAGATCAAAACAAAAAAGCATACATAAACCGTAAATAATAATCTATATCATATACATAGTATAAAACAAAGTTGCTTATCCCTATGTATGCTTAGATCTTTAAAAGTTCGCAACGGATTTTGATGCGGTTTTTTTAATAGATAGAGTGATTCCAGAGGAATGTTTATAGGTATAATATATACCTTTGCACCCGCGCGAAGCTGGGGCGGGTCGCTAGTATCATAAATAAGTATATAAAAAATTGAATAGCTTTTCGTTAGTCTCGCAAACTTCTGGACCGTTTCGAAATTTTCTGAATTTTATGACGTAACTGAGTACAATGTGAGAGGATTTTTCAAAATTCTTTCCATAAGGCGATGAAATGAGCTCCAAAGTTTGCATGGAAAAACTACTTTCACGCGGGCGAAGTCTCTGGCCGAAGCTTGTCCAATATAATTAAATAGTATATCTTATTATTTTTGTGCATAAGATATGTAACCTATTTAACAATCACTATTCTATTGGAAGACGTCTCTGGTGGCTGATGATGGACCTCGCTTAGCTTAGGCTAGAAGTAACCTATTCACTCTTGAATTTAAGATTTATCGGACCAGTCTTGTTAGTATCGCATCCATCAGACTTCCTGATCCTTCAAACGATGCGTCTTGAAAACGCATTGTACGATGAGCCAGGCCAGGACTGGTGTAAAGAATACGAACTAGCCGTGAACCGTACTGCAATGGGCACGTTTTTCTTTTTACTATTCTAAGCGTCTTAACTGTCGCCAAATAACTGGGCTCCTGGAAAAGTAGTTGTACTTGGCTAAGAACATGGATTACACCACTAAAAACTTTATATATCCGTGTAATTGCTACACGCAGTAGGCACATGCTGAATTACGACATTATTCCAGTCACCACTATACTACAATCATCCGATTAATCATTACAGATATGGATCCTTATGAAGTTTGGTGGCCCAGTACCGACTTGAGCACAGGTCAAAAAGGAACTCGAAAAACTATACAACTAGCAGTATGAGTACTGCACCCACTACAACCCTGCAAGAGATGTTAGGGCTAGCACCTCTGCATCTCAAAATACGGGAGGAGGCAGTTCTGACATCCTTGTGACTCAATTTATTGGGCACACTGAGAACAAACTCTACAATCTAACATACACCCATAATGGAAGACAAACGACAGCTCATGACAGCTTCTTCCTTCTTTAATGACAAAACTCCAAAGATACATAACAAAAGAATCGCACAACTACTCAGGCCTTTGGCGCCTTGAGAATACACCGACAAATAAAAGCCCAAACAGGAGTCGGAATCTTCTCCAATGACTTCCATATAGATATTCAGGCCGCTAGGAACAATCAACTCAGACTACCAGGCAGAATGTGTTAGTACCATTATAACAACCAACTCCATAGAGGCCAGGATAGTTACGAATACTCACACTCGCATAATCTCCGACAGTGCCTCAGCACTTCAATCAATGAAAAAAATCAACCACCTTGAAACTCTTATAAAAATTGCATCTACACTTGAACGCGTTACAACAGTGCTGAACAATAACACCGTAACGCTGCAGTGTATTAAAGGACATGGTTCACTGGGTAGCGACGCGGATGATGAGCTGGCTATATACAGTAGTTTTCGGATCCAAAACCACCGGTCAGCTGTGTGGTTGGCTATGAGAATACACGCAATTAAAAAGAGAAAAGGGGATCCTTGGCACTGGGCTACAAGCAGCCAAGAGAAGCCCAGCCACATTTACATAGAACCCTAACGGGAAACTTTTTTTATATATACTTCAGCTTGTGCCTGGTGGTGGGGACCATCTCCGGACACCCAGGCATGTGCTCAAGTGCACAGCCTTCAGCGAAATACCAATTTTGTGCTCATAGGTGCCCGAGAAAAATTAATAAACTATTTTTGGAGAGAGGTGGGCTGGTTGGAACGAAGGCCGCCACGGCTTCTGTACAGTTGTCTTCCAAGGACGAAAGGGGAAGAGGTCGGTCGGTCGGTTTCTTCTTCTAGACAACTAAGATGAGAGTGCTACGTCTTCCGGTGCGCGGTAGTCACTCCAGAACCTTTCAGCCGCATCAACAATATAAAATACAGTGTCTTAAAAATAATAGAGAAAAGTATAAAAAAACATCACGGTGACTCTACAGAATCTTTGTTCTAAATATTTAGATTACTACTGGGTTTCCAAAGGAGGAAAGTTGATGACAAGGTGGACCAATGAGCAGTAGGGTTGCTGGAATCCGATGGATGCGAGACGCACTGGTCACACACGACATCTGTTTTGCGAGCAATGAGCTCTGCCCATTACCACTTCAGTTTGGTGTTTCTTTCTGCTATGTTGGTAACCTTGTTCTCCTGTGGAAATCTTCACTTCTCATTCGATCACGCAAGGAAACTCTGGGCATAACCCTTTCCATTGCTTTTAAGGTAACATTAAGCCTACTGATGGCCCATTGCGAGGGAGCATGTTTCAGGCCCATATGTCATCACACACTGGTTGTTGTACTATGCGTTTCAAATAAGAATAGGATCGATAACCAGAATGTAACGACCGCCGTACTGTCAAATCAAAGATATTTTTGCAAAATTGAAGAACTCGGAGAAGAGTAAAACTGAAAAACTGGATTCTGATTAAACTTTTTTCGTTCACAGTTCGTAAGAAAATTAAATTTTTCGTAAATAAACTGAATTTTAAAAATATCTTCCCTCGATTTGACAGTAAATATGACGTCACGACATGAAAATCGATCCTATTCTCATTTGGAACGCATTATATGTTTCATCTTACTACTAATTTATTACTAAAGATATTAATTACCGCCTAAATATTGGATGACACGGCACAGGCTTAAATAAAAGTAACACTTGAAACATATGTTGAACCCATCCATCAATTAAACCTAGTAATTAGACCCGGAATAGGATAAAAAAAAAAAATTATAAACTTCATTGGACCCTACTTGTGGATTCTTTCCTGCTCCCTCTTACAGAGACCTTTGTCCGAGTAGTGGTAAAGGCTAATTATGTGTTTTGTGCATACAAACTCAAACAATATACTTAAACTAATTATATATGAGTATGCATAATATCAACTCTCTGTGTCTGACTTTAATTATTGCGGGTCAATATTGAATTAGTGTATCTGAAGCAACGGCGGATCCAGGGGGGGGGTCATGGGGGTCATGACCCCCCCCTGGGCTGGTTACCGGACTTAGGTGGACCACTAATTGAACGTAATGATTTTATTTATGTTTGGCATCATACAGATTTTTTGTAAGTAACATACCTTCAATATTTAATTAATTTAATTTATATACAGGGTGTCATTGACATCGTAACACAAACGAATACCATAGATCCAGTACATGGTTCTAGTGGGCACGCCATAATCTCGGCGGTAAGTCCCCTTTTTGAGGCGTGGCTGGATAGACCTCACGGCGTCCTCACCTTCCGCATGAAGCAGGTTCTCACCAGATATGGCAAGTCCGGGAGGTTCCTACACTGGATTCGTGCGGAAAAGAAACCCGGGTGTCGCTGTGTAGCCAGCCAGGAGGACACGGTGGAAGTGTGCACCGCTAGGGAAGAGCAAGCAGCACCGTAGACGCTGGCTTGTGGACTGGATGTAACTCGCCGTCCGGTCGTCTGGTAACAGTCCAGACCGAGCCCAGGTCGTCGACGGCGCGCGTCTTTCCCGCGCGTCTCAAGGAGTTGTCAGCAAACTGTAGAGAGCTGAGGGTTGGTGCGAAAGCGTTACGCCGGGGCTCTGGGTTTATTCCCAGAGCCCCGGTGTAACACCAGGGCCTAGGAATAAGGCAAGGAATGCACGGGGTAGGTTGTTTAGTCAGTAGGAGTCTGACACTGTTTCCCGCTCCGCCCAGGAGTTGGATTCGTCATTGGATGACTTTTACCTTCCATAAAAAAGTACTTGATTCTAAACCCCGCTGTGGTGGAACTTTTTGACAGTGTTTTTTTTTATGAATTTTTTACTTTTTTTAAATTAAACTGTATAAAAATGATATTTTAACAAGTTTTGCGAAAAAAAATGAATGAATTGCATTCCAAATTAAAAATGTCATTGGTTTTGATAAGAATAACGACTTTATTTGCCTCAATGATTAAAAAAATTTTTTTTTTGTTAAAAAGAATATTTTTCTTTTTTTTCTAAAAATGTAATTGGGGTTGGTTAAAATAACGATTTTACAAAGGTAGGAAATAAAAAAATCTTTTTTTCAAAAATTTTACAAAAACCAACGAAAAATTTCACCACTGGGGAGGTTCAGAATACTAGATCCATTGTATTCGTTTATTTTACGATGTCAATGACACTCTGTATTTAAAAATTAATGCCACTTTTCATTGTTATTTTATAACTTAAGAACTGGCTCACCTATCTAAACCAAATCTTTAAGCTTTATTCGGACTATTTAGTAGATAGTTTATGTGAAGTTTGCACAAAATTGGTCTGGCGGTTCTTCATTTAAGTATCATTTTTCTCTGTTGCCGGGACCTAAGCCGCGGGTAAAAACTAGTATAATATAATAATTTTGTATGGTATTATTTAATATATGTATTTTGTTTGTTGGAAACCTTGGTAGTTCCACCTCTTCACTTTTGCGGAGTTTTGCGTCATACCCCTCGACCTACAAGAGCCAGATTTGGGTGAGGGGGGCAAGCCGGGCATTTGATTTGAATGGGCAGTTCACGGCGCCAAAAGGAAGGCGGCTAGAGCGGTGGGCTTGGACGTATCCATCAAGGTGAATGAGGTGGTGGCCGCAATCGAGGCGGGTGGTTGCAAGACCGATCAGGTTCGGGCGGGCACCATCTGCGCTGAGACGGTTAGATGTCCCGTTCCGGCAGCCAAGACATGCAGCAGGGGTGAGCCGTCGGGTTCTTTGCGCTGGGTCTCCATTCAAGGGAGCTGCCGCTGGGTGTTACGTGGGGGCCTATTGCGCCTCAATGCGTAAAGTGGATCGCAGTGACCGTAGTGAGTCACTGCTACGAATGTGCGACACGACAGGCAAAGAGGCTGACCACCACATTGGGAGCAGGTCCTGCGATCCCTCCGTCAAAGCTAAGCTTTACCCTTAGCTTTGACGGAGGGATCGCAGGATCCGAAGGCCCACCCTAGCCAAATCAATCGCTCAGGATCTGTTGATAGCTGATTGGGTGTAGGTCTTGAGCGGCTTGGTGACAGTAATTTCGTCAGTCGGTGCCGGTACATCGTCCCTCGAGGCCGTCACTAGGGAACGGGGTTGCGCAGCAGCACGGTTCGGAGACATTGCAGTGGTAGCCTAAACGTCTACTAGTCCCCGAACAGATCTCTCGCTGATCTCCAAGTCTCCCTTAGGGAGCTCAATGCCTTCTTCGTGGGATTTGATTCACTCCCCGTAGTCGTTTGCGGGGAACTCAATGCTTGGGGTTTCCGGTTCCGGAACCAGTGGAGTCGTTGTTGGAAGACTGGGTTCGGGAGACAGACCTGGTCATCCAAAACCGGGGTTCTAACCCCACGTGCGGATGCATGATGTGTCCGTGGTGGTATAACGTTCGCCAGCCCCGCTTTGTCACTGCGTGTTGTCGACTGACGCGTTATGGAATGGGGGTGACGTTCTCGAACCACCGGTAAGCAAATCTAGTTTGTCGTCTTCACCCAGACCTCGGCCGCTCCGGCCCAACAGACCCCATGTGGAACAGGTGGTAAAGGGTGGCGAAAATTATCTTTGCCGAGAGTGGCTAAATAGCTAGATTGGGCCCAGGACATACCACTAGCTGTTATGACAAATCATTCACCACGGGTATGGAATATAAATAGGCTGCCTCATTCTGTGCGTAATTGCTTCTCTGGATGTCTTCAAGAGAAGATGGCATTATATACGTGTATAGGTATGTACAAGTTATTATATGTTAAGTTTTTAAAGTCTACAATAAAGAATACATATTTTTAAGCACAGTACATTAATAAAATACCTACCTACTTTTTATTTGCATCTATTATTATCAAAATTAAATTATAAGTACTTGACTTGACCACGACTATGTGACCCCCTCCTGGCGCCAAAGCTGGATCCGCCCTTGATCTGAAGTTGTTTACTATGTGGGCCTTGTAGAGATTAAAACAAATCAAGTTTTGGCAAACCTATTAAACTTAAATGTAATAGTTGAGTCAGTTGTCGATATACCTTTGTGTCTCATAGCTCATGTCTATTCTGTCTCCTTATTAAGATGAATGCACACTCATCCAAGCCGAACCCATCAAATGAATCAAAATATTTCAGAATTCTTTATTCTGCAGTCCTTTCAGATTCAAATGTTAGGAGTACAGGGTTTCATATGTAATTCTCCACCACCTTTTGTTTTTTTTAAATATTATCTTATATTTTCCCAATCCCAGCCCTATTCTGGGCTGGATTCAAAAATAACCAGAGTAGTGTAGAGTTGCAACCCTGAGTTATTCTTTTATGCCACGGTTAGCTTACCCTTGAGTTAACACAAGTAATTCTAACTTCGAGCAGGGTTAGTTGGAGTAAACCATAGACAATAGAACTTAACATTTGCAATCAAATATGCGAGTGTAGGGTATGTACCCTGTGATGTTATTACAGTTAACTCCACCCTCAAGTTTGGATGCAGCCCTGAGAGTAAGCTCAACAATTAATGTGCGAGTGACTAGCGCAGCAACAAAACTATACTAAGTACAATTCACCTTATTTGGCATGCACACTAGAAAAAATAACCACAAAACCTTCTTAGCTTAGCTCCTAGTAGCCTCCTAACCTAACCTGTCCCTGTAAAGGTGCCCTAAAATGTTAATGTAGTGTAGTGTGTCACACGTTTGTGTGTGAATACATGTTTATGTATTCACTGGAATTGCAGCACAATTTTGTTTATGGTACAATCATTGTCTGGCTCAAATATTACACATCTTTTCTGGTCACCTGTATTGAATGTTACAAAAGGATTTTACTGGTTCTCATTTTATCTACAATTAATTTCTACTAAAAGCAAATTAGAGGGGTCTACCAAGGAGGATGCCTACTCATATTTTACTCTTTGTATATTCATCATAGATAATGCTATAGACCAACATAATCCAACCTTTTTTTCTTCCTAGGACACATATCTAACACTTATACAATTGTGATGTAACAGAATAACCTACAGTAAAATAAAACTGCTGAGCACTAGTAGGATTTTTGAACGTGACAAATGCAGTTTCAGGTAAGCTATATGTAATTTTTTTCCTTTTCCTAGTTAGTTAAGTCACAAATTCTCAGATCATAGTTTTAGACTGGAGACTAGGAGTAAGCCGGGACTTGTACAATATAGACAAATCATATTTTAATACTCAATAAAGCAGTTGGTCATTATTCATGCTATTATTAACATATAACATAATTTATTTGCTGTGCTATAGGACCACACACAGCTCATGGGTCTGATACGTTGAGAATGGTGGAGATGGTTTAAATGATATCTCTTTTCTCACGAGTCGATTCCATAGCGTTGGGTTGTGATCCCTGTATGAGGATTTATTTCTGGTTTCTATTATACTTTAAGAAAATCTTTTTTACTGTCCTTTCCATTGTTTTTGAGTTATATTGATACCCTGCGTTCAAATTTGAGGTTGGATTTAATTCTAATGATGTCACAGGGTACATACCCTACACTCCATTTTTTAATGTAAACGTCAAGTTCTATTGTCAATGGCTTACTCCAACCTACCCTGCTCGAAGTTGGAGTCACATGGGTTAACTCTAGGGTAGCTACTTGATTCATAGAAGAACGACTCTGGGCTACCACTCTACACTTCTCTGGTCATTTTTGAACACAGCCTTGTTTGAATGACAAATGACGGCTGCAGTAAACAGTTGGTTTTCTAACCACTTTTTGCTTTTAATGCCATCCTTATGCCTATAGAATAGAAGTCAAAATCGATCGAACTGACAGTAAAAGGTTTGTTTGAATGTCTAATCGTAATGCGAATAGGATAAAGAATGTTAAGAGACTTCAAATTTTATCTCTAATAATCTATATCTAATAGTCATTTAAAGTTGCCCATAAATAGTTTTCTTTTTACTGCATATTATGGATCCGTTAGATTTGTTAGTGCTTCTCTACAGTTGTTCGCTATAGGTTCTCAAATGGATTAAATTAAACCTTTATAGCAGTTTGTTTTGGGTTTAAGTTACTGTTTCCCTCCAGCCTCACCTACCTAGTGATGGTTTCAAAGCATATTTTAAGTTTTTGTTTGGTGTCCATGATTATCATGGTTCTAGATGAGTCATCAAAATAAATGGGTCCAAAGTATTTAATGATAGATATAGAACAGTTGTTTTACTTTAGTGGTGGATGGTTGCCTTTATGTAAAGGTAATTATGAATTGACCTAACGACCCACCCCTTTACTTCTTAACCTTCATACCAGGATCGGACCTTCCTTACTATAGACTACTTAATACCATCTTAATCATCATGCAACATTTATTAAATTAGTTTGGAGGACACCGGTGTCCACACACCTGTTGTCTTTTAATTGGGTCTGTAGTTACGGTACTCGAAAGGTTAATTTCTAACAATGGAAATTGAAAACCATTCCAGAAAAGAAACAACAAAGAGAAAAACCTAGTGCATCAACTAATTTCTTCACAAGATTTAATATAGTGCGGTCTGAGATTCAGTCAAGTTAGATACTGTTACTTATTTTACTTCAGTATTATAACAGAAGCAGCCAACCTGGTCCCACAATGTGTACCTATTACAAAATCAATTTAAAAATAAGAATAAAATAGCATTTCTAAGAAGTTTAACATGACAAATTTCCATAACCATGAATATTAAAAAAAAAACTATGTCAAATAAATTTGGCCAGCCAAAGATGAAAGAACAAGCAAAGTAAACTCATGAATTTGACCCATCTCAAATTTTCTTTTGACAAACAAGTAGTTACAAAATAATAAAATGTAGCAGTCGGAAGGAAAAAAAAGGGATAATTCAGATTGCCTCACATTTTCCAAGTAATAGGTATAAAATAGCCAATGGAGTCAAATACATCAAAAGACTATGAATATTATCTAACCAAAAAAAAAAAAGTTTGAATAAGATGTACCTAATACAAGAGCAGTAATCAAGTTCAAAAAACAACACATACATAAAGTCTGTATAATAAACAAAGCTATAGACAACTTATAGCTAGGCCAGCTCTCATAGTATTAGATACATGTGATCTCATGAATAACATAGATGAAAAATAAAACTAAAATATTGTAAACTTCAACTATAAAAGTGATTCTTGTTATATCTTAAAACTCGACAGTACGTTTAAAACTTATAATTTCTTAGCATTCTCCACAAGAACTAGACAAAAGTTGCTTCTGTCATTGAATAAACTGGTGATTGTTATGGGAACAAAAAATAACCTAGCAAGTGATGTGATCAAGGCTAAAAGAAGACCTTGAAAATACTTCGTACAAGAAATAATGTATAAAACATTCGTATTGTTTGTTTTGGGCACCAAAATCTTATAAAATATACCCAAATGATCTTCTTTTTGCAATTAAACAATCAGTAACTACTTACACACAATGACGTCATTGCATTGACAGTCAATACACCACAGTAAACAATATAAACTTACACTGGTATAACAACTAGTATCATGAGAATTATGGGAAAAGTAACGAAAGCGTTGAACTGTTTATGTTTACTTACAGATCTTCGAAAATAAAAATAAATCCTCCGACTGTATCAGGGCTAACAGCGATTCGTAGTTGACAGCGAAACTGCGAATCCTAAATAACATGGCGGCATCTCTTCGCAGCCGGTGTATGTACGTTTTCACTCATTTCAGACGTATTACACTTGATAATATTACTCACAGCATCAAACACTTTTTTAGTTAAAAACACGTCTCAGTGTAGAAACAAAATAAGTAAGTTTATATCACACACTAAAAGCAAAATGACGTAACATTCTCAACCTTCACGGTCGCACAGTAGGTATAAATGGTAGTAAAAGAAATTATGTTATTCTAAACATTAATTATTCGCATAGTTCTTTTAACACTGCTCCTAAAAAAGTCACTATTTACAAACGACTCATTCCAATGCAGAGTTCCTGTGTGTTTGAAAATAAAAATCAAACGCGATAGATTATTATGCCTATGAACAAACGTGACACGCAGTCAAGCAAGCTCGCTGTTAACTCTTTATTTTTTTTATGTCAGTGATACCCGCTAACAAATAATAAATATCTACCAGCGAGATGAAAATTTCATTGCCGAAAGCTAGTCTGGAGTTTAACATAATGTCATAATTATTTTTGTATGAAAAGCTAAATATATTAGGCCCTATTCGAACTTAACGTGAAGTGGCTAAGTCGGGTTAAGGCACGGTCACGAGGAAGCGAGTGTGATTAGGTGGCGTGTGTCAAGTTGGCCACCTAATCGCCTGCTTCGCATGTTTTTTTTTTGGAACATAGTGTAACAAAAGACGATTGATAGAAATTTTCAAAAAAAGTAGGCAGTAGTTTAATCTTGCATGGAATGAATTTGTCTTTGACCAAAAGTGCAGTATTTGTCTTCACCACGTTCCTTGTCTAACAGCATACAGCATTAGGTTAAATGCTCTAAGTCTAATAGCTATTTTAAAGGGATCTCTTTCGCCCCAGGATCTTTTATTTTATATCCTACGATCATGTTGCCAAGTAGGTACACTGTGAGCGCGTCAAAAAACCTTTAAATTTGTCGTGAGCGCGACCATATTGCAGATTTTTGAAGCTCTACTATATCGATTATGAAATTATTCGGATAGTGGAGACAGCGAAGAATTTGAACATACAGCAGCAGCGCAGACATGTGCGTTTCCGATATTATAAAGGACTTTTTGGCATTTTCATAGAATAAATTTATCTAATTCCTATTTATAAGGTCAAGTGGGGTAAGAGGGACGCTGGGTAAAGAGGAACAGTAACTCATAAATAGAACACTATAAAGCCTAGCTCTATGGTTACTACGTCGATAAAACAGTATCAAGTATAGTTTTAATATTTTTGTATTGATGACGCTACAACACACTCAGTACGTGAGTAAAAGAGAAAGAAAATAATCAGTTGACAAACTATAAAATAGTGACCTAGTGGCATCTTTTTTGTGCGATTTTTTAAGGATGAAAAACATCTGAAATAGGGCAAATTTTGTTGGTAAGTATAATTTTAATGTTGAATCTTTATTTTCCGCATGTTATGTTGCTTGTAGCATGTGTTTTTAGTGCTTTTTCGATGTCATCAAAAACATAACGTACAAAACACCAAGCTGGGAAAGAGGAACTACCATACCAGGGTAAGAGAAACATCATGTTCCTCTTTCCCGGTTTTAGGGGTAACAAACATTTTGCAAGTTGAAATATTACCTATTTAAAATAGGTAGGTATAGATAATTTAACTCGGTGTTCGGAGCTATGTGTGCATGAGCCTGTATTTATTAAAATAGCTTTAATTTGTGTGGCAGTGCAATTTTTGTCGTATTGGATGTGGGTATATATATTTATTTGTTACAGAAAAAGTAAAATGCCTCTAAATTATATAAGAAAAACGGAACGGAGCTCTTAACCAAAAGAAAAATTATTAGAAGCAGTGGCAGCTGTTAAAAGTGGTGCATTTTCGGGTTATGCAGACTCAAAACATTATGGAATACTAAGAGCAACTATACTCAATCAATCAGTTTTATGATCGTAAAGATTTATGATGAATCAAAGTGATTTAAGTTTTTTTACGTACCTACTACAAAGATTTTCACAATTATTTGTATTCGTTCTTATTCAGTTGACGTTGGAAAGTGATTTAGATACTTCTATTAATAATAAATAAATACTTAAAGACATTCATCGTTTGTTTTTCTTATTTTTTTTTTATTAAAAACCGTGTTTAAATGTTTTTAATATTCGTAGTTTACCACCTCTGACCTTACTTATATGTTCCTCTTACCCCAAATTTACTTTATTCTTCGGTAAAGCTAAATTAAACCATATTTTAACAATGGCATGGTTTCATTTCCATTAGGCCGAAAGGCAGTTCTCAAATTTCTAGAGATACATATAAAAATACGTGGTTTTACTTGTACAAATCAAAGTGTTTCTCTTACCCCAAATTTCGGGAAAGAGGAACAGTTAAAAGATCTGGCTTTGATTTCCGATTGTGCCGTCATTGCTGGAAGAATCAATTTCTGTGTTAAAATAATAGTTAGCATGGTTCGTTACCGAAACTTTGTTTGTATTGCTATTAGAATACATACATATTTATACTAGCTGGAAGTCAAAATGTTCAAAAACCAGTAAACTATGTTTCTCTTACCCCACCTGACCTTAATAAAAAGTTACGCGGTGCAAGTGTTTTTGATTATAATTTCTCATTACTTTTAATTTTTCGTTACTTTGTGTAGTTTGTTTCGTCACCACTGCTCTCAAAACGATGAAGAAAAACACCGTGAGAAAACCGGCACGTCCTGGAACCAAAAAATCGAAGACATGTGACTTCGAACAATCCGCACTGGGCCCGCGTCGTGGATTATGGCCCTTTTCCTCTCTTAGAGAATAGGCCTGTGTCTCAGCAGTTCGACTATTAAAAAGGCTGAACGTCAAGTCTATGTAATTATTGTACTATGTAATAACATATTGAAATGTCCCATAATACAAACTAGTCTATTGGATACACTAGTAGAAAGAGATTATATACCCATTTGGTATTGTTGTACTCTTCAGTACGTTTTTGGAGTTGGCGTAAGCAATCTAGTTACTATGTAACATCTTTGGTAATTTAAAAAAAATATGAAAAATCTATGAACAAATTTCACCTTTCAACTTCCGCATTCAAGTGTGGCAACGACAAATCTGAAATGACCAAACCTGTTAAATCTTTGTTTATTTTAATATCTGCAGTAATTTTGTATTTTGCTCACTTTGAGCCAAAAACTTTATTACGTCCCATTTAACGAAAATTAGATCATTGCTGCAATATTTTTTTTGTTATTAATAGGGAAATACCCAGTTAGTCAAATGGACATTTCATGCTATCACTGCAAATTACTTATTACCTAAGCAACTTTCCTTCTAACTAAAAGAATATGTTATATATTGTATCAGGAATTTAATGAATAATATATTAATTGCTGTGTACCTACATCATAGAAAAGTCGCCAGAAGACAACAGTTTTTTTTTGCCACTGAATCATAAAAACATGTCACCTTAAACAATAAAAACACTGTCATATGCTTTGTCACTTAATCTAGAAGTGACAAAGCATATGACAGTCACCAAATAGGAAACACTGCTGCAAAAATAACACGAAAGAAATGGGCAACATTATTCTCGTGTATTCATAGTGTATTCCAACCAGTTTCAAGTGTTGCAACACTTCTGGACTATTGAGAGCCAAGCATAAACAATGGCCAGTCACTCTCTTTCGATTAAAACTCATATTATGATTAAACAATTGCGAGCTAGAACTTAAGTCTGCGCGCGGCCAAAAAAAGAAACTAATCATTTGCCAATGCCGTCATCTTGACATTTATGTCAGGTGTCATAAGAATGTATTGTGTTCTGTTTTTTTTAATCGTTTCCATAGTAAATAATCGCCATCATTATACAGAAAGTGATTAAAAGTGTTGACAAGGATATTATCTTGAATGGCAAACTTGCTTGTTAAGAGAAATGAGAAAATATCGGGCCTACGATACCGTTTTCCAAAGTTGGACCATTTGTCAATTTTTTTCGGGTGACCAGGACAATAAAGTTTCCCTGAGTATTCGTATCCGTGCGGTGCCTGGCAGAAAAACAAAGTTTGTTGAAAGTGGACTGCTGGTGCTGCTGTGGTGGAGGGATTTGAATCCTAATCAAGTGACTACCATGACGATATGAATTCCAACTCTTCGATAAAGTCTCAAGCATGGATTCTGATGAAGATATTCAAATGAAATAACCCACTCCAGGACTACAAAATTTAATCAGGATTAAAATACAAAGTTTTCGTGACTAAAATTCTGTTTAATTTGCATTACTATTCATATTTGTATTACTATAATTCGCAGATTTCATTATGGCAACAATTAGGGGAGGTCTATGTCCAGCAGTGGATGTCTTCCGGAGGATACGATGATGATGATAAAATCGCTCACCGTTAAATTTGGGTCGTTTTAATCCCGAAAAGGGTCGAACCGGTACATGAAACACTATCGATTGAAAAAATAAAGTAGGTACTTTTTTCTAAATCTCGTATTGATATACACATTTACCAAATTCATTCCTTTAAGTAAACGAGTCAAAGACCTCGTAAGTACTTGTCAGTCGTTTCGTACTAACTACCTGTAGGTCATTGAACTGACCCAGCTGACATTCACTTAAAGAGATCAATTTCGAACGTGTGTAAATTAATTTGGGTTAAAAAAAAAACACTTTTATTATAGCTTTACCAATCAATTGTCTTTCAGGCACCGAATCGATCATCCAAGGGATTAAAACGATCAAAAATTAACGGTGTATAATTTTAGAAAACCTGAACGTAACATATGAAATGAAAAATGCCTTTCCCATTTTTGATTTTAAAATACACCGTGAAATTTTAATGGTTGTTTTCCCTCAGCGAAATGGTTGTGTCTTGGTAATACAAACGTTTGATAAAAAAATAAAATATTAATAACAAAAAATGGACCTGTAGAGTCCAAGCTAATTATGACGTATCACAACGTGCGAGAGCTTATTTTGGTTTAAATATTTAATGAATCGGTTTCCTTTGAAGGCGTGCTGCTCATGCGACTCTAGTAGTACCTACAGATTACGTCTAATGATTATTGCCGGGTTTGGCAATAGGTGATCTAGTGAGACCACTAAGTAATAGGGTTCGAAATTAAACAACTATTGTGATCTGATCTGCTGGTTCGAAAATGCGGACTTTATTTCGTATTTGACCAAACGCCTTATTAAATCCATGTAACAAAACGATATCGCAATCTAATTCGATCCCAACGCCATCTATCGAGGTTGGGGAAAAACTTTTTAAAACGAATTGATGGTTATGGTTTCGAAACATTTCTATTTTACATATTGGTTATAAACATCTAATGTTACTATTGTTTTCGCTTTTTTGAGTTGATGAATTTAATTTTTACTGTATGCTTCAAAAGTACTCTTTATGGCAAGTTATTCTGCCGCGGGAAAACAACCATTTTAATTTCACGGTGTATATTTCTTGAGAAAAATTGCTTAAGGCTTCGGCACACCAAAAGCGGGACAGGCGCAGCACCCTGAGCCGAGCGGGGCACTTGCGCCGCGGTTGATGTCACACCAGAAACGTGAGCAGTCAGAAAGCAGTTTGAGAGCGGGCCTGCTTTATAACTGCGTTATGTGTGTCGTGTCGATAGCCACACTCAGTACACTTCAAGATATATAGCTCCTCTTCGTCAGAGTCAGAACCGTCGAACGGTTCTGACTCTGACGAAGAGGAGCTATTGTTGCTTCTAGCTTTAAGCAAAACAAAAAATGGGTTCACGATGTAAATAAGAGAAGAAGATCATATAAACATTAATATTTCCTCACCAACTCAATCAATTTTTCATTCGTTTCCATGATAAAGTTGTAAAAAATCACAACCGTTTACGAACTGCGCTGCGTCTGTCCCGCTCAACTGCTTTGGTGTGACATGTCAGTATGGCGGACGTACTAATACAACGCGTACGGACTGCGGCAGCGCCGCGCCTGCGCTGCTGCTGCCCCGCGCCTGCGCTGCTCCCGCTCACAAGTTTTGGAGGTGAGCGGTGCGTACGCGGCGCGGTTGCGGAGCAGGTAAGCGCAGCGCGCCCGCGTTTGTGTCATTCCTCATATAACTACATAGTTTTCTAACGTAGACGCACTGCTACCGCGCCGCAACTGCTTTTGGTGTGCCGAAGCCTTTACTTTCTTTTAAGTTGTTAATAGTTTTGATTACATGAGGGAAATTAGATTAATACACTGGCAACATTAAGCACGCCCCTCAGCCACACGCAGAGTTAACGTAATTCGACTCTGCGATCATTCGTCTCTGGCGACTTTTGTCTCGTTTCTGGACTTTCCCTCATATAATAAAAAAATTACAAAGTAAAGAAATTTGCTCAAGAAATACGTTTTTAAATCAATAATGGGAAATACGATTAATTGCTGCCTGTGTTCAGTAGTATAGCCTCTGCCAGCGGCTTCGCCCGAGTGAAAGTCGGTTAACCTTAGGGGTGGAGTTTCGTAAAATCTGTCCTTAGCGCACGTCTGTAAGAAACCTACCTGCCGAATTTTAAGTTTGTAGGTGTTATAATTTCTGAGATGTAGTGATTAATCAGTAAGTGGTATTATTGCTTTTATATATTACTAGCTTTTGCTCGCGGTGCGGATATAGATCTAAATCTATATAACTACTACTCCTTTCGACTACGTAATTACAGACACAATTAAAGAGCAATAGACGTGCAAACGCGTTCGTTTGGGGCTCAAAAGTTTAATGAAAGTAAACAAATATATTGAATTATAGGTTGTTTAATTATTATAAAAAAGGCATGAGAACTTAAAAGAAAATAAGTATTTTATATTAAATTAGCTTTTGTTCGCGGCTTCGCCCGCGCACATAAAACATAGCCTATGTCACTCAGGTGTAAAGCAGCTTTCTACTGTTGCTAAAATCTTTCCAATCGGACCAGTAGTTCCAGAGATTACCTCCTACAAACAAAAAAATAAAAAAACAAACTTTACCTCTTTATTATATTAGTGTAGATATAGTAGCTTGTTATAATAGTCACTTGATTAAGATTCAAATACACGGTAGCAGTCCATTTTCAACAAACTCTATAATAGCACGTCTTAATAGTCACTTGATTATGATTCAAATACAAAGTAGCAGTCCATTTTCAACCAACTCTGTTTTTCTGCCAGGCACCACTCGGGTGCGAATATTCAGGGAGATTTTGTTGTTCTGGTGACCCGAAAAAAATATTTGATAAATGGCCCACCTTTGGAAAATCGTATCGTAGGATCGATATTTTCTCATTCCTCTTAACAAGCATGTTTGAATTTCAAGATATTATCTTTGCCAGCATTTTTGGTATAATGATGACGATTATTTATTTTAGAAAACGATTAAAAACATAGAACACAACACATTCTCTTGACACCTGACAGAAATGTCAAGATAACGAAGACTTTAGAGTACAATTACGTTAAGTCTGTGCGCGGCGAAAAAAGAAACTAATCATTTGTCGTCATCTTAAATATATTTCTTGAGCAAAATTGTTTACTTTCTTTTATGTTAGTGTAGCGACATCTATGACGCCACATAAGAACTACACGAATCCTGCATCGCGCATGAAAGTTCTCCGCGCGATTAGAACATATACGACAGCCCGAAATCAACTATCGGGCAGTAGCCCACCAGACTATAACACCTGTCTGGTCGGAGGATCCTCCCTTTCCAACGGAGGTATGTGGGACTTTACTCTCTTAATATTTTTGATTACATGAGGGAAAGTAGATTAATACACTGGCAACATTAAGCACGCCTCCAGCCACGCGCAGAGTTAACGTAATTCGACTTTAATGCAACGGCGGATCCAGGGGGGGGGTCATGGGGGTCATGACCCCCCCCTGGGCTGGTTACCGGACTTAGGTGGACCACTAATTGAACGTAATGATTTTATTTATGTTTGGCATCATACAGATTTTTTGTAAGTAACATACCTTCAATATTTAATTAATTTAATTTATATACAGGGTGTCATTGACATCGTAACACAAACGAATACCATAGATCCAGTACATGGTTCTAGTGGGCACGCCATAATCTCGGCGGTAAGTCCCCTTTTTGAGGCGTGGCTGGATAGACCTCACGGCGTCCTCACCTTCCGCATGAAGCAGGTTCTCACCAGATATGGCAAGTCCGGGAGGTTCCTACACTGGATTCGTGCGGAAAAGAAACCCGGGTGTCGCTGTGTAGCCAGCCAGGAGGACACGGTGGAAGTGTGCACCGCTAGGGAAGAGCAAGCAGCACCGTAGACGCTGGCTTGTGGACTGGATGTAACTCGCCGTCCGGTCGTCTGGTAACAGTCCAGACCGAGCCCAGGTCGTCGACGGCGCGCGTCTTTCCCGCGCGTCTCAAGGAGTTGTCAGCAAACTGTAGAGAGCTGAGGGTTGGTGCGAAAGCGTTACGCCGGGGCTCTGGGTTTATTCCCAGAGCCCCGGTGTAACACCAGGGCCTAGGAATAAGGCAAGGAATGCACGGGGTAGGTTGTTTAGTCAGTAGGAGTCTGACACTGTTTCCCGCTCCGCCCAGGAGTTGGATTCGTCATTGGATGACTTTTACCTTCCATAAAAAAGTACTTGATTCTAAACCCCGCTGTGGTGGAACTTTTTGACAGTGTTTTTTTTTATGAATTTTTTACTTTTTTTAAATTAAACTGTATAAAAATGATATTTTAACAAGTTTTGCGAAAAAAAATGAATGAATTGCATTCCAAATTAAAAATGTCATTGGTTTTGATAAGAATAACGACTTTATTTGCCTCAATGATTAAAAAAATTTTTTTTTTGTTAAAAAGAATATTTTTCTTTTTTTTCTAAAAATGTAATTGGGGTTGGTTAAAATAACGATTTTACAAAGGTAGGAAATAAAAAAATCTTTTTTTCAAAAATTTTACAAAAACCAACGAAAAATTTCACCACTGGGGAGGTTCAGAATACTAGATCCATTGTATTCGTTTATTTTACGATGTCAATGACACTCTGTATTTAAAAATTAATGCCACTTTTCATTGTTATTTTATAACTTAAGAACTGGCTCACCTATCTAAACCA
The DNA here is from genome assembly GCA_029852875.1 of Mythimna loreyi. Classification (NCBI taxonomy): domain Eukaryota; kingdom Metazoa; phylum Arthropoda; class Insecta; order Lepidoptera; family Noctuidae; genus Mythimna; species Mythimna loreyi. The sequence goes on from CM056786.1 coordinate 11,360,128, forward strand.
AATCTTTAAGCTTTATTCGGACTATTTAGTAGATAGTTTATGTGAAGTTTGCACAAAATTGGTCTGGCGGTTCTTCATTTAAGTATCATTTTTCTCTGTTGCCGGGACCTAAGCCGCGGGTAAAAACTAGTATAATATAATAATTTTGTATGGTATTATTTAATATATGTATTTTGTTTGTTGGAAACCTTGGTAGTTCCACCTCTTCACTTTTGCGGAGTTTTGCGTCATACCCCTCGACCTACAAGAGCCAGATTTGGGTGAGGGGGGCAAGCCGGGCATTTGATTTGAATGGGCAGTTCACGGCGCCAAAAGGAAGGCGGCTAGAGCGGTGGGCTTGGACGTATCCATCAAGGTGAATGAGGTGGTGGCCGCAATCGAGGCGGGTGGTTGCAAGACCGATCAGGTTCGGGCGGGCACCATCTGCGCTGAGACGGTTAGATGTCCCGTTCCGGCAGCCAAGACATGCAGCAGGGGTGAGCCGTCGGGTTCTTTGCGCTGGGTCTCCATTCAAGGGAGCTGCCGCTGGGTGTTACGTGGGGGCCTATTGCGCCTCAATGCGTAAAGTGGATCGCAGTGACCGTAGTGAGTCACTGCTACGAATGTGCGACACGACAGGCAAAGAGGCTGACCACCACATTGGGAGCAGGTCCTGCGATCCCTCCGTCAAAGCTAAGCTTTACCCTTAGCTTTGACGGAGGGATCGCAGGATCCGAAGGCCCACCCTAGCCAAATCAATCGCTCAGGATCTGTTGATAGCTGATTGGGTGTAGGTCTTGAGCGGCTTGGTGACAGTAATTTCGTCAGTCGGTGCCGGTACATCGTCCCTCGAGGCCGTCACTAGGGAACGGGGTTGCGCAGCAGCACGGTTCGGAGACATTGCAGTGGTAGCCTAAACGTCTACTAGTCCCCGAACAGATCTCTCGCTGATCTCCAAGTCTCCCTTAGGGAGCTCAATGCCTTCTTCGTGGGATTTGATTCACTCCCCGTAGTCGTTTGCGGGGAACTCAATGCTTGGGGTTTCCGGTTCCGGAACCAGTGGAGTCGTTGTTGGAAGACTGGGTTCGGGAGACAGACCTGGTCATCCAAAACCGGGGTTCTAACCCCACGTGCGGATGCATGATGTGTCCGTGGTGGTATAACGTTCGCCAGCCCCGCTTTGTCACTGCGTGTTGTCGACTGACGCGTTATGGAATGGGGGTGACGTTCTCGAACCACCGGTAAGCAAATCTAGTTTGTCGTCTTCACCCAGACCTCGGCCGCTCCGGCCCAACAGACCCCATGTGGAACAGGTGGTAAAGGGTGGCGAAAATTATCTTTGCCGAGAGTGGCTAAATAGCTAGATTGGGCCCAGGACATACCACTAGCTGTTATGACAAATCATTCACCACGGGTATGGAATATAAATAGGCTGCCTCATTCTGTGCGTAATTGCTTCTCTGGATGTCTTCAAGAGAAGATGGCATTATATACGTGTATAGGTATGTACAAGTTATTATATGTTAAGTTTTTAAAGTCTACAATAAAGAATACATATTTTTAAGCACAGTACATTAATAAAATACCTACCTACTTTTTATTTGCATCTATTATTATCAAAATTAAATTATAAGTACTTGACTTGACCACGACTATGTGACCCCCTCCTGGCGCCAAAGCTGGATCCGCCCTTGCTTTAATGGTAGTGGGTCGTCGTCGGTTTTTTCGACGACGAATCGCAACCGTTTTTTCAAGAACGTAAACTAGTCCGCGAAACGGTTCTCGTTCGCAACTGCTTGGGGAACGGAGACGGAAGGCAGACGACGACGACGCGGCGACGCGCGACGTTCGAATGAACGGAACGAATTTATAATAGGTTCTTAATCGAAATCTCACAGACGCCAACGTTCGTTCGTCTCGGCGACGGTTGTAGACTTGCGGTTACTAGTGTTTAGTGTTCCAATGAGCTTTCGTTTCAGGTGGTTTCGTAAATTTGCTGTGGTTTATTTGTAACTTAAATTTTCATGACATAAATGACACTGGCATTTTTACGCAACGCCGACATTGTTAAAAATTAAATACAATTTATAATTTAAATAGACTAGACTAGTAATCACTTACTTACAAAACAATAAATTCAACAGTTATAAACATTTACAATTATGACACTTATAAACATTTACAGTATGAAGCTTTTTTAATAAGATTTTTTTAATGTGAACTTCACGTGCGCGCATTTAGACTAAAAAATGTAAGTAAACAAACATTAAACAATAGGTATATCGCGGTCATGTCAAGTCGCGACGAAACGCATCGAACGAAAGGCGCCATCGACGATGATTTTATTGCTAAGCGACTTTGAATTCTATATTTATCAACATACGATACACAGCAATGACCACCGCTTTGTGAACGAGACGAAACATCGTAATAAATTGTAGTCCATACGATAATCGACCGTAATGAATACGTAATAAAGTAGTTAATTTATTTTGCTATATCAAAGACCGAAACGAACGGAACGAGGGACGAATGGTTTCATTGTATTCTAGCTTGTATTTACATTGTCATTAAGTAGAAATTCGCGTGAAACATTTCGAGGACTGGTCTTGCGACGAGGACTGCTTTGAAACAAAACGTAAAACGGTTTCACAGTCGCGGAACACAAAGCTGTTTCTTAAAACGGTTCGTCTTTGGAACGATCACTTGTAGACTCTAGTTCTAGTTTTTTTTTTATGGTAGGTGAAAATCATCCAATGACGAAACCCGCTCTTGGGCGGAGCGGGAGACCAGTGTCAGACTCTTACTGACTAAAAAACCTACACCGTACCTTCCTTGCCTTATTCCTGGAGTCGAGGTAACAGTTTGCACCACCCTCTAGGCTCCAGGAGGCTTCGACCCTGAAGGGCCCCTGCAATTGCTGACAACTCCTTGAGGCGCGCGGGAACGGTGCGCGCCGTAGACGACTTGGACTCGGTCTTAACAGACAACCGGACGGCGAGCTACCCATTGCTCTCCGTCCGCGAGCCAGTGTCTACGGTGGCCGGATATCGGCAGGATCGCGGCGGCGACGGTTACGGCGAGGGCGCTGTTGCCTTTGCCTTATGCGGTCGGCCTCCTCCTTTACGAGCATTACTGCTTCGCAGAAGGAGGCGACCGCCTGCCATTCCTCTTCGCTATGGACCATGGTCTGAACCAGGGCCCGGCGCGAGAGGTCGCCGCCGCCGATCACCCCCACGAGACTCTAGTTCTAGTTGGAAGAGCTATACTCGACACTGGGGCTTTCACATTAACTCAGAAAAAAAAATCAATTACAACGATTTTGAACCAAAGAGAACGTAAACTGTTAAACTTACCTGCATACTCACATCTATCCAGAGAATTTTATTTTCTAAAACAAAAAAAAAACGAACAAACTATACCTGTTTGAAATATCGTGTCAAATATTTTGTTTATTTTAAATCAGAACAGAATTTATAATTTTTATTGTTTTATTCAAAGAGTACAGTATATACAGTGGTTTTACTATAGCGAAATTATTAAAAAGCATATATTATCAGTGTGGATTTTATATTTTATAATTGAAACTGATTTTAAGAACGGTTTTAGATTATGGCATTACCATGGCATATTCCTTTGGATTCAGTGCGTAAGAGCAAAATTACTAGTCCACCACAACCATCTTTGTTTAAACATTATTGTAATATTGACATACATCAATCTCCATGCGAAGAATTACAAATAGGACTCATGTGTGATATTGGTGTGAAAAACCGAGAGCCGGCTACCATTCAAAGATTAATCGCGTCAGGAATGACAGTAGCTAGGCTTGATATGCGAGACTTGGAACCTGAAGCTTGTGCACAATTGATTCAAAGTATAAGACAGGCTGTTTATAATTACAGTGCCGAATTAGAATATGTATATCCACTGGCTATAATAGTAGACGTCAGAAGCCCTGCTATTGTAACGGGTGATCTAAAAGGTGGCCCTAAAACTATCGTGGATATTATCCCATACAATACGATTCGTTTAACAACTGACCCAAGTTGGCGGGAGTGTGGAACCGATGATTGTTTATATGTTGGATATGAGTATTTGACAGATCTTCATCCTGAAGATGTAATTTTTATCGATAGCCTAAGTCCTGGCAAGATTAAACTGGTTATAACAGACGTAGGTGACGACTCAGTAGATTGTTCAATCGCTGTTGGCGGAACTATCGGTGGCAAAATGACGGTGCGGATCGCTCACACGCCTCAAGATATCGCTCAGATCGAACGCACTGCAAAAGCGGAAAGTACAGATTCCGTACCTTGTAGTGAAACGTCGAACGAAATATCATTCGATGATATGGAACATCAAATAGCTTGGGCTATTGGAACTGATGTAGATGCTGTATTGGTTCCAAACGCTGAATATGCTCGAGAAATCAATGGAGTAAGAAGCATTTTATGGGAAAAAGGGAAACATATTTTGATCATAGCTTGTATTGATACTGTATTAGGATTTGATCATATTGACGAAATATTAGCTGCAGCAGATGGTATCTATGTTGATCGATGTGTTTTAAGCACTGATTTGCCTATAGAGAAAATATTTATTGCTCAGAAAATATTATCGGCGAAGTGTAATGAAGTTGGAAAGCCGTGCATATTTAAAGCAGTAATAAATGAGCAGATCCCCACACTTTGCGTATCTGACATTGCAAATCTAGTTATTGATGGCGCAGATGTTATTTCTTTAGAATTACATTATGATTCTCCTTTAAAAAAGCTTTCACCTTCTTTTGATTCGGTCAAAATGGCTGAACATTGTCTTGCTGCAGCTGGTGTTATTTGTAGGCATGCTGAACGAACAATTTGGCAACCATACATTTATGGAAATACTGAATTAATGCAAAGTCCTCTTGAAGAACCAACGAAAGCTATTAGTATAAATGCAGTTGAACTAGCCTTGCGAGCTTGTGCTGTTGTAATTATTTGCTTAACCAACTCTGGCCGAACAGCTAAATTGATCGCTCATGCAAAACCTCATTGTCCTATAGTAGCAGTCACTAGAGCTTGCCATACAGCACGTCAGTTACGCTTTTGGCGAGGTGTTCGATCGTTGCATTATTTTGAAGTTGCAAAAAGTAATTGGACGGCAGAAGTAGATTCACGTGTTCGTGCTGCACTCGATTATTGTAAAATAAAGCGTATTCTGAGAACCGGCGATGCTTACGTTTTAGTTACGGGATCACGACGAGGTGTTGGCTACTGCGATAGTGTTAGACTGCTATATGCAAGTGCCCGTAATACTGTTGACGTTGACCCATTGAACGGATAACAATTTACTATGCTGTACAAATATGATGTCAGAATTTCATGTTAAATAAAATAAGAACGAATGTGTAAATTGTGATTATAAATTGTGCCATACGTTTCCTTTTGAGCGAGATTTTGGGTGTCCCTAATAAAAACACACTTATTTCAGGTAGATACATATCCATATTATTACATAGTATAAAACAAAGTCGCTTCGTCCCTATGTATGCTTAAATCTTTAAAACTACGCTACGGATTTTGATGCGGTTTTTTTTAATAGATACAGTGATTCAACAAGAAGGTTTACAGGTATAATACAAGCATAATCTATATATATAAAAGAAAGTCGTGTTAGTTACACCACTTATAACTCAAGAACGACTAAACCGATTTAGCTGAAAATTGGCAGGGAGGTAGTTTAGGGCCAGGAGAAGGACATATAGTATAAGATCCCGATATAAAACGACCTTCACCGAGATGTTTATTTGATGAAACGTATTTTATATGTAATTTAATATGTCAATAAATAAATTGCATATGGGTTGCCTAACAAATTTAAGTCAAGGGTATTTTTAATTAATAATTGAAAAAAAAAATTTTTTTAAACATTCCACCGGTGTGATTATTAGATAAACTATATACCAATCGAAAGTATGAAGCCCATAGAACATGCAAACGTTAGGTTGCCCTTTTTATTCCGGTCACAACTATCGGGTAGCCAGGTATAAACAGGTAAATCTACACTAGCATTTTGCAACGGTCTGCTTATTGAATTGAACCTTAATAAAAATTAAAGATTATTTAATTATTTTTTCAAAAATATAATAATTTATAATATTTAAAAGTAAGTAAATTAGTAAAAAGAAAAAAAAAAGAAATTAATCAATTAATAGGTATTATTTGAGGTATAAAAGAATATTACTTTAAGTAATAATTTAAATTTGACATATTTATGTTATATGATTTAACTAATTCTTTGAATAAAATTTCATTAGAAGTAAATGCTAATTTACTATAAAATGGTTTAAGAGACCAGTACTTGCTTTCAGTCATCTAATGAGGAATAATTATTAATTCAATTAATAAAATTTTTAATTGAAATTCTTTCAATTACAATAGATATAAAACTATGATTAGCTCCACAAATTTCAGAACATTGACCAAAAAAAATACCTGGACGATTAATAAAAAAATTTGTTTGATTTAGACGTCCAGGATTAGCATCTACTTTTACTCCTAATGAAGGAATTGTTCAAGAATGAATTACATCTGTAGCAGTAACTAAAATTCGAATTTGGTTATTTATTGGTAAAATAATTCGATTATCAACATCTAATAAACGAAAATCTCTAGAATTAAGTTCATTAGAAGGAATTATATAAGAGTCAAATTCAATATTATGAAAATCTGAATATTCATAACTTCAATATCATTGATGGCCAATAGATTTTAAAGTAATTAAAGGATTATTTAATTCATCTAATAAATATAATAAACGTAATGAAGGTAATGCAATAAAAATTAAAGTAATTGCTGGTAAAATAGTTCAAATTAATTCAATTATTTGACCTTCTAATAAAAATCGATTAATATATTTATTAAATAATAATCTTGTTATTAAATATCCTACTAAAATTGTAATTATAATAAGAATAACTAAAGTATGATCATGGAAGAAAATAATTTGTTCTATTAAAGGAGATGCTCCATTTTGTAAATTAAGATTAGATCATGTTGCAATTTCTAAAAAAAGGATAATCCTTTATAAATGGGGTTTAAATGCATTACATATAATCTGCCATATTAGAAGAAATTTCTTAAAATAGGTAATTCATTATATGAATGTTCAGCTGGAGGTAAATTTTGACCCCTATACCACCGTGTTTATAATTAAATAATCTTTAATTTTTATTAAGGTTCAATTCAATAAGCAGACCGTTGCAAAATGCTAGTGTAGATTTACCTGTTTATACCTGGCTACCCGATAGTTGTGACCGGAATAAAAAGGGCAACCTAACGTTTGCATGTTCTATGGGCTTCATACTTTCGATTGGTATATAGTTTATCTAATAATCACACCGGTGGAATGTTTAAAAAAATTTTTTTTTTCAATTATTAATTAAAAATACCCTTGACTTAAATTTGTTAGGCAACCCATATGCAATTTATTTATTGACATATTAAATTACATATAAAATACGTTTCATCAAATAAACATCTCGGTGAAGGTCGTTTTATATCGGGATCTTAGACTAATAGGATACTTTTTTTTAAATATTTTTTTTATGTAGTATATTTGCTAATATGTTTTCGCCCTATGATGAGTTCCTTGATAGTTCTTGTCTGACAATTACAGTGAAGTGACCTAACGAAATTTAGTGTCATACTCCGCAGCAGAACCACTTTGACTACATTATATACAAATTACAGGATAAAATGTAGATAATGTCTATATTTTTGTAGCTTAATATCAAAATTTGTATATTGTTAGTTTCTTGGAAAATATCAATTCAAAGTGGTCATGCCACAGAGCATACTCCCCAGCAGGACCACTTTAAAATAACGCTTATTTGGCGCTGATTATACACAAGCCATAATATAAAAAAATGTATATTTATTGTATATCAAGATAACATCTACAATTTTAGATAAATACTTACCGATTTTTAGTAATATGTAAATGTTTTACTGGAAAGCGCCTGCTATGAATTTCTTAGCATTTACGACTAGCTTTTGTCATTGGCTGTTATTTGCTAAGAAATTCATAGCAGGCGCTTTTCGATAAAACATTTCCATATTACTAAAAATCGGCAAGTATTTATCTAAAATTGTAGACGTCATCTTGATATACAATAAATATACATTTGTTTATATTATGGCCTGTGCATAATCAGCGTGAAATAAGCGTTTTTTTAAAGTGGTCCTGCTGGGGAGTATGCTCTGTGGCATGACCACTTTGAATTGATATTTTCCAAGAAACTAACAATATACAAATTTTGATATTAAGCTACAAAAATATAGACATTATCTACATTTTATCCTGTAATTTGTATATAATGTAGTCAAAGTGGTTCTGCTGCGGAGTATGACACGAAATTTAATCGATTTTTTTATAATATCGATTCAATTGGCAAAAAAATTGGAATCGGATTGCTAAATATTCGATTTTTTTTCCTACTAATTATTCTTATGTTATAAATGTGAAAGTTTGTGGATGGATGTGTATGTGGATGTTTGTTACTCTTCCACGCAAAAACTAGTGTACGGATTTTGATAAAACTGTACAGTAGTATATGTAGATTATAAATCACAATAAGACATAGGCTACATAACATCATGGGAGCAGAGCAAAAACCTGATATACTGCCGGCGAAACCGCGGGGGACCGCTAGTGATAAATAAAACGCAGTATGTTTAAAATATTAATAATTCATTTACTCTTTACTGTCAGAACTTGATTCTTGATTAGAGCTTATATCAATATCGGAAGGATACAAGGCAGACGCACTCGTACTGACGCGACGCGGTCGCGATTACAAGATGGCCATTCCGATTTATAAATTTTTTATCGATTAGTGTCGATTAGGTAGTGACAATCTCTATAGTCAGAAGTTCCGTTCAACGCATTACACATTTTCTACACTTATACTTTTTTATTTTATGTATTTAATTTTATGTAACTTAATTATAATCACTATAATTTACTTTGTAATTTACAAAAGGCAGTATTTTTTTTTTATCATTCAATTTGTAATTATTTTGCCAGTGTATTTTATTTTTGTCTAAAGTAGTATGCGTGCCACGGAAAAAAATGAACTGTCAGGGAACTCATCTTAGGGCGAAAAAACATTAATTCTGAACTCTACTCTCCCACAGAGTAGGGTAGAGTAGGGCAGAGTAGGGCAGAGTAGGGTAGAGTAGAGTAGAATAATCTGTTGCCGGGAGCGAAGCCGCGGGCAAAAGCTAGTATATTTGATATCACCATTGCACCCGTGCGAAGCTGGGGCGGGCGGCGGTAAGAAATAAAGTCAATACTTAATTTAATAATACCTAAAATTTTACCGAATGATGGGTAGGTCGCCGCCCGGCCATCCACTCCCTCCACCATCCCATGGCCCAACCAACTAACATTCAATATATGGACCGAATCGTGTGGCGGTTGCGGCGGCCAATCGTGTTGTATTATCCGCTGGCACTTCAGCTGGTGCAACCCAGTTTACTAAGTCCGAGACGACAGTGCGTAGTGTTCCACGCGAGCCTTAATGACATGTCAGTAAAACTGTAGTGGCTGATTAATCGGCTTAAGCCGATACCTGTTAGAACTGTGGAAACCTTGAAAAAGTCACCGTGGCCCACAAGAACGAAAAGGACAACTGAAGGACACATGCTCCACAAAAAAAAAATAGTAAAAAAAACGGGGTAAATAAAAACCAATCGGGGGTGAATAGTAACAACATTTTTGTTGTTTTTCACGTTATTTAAAAATTGTTTGCAGCATTAAATATTTTTTCATTACTGCGGAGAGGGTTGGAAGAAGTACTTTTACTCCCTAGGGAGTTTTACTTTTCAACTGACAGCTGTCTAAATATTAAAAAAAAAACTGATTCTATTTTGACATTTCAATTGAACCGTGACCCGAATTTCTATACTGCTAGTGCAATTGAAATAACATAGAGATAGGAATAATTTAAGAATACTTTTTTTTAATGACTTTATTTTAATTTACTTTCAACAATTTCATTAAAACTAATATTATATTTGAGCAAAATGTTGACCTGACTCATTTTTACAATGATAAAATGAAAAATATTGACTGAAAAGCCAGCCGACCACTGAAAAAAAAAAATGGCGGGTAAATGGTAGTCTCTCTATAATCTGTGGCCGATTTGGTCTTTCTTAATTTTTTTTTCGAGGTGTAGAGTTTTGTTTACATTTTGCTAAATCTCTGTTATAAGAAATTTGTATTAACACGAGGAGAAAACCGCTTACCGCCTAAATTAAAAGAAATATACCTACCTAAAAGCATACGAAGACCTTTGACGACGACTCAGGTTTTTATAATTTTTATTTTCCTCGTATTCGTAATGAAAAGCACAGTTCAAGAGTTATTTAGTTTAGTCCCTCGAACTATTAGCGACCTCGCTCTCGCTCGGTCGCCAAAAAATTTCTTGGGACTAAATAACTAACTTTCATCCCTCGTATAACAATGTACTATTTATTAATTCAAAATTGAAAGCAAAAATGCTTTATTAAAACTAAAAATATGATATCAAAGTAATAATCCTAATAAAAATTTTGTTTCTATTCACCCCCTGAGTGTCTATTCACCCCATTTTACCCGGTAGGTGTACTTTTTACATGACTGAGTCTGAACCGTTCCGCTGCATACATTTAATGATTTCTAAAGGTGAATGCTCAAAAAAACCCAGCTCCGACAGAAACGAGATGTAGGTATCTCAAATGATCAATAATAATAAGTTATAAGACCTAACTAATTAGTATCGCGTTCCTTACTTGCAAACATATAAAAATAGCGAGAATGTAGTTCAGTAATCGCGAGTCCTACATTGGGCGCCACTTTTACGGCAAAATAGTATGCTGCACTGGATTACTCAGTTTATTAGGCACGCAGGTTATAGAGTAGACAAATAAAAACTTAATTTATTTTTTCATTTAATATAATAATGTTATAAATATCAATAAAGATACAGATAAAGCTACTACTTTGATTTTAACCCTATTCCCGAACTGCAAAGCTGGTGTTACTGTCTGTTGCTATGCAACATAATGTTTTGTTTACAAGTATTTTCAATGACATTTGTTTGTACGGAATGTTATGCGTTATGATATCGAAATAAATTATTTCGTTTAAGCTTTTCAACAATGAGTAAATCAATAACATTAAATAAATAAAAATTAAAAGACCTGAGAACTAAGCATTTTATTATACAATATTTTTTAATTAAAGATTGAAAATATTTAAATAAACATTTTCTTAAATCGAAGCTTGAAAAATAAATAAAACTAGCAATTTTTATAAGATTGCAAGTAAGCATGAAGATTATGACCGGTAATTATTTTATTACTTGTTAATATCGATAATTTTATATCCATTTCATTTCTGCCGGAGCTGGGTTTTTTTTCTATGGGGCCTGAACATTCTCCTTTAAATTTGCAAAATATGTGACGTAACACTAGGGCGGGGGAGGCTCACAAATAAATGGAACCAGCCAAGAAAGGGGGGAGGCCGGAGGGGCATAACCATGAAATTCGTGCGACGTAATTTATGGATGACCCCTAAGCCGATATTTTGATGTCAAAACACTGAATAGGGCGCGGGCGCAATCATGGTGAAATGGAGTTGAGAATTTTATTGTAGAGTAGAATTTTTTTAAGTCTACGCGCGGCGAAAAAAGGAATCTAATTATTTGCCGTCATCTTGACATTTATGTCAGGTGTCAAGAGAATGTTTTGTGTTCCGTGTTTTTAATCGTTTCCAAAGTAAATAATCGTCATCATTATACCGAAAGTGGTTAAAAGTGCTGGTAAAGATATTATCTTGAAATTCAAACGTGCTTGTTAAGGGGAATGAAAAAATATCGGGCTTACGATACGATTTTCCAAAAGTGGACCATTTGTCAAATATTTTTTTCGGGTGACCAGAACAACAAATCTCCCTGCATATTCGTACCCGAGTGGTGCCTGGCAGAAAAACAGAGTTGGTTGAAAATGGTCTGCTACTATGTATTTGAATCTTAACAAGTGATTATTATAACAAGCTATTAAAGAGTTTGTTGAAAATGGACTGCTACCTACTGTGTATTTTAATCTTAATCAAGTGACTATTATGACAAGCTATTATATATTAAATAAAGTACATATTTTCTAAGTTCCATGACTTTTTTATAATAATTAAACAACCTACAATTCAATCTATTTGTTTACTTTCATTAAAGTAGTAATTATATAGATTTGGATCTATATCAATATCTACACTTCTACACTAATATAATAAAGAAGTAAAGTTTGTTTTTTTTTTATTTTTTTGTTTGTAGGAGGTAATCTCTAGAAGTACTGGTTCGATTGCAAAATTTTTTTCACTGATAGAAAGCTGCTTCATTTCTAAGTGTCACAGGCTATATTTTATGATTATGAATAATATATTAAAGAAGTAAAGTTTGTATTTTTATCTCGAGAAATTGTATAGGAACAGAGTTAAATATGTTAAAACAAGAAATTTTCCGCGGACGAAGTCGCGGGCAGAATTTAGTATATTATATAAAGATCAATGCAACTTTATAACTCAAGAACGTGCCCACCTATCCAAACCAAATGTTTATAGTACAGGATCCGGGGCCTATTTTGTCACTTGATTACTATCAAGCTAATTTTCCGTGAGTAGCTTCATTTTGATAAGACGCCCAACAATTTCCTGTGCGAAAATTTTTGATTGTGGTAGTTAACAGAGGTAGCAATGATAAAATATGTCGATTTGATGATTCTCAAGTATTAATTACTAACTGGATTGTTTTTTATTAAATCTTAAGATAATTATCTAAATTATTTGAAAAAATATTTGTCCTACAAAATCTATGGTTTCATCAAAGAGTCCTCCCCCTCCAACATGTATTGATAACGAGATCACCAAAAATTATTACTAACCAGCTGATTTTTTTTTATTACTTAGTTAATATATATATAATGTCACGGTCATATTGTCCTACAAATTCCGTGGTATGTTATCCCGGTCCTACGGTCAAAAGTAGTAGTACAGATCATTGATGTAAAAATAATTACTATCAAGCTGAATCTTCGTAAATAGCATCGTTTTGATGAGACGCCCAACAATTTCCTGTGCGAAAATTCTCGATATTGGTAGCTAACAGAGGTAGCAATAATAAAATATGTCGATTTGATGATTCTCAAATATTAATTACTAACTGGATTGTTTTTTATTAAATCTTAAGATAATTATCTAAATTATTTGAAAAAATATTTGTCCTACAAAATCTATGGTTTCATCAAAGAGTCCTCCCCCTCCAACATGTATTGATAACGAGATTACCAAAAATTATTACTAACCAGATATGTAGAGACAAGCTCTGGTAAAAATACCTTGCATGACACTGTGGGTATCATTTATCAAAATATCCCTACAGAAGAAGAATTGAACATCATCAAAAGGAACGATGCATCTACAGAAGCTCAACAGAATTTATCAGTTAATGTTCGTGATTTGACTGGCCGTAGAAAACGTTCGTTTGAGGAACAGACATTTGAAAATGTACCGTTATTGAAAAAGGATATAGATCAAAAAATCAGAATGAAAAAATTTTAAAACAAAAAATCGTAGGATATGATCCTTCCAGTTTGCCACCAACAAAAGAAGAATTGTTACAACAAATTAAAAGAACTGTATTTATCTGCAATGTATGGTGTAACGCACATATGCGGTGCCCCACGGAAAAATTGCCGGAAAATTTTGGATGGACAATAATTGATGGCAAATATGAATACTATTGGTTTGATGGTCCCCAAAGTCCATCTTTTGAAGAATTATCTTCTGAAATACAAGGTAACCTATTTATACTATTGTTATTTATTGATTGATTATTCATTATTATATAATTTACTTAATTTTTTCATGTTATTATAGAGTCAGATATCACAAGTGAGGAAAGTGACACAAATGAAGATGACAGCGATGTTAATAGCGAAGATTATGATTCATCGGATGAATAAGATGAAGATTAATTTTTGTTATCTATAAATACACCAATACACCAATTTTTGTACCTCATTTTTCAAAAAAATAAACTTATTTAAATTTTAAAAAAGATTTTCTCACTGTTAGTCCAGTGCAAATAGCATCGTTAACGATAAAAAGTGGACTTAAATAGTAGTAGAATGAAACCCTTTGGAAAAGGAAGAAAATATGGCAAAAATTTAAGGAAAAATAAATTACGGTCGATCTGAGGTCGGGAAGTGGATGGGTGTGCGGTTTTAAGGGTAAAAAATGGTTTATCTCTAATTCCGGCAAAACTACCGGTTCTATGGAAACAAGTCTAATGGCAAACTTGTAGGTCATAAAAAGATTTACGACTTTTATATTTTAACTTTTATACATAACCTCAAAATCTATGTGAAAAGTCCAAAAAACCGAGTTTTTGAATTTAATTTTTATCTCCTTTAAAAATTACTTTTTTTTCACAAAATTTGTTGAAAAGTTTCCTTTTCATGTCCCAAACTTGCTATAATTTTTTTGATTTAAAATATTCACAGTTACTCTTTATTTCGACTTAACATCGAAAAAACAGCCTCTTTTTCAATCGAAAAATCTCACGTAAAAATATGTGATTTTTTTAAAACGTTTGTTGGCTTCTTATTCGTCGAAATTTTTACTTTTTGAAGGTGTAAAAAAATATATACATTACTATAGTAAATTTTCTCAGAAAATGCGAAAAACTAAAAAATCTCGCATCAGAAATTACTTTTGTTTAATCATTATTAGCGACCCGTGCCAGCTTCGCAGGGGTGCAAAGGTGATATATTATACCTATAAACCTTCCTCTGGAATCATTCTATCTATTTAAAAAAACCGCATCAAAATCTGTTGCGAACTTTTAAAGATCTAAGCATACACAGGGATAAGCAACTTTGTTTTATACTATGTAATAATGTACTGAGGTGTTTATTAAATTTTTTATAAAATTTAAAGGGGATTTCATGTTGGAAATATGGCTGCTGCAATTGCGTATGCTTACATAATGCTCCTATGTGGAAGAACAAACCTACGAGGAAGTTAATGATTCAGATGATGAATTTCATCATCTGAATCATAAGTAAGTAAGTTTTTCGAATTTAACCATGAAGATATGCTATCAAATAGACAAAAACTAATGGATAAGTGATTAGAATGTAAGATAAAATATTATGAGGCAAGATTATATTATTTAAACATATGTAATGATTATAAATAACGTTGACTGATTAAACGAAGCTAAAATTTAATAAGACAACGTTTTTACTGCATAAAATTGCAGCAATCACATTTCCTACATGAAATACCCTTTAAATCTTTTATAAAAAATTAAATAAATACCTCAGTACATCATTGCATAGTATAAAACAAAGTTGCTTATCCATGTGTATGCTTAGATCTTTAAAAGCAAAAAAATTCGCAACGAATTTTGATGCGGTTTTTTTTAATAGATAGAATGATTCCAGAGGAAGGTTTATAGGTATAATATATCACCTTTGCACTCACGTGAAGCTGGCACGGGTCGCTAATAATGATTAAACAAAAGTAATTTCTGATTCGAGATTTTTTAGTTTTTCGCATTTTCTGAGAAAATTTACTACAGTAATGTATATATTTTTTTACACCATCAAAAAGTAAAAATTTCGACGAATAAGAAGCCAATAAACTTTTTTAAAAAATGACATATTTTTACGTGAGATTTTTCGATTGAAAAATAGGCTGTTTTTTCGATGTTAAGCCAAAATAAAAAGCAGCTGTGAATATTTTTCATAAATAAAGTTATATCAAGTTTGGGACATGAAAAGAAAACTTCTCACCAAAGTTTGTGAAAAAAAAGTAATTTTTAAAGGAGATAAAAATTAAATTCAAAAACTCGGTTTTTTGGACTTTTCACATAGATTTTGAGGCTATGTGAAAAACTGTAAATACAAAAGTGGTAGATCTTTTTATGACCTACAAGTTTGCCATTAGACTTGTTTCCATAGAACCGGTAGTTTTGCCGGAATTAGAGATAAACCATTTTTTCCCCTTAAAAGCGCACACCCATCCACTTCCCGACCTCAGATCGACCGTAATTTATTTTTCCTTAAATTTTTGCTATATTATCTTCCTTTTCCAATGGGTTTCATTCTACTACTATTTAAGTCCCTTTCAAAAGCTATTTGCACTGGCCTATGTATCTTATGTTAGAAATCGGAAAACGAAAAAATGACAATTTTTGTCGGACTAGTGATACATACCTGTTTTTTTGTAGGACATTGTTTTATTTGGGCACTGAACACACTAACCTATTATGTAATATTTTTGTCCTACAGTTAGTAATGAGAAAAATGGTCTTAAGGTATTAACAATTTCTGACCGTAGGACCGGGATAACATACCACGGAATTTGTAGGACAATATGACCGTGACATTATATATATATTAACTAAGTAATAAAAAAAAAATCAGCTGGTTAGTAATAATTTTTGGTGATCTCGTTATCAATACATGTTGGAGGGGGAGGACTCTTTGATGAAACCATAGATTTTGTAGGACAAATATTTTTTCAAATAATTTAGATCATTATCTTAAGATTTAATAAAAAACAATCCAGTTAGTAATTAATACTTGAGAATCATCAAATCGACATATTTTATCATTGCTACCTCTGTTAACTACCACAATCAAAAATTTTCGCACAGGAAATTGTTGGGCGTCTTATCAAAATGAAGCTACTCACGGAAAATTAGCTTGATAGTAATCAAGTGACAAAATAGGCCCCGGATCCTGTACTATTAGGCTTTGTTCGGACTATTTAGTAGATGGTTTAATTTTTTTATAAAATTTGTTGTAAAATCGCTATCGCTACATCGTTAACTAATCGTCATCTATAATTTTAGAGAACCAACTAAAATGTAATAATATGTAATGAAATGAATCGTATTTCCCATTATTGATTTCAAAACGTATTTCTTGTGCTTTGTTTACTTTGTATTTTTTTTATTATATGAGGGAAAGTAGATTAATTACACTGGCAACATTAAGCACGCCCCCAGCTACGCGCAGACTTAACGTAATCCAACTCTAGTAACCAAGTTTAAAATTGAAATTGACAAGCTTTCAAAGATTTGGTTTGATTCATTGTTTCATTATTTGCATTGATCTTTATATAATATACTAAATTCTGCCCGCGACTTCGTCCGCGGAAAATTTCTTGTTTTAACATATTTAACTCTGTTCCTATACAATTTCTCGAGATAAAAAAACAAACTTTACTTCTTTATTATATTATTCATAATCATAAAATATAGCCTATGACACTCAGAAATGAAGCAGCTTTCTATCAGTGAAAAAATTTTTGCAATCGAACCAGTACTTCTAGAGATTACTTTCTACAAACAAAAAAATAAAAAAACAAACTTTACTTCTTTATTATATTAGTGTAGATGTAGATATTGATATAGATCTAAATCTATATAATTACTACTTTGATAAAAGTAAAGAAATAGATTGAATTATAGGTTGTTAAATTATTATAAAAAAGTCATGGAACTTAGAAAATATGTACTTTATTTAATATATAATAGCTTGTCATAATAGTCACTTGATTAAGATTAAAAAACACAGTAGCAGTCCATTTTCAACAAACTCTTTAATAGCTTGTTATAATAATCACTTGTTATGATTCAAATACATAGTAGCAGTCCATTTTCAACCAACTCTGTTTTTCTGCCAGGCTCCACTCGGGTACGAATATTCAGGGAGATTTGTTGTTCTGGTCACCCGAAAAAAATATTTGACAAATGGTCCACTTTTGGAAAATCGTATCGTAAGCCCGATATTTTTTCATTCCCCTTAACAAGCACGTTTGAATTTCAAGATAATATCTTTACCAGCACTTTTAACCACTTTCGGCATAATGATGACGATTATTTACTTTGGAAACGATTAAAAACACGGAACACAAAACATTCTCTTGACACCAGACATAAATGTCAAGATGACGGCAAATAATTAGTTTCCTTTTTTCGCCGCGCGCAGACTTAAAAAAATTCAACTCTAGAGTTGGATTACGTTAAGTCTGCGCGTGGCTGGGGGCGTGCTTAATGTTGCTAGTGTAATTAATCTACTTTCCCTCATATAATAAAAAAAATACAAAGTAAACAAAGCACATCAAATACGTTTTGAAATCAATAATGGGAAATACGATTCATTTCATTACATATTATTACATTTTAGTTGGTTTTTCAGGTTTTCTAAAATTATAGATGACGATTAGCGATAGCGATTTTACAACAAATTTTATCATAAAATTAAAACAAATATTAGCCGCACGCAGTCTTTTTTCTGTAGTAGGTAGGTATACCAGCTTCTGCCAGCGGCTTCGCCTGCGTGAAAGTCTGTTAACCACCATAGGGGTGGAGTTTCGTAAAATCTGTCCATAGCGGACGTCTACACCCTGTAAGAAACCTACCTCCCGAATGTTAAGTTTGTAGGTGTTATAGTTTCTGAGATATAGTGATTAATCAGTGAGTGGTATTTCGCTTTTATATATTAGTAGCTTTTGCCCGCGGCTTCGCTTCCGGAATCAGAAAAATGTGATAAATGAAGAACCCCTTGACCGATTTTGAAAAACTTCACATAAACCATCTACTAAATAGTCCGAACAAAGCCTAAACATTTGGTTTGGATAGGTGGGCACGTTCTTGAGTTATAAAGTTGCATTGATCTTTATATAATATACTAAATTCTGCCCGCGACTTCGTCCGCGGAAAATTTCTTGTTTTAACATATTTAACTCTGTTTCTATACAATTTCTCGAGATAAAAAAACAAACTTTACTTCTTTATTATATTATTCATAATCATAAAATATAGCTTATGACACTCAGAAATGAAGCAGCTTTCTATCAGTGAAAAAATTTTTGCAATCGAACCAGTACTTCTAGAGATTACCTTCTACAAACAAAAAAATAAAAAAACAAACTTTACTTCTTTATTATATTAGTGTAGAAGTGTAGATGTAGATATTGATATAGATCCAAATCTATATAATTACTACTTTGATAAAAGTAAAGAAATAGATTGAATTATAGGTTGTTAAATTATTATAAAAAAGTCATGGAACTTAGAAAATATGTAAGTACTTTATTTAATATATAATAGCTTGTCATAATAGTCACTTGATTAAGATTAAAAAACACAGTAGCAGTCCATTTTCAACAAACTCTTTAATAGCTTGTTATAATAATCACTTGTTATGATTCAAATACATTGTAGCAGTCCATTTTCAACCAACTCTGTTTTTCTGCCAGGCTCCACTCGGGTACGAATATTCAGGGAGATTTGTTGTTCTGGTCACCCGAAAAAAATATTTGACAAATGGTCCACTTTTGGAAAATCGTATCGTAAGCCCGATATTTTTTCATTCCCCTTAACAAACACGTTTGAATTTCAAGATAATATCTTCACCAGCACTTTTAACCACTTTCGGCATAATGATGACGATTATTTACTTTGGAAACGATTAAAAACACGGAACACAAAACACTCTCTTGACACCTGACATAAATGTCAAGATGACGGCAAATAATTAGTTTCCTTTTTTCGCCGCGCGCAGACTTAAAAAAATTCAACTCTAGTAGAAGACTAGAATGTCGTGAAGGTTGATTAGTTATGTTTATTGCCAAATACTACAAAACATTGTATTTGGTAGAAATACAGCTCCAAGTCAAATACTTAATTTCTAACACACACCCCGCGTTCCAAAGTACGTTTTATAGTTATAAAATATATTATTTGGGTAATTGAGAATAATTGTGACGTTATGCGTTGGTTACATTATTTTAGGGGATTTATGTTAATCACTTTTGACGCAAATCGGAAGGAAGGGACGGAGTTTGCAACAATTGCAACACTATGACTGCTGTCAATTGGTATTTTGATTGGAATTTGACAGTGTGACTTTTTGATATTTGGAGTTGTTATCTGTCCTGTTCCTGTTGTCGTCGATTGCTGTGTACTGAGTGTTTTTTTCTGTTGCCGGTTCGGCGCCTTTATTTCATGGCTTAGATTCGTAGGACGGATGGAGTTTTAGTTCATTAAAAAAGGCACAAATGAAGTTGAGATTTTGATTACACTGAGTAGGCAAAATAACCGGCGTACTGGCGGGAAGTGAAGTGATAGTTCCGTGTTATACAAACAGACGAACAATACCTTTTAATTATCACCATATTCATAAGATTAATTACTAGAAAACGTTCCAACAATGTATTTCTCCCCAGTAAAGTGGTTCAGCAGTCTAATTAAATAAATGAAGTCTTTTAAATTTTAAATACAACCTTTATTTGAAAAAGTTTTCATCATGGAGTTAGAAATATCTATTAAAGAAGCCTGTAATGGTCTCAAAGACAGACGGGTTACAGAAAGGAAAAAAAGTGCTGAAACTTTGAAAGATTTCCTTACAAGAAATGCAGTGCCTTCACTTTTATCTGAAAATACTTTAAAAAAGAGAGGCTATACTTGGAATAATCTATTTGATGATGTTAATGAATATATTTTAAAGGTAACTATTAAAGCAGAAATATTTACTTATTTACATTTTACTACAATAACATGTTATCTTGCCATCATCATACATGCTTATAAGCAACTACCTTCAGTCTTTTTGTGATGAAAAGCTAATTCAAGCTATATCTGCATTTTACAGGAGGTAGAAAAATTTGACTCTTCTAAATCCTATGAAAAAGTCACAAGGCCACTGTGTAGTTGTTTATTACACTTATGTGTAGCTGGCTCTAATAAAGGTAATTTTATTTGCTATTATATACTTTGCTGTACAAAAATGGTCTACTTTTGTAATAAATCTCACAAGTTGTTGACGGTGCGTACTTTTCCCGCGCATCTTGATTCGTTGAAAGAAATAAAGTTCAGCCCTCTGATCACACAAAGAGTCGACCAGCTGTTTGCTGATTAAAAATTAAGTACAAAATTCAACAAAAATCATAATATTATAAAATGAGAACAATTTATTTTGCTAAGGTTACACGAAGACAAAATATATGTCAAACATATATGCAACATTTTATTTGTTATTAAGAAAAAAACAGCAGCACTTATTGAGGCTAAGCAACAGGCGTTACGGATATCTCAATCAAACATATTTTTGTTATCAATTCTATAAATGAACTGAATCAATTGCTGTTTGGTTTCTGATGTATTTCCCCTTATATATATATATACTGTATATATTCATCAACCACAATGTCATTCCCATCCAATAGTGGTCAAGCACAAGCCTAAGAATATTAAAAAGGCCATATAATATGAAAAAGGCGAGCACAGGCAGAGTCAATAAGTATTGCGGTTCTAACAGCTTTATTGATATCTCTGAAACATAAGTTTGTAAGGCAAAACAGGCTCAGATCAGCTTTCAGAAGAGCCATGTTTGTAATAGTAAATAAGTAATCAATATATAATACAAAAATCAAATCCACTTTTCATTGTAATTTTATAACTCACCTATCAAACCCAAATGTTAAGCCTATCAAACCCAATTGTTAAGGCGTTGGACTAATTAGTAAATAGTTTATACAAAGTTTTCACAAAATCAGTTGAGTGGTTATTCATTTGTCACATTTTTCTGTTGCCGGGAGTGATGCTGTAGGCAAAAGCTAACAATAATATAATTTATTTAAAGTATGTAACAATGACTTTATAAATAATGATAATGATATAGGTAATTAATTTATGAAATGCTTCTATCCAATGTTTTTGCATATTGTAGTCAATAATATAATCAGTTTAGAACCATAGTGCCAGACTCAGGATGTAATAGGAAGTAACAATATTTATTTAATTTTTTATAGTACAATTTAAGTTAAAATATTTTGTTACTTATAGGTATAGGAGGTATTGTTATCCAAGATATTAAAAAAATCACATAAGGCTTTCACATATTTAATTTCTTATTCACTTTACGGATACAGAGCTAGCTGCTCAACTACCTATATAGTTACAAGTTACAACATTTAGATAGTGAAGATGAGATGAGAAGTTTGGTTGCATTTCTCGACCTAGTAAAACCCTTTAAATGTGTCTGTGTTCTGTTTTGTGCAAAAACTAAAACTAGAACTAAATCTGTTTCATTGGTGTAACTATCAGATTATTTGAATAACACAAAGTAAAAATTGGAAATATTGTGGTGTGCCACAAGGTAGTGTATTAGGCCCCACTCATTTCCCTGAATTAAATGAGCCTTAGTGTTAAGGAAAGAGTTTGTTAAAATGGTCTTAAAAAAGGCTATTAATAATAATAATAATCATTTAATCTCAGATAATACAATCCATTATTGTTAGTAACAACATACACAACTTACCAACTAATGTTAGTAAACATACATATGTCAATTAAAATTAAATTAAATAGACCACATACACAACACTACAGCCTATAATAGTTTTAAAATTATATGTCACACAGGTTATCACCTAGTTCAGTCACTTGATAAATTCATATTCTTAAATATACACACAACTATTCAAAACAAAGAAAATGTGACATGTGATGTACACATCACAGGCGAACTTTTCCCACAATTGGGTTTTGCAAACCTTATTATAAATGAAAGAGTAATTATGCAAATGAGAATGATAATAAACACACTAACAAAATTTAACTAAACACAATTTAATTCTCTATTCGGAATAAAAAAAAAGTTGAAGTTAATTTCGCTAATTATAATATCCATGCGCATGTTAAAGGTAACTTTCTCCCAAGTCCAACTTTATTGACCTATTCGAAACAATATGAAACCTTACATACATTTTTAAAGGCCTTCTAGGTGTGGTAGAAAAACAAAATGATATAGAAGATTTACAAAACCCAGGTCGAATGCTAACATGCTTAGAAGAAGGATGTATAACCCAGTAAGATGCTGGTAGAGCTAAGCATATGGTTAAGTTTTAAAACAGGTTATTTGTTTGTCTAAAACATGTGAATTCATTGTATTTATTAAATTTAAATCTGTAATAATATCTTAAGTTTGACGATATAAATTTTAGGGCACCCTGACACGGACAGGGTAGGTTTGGTTAGAAAAGCAAAGCGTATCTCTCGCCTTTGCCATCGTGGTTATTTTTTTTATAACCAGTAATGTGCTACTTAAGTGAAATTTTGTACTTTAACGGATTGTATCCGGTAATTTGCAGATTACCAAGTCAATGCGCATATTTACGTATTCCGCACTCTAACGGTAGAAAATACAAATAGTTTTTATGTATACCAACTTATAATCTGCAACGTTGTTTTTTTTTTGCCACAATATTATTTCTGCTGACCTATTAATAGTTCTTGTTGCAGTTAAGTGTAATAAATTGTTTATATTTCAGGTAAAGCATATATTAATTCTGCCAAAATAACAGAGATGTGTTTATATGTGCTGAAAGACAATCGAATGGTGAAAGCTATTGGTGACAGCTATCTAGATTTACTGTTGAAACATTTTCTGCCCTATGAGCACTACTTGAGTAACATAAAACCATGCACATGGAAAGGTTAGTACTTAAATACTTCTATCTATCTATACATGTACCTAAAATTCTTTGTCCTGGATGACATGACCGGATCAATGCACAGGCTAAACTGCTGATCGTAAAAACCTGAAACTTGGAGAGTATGTCCTTTGTATGACGTAGTTAGACACCTACGTCACAAATATTTTTTTCAAGATTCTACTCCTAGGGTCTGAAGGGTCAAAGCCTCCTGAGGCCAAGGGTTAGTGGGAAAGCATAACACCAGGGCTCTGGGATTAAGGCAAGGATGGAACGTTGTAGGTTATTTAGTCAGTAAGAGTCTGACACTGTTTCCCGCTCTGCCCAAGGGCGGGATTCGTCATTGGATGATTTTTACCTACCAAACCCTAGGGTGAAGGGGGATAAAGTTTAGTTTAATGGAGAAACCCATTTTATTTATTTATTTATTTAATACTTCATGCACAAATGTACAGAGGCGGACTTAATGCCATTTCACGCTGGCGAAGATGCTGGTAGAAGCCAGCTTTAATATAAGATAAATTAGCTGACTCAACAAACGCCGCTCATTCTGTAACTCACTATCGAAGTCAAATGATTAGTGTCATTTGACTTCGATAGTATATATACAGATTTTACGAAACTCCATCCTCAAGGGGGTAAAACGACCTTCGGGCGCGCTTTGCCGCTGATAGAAGCTAGTATTATTCAAATCAGCTTGTAAATAAATGATTGTTGGTATTTTTTCAGAGTTGCTGGATGTCTGTATTGGTGCATGCTTTTCTAGTGATTACGAAATTGACAACTACACAAAACTTAGGCTGGTGCTGCTTGTGATGAAAAGTGGAAAGGACAATTGTCAGTTTGTGCGCCCACTTATGGAATCACTACCCTCGTTAGAACAATTTTTTTCTAACATTTCAAATGAGAAAAAAGTACATGATGTTGTTATTGACATTATAACTTTGTTACTGGAAACGGTATGAAATGATTTAATTTGATTTAAATGTTACTTTAATTTGTTGAGTAAATAATCACTGAGTTATTTTCAGCTATCTAGCGAGTATCGCTTGACAATGTGTCATTTTACCGAAAATGTTATGCCTACATTATTAAAGTTTTACGATCAAAATAAGGATCAAAAGAAAAAGGTTAGTATTTATCATATTATTTTATATCAATGGTAAGACGGTATAATGGAGGAGGGTTGATAAGAGGAATATTTCGTCCATCACACACTCAAAAAATTAGTTTTTGTTTCTAACTATTTTTAAATGCATTTGTGTAGTTGAAGGTATCCATTTACAATTCAGTGACATTTACGTGATTTAAGTTTAAAAACTTTCTGAATTCGGCCAGTGTTTCTCACTCCAAATTTAATTAAAGTAAATATAAAACATGTGTGCATGTATTTTTATTACATGATTCATTTATCTATTATATTCACATGTTTTTTTTTTGTTTCTCTTATTGCACCTGCCATCATGATTCTCTGCATTACCCAATGGTTGACTGGTAGAAAATGCCTTAGGCATTAAGTTCGCCTTTGTACTGTTATGTGCATGAAGTGTGAAATAAATAAAAGCCTTCCTTTATACACAGAATTCACTGTTTTACTTTTTGAATCTGACTGTGGCACTGCATCACCCACTGGGAAGACTCAGAAATGAAGAAGGGAGTCTCGCATACAACTGGGAGCTTTGGAACAAATACCTGAACAGCATTATGGAAATAATATGTACAGAAGTGAACTATTTGCAAAAGAATCGAAAGCAAAATGACAAACTTTTTCAACAATGCTCACATTTCCATAATTTAGCTGCATCAGTGCATTATCAGGTAAGGAAATATATATATTTTTTTGATGCACTGTTAAATTTTGATTGTTTTAATCCCGTGGAGGCTCGATCCACTATTGTTTTTTAAAGATAAAAATGAAGTACTCATTTCTAAAACCCGAATTAATTTACACATGTACGAAATTAATTTGTTAAGTTAATCAGCTGTGCGAGTCAATGACCTAGAGGTAGTTAGTACACATTTACGCAAAGACCGACAGCTACCTATAGGTCACTGACTCGCTCGATAGTGTTTCATGTTCGACCATTTTGGCCGTCGTTTTTTTAGATCTGCTCCAGCCTTTAGAGTAGAACATTATTTTATTAGCATTTATTAATTTAATTACAGATATTTAAATTATCGGAAAGAAGTGATGCACAGAATGTATCAAAAAGATTGAGATTGAGCATCAACAAGAACATCACATTTGCTGACCTTGTCAATGACTTGCAGCAAAATCATATCCCATGGTTAGTACAGAGTACTATGACTCATTGATACTATTATTTATTTTGTAACTAATGTAATCTTTATTGTGCCAAAATTAAAATTACAGTTGGAATTTAAAACAAATAGGGTGTCACAACAGGTGGTCTAATCACCAAAAGCGATTTTTTTACCAGACCTGTCTAGGCAGGGCAGAGTGGGCAAGTGTTTGGTTTCAAATATAATTAAATGATCACTACAATGCGATCCAAATGAGCATAGGATCACTGTCACGATTTACTGTCAAATCAAAGCAAGATATTATTAAAATTCAGTTTATTAACAAAAAAAAAAAAAATATATTTACGAACTGTGAACGAAAAAAGTTTAATCAGAATCCAGTTTCAATTTCTGCTCAAGGAGTTGTCAGCAAACTGCAGGGGCCCTTCAGGGTCGAAGCCTCCTGGAGCCTAGAGGGTGGTGGAAAACTGTTACCTCGACTCCAGGAATAAGGCAAGGAAGGTACGGGGTAGGTTTTTTAGTCAGTAAGAGTCTGACACTGGTCTCCCGCTCCGCCCAAGAGCGGGTTTCGTCATTGGATGATTTTCACCTACCATAAAAAAAAAAAAAAAAAAAAGTTTCAATTTCTGAGTTCTTCAATTTTGCAAAAATATCTTTAATTTTACGTGACATCACATCCTGTCAATCGATCCTATTCTTATTGGAACGTACTATGCGTTCCAAATAAGAATAGGATAGACTATATAGTATAATAGATTATAGATCGATAGATCGTAGAATAAAAAACTACGCAACGGATTTTGATGTGGATTTTTAAATAGATAGATTGATTCAAGGGGAAGGATTATAATGTATAATACATGCATAATATATTTAACATTGCTATTGCACCCGTGCGAAGCTGGGGTGGGTCGCTTGTAATATATAATTAATAAATTATTGTAAATGTAGATTTTGAAATAAGTACTTTCTAAGAATTTACACTTCGCTGGTTAAACTTGCCAATCATTTTCAACATTATTTATTTGATATTAATCTAATTTTAGGTTGGGAATTATACATATTTATGTAGAAAAGTATGCAGCCAGCATTTCATCTGACGATTACCTATCATTACTGAATAGTCTTCAAATTATACTCACAAATAACAGTACCAATGTTGAATGGATCATTTTTGAGCAGCTTGTTTGTTTGGTACTAGAAAAATCTCAGATTTTAATGAGTGAGAATGAAGAATTCAAAAACTCATCAATCTCATTGTGGAATTCATGTGTTAGGTAAGATCATAGTTAAATCAATATCATTTGAAAATTCGAAAAATTGTATTAAGTGATAATAATTATTTAACTGGGTTTCAGAAATTGCACATCTTCAAATGCGTCGCATAAAGCAGTACACACTATCCTGCAAAAGTTGTTAAAATTCGATGTATTGGAGTACCCACATGTTCATCATCTCATAAAATTGTATCTCGAGAAAGTTATGCCAGTCACCGACAGTAGTGTTCAAACTCTAAGCGATATCTTTCATAAATTCTACAGCAAATGCACCTTGGATGACTTCAGAATGAAATGCTTGGCGTGGCTTACGTCAAATGATGCTGAACCTCTGTACGTGGCTGAAGTATCTCAACTATTATTTAGAATAGTCTCTGATGAAAACATTGTTTTCCATTCCATCATTGCTCCTGAAGCTGAATTCGATAACTTACGTGACATATTACATAACTCAATAGAAAAGTGTATATTATTCAGTGAATTTGAAATACATAATTCAATAAAATCAACAGCACATGAAACTGTTTATGAACATGTAGGAGCAGTTTCTGAAATGGATGGCCGAGTGCAGGAATACTTCAAAAATAATTTAGTTGCAAATAGTTTAAAACCATTTCAAAAAAACGTGGAATTAATAGAGTGTATTAAATTGATTACTGTTGCCTTATTATATTTTGAAAAACTTGTAAAATATCATGTGAAATCTCAGGAAGTAATTGAGGACTTGGAGATATGTACTTTATTGAAAACGATGTTATCAAGCATGTGGGCAGCATTGACTCGTTTATTGGAGAGGAACAATGAAATACCAGCTAAAATTCACGCTCTTCAACTAGTTCGAATACTTTTGGTGACTGAATTTCATCCATTCCTCTCGCGTATGTTACGGGCTAGTATGGACGCTGATTTCTTTCATGCTATTAATAATATATTGAACACTGAAGTTCAGCCTGAAGATTTCGATGTGATCATCGAAGGAGACGAAGACGACACGAGTATTGATACTTTGAAACACAATTGTTTCTTGGTTCTTGCTGCATACTGCAGGAAGCCAGCAGAGTACCGAGAAGAAATACTGAAATTAATATTAGATGATGGTATCTATAGCTTTACTTCCGATATTCAGTGCATTTTTCAATGCATAGAGCTACTGATAGACCCAAATGTAGATGACCCACCTTTAGGTAATAATAATTTTATATTTGAATTCGGGACCGATATGTTGTCCAGGCTTTATCCATCTATCTATAATAAACTATTATTTGCAGGTTTGGTTTTCACACTGTTGCAGTGCATGTGCCGTAAATTATATAAAAATTCTAAAGTTTCTTTCGAGATACTCAAAATACTTTTAAAAATAATGGAACCTCTATGTAAGGATGACAGTGATATGAAGCAGAATTGTTTCATAATGATCAAGAGTTATTTGCAACTCTGCGAGGACATGTATTATCCGCCAAAAGTAGCATCTGTGATTTATGAATGTATCACTAAGATTATTTTAATGAATCAGAACCAAAACTCGAATATTGTGGAAGCCTTTGAAGATGCATTTATGAAGAAAGTGAAGGGCAATGTCCACAGCATTCGTCTTCATTGCTGTTATTTGATGAAGTTGGTGAACAATTATTCTGAAGATGACATTGAAGCATTTTCTATGAAGTTGCTGGATGTATTCCTGATTGATGTAAGTCTTAATTTTGGTATATATGTGTGTTACCATTTTGTTTCAATGCCATAGTCGGGCTTTTGAACAAACACCTATCAATCTATCCTTCTTCTTCTTATTTTTCCATAAAGTTTAAAAGTAAACATATGTGCCAGTGATAATTATGTATGTATGTGACCTTTATGCAGTCACTACAGTAACTAGAAACCGACTTACACATTATTTTTTTTAGGTATCAAACAGTAAGGAGTCGATACTAAAAGACGAGTCTGCCAACAGGACATCTACAGTGCTACATGCTTTCGTAGCACTCGCTCAAACGAAAAAATCATTTTTACTCAGCATCTTACTACAAGTCATTCATTTGCATAAACTCAAGTCATTGGATAACCGCATCGTTAAGAAAGTTTTAAACCTGATTATCAATTCTGTGGGCATTAAAGATCTCAACACATATTTGAATAACAATATCCTATCAATATTACACTTTTGGTTTGCTAAAAAACATGAAGTGGCGGATCTACCACTCGACTTATTTGGTTTTGACACCATGGACAGTTTTGTAGAGAAACACATGAAGTGGTTAATTGCAGGAGAAATGTTGTGGCGACAAGAAATATGGATGATTTGTGGAAATGTGCGTGACGGCTGCTTTTTGAAGCAAGTTGCAAAGAAACGAAAGATAGATATTGAAACGATACTTAAGGTATGTTGCTTAAATGTGATTTTATACTAATGAATAAATAATTATTAAAGAATCATTAAAATATTTTACAAATGAAAGGTAAAAAAATAAATATTTTTACGCGGCGCTTAAATGTATGACGTCAATCGACCCTTTTACCATTGTGATGTAATAAATAAAAACACTATCAAAAAATAAAAACCGTTTTACAACAAGCTACTCAGTAATTTATTGATTGATTTAAACAATGAATTACCTAGTTTAATTGATTTATTAGTGTTGGCATTTCTGGGTGTAATTTATCTATAATATGTATGTATTTAGAAATATATAAGTATGTTTATCAGTTGTCTAGTACCCATAACATAAGCTCTGCTTAGCTTGGGACTAGACGACGTTGTGTGATAGTTGTGGAATATATTATATTACCAAGAAACTTCTTTATTTTTCAGATGTGTTTTTCTAATATCATGGCCTTATGTTTGCCTTATATTGTCAGCGCAAAGTACAATATTACCTATCATGACCCCAGTAAACGAGAGGCATTCAGGAATTCTATGAAAAATGCTACTAAAATGTTTGAATTTATTACGTCGATGTTCGATAATGAAAATTGGAATAATCTGTTTGTGGAGAATTTTGGAGAACTACTGTTACTGACAGTTAAACATATGAGCGACCAGGAAGATGCCGAGCAATTGTTTCAAGTTAAACTGCCCCAACGGAATCAAGATTATCATTATCCAAAGGCGATTCTACGTGCTATTCTAGAATATTTTAAAGTGAGTGTATTATTGTATAGTATTAATACCTTTAAATTTTTTGTAATTTTTCCTTGTCCTAATGGAAAAGCCTAGTTGTTTTTTGTGTTATATGTTATCGCCAATCTAAACTTCTTTATATTCTTTGTCCCAGGATGTCACGGATGGAAACGTACTTCAATATCTATGTATAAACCAAACAGTGACAATATTCAAAATTTTGTTTGAACTCTGGAAAACTGTTACTCTAGAAAAGATATTTGAGTTGAAAATCCTGGCTCTTCACAGATATGTTACATTCATAAAACATATACCTTTAGGCCATCCTTCTGACGCATTTATGTGTAATTTTGTTTGCAACAGTTTTATTCAAGTTATCAAAAACTGTTGTGATAAAAAGGAAATTAAAGCATACATTGATGGCTTGAAACTGGTCTTGGATCATTTGTTGCCAGAAACTGCGAGACTCATGCGAAAGTCACTGCTAGAATTATTGCCAGTCCTAATTATCAAGAAGGAGTCGAGCTTCGAACGAGAGTGTACTACGTTTTTGAATGATTTAGTTGAGAATATGAAAGATTACTTGAGAGAAAGTGAAGATGTTGTCGATTTCATAAATTCTATGTCGCAAAGCGGTGATAATATGCACTGCTCCAACTTAAGTGTCTTCAAAGAAAAATTAAAAACTCATAAATTAAGCTTGAATCGTCCTAGGTATGTACTAACAGTTGGTTCATAGTGTACTATTGAAATTAAGGTCTATTTATGCTAATAACCACTTTTTTTTTTCTAGTCACGAGACGTTATTGAACATTCGGCAGTTTTTAAATAGTAATAAAGATCATATTCGCAGTTTGTATTGTGATTTGGATTCTAAAACGTTTTCTGAGGATTGTGGCACGAGTATCATACATCAGACTGTGCACTCACTTTGTAATATACTAAAATCGTCGTATGATGATAAGGTGTGTATACCATAAAATGGAAATTTTCGGACGGTCAGATTTCATTCTTATTGCTAAGGACAGAAGATTGATAACTGAATGACCACGAACTTTCGGAGAGTACTAGTACTGTGAAACAGTTTTGATACTTTTTTTTTCTTCATTTTGATTTATACTGTATAATTTTTAGACCATAGTAGAAGCATGCAACTGTTTATCGGAAATCAGTTCTTACGATTTAAAGACATTGGTCACTGTGTCACCTGCTGACACAGAAACTGTAAGGACCATCAACCCGACGCGGTACTTCATGCAAGTTGTTGGAAAAACTCTTTTGGACGTGTTCTTTGATGAAGATCCAAATGTGACAGATGAAATTGCTGAAACTATGAATGATCTTTTGAAGTTCCTTGATGTTAATGCTATTCCAGGTATGATTTTCTATTATAACAATTATCAAGAAAAATCATTAAATATTCGGTATAGTTAAATAAAAAAAATATTTCAGATTTGGAGGTAGTAGACAAAGAAATTTTAAAACCATTTGCATCATCAACTTCAATGAATCCTGATACCCTTACTGATAGTATGACGTTTGAAGAGTATTGCAATACGTGCCCTGAAGGAATATTCGTAAATGTTTTACTCACAAAAGATAATGCTGATTGGCTCAAAGAGGTCACATGTACTCTTCTGACATTCGTTCACTCATCAACTAACTATGTGACTAACTTGAGAAAAGTTTGCGCGTTTAAGGTAAGTAGATTTGTTTTTATCTTCATAACATCATCACCTTTTTGCATGTGAAACAAAAGAGTCGCTGTGCTCCGCGTTCAGGCTGTATGACTCGCTGCCCGAAATCTTGAGCAAGTGATGATGACGTCATAAAGTTAGTAGCCGCACGAAAGCTGCACTGACGTTCATCGGAGAGGGTGTAGAGGGTCACGAGTTGTATGAAAGATCCACTTTTTACCTATACATACTTTGAAACCGAACTTGAAGAAAAGCCTACGAATTCGCAAAACTCTCACGCAACACGACAGTTTATGTGGTGGGTGTGTGTCGCTACCCCGCCCTCGAGAGGGACAAGCAGGGAGCAGGGGTGAGACGAAAACGTACCCGCGCTTACGTCTCACCTGCAAGTTGACCACGAACCACGAACGATTGCATCACTGCTTACCATCAGATGGGATCGCAATCAAGCACTAGTTTATTGCAATTTAATGTGTGTGTCTGCTTGTGTATGAGGCGATTAGTGTTATTCGCAGTATCGAATTACATATCAATAAAAAAAAATCGAACGGTTGGGTTAGGTTAGGTTAGTTAGTTCTTAAAATTGTATCTAAAAGATTTTTCTGATATTTTCAGTCTCAAGTTTGTGGCCAGATACTACCAGCCCTTGTTGGATTATTACTACATAGTCTAACAGAGAGACACGTCAAAGCAATTGGTGCACATATCAACAAATTCTTTAATAACGTTTGGGAACAAAGCTTCGACGACAAATTGGAAAATAGCGGAGATAGTAACTTTAATTGTAGAACAGGTGGGATTGTGACCCATGGCTACAAGACTATCATTCAATATATGCTTAATATTGTAGATTTTGTTCGTATACAAAGAAATTATTATAAAATGAGGCAAGTAACACTCACGTTATCATACATGTTTATTTAAACTAGTAGAGTAGGTACTAAACTCATTAGTAGCTCGAATAAATATTATTGATCAAGTTTAATTAAATGATTAATATATAAATGTACTTCTTACTTTTGAAATATTTTAGGCCGGGTAATGCGATGAAAACATTGAATTATCTGGAGCTTGACTACGATAAGGTGGCGTGGGCGGCGACTGTGGTGGACCAGAACTGGGCAGCAGTGTACTACGGCGAGCTATGGGCACTATTCCAAAATGGCGGTATTTCTCCAAATTCACCAGAAGCTACCTCAAGCTTATCTGGTGGAGAGAATCTACAAAGAATTTTTAGAACGGTAATTGTTTCTTAGAAATCCTAACAGGATTTTTTGAAACCGTGTATTCCAAAAAGAAATCACAGAAATCTTTAAAGCGAAACAATGAAAAATCTAGTACATAATAGTCCTATGGCTAAATCGGCCGATCTGCATTTTTAATATTTTTCAATATATCATCATCATCTTCCTGCCCTGGTCCCGTTTTATTTGGGGTCGGCGCAATATGTTTTTTTCTTCCATTCTACCCTGTCACCCGTCACACTATCACTAACTCCACTTACTCGAAAACTGCCTCTTATCACACTCCTATTAGGTTCAATATAGCATGTTTATCACCCAAGTGTTTTTTTGAGTTTATCAACACAAGGGCTTTTTTATTCCCTCCTTATCGTCACGGTCAACGGTGATTTTTTGACGGTGACGACCCCCACAAAATTAGAAACTGACCAGAGCTGATTTGAATGCTATAACTATTATATTTCTACTGTATGCATCGATCACTGATAAATAACTAGATACACAATCCCATACAAAAGTTCGCTTCAAAACTGTCGCTAACTCTGTTTAGGTAATTAAAGGTGAACTAAACATATATCAATGTAAATTAAACTTTAACAACAAGTCATAGAGTTGTATTCACAAAGTTATGTACAAAACCTAAACATTTTTTACGACCCAAGTCCTTGATCGACAAAGATCATAACAAATTCAACCTTACTAACATGATACTAAGTCGTATTTACAAAGTGACAAATAAAAGTAATAAAATTTAATGACCAAGATTCGCCGCTAGGACAAAGAATGATTGGAGTCGAAATGTTTTGTGAGAAATATTTTGTTAGTTCATATTTTTTCTTAACTTAAATATTTTTTTAATTCTTTTCTAATTGGTTTTGCTAGAATATTTATTAGCAATGAAACTAATAAGGACAGTTATCGTTATTTGTTATTTCTTTTTCTTATGTCTAAATCTGATACATTTTGTTTGACCAAAAATTCGGATCTAAAGTAACATCATACATAATTAACATCATCATTTTAGCCGTAAGACGTCCACTGTTGGAGATAGGCCTCCCTCAAGCGTCGCCACAACGACCGGTCCTGTGCGTCTCGCATCCATCGGATGACATGATGGTGAATTTTCTTTGTGACACCCTTTTTAGTCACATATTTATCCGTTTCTAAAAAATGTTTCGAACATACTACTCGTCCTTGAGTCGGCTTGAAGAATTCTTCGGATCTTTGTCTTGCTATTATTGTTATCCATTTTGCACACTGCACTGGATTTCGTGGAAAGCTAAAAAATCAAAATAAAATTACAATTTCTTTTATCAATTATTTTTATGTCAAAATGAAATCCAGTAAATTTTACTATTACTTCAATAAATACAGTAAAGAAATATAATTAAACACAAAAAACAAATATTCTTTAATTAAAAAAAAGAAATTGAAACAACAGCGTCTCTACTGTACGGAACAGAATCAATCCATATAAACCGAACAACTTAAGTGGTCATACGAGAGTATGATTTATACGTTTAGAATAAGTGTCTTTATAATAGAGGTGCATTATAACACCGGTTTTTAAATACAATTTAATTTTTAAAAGGTTTTTACGGTGATTTCTTAATGAAATAACAATACAATGGTGACAATTATGTAATGATAATATTATTACTTACCGAAAATATGTAATTCCATCCTTTTTTAGCGTCCTTGAAGTGTGATTTTTGTAATTTTTAAACGAGCACAGAGGCATGTCTACCGTCAGAGCGTTCGAGTGCTACTAAGTAAAAAAGCGAGCCCACGGCGCGAGTGGGTGCGCTTTCGGTGAGGACACTTTTTTGCCGCTGATTGTGGATCTAGTTATTTATTAGTGATCGATGACTGTATGTTTGAGATACAATTAAACGTTTTTTCTTTCTTTTATTTATTTTACAAGTCGTAAGTGTATTGAAAAACGTCGTTTGACACACGTGCAGATTTGTCATTGCAGCCCTCGGCTCCATAACATTTCGAATTTCGCCTCGGTCGCAATGACAAACTTCCTGCATTTGTATCAAAATGTACTATTTTCTCACCAATGTGTGCTGAGCTTTTCCCATATAATTTGTAAATTTTGTGTTATATTAAACTCTTTTTTAACAGTGTTACGTGTCTATCGGAGAAATAGATGCTATCGAAGGCTGTGGCACCGAGCACTTGACGTTGGAGAATGAAAAGCGCAAACACTTGATAAACACTGGCCAGTTCACCGACGCGCTTCTGTTACACGACATAGCGCTGTCGTGCGGCGGCCAGCCCGACCAGGATCTCCACTACGGCGTCGTGAGGTCTCTGCACAAGTCTGGCATGCATCACTTAGCGCTCCAGTATATTAAGTCATTGCCGGACAATGACCAGTTGAATGACTACAAATATGAGTGTTTGGCGTTCTTAGGTTAGTGTTTCATACACATTATTTGGTTATAGTCAATAGTCGTAATCGTTTGTCTTGGTATGGTACCATGAAACGCATGTTACGAAAAGAGTTCAGAGTTTAAATGTAGATGGATGGAGAGGAAGAGGGAGGCCTAAGAAGAGATGGATGGATTGTGTGAGGAGTGATATGAAAGAAAAGGGAGTTAAAACATGTTGCGCCAACTCCAAGTAATATGGGATAAGGGTAGGATGATGAGTCAATAGTATCTATTTTTGCTCCTAATTATTATAATGGATACGAAAAAATATAGTTATTGTAATACTATCTATATTTCAGGTGACTGGAGCGTTTTCGTGGAAACACGTGAACTTGAAGAAAAGCAAAAACTAACAAATTGCAACCAAAACTCAGTGGTTAAAGCATTCCAATATTCTTGTTTGAAAAGTTGTTTAAATATCCAAACTACGCCAGAGTATGAAAATAAACTGCTCGTACCTCTGAACAAGGCGAAGCTTGCCGTGTCAAAATTATGCCACAATCTAAATATGGAGAACTGTCAGAACATTTATAAAGTTTTAGAAAAGCTTCATATATTTAACGACATAGAAGATTATTTCTCAGTGAGAACTGATCGTTGCCGAATGTCGGAGTTACTTCAGAGGTGGGACATTGAAAATCTGCCCGAGTTCAAAGACTTCAAGCATATTGAGGCATTGTCATCTCAGAGGGTGCTTATACTTGAGCATGCTGCGAAATCCCATAGCAATATGTTGAACGAAATTGTGTCTTTGCAGATACAATATGCAAGTAAGTTTATAAGCATATGTAAAATCATTATTTTGCCATCCAATTAATTCATACTTAACATTGTCATGACCAGTGGTATGTGCTTCTAATCAATTTTCTGATTCGCTGTATTTAGTCTTGGTTCGGTCTGCTCTATCGGAAATCGATTCGTTTTATTTTTTAAAACGCACCTGTATTTTTTTTATATTTTATAGAGATGGCGTTAAGTAACCGCAGAGTACAGATGGCTCAGCGCTTATTAGCTGTAGCAAAGAAATCTACGCAGTCCGAAGATGTGACTATGGTTGAGAGCGAAATAGCATGGGCTAAAGGGCACAAGGAAATAGCGCTGTCTTTGTTGCGGAACATTGTGACCAATCACGCGCTGGACGCGAAACTCGCAGCTAGTTCATTACGGTACATTTAAATGATAAACTGATTTTAGGATGAAATTATGTATTGCCCGAAACTGATAGCTGATCCACCCGCGGCGAACGATGCTATGCAACTACTAAAATGCTTACTTAAATGTGTGGTTTTATTCATACGCTGCGCGTCGATGTCAGCATAAAATTGATACAATTGATATTGTACGGGTTTGCTTGTACAGTTATACATACATGTATTTATTCATCTTGTATTGCCACGCTCTTCAAAGTGGTGTCAGCATACTAGGACTAATGCCCGCTAGGAAAAGGGGAGGAAAGGCGGAGGAAAACCGTATTCCTTTAACGCAAAGGGCAACTTGAAAACACAGGTGTAGCTATAGTCATTTAAAGACTGACACTCTCTCCCGTTCCAGTCGGATTATTGGGGTTTATGGCAGGAAATCATTCAGTGGAGAAGAACATTAAATGATTTTCCGCCGCTGTTCTAGCTTTAAGATTGCGTCATTACGCGTAAATAAACTGTTTTTCTTGCTTTCTTTCCATAAACCTCATGCAATTTTTTATACTTTAGTTTCATGAAATCTAAGTTCATATACGAGTGACCTCTTTGTCTATGAAACGGCCCTAAAAACCTACAGATGCAATGGAAATTTTCTTTTATGTACTTATTACATTTTTTTTTGTAAAATATGTGATTTTATCAATCTTTTAATCGTTATTTTTAGACGATATGCTCTGTGGATGGCCGACTCTAAACGCGATAATCCCCGTGAAATTATAAGTAAATATTTACAAAAAAGTCTTGCTGTACTGGGAACTGAGAATATGGATGTTAGACTGAAAATCTACCACGATATCGCGAAGTTTGCCGATGCAGAGTATAAACAGGTATGTCGACTTAAATACGTACTACACATTTATTATTCAAATTTAATATAGTATATAATAATCTATACTAATATAATAAAGAGGTAAAGTTTGTTTTTTTGTTTTTTTGTTTGTAGGGGGTAATCTCTGGAACTACTGGTCCGATTGGAAAAATTTAAGCAACAATAGAAAGCTGCTTTACTCCTGAGTGACATAGGCTATATTTTATGTACGCGGGCGAAGCTGCGGGCAAAAGCTAGTATAATATATTCCACTAGATACTGACACGAAACTTCGTTTAGTCCCAAGATAAGAAGAGCTTGTGTTATGGGTACTAGATAACTGATAAACATACTTACATATATATTTCTAAATACATACATATTATAAATAAATTACACCCAGAAACAGAATAATTAATTGAGCTCATCACACAAACATTTATCCTGGGTGGGAATCGAACCCATGACCTCCGGCATAGCAGTCAGGGCCACTAACCACTAGACCAACAGGCTAGTCTCTTGGTAGAAGTGGTAGTCAGTATTAGGAACCTCTGGCTACCGGTGCTCCGTCGCCATTCGCCCATTCCAGAACCTTTCAGCTCCATCGATCATCTGATCTACTTGCAATGTGCCCTGCCCACTTCCACTTAAGTTTGGCGATTGAAGGAGGTCGTTTTTGGAGGTTCACTTACTTATCAAATATTTTATTTATAGGTAGTGTCGTACATGAATTCATCGGTGTACGAGAACAGAGTCAAGTGTTTAGAAAATATGAAAGGGACAGCTTCGTCACTCAGCAACAAGTCTACTATGTCGTTGACAAAGTAAGTTCTTTATCTATATATATATATATAAAAGGAAGTCGTGTTAGTTACACTTTTTATAACTCAAGAACGGCAGAACCGATTTGGCTGAAAATTGGTAGGCAGCTAAGAACTAGGAGAAGGACATAGGAGTATACTAAAAATAAAAAAATAAAAACTGCTCATTTGTTCCCAAATAAAACAAAAACTGATCACTGTCGGAATAAAATTTGCCGTGTCAGCTAGTTATCAATAATAAACATCTCGACCGAGCTTTGTTCACGCTGGCCAATCTCAATGGAGATTAGCAAGTTACGCAGGGAGTATTAAAATTCTCAAGTGTGTTCGCAAACACAGGTGCACTCGTTTTACTGCATAGTCACCTGGGAGGGCAACTAGCATGACCAGGAAGAGAGCAGGGGTTGGTCCAATTTACGTGCAAAGTGTACCCGAATTTTACGTGCTTTCTGTGGATATCACACCACTAACACCCAAACTTCGGG
Source organism: Mythimna loreyi (assembly GCA_029852875.1). Lineage (NCBI taxonomy): Eukaryota > Metazoa > Arthropoda > Insecta > Lepidoptera > Noctuidae > Mythimna > Mythimna loreyi. The sequence goes on from CM056786.1 coordinate 11,399,054, forward strand.
CAGCTACTGATTAATTTCTAATTGAAAAAAAAAAAAACACTTTTGCCCGACTTGAGAATTGAACTAGAAACCCTTGGCTCAGTAGAAGCGACTGCCACAAGACCAATGACCCAGTTATCTCTAAACAGTAAGTAATATACCAATATGGCAATATTTATTGTCTTTATGTTTGAAAAAGGTAATATTTGAAAGAATTGATTTGAAACAGCTTTCAAATCAATTCTTTCAAATATTACCTTACCGCATAAAAAGCCGTTCAGTAGTTCGAATTCAGCAATTCGAACTACTGAACGGCTTTTTATGCGGTTTTAACCAATAGAAAGACAAAGTGATATAAATTTATGAGGAAGGTGTTTGTGAATAATATTACGTATGTTTTTTAGAGATGTAAAGAAAAAGCGAAATTATCAATCATTCGTAATCATCATCAACAGCCTTTTTAATGTTCCCACTGCAGGGACACAGGCCTCCTCTCTAAGATAGGGGAATGGGCCGTAATCCACCACGCGGGCCCAGTGCGGGTTGGTGGATGTCACATGTCTTCGAATTTTTGGTTCTAGGACATGCCGGTTTCCTCACGATGTTTTCCTTCACCGTTTTGAGAGCAGTGGTGATGAAATAAATTACACAAAGTAATGCCTGGCTGGGTTTGAACCCGCGACCTACAGCACGTAAGTTAGGGCCTTTACCACTCGGCCACCACTGCTCTCAAAAATCATTCGTAAAGCTAGACGAATCTGCAAGAAAAGAGCACAAGAAAAAAGCTGGGAAGAATCGTTAGTAAAACTTTGTATGTTGACTTTTTTTTTTCATTGTTAAATAATTTATTATTCATTTTAGAGAGGAGAGAAAAGCTTTAGCCACAAACAGAAAATTTAAAGAGCTCGATGAAGCTGAAATTGCACACTCAAAAGTGGAGAAAACCAACTTTTTACACTTAGCTATGAGGTATGAGACAATCATTAGACATGGTGATTAGCTGTATATGCTACGTTTCACGACGAAAGACAATCTTATGTTGCTTTATATTCATAAATATAATCTATACCTATTATATATTTAATCGAATAGCTCATAATTGTTAGATGTTTTCATTTACAGATATTATTTGCTATCATTAAAACAGTGTGACGAGAACAACTTGTCGGTATTCCGAGTGATATCTTTGTGGCTAGCTAACCAGGACTTCGAGTTCCATGATGGAGAGGAATCCTTCGAGGAACTGCTCAGTATGATACCTTCTTGGAAGTTCGTAACAGTGTTACCCCAGCTTGCACCGCGACTAACCGATGAAGATACGGCGTTTATTAAAAATTTAAAGAAAATAATAAGTGAGTAAATATGTACTTTTTTATTACTGGCTAAAATTTTGACTTACAATTAGTATTTTAGGAGTGGTACTTATAAACCTCACAAAACAAAACAACAACACGAAACAAAACAAAAAACAACAACACAAAAACAATACAAAACAAACAACAACACAAAACAAAATAACAAAAGAAAATTATAATACAGCTAGTAAGAAAAAAATACAAAGTTTATATATTCCTAATATTAAAAAATCTTCAGAACGGTGTGCAATCGACCATCCCCATCACACTCTACCAATCTTGTTTGGACTGAAGAACTCGGATAAAGACAGCGTGATCTTAAACGCAAGCGGGCGAAGCGGAGCGAGCGGTCGGAGCGGAGCGAGCGCTCGTGGGCGCGAACAACAACCGCGCGTTGTGGCTGCGCAAGCGCTTGTGAGTGAACTGCGCGGACATAGCGAACAACTCACTGCTATTGTTACGCAAATGGAGAAGATGTGTGATGGTAAGACCAGCTTTTGATAACCTTCGCGCCTCAAAGAGTTGTCAGCAAATGGAGAGGCCCAACTGCAGGGTTGAAGCCTACTGGGGCCCCGGTCCGGTTTCTGAAAGGAAGGTCAGACCTTGGTATGAAGGCTAAGAAGGAATGGGGCGGGTTGTTTAGTTAGTGAGAGTCTGACACTGTTTCCACCTCCGCCCAAGGACGGGATTCGTCATTAGATGATTTTTCACACTATAAAAAAAAAGCTTTTTCAATACACTTACTCGAAAACTGCCTCTTATCGCACTCCTATTAGGTTCAATATAGCATGTTTATCACCCAAGTGCTTTTTTGAGTTTATCACAACAAGGGCTTTTTTATTCCTTCCTTATCGTCACGGTCACGGGTGATTATTTTGTTTTACTTAGTTTATCGAATCGGGCGCGAGGCGTCCCCCTGAGTCGCTGGACGACCCCACGAAATTAGAAATTGACCAGAGCAGATTTGATTGCTATACTTATATATTTCTTAAATTTCTACTGTATGTTTGAGATACGATTAAAAATTTTTTCTTTCTTTCTTTATTTCACAATTTGTAAGTGTATTGAAAAACGTCGTTTGACACACGTGCAGATTTGTCATTGCAGCCCTCGGCTCCATAACACACTCGCCTACGGCTCGTGCGAATTTCGCCTCGGTCGCAATGACAAACTTCCAGCACTTGTATCAAAATGTACTATTGTTAACTAGGCAACGCGGATTTTAATGGTTGGTCGTTTGTACCGCGTGCATCAAAGGACTGGAGCAATTTGTCTGCAGCGGTTTTCAAGTCCGATTATAATTTATGTGTGTTCAATGCTTGAGTGAATATGCCCTTAATAAACTTGTACGCCTCATCATCAACGATTGCATTATTGCTTACTATCAGATGGGATAGCAATCAAGCGCTAGTTTATTATCAATTAATTTATCCTCAATTAATCTTATAGTGCAACAAAACGGACGGAATGCATGTTTAGGGATATTTATTTTAGACATTATTTTAAAGTCCTGATGGTGCCTGATGTTTGAGTCCTATCTTGTTCCTGATGGCTACAATCCGGGAATTTTGAAAGAGTGAATAGGTTACTTCTAGACTTCAAGGTCGACCGCATCGTCGCTTTCCATCAGGTGAGATAGCGGTCAAGCGCGAATCAATAAAAAAAAGTAATGTTAAAATTTGTTTGAAGGAAAAACTGCATTGCATTGTACTCTACCAGGATCCTGTATTCTGTTAAACTTAATGTAAAACGTTTAGTTCCGGAAATTGGTCGTAACTTAGAGCTTTATATTACTTGAAGCAACTTAAAAAGCAAACAAAAATATGTTTCAGCCATCATAAGTTTCGCCAACTTCGAGCCGCCGGCCGCTACTAAGAACATTAGAAGACAGAAGATACCTGATGCGGAGAATATCCACAAGATTCGAAACCTAAGAGCAGTTCCTGTGCCCACAGTCACTCTGCCCATAAAGAAAGACTGCAACTATGCGAGCATAAACAGTGAGGGACTACTTACTAGAGGGTACTTTAAAAGGGTTGCGGTACCCCCGCCCCCCTTTTAAAGTACCGCTACCTACCCTAGTGAAGGTTTCATAAATTAACCGCGATAAGATAGTACACTTAATATATGTATCGACCTTTACCGAAACAGCTTAACCGATTTTTTTTTATTTGTAATTGATAGGTTATAGGCAAATTTTATTCTTCTACCCCCGCCTCCAAATTTTTCGTTGATATTTTATAGAGCTCATCAACATTTGTCTGGTCAGCTAGTACTTGAATCATATCTAAATAATGCAAGCGGGGAGAATGGTGGTTTATCACTCTTCACTCTTAATAAAGCCATTATTAAAGTTAAATTTCCAGCCCCGACCGTGACAATTTTCTCGCTGGATGGCTCAAAGTCAAGTTTACTTTTAGTTTAATTTAGTATCAAATCTAAGAAAATTAATCAAATCACACAGGGCACTTATAAAAACGGTAGCTTCAGCCGTTAAAAAAAAAATGCTGCCCTGTGTGATTAGATTTCAGGATTCCAAATGGTGGTTTCCTATAGAATAAATAATCAAGGAATTGGAACATAAAATACCTTTGGCCCTGATAAGGTTCAACTATTAATCTTTTTTATATCGCATTATCCTAAAACTACTTTAAATTATTAGCTCTACAGTCTTTCGACTCGCACTTCGAACTGGTCGGAGGAGTGACCTGCCCAAAGAAGATAAATTGCACAGATTCTTCTGGAAAAGTCAACGTATTGTTAATAAAGGTAAATATTACTAATAAACTTACAATTAGTTTTTAATAAGCTTATTTGTACTATTTATTAAATTTTTACATACTTCAAAAATAAAAAAAGTAACATAACGTGTAAAAAAACAAAAACAGGATCTAAGTTGCTGGTGGTCAGGGTTCCAGAGAAAGGAATTTCTTTACCAGCGGAAAAGTACCGCTTGAATCAAGCTACCCAGCCGCCTAAGGCGAGCTTCCTAGAGACTGAGAATGCGTAAAGCAGACGCCCGCGACGAACATCCATCGTGTGACAATGCGCGTGTGTGTTCACCCCGTCCCGCTAGCGATACTGCGTAGGTAATAAACCGTAATTATTACCTACGCACTATCGCTAGTTTAACTTTAACAGTGTGCATGTAGTCGTAGCTAGTGATGGTTAATATAGCGTATAGCGCCAAAAAATAGCTTCTGCTATTTCCAATCTGTTTACGTGTTATAATATAGCGTATCACTCAATAGCGCGGCAAAACGGGATAGCAACATAGCATGTTAGCGCCGTGTATAGAAAATTATTTTATAACGTCTCGCTCAACTAAACACCGGTCACAGCGGGGCCAATAGGCCAAGGGATAGCAACATAGCCGGCGCGAAAGCACGGTCTCCGTCTGTAGAGACTCGGGTGAACTCGGCTGCAATCGGTTCGTGTCGCGTTTTCGCGATGCAGTACAAATGTGATAACCCGTTAGGTTTAAGTAGGCACAAAGCGCAATACGAATCTTGTTCAACGAGGTGTTAACTTAATTCGGACGGTGTTGTCTCATGTTTGTCAACATAAAATATGCGCTCGGTCTTCTCTCGAATCGCGATATTTATTAATACTTTTTAAAAGTTTTGGTGTGTTTTTGTAATTAAATTATGTAAAATAATCTCTGTAAATATTCTTAGAATGTCGTGCAATCGTAACGTATAAATATTGAGTGTTAGCGTTTAAGAACTGTGAAAGTCGTAGGTTTAAGTAGTCATTGCGAATGTGTGACACTAATTTGTTAAACGCTGTGTGGATAATAAGACTAAGTGTGTTTTATTAACTAATAGTGAAATAAAAATGCCTCGCGGTAGTGATTTACCTATCTGGAACTTTTTTGAGAAGTCCTCTGAAGGTGACAAAACTGCAGTATGTAATCATTGTCGCCGAGAATTATCATTTAAATCATCGTTAACTAATTTGAAAACTCATTTAAAAGAAAGTAACATTTCAGCATACAATGTTTTTTTTAAATTCCGCCAAAAACTGCATCGGTACCTGAATTGTCGCTGAGCGTCGCCGTATAAAATTATAACATCATGCTATAAAAATAGCATATAAAATACATTCCATTAAAATATATTTAATAGTCTATAGCACGTACATAGCATATAGCAGATTTGACCATCACTAAGTTCAGATGACGGCTGAGTTTTGTTATAGCATGCTATAAAAATAGAAGATAAAAATCTAACGATACCTCATACATCAAAATCCATCAAGCCGTTTAGGCTACAGGAGGTCACAAAGGAAAAGACATACATACATACTTACATACACTCGAAAAACATTACCTTCCTTCTTTGGCAGTCGGGTAAAAAAAATGGTTGCCTGTAAAGTCGGTTTTACGGGCGAAGATTTTACGTGACAACGTCTTTTTCTCGGTAGAATATTTATTGCGCCGATTCAATGCGCCTAATTCTCTAGTGCTGCGCGCGCGGCAGACCGATCATAGTTGAGTGGGAGAGAGACGCAAGGCATTCGGCGGGCCTCTCTCTCGTTCGGTGACTCATCGTAACGTTACCGAGCGTTACACTTTTTCATAAGTGACTCCCAGCCGCAACCTAATTTAAGACGTTGTCACGTCAAAATAGCGTGCTAAAAAAATATATTGAATAGTCGATAGCATGTTCATAGCTTATAGCAGATTTGAACATCACTAGTCGTAGCGGTTGAGAAATTAGTATATGTAACAAAACGGGCGCGTAAGCCAGCTCCTCGCGATAGATGCCTGCTTGGGCGTTCGACGCAGTTCCGGGCCTAACGTGTTAGTCGAGTCTCGTAGCTATTTAGCTGACACGATTATTGATACTATGATCGAGTCCTCGTTTTTGTAAAAAAATTTATGATGATAAATATTTCTGTTCTTCTAGGGTGGGGATGATTTGAAACAAGATGCTGTTATGCAGCAAGTATTTAGTATAGTGAATACCTTGCTGGAGAAAAATCCAGTGACCAATAAGAACAAACTGCTAATTAGAACTTACAAGGTAAGTTTCTTAATATAAAGGCTCGCTATTTTGTTCTTAATTTTGCCAATATTTGAGCAGAAGTGTGAGTTATACACAGGAACTATACCTTTTAATGTTTGCTACATATTTGTATTTACTGTATAAACAGGTCGTCCCAATGTCTCGGCTATCTGGGGTGCTGGAATGGTGTGAGGGCACTATTCCAATGGGCTTATATCTGGTCGGACAAGACAACCAGGGTGCCCATGGCCGCTATCGTCCTCAGGTATAATATAAATTTGATTTTATTATTCCAGGAACTCTCACAGATTTCTAGAATTTGTATCATTCAAAGGACTATTATTAGTTATTTACATTCATAATTGGGGACTTGACTGATTTTTTTAAAATTGTTTATTTGATACAAATCTTTATTGTATGGATCAAAAAGCAATATTATTCAAAATCACAAATGCAAAAGTTATTTTCAAATTCGTTCAATATTTGTTAATCAAATTAAAAACTTTTCAAAAAACAGTGTGAGGGTGCATGTACTGAAAGTTATGTGTGCTCAAAAGAGGTAGTGAGATGTTCCCACCACGCCCCTACCCTTCCCTAAACCAATATTTATAATGCCAGATGCTGCTTCATTTTGAAGCTGTTTTCAGAAAGAAAAAAGGATTTCTTTTTAGCGTTAATTATGATTTACATATAAAATATTGTATAAAAATAAACACAGGCAACCAAATATGGCGGTAAAACTTGGCGGTTAGGAGTTATAATGCTCACGACACTCGTGACTAAGTTATAACCGTCACATGGGCAATTTCCAAGGTTAAGGAACGCTTACTGAGATCGGTATTTGGTTGGGTGACCATCAACATATCGAGATTTTTCCTTCACTCGGAAATTCGTTGGTCCCGCCGCTGTCACATATAGATCTTTGACAGTCTTTACGGATAGAAGCCAAGAAATCTGACTTCAGTATTGCCAAGGGGTATCGTATTACTTTACAAGCAGAATATTGGCACTTGTTAATACACATATCGATGGCGAAGTGCCAACAACTTGTAACTGTCGAAGTCAAAATGTTGCAGAAACTGAAATAAACTTTAAATTTCATACGAAGTAAAAAATGTAATTAGATTATTTATTGAGGATAATAATAACTTCTATTTTAATGATTACACAGCATTAGCATATTTTATGATAGTCTAGTGGTGTCCCAAAAAAAAAAATCGTTATACCTACCCTACCCTATTAATTTTAAGTTCCTATTGTTATTTTATTGTGGTGTGCAATAAAGAATACCTATCTATCTAATGCTATAAACTGACACAAAATCGACATGAAACTCTTAACTAAACGATAGGAGGTGTTTCTACAATTTGATTTGACGCAACTGCAACTAAATATCCGCTTCGGAGATTTCACTAAAACGTGCGGAAACCCTCATTTACAAAGTGCCAAAAAACTATTTTTTACCTCATATCGGTGAAAAATATTTTTTTGGGATCGAATTGCGGCAAATATCTTCGTTACTTATTAAGACAATATAGTGTTAATATTACACATCGTTTACAGGATATTTCGTGTATTGCCGCCCGTAAGAAAATGATCGAATGCAGCAATGATGGCCATGAGGTCAAGTTTAATGTTTTTAACAAAATAATGAAAGAATTCAAACCTGTATTTCATTATTTCTTTACTGAACATTACCTTGATCCGGTCACATGGTATGAGAGAAGATTGGCGTATACGAAGAGGTAAGAACTTGCTTGAAGAAAAATCTTGTTATGATACATCACTCTGTTAATATCTTTATTAGCACATTTTGGTTTTACCTGCCAAGCAAATGTTCGTTTTGCTTGTCTTTCAATAAAGTTGAAAATAAAGAGTAAATAGGTTACTTCTAGGTAAGCGCGCTCCATCGTCGACCGCATCGTCGCTTTCCATCAGGTGAGATAGCGGTCAAGCGTGAACTTATAATCAATAAAAAATAAATCACCTTGCTTGCTACCAAGTCTGCGATGATTTGTATTCTCGCATAAGCTCTGTGACCGCCCGCTTCGGATTGTTCCAACAACTGCTTTCGCGTTCTATTCACCAAGGTTGTGTGTTTGACGAGTGAGTAGGTCAGCAACTCCCAACTCGTTTAGCTCTTCAATCCCAATAGATGGTAGAAGAGCTGGTGATATTGTGGTGAATAAATGCGAGAGTGATTGTCGGATATATACGGTTATCGGCCCGACATGGCGGTTAAAGGGCTAATGAAAGTTTACTTATTTTTCTTCTCTCTCTTTCAACGGATGCAACATTATTTATGACTTTTACTTGTGAAAACTGCATTGCACTGAACATTGCTACAACTACGCATCAACAAAAATATCTACTAAAATTGAAGTGAACATTGGTAATAATTCATCTTTTAAAAATCAACAATCGGGTATTTTTTTCAGTGTGGCAACCTCATCTATGGTTGGTTACATATTGGGACTAGGCGACCGACACGTGTACAATATTCTAATTGACAAGAGGACGGCTGAAGTAGTTCACATAGATCTAGGTAATAAAATACATATTTAAAACATATTGCATTATATTTCTAAATTTATTTATTAACTAGCTTTTGTCAGCGGCTTCGCCCGCGTACATAAAATATAGCCTATGTCACTCAGGAGTAAAGCAGCTTTTTTATTTTTACTATTTTTTTTCCAATCGGACCAGTAGTACCTCTTACAAACAAAAAAACAAACTTCTTACTCTTTTCCTGTTTTTCATAAATTGTTACAAATTATTCCGCAGGTATTGCCTTTGATCAAGGCAAGACATTGCCCACTCCAGAAACAGTGCCATTCCGTTTGACGCGAGACATCATAGCTGGGTTTGGCTCCAGTGGCACTGAAGGAATATTTAGAGGGTAATCATTATTTAACACTTAAAATAAATATCATATATATATATAAACTTCTCATCAAAAAAATCGAAACACTTCCGTTTTCATTGTTTCTGTCCGAATTTAACACAAAAAAGAATTCATACGATGAAAAAAAATACATATATTATAGCTGGCAGTTTGGCCATTACAGTAATAAGCGAAAATTCTAAATTCAAAATTAGAATTTCATTTGTTTATCTTATAAACGAAATGAATCACTGTTTTGAGACAAATGTGTGTTTAGGGTTGGAGTACATTTAGCGTTTAAAAACTAAAAATTGGCGCCTATCCTTAAACTTTTTGTTTTTTATTTCAATACTGTGACTTTGGGACGTCTGAAAAAAGGTTTTTTTTCTAAAACGTATGGATACTTCGCCCACAGAAGCCGCCCAAGTTGTGGCATTGCTGGATTCTGGCCTTAGTCAGCGTGTTGTGGCTGCAAGACTGCATCTAAGCCCGTCATCTGTTCATAGAGTCTATAAACGTTATCGGGAGACTGGTTTGTTCACGCGCCGTTCAGGATCTGGCAGGAATCGGGTCACTTCTGAGCGAGATGATCGATTTATTGTAACAACTTCTTTAAGAAATCGACGCCTTAACGCTTTTCAACTGCAGCAGCGGCTTCGTGTTGTACGAAGGGTGGCTGTAAGTGACTCTACAATTAGAAGAAGGTTGAAGGATCGTGGACTGGTACCGCATAAGCCAGCAAATGGGCCGAAATTAACTGCAGACCATCGAAGAGCGCGCCTTAACTTTGCACGTGAGCACCTAAATTGGTCATACCTACAGTGGAGCAAAGTTCTCTTTTCTGATGAGTGTAAAATTATGCTGTATGGTAACGACGGAAGGAACAAGGTCTACAGAAGAGACGGAGAACGCTATGCACAATGCTGCATTGAAGAAAAGGTCAGCTATGGTGGCGGTTCGTGGACGGTTTGGGGAGGAATCAGCGCCGACGGTAAGACAGAGCTTGCTTTCGTGTCTGGGCCACGTCTGCCTGCACTAAACTGTCATCGGTACGTCGAAGAGTGTCTCGAGCCTCATGTGATGCCCTATGCACATTTTATTGGCAACGGCTTCATATTCATGCACGACAATGCTAGGGCTCACACCGCGGGCGTCGTACGAGATTATCTTAACGAAGTCGATATCTCTATTATGGAATGGCCAGCAAGAAGCCCGGACATGAATCCCATTGAACATCTATGGGATGAATTAAAGAGACGAATTCGAGCAAGAGATCCTGCCCCAGAAACACTTAGCCAGCTGCAAGATGCAATCCAAGAGGAATGGGACAATATACCACAGCATGTGATCGTGACTCTCATCCGATCGATGAAGAACCGTATGGAAGCAGTAATTAGAGCTCGGGGAGGGAATACAAGTTATTAAATAAACGTTTTTTAGCTTTTTTTTTTCATTTACGTGTGTTGTTTTATCCATTTCCTTTATACTCCATACGGAATAAAAATGACTCATTTAACAAAATACGAAACCTATGAAAAATTCATTTAAATTTAGAACATTAACATTAAGGGCGGCTTGCACGACTCGCTCTTAAAACTAGATTTTGTTAAAGTCGCATTAGTCATTAAGCTCGATTTAACCTAAACTGTATTAGTGGCGTCTTGCTAGTGTTGAAATCTACTCGACTTAACTAAACCTAGCTTAACACGTTTCATTCTTTTTGTTCATTCATTTGCGTTCCATTTTTCATAATTGTGCTAGATATTTTACAACTTTTTTGGAGGTATGGAACGTTTCAAATATAAAAAACCAAGGATTTTATATAGGAGTGACTGGAAAGCTTACGACAACCTCGAAAAAGTTCTGAAAATTAAAGTTAAAAAATGGTTTTTTTATCTCGTTCATATAGTGTGGCCAACAAGTGCGCTAAACAAGTTCGAGATGTTTTTGATGTAGATATTATAAAGATATATATCGATATAGATAGATATCCATTTAATAACGCAATGGTATTCGCACCGTAGTGCATGCTGTAAAATTCTGAGCTGTGTCCTAAAGAAGTTAAATATGTTATTACTGTTATTAGTACAATAATTACATAGACTTGACGTTCAGCCTTTTTAATATTCCCACTGCCGGAACACAGAGCTCCTCTCTAAGAGAAGGAATGGGCCATAATACACCATTCGGGCCAAGTGCGGATTTGTGATTGTTTTTCCTTCACCGTTTTGAGAGCAGTAGTGACGAAAAATTAAAAGTAATGAGAAAATCATAATTTAAAGGAAGGGTTAAGAAATGGGGTAGCGAGCTAAGACGGGGACCGGATGATATTTAGCAGAAGTTTGTAGTGTCGCAAAAAGTTTGGTTAATAGTGCGCACGTTGTAACTTTACAAGTATTGGCAAAAATTGGCCTAAATGTGGAAAAAAAAAGTTTTTAAACACAGAGAGTTCTTGAGTGTGACAAACTCTTACAAACTGTTAAACTTTTCCGCCTTTGTTAACTGACTTTGACTACACTCCATGATAGCGTGCTGTTTGCTGATAAAGAGTTTGCAATATTGCTTCGTCATCAATCCAGACTATCCGTAGGATAAAGATATAAGATCCTTGACGCAAACTGACGTTTGCTATTGTTTATGTCATCAGACACTCACTAAATCTAGAATTAGCAATTTAAACCGCCTACCACGTCGGTTTAAATTTGACATTTCTTTAAGTCTAGCTTTACGCTAAACCGATGTCGTGCAATGCGTTAGGTTCGATTTAAGCTTAAGTCGAGTTTAAATCACACTAAATCTAGATTTAACTGAGATGTGCAAGCCGCCCTAAGATTTGATAAGCTCATATTACTCACTATTAAACGACATTTAACATTTATTCCTAAATGTACACATTTTTCTGATAATCCTGACAAAACGTAAACTTGCAAGGTGTTTCGATTTTTTTTGATGAGAAGTGTATATATCATAGGATTTGGACACTACTAAGTAAAATCCAAGATATTCACTCTAATTGCTTAAGGTTTTTTGCAAATATTTTTTTAGCAAATACCGCATAGATAAATATCTGCAGGAGAACCAAGGTATCCAAAGAATCGCCAAATTTAAGTGGCAATGGGCAGGGCGGGCATATTGCTCGCAGAACTGATGGCCGTTGAGGCCGAAAGGTTCTGGAGTGGTGACCGCGTCCCGAAAGACGCAGTGTTGGAAGGCCTCCTACAAGATGGACGGATGACCTGGCAAGGGTTGCGGGAATACTATGGATGCGAGATGCACAGGAACACTCATTGTGTGATACTGTGGGGAGGCCTATGTCCAACAGTGGATGTCTTTCGGCTGAAATGATGATGATAATATCAGTTTAAATAAGATCAGGGGCGTAGCTACCGCCGTATCTGCTGTATTAATGACGGGGCCACTGTAAACGCAACATGTTGTACATGACCGTCTCGTATACGGTGCTCCCATAAGACTTGATACGAGGCCCATGTGGGACTAGCTCCGCCACTGCATAAGATTGTTTCATAAATTGCAGATGCTGTGAAAAGACAATGCAGCTTCTCCGTGACAATCAAGAGACATTGCTGACAATATTGGAAGTATTACTGTGTGATCCTCTGTACTCTTGGTCAGTAAAAACTGCGCAACAGAATGCTCCTACTTCAAGCAGAAATACTAGTGTAGTCTGTAAGTATTCATGTAATCATTTCTTTCATTACTATTTTATTTAGCATCTCATTTGGCTAGTGGGCCCAAATCCAAGCACAATTGATGAGCAACATTTTTTAAGGTTGGTCCTCGGATGGAGGGCAGTATTATTTTGCATAAAGATATTCTTAGATGAATTAAGAAGAAAAGAAAAGGAGAAACGTAATCGTATGACGTTTGTGCCACTGGTTTATGGTGGAAATCCCACCCATACGTACAAAACTTTTTGGGAACGTATTAGTTATGCGTACAGCTAGGTAGTGGAAATCCCTGCCGAAGTATGTGTTTCTTGATAGCTATAACTTAAGGGTCTTGAAGTCTAGAGTGAATAGGTTATTTATAGGCAAGCATGCTCCATCATCGGCCACGTCATCGCTTATTACCAAGTGAGGTAGTGGTCAGACATGGGTTTTTGCACAACAAAAAAAAGAAGAAATAAAGAAACGTCGAAATCCAGACACATACCTTTTCCTATCGACTTGTATTCATTTTTTTTAGGTTTTTTATGTGAAATAAGTTTCGAGTAGCAATAGTAAGGATCATAAAATATCTGTCTTTTATGTTATCAGGTGATACCGACACTCCCAGCGGCCTAGCCAAGCGTGCGCTGCTGGTAGTGACGAGCAAGCTAAGCGGCACAGAAGACGGCGTGGCCGGTGGGGTTGCAGTCGCCGGCCAAGTCGCGCGACTGTTACACGTTGCCACCGACCCCTTCAACCTGTGCCGGCTTTTTAACGGCTGGCAGCCCTATTTATAAACACCGCCTTTTAAAAAGTTCAAAACTCAGTTTATCCTAAGACTATAATTATAATTAATGATAAGAATATTTTTTTAACCGTGATTTGATTCTAATGTGCATGTTATAATAATTTGAACAAATAAATCATTATTTTATAATTCTTGTAAGTTTTATTTTGATTTCTTGATGTTGCTCCTGGCTACTAAACTGTTCAAATATTACAAAAAGGATCTCTATTACTGGCGCTGCACTGTATGACCCACACAGCGTGAGCACATGTCTACGGTGTGGCGCCGGCGATGTGTAATACAGCAACCATCGTTATTTTTTTGATATGGACCGTAAAAGACTTATCCTTTATTATGTTTGCCTTTATTGTGCTTGTCGTCGAACGACTGAAACATATTTCGGTAAACATCTTTCCATCCCCCAGTTTTTGTACCGTGTCGATCACCAGTGCAGGCTTCGTGCCGTAGCACGGTAGCCGGTGACTGTGGACATGTGTCCACGCCCGTACCAGCCCGTAGCCAGTATACTATGGTAGTCTTTGGCCCGTACTCTCCCAGCTCAAATATTATTTTTTGTAAGTATAGCTTACAAATAATCAACATTTAAATATTTCCAATGCAGAGTCGCAAACGTGTAAGTAGTTTGTGAGAGAGAATTTGAATAAATCCGCCACGCAGGTTTACACCTATTTTCGCTGCGCGCTGTTGAGACAGCTCGTAAATTAGCATCCCAGAATTGAAATTCAGCATGCAGGTTTCTGCTCGAAGCGAGGTAGATGAAGATAGACTTCTTACAAAGTACAAACGGCACTACTGCGGCTGTAAAGGAATTTGGTATCAACGCGCAACATATCCGCCAGTGGCGCTCTCTGGTGAGCACAATCAAAGTAGCTCGTATTGATCCAACAGTACAACAGCTTGCGAAAGTTTACCGATCGATGAGAGTTTAAAAATGTGACCTCTGTAATTACAAAAACAACGGCTTTTTCTCGGTAGAATATTTATTGATATGAATATAATTAAATTGCACAATAGGAACAAGGAATTGAATGAAAATAAGCCGATCATAGTTGAGTGGGAGAGAGACGCAAGGCATTCGGCGGGCCTCTCTCTCGTTCGGTGACTCATCGTAACGTTACCGAGCGTTACACTTTTTCATAAGTGACTCCCAGCCGCAACCTATTTTAAGACGTTGTCACGTCAAAAAACTTTACTTGATCTCAAGCGCCAGGAGTAACCTCTCGATTCGTCCTAGTCGCCGTCCCTATATCGGTAATTCGGTAGTCGGTGCCGCTTCTAGTATGACACTAATGCCAGATTGGTCGTCTATGGTTCCCCTTAGCTGATTTTAATGGCAACACTTTTTCCTGGGCTTGTCAATATTTTCGTTCAATTTGTTTCCATGGTAACGACGTTTATCAACAAAAAAGTGTACTTATTTTCCTAAGTTTTATTTTTGTTGATTATGCTTGTGAATGTAAAAGACACGTCTGTCTTCTCATGGCAGAATTGCACATACTAGGACAATTGCATTGTGCTTCAAATTTTCATGATAAATCTTCCCTATTTTGTCGATATTCATTTCAAGCCGGTATATATTACGTAATTTTATTAATAATAGTACCTTTATATTGGAAAGGTCAATATTTCATGTTGTTGCTTTTGGCCGGAGGCGTTTGTACTATATACTGTTTTATTTACAGGCCCAAACTGGACAGTTATTTCAGGTTGCCCTGAAGGGCAGACAGTCTCAGGTAAATTAGATTACGAAAAGACTGTTATCTGGGCCCACCCGCTTGATATACACTACGTAACAAAAGGGGTCCAAGGTACTTATGTCAGATTTTCTAATAAATGTTTCTGTATTTTGTGTTTATTATGTTTTAATTTTTATTCAAATAATATTCAGGTTGGCCGAAGTTATTAGTACAAGTGAGCTGCCTCGATTCTATAGGACGATCTTGGATAGTAGGATATGGTTGCTGTAACTTGCCTGCAGTACCGGGCCTTCACAACATTGATGTAAACTGCTGGGTTCCATCTTCAACTTGCATCACTGATAGAATTCGACAATACTTTCTCGGTGGATCTCATCAGCTCATTCAAAGTGATATTGTTAATTTAGGGTTAAACCGGTGAGATGTTTATGCAATATGCTTTTCTGCCCATGATCATAGAGATTAAAACATCATCATTAACTTATATCACCTTTATTTACAGATTTAAGTTAAGAACCCAGTCAAAAGGGACAGTTCAACTGCAACTAAACTTATTACTTAGGAATTTTAGTCAGTTTGGAGTAGAGTATAAGTGATAACATGAAAATCATTACCTATTTAGCTTTTACATTTCTTTCAATACTCATTCAATTTTGTGTTATGGATTTCATTCAAGAGAAAATTCAGAGTGACGAAACCGCAAAACTTGATGTTACTACTCAGAAGCAAATACTAAGTGATTTATTGAAGAATATAAGCAGTAAACCTCATGCTCTTTACTACAGGACAAATGATGTTATGAGTAGATCTCTGAAGAACACATCTCCATCAAAGATTTATAGTAATTCTTCTATGTCAGATGTTACCTTAGGAACAACAGAGGGCACCACCACTATACTTGATGTCCTGTATGATGAGAGCACTTCAGACACAGAAGCAACCACTGAAACAACTACTGAACTCTATACCACAACCACTGAATTTGATAATCTCACAGAAATAACATTCTTTGAAACTAAAAACAAATCATCTATTACTCCTAGTACTACACCAAAAATTAAATTTAGTTTGCATTGTGATTGCAATTTATTGGTAAGCAACTAGAATTGTTTGAACTACCCACAATATTGATAAGTTAGCTGCATGTCAGTTATAGCAATATTGCTCTATGACTACTCTGATGGACCAATAAATTTCTTAACCAGTGCATAATATCTTTTTCCAGTACAAAGTATGTGATATAAATTGCTGTTGTGATCAAGATTGTTCTGATTATGAACACAAACTATTCCTATGTCATGAAACAAGTAAAGCTGAGACAGAGAACAAGGCAGCTGATGGCTGTATTAGCCACATGCTTGATGAACACAGATATGGGGGTAGTATGCTTGATAATCTGTTTTGTGTTGTCAAAACCAATTTACCCAGTAAACGAAGCATCAGAAAGGTAATAGTAGAAAACTATGATTATTATAAAACCTTAATTATGTTTCATTGTCAGCTAAATATTACTGTTCTTTTTTTCAGTATGATGATGTACCAATGGGTACATATTATAAGTGGCGAAATGATGAGCAGAAACAAAAGTCATACGAGTTTAAAAAAACGTTGTATAAGCAAGCTGATCCCATTTGGCTTTTAAAAAATGGAATAATTTATTATTTAGGTTAGTAACGTTTTAATACCAAGAAAATTGTAAGTAAGTAAGTAAGTAAGTAAGGTATTTATTTCGCAAATATGGGTACATGTGCATGGTGATACAGTATAACAAATACAGAGAACAAGCCATATTTTGCCAATAACAAGGCATGCAAAAGTATCGAGTTTACGTCACACTTTGTAATATAAACATTTTTTTTTTTAAGTTAATAACAAGAAACTATATAATTACCAATATTATGATGCAATTCAATAATTCTAATAAATTTAATTCATCAGTCAAATAATTAAATGTCACAGTTATTCTATAAATTCAACAAATACGTAATATAATTCTAATTAATTAGTCAATGTCAATTAAATAATCAATGTCACATAATTATTAATATATTAAAAATTGTCAAATAATGTCTTTCTCCAATAAAAATTCTGAAACACTATAATATACTTTGTCAACTAAAAAATCACGGAGTCTTTTTTTAAATAACGTTACATTCAAGATTTTCCAGCTACTGGGTATTTTATTATATATAACCGGTGCCATGCAGCAGACACTCTTACGCATTAGTGTCGTTTTAGCACTATGGATACACAGCTTGCTCTTATCACGCCTATTCCGTGGGAATACATCACACATTCGCGTGAAGCGGTCCGGGTTTAATTTAACAAACAATGCCATTTCTAATATGTACAGGCATGGTAGGGTTAATAATTTGTACTGTTTGAAATATGGCACGCAGCTATCGGTACTTTGGAGTTTAAAAATAGACCTTATGCATCTTTTTTGGGCCTTAAATGCAGTTTCTTTTTCTGTCGAGTTTCCCCAAAAAATGATTCCGTATCGTAGATGGCATTCCACTATACCATAGTATGCAGTAAGTAGTGCGTCTAGATTTACAACCCCCGCTAATGTATGTAGAGCGTATGCAGATGTACTTAGTTTCTTGCAAAGTAACTCAATATGTGGTTTCCAGCTAAGTTTTTTGTCAATTTCTAACCCTAGAAATTTGGTACTATCTACCTCGTTAATTTTAATATTATTATATTTGACATTCATAAGATCCATGTCAGACATGCGTTGATTAAATTGGATTATTTTTGTTTTACTTAAATTAATTCTTAAATTATTATGCTCTAACCATTTTATAATCAATTTCAAAGAATTATTAATGTCACTCTGGTATGTATCTACACTTTTCAAAGGTATTGTCACGGTACTGTCATCTGCAAATAAAGTCAGTGGTTGTTCAATCCATTCTGGTAAGTCATTAATATATAATATAAATAGCAATGGACCCAAGACACTGCCCTGCGGTACACCATAACTAACTTTTCGCTCTTCTGATCTAAATATTTCGTCATATTTATTCCTCAAATTAATCCTATTAATTACAGTTATTTGTCGTCTATTGTGCAAATATGATTGAAATAAGTCTAAAATATTACCCCTTATACCATAAGCTTCTAACTTTTTCAAAAGTGTAGGATGGTGGACATAATCGAATGCCTGCGTCATATCACAAAAAATGGCGCAGACTGGGTTTCGTTTATCCACATTATTTATAACATTATATATAAAATCATAGATTGCCATATTTATTGTTTTTCTTGGTCTAAATCCTTTTTGCTGATCACATAGAATATCAAACTTTTCAAGGTATTTGAGTAACTCTTTGTGTATATATTTTTCAAATATTTTTGAAATTACAGGAATCAGTGACACGGGCCTATAATTTTCCACTAGCTCCTTATTCTCTTTCTTAAATAGTGGTTTTACGATTGAAATTTTCAATGCATCTGGGTAAATACCAGCACCTATACATAAATTTAGAATATAGCTTAAATGCCCACATAATTCCGTAGCTACAGATTTAATAATGTCTGTGGCAATGCCATCGTAGCCTACGCTCTTTGTATTTCTCAATGACATGATTATTTTACATAAGTCATTAGGTACACTTGGTGCCAAGAACATCGACTTACTTTTCGTGTTTATCTTACACTGCTGTTTAGTTGGGCTACCTACATTTAATTTGGGCTGTATTTTGTCAATAAAGTAGTTATTGAACGCATCAGGAATGTCTTTAGGATCTGTTATAATATTATTACCGACTTTAATTTTATCAATTTGATGATTAGGAGTATTATATTTCTTTCGGTTTATTATTTGCCAAGTAGTTTTTGCTTTATTTACGGCAGTTTTTATTTTGAAATTATTCTGTGCCTTTTGTGTTAGGTTTATAATTCTTTTATATATCTTAGAATAATTAGCTAACTTTATTTTATTACAGCGGTCAGGGTTTAACCTATATTGCCATAGAAGAATCCTTTTCTTCTTGCTACATAATTTGACACCTTTTGACAACCATTTGGGTTTTTTTATTATGTTTATTTTGACTCGAATAAGAGGGAAACACAGGTCATAAAACAACTTCAAAGTATCGATAAACAGATTATAGGCTTTGTTGGGATCGCTTGTATCGTAAATCTCGGAAAAAGAAATATTTTGCATATAGTATTTAAATTTAGCTATATTTTCTTTACTATAATCTCTTCTTGTGCTGTACCAATAGTTTATGGCACACGTTTTTTTAACTGGGCATTGAAGGAGTTGCGCTGTGTGATCCGATAATGCAAACTCTATGACTTCACTTTTAATTGTTTTACTAAAATTGTGCGCAAAATTGTCTATGCATGTCCGGCTAGATATGCGAGTTGGCTGTTTAAATACTAGTTTTAAATTATAACTCAGTAATAGACACTCAAATGTAGTAGATAGCCTATTTGACTTTAGTAAATCTATGTTAAAGTCTCCTGCTATGACAATATTTTTACAAGTGGTCTTTGATATCATTTTTAAAAGTCTCTCAAGCTTATTTAGACAGTCATTGTAATTATTTACATTTGGTACCCTATAAATACATACAATAATCATCTTATAATTTAAGAGCTCAATGGCGCAACATTCAAAAACGCCTGAAGTTGATAACTTAGCTACTTCTGGGAGGTCTTTCCATCTGTGACCGTTTTTAACAAGAATACATGTTCCCCCCCTTTTTTTCTCTTTTCTGCAATAAGATGACGCTAAACTATAGTTAGGTACATACAGCTGTTTCTCGTAACCTTCCATAATAAAATGCTCCGTAATACATACTATATCAATACTTTTGTTTTCATCAGCTAGTTGGTCTAGCCATACACATAGATCATCAGATTTTTTCAGCAAACTCGCTATATTCTGGTGTAAAATATTAATATATTTATTCACGAAAAAACAGCTCATTAATACTTGGCGCAGAGTTATTAATCGTTTCCGTTACTTTAGTGGCTATATTGGGTAAATTACAATCTATATACATTTCTTTCCGGCTTGAATTGAGTTCGTCATCAATAGGAGTCGTTAAGTTCTTGTCACATTCTTGCCTGCTGTTGATATTTGTCAGTCCATTTGTCTTATTAAATATGTCTAGATCAATCCGAATGTTACTCATTATATTGTCGTATATATTTTTCATTCCGTACTTATTGATTCTACCCGTAGTGTACGAGAACATGTCGAGTGTTAGATCACGATTGCTGTCGAAGATATATGCGAATTTATGGCTTTGGTTGTCTAGGTGGAGGAGGTTGTTAAACATCTCAACTTTGAAGTTATAAATAAGTGATCCTGTTCTATATGTAGGAAGACAAATCACTACATTTGTGTGCGTAATTTTACTAAGGGACTCATTTAGTAACTTTACTATGTCGAGGTAGTTGTTTTCATTTGCGATTACGTGATTTTCTCCGATGAAAATAAGGCAGTAGTCGCTTAACGTGAAACTTTTTAATCTTTCTTCAATGCCGCTCAATAATTGTTTTATGGTACCATTACGCATGATGTAGTGACAGTAGTCGAAATATTGTGAGAAAATTTCGTGTATGGAGGACAAAGAACTGTTATGTTTGTAACTACTTAAGATACATAGTTTATTCTTTGTTTTAGGGTTCGACATTACAGTTTGATTTTTACTATTATCAGTTTGTAAGACATTACACTGATTAGTACTATTATCAGTTTGTGTTCCTTTGTTTTGTTTGCAGGTCGCATAGTTAGGTATCAGGGATATGCGCCTAGTGTTTAGTTCATGTGGTGAATTAACTTGGCGTGGTCTTTTACTTAGGCGTGGTGTTGCTGTAGCTTTTTTCTCAGGCGTTGAGCAAATTTTTTTGTAGGCGTTAACAGTCGAAATCATATTTTGTAAATCTGTTTTAAGACGGAGGTTTTCTATGTTTAAGTTGTCGATTTCTTGATGTGCGCTAAGTAATTGCTGCTTAAGGGTTTTAATTTCATTTATTAACTCACGATTTTCTTCAGAGGTGTCGTGGAAGCTGTCCGGAATACTCATCATCGTTGTATCCAATATGGTTTTCTCGCTGTTATTTATAACGTCAGACAGGTCAGTTAAGGAGCTTGTTCTACTAGGTTTATTACGGTAGGTTATATTATTGTTGTCGAAGTCCATTTTTATTTTAAGTTGTCGTGTCGCCCTCTGTCGTTACGTTACGTACTAAGTGACTTTTGGAGGATGGTGAACGTTATTTGTTGTATAAATATAGAATTTGAGAAATCACAAAAAGAATCCCTTTTTGTGAGGATCGAACTTGAGTCCAGCTGAACTCCGATGCCTCACTTAACGCCACTCCGCCAACGAAGCTTTCCTTATAACATCGAAATTAGCTATCGCTACGCGCTAATTGATGAATGCGCAGGCGACAACGGGGACGTGGGCGGTAAGCGCGGGAGGTATCGAACACTGCGCGGGTTGTCGTAGGTCAGGGTTACAGTTCGTTATTAACACTTTTTAAAATTTTTAGTTTTTTTCCACAGTTTAATTTCACTATAACTCAGCATCGGCTCAACCGATCACTATAAAATTACACAGTTTTATTAGTAACTCCACTGGCTTTAACTTAATGGTATATTTTTACTACAATGTCCACTTTTACCACTTTTTTCATTTAAAAACCGAGACGAAAAAGAATAACGTTCCGTCTTCACCAAAGGCTTGACTACCTTTCTTGTTTTTTGCTTTGTCTCATTGTCTTGCAGATAAAAAAGTCTGAAGAACTGATTTATAAAATTGATGATTGTAGTCAATTGTATATAACTTGCGTTACGAAAATCGACCTTATTTCACAATAATTACTGTGAGATTAAAATTCTTAATTTTTTAGATTTTCCAGCACCCATGGTCAACAATTACTGTACTGATCGCATACCAATAGCTTTCCTTAAAGAAGAGAAAATCACATGTAATGTGAAATTCAAGGATCTAGAAATGTTTAATATTTTAAAAACTTCTGAAGAAGCGATGGTTATAAGTGCTACTAATAACACCTTCAACAGTACTATTTTGGTATTTATAATCTTTATTTACATTATTGATTAATTTATGCTTCATGATTTATACAGAGAGTTTTATTAATTACAGAATTGCACAAATCTTCACTGTATCAATTGGACTATCTTAGCATGTGAAAATGGGCTTTGTTGGAATTACAATAAGACTTACAATGAAGCGTCATGCACCGAGGACGTTTGTGTTAACATAGCATTGAAAATTGATTACAGCTTTTATTATTACGACATGAAAATTGTGAACGCGACGATAAAATTCCATTTGCAAAATACATCGCACGTATTGCCTTTACTGATGCAAGAAATCAGTGTACATTTTTATCTGGCAAATAAATCTATAGACCATGTTATAGAATTAAGTGGGAATCCAGGATACGTTAATGGTCTGCCAGTTATAGCATCTTATGCTAAGTCCAATCACACAGTCAACTTTTTCAATAACACTTCAGGAGCATGGCGGCGCATGTTATTTCCCGAAAACAGAAATGGGCTGTGTGTTTCAACCAATACATCAAATAATATGGTAAAGTTTGGAGTCAACAAAAGAACTAAATGCCGATATATTTACTCGCACACAAAATTATCGAAGAAAAACATGTGCAGGAACATACAAAATGAAATTATTGGACTTTTAAGACTTAACAATAATATATCAATTTCTCCTTTTGGGAATCCACATAATATTGCTGATGACAACTGGATTAACTTGATTGTGGACATAAACGAACAAGAACCAATTTATGGAGAATATAATGAAAATACTTTGAAGCTTTACTGTTATAATTTAATCAATAGACTTTCAGTTACTTTTATGTTTGCCAATGTCAACGAAAAGTCTTATACAGGACAGAATAAGATTCTATCGGTTAAGTACGAAGTAACCGCTAAAAATATTAGTTTTAACGTTGAAGACATTTCAATTGTCATTACCGTCGATGTTAATTTCGTGGATTTGTCAAAGCCAAGTATAGTTGAATATGCTGGAAACCCACATATCAATATTTATTTACCCAGAGATTTCTTCTTCCCCTTTCCCCACAATGGCTGTTTAAACCTTTCTAACACGTTTATTGTATCAATATACTGCTTTGTCATATTACTTCTTTGCAAATAAAATAACTCTTCAATAATAACTAATAATTTTTATTTTGAAATAATTTAAATACTTTTGTTACTTCTATCACTTCTAACTTGGCATCCCCTTCAAGGACTTAATGATCTTGAGTTTGTGTTGGCCTGAAAATAAAACCCATTTTAGGATCGATTAGACCACATCAACCCAATGAGCTTGAAGAATTAGCGAAATTTAAGAGGCAAAAGAGAATTTAATAAAACATTGTGTTATAAAGGAAGTTTTTAATATAGCCGCATCAAGGAAACGAGGTAAACTATCATAGTACATGACGTTAAGGTACTAGAGCTATATTGGTATTTACAATATTTTTACATAATTAATCTTCAAAGAATCTTTTAGTCTAATAAAATATAATGAAAAGCAAAGAAGACAGTAAATATAAACTGAAGCTGCTTTTACACAAATCGATCGGAGCAATGTTTTGATGTCGCTACAAACCTATGCGACGTAAGTGTAGACTTTGCGGTCGTCAGGCGTGCGAGCGAGGTACTCTCGTTCAATGAGCCCTTCGATGCGTTTCTTGATGACCACTGGCGACGGCAGGAAGCGTGCGCGCAGTTGCTCCGTTACTTCGGCGACCAGAAGTGTGTGCTGCGGAGAAACACATATTATAAAATATACGAATCATTTTTTAGTTTCATATCAAACAGATAAAGATATTAATGACTGCAAAACCATGACATGATTAATAGTGCAATAATGTCGTACCGCCATCTTCTTCCTGGCTTTCATGATACGCACGATGGCCGCTTCGATTTCATGTTTACGATCTTCGTCGACTTTGTTACGTGTTTCACGTCGCTCTGGTTCAGACTCGCCTTTAGCTGCTACGGTCTGGATCTTAACTCTGAAATAATATATTTTTTTCTTTATAAAAACCTGCATCACGAAATGGCTATAAACAATGTACTTACTAAGCTGTTCTTTTCTTAATGATACTGGTACATACCTATGTAACTTAGATGTAAACGCGTCGTTGACGTAAAATTGATGTGAGGGCTCTATCTCTTTTGTCTTCGGTTGCTTAATAAGC
The DNA here is from genome assembly GCA_029852875.1 of Mythimna loreyi. NCBI lineage: Eukaryota > Metazoa > Arthropoda > Insecta > Lepidoptera > Noctuidae > Mythimna > Mythimna loreyi. Next base: position 11,423,682 of record CM056786.1, read on the forward strand.
ACCCTCTGGGTGGGCTTCCCCATCGCTAACGACTGTAGGGCCCGGACAAGATCTTTCTCTGGAATATCAGTCTCGTTGAGTATTTCCTGTAAAATTAAAAAAAAAAACATGCGTTAAGCTGAGTATTCTACGACAATGGGATATGCTGCAGATCTGTGTCTGAGAAGTTAGTTTTTGAGTTAAATTTGTTGGAAAATACATTGATGTAAAATACTACATTAACAAATAAGTATGCGTGGTTTGCATTTCATTTTTCTTTGTAGTCCGGTTTTATGAGAAAATCTGATCTATTGCTAAGTTACGAAAGCTGTGGCGCGTACTGTAAAAAGAAGAGGCAGAAAGGTTGACTGGTAGAAAATGCCTAAAGCATTAAGTCCGCCTCTGTAATTTTGCGCAAAAAAAAAGTGGCATACCTCATAGGTTAGTCGTTCGCGTTTGTTGAAGAGCAGCAGCACGCACATCTGGAAGGTGGACACCTGGATGATGTGGCGGCGCGGCGCTTGCGGCGCGGGCGGCGAGCGCGGCGGCGACGCGGCGGCGGCGCGGAACGTGGCGTTCAGGTCGGCGCTGCCCAGCTGCGGCTGCAGCGACAGCTGCCGCCCCGAGTGCTTCGCTAGGTAGAAGCTGCCGCAAAAAATCACAACGTTCTCTGATTAATTCGCACTTTCAAGGGCCACCTCGGCCATACATCGCGAAAAAGTGCCAGTAGGACAGTTAACTTCTCTAATCTCAATCATATTATCTTCTGCAATAACCATGGCACTTAATGTTATGTACTTTATGAATCCTACAAAAATCATTGATTTATGTCAGAAGACAAGTCTTGGTCCTATTAGACTTCTCACCTTCTGAAGACTTCGAACGCACTTCGAGGAGCTGTAGGTATGTTGCACTTGGGTGTCGCACTTTGTGTGGGCCAGAAGCCAGTTGTTAGCACTCGCACTGACAGATCTACGCCATGAAGATTGATCTGGAAGTACAACATATTTGCAGAAAACTATTGAAAGAAAACTATCTCTATTTTAATGAGCTTTCGAGTGACGTAGCGACTTACAGTAGCTTAAGTCAGCTCGATTGAAGTTAAAAACAGAGGCGTTAACAGCCACAAGGTATTATAAAACAAAGATTCACCCCAGATGACAGCACATGTTCCTTGAACTCTTCCATTATGGTGTTCGAGACGGTCATATCTTTGAACATTCCTTCCAGCTTTGATGTGAACTGACAACCGCATTCAGTCTGAAATGATTTAAAAACTTTGTTAGATAGGTCATGTAACTGAATTCGGATATTAAATTTAGATAGATGGCCCACAGAGTGCCATTCCGGTACATGTAACATTATCGATTTGTAAAGAAAAATAAAAAAAGATAAAGTACTATTTTTATAAAACTCTTTAAAATTAGAATTAATATACGCATGTACGAAATTAACTTTTTTAAACTAAACATCAGCTGAGTAAGTCCAATGACTTGTAGGTAGTTAGTACGCAATATATACAATTACGTACAGGTATTAAGACGATCAAAATTTAGCCGTGTATAATAAAAGAGTTGAGTGAGTGCTCTAGGGCAATTGATAGTTTGGAGACACGCACTCGTCGCAAAGCGCTTCTCTTCACCGGGTTTGCGGAGGCGAACAAAGAAGATTGCCGAGCGCTGGTTTTAGATGTGGTACAGAAGAAACTGGCGCTACCGGATATAACTTCGTCTTCCATCAAGGTATGTCACAGACTTGGGGCACCAAGCAAGGGTTCTATGCGCAGCAGACCTATATTGGTGAGGTTCTCCAATGTTGACTGTAAGTCTGCTGTATGGAAGGCAAAATCCTTATTGAAGGGCTCGCCGGTCACCATCAAAGAATTCCTGACCAGAACACGGCAGATAGTCTTCAGCAGAGCGCGACTGCATTTCGGCATGACATCATGCTGGACTCAGGATGGCGTCGTTGTTGTTCGATCCCCCGATGGAACTCGGCTGAAGATTTCGTCCTTGGAAGAACTCGATCACTTGGTGGCTAAGTTCCCTAAGAAGGCAGGGGAGTCGGCTGCGGCAACAGGAAGTAAGCCAGGTATTGGAGCACGAAAGAATTAGTTGCCTTTCTTTCTATCTGTACCTATAGATATGTGCTTCAGTTGCTGTATGGTATGATGTTTTCCACTTGCTTTTGGCGTCATACTTTAACTAATATATTATACAATAATTATGTACACTTCTACCCGTTCCTTATTTCTTTGTAATAGTTATTATGTTCGGGTATTTTCAACCTCAATTCTTGAATTTTTTCAACCCAAATTAAAAGGGTATCAACAAAAGAAATTTCTATTTATTTACTTGTCAATGTCATTGTCAATGTCAAAGTGCTAGTGTGACGTTCATTCTTTCTAATAATTGCGTTTCGTTTCTGGTAAACCGAAACGCAATTTTCTTTTACTATTAATTGCTTTCTACCTATATTTATTTAATGTTTGCTTGTTGTATATTTGTTTCTTGTGTGTATGTTTAATTGTTATGTTTTGTAGTGTTACTCTATTGGTGTTGCTGACGGGTGGTGCTCAGATAATGGTGTTGCACCGGGAAACTAATTTTAGATAATAGTCCAGTCGTATATTTTATAGTATTTATCATCTTTATTCTATTTTTATTTTATATTTTATGTTATCTGATAATGATTCGTTTCACTCAGCTATTGACTCCGTTAATTCTTCCGCTGATGCAAGCTTTATTTCATTGTCCGATGGCACCCTGGGTGGTTTTGTGCGTCAGACTTTCAGTCAGCAAAATAAAAATTCGTTTAACGTCTGTCACATTAACGCCCAGAGTGTGCCAAGTCACTATAGTGATTTATTCGACACCTTTTCGGATGCCGATGTTCACGCCGTGCTGATATCTGAGAGTTGGCTTAAGCCTCATCTTTTATCTACTTCCTACTCGCTTCCTGGCTTTATTCTTATCCGGAATGATAGAACGGGAAAGGGAGGTGGCGGTGTCGCCATCTACCTCCGTAGTGATTTCCCTTATAAAATTCTTGCTTCTTCTCCCTCACTTTACTCTGCTTCCGCTGAATATCTTTTTCTGGAGATCTATGTCAAAGGCATCAAGACCCTACTTGGTGTTGTGTATTGTCCGCCTACCGTGGACTACTTTTCCAACCTTGAGTTGGCACTGGAGTCTGTAGGGTCAGAGTATGTGCACTGCGTCATCATGGGTGATTTCAACACTGACCTTTCTCACCCAACTCCTCGTTCCCGTAAACTCCTTAACATAATTGAGTCTGTAAGTCTTCATGTTCTTCCACTGCAGCCAACTCATTTTAATGCTGCTGGTGATGATACGTGGCTTGATGTGATCCTAACATCCAATCCCTCCCTTGTTTCTTCTCTTGGCCAGTCTCCTGCCCCTGGTTTTTCCCACCATGATCTCATTTTCCTGTCATATATCCTAAAACCACCTAAACCTATTCCTAAGGTTCTGCACATGCGTTGTTTCGCTCGTATAGATGTTGAGGGGCTGCGTCAGGATGCGTCGGAACTGGACTGGGGAGATCTTGCCAAGGCACCAACTGTGGACGACAAACTGTACATATTCAACCAAACTGTCTTGGCTCTCTATGACAGGCACGCGCCTGTAAAGAGGGTCAAACTTAGGCGTCCCCCAGCTCCTTGGATGACGACAGACGTTCGTACAGCGATGAAACATCGGGACCGAGCCTTTCGGAAATATAGAGCGGATCGTAGCGAAATAAATAAAAACCTCTTCAAAACTGCAAGAAATCGGTGTAACCAGGTGATACGAAATGCCAAACGCCGCCACATTCTAGATAACATTTCTTCTTCTTCTCCTGCAGATACCTGGAAATTCTTAGGAACTCTTGGTATCGGTAGGGCACGTCATGTGGATTTTCCTAAAACCATTAGCCTGGATGAAATCAACCGTCACTTCACAACCACTAATCATTTGGATACACAAATGTTGTCTCAGACGGTGGATTTCATTTCTGGCCTTCCTCGTCCAACCATAGAACCGTTTTGCTTCTCTCCAGCCACCTTGGATGAAATCAAAAAGATCATCCTATCGATAAAATCCAGAGCTGTGGGCCATGATGACATCAGTCGGTATATGGTCACCCTAATCCTTGACTATCTTCTCCCACCGATTACTCACATAGTCAACTTTTCTCTCGATTCCGGACAATTCCCATCCCTTTGGCGTATGGCCTACGTTCGTCCACTTCCCAAAATCTCAAATCCTTCCCTTCCTAATCATTTTCGACCAATTTCCATTCTTCCTTTCTTGTCTAAAGTACTTGAGGCCTGCGTACATAAGCAGTTTTCGGGGTTTGTTCACCGAAATAACCTCGTAAGCTCATTCCAATCTGGTTTTAAACCAGGGCACAGTACTACTTCCGCTCTCCTTAAAGTGACTGGTGACATTAGAGAAGCAATGGAGGATACAAAGGTCACTGTGTTGGTATTGATTGATTTCTCCAATGCCTTTAATGCCGTCAGTCACGATATACTCCTATCTATCCTTTCCCATCTTATGGTTTCTCCCGAGGCGCTGGAATGGTTCTCATCTTATCTTCGGAGACGCCGGCAGTCGGTTCGCGTTGATGAGAGCTCGTCGAGTTGGCGTGATCTGGATGCTGGAGTTCCACAGGGCGGTATTCTTTCTCCATTGTTATTCTCCATCTTCATAAATTTTATTACTCACTGCCTTCGGTGTTCGTATCATCTTTATGCCGATGATCTTCAGTTGTATACATCTGTGCGGGTGGAAAGTTTATCAGACGCTATAGAGGATGTAAACCGGGATCTGGATGCTATCAGTAGCTGGTCTGATAGGTTTGGGGTGTCTGTAAACCCCTCAAAGTGTCAGGCCATTGTTATTGGTAGCTCACGCATGATGAGTAGAGTGGCGGTTAGCTCCCTGCCTCCTATTGTTTTCAATGGTACTGTCATCCCCATCAGCTCTAGCGTAAAGAATCTCGGTTTGCATCTTGACTCAACGCTTGGCTGGCAAAGTCAAGTTTCTGGGGTCTGTCAAAAAGTCAATGGGACTTTGCGGTGTCTGTATCGTCTGAGGAACTTTTTACCCGCGAAGACGAAGACAATGCTTGTGCAGACTTTAATTTTCCCTGTTGTAGACTATGGTGACGTGTGTTACTTTGACCTGAACGCGGTATTGCTGGACAAGCTGGATAGACTCCTTAACAACTGTATCAGATTCATCTTTAACCTGAGGAAGTATGACCATGTGTCGAACTTTAGGTCGGAGCTCAAATGGTTGCCTATTCGCCAGAGAAGAAGTTTGCGTGCCTTAACTTTTCTTTTCGCTCTACTCAACTCTCCCACGCCTCCATCCTATCTTATATCTCATTTTCAGTTTCTATGTGCTTCACACGCAAGGAATTTGCGTTCCTCTAATAATCTCCTTCTACTCTGTCCTTCTCATACTTCTGATTTTGTTCATTCTTCTTTCTATATCCAATCTATCCTTCTTTGGAATGCGCTTCCTCTCGATATCAGAGCGGCTGAAAGTCGCTATGCATTTAAGCGGAAGTTACGGAATTTTTTTCTCCACTAATAGCAGAATCTTGTCAATAACTTCTTTCCTAACTTTATATGAATGTATTTATGAATATATATATATATATGTGTATGTATATAAATATTAAGTATATTATATGTATTTTTATTTGAACATCAAATATGTATATTTTTATTTTGTTAAAATGACATCGTCTTTTTATGCACCTACCATATTGTCTCTTCACCACCCTAGGTTGACTGGTAGAGAATGCCTAAGGCATTAAGTCCGCCTTTGTACCTTGTGTTGCATGAAGATTAAATAAATAAATAAATAAATAAATAAAAGATGAGTATGAGAAGACAATTAAAACGTGTATTGAACAGGACAATGCGTTTTTATCAAGATACAATTAAAAACAAATCTGGCTTATGTTGTACGTGTAGTTACAATAGAATCGGATAAACTTTATTGTACACTAAAAAGTACACAACAACAGTTATATGTACCAAATAACCTAAAGATACTTAAAATACAAGGGAGAGAGAGAGAGTTTAATTTGCTAAAAGTACACTGCAGACTAACAGCGGTGTTCTGTTCGCAAATGAATCTCTCTTCATATCTAAATACAATACACAGTAACCATTTATCTAGGTAAAACTAAGATACAATACAGCGTAACTAACAATACTGTATCCTGCTTAAAGTCTTCATTCTCTGCAAAATTCTTTACCTAAAATACTTTTTGGAAATGAATCAATTTAAAAAGACTAAATATAAAATTTTGATATTGAATCAAAAGACTTTAAGCAGACTTTTAACATTAGAAAAAGAACTAATAGGGGTATATGACACAGGACACTTACGAAAGATGTCCTTTTATATTTGGTAAAGAATTTTGCAGAAATATGTGGACAGGACAGGGAGGTCGGACAGACTGTTCATTTAATCGCTTATTGAATTCTCTATTTGCGAGACATCTCCTATTATACAATGAAAATCTCGCGGTTCAACATCCTTAAGTAAACCTTCTTTCTGGGAAAGGTTAAAAACCAAAATATTTATGAACAAAGTGTTTTATCTTGTCACCTTAGTGCTTGCTTACGGAGACGCGGAGTGACGGCGATGCGTTGGGCCTACATTGCAGTCACGTGCCGCGTCATCTCACGCGGAAACACAAACACGGCTATGTACGATTGACGAATAACGCGCCGCGCAACGCGTCGCGTCTCCGTAAACAAATACTAGCAAAAATAATGAATTCCGTTGATATTATAGAGTACAGTTGTAAGACTAACCTTCAGTTTAGAGATCATATTCTTCTCACTGTCGTCAGAGACGGATTTGTTGAGCAACAACCGTTTAGCTAAGTGCTGCTTGTAGTACCGCTCGAACACGTCCTTCTCTTGTAAGAACCTAAACAGTACCATAGTTTTGTCCAACACTGCTTCGATTTCTTGTTCACTCATCTGTGAAAAAGCAAAGCTTATAAGGTCCAACATTCCTGCTAGCTAATTTAATCAGATAAACGTACACTTACGCCTTTTTCACCCTTCTTCAGTTTTCCGTCAATGAACAGCGATAGAAACTCTGGGGATTTGCTGTTCAAGTTGAGGAAATATTCGAAGTCTGATGCAATCATGTGTTTGAAAATCTTATCATTGTTGAATGAGTTTTGAAGGAAATGATCAAATCGGTCCTTCAAATCAAGAAGATTCTGTAAAAAAGTTTAAAAACATTATAAAAAATCCTTGAACATCCCCTTTTGAGGCATAAAATACACCGTGAAATTTAAATGGTCGTTTTTTCCCGCGGCAGAATGACTTGCCATAAGGAGTACTTTTGAAGCATACAGTAAAAATAAAAAGTTTTTTTTTTTTATAAATAATTATTAAAAATATTCATCAACTCAAAAAAGCGAAAACAATAGTAACATTAGACGTAATTTGTAGGTACTACTAGAGTCGCATGAGCAGCACGCCGTCAAAGGAAACCGATCCATTAAATATTTAAACCAAAATAAGCTCTCGCACGTTGTGATACGTCATAATTAGCTTGCACTCTACAGGTCCATTTTTTGTTTTTAATATTTTATTTTTTTATCAATCGTTTGTATTACCAAGACACAACCATTTCGCTGAGGGAAAACAACCATTAAAATTTCACGGTGTATTTTCTGTATCATATTGATGCAGAGTATGACTTAATATTAGGCAAATGGTATTTGTAGACTAATATCTATAAAATAAATAACACCAAATAGATGTAAGGTTTAGTCAGCCTGAAAACGATACTTCCCAATGATGTGATCTACGGGGCCTTATCTTACTAGCGGATTGCGAGCGTCTTCAAAGCGGAGCGGGCGCGCAACGAATGCGTCGCGAACACGCGCACGGACGCGTGGCGAATGCATTACATTTTTGTGGCGTGTTTGTAGCAAATTATCGCCGGAAAATACACTCAGTAACAAAATGGATTTCGACGAGGAAATACTGCTGTTGGATTTATTGCTTCGAAGACGCCGCAGACGAAAACGAAAGCATCCACGAATTTAAATCTCGTTGCGCATCCGCTACAAATTCGCTGCGCATGCGCGGCGTGTTCGTTGTGTGTTCGCAACGAATTCGTTACGCGCCCGCTCCGCTATGAGGACGTTCGCAATCCGCTAGTATGATAAGGCCCTTAGGCCTCCTTTTGCGATAATACATAAAAGTAGACTAAAAAATAGCTGTTCTAACCTGCACAAAAGTGATAGCGTTAGTGTTATGATGCGTGTCAGTGACGAGCGCGCGGCCCTGCTCGCGCAGATGCGCAGACACGGCGTCGGCCACGGTGCGCAGCCCCTCGCCCACGCGCGACAGCAGTTTGTACACGCACGCCAGCTCCAGCGTGCGCGTGTGCATCAGCATGTGCACCACGCCCGAGTTCTCCATCTGGACACAACAATATACACATCAATGTGCTGACCAAAATTGAAGAATCATAATCATCATCATCAGCCTTTCAATGTTCCCATTGCTGGGACACAGGCCTCCTGCCTAGGAGAGGGAAAGAAGAAGGAGGGGGTATTGAAGAATACAAAGTTTAAAATAAAAAGCATACATGCATCATTAAAATATACAGAATTTATAAACTGTTTGCAAAGTGTTTCTATTTTGTGCCTATTATCTTTGCATTTGTCCTGAAAAACTTTTAGCTTTAGTTATTCCCGCACATCCTCAACATGGGGATGTCTAAACCAACAAAGGTATATTAGGTGAGTATATTTTGATAAAAACAACAGGATTTGGTTGTTGACACAGAGCAAGCATTTCTGCATAACAAGAAACTGTCCAAATGAGATGAACTGTACGTTTCAAAAAATATAGACGCTTTCAAATGCGGCGCGACGGCCACAGCGCTGCTGTTTCGCTGCTTTGTTTTTTCATATAAAATAAATAACGCATGACGTTGCATGTTACGACTTAATTGAAGGCGCCTTATGAGTATATCCTACAGTACCTCCACAATGGTCTTCATATGCCGCTCAATGAGCTCGTGCTCCAGCACGCTGACGACGCGCGGCTCGGTGCTCTCGTCGAGGTAGTGGCGCGCTCGCTCCGCTTCCTCGGCAATGCGCGCCTCCACGCGGTTGATATACACCGCTGCGCTGTTCTCCGCCAGGAATTTCTGAGATTCCATCTAAACGAACACACCATGGTTATACCAACCATGCTGAACTTACAAATCGTCTTAGAACAATGTTTTCATTTTATCAATGTCATTATTATAGTTTTGGTTACAAATCAAATAGATTACACTATCAAGTGAAACAGCTGTAAAATTCACCTGTCATACAAACACGTAATATTGATCATTATTATTATATTATTATGGCAGTATGCCCATGAAAATGATTACTCTGATTGCCAATTTTGTTTGGCTGGTGACTGTGTTTATAATAAACTTACCCTATAAAACTCTGAAGATTGGTGCAGGAATGGCTTCTCGAAGTCTTCCTCGTAGACGGCGCGTGAGTTGATGCCGAGCACCATTAGCATCTGGCAGGCGTTGCGTATCGCCAGCCGGTCCACCACCTCGCCGCGGCGCTCGCGTGCCACTAGCTCCAGGAGGGTTTGACGAAGGTGGTCACGGATGCACCCATAGCGGACAACCTTGGGGTATTAATGTATAGTTGTAGCTACTGCATTTTCATAGAGTAGGCGAAATTAATTTAAAAGCCTTTGCAATTGATACAGAAAGTAAAGAACATACTCAGGGTACAAATGAACACAACCTATCTTCATTTGCTCTTGTTATTGAAAAAAAGGGAAGTATAATAAGAGTACTGGTGGCAGAGCGGTAAAGGCCCCACCTACGAGTTGCAGGTTGAGGGTTCAAACCCAGTCAGGCACATTAATTTGTGTATTTTATTTCATCATCACTGCTTTCAAAAGCGTGAAGCACAAAATTGTGAGAAAATTGGCATGTCCTAGAACCAAAAACTCAAAGACTTGTACCTATCCACACTGGACCCGTTTAGTGGATTACAGCTCATTCCTTCTCCCAGAGAGAACTGAGTACCAGGGGTGGGATCATTTTAATGCTAATGCTATGCTATTTATAATAATATACCATGTTTGTTCACTAACCTGATCTCTAAAAATAATAAGTCCCAGATTATAAACGTTGTCCACTTCATTTTGTTGTACATATACCCTGTCCATGTACATAAGTATGTCTCTTATCATGACCATACTAGTTTGATGATCTGTCCAAGCATTGTTGAGGGTTTGGAGAAAACCATTGTGTAATGAGTGCAGAACATCTTCCCTCACCTGGAAAAATGGATAAAGGATGTAAATATATATTTATTATAATGTCTTTATTCATTCATAATCTGTAAATATTTGTACCTTTGTTTCAAGATGCTGAGTAACTACTTCCTTCAATCCAGTGTAAAGTCTTTCACCATGCTTGTGGAGCACCATGGTGTAGGCATTGCGATAAAGTTCTTCAAAGGAAAGACCTGAATTGTTCTTCTTTTGAATCTCTTGTATCGCATTCTTGAGTAAACTCCATATGCTCTCCACATACTTCTCATCCATAGTCATCTGTAACAGTACACAGTACATGTTTTAAATTCAATGATAACTATTTCAATACACTGAGAGTTTTTCTGGCATCATATTTACTACAGACCCATGTGTCTGGATACATTTGGTAATATGGTTCGGAATAGTTCCACACTTGAAATTTTCTCGTCATCTTGAAAGTTAATATCTTCGGGTGTTAAAGTAACATGGTTCAAAATTAAAATATAAGTTCAAAAACATTGAATATGTATAATAGGAAAAAATACGAATGTTTATCTTTTGATTGATTTTCGCTCCTGTCATCAAAAATATAAATTATGACATATTGAATACAAAAATTTTGTTCTAAAGGCAAATAAATTGGTTTCTATTTTTAAATCATAGTGACAGTTAAGTCATATCTATGTTTTAAGTGTTACCATTCTACCATTTTGTATAATAAACCTCTTTTCTTGTAAAACAAAAAGTTTATAGTTGAAGTTGGGGAGCAATGTTTCATTGATAAAAATGCAAATCATGAATGTTTGCAATAGCATTAAATTGCCAATGGAGACGTTATGTTATTATTGAACTTGGTTTTAATAATTTTAATGGGGTTGACGTTGACCAATATAAAATAGGTTAGCTACAGGTGTGCACTTAACAATCACAATGCTTTGGGATGGTCCAGGGAAAAAATTTAGATAGATTATAATTACTCATACAAAGTTATAGTAGGTGATTATTTAGGTATATTCAAAATAAAATATTTATTTCACTACTGTGAGTCATAAGTATTCCCATACATTAGCGTGCAAAGTTTTTTTATAGGATTGAAACCATGAGTAACATAAAGGTAATAAATGCAAATGTTAAATGCAAATCATTACATGTTGTTACACCAATTGTGTATATTTATACAAAGTTTAAAGAAAAATTTCTTGATGTAAATCAGCTTTTTCCCAACCTTATTGGACGACCCTTAGATTGTTTAACAGTCATTGTTATGGACTCCTTGAAATAAAAGAACCAGGAACATTATGAATGTTGTAGATAGGAAGACACACACCACCATAAGTTGGGAAATCCTGACGTAAATAAATTAAAGATCATTGATAAAAATAGGTACATTTTCACCAAAACAAATTGTACAATTATTTTTGAAGCAAACAATAGTGCTTTGTTAGTGGTTGTGAGTCACAAAGCAATAATTATTACTTTTCGAGCCAAGAGCTGATATTGACGACACGTTAATCAAAATGATTGACGGCCCGATACTCACTGGGAAAGCTCGAATCCTCATCTTGCCAGGTTTGTCCTTAGGTAACGTACTCTTCATCATTGCGGCTACGATATTTTGTACCAACGAAACACTACACAATTAAAGAAGATTTGATCACTGTTCATTTGTTGTCGCGATAACACATCGTTACTCTCATTTACACCTGCAAAGAGAGTTTTAGTAAACACAACGAAAAAAAGTAATTTGGTCTCAAACAAGTCCGCTGCTCACTGGTCTGCCACCATGTTTCTGTTGACTCTTACTGAAGATTTATAACCAATGAAGTAACAATTATTTACAGTATACAATACAATTTAGGATTTTGTTCTGTAGGTGTCAATTAAAAATAATAAATTCTGAGACCCAGTCATATTTAGTGAACAGTATATTGACATTGACAGGTAAAATAACTTTTCTCTCTTTCACTCTAATGCAAAATCTCATATACAATAGCGCCACCTCACGTTTATGTGTGACGTTCATTTTTGATTTCCTTTTCTCTGCAATGGCTATTATTCACATTCGAACAAACACTTTAAGCAAGGATGTAATAACTTACAAGTAATGAGATTATCCACTTCTAGTTTGGTCACAAATATTTCACTATCGCAGTATTTATAGTACATGTATTTTTCCGCTTTAGCATGCCTATTATTTCTTCAATTGTTTCAGCTTTCTGACGAGACCATAAACAAGTTTGTTTTTATTTTTAAATACTTTTTGATTTGATTGTTTGAACATTTATCTTTTAGGTCTTGATGAATCAAAATTTGTCTTTGCCTCAAAGCAAAAAAGAAAAGCTTTATTGGCTATAACGCGGGTAACAGTCACGGAAATTGTTATTTAAAGCTATTCGTTAACTAGCAAAAACGTTATTTGCAGTCCTTGTTTTTGTTATCTTGAATGGAGTTGCGGACTATCTATGAATAAGCGTGACTATATTGATGTTCATTAAATAATGTAAAACGTAGTTCTTATTTTAGACTGAGGGATTATTAATATCTCGAACTACACAAAAACCATAACGAAAATTAAATTATGGTCATTCATATCCATATTTATAGAAATTGTACAAGTGTTACAATTGGTTACAACTTACAACCAAATGCTTAATACTTATTACATTTTATATGTCCGATGATAACACATAAATTACAAACAAACAAAAAAACTAAACAATAATGTTAATCGAAGGGTTAAAAAGACTTTCCATGAGTTGTGTTTTCATTGGTTTACCTTTACTATACTTTTACAGAAGCAAGCAATCTACAATACTTGCTTGCTAGCTTCTGTAAAAGTTAGCTTCAATTAGAATAGATGGCGTTGCCTGTCGCAGTTTTAGAATTCAGTGGAAACAATAAAATTCTAATACTGTTTGGTATGTGATACAATTTTATGATTAGGTTTATTATCAATGTTTTCCTGTAGCGTTCAAGGTCAACTAAGTAAAATAAACATGTCACTTTTTATATGTGAGTACATAAACTTCAGGGTTTCTTTAGGTAAGCAATCGTGCATGGCATATTTCGCCCTTGACGGAGTGGGAGATAGTGTCGGACGTCAGATTTTTACTGACTAAAAACCCACTCCTGTTCCTTCATTGTCTTTCATACCAACGCCGAGTCTTCCTTTCAGAAGCAGACTGTTGGCCCTAGTAGGTTTGCTTCGACCCTGCTGGCCCCGGCAAACTTCAGGGTTAGATTACGGCTGTGTTTGTCGATGATTCGTCACTGCTTCTAAGTAAGTACGATGTCCTTCGGGTCGTACGAAAGGTAAGTAAGTCCCTACAGTTTGATGTGTAGTCGTAGGTAATGCAATGATATGAGACCGCAAAAGTGAAGACTCGGAAAGGCTTTAATTAGGACATTTTTTGTAATTCGAATAATGTTTGTTTACATTATCGTGTACCTAATTGATAACAGTAGATGTTTATTTGTTTCTTGTTGAACTTATTACGCTATCCCTTTTCTATTATTTTTACAGTACGGCGCGTCGGATTTTGGGGAATCTGAAGTTAGGCACTGCGAATTTTAGCGCTTGTGCACTCGTACAAAATAAGGGTTTTAAAAAAATAAATGCCAATAACAGTTTTTAATATCAATATCAACTACAAATTGTATTTATTTGTTTAAATCATTTATTACATTTTCTTCCGAGTGCACAAGCACTAAAATTCGCAGAGCCTAGCTTCCAGACTCGCCAAGAACAGACGGTCGTAGTGTAGGTACTTGTAGTGAAATGTACAATTAATATAAAGTATGTTTTTTTAACGAAATCAACCGACATCGCTCGAAGGATTGCATCGCTGAAGTGGCAGTGGGCGGGACACATAGCGCGGAGAACCGATGGCCGTTGGGGCGGAAAGGTTCTCGAATGGCGACCGCGTACCGGACGACGCTCCGTGGGCAGGCCCCCTACAAGGTGGACCGACGATCTGGTGAAGGTCGCGGGAAGCCGCTGGATGCGGACAGCACAGGACCGATCGTTGTGGAGATCCTTGGGGGAGGCCTATGCCCAGCAGTGGGCGTCGTTCGGCTGACATGATGATGATGATGTTTTTTTATGGTAGGTAAAAATCATCCAATGACGAATCCCGCTCGTGGGCGGAGCGGGAAACAGTGTCAGACTCTTACTGACTAAAGAACCTACCCCGTGCCTTCCTCGCCTTATTCCCAGAGCCCGACCCTCAGCTCCGGGAGGGAATACAAAGTATTTGTGTGCTGCTGCTGTTGCGCGGAACAATGCTCTAAGCGCGGAACACATTTTTCGGTTGTTTTGTGAGTGTATAACATTTATTTTTATTATAAAAGGTATTATTGTCATAATGTGTAAGAAAACTCCTTAGAATTGCCAAAAATGCGGAAAATTCGTCGGGAAGATATCAGCCGTGCTATTAGGTACCTATGAATATCTTCCCGATGAATTTTCCGCATTGGTGGCAATTCAAAGGAGGTTAACCAAATAATTACACAGGAGATATATTACTCTATTTCTATATACTCTCTATGGTACTCATGTGTGTACAAAAATATGTTGGTGTACTTTATCTTTTTCTATTTTTTCCCGACGTGACAGCAATATGACTCGACCGGGGTAGAACAGCCTTTGGACTAACAGTTTTATAAGTTACGAAATTTACGAGGCACGGGGGTGTCACATTGCCAGCTTCCAAACTAAGAAGTGCTATTTATGTTTATTTTGTACACCAGAGGGATTTTGTGTCAGGTCAGGGCAACTGCCCGTCTGGTCGGAGGATCCTCCCTTTTCAACGTAGGTATGTGGAACTTCAGTGTGTGGAATTTTGGCTTCAACGTGATTTAAAGCTGTTGTATAATTGCGCGGAGTACTCAAGGTAGTACAGGCGTTCTAACTTGGCGAGCTTGAAGTTAAGGTCTGCGAATATAAGCGCTTGTGCACTCTCAAAAAAATAAATGCCTTTAGCAGTTGTTATTTCTGTTAATAGCTGTTATTGATATATAATTTTTTTGATACTTTTATTTTTGTACGAGTTTGTGCAATCGTACAAAAATAAAGGTCTTCTCACTTCAGGCTCGCCAAGTTAGAATGGCTGTACTCAACTGTACTTTAAAACTGTGATCTAGGATTTTGAAGTTTAGTTTCTGTGTGGTCATAGATGTCGCCACAATACCTGGCCGAATTTGAATAATGAACTAAGGATTTCAGATACGTACAGAAGCCACCAACAGTTAGTTACAGTTAGTTAAACAACTTGAAATACTTGCAATGTTATAGCTTGTATTTATTACTGTAATAGGTAAAATAAAAAAAAATCAGATTGACGAATTTATAGATGAGATTGATAGTCATCTTATAATAAAACTAATTTACGCGTATACGAAATTCATATCTTTAAGTAAAGAACAGCTGAGCGGGTTCAATGACCGTAGGTAGTTGTCGGTCGATGCGTATTAACTACCTACGGCCATTGAACGCGCTCAGCTGTTCTTTAATAAACATATGTATATCGTTTTTTTACAAATCTATAGTGTTTCATGTACCGGATCGACCCTCCATGGGATTAAAACGACGAAAAATTTTACGATAACTATATCTTTTCATACGGGAACTGAACCTGAAATAAAATGATTATCTAGCTCTTTATTCAATACTTGCCTACATTTATAAATAATATAAAAAAAATATATATATATACTTACATATATAAAAACGGTATCCCACCGGACTCAGAGAAAGGAATCTCAATCGGCTAATAAATTAGGTAAGTATCCTACATATTCGCACACTGCTGGATTTGCGATTTTCACTTTGACTTAACTAATGGTTGGTATAAATTATTTATTAGACCGTAATAGAGTAGGTAAGTAGTTCATAAGTCTTCGTATAACAATACCAGTGCTCCCCGAAGGATAAGGCAAACTACTACTATGATATTTATGATAGATATATCAAGGCCTAAACCACTCCTATCTACTGTTCTGAAAACGATGAAGGAAAGCATCGTGGGGAGACGGCATATCCTAGAACTAAAAATTCGAAGGCATGTGACATCCACCAATTACCAATCAACGCTGGGCCCGCGTGGTGGATTACGGCCCATTGTTTATTACTTCTTAGATAGATCAGCAGTACCGTATTTAAGCATAGGTAACATGTGGGCCGCCATCACAACACAAAAAAAAAATCTTGATCAGAAATAGTTGTAAAATTTTTCAATTTGTGCGGTCAAAATCCTTTTCAAAACTGAAGATCATAAATAATAAACTCTGAAATTCCCTAGACCCATTAAATATGTTGGCTCTTCTTAGTTCAGACACAGAGTGATATTTTGCGGGAAACGGACTTCGCCGATATTATCGATACCTTTTTTCGTTGAATACCGTCATTAGATACAATAGAAACGCAATAGGTGTGCTAATACTGGCGTTCGCTTGGAGCTTTTTCGCTTGGAGAGTTTAATGTGAATATCAGACGAAAAATAATTTAGCTTGTACTCGTAAGTGCCCTCTGGGAAAATTTTGTCAAAGTCAAAGTATTTATTAGTGTGCTTTTTGGTGATACAATAGCTCTTATAATTAATTTTTGGTAACTCAAGAAGCTACCCATTAGGCATACACTATTTAATAAGATAAAAAGAAAAAATAATTAAAATTGATATACAATGCAATACAAACATGTCAAGAGTTATACAGTAAAAATTTCGAATTGTTTTAGTCAAGTTAAACAGGTGCTCTCTTCTGTACCTTGATCTTAATAGACACTTTCAAGAGTTAACCACACATGATTTCAGAGCGTCCACCACATGTTCTTCTTATGGGCCGCCGAAGTCTAAATCCGGCGCTGGAGCGGCGGCCTGAGCCCCAGCAGTGGAAACATTATAAGCCTGATGATATGCAATACTATGCTGATTAACGACTCACTCCATTCTTTCTATGCCTTAGTTCCAGGGCCCTGGTGTTTATGCAGTGCTATGCTAAGGCCTAAACTAGGTAGGACAGGAATCCAGACTTAGTACTTGACCGTCAGCATCATCACCATCATCATCAGCCTTATTAATGTTCCCACTGCTGGGACAAAGGCCTCCTCTCTAGGAGAGGGAATGGGCCATAATCCACCACTCGGCCACCACTACTCTCGAGTGTCAGCAAGTGAGAAAAATGCTACAAGAGCTTTTCAGGTTAATAAAACACCGTTAAAACTTTAAAATAATAATTTTATTATTTACCATCCTACTAACACTAAATATAAATATATTAATTTGCTGTGGTTAAAGGTAGGCAATAAATAATTTAGACAATATGGCTACATGTCTAATAATTTAGATCTTTACATCTTTGGGCTGTATAATTAAAACTAACATTTATTTATGTGGTACAGTAAAGCTACCGGCTCTAACATACACAGATGTTATGTTTAATTGCAATAATTATAATCATTAACATTATAAAGGCTCAATTTTGTATGTACTATCGCAGTCATTTCTACTTAATCACTTGAAAAATTTAGGAAGACTGAAGTTTTCGTTTCTAGTGCAAGCAAAAATGAACTTAGCAGTGGTCAGGCGGTAGTGTCTTCCATAATACCGATAGCTATGGTACACCATAGCTATCAGTATTATATGTTTGTTACTCTCTCACTCTGAAACGGCTGAGCAGATTTGTATATAATTTGACACACGGATAGACTATGTCCTGGAATAACAGATAGGATGTAGTACATAGTACGTACACGGTTAAAACCGCTGACAGAACTTAAATCATCCATAGAAAGCATAAGAGCGAAAGAGCTGAAGCAGGGAGAACACGAGCGTCCGCATTAAAGAATACGACACAAGGAGGAGGAGGAGGAGGAGGAGGAGGAGGAGGAGGAAGAGGACCAGTAGATAAATAATATTGTGTGATATGTTGATGCATCAGTCAGAGTTACAAAGCACTTGTTTTTCTTTTGACTACGCAAGATTTGTGGATTTAGCCAATACCAAGTTTAGTTTTTTATTCAAAATATAGTCACTTAGTTTTGCATTAGAATGCAGATAAAATATCTAATATTTTTACTTTGTTGTGAAGCAAATTCTAACAGTATTGCTTGCAAACTTGAGGTGATCTGGGTACTATAATAATCAATAAAACAATTCAGTTCTATTTACAGAAATCAGCCCTATTGCAAAAGTTTTGTTCAGTCGCGTAGACACTTCGGATACAAAACTACAGTTCTAACTAAGTTTACGTCAAAATATCCCTTAGGAATCAATTCGAAAGAATTGTAATCGGATTCACTTGAAAACAATACCGCCAAAATAACATTTTGTTTTTTTTCACTCCCTATATGGGATTTTATCCATGGCTAGCACTTTTATGCATCCGCTAGTATATTATATAAAAAAACTTCTAGTTTATCTACCTTCCAAAATCAAATCGCTTAGTGAAAAATAAAACAAAAAAAAGGAACATTTATTCATATTTGAATATTACTGGCCAGTTTTTTTTTTGCTCGGAGCCTCTATCTAAAAATATAGCAACATTTCACCTAAAATAAATCTTATCACCTGCCAGAGTTTCTAAAGTTCTAACACTAAGGTTTTTGCTGTGACAGGAGTACTACTCGTTGTACGCTGGGTGTGCGTGGAGGACCCACCGAAACAGCAACAAAGTCAGACAAGCTAATACAAAGAAGGAGATCATCACTCGAAGGTTCTTTTCTGATCTCTGGTCTCTTTCGCTGGCTCGCAGCCGCTCCACAAGGCCGTTCTGAAAAAAAGAAGTTTAAATATTTAGTGTCTATGGAAGACATTATAGGCAAAGAGGTACAGATTTTTTCTATTTATTTCATTTGTTTGTATGCGGATAAATATTATAATCAATTTTTCAGCTCAATTTTACCGAGTTCGCGGTCGTTGCAATGATTTCCTATAATTGTGCAGAAACTTCAGGTTCGGAAATTGGAATTATATGTATCTAAGTACAGTACGCCCGTCCTAACTTAAAAAAAAAAACAAAAGCCGTTTGCAGTTGGTATGCTGTTAAGAACTGATTTTTTTTATATGGTAGGTAAAAATCATCGAATGACGAATCCCACTCTTGGGCGGAGCGGGAAACAGTGTCTGACTTTTACTGACTAAAGAACCTACCCCGTGCCTTCCTTGCCTTATTCCCAGAGCCCCGGTATAACGCTTTCGCATCAACCCTCAGCTCCGGGAGGCTTCGACCCTGTAGGGCCCCTATAAGAACTGATATTGGCATTTATTTTTTTAATCTTATTATTATTTTACGAGTGCACAAGCGCTAAAGTTCGCAGAGCCTAACTTCAGGCACGCCAAGTTAGAACGGCCATACTGTACTAAGGAATAAGAGTAGCGCAATAAACATTATAGGAATTTAAAAAAAAAGTTTGACTTTGACTTTTATATTTTGAGCAGGTCAAGCACCTGCTCAAAATATAAAAGTCAAAGTCAAGGTTTTATACCTGTCATTCAATTACTCAAAGTATAGTAAGAAGGAACGGGCTGGGGTGTTTAGTCTGTAAGAGTCTGACACTGTTTTCTGCTTCGCCCAAGAGCGAGATTCGTCATTGGTGTCACGCCTATTTGTGTTTTTAAGTCACCTATTAAACTTGGCCCACTTAACATAGCATCAGCCTTATAATGTCCCCACCGCTGAGACTCAGTCAGTGGCGTAGCTAGTCCCACAGGGGCCCCGTATCAAAAGTCCTTCGGGGGCCCCGTATAAAAAAATGTATTTTTATTACAGAGGCTTAGCTGCCCTATGAGACGGTTGTGAATAACATGTTGCGAATTTTTGCCTAGGTCGGGGCACCTGTACCGCGGGGGCCCAGTATAACTGATACGGCAGATACGGCGGTAGCTATGCCCCTGGACTCAGTCCTCCTCTCTAGGACCGTCACCCACCACGCGGGTCAATTGCTGGTTGGTGGATGTCACAAGTCTTTAAATTTTTGTTTCTAGGACATGCCGGTTTCCTCACGATGTTTAAATTCACCGTTTTGAGAGCAGCGGTGAAGACATAAATTAAACAAAGTAATGTGCCTGACTGGGTTTGCACCCGCGGCCTACAACTCGTAAGCTCTCGGCAACCACTGCTCCCACACACCTAGTCACCCTTAAAGGCACGTAAAACTAGGTCTATACCTGTAACTCCAAGTACAAAAGGTCACAAATTGTTTGACAAAAGCATGACCTTTAGAAACTTTAGCACTTCGGGAAACTTAATGTCGATGTAATAGATACTTGTAATAGAACTTTCAGACAAGAGCTTTTAGTTTGTTTGTACTTATTTCACATTTAATTAGAAATTGCAACAATTTTCTTCCTAGATGTTATTTTTAGTTTTCATAATCTATCTATAGGTGTATATTATACACCGTTAAATCTTGATCGTTTTAATTCCTTGGAGGATCGATTCAGTACATGAAACACTATCGATTGGTAAAGTTAGAATAAAAAAACAAAGTACTTTTTTAAAACTCGAATTAATTTACGTATGTTCTAAATTGATTTCTTTAAGTAAACGTCAGCTGGGCGAATTCAATGACCTGTAGGTAGTTAGTACGCAACGACCGACAACTACCTACAAGGTCAATGACTCATTTACTTAAAGAAATTAATTTCGTAAATGCGTATATCAATAAGAGATTAAGAAAAAAAGTACGTTATTTTTTTATTTTATCTATACAAATCGATAGTGTTTCATGTACTGGATCGACCCTCTTCGGGATTAAAACGACTAAAATTTAACGGTGTATATCTATACCTATTTTCTTTCTATTATGTCTCAACTGCACACCATCGTAGGGACTCTGTAAAAGGGTTGAAACCAGGGTCTCTTCCTGATAGGAAGGCTTGGTCCCAGTGCGAAGGGCAAAGAAGGAACGGGGTGGGGTGTTTTGTCAGTAAGAGTCTGACACTGTTTCCTGCTCCGCCCAAGAGCGGGATTCATCAATGGATGATTTTTGCCCACCATAAAAAAAAAACTGCTCAGCATTATTCTTTTCTTTCTATTGAGTTCATTATCGTCGCAAATGGTTTGTGAAACAAATATAATCAACTGATTGAGGGTTAGAACCCGATGCAGCATCTGTAAAACAATTTTGTTTCGATCAAAATTGTTGTTCAACCACATCTGATTTTAGAAAGCCTTAATAGCTTTGAATCCACATATGACGTAAATAAGGGCTATTATGGCGTGGCGACAATAAAGTTTTTTTTTTTAATAAGTTACGGCCCATTCCCTCTCCTGGAGAGGAGACTTGAGTCTCAGCAGTGGGAACATTAAAAGGCTGATATTCATTATATGCTACTTTAGAGAGGTCATAAGTAAAAAAAATATATAAATGAACTTAGAGCGGCGGAGGAAATAAGGAAACATTATTTATTCAAACAACTCAGTATAATTTCCTATTCAATACCCTAGATGTTCTAAAAAGAGCCAAATTGACAATGCTATCTAAAGTATAAGTACGGCTGCACATTTGGCAACTGCTGTCAGCCCGGCCATAGTTAAGCAGCTTGCGGCCGTCAAAGGCCATAATCGACGTGAGTATTTAAAGGGAAAAGTTATTAAGTGTCCCTTATAAAGATATCTGTTTGTCATTATCACTGTTTTTTTAAGGAACACAAGTAGGTTTGTCAGTAAAAGTCAGACATTCCTTGTTGCTTCACTAAGAGTTATTTGACGAGTACGCAAGTGGAAGAAAATAAAGCGTAGATACTAAAGGACGATAAACACAGAACCTCGCTATATTCTGATTACTATGCACTCAAATTCATACCATTTTTTTCCACCTTTCGAATACTGTAATTAGATACATAATACAAAGACAATAGATGTGCGGACGCTGGCGTTCACTTGGGCCTTATAAAGTACCTATTAAAGCTTTAGGAAATTGGTCACTAAACTATTTTTAGGCAACAACGAAAATAACACGTATTTTCTGGATGTTGTTTAAAATACATCAAAAAGTACAATAGTTTAAATATGTAGTTCTTTAAAATAACTTATCAAAACGGTATTTGAGTCGCTGTATATGTATAATGTCGTTACGCGTCGCCACTAGACGTACCCGTTTGTGCGACGAGACTTAAATTCCAATATTCTAAGTAGAACGCTCAACGCTTCCAAATTGTTATCGATCAGCCATTTTTTGGGAAGAAAAGGTAATTTTTAGTCTATAGGGAAATGAAATACTTGGAGGAATATAATAGATAATTTAAAAATCATTATTCTAATATCAGTATTGCCATCCAGTGTGGCAATGCTGTAATCGAAATAACTGGAAGGAATGGAGGGAGGCCTTTGCCCAGCAGTATAATAATTAAACAAAAATATTAGAAGTGATAAGGATTATGTGAAGATACGTACCCATCCACCGTGAGACGCTATCCAGGAGCCAGGGTCCTCGTGTAGCAGGTCTGCCATGGCGGCAGCAGGCGCTGACACCAGCTCGAGTGCTGGCTCGCCCTCCGCGGCCTCCGCTGCTTCTCTCGCAAGCGCCCCACACACACAATATACAGCTGCAATCTGAAATATATAAAAGAAGAAATTGACTAACTGATATACCAACAAACGACACAGGACTAGAAGCGTGAAATTTTCACAAGGTTTCTTTCACTAAGTAGTTAAAAAAAAATGAAAAAAAAATTTGAAAATTCAACTAAGTGGTTGAAAATTTAACACCGGGGCCCTGGAACTAAGGAAGGAACGGTGTTTCGTTTAGTCAATAGAAGTCTGACACTGACTCCTGCTCAGCCCAAAGGAATCTCGCCCTTGGGCTGAGCGTCATGTGATGATTTTTCCGACTATAAAAAAATGGTTGCCTGTAAAGTCGGTTTTACGGGCGAAGATTTTACGTGACAACGTCCTAATTCTCTAGTGCTGCGCGCGCGGCAGACCGATCATAGTTGAGTGTGAGAGAGACGCAAGGCATTCGGCGGGCCTCTCTCTCGTTCGGTGACTCATCGTAACGTTACCGAGCGTTACACTTTTTCATAAGTGACTCCCAGCCGCAACCTAATTTAAGACGTTGTCACGTCAAAAAGTTTAATTTCTTGGGCCCTTATATCCGTAAAACATAAATAGAAACCAAAGTAAAAAAAAAAGATTTTCATTATTCACTTTTTAAAGCTACACCAAAAATTATTAACTTGGTTAGGTTAATAATTTTTAGCTTAGCTTAGGTTGTATGGGAGAATCTTATTCATTGGATTCGTTAAATCGCGGGTTTATTAACCCGCCCCTAACATGAACTAGTAGCTTAAACTCGAAACCCTTGAGGCCCACACGAACGCCGGCGTTCGCACACCTATTGTTCTTTAATTGTGTCTGTAATTACAGTAGTGGAAAGGACTTGGCACAATTTTAATTATTTATGAGTACTAAAGATTGACACTATTAATTTATTAGTTTTTCAAAACTACCGTCAAAATAGGAAGTGATGTTTAAGTTTTTATGAAAATATTCTTTCAAACGAAGTCGCAAGAAAAGTTAGTTACATAATGTAAACCTTATTACAGTAATACACAACAAAATACCTAAATGATTGTTTAAAACCGGAAAAAGACGCAGCAGATGGACCGAAAAACACAATGGCTTTCTATTATTTTTCTTTCTCTAATTGGCTATAAAGAAAGAAAAGTAATTAAAGAAAGTAATCTTCGCATGGGCCTCCCCCAAGCTCCGTAACTGTAACATCGATTGAACTTGGGCTACTTACATAACATCACGGGATTATTATTAGATATACGAGTAAATAGTGCATTTTTAAATAGTTGACAGCTTAGATTAAGAGCGGCCACCCCCAGGTATATTTTTATACAACCGCTCTTACGTGATTATGATGTTATTACATGTCCTTCATCAGATATTTTGGATCTAGATATCTAGGCTTGTAAAGAAATCAAAACATAAATTTGTGTAAGAGTAATCCAGTAAATACCTCTGAAAATCTGCTATTTTAAATGAACTTTGACTCTCCATAATTTAGCCCTATATCACAATTATTTAAAAAGTACTCGTAAAGAAGCCTTGCGCATTTAATCGAGATTCTAAATAATGATTTTTTTTTTATCCGTAAGGGTTTAATAAAAACACGTACTTCTTGGATCAAATTTTGTGACAAAATTCGAGTAAATTGTAGAATTACCGAATTCCAACAGAGTTTTCAGGTATTATCACACTTTTTTGGCATTAGTTTTGCAACGAAAATCATTTTGGATTGCTTTAAAATAAAGCAACAAGCTTTTAAACCATGCGTTAGGCGAGTGAGAAAAACAGTGGAAGATAGATGACTCGTCTTTAGCACGTGGACCGCTGAAATTGTGATAATTATCATGATTTGACATCGGTCGCGACGATTATACACATTCGTTTGCTAACGCTATTTTGTCTGTCCTAGTCTATCGGTGACTACAGATCGTGTAGATGTGTTAGTTTCTAGTCCAAGTTTTCTGATTGTGATGTTTCTGTGTATCTTTCCTTATAAAAATTAATTACATAACAATGGGCCATAGGATCAATTTCCTCAGTATTACATCCACTAAAGTTGTAGATATTACGTAGTAGGTACGATTGTACTTAATGACTCCGTCTTTGGACAAAATAACCTTGGCATTAGTCATCGTAGGAAATATTGCGTCTATTCCTAAGCGAGAAAATCTTGGTTATCTGGAATTCATCTCATTTTATTACTACTTTTATTTGTTTACCAAGATCTCAATAATAGCGAACGCCGGGGGCAATTATGGCTTGACTGGAATGCTCCATTTTATTTTGCATGTCGGGTTTCAGGAGATTGAAAACCGCTGAAATACTGGAAATACTAGCTTCCAATTTTGTACCTGTAGCGTGTTTACATTTCCTGCATTTTCTGTCGGCGTTTTAATGAACCTGTATTGATGTTGTGCAATTTTCTTTTATTAACCCGAGTGTTTTTACATAGTTTTTAACACACAGTTTACTATGTGTAAGATCGTGTGAAAACAAGTGATACTTTGTAAAACTGCTACATAACAGTGACGCCAGTAGAAATGTCATGGCTTAGGTGGATAATAAATCTGCGCAAGTTCGCCCTTAAGGGCCTAGCGCCCAAGCAATAAAACTATGACTTTCGTCGGTAACGGCTGCATAAATTTAAAAAAATATAAAGTACGTCATCGTTAAATTTGGATCGTTTAAATCCCGTGGTCGATTCGGTACAAGAACCGCTATCGATTTGTTAAGATAAATAAAAAAAATACTAGGTACTTTTTTCTAAGTCTCGTATTGAAACGCATTTACAAAAAATATTTCTTTAAGTAACCGAGTCAATGACAACAACAAACTTACAAGTCATTGAACTGGCCCAGCTGATATTTACTTTAAGAAATCAATTTCGAATGTGCGTAAATTAATTCCAGTTTAAAAAAAATATGTTTTTCATGTAAATCGATCCTTCAAGGGATTAAAACGATCAAAATTTAACGGTGTGTGCCTATCATAAATTTATGTACAACATTACCAACATATGATTTTTTTCATGTATCAAAACTTTTGTCTAAAAAAAAATTACCATTCGCAACTTTTTCTTACTACGTCAAACGATTTGGATCTTTAGAAGAAATGATCCAATATTCTTGGGATTATACGTCTTAAGGCAACAAAATTACAGTGAAATGCTTACATATTTACGTGAGCCGTGAGCAGTGTAGTAATGCTTTAAAATTGCTCATTCATTACACACTTGTGCGATACATTTGAAAATATTCTTCAATACAAAACGAACAACATGGTGTCGAAATTATTACTTCGAATTGAAAAACGTCGTTTGATATTGAATTTGTCACTGAATCACTCAGCTCCATAACAACCTCGCCTCTTTAGCTCGGGTGAAATCACAAACTTGTTTTACTTGTAGATACTGTTTTTTCACAACTATCTTAAAAAACGTCGTATGATACACATACGTGTTAATGATATATAAAGGGTTCGTCTTTAGCACAGGTCTTAATACCGCCTCAGTGGTAATCACCTACATTACCCCCTTATATCATAACTAGCTGTGCCCGCAACTTCGTCCGCGTGGAATAGTTATTTTGGGCATCATATTTACTTTTGCAAACAACCTCCTCAGCTTTATAAATTATAGCTGTTACCCACGACTTTGCCCGTGTCAATTTCTGTTATTATTTTAGACAATTTAGTTTTTAAAAGAACATAATTATCTAAAAGTACTTCATAGAGCTACACCCCAACTTGGGCACGCCATAATCTCGGCGGTAAGTCCCCTCTTTGAGGCGTGATATCTATCACGGCATCCTCACCTTCCGCATGACGTAGGTTCTCACCGGACATGGGAAGAAGGAAGAGACGCCCGGGTGTCGCTACTGTATGGTCAGCCCGGAGGATACAGTGGTGCACACGGTGGAGGTGTGCCCCGCTTGAGAAGAGCCGTGTCCTCGTGGGGGTGATCAGCGGCGGCGACATATCGCGCCGGGCCTTGGTTCAGGTCATAGTTCGCAGCGAAGAAGAATGGCAAGCGGTCGCCTCCTTCTGCAAAGCAGTAATGCTCGTAAAGGAGGAGGCCGACCGCATAAGGCAAAGGCAACAGCGCCCTCGCCGTAGCCATCACCGCCGCGATCCCACCGATATCCGGTCTCCGTAGACGCTGGCATGTGGACGGTGAGCAATGGGTAGCTCGCCGTCCGGTTGTCTGGTACCAGTCCAGACCGAGACCAAGTCGTCGACGGCGTGCACTGCTCCCGCGCGCCTCAAGGTGTTGTCAGCAAACTGTGGGGCCCTTCAGGGCGAAGCCTCCTGCAACTGAGGGTTGGTGCGAAAGCGTTATACCGGGGCTCTGGGAATAAGGCAAAGGAGGAACGGGGTAGGTTGTTTAGTCAGTAAGAGTCTGACACTGTTTCCCGCTCCGCCCAAGAGCGGGATTCGTCATTGGATGATTTTTACCTACCATAAAAAAAACCCATCCGCGCCGCCCGCAAGCAACTCCTCTCCTCGCCCGCCGGCCAGGCGCAGCGTCAAGTTTAGCACATCATGCATCGTGTGTGAATTTTATATCGGAGTTATTTTAAAATTGCAATATCTTCTAAGATGTTCATTGAAATTAAATGATGTCAAAGACAATTTTGTTTACAATTACATACTCTTAAGCAACAACATATTTATTTGGATAAATATTATATTATTATGTTGATACAACTCTAACAAATAATCGGTAAAAATTGGCTAAATTTGATTCGCATAAAAACGGTTCTAGTAAGTTAATCTTAAAAGATAGACATATACTGTCGCGGACATTTTTTTAGATCATTTTAAGAGGAATAATTCTTTCATACATATTTTTTTGGTATCTTAAACCGTTTTGGCAGCGCACGCAACGGAAGCCCTCAAAGGTGAATAATTTTCCCCGTTTTTTCCACATTTCCCGTTGTTTCTTCGCTTCTATTAGTCGCAGCGTGATGTTATATAGCCTAAAGCCTTCCTCAATAAATGATCTATTCAACACAAAAAGAATTTTTCAATTCGAACCATTAGTTCCTGAGATTAGCGCGTTCAAACAAACAAACAAACAAACAAACAAACAAACTCTTCAGCTTTATAATATTAGTATAGATAATGTAAGTATTGTTACATCATGGACATTAAATTAAGCTTAATTTACTAAGTTACTGTTACACTGAAGTCGAATATTATGTCGGCGGCGGCGTCGCTAAAATGTTAGTGGTCAATTAGTAGTCAGAGCACGTCTTCTTCGAAAGAACGAAGCCAGCTGACTAACGCGTTTCCAAACCTTCCTACGCAGTCTTCAGAATTCAGTCACAAGGTACGAGGGAAACCTTTAGCCCTTTCAAATTATAGCCAAGACACGATCACCCAATTTTGGTTGAAATTTAGTTCATATTGGTTTAATTTAGAGCTAAGATATCTAGAAAACCCTTCTACAAACCTATTTGAAGGTTACGCAAACCTTTTAGGTATTATTTGACGCTTGACTTGATTAAACAAAAGTGATTTCGGGGAAATTTTGGCTATCAACTGTTGAAAGTTTTGAAATCGAGCTGGGTTTCAATTGTTAGGCCTCCTAAAACTTTACCTTAGTCATATCTCATAGTAATCATCTATAACAAGTAGCAACAAGGGAAACTATTGCGAAGGCCCTATTGACTCTGAAGTTCTACAGAGAGATTTTATCGTTAGAAACATTTTTTTAATAAGGTCATAATCATAGACAAGTTATATCCTAGCGATAGACAAGCAAGTTCACATAAACTATTTGTCAAAATACGGAAAAGTCAATTCAAAAGCCCGTTTCAGCTCTTCGTTGGCATTGTTGTCTATCAAAACCTTTATAATTTACTGCGCTGATACGTCAAAACTGAACTAATGTCATCAATGTAAATGTTTAGGGAATGCAGAAGCAAAGTAAATACCTATATGGCACGCTCTATATCTAGTAGGTGGTACATACTTATACACCGTTAAATATTGATTGTTTTAATCCCGTGGAGGGTAGATCCGGTACATGAAACACTATCGATTTAAATTATTAAATAATATTAGTAATTTTTTTTATTTGTATACTCATTTACAAAATTAATTTCTAAACGAGTCAATGACCTTGTAGGTTATTGTCGGTCGTTGCGTACTAGAACTATATACAGGTAATTGAACTCGCCCAGCTGATGTTTACTAAAACAAATTAATTTCGTACGTGCGCAAATTAATTTGAGTTCTAAAAAGAATACTTTAATTTTTAATTGTATCTTTACAGATCGATGGTGTTTTATTTACTGAATCAACCCTACAAGGGAATAAAACGATCAAAATTTTACGGTGTAGGTATATCTATTTCTTATAGTATATTTTCTATTAGTTACCTTAGACCAGGTAATATTTTCTCTAGTGATGCGCCTCGCTAGCGCGAGAGCTAGCTCCGCTAGTGCTGTGTCAGAGCGCAGCATGGCGGACGGAGCTCGCGTGGCCTGCCGCGCCACCTGACGGAAGGCGTCGGGGCGCTTCCTCTCCAGCGCCGCGCACAGCGCTCGCAGCCCCACGAGCACTCCTGACTCCGAGTTACTCGTAGCCTCCTCCCCACATTCAGTCTCCAACATCCGTTGTAACCGTTTCATTACTATTTGCTGCAATAAAATCACAACTGTTAAGAAATGAGGATGCAAAGCAACAAAAAGAAAAGCAGCAAACTTATCTACACTAATATAATAAAGAGGGAAAGTTTGTTTTTTTGTTTTTTTTTATTTTTTTTGTTTGTAGGAGGTAATCTCTAGAACTACTGGTCCGATTGGAAAAAATTTAGCAACAATAGAAAGCTGCTTTACTACTGAGTGACATAGGCTATATTTTATGTACGCGGGCGAAGCCGCGGGCAAAAGCTAGTTAGAAATAATTTGACATTATAAATGTCAACTTATATATTGTAATTGTCCAATTAATCCCATATGACAAATTATGTCGTGTTTTACGGGATTGGTTCAAAGAAGAAAGCGTATATGCTAATTCAGCAAAAGATTTTTTGATGAAAAGTTCATGTTGTTATTTTTTTTTAAGGATGCTGTATCTATTTTATTTAATCAATGTTCGTAAATTTTAATATTTGCATATGTGTATCTTAGGAACAATGTCGCGATAATAATCGCTACTATAACAACTTAAGAACCATATTTATAGCAAATAAAATAATTGAATAAGAATTTGTTTATTCTCATAGCCTTTGTACCCAATCATATAAGTTTCTGTGAAATACTACTGTGTGTTACTGTTTTTCGTGTATAATAAAGTATTATTGTTTTCTATTTATTACCTTATTCACACATAAGGTGGATCTTCTAATCTGAGTCTTAATATATTGTAGGCAGAGGGCGCGGCCTTGTCGCACGATTTGCGGCTTGACCTGCGTGGGGCTGGCGAGGCACCAGCCGATGGTGGCCGAGAGCCGCCGGGACACGGCTGCGGCGGCTGCGCTGGACACCATGGTGCTGAACCGCCGCTTCGTCCGGTCCAACGTCGACAGCGACCGCGTTGGTGATACGCGGAGATCTGAGAAAATTGGCTATGTATTTACCTTAGATTAAATAAGAAACAACGAAAGAAGTTTTTTTATGGTGGGAAAAATCATCTAATGACGAATCCCGCCGAAAGCGGGAAACATTGTCAGACTCTCACTGACTAAACGACCCCTCATTCCTTCTTAGACCTCATATCGGGGTCGGACCTTCCTTTCAAAAACTGGACCGGGGCCCCAGCAGGCTTCGGCCCTACAGTTGGGCCTCTACATGTGCTGACTACTGCTTGAGACGCGTTGGAACAGAGCGCACCAGACGACCGGATGGCGAGCTACCCATTGCTCGCCGTAAAGAAAGATAGGTTACTCGATTTCACATTAGTCGCAACGATCACACACATTCAGCGCCTAACGCGCCTAGACACAATGTATATACTATACAATCATGCCATTTATTAGCAGGTTTCTTTTGTTTCAAATATTTTTTTTTATAATTTGTACACTCATATTTTATATCCGTTTCTATTCAGGTCTACATGAAAATATTATAAAATTCAATCAGTTTTCTTGAATGAGACACACTTGAAATTTCTTAGCGGTTCTTCTTTATAGGAAGCGACTGGTATTAGTGCCCATATAGGCCTAGGTGAAATGAAATGTTTGAAATTGAATTTTTAATGTAATTTACGGCAAATGGACTGATGGCCCATCTTACACCTTACCGCCAGATTATACGTTGTTCCTTCGTTAAAGTCAAACACACTTGCGAAACACTACGTCAGTTTTCGGTTACAGGCCCTGGTGTAGCCCTATTATTTAGTCGTATGTTCCTTTGTCTGGCTCAAGCCCTGAGTTCCATCCGTTTACCACAGATTTTAATTAAAATAAAGAGGATAACTGCCATTAATTATAAAGAAAATTATTTATATAAAGATAGTTGAAAGTGATGAACCGCGTAGTACGTAAATTACTTATTAGGCTGTTTATATACACTGTTAAATTTTGGTCGTTTTAATCCCGTGAAGGGTCCATCCGGTACATCATGAAGCAAGTAACCCGCCTGGGTTACTTTGCTTCATGGGTACATAAAATACTTTAGATTTGTAAAGATAAAATTATACCCATCGTGTAAATTAAATTGAGCTTTAGAAAAAAAATTACATACTTTATTTATTAATGTCCTAGAACCAAAAATTCGAAGGCATGTGACATCCACCAATCTGCACTGGGCCCGCGTGGTGGATTATGGCCCATTCCCTCTCCTAGAGAGAGGAGGCCTGTGTCCCTGCAGTGGGAACATTAAAAAAGGCTGATGATGATGATGATTTATTAATTTATCTTTACAAATCATGTAGGTACCTGATAGATCCTCCACGGGATTAAAAAGACCAAAATTTAACGGTGTATGGTTCATTAAGCCCCAAGAGGACACCGGTGTCCACACACGTATTGTCTTTTAATTGTGCCTGTAATTACGGTAGATAGTTGAACAAATATAGGTATATTAAATTTCTTTGAAATTATTTCAAAGTGAAGAGATTAACTACACTGAAAGTTTGAAATTACAAATCTTTTGGTGAAATAATGAAATTCCGAGTACTTACAAAGAGGGGTCATTCACGTTTTGATTGAGGATTAGGTTGTAAACGTCTGGTGTCTATTTTAAATATAACTTTGTGTTGGTTTTCAAGTAGCAATACATTGGAAAACTAATTTCGTGGAATGGGCTTTCATGAAGTTTCGAAAACCAATATTCTCCCATATTATATTCATACAGAAATCAATCAGACAAACGATCTCCTAATTGGGTAGGGTGCGGTAAGGGGAATAGAAAAGTTACCGAAGATAAAGCATCTCACATGGTATGTACCTACCTATACATTAGTATTTAGTACGGCCGTCGTATCTTGGCTAGTCAGAAGTTTTTTTTTTTTTTTAATCTTTATTAGTTAGGAACTTTTAACAAAATGTTATGCCAGTTCCATCGTAACCTGATCTAAACATAGCGCATTACAAGTTAACTAGGCATAACCTACAATACAATACAATACAGCTTACAAGTTAACTTTAAGTCAGAAGTTAGGCACTGCGAATTTTAACGCGTGTGCGTCCATAAATAGTGGCGAAAGATTGTCATTGCGACCGAGGCGGAATCCGCACGAGCCGTAGGCGAGTGTGATAAGGAGCCGAGGGCCGCAATCACAAATTCGCACGTGTATCAAACGACGGTTTTCAATACACTTACGAACACATTACACTTATAATACACTTACTATCTTTGAAAATTACAACGAATTTTCGTAATTTTCTTACTGAAGAAAAATTTTCAAAGTTGCCGTGCATTTTAGATTTAGATTGCAGCAAACTATAGTAAAGCACAATATCTGATGGCAGCGGCTTAATGTCTAAAAAAATCTCTTATATCTTACATTCAACATATTTTTCACAATTACCAATACCTAAATAAGTTACATAATATGACTACTATATAATAGACTTTTTCCCGCGCTTATGCCTTTGCAGGATGAAAAAGAAGCAAAGACAACAAACCGTTATACATCCTACTTAATATTAAGAATAGAAATTCAAATATTTTTGAATTTAGAACACAGATAAATGTTAATTTGTTGTTAATAACAAATTATTCCATAAATAATCATGTTCATTTATATATATTCTGTTAAAAACACGATTTAAATTTTAATTAAATATTAAAAGCTCAAAAATCTGCACCTCTTTGCTTTAAAAAAAAAAATGATTACGCTTGACCGTGACGATAAGGAGGAAAAAAAAGCCCTTGGTATGATAAATGAAACAATTTTTTTTTTTTTTTATGGTAGGTGAAAATCATCCAATGACGAAACCCGCTCTTGGGCGGAGCGGGAGACCAGTGTCAGACTCTTACTGACTAAAAAACCTACCCCGTACCTTCCTTGCCTTATTTCTGGAGTCGAGGTAACAGTATGCACATACCCTCTAGGCTCCAGGAGGCTTCGACCCTGAAGGGCCCCTGCAGTTTGCTGACAACTCCTTGAGGCGCGCGGGAACGGTGCGCGCCGTTGACGACTTGGACTCGGTCTTACCAGACGATCGGACGGCGAGCTACCCATTGCTCACCGTCCGCGAGCCAGTGTCTACGGTGGCCGGATAAAACATGTAATTTTGAACCTAATCATAGTGCGATAAGTGGCAGTTTTCGAGTCAGTGTATTGAAAAATGCATTTGCAGTTGTTATTGCAGTTAAAAACTGTTATTGGCTTTTTTAAATCTTTAGTTTTGATGACACACAAGTGTTTAAGTTCGCAAAGCCTAACTTCAAACTCGCTAAGATCCGACGATCGTAATGTTCATACATAATTGGATGGTGGCATGGCATGCCATCAGCCTTATAATGTTCCCACTGCTGAGAAACAGACCTCTCTAGGAGAGGGAATGGGCCGTAATCCACCCCCCGCGAGCCTAGTGCATGTTGGTGGGTATCACATGTCTTCGAATTTTTGGCGTTAGGATATGCCGGTTTCCTCAAGCTATTTTCCTTCACCGCTTTGAGAGCAGTGGTGGTGATGAAATAAATTACACAAAGTAAGCCTAGCTGGTTTTAACTTGATGGTCTGATGAAATATAGCAAGAACAGTGGTAGCCAAGTGGTAACAGTCCCGGCTAACGCGTGGTGGGTCGCTTGTTCAAGCCCAGCCAGGTGGCATTAATTTGTGTAATTTATTTCATCACCACTGCTCTCAGAACGGTTAACAAAGTTTTTTAAAATAAAATAAAATCGAAGATATCTGACGTTTCGCACTGAGCTAGAAAGAAAGAAAGAAAAACAGTTTATTTACGCGTAATGAACGCAAAACTTAAAGGTAGATTACAACATAACCAAGTGACATAAGGAAGATATGCGCCACTTCCGCGCAAATCGGCCGAACGCTCAGCCAACTCCCGTTCCTAGAGATGAAGCCTGCATATCAGCCGTGGGAATAGTATAAAGCTAGAACTACATTGCCCAGACGCACACGTGTAACATGCCTGATTTGCTCTTACGTTGCGTGGCGTTGCGTGGCGTGTATCTAATGTAGCTCTTCAAGTCTAGTTTCCATATAAAAAGTACGGAGACCAACGCGCCTAGATCGGCGTATGTGACACACTTGTTAGCAGTGTAGTTCTACCTTTAGGCTGCTAATACTTACTAGCACTGTGACGATATTAGGCTTTTTTATGGTAGGTAGTAATCATCGAATGACGAGTCCCGCCCTTAGGCGGAGCGGGAAACAGTGTCAGACTCTTACTGACTAAACAAACTACCCCGTTCCTTCCTTGCCTTAATCCCAGAGTCTTGGTGTTAGGCTTTCGCATCAACCCTTGGCCCCAGGAGGCTTCGACATTGCAGGGCCACTTCAGTCGACCGGACAGTGACCTACCCATTATTCACCGTCCGACAGCCCGCGACGATATTAGAGTGGATCCCAATGGATTTAGTGATAGTGTGACGGACAGAATGGCAAACAAAAAATGTGTTGCCTGGTCCCAAGTAATATGGGACAAGGGCAGGAATATGATGAGAGGTTGATTCCTAGTAAAAGATCATTACATCAGATGACATCACACACATAAACACTTCTACCTGCACTGTTCACATTCATAAGTACTTGTACCTGCACAGTATCAACAAAACAAAAGTCTTACTTGGTAAGCTAATCAGTCCATCAGCAATTCCTGGCATCGCGCTGAGCGGCGTGCTGAGCTTGCGTCGCATGCGCAGCGTCGGCACGAATTCGTCATCTTCTTCTCCATCGGGTGGAGTGACGTGTATAGCGATTTTGTTTGGCTCTGGAATTCTTATCCCACCCAGTTGCCATCTTTGATCAGTTAGCGGCCCTATCTGGAAAGGAAAATGATTAATGATTAGTATTTTTCTGGGTATGAAAATAAATGGGTTTTTGGCATAGGTTTTAGGAATGGGGAAATTTCCATTTCTTAATAAATTAATTAGAATACAATAAAAATGGAATAAACTTTTTTTCCTTTATTTATTTGTAAGCACATATTTTTCATATTTTTAAATATCTTTTAAAACAAACATTTAAAAAAATCATTAAAAGCAAAACAGTAGTTCGCCGGTGTCGGGAGCAGGGTGCAAGCTACCGGGAGTTAGGGATCCAAAGACAGGAACCTCCTCACGATGCGAGCCGTATCGAGGAGTACTAGGTACCTTCTGTACTAGGCCCCTGATCCAATCGAATAAACTTTATTGTTACCTAATCAAAATGGTAACAATTTTACAGAAACTTAATTCTATGGATACAACTAGAAATAAAAAGCAAAAAAATTAAGAAAAGCTTAAGCATCATCTCTGTACCTATTTTTCAACCAAGAAGGATTGTATTCTGATGTTTGTACATAAATAGTTAAATAAATAATAAAACCTTAAAAGTTATTATTTAATTAAATTAGCTTTTACGTGATCTATGCAAATATTTAAAAATAAGGTAGTAAACTAATACGCGGGAAAAACAGCGGGAATAGCTAGTTAATATAGAGAATATCACATTTATAGATAAGCACATTCACAACCAATTAATTGATTGGCTAACAAGACCCTGCCATCGGCAGATATCATTTTCCCACAGGAGCCCACTTTTTTGTAGACTATTGATGAAGGCATTTTCAATCAATCATTTCCTTACATTTTTATAGCTTCTTAGAAAATAATTGAATTTTAAACATGTTTAGCGTTCCGTACTTTATAAAGGAAAAACGGAATCCTTGTAGGATTACTTTGTTGGCCGTCTGTCTGTCTGTCAAGACCACAGAAATCTTAATATTGCCTTATTATTAAGATTTCTGTGGTCCCTTTATCTTATATTTTGTTACTAATACACTAACAATCTATGGACTATTATGGGACTGAAATAAAGAAATTTTATTTTATTTTTATTTCGGAAACGCGTGGAGTATCAGGTTGAAATTCAAACCATATACTCAATTCTACGATCCCTTAAAGTTGTGAAAAAATCAAGTTCTAAGTTAAAGGAAAAAAGTTACGGATATTGTAAAAAAACGTGTATTCGACACCCTCAAAGGAATCAAAATTCAAAGGAAAAATTCCGAGAATCCTGAAATTTGGCATGGAGCAAGGTCTTATAGTACAAATATAGAAAAAAAATTGAAACCTAAAAAGTTACGGCAAAAAACAATCCGATTTGAAAAAAAATTCGAGAATTGATTTGGAATGACTTACATAAGTTAGTTTATACGGAACCCTGAGTGCAAGCCCGACTCCCACTTGCTCAGTTTTATACTATTTAGGCCTATAATCATTTTAGACAGCTCTTGTGAACAGAGGAAATTTAGTCACAACTTTCATCTGTAGAAAAGTACCTAAAGATTTAAATTATTTATGGTCGACTAAAACAATTACCGGAGTTGAGAGTGGAACCCACGA
Organism: Mythimna loreyi; assembly: GCA_029852875.1. Classification (NCBI taxonomy): domain Eukaryota; kingdom Metazoa; phylum Arthropoda; class Insecta; order Lepidoptera; family Noctuidae; genus Mythimna; species Mythimna loreyi. The sequence continues at coordinate 11,460,489 of CM056786.1, forward strand.
AATGTGGGACCTAAAACACTGTGCCTAATGGACGCGTAACTTTTCGAAATTAGATGACTTTATTATTTAGCTAGCGGTTGTTAAAAAGGATAAAAGTCTTACAGAATCAACGTACAAACATAATTCCCAGAAAAAATTAAACATTGTATTGCGGCAGAGTCCATAAAAACTCATATTAACATGGTGCCAGATGGACTTTTATGAGCCTTGCAAATTACTCGTAAAGCTTCATTCATAACAAAAAATTCTGTCTTTAATTTTACAACTGTGGACTGTACAGATTCACTCGATTGTGGTTCGCTTTCTTCTTTTGCAGTCGACGCTTCCCATTGAATTCCAAGACAACATAATTTTCTTTAAGATCCTTTCATCCTTTGAGCTCCTTGGGTCGGGTAATAGCTTTTTGCTGACCTAACCGAGTGCCTGGCTAGTGGGGAGCGCTACAGCCAGGCTTTAAACGGGACTTCTTGTTTGGCAGTGTTTACTGTGTGTTAATTTTATTTAACCCTTAACTTTAGTTGCTTTTATTGAATTCTGTGTTAAAGATAAAAAAAATCAACCGTGTGAGTCGGACTCGCTTTCAAAGGTTCGTGCTCATCATATTTTTAATCGACTTCAAAATAGGAGGTCTCTCAATTCAACCGTATATTTATAGGCATGCTTTATTTTTGTTATGTTTGTTCATAAACGATCCATAAACGACATCCATCCATAAACTACAAAGTTGTCCACTTTGTCATTTATGGACCGAGTTGCATTTTTTTTTGTTCTTGTTATAACATCTTTTTTTTTATTTTACACACTTATAGATTTTCCTACAACCTATAACTTTCGACTCTTCGATCTTCGGATATAGATAGTAACTTAATTTTAAAATTGAGGTGTATAAGGATGTCTATTATTCTAATTACATGTTATATTATATGATAGCGGAGTTATGAGTCTAAAAGCGTGTGTAGCATAACAATCCATACGACCGATATGAATTTACAATTTTATATTTTTCTATCTCACAACACATTAGCGAAGTTTGAAGTAGTCTCGTATTATATGACATAAGTTTAACAAGTACAATAATAATACTACCTATTAATCCCACAAATCTTTTCAAATGAACTTTGTCTCTAGTCTTTAACCGCTCTGCTATGTTCGATTTTAAATCACAACTGGGTACTAGATTTAAAAATGTATATAGGTAAACTAGTGCTTGACTGCAATCCCACCAGAGCCGATAATTTTACAAATAAAATAAATATACGTAAAAATTTCTTACATATGGTACCTGTTCCTATATTTTGATACGTCGTACGATGCTTATAGTTTGGAAAACTTGATTTTTTCCGGTTTTATCCCAGAATTCCTATTCTAAATTCATTTATGTTTATTACCTCACTCAGTACCGACGTCGTCGCAGCCAATTTGTTATGACAAATGGATATATAAAATAAGATTTCCGTTTATTCAACGTTAGGAACCCTAAAAGCCAACTAAGTACAATATATATTAGGTCCTTACATATGAATTTGTCGTTTTGTCAGGGAGTAACCTAAAGTCGATTTTTCAAAAAATGATATATCCATTTATTTAATCAAAGTATGTGCTATTTATGTACTTTTGCCATCTCATAGGAAGTTCATTGATCCCTTTACTAAAAAAACATTAGGGTGGGAATCAATAAAATCTTCGAAGGCTCTTTGGACTGCCCCGTCGGAGTTAAATTTCTCCCTTGCAAGAAGTGCAAATTAGCTACAATTTTGACATTTTAAAAGTGCCTATAAATAGTCTATTTGAAATAAATTATTTTGAGTTTGAGTTTTTGAAGTTATTCAAATAAAAAAAAAGTGGTATTCTGTTGGAGCAAGGCCCGGGGAGTACGGTGGATGTTTTAGACATTTCTATTGAAGCTCTTCTAATTTGGTAACTGTCTGTTATGCAGTGTGTGGTCTAGTGTTGTCCTTAAGCAGTGGCCTACGGCGATTGACCAGTCTAGGTTGTTTAGCAGCTCGCTTTTCCATCATGAATTGCAATTGCTGGCAACAACACATCTGCCGTAATTATCTGGCCAGATTTAAGGAAGCTGAAGTGAACAACACTGACACTACTTCACCAAACGCTCACAAGTAACTTTGTTTGAGTCAATTTTCGCTTGACGCAGGATTTGGCTGGATCGCCAGGGTTCAGTCATTACGAAATGTGAATCATCTTTCCGATTATAGTACAAGATCCACTTTTCATCACAGGTAATAATTCGATTTAAAATCCCTTCATTATTATGCCGGTTGACTAATGTAACGCAGTCTACGCGCGTTGGCGATTTCCACTCGACTCATGAGGAACCCATCTTTCAAGCTTTTTCACCTTCCCAATTTGCTTCAAGTGGATTAAAAACACGATATTTTAAGTTTTTCATTCTGTAACGCTTTGAGTGACGCAAAGAAAAAACTAAAGATAGAAAACCCATACGGATTACGGGTTTCGAAAAACAAATGCATGAGTAAATCTTGCTAAAATTATAAATGCGAAAGTTACGACGTTTGGATGTTTGTTACTCAATCACGCCAAAACGGCTAGACGGGTCTGGATGAAATTTGGCACAGGTATAGGATACACTCCGGAATAGGACATAGGCTACTTTTTATCCCGGAAACCCCAATACCACGCGGGCGAAGCCGCGGGCAAAAACTAGTAGGTGTATAAATTTGAAATTGGAATTTGTAACCAAAATCTCCTGTTTATTTATTTATTTATTTATTTATTTAAATAGGTTAGCCAACAATTATTACACTTTTTCATTACTGTTAATAAAAGAACAAGTTTGGTTACGAATTCTAGATCAAATTGGCCAGTACGATAAAACACCAATTTCATATGTAAGGACCTAATATTATACATTTGTAGTATAAAGCCGGTGTAATGAAAATCCTTGAGGGCGCTTTTCGGTGTCGGGAAACTCAAAGAAACTATTCTTTGAGAGCTCCGAACGGTAATAGTTCGAACTGAAACTAAATTTCAGTTGAAACAGGGCGAAGGTGATCGTTAATTCGTATCCGACTTTAAAACTTGTCTGTTCAGAACTTGTTAGGTACAAACTTTCAACAATTGTTATTTGGAAGTTTCGTAGAAATATTTGTTCGTATTTTCATTAGTACTAGGCCGTATTGTCCTACAGTTGGACAAAGATCTCTCTCCATACCTTCCCCAATTTATATTTTTATGGATTATCATGTCTAATTTTATTGAGTTACTGATTTGTGAAAATCAGAAAGGCAGTTGCTCTATGTAAAAATTACTGGCTGGCTTTCAGTATAATTAAACTTAAGTTAATAAATCATTAGGTATGTTTGTAGGTTTGCCTGTATACTCGCATGTAGCTAGAACAATGCCACAGCCTTTTATTTACCTCAGTTACAAAATTAAGTTGCTATCATAATTCAAGCACATTTTTTTTTATTCTTCATAAGCTTGCACTTAGATAGATAGATATACTCTTTATTGTAGGTACACCATAAACAAAACTTGGTACATTAGGACACTTAAAATTACTACGGTGTTACAATGGGCGGTCTTATCGCTAAAAGCGATTTTTTAAAGACAACCTAACCTACACACCCCCTACTTAACCTCTATCTCACATGATGAAAAGCGACAATGTGATCAACGAAGAAGTAACCTATTTACTCATGACTTTAAAATTCTCAGGTTGTAGTTATCAGGACATACAGACTCCAACAGGGAGTTCCACTCCTTAGCTGTACGCACGATGAATATGTCCCCAAATCGTTGGTTTTGTGATTATAGGTGGGATGTAATTGTACCTACACCATGTACGGTTAGCGAATCGCCGTATGTCTGGTGCTCGGATGATGGGACGGGCTTGGCGTTTTTAATTAGGTCATGCAATTCCAACGCACACTCCCCGAAATACAACTGGTAGAAAAACGACAGGCTAGCAACTCTTTACTAGCAAGACTTTAAAGTCTAGAGTATCGACGCCGTCTGTCGGTTTTCAAGCCTCGACATAACGAGTGCATCATTGCCACCACAATTGCCGCTGATCCTTTTGGCTCGTTTTGCAATCGACTCAAGTGCATCTGGTATCTGGCAGATCCGCTCCAAAGATGAGAGCAGTACTCCACGCTCAATCGAACTTGCGCTTGATAAAGTTTGAGCAGCTGTTCCGGCGCAAAGTACTGTCTGACCTTCGCTAGGATTCCTAACTTTTTGCAGCTAGTTAAGACTTTGCTTCGATGTGCGGTATAAAGTTGAGTTTGAAATTTCACTAAAATGCATATTATTCATCATCACCCGTTTTAATATTTCCACTGCTGGGACAGTGGGACATAGGCCTCCTCTGTAGGCGAGGTTATGGGCCATAATCCAAAACGCTGGTCCAGTGCGGATTGGTGTATGTCACACGTCTTCAAATTTTTAATTCTAGGACATTCCGGTTTCCTCACGATGTTTTCCTTCACCATTTTGAGAGCAGTGATGATGAAATATTTTACACAAAGTGATGCGCGTGGCGGGGTTTGAACCCACGAACTACTACAACTAACTCATAAGTCAGGGCCATTACCACTCGGCCACCGGTCACGGTTCAAAGAAATTCTAAATGCTTATAGGTAAGGTTTTCTAAGAAATTAGTCATCTTGATTGGATTGACTGGTTTGTGGAAATCGACGCCAATACATCGATATTAATGGGAAAAGTGCACAAAATGTTGGGAGTATTGCCAAGTTGGATACCCACGCTGCTTCGTAGACGGTAGAAAAGCCCAGCTCTCTGGTCACGCGAAGAGACGACCTCTAGTAGACTAATTTACACAGTGATAAATACAGACATCATTTCACCACTTAGCTACTGACAGTCGACAATATTTCTATTGAACTATATGTTAATCGATAACGCGTCGATATGTCTTCATTGATTAAAAACAATGAAACCACTGATTGAAATCATTCATGCCAATATGGAATGGCATAGATTGAAACTAAACCTTTCATGTAGACGCTGCAACAAACTAGATAGATCACACTAATATTATAAAAGCGAATATTTGTATGTATGTGTGTGTGTGTTTTTTAAGGTGGTTAATCATAAAATCTCGCGCTCCAATGCCAGGATCACACGTACCGAATAAAAGGTTGAGACAGTGAAATGTTGCTCGGCCGAGGCAGTGATGTAAGAGAGTTGCAGAGATAAGCGCTCGGCCGAGCACTCGGCGATCTGTTATTCTGATACCGAGTATTTGACCAGGAGCACTGTTTCGCCCGTTTGTACCGAGTGATCAATTCACAAAGAAAACCACACCTATATCTCTTCGTAGGGATTTTGTAAAAGAGTTGAAGCCTATTGGGGCCCAGGGTCTCTTTCTGAAAGGAAGGCTTGGCTCCAGTGCGAAGGGCAAAGAAGGAACAGGGTGGCGTGTTTAGTCAGTAAGAGTCTGACACTGTTTCCTGCTCCGCCCAAGAGCGGGATTCGTCATTGGATGATTTTTGCCCACCATAAAAATAAACCTATATCTCTTCGTTACCCAAGTTGGCGTTCTAGGACTACGGGTTTTTCCTTTCGGAAGTCAACCCATGGCTCCAATAGGCTTAGGCCGTCCCAGGAGGCCTAAGCCTACAGTTTTAATCTTATCCTTTGTCTAATTAAAAATTGTGATAAAGTTAAGAAAAAGCTATTTTCCAAAATTATTAACATTAAACTTTTGAGCCCCATGGGAACGCCGGCGTTCGCACACCTATTGTTTTTTTTTAATTCTGTATGTAATTACTAGTGTTCTATAAAACAAACGTAGAACTAGGAAGTAAAAAAATAAAGTTGAAAACAAACCATTTCGTCTCATTGATTCAACATAGTAATATTTTAATTTGCGACTGTTGTTTGTGAAGCTAGATTAAACAACTGGATTATAAACGTATATACTTGTATGTAGCTACCACTGGCAGATGGTCAAGATCGAGATTCATTTGTTTGTTTTCCGTACGTTTGTACTCGGCGTACGCCCACTAATAAAGTCGATATTCAATAGGCGAGAGGCGACAGGTGACAGGGGCAATCCTACAATCTCGTAAGTTTCTTGCAATCTTTTTTAGCCTTAGGTATATACGTAAAGAGCGCCCAACCCGTACATTTTCATACAAACGCTCTTACAGGATTATGATGTCATTACACATCTCTCTTCAGATGTGTTGGATATGCAGATGTTTAAAAATCGACGAATACATTATGGATGCCTAAATTTCACGTAATATAGTGAAATTTGGGCATCCATAATGTATTCGTACATTAAAAAAAAAAAAATCTAGATTATTCTCAAAAAAACAATGGTTTAAAAAAATCACGTACTTCTGGATCTAGTTTTGTGAAATATTCGAGTAAATTTTCTCTCTTTTTTCGCGTTGCTCTGCATCAAACATCGCTTTGGATAATTGCTTTAAACGAAGCTTTTAAACCATGCTCTAAGTTGACGATAGGCGACTGGGGAAAGGCCACCTTAAATAGCATCTGGCGCGAAAATACGACATTAATTTTATTATTCCTGTCAAATAGGTCTGATTGTCAGTTTCTTATATTGAACTACTACAAGTTACGGGGAATGTTGATTTGAATGTGTGTGAACAAAAATAATGAAAAATATATATTTTTTAACTTTATATATCAGATTCATTATTTATAATATATGTCTTTTTTATATCTCTACTGAACTGATCCTTTTAAATTGCTACCTTACTTTCGTTTGGTGTACATCTACTTTTAATATACATATATATAAAAAAATGTAGATATGCAAAAAAATAAATAGATAAAAAAATATTTGTTGCAACACACACACTTAAATAAATTAATTTTATTTTTAGAAAAAGTACTTTATTTTTTAATTCTACGGGATTAAAACGACCAGAATTTGACAAATAATGTAACCTAAGTAAAAAGGTTTTAATCGATAGAAGTTTAAAGAGAACAAAAATGTTAATGTTTCTATATACCTCTCAATGTTGGTTTTCCATCCGTTCACAATAAATAAGTGCTTAATGGTGTTCACTTTCTTCTTGTTTACTTTAGAATGCATAACAATGTATGCTAATAAACTCGACAAAACGGTACGTTTAGCCACAGAACTGGTAATACTGGGCTCTTGGGATTTATGACTATGTGCCGCATTAGCATTTGAACGACACAACATCTCTTATTCAGGATTTCAGAGCCATACCTACGTCAAAGTCTGTTAATTCTGAAAGAAGATTTATCTTCACAATCAGAACTCAGTGCAACTTTTGTATGACGTCAAAAGAATAATTTCGTTTCGTCCAAAGTTATTCACGGCTCACATTTTGTTAATAGCAGCGATGAAATGCAAATAAGTGTGACATAAAACTCGGGTGAGGCAATACAAGATACCGGCGTGACGCAGCGAGTTTGGGTTCTGTTGGTTTATTTTTACTTTCGTCAAGTAAAGAAGCACTTAAGAGCAAAGCAAATAAATTGTCAGTCATTTCATGATACAAGTAGACACATCACTTATGGTTAAACTATGAAAGTAAGTTTGTTTTTTACTCCACACTTGCTTTTTGACTTTTATTTTCTTCGCTAATTGCTAACTCTCTAATTATTTCATTAATTACTTAAGGCATCAGGAGTTCCCAAACTGTGCGCAGTGATGCCCCAGGGCGTTGCGAAGCTGTCCCAGGGGCGTCGTAGACTGGTACGGTAACTTTGTACGATCTTAAAACTAGAATTTAATAAAGGTATGTATAAATCCGAGTTCAGAACAATGTATCTTAACGATGAGTACTTCCAGCTTTTAAAATTCTAATACCTAACTGTTATGGCGGCTCCAGCCATCCAGATTAGTGCCTAGCCGCCGAAGCTCCGTAAACAAGCGTGAATCTGAAGGGTTTTCATGAAGTACGATTTTTTTTTAAATTTTTATTTGTGTAATTTATTCGTGGCGTGAATTTCGCGCGTGAATTCATGGCACTAATGTGGAGTCGTCATTACATTAAATTAAACATGTACCTACGGAACCAGCACACAAAAATTAATGTGGGTATAGTACTGCCGTCGGATCTTGGCGAGTCAGAAATTAGGTTCTGCGAATTATAGCGCTTGAAAACTCGTAAAATAAAATGGTTTAAACAAATAAATGCACTTTGCAGTTGTTATTGCTGTTAAAAACTGTTATTGGCATTTTTTTTACTTTGGCTCTGCAAAGTAAAAAAAAACTAACTTTAGACTCGCCAAGATCCGACGGTGATACAGTAGTTTCAAAAGTTTAGTCATGATTTGAGTAGTCAGTGGAGTGGTTGTGTAGTCATCTATTTTATTAATTTTACCTCCTGTGCACAAACGTCTTTTGTTTTTAAAAGGAATCACAAGTAATTACAAGATGTAATGACAGGCACCGTATGAAAAAGATTGAAAATCCCGCGTTGTTATGCTTCAAACATTTGTGTCAATGTCACAGAAAAGACAAACATCTAGGTATATCTAAAGTCAAACAGGTTGATTTTGGGTTATTCGAGAATCTGTTTGATGTGCTATGGTTTCTAAAATTGTTTTTCACAGCTGTTTTAGAGCTGTGTTGAGTACTAAACCACTGATGAACATGCTTATATATTTCTAATTTAATACATATTATGAAATGATCGTACAAACATTTGTCCTGGGTGGGAATCGAGCCCACGACCTCCGGCATAGCAGTCAGGGTCACTGATTGACTGGCCAGTCTGATTAGTGGAGAGGACATCCAAGAAATATACAAACTCCTAATCTTGTTTAGTTATCTCATTTCATGGATTTTTACATCGTGAATGTAACAGTTATAAAAGAAAATGATAATTGTTATGTGTCTCCAATAAAGTGGATTGTACCCGCACGGTAGATTACAGTCCAATCTCTCTCTCAAAGAGGACGCTTAGTGAGAACATTATTAAGCTGATTATACTATGCTAAGATAAATGCTGAAATAAATTTATGACCCGGTAACTTTAAATTGTGATAAGTTCAGTTTCACTTAGTAATATAAGTTAAAACAAACTTGATATTTTAGACAAGATATTGCTATTTCAAAATTAGTTATGCATTCGTTTCTTTGGGTTTTATTTTCCCTGTGATTTTCAAGTAATATCGCAACACTTACTATAAACATTTTGGTATGTAATCTAAAAAATATAATTTTATGTTAACTATTGACCCACCACAAAAGTGTGGCGGGTACCTACGAGTAAATTATACAACACTAGTTTTAGTATATTTTAAACCAGAATAAAAAATATATTCTGGTTTAGCGTATTCTAAAAATAATGTACACACAAATCTTGCTCGTTTGTCGTTTTCTATTAGTGGAATGGAAACCGCATTAAAATCCGTTTCGTGATTTAGGGGGAGTTAGCGGATCTACTGAAAGACGGATGCGAAAACTGACCTTGTTTTATGCTTTGAGAAAATGCGAGTTACATTTAAAAAAGTACAGTGTATTTTTATATCTTTGGTCAAATATGTGTTGAGCTACTTGTGTTTTCATATTGTATTTTTTTTTTTTAATTTGATAGTAGGTAGTCAGAAAACAAGAAAGAAAATTAACGTGGTTCAATCAAAGTCTCACTGTCCGTCCCCATGTATGCTTATATCTTTAAAACTACGATTTGATTGACTTTAGTAGCTAGACGTCGGAAATGCTCCTCGAAAGCTATCGAGGACAAGTGCCAGGTAATTCATCGTCAACCCGACGCCCGCCGATGTGAACTCCTCTTACCGTTATTTGGGCACCCGGTGGTGGCCCGTTCCGAGGGCCGTGAAAGCCCATGGCCTCGGACTTGTGCAGTGCCACCTCAAGTCCCAACTGCTCGCTCCTATCGACGACTGTCGCATCCCCACGCGTCACTAGTTCGACCGCCGCCTGGTACGACCCTCTCTGCGCCAGGAGTAGCGTGTCGTCTGCGTAACAGACCACGCTGATCCCGCCGGGGAAGTCGGCGTGCAGCACATAGTCGTACCCGATGTTCCACAAGGGCGGCCCTAATACATCTCTCGCCGTTTCCAATCTCCCTGATGACCGGGGTATATACTGCAGCATTGCACCTATGTGAAGCTGCGGCGACTCGCTAGTGTAGTATAAATCTTTACTACAAATATATTTCTTTTTGCTTTTTCATTTGATTGTTATTGTCAAGATTAACAAATTGTCTTCACAACTTTCTTTATTTAAGATCTTAACAATCCAATCGAAAAAGTTTTTATGAAAATCCGTTCAGTGGAAAGGGGACCCGAGGTTTTAGCATTTTTATCTGCTACGGCACTCCAATAAATTACGAGCAGTAATCTCCGAAACGTCTCACTAATTGGAACGAAATGGAAGCCTTTGCTCCGCGACGACTGACGCGATCAATTGTCAAACATTACTCGACACTTTACTGAAGTCATTAGTTCGTAGTTGTTACTATGACAATGGAGGTATTTTTTTTTGTATGTGGTAAATTTATACAATGACATCTGCTTCCAGATCATCTGCTCCACTCCCGCCTTAGCTTTTCGAATCTAACCTGTCCGTGTAGTGATATCCTCCTCCCCTACTATCGTTTGTCACACATATTGATTTTTATAAGAAAATATGTTTCATTTCCTCGTTATTTTATAGGTAGATCGGTTAAATTTTTTAAATATAGATTAATCTGTAATTATTTTACACTTTACTGGTAGATTAGCAGGTACTCTATAGACTATTTGCTATCTCTAGGAATTGTGCTAGGTCTCTCGGTATCCTGAACGTGTTTTGCGGCAGGTGGGATTGCCCTATGCTGCGACTCTGGATCGGACTTTATACATTTACGACTAGTTATGAAAAATTATGTGGATAATGTGAAGTTCGATTTCAGACATTAAATCTAATCATATAAATTAAGATATTATCATTAGTTTTTACTAACGCCATTAAGTATTATTATTATTTGAGAATAAATGTTATCATAATATATTGCCTAGGTATTGTATAGAATATCTGTATTATAAAGATTGCCGGTAACATATAGAGATTTTGACAAAATATAGTAGGAAGTTTGTATAGTCGTAACATGTCATTTAATTTAGCAACTGTTGGGGAATCTTCATATTATGGGAGTTTTTGGTACATATAATATAATTTAATTTAACTACGGTCGTCATATTCTGTAATTAACGCCAGATGACTCACTTGGAGAATGTTATAAAATTATTATAAGTCCCTCCTTAAACATAACTCCAACTTGAAAGTTACTTTCGTGATGTTCAAACATTGTGAGGGCTGAAACTTGTTGAAATCTTATGTACCTAAAGCCTAAACATTTTACTGAAGACAAGTTTAATTAGATATAAGAAACTTTAAACAATTACGCATTGTTTGAGGTATTTACATGTACCTACGTTACATTTTGGTGTTAATTAGTTTAACCCTGGTTAGGGGAGTTCTTGTTTAAAAACAACAAGTGGTTTGGGAGCCTTATGCTGAACTTGACCTCGCCGTAGGCACGTTGTGGGCTTCGGTCAAAGGAGCGGTTTTCTCTTACGAGCGTACCCTACCTCATCCCATTTTTATTGTTCTATTTTATGTTACCTACCAATCCCGCAGCAACTGAGTATTACACATGCCTGATATTGGGGTTAAGTACATATATGTAGGCATCGATATTATATGTACTACGTACTAGATACCGTACGGTTCGCCTAAACCGTACGGTCATTTTGCTCTGCAGGCCATACAATTTACATTGATGAAATTATTGCAGTTTTGACTTATTATCGCTATAGATAAGTTGCAATGGACTTTTCTATTGAGTTTTATTTCTTTTGACAAATAGTTTCTATAAACGTGTTTGTTTATCGCTAGGATATACTTAAGTCGATTTATGTAGGTATTTCGAGAATTAAATTACTAAATGATGTTGTGGTTGAGAGAGCAATGGTGAGCTAGTGGATCAGCCCCGACTTACGAATTGTAGGTCGTAGGTTCAAATACCTAAGCATAACTTTGTGTAATTTATTTCAACACCACTGCTCTTGTAACGTCGAAGGAAAACAGTCGTAAGGAAACCAGCATGTCCGGAAAAAAAATGCGAAGACATGTGACATACGACATTCACCGACTCGCCCTGGGCTCGTTGTCGATTATGGCCCATTCCCTTTCCTAGAGAGGAGACGTGAGTCCCACCAGTGGGAAAATAAAAAGGCAGATTATGCTAAGCTAGATTAAAGTTGAAACGCGTTTATGCAAATAAAAACAGTTTTTAAAGCATACGTGATTAAATGTTGAATTGACAAAAAGACTTCGATAAAAAGTGCTATTTATCTCGTAGAATCCACAAGCGATGCGGTGAAGTGTGAAATGCCAATAAAGCGAGGTTCATATCGATTCCAATGTCAATTATGTGCGCGATCGGTCACTTGTTCGGCTTATCAGCTGCTGATAATATAACATTAGCATGTAGGGCCTTTTATTCACCACCTACTTAACGAGCCACAGAAAATAACACCAAAAGCATGTTATTTTTCTACACAATAATTTATCAATAAAGGATTGAATTTGGACTTTGGGAGACAGGAGTAATAAAAAACAATTTAGATCATATTATATATGGTTTTTTTTTTTTTTTTTTATGGTAGGTGAAAATCATCCAATGACGAAACCCGCTCTTGGGCGGAGCGGGAGACCAGTGTCAGACTCTTACTGACTAAAAAACCTACCCCGTACCTTCCTTGCCTTATTCCTGGAGTCGAGGTAACAGTTTTCCACCACCCTCTAGACTCCAGGAGGCTTCGACCCTGAAGGGCCCCTGCAGTTTGTTGACAACTCCTTGAGGCGCGCGGGAACGGTGCGCGCCGTTGACGACTTAGACTCGGTCTTACCAGACGACCGGACGGCGAGCTACCCATTGCTCACCGTCCGCGAGCCAGTGTCTACGGTGGCCGGATATCGGCAGGATCGCGGCGGCGACGGCTAATGGTACGCGCCAAATAAGTTGAACCAAAATGTCTGTTATTGCTATGGTTACGGGGTTGAAACATAATTTTCAGGAGGAGGATTATGGCCCATTCCCTCTCCTAGAAAGGAGGCCTCTGTCAAAGCTGTGGGAACTTTATAAGGATGATCTAACGCGGACGATTACCGGACGGGGGTGCTCATTATTTGATATGTTTTTGTTGTGATTCTTTTGTGTGTGCCCTATGATCCTAGATGGTCGAAATAAACGTATTATTATCCGCGATTCCGATCTCGATTTTCGGTCACCGTAGGTGCGGGTCCGGCTGTCTGGTAATAGACCAGAACAAGCCAGTCGTCGACGGCGCGCTCTGTTCCCGCGCGCCTCAAGGAGTTGTCAGCAAATGAAGAGGTCCAACTGCAGGGCCGAAGCCTACTGGGGCCCCAGTCCGGCTTCTGAAAGGAAGGTCCGACCCTGGTATGAAGGCTAAGAAGGAAAGGGGTGGGTCGTTTAGTCAGTAAGGGTTTGACACTGTTTCCCGCTCTGACCAAGGGTGGGATTCGTCATTGGATGATTTTTCCCACAGTAAAAAATAATGCAATATTATTATTATTAAACCTATGTTATCAAAAAAGAGACCAAAAGTATCGATTAACTATGCTATCCAACAACTGATGGTGACAGCTGTAACGACCGTGACTGCAGCGCTGTCGGCCATGCTAATACACCACTCAATGCTACGCCGATATGTCTGATGGCATCGGAATACACAATTAGATGTATGAGGAAACACTAACAGATATTCAAATTAACTGTGAAAAATAAACGATAGGCTGAATGGTTTCTAGAATATACGAATGGTAGTTATTGTAGGACATTGACTTGAATTTATTGGAAAAGTTGAGCACAAACATGGCTGTTTGCGTTTAAGATAAGGTGACCAACTGTTTCGCGTTCTTCTGGACAGTCCCATTAGAGATGTTACGGATTTCCAGCTTCGGTTCCGATATACCGCAACTTTCGGTTGATTTTATACCTTCGGTTTCCGAGGCTTCGGTTCCGATGGATTTAAAGCGGAGGTTATTGTGGAGGTTTTACTGTCTCATCGGTTTTTTATTTGTGCGTCAGGCTATTTGCGTGTATCTGACCCGATCTTAACATAGGTTCTCATTTGTCCCCAACACCCTATGGTCCATCTTCGGTTCCGTTAAAACAAATATCAAATCTTCGGTTTCGGCTTCGGTTTCTATAAAATCACCTTCGTAACATCCCTAAGTCCCGTAATGACAGTTGTAATGGCGGCTCCTGATTAGTGCCGTAAACAGGCGTGAACGTGAATGTGGACGGTTTTCGCAGTGTGTTCACGGGGTACGACTTGTGTAGTTTATTTATGGCGTGAATTTACGGCACTTATGTAGAGCCGCCGTAATACCGCAATACAATATACTAATATAATAAAGAGGTAAAGTTTGTTTTTTTTGTTTGTAGGAGGTAATCTCTGGAACTACTGGTCCGATTGGAAAAAAATTAGCAACAATAGAAAGCTGCTTTACCTGAGTGACATAGGCTATTTTATGTACGCGGGCGAAGCCGCTGACAAAAGCTAGTGTTTAATAAAATAATTCCGTAAGTCGTCTATTGTGTCCCGCATTCCTATCGTTTTTTTTTGTAGATATAGATTCGTTTCCCATCGTGTTGCTCGCATGTACTAATGTCTCACATCAAATATACGAACGATGCGAGGCGAGACGTACAGCATTTTCACTATCTACATACGTGCTGTGTTCGAGGGCTATTGTCATGATTATATTCGTACCGAGTAAAAGGGCGAGAAGGGATTTTTTTTTAAATTTTTTGACTAGTGCTCGGCAGAGCACGCGGCGCTAGTCATCTCGACATAGTCCTACGTATCGAGTATTCAGCCGAGAGTGTACCTATATATAGTTTTCTCGGTACGTGTGATCAAGGAATATACGTGAATGTGACCACCAACACATACTTAGTCTTCTGAACAGGTGAGTGTCCTGCAACGACTCATTAGAAGACTGGCCACCTTACTTCAGGAGAGTCACTAGCCTGTAGGAAAAGCTCGTTTAAGAAACAATAAACCGAAAGCAATAAATATAAAGATATACTGTGACCTTGACTTGTTTGTTCACGGGTTAGTAACTGATGGTACAATTGGTGGTTTATTTGTTAACAATAGAACCCCCGCCGCCGCGCAATTAACAGCCTCTGAGAAATAACATCTCCTAAATTGTAATTCAGAACAGGAATAAAACTAACTGTCTCCCGCTGCTTCGTTCCCGTAATCTATTATTACAGAAAATGTATTTTTCCGAAATAAAAAGCTTACAACATTCAGATCATATGATGATATTTGGTTACGTCACAACCACAGGTCAGTTGAAAACCAGCGTCAGGCACTAGTTGTCTGACATTCACGCTGAACTGATCTGTTTTAGTGCAGTCGTGAGGCACACAAGTTTAATATTATCTTTATTTTTTTACAATTTTGTACACACAACGGAAAACAAGACAAGAAGAAGGACACAGAAAACACAACAGATTTTTGCGTTTGTTTTGTTCTTATTTTTGTTATTTTACTCCTTACGTGATACCGAACTATAGTGTATGTGCCTGGTGCTGTACCAAATAAATTATTTTTCTTTCTTTTTCTTTAGATGTATGTGTATCTTTACTTTGAGAGAACAGTAGAAAAGAAACAATTTTACCATTGTATTCATACTATATTGCACTTGTACATATGTATATTTTTATCTACATATAATAAACATTACATATCAAACAAAGTTCCTCATTCAAAAAAGAAAAATCGCCAAATATTGAAAGGTTTGCTTTTATTAATACATCTTTGTATTTTGATCGTTTTAATTCCTGGGATGGTTGATTCGGTGCATGAAACACAAATGATTTGTAAAAATAAATTTAAAAAATAAAGTACTTTTTTAAACTAGAATTAATTTACGCATGTATGAAATCAATTTAATTAAACGTCAACTGGATGAGTTCTATGACCTGTAGGTAGTTAGTACGCAACGACTGACCACTACCTACAAGGTCATTGATTCAATTACTTAAAAAAAAATTGTCATTTACATGTTTTTATTTTGTTTATCTTCAACATAATAATTGATTAAGTACCAAAATAAAAATGGGGTGTGGCCGTGTGGGGATAGGAGGGTATAAAATAGCCTATGACCTATTCTATTCTCGGACTTACCAAATATACACAAAAAAAAACATCTTAGCCTGTTGACTACCTTAATTACAGACACAATTAAAGAACAATAGGTTTTCCATGCCGGCGCTCGCTTGGGGCTTAAAAGTCCGTTCCGTTTTTTGCCATTTGCCTATGGAACCCTAAAAACCAATTTTACCTCTTTAGGCCTTTGTAATATTAGTGTAGATGTCAAATGTTTAAAAAATAATTCTTGTTTATTTTTTCCAGAAAATCTCTAATAAAGATTGTGAAGTATCTGAAGCTATAGGAATGTAGAAACGTTAATATTGTATTCCCTTTATGATCTTAAGAGGCTAATTAATTATTAGAACGAACATTTCTAAGGTGTAGTATTAGTGCTTTGGGAATTATTTCTGTCGTTAATTAAACATTCTGTGTAATTTTCCTCAAATGTGAAGTAGGTATCTTAAATTAAAAAAAGATAAAGAATTTGTTAATGTATTTTAAGTGGTTGAGCTGAATAGAATAGATTTTTTTTTAACCTTTCGACTACCGTAATTATAGACACCATTAAAAAACGATAGGCACCAGCAAAACACACACACCCACACACACACATCACATCACTCACACACCACTCTGCTGTTCGTCTGTCTGTCGCGACCTTTTAACTCAGTAACGGGTGTAGGTCTTAATGACATACTCATGTTTGCGGTCATAAGTTAACTAAAATAAAAGAAAGATACAGACGTTTATATTGCAAACAAAATGCACATGTCGTCCCCTCAAAGGAATCAAAATTAATAGGGGTACTTCCCGTTGGTCTAGAATCATGAAATTTGGCATGAAGCAACTGTAGATTGGTTATTACGTCACAAAAAAAAAAATCTATTTTTCGATTCGGAAAAGTCTTCGAGAGTCGATTTGGGAATTGATCTATTGACTTGTACATAAGTTACTTTGGACGGAACCCTCATTGTGCGAGCCTGACTCACATTTGCTCAGTTTTTAGGGTTCCGTTTCCAACAAGGAAAGGACGGGCGGGAAACTACGGAACCCTACACTGAGCGTGGCTCGACACGCTCTCGGCCAGTTTTTTACTTTGTGTTTGTAACCGTTGTGCTGTGTCTGTCTCGAATAAAAGATTTTCTATTCTATTTAATGTTTTTATTCCAAAACAAAAAGATTTATGAAGTAGCATTTATGAAATTTTCAGCTATAATAATTGTCTTGGAATTATAGGTTGAAATAAAAAATATATTTTAAACTTCATATGCTTTGAACGACGTAACTTATGGCGTTATATATTTTCTATTATATTGCTGTTTATAACGCGTATACGGCTTTAGAACTACTAACAAGAGAGTTATGTATTTTTGTTGTTTTCAATTACTTTCGATAAATCACTTCACAAAAACAACCTTTCTCCTGCGGATGATTACGTACCTACCTACTCGTAATAAACCAAAACGAAAGCCTTTTAATAAATAAACTAAAACATTTGAAGGAATTCGTTTTTAGAAAGATAATTTAATGGGTTACTGGTTATTAATTATACTTATTACGTGTGTTTTACGATAAAAATCTTTTACTATGGGACCAAACCAGAAATCGAGAAATAATAAAAATCTGTAAGTAAAGAAAGAAAACAGTGTGCCTAATTTTTCAAAATGTACTGAACTCACTATTTTTTTTTTTGGAGATTTTAGGTTTGGTCCCATAGTAAAAGTTGTTTGTATAAAAATACTTACAATTAATTGTTTGATTTACATTGTTCTGACATGAAAACAAAAATAATGTATCAAGATTTTTATAGTTTCTATGGAGATTCGACCACATTGTTTTCTAAAGAGGTTTGCTCTGTAAAATGTGCAATTAGCTCAATTAGCTTCTTCTTTCTGATTGAATAACTCCTTGCCAAGACAATTCAAAGAAGAAAATTGTATTATTGAAATAACTGTCGTCACATTTTTTTAAGATTCCGTTGAAATATTCAATACATCACTTAGGAGGTTTTATCTTCCTGTATAAGTTATTTTAGGAAAAAAGGGGTTTTTATGACGACCGTAAATGGGGTAGCCATCTATCATTACTGTGTGTACGTTCCGCCTCTTATAAACTTTCTAAAAAGGTTCTTTTTAATGGCGGTGAAGGTTAAAGATCTCTGCACACAGCGGGCGCGGCGCGGCGGGACGTGACGGCGACACGACGACGTCATACAGATCCGAGGTTACCGTCGCGTCGAGCGGGACGGCTCTGTGTGGCGTCGTCCGTAATATTTAGTACATTACAACTGCTCAGCGTCGCGTCGCCGTCACGTCCTGCCGCGCCGCGTCCCCTGTGTGCAGAAACCTTTAGGGAGATTAAAGTGGGGTAGTGTACAAGCTAGGTTTTATTCAAACCTATCCAAACCTTCAGGAAGGTATCTCACTATTTGTAAAGAAATCAGTCTGTACCAATAAAGAAGATAAAAGTAGGTTTGTAAGTAATATGAACAGTCATTAAACTCATTTATTTGGTTCGTACAAATTGAATTACTATTATTGCGGGTATTACAGCTAAAACAGAAGTTTTGGCCACTTTCAAAGTGAGTTTCGTGAACAAAAATAATTAATTGAGATCTGCAGAGGTATACAAAAGTACCTGAAAACAGTTTTGTTGTTACGTCACAAAAAGTAAAATAACATTTTTTGCGTTTCGTTTGCGACTCCTGTCTAGAATTGAGTTATTTACATATGTAAGTCTATTCGGAATCCTTAGTGTGCGGGTCCGACGCGGACTTGCCCAGTTTTGTTTATTTGGTAATAATATATTTTTTTACAATATTACTAATTAAAATTATCCCCCGCGGTTTCACCCGTGACTGTTCCGTATGGTGCCGGACGTAAAGAATACCACCATCCCATTTCTTCCCGTGGGTGTCGTAAGAGGCGACTAAGGGACATTTTTAAGGCCGTGCGTACTGATAAGCACTTTAGGTCACCGCGTGGGGTCGGTTAAACTACCAACAATAGCATTCCCAAGGAGGGTTAGCGTCAGGCACGCGGCCGGCTGTAAAATAGTAGCCAAATCACCTAGCAATATGACAAGTATGTATGGAATGCGTGATAGTGTTAGGGCGTACCCCGCAGGCGACGCGCAGGGGCAGCACCCGGCTCCTGTGGGAAATGGACCAGGGTTGTTGCACCATCCCGGGCGGGGGCAACGTAAGAAGTTAGCCCGGGAAATGAGATTGAGGTATGGATGGATTGTGTGAGAATTGATATGAAAGAAAGAGGAGTTAGTGATAGCGAGACGGGTGACAGGACAGAGTGGAAGAAAAAGCCATATTGCGCCGACCCCAAATAAAACGGGACAAGGGCAGGAAGATGATGGTTTCACCCGTGACTTTGGTTACTATTTTTTTTTATTGATTATAGGTTCGCGTCTGACCGCTATCTCACCTGATGGTAAGCGACGATGCGGTCGACGATGGAGCGCGGTTACTTAGAAGTAGCCTGTTCATTTTTGACAAAAAGATTCCCGGATTGTAGCCATCAGGAAACACATCTACTCCAGCAAGGAATTCCTATCCTTGGCTGTACGCACAATGAATGTGTTCCCAAAACGTTTTGTACGTACTAATAGGAGAAGAATACCTACACGTGTATTAAGTAGCCGTAGCGTGGTGTTACATAGCATTCCTTGATAAATGGGTTCATCATCAGCCTTTTTTAATGTTCCCACTGCTGGGACACAGACCCTCAAGGAGAGGGGATGGACCATAATCCGCCACGTGGTCCCAGTGCGGATTGGTGGATGTCACATCATGTCTTCGAATTTTTGGTTCTAGGACATTTTTCCGGTTTCCTCACGATGTTTTCCTTCACCGATTTGAGAGCAGTGGTGATGAAATAAATTACACAAAGTAATGCGCCTGGCTGGGTTTGAACCCGCGACCTACAACTCGTAAGTCGGGGCCGTTACCACACGGCCACCACTGCTCTATATATAAATAAATGGGTTATCCGATGCTAAAATATTTTTTAAATTCAAAGCAGTAGTTTCAGAGATTACCGTGTTCATTCAAATAAAGTTTTCAGTATCATAATATTAGTATAGATGTTACCGAGAATCTGTATAATCCGGTAGATATTGTATAAGATACTTTAAGCCGAAGGAACTCACGAACCTGCGTTGGTTTCTATTTCAGTCTGCAAGATTTAAACTCTTGAGCCCCGAGGAAATGCCTGCGTCCACACACCTATTGTCTTTCTATTATGTATTCGAAAGTTTAATGGTACTTAACATGAAGGCGATGACGGGGTCCGTTCGCTGGTTTTTCTAGCTCACTTTGCACTTATTATCCCCTTGAAACCTAACCTATCCGTGTGTAATATTAAGTATTAAGTAATATTAAGTAACCATCTTCTACGGACTAAAAAAAATTATAATTTTCCACTGACCATAATTATATTAATATTCGGTTGACCAAATAATGATTTTCTGCTGAACGAATATAAATAAAAAATATATTACTTTGGGGTATCAATGACCGGTAGGTCTAGGTTAGTGTATCGATGTGGTCACCAAAATGTTTAGTATATAACAGGGTAGTGCTTCAACATACCTTTCGCTGTCCTAATGTTGTCGTCCCTACCATATTATGCCCGTTTCAGTCCAGCAAAATTATTTATATTGTGTATTATTTGCTTTTAAGGGTTTCTGGCACATGAAGATATGGCCTGTAATTTGTCAAACATACTACAATTTTATGTACCTACATATTTCTGCGCAGAAATGTTCAGAACTCAGGTAGGTTATAAACTTAAGTACCTAATAGTAGTTTGGTATATAATTATCTGAATCGTTTGAGATTGTTACTGTGTACTGTACTGTTTTTTGAATACTTGTAAAATTTACTCTTCATAGTTCCGTAATTACAGACATCATAGAAGACATAATAGGTGTGCGAACACCGGCGTTTAAAGTATTTAAAAAAATCACTTGAATCCTGCTGCGCGATCTCAAACCAAACCTTTGATGTTTTCGTGGAAATAAACTTAGCGGTTGTCAGGCTGTAGTGTCTTTAATGGTACATAACAGTTCAAGTAAATCCTAAAACAGTGGCGTAACTATGTGGCAAGGCTGGCAAAATGTCACGGGCCCCCGATATGACGGTGCCCCAGTCTAAGAAGCCATGGGTTCAGTAACAAGTAACCTAAAATTACAAAATTTATTAGGTAAAATTCAAACATAATGAGATGATTTTTTTGGGGCCCCATCCAATAAATTTGCCACAGGCCTCAGGTGATAGAGTTACGTCACTGTCCTTAAACCCTTTAAACCACCGTACCAAATTAATCCGGCAGATACACGTTAATCGCTCCATACAGCCGGCTTTGGTCGGTGTCGAAACTTTCCAGCGACCTGTTTGTACTAATGGCCACTTATCGTTTACGTTGTTAAGCGTTTATCAACGATAGCCGCTGATAGCACTCTCTGCTATATTATGCATATCATGTAAAATCTAATAACCCGTGAAATTGCGCCCAAATTAGCATTTCCCGACCTTTCTAGAGCTTATATTGGACATTATGTTTGGTAAGTGAAGGTTATAAATAAGCTTTCTATATAGTATGCGAAGGTTACCGAAGGTATGACAAAACAGGGATAGTGTGCAAGTAGGTTCTTATTTTGTGTAATTTGTTTCATTACCACTGCTCTCAAAACGGTGACTGAAAACATCGAGAGGAAACCTTCATATCCTAGAAGCAAAAATTCGAAAACGTGTGACATTGAGCAATTCGCACTGGGCCCGCGTGGTGGATTACGTCCCATTCCCTCTCCTAGAGAGCAGGCCTGAGCTCCAACAATGGGAATATTATAAGGCTGATGGTATGAAAGGTGTTACAGGTTAGGTATAGTTTTATTATGACCTAAACTGCGACTTCGTTGGCCTGGAGTCAGCAGTGGGAAGATTATAAGGCTGATGCTAATTGACACAGAAATTTTCCTTTACTATGAAAATTGGGAAGAAACTGCTACTAAATATGTAATGAATTTATTTATGTATTCATAGGTTATTAGGTCATGCTACACGAAGGCTCGATACAGGTCGTTTGTTGCGGTTGATTTGCTCTCGTAACATTTTATCGGATTTGGCCGGCCCAAAATTAAATCAGCTGCTTTAATGTGTTACGACAGCAGCTATTTATTCTTTGAATTCCTTAGGGACTATTTATTCTTTATAAAATTATAAGAAATGATTAACATACAAACATCTTTTTTTCAATAATGTCACTTTTTTTTTGTTATTTGTAACTATGTAAAGCATTATGAAAAACTGGCTTTTTCCAGCGGCTTCGCCCGCGTACATAAAATATAACCTATGTCACTCAGGAGTAAAGCAGCTTTCTATTGTTGCTAAATTTTTTCCAATCGGACCAGTAGTTCCAGAGATTACCCCCTACAAACAAAAAAAAAACAAAAAAACATACTTTACCTCTTTATTATATTAGTGTAGATAATGATTAAGTATAAAGCCTATAATTAATTGCTATAGCAATCAATGACGTTGTAAAGTAATACACAATATCAATGTATTGTAAATAAAAAAATAAAGCATATACAAGTACGGCAGTCGGATGTAGGCGAGTCTGAAGTTAGGCTCTGTGAATTTTAGGGCTTGAAAACAAAAATAAAGATAAAAAAAAATTGTTGCCTGTAAAGTCGGTTTTACGGGCGAAGATTTTACGTGACAACGTCTTTTTCTCGGTAGAATATTTATTGATATGAATATAATTAAATTGCACAATAGGAACAAGGAATTGAATGAAAATAAGAATTGCACAAATTTTAACTATAGAAATATATTTTGTTTACTAAAACATGGCAGGCAGACCGATCATAGTTGAGTGGGAGAGAGACGCAAGGCATTCAGCGGGCCTCTCTCTCGTTCGGTGACTCATCGTAACGTTACCGAGCGTTACACTTTTTCATAAGTGACTCCCAGCCGCAACCTAATTTAAGACGTTGTCACGTCAAAAAATAACAGTTTTTAACAGCAATAACAACTGGAAATTGCATTTATTTGATTAAACCGTTTATTTTTTTACAAGTTTTCAAGCGCTAAAATCCGCAGAACTAAACTTCAGACCTGCCAAGATTCGACGGCCGTACTGTAAGTAGTTGTTAGCAAATAAATAAAGAAACATAGTTGATCAGTAAAAGTCTGACTCATCCTCTTTACTCCACTCTAAAGCGAGAAAAGTCATTTGAAGATTTACCACTTAAAAAAAAGCCCTTGTAAAGGTGTCGATATTCAAATATGTAAACAGCTCTACACCCTCAAAAGAACATCCTTTTTGTAATTTATCTTTGTGGCGTTTCACTGTTTCATTTTAGCACCCAGTCTATCATGAAACTGTTTTTTTTAATTGTTGTTAGGTATGCGCTTGACCGCTATCACACGGGATGGAAAGCGACGATGCGGTCGACAATGGAACACGTTTACCTAGAAGTAACCTATTCACTTATGACTTAAAGATTCCCAGATTGTAGCCATCAGGAAACACAGACGGCAAGGAATGAACTCCTTAGCGGTGCGCACAATTAATGTGTTGACAAAGCGTTTGAAAATGCTTCAGCAAAACCCTCTCCTATTTCGAACTAGTAATACCTCAAAGCTAACCAAACAACGGTCTGTCTTCCCACATCTATATCGACATTTCGTCAGTTACATAAACCTAAACGTGCTGCACAACGATGCTCCCAGGAGGCCCTCACAGTCTCTTTAGGGTTGTGCCCTAAAAGGCGTTGTACAGATGGGGTTCCGGAGTGGTCTTTAAAGAGGACACGGGACTCTCTTCCATGTGCTGATGCTGATTACCAGGGTGGTATCATAGTCCCTGGTCTTTTCCTCAAATGTCCAGGTCCCCCGGAAAACAAAAAGAAAATAAGGCGAATACCTAAATAGATGAATTCACTGGCATTAAATTGAAAATACTCTCGGTCTGAGTACGGTCTGGTATTGACAGATTCTAGAAGGAAAAACCTTAGCGCCAAATCTGCGTTAAGGTTCGCGAGGGCATCGTTTCGTGTGACGTTGCGCCACAGATTACTAAATAGTTACTACGTTGCGCGTGTACGGTTGCGCGTGTATCGTGTGCGACGATCCTCGTAGCGGAAACCGAAATTTGCTACCTGCGAAGTGTCGCTAGTAAAATTTTAACGGTGTGCATGTAGTCGGGTCGATGTTAGCAAAGCGGGCGTAGGACGCGGCTGCTTGTGATGGGCATCCGCGCGGTGAGCTCGGACGGAGCACCGTGTGCACCCACTTAGCGCAACGTTGGCCCTTATAATTCTTTGCCTGACCCGAGAATCGAACTCAAGATTTCAATAACAGCGATACAACTAGTAATATTAACGTTGGAGACTGCTTTTTCCGATTGACACAAAAACAGGTGTTTAAATATGACACAATAAAAGTTTTCCTCGAGATTTTTAGTTTACCTACTAAGAGTATCTCATGTAAAAGTTACTTAAAATCAAACATACGTGCTCATAAACTATTCGTGTAAGTCTACCTAATGTTATATAAAGTTCGCCTTTAAGAGCTGATGTAGTGAAGTTGGCAACTGCTCCAGAAAGAAATTCAATACAGCGAGGAGCTGACATGGTATCGTGAATAGGTAGGTACATAGGAGTACGGGCAGGTAATCGAGAGAGAACCCGACAAGCACGATATAACTATGTACACAGAATACTCGGGTACAGAAGGCTCACTAACTATAACAGTACAATTTATTGAAAATAACTTGAGATTTTTCGAAATGTAAAAATTTGTTTTTTTTTTTAAGTTAAAAGGGAAACTATGGGAACACAGGTAGGTTTTAGTCATAAAGGCCTGAATCTTACTCTCGCTTCACCAAGAGCGTTGAGAAGTTACGTGATATACCAAATTAAACAAAGGTTTTATTTTCTAACTCACACAATTTTTTTGATTGCCTAGAAAATATATATGTATCTACGTCTACAAAATGAGTTACTCTTGAAAGTATTACTATTCACATGCATTAAGCTACTCTTATTCGTTTATTCAGTTACTATAACATTCATTTTTGTTTTCTTTACATTCATACCTACAATACAATACTTATCTAATAATCTAAAACAAAGAAAAACAAATACCTAATTAATCGTTGGCTGCATGTAACGCTTCCTCGCTAACCTTATCGTCTTATCGCATTCATTGAAATCAATCTGACTCATTCCTTTGAGCGTTCTGTGTGAGTTGTTTTTACGTTAATGTGATCGAAACGTTTAGCATGTTTGCTCTCTGATTGGTTAGAGTACTTGGAGCGGACCAATCAGAGCGCCGAACGTCATTAACGCGTCGATCGCTTTAACTTAAAACAAATTCACACTAGGGACTCTGTACTCTGTTTACGCCGTGACAGCCCGTACCCGTGCCTTACAAGTTTAGAGACCTGCAGTCCCAGTCCCACATTGGCCATCGGAGTTAATTTATCTGAACCAACTTCAAAGTCGTAACAAGTTGGATTGCCATTGACGCTATAATTTCATTGTTTTATCTGTACCTAATCTGGCGGAAAGGAAATGTATTAGCAAGGTAATGGGTCAAGCAATTTGTAGTCAATTGAAGGAAATGGGTTATTATTGTGGACGTTCAGCAACCTGTTCAACTGCAGTATTCAAACCCGACATTACGAAATATGTCAATCGGTATGAGGTCCCGCGCTATAGGGACCCCGACGTAGGTAAAAATTAGCAACATGTTAACCGCAACCGTTTCGTAGAGTATCTAAACCAAGCATTTGTAAATAAGCACATTATTTTTTGTTACGACTAGCTACGCCCCTACGCTACTGGGTATGAGTATTGGATGTGATAAGTTATCACATCATCACACGTACAGGGCCTATTGATTGATGTGAATCTACCTCAAAATAGTGAAGGGCAAAGATTCATTTCCGCCAATAAAATGTGTGTTTACACGGCGCGGTGCGAATGTCAGTACGAACAGAAGGTCGCAGTTTTGTTGTGTGTTTGTAATTTGTAACACACCAACGTAATTAAAACCAGCAGTTTAATTGACAGTAATAATTAGTTAACACGCGATTATCTGGTTTGTAACTAGTTATACCGACTTCAACTAAGCAACAAATCGTTTTCCGATACGGAATTCGGATTTCCTTGATGGTATTATATTTTATTAGGCTTCACCAATAACTTTTGGAATGCGGCGGTAAAGAACAGTTAATGGGCCAAGGGCTTTGCCCGTTATAATGCCAGTCAGGTATTTATGTGTTTCTGATAAGAGAACCACTCGACTAACTAATGAAGGAGACATGAGTTTATCTGTTTACGGCTAGGGCTGTGGGAACGATTCAAAGTTTTATCGTGGCCCTAGAAAACAAAAGACATGAAGAACAACACAAATGAAAAAACATACGAGGACATACTCTTTTGCACCACCCAACAGCGGGAAAAGTCATTGGTTGAATTCCAAACTTAAAAATATAATGACTAACGCCCATTGGAACTTCTACCAGGAAAATAGTGTGAACAAATGAGCCATGACCGTATGACGAATCCCGCTCATTTGTTATTTAGTTCAGTCTATTGAAAAGTGGCATTGAATAGTGTTGTATAGAACTCAGATGATATACTTACATAGTTGTGAATTTTGTATGACTGACCGAGAATGGTGCAGTGCGGTACGGAGCAGATGTTGTGAACTTGAGATGAAATCTGCATATTTTCATTGTTTGTTGAAACGCTTCATTACAAATTGTATAGGTGCTTATTTCAACATTTCCATGTTTGTGTTTAAATGGTTGCTACTTGCGTTTTTGTTTGAAGTACTGAGCTATATACTCTTAAAAGATTTTTTATTGATTTTAAGCAAAAAAAGTACTTAAATCAAACAAAAACATGTTTAATTATTCTTCGGCATGACGGCATGTATTTTTTCAAAGGTACCATGAATTCATTTCCTGTTCGTGAGAAGCTAAACCACAAATAATAAAGTGAGCCATCGACAAAGAAATAAGAAAGAGTACACATGTAATAGAGCAGTCACGTATTCTTTGTAGTCCTTGCATAAATCATATGCTTAGTGTTGAACAATGAGCGGTAATCATGTCACCATCTACATAACAAAACAGGGGTTGTAAACTATGGTACACAAATGGAAATGTTTGCGAACGCATGCCTATCTACGTGTGCCATAAGATGTTATCTAAACATACAT
The DNA here is from genome assembly GCA_029852875.1 of Mythimna loreyi. Lineage (NCBI taxonomy): Eukaryota > Metazoa > Arthropoda > Insecta > Lepidoptera > Noctuidae > Mythimna > Mythimna loreyi. Next base: position 11,487,907 of record CM056786.1, read on the forward strand.
GTTTTCATAACAATAGCTCTTAAAACTACTTTATATGCAATTTACTTGTTATGTCTCTAAATTGTAAAGGAAAAGTTTGAAGTGATGTCGACTTGGTCGGGGTAACTTCGTACGGCAGAGACTTTGAACACAATTAGGTTGCTGTAAACTCTGCTGATGTTCTAATTATAAATAATCGGGATTTTTTGCTGGGTTTTGAGTTCTAGTGAAGCTCAGTGGTATATATATATCAGTCTTAATAATTGTTCGCAAATTGATTCCAAGTGAGTATTTTGATGTTGAATTGGTGTAGTTTCCTATCTCATAATAAATGTGGAAATAGTGTCTTTCAGTAAAATATTAATAGGTTACTTCCAGGCAAGTTTGCTCCCTTGTCGGCCTCAGATTGAGATATTGGTCAAACGTGAAAATCTGTTAATAATAAAAAAAGCACGATCTCACTAAAATGGAGTTGAGAATTTTATTGTAGGCTCGACTCAAATGGCTGTCAATTACTGCAAAAGCACACTGTGTATTTTTTCCCCAAAAAATCGGACATGCCTTTTTTTTTGTGAAATCTTATACATAAATGTTTTATGAATTAATTAATAGAACACTCGTGCACCTATTTCTCATTATGGAGAAATAAAACCACTTTATTCTTTTTTATAGTGAAATAGTAAATCATCCATAACTTTTGAAATATTTCACAAATTTTCTTCTTGGTTTTTCTGATCCACAATAATCTCAAAACACATAATACTAATTGATTTATATATTTTTTAATTGAGTTTTAAGCGATTTATTTACAATTTAAGCATTTTTTATTTTATTTTTTTATGGTCGTATTTTCAATTATTTGGATTTTATTTTTCTTTAGAATTGTTAATAAAATGTGTTAGAAGCTTAGAAAAAAAAATCAGATCCAAATAATGAAGGATCTCTAACTTAGAGGCTTCTAAAGTTTTCTATGGTAATTATGGTTTTAGGGTTGTCAATATTTCTTTTGAAATTTATTTTATTTTGAATTAAAAAATGGTGGTTAGGGTAACAATTATTATTCTTCATCCTGATCGGCCGAAAGAATTTCTGTTATGTTGTCGCTATCGGTATGACCTTCAATAATTTCAATTTCATTTTCTGTTGCCGCCTCAAAATCGTCTTCAGCTGAGATTTCATACGGTTTCAGTAACTCCACTACCTTGGATGGTAAAGGCAAAGATTTGAGTTTTTTCAACCTATTCTGAAGCCTAATGTAGGAAATTTCTGGATCTGACGATTCCAGTGCCCTGTGAAATAGGTCCAACATTGTTTTTTCACGGTCGGATTTTCGGCTATGGTGTTCTCTGTCATAACGCCAGAACTTATTCCGCGCTTCACCGGCTTGTTCTGATAATAGACCCACTGGAAGAGCTGAGCTATTAATAATATCTTTGCCGTGAATGAGGATTTTGTGCATAGTTACTGTCATTGGGTACCAACCATATTCTGCCACGTATTTAGATGCTACGGTTTTGCAAAAATCTCCAAACTTATCAGCATCTACAGGTAGACTACAAGATAAGGTGACCAGAATCGTGTGAAGATCGTCCAACAACCACTGACTAAGGCCTAATATTTCTGCAAACACTGCACGATTTTGATCAGATAGAACGGTTCGGGCTGTGTTGCCGTCATTTGTTGTTCCAGCATTGGGTCTCACAACATCAACCAGCACTTTCAGTTCTTTTCGCACTCTCTCTTGCACACGTTTCTTTGTTTCCTCTACAGTGTTTGATTCCAGTGAACATTTGCTTACCCTCCATTTCTTAACAGGAAGCTTGTAGCCCAAATGAAGTAAAAACTCCAATACCCGAATCCATGCATGCAAGGGGCTTATTCCGTATTTGAAAACCGACACATCTATTGGCCGCGAATAAATAATATCTAATTTGTTGAATTGTGTAGAGGTTGCTTTGCAAAACGGACATTTAAGTTGAGAAGAAGTCTCTGTTATTGTATTCAGAACTTTGCCATCTATGCATGTCAAATACAGTTGTGGTTTTGCCCTTATTGTCTTCTTGTTAGATGTCGTTGCTTCTAATGTAGTTAAATCCTTAATTTGGTCATCTATCCACTTCTGTTCATTGAGTATTAAATCTTTCGTCTCTTTTCGATATTGGATATGAATCGGGCGGCAAAACCTGTATGATTGTGGAGTTGGGTTTAACCAAAGAACAAAGTCTTTTTTTGTTTTTATCCGCAATGGAATGAATGTAGTGGCAAATAAACTGTTTTCAGGGTCTTGATTATCAGAAAAATTTTGTTTATACAATGATTGACCCGAACTACCATCAAACCCCCAACTACCTTCAAAAATACAATCTACAGTATCAAGGTTTTTTTGTTCACAATATGCTGATATAATTTCGTCGCATGAGTGTACTAACCTTTGAAGAGTGTGAGAAAGTAAACTAGCTAATGGGACAAAGGCTTCTCTCTCTGTTACTTGAACTGCACTATCCGGATAACATTTTTGTTTTGCGTCGAATACTTTTTTATATGTAGGAAATGCTGGAAAACCTCTTGATTTTAAATCATGTTGCAAAAAATTGTATGTAGCTACTGTAAATTTTCTGTCTATAAATACTGCTAAAGCTTCCTCTGGAGAATAAGGACGGGGGTCTTCGCGAAGTTTGGTTGCTAGCTTAGTCGGTCGTGTTGGACTTTCAAGACAAGAATTTATAACAAATTGCAAATCTTTTGATGCATTGGTTTTTAATTTTTGACCTTTTGCTTCTAATGCACTAGAAACAGCTTTGATAACTTTTGCCGGTGGTTCACTTTCTAAAGAATACTGGAGTTCTTTGCACACCCTTCGTTTTTGTCTGCCACTAAGTGATTCATAGACCAAACATGAAGAAGTCGAAGGAATGGCATCGATTGTGGGCGACACGGCAATATCAAAAATATTTTGTTCAGGGACTATATGTAAATCTTGAACACTATGATTTGGATCAGTATTGGACTCTGAAATTTGTTGCTGATGATGAGGTGCAAATTCATATCTGTCAAGCGATTGGCTCATAATATTAATTTCAGAGTCAGGAATAACCACAGAGTCGGAAAGTGACGCATCTTGTAAAGTTGGATGTTCGCTAATTAAAAATTTATTCAAATCATTTTGTATCGATTCTTTAAGCCACGTGTTATTCTTCTTTGCAAAAAAGGTCATATTATATTTACAGTTTTTGTAGAGGATTTCACATTTAGACGTGAATTTAGCTATTGCTTCTTTGAATCTTTTCTTATCATTGACATCAGTTTCGGAAAATCCTAAAATATTCAAAATAAGGTTTGACCTTTCTTGTAAAGGCAGGTCAGTAGGGCGAATTTTCAATCCCATTTCTTTTGATTTGGTGATCAACATCTTATAGGCATCGAGCCTACTAATTACGTCTCCTTGTGTACTTGCGAATACTCCCGGAGGATGAAGAGTACCGGCTGTGGCGTTATCCACAACTCCATCAACTGCCACTCGTGGACCAACATGAGGGTTGGCGCCCTCATGCCCTCCTTGCAGTAAGTCAGCCGGTCGGAGCCCGGACAGACATCCCTCAACAGGCCGGGTCAGGTCCTGTTGAGGCAAAGTGGCGCCATGGGTCTTTGACGGCTCCATGGTGCCTCACCCCCGTTCCTCCAGGAAATATGTGTTGGTGCAAGGTTTTAGCCGTAGCCTAACGAGGGCGGACCCCTTCCCTGAACCACATATCACCTTTCATTGGATTTTAAACTGAAGATTTTAAAACTTTATTTAATTACTAGCTTTTGCCCGCGGCTTCGCCCGCGTGGTATTGGGGTTGCCTAATAAGAAGTTGTATATCCCACGGGAACCTTATGTTTTCCAGGATAAAAAGTAACATATGTGCTATTATGAAGTATACGCTATCCTTGGGCCAAATTTCATACAGATTCATCAGGCCGTTTTGGCGTGATTGAGTAACCAAACCAAAATAAGAAGTTATATAAGGTGCTTTTAAAATATATGCCAGGCTTTTTGGGAGGTGTACTGTTGTGTTTATAGATTACAATAGTGAAGAGCTTTCGTGCCCAGGAACAGTTAATCCAGTTTGAGAAAATAAAGTAGTTAAATAAATATTGACTCTATTCTGCACAACGTGGTTCACAAATTACGCGCGATGTTTCTCTTCGTCAGTGAAACAGCTGCTATCTCTTTCCATTCGTTCTACGAATGAAAACTAAAATCAGCTGACTAGCTTGTCCCTACCTAATTCACTAGGTACGCAATAATACGTAGACAAACAAGTGTTTTAAAGTGCAATTACTTACCAGTAGTTACCAGTTACGATGATAAACTTCACATCACACTTAACCAGTTCAGTTTAAGTTAGTTTAAACAATAGGTACTTAGATTAACCTTTCGACTTTTGTAATTACAGACACAATTAAAGAACAAAACGCCGGCGTTCGCTTAGGGCTCAAAAGTGTAATATCAAATAACGATAAATTACAGGAACTTGGCGTATTTAAAAGTTATCCGACACCAACGTATTTAAAAGTTATTTACACACTCCCTACCGATTTTGAAACTGTTGCACAAGTCCATCTCTGCGTTGCACACAAATGGGTTTTCACTTTGTTCAATGTGTCCGTTTTACTGTTCACTTGGCTAAATGTTTTTAATAAAAACGCGCGCGATAATAATAAAACTAAATCCCGTGGCGGGCGGGAGGCGACTGGCAAGCGGGTGGTCGGCCAGCGCGTGCGGCGAACGGGGTAGTGCGCGCGGGGGCGGGAAGGGGGGGGGGGTTGCTGTGCAGTAACGACCGAGTGGCCGGCGCGCAGGCGGCATTCGTTTGAAATGAATGACAATCGTAGTATGAATGGCGCCGGTGTTTTGCGGCGCGGAGCGGCAACAGCGTATCGTAATATCGTAACACCGGAGGATGGTTTTATGCGAAAAAAGAATAACACAAATTATCAACATTTTATCTTTACTATTGTACAGTGGCGAAGAGTCCATATAACACGATTCCCATCGGTTTCTCTTATAAAAATTTGTTCTACAGGTCAACGACCTTGTTAGTTCGTTCTATTGCTCATTTTACTTCCAATTTTTTAAATGCCTACAACTTTGAAATAAAAATGTCAAAATCTTAAGCCGAAAAATACCGAGTTCCCTTTGCAAACATCCAAATCCCATACAATGCATCTATCTCTTACTTTCCCATAAACTAAAACCTATTCTCTAAATCGTTCTGTCTCTTTTTAACTCGCAGAAAATTGTACCAAAATAAGCCGCTGCGCGCCGGGTTATTATGAGTAAAATAAATAATAATACGAGTAATGCACAGGTGTCCAGGTTCAAGACCATACCTACTCAGCGATGTCTATGCACGTGCAAACGAGACAGAAAAATTAATTCCTATTTGACTATAATGATTCAAAATGAGAATGAATTTAGCTGTTTATAATTCTTACTGGCGAATAATACATTTTATTTGGCAGGATTTTTTATACGATAAAATTGACATGGCGGCTAATTGTTTGGGTGGCGCGAATAATTCGATGTGTTGATATTGTTTTCTTGTCGTTTCTTATGTTTTTCAATATTGATGTGTGGTGAACCAGGTGAACTGTACATTTATTTTGTGTTTTGGATTGCGGACATCATTTTGAAATGACATTCATTCATGTAGACTGCTGTAATTAATAGATTTTTGATGTGCAACGCAATGTTAATCCTATTTTTTTGCATCATGGAGTGTGCTATATTAGGTAATTTGACTTTACGCTCCGGCTTCCCGTCAGAAAATATCCACCCTTCGCCACTGCTATTGTAATCTATAAACATAATACTATACTTCATAAAAAGCCTGGCATATATTTTAAAAGCACCTTATATATCCCACAGGAACCTTGTGTTTTTCCGGGATAAAAAGTTGCCTATGTCCTATTCCGGAGTGTATCCTATGCTTGTGCCAAATTTCATCCAGATCCGTCCAGCCGCTTTGGCGTGATTGAGTAACAAACATCCAAACATTGTAACTTTCGCATTCATAATATTCGTAAGATATATATTTTTTTTTATTGTTGTTGATATGTTTCAATAAGTAAATAAGACCAAGATAATTTATTCAGATAATATTATAAACTGCGTTGGAAAAACTGACATTTAAAAAAATTACTTCAAATATTATGTTTATTAAATTATGAGGCGACAACCCTATCCAGAAAAATCTGAATTTTAACAACTCCGAGATCCTGCATAATTAGGATCCAAGAATTTGTAGGATCATAAGCATAAATAAAAAGAACATTTCGATCCTAGTTACAAATCCAAATATGTAATAATATGGCGGTAAAAAAAAGAAAACATAAATTTACAAAATCAGCCATAAATCTGTTATCTTGAATAAATAAAGCCTAGATGTTTTTTGTTATAGGAGGGATTTTAAGATACTATTTAATGCCGTCAATAGATTCTTAAAAAGAAGTCAAACTTTTAAGTTATAACTGTTTCTATGGTTTTTCTGGAAACCATAGACATTTTTTTCAAGTACTAATTTTCAATATTTTATAGCAAAAGGGCAATCAGGAGTTTTCGTCTCGCATTTATAATCACAAATCCTATGAAATTAGATAGTAAAAATGCCATGTCCGATTTTTTGGGCGAAAAATACACTGTGAAGCATTACAATGTGTTACATCCGAATGCTAATGGAAAATAAAACGAATGCCGTAAAAAAAAACATAAAAGATGTTATCGTTGAATAATTTCAAAATATCAAAACATTACTTCCATTTCGTTTGCCATGGTAATTGTAACAATGAATACTGATTGGATCGCGGTAGATACCTATTTCGTTTAACTTTATTGAACTTTAGAATTGTTTACCAATTTCGAAATTAAATTGTGTAGGATGATATCTTTAGGCTGTTTGTATTTTATTAGATGAAGTCGTGTATAAAAGCTAAGGGCAAACAATTGAGGCTATACAATGAATAAATTTGCTATTGTGTGAAAGTGTAACTTCTTTATGGTTACTAATTAGTACTTAGTTACTACACGTAGTTCTTGGAGTAATGTCAATTCGGAAATGAGTTTTATAGTCTACTAGCTGTGCCCGCGACTTCGTCCGCGTGGAATAGTTATTTTTGGCATCATATTTATTTTTGCAAACAATCTCCTCAGCTTTATAAATTATAGCTGTTACCCACGACTTTGCCCGTGTCAATTTCTGTTATTATTTTAGACAATTTAGTTTTTAAAAGAACATAATTATCTAAAAGTACTTCATAGAGCTACACCCCAACTTGGGCACGCCATAATCTCGGCGGTAAGTCCCCTCTTTGAGGCGTGATATCTATCACGGCATCCTCACCTTCCGCATGACGCAGGTTCTCACCGGACATGGGAAGAAGGAAGAGACGCCCGGGTGGCGCCACTGTATGGTCAGCCCGAAGGATACGGTGGAGCACACGGTGGAGGTGTGCCCCGCTTGAGAAGAGCATCGCCGTGTCCTAGTGGGGGTGATCAGCGGCGGCGACCTCTCGCGCCGGGCCTTGGTTCAGGCCATAGTTCGCAGCGAAGAAGAATGGCAAGCGGTCGCCTCCTTCTGCAAAGCAGTAATGCTCGTAAAGGAGGAGGCCGACCGCATAAGGCAAAGGCAACAGCGCCCTCGCCGTAGCCGTCACTGTTACCGCCGCGATCCCGCCGTTATCCAGTCTCCTTAGACGCTGGCTTGTGGACGGTGAGCAATGGGTAGCTCGCCGTCCGGTTGTCTGGTAACAGTCCAGACCGAGACCAAGTCGTCGACGGCGTGCACTGCTTCCGCGCGCCTCAAGGTGTTGTCAACAAACTGTGGGGCCCTTCAGGGGCGAAGCCTCCTGCAACTGAGGGTTGGTGCGAAAGCGTTATACCGGGGCTCTGGGAATATGGCAAGGGAGGAACGGGGTAGGTTGTTTAGTCAGTAAGAGTCTGACACTGTTTCGCTGAGCGGGATTCGTCATTGGATGATTTTTACCTACCATAAAAAAACCCATCCGCGCCGCCCGCAAGCAACCCCTCGCCCGCCAGCCAGGCGCAGCGTCAAGTTTAGCACATCATGCATCGCGTGTGAATTTTATATCGGAGTTATTTTAAAATTGTAATATCTTCTAAGATGTTCGTTGAAATTAAATGATGTCAATGACAATTTTGTTAACAATTACATACTCTTAATCAACAACACATTTATTTGGATAAATATTATATTATTATGTTGATAGAACTCTCACAAATAATGGGTAAAAATTGGCTAAATTTGATTCGCATAAAAACGGCTCTAGTAAGTTAACCTTAAAAGATAGACATATACTGTCGCGGACATTTTTTTAGATAATTTTAAGAGGAATAATTCTTTCATACATATTTTTTTGGTATCTTAAACCGTTTTGGCAGCGCACGCAACGGAAGCCCTCAAAGATGAATAATTTTCCCAGTTTTTTCCACATTTTCCGTTGTTTCTTCGCTTCTATTAGTCGCAGCGTGATGTTATATAGCCTAAAGCCTTCCTCAATAAATGATCTACTCAACACAAAAAGAATTTTTCAATTCGGACCAGTAGTTCCTGAGATTAGCGCGTTCAAACAAACAAACAAACAAACAAACAAACAAACAAACAAACTCTTCAGCTTTATAATATTAGTATAGATAGTGCAATCGGTAGCCATCTTTAAAAAACGCGCGCATTCAAAAGATGCGCTTAAAAGCGCGGGAATGTTTTGACGTATGGGTGTTAGATTGTGATTTTGAACTGTTTTGAACTTTGAAAATCGAGTTGGATCTTTGCAAAAAAAACCTTATTGAATAAGTGTGGTGACGCAAATCCGTCGCTCACATATAATTTATAGTCGAACTTAAGTTTTTTAAGTGATTTGTGATCACCTTTCTTATTAAGTATTATTTTTTTTTTTATCTTTGTTTTGGGTGCATATTATTTATTTTGTTGAGTAGAGTATCTACTATTTTAGAATATTTTGAACCGTAAGGAAAATGTCAATAAAGTACAAATTTTCAAAAAAAAAAAATCATTTATAAATGACTTCATATAGGTAGGTATATAACACCGTTAAATTTTGATGGTTTTAACAAAATACTATATGCGGAAGGTCACATCGCGGGTTCGGTCCAACGAGTCTCATAACCCATTTGACCCTGACGACTCCCAGGAGACCGAAGAATAGCGACAATATCGGGGAAAATAGACCCGACAGATTAACTACAAACTTCCTAACTTAAATCAATGTTACATATTCGGAATAATATTTCAATTTACATCTTCTCGTATTTTCACGGTTTAAAGATATTGATGGGCACCTGACAAGCACATTAATTTTGTCGTAATAATACCATTTTCTGGGTTTCTTTGTTATATTTTTTGTGGCCATTTTGACTTGCCTACGAAGTCGCCTCACGTGAGCCACAAATCACGTAGGGAGCCTAGGCCTCATATTGTTTTTTTTTTGCCTGAAGAGTCATATGAGTTTTAGCTATGAAATTATTCTTTTAATATTGGATGATAAACCAGCCTTCAAACTGGTGGTAGAGGTCATCATTTCTCTTGTATCTAATAAACCTATATTTGTTCATCTTTAGTCATAAAACTCCACGATGCGCTTCACAATGCCTAAAATAGGTCCTAGCTGAGCTCCTATCGTTTAGTTATCTTCAGACCCTTAAAATGGGCCATCCCTCAATTCATTTGTTCTGACCACGTGACTGAGTGTTGAGATGACTACAGACCAAAGGAATTGGGGGCGTGGCAAACTCAAAGTGTTCGACGTTAGGGGGAATAATCATCGACAAAAATGTAGTTAGGAATACGACGCGAAGAGGTAATATGTCTGTCTATAGTTATTTGTAATACAATAAGTGTCGCAGGTGCTTTGTCTTCCCAGAGAGGCAGAGACAAAGGTAGTTGTGATGACTCCAGTGACTTTAGTTATTAGACTGACTGACTGGCATGCCTTGTCAAATATGTTACAGTACGGCCGTCTTGGCGTATCTAAAGTTCCCTCTGCGAATTTTAGCGCTTGAAAACTCGTAAAAAAATAAATGCAAATTGCAGTTGTTATTGCTGTCAAAAACTGTTATTGGCATTTTTTTAAACCTTTATTTTTGTACGAGTTTTCACGCGCTAAAATTCGCAGAGCCTACTTCCAGAATCCTAAATAGCTATAGTGACTTACTAGATATACACCACGCCAATGTAACTGCAGTTCATAGAGTCATTTTATTAAGCAAGCATACGACACACTTATAGGGATATTGCTGTTTACAATTCGATGTTTTATTTTTGCTTTGTTTTTTTGTTATGCACAATTGTTTGTTTATTTTTATTTTTTTTTTTGAAAAGAAAAGTAGTGTGTAATTTTAAATTTGTAATCTACTGTAAAATCTATTATTAGTTAATTATTATTAATTGTGTAATTGGATAGAATAATTTTGTAGATCGACTGTTTATTTCTGTTGTATTTTTTATAAATTCTATTTTTTTTTAAATGATTATGTCTTATATTTGTTAAAGCATTTTGGATATTTCAAAATGTATTGCCACAGTTCGGTATTGTTATTATTGTTATATTTATTTTAAAAAATGATTAGATATTTTATATTGTTGTTGTTTTTAGTTTCTGTTTAAATTGTTAGAGTATTTTATTTTATTTTAAATGTCGCGAGGCCGCCCGCGATGCCGCGAGCGGCCTCGCGACCTTTTCAAGCGATTCTCACGATTCTGATTCGGCCCTAATACGTTTTATTAAGGATCAATTTCTGTTTTATCCATTCAAACTGGAAGACTGTCTATTTTATTAACGAATGAAAATCTGAGTTTTTGTTAGTTCTACCGAATTTCATTTCTTTTATTTTCCAGTTCCAATCTTGCTTTGATGTTTCCAAACCGACTAATGGGCGTTATAAATCTCTTATTACTTTTTTATCATAAAAAGTGTGAGGTATAAAAGTAATTTACGAGCTTTTTTTTCTAATTGTTCTCTTTCTTCAGTGGTGATTCAAGGCAAGGGCTGGACTTGCCTACTGATTAAGTGGATTGTTTTGCTATCCAACACCATAGTCAAATACTTAGTTCATGTTTTTTTAGTATATTGTTTAAGGTAGGTGTATATTATTCATGCTAAATTCATTAAAATTTTGCCAAAATGTCAAAAAAAAGTCGTAGTGCTTCTAGTTGTCTAGTGGTTTGGATTTTGGTTAAAAGTAGAACTTTTTGACGAATAGTCATTTAAAGAAATAGGTTTTAGAGAATTCAGAGAATTAGGGTTTTAGAATGTTAGCCATTCAGAAAATTCTAAAAGCTGAATTTTTTGAATGGCTAATTTTTTAAAAGCCTAATTCTCTTTTTTAATATGTATATTATTTATAATTCGAGATTGGCCATTTAGAGAATACACCTTTTAGAAAATTTACCATTTTAGTCCTTTTGCGACTCTATTGCTATTTTGAGAAACTACTTTTTGAGCAAACAAGTGAAACACAACTAACCTTCGAAATAGTAGGAAAGACAAAATCATTTCACCTACATACTGTTTTTATGATACACCACTTATCATTCAGCCACAAAACATAGCTGTTCATGGTTACAATAACAAGATACAATAAATAACATATTCATGCCTCTTCTAACGATACCGGAAAAAAATTTGCGACTCCTTTGACATGGTTGGCTGATATTTTTCCTGTTTATGGAAGTTTAGCGCGGATGTTTGTTTTTTTTTTTACATATCATAACAGTCTCGAGAATTATTACATTATGCTCCAAAAAGAAAATGGTTCATGTGTCTGAAGAGGAAGCCATGTTGCTGTGGATACTATGATGTCATCTTATTTATTTGTATAATATTGAGAGCAATGGTGGCGGAGTGGTAAAGGCCCCTATTAGTGCTAAAGGACTTACGAGTCATAGGTCGCGGGTTCAAACCCAGCCAGGTGCATTACTTTGTGTATTTATTTACACTTTTGTACACCAAGACCATTGAAAGGAACACTTATAATAAAAAATCATACAATCGGCGGCCTTATCGTACTCGGCGATTACTTCCAGGCAACCCTGTATATAATAATTTATTTCATCACCACTGCCCTCAAAATAGTGAAGGAAAACATCGTGTGGAAACCGGCATGTCCTAGAACAAAAATTCGAAGACATCTGACATCCACTGATTATGCCCCAATCCCTTTCCAAGAGAGGAGGCTTGTGTCCCAGTAGTGGGAACATTAATAAGGCTAATGATGATGAATATGGTAAGTGTTAAAGATGTTATGAAAGGAAATAAAGAGCTTCATTGGAAAGAAATAGAAAAAAAAAAAGAAAAATGTTCATTCGTAATTCACAGAACACATTTAAGCTTGAACTACATTAAACCGAACGCACACATGAAAAACGCCAGCCCCCCTAGCCAAGTTACTATCGTTTCGTTACCGTCGAACGCTTGATACTCACGCTTCAATTCCTTTGTTCTGACCACGTGACTGAACGTTGAGATGACGTCAAAACAAAGGAATTGGGAGTGTGGCCAACTCAAAGCGTTCGACGTTAACGAAACGATCGGAACTTGGTTAGGGGATCTGGTTTGTACGTGGAACAACGTATAGTGGCGTGGAACATGTGTACTCTACAAGTCTAGTTTCTTTCTAAAATATATGGAAACCGACGCGGCGAAAACCAACACTGTACCTCATACAAGTGTGTGCAGTGTAGGTCTACCTTTAGTGATGGCATATTTATTCGATAATGTTTCAGTAACATACTCCTACGGTCATTCACAATTAAATCGATCTATAACCAGATGTTACGGAGGTTGTTTCTATTCGGAATGTTCGGAACTTCCGATAGATATTACATTTTTGATTTCGATGAATTTTAATCGGAACTGATATCGAGGTAACAAACAGGTTTAACTCACATCATGCCCTTCCCCCATGCCTTCTGTTGATTACTCTTTCACCTGTTTTTTTTTTTTTTTTTTTTTTTTTTTATTTCATAATTGGAATTGGTTCTTTTACGAGGTTTAGATTAGTTTTTAGTAGTGTATCATTCGATTTCGGTTCGTCCGAGAAAACAAATTTAAAAATTGCGATTTCGATATAACCACTTCTGTTACATCCCTAATCTTAAGCTTATTATCATCATCACAAAAAGGCACATAGTGAAAATATGAAATTAAAACCATATTTACATTTCACATATTGTCACTTTATAAGTTGTACTTAGGTGCTATAACCGTACGGCAAATATCCACCCTTACGTTGTTGAGATATCTGAGGCCTGGACTAAGTGTTTTGCCTCGTCGTTTATACCGCGTACATCGAGGGATTGGAACAGTTTGCCGGCTGCAGTCTTTCGGTCCGATTATAATTTAGGTGTCTTCAAGGCTAGAGTGAATAGGCTCTTAATAAATATTGCACCTTACCATCAACGATTGCATCACTGTTTACCATCAGGTGCGATCGCAGTCAAGCACAAGTTTATTGCAATTAAAAAAAAAAAACAGAAACATTTCCTTGTCAATTCTCTGATGTACGGCATTCTAAACGTTCTATCGTGGTTCTAACTGAGGTATGAGCAAAATTTGATTAATTCTTTTGTTTCTTCATCCAGACGGTTTGGACAAAAGCATGTTTATGAAAAGTTATTTCCTCTTTTCCTTATTAATTCAGAACCTCTACTACCGTAGTAAAATGAGGTTCACTCGATTCAATTACACGAGTCATATAAGGGTGATAGTTTGCATGTATCATAATCTATGTTGCGTAGCTTGTTGCAATACGGCCGTGCTAACTTGGCACGTTAGGCTCTGCGAACTTTAGCGCTTGTGCAAAGGCTTTAAAAATAAATGACAATAACAATTTTTAACAGCAATAACAACTGCAAATTGCATTAATTTGCTTAAACCATTCATTTTTTTACGAATTTCCAAACGAAAAATTATAAGTACTGTATTGTGTAATTGTGAACGCTTTTTATAGTACGATCGTTGTAACATGGCACGCTTGAAGTTAGAATCTGCAAATTTTAGTGCTTGAACAAACGTGAAAAAAAAATGCCAATAACAGTTGTTAACAGCAATAACAGCTGCTAAAGGCATTTTTAACCGTTTATTTTTTTACGAGTGCACAAGCGACTAAGTTCACGCTTAACTTCAGGCTCGCCGATGCCGTAATGTACTTTTTACGCTGAAAGGACAGGTAGACCGTAAAATAGAACATAGGGTAATTTTTGTCTCGGTAGCTTTTGCCCGCGGCTTCGCTACAGATTATTTTACTCTACGGCTTCGCTACAGATTATTTTATCTACTCTACCCTACTCTACCTTTCTATACCGTATTTTATTCATAAAAACCTTCTCCTGACAATAACAAACACAACAAAAATAAAATTAGCGAAATCGGTTTAGCTATTCTCGAGTTTTGCGTTTACCAATAGGTACATTTTGCGATTAATTTTTAAATACAAAATGAAGTGCCACAGGCAAACCCACTGCCAGAATCGAATAACACATAAACATGACCTACCTTACGTTTCTCTCTTTGTTCTCGAATGATTCTTAGTTCTGGATCACTGTCACTTGATTCATTGTAATCGTGATGCTTATTCTTTGACATGACGACAAGCGTTTTTGCACTACAACTCCGATTTTAAACACTATTTTTAATAATTAATTGTCAACATTCGTATCCACAATCATAGACTCACTACTTTCCAAACTGAGTGGACATCGTTCTATGTTACACGTAGGTATATTACCTAATTAGATATTAATGATCATTAATGAAATTGCCGCTAATATATTTTTAATGCATCATTTGCGGTAACACTATAAATTCACATTTTACAGGTGTTGTGCATGTGTTGTGCTCACATAATAGAAGCGACAATATGTGTGGATACCAAATAAAAAAAAAAATTGATGCCGGTTAAAAACATTGTACAGTTTTATACATATTAAAAAACAAGGTTTATAAATACTTAATTTAATTAATATTTCACTTTCTTACATAATTTGCATGGAAGCAAATAATGGAAGATTTATTACGTCATGTATCATACGATAATAGCATCCTGCATGAATTATTTGAGAATTTCTTGAATTAAATTTTTTTAATCGAGTGAATATGAGACCCTTAGTAACAGACCGACGTAAGAGCCAATAAAAATGACTACTTTAGTATATTTACCTTTGAGATGAAAGATAAGCAAATAAATTGTAATTGGATATATCAAGAGCGGTAGAAAAACTGATTTCTTTTTGTTTGATAGTAAAAGTCAAATAGAGAATATTATCGAAGGGTTTATTTCGAATAGCGAGGCCTCTGGCGCCACTGAAAATGATTCGATAGCGTTGGAAAATGGCAATTTTGTGATGATATTGAGGGTAGTTGTACCGTAAATGTTACCGTGGCATATGATCTAGTTTTTCCCAATTACTGAGCACAGATATAGATATACCTAGATAACGCAAATCAACTACTTCGCGTGCCTAGCTTACGTACAAAAATCGTAAGTGGTCACTTTCGCGTCGGTGCATCGGTGTACAGCGCTAGTTGGACATCAGTTAAAAATATAAAAATGGTTAATTGTGTTGGCAAGGTGTGGTTGGAGCGGGGGGACGCCGTACGCGGCGGCGTCTTTGAATCGATTAATTTTCCCATCATTAATAGTGCTTGTGATGCCATAATAGGTAGTCCAAAATAGACATGCTTGGTTTTCATACAGATCGTGATGCTTGCGTTATCTAGGTATATCTATATCTGTGTTACTGAGCCTGTACAGTTCTATCCACATTAATATCAAAGCAAAGTTTTATATTGAACGTGAGATGAGGCAAGTATTATTTAGATATTTATGGTAGAAGGACCGGTTTTCTTGTTATAATCTGTCTAGACTTAAGATACGAACTTTAATTACAAATTGTAGGTTTTTCCCAGTGAAATCTGTGGCATAACATCAATATTTCACTTTATTAATTTATGTATAGGTACACCAACAACTCATTTATCAAACAATGCCAATTATCAGAGGCGTGGCGTAGTGTAGTTTAAACGAGGGTGAATGTGCATCAGTGAGGCCTGTTTCTTTCATAAATTCGAAAACAAAACAGTGATTGATAACGCAATCGGTTGTAATCCATGTTCGAACACATGGTCAAAAAGTGATCAAACCTAATCCTATCAATTTGCCCTCGAATGTGCAAAACCCGAGGTCAAGGGCAAGGGACCGTTTCACCTACGTCTAGCTACGCCACTGCGAATATGTAACAGCATTTACCTCGATATTCTGTATAAAAAAAACTCTTTCAGGCATACACAACATTCACAGTAGGTCTATTAATCCTAAATAAATAGTTTTCTTTTGTTCGGTTGACCTTTCTCTCGTATTCACAATCAGCCCATCAATTTTCTACCTGTTTCTTATGTAAATGAGCTCTTTTTGTCCGACCTCATTAGACGAGGTTGATTTATATATCTCGCTAGCTATATATTTACGTATGACGGTAGATTTGACATTACAATCCGAGTACGAGAACATCTTCTAAGTACACACTTATACGTATTTGCATAATGACTTATTATTATATCTTGATATTCAGGTAGAACCTCATCTTGAGTTGAAGTACTTGTGTAGAAAATGATTGTGTTGATAATGTATGTAGATTTGCTGTGTACCCCCGTAATTGATGACCTATGTCCCTGTAATGGATTGTCAAGTATGATTACATGTATTTTTCTAAGTTTACAATAGTTCTAGAGTTATCTAATGGATGCCGTGAGTATTTTATAAATGGTATTTTCTTACTTATGTTAAAATGAACTTTATATGTATAACTAGACTAAAATTCTAACTTTTCGAATAAAGTGATTAGAGACATAATAGAAAGACAACAGGTGTGCGAATCGGGGCGTTCGCTCGGGGCTCAAGAGTTTAAATACTGTAACAAGTTTTTAATGAAAATATTTTTTTTTCATAACAAGCTTTTATAGCAGCGGTCTATAATTATATAATTAAAACTCGTCAAGACGATTCACACGAGTCCAAACTCGACGTGGTTGTGCCGTTTAATTACAGAGTTCCTATGGCTACCTCGTGATTCCATCATCAGATCAGCTCCATGTCATCATAATATTGCATTGTCATGCGATTTACACCGGCATGCAAAATTTCAGCTCAATCGGAAACCGGGAAGTGGATCAAATTTAAGTTGCAAGATTTGATTACAGAACGACAGACAACGGGACAGGTGAAACTAAATAAAAGCTTGTAATAAAAGCTTGTAAAATGGTGCTTAATGCCTCAGGCATTTTGTACCAGTCGACCGGTGGTGTAGGGATCTGACACGGTAGGTGCAACTTAATGGTAAAATCATCATCATCATCAGCCTTATTAATGTTCCCACGACTAGGACACAGGCCTCCTCTCTACAAGAGGGAATGGACCATATCACTACGCGAGCCTAGTGCGAATTGATGGATGTCACACGTCTTCGAATCTTTGGTTCTAAGACATGCTGGTTTCCTCGCAATTTTTTCCTTCATCTCTTTAAGAACAGTGGTGATGAAATAAATTGCACAAAGTACTGCGGCTGGGTTTGAACCCGCGACCTACAAACTCGTAAGTTTGCTTTTACCACTCGGTCACTACTGCTCCCAATAGTAAAGTACAATAATAAATATATACACATACTTCGATACATACATATGAAACGAATCCAACAAATCAACTCCGTGTTGATTACATCATTACACCAACTTCCTGCGAATGTGTTCGTGCTTTATTACTGTTTTTCGGTAAAATACCTTTTAGGCGATTCTCACTAGGAAGCGGATTTAACGTTACGGATGTTAAATCCGCTCCACCGCCTGTCTAAGTCCGTCTACGTCAACTCCGCGGCATGGTGGGATTTGACACCCGGTATTGCGCATGGCACATATTACTATGGGATAAGGGGGTGTTGCATGACAAAGCTAGAGCGTTAGAGACCTATCCGCGCAGACAGGTGTACTTATTGTCTCTCCGCGCGGCGCACAGAAAATAATCCCTTCATTTTTGTTTTTCTCTCCTACGGTGTTTTGAAAACCTTTTCGCTCAATAGAAATTTTTCCTTCATCGTGGTTGCTTTTGTGGACATGAACTCAACTATAATACGTTTTTTTTTATTGCTATAAACTAGTGCTTGCGATCCCAACTGATGGTAAGCAGTGATGCAATCGTTGATGGTGAGGCGCACTAGTTTATTAAGAGCCTATTCACTCTAGCCTTGAAGACATCTAAATTATAATCGGACGGAAACACTACAGCTGACAAACTGGTCCAGTCCCTCGATGTACGCATGTATGTAGAATTGGATAGATTGCCGTGTTGTAACGTGTAGTTATATTTTCGATATCCAAATAAGTTTATTCTTTACTCTTCATCCAATCTTTTGAAAATAACCTAGAATTTTCGCAAAAAAAATACGGTTCCGTTCATAATACAATCATTCTTATCCTGCGACATAGGGGCACGAAGATGAATGCGACGAGGTTTAGCTTACGATAGTACCAAATAATCCTTAAGAAGGAAATTACCTTCCTTTAAGTAGATATTAAAAAGGGACGGTAATGTTTATGCTGATTTGAATTAAATTATCCTAAACGGAGGTTAACTTTGTAATTATTGTAATTACGTACTTGAAAACTCGTAATTTAGACGGCCTATTAGAAAGTCTATTCCATTTCTTATTCTAAGAATATTCGCCCTAAATAGCGAAGTTTGACGAACTAAAATTGCTAAAACCAAATTATTGATACTTAACTGGCACGTTTTCTTGTAGGTACTTCGTTCGCGTGAAATGCGTTTTTTCCCTAATTTACTTAGGATTCAGTGAATAAAAAACCGCAGACAATTAACTTATACCCACTTTTGTTCGTTTTTAAACAATCCAAATATCTTTTATCGTTTAAGTTCAATGTAAAAACTTTAATAAAACATATTAAATGTATTTTTATAGTTTTAAAGTATGGATATAGTTTCAAGAGAACTAAGAATTACGTTTTTATTATCCAAGTAGTAATCATGAAAATCTATATTGGCCCACGTAATAAAGTTTTGCATAGAAATAAACTATACAAATAAAAGTTGAATTTTCAGAAACCCTTTCTTTACTCGCCTCCAACATATAGAAAGCCTTGTATATATGTATACATGTTTATAGGCCCAGTACCAGTAGATAGATTGTGTGTTGATATGTCAGTCAGTCGGTTTCTATTCTATTATAGAAATAAAATACAAAGATTATAACAATAGCTCTGGTTTACGAATGAACTCGGCTTTAATATACTTACGCTGCAGACCTTAATTCAACTTTAATAGTTTTTTTATGGTAGGTAAAAATCATCGAATGACGAATCCCACTCTTGGGCGGAGCGGGAACCAGTGTCAGATTCTTACTGACTAAAGAACCTACCCCGTACCTTCCTTGCCTTATTCCCAGAGCCCCGGTGTAACGCTTTCGCATCAATCCTCAGCTCCGGGAGGCTTCGACCCTGTAGGGTCCCTACGGTTCGCTGACAACTCCTTGAGGCGAACTCCGGAGGGAACGGAGCGCGCCGTCGACGACTTGGGCTCGGTCTGGACTGCTACCAGACGACCGGAATAAAAAAAAACCCCCAGCTGTTATCTGATTGGCATTGATAACATATCTGAAAACTTTCATTTGACCTCGATCAAGTTGACAAGTGCACTGAATGTAGAGGAAATATTGAATTTCAGCAAAAAAAACAGTAAATTCTTTGCCAGGATCCAAAGTTCAAGTTGCTAAAAATTGGTCTGGCGGGGCATTTCTTAGTAACTGGCCATTTTTAAGACTACCTAAATCTTTCATATCAACTTAAAATTCATGATGTGACAAAGTACATCAGTTCATTTTATGTTAAAAAAAAAGATAAGTATTCACAAGTGACCCTTCCAAATTCAACGCAATAGCTCCAGAAATCAAAATAATTGAATAAAAGCTCTTCGTCTATTTTCGAGATGTATTTTCCCAATTTTGTTGAGGAAAAAGTACACATTTTTTACGGTATTTCGGAAAGCTTGCACCAAATAAAAATTTTGAATTCGGTTATCACCTTGATTTGTTTTTGCTATTTCGACCCTAATTTAACACATTTTCTTCTCGCATCTTATTTATGGAAACATCAATTTTGGTTTTTTATCTATCAAACAACATCGTCAAGTCCCAAGCTAAGCAGAGCTTGTGTTATGGGTACTAGATAACTGATAAACATACTTATATATTTCTAAATACATAGGTACATATTATTGATAAATTACAACCAGACACAGAACACATCGTACTCATCACACAAACATTTGCCCTGGGTGGGAATCGAGCCCACGACCTCCGGCATAGCAGTCAGGGTCACTAACCACTAGACCAAAAGGCCAGTTACCAAATGGGATGGATGTGGCCAAGTGCGACCGAACTTGAGGACAAGCTACTATGTATGAGAGGCCTCGGAGCCCGCAAAATTACTAGTATTAGTTTACCGGCTGTAATATCCCCAGTGCACGGCACTGAGAAATTAATTAGGAATATAATATCCTTCTCACTGATTGATTTCAATTTGCCGTGCTATATTGAAGGTACCTGCCTGGAGACTCTAAAATTCTAATCCGATCTCAAATCCGTTATCCTAAAGACGGTGGGATGAGCCGCTCTTGAAAGTAGTTCAAGAAAATCCTGCAAAATCTACTACTAATGCGGAGTGGGGAAATAGAATAGAATAATACTTTATTGTACACCAAAAAAGTAACAATTTCATAGAAACTTATATGTATGGATACAAAGGCGGTCTTATCGCTGACAGCGATACCTACCAGACAATCTTAGGATGGAGTATAGTAGCAGCTTGAACTAAAAAAAGAGGAGGGAGGAACGGGGGAGGGGGAGTGGGATTCGAGGCTCTAAATCCACGCAGTACCCTCGTCGACCACAGGCACCTTGTTCGACGATACTACTTTCTTCCTCGCTGCTTCTCTACGTCTAGGACTCTAGGCGCTCCTTGTTGTTCTCCTCATCGCTGCCACTAGGGCAAAGTTATCTGATAACTTTGCCCCAGTTACCTCAAGCGGTGGAAACATAATAACCTTGTTGCTAACCAAGTTATATTTTGAAACTGTTTGGGGTTTTTTATGGTAAGTATACTCATCCAATGACAGCTTTTTTTTCCGCCGAAATCGAAAGAAATATACCTACCTAAAAACATAACTTTAAAAAGGTCTTAGGTTGTTATTTTGTTTGTTTCCCTCGTATTCGTAATGAAAAGCACCTCAGTTTTACCTCAGGTTAAAGAGTTATGTAGTCTTCTTCGAACTATTACCCAAACATACTTCTAGAGACCAAATAACTTATTTTCACCCTAGGATTACAATGTACCATTTATTTATTGACACACACAATTTACAATTTTTAGATATGTATCTAGTGACACATACCTACCTAAATTCTTCTCTAAACTTATCCGTTTCATGGTGAGATGAGCTCACTTTTTGTAGCAAATACACAATTAAATAAACTTATATTTTACACAAGTTTACAAAACACACAAGTTGAAACCAATTTACATTCTAATATTTTACCTAATTATGTTAAGGTGTCTTAGTGTGCCTGGCAAAGTAATTATAACCTAGTGACATTCACATACAGTTCATTTTACGCTGATCAAGCAATGAGAACCTTTTGATAGACACGCTAAGTGAAGCGCGCGCTTGCTCCGAAAATAATAAATATTATTAGTACTTATCTTACCTTACTCTAAGAAATCTTGTTGAGAATACAAGTCCTGAACTTTGGCTCAAGGCTCTCGTTTGGCCACTACCTCATTAGATGGTAAGCGATGATATGGTCATGATGAAGTATACTTGCCTAGAAGTAACCTTAACTTAAAGTATTGTTAACTTAAAGCTAGGTTGTAGTGATTTCAAGTACAGCGTTTCTTAATAAATCTATTTTATTGAAAGTGACGTGGCCCACTGGGGCCGACGCCCGCCAAGGTTGTAGGATTATTATTAGAAAGTGTTGAAATGGCCCGTTATATCAAAAGCAATTGAAAGAACACTTGTTTTAGTTAGTAAAAACCTAAAACTCCCTCATGGGACAAAATGGACCGTTAAGGTGTCCACACACCGAAGCCAGCCGGCACGAATCCGGCAGGCAAGGCCGGCCTGACTTTTTAATCTACCCGGCGGCCACGTTCCTTTCCGTTCCGCTCTTCAGTTGGCCGCTTGTTTTTAAAGAAAAGTGACGTGCCAGTATCTTTTACTGACTAAAAATGTTATAGAATATGATGACGAAACGTCATAATTTGAAAGACATGCGTTCACTCTCCGATAACTTGGCAATCACTAATTGTGAACACTGCATGCTACGACTGTCGTGCCGTGTGGGTAAATGGCCCGGTTTGCAACTTCTAAAGCCGTCGGCACTGACTAAGCGCCACCTTCGATGTGTAGAGACCTTTACACTAGTTAGTGTACTTAAATACGTGTATAACCTTTACTTTTTTTAGGGTTACAACGATGGATAGACTTGAATAAATTCATTAAGATCCATTCTATCTTCAGACTTATTTAAAGTTTCTAACAGAAAAAGCCAATTACCTCAGGTGTTTAGAGAACTTTTATATTACTTGTTATTTATTTCTCTTAAAGCTTACAGTAATTACAATCAAACCTTGTATTACGGCTTTTTGCAAACACGATACTGACTAGAATATCTATTGTTTGAATTCATGCTCAACGCAAAATGGACAAATAATTATATGGAGTTTACACTTTTTGCTAAATTCCTTGACCTTTCAAACAGAATGACAGACAAAAACGTTTATGTACAATTTAATTTAAATACATTGTAACTATGTTGATATTATATTTTAGATAAAGACGACTGTGTATCTACTTACGATTCCACACAGTACCTAAGCAAGGCATTACTTTACCCAAAGCTAAATAATATATAATTTAGAACTTAGAATAGTAAGTAAGTAATTGAAACTTGAAATAGTGTTCCATAAATTATGTACGGTTTACACTTTAGAAATGTCTTCGAAGAATTAAAGTCTTTATACAGCTTTTTTCGTAATTTATCTTGACTAAAATTGTTTTAAGACCACAGCTGCTTCAAATTGAAATATTATGTATTTAAGGCTTAATAGCTATGTATTTTATATTATCTATAGCATATAGCTCTTAGGTTTCTTGCCATTTTTATCCATTCAGCAGTCACCCAGAAAACGTTGTCGATAGAGCATATTTCAAGGATTTAAACTTTACTAAAATCAATAAAACTATAAACTTGAAATATCGAATGACGATTCGGTCTTACAACTGGTAAGTATTCAAGAAAAGTTATTTTTCTTGCCGTTGGAGTTGTAAGAATATTCTTCTTAGCGAAGGATTTGTGTGGCGTTGTTTGGAAATGCGATTTCCGCTATTCTTTAATTTATTTGAACCTTTTCAGGTCTCTTTTAAAGAAAATTGGGCAAAAGTCATCCAATAACGAATCCCGCTCTTGGGTGGAGTGGGAAACATTGTCAGATTCTTACTGACCAAACATCTCACGTCGTTCCTTCTTTGCCTTTCGCATTGGGGCTAAGATCCTTTCAGAAACAGACTCTGGGCCCCAGAAGGCTTCGACCCTTTTGCAGCGTCAACTTTTTCAGGTAACAGCAAGTTATTTCTAGGGGGGTTCCGTATTGGATATTGTATTCAGATCTTTCCTACTTACCTATAATTGTGGCCATATTTATT
Organism: Mythimna loreyi; assembly: GCA_029852875.1. Lineage (NCBI taxonomy): Eukaryota > Metazoa > Arthropoda > Insecta > Lepidoptera > Noctuidae > Mythimna > Mythimna loreyi. Next base: position 11,511,731 of record CM056786.1, read on the forward strand.
AACATAAACACAATCAAACAAATTTTTAGTAACAAACCGGACCGAGCCCAAGTGGTCGATTCATCCATCTTTGTCCTCTCTCATTCCCTGTACCTACTAATTGTCCTATGACTATAAAATAGTCTAATTCAGTGTCTAAACCTAGTCATTAAACAACTATTGATGAAGAAACAATAGTTCTTTGTGTATCTTCAATTAACTTTGTGTTACCAGCTTTTATGTGTTAAATAGTGTATAATTTATTCGTTACACTAATAGCTTTAGACGCATTTTTAACATTAACACAGTGAGTTCTTTGTTGTTCGGTTTTATGTGATAATTGTTTATGTGCTTGCGCAGGAGTCGTTAACGGAAGTTGATGTCTGTGGACTTGCGCACAGCGATAGCCGCGTGTAAACGGAACTGTTAAGGTCTCTGCACACAGCGGGCGCGGCGCGGCGGGACGTGACGGCGACGCGACGCTGAGCAGTTGTAATGTACTAGATATTACGGACGACGCCACCCAGAGCCGTCCCGCTCGACGCAACGGTAACCTCGGATCTGTATGGCGTCGTCGCGTCGCCGTCACGTCCCGCCGCGCCGCGCCCGCTGTGTGCAGAGACCTTTATCAATCGTGACATAATTTGTTACTGTTTACTTTACCTACTCTCTTTGTTTTTTTATTACGAAACTAGCGACCCGCCCCAGCTTCGCACGGGTACTGATATTGAATACCTATATTATGCTGCATATATTATACACACATAAACCTTCCTCTTGAATCACTCTATCTATTAAAAAACCGCATCAAAATCCATTGCGTAGTTTTAAAGATTTAAGCATACATAGGGAGGAAGCGACTTTGTTTTATACTATGTAATGATGATAAGCATGTTTTATGCCTGAGCAATAAAAGTTGAGATTGACAAGTTTTAAGGGTACGTTTTACGGTGGATAAGTTTTCTAAGCCCTAATCTAGACCTAGTTTTTTTTTTTCTAGATAGACTAGTGTTTGACCACAATCTCACCTGATGGTAAGCGATGATGCGGTCAATGATTGAGCACGCTTGCCAAGAAGTAACCTATTCACTCTTGACTTAAAGACCCCTAGGTTGTAGCTACCAGGAAATACAGACTCCAGCAGGGCTTTCCACTACTTAGCTGTTCGCGTAATGAATGTGTTCCCGAAACGCGTTGACAAAGTTAAGGCACGATTGTTTAACAAATCCATACAGATGCAACTAAGACATTTTTTAGCTGTCGATAGGTTCACGCTTGACCGCTATCTCACCTTCCACATTTTAGTAAGATTTATTTTATTGTCTTATTTCAAAACTGACTTTGATGTCCAACCATTTTTATTTGTTTGAGAACTTTATTTTCATAATCGCCGAGAACGATTTTATGTAAAAGTTTTGTACAACGATCGAACTTGGAACTTAGTCAAGGAATAATTTAATTACGTAGAATTTCTAAAGGCGCGAGGAACGGCCCAAGGGTCCATTCGGTGGTGGTTCGTGGCTCTTAGCTACGGTTTGTACTGTTTCAATTATTCTTCAAGTAATAAATCTTTTAATGTACTTTCAAAATGAGATAGAATCAGGTTTAAATGCTTAACTCTGACATTCCTGATTATATAACACTAGCTTTTGTCAGCGGTTTTGCCCGCGTACATAAAATATAGCCTATGTCACTCAGGAGTAAAGCAGCTTTCTATTGTTGCTATTTTTTTTTTCAATCGAAACCGTAGTTCCAGAGATTACCTCATACAAACAAAAAAACAAATAAAACAAACTTTACCTCTTTATTATATTAGTGTAAAAGTATAGACTAGTGTAGATTTTAATAGCATTACATTGTGCACTGAGAGACTGCAATGCACATTAATTGTACGTAAGTATAGCTAAGGAATGCAATTCCCTGCCGGATTCTGTCTGCCCTGATTGCTTTGTAGCTCCCACTTGACTTAAACTCAGAGGGAGATGATCCTCCCAAACACCCTAGGTATTTAAGTTAACAGTGAATAGGTAGGTTAGTTTGAGGAAGGTGTGCCCCGTCGATATATATGTACTACGTACACTAGATCAGTCATATCGTACAGTCATTTTACTTGACTTAGGTGATTTGCAGGCCAGATACCTTTACATTGATGACATTAATGTAGTTTTCACGTTCACGCAGTGTAATAGCGCTGTAAGTTTAAAATGCCTTTTATATTAATTTTACATTATTTTAACAAATAGTTTCTATGAACGTGCTTGTCTATCGAAAGGATATAAGTTGATGGAGTGCTCCATCGTTGACCACATTACATATGGTGACATAGTGATCAAACACTGGCCCTATCTACAATAACAAAACACGAACAACTATTGATTTTTATCGCATTATAGATACCGTAGTTAGAAATCTATATATTTTTTTATATAATAATATTTTTTTGAGGTTGAGTTTCTCACCTTGTTACGCCACGTGCCTGACTTCTTTTGAGGTGGTAAGTCACCAATTGACTTTTCCACTCTAATGTGGAGCATGCGAACTTCTTACTTTTTTATTTAGTGTCATAGAAATCCATATAGAATATATATAATAATATAGCCTTTTCTGTTTTCCATAATTTTTACAATATTTTTATTTGTTACTGGGGATCGGTTTTTCAGAAACAGCTTGTCCTTTGACAAAGGCCTCCTCCAAAGATCTAAGACCTATCTCTATCTTTTGCGATTCTAGTCTATTCTGGACCGGCAACTCTTTTGATGTCATCTTCCCAACGTTTTATTTGTCGACCCTTCTTTTGCCATGGGTTACATATTAAAATCAACATTTATTTGTCCTTCAAAAGGTCTCACGTACAAGCCTGTTTTCTAAAGTCTTAAATGACTGAAGCGTGGCTCACGGCGCGTGACGCTTGAAGTTTTGAAAGGGCCAGTACCGGCCACTGCGTGAGTGAAACGTGCGTTCAATAAACTTTCATTCAAAGGATTAAGGGCTAATAAACTTTAATTAAACAAAAGCTGTGACATTGCAACTACTAATTCTCATAGAAATTGTGAAGCGTGAATACTTGTTTATGGAGACGTAGCGTGTTGGGCGTTTGTCGTACTTTGTTTGTGACCGGTTTTTTTTTTGGCGACAAGATGTGTGCGTGTGAGATTTCACTCAACTACCAAGTCCCTAGATAGCTCCCTAATTATAATGAATTCAAATTCACCTGTCGGACAAGTCGTCGCTTCGTTTTAGACCACTGTACGGCCGTCGAATCTTGGCGAGTCTAAAGTTAGGCTTTGCTCTGTTGAGGTACTAAATATGTAAATAGGTATCAAATAGTAGCAAAAAGGTAGTACATTTTGGTAATTTCTAAACATTAAATATTTCTATTGGTCTAGGGGTCCTGACGTTTACGAATTTTAGCGCTTGAAAACGCCTTATTAAGGTTAATAATGTGACACTAAAATGTATATTCTTTGTTATGTTTTATAATCGCCTTTCAATTTCTGTGCTTTGAGTGTGAGTTGTTTTTACGTTACCGCGATTAAAACGTTTACAGCGCGTGATCTCTGATTGGTTCAGAGCTTGAAGCGGGCCAATCGGAGCACCGAACGTCAAAACGTGTCAATCGCGTTAACGTAAAACATACTCGCAGTAGGCACTCGGTACCTACGCCTCAAAGGAATAAACATATTTGGTTTCTCATTGTTTTATTACGAAAAAGGATCTAATTAAATGTGAATTAATTAATTACGTCCCATTTACCTACAATAAACGTTCATTATACAAGCTTCATTATAACTGTGTAAATTCGAGATGAGGACTGATATTAAACATTCCTTATTCCTTTTGGAAATTATTATGTTATGGAAACTTTTGAGATGATATTTATGAATAGTCTAAATGAGCGAAATAACGTGTTTATAGAGATGTGCTGATTACGACAAGTCGACTAGTCGGTACTAGTCAGTTGTAAAGAGGCCGACGGTTGCCTCAGCCGATCACGGTTTCGGGGGTATTCGGAAATTTCCCCAATGTTTCATTTAGATGAAACTTTGGGGATTTTCATTTAGATGATTCGCGCGCAAGTGCAATCGCCAGCGCTACCTGCAGACATATTAGAAACTTAATGCATTTTTCATTTCTCTAATTGGTTCTTGATTTTTAACCTTTTGAATACCATAATTAGAGATATAATAGAAAGATAATAAGTGTGCGAACGCCAGCGTTCTATTGGGGCTTCAGAGTTTAAAGTTGCATTACTCAGACCGGTAACTTTGGTAACCCACTGGATACGCTGGTTTCACTCATCACAGCAAAACTGTTTAATTGTTCCAGTCCTTCGATGCTCGTGTTAGATACGTCGGGTAGTCTAATGGCAAAAAGACCGTGACGGAATCAAGTCATTCTCGTGCACACTCTCCATAATGCAACCTATAGAATACCAAAAAGCTACAGATAATTTAAAGATATATATATCTCTCTTTGAAAAATACATAGATACAAAGACATATGATTTACCGTATAGTCGGCCTTCTTTACCGAATAGTCGCCAACTAAAGTCGAACTCAGAATCTTATTTCACCGACTAGTTGGCATATCTCTATATGTTTATAAGATTCATAACATACACTTTAACTAGGCTAACGATATTCAATTTAATAAACGTAATTTACCATACGTTACATACGTCGTACATATGTATATATAAACCTTAATTGTTAATAACCCAATATGAATGAATCATTTTCATAACACGCCCATAGTTAGGCGCTTATTAAGGCAATATAAATTTAGGTATTTAGTCTGTCTACCGACTTCAAAAGGCAGGAGCTTATATGTAATAAATTAGTCAACGTAGTGAATTCGTAGAACTTAGGCTTATTCTGTGTTTGTATTCAAGCACTTAGAATACAGCTGCTACTTATTACAGTTCCATAAATAACATTATCAATATTTTACATATGTATATAACTTTAAAAAGTAACTATGTATACAGGGTGTTATTGACATCGTACCACAAATAAATACCATAGATCCAGTACATTTCATTTCAGTTTTCAGTTTATTTTAACCAACCCAAATGATATTTAAAAAAAAGAAAGAAAAAAAATGTTTAGAAAAAAAAATAATAAAAAAATCATTGAGGCAAATCTGCCTGATAAGAGAGGGCAGTAAGTCGAAGGTGGCCATTTTTTTTATATAATCGATTTGGAATGTACGTCAAACGAGCTTTCTTCCTATCTAGGTTTTATATTTCTACGTAAAGTAGAAATGCCTTTTCTTATTTGATAAAGAGCAGTAAGAATGGTGCGATAAATTTAGTTACTATGTAAAAGAACAGGACACCTTCGACTTACTGCCCTCTCGATTACCAGGGCAGAAATAAAGTCGTTATTCTAATCAAAGCCGATTACATTTATAATTTTGAATGTACGAGTAATTCATTAATTTGTTTCGCAAAAAATGTAAAAAAAATCGTTTTTGTACAGTTTAATTAAAAAAATAATTAAGAAAAAACCGACAAAAAATTCCACCACTAGGGTGTCTAGAATCATGTACTGGATCTATGGTATTCGTTTGTGTTACGATGTCACCCTGTTTATAATCCGTAGGGGCCCTACAGGGTCGAAGCCTCCCGGAGCCGAGGGTTGATGCGAAAGCGTTACACCGGGGCTCTGGGAATAAGGCAAGGAAAGCACGGGGTAGGTTTCCAGGTCTTTAGTCAGTAAGAGTCTGACACTGTTTCCCGCTCCGCCCAAGAGTGGGATTCGTCATTCGATGATTTTTACCTACCATAAAAAAAAAACCCTGCTTATAATACAAAATCACAGTACACTCAGGCGTCGAACTACTCCTGTCATCCGAAAGTGTACCCGAAGACTAGCTGCCTTGGTACTTTGATTGGCTGTTCTTTGGGCGAAGAACGAGCCAGCCCTTTGGTCACGCTAAATGTTGATCAGAATGCACAAGCGCTAAAGTTCACAGAGCCTTACTTTAGGCTCGCCAAGTTAGAATGGTTGTGGTGGTGGTTGGTGGAATGGTGGTGGTGGCATTAAGTCCACCTTTGAGTTGCATGAAGTTCTTACAAATAAATAATAAATAAATGGTTGTACTGAAGGATATGGAATGTGCAATTTACATCATTTTTCTGACTGACTGAATTGTAGACAATTCAAAAGAGCCCGTAAATGGATTATTATAAATAAATTGATTCATTTGAATTTAATATTTTTTTCAATAAATAAATTATTATAATAAATTTGATCTGTTTACCTAGGACTCGACTACTTACTTAAGATTTTCCAATATTGCACGAGCTCGTATGCTGGGTCCTTGGAACCGACAGTGTTAAATGACAAATTGCAATTCAGATGATCACCATTTTTAACAGATTCATAAATTCACTTCACAATCTTACTGTTCCCTTATTTATTGAAAGATTATACTTAAATCAACAGGTAATGAAGAAATAGCTTTTTAGCTTTAATCCAAAAGTTATTTTACGTAATTTTTCGACTTCGAAAATATTTACTTAACCCTTGAATGAAAATATAAAATTAGATGATAACAAGGTTCGTAGATAGTCCCTTTTACCCGGAAAGAGCCCTCTCACCTTTGCTAAGCCCAACCAATTATGGGGTTTCCGATGCCAGTGTCCGGTCTTAGTGAGAATTATTCAAAATCATGGTAATTACTATAAAGGGACCACTTGGTGGAGCAAATATCAAATTTCAATGACGTCATTGTCGGATCGTCCGTATTACAAATTATAAACATGTACGTAATGGCAAGCGATTTGCATTAAGGACCTATTATGATGTGAATAGCGTCTTAAATATAATTTTATTGCTATTTAACTATTATTAGGCTATTTAAACTACAGACAAATAGCTCATAATTTGTAAAGTATGAATTTACGGTTGTGTACATACGTAAATTTTATTGAAAAAAACTAGCACTTTGCGGCAATTTAGGACCAGATCCACCAACTAAACTATCGCGATTGTTTAAAATAAAAGACAATTTTGAGCGTCTAATCGAGATTATATTTAGCTTCGTTTTAAAACCAAAACACAGTTTTTGTTTTGTTTTAAATAATTGCGATTAGTTTTGTTGGTGAATTTGGCCCTTAGCTTACGAGAGAACGTTTTCGTATAAACTTTGATTTTTTTTTTATTGTGATTAGAATTTGCGTTAAGTTTTGAGTTTATTAAAGGAATGAAATTGTCCCATAAAAACTGTTTTATTTCATCCGGTAACATACTCGTTTATATCATTTTAGCTAAGTTTCAGGTATCAGCCCAGTAATAAACGAATTTTCCCTTTTTCACCCCTTTTAGGTTTAATTTCCAAAAACACCTTGCTAAATTTAAAGTTCCTAGCCCCAGTAATTTCACCTGTGAGTTTACATGGCAGCCAGTTTCTCCTTTTATGTCTAAATGAATTAAATCTCATATCCTCTTTTTCTTTACCAAGAGCTTTTTTTAGAAACAAAGCTCATCGAGTACCTACTGAATATTAAGTAGACATTTTGATTTGTGAACATTTCGCGAAAGAGGATTTACGTAAAGGCACCTCATTTGTTGTGTAATGTAGGATCCAACAGGGAAGCTGAGTCAGCGACGGCAATTTGGATTCAACCAACTGGGGTCGGATAAATAAATTATTTGTACCGATATTCATTTAAATCTTGTCAACTTGTGGCGAGAAATCAATGAAAACTGTTTATATTCCACACAGAGTTTCAGTAACTTTGTTAACTGTCAGATTGTATAATTGAATTAACTTGATAAATATTCATCAAAATGGAATCCAATTTCAATTCAGATTTCAGAATAAGTGTGTTTTTTACGAGAGCCTCTTTATAAAAGAGGTACAGTTGACGCTTAAAATTGATCGACTATAAGCGATTTTTTTTTACAAACATAATAATACAATTAGGTCGAATTTTGCTTGAGCATAATTTTATTTGACAGTGACAATAACTGAAATAGATTCTATTTATCATCTTAGCCTCATCGTTATTGATAGTTACTTTTATATTTTAACAGGCTGTTGCAAACGGCTTCGTCCATGTTCTAATAGAAAATTTTCCCAAGGGAGCTTATTCCCTTGATAAAAATTAGTCTTTTCTTTGGATGTGATCTCTACGTGTATCAAGTTTAATTGAAAATCGTTTACCTGTTTGAGTGTGAAGAAGTAGGGGAGAGTGTGTATGAAAGAGCCAAGCTTTGAAAGAGCCGATGCGATTATCTCCCACTTAACAAAATCCTACCATAATTCAATTTTACTCTTTGTATGGCGACACTAGGCAGCTGCCATCCACAGAAATTTGACAGTTCTAGAATATCAAATTGCGTCGTAGGACTGAATTGAAAATTTTGAAGGCAAAATGTAAGTATTTTTGGGTTTAATTAAGTTTTTTTGACAAGAGGTGTAAAGCATAGGTTGACAAAATGAATATGTTGTATTGATAAGCCTATAGTTGGCATTATTTTACGCTAATGTTTTTTTTTTTGTTATTGTTATGATGATATGATTAACTAGCTGTAATTTGAAGTTATATTTTTTAATACAAAATGTTTTGAAAGAGCCAGCTGTCGAGTCCATGAAAGAGCCGAAGAAGAGTGGTACCAGTGGAAAATATGTGAAGAGTGGACAACATGAGTCTTGTGGTAACAAAGGAGTGATTAATTTCTTTTGCCAATAATGTTTTTAATTGTTCTATCAGAGTTTTATAAAAGTATTATTAATGATTAAAATGATTGTAAGATTATTATTTGAGACTGATCAAAAGCTGTGATTTTTACTTATTAGGACTTAATAATGTAAACGTTTTTATTATATAAATGATTCAATAGTATAAAAGAGATATTAACATTGTTGAAAAACTGGTTTGTTTATGAAAAATGGAATCTGGCTCTTTCATGGCACATGGTAGCTCTTTCATTGACAGGTTGTTTTGAAAAAGCCAATTTCCCATTTTTTGTTTAAGTAGCTATATTTCAGAATTCTTTCATTGTTACCTATTTTTTTTCATTTCAGTACCATAATTATTAAACTTATTAATGAAAAAAAGGATTTTTATTTAAAAACAATCAGCCTAAAATGTTTTTTTTCAATACTTTTTAAAACTGGCTGTTTCAACCACACTCTCCCCTACCTAACTATGATATTTACAAAGTTTCGACTTTATATTACTAGTGTCATAATTCTCATACGAATCTACTGCTATCATCACAAATATCAAAATCGTAGAGTCTCCTGAGCCGTATATTTATGAGGTGACTATTCATAATAATGTTTTATGAAGCTAGCTACTGCACGATAATAGTACCTATTAATTATTGCACCTGCATTTGAGTAATTTTATTAAGATTTACTAATAAATCTAGTCTATAATTTAGTACTAAGAAATCTTAACATTGATTTTGTCTTTTTATTAGCTAGTTTTATTACCTACGCTAACCGCAACTTTTATTTATATATTTATTATTTATAAGAAAATAAATTAATGCACATATTTTTTATATTTTACTGTTGTATTTTGTTAACTTCGGTTCGTGTTTAAATGGTGTAATTGGCTATGTCCATTTTATCTAAATTAAACAAATAAATAAGACATGTTTCACGCTTAGATTATAAAACAAAATGCAGATAGACCGCGCGGAACACGAAAGTGAAGCCAACAAAACAAATACAAATAGAAAAGCGAATACACTCTCGCGTCAGTACGGCACGAAGCGTCGCATCGTTAGTACGTCACTGAAGGTCAAGGACAATATTCATATTTTCGAGAATAATGCATTCAAACATTGCAAAAATTGTTCCCAAAAACAAAAAAAACAAGATGGTATATCTTTTCATATGTAAATATTAATTATTTGTTTATTTAGACATTATTTTACGTGATTACTTTTAGTGAAATCTTGGAACACAAAACCTCAACAAAATCTGTCAGTGTTGTTAGTTTATTTTGAAACATTTACCCTTAAGTTGGGAAATTTGTATTGGAAACAAGATTATCAATTTAAAAAATATTTATTATATCGTTTTTAATATTTGCAATATTTACTTGGTAAAATTACATTTTTGTAAATTTTTATTATTGTGAATGTAGGGACTATGTGAATTACTTTTCGTTTTCCTTAATTTTAACATAATGTCTGGCAGTTATGAGTAGTTTTTGCGGCCTACCCAAATGTCCTTTCTTTGGTATTGTTCGTCAAATCTTTGAGCTCCTTAGTAGTCTTGAGTTGAGCTACACGAATACTGACAAATGCTTGCACTGACTCGACAGGTCCACTCAGAACTATGTGGTTCTTTCTTCAAAAGACCACCTCAGACTCCAATCTGCATGCTTCTCATATGATGTGACCATTAAGTACATGTTTGTGTATGGACTTTAAAACAGACTTTGACCCCTGAGTTTGTTTCGGTGTTCCTTCTCAGGGTAGTCAGCTAGGAAACACCGGCCTCATCTAGTATCAAAAGACGAAAATAAAATTGACGCGTAAAAGAGTTTGTAAAAACCTACTTACAAAATAAAATCGTTTATCATTTATCGTTAACCAAATAACTTTAACTAATGAATATTCACCCACCAATCATCCACCAATCCGCACTGGGCCCGCGTGGTGGATTATGGTCCATTCCCTCTCCTAGAGAGTGGAGGCCTGTGTCCCTGCAGTGGGAACATTAAAAGGCTGATGATGATGAATGAATATTGTTTACAATAAATAACACCATTTTCATTTTATTTGCAATTTTTTTTTCAAACACTTTCATACAAACCTTGTCCTGAAAATATTACAAACACAACAATAAACATTCACTTAAATAGGTGCAGCGTTCTTAAGTTATGTGCGTAATACATTTCGGAAATTGATTTTTATTAATATACAATGTGTTAAAAATTAAATGCAAGAACTTCGTCCACTTACCCACTATCGTAAAACAAACACGTTAAAAAAATTTTTTTAAGCACTTTTATATTATTTCTTTTGCAAATACATTTTATTTATAATTTACTTACCTTTCTTGCAGTTAATTTTTTAACACCTAATAGATAGGTAATGAAATAATATGGGTAATTTTGTTATTATCCTGGCAACCGTAACGCACACCGAGGAAACGTATGTTTACAGTGCTGTCACGCACACATGTCTACAAGCGTGGCTTCACTTTCGTGTTCCGCGCGGTCTATCTGCATTTTGTTTTATAATCTAAGGTTTCACGTTTAAACGAACTTTTAACTTATTTTTGTTGATATTACTCGTAGATCTCGTTAGGTTAGATTCATACATTGATTAATACGTTTTCTCAGTACGTTCAAGGTTAAAATATGCATTAGTCACAAAAACCAGTCAAGTGAGAAACAGTTTACCAGTGGCTAGTGTAATTTTAACTTACCTAAGTAATCTACGGTTTAAAAATAGAGATTGTCGCATGATAAACGCTGTAATAATAATCTTTGAACTACGTCGTATGGTTCTTGTATTAAAAGGTGGGTCTAGGCTAGAGGAGCTAAGTAATAGTGTTCAAAATGAGATAAGGATCGATGCCACATTGTGACGTCATGTAATACTGTCAATTCGAAGAAATTGGGTAGGGTGAACAAAACAAGACATTTGTTTATTATTATTTTTTTACGAATCGTGAATGAACTTTCCTAAAATGTGCTTTTAATAAATCTTGTGTGCACAGGCCTTTTTCGCGTCGAAAGAGCGTTGAGCGCTTCGAGCGTTTGGTTCGTGCTTGACTGTGCACGTCTTATGGTTAGTTTCTTGACGAATACAAAGAAATTGCATTGCGGAAAATTACGCTCGACAACAGCGATTGCTGTGGGCTCGTAGTACGTTCACAACATCGCGAGTAAAGCGGCTCGGTTTGTACTCAGCGCGTGCTCGGCTCGACCGGCGAGCAATGAGTAGCTCGCCGTCTGGTCGTCTGGTAATCGTGTAGACCAAGCCTAATCTCCGCATTGTTCCCACGCGCCTCAAGGAGTTGTCAGCAAACCGTAGAGAACCTGCAGAAGGGTCGAAGCTAACTGGAACCAAGGTTTCGTGTCTAAAAGGAAATCTCTAGCCCTGGTGTAGATGGCGACGTAGGTACGGGGTAGGTTTTTTAGTCAGTAAGAGTGACACTGTTTCCCGCTCCGCCCAAGGGCGGGATTCGTCAATGGATGATTTTTACCTACCATAAAAAAAAAAACTTGTGCTCAGCTGCTCTAGCGTAGACTCACCTTAATTATTGTTTATATTCGAGTCATTGTCCTCCTTCATCAAATATTGAGCCAGTCGTTTTATGTATTTAGTCCTTAATGTTTACAATAATCTTGATACTTTGTTCCGGTAACTATAGAAATCTTTGTTTGTCAGAGAAAACTTGCCTTATTTGGTCGGTAGGGATTGGCGTTTTTCCCTTTCTTTGTTTTTTTTTTTACACTAATGAGAAATGACACATAGTTTATTGTTCGGGTTATTAAGAAAGGACAATGGCCGCGACATGCTCAAACGTATATAAAGAGGTGATTGAGTAACCCTAATCCCTGTAGTCATTAACAATAGCCTGGCATGTGTCTTAGTCATTTGTAGTATACTGATAAATTTTCACTTTGTATTTGGTAGAAAAAAAATTTTTGCTACCTTCTTTTTGTGCCGCCTAAGACAACGGCGCTCACGCCCGAGACGCCGCCGAGATTCCGATCCCGATTTCCGGCCACCGTAGGCGCGGGCTTGTGGATGGCGAGCAATGGGTAGCTCGCCGTCCAATCGTCTGGTAACCGTCCGGACCAAGCCCAGTCGTCGACGGCGCGCACTGTTCCCGCGCGCCTCAAGGAGTTGTCAGCAAACCGTAGGGACCCTGCAAAAGGGTCGACGCCAACTGGGGCCATGGGTTCGCGTCTGAAAGGAAGGCTCTGGCCCTGGTGTATATGGCAACGTTGGAATGGGGTAGGTTGTTTAGTCAGTAAGAGTCTGACACTGTTTCCCGCTCCGCCCAAGGGTGGGACTCGTCATTGGATGATTTTTACCTACCTAAAAAAAAAAAAAACCTTTTTGTGCATTTAGCCTGAGTTTATTTATTTTATTTTTTTTTTACTTGCAATAAACTAGTGCTTGACTGCGATCCCACCTGATGGTAAGCAGTGATGCAATCGTTGATGGTAGAGCGCACTAGTTTATTAAGAGCCTATTCACTCTAGCCTTGAAGACACCTAAATTATATTCGAACGGAAAGACCGCAGCCGGCAAACTGTTCTAATCCCTCGATGTATTACCTATACAATTATAATTACCTATACAAAAAAAAAATAACTGGGCGACGAATAAACCGACATGCACTTCATGTCGGTTTTGCACACTGACGATTCAGCAATAGTTCAATACCCAAATGGAGTCTTCAGATTTATTTCTATATTCGTACGTACTAAAGATCTTGCTTCAACCCTTTCAGGGTTCCAGGTCAACGGCAAGTACCCAATGAATTTTATTTCCCTTTACAGTATCAAAATTACACATTTTTGTAGTATTTATTTTCCCGTAAAAAATTGTAAGAATGGTTTTTTACAGCTTCGAGGAATTAGTGACATAATTTAGTCGGTTAATATGGTTTTAATTTCAACTAGATATCTCCACGAGTTTCCGGGCATAGAGAAACAGACAGACGGACAACTAAGTGATCGGTATACGGGTTTTTTTATGGTAGGTAAAAATCATCCAATGACGAATCCCGCCCTAGGGCGGGGCGGGAAACAGTGTCAGACTCTTACTGACTGTATAGTCAGTAGGAGGTCAGTAGGGGTAGGTTGTTTAATCTACTCCGTTCCTACGTCGCCATATATACCAGGGCCTTCCTTTCAGACACGAACCCTTAACCTCAGTTGGCTTCGACCCGTCTGCAGGGTCCCTTCGGTTTTCTGACAACTCCTTGAGGCGCATGGGAACAGTGCGCGCCGTCGACGACTAGGTTTGGTGCGGATGATTGCCAGACGACCGGACGGCGAGGTACCCATTACTCGCCGATCCTACAAGGCTGGGTCGGCGAACCTTTATGCATCAACGTGCCATTTTTTCCAAAAAAAAGTTTAACGGGGTCATTGAGGTGCCATCAAATAATTTTGACTAACTGATTATTTGGAAAATATTAATACTATCAAAACTCTCTATGAAATAAAGTAAACAAAAGAGGTACATTTTGGATTGTTTTTATTACACGTATAAATGAAATTACTGTAAAATTAGTGTGATTTTTGTTGCTGCACATGTTTTATGATCGACGACGTGCCCAAAATATTAAGTCGCGTGCCGTCAATGGCACGTGTGCCATTGGTTCGCCTACCCTGCTATAAGGGCTCGGTTTTTAACTTTTGAGGCACAGAATCCTTAATAATTAAAACGGTTACATACCATGGACGTTCTTATAGTATTCCGCGATGTCTGTCAGGCAAAATGGGGGTCTTATTGAGGGTGTCATTTTCGTATTATTCAAAACTTTTTGCGACTAAGAAGGTCTTTAAATACACAGCTTCAACATCTGTCTGTTATCTCACCTCCCACGTAATTATTCTTGCTTTGTTATCCTTATAATAGGTCTGAATTTTAGTTCAATCATAATTAAACGAATAATTATTTCAAATTCATTAATTTCTAGGACAAAATCTCAAAGGTCTCAGCGAACCTCTAAGTTCTTTGACATTTAATTATAGTCGCCAAGGAATGTCTTGAAAGAGCTTTAGTTTTCCTTTTAAGTGAAAGGCGTTGACAAAGTAGCTTTATAGGTTTCAGTTTATAGGTATTTAAGTACTAAGTTTTAGTATTGAACAACGGTCCCAGGTAAATAACTTTGCCCTTTTTTAAGGTGGGAAATCAACCTTATTCTTTATTGTACACAAAACATTTAATAGTACACATAGTAGTTAGTCAATTGATGTACAAAGGCGAGTTTAACTCAACAATGAGTTGGTTTTCTCCCAGCAAACCTTCGAATAACACAGAGAGAAAACAATCTAGGAAAGAACCAAGTGTACAATATAAACCTATATATATGTATATATAAAACGACATGAATTAGTCAAATATATAAAAACATACGTACGTACTACAAATATTGTGTCAGTTGTGGAAGAAAGTGCTCATCATCATCTGCTAGTCCTAGTTATCTACTTAGTAACTTATTTTATGGTTGGTAAAAATCATCCATTGACGAATCCCGTCCTTGGGCGGTTAGACTCTTACTGACTAAACAACCCGCCCTGTTGCTACGTTGCCTTTATACCAGAGCCAGAGCCTTCTTTTCATTTGAAAGCCAACTGGGGCCAAGTGTCCACGAACCCTTGGTCCCAGTTGGCTTAGACCCTTCTGCAGGGTCCCTACGATCATAAAGTAACTTCCAATCTTTTAAGGTAGAGCGCGTGGGCGTGTCTGATTTTCAATAACAAAAACCACACTTATCTTATTTCAGTTGCTTTTCGCGTTTTTGGACCATAAGTATCTCTTTCATAAATATATTTTCTCCAAGGCTCTAGTAGGCATTGGTCCTGCTGCAGATAAAGCCATACAAATTCTTGTGGCTCAGACGCAGCCACTCAAACGTTCAGTGTGCGCCGATGCTATACAAACGTATGGAAAATCGCATCCACAACTTGTGACGGTCACTTGTCGTTTTAATGTGGCCACTAGTGGCTCAATGATTGAGCAGGGGTACTAACACTTACTTTTGGAAATTGCACAACCTTTCAATTTTGCGGACTACCCTGGAGCATGCTATTTAAGGCACCCTTTCGAAATAAGCGTCACAGACGCAGCGTCTATTAGACGCTGTAGATGCTGTGTCTGAGACGCTTAGTTCGAAAGGTGTACAAATGCTGGCCACTAAGAAATAACGAGTAAATGGCTGGCATTGTATGATGACAGCATTTTATAACGGACTCCTATGTTATTCGTACAAAGACGCTATAGACGAAAGAGAAAAGAAATAAAATCAATGTTCATATAACATTAAAAAGCAATATCATACTTGTTATTAGAAAATCTTTCTTTGTAAAAACATTTGCGTAGAACAAATAGGTAAAATAATTTCATAGAGGTAAAATATTGTTAGTCAAAAGACCCAAGTTCCAGGAAATATCAATTGGATATAGGGAAAATGGTTCGCAACATAATTTGTTTGTTTGTAGACTTTATGTAAGTATATAAATTTTTGTAATTGTCCACGAGTGGGAGGGAAGACGGATGGCGCCGGTGAGGTCGGCTTAGGAATAGGTTTTTTTTTACTTTGGAAAAATAATCAAATAACTTTTTTCCTTCTGTGGGGAGTAAAAGGGAGCATCAGGCTTTTAACAACAAAAATCTGCCTGCGTACTTTTAGTTGAACTTTGCGGTCCTGAACCACGATAGGCATTGGCTCCACTGGGCCACGTCCATTTGGCTTAGAAAGAGGAGGCGAGACGTACCATTAGGACTGGTATGACTCTTACCCTAATACTCGATGTACTTATCTCATACCGTATGAGATACATCGAGGGACCAGAACAATGTGCCTGCTGCGCTGCAGTCTTCCCATCCGATTATAATTTGGGTGTCTTTAAGGCTAGAGTGAACAGGGATAAGTAGGCTATACGAGTATAACAAAAAGAAAATTAAAAGAAAATTTGCTTACACCAACAGTAAACATAAACGTACTTGTACTTTGCTGCATCCGGTTGAATTGGAAGCCGATCCCAAAATATTTAGGATGAAGTAGTGAACTAGATAGATTTTGATTTAACCTTTCGAATATCTTAGAGACATAATAGAAAGACAATAGGTGTGGGAACGCCGGCGTTTGCTCGGGGCTCAAGAGGATCAATTATATTTTTACTATCGTGGAGCGAAAAAAAATGTAACTAAGTACCTAAATTACTTTCGAAAAGGCTGTGACGGACAACAACACAAAGTTTCATGATTTCCCAGCTCTACGTTTAAAATCCGTTTTAAAAAGTTCTCGCACAAAAGTTTCACGTCCCCGGGCTGAGCGGGATCCCGGTTTTTGTACAAGTACTTAATTTTAAGTATCTTCCTTTGTGGCGTGTTCTAGTGCCTTTAATTGACGCTTGTAAGCTATTGTTTTTAACCGAAAAGGAAAAAAAAACGGAGGAGTCTCTATTTAGTTGTTTTTTTTTAATTTGTTACCTCAGAACTCAGTAATTTATGGACTGATTTGAAAAATTCTTTTTTAAATCACAGGATATGCTTGCAAATCGATTCCATTTTTTTTCGAAATCTAGTTCTTATGATGGAATCTTAAAGGAATTGCCAAATGTTAAAGATACACATACAGATTTTGGTATTTGATGAAGTGGAAAACAACGTTTACCGATGAAAATAGGGTGTACTACGCCAAATCGAATAACAAATAGTCGAATATCAATTGATCGACCACTATAAATCGAACGTCTAAATACTCGAACGTTCATAATATCGAATTGTTATTAAATCGAACATTCAATACATCGCACACTTAATACATCGAGTGTTCAAAATATCGAATGTTTGTTTGATCGAGCGTTCAACGCATCATCTTTTGCCTCTTTTTTGTGGAGTAGGTCTTCCCAATCCCGCGTTTACCTTATCAATTCTCCTATTTGTTATAGCTTGCTCCTTAACTAAAAATTCTATGGTAGCACAAACAGTAGGGACTCTGCAATCTCAATTTATTGAAATCATCTGGTATTTCTTCTTGGGGTAAATAAGCAAGTGCGATAATTATTTATTATTCCCTACTGTTGTGAAGTGTGAATTTTTAGTTAAGGAGCAAGCTATAACAAATAAGAGAATTGATAAGGTAAACGCGGGATTGGGAAGACCTACTCCACAAAAAAATAAAGTTTAAAAACTAACACCCGACTACTTAAAAACACGCTCTAAAAAGTACGAAACAAGAAAACAAGAAAGCCGTGGTCGTATACCACTTTTTTAATTTATTATTCTTATGGCATACGACCACGGCTTTCTTGTTTTCTTGTTTCGTACTTTTTAGAGCGTGTTTTTAAGTAGTCGGGTGTTAGTTTTTAAACTTTATTTTTATTTAACATATTTTGGAGTTCTAAATAGGTTAATCTTGGGTTCATTGATTTCTCAGCCCATGAATACAGGTAAAGTCACAAGCAAATGCTAGTAATATATATATATATTCAAAATGTACAAGTAAAGCGCTTTCAAATGATACCAAACACGGCATATTTATCTTAACTTTATTTTTTTACTTCGTATGTTTTGTCCACTAGAGGTCGCCACATTAGATTTTGTGAAATCTATAACCAGCGGACAATTAAGACGCTTCTAATGATATGTCATTTGTCGAATTCTGATAAGTAGTTTAGAAGTTACGAGGGAACAGATGAACATCCATACCCACATACATACATACATACATACAGGTCAAAATCATAACCCTCCTTTTGCTTCGCCTTAGTCGGGTAAAAAAGAGGCAAAAGATGATGCGTTGAACGCTCGATCAAACAAACATTCGATATTTTGAACACTCGATGTATTAAGTGTGCGATGTATTGAATGTTCGATTTAATAACAATTCGATATTATGAACGTTCGAGTATTTAGACGTTCGATTTATAGTGGTCGATCAATTGATATTCGACTATTTGTTATTCGATTTTGTTTTTTAAAAGACAATAAAACCTAAATGAAGTTCTCTGATAAGCACAGCAACGAAAAGTACATGTTTCGGTAGTGGCAAATGAACTATAACTAGGTAATCGGACTATAGCCTGATTCAACACATTAGAATCTCCATATACATATACAAAAAAAGTTACACGGAATTGATAACCTCAATAAACCACTAAAAGAATTAGATCATTTGATATGTTTGAGCCAAAAAATAAAAAGCCTCGTTTATGAAGGTGGTTAACGATCGCGTTTTCTTTCAGGATTCAGGATTTTGTAGGAAGTTGTTTCTGATTATCTTTCTAACAACATCGACAGAACAGAGAGTAAAGAACGAGAGAAGTTATTTGATGATTTACCACCACTGATATATTAAATCACGTGCTAACATCGCAATCAGAAATTTGGAACACGAAATTTACTCATCTTCACAACCTGTAGTCGCTGATAGACAAGGACAGAGACACCGCGCCAAACAGTGTTTGTGCAATTGTCACAATTTCAGCGCTAGAGGCTGAGCGAACATGAGCTAGAGGTGAGTCAGTTTTCTTCTGTTTTGACCTTAAAAAAAGAGATGAATGTTTGGGGGTATGTGGAACAGAGAGGAAAGTCCCGCAAACCTCCGATGAAAAGGAAGGATCCTCCGACCAGACAGGTGTTATAGTCTGGTGGGCTATTGTCCGATAGTTGACTTTGGGCTGTCGTATATGTTCTAATCGCGCGGAGAACTTTCATTGCGCGATGCAGGATTCTTGTAGTTCTTATGTAACGCCATAGAGTGCGCTACAAATGCATTTTCTTGGCTTCGAGAACTGGCACTGGCAGCAACGCCAGGGGGTCCCAGTGTGGCACGGGGTTTAAATGCCATAGTACCTTTGTTTGGCTTTTTACAAACGGTAATCGTTTGCCTTTATGAAAGAAGATTAAGGCTAAGACTAAGAAGAAAAGCTTAGTTTAGCTAATCCTATTCAATAAACTCCATTCCAAAGACGAATTAATATCTCAAGATTCAATATTTTATGAATAGACATTTCAAAGAGAATAAATTGAATCGCGGGCAGTACTACTTATTGTATAGAAAAATTGGTTTTGTAAGAAAGAATGCTGTGTTCTTTTCTAACTAACACAGATATAGACTTGGCAGTTAAGGTAGTATTTATTGTATATTCAAAGTGAATACGATAGATTGGGTTTCCTTAAAAAGAATCATTGTCCATACCAATATGAATAACTTTTACTATAAGACCAAAAAAACCCGCTGCTCCATAGATTTATATTCACATAACTCGACAAAATGTATGGAGCAGCGGGTTTTTTTTTCGTGATTTTTCGGTCCATCTCTCGTATCAACTTTGTATAATAAATAATATATAAAAAACTTTTTATAATATTATACAAGTTTTTACTGACGCGTTTAAATCTTGGTTAATTCATAATAACTGCACCGTTCTATCTTTGAGGTTAAGCAAAGCCTGTCGATGTCGGTCAGTGGATTGGTGACCACAGACCGTGCATAAAATGGTAGCATATTCAGCTCAGCCTTTTAATGCTCCCAGTGCTGGGACTCAGACCTTCTATCTAGGAGAGGGGATGGAACGTAATCCACCACGCGGGCCCAGTGCGGGTTGGTGAATGTCGCATGTTTTCGAATTTTAGGCTCTAGGACAATATGTTTCCTATGTTTTCCTTCATCGTTTTGAGAGCAGCGGTGATGAAATAACTTACAATAAATAATGCGTGACCAGCTGGCTTTGAACCTGCGTCTACAACTCGTATATATTCGGGGCCGTTACTCGGCCACCACTGCTCTCATACACTACATTACATTTTTAATATTCTTTCGTAAATAAACCTTTTGTTGTTTATTCTGATTCAGTCATTATTACGATAATGTGAGTTAAAAAATTTATTAAACAATAGAACAAAGTTGTGTAACATTTTTTTGTAATTTATTCTACGTTGATTACTTTCTGAACTTGCGAGATTTAAAAAGGTTTGCATTAATTATAAAAAAAGATTATTTGTGCTACTAGCTGACTGGGTAAACGTTATTCTGCTATTTAAATTAAATGAGAAAAAACGTGGGTGGGTTTTTTTTTGGGTGGGAAAATTATCCAATGATATCTTTCGCTTTTCGGTGGGCGAGAGGGCGTGTCAGACTTTAACTGACTAAAAACCCACTCCTATTCCTGGTCCAAGGGTTTTTTATGGTGGGTAAAAATCATCCAATAGTAAATCCCGCCCTTGAGCGGAGCGGGAAACAGTGTCCTTATTTGCCTTTTGCACTGGGGCCAAGCCTTCCTTTCAGAAAAAGGCCCTGGACCCCAATTGGCTTCGACCCTTCAGCAGGATCCATACACGAGGGCTGTGGGGTTCACTTTCAGAAGAAAATGGCCTACGGCTTATTCCCACATCTACCAAATATAGATAAAACACCATAAAAATATTTTTTTTTGAGGTTTTTTATTATGTGTTATGAATGAGTAATGTAAAATGTTATACCTATAGGGTGACTGGTAATTAGAGACTAATACTTAAACAAGTGATTGTAGTTATAAAAACAAACAACTTTTAATATGAGACCAAACTTGAAACCGCGAAAAAAAAGCGAAGTGAAACGTAAATCTCAAGGCTATTCGCAATGAAAGATTACTATGGGCGCCCTCTGTCCCGGCTAGGGGGCAAAGGACTTTTTTTAAGGTGGGAAAAATAATCTAATGACGAATCCCGCCCTTGCGCTAAGCAGGAAACGGTGTCGGACTCTTAATGAACAAAAAAATAAAATAAAAAATTGGATGTAGGAATTTAAGTCAATTAAGTCAAATTTGTATGAAGCTGTCAGTGCGCCAGTTCGATTTACAATTACAATCCATTCCAAATGAGAATAGGATCGATGGCAATGTTGTGACGTCACTTCGAACTGTCAAATCGAAGAAATTAGGTAGAGTGAACAAAAAAAGATGTTTAAAAAAATAATTTACGTACGAATCGTGAATGAAAGAAGTTAATCAGATTACAGGTTTTCAATCTTTTTTGTTTAATCAGAATACAGTTTTTCAATTTTATTTATCTCTGTTTCACTGTGTGATGTGTCTGAGTAGTGGTAAATAGAAGAAAAAGGCGAATTGTTTCTAACAATGAAAATAAGAAAGAAAATAGTTTTTCTTGTAAACTATTTATGACTTAAAACAATATATTTGGCAAATTTATATTAAACCCTAATGTTTTTACTTCATCTTACTAATTAATAAACTAACTAATTAACTATTTTTAGTAATAAAAAGCAAAAAAAAACACTTTTTATTGATACGCAAATAAGATTTTTTTTCAAACCGTACTTTTCACTCAAAATTTGACAGATCGAGGTTATTGACTTTCCTGTTCTTATTTGGAACGCATTATACTTACAATTGACCGACATTTTAACCTTACCTCTACAAATACATTTAAGTTGGTTCAGAAGAGTGAACAAACATTCGATTCGAGATACAATCAGGATAGGTATCTACATAAGAAACAAGTCCAAAGCAACACCATAATTACACAAATATATTCAGAAGTTGTGATTCTGGTTCTCTAGTTAACCGACACTTTGACGAGAGAACCGTAACTGTGTGTACACAAACTGACAGAACAATCCCCAAGATACAACTTATGGTTTGACATTTCAAATAGTTGTTGTATAACATTCGCACTTTAGTTGTTAGTTAGCACCGAGTTGTATCCCAGCGATAGACAAGCACGTTCGTAGAAATTATTTGTCAAAATACAGAAAAGCTAAAACAAAAGTACGCTGCAGCGCTTCATTGATATATGTCGTCTAATAAAACGTTCAAAACTTGCGCTGTCACTCTGTGTGAACGTCAAAACTACACTAATGTCATCAATGTAAAAATGCATGGCTTGCAGACAAGGATGTTATATCTCCTAAAGGACAACTTGCAGATCACTTGACTGGAATGACTGTACGTAACGCCTAATCTAGTGCGTAGTACATATACAAGGTGGGCCAAAAGACCACATCCGTAGTTGTTTGGCTCTTTTTTTTTCTAAATGAAAATCTTCGATTTGGTTTATTTGAATCTGTACGATTTTATTGGAGAAGTCGAGAAGATTATATCGGTCAAATGGGCGCTGTCACAATTGATCGCCAACTTCCGTTTCATGACATTTTTCATCATTTCGGCGAGAACTTCGAGCGACAGATTCTCGCACTCGTGTCTAATGTTATCCTTGAGGGCTTTCAGAGTCTCGAGCTTATTCACGTAGGTAAGCACAGGACTTCAAAAAACCCCACAAAAAAGTGTGGAACGCTTAAACGGGGTGATCATGCGGGCTATTGTAAATCGCCAAAACGAGAGATGAGGCGACCCGGGAACGCGATTATTCCGGGTCCTTGCGGAGTGTATGGCTTCATGGCTTTTGTTCACTTGTATTTTGCTTCTGTCTAGTTCACAAATATCAAAACAGATTTGACATTGGCGGCCATTTGCAAAAATTAGAGCATCTTCCAATATCGATGTTAGTTAGCAACTAATATTCGAGTTAACCCTGAAGATATTGTAATTAAAGGAAATTTACTTCTTCAACTGACGTCTCAGCTGATCCAAGCGATGTCGTCCTGTCACAAAAATTATATCGTGACCCAGAAAATGTGTCAATTAAAGTAGTCTAGCTCTAATATTGCGAGCCAGAAACAGTTTTTAGAGTATAGAAAAGAAAAATGTGTTTTTTACGACTTTCGGTCCAGTTTTTCCGTTTTTATTTATTAAGTTGGACTTACTTTAGCAAATAATTAAAAAAGTAATTTAATCCAGTTATACATATTTATTTAATTAGGGAACTCCCCTGCTTCCCTCCCCCTCTTTGGTTAGGTACTGCTTTGCTCCTATTCGGCATGGCGAGATGTTATAGGTATAGCTGGTTGCCTATTTTTCATTGGAGGTTTGCGCTTGACCGCTATCTCACCTCGTGGAAAGTGACGATGCGGTTGATGTTGGAACAAGCTTACCTAGAAGTAGATAACTTATTCACTCTAGACTTAAAGACTCCCGGGCCATCAGCTATCAGGAACCATGGGTAGCTCGTTGTCCGACTGCCCAGTAACTGGACCGAGCCCAAGTTGTCGACGACGCGTACTGTTCCACGCTCGCCTCAAGAAGTTGTTAGCAAACCGTAGGTACTCAGCTGGGTTGAAGCCATAGATATTTATATTTCTATGGTTGAAGCCTACTAAAGCCATAGGCTATTGCAAAAATGCCATCCAGGGCCCTGAACTGAAGGCAAAGAAGGAACAGGAGTGGGCTTATTATTCAGTAAAAGTCGGACACAAATGCGCGGAGATGTCATTAGATGTTTTTTATAACCTACCACCCTAAAAAGAAAAAATACTCTATAACGTTGAAAAATGCTCAGTCCGGTGTTGTTATATAGAATTTACACTGTAATTAAAACCATTTAAATTCAGAGTACCTAGATTGCATGACAATTCCAATAAGCCAAGACACGACTGATATATTTATTTATTACAGAGTTCCGGGGACTACTGCTGCTTCATCATCAGATCAGTTAGATGTATTTATTCTTCTTTAGTTAATCATCGACTATACATACAAAGCAAGTAAGCAAATAATAAGATTTGTTCCATGTCTTCGAAGTTCATCATCAGATCACAAAAAGTACTTCTATTTGATGAATTTGTGAGTATAATCATTCAATAAGAAAAAGAATCGATCAACAATTGACCGAAATTGTTGAAAGGACTCTTGTTCCTTCTTTATGATGTTAGTGAAAAACTGTAACTCTATGTTTATATCTAAGTAAGGGTCGCTTTCATCATTCACGCGTAATCTAGTTTAAAGACCCGTGTCGAAAATAATAGAACGAAACTGAGTTTAGCGTAAACTAGTTTAAATTCATAGTGGTGAAACGCAAATTGAAACGTTCAAACTGTGTTTTGTTTTAAATAATTGCGATTAGTTTTGTTGGTGAATTTGGCCCTAAATATACTGAGATTTAGGGCCAAATACACCAACATTTATAATATTTAGTAGGTTTTGAGACAAAGGATTGTGTATGTCTTAAAATGTTAAATACAAATTCTAGATTTAATTAGGTAAACATCTAGCGTCTTTAGGTCGAATTTGTAGGAAACTTTGGCGGTAACATTTTCCATGAAAATACCTTCATTAATAATATAAGGTATTTTCATTTCGTCTGAAATTACGTCTCCGCTGTTTATATTCATATCATAGTCATTTCATTATATTTGTATTTTTATTAAATTCTTAATTTGATTTATGTATTCAGTAACATTAATATTAATAGGTAGTGTCATGTTATATCTCGGAAATAAACAAAACAGGTAAGAATATAAATTTTCGACCGGCAGATTTTATTTGGAAGATTTTACTCAGCCACCCCTTACGCACAAAATACGTTTTGCAACCAAAAAAGAAATGGAATTCCCTTATACTCCCAGGTAGCACTCAGAAAACACAGAATTCGTTTGTGAATTTAAATCAAAACTGAGTAGATTAATTTTAGGCAAGTATACTTAAAGTTTGGACTCGTCATTGTTTAGCAACCGGACCACTGACTAATATCCAACTGGGGCCGAGGGTTTGCGTCTGAAAGAAAGGCTCTAGCCCTGGTATATATGGCGACGTAGGAACGGGGCAGGTTGTTTAGTCAGTAAGAGTCTGACATTGTTTCCCACTCCGCTCAAGGGCGAGATTCGTCATTGGATGATTTTTATCTACCATAAAAAATAACCACTGACTATTATCCTACGTAAACTGGTTAGGTTAGGTCTAGTTCCTGTTCAAAAAATCCAAGCTTCTTGGTAACTCTTAGAGTTCACTACTGTTTTATGTTTACAAGCTTTTATTTAACTTGTAATGTAAACAAATATTGCAAATACGTTTCTCCATAAATCTTCAGACTCCCGTTTCATCCCCTTGGGGGCTGAATATTGAAAAATCCGTTCGTCTTGTGTAAAATTTCACGGTAGTTTTACGTGTTGTGACGACATGTTTGGCCCAAACATGTCGTATTTCCTTTTAAACACGATTATGAAAATTGTTTATTCAGAATCAGATCCTGAATCGATTCCAATGATTTTTACACCATGTTATATATTTTTTATTCGCTGTAAACTAATACTTGACTGCAATCCCACCTGATGGTAAGCAGTGATACAATCGTTGATGGTGAGGCGCACTAGTTTATTAAGAGCCTATCCACTGTAGCCTTGAAGATACCAGAATTAATCGGATGGGAAGACCGCAGTAGGTAGATTGCTCCAGTCCCTCGATGTACGCGGAATACACGACGAAACGGCCAACTCTCAGGACTGAGTTACTAACATCATAAACAACAACTCTGGTTTTATCACTTTTAAAAATTTATAAAATTTTTGAACAAAAATTTTCTATTTTTATGTCACAATTAGATGAACATCTAATTGTCACATAAAAATAGATTGAACGTTCTACAAAAGTTGTTGCTAATGATGTTAGTAATACTGTCCTGCAAGGTTGTTGGTGTTTTACAAATAACCCAGTATACATTTATATGATATAGGTTTGGAGCGTAATGTGTTGTTTTGTATGAAGTAACCTCTAAAAGTCTTTCCAGTTGCTTCATATACAACGTGTAACAAAGTGACCATATACATCAAGAAGCGCTGAAGAATACAGGTTGGATAGAATCTCTACACGAAGTTTCAGCTCAATTTAATTTTTTCAAAAAATTGATACCAAATTCTTGGTATCGCATGATTCTTGAATTCAAATCATAACAAACGTGTCACCTACGGGGGTCAATAACATTTCACGACACTCGCTAATATTACGAAACATTCTGTAAATCTGAGCGCCTAGTACCTGGCTACCTAATTTTGTATTCTTGATGTATATGGTTATTTTGTTACATGTTGTATAGCTCCATCCTACAAACAGTTATTTTAGGTCGTCAAATGAGATAACTTATTTAGTAAGTAATGACTGTTCTAGATCCCTAGACCTAACTAAACGTTATAAGGTAACCAGAATTAAATGAGTAACATAACTAAAATAATTAACCATGCATATTTATGATGTTCGAGATGAATGTGTATGTGAGGATACTGTGGGTAGACTCATTTTTTTAATGATTATTTTTGTTGTGCTCTTGGGTACAACACTGACTGGTGTTGGTAGTGTAATGGGTATGTATGTATAAACCTAATTTAAATTTCTAGCTAAATTATATTGCATGAATGGCTAAATTGTATGCTCTAGAGGAAAAAATGCGCTTCAAATGTATTAAATAAGATGATAATTAATAAATGAATCTTGAATCTGGTCTACACTGTCTTTATATAATTCGTCTATGAATATTGTAATATGGAAATATTGTTATTAACACCAAATTTTTCCTAAGTTTTCTCTGCTTTTTCTACGGTTTATTTTCCATAGAAAACGACCAATTTGGAAACGCGGGCCACCTTCTGACGTTTTGTCAGTGCTCATGTTAAGTAAAAATATTTTAATTTTTTGAAATTATCAAAACGGGATGAGTCTTTATTCCGTTACTAGCCATTGCTTCACACGGGTGTTAGAAAACCTGTCTTTTCACTACTGAAATATCCATGTGCTCGTATTAATTATAGGTACACATTCTGGCTATGGGTTTAAACCGCATCAAAAATGGTTCAGTTGTTTTTGAGTTTATCGCTAATCTACACTTCTACACTAATATAATAAAGAGGTAAAGTTTGTTTTTTTGTTTTTTTGTATGTAGGAGGTAAACTCTGGAACTACTGGTCCCATTGGAAAAATTTCAGCAACAACAGAAAGGTTTTTTTTTTTTTTTATGGTAGGTGAAAATCATCCAATGACGAAACCCGCTCTTGGGCGGAGCGGGAGACCAGTGTCAGACTCTTACTGACTAAAAAACCTACCCCGTACCTTCCTTGCCTTATTTCTGGAGTCGAGGTTATAATTTTCACATACCCTCTAGGCTCCAGGAGGCTTCGACCCTGAAGGGCCCCTGCAGCGACCCTGAAGGGCCCCTGCAGGCTGAAGGGCCCCTGCAGAACAACAGAAAGGTGCTTTACTCCTGAGTGACATAGGCTATATTTTATGTACGCGGGCGAAGCCGCTGACAAAAGCTAGTAGACAAATAAATGTGGTTGAGGAATTTGTATTGTACTAAATATTGCAAGGACCTGAACTTCGTCTTCAAACTTAACATGACTGTATTTATGATTGAACATGAAATAGTATTTGTTAGAGATACCGCTTTTTTATTGATAAAGATACTTTTTTAAAGTAAATAGGTCATAATAGATGTAAGGGAGAGCAGTGGATCCTGACTGGTAACGGCCCCGACTTACGAGTCGTAAGTCATGGGTTCAAAACAGCCAGGTGCATTACTTTGTGTAATTTATTTCATCACCACTGCTCACAAAACGGTGAAGGAAAACATCGTGAGGAAAACGGCATGTACTAGAACCAAAAATTCGAAGACATGTGACATTTAACAATCTGCGTTGGGCAAACGTGGTATATTATGGCCCATTCTCTCTCCTAGAGAGGAGGCCTGTGTCCCAGTAGTGGGAACATTAAAAGGCTGATGATGATGAGATGTAAGGGGGGTGTCTCGGAAATAATCTATTTTTGTAGGTATTTACTCAGGATAATGAGTTAGAGTGAGAGTATATGCATAACAATTTAATAAATATGTACCTATATTCAAACATAATGTTTGTCATGTCTTCAGCTTCTTATTTTGTAATTAATGTAGTATAATTTGTAAAAAATGTTCTAGTAATTTAATTCAATTATTTCTGAGACACCCAGTATAAGAGACCTAAATAATAACTAAGTAATATTGATGTATAATATATAATGTCCGGGCCACCCTAACGAAAAATGCCGAGTATTGTCGCGATAATCGTCGTTAACGTTAGGTGTGGTTACGACTTAATGCGATAATTTGACAACGGCATCAACATTGCCGTTTGGCGTTAGGCGATAACTCAAGCAAATTTCAAGAGTAGCCACCCACTTTAGCTCGTTAAAATTATCGCGATAATTATAGCAGTAAATATAGCGTTAGTGGGCGTTGACGTTAGACGTTAGTGTGATCCCCGCATAAACCACTCGTACAAAAATATACAAAAAAAAAATACACCCAGGCGTTGAAATATTCCTGAGCCCGTAATTGTACGAGATTTAAATGAACCGTAAAATTTTATTATCTGGGTCGAAATAACCACGTTTTGAACTTACCCCAGCTAGTAAATCTAGTCGGTATAGTCTTTTTTTGAAGATATATAGCCTATATAACTAAGCCAAAGTATAAAAGTCTGCTAAAATGGAATTTCCATAAAGGGTTATAGTCTAGACTCCACAAAATTGGGAATAAATTGCATGCCAGTAGTACCGCGACACCAAATAGCTTTTTTGTTAGATTCAGATAGGTTACAAAAAAAAACATATCTTACTTTACTTTAGTAAGTGTTTTTACTTTTTAGCATAGCATCACCCTTGTAATGTTCCTCCCGCTGAGACTCAGGCCTCCTCTGGGAGGGAATGGGCGGCAATCTACCACGCGGGCTCAGTCACCGAGACACCGAGAACAGTGGTTATGAAATAAATTACACAAAGTAATGCACCCCGCTAGTTTTGAACCCGGGTCATGCAAGTTGTAAGTCGGGCCCGTTACCACTTGGCCACGACTGTTCTCACCTTTTTTACTACTTTTATTTTTAACTTTTAACATAAACTTCGAGATATAGTTCGTTTTCTAATTCTAGACTACGATTTGACAACTCAGAATGCCACACTCTAGAAATATGTTTCCAATTTTCTGGAGTTTGATATTTTAAGTTGTCAAATCGTAGTCTAGGATTAAAAAAAACGAACTATAGGTGCCTAGTTTACGGTACCTAGTGGACGGTAAATACGAACATTCTTACCGACCTCATAAACGTAATTACCACATAAATACTAATTGGTCCTGCCTGAATGTACCTACCCGTTAGAAGTTTGTAGGTAGGTACTTACTAATTTCTGTGTCATATTCGAATGTGTTAATCACGGTTTGTCAAAATATTTTTTTCTGTGTTTTTTATTGCTTAGTAACCAACTGTTGCGGCGGCTTTTTCGCCCGCGTAGCAGTAAAAAAAATAATCGCCAAGACACTTAATCCCGGGATGAAAATTTTCCTGTGTTATTCCAAGATAAGGCCTATCCGTGTACCAAGTTTCATCGAACTCTGTTCAGCCGTTCGAGCATGTGATAGTAAAACACAACACGCATACTCATAAACTTTCATCTATTTACAGGTCTCTCAAAGTGATAATGAAATCTTCGTCACTGTTCGGCAATGGTCGTAATTCCCCGAGCGTCGTCGGAAGACGTCGTTAAGTGCATTTTCTGCATGCACAATTTAGTAAAATTATGTGTTTTGTGCTAAAAGAGATAAATATTAATTTATCAGTAACGAAATTCGATAATTCATTGTATCTTTGTTGGATTTATTTAAAAATAAAATTTTACTTTTTAATTAAATAAAATTTTACAGTACTTTTCAAGTGTCTTACAGAAGCTAGTGCAATAATGAAAGAAAATAAGATTTAAATAACACAAGGTTTATATCACAAAAAGAAAAAAATGGTTTTCAAACACAGCCTTAGAAATAATCTAATAATTAAAATCTCAGCATACTTATAGTAGTTTAGTATTAACTTAGGTCTGACTGCACTTTGTACCTTAAGTATGTTAATACATCAAAAGCAGCTACTTTGAATTACATGGCAATTAATAAAATCAAGTGGAAACTAAACATTAATTAGCTACAAGTGTTACGATGGCTAGACTGCGGTGGAAATGTCCAGACGTTCAGATTTACTGCTTTATTATGATTCTCTGTAGTGGTCATATTTTCAACCGAAACTAACCGAGGTAACGCTGTCTACGAGGCATGAAATCAAACTCTGGGTCCAATGAGATGTGGTTATATATCATACATTGAATAAACAACTAACTAGACCACCCTCATATTCTCCATCTTCCTGTATGGTGCAGAGACCTGGGGCCCAAGTCTGCTATTTTCAAAATATTGTCATTCCAACACGATTCCATCGTTATTTTGTAAATTCATAATGGCTGATCATTGGATAGTCAGTGGTGTCGTAACATAATTGTGGAACGAGCTGTTTTGTAACGAATTAAAAACAATAACTGCACAATAACATTTGTTTATTTATCATTATTAATTTACCGCATATGTCAAATATACATTTGTCATTATATACGAGATTACCATTCTAAAAAAAATCTTTCAATGAAGTGTCACTGGTTGATCATTGGAAAGTCATAATGGCGCCATCATATTAGTAGATTACCAAACTTCCCAAAATCAACAATTTTGAAATCAATGATCGACTATTCTGACACTATTGTAATAGCAGACTTGAGGCCCAGGACCCTCAAAAAAGCAGATCGTTTCTGGATTGACGCCTTTTTAGTGACATCTGCTTGGAATCCACTGGATGGAACATCAGACCAATGACTCTATAATAGCCGAACTCAAGTCACCCATGAGGATTTTTGACTTCTTTGGCCACATTGTCAGGAAGAAAAGTGATAACCTGGAAAAGTTGCTGCTTATTAGAAATGTAGATGGGACAAGATCAAGAGGCAGGAGTCCGATAGGTTGGTCAGACCAAATCCGCACTACACTGGATACCACAGTCTGCGACGCCATCCATATCGCCGAAGATAGGGCAACATGGACAAAATATGGTCCATCAAAAAGTTATTCGTCAAGGTCACGACCCTCATACACGACACAAGGAGGAACATACATAAACACTAGAGATGCACCTATTATACGTTTTATAGAGAGAGCTATGGAACGGGGAACCGGTTCGGTCAGAACTTCTGAACATTATTCGGCAAAATCACTATTCGGTGCATTTCTAATAACCACATCTCAGTATACCTCGATTTTGTATGTCCACGGAGCTGATACAGTCAAGCGGATACATAATAAATAGTTTATAATTTGTTAGTTTGTTTTGTTCGTATTTGTTTGTTTATTATTATTAATAATAATAATATCCGGCGACCATCACACAACGCCGTCTAGTCTCAAGCTAAGCAGAGCTTGTGTTATGAGTACTAGACAACTGATAAAAATACCTATATATTTCTAAATACATACATATTATAGATAAATTACACTCAGAACAAATGATCGTGCTCACCACACAAACATTTGTCCTGGGTGGGAATCGAACCCACGACCTCCGGCATAGCAGTCAGGGTCACTAACTACTATGCTGACAGGCCTGTCAATTATTTATTATTATGTAAGATTTTTGTGTATTGTATCTATGGGCCTTAGTGGCCTGATAATAAAGAATTATTATTATAACGTAAGATCAAAGACTAAAATAAAAGAAATTATAACGACTGTGAAGTGTTAATACTATCTTACTGTAAGTGTAAATTTTCGAAAAAACTATATTTTAGTGCTTATAATTTATATGCCGGTTTAGTAAGTGAGATCTCCGAAATAGATTTTAGTTGCAACTGCATCAACTTAAATTGCGAAAACAACTATCAAAACCGACACGATGACGTGTCAGTTTTTACGACTAGTTTTAACTACTAACATTTTGAGACAGGATTTTTTATTATTATTTTTTATTGTTCGGCGTCAATACGCGCTCTTTTTTTGTATGAAATTATCAAACAATTACAGCCGCTGTAAGCTAGAACGAGAGAAAATGACAGAAAAATTACGGTTGAATTTTAACCAGTGTGCCTACAAAGCTTACAAAGTCATTTTTAAAGTTATGAGGTTTGAGCTGACTTTTTGTGACCTTTTTTGTTGAACCCCTTTACGTGAACATTTTTAAGTATTCACGGTAAAGTGGCCTTCTGACATTTTACACTCTAGCATTAGCATTGTTCGTACAGATTTGCATAAAAATAGAGTGTTTTATAATGAAAAATAATCGTATACTAACTTGTTTATGCAACTGAAACCGTTTGTTCTAGGTTGTATATTATAGAACAAGTTAAACGTGTAAATTAATTTGCATGTTCACACATTTTTTTGAACGTGAGATGTCATCCAGCACCTTTTTTGGTTCTCTGAGTGAAGCGCAACGGAATGTTAGCCTTTTGCTGACTAATTTATTTATTCACTTTTACATAACACGGCCCAAGGCCAATTAAATTAGTTAAAGGCATGTTTTTGGTATACACTACTATCAGTCATCTCCTCATCACGCACATCTCCAGATATACATATAGACAAGATGTTCTTGCATTCATCTGTGAACACTTCACAATCAGGCTTAAACTTCAGAGCCCCACGCGAATGCCGGCGTCCGCACTTGTTGTCTTTTTTAGGGTTCCGTAGCCAAAATGGCAAAAACGGAACCCTTATAGTTTCGTCATGTCCGTCTGTCCGTCTGTCCGTCTGTCCGTCTGTCCGTCTGTCACAGCCGATTTACTCGGAAACTATAAGTACTACAGTGATGAAATTTGATGGGAATATGTGTTGTATGAACCGCTACAAAATTATGACACTAAATAGTAAAAAAAAGAATTGGGGGTGGGGCCCCCCATACATGTAACTGAGGGATGAAAATTTTTTTTTCGATGTACATACCCGCGTGGGGTATCAATGGAAAGGTCTTTTAAAATGATATAAAGTTTTCTAAAAAACATTTTTCTTAAAGTGAACGGTTTTTGAGATATCAACTCTCAAAGTCGTAAAAAGTATGTCCCCCCCCCTCTATTTTTATAACTACGGGGTATAAAATTCTAAAAAAAATAGAGGTGATGCATGCTAATTAACTCTTTCAACGATTTTTGGTTTGATCAAAGTATCTCTTATAGTTTTTGAGATAGGTTGATTTAACTGTAATTTTGGTTAAGTTATTGTGCTTACACTGAAAACGATGGCTGAACCTTATAAGATAGATCAAAAAATATACTACAGTATTGTACACCTTTAAAAATCCGCGATGATATAAAATCTTTATAATGTAGGTACTTTTTACGAGAAATGCCGATTTGGGCACGCCTATAGCACGGAATATTTATAAATACATATATAAAATTAATATTCATACATAAAAGTACAAGGCAAAATATCGGGAGAGTTTAGGCTCCATTCACCAGGTGTATAAATTGACATAATAAGTTTATTATATTTGCTGCTACGGAACCCTTTGTGCGCGAGCCCGACTCGCACTTGGCCGGTTTTTTTTATTATGTCTTTAATTACGGTATTCGAAAGATTAAAGCGGTTTCGCACTACGACCGATCGAAATCCGATCCGAAAATATGGTCCTAAGTCGCCGTAGAACTGTTGTTATGGTAATTCACAAATTTATTTAAAGTAGTTCTAATTACTTATTTAAAAAACAAACATACATTTGCAAGAACTTTGGTCAAACAATTTGTGTCGGGGTCGGATCGGACGTCAGATCTTGGCACGTCTGAAGTTAGACTGCGAATTTCAGCGCTTGAAAACTCATACAAATATAATGGTTTAAAAAAAACAAATGCCGATAACAGTTTTTAACAGCAATCATCATCATCATCATCAGCCCTTTTAATTTTCGCACTGCAGGGACACAGGCCTCCTCTCTAAGAGAGGGAATGGGCCGTAATCCACCACGCGGGCTCAGTGCGAGTTGGTGGATGTCACGTCTTCGATTTTTTTTGGTTCTAGGACATGCCGGTTTCCTCACGATGTTTTCCTTCACCGTTTTGAGAGCAGTGGTGATGAAAATAAATTACACGCGCCTGGCTGGGTTTGAACCCGCGACTGTTATTAAGTCGGGGCCGTTACCACTCAGCCACCGAGCAGCAACAGCAATAACAACTGCAAATTGCATTTATTTGTTTAAACCATTTATTTTGTTACAAGTTTTCAAGCGCTAAAATTCGCAGTCTAACTTCAGACGCGCCAAGATCCGACGACAGTACTGTAGTGCGAAACCGCGAAATATTAGCATCCAAAAGCGTTAAGCGCGGAGATTGCGCGAGGAATCGGAGACTGGGCTTGGACGACGTTACGATTCCCAGAAACGGTAAACACTAAACAGTCTTCGATTATGGCTATAGTAGACTTTTTGTTCATGATTTGGTTACATCTTTTTCTAACCAAATCAAAATTATACCCTAAGCTCCTTAGGAAAAAGTTAGAAGACTAAAGCACACCCATATTCTTTCTATTTCCCTTTGCGTTTTGCGGTCGCAGTCACTTTACAAAATCCCGCAAATCACGTTTCTCTTTCATTCAAGAAAATTCTCAAGTTTAAACATTCATCGAACATTTGACTAATGATGACTAAAATGACAATTCTCATGACAGTTCTGTCAGCATTATTTTCGCTTACTGACTAAAGAACCCACCCCGTTCCTTCTTAGCCCTTCATGCCGGGGCCGGACTTCCCTTTTAGAAGCCGTCCTTGAAGGACTGACGCCGTTTTAAGTATGGCAACTTACTGACCCAAAAAACTTTGAGAGAAAGAAAACTATGGGGTTCATCAATTCGAGCATTGATATGAAAGAGAGAAAAAAAAAATGTCGCCGAAATGTATGCACGCGCATAACTTCCGAACGACTGCCCAAATTGGTTAATTCGTCTTTTTTTCGTGTTCGGATCGCACAAAAATAAAGTTATACAAATCTTCGCGGATAAAAAATGTGACGATACGAAGTTCGCCGGGCAGCTAGTAGCTTATACCTATGTATATTGAACCAAGATTTATCTTTTGATAAGTGCCTTTTGAGTAAACATAACCCATTATTTTTATCAGAGATTTCTTACATCGTCGGTTACAGATGAAATTGCATTGTGAACAAAAAGTATATAAGAGTGAGATCACGATTCTTGCTCAAAGATAAATCAGCCGTATTTGTCATAATCTTGATAAAATTAAGTAAAACTTGAGTCTAGGTAAAGCAATTGCAATGTCCGTCTACACATATAAGGTCTTAATGAGTTTCGTGCAATACTTATATTACTGTGGGGACTTACCTGCCACATTTTTTGTGTTCATGACGATATTGGTAAACTCGAGACAAATTATGTCTAAAGAAATATAAACTTCGTACCTCATACACGCTTGACTAACTCACTTAGTGAGCGCTTCGTGTATGAATATTAGAAGAGACTTTGAAATAAATTGGGAGTGTTGTTATTGTTGGTGCCATACGCATTCTATAGTCGCATAAATACATATTTAAACAGTTAATCGCATTCATATTCCAGAGATGCAATCGTCCCTTGTCTCCGATACATAATGCATTTATGTACATAATAGAGAATAGATGATACCTTGAGTCAATTGTAAAAACGGTTTCTTGTAATATATGGTCCGGCTTCTATCTTCTTCGGGTCGGATGTTGTTCGTCGATTGTTGCCTCGTTAATATCAAACTCGTATATTCTTGCCGCACTTAGTAACTGTTGGTCAGTGGACCCACTTTTTGGGGAAAGACACAGTGAAAACACGTATAAAACTGGTATGTGATAAGGTGCAGCGCGCGGAGGTGGTCGTGCGGGATGCGCGTGAGCACGAGCGTCGCGCGCGGCCCGCGGTTATCAACTAAACACAAATAAAAATGCCGGTTGGCTGGTACACAACCAGCGCACACTTTTCTCATCGTGTGCCGTCTGTCTTGCCAGCCAGTTGCATTGTAGATTGGTCAAGCTCTAGTCATCTCGCCAATGTTTCCTATTCGATTTTATTTAACTATATAAAATCGATTTGCAGGCGTGTTTAGCATTATCTCAAGGTTAGGTCGATTTCGATCGATGTTTGATTGTGATGTACTCGGTACGTTCGCTGTGACGAATCGTTCTACGTTTGCTACGCTTACGCAGGTAGGTAGGTACCTGTTTTGTGATTTCGCGTTTATTTTTGAATGTGATGGAATTAATTCGGCTTCTGCGCAACCAGACGAACGTGATTAAAATAATGTATATTTTTGCACTTAGTCTAGTGGAGCTGCATTAGTCGCTAATGCTAATCGAGTGTTGACCCCACTCTGAAGTGGATCTAATAAACTTATCGACATTATCAATAGTGTAGGTAGATACCTAATATTATTATCATTAGGGGGACGTTTTAGGGTTTATAATTACATTCGAAAATAAACGATCACAATCAGAAAAGTTTTTCAAACTGTGCCGCGCGATGCGCTCATCAAATGAAAAATGTCCAAACTTAAATAGAATACCTGCATATGGATCAAACTACTTACTTTTTTTAAGTCGTTTAGATACTAAAACCTACTCCTAAATGTGACAAATATTCGTCTGAAAACCGCATCAAAATCGGTTCAAGCAAACGCGAGATAATCGCGGACATACATACACGCAGGTCGTACTAAGAACCTCCCTTTTATGAAGTCTGCTAAAAAGGCATTGAACTGGAAGATATTAAGGAAAGAAATCCAAATCAGATTCACACAAACCTTATGGATGAATCAGACATGACAAGGGAACTCAATAAACATTTAACTTATTTAAATTAGACAAAGGAGGAAAATAATAAGGATTGTCTATTTTATTTACAGTATAATTTTCCCTACAATGATCTAAATATAGATTATGAAGGATATTTTAAGAGGACAACCTACGTGTACTGTTTCAGAATATAAACCAGACAAACTCTAGGGCTTGCTAATTGATATGCCTTTGTAGTATAATATTTAGTTCGTAGTCGATAAAAGGACCTATGACTCAAAGCGTTGACGGGTACCTAGTACGGTATCCGAGCTCGCCGTCAGACCATCCGGTAGCCGTCCGGGCCTATTCCAAGTCTACGCTTGCCTCAAGGAGTTGTCAGCAAGGTGTAGGTTTTTTTTTTTATGGTAGGTGAAAATCATCCAATGACGAAACCCGCTCTTGGGCGGAGCGGGAGACCAGTCTCAGACTCTTACTGACTAAAAAACCTACCCCGTACCTTCCTTGCCTTATTCCTGGAGTCGAGGTAACAGTTTTCCACCACCCTCTAGGCTCCAGGAGGCTTCGACCCTGAAGGGCCCCTGCAGTTTGCTGACAACTCCTTGATGCGCGCGGGAATGGTGCGCGCCGTTGACGACTTGGACTCGGTCTTACCAGACGACCGGACGGCGAGCTACCCATTGCTCACTGTCCGCGAGCCAGTGTCTACGGTGGCCGGATATCGGCAGGATCGCGGCGGCGACGGCGACGGCGAGTACGCCGTTGCCTTTGCCTTATGCGGTCGGCCTCCTCCTTTACGAGCATTACTGCTTCGCAGAAGGAGGCGAAACAAGGTGTAGGTAACGTCAATACAATAAATAATATAATACGATTAAAAAACAATGTATCTCCTATCCTCTACAATAGGATAGCCTGTGTCGTGGGGTCCCGTGAAGTCCTGTCCCATCCGCAAGTTCAAAACTTACTTAATAAATACATAAAACAATAAAGAAAAATTTAAAAAGTTTCTATATCAAAAAAATATGGAACTTTAATTTTTTTTTAAGTTGGCAATAATCTTATTAAATTAAGTAACGCTTCAATGTGAGTCCTCGCGCGACCTTTTACGATTGTGGCGGAATACAAAAAAAATAAAACCGGCAATTGCGAGTCGGACTCGCGCTCTGAGGGTTCCCTACAAACTTAAATATTTAAGATTTTTCTTTCTTTCTTTCTTTCTTGCTTTCTTTCTTTCTTTCAGATTTATTCCTATATTTGTACTTTATGACCTTGTTTCTTGCCAATAAATTTCAGGATTCTAGGTCAACGAAAGTACCATAATGAATTTTGATTCCCTTGAGAGTGACGAAGTATGCGGTTTTTTTCGTTAACTTAGAAGTTTGATATTTTCAGTTTCGAGGGACTGCAGACATATAATCTACACTAATATAATAAAGAGGTAAAGTTTGTTTTTTTGTTTTTATGTTTTTTTGTTTGTAGGGGGTAATCTCTGGAACTACTGGTCCGATTGGAAAAATTTTAGCAACAGTAGAAAGCTACTTTACTCCTGAGTGACATAGGCTATATTTTATGTACGCGGGCGAAGCCGCTGACAAAAGCTAGTTAATTATATGGTTACATTTCAACTCCATGAATCCACGCGTTCCCGAGATTACAGACAGACATACTTAGAACTGTATAACTTTGTATACAATAAGGGTTCCGTTTTTCCTTTTGAGGTAGGTACGGAACCACAAATACACTACTAATAAATCAAAAAACCAGTATTCGTTCGTAAATAACTAGAAACAGCGTGAAAGCTCACGAGCGACAAACTTCAGTGCATTTGAGTGATTAGTGGTGCGACGATGGAATATAGGTCAAACGATAACACTCCAGTGAGGGACTTTACCTCCATTCTATTAATTTTAACTCTATTTCGTTAAATACACCCTTTTTTGGTCGTTTTAATGACGTAGAGGGACGATCTGGTACATGAAACACTATCGATTTGTAAAGATAAAATTAAAAAATAAAGTACTTTTTTTTCAAACTCGAATTAATTTACGCACATGCATTCCAAGTTGATTTCACAACTACCTACGAGGTCACTGACTCTTTTACTTAAAGAAATTAATTTTGTAAATGCGTAAATTAATACGAAATTTAGAAAATAACTGGTCAAGAGCGTGTCGAATCACGCTCAGTGTAGCTTTCCGCAGTTTCAGGTCCGTCACAATTTCTCACCCTTAAACTACGATTTAAAAGCGCGAAGTAGCCCATGTATAGTAATCCGATTTCCCTTGAGTTGGTGCTGTACCGGGTGGTAATTTTGAAATACGTGAACGGATTAAAATCTTTTTTTTTATTTTTATTTGAATGAAGATACTATATAGATAACTAAGTTAAAAAAAAATGCTTACATGTACGGATAAATTACAAACTTAGTTCAGATTTTACTTTTTAATTTTTTAAAAACTGTTCAAGCTATCAAGTTCAAAATAATTTTTCTAGAAAGGTTTTATAAAATTCTACTTTTAAGATTTTTTTCATATTTTCTAAACTAATGGTTCAAAAGTTAGAGGTTTTTTTTTACTTTTGGAGCGATTATTTCCGAAAATAGTAACTTAAATGAAAAAATGTTAAATACCGATCCAACAATATATCACACGTTAGGGTAGAAATGAAAAAAAAAAACATTCCCCACAGTCCCCACATTACGTGTAGGGGAGGTAACTTAATAAAACAGATTTACTTACAGTTTTACTTTTTATTTTAGCACGTTGTCGGCGTGATTGATAAACATATTTATTGGCACCAAATTACAGCTTTACAGTGCTAACAGTCGCTGAGATTATCCGCGGACGGACAGACAGACAGACTTGGCGAAACTATAAGGTTTCCTTGTTGACTACGGAACCTTATAAAAGTATTTTATTTTTTTATGTACCGGATCGACCTTCTTCGAGATTCTAATGACCAAAATTTAACGGTGTATAGGTCAAGCGATAACACTCCACTTCACTTTAACTCCATTCTATTAATTTTAACTCTATATCGTTAAATATAATATTACAGCATCACGAAATTGCTTTATTCCTACGGGAATTGTATTTATAAGTACCTACTATAATATTAAGTAGGTACTTCAAGAAGAAGAAGATTCGCAAAAATTAAGTGGCAATGAGTAGAGCATTATTGTTAAAGCGACTGTAGAACAAATGGTTGATAGAGTCGAAAGGTTCTACTGAAGCGAAAGAGCGCACACGCTTTATGGTAGGTAAAAATAATTGAATGACGAATTCCACCCTTGTGCGGGAAACAGTGTCAGACTCTTACTGACTAAAAAAACCTACCCATTCCTTCCTTGCCTCATTCCCAAGGCCCTGGTGTTACAGTTTCGCATCAACCCTTGGCCCAGGAGGCTTCGACCCTGTAGGGCCCTTACACTTTGCTGACAACTCCTTGAGGCGCGCTTTGACAACTCCTTGGGCTCGGTCTGGACTATTACTAGACGACCGAATGGCGAGCTACCCATCGCTCGCCGTCTGCAAGCCCGCGTCTACGGTGACAAAATCAGAAGGAAACTTAAATTGGACTTCTGATTTTCATTTAGTGGCCATTTGATGAAATGTTAGCTTGCGAAAAGGGACAGAAATATTAAAGTTGGGTTTAAGATATTTCTAACTCAAAATACTTAATTCAGAAACCCGCACTTAGTTTCTCTAAATAAATCCTATTAAAGTTTTAATTTCTTTCTAAAATTAAATGCTTCTAGTTCAAACTCCCTGTCAGTCACTGTTTTTTGATATTAGGTCCTTACATATGAAATTGGCGTTTTAGCGTACACTTTGATCTTAAATATCTCCTCTTTGGTTAAGAAATACAATTTCAAAATGTATATACCTATTTACTCATGCATTTGTTTTTCGAAAACCGTAATCCTTATGTTTTTTCCTACTTTGTTTTTTTCTTTGCGTCACTAAGTTTACAAAATGGAAATCTTAAAGGTGAGTCCAAACGAGCGTAACTTTGCGAGACGTGAGTCGCAGAATTTTGGTCGCAGAATTTCTGCTGCATTAGATTTCATAGATCAGTCCCTATTAGATTCACACGGTGACGCAAAATGAGTTGTCTGCCTACCTACTGAGATATTTCTGCAACCGAAATTCTGGGACTCACAACTCACAAAATTACGCTCGTTTGGCCTCACCCTAAAATATCGCGTTATTTACGAGTACGAGATCCGCCGTGGCACCAGTGCTGCAGAAACCGCTCGAAGAATTAATAATGTGTATGGCGGTGGTGTCGCAATAGTAAACACAGTACGTTTTGGTTCCAATGTTTACGTTCTGGAAATTTCAACCTGCAAAACAAGCCGCGCGGGCGGCCGGAGTCCAAGGTTGATAAT
The DNA here is from genome assembly GCA_029852875.1 of Mythimna loreyi. Lineage (NCBI taxonomy): Eukaryota > Metazoa > Arthropoda > Insecta > Lepidoptera > Noctuidae > Mythimna > Mythimna loreyi. Next base: position 11,553,253 of record CM056786.1, read on the forward strand.
GACTGTATGCGGGAGGTCGTGGGTTCGATTCCCACCTAGGACGAGTGTTAGTGTGATGAGCACGATCATTTGTTCTGTGCTATGGTTCTGTGTCTGGGTGTAATTTATCTATAATAACTATATATGTATTTAGAAATATATAAGTGTCAGTTGTCTAGTACCCATAACACAAGCTCTGCTTAGCTTGGGACTAGATGGCGTTGTGTGATAGTTGTGAACATATTATATATTACTAGCTGACCCGGCAAACGTTGTTTTGCAATATAAATCTAAAATTTTTGTCTAAAAAATTAAACAAAAACATTTAGGGGTGGACTACCCGTAACATTTAGGGGGATGAAAAATAGATGTTGGCCGATTCTCAGACCTACTCAATACACTCACAAAATTTCATGAGAATCGGTCTAGCCGTTTCGGAGGAGTAGGTATGGGAACGAAAACTGTGACACGAAAATTTTATATATAAGATTATAATTAATTGAAGGCTATTGTGGAAGTGGATCCTTCGCAAACCACGAAAAAACGTTTTCAAGCGCTAAAATTCGCAGAGTCTAACTTCAGACTCGCCAAGATCCGACGGCCGAGCCGTTTTTGTTTTTTTTTTATGGTAGGTGAAAATCATCCAATGATGAAACCCGCTCTTGGGCGGAGCAGGAGACCAGTGTCACACTCTTACTGACTAAAAAACCTACCCCATTCCTTCTTTGCCTTTTTCCTAGAGCCACGGTAACAGTTTCACACCGAGACTTATTAATAGCATACCCTCAGAAATAAAAAGTAATATTACACCCAAAAATATTAAATGTAAACTTAAGAAATATTACTTAAGTATTATTTAAGAATGTTTTCTCTTACTGATTTAAACAAAGATTGTATAAATTAATTTCGACAATAACGTACACATATAAAACTGTAACTTTTGTTTCGATTTGAGATGATTCATGATAGCACAAGTTTAAACCTTAGTGGTTTTTTGGTTGCTATTTAACATAAGTAATCCCCTGTAATATTTGTATAAATGATAAATAAATAAAAAAAAAAAAAAAAACTCAAACCGGCAGCTCCAGGAGGCTTTGACCCTGAAGGGCCCCTACAGTTAACCGACGGCCGTACTGTTTAGCTTAAAATACACGAAAATAAACACAGTACCGAATTGACTATTATTTAATACCAAACTAACGATCGGTACAGTCCAAATCTAGACATTCTAGACATATGTCTACACATATATATACGTATAGACAGGCGTTCATTAGGCGTGGGCTAATTGACTGTAGTAATTGGAACGTTAAGCCAGTGCTCAATCAGCGAAGCTTAAGTGAATATCACCCGTCAAATCGTTAGTGAACGTCACCCATAGTTTATATTAGGTTGTTATGTAGAAAAACTGAAGGATCCCGATAGTTTTCATCTTATACCTATCTATTTTTTAATACATTTGCTCGAAAAAGACTCGATCCTACAACACCGCTTTTAGGCACGTTACTGTTTTCTGCACGAGGTTGGAAAAGTGTGACTGACCCCCGCCACAATTTATCACCCCGAGTCTCGCGTCAAAGCCCATTCGTTTTTTATAGCTTTGTAAGCTTATTGTAATAGTACATTGTTATACGAGGGATGAAAGTTAGTTATTTAGTCCCGAGAAATTTCTTGGCGACCGAGCGACAGCGAGGTTGCTAATAGTTCGAGGGACTAAATAACTCTTTAACCCGAGGTAAACACTGTGCTTTTCATTACGAATACGAGGAAAATAAAAATAATAATAAAAGCCTGAGTCGTCGTCAAATGTCTTCGTATGTTTTAGATAGGTATATTTCTTTTGATTTAGGCGCGAGGCGGTAAGCGGTTTTCTCCTCAAAGAATCTTGCGTTAAATTTATAACTGAAGCTGATGAACTTATCGTGTTAATAAAAATTTCTTATAACAGAGATTTAGCAAAATGTAGACAAAACTCTACACTTCGAAAAAAAAATCAAGAAAGACCAAATCGGCCACAGATTATAGAGAGACTTTACCCGCCATTTTTTTTTAGTCGTCGTCTGGCTATTCAGTCAATATTTTTCATTTTATCATTGTAAAAATTGGTCAGGTCAACATTTTTCTCAAATATAATATTAGTTTTAATGAAATAGTTGAAAGTAAATTAAAATAAAGTCATCAAAAAAAAGTATTCTTAAATTATTTCTATCTCTATGTCATTTTAATTGTACTGGCAGTAAAAAAAATCGGGTCACGGTTCAATAGAAATGTCAAAATAGAACTAGTTTTTTTTTTATATTTGCTGTCTAAATATTAAAAAACAACTGTCAGTTGTAAAGTAAAACTCCCTAGGGAGTAAAAGTACTTCTTCCAACCCTGTCCGCAGGCAACTTTACACCTACTTTCAGAGTATGAGTAATGAAATAGTACATTGTTATACGAGGGATGAAAGTTAGTTATTTAGTCCCGACAAATTTCTTGGCGACCGAGCGACAGCGAGGTCGCTAATAGTTCGAGGGACTAAATAACTCTTTAACCCGAGGTAAACACTGTGCTTTTCATTACGAATACGAGGAAAATAAAAATAATAAAAAAAACCTGAGTCGTCGTCAAATGTCTTCGTAGGTATGTTTTTAGGTAGGTAGGTATATTTCTTTTGATTTAGGCGGTAAGCGGTTTTCTCCTCAAAGAATCTTGCGTTAAATTTATAACTGAAGCTGATGAACTTATCGTGTTAATACAAATTTCTTATAACAGCGATTTAGGAAAATGTAAACAAAACTCTACACCTCGAAAAAAAAATCAAGAAAGTCCAAATCGGCCACAGATTATAGAGACTTTACCCGCCATTTTTTTTTTAGTCGTCGTCTGGCTATTCAGTCAATATTTTTCATTTTATCATTGTAAAAATGGGTCAGGTCAACATTTTTCTCAAATATAATATTAGTTTTAATGAAATAGTTGAAAGTAAATTAAAATAAAATCATAAAAAAAGTATTCTTGCATTATTTCTATTTCTATGTCATTTTAATTGTACTGGCAGTATAAAAATTCGGGTCACAGAAATGTCAAAATATTTTTTATATTTGCTGTGTAAATATTAAAAAAAACAACTGTCAGTTGTAAAGTAAAACTCCCTAGGGAGTAAAAGTACTTCTTCCAACCCTGTTCGCAGGCAACTTAACACCTACTTTCAGAGTATGAGTAATGAATAGTACATTGTTATACGAGGTATGAAAGTTAGTTATTTAGTCCCGAGAAATTTCTTGGCGACCGAGCGACAGCGAGGTCGCTAATAGTTCGAGGGACTAAATAACTCTTTAACCCGAGGTAAACACTGTGCTTTTCATTACGAATACGAGGAAAATAAAAATAATAATAAAAACCTGAATCGTCGTCAAATGTCTTCGTATGTTTTTAGGTATGTATTTTTGTTTTGATTTAGGCGGTAAGCGGTATTCTCCTCAAAGAATCTTGCGTTATATTTATAACTAAAGCTGATGAACTTATCGTGTTAATACAAATTTCTTATAACAGAGATTTAGCAAAATGTAAACAAAACTCTACACCTCGAAAAAAAAATCAAGAAAGACCAAATCGGCCACAGATTATAGAGAGACTTTACCCGCCATTTTTTTTTTTTAGTCGTCGTCTGGCTATTCAGTCAATATTTTTCATTTTATCATTGTAAAAATGGGTCAGGTCAACATTTTTCTCAAATATAATATTAGTTTTAATGAAATAGTTGAAAGTAAAGTCATTAAAAAAAAGTATTCTTAAATTATTTATATCTCTATGTCATTTTAATTGTACTGGCAGTATAAAAATTCGGGTCACGGTTCAATAAAAATGTCAAAATAGAACTAGTTTTTTTTTTAATATTTGCTGTCTAAATATTAAAAAAACAACTGTCAGTTGTAAAGTAAAACTCCCTAGGGAGTAAAAGTACTTCTTCCAACCCTGTCCGCAGGCAACTTTACACCTATTTTCAGAGTATGAGTAATGAAAAATATGTTTTTCATTACTGAAAGTAGTAGATCCGAATTTTTATACTGCTAGTACAATTAAAATGACATAGAGATAGAAATAATTTAAGAATACTTTTTTTTAATTTACTTTCAACTATTTCATTAAAACTAATATTATATTTGAGAAAAATGTTGACCTAACCAATTTTTTCAATGATAAAATGAAAAATAATGTCTGAATAGCCAGACGACGACTAAAAAAAAAAAAAAATGGCGGGTAAAGTCTATAATCTGTGGCCGATTTGGTGTTTCTTGATTTTTTTTTTCGAGGTGTAGATTTTTGTTTACATTTTGCTAAATCTCTGTTATGAGAAATTTGTATTAACACGATAAGTTCATCAGCTTCAGTTATAAATTTAACGCAAGATTCTTTGAGGAGAAAACCGCTTACCGCCTAAATCAAAAGAAATATACCTACCTAAAAACATACGAAGGCATTTGACGACGACTCAGGTTTTTATTATTTTTATTTTCCTCGTATTTGTAATGAAATCACAGTGTTTACCTCGGGTTCAAGAGTTATTTAGTCCCTCGAACTATTAGCGACCTCGCTGTCGCTCGGTCGCCAAGAAATTTCTCGGGACTAAATAACTAACTTTCATCCCTCGTATAACAATGTACTATTTTTGATACACGTAAAAATTTGACAATCAAAAATACACTCGGCTCCATAACATCACCTGCAGCCCAGGATAATTTTTCATCGGTCGCTTACATGTTTTTTAGTACTTTTCCTTCGTAATAAACTTTCTTTTATTTCTCACTACTCGAATGTTGGGATTGGTTTGTATTTTGAAGGGAGCAATTGATAATCCGACCTCCGACGTAGTAAGTTAAGTAGGACCTTCCCCATTCACCTATCGTCAACGTTTTGCATGATTTAAAGTAAAACTTGTTATTTCATCGCATAATTCAATGTGATGTTTGGTGAAAAAACAACGCGAAAAAAGAGAGATAAAAAGAAAGGTAATTCTGTGATTTACTTCAATATTTCACAAAATTTGTTTCAAGAAATGCTTGCATATTTTTTTTTAATTTCTTAATAGTTGATATTTGAGATAATTATTGTTCATTCAGAATTTCGATTAAATGTGCAAGGTTTATAAAGAATTAATTACTTTTATATATTTAAAAAGAATTAATTACTTTTATATATTTACAATATATGAGTGCACTATGGAGGGCCAAAGTTCAGCTAAATAGCAGATTTTCAGAAGGATTCGTTTTACACTATTTTTTTAATTCTATAGAAGTCTAAAAAAATAAAATATCTGGAGAAAGATGTGTAATAACATCATAATCATGTAAGAGTGGTTGTATGGAAATGTGCCTCGGGTTGGTTGCCCTTAACACAATACTCCTCGGTAAGACCTTTGCCACATTATCTGGCTCCTCCGTAATGACTAAAAATCTTCAAAAGACAGCAGACACCAACAACTTAATGTGCTGTTCTTTTTTATTTCGGTCACCCATCCGTTGGCTGACCTCAATAACCGTTGCTTAACCTTGATGATCGACTTATGCAGCTGTCATGCGCCTCAAGGAGTTGTCAGCAAACTGTAGGGGCCCTTTAGGGTCGAAGCCTCCTGGAGCCGAGGGTGGTGTGAAACTGTTACGGCGGCTCCAGGAATAAGGCAAGGAAGGTACGGGGTAGGTTTTTTTTTGTCAGTAAGAGTCTGACACTGGTCTCCCGCTCCGCCCAAGAGCGTTTCGTCATTCGATGATTTTCATCAACCATAAAAAAAATGCAGCTGTCATAACATTTCCACGCTTTCCTCATTAGGCTCATCGTATATCAGGAGATAATTGGGAAACCCATAGACGTTCCCACAATACGACCCCTCGGGCATATTGCCTCCAACAATACTTATACAGTAAATATATACGGCTGCCCATTATCCTGATTTAATCCCGCACTCACTTTTCATGGGATCATATTTTATTCTGCTGGGATTATTATTAATAATAATGAGAAGAAGTGACGCAGATGTATTTAATATACTTAATTCCCATCTGTAGGTATTTCTGTATAAAAGGCAAAATCCTGACTTACTGACTAAATTTTTTCAATGTGGGAAATCCACAAAGACTTCTCTCGCTTTAGGGTGGATCTGGATGGTATGTCAGACTTGTACTGACTAAAACCATACCTATGCTTCTTCTTTGCTTAGTGTTCCATTGCAAGACCCTGGGTTTTACCTTTCGTAAGTCAACCCATGGCCTGAGACCAAATTTTTGGACCTAGAAAGCTGAAAGCTGTAATTGCTTGACTTAGCTTGGCTCCTACGGTTTGCTGACAACACTTTGAGGCGCGCGCGGAACGAAACGCGTCGTCCACGACTTGAGCTAGGACCGGACGGTTATTTGCTGAGCTACGATTCACTGAACTTAGGACGTTGTTTGTATATGAAAAAATAAAACGGTGATCCAAAGTTTAGAGTTAGAAACTTACTTTCATGTGTATGATAAGAGTCGTAATTAAAGTTGCCGAAATACGTAAACGTTAATGACGAAACAGATTAGGACGAACAAACTTCGTCCTTATCTATTTGCAAACATTTTATCTTTGCACGAAGAATCTTGCCAGCTTCGCCCGTGTGTAAGTAAAAAATATTTAGGTAATCGATGACGTTCAGTGGTAAAGTACCTATCTTATATTAGAAGCATTTTTAAAATTGGTTTAGCACTTTTGAGTTTATTCTTTACAATTAAAACTAAAAATCTTTTCTCTTTATAATAATCAGTACAGTAATATATAATATATAATAGACTACCTATCCCACGCGGATTCACGTACTCGTATGTCTTTGGTTACGCCTCCACTCCCGTGGGTTATAGTAGCGTTACTCAACACTAAAATAATATTTCACTGCGAACCAGAACATCCCAAAATAATACTGAGTTCCTAGTCCAGTGGTTCCCAACCTATGGTCCGCGGACTACTGGTGGTCCATTAGAGCTAAAATATCGTTCGGGAGATGAATCTTTTAAGCTTTCCGACTGAAAATTAACAGATTATAAGTTTCTATCACAAATGTTGCGTTTTCACTGTAATACATTGCACACCGTCAGAACCGCTGTCACAATTTATTTGCACCACAGCCATCATCTAGAACTGTCGCTAGAGCTGAATCCCCAGTGTGTCGTACTCTAAAGATGCTTAAAGCCTTCCTGAATGCTGACCCTGAATGTGATGTGTTTGCGGACGAATGGAATATACTAATACGTGCTTGTCTGGTGTATTGTGAGATACAGTATGCAACGGTGTCTACTGTTCCATGTTAATGTCATATCACTATCATATATCACACAGATTATGTATTATTGAAATAATTCTATTATAATTATCAAAATCAATTTATAATCTTATCATCAATATTATGTATTATTATTATTTGTTATGTTTTCACAATTTGGGCATATACTGATTTTTATGGTGTGCAGATCAATCTTCCGATGACGATTCCCAACAAAACAGTGAAACAGTGTCAGACTCTTACTGACTAAACACCCCAGCTCGTTCCTTCTTTGCCCTTCGCACGGGGACCAAGCCTTCCTTTCAGAAAGAGACCCTGGGCTTAGTAGGCTTCGACCCTTTTGCAGCTTCCTTATGGAGCATATACCATTTTAATAAACTATAAATAAATAAAAATAGACAAACAGTAGTATAAAATTAGTATACTCATTTAAAAGAAAACTTTTACTGTCACTGAAAATCTTGAATATGTTTGAGTAGTTATCTACTTGAAGCAAGCATAGTGCTGCATTCTATCTTCTTAAAGTCTACAACTAACGTAGCTAAAGTTTTATCTAAGAGACATGCAGTTTCTTATTAGGATTTGTTTCCTCAACGGAATCTGGCGGTTGTTTGTCGAGAGAGATTTCTTTGTTGAAGTAGTTTTAAAAGTTATACAAATTGTTTGCCTGCTATGACGATTGCTGCTAGAATATTTTTTCCTACTGCGGTCTTCCTGCTCGGCCCTGGGATCAAGACAAGGAAGGAACGGGGTAGGTTGTTTAGTCAGTAAGAGTCTGACACTGTTTCTGGCTCCGCCCAAAGGCGTTATTCGACATTGGATGATTTTTACCTATTATCAAAAGAAACCTCTTTATGTGTCAATGGCTAAACAGATTATATGGAACTTGGCACACGGATAGACCATGTCCTGGTGTGTTACTTTTTACCCGGAAAGTTTGTTGGCAATTGGACTAATTTGTGTTATTGTTTGTGGAAACATAAATTTCTCTCTTAGTAAACCGGCATTTGATTAAGCGTTAATTATATAATCTGAGTAAGCGAGAAGATATAAAAAAAATAATTAAATACTATTGTTTTATTTAAATTAAGTACGCATATCTTGAAGAAAAAAACATGTTGCGCCGACAAGTAATATGGGATAAGGGTAGTATGATGATGATGATGACGCATATCATTAACTAATCAATTAAATAGCACTATAGTTAATAACATTATTAATAAACACTTGCTCAGCTGCTCTACGAAAAGTCAAGTAACTTAAATTTTTTCATAAAAAATTGTTTTTACATTAATTGGTACTTTTAAAGAATAACAAATATTCTTAGATCCACAAAAAGGCTTTGGTTTTAGAGAAAAAAAATTCGACAGATTGACAAAAAAGGCAAAACGTCAAAAAATTTACCGAAAATCAAAGCAAAACCAGCATTGTCAATTAGTTGGTTGGTTGGTTGGTTGGTGTTGGTTGGATATTTTGTTCAGTAAAAATGTTTCTTATTAAGACTACAATTCAGTTAATTCAGTTAAAAAGAAAGGAAACAGAAATTTAAATTACTTTTTTACAATACAACAACTATGTAGCGACTTAGTTGTTGTATTGTACAAAAGTAATTTATTTTATAAAAAAGTAAATGAAGAACTAAGTAATAAAAAAATTAATTGTCTAGCGAAAAACCTCACACAAGAAAGACAAAAACGATTTGTTTTAAAATTGTTACATTGAAACAAACGCACGATCAAAATACGTAAGTAAAGATTTTTCGTTTTTTTTTTTCCTTCTCCAATAAAATTTACTTAATTGCTTTGTTTTGCTGAAGAGCAGCACTACAGAAACACTATTAATCATTATTATCATCATCATCATTTCAGCCCAAAGACGTCCACTGTTGGACATACGTCTCCCCCAATATGTGCTAAAAGTCGTAATATGCACCTGAGTTTCATTCAAAATAAAAAAAACAACTTTTTATCACATTTTAGAATTGGAAGTGAATTCGCATGTTCCTTCCTTATTATGAGACCGAGTTGATTTTTCACTCTTTCTGTTTGGGCCGTGGGGGACACTGTGTGGTGGTTCTGACGGGGTCGTGGGAGCTAACATGTGACCGCGAGACAGAGGTTCATGACGTATGTATCTATTTGACCGTCGGGCACAGAATATGAAGCTAATTTAAATATGGCTTTCACGTCGATAAACCCGCAGACTACGTTATATTTTAGTTTGTTACTAAAAAAATATGACCTTAATGATAGGACAAAACTTGTCTTATATATAAAAATGAATGGCAAAATGTGTTGCACAGCTGAACCTATTTTGCCATTTTATTTGTTGTTTGTTATTGTCAGGAGAAAGTTCTTATGAAAAAAAATGGTAGAGTAGGGTGTAGGGTAGAGTAGGCTAGGGTAGGATGGAGTGGAGTAGAGTTGAATAATCTGTTGCCGGGAGCGAAGCCGCGGGCAAAAGCTAGTTAAAAATAAAAATAACCTCTCAGATCAATTTCGATAAGTAATTATTTCTGAGACTGGATATTGCTCTTACAAGAGTATCCATTAAAGGTACGAAGGTTCGTGTTTTAAGGCTGGCTTTCAGTCAATATAAGCTTTACACTACATAAGGACTATGAATCTGAAAATAGATTCATTTTATTTCTTGTGTTAATAAAGAGGTAAAATTGATTGATAGTTTGCTGGGGGACGACTTTGGAAGATTTGATTTGACTCAACTAGAAAATGATTTCATTAAAAGACTAGCGATCTACCTCGGTCTCGTACGGTTGCAAAACTTTACTTATAAAATGGTTTGTGCTGAATGACTGACGGATCAACGCACAGCCTAAACCACTGATCATGAAGATCTAAATCTTGGAGGGTGTGTTCTTTATATGGCGTAGGTTTCCGTGAAAGGATTTTTCTAAATTCTGCCACCCCTACCAAAAGAGGGGCTCCCGCGCGCCTCAAGGAGTTGTCAGCAACTGTAGGGGCCCAATAGGTTCGAAGCCTTCTAGGGCCAAAGGTTGATGCGAAAGCGGAACAGCAGGGCCCAGGGAACTAAGGCAGGAAGGTACGGTGGATCGTTTTGTCAGTAGAAGTCTTACACTGTATTCTGCTCTGCCCAAGGGTGGGATTCGTCATTCGATGATTTTTCTCACAATAAAACAAAAAAATAAAAGAGGGCCAAAGTTTGTATGTAGAGACCGTACTTTCACGCAGTGGAAGCCACTGGCAGAAGCTTGTTAAGTAGTTATAGATACAAAAATAGCTAACCTACGTGCATTTTATAAAACGGTTGCTTCGTTTAAGACGACTTATTGAATCAACAGAAATAGAGACACGGAAAACGACTTTGTATTGTTGTTGTATTTGTTATTGTTATAACGGAAATCGTCTTTGTTTTTATATTTATGTTGGCTGTGTTTTTTTTGGTCTATGTATTTACTGTGTATATGTTGTGTTATTTGTTGGTCCAAGTTTATCTATACATATAATAAAACAGTAACGAAAGAAAAACTGTACATTGAGAATTTTCTGGAAAAAATGAGTGGGTTTTGTTAGAAAAACGTAACTGATGACAAAAAGTGACTTTTTAGAATTTTTGTCTGTTTGTCTGTTTGTCTGTGCCTATGGTACGGGTTGGCGCCAAAACTACTGGATAGATTGATTTGAAATTCAGCAAAAATGTTCCTTGTAAACCAAGGAAGGCTTTAGGCTACATATTATCACGCCGTAAGTTATGGGAGGTAAGCAATATTGAATTTAAATGGTGCAATGGATGCAAGGGTGTAACTTTTTTTTCCGTGAGCTGATCGACTCAAAACTTAGCATAAACATTACCCTAAATTAGTTATCCAGGATGCCATATTTATTTTTTCAGTAATGCCCCCAGTGCAAGATTTAGGGGATGTTAAAGTTTGTATGGGAGAATCTTATTGCTTGGGTTAATTAACTTGAAACTTGTCACGTAAATTTATTTAGGTAAATAATAAAGATTCCCATTATTCATTTTTCAAAACTACGTAATTTAGGCAAAGAAACATAGTTTAATGAATATTAGTAGTATAAAGACATATTTTAAAAAGCGCCATCTATGAGATTACACAAAAATCAAATCAACTTACATTTTGACACTTTTTGGAAATTAATAATTTTTTAACCATGTTGGCAAGGTTAGCAGTTAGTTATTCTTAAAATTCATAGATGGTAGTGCGCATTTTCTTCATAAAAGTCGTATTTAATTCGTTTTGACAAACTTAAGTTTCAAAAAACCCTCAAAATCTCACGACATAGGTCGTGTTCAAGATTTCATAGTCTCTTACTGCGCGGTCGAATTTACTCACAAATGGAAATAAAAAATGAAAAAAAAAAAACGAGCCCAAACAGAGCAAATGTTACTTATTTATTTTTAGGGAAATATCTTAGGTAGGTAGTGGTTGGTTCGTTTTACGAAAATATGTGGGTTAATATTTAATACATAATTAAAAAAAATAGTTTATCTCTTTAATGGTGTAACGGCGTTCTCCATGTTTATATGAAATGTCTTATTCTTATTCCAACGGTCCAAGGGATTTATTTTGCAACGCAACCTAATCTTTCAATGTTATTTATATACGTACAACGACATCTACTGACTCAAATTAGTACAAACGAAAATATTACCATTAACAAAATAATATTATTTTTACCTTTCGACTAGGTACCGTAATTACAGACACAATTAAACGACAACAGTTGTGCGGAAATTTGTGTCCTATTGGGAATTAACTAAAGAGTTTTACGAATAATCTATACATATAATCGTATAATTATAATAAAATCGTAGGAAAGTCAAAACTGTTAATTAAATATTTTTTTTAAAGAATACTTGGGAAGTGATCTACAATCGATATCGACAAAAATTCAAAAAACTATATTTTTGGCTCGAAGCCAAAAATATAGTTTTTAGAATTTTTGTCTGTTATACTTATTTTTCTTACGCATTCTGTGACAGTGTTTTATCTAACGACGCATATTTAAATGTTGTTTTTGAGTAAGCCATGCTATTATCTGGCTTTACACTATAAATACTACCGGGTAAAATGGGGTGAATAGAAACTCAAGGGGTGAATAGAAACAACATTTTTATAAGGATTATTACTTTGATTCCATATTTTTAGTTTTAATAAAGCATTTTTGTTTTCAATATAGAATTTATAAAAAAAATTAAATGCTGCAAACAATTTTTAAATAACGTGAAAATACAACAAAATGTTGTTTCTATTCACCCCCGATTTATTTCTATTCACCCCGTTTTACGGTACGACATTTAAGTAACTTGGGCAGAGAAACATAGTTGAATGTAGTAGCATATAGAAAATTTTAAAACAGCGCCATCTATTTGATTTAATAAAAATTAATTCTTCCTAAGCGTGGTATCGTATATTATTTATTTTTTACTGTGAGTTTTATTGTACACCTCATAATGTGGACAGGATATACAAATACAAAATCGCACAGGGCAATATATAGGGCAGGGTATAGTTCGTTTTGAAAAATTCAAGTTCCAAAAAACCCTCAAAATCTTGAGCAGGGTTGAGCAAGACTATTAAAAAAAATGCGGCGTTAAGTATTACAAAAAAGTTATAATAATTAAAATATCGCCATCATCTGTCTAAAGATTTTCTGCGAGCTTTGAGGCTTGCTACTGGAGACGAAGTCGATGTAACTGATGATCATGTGCTGAACACCTGTCTCAGTTCACTTCAAGATGTGGACATTTCTATCGGCGGCAATCCACTGATCTAATATGGATTACTAGCTCCCCAATCGTCACCGCATCAAGACTATGGAAATCGAGAGTTTAACGCTGAGACAGAGTTCTCTTCAGAGCAAAAACAGATTTATAACACCGTCCTTGAAAGCGTTGTGCAAAACCAGGGCAAAATGTTTTTCTTGTGTTGCTCCTGTTGGAACAGGAAAAACATGGCATACTTGCAGAGGTCAGGAGGCAAGGCAATATTGCTATTGCTGTCGCGTCGTTGGGAATTGCTGCCACACTGCTTCCGGGTGGCAAGACAGCACATGCCATCTTCAAATTCCCATCGATTTAGAGAGCGTCAAAACGCCTGTTTGTGGTGTGTCACGTAACAGCGATAAGGGACACGCTTAAGGATTGCTCTTTGATCATATGGGATGAGCGTATTAGAACCCTGCAGGACATCCGCGGGAACGAACATTTGATGGGTGGTGTCACAGTTTGTTCAGTGGCGATTTCGGGCAAACGCTTCCCGTTTGCTACGTTGAAACCTTGGCTTCGATCCTGTTGGGCATTTACAGTTGCTGCCGACTGCTGGAGGTGCAGGGAATAGTGCGCGCCGTCGACGACTATCGAATGGGTGGACAAAGAGCTACCCATTGCTCGGCGGTCACAAGCCCGCGCCTACTGTGGCCGTAAATCGGGATTAGAGACACGGCGGCGGTAGCTGCGGCTTGAGCGCCTTTGCTTTTGCCTGATGCAGTCGACCGCCTTTTTTAGCCGCTAGCATTACTCCTTCGCAGAAGGAGGCGACCGCCTGCCACTCTTCTTTGCTCAGGATCATGGCCTCTGTCAAAGCCCACTGCGAGAGAGGTGGACAGGAGGTGCTTCCAAAGTCTCTCGAGAGCGTTAGCCAGCTTAGAAGAATTCATTTGCTGTGTGTACGGGGACAACAGTCATTTACCGCACCAGCAGAATTTCTTGGGTGTGTGAGCGGGCCAATTTGATGTCCAAAAATGATCAGGCTGCAGCAATTAACGAATACATTCTCTCGGAAATTGAGGGAAATGCAGTGATCTATACTTCAATAAACACTGTTGTCGAACAAGATGACGCCACACATTATCCCGTGGAATTTTTGAACTCCCAGCCAGCAAGTGGACTTCAAGCGCATACCATAAAGCTGAAAGTCGGAGTCCCGATTATGCATTTTCGGAATTACCTATCTCCTCCAAAGTGGTGTAATGAGACCCGTCTTAGTCATCTCGCTGCACAGACACATCATTGAAGCAAAAATTCTTACGGTTTATGGCGAAGTCGAGGCAGTATTTATACCTCATAACTTCCCGTTCCAGTTCAAGCGCGTACAGTTCCCCGTGAGTGTTTGCATCGCGATGACCATCAATAAGTCGAAGGGGCAGACACTGAGTGCAGCGGATGTCAACTTCAGGACGAGTTTTCTCTTACGCGGGCAACTGTATGTCGCTTGCTCCCGCGTCACCAGTCCTGACTCTCTTTACATTTTGGCTTTTGGCAGCATAACTACCATCATAGTATCGTACTCAGTGGTGGCGAAGTAGTAAAGGCTCCGACTTACAAGTTGTAGGTCTGTAGTTCAAACCCAGCCAGGCGCATTACTTTGTGTATTGTATTTCATAACCACTGCTCAACGGTGAAGGAAAACATCATGAGGAAACTGTGACTGTGAATGTTTTAGAACCAAAAATTCATCAAGTGTCATCTACCAAACCGTATTGGACTCGCGTGGTGGATTATGGCCCATTCCCTCTCCTAGAAATGAGGTCTGTGTCCCAGCAGCGGGAACTTTATAAGGCTGAGGCAATGCTATTTTAAAAGTTGTTTACTTATAATGCTATGCCATCTGATATACACTGATCATACACTGCCATCTTAGGTTTTTTTGGTGCTGTAGAGCCTTCACGCAGACAACGTCGCGGGCAGCAGCTAGTACTTAACCTAAATATGAAGAGATTATCTCTAAACTCTTCACTACGGAAAGTTATGTCGGAACGCTTGCCCACAAAGTGAATTTACTGCCTAGGCCTTTAAGACGGCCCTTCTAACTCGCTTGTTGTTAACGTCGAGCAAGTTTTAAAAGCTCATTGCTTCATCTAACAAGCAACGCGAAAAAAGGTGAATGACACCTAAAAAATCTATTAGCATTCGGCTATTCCGTGATTTACACAAATATTTCACAGAACTTGTTCCGGGAAATCGTGTTCTTTTAGAACCATTATAGGTTTTTGAGAAAAAATGACATCGTTCCATTCTCGAATTCTATACATGTACTTCTTTATATTTATAGATTTTCAGAGGTCTTTCCTGGATTAGTTTAACAAAAAAAAATCATTTCTGTAGAAGCTTATATAATATCCATAAAATATCTCTCTAGCCAAATTATCTGGAGAAAGATGTGTAGGTAATAACGTCATAATCATGTAAGAGTGGTTGTAGGAAAATGTACCTAGGGGTGGCAGCTCTTAATAATATTAAACCACAAGGAGTTATGGTAATTACGTAGGCCTACGACGTGATGTTTTTGTTAGTACTTTCAGCATTTTAGCCAGACATAATTTACTTGAAACGAAAGTTTATGACAATGTCGCGGTTAGATATGAGTGGCTACCTTTTGAATTTTATTGGCGACTGGGCGAGAGTAAAAGTCGTATAGTCAGTTCCAAGTATAAATTCTGTTTCTCGAAGAGTTAAGGAAAACCTTTACTTAAAGTGTACGCATGAGGTTTTGAAATATATATATATTAAACTAAACTTTGTTTAATAATTTGATATATGAATATTTTCATTTTTTTTTCATATACCTTATGTGTAACGCGGACGAAAAAGCGAAGAAAAGGTAAAAACCTTTGGGTGTATTTTTATGAAACTTTCGCAAACTAAAATCGTTTGATTTATGGTTTTTATTCATATTGTGGTAAATGAAAGAAAAAATATTATCCGAATAATTTTGATGCGCGAGAAGTGATGATATTGTTTGCTCAACGTCGCTGGCGTTTAGTTGTCGCCTTAAAGTCTGACATACCCTTTTTTATGGTGGGAAAAATCATCTAGTGACAAATCCCGCTCTTGGGCGGAGCGGGAAACAGTGTCAGACTCTTACTGTTTAAACAACCTACTATATTCTTTCTCATCTTCCTTTCAGAAACCAGACCAGGGTCCCAGTAGGCTCAGGCCCTGCAGTTGGGCCTCTCCATTTGCTGACAACTCTTTGAGGCACGCGGGAACAAAGCGCGCCGTCGACGACTGGCTGATCGAAGTCTGACGCGCCTTCCTACTCCGCGCTAGAGCGCGAGAAGCTATTTGAAGCTTTACTTTCTAAAAATTGTGTTTGAGTATTTATTTGTATTTACTTTCGGGCATGTTTATAGTCCTTGAAACGTTTGCTGAATATGAAAAAAGTGTTTTTTTCTGAATGATAAAGTTGTTTTTATCCGTGTATAAGGACGGCGTTCCACTAACAAAGTTCAACTGTGTCGGTACTTCGTTTTCTTAACGTTTTGAATACCGTAATTAGAGACATAATAGAAAGACAATAGGTGTGCGAACGCCGGCGATAATAAGATATAGATTTAGAAAATGAATAATATACAATACCTATGTGGTGTTTGAGCTCTTTTTAAGGGAACTAGAATTTTCACGCATGTTACACATACGTGAAAATTCTACCAAATTTCATCTTTCTAGTGAGATTATCCGCGGACGGACAGACATACAGATAGACAAACAGACAGATGGACT
The DNA here is from genome assembly GCA_029852875.1 of Mythimna loreyi. Taxonomy (NCBI): domain Eukaryota; kingdom Metazoa; phylum Arthropoda; class Insecta; order Lepidoptera; family Noctuidae; genus Mythimna; species Mythimna loreyi. The sequence goes on from CM056786.1 coordinate 11,570,021, forward strand.
TAGCGAAACTATAAGGGTTCCTTGTTGACTACGGAACCCTAAACAATAAATGGGTTCAACAAAATAAATAGATACAATTTGCAGTTTTTATTGCCGTTAAAAACTGTTATTGGCATTTCTTTTTTTTTTTTCAAGTTTAGATTCGCCAAGATCTGACGGCCATACTGAACTGGGAAGAAATTTGTCCAAGAATGTAAGTAAGAAATTCCTCTTAATCTTCGTCGTCTATAAATATCGGAAATAGGATAATATTAATAAGATAACATCAAGCCTAAAGGTCTAGAAATCTTCCGGTTTTACACGGCTTAATTGAAACACTTCGACAGGTTGTTGTAGTGCTAGGTACTGATTGGTTTTTGATCCGGGGATGTAAAATAAATTGTAACTGTTTTTCGACAACTGTGTACTTATCCTTTGTAAATATCGTTCGCACGTATTTCTCTATCGTATTAAATTTACAAAGCACCCAAAAAAATAACAATACTTCAAACATAAAAGAATTATTGTGATTCTGAAATCTGTGAAATAAATATATATGGAAAACTCTCATATTTCCCTTTCAATAATTTGTAAACAGTTAAGCTTTTCGTAATATATCACGCATTAGATTAGGCGTACCGTACAGTCACTTTACTTGACAGGGGCCCTAGACAAGTGGCAATCGCTCCGTGTCGAATCCATTTCTAAGTTCGATTTCGCCTTAACGATGTCGACCACAAAATGGTAGACAAAGAGACATCGACTAACATATCGATAAGTCGAAGTGTTGGTTCGATAAAATAACAACTTCTTGGCTATGGTTATCGAATTAAAACGTCCAATTTGACGTATAAACAACTAATAACAATTAGCGAATCGAAAACGTTTGACCACGTGACTTTTCGAAGGCATATGTCAGTTCCATACATTTCGGAGTTTCGAATTTCGTTATCGTTAGTGAGAATGTGACTTTGTCTAAGCCCCCTGAAGTGTTCTGCAGGCCATACACCTTTACATGGATGACATTAGTGCAGTTTTGACGTAGCGTAAGTTTTAAAAGTTTTGATGGACGATGACCAATGAAGCGCAATAGCGGATTTTTATATTACCTACTTTTCAGTATTTTTACAAAAAGCTTCGATGAATGTGTTTGTCTATCGCTAGGACATAAGTCGATATTTTATTATTTGTTAAAAAATATAATTTTATAGTTCGGGGCCAAAACACTTTTTATATTCTAAAAATAGAAACAAGTGAAGGTAAGGTCAATGTTTCCTGATAGCTACAATCCGGGTATATTTAAGTCAAGAGTGAATAGGTTACTCCTAGGTAAGCGCGCTCCATTGTCGACCGCATCGTCGCTTTCCATCAGGTGAGATAGCGAACCTATAATAATCAATAAAAAGACAAACACAAATTAGTAAATACTTAAGCACATTTAGAAAAAACTTAAAGTGAATCATCATCATGTCAGCCGAGCGACGCCCACTGCTGGGCATAGGCCTCCCCCAAGGATCTCCACAACGATCGGTCCTGTGCTGTCCGCATCCAGCGGCTTCCCGCGACCTTCACCAGATCGTCGGTCCACCTTGTAGGGGGCCTGCCCTGTCCCCTTAAAGTGAATAAGTACCTATATATACAAGATAGATACGCATGAAATGTAGACAGATAAAATTTTTCTTTTCACGTCGGGGGTTGAAAAACTGAAAATGTTCACAAAATAGAATAAACTTTATTATATACGAAAATAGTAACAAAACTTTTACACACACGTATTTACAACAGGTCAGTTTTCAAACAACCTAATGGAGTTTGGGGGATTTATTTTAGTTCGTCGTACTTTTATACAACCGAATGTGTCAGACTGCTTGTAAAGCAACTTGCTTTGAACTTTTTAATGATCGGGGATTTTTGGAACTTTTTCAAGGTTTTTGTTCCGTCTATTGTTGTCAGTTATATTTTTGGATTATCTCTTTATTATTATTTTTTTTTTACCCACGATAGAAAAGAGCAGGTATATGTGTTTTTAGAGCAGTGAGGTAGCTACTCCCACAGGGGCCCCGTATCAAAAGTCCTTCGGGGGCCCCGTATAAAAAAAAACGTATTTTTATTACCTACAGATGATTAGATGCCCTACGAGACGGTTGTGGATAACATGTTGCGAATTTTTTGCCTAGGTCAGGGACCCTGTACCGCGAGGCCCAGTATAATTGATACGGCAGATACGGCGGTAGCTACGCCCCTGTTTTAGAGACTTTAGTCGTAATTTTAGTATGACAGCTTCATTATAACTAACACTTGTGTCTTACACTAGATACTAAACTAAGGCTCGTAAGGATCTATTGCATACAAAATTTATTGGCCATTTTCGAATTAGAACTTGATAATACTCTGAAATACTCCAATGTCACTCTGCTTCATTTATGCTTCCTTCATTCTTTAAACATATGTATAGTAAGTGGCAAATGTCTTCTACTTTACTACTGAATAAACAATTCGGAAGAGCAGTGGTGGCCGAGTGGTAACGGCCCCGACTTACGACTCGTAGGTCGCGAGTTCAAACCCAGCCAGGCGCATTACTTTGTGTAATTTATTTCATCACCACTGCTCTCAAATCGGTGAAGGAAAACATCGTGAGGAAACCGGCATGTCCTAGAACCAAAGCATTCGAAGACATGTGACATCCACCAATCCGCACTGGGCCCGCGTGGTGGATTATGGCCCATTCCCTCTCCTAGAGAGAGGAGGCCTGTGTCCCTGCAGTGGGAACATTAAAAGGCTGATGATGATGATGATGAAACAATTCGGAGATTCGATTCTTCTTCTTCATTAAAAAAAATAAATTTGTTAAGTTTTTATTTTGTTACACGACATTACCATACCACAAACAAAGTGAGTACTCTTTCTTATTGGCTAACGCGTCGGGTGTCCACTAACATATATAGTTGACAAAGCTGCTTGCCAAAGAAATCACACTAATATTCCCAAAGCAAAAATTTGTAAGTGTGTAACTCCTTTACGCTGAAATTAATTAAGGAATTTTGATCAAATTTGGCACATGATTTACCCGTGTGCCAAATTCGTGCCAAGTCTTGGAACGTAAAAAAGAATAAAACTTTCACAAACTCCTCTGAAAAGAAAATTTAAGGCTATTAAAAATAAAATCCTCTTGGGTTAATTTTTTAATTCCATGCGAGTGAAGCTGCCGACAGATAATATTAAACCATACCACAAAGACGCTGTACATTCATAATACTTAAATTTAAATTCATTAATACTCCCTAAAAATACTGCTTTCCTTCGGGAGCTGTAAGTTAAAAATAAGACCCTTTTAAAAAGCTCTTTTCCACTACAGCGCTGAGTAACATCAATTAAATCCTATTTGTATATTTTCCTCGTCGCGCCGCTCACTCAGCGATATTTTGGAAAGCTAGCTTTAGCCAGCCCTTCACACATGTCACCTGATTAATTCACATAATCCTGACAAACCAACCCAAAGGATTTTTAAGCTAATTATTCTTAAAACGTGGCTGGGATCGGCAACCGTGTCATTATAATATAGCGAGATAAACTTGGATTTTTATCCGCACTGGTGTGGAAAACAGTGAATTGCGTGCCTAAAAGCGGTAGGGATAAGAGTTTTTGAGTGTATTAAACATTAATTAGCAAAATTGGTCCAACTGCTCACGCGTGATGATGTGACCAAATGCAAGAATAAGGGATTAATTTTTGTTTTTGTATCATTACATAGTGTAAAACAAAGTCGCTAACTGTCCCTATATATGCTTAAATCTTTAAAACTACGCAACGGATTTTGATGCAGCTTTTAAATAGATAGAGTGATTCAAGAAGAAGGTTTATATTTATAATACATGCATAATATATTTAATATCAGCATTGCACCCGTGCGAAGCTGGGGCGGGTCGCGAGTTATACATATAAACCTTCCTCTTGAATCAATCTATCTATTTATTTATTCTCTATCTATTTTTATTTAGTATTAAAGATACAAAGGGACAGGAAGCGACTTTATTTTATATTATGTAATTAAGCATAATATATTTAATATCAGCATTGCACCCGCGCGAAGCTGGGGCGGGTCGGTAGTAAATGATAGTGATATTTATTTTTGCAAAAGGTTTTCCATAAAACTTTTACACATCAATGAGTTATTTCATTATGATTCACACAAATGAGTAAAGAATTAATTACACTCATAATAACAGGATATTTTGTTGCAAAAATATCGGTCGTATGTTCCATGTAAGTACCTACTTACCTGTAAATTGTAAATTAAATAACATAGTTTACGAGGATAGTATAGGAGGATAATGATGAATTGTATCTATTTTTTTTTAATTAAAAACCTGGATACCTACCCGCTAACTCTAGCTATGTTTATATGCTTAAGTCATCAAGTTTAAGTCAATATGTTTTATTTTACATAGGCTTACAATAGGACCAAAAACTGGAACCATGCATTAGCTTCTTACGTTTAACAAGTACAGTACGGCCGTCGTATCTTGGCGAGTCTGAAATTAAATTAGGCTCTGTGAATTTTAGCGCTTGAAAATTCGTATAAAAATAAATGAAGTCAAAATCTAACTTCAGACTCGCCAAGATCAAAAGCTAGAGTATAGTTCCAGTGTAAAAACTTCGAAGTTAGAATATGGTTCCAATTGGTCCATTCCTATGGAGAAAAAATGAAAAGGATCTACACTAAATGGCCACTTAAAAAAAAATGTTTATACGATATATAATTCTGATTTTTTCAATAAACAAATATAACCACTTAAAAAAAAATCTCTAATAAAGTAAGGCTGTGGTTTAAATAAAAAAATAGAGCAGTGGTGGCCGAGTGGTAACGACCCCGACTTACGAGTCGTAGGTCGCGGGTTCAAACCCAGCCAGGCGCATTACTTTGTGTAATTTATTTCATCACCACTGCTCTCAAAACGGTGAAGGAAAACATCGTGAGGAAACCGGCATGTCCTAGAACCAAAAATTCGAAGACATGTGACATCCACCAATCCGCACTGGGCCCGCGTGGTGGATTATGGCCCATTCCCTCTCCTAGAGAGAGGAGGCCTGTGTCCCTGCAGTGGGAACATTAAAAGGCTGATGATGATGATGATGATGTGGTTTAAATAATGTAAGTAACCTGCCAATACAGTCTTTAATTTAAATAGAAAGTATCGTGTTTACTTTAATGTTTATTCAAATTAAAAGCCCCTAAATCCAATGTAATTAAAAAGGCTTAATCTAAAACATTATACCTTTTTATTTCTCAGACTCGCCAGTCATAGGATCGTAAATCATTGAACTTCCAAAGTGAACTTTAGAGGTTTTTTCAAGGATTTAACAAGTTATCTAAAAAGTCTGTAAATCACATTTTTTTTAGCTTATAAGATCGGATTTAAAGGATTTAACAAAAAAATGAACTTCAAATTTTGTAACAACGTTCTTTTTTTGTTGAAATAGGTGCCATAGCATCAGCCTTATATCGTTCCCACCGCTGGGACTCAGGCCTCGTCTCTAGGATAGGGATTGGGTCGATCCGCTACGCATGCCCAATGCGTGTTGGTTTTGTTGGTATCTGTATATATAAAAATCAATGCCACTTTTCGTTGTAATTTTATAACTCAAGAACGGGCTTCGCCTATCCGAACCAAATGGTTTTGGCTTTGTTCGGATGTGATGATGTGAAGTTTGCATATTCTGTTGCCGGGAGCGAAGCCGCGGGCAAAAGCTAGTAGTTTATAAATATTGCAAAATTAGTGCTACAGTTTACTATACCTATGCAAAAAGGAAAGGTCACAAACATAAATAAATTGAATAATTTTCCTGCTACAGCTATAAACTTCCCATTCTACATGCCCAGGCACTTACTACTAATAACTAAGTATACTTCATTCATAAAATGACGCCATTTTGTGGTTTTTGAAAATCGAACATGTTCCGTATTTTCAAACAACAAAACATTACCATTACTTACATATGTTAGGTATTGATGATCCATAGAATGAGGATATTGTGTGCATTTTCCTCGGGTAAAGCAGGGTATACCTACTAGTACCTGCAAATTACGACTAATTTAACAAAGATTAGCAAATAACTAATTTTACGAATAATCCTCAAACTAAAGTGGCAATGAGCAGGGTGCTTAGCGGGTTGTGTTTAACGCTGGGTGTCTGACACCCAGCAAATGCTGAGGTGTTTTTTTTATGGTGGGTAAAATCATCCAATGACGAATCCCGCTATTGGGCGGAGCAGGAAACAGTGTCAGACTCTTACTGACTAAACACCCCACCCCGTTCCTTCTTTGCCCTTCGCACTCATCCTTTCGGTGCGGCCACGCTCAGCAGCGTACTCTGTATTTTTGTTCTTTTAACTTTATGTTTGTAACCGTTGTTCTGTGTCTGTCTCGAATAAATGTGTTTCTATATACACCGTAAAATTTTCGTCGTTTTCATCCCGCGGAGGGTCGATTCTGTACTTCTTTTTTGATTTTTTTTTTCAATGATTCCATTGAGAGTTTGGGAAATATATGTACGTTTTTTTTTCGGTATGATCGGCTATATCTTTTTTCACCTTATCTTAGATGAGGAGATGGCGGGACGACCTGAATGTCTTCCTTGAGAATTGGAGCGATAAAGCATGTGACCGAGATGTCTGGAAAGAATGGAGGGAGACCTTTGCCCAGCAGTGGGACAGCACAGGCTAGCTATAATAATAATATAATAATAACTTATAAGTTCCCTCTCCTAGAGAGAGGAGGCCTGTGTCCTTGCAGTGGGAACATTAAAAGGCTGATGATGAACTTATAAGTTAATTTTTTCTCAGCTTCAGGGACCACAGACTTGAATATACGGTTATACATAATTTTCCCGAGTTGAAGGGCCTTGACAGATAGACATAGGTAAATCATTATTAAGTTACACGTGTGTATATTTCCACATGAACTTAAATATAAGTAGGCTTATATAAATATAGACAACAAAGGTTAAGCTACTACACTAAGCCTGCGGGTAAAAGGGTGAAAAGGTAAAAAAAAAAAACTAATATTCTATGTTATTGTCTTACTAATAATAATATTTGTATAGGAAAAAAGGTAGGCGATATTTATAAGATACTTCAATATTGTTTTTGGAGAGCAATGACTTATTAAGGAAACTCGTGGCTAAAATAAAAAGAGATGCGAGTGTCTAGTAGTGAAAGAAAAGAGAGCAGTGGTGGCCGAGTGGTATCGGCCCAGATTTACGAGTTGTAGGTCGCGGGTGCAATCCCAGCAGTGCGCATTATCGAATGACGAACATCGACGGACGAGGGTAAATATGTACCTATATATATAAATAGTTATGGTATATGTGATAAATTTTGACATAATATTATTGGAACAAAATATACAAATAACAAGTTAGTGTATGTTTACTATATAGTGGCTGTCTACGGAGGCGCGGCGCGTTGGGCGTTTATCGTACATTGCCATACGTGTTTTTGTAGGCGCGAGCACTGACGCGTACGATGAACGCCTAACGCGTTGCCCATCGCGTCGCGTCTCTGTAAACAGACAGATAGTGTACCAAAAATTACTTTGTTTTTTTTTTATTTAACCAAAATACGCTTTTAGTTTTTAAAATGCTACCGGGTGTAACAAGCCCCTTACTGCCATAATGATAATTTTCAAACGAGTTTTTATACGGAAATTCGTTCAGAGTCGTATGAATCTTCTAAAAAGCAACAGTTGACTCCTGTGTGATTCTCGACTGCGTCATCAGCTACAATGTTTGGTTTTTCCATGACCTCAGCATCGTTTAGACGTACCTTAATAGCCAAAAGGTAAAAATAAATATATTATTAGTTAGTAGACGAAATAACAATCACAAAAATGAATAGTAGAAATACGACACAACCGCGCTTATAATTTTTTTTATTTCTTAAAAATTTAGGGACTTTTATAACGTACAGCATATAATATTTATAGAGATCAATGGATCGGGCCCTGAAGTCGAACAACTTTCTAGCATCATCGGAAGTCGACTTGCTCAATAACTTCAAAACCCTGAACAACTTACTCTTATCAGCCTCATGGTGCCTATCATGATAAAAATAAATATTTTCTGTTGACTCATCGAAGGGTAATCATCTGTAATATATCAGTTTATTATTATAATAAATTATTATTTATTACGGTAAAAAAAATTTCTTAGCCGATCTTGAATTATTTTTATAGAGTCTTCATCATCGGATGACGTCAACCCGTTATTTATGGATAATTGTGACCACTCTTCCTGAAATAAAGCAATGGTTTAACTTCCGAGTTTTCTTTGTCGATATATCGAAGACATTGCATACCAATATTACCAATACCAATATCAATATTACATCCAACCAACCAATACCAATATTATACTATGCTGCCGTGCTTATGATAATTCTATAATAATTCCTTGCCGGAGTCGGTGTTTCCTGATAGCTACAATTCGGGTATCTTTAAGTCAAGAGTGAATAGGTTACTTCTAGGTAAGCGCGCTCGCTTACCTAGAAGTAACCTATTCACTCTTGACTGCGACGATGCGGTCGACGATGGAGCGCCATCGTCGACCGCATCGTCGCTTTCCATCAGGTGAGATAGCGGTCATGCGCAAACCTATAACCAATAAAAATAAAAAAATTGCAATAAGTCACATACCACAATATCAATGTACCTTATGATAATGGCAGTAAGTTACATAATTCAATATCGACCAAAATGTGACTTATTGCAATTGTCATAAGCACGGCAGTATGGTAAGCCATAGTGGGAAAAATATTAGTTTCGTATGAACGTTATGATAGAAAGTAACCACACTCTATGCTTTCACCACTACCGCCTGGGTACTAAAGCACCAAGCGATTCCAAGGCCATACCATCATCACTACCATCTTCCCTGTTCAATATGATGCGTGACTATTTACACAATCAATTAAATGTTGACTAACTTGGATGAAATATGAAGTTTAACTCTTAAATCCACGACTGGGTCAAAACAGACCCAACCGCGGTTCGAGATAAATTTGAATAAATAAGACATAATTATTTTATAATGAGATGGTTAAATGTTCGTGTAAACAATAATCAGTAAAAATTCATAAAAAGTCCTAAAAATTGCGATTATACTCTTGATATAACATTAATCAGAGCAGGATGAACATCGAAATGGGTCAAATTTGGTACGCCCGCGCTTCTAGTGTTAAGCATTCAGCACAAAAAATAACTCTAGTTTCATCATCCTCACAAAATGCCTAAAAAGCTAAATCCGGTAAAGACTGTAAACAAATGCTAACATAGTATGTAGGTATATATGTATACTGGAAAAAGGTCAGGTTGATTAAAAAAATACCTGCATGTGATTGATAAAAATAGCCACATTTTTTCAGGCTTTTTCTTACACCTAGTTGGAACTATACAGATTGTATCACGTTTTTGGTTTTAGGGTTCCATAACTCATTTAGCCAAAACAGAACCCTTATAGAGTCACTTTGTTGTCCGACTATCAAGACCCTTTTTCTCAGAAACATCCATCATCGGACCATCATCTAACCGCCAGACGTACGGCATTGCTTCACCGGTACATGGTGGATATAGACGGTATATGTGGGAACATATACGTACAAAACGTTTTGGGAACACATTCATTATGCGTACAGCCAAGGGGTGGAATTCTTTGCCGGAGTCAGTGTTTCCTGATAGCTACAATCCGGGTATATTTAAGTCAAGAGTGAATAGGTTACTCCTAGGTAAGCGCGCTCCATCGTCGACCGCATCGTCGCTTTCCATCAGGTGAGATAGCAGTCAAGTGCGAACCTATAATCAACAAAAAAAAAACGCGTGGTGGTATAAAGCTGAAATTAACATATTAAATTCCTACTCAAGTTTGCTACCCCTCGGAGCAGTGAATAAATCAAACTTCAAACACAACGCAATTTAACAATAAGGTTATGCTTTGTTGAGGCAAATATTTTTTGCTCTACAATTTATAAACGCAGTACTATAAAGAACATTTTTTTCACAATTCCATGTTAATTAATGTTATTGGGCTTGTACCGTTTTAATTAACTATAAATAAATAAATGAATAAATATAAATATTGTTAAATTACAAAATAAGAACAGTGATGTACATAGGCGAGCTTAAGCCACAATTGGGTTTTCTTACAGCAAAACTTAAAAGTAAGAAATTTTAAAAACTTGAGGATATCACGTGTTGTAAAAGGGTTGATTTTACTGCGTTTATAAATTTTGCGTCAGTTTTGAAACTCGAAGAAATCAAATCTTATAGGACCTAGAAACGTCTAATAGTAAAACTAGGTAATGGAAAAAATCTTCGAGAAAGTTTGTACGAGATCGTCAGTACGCGAGTCCGACTCTCACTTGATCGGCTTTTTGTTTGTTTTCCACAAATAAAAAACTTATATAAAAAGATACCAGTAGCCGATCAGTTAACTGGCTCGACTGTCCTTTACTTAACAGGTCGTTTTCAAGCTCCTATCCGATTAATCTATCGTCCGTAAGATAAAGCGCCTTAAAAGGTGTTCTATATTTCATCACGTACCGTATGGCCTCTTTAAGGATCGCTATCAGACATTTCTGTATATGGAGGCTACATCCAAAAGCTTTTAACTGTATCTGCTTCAATAAAGGGAATATACAAGTAGCACATATAAATTAGTGCTGTAAAATCAAACAAGAATTAAATAAATAAGGTTACAATGGCTTGTCGTAAGTCCTGACATTGTTCAAAAGATGTGGGAATGGATTTATTTCCGTATTACTTTTACAATTAACATTAAATTGAGCCTGCTAATTAATTGTCTCAGACAATCTCCAGGGAATTAGCGTAATGCTGCAAATATCTAATTTATCTGTCATCTGATTTATCTGATTTTGTTTTTGACTTTTTCCATTTTTGCGCGAATGTGACGCATTTCTTTCTATAAAATGTAACTATTGTCTAATAGCTTTATGGTTGCGTCATTTCGCGCAAAATAAACTGTTTTTCTTTCTTTCTATTAAGTCGTATTCGATCTTTGTATTGGATTTTTATTTTACGTTATTTTTATTAAACGTTTAGGTCCTTACTAGTAACAGGCCTAAAGTGGGAACTATATATATTAGACCGACGTACACGTGAGTCTAGCCTGATTTAGACGTACAGTCGCGTTGCCTAGCGTGGATCTAGATCTAAAAACCTAGTTGCCATATAAAATGTATGGGAGACTGACGCCCCCAAATCGGCGTACGTGGGCCACGTGTACCTTATGTACCTAGTTTTTTAATGTAGAGCGTTTGCAATCATCGTATTAGAGTCAAGCAGTAGAACAAATATACCAAGTCCTCTGACATTGGTTAGGAATAGAAATCCCTACTGGGATTTATAGTACCTATGCGCCAACAGCACGCGAATGGGTCGTAATCCACGTGATAATGTCTGAGTACTAGTAAGTGGAAGATAAAGGCGAATTGTTCCTTATGTGCGTACTACTTGGGCTGTTCAGTATTAAAATCTTAGATTACTTCCTACCACTTTTACGGTACGATTTCAATATTGACTGGTCTGCACTGTCCTTACATAATGTGATAATACTGTAATATGGAAATATTGTAAAAGAAACAATTATTTTAAAAGAGTAACCATGGAGTTTCTTGCCGGTTCTTCTCCATAGGAAACGACCAATTGGGAACCGTGCACTAGCTTCTGACGTTTTACAAGTGCCCATGTAGGCCTATGTGAAATAAAAAGATTTTGACTTTGACTTTGAAAACACTTTTTGGGAATCTAAGAATTTATTTCCAAACTGTCAACTAGACAGCCGGGCCACAGATTATGTATCTCTGGCTCCCACACTTATAATGAAAAAAGTTTTTCTTTTAAACTATTAATGACCTTAAACAATATATTTACCTAATTTATATTAAACAATAACGTTTATACTTCACTTAGAATTAACCATAACCAAGACATAGTAATAAAAGAAAAAAAAAACTCGATACTCAATACTTTATTACATTCCATATTGTGTACATAGTTGGTATAATTTTTTTTTCTAGCTCTTTACGCATAAGATTTTTTGGCAAACTGTATTTTTCACTCAAAATTTGACAGTTCGAGGTTATTGACTCTCCTATTCTTATTTGGAACGTATAGTATTGGTATAAGCCTCGCTATCGTCCGATGCAATCCGAACGTGTCGATGGGAGTACCTAACCTAACCAGATAGCATGTACTCGCCGGCAAAGTCCCTGCACGGAAATTGAACGAGGAATTGGGATCGTAGATCATTAAAACTACACATGAATCCGATGGAAGCGAGATGCATAGGACCGGTCGTGATGCCGACTCTTTGGGCGAGCTATGAGCAATTAATTAAGGGTTATTGTAAATTCGTCACAGCAATTGTGACGAATTTACAATAACCCTCATTAATTGAGCAAACAGTCGATGGAGACAGCGAAGAACAGGGATACTTGGAAATCTCTAGGAGAGACCTTCGGAAAGGTGAGGTTCTTACATAAATAGCATATTTTTTTATTTTTTTGGGGTTTGCGGATGACGAGCAATGGGTAGCTCGTCGTCCGCTCGTCTGGTAATCATCCAGACCAAGCCTAGACGAAGCAACGGCGCGCACTGTTCCTGCGCGCCACAAGGAGTTGTCAGCAAACTGTAGGGACCCTACAGATGGGTCGAGGTCAACTGGGGCCAAGGTTTCGTGTTTATAAGGAAGGGTCTAATCCTGGTATAGATGGAAACGTAGGGACGGGGTAGGTTGTTTAGTCAGTAATAGTCTGACATTGTTTTCCGCTTTGCCCAAGGGCGGGAAGGTTCGTAATTGGATGATTTTTACCTACCATAAAAAATAGCATAATTTATATATCTCTATGTATAAGTGATAGGTTTTAGTATAACATATACTTACTCCGTGTTTTACTATACAATAATTGTAATCAAATTAGGGTTGTAACGGAGCTTCGCCTCCGCTTCGGTTATTGCGGAAGCTCCGGAAGAAATCGCATCTGAGCATTCGCTTCCGCCTCAACAAAATTTTTGTTACGACGGAGTTCAAAATCATAGAACAATACCGCGTGAGAAGCGACACTAGGTGACGCTGAAGACTCGAATTGAATCAAATCAAAAGTCCAGCCACGTTTTGAGTATGAAATGGTAAAAAAGCGGCTTATGCGTGCAGGGAACGCGGTCGGGGTTGTGGCGGGCATTACATGCCAATTTGACATCGACCTTCAATACATAAGTTAAAGTTAGTACTTTCAAAAATATGATGTTATTTAATAAAAACATTTTTTTTCTAAGTTGGGAAATCATCCAATGACTTTTTCCGGTCTGCAATGGAACGTGAGCGGTCCGCGGCGTACCAGACTTTTGCTGACAACCACACCTGTCTTTTAGTTGCCCTTTGCATTCTAGGAGGCTTCCTTTTCAGAAAAAATAAAGATTTTTGTTTGCAATGAACCATAAATTACAATTTTTTCTACATTCAATTTTAACTCCGCCTCCACTTCTGTTAACATCCACCTCGGCTTCTGTTAACCTCAGCTTTCCCGGAGGTGAAACTCGTCACCTCCGCATCTGCCTCCGCCTCCACTAAGATGGCTATCTTACTACCTACTTACCTACCTTAATTCAAATGCTCGTGGAGTGATCGCTCAATCTTACATCTGTAACACTAACAACTTTATTAACTTGTCAATTTCTAGAAAATTAATATATTCTTATTTTCTTAACTTTTATAGTTTATTGAAGTTAAAAATATATTTTATGAGAAATCTAATAGGTAATAAATTCTATGCTAAGAGTTTGTAACGATTCTCAAAATAAAGATGTCACTTTAAAAACATTGTTTCTTCAACCTTAGTAATGAACTTTCCTTAAAAGAATTAATGATAAATTCGTTTTCTACTTTTCTATTTATAGAATAGAATACATTAACTTTATTGTACACCGAAAAATAATATTAGGTCCTTACATTTAAAAGTGGCGTTTTGTGAGGGAGTTAGTTACCTAAAGTCGATTTTTTCAAAATATAATACTGCCCCACTAAGCGCAAAAGCTCTTAAAAAATCTATTTTTTATGCCATCAAAACTGAGATAGGGAAAACTTTCTTAATCAAAGTATGTATTTGTGTATTTATGCACTTTTGCCACCTTATAGGTAGTTCATTGATCCATTTACTAAAATAACCATTCGGACGGGAATCAATAAAACCTTTGAAGGCGCTTTGGACTTCCCCATCGGAGTTGATTTTTTCCCTTGCAAAAAGTTATCCAAATTTTAAAAAGTTATCAAAAATTGTTATCTGTTGGAGCTGGAGCTAGATCCGGAGAGTAAAGTGGACGTCTTAGACATTCCTGCTCGTCAAATTTCGTATCTAAAAGCTAACTTTTCCATCATGGTCGTCTGGCCAGATTGACCCAGAGTGAAAAACACCTTTCAAGCTTTTTTACCTTCCCAATTTGCTTCAAGTGGATTAAACAGCTTTTTCTCTAACACCGTAGCCTGCAGCTTACTCGGACGTGGTTTGCGATGAATCCGTTTCCACAATAGCTTTCAATTCTTCATTATCAGCCTTAGCCGTTTCTCGTTTCATCTTCTCTTGTTTTATTACTATATCTAAGTAAATTTTGACCCTCGTCGGTAAAATAGGTAAATCTAGTATAAATAATTTTAATAAATAATTATTATGAAGGGCTAAAGTTCACGCAAAATAGAACATTTTCAGAAGTCTTTATTGGATTAGTCTTATACATGATTTGATCTCAATAGAAACCTAAATAATATTTACAAGATACCTGTTTTCAAAATATCTAGAGCAAAATAATAAAGTAGAATAGAGTAAAATAATAACTTAATAAACAGGTTAGAGTGGTTGTCGTAGCTAGGACAGGACGGCTCTTAATATAATTCAGTATTTTCGTAGAAATCTACTAAGCTAAGGACAATAGGTACTATATCCGCTTTACCTCAATGATTCCTAAAAAAAACTGAAAGCCCTGGTCTGTTTCCTAGAATTTTCTATTATCATCATAAATGTGATATGGTTATCTTTGTTGATGGTTTTCTGTAAAAAATCGCTTTTAGAGATAATACCGCCCGTTGGTTTTTTACTTTCCTTATTTTAAGCTCCTACTGTACTTTCTTTTGGTGTACAATAAATAATATATCTATCTATCTTTATGATTGAGAAATATAATGTTTCTATTAGGTATATAGCGTGAAATATACCTTTTTATCGTGAGAAAAATCATCGAAAGACGAATCACGCCCTTGAACAGAGCGTTAAGCAGTGTCAGACTTCTACTGACTAAATGACCCTCCGTCCCTTCATGCCTTGGTTCTATGGCCCTAGTGTTCCGCATCTTTTACATCAACCCCAGAAGCCCCAGCCCCAGAAGGCTTCGACCTTGCTGGGCCCCAAAAGTACCTGACAACTCCTTGAGGCGCGCGGGAACAATGTGCAATGTTCCCGCGCGACGTCAACGACTTGGGCTCGGTCCGGACGGTTACCGGATGGGCGGACAGTGAGCTACCCATTGCTCGCCGGCCGCATTCCAGTGTAGACTATACCTAAGAAGTACTACCTATCATCTATCTCTATCTTACTTTCAAGATTTCTGTTGCCGTCCCTAAATATCCCAGATTTAATGATCGTTTTGCAATTCGTTTACTTGGGACTATACCAATAAACCATCTAGGTACTGAACAGAGGACAGTGTTTAATTAAGTTTCAAGACAAGACAAATCACAGTGATTTCACAGTAGGCTGCAGAATTAATTTTTCTTCCGGGAAGAAATGCTCGTCCAGGTCGCTATTGAAAATTCCACTTAAATTGTGACAGAAACCTGATTGTATTTAATCAATGTATTTTACCGCTTTAAGCGTAAATTAATTGTTGTAGATCGTTGGGTAGCGGCTATAAAATCGGTCGTTAAGTTCGTTGCCATCACAGGTAAAACCTGGACAAAATTGACAAAGGAGTGTAGGGATTGGCCCAAAGAAATACAAGCTTTTGTCTGTTGCATTATCGGACCACTAGATGTACAGCATTGTGCCAATAATTCATGATGGATATACTACCCATACGTACGTAGAGTGTAGCTTGCCGTTCGTCCGTCTGGTCACCGTCCGGAGCAAGCCCTCGTTGTAGACGGCGCATAGTATTCCATGTGCGCTTCAAGTTAATATCAGCAAACCGCAGGGCCCTAGCAGGGTCGAAGCCCACTAGGGCTATTAGTTCGCTTCTGAAAGGAAAACGCGTCCCTGAAATGAAAGGCGAAAAGGGGAATATGTTTTAGTCAGTAAAAGTCTGAAACGCCAACCCGCCCCGCCCAAGTGTGGGAGATGTTATTGGATGATTTCCCACCAAGAGAGAAAAGCATAGTAAAGTGTTACCGTGATCTTAGAATGTAAAGAGAAACTAAATTAATAGGTACAGGTGGGGTTTAATCGGTAAAAGTCTCTCACTACATCCTAAAACTGGAATCCTCAACAAAATTGTGTTCCAGTAAACACGATAAAACATTTTCTTCAAATAAAACAAAATTAGTTTGCTATATTAAATACAAAGTCAAGCAAAGAGGCCGGTCATCCGTATGGACCATGTCTGGAAATAGCACGTTCATCGAATTCGCTATTCAATAAATCAATTGTAACGTTTGCCCTGTGGTCAGTGGTACCGCCGTTCTTTTGAAAACACTCAGTTATATTAAATTTGAACCAAAAATGTGAGAATAAAATGCCTGTAATGCTTTTAAAGTTACAGCAATATTACGAGGATTTTGATAAAAGCTTTAAATACCTTGCTTAGGGGCTCCCTACTTGAAATCGAATGACGTTTGCTCGAATAACACTTGCTCGACAGAACATGAATTCGATGAATTATGAGCGCGACAGTTCACTATCTCGATGCATCAAAATCTTGAAAGCTTTATAGGTCTAAGTCGAATCATCGGCAGCGCGAAGGCCCATTATTTTGAAACATCATTTATTCGATTTACAGAAAAAAAATTGACAGTTCCTTTCATCAATATTGCAAAAATTAAACGTCATTGTTTGAAGGCCCCCAGGAGTAGCTGAGCGTAATCCTTTTTGCACCATCGCGATCAACATTGATGTTTTCCGCAAATTCCACTTGCATTTCAAGTGCGTAAAATCTGCGTAATGCTGGGGCCACATTAACGTCTAACGTCAATCTACTTACGCGATATTTACTGCGATAATTATCGAGATAATTTTAACGCGCTGTAGTGAGTTACTACACTTGAAATTTGCTTGAGTTATAACGCCAAACGGCAATGTTAATGCCGTTGTTAAATTATTGCATTAAGTCGTGGCCCGACTTAAGGTTAACGTCGATTATCGCGATAATTCTCAGCATTGTGCATTGTGAGCCCTCATATTATAACACTATGTGCTTACATTAATTAAGTATAGTAAAATCGCGTTACCGTAAACGCAGTCTTACAAGTTACCTACAATGTTTAGAAATATTTAAGTACGTACTCAACAACACCAAAAACTTTTAACAAGTATATTGCTAATTTGCTACCTAACATCATATAATGTAGGTGCTTATTAAAAGTTTCAGTGTTATTACAATATAATGCTCAAAGCTATATACAACTCGAAAAGTCTTTCCTTACTTTTTTTCCCTTTAGTCACCCAGTATAAATAAAAATCGGTCAAGAGCGTGTCGGGCCACGCTCAGAGTAGACTGCCGTAGCTTCCCGTCCATCACAAATTTTTCACTTGTTCTTAAAAGAACAACCCAAAGCCATCAAACTTATGGGTAAAAAAAAATTAGATGCGCGCCATAAGAAGGCAGATTCAATTTTTTACCACCATGTTATTAAAAAAATTTACTAGTTTTACTGTTGTAATAATAGTTACCTAATTTATCTTCTCAAGTGTATTGAAAAAAGTCGTAAAACACGTGAGTAATGAAAGGTTACCGTTCTCGGCTCTCTTAAGACCCTCGCTGCGGCTCGGGTCTTAAAACCGCCTCGATGGTAACCTCCTACATTACACACTTGTATCATAATGTACTATTATCAATAACAGTAAATAACACATAAATACGTAGTCAAGAACAATACATAAATTAAATTGAAAGTTATGAATATAAAGATTACTCAAAGGATTTATTTTGAATGATAATTGTTAGACAAGGTACCTAATTGTTGTTGAGAGTTTTAATCTAGAACAAAGGTACGTAATTAGAGGTATTTGCGTAGAATTGTAATGCGCTGTACCTAACCTATTTTTGAGTCTCAATCGAAGTGAGTACGGCCCGTAATCTTTAGCATATGGTGCAACTTATTTGTCGCTATAGTATACGACAAATAAGTGATGACAAAGCATAAAACATACACAGCAAGCAAGCATCAGTCTTATAATTTTCCCACTGCTCGGACTCAGGTCTCCTCTCTAGGACGGAATGGCCGTATCAGATGGTGGATGTCACATGTCTTCGAATTTTTGGTTCTAGAACATACATGTCTAATCTTACCACAAACTTAAAAAATACAAAAAAAAATATGTCGGCTCGTGTCCAGGATGGTGTTCGAGCTCTGGTCTATCAGATCTATCATGTGGGCGTATGTGGGTATCGTGCAATGAATAACAACGGCTAACAGTTGAATCAGTTTACTTCTCAATACATTTCGGTACAGTGCACTGTTATCACAAATTACAATTACAACAACACGGACAGTTTCAGAACGTCTTGACTCTGCGACGGCTTGGCTCAAAGTGTGTCCGCTCCCCGTGCGGGTCGGTTCACCCCACCACAAGCTCGTAGCAAAGCGGATACGTCACTGACTGTCAGGCGCGCCATCTTTATTTAGTTCTTCCAGTTGCCACTAGATGGCGTGCCTTGTCTTGTCAACAAATCGAAGCTGTTTCCGACAAATATATATTGAAATGGTGTACATCTCCTGACTTATAAAATAATTAAGTTTTTAAAACAATTAGTTGCTGTCAGCCGTTTGAAATTAATTGTGGAAGCCTGTAGAAAATATCTGAGCAAAATGTTCATGGATCAATGCTGTTACTCAGAGTTACGCGTCAGGCAACCATTGAGTAGTAATTATAATACTTATTATCATGCAGGTTACAGTTACAGCTGATGTAATCTCTTTGCCCTTCTCAGCTAATCTTCGTATTTTGTCTTAAGTTGGAAAAGGTTAATCTACACTAATATAATAAAGAGGTAAAGTTTGTTTTTTTGTTTGTAGGGGTTAATCTCTGGAACTACTGGTCCGATTGGAAAAATTTTAGCAAAAATAGAAAGATGCTTTACCTACTCCTGAGTAACATAGGCTATTTTATGTACGCGGGCGAAGCTGCGGGCAAAAGCTAGTATTAAATAAAAATCATTGAATTATGCTTACTTTTAGCATCTTATAAAAAACTAGCGGTCCCAGAATATGTTATTCTACCCGAAAGCTTTATATCTGAACAGAAAGAAAATAAAGCACTCGACTGCATCAATACCTACTGGGTTCAATTGTGTTTCAAGCCATTTTATTTGAAAAAAAAATATGATTATATATTTTGGAATTGATTTGAATATAAGCTAAAATTTTGTTTCTACGCACAATAAAAAAAAAAATAACATTCGCCTTAATTAAACACTTGCTTAAAGATTAAATCAGAAAAAAACAATTTCTGTCGTGATAAATGAAAAAAGGGTGATATACCTACATAGCATGTTGAACCTAATCGTAATGCTATAAAAGTCAATTTTCGATGAAGTGTATTGAAAAGTCATTATATGAATTAACGCCCTTAAAAAACTTTTCACATTAATTTTCCGATAATTTTAGTTACAAAAACTGGGTTTTAGACTTCAGTGACTTTGTTCACATCCATAATAAAATTATGATATATTATGTCGTTTTTACTGAGCTGATCCAGACTTATTTGAGCTAATATTGCAATTTGAACCATAATAATTATAGTTCGTTTTTTAATTCTTGACTACGATTTGACAACTCCGAATGTCACACTCTAGAAATAATTATGTTCTCAATCTTCTGGCGTATGACATTTTAAGTTGTCAAATCGTAGTCTAGGATTAAAAATCGAACTATAGGGTGACTTAATTAGTGACCAATACTTAATTACGTGATTTTGCTTTTGATAATAACAAACAACTTTTAATATGGGACCATTCCTGCAAAAATCAGCAAGTTCAGCACATTTTTATATTTTAAATCTGATATTTATTTATTGTGCACCTACCACAGTGTTGAATTTTTTAACCCAAAGGGTGACTGGTAGAGAATGGCTTGTTGCATTAAGCCCGCCTATGTACCACTAGGTACTGTACATGAAGATTAAAGAAAAAAAAAATGCAAATGTAAAAGCAGATATTTTTCGCGATGTCAGTTTTGGTCTCACGGTAAAAGTTGTTTGTTATCTATATATATCTATCTATATATGGTACAATCACGTGTTATATAGTATCGGTCACTAATTACCAGTCACTCTATGTACTACTGAAGGACGAACTGAGTATTACGTTCGTACTCTGTCAGTCTAACCAAGTGTTCCATTTATCAAATTGCGATGTTGACAGACAATCTCTTAAGAGACGCTATTGAAGTGTTCGACAGAAGAAACTATCTCATATCAAAGAGCAAACTATAAATTATGTTCCGCAGAGAACGGCACCGACTAAAGGTGTCTGCACACAGCGGGCGCGGCGCGGCGGGACCGGGCGGCGACGCGACGCTGAGCAGTTGTAATACTGTACTAGATAGTACGGACGACGCCACACAGAGCCGTCCCGCTCGACGCGACGGTAACTTCGGATCTGTATGGCGTCGTAGCGTCGCCGCCCGGTCCCGCCGCGCCGCGCCCGCTGTGTGCAGACACCTTAAGACTTTCTTAGAAAATATTATTTTCATCTCAACAGACATTTGCGTCTTTGAGTTCTTTAGTGATCTGTAGGAAATGTAGAGATACTAATATCACGTCAAGTCCCGAAGGTATAGACTAAATGAACTCTTGCAATGATCAAAGAAATGCGTATCTATTGTCGAGCAGAGTACAATATTTCATACTTGGTGATGTTACTGAGAATTACCTACGATCCGCAAAATTGACTAGTTTTTCATGAGAAAGTAATGTTGGTATAAAAATATACAATCAAGAACATTGTCTAAGTGACGTTTAGAAATTGAGGCGTTATCGATTAACATTACTGTATCCAAATACGTATAAAGAATTTTATATTATAGTATCAATAGGAAATAGGATTAGCCTAAACTAGTTAACTAGTTCTGTTCCACTTCTGGGCACAAGCCTCTCTCTTTATTGGACTTGTCCGCCTTCGAACATCGGGGGCAAGTTCTTTTGTCAACTGTTAAATTCATCTATACACCATCGTTTTGGTTTGACAAAATATCGTTCAGAAGCTCTTTTAGCCCATAGCTCATTTGGAGACAAATTTGGCCCAACCCCAATTACAAATAGAAGCTTTCCAGGCAACATCTGTGATTTTAGTTTTGGAACGCGGTATTTTGTGCCGAAAACGGATCGAAATTTGAACCCAGCTACTGCAATGAGTATGATTGACGTAAAAAGTTCAATTTAGTTTTCAAGTTGAAACATCAACATCTTAATTTTTAATTTAATAATATTTATAAGTGATATAGCAACTTTAATTCTATTAATAATATTGACATTTTATTAATTCGTATTTGTCATAGAAATATAAAATACTCTTTTCTTATATCTATGGTATTTTTTAATGAGTAGGTTAATAAATAGACCTTCACTAATACAGAAATATTGGCCATAGTAAGGCAGGATACGCTGGAATCAAAACTAACATTTATTGTACGGTAAGCAGCACATCAGACTACAACCAACTGTCAAAATTCTGCAAACGATTTTCAACTCTTAAGTCTCTTCTCTCTCTCATACGGTTCAAAATGTATTGGAAAAATCTGACAGATTTGTATAGTCTGATGTGCTGCTGACTGTACCATATTCTGACAAATAAACATTTTTGATTTGATTGAACAATTTACGTCCGTGCCGATAGCTGACCATCTTGATCTTCTTGGTATAACGCTGACATCTACTCTCAATTTTGGGCCATACATCGAAGCAAAAGCTCAACTGGCTGCAAAAAAGTTGGGAATCCTCGCAAAGGTTAGACAATACTTCACGCCGGAACAGCTGCTTAAACTTTATCAGGCGCCAGTTCGATCGGTTATGGAGTTTTGCTCTCATCTTTGGGACGGATCTGCCCGATACCAACTTGATGCGCTTGAGTCTATTGAGAGGCGAGCCAAGAGGATCATTGGCGATGATGCACTTGTCGAGTCGAGACTTCAAAGTCTTGAGCATCGACGCCAAGTTGCTAGCCTGTCAGTTTTCTACCGGTTGCATTTCGGGGAGTGTGCGTCGGAATTACATAATTAAATTCCGCCTAGCCCGTTCCATCATCGGACCACCAGACGTACGGCATTGCGCCACCGGTACATGGTGGATGTCCCACATATACGTACAAAACGTTTTGGGAACACATTCATTATGCGTACAGCCAAGGAGTGGAATTCTTTGCCGGAGTCGGTGTTTCCTGATAGCTACAATCCGGGTATCTTTAAGTCAAGAGTGAATAGGTTACTTCTAGGTAAGCGCACTCCATCGTCGACCGCATCGTCGCTTTCCATCAGGTGAGATAGCGGTCAAGCGCGAAACTATAACCAATAAAAAAAAAAAAAAAAAAAACGTGAACCGGAAATTTAGAAAATCTAACTCCTATGTTACCAGCATGGATCTACTTAAGATCCTTGCCGGTAACTTGGTAGCTACAGTCATATATTTTGGTAAGTTTTCCCCTCGATTACCCTTATTTCCTACTTAATGGTATAAAGAATATTCTTCGTGATCTGAATTCGGAAGTGTGTTTTGCTTTTTATTACACCTACATTCTCATAGGGTACGTTGCAAAAAGTTTTCCTACCTTACTTTTCGGTATACTTTACTGACATAATGAAGAGGGAGCGTGAATGCAAATGTCTAAGTTTAAATACTTGGGTCATTACGTCACCGAGGACCTTAGTGACTTAGAAGATATTGATAGGGAACGGAGGGCGCTGGCAGTCCGATGTATTATGTTGCCTCTAGCAGACCAGTTAAAATAAGAAAAATACTTTTTTAAAATTTTACACGTGCCGTCTGTGGACCAATCAGCGGGATATCAGAGCCTTGCGGGTCCAATATGGTAATGGGTTCATGGTGTTCATAGGCTGCTCTGCTTATGCTGTGCATCAGGTATGTTCGCAAAGGGCGATCCTTTTGATGGCTTTCATGCCAACATCATACAGAAATCTGTTTCTTTGTTTTGCAGAGTGCAGGCTAGCTCCAACTCCATCCTGAAGATCAAAGGAGAAATGTACCTCCCCGGTACATTTCTCCTCTGTTGGGTGATGTTGTTTAAAGATGCATCGTGAACAACCATATTGCCACAAAATAGACAGATAGTAAGTAAGTTCATACTAACATAGGTTTATTTTTCTTTGTTTATTAACCCAAAATCCCACAAAACCATAAGGATGTAACTTACCGAAGTTATTATATATATTTTTAAATAATTTAAATCAATACTATGTACAATGTATATAAATAATAGATATTTTCTTGACTTGGCTCGCGAGGTTGTCGATATGTGGGAAGTAGACACAGCAGTCATTGTGCCGATAGTCATGACGGCCAATGGCTTAATAACCAAGAGTCAATCTGACGAGGCTCTCAAGCAGCTGGATCTCATCAGCAAGGGTTTGATCCAGAAGGCAGTACTCCTGGACACGGCGCGTATTGTCCGGAGGATCTTCTCTCAGGAGCCCTTATTACCGGTAGCTTGAACCCTGTTCCCGATGCCGGTGGGCTACAATTTTTTATGTTTTTTAAAGTTTTTTTAAGAAAATATTTAAAAAATGTAGATTATACATATGTGTACATAATAATAAAGGGAATAATAATAAATAATATACAATACACATCCTTCTACTTTGGTGTACTAGTTTTGATTATTCTGAGGTAAGCTAGTTTTGAAACAAATTCGAAATTCAATATTAGTTTAGGGTCTGATTAAGACAGAACCTGACCTTTTCTATTTGTGTTGGTGTAAACAGTTTACATAAATAAGTAGGCAACAGGATTATCGTTACGTATACCCTAAAAACCTTATCTGGGTTAGTTTTATCTATACCTACACATTCGTTTATTTGTGATCTCTTTAACATGCTTTTCTTTGTTCTCAGTGCAGTCACTGAGAACAAAGAAAAGAATGTTAAAGAGATCATCAGTATGAATCACGATTATTTCAAGCAAAAGCGTCTAATCGAAATTATAGCATTATTGGTTCAATTCAAAACCCTGTTTGATTTTTTTAATGATTACTAGCTTTTGTCAGCGACAACAATGATTACAGCGTCGCCCGCGTACATAAAATATAGCCTATGTCACTCAGGAGTAAAGCAAGTTTTCCAATCGGACCAGTAGTTCCAGAGATAACCTCCTACAAACAAAACCAAAAAACAAACTTCACCTCTTTATTATATTAGTGTAGATGTAGATAATTTCGCGCTTGACCGCTATATCACCTGATGAATAGTGACGATGCGGTCGCCGACGGACCGCGTTTACCTAGAAGTAATCTATTCACTCTGGACTTAAAGATTCCCGGATTGTACCCATCTGGAAACACAGACTCCGCCAAGGAATTCGACTCCTTGACTGTGTGCTCCTTGTGTGTGTGTTTTGTTTTAAATAATTAATAATAATAATTTATTGAACCTTTGTTACAAGAGTTGCCTTAAAAATTATCGTAACGTAATGTAGTAGTAACTATTTACAGCTTCATTGTAAAATAAACGGTGGTCCCCAAACTCGGCGAAGCCTGTATCTTGGGGACCGAATTGCGATTAGTTTTATTGGTGAATTTGGCCCTAAGTAGCAGCCGAGACACAAGAAGGCCTCTTTTGTAAACACTTCCATTTTCGTGTTATCGTAATGTCATAAGTTAATTTTATCTACATCAGGCTTCATGTAACTTTCGTATACGTTTTCGTCGCTTCACGAATTACTATTTTATGATATTGGACAATTTATTTTCGTGTACATGTGTAATAAAAGACGGAGTATTAGTGGCCGAGTGGTGACGGACTTACGACTTGTAGGTCGCGGGTACAAACCCAGCTAAGCGCATTACTTTGCTTACATTATTTCATCATCACTGCTTGCTCTCAAAACGGCTAGGGAAAACGTCGTGAGGAAACTCGTATGTCTTAGAACCAATAAATCCGATTACGGCCCATTCTCTCTCCTTAAGAGGAGGCCTGAGTCCCTGCGGTGGCTACATTAAAAAGGCTGATGATGATGGTGTCTTTGCTCCAGCCCGTTCCTTGCTGCCCTCCACCAGGGACCCCTTAAGCCGAATTCCGGGGCAGACCCCACAGGAGGTGCCTTTAGTGCGTTATAGCTTAGTTGTTAGTTTTAGAAGCCCTGGCTGAAGGCTTTGATTTTAGAATCAAGGTCGCTACAATCAAGTCCGGTTATACAGCCCACAACCTCAAAGATTAACCTGCGAAAAACCCGAAAGAAAGTAAAAAAAAATGTCAGTATCTTTTGAACATCTGACAACCCAGATGGATGTTACTATGAACTACGATTTCTTCGACATATATTAATAAAAATTATTTTCACTTAATTCATTGAACCCCAAGAGAATACCGGTACCCGCAAACTTATTTTCTTTCTTTTAATTGTGTTTGTAACTACGGCATACGGAAGGTCAAAGAATGTTTTTAGCCGCGTATATTTTTAATAGGAAACTCGTGGATTTAAAACGCAAAGGGCAACTGAAGGACATACGTGTGGTTATTGTCTGTAAAAGTCTGACATATCCTTCCATTCCTCCTATAGCGGTAGAAATGACTTTCCAAGTGTAACACCAAAGCCCTGGAACGAAGGCAAAGAAGGTAGGTACGAGGTTGACTTTTTAGTCAGTAAAAGTCTGACACTATTTCCTGCACCGCCCAAGGACGGAATATGTTATTGGATGACTTTTTCTTACCATTAAAAATACCTTAAAACATACTTTTCCAAGAATGGTGTTTACTATAATATAATGCTCAACTCGCTCGTGGAGACCAACCCTGGATTGGATTCGTTTGCTGACGAATGGAAGACGATATTATTAGAAAGCTTACGGTTCTCGGTTTAATTTAATTTAGTATTAACTAGCGGCCCGCCCCAGCTTCGCACGGGTACTGATATTAAAGATATTATGCATGTATTTTACCTAGGGTCGAGTGGTCAACAATGAACCAGCGGTACAGAGTGAATCATGTAAATAATTCAGAAATGTGACGTTGCCGTTTTGTGCAAACTGCATTAAGTAAGTGCCTTTGAGGCCCCCTTTCGCCTTATCCAAACGTCAGGGAGCTAGCAGTTTTTTGTGTTTTTGTACCGAAAATGTCATGAAAATAACGTAAGTAAAATTTCGTCTCATTTTATTTTTGTAAACAGTAGCTAAATGTCAGTTGTATAGATGATTTCGTCGTTTTTTGCGCTTTAACATAAGATAGTTTCGTTAAAAACCTTATGTTTGTGCATGTGGTTATTTGACCTCAAAGTTTATAAGTATGGGGTGGTACAAAATGAACCACTTTGAGAGAGTACACAATGAACCAGTGATTAATTGAGTACTACCCTTAGTACATTGAGTATTAACTCAGAAAATTTACTTTTTTGAAAGTACCTACTTAGTTATTTCACAAAATTAAAAATCTAAATTTCAGAATGGCCGAACAAATTAGATCTGGTTAGGAAAAAAGGATCCCATCTACCTGAAGCAATGAAGGCTGCTCTCGATTTACACAAAAATCAAAATAATATAATTAATGATTAAGAATATTATATTTTAAATGTTATTTCTATTTACTTACGAACTTGTAGTCAATATATTATACCGACGTAAAACCCTAATTGTTGAATCCTAAGAAACTAATGTTGATTTAATCAATATTTACGATTTTAAGTACCTCTTTTAGAAAAAAAATGCTTTTTGATTATTACCTACTACAAATAAATAGGTACTTTAAATAAATTTGAGAGTTTTATTTAACAACATTATTATTATCCAATCATTTTAATGCTTTGATTATTGACATGGTTCATTGTATGCACCCACGGTTCACTGTGTACTAACCCCCGGTTCATGGAGTACCACTGAGTGTACACAGTGAATCATTTCTCAATAATTAAAAAAAATAAAAAATGTTAGTGGCTATTGAACTATAACAAAAATAAAGTACTACATAATGTACCCAGTTAAATTATCTACAAATATAAGTAAAAAGTATGTAGTTAAGGCCCATAGGGGTACATTTACAGCTCTTGAAAATTTAGGTGGTTCATTGTCGACCATCTCACCCTACACATAAACCTCATTCTTGAATCATTCTATCTATTAAAAAAACCGCATCAAAACCTGTTGCGTTATTTTAAAGATATAAGCATACATAGGGACGCGCAACTTTGTTTTATACTATGTAATGATGGCTATTTTGCTGTACTAAATAAATAAATAATAAATTAATAAAATTTTGACTACACGTAAGTATTTTAGAAAGTAATTGTCAGCAATATCAACAATGTTATGAACGAACTGATTTCCGTTTAGCTCAACAATTTATGTAATCATATGTTTATTTCCTTGATTCAGCCTGATAATTATTATTTTGTGGTGAAATTCTACACCATCAATTTAATAAAATACGCCATTATTAAAATAAATAGGGATTCTGTTTACCTTTCGTGTGTTATAGGGAATTGAATACTTACTTTTAAAATGTTTTTAACATCGATCACTCATTTATCAGTGATCGATGGTTTTTAACAATAAATTATAAGAATTTGCATTTTGCCCTTTCTTTATGGTGGGTAAAAATCATTCAATTATAATTTCCACCCTTGGGTGAGACCAGTATTAGGGTCAGACTCTTACCGACTAAACAACCTACCCCGTGTCTGCACGGGCCGACCCCTCCGTTCAGACGAGAACCCTTGGCACCAGTAGGCTTCGACCCTTCAGCAGGATCCCTCCGGGTAGACCCTTAGTTATCTACAGTTGAAAAGCTCGGTTTCTTTTTTTTTTGACCTGCAATCACTTTCGATTGTCTGGTCAAAACTTCCGAAATTCAGGCCTCTTCTAATGGTGCTTGAATTTCAGAAGTTTTGACTATATTGTTATCAATTGTAAATTATATCACATTTTATCAAATTGGGTTTGTTAAATTATGTTCAATTTTAATATTAAAAGTATTATTTTGACTACTATAGTATCGACTGAGTTCGTAGATGGCGCGACTAACCAATCATAGCACATCGGTTGGAATGTAGGTAGAATGGTGGGAGAAAATAACTTTGGTAGTCGTGCCAATCTTTCGAGCTCAGTCGTGTATCAGACGTCGAGCAGTCGACTACAAAATTGAGTGTTGTGCTTGAAGTATACCTAGTGCAGATTGTGAAGTATATTTTATTTTATTTTTGTGTCTTGGAAAATACAAGTGAGTATCTTAATAAATGTCTATTATTTCTTACCCTGTTTTTAGAAGGTATAAACCTGACTAATGATTTAAATTGTATATAAAAACTACCACTGGATACTTTGTATGGGTACATAGCCTACATCTCAGAAGTGGGATAAAGATTCCTGTTTTGGCCAATGACAATTTTTTTTTATTTTTCTCTTTCTCTTTACCCTTGATTATGTAACTGTAAAGTATACCTATTAAGCCATTGTGGTGGTTTTTTGTTTTAAATCGTTATTTTTTTGTTTTTTTTCCTGTACCTACAAAAAAAAATAAAAAAA
The DNA here is from genome assembly GCA_029852875.1 of Mythimna loreyi. Lineage (NCBI taxonomy): Eukaryota > Metazoa > Arthropoda > Insecta > Lepidoptera > Noctuidae > Mythimna > Mythimna loreyi. The sequence goes on from CM056786.1 coordinate 11,598,951, forward strand.
AAAATAACGTACGTTACGGTAAGTTGTTTGATTACTTGATATATTGAAGCCGCTGTATCAGATAGGTATTTAACCAGTTGAAATATGTATTTTATATAACGTTGCAAGTTAATTCAATGATATTTAACTTATCTTCTTTACAAATTGGATTTTCTTCAAAATAAAATAAATAAATACTGACAGCATAGCCGGTATTAACTGGTTTTCATACAACTGATACAGCAACACATTAAAACATTGTGTGGGTGTGTTGTTATTGCAGCCCTTTTGGTTAAATAGAATAAAATATCTTTATTGTATTACATCAGTATTAAATTAAATATAGACAATTAGAAAAATAACAATTTAATATCCAAATTAAAATTAAATTAAAATAACGTTCTACTTATAAATAAAATAAGAAATTACATAATCAGAAATTGAATTAAAATCACTACAAAATTAAAATTTGTTTAAAAAAAAGGGGGGGTCGCGTTTATTTGCGCGTTGACTAATCATTACCTCCACAATTATTACATTAGTTACTCAAGTGTGTGAGCTTACATATGAATTAATCATGCTAATGTTGGCTGGCTAAAAATCGGTAACTGGCTCTTCTATTAACTTAATGATGATGCGTAAGATTTATTATAAGTTTAAATTCTGACATTCTCGTTTCTTCCGATTTTGTTTTATAGAATGATTTCTTTGGGATATAATTAACTCTCCAGGTTCCCATGGAGAGTAACAAGCGTGAACGTATCCTCTACACACCGACTGATCCAACGGGGTCACCCAGTGCTAATCGGAGGTCACGCAGTCCTGTACGGCGTCAAACCTGCAGCCGGGACTTGAATCGGGCACGCAGCCGGTCGGACCGTCAGTCAGGAGGACGCCCAGATCGCTGTTTGCCAGTTGAATCGGCGCATCGTCGTGCTCGGGATAGCTCCCGCGCACGCAGCAGCCGAGCACTGGGGTGCAGCCCGGATCGCCGAGCGTCGGGCCGCCGCCCGGATCGCCGAGCGTCGGGCCGCAGCCCGGATCGCCGAGCATCGGGCCGCAGCCCGGATCGCCGAGCATCGGGCCGCAGCCCGGATCGCCGAGCATCGGGCCGCAGCCCGGATCGCCGAGCATCGGGCCGCAGCCCGGATCGCCGAGCATCGGGCCGCAGCCCGGATCGCCGAGCATCGGGCCGCAGCCCGGATCGCCGAGCATCGGGCCGCAGCCCGGATCGCCGAGCATCGGGCCGCAGCCCGGATCGCCGAGCATCGGGCCGCAGCCCGGATCGCCGAGCATCGGGCCGCAGCTCGGATCGTCGCGCATCGGGCCGCAGCCCGAGCCGCCGCACGTCAAACCGCCGCTCGGACTGCAGGGAACCAAGCCGTCCTGACCTGAGCTGCCACCGTTCACGCAGCCCAGTAAGACAGCAGGGTGCCGGTGCGGCAAGAAGCGTGCAAGCCACCACTCGGGGTAAGATCGCAGGTGAGCAAACTTCTTCATTGGAATTATCTACTCTTTCGGACCTTGTCAATGTTTTAAAATCGATGTCTAACAATAGTGCAGATAAGTTAGGTTCCTTGAACAACACAATACCAGAGTTCGACCCAAGTAAACGGGAACAGACAATGACAATGTGGTTGCATAAAGTCAATGAATGTGCGACCATTTATACGTGGTCGGAAAAGCAAGTTATTCATTTTGCATTACCAAAACTAAAGGGTATAGCACAAAGATGGTACGAAGGCCTTCCGTCAGTCCTGTTTACTTGGGCTGAATGGCAGGAGAAACTTTTGGCTACCTTCCCATCGGAAGAAAACTATGGCCAAATGCTGAGCGATATGTTAGCCAAACGGGCTAGGTTCACGGACTCCTTAGAAGAGTATTATTATGATAAGCTGTCTCTAATCAACAGATGTGGTATAAGTGGGAAGAGGGCGGTAGAATGTATTTTACATGGCATCGACGACCGGTCGGTTAGATTGGGTGCCGAGGCGGCTCAGTTTGATGACCCTAACAAGCTTCTTTCATACTTACGTAATGCCCGTAATACAAAATTCAATAGCGAGCGTAAATTGGTTAAAGGACAACCTCAAAAACATCAAAATAGCTCCAACCCAAGACCAACGCGTTGTTCCAACTGCAAGAAGGATGGTCATGTCACGTCTCAGTGCACCCAACCCATTAAGAAGTGTAGTCGATGCAATAGAGTAGGTCATGAGGTGGAACAGTGTTATGCCAAACTGCCATCGACTGAAGAGAAGAAGGTTATGCGAGTAGAGGATAGGAGTGATGTAGGCGTGGTTGACTCTTCAGAAGTAACCACTTCAGTATCGGAATCCAACAAGAAGTATTTCAAAACTGCTACTATTAACGGTTCTTCCGTAACTGCATTTCTAGATTTTGGGAGTGAATGTTCAATGATTAGGTTGTCAGTATTTCGAAAAATAGGTTCTTGTTATAATGTCAATAATCTTCCAGTATTAAGAGGTTTCGGTAATTCGAGTGTCCAATGCGTCGGGAAACAGATAGTCCAAATTGTTATCGATAACGTGGAGGCTAATCTCGAGCTGCTGATAGTCCCAGATGACGTCATGCATGTGCCTCTCCTAGTAGGACAGACGTTCACGGAACAACCACACGTGATCATTCGGAAGACTAGTGACTCGTTAGAAATCTCTGAACTTCAGCTCCAACATGTGGTCCCTCATTTAAAAATAAGTCTGTTTTGTAAGGACTCCGTCGAGTTTGTAGGACTTGCCATTGTGGATGTTTACACAGACCCGCCACATGAGGGCGAAGTTTTTGTTGTTGGAGGTATTAGATTCAGAAAGGGTGTTTGCTATTCAGTAGCCAGTGGATTGTTCCTGATGAGAGAAGGAGGAATAGGACAGATCGTTGTCAGTAACACCTCTTTAACTCCTTTAGCACTCTCAAAAGACTCTCTTATTGCTCGTGGTCGTTTGGCTCAGGAAGAACCCTGTATGCACGTTTTGAATATCTCGCCAGCTGGTAACGATAAAGTTAAGCCCATTTCTGAGGCTGCATTAAATCTCGAAGCTGGATTTCCTGTTGAGCATAAAACCCAATTGTTGAACTTGCTCAATAAGTATCGATCCTGTTTTGCTTTCAACTTATCCGAATTGGGGAATACCAAAACTGGTTACATGACGATAGATCTCCATGACAACGAACCTGTCGTTTACAGGCCCTATCGTTTGTCGATCAGCGAAAAGAAGAAGGTTCGAGAAATGATCTCCGAGTTATTGGAGAATGATATCATACGATCTTCAACGTCACCTTACGCGAGTCCTATCGTAGTGGTTAGGAAAAAGACGGGCGAACTTCGTTTATGTATCGATTACCGTGCCCTTAACAAAAAGACGGTTCGCGAAAATTATCCTATGCCACTAATTGACGATCAGCTAGATGCTTTGTCCGGTAATAAATATTATTCGACCCTAGACCTTGCGTCTGGGTATTACCAAATCCCAATACGCGAGTCAGACAGACATAAAACTGGGTTCGTAACGCCGGATGGTCATTACGAATTCAATCGTATGCCATTTGGCCTTGCTAATGCCCCGGCTACGTTTCAACGGATAATGCATCAGGTCCTTGGGTCATTGCGACATAAAGAAGCCCTGGCTTATTTAGACGATGTGATTATCCCTTCAAATGATATAAATGAAGGAATGTCAAGATTAGAGTCGGTTCTGTGCCTTTTCGCTGATGCTGGCCTTACGTTGAAGCTTCCCAAATGCTTCTTTTTCCGTAGCTCTGTAGAATATTTGGGCTTTGAAATTTCAGCTAATGGCATTCGTCCTGGCGAGAGAAAAGTGGAAGCTGTGAAGCTTTTTCCAACTCCTCAGAGCCAACATAATGTTGGACAGTTCCTTGGGCTGTCTAGCTTCTTCCGTAGATTTGTCCCAAATTTCTCAGTCATTGCGAAACCACTTACACAACTTTTGAAAAAGGACTCTAAGTGGTCATGGGGTACAGAGCAAGAAGCTGCGTTCCGTCGTTTACAGAAAGAGCTAGTACAACGTCCCACTTTAGCTCTATACAATCCGAGGGCGGAAACCCAACTTCATACAGACGCTTGTAAGCTTGGAGTGGCAGGTATATTGTTGCAAAAAGATAAAGACGATGTACTTAGGCCGGTTGCTTACTTTAGTAAGCAAACAACGCCCGAGGAACAAAATTACTCGTCTTACGACTTGGAAACACTTGCCGTGGTTTCCTCCTTACAGAAGTTCCGCGTTTATTTGATAGGTATCCCTTTTAAGATTATAACTGACTGCAACTCTCTTCGTGCAACTTTTCAGAAGAGAGATATGATCCCTCGAGTCGCTAGGTGGTGGGAACAAATGCAGGAGTACAATTTTTCCATTGAGTATAGAGCCGGTCATCGTATGGCTCATGTCGATGCACTCAGTCGGAATCCTATGCGAGAGACTCACGATGTTATGGTCGTTAGTGATTCCGATTGGCTGGCTACAGTCCAAGCCGCAGATAGCGAGATACAAAGAATAGTTGGCATTCTCAAAGATCCTCAATTTGACGACGTAATTGACATAAAATCAAATTATAAGGTGAAGAACGATAGGCTTTACAGGGTAACTAGTAATGGGGATAAATGGGTTGTGCCTAAAGGGGTAAGGTGGCAGATTGTCAAACAAAATCACGACGATATAGGCCACTTTGCACTTGACAAAACTTTGGAACGTATCAAAGCGACATACTGGTTTGCAAAGATGCGTAACTTTGTAAAGAAATATATCGGTTCATGTCTAGAATGCGCTTATTCAAAGGCTTCTGGAGGTAAGAAACCTGGTACTTTACACCCTATACCAAAAGTTGATGTTCCCTTTGATACAATCCATGCCGATCATGTCGGCCCTTTTGTCCGTAGTGCGAGAGGAAATATGTACATCTTGGCTCTGATTGACGCATTTACTCGGTATATATACTTGAAACCCGTAAGGAACACAAAAACCTCTACCTCCATAAAGGTTTTCTGTGAATATTTTGGTTTGTTTGGTGTCCCAAAAAGACTAATAACTGATCGCGGAACCTCATTTACTAGCGAAGCCTTCAAAAGGTTCATGGTCGAGAAAAACATTAAACACGTGTTGAATGCGGTTTCTACCCCAAGGGCCAATGGTCAAATAGAACGCTATAACAGGACACTGGTTGATGCTTTGACTGCGAAGTGTGTTGGCTCCCCTGAAAATAAATGGGATGAGCATTTACCTGACGTTCAGTGGGGCATGAATAATACATTTAACAAGGGCATAAATAGAACACCGTCAGAGGCTCTATTCGGCATAAGACCATCTGGTCCTAGCGACTGTAAAATTGTATCGGAATTGGCAGACGATACAGCCGGTTCTTCTAACATTCCGGACCTATCACAAATTAGAGAGGACATTAACTCTCATGTCAATTCCTATCAAGAGTCGCAAAAGAAGGCCTATGACGCAAAGCATTGTCCACCTCCAAAATATAAAGTAGGTGATCTTGTGAGGGTCGAACGTCAAGTTCCAGCTACAGGAAATAGCAAAAAGCTAGTTCCGAAGTTTCAGGGACCCTATAGAATCACAAAAGTTTATGACTTTGATCGTTATCAAATTGAGGATACACCCATCACACGCAAATCTAATCGACCTTATTCCACAGTTGTCGCAAGTGACAAAATTAAGGCCTGGCTGAATTTTCAAAGACCACATGACGAATCGTCAGATAATGACAGCGAATAGCCTTATGTCCTTATTATTATTTAATTTGTGATTATGTGTTAATCTTTTATTTATTTCAGTTCACCTGAAGGATTACTATACCTGGGCCATGAAATAATGCCCTTAAGTTTCAATTTTTCAGATCAGTAGACCATGAAATAATGTCTACTGAAGTCATCCCTGGCCATGAAATAATGCCAGTTGCTTAAAATAGGCCATGAAATAATGCCTATAAATGTAAATCGAGCTATGAAATAATGCCCGATTTACATTGAGCCATGAAATAATGCTCGCCGTTAATTGTAATGGGCCATGAAATAATGCCCAAAATTGTGATTGTTAACTGTAGTCTGCTATAATGTCATCAATGTATTTTCTTTACAAGAATGCAGTTGTTTACTTATATTATTATATTTTTATGTTGATTTATTCAATAATTAAATTTGGCTAAGTTTGTTTAATATTGTATAATATTATGTACTCACTACACGAGGACGTATACTGTAACTAGGATGGCCGACTGTTATCAATTGTAAATTATATCACATTTTATCAAATTGGGTTTGTTAAATTATGTTCAATTTTAATATTAAAAGTATTATTTTGACTACTATAGTATCGACTGAGTTCGTAGATGGCGCGACTAACCAATCATAGCACATCGGTTGGAATGTAGGTAGAATGGTGGGAGAAAATAACTTTGGTAGTCGTGCCAATCTTTCGAGCTCAGTCGTGTATCAGACGTCGAGCAGTCGACTACAAAATTGAGTGTTGTGCTTGAAGTATACCTAGTGCAGATTGTGAAGTATATTTTATTTTATTTTTGTGTCTTGGAAAATACAAGTGAGTATCTTAATAAATGTCTATTATTTCTTACCCTGTTTTTAGAAGGTATAAACCTGACTAATGATTTAAATTGTATATAAAAACTACCACTGGATACTTTGTATGGGTACATAGCCTACAATATTTATCTAAGAACATATGTATTCATTATAATCAAAATTTTCAATAGATTGAAAACACTACCTTGCCCACTGCCATTTCAGTTTGGCGATCCTGCCGAATCTGCCCAACGATTTTCATTTGTTTATTACCCTGTAAAATCACTCCATCCACTCTTCATCTTAGTCGTATCACTCTTGGCAGAGTGGTCGGGGTTTTTTTTCGGCAGGAATAGCAAATCCTTCATGGATGCCCAGGCTGCCTCACAAAAGAGCCAGTCTGGGCAGTGTCAGACTCCTACTGACTAAAACCACACTCCTGCCTTACATTTCATCCACAGACATTACGACAGTGCCCTTGTTTGATGTTTATAATTTTTTGCTTCTAGGCAACTCCAGAGCACTTATCAGCGATTTAGCAGTACTCGTCACAATTTCAAGATTGAAAGGACATCAGCCCGAAGCGTGCCGTAAAGTGCCGCACCAAACAAATGGACTCCCAACCCCGAAGACAATAACTATCCTATACAAACAACAATATTAAACTATACTATACATATAATAAGTGTCGTGTCTTGTGGTCGTGGTTATCATGGAGGTAGCTCTCCAGAAACCGTCAGGATGCGCCGCGCGACTTCTAGCCACTTTTGCCTGCTTGTAGTCATCCGGGTGTATTCCTTCAACGGGCCGTCAACATCCGACTTTACTTGGTCAGTCCATCGCATCGGTGGTGACCATGAGCACATCCACTACCCACTTTGGATAGATAACGCTACTAATTATATATCTCGTGGTTTGGCGTGCTCAGAGATAGGTAAGTAATTAAAAATTCGCAAAGGTAGCTATGATACTGTAACGTCAGGGCTATGGGACTAAGGCAAGGAAGGAACGGGGTAGTTTGTTTAGCCTATGTCCTATTCCGGAGTGTATCCTTTGCCTGTGCCAAATTTTATCCAGGTCCGTCCAGCCGTTTTGGCGTGATTGAGTAACAAACATCGTAACTATCGCATTTATAATATTAGTAAGATAAAAAAAAAAATAGATAGCTATGAACAATGAAAATACAATACTTCCGAGCTATCACAACTCCCTAGATTTACGTTTTTCTGATGATTATTCCATTCGCAACACCAATCTCGTTTTTTCAATAATGGCTCCTGTAATAAATCTGGGTTCTTTATTTTTCGGCAAAATAACATTTTAAACCAAATGAACAAATTGATATGTGTTGTGTCACCGCACCAGAGTGCTCCGCTAAAGTTTTAACTCCACAAAGAGGCGGGAGAGGAGAGGAGAGGCAATTTTTTTAATCATCGGCAGTCTCAATGGGCCTCATCAAATTAACGTTATTGGAGTAGCATTTAAAATATTTTATACATTTACCTACCCATGTTTTTTTTTTAAGATAGGAAAAATCATCCAATGACGAATCCTGCCCATTGGCGGAACGAGAAGCAGTGTCAGACTCTTACTCACTAAACAACCTACCCCGTTCCTTCTTTGCCCTTCGCACTGGTGCCAAGCCTTCCTTTCAGAAAGAGACCCAGGGCCCCAATAGCCTTCAACCCTTTTACAGAGTCCCTACGGTTGCTGACAGCTCCTTGAGGCTCGCGGGAACGGGGTGAGGTGTTTAGTCAGTAAGAGTCTGACACTGTTTCCTGCTCCGCCCAAGAGCGGGATTCGTCATTGGATGATTTTTGTCCACCATAAAAAAACCATAGCAAACGTTTTCTGATTATTAATTACAATTTATTCACAAGTCCCTTAAAATTAGTTACCGATCATTAATTTTGAACGAATTGAAAATCTGCAAAAGATAAATAAGTATCAAAAAGATTTTTTATTTTAATATAGCTATTGTACTGTACCTACGATCTTTTAAACTTTGAGGGTTAGGCTTTGCAAACTGTTAACAACTGTTATTGGCATTTATTTTCTTAAACCCTTAGTTTTTTCACAAAGCTGAAGTTCGCAGAATTCTCATTGAATTATCTACAGAGTACCTACACATACGATTCTCATTTCTAGGATAGGACAAACTTGAAATTGGGCACAAATTGGAAAGGTCGTTATCTATATCTAAACTAGCTTTTGCCTGCGGCTTCGCCCGCGTGATATTGGGGTTGGGGTCTCCGGAATAAAAAGTAGCCTATGTCCTATTCCGGAGTGTGTCCTATGCCTGTGCCAAATTTCAACCAGATCGTCCAGCCGTTTTGGCGTGATTGAGTAACAAACATCCAAACATCGTAACATTCGCATTTATAATATTAGTAAGATTAGTAAGATATAAAAGGAGAAACTGACTGGCTGACATATCAACGCACAGCCGAAACTACTGGGACCTAATGGCGTGAAATTTTGCACAAGGCTTCCTTTTATGACGTAGGCGAACACTAAGAAAGGGTTTTTCAAAATTCAGCTTCTAAAGCGATGTAATGGGGGTCTAAAAATTTTATGGAGAACCCTACTTTCATGCGTGCGAAGCCGCTGGCAGAAGGCTAGATAGTTATGGTTTTCAAAACTTCTTTTAAACGACTATTTGGTGAGAGTCAAGGTTTGTGTGAAAAAATCTTGTTTCTTTGGTTAATAAACTTACCAAGCTTACAGCTTCCACGTAGGTACCGGAAGACGCAGTTTCGGAAGCCCTCCTACAAAGTGGACCGACGACCTGGCAAGGGTTGCGGGTATCCGATGGACCGTTCATTATGGCGAAAATTGGGGGAGGTCTATGTCCAGCAGTGGACATCTATCGGCTGACATGATGAAGTTTACAAGAGTACCTTCATAATTATGAGAGTTTTAAAGATAAAAGAGTATAATGAAGAAATCTTAACGTGCGATTCAACTACATGAATTGAAAAAAAAAAATCATACTGAATGGAGTGAATTATAGATAAAGGCTATTTAAATTTTTGCCTAAAACAGCCAACAAATGGGTTTAAAGGGTTTTTTTTTTAAATTATAATCACTTGATTCACTGAAAAAGCCATTAATTGGTTTATAAAGAAACTCAAAAACAAAAAAAAAATACGTTTATCAGGGATTAACTAGTAAGGGTGTAAAATCAATATATAATCAGGATGGCCTATTTACTCTTATCCAAAACGATTATGATAAACCTTTCGCTAAGATCTTTCCGAAATACCCTATTCAAAGATAAGAAGCAAAATTAGCTTCCAGGGAAACATTTTGATCGACAAAATTTTTTCAAAGTTAAAAGAACCTGAAGATTAAATGATAGAAGTTTGTCTAAGACTGTTTATACAGAAGTAAATCTGATTCAAAAGAGTGTCCATGGAGTTTCTTGCACGTTCTTTTCCTTAGAGATCTACACCTTGGAACGTGCAAATCAGCTTAAATTTTTACATTTCAAAAGTGCCTGTAAATTAGCTATTTCAAATAAATGATTTTGAGTTTGAGCTTGAGTAAAAGCTCTTATGGGCCATTCAAAAAGCAACGCATAAGCTTGTTTTTTCAGTAATTTATTTTTTAAAATAAAGTACAGAAAAAGTAAAGCTGGGTACTATACTATCTAAGTACATAATATGGAATGCAATAAAGTATTGATTTATTACACCCAATACCTACTATTGGGTGTAATTTATCTATCATATTGTATGTATTTAGAAATCTTTAAGTATGTTTATCAGTCGTTTAGTACTCATAACACAAGCTTAGCTTGAGAATAGACAGCGTTTTGTGATAATGGTCAAAAAAATAAATAATTATCAAATCAACTAAACGTACGTACAAGTGGAGTGGGAACTAGACAAAGATCAAGTCTCTCATCTGGTAGGTTCATATATGAAATCAAAACATTCATTCCTCGTACCTATATATATATATATATAAGTATATATCTGCTATTGTACGGATCATTTGGGCCCATTCATTTATTACATGAGACGACGAGTAGGGAGAGGGTATCGGCCATGTCTTATTTTTTCTTACATGGAGTTGAGAGGCCTTTTTCTTATGTCCAGGCCACACTAACGAAAAATACCTAGAATTATCGCGATAATCGACGTTAACGTTAGCTGTGGCTACGACGTAACGCGATAATTTGACAACGGCATTAACATTGCCGTTTGGCGTTAGGCGATAACTCTAGCAATTTTCGAGTGTAGCCATAATAAAAAGACAAACTAAAAAGATTATAGATGTACGAACGCCGGCGTTTGCTTGGTGCTCAAGAATTTAAGGCGTCAAAATGATCGTGATTAATATCGCACTTATGGACAATGCCGTTAGGTGTTAGTGTGGCCCCCGCATTAGCTTGTGGATGGCAAAACTAATTAAATTCCTTGCCTGGCCCAGTATTCGGCCACGGCGATGCTGTCCACCTATGCTGCCATTAGGTCTCTTTTTCATATTGGTTGTCACATTGGTTGGGCACATGATGCAGGATGGAAGGTGGGACATGTTATGCGGAAAGACGAACAAACACTGAAGATCAGAACCGTTCGGTGATACGCTTTGTTAGTTCATAAGTAAGATTACAAAAATACGCAAAGCAAAGAATTAACAAGTTTTCAATGAAAACACTTTCTTCATAGCAAGCTTTTATAACACGGTATATACCTACATATTTAAAACTTGTGACAAGTGACCGTGTTTAGACACGGTGGGCGTGTGTCATTTATTACAGAGTTCCTATGTCCACCTTTCGGTTCCATCATCAGTTGAACTCCACAACATAATAATTTAGCGTTGTCATGAACCACGAAGTGGATCAATAGTACATTTTTATCTTAGGGGTGAAAGTATTAGGTTAAGTTATTTAGTACCGACAAATTGTTTGGCGACCGAGCAGAGTGAGGTCGCTAATAGTTCGAGGGACTAAATAACTCTTTAACCCCGAGGTAAACACTGTGCTTTTCATTATGAATACGAGGAAAATAAGATTGAATTTGCAAGACTTGATCACAAACATCGGGACATGTGAAACTAAGTAAGAGCTTGTAAAAATGAGTGGGTAGCCGTTCGACTGCCGATGATTGTGTATTCCCATGGTAACGTACTCACGCCACGAACGTTTGACGTACTTATCGTAAATAAAACTGTTACTTTTAAAAATAAACATCAAAACCAACCGAACGTAAGTACATTCATTTTTCTTCTTGATTCTAAAAAGGATGGAAAGGGGTCGATCTATTCTTGTTTTTATCTTCTTTGGGGGATTTTTTCACCCCTCTTCCCCAGAGAGGAGACACATATGTTTTAAATACAATATTTGTTTGTCTCTTTACAGGTAATTACCCGACTGCGCCCTTTGTAGAAAAATATTTAATGTAGAAAAATGTTTAATAAACATGCGATCGAAGTTGTATGCCAAGTGCTAGTTATATGATAATCAATAAAAATTATATTATATGATAATCAATAAAAACACAGACACATATTTGAAACATTAAAGTCCATTATATTTTCAAGATTTTTTTATAAATATTTTTGTTATACATGAAAATGAAAAAATGTGTTTCCTTAAAAAAATCTTAGGTTTAATGGAACATCAGTCTATTTTTTTGCCGTATCAACATAAAATGGTTAATTCAAGCAGCTTACTTGATTGGTCACGTTCTCACTCGCGTTCCATCACTTTTTTAAAATCCATGCTACAAATAGGTGCATGCCAGTGGTACGAACATGTGAAGGACTCCCCTCTACCACAGATTACTAAATAGTTACTACGTAACCTCTACGAATATAAATACGAGATATATGTAAGTATAGCCGTCGGATCTTGGTGAGTCTGAAGACGGCTCTGGGAATTTTAGCGCTTGAAAACTCGTAAAAAAATAAATGGTTTAAACAAATATATGCAATTTGCAGTTGTTATTGTTGTTAATGAATTATTTATACACACTGTGTCTACATTTCTCATACAACGCTCCTGTGGTCTGCTGGAAGAAATTTCGTTAGAAATAAGCAGCACCTTTGTACTCTTCTATCTGTATTTGTTATTTTCTTTTTGTGTTTGTGTGTATATAAATAAATAAACATAATATACTTTTATCCCAGTAATCGTTCGTTGTGTTGAAATAATCTATTTCCACACAAGGAAGCCGGTAGTAGAGCTAAGATAATATGAATATATCGATATAATTTAACAACAGCTGTTGGCAGGCTCATATGTTATCCGTGAATTTCCGGGAACAAAGTAATAATGCGGAAAATTCCATCGTGGATAATGCACATTTCTATTGTAATATGTTTCGAGCGTATGCTTAAATCGATTACATTCATACTATCTTCTGCACAGCTGAGTAACACAATAAGGTTTTCATATGAAAATGTGCTGTGGGAAAACTCGGTGATACAAAGTATCTGTGAAATATTTTGCTGATTTTATAGGGTTCCGTATTCAAATGGTAATAACGAGATCCTCTTACTAAGACTTCGCTGTCCGTCGATCTGTTTATCACCAGCCCCTCTAGCCAGGTTACAATCGTATTCCCTTGTTCGGACGTCGTCTCAACAAAGGGATTGGGAGCGTGGCTATATACAAGCGCTAACTCTAAACGAAAAGATTATAACTTGGCTAGGGGGCAGGCTGTATCTAGACATAACTATAAAGACCGCGATAGCTAGATAGTTAAAATTTTTACAAATTATGTATTTCTGTTGCCGCTATAACAACTAAATACTAATAAGATTGCGTCACTGCTTGCCATCAGGTAAGCAGTCAAGCACTATCTTATATAAATAAAAAAAAAAAACAAATTGAAATAAATATTTAAGGGAGGTTTATGGAAGCCTCTGCTTTTTTTTGTTGTATGGACAAAAAACGTGATTTTTTATGCCCTTTCTTACTACAGATAGTACGGAACATTTCGTGCGCGAATCTGACTCGCACTTCGCCGGTTTTTATTCTGTTAACAAGTCGTCTACACGCCAGCTGATTCTGAGTAAGCCTAATCACGTGATGAAAATCTCTGATTGTAAGAGAACACAGATTTTAATGAATTGTAAATTGGAATAGGATTTGGGTCGGCAAGCTGACCCTTTCTGGGATGACCCGGACCCATTTCCGATTGCGGTAACAATGTCATTGTCAGAACGAGTGTCAAAGGCCGGAATTTTGCGAAATTCACGTTGTTCTTGACCTAGAGGTAGAAGTGATTTTTTATTTGATTCGTCATTGAATTTTTTAGTTTTTTTCTTCGTCTTAATATCAAGAAATTCTTAGACTGTACCTTAAAACAAAGTTATCCTTTTTGTGGACTATAACCTTGAAACAGAGCTAGTATAGGTATCCTTTTTATTAGATGAGCAGTCTTTATATACATTTTCCCGAAAAAGAGAAAGCATCTGAATTTTTCCGACTTAACTCATCGTGTTCCTTTAGTTTCTTTGAGCGTTACAGGACCACAAGCATCGCCCGCTCCTAAAACGTTTCACTAATGGGTCGTCTCTTTGCGGCTCTTGCGGCTGAGGCATAAGAAGACAGTTATGGTGTCATACGAGTCTGTACAAGTCTGAATGCGTGATATGATATCCAAAATGTCCAAAATATCGGGCGAGGCCACGATCAGTGTAGGGTTCCGTAGTTTCCCGTATGTCACAAATTTCTCACAATGTAACAGATCCTTTAAACTACAACTGAACTGCGGGAAATTGGGTTATGTACGTTGAGTTTTCGGTTGAAATATTGGCCTATGTGGATCGATTTTATATATTTTTTTTTATTTGAAAAAATATACGTTCAGGATAGTAAAATATGTAAATTAAGTTTAAAAAAAGGCTTGCATGTATGGTGAAATTACAAACTTGGTTCAGAAATTATTTTGTAATTTTCTTTTCATCCCATCAAGTTCAAAATAGTTTTCCTAGAAAGTTATTATAAAGGATTTAATCTCTTTTAACCGACTTCAAAAAAAGGAGGAGGTTCTCAATTCGGTTGTATTTTTTTTTTATTTATTTTTTTATGTTTGTTACCTCAGAACTCCGTCGTTTATGAATGGATTTGCAAAATTTTTTTTGTACTTGAAAGGATATGCTTCCAGATTGGTCCCATCATCCCATCATCAAAATCGAGTTTTGATGATGGGATCCATGAGAAATCGAGGGAACTCTTCAAATATTATAGGCAACTATATAGTTTTTTTTTTATATTTTCATCGATAACTCAAGCATTTACAGTCAAAAAGTAACATTTGATGAGGTGGAACTGGTGAAGAAGATCAGAAAATGGCTAACGAAATTTGACACTCGCATAGATATCACAATCAAGGTAGTTAAGCAACTATGAAAATGCACTATAAACCAATGATCTTAAATAATTATGTTGAAAATGTTGTCATCGAACTGATCTGATGATGATGATGGAGCTGAAAAGTAGGCACTGGAACTGCGTAGCTAATTAATATATCCTAGCCGTGTTTGGGCTTGTTAGAATTGTCATAACATGCACTTTGGCTGTAAGGTACTATTGAACTAATGTGATCATGAAGCTGGAAGGTGGAAGCTCGGCACTGGAACTGCGTAACTAATTAATATATCCTAGCCGTGTTTGGGCTTGTTAGAATTGTCATAAGATGCACTTTGGCGGTAAGGTACTATTGAACTGATGTGATGATGAAGCTGGAAGGTGGAAGGTCGGCATGGGAACTTCAAAATAAAATAATGTACCCTAGCATTGTTTGAACTTATTAGAGCTGTCATGGGCAATGCTGTCAAGGGCAATGGAAAGGGCTATGCTCGAAGTTTCCTTGCGTGTTCGAATCAGAAATGAAGAAATGCGCAGGAGAACCAGGGTCACCGACATATCCCGAAGAATTGCCAAGCTTAAGTGGCAGTGGGCAGGGCACATTGCTCGTAGAACAGATGGCCGATGGGGCCGAAAGGTTCTAGAGTGGCGACCGCGCACCAAAAGACGCAGCTTTGGAAGGCCTCCCACAAGGGGACGGACGACCTGGTGAGAATCACGGGAACGCGATGGATGCGAGTCGCACAGAATCGGTCGTTGTAGCGACGCTTGGGGGAGGTCTATGTCCAACAGTGGACGTTTTCTGGCTGAAATGATGATGATTATGAGAGCTATCATAAGATGTACTCATGAGATGAATCGTAAGTATTTCATGCATCATATCATCTCTCCACGAGATCAAAACGATCACACTGTAACAATGTACCTATAATATGTATTCCTACTTATATGACATTGGTAACTTTTCCAAAAAAAAAGGTAGAAACGATATTGACTTCGTTGCCATAACACATTATAATAAAAAACACTAAACGGCTACAAATAAAAAAAACTTTTTACAAAAAAAAACCGCCTTCAATATATAGTTAGTTTTTCAAGGGATTGTTGAATTCCTTGTCTTGGCTGGCACCGACTCCAAAAAGAAGTGATAAATTTTGAATATTTGCAAAATATTAATGTCAAATAAGTTCACCTATAAATTAAGTTTCTTTACAGCAATTCAAATGAAAATATTTGCTTCTGCCAAATCCCTGAGACGGTTGCGTAACTTTCTGCCAATTGCCACTAAAATTGCACTTGCTCAGTCCCTATTACTCCCCATCCTTGATTACGCTGATGTCAGTTATCTCGATCTCACTGAGGCACAATTTGATAAACTTAAGCGTCTTCAAAATGTTTGCATACGATCCATATTTGGCTTGCGCAAGTATGATCACATATCCGATTTTCGTATGAAACTCAAGTGGCTTCCAATACGTCTTCGCCGGAACGTACACATCTTGTCTCTGCTCTACAGTGTTCTGTTCAGTCCTAAAACTCCCGCTTATCTTAAAGAACGTTTCAAGTTCCTTCATGACACACATTCAAGACATCTCAGGTCATCAGAAAACTTAAGGCTAGAGATGCCAAGCCACTCCACTAATTATTACGACAAGTCGTTTACAATTCAAGCGGTGCGGCTGTGGAATGCTTTGCCCGTGTCGGTAAGGCAAGCACAAACATTACCAATTTTTAAAAATATGGTTAATGATCACTACCTGTCATCTTAAACATTAGGTGCACTGTTTTTTGACTTCATATATTCTATATATACTATATATTGTTTGTATTATATGTATTTTATTAGTTATGTATATATTATATTATATGTATTGTATATATGTAAATAGTACGCCATGAACCTACGTATCTTTCTTTCCTTCTTTGTAAAATCCATCCAAAGGTTGTCTTTAAAAATCGCTTTTAGCGATAAGACCACCCATTGTGACACTCTTTTAATTTTAAGTTCCTATTGTTAATTTTATTTCTGGTGTGCAATAAAGAATATATCTATCTATCTATCAAATTTTTATTTTCAACTTTTTAGTGTAGGAACTTTTATCGTTTGGCTTTTTTTGAAGGCGGTTTTTTTTATACAGAAAAACAATTGATATTTTTAATTCTTTTATTATTAAAAGGAATGATTTTTAAATGAAGAATATCTAAAAAAAAAGAAAAATCGTTCTAGTCTAACTAAAACGATTTCGTGGTATCAAAGTGATCTCAAACTTTTTTGATGTGTGCGTATGAATATGATTATTACATAACTAATTAAAGACTTCTCTCTGACTGACCTGAAAAATCATTCGGCTATTTATAGACACTATAAGAGACACTCTTTTCGAGGTATCCAATGTCCTTTGTTTCTTTTTATTCATTTCCTGACTCCTAAAAGACAGCTGTCAGTTTCCCTTGCCCAATGGTGCCAAGCGACAATGGCTTATAAAGCTGCGTTCAGACTACGCTATAATATAATGGCATTAAGTATATAGCTCATAGCATAACAATGTGTGAAAAATGATGTACTGGGTCCTGGACTATAGCATATCGTTAAATAGCGAAGTCCGAAAGCAGCTTAAATCAAGTCTAATATAACCTTAATTAAATAATAATGTTCGGACAGCGGCTGGATACCGGTAACTTGTGATCACTCAAAACTTTGCAACAAGTTCAAAACTGAAATTATACACCGTGTTTGGTAAAATTAGGGGAAGGTACAAAGTACACGTGGATCGCTTCTTCAAACTGAATGAATTAAGGAAGCCACAAATTATATAAATAGCTAAATGCCTTCTTAATATTCCGTGTAATCCAAGAGTTGGGTTCTACGTTAAATAGATTGTTAAGTATTTAACATATTTGAAGTTCTCTGAAGTTCTATTTGTTAAGGTTATAACGCCAAATTGTTAAGAGAAGAGGCTAAAGCAGTAGTGGGAAACTAAATCACTTTGGCCGTCTAAATCACTATTGACGATGACTCAGGTTTTTATTATTTTAATTTTCCTTATATTCGTAATGAAAAGCACAAAGTTTACCTCGGGTTATTTAGTCCCTCGAACTATTGGCGACCTTGCTGCGCTCAGACGCCAACTCCTTCTCGGGTCTAAATAATTTACTTTCATCCCTAGGGTAACCATATACTATTATAATTAGCATACATATAAATAATATGTGTCAAATAAAATATCCTTCTTTCTTTCTATATACGTATTTTATTAATGTAAGTTACCTATTGATATTACATTATAATTAAAATAAATGTGTTATTTATTTATTGTGCACACTTACCACAGTGATATCTTTTTAATCCGAAGGTTGACTGGTTGAGAATGTCATGTAGCACTACTGTACTGCCGTGCTATTCTGTAAGAAAATAGCCACCAGCGGTTTTATTAACAGCTACGGTACTTCATGACATCTCTGAATGACTGCTGTCGGTCCCCACCAGGTGTGATCCCTGATTGACTGGAAAGCCTAGCGAGAAACGACCAGCGATGAGAGAGCCAACTTTGGTCGTGCGTGTAGGTGCTACCTTTCTTTTAGTTGTGGAGATCGCATTTATACTCCGAGCCAGAAATATTCTAGAGCAATATTTTTCAAGGTACGAGCACGTTTCACTATAAACAACAACGCAATCGCTTTGTTGGGTCAAAAATTAATGGCGTAATTTTTTAGAAGCTGACGACTTTCACAAATTCGAATTCTGACTATAAGACGAAATGTAGGTATATTCCTTTTTTAACTAATAACAATATTAATACGAACTTTAGTCGAATATTTTAGAGCTGTATTCTTCAAATTGTCTTTAAAGCAAGTAAGTAGGAAATTGGAAAATTTTGGAGGTACTTTTCAACTTCCGCTTAACGCAGATACGCCCCGACCACTTATATTTAAAAAAGAAAACAATGATAACATGAGCATTTTTACAGGGTTCTGGTAAGTTTTAAACTTACCAATAACAAAGGCCTTACTACGAACTCTTAACGCGATTCATTCCTCTCTCTCGTTCGCACGACAGAACTTTAATACACCATGAAAAGGCCCCGGGGCAACTAAGGGATCGCGACTATGTGCTTGTTCGCAAAAGTTTGCCACTTTTCATGCCACGTATATTGCGTACCAAATGAGAATAGGATCAATTGCCATGTTCAAGTGCCAAGAATTACCTATTAGGGTGAACAAAACAAGAAATTTTTAAAATTTGTTAGTTAACTGTATTTCCGAACTGAGAATGAAAATAGTTTGATCTGAATCCAGTTCTTTAATTTAATGTGTGCGGGTGCAGGGCGAGTCCGTGGTGCACATTTCGTTCACCAGCTCCGCTCTGTCACCGCGTGTAATTTACTGGCGCGTCATGGAGGGGGTGGAGACATGCATGCTAGGGTGGAGAGTAATGCTAGTGAAGGAGGAGGCCGACCGCGTTAGGCAAAGGCAACGACGCACTCGCCGTAGCCGTCGCCGCCGCGACTGGCTTGCGGACGGTGAGCAATGGGTAGCTCGCCGTCCGGTCGTTTGTCGAAGCCTCCTGGAACCGAAGGTTGGTGCGAAAGCGTTATACCGGGGCTCTGGGAAAAAGGCAAGGGAGGAACGGGGTAGGTTCTTTAGTCAGTAAGAGTCTGATACTGTTTCACGCTTTGCCCAAGAGCGGGATTCCTCATTGGATGATTTTTACCTACCATAAAAAAAAATCTTCAATTTAATAGTCATCTCTGAGTATCTACTTTTTTTTTTACCAAAATTTCATCAGACAGTACGACGTGACGTCACAACATGGCAATCAATCCTATTCTCGTATATCATGAATTGTAAATCAAAAGAAGTTACTTAATGATTTTTTAGACTAACAAAATGCTAATATTAGTCCTCGTTTACTAGAAAAAGTAATTTATTACCAACGATCTTCTTAAGAAACGTTTTCCAATTTTTATGTACATTATAATCATAAGGCGCTATTAGGCCCTTAATTTGAGTGCTTAAAATTAGTTGCCGATCATTAACTTTGAACGAATTGTAAATCTGCAAAAGTCGAATAAGTAGCAAAAAGATTTTCTAAGTATTTTATTTTACTCAATTTAATTTTGTATAATATTAAATATTTTTTGTTGTTGTTGTTTTGTGTTGTTGTTTTTTTGTATTGTTGTTGTTTTTATTGTCAACATTTATTATCCTCTACAAAATTTCGTGCTTTTTATCAGGCTCAATATCTTAATTATATTCCATCTGCGAACGTTTTGAAAATAACTGTCCATATTTGAATTGTTACGTCTCAAGACCAATTAAACCTAAGTTCTGAGTGTAAATAACTCCACTCAAAATGTATCAAACTTTGTCAAAGTTACACTGATTGTCTTTTCTGACAAGTTACAACGAAAATTTCGATGTTTTCCATGTACCTACCTACTACGCAGTTAGCACAGGTTTTTCGTAGCCAACATAATTTAAAACATCAACAGTATCAATGTATGAATCACATCCAAAAGTGCAGACCTGTGAATTTTTTTTGCGAATTGTCTACCTATTTAATAACGTTTAACATTTTCATCGTGAGGAAACCGGCGGCATGTCCTAGAAACAAAAATTCGAAGAGATGTGACATCCACCAATTCGCACTGGGCCTGCGTGGTGGATTATGGCCACTTCCCTCTCCTAGTGAGGAGGCTAGTATCCTAGCAGTCGGAACATTAATAAGGTTGATGATATGATATCATTGGATATGAAAATATATTGTCGAGCGCAGGCATTTTAACTGGTTATTTTAATTTTTTATAGATTTCTAGTAAACAAAGAATTTGCAAAACTTATTAACCTTTCGAATACCATAATAAGATACATAATAGGAAGGCAAAAGCTTGGGCTCAAGAGTTTATTAAGTTTACCAAATTCTTTGTCTATTAGAAACCTATATACTATTCACAGAAGAGTAGAACTATGTACACATTTTCCTAAAAAAATCACATTAAATTTCAAATAATCTTTTCATACAGTCATCTACACTAATATAATAAAGAGGTAAAGTTTGTTTTTTTGTTAGTTTGTTTTTTTGTTTGTAGGGGGTAATCTCTGGAACTACTGGTCCGATTGGAAAAATTTTAGCAACAACAGAAAGCTGCTTTACTCCTGAGTGACATAGGCTATATTTTATGTACGCGGGCGAAGCCGCTGACAAAAGCTAGTTTAAAATATAAGTGTACCATGATCTTTGACATAAAAAAGATCGGACCTATTTGTTCGTCGCGGGTATAAAAGAACATGGTATTGAGTGGAACTGCAGTCTCAAGAGGGCTAAGTTACTCCGTGAAGTCAAAGAGTACACACTCCGGACTCGCACAGCGGTTATATGCAAACACTTATGTGCACTGTGCAGTTCCCGCTAACTTTTTTCATTTCATTTTATATGTAGTTGAACCCGCTCTACTCCTTAACTTAAAACCTCTTTTGTCGTATCTGAAATAGAAACTAGAGATGAGTTGTTCCAGTTAGGTACTTTAAAAGTAGGTTGAACATGTTTTGAGGCAAAAATGATTGACATATTGTAGGTACATTATTCTTTTAAGAGATGGAATGCCACTCTTCGTCATCGTAACATACTTGTTGAGCTAGTA
Source organism: Mythimna loreyi (assembly GCA_029852875.1). Lineage (NCBI taxonomy): Eukaryota > Metazoa > Arthropoda > Insecta > Lepidoptera > Noctuidae > Mythimna > Mythimna loreyi. The sequence continues at coordinate 11,620,462 of CM056786.1, forward strand.
GGTATATTCTCACTAGGTTAAAGGGTTATCTAAGATATCTTACTAGATAAAGGGATCCGGGTTAACTTTACCTAGGGAGGTAAATGAAGTAAAGTGTTAAACCCGCGATTCCCGCGGGGACGTCGGTGTTCGATTAACGAAAAAGTTTGCTTGTTTTCGATATTTACAGGCTTCTTTATGAAAAACTTCTTATTTATTGGATAAATACTCTATAAAAAACCGCTCAATATTTTATAATCTATGTGAACGCCTCGGTATGCTTGGTATTTAACCGAATGGTGAGAAATTACGCGTCAACAATGGCGTTCGCTCGGGTATCGAGGAGTAAGAATATAAAGATATGTTTGTAGGTTTACATTTAAATCGCCGCGTAGGAAGTAAAACCACAAAATCGTGCGTTATCACCTAATCCTTCGATTTAGATGAAACTTTGTATGTACTTATGTGTGAGTGAGTCAGAAAATAGAATAGTTCTAGGTACTTAGGTACCGAGTTCATTCTCGGTATGAACCAAGTCCACCTGGCGCTGCAATCTTGTTCTCAATTTTCTTCTGCTGAGAAAAGCAAACTTTTAACCAGCAAAACGTTTGTCCTGGCTAAATAGTTATAATTTAAAACCCCATCAAGTTCAAGCCTTTCAGATCACTCATTCAATATTCATTAGTTTCTCGTACATTTTCATAAAATTCAAGTTATTACATAAGCAAAAGATAGTGGCCAGGCACAACTTTATAGACCTAGATCGTTTATTTAACCTTCCGATCAAATAAAACCCTTTTTCGATATTAAATATTTGGACGGCCAATTCAATCAGAGCTCATTGATAGTTTACCAAATGTTATTTTTCTTAAATCTTGTTTTTTCCCTATTTTTTTCAGCACGTGTATCGGCGCGATACTTCGACAAAAAAATAAGTTAGTCGTAATTTGTTATCAATAGGTCTTTATTTATTATTTTTATGATTAGTCTTTGTTTTTACAAGCTTTATATTAGTTTTATCTGTCCAGATTTTTGTGATCAATACTTGTAAATTAAACGTTTGAGCCCCAAGCGAACGTCGGCGGCGTCTGCACACCTAATTTTCTTTAATTGTGTATGTTTTTAATTACCAAAATCGAAAGGTTAAATTTGATCCACTTCCCGGTTACCTATTGAGCTGAAATTTTGACACATATGTAAATCGCGTGACAATGCAATATTATGGTGACATGGAGCTGATCTGATGATGGAGCTGGAAGGTGGCTATAGGAACTCGGTAATTAAACGACACCACCCATCCAGTTTGGGCTCGTGTCATTCGTCATGACGAGTATTTTGGTGCTAAATGGTAACCAGGGTTTAATGATGGAACTGGAAGATGGCCATAGAAACTGGGTAATACAGTAAGGAAACCTTAACTTGTTAGTACTTTTCGGAAAGCTCTTGATGAGATTTAATTATAAAAGTATATAATATTATATAGAGCTTATAGCTCTATAAGTTTTTATAAGCTTGTTATGAAAAAAATATTTTCATTGAAAACTTATAGGCCTCAGTAGCCTGAAAATAAATAATTTTATTTTGAAATTATTATTATGACACGTGAAAAGGAGGCCCTGAAACGAAGGAACATTGTCGCGGATTTTATTCAATAAAAGCCTTACACGTTTTCTTGCTCCACCCTGGAGTGGGAGGAATTATTTAGATGATTCTTAACATAAAAAAAAGCTAAAATTATGGGTGATTTTTCTGAAGCTATTCGAGTGTTTTGATTTCTGCAGCCTGTGATGGATATACATATATATCCATATATATATTTTCGTCTGTCTGTTCCTTCACAGCGCGTAATCCTATTAATCGGATTTGGAAGGGTAAGGTGGATTTGTATGAATACGAGTAGGTACCTCGCGTAACGTATTATGTTTCATTACATTAATATTCTCATATGACAATTTTTTTTATGGTAGGAAAAAATCATCTAATGACATTTGTCATTAGAGTAAGTATATTCTATAAAAGTTTGGAAAAAAGTCTGAACATAAAATACAAATATTTTTATTCATTCAAAACAGGCCAGATAGGTAAAGATGTTCTAATTTATTAGTGACCGTTATCTAGCAGTCTTCAGAATATAAATAATGAAAATTTGTTTCAAACACGCTAATTATAATAAATTAGCAAACATGCAAGTAAATAATTAAAAAGAAAGTAATATCCACGTAATTTCTTAATTTTCTTTGATAAAATGTTATAAAGCTTTGTTTTGTCTAGGAATAATAAATATTTGTTTAGTAAAAAAATAATTAGTAAGTAACTAATTTATAATTAAAGATGGACTTGTTTATGCCATCTTCGTAAGTCTCCAAATTTTTTAAATGGTATAATTTAATAGCTACTGTCATCGGCAATCCAAATAAATAAAATAGTTTGATGCTTTAACGCATTTTGGTATATTCTAAATATAAAACAACAGAAGCCCAAGGCCACTTCCTTGAGGAACGCCTCACTTTATTTCTCTTAATGATGACATATGAGTAACTTTAGAACAAACTCAACTTTAAGTAATGTCTTGCTTTCGTCCAGTGACACATGATTTCACTAGGTTTCTAACTTCTTCCTGCCTTTGTCCCATGCTACTTGGGGTCAGCGCGACAAATTTTTTTCTTCCACTCTATCCTGTCTGCGAACTTCCTTTTCTTTCATATTCTCCTCGCGGTATTTATTTTCTTTCATGAATTGATAATTTAAAAATGCTATAACAGACACAGATACAGACACAGATATGTCGGTCTCTTAAATATAAATTTTGAATAATCATTTACGAAAGAAAAATGACTATAGGTACATAATTAATTTTAGGATGAATTTTATAAGAAAATAACTATACATAATTAATTTTAGAATAAATTGAGGCTATTAAGTAATTTTTAAGTGTCATACTGATTTTTTGGGGTCATTTTACTTTTACTATTTGGCCATCACGATTTTTTACAGATTCAAAAGCGTATTTTGAAAAATAACACCTAACTTTTGTCTCTGCAGTATTAATTGCATGATTCTATAAATGCAAATGATAACCAATTTGTGAGTTAACACAAACCTACCTGATTAGGAAGAAATTATGCTTAATTTAGCAATATTATCAAAGCATTGGTGAAAAAGCAAATTAAAAGAAATTTTTGTTTACAAATCTAAATAGTTCATAGAATATATTAAGTTTAAAAAAATGCTGGTAATTGCTTTATGTTTTGCTTTATCTTTGCATTATATTTTAAGAACATTTTGTTTGTGTATTCTAGACCGAAATCGGAGTCAAATAGATAATATATATTAATAAAATTCCATATCCAAGTGTTTTGAGTGATTGAACTAGGGTTTGGAAAATTTCGACAATTTCAAAGTCACGAAACAGTCTGCAATCAAGGTCCCGGGAATTCCCGGGACTTCATGACTTTTTTTTAAAGAGTTGTAAACCAAAAGGTTGAAGAATTTTAATTGAGTTTTCTAGTGAATTATATTATATTTAACTTAGTAAAAATCAACATTTATTAAACATAATCTTAATATTTTAGCCTTAATTTAAGTCTTAATAATTGCTTTGTTTATTTTTTTTTGTCACACACAAATTTACTTTTAAGCAGTTAAATATTATAGTCATGAAAATAACTTAGTTAAAAATCGTACTAATAATTATTAACTTTATTAGTATCTAGTAGGTACTTCTATTATCTAATCATTGGTCCTAAACAAAACATTGTTTTACTTCTTGTAATCAGGGATGCTTTTCATAATCAAACAACATTCTAAATATAAATAATAAAACAGACTTATAAATTAAAGTTTTAAATAATTATTATCTAACTCATTAATAAGACTTCTTCCCTGATTTAATAAATTGGCTTAAAAAAATATGAGCGTCAATTACTTTGTTTTTGTTCTTGTCTCGTCTCGAGTCGCGAACCATAAGTCCCGGAACTCGAGACCAATAAATTTATTTTAAGTTACGGGATTTTGAAACTCGAGACGTCCTGGAACCCAAACCCCACATTGAAAATTACAATGATAATTCGTAATATTACATTCAAGATTGCAAAATTATTTTAATTTATTAAAATTATACAATTTTCCACAAACGTTCATAAGACTCTCGAATTGATATAAGTATTTCTCTTTGCTATATCTAATTATTCGAGTACCTTATTAATTATTATGAAAGGTTGAATATGATAAATAAATGATTTTAATATTCTGGATTTCGATATCATTAATTTTCAAATGTTTTAGATTCTAAAATTCTATAAAGTTTAATGTATAGTTTTAGTGATATTTTTCACTCTTTTAACTAATTTTGTTTTATGAATTCGACAAAAATGTATCTCAAGTGTCTACAGAAGTGGTTACTGTGTCAAATTTGGCGCAATCACAGTTAAATAGAGCAGAGAATTTCACTGTAATATTAATTACCTCGGCAGACGGGCAGAGCTTTGTGAAAGCGCATCAGAAAGTGTCACCTTTAACTTAATTAAAACTACAATGAGAATTGTAAGTTAAAATAAGTTGAAGGTGTAACAAAATAACTTAAATCTGCTGTTTCAAAAACGAAATACTTTCTAATTTTAACATTGGTTAAAATAAAAAATTGTGCAAAGGTAAAAGAGTAAAAAAATCAAGGGGCATCAAGGAAAAGGTAAATGGCAACCTTTTCAGGAGAAATCGAAACATGGACGGGGCTTTTGATGTGGGCCAAGGTATTGTCCTTGATTTTGCCAACTCGAAACGACGAATGAAGGTTTTAAGAGCTTTGATGTTATTTCAAGAGCTTCGATAAAAGTAATGAAATTATTAGTTCACCCAATGTTGACAGGTAAACACTGTTAATGTATTTTTTGATCCAACCAACTACCGGATCCAATAAACTTTGTGTCTGTACAGTAGGTATATAAAACAGGAAACGTCAGGAAATTAATTTACCAGATTCCTTCTGAGCTTTCTTCGAGAATTCGGCTCACACGCTCTCGCGAACAGTATACTTTAATTACAACGGGTCTTTGGAGCTGTTTCATGAAATCAACCCGGTTGTTTTATAAGTATATATCTCTCTCTGTTTTCCTCAAAGACGTATTTGAGTAAGTATAATATACAAGTAAGTTTTGTGAATGATTTCCGTAATAAGTTACCGAAATTGTAACAGAGAAACTTGCACAGATCTACTAACCTAATTACTGTTGTTACGACCCCTAATCTTATGTCAAACCCGAATCTTACATTAACCCTTTACTTATATGTACCTAGTAAGAGGAAAACTTGGAGTCAAGTTACCGCAAACTTACCTGCGCCTCGAAAATTGAATGTTTCAAATTACTTTACTTCTCTGGTACTTAGTTTAATCTTATGTTTCATTATGTTGTATATTTTTGAGATTATGCTATGTTGGAGATGAATGGGGGTGAGAATGTTAAGATGCATGTGTGGTGTGACGAGAATGGATAAAGTGAGAAATGAGTATATGGAAGTTTGAAAGTGGCGCCAGTGACTGACAAGTTGAAAAGGAATGGTTTGTCTTGGTATAATCACGGGAAGAGGAGGGATGAAACGTATATTATTAAAAGAGTTTACATTTAGTTGGATGAACAGGGAGAGAGAGACCATAAATAAAAGATAGGTAGATTTTGTGAGAAATGATAATTATGAAAGAGTAGGTAGTTAGCGATAGCGTGACGAGTGACAAGTCAGAATGGAAGAGAAAAAATCGTGTTGCACCGACCCCAAATAATGGGATGAAGGCAGAAAGAAGATGATGTTGACGATGTTGCTATATTTACGGGTCTGTCTGTTGAGCATGATAACATGAACTTTAAGTGGTGAAATATCTGCTTAACATTTGAAGGTATAATGCCGAGAGGTTTTCTACTTTTATATATAAACCTTTCGTTTATTTATTTTATTAACACAGTCATGTAAATATTTTAACAGGTAGGTATAACCAAGGTAACGAATGTAATGGCACAATAGCCGTACTCAAAGACACAACATAGCTCTGTGCTACATACAAACTGATCACATACCCGTTATATAGGCAAGTGCAGAACACAAAAGTTAAATATTTTATTATTGTATGCGAGCTTTCAACCGTTTAAAATGGTTTATTTGCGGTTTAAAACGTTTTAAACCGGTTGCTTTACATCTATAAATGTAGATGACTTATTGACATAATATGTTCTTGTTTGTAAGGTCGAAAAAGGAAAAGATTGCTCTTTCAATCTATCAAAACGTCAGAATATGTGGAGCGTAATGAAAAGTACTGTATTCTTCAATCTTCTGTCGCGTTAATCAAATTCGGTGGAACGACAGAGCTGCCGACTTTCTGAGTACCTCATTCATTTCGTAGCACGTGTAAGTACGAGTACCTTCTTCCTTATAGATATTACAAAAACAAAGTCTCCCGACTGACACTACTGTCTGTCTGTGTACAATAAAATAAAAAAACTACTTTTTTTTCTACACCGTTAAATTTTGTAGTTTTAATCCCCAAGAGGGTCGATTCAGTACATGAAACGCTATCGATTTGTGTAGATAAAATAAAAAAAATAACGTTCTTTTTTTCTTAACCTCTTAATTCTTTAGAGTAAGGGGAGATATATTGATGATATAAGTAAATTGATGATATTTTTTTAAAGAGAATACTACACAGTTCCAAGCTAGTTCATTCATGAGGCAGCGCTAGGGAGTTGTTACAAGTGTGAGGAAATAGATATCCTTATACTCATAATACCTACATCATGAGTAGGAAACCGAATGGTATTGTGGTTTAAAAGTATGATCAAATTACTTATATCACCAATATACTCGTATCTCCCCTTACTATACGCATTTACGAAATTAATTTCTTTAAGTAAACGAGTCATTGACCTTGTAGGTAGTTGTCGGTCGTTGCGTACTAACTACCTACAGGTCATTGAACTCGCCCAGCTGACGTTTACTTAAAGAAATCAATTTAGAACATGCCTAAATTAATTCGAGTTTTAAAAACAAGTACTTTGTTTTTTTATTCTAGCTTTACCAATCGATAGTGTTTCATGTACTGAATCGATCCTCCAAGGGATTAAAACGATCAAGATTTAACGGTGTATATCTTGTTTACCACAGTAATTTGTCGCTGGCATTTCGCTATTTCATTACTTTGGGCTAAGTCTGCATTTGTACGTTGACCACGGCCAGTGTTCTTGGGAGAATCGTTTTATAAGTTTCGGAATGCTATTCTTTCTAAGTAGCAGCTAGAGCATTGCCGTGCATTGCTGAATTTAGTTGTTAGTTTGGGCTACGTGCAGTGATTTCTAGTTATGAAGCACTGTGTCTGTCTCAGGTCGTGCAGAATATATTTAATTTAGCTATGGATCCTTTTTGGAATTCTGAACATGGATTTAATAGCTTTGGCTCAAAACTTTTATAAGATTTCTACGTTGCTAAAAACTTGAACGAATTTTATTGTGCTTTTAACCAATTGACAGTATTTCATTATGAAAATTGAAGTATATAAAAGCAACATGTATTTTATAGTAGAGAAAAGGCAAGAATGTGAAAGATTTGTAACATCTGTGCAAAGTTGGGGCGAGTCGCTAGTTTAAAAATAAATTGGGTTTGTCTTTTTGAAATGACTTCCATTGTAGATATTAGAGATGTTACGGAGGCTTGTTTCCGTTTCCGAATGTTTAGAACATGCGATTGATTTCCTTCTACTGTTTTATTACGTATTTCGAATGTTGGAGTTCGTTCTGGTTTTTGTAGATTAGTTTTAAAAACCTCCGATTTCGGTTCCGAGTCCGACAAACTAAAATAAAATCACCGCTTCTGAATTTGGTTCCGATATACTTAACCACTTCTGTTACATCCTTAATAGATACTGTTCCGAATAATTGTATTTACTTTTGTTTTTTCTTAAGACAAGAATTGTATACATATATATCGTGTTACCACTTATTCCTTTGCCTGTATATATTTTATATGTATGTATATATGTATCTATTTTTTTTTATTATTTTTTAGTATTAAGTTCTTTTATGTTTTTTTTTTTTATTACTTTTGTATTTGCACCAAGTGCAACCCCATTTTGTGTCCTGGCCATTTCTGTCTATACAGGGTTGCCTGGAAGAAATCGCCGAGTGCGATAAGGCCGCCGATTGTATGTTTTTTTTATTGCATGTTTTACTTTCAATGTATTATGTCTTGGTGTACAATAAAGTATATAATAAACTAGCTTTTGCCCGCAGCTTCGCCCGCGTACATAAAATATAGCCTATGTCAATCAGGAGTAAAGCAGCTTTCTATTGTTGCTAAATTTTTTCCAATCGGACCAGTAGTTCCAGAGATTACCCCCTACAAACAAAAAAACAAACTTTACCTCTTTATTATATTAGTGTAGATAAATAAATAAATACAAACATGTACGATGTCGGAATTTTCCATCATATCTAACTCCGAAGTTTCTCATAGCTTAATTAAGTTTGTGTTGTTACGTTTTACTGAATAAAATAAAACAGGTAAGATATTTTCTGTACAAGGTCCGATGGCACTGACATCTACATCTACACTAATATAATAAAGAGGTAAAGTTTGTTTTTTTGTTTGCAGGAGGTAATCTCTGGAACTACTGGTCCGATTGGAAAAATTTTAGCAACAATAGAAAGCTGCTTTACTCCTGAGTGACATAGGCTATATTTTATGTACGCGAGCGAAGCCGCTGATAAGAGCTAGTATTGTACATATGTGTAAAAGTAAAGACTTTTATACCATTGACTTGTACGCTAACAACAGACAAGCACGTTCATACAACTATTTGTCAAAATACTGAAAAGTTAATACAAAAGTCTGCTGCAGCGCTTCATTGGCATTGTCGTCTATCAAAACTTTTGAAACTTATAGCGCTGATACGTCAATACTGCACTAATGTCATCAATGTAAAAGATTTTAATTTTTTTTTTTGTAGTTGTTAAAAGTTTATGGTATGCAGATCACGTGACTGTACGATACGTCTAATCTAGTGCGTAGTATTCATAAATCAATCTACATCTACACTAATATAATAAAGAGGTAAAGTTTGTTTTTTTATTTTTTTGTTTGTTGGAGGTAATCTCTGGAACTAATGGTTCGATTGGAAAAATTTAAGCTATAATAGAAAGCTGCTTTACTCCTGAGTGATATAGGCTATAAATTATTTATATAACATGGATATTAACCGAGCTATCACAACTTTTGTCTCGCAAAATTATCCGCGGACGAAGTCGCGGGCAGAAGCTAGTGTTTTATACAAATGTAAAAACAAATGCAAAATAAAGAGAAAAAATAACACACTTATCTACTTTATTTTATCCTCCGAAAGACTTGTTTATCTAAACAACATAGTATTAGGTAAGTTGAAAGAATCCCTTCTGTGCCTAAATCCATTTAAGAGGCAAAGGTATCTTATCTAAATATCTCAGCAACCGCAGGAATAAGTGTTCGACTCTCCTTTCTAAACGACTTATCTGAGCTTACCTTTTTTAAATATTAAACTTAGCTTTGTACCTGCTTGAAGAAAGTCTTAAGCTGTTTAATGGGCTCTGAGCATAATAAACGAGTTCGGTATACTTCGAAACCTCTCCGAACTATTAATTAGGTTCTGTTCTGAGTCCTTTAGTTTAAACTTAGTTCTTTCTTAGTATTGTAAAGATTTATTTTTTTGGGAAGTCAGTTTTTGTTAGCGGCTTTGCCTGCGTGAATGTAGGTTTCTCCATGCTATAGGCATGGACTTTAGGCCTCCATCTTATCCCCTTAAAAGGTAATAGAAGCTGATGGTAGCTGGGATGGTTGTTGATAGCATCAACCTTATAATGTTCCCACTGCTGAGATTCAGGCCTCCTCCCTAGGAGAGGAAATTAATGGGCCGTATTCCATCACGCGTGCCAAGTGCGGGTTGGTGGATGTCACATGTCATCGATTTTTTGGTACTATTCGGCTGAATTCCTCACGAAGATTTCCTTTATCTATTTAAGAGCAATGGTGACAAAATAAATTACACAAAGTAATGCGCCTGGCTGGGTATGAACCCGCGACTCGGCCACCACTGCTCTGTTCCTTAGGAGGAGCATTTTGGAAAATTACTACAATAGGTTCATGGATTTGAACTGAGAGTGGATGAATCAATGAGTTAGTTAAGAATTTGCTGTTTGGTACAGGTACTTATCGAAAGATAGACTGCAAATCTAAAAAGATCTAAACCTTTTTTGACGTGTGAAGGTGTTAAAAAGTAAAGGGGGAAAACAGACCATTGAAACTCGACGTGACACGACGCGTGATGATTCAAATCAAATCTAATATTTTGTATAGCGAGACCCGAAGTCGCGTCGGGTGTTCCTAATGTGATTCTCATTGAACACGCGTCAATAGACTGTTTCCGCCTTAACTGTCTTTTAGTCGATTAACACGGAATTGATATCCGGGTGACGAAATCATAGATGTGGTACTGTTGGGAGCCTGGTACGAACTTACGAACGCATGTTAATCAGAGAGTGATACCTGTCTTAACATCGTTATGTTTTGAAAGAGCCAACACAGTCGAGACCGAGTTGATAGCTTGTCGGTTTTCTATCGTTTGCATTTCGGGGAGTGTGCTTTGGAATTGCACATTTTGATTCCGCCTAGTCCCTTCCATCATTGGACGACCAGACATACAGTGGTACATGGTGGAGATCCCATCCATACGTACAAAGCATTTTGGAAACACATTCATTATGCGTACAGCTAAGGAGTGAAATTCCCTGCCGGCGTGTGTGTTTCCTGATAGCTACTACCTAGGGGTCTTTAAGTCAAGAGTGAATGGGTTACTTCTAGGCAAGCGTGTTCCGTCGTCGACCACATCATCACTTACCATCAGATTACCGTGAGATTGGGGTCAAAAGCGAGACGATCTAGAATAAAAAAAAACAGTCCTGGAAAATAAGGACCGAAGTAATATAGTAGTAGGAAAAGTTACTTGATCATTTCTCACCCAAAAAAAGTAGATAACTTTTAAACCTGCAGACAGACAAATTTACTTAGTATCCTAAGAGTTTAAGTTTAATTAAGAACTCTACTGTCAAAAAAATAAAACTATAATTGTTAAAACTTCGCAAAACTTGAAGTTGGGACGAGACTAAATTGTTATTAGGAAAATCCTAGTAAATCCGATGTCATAAATTTGGTCGTAAAGAAGAAAGTCTAAGCCGTTTCTCGATTAAGTCTGGGTCGGATTTCAGTGTGACTAGAACATACGGCTCAAACGGGTAGTGCCTGATCCCTGAGCCCTGCCTAAGTGAGGTAATCCCAGCTGTCAACTGTCAGATGTGAAGTTTGTCATAAATTCCAGATGATTAATTTCCCGACGTGCGATGTGAGGCTTAAGACACAGAGAAGTGGTGGTTTAATATTTTATATCTACATCTTCTTAGACATATAAACCAGTCAAAGTACGAGTCGAACTCACGCACGAAGGTACCATCTGTAGCAAAAAAGGCCAAAAAATACCATTTGTTGTATGGGAGCCCTTACTTAAATATTTATTTTTATTATTTGTTGTTACAGCTGCAACAGAAAAAAAATTGTGAAAATTTCAACCTATCGCGGTTCTTGAGATACATCCTGGTGATTGACAGACGACCAGACAGCCCCTTGGGTCCATACCCAACACTCACACATACACAATTCCGTAACCTTTAAAATGAATAGCAGTTCGTTAGTCCCGCTAAAACTCGAGAATGGCCGCACCGTTACGGCCAATTTTGGTCTTGAAATATTCGTGACGCTTCAGGGAATGTTCAAACGGTGAGAAAATTATTATTATTGGCCAGTACGAAGTTTTCCGGAACAGCTAAATGTAATATTAAAATGAGTCAGGGGCAATGTCCGAACTGTTATTAATTTTACTTCAGGTCACCGTCACTCTGTCGAAAACATTTTCAGACAGTTTCAACAGTTTCATTATACTTAATTATACAAAATTTCCGTGCTATTAAAGCAGATGTCTATAAGTTTGCCAAACTTTGTTCGTGGCTCTCTTTGATTGTATTAGGCGGAAATTTCAGCACGATCACTTAAAAAAAAATTCGGTTGAATCCTGCAGCACTATGCCAAACCATACCTTTGAAGCTGCAAGCAAAAATGAACTTAGCGATCGTCAGGCGGAAATGTCTTCGATGGTACCCCATTTGCTCTATGATTGCGTTCCAAATTCACATTAACATTAATGGCGATACAAAAAACGATTTGGTATATTACCGATCGATACAAAGTATAAACTATATTCTCGATCCCGAAGGGTATATCCACACCTGTCCCCAAACAAAGTTACAATAAAATTGTTTCGTTTAGCGTGAACGCTTGGAGTTCGCCACGCACCTTATTATACCTTTGTTCTAACCACGTGACGTGACTGAGCCTTGAGATGTTATCAGAACAAAAAAATTGATGGCGTGGTCAACTCCAAGCCTTCACGCTAAACTAAATTATTGTAATTTGGCTAGGGGGTGGTGGTGAGTGTGCCCCGAAAGCTCAGACAGTTACTGCAATTGTTTAGTGCGCCGCTTATGCGTAACTCAAGTAAGATTTGCGCAGTGGGTGTGGATGGCGTGTACCCTGCGCACACGCAGCTCGCGTGTATGCAGTTTCGTTTCTTGTACATCTGCTTTTTCTTTCCGTCCGAATATAATTTAGGTGTCTTCAAGGCTAGAGTGAATAGGCTCTTAATAAACTAGTGCGCCTTACCATCAACGATTGCATCACTGCTTGCCATCGGGTGGGATCGCAGTCAAGCACTAGTTTATTGCAAGTAAAAAAAAAATCTGCTGATTGGGAGACAGTATGTGCAGCGCACCGGGGCACTGGCGTGAAGCGAACACGCCTTTACTTTCACACATAGGTTTTTACATTTTTGAAGTTGAAGTTGTTTTAATAGAAATAGTTTTTGATTTAATTTTAATTTGATTAATTTTTTTTTAGTGTTTTTATTATAATGGCATTTGTAATTTGTGTTTTGTCATTTTGTGTGCTTGCACCGGTGCGAAGCTGGGGCGGGTCGCTAGTTATGTTTGATTTATTTTTAACTAGCTTTTGCCCGCGGCTTCACCCGCGTGGTATTGGGGTTTGGGTTTCCGGGATAAAAAGTAGCCTATGTCCTATTCCGGAGTGTATCCTATGCATGTGCCAAATTTCATCCAGATCCGTCCAGCCGTTTTAGCGTGATTGAGTAACAAACATCCAAACATCGTAACTTTCGCATTTTTAATATTAATAAGAGTAAGATTCAAAATTATAATTTCAAATGTTGATTGGTTTCCAAAATAATACTATTATATGAGTAGGATTGCTTAAACTCTTGAGTCCCGAGCTAACGCCGCCGTTCGCACACCGTCTTTCTATTATGTTTCTAATTACGGCACTCGAAAGATTAAACTGGTTTTTAGACTAAAAACCTCTACCAGCTGTTTTCCATTTTTCTTTATGTTGGCTTTTGCTCATTCAGTCTTTGCCTGTATACTCTATAATGAACACGTCCTTACCTACAACAAAAATCAATGGCCCGTCACTAAATATTAAAATTTCATGAATAACATTAGTTCGCCTGGATACACCGGTTATAATATTATAATGTACTAGCTTTTGCCTGCGGCTTCGCACGCGTGATGTTAGCAATATATAGGCTACCAGCGGCATCACCCGCGTCTGTGATTTTTGCTCCGCCCTCATAGGTCATAGCGTGATGTTTTATAGCCTACTAGCTGCTGCCCGCGACGTTGTCTGCGTGAAGGCTCTACAGCACCAAAAAAACTTAAAATGGCAGTGTATGATCAGTGTATATCAGATGGCATAGCATTATAAGTAAACAACTTTTAAAATAGCATTGCATCAGCCTTATAAAGTTCCCGCTGCTGGGACACAGACCTCATTTCTAGGAGAGGGAATGGGCCATAATCCACCACGCGAGTCCAATATGGTTTGGTGGATGACACTTGATGAATTTTTGGTTCTAAAACATTCACAGTCACAGTTTCCTCATGATGTTTTCCTTCACCGTTGAGCGGTGGTTATGAAATAAAATACACATATAAAGTAATGCGCCTGGCTGGGTTTGAACGACAGACCTACAACTTGTAAGTCGGAGCCTTTACTACTTCGCCACCAATGAGTCGGAGCCTTTACCACTCCGCCACCACACTACGATAGTAGTTATGCTGCCAGGAGCCAAAATGTAAAGAGAGTCCGGACTGGTGACGCGGGAGCAAGCGACATACAGTTGCCCGCGTAAGAGACAACTCGTCCTGAAGTTGACATCCGCTGCACTCAGTGTCTGCCCCTTCGACTTATTGATGGTCATCGCGATGCAAACACTCACGGGGAACTTACGCGCTTGAACTGGAACGGGAAGTTATGAGGTATAAATACTACCTCGACTTCGCCATAAACAGTAAGAATTTTTGCTTCAATGATGTGTCTGTGCAGCGAGATGACTTTAAGACGGGTCTCATTACACCACTTTGGAGGAGATAGGTTCCAAAAATGCATGATCGGGACTCCGACTTTCAGCTTGATGGTATGCGCTTGAAGTCCACTTGCTTGCTGGGAGTTTAAAGATTCCACGGGATAATGTGTGGCGTCATCTTGCTCGACGACAGTGTTTATTGAGGTATAGATCACTGCATTTTCCTCAATTTCCGAGAGAATGTATTCGTTAATTGCTGCAGCCTGATCATTTTTGGACGTCAAAATGGCCCGCTCACACACCCAAGAAATTGTGCTGGTGCGGTAAATGACTGTTGTCCCCGTACACACAGCAAATGAATTCTTCTAAGCTGGCTAACGCTCTATCGAGAGACTTTGGAAGCACCTCCTGTCCACTTCTCTCACAGTGGGCTTTGACTTGCAGCGGACTTTGGCAGAGGCCATGATCCGGAGCAAAGAAGAGTAGCAGGCGGTCGCCTCCTTCTGCGAAGCAGTAATGCTAGCGGCAAAAAAAGGGGGTCGACTGCATCAGGCAAAAGCAAAGGCGCTCAAGCCGCAGCTACCGCCGCCGTGTCTCCAATCCCGATTTGCGGCCACAGTAGGCGCGGGCTTGCGACCGCCGAGCAATGGGTAGCTCTCTGTCCACCCATTCGATAGTCGTCGACGGCGCGCACTATTCCCTGCGCCTCCAGCAGTCGGCAGCAACTGTAGGAGCCCAACAGGATCGAAGCCAAGGTTTCAACGTAGCAAACGGGAAGCGTTTGCCCGAAATCGCCACTGAACAAACTGTGACACCACCCATCAAACGTTCGTTCCCGCGGATGTCCTGCAGGGTTCTGTCCTCGGCCTCAACTGCCTTCCTATACGCTCATCCCATACGATCAAAGAGCAATCCTTAAGCACGTGTCCCTTATCGCTGTTACGTGACACACCACAAACAGGCGTTTTGACGCTCTCTAAATCGATGGGAATTTGAACATGGCATGTGCTGTCTTGCCACCCGGAAGCAGTGTGGCAGCAATTCCCAACGACGCGACAGCAATAGCAATATTACCTTGCCTCCTGACCTCTGCAAGTATGCCATGTTTTTCCGGTTCCAACAGGAGCAACCCAAGAAAAACATTTTGCCCTGGTTTTGCACAACGCTTTCAAGGACGGTGTCATAAATCTGTTTTTGCTCTGAAGAGAACTCTGTCTCAGCGTTATACTCTCGATTTCCATAGTCTTGATGCGGTGACGATTGGGGAGCTAGTAATCCATATTAGATCAGTGGATTGCCGCCGATAGAAATGTCCACATCTTGAAGTGAACTGAGACAGGTGTTCAGCACACGATCATCAGTTACATCGACTTCGTCTTCTCCAGTAGCACGCCTCAAAGCTCGCAGAAAATCTTCAGACAGATGATGGCGATATTTTAATGAACATAACTTTTTTGTAATACTTAACACCGCATTTTTTTAATAGTCTTGCTCAACTCTGCTCAAGATTTTGAGGGTTTTTTGGAACTTGAATTTTTCAAAACGAACTATACCCTGCTCTATATATTGCCCTGTGCGATTTTGTATTTGTATATACTGTGATCCTGTCCACATTATGAGGTGTACAATAAAGCTTAATGTAAAAAATAAATAATATACGATACCACGTTTAGGAAGAATTTGATTTTTATGAAATCAAATAGATGGCGCTGTTTTCATAGTTGAATGTGGCGCTGCTACCACATTCAACTATGTTTCTCTGCCCAAGTTACTTAAATGTCGTAGTATTCATAGTGTAAAGCCAGATAATAGCATGGCTTACTCAAAAACATCATTTAAATATGCGTCGTTAGATTAAACACTGTCACAGAATGCGTAAGAAAAATAAGTATTCACAACTCCTCCCCCGTAAGTGACAGCGTGATAATATGTAGCCTATATGTTAGCCCATCCTTTATTCAAGCAAAATTTTAAGATAATCCATGCAGTATGTATAAATATAAATATATATCCAAGAAAGTTTTTGAGTTTAGCCTGGACATACATACAGACAAAAATTCTAAAAACTTTATTTTTGGCTTCGATATCGATTGTAGATCACTTCCTAAGTATTCTTTTAAAAAAATATTTAGTGAACAGTTTTGACTTTTCTACGATTTTATTATAATTACCTATATGTATAGATTATTCGTAAAACTCTTTAGTTAAGTCCCAAGAGGACACAAATTTCCGTACAACTGTTGTCGTTTAATTGTGTCTGTAATTACGGTAGTCGAAAGGTAAAAATAATATTATTTTGTTAATGTAATATATTCGTTTGTACTAATTTGAGTCAGTAGATGTCGTTGTACGTATATAAATAACATTGAAACGTTATTTAAGATTAGGTTGCGTTGCAAAATAAATCCGTTAGACTGTTGGAATAAGAATAAGACATTTCATATAAACATGGAGAACGCCGTTTCACCATTAAAGAGATAAACAATTTTTTTAATTATGTAGGTATTAAATATTAACCCACATTTTTTCGTAAAACGAACCAACCACTACCTAAGATATTTCCCAAAAAATAAATAAGTAACATTTGCTCTGTTTGGGCTTGTTTCTTTTTAGTGAGATTTTGAGGGTTTTTTGAAACTTAAATTTGTCAAAACGAATTATACGACTTTTATGAAGAAAATGCGCACTACCATCTATGAATTTTAAGAATAACTAACTGCTAACCTTGCCAACATGATCAAAAAATTATTAATTTCCAAAAAGTGTCAAAATGTAACTTGATTTGATTTTTGTGTAATCTCGTAGATGGCGCTTTTTAAAATATGTCTTTATACTACTAATATTCATTAAACTATGTTTATTTGCCTAAATTACGTAGTTTTGAAAAATGAATAATGGGAATCTTTATTATTTACCTAAATAAATGTACGTGCCAAGTTTCAAGTTAATTAACCCAAGCAATAAGATTCTCCCATACAAACTTTAACATCCCCTAAATCTTGCACTGGGGGTACTACTGAAAAAACAAATATGGCATCCTTGAAAATAAATTTAGGGTAATGTTTTTGCTAAGTTTTGAGTACATCGGCCCACGGAAAAAAAAGTTACACGCCTTCATCCATTGCACCACTTAAATTCAATATTGCTTAGCTCCCAACACTTACGGCGTGATAATATGTAGCCTAAAGCCTTCCTTGGTTTACAAGGAACATTTTTGCTGAATTTCAAATCAATCTATCCAGTAGTTTTGGCGCCAACTTGTACCATAGGCACAGAAAAACAGACAAACAGACAAACAGACAAAAATTCTAAAAAGTCACTTTTTGTCATCAGTTACGTTTTTCTAACAAAACCCACTCATTTTTTCCAGAAAATTCTCAATGTACAGTTTTTCTTTCGTTACTGTTTTATTATATGTATAGATAACCTTCCTCGAATAATGGACTATCCAACAACAAAAGAATTTTTCAATTCGAAAGTGTAGTTCCAGAGATTTCTCCCTACATAAAAACTTACAAATTTTACCTCTCTATAATATTAGTATAGATGAAGAATAGGAGAGTCAGCCGGTTCGTGTGATTGTGTCGAATATGTTGCTCCTGACATAGTTACTAACTTAGCCGTATTAAACTTAAGCGGGGTTTATATCACCCCATTTATTACCGTCTTTTGACGCGGCTTCAAGTGAAATTAACTGCCGAGAAAACGTGAGAAGCTTTTGCTTAAACGATGCAATATTGTTTTTTTGTAAACCAATGGGGAATTGAAAAATGAATGAATGGAATGGAAAAAAAATCATTTCCTTGGTGGTTTGCAAAGATATATTATTACTTTTTATACAGTAAGACTGTCGTAAGCGACAGTTTATGTTTTTGCCATCTGTTTTAATTTAATTTTGATACCAGTGGAAAAACTTTGTAATTGCAACTGAGGCAATATTGGTTTTTACTTTTTGAAGCGAAATCTTGTTCCCTGCATAAAACACAAATTGTTTTTCAATACACTTACTCGGAAACTGCCACTTATCGCACTATGATTAGGTTCAATATGACATGTATATCACCCGCGTGCTTTTGTTTCATTTATCATACCAAGGGCTTTTTTTTCCTCCTTATCGTCACGGTCAAGGGTGATAATTTTTTTTTAAAGCAAATAGCCGCAGATTTTTAAGGATTTAATACATGAAAATTAAAATCGTGTTTTGTAACAGAATACTTATAATAAATAATCTTGATTATTATGCAATAATTTGTTATTACATGGTTATTACCAACAAATTAACATTTATGTGTGTTCTAAATTCAAAAATATTTGAATTTCTATTTTTAATGTTAAGTAGGATGTATAACGGTTTGATGCCTTTGCTTCTTTTTCATTCTGCAAAGATTAAGCGCGGGAACAAGTCTATAAAATAATAGTTTTATTAACTAACTTATTCATTGGTTTTAATTGTGAAAAAATGTTAAATGTAAGATATAAGAGAATTAATAATTCATATTCACACAACAAAAAAAAAAACGCCGTATTATCTCGTTTGTTATTTTCTGTCGCCATGGCAACTATCCACATAACATAAATTGTACGACAACTTTTCTTTAGATTTCTTACTGAAGAAAATTTTCCCGTTGTTGCCGTAACACGTTGTAATTTTTAAAGAAAGGGCTTGTTAATAAGTGTATTGAAAAACGTCGATTGATACTCGTGCGAATTTGTAAATGCAGCCCTCGGCTCCATAATACACTCACCTACGGCTCGTGCGAATTCTGCCTCGGTCGCAATGACAATCTTTTGCCACTTGTATCAAAATGTACTATATTTTCATAGGTGAGAAAATCATCCAATGACATCTCCGCGCCATTGAGCGCAAGATAGTAACAGACTTTTGCTGACTAAAAAGCCAGTCCTGTTCCTTCGTGGCCTCTCACACCGGGGACCGGACCGGACGTTTTTCAGAAAAGTCGTCCCTAGCACCTGTAGGCTATAACCCTGTTACGGTTTGCTGATATCTCACCACCATCGACGACTTCGGCTGTGACTTTTATCAGATGGTCGGACGGCGAGCAATGACTGGCTCGCTGGCAAGCCCGCGCCTTCGGTGGCCGGAAATCGGGACCATAATACCGGGCGTGAGGGCCGTTTGCCTTACGTGTGCGACCTCCTCCTTTGCTTGCATTATTGGTTCTCAGAAGGAGGGTACCGCCTGCCACTTTTCGTCGCTTCCGACGCACATGACCTGTAACCAAAGCCCGGCGCGAGAGATCGCTGCCCCTAATCGCAAGGGGACACGGCGCGGCGGTGCTCTGCCCAAGTGGAGTACACCTCTACCTTGTGCTCCACCCTGTCCTCCGGGCAGTCTTTACTAGAGGTGATACCTGGCTATCACTTCTGCACGAATGTGCCGAAACTTCCCGAACTGTGTTCGGTGAGAACCTGCGTCAGTCAACAATGACTCAACATACTCGTATAAGTACATAAAAGAGTGAAATAAATTATTTTAGCAAGACAAATCATGTACGAGTGAAAAAGTTATCACTTTATTGCACACTTTTCCATGTTATATAACTTTATTAACTCATAAACAACGGCCCTTTACAGCTTTAACGTTCAGGCGGCTCAACTGTTATTAATATTAACGATTTGCGTTAATATTAATAACATTTCATCTTCCAATTGAGTTGAGTCAAATCGAATACCTAAATATATCTAAACTAGCCTTCAGCCAGCGGCTTCACCCGCGTAAAAGTAGGGTTCTCCATACAAACTTTAGACCCCCATTACATCCCTTAAGGAGCTGAATTTTGAAAAATCCTTTCTTAATGTTCGTCTTTGTCATAAAAGGAAGACCTGTGCAAAATTTCACGCTCCTAGTCTCAGTAATTTTGGCTGTGCGTTGATATGTCAGTCAGTTTCTCCTTTTATATGTATAAATAGAATATGTTGTAACAAACAGTAAATGGTGTTGTTATATTGGTTTCCGTTATATCTGACTTCATCTAACGAAGACCAATTTAAACGATCAATAAAAATCTACCCACGTTGAAATGTGGTTGCCATGCCATGGGTATTTGTACGGGATACTAAGAAATATTGCCCGTTTCTTTAACGTTAACATTTACCACTTTATTCCAAAAAAGATATCTTAAATAGTTTCGGGACTATTTATACGAAATACATTTAGATCGCGTTATTACTCAAACCCGCCAAAATTACACGAACGACGGGGTTTGCACACCTAGTGTCTTTCTATTGTGTATATATTAATTACGGAATTAAAAGAATTAATTATATCTACTTTTTTTTGTTCCGAACTATATTGTTGTGGGCTAACTCTGGTAAGGCTTAAATCCGTCTGTACTACAATATTAAATACTGAGAGTCGCAGTTATCGTTTATATTTACATACTAGCTGCTGCCCGCGACGTTGTCTGCGTGAAGGCTCTACAGCACCAAAAAAACTTAAAATGGCAGTGTATGATCAGTGTATATCAGATGGCATAGCATTATAAGTAAACAACTTTTAAAATAGCATTGCATCAGCCTTATAAAGTTCCCGCTGCTGGGACACAGACCTCATTTCTAGGAGAGGGAATGGGCCATAATCCACCACGCGAGTCCAATATGGTTTGGTGGATGACACTTGATGAATTTTTGGTTCTAAAACATTCACAGTCACAGTTTCCTCATGATGTTTTCCTTCACCGTTGAGCGGTGGTTATGAAATAAAATACACATATAAAGTAATGCGCCTGGCTGGGTTTGAACGACAGACCTACAACTTGTAAGTCGGAGCCTTTACTACTTCGCCACCAATGAGTCGGAGCCTTTACCACTCCGCCACCACACTACGATAGTAGTTATGCTGCCAGGAGCCAAAATGTAAAGAGAGTCCGGACTGGTGACGCGGGAGCAAGCGACATACAGTTGCCCGCGTAAGAGACAACTCGTCCTGAAGTTGACATCCGCTGCACTCAGTGTCTGCCCCTTCGACTTATTGATGGTCATCGCGATGCAAACACTCACGGGGAACTTACGCGCTTGAACTGGAACGGGAAGTTATGAGGTATAAATACTACCTCGACTTCGCCATAAACAGTAAGAATTTTTGCTTCAATGATGTGTCTGTGCAGCGAGATGACTTTAAGACGGGTCTCATTACACCACTTTGGAGGAGATAGGTTCCAAAAATGCATGATCGGGACTCCGACTTTCAGCTTGATGGTATGCGCTTGAAGTCCACTTGCTTGCTGGGAGTTTAAAGATTCCACGGGATAATGTGTGGCGTCATCTTGCTCGACGACAGTGTTTATTGAGGTATAGATCACTGCATTTTCCTCAATTTCCGAGAGAATGTATTCGTTAATTGCTGCAGCCTGATCATTTTTGGACGTCAAAATGGCCCGCTCACACACCCAAGAAATTGTGCTGGTGCGGTAAATGACTGTTGTCCCCGTACACACAGCAAATGAATTCTTCTAAGCTGGCTAACGCTCTATCGAGAGACTTTGGAAGCACCTCCTGTCCACTTCTCTCACAGTGGGCTTTGACTTGCAGCGGACTTTGGCAGAGGCCATGATCCGGAGCAAAGAAGAGTAGCAGGCGGTCGCCTCCTTCTGCGAAGCAGTAATGCTAGCGGCAAAAAAAGGGGGTCGACTGCATCAGGCAAAAGCAAAGGCGCTCAAGCCGCAGCTACCGCCGCCGTGTCTCCAATCCCGATTTGCGGCCACAGTAGGCGCGGGCTTGCGACCGCCGAGCAATGGGTAGCTCTCTGTCCACCCATTCGATAGTCGTCGACGGCGCGCACTATTCCCTGCGCCTCCAGCAGTCGGCAGCAACTGTAGGAGCCCAACAGGATCGAAGCCAAGGTTTCAACGTAGCAAACGGGAAGCGTTTGCCCGAAATCGCCACTGAACAAACTGTGACACCACCCATCAAACGTTCGTTCCCGCGGATGTCCTGCAGGGTTCTGTCCTCGGCCTCAACTGCCTTCCTATACGCTCATCCCATACGATCAAAGAGCAATCCTTAAGCACGTGTCCCTTATCGCTGTTACGTGACACACCACAAACAGGCGTTTTGACGCTCTCTAAATCGATGGGAATTTGAACATGGCATGTGCTGTCTTGCCACCCGGAAGCAGTGTGGCAGCAATTCCCAACGACGCGACAGCAATAGCAATATTACCTTGCCTCCTGACCTCTGCAAGTATGCCATGTTTTTCCGGTTCCAACAGGAGCAACCCAAGAAAAACATTTTGCCCTGGTTTTGCACAACGCTTTCAAGGACGGTGTCATAAATCTGTTTTTGCTCTGAAGAGAACTCTGTCTCAGCGTTATACTCTCGATTTCCATAGTCTTGATGCGGTGACGATTGGGGAGCTAGTAATCCATATTAGATCAGTGGATTGCCGCCGATAGAAATGTCCACATCTTGAAGTGAACTGAGACAGGTGTTCAGCACACGATCATCAGTTACATCGACTTCGTCTTCTCCAGTAGCACGCCTCAAAGCTCGCAGAAAATCTTCAGACAGATGATGGCGATATTTTAATGAACATAACTTTTTTGTAATACTTAACACCGCATTTTTTTAATAGTCTTGCTCAACTCTGCTCAAGATTTTGAGGGTTTTTTGGAACTTGAATTTTTCAAAACGAACTATACCCTGCTCTATATATTGCCCTGTGCGATTTTGTATTTGTATATACTGTGATCCTGTCCACATTATGAGGTGTACAATAAAGCTTAATGTAAAAAATAAATAATATACGATACCACGTTTAGGAAGAATTTGATTTTTATGAAATCAAATAGATGGCGCTGTTTTCATAGTTGAATGTGGCGCTGCTACCACATTCAACTATGTTTCTCTGCCCAAGTTACTTAAATGTCGTAGTATTCATAGTGTAAAGCCAGATAATAGCATGGCTTACTCAAAAACATCATTTAAATATGCGTCGTTAGATTAAACACTGTCACAGAATGCGTAAGAAAAATAAGTATTCACAACTCCTCCCCCGTAAGTGACAGCGTGATAATATGTAGCCTATATGTTAGCCCATCCTTTATTCAAGCAAAATTTTAAGATAATCCATGCAGTATGTATAAATATAAATATATATCCAAGAAAGTTTTTGAGTTTAGCCTGGACATACATACAGACAAAAATTCTAAAAACTTTATTTTTGGCTTCGATATCGATTGTAGATCACTTCCTAAGTATTCTTTTAAAAAAATATTTAGTGAACAGTTTTGACTTTTCTACGATTTTATTATAATTACCTATATGTATAGATTATTCGTAAAACTCTTTAGTTAAGTCCCAAGAGGACACAAATTTCCGTACAACTGTTGTCGTTTAATTGTGTCTGTAATTACGGTAGTCGAAAGGTAAAAATAATATTATTTTGTTAATGTAATATATTCGTTTGTACTAATTTGAGTCAGTAGATGTCGTTGTACGTATATAAATAACATTGAAACGTTATTTAAGATTAGGTTGCGTTGCAAAATAAATCCGTTAGACTGTTGGAATAAGAATAAGACATTTCATATAAACATGGAGAACGCCGTTTCACCATTAAAGAGATAAACAATTTTTTTAATTATGTAGGTATTAAATATTAACCCACATTTTTTCGTAAAACGAACCAACCACTACCTAAGATATTTCCCAAAAAATAAATAAGTAACATTTGCTCTGTTTGGGCTTGTTTCTTTTTAGTGAGATTTTGAGGGTTTTTTGAAACTTAAATTTGTCAAAACGAATTATACGACTTTTATGAAGAAAATGCGCACTACCATCTATGAATTTTAAGAATAACTAACTGCTAACCTTGCCAACATGATCAAAAAATTATTAATTTCCAAAAAGTGTCAAAATGTAACTTGATTTGATTTTTGTGTAATCTCGTAGATGGCGCTTTTTAAAATATGTCTTTATACTACTAATATTCATTAAACTATGTTTATTTGCCTAAATTACGTAGTTTTGAAAAATGAATAATGGGAATCTTTATTATTTACCTAAATAAATGTACGTGCCAAGTTTCAAGTTAATTAACCCAAGCAATAAGATTCTCCCATACAAACTTTAACATCCCCTAAATCTTGCACTGGGGGTACTACTGAAAAAACAAATATGGCATCCTTGAAAATAAATTTAGGGTAATGTTTTTGCTAAGTTTTGAGTACATCGGCCCACGGAAAAAAAAGTTACACGCCTTCATCCATTGCACCACTTAAATTCAATATTGCTTAGCTCCCAACACTTACGGCGTGATAATATGTAGCCTAAAGCCTTCCTTGGTTTACAAGGAACATTTTTGCTGAATTTCAAATCAATCTATCCAGTAGTTTTGGCGCCAACTTGTACCATAGGCACAGAAAAACAGACAAACAGACAAACAGACAAAAATTCTAAAAAGTCACTTTTTGTCATCAGTTACGTTTTTCTAACAAAACCCACTCATTTTTTCCAGAAAATTCTCAATGTACAGTTTTTCTTTCGTTACTGTTTTATTATATGTATAGATTTTATCCACCTTATTCCTTACAATTCAAAAGTTACTTCTTAATCCATAAAACACAAAGCAACTCTGTTTTTTCTATAAAATTCTAACCTGCCAAAATCCCTCGAACATTCATCAAGCCAGTACGTTAGCTAAGAAGTCAAATAAACTCCTTTGGGTTACCACAGTATACAGAACATCGTATTTAGGTACCTATATTGAAACTCCGTAATTTATGATCCTCCGTTCCGACTGTGGTTCCGGCAAAACAGTCCAAACACGTCCGCAAGTTGGTCATTCCGGCTGTTTCTTTTATTACCTAAGTGCATAAAACTTAAAAATGTAGTATCACACCGTATAGCATGCTCTACCTGACGTGAATAATCTCGGCTGGCAACGGCCTGATGGAACTGGGGCAGCTATCGGAAAAAAGTCCACACGAACGCAATGGGCAAATAAATCAAATATATGTATTTGGCGCTTTCAAAAACCAGACCTCATCTGGCATTCTGGGCCGGAATTCCTGACGACGTAGAAGGCTGACTGCGTTACTTAATAAATATGCACAAATCGAAAATATATAACTTTTCGCCCCAACAGAAATCACGCATAATGGTGTAGTGAAATACAACTGAGCAACTTGGTATTGAAGAGTAAACGAATCTTCAATCAGTACACGATTCGCAAACGTAACATTATATGTATGAGTAAGAAGTAGATGCGACGTGCATTCACGATTACGCGTTAAAACCTGGTTTCCTTTTATTCCAAGACGGACTGCAGACTGCAATCGCAAGGAGAACTGCGGCTTGCGGCTGCAGTTGACCGTAGTGTCGCCAACGGTCGCAGTTGTTTTTATTTCAAGCGCAGTGACATGACGCGGTTACATAATGCATAGAACCATGCTTCAGTCACTCCAGTGTCCACTTTCGAGTAAGACAGAATATCCAACAATGCTATCAAAACTTTACTTTTGTTAGAAGAGGAAGACGATGGCTATTTATGCATATTATATGTCTGAATCATCAGCAACCAGCAACAAAGTTATTTTTATTTTGTTTTGTATATTGATGAGTTATTTATTTTCGTATCATCAATATTATACATATACACATTACATCATATTATAAATTGTATTATAGTACACATAAAAACTAATGAATTAATTTCGAAAAAGTCGACGTTTTTGTACGTATGAACTCTGCGGTTGCAACACCACTGGTGCTGCAGTCTGCGGTCGCTTCGTGTCGCGGCCGCAGGCTGCGCGCCGCGTCTGCATGCCGCAGTGTCACCACGCTCGAAAACATTTTCAAGAGATTCAAGAGAAACAAGTAGTGTCGCTTGTAGTTTGCGGTCTGCGGTCCATCTCGGGATTGCACGTTTAAAATAGGCTCATTCCACACAAAGTGATTGCTTTATGAAACTGGGACTTATCAAAAGTTACTAGCTTGCCGTCCGGTCGTCCGGTAATCGTCTGGACTAGGCTTGAATCTTTGACGCACAGTGTTTCACGGAGGTGTCAAGGAGGTGTCAGCGAAACCGTATGGGCCCAGTAAGGCCATCAATCGACTTCCGTAAGGGATGATTTCAATTAAGAGGTTCTGAAAATTACAATGAGAAAGTTATCTAAAAAGGTACTTTATTTACGTAGAACTGTAAAGAGATCTACCAAGAGGTACTCCCTGTTCGAAGTAAAAATTAGAAATGCTATAAAATTATTGTAGTATATAACGCAGTAGTAGAAAATTGAAAACATACCAAAAATAAATAAATTAATAAATATCGAGGATGAAGCTTGTTTTTTTTTTCAAAATAACGTGAAACATTTTAGCTTTTATGAAGCGGCAAATATTGTTTTTTTTTTTTGGTTAAACCGTGTATAACCAAAAAAAAAAAACAATATTTTTATTATTTAAGGGCTAGTATACGACTTTTGATGTTTTTAAATAAAAATCTCGTCTACACGGCTCCCTAGTATTATTTGAAAATAATATATGTTAAACTAGACTATTTTCCTATTCATTTTTTATAAAAATATTTGAATTTTTTTCATTGAACTTGTTGTAATTTATTTTCTAAGTTATGTCTAACACAGACAAAAAAAATACGTGTGGCACTCGGGGACTGCCGCGGTAAAGCTATTGTATAGCATTCTGTAATAACTTATGCAATTCATATTCAAAACACTTTATACACAAATTTTACAAGTACAGCCGTTCACTGTTGTAGATAAATACTTA
Organism: Mythimna loreyi; assembly: GCA_029852875.1. Classification (NCBI taxonomy): domain Eukaryota; kingdom Metazoa; phylum Arthropoda; class Insecta; order Lepidoptera; family Noctuidae; genus Mythimna; species Mythimna loreyi. The sequence continues at coordinate 11,647,676 of CM056786.1, forward strand.
TACACCTATATACTTTCTCACAAACAGCTGATTATGTATTTGTATGTATTACGTCCGATTTCGGAGCAGCTCGTCTCGATTCGGGCGAGTTCCGTAAAGTCGTACAATACGTCTAGAGTTGGATAACGTTAAGTCTGCGCGTGGCTGGGGGTGTGCTTAATGTTGCCAGTTTAATTAATCTACTTTCCCTCATATAATAAAAAAATACAAAGCACAAGAAATACATTTTGAAATCAAATTTTATTGTGATGGTCATTCTAAAAATTACCTGTCAAGTAAGCAACACGGGCTCTAACTTTCGAAAATGGTACCAAAGGCTCGTTGTTATTTCGTTCTTCATAGGCATGTTTAACGTTCAAGACCATCTCTCTCCCAGCACTTTTAATAACTTTCGGCATAATTATGACGAATATATTCTTTTGAAACAATTAAAAACACAAGACGCGACACTTTCTCCAGACACCTGACATAAACGACCAATTTTGTCAAAAAATTAAAACAAATTTTAGCCGCACGCAGCCTTTTTTCTGTAATAGGTGTACCAGCTTCTGCCAGCGGCTTCGCCTGCGTGAAAGTCTGTTAACCGCCATAGGGGTGGAGTTTCGTAAAATCTGCTCATAGCGGACGTCTACACCCTGTAAGAAACCTACCTGCCGAATTTTAAGTTTCTAGTTGTTATAGTTTCAGAGATATAGTAATTAATCAGTGAGTGGTATTTCGCTTTTATATATTAGTAGCTTTTACCCGCGGCTTCGCTTCCGGTATCAGAAAAATGTGATAAATGAAGAACCCCTTGACCGATTTTGTACAAACTTCACATAAACCATCTACTAAATAGTCCGAACAAAGCTTAAGCATTTGGTTTGGATAGGTGGGCACGTTCTTGAGTTATAAAATTACAACGTATAGTTGCATTGATCTTTATATAATATATATTGATATAGATCCAAATCTATATAATTACTACTTTAATGAAAGTAAACAAATAGATTGAATTATAGGTTGTTTAATTAATTATTATAAAAAAGTCATGAGAACTTAGAAAATATATACTTTATATAATATATAATAGCTTGTTATAATAGTCACTTCATTAAGATTAAAATACACAGTAGCAGTCCATTTTCAACAAACTCTTTAATAGCTCGTTATAATAATCACTTGTTAAGATTCAAATACATAGTAGCAGTCCATTTTCAACCAACTCTGCCAGGCACCACTCGGGTACGAATATTCAGGGAGATTTGTTGTTCTGGTCACCCGAAAAAAATATTAGACAAATGGTCCACTTTTGGAAAATCGTATTGTAGGCCCGATACTTTCTCATTCCTCTTAACAAGCACGTTTGAATTTCAAGATAATATCTTTACCAGCACTTTTAACCATTTTCAGTATAATGATGACGATTATTTACTTTGGAAACGATTAAAAACACGGAAGACAAAACATTCTCTTGACACCTGACATAAATGTCAAGATGACGGCAAATGATTAGTTTCCTTTTTTCGCCGCGCGCAGACTTATCTAAATTCAACTCTAATCGCACGACACACAGCGCCGTGTCGAAGACTGCCGAACTGACACGACGTTAGACGATGCACGGCCTTCAAGCCACACCTCCGTGCCCGTCGGAGTGGGGAGCGTGAGGTTTTTTCGTTACGGAATTTCTGGATTTAGTCCCCGCGCCAAGGCCTGCGATAGAAGCTATGCAATAGCTTAAAAAGCGAAGATCACGCAAAAAACTTTGAGTTTATTTTTATAGAATTTTCACAAACTAAAAGATAGTTTAATTACCAATCCGTTGTTATGCATCTTTTATTCCATTTTTCATATTATGTTTAATAAATGAAGGACTTCGATTATTCTTGATGCGCGGGAAGTGCCGTTTGTTCCTCTTTTGTTCACTCAAGGTCGTTAGATTATATCTGTTCCATTGGCCATTTCTGGTCTTCTGCATCAGTTCCACTCCATAAAATGTTTCTTTTTGACTGTCAACGCTTAAGATCTAGATGAAAATACTAAAATCACCATATGTTTGCCTATGATATTTAAGTAGTTCCCTCGATTCCTCATGAATCCCATCATCAGATCTTAACTTGGTGACAATGGGACCCCCTCAGAACTATCTACTTTCGAACAAAAAAAGAATTTTGAAAATCCGTCGATAATTGGCGGAGTAATCGATGAACAAACATACAAAAAAAAAAAAAAAACATACATCCGAACCTCCTCCTTTTTATGAAGTCGGTAAAAAGACAATATATTAAGTTGTTTTTTTGATCACTTACTCTTGAGGCTTTAAGATTCTACGAATTATTTTATGAAAATCTGGTTCAGTTTCAGTACTCATTTGTCAAGATATGTACTCGTAACTACAAAGCATATTTCTTTTTCATTGTATATATACAAGTATACCTACCCAGATTTTTTTTTTAAGTCTGAAAGCAAACACTTGTCTTTTTGCTCTCTCGTCTATTTTTAAGACACGTGAGCCTGACAACTACTTTTATATTAGGACAATTTCTCCCCAGTAAAGTAAACATGAACATTTTTATCTCACATAAAATATTATTACTTATATATTGAAACAGTTTGTTATAATAGGTTCATTTACCCTGTTATTAACTTAGCGTTTTCCGATCACGGATGTAATTAATTTCTAGAAAACTTTTTCTCTAGACCAATGTTAACATAGGACGAGAAATAATATTGATAGCCATTGATCAGATTTTCTAAATAAATACACTCGTTCAATGAACCCGCACTGATAACACTGCTTGCCCAGCATACGAGAGTGAGGATCAAACGAAGAAAAACTTTACATTTTCTTCCATTTTATATTTAGTACTAACACGCACTTCAAAACATCGCGACCTGTAATTTATAAAGTGTATAGTGTACTAAACTTAATTATTGTAATTTACGTAGTAGATAAAAGCTTTTTTATTTTACATTATATTTATTTTTTTAACATAAATAATAAACGCACATCTTAAAAGTAGTACATTCAGAAGTATCTACTGAATCTATTTCAGTCTTTTTAAAACAGTGTATCAGTTGTAATTATATAACTCAAGAACGGGTTCACCTATCCAGACCACCCGGAGGACAAGGTGGAGCACACAGTAGAGGTATGCCCCGCTTGGGAAGAGCATCGCCGTGTCCTCGTGGGGGCGATCGGCGGTAGCGATCTCTTGCACCGGGCCTTGGTAGAGGCCATGGTCCAAACCAAGGAGGAGTGGCAGACGGTTGCCTTCTTTTGCGAAGCATTAATGCTAGCAAAGGAGGAGGCCGACCGCATAAGGCAACGGCGCTCACGCCCCAGACGCCGCCGAGATTCCGATCCCGATTTCCGGCCACCGTAAGCGCGGGCTTGCGAACGGTGAGCAATGGGCAGCTTGCCGTCCGGTCGTCTGGTAATCGCCCAGACTAAGTCTAGTCGTCGACGGCGCACACTTTTCCCGCGCGCCTCAAGAAGTGGTCAGCAAACCCCCGGTCCCATATAGGGACCCTGCAGAAGGGTCGAAGCCAACTGGGGAAAAGGGTTCGTGTCTGAAAGGAAGGCTCTAGCCCTGGTATAGATGGCGATGTAGGAACGGGGTAGGTTGTTTAGTCAGTAAGAGTCTGACACTGTTTCCCGCTCCGCCCAAGGGCGGGATTCGTCATTGGATGATTTTTACCTACCATAAAAAAAACCTATCCAGACCAAATGTTTAGACTTTGTTTGTACTATATAGTAGATGGTTTATGTGGAGTTTGCAAAAACTCGGTCGAGCATTTCTTTTTTTATCACATTTTTCTGCTGCCGGGAGCGAAGCCGCGGGCAAAAGAGGATTCCAGAATTAATATAAAATATACAATTTTGATAAATTTGTATTAGTGTATTTGTGCGTAGATCCCAATACCGATGTGTTATCAATGTAGTAGACTAGTGGGTCGATTCCCATATTATTTAGCCTACTGTTAGAATAACAAATTTCTTAAAAAAAAACAAATTAAATGCATTTGAACTCTTGAGCCCCAATCAAACCCGGCGTTCGTACACCGTCTTTCTATTATGTCTCTAATTCATCATCATCATCATGTCATGTCATCATGGCATAGGCCTCCCCCAAGGATCTCCACAACGATCGGTCCTGTGCTGTCCGCATCCAGCGGCTTCCCGCGACCTTCACCAGACCGTCGGTCCACCTTGTCGTCCGGTACGCGGTCGCCATTCGAGAACCTTTCCACCCTTTCCTTTTGTCTCTAATTACGGTATTCAAAAGTTAACCTTTTAAAATTATATGCTATAATTGTAATTTTCTCATTGAGGTATATAAGGGCGTGTATTATTCCAGTTACAGGTTATATATACATGTGTATTTCGTTATACATCTAAATCCTGAATCATTCTGTCTGTTGTAGAAATCCGTTCAATTGTTTCTGAGTTTATCGCTAACAGACAGACGTGGGAGACTTATTTATATCATGTAAAAATAAGGATTTACACTTTGTAAAAGTAAAAATTTACATTTAAAAACACTCGTACATTTGTATACAAGGTTTTTACTAAAAATATACCGTACTTCACTCGCGGAATGGTCTTGTTATCATATTTATTAAGCGTTGGAAACACAAATTAAATTCAAGTAGAACGAAATTTATTTATTTATTCTTCCCATCGCTTAACATTAAAGCTGGAACAATTTATCATGTCCTAATGAAATGACAACGTTTACTGATTTACCTTTTAGGTAATGAGGAACATCCCTAGTTTAGTCTCAGGGGCTTTTTTTAGTTGAGAAATTATCTAAAAACATGTTGATGTCTGAATATTGCACATGAAAACAAAAAATATACATAAAAAAATCATTACAATATAAATTATTATTTTATCTGTCTATACAGGGTGTCATTGACATTTTAACGCAAACGAATACCATGGATCCAGTACATGATTCTGGACCCCGCAGTGGTGGAATTTTTCGTCGGTTTTTTTTCAAAATTTTTGTAAAAAATAGTTTTGTTTTTTTTTTTTTAACTGTATAAAATCGTTATTCTGAGCAATCAAAATGATATTTTTAGAAAAAAAAATTATACATTTTTTTTTACGAAATAAAAAATTAATAAAAAAATCATCGAGGCAAATAAAGTCGTTATTCTAATCAAACCCGATGACATTTTTAATTTGGAATGTAATGCACTCATTTTTTTCGCAAAAAATGTTAAATTGACGTTTTTATATAGTTTAATTAAAAAAAAAACGTTAAAAATTCATTAAAAAAAATAAGAAAAAACCGACAAAAAATTCCATCACTGGGGGGTCTAGAATCATGTACTGGATCTATGGTATTAGTTTGCGTTAACATGTCAATGACACCCTGTATATATATGAAAGCGGAGTACCACTCTCTGATCAATCATTAAATCTCAGAAACTATAACGCCTACAAACTTAAAATTTGACGCGTAAGTTCCGCTAAAAACGGATTTTACGAAACTCCAACCTTAAAGGGGTAAACCGACTTTAGCATTGCTTATTTATATGTACATATGTATCTAAGTAATATTTATGTATTTGGTTCTTTTTTGCTACCATGTTATGTTTCTGCACCACCCCAAGATCGACGGATAGAAAATACCTAAGGCAAAGTCCTCTTTTGTACAGTGTTATGAACATAAAGTTTTTAAAAATAAACAAATAAATAATAGCTACTTTTATATATTTATAGTTATTGTGATTTTAATTTATGATTAGATTTGATCTATGTATAAACTGGTTAAGCGAATAGATCGGGTTAGGAACACCACGCTGCGCTCCATAACTCAAATAACAGATGTTGGAGAAAAAACAGCCAGGTTGAAGTGGGAGTGGGCTGGCCACGTCGCACGAATGCACCCGAACAGATGGGCGAAGATTGTCACTCACTGGACACCTGAGGGAGGTCGACGCCGTCCAGGTCGACCGCGGTGAAGGTGGAGTGACGATCTCATCATGTTTGCGGGGCAAACATGGCCGGAGGTCGCCGTAGACAGAGAGGTCTGGAAGGAAAAAGGAGAGGCCTTTGCCCAGCAGTGGGACATACAATAGGCTAATAAAAAAAATAAAAAAAATAATAAACTGGGTCTGGACTTCTGTCTGATAATAAATTATTTTTATATTTATTTATTACAGATGAAGTCGTTTTATTGACTATAAGGAGGAAATTAGATCAAATATTGTATTTGGTTTCAATTTAACACAGTACAGTCTAGCTATTATAGCATTATTAATTTTAATAGTCACTAGGTGCTATCAGCAGTTCCGCTCGTGTGATTGTAGAAAATTATCCCAAAGGAACATACGCCTGGGGTAAAAATTGTTTGTGTTATTCCAAGACAATTTACTCGTGTACCAAGTTTTGAATAGAAATCTATTCAACCATTCAAGTATGAATAAGTAACTAATAATAATACACACACACTCACAAAGTTTCGTCTTTGTAATATTAGCATGATTTACATTCGTATGGAATAGATATCCATATCATCAAAGTTTAATAATAATATGAAAGGTTTCAGGGTTGTTTAACAAATAAAGAAGGTGCTATAATAAGACACCTGATTAAAACTACTTAAAGACAGACTAAAGACAATAAGTTTTATTTTAAATATGGCGTTCAAAAATTTAAATACGAAAGACTGGATGCTTAATCTCTGACTGAGGTTAAATTCAGCCCTAGGGACACACGAGGAGTCATCTAAGCATTAGGATAATTCTTCAAAAAATGTACGAGTTCTCGGACCCTACGGCCCAAGAATTTCTAATCCAAACTTGCTCAAAAATAAGTATAACTAACACCGAGGGAGTTATATTTCCGCCGCTTGAGGTTCTCTAGCATAGCACGATGAGTTAGGAAGGTGGGATGGCGTAAGAGTTTCAACTTAACGTGAAGGTTTTTATTTTTGAGATGAGAAATCATCATAATAATTAGACTACATAGTAGATCTCGCTCCACTCTAGGACGGGACTAGAGTGGAGCGAGAAGGCGTCTCCGACTTTTACAGACTAAAATCACTTTTAAGGTCACCCTTAAAAGTGATTTTGGTTTGTAAAAGTAAACCCTTAAAACCTCACGGTTTTTTTATGAACTTAGCTACAAGTACCGAATCTAATAAGGCGTCAAAAAGCTCTTCCGCATGACTGTCGACTTGTAAGCTCGACAGGTTATCTTGGTTGAGACGTTGGTTTACATTTGGTCCACCCTTAGTTGCGCTATTGTGATTTTGGCCGCGCACGGTCGCTCAAAACAAGCGGCTCTTCCACAAAGTCACTTCGCTTACGAGCTCACAGTAATCGATTTCATATTGAAAATATTAATTGACTTTTGTTTTTGTCGTTGTATTTTCTATCCAAATCAAATAAATACTTGGATATTCAATTAAATATTTCATAGAAGCTTAGTTATTCATCAATTTCATTAGTTTTTCATTATTTAGCTTGAAAGGGCTTTCTCAATTTTATTTTCTTTTATTTATTATTCTAAGTAAAACTAATTTCAATTTAATCATTAAATTGTTTTATATTATATTTACATCTTTATCTTTGAACTTTATCTCTAATTATATTTGAATTATTCAGTCTAGTCTAAATGATTGTAAGGCTAATTAGATTTTTTAAACTTTAATCGTAGTGCTCTAGACACTTGAAATAATAATTAAATCTATTGATCAAACCAATTACACGACAGATTGCCTACGCATCATTTCTTCAAACTTTGTCTAAGTATATGATAAGCTAGGTAGTAAAAGTTATCAATAAGAACACTTCTAGTTCCATCACGCTTTAAATTTTCAATGATTATTCAAATTACGGTACTATTAAGATTTTGGAGTGGCGACCGCGTACCGAAAGACACAGCGATGGAAGGTCTCCTTCAAGGTTGACCGATGACCTAGTCATTGTTGTCTTTGGGTCTTTGCTGATATCTGTACGGATGCGAGACGCACAGGACCGGTCGTTGTGGCGACGCTTGGGGAAGGCCTGTGTCCAACAGTGGATGGATATCAGCTAAAATGATTTTTTTTTAGAATCATCATCAGATGATTAAAATAAAAATAAATAAATTATTCAATTTATCTTTGTATCAATCTTAGTTCTGAGTCGCAAGTGTGAGGTAACGGATCTCTGTAGAATTAATTAACCGATCTGTTGCGTTGTCTAAACAGACCGACCAGGCATGGCTTAATTACCAATGTGTGTGTAAGTAACACTATGCGAACACGAACATACACATAACATGTATAAAATTAAATGCTAAAACGAGGGACATACGCCAAAATATCCTGAACAACCTTCCTTTCAGAAGCCGGACTGGGGCCCCAGTAGGCTTCGGCCCTGCAGTTGGGCCTCTTCATTTGCTGACAACTCCTTGAGGCGTGCGGGAACAGAGCGCGCCGTCGACGACTGGGCTTGATTCGGACTATTACCAGACAACTGGACGGCGAGCTACCCATTGCTCATCGTTCACAAGCCCGCGCGTACGGTGGGTATATCTGATGTTTAGTTAATTAAGCCCCAAGAGGACACCGGTGTTCGCGCACCTATTATAGATAATTTCAATTCTATTCTGACAAATGCACCCTCAATTTCTTTAGCCATTGAGTAGTGTCTAGCGAGTGATCCCAAATTACGAAGACAAAGAATTAATTTAATTTAAACAGAACGACCGAAGGTAATTACACCATTTAAACACAAATAGATACTTCTATGAAACAGATGATAGAGCAATAAACACAAGAATACGATATTATTTCTTCTTAAATTTGACGGTAAATACAGATTAAATTGTAAAATTAAAATAGACGAACCGGTAACAACACAAGCTTTTACAACAAAATATCTTATCTAGGGCAAGTTAAAAACCTTTATCAAACATGTGGCTTCCCTAATAGCTCATTAACTGCATTCATCATCATCATCAACATCCTGCCCTTATCCCATAGTATTTGGGGTCGGCGCAACATGTTTTTTCTTCCACTCTGTCCTGTCTCCCATCACACTATCACTAACTCCCTTTTCTTTCTTATCACTCCTCGCACAATCCATCCATCTCTTCTTCGGCCTCTCTCTTCCTCTCCATCCATCTACTTGTAAACTCAGAACTCTTTTCGTAACATGTGTTTCATGTCTCCTCTTCACATGACCATACCAAGATAAACGATTTCCTTTCAACTTTTCAGTCACTGGCACCACTTTTAGACTAACTATTAACTGCATTATCGTATATATATCGCAAATATATTAACCGCATTGAGAGCATTCAAAAAAGATTTATAAAGTACCTATGCTACCATCACAAAATTCCGTATCAGTCTAAAAATTACCTAAACCTCTGTAAGAAATATCATATATTAGCGAGATCTCTGATTGCGTTTGCTTGTTAAAAATATTCAATAATAGTATAAACTGCCCCGAAATTTTGTCCAAATTTTATTTTAACACTACTTGGAAGTCAAAACGATTTTATCCGCCTTTGCGTGTGCCATTATCCTCAACAAATTATCGACAGAATTCGTACATTGTGCGTGCAAGCAGAAATCTAAACAAGCTATGTAAACAGCACGATATAGATCCATTCCTGACCAGTGTGCCCTCACTTAGAAGATGCTTAAGCCGGAATTTTTTCATTTGATACTATGTTGCGATTGATATACAATGCGAACAAAATAGATTATTCTATAGTTTAATAGTTCTTTTGGCATATTGTGTGTTTGTTGTTGACTGCATATTAAGTGTCCATATAGAAAGAAAGAAAGAAAAAGTGTTTATTTTGCTCAAAACACAACCTACCAACATATGACTTTTAAATTGTATTAATCCGTACTTTATAAGTGAGGACTTGTTATTGGCTGACAGTCCAACTTACTGTTCCTTATCTGTTGTTTTTTAGCTGTAAGTCCTCCATGTTATTTAAATAAATAAATAAATATTTATTAACCATTAGCTTCTTGCCAGCGGCTTCGCCCGCGCGAAAATAGGTTTCTCCAAACAAACTTTAAACGGGGCGTTTAGGGGGTGAATTTTGGAAAATCCTGTCTTAGTGCTCACCTAGGTCATAAAAGGAAACCCTTGTGCAAAATTTCACGCTACTAAGTCCAACAGTTTTGGCTTTGCGTTGATATGTCAGTCAGTCAGTTTCTCCTTTTGTATAGGTATATAGATTGACTAACATTCTTAGTTGATTCATTATTTTTATACAATCGTCGCCAGAAAAGTTAATTGTTGTTTTTATAATGCTGCCGTTTCGTAATATTAATCTAAGAACGTGAGAGCAAGACTCAGATTACTTTTTATTCCGTTCGAGACTTTTCTCTCATCCTTAGTTTATCGCATTTTCTCCATAGGAAACGATTAATTGGAACTTACAATAGTTTTTGACGTTTTTAAGTTACCATGTAGCCTATGTGAAATATAAAGTTTTCAATAGAATTGACCTATTTACATTTTCCCTACTTTTTTGTAGGTTCTATCATTCCAGGCGCACCATACTTTTCACAATCAGGCCATTATTAACACATGGCACCGTTCAACAACACCGCGCTAGGCAGTGAGTGAAGCGGATCTCATATCGCATTGACCTCTAATAAATCCGTTGATGCCTAACACACGCACATTGTGCCATGTGATAATCGCCTCAGTCCTTCCTATCAGCGACAACAAGTATCATCATATTTCAGCCTTTTTAATGTTCCCACTGCAGGGACACAGGCCTCTAGATCTCATCTCTAGGAGAGGGAATGATATAATCCACCACGCGGGCTCAGTTAATGTTGGTGGATGGCACATGTCTTCGAATGTTTTGTTTTAGGACATGCCGGTGTCCTCACGATGTCAACGAGTATCAAAAAGTACTAAATGTAAGAATAAAACTTGACATCGTTGTCACATTATAGGTATAACTGTTTTATCGAATGTAGGACTGAGATTAACATTGAAATGGATGTGGCTTGTGTATGAAGTTTAAATGTTTGTGAACGCACCTGACATACATGAATAATCAAAACTTTGTGTTTCCACGCTAATATTCTAGAAATCCATAACCCGCACTGGGTCTGCGTAGTGGATTACGGTCCATTCCCTCTTCTAGAGTGGAGGCCTAAGTTCCAGCAGTGGGAACATTGTAAGGCTCATGCTAAGCTATTCTATTCTAGAAGTTTATTAATAACTAGTGTAGGGAGATGTTTATAAAAAAAAAATCTTTTCTAATATAAGTCGATTTGGCACTGGTATTTTTGACTATACCAAGATATAATCAGCTGAGATTATCTGCGGACGGACAGACAGATAGACAGATTTGGCGAATCTATAAGGGTTCTTTGCTGACTACGGAACCCTAAAAAACAATATCTTTTCTAATATAAGTCGTTTTGGCATTGGCATTTTTGCCTATTGCATTTATGCCCAAGATATAATCAGAAATGGTTATATACTATCCGTAATAAAAGTATATTTCGTATCTTTGAAGGGGGATCGATTGAGGAAAATGTCCTTTGTTCGACCAGTCACACGGTAAGTGTGTAAACACTACTAGTCAAACTAAACGAAGTAACTATTCATGTTTGTGGATGTTAACGGCTTTCCTTACATTAGTTTGTGATTATAGGCTCCGGTCTAGTCCAAAACTAGGCAGCCATTCCCATTATATGTTCTTAGTGATAATTTATATCGAAACTTGCTAAGTTATTGGTGAGGACTTAAGGAATGTTTTATAGGTAAGTTATGAAGGTATCTGATATTCTCAAAATAAATCGTTTGAACAAACAACTTTTGCGGCTTTATTATCATGACAAACTGTTTACGGCTCTACTGATGCCAAAGTAACTCAATAGGTCCTGTAATCACAAAGGGTTAGGTTTTTTTTTTATGGTAGGTGAAAATCATCCAATGACGAAACCCGCTCTTGGGCGGAGCGGGAGACCAGTGTCAGACTCTTACTGACTAAAAAACCTACCCCGTACCTTCCTTGCCTTATTTCTGGAGTCGAGGTAACAGTTTGCACATACCCTCTAGACAAAGGGTTAGGTAAGAGTGAAAAGTTAGGTTGAGAAAAAAAGAGAAGATAAATAATGATAAACCTACATACAAAGTTATTACGACAGATGGACTTTCCTTAAAAATGATCATTGTACACACCAATATGAACAACTTTTACAATGAGACTAACCCAGAAATCAGGAAAAAAAATCTTGCCGCTCCACAGATTTATATTCACATAACTCGACAAAATGTGGAGCAGCGTATTTTTCGTGATTTTTAGGCTCTTAAGGATAAAATAAACGTACATTTTATTTTCCAAAATCCTTAAAACAACAAAACTGGTTTGTTTTAACAAGTGTAATCACCCCTAAAAGTTTTCTCAGTCACTGTAAGGGTATAATGCTGTGTTAATATTCCATCTTAGCGGCTAAGACTAAGTATCTCTTTCGCTTTGAGGCTGAAAAACTTTTTGCATGAGTAAACAAAAACAAACAAAAAAACTGGTCAAGTGCGAGTCGGACTCGCGTACTGTATTCCGTACACCAGATAAACAAAGTCATCAATTGGTACCTAATGGGGACAATGTTTGTAGAACGAATGGTTGAAAAAAGGAATTGGTAGAGTTGGGTCCGAAATGTTCTAGAATGGCAACCGCACACCGTAAAACGTAGTGTTGGAAGGGTCTGCCACAAGGTAGACCGATGACCTGGTGAGAGTCACAGGAATACGATGGATGCGACACGCCTAAGTCCGTTCGTTGTAGTGAAACTTGGAGGAGGCCTATAGAACAGAATATAACTTTATTGACAAAACCACAAATTTACTGTTTTCATAAAAGTTACCAACTTATGAAAACAGAAAATTTGTGGTTTTGTCACGAATCCACTCGAAAAATTTTTTAGACTTGAACTATTTATTTACCTGGTAATCTTCATCATCATTTCAGCCGAACGACGAACATTGTACCCATAGATTAAGATTTATGTATCTACCCTTAGATTGTGTAACTTTTTTGTGTACAATAAAGTAAAAAAAATAAAAAAAAAATAATATGGCATAAAGCAAAGTCGTACTTTGCTTTATGCCATATTTCAGGATTCTGGGTGAACACACAGTACTATATGAATTCATTCCTTGAGTGTCCAAAATATAAGTTTTTTTTTGCTACATAAACGGCCGCATCTTATTTTTTGGTTATTTCAGAAGTTTGATTTTTTCACAGATTTAAGCGACTGCAGTCATGAGGATATGGTTCCAATTTCAACTTAATACCTCCATACGTTCCTGAGATAAAGAGTCTTAACCAACGAATAACAAAGACGAATAACAAAGTGATCCTATAAGGGTTTCGTTTTCCTGATAAAAAAGGCGGACCACAAAGTGTTTTTTTTTAAAGTGGTGTGGTAAAAGAGTTCCGTTTTCCTCTTTGAGGTACAGAACCCTAAAAAGAAATTTCCAAAAATGAGAATGCAGATAATGTCTGCTTTAGGAAAAGTGGAAAAGTTCTCAGCGTAGGACGTGAGTTTAAGTAATGGTGGCAATATTAAATCAAATCTGCTGTTCGGTATAATCTTGCTGAGATACATGAGAGGAAAATTTACAACGCAGTGAACCCTTCGACCCGTCTCATATGCTATGCAGGACACGCGACGGCGCTTGTCACTGAAATATATTGAACCTAGTTTTGTACATAGTAACACGAGCCAATAGGCCGTTGAACTAATACTATATAAAAATCACAAACAAATAAAAAAAATCATAGTTATATTGAGGTCGACGCCGTCCAGGTCGACCGCGGCGAAGGTGGTGTGACGATCTCATCATGTTCGCGGGGCAAATATGGCCGGAGGTCGCCCTAGACAGCGAGGTTTGGAAGCAAAAAGGGGGGCCTTTGTCCAGTAGTGGGACCACAAATAATAGGCTATTTAAAAAAAAAGTTATATTGCTGTAAAAGAACAGTGCCACTAATAAAAAAACTGTACAGATATGAATATTGCCTTATAAAATCCGCACCTGAGGTTGATATCTACACAATTGGACTGCCATAATTATAGCCGCCTGGAGGACACGGTGCAGCATACAGTAGAGTAGAGGTATGCTCAGCTTAGGTACACATCGCCGTGTCCTCATGAGGCTGATCAGCGGCAGCAATTTCTCGGGCCTTAGCACAAGCCATGGTTCGAAGCGAAGACGAGTGGCAAGGTGATCGCTTCATTCTGTGAAACAGTAATGATAGGCCCTCATATTCTAGCCACCGCCAGATTCCAGATCGGATTTCGGTTTGCAGATCGTGAGCAATGGGTAGCTCACCGTCTGACCGTCTGGTATCTGTCCGGACCGAGCCGAAGTCTTCGACAACGCGTATCGTTCCACGAGTGCCTCAGGGAGTTGCCGGCGAACCATGAGGCCCAGCAGGATATGAGTCTACTGGGGCCAGGGTCGTTCATTATTATAGAGGGAATATTGAACCTACTCGTAAGGCGATAAGAGCCAGTTTTTGAGGAAGTGTATTGAAATAGTACATTTTGATACAAGTGCAGGAAGTTTGTCATTGCGACCGAGGCGAAATTCGCACGAGCCGTAGGCGAGTGTGTTATGGAGCCGAGGGCTGCAATGACAAATCTGCACGTGTGTCAAACGACGTTTTTCAATACACTTACGACTTGTGAAATTAAGAAAGAAAAAATGTTTAATCGTATCTCAAACATACAGTAGAAATCTAAGAAATATACAAGTATAGCATTCAAATCTGCTCTGGTCAGTTTCTAATTTGGTGGGGGTCGCCCAGCGACTCTGGGGGACGCCTCGCGCCTGATTCGATAAACTAAGTAAAACAAAATAATCACCCTGGACCGTGACGATAAGGAAGGAAAAAAAAAGCCCTTGTTGTGATAAACTCAAAAAAGCACTTGGGTGATATATATGCTATATTGAACCTAATAGGAGTGCGACAAGAGGCAGTTTTCGAGTAAGTGTATTGAAATTATCATTTAAACACACAGGACTCAGTAGACTTCATGACATTGACTTAGGTTATTCAGTAAACTGAATAAAAAATCGTCAAAATAATTTTTGACGATTTTTTATTTTTATTGTGACTATGTGGATAATGTCAATCATTGTATTTTTTTAACAAAATAACAAACGAAAAACTAGTTTTGTATTATTTATCACTCTTTATTTTGTTAATACTGGCTGTCCTGTAATTACTTCCTATTTAGTATTTAGGCCAATTGGTAGTTATCTATACATGTAAAATGCTGTTCATAGAAACTATTGTTTTACCTTAGTAAATAAATATTAAACCCGACTATATCAAGACAGTGCTGAAAAACTTGCAAAGGTCGGAAAATATGCAAATAAGGTAGCCTTTATAAAATGTTATTTATGCAAACTAGAGCGTAGAGAATAAAGGGTTAGTATATATGGTGGTGGAAAGGGTTCGTTATACTATCTTTTTTTAAGATAAATAGTGTGTAAATGAAGGCTTTAGTGTGAGCTAAAGTGTAGCCTCCAACGTAATTTGTTCCGACGTGTAGTCCCTCCCGGTCAGGCTTCTATTGATGATGTTAATTATCTCCGACGGAGAGTAATAGCTCATGTCTTAAAGGTAAAATCCCTAGGTTGTCTAAATTGGACAGTAGCCAACTCTCCGTAGAAAAAAATGATTTCGTGTGAAAAAGCTTTGAAAGTGTTCTCGTCTTTATTAAAAGGCAATGTGTTACTAAGGCATAAAAATCCGATGTTTGCGTCCGGGAACAAATTAAAGACAAAATTTTGCAACATATAAAGAAAGAAAGAAAAACGTTTATTTGTATATCATAAAATATATTTTCATATCATAAAATAAAATATCATAGCATCAGCCTTTTAATGTTCCCACTGCTGGGCCTCAGGCCTCTTTTCTAGGAGAGGAAAAGAGCCGTAATCGGTAATGGCCCAGTGCGGGTTGTCGGATTTCCCATGTTTTCAAATTTTCGAATGCAAGACATGCCAGTTTACTCACGATGTTTAAAAAAAAAAAGCGGTGTTTTGTTTATATTAAATAGGTTTTTATCGTTTAGTTTGGGACTAGCTAATGCTGTGTGAAAGTTATGCTATATATTCATCATCATCATCATCATCATCAGCCTTTTAATGTTCCCACTGCAGGGACACAGGCCTCCTCTCTCTAGGAGAGGGAATGGGCCATAATCCACCACGCGGGCCCAGTGCGGGTTGGTAGATGTCACATGTCTTCGAATTTTTGGTTCTAGGACATGCCGGTTTCCTCACGATGTTTTCCTTCACCGTTTTGAGAGCAGTGGTGATGAAATAAATTACACAAAGTAATGTGCCTGGCTGGGTTTGAACCCGCGACCTACGACTCGTAAGTCGGGGCCGTTACCACTCGGCCACCACTGCTCTCACTCGGCCACCTGCTATATATTATTTCATAGTATTACATTATTATTCATTTTAAATCACGAATTTTTTAACAAACCTTTCAAAGGTTTAAAAACATAAATTTTGTGCAGCAACTTTTTGAAGTATTCGTGTGAGTGACGGAATAACAGAAAGCCTACAAAGGCTTCGGGCGTTATCTCTGTTTTCTCACGTAGACTCTTTATGAACCACTGTGCTGAATTGCGTTGGATGAAAAAACAATCTTTTAAACCATGTTCACTTTGACAATATACGAGTGTGGAAGGACCCTCTTAATAATAGATTCGATGTCAACAACTGCATCAGGCTGTTTGAAAGTTTGATACGTTAGAAACATTTGAGTTTTTTTCATACAATTGTTGGTTTTGTTTAAAAGTGGTTTTTTGTGCTGGGAAAAATCATCTAATCCGAATCCTGCCCTCGGGCGGAGTGGGTAACAGTGTCAGATTCTTACTGACTAAACGACCCACCCCATTTCTTCTTAACCTTCATACCTGGATCGGACCTTCATTTCAGAAACCGGACCGGGGCTACAGTAGGCTTCGGCCCTGCAGTTGGGCCTCTCCACTTCTCCATTGCTGTTGGGCCTCTAGATAATTATATTAAATGTGGTCCATTAAATAATTCCTGAACTTCAAATGATATTACGTCATGTCTCAGACATTAATATATTTTTTTAAGAATTGTTATGGTGGCTTTTTTACATGAACTAGTATGAATAACACATTAAACAGCTTACTCTTTATGTCGAGGTGACGCGTTATATCCGGTCCCCATTATATTGCTTTCTTATGCCCATAGATCTTATGCTCAAGCAACCTGTCAGTTGTCAACCGTATATCATATAAGTCAGGGAAATAAAAAGTGGAAAGTGTATTATTTATTTCATACATCCAATACAATTACTTACATTAAACTAAACAAATAATTAATATTAAAGTAATTAATAATGATGCATATACAGGCGTTACGATGTCATTTTGACATCGTAACGCAAACGAATACCATAGATCCAGTAGATGATTCTAGACCCCCCAGTGGTGGAATTTTTTGTCGGTCCAGTATCATGTAGGGTAGACCGGGTACAATAGTACCACGGGTCAATAGTACCATCATCGATATTTCTACTACTGAGCAAAATTTTGGGTGTGTGAGTGCGCCAGGACACGCGCTACTTGAGTCCCGAGGCGCACCTCAGTCGCCGGCGCGCGCGCTTCAAACCAGACTTAACATTGGTGAATTTTTGGTTTTCGGCTAGTCGCGGTAAGTTTTTATGTATAATATGATTGACCGTAACTCGTACTATCCGATCCATTTTGACAAATAATTTTTGTTAACAGTTTAAATCAGTAGTTCCCAAACTTATTTTTCTCGTGGACCACTTTTAAAATTTTACTGGTTTCGGTGGACCCCCTGCTGCACATTTCTACCACATTCTTAGGCGATTCTCACACTGCCCCGCATGATGCAGCGTGGCGCGTGGATGCGTGTTCTTCCGTTGCTTGTAAGTATCTCCATTTGTATAGAAAACACGCACAGTCCAACACACTGAAAATGCATCCACGTGCGTTCATGCGGATCACGCGCATATACGCGGAGAAACATGCACCCCCGCGCGTAGGTGCGGGGCGAGACGCAAGGTATGGCACACCGAATCCCGTAGTGCCGCGCATGATTTTGAATGAAATGAGAGCCGCCGTGCGTGAATCTACAATTGCACCTACGCGCGTGTGTGCGTATAAAACACGCACGATGATGCAAATTTGCACTCCCGCAAGAACGCGCGTAAATACTTTGAAACGCAATATGCAGCATGATGCGGGGCAGTGTGTGAACCGCCTTAAAGTCGCCAAAAAATAAAAATTGTGTCACTTCTGAGTTCTGTCCCTATACAGGGTGTATCTGTGAACATTTACATCCCTACGCCTACTAATATCAAATACGCAAGTTTCGACAAGTAACAGTCACTTGCCTTATTAAAATATTATTTGCTTAGTTAGGTACTTATAACAATGTAGGTAGGCCCTTATAAAAACTATGCTTACATTTTTGCTCTTTACTATCAAAAGCAGATAAATTTTCGTGGACCCCAATTAACGTCTTATGGACCCCCATTTTTTATTCACGCCTAAGTAGACCCCTAGCAAGTCCCCCGTGGACCCCTGGGGGTCTACCTGGACCACTTTGGGAATCACTGGTTTAAATGGATATTAAACTTTTGATTTATAATCAGTATGGAAGCTTTAAGTTAAGAATTATGTGTCTATTAGAGGGTTTTCCTGAATAAGTCAGTTTGGTGCAATTGTACCAGGGGTCCATTGTACGTCCATACTAAAATATTTTTGTTGATTATTTCAATTTTCTAATTGTTATAAAGCTAGATAACAGCAAATACGCAACGTCTGAACCAAAGATGATTATATGTTAACAAAAACTTATTTTATTTTTATTTTAACTGAAGAATTGATAAGTTAATGTTATGACTTTCATTTGTGTTGATTTAAAACACCGAACTTGTGATATTTTTGTTCCAAATTTTTAAGAATGATTATAAACCCTTAAGACTGCAAATAAATGACTGAGAACGTATAATTTATACCTTTATTCGCATTTTATTACCACCCTATGCAGTTTTGGTACAATTAACCCTTATAGGGGGTCATCAGATCATTTCATTTCAAGTCAATTTTGACTAAGTTTAGTTCAATTTCGGTCAACTTAATGTATTTCCTTTGATAGATAATAAACTAAGGCAGTTAAATAATAATATTGAAAACAAAAAGCAATAGTCAATTTTGTGTAATCAACCGATGTTCCGAAAATGATACTACTGTCCCCGGTCTACCCTACTGGATCCATGGCATAGTATAAAGAGAAGGGAAGTAGATTATCTTCATACAAACGCACCGCGCGCGGCTTGTATGTGTGCGCCATAGTATCTACGCGTCGACGCACGCACACTGTAACAAAATCTCGAGCCGTTTCTCAGTGCGCCAGTCGGGGCTAACACTATACGAGTTTCGCGCGTCACTGCTTTTCGGCACCGCTAAATCAAAACAAAATGTCTGATAATCGCAGGAGAACGTATTGCTGTGTGTTTGGATGTCTTAACAATTCATCCATTCTAGAATTGTCTCTATTCAGATTACCTATTGAACAAAAAAGGTAAGCTAGTCACTCATTCTAGCATATAATTTTTACTTGATTTTCAGATACCTACTTATTTTTTGTTGTATTAGTTTTCTATCACACAGAGGAAGCAGGTAGGTAGGCTTAATTTCTACTTTTGATCCGTCAATTAATTTGCTGCTATTGCTTTGTTTACGTTTGGTTATGCCGATTACTCAGTTACTTTAGTTTCTCACCTACTTACAGTTAAAAAATCGTAATTCAAAATAAATAATTGACTAATTGTAAATCAGATATACATATAAAGCAAAGTTCGAATCATAGCAATAAATTCGATTATAGTCTAAGAGATAGGCGTTAGTTTTTAATGTTGTTTCTTTTAATTATAATATTTTAGTCACTTTATTCATTTTTAAGGTTCCGTGCCTCAAAAGGAAAAAACGGAACCCTTATTTATTTATTTATTCAGATAGGATCAGTTCGTTGTCCCTTCGTCTATCTGTATGTCTGTCTGTTAAGACCCTTTATCTCGAGAATGCGTGATGTATCTAGTTGAAATTAAAACCATAGTCCCTTCAAGCTGTGAAAAAACGAAACTTTTCAGTTAACGAATAAAACATATACGGCTGTTTATATCGCAAAAAAAAAAAACCTATTTTTTTAGTTTTTATTTTTATTATATAAGTAAAAAATACAACTTCCCGACCCTTGTCAATTTATAGGCACTGAATTAAAATTTTGCTAAAAGTGACAACCCTAAGACAGTAGGCAATTATATCGCGAATTGGGTCGGAGATAGCCTACTGCCCTTCTCTTTATACTATGTCCATGGTATTCGTTTGTGGTACGATGTCGATGACAGCCTGTAGGTATATATAAAATAAAAATAATGTACGTACAAACGGGTAGAAAATCATCAACATCGATATCAATGGGATATGTACCCAGAACGCTGGCAGCATTGCCATGTTTTTTTTTTTTATGGTAGGTGAAAATCATCCAGTGACGAAACCCGCTCTTGGGCGGAGCGGGAGACCAGTGTCAGACTTTTACTGACAAAAAATCCTATCCCGTACCTTCCTTGCCTTATTCCTGGAGTCGAGGTAACAGTTTGCACCACCCTAGGCTCCAGGAGGCTTCGACCCTGAAGGGCCCCTGCAGTTTGCTGACAACTCCTTGAGGCGCGCGGGAACGGTGCGCGCCGTTGACGACTTGGACTCGGTCTTACCAGACGACCGGACCGCGAGCAACACTGACAGCGTTCTGCTGCTGATTCGTTAATATTTTGATTCCCAATAAGTCCTATTTCTACACGTTTGTACATACCTGTATTGTTTTTATTTTTAATTTGTATGCATATAATAAGTTTTAATATTAATTATTTGTTAAGTGAAAAGTAAGTTATGTTGAAGTAGCCATAACACTTGTGTGCGCAGTCAGTTAAAAAGCTACTTGACACCTATTCACATAAAATATACGTAGAATAGCTTCAGTTTATTCTCAAGTTTACGTTTAGGTCTTTGGAAACATTTATTGCTGTGAAATGTCATCGTAAAAAATATACGTGGGGTAGATTTGTTAAGAAAACTTACCATTAAAGGGTGGGCCAGACGGTTACAAACTAGCACTTCAAACAAGGTCACCTCAAAGCTCATTTTGTGTTGCGGCTATGTGTCTAAACACACTATGCCGAGGATACGCGACGGAAGTTCGGCATGATTACGCCTGCAATGCTATTTGAATTACTGGCGACACATTATGCCGAAGTAACGTTGCGTTATAGCGTACAGCCGAACTTCAGTCGGGCGTAAGTTCAGCGGAAATTCGGCGGCAACGTATTCTGTAGAACACGTAGTAGAAGTTCAGAGTTTTATTTTGCATTTGTCTGTCCGGCTGTTTAGATAACACGACACGACGCCACGACAGCGCTCGATACACTGAATATACACACAAAATTGCGCAACTGAATTTCTGCCGCGTAAGTTCGGCACTTATGGTGTGTCATATCAGCCGAATACGTTGGAACGTAAAATCAGCCGCGGAACTTCGGTCGCGTACGTTCGGCATAGTGTGTTTAGACACTAAAAGGATGTAAACCACGCACTAACACGTTCGCATTTCTACCAAGGTCGCCTTAGTTTGGTTGGTTTTACGCTACATGGATAGAAACCATGCGTCAATACGTTCAAAATTCAATCTATGGTAGGAAACTGATTTCCAAACAAGAGCGTTGAAGCTCATCTACACTAATATAATAAAGAGGTAAAGTTTGTTTTTTTGTTTGTAGGAGGTAATCTCTGGAACTTCTAGTCCGATTGGAAAAATTTTAGCAACAATAGAAAGCTGCTTTACTCCTGAGTGAAATAAGCTACATTTTATGTACGCGGGCGAAGCCGCTGGCAAAAGCTAGTCTACACTAATATAATAATGAGGTAAAGTTTGTTTTTTTATTTTTTTGTTTGTAGGAGGTAATCTCTGGAACTAATGGTTCGATTGGAAAAATTTTAGCAATAATAGAAAGCTGCTTTACTCCTGAGTGACATAGGTTATAAATTATTTATATAACAAGGATATTAACCGAGTTATCACAATTTTTGTCTAGCAAGTCGGAAAAATATATCTCGAGAATTTGTATAGGAACAGAGTTAAATATGTTAAAACAAGATATTTTCCGCGGACGAAGTCGCGGGCAGAAGCTAGTATTTTATAAATTAATTATTTGGTCGTCCAAGGGTGTTGAAGGTCATGTTTTACAACAGTTGAGAAAATATGTCTTTTCAAACTAAGAGCGTTGAGTAAATGGTTTACATCCACCGTGTACATGGATAGAAACTAGCAAGGTCACTTTGATTGAACGTTACAACCATTTGGCCCACCCTTAAGTGTACATTTACGTCTCCAGTAGTGAAAGAAGTTTGAAAATAAATACTGAATATTTTTTAAAGAAGCTTGGCTCCATCGTGTTTGCACTAACTTTCATTCTTACGCTGCAAGTAACTTTGGCTCACTTTATCATCAAAAACTGGGAAGTGGGAACAATTGTTTCAATTACGATACGAGTGCTGTTTATTGAAAAAGTTGCAGATGAATTGTTGGGTAAGGGTTGGCCGACGTTATTGATGGAACCAGGCTTCCAACGTAATGAAAGGGAATATAAATTCGAAAGTAACTTTGTCTATTTGTTTGTTACGTTTTAACGTCTAAATTGCATAAACTAATTTTAAAGGTCGACTGGTGGTTAAGGCATTAAATCTGCCACTGTACTTTTGTGTGTATAAAATTTTAGAACTTGATTAAGAATGTAGTATACACCGTGAAATTTAAATGGTTGTTTTCCCGCGGCAGAATGACTTGCCATAAGGAGTACTTTTGAAGCAAACAGTAAAAATAAAAAAATATTTTTTTTTTATAAATAATTATTAAAAAATATTCATCAACTCAAAAAAGCGAAAACAATAGTAACATTAGACGTAATTTGTAGGTACTACTAGAGTCGCATGAGCAGCACGCCGTCAAAGGAAACCGATTCATTAAATATTTAAACCAAAATAAGCTCTCGCACGTTGTGATACGTCATAATTAGCTTGCACTCTACAGGTCCATTTTTTGTTTTTAATATTTTATTTTTTTATCAAACGTTTGTATTACCAAGACACAACCATTTCGCTGAGGGAAAACAACCATTAAAATTTCAAGGTGGTGATTTAGAAAGAATATTCCCTTGTTGAGATATTTTAAATGACCCAAGTGCCTAGCTTAGCATAGCATAATCAGAATTTAATGTTCCCACTGCTGGCTCCGGCCAGTCTAGGAGAGGGAATGGGTCGTAATCCACCACGCTGGCCCAGTGAGGGTTCGTGAATGTCACTTGGCTTTAAATTTTAAGCACTAGTACATGTCGGTATCTTCACAATGTATTTGTTCAATGTTGATTTTGTCAAGAGGAAGGTTTATAATATATTATCTACACTAATATAATAAAGAGGTAAAGTTTGTTTTTTTGTTTGTAGGAGGTAATCTCTGAAACTAATGGTTCGACTGGAAAAATTTAAGCTATAATAGAAAGCTGCTTTACTCCTGAGTGACATAGGCTATAAATTATTTATATAACATGGCTATAAACCGAGCTATCACAACTTTTGTCTAACAAATTTTCCGCGGACGAAGTCGCGGGCAGAAGCTAGTGTATAATATTTTTAATATCAACATTGCACCCATACGAAGCTGGGGCGGGTCGCTAGCTAATAATATAACTACCTCGTCTAAATTCTAAAGAGTGTTCTAATCTAGCCCAAACTCTTTTCCTGCCAGCCTACATATTTACAAAGTTCCTTTCAGGAGACAGCCTTCACACCACCTACTTGTAGACGAATTACTGTCAAATTACAACATTATTTTCACATTTTTTATAAACTTTCCTTAAGTTCACGTTGTTCTTTATTTAGTTCGCCCAAGCTAAAACTTATGAAGTTAAACTAAGCAATTTTATAAAGAAACTTGTTCGCAACCCTAAAAACTCTTTTTAGTATCTACGCCAGAATATTTAATGTAAGTTATAAAGAACTTTTTCTTGTGGTTTTCGTGTAGCGCATAGAAATTTTACTTTATCGAATCTAGAATCAAAAATAAAAGCCACGCTTACCCTGACATTGGGCACGCAATTTACAGTTTTCCATACTAGTGTGGAAAAGCGCACGAGTTCGCCCTGCTACAAAGTCTTGTACTTATTTTTGTCAAGCTGGGTGCGAACCGACTTCAATCATTGTTCCCACTGCTGGGACACAGGTTTCTAGGAGAGGGAATTTCGCGTTTATTTCTTGGTTAATGTTCAAAGCAGTGGGAACATTAAAAAGGCTTAGGATGAAGATGTTTTAAAAAACGTCGTTTGATACATTTGGTTGTTTCTGAAGCACTCGGGCAAATTTTGCCTCGGTCGCAATGACATTTTTTTTAAATTTATATCAATAAATGTAGTAGGTCTATTGAAATAAATATATGAAGGTACCAATCATGTAGGTAATCTAATAACGAAGTTATTGGGTTATTAGAGATGTAGGTAATACAGATATAATCTCTCTTCGTAATTATAATGTTTGCTATTTTAGTATTCATTATTTTGACATAACCAGCGTAACATTGTTCAAAACCGCAATTTTTCAGGAGAGCACTTATCCAAACAATATTTTTTCGTCGTTTTTTGTATCGGAAGTATTAAAAATATTGATAAAAAAAAAACGATTTCAAAGGTTAAAATAAAATTAAGGGGCATCGTTAATCAAAAGGGAAGTCTTTTGAAATCAGTTATACATTGCCGTGTAGGTAAATGTGGGTTATTTAGAGAGAGAATTGATTTATGACCCTCATTTCTCTAGTATACGATCTGTTCATGATTTCTCTGTGGAGGAACAAATACAAACCTACAAAGAGTCATAACTCCACATACCACATACACAACAGCCCTGTTGTGTGTATATGCAGTTGTGACATGTGTCTGTACACATGAAAGGGCTGTTGTCGCTTTTGACTGATTACTTTTCTACCTTCAGTTGTAACTTATGATATACATAAAACCGAGCTAACATGAGTTAATATGTCTTTGGTCTTTTTTTGACACAATCGTTAGGTACTTTCGAATAGGTATGACTTTGTCATTTGTGTTGTTTGTAAAAAAGGTTTACTGTAATAAATTGTTCTAATATTTGTTTATTTTTTCAATTTATTTTTATTATTTATATTAAAATGTAAATTAAATTTTTTAAATATTTTAATATAAAATAAATAAAAAAAAGAAATAATATAATAACAATAGGTACATAGAAATGTAGCGACATCTATGACGCCACATAGGAACTACGAGAATCCTGCATCGCGCAATGAAAGTTCTCCGCGCGATTAGAACATAATATGACAGCCCGAAGTCAACTATCGGGCAGTAGCCTACCAGACTATAACACCTGTCTGGTCGGAGGATCCTCCCTTTTCAACGGAGGTATGTGGGACTTTACTCTCTGTTCCACATACCTCTAAAGAAAGGCTGATGCTATGCTATGCTAATTATGTTTCAATAGAACAACAATGAAAAAATTGCACTGACCTGTATTTTTAAGATATTGTCAAAACAACATGCCTTTGTTATAAATACTACCTTTGTTTTAAAGTTAGCATTATCCATAGGTATTATCCGTTTTTGGTACCAACTTAAAAACAAAGTTTGCAGCTCTAAAGAACAATGTGCTAATCTCTATTAAGAAATTTTAATTTAAAAAATCTGGTTTTGTCTTGTATGTAATTTAATACTTACAACTAAACGATGCATACTACGAAAAAAGTTCCATCTATTTTTAAAGAAGAAAAAAATAGCTACAAATGAGTGTGGTAGTAGCTCTGTAGATTGGAGGTTTATCACTTCAAACATGGGACAATATTCCCAAAATGGTATTTACGCAATTGAGCACAACTATCTCTGTCAACGGTAACTCACTAGTTTATTGCAATAAAAAAAAAACTCGCCTAATAATATTATTTTCAGCGCCATTACATAATAAAGGGTGTTTTAAATCTTTCCACATCCCTACCACATTATTTCTGTAATCTAAAATGTATGAACATGTGGGCAATACGGCAATTGAATAAAGCTGTCGCTATACCTACATAAAACTTTAATGTTAAAAGAACCATGGGCAAAAATACATGGAGCGTGGGCTCTAAGACTAACAAAAATGAAATCACTTTGAAAAGAGTTCGTCAATACTTAAATATAAAGATATAAACAATTTTTGTGAAAAATCCATAGGTTATCTACATATATATATATAAGGAGAAACTGACTGACTGACATATCAACGCACAGCCAAAATTACTGGACTTAGGAGCGTGAAATATTTCACAAGGCTTCCTTTTATGACGTAAGTGAACACTAAGAAAGGTATTTTCAAAATTTAACGCCTAAAGGGATGTAATGGGGTCTAAAGTTTGTATAGAGAACCCTACTTTCACGGAGGCGAAGCCGCTGGCAGAAGGCTAGTTTTGTTATAATTATTTTCTCTTCCCATAAATAAACCAAAATTTTGCAAAGTAATGTTGATAGAACTTTGTTACTTTTGTTTTTTTTTTGACATCTTAGGTCCTTTGTTGTACAATCCGTTCCAAATGAGAATAGGATCGATGGCAATGTTGTGACGTCACGTCGAACTGTCAAATCGAAGAAATTAGGTAGAGTGAACAAAAAAAGATGTTTAAAAAAATAATTTACATACGAATCGTGAATGCAAAAATTTTAATCAGAATACAGTTTTTCAATTGTTTATCTCTGTTTCACTGTGTGATGTGTCTGAGTAGTGGTAAATAGAAGAAAAAGACGAATTGTTTCTAACAATGCAAATAAGAAAGAAAATAGTTTTTCTTGTAAACTATTCATGACTTAAAACAATACATTTGGCAAATTTATATTAAACCTTAACGTTTTTACTTCAACTAGAATTAACTAATTTTTAGTAATAAAAAGCAAAAAAAAACTTTATTGATACGCAAATAAGATTTTTTTGCAAACCGTACTTTTTACTCAAAATTTGACAGATCGAGGTTATTGACTTTCCTGTTCTTATTTGGAACGCATAATAGTGTGTGTGACTCGTCTAAGAGGACTCATATTGGATATTTTATTATTTCGATAGAGTATACTTTAGTTATTTTGTTGGTAAATATAAAACACACCACAATATAAGTGTAGTACATCCTTTTATCACAAATTTGCAAATTTCTTCTGAAAACTTCCTTCCCAAAAATAATATCCTGCAGTGGAGTTACACTGTATTGGTTACATATTCTTAAAAATAGTAACACAAACGTTTTAATGGGGATATTTTAAGTGCTTGGGGAGCAATGGTTTTTTTTTATGGTAGGTGAAAATCATCCAATGACGAAACCCGCTCTTGGGCGGAGCGGGAGACCAGTGTCAGACTTTTACTGACTAAAAAACCTACCCCGTACCTTCCTTGCCTTATTCCTGGAGTCGAGGTAACAGTTTGCACCACCCTAGGCTCCAGGAGGCTTCAGTGGTAACGGCCACGACTTGTGAGTTTGTAAGTCGCGGGTTCCAACCCAACCAGGCACATTCGTTTGAGTACCGAACTAATTTCATTACCACTGCTCTCAAAACGGTGAAGGAAAATATTTTGAGGGAACCGGCATGTCCTAGAATTAAAATTTCGAAGACATGTGACACCCACTAACCCACACTGGGCCCGCATGGTGGATTACGGCCCATTTCCTCTCCTAGAAAGGAGGCTTGAGCATTAAGACTGATGATGATAATGATGATGACACGCTCGGGGCCAATAATGACATCTTAAAATCAATTATTACACGACGAATAGCACCTCCTTCCCTTTCTCATGAGATCATTTTAAGATATTATGGTATGAAGGCTAATGGCCAAATTTATTTGAAAATTTTGGTAGTATTACACGATAAAACAGCTTTTGATCCTGTTATTATGTTATATGAATGTTATTAGCTACTTACCGTATGTTACGCAATAATATGAGAAAATTACTTACCTATTTACACGCAAGGTAACGTTAGAAATCTTGTTATTTGTGTTGAAAAGGTAGTTATTAAAGAACATAGGAATTTATGAAGTAGGTGGTCGATGGTTTCTTCACATGAACTGTAAAGTAAAAACAAACAAAATTTTCGATATTCAAAAATAAATAACGTTTCAAGGTGCGTTTACACTGATGTGGAGTTGTTTTTTTTTCTTCAAAAATTATCGGAGCGGGGAACAGTGTCAGACTCTTAGTGACTAAACACCCCCCCTCTTTGGCCTTCACACTGGAGCCAAACCTTCCATTTAGAAAGATAACCTGGCCCCGATAGGTTTCGACCCTTTAGGATGCGGAGTTGTGCGGTTTATAGCTACCCACTCGTACTCCCCGCTCGGCACCGCAAGCTGCTTAATTCCATTCTGCCCTGTTTGGAGTCACTTATTTGTTTATTTTATTTAAAATTCATTACTCACTTATTGTTTTCATTGATGCAGAGTGGAGATTTCGAGCACTGTGATTGACCAATCCATGGTCTTTTACTCTCCACTCCGCTTAGCTCGCCAGTAGAAGCGCAACCTTAGTGTAATAAAATCAATCATCATCATCACACAGACCTCTTTTCTAGGAGAGGGAATGGGCCATAAACCACGCGGGCCCAGTGCGGGTTGGTGTATGTGTATTTCACATGTCTTCGAAATTTTGATTCTAGGAACCTCCTTCTCAATAAATTCGACCCGTCAACTAGGAGCCGAAAACTCATCGTTTTAAAGAAAAAAAAAACGGAATCCCGGATAACGGCCGCGGTTGGACCTCGAGAGACCTTTTAAGCCACACTTTGGTCAGTGGGTCTGAAACGATTAAAATTAATTAGAGACAAATGCCGGAGATCGTAGAATTAAACGTTTAATGGTGCAGTCAATAGATTGCGGTAAGCAAAAGTTAATTGATTGATGTGAAAACCCGGAAAAAGCTTTCTGATTTAAATCCAACTTTTAATTCAAATACTTTAGGTATCTGTAACTCGGATTTAGAAATTACGAAACATTGCGCATCGTTCGCTGATAAATTTGTTCAAAGATAAACTGAAACTTTTGTTGGAGTTTTACTCAAAATAGCTTTAAACGTGAACAAAGGTAAGCTGTATACCGTTTGGTTTACTTGAGTGAATTAGATAACACTGAGTCTGTTGTATTCTTTTTGTTAAAACACGATCATATCGGTCCGCAGGGATGTGTTGTTTACATAAACAATGATACTCTTTTATATGTACGAAAAACTGGAGGTTAAATAAAAACATGCACGGGTGATCTTTTAGGTTAAGGGCGCTGTTTTCAACGTGAACATAATTTAAAAGCTGGTTCTTTTTCATCGCAATGTTTGATAAAGAGGCAACACAAAAAAAGAGATTTTTGACACCTGAACGCTTTGTTGCCTTTCGGTAATTCCGTCATTTACTCGAATATTTCACAGGAAAAAACCTACACGTGTATTTGAATACCTTATACGTTTTTAAATTTTATTTTTTGTCTTTCAGAATCTCTTGGTTAAATGAATAAGATTTTTATAATTATATTTTTTTGTACATTATGAAGAGGTAACGTTTACATAACATATCAGATTTTCAGGGATTGGGATTAATATCACACAAAAAGTTTTGATTAGAAAGGAAAGGAATACTTGTATCAATTAATGTAATGTTAGTTTGTAAGGTACCTTTGTGGAAGATAAATAAATAAATATGATATATGTTATGTTATGATTGCAATCAGTATTTTGTTTTAGAATTCAATATTCAAATAAAAATTTGGAAAAAATATCGAATAATTCGAACATTCGATTGCAGCCTTTAATTATATAGCTAATTAATAACCACAAGCATCATATTTGTAGTTAGCAGCACTTCTATGCATTCTGAGTTATGATTAATCGTAGGGCACTATGACGAGAGTACGGGCAGCCAAACTGCCCGGGATCAGCGTACGTGCGGTATGCGGTCAGATTTACAATGATTGCGTTCATATAGTATGTAAAGCCTTGTTACTATACATTATGTAGTACATCTGAATTGACAATGACATGTTATGTGTTTAGTGATGATAATAATTCAGGTAATAAAAGTATTCTTCAAATTCTAGATGTTAGAATTAAATTAATAATTTTTTTATTACCTGAATAAAGATAAGCTCGTATCTAGGTAAGAATTAAAGTTTGTTTTAAAAACAAATAATTTAAAAACAGCTTGGCCAAATTGTTTGTTTTTTTTTCAATGGGTTTATTTAATACGAAAACTAGGTAAAAAAATATAATCAGGTATGTAAAATCAAAACTAGCCTGGGAAATTCGAAAGACGGAAATTTGAAATT
Source organism: Mythimna loreyi (assembly GCA_029852875.1). Lineage (NCBI taxonomy): Eukaryota > Metazoa > Arthropoda > Insecta > Lepidoptera > Noctuidae > Mythimna > Mythimna loreyi. The sequence continues at coordinate 11,678,139 of CM056786.1, forward strand.
AAAAAAAACGGAAAGCCTGGGATTCATTATTGGATTATTTTTGCCCACCATAAAAAAGCATCAAGTTTTTTTTTCAGTTATTTTCTATTTTAGCACTTTTCATTCAATGCTGCTTTCACGCAAGCGTCGCACTAGTCTAGCACTTATTGTGTAAGTTTGGTCTCAAATAACGCTGACACGTGCGTTATTTGAGACCGATCGACGATTCGCACTTGTCGCATTCGACGCACACGAGTTCATAAGTTATAAGGGAGGGTAAGGGTAGACTTGACTCTTTTTTTTTCTTCTTGATTTGGAAAAGGATTAAAAAATTGAGATCAAAATGAAATAATAAAATTGAGATAACAATAAACATGAAATAATAAAGAAGGCCAAACAGATTAAAAGTAGCTAAGTATATACTTGTTAATTCAGCTTAGATCTTTTTACGCAAGTAAGTTTGACGGCAAAAATGTGAATGAAGATGATTTTTTAATTTCTTCAACTAACTGAAAAACATTATCTTGGCTGAATATGAAAAAAAAACGATTATTTTGCGGAAAACCCCGACTAAATTGAAACACCTGGCATCGCTATTTGAGACACAAGACACGTGTGTCACACTTGTGTGTGTGAGTCGCGTTAAATGAGATCACAGTTCACAATGCAATACAATAAAGCTGTCATGCATTCGCTTAAACGTTTCCATCCTCACAAATTCTACAGAATACTGTGTAGGTACATTAATTAGCATAGCCTAGCAATAATCTTATACTATGTCAGGCTTCCTCTTTGGGGGAAGGAATGGGCCGCAATTTACCACGCGGGCCTAGTGCGGGTTGGTGGATATCAGTATGTCACATGACTTCGAATTTTTGGTTCTAGGACATGCCAGTTTTCTCACGATGTTTTCCTTCACCGTTTTGAGCAGTGGTGATGAAATAAATCGCACAAAGTAATGCGCCTGACTGGGTTAGGTTAGAATCCGTGACCAATTCATAAGTACCTTTTACCACTTGACCACCACTGATGTACTCAGTACATTAGATGTGTCAAAACCGTATTTAAGCAATCATATAATGGTAAATTAATTAAACCGACCTATTGTTCAGTTTCCTTATTTATTGATACCGTTCAATATTCGCTTAGAGTTGGTAGAGTGTCGAAGTCGGTAATAAATTTTCACTATCTTGGGACCCCATACACAACAACAGATCCTGCATTGTCCCCATACACATAAATCAACATCTACGTTGTAAACATGACAACTAGTTACGTAAAATGTTAACGAGGTTCGTTAACGAGCATGCAGCTAAAATACTGTTTATTCACTTTGAAAAGTTTGTCCGATAAACCGATTATAACGATGTTTGACACAAAGGCTTTTTCATAGTTACACTTAATTAAAGTAGAGATTAACTCCATTGGGCGCAGCACGGAACTGGCTTTAACGAAAAAATAAAATAGCAGGCCCCTAACCAGGCGTTTCATTAAAACCTACCTAATAATCTGTGCCAGCTTTCCATTATACCATTTTTAAATGGAATGCTTACAGAATTCCGAAACTCTTTATGTTAGATAGGGACTCTGAAAGCTTTGAGTATTTGAATTATTCGCAAAGCCGTTGTTGTCGGTGTAAACCTAAATAAATAACCCTTTTCTACCTAAAAGTCATGGTATGTTTAAGCTGTTTTTGTCTAGTCCCCACTCTGCTTTTTAGGTAACAAAACAAGAAATATAAACAAATTTGCATGTTTTATAGTTCTTTCGTGGTATTTCGCTATTATATAAGTGCGAGCGAGGTTAAAACTATAACACTAGTTTTCACTAAAGCGTAAACATCAACACCTTTGTTTTTCTCGGAGGTTGTTTACTGGCATTTGCTTCTACAGATAAACTAAAGACTTGACGTAAGGCCACACTTATATTACGAGGATACCGTGGAACTTACGGTGGAAGTTAGACCACTTTGGGCGGAGTACCGCAACCAAATTCTAACATTACATGTACAGACAAAACATCCTGCTGTAGACTCCCCTAACCAAATTAAGATCGTTTCGTTAACATTCAATTCTTTTGTTCTGACCACGTGACTGAGCGTAGAGTTGAGGTCAGGACAAACGAATTGAGGGCGTGGCTAACTCAAAGCGTTCGACGTTAACGAATAAATACTTTAGTCGGCTCTACGTGTTTTAATTAACACTCTATACCATCACATCACATTATATACAGTCCACTTCGTTCTATCGCTATCACCCCCACATAAGTACTATATATACCTGAAAGTCACTGAAATCCTACGTCACGCTAAAAAGTCCTTACTATGATTTAACCTCCATAGGTTCATACTCGTACCTGCCGTCTTTTAAAACGGGTTACTTTGATCTTTGGATATACTTAGAATTATTTGTTGTACGAAAGATACGAGTACGTTATTCTTTTTTTTCGAGAACTATTCATTGGCTTTTTTTGGGTTTCGTATTTTCTTTAATATTGCTGTTTTACAAAATAAAAAAAGTTAAGTTTATTTAAACTTGTAACTCCAAATTAATCCAAAGATATCACAGTTCAGAGTAACCAGTTTATACTCTTAAGCCCCAAGCGAACGCCGGTGTTCGCCACAACAACAACAACCTATTCAAAAGTTTAAATAAGGTTAATTTCAGTTCATAAATTCTAAATCTCAAAACAGTTTAAAATTAAATTATTGGACGATTGCCCGGACCAGACACAAAACCTGACATCATCACCTAACCAGAAAAACCTAAAGATTGCTGGACATATGAAAGAAGAATTATAAGCCGGAGACTTAGATCCAAGGAGCCTCTGATGGCGCCGGGAGGGATCCTGGATAATGAGATTTTGATACCCAATAAAATAATATTGGTGGTTTCAGAAAGGGTCATATTGCCCCAAAATAATTCAATACAATCAATAATTGGATCCGATTTTGTTGGTATATTTAATATTGACTGTTAATGTTTTGTGGTATCATGTTTACAATGTAACTCGATGTTTAATTAATGACTGATTAAACCAATATTTTATATTAAAGGTACGGTACATTAGATATTAACAATTTAATTAATTAATAGTTAACGTTCCGTAAATTTGTAATATTGGCACAAACTCAACATAGTTTGGTGTTCTACGTAGGCCTGTTATTAAGTTTAACGGATATATATATATTGATTAATATTATTAATCCTTTCCTGTGACCTATTTTGTTGATAAGTGGGTAGTAGGCAATAAACAAACTATTCCAGAATACGCAATTCTTTTGTTATTTCGTTGAGTACCGTTATTATAGGCACAATAGAAAGACAACAGGTGTGTGAACGCCGGCATTTGGCAACGGCAACGGGCGTTTCGCAGGTCGACCTAGGAAGCTTGTCGACTGCTGTACAGAACTGGCCTGTGGGGGCCTTATTAATGGGACATTGCTGATAGGACCCCTTGTGGGGTTCGAACTTCGAATTTTTCCGACAAAGTGGTCATTAGCATCACTTTGTCTAGTTCGTTCTTTCGCTACCTTCCTTACATATTGAATTCACCGAAAAATTCCTCGCGAAGAGATGTCAGCAAAAAGTAAGGGCATAGCAGGGCCGATGCTTGCTAGGGCCACGGTGATCTGAAAGCGCTGTGGTTAAGCGATTGACTGTTGCGTTGAGGGTCGGGTTCGATTTCCACACGGAACAAATATTTGTAGGTATGGCCTACAGATAGATGTTCCGGGTCTGGGTATCTTGTGTATGTAGTCTGGGTATCTTGAGTATGTGACTTTACATGTTTGTGAAAGCACCCACGACACAGGAGTAATTCCTAGTGTAGGGCAAAATTTTTTATTTAAATAAATACACGAAGGCACACCTGTAAGAGACTGGTATAGTTTATTCAGGAAAAGTTTAAATGATTTCCCACCCCACCCTAAATCTATTTTAATGGTTGATTTCCCACCTCTAAAAGCCTTCATGATTCGATAAGCAATAAACATAGTAACACCTCATAAAGTCTCTCGATCATAACAAGTTATTGTTAAAACCATGTTACTTTACGCTTAGCCGCGCTTAGTTTATGTGACGTTCAGCCAATATTATATGTACTTAAGAAACTTACGTTAGGCTGTGAACAAAAAGTTAGGAGAATGTAGTAAAGCAGTGGATACAACATATGTTTATTTTGTCAAACGTGAGTACAGTTTATAGGCCTTATTATAGGGTTCCAGCAGGATCGAAGCCTCCTTGGGTCAAAGGTTGATGCGAAAATGGTACTGTTCCCAATTGAAACTTTTTTATATGTATAGTTAAACCTTTTTAGTTATTTTTCTGTAAATATTTTAAAAACTAAGAATAAAACAATGGTAGTTCTTTGTTGTCAATTGCATGGTGTGGTTTGCTTTTTCTCATCATCCTAAAATTCCTTGTCTCCCAGAGCCATCCAATAACATTTTGGTCCTTCTCCCACGTTTATTTCGAACCGGTAAGAAATACAGTTTAAAAATTCGTATGGTGGAGACAAGGAGTAAAGCAAAAGCTCGAGAGGAGGAAGCAAATCACCAAAACAATATGACTGAACCACCAGTAGTGCGCGGTGATCGCTCCACGAGTTCCAGGACGTCACGATCGTCAGCAACAATCCGTGCCCAAAAGTTGGCCTTACAAGCGGCACACATTCGGAAGGTTGCTGTGGCTGAACGTACGGCTGCGGCGGCGGCGGCAGCAGCAGCGGCAGCAGCTGCAGCAGCGAACTCGGAGCGAGAGGCTGCTAACCTAGAACTGCAGGCTCAGCTTGCAGCTTTAGAAGCAGATAGTCGAGGGAGTCGCAGGAGCTCTTTATCGTCGGAACGGCAAGTACAACAGTGGTTAGTGTCATCCGATAAGGTAATGCCAGACATTCAGGTAGAACCTATAGCACACTGTTCTACGGCTTGCCTTGAAAGCTTTGAAGACGCAGAATGTCGCCAAGACACTTTATGTGGTAGAAAAAGCCCTAAAGGGTTGCACTCTGGTACTACCACAGCGAACATTCCAGTCCCCAATTGTCTTCAACTAAGTGGTAACGTTTGTGGTGGAAGGAGCCCGTTAGCGCCAAACCTACCTGCTGCCACAGCGTTACAGCCACAGTTTCCAATCCCCGATAGTACGCAAGACCCTGCTTCTAATTTTACTAAAAATAAACAACAACCTTCTGATATAACTTTATTAGCACAGGCAATTACGACGTCGATAGCAAAGATCAGTGGAGGTTCGACAGTAAAGAATACCGATGGGCGCCTCCCTGTCTTCGACGGTAAGGCTTTGGACTGGCTCGCCTTCAAGCGAGTCTACGAAGATACAAAGTTTTCCTTCTCCGCTTCCGAGAACCTAGCACGGATCAACCTTGCACTTCGTGGAATAGCTCGTGAAACGGTAGCGGTGCTCCTGGTTTCTGCGCGTGATCCTGTGGAGGTAATGGACGCTTTGAAGCTTAGGTTCGGTCGCCCCGAATTTATTGTTTTACAGGAAATAGCTTCCATACGGTCGTGGCCCAAATTAAATTCCTTAGATTGTGATGATCTCAACAAATTCATCATCATCATCATCACAGCGTTAGTCCCGGTTGCTTCCTTGGCTTTCACCTCGGTGCCCGGGGTCCGCTTTCCGACTTAAACGCCTCCACTTCGCTCGGTCTTTCGCGTCCTTTGCCGTAAGCCCATTGGCACGCATATCGTCCCTTACGACGTCGATCCAACGCCTCTTAGGCCTTCCTCGTTTTCCGGGTCCCGGCGGAGGCGGCATGGCGAGGCATCTGTTACCAACGTAGTCTGCCGGTTTTCGTAATACGTGGCCATACCAGCGTAGGCGACCCTCCTGCAGTTTATCCGCTATGTCACGGACCTGAAGGCTGCCCCGGATGCGGGAGTTTTTAATGCGGTCTTTCCGCGAAACTCCCGACATCCAGCGCAGCATGTTCATTTCCGTGACACGCAGGCTCTGCTTGTGCCGCTCAAGTACAGGCCACGCTTCACTGCCATACAAAAGGACAGGCCTAATGATGGTCTTATAGACCTGTCCTTTGAGCTTAACCGGCATTTTGGGGTCACAGATAACCCCCGCCACCTCACGCCATTTCGCCCAGGCCGCCGAGATACGTGACTCGACGTCGCAATCAACATCCCCGGACTCGTGGAGCACCGATCCCAAGTACCTGACCTGTTCCGTGCGCTCGACTGTGTCTTCGCCAATGCGAACAGGAGCAGCGTTTGTTGTGTTACAGGCCAAGTACTCGGTCTTCGCCGCATTAATTTTCAGACCGCCGTTTTCCAGCGATTCCTTCCACGCTGTCACACGTCGAACCAAGCGCCCACTGTCCGAGTCCGCCAGCGCGATGTCGTCTGCATACATGAGCAGCCATGGCGGCTGCTCATGTAAGTCCCTGATGTTGAAGGACAGCACGTCCAGCACCACGCTGAACAGAAACGGACTAAGGACAGAACCCTGGTGAACTCCGACGGTGATGGGGAAGGGTTTCGTATCGCCAACAGCGGTCCGAACCACAGAACCGGAGTCTCGGTACATATCTCGGATGATGTCAACGTAGGTCTCGGGCACTCCTTTGGATCTCAGCGCCCACCAGATCACATCACGGGGGACACAGTCGAAGGCCTTCTGCATGTCAAGGAACAAGAGGTGCAGAGGCGTATTCTTTGATCTGTATCCCTCCATGGTAACCCTTAGGGCAAAGATGGGATCCATGGCACCATGGCCTGGTCGAAACCCATATTGACATCCCGAGACGGTGCACTCCTGTCGGATCCGAGAGTCAATCACCCGCTCGAAGAGCTTCATGGTGTGGGACATAACCTTAATCCCCCGGTAGTCGCCACACTCCTGCACTGATCCCTTGCCTTTGAAGACTGGAGTGATAATACTCAGTCTCCATTGACTCGGGATCTTTCCGGTGAGGAGCATGCGGTTAAATAGGTGGGTTAAGATGCCCACACCACGAGGACCCATCGCCTTCCAGGCTTCAATGGGGACTCCATCGGCACCGACAGCTTTCCGGTTCTTCATGCGGCGAAGAGCCACATGCACTTCTTCAGGCGTAACCAGGGGCACAAGTCCCTGATTTGGAGGGAGAACCGGAGACAGCACCTCTTTGTGCTGCTTGTTCAGCAGCTCGTGGAAGTACGAGCGCCATCTCTCCTTCACCGCGAGGTCCTCGCATAACAGATTGCCCTCAGGGTCTCTTACACAGCGGCACTTAGTGATATCCAATGCCGCTTTGACCCTGGAACGTGCCAGCTTATATATGAGCTTCTGCCCCTCAGACGATTCCAACTTATCATAAAGTGGCTGTAAGTGGTCTCGTCTGGCTCTGGCTACGGCCCTCTTGGCGGCACGTTTTGCAGCTCTGTATGCGTCGCGGTCTTCAGGAGATTTGGAAGCTTGCCACGTTTTGAAGAGAGCTTTCTTCTCTCTGATCTCAACAAATTCACCTGCAAGATAAGAAACTCAGTTGAAGTTATGAGGCTCTTAGGTCAGAAAAGTTACTTAGATTCTCCAGAGCTATTTCAAACCATTCTAGGTAAACTGAACCCTTTACTGCGAAACAAATGGACGGATTTTGCCATAGTTAACTTCTCACAACAGGGGAACACCATGCTTGAGCTGTTAGTATTATTTTTGACTCGCGAAGTCGAAAAGCAGCTCAAGTTTGGCTTAATATCAGAACCCTCAATGGTTGTTAAAAAGTACGAGAAGGTACATTCCGTATCATTTTCAGACGGTTCTCAAAATATTTCTAAGACCTCATCACCTTTTACGGCAAATAAAAACCACGCAAATTCAATTAAAACTGAAATTAAACCCTGTCCTATGTGTAAACATAAACATAATTTAGCTGAATGTAACAATTTTATGACATTATCTGTCAGTGACCGGTGGCAGTTTGTAAAAGAAAATAAGTTATGTCATAAATGTCTTAAAAAAGGTTCACATAGTTATAAGTTTTGCAAAAATAAGAAAGAGGTTTGCAATGTGACCGGTTGTAATTTCAAACATCATAAACTTTTGCACGATAATGACATACATTTACAAGCTCATACAGTTTTAGAAAACGAACTAGACTGCGAAAATACCGAAACGTCGTCCGATAATCAGGCAAAAGTGTCCGATAAACAACCTGTAGAGGTAATAGCGTACACCTCTTATGACGAAAACTATATTCACATGAGACCTTTGTTAAAAATCGTTGCCGTTACGATTTCGGGACCCCTACGTAGTGTTGATACGTTTGCTTTGTTAGACGATGGCGCCACTGCTACTTTCATTGATTCCCAGTTATGCAAAGAAATTGGTGTCGCGGGACCTGAATCAAACGTTCGTCTTGACTGCGTTGGTGGGTTAGGAAAAGAGGTCAAGATTCAGTTTGTGGACTTTGATATCAAAGGTTCACAATGTACAGACACGTTCACCATTCGTAAGGCTCGGGCGATCAGTAGTCTAGGGTTATCCAAACAGACTATTCGAACTGAAAGCATCCAACAATTCCCCCACTTGCGGGACTTAAGTGACGTTCTTTGCTATAAGGATGGAGAGCCTAAAGTAATTATCGGCATCGATAACTGGCATCTTACGATTCCCAAATCAATTCGGAAAGGCAACAGGTCTCAACCAGTAGCAATAAACACTAGTCTAGGTTGGGTTTTATTTGGTTTTGAGTCTAGTAGGACGAAGGCTATTGACACAATCAATCATGTTAGTACTTCCAGTGAGGATAATGATCTGAATACACTTATCCAAAATTATTACAAACTAGATTCTCTTGGAATTACTAAAAGAGAGTGTCGTAGCGATAGTGACACTAAAGCGATCAAGATCCTTGAAGCTACTACCCGTCATTTACCTGATAATTCGTATGAAGTTGCTCTTCCTTGGAAGGACGAGCAATTTGAAGCTCCAAATAGTTTTGGCCTGGCTATGTCAAGGTTCAAAAGCTTGGAGAGAAAAATGCTCAAAGACCCGGCCTATGCTGAATTGTATAAATTAAACATGCAATCAACGTTTGACAAAAAATATGCAGAAGGTCCTGTAAGCAGCCATTCGTCCAGCACTAAATGTTGGTATTTACCACACTTTGGCGTTACAAATTCCAATAAGCCAGGTAAGCTGCGCATAGTTTACGACGCGGCGGCAAAGTCAAACGGGGTGAGCTTAAATTCCATGCTTCTTACTGGACCTGACCTGCTTAACTCTATTATCGACATTCTCTTTCGTTTTCGCGAAGGAAGAGTCGGGCTCTCTGGCGATATAGAAGAAATGTTTCCTCAGGTAAAAATACGCGAGGCAGACAGGGATGCCCAACGCTTTCTTTGGCGAAATTCACCTGAAGAACCAATTCAAATATATAGGATGTCGTCAATGATATTCGGTGCCGCTTCTAGCCCTTTTGTGTCCCAATACATAAAAAATAAAAACGCCACTGAATACATTAATGACTTTCCAGAAGCTGTCAATGCTATTCTCCATAGCCATTATATGGATGATTGCATTGTTTCAGTAGATTCAGTAGCCAAAGCAGCACGCCTTGCTGCTGATATTGTTACAATTCATAAAAAGGCTCATTTTAAAATGAGATCTTGGGTGTCGAATGACCCGGCAGCCCTAGCTCTCGTTCCTAGAGAAAACTTATTAGATCCATCTTTAGGTAATGTAAATGTTGATATGGGTAAAATAGATAAGTCTGTTAGAACTCTTGGTTTAGTGTGGCAGCCCGGTGAGGACTGTCTTAGTTTTGAAGTTAAAGGCTTGATCGGTAAATCCATATCCGATAGTTTTACAAAACGTGAAGCTCTTTCTTTATTGATGTGCGTGTATGATCCACTAGGTTTTTTAGCTCCACTCGTGGTGAGGGCCAAGATCATGTTTCAAAATATATGGCGTAAAGTAGCTGATTGGGACCAACAACTCACTCAAGCTGACTCATCGGCTTGGAAAGAATGGCACGCAGTTTGTCTTAATTCCATTTCTAATTTAAAAATTCCTCGTCGATATAATTTGAGCGAGTTTGATACAGCACAGAGAGAACTTCATGTCTTTTGTGATGCTAGCGAATCCGCGTATGCATCTGTAGCGTATTGGCGTTTGTTGTTACCGAATAATACCATCACAGTAGTACTGATCGGTAGTAAAGTCAGAGTAGCTCAATTAAAACCCTCCTCCATAGCACGCTTAGAACTTCAAGGTGCCTTGGTAGCCGCTCGACTTGCCGACACCATCTGCAACGCTCATACGTTTAAACCGGATAGACGAGTTTTCTGGTGTGACTCTATGAATGTCTTAGGTTGGCTGCGAAATGACGCTCGTAAATTCAAGCCTTTTGTGGCCAACCGTATTGGTGAAATTTTAGAACTATCAAGTGTCGGAGAATGGCGCTGGGTTCCTACCGAAATGAATGTTGCTGATGATGCGACACGTTTAGATAAAAAGCCCTTAAATATGGAGTCACGCTGGTTTACTGGTCCTAATTTTTTACTATCGGATCAGTGGCCCGTAGAACCAATGGTCACAATACCATATGCTGATCAGGTAGAGCTGAAACCAAGGCACAGAGTCATATGTCATGCGATATCCGATGAACCATTTCATCCATTATCTCCCATTTCAGCTAGCCCATTGCGTATCAGTAAATGGTTATGTCTCGTCCGAGCCACTGCTCTAGCTCATTTATTTGCACGTAAGCTTCTTAACATTTTCCGTAGAGTAGGTAACACAAAACTAACTCCTCTTGACTTGTCAGCGGTTGACTTACAATCAGCAGAGAGTCATGTACTATGGCAAAGCCAGATAGACTGCTTCGAAACAGAGATCGACTGTATAAAAACAGCGACTTCCCTGCCACGCTCCAGCAGATTATTGAACTTGTCTCCTACCATCGGCGAGGATAACCTACTTCGGTTATCAGGACGGATCACTGCTGCTACTGGAGTCTCGAGTCAAGCCAAGTCTCCAATCATATTAGATGGAAAACACCCAACAGTACGCCTCTTAGTGTTACGTTATCATCAGAAAGCCGCTCATGCTAACACAGAGACAGTCGTGAACGAACTTCGTCAAGTTTACTGGATAATACATTTAAGAAGCACAGTTCGGTCAGTCGCTAACCATTGTTTATTCTGTCGACAACGAAAGGCTATGCCATACAATCCGCCTATGGGAAAACTTCCAACAGCAAGATTAGCCCACAATGAAAGACCTTTCTCCTATACAGGTCTGGACTACTTTGGCCCCATCCAAGTTACCATCGGGCGCAGACACGAGAAACGGTATGTCGCTCTCTACACATGTTTGGTCATCAGAGCGGTTCATCTTGAAGTTGTTCATAGCCTCTCCACCGACGCGGCGGTAATGAGTTTGAGAAGATTTATCGCACGGCGCAGTTGTCCCCGTCAGATGTACTCGGACAATGGGACAGCCTTCGTGGGTCTTAACCGAGAACTGAAGAAACTGTACGGTAGCCAAGTTTCCTCTTTTGCTACAAATGAAGCTATTGAATGGAATTTTATCCCACCAGCAGCGCCGTTTATGGGCGGAGCATGGGAGCGTTTAGTGCGAAGTATTAAGACTGTGCTAAAGGTGACACTAAAAGAAAAATCGCCATCAGAAGAGGTTCTGACAACACTCCTTGTTGAAGCGGAGGCGATCGTTAATAGCAGACCACTCACGCACGTTTCTCCCGATCCAGATTACCCGGAAGCGTTAACACCTAGCCACTTTTTAATCGGTACCTCATCGGGAAGGAACATTCCGGCGAACTCAAGTGAAAGAGATCTGCACGGTAGAATTTCCTGGCGGAAGGCCGTTCAATTGGCAGATCAATTCTGGCGTCGTTGGGTGTTAGAATACTTGCCGCAACTACATTTATCTAGAGGTGCCGGACAACGACCTGACATTAAAATTGGAGATGTGGTGATCATTGTCGACAACAATCTCCCACGAGGTGTGTGGCCTAAAGGCCGAATTGAAAAAGTGTACCGTGGCAGGGACGGAGTGGCAAGAGTGGCCGATGTGCTGACAGCAGCAGGAATTTTTAAGAGGCCGCTTAAAAAGCTAGTACATTTATAAGGAACACTCTTATTGTTTTTAAAAAAAAAATGGGCGGATGTTCCCAATTGAAACTTTTTTATATGTATAGTTAAACCTTTTTAGTTATTTTTCTGTAAATATTTTAAAAACTAAGAATAAAACAATGGTAGTTCTTTGTTGTCAATTGCATGGTGTGGTTTGCTTTTTCTCATCATCCTAAAATTCCTTGTCTCCCAGAGCCATCCAATAACATTTTGCAAAATGTTATTGGATGGCTCTGGGATTAGGTACCTACTTTAACTAAAAAGGTTTAACTATACATATAAAAAAGTTTCAATTGGGAACAGGTACACTAGGGCCCTGAAACTAAGGCAAGAAGAAACGGGGTCGTTTAGTCAGTAAGACTGACACTGTTTCGCACTCCGGGCCTCAATAGATGATTTTTCTCAACATAAAAAAGGTTTTATACAAAAAAAGTAGCAGTGTGAAAGAGGCTTGTAAATTTTGTAGATAGTAGTAAATGGAAAATAGTTTATAAGTGTTTCGTCTCACTTTTAATTGCTTTGTCTTGATAGCATAATTTATGTGGGATTGGAGCAAAGCAGTTACAAAGATGGCTGGACGAATTTATGGCCTTTTCACGCGCCAGGCTCTGTCCGTTCTGCTTACCTAAGGCAACGTTAATTTTAGTCTTCGTCAGTATAATACTGTTTTTCTGACATAGTTGGTTGTATCTGTGATATCTAAGGATATCGCAAGTAAAACCAACCTTGTTAGTATGCAAATTGGTTAAGATTTTTTTTAGAACAGTATTTCAATTCAGTATGAAAATATTTGAATTTTTTAAGTCAGTTTTGATTGACCATTATGTACCTAAAAGTATCCGAAAATATAAGTACCTAGATATCAAATACCTAATACTCAATACTTTATTGCATTCCATGTTATGTATACAGATGGTCCGAACTTTCTCTTGAAATATAACAGATCCCTGGAGCATACCAAGTAAGTATCTGAAACAGTACACTTGTACTTTCTTTCTTTTTTAGAAGAGCGTTACATATAAATTCGCAAACTTATTCTTAGTCGTGGTCATGGATCGGTCGAGTCCTGCGCCTCCAAGTCTCTCGCGATACGACGCCATGCACTCTGTGTTTGGCGGCTTGGGAGTTTTCGTATTTGCAAACACAAGCTCATGAAATCTAGAACAACCTTTAAGTAGGTACCTAATGCAAAATTTGTCCCAAGCGGGAATTAGCGAAATCGAAAACTCGCTGCCAGAGCGTAGTTGCCAATCACTTAACCACTGCATCAACTGTGTCATCAATCGTATATCACTGACATTCAACCTCCTCTCTGAAAACCTTATCAGTACGTATATGATGTAGCTACCCTAACTAACTGTTTACCGAACAGCGTGATGATCTAAAAACTAGGTGTGAGTTTGAGATTTTCATTAACGTCAACATGTTTGTGACGTTCGGCGCTCTAATTGGCTCGTTCAAAACTCAACGAAATTTAACCTTTTGCATTTGTTTCGTCCCACGTTGATTTTGTAACATTTGTCGAACGATCTGATTTCTACTGATTTAACCTCGCCTAATATCCCACCGGCTTAAAAGCCACCGCTGCGTAAAGCGGGATCCCGCGCGGTCCCATACAAAAGTCTTCCGTCGCGGACTGCCGTGCCCCGCGCCCTTTTTGCTGCGTAATAATACCTACATTACAGTTCTCTATCGATATGACTACATGCACACTAATCAATTTGAACTAGCGACACTGTGCAGGTAATAATTTACGCAGCGTTGGCCCTAAGAATTAGTTTATTTCTTGTTTATTTATTTATGTACACACAAATACTTCAAAAAGAAAAGAACAAGTATGTAGTATTTGTTCTTTTCTTTTTTAAGTATTTCTTTTCTATTTGTAGAAGAATACAAAAGTACTGCTTATTTCTAAATTAGTTACGGAATTAGTTGCGTTAGGTGAAGGTGGAAAGGGAAGTGGGAATCCCTTCACAGTAGTCAGTGATGAATAGTAGATGTCAATAAAGAAGAAGGCATCTGGCTGGTCGACGTAAAAACAACTCGTATTCTGCACGCTGAATTAGTTTGAATGCGGTACAGTAAACTGAACAAGGTAAGTTTTTACTACTCCAATATTTTGTAAGAAGTATAAAAGTGATTGTAGCCAACAGTTGGGTCATAAGTCTGGCTAGATATTTTATTGTAAATCTTATCGCTGGGCCGCACCGGAGGAAATAAAAAAGGCTGTTCCTAAAGGAACTTTGTGAAAGACGTTCAGACTAAACGAGCCTTCCTCAGGAAGTCACGACCGTTGCCGAACGTGACCAGAAATATCACAGGAACTTATGCACAGATCGATGGAATGAGTTGGTAATGTGAAGACGTTCAGTAGTCAAATTACTGACTCATTACGCATACACTATAATTTTTTTAAAGGGCGGGATTGGTCACTGGATAATTTTTCCCACCATAAAAAAACCCACCCCAAGATTTCCACCCCAAAAAAGATACCACAAAAGGATACCCAGAATAATGTAGGTTCGTCAGAGAATATAATCACTGAGGATATTAATAATAAATCACTGACCGAATTAATATCCACGCTGATTGAAATATTAACATATAGGTATTATGTTATGTAAACAATTTATACACGCTACCTAACTATTACAGATATTTATATTAATAACAATAATATTCAACACAACGCCGTTTAGTCTCAAGCTAAGCAGAGCTTTTGTTATGTGTACTAGACATTCATTTCTCTAACTGCAAAATACATTACTTTAAATCGCTTTTTAATAAAATAAAGTTGTGTAATCATGATGAAGGTTTTAAGGGAAACTTTAAAGATATAGGTCTTTATTTTTTTCTCTCTCTCTCTCTTTGATTACTTTGCGAATCTTAAAATTGTGACATACACAGACATATATTGTGTTTTTTTCTCAGAAAAAAGGTGTCATAATAGACAGGTAAACAGGCAGATAACGAAGCTCAAAGTGATCTTATAAAGGTCTTAAAAAAAGAATCGGTCCTTAAAAACAATTGTCTGTTAGTACCTAAAGTATGTAGGATTTATTTATATATTTTTTTTGGTGTGATGACTCTTCGCGTGACCTAAGGACTGGCTTTTACCTCGGTCAGAGTTCAAGCATTGCCATACAACGTGGCAATGCGGCCAGCATTTTTGGCACACTTCCAGTCGACAGCGACGTGATGAGGAGGAGTTTTATGTCGCCATATTTTAGTTGTATTGTTTTTAGAAGTAGCCTTTAGTGTATATATAATTACACAAAAATAAATAGTAATATTTAAGTTATTTTACAAAAATGAATTAGGTAATAATATGTTTATTTTTTTAAATTGCTATAAACTAGTGTTTGCCTGCGATCCCACCTGATTGTAAGCAGTGATGCAATCGTTGATGATGAGGCGCACTAGTTTATTAAGAGCCTATACACTTTAGCCTTGAAGACACCAACTACCTTTTTATGTAGAACAAAAAAAAATACCTATTTTCACTACTATTATATAATAAAGAGGTAAAGTTTATGTTTTTGTTTGTAGGAGGTAATCTCTAGGACTACCTACTGGTCCGATTGGAAAAATTTTAGCAACAATAGAAAGCTGCTTTACTTCTTAGTGACCTAGGCTTTATTTTATGTACGCGGGCGAAGCCGCTGACAAAAGCTAGTTAGTTAATATTCCGAAAACAAATGGAATTGAATATGAAAACCTACTTATAAACATTAAGACGCCCAAATGAGCCCGTCCCTTATAATTACCGTAACAAAGCTAGCACTGTGTCGGTATTTACCATCCATTCATTAAACGTTTGTGGTGTTCACGTCCTACTAATTAAGCTAATCAAATTGACGCACGTAACGTGGAAGACGTTGCGAACGTCAATTTTGTTACTTGTTGGTTCCCGCGGCTTCTCTTCCGTGGCTCGTCAATATAAACGATTTTAGAATTTTATTTTTTGTTTCAGTAATATTTTCAGCTACGTTAACGAATCTTCGTAACAAAATCAGAGTGCAGTGTGAGTTTGTTTTACATATAATGCGATCGACACGATTATGACGTTCGGCGCTTCGATTGGTCCGTTTCTAGCTCTAAGCTAATCATGCCAATGATAGAACCAAATTCAGTAAACTTTCCGATTGCGTCAACGTAAAAAGAACTCGCACTCAGCATACTGAATTTTCAGATATTATACACACATAAACATAGGTTTTTGTTTGTGGTAAGTAAAAATCGCAAAAGAGTGTCAGACTCTTACTGACTAAACAATCTACTCCGTTCCTTTCTTACCTTAATCCTTGAGCCCTGGTATTAAGCTTTCTCGTCAATCCTTGACCCCAGGAGGCTTCGACCCTGCAGAGACATAAACATAGATAGAACTTGTTCTATGTCTTTTCCTTTTCTCATTATTTGTGGTAGGATCTCCTCACTAATCGGCGCCAGGATATACTATCCTGGGTTATCGGCTTGAAGCAAATGGGCTATCTCGAGGTCTAACCAGGTCAATGGTGGGCCACCTCTGGCTTTCTTTTGTTCTGGTTTAATGCCATTTTTATGGCATGGTTCTCGCGTCTCCTGCCAATATTTCCATAACATCTGAGGCGGATTTTCGGTATGTTTTTCGGTGCTTGTTGCGATCTTAAAGCTGTCCCTGATATGTCCATTGCGTACCTTGTCTAGTCGGGTCACAACTCCCGCCCTCATCAGCGTTTTCGCTTTATTGGTAAGCACTTTTTGCTCTTAGGTCTTAGATCCATAGAATAGCGCATGCCGAACTACAGTTAGTTATATATACGATGCCTTTTGTTTTTATAAGTACAAGATTGTCACACAAAACACCTATAAATGATATCCATTTCTACATAAACATAGATAGAACTAACACAGATAAAAGGAAGACGGAGGCTAAAGAAAAGATGGATTGGCTGTGTGAGAATTGATCATATGTAAGAAAAGGGTGTTAGTGATAGCGTGACAGCTGACAGGACGGAATGGAAATAGCATTGCGCCGTCCCCAAATAACATGGCATAAGGGCAGGAAGATGATAAAATCTAACAGACAAACATACGAACCCATAGAAAATTGTCTCAGTTTATTACATCACTGTGCAGTATATTTATTTATTTTTTCCAGTGGTTCAGTTCATGAATGAACTATTTTGAAGAGACAGAAGGACAAGAAACTATTTTTATTCAATTCAATAAAACTTAATTTATTTTTTATGATGGAAATCTACTTAATTCAGTTTAATTTTTATTTCCATTTGCTTAATTCAAATTTTTTTGTTAGTTTATTCTACCGCAGACATGGTGGTCCGCGCACTTTTCTATAATATACACAATAATAAAATTGTTTAGACAGTTTTTTTGTTTTTGAATTGGCATTCGTCATGCCCTCATCTTCTCTTAAAGCTAAGCTTTTTTGCTTATTAGGTACTATGTTATTACAAAAATATACAATATTTTTTTTTGTTCTATTATTTATACTTAATGCTAAGTAGTGGGGGTTATTTGGTTTTTAGGGTTGGTAGGTAAAGGGGTTTTTGTTTATTTGCCGCTCTTAATTCCTATTTAATTAATATAACTTTAAGAGTAAAACAGTAATTTGAAGATACATAAACCGTGCGTGTGTTCGCCTGAGTTAGTGCCCTTTAATTGTCTCAAACGTCGTGTTACATCTCGAATGATAACAAACTTAGTTATCTATACTTCACGCTAATTAAACTTTGGCTTGTAATTAATGTAAGCCTATTTTATGAGGTTAATCTGTGTTTATCTGTTAAACTGTTTTCAGTGTTCATATAGAGTGAATAACGAAAACTATAAACCGCAATTTAGATCTACGATTCCGGTCCATTTGATGTCATGACCAAAATTTTGATACAAATTGTGGTTGACCCCGAAAGTATTATCGCAAGAATATTAAGTAAAAAGGTACCAATCGAGGTATAACTATTTCAGAAGAAAGTAGTTCTTTGACAAGAATAATAAAGAGGCTAATCTAATTATATGGATAATTGGCTCAAAAAATATACAAGATTCTTAAACGATTATTTTAATTCAGTGAATGTTCGTAGGAAGCGGTCTCTTGAAGTTTAGATTGAAATATCTAAGTAATTTCGAGAAGAAATTATCCAATGTCGGATGTTAAGTGTTTTTATAGGGTCGGTATTTTGGTATTTATCCAAGAACGTAAATAAAAGTTTTTCATAGACAAATAAATTTAAATTAGGAAAATAAGCAACTTTCCGTTAATACCCGTGTGAACGCCGGCATTCGCCGGCATCCCGCATTCTGGCACCGTTCCTTGTTGCCTTAGTTCCTGGGCCCCGATGTTACCCGAGGTTTCGGCCTTGCTGGGTCTCTACGTTTTGCTGACACCTCTTTGGGGGTGATTGTGCTTTTTTTAAGGTAAATAAATACATTGATTTTGTAGGCTAGTGTTTAAATAAATCATTATTGGAGTTTTTTAGTCTTTTACAAAACGTGGTAGACCGAAAAAATCATCGTGTTTGAAGTTGAAATGAGTTCCGTTCTACCTAAAGCAATTAGTAATTTGTCTCAACTTCTGTTTTTATGGGCATTTTATTTACTTCAGTCGAAATTAACCTTTTGTTGCCCTGAAAATTGCTCCAATTCGCATGATAAATGTGAGATTGTCATACTGTTCTCCTAATCATACTTATTCAAATATTTAAAACCTGCTCAGATATTTTTTTGACTGCATTAATCTACAGCTATCTACACTTCTACACTAATATAATAAAGAGGTAAAGTTTGTTTTTATGTTTGTAGGAGGTAATCTCTGGAACTACTGGTCCGATTGGAGAAATTTTAGCAACAATAGAAAGCTGCTTTACTCCTGAGCACATAAAATATAGCCTATGTGGCTATATTTTATGTACGCGGGCGAAGCCGCTGACAAAACCTAGTATACCATAAAGGCAATATAACCAAACTCTTTTCCAATGAACCTATATTCGTTTATCTGTCGTTTTCTGCTACAGTAAGCTGTTAAAAAATATTGCGACACTTTAGCGCCTCACGAATATTGCAATTTTGTTCCTTTCTAAATCTAGCGTAACTTCGGGGGCGCGGAAACGGCACAGAGTACAACTATTTCAGGCACTTTACTCGAGTAATAAATAGACTTTTTACGTTGAAAGAATAATAATGTATTCTTTGTCTTTGTTTGGAGTTTCCTGCCGGAGTCTGTGTTTCCTGATAGCTACAACTTAAAGGGTCTATGCCGAGACTGAATAGGTTCCTTCTAGGCAAGCGCGGTCCGTCGTCATCATTTCATCACTTACTATCAAGTGAGGCAGTGACTAAGCGGAAGCCTATAATGTAGCTATACATTTATAATATTTAGATTTTGTATTATATATTTAATAAAAACCCGCGCACTGTGGGTTCCGTACAAACTTACCTATGAAAACAGTTAAAGTTTACCGAATCGCATTTTTTTTTGTGACGTAACAACAATTTTATACAGTTTTCTAAGTTTGTTCCAATACTTGTGCTGTAAGACCTTGCTACATGCCAAACTTCAAGAATTTAACGATATATATATCCTATGAATTTTGATTTTCTTGTCGCGAACAAATACGAAGTATTTCTAATATCTTTTTTTTTAATTACATGGTAATAAGTCTCATTAAAATATCCAAAATATAAAAGTCAGGCTTAATAAAAGATTACACAGTGAAACTTATACGTTTCGTCAATGCAAATAGGCTTAAGTAGCAAGATTACATGAAAATCCTCACAAAGTTTGTGAGGTAAATTTCTCTACGTTTGTACGAGTACGCTCGTTATAACCAAAAAGTAACTCAATACCTAGCTATCTAGGTAGGGTTACCAGGTGAAAAAATTATAAGCCCGGGAGAAAAAGCCAGATTTCCATAAAAACATCCTGAGATTTTTTCATCATCGTCATCATCATCATTTCAGCCGAAAGACGTCCACTAATGGACATAGGCCTCCCCAAATGAAATTATATACGAGTATGTATACGCCAAATTGAACGTTCCTGTGCATCTCGCATTCATCGTACACCCGCAACCCTTGCCAGGTCATCGGTCCATCTTGTTGGAGGCCTTCCACACTGCGTCTTCCGGTATGCGGTCGCCACTCCAGAACCTTTCGACCCCAACGGCCATCTGTTCTGGCGAGCAATGTGCCCTGCCCATCGCCACTTGTAGTTTGGCGATTCCAAAGAATCGCCAAACTACAAGTGCCCAAAGGCAACATTGGATATCTTCATTTCCGATACGATTACGCAAGGCCGATACGATCACGCAAGGAAATTTACAGTTTTAAGATTTTTTACAGTATGTTGGGGTCCAAAGGCGTGAAGCTTTTGCCAATACTTTTAATGTGGGCTTCTATAATAGGGGCTTCTATAATGTGGGCTTTATCGTATTATAATTTTGTGTGTAAGTTTGCGAGTAGAATAGAGTAAATATGTACCTATGCTAAACATTTGTATATATCATCGGGGTGACGTTTTCTTCTAAGAAAAAAACCTGTAAATAAAAAAGATAAAAAAAAAGATTTTTTACAGTTACGAAAAAACGTATTATTTGCTGCACGTTAGTTGAAATGCTCTCTCAATGACAAATTTTGGGTCTCAAACAAAGTCCAGCACCGCGAGAGTCTGCGCATAAAGATAGCGATGACCGCTATTTTAGTTTTTATTAACTTTTTTATTTATTATTATTATGCTTAAGTTTTAACTGCAAGCTGTATTTTATTGAAAACTAGCGACCCACCCCAGCTTCTCTCGGAAGCAATTACATACAAACCTTTCTCTTGAATCACTCTATCTATTAAAAAAATCCCATCAAAATCCATTGCGTAGTTTAAAAGATTTAAGCATACATAGGGACAGCGGGATGCGACTTTTCTTATACTATGTAATGATCCTAAAAATCTTGAGATTTCACGAGATTTGCAAAACCGTCAGCAATTCTGAGAAGAGTCCAAAAATTCTCAGATCTCAGGACGAATCATAAGATATGGTAACCCTATCTACAGGAATCACTGTGGCGTAGAGTTCCTATTACTTCTGGATTAATCGCAACTTTCCCAATTCTTCTGTAACTTTATTAAGTTGTTCAGTGAGGCGATAGATTACATCTCAGACACCCCTTTTATCCAGAGCTAGTTGCATTTTAGGTTTAAATAAAGCAGCCTGATACTTATTGCCTTTTTCTGGAAAAATAATAAATAAACAGGATCTCTTTAAACTAAGAGAAATGTTTTTCTTTCAGAATGGAAGAGCTTTTCCGGGCGTTAATCTTGAGTGATACTATACTGTAGGTACTTGTTGTGTCTCATTGTGTCCCATCTGTTTTTTGTGTACTTCGACTGTGTCGCTTCAATCAATCACCCGGCTCGTCCAATTGCAATTCACGGCTGGAACTCACTCAAAGTCAAAGGTCCAGTCCGAAGCGCAAGGCAGTAGTTTCAGTTTTAATTGATAATATTAATTGCTTGCATAGATATTGTTATCCATTATTATTATGGATACGCTCACGATTGGCTACTATCTCATCTGATGGTAAGCGGTGATGTGCGCGATGGTGGAGCATGTTTGACTAAAACTTATTCATTCTCGAATGCGTTTGCACACCTATTGTGTTTTATTATGTCTCTAAATACGGTATTTGAAAGGTTCAATCTCTTAAATTACCTACTACTTCTTTAATATTATAAAAGTAGCGACTTCAAGCGGGTGTCAAATCTTTGAACCTTTCAGCTTTTCTTTATATACACTTCATCTAAACTTAGGAATCACTCTGTATTTGTTTTCTAAACATTAAAAAACTAGCAGATAGACACATAGCAGATAATGTACTAAAATATCGCGAACAGAAAGACAGTAATAGACTCCGGAAGTCTGACTGTGATTAGTGTCACCGACTTCCGTTGACCTCTTGGTTGAAAATAATTAAAAATGAAGTTTTAATACCACCAGAAGCCTTAATGTCTTCAGAGACCCTTTACATCCATGACTAAAACAAAGTACTAAGTTTCCAAAAGAAATATCGATCTAACTTCGACTTATATATATTTCTTACGCCTGTTCAATGAAACCTAACTCTTAATTTATTACGTTTCTTTCTCCAATAAGTAAATATGTTAATGTTTGTTGATCTCATTTGTTTCGAGCCTAAAATGTTAAAAAATGTACGTACATTTTTTAAAAATTATTACGTCACGGGTACGTACACGTGACGTAATATTTTCTGGCCTCGCCTAAAGCCTTGCATCGCATTTATGCGGAAGCCTGGATGACACCGTTAAGCACACGGTAGAGGTGTGCCCCGCTTTGGCAGAGACCACCGTGCCCTCGTGAGAAAGAGCGGTACGCGCCAGGCCTCGGTAGTCGGTACAGGCCATGATTCGGAACGAGGAGTGGCAAGCGGTCGCTTCCTTCTGCGAAGCAATAATGCTAACAAAAGAGGAGACCGCTCGAGAGAGACAACGCCCCAGCCGCTCCAGCCGCCGTTGGGATTCCAATCTCCATTTCCAACCACCATAGGCGCCGGCTTGTGGACGGCGAGCAATTCGCCGTTTGATCATCCGGACCGAGCCCAGATTGTCGACGGCGCGTACTGGTCCCGCACACTTCCTGGACACTGGGAAGCTTACTGAAGCCATGCACCAGCTTTTGAAAAGGAGTAAAAGTCTGACATTATATCCCGCTCTGCCCAAGGGTGGGAGATGTCATTATAAGATTTTCACCAACTGAAAAAAAATGCGCTCATCGACATAATAGGTCAAAACAAAGGCCTCGCACCCAAAGGGACCACGCGCATGTTAGGGCTTTTTAAGAACGAGGGTTTTTTTTATAATTGTTAGGATCGCCTTTGACAACTATTTCTAAGACGATGCGGTCGAAAACTGGATTGTGACAGCCGCGGGCCCGTTTTCGTATTTATGACAGAAACTGATGCGTTGGTGATAACTGGTGCGTTTTGCCCAAGTCTATGCTACGCCCCTGACAATAGATGCCCACGCCAGTACTTCCATTCCGATCACCTAAACGGATCAACTGATTGATCGGAATGGAACTCAAACGGATCACTTTCTATTTTTCCATTCCGATCACCTGAAACCGACCAACTGGTTGATCGGAATGGAAATCGATCGGATCACCTTTCGCTGTTCCATTCTGATCAACTAAACCGACCGAACTAGTTGTGCGGATTGAATTTAATCGGATCACTATCACTAGTACCATTACTAGTTCCAAGATGGAACTTGTGATATTTTTTTTTTGTCTTAAAAATCACTTGTGTTTTTTTTATGAGTTGAAAAACCATTGGAGTTAAAAACACTTGTAAAATTTCTTATGGTTGGAAAAACCATTGGAGTTAAAAACACTTGTAAAATTTCTTATGGTTGGAAAAACCATTGGAGTTAAAAACACTTGTAAAATTTCTTATGTTTGGAAAAACCATTGGAGTTAAAAACACTTGTAAAATTTCTTATGGTAGGAAAAACATCACAGTTAAAAACACTTGTAAAATTTCTTATGGTAGGAAAAACGTACATCAGAGTTAAAAACACTTGTAAAATTTCTTATGGTTGGAAAAACATCACAGTTAAAAACACTTGTATAATTTCTTTGAATTTTATAACCACGATTCCCAACAATGACTTAATACTTCAATCCATTGATAATCTAAGAGCTCGAGGCTGCTAGACTCGTCATTTTATAAAAGCTGATAGTATATCAGTGCAACTCCCCAACACAGGTAGGAATAAAGCCCTAATATGAAGTTTCAAAAGGTACCTACAATAAATAAATTGAGTAAAATTGATTCATTTATATAGAGTTACGTGTTTTTCCACTCTTAAGAAATTTCACAAGTGTTTTTCCTTCTAGTGTTTTTTCATCTTTAAAAAATTTCACAAGTGTTTTTGGCTCTAGTGTTTTTTCACCCTTACGAAATTTCACAAGTGTTTTTGCCTCTAGTGTTTATTCACCCTTAAGAAATTTCACAAGTGTTTTTCCCTCTAGTGTTTTTTCACCCTTAAGAAATTTCACAAATGTCTAAAATAATAAAGTGTAACTAATAATAACAAAATAAAACATCAGTTTTAGTGATCACAATCCACCATAGAGTCCATGACAAAATACCAGTTTTTATAAAATAACGGAAATCTGGTATCCACGAACTCTCCCTCTATTCGTCAAAGACATTTATTCATCGTCTATTATAAGTGACCAGTTCGTTAGTACACTTTAATGAAAAAGGATTACTACCAAAGTTGTGTGGATAAGACAAATTCAAACAGAGTAAATTATTCCTATCGGATCACCTAAATAGTTGTACCGTTGGGAACGAAAATAGTTGATCCGTTTCAAAGTTGATCAGATTGGAAACAAATCCTTCACCGAGTTCCATTCCGATCAATCAGTTGATCCGTTCAGGTGATCAGAATGGAAGTACTGGCCCACGCGTATCGCAGTTTAAATGACGTGTTTAGATGCCCTCAGAAATGCAGATCTAAACATAATAAAACATTGTACTGAAAGACAATTTATTTATTTATACATTATTCAATTTTATTCACGGACAATTACTGGGAATTATTATAATAGTTAATGTTACGGCGCTCAAACAATAAACAATGTTCTCACCTCTGTGAACCGTTTAATGGCTCCGTTTTAATTTAAATATCAAAGATCAAATGCCTTTGAGTGATGAGATAAACACTAGTCGATTTACATTAATTAGATGTCGTATGATCATAGTTTAATATCATTTAATATCATAAGACATGTTACAAAACACATTAAAAGTACATTATGATATGTGTAATGTAGGAGGTTATCGTCGAGGCGGTATTAAGACCCAAGCCGTGGCGAGGATCTTAAAAGAGCCAAGTACGGTAACATTACATTACTCACGTGTATCATACGACATTTTTCAATACACTTGTGAAGAAAAATAAATTATTTTCTTTAAAAATAAGAATTTTCTTATCATGGCGGTAAAAAATTAAATGTCCCAATAGGCGCGCATCAATTTTTTTTTTACTTATAGCTAATGGTTACAGTCTTTTGATCTTAGTGCCTAGTCGTCTTTTGTTTTTCTACGTGAAAAGTTTTTATAATAATGTTATTCGTAGCAACAATATTTTATTGTTCGGGTGTACTATTTTATTATGATTTTGTAGTAGTTGATTTTATATAATTAATATGAACTTCACTCGAAAAAAATATGCCGAAAACTGCGCGTATCTTAAAATGGCGGCCGTAAACCACAAAGAAAAAATGTTTTTTATTTGAACGTACGATTTAAACCTACAACCTAAATATATAATTTTTGTTTCTTACTAAAATTAATCGTTTTTACAAATTAGAATGGCAGAAATTGAATTAAATAGAGTAAGAATTAAACGAACACAATAACCTAATTTGGAATTTTATGGTATTCGAAATTTGTTTTGCAAACAAAGAGGTTGAACAAAAAGGTTATACCTACATTATAGCACTAGTGCGTAATGGTAATCAAAATGTCACAGTTTGGTAACAGGCACCATTACTTAAGTGTAGTGCACTAAGAGCCTTTTTCTGAGCAAGAGTATTGAAAAATTAATATTGTAAAAAAAACATAATTATAATCATACTTACTAGCTGTTACCAATGGCTTCGGTCGCGAGACAGTATAAAATTATTTCAAGAGAAGTTACTCTCGGGATAAAATCTTATATGCTATATCAGGCTCTAGCCATGTTACGACCGTTTCGTTTACGTCGAACGCTTTGAGTTGGCCACGCCCCCAATTCCTTTGTTCTGACGTCATCTCAACGCTCAGTCACGTGGTCAGAAACAAGCAATGGAGGCGGAGACGTTAACGAAGCGATTGTACTTTGTCTAGGGGGGTAGGACATGGTTTACACGTGTATCAAGTTTCACTCTTTCATTCGATCGATCCTAAAGAGGAAGAGAAGAAGTAACAAACGCCCACACTTACAAATTCTTGTCTTTAAAATATAAATGTAATTACGTCTGTATTGAAAATTAACAGATAAGTTTTCCGAGGAACTGTCGACACTTTAGATTTATTTCCTATACCAACAATCTCAAAGTTGTTCAGAACTCGAGACGAAAAGTTCAGCAAGAGCAAGAGGCTGTGAAGGTTGCCAATTACTGCTGGTAGCGAAATAGTTTGAGCTGGATTTTAACACTCATTCGAATTTAGAAGTACAGACAATTAAACGTTACCTTACAACATCAGTGTACTTTATTTGATTGTACTTTTCTAAGTTTCTTTTAATCTCGGACATTACTGACACCTCGGGCCTCGGAAAAGTCATCTTTGACAATCGATACTCGTACACCAAAAATTTCACAGTCTATCTATGGAGTATTGTGTAGCCCAGTCAATCCACCAAAGCCTCTGCTTTAGGAAAGGTGTAGCGAAGAGGAGATGTGAGCTATTCGAGATCGAAACCAGTCAAGATCTAGCTATGAAAGGAAGACGTCATGGCGTTACAGAAGTTATATCTGAATTTGCTCGAGGAAAAAGAAGTAGAGAGGTTTTTAAATTTCTAAGAAATTCTTTGATGCTTATAAATTACCGACAGAAACATAGATTCTGGGTAAGAATAATAAAAATGTCACAGTAATGGCGAATATGCTACACTGTTTTAAAACATCTTACAGGGTAACAGGGAATAATTTCTAAGAGTTACAACATGGTTGTGCTTGAGCGTGTATGCCTCCCAGCCGCCCGACTAGACACTCCTCCTCCTTCTGCCGCGCTGCTTGCTCGCTCGCCACACGTACCTAATTTTATAGAAATATGTGACATCTCTCCTCTCCGCTTGACACATTTCCACCAGAGTTAAGCGGAGAAGATGTGAAAATTACGAAAACGGATTGGTTTATTCAAACTGGTCTCTCTTTTCATCTCCTCTCCGCTTTGGTGGATACCGGGACATGGTACTGGAGCGTCTCGAGGGAGAGTCCTCGACTCGATTGCATTGACTCGAGGACTCTCCCTCGAGGCGCTCCAGTACCAGGACCGTAATAGCAGCAATAAAACCCACGTTGAGTTTTAACTTTGTTATATTTTACTCTGATGGTTCGACATACAATTGTGATTTGTAAAACAACATACTATTTTTCATTCAAATATTTAAATTCAAACTACGAACAGTCTGCGAACGTCTTACAAGCCAGTGCGCTAATTCGTAACGCATATGATCTCTTTACAGTCATCACAGTACTTACTTACAGCTAATCAGCTAAATAAAAAATAAAAACAAACAGGTATTTCGTTATACGTTTCAAGAATCTTTCGTAACGTTTATTCAAGGAATCTTTTTGTCCTGAAAACACCATGTAAATAACACTATTGGATGAATTTCAGCATTTTCTTACCCTTTGGCCCCTGTAACCCTTTTTTGATGAGTAAGAAATGTTTTTGGTTATTTTTGAGCATCCTACCTAAGCCAAATACATATAGGGCCTGGGATAACGGCTGAGATCCCGATTTCCAAAGTAAAAATCGCTTCATCCGTATTGAGCCCGAAATTCTATAAATAGTACAGGTGAGGAATAAAACAACATTGCATCAAAGCTTGGGCTAACAAATTCAATTTTCTTTATATTTGGCTCCTTTTTGTGACAAATCTGTTGGCAAATTTCGGTCCTCAAATTCTGCACACTCAATGTCATCTAGCATCTAACTACCTTTTTTATGCTCATATGGGGAATCTTTTTTCTAAAGTTGTGGCATTTCACTAGGTACCTATAGAAAAAACACAATAATGAATATTATGTAGGTATTATGTAATAATACTGTAAACACACGCTCCAACTTGGTATAACGGTTTTGGTCCATCGTAACAAGTTCGTGGTCTGTCCGCACCAAACTCGAGTGTGAAACGGTGTAATTAGTATTAAACATACGACCTTGGATGCAGAACAGAATGCCGATGGGGCTGATTGGAGTGACGACCGCGTACGAGGAATACGCAGCGTTGGAAGGCCTTCTACAAGGTATACCGATAACCTGCTCAGAGTAGCTGGAATCCGATGGATGTGAGATTCACAGGATAGGTCGTTGTGACCGCGCAGAGAGCATACTCGTATCTGCAACATTGGACGTCTTTCGGCTGAAATAATAATAATAATAATGACATGACTTTGATACGAAACGGGCCAAACAGGTCGGAACAAGTACGAGTGTATGTTAACACTGTATACGCATGCAAATCATATACATCATTACAAGCTTTTATTTAGTTTCACCTGTCCCGTTGTCTGTCGTTCTGTAATCAAATCTTGCAACTTAAATTTGATCCACTTCCCGGTTTCCGATTGAGCTGAAATTTGGTATACACGTTTAGTTCGGATGACAATGCAATATTATGATGACATGGAGCTGATCTGATGATGGAATCGCGAGGTAGCCATAGGAACTCTGTAATTAAACGGCACAACCACGTCGAGTTTGGGCTTGTGTGAATCGTCTTGACGAGTTTTATTTATATAAGTATAGACCACCGCTGTAAAAGCTTGTTATGAAAAAAAATTTTTTCATTGAAAACTTGTTTTACCATAACAATAAGTACCGCTACCAACTTACTTCTCACATTATTGAAATATTAATATAATTATTTGATCAATGTTTATGTTTAAAGGCCCGGTCTACTTCTAATAAAACATATTATCCAGCCAAAAACATTCATATTAAATTAATTTAGAAGCTTTCGCGTAAACTCGTGCAAACAAATAAAGGAATAATGGACGGGGCTCGTAAACTTATTAAATCCTTGTTCTAGCCTTTATTGCGTGAAATAATAGTGTAAAATTCAAATTTATATGAACTATAAAAACTATTTTTCTAAACCTAACCACGCAGGCAACTATCACTTATATTAACAGTTTATAAATCCATTTAATCCATCTTATAATGTAATTGTTTTACTGAGAGTTGTGTTGTTTTCTTGCTTTTATATACCTAGTCTCTTCTAATAATATGAATGTGAGAACATTGTAAACGCAAATCTTAGATTAATTCCTACCATTTTTACGGTTATTTTTGTTGCCTCTTGAGTATAATATTGACTGGTCTGCACTGTCCTTATATAATTTATTTACTACTGTTCCGTAATATTTTCATATTACGGTACTGTAATATGAAAATATTGTAACAAACCATTTTTTAAAAAAGAGTAACCATGAAGTTTCTTGCCGGTTCTTTTCCATAGGAATCAACCAATTTGGAACCGTGCGCTAGCTTACGACGTTTTACAAAATATATAAAAAAATTGACTTTGACTTTGAAACACGTACACATAAAGGCCCCTCTCTGACCGTCTAAGCGCCCCGGGCGATTGATTCCTTTGGTGCGCTTTCATGGCTACATAATGAACGTGTATGTGTACTCTTCCACGCAAAAACTACTGAATGGATTTTGATGAAACTGTATATTTATTTGTATAGTAACATAGACATAGAGTCTTTAGTTTAATATTGTAATAGGTAGGTACATAATATGTAATACATATTAATTAACTTTATTTTAATCATTTTTACTAGTATTTTCTTAATATAGGCATAATATAGTTGCATGTCGGTTGAATTTGTATTTTACCATTATTTACTTATCATTACATAGTATAAAACAAACTTGCTTATTCCTATGTACGCTTAAATCTTTAAAAGTATGCAACGGATTTTGATGCAGTTTTTAATAGATTATATTATTTTATATTTAAGAGACTCTTTGAAACCGAGAAAAAGTCGTATTCATCTGGCCTAATTTTGTACGGTCTATCTCATTTGAGTCATAAGCAACTGGGCGCATTTAATACATATAGTTATCATGGAAAACTAATACGCAAAAAAAAACTATATTGTAAAAGAAAAACTAGGCCAGGTTGAATGAAATAGCGTCTTGGTTTCAAAGATCATACAAGTGTTCTATGTCCTAGTCCAAGAAATTTTCTACTTAATCGTGTCCCAAGTATCAGCTTCTATAAAGTTACTAGCTTTTTTTCCAGTGGGCAAAAATTACCCAGTGATATCTCCCGCCCTTGAACACAGCAAGAGATATAGAGTCAGACTTTTACTCACTAAAAACCCTTCTTAGACGGTTTTTACTTTCAGAAATCTGCCCGTAGTCCCACTAGGCCTCGACCCTGCTGGGCTCCTACAGTTTACTGACAACACCTTGAGGCGCGCGGGAACAGTAGTCGCCGTCGGCGACCTGGGCTTGGTCTGAATGGTTACCGGATGATTGGACAGCGAGTTACCCATTGTTCGCCGTCCGCAAGCCTGTAATAAAATAACTATCAACTTCGCTAGCGTACCTAATAATAGAAATTGTGAAGGTTACATATTCCCCAAAAATAAATATAGACACAAACTTGGGCCTTTATAATATTATTGTAATATCTCGCTAACTTGGATCAACTAGCTTCAATTGTACAGTGAACAATGAAAACCTCAATTTTGTAGCTTTGTTATTTTAATATTATTTCTACAGGCAAAATCTACTATGTTATTCCAGCCTTGCGTACTTTTATGGGACGTAATTCTGTAGTAGGTATACTCACTTATTATTTGGTGAATTACTGACTTAGATCACACCATACTCAAAGATTAATAGTCCCAGGACTGACCAGGAAACTTCAGGGAGTCGCAAAATGACTCCCAGCCATTGTAGCCAGGGTTTTTTTTTTGACAGACAGGGTTGCGGATGATAAGCAATGAGTTGTTCTTCGTCCGCTAAGACGTTGACAGCGAAAGCGCGTTGTGATCCATGCATGCCTCCAACATGTCAGCATGATGGACAGGATCCGTCCGGACCGATGCATGTGGAATAATTGTTCAATAGTGTGCGAAAAAGAAAAACGTATGAAATGCAGCAAAATAGCATAACTAACTAGAATAGTTAGTGCATTATCTCCGTAGGTCGTGTTGGGTAACTTTAAACCTCGCAGACAGAAATACGAGGATCCCTAATGTGGTCTCCGTTTTTTAAATAGGTCTTTTTTTATTATTTATAGTCACCCTACATCTATACATATAATAAAACAGTAACGAAAGAAAAACTGTACATTAAGAATTTTCTGGAAAAAATGAGTGGGTTTTGTTAGAAAAACGTAACTGATGACAAAAAGTGACTTTTTAGAATTTTTGTCTGTTTGTCTGTTTGTCTGTTTTTCTGTGCCTATGGTACGGGTTGGCGCCAAAACTACTGGATAGATTGATTTGAAATTCAGCAAAAATGTTCCTTGTAAACCAAGGAAGGCTTTAGGCTACATATTATCACGCCGTAAGTTATGAGAGGTAAGCAATATTGAATTTAAATGGTGCAATGGATGCAAGGGTGTAACTTTTTTTTCCGTGGGCCGATCGACTCAAAACTTAGCATAAGCATTACCCTAAATTAGTTATCCAGGATGCCATATTTATTTTTTCAGTAGTACCCCCAATGCAAGATTTAGGGGATGTTAAAGTTTGTATGGGAGAATCTTATTGCTTGGGTTAATTAACTTGAAACTTGGCACGTAAATTTATTTAGGTAAATAATAAAGATTCCCATTATTCATTTTTCAAAACTACGTAATTTAGACGAAGAAACATACTATAGTTTAATGAATATTAGTAGTATAAAGACATATTTTAAAAAGCGCCATCTATGAGATTACACAAAAATCAAATCAAGTTACATTTTGACACTTTTTGGAAATTAATAATTTTTTGACCATGTTGGCAAGGTTAGCAGTTAGTTATTCTTAAAATTCATAGATGGTAGTGCGTATTTTCTTCATAAAAGTCGTATAATTCGTTTTGACAAATTTCAGTTTCAAAAAACCCTCAAAATCTCACGACATAGGTCGTGTTCAAGATTTCATAATCTCTTACTGCGCGGTCGAATTTACTCACAACTAGGAATAAAAAATGAAAAAAAAAAAAACAAGCCCAAACAGAGCAAATGTTACTTATTTATTTTTAGGGAAATATCTTAGGTAGTGGTGGGTTCGTTTTACGAAAAAATGTGGGTTAATATTTAATACATCATTTTTAAAAATAGTTTATCACTTTAATGGTGAAACGGCGTTCTCCATGTTTATATGAAATGTCTTATTCTTATTCCAACGGTCTAACGGATTTATTTTGCAACGCAACCTAATCTTTCAATGTTATTTATATACGTACAACGACATCTACTGACTCAAATTAGTACAAACGAAAATATTACATTAACAAAATAATATTATTTTTACCTTTCGACTACCGTAATTACAGACACAATTAAACGACAACAGTTGTACGGAAATTTGTGTCCTCTTGGGACTTAACTAAAGAGTTTTACGAATAATCTATACATATAGGTAATTATAATAAAATCGTAGGAAAGTCAAAACTGTTCATTAAATATTTTTTTAAAAGAATACTTGGGAAGTGATCTACAATCGATATCGATGCCAAAAATATAGTTTTTAGAATTTTGGTCCGTTTGTCTGTATGTATGTCCAGGCTAAACTCAAAAACTTACTTGGATATATATTTATACATACCTACTGCATGGATTATCTTCAAATTTTGCTTGAATAAAGGATGGGCCAACATATAGGCTACATATTATCACGCTATCACTTACGGGGGAGGAGTTGTGAATACTTATTTTTCTTACGCATTCTGTGACAGTGTTTAATCTAACGACGCATATTTAAATTTTGTTTTTGAGTAAGCCATGCTATTATCTGGCTTTACACTATAAATATTACGACATTTAAGTAACTTGGGCAGAGAAACATAGTTGAATGTAGTAGCATATAGAAAATTTTAAAACAGCGCCATCTATTTGATTTCATAAAAATCAAATTCTTCCTAAACGTGGTATCGTATATTATTTATTTTTTACTATAAGCTTTATTGTACACCTCATAATGTGGACAGGATATACAAATACAAAATCGCACAGGGCAATATATAGGGCAGGGTATAGTTCGTTTTGAAAAATTCAAGTTCCAAAAAACCCTCAAAATCTTGAGCAGAGTTGAGCAAGACTATTAAAAAAAATGCGGCGTTAAATATTACAAAAAAGTTATGTTCGTTAAAATATCACCATCATCTGTCTGAAGATTTTCTGCGAGTTTTGAGGCGTGCTACTAGAGACGAAGTCGATGTAACTGATGATCGTGTGCTGAACACCTGTCTCAGTTCACTTCAAGATGTGGACATTTCTATCGGCGGCAATCTACTGATCTAATATGGATTACTAGCTCCCCAATCGTCACCGCATCAAGACTATGGAAATCGAGAGTATAACGCTGAGACAGAGTTCTCTTCAGAGCAAAAACAGATTTATAACACCTTCCTTGAAAGCGTTGTGCAAAACGAGGGCAAAATGTTTTTCTTGTGTTGCTCCTGTTGGAACAGGAAAAACATGGCATACTTGCAGAGGTCAGGAGACAAGGCAATATTGCTATTGCTGTCGCGTCGTTGGGAATTGCTGCCACACTGCTTCCGAGTCGCAAGACAGCACATGCCATCTTCAAATTCCCATCGATTTAGAGAGCGTCAAAACGCCTGTTTATGGTGTGTCAGGTAATAGCGATGACGACTTAAGCACGTGTCCCTACGTGCTTAAGGATTGCTCTTTGATCATATGGGATGAGCATATTATGGCCAATAGGAAGGCAGTTGAGGCCGAGGACAGAACCTTGCAGGACATCCGCGGGAACGAACATTTGATAGGTGGTGTCACAGTTTGTTCAGTGGCGATTTCGGGCAAACGCTTCCCGTTTGCTACGTTGAAACCTTGGCTTCGATCCTTTTGGGCTCCTACAGTTGCTGCCGACTGCTGGAGGCGCAGGGAATAGTACGCGCCGTCGACGTCTATCGAATGGGTGGACAAAGAGCTACCCATTGCTCGGCGGTCACAAGCCCGCGCCTACTGTGGCCGGAAATCGGGATTGGAGACACGGTAGCTGCGGCTTGAGCGCCTTTGCTTTTCCCTAATACAGTCGACCTCCTTTTTTAGCCGCTAGCATTACTGCTTCGCAGAAGGAGGCGACCGCCTGCCACTCTTCTTTGCTCCGGATCATGACCTCTGCCAAAGTCCGCTGCAAGTCAAAGCCCACTGCGAGAGAGGTGGACAGGAGGTGCTACCAAAGTCTGTCGATAGAGCGTTAGCCAGCTTAGAAGAATTCATTTGCTGTGTGTACGGGGACAACAGTCATTTACTGCACCAGCAGAATTTCTTGAGTGTGTGAGCGGGCCATTTTGACGTCCAAAAATGATCAGGCTGCAGCAATTAACGAATACATTCTCTCGGAAATTGAGGGAAATGCAGTGATCTATACCTCAATAAACACTGTCGTCGAGCAAGATGACGCCACCCATTATCCCGTGGAATTTTTGAACTCCCAGCCAGCAAGTGGACTTCAAGCGCATACCATAAATCTGAAAGTCGGAGTCCCGATTATGCATTTTCGGAATTACCTATCTCCTCCAAAGTGGTGTAATGAGTCAGTGAGTCATCTCGCTGCACAGACACATCATTGAAGCAAAAATTCTTACGGTTTATGGCGAAGTCGAGGCAGTATTTATACCTCTTAACTTCCCGTTCCAGTTCAAGCGCGTACAGTTCCCCGTGAGGGTTTGCATCACGATGACCATCAGTCGAAGGGGCAGACACTGAGTGCAGCGGATGTCAACTTCAGGACGAGTTGTCTCTTACGCGGGCAACTGTATGTCGCTTGCTCCCGCGTCACCAGTCCTGAGTCTCTTTACATTTTGGCTCTTGGCAGCATAACTACCATCGTAGTGTGGTGGCGGAGTGGTAAAGGCTCAGACTCAGTGGTGGCGAAGTAGTAAAGGCTCCGACTTACAAGTTGTACGTCTGTCGTTCAAACCCAGCACTGCTCAACGGTGAAGGAAAACATCATGAGGAAACTGTGACTGTGAATGTTTTAGAACCAAAAATTCATCAAGTGTCATCCACCAAACCGTATTGGACTCGCGTGGTGGATTATGGCCCATTCCCTCTCCTAGAAATGAGGTCTGTGTTCCAGCAGCGGGAACTTTATAAGGCTGATGCAATGCTATTTTAAAATTTGTTTACTTATAATGCTATGCCATCTGATATACACTGATCATACACTGCCATCTTAGGTTTTTTTGGTGCTGTAGAGCCTTCACGCAGACAAAGTCGCGGGCAGCAGCTAGTCTATAATATAAAATGAATCGCTGAATTTGTTGCTAAACGCAAATATCTCTAGAACAGCTGAAGCGATTTCACTGAGTTTGTTATCGTTAAGAGAAAGTTGAAAGGAAAAGTATGAAAGAAAAATATAGGGTAGAGTAGAATAGAGAAGAATAGTGTAGTCAGTTGACGGGAGCAAAGCCGCGGACAAAAGCTAGTTGTAAATAAAAGTAAACGTTAAACGCAGTTTAGAGTCCGTACTTCTACCATAATCCAGCTAAACGTGAGGTAGCGCCTTGTAATACGGTGGTATTTCTGACAGGGTGATGCCACCCCGGGCGCACACGTAGAAAACAGGCTAAAGAAAATGATAAAAAATAAAGTTAAATAATTCTTTTGTTGAAAGCAGACGAAATTACAGAAACACAAAGACTAAAACCTTTCAATTCAATTAAACTTCGAAATTAACCCTGCCTTTGCCCTTGGCTTTTCATGTTGTTTTTCGTAAATTAAAATGTAAATAAGTAAATACTTTCTACCTACCATTATCAAAAAACCCCTAGAAAACGAACTTCTCTAAAAGATTAATTGAAATTACTTTTATAGCAATAGAATTAAAGATCAGGGGCATTAATTATGCCTATTTCACAGACATTAAACGGTTAGCAGTCAACATGAACAATTTAGTACAAATTTATTCATTTTATTTACATAACAGAACCTACAAACAAAACAAATGTGTTTCTACCTTTTTCATTTAAACAAGGTTTCAAAGTTTTTAACAAGGTCCAAAAGGAGGTTGTCCATTTTGAGTTGTAACATAGTTGGGTATAACTTTACTTTAGCCGACTGTTTTCATAAGAAAAACAACCGACTTCGCTACAAAAAACACTAAAACGTTTAAATAACCTTAATTGAAGGAAGTTGGTGTTTCTGGTTTCTTTTGTTTGTTATTTAACACCGACTTCTGATTTTATCCTTTTGAATACCGTAATTAGAGGAATAGAAAGATAATAGTAATATTTAAAATTAGTTTTGAACGTTTTACTATTTTTCATAGTGAAGTCGGTGTTTTTTTTCTATAAAAAGTTTCTTTTACACCATATTGTTCGTTGTGACACAAACCATTATAGCCAGAGTAGTTACAACTTATGATAATTTCAATTAACCTAAACATTGCTAAGATACATTGTTTCATTATGAAGTTCTCGTACCTACCTTTCAATTCCGGGTTCCATCATCGCATCAGTTCGATGATATCTTTTAGCCAAAGTGTACCTCATAAAAAAAATCTAATAAGCCTAAACACGGCTAGTCCTACATCGATTAATTACGGAGTTCCGATACCTACTGTCCGGATTCTTCATCATCATCAGAGCTTTTCAATGGTACTATTTTCAAAAACGTTCTGTGCTTATAATCATAAAATAATATAACCAAATTGTGAGCGTCCTCCTTTTTTAATACTGGGGCCACACTAACGTCCAACGGAATTGCCCACAAACGCGATATTTAACGCCGCTAAAGTGGGTGGCTACATTTGAAATTAACTTGAGTTGTCGCCTAACGCCAATCGGCAATGTTAATGCCGTTGTCAAATTATCGCCTTAAGTCGTGGCCACACCTAACTTTCATGTCGATTATTGCGATTATTCTCGGCACTTTTCGTTAGTGGGGCTAGGACTAAAGCCGGTTGAAAAGAAAACAATATTACGTTGGCTAAACTACGCGTAGCCACCGTCACATTTAGGAGCAGACATAATTTTATTACACCTTTACCTATCTAGTTATAAAGTTAGACAATACTGTCTACCTTACATTTCTGTTTATCTTAACTAGCCTAACATTTATTGAACATTCGTTTTAATAAATGCGAAACCTGATAATGGTTTGTTTAGAAACAGTAACTGAATCGATTCTAATTATTTTAACACCGTGTAATTCTTAAAAAATAATTATTATATATTTTTTTAATCATAACATAATATAAAACAAAGTCGCATATCCCTATCTATGCTTAAATCTTTAAAACTACGCAACGGATTTTGATGCGGTTTTTTTTTAATAAGTAGAGTGATTCATGAGGAAGGTTTATAAGTATTATGTATTAGTATTGCACCCATGTGAAGCTAGGGCGGGTCGCTAGTTTGCTATAAACTAATGCTTGACTGCGATCCCAACTACCAAGTAACATACAAGCTTATAACTATGTGATTTTCCATGGCACGATTTTGAAATTTTGTGCATAGATCTTTACATAAAAATTATAGATATCTGTTTCATCTAGGAGCATTTCCGACGTCTGGCTCCTAAACGAAATTGGACTTGTGCTGCTCTCAAGCGGTTCCTGTCGAATCTTGGGGCCCAGACGCCTTTGGCAGGAGGCGTCTGTCGGTTTACAGACGGCGAGCAATGGGTAGCCCGCAGTCCGGTCATCTGGTAACTGTCTAGACCGAGCCCAAGTCGATGGCACGCACTGTTCTCGCCACCTGGCTTTGTCGATGCCTCCTGGGACTAAAGGTTGATGCGAAAGCGTATTACCAAGGCTTTGGGATCAAGGCAAGGAAAGAACGGGGGAGGTTTTTTAGTCAGTAAGAGTCTGACACTATTTCCCGCTCAGCCCAAGATTGGGATTCGTAATTGGATGATTTATACCTACCTATCATAAAATAAAAAGATATGAGTTTCAGCTTTCGCATATTCTAAAAATAGGGTTGTATATCTCAGACGTAATCTAAAACAATTCAATTCTATTCAACTTCAATTTGTGAAAACCAAATTGTGAAACGTCTCAAAGCATTCCACAATATAATAAGGAGATAGTGCGTCAAACACAGATAAGTATGACACCGCTTGACTACATTTCCAATACCATTTATATTGGAACTAAACAAGGGGAACGTAAACGATTGATTTTTTCAATCGTACTTCTTATTGGTGATTCAATTGTAGTGTTAAATAAATGGTAGCAAACGCTGTCTGAATTTAAACAAACGCTTTAGTGCTTAACATTGTTTTTTTAAAGATTTATCGTTTGAATGGCACTGGAAATGGAACAGAAAAAGAAAGAATGAATCTGTGACCAAATGACCTTAGTTCGCAATCTCGCAATGTTACTTGACAAGTACAAATTAATTTATATTTTTAATCAAACGCAGTATTTACTGTTGATGACACCTACTTATTTTTCAGCTGTGGTTATTACAAAAAAAACGCAGTAAATTATTTTTTAAAATTTAATTAAATTTTATAACAAAATTGTACATAATACATAATATTTCATAATTTACACTGAAAAAATATTTCACTTAACATACGGTTAACAATCAGAAGTAAGTACATAATATTTGGTAAGGTATATCGAAGTTATATTGTACCATACAATAAAAATATTACATTTTTGTTCTTTAGATTGAAGAATGTAAATACACATAAACAAAGATATATAAGGGAAGGTACAGACTTATGCAATTATATTGATATAATTATTCGTACGTGTGGTATTTGTAACTTTACACACTAATTACTTTATAAATTACAATAAATACCGCACAAGTCCGACAATACTAGAATACAATATGATCTTTAGGTTAATAGGTGGAAATAATAACAATGGGCAGAGTAGACCGGGGTCAGTTGACCAATATTGGAACGAGACTAATAAATAACTCACTCGTGACAGAGTTACGCGGGGTCTATAGGGACAGGCTCGGGTATCGAGTATCTGAGCATTTATCAGCGTTACGTTCTCGGATATAGTGCCTTGCCGCCTGCATGGTTGAGTAAAGTCCATTAAAGACCATCAATTGTAAATTTAAGACGACCAGTGCGTGCCTTTGTCTCAGTCTTCATAAAACACTAAAAAAAAGACGTAGCTGTTTTTAGTGTTTTATGAAGACGAGAAAAATTCTCCTGTTTCAGTTTTATGTGCCACGGAGGTTTTTACTCAAGCGGCCCTTGCCAAATTAGATTTTTATTCTGCTCGAGTTAGATTACAGTCTTGTCTGAGAGAAAATGATGAAGAAATTCAAAGTAGAGCATCTTCGCCTAGAAACCTATTCGTTTCTACCTAACGCTTCTAACTACTGCAGTAAAGACCCAAGTTTCACCCATTTGAGGACAAATAAAGTCATTTTATCGTCAAGAGCTCGGTTTCGTAACGACCTCGCTACGAGCGTCCACATCCAAATGTGCCAAATGTCCCCCGTCTCCTTTGACTCTCATACTACTAGTAATATGTTCGTTTATTTGTACGTTATTATAACATAAAGACAATGAGAACCACAAGAGAACAAAGTGGAAATGAGTTTATACATCGTGACTTTAGTGACTAGCAATATTTTTCTGCCCCCTAACCAAGTGACAATCGTTTCGTGACTAGTCTTTTTCTACAATCGATACGCCTCAGCGTAAGTATTAATTATATCTTAAAACAGCGTCCTTCAAGGATGATCATTGTAGAAACGTTCAAACGTTTATTCTGTAATTTTGATTGATGTGAACTTGGCTACTAATTTTGTTGAAATGAAGTTATTCCTATACATTTGATTGGCTTTTTACTAGCGTTAATGATTGTAGAATATTAACTTGGCTAGGGGGGCAGTTCTCTGCCAGCAACACTCTCTGGGGCAATGACGCTTGTTAACTTTGATATCGTTTGTTTGGAGACTTATATAAAATTCCTACACATACATATACTTGTTTGGTACCATTGTAATACGGTATCGACAAACCTTTGTTACATGTAAATATTTGCAGGATATGCTGTATATTAAAATGGCAATAACTTTTTTCCTTTTTGGGTACTCGCGGTTAAATCAAGTTTCTTATTTTTTTATGATTGCTTATAAGGACTAGTGCTTGACTGCGATCCCACCTGATGGTAAACAAGTTGAGAAAGTATTAAGTTTTTTATTTTTATTTATACAGGTTTCAGTCAATTTGTTTTCTATTAAAATGCGAACATTTATATTTATCTGTAGTATGTCACAATAATTGCTTCGAGTCAATATTTATCGTCCAAATATGTAAATAATTGAGGGTTACAATAATATCAACACAATATCCAGCAGTAATTAATTTTCGAATAATTAAAACAGCCAAATTTAATTTTACACAAAGCCAGTTTTTATGTTTTCAGTTTTAATTAAAATTTATTAATTATCGAATTCGTGATTTGTATATTTTTTATTATATTGCAATATAATATTTAGTAATGTTTAGTAATGAATGTTGCAATATAATAATCAACGTGTTGGTTTTGACTATTAGTGCAGAGTAGGTATATCTGTTATAAAATAAATTTATTAAAAATCTATTGCCATTATATGTGATATTGTTCTTCTTTTTTAAGTTGTTATAGTTTTTTCAATAATATTATGACACCAAGATTCAGTAAAACGATTATATTTATTGACTTGTACAGAAAGTTATCCCAGTCACTGTAAATAAACGTTAAATTAAATTGATACCAATAAGAAATTTGATTAATTTTAATGCTTAAATATTTAATTAATCTATACAATGATGTATTAGGTAAACAAACATATATCCCGCCAATATTTCCATATGTATTTATTATAGGATGTAGTTAACAGATATTTGGCCACTGTTTGCTTTATTTCACCAATTAGGCGGATCTATTATGAATATCTAATATTTACGTTAACTGTATAACGATCTAATTTACGTATCAAAATATTTAGATATGTTCACTATGTACACGATATTGTTTTAACACCAGAACTTTATAACTAAATAGATATTTTAAAAAGTCACAATAATATTCGTAATATAATAGCCATTTAGATTATATTTTACATTTATTACTTAATTCGTACATTTGAAATTGTTATTATAATATTGTCAGCCATCGCTCCCATAGAACTAGGATTTTGTTGTTAAATCGTAGCCCGCCTCTGCTTCTAGCGATAACAGGGTTAGCGGTATTCGGTATTGAATATAAATATTACATTGCAAATTCTCAGGCCAAGATGTCGGCTCGAAGTGGCTTCATATTGAATCTTTGAGAGCCGATTTTCACCGATCCAAAGTGTATCGAAGTTCAAAGTATAAATATTACTTAAAATCTATATTTACAACTGTGTAATCTATATAAAAAGTGAATATTTATGAGTACTCATAACTCATAAATATTCCCTTTTTATGTAAACTTGATGAATTTTAAAAGCATATTTACACTTTTTACAGTCATTAGATTCTCATACACTTATTTTTAACCAGTTAATTTTAAAACATTATTTATCGAACAACAAAGTCATAAATTCTCATCGAATAGGATTAACTAAACAATAACCGAAATATATGTTAAGCTTGGTCTTAGCTCACTCACCAGCCCTAGTTAATCCATCTAATAACAAACATATTCTAACTGTTTAAGCTCGCGAGATCACAAAGTTCACAATCACTCACACTCACATCACAGTACTAAACAGCGAAGTTTACACAGAAGTCTTAAAAGTTTTGTTTTGATGAAGAACGGATAGCGCTTGCACCGCACGCGTGACTCAGTCGTACAGGTCTCGGCGGGACACGGTGGAGACGGTGTACAGGCCGCTGCTGTCCGTCACTTCGTCAGTGCTCTCCGTAAATCAGGAAATATCAATGTTTTCCACCTTGTACAGGAAGCGCCGCCGGCGCATGTCTCATGACTCGCCGTTGGGCGCGATCGTGACCGTGCTGCAGTTGGCGCGGGTGGAGCGCGTCGAGCTCCTGCGCAGCCCCACGCCACCCACCGGGTTTAAAAGAATCAAGTTTTCGCTTTTCCTTTTTCCATGACAGTTGCAGAATATTAACTCTTTCATACCTTTCCTGAAGTTTTTCGATAAGAAAGCGTATAAGAGTGGGTTTATTCCGGAGTTGAAATATGTGATGAGGAACGTGAGCGGCGTGAGTAGTGTGCTGAAGTCGCTGGGGCCCTCGTAGCCACTGGACCAGTACTGCCACATCTTGCGTGCGTGGAAGGGCAGGTTGCAGACGGCGAAGGTGAGCACGACGACGATGAGCATGCGCACGACGCCGCGGCGCGCGCGCAGCACGTTGCGCGACAGATGGCTGAGGTGGTGACAGTTGCGCGTCTCGTGGCCGCGGCTCGCCTTCGACGATGTCTTGCCCGTGTGACTGCTGCTGCTCATCGTCACCACTTTCTGCATAGAAGAAATATATATTAATACAATACAATACAATCATCCTTTATTATCAGGCAACTAAGGCCCATACATACAATACCTATTTGTGAGGTGGTAATGTTACAAAAATAAATGCCTAGATATATTTCCTGTTCCTAGGTACATTGGTTAGTAAGATGACAAATACATCAATCAGAGTGAAAACATTTGGGCTTCCGAACGACGAGCAATGGTTAGTTCGTCGCAGACGGTGCGTAGTACTCTACGTGCACTTCAAAGAAATTTTAGGAAAACTTTAGGAACCCAGTAGAGCCTATGCCCATTAGGACTGTAAGGGACATTTTAAAGAGAGAAAGAGCTATCGTGGCCTTAGAACTCAAAGGGCAACGTAGAGATTTCAATTGGTGACTTCCAATTTCAAATAAAAGGTGATAACATTATTATACGTAATCACTTTACACAAAGACTTTATATAAATAACTTCTAGCATATTATCATTACATACGACTCGCTAATAATTACAAAGCAAAGACTATATTTTTATTTTAGCCTTTGATCACTTCGTCCTTGGGAAAAATATATATTTTAAATGCAAAGGATCCTAAAAGGTAAGGACCGCTGTTATCAAAGTGCTTTTCAGTATATATTTTATATCCTCTAAAGGTATTGTGGCGAACAATCCTAAATAAGTACATACTTATTACATTTAATATAATTTAATATCAAAGACTGTGTACGAATTTGGTATAGGTACTCATAAATTAATAATGGCTTAATAGTCCACTTGAGGACAAACAATGTTTTGATTCTAAATATGAAAATAATTATATTGATATACGTCGGTATATTGACTTCCGGTTGTTGGTTGATACTATAAATCTTATTTAAATATAGAATGTAATCACTAGTACTACCGTTCAGGGTTGTCGATTCTTTGAAAGAGGTACTTTAATATAGCCCTTACAAAAGGTATAACCTAGTTAGATCCCAGAACCTAATTGAATGACTAAATCTGACTGAATGAATACAACCATTGGGTCAATCTCATTGGGTCTTAAATTTGAGTTGTACTTACTATAAGCTTTTTGAAGTATACACATGTAAATTAAAAAAAAAAACATGTAAATAATCTCTGTACCTGTCAATTGCGTCACCTCCGTAAATGACAATGTATTGATAATACAACAAGAGGGTCGATTGGAGTAAACCATTTACAATGGAACTTGACGTTTGCGTTAAAAAATGGGAGTCTAAGGTATCTACCCTGTGACGTCATTAGAGTTAACTCCAACCTCAAATTTGAACACAGCCCAGCGCGTTGCTATCATGCGGTCCATAAACGCACTACAAAAACTAGCAGTGGGCGAGGGGCCTTAGAGGTCTTTGAAAACTCACCTTTAAGGGGTTGGAAAAGGGGAATAACGTTTGTATGCCAAAATCTAAAAGTTCAAAATGAGTAATAAAAGTTGCCATAACTAGTTTTCAGTACTAGTTGAACAATTCGGAGGGTTTAAAACTTAGCACAAATTAACGCAGTACTTTAATTAAATTTCTAATATAGAATAATAAATAAAACTAATAGTGAAGTTTTTCAAAATTGCCTTCTAACTATAGTTGAGTTGAATGAGTGCAAAAGTTTTTTGTGAAAACTTTTTGTGTTTACTCAAAACCAATCAAATCAACTTTGTACTCTGTGTTCAGTTAAATATTAATGAAAAGTATACTATGACTACATATATCACAGTTTGTCTGTTTGAGTCGAGGCCTCAAGTAGCGTCTTTTCATTGACTGAAACGAAAATGTTTGCAGAGTAAAAGTTTACAACGTGGCAAGGGAACTTCGCTCTTATGAACATTATTCCTGCCATTAGAGGAATATTTAGTAAGTACTCGGGAAATGTATTTAAGTACCTACACGAACAAGATCGGATAACGTAGGTGAGGTAAAGTGATTGACGTGAAGTTTAATAAGATAATTTTT
Source organism: Mythimna loreyi (assembly GCA_029852875.1). Taxonomy (NCBI): domain Eukaryota; kingdom Metazoa; phylum Arthropoda; class Insecta; order Lepidoptera; family Noctuidae; genus Mythimna; species Mythimna loreyi. Next base: position 11,722,559 of record CM056786.1, read on the forward strand.
GGCATGAATAGATGTTTGGCTTGTATTTTAATATAATTAATATATAAGATACGAGAAAATATGTTACACCGATGTTTATGGACTCCCAAACTTAATCTTATGTGCTAAATTCAAAGTTTTTAAGTTGTTAATAACTTTTGATTTTATTAATTTAATTTGGTGATGGTATTATTATTAAAAAAAACACTTAAAACTACTACTTCTTCTCCTGAATCATTTATTTATTTGATATTTATTAGTTTATTATTTGATATTGTATGTAATTCGTGTTATTAAGTCTTAAGACATAATAACACGAATTACTAATTATTTCTGATATTTTGTACACTAACCACCTTAAATCTATCAACCTTTGGATGGACTGCGCGGTTTGAGATAGATTTAGAGAACCTCGGCAGAAACAGTTAACAATTTATTAAAGTCAGTTACAATCCTAACAAAAATATTAATATCTGAAACATTTCATTTGATGTCACATGAAGTTCAAGAATGATTTAATGCAACACTTTATTTAAAAAAAAAAAACATCTAGATGACGTTAGTTTTGGTACTTTTATAATCTATTTATTGTAAATGTACCAAAACTATCGTCATCTAGACGAACGTTATTTCTAACCTTAAAATATCAGCTGTCACAAACGGCAACAAGTGTCACATCAATTGAAAACCCTCAAACAATAACATTCCAACAGTACGTTCTTCGCGAGAATATAAAACAGAGTAATCTCCACAATTTGGATCGTCTATAAACCGCGAGAGAGCCCATTCACTTGCTAAACGTTTCAACCGCAAGCTTTCGCGCAATGCTCATATCCGCAGCCACACGATTACACAAACGTTTGAGCTACCTCGAGCCCCGCACTCCAGCGTTAGAACCGCCACAAAACCCGCGCACAAACGTCTGACCTGCCAAATAATCTCGGAACTTGATCTCTACGCTCCAAACTGACAAAGCATTTTCAGTTCAAAAGCATTTCTCAACTAAACAAAAGAAGAAAGTTAGGAAGCTTTCCTTTATATTGATTTTACCGGTATTCTATCGATTGCATGGTTCCCATAATAACTACTGTTTTGACCGTATTCATGAATATTGTTTACTAGCTTATGCCAGCTATTTCGCCCGCGTGAAAATAGGTTTTCGCACAAACTTTGGACACGCGTTTCATCCCTTTGGGTGAATATTGGAAAATCCTTTCTTAGTATTCGCCTACGTCATAAAAGGAAGCCCTGTGCAAAAATTTACTCTCCTAGTCCCAGTAGTTTCGACTGTGCGTTGATACGTCAGTCAGTCAATTTCTCCTTTTATGTCTTCTACACTAATATAATAAAGAGGTAAAGTTTCTTTTTTTGTTTGTAGGGGGTAATCTCTGGAACTACTGGTCCTATTGGAAAAATTTTAGCAACAATAGAAAACTACTTTACTCCTGAGTGACATAGGCTATATTTTATGTACGCGGGCGAAGCCGCTAACAAAAGCTAGTAATATATATAAATGAAATCATTGAATAAAACTTACAATAATAAAAACTCGGATTGATTGAGTTTATTTATGCAAAAGAGGCAGAGGGCACACCTGTGTCAAACCAAATACTGTTTACCATCAAGCCGCTGAATTATTTGGCTCGTTTGCCTTTTGGTATGTATTTTTGTTTCTGGCTTTTAATTAAAGTTCAAATGGCGGCTGAACTTAATTCTTACTTGCCTTTGATTAAGGCTGCTACACAATTTAGAATACTTTTTTGCTGAATAGACTAGTTTTATAGTTAGGCAAAATTAAAGCCTAGGTTCAAGTTGTGAATAAGAAGAATATTGGGACTGGTGGGATAGAATAATACTTCACTCTCTCTATCTTTCTCTCCCTCTGTCTTTTTTGGACTGGTAATTAGTGACCGGTACTACTCATGATAAGAAACTACTTGTACTATGAGACCAAACTTAAAACCTTGAAATAAATCAGCAAGTTCAGTACATTTGCCCAGTACCAGCAGATTTTGTTCGTGATTTCAGGTGTGGTCCCATAATAAAAGTGGTTTTTTATCATGACTACAATCAGATGTTTACGTATCGGTCACTATTTACCAGTGCTTAGAATGCTAAGTATAGTTTCAAAATTGAGCAAAATTATTCTGCCACCTATTTAATGGAAGAGAATAAATAAGCTACTGGTTTATTATATTATGGTAAACTAGCGACCCGCCCCAGCTTCGCACGGGTACTGATATTGAATATATTATGAACTAGCGACCCGCCCCAGCTTCGCACGGGTGCAATGGTGATATTAAATATATTATGCATGTAATTTACACATACACCTTCCTCTTGAATCACTCTATCTATTAAAAAAAAAAAACATCAAAATCCGCTATTTATAGGCACGCTCTTGCCGCACCGGGCCGGTACCGCCGCAAACGCTACGTCCCGCAATTTTTAAATCTGTAATATCTTCGAAAATATTCACTTAAATCATACGGTGTAAAGGGCCATATAGATCTATATTAAATGAACAATGTATTCAAGGTATTTAATTGGTTAAGGATTAATGCTGTATTGGTTAAAATCGCTTCGAAAAATAGCCATTATTTGTCGTAAAAAGTAAATGACAAAAAAAAGTTATTGTGGATTATCCATAAGAGATAGACATATACCATCGCGGACTTTTCTGTAGACCTTTTCAATGTGTACAATACTTAGTACATTATTTTGATAAAACTCGTAGGGTATTATTTACGACATCACATTAGAAACCTCAAAAATAACAGTAGGTACTTCTCCACTATTTAATGGATATTATTATACATATTAACCTTCCTCTTAAATCACTCTATATAAAAAAAAAACCGCATCAAAATCCGTTGCGTAGTTTCAAAGATTTAAGCATTCAAAGGGACATAGGGACAGAGAAAGCGACTTTGTTTTATACTATGTAGTGATGTTGGATTGATAGAACGATGACCTCATAACTTACATAAAATGCTAGCGTAGGAAGGAAATAAAAGTTCTCTATATGTCTATTGAGAAGTTCATTTCATGAATAAATTTAGTTTATGGAAGAGCAAGAACAGACATAGAATAAGTGATCGTGCTCATCACACAAACATTTGTCCTGGGTGGGAATCGAACCCACGACCTCCGGCATAGTAGTCAGGGTCACTAACTACTAGTCGGAAAGGCCAACCAAAAAATGCGTATGGACGTGCTTGTCTATTGCTATGATATAATTTGATGAGATATACAACGTGTAACAAAATAACCATATACATCAAGAAGCGCTAAATTAGGTAGGCGCTCAGATATACTGAATGTTTCGTAATATTAGCGAGTGTCGTGGTATGTTATTGACCCCCGTAGTGTCGTGACACGTTTGTTTTGATTAGGAATCAAGAATCATGCGATACCAAGAATTAGGTATCAATTTTTTAGAAAATTTAGTTTTAGCTGAAACTTCGTGTAGAGATTCTATTCAACCTGTATTATTCAGCGCTTCTTGATGTATAAGGTTATTTTGTTACACGTTGTAATAATAAATGGTAGTAGTACCTTTTCATCAGTACCGACCAAGGGTCGGTTGGGGTCGTAGGGTGCTGTTGCCGACTTCTCAGGGCGAGGGAACTGCGTGCCACAGCACTGCACCCGCTCCATATGCTGCAGCGCATGAGAACTCTGCCACAGACACACTGCGATGCGAGTGTACAGGACCTGGGACAAACAAACTTATTTCAAACAATGATATAATATACTTTTTACAATTGTGCTTTAGGAAATAATTAACATTTTTCAGAGACCTTAGTACTAAAACATAATATAAAAAATATAAAACCAGTAAAAAAATAAAATAAAACTGTTAAGTATGTGAGCGAGGGGACGAGTGAAACACTTAGCGGTTGAATACGCACTGACGTTTATTTTGCAAATGACAAGTGGCGTAGCTATTACATATAAGTAGCTACACATATACAACATTTCTCCCCCTTTAGATAACAATACTAATAAAATGTCTATACTAATAAAATGGCTTATAGTTAACCCTAGGAATCGGTCGTAACGCTTTGTCTGACAACTGCGATCTGTAATGAGCGTGCTCGTGCTCCGACTGAGTAGCTTGCTCCCTCTCACTAGCGGGAGAAACGTCGTGGGTTTCGTTCTCATCTCCTTCCGCTGAACTGGGTTCGGGGCATGGTGATACTAATGTTGGCGTAGCCTGATCGCCTTCTTCCTCCCCTTCCTGGGGTTGCGATTGCCTGTCATCACACGTCGTCAAGTCATAATCTGGTGTTGCATTAGGTCTGCCCACCATGCTAGCTTGTATCTGTTTGTGACCTCCGTAGACCGTTCCTTTGATAGGTATAAGCTGATTAATATGTTTTTTCAACTGTCTTAATGTCTCACTGTCCTTTATCAAATACACAGTTTTCCCTACGCGTCTTATAACTACGCCCCTGTTCCAAGTGAACTTTTTATTTATATTAAACAATTTATACATAATATTGTCACCTGGCTTAAAACATTGTTCATTTGTGCCTCCGTGAGCTTTACTCTGCAAACACTGTTTGTGTTTCACAACATCAGTTAGAGTGTTGGATGATGACGGCGGTGGCGCGTCTGTTATCAACAAATCTAAGCGCGAACGAAGTTTATGACCGAACACTAATTGCGCAGGCGATGAGCATGTTGTAGTGTGTACCGAATTCCTGTAATCGAATAAATATTTTAATAAATTTTTGTGTCTGTCGTTCGAGTTATTACTCATCATTAGACATGACTTTATGCCCTTCTTCACTACCTTTACATAGCTCTCCGCCTGGCCATTACTAGCTGGGTGATAAGCGGGAGATGTCACATGCGATATTCCATTTGATTTGCAAAAATTTTTGAATTCTTCGGATACAAAAGATGTTGCATTATCACTGACCAACGTGTGTATTAGACCAAACCTTGACATGAATTCGTATAGTATTGCTATGACTACAGCCGAAGATGTGTTATTTACTTTGTAAACTTCAGGCCATTTAGAATGAGCATCCACTAACACTAAATATGTCTGACCTTTGATTGGGCCGAGGAAGTCCATGTGTACACGCCAAAAAGGCTGATGAGGGTGCGGCCACACAGCAAGCGGTGCACGCGCCGGAGAAGGCCTGAGCTGTACGCAAATATTACAACTCGCGATCATTTTTTCGATATCTTTATCAATTCCTGGGTACCATACCCTACCACGTGCGTCAGCTTTACATTTAACTATTCCTAAATGTGACTGATGAAGCTCGGACATTATTTTACTCCGCAGAACTTCTGGTACGACCACTTTATGGCCACGCATGATTACACCATTCTCTACGGATAGTTGGTTTTTACACAAAAAATAAGGGAATATACTAAGATCGGTTATTTTTCGTGGCCAACCATTTAAAATATATCTTGCCACTTTTGCCAATTTTTCATCTTTTCGAGTTTCCTCAAGTAATAATTTTCGTGTTATTGGCAAACTGGCGTCGACTACGAAATTGACATATGTAGCCCTATCTTCGACTTCTGATGATCCGCTCACCGAGTGGCCCTCCGTGTCGTCGCTTAAGCTCGCGCGGGATAAGTAATCAGCACAATTATCACCACTACGTATGTATTCTATTTTATAGTTGTAACCACTCAAAAATATTGCATACCGCTGCAGCCTATTAGCGGACACTTCCGGTATGCCGCGGTGGGGCCCAAAAATGGTGATGAGCGGTTTGTGATCAGTTCGGAGTATAAATGGAACAGATCTACCGTATAGGTATTGATGAAATCGGCGTATCCCAAAAATGATGGCTGTTGCCTCCTTTTGTATCTGAGAATACCTGCGTTCAGCCGCGTTCAACGTGCGTGAAGCATATGACACCGGGCGCTCCTCACCGTTACCATCCACCTGCGACAACACAGCACCGAGTCCGCTCGGTGACGCGTCTACGGTTAAGATAACTTGCTTGGTTGTATCAAAATGTGCCAGAACCTGATCCGATGCAAGAATCTTTTTAATTGTGTTAAATGCGTTTTCATGTTTCGAATCCCATTGCCATCTACTATTTTTTTGAAGCAAACTATATAAAGGGCTAAGAATCGATGACGCATTTGGTATAAAATTCCGATAGTAATTGACAAGACCCAAGAAAGATTGCAAGCTGCCAACATTTTTCGGAACTGGGGCCTTTAAAATGGCTGTAACTTTTTGGGGCGACTTTTTCAACCCATGTTTATCTATTTTATAACCTAAATATTCTACTTCATCCTTAAAAAAATCACACTTAGATTTTTGAAGTGTAAGCCCTGCGTCCTGCAACCGTCGCAACACTTCGTGTAATCTATTTACATGTACCTCTCTGGTCTCCCCCGTAACTAACACATCATCCAACATGCACAACACTCCATCCATTCCCGACAATATGCTTTCCATAATTCGCTGAAATATAGCTGGTGCGCAAGCGAGGCCGAACACCAATCGAGTGTACATAAACAAACCTTTATGAGTATTAATGCATGTGATTTTTTGAGACTCTTCATCCAAAATACACTGGGAATACGCTTGAGACAAGTCCAACTTACTGAACTGCTGGCCCCCGTGCAGCTTAGTAAACAATTCATGCGCCGTAGGTAAGGGATATTGATCGACTAACAGCTGTTTATTAATCGTTACGGAGTAATCAGCACACAGACGTATCGAGCCGTCGCGCTTCAACACGGGCACTACAGGTGACGCATACTCTGAGTACGAAACCGGTTTTAATATACCAACGCTTACCAAACGGTCGATCTCCTTATCTATTTTATTACGTAAAGCAAAAGCTATAGGCCGTGGTTTGAAAAAAACTGGCTTGGCATCTACCTTCAAATTTAACTTAATTTTATGTTTTTTGAATGCCCCAAGCTCATCCGAAAAAACACTGGGATACTTGCTTTGTAACTGTTTACTAATATTATTTGAATAATCACAATAATTTACTGGCAGCATTGTTAATTTATATTTCGATATAAAATCCCTACCTAAGAGTGGAGGGCCACCGTCGCGAATTATGTATACATCTAATGTATGTATAATGCCTGTATAAGTAAAAGGCAACCGTACGACTCCTATGCACTGAATTTTATTTCCTGTATATGTAAATAAACGTTTGTCTGTGTTGGTCAATGGCACATCATTAAATAGTTTTAAATAGGTTTTTTCGGAAATCGCAGTTACAGCTGAACCGCTATCGATCTGAAACTTCATTCGCACTCCTCGGACAATTACTACTTCGGTCATTGGTTCTCCGTCATAAGTACAAATATTGTAAAACTCACCGTCATCGCCGTTATCACCAACACCCTCATTTGTAACATAATTAATTTTTTTACACATACGCCGCAAATGGCCCTTTGTATTGCATTTTTTGCATTTATAATTTGCAAACCGACACTGCTCCGATGTATGATTTTTGAAACCACAAACTAAGCACGACACTTTATCACCACCACCGTTTTTCGACGCGATCTTGAAGAGCTGATCGGCGGGCGCGGGTGCCGCTACCGCCGCCGTCGCGGCCGCCGCCGCCAGGCGCGCACACCGCACGCTCTCCGCCCGTTCCACGGCCTTTGCTAGCGATAATGTCTCCAGATTCTGAGCGAATAGTTTCTCTCGCTCCGCTCCCGGCAGCATTCCCATTATAAAACGGTCTCTTAATGCTTCCTCCACGTTTAGAAATCCGCAATGAGCAGTCAAACCGCGCAACCTCGCTGCCCACTGAGGGTAGCTTTCACCTTCAACTTGCGCCGCTGTATAAAATCTATACCTTTCGGCAAACCCACATTGTTGTGGGGTGAAATGGTTGTCCAACAGTTTCAATATGTCTTCAAATGGCACCTCCTGAATATCTTTAGGCAGCGCCAGATCTGCTGCAAGCTTGTATGTTGGCTCGCTGAGTGCGCTCAACAAGACCGCCCGCCGTTTGATGTCAGCGGAGTCGTTGGCCCCGCTGATGTCGTTGGCGATGAACCATTGTGTCAACCGCCCCTTATACTCTTGCCATGCTTGTGATTCATGGTTAAAACTGGTTAATAACCCAAAAAGAGCCATGACACTGCACTTTTTTTTATTATTTAACTGTGAGGGTACCTCGTCGCCACTGTTAAGTATGTGAGCGAGGGGACGAGTGAAACACTTAGCGGTTGAATACGCACTGACGTTTATTTTGCAAATGACAAGTGGCGTAGCTATTACATATAAGTAGCTACACATATACAACATTAACAAAGGTTTATGGATGATCAATAATTAATATGTCAAAATTGGTACCACAGAACTTTTTATATGGTAGGAAAAATTATCTAATGACGAATCCCGCCCCTGCGTGGGGCTAGAAACAGTGTCAGACTCTTACTGACTAAACAACCCACCCTTCTTAGCCCTCATACCGGGGTCGGACTTTCCTTTCAGAAGCTGTACCGGGCCTCAGTAGGTTTCGGCCCTGCAGTGCGCCTCTACATTTGCTGACAGTTCCTTGAAGCGCAAGATACAAACGAGGGGTGGTTGTGCTTCCGCACCTAGCTATGCGCTAGCACCTAATTCCCGTTATGACCTACCGAGACTTCGTAGGGACTCTGCAAAAGGGTCGAAGCCTACTGGGGCCCAGGGTCTCTTTCTGAAAGGAAGGTTTGGCCCCAGTGTGAAGAGCAGAGAAGAAACTGGTTGGGGTGTTTAGTCAGTAAGAGTCTGACACTGTTTCCCGTTCCGTCCAAGAGCGGAATTCGTCATTGGATGATTTTTTCCTACTATAAAAAAAACCTACCGAAACTTGTTCGATGGTGTTGCAATTTGTACCACCATTTTGCAATTTTTAAACATTTTTGGGAAAATACAACATGGTAAAAATATTATCGGGACCGTTCCAATTACTGATTCTGAATAAACTATATTCAGGCTTCGAAAATACTAGTAAAAATATGATTTTCACCTACCATAAAAAAAAAACATCCTCGCGAGAGTCTTTTAAGCGGAAGGCAGGTTCATAAATAAAACAAGGTTGAATTTCATCTCAAATATGAAAAGTAAGTAATTGGAGAAGTTCCTACAAATCTATTGAATAAAACAATACCATAGACGAAGCATCGTCGGTATATAATTGTTCCGTGAACTGTGAACAATAACGTTCACTTTGTATAGAATAGTCCTAATTATATTTGGAATACATCCTTTCTATTGGTGAAGTGAAAATGATAGTTCATTTTACTAATAATCAAGAAATTGAACTAGCAGTTCGTAAGTAGGTATACTGTGATATTTAGTTGTGCGCTCTGTTCTCGCGCGCCTTAAGGAGTTGTCAGTCAATGGAGGCCCAATTGCAAGGCCGAAGCCTTCTGGGGCCTCGGTCCAGTTTCTGAAAGGAAGGTCCGGTCCTGGTGTGAAGGCTAAGAAGGAATGGGGTGGGTCGTTTAGTCAGGAAGAGTCTGACACTGTTTCCCGTTTTGTCAAGGGATTTGTCATTAGATGATTTTTCTCACCATAAAAAAAACCTGCACAATAAGACTGTTTGTAAAAGTACTGCCAAAATGAGGGTCTACTATTAATCCAAGTACAAGCTTAATGTAATTACTAAAATTTCCGGTTTCTTTATTCAAGAAGTTATGTCAACTGTAAATTGTACAGTAACTCGGCGGACATTTTGGACAATAAAAAAGATGCTGTCTCTTAAAAGACAGTTAGTGTTATGAATACAAAATTATTCATGTTTATGCAAATTGTAAGGCTTTGCGCTTCCACTGTTTTTAAGAGAAAAAACAACCTTGTAGCACATTAAGCTTTGATTTTTTTTTACATCTAGGTCAGGAACTATAAACGAAAGTGGTAAAATGGAAGATACAGTACTAACTGTAGCCATGTTCTCACTAGATGGCGCTGAATCAATATTTTTTTGGTTCATTTTGGGTATTGGAGCATTATTTAGTCAAGGAAATGGTATTTGCTGAAATTAGGGATTTCTATTTAGTCAACCGCTGTCTCCGTCGTATCCTTGGTATTTCCTGGCTCGAGACGTTAACCAACATGAAGCAGTTGGAAAAATGCCACGAGAGCCCGATCGACCGCCAGTTCCAGTATCGCAAGTGGAAATGGATTGGCCAAAGGCTTCGATAGGATCCCAATCACATACTCAAGCAAGATCCCCGTAAAAAAACTGGCGTCACATCGTATTGACCGATACAGCGAGCAACGTAATGACGTGGAGCGAGGAGAAGCGTGAAGCTTAATATCGTCCGCAATGGAGGATTACTGTGGACGCACCTTTATACATAGGGACATAAGACTTTAAGTCAAAGTAAGTCAATTTAGTCAGTCATTACTTATTCTTTTTTTTTCGAAGTAAACAACTTCGTATGTTACCTACATACATAAACGAATGAAAGAATGAGTATTTTCGTGGCATCACAGCAGGCTCTGACAGAACACCAGCGTTGTGGTCTTTGCCACTTTAAATAGAGAGGCGCCATTTTAGTCTCGCACCGGTTTTTGTTTTCCGTGAGCAATGACAATGCCATCTCCCGCCCATGGGCGTAGCGGGAGATAGTGTTAGACTTTTACTGAATAAAAACCCACTCCTTTCCTTCGTTACCTTAGTTCCAAGGCCCTGGTATTACTCTTTCACATTTACCCATGGCACCAGGAGGCTTCTCCCTTACTGGCTCTACAGTTTGCTGACAACTCCTTAAGTCGCGCTGCAACAATTCGCGCCACCGACGACGGCCTCGCATAGGTTTAAATTTTCTTTTTAGTTCATAAAACGATTGTGTGAGGCACGAATAAGCTTTCTACTTTTATTATGGCCCGAGAGATGAAACTCGGTACAATAAAGATATATGCTTACCGCAGCGGTTATTTCTTAAAATACCCATATAACGTTCACAAAGATTTAGAAAGACAGTTCAAATAATAAAACGAAAAGCTTTACCCGAATCAAATGTGATAAATGTTGACATACAGGATTTATCTTTATATCAGATACAAAACAAAAAAAAACCTGGCATATGATAATATTTCGTTTCTTTTTTAGGTTCCTTTCCCGGTTGGACGAAAGGGCGGGCCAGTCTTTTGCTGATTAAAAGTCAAATGGGTCGAAGCCTACTGCTGCCCAGGGTCTCTTTCTGAAAGGAAGGCTTGGCCCCAGTGCGAAAGGCAAAGAAAGAACGGGGTGGGATGTTTAGTCAGTAAGAGTCTGTCAATGTTTACCGCTCTGCCCAAGAGCGGGATTCGTCATTAGATGATTTTCACCCAACATAAAAAAGCATGTTTTCCTTTTGTTGCTATTTGATTATACAATACGTTTTGCCAACAATTTGCTTATGTTACAATACGTTTAGCCAACATTGAGTAAATAACAATTACAGAAACACATATATCATTTTCAATTAATTCTTTATATTTTATTCAAGTAATCGGTGTCTGTAAATCATCTTTAAATTCTGGTCTTTTTAATTTCACTTACTCAGGGATACTTTTGGAAGTCAGAATTAAGTAGTAAGAGAATTGAAATGAGGTTAATTCAAATTGTAATTCCTTAGGAAGTAAAATTAACAGGAAACTCGTAATGATGAATATTTTTAAGGCTGCGTACCTAAAAAAAAAAACGGTACCCTAATAGGATCACTTTGTTGTCTATCAAGACCTTTTATCGCAAGGCCACGTGAAGGTATCGAGTTGAAATTTAAACCATATTATAGGTACTCAAATTTACAGTCCCTAGAAAGTGTGAAAAAAACAAATTTCTAAGTTAACTAAAACCAAAGATACGGAGTTTATGTCGCAAAAAAGACGCATATATTTTGTTACTCTCAAGAGAATCAAAATTCATGGGGAACTTTCCGTTAACCTAAAATCCTGCAATTAGGCATTAAGCAAGCTTTTATAGTACAAATATAGGAAAAAATCTGAGAACTATAAAGTAATTATGTCAAAAAAAAAAATTCGATTCGTAAAAATCATCGTAACTCAATTCGGAAGTTTAACTGTTTTCATAGGTAAGTTTCTTCTCCTAAAAAGGATGACTGAGTCCTATATAAGAGAACGTTATAAAGGTGATGCTATAAGTAAGTTCTATAAGTAAGTCTAGAGACATTTATCTCAAAACAGATAGAAAAGAACAGAGTAGATAAGATTAAAATTCTAAACCCCCCCCAACAAGACTGGATTAATCAGAACATTATAAATGCAATCAATTCACGAAATAGTTTATGGCAACAAACCAAATCAAACCCAGATAATAACGATTTGCGGAAAAAGTTCCAGAAAGAGCAACAGAATGTGAAGATGTTAATAAAGACGCATAAGAAGACCTATTACTATAATTTATTTGAAAACTGCAGCAATGAACCAAAGAAAATGTGGGACCTGATTAATAACTTGGGTTTAAACAAAATTAAAGACAGCGCCCCTCCTCCCAAACTTATATCAAACGCTGGACTTCTAGAAGATGGTAACTCAATATGTGACTTGTTTAATTCTTTCTTCTCATCTATAAGCGCAGATTTAGCTAAACAAATACCAGACACATATCACACAAATACGGGCAACACGTTAATGTACGATAATAACTATACACATGACATAATACTAAACGAACTAACGCCGTGCACCACAGAGGAAATAATTAGAATCATAGACGACCTAGATAGTAACACTAGCACTGGTCTGGATGGTATTAGTACTAAGGCAATAAAATGTTTGAAAAATATAATCGTTGAGCAGCTGACCAATTGTATAAATGCTTGTTTACGACAGGGAACTTTTCCCGACACTCTGAAGGTTGCTAGGGTCAGTCCTATTTACAAATCTGGGAAGAGAACTGACCCAAGTAACTACAGACCAGTGTCAGTCTTACCTGTAATGTCCAAAATATTCGAACGCGTATTATACACTCGCCTAAATAACTATTTGACACTTAAAAAATTTCTAATAAACGAACAATATGGTTTCCGCTCGAAATCAAGTACTCTGTCGGCTGCAATGGATCTAATTACCAAAATTAAAACTCACATAGATCAAAAAAGCTGTGCCTTAGGAATATTTATTGATTTAAAAAAAGCGTTCGATACTGTGAGTCATCAAAAACTGCTTCAGAAGCTAGATAATATAGGTGTTACAGGTACGGCACATAAAATGTTCAAGTCGTATTTGGAGAACAGGCGTCAAGTTGTTAAAATAGGAAATGCTCACACTAGCTCGATCCAAACTGTCTCATACGGCTGTCCTCAAGGTTCAATAATCAGTCCGTTACTTTTTCTAATATATATAAACAATATTAATAAAATAGGTTTAATAGGACACCTAACACTATATGCAGACGACACCTGTCTCTTTTACTTTGACAAAACAATTCACAACATTATAAAAGACGCTCAACATGACCTTGATTTATTAAGCGAGTGGCTAAAGTACAACCTTCTTACAATCAATACATCAAAAACCTCATTCATGATTTTTACCACTAAAAATAAACGTATACCCGACTTCTCGCCTCTTAAAATAAATAATGAAATAATAAAACGATCAACCAACGAAAAATATCTTGGATTGAGGGTAGATGAGAAACTAACTTGGAAATTGCACATTGACCATCTCAGGAGTAAATTAACATCGTTATTGGGAGCGTTACGGAAAGTAGCAAACTGTATTCCTAGTAAAGTGCGCACTTTAATTTATAACTCGTTAGTTAAATCGCATTTAGAATATCTTGTTGAGATATGGGGTTCAGCAGCAGTAACTAATTTAAATTCACTTCAAAGAATTCAAAATAAAATAATTAAAACCTTGTTCCATTATAATTATCATACTCCAACAAAGACCGTATACAAAAAAACAAATTTATTAAATATCAGACAATTATACATTTATTACACCTGCATTCTTATTAAAAACATAATTTCAAACTCAATACAAACTAACATACAACTAAAGAAAAAAACAATGTCACATAACTTGAGAAATAGATATAAAAACAAACTGGAAGTCATTAGCGTACGCACTAACTACGGTAGAAAGACTATATTATATGAAGGAGTACATCTGTTCAATGCATTACCCGACGAAATCAAAGAGTGCGATAACGTGAACACATTTAAATATAAGCTAAAGAAACATTTAAGTACATTATAACTGCTAATACTTTGGAGGAAATTTGTATTGTACCTACTATATTTGATTATAACTTTGTATCTCATTATAAGTGGACTGTATGTTCTTATGAGAAATAAATTTCTTTAAACCGAAGTTCGGAACCCTCAGTGCGCGAGTCCGACTCGCACTTGCCTGGTTTTTTTTAATCAAAAACATTTAGGTACTGGAAACAATAACATTTAGGTCAGGTAACCGGTTTAGGTAAGGTCTACATTTAGGGTAAATGGTATTTAATCAAAAATACTTAGGTCATGGAGCGTATTTTTGTGTGAAGAGATTATATTATTAGGTACCCATATATTTTTACCTGTCTAGCACAAAAAAAGGAATTCTGTTTTTGAGTGTACCTACCTATCTATTTTTAAAATATGGTTAATGATCACTACCTGTCATCTTAAACATTAGGTGCATTGTTTTTTGACTTCATATATTCTATATATATATTGTTTGTATTATATGTATTTTATTAGTTATGTATATATTATATTATATGTATTGTATATATGTAAATAGTACACCATGAACCTACGTATCTTTCTTTCCTTCTTTATCAAATCCATCCAAAGGTTGTCTTTAAAAAATCGCTTTTAGCGATAAGACCGCCCATTGTGACACTCTTTTAATTTTAAGTTCCTATTGTTAATTTTATTTTTGGTGTGCAATAAAGAATATATCTATCTATCTATCTACTTATGTACGGTGTTAAATCCGAGATTTAAGTGAGTTGTTATATTTAAGTCACTTAAAGCTGGAACTACATTAGACTGACGATAATGTATCTAATGTGGTCATACAAATATATTTGCTCTATAAAATATATGGTGACAGGCCCAACCAGGTCGGCGTACGTGGCTAACGTGTGCAAGTTCTATTCGGCCAAACGTTCGGTCGACTTTCCGTTAATCGACCATCTGTCATTCGAAGTATCGTTACAGACCCATAAATTTATACTTATTTATTATTAAGAACACATTACTTTATTTTATGAAATTATGATTTAATTCACAAACCAATAATAATTCATATATTACCCAGTCTGCAATCTTTCAGTGCTATTATAATTTAGGTGTCTTCAAGGCTAGAGTGAATAGGCTCTTAATAAACTAGTGCGCCTCACCATCAACGATTACATCACTGCTTACCATCAGGTGGAATCGCAGTCAAGCATTATTTTTAAGCAATTAAAAAATATATATAATAAAATTACACATTTAAATATCCTTTGTATTATTTATTTAATTTTGTAGAATAATATTAGGTACTGCCAACTGATCAGACTATTATGAGGGTCTTGTTTGAAATTTTATTTGTTTTCTTTGCCCTCAGTTTTTTTTTTCTTAAAACCACTCAAAGGCCGCCGTCCGGGTCTGGGCGCCTCTTTCATTCACTAAATAATTCAAACGAAACGTTATTAATTTTTAAGTGGTTTAAATATTTTAGCCAGTTAATATTGTTGATAGTGCTTCAAGCAAACTCTAAATTAATAATTGTAAGTATGATCGGTCAAGTGACTTGATAATATAATAATGGAAAGAGTTTTCATTAAAAACATGCTGTTGCTTATTGTATTATTAACCTTTTCAATACCGCATTTAGAGACATAATAGGAAGACAATAGAAATATATATACTTTTTTTGTAGGTACAAATCATCCAATGACAACTTCCGCCCTTGGGCGAAGCGGGAACCAGTGTCAGACTCTCACTGACTCAACAACCTACCCCATACCGACATTGCCATATACACCAGGGCCAGAACCTTCCTTTCAGACGCGAACCCTTGGCCTCAGTTGGCTTCGACACTTCTTCAGGGTGTTTACGGTTTGCTGACAACACCCTGAGGCGCGCGGGAACAGTGCGCGCCGTCGACGACCGGAAAATATAGCTATATCTACCTATTTTACTCATCCTACTGGGATTTTTTTATATCGATGCATTTATGATATTAAATAAATAAATAGATTTAAACTTTATGAAATATATTCATAAATCAGAAATATGTGTCCAAAAGCAAAAATTGTTAACATTCACTTATATTCCATTCATAGAGAAAAGAGGTACATAGAAGCAGGGGGGCTACTCTCTTTCTCCGAAAAACGAAGTTTCGATCGAAAATTCAATTGTTTCCTACCACGTGTCAGTTTAATTAGACTCAGTGCAAAGGTGGCAACCAACCACAGCCACTAGTGGTTATCGATAGCGACTTAACACACTTTTATAAGAATGCTGTATACGACGCACCACACGTGTTGCCGGTGACCGCCACTCGCTACACTAGCGTCCGTGGCTTGCCACTTTCAGTCGCTACGGGCCACACAAAAAGGCTAACATCGCCACTGTCACGCTGCAACACCCAACGTACTATAACGACTAGACGTTCTACGTATCGCTCGCGTCACCATTCCAAACCACCATGCGCCAGCAAACTTTCCGTAACAGAGTCTATCATAAGATTTTGCAGCAGAGAATGGGTTTTACAATGTGGTGGCTTCAAAACACCAGTGGTTGTCGCTCGTTACTTATACCTACTGTTACAAATGTGTTAGTAGCGCGCGATAGCCATCGCTTGTTGTAGTCGGTGGTCCGTTTGCGCCGAGCCTTAATTTCCGAAATTTCATGACAACGAAATTTCGAAGAAAGAGAGTAGACATCCAGGAGTGCACAACATTTCAAATATTAAATAATTCAATTTTAGATTTCTCCTTACCAAACATGAATTCTACACAGTATAAGGCAACAAAATAAATATTTAAGTAATATTATATAGTACAATATAAAATGCTCCAGGTACTGAAAACCACTGTTCCTTTTAAGTTTTAAACACGAATACTCGTAGTTTGTGTAAGAATTATTAATGTATTTAATTAAAAGCCTCACAAATTCAAAAGGTAGATAGTTTAAATGAATTCATTAAAGTATAACAGTTGGTAAATAAGTTTATTATAATAAATTCAACAACTGTCTTAACTGTGCGGAACAGAGAGTAAAGTCACACATACCTCCATTGCAAAGGGAGCATCCTCCGACCAGACAGGTGTTATAGTCTGGTGGGCTACTGCCCGATAGTTGACTTCGGGTTGTCGTATATGTTCTAATCGCGCGGAGAACTTTCATTGTGCGATGCAGGATTCTTGTAGTTCTTATGTGGCGTCATAGATGTCGCTACATCACTCCCCTCCGGAGATCGGAGATCGATGTTTCTTGAGGCTTCTTGACGCGTGCCAGGCCAGCGGTAGGTAGGTTCCAGTGAGTCGGAACCGGATTCCGCATAGTTCTCGGTGAGTCGGAACTGTCTGCGGTGATTCCCCAATGAGTCGGGGTGGTGCTATCCCAGTGAGTCGGGATGATTGTGAGTGAGTCGGAGTAATGCAGCTGGCTCCAGTGAGTCGGAGCGGTGCTGTGCGACGTAGGGCTTGACTGCTGTCGTCGACCAGGAGAGGTTCTTCAATGCTCTTCTTGTGACTGGCCGAAGGTGCAGGTGGTTAGCCAAGGTCGCTGATGAGGCTGAAGGGTATGACCAATATGTCATGCTGATGGTCAGGATACCCTTTATGGCCGTGGGTGCTGGCTGTTGGCTCGCTGCTCGAAAGCTTGAAGGAAGTGATGATGACGTCACGAAGTGCTTTGCACGAAGGCTGCGCTGACGTTCTTAGTCGAGGGTCACCAGTTTGGAGGTATGCGGAACAGAGAGTAAAGTCACACATACCTCCATTGCAAAGGGAGGATCCTCCGACCCGACAGGTGTTATAGTCTGGTGGGCTACTGCCCGATAGTTGACTTCGGGCTGTCGTATATGTTTTAATCGCGCGGAGAACTTTCGTTGTGCGATGCAGGATTCTTGTAGTTCTTATGTGGCGTCATAGATGTCGCTACAACTGAAATAAAGCACAATATACATATATTGTGCTTTTATTACAAAGTTTACCTAATAAAACCTTTTTTAAGCTCTATCTAAGGCTATCGTGAATAAGTTTAGGCACACCCTTTGAAAGATAATCCTTGAATTGATAGTTCGAATGATCAAACTGAGTAGGTTTCTAATTCAACATTTTATTCATAAGTTCGGTTACTTACTAGGTGATGATTTAGTTAGTACATTCCTATAGGTATACTAAAATTTAAAACGAAAATACATTTATAGTTCCCGAAAAGTAATCCTACCCTTTGACAAAAGAAGGAGAACTTATTCAATACTCTTAATCGGAAACCCGATCTTATCGCACTGCTTCTAGCCACGCAATGGGTAATTTTCTGCACTAGTGCGAAAACAAACGCTTGCTCGCCAAACATTTTTATTACAATACAATTGTGGCGGGCCACAATTGTATTAATACAAATGTTTATCGTATCAGGCTGGGCTTGGGTCGACCGCACGAGGCATGAGTCAACCCCCACGAGTTGTAAATGTATTGAAAAACGTCATTTGATAAGCGTGCAGATTTCACAGCGTGCAGATTACTGCACCCCTCGGCTTCATAAAACACTCGCTTACGGCGCGTGAGAATTCCCGCCTCGGTCGCAATGACAAACTTTACACACGGTGACCAGAAGCTAACAGCAGAAGTACCTAATAAATCAGCAGTGTTTTGACAAATGCACTCTGTACCAACTTTGTTTAAGCAATGCAGTAAGAGAATAATTAATCTAAGTAAGGTTTTGTTTCCGTGCTAGCTAGAAACTACATCTAATTAACTCTTTGTTCCTTTTTATTTACAATCAGACGGACATGCAGAAAAAGAATAACAAATGTGTCCTAGTTAATTTTGTTCTAGTTGTCTTTTGTTTGTTATGTCACATGTTTTCCTGTACTCTGTATCTAAAGATAATTTATTTATTTAGTACAGCAAAATAGCCATTAATACTAAATTAAATTAACCCTTTCACTCTGTCTTCTCACAGAATCGTAAGCTTTCTAATAATATCGTCTTCCATTCGTCAGCAAACAAGTCCATTCCAGGTTTGGTTTCCACGAGCACGTTGGGTATCGTTAGCACACGCGGTATAGGGGAAGTGGATCGGGCCACAGTCCGACAAAATGGGACATTGAATAACAAGCTTTCTAGAGCGATTGTAATTATTTGGAACAAATAATTCACACTCCGCATGTAAGTCTGACGCATCAGTGTAACCATGATTTTATAGACTGTAGTAAATTGATCAACAGTACAAGAACACTGACGTTCTGCACATATCTTATCATAGCTCTGTCTGTCTGTCTAGAGATTTGTTGAGATAAATATACGACTGCCGCGTTATTAGTAGTATTTTGTGTATTATTAAAAAAAACAGTGTTAATCTTTTGACCATATTAAGTCAATAAATAGCATCTCATATACAATTAAGGCCCCACCGTGTACGATACAGTAGTAGGCAAAAACTTATAATTTGTCGGTTGTGTATTAATTATTTTACTAAATCTATTTAATTAAATGTGTCAGAGAAAGTATGTGTTACACAAATGATCATCAATAGTATCTCTAACTTTGACCTTTAAAATTGTTGTTCTCCATGTATATAGTTAAAATAAATAACATGTTTCGAATATTATTGCAAAACTTTGACTCAACACATTTTTAGTAAATCGATAAATTAACAATAGTGTCGCCACTTTTTTTTAAGTGATGGCGTTTTAAGCCATGTTCCCGGACTTCACGATTATGGCCGAAAAATTCTAATAGGTACTTAACCAAAAGAAAAAGTAAAATGTCTCAAAATAAATCTGCAATTAAAACTGAAATAATTTACGAGTAGATAAGGAAGACGTTCATTTAAATTCATAGTCCTTTTAAAATTTTATGTCTCGGGTGGTTGACGTGAAATTTCTCGGTTAAGACCGGTTGAGACTTTTAAATTAAGTTGGGCACTGGGCAGATAGCTTTTACAAAAGGCTGTCTGTCAGTGGCCGTGTCGGCTTATGCTTTATTATGGAAGCTTATTCTACGATATTTAGTTCAAAAACCTTAGCTTATTTTTTAATTTTCTCCTTTGTTCCTACACTTATTAAATTTTAGTTTTCACACATTTTTATTGCCCCAATCTCATCTAGTTTTACTGACTTCTTCACACTTCTGAAACATCTGCTATCTAGACGCGAATCGTAATGATATATGGAAAGCACTAAATGGCTTGCGCAATTAAATAGTAGGTATTTATTTTCGGTCTAGGTTTTTTTATGGTAGGTTCTGTGTCTGGGTGTAATTTATCTATAATATGTATGTATTTAGAAATATATATATATATAAGTATGTTTATCAGTTGTCTAGCACCCATAACACAAGCTCTGCTTAGCTTGGGACTAGACGATGCTGTGTGGGATAAATGTGGAATATTATTTACCAATAAATCTTTGAAAGGCAGAGAAAAATCACAATATCGGGCACATTAGAATTCAGTTTATGTATATTTAGAATAAACACATAAATATTCATCAGTCCATAAATATGCGTACATAGCTACTATTATTATGTCTGAGGGAAAGGCTGTTTAATTTTCCTCATGAAGACATCCAGAGGAGGGTTGACGCGCCACTGTTTTAGCTAATAAGTTCGTAACAACCCGGTAGTACTGTTTCTAAGTAGCTACTTAGTCGGTAAAACTAAGCACCTGCCAGTTTACATAAAATGAGCATTAAGTTAAATGTTTCACATCACTTAACTATACTACTTTAACAAATTAATAGAACAATTGTACACGAAGAAAGTTCAATTTCACTAAAACTTATATGAATGGGTACAAAGGCGGTGTTATGGCTGTCAGCCATATCTACCAGATAACCTTAGGATAGAGTATAAGAGCTTGAACTTAAAAAGGGGGTAGTCTATGGTGTATTGCTTGGATATATCTACACTTCTACACTAATATAATAAAGAGGTAACGTTTGTTTTTTTGTTTGTAGGAGGTAATCTCTGGAACTACTGGTCCGATTGGAAAAAATTTAGCAACAATAGAAAACTCCCGAGTGACATAGGCTATATTTTAGGGCGAAGCCGCTGACAAAAGCTAGTTTTATATATTTTTAGCTATCAAAATTGATGACCACGACCCGCGCGCGTCAAGGAGTTGTCAGCAAACTGTAGACGTAGCCTCCTGGGGCCATGGGTTGTTGAGAAAGCGAGTCACTAAGACAAGAAGGAGTTAGGAGTTAGTTAGTCAATAAGAGTCTGACACTGTTTTCCGTTCCGCCCAAGGGCAGTATTCGATTTTTCCCACTTAAAAAAAAAAACCCGTTCCTTCATTGCCTTGGTTCCTGGTTCACTTTCTCATTAGCCATGGCAACCATATATCTAGTGGTACGATACTAAAACACGGACGCATACCTATAACCCGAAATGCAACCAATATTTGTCATATATTTAAGATCCACTCTCCAGGCCGTAAGTGGAATAGCAGGTTGCTTACAATGTACATTTGCTTGTACGAGAGAGATGTCTATGCGTACTAAATGCTATCAACTGTGAGCCAGGCCTGTAACCCAATACCGTATTGAATAATGCATTTCGTTGAACTAAACCTTTGGCACAGCGACTGTACCCTCCTATATACATATTTACTTACCTCTTATATGTGTAATAATGTGTATTCAAAAGTAGTTTTAACATACAAAATCATTTTATAGGATATTCAGTATGTCTATGTAATATTACATAGACTTACTGAATATCCTACGAGTATTTGTCAAAACAGTTTCAATTTTTTCGGCTCATTGGCAACATGTCGTCTAACAAAACTTTTAAAACTTACAGCGCTGTCACAGAACGTGAACGTTAAAACTGCACTAATGCCGTCAATGTAAAGGCCTGCAGATCACCTAAGTCAAGTAAGGTGACAGTATGGTACGCCTAATCTAGTGCGTAATATATCATATATACATCGATGTTAAATTACAACTCAAAAACTATTCAAAATGTACGACCCCATGAAAAAGGCGCACAATTCTCTTTTTGAATGTCAAAGATGCTAGTGCGGAGGCGATGATTCGCAACGACAGTATGGATGCACTTTTTCATCGACTTTTTAGTCTATAGCAGTACCCAATAATTTATTCGTACGTAACGAAAACGAGCCACTTATTAGTAACAGGTCACGTGATAACGAGTTTGTAATTTAAAGTTATTGTTTTCCCAGAATCCTAAATGCTCCTGGAAAATCAATTTAGTTCTCTAATAGTAGGTGTCAAACAAATTTCCTATTCATTATTAGAAACTGTTAGTGGTTTTGCCTTCGTAGAAGTGAAACTGAACATTTTCCCGGAATATAAAGTATCGTACATGATATTTCAGAATAATTATTATGGTTTACAAGTGTATCAAATATGAATCCATTCAACCGTTTGAGTGTGAAGGAGTAACAAACTTAAACACACTATATTAACTTTCACTCTTATAATTTTACTGTCATTAACTAAAAATATAAATAAGCAAATATTAGTGCTGATTTAACAGCACATGATTGATGATGAGATTGACACATGGCGTTTTTTCATGATTCATTAGGCTGGATGAAAATTGAATTGTCTAATGCCATACATTTTGTGGTGTATATCATCACCAACATCTTAGCGAGAGTCCCGGTTGCCAACCTTGGCTTTTACACCTCGGTGCCCGGGATCCGCTTTCCCACACAATGTGTGGTGTATATGTATATGTGGTGTATACATATAATAAAGTGTATGAAAATGATATAGGTACTTTATTTGCACAACATGCTGTCATTACTTCCACTAAATTCTAAGCAAAAACAATTAATTTCATTACCTAAAGTGGAAATGAATTTCCTAAGTGTTAAAAAGCAAAGCATTATTCTGTTACTTGATCATGATTTATATTAATGGCGACCTTAAAACATCATATTCATACATATTCGTTTTAGTGATATATGAAAAAATCTAGTCTACTCACTTTCCAATTACGACGATTTTTTTTCCGATACGAAGACTGGCAATTAAACTGGTTTTATAAAACGTAGTAAATTAGTTTGCTGGTACATTATGGTACTATATGTCATCATCATCATCTACCTGCCCTTGTCCCGTTTTATTTGGGGTCGGCGCAATATGTCTTTCTCTTCCACTCTGTCCTGTCACATTATGGTACTATATGTAAAAACTATAATTTCAAAAACAATTTCCTCTCCATTGTTCTTCACGTTTACATGGCTAAATTGAAATTGTTTTTAATGTACTTAATTCACTCCATGTGTCACTCACACTTAAGCGGCGAAACCTTTCCGTTTTTCCGACATTTATCTCATGTCTTATTCAGTAAAATTACGTTGTAAGAATCTAGAGCAATATATCTAACAAAGTGATTAAAACATTGACATTGACGGGTTAAGAGCGGCCAACCCGACGTACATTTTCATGCAACCACTCTTATGTGATTATGATGTTATTACACATCTTCCAACAAATATTTTGGATAACACAAATATTTTATACATATTACCTAGATTAGAGGAAGTTTAAAAGTGGCGCCAGTGACTGAAAAGTTTAAAGGGAACCGTTTGTCTTGGTATAGCCATGTAAAAAGGCGGCATGAAACGCATGTTACAAAAAAAGCCATGAGTATAAATGTGGATGGATGAAGAGGGAGAGGGAGACAAAAGAAAATATGGATGGATTGTGTGAGAAGTGATATGAAAGAAAGAGGAGTTAGTGATAGCATGACGGGTGACAGGACATAGTGGAAGAAAAAGACATATTGCGCCGACCCCAAATAAAACGGGATAAGGGCAGGAAGATGA
Organism: Mythimna loreyi; assembly: GCA_029852875.1. Lineage (NCBI taxonomy): Eukaryota > Metazoa > Arthropoda > Insecta > Lepidoptera > Noctuidae > Mythimna > Mythimna loreyi. The sequence continues at coordinate 11,746,469 of CM056786.1, forward strand.
GATGACATAGGCTTCTAAAGAAATCAAAACATAAATTTGTGTAAGAGTAATCCAGTAAAGACCTCTGAAAATTCATGCTGCGCATTTAATCGAGATTCTAGATGTCGTCATTTATTTTTTCAAAAAATCCTTAAGGGTTTAATAAAAACACGTATTTCCTGGAAAAAGTTTTGTGAAACATTCGAGTAAATCGTAGAATTACTGAATGCCAACAGAGTTTTCAGGTGTTATCTCTCTTTTTTCACATCACTCTTGCATCAAACATCACATCGGTATGCTTTAGATTAGTTTAGATGAAGCAACCAGCTTTTAAACCTTGCTCGATGTAGCCGATAGAGGAGTTGGGAAGGTCCACCTTAACTCATGTTGGCATGAAGTATTTGCTCTGTAGGCACGTGACTTCTTGATGTGTAAAAAAATAAAAAGCGCTTTATCATGTGTATTTACATACACCACATGATGATTTAGGGTCTCTCTGAATATTTAATCTTTAGCTATGTAATTCTGCAGGCTAAAGTACCTATTGTATGTAGTTAACATGTTTATTCCCGCTTTGGAGTCTTCATTGAGCGATAATCATGATTTTTTTATGTAATTGTATGAGAAAATAGCAGGTTGGCATACCTAATCCTCAGCACATAAGTTAAATCATCATAGCGCTTTTTTTATGGTCGGCATAAATCATCCAATGACGAACCCCTCTCTTGGACGGAGCGAGAAACAGTGGCAGACTCTTACTGACTAAACACCCTACCCCGTTCCTTCCTTGCTTTTTGCATTGGGGCCGAGCTTTCCTTTCAGAAAGAGGCCCTGGGCCTCAGAAGGCTTCGACCCTCTTGCAAAGTCGTTACGGAATCATCATAGCGGTGGACAGTTAACTGCCGTGCAGACACTAAAACGCAGCAAAATAGCGTATTTTATAATACTTTTACTGCGTTTTAGTATCTGCACGGCAGAGTACGTTTCGTGTAACAATAACAGTAACAGATTTTCGAATGAATGAAACTCTTGAGCCCCCAAGCTGTATTCTGTCTCTAATTACGGTAACGTAACATTAAGCTTAAAGAAAATTTAAAAACTGCAAATTCGTAGTTACGTAACCAAATAAATAAATATTTTTGCTCCATAAGTACCTAAGTACGGAACTCTAGTGCGGGAGTCCAGCTCGCAAGTGCCCAGTTTTTTAGTAAACGAAACAATAGCAGCAAATAAAAAATCCTCGTGCGGTTTTTTCGTTCAGCTATCCAATTAAATTCTCAGCTCCATTTCTACCGAGACCGTGCCTGTTTCATTAACACCACATATTGTTCCGTAGAGCAGACATATGAGATAGGTACAAAACCAATTTTGCACCATTGGATCGACTTGTAATCAATTTGTGAGCAATTAAAGTCTTAAGCTCCGACCGAACGCCGGCGTTTGCACACCTATTGTCTTTCTATTATATCTTTAATTACGGTACTCGAAAGGTCACTCTTTTCTTTTTACTTTTTTAAGCTCCTAATTTACCAAATTGTATTTATGGTACCTACAATAAAGATTAGGGTAAAACCGGGATAGTTGCCCTACTTTTTGAAATCACTCCATATCTCTGAGTAGAAAAAGTGAAATGCTTTATTTGTAAGACTAGCAGGTACTTTGGTTTTTCATTGACAAATTTATAATAATTCAAAAACATTTTCTTTTATATTTTTCGAGTATTCGCCTGTTTAGTGGTCGTCTATATGTTGTGACATCCATCCCACGTGTGGGATAGTTGCCTCATCCATACAAATGCCTTACAGGATAGATCCCCCACAAAACGGGCAACTATCCCCTAAAACTTTGATCGCATTTTGTCTTCTCATGCAATCACATAGAGTCGTAAGACACGGTCAACATAGTAGTGGCTTTTGATTAATAATGGAAACAGTATACGATTCATTCGCAAATCTACAGTACCTAATCGAAACCGGGGCACCTATCCCACTGGGGCATCTATCTCGGCTTTCCCCTTTATAATTATCTACCTATCTTGAAGAAATCCCGTCAAAAATCTTTTATAACTAACTGACGTCATGACTACAGAGCAAAATAGTGTCCATTTTCGTCAAATTACGCTCGATAATATAACATGTAAAAAAAGATTGCCTAAATTGACTTGTGTAAAACCAAAAATGGGTCCGTATGGTGTTCGGACCTAAAGAATGGCACCATCCCATGTCTTCCCGTGGGTGTCGTAAGAGGCGACTAAGGGACACACCAGAGAATGGGCAGCAGCATTCTCTGTGGATTTTTAAGTACCACACTGCGATCGCCAACCCGCCTGCCAAGCGTGGCGATTACGGCAAATCCCCCCATACAATGAGCACCAAAAGTAAAAGATGGCCCCTAGTACCCGGCAGCTCGTCTAACCTTGGCTACGGACGGGATCCGGCTACCTAAATAGAAAAAACCGACTGGACCTGGCAACATATAACGCACGTACTCTGAGGACTGACGAGAAGATTGCCGAACTTGAGGAGGAATTGAGCAGGTTACGTTGGAGTATTGTAGGATTATCTGAAGTCCGAAGACAGGGGGAGGACACGATAATTCTCGAATCCGGTAACCTGCTCTATTTCCGGGAGGGTGATCTATTATCCCAGGGTGGTGTCGGGTTTTTCGTCCACAGGTCCCTTGTGAGCAATGTGGTGAGAATCGAGAGTGTGTCGACCAGGGTGGCATTCCTTATACTCAGAATATCTTCAAGATATTCGCTGAAGGTCATACAGGTTTATGCCCCGACCTCGACACACCCCGACGACGAAGTAGAGGCCATGTATGAGGATGTATCCAGAGCCATGCATGGTCATAAGACTCACTTCACTGTGGTCATGGGGGACTTCAACGCGAAACTGGGCAAACGAGACGGTGACGAGCTGCGAGTGGGGCAATTTGGGTTTGGACGTCGGAACCACCGGGGACACCTACTGGCTAGTTTTATGGAGAAGGAGGGCCTTTATATGATGAACTCCTTCTTCAGAAAACGTGAGCATAGGAGGTGGACCTGGCAAAGTCCTGACGGTGCGACTAAAAATGAGATCGACTTCATCCTGTCGACCAAGAAGCAAGTATTCAATGATGTCTCGGTGATTAATGCGGTGAAAACTGGAAGTGATCACCGCATGGTACGAGGCAGATTGAATATCAATATCAAGCTTGAAAGGTCTCGACTGGTGAAGTCTACGCTCCGTCCAGCACAGATCCAGATCCAAAACCCCGAGAGCTTTCAGCTCGAACTCCACAATCGTTTCGAGTGTCTAGGAAGCTCCGTGGACGAATACAACGACGGGTTCGTGGAAACTGTCCATACGGTCGGGTCTAAATTTTTCAAGACCCACCGTACAAATAAAAACAAAAGGCTCTCTGATCCGACCCTCGAGCTCATGAGGGAGAGGCGTGAGATGGTTCTGCAGTCTTCAGACGCTACGTGCAGATACCGGCAGCTCAATAGGCAGATCTCGAAGTCTCTGAAACGTGACCTTCGCCGCTTTAATACCGCAAGGATTAGAGAGGCGATTGAGCGGAATAAGGGCTCTAAAGTTTTTGCACGAGATCTTGCTATTGGGCAAAGCCAGCTCACGAAACTGAAGACCGACGATGGCAGAGTCGTATCCGCCAAACCGGAGCTTCTAAAAGAGATCGAGGCCTTTTATGGACAGTTATACACGTCAATCACTAAACCCGCCGTGAATCTAGCAAATGACCCAAGAGCTAGATTGACTCGACACTATACCGAAGATATCCCGGACGTCAGCCTGTACGAGATTAGGATGGCTCTGAAGCAGCTTAAAAACAACAAGGCGTCGGGTGAGGACGGAATTACGGCTGAACTTCTGAAGGCGGGTGGAAAACCGGTCCTTAAGGCCCTTCAGAGGTTATTCGATTCCGTCATACTCGAGGGAGAAACGCCACGGGCATGGAGTAGAGGTGTGGTGGTGCTCTTCTTTAAGAAGGGTGACAATGCCCTGCTTAAGAACTACAGGCCCATCTCACTTCTGAGCCATGTCTACAAGTTGTTTTCCAGAGTCATCACGAACCGTCTCGCGCGCAGGTTCGACGACTTCCAGCCTCCCGAACAAGCTGGATTCCGAAAAGGCTTTAGCACCGTGGACCACATACATACGCTGCGGCAGGTTATACAGAAGACTGAGGAGTATAATCAGCCTCTCTGCTTAGCGTTTGTGGACTACGAGAAAGCCTTCGATTCGATCGAGACCTGGGCTGTACTGCAGTCTCTCCAGCGGTGCCAGATCGATTATCGGTACATCAAGGTGTTGAAGTGTTTGTACAGCAACGCCACCATGTCAGTCCGACTTCAGGACCAGACCTCGAAACCTATCCTCTTGCAGCGAGGTGTGAGGCAGGGAGACGTCATTTCTCCGAAACTGTTCACGGCTGCAATGGAGGATGTCTTCAAGGTTCTGGACTGGAGTGGTCTAGGCATTAATGTCAATGGCGAGTACATCACTCACCTTCGGTTTGCCGACGACATCGTGGTCATGGCTGAGACTATGGAGAAGCTCAGTACAATGCTCGATGACCTCAGTAGAGCCTCCGAAAGAGTGGGTCTTAAAATGAACATGGACAAAACCAAAGTCATGGTTAACATCCATGTAGCGCCCACTCCTATCAAGATCGGAGACTCTACACTCGAAGTAGTAGACGACTACGTCTACCTTGGACAGACAATCCAGTTAGGTAGGTCTAACTTTGAGAAAGAGGTCAATCGTCGAATCCGACTCGGCTGGGCAGCGTTTGGGAAGCTACGCGGTGTCTTCTCGTCTAATATCCCACAATGCCTCAAGACGAAAGTCTATAATCAGTGCGTGTTGCCAGTGATGACGTATAGCTCTGAAACGTGGACGCTTACAATGGGCCTTATAAAAAGACTCAAGGTCACTCAAAGGGCAATGGAAAGGGCTATGCTCGGAATATCCTTGCGTGATAGAATCAGAAATGAGGATATCCGCAAGAGAACCAAGGTTGCCGACATAGCGAAAAGAATCGCCAAACTTAAGTGGCAATGGGCAGGGCACATTGCACGCAGAACGGATGGCCGCTGGGGTCGAAAGGTTCTGGAGTGGCGACCGCGTACCGGAAGACGTAGCGTTGGAAGGCCTCCCACAAGGTGGACCGATGACCTGGTTAGGGTTGCTGGAAGCCGATGGATGCAAGACGCACAGGACCGGCGGCGCTTGGGGGAGGCCTATGTCCAGCAGTGGACGTCTTTCGGCTGAAATGATGATGATGAAAACCAAATAAATGAAAATATGATTTCGGAAATAACAATGTTATTTTTTGTGGAAGTAGGAACTGTTTTAAGTACAATAACTGATACACGAAACATTATTTTTGCTATTAGTATTATTTGACACCCAATATGGTTCGGAGTGGTGGGCATTCTATGAATGCATATTTTATTAGCACTCATTAATAGAAAGTAAAGAGTAAGTAGTTCTGTAGCGTCTTAATATGGAATTGAGACATATTGCAAAAATAGAATAGATGCGAAATATATTTATTCGAAACAGATACAGCGTTACGAACACACGGTAAAAAATAAAATGTACGCTGAGCGTGCCCGAACCGAAAGGGTGAGCAGTAGCGCCTAAGTTTATCCTTAAAGACATCATCATTATCATCGACCTACAGCTAGGCCTCTACTATCACACGATATTCATCTCGATTTTCATACAGCTGTTACAGCCACGCTGCGAAAATCGTTGCTTCACATCCGTCGTCTATCTTCCTTGTAGACATTACTCCCATAGAACTTTGGGTAACAGACATCTATTGCGCCGGAGGCAAAATTCCTTCTCAAGAAATCGTCATAATTCTAAGTAACAAGGAGAACTTGGTTCCTGCCCTCTTTAATGATTTCAAAGAACTTTCCACCTGAAGGCTTTTTGATGTAATCCTCGTTTGAACTGCTAAAACTTCATGCTATTTTATATGTAAAACTATATATCTATTAAACAGGTACTTGTATAACTAAAAGGAATGGCTGACTGACATATCAACATACAGCCGAAACTACTGGGACTAGGTATATGATATTTTGGTCAAGATTTGCTTTAAGACGTCCTCCTCCTTGCGTCGTTTATTCAGACTTAATGCTGTGGGTCGTGACCTCAATGAATAACTTTTTGATGGACTATATTTCGATATATTGGCTTATCTTCGGCGATGTGGATGGCGTTGCAGACTGTGGTCTCCAGTGTAGTACGGATTTAGTCAAACAACGTATCGGCCTCTTGATCTTTCCCATCTACTTTTCCTGTAAGCAGCAATTTTTCCAGGCCACCTTCACCCACCCCTCCTTCACCTTCTTCCTTTTTTTCGTCACCTTTTATGTCGTAAGTAAACATTAAGGCGAGTTTTTTTGGAAATTTTAACTTAAAAGGTTAAATGAGGGCATTTCATTTGCATGCAAAATCTTCTTCCGAGTATACTTACCTACTTGAAAGTTGGCCTACTGAGTATTATTTATTTATTGTTATTTTTTTTATTGTTTGAAGATTCTTATTTCTTAGGTCATTAAACTTGAAACTTGGCATACGTTTTAATCGAATTGAATAATAAATACTGTCGTTATTGGTTTTCCATAAGTACCCTCAAAATACGACTTGTAAAAGTTTCTGAGAAAACATTCTTGCGATTGAAGTCGCTATCAAAGTGCTATTTATATAATAATTGGCTACTCAGTGGTAAATTAGAGTTCACGGTAAGAGAGTATTTTTACATTAAAAGGCCATCTTTCGAGTTTTTACAAGTTTTTAATTTTTAATATCTTTACATTACAAAAAAGTCATCGACCCTCGTAGGGAAGACAGGGCTCAGAAAGAGACAAAAAGTAGCCTATGTCATTCTCCATCCCTTCAACTATCTTTGTTGTTTCATTTGGCTGTGAAAGACGGGCAAACAAACAGACATTAATTTAATTTCCCATTCATAATGTTATTTTCCCATTCATAATGTTAATTTCCCATTCATAATATTAATATGGATAGCTTTATTTTATACTTTATTGTACATCAGCTGTTAATACTGTGGACAGGATAAACATTTACAAAAACTTAGTGTACAATGGGCGGTCTTATCGCACAGGGCAAAACTTTACAAAGATAATAAAATCTCATCAAAGCTCATAAGAGGGCTTGTGATGTCAATTCCAGGTAAAAAGTACAATAATCATACCACCATTCGATATTTCTCTATACTGTATCGTTTTATTTTTTTGTTTATGTGACAAAAGAAGAAAAATGTTTACACTCTCCATATATATTTTTCTACCTATCTTCTTGGAAACTACTCTATTATGTATTCTGGGTAGTGTACGCTGTGGTGTTGTATTGCTGTTTGTGCTATGGTATTCTTGTTTGCTTCTCCTCGAATCGATGGATTCCGTTTCCTTCACAGTTTTTGGTCCCAGTATTGCCACATTTATAGCGGTGTCAGTGACGTTTTTTAGGTCTTCCAAGGTGCATTGGTAGCGACATTTTGGGAACTCTAGTATATGGGCCATTGTTTAGTCAGGAGCACCACATTCTTATTGGGTGTCGGATGGGTCTCTAATTCCCCTATTTTGCTATAGTATTAGGTATGCAACAGTAGCGGTGGTAAGTTTTCTTTTTTGAGAAGTAGCTGAGGTATCATTTCCCCGATTTCCCCCTGACGCAGGTCCTCACTGGGTACGGTTATTTCACAAGGTTCTCGGATTTGGCAGGAAAAATCACCCGGTGTCACTATGGTGTCACAGGAACATGGTGGCATATGGAGATCTACTCCGATTGGGCGTTGCATTGCTGTGTTCTCGTGAAAGTAATTGGTATTGGAGACCACTCGCATTCGGTGTTGGTAAAAGGGAATCAGTAGTAGACACCTCTCTTCTGCAAAAACAGGAATACGAGCAAAGTGAAAGACAATTCTCACGCCCCAGTTTGTACCGAAGACGGCAACGTTTTTAGCACTCCTCAAAGAGATATCAACATTATTCATAGGGCCTGGATCAGAGATCCTAGCCCAGGATGCCTGCCAGGGTTGCAGAAAGCTTCGAAAGAGTAATTATCGCCCTCGCAAACAACGTATTGAAAGAAGAAAGGTGTGTTTTCTATCCTATTCAACAATATATAATATATAATGATTTCTCACGTAAGAAAACGTAGATTCTATATTATGTAAATTAATACTCTACTTCTATTTTCAGAGATCACTAAATACACAAGAAGAAGAACTAAACTGTTCCATTTAGAGCAAATACTAATTGCAAGTTAATTAAAACTGAATAAATACGAAAGCTCGCAATAAGTCTGAGTAGTCCCAGCCATGCGTGACGAGGCGGAAATTCTAGGAATACGGGTTTCATGATACAGAAGCAACATTTTTACACTTAAAACGGGGTAAAGTAAAGACAAACAGTTTTAATTATTCACATACTGTCGCCCCGCCCCAGCTTTGCACGGGTGCAACGGTGATATTTATATACATAAACCTTCCTCTTGAATCACTCTATCTATTAAAGAACCCATCACAATCCGTTGCATTGTTTTAAAGATTAAAGCATACATAGGGGGAAGCGACTTTGTTTTATACTATGTAATGATGACTACTAGACTGCTATGCCGGAGGTCGTGGGTTCGATTTCCATCCAGGGGGCTTAGACAAAGTCACATTCTCACTAACGATAACGAAATTCGAAACTCCGAAATGTATGGAACTGACATATGCCTTCGAAAAGTCACGTGGTCAAACGTTTTCGATTCGCTAATTGTTAGTAGTTGTTTATACATCAAATTTGACGATTTAATTCGATAACCATAGCCAAGAAGTTGTTATTTTATCGAACCAACACTTCGACTTATCGATATGTTAGTCGATGTTACTTTGTCTACCATTTTGTGGTCGACATCGTTAAGGCGAAATCGAACTTAGAAATGGATTCGACACGGAGCGATTGCCACTTGTCTAGGGCCCCAGGAAAAATGTTTGTGTGATGAGCATGATCATTTCAAAGTCAAAGTCAAAGTCAAAATCTTTTTATTTCACATAGGCCTACATGGGCACTTGTAAAACGTCAGAAGCTAGTGCACGGTTCCAAATTGGTCGTTTCCGATGGAGAAGAACCGGCAAGAAACTCCATGGTTACTCTTTTAAAATAATTGTTTCTTTTACAATATTTCCATATTACAGTATTATCACATTATGTAAGGACAGTGCAGACCAGTCAATATTGAAATCGTACCGTAAAAGTGGTAGGAAGTAATCTAAGATTTGCGTCTACAATGTTCTCACATTCACATTATTGAAAGAAGCTATACAAAAGAAAAATAATCACAATTCTCTGTAAGACAATTACATTATATTACGGATCTATAAAATGGTAATCTAGGGAATATTGTATGAATATGTCAAAAAAAAATAGATGTCGTATATAAAAAAAGGAAAAAGATGGAGCAGTTAACAGACAATTACTCAGAATATTAATAAGTTACCAGGGGGCCACATGTGCAGAAGTCATTGCCAGACAAGCGTGTCTTCGACATAGTCTCTAACCTTATAATATGCTTTTTTGGTTAGGACACGCTTAATATGAGTTTTGAAATTTCTCTCGCTAAGTTCTGTCACCCCCTTTGGCAGCTTGTTATAAAATCGTACGCTATTTACTAAAAATGACTTGCTGGTCTTAGCTAATCTCCATTTAGGTAAAACAATTTCATGTTGACTACGAGTATTTTTATTATGAAGATCGCTTCTAATTTTAAAAAGTCCTAAGTTTTTACGCACGTATAAAATACATTCTAAAATATAAAGTGAAGGCAAAGTCAGTATATCAATTTCTTTAAATTTATTTCTTAGGGACTCGCGAGGCCCCATCTTATAAATTGCCCGGATTGCTCTCTTTTGCAATATAAAAATCGAGTCTACCTCAGCTGCAGATCCCCACAGTAAAATGCCATAAGACATAATACTGTGGAAATAAGCATAGTAGACTAACCTAGCCGTGTCAACATCTGTTAACTGCCTAATTTTTCTTACTGCATATGCAGCTGAGCTTAGTCTACCTGAGAGAGTTCTAATATGGGCTCCCCACTGCAATTTGGAGTCAATAGTAATGCCTAAGAACACAGTTTCCGTAATAATATCAAGTTTTTTACCGTCAAGAATCAGACTGACACCAACATGAGGAACATGCGGTAATGAAAACTTTATACACTTAGTTTTATTTGCATTTAATAAAAGGTTATTAGCAGCGAACCATTTCGAAAGAACAGCCAGACTTTCGTTGACATGTAAGACATCCGCATCTTTTCTATCTACTTTAAAGATAAGGGAAGTATCATCAGCAAATAGAACTATATCGGCTAAATTAGCCATCATGTAAGGAAGGTCATTAATATACACAAGAAAAAGGAAAGGGCCAAGGATTGAACCCTGAGGCACGCCCATTTTTACAAAAGAGCCGGAGGACGTTGCCCCATTAATGGTTACTTTTTGCTGCCTATAAGATAAATAGGAAAAAACAAGATCAGCAGCTTGTCCACGAATTCCGTAATGATGTAATTTACAGATCAGAGTTTTATGGTCAACGCAGTCAAATGCTTTAGAGAGGTCACAAAATATGCCAATAGCATCCTGGGATTTCTCCCAGGATTCCAAAATGTGACTGATGAGTTTCACTCCTGCATCCGTCGTCGACCTTCCTTTCGTGAAGCCAAACTGGTGACTATGCAAAATCCTATTTGCATTAAAATGACACAACATCTGGTCCAGCATGATTTTTTCGTAGATTTTACTCAATGCTGGAAGCACAGATATAGGTCTGTAGTTAGAGGGATCACTCTTACTACCTGATTTAAAAATTGGTACTACTTTACTGTGTTTCATTAAATCAGGGAATGTACCACTGTCCAAACATTGATTAAATATGCCTGTTAGGACAGGAGCAATTGAATCAATAATATCTCCCAGAACCCTAACCGATATACCCCATAAGTCTTCAGTGTTTTTTGTGTTAAGACTTTTGAATGTTTTTTTAATTATATCAACAGTAATACGTTTAAATTCAAAGGTAGGTATATCCTTAGTAAAATGTTCCTTTAAAAAAGATTCGGCTAACCAAGAAGAAGAAGGGAGAGATTTAGTAACTTCTAATGGGATGTTGGTGAAAAAATTTTCTAATGCTTCAGCAACCTTTACCCTATCTGAAATGATTTTATTATTAATATCTAGCGACAATTCATTCTGGTCTCGTTGCTTTGACTTTCCAGTTTCTTTGTTTATAACCTTCCAGACTGCTTTTATTTTATAATTAGAATTTCCAATTTGTTTGCTTATTAACTTAGATTTAGCTTGGTTGCACACTCTTTTATTTGTTCTATTTGTTCTATGTCTGGGTGTAATTTATCTATAAAATGTATTTAGAAATATATAAGTAAGTCTATCAGTTGTCTAGTAACTCATAACACAAGCTCTGCTGAGTTTGAGACTAGATGGCGTTGTGTGATACTTGTGAAATGTATACTTACATTTATATATATGTATAATTTTCTGTAAGTACACCAAATAAACGGAGATATCAACTTAATTAGACAAATAACAGAACGTTTTTTGTAAACTTTTAATGAGAGTAAATACGTTTGTAAAGCTTTTTGCTGATTTAAAGAATCCATAACGCGAAGTTTTTGTCGTAGTCCTAAAACTTGTTAAAACCACCACAAAGCGTTGTAACTCACTCGGTTCGACCACCGTATTCTCAGATATAATAAAAAACAGAAATAGGAAAAGTGTAAGAAAAATATTTATTTTGTCACTCAATCAACATTTATACAATGCAGAATAGGATCGATTGCCATGTTGTGACGTCACGATTTACTATCAAATCGAGGCAAAATATTTTTAAAATTCAGTTTTTAACGAAAAATTTAATTTATTTACAAACTGTGAACGAAAAAAGTTTAATCAGAATGTGTTTTTAAATTTTACTCATCTCTGAGTTCTTCAATTTTGCAAAAATATCTTCGATTTGACAGTACCGTCTGACGTCACATCCTGCCAATCGATCCTATTCTTATTTGGAACGCATAGTACTACTTCTTCTTCTTTTCGAATCGATAAAAAACTCGTTAAACTGTTCGGCCCAGTAGGTGGCTACGTTAACTCCAGCATCGGTGGCACTAATTAATCTTTCGACTACCGTAATTACAGACACAATTAAAAGACAATAGGTGTACGGACACCGATATCCTCTTGGGGCTTAATTAATTAAATCCTCCATAGTACTATTACTTATCTATTATATATAAAAGAAGAAACTGACTGACTGACATATCAAAGCACAGCCGAAACTACTGGTACTAGAACCGTGAAATTTTGTACATGACTTCCTTTTATGGCATGACCTAGCACTAAGAAAGGATTTTCCAAAATTCACCACCTTAAAGAATGAAATGCGTGTCCAAAGTTTGTGCAAAAAAATATTTTCACGCGGGCGAAGCCGCTGGCAGAAAGCTAGTACTCTTATATTTACTCTTCCATAGCTTCACAGTGGGTGTAATAGCAATGACGCTTTAAATACAAGCTGCAGAACGGTGCCGCATCCTGACAATTGTTGCCACTTATACGAGAGGAAATTCGGTCTAATTTACACAGCTGCCGCCTTCAGGAAGCTAACATTTTGGTTTAGGTATATTTATAGCCTTTGGAAACATTTCCAAGTATGTTTGTTTATTTATTTTAACTTCAAGTACAGTAGTGGTACATAGACAACAACAAGCCATTCTCTGCAAGTCAAATTTTGGGTTAAAAAGACAACACTGTGTTTTTTTATGGTAAGTAAAAATCATCGAATAACAAATCCTGCTCTTGGGCGGAACGGAGTCAGACTCTTATTGACTAAACCTACCCCGTTCCTACGTCGCCATCTATACCAGGGCTAGAGCCTTCCTTTCAGACACAAACCCTTGGCCCTAGAGACAACACTGTCTTCACAATTGAGGTTGAGGTGTGCATAATAAATAAATAACAGACAACTTAAATGAAAAATAGAATAAATTAAGCGATTTATAATAGTAAAATACGTATTAAGCTGATTTTATAAACTAATAAATAATTATAATAGTAAGTATGTCTACTAATACTACTGATGTTATGTAGTGTGTAATATTATACTTTACTTTGATTTAGAAGTAATTGAGTGGCTATAACATGTCTACCGCATGCAGAACGATCGTTGCGGCCGTAAAAGTAAATCGGCGGACCATGACAGAAAGGGCCGGCCGATTTGGATATTTTCCCAAACTGGAAATAAGTAGGCCAGAATCGGTAACCGGAACGAAGGGATACTTTTGCCGGTTGCAAAACAAAACAGTGTCAGACTCTTCCCAAGCGGGGCACACTTCGACCGTGTCCTCCGGGTTGTGTCCACACAGTGGCGATACACGGGCGTCTTTTCCGCACGAATCCGGTGCAGGAACTTCCCAAACTTGCCATGTCCGGTGAGAACCTGTGTCATGCGAAAGGGTTAGGACGCCGTGAGGTCTACGCCTCAAAGAGGGGACTTATGCCGAGATTATGGCGTGCCCATCGTCCCGTAGGGGTAGTGAGGTGTTAACTCAAATATTACATCGTAAGCGAAGCGCGCACCCTTTATTTTGGGAACGCTTAGAGGTATGGAGTTGAAATCAAAATCATATAAATGTGTACTGTGCTGAAATTTGCGGTCTCTTGAAGTTGTGAAAAAATCAAACTTCTAGGTAAATTTGAATAAATATACAGCCGTTTATATCGAAAATAAAAACGTAAATTTCTACACTTATAATAGAATTAAAATTCGTAGGTTGGATTCATGGTAATGGAACGTTCCATTAACCTGCAATTTAGCATAAAACAAGGTCTTATAGTACAAAAATAGGAAAAAATCTGAAAACTACAAAATTATAGTTAACTACGTCACAAAAAATACTATATTTTGTGATTCAGAAAAATCTTCGTAACTCTGTTCGGGAATTTATCTGTTTTCGTAGGGCCGACTCGCACTTGCCCACTTTTTTTTTCTCAGAATTCGAATTCTGAGAAAAAAAATTGTTCTTTTCCTTCTCTACATTAGTCGTTTTGAGCCGAATATTGTTACTTTCTTCCGCCTTTTTCCTTTGACTTCTTTATCTTTTCAACTCTGTATTTTCCTTTTACTTCATTTGAGTTATTTCTTTGAGTGACTTTTTTATTGATACTATTTTTCCGTATAATACTCAATGTTCATCTGATTTTTTGTTGATTGAAAGAAAACTCAAAAACTGAGCAGTGGTGGCCGAGTGGTAACGGCCCCGACTTGCGTGTAGTAGGTCGCGGGTTCAAACCCAGCCAAGCGCATTACTTTGTGTAATTTATTTCATCACCACTGCTCTCAAAACGGTGAAGGAAAACATCGTGAGGAAACCGGCATGTCCTAGAACCAAAAATTCGAAGACATGTGACATCCACCAACCCGCACTGGGCCCGCGTGGTGGATTACGGCCCATTCCCTCTCTTAGAGAGGAGGCCTGTGTCCCTGGAGTGGGAAGATTAAAAAGGCTGATGATGAAAGAAAACTTCAATAGTGATTATCATTTTCCAATATTGACTTCGATCAAAATTCATTTATTCATTCACCATCATAAATTTGTTTTTTTTTTATACATTTTTTCTTTTATACATAATTATATTGATATATATATATTGATTGTGTGTTTTCGTTTCTTTTTGTTTTTAAGAAAATAAGTGATTTGTTGTGTAAGGTGATGTGATCCTTAACGATGCACACTACAGGTATACCTTCAGGGTTATAATTTGAATGGTCTTGATAGATGACTAAATCTCCAATTGAACACTGGAAAGGTATAGGGATCCTCCAAAACCATATTTTGTAAGTAGAAACCTAAATTTTTACCGATACCAAATGAATTTTTACCGATATAAAAATTCTTTGAGCGATACGATTATACTAGGCTTTTCAATATTATTTTGGGTATCATTTCATTTCTTCCGATTCGTCTTTTATACTCCTTTTTAGCTGTCGCAAATCCATCTTCATCCACTATTCCTGAAGCTATGCAAAAGTATCCCTTCGTTCCGGTTACCGATTCTGGCCTACTTATTTCCAGTTTGGGAAAATATCCAAATCGGCCGGCCCTTTCTGTCATGGTCCGCCGATTTACTTTTACGGCCGCAACGATCGTTCTGCATGCGGTAGACATGTTATAGCCACTCAATTACTTCTAAATCAAAGTAAAGTATAATATTACACACTACATAACATCAGTAGTATTAGTAGACATACTTACTATTATAATTATTTATTAGTTTATAAAATCAGCTTAATACGTATTTTACTATTATAAATCGCTTAATTTATTCTATTTTTCATTTAAGTTGTCTGTTATTTATTTATTATGCACACCTCAACCTCAATTGTGAAGACAGTGTTGTCTCTAGGGCCAAGGGTTTGTGTCTGAAAGGAAGGCTCTAGCCCTGGTATAGATGGCGACGTAGGAACGGGGTAGGTTTAGTCAATAAGAGTCTGACTCCGTTCCGCCCAAGAGCAGGATTTGTTATTCGATGATTTTTACTTACCATAAAAAAACACAGTGTTGTCTTTTTAACCCAAAATTTGACTTGCAGAGAATGGCTTGTTGTTGTCTATGTACCACTACTGTACTTGAAGTTAAAATAAATAAACAAACATACTTGGAAATGTTTCCAAAGGCTATAAATATACCTAAACCAAAATGTTAGCTTCCTGAAGGCGGCAGCTGTGTAAATTAGACCGAATTTCCTCTCGTATAAGTGGCAACAATTGTCAGGATGCGGCACCGTTCTGCAGCTTGTATTTAAAGCGTCATTGCTATTACACCCACTGTGAAGCTATGGAAGAGTAAATATAAGAGTACTAGCTTTCTGCCAGCGGCTTCGCCCGCGTGAAAATATTTTTTTGCACAAACTTTGGACACGCATTTCATTCTTTAAGGTGGTGAATTTTGGAAAATCCTTTCTTAGTGCTAGGTCATGCCATAAAAGGAAGTCATGTACAAAATTTCACGGTTCTAGTACCAGTAGTTTCGGCTGTGCTTTGATATGTCAGTCAGTCAGTTTCTTCTTTTATATATAATAGATAAGTAATAGTACTATGGAGGATTTAATTAATTAAGCCCCAAGAGGATATCGGTGTCCGTACACCTATTGTCTTTTAATTGTGTCTGTAATTACGGTAGTCGAAAGATTAATTAGTGCCACCGATGCTGGAGTTAACGTAGCCACCTACTGGGCCGAACAGTTTAACGAGTTTTTTATCGATTCGAAAAGAAGAAGAAGTAGTACTATGCGTTCCAAATAAGAATAGGATCGATTGGCAGGATGTGACGTCAGACGGTACTGTCAAATCGAAGATATTTTTGCAAAATTGAAGAACTCAGAGATGAGTAAAATTTAAAAACACATTCTGATTAAACTTTTTTCGTTCACAGTTTGTAAATAAATTAAATTTTTCGTTAAAAACTGAATTTTAAAAATATTTTGCCTCGATTTGATAGTAAATCGTGACGTCACAACATGGCAATCGATCCTATTCTGCATTGTATAAATGTTGATTGAGTGACAAAATAAATATTTTTCTTACACTTTTCCTATTTCTGTTTTTTATTATATCTGAGAATACGGTGGTCGAACCGAGTGAGTTACAACGCTTTGTGGTGGTTTTAACAAGTTTTAGGACTACGACAAAAACTTCGCGTTATGGATTCTTTAAATCAGCAAAAAGCTTTACAAACGTATTTACTCTCATTAAAAGTTTACAAAAAACGTTCTGTTATTTGTCTAATTAAGTTGATATCTCCGTTTATTTGGTGTACTTACAGAAAATTATACATATATATAAATGTAAGTATACATTTCACAAGTATCACACAACGCCATCTAGTCTCAAACTCAGCAGAGCTTGTGTTATGAGTTACTAGACAACTGATAGACTTACTTATATATTTCTAAATACATTTTATAGATAAATTACACCCAGACATAGAACAAATAGAACAAATAAAAGAGTGTGCAACCAAGCTAAATCTAAGTTAATAAGCAAACAAATTGGAAATTCTAATAATAAAATAAAAGCAGTCTGGAAGGTTATAAACAAAGAAACTGGAAAGTCAAAGCAACGAGACCAGAATGAATTGTCGCTAGATATTAATAATAAAATCATTTCAGATAGGGTAAAGGTTGCTGAAGCATTAGAAAATTTTTTCACCAACATCCCATTAGAAGTTACTAAATCTCTCCCTTCTTCTTCTTGGTTAGCCGAATCTTTTTTAAAGGAACATTTTACTAAGGATATACCTACCTTTGAATTTAAACGTATTACTGTTGATATAATTAAAAAAACATTCAAAAGTCTTAACACAAAAAACACTGAAGACTTATGGGGTATATCGGTTAGGGTTCTGGGAGATATTATTGATTCAATTGCTCCTGTCCTAACAGGCATATTTAATCAATGTTTGGACAGTGGTACATTCCCTGATTTAATGAAACACAGTAAAGTAGTACCAATTTTTAAATCAGGTAGTAAGAGTGATCCCTCTAACTACAGACCTATATCTGTGCTTCCAGCATTGAGTAAAATCTACGAAAAAATCATGCTGGACCAGATGTTGTGTCATTTTAATGCAAATAGGATTTTGCATAGTCACCAGTTTGGCTTCACGAAAGGAAGGTCGACGACGGATGCAGGAGTGAAACTCATCAGTCACATTTTGGAATCCTGGGAGAAATCCCAGGATGCTATTGGCATATTTTGTGACCTCTCTAAAGCATTTGACTGCGTTGACCATAAAACTCTGATCTGTAAATTACATCATTACGGAATTCGTGGACAAGCTGCTGATCTTGTTTTTTCCTATTTATCTTATAGGCAGCAAAAAGTAACCATTAATGGGGCAACGTCCTCCGGCTCTTTTGTAAAAATGGGCGTGCCTCAGGGTTCAATCCTTGGCCCTTTCCTTTTTCTTGTGTATATTAATGACCTTCCTTACATGATGGCTAATTTAGCCGATATAGTTCTATTTGCTGATGATACTTCCCTTATCTTTAAAGTAGATAGAAAAGATGCGGATGTCTTACATGTCAACGAAAGTCTGGCTGTTCTTTCGAAATGGTTCGCTGCTAATAACCTTTTATTAAATGCAAATAAAACTAAGTGTATAAAGTTTTCATTACCGCATGTTCCTCATGTTGGTGTCAGTCTGATTCTTGACGGTAAAAAACTTGATATTATTACGGAAACTGTGTTCTTAGGCATTACTATTGACTCCAAATTGCAGTGGGGAGCCCATATTAGAACTCTCTCAGGTAGACTAAGCTCAGCTGCATATGCAGTAAGAAAAATTAGGCAGTTAACAGATGTTGACACGGCTAGGTTAGTCTACTATGCTTATTTCCACAGTATTATGTCTTATGGCATTTTACTGTGGGGATCTGCAGCTGAGGTAGACTCGATTTTTATATTGCAAAAGAGAGCAATCCGGGCAATTTATAAGATGGGGCCTCGCGAGTCCCTAAGAAATAAATTTAAAGAAATTGATATACTGACTTTGCCTTCACTTTATATTTTAGAATGTATTTTATACGTGCGTAAAAACTTAGGACTTTTTAAAATTAGAAGCGATCTTCATAATAAAAATACTCGTAGTCAACATGAAATTGTTTTACCTAAATGGAGATTAGCTAAGACCAGCAAGTCATTTTTAGTAAATAGCGTACGATTTTATAACAAGCTGCCAAAGGGGGTGACAGAACTTAGCGAGAGAAATTTCAAAACTCATATTAAGCGTGTCCTAACCAAAAAAGCATATTATAAGGTTAGAGACTATGTCGAAGACACGCTTGTCTGGCAATGACTTCTGCACATGTGGCCCCCTGGTAACTTATTAATATTCTGAGTAATTGTCTGTTAACTGCTCCATCTTTTTCCTTTTTTTATATACGACATCTATTTTTTTTTGACATATTCATACAATATTCCCTAGATTACCATTTTATAGATCCGTAATATAATGTAATTGTCTTACAGAGAATTGTGATTATTTTTCTTTTGTATAGCTTCTTTCAATAATGTGAATGTGAGAACATTGTAGACGCAAATCTTAGATTACTTCCTACCACTTTTACGGTACGATTTCAATATTGACTGGTCTGCACTGTCCTTACATAATGTGATAATACTGTAATATGGAAATATTGTAAAAGAAACAATTATTTTAAAAGAGTAACCATGGAGTTTCTTGCCGGTTCTTCTCCATCGGAAACGACCAATTTGGAACCGTGCACTAGCTTCTGACGTTTTACAAGTGCCCATGTAGGCCTATGTGAAATAAAAAGATTTTGACTTTGACTTTGACTTTGAAATGATCATGCTCATCACACAAACATTTTTCCTGGGGCCCTAGACAAGTGGCAATCGCTCCGTGTCGAATCCATTTCTAAGTTCGATTTCGCCTTAACGATGTCGACCACAAAATGGTAGACAAAGTAACATCGACTAACATATCGATAAGTCGAAGTGTTGGTTCGATAAAATAACAACTTCTTGGCTATGGTTATCGAATTAAATCGTCAAATTTGATGTATAAACAACTACTAACAATTAGCGAATCGAAAACGTTTGACCACGTGACTTTTCGAAGGCATATGTCAGTTCCATACATTTCGGAGTTTCGAATTTCGTTATCGTTAGTGAGAATGTGACTTTGTCTAAGCCCCCTGGATGGAAATCGAACCCACGACCTCCGGCATAGCAGTCTAGTAGTCATCATTACATAGTATAAAACAAAGTCGCTTCCCCCTATGTATGCTTTAATCTTTAAAACAATGCAACGGATTGTGATGGGTTCTTTAATAGATAGAGTGATTCAAGAGGAAGGTTTATGTATATAAATATCACCGTTGCACCCGTGCAAAGCTGGGGCGGGGCGACAGTATGTGAATAATTAAAACTGTTTGTCTTTACTTTACCCCGTTTTAAGTGTAAAAATGTTGCTTCTGTATCATGAAACCCGTATTCCTAGAATTTCCGCCTCGTCACGCATGGCTGGGACTACTCAGACTTATTGCGAGCTTTCGTATTTATTCAGTTTTAATTAACTTGCAATTAGTATTTGCTCTAAATGGAACAGTTTAGTTCTTCTTCTTGTGTATTTAGTGATCTCTGAAAATAGAAGTAGAGTATTAATTTACATAATATAGAATCTACGTTTTCTTACGTGAGAAATCATTATATATTATATATTGTTGAATAGGATAGAAAACACACCTTTCTTCTTTCAATACGTTGTTTGCGAGGGCGATAATTACTCTTTCGAAGCTTTCTGCAACCCTGGGTTTGGTTTGGTCAACCAGACACGTTTAGTGTTGTATACAAACTCTAGACTAAGTACATAATACCCATTAGGCCCCTGATGTTATGTTTAGAACCCTATTTACGTTCCAAGGTATTTATTAATAGGTGCTTCGACTTTGAACGCAGGTGACTGAGGGAAATTGGGGAACCTTGTTGTATAACTTTTGACATTAGACGAGTCATGCCTTTCCTTGTTATTTATCGTGATATTGTGCTGTAATCGGAATTTCTGTTTTCGTTTTTCATTTTTGTTTTGTTTATGTTGTTGTTCATGCAACATCGCATTAGTTGTTCAATTAAAAATAGCTATAAATACGTACATATGTACAACAAGAGAGTAAAGTTATTTTTGTTAAATTATGAGAGTGGCAAGAGATTAATCGCTAAAGTACGTGGAATCCTGAGAGTGGCGAGGGGTTTGAAAGAACGATATGCAAATAACTTTAATCTTATGTTCATACCTAATAAATATAAAAGTTACTTAAATCAATACCTGTTCATAGTTTTATCTCTTAAGTAATGTATATCTCGCACTACTGAAATAAAAAGTTGCGTGGTGTTTGCAGCTTATGCCTTTGAATCCCTCTCCTCGCTCAGGATTCTACTCTAGAATGTGTCACTGGCATAGCGCTTGTGATTCAATTATAGAATCTTTCACTCAAGTCATGCACTCGCAGAAAGAATAATCGCTCTGCCAAATACATTATAAGAAGGTGTTATTAGAATGATTTAGTATTTTCATAAATTATTAATAATATTCATATGGAAATGTATTGTAATAAGGATTCGTTAATGTAAAGGGATTATTAATTGATATTCTTTAAACATTTCAAATGAAACTTTTATTACAAATTTTAATATGCCTCTTCTACCCTTCATGTTTGTTGGTCTAAGCAGTTGCTGCATACACCAAGTCCCAAGTTCAATAGGGGCATCTGACACACCTTATATATAGTTAACTTGCTGTTAATCATTTGGGAATTCCTGTAATTGCATTACAACAAGCTCTGTGTCGATTCTAAACTGTACAGAACAGGCTAACTTGTATAAACTTGTTCTAATTACCTCTGACAGCAGTCTTCATTAAGGTTTAGCAGGTACTCAAAGTTTCAGTGGCGTAAAGTTTTAATTTTTTAAGACGATGAGGTTGGTCTGCTAATCGTTTCCTATTAGGAACAATTAAAAAGTTCTTCTGTAAAGAATTTTTATAAAATATAATCAATCATTGGTTTGACTTTGCTGTGATGGCAGCTACGCTGGATCAATTTGTTACCGTGTTTGCTAAGATATTTGACAGAAAAGTAATTGACAAGCATGTGCAAAAATATACATTATATTTTTTACTAGCAGTTTCGCCCGCTTGAAAATATTTTTTTTGCACATACTTTGGACACACGTTTCAATCCTTTAGGGGGTGAATTTTGGAAAATCGTTTCTTAGTGTTCGCTTACGTCATAAAAAAATAGTCTTATTCGTTTTGGCTGTGCGTTGATATGTTAGTCTGTCAGTTTCTCTTTTTATATATATATATATAGATATATATCATCATCGATAATTTAAAGGGCTATTTTGTGACAATTTCTTGCTGCAATTCTGTAGCCACCAAGTTGCTAATTATATTGCTCAACACAAAGCAACAATTGTAGCAACTTAGCAGTGTAGCCCGGCGATATAGCCAAGAATGAAGGATTAAAAGAATGAAGGATCAAAATTTATATATATTCGAAAATACACCGTGAAATTCAAATGGTTGTTTTCCCGCAGTAGAATGACTTGCCATAAGGAGTACTTTTGAAACATACAGTAAAAATAAAAAAATAAAAAGTTTTTTTTTTATAAATAATTATTTAAAATATTCATCAACTCAAAAAAACGAAAACAATAGTAACATTAGACGTAATTTGTAGGTACTAGTAGGCAGGTATTAGTAGTAACTAGAGCCGCACGCGCAGCACGCCTTCAAAGGAAACCATTCATTAAATATTTAAACCAAAATAAGCTCTCGCACGTTGTGATACGTCATAATTAGCTTACACTCTACAGATCCATTTTATGTTTTTAATATTTTATTTTTTTATCAAACGTTTGTATTACCAAGACACAAACATTTCGCTAAGGGAAAACAACCATTAAAATTTCATGGTGTATATTACACAATAAAAATGCAACAAGAGTTTATATTGATCAGTACTGGACAGCAAAAACTGTCAACAACAACAGTTTTTATAGCCTTAAGATTAGGTGCCAATTGTATATAAAACAACAAGAGAGATTGAGAGAGACTTGTTACGCACAGAGACGAGCATTTGCATTTGCGTCAGTTCATGTCCCCACACGCTGTATATATTAAACGGTTTGAACAAGATTCTGACATTAGGCTGAAGGCTTTATACGAGTATATAAATAGGACGAAATAATGATGACATGACGCACTTTGACAAAAATGTTTCTATCTTAAACCTGTTTATGAACAATTTGCAATATAAGCAAAAATTAGCTTCAACCAGTGGCTTTGCTCGCGTGAATTTACAAAATTATCCCAAAGAAACCTAGAATAAAAAACACACTTACCTAACAAAAGTCGTAAATAAAATAGTTGGGAATAAGACGTCTACTCTTGTTCAACAAAAAGGGAAGTTTCGATCAAACCTTCACTTGTTTCCTACCACGCCTCAGTTTAATTAGGCTCAGTAGTAGTAGTTTAATTAACCACAGCCACTAGTGGCTATCGATAGCGACTTAACACACTTTTTTATAAATATTTTGTATACGACGCGCCACACGTGTCGCTGGTGACGCCGCCAATCGCAACAGTAGCGTCCGTGACTTGCCACTTTCGGTCGCTACGGACCACACAAAATGACAACAGCCGCCCCTATCACGCTGTTACACCCAACGCGCTGTTAACGACTAGGCGTTCTACGTATCACTCGCGTTACCATGCCACACCAAACGCGCTAGCAAACTTTCCGTATCCGAGTCTATCATAAGACTTCGCAGCAGAGAATGGGTTTTACGATGTAGTGACTTCCAAACGCCGCAGCGCCGGTGGCTGTCGCTCACTCCTTATACTGTTATAAATGTGGCAGCAGCGCGCGATAGCCATCGGTTGCTGTGGTCGGTGGTTCGTTTGCGGCGAAGCTTAATTACCGAATTTTCATAAGAATGAAATTTCGGAGAAAGAGAGTACCTAGACGTCCAGAATCGTCGCGCCCCGGCAAACTCACGTGTAGTCGTTTGGTTATTTCATTTCTTTCAGCAGTTTAGTATCAAAACTTGCGTTTTGTTACGCGGCCTGTACTTACTTTTAGTACCTCGTATACTTTTTTACTTAAGTACCTCTAGGAGAACACGTAGGCCATTCTTACAGTGTTAACTCCACATTTGTACATATCTTTTCACCTTTGTTTCAATAACGTAATATTTATATTTGCACACTCGCTACTATAAAGATTTGAGACCTGTGGAATGCTAAACAGTGGCTCCATTTGTATAATACCCAGACCCTATTTAAACTGGGATACCTTTGTAGTTCCCCCACATTTGTTTTACCGAGTTAAACTCGAATATAGGATTTCTAAGCTTTTACTATCTTGTTTAAAACAATTTGCAGGTACAGACATTTGTGTAAAGCGAGGTCCATTTTAATCTGTATTACGGCAAGAATATGGTAATTACAGTTCAGAGTAAACGGTTTCATGTAGCTGGGTAATGGTTTAATCACGATTATGCAATGCAATCGTATTAGAGATCGTCTGTACTTTTCTGATGTAGAAAAATCTCGTGTCATAGTGTTTGTTATAGACATCCTCC
Organism: Mythimna loreyi; assembly: GCA_029852875.1. NCBI lineage: Eukaryota > Metazoa > Arthropoda > Insecta > Lepidoptera > Noctuidae > Mythimna > Mythimna loreyi. Next base: position 11,770,725 of record CM056786.1, read on the forward strand.
GAAATTACTTGACTGATTTTCATGTTGTAGTTGTATGCTTTGAGTTAATATTTAATTAATAGTTGTACATGGCACGCTCAGTACAAAGATTTATCGGTATATTTTTAAGTTATTTAGTGTGGGCTAGCGGACGACGAGCAATGGGTTGCTCACAATCTGGCCATTTGTTAGTCGACTGAACCGAGACCAAGTCGTCGACAGCGCGTACTGATCCACCGCTCCTTAAAGTGGTGTCAGTAAACCGTAGGGGCCCAGCAGGGCCGATGCCCGCTAGGGCTGCGAGGATTTCCTAAAAAGAAAACTCTGTGCCTTAGAATGCAAAAATCTGACACGCCTTCCCGTTTCTCCCACATTCCACATTTAGAAAAAAAGTGGAACAATACGGCTGGCTGATCCTTGATTACTGTCATTGTCTAGCTAAGCTTATTTTAAAAAAAAACATTGTTTGATCATCAACATCAAACAAGGTTTTTTTAGAAGAAAGGAATCCTCAATTTTAATGTAATGCCAAAATTTACAGTGATACTTCAACGTGTGCTGTTCTGTATTGAGCTACTGACATTTACCACTTTTTACGAGTATATAGAACTGAAGTCATGAACTGTTTTATTAGAAGTGTGTTTAACTTTAAACAGAGATAAATACTTTAACTCTGGACATACTTATTACCCCAGCCAGATGCACATTGAAACATCAATGCGTGGTATTTATAGCTGATGAGTAAAATTTTAGTCTACGTTCATTCAGAATGAATAAATTTTTCTTTACCTACTTTAGTCTGAAGGTTACAGAAAATCTCAACTTTTAATCAAATTATAGGTAGGCAATTTATTTAATAGGCACATTATAAATGATCAGCGTATTTTTTTAAACTTAGCAATTTATTCATCATGAGATTAGGTAGATTATTTGCCAATCTCTCGTTTTAATACTTTTTCATACAATACAACCGGCCCAAGAGCGGGATTCATTATTCTATGATTTTTACCTACCATAAAAAAACCTCTACGGGATGAGGTACCCAGCCGAGGTATCCTTTATTTCACAAACCGATCTGACAGACATTATCAGGCCTTAGCAATGGACTGTCGAACACGTGAATTATCAAAAGTCATAGTATTTTGTATTTTCTAATTTTCTGCACCATTTTCTTATTTTTTAGGATTTCAGACCTCAAAATAATAAAACGGAACCCTTCGGATCACTTTGTTGTCCATCTGTCTGTCTAACCCTTTATCTCGGAAACGCGTTAAATTAAAACCATATATTTAAAGTTACTATTTATTATTACTTAGTTTAAAGTTTGACATTACGTTGGTGATCAAAGCTTGTAGGTTAGTTAGGGTTAGAGATATTGAATACCGAAGGAATTTTTGGCTAAAATTAAAAGCCCACCCATCATAAGGTAATATCCGGATGTCACCTTTGTGTGGACCGCCCGGAGGACACGGTGACATACGGTAAAGGTGTGCCCCGCTTGGACAGAATACCACCGTGTCCACGTGAGGGCGAGTGGTGGCAACCACCTTCTCAGCCGGGCCCTGATCCGAGGAGGAATGGCAGGTAAGGAGACGGACTTCATCACGGTCCAGCCACGTCTCCAGAATCCCTTACCCTATTTCCAGCAAATATCTAGCTTGCAGACAACGATCGATGAGTAGCTCGACGTCCAGCCGTCTGGACCGTCAGGGCCAAGCCCTTATCGCTGACATTCCCTTCGCTGTCGGCGACGTGCTCCTCAAAGCGATGTGAGATTCCGTAGGGGCCTAGCAGGGCCTATGTTCGCTAAAACCGCGGGATTTTCTGAAAGGGTAACTCGTGGTACTAGAACTCACAAGGATTAAGGTGTAGTTTTATTTTTAGTCAGTAAAACTCAAATACGCCCGAAGAAGTCATTAACAAAAAAAACTGAACAGCACCTTTGTTACGTATGGTGGCAGTATTTATTACCCGTCCCCGGGTGAGATCATAATAAAACCTGTGACCTTAGCAAATTAATGACAACATTGCCCTTCACCCGTTATCCGCTTAATTGCGTTCTGACGTCGGAAAAGGATAATGTTTTTCCGGTAACCACACGGATCCATAGAAAATGATCTTACTATTATGCCAATATATTATGATCATATATTAGATATAACTAGCGACCTGCCCCAGCTTCGCACGAGTGCAATGTTTATACATTTATGCATGTATCGTACATGTAAACCTTCCTTTTGAATCACTCTATCTATTAAAAAAAAGCGCATCAAAATCTGTTGCTCAGGTTTTAAGATCTAAGCATACATAGGGACAGACAATGGGAAGCGACTTTGTTTTATGCTATGTAATGATAATCTGTTATTTTTTCCATAAAACGTCAGTCAGCCCAAAATATTATACACCGCATCGTCGATACTCTGCGCTTTGAAAATTTTAGTTCCTATTTTTGCCGCACGCACTGCATAACTACAAAAATGGCGTCACACTCGACAACAGCGTCCTAACAAAGTGATCTTACTATTTTTAATATATTATTAGTTACAGACGGCTATAATATATTTCTGTCTAAAATACCAGATCTATCACTTTACAAGTCTGATATTGGCGGTTAAGCATGACTTTATTTCAACTAGAAATTGATAGTGACCAATGAAAACTTAGCATTTTAAACACCCAAATTGGCCACTAATTTGAGGGTACTCAACGATTAAAAACTTTTCCAAACTAAATAATGAGCTTTAATTTTCGTAAACTCAAAATTTAATTAAATTTTAATGAGAGTTCTGTGGTTAACAGAAACTATTAAAAGTAGTACAGCGAAATAAGTAATTTTAATTTATTAAAGCAAAGTAATTACACATGTACACAAATGGTGTTAAAGTTTGAGAACTTAATTGTAGCGATTTAAAGTTTATAATTTAGAAAGGAAAATAAATAATATGCACTATTAGCCTTCGACTGTTTTTAATTTTTTTTTAATAACTTGTTAAAAGTTAAACAAAAAGATTATTTAATTCAACCAATGACATGCAGAGGTCTTTTTTAAATGGTGCCCACTTAGTTTATAAGGAACCTTCGGTGTGTGAGTCTGACAGCTGACTCGCACTTACCCAGCTTTTGTATGGGAAATCAAAAAATGACTTTTCTCGCTGCTGCAATGTACGACGAACGACCAACGCGCCGCGTCTCCGTAAACAAGCAAGGGGGGGATGTTTGTCCAGGACCACGATATGTCTTTCAAATATACCCGCAAAATCATAGAAGATAACATTTGCAAGAATTTGATGATTGATTTGATTGCTTACCTACCTTTATTGCAGTTTCATAACTTCATAATCGTAATTTTAAAATTTTATAGAATCATACTCTAGTTTATGGATCTGCTAAGTTAAAATTAATATTCGAGAAGTCATAAATATGACAGCTCCATATTCCAGTAAAAAAAAACCGCTATCTCAACGTAATAAAAAAAATATGGGCCAATCTCATTTACTTTTTCATTGATATTGAGTTGCTCATCAGAACCTATACAGAATGTTCCTATTGACCTAAAATTTCTAAATTAAATCGATGTTTAACCTAAAATAAGAAAATAGCTGCTCATAATTTTGGTTTCCTATTATCTAAAAAATAATTAATGGTTCATAAAAACAAATTATGTTAGTAACGACAATATTTGTAGCCTTTTTTGAGGTGGAAAATTGTAAAATATGTTTTCTTTCTCTGACTGAAGTGAAAGTGAGGATTCCATTACCTTTCTTTCCTTTAATTTTGGTTCTAAGGCCACGGTAAGTCTTTTGAATAATCTTACCTTCAGCAGCAGGAATATTTGTTAAATGATTTCTAGTGAGCATTTCGTTTCCATCTACCTAATTGATAATCTAACAACAAACTTCCCACAAACACACATACGACATAACAATATAATCTAACATTGCCAGTCCATTAACTAACCCGCTTGTATAACTCAGCAACATAATAATCTGTTTTGAGTGGCACGTGTAAAAACTATACAAATTGGCCTTCAATGCTGAATTGTATTTCTGCTGGAAAGCAAAAGAGAAGATATCTATTTTATTAAACTAATGTAATAATGTCGTTATCTCCGTAACGACTAAGATTTAACACAATTATAAGGATTCTCGTCAGTTTAGAGCACTGAACCCTTACGATGAAAACCTATATTGAACTCAGTACTGATTGCTTTTATAAACTAAATGTTCCAATGGTTATTGGGGCTCTAAGTTAAGCTTGAATTCAATAATTTCCTTCAAAATTTTGTTGGTTCTAACTTTTTATTCCTACCCAGTAGACTTTTTATTAGGCGCATAAAATTATATTATTTTATAGATTTGTTTGCTGAAAGTTATTAAATAGCTGTTGTATAGTTATTAACATTTAGGATTCAGTGTTATAAACCACATTTGTTCTCAATTAATCCTTTTTTTCTTTTCATTCTTTGTCTTTCTTTTTTTTTCATTGATTATTTTTTTTCTTTACTTATTTGTTTCTTTGTGTGCGAAAGCTTCGTTCGCTTGGGCTTCAGTAATTTAAGAGTGAAAAGTCCTGGCTTCGATTCCCAGGACAGGCAAAGTTTTATTAAGTTTTCCATATGGAATTTCTGTCACATATTTACACACAATACATGTGTAACACCAGATTTAACTTACGTTTGTGGCGGTACGTGGCTGAATTATAAGCATAAATATTTAGCTAAAGCCGAGATTTATGAAAGAGCTTTCAAATGAGAGTGATTTAATAATACAGACCTAAGTGTGTGTGAGCACTTGACGCTAATTACCCTAATGAGCACTAACGCTCCGAGATAAATAGACTCATAAAGGGGCAAGTAGAGAGGAAAGAGTAGAGTATGAAAGATTTTTATGTAGTTATTTGTGTGCTCTCAAAACGTTGACGGAAAACATCGTCATGAAACATGTACCTCCTAGAAAATAAAATGCAAAGACATGTGACATCCACCACCCTGTAGGTACAAGGTCCACGTGATGGATTACAGTTCATTCCGTCTCTTAGAGAGGAGTCGCAAGAGTGGCAATATTATAAGGCTGATTATGTTATTAATTATTATTACTGACCAGTACCTAATCGATGGTCAGCGATGGTCAGAACACTTTAAGATGTCCCCAGGCATTTATAAAGGGTCAGAATTCACTTTACGATTACTGTCTGTATTACTAGACAATATTAAAACGTAAAATTAATAGTAAAACGAAAAAAATATTTTTTTGCGATTACTGATTTATTGCCCGAGGATATCCATGGAATTTCCCTGCCGGAGTCTGTGTTTCCTGCTAACTACAACCCAGGGATCCTTAAGTCAAGAGTGATTGGATTAGTTATCGACAAGCGCACTCCATCGTCGGCCACATCATTGCTTACCATCAGGAGAGATGCATCAAATACTATTATTATCTAGCCCATACTGTCGCTACTGTATTGACCAAGAAGGAGATGGCGGGACGACTTGGATGCCTTCCTTAGGAATTAGCAAGAAGTAGCTCAAGACCAAGAACACTGGAAGGAATGGAGGGAGGCCTTTTCCCAGCAGTGGGACAGTATGGGCTAGATCAAATATTATAATAGTAAGAAATATGCTATTATGCTGCTATTTATAATAAAAACAAAACGAAATTACTGAGGCATATCAGCAACTTTCAAAAAATAAAAAGCGCGGTAAAATTCAGTACAACCACTGCACTACAACAAGTGAAAAAAAAAACAAAGCATGTCAATCACTACAAGCTTTATTTTTCCGAATCAAAACACAGCGTCAAAACTGTACGGGACTAAATTAAAAAAACAATTGCGTTCATTTATCTTTTTAATAACAAAATGTTCGCTGAAAAGTTTTTGGGCCGTGATTTACATGTCATTCACATAAAAAAAATCTAAAACGTAAGTTGAAAAACGGAATGGAATTGATTTTCAGCGCGCCGATCCTAACATGTTTGCTCGTCGGCCTAAAAAGATTGGGTTTGCAATCATGTTTGTCTTTTACCCATCGAGTGCAGATCGCTTTTTTTTCAGATGGAAAATCATCCAATGGGTTCTTCCACAGACAGACTTTTACTGACTAAAACCCACACAAATTCCTTGTTTGCCTTCGTTCCAGGCCTCTAGGGTTATATTTCCCATAGCCTTCATTTTAAATATCTTTATTCCCATTAAGACATAATTATTGTCACTTACATGAGAACATCAAAAAACAAATAATAAAAAGTAATATTGTCCCAGTGTGGGTACATGAAAAATACATTTTAGTTGTCGACAGGTTAGAAGAAGCGAATTCACTGCATTCCTGAGATAAGGCGGTTAACCTTGACCTTAGCAGGCTTCGACTGGGCAGGACTTCTACATTTTTATAACATCTCGCTATACACTGTTAAATTTGGTCGTTTTAATCCCAAAGAGATTCGAACCGGTACATGAAATACTATCGTATCGATTTGTGTAGGTATATAAAATAAAAAAATAAAGCAGGTACTTTTTTCTAAATCTCTTATACGGATTCACAAAATTCATTTTTTTAAGTAAACTAGTCGGTGACCTCGTAAATAGTAGTCGGTCATTGCGTACTAGCTACCTATGGGTCATTGAACTGATCCAGCTGAAGTTTACTTAAAGAAATCAATTTCGAACGTGCGTAAATTAATTCGAGTTTTAAAAAAAAGTACTTTAATTTTTTATTCTAACTTTACCAATCGATAGTCTTTCATGCACGAAATTGGTCCTGCAAGGGATTAAAACGATCAAAATTTAACGGTGTATAAATTAAAATATATCCCGATCTGCGTAACGTCATTTGTCTATATATATAAAAAGAGAAACTGACTGACTGACCTATCAACAAACAGCCGAAACTACTGGGATTAGGAGAGCGAAATTTTACACAGAGCTTCCTATTATGACGTAGACGAACACTAAGAAAGTATTTTTGAAAATTCACCCCCTAAAGGGATGAAACGCATGCCCAAAGCTTGTGCGAAACCCTATTTTCACGCGGGCGAAGTCGCTGGCAGAAAGCTAGTTTCTTAGAAAAGGGATAAAGAAGTCTTGAGTACAAAAACTCTATTGGTAAAATTTTGCCACTAAACAAAATAGTTCTGTTTACGACACACGAAACTATTTATACCCTGTATGCTGTCGATACCACGTGAGGAAAATTAATGTGAATCCTATCGTCTGAACAAACATATGGTAAAAAGATCAAAGTTGTATCACATACTAATCGGTGATGTATGAATGGAATGTTTACGAAGCGTACCTGCGCGAACAAATATGTATGTACTGCAGATAACCTCTTTCAACGCCACCTCGTTAGAAAGGTCAGAACTAATGACGTAATAAATATAAATAAAAGAAACACTAATATAACAGGACATGTGACACGTAACAGAGGACATGGCGATGCTCTGCCCAAGCGGGGCACACCTCTACCATGTGCTCCACCGTGTCCTCCAGGCGGTCCACACGCTAGAGACACTCAGGCCTCACTTCCAGTACCTCCCGAACTTATCATATCCGATGAGAACCTGCGTCTTGCGGAAGGTGGGGCCGTCGTGAGATCTTTCCACCCACGCCTCTAAGAAGGCATTAACCATGCATATAGAAGTTAGTATTAAGGTGGTCCTTCCCTACTCGGCTATCGTCAACGTCATGCATGGTTTAAAAGCTTATTGCTTCATTTAACGCAATCCAAAGTGATGTGTGATACAAAAGTAATGCGAAAAAAGAGAAACAACATCTGAAAACTCTGTTAGCTTTCTGTAATTCTACGATTTACACGAATATTTCACAAATCTAGTTCCAGGAAATACGTGTTTTTAATAAACCCTTAAGGATTTTTGGAAAACAATGACATTATTTAGAATCTCGATTAAATGCGCAACGCTTTTATAGGAGATTTTTTTTATATATTTTAATATAGGAGTACATTATGGAGAGTCAAAGTTCACGTAAAATAGCAGATTTTCAGAGGTCTTTACTGGATTACACGTACACAAATATGTTTTGATTTCTATGGAAGCCTAGATAATATTCATAAGATAACTGTGTATCCAAAATATCGGCAGAAAGATGTGTAGGTAATAACATCATATAATCACGTATGAGCGGTTAAATTAAAATGTACCTCGGGTTGGCCGCTCTTAAATATTCATAGAATTAATTTAAATGTTCCTGAAATACTTTATACACATGTATTTAAGGTTCTTCTCCCCCCCACGATTCTACACGTGCCGATCACGAATGGGATCACACGTGTCTTAAGAATAAGGAAAAGATTTACTTATAATGATGAAAAGATACTAATTAGCAGAAATCTGATTCTGTCAATCACTAAGCGAAAATTCGTTCTTTTACTACTTGTGTGTGTTGTGATAGTTCAGCCTTTTGTCGTTATTTTTTTCATTTACCTATAATGTATGCCATCTGGAGACAATGGACAAATACCTATGTCGATTACAGGCAGACTAGGCCTAGTAAATTGTAATGCTGTCATCTTAATATAGCGAAATTGACCAGAAAATAAGCTCATAGGTCGATGTCCTATGAATTAGTGCCATCTTAGGTTAAAGATACCTACACGATATCGCCGTGATGCGATGACGCCTCGTCATAGAAATTGTTCTAAAATCGTGGAAAGTCATAAACTAACTTGTCTCGCTCTTGGTGAAGCTTAGAGATTTTCACTAAATTGAAACCTACCGTATTTTTCCAGTTGCATTCTTTCGACCCATCCCGCAACCTTAACAGACATCGGACTTAGCGAGTCCCATAAATTTTACTGACAGCTTTTGAGGCATTATTTTTTGGAGAGCAATTTTATAATAACTTCCATGACAAACTGTCGACCCATCGGTGTCGCATTTTGCGAGAGCCTTTATTTGAGCTACGTAAGTAGACGTCAAAAAAATGAATGAAATATATCAAGAGTATGGACATCCGGTCCCCTATCTGTTAATATATTGTACTTAATCTATATAGCGACTAATTTGGCTGTCAATCATCGTGATTAGCGCGGTATTTACGATCCTTTGTTTCGACTATTTAGGAAGATTATAGGGACATTTCTGACGTGCTAGGATAATACTGATTAAAGTATTATCGGGTCAATGGCTAGCACGATTTTTTTGTGTTTCGGTATATATTTTTTCCACAATTATCACCCAACAATAAGAACTGACAAGAAAGCTGGATTTTTCTTTGGCTAACGAATCAGCATAGCTATTCAACGCGCCATTTTAGCCACCGTTTTGGGCACTTCTCGGATTGGTATTTAACAATGCAGATGAATTTTTTTGGTGCCCTCTTTTTATTCGCGATTTTACGACTTCCATTATTATTGTTTTCTGTTTACGTATGAGAGTTAAAATTATAATTAAGTAAAGAAAAACCAATAATTTGCTAATCTATACAGTAGAGTAGTAGTGGAGTAGTTCTTTTATAAACAAAAAGTTACTTTTAAGCATTATTTTTATAAGGAAGTTGTGTTTACTGTTTTGAGCCGCTATAATAGTGGCGTGTCAAAACATTGAGGAGTGCCTTGAGAGGCGTAACGGCGTCCTCACTTTCCGCACAATAAATACCGGCAAAAAAACGCCCGAGTGTTGCCATTATGCAGACTGCTCGAAAGACACTGTGAAGTACCTACCTGGGCTGCTGTGTCCTCGTGGTGGCGATCGGCAGCAGTGACCTGTCACGGTGGGCCTTTGTTCAGCCCATGGTCCAGAGTAAGAGGGAACAGCAGGAGGTCGCTTCCTTTTGCTAAGCAGTAATGCTAGCGTAGGAGATGGCCGCATGCATAAGAGAACTGGTATCGATGATGACGAGCAATAGAGAAGAGCAAGTTCGACCCCAACCCAAGCCCCAAGTACCCAAGCCCAAGTTGACGACGCGTAATCTACTATGAACAACTCTTTCATGCCAGCAAAACGGTAGTTGTTCAGTAGGGCCACTCAGTAGGGTTGAATTCCGAAAAGGAAAAAAAGCAAAGGGCAAAGAACATAGGTATGTTCTTAGTTAGAAAAAATCTAATACGCCTTCTCGCTTTAAATGTAAGCTGCATTTATAATGTTTGCTATCTTGCAGGTACATACAAAAGCACAGAGCAGAGACAGCTGAGCAGTAGAAAACGCTATTCTAGCGTTCTAGGTATCTTACTGTGGTCCCCTGAATAAAACATTAGATAGGTATATTCAGGATATCGACCACAGTGAAGCGAAATGAAAAGCACACTGTGCCGGCTAGTACAACTATCCCTGCAGTCCTATTATTAAGAGTAAGGCGCAATTTATACAAGTTCAGAGTCGAAGCGTATTGAAGCGCCTGTCCAAAACTGAACATACTCGTAACAAATTAAACCCTTACTCGACAGCGTAACGTGCTCATTACTTCTGAGATGTTGAGCGCGTTTTTTTTTAATTTTTAATCAATTTATTTTTTTAATTGCAATAAACTAGTGCTTGACTGCGATCCCACCTGATGGTAAGCAGTGATGCAATCGTTAATGGTAAGGTTCACTAGTTTATTAAAAGCCACTCTAGCCTTTAAGACCTAAATTATAATCGGACGGAAAGACTGCAGCCAGCAAACTGTTCTAGTCCTTCGATGAACGCGGTATAAACGACGAGGCAAAACGCTTATCGTCCGGGCCGCAGATGTCTCAACAACGTAAGGGATGATATTTGCCGTACTGTCCGGATGTCCGATGGTAAAATTGATGGTAAAATTGTTATGTTCAGTTATGGACAGACGCTTCGATGCGTTTCGACTCTGCGCTAGTATAAATTGACACAGCAAGTAATAATTTACACAATTTTCAGCTGAAAAAAAATCTTTATTCGAGTTTTCGTATGATATAAAAACTGATTTTCCAAAAAAAACAACAATTTCGAGCATAATGTATATGCTGCGATAGTTAAAAACAATAAATTACACAGCGCCGAAATTCTGCAAAAGCTCGCTGTGATGCGGACATAATAAATGAATTCACAGAATATGTTCTATACATATTCTGTGAATTCATTAAAAGGTAACGAAATGAGTTCACAAAATGTTGTTTATACCTATCCACTAAAATAAAAAAGGTATAAAGGAAAATACTTCACAAAACGTCGAGAATTCATATTAAAATTGTATGAAATGATAATTTGATTAACTTTTCTCGAAGTTTTTCGAGCGGCCGTGGTCGAAACAAATCCGTATCAAAAAGTCTACACTAACAACTTTTTTATTAAAATACTTTTATGTATCTGCAAGATTTATTTAATGTTGGTATGTAAAAAATTGTTTTTCTAAACGCCGAAAAGAATCCTATGTCCAACAGTGGACATCTTTCGGTTGAAATAATGATGATGAAGAATAAAAAATAACAAAAATAGAAAATAAAAAACATTTTCTCTGAATGATTGATTAAAAATCAGGAAAAACTAAATTTTAGTATCATTTTATTTATGTGTCATCAGATAGGTGCGGTAATCAGCCTAATAGAAAGTATATACATAGTAGATAGCTTTAGCTTTGTATACCTACACGTAGGTACTACTAAAATGTAAATCATTCAAAAAACAAAGTCAAATTCCAACGCAAATGTTACATTTAAAAATCTGCCAAGAGCGTGTCGGGCCACGCTCAGTGTAGGGTTCCGCAGTCTCCCCTCCGTCACAAATTTCTCACAATGTAACAGAACCCAGTAGCCCATGTCAAAATTAGTAACCCAATTTCCCGAGAGTACCCAGTGCTAATTTTACTTTGCATGAACCGTTTTCAATATTTTTATATTTTTGTTTGGAAGAAGATTTGCTCAGGATAATGAAATATGTAAAAAAGTTAAAAAAAATGCTTTCATGTACGGTTAAATTACAAAATTAGTTCAGAAAACTTTTTTTTTAATTTTTCAAAAACTTTTCATCCTATTAAGTTCAAAATAACGTTCCTAGAAAGTTTATTTAAAGTTCTACTTTTGAGATTTTTTACATATTTTTTACTAAAAAAATGAGGCCATTTTTTACTTTTGGAGTGATTATTTCCGAAAATATTTACAATTTAATATTTTTTTTTATATTTTTATTATTATTTTTTTTTTTTTTACATTACCAAAAAATTATTTAACCCCTAATCATTTTTAAATACCTATCCAACAATATATCACACGTTATGGTAAAAATGAAAAAAAAATCACTACCCCCTTTACGTGTAGGGGAGGTATCCTAATAAAACATTTTTACCACTTTTTGTATGTACACTTTGTCGGCGTTGTTGATATACATATTGATACCCAATTTCAGCTCTCTAGTGCTAACGGACGCTGAGATTATCCGCGGACGGACAGACAGACAGACATGGCGAAACTATAAGGGTTCCTTGTTGACTACGGAACCCTAAAAACTTTAAGTTTCTCCAAGTAATCACACTATTGTGTAGTACAACGAAGCTAGAACATTTAAATTAAAATTTTTCGCCTTTGTACACAAGTTAAGCATATTATGTGTTGGTAGATTTGTTCATCTCAGGACCCAAGGGTCCTAGACCTTTGGAAGGCGTACTAAGGGCCAAAGCCAACTCACAGAGGCCCTTTAGACTCTTTTCATGGAAAATGGCAGCAAACGCGCAGTACGCGCTACGTTTGTACACTAGGGACGGAAACTATTAGGTACATCACATGGAAAACAAAAGCTATGGATTTTAGAGGCTTATGTAAACAGGAGAAAACTAGGCTTCTATTGTCATAATATCGTCATTCCAACAAAATACCATTGTCGTTTTTCAAGCTCGTAATCTGTTAATTCATAATGGCCGATCATTGGTCGGTCAGTGGTTATTATATGGGATTACCATTCTATGCAAAGACAATTAAGAGTTAAAGTTGAAGTTTGATTTCTTTCAAGGGAATGTCAGTGGTTGATCATTGGAAGTCATAATGACACCATTACATTAGTAGATTATCAAAGTTGTCAAAATCAACCAGTATCAAATCGACGATAGACTATTCTGACACTATTATTATTAGCAGACTTAAAGTCCTGGTTGCCTCAACAATATTATTAATATAACTAGGTACTTGGATAAAAAACTCAGGAGAGGACTTACTGTGTTGAAAAACGTCTTATGACACACGTGAGTAAAGAAAGGTTGCCGTTCTCGGCTCTTTTAAGGTCCTCGCCACGGCTCGGGTCTCAATACCACCGTCATTGAATGATTTTCACCTAGCATAAAAAAAAAACCTCGACGGCAACCTATTACATTACACATTTGTATCATAATGTTATTATGATACAAATGTAATAATAAAACAAATGTAATAACATACTATTAAACCATATATTTTTTACGAGTTCACAAGATTTAAAATTTGCAGTTTATCTTCAGACTCGCCAAGATTCGACGGCCGTAATGTATACAGGTACACCAATAAATGGGCCCCCAAAAACGGTCGCTAGTATAAAATGACGCGGCAACAAGAGGAAAACATATCCTGAAGTACTTGAATAGTAGAAATTTATTAGGCAGGTATTATTAATAGGGTTGTACCTATCCTGCTTTCATAACAAATGTCGATAAACGGAAATACCTTCATGTTATGCTCGATATACCAAAAAATCAATGTTTGTTTAGGGGTTCGCTCCCCAGTGTGTGTTTATGCGATTTTGTTTGCTAAATTTAATTGATTTTGGCTGTAATATGCTCGCATAGTGACATTCTCTTTTTTTCCTGGCGAATCCATTAAGGGCTTTGAGCACGTATGGAAAGCGCGCGCCGTGGAGATAGAATCAAAAATGGCGGCTTTGCTCTTTTAATGCCCTTTTTGCCGCTATCACATGAATTTACTATTTTTTATTTGAATTAGCCTACCTGTTTTTGTTTGTGGGAAAATCATCCAATGACATCTCTGCGCCCTTGAGCGAGGCGGGAGGTAATGTCAGACTTTTTTTAGTGAGTTTTTAAACTCAGTCCTGATCCTTCATTGCCTATCATACCGGGGTCGAACTTTCCTTACGGAAAACGATTCTGGCCCCAATAGGCTTCGACCCTGCTGGGTACGGTTTGCTGACAACTCCTTGAGAAGCTTGGAACTATACCTACGCGCCATCGACTGACGGCATATAGCAGCTATACGGCCGTATAGCGACCTATTGCTCGCCGTCAGCTAGCCTGCGCTCACGGTGCAGCGGTGGTCGGAAATCGGGTTCAAAATCCTAGAGGAAAAGTGTATATTACCTGAAAAATTAATCATTAAATTAAATGAAATGATCTTACTATCCCTTATCACCATTAATTAGATTTTTATTTAGAAATATATATTATTAAAAAATGCTTGATAATCATAAATAGCTTCTAAAACATTTAGAGCTTACATAATTCGTTTATTCTCCTTTTCACTCTCATTTACTACCCGCATAAATGCTTAATACTGACGAAATATAATAATCCAGCTCTATCAGGTACGTAACGACCTCTTGTGAATCCTATCTATGTGTACTCATACTTTATCCAGTATTCTGTTATGTTGGTTTGTCACAAGTATAACAAATAAAATAAAAACAATTACCTACAAGATATTTTCGCTTTTGTTTGAATGGGTCGTTGATAATAATGTTATGTCTAAAGGAAAAAATATCCTAACGCTTTTATGTCTACAGCATATTACAAATCCGAAAATAGTTCAGTAACCGTAATAGCATCGAATCCAGACAGTTTTATGTTCAGACTTTTTTTAATAAAATCTTTTTGCACTGTTTCGGATATTCTTACTTTAAAGGACAGACCTTCTTTGTCTAGAACTGGTTCATTCATGTATCTTTATTCTTTACATAGTATAAAACAAGGTTACCACTGTCCCTATGTATGCTTAGATCTTTAAAATAACGCAACGAATTTTTAGCGGTTTTTTTTTAAATAGCTACAGTGATTCAAGAGGAAGGTTTATGTGTATAATACATGTATAATATATTCAATATCAATTATACCCGTGCGAGGCTGGGGCGGGTCGCTAGTTTCGATATAAAACCAAATTTGGATCAATATAAGTATCGAAACTGTCAGTTTTTAAACAGTTCTCGTGCTAATCATCATTCTTATAAATGATTTTTGTTTTGCAAATAGGCAGGTAAAAAAAAAACACAGTTACATGTCAATTTTCGTTCGTTTAAACCAGATGAGATCGATGTTTCTTAACTGACTACCCTGAGAAGAAACACAAAAGCAAACTTAGGGGTCAAAGTCTCTTTTAAAAGTCCATAAAGCAAATAGGTATGTTATGGTCAAATCATATGAGAACAGAGCAGATTTGTGTCTGAGATGCTAATTAGAGGAAAGAACCTCACAGATTTGAGTGGATCTGTCCAGTCAGTGCAAACATTTGTCAGTATTCGTATAGCTCAATGTAGGATTACTAAGGAGCTCAACGCGCAAATTTTCTTAGGCCGCAAAAATACTCAAATTGTAAGACATAAACGCAAAAATAAAAAATAATCCACATAGTCCTCATTATCACAGTTAAAAACGAAAAAAATATAAAATAAAGTGTAGAAAATACAATATTTAACAAAGTAAATATTTTGTTGGAAAAAATTAATTTAAAAAATAAATAAAGTAAAATTGCAAAATAAAAATATATTCGGGCCTAATAGCTTTCGATATTCACGTACTGTTTGCATATTACCTACCTACCCTCTTTCATATTTTGTGTACACTTTCACGGTTTGGCGGTAGAACTTGGTTTGGTTTACTTTGAAGCAACCGCATCAGACATCAATCAATGTAATTATTTCGGCTCTTTTATTTGGCAAGATAATATCACATGACAGTAACCTATTCGTAAAAATGGATGCCAGTTTGATACTAAAACTATGAACTTACATTTTCGCTCGTAGCTACTATGGGGACTGGCGTAGTAGCTACGAGCAAAAATGGGAAAAACTGGGGAAAAGCGTAACGAGTTAATTTATAGGATTTATTCCTGTCAATATTTCATATAAAACTAGCTACTCCCCGTGACTTACGAGTAGAAGGTCGCGGTTTCAAACCCAGCCAAGCGCATTTCTTTGAGTCATTTATTTCATCAGCACTACTCTTAAAACGGTGAAGAAAAAGATCGTGAGAAAACCGGCAAGTTCTAGGACCCAAAATTCAAAGATAGGTCACATTCACCAACCCGGGTCCGCCTGTTGAATTACAGCCCATTTCCTCTCCTAGAAAGGAGGCCTGAATAGGAAAATTATAAGGCTATGTTATGCTATACTATGCTAGCTTCTCCCAGTAGCATCACCTGCATGGAAGTAGCAAATTGAATTACCTATGTTACTCACACAAATATATAATATATCGCAAAACTATTATATGTTACGTGGCCTACGTAGGTTACGTGGCCTACGTAGGTTACGTGGCTGGATCGCCGTCCTAATTTCATCTAACAATAGTCCGGTCAATTTAGACATTCGAAGTTACATAAATTCCCACCTAGCTGAAAATCGGTAAGATTGTTTAAAATATCATTAAAAACAAAATTTGAAAGTTCCCCATCTTTCCCCTGTAAGGAAAAAAATTTATTCAAGGTCAAAGGTCAAAAAAAAGAGTTTTTCGCGATTTTCAGCAAAACGGTAAGTTTTATCATAAAAATACGTCAGACAAAAATTGTAGATCATAAAATTATCTACAAAAAATGTATTAATACTTTTTTTCTACGAGCCACCGTTTTTGAGATATAACGATTCTAAAAGTTGCAAAAGTTGTAATCGTCTTAATATGCACACGTTTCCTCGCCACCTATGAGGTAGTGTACTCAGCGCGTTTTTTTTTAACGTGGTTTCCCCAGTAGGCCTATGTGTTATAAAACTCAAAACAGCACGATATAGGTTAGAATAAACACGTGTTTTCACTAGCAACTGGCATCCAAGACTAACAGTGTTTCATTTATTATAGTAGGTATAAGACCCTAGCCACGCACACAATTGACCAGGGGACAGATGTTTTCTCAAGGTTACAATGGTGTATACATTAAGGGACTGGGTTTCATTTTACCTGATATTTGTATAGTTATAGCTTATGTATATTTTATATTAGTAGTTTAAGTTACAATGACCGATATAAAAATATTTTAATATATATTACAACTATAGAGATGTTTATATACGTGGCGTATTCATGCATATTATGACGATTACAACTTTTGCAACTTTTAGAATCGTTATATCTCAAAAACGGTGGCTCGTAGAAAAAAAGTATTAATACATTTTTTGTAGATAATTTTATGATCTACAATTTTTGTCTGACGTATTTTTATGATAAAACTTACCGTTTTGCTGAAAATCGCGAAAAACTCTTTTTTTTGACCTTTGACCTTGAATAAATTTTTTTCCTTACAGGGGAAAGATGGGGAACTTTCAAATTTTGTTTTTAATGATATTTTAAACAATCTTACCGATTTTCAGCTAGGTGGGAATTTATGTAACTTTACACTTATTTTTTGGTCTAATTTGACCGGACTAACAAGCTTTTTATTCGTAACCTCGAATTATATTTACTCTTTATAATTATCGTGTGCCAGTTCTATAGCCTGTAAAGAGGTAATGATGGAAGACTTTTTATAGTAGGTAAGTACCTACTTGATTTTATTAGTTTCTTGTTAGTAACAAACTCAGCTTAGGTCCGAAATATGTCGAAAAAGTTATTATGAAACTACTATCAAGATGATTTGATGGATATTGAACACGGCGTATAAAATTCTACCTATTCTGTGAAACGTCCGAGGTACCACAGGGAAATTTGTGTGCAAATGGACGTATCCCGGGTCTCTACCGATTGATTGTGTAAATAGAAGCTTTTAAAGAGAGTAGACGGTGAGTGCCTGCCGCTAACATTGCCACGAACGAACGAATAATAACTTTATTTCGAATTTTCTGCCAAATGTTACAAAGATACCGTAATTTCCGAAGTTTTCACAATAAGTTACCAAGCCAACTTTGTGTTTATGTAGACCTCAAAAACAAACTGCCTCATTTCTAGACTTTGATACTTACATTGAAATTCTCAAAACAATAATCATAGCAATTTAATTTGTTTCACAACTAAGATAAGTTTCACGGTTACACCAAAATTTCAAGAGAAAACAACAGATTATAATTCATACGACGTCGTTGATGTTAGTGAACTCGGATAAAGGGATTATTCAAATTTGCCGTGAAAACAGAAAGGCTTCACTTGCTGAAGTCATTATTTCGAACAATGGCTGAATAGAAACGCGGCCAGAGATATCCGGCGGGAACAAATGCCACTATCGGCAGTTCATAACGTAGTGTATTGCGGATATACGGATGAACGGACAAATACATTTATTTTTAATACGTATGTAGAGCATCTCAGTCGCGAATGAATGCGTCGTAGGGCTCTTTGGACCCAACTTCGACTTATAAAAGTATTTTTTATTGTATTTTGAGACTACAAAACAAGGTATTACTCGTAAAGTACAGTTATTATTGAAAAGAAACCGTATTTACCTACTTTATTTGTGTTCTCAAAATACAAAAAAAAAAAACCGAAACCAAATACTACCAGATGGATCGTCTTGGTGGAAAAAGGCTAACATAACATAACATAGGCTTATTCTCATTTACTTCATCATCATCATCATTTCAGCTGAAATACGTCATCATTTACTTCTGATTTATACTGTCAATGAATATCCTCATTATTATGCCTATATTTCCAACCAAATCAAATTACTTGATTTATGCATACATATATAATTTAGGCAAGAGATTGTTCGACATCATAGAAATATAAAAAAGTCCTAAAACGACCCAGGGCTGCGTTCAAATTTGAGGTTGTAGTTAGCTTTAATGACGTCACCGGGTAGATACACTCGCATTTTTGAACGCAAACGTCAATTTCTATTGTCAATGGCTTACTCCAACCTACCCTGCTCGAAGTTAAGAGTGTTACTTGGTTTAATTACTCTAAGTTATAAAACATTGACTCTGGGTTGCAACTCTACACTACTCTGGTTATTTTTAAACCCAGCCCAGGGTGTATTGTGAAAAAGTCACCAGGGGCCCTGGAACGAAGGCACAAAAAGAAGAGGAGTGGGTTTTTAGTCAGTAAAAGTCTGACACTATATCCCGCTGCACCAAAGGACGCGGAGATAGCAAGGGATATTTTTTACCTGCCTAAAAAAAATCCTAAAACGTCAAGGCCAACTTTTTTCGTTTTGGTCTCCATTACCTCTTGCTCCATGTACAGTAAAAGAAAATATTTGATAATCCCTTCCGTCCCAAAAAAAGGCTTTATACAGAGAAAGTTATTACCTTCATTAATCACCACGCTCAAGGCGGGTTGACGATTTCAGACTTGACCGTGACCGATGTCTGTGACACATATGATAAACTGGGATAGGTACCTGAGTTAGTTTGGAATATTACTAGTATATCTGGTAAGGCGGTTAAGGTTTTTTTTATGGTAGGTAAAATCATCGAATGACGAATCCCACTATTGGGCGGAGCGGGAAACAGTGTCAGACTCTTACTGACTAAAGAACCTACCCCGTGCCTTCCTGCCTTATTCCCAGAGCCCCGGTGTAACGCTTTCACACCAACCCTCAGCTCCGGGAGGCTTCGACCCTGTAGGGCACCTAAAGTGGATATGAATTTAAAAAACAGTCCATTATAAAAGTATTTTCAATAATATTTCTCAAAAAGCCGCTATTA
Organism: Mythimna loreyi; assembly: GCA_029852875.1. NCBI lineage: Eukaryota > Metazoa > Arthropoda > Insecta > Lepidoptera > Noctuidae > Mythimna > Mythimna loreyi. Next base: position 11,790,428 of record CM056786.1, read on the forward strand.
TCCCTGATGCTTTTTGGGATGTAATTTACTATTTTTCGCCCTAGTGCGGAAAAGTATTTTATTACATTAAAGGCCGAAACACGTGAGCCCATTCCGGCGCCGCGCCGCTAATCAACAGAGCCACCCGTACGTAGCGGATGGGCGGCATTGCCGATTTTAGCAACACCGCAACGCGTTTATGTATTTCGGCCCTTATGGTATCAGGTTGGGTGTGGCGCAACAAGCACTAGTCACCCGTCAACCTCAGCTTATTTATGCCTTTGTGATACACGGTGCAATTGGTCACTGCAGCAGTCGGCTCCATAACACGCTCTACCACGGCTCGGGCGAATTCCGCCTCGGGCAAATCCCGCCTGGGGCGAATCCTGCGTCGGGCAAATCCCGCCTCGGGCGAATGCCGCCTCGGTCGCAATGATAAACTTTCTTAACTTGTATCAAAACGTACCTACTATTCCTAGTGTCACCATTGTGAATTTAGTATTATTGCAAAGATATATCTAACAGTCAGAGATATTTATTACTTCAACAATGCACCTTCTTCTACATACAATATGTAGGTATGAAGGTTTTAAAGAACTTGTCTATAGTTTTTAAAGGAAAACTAGGCACCATGCATGAAGTTAATACGGTTTGTGGCGTCACATGGTAAGTTAAAAAACGACCCTTTCCGAACTTGTGTGCAAAAGTTTTTAGGTTGATGATATACAGTATTATGTTAGCGAAACCCTTCGCGATCAGCATACCGTGTTCTAGTCTAAACAACTTTTTACTATAAACAAGTTTGCTCAAACTCATCTCGGTTTTTTCCCGATATTTTCGTATAACCGACTCGACGTTTATGACATTTCATTATAATCCTATCATCGACACACTCTGTCTATCTTTTTTAATATAAGCAATTATCTCGCAAGTTGCTTATAACATAAGCAATTGGCGAGATAATAGCTTATGTTGTTAATATTTTTCTAAGACGTAAAATATTGTAAAATGAATGTGACAAATTATCAAACGCGCGTTGTAGTTCGTTTTTTAATCCTAGACTACGATTTGACAACTTAAAATGTCAAACTCCAGAAAATTGGGAACATATTTCTAGAGTGTGACATTCTGAATTGTCAAATCTGAAGTGATTTATTTTAATTTTATTCTAATCTCCGAAATTGGTTAACCAACGTTTAAGATATTTTTGTGTATATGGTAGGTCTGAAAATAGATCGTTGGCTATTTTTATCCTCCTAGACTCACTACTTTCTTCTTTGATAATTTATATAGCAACACAAAATGCATACATTGGAAAATCCAATGTCCCTATGTTTGTGTTGCGTCCCAAAGACCAGCGCTGCGCTCAATGCTGTTCTTAGAGAATAGCACAGCAGGTTAAATAGTGGTCAAGCGCAAACCTATCAACAATAAAAAAGGTCTTAAGACAGCCAGATTTATATTTATGCAATAAACATTTACACTTTTATTTTCAAAGTATTTTTTCCTTTGCAAACTTTAAGATTTTCTGAATTGCGACACGCGCTGCTGTAAAATTTTAAGTCCGCCATTCAAGTCAAAGGCCTCTCGCCTCGTTTTTATTATATTAGAGCAAGAACTCGTTTGAAAGGTGAAGTTACTATTACATTACCGTTCAATGTTATTTTGGCCGTATGTAAGATACACGGATTTTATGTTCTTAAAGATTATTATGGAAGAGGAAAAAGCTTATACTTTCTACGAGAATGTTTACCTCACGACGAAGTTGGGAACGAAATGCTAGTTGGCGATATTGCTGAGTGGATAACTCGCAAACTTGTTAAATGTGTTCGTATTAGATACGAGTAGAACTAGGTATAGTACGTGGCGCATAAGTTGAACCATTTGCTATGGTCACACAAGTTGAATCATCATGGCTGTGGACCTCAAAAGTGCCATAAATGATAGGGTCGAAGCCAACTGGGGCCAAGGGTTTGTGTCTGAAAGGAAGGCTCTAGCCCTGATATAGGTGGCGATGTAGGAACAGGGTAGGTTTTTTAGTCAGTAAGTGTCTGACACTGTTTCCCGCTCCGCCTAAGGGCGGGATTCGTCATTGGATGATTTTTACCTACCATAAAAAAGTACCATAAATGATTTTCAGGTCTCAATCACAGTGTTTCAACTTATTTGTCAAGTACTATATGTCCTTGAGACAATTAATAACAGTTATTACTTATGATTTATAGACTATGCCTGGCCGCTATGCGTCATGTTAATGTAAGTAAGTCAACAACACCTACATAAATTTTTACGGTGTTACCTGTATGTCTTATTGTTTACAATATCTTGTTTTTCTTTTTGTATTCAATATTATTGTAGAAAATAGAGTATGATGATTTTCCTTAACAAAAGGTAATTCGAATTGGCACGATTTACTTTTTTCTTTTCGGCAGAAATGAAACCTAGGTTGTATAATAGAGAACAATACGAGAAATCAGTAGCAAAAAAAACTGTAACCGAACGAATATACATGTAGAAACATTACTATTACGTAATATTTTATGGTTTCTATTGATAAAATAGAATAAACTCTTGAGAGTCAAGTGAGCGCCGGCTTCCTCACGCCTATTGTCTTTCTATTCTGTCTCTAATTACGCTATTCAAAAGGTTAACTAAGTTAATATTTCTCGCAGTTTTCATGACTAAGGGCGCCTATAAACTAGACGCAACATGCCGCGGACGCGCGTCATTTATTTATATGAAAAAACAAAGCAGCGCGACAACAGCCCTGCTGCCGCGCTGCAGTCGCACGGCACGTTGTGACTAATTTAAAGGCACTCTAAAACTAATACAAAAATAAGTGATAAACGAATCGACAACAGACGCAATATATGGCAAACGTTTCTTTCCCATAAAGATCGTTATTGTGTTTAAATAGTACGAACAGTTCACCGTTACCATTTTATTTTTAGTTTCTTTATCATCAAAAGGCGTCCTAGCTGACTACGGGACATAGGCCGCCTCCTCTGGTGCCGCCATAACGACAAGCCATGTGCATCTTATTATTTGATTCCTTCAATCCGCATTTATTATTTTTAATGGCAAGTAGAGCCGAAGTCGACTATTCTGCCAATGTCCAAATTGGAAAAACAAGTATGTATATTATAACTCCACAAAAATATAAAGGCACAGTAACTAAAGACCAAAAATTCTTCGGTTGATACACTTGAACTTGATGGGTTAGTAATGTACAAGTCCTCCTTGTAGAAGGTCTTATTCACTATCAGGTTAAAATCATTCAGTAGATCGTCATTAGTTACAGCGCAAATATCTTACAAATACCAAAATGTTTATAGAAACACGTAGGTACAGAAAATGCAGCAGTTACAGTAAAAAATGTTTATTTTCTAAGATATCAAAATGCTATGATCGACGCTGATCTTGGCAACACTGTATCACTCAAACGCTCAGTTTGTTGGTTGTTAGCAGTAAACAGCCCACACGATCATTAAAATTCTGCTTTACGGACATCCCGTTCTGTATTAAAATATTCACCAGCTGACGGTAGAATTAAATACAAACGAAATCTCGATTAAATGTTGTCTGTACAGACAGAACACTCACCACGGTCTTCTGCAATAACGCTTCGTTGATTTAGCATTCTATTTCTGCACTATGAATGGATATTCGCTTTGGTAGCTTGCTTTTAGATAATGACTCAAAAACGAAAACATTTTAAAACCAAAAAGTCGTAAATTTGGAAGCAGAAAAGGCGATAAATAAAACCTACACCAGCAAATTGAAGCCTCAAATAATGTTGGAGAAATTGCAAATGTGAGCTCTAAAAAGATAGGTATTTGCACCGCGGCTTTCATCCTAGCCACTTCTGAAGTCACGTACGAAAATGGTTATCTAACTCGCCTTATTTTAAAAGTTTTGACTTTCGACATAAATCCAGTTCCAACGACGCTAAATATAGAAAAGTAATATCTGCGAATTTGTCTAGTTATCGTAAAAGATGAAATGCTGAGTGCAGGCTGCTGTATCGGGCTATTTTCGCTTAATAAGCTCTTTGTCTCTTTGTCCAGCTGTCTAGTATCCAATATCTGTCGCAATTTGCGTCCGTCAGTGGACACACAGTGACGTCAGCAATGAAAAAGGAAAAGTAAAATGGAGTGAACATCATGAAACCCGAGACTTTTGTGATACAAAGATTTCTCTGTGGGATATTAGTAAACGTGCCGTGACTACACGCATCTGGTTCCCGTATTCCACTTGACTTTTTCATTAGGTACTGCTCCTTTTTCTGATCTATCTCAACCTAATTTAATTTTCTTGTAGCCATTTCTTATTTCTTTCATCGGACAACCCGACGTATGGTGAGTGTCCACACTTACGGTGTTGAAACCTCTACGATTTGGACTAAGCGTTTCGCTTCGTCGTTTAGCTGTTGCGAAGGACTAGGACAATCTTATCTGCCTGCTGCGGTCTTCCCATCCGATTATAATTTAGGTGTCTTCAAGGCTAGAGCGAATAGGCTCTTAACCTATCGACTTTGGTCATTACAGATACAATTAAAGAAAGCCAGCGTCCACTTGGGGATCAAAAATTTAATAAATTATTAGTGCACTTCACCATCAACGAACGCATCACTGCTTATCATCAGGTGGGATCGCAATCAAACATTAGTTTAAAAAAACCTTAGTAGGTAACTTAATTATTAGCACAATTTAATAGTTATCTACACTAATATAATAAAGAGGTAAAGTTTGTTTTTTTGTTTTTATGTTTTTTTGTTTGTAGGAGGTAATCTCTGGAACTACTGGTCCGATTGGAAAAATTTTAGCAACAATAGAAAGCTGCTTTACTCCTGAGTTACATAGGCTATATTTTATGTACGCGGGCGAAGCCGCTGACAAAAGCTAGTTACTAATAAAAAAATATATTTGATTAAATGTTTCACAGTCTCAGTTTAGCTGGCTAATAAGCAGCTGCGTAAAAATAAGTTACGAGCCAAGAAGTTAAAAATACTTTAATAATGGACCAGCTCAGTTAGCGATCCTTCTAAAATATGAACAAACAATAGTTATGACGTCGTAACGTTAAAAACCTAATGTAAAAGTTGTTTTTGTGTAACAAAATAATGTCGCTGTCCTAAAATTTATAATAATATTAGGGTAGTGCTGTCATTCAAGGGCTTAATAATGATTTTATGGGATTTGAACAAAAGTTATTACGCTAAAAGGGACTTCTCCAAGCATTCAGGTTGGCAGGAAAATAGACCTGACTGGATTTGAACACTTATTCGAATTTCGAATAGGTTGGATTACGCCATGTTTGTTTAGAATGTGTCCATTGTTTACACTACAATTGATATAGGATGGTGTGGCTGACAGCTGTCAGAATCATACAATGTATCTAGCTATCCTTTTCTCTCATCATAAAGAACCATATTTTTGTCCTGCTGTCATGATATCCATGCTGTGTTGTATAGAAAAAACCTTAGTGTGTGGCAGATTTGATTTACAAATTTAAACAACTGGTTGACAGTACGCGTGACCCAAGGGCTGGCTTTTAACTTGGGCAGAGAATAAGCATTGCCATACAACGTGCAGCACTGCCAGCCTTTTGGGCACTTAACCAGTCGACAGCGATGCAGAAGAGTTTTTTGACGCATTAGTAGATTAGGTACTTTTAGTTTAAATTTTAAGGGTTTTAGTTTTTGGTTAGTTTATTAAACTTAATATTGGTTTAGGAAATTCTAATTGTTAATTTTTATAAAGTTTTATTTTGTGTACCTATGTAGTTTAAATTGTAATTTGACGTTGCTATTTTGAAACCGCATCAAAGTGTCTTATTTAACCTTATCTTAAAAAAACTGTTGTATTATAAATTTTCCTAAAGGCGACCTTAATGTAAACACAGCATTCATATAAAAATTGATTTTTCGACCTTTATAAGTACCTACTAGTAATAATTTTATCATATAAATTGACTTACCGTCATAACGCACAGCGGCGTGACGTAGAGAAGGCCGAAGTTCACCATGTCGAACAACTCCGAGTTGTACTTCCTCCGATGAGGAATGCAGATTGTCTCCATGTGGCCGTCGCCGAGGTCGTTGGTAATGGTCTCCACCCAGATGAACTTGGGCGCGCTGTAGGCTGCGCTCGTGATCCACACGCCAAGTATCACCAACTGTATATAACAAGTTTTCAATGAAAATTTTTTTTTTTCATAGCAAGCTTTTATAGCGGTGGTCTATACTTATATAATTAAAACTCGTCAAGAAGATTCACACGAGTCCAAACTCGACGTGGTTGTGCCGTTTAATTACAGAGTTCCTATGACTACCTCGCGATTCCATCATCTGATCAGCTCCATGTCATCATAATATTGCATTGTCATGCGATTTACACCTGCATGCAAAATTGCAGCCCAATCGGTTGAAGATATCTGCTTCAAAGTTGAGTTGCAAGATTTGAGCCGAACATACATAGTTACATTGTAACCTAATAAAAAGCTTGCAAAAAGAACTTGGATTAACGCAGCAGCAGACAGTAAAATTCTATTGGTAAAAACCTCCTTTAAAAAATTCTACACGTATGGGATTGACACGCTCTACCAAAATGTCACGTACGTCAATCCCTTACGTTGACTTTCCTCAATTGTTATCACAGACAACGTGCAAGGTGATATTTCATATTCGATTTTAAGCTTTATGCCTATTGCTATACTGCCTCTCTGACCGATGATCATTCCACTTGCAATTGAAACAAGAATGGCCAACGAAAACGAACTATGGAGACAATTTTTCACAAAGTTTAATAGCATATACAAAAACGATAAAAAAAATATAGGTATGTGTAAATGATTTATAAATAGGAGCTTTTTTGTTGTATCAAAAATGTAACAAAATGTATCATAACAGGTTGAGCTCTGTAATGCTCGGTTCACCTCATTATCTGCCTCGTTGGTCTAGTAGTCGCAAGTATTACTGCTGAACGTGGCGTCCTAGGTCTAATCCCAGGTCGAGTAAAAAGTACTATTGGTATTTTTTCGTATGAATTTTTAGCCTGTTGTGCTGAGTTACAAAGTTGGCTAGATGCTGATGTTTACCTCAGAAAGGAAGTTAAAGAGTTCGTTCTAAACCAGATCTTTCCCTGGATAAAGAGAGGAAAGAAACAATGTAGTCAACTCTTTGTTTTATGTACCTACTAGCTTTTTGGCTTCGCCCGCGTGGGTTTGGGGTTTCCGGGATAAAAAGTAGCCTATGTGCTATTCCGGAGTGTATCCTATGCCTGTGCCAAATTTCATTCAAATCCATTCAGTAGTTTTTACGTGAAAGAGTAACAAACATCCATACCTACATCCATACTTACAAACTTTCGCCTTTATAATAGTAGTAGGATATATAATTTGAGCATATATTATCGATTATTTACTGTTCGCTTGGCTAATCTTCATTGAAATTGGCCACCGAGACCGAAATTTGCTTTGAACGATTATTATTATATTACAGATGAATGCTCCGAGTGAGGAAGCATTGACACACGCAACAATAATACCTTCTTATTTTGATAATTCAACAATATGTATTGTGTTATATCTTGCTGTGAATCAGACGATATTTTTAGATAGGTACTTAAAGATTTTGTTGTATTGTTAAAATTAATGTGTTTCTAATTCGGAAAGTGGTTTTAAACACCCTTTACTCCTTTTTATTTAATTTGTTTTCGACTGTGCTATTTTTGAACCGGCTGTTAAACAATAATAACTTTGTCCTAGAAACGGGTAGCCTCATAATTTATCAAAACTTCTAATTGAATCTAAATTCAATTCAATATTTCGACACTACGCCTGACTAGGGCCTTTTAGTAATATTAAATAACTATTAGTTGTGCTAAAGCTGACGTGAAATCTACATATTTTCTGAGGCAAAAGCAATCTGCTTGATAATTATACGTATATTTGCGTGAAAATGGCGCTATAACGCTCTTCGGATTATACTTGAGCTAGCTGGACAGTTGGGCTGCGCTAGTCGCAAAATTGCTTTGCTGGCTTACTTACTCAAAATTATAATACAAACTAATAATATTTAGAAGTTGAGATCAACTCTTTTGCTCTCACTGTTAGATATGGAAACCAAATTAAAATTAGATTTTTTAAGCTTTAACTTACCTATAAAATGATCTTTTATTTAGGTTTAAAGTTACATACGAAATATATTTCAATATCACGACGTTACTACAAACAGCGTGAAAAGGACGGTATTTGTCTACCTGAATAATGCTATTCCAATTCATAAGGTTCCCGGAAAACACTGGCGTATCCTTCCGGGCATTCCGGGAATTGAGAAAGACAATTCAAATGAAATCGTTCCCTCGCGACACGTTCGCCGTCTGCGAGTTTGTGAGTGTGACATAAGATCTTACCCTAAGCCGCGTCGAAGTGAGGATTTGTTTGCAAGTGATGGGGTGTATAATGGCGAAGTATCTCTCCGTGCATATCACCACGAGGATGAATATCGACGCCGTGTAGCTCAGAGAGTGCACGAACTGGTACATCTTGCACAGGAAATCTCCGAACACCCAACTGAAAAAGAAAAACAAATGTTCACAAATTGCAAAATTTTCAATATTTGGTTCATAGACTTATTGTCCTAGCAAAAAACAATAACGTTTATAAACTATTCGTCAAAATAGTGAAAACTTAAGGTGCCCTTCTCCACTAGCCCATCGTCAATGTCGCGCATGGTTTAAAAGCTTGTTGCTTCATTTAACGCAATTCAAAGTGATGTTTGATGCAAAATTAATGCGAAAAAAGAAGATAACACCTGAAAATTCAATTTACTCAAATGTTTCACAAAACTTGTTCCAGGAAATACGAGTTTTTATTAAACCCTCATTGATTTTTAAAATAAAATGATATCATTTAGAATTTCGATTAATTGCGCAAGGCTTCTATAGAAGTACTGTTTACATTTTCGATATATGAGTACATTATGGAGAGTCAAAGTTCACGTAAAATAGCAGATTTCCAGAGGTCTTTACTGGATTACTCTTACACAAACTTATGTTTTGATTTCTATAAAAGCCTAAATAATATTCACAAGATATATGTATGTCCAAAATATCTGAAGAAAGTGTGTAATAACACTAATAACAATATAATCAAATACGAGCGGTTGTATGAAAATATACCTCAGGTTGGCCGCTCTTAAACTCTTGAGCGAACTATTTAGATTCTCAAAGTCAACTATCGCGCAGTAGCCCACCAGACGATAACACCTGTCTAGTCGGAGGATCCTCCCTGTACAACGGAGGTATGTGGGACTTCACTCTCTGATCCGCATATCCCCCAAACAAAAATCTGCTGCATTGGCATTTTATCGTCTAACAAAATTTTTAGAACTTAATTGTCAAAACTGCACCAATGTTATCAATGTAAAAGTGTATAGGCCTGCAGATCACCTAAGTTAAGTGACTGTACGGTCCGTGCTTAGTACCTACATTATATATCGATGGTTTGGTTAGTTTGTTTATCGCCAGCGGTTATTGCTTTGCGAAATTCAAGTTAAGCTTCATAAGATGCCAGAGGCAAATACCAATTTCAATTTGAGCGACATTTTATATTTGCCGTGACAATTTCTGGGTTGGTTAGGTAGATATAGTAGATGTTCTTCTATTTCAATTTCGTAAAAGGTGATGAGTATATATAGAATTACGTAGGCAATAATCTTATTTACCTACCGCTAATATTTATTTAACAAATATAGGTTTACCTTGACAATTTTCAGATGAGGCTTGTCTTTCTAGATTTTTATTTTGGTAGCAACTCATCTAATAACTTTACGCCCCCGCTTTGGATGGGGTGAGAGAGGTGTGCCTTTAACTAACACCCACTTTTTTATTTTTATACGCTAGTGCTTGTCTGTGATTCCATCTGATGATAAGCAGTGATGCAAACGTTGATAGTGAAGAGCACTGATTATTCACCTATTCACTCTAGTCTTGAAGACAGCTATATTATAATCAGACGGGACGTCCACAACAGGCAAACTTTAATAATATTTCACAACTATCACACAACGTCATATAGTGCCAAGCTAGGCAGAGCTTGTGGTATGAGTACAAGACAACTTATAATTATATACTTATATATTTCAAAATATATACCTATATATCACTACATAATATAAAACAAAGTAGCTTCTCGCTGTCTATCCCTATATGTGTTTAGATCTTTAAAATACGCAACGGACTTTGATGCGGGTTTTGTTTTAATAGATAGAGTGATCGAAGATATTATATGCATAATACAATGCGTCATATATTTATTTAATGGCACCAATGCACCCATGCGCAGCTGGGGCGGGTCGCTAGTTATAGATAAATTACACCCAGACACAGAACAAATGATCGTGCTTGTCATACTATCATTTATCCGGAGTTGTGATCGATCCCACGACCTCCCACATAGCAGTCAGGGGACCAGTGGATCTACAGGCCAGTCTCTCAGTCTTTCGACGTACGCGGTGTAAACGTATAACTTGCCCCTTCAATTGTTTTGAACAACCGTGTAGCCCCGATCGGGGTCGTGTATAAAAAATATAGTATTACTTTTTCACCTTTCTATAAATATCCGAGTTCTAAATTACCTGTAGTATCCTAAATATCCTGCTTTTCCTGTACCTATAGTCCTCGAACTGATAGAACTTACTTAGTAAGCTTAGCGACCTATATTTAGAGAACGTCCTTTACGTGCCTCGATGAACTGACGTCAGATTAAATTATTTATCATTTCTGGCTCCTTCGCGAGTTTTCGACGTTAAATACGCATAATATACCTGTCTATTCAATGAACAAATGAACCGCACCTAACGTGGGTAGCCTCTTCAATTTGAAAATTCTACACAACAATGGAATTATGAGGATAATGGGCGGAAAATACCAGTTTCATTTTGATATAATTAGGTATACGTAACCCATTCATGGGAATTGTAGAAAAAAAAATTACCGAATAGAAAAGGCCGTATAGGAAAAGGCTTCAGTGGTGCAGTGGGCGTTTAGTCATTTGTATGATTTCTACATATTGGAAGACTATTATTCTATTTTTATAAGTAAATAAATAGGAGTCCTTTCCTTCTATTTATTTAATTCTATAAATAATAAAGAACCTAAAAAAACGTTTAGGATCCACTTGTAGCGTCTTGGCTACAAGTGGTTCCTAAATGCCTCAATAGTTCCACTTGTAATTCAACGTGATTGTCCTAACTAAACGCCTTGTTGATATTTAGAGTGACCCAAGAGACGGCTTTTCCTTGGACAGAAAATAAGAATTGACATACAGCGTAGCAATGCCACCAGTCTTCTGGAAAATGACGACATCAATGCATATTTGAGTCAGTCCAAACATTGGACCCTGTTTCAAATCTGTTAGCGAGTACCAACAGATTTTTCTTTTTTTTTTAAACAGGTATCATTCATGCATAAGTAAGTTTGTACGAAACCCTCAGTAAAAGAGTCCGACTTGCGCTTGCTCAATTTTTATTTATATATTTTTTTTTAACGTAGGAAACCAACAAATAAACAATAATAGTAAACGAGTAATATGAGACACCGAGTCAATTACAGGTCACGAAGAAACAGAAAAAGTAATGAAAACTTGGATCTCTAACGAGCACTGGTTTCTATTTTTTGTTGTAGTTTAGTCTTTTATAAAATAATTGCTGTTCAGTAATATTATATAAGTATATATAATACAGTTTCACAATATCAGTAAAAGGAACATCTATAGTTATTAAGAACTTCACTTATGACTTAAATCATGTGATTTACCCAAGGTTACTTTTTATCGCACTGATACGTGGTTGCTTAGAATGCGCCTCATCAAAAGGCTTAAAGTCACCCAAAGGAGTTTTCTTGCGTAGTCTAATCAAGAATGAGAATATTTGTAACAGAACCTATAAAAGAAAACCAAGGTGGCTAACATATCACAAAGAATCGAAAAACGAAAGTGGCAATGGGCAGGGCAAATTGCTCGCAGTACAGGCTGCCGCTGGGGCCGAAAGGTTCTAGAGTGGTGGCTATGTACCGGAAGACACAGCGTTAGAAGACCTCCTGCAAGGTGGACTGTTAACCTGGTAAAGATTGCGGGAATTCGATAGATGCGAGACGCACAAGACCGTTAATTGTAGCGACATTTGAGGGAGGTCTATATCCAGCAGGGGAAGTCTTTGAGCTGAAATGATGATGAGGACTTTTTGAAGTCATAAAACATTCGATGTATACAGCGTCTTTTTATTGCCTATATCATATCCCAAGCTGAGTCAAGGCCTCCGCTTTCTACTTCTTAGCCAAGTGTGCCCCGCGAACATGATCTGATCGTCACAACAACTTCACAATCTGTAACGTCTTAGACTCGTTTATGCTAAGGCGCTGTTGGTCCTAATGAGCTGGGGTGGAATGGCACACTTGTCCCACACTTTCAGCCGTATGCAAAATACGCGCTTTAGTCGTTGAGTTGCGGGCATCAGCCCAAAATAGAACACAACCTCAAAAACTCACCTTTATCAGTTACCACTTTGATCTTTGCTAAAATTAGACACGTACAATAGGTAGGCGATAATACAATATGGCACTTAAAGCTTTAGAAAAAGCTTTAATAAGTCTATAGTCACGTATACAACGCCGAATTTTTTTCTGAAATTTAATATACCATATTGACAGCAGACTGCGTAGGTACATTATTGACCTCTCTTTATTTTTATCAATATGAGTTATTATTTTGGTTTCAATCATTTTAACGTGTTAGTGTAGCACATGGTTAACTGTAGTGATCAATCATCGCACGCTGGGTCATTCGTTAGGATTGCCAGGCACGTATTCTCACGATTCGTAATCCTTTAATATTTCGGGATCCAGCTGAAGGACAGAACAATCTCTCAACATGACTAGTGACAAGATTTGTGACTATGTTTGTGATGTTATTCGTAGCGCAAAATAACACGGAGTTCCACTTAGGGAAACTTTAGTTTCGACAATGTATCGTGAAGTTCGTCTTCGTGAAACGTCGAACGTTTAATCAGTTTACACATAATTTATAGAAACTAATTTGTAGTACGTGGTAACTAATCAGAAAACAGATAATAGTCCTTTTTGAAAAGGGCGTATTCAGTGGCGAAGCTAGCCGTTACTGTAACGAAGGTAAAGGAGGACCAAGAGTGAGTTTTTAGTTAGTAAAAGTCTAACACTATCCCCTGCTCCACCATAAGGCGGAAAATATCACTAGATGATTATCTATACTAATATAATAAAGAGGTAAAGTTTGTTTTTTTGTTTGTAGGGGGTAATCTCTGGAACTACTGGTCCGATTGGAAAAATTTAAGCAACAATAGAAAGCTGCTTTACTCCTGAGTGACATAGGCTATATTTTATGTACGCGGGCGAAGCTGCGGGCGAAAGCTAGTCTTATATAAAAACATTCTAGGCGTGGGCAAGGAGCCCTCTTGCCCACGGTTTCGCGTGGGCGAGGTCACATTGAGAGAGGCCTGTCATCCACGCCCTCGCGTAGGTGAAGGCACTGCGTGCGAGGGTTAAATTTCTGGTTAGTATTATTCATTCATATTATTGTTATTAATTAACAGAAGCGGGTAATCTTTAGTATAACTTAATTATTATGAATATATGTACTCTGTATTTGCTTTTGTATTTTCAAAAAGGTCTCCCAATTCAAGGTTAATGCAGAGAGCATTAATCACAAACCTCCTGAAAGCAACCGTGCAATTTTTTTTAACTAATTGTAATATATATATATATAAATAATAATAACAAATCTTATTGCAGAAATAAGAAATTTATTATTATTATTACTAATTCTGGAAATAATAGATACCGAAATAAAGCTTAGTTGATGAATCTTCACTCATATCTAGATAGTGTGGACTGCACTATGCCTATGCTGATATTTCTGCTACGGCATGTCAATCACGAGTCGATATTGTGCCCTGTGTAACTTTTGGCTTGTGGACGGCGAGCAATAGGTAACTCGCCATTCGGCTGTCCGCTAACCACCCAGACTGAACCTATATTGTCGACAGTGCGAAGTGTTCCACGCGCTCCAACATTAGATGTCAGCAAATCGTAGAGGCCTAGAAAGGTCGAAGCCTACTGGGGCCATGAATTATGTGAAAATAAGTCCTGGAATGAAGGCAAAGGTGGACCAGGACTAGGTTTTTAGTTAGCAAAAGTCTAACATGCAACAGCAAAAACGTCACTGGTTGAATTACCCCTTAAAAAAACAAACAAACCTGTGTAACTATCAACCTTGGCCATAAATATACATACATAATATACAAGCATTGATGATTGGGCCATAATAAATCAATTTCCTTACACCCACTTCTACACACGCTCAATCACGTCTTCATCTCATGGTAACATGCCAAAGCATCTTATTTCCTTCACTTTATCAGCAATTTACGAATAGCAAGGAAAAATTCTTAAGACCCGGAAGTAAGTCCCTTCAGAAAGAATGTTTTTTCATAGACGAGGCCGACCCTACACGAAGATTTTCAATGTCGTTTCATTTATCATTCAAGATAGGTAAGTAAGTGTGAAAATAATTTAATTTATCGCCACCTCAATATCGAATTTACTGCTTAATTAGTTGCCTTCAAAGAAAATTATTTTCTAAAGAAGATAATTAGACTAATTGGATACTAATATATTAACTTTTATTGCTGTGAAAGTTAGAAAAACTTATCTAGTTAACAAGTTTTCAATAAAAATGTATTTCAAAGCAAGTTTTTATAGCTCGGTATAACATATAATTAAAACTCGTCAAGGTGAATCACACGTGCCCAAACTCAATGGGGTTGTCGTTTAGTTACAGAGTTCCTATGGCCACATTCCGGTTCCATCATCAGGTTAACTCCACGACATAAACATTTTACACTGTCATCTGATTGGCAAATACATGCAAAAGTTCTTTGGGCATATCACCCGTAACGAAGACTCAATGGAGCGTTTGGTAGTGCAAGGGAAAGTTAAGGGCAAAATATCACGTGGATGTTCTCCAACACAGTGGATGGACCTTATCAAATCGGTGACGCATTACAGCGTCAATGAAAACTTCCAAGCCGCCAAACGCAGAACTACAGGGCGTCGTATCGCGAGAGAGGTGGTTTCAGGACTCGACCGACACATGACCATGACCACTCTGTCTTCTTCTTTTCGAATCGATGATAAACTCTTTAAATTGTTTGGGCCCAGTAGGTGGCTACGTTAACAGCAGCTGCGGTGGCACTTATTAGGTCTTCCATAGTGCAGGTGTCAAGAGTATACGACTATGAAGAGCAAAATTTCAGCTCAATCGGGAAGTGAATCTTTAATTTATAAGATTTGATCACAAACATCGGGACAGGTGAAATAAAAGCTGGTAAAAACGATTTATTTATTGTCTGGCTAGTTGAATTTTATTTCTAGCCACTGCACACTACACTAAACCTCCAAAAGAAGATTACAGCTTACAAATTATGAGAAAATATAAAGTCAACGTTGTGACGTTGTCAACGAAGTGTAAACAAAATATTCATTTGGGATTAATTAAACGGACAGGCGTTCGACATTAGACCTTGTTTGCTTGCGTACGTGTAACATGAGCCGCTAATGTACTATGTGACTGCACATCCAGATGAATATACGCATGAAGAAAATTCACGCAGTAAAAATGACGTACGGATTTAAATTATATTCACTAGCGATGCTCCCATACCGAATATTCTATTAAAAACCATAAAAAGAGTTCTAAAACAATACCTAGACTTTAATAACCATCACATGTGTGAAGGGGATAGCTTTTTTTATGACATCCACTCTAGAGCGGAGAGGGTAGATGTGTCAGATTTTTACTGACTAAAATCATAAATCTGTTATTTCATTTATCTTTTCCCTTCTAGGTCCATAGGTAATTTTTTCATAAGTTGACAACAGGCCTTAGCGCCGTCGACGACTTGAACTCGGTCCGAATGGTTACTAGACGGCGAGCTACCTAATGCTTGTCATCCGCAAGCTCCCTACACTTACCCGATGTAGCTTTCAACCATTATTTACCCAATTAAAGAACAATATGTGTGCGAACGCGTCCTCTTGGGGCTTAATAAATTAAATCGAACGATTAAAACTAGAATATAGACAGGTGACGATATTTCCTATGTCTCATGATATTTACGTCTACGAACACGCCTATCTCAAGTATACAGCGCTGCTGAACTACAAAATACACTCCATTTACCACAATAGCTTTTCGCTCTTCCAATATTTTTCACATTTGACCGCGTCAGGCCCTCCACGAACTACCACACACTAATTCGTTCAACATGCTGCTTAAAATACATGGTTTGTTTACAGGCGTTGTTTACCTGATGCTTCGATTCACTCACCTCGGTATAAGATATATGGTCAGATTTTGGAAGACACAAAACACGCCGACACATAAATCTGCCACGGCCAGATTCGCCAAAAAGAAGTTCGTTATGGAGCGCAGGCGCCGCGATAGCGTTACCACGAGGATAACGAGCAAGTTGCCTGAAACAAACATTTGTACATTATTATAGGAAACTTTTGTTTTGGTCGTTTTTTTTTAGTTTACCAAGATTTTAATCCCGAGAACTTTCTCATGTGGAATTAATCGTACGTGTTAAAAAGAGTTTTAAAATAATAATCTGTTTGATACATGATCAATATATATATATATACACCGTGAAATTTAAATGGTTGTTTTCCCGCAGCGAAATGGTTGTATCTTGGTAATACAAACGTTTGATAAAGAAATAAAATATTAAAAACAAAAAATGGACCTGTAGAGTGCAAGCTAATTATGACGTATCACAACGTGCGAGAGCTTATTTTGGTTTAAATATTTAATGAATCGGTTTCCTTTGACTGCGGGCTGCTCTTGCGACTCTAATAGTACCTACAAATTACGTCTAATGTTACTATTGTTTTCGTTTTTTTGAGTTGATAAATATTTTTAATAATTATTTATAAAAAAAAACTTTTTAATTTTTTTATTTTTTCTGTATGCTTCAAAAGTACTCCTTATGGCAAGTCATTCTGCCGCGGGAAAACAACCATTTAAATTTCACGGTGTATATTGTTGGAAATGTTTAATGTTTGATTTACGAATTTTTTTTTAGGTCTGTCACTGTTTTCTTTAATTCTCTTATCATTGACGGCAGATAGAGATCATCTCTGAAAATGGACCAAATGTTTTGCGTTTTTAGTATATGCAGCATTTTTTTAAATTGTTTTTAACCAATTCTCTAACCAATAGAATTTACGAAATACTTATAATTACTTTTACATAAAATATAAGTATAATAAGATTTTCACTGAGTAATAACTTAAGCCAAAACAAAAATTGTCATCAAAATAGGAGCTTAAAAAAGTTATACCCAATAACATGAACACATTTGCTGAAATGAGGGTATTCAGTGTGAACTTCAAACATCTGCGGCACCCCTTCAGGGCGTACGATTTTGTTAACAATATACAGACGTGTGATCACAGCAATCCCGGAATATTTGCTACCATTTATTGAAGTGTTCTATGATCTATGTCGGAAGTTCATTATCAGATCTTCACTGGGCAATGCACTTTCAATCAAAATACAATTACTATAATCGATTAACATTTTACGAAGATATCGCTAAAAAAGATACCTACAAAAAAATTAAACATTCAAACGATTTGAAGAAAAGGAGGAGGCTCTTTTGAAAATGGACTTTCCTCTACTGATGTATATCGGACTTATTTTAGGATTTATTCCGTAATAAAATTTCATCATAAAGAGAGTGATTATCGACTTTCAAGTAAATAAATATAAATACTAACTGTCTCTGCCAGAGTTATTCCCGCTGAAATAGAATATCAAGACTTTTTAAAAGTTATTAAAACATCAGAAACAACTTGACAAGATCATTATAATTATTATCCTAAACCGAGCTAAAAAGTCATTATAAAATATTTTGTATTTATGACTTCATGGAAAAATCATAAATCCAAAAGAAAATGTCTACGGTGGCGAAAGGTAATAATTTCATAGCTCAAAAACTCTACGTTGGGATTTCTGTATGGAAAAGTTTACGTCAAACCAATTCTTTTTATTGTTTAAGTCAGCGTTACATTGGCAGTTTGATTATTTTTAGAGCAAAAAGAAAACTTTGTCATATCGTATGTGTTTAGTTTTTGATACCTAAAGTTAAAGAACCGACATGGCCTCAAATGAAATCCTTGTGGAACGCCTGAACCTGCGTGAGCATAATTTTACCTAAGACCAAAAGCTACCTATTAATGCAGATAGATTTTAGTATGTTTGTTAAATTTATATATACAATTTAAACCACTCCTGCAATTTACCTCCAACACAAAACCAACCCAAGTTTTCAGCTAGTATGTGATGCGTTACTTTATCAAAGACACTACTAAAGTCGATACACACTCCATCTATTTGCATTCCCTTGTCAACCTTACGTGACAACGGTTTGGAAAAAAAGAGTACCATATCAGTCACCATTGAACGCTTATGCCGTCCGGTAAATCTGAAATACTTTCTGAGTTATTTTAGAGAATGGGCCTTAGCAATGACTTAAACAGCTTTAAAAAGTATGAAAGGATCAAATAGGACAGTAATTATTCAAATTTTTTTCAAATTTTTACGGAATTTATATTCCTTTGAAAATCGGTTGAATATCAGAGTATTAATGGAAATGCAAAAGCAGAACTACCACCTTTAACGAAGACGAACATTAGTGAACAAAGAGTACTCAAAGGTGGGTGTGTGGACTGCGAGGTATTTCCTGTGTTTACAGAGAAAAAGGGTTTGAAAATAGTTTATCAATTTCAGTGGTTTCGTCTCTAAGCGTTTTTTCTCACATCGAGAAAACAGCTCAAATTGCTGTTAAAACATTTTGCGGATTTTAGGAAAAGCTGCTCAATTTTTATCAAGAGCAAGTTCGATTGTGTTTAGAGTTCTGGTTTTATATTTGGGATGTGTCTACCAAATACCAGCTTGATGCGCGAGAATGGAACTAAGGAGATCATCGGCAATGATGCACTTGTCGAGTCAAAACTTTAAAGTCTTGTGCATCGGTCGCCGAGTCACTAACCTGTCGATTTTTATCGTTTATATTTCGGAGAATGCATTGGAATTGCATAATTTAAAATTGACAAGTCTGATCCATCATTGGAATACTACCACTACTGCGTTGTTCCATCACCTCTTCTCAACTCGGGGCGTTACTTAGTCACTTACAGAATAAGACTAGGTACAAAATTTGGGCATATAAAAAACTCCACATTTCTGATGTATGTCCATGACATGAAGGTTTCTCTTCACATAGTTTATTCGAGTAACACACACCATTGATCACAAATACACATGAAGAGCAATATATAATAAGCTATCACAACTTGAACACTACTATACTTCCTTCTTCTTCTTTCTAGTTTCTGAAGATCGAAGTGCCCTAACACAGACAAATTGTGTCTAAAAGGTCACTTCAACCACTTGATGTACTTGTAGTACTATTTTGAAAAGTGAAATAAATTATCTGTATTTTGTATTTGTACTTCCCATACAACATCTACGATATTATGAACCTTTCATCCGCACGCGAGATCTCAATTTCACCCTCGCCTTACCTTCAACATAATACAGACCTGTGACAGTAACTGGGTTAGCTCTATACATTACTTACCAATAACATCATATTTTATTTACCACATACATCGGCTATATCGAGCCACAGAGATATATTATTGATGTGTATTTTATATGTCAGTCCTTCACTTACTTTTAAAAGTAGTGAAATATGTTATCCGTTTTAAAAATCGTAATATAATTCTTAGAAACGCATTCAGTCTGTATTTTCCGTGAAACAATCCTGCGCTTATGCTAGTAACAGGAATATTCTACGTCAATTGAGATACCACTCTCCAAAACATTCTGAGAATCAGCAAAGAAATATCCAAACACAACTTTAAACAAAAACCAACTAAAAATAGATTTTTTAGTTGGTTAAAAAAATGCGGCAGATGAAATAGTACATTGTTATACGAGGGATGAAAGTTAGTTATTCAGTCCCGAGAAATTTTTTGGCGACCGAGCGACAGCGAGGTCGCTAATAGTTCGAGGGACTAAATAACTCTTTAACCCGAGGTAAACACTGTGCTTTTCATTACGAATACGAGGAAAATAAAAACAATAATAAAAACCTGAGTCGTCGTCAAATGTCTTCGTATGTGTTTAGGTAGGTATATTTCTTTTGATTTAGGCGGTAAGCGGTTTTCTCCTCAAAGAATCTTGTGTTAAATTTATAACTGAAGCTGATGAACTTACCGTGTTAATACAAATTTCTTACAACAGAGATAAGCAAAATGTAAACAAAACTCGAAAAAAAAAATCAAGAAAGACCAAGTCGGCCACAGATTATAGAAAAACTTTACCCGCCATTTTTTTTTTTTAGTCGTCGCCTGGCTATCATTGTAAATATGGGTCAGGTCAACATTTTTCTCAAATATAATATTAGTTTTAATGAAATAGTTGAAAGTAAATTAAATTAAAGTCATTAGAAAAAGTACTTATTCTTAAATTATTTCTATCTCTATGTCATTTTAATTGTACTGACAGTATAAAAATTCGGGTCACGGTTCAATAGAAATGTCAAAATAAAACTAGTTTTTTTTTTAATATTTGCTGTCTAAATATTAAAAAAACAACTGTCAGTTGTAAAGTAAAACTCCCTAGGGAGTAAAAGTACTTCTTCCAACCCTATCCGCAGGCAACTTTATACCTACTTTCAAAGTATGAGTAATGAATAGTACATTGTTATACGAGGGATGAAAGTTAGTTATTTAGTCCCGAGAAATTTCTTGGCGACCGAGCGACAGCGAGGTCGCTAATAGTTCGAGGGACTGAATAACTCTTGAACCCGAGGTAAACACTGTGCTTTTCATTACGAATACGAGGAAAATAAAAATAATAATAAAAACCTGAGTCGTCGCCAAATGTCTTCGTATATTTTTAGGTAGGTATATTTCTTTTGATTTAGGCGGTAAGCGGTTTTCTCCTCAAAGAATCTTGCGTTAAATCCATAACTGAAGCTGATGAACTTATTGTGTTAATACAAATTTCTTATAACAGAGATTTAGCAAAATGTAAACAAAACTCTACACCTCGAAAAAAAAATCAAGACAGACTAAATCGGCCACAGATTATAGAGAGACTTTACCCGCCATTTTTTTTTTTTTTAGTCGTCGTCTGGCTATTCAGTCAATATTTTTCATTTTATCATTGTAAAAATGGGTCAGGTCAACATTTTTCTCAAATATAATATTAGTTTTAATGAAATAGTTGAAAGTAAATTAAAATAAAGTCATTAAAAAAAAGTATTCTTAAATTATTTCTATCTCTATGTCATTTTAATTGTACTGGCAGTATAAAAATTCGGGCCACGGTGCAATAGAAATGTCAAAATAGAACTAGTTTTTTTTTCAATATTTGCTGTCTAAATATTAAAAAAACAACTGTCAGTTGTAAAGTAAAACTCCCTAGGGAGTAAAAGTACTTCTTCCAGCCCCGTCCGCAGGCAACTTTACACCTACTTTCAGAGTATGAGTAATGAAAAAACATTTTTTTCATTTGAAAAGGGAATCGGAGAAATGACGATAAAAACGACTATGTCTCAACAAAGTGATAAAAGTTTCAAACAGATTTGCCTGTTTCAGAGACGACGAAGAAACTATTTCATTTTCCATTTAAACTACAGTAGTAAGAAAAACTGGTAAAGTGATACCTAGTTTGATTGAAAGAAGTGATTTCTAATCAATAAAATACGTTGTTCCGGTGGTTAGAAGAGCAAAGCCGCTGGAAAAACCAAGTTTTTAATCATTAACTGAATGGATGCGCATATTGTAGCGATAATATGGTTTCAATGCCGTTAATTTTCATTCTGCTGTTTATTTAATGTAAATAACAATCTCGTGATATACTACACCTAGTTAAATTAATTAAAAGCAACCATTGTTTAATGAAATTAAAAGCAATTGAAATTAAAACCAACCATTGTGAAATGGTTGCTTTTAATTTCAGTAAAAGAGATATCAGTAATAAGGCAGGACACAAACCTCCAATATAAAAAAATATTATTATTTACTGTTAATATTATAAAGGCGTGTATGTATATTTGAGCGAATGATACGTATTTGATCCGATCTGATTAGTAATAACAACACCATTTTAACATATCGATGCCTCCCACGTAAGTTGTTGTAACCCCAAAAATGCAATTTTACAGGAGAGCGTTTTAAAGATACTTTTTGCGATACAAGCCACATTTTTCAAAGAATCTTTTTGAAATTCGGTATGAGCGTATAGTTTTTAATATGTTATTGTTTACTATATGTCATTACTTTATAATTTTAACGGTTTCCTGAATTTTGTTGTTACAACTGTTTACCGCGACATGAGGTCCTCACAAAATGTTGTAACTATCACTTACATTATTATACACGGGAGTTCAAGAGCCGATTTGGATCATATCTGATACTTACATGAATTTACGTCGATTACAAATAAAAAAAAGGTGTGGTATGTGTATTATTACTTGATATAATAAAATAAATACAATGTTTTTTCAGCCTAATTTCATTTAGGACGATACCTTTTCGTTGATACGTTACCGAAATACAAAAAAAGCAGAATATTTTCAATCAAGTTTATCAAAATTTTAAATTTTAGGGTTTAGAGTTTAGAATAAGAAACGATATTTTAAAGATTAGGAAAACATTAAGGATTAAGATTAAAAATCATTATAAAAAATCTAAAATAAATATTTAAGCTTTTTCTAAATTTAAATTATACTTTCAATTAATTACATCGTCCTTTAACCAAATTTTTACTACAGTTTAAATAATCAAAACTCAAAAAAGTATCGTAACCAAAATGATTAAGAAAATTCTATTAACCAATAAGATTTAAAAATAGAAAAACCATCATCATGTTCCTATCTTAGTCCAATGTGATTTGGAGTCGGTGGAACAAGCTTATTCTTCTATTTTGTCGTATCACCCGTCTCACTATCACTTTGTAATCTTTTCCTCTCTCCATTTTTTCAAGTGACTATACTTGTAGCTGTAATATGCTTTATTCTTCTTCTTTACGTAACCATATCCAAGACAAATGATAGGTAAATAAGTAATGTTTAATAACTTACACTGAATCTAGAAAAGGCTGCAAATATTAAGTTTTGCTCGTAATATAAGTACAATAGAGGGATTATTTCCCGACCCTAAAAAGCTGGTTTCATGCACCTAACTGGTGTATTCATATCATCAGCATTTCGGCATCATAAGGTATTGTTGCCGAAAGAAGTGGTCATCACCTTACAGTCTGATAAAACATAATATTGAATCTTCAGAACAAACTGGTACCTCTTTTATTTTTACGATATTATGATCTTTCAGATCTTGTTTTCTCTGTGTACCCTTTAGGCAAAAGCTATACGTTATTAATATATAGACTAAAAGTTTAAACCTCTGTCTTAATATAACATTAGTGAATTTAGTCAAACATAGTGTGTCTCAACTTGCAAGCAGTTGAAAAGACTTGAAATGGTAACAAACGATGGTTTTGACAGACCCAGACTTTTTCACAGGCTGTTAAATATCTCTTTCATCTGGGATTAATACTGCTGTTGGTATATCAAATTTAACTAACACCTTATTAAGAACTTAATCACTTATAGAAATGGGGAAACTGTTGTTTATACACGTCTGAAGTTTGAAGTTTCAGTAACGGCAACAGACAATTTATTCTTATTTACTTATGTCTCACAATAGTATCAGCATAAATTCTAAGCTTGGCTCTCCTATAACTAAATTAGCCATAGTTATACGTCGTTTTCTCTGTCACATTTTTAGTTAAATTCATTGAAATAGTGCTTACAGCAGACTTAATAGACCAGTTTTCCTACTGGCTGTTTTTGATATTTTACTAGAAAGGTTTTTCTTTGACGATTGGCCTTTTTGGAAAATCTCTAGTCTTTAAATGTGTATTTTTTTCATTACCTTTTTCAAACGATACTTTATTCAATCAAATTACTGATAGTAGACTTAGCTTGAAGAGTTCAACAGTGCAGAAACATGCAGGTGGTGACTAAGGTAAAAGTTACGAACAATGTTTTTTGATTTGGGAAACTAGCAATAAACACGAGCAAGAAAGAAAGTCCTGGTGTAATCTTTCGGTACCTTTTGTGCTCCAGGCCCACATTTCCTCGACACGACCTGGATGCCTTCCTTGATACTTGGTACGATAAAGCGAGTAACTAAGATAACTGGAAAGAATGGAGGGAGGCCTTTGCCCAGCAGTAGGACAGCACAGGCTTGCTATAATAATAATGATATAATATAAACAAAAATGGCTATAACAGTCGTAATCTAAATGGTTATTATACTACACAGCTATGAAATACGAGTAAGTGAGCAGTTTCAAGGTCCAAAGTTCCAAATATGCCATCATCTGTTAATTTAGTCATTTAAAACTTCTCAGATTCATTGAAAATGGTTATCTAGAATGACTCTGACTTCAGTAATATTCATAAAATACTCCCTAAAAAATACATACAACGTACTTATTTCAAACGAATAGCGACGTAAATCGTTGTATGTGATGTTACAACTTACTTTTACATATCTAGCATCGAAGTAAAATGTTTTACGTATCACTTAAAATAAAATAATTTTAAAATTAGCGACGTAAATTGTTGTATGGGATCAATACCATATTTTAAATGGTTATCATGTTAGTTAAAGATAAGATTAAGCGGAATAGTAATTACTAGAATATTAAATTAATAACGTAAAAATTGCGTGAGAGGTGCAACTGGCACCGAATTCCAGCGTAATCTGTGATATGTGTTACATACAACGGACGCACGTGCGCTTTTCCCCGTTGTAAACCATTGCAAGTAATAAATACTACAGTCTACGCCGGAATCGTTCGAAATATACAACATTATACGTTTCAAAAGTACCTTAAATAATAGGTTTTTTGGACTTTTTGTTTTTTTGTAGGATAGTTTACATAAAATTAGACACTTTTACATAAAAAACCCAAAATCGCCATTTTGTGGGTTACAACAACTTACGTGGGAGGCATCGATATGTACATCGCGGTACAGATTATGAAATTATAAATACGTGTTTCAATTTTGCAAGTAGGGCATGTCGCCAACTTTGGCACGTATGGGTTTACCCTATGGTGTCTGTATATATAATACCTATGTAATACCTATATGTCTGTCACTCCTTGATACTTACGACTCTTCAGATTCGTATAAAATTTAATACCAGGATAGCTTACACTCGAGCGAAACCGCAGTCAAAAGCTTGTAAATTATAGATGGGAATGTGAATTTGTGACATATACTATGACGATCGATATCCACTGATCCACATGAACACATGACACTTTCTCAAGGGTATATAGAGTAGGGCATAGAGTTACTTTCACCTAAAAAAACCGGCCAAGTGCGAGTCGGGCTCGCGCACAAAGGGTTCCGTAGCAGCAAATATAATAAACTTACCATCGTTTTCAGTGTAAGCACAATAACTTAACCAAAATTACAGTTAAATCAACCTATCTCAAAAACTATAAGAGATACTTTGATCAAACCAAAAATCGTTGAAAGAGTTAATTAGCATGCATCACCTCTATTTTTTTTAGAATTTTATACCCCGTAGTTATAAAAATAGAGGGGGGGGGACATACTTTTTACGACTTTGAGAGCTGATATCTCAAAAACCGTTCACTTTAAGAAAAATGTTTTTTAGAAAACTTTATATCATTTTAAAAGACCTTTCCATTGATACCCCACACGGGTATGTACATCGAAAAAAAAATTTTCATCCCTCAGTTACATGTATGGGGGGCCCCACCCCCAATTCTTTTTTTTACTATTTAGTGTCATAATTTTGTAGCGGTTCATACAACACATATTCCCATCAAATTTCATCACTGTAGTACTTATAGTTTCCGAGTAAATCGGCTGTGACAGACGGACAGACGGACAGACGGACAGACGGACAGACGGACAGACGGACAGACGGACAGACGGACAGACGGACATGACGAAACTATAAGGGTTCCGTTTTTGCCATTTTGGCTACGGAACCCTAAAAAGGATGTTTCCCGAGGAAAACATATAACGCGAACGAAGAAGGGGGCAAAAAAAGTAATCTGCCATAATATACATTATACACCTAAACTAACTAACAACAAAAAAACAACCCAAAGGATGACTGGTAGAAAATGCGTAAGGTTCGTCTCAGTACTTGTATGCATTAAAGTAAAAAGAATAAATGAAGGCTAGTTAAAAGATGAGAGGAAGAAATAAAAATAACTGCTGATCCAAACTGAAGAAGTATATATAAAATAGAAGAGGTTAGAAGAGGCCTAAGAAAGTATAATAATAGAATGAAAACTAATAATAATTAATAGTTTATTAACGTTTTTATTACTTAGGAAACAAATATAGAATTGATTTTTTTTTGAGTGTGTAAAATGGGAAAAATAATCCAATGGCAAATCCCGCCCTTGGGTTTTACTGACTAAACGAGACCCACCCTGTTCCCAGGGCCCTGATGTTACGCTTTCGCATCAACCCATGGCCCCAAAAGGCAGAATTGATATATAGATGTTAATAACAAATTGTAATGTGCTGTAATGTGCAATAACATTGCCGTTGGATATAAAGAATAGCTTCAAACATCTTCGAACGTCATTTCATTTTAGTAGGTAATGAAATCTATCTAGGTACTGTAATAAAATGAAACTGCTTGTAATTTTATTTTATATACTTTTTTTGGACTATAATTTCACTACATAAGTAACTTAATGAAAAAGAAAACTTAATCTCATCCACTCAGGATTCATTGGAATAAAAATATACACAAGATCAAAGGAACGCTAGAAATAAAAAGAAAACTGTCATTATTTTTTTAGTACTAAATCCGGACTAAGAGAGAGGCAGAGATATTACAGGCCGTATAGCACTATCCCTTTCTCGCAACAAACTCATAAAGATTTTAAGATGTCATGTTTGACACATTTTTCTTCAACTTAATGTTCTATAAATTCGCAGCCTTTTCATCATCTCCCGGAGCTGAGGGTTGGTGCGAAAGCGTTACATCGGGGCTCTGGGAATAAGGCAAGGAAGGTACGGGGTAGGTTCTTTAGTCAGTAAGAGTCTGACAGTGTTTCCCGCTCCGTCCAAGAGTGGGATTCGTCATTCGATGAGTTTTACCTAACATAAAAATAGTACATGTTATACGAGGGATGAAAGTTAGTTATTTAGTCCCGAGAAATTTCTTGGCGACCGAGCGACAGCGAGGTCGCTAATAGTTCGAGGGACTAAATAACTCTTTAACACGAGGTAAACACTGTGCTTTTCATTACGAATACGAGGAAAATAAAAACCTGAATCGTCGTCAAAGGTCTTCGTATGCTTTTAGGTAGGTATATTTATTTTGATTTAGGCGGTAAGCGGTTTTCTCTTAAGAATCTTGCGATAAATTTATAACTAAAGCTGATGAACTTATCGTGTTAATACAAATTTCTTATAACAGAGATTTAGCAAAATGTAAACAAAATTCTACACCTCGAAAAAAAAATCAAGACAGACCAAATCGGCCACAGATTATAAAGAGACTACCATTTACCCGCCATTTTTTTTTTAGTGTTCGGCTAGCTGCCTATTCAGTTAATATTTTTCATTTTATCATTGTAAAAATGGGTCAGGTCAACTTTTTTCTCAAATATAATATTAGTTTTAAATAGTTGAAAGTAAATTAAAATAAAATCATTAAAAAAAAGTATTCTTAAATTATTCCTATCTCTATGTTATTTCAATTATACTGGCAGTATAGAAATTCGGGTCACGGTTCATTTGAAATGTCAAAATAGAACTAGTTTTTTTTTTTAATATTCGAACAGCTGTCAGTTGAAAAGTAAAACTCCCTAGGGAATAAAAGTACTTCTTCCAGCCCTGTCCGCAGGCAACTTTACACCTACTTTCAGAGTATGAGTAATGAAAAAGCCTTTTCATCATCATTACATAGTCCCCTGTCCATGTCCAGTCCAGGGGACTTTGTTTGTATGCTTAAATCTTTAAAACTACGCAACGGATTTCGATGCAGTTTTTTTTAATAGATAGAGTGTTTCAAGAGGAAGGTTTACAGGCATAATATATGCATAGTAGTCTATATATCTCATAACTTCGCGTTATTCTGAGCAAAGTTGCAAAGTATAAATCTTATCCTTTCCCTCAAGTTAAAATTTAAAGACCACTTAATAGTTGTTTGTGGCAATGTTCCGCTTAAGTGGCGGGCCGTGCAGAATTACAGCTCAATTGCAATAGTTCACGATCACAGAGCTAGTCGGAGCCGGCGAATCCGAGCAGCTAGATCGCAGCATCTGCATATAAATCAGGTAAATTGCTTGGAAATTACAGTTATCTGTCTGGAAATTAATTTAGGCCGTTCGAAGTTTATCAGAACTTCTGGTTCTGATAAATTTCGATCGGCTTAAATTGAAAATTAAACCTGATACAAAATTAGATGAAAAAGGTTACATGTAGCGGAGATAAAAAAATTGAGATGCGTGGGTGGTACGGTGTGACGAGGATGAATAAAGTGAGAAATGAAAATTCTCTTGGTATTATTAAAAGAGTAACGAGTATACATGTGAATGAATGTTTTGTACAAGGCGGCCAAAGAAAAAATGGATTAGAAGAAAACGGAGTCAGTGATAGCGTGATGATTGACAGTTAAGAAAATAATATCACGAAGATGCCTCTAAAAATTACTTATAACGATCAAAAACCGAAATAAAAAACAGGACGTTTCATTAAAAGCGATCGAATTTTGAAATAAAACAACCCTTATATTAGGTACAACAATTTTTATAATAATTTAAAGGATATTTGATGACATCATGTATGACAACAATTTCAGGCAAATCGGTCGCTCGACTCCGTTGCAAGATGTTTTTTTTTTCTACGAGCAGGATCAGCCGCCAAGTATTCTCTAATCTCTCAACGAATACACGGCACTGCCTGTGTCACTCTTGACTTTTGAGCCCCTAGCGAACGCTGGTGTCCTCGCACCTATTGTCTTTCTATTTGACTGGCCTGTCAGTCTAGTAGTTAGTGACCCTGACGGCTATGCTGGAGGTCGTGGGTTCGATTCCCACCCAGGACAAATGTTTGTGTGATGAACACGATCATTTGTTCTGTGTCTGGGTGTAATTTATCTATAACATGTATATATTTATAAATATACACCGTGAAATTTAAATGGTTGTTTTCCCGCGGCAGAATGACTTGCCATAAGGAGTACTTTTGAAACATGCAGTAAAAATAAAAAAATGAAAAAGTTTTTTTTTTATAAATAATTATTAAAAATATTCATCAACTCAAAAAAGCGAAAACAATAGTAACATTAGACGTAATTTGTAGGTACTACTAGAGTCGCATGAGCAGCCCGCCGTCAAAGGAAACCGATTCATTAAATATTTAAACCAAAATAAGCTCTCACACGTTGTGATACGTCATAATTAGCTTGCCCTCTACAGGTCCATTTCTTGTTTTTAATATTTTATTTTTTTATCAAATGTTTGCATTACCAAGACACAACCACTTCGCTGAGGGAAAACAACCATTTAAATTTCACGGTGTATAAGTATGTTTATCAGTTGTCTAATACTCATAACACAAGCTCTGCTTAGCTTGAGACTAGACGGCGTTGTGTGATAGTTGTCGAATATATAATATGTCGAATATATATAATATATATATATATATATAATATTATGTCTCTAATTACGGAACTCGAAAGGTAAATTGAACTTTATCCCTACATACTATAAAACAAAGTCGCTTCCTGCTGCCTGTCCCTATGTATGTTTAGATCTTTAAAACTACACACATGCCACATACCTAGAATACCAATTCTGTTTATCACTATCATAGATAGATTGATGGAAGAGGAAGGTTTATATGTATAAAACATGCATAATATATTCAATATTAGCATTGCACGGGTCGCTAGTATGGAATAAAACTGAAATCCTTGCGCAAAAACCGCTAAATTGACGTCGCAGAAAGACCCACATGCGGAATGGTCTATCTGGGGTTTTCTCGGGACAGTGTCCCGAATGGGAAAAATATCCTCCTCTCGCATGTTTTGACGTACAAGGCGTGCTTCATCAATCCTCGACCCGACGGTCTCATTTTTTTTAATAAACGACCGATTGTGAACTTTGTAACTAAATGGCTATGTACGCCATAAATTGGATGCAACCCACGGATCATTAGGCGGATAAGGAACTGATTTTGATTATACATTTTGATAATTTTTACACGTTATTGTAGTATGTAGCATTCTATGGTAAAATGTCATGATTAATTGTATATTCTTAACCTAGATCAGCCCCATCGCGGCAGCCTCACTAGCTAACGTAAATGCAACAATGTCAATCACGACCACACTGTCAAGAGTGAACGACTAGGAGGGGTTATCCTAGGGGTGAAAGTAAGTTATTTAGTTCCGAGATGTAGGTATATAGGAGAAGAGATATATTTATTTATTTATTTATTTTAAACTTTATTGCACACCAAAATGAGGACAGGATATACAAATATAAAAACTAAGTGTACAATGGGCGGTCTTATCGCACAGGGCAATCTCTGACAGACAACCTTAGGATGGACTAAAATGAAAGGAGATAGATTTGGGATGGTCAGTGTACAAAAAACGTAAATATATTATATTAAATACATATACCTAATAATAAAAATACACATATACAATATCAATTAATATACTAATAAATATTTAAAAAATAATAAAAATAAATAAGGTTGAGAAAGGAGATTATAGATGTATTATAGTGAAAGGTAATGCCTGTAGATATAGATATATTAGGATACTTACCGATAATATGACAGGCAAATTAAAAATATTCTTTAACATCAAATCAATTTGTGTAAAAGGCGAGAGTTAGAAAAGGAATTTGTTTGCGGTTATTTTTAATGAACCGCCCAAAAATAGGACCCAAGTACTTAATAAGATTAAGGTAAAATTAAAAATTCTCTTGTCTTGACAAAAATAACATAATATTTATAATAATGCTTATAAGTAGGTACTTAGCTTTAGGTTCAGGTTCTAACCTAACCTACCCGTGTCGGTGTCCTTAAAATTACGTTGTACCCAGTTCTATCCTCAACCAAACACCGGTATTCGAACGTATTTGCGTGTATCGTAAAACATGACGCGTTTTATTTGTTGGAAAATTATGCAAGAACTAGTAAATAAAATCAACCTTTTTTAAGTAATCTATAAATGTAGAAAATTAGGTGGTCTAAAGAAAGTGAGAGGGAGCGCACGCGCCGCTTTTAGATAATATATACATAGAAGCGTGAACAAAGTGATACTACAAGGGTTTTTTTTTAAGGTAGGAAAAATCATCTTGTGATGAATAATTTCCCGCCTTTGAGCGGGGCGGGAAACAGTATCAGACTCTTACTGACTAAACAACCGTTCCTTCTTAGCTCTCATAACGGAGTCGAACCTTCCTTTCAGAAGCCGTTACCAGATGACCGGACCGCGAGCTACCCATTGCTCGCCGTCCGCAAGCCCGTGCTTACGGTGGCCGGAAATCGGTATCGAAATCCCGGCGGCGTCTGAGTGATGCTATAAGGGTTCCGATTTTTCTTTTATTTAGTTCTAAAAACAATAACAGAGGCAAGAGTGGGAAGCTAATGATGAAGATTGCCTTATTCGTTTAAACTTGATTTTGACAGTTTACTAAGGATAAAAACTTTAATTCCCGGCTTTTTGTAAACGTCCGTCATTAGTGTCAGGAGATTTCTCTTTAAGTGGTAATCCTGTCTGGAGCAGCTATCTTCGTAATGGAAATCAGTAAGTACAAAAAATTCTTAGAAATATTGTTAGTATAAAACATCATCAAGTTAGTTTTTCTTTTCAAAACAATTATACCGTTTGCTTTTAAACCAATATACCTAGTTCGT
The DNA here is from genome assembly GCA_029852875.1 of Mythimna loreyi. NCBI lineage: Eukaryota > Metazoa > Arthropoda > Insecta > Lepidoptera > Noctuidae > Mythimna > Mythimna loreyi. The sequence goes on from CM056786.1 coordinate 11,822,538, forward strand.
TTTTTAATCCTAAACTACGATTTGACAACTTGAAATGTCAAACTCCAGAAAATTGGGAACATATTTCTAGAGTGTGACATTCTGAGTTGTCAAATCGTAGTCTAGAATCAAAAAACAAACTATAGCAGAAGCCTTATTTGAAACATGAGGCGTCGACGTATGACAGTGACACGTGTCATCTGTGATCTTGGATTTAGAATCCGCAAATTCATAATTACACTATAAATTTTTTGATTGAAGTTCACTGCCTGTTTTAATAAATCATAAATTGATTCCGATGAAACATTTTAATGTAAAATGATTGTCGTTTTTTATCTGAAATGTCCACACACACACAAATGTACAATCGTTAAAATAAGCGCTATCACGGCAAAATGGAGCTGAGAATAGTATGTAATGACTATCCTAGAACTGGCCAAGAAGGCTGACTCGATACATTTGCTACCTAATGCTGCAAAAACATTACAATGACCCACAATAATATAAAGTAACTCAAGATATTTTTTATTGGTGACATGGCAATAAGGTCTGAGACTTTTATTTACAAGTTGATTTTTTTTTTCGCGATTTTTGGTTTGGTCCCATAGTAAAAGTTGTTTGTTATCATTACTACTATCACGTGTTTAAGTATCGATCACTAATTATCAATCTATGTATATACCTAAAAGAAGAAACTGACTGACTGACATATCAACTCACAGCCAAAACTACTGGGACTAGGAGCATGAAATTTTGCCCAAAGCTTCCTTTTATGACGTAGGTGAACACTAAGAAAGGATTTTTCAAAATTCAGCTTCTAAAGGGATTTAATGGGGGTCTAAATTTTGTATGGAAAACCTTACTTTCACGCGGATGAAGCCGCTGGCAGAAGTTTAGTCACGATATATACGTAAGGCTGGTTTTATTTTCGAAACAAAAGATCACTTTTACAATATTCAAATTTTTCGGTCCTTCAAAATAATAGAAAATCTTCGACAGCTTCATTGGAAAAAACCTTTTATTGTGTTAACAGAAATTTTCCGATGTTTCTTATTAAAGCCGAAGTTTGTAGAGCAAACAGTAATTAAAATGAAATATTTTTTATTAAAACCATTTTCGAGATTGACCGGCACGCTTGGCAAATATAATATAATTAACTTTTAAATTTTTGACGTTCTTAAAGATTAGGTAATGCTTCTTAGATTTGATTATAATGTTCATTAATATTTTTCACATGATAGCGCTATTTTTTTTTAAATTTTGTTATACTCGCGTGTGACCACTGTTTCACCTCATTAAAAGCGACGATGTGGTAGACGATGGAGCACAATCAAGGCAAACAAATATAGCCTAACGTATATAGCCTAAGTTTAGTATAGTTTTTTGTACAAAATGTATTCTTTTTAACCCTCATCCTTTGTGGAGACAAACACAAGGTCTCCACAAAGGGTTAAAAAGTAAAACGGCTTGAATATTTGAAATATCTATACCTTATGTGTTTCGCAGATGTATCTCTTTGCCTAGCATCTACCCATGTTCAGGTCGAATACCAGTCTATTCGGGTGCAGCTAAATGCCACTTTTTTACATGTTTTATATACTCGTATATATAAAAGGAGAAACTGACTGACTAACATACCAACGCACAACGGAAACTACTGGGACTAGGAGTGTGAAATTTGGACAAGGCTTCCTTTTATGACGTAGGTGAACACTAAGAAAGGGTTTTTCAAAATTCAGCTTCTAAAGGGATGTAATGGGGTCTAAATGTAATGGGGTTTGAATGAAGAACCCTACTTTAATTTATAATTTGTTCCTCCAACCATGTTCTCTTGTATTTGATTGTTAAAATGATTACGCTTAAAAATACAACTAAAGCTATACAGGGTGTCATGGACATGTTAACGCAAACGAATACCATAGATCCAGTACATGATTCTAGACCCCCCAGTGGTGGAATTTTTTGTCGGTTTTTTCTTATTTTTTTTTTAATGAATTTTTAACGTTTTTTTAATTAAACTGTATAAAAACGTCAATTTAACATTTTTTGCGGAAAAAATTAGTGCATTACATTCCAAATTAAAAATGTCATCGGGTTTCATTACAATAACGACTTTATTTGCCTCGATGATTTTTTTATAATTTTTTTTTTCGGAAAAAAAAATTTTTTTCTTTTTTTTTCTAAAAATATCATTGGGATTGGTTAGAATAACGATTTTATAGAGGTAAAAAATAAAAAATCAAAACTTTTTTTTCAAAAATTTGAAAAAAAAACGACGAAAAATTCCACCACTGGGGGGTCCAGAATCATGTACTGGATCCATGGTATTCGTTTGCGTTAACATGTCAATGACACCTTGTATAGTTATTTAAAGTTAGTTTTTGTTTAGGGGCAGATACTCAGAAAATTATACTATTCATGACTTTTATGTAACCAAAATGTTTTCAAAGCTTTTTTAGCTCGAGATATTTAAATTGTTCGCGTAATTTTATACAACTTCCTATCCAATACCTAGTAGAAAGTAAGACCAATTTTTTAAAGATAACAAACACAAATTATTTAAACAGATTTCAATTCTGAAACAGCCTGTAGAAATTAAAACGTTGTGTTATGACATGTTCTAACTATGTTACAACATGTCATAACAAAACTTTTCAATTCTAGAACTCACCGTCTCGTTTTGACAGTTACAATTTTGCTACAACATTTAAAATTAGAACTTTCAGCCAAAGTTGTTTAACTGCTACTACCGACGTGTTGTAGTATACAGAAATGCCTAATTTATTACAAAACTTATGGAAGTTACGCAATATTACTCCCCTCTAGACAAGTTACAATCGTTTTATGACGAGTCTCTTTCTACAATCGAAACACCTCAGCGTAAATATTAATCTATCTAACTATAAAAGGAGAAACTGACTGACTAACATTTCAATGCACAGCCAAAACTACTTGGACTAGGAAAGTGAAATATTGCACAGGACTTCCTTTTATGAATTACGCGAAAACAAAGGAAAGATTTTCAAAAATTCACCCCCTAAGGGGATGAAACACGTATCCAAAGCTTGTGCAAAAACCTATTTTCAAGTGTCAATTTCTTTTCAATACCTACTACATTAAGTTGGACAAAATATAAAGGCAATATGCATTTATATTAAGGAGTTGAAAAAAAGGCACCATCTCTTATGAGAAATATATAACATTATAGGACAAACCCACAGGAAAGCAATGGACTCGACTTTTTTTCTCTCTTTTGAATCACTTTTCCTGGGAATATGGCTTACAGGAATGAAAAAGCAAACAGTTCTCGCCAAGTTGAGTTTCTTTCAAGAATTACTAAGCCCGTAAACATTGTGAAGAGCCCTCATTCACAATAAGGTTTTTATAAACTTTAAGCTTTGCTTTCTCATTTAATCCCGTTGATCTTGGCACAGGTGTACGAGTACACCACAAGCCTATCATAAATATTTCTATCTCTATCAGACAATAAACTTCGATAAAGTTTTGATCTCCTCATATTATATATTTATCTATCTATAAATAATTCTAATATATTCCTCTTAATAATATATATGGCTCGAGTGCCTCGTGTAATTTACTAGGTAGGTACTTATCTATCAAACAGATTTGCCGGCACAGCTGTCTCATTATGATCGGTACAAAGCCTGTACCTACTTACATATATAACAAATTTCTCTTAATCGCAATCCAGAAATACGTTTCAGCTAATATTTGAACATGCTGAAAATGTTGTTACCGAGAAATTTGACATGTTAATGATGTCATTGTATACCTATGGACATAATTGATGAGTGTTTACTTCATTTGGACTGATATGTGTGTCCGTATGAGTTACGGAACCTGAACTGCTAATGTGTGTGCGTTGTACAAAACACACATTACTTGACCTTCTGATCCAGTACCTATTAATAATCCAGTCAATCCACTTTTTGTAATTAACCAATAAAGCTGAGCTTTATTTCAAAAGCTTCTGCATTTAAATAACTTCGAAGAACGGCGAGAAACACAAATCCCTAAGCATTTAAAAAGTAATCAATTACAAGCCACAAAATGAGAAAATTTCTTGCTCTTTGACTTTGAGAAAATCTGCGGAGGCACGAAATCACCGGAAATATAAGACCCGCAAACTTTTCATTTGGGAAAACGTTGCTTGGATGTGCGCTAAAAATGGCTCTTTTGGGATACTCTCTCAAGAAATTATGTAAACAAAACAGGAACAATATTTCTGAATCCGAGATGTTTCAATATTTCATTAACATGACATTACATTGATTTATGAACCTTATAATTATAATATACTAGTGACCCGCCTCGGCTTCGCACTGATGCAAAGTAAATAATTATATGCATGTATACATGTAAGCCTTTCTCTTAAATCATCACTATATAATATTAAAAAATATATATATGATCAGAATCCGTAGTTAAAAAAAAAATACATAGGGACTGATAGCGAGTAGCGACTTTGTTTTATGTTATGATTTTTTTTTTACGTTGAAGTTAAAGGTTGTACAAGGTATATTACAAACAATATTCTAAATAACAAAGTGTTCAAAAGAAGGTGGACTTACTTCGAGAAAACATTATACATAAGTTTCTAGTCTTTATATAAGGTACCTAAGTGAGTTTCATGTAGTATTCCGTATACAAGGAATGTTTCTTTGTAAGTTTTCCTTTTATATTAAAAGCCTTGTCACAAAAAGAGCTAGACTAAGCCATTTTATTTGATGAAAACGAAAACATGAGAGTAAATATTTCAGTAATCAAGAGATATTTAATTTAAATAAGTATTTGGAAAGGTGTGATGAAGTCTCACAGTACGCTCCCGCCACTAATAATAAAATTAAGTTCCAACAGCTTTCTGTTCGAACTCCAGAATGCGAGTGACGAAGAAACGTGGTGTAGTTAACAATGAGATCATGTAAACTATCCATATGGTCAGGTTTATAACTCATCGTAAAAAAACATACAACTACTAACAACGAGTATAATTGGGTAACGCATCAGCCAAGAGACTTCTCGAGAATGGACACGCCATAATTATGGCGGTAAATCTTTGACAAGTGGCTGTAAAGACCTCACCCTCCGCATGACGCAGGTTCTCACCGAAGATGGTAAGTTCGGGGAATTTTTTGCACCGGATTTATTCAGGTGTCACCACGATTGAGGTGTGGGCAAAGCACTACCGTTGCCTTACGGGGGCGACACTACAACATTAGTAATAATTTTTGTTAAAAAAAATTTATAAACGACTGGCTTTTTACGTACATATAGTGCTTCTTAAAACGTAGGTAGGGACAACAGGGTTTTTTGTTATATATTGTATAAGTGTACAGTCTCTTTTAATAACTTATCATTCATTTTTACTATCAATAAAGTCGTCAAACTGCAAAAAAAAATATCAACGCGGGCACGGCACTGCGTGGAATCCGAGCACTGGGACCCGTCACGGTGTCTTCGCTGAGACTGACACTTCATTGACGGCTTGGGCTCGGATGTGTGTGATCGAGTTCACAGAAAATGTATGTGTCGCAGCCAGATGGCTGATTTAACCAGATGGTTAAATTAGCAATACAATTGGACGCCTAGGGAGTTCGTTAAACGCTAGCATCCAATCAAATGGCTGAAAGACAACTAGCTTTGTTGTTGACCGCATCGTTTAACCAAATGGCTGAAGGTTGTATATTCATTTAGTTTGAATCACTTGGCCTAGTATTGATTAGTCATTTCGAAAGGGCTAACTTTCAACATGTCAAGCTGTTAAACGTCGAGTGATTTTAGTTCAAACAACTATCGGGTTAAGCATTTAATTGGATGCCGGCATTTAACGAACGCTCTGGGCGTCCAATTGGTTGGGAAATTTAACCAGAAGGCTGCGACATATGAACCGATATTTTTTTTTAACACTTGACGAAATACGCTCCTACACGCCTGACACGGCATGGATGTGTAGCTAGAATCGTACTTTGAATGCTTTGAAAAATAATAATGACAGTCTTTATTATTAATTTTGGTTAGACTTTGAGCCTTTGAGCTTTAATTTGGTTAACTCAAGAAATAAGAATCTACCAACTTTTAAACTTTTTGTATCCCGGAATTTCCTCATTGTTATCTTTTAAATTAGAGTTCGCAAAAACCTTTTCTTAGTGCTCGCCTACTTCATGAAAACCTTGTGTAAAATTTTTCTCTTACCTCGTCTCGACAGTTTCGGTTGTGTTAATTTGTCAGTCAGTCACTTTCTCCTTTTTATAAAAATTAATACTAGTTGAAAAGGCTTAGATGTATTAAATTTACTCGATGCCTATTTTTTTCCTTAAATATTTATTTGTAACTTTTGTTATTGTTACAGGTACGTTGTCGGAATGAACACTGAGAGAGGCGCCGTCTTTTAAGGAGTCCCGTGGGTACTCAACATCATTTGACGTGACTTCGTTATTTAAATTCGCAAAGACCACATACTACATGATTAAAATTTGTGGCTTAGTGGCATATTCTCTGATTTTGTGCCCGGGTCAATTGAAAAAGGGAAATCGCAATTAACCTTTCAAATATCGTAATTGGAAACATAATACAAAGACAATAGGACAATAGACAACTTTGTATAGATTGTATGAAGCTTAAAACATAAAATCATGTTTTCTGTGACGCGTGATGATTTTAGTTCTAGAGCCAGCTCACCGCTGTCAGGCGAATGATAGCAAACGCCAAGACCGCAATCCCACAGGCGCGGCGTCGCAAGTTTTTAAAGGCAAGTGAACAACATCCTTGAACGCAACGCCAACGTCGCGTCTGCTCGACGTTGGTGGTTTACCACTAGAAACTCGCGTCGTTAACGTCGCGCCAGCGCAATGTTGGCGCTGCGCAGTCGTTGGAGAAGTGCCAACGGTCGTAAAATACCAGTGGGATAGCGGCCTAAGATATAAACTAAATGTTTTTAGAAATAATTATTTTTTAAATTATTAATGTGTCTTTGATTGCAGGTCAGAGATTCCATGTTGATAATAATGTATGGATAAATGAGTGTATTGAGGTAAGGAAAGAATAGTACATTGTTATACGAGAGATGAAAGTGAGTTATTTAGTACCGAGATTTTTTTTGGCGATCGAGCAGAGTAAGATCATTAATAGTTCGAGAGACTAAATAACTCTTGAACCCGAGGTAAACACTGTTGTTTTTCATTACGAAAACGATGTAAATAAATGCATAAAGTAAAAATCTGAGTCGTCGTCAAAGGTCTTCGTATGTTTTTAGGTAAGTATATTTCTTTTGATTTAGACGCTAAAAGGTTTTCTCCTCTTATGAATCTTGCGTTAAATCCATAACTGAAGCTGATGAACTTATAGTGTTAATACAAATTTCTAATAACAAAGATTTAGCAAAATTATAAACAAAACTCTACTACTTACTCGAAAAAAACAAGAAAGATCAAATCGGCCACAGATTATAGAGAGACTACCATTTACCCGCCATTTTTTTGGTAATCGTCTGGCTATTCGGTCAATATTTTTCATTTTATCAGTGTAAAAATGGGTCAGGTCAACATTTTTCTCAAATATATATTAGTTTTAAAGAAATAATTGAAAGTAAATTAAAATAAAGTTATTAATAAAAAGTATTATTAAATCTTTATGTTATTTCAAATGTACTGGCAGTATAAAAAATCGGGTCACGGTTCAATAGAAATATCAAAATAGAACTAGTTTTTATTTAATATTTAGACAGCTGTCAGTTGAAAGTAAAACTCCTTAGGGAGAAAAAGTGCTTCTTTCATCTCTTTCCGCAGTGTATTAAAATAATTAAAATTTTAATATCAGAACAACGTGATAAAAACAATGTGACAATATAGAAAACGAAGTGAATAGTTAAAATTCATATATTTTCTAAAACTAGTTCCGTACTAGAAACTATTGTAATACCTATTTTCCACTATTTGTTAAATCAGAGTCGTAGGAGTCTTAAACGTTCAATAATGTGAAGCATTTTATTTAAATAAACCATTTACAGGGACTTTTGAAATGTCAAGAACTCAGTCACTCAGAAAGATGATGCTAATTGCACATTTCGCAGCGTAGATCTCTATGGGGAAGAATGTGCAAGAAACTCCGCAGACACTCTTTTCTTTTAATTTTTCATTGCCTCTGGATTAGAACGCCAAAGTTAGCCATTTGAATGAAATGTCATAAAGTTCTGTAATTTATATTAGGATAGGTAACCTTTTTACCACTAGCAAACCATTTGATTGTATTGCTAGTGTTTATTAAATTGTTTTTCTTCACTAAAAGGTCACTAAAAATCTAGTTTTCTCTATAAGTCTTACGGCACATGGCTTGGTCTACATATACATCACCCGTTTAGGTACTTAATTAAATGCATACAATCTTTACATGACTGTCTTTTATCTAAAAATCAAATAAAAATCGTATATATCAGGTAATTGACTAAATTTAAATAATCTTTTTATATCTTCCATACGATTTTCTATACGATTATTTTTTAATAACAAGACATCTCTTATCTTTTTATTCAATTTACTTAATTGAGAAAAAATAAATTAGAAAATGTAAAGGTTTTTTTAATAAGTAGACAGGGCAACATTTTTACTGTAGATTTTTGGAAATATATAACTTACGAGTATATTAAAAAGTGGTTAAATTGTCGTTATATTTATTCAGAGAAAACTAAAGTACCACGTTGTATAAGACGATTCTAGCATGAAATTTACCTATGTATCTAGCTATTTTTACTTACCAAAGAAACAGCAACAGAACACGATCGTATACAGCGTAATGAATATGGCTCGAACATCGGTCCTGTCGAATATGTACTCGTCATCGCTGAGCGAGTATATTGTCTGGTTCACTCGTGACACGTTAACAGCGCCCGCGTCGACACCAACCGCCTCCGACTTGTTAACAGACCCAAACACATTGTTCTCCTTAAAATCTTTGGTTACGAATAACTTGATACCGTACATATTTTCGGTTGACGTATCGATCATGGCTCATTCTTCATTGTACCACACGCTTTGTCAGCCATTTTCTGAAACAAGAAATTTCGAAATTAGAATTCGCTGAGACCATAAAAGAAAAGAAAATACACAATTTAAAAATATAGCACCTATATTCATAACAAACATGAGAAGTCTGGAATTAAACATTATCATAAATAAACAACCGTATCCTAGTATTTACGGTAATTATCCCACATGAAGGTTATTTTTGTTTTGCTTTTCCCAACATATTATTCTTAGGCATGTTTCTTTAACACGTTGAAGATACTTGAATGTACATCTACTACCAAGGAAAATATGATATTAATGTAAATTTTTATCCTTTAGCAGTTTGTTAACGTTTGAGGAATTATACACTATATATAACAAAGGTTTTGTCGTTTCATCATCAAATAAAATAAAGTGGTGGTGCCGACAGCATTTACTACCGTCATTTGTTCGGGAAACAGAGCATCTGCCTGGATTACGGTTGCACGGGCACAGCAGCTGATAGGATAGTATCGGAAACTGTATGTATGCGAACAATTGCATTTGCACTTACGGCACAAAACCACTAACTTGAAAGCATTGGTGGCCGAGTGTTAACGGCTTAACCTAGCCAGGCGCATTACTTTGTGTAATTTATTTCACCACTGCTCTCAAAACGGTAAAAAAAAAACATCGTAAGGAAACCGGCATGTCCCAGAATCACAAAATCGAAGTCTTGTGACATCCACCAACCCGCACTGTGCTCGCGTGATATCCACCACGCGAGCCCATTCCCTTTCCTAGAGGGAAGGCCTGAGTCCCAGCTGTGGGAACATTATAAAGCTGATGGTATACTAAGCTTACGACACAAGGCAGACGCTTGGGTCATGGTTAGTGCCACTCTAGCTATCTCAGGCTTCTCACTTTGCATGGGACGTCCCAATTTTCAAAGGTCTGGGGAACCGTCCCGATTTACCCTTGACCGGGACGCCTATTGTCCCAATTTTCACTATCCCTCCTAGTCTATTATGTAAATAAGTATAATATTAAGTTAAAATGTGCTGTCCCGCAGCTCGGCATAAGAGGTCCTTTACTTAGGTAAAGACCTAGGCTGATAGCAGCCTCCATTCCATGGTTTTTGGTTCTAGGCTACGTTTTGTCAATCCCTAAGGTACATGTCTTATTTATCCCGCCATCTGCTCCGTGGACTGCGGTAACATTAGCGTTACACGCAATTTCAGAACACTTGAACTTATACTTTAATTGTTATTTCAGGAAACAGAAATAGTTACTATAGTTAGAGTTTGCAAATACTCTAACAACGAAATTGAAATGGGTACTAATATTTTGTTTAGCTTTGTCATTTTCGCACCAAAATCGGACCCGATTTTAACCCTACTAATTAAGTTTGTCGGAAGCTGCTTCAATTTTCGAGCCCGCTTTGCTCACTCTTGTAACTAGATCAGCATACAACACAAATCGTATTTCTGCATTAATAGTCAAAAAAAGCTTCACAGCGATGCTAAAATTTTCGATTTTGCATTTTTTTTTCAGCCATGCAAAACTTTTTCAGTGAAAAAACTTCTATATGTTAATGTTTAAAACAAGCCTAAAGCCTAAACATGTTGCCTAACTTTTGCAAATATTCAAAAGAAAACCTAACTTATCCGAGGCGGGTGTAAACATTTTTTTTAGCTTACTTTTTATGTTCGTCTAATACAGAAATACGCAATATGTTACCTCATTTTTTTTTTGCGGATTCTAACTATTCACCGCGACCCTGAAATGAAGATGGCAACTGAACCTTTTTAATAATTAAAAGTGTGAAACTCTCTCGCCCCGATTCCAATATATCTATCGCTTTTAACCAGATGGCTGAATGACTACACAACGTTCAGCCATCTGGTTAAATTTTACTAAACGTTGCGGTCAACAACATGGCTCATCGTTCTTCAGCCATTTGATTAAATTCTTAAGCATTTATCGAACACCCTAGGCGTCCAATTGGATGGCTAATTTAACCAGATGGCTGCGACATATCCCTACAACGGTTAGTTTCATAGTAGTTACAACAGTGCTTCTGAAACTTTAAGGTCACGACAGACGTACAAAGGATCACGTTGTCAAAAGTTTCGTACCCGGAAATAGAAGAAATAAGTTGTAATAGTTACCCTTTGTATACCGTATACAGATGGCATAAAGGTTTTCAAGATATTTCAAACCCGACTCACATTTTTAGGGTTCCGTATCTCTAAAGGGAAAAACGGAGCCCTTAAAGGATTTCTTTGTTGGCCGTTTATCTGTCTGACCCTTTATCTCGGAGGTGTCGAGTTACAACTTAAACCACATTCTCTGACCTACGACCCCTAAAAGTTGTTAAAAAATCAAACTTCAAAAAAAAACCTTCTAAAATTAAAGTTGAAGTCAAAATATTTTATTTCACATAGGCAAACATGGGCACTTGAAAAAAGCCAGAAAAAAGTCAGTGTAAAAAGTCTATTTACTAAGAATGACTTGCTGGTCTTAGCTAATCTCCATTTGGGTATAACAATTTCATGTTTACTACGTGTATTTTTGTTATGAAGATCGCTTCTAATTTTAAAAAGTCCTACGTTTTTACAAACATATAAAATACATTCTAAAATATAAAAAGAATATCGATTTCTTTAAACTTATTTCTGAGGGACTCGCGAGAACCTATTTTATAGATAGCCCGGATTGTCTAAGTTAACGAAAAAAAAAAGATACGGCCTTTATGTAGCCTCAAAGTCAAATATTGCATACTTAGTGTCAAGTGCGATCGCAATCAAGCATTAGTTTATATCAATAAAAAAAAGTATAGCGTGTCCAAACACTCAAAGAAATCAACATTCATCATCATTCCTCAGCTCGAGATCCGAGTAATGACAAACATGTTCAGGTATTGAGACAATTTATATTTTACTAGCTTTTGCCCGCAGCTTCGCCCGCGTACATAAAATATAGCCTATGTCACTCAGGAGTAAAGCAGCTTTCTATTGTTGCTTAAATTTTTCCAATCGGACCAGTAGTTCCAGAGATTACCCCCTACAAACAAAAAAACAAAAAAACAAACTTTACCTCTTTATTATATGGGCTGCAGCTGTGGGACAGTAAAGGCTAGATAATAAAATATAAATTATCTAGCCTTTACTGTCCCACAGCTGGGCAAAGGCCTCTCTCCATTCAAAAAGAAGTCATCTGACCACCATCGCCCATGTAGTCTGCTGTGTCCTCGTCGGGCAATTTTAGTATCTCAATTTTATGATTTTCCGATCCACCGTACGACTAGCATTGAGCAAACATGTCCAGCCCAGCATAAGTGATGTGTCTGTCTCACTGATATAGCCCAAAAGGCTGCCCAGACCCTTTTTGGCCATATCAGTGAGACAATCATTACAGAACTCTTTTTTTTGTTACTTTCTTGTTCCGAGAATTAGTGGTAAAGTAACATTTTACCATGATATTTTTGTATTTTCTGCTATGTTTTCAATCACGTTGAAAAGCCAAAAATTTATCCTAGAGACTTAACTGTTCCCTTGTGTCCTAATGAATTTTTATTTTGTTGATACGATAGCTAAAAAATTACTGTAACCGTAGAAAGTTAAATATAATCCAGGATTTCTAAGAATTTTACCTAAAACCCAAACGGTTGATCGAGAGGCCGATGCTATTTATGCAAAGTAATAAATAACAAGCTTACAAAAAGAAACACTTCATTACAAACGTCTGGATTTCATCAGATTCTGTTTTGAATACTTAACTACCAGCTCGTTTTAATATTTCCTTTCGCAAATAAAATACAACTTTCCGGTATTCCGTACGGTAATAAAATATTTTAAACATGTTTATGATACAGTTCGTTCGGCACAACGACCCTATGCAAATGATTATTTAGACGGTGGTATGAATCAGAGAAGTTTCACGGAGTGTGTTTAGAGCCTCTGTATGTATTTCCCAGAAGCTGGATCCGTCGTTAAGGAAAAATGGATAAACCGAAATTTGAATTGAAAGCACATTACGTTTAGCCCGGAAAAGTCACACAACGAAGTTTCACAAATTCCACTTGAAAATTACCATTCCGTTTTCGTACTACGCTACGAAAATCGCATTATCAATAAGTGCCCGACGAAAATAGCCAGTTTTTTACTACGTGTTTTTTTATTATCCTTTTGGGATTTATCTGGGATTCTCTCATATTTAGATTTTATATCTATGACAATCTTGACACTAATCCCGGTTTTACGATCGAATCCATTTTGATATCAATTGGATGTTACGTTCTCGTTTACACCCCCGAGGACATCTTTTACCCAACAAAGACACCTGTGCTTTAACATATTTTTAGAGATATAAATGTGTACAATATATACTTTAATAAAATATCCCTTAGGTATATTTATGAAAATAGTCACAACGCCTTTGAAGACCGGACATGTTATACCTACAAATCTAAAAAAGTATTTCGATGGTGGTGGACACACTACTTTTATATAAGCAAGATTTACTATCTAAAGAAAGAATTATTTATTTCCTGATTAAAGGCAAGCGGTCATCATAATCCGCTCCGCTGCCCAATCCCCCTGGAGATTGACAAACCCAGGGAATTGAACTTGATAGCATTAAGTTGAAGAAAATACGAGGTCAGAAATAAAACGAAAACCTTGGGAAATAGGAAAGGAAAGCTGTTTTATTTGTAACTTTGTTAGACTTCTATCTGTAATCCATCAATGGTACCTGAGTGAGTTACGGATCGTGTTATCATGGATTTATTTAGGTAACCCAGTTCACTTCTAACATTATTTCATCGTATTAAGACCGCCTTTGTACCTATTCATTTAAGTTTTTGTGAAATTGTTACTTTTTTGGTATACAATAAAATATTGTTCTATTATATTGATTTAAAGTTTTCAGTAAAAACGGTAAACGAATATTTCTAAATAACTCCTCTAAATTTTCAACTTCTTGAATAAACTTTGTGAATATTTCACGCTGCTGGTTGCCAACCAGAAACATTGTACGGGACGAGCAAAACGAACGGACATTCCAAAATATATTCTTCCGCGAATCAAACATAATACATGTTGCATAAATTCCTGATCCCATTTTTAGTTTAATAGCTTTTTCTGTTATTGTTATAAACGTTTATTGTATACAGATTACCGTCATAGTTAAAATTAGAGATTCCCTGAATCAAGGTCACAAACTAACTATTAAAGATGTTTTTACAAATTCTCTGTGACTTTTCAGAAACTTGACAGATGTTACACCTTCAAAAGTTCATAAAGGATAACATTAACTAACAATAGAAGAAAGATTTAAGACGCATCTTAAAATATAAAGCGTTCTTGTTCAGTTATTTTACGATTTATTAGAACGTATAAAAAGCTGTCAGTGTAAAACTCGTGAATTGAATCGATCGCAGTAGACACGTACGGTTCCGCACAACTAAAAAATACAAATGAGGTGGGGCCATGTTTTTGGGAAGTAATAGAGTGAATAGGTCCTTAAAATTTCGAGCACCGTAATTAGAGACATAATACATAATAAATAGGTATTTGAACGCTGGCGTTTGTTTGGGGTTCAAGAATTTAATAAGCTACTGCGCCTTACCATCAACTATTGCATCATTGCTTACCATCAGGTTGGGTCGCAGTCAAGCACTAGTTTATATTTTAAAAAAAAACCAAAACTACTGTATATCGTGATAAATTCATATATACTGAAAGGGATCTCAGACCCGATCTAGATGAAAACCAAACCCATAAACTTTCCCTGTGATACCTATATTTCGCTTATGACATAGCTATCATAAACTGCTAGAACATATTGTAGGTACAACCCACTTCTATAAGATCAGATGCTACTCTTATGAGCCATTCTGGATTTACATTTTTATTACTGAACCCTAGTAAATAAATGTAGGGGAAACAACTTTACTACGTCGTGAAAATCTGCCCAGATATCAGGAATTCAATCTAAGGATACTGTATTACATTACTAAGTTCATGATTTCTTTTGTGAGTCTCTCGGCCACTACAAACCCTAATGATAGGTACTTATGTCTCTCTGGGGCATCGTATTCTATTCGTAGTTTATTTGAATACCTTTAAGGCAGGTTTTGCCAAAGGGAAGTCGGTAAAGGAGGTTCCGTTAACAATCAATGGGTAGAAATCCATTGATTGTTAAAGACCAAGTTGTTTGGTAGAGACCAATATTGTATTCTGTTGAAACTATACGGAGACTTGCAAATATACAAACCTACCTACGGACTGTCTGAAAAGCGATATGTTTTTTTCTCTCCTCCTTGGTGAAAACCGGACCTAATTCTCCTATTTCAAACACATTCCTGGGAAAATATTATATCTTATTATATTACCTTTAGGAAAGTAAAAGTTATTTTGAAAAACAGGTAGGAATTTTTATTTCACATTCCGCAATCTCGTACCAGGTAAAATAATATAAAACACTTTCAACTAAAGTCGTATTTTATTTTTTATCACCCAAACCATTTTCGTTTTCATTTTTCACACTTTGTTGTAAAAACAAGAAAAGATCTTTTTTCAGTGAATCCGTAGCAATATGGAATTTGGTTTAGACTGTGTAGGCGAAGCTATTTCAGTGTTAAAATAATTCCTTTTTAATATTTTGTCTCGAGTAAATATAATTTAATCAAATGCTCACGTTACAAAATCTAGGTTTTTAAGGGTTACGTTGCTAAATGACAAAAAACAGAACCCTTATAGATTCGTCATGTCTGTCTGTCTGTCCGTCCGTCTGTATATCACAGTCACTTTTTTCCGAAACTATAAGAACTATACTGTTGAAACTTGGTAAGTAGATCTATTCTGCAAACAGTATTAAGGTTTTTGTACAAAAATAGAAATATGTAAAACAATACGTTTTGGGGTTCCATACATTGACTAAAACTGATTTTATTCCTCAAACCCGTGTGGGGTATTCATAGATAGGTCTTCAAAAATGATATTTAGGTTTATAAGATATTTTTTTTTTCTTAATTGAATTTTTCTTAGTGTGTACTAAAGATACTTCCAAAGTGGTAAAATGTAACCTGTAACTTCTAATTAAGAGAAATATGATAAAACTAAAAAAATATGTATGATGTACATTGCCATGTAAACTTCCAACAAAAATTAGTATAAACGAAATTAAGTAAGCAGTTTTTTTTTTAATACGTCGTAAATCGTAAACTACAATTGATACGGGTCCTCAGTGTGTAAGTCAAACTCTCACTTGCCTAGTTTTTTTAGAATAGGGCGTAGACAACCTAATATGAAATTGTAAAAAATAAACTCAGTCTGTGTTATCATAAATTTTGATTAGTTTTGCTCTCTATCTTCTAAATTAATAAACCTATTTCGGCATCAAGGCAGGCTCTATTTCAAACTTAATAAAATGTTTGTGGGAATTAAATTGCTCTGGGTGCATGACCCATGAAAGCTGTAGGCGTTAGAATTTGACTATCCAACTAAAATTACCACAAAATTTCGTTAAATACGATTCTATAGAGAGTTCTATTTATAATTTTGTAAATTTTCTAGCCTTTTCCTAAGGGATCAGTTTTCTTATTTATTTTTGAGCTGGTAATTCACCCGCTTTGACTGGAGCAAAAGAACGTAGTCAGTAAAAATCTGTTTACTGACTGAAATCTAATTACACGCGCCTCAGAGATGTGTCAGCAAACTGTCGGGCTCAGCTGAGCTGATGCCTGCTGGGGCCATGGCGAAAAGTATGAAAGGGATAATACGTAGTACCTACTAAAATGTAAAAGTTAACTAAAGGAATAGGTGGTTTTAGTCAACACTTCTCGCTTCTAGAGTTGGAGAAGTCATGAGATAATTTCCCACCAAAATCCCATCCAGTAATGCAGACTACGAGCAATGGGTAGCTCACCATCCGGCCGTTTGGTAACTTACCGGAACGAACAAGCCCAGCGAGTAGTGATCCATGCGCTTCTCAAAGATATGTCAGCAAATCGCAGAGGCTTAGCAGGGTTGATGCCCATTAACAAGGACCGCGGGGAGTCTCTTAAAATGAAGCACAATCCTAGCACGCAAATGTCAATTAAGAGACACAGGTGTGGCTTTAGTCCGTAAAGTCCGACACGCCCTCTCCCTGCGCCATTCTAAAAAAAAACACCTAAACCACACCCAATATTCGTTCATAAGTTGCCCTTTAAGTTACAAGGGCACGGTAGCACTTTCGGAAATTCCCGCAGCCCTAACATTCCTTTAACCCTCGGGTCGGTTTCCAGCGTAATCGGATGCGACTTGCTATCAGTAATTTACATAGAGCGACTGCCTACATAACCTCTACAACCCGATAACGTGATAACACGATACCTTTTGAAAAGACTTGCTTATCAGATTGTCGGTAATCAGTAAACATGTTAAGGTGGGCCTTCCTCACTCGCCTATCATTTACCATGCTATACTCGCAAACCATGCGCATCGTAGACAATACGTCGCGCATGGTTTAAAAGCTGGTTGCTTCATTTAACGCAAACTAAAGTGATGTTTGATGCAAAAGTAATGCGTAAAAAAAGTGATAACACCTGAAAATTGTTTTGGCATTCAGTAATTCAACAATTTATTCGAATACTTCACAAAACTTGTTCCAGGAAATACGTGTTCTTATTAAAAACTTAAGAATTTATGAATAAAACTGACATCATTTAAGATCTCGATTAAATGCGCTAGCCTTCTATAGAACTTATTACTTACTGATAAGGGTACCTACATTATAGAGAGTCAAAGTTCACTTAAAATAGCAGATTTTCAGAGGTTACTCATACACAAACTTATGTTTTGATTTCTATTGAAGCCTAGATTAATATCCACAAGATATCTGTGTATCCAAAATATTTGAAGAAAGGTGTGTGAAAATGTACATCGGGGAAATGTACATTTTCATACAACCAAAAGTACTATAGAAGCCTAGCGCATTTAATCGAGATTCTAAATGACGTCATATTTTTTTTCTAAAATTTCAAGGGATTAATAAAAATACGTCTTTCCTGGAACAAGTTTTGTGAAATATTTAAATAAATTGCAGAATTAATAAATTGTAGAATGAATTAATTAAAATAAATTGTAGAATGAAATAAATTGTATAGAATACTCACAGAGTTTTCAGGTGTTATCTCTCTTTTTTCGCATTACTTTTACATCAAACATCACTTTGGATTGCGTTAAATGAAGCAACAAGCTTAAAAACATAGACGATAGGCGAGTCGGAAGGGCCCACCTTAAGAGTAAATGTAGTTCCGTGTTGGTTTAGGAACTGAAGCGTCAGTTTCTAAATCGCTGACCTGCGCGTTACTTCGGGTCAAAATGGCCCATCATTAATTCGGGCATTACACTTACTATCAACCAAACAGCAACTGTTAAAGATACTGGTAGATAGTAATTGGTATCATAATCTACAGCCGTCTAAACATGGGAATGATCCTAAGAAACCCTGAATCCGAAAAAAAACGTTTTCCGTGAAATTATCCCACATTAACAGTTAAGGGCCCGTTTCTTCTAATGTTATCATTATCATCTACTTCCGCTTGTCCCATATTAATTGAGGTTGGCGCAACACGTTTTTTTTTCATTCCTTCCTCCAGCAATCACATTCTTACTTTTTAGGGTACTGCACCTCAAAAGGAAAAAATGGAATCCTTTTAAGATTATTTTGTTGTCCGCCTGTCTATGTGACTGTCAAACATCTTTATCTGAACGAGTAAATATATCGAGTTGAAATTAAAATTATATAACAAATTCTACGGTCCCTTGAAACTGTGTAAGCTTGAACTGTGTCTTTTTCCCGTTAACTTAGAAGTTTGATTAAACTTCTAAGTCAAGAAAAAAAGATACAACCGTTTATTTTGCAACATAAGTATCAGACTCTCATGGGTATCCAAATACATGGGGTACTTCCCGTTGACCTATAACCCTGAACCTTGTTTTGGTTCGGAAGTATCTTCTCAAACTTGGTTTCAGAGCAGAACTATTTAGCAGTATTTACACAAGTTAGTTTGTACGGAACTCTCACTGTGCGAGACTGTCTCACCCTTGTTTTTGTTAAGAGGCTTCTTTTTCCCACAAAATATACGGTTCCTACTTCGAAAACAATTCCGCACCAAAACGTAATAGATATCCATTTATCTAATAATAATCATCATCATTATCATTTCAGCCGAATGAAATCCACTGTTGGACATTAGGGCCGACGGCTTCTTGTGGGCTGGGTCTCCGCCCAGGTAAAACTGCTGGAGCCCAGACCTCTGCGGTGCTTCCGCTGCCACGTGGGGCACCACGTGGGGGCCTTCTGTGCCGCGGAGGTGGATCGCAGTGACCACTGCTACCAATGCGGTAAGCCCGGTCATAGGTCTGCCGAGTGCCGGAATGCGCCGCACTGTTACACATGTGCGGCGGCAGGCAAGCAGGCCGACCACCGGGCTGGGAGCAGGTCCTGCGACCCCCCGGCCAAAGTGAAGGCCAAATTGAGTCGCCCCCCCAACACCACCGCCGCCGCCGCAGCCGCTTCTTCGGCCGCCGGCGCGGTTTCTGTAGCCGCCGCTACCGCTGTGGCGGCGCCCTCTCAGAGGGCTAGGGAGGAGACAATGGACTGCCAATAACGGCCCCATTACGTCTCCTCCAGGCGAATATCAACCACTGCGCCCCAGCTCAGGATCTGTTGCTCCAGAGCATGGCGCAGTGGTCGATAAACGTCGCCGTGGTCTCCGAGCCGCACTTTGTCTTGCCCAGAGCTGACTGGGTTCAGGACCTGAGCGGCTCGGTGACCCTTATCTCGTCGGCCGCCGCTGGTACCCCCGACCCTCGAGGCCGTCACGAAGGGTCGGGGTTGCGTGGCAGCACGGTTCGGGGACATTGCAGTGGTAGGCGTCTACCTGTCCCCGAACAGAACTCTCGCCGATCTTCACGACTCCCTCAGGGAGCTGAAGACCGTCGTCGCTGGGTATGGTACCCTCCCCGTGGTCGTTTGCGGGGACTTCAACGCCTGGAACATGGCTTGGGGTTCCCGGCTCACGAACCAGCGGGGTCGGTTGGTGGAGGACTGGGCTTTGGAAACAGGCCTGGTCGTCCTAAACCGGGGTTCTGTCCCCACGTGTGTGCGGGTGCAGGGTGAGTCCGTGGTGGACATTTCGTTCGCCAGCCCCGCTCTGACACCGCGTGTAGTTGACTGGCGCGTCATGGAGGGGGTGGAGACATACTCGGACCACCGGTATATCCGGTTTGACGTCTCCGCCCAGACCTCGACCGCGCCGGTCCGACAGACCCCATGTGGTCCGCGTTGGGCGCTGAGGCAGCTGGAACGGGAGCTCTTCCTGGAAGCCGCGGCGGTGCAGGCCTGGGTGCAAGCACCGGTCAGGCCTGCCGACATCGACGTCGAGGCGGAGTGGTTCCGGGAGGCCTTGTCGCAAATTTGCGACGCGGCAATGCCCCGTCTCCGCCCAGGACGCGCCCGACGCCAGGTGTACTGGTGGTCGCCAGAGCTTGCGACGCTGCGCGCCGCATGCAATGCTGCGCGACACCGGTATACCAGACACCGCAGGCGCCGCTTCCGCCCGCCGGATGCGGAGGCCGTAGAGACGGAGCTGTATGAGGGATTCAGGGTGGCAAAACGCACCCTCCGATCGGAGATAAAGCGGGCCAAAGACGAGGCCTGCAAAGCGTGGCTGGGGACGCTCAACGCTGATCCGTGGGGACGCCCATACAAGTTGGTGCGAGAGAAACTCCGCCCATGGGCTCCCCCGTTGACGCAGAGTCTCCGGCCACAGATCGTGGAGGGTGTGGTGAGCGCTCTGTTCCCTGCGCGGGGGGACCACTCCCCCCCGCCCATGGCTCCGCCACCAGCGGTGTCTGACGTGGACCACGTCAGCGACGACGGTACCAATGCTCCGGAAGTGACCGAGGTAGAGATGAGAGTGGCGGTACGCAGGATGGGTGCGAAGAATACCGCCCCAGGACCAGACGGCTTGCCTGGAAAGGCTTGGGTCCTGGCCATGGAGGCTCTCGGGTCTCGATTGGGGGGGCTCTTTAGCGCATGCTTGGAGAGGGGCCAGTTCCCACTTCCCTGGAAGACGGGAAAACTGGTCCTCGTTGCGAAGCCGGGGCGTCCTGCGGACTCTCCGTCCGCGTATCGGCCCATTGTGCTGCTTGACGAGGTGGGCAAGCTCTTTGAAAGAGTCATTGCAGACCGCCTCGTCAAGCACCTAACACTGAAGGGGCCCGATCTCGCGGACGACCAGTTCGGGTTTCGCAGGAGGCGCTCCACGGTGGACGCCATCATGCGCGTGCGAGCCCTCACGACGGGGGATGCGGTGTCCCGGGGCAGGTGTGTCTTGGCGGTGTCGTTGGACATTGCCAACGCCTTTAATTCCCTGCCCTGGAGTTGCATTAGGACGGCACTCCGGTATCACCGGGTGCCCGACTACCTCTGTCGTACAATCGAGGCCTACCTGTCCGACAGGTACATAGTATACCCCGGTCACCAAGGAGATTGGAAACGGCGAGAGATGTCGTGCGGTGTCCCACAGGGATCGGTACTAGGACCGCCCTTGTGGAACATCGGGTACGACTACGTGCTGCGCGCCGACCTCCCCGTAGGGGTCAGCGTGGTCTGCTACGCAGACGACACGCTGGTCCTAGCGCAGGGAAGGTCGTACCAGGCGGCGGTCGAACTAGCGACACGTGGGGTTGCGACAGTCGTTGAGAGGATCCAGCAGTTGGGACTCAAGGTGGCACTGCACAAGTCCGAGGCCATGTGCTTTCACGGCCCTCGGAACGCGCCACCAACGGGTTCCCAACTAACGGTAGAAGGAGTTCACATCGGCGTCGGGTCGACGATGAAGTACCTAGGACTTGTCCTCGACAGCCGATGGAATTTCGAGGAGCACTTCCGACGTCTGGCCCCCAAACTCAATCGGACGGGGGCTGCTCTCAAGCGGCTCCTGCCGAACCTTGGGGGTCCAGACGCCTTCTGCCGGAGGCTCTACGCCGGCATCGTCCGGTCCATGGCCCTTTATGGGGCACCAGTGTGGGCGCCGACGCTGCGTAAACGCCCGGCGGCCCAGCTGAACGCCTGCCAGAGGGTCATGGCCATCCGGATGGTGCGGGGATACCGCACGGTGTCCCGCGAGGCGGCGAGCCTCCTTGCTGGCCTACCACCATGGGATCTGGAGGCAACAGTCCTTGCACGCATGCACGACCAGCGCGTGGAGGTGCAACGCCGGGGCGAAGATCCGCTGCCCGAACATGTCGAGGCGTGGCGGAAGGAGCTCCGGCGAGATCTCATGGTGAAGTGGAAACAGCGACTGTCGCAACCCAGCGCTGGGCACACCGTAATCTCAGCGGTAGTGCCCCTCTTTGAGGCGTGGCTGGATAGACCTCACGGCGTCCTCACCTTCCGCATGACGCAGGTTCTCACCGGACATGGGAAGTTCGGGAGATTCCTGCACCGGATTCGTGCGGAAGAGACGTCCGGGTGTCGCCACTGTGAGGCGAGCCCGGAGGACACGGTGGAGCACACGGTGGAGGTGTGCCCTGCTTGGGAAGAGCATCACCGTGTCCTCGTGGGGGTGATCGGCGGCGGCGACCTCTCGCGCCGGGCCCTGGTTCAGGCCATGGTCCGCAGCGAAGAGGAATGGCAGGCGGTCGCCTCCTTCTGCGAAGCAGTAATGCTCGTAAAGGAGGAGGCCGACCGCATAAGGCAAAGGCAACGGCGTACTCGCCGTAGCCGTCGCCGCCGCGATCCTGCCGATATCCGGCCACCGTAGACACTGGCTCGCGGACGGTGAACAATGGGTAGCTCGCCGTCCGGTCGTCTGTAAGACCGAGTCCTAGTCGTCAACGGCGCGCACCGTTCCCGCGCGCCTCAAGGAGTTGTCAGCAAACTGCAGGGGCCCTTCAGGGTCGAAGCCTCCCGGAGTCTAGAGGGTGGTGGGAAACTGTTACCTCGACTCCAGGAATAGGGCAAGGAAGGTACGGGGTAGGTTTTTTAGTCAGTAAGAGTCTGACACTAGTCTCCCGCTCCACCCAAGAGCGGGTTTCGTCATTGGATGATTTTCACCTACCATAAAAAAAAAAAAAAAAAAAAACTGTTGGACATTAGCCTCCCCCAAATGTCGCCATAATGACCGCTCCTGTATGTCTCGCATCCATCTGATTTCCGCGACCCTCATTTACTATTTTAGTACTTTGTTTGTTTGAACACATTAATCTCAAGAACTACTGGTTCGATTTGAAAAATTCTATTATTCTTGGGTGTATAACATCACAACCCACAGAAACTAAGCAATAACCAAAATAACACCGGCCAAGAACGTCTGACAGACAGAGAGACTTGGCAAAGATATAAGGATTGCGTTTTTACTACGGAACCCTAAAAACACTTGTGAAACTGAGGGGGACAGGAATAGCTAGTGAAAAGACAAAAAAATTCAAAGCATAGGACGCGGTAAACATGACATGATTACGTTTAGCCTCTGCCTCGATTAAAACCCGAAAATCTGGTAGGTACAGCACCTACGCGGCATAAATGTTGGACTAAACTGGTCGTCGTTGCTAAGGTTACCTACGCGCAGCCCCCGCTGTACCGCACTTCGATTAAAACCCGAAAATCTGTTACTACTTATACTTAAGCCATGTATTATATGTACTTGTTTTTAACCGACTTCAAAAAAAGGAGGAGGTTCTCAATTCGATTGTATTTTTTTTTTTATGTTTGTTACCTCAGAACTCCGTTGTTTATGGATGGATTTGCAAAATTTTTTGTGGCACCGACTCCAAAAAGAAGTAATAAATTTTGAATATTTGCAAAATATTAATGTCAAATAAGTTTACCTATAAATTAAGTTTCTTTACAGCAATTCAAATTTTGATTTTTAACTTTTTAGTGTAGGAACTTTTGTCGTTTGGCTTTTTTTGAAGGCGGTTTTTTTTTTTTTTTTTTGTAAAAAGTTTTGTAAATATTAATCTCAATAAATAGAGATCAAATCTTACAAACACCAAATAAATTCTGAGTAAAATAACATATTCCTTATGCTAGAAAAGAACACTATTCCCATTGCAATATTCAAGCGTATAAAACACGGCTGATCTGCAATTTTCTTCCTCACCATCGTAACTTCTCGTTTCTCGATCTAAAAGCGTACTTAGATATATTCTGCCAGTAAGCGTCACGTCTACATTGTTCAGGCCAAGCTTTTCTTCTATCATTGTGTATTTGTCAATTTTTCTTCCATTTTCTTTGAAAATTCGTAAATTTTTCTTCCTTTTTGTCACAAAGGCTTTTCTAGTTGTAACTTAACCACCATAATAGATTTTTCACAATTAAGGTATAAATTAAAACGTAATTAAGTATGTATTTATGTATGATATAATGAATAAAGAAAGCTTTTACCTCGGGCAGAGAATAAACATTGCCCTACAGCGTGGCAATGCTGCCAGCCTTTTGGGCACTTTGCCAGTAGAAGAATTTTTTGGGTTTTTTTTTTAATTTACGCATAATGTGTAGTTTTAAGGTTACTTCAGTATTAGATGTAAATACGTTGGAATAATAATAAAATTCACACACTGTATATTACACGTTAAGCAAAACAAATAAAATCACCACAATATTTTTAAAACCAAACAACATTTAGAGCAATAAAGTAGCCCTAGATCCCACACTAGGATACCCTATGTGGATTTAGTTTTTTTTTTTTGTGACGCACTAATAATATACTAGTGGGGTTTTTTTTATGATAGGTAAAAATTATCCGAACAGGTGGCTGCTGGGGCCGAAATGTTCTGGAGTGGCGAGGAAGGCCTCCCACAAGGTGGACTGACGACCTGATCAGGGTTGCTGGAATTCAATGGATGCGAGACATACGCGACCGGTCGTTGTGGCGACGTTTGGGGGAGGTCTATGTCCAGCAGTGGACGTCTTTGCGGCTCAATTGATGATGATGATGATGATGAAAAATTATCCAGTGACGCCCTTGGGCAAAACTGAAAACAGTGCCTTGATCCCAGAGCCCCGGTAATACAATTTCGCATCAACCCTTGGTCCCAAGAGACACTAGTGGGTAGTTCATTAATGGTTGAGTTACAAAACTAAACAATATTTAAATTTAATTAATTAAGGAAATCAATGCAATAAAGTTCCTCTGTTTTTACATTAAAAAAAAATCTAAATATTCTAAACTAGCTTCTGCCAGCGACTTCGTCCGCGGAAAATTTGTGAGACAAAAGTTGTGACAGCTCGGTTAATATCCATGTTATATAAATAATTTATAGCCTATGTCACTCAGGAGTAAAGCAGCTTTCTATTATAGCTTCAATTTTTCCAATCGAACCATTAGTTCCAGAGATTACCTCCTACAAACAAAAAAATAAAAAAACAAACTTTACCTCTTTATTATATTAGTGTAGAAGTGTAGATGTAAACTAGTGTAGATGAATTGTAAAAATTGTAAATAAAGACACGTAATTAAGTGCATTTCTATTTTATGTCGTTTGAAAAGTTTCATTCTGTAGCGATGCCTTTCATACAAGTCTGCAGATAAAAAGATGAGTACTGAAAATAGCGGCAACATGGCGACATCATTAAGCTGTGGTAACCAGGGAAACTAACTACCACCCAGTTTTATTACGAACGACGCAGTAGGTAGTATCGATCATTTATAAACCTCTCATATTTTCCTTCTAATTATATAACTTACCTTGACACTACACGTCAATCTGTTTCAGTATTATAGACATTTCTCTAATTAATTACTCTATTAAGGGGCCGATATATGGGGCGAACTTGATCACTCAAGTTCGCCCCTTTGTTCACACAAAGGAGGAGCTAGCGTCACTTCCTGCGCAACGATAGTTTTCGACTAATTTATCCTTCATTTATTAAAAATCAAAAGATTGATAGTTAAAATTATCTTTTAGTTTGTGAAAGTTCCATAAAAACACACAAAATTATTTTTGCGTGGTCTTTGCTTTTTTGTCTGTCTTAGACATAACGTTGAAAATAAATCACACCAATTTCTATGAAAAAATAAATAAATATTCGTGTATCAAATTAATAGGCAAATAATCTAGTTTAATTTAACATATATTTTTTTTTGAAAACATACCAACTAGCCGTTTAGGCGTGATGTTGGATTTAAAATTACCAAAAGTCGTATATCTCCCCCTTAAAGAAAACACGAAAACCAAACTATAGCTTGTTTTTTAATCCTAGACTAAGATTTGACAACTTAAAATGTCAAATTCCAGAAATTTGGAAACGTATTTCTAGATTGTGATATTCTGAGCTGTCAAATCGTAGTCTAGAATTAAAAAACGAACTATACTCTAAAAATAACAATCGGAAAACAAACGTCAATATATTTTGGTGTTAACACAAATTGCATCAATCCATACTGCGAAATAATTAAACACGCTTGCAACGAAATTGAAAACTATTCTGTTCAGTGAATATTTAAGGGACCACATACGATTGATTGGGTTTTTTTTTATTGCGGTTCGAAACATGTCCGAAATACGTAACAACCTTCGTATGTGTAGTCCTGTAGTCCTACTTTATTGTGGAAGAAAACAGATGTCTTTAGGACTCAAGACAGCTACCCTTGTCTGGTTAGGATATTGGTATTACCCATATAAATATTACTCAGCTGTAAAAGATTTCTATTCACGAAATGTAAATAACTAGATTGGTTCATACTGTAATAAATTTTACGTGGGTACTAACCGCAAAAATTGATGAAAAGCTTTTTAGTATCAGAATGTATACCTTGTCGGTGTTCGTGTATCTTGTATTGGTAAGTTGGTATCTACTTCAGTTGAACGCACACTCGACCGGTTTTTATCCCAAGAGTGGCTCTCGACGAACAACACATACATATGTATGTGGACGAGGCAGCAGCCTCAGGTTCGTCTCCACTCCACTACACTAAACACTTGGCTTGAGTGGTATCTATTCACTGACAGCGACACGCTCGCTGCTTTTTCTGACAGTATTTGATCAAGATTTTTTGTCATTATTCAGCAAAAATGGTCGTTTTCGGTATAAGTATATTAATAGTGTGATGTAAACCATGATGCTTACAAGCAGGCTTTTTGTTTCACAAGAACGTCAACAATAGAGTAATTATTATTTCTAGCCTATACTGTCCCACATATGGAGGGAGGCCTTTGCCCAGTACAAAATCCTCCCTCCATTGCTCCCAGGGTTCTTGGCTCTCAGTCTTCTTGAAAATTCCCAAGGATGGCGTCTAAGTCGTCCCGCTATCTGCTTCTTAGACTACCGCGACCCTTTCGTGCTATTCCCGAAATAGATCGCTGACCGCTCGATCGGCATGCGGCAGACATGTCCAGCCCAGTCATAGTTAAGTCAAGCAGCCTTCAATGATCTGCGTTTTACAACAAACAATATAAATAGACTTACGCTATGAAATATTCATAGACAGTTCAGGTTCGTCCGACTATTCCCAAGAGAAACAGTAAAAACAACTACTGCAATAAAAAGTTGCTGGAACGAAAATCATGCGTAGCTAAGATATAATTTCGTACTTTATAAGTCAAAGTAAATGAACGGAAATATTGTTATCTCCAAAACATAATCGTGTGGAAGTAAGCTCGACGCATAACTTTGTTACAATTTTAGGGATCCAGACGACTGAATAAATAACAAAACGCATACATAAGATGTCTGGTAATTAGTGACCGATATTTAAACACGTGATTGTGGTTTTGATAACGAACAAATTTTGGGTACAAGCTATGGAACCAAACTTGAAATCGCAAAAAATATCTACAAGTTCAGTACATTTTAACCAATTAAGCGAACATAAAAAGTACTGACCAGAAGATCACAAGTCACTGATTAATTAATGGAACGGTCACAATTTTAGTAATTTACCGCGCATCTGAAAATTTTTTTTTTACAACTGTCACACAACGTCGTCTAGTCCAAAGCAAAGTAGAACTTGCGTTATGGGTACTAGACAACTGATAAACATACTTATATATTTCTATACACATACATATTATAGATAAATTACACCCAGACACAGAAAAAATGATTAAGCTCAATCACTCAAACATATGTATGTCCTGGGTGGGAATCGAACCCACGACCTCCGGCGTAGCAGTCAGGTCCACTAACCACTAGACCAACAGGCCAGTCTAATCACATTAATTTGTCTTTATGAGTATGTACGAGATTACCTTTCTAAAAGAAAAAACTTTTAATGAAGTGTCACTGGGTGATTATTGGAAAGTCATAGTGATGCCACTATATTGGTAGATTACCAAACTTGTCAAAATCAAATTCTAACACCATTGTAATAGCAGACTTTAGGCCTTGTTAGTGTCTAGCAATAAACACCTACCAGCTTCTTTTATTGCTGTAATTTGTTTTCAAAGTTTAACACAGGCAATAAATTTATTCTCCTTTTATCTTTGATCTAAACTCATAATGCATACACAAATATTAATTTCCATTTCTAAATATATAGTCTTATATATAAAATTTTCGTGTCACAGTTTTCGTTCCCATACTCCTCCGAAACGGCTAGACCGATTCTCATGAAGTTTTGTGAGCGTATTGAGTAGGTCTGAGAATCGGCCAACATCTATTTTTCATCCCCCTAAATGTTAAGGGTAGTCCACCCGTGCGAAGCCGGGGCGGGTCGCTAATATACCTATAAATGTCTATGATTTTAAAAACATTTTATAAAAATATGGCTTATTCAGAACCCTTTTCGCGCTAGTCTGACTCACGCTTGGACAGTTTAATAAGTACAGAGAGCATCTATCTAGAGGAGAAGTTATTCATAGTAAGTTCATTGAATAAATAATCAAATTGAAGCTCTTATAGGCGTCTCTCATTCTGAATAAATATTGCTACTTATAATAAAAAACCCCTTTATAGTTTTGAATTAGAATAGTTTGCCTTTCTTTTAAAAGTTTGTATAACAAATGTATTGTGCATGAGGCTACAGAAAAAAAGTTCATATAAAAAAATTTGTATGAGGCTACAGAAAAAATATGTGTTAATCTTGATCATATTTGAAAATATGGTCGTTTCCATTATTAATTCAGAAACAAATTATCGGCACGTTATGTAATTTGAAGTTATTTAATTTACAACTGATTAACACATAAACGGAAAATTGTTTAATTGATAAACTAAAATTTACTGATAAAATAACTAAATGTATTTTTTTTAAACTAGGCGAGAGCGAGTCGGAGTCGCACATTGTGGGTTCTGTACAAACTTGTGTAAATAGTTCAGTTCCCGAATCGAGTCTTTTTCGGAAAAATCTCGTAACTCATTTCGGGAATTGAACTGTTTTCATGAGTAAGTTTATACCTGTATGGACCCAGCAGGGTTGAAGCCTCCTGGAACCACGGGTTGATACGTAAGCGTAGCAGGGTCCTGGGGTCAAGGCAAGGAAGGAACGGAGTAAGTTGTTTAGTCAGTAAGAGTCTGACACTGTTTCCCGCTCCGCCCAAGAGCGGGATTCGTCATTGGGTAATTTTTACCAACCATAAAAAAGGTAAGTTTATACAAAACAATTGGTGTAGGAGTCCAGCTCACACTTGTCTGGTTTTTTCATTGTACTCTTGTCCTTACTTCTCTTTTCAGTCTTTTTCAATGTACAGTCAGCACCAAAAGTCGATGAACAGAATCAACATAACAAAACACATAACAAACACATATATATAGTCGCAAATAGGAAACAAAATAGCCTGTACAGGCTAGTTGCGACTATAACTTATGGCATTTTATTGTGAACAGTTGTTTTGTTATGTTGATTCTGTTCATCGACTTTTGATGCTGACTGTACCTAAATAAAAAATAAGCCTTGGGCGGAGCGTAAGGCTGTGTCAGACTTTTACTAACTGAAACCTACCAGTGTTACTCCAGTTTTTTGACCTTTTCCTACCGCCACGGTAACTCTATCCAATAACCCAGGAACTTGAACTTCTAAAACAAGTTTGATAAAATCAATAACATTATTATCGCTACAAAACTTGGTCGTTAACTTATTTTAAAATAATTAGTTTCATTATGTTTTTCTAAAGAATTTTCACCGGTTAAAATACTGTGTCATCACTTTTCTCTTTTCAACTACTGTAATAGTGATCGCTCAGCGGACCAGTTATCATTTTAAGTATCCAATGTAATTTTTTTAATGATGTACATTGAAGAGTACGTTTATCTAGGTAGAAAAGAATCGCCAAACGTAAGTGGCAATGGGCAGGACACTTTGCACGCAGGCCGAAAGGTTCTGGAGTCGGAAGGCCTCCCACAAGGTGGACCGATGACCTAATTAGGGTTACTGGAATCCGGTGGATGCAAGACGCACAGATCTTTGTGGCGGCGCTTGGAGGAGGTCTATGTCCAGCAGAGGACGTCTTTCGGCTGAAATGATGATGATGCTCTATGTAGATAGCTGAGCAAGCTATGTATACTGGTGGTAGACTTCTCTATCTATCTATATGGCACTAGCTCTAAGCAGTGGCTTCACAAAGTATAAAATACCAGCTTTTGCCCGCGGCTTGGCTCCCGACAACCGAAAAAAGATGATAAGAACCTCTCGACCGATTTTTTACAAACTTCACATGAACCTTCTACTAAATACTCCGAAAAAGCCTAAACATTTGGTTTGAATAGGTGAGCCCGTTCTTGAGTTATAAAATTACAACGATGACTGGCATTTTTATTTAAATTGATTAGTATATATAGCTTACCTCACTCAGCGATAAAGAGGTATTTTACTAGTAAAAGTTTTTTTTTTAAACGATTCTGTAGTTTCTCAATTTATTAATTACAAATAAAAATACAGACCTGCTTTTTTGATATCTTAAAATTTATCCGGGCTGACGGCAATAGAGAGCTTTGTCATAACTAATGTAATGTTAGTATAGGCGAAATGTTATGAGAACTGTATACTTTAATCTGGGGTAAGGGCTTACTACAGATTGGTGTATGTTACCCACAAAGCGATCCAAAGAAAGACGGCCACTCCCTAATTTTGCTCATAGCGTTTTGTAGTATGTTTGAACCCTTGTAATTTCGAATACCTTGTAAGTCTGGATAATTGGAGAGCCCAAAATGTCTAGAAAAGATATAGTTAAGAGAATTACCAAACACATTTAGTTCGTTAAGTAAGGATACTTTTACTGCCTAAAATACAATTACTTTATTTTATTTATTATAAGTTCGCGCTTGACCGCTATCTCACCCGATGGAAAGCGACGATGCGGTCGACGATGGAGCGCGCTCACCTAGAAGTAACCTATTCACTCTTGACTTTTTGATTCCCGGATTGTAGCCAACAGGAAACACAGAAAGTTTGGTCCTAACCCACTCATTTACGCACCAAAACTATGACTGTACAGTTAGAACAGTACGAATACTAATAATAGATATCTGTTATCTGTTTAGTATACAGGCTAAAAATTATCTGAAAAATCCCACCAGTCATCGTATACCGCCTACGTAGAATGTAGTAAATTAGTTTGTCATCACCATTCACCACCATCAGGTGGGATCGCAGTGAAGCACTAGTTGATATTATTAATTAAAATAAAAAAACTTTGTCCAAAGAGGTATTTCGTCTGAATAATTCTTGAAATTGTAGAATGCTGAGAGTGATGGCAGATTCTCGAATAAAATTTTGCTGGCATATTTTTTTAACGTCAAGCGATGCAAAATATACGTTAAGTATATATACTAAATTTCCTAACAATTTTGTCTGATGGCTGGGCTTTATTTTTGTCAGCGAATCAGCATTGCCATCCAGCGTGGCAATGCTGCCAGCGTTCTGGGCACTTTTCCCATTGATATCGATGTGGATGAATTTTTTGATGCCCAATAAATCATTTATAAATATTAGAGTATTTTTAGTTTATTTAGGTTATTTTTAGTGTAATTAAATGTATAATTTTATATTTCTGTAATGAATTTAACCTATGTACTATTTTCGGTCAAATAATAAATCTGTAAGTTGTCATTTTGTCTGAGAAATATTTTTTTGTTTGTATCTAAAAGAAAGGTCACACTGATACAGTAAAAATCACTAGGCATGGGGTCTTGTGCGTGTGCTCCTTTAGTTACAGGAGATCACAGCATTCACATATACTAGATGGAAGATAAAAAATAAAAAAATCACAAACAAAACACCAATCAGACAAGACAGAAAACATATTCCAATAAGTGTCAAATTAAAACTAAAAATTATGGTCAAGATACAAATGTCAAAGAGTATACAATGGTCATAATAAAAACAGACACCGTGTATACAGTAACAATTTAATTAATCATTTATTAGGTAAAATGATTTAGAATCGAACGACAGATATAAAATTCAACCAAAATACACTCACAATCTCATAATGCTTTCAGTGTCAAAAGCATAAAAGTTGCCAAATCTCGAGTCAAGTCCTTATCTCTATTCCTAACTCTACAAACACTCTAGAAACAACACTATCTTTGTGGCATATAACTATGTGTTTTAGGAAACACGTAGTCCTAGAATGCTACTAGATAACTCAAGCAACATACCGTCGTTGCGATTTTAAGACCTCATGTGTGACTTTTGGCAAAATAACTTTTTTACGCCAGCTTTTTTAACATTTTGAAGCTCTATCGTATGCAAAAACTCTCATGTGTATACGACGCTTTAATCGTAATTAATTTACAAGTTTCAAAATCAACTATGTGCTTCCTAATAACATATATATATTTTTACTATCATACTACTATTAAGTTCAACTAATAATAGCAAAATTAAAAGCAAGGAATCATATAGCTAATATTTATATTTTTGGTTATAGTTGGTTTCATTATATTTTTTTTTTTCAGTAGACGATTTTTATCGGTTCTCTCACAAAATTGAATTTTACACATAAAAGGTCTTAAAGTCGCAACAACAATATAGCTCGTATTTTAATCAGTACACACCACAACATACTTCTTTCCGCTCCGCTACAGAACGAGAGAAATGATTACTCGATTTCAAACCTCAAAAGAAAGTAGGACAAATACAACACGTTGATGACACAATAACAATTTCTGTAATCGATCGCAAACGAGATTAATGACTTTCGTAATTTGTTACTGCCATTAATGTAGCCATTTTGTGGAGATTTCGTTTAATTGCTAACAGCCTGTATACGACAGCCAAATAGTTCCTAGATTTAAGAGCAGCTAAACCGAGAGAGAACGAGGTACATTTTCATACAACCGCTCTTCCGTGATTGGGATGTTATTACACATCTTTCTTCAGATATTTTGGATACACAGATATCCTGTGGGAATTTCTATGCTTAAATTAAGTAAAGACCTCTGAAAATCTGCTACTTTACCTGAACTTTGACTCTCCATAATGTACACCTATATTAAAAATATAAAAAAAGTATTTCTATAGAAGCCTTGCGCATTTAAACGAGATTCTAAATGATGTCAGTTTTTTTTTTTTCAAAAATCCTTAAGGGCCTAATAAAAACACATACCTATTTCCTGGAACAAGTTTTGTGAAACATTTGAGTAAATCGTAGAATCATCAAATGCCGAGTTTTCAGGAGTTATCTCTCATTTTTCGCATTACTTTTGCGTCAATCATCACTCTTTATTGTGTTAAATGAAGCAACGCGCTTTTAAGCCATGCGCGACGTTGACGAAAGGCGAGTGAGACCCACTTTAAGGGGTAGATATACGATTTTTGATGATTTTAAATCGAAGATCACGTCTAGAAGGCTATAATTTTACTATTTAAAGAGTGTCTGAATATAAACCCGTAAAACTATCGTCGACTTTCAGGGATCTTCCCTGAAAGTCCTGCGCGACTTATCAACTGTCTATTGATAAGTCGCGCAAATTTTAATTTTTGTTTTATATATGATGGGTTTTTTTTCTGCTTCTTTTTTAATGGTGTAACTGGCTTCGGCCGTTCCGTTTAAAAGAAAATGAATGAATAGATGGATTAAACTTTACTACATTACCTTACCGTTTTTTTGTGATATATCGGTTGTAATAAAACACTGCAGTATGTATCGGTCGCTTTATATTTATTCGGTCGCTTTATATTTATATATCTTCTAATTTTTTATTGGTTTGTCCATGAAGAACGAAATTTCATAAGTCAATTTTTGGTACAATCAAAAGAGTCAGCAATGAAAATTGTTAAAGCTTTATCGATCTCTTTGCCGATCGCCATCTACGATTCTTGGTACGATTGATGTAATTACGGGTTATGTTCAGAGCCGAGTCTTTCGGGAACGGATTTAGAGCGGATTTATCAGTCTCTGACCAGATTATATTGACGACAGAGATAGATATGTAGGAACAATCTATTGGCATCATTAAAAAAAAGTTAAAAGGGTATCTAGATGACTTAATTTATTGTAAATTATTTTCTTAGTGTGTAGTGAGACTAAATAGTTGATGAGTGGGCGCATCCCTACGTCACCGCGTTCCATCGCACCCCACTAACGTCTTTTAAATTCAAAAAGTGAATTACGCGCCTTTTTTACGGAATCATACTTTTTTTTAATAGTTTTGGAATAAAGATTAGAATTTCAGCTAGGAAACGAAAAAAAAAAATTGACGTGTAAAAGTGTTATTTTAAAACCTATTTACAAAATAAATATAGTTTTATCATTATAATTAAATGTTTTATGTGTTAAAATTACTTATATTTCTATTAGTAGTAAGGTTGCTCTCATACCTAGATAAATCTGAACGGGATATTGTCATGGACTATTTAATATAAGAATTTCGAAGAATTTCATTTATAAAGGGGGCTACAGCGGTCTATAAATTTAAGCGTGGCTAATAACATCAAACGTCGGAAGTAGCTATTATATAATTCACCGTCTTAATGGTTAGATTTCGTGTTTAGTATAATTATATAAATTTTCTATGAAATATTCATCAGCATAAGATTTTATCACAAAAATACCAATAGGTGCCTATAAGTACGTACTAACTCGGCATTTTATAGCTCAATTCCCTAACTTCTGCCGGGTTTTAAAAATTCATGTTTACTGATGTACTAAAAGAAAACCATTTACCTAATATGTTTCGGATATACCTGATCTCTCTCATCGTGAGTAGAACAAGAGATTAACACCCGTATGTATATAGTAGTAATTACTTGTTGCTAAGTAATTTCTTCAAAGTCACTCAGAGGGCAATGGAAAGAGCTATGATCGGAGTTTCCTTGCGTGATTGAGTTAGGCCCCCTTGCCAACTTATAAATATTTCGTTATAATCGAATCGCCAAACTTAAGTGGCGATGGCCAGGGCACATTGCACGCAGAACAGATGGCCGCTAGGGCTGAAAAGTTCTGGAGTGGCCACCCCGAACTGGAAGACGTAGCGTTGGAAGGCCTTCCATAAGGTGGACCGATGACCTGGTCAGGGTGGCTGGAATCCGATAGATACGAGACGTACAGGAACAGTCGTTGTAACGACGCTTGGGGGAGGCCTATTTCAAATAGCGGACGTCTTTCAGCTGAAATGATGAGGTCATTTGTTATTATGTCATTAAATGCCGTTAGAAATCATCATTCAATATTTAAACTTTTCTTAACTATGGAATACAAATTGTTACTTAAGTAGATACTTTTACTCAAGTAATTAATTTCACTTGTTTATAATAAATGCGGGTGTTAGACTTTTACTGTCTAAAACTCACCTATTTCCAATTAGTTGCCCTTTGACGTCCTGTTCCAAGGTAACTAGATCTCAGACAATCCCGTAGCTTTAAGTTTTCAGATGTATTATAAACTATCCTTTAGGTAAGCCTACCGTTAGGCTCGCCTAATGGAAAGTGTAGAATACTGAGAATTTCTTGAAGAACTAATTAGTTGAAACCCAATTACTATTAGGGACGAGCTATTATATTATAGGTCACAAACTATTTTAATATATAAAGAACTATGTTCAGACACTAAAACTTCAATACTTGGTGTAATTACTAAATATTGTTATTATTACTTTTATAGATCACATGAACCAAAGATACGCATATATTGTGAAAGCGACCGTGGCTAATCTATACTCGACATAAATAAAAAAACTCGTGTAACATTAAAATAATCCACAATCATCACACAACGCTGCCTATTCCCAAGCTAAACAGAGCTTGTTAAGAGTACTAAACCATTGATAAACGTACCTATTTCTAAATAATACACACCAAGACACATGAAATGATCGTGGTGATCACACAAATGTTTGTCCAGGGTGGAACTAACTACTAGGCTAACAGGCCAGTCAACATCACATCAACACAATCTCACGCTATGAGTTGAGTTGTACTTCTACGAGTACTGTGTGATCGCAGTACTCGTAAAAGTACCTATAGATTTATAGGAAAGCGCTTTACTTTTTAACAGAATACATAAAACATTTTCCGGAAACTCTAAATAATGTCTGCCTTTGTAATGGTTACCCTCAATTATTTCTGCTCTCTTTGTGAGCACACAGCTTGAATTTTATACCATAGCCCTATAAAATTACTTTGGGAATTCGGAGAACCATTGTATCTTTTGGGAAATAGAAGATTAATACCCGTAATTAAATGACATGGACGTTGGAAAACGTTCCCTTTCCAAATTGTCTGTGTCTTTATTCAACATTGATATCGTTTGAGAAACAAGTATGTAGCACAAAAGTTATAGGAGGCAGACGGTGCGCGACCGGGTTAAAATCTTATTTAGGTGAAAATGGGTAAGTCATTTCGGAATATGAAACGCCGTAAACAATAGATTATACAATAAAATAGTCAAAGGCCTAACCCGAGGCCTAGATTATCCTATAATTTAAATCGTTTGTGAGATACAAATTTAATATTCATGTCCCAGTGATTTACATTACACTATTCTCTTTGGCTGCTTTCACAGAATTGGTGTAATTTCCTGCAGTAAATTTTGTAAAGGTGTCATAAACAGTTCCACGGGAAATGTGTTTTTATTCTTCAACGTTTCCATTTTATTTTGTGGTGTTTACACATTCCGTTCCAGAATGTAAATCAGGTATCCAGGCTAAATGTCAATGACTATTATAAAACATTTGTTATGGTGACCCAGCTAAAGGTGCGGAATCGAAAATTAAAATACAATGGATAATCGACCTTTTATGGAAATGGTTCGTTATCTTGCACACATAACTGATCAGGCAAATTCGCTCAGATTTTGTTTTTGGTTTTCCACACGGCAATGAAAGTGAAGTGGGAAATTTCATTTTCATTGTTCCAATGAAATTATGGCGTGGGAAATCGACCAATAACTTAATTTTGTCAAGTCAGTTCCCTCTTCAGTCTACCTGGTGTACAGTGATACGCCACCTGAGCATGTGGACATCCCACTCATGAGCTAGAATTCATATATATTCAAATTCATAGGCTCTTAACCTTTTGAATCCCGTAATAAGAGACATAATAGAAAGACAATGGGTGAGCGTTCGCACACTCTTGAGAGTTTAATAAATGAATTCAATTAAATAAGCTTTTGACACATAAATTATAATCAGAGTTAAAACCGTAGTAGTTAATTGTTCCAGTCCTTCTATGTACGCGGACCTAAGTCGGGAGTAGTCTAAGCAGTCTCAGTGTCAAATACCGCCAGACCTTTGCAAGAACGCTGAATTTTTTAGCAGTTATCTATGAATTAAGCGTCTTTAATTCATTACGCCTCAAGAGGACCCCGGTGACACACCTATTGTCTTTTTATTGTGTCTGTAAATACGGTATCCGGAAGGTTCATTTAAGAGTGAATAAATTACTTCTATGCGTTGACCACATCATCGCTTACCATCAGGTGAGATAGTAGTCAAGTGTGAGCATGTCAATAGTAAAAAAAAAAAGAAATCAACCATGAAAAACTTTATAGGGCTATAAAGTTTTTGATGACGTAAAAGACAACCAGGCTCTTAATATAGATCTAAGGGAAACTTTCGCACAGAGGCGTTTCGCAGACCACGCCAAAGTAGACAAGTTTACTAAAACTTGGTGCTTATCCTCAATGAAGTAGATTAGATTAAAAATCTTTGCGTACGGCTCTGTACACTGATGTGATAACTTGTGAAAGTAGCACAACACTTTCATATTTTTTTTAGTTCCATTAGTGGTAAGTTAGTCAAAGTACTTGCAGACAGAAACGTTGGAGCCAGAGGCGTAGCGAGGACTAATTCAGCGAGGTCCTTTTCTTTCATAAAGAAAAGGTGACATTCGTCACAACCTGGTGTTCAACCACATCGTCACTTTCTGGTTCCGATAGTTACTCATTTAGCTTGATCTGAACAAGTGTTACTTTAAAACGAGCTCTTCCCTAATAAAGTAAAATACTTAAGTGTCAGTCAGTGATGATTTCATCAAAATGATTTGTTTACCTCTTGTTAAACAATCACAACAAGTAGGCAAACTAAGATTGACAACGTATAACTGAAACTATTCAGTAAGCATTCCTTTTTGAAGAGTAGGTAAAGATTCGTCACGGCATCCTCACGACTCAGCATTCTGCGTCACACAGGTTCTCATGGTAAGTTTGGGAGATTCCTGCAGAAGATTCTACCGCTCGTCGACGACATTATGTGTTCCATGCACACGCCAAGAATATGTCAGCAAAACCGTAGGGACCCAGGAGGGTTCGGCCCTCCTAAAACTATGAAACTATGAGTTGACTTCTGAAAGGGAAAACTATGGTCTATGGTAACTGGAGGAACATCGTTTTAGTCAGTAAAAGTCGGTAACACCCTCTCGGTCTGCCCTAAAAATTCACTAGATGGTTTTCCACTACTACACTAGTTTATTGTGTACTTACCTTTCGAAAATAATGCTGGGAATCTACTGGATGGAGCATCGGACCAATGACCCTATAATAGCCGAACTTAAGTCACGAATAAGGTTCACCACCATATGCCAAAGAAGATTTGTTATTTCTTTGGCCACATTGCCAGGAAGAGAGGTGATAACCTGGAAAAGTTGCTGCTTACAGGAAAAGTAGATGGGTAAGATCAAGGGGCAGAGTCCGACGCGTTGGTCAGACCAAATCCGTACTACACTGGACACCACAGTCTGCAACGCCATCCACATCGCCGAAGATAGGGCAATATGGCGAAATATAGTCCATCTAAAAGTTATTCGTCGAGGTCACGACCCTTAGCATTGAGGATAAAAGACGCAAGGAGGAAGACCTTTCGGAAACCGTGTCTCAATCCTTAAATAAAATGTTACTCTTACATTGCAATATGACAGCATTTTTTAGAAAAACAGTCACGTCGTCATTGTAACTAAATTTTCGTCTTATTTATGAAAACCAACAATAATACCATATCCCCTCGACGTGAAAGGGGCTCTGATTAATTATGAGCCCTTTGAGATTGAGCACGTGCCACGTTTCATTCACACAGTAAGTGGGCAAATGTTTATAGGACGTTTGAAATGACATGTTTTTACTTGACGCCACCACCAACGTTTAATGTTTATTTATTTATTCACCTACTTCATTGTAGACCTAAAAATGTAAAGACGATAAACTTTACCAAAACAGGTGGTCTTATCGCACACTATTTACAAACCTAGGTTTCTTTGTAAGGTGGGAAATCATTCAATAACATCTCCAACTCTGGATAAAGCACTGACAAAAACGATACCTGTGTATTTCATTTGCCCTTTGAAGTCTAAGACCACAAGTATCCTTCTCAGAAAAAAAAGAGCGTGCATCGGCCCAGCTGGGCCCCTAAGGTTTTTTTTTTATTGTGGGAAAAATCATCGAACGACGAATCCCGCCCTTGAGCGGGCAGACTTCTACTGACCCACGGTTCCTTCTTGTCATTATTACCATTATGAGATTACCTCCATTACAATATTGAACCCATAACTAAAGGCAAAGGCTTTATTTTCATATAACTTAGTAAATATCGAAAGTAACTTTAGATTGCTAGAAAAACAACGTTACTTGTACATAATGAAATTACAATTTGTTCTTTGTCTTTGCCAAATATTCTTTTTTTTTTGTAAATGATATCATTTCGTTGAGTATTAAATAATAATGATTCTGCGTATTAAGAAGTCAAATATTTTACTTAAAAAGGGGCCTTTGTAATCACAACACAAAATTTTTTTAAACCTTTTTAAACGATAGACAGATTTGTCTATCGTCAATGTGAGCATGGTTTAAAACTTGTTGTTTCATCCAACATCCCATCTTCCAATGTCCCATCGTCCAACATCCCATCGTCCAACGTCCCATCTTCCAACGTCCCATCTTCCCACATTCCATCTTCCAACATCCCGTCTTCCAACTTCCCATTGTCCAACGTCCCATCCTCCAACCTACTATCGTCCAACATCCCATTCATATTACTTGATAAAGCAGCAAGGCGCAACATTTTAATGAGTAGACATCTAGTTGTGTAAAGACCGTGTTTTCACCACCAAATATAATTTTTGATACTGCCTCCTACCAGTATATTAAGTGTATAGTCTATGCTGCCACCCCAGGCAAATTCAGATCTTTTCGTTAACGTCGAATGCATGGATGATGTCGCTAAGTTCATTTTTACTTGCACACGAACGAAAACCAAAAAAAGATTCACGTGATTTTTTTTAAGTGATTAGACAGAAATGACCGCGATAGTACTCAACGAAAATAAGTATTTGTGTGAAACAGTGGAACATAACCACTGTTTCACAGTAAAATACTAATTTGTGAGAGGTTCCTATGCTGATTGCAGAGCATGGTTGCGAAGGAGATATCTTTTGCAACTGGCAGAGGACGCAGCGGCAAAGGACGGAATTGAATTACTGCGCTCAAAAGATGTTTGTGGTCGCTGTAATAACTATTACTCCATTTTACTGCTGAGCGATTTAACTGCACAAACACGAAATAAATTAACCGAGTATTTAAAATAGAGGTAGTTTGTATAAAGTTATTACAGTTGCGGTTTCAGCTAATAATGGTTCGATTTTGGTTTTAGTTGGAAATCATAATATGTCATTCGAGCGTTGGTAAACGATTGTTTCATTTTAAATGTATATTAAGAACATTTATTGATCACAGTAAGAGTTAAGATAGTTATTGTAAAAAAAGAATCTTTTTAAACACAAGAGTTTAAAAAGTATGGGCGGGGTCACTTTTTAAATGCTTGCACTGACTGGATAGGTCTACACAAATTTGTACGGTTCTTTCTTCAAAAGACCATCTTAGACAAATCTGCATGCTGTTTATGTCATTTGACCAATATATATTTACTGTATGGACTTTAAAAGGGACTTTGACCCCTGGGTTTGTTTCGGTGTTTTTTCTCAGGGTAGTCAGCTATGGAACACCGGACCGGAAAAAAAAAGACGTGTAAAAGTGTTTTTTAAACCTACTTGCAAAATAAAGATCATTTATTTACAAAATCTGGTGTTTACAACTAGGTATAACTACATTTCGCGGACGTCCGCTACGTACTTGATTAATCATGGTTACAGGTGTCCAAGATTTTTTACTGTGAAGTGCTGTGATTGTTTTAATTACTTATACCCATTTTGATTTCATTTTGAGAGCAGTGGTGGCCGAGTGGTAACGGCCTCGACTTACGAGTCGCAGGTCGCGGGTTCAAACCCAGCCAGGCACATTACATTGTGTAATTTATTTCATCACCACTGCTCTCAAAACGGTGAAGGAAAACATCGTGAGGAAACCGGCATGTCCTAGAACCAAAAATTCGAAGACATGTGACATTCACCAATCCGCACTGGGCCCGCATGGTGGATTATGGCCCATTCCCTCTCCTAGAGAGAGGAGGCCTGTGTCCCTGCAGTGTGAACATTAAGAGGCTGATGATGATGATGATTTTGATTTCTATTGAACTGATGACATAAAAATAGTATAATTATCTCAAGAATCTGCATAATTAGACAACATGTTGCTGACGTGATCTTCGTAAAATAGAGCAGACATTATTAAAAGAGTGATAGCAGATTCTCGAACAAAATTTTACTGACATATTTTTTTAGCGTTAAGCAATGTAAAATATACAAAAGTATATAGGTAGATTAAATTTCCTAACAATTTTGTCTCAGACATTAATATTAACAGACTCCTTATATCAAAGATATTCCAGTTTAAACTTGATGAAATTACGCATATTATGGTAATAATTGGTAATAGATACGAAGTCTATTAATAGATAGATATTACTCTTAATATAGTTAGATATTACTATCAATAGACTCTGTGTTCTAAAGATATTCCAGTTTGAAGTTATTACGTATATGTATTATGTCAATAATACATATGTCTCGTTATAAATTTAATAAAATCGATTTTTTGTACGAATAACAAGATGTCCAGTCATAATGTCATGTTTTCTTTTTCTCTACGTCATTAGGCTCGCCATCGTAGTCGCGTGCTGTCATCGCCTTTTCATTTGTCAAATCCTCTAAGAATAAATATTTGACCCTCCGATGTAACAAACGTGATTTCTTTTAACACTGATAAACTGTAACATTTCAGTCAACTAATTTCAATATTAAGTCAAACTATAAGCTTGATTAATTTCTCGGGTCGACCTTTGCCAATTAATTAGATTCATAAGGCTAGAAATGAGACAATGTAGCGGTAAACTATGTTAGACTACCCAACTGGTTCGTTAAATCAAAGTAAAATCAGTCCGTTTGACCTTGTTACAATACCAATATTATTTGAGGCCAGGGTAACTATCTTACCATTCACCTCTTACCATTTCAGACGGATATTCGTCGCGCAGTAATCAGAAACTTAATTTCAGCAGGCAATTTTGTATTGTCTAAATATCGGACAATAAAAAACAAATGAAGTTAAGCTGCATGTTTTACAGCGTAGGTCTTTATTGAGAAAAACGTGCAAGAAATTCTATGGACACTCTTTTAAAGTATCTGAGTATTTATATTCCTTTTTTTTAAGGTTCCTTCCCATAGACAGATGCTACGCAACGTGACTATCCGTATTAATTGATTTTTTTCATCCTTAGAACAGTGAACAGTGAATAGAATAATGAGTGCTCTCACTCACTATTCTACTCACTGTGCTAGTGGTGAACGAGTGAGAACGGCACCAACTTACCTACGAGTTATAGGTCGCGGGTTCAAACCCAGCCAGGAGCATTACTTTGTTTAATTTTGTTGTAAAGACACCGGTATGTCCTAGAACCAAAAATTCGAAGACATGTGGCATCCACCAATCCGCATTGGATCTGCGTGGTGGTTTATGGCCCATTCCCGCTACTAGAGAAGAAGCCTATTTCCTAGCTGTGGAAACTTTAATAAGGCTGATGATGTTGATGATGATAATTGATCCGTAGAAAGTTTTACATTTCCAATATCTTTGGATTTTGGAATGTTAGCCCTTTGTTACGTAGCCGTAGCCTCCTATCCACAAGAGTTGCACAGCTTTCGATTTGATTGCTACAAAACGACTGATCGCAACGTCAAATCGACTAGTATTTGTGTACGATTCCCAGAATACAATGCTTAACAATTTTGTTACTAGCAAATAACGAGACAAATGTACGAGTAAATGAGAATGATTTTTGGGCAGGATTTTTTCAGTGAAGTTCAGTGTTTGTTTTACTCATTCGCAAATTGATTCCTAGTGGATATTGCAATGTAAAATTTGTATAGTTTTGTATCTAAAGTATCCACCCCAACTGAACAATATCTATATGGAATCATTGAAACGGGCGCGATCTCGGTTAAATGGAGCTGAAAATTTAATTGTAGTGTTGACTATTTCAGTAAATTTTCGCTGAGTAGTTTGACTTGATACACTTACTATCAACAACTACAAATACAGTACAATATCATCTAATGATAAACTAATAACGTATTTAGATACATGTAATCTCTATTATTCCAACTCAAGACTCGGTCAAGAAATTAAAGAATAAATTGTGTAAAGCCGGCCAGAACGACCCAAATATCTTTCTGTTTGTCACTTTAAGAGTTTTTTAAGCCAAAATTCCTATTATACAAGATTAGCCTTTGGTCAATCAATAAGCGTAATCCCAGGGCCCGGGGAGCAAGACAAGGAAGAAACAGGGTGGGTAGTTTAGTCAGTAAAACTTGACACTACTTTCCGCTCCGCACGGGGGCGGGATTAGTCAATGGATGATTTTTCCTACCTTAAATACAAATTATGTGTGTTATCTGCTGCGTCGGTTGAACGAGTTCATGATAGCCCATGCTATCACTTAACGTGTCGCAACATATAACATAACAGCGAACAATACATAGCCAGAACATTAAATTATAGGTACGTGGTATTGACATTAATTGGCATTGCCATTCAATATGGCAACGATACCACTCTCCTGGGTTTTCGAGTGATAGCAATTTGAAGAAGTAGGTACTTCGACGCCTGCGTGTAATTGGTTTTTGTATAATATTTATATTATGTGTAATCACTACTTTTAGTTTATAGTAGGTTAATATTTAAACTTCTTAATGAACCTATCAAAACATCGTGAGGAAACCGGCATATCCTAGAACCAAAATTTCGAAGACATGTGACATCCACCAACCCGCACTGGGCCCGCGTGGTGGATTACGGCCCATTCCCTCTCTTAGAGAGGAGGCCTGTGTCCCTGCAGTGGGAACATTAAAAAGGCCGATGTTGAATGAACCTATAGCTTACAAATAAATATAATTACAATACCAATCGAAAAAACTTGTCCTAAGTTCTATGGCCAAATAAGATTAGGATTATTACATAATCCAAATACTGG
Source organism: Mythimna loreyi (assembly GCA_029852875.1). Classification (NCBI taxonomy): domain Eukaryota; kingdom Metazoa; phylum Arthropoda; class Insecta; order Lepidoptera; family Noctuidae; genus Mythimna; species Mythimna loreyi. Next base: position 11,867,315 of record CM056786.1, read on the forward strand.
CATTTCTCGGAACAGTCTCAGTTCTGTTGACCCGACCAATATAATCGTCTTACGTTATAAAAATTAGCTCCCAACAACAAATTACTACGTCCTAGGTAAACTTCTTTTTTTGGGGATAAGACTCTTGTACGAAAATTCTTTGAATCCAATTTGCTAAATACAAAGAAAGCTTTTACGTAGGTACGGAGATAATTTCCATCATCCAATACCGGTACTGATTTGTAGTATCCGATTTAAGGTAATAGCACAATGGCGATTTCGTTTTCTAATCCCTGACAGAAAAGAGGGCTGTTATAAGTTTTTTATGGTAGGTAAAAATCATTCAATGAAGAATCCCGCCCTTAAGCGGAGTCAGAAGCAGTGTCAGACTCTTACTGACTAAACAACCTATAATAGGGTTTTTTTTATGGTAGGTGAAAATCATCGAATGACGATACCCGCTCTTGGGCGGAGCGGGAGACCAGTGTCAGACTCTTACTGACTAAAAAACCTACCCCGTACCTTCCTTGCCTTATTCCTAGAGTCGCGGTAACAGTTTTACACCACCCTAGGCTCCAGGAGGCTTCGACCCTGAAGGGCCCCTACAACCTACAATGGGGTAGGTTGTTAAATCAGTACGTTGCCATATATATCAGGGCCAGAGCCTTCCTTTCAGACACGGACTGTTGGCCCCAGTTGGCTTAGACATGGCTTAGACCCTACTGCAGGGTCCCTACGGATTGCTAACAACTCCTTGAGGCGCGCCGTCGACGACTGGCTTTGGTCCGGACGGTTACCAGGCGATTGGACGGTGAGCTGGTATTATAAGTTTGACGTGTCTGTCTGTCAGTCTGTGGCATCTTAACTCCTACACAAATGGACCAATTTCTTTGAAAGCTTATGTAATCTAAATGGTTCTTAGCTACAATTTATGAAGATATGTGCAGGTTTTGAAGGTCGTCAGCCTGTTTGTTACCTGCGAGGGACCGCTAAGTATGGAACCTAGGTAGGCTTATACATTGGTATACAAAAAAAAAACTAAGTATAAACGTACATTTGAAAATAAATTAGGTATTTTTTAATTCGTATAATAATAATATTATTCATATAAGTATAATATTCGTTAAAGCTAAATAAACTTTTGCATATTGCTATACCTACCCCGGCTCAGTAACGCTCATTTTTAAAATACCTATAGGTTTTTTTAATAAAGTTAAAAGTTGAAAGAGTAATTTATTAACTTTTTATAGCCTTTTTGCTTCGGGGGATTTTTTAATTTTATTAATAAACCTAATTCTATTGATCAAACCATTTAGCAATTTTTTTTTATTAAACCTTTATTGATTCAAGAGTAATTAAAGACGGTTAACTGTGATAAATAATTACAGGTGTGATAAATAAATAAGTACAGTTTGAAACTGAAAAAAAACTATATTCCTAAAACCGAATTCTGAAGAACTTTTTAGAAAACTACCATACTGCCCTACTAAGCGCAAAAGCGGTATCTCAAAAAAATCTTAAATATTGTTTTTGTGCCATCAAAACTGAGACAGGGAAAACTTTCTTAATGATATTTTTTTATGTTTCGAACAAGTTTGCACTAAAAGGCTTAACTACTTAAAATAAAAGCTATCAAATGTTATAAAAAATAATTATTCATGATTTAATTAATTTAACAAAATAGTAAAGTTGATTTTTATACCATTGCACAAAAATCAACTTTACTGTTTTTGTGAGATACCGCTTTTTGGCTTAGAAGGGTAGCATACACAAATCCATCTTATTAAATACAACAACGATTTATATTAAGATAATATAAATCGTTATGCAGAACCAGGACCTACAGCCAGCTTTTTTTCGTTAACCGCAAACCAGTTTCTGTCATCGCGGGTCTCTTTAATTTAGTTTGATAATAATGTCGTTGTAGGTTCTGTGTTTGACAGTAATGTCAACCTTTCAGAAACCGCCTAATAGCCGATAGTAAGCGGTCGAAACAATTTTCAATACCAGCTACAACTCACCCTACATTGCACCCTGTCTAATTGGATTTGGTTTGAAATAGTCCCTGGTGGACAATTATCCATGTCATTGGTTTACCTTATCTACCGATATTCCTCTCTACCTTTATACCTAAAGGTAGAGAGAAATATAAGGTAGGCCTTTACTCAAAATAACCAACCCACTTTTCCCCAGAAGTTTTTTACTCCGCCCAATGAATTCTGTCATCCTAAGGTTTGTATGCATTATACATACAAACCTTAGAATATATACATATATCGGTAACATTCAAGGCAATTCAAGGAACCCTACGTGACCGTTTTATCCATGTCCATGCTTCCACTGCACAAGAGTCTGAAGAGTTTATTCCTAAATAAACTCTAACACACTCACACAACACTTCCAACACTTCCAGACACTACCTATAGTGTCTGGAAGTGTTTATTTAATGAGATTTTTTAGAGGACTTCGGACTACCAGCTATCTTATCATCGGCTGCTTTGCCCAGAAAACCACCGAGACCTTTTATCCATTGCGGCATCACAGAATTTCCAGCGAAAAAGGCGGCGAAAAGCGACCGTGGCTAGTGGAAGGTGAGCAATGGTTTTCCAACGGTGTGAAAACTCCCACTCAGGTTCTGGTTCATCAGGAGCTCTGGTCTCACCTTTGATCCATCAGTGCAAATCCTTAGGACCTTCAGGTCTATGTTGTGGTATTTTTTGGAAGTAATCTACCTGTGAAGGTAGTGGTCAGAGATGCCATCAAGGGCTGTCGTTTAACAACATCACTGTATCGTACAATATGCTTGTGTTTGATCCTCGAACTGCTCCCTCGTGTAGAACCGATCTACTGAGCCTAAAGACTGCTAGTAAGGCTGCCTTATGAGATGTAATGGTGACAAGCCCAGCTTTGCCATAAGGGCAATAGTAGGTGAAGCTTTCATACTTCTAATTATAGCCACGCAGGCGAGCCTCTACAATTAGACAGAGCTCAGGGCTGTCCTAAGCATTTAGACTAGACGGCTAATTGTGATAATTAATCGAATATCTGTAATATATGAGCAGTGAATGTCATTTGAAATAAAGCGTAACGACCCAATTTTGACCTTTCAACCCTAAGTTTCTTACAATTTAGACGTCAAAGAAACAATAATAGGTCTGATTACTGTGTAGAAATTGTAAATTTGGTAAGGGTCGACCATTATTCTACTGAAAAAACCTATTATTTAGTAACCCCGAAAATAAGTTCGAAAACAATACCTACCCGTAAAACAGAATTATTATTTCCTCTCACTAACTAGACTAATCCTGTGTTGTGTGTGGTTAATCTACCAGTAAATTCCTCTTTTATAGCGAGTTCACCCTTTGTTAGGATTTCATACACGAAATATGACCAACAGGACCCCATTATTCAGTCTCTACTGTCCAATTGTCCATTTGTCAGTCTGTCAAAGTGCAAATGTGTATTTCTATTGTAGCTGTAACAAACAACAATTGCACAAATCGTACGGAACCATTCATAGGAGTTGACCAAAGTTTTGGTTTATCTGAAACCGTAACATATTTAGCGGCTCGTAGGAAAGCTGACACCGTCAGACTTTTAGTTTAAACATAATTTGTTTAAAAACCCTCGCAGATACGTGGGATACTCAGAAACTAAAAAAAACTATGGATAAAATATTTTATTAAATCTCTTCGAAGAACTCACCAGCCTCTTTATACAGTTCCATGCGTCTGAACAATTTTCAAAACATTATTTCCAGTTGCAACAGACAGCCCTACGATTGAGCAATTGCTCATCATCATCAGCCTTTTTAATGTTCCTACTGCTGGAACACAGGCCTCCTCTCTATGAGAGGGAATAGGCCATAATTAGAGCAGTGGAGAAAAAATAAATTACACAAAGTTATGCGCCTGGCGGGGCTTGAACCCGCGACCTACAACTCGTAAGTTGGGACCAGTTGGGACCGTTACCACTCGGCAAACACTGCTCTTAACTTAACAATTGCTCATCTTAGCAATTGCTCACCTTCCTTTAAAAGATTCAACACGTTCAAAAAATAGAAAAAAAAAATACTTTAACAAGCTAATCAAAGCAAATCACAAAAATTCGACAGAAATTTTTTATACAAAGTAATCACCATTCAATAACCTAACACAAAAAGGTTTGTGATCTCAAACTGTAATCAACACTGAGTGAAGGTGACATTAGGGCTACGTTATTGTTGAAGGTTAAAATGGTGCTTCAGATTTTCGGTTTTATATAGCAATGTTTTACACACCCTTCTGAACTATAAATAAATAAATAATACCTTTGGGAATCTGTAATTTGATGCCAACAAGCTAACCCACTCGGGTTATTATTATATAATACATTAAACAAAGAAATTCAAAACTTTACGTGTGATATTTATATCATAGAATACTAAAAGATGACAAAGGCCCCGCCCTCGCGGCGACAGAGCGACGTGAGCGCCGCCTGCACGCCGCGTATGCGCACCGTGCACTCCTCCTCCACACGCGGCGTAGTATAGCAAAACACCACGCTCATGCGCTTATGGGGCATGTGGGGTCAGCCATTGACAACGTCGTCTCAGAAATAGTTTCAATCTAGTTAGCCTAGTCTAAATGCAAAATTAAGTCGTAATAAAACGACATACCGTCAATCCTTCTACAATCTCAATGCAAATACTGAATAAAAATTTAAGGTAAAAGCACTTGCTAGGTTCCCCCATTTTGAAAGACAGTTTTTCCGTTCTGCCGTTAGAGCATAAAGAAATAAAACCACACCAACTTTCGCCTGTTCCATTAAGGTAATTTAACCCATCTGACTAACGATCAAACCATTGTGAACAAACTATTACCTACAATTTCTTCTGTTCGTGCTCTGTACTAAAATATTACACAGATTCAAAACTTTTTGGCTCTCAGCTCACACAAATCTTCTTGTTTTTTCGCGATGTGTTCATTTTATTCTTAGGTTCTTTGGTTTTCTGGCTTTCCATTATTCTAAGAGTGTCATTTATTTGTGTCTAGATAGCTACCGTAAAAGCAAAAAAAAGTATCGCTTTCGAAATATCTACCAACACATCTCCATATTTGGAACCCAAGTTGAGTTATATTTGTAAACTTACCTCTTTTATTCATATGTTATCATCGTTCCTTGCTAACAGAATAACCATTTCTGTTTTTTTGATTTATTTGCAAAATATTTTACGTTTACCAACACAAAACACTATATCTGCATAGCCAAAAATCGCAAAAAAATGTATGTTCCTTTTATTAATCTCATATCTCGTTTTATCTCGTCTTTTTCAATTCCTATTGAATTAATGTCCCGGACGCGACGCGTCAAATATTCCAACTTCCCTCACAAAATGCCGAATTCATTCACAAACTATGTGTAACGAGTAATCGATCGATGGCTGGTGATTAATCATACTTGCTTTTTGCTTCTGCTAAACGAGACTAAGCAGATCAACTTATTGTATAAACAAAGAGAAGAGTGCAGAGTGAAACGTGTCCAATTATTTATGAAAAACCTATTTATTTGAAAATAGCTACAAACATCGATCTCTTCTTATGACTAAACAAAGCCCACGTTCGATTAAATCATAAATAACATCGATGCGGTAAAGTTTGTTTGCTCCAGGTGTGGGTGTCCTATCGATACTCCTCTATTGGGTAGTTACAAAAGCCAAACATTGTGTGGGAACCATTCTCGAACGTATTTGTCGAACAATCCGAGGAGTGTTCATGAAGTTTTTGATAAGTTTACTTACAATCCGGTACATATTTGCAATGGTAATATTCGATTGTATCTCTGCAATATAACAACTTTGATGATTTATTATATTACTCTGTCTGTGTGTGTTTATTATTACTCTGTCTCTCTCTTTGACTCAATTGTACTGGTTTCACCATAACAAGAAAGTAAATATAAAATGAAGCTTATGCTTTGTGAAATTTGCCGAAATAGCGACAGTCATTAGTGATCCAAAATTCGAGCTTCGGATCTACGCTACTGTACTTTGCTGCGTTATTTTTTTAAATTTTCTACATCTGAGACGTCAATTAATGCTAATGGTCTATATTCACAAGGTTCATACAATTGCGATTATATTGCTGACCTACACAATTGTAATGGTCTGTTACAATTAGGTCTTGCATGAAGAAGATACATTAGCATATTACGTTTCAGTTAACTGATGTTATTGATATAGACATTAGTTTTTAGAAAACAATATTTACTACCAACATTAAAATTTGTTTTGAACTGCTTTATACGTTTTCTAATGTAGTAATTGAAAGCAGAACATGTAATATTTTACTCAGAACATGTAATGTTTTATATTGCATACAAACACGCTATAAATATATAAATGTTTTGCCTACCTACATATTTTATATACCTAATAGAATAGAATAATATTTTATTGTACACCAAAAAAGTAACAATTTCACATAAACTTATATGAATGGGTACAAAGGCGGTCTTAACGCTGACAGCCATTGTTTATATTTTTAATAAGCCCCATTTTTTAAATACAGTAATCAATTTATTTTTAACTCAAATGTATTATTTATGAAACAACATTTATAAACTAAATTCATTTATTTGGTGGCATTTATACAGGTTTATTAGTAAAACCAACACGAACAGAAAAAAAAAATATAGGGAACTGCTGATTTTTTTTTTCACGATTTCAGGTTTAGCCCCATAGTAAAAGTTGTTCAAAATGAGAATACAATGACCTCTTAAGAGGTTTTTAGTGTTTTACCAATAACCTTGTATAATAGACACTTAGAGGTTAGGTACTCTTGACAATGGTTTTTGAAGATATCAATTCATAATTCTTGAATTTTATTTACATACGTACTTTTATTACGTAATTTTGTTTCATTTAAGGGGTTGATGGTATGTATGTAAATAAAATTCCTGAATCGTGTCTCGAAAAATTTGCTGATCATCACTTTAGTTTTCATATTTTTTCTTGTATGTGCTACAAGGTTTTGCTTAAAATTTGCCAAATCTAGTTCAACAGGAGTACTCTGTTTCATTTAAGAAATATTTTTTTTTCGCTGCCTGGCTTTTTTTTGTTAATTTAGAAGTTTTCTTTTTTCACAGCTTCAATTGACCGCAGGCATGAGTGTATAGTTTAAAATAACAACTCGATATGTCCACACGTTTCCCTTTTGAGGTACAAAACCCTAAAAATGAAGTTTCACGATTTCAATTGCATTATTCATTTAAGAAGAACTGGTTGAAATGCAATACGCTGTAATTTAATAGATCCGTTTGAGACAGTCATTGATCGTAAATATTTTTGGAGCTAAAAGGCAAGAAATTCAATACTTAGTGGACAGAGGTTCCCGGTGCTTTTCTTAGCCAAAAATAAGCATTGAAATCGGTTTGATGCGAGTTCTTACATCCATTTGGCTTTGAGTAGCTTGAACCAAAGGCTGAATTAAAAATTTTGTGAAAAATTCCTATGCAAACTTACCTCTTTAATATGAGATATTTTGTTTGTTAAGTTTTTGAAAATAAAAATGCGTCAAATCTATAGTCATATTTTTTAATTAAAGCAAATCGCTACTAAAGTAGCATTATGAAACCCCAAATTTTACGCAAAATAGAAAATTTTCAGAGGATTAGCTTTACACAAATTTAGTACATGATCACTAAAGAAGCAAATAACAGAGACATTTTGAAGATATTCTCAAAACTGTTTCAAAAATATTTAGAGAACGATGTGTAATTACGTCACAATCACGTAATAGTTGTTGTATGTAAATGTATCTCAGGAAGGGCGCCCTTACATTTGGAAAAAAAAGTGACTGACTAATTTAAATTTTCTGTAGGAAAATAAATATATTACTTTCCGGCAATAAGGGGTTTATGACAGGATAATAATATATAAAAATTATCTTTTATAAGTAAACATTAAGAACCACTGACATTTCCTTTATCTACAGCCCTACACATCGTGTTTACATTTTAAGAAGCTTACGATTTTAATAGAAATTTGTTTCAATATTTTACTCGTCACATTTCCACCTGAGGCTTTCCCAAACCGTGATATTCATAGAACGAATGCTTGATAAGCTTCCGAAGAGGCTTTCAAATTTACTCATGTTTTTAAAGCTTATTAATTAAATGTTAAGTTTGGTTTTAAAGCTGATGAATTTACTTGCTTACAATCATTGAACAGCTGTTTGTTTAGCCCTCGTTTATTCAGAATGACGGAGTCCTCTTTCATACCAGTAGGTAATCCATGTGGAAATAAGTAGCTCAGTCTTTTTGTCTTATATAATAGGGTTTTCTGTTTTAAGACAAATTAAAGTAATGAAGATTTGGTTTCGATTTTACTTGTTTACCCCTGAGTTTGTTTCGGTGTTTCTTCTCAGGGTAGTCAGCTAGGAAACACCGGCCTCATCTAGTATAAAAAAAAAACGAAAAAAAAAAATTGACGTGTAAAAGAGTTTGTAAAAACCTATTTACAAAATAAAAATCATTTATCATTTATCACTACGGAAATACCGAATAAAAGTGAAAGCTGAAAGTAAATTAACTTTGGGAATTCCGAAATATCGTTAAAACCGTTAGTTTTGTTTAAAAAGAAACTGTCTTCCTCATTTAATTGATCAATAATTTTGATCTCTGGTACATTGAATTTTTTATTACTAATGTTGGTACGAAACTCGTATGCAAGTGTGACTCGCACTTGCCATTTTTCTTTTTTTTATAGTTTCAGATTAAAGAAAGGCGGATCACTTTTGGCATTTTCGAAAATCCACGTGCCTCAGATTAAGAATCCCTGGTATACCTATTAGAAGGGGTAATAGATGCGTAACTAATTTGACACCTATGAAATTGCCCTCCATACGGTACATGTAACAAGGCTCACATGTTATCTAATCGAGTTTCCGGATAAAGTGATCCCTCATAAATTCGTAAATACGTAGAGATATGTAATTACACGCTTTACGGCTTCCTCGTATATTAGTCGGGTAATCTGTCCCCGAAATGTTCCGTTGTCTGGCGACAAAATAGGACGCCACGTCGCTTGGACTAGTTTGCTCCATACGTCTCCAGCACAATGCCAGACAAATATAAGTTGCATTCTAGTTTTTTAATGTTTTCTTTTGCTGAAACGTGCAGCATGAGAGAGGACTGATTTTTCAATAGTCAGATTTTTTTTTTCATAGGAATGATAATGGCAGTTTAGCATTTATAGAAAATATGTCAAAACATGTATTTCTTTTTAAGATAACAGTTATCTGCTTAAAAATCAGGCCTCGTGAAGATTCATATCAATACAAATATTGAAAAGGCGAAACTTTGTTCACGTTACCTTAAAATTGCAAGACTCCTTATGATTGTTATGTCTTTTACTTTTGTTAGCCTATTATGTCCCACTCCTGGGCAAAATATAATCCGTACCTCAAAAGGAAAAACCGGAACTCTTGTAGGATTGCATTGTTGTCCGTCTGTCAAGACCTTTTACCTCGGGGATGCATGGAGGTATCGGTTTCAAATAAAAACCATATATACCATATAACAAAAAAAAACCATAACCAAAAGTCATCATATTTCTCAGCTAAGGAGGAAAAAAGATATGGCTTTTTATGTTACAATAAACGCATATTTCGACAATCAAAGGAATCAAAATTCATAGGATTCTTCCCGTTGACCTAGAGTCTTGAAATTTTGAATAAAGCCAGGACTTAAAGCAAAATAATATAGAAAAATATCAAAACATCAGAAAATTTGTAAAAAAATTTTGTGATTCGAAAGAGATTCGAAACTCGATTCGCGAATTAAAATGTTTTTTCATTACTCATACTCTGAAAGTAGGTGTAAAGATGCCTGCGGACAGGGTTGGAAGAAGTACTTTTACTCCCTAGGGAGTTTTACTTTACAACTGACAGTTGTTTTTTTAATATTTAGACAGCAAATATTAAAAAAAAACTAGTTCTATTTTGACATTTCTATTGCACCGTGACCCGAATTTATATACTGCCAGTACAATTGAAATAACATAAAAATAGAAATAATTTAAGAATACTTTTTTTAATGACTTTATTTTAATTTACTTTCAACTATTTCATTAAAACTAATATATATTTGAGAAAAATGTTGACCTGACCCATTTTTACAATGATAAAATGAAAAATATTGACTGAAAAGCCAGGGAGCCGATCACTATAAAAAAAATTGGCGGGTAAATGGTAGTCTCTCTATAATCTGTGGCCGATTTGATCTTCCTTGTTTTTTTTTTCGAGGTCTAAAGTTTTGTTTACATTTTGCTAAATCTCTGTTACAAGAAAATTTTATTAACACGATAAGTTCATCAGCTTCAGTTATAAATTTAACGCAAGATTCTGAAGAGGAGAAAACCGCTTACCGCCTAAATCAAAAGAAGTATATCTACCTAAAAACATACGAAGACCTTTGACGACGACTCAGGTTTTTATTATTTTTATTTTCCTCGTATTCGTAATGAAAAGCACAGTGTTTACCTCGGGTTCAAGAGTTATTTAGTCCCTCGAACTATTAGCGACCTCGCTGTCGCTCGGTCGCCAAGAAATTTCTCGGGACTAAAAAACTTTCTTTCATCCCTCGTATAACAATGTACTATTGCACGGAACGATTCGCGTAATTAAACTGTTTTTGCACTACCTATTTATACGATAAATCACACCCAAATTTATTAGTTTCAAACATAACTGTGGCTTGTTTAGAAAAAATAGTTTATAATTTCTCGTGTTAACTTACGGTTGTAAATTTCAGGTATAAAAATATACGCCTAAAAATAAATGTATGTTTGGTTACTATTTCACACTCAAACGGACTCAAATGACATGTGTCAAGTCCCAAATCTTGGAATAGGACGTAGGATACCATTTATTCCAGGAGGGAGCAATAACCTTTAAATAATTTCTATTTCAAAGATTTACTTTCATGCTTTCGAAGTCGCTAGCAGAAGTTAGTTTAATAAATTGCTTATTACATTTATCATACTTTCAATATATTTCCTTTTTTATTTATCATTATTATTATTTCTAGCCCAAACTGTCCCACTGCTGGGCAAGGGCCTCCCTCTATTCCTTCCACTGTTCACGGTGTTGAGCCACTTCTTCCCAATTCCCAAGAAAGGCATCCAAGACGTCCCGCCATCTCCTTCTTGGTCTGCCGCGACCCTTCCTTTGATATTTCTTATCGAAAAGATTATATATGTAGAATATAACATAAGCCTTACATTCAAGAAATCAAGCGAAAGCAAAAGATAAGAAGCCTCTTTGTCTCAATTTAAGCCTTTCGAAAAGACAAATCCTGCATAGTTCTGAAACAATTGATTGAAATTTCATTCAGGTCCTAGAATAAGAGAGATTATTTCGGCGATGAACTTGACGTTGCCCTGACGAGGGACTGTGTAGATAGTCCCAAAGCGCCCCAATCTTGAGTCACACGCTCGCTTGGGGATGAAGTTAAAGTGTTGACGTTATTCATGAATTGTGAAGGTCCCTGACATACAACCAAAATAAAATAACCTTCGTTAGCCTTTGTGCTATCAAAAGTTAAATATATCAGCAAAAACAATAGTAATTGTTTGCTAAATTAAATACTATTTAGCTCTGTTTAACAAATATGAAAAATATTTTCATTAACAGCGAAGTTGTAAAGCTTCGAAGCTGCTTTTATGTAAGAGAAATCCGTCTTGGCCTTTGACGTCAAAGGTGTAACTCCCGTATGGCTGCCGTAGAAAACAACGTTTTCGTGAAAGAGACAGATATATTTTGTTTGAAATAGCTCGTTTACTTAACAACCAATTTTGTTATTTTCACAATATTATAGCTTTTTTTTATTGTTTTTGATAAATTGGTTAATATTTTTTCTTGCTACATATAAGTGTACAATGGGAAAAAACGAAATATATATATACCTATATATGTACTAGTAAATCGCTATCGCATTTTATTTTAATTATTGCTTTTATTTATAGAGGCCAGTGCGAGAGGTCGTTGTCGCCGATCGCCCCCATGAGTACATTGTATTCCACCTTGTCCTCCGAGCGGTATATAACTACAATGATCACACCCGAGCATTTCTTCCGCACGAATCTAGTGCAGGAATCTCCTGAGTAGCGTCCAAAAACGAAAGCCGAATGCTGACCGTCCGGCGGCAAGATAAAATACTTAATATTTTTTTTTTAACTTAGTTATCATATTTTATCATTCTGAACGTATCTTCTTTAAAACAAATAAAACTTTGAACCATAAGTTTAAGAAATATTTAAAAAATTTCAAAAGTAGAACATTACAAAGACTTTCTAGAAAAATTATTTGGAACTTAATGAGATGAACAGTTTCCAGAAAATTTGTACAAAATAATTTTTGAACTAAGTCATATAAAAAACGCTTAATATTTTTTTAACTTAGCTCTCATATTTTATCACCCTGAACGTATCTTCTTTCAAAGAAAAAAATAAATATTAAAATCCACTCACGCAATCCGAAATTACCACCGAAAACCCAACTTATATAAACATAAATTAGTATCCCACTTTCCCGAGAGAATATGGCGCTGTACTTTGGGCTACTTCGCGCTATTAAGTCGTAGTTTATGGGTACTGTTACATAATGAGAAAGTGACGAATGGGAACTACGGAACCCCATACTGAGCGTAGGTGGACCGATACACTCTTGATCAGCTTTTTGATATTTTATAATTATTTAATATTCTAATGTAATTTATTTGTAATCATTCGTTGACAGTAATGTAACGTTATGTATGTCTAGTAAGAATCTCTTATACTAATCCTATTATCCCTAATACTGCAATGACTATGACAAAGTGACTTGTGAGAAATAATTATCTTGAAACCTATACATACGTAAATATCTACTTAAAAAGCAAGCTTTGAATGTTAAGACTTCAAAAGAGATTGGATTATTAAAGTTTCATGAAAGTTCTTAGTAAAGTGTATACAAGGGATTTATAAAAAAGAAAAACGACAAGGTATTTACTTCAATCAGACTTGTCAATTAACTATCAAAAAGCTAGACGTATCTACACTAACTAGATCATCATTGAGAAGAAGACAAGAAACCCCACGGGAACATGTTTTATAGTAAGTATTTAACTCTTAAACTCTAATATATGTACCTTTTCGCAATGTTATGAGTTTAATACCATTTCAATATTTAAGTATGACAACAATGACATAAGAAATACCTAAAACAACAAGATTATTAGAATTTAACTAGCTTTAGTGGATGTCTACACCCTGTAAGGAACCAACCTGTCAAATTGTAAGTTTGCAAGTGTTTTTTTTTTGCGAACGAAGAAAGCAATTCTTACAACGCACTAAATAAAAACCCTTTTAGCTTGCCTCAATGAAATCACAATTAGCAAATATGCGTGGTATTTTGAAATACCTACACTACAATGAAATCTGATGACTATTCAGCATTCCACAGATCGTTAATTGCGTCTACGTAAATAAAACATTTATTATAAAGAGCATACGAGCCGGTAGTCACATGCTTTCCGAGATAGAGAAAATGGTCCCGTACTATAAACATACGTATATAAATAGAAGTAAGATTTCGTGTTGTATGTAGAACAAGACTGTAAGAATTGGAAACAATACGGATGTTTACACTTCTGCCGACCTATATGTTATAATTTTTGTGTTGAAGTTCGCTTGAAGTATTGGAACAGGTAAACACAATATTTTACGGTATCGCTATTTTATTACTCATATTAACACGTGGAGCAAGAGTGATGCGTGCTTTACTGTTCGAGACTACTAACGCCTGTATAACCTAGATTTCTAGCAGACCAGATAGATTTTTTAAACTTTTAAGCCTCACGCGAACGCTGGCGTTCGGACGCCTATTGTTCTTTAATTGTGTCTTTAAGTACGGTACTCGAAAGGTTGTCCTCAAAAGAAAACAACGGAAACCTGATAGGAACACTTTGATGTCCTATGTATGTGACCTAGTCTATCAGTCTATCTGGCTAACACACACACTTTTTTTTTACCTTCCTACCTATAGTTAGTAATTATTTTGACATTAGAGCTGTTTTTTTTTTGACATTTAAGTAAATAATTTTTTGACTTTTTAAATTAATAGCCTGACATTACAAATAATCCTAATAAATCATTTATGTATTAAATTAATAAACACAATTATAATTCTTGTAATGTCGATGATTTGCATGCACTTAGCCTAATTAACATTTCTACGCCAGCAATGGTAGTATATGTGAACCAATTTTAAATGTAAGATCTCAATGTAACCATATACTTGGAAATAAATATATTCTATTCTATTCTATAACAACATAAGCTCAAGTAGGTACCTATACGGTCCCTTGTTGCTGTACAAAAACCAAACTTCTAAGTTAACAGAAAAAAGATACGGTCGTTTATGTCGCAAAAAACGCAACATTTCCATACTCTCAAGGGAATCAAAATTCATAGGGTTCTCCCCGTTTACCTAGAACCCTAAAATTTAGATGAAGCAAGAACTTATAGCACAAATATATGAATAAATCTGAAAACTGAAAATTAGTAGTAACGTCCCAAAAAGACGATACTTTTTCTTTTCGGAAATATCGATCCATTCCATTTTTTGTAAGTGAAGTAAATAATATGCTGTTTAAACAACAAAGTCTCTACTAACAACAATGTTTTGACATTCATTTCACACATACATTGTTTCTCAATTATTAAGGGATTTAGGGTTGACACGGGATAGAAAGGCAACAAGCTTAAAAACTTAATACTAAAGGCCAAGCTTTTCTCAAAAACACTATTATTTTAATGAAAATCGCAGCAGTCCAGAGGTGGTTGGGGACCTACCTATTAATACTTTAATCAAGTCTACTGAGCCGTATAGTCGTCGGCTACAAGGTCCTCTTAAAACAAAACGTAACCCTTGTGGACATTCCTTTATACGAAATACCTACCAAAAAATACCTAAGCAAACACTTTTTGTTACACGTTTGTGAGGCAGAACACTTTCCGCTTGGCGGTGATGAAAAGAAAGCTCAAATATATATTTTTTTAACCACGATTATATTACTCTTAATTAACAGCAACTTTTTTTTTACTTTTAGCATAGGTAAAAATTGTTAGTGGTTAGAATTTTGATTGTTGTTTATTGTAATTTATTTCAGGAAGAAGTTGGAGGAGGCCTTTGCCCAGCAGTGGGATAGTATAGGATAGAAAAAAAAATCATACAAATGACAGTTTTGTATTTTGAGCTGATAGCAGGCACATTTAATATCTTTTTGAGAAATGGAAAATGTATTAGTTTATTATAAGGAAAGATGTTTAGTTATAAAAGATGTATTAAGTTCGAATGCTAATAAGCTTGAATGAAGAACAAGTTATTTGTTAAAACCCAGATCTGAAATAAAAAAATACGTAGCAAGTAAAAAAACAAGTAAGGTAATTCTATACAGACAAGAAAAATGACTACATCAATAGTCGAAATTACGAAGATTTTGAGGTATCTAATAATTAATTAATATATAATGTATGACGAATCTAAATTCGTCATTACAAACAATTTCCTTGGCGTTTTGTTTTTAGTGAATGGAAGCAGTACTTCCGTATACCACAATGCCATCTAGTGAGAATACAGATACACTTCAAACCATACCTTACACTTAAGAGTTAATTTAAAAAAAATCGATGAAACCCAAATAGACAGTACTAAAGTATTCATTTTGTTTTGTCTTCTGTGTTGATTTTATGATATATAATACTTAATTTTGTCTATCAAAACCAACCCTCTTCGCACCGCCCACCACAAAACTACAATAAGAAAACTTGATATTATCAGAGGTCGTTGATCTAAGTGGCGAGAAAAACTAACTTGACAGCTTTTCTTCTTCGCTATCACGTCCAATTACATTTATCCGACGCTTTGCAATTCATCGACTCTCAACTCAATCTAAGTTTCTTTGTAAATAACCTTGAGGCTCTATACTGTTTCAAAAAATCCATAAAGATTGAAGCCTTGGCAAAGCTCTGTTACTTCCCGTGCGCCTCAAGGAGTTGTCAGCAAACATAGAGGCCCAGCAGGGTTTAAACCTACTGGTGCCATGGACCAGTTTCAGAAAAAAAGATCCAGCCCCAGTGAAGGCAAAAAAAGAACGGGGCGCAACGTTTAGTCAGTAAGAGTTTGACACTATTTCCCGTTCCGTCCAAGACCGGGCTTTGTCTTTGGGTGATTTTTTCCACCATAAAAAAGCTATTACTATTACAATATTATAAACCTCGAAGCTTGTAACACAATTATTGTTTGGTCCTTGGTTTGGAAGGCACTCTACTACTAAAATCCATTTCATTTAACCCCAAGTCGAAAGAAAAACGGAAATTTAAAATATTTTGTGAACATTTCATTCCCTTTGACAAATGAAGTGGAATTCAATTCATCTTGGCCGCAAAATAACGGTCTTTTGACAGTCCAATATTATTTTCAATTACTTATAAGAGAATTGATTATTCTTAAAAAACAATCATTTCGGCTTTTTCTGCAAATCTGTTTGGATTTAACTTTTATGTTTATACTCTATATTTATTTATTTATTTAACACTTTATGCATAAAAGTACAGAGGCTGACCATGGCTTAGGGATTTTCTACTAGTCAACCTTAGGGTGATGGAGAGACAAACAGTGGTACGTGCAATAAAAGAGAATGAAAAGGTCAATACAAGAATATTAATACCAATGAGCCATAAATATAATACGATTATATAATATACACACAAATTAATAAATTATATAAAATATATCACTCTATATCATCCCCTAGCAGCGAGATTTTCGAAAATCTCTTCTAAAAATTGAACCTCTACACTTAAAACAGTTTCCCTAGTTCAATATCTCAGTTAGGTACTTCATCACTAGTGGTCAAGTTTGGTGTTACCGTTTAATGAATCACAAATTGCGTTCTGAATTAAACATTCGATTTAACAAACGAAAACAAAAGGGTAACAAACGACCAGTACCTTCATAATAGTAGATTTGAACGCACTGGTCACTACACTTAATCATTCCCACACCGATCCCTAAAGCCATTAGCTTTCATAACTGAGCTACAAAAAAAAATACTACAGTAAAAAAACAAATCGTTTTTAATGCGAAACAAAAATAACCGGCCGTTCATAAAGTGTGAGCCATTAATTTGAATTGTATACAATTGTGCAGTCATGTGGAAGATAATTTTATGAGTGTTTTTTAAACATGGCCGTCTGTCGTCGGAAGCGCCTGCCATATTCCGGCTCGCACCTGCCCCCCTAGCCAAGCTACAATCATTTCGTTTAGATTGAGCGCTTGTAGTTGGCCACGCTTCTAATTCCCTTGTTCGGACGTCATCATAACAAAGGAATTAGGGGCGTGGCCGCCAAACCTAAGCGTTCATGTTAAACGAAACGATTGTAACTTGACAAGAAGAGCTGAAGCAGACACAAATCACACGGCACATAGCAACCGACAAGTGTACACAAGCCTCTATAAACTTTAAAGGTTACAGCTATTATATTCACGCCATTGGGTACTAAGTAAGCTATTCCGTCATATCGCTTATTATTTTGTCGCTATTTATAAGACTAAACTAGCGTAGACGCTATAAAAGTTCTAGACCCAGACATTAAAGTTGAGACTGGAAAAATACCGAGTAAAATAAACTAAGTACACAGCTCTGATTGGAATCTCAACTGCTTTCCCTGTGATAGAAAAGTACTGTTTTGGAAAATTCTTTTTCTAAGATCAATTGCTAAGATACTGTGTATGTAACGAATAATGAAACATCTTACATCATGACTTCGGCAGTCTATTCTTTTTTCTTTTAGGTCTAGATTTTTAGACGTTCTGTGGGAGCTTCACGTCTCAAAGACTTCACAAAACGATGGCCAACTCTAAAGTAAATTATGTTGACAGTCTCACCATATGTGCCGACGAAAATAGCCTTAAAATATATTTTCGTCTTAAGGCCGGCCAACCCGAGGTACGTTTTCATACAACCGTTCGATTATGATCTTATTACACATATTTCTCCAGATATTTTGAATACATAATATATTATAGATATTATCTAGTCTTTTATAGTAGAAATAAAAACATAAATTTGTGTAAAACTAATCCAGTAACGACCTCTGAAAATCAAATGTTTAACGTGAACTTGGGCCCTCTATAATGTACTCATATGAGTATAATATGGAGGATATATAAAAAATATAAAACTTAAGTTCGTATCGTATCGAATCGAGAAAAACGTATAAAAAGTATAAAACTTAAGACTCATGACGACAATTTATCTCAAAAACTTTCAAGGGTTTTAAAAAAGCACTCAGGTTTTGGAACAAGTTTTGTAAAATATTAGAGTAAATCATGGAAATACCGAATGCCAACAGAGTTTTCTGCCGTTATCACTCTTTTTTCGCATAGCTTTTCACCAAACATCATCATCGTTAAAGTACTACGAGTATATTCTATTCTATTCTATCATTTGATTGCGTTAAATGAATCAACAAGCTTTCAAATCATGCAAGACGTTAGCAAGTGGGGAATGTCCCTCTTAATAGGTCTTCACTGCAGGATATCATTTATGGGTCTATTTGGACATAGTAAAACAGTTTTATGAGCACTTGTTTGTCAGCCAGCGGTCTAGCCTTTGATGACTTTCATCACTTAATAGCTCTCTTTGTTGTCTTGATGGTCGCAAATATCATTCTAAGTCTAGACTACGTATAAATATGTAGTAGGCAGTATACCTATACGTTTGATCACATGTATGTGATTAACAGTATAGGTATGATATAAAGTGTATTCAGAATTTAAATATGTAATTATTTTCAGAAAGTTAACCGACTTCAAAAAAAAAAGGAAAACTTATCCTGGGACTTTTTTATTCAAGGGGTAGAATTTCAGATAAGTAAATGTAACTCTACAAAATATTTTTTTATATTACGTTTACTTTTTTTTACAGTGTACACTGTTGTTACAGTGGGAAATCGTTATATGCGTTCTTGCGCTCTAGGGTGAAGCGAGAGGGCATGCTTTTACTGACTAAAATTCACCTATTATATATCCAGTCTATATATCCAGTTGCCTTTTAAGTTCTTGGACCAAGGCAACTTTTTTAAAAATACCCGCGGCCTTAACACGACGTCTGCAAGCCTGCGTCTATGTTGGCCAGGATTAACTCTACAACTACTAATGCCAAGTGCGTGAAGATGTCCGTTTCCTCACGGTTGTAGCCATCTCGCTTGCATTACTACTTCGCAGAAGGAGGTGCTCACATACTTCCGCCCGGAATAAAGCCTCTACAAGGCCACAATCGAGCTCTGTCTAAGTGGGATAGACTTCCACCGTAATTCCCACCGTGTCCTCCAGGTGGTCCGCACAATACTGACACTTGGGCATTTCTTTCGCCTGAAACCGAAACAGGATCCGTGTCCGGTGAAGTTGTAACAGACAGAAGGTAAGGACGCAGAGGCTCCTCTCTAGCTATTTCTGAAAGGGGACCGCCGCGCTAAATATTCTTATAAATATATATTTTTTAATTATGTATTTAAAGCAACGATTTTTCTTGATTTTTACGAAATTAATAGCGAGATTTTGTTACACGTTCCGGATAATTGCGATGTGGATAATGTTTTCGAATGATGGATGGTACCTGTGGAGAGCTAAAATAAGTACTTTGTCTTAGTTTCATTATATTTATTAAGATCTTTTTTATATTCTAGGTTATTTTATTGCTTAAAAGAGCCGCCCAAACCCGAAATATATTTTCATACAACCGTTTTACGATATTATGTCGTTGTTACACATCTTTCTTTGGAAATGTACCTATCTTGTGGATATCTAGATTTCTATTGAAATCAAATCATAGGTTTCAGTTAAGACGTTTAAATGTCTGCTATTTTGCGTGAACTTTGGCCCTTTTTATTTATTTTATTTTTCGTATTACATTAAATCGAGTGAAATATTCGAGTGAAGGAATTACCGAATGCCAAAAGAGCATTATCTTTAATTTTAGCTAATAAGCTATAAAACTATGCTCACGTTGACGACAGACAGACCAAAAAGCACACAGTATGATGCCTCAGGCCAAAACTCCGCGTTTTTTTTGAGGTTGGTAAAAATCATCTAACAAATCATCATCATCTGACATATCCAGCCCTTAGGCGGAACGGGAAATAGTGTCAGACTCTCACTGATAAAAAAACCCACCCCATTGATATGTTGCCTATACCAGGGTCAGAGCCTTTCTTTCAGACCCCTTGGCCTCAGTTGGCTTCAACCCTTCTGCTTCCTCCCTTCAAGCTCCACAACTCAGTGTTGAAATTTTCCGATCATTCTTCAAAGGGTTTTACAACATTGCCTTCTAGCAGATTTGTTCCTTAAGTTGCCCTTTGCAATCAGTGTAATACTTCCTCATAATCTCGCAGTGTTGACATTTGCAGAAAGTGACGAAGTTCTGAGGTACCAAACATAAAAGGAATACAACCGATTTCAGAACCTACTCCTTTTTGAAAATGGTTAAAAAGCCACATGTCATGTAACGAGGCCAACCAGTTGGCTACATAGTATACCGATGGTTAAAGTAAAATTAGTGATGTGATCTTCCACGCAAGTCTACGATAAAATCTGAGTTTTACGATTTTTCCTAATGTCCCTACGAAAATAGCTACTCTAGCAGCAGACTAGGTAACTTTTGCGTCATATTCAAAGTAGTTAACATAATAATAGCTTTGCACTATTATGATAATATTATAAAGTTGAAGTTTTATAAGTACATTTTAAGTCAAATCCAGCTACAGTTGTTTTTATTAAAAATAATCCATAAATCCGCCAGTTCGTGACAGCTTAATTATTTTTTCGATGAAGTGCTTCATCGAAAAACTATCAAAGTCTTAATTATTGTGGATTGCGTGAATAACACTTCAGACTAAGATATATTTATAAATGTATTATTCAAACTCGTACAGCCAAGTCGTTGAAACTGTCATTTCATGAAGTGTCTGGCCATTCCATGAAAGCACTATTCTTAATATAATAACAATAATACTCCACAACTTTCATACAACGCCATCTAGTACTAAATTAAGCAGAGCTTGTGGTGTGAGTTCTAAAGAACTGTTAAACATGCTTGTATATTTATATAACGCGTGATATGTGGTTGGATAGATATTTAGAAATGAATCAAAGTTTACTGAAATCATTCTTTGATAATATTAATATTTTCGGAAATAATTACTCCCAAAAGTTAAAAACAATGTGTCAAAATGTATAAATTATTGACCCAATTTCCCGGGAGATGGCGATAAAGATTCTGTAATATTGTGATGGATGGGAAACTATGGAACTCTATACTGAGCGTGGCCCGAAAGAACTTACTTTACTTTAGCTACCCACATTTCTATGTGGGTAGCTTAAAGTAAGTTCATTCCGGGCCACGGTTTGTTTCTACAAACATGCAAACTCGACATAATAGCAAAATCATTGAAACAAACAAAAGGAGGGTAATATTAAAAAGTATCGTTAGCAATACAAAGAACGTAGATACAGGAGTATAATACTATGGACGTGCCGCCGATATCTATATAGAATGAACAAGAAACCTTGATTAGACGATTTACCTGAAGCATGCAAAACTTTAGCTTGCAAGGAATTGAACCAGCACGGAAGCCGATCCACTGAAGATGAATATGTCTAACATTTAAGTAGGTACAGTGACTAACATAAATACAGACACACGCAAACTTTAGAGAAATGTTACATCTTTTTTTGTAGATGTTTTTTCTGCGTAATACTGTATCTCTTTTTCATGTGTACATACATTATGAAATAGAAAAATAGTTTACATCATACTATTCATATACTTAACAATAAGTGTAGATGTTGCTATATTAAGTTTATTGTGACTACCAAAATCCAATGCAGCCCCAATGTCGACTGGCCTGTTGGTCTAGTGGTTAGTACCCCAGACTGCTAAGACGGAGGTCGTGGGTTTGATTACCATCCAGGACAAATGTTTGTTTGATGAGCATGATCATTTGTTCTGTGTTTGAGTGTAATTTATCTAAAATATTATGTATGTATTTAGAAATATATAAGTATGTTTATCAATTTTCTAGTACCCATAACACAAGCTCTGCTTAGCTTGGGACTAGACGACGTTGTGTGATAGTTGTGGAATATAAATTATATTATTATTATATTAATGTCTATAAAAAAATATATATTTTTAATGCCGCACTTTAGAGCACCCAACAACTTTGTTGCAAAATATTAGTCTTTTAAAAAGTCAATACAAAACAGACAATTTCCTCAATTTAAGGTGCTATATAAAACAATAATGAGATGAATGAAATTGAATGAGATCGAAATGAACCATGATGAGTGAATGAGAACAATAAAATTAAGTAAACAGCCGGCGATATATTTAAATGATTAAGTAATCAAAGAGTATAATTCCCTGTCGGAGTCCTTATACATAGCTACAACTTAGGGGTCTTTAAAACAAGATTAAATAGGTTACTTCTAGGTAATCGTCGACCAAATTTTATGGTCGCTTACCATCAGGTGAGGTAATGATTAAACGCCGGCCCAAACAATAATAAAAAGAAATATTAAACGCCATTCCATTTATTTTTTAATATTAAAAAGAAACAGATTAAAAAAGAACATAAATAATTTTAGAATATCGAGCCGTTACCGCCAAATTATCGTAAGCGACACTTTTGTCAAAAAACCGTTTTTTATCGATACTAGTATTTCAAACCGTAACGGATCCATCCCTGTTGGTGTTTCCCGCCAAAAAAAAACCGTTACAAAGTTATAGCAAGTGCTAAAATTATCGTGAATACACATTTTTTCTAAAATTTAACGTAAGCGACACATGCATTTTATCGCAAGCGACCGCACTTGTTATCGCAAGCGACCGCACTTGTTATCGCAAGCGACCGCACTTGTTATCGCAAGCGACAATTTTTGCTTAAGGCCCTAAACATAATTATCCCAAATGTCTTTGAAATACACAGATTTTGAGATAAATCTATAAGAAAAGATAAAGATGGTCTCACTCTCCCTCTCCATCCATCCACATTTATACTCATGGCTTTTTTTGTAACATGCGTTTCATCCCGCCTTTTTACATGGCCATACCAAGACAAACGGTTCCCTTTCAACTTTTCAGTCACTGGCACCACTTTCAGACTTCCTCTAATATACTTATTTCTCACTTTATCCATTCTCGTCACACCACAAATCCATCTCAACATTCTCATCTCTGCTACATGCAATCTCTTTTCATCCTAGCCCAACATTCTGACCCATACAGTAGGACAGGCCTTATCACGGACTTGTAGATTTTACCCTTCAACTTGAGGGGCATCCGTGGGTCGCAAGTTGTTCCAGTGACCTGTCGCCATTTCATCCATCCTGAGTTGATCCGATGTGCCACGTCTCGGTCTATCTCACCATTCCCTTGGATAAGCGACCCAAGGTACTTAAAGTCGGAACAGATTGGTATGGGCGTTCCGGCGAAAGCTATGGGCACAAGACTAGAGAGACCGCCAAAATCGCAGAACAGGTACTCTGTTTTAGTTCTGCTCAATTTTAGGCCAACACTCTCCAGTCTTTGCCACCATACCTCCAATCTGCTCTAGACCTCTGAGGCACTCTTAGCAACCAGCACAATATCATCGGCAAACAGCATACACCAGGGAGCCTCTTCCTGAATGTCCGACGTCAGAGCGTCCATTATTATCAGGAAGAGGTAAGGGCTAAGAGCCGACCCTTGGTATAAACCGACAGCCACATTGAAATTGTTAGTGGTGCCCGCTGCAGACCGGACTTGTGTACTGCAGCGACTATACATCGCTCGGATCAACTGCACATACTTCCCAGGCACACCTTTCTCCTTAAGGGCCCACCACAGAACCTCACGAGGTGCCCGGTCGTATGCCTTTTCGAGGTCAACGAATACCATGTGCAAGTTTTTATGTGCACCTCTGTATTTTTCGAACAACTGGCGTATAGCAAATATGGCATCCGTTGTAACACGACCAGGCATAAAACCGAATTGGCTCTGTGAAATTTCACTCTCTTCTCTCAGCCGCCGTTCAATAACTTTCTTCCAGGCTTTCATGGTATGCGACATTAGCTTTATTCCTCTAATTGTTGCACTCAAGCACATCACCTTTGTTTTTAAAGATGGGCACCAAGGAACTGTTGCACCATTCATCAGATATGGCTTCTTCCTGCAACAGCTTATTGAAGAATAAAGCTAACCACACCCATCCATCCACTCTCATTAACTTCCACACCTCAACTGGTGTTCCATACGGGCCAATAGCTTTACCATTTTTCATTCCATTTACTGCTTCCCTGACTTCCTCCATACTAACCATTCTCACTAACCCCACATTTACTGGTTTATTCTCTTGGATTGTTCTCTTGAATTGGATTTCATTTGCCTAAAAAAGATAAATGTAGTTTTTGTGAGAAATACAAAAATTTGCCACCTGAGAACAAACCAATTCCTAAAATCAAAATCAAAATCAAAAAGGTTTTTATTTCATATAGGCCTACAAGGGCACTTATAAAACGTCAGAAGCTAGTGCAACGATACTATGAATAAATAATTTTTGATTATTATGTGGATATTTCATATTACATATTACATATTTCATACCTTTAAAATGCCTATTTTTTTAATAATTATAATTTCTTGGGCATAGTAATTTTGATAGGTAATGTTATCGTAAACGCCCGAATATCTATAGACTGTGACAGCAAAAATATTGTATGCGCCATAAATGGCATATATACTCATTATTTTTGTTTTATTTTCAGTCATATATTTAAATCTCTAAAAATCATTAACGTATATCATTTTTCTTGTTATTAGCACACTTCTGATAAAAATATTTAAAAAAAACCTTCTCCTGTAAAATTTGGTTTTTGTCGGTTGCGCTAAAATGGCGGTAATGGCTCGATATTCACAATATTTGTATCAGTTTTTGTTTAGGTATAGAGGATAGTGCACCTACACAGAATCTTCCAAGGCCATTAATTGTACCCAAAAATTCTAATAATAAAAACTGAAAATTCCAATTGTAAGGGATGTGCTGAACCCGGTGCCGACGAAATGATACGCAGGTTGAAGGTCACGACGTTTATTGTCAAAGACAAGATTTTACAGTTATTTGTTGTAAAATAAATAAGACTTCTGCTCCGATCCTTTTTAATATGACGAAGGCGGCAGAAAGTCTTCTAATCCAAAAAAATATACTCTTGGCAAAACTAAGCTAGTGAAGTCCCGAAAAGCGATCCTCACGGGATGTAACCCACGGATGCGACACTAGGTTAGTCATAAAAAAACTTAAAACTACGGCGGAGGTCACTGACTCACGGAGAATCTTAACACTGCGATTCAGAATAGTGACGTATTTGTACAACGCCATCTAGTATCGAGTTGCGGAAGTAGTTGTGCGGGTGGTTGTAAAAAGTGTTTTGTTACAATCTCCCCCTCAGTCCTCGAAGACGTCTCGGCGAGAAGGACTGGAGATTAAGATTTTCTAGGACGTCCTCGTCCTCTTTTCTCAACGAGATCCGGTGCAGGAGTCTGAACCTTCTTCTTGGGTCGTCCTCTCTTCCGTAGTGGGTGAACAGGTTGTGGTACTTCTGAAGAGAGTTGACCTTGGTAGGGTGTTAGTGCAGATGCATGGTAAAGTCCGATTATAGATTCTGGAGTGGTTGGTGAGGCAACTTTAAAGGAAGCGGGACCATGTTGTTGTACAATGACGTACGGCCCGTCTCTTCTAGGCGCAAATTTGGCAGTGACTCCTTGGTTTCCTTTACTAATGGGGTGGGTATTGACTAGTACCAGGTCACCGGGCTGATATTGAGGGTGTTCACGCCTGTTTTGGTCAACATATTTCTTTCGAGCTTCTTCTTTCATTTCTTGAATTTCCCTGGCCTTCAATAGAGTGTCTGCTAGAGTTTTTAGCTTTGGGGTTATTTCGGGAATTATATTTTCCGAAATTAATATGTTCCTAAAGTCAATCTCGTTATCTCTGGGAGATCGAAGTTCCCTTCCGAACGTTAGGTATGCGGGAGTTTGTTCCGTTGAAGAGCAGTTGGTGCTATTCATAGCAAATCGGATAGTAGGGAGTATCTCCACCCAACGATTATGATCTCCTCCTTGAAGCATGATGCCCAACTGGGTTTTTAAATCTCTGTTGCGACGTTCTACCGGATTAGACTCAGGATGATACAGTGGGGAGTACTGATGCTTGATGTTTAAGCTGTACGTTACTTGCTGCATTACTGCACTCACAAACTGTGTTCCGTTGTCACTTATTAATCTTCTTGGCACCCCATACCTCAGAAAGACTTCATTGATAAGGGCGGTGGCACAGTTTTCTGCCGATGCGGTTTCCAGAGCAAATAACTCTACCCACCGCGTGGCTATATCCTCTACGATTAGTATCCATGTTTTTCCATCTATACTTGGCGGAAGAGGCCCAAACAAGTCGAAGGATACTACTTCGAATCGTTGACTTAACGTAGTAGTCTGGAGTAAGCCAGCAGGTTTCTGATTGGTAGGTTTATATCGTTGACAATCCAAGCAGTTTTTTACATGACTTGTAATATATTTACGCATTCCACTCCAATAATACCTATTAGCAATTTTCTTGTAGGTCTTTTCAGCACCGTAATGGCCTGCTAATGGGTCATCATGATAAGCGGTAAGAACATTTTTCCATTCATGTTCAGGTACTAGCAGTTGTGCGTCATCAACCTCTGAATCGGGATGGAAGCGGTATAGCATACCATTATTCATAAAGTAGCCTTTCCTACTCCAATAAGTTGCATCTTCGTTCGCCTTAGTCTCCTCTAAGGCTTCTATTATTTTCTTAATCTTTTCGTCTTTCAACTGTTCCTCGCGTATTTCTTTGGTGCTTCTTTTAGGCATGTCTACCACTACAGAACATATTCCACAGGTTTCTTCACAGCATGGGGGTCTGGACAAAGCATCAGCTACGGTATTTATTTTACCAGGCTGATAGAGAATATTTAGATTGAATGCTTTTAGTTGCAAAGCCCATCTAGATAACCGACCGGTGGGGGACTTTAAATTCATAAGCCACTTTAGCGCTTGATGATCGGTGAGCACGGTGACTGGCGAACCTTCTATATAAGCTCGAAATTTATCTAAAGCCCACACTACCGCTAGCGCTTCTCGTTCAGTAGTTGTATAATTTCTCTCAGCTGCTGTGAGTAATCTACTTGCGTATTCAACAGGATGTTCTTGCTCTTTCTCCCCCTGGACGAGAACTGCTCCGAGTGCATAGTTGCTGGCATCAGTCTTCAAGAGGAAAGGTTTGGTTTCGTCAGCTTGTCTTAAAACAGGAGCGGTCGTTAACTGTTGCTTCAATGTGTCATATGCAACCTGTTGTTCTGTTCCCCACGTCCAAGCGGCTTCTTTCTTCGTTAGTTTAGTAAGTGGTTGAGCTATGGCCGAGAAGTTTTCTATAAAGCGACGGTACCAGGAGGCCATTTGAAGGAAGGATACTAAATGTTTGAGGTTTTTCGGAGTTGGTCTTTCCAGAATAGCTCGCGTTTTATCTGGATCGGGTTTCAAACCTTCAGGTGTTATAACGTGTCCCAAGTATTTAATAGAGGAACGAAAGAATTTACATTTTTCCTTGTTTGCGGTAAGGTTATATTCTCTCATTTTTTGAAAGACGCATCGGAGATCCGAAAGATGATCTTCAAATGTGGTAGAAAACAGGATAATGTCATCCAAATAAGCTAGCAGCTTAACGTTCTCCAGCGTCACACGAAATCTATCAACTAGGCGTTGAAAAGTAGCTGGCGCGTTCCTTAGGCCGAAAGGCATCCTTTTGAATTTATATACGCCGAAGGGTGTGATGAACGCTGTTTTATCCTCGTCCTCCTCTCGAATCTTTATTTGCCAGTATCCGGTTTTCAGATCTAATGACGTCATAAAGGGAGTCGGTTTGGCTTCGTGTAGTAGATCGTCTATTCGAGGTATAGGATATGTGTCTGGGACGGTAATTGCATTTAACCGTCTGTAATCGATACATACTCGAACATCTCCGTTCGGTTTAGGCACTAGTACTACAGGTGACGCCCATGGTGAGGAGCATGGTACAATGACGTCACTCTTCAACATCTTATCTAATTCGGCCTTGAGGATATCTTTTTTTGTTTGGGATAATCTATAGGGAGGTACAGATATAGGGTTATCATTAGTGGTAATAATGGAGTGTTCTCCTAACGAAGATGGTTGACCATTGCTAATAAAAATATCCTCATACTCTTCCAGGACTTTATTAAGTTTCTCTTGCTGACAAGCGTTGATTTGGATGCTACACAAATTTAAAGTTTTTGGACCTTCGAAGCTAGCAGAACGGGGAAAAAGATCCTCTTCTTGCGGCGTTAACACAACCTCAGCTTCTTCAACACACCTTTTCGCATCTTGCATCATAAAGTCTGCAAAGCGTGGTGAGTACCCATCAAAGAGGGTTTTGCGTTTCTTTGGAGACGGTATGTCTATGGGGATTAGTCTGTACTCTGGAGAGGTAGTCTTCCGAGGTTGAGGAGTTTCCTGAGGAGGTGTTTCGAGAGCCGAGAGAATCTCAACCTGCACAGGGTTCACAGTTATTGGGTTGCTTATGATACCAGGGAATGTGATGAACTCCTCTTCATACAGTTTGAATATATCAGTACTGTCCTGGAACTGCCACGTAAATTGTGGTAGATTTAATATCATCCCTGCATCCTGTAGGAATCCCACACCTAGCAAGGTGCGGTTATCTCTCGATTCTGGTAAAACGACAAATGTTGTTGCTACCATTCGACCCTCGACCATTACCTGTACTTTGGTTTTATGGATGTATTGAACTCTGGCTATCCCATCTGCGAGAGTGATCTGAGCTCTTTCCTTTGTAAAAGGGATCCCTTTGGTTTCCAGTTGTTTATATAGTTGATATGAGGCAATACTGGTTTTCGCGCAAGTATCAATGTACGCCGTCCCTTTGGTGCCTTCTACCTCGATGTATATAACGGGTCTAGACCTTACGTCGGGATCGATGCCAAACGAGCAAAACTTTATGTCTGCTGGAGTTTGTGCCGCTCGTTTTTTAGCAGCACACGTAGGACAGTTGCTGCGAACCACGCCTGGTGTCCCACATCCGTAACATTGTATGGTGGGTGCTGATGGGGAGGGAGCTTGTGTTGCCTTAACTTGCTCCGTTTTAGGACGCACAACATCCTCTTTTGTGGGATTCTCTTGTGTTTTTTTTTTATATTTTTTACAGTCGTCGATGCTGTGGCCCAGAAAATGGCAAAATTCACACCTCTTTCTCGGCTGAACTGCCTGTGGTTTGTTCTTTGAGCCTCCATCCTCCCTATCCCACTCAGTCCACAGCTGTTCTATGGCCCGAGCAGACGTTAATAGTTCGTCGAACGTCTCGACCGAGTTTCGGGGAATCTTCTCCTGGATTCTTTTTTTTAGGGATCCATAGATCATGTCCAGTTGATGTGACTCTGGTAAATCCGGGTCCGGGAGCTGGGATATGAGCATTCGTTTATATGCCACAAAACTTTCTGTTGACACCTTGTACTCCTGCTTTACTCCTACTATCTCCTGGATCAATGCGTACGCGGGCTTCTTAGGAGCAAAGTGGTGGCGCAGACGGTCCTTAAATCCCTCCCAAGTTGACACCGCAGCAGACTTCTTAACGCCCTGCCACCACACTGCAGCTTCTCCTTTCAGTAGTAACGGGATACTGGTTAGGGCGTCAGTGTCTGTGATGTTTTCTATTTTCTTAAATATTGAAGCGGCTGCCAGAAATGCTTCCAATATTTCTGAATTTTTGGTACCATCATATTGGGCGGTACATGTGATGAAGAACCCTTGCTTCGGCGCAGAAATCTTCTCCAGCAGGGTCTGGAACTGGGCGTCGGACAGGTTGACAGACATCTCCTTAGGTGTTCCCTTCGTCGTCGTTACTCTGCCTGTACGTGTGATGTACTTCTGTTCCTTCGTTTCGGCCCCACGTTGGGCGCCAGTGTAAGGGATGTGCTGAACTCGGTGCCGACGAAATGATACGCAGGTTGAAGGTCACGACGTTTATTGTCAAAGACAAGATTTTACAGTTATTTGTTGTAAAATAAATAAGACTTCTGCTCCGATCCTTTTTAATATGACGAAGGCGGCAGAAAGTCTTCTAATCCAAAAAAATATACTCTTGGCAAAACTAAGCTAGTGAAGTCCCGAAAAGCGATCCTCACGGGATGTAACCCACGGATGCGACACTAGGTTAGTCATAAAAAAACTTAAAACTACGGCGGAGGTCATTGACTCACGGAGAATCTTAACACCGCGATTCAGAATAGTGACGTATTTGTACAACGCCATCTAGTATCGAGTTGCGGAAGTAGTTGTGCGGGTGGTTGTAAAAAGTGTTTTGTTACACAATGAGTAATTTTTGTTAATTTCATTTATTTGAATATTTTTTTTGCAATACTTTACAAGACAATCGCTTTTTAAATATAATATGTCGCATATTAGTTCATTAAGCCCCAAGAGGACACCGGTGTCCGCACACCTATTATTATTATTATTAAATAAAACTTATTGTCTTTTAATTGTGTCTGTAATTACGGTAGTCGAAAGGTTATTGCTTGTGACTGTAATTCATCGATTTGCGCAACTCATAGTAACGTGTAATAATAATAATTAATTAGAGAGTAATTACGAACATTTCTCGTTTCCTATAACTTTCTCAATTTCTTTAAGATATCCCAATTAATTCGGGGTCGGCTGTTAATATCTTCTTCTTCAAAGAATATCTATTCAAACTTTTTCCTTATAGACTCCGTAAATGAGATCGAATTATAAATATTTAACTAGCAGCTCCCAGCGGCTTTACCAGCGTTATAGTAAAAATTATATCCACTCAATATTATAAATCCGAAAGAAACTCTGTCTGTTACGCTTTCCCGCTTAAACCTCTCAAACGATTTTGATGAAATTTGGCACAGACAATCTTTAGACCCTGAGAAAGGACAGAGGCTACCTTTTATTGCGAAAAAAAGACGCAGCTGAAGTCGCGGGTACCAGCTAGTAAGTAATATGTTAATGTCACTAAGTGATAAATTATTTATCGGCACCATCGTTTCAGGTGACAAACGTCCACTGTTGGACTTAGGCCTTTCCCAAATGTCGCCACAACGACCGGTCTTGTATATGTCCCATACATCGGAACTCCGGGACCATCGCCAGAGGGCATCGCTCTCTTTGTGAGAGGATTTCCAACGCTGCGTATTCTGGTACGCGGTCGCCATCCTGGAAAATTTCAGATCTATCTACCATCATTATAAGCAACATGCGCCTCACCATCGATGTTTGCATCACTGTTTACCATCAGCTGGGGTCGCAGTCAAGGGCTAGTTTACATAAAAAAAACGTGCCCCGCAGTTTGGAGTATTCTTCTTCTTCCTGCCTTTGTCCCGATACATTTGTCTCTTCCATTCAGTCTTGTCATCCGTCACGCTATCACCAACTTCCTTTTCTTTCATGTCACTCTCTCTATCCAGCTCTTGAAGCATTTATTAAAAAGAAAAATACAAATTTTTCGTCTTCACAATATTAGTTTAAGAGCATTTAACTTACTTTTCACAACGTTCCTTGTCACTTGTTATTCTTTTGACAGGCCATTTTTTAGCATTTATCTTATTTGTATGGAGATTTATAGCTCCAAAACAAGGTTTAAATTCAAAGCACTTTTTACCTTGTATGTACTTAAATAAAGACATTTATATACACTATATTTACTGTATATAAAACTTCTACAATAGGTACGCAAGCTAAGCCACTTCTTCAAACACAAGGGACTGTATAAACTTCCATTTTCTCTTTTAATGTCTGAATGTGAATTAGGATCAAAAAATTCGCAGAGATGACACGAATACTTACACCCACTTTCAAGACAAAACCTTTTGTCTAAAAACTTCATATATATTATTAATATGTCAATATTGAGTATCAAATAACTGAAGGGTGCCTGTTATTTAGTTTCATTGACCTATATTCTAGCCATAGACAAGCACGTTCATAGAAACTTTTTGTCAAAATACTGCAAAGTTAATATAAGGCGTACGTTACAGCATTTCATTGGCATTATGTCATCTAACAAAACTTTTATAAGTTACAGTTCTGTCACACTGCGTGAACGACAAAACTACACTAATGTCATCAATGTAAAGGTGTATGGTATGCAGATCATCGAAATGAAACAAAGTGACTGTATGGTACGCCTAATCTAATGATCAATATTGTAAAACCGGGTGAATGGAATCAAATTCTATTCATAGAAACAACATTTTGGTTGTTTCACGTTATTTGAAAATTGTTTGTAGTTGTATTGGATTTATAAATATATTTAATAAATATATTTATAAATAGATAGATATATATTTATCAATATATTTAAATATATATATAAATTCAATATTGAAAACAAAAATGCTTTATTAAAACTAAAAATATGAAATCAAAGTTATAATCCTAATCATTTTGACCCCTGAGTTTGTTTCGGTGTTTCTTCTCAGGGTAGTCAGCTAGGAAACACCGGACTCATCTAGCTTAAACTGACGAAAAGAAAGAAAATTTACTAATTATTGTAAAAGTGTTATTTTAAATCCTATTTACAAAATAAATATAATTTATTATAAAAATTATTATTCCCCATTTTACCGGTACATATATATCGATGTCTAGATTACTCATTGTGTTTAAGTATAATCATAGCGTCACGAATGGTCGCGATCAAAATCCCTGGAGGGCTAGTAATCTAGCCTACACCCACGTAATGCGAGTGATTACGACCTTGGATTAGCCTATCGATATTAACTGTCAATCAATATGTATTTTATCAAAAAAAATAACTTGATACATAGGCCGAGTTCGCTCGAGTGAGCTGCGGGGATTTACGAAAGACCGCAGCCGCGAAACGCAAAGAGCAATTAAAGGAATATAAGTGAATCAGATCAGTATCTATGATATTTATGTATTTAGAAATGTATAAGTATGTTTTTCAGTTGTCTAGTGCTCATAGTACAAGCTCTGCTTAGTTTGGGACTAGATGGCGTTGTGTGAAAGTTGTGAAAATATTATTATTATCATTTCAAGTTAACACTCCTTCTATGTTATTTTCTGGCATTCTAAAGGAATTAAAAATAAAAACTGGAAAGCGTGATTCGGACTCGCACATTGGTTCCGTAAAAACTAAAAACACCGTAAAACTGACTTAAGTAAATGGGAGTTAATATTTATTTAGTAAACTGTACAAATAATTAGATATCTAACCTTAAAACTACATAACCCTAATTAACTTAACTAAAAATACCTAATCTAATAAAGTGTCAAAAAACTCTTCCACATCGAATGGGAGTTCAATTCCAGAATCGAGTTCGAAAGATTTTTTCAAATCGATATTTTCTTTTTAGTACTAGGTCAACGGAGCACCCTGTGAATTTTGATTCCCTTGAGAGTGTCGAAATATGCGTTTTTTTGCGACATAAACTGCCGTGCCTTCTATTTCCCTTAACTTAGGAGTTTGTTTGTTTTTTATCCCTTAAAGGGACCAGTTAAAATTTAAACCATATTTTCAAAAATATGGTGTAAATTTCCACTCGATACCTCCACGCATTCCTGAGACAAAGGGCCTTGATAGACAGAAAAACAAACAGACGGACCACAAAGTAATCCTAAGGTTTCCGTCTATCCTTTTGAAGTACGGAACTATAAAAAGAGAGCACTCGTCAATCTGCGATGATCCAATTTCCCGTACTGCCTACCTCGCCGATCACCTCAAAAAACATATTCTTAAAATAAACTGCCATTATTATAACGCGAGGTATTGTTACACCATCTTTTGAGCTTTAGCAGTCTACGTAGGTAACCTTTATTACAACACATGGCGTGTGGATATAAAAACACCAGTCTACAAGCTACCACGTCCGGTTGCACCCTAATTTGAATAGAGAAACGGAACAACTATGATAACACCGTAAATCAGCTTTTTTATAGCCGCTTATGTAGTTGAACACACATAGTATACATTTACTTAGGCACACGTTCAGTTTGGGCGGCCGAGAATAATCTATTACGTAGTTTTGATGTTTTTAAGTGGATATGTAAACGTATGTAACATATACTACATATATAGATACAAATGCAGAAAGTTTGTCATTGCGATCGAAGTGGAATACTGTGTTATGGGAGGGCCAACGTGCAGTCTTTGTTTAAAAAAAAAATTACCCTTGACCGTGACGAAATAGGAAAGAAAAACGCCCTTGTTGTGATAAATTATTGATATACACGCTATGCTGAACCTAGTCGTAGTGCGATAAGAGGCAGTTTACGTCGCTCACGCCCGAGACGCCGCCGAGATTCCGATCCCGATTTCCGGCCACCGTAGGCGCGGGCTTGTGGATGGCGAGCAATGGGTAGCTCGCCGTCCAATCGTCTGGTAACCATCCGGACCAAGCCCAGTCGTCGACGGCGCGCACTGTTTCCGCGCGCCTCAAGGAGTTGTCAGCAAACCGTAGGGACCCTGCAAAAGGGTCGAAGCCAACTGGGGCCATGGGTTCGCGTCTGAAAGGAAGGCTCTGGCCCTGGTGTATATGGCAACGTTGGAATGGGGTAGATTGTTTAGTCAGTAAGAGTCTGACACTTGTTTCCCGCTCCGCCCAAGGGTGGGATTCGTCATTGGATGATTTTTTCCTACCTAAAAAAAAAAAAAAAAGAGGCAGTTTTCAAGTAAGAGTATTGGAAAAAATTCTATAATATAATCGAATTTATTGTAGTATTGGGTCCCGTAATATGCGACAGCTTTTTTCAGATTAGTAATTATGGAATCATTACTCCCTCACTCAAAAAAAGGTTGCCCTCTTTGGAGCAAGTAGAAGTGTCAGACTTTTACTAAATATAACCCACCTCTGTATTCTCTCTATTGTACTTAGCCTTCAAAGGTCGCGGTAACTCCTTCAAGAATCCAGCCCTGGTAGGAGTCAGCCCCAGCGGGCTCGTCAATTATACTAACACCTCTTTGAGAGGAGCATGGAAACACAACGCGTTGTCAGACTTGGTACTTGTCGGAAGATTATTTTTTACAAAGTCGGAAAATCATCGAATGACGAAGTGTCAGACTTCTACTAACTAAACGACCCACTCCATTCCTTCTTGCCTTAGTTCCAGGGCCCTGGTGTTCCGCTTTCGCATTAACCCTTGGCCCCAGGAGGTATCGACCCTGCTGAGCCCCTACAAACTTTTCGGAAGGTGAACTACCCATTGCTCGCCGTTTATCGTAGTCGGGAATAGCCCCGTGAACGTTACTACCGGTTCGACTATGACCTTATTCTAAATCTCATCTTTAGCCATTAAAGCTAATTTAATTTCCGCCACAATTTATTACGAGCCTTCATTTAATTTGATTGAATGTCATCGAAAATTGAAAGAAAATGATTTCCTTTAGCAAACGATTTGAGGAAGCCATGTAAACCCGAAGTACTTAGCAAATTTAATCTCAAATTACCTTCAAGAAATCCTAGGAGACATATTACACCGCGCTCTCTGCTCCATTTGGGGATCAGGCTACGGTGAAAAAAGGGCCTTTCAGGGTTCTGAAGTCTATTACATAAAGTGTATACTCGTGGGCACGCAAGCATGAAAGAGCTTATTGTATAGGCACCTGATTTGGATCTTCTATAAGCGATTGTGCAACCTTGACAGGTTTTCTTATGTAAGTTGTAAAGGTTTTAAAAAAATGCCAAAAATACAGTTTTTAACAACAATAGCAACTGCAAATTGCTTTTATTTGTTTAAACTATTTATTCTTTTACGAGTTTTCAAGCGCTAAAATTCGCAGGGCCTAACTTCAGCGTCCTGGAGCCCAGGAGCCTCCTGGAACCGAGGGTTGGTGCGAAAGCGTTACACCGTGGCTCAGGGATTATGGCAAGGGCGGAACGGATTATTGTTTAGTCAGTTAGAGTCTGACCCTGTTTCCCGCCGTCCAAGAGCGGGATTCGTCAATGGATGATTTTTACCTACCCTAAAAAAGAGCCTAACTAAAAGTCGCCACTAGAATATCCGACGGCCGTACTATACAGATTTACACTACAAATATTTTTCGATTGTCTAAATAAGTAGAAACTTTTAAAATGTAGATGAAGATCGGTTACCAATAATGATAATCAATTTATTTCATTTTTATCTGTAATATTTTCTTTTACAACAAACCAAAAAGAACTGGAAATCTGGCTATTAAAACTTTGTTTGATCCGCTACGGTCCTATTAAGGAAATAAATCCGAAGTTTTTTTTTTTCATTAAACACGGCACAGAAAATAAATGGAGCAAGAAGAAAAAATACCTGAAACATCGAAGATATTTAAACAAAAAGGCTGTTTTTACCTTAGATGCAAAATGTACGATTGTGTAAGTGAAATAAGTGTATCTTTTTACTTATTGTTATTCCGCACACTTCGTACTTTCAGGGTCAGCTTATATTTACTGAGGCAACACGATACGAGCTGGTAGGGTCAGGCCATGTATTGCAATATTTAGTTGGCTTACCGGCCCTAATCGTCAATAAGTAGTTGGTTAGCGGACTTAAGCGCACCCAAATAACGGTTCCTACCCTCTACCTGCCGTATTAATAACGTATTGAGCACCTCACGGGTTTGCTCGACTAGATCGTCTCGTGTCATGCCCGTTTATAACCAGTTTAATGACCGCAGCATCCGCAGGTCTTATCTGTAGAATATTAGATATTATTTAGTCACCGATAGAACGTTTCATATAGAGTTATTTTGTATGAAGTAATATCAATTAAATAAGGAATATTATGTCTATAAAAATACTAACAGAAATTACATTAAATAACAATTTCCAACTGATTTAGAATAGTATCATATGCATACATATCTAACGGCCAGTGCCAATATAATAACATAATCTCGCACCTTTAATACAAACATTAAAATTAATACAAATTAATACAAAGATATGTATGTATTAGTTTTATTTATTGTATAATATAGTACCTATGTATTTGTGTAGTTTATTTTAGTTTTAAGTTTAATACAATTTATGTTCGGAGTAAAGTTCTTTTGTGAATATGGATTGTCCTCGTGTTTTAAAATTTCTATATGTTTGTTTAATAGGTTTGCTGTAAGAAAACCCAACTATGGGTTAAGCTCGCCTCTGTACATCACCTTTTTTTGTTAATTGTTTTTCTGTAATTTATGTACAATAAAGAATATAAGAATACTAGCTTTTGCCCGCGGCTTCGCCCGCGTGGGTTTGGGGTTTCCGGGATAAAAAGTAGCCTATGTGCTAGTCCGGAGTGTATCCTATGCTTGTGCCAAATTTCATTCAAATCCATTCAGTAGTTTTTACGTGAAAGAGTAACAAACATCCATACATCCATACTTACAAACTTTCGCCTTTATAATAGTAGTATAGTCCAGTGCAAATAGCATCGTTAACGATAAAAACTGGACTTAAATAGTAGTAGAATGAAACTCTTTGGAAAAGGAAGAAAATATGGCAAAAATTTAAGGAAAAATAAATTACGGTCGATCTGAGGTCGGGAAGTGGATGGGTGTGCGGTTTTAAGGGTAAAAAATGGTTTATCTCTAATTCCGGCAAAACTACCGGTTCTATGGAAACAAGTCTAATGGCAAACTTGTAGGTTATAAAAAGATCTACGACTTTTATATTTTAACTTTTATACATAACCTCAAAATCTATGTGAAAAGTCCAAAAAACCGAGTTTTTTAATTTAATTTTTATCTCCTTTAAAAATTACTTTTTTTTCACAAAATTTGGTGAAAAGTTTCCTTTTCATGTCCCAAACTTGCTATAATTTTTTTGATTTAAAATATTCACAGTTACTCTTAATTTCGACTTAACATCGAAAAAACAGCCTCTTTTTCAATCGAAAAATCTCACGTAAAAATATGTGATTTTTTTAAAACGTTTGTTGGCTTCTTATTCGTCGAAATTTTTACTTTTTGATGGTGTAAAAAAATATAAACATTACGATAGTAAATTTTCTCAGAAAATGCGAAAAACTAAAAAAACACGAATTAGAAATGTCTTTTGATTAATCATTATTAGCGACCCGCTCCAGCTTCGCAGGGGTGCAAAGGTGATATATTATACCTATAAACCTTCCTCTGGAATCATTCTATCTATTTAAAAAAACCGCATCAAAATCCGTTGCGAACTTTTAAAGATCTAAGCATACACAGGGATAAGCAACTTTGTTTTATACTATGTAATAATGTACTGAGGTGTTTATTAAATTTTTTATAAGATTTAAAGGGGATTTCATGTTGGAAAAATGGCTGCTGTAATTGCGTATGCTTACATAATGCTCCAATGTGGAAGAACAAACCTACGAGGAAGTTAATGATTCAGATGATGAATTTCATCATCTGAATCATAAGTAAGTAAGTTTTTCGAATTTAACCATGAAGAAATGCTATCAAAGAGACAAAAACTAATGGATAAGTGATTAGAATGTAAGATAAAATATTATGAGGCAAGATTATATTATTTAAACATATGCAATGATTATAAATAACGTTGACTGATTAAACGAAGCTAAAATTTAATAAGACAACGTTTTTACTGCATAAAATTGCAGCAATCACATTTCCTATTAAATCTTTTATAAAAAATTTAATAAATACCTCAGTACATCATTGCATAGTATAAAACAAAGTCGCTTATCCATGTGCATGCTTAGATCTTAAAAAGCAAAAAACTTCGCAACGGATTTTGATGCGGTTTTTTTTAATAGATAGAATGATTCCAGAGGAAGGTTTATAGGTATAATATATCACCTTTGCACCCGCGCGAAGCTGGAGCGGGTCGCAAATAATGATTAAACAAAAGTAATTTCTGATTGGAGATTTTTTAGTTTTTTGCATTTTCTGAAAAAAATTACTACAGTAATGAATATATTTTTTTACACCATCAAAAAATAAAGATTCTAATGAATAAGAAGCCAAAAAGCTTTTTAAAAAAATCACATATTTTTACGTGAGATTTTTCGATTGAAAAATAGGCTGTTTTTTCGATGTTAAGTCAAAATAAAGAGCAACTGTGAATATTTTTAATTAAAAAAATTATAGCAAGTTTGGGACATGAAAAGGAAACTTCTTAAAAAAGTTTGTGAAAAAAAAGTAATTTTTAAAGGAGATAAAAATTAAATTCTAAAACTTGGTTTTTTGGACTTTTCACATAGATTTTGAGGCTATGTGAAAAAGTATAAATACAAAAGTGGTAGATCTTTCTATGACCTACAAGTTTGCTATTAGACATTTTTCCATAAAACCAGTAGTTTTGCCGGAATTAGAGATAAACCATTTTTTCCCCTTAAAAGCGCACACCCATCCACTTCCCGACCTCAGATCGACCGTAATTTATTTTTCCTTAAATTTTTGCTATATTATCTTCCTTTTCCAATGGGTTTCATTCTACTACTATTTAAGTCCCTTTCAAAAGCTATTTGCACTGGTCTAGTAGGATAACATTGCCTGACACATTTCTACTACGGTAATGGTATAAACATTGTACGGTATATTGGTCAGTTCCCAGAAATATAACTAAGCCTTCTGCCTGCCGTGGAACGCCACATCAAATTAGGACAGGGTTTAACTAACCTGGGGTAATAATCCTTATTTACTGAAGAAATAAACAAGCCAGTTCCTACCTCTCGCTATGGTTATGTGGCTTGCTGATCCCCAAAATTCGTTTGATTTATCTTTGAACGAGGGTGCCAGTTTCGCGGAAGACGTTTATTGGCAGTTATGCAAAATTTGTGGGCAAAATTATTGGTATTTATTTATCGAAAATCTATTCATCGTTTTATACCAGTGGTGGTCCCTGACCTTTTTGTACCGGGAATTACTTTGGTTTCTTTGTTATCAATAGGGACCAGAAGTCTGAAAACATAAAAAAACTTATTTCTCTAAAATCACAAGTAAAGCACGATCTTGTAAAAAATACCACTATCATCAAAGTTGTATTTTTTACAAGATTGTGCTTTAGCCCTAGCAAAATTAGTTCGTATCAATATAACTTTTCAAATGGACCATGGACCACATTTTGTCTCTTGTGGACTACCAGTGGTCCACCGACCATACCTTATATGAAGCCACTGATTTATATAAATCATAAAGCTTACGGTAGCATTGGATACACGTGGGCTACATACGCCAATCTTGGCGCGTTGATCTCCACCGTAGTCTCCATATTTTTTATATGGCAACTAGACACGTAGACCTACATTAGATCCACGCCGCACGACGCGTCTCTACGTACTAATCAGGCAGTAAAGTAATTACTTTAGACAGACGCAGACGTGAACCACGCCAGAGGGACTCAGGCCTCCTCTCTAGAAGAAGGAATGGGCTGTAATCCACCACGAGGGCCCAGTGCAGGGTGGTGGATGTTACTTGTCTTCCAATCTTTGGTTCTAGGACCTGCCGTGTTCCTCACGATGTTTTGTTTCACAGTTTTGAGAGCTGTTGTGATGAAATAAATTACACAAAGTAATGCGCCTAGCTGGGTTTGGACCCGCCACCACTGCTCTATGTACTGAACTGAAAATCCTGCTTTACTTGTTTTTCGGAAAGTACGTACACATACATCATCATAATATACATCAACATTTCACATACATATATTTTTTAATTTGAAGTGTTAAAATATATATTAATATTCGCTGCAAAAGCTGTCATCAGACAAGAACTCATTAAATTGTCTGGCACTGGGCCAGCAAGTCGTTAACACTTAAAGCTTTAGTCGTATTCATTAAAATCAGGTGTTCTATAAAGAATTCGTAATTTGAGTATATTGCTTTCTTTTAGTGGGAAAGGTCTCTAGAAAAAGCGAAAAGGTGTCAGATTTTTACTGGCTAAGCCCCCCTGTGTTTTTCATTTGCCTTTTATATTCCAAGACTGCGGCAAGTCGTTTGAGCCATTCCAGTGATGAGTATATTGACCAAAGAGATAGAATAAAGCGGCTATCAGAAGAAATGCCTTAGTAGAAACACATAATTTCAATTTGTTAAAATTTATAGATTTAATACGCCACTCAGCATATTTTCTCAGAAAATTATTTTCTTTTAATGCATAAACACGACTTGATGATTAGGGGTGTCATACTAAGACTGAGCGACTTATGACCACTAGGTAACAAGTATCACATTACGATTTTGTTCGCTATGTCCTGTTTATTAATAGTATATATTTAATGTCTTTGATATTGCCTAAGCTTGTCTAAGTAGGAGTTGAAGATATTTTACATAACTGAATTGTTAGGCAAAGTGACACTCAAAAGAAATAACGATTAGGTATCTATATCACTCTAATATTATGAAGGCGAAAGTTTGTGATATATATTTGTACATTTGCTGAACAGATTTCAATTAAACTTGGTACTTGGTACATGTTTCTTGTCGATACTAGTATGTGAGAACAATGTAAATATTAAAGAAATAATCTAAATATAGATATTAAAAGACAGGTGGATGGACGAATAACTTAGTTAGGTGTCATTGACACCTTTTGGGCGAAAACATAGCCCAGGCATAGACAAATTTACTATGAGACACCTACACTACAGATACCTGCCACCTAATTTGTTGGAAACTTTCCTACACCCGAGGCCTCAACTCAAGACTAATTACGAACATATGTAATTAATATGTAGATGCCATCCCACCCGATTATCGTTAATCTTTATTGGCCTAAGTTTCATCTTGAGTTTCCATCCTTCAAAGACGAAAATACACTCGGTTAAAGAAAAAAATTCATTGTCAATAATTATACGTTTGTGAAACTTGTTTGCAAATAAAAATTATTATTATTATCTTTTCACATCTATTAAATGTTTTCCGTGATAACAATTCAAAGTTATGAAGGAGTCTGTCTTTCCTGTTAGGTAAAACTTGGAGATCTTTAAAGTCACGAGTGAATAGGTTACTTCAAGGTTAGCGTACGACATCTTCGACCACATTGTCGCTTTACATCAGGGGAAATAGTAGCCAAGCGCGAGCCTATCAAGCCTATCAAATACTAGCTTCTGCTAGTGGATTCGCCTACGTTAAAGTAGAAATATATATATATGTGTAAAAATATATATGTTACTCAATCATTAGGTTTTCCATATCAGTCCAGTATTTTTGAGTTTCTTCATTACGAACAAAAACACTAAAATGCTGAAATACAATACTTTTCTTTTTATAGATTAGCTTCAGCCAGCTAAAAGTGAGGGAACAAACCCTCATTAATAGTAGATTATGTGACTAATGGCAAAAAAGCAGTATCTTTAAGTCGCGGGCGGCATGTTGAATTCCGAACTAAAGAAAGGTGACTAAGTTTTAATCCCGAAAGCAACGAGGGTTTTATATAATTAACTCCTGAACACTACGAGGGATACAAACTTTCGGCTTTATAATATTAGTGTGATTTGTCATATTCCAAGTAAACCTTTTAGGCTAAGATAATTCTATTCAAAGAATAATTGGAAAAGTTCTTCGGGAAATTTTGCAATTCGAAGAAAATTTTAAGTGCTTTTTCTATGAGATTGGGCTGGGTTATGTCTGACAGTGAACTAGTCTATGATAATACAGTTTTTGCACTTAAAAAATCAAGATCCAAACAACATTTTATAGAATAATGAAAAATAAATATATAAAAAGCGGCTAAAATTAAATTAAAAATATATAGCTGGGAAAGCATAGTACAGTATTTTAGAATTTATAAATGAACTTAAGGGGCCGTGTCTGAAATCAACTCATTTTGAACATTTTAGATCAAGGTTTGAGAGACAAAAGAGAAGACTTCAATCCTTCTTTTTATAGATTACTAATATTATAAAGCTAAAGAGTTTGTTTGTTTGTTTGAACGCGCTAATCTCAGGAACTACTGGTTCGAATTGAAAAATTCTTTGCGTTGAATAGATGATTTATTGAGGAAGGCTTTAGGCTATATAACATCACGCTGCAACTAATAGAAGCGAAGAAACAACGGAAAATGTGGAAAAAACGGGCAAAATTATTCATCTTTGAGGGCTTCCGTTGCGTGCGCTGCAAAAACGGTTTAAGATACCAAAAAAATATGTATGAAAGAATTATTCCTCTTAAAATGATCTAAAAAATGTCCGCGACAGTATATGTCTATCTTTTAAGATTAACTTACTCGAACCGTTTTTATGCGAATCAAATTTAGCCAATTTTTACCGATTATTTGTTAGAGTTGTATCAACATAATAATATAATCTATAATAATAATAATAAAATATTTATTTGTGAACAGAGGGTATGGTTAAAGATGTACAAATAAAAAATAAAAAAATGGTTGTCCCAACAATGTTCCGCCATAAGGCATACAAATATTATTAACTTTGTAAATTTTTAATTATTTGGAAATGGCAAAATGATAATTAAAGTACAATAATCATTAAAATACAAAAATCCTTAAAAAAACAGAAACAGCAAAATATAAAATGTCAAAAATTAAAATAAAGTCTAGTTAGTCACAGTATAATTAACAACTGACATGTCATATTAAGATAAAA
Source organism: Mythimna loreyi (assembly GCA_029852875.1). NCBI lineage: Eukaryota > Metazoa > Arthropoda > Insecta > Lepidoptera > Noctuidae > Mythimna > Mythimna loreyi. The sequence goes on from CM056786.1 coordinate 11,911,024, forward strand.
ATAGTAATAAACAGTCAAAAACGCAAATAATGTCAATATAATATAATTATAAATTAATATGTCAAATATTTTTAAAGTTTGTCATTAAGAAACTCATTAACAGAATAATATACCTTGTCATTTAATAATTTAAAAAGGTTTCTTTTGAACTCATTTAGGTTTTTGCTGTTTATCACTTGCTTAGGTAACTTATTATATAATTTAGGAGCCATTGCAAATATGCTTTTGTGATAAAATTTTGTTTTAGTCTGAAGCAGATTCAATTTATATGAACGTCGTTGACTCTTTACATGAGTAAACAAATGCATATTATTTTTAACAAAAATACAGGCTTCATAAACATAGAGTGATGGAACAGTCAATATTTTTAAGTTTTGAAAATGTGATTTACACGAATCCGTTCGCTTTATTTTACATATTGCTCTTATGCACTTTTTCTGTGCTATTAATGCTTCTTGAACTTTTGCCGCATTGCCCCAGAATATAATGCCATACCTTAAAGCCGATCCGACATAACCATGATACGCTGCTAGGAGTGCGGTTTTATTCGCAATGTTACCCAGCATATAGAGAGCGTAAGAAAACTTACTTAGCTTTGCGCACACATTTTCAATTTGAGTCTTCCATGACAAATCGTTATCAATGTGTAGTCCAAGAAACTTTGTTGTACTGGTTTCACCTATTTTATTTCCGTTATAGTCAATGTGCAAGTTTGATATTATATTTTGTCGTATTTTAAAATTCATTACTTTAGTTTTGTCAAAATTTATTTGAAGGTTATTAGCTTTTAGCCAGTCAATAATTGTGATAAGACTAATATTTATGTCATCTACTATGTCGTTATTACTACCACTGTTATATGTAACTGTGCTGTCGTCGGCAAATAAGGACATTTGGTGGCTGATTACATTAGGGAACTCATTAATGTAGCAAATAAAAAGCAAGGGTCCTAACACGGAGCCCTGCGGAACACCGTAATATAGTGTTCTTGAGCTAGATGAGTATATTATCTCAGTTTTGGACCTAATGTCTACTTGACTTATCCGAGTAATTTGTTGTCTGTTCTCTAAATAAGTTTTAATGAGATTAAGTATGTTACCTCTTATACCATATCTGTACAGCTTAGATAATAGTATTTTATGGTCGACATAATCAAAAGCTCTGGTCATATCCATATACATCGCCATTACTGGTTTTCGATTGTCCATATTACGATATATTTTATCTAGAAAATTATAAACAGCCATATTAATCGTTTTATTCTTTCTGAAACCCATCTGTTCCTTGCAAAAAATGTTTTTTGTTTCAAGAAAATTATATACACTATTATAAATTACTTTTTCAAATACTTTCGAGAATATCGGTATTAGTGCTACAGGTCTATAGTTACCTACTTTGGTTTTATCTTCTTTTTTATGTAGGGGTTTGATAATAGATACTTTTAACTTTTGGGGAAAAGTACCATTTACAATACATTTATTTATAATGTCACTTAATATCGGTGCTATAACCGTAGCTACTGATTTAACCACCCTTGTGTCAATATCATCATATCCCGTACTATGTGTATTTTTAAGATTGCCTATTATGTTACAAAAAAAGTTGTAAAATAGCTTAAATAATTCATAAAAGGAATCAAAGCTTTCGTTTCCATTATCTGTTTCGTAGATATCAGAAAAACTAAGGCTGCTAATACATTTTTTAAATAGATTAATATTATCCTTACTGTAATCACGTTTTTTCACATAATAATATTTTAAAACACATGTTCGTTGCACTGGAAATTCCATAAATTGTCCTGTGTGGTCTGACACACCAAACTCCAATATCTCACTTTTAGATCGTCGGATATTATGAAAAAAATTATCTAAACACGTACCACTAGTGGGACGCGTCGGTTCATTTATTTCTATAGTCAGATTAAACTCTTTTAGTAAATGTTTTAGTAAAATAGAATTTTTAGTTTTTTGCATAATGTCAATATTAAAATCTCCGCAGACAATTACTTTATGATTATTTTTATAGCAAAACTGTTGTAGTAAACTTGTCAAATTATTAAAGAAAATATTCATATTATTTTGGTTTGGAATTCTGTAGATACACAGGATTATAATTTTATGGTTTGTTAACTCTACTGCGCAACATTCAAAGACGTTCGGAATGCTGACACTCTTTACTATTGCTATTTCTGAGAAACTAATCTGGTTGTTTACTAGTATACAAGAGCCACCATTTCGCTTTTGTCTAGTAAAGTATGTGGCCAAGGTATAGTTCGGAATGTTCAAGTAATCGATGTCACTCGTTTTCATATTATGTTCCGTAAAACAGAGAATATGAGGACGTTTTCCATTGCTAGCGAGAGTATCTAAATGTTCTGTTATTATGTCTGCTTTTGCCAACAGTCCATTTATATTTTGGTGAAGTATGCATAAGCTATCATAAACGAAAAAAATCTTCATTATTGACATAAGAACTGTATGAATTAGACAGATCGTGAAGTAAAGGATTTTCGTTCACATTAATATAAACGTATTGTTGTAAATCATTAAAAACACTTGCAATTCCATAGTTACTGATTCGTCCACTATGTTTTTGAAACATGGTATAGTCACAAGATAGGTTTAAATTTGTGTCAAATAATGTAGCATAATTGTAATTCTGAATGTCCTGGTAAAGAAGATTATTAAACATTTCAATTCTAAAGTTATACATTGTTGCGTAATAATCATATTTATATGTTGGGAGACACAGTATTATATTAGTATGTTTAATATCTGATAAAGTTTTGCGTATAGTCAATATTAAGTCATAATAGTCAATATTAGTTTGATAGAAGTCTTCTTCACCTATAAATATTATACAGTTATCCATCATTGTATAATTATTTATTTTCGTGTGAATACCACTTAATAGCATTTTAATACCAGAATTTGATAGGAGATAGTGACATATTTGGTGGGAGGGTAGGGTTTTTTCGGCTATATGCAATATTTTGTTATATCTATTGCTACTTATAATACACAGTTTGTTGTTTATTTCTCTAGTCATATTCTGTTTAGTAGGAACTATCATATTGGTCTGCGTGGGGGTGAAGAGATCCGGAGTTGCATATCTTGAGCTATCTTCTTGGTATGTTTTATGGGAAGTTTTTCGAAGAGGTGTAGATAACTTTGCTTTTTTATTAGGTGTCCTTATATCGTTTGATAATTTCTTTGCAACTTTTTCAACGAGTTTATGTTTGTTATGCATAATCTCCATCGTTTTCTTTAGTTCTGAATTTTCTATAGACAGGTTATTTATTTCTTCATGTGCCGTTTGCAGCTGTGATGTAAGTTCGTTGATTTGACGTTTGAGTTCTAGTATTTCTTCACTATCGTCGTCAATAATGTTTGGTGCGCTGTTATTTGAGGCGCCCTCTATGGACGAATTGTTTGAACTACATACATCTACTTTTTCTGACTCGGATCGTCGGCGACTTCGAAGAGTAATGTTTTCAAAGAAATTCATTGTGAAAAATTAAACAGTGAGAAAAAAGTCAAGGTCAAATTTTGTGGGATTCGAACTCGAGCCCGATCGTCGCGTCGCCACAGGCGAGTGCCTTATCCGCTACGCCAAGCGAGCTTTACTAGTGACAGGTAAATTTAGTAACTAGTTGATACTCGATCTTATGAGCTGATATATTTTAATGTGGTAGTTCGATGACGAGCAAGTCCAAAGTCCGATTCTTTGTTTGATGAACGTTCGAATAACTGTTGCAATTTGAATCGTTAATTTCTTTTTGTCACTGTTTTGTTCTATGATACTGTTAGAAATCAAGCACTAATTGTTCATCATAGTTTATATTTACACAACATGCACAGTTTAAGTCATTAATAGTCTGTTTACTTTTAAAAAGTTTTGAGATTTTTACCGGTTTTTCTGAGGTTGATAACTTCACTAATTGAGAATGTTTATTCATAATAACACTGTCACATAATGGTGATTGCGTCCTTTCACTGTTTAACTTATTATTATCACTATTATACTGTTTGTTTATTTATTGAAGATTATAAATAGCGGAGCAAATGTTTACGTGACGTACGTCTACCGTCCGTTTTGAAAAGTTCTAAAATCTTTATCCAAATAAATGTGTTGTTGATTAAGAGTATGTAATTGTAAACAAAATTGTCTTTGACATCATTTAATTTCAATGAACATCTTAGAAGATATTACAATTTTAAAATAACTCCGATATAAAATTCACACGCGATGCATGACGTGCAAAACTTGACGCTGCGCCTGGCCGGTGGGAGAGGAGAGGGGTTGCTTGCGGGCGGCGTGGATGGGTTTTTTTTTATGGTAGGTAAAAATCATCCAATGACGAATCCCGCTCTTGGGCGGAGCGGGAAACAGTGTCAGACTCTTACTGACTAAACAACCTACCCCGTTCCTCCCTTGCCTTATTCCCAGAGCCCCGGTATAACGCTTTCGCACCAACCCTCAGTTGCAGGAGGCTTCGCCCCTGAAGGGCCCCACAGTTTGCTGACAACACCTAGAGGCGCGCGGGAGCAGTGCACGCCGTCGACGACTTGGTCTCGGTCTGGACTGTTACCAGACAACCGGACGGCGAGCTACCCATTGCTCACCGTCCACAAGCCAGCGTCTACGGAGACCGGATATCGGCGGGATCGCGGCGGTGACGGCTACGGCGAGGGCGCTGTTGCCTTTGCCTTATGCGGTCGGCCTCCTCCTTTACGAACATTATTGTTTTGCAGAAGGAGGCGACCGCTTGCCATTCTTCTTCGCAGTGAACTATGGCCTGAACCAAGGCCCGGCACGAGAGGTCGCCGCCGCTGATCACCCCCACGAGGACACGGCGATGCTCTTCTCAAGCGGGGCATACCTCCACCGTGTGCTCCACCGTATCCTTCGGGCTGACCATACGGCGTGGCGCGACCATACATAGTGGCGACACCCGGGCGTCTCTTCCGCACGAATCTGGCGCGCAGGAATCTCCTGAACTTCCCATGTCCGGTGAGAACCTGCGTTATGCGGAAGGTGAGGATGCCGTAATAGACATCACGCTTCAAAGAGGGGACTTACCGCCGAGATTATGGCGTGCCCGAGTTGGGGTGCAGCTCTATGAAGTACTTTTAGATAATTATGTTCTTTTAAAAACTAAATTGTCTAAAATAATAACAGAAATTGACACGGGCAACGTCGTCGGTAACAGCTATAATTTATAAAGCTGAGGAGGTTGTTTGCAAAAATAAATATGATGCCCAAAATAACTATTCCACGCGGACGAAGTCGCGGGCACAGCTAGTAGATTATAAAAGTCAAGTTCTTATTCTGTCCGACAGATGGAGATTTTTTTTTAAATAAGGTGTGCATTATTTTACAAACATTAAAATACAATTTTTGTTTTAATAATGTTTGTAGCCTTGTTTAAATACCCGTGAGTGACCTTTCTTATCTATATATTTGTATGCCACAAAGGCAGAACATGACGGATCTTTTTTGTTTATGAACAACCTGCATGCCTTGTATGTATACTCATGTTTCTACAAATAAATGTCATAAATTCGACTGGCCTGTTAGTCTAGTGGTTAGTAGACCTGTCTGCTATACCAGAGTTCGTGGGTTCGATACCCACCCAGGACAAATATTTGTGTGATGAGCACGGTCATGCGTTCTGTGTCTGGGTGTAATTTATCTATAATATGTAAATTAATTAGAAATATATAAGTATGTTTATCAGTTGTTTAGTACTCATAACACAAGTTCTGCTTAGCTTGGGACTAGAAGACGTTGTGTGATAGTTGTGGAATATAAATTGTGGAACATAAAAATAAATGTCTTAAAATGTATATGTTTGTAGAGTAAATCGTTTACTAACGCGGCTCGGTGTTCGGCTGTGTCATTATTTACTTACAAGTTACACTCCACAAGTTACTCGGGCTACTTAGGAACCATGTTAGTTTGAAGTAACAGCATGTAGAGCACTGGAATTCACTTAGTCACAGTTAAGCTCATGTCATTACCAACAAAACCAACATATGCTGATCTATTTTGAAAGTTAGTACTACGGAGAAAGAGACCAAAGAAATGATGGAGGCATCTTATGAGGAATTACAGAACACACAAGGGAGTACTACGCGTTCCAAATGAGAATAGGAAAGTCAATAACCTCGATCTGTCAAATGTTGAGTGAAAAGTACGGATTACAAAGAAACTTACTTGCGTATCAATAAAGGTTTTTTTTTTGTTGATTTGTATTAGTAAGTCATAGTATTTATTTTTCAATGTTTATTTACATTATACGTAACATTCTCTTAATTAAGATTATTTTAAACTATAAATACTTTTATACTAAACCTAACTATGTACCTATTCTGGGCACATTTCCAGATGACAGCGATGTGGAGAAGTACTTTGACGCCTAAGTGTGTTTTGTATTATATGTAATCATAATTAATTCTAGGTGAAGTAAAATCAAACGTTATATTGTTGTAAGTCATAATTAGTTTAAAAAAAAAATCATTTATCTTTCTTATTTTCACTGTTAAGAATAATTCATCTTCTTCCATTTGCCACTACTCAGACAGCACTCACAGTGTCGCAGAGACAGAATTAAAGAACGGATTCTGATTAAACTTTTTTCGTTCACGATTCTTATTCTATAAATAAATTAAGTTTTAAAAATGTCTTGTTTTGCTCAACCTACCTAATTTTGTTCGATTTGACAGCATGACGTGACGTCACAACATAGCAATCAATCTTATTCTAAACAAGATAATTGCCAGGATAGAAAATAATCGAAAGCAAGTGTTGTGCTGACCCCAAGGACCAAAAGGACAGGGGCTGAAAATCTATAGCTCAGCAGACTGCAGAATTATTTTAAAGATTTACCATAAAACGGAAACGGTAAATTAAGGTACACTTTTGGGTTTTAATCAGTAAAAGTCTGACACCCCTTGCGTCGTCATCATCATCAGCCTTTTTGATGTTCACACTTCTGGGAGACAGGCTCCTCTCTAGGAGGGGGAATGGGCCATAATCCACCACGAGGGCCCAGAGAGTTGGCGGATGTCACATGTCTTCGAATTTTTGGTTCTAGGACATACCGGTTTCCTCACGTTTTCCTTCACAGTTTTACCAAAATGAGCACGATCGATGACACAATTATTTGATGACATCCTAACACAAAACTATCGTCAAAGTGACGACGAGAGGTTTACCCTCCTAACTAATTGTTCTATGTAAATAGGTTGATATCAAACGCGTCACCAACTCATTTGAGAAATGAGGATGTTCGCTACTGCCGCTTGTTGGAGATTAATCAACATTCATGCATAATTAATTAACTAACCTAATGGCAGTCATCTGTAACATAAGACATGAAATGCTGTAACAGTACTCTGTCAATCAAATCAATCTATTTTTTTTTTCTTGGCAACCATCGACTTATATACTAGCGATAGATAAGCACGTTTATAGAAACTATTTGTCAAAATAGTGAAAAGTTAATACTAAAGTCCGCTACAGCGCTTCATTGGTATTATGTCGTCTGATAAAACTTTTAAAACTTAAAGCGCTCTCACACTGCTTGAACGTCAAAACTGCATTAATATCATCCATTTATAAGTGCATGGCCTGCGGACCATCTGAGTCAAGTTAAGTGACTGTACGGTACGCCTAATCGCGTATAATCATACTTCACAAGGAGTGACTGCTTATCTGACCTGCACAACCCAGTAACCTGAAAACATGCTGATTTACTGTGACCGTATTGTCCAGAGCTTATAACTGTACAAGCTGTGACTGACTTCGCCTGAGTGATTATTGAAAATTATCTTGAAAATTATATATATTGTAATGCATGTACGCTAATCAAGATTGCAACCGACCGATTGACTTTCGTGACAAGTTCACGAGTACATTTGTAAGTAGTTGGCAACAGTATCGTCACAGAGCTATTTTCTTCTTGAATTTTTTGTCTGCTTGGAGCAAACTGTTTTCTTCATAGATCGTGTAGTCTCTTTATTTCTTTCCTTCTTTCTTGTTTGAGTAAATAAAGATATAATATTTTGTATTTTTAGTACACAGGTATATATTTGATACATATAGTTTGTTATAAATAATTCAATTAAATTGCATTTGTGACAAAACTATGGAACTGTAAACATTTCCAGGATTTCGATGAAAATAAGACCTTTTGTCCGGACTTTTCATTTTTCATGCACTGACCCTAAACTTAACTAATTCTGTACTGATTTAAAAATAAATTCTATTTTCTCTACACAAAAGCGAAAATAGAAATGATTAAAAGTTACTTTTTGATAAAATGAGTCGATTACCCTATAAAAGGTTCATCTTACATCCCAAATTACCTCATAAATATAGGCAGATCTTCAACAAAATTTCTATTAATTTGGTCGAGTGCCTAGTCCAACTACGTACCTACTCGACCAAATTAATCTAAGGAATTCGCAAAAAGTTGGCTTATGATGTACCTTTATGATGTAGCTTTACTGTTTACTGTTATTTTCTTTACTTCTTTTCTTCCAGTTAAGCTTGCCTTTTTTTGCAGTGGGAAATCATCAAATATCTGCTCCCGTTCTGGGGAAGAACGCGAGGTGTGTTTTTTTTTTTTAGGTATGTAAAAATCATCCAATGACGAGTCCCGCCCTTAGGCGGAGCGGGAAACAAGTGTCAGACTCTTACTGACTAAACAACCTACCCCATTCCAACGTTGCCATATACACCAGGGCCAGAGCCTTCCTTTCAGACGCGAACCCATGGCCCCAGTTGGCTTCGACCCTTCTGCAGGGTCCCTACGGTTTGCTGACAACTCCTTGAGGCGCGCGGGAACAGTGCGCGCCGTCGACGACTGGGCTTGGTCCGGACGGTTACCAGACGATTGGACGGCGAGCTACCCATTGCTCGCCATCCACAAGCCCGCGCCTACGGTGGCCGGAAATCGGGATCGGAATCTCGGCGGCGTCTCGGTCGTGAGCGCCGTTGCCTTAAGCGGTCGGCTTCCTCCTTTGCTAGCATTACTGCTTCGCAAAAGGAGGCGACCGCCTGCAACTCCTCCTCGCTCCGGACCATGGCCTTGACCAAGGCCCGGCGCGAGAGATCGCCGCCGCCGATCGCCCCCACGAGGACACGGCGATGCTCTGCCCAAGCGGGGCACACCTCGACCGTGTGCTCCACCGTGTCCTCCGGGCGGTCCACACAGTGGCGACACCCGGGCGTCTCTTCCGCACGAATCCGATGCAGGTACCTCCCGAACTTACCATGTCCGGTGAGGACCTGCGTCATGCGGAAAGTAAGAAAGCCGTGAGTTCTTTCCAGCCACGCCTCAAGGAAGGCATTACCGCCATTATTATGGCGTGCCCAGCGCTGGGTTGCGATAGCCGCTAACGCTATTTCACCATCACGAGATCCCGCCGGAGCTCTTTCCGCCACGCCTTGACATGTTTAGGCAGCGGACTTTCGCCCCGGCGTTGCACTTCCATGCGCAGATCGTGCATGCGTGCAAGGACTGTTGCCTCCAGATCCCATGGTGGCAGGCCAGCAAGAAGGCTCGCCGCTTCACGGGAAATCGTTCGGTACCCCCGGATCACGCGTATTGCCATGACCCTCTGGCATGCGTTCAGCTGGGCCCTCGGTTGCTGCTGCAACGACGGCGCCCACACTGGCGCCCCGTAAAGGGCCATGGACCGAACGATTCCTGAGTAGAGCTTCCGGTAGGGGGCGTCTGGACCCCCAAGGTTCGGCAGGAGCCGCTTGAGGGTAGCCCCAGTACGATTCAGCTTGAGGACGAGTCCTAGGTACTTCATCGTCGACCCGACGCCGATGTGAACCCCCCCTACCGTTAGCTGGAATTCGGCGGCGGCGTGCTCCGAGGGCCATGAAAACACATAGCCTCAGACTTGTGCAGCGCAACCTCGAGTCCCAACTGCTGGATCCTTCCAACTGCTATCGCAACCCCGCGTGTCGCTAGTTCGATCGCCGCCTGGTGAGACTCTCCCTGCGCTAGGACCAGCGTGTCGTCTGCGTAGCAGATCACGCTGACCCCGTCAGAGAAGTCGCCGCGCAGCACGTAGTCACGCGAGGTCGGTTCCGATTTTTACTGATTTAACCACACCTATGTTGCTTGTCCTTTGCTTTCTAAGACCACGGTTGATTACGCCACTTTGCCATAATCGTGGCGGTATGCCCACTTTGTTACAGTTCCGTACCTCAAAAAGATAAAAAAGAACCCTTAAAGGATCACCTTGATGTCCGGACACGGTGGAGCACACGGTGGAGGTGTGCCCCGCTTGGGAAAAGCATCGCCGTGTCCTCGTGGGGGTGATCGGCGGCGGCGACTTGGTTCAGGCCATGGTCCGCAGCAAAAAGGAATGGCAGGCGGTCGCCTCCTTCTGCGAAGCAGTAATGCTCGTAAAGAAGGAGACCGCCCGCATAAGGCAAAGGCAACGGCGCACTCGCCGTAACCGTCGCTGCCGCGATCCCGCTGATATTCGGCCACCGTAGACACTGTTTACCGCTCGCGCGCGTGCGTCGCGGGATTCGTCATTGGATGATTTTAACCTACCATAAAAAAGAGTACTTTCCGTTGACTTTGAAATTTGGCATAAAGCAAAACACAAGTATAGGAAAAATCTGAAAACTGTATATTTATAGTTACGTCACAAAAAAATATCTTTGCGAATTGGAAATATTTTCCTACTGAAACGGAAACTCAATTGTTTTCATAGATAAGTTTATACAGAACTCTCAGTGCAGGAGTCTGAATCTACTAATTTTTTACACAATACTGGTCACCAAAGCTACGTAATTCAATCTTCTATATATATAAAAATCAATGCCACTTTTCGTTGTAATTCCATAACTCAAGAACGGCTGGACCGATTTGGCTGATTTTGGTCTTGAAATATTCGTGATAGTTCAGGGAAGGTTTAAACGGTGAGAACGAAAAAAAAAAAATAGGCGAAACGAAGTTTTTTAGAGTAGGGTAGAGTAGGGTAGAGTAGGGTAGAGTAGGGTAGAGTAGGGTAGAGTAGGGTAGAGTAGGGTAGAGTAGGGTAGAGTAGGGTAGAGTAGGGTAGAGTAGGGTAGAGTAGGGTAGAGTAGGGTAGAGTAGGGTAGAGTAGGGTAGAGTAGGGTAGAGTAGGGTAGAGTAGGGTAGAGTAGGGTAGAGTAGGGTAGAGTAGGGTAGAGTAGGGTAGAGTAGGGTAGAGTAGGGTAGAGTAGGGTAGAGTAGGGTAGAGTAGGGTAGAGTAGGGTAGAGTAGGGTAGAGTAGGGTAGAGTAGGGTAGAGTAGGGTAGAGTAGGGTAGAGTAGGGTAGAGTAGGGTAGAGTAGGGTAGAGTAGGGTAGAGTAGGGTAAAGTAGAATAATCTGTTGCCGGGAGCGAAGCCGCGGGCAAAAGCTAGTTTTCAATAATTATGGTAAGTATCATTAGTCTTTTTACGTTCCGTTAGCGGGTCAGTAAATCAGACTCAAAAAATATTCTATAACTTCACGAAAAAAACAACAAATAGCTCTATAATCTATTAAAAACTTGGCAACGTAGCCGGAACATTTTCCTATTCTAACATTGAAAAGAATCGCTCATCCCTAAGCCGATTCGTTTTGTACAAAACCAAATTTGAAAGCCGTTAACATTATTAGGCATTAAATAATATTTATTTCCATTTATAACCTTCATTAATTCATATCATTAAAAGGTAATGGTATACTAAACTGTGAATTGCCAAATAGCTTTTCATTTAGCTTCCGATTCAATTAATAATTTAGGGTGAATAATTACGCATTAGGACACGTTGCTGCCCATATTTATGTAATATACGAGTAATAAAATGTGTAATTTTCTAATACCGGATTGAATTATTCATCGATATATATGTACTACGCATAAGAGTAGTAGTTAATGTAGTTTTGACGTTCACACAGAGCGTGATAGCACGCTGTAATTTTTGAATGTTTTGTTAAACTACATAATGTCAATGAAGCGCTGCAGTTGACTTTTGTATTAGCTTTTCTTGAGTATTTTGGTTGATCAGTTGATGCTAGGTTATATTAAGAAAATATATTATAAGGAAAGAAAAAAACGTCACGTTCACGTACGAAAGTGAAAACTGTATGTACAATACATGAAAAGATGAAAACTATTTACATGAAAACTACAATACAAGAAAACCATATGTACAATGCATTGTTTGATGAATGCTGCTGTATTTAAATTATTTTCTGGTTTTATTTTCATAAAAATTGTGTATAGTCCAATATCGCAGTGTGACAAGACTAAAGTCTATGCCTATGTCCAACGGAGGACTTCTTTTGGCTGAAATAATGATGATGAAAATGATTATGACATCAGTAATAAATAATTTAGAAAGAATATTTTATTTGTGTTAAATCTAGTATATTTAGGAATTAAGTTCTGGCATATTTCGCTATTTACTGGTATACAAATGTTCGTACATAATAACAAGGACGAATGGTAAATGTGTATCTATTGTCTTTAATATAATCACCACAAGTTAACAATAATTGTTAGATATTAGAACGGTTCCGCTTATTAGAAATATTTTCATATATTATTCCATTAGTTTTAAATATCATGTGATAAAGCTCGTTAAACTGTTAATTAATTGGGAAAGTATGTCTATAATCCGGGACCCTTCCCAACACGATATTTGCCAGGAAACACTATCCGACCGTGTGATCTCCCAAGTTGATCATCACATAAGTGGACCTAAATTGCCCTCTCACGAGTAATGAATTCTCATTAATTTTACTTTAATTAAATTAGAAGTTATCAGATTTAATAAGAAGTTATCAGTTTTTATTTTTATATTGGTGTAAAGAGTGATAGTGAGTGAGTGATAGAAAAGGCAGATAGCAGATATGGCATGGCGGCTGATTAAACAGAATGAAAGAACAAAACATATTGCTCCGACTCGAAATAAAACAGGACAAGGATTATGAAGGTTTTGAAGTTTAAAGCTTTCATTAAAACCTGCAATACCTTCATTAAAACCTTAGCAGGCTTTTAAATCATATCTAAGATTTTGTGCTGTTTATGAAGAAGCTCTCAGTTAACTCAAGGTTATGTAAGTAAAAGCATTTTTCCTCCCAAATCTTAATTGATTGCCACCTCAGTTAGAGCCTATTGAAGATTGGACCAATTAACCCAATTCCAAGTATAAAAGTATAAATGAATCAATCAATTCTAATACAATAAAGTGTTGAACCAATGGCGGAATTGCCGAAAAGCAGTTTTGTTCAAAGCCAACAGCAATTGGGACAAATATGTAAAACTTTACAACAAAACAAAGACTCGCAAATGAGACTAACAAGAGGGGTAAATAATATCGAAATATATCGCTGTGTTCTTGTTCATGTTTGCGGATAAAACTTTCGAGAAATGATTAATAGTAACGAAAACTTCCGCAAACAGTGAGCAACATTTCTTTTTTGTAACCGACTTCAAAAAAGGAGTAATCTCTCAATTCCAAAAAATGTTTTCTTTACCTTGATTAGATTTTGATGATTCTTTCTTTGTCTGGAAGTATATATTTTTTTATTTATTTGGTCTGGTGAAACACCTTGGAGATAAAACAAGATACTCTTCAATAAATGAGTGCAATTCTTCCACGACTGTTGCCATCGGAGTGTAAAGGCCGAGGCATGCAATATACTTCTTCTTCTTCGTATATTGACATCATCAAATGACTTCTCTCACGAAAGAAGATCGAAAGAGAGTACAAAAGAATTTCTGACTAATAACTAGCTATATATTTTTATTGCCCTTTGCGTTATAGGGCCATAGAAATTCTTTTAAACGTTCCCACAACGCCGTATACCCTAAAGGTGTCTGCACACAGCGGGCGCGGCGCGGTGGAACCGGGCGGCGACGCGACGCTGAGCAGTTGTAATGTACTAGATAGTACGGACGACGCCACACAGAGCCGTCCCGCTCGACGCGACGGTAACCTCGGATCTGTATGGCGTCGTCGCGACGCCGCCCGGTCCCGCCGCGCCGCGCCCGCTGTTTGCAGAGACCTTTATTTCAAAAATTATGGGCAAATTTCATAACATTATTATTTATAACCATTCTAGCATGTTTTTTTTTTTATTTATTGACCGATCCCGATGTGTTTGGTTAATTTATGTGTTTTTCGATTCCAAAACAATAAATGAATGATGATTGAGTGGTTATAGGTATTTGTGATTCCTGTTCTACTTCATCTACTGAGTTTTACTTTTTATAACAAAACAGTTAAATATACAACAGGTTTCTTATTTTAGAAATCGGCTTTTTTTTCGTAAAAATTGGTTTGTTTTCCTTTAAAATTCAAAAGAAAACATCTAAAAAATACAGGAAGTTTTCTCAAAATTTTGATAAAACATTAATTTATTGTAACAGTATGATTTCTGGTTCAATAACTTCTAAAAGATTCATTTCTTACAAAATAACAATTTTCGCAAACTTAACCAATTAAAGACAGAACAAAACATCACTTTGGTACTGAAAATTATTTCGCGTCATGAATTGAATAAACAAAACAATTAAATTCAACAATGAATAAATTGTTTACTGCAATATGGTTTTAGATTTAGCGTTAGCGTGGGTTCCGCAAATGTAAATTGAATTGTGGAAATCAGAATCTGAAAGAGTTTTGGTCGCTAGATCAAGCAAGTTTTTTTTTATTGTTTATAGGTTCGCGCTTGACCGCTATCTCACCTGATGCAAAGCGACGATGCGGTCGACAGTGGAAAAAACCAGCACCTCCTAAAACCAAAAATATGAAAACATATGACATCAACTAACCCGCACTGGGCCCGTGTGGAGGCCTGTGTTCCTGCAGCGGGAACATTAAAAAAATGCTGATGATGGTGATGATGATGAACCTACTAAACGTAATTATGACCTCTTATGCATTAGATTGAGGTTCGAAACTGGGCAGATCATAGATTCCTAAATGAACTTTTCGAAATCTAAAACACTACTGACATCCCGTGCCTCGGAAAGCACGTAAAATCAATGGTACTACTCTTGCTTAGCCGGTAGTCAGAAGCCAGAAAGCCTGACAAACAGTCTACCCAAAGAGTATTGTTTTGTCCAGCAACTGGGTGGCAGTGGACTGGTTTAGAGCACAGATATTCAACCGCTTCCGATCACACTGAAGCGGACCCTAAGCTAGTTGGGGAAAGGCTAAGGAGATGATTTTAATACTGGTACCAACATAACATGGAAATCTGTCTGTGGTCACGAAGTATTAAGCCTTCTGGATCAATTTAAACCACTTTTACCTTATACGGGGCTACTTGTTAGCTTTAGCATAGACCCCTCCAGTACCCGTTCCGCTTTTGGGAAATCCCTAGGGAAACTAAGTTGTGTCCCGTAACAAGGGCGAGCTGTACAGTGGCACGAAACCATTACTCTTGCACTCTCTAGGGTCACTTTATGGATGATTTGACTCTGTACAGTAAGCGCAATAAAAAGTCCTATCTACATTTGGCATCTCTCTTGCCCCAGGGCTGACAAATTATGAGGATCTTGAGAGTCACATAAATCGAAATCAGATAATGCTTTTTGAGAAAGATTTTCCTTGTACTGTGACAAAGTACAATAAAATATCCAATAAACACTACAGCCCTTATAAATTTTAATACTCCGACCTTCGGGAATTCAGTTTCTCCGTTTTGTCGGTTCACCAGGCTGCCCACGCCTCGTTTTCCGATTGACAGTCTCCAGTCAAAGAGTTGTCTGCTCCAGCGGGTAGATAATGGCTAGGGCGCAAAAATAATTATAAAAATCACCATTCACCCTTGAAGTGTAGGCGAACTAACGCCTACAGACAACTAACAATTGGTTTTTTGATGTTATGTAATAATGGCCGAGTTCGATTTATTGCAAGCAGACAAATATTATCGATTCCGACCCAATTGATTGAGAAAAAATGAGTATAAAGATAAACACGTGTGGCCTTTTAAGATACGAAGTGCTTCTTGGCTCTGGCCCAAGTATTGAAGCAGCCTTTGTCCGGCGATGGACTTCCACAGACCAAATTAAAGGCGAACGCACACTTATCCGTACCGAACGAGCTGAATGAATCGGAAGAATTGGTTCTTTATGCTGGAGCCCTCCTAGCATCGGACTATCTACGCGGTTTTCATAGAATTTCTTTTTTCTTTATAAAGAAATCTAAAATAGGTTTAAAGATTCTTTATTTATTCTAAAAGAACATACATTGTTCACTTAATGAATAAATATATAACTAAGGTAAGTACAATCCAGTAGCTAGAAACATTTTTCGTGTAGATAGGTGCTATGACTCATTTTATTTTTGTTTGTGATACTAGTTCGTAATTTTAACTTAATAATGATATGTTGTTAGTGACGTACTGCTTAAGTTTTGTTTTGAATATATTGAAAGAAGATGATTGTGTTCCTGATATCTGCCGGTAGATTATTATAAAGTTGTACACCTTCATATTTTATAGTTTTTCTGCCATATTGCGTCCGCGGGAGGTGTGTTTGTATTTGCTTTGGGTTTCTTTGGCTATATTGGGATGTTTTTATGTTTAAGAATAATTGTGTGTGTATGGATTTGTTAAAAATTTTTCTAATGAAAATGCAAGAATTGAATACGTAAAGTTGATGAATGCTCATTAGTTGGGTGTTTTTGTATAATTCGGATGTAGATGTGTGATTGTCATAATTGAATAATAATTTAATTATTTTGTTTTGTGCTATTTGTAAGTGTTTTATGGTCGATTTGGAGACGCATCCTCAGATTTCGATTAGGTAATTTATTAAAATTCTTTTCTTTTGGCGCGTTCGGCTCGGATAAGTGTGTGTTCACCTTAATTAAATGATTAAAGTGTTTTTAGGAATATGAAATGCTGAAAATAGTTTTGTGTGTCTATTAAAATATAATACAACCACGTAGTTTAATTCTCTTTGATATGTTATAATGTAGAAATGAAACTTACCGCAACATACACTATTGTGTTATTTTTTTAGAAAATAATCTTACCGTAATATCTTTTTTCTTATTATATATGCGCTTGCACTAGACTTTTATCTCACTTGGTGGTAAACGATGTTGTGGCCGCCGACGAAACACGCTTATCTAGAAGTATCTCTTCGAAGGTACTAATTGAACACTATTTTTTTTTTTTTTTTTCGATTACTACGTATCTCGAACTGACTCTAAATGTAGGTTAGTCAACGGTGACCGTTATGGCAAATTTATCTAGCGTCTACTACAGACAAACCCGACAGTGTGAAGCATCCCAACTTTAGATGGACATGGAATGGACTTAGACGCCTTGGTCGCGAGCCAAGCCCTAAAGTTGGGTCATACAAAACTATTTAGGATTTTAGACAATAAATATCGTTGTCGTCCCCATTGAGTTACCAATGACTGACGGCCTGAATTACGGTCTAGCTTAGTGAAAACAACGGTATTTGTGATATGTGTTGAATGTTAGGGGTTATTTGATCACGTACTACGAGTATATCAAGCCGAGCTTGTTTACCGCGTTAATCCAACCCGACAAATTTATTACGACCCCCCATATGTGACCCACACTATCGTGACCACGCCATGGTCACGCCATTTAAGTTCACACAAGTGTCGCAACTTATTTTTCCCTTGGTATGTACCTACTGGGGACTGAAGTACTTTTTTTATTTGATATAAACTATTGCTTGACTGCGATCCTACCTGATGGCAGTGATGCAATCGTTGATGGTGAGCCTATTCACTCTAGCTTTGAAGACGCCAAAATTATAATCGGATGGGAAAGCCGCAGCGGACAAAATGTCCCAGTCCTTCGATGTACGTGGAATAAATGACGAAGCGAAATGCTTAGTCCGAACCATAGAGGTTTCAACAACATAAGGATGGATACTCGCCGTGCGTCAGGTTTTCCGGTGATAGAAATGAGATGGTGAAATCAATGCAATTCCTGCGCACTCTGTCCTAAAAGCAAAATGTAAAACACTGAAAAGCTGGCTACCCAAAATAGTACAGTCATCAATCCAAGAAGCTATAACATAACCAACCTGTCACACTAATTACTTTCTTCATCCTTGTATGAAATAATAATAATAGTTTTAAACAAAGTAAATACATGTAAAATAAGTCTTGTCAAAAATCACTCTCAAAACTGTGACAAGTGATTCACGATCTTAGTTATCGAGTTACAAGAAAAATAAGAATACATTATCCGTAATAATAAAATAAAATGTCGAATCCATCAGCATTTCCTGTTCGTAGAAGCAACAAGTGTTGGAAAACTGTAATGTTTATGACATTTTGGTCACACACAACATATTGAAAATCTATTGTGATTTTTCAAACCAAAATGTAACATGAATGCCAAATAAAATAGATATAAAACACCAAACACGTTCACATCTTTCAATAATGTATGTTTATGACACGTGTAAGATACAAATGCCACTTCTCTCAATGCTTTTGTAAGTCTAGTCTATGCCGTCGGTTCACGGCTGGCTCCCAGCCGGACTTAGTGTTATTAGGTTTTTCATTAAGAACTCGTCTGTAGATAGTGACTCTGTTTGTACCCGTTTGATGACAACAGATTTGCCCCTTTGTCCTTATTACATAAGACATAGTATTGTGCGTGTATTTTATACAAATAAATAAGAAGCCCGGTCCATCCATTAAAAAAAAGCGTTCAGTTATTGATGTGTCCTACTCACAAATCGGAACTACTATGACGACCTTAGTCTATTAAAACAATGGCATCTCCAGAGATAATCTGTTTACATTGAACATTCATTAGCCAATCTGGGACCAAAACAACGATAAAAGTGCGTGAAATCAAAGCGCAAAAATTAAAGTCGAATGTCAGGGCTAATAATACTCGACTATGCAATATAAACAACATTTGAAATAATGTATTGGCATCCAACATACAAATTATCTTGGCAATAGTTTCCGAACTATTTACCTAACGTCAAAAGTGTAAAAGCTATCGATATGTTACAAAATGGTTTCTAGATAATGTGACAGGTAATAGTTGTGGCTGGAAATATAACGGAACTGAAGCTGCAATAGCTCATACAACGCAATATGGAAGGCCCATAAACGTTTAGTGGCGATCGCCACAATCTGCTGTTTAATATGATAAACACTGCATGAAGATATGACTTGGCAGTTGAATAATAGCAGTATAATCGTTTATGGACCGTACTTTGTTGTAGATACATCGTCCCTAATGATTTCCCAACTATATCGGGGTCAGTATTTCGTCTGACCGCAGGCAATTCTTCAATTTCACTTCCACATGGAGTGACCTGCCTAATCTCCATAACTTCGTTACTGCGAAACATGATATCCTTTCCTAATGCTAGTTGTCAAACTTTCTAGCTTCTTGAATACCCATCCCCACAGTTATGTAGACTTGTTGAAAATAGTTTGCGTCAGCAAGAACACTTTGACTAGATAACTGTAGGTACTCCATTAGTTGACAGTTCTGTGTCTGTGTAAGATGAGTGTGTTCTATAATCGACAATTGAGATAGTGGTCAAGCGTGAGCCTATCAATTATTAAAAAAGGAAATTGGGATAGCCCAACTTCGTTTTTATAAAAGTATATCCTGTCCACATTATGAGGTGTACAATAAAGCTTACCTACAGTAATATAATAAAGAGGTAATGTTTGTTTTTTTGTTTGTAGGAGGTAATCTATGAAACTACTGGTCCGATTGGAAAAATTTTAGCAACAATAGAAAGCTGCTTTACTCCTGAGTGACATAGGCTATATTTTATGTGCGCGGGCGAAGCCGCGGGCAAAAGCTACTAATAAATAAATAGCCCGTGAACTTCGTATCAGTAGATGTCTATAATAAAGCATAAAGCATTATATTTTTTTTTTTTAATTTATCAATATTTTATCGAACCAAATTACCGTTATCAGACATTTAGAGATTGTTTAATACGTATATGAGTTTAATTTATGTTGAGATTTTTTTAAACGATATAAACTAGTCCTTGGATCCCACCTGGACGGTAAGTAGTGATGCAATCGTTGATGGTGAAACACTATATTAAGAACCTTGAAGACACCTGAATTATAATTGGACGGTAAGGCCGCAGTAAGAAAATTGATTCAATCCTTCGATGTGCGCTGCACAACACGGTTAAACGACACGAGACGTAACGCTTAGTCCGAATTGTAGAGGTGTTAACAATGTACCTAAGTTTACACATTCGTCGCCTACGTCGGATTGTACGATGGAACCTAGGAAGGTGATGGCGGAACCAAGGCATGTAATTCCCACGAGCACTCTCCTAATAATAATCTTAATAAATTTTAATAATAATAATCTTTATTAGTTCAAGCGTTTGTGCACAAGATAAGGTACATCAGTTGACTTATATACTAAATAAAACCATTTATCTCTGCCCCCCAAACTAGGATACCCTTTAGTGTGTTGTAAGTCCCAGTCCCTTTCGTATATTAAAAAAAAGAAGTATATTTTTCAAATATCTATAGGAGTAGTAAACCCTACGCCTGAGATCGAATGACACATTTATCCCACCCGTACGCAAAATACGCGCTTTAGTCCTGGAGTTGCAGACACCAGCCCGATATACCATACCATACCTTACCATACCATACCATACCATACCATACCATACCATACCATACCAAACCAAACCCTACGCCTAAACTCCAGCTTGGTAAATGCTTACACACTCGATATTAAAAATAAATATAACTAGTAGCATTAAGGTGGGCCTTCCCCACTCTCTCCTATAGTCTACGTTTAGCATGGTTTAAAAGCTTGTTGCTTCATCTAAAGCAATCCAATGTGATGTTTGATGCAAAAGAAACGCGAAAAAAGAGAGATAACACCTGAAAACTCTGTTGGCATTCAGTAATTCTACGATTTACTTGAATGTTTCACAAAACTGGTTCCAAGAAATACGTGTTTTTATTAAAACCTTAAGGATTTTTGAAAAAAATAACATAGAATTTCAATTAAATGCCCAAAGCTTCTTTCTATATGAGTACTTTTTTACATTATAGAATTACAAACATTAATGAACATTATGGGGAGTCAAAGTTCACGTAAAATAGCAAATTTTTAGAGATCTTTACTGTATTACTCTTACACAAATTTATGTTTTGATTTCTATAGCAGCCAAGATAATATCCACAAAATATCTGCGTATAGATAATATCTAAAGAAAGATGAGTAATAACATAAAAAAAAAAAAATAAATAAATAAACATCATAATCACGTAAGAGCCGTTGTATGAAAATGTAACTCGGGCCGGCCGCTTTTAAGCTGTACCTTCATTAATCTCGTTCTTATACCTTCACTAATTACTTAGTACTTAAATTATTTCAGAAAAAACGTCGCTTGTAACACTCTATTTCAGTAAATCGTATAAGTAAT
Organism: Mythimna loreyi; assembly: GCA_029852875.1. Lineage (NCBI taxonomy): Eukaryota > Metazoa > Arthropoda > Insecta > Lepidoptera > Noctuidae > Mythimna > Mythimna loreyi. The sequence continues at coordinate 11,932,468 of CM056786.1, forward strand.
CCGATTGGATTCAAATAAATCACGGACTGGCAGCACATTAGATTCTATCGCGTCGTTAGCGATAATATCACATGAACTAAACGATTTACACACATCGTTTATCATTATTTTTCTGATACATATCCATTGCTGTAAGTGTTTGTTAATATAATAAACCAGTTTTTAATATATATTTTTTCAATACAAGCTTTTCTAACTGCGATGAACATTTATCAAGACCATTCCAAAAAATTCAAACACGACAGGGTTTTTTTTATGGTGGGCAAAAATCATCCAATGACGAATCCCGCTCTTGAACGGAGCGGGAAACAGTGTCAAACTCTTACTGACTAAACACAACATCCTGTTCCTTCTTTGCCTTTCGTACTGTGGCCCAGCCTTCCTATCCGAAAGAGATTCTGGGTCCCAGTTTAAATACGACTGGATTATCTTATTACGGTTATTACCGAGTCTCTATGGCCATCTTCCAGTTCTATCATCAGACCCTGGTTACCATCCAGCACCAAATACCCGTTAAGACGAAGCACACGAGCCCAAACTCGATGAGGTTTTGTAGTTTGATTACCCAGTTTCTAAGGCCACCTTCCGGTTCCATCATCAGATCACGTTATCACATCATAATAATTTTGCCTTATCATCTGGTTTACACAGTTAAATTTTAACTGTACAGTAACTGGGAAGATGATCAAATTTCATTTTCAAGATTGATCACAAACATCGGAACCGGTGAAGCTAAAATAAAAGTTTGTAATAGAATAGGTTAGAAAAACTTATTTTCGGGACAGACACAGTAAAACGGTTACAAAATCAAAGTAAAAGAGAATAAAAGTAAAGAATGTGCCCTGCGAGCCCGTACCGACAGGGTTACCTCAATATTTTCTGGGCGTCAGACACTCAGGTCTAGTTTTCATTTGGCTCCCCGCAGTGAGACACGAACGAGAGCCAATAAAATATATAGGTACTTAAACTAAATCTATATATACCTATATAAGGAGTAACTGTCTGACTGACATATCAACGCACAGCCGAAACTACTGGGCCTAGGAGTGTGAAATTTTGAACAAGGCTTCTTTTAATGACATAGGCGAACACTAAAAAAGGTTTTTTTTTTCATAATTCAGCTCCTAAAGGGATGTAATGGGGATCGTTCATTGTGGAGACATTTGGGGGAGGCCTATGTCCAACAGTGGACGTCTTTGGACTAAAATGATGATGACGACTTAAACTAAATATTGATGGTGGTGTACAGAATAAAGATAAATTATAATATTATATACTAGCTCTTGTCAGCGGCTTCGCCCGCGTACATAAAATATAGCCTATGTCACTCAGAAGTAAAGCAGCTTTCTATTGTTGCTAAAATTTTTCCAATTGGACCAGTAGTTCCAGAGATTACCTCCTACAAACAAAAAAATAAAAAAACAAACTTTACCTCTTTATTATATTAGTGTAGATGTAGATTATTTTGTTTCAAATTTTGATATCCCGTCCGCAATTTCGATATTGTTTTTATTTTCAATAAAATATTTCTTCCTATACTATTATTGATAAACTGGTTAATAAGTTGACAAAAAAAAGCTGTCATACATATTCCCTATTATATTTCTATCAAATTCAAATTTCCTATTCTAAATTCGAACAACCCTTTAAAACTGTATTCGATCGACCATTCCGCATGCTAACAATGAACGTTTTTCATGCGATCTCCTTCGGCCTATTTTTCAATGACCAGCCAAATTAGTTCCACGCATTGGGTTTCAATAGACCTATATCTTAACTAACAATGAAGTTAATAGGTACTAACTATTAGAAATGTTCTTAAGATTTACCGAGGCCCATTTTTTAAGATAAGAATTTCTAAGATCATCCACTGTCTTTACTCGCTCTTAGACACGAGAGGGCGTGTTCTGACACGCGGAGCGGTTTTAGTCTGTAAAAGTCTGCTTTTACAGACTAAAACCGTACCTATGTTCTTTCTTTGCCCTGACGTTCCAGGCCTACGTGTTACCCATTCGGAAGTCAACTCATGGCCCCCCTAGGCCTTAGGGTTCGGTCCTACTAAAGACACCAGAGTAAAGTTGAAGCCAGTCGCTATTTTATTCTCTCTAAATTATTTATGATGTTTGTTCTAACAAACATCTACTAAAAGAAATGGTTTTTCTTGCAAACATATAAAAAAAATCTTGCCCTGTAAATACGTACTGGATGAATGAACTTACAAGTTTTGAATGAAATTATATATTAAAACTCGACAAGACGAATCACACGAACCCTAACTTGATGGGGTTGTGTCGTTTAATTACGTGTTCCATCCTTCCGGTTCCCACATCAGATCAACTCCACGACATAATAATTTTATATTGATATTTGATTGACACATGCATACTTACAAAATTTTAGCTCAATCGGTAACCGGGAAGTGGATCAAATTTAATTTACAGAATCTGATCACAAACAGGTGAAACTGAATAAAAGCTTATAATTAGATTTTATTATAAACGAAATCTCTCGTCTTAGACTCTCAAAGAAAATTATAATTATATGAATTCGATGGAACTTCGACTCAATACGACGGAATTTCGTCTAATGATCAAATTCTCGACCAAATCGAACGCAATATACACCACTTAGTTGTAGGTATGACGAATACCTATCTACTTAAGTTTAATTCGCTGAACGATACAGTATTGACATAGATTTATATATCACTAGCTGGTACCCGCGACTTCGTCTGCGTCTTTTTTTTCGCAATAAAAGGTAGCCTATGTTCTTTCTCAGGGTCTAAAGATTGTCTGTGCCAAATTTCATCAAAATCGTTTGAGAGGTTTAAGCGGGAAAGCGTAACAGATAGACAGACAGACAGACAGAGTTACTTTCGCATTTATAATATTAAAGTATGGATTACGTAGTATAAAACAAAGTTGCTTACCCCTATGTATGCTTAAATCTTTAAAAGTACGCAACTGATTTTGATGCGGTTTTTTTAATATATAGAGTGATTCAAGAGGAAGGTTTTAGTGCATAATACATGCATAAAATATTCAATATCAGTACCCGTGCGAAGCTGGAGCAGGTCGCTAGTTTTTTTTATAACCTTCAAAGCAGCATTATAGACCTAGATAAAAAACCTGACCGCTTAAACATAATTCATAATAAATACGATAAAAAAAACTAGACTGAAAAAAATAACTAAAATTTTCCGAACACCTTTAGGAAAATTTTAGTAAAATTTCAAATTCGATGCCGCCTTGGGTTAGTTTGAAAATAACAATATTTTTCAGAATATGTTATATTATTATTGTTAATATTTTTTCGGGTAGCCCAGCGATATAGCCAAGATATATTAAACGAACGAAGGGACAAAATTAAATTCGGATATATATTGCGCAATTAGGGTTTAATTGCTATATATATCAATAAAAAATTACAAAAAAATGCAATTTTTTAGCCCTACAATCTTTACATAACATTCAATATTGTCGTGTCAAATAATTTTTGACGACAAATCGAGGCCTAAAACATTAATAAAATTATTGAATTAAAGTTAACCTACAATAAATTACCAATTAAAGTATTCTATGAAACTAAAACGGAGAAAAGGCTGTCGCTACAAGTTTATCGAAGTCATGTATTATTATTTATCGAGAACAATACAGTTCTACAAATAACAAGTGCGAAAAGACAATATGGAACGTCAAGACTCTTATACTATTTGCTACAATATAGGGGAACCTCTCAACAAAAATACTTTTTCGTCTCTATACGATAGACATCTTATTAGGACCCCAAATTATCGATTGCGTTGCTCACATAAAAACACATTTCTATACAATTTCGCCACGTTCCGTTCGTACGAGAATAGCTAATCAAATTATCGGCTATGTAACATGAATGGTAATGAGATAGCTATGTTAAAACGTTCTTACAAAAAAAAGTCAAATAGTAGGTATAATGAGATTTTAATTATTAAATCTCAGTATACCTACTAACTGAAAGTCCTCATAAAAAATCATTAAGCTAGGTTTAGGAAGTGAAACTCTCAAAACATACTTTGTAAATGAATTACATCAATAAAAGTTTTTTATATAAGAATTCCACTTATCGGAATACCCTCTCTATTGAAGTGCAAATTATCAGATATTGTTAATAAAAATTCCTTCGTTCTCCCGACATTTTAGTAGGTACCTATGATGCGGACTGGCTTCGGTCATATTTTAATGGCTGAACCAAATTGTTCAATAGGGCACGTTCCTATAATGTTCGAAAGGCTCTCGGCGATTTATTATTTGTGTAGTACAGTCATCATCGGAAAGTGATTAGGTACAACGAGTTGACATTACTTTGGTTCTAATACAGCATTAGCTTTTGCCAGCGGCTACGCTCACGTGGGAGTCTGAAATTACCCAATGAAAACATACTCCCAATACAGAAAGTATCATAAGGTTCAACGCCGCGTAGAGCAGGAGCACACACGGCCCCATACAAAAGTGATCCGTCCGGGGCCCGGGATCGCCGTGCGGGTACTCTTCGTAGGCAGCCACGCCCCGGTCTCTTAGCTACGTAATAGTTAAAGTTCTCCCTCTATACGACTACATGCACACTATTTAAGTTGAACTAACGACAGTGTGCAGGTAATAATTCGGTTTACGCTACGTGAACCGTCGTCGCCGCAAACAATACACGCGTGAAGTCACGCGATGGTCTCCAGGTTCACACAGCGATATAGCCAAGTTCCCTAGCCAAGTTACAATATTTTCGTTTAGAGTTAGCTCTTGTAGTTGGCCACGTCTCGAATTCCCTAGTTCGGACGGTCGTCTCTACAAAGGAAGCGGTGGCGTGGCTATCTCTATATATATTTAGCGCTAACTCTAGACAAAACGATTATAACTTGGCTAGGGGGGATGGTTTATCTTACGTTTATGCCAAGTTTTATATTAATCCGTTAAAAAACATAAAAGAAATAGGCATACATATATAAGCAGTTAAAACATTAGTATGGATTAAAGTAACTTCAAAATTGGAATTGAATTGAATCCAAAAGAAAATAAATTATTAGCTATTTATTGATATTATTCTGTGCCATAGAAAAAATACTAATTTATTTTTACGAATGAGTAAGTTTAATAAGTCTGACAGATCTTAAGCAGCAAAGTCACTAGGCTTACTTATATATTATCTGTTTATGAAATTAACAATAATGTCTGTAGGTAATCATAGTTTTTTTTACACTATTTGACACTGTACTTGGTGAAATTACTTAGCTTGTAGCTTTATTTTTTTTTATGTTGGGAAAATCATCGAATTACGCATCCCGCCCTTGGGCAGAGCGGGAGATAATGTAAGACTTCTACTGACTAAACGACCCACCGTTAATTCTTGCCTTAACTAAGGCACTGGAACTCCAGAGCCCTGGTGTTCCGCTTTCGCATCAACCCTTGGCTTCAGAAGGCTTCGACCCTGCTGGACCCCTACAGTTGCTACTTAGCTTGTAGATAGATATCCAAGATGAGGAAATATACTATAAAATGTTCGATACATTTACTTTTTTGACACGAAATCTAATAGAACAAGAACTCAACAAATAAAAAGTAAGTGGGTTTAATTGTCAGCACCTAAAAGCCATTAATTTTTACGGAAGGCGCTGACGGAGGGCCTCAAGAGACTCCTCACAAGCGGTCGCTCACCCCGAGGCCCAGTATTTTCAAAGCTTATCCTAAAACTTTTATTACAACGGAAATTACTAACCTACACAGAATTACATTGCAAAATTCATAAACCAAAAACCGGACCAACGTACATTTTGAAATTCAGCATTTCCAAGTAAAACAGTTAAAATTCTACGAAACTAAAACCTGAAAATAAAAAGGTTCGACTTTTTTTGACAACTTTCAATGGATTCATTGACATTTCGATTACTTATAACCCGTTAGTAAACTTTTATTTATTATAAAAAAAAAACCGCGTAACTTTAGGTAGGCAAATTGATGAAATATTTAATTGAAAAAGTATAGTATGTAATAATAGTTTTATAATATTATAAGATTATTTCTATCAACAAAAAATGACTCTATTCTGCAGTTCAAATCGGTATGACTATATTAAAATAAAACATAAAAAATTATCCCCACGACTCAACCAGCAATGTGTCATAGTACCACAAAGCCCACTGTGTGTGTGTGACACTCAGCGATGAAGATTAAGCGCCTTTGATCTACATTCTACCGTTTTAAGTGTAACTATACACATTGAACCTGTTGGTAGAGTGATAAAGCATTCACCATATTAGGAACTCACTGGTATTTGCTACGCAAAATTATAATGCCAAAATTTCTTACTAGAATGTTAAATCCTCAATTTAACTCAAATTGAAACGACTTTTGTTTGACAGAAACCTCTGAGTATTAAAGTCAATAAAAAAGTATAAAATACGGGTAAGTGCGAGTCGGACTCACACATTGAACGGTTTCGTACATTTTATCATACATTTTCGGTTTTCACATTTAATCTTATGCTTGAACCATTAGGCCTTTTTTCATCCCAACTTTCAGGGTTTAAGGTCAATGAAAAGGTACCTGTGAATTTTAATTCCTTTGAGTGTGTCGAAGTCGAAGTACACGTTTTGCGCACTTCCACGCGTTCTCGAGATAAAGGGTCTTGAAAGACAGAGAGACGGTTCCGTTTTTACCTTTTGAGGTACGAAACCCTAAAAATCTCTAGGGTTACGTTAAATCAGATTAGACACCGACTTAGCTACACCTAAAATTTCAACTTTGAAGTAGCTAAATGGACGTGACGCGTGAAGCTCAAAGCTTTTATCTTTGAGCTTTATACCTACTGATTTCACGAGTACTATACATATTTATTTCTCCTCATTTTTCTCTTTTATCCTTGTTTTTTATTATCAAATAGAAGTTAGCTCCCTGAAATTCGCCACACGTGTGGTACGATCGACATTCTAACTTACAACCATAAAGGCAACAACAAATAAAGACAGTAATTATCTAACGTGGCTATTTATCCCGGAGCGTCTTGTAATTGAACCCGAAGTGGAAAATTTTGACGCAGGGGTCACAGTAACCTCAAATAGATGTCAGCATAGGTGACGGGGCCTTCCAAGTCTGGGATATTGTTCGGAAATATCAGGGTGCTGGAACGTAATGAGTAACCAAAGGAAACCTTGAGTTTTTGTCAGCAGAAGCTTTCCTGTCACTCCACATAGTGAAAAAGTTGTCATTTGTACCTACCCAATAAACCGGCAAAATTTGGAATAAAAATATTTATGGTAGTGGACACGAAATGCCCGCATATTTACAATGATTTCCTGGCTTAAAAAATGGAGAAGGTCAAGTTTTGTGCCAGTATTTAAGACATAAACCTCATGTTAAATGATATCCTATAATTAAAGACAAAGACATCGGAAAGTTTTGATAATATAATTATAGGTAGGAATCGATCCTCAACTTAAGTCAAGACGACACGATACGTCCTACTGCGCTAAAATAATAAGTACTCGTAGTAGTCAATCAATAGCATCATTTTATATTCATCAGACGAGGCTAGAATCGATCGGAACCCATTTTTTCAAACCCTTTATTCATACGTACTATCGTAGTAATTTCTGCCTGATCACTAAAAAAACTTTTCACTTGAACCTTGCAGCACGGCTCCAAACCAGACGTCGTCTGCAAGCCCTTGCCTATGAAATCTGGAAAATTGGAATCGGGGTTTTGGCGGCAGGGCGTAAGGACGCCAGGTCCCTCAAGCGTTAGATCGCTCCTCCTTAGCACTACTGCTTTGCAGAAGGAATCCTCCTCGCTCACTCCGGATCATGACATGTAGCTGAATACCAAAATTTTTCGATCTTTTCGATTACCTAATTTACCTTCACGACACAGTATAGATACTGCGTCGTAAAACCAATTAGCATCGTATACATATTTAGATTTAGCTTGGCAATACTGGTGTATTTCTTTCTTTTTTTTCCGGTGGGTAAGTAGAATCATCCAATGCCAATGACCTCCCTTGGGTGGAGCTAGAGATTTTTTTTTATGGTAGGTAAAAATCATCCAATGACGAATCCCGATCTTGGGCGGAGCGAGAGACAGTGTCAGACTCTTGCTGACTAAACACCCCAGCCCGTTACTTTTTTTGCCTTTCGCCCTGTGGCCAAACCTTCCTTTCAGAAAGAGACCCTGGGCCCCAGTAGGCTTCGACCCTTTTGCACAGTCCCTACGGTTTTGCTGACATCTACATACTTATACTTTCACCTTTTGTGATATATTATTATATATGACGAATGTCATTGGATAATTTTTGCCTACCGTACAAAAACAGTTTATGTGTATTTTTAGACGACAAATAATCTAATGATTTCTCCTGCTCGAGGGCAGAGCACGAGGGCGTGTCAGACTTTTTTTTACTTTACTGCTGAAAACCACGCCTATGTCCTTTTTAGAATCACGAGTTTCCCTTTCGGAAAACAAACTATGGCCCCAGAGAGCTCCAACCCTACGGGCCCCTGCAGTTTTGCTGATATCTCCTGGAGCCTGAAGGCGTGCGTGGTACCTACTTGTACGCGCCGTCGCGGATGTTTGTCACTTCTTTACACTCGAACGTCTGAACGGATTTCGATAACATGGTACACAAATAGACCATGTCTTGGAATAGCAAATAGGATATTCTTGATCCTTGTTCCCTTGGGTTATTTTTATACTATCACGCGAGCGATGCCGCTGGTAGTAACTAGCATTAAATACATATATCATGATGGACACCCATCCCCAGACTGCCATCAGCACGTGTTGCTTAACCTTGGGAATAGACCCAAGTATCATATTAGCCACGTGTTCCAATGTAGCATACTTATATATTTAATATACACTGCGTTTTACATTGTATACTAGTAATGGTAGGCTTAACTTCAAAAGATAAAAAACCAATAAAATATACTATAGCTCTCTACAATAAATAGTACTTACATATATTGAATTCTAATATTAATTCGAATAATACTAGTTTCTGGCAGCGACTTCGCTCGTGTGATATTTGAAAATTATCCTAAGGGAACATAGTATAGACCAGAATAACAACAAAAATAATGTAGGGTCTCTGCAAAAGGGTCGAAGCCTACTGGGGCCTAGGGTCTGTTTCTGAAAGGAAGGCTTGGCCCCAGTGTGAAGGGTAGAGAAGAAACGGGGTGGCGTGTTTAGTCAGTAAGAGTCTGACACTATTTCCAGCTCCGCCCAAGATTGGATTCGTCATTGGATGATTTTTAGCCACCATAAAAATATACCACAACAATAATTGTCCGCCGCCATGATCCATAGCAAAAACAAAACAACATCAGCGCCTCTAACGGTGGATAATGTAACTATTGTAGGAAATGATCAGCAACGTTTTGCCATATCATAAAATAATTAAACGTGCTCAACGTTTAATTATTTTGTTCGTATCGTTAAACACATAGTATTCATTGATTGTGTTTGCCCTTATAATGTGGCCAGCAGACGGAATTGTATATCATGAAAAGCCACCATTTCATGATGTAGTGTTTCCGACATTATGAAGTGTTTAATTCAAAGATCTGGTCATGATGTCTGAATATAGTGTGATGATGATGATGATGATGATGATGACGATGTTGATGGTAACTGTGTTTACAATCAAGTTCCTAATACTAAAAATATAACATCGATTTCTCTCACAGAGATTCTTGGAATTATACAAAGTCTTCTGAGAATCGTAATCCACTAATTAGAGGGCCTTCAGCCAGAATTGTATAGTTAATAGACTGTCACTCAGACGATGAATGAACAAACTTATTTAATCTTTCAAAATTGTTATTTTGCTTTAAAATATCCGAGTTTCTGATTTCCATGTCGTAAGTTAGAAACAAACTCAAGTCGACGACGGCTCGTAATTTTGCACGCGCCTCAAAGAGATGTCATCAAAACTATAGGGGACCAGAAGAGACGGTGCCCGGTAGGGGCAAAGAGAATTTCTGGAAAGAAAACCTTGATCCCAGAACACTAAGAGCAACTAAAAGAAAGAGATATGTTTTAATCCGTAATATCAGTAACAGACACGACTTCATCCTCCACCAAAAAGCAGGTCAAATTATCTAACTTTAAGACAATCCCGTAGCCATCCATCATCAGCTAGACCATCAGATAACCTGGACCTTACTCAGTTTAGCGGCTAATGCGTAGATTTAAGTGATTTTGCTGTATAAATCCAAATATTCTTCACCTTTCTGCCCTTTTTCCATATTTATTGGGGTGGGCAACAAAAAAATATTATAAAATGAGATGCAATAATTATATTTTATTTTTCTTCCATAAAATTTGAATTGATGTCGAAAAATTAAGAAAAAAAAGAACGTCGTCTCTCACTAGAAATTAGTGCATCTTGAGTGCCTAAACAAACAAACATGTCAACTCACATACCTACGTACGCAAGGCATTCAGACCCGGAACAACAATCCACCCCCCATAAAACCACCCAAATACCACCCACCCCAGAATTTTATTTTCCATTTGGAAATCAAGAATCCACTCGTAGCGCAGCACCAAAGCACTCAACCAGTGCTCCAACCGCACCACACAAAATCAACGAATAAAACTCAAATAACAGTCTCGAATGTCTGTTCGCTAAGTTAAAAAGAGCAATCGAAACCAAAACTATAGATACCTAAGTTATTTTTCGGAGAACAGTCAGCAAAAAAAAAGGAATAAAATATAAGTTTGAAATTTTAATAACAATGTGATCAATTATGTATGTTGGAAAATATGATATGTATGCTATGAAAAAGTCCATTTATGAGACATCGGCTGCGTATCTTATCCACACGAGTCAGTAATTTTATTATTCATGTATTTTTTCGAATTAGGGACGCCCACGTTCTTTTTAGTTTGTCCACACAAGTCAACAGCATCGCAATAAATCGCGCTTATTCATGTAAACTTCCCCAAAAGACTCAAATAAAACATATTATAAGTTTTATCTGAGTCATTCAGGGTACATTTAGCCTAGGTTTATTTTTGTTTGTCTTCAAATTCCCAACCCAATTTTACCCAATTACGATTTAGTTTAGTTTCTGAAAATAAATTAAAGATAAATTGAACACAGATCCAGTGTTACGATTGGTAGATAGAAATTAATACAGTCTATTAACGCGCATTTAATGTTTGACACATTAGTTATCCTTAAAAAACATGGCTCTTTTTTTACCGCGACAGAATTAGCATAGTATAATAACTTAAGACTATGCCGAGGACACTTCCTCTACCAACCAATTTTCATTCCCTCCTCTCCCACTTCTCTCCTAAAATAATCAACATTTTGGCCACCTTTCTAAACCAAAATGACTTGAAATTCTGTTTGCTTACTAACATCTACCACGAAGTTAAAGTTCGACGGCGGTCCTCTCCCAGTCACCGTCTCAACGTGACACTGGCAGAATAGTCGCAACTGGCTCAATAGCTATAATAAAAAACTTAGGACAAAAACTTGTGGACCAAATTTTTGGCCGGAAAACAAAAGTAAATAAAATACACACTTTACGTTTTCCGCCCAAATATACAGCAAAGGTTGTCACATTAAAATTGTAAGAATTTAGGTAAAAAAAAATCATAAAAATATAAAACTTATTGTCGGGACAAGTTTACAAACAGTCTCCTCAGACTACGAAATGTGGAAACAAGATCAAACGCCGACTCCAAAGGGTTTTTCAATGCGTTCCGACCCTATGTAAAGACATCGTTGGAATATTTCATGTGCCTGTAATTTCACCGGTATACGGTACCCATATCTTGAATACCCATACCCATAACTTTCAGACCTTTACATAGCAATACTGCTTAGGGGTAGAAAAGGATATAAGGAATCAGTACATATACAGGATGAATTTTTGAGAGAAGGATCTGAGAACAGGTCCTTTAGACGCTGTAACTACAAGACAACATACTGCCTTAAAGCGTGACCTTTTTACCTTTTGAGTAATTGCTTGAACTTGCATTTTTTTCCAAGACCTTGTAGTCTCGGTTTCTACTCCTAATGACCTGAACAAAACAACAGCAAAGAACAATATCAAAAACAATTTACTGTTAACAGTCTATCAAAAAATCGCCTCTACACAATCTCGCATAGAACTTTTACAACTCATTTCAGAATTTTTCACTTTTTTCCGTTATACTCAAAATAAAAAAAAGTCTGTGATAACTAAATCTGTCACATCGCGGGATAGAATGTATCGTCATATCCTAAAACAAGTGATGGTGATTGACGATGTTGATGGCAAGCGTCTCCTCCGCCGCCGACAACAAACTCGCTCATCCTTGTTCACAAAATTCTCTGTCTTCACAATTACAAAAGATGGCGAGAACGTAAAGAGAATTATTTCACGTCAGCAATCACTACTTAGTCTTCCAGTAAAGAGGAACACGACACTAGTTGTAGGTGTTTAAACACAACTGTGTATAATAGCCGTTAGAATAAAATAAGCTAAATAAAATATGTATTTACCGGTTTTTCATTCGTAAAAAAACTTTTTAACAAAGGACCTTCTAACAGCGGAAAAATTGGCTGACAATCGAAAATTCCACCCTACAAAACTTGATTCTCAGAAGGTTTACCCTCTTGAGAGATACGAGCCATGAAATATTGCTGACCAGACCGGGTTATTGTGTGTGTGCTTCCAATTTACATAAATTGTCACTCGGTAACCGGTGGTTTGAAAAATCGGAACACCGAAAATTCGATGTAAAAAATATTCGTAAATGAAATTCCTCGCGTAGGCTTTGCGTTTTTACGAAAACGCGAAAAAATTTGAGCATGCAATAGGTAGAAAAAGGTTCTGCTCTGTGGCGACATTTCGGTGACGCCCATGTCATGACCAGCACAGGAATTCTTGGACGAAAAATTGCTTTATAAAGGCATATTTGGGATTTCGTTCAGAAAAATTCCAATTTAAGTACGTGCTGATTCTGGTCTACCATACTTTTAAGACATTTAAAATCGCGTGCTAGAACATAATTGGACTGATTGGTACGTATCCAAATTTTGATCTGATATTTTTGCGCTTCGATTTTGACTACCAGTTTAAGTCTCAATGAAAGAATTCGACTTAAACTGTTCCTATTTTACTGACCTGACTACCAATTCAGTTATTTTATTGCGATACCAAGGTAAGTCCAGTAAGCTCCTTGAGCTGTGTAAATATTGATAGATATAAACTGCTTCGTGGAGATTTCTTTTAGCGCTTTTCAAATGAGGCGTGAATAGATACCGCGGGGCTTCAGCAACCTCGCGCTGTTTAGAATAGAACCCAGACGTGAAATGATTCAGGTGGATTACTATATTCAACTTTATTTCTTTTTTAACGGAAACTTGTGAATATAATTTAAGATTCATTAAAACTGTATCGATTTAAAATGTTTCAGTAATACTTTTGATCCCGTTCTAATTATTTTTTTAAATATAACATAAAGATCTATATTATTATTTTTTATTTACTGAAATAAATTTTAATTCACTTTTAAATAAATCCGTAATATAAACTTCAAACAATTGTAAAAACAAGGTTATTAAAAAATAAAACTTATAAAAAACTTACCTTTTAAAATAGTTTAATAGTTTTCGAACTTCAAACTCCTTTAACGTTTTTTCCTGAACAAAACAAACTAATACTGAATTTATATTTCCATAAACTTTTTCACATAACAATAACTTTCGTTCACCGCAGCGTATATTTGCGGAAGTTTATCGAACAGCCGTGAGGACGCGTCGGAGCGCGCGGCGCCGTACGAAAGCACTGTACCGGGGCCCCGCTACACGAACACTGAATGAGAAATGAGAATCAAAGCGCAGCCCTTCCACAGATGCGCTGAAAACACGCGAATAACAACAGTTTTAAGTGTTCTATTACTGAAATTCATTCATGGTCACACATTAACTGGTGTTTTAACAATTCCTGCTCCAATATAATGCATTACGCAGCGTCGAGTGCGCGAGTCACCGGCGTCAAGTCTTAAGCGTTTGTTACGTAATGTTTAGTAGAAAAAGATTATAAAAAGTATATTTTTAATTATTTTATTTTATATCTTTGTTACTTATTGATAGATTTGCATCAATTTATTATTGTAGACCAGAATGTAAATTATTGAAACTGTCAATCAAAACCTACGTTAGTTTAAAAATTCTTAATGAGCCAGAGACATTCTTGGGATGGGTGCCGTAGGTTCCTATTAGGTCTTAATAGGTCCTTCTGGCAGTACAGACAATATTTCTACGAAGATTTTAATGAAAAGAAATGTATCGTAGCTAGATTTTAGTATTGACTCTTTTTTATTGATTTCTACATTGTACCTAACATAGAAAAGAGTTGAAAAGCAATATATGTATTCTTTCCGAGTATGTAAGATGCGTGCATTTTATAACCCTATTTAAATGGAGCCATTCACGTATGAAATCAACATTTGATCAAAATTGGGCGCGAATTGTACTCGGCTGAGTGAACTAGAGGACGTTTTAAGTATTCTCAGAGGCGTTCTACCCTGCAAATATTTATTAGCACCGTCAATGTTCATTCTTTTCAGTGGAATTTGCTAATAAAGGCTTATTTATCTTTAAATATTAACCACTTTAGTACAACAACTTCTAATAATTTTTCAATACACTTACTCGAAAACTGTCACTTATCGCACTATGATTAGGTTCGACATGACACGTATATCATCCGCGTACTTTTGTTTCATTTATCATACCAAGGGCTTTTTTTTTCCTCCTTATCGTTACGGTCAAGCGTAATTATTTTTTTTTTAAAGCAAAGAGGAGCTGATTTTTGAGGTTTTAATATTTAATTAAAATTTAAATCGTGTTTTTAAAAGAAAATAATACATAATCAAGATTATTTATGCTATAATTTGTTATTAACAACAAATTAATATTTATATGTGTTCTAAATTCAAAAATATTTGAATTTCTATTCTTAATATTTAGTAGGATGTATAACGGTTTGATGTCATTGCTTCTTTTTTATCCTGCAAAGGATAAGCGCGGGAAAAAGTGTATTAAATAATAGTCTTATTAAGCAACTTATTTATTGGTAGCTATGAAAAATATGATGAATGTAAGTTATAAGAAATTTCTTTAGACATTAAGCCACTGCCGTCAGATATTTTCCTTTACTATAGTTTGCTGCAATCTAAAGTGTACGGCAACTTTGGAAATTTTTCTTTAGTAAGAAATTAACAAAAATGCGTCGTAATTTTCTAAGAAAATAAGTGTATTATATGTGCAATGTGTTCGTAAGTGTATTGAAAAACGTCGTTTGATACACATGCGAATTTGTCACTGCAGCCCTCGGCTCCATAACACACTCGCCTACGGCTCGTGCGAATTCCGCCTCGGTCGCAATGACAATCTTTCGCCACTTGTATCAAAATGTACTATTTACAAAATTATTGCAGCTACTTACATAAAACCAACCAAAATCCATTAAAACAGTTAATTTGGCATCGTGGGGTTCGTTTCCAAGAGTTAACTTCAAGGTCTAGGGTCCATAACATGTTTCTTTTTACAGATATCAGTGACTACAACCCATCTGCGTTCCTACGTTTGTCTTTTAAATAATCCCGCAGCATTGGAAAATGATGTGGGTAGGCCTTGGCATAATCATCATCTGCTTAGTCTTTTCCCAGAAACAACGTTGTGATCGGGCTTCACCCCAAACGGATGCAACTGATACCAGTATTTTACATAGGCCGACTGCCTATCTGTCCTGCAGACCAGAGCTACCGGATAGATAACATGACACCGCTTGATACGACTGATTTTATTTTTGGGCTTTCTACCTACAAATAAACAAAACAACAACACAAAAAACACAAAAAACCAAATCAAACCACCATCAACCGACCAAGCCATCATAATCATTCCTTTTTAATATTCCCACTGCCTTTTTAATTTTCCCACTGCCGAGACACAGGCCTCCTCTTTAGGAGAGGGAATGGGTCATAAACCACCACGCTGACC
Organism: Mythimna loreyi; assembly: GCA_029852875.1. Lineage (NCBI taxonomy): Eukaryota > Metazoa > Arthropoda > Insecta > Lepidoptera > Noctuidae > Mythimna > Mythimna loreyi. Next base: position 11,948,500 of record CM056786.1, read on the forward strand.
CACAGCAGATCCTTGATGTCTTCGAATTTTTTATTCTAGAACATGCCAGTTTCGTCACAATTGTTTTCCTTCACCATTTTGAAAGCATTGGTGATGAAATAGTCGTAAATTACACTAAGTAATGCGCCTGGCTGGGTTTGACTGAATATTGTATAAAAGGCACGTAAATCTCAATCTTGGTAATAACTTAAGTAGGTAATAGTGTGTTACTGTTTGAAAGTTTGAATTTATTTATAGTTTTCAGGCTTGAAAACTAGTGAAAAAGTCTCCCAAGTGTGAAAACGAAGTACCTACCTAACAAGCGACTTCGCAATTTATCGAGCTAAAACCGAAGGCGGTTCGTACTACGATTCATTTATTGGACAAGTGGGTACGAACTAGAATTACTTACAAATAATTAATAATTGGAGAACATTGTCTTAAAATGTTTTGTTTAAGTTTTCTATCTCAATTTTGTTTTTTAGATAAATGGACAGATATATATTATACTCGTCATTGCATTAGATAGATAGATAAAACGTTATTCTACGCCAAAAAGTAACAGAACATTGTGTGTTCATTGTGAATTTTTATGCTTAAAATTCTCATATTGTTGTACCTTTATTTTCTTAATATTATTTTTGCATGTACCTATCATGCTTTATCTTCACCAATCTTGGTTGACTGATAGAAAATGTATTCTCTACCAGTCAACCAATTGTGAAATGCTTAAGTCCGATTTTGTCATTTTGTTTGCATGAATATCAAATAAATAAATAAAAGAGTCAGGGGTCAGTACTTTTTTCTTTCAGTTGGAAGCCATCAAACACTGCTTCTGCTCTGGACTCAGCGAGAATTATTGAGGTGTCAGAATTTTACTGACTAAAACCCCTCTATGGTTCTTCAGCTCCCTTTACATTTATAAGCCATAGTAACTTTACTTTAAACTCTTGAGCTTGTTTTTGTTTTTGCCTTATACTCTTGAGCTCCTTGAACTCTGGAGCTTTAAATAACGTCTCTAATTACGATACTCGAAAGGTAGGTATTATTATAATCCTGAATTCTTTTTAAGGTGCACGTGGAGCTCAACGCGCTGTCGAACCACCGTGCTGCTTTCTAAGACAACAGTCTTGAACGCAGCGCTGGTCGCAGCGATGAAATCGATATATTGGTATTTGGTCGATAATAGGTATATTGGATATTGAGATATAGAGTGCTTTGTGAAGTGGCTAATTGGCAATTGGACTAACTTGTGTTATTGTTTGTGGTAAATAATTTTCTCTGCTAGTAAACCGGCATTTGATTACTCACGTTTGCAACAATATAGAATATTGTAATATAGTTTAAGTTTCTTCTTTATTTAAAACTAGCTTTTGTCAGCGGCTTCGCCCGCGTACATAAAATATAGCATATGTCACTAAGGAGTAAAGCACCTTTCTATTGTTGCTAATTTTTCTACAATTGGACCAGTGGTTCCAGAGGTGTGGTTCCTACAAACAAAAAAAAAACAAACTTTACCTTTTTATTATATTAGTGTAGATTATAATTTAGTTTAAGTTTCTTCTTTATTTAAGATTCTCATAAATTGAAATAATGTACGTTTTGTATAAAAATTACTATTATTAGTGAGCTAGAATAAACTATTATTTTCAAATCAAAAATCTCGGAAAGTTTCTCCGATATAAAAATATCCTTTTCCAAATATATCAAGGCAGACATTTTTATAAACCGATACACTACCGACATAATTATAATAAGTAGTTCACTGTTTTGTCTTTGATGTGCGCGCCCATGGCGCGCCCGCATACATATAAAAAGGAAGCCGACAGTCGTTAGACTAACTTGTCGCCGTGCAGTTTTTGTTGGTGTTTGACAATTTTGTCTGTGAGACGTTTTATTTATTTATTTATTAAAACTTTATGCACAAAAGACTGTACAAAGGCGGACTTAATGCCTTAGACGTTTTGTCTCAAGTGTGCGCGTCCTCATATGTTTTTTAAACCAATCGTCTGACCAGAGACGGTTTTGTCTCAATTAGGCGCTCAGCCTTACTGCCTACTTAAAATTAAATGAGTTTCTGATTAAGTAACCAAAGGCGGAAAGATAAAATTAAGCAGTGAACGTATTTTAAATTAGATTAGGTAGTACCTAAAGTCCCTCCAGTCGACGTTGACAGATATGCTAACGAACTCGAGATAATTAGAGCGATGTAATCATTGCCATCACTTTTACATCTACTTACCTTCTCTTAATGTATAATTGATGATGTACTTACTTTTGATTGTAATCTTTGTTCCTTTTAATTCAGTCGGAGAACCAATCTTGCTGAACAGGCAGGAAATTCCTTTGTTTTAAAGTAACAAAGTCCTCGCAAATACACGTTCACAAACTGATGTCACTCGTACATTTTTATTTTACGCACGTTTACACTCAACACCGCAAGAATTTGATCATATTTTCATGTATTGCACTTTTGAAGAGGGTAGATAAATAAAATAGAAATGAACGACTATGTTGATGCCAAAAATGGGGGAACGATTTTGGAAACGTAAGCTGCGTTAGTATCGCTAGAAATCACATGTAGTACTAACTGCCAATAAATTGTAGCAATACTTAGTTGCAGCATATTTATCAGCACACAATGGCCCAACAAAGGCCACAATACCTGCCGGTGTTGGCCTCCTCATAGAAATGTAAATAGTCAACCATCTGCCGCTCACGATTTCGCTTTCATGATGCGGTCAGTAATAAACAAGTATTGCAATATTATACAAGTTGGAAATTGATATGTAGGTAGCTATAAATCACGGGTTTTCCTATAGTTTTCAAGAATTACTTAGGTTTATTATAAATTAACGGCAATTATTTTTCTATTGCTACATGTTAAAAATTTATTTACATACTAGTCTTCTGCCAGCGGCTTCGCCCACTTGAAAGTTGGTTCTCCATACAAACTTTAGAAACCCGTTACATCCCTTCAGGAGCTGAATTTTAAAAACCACTTTTTTACCTACCTTTCTTGCCTACGTCATAAAAGGAAGCCTTGAGCACAATTTCACGCTCTCAAGCCCAGTAGTTTTGGCTGTGCGTTGATATGTCAGTCAGTTTCTCTTTTTATATATATCGATAAATGAATCCACATTTAAATAAAAAATACTCACTCATTCATTTTGGTGGCACTTGGGGGAGGCCCGAGTATTCAATTAAGTATCTCAGTACACGTGGTTCGGTTGAAATGATGATGACGAAAAATATGGATGTTAATGTGAGCCAAGTGAATAAGAAAACACCTGTTATTCTACTTCGAAATATTTTTCCAACCTTTTATGAATTATATTAAACAGTAACTGTAAATTATTGTGTAGAAAAAATTAAGATTCATGATCATGATTATTGTAATGACTATGATGAGTACGGCGAAATATCTTATTTTCCTTTCTGGTAACTACGGGACTTTGGGTAATAAATGGTTCTTGATGAAAAGGCTTCTAGAAGGTCAAAGTTAGAGTATTTGTTTCAATTAGAACATTTTCCTCTGCTTGAATATATATTATTTTATTACGTAATGTCTGTGAGGAGTTTATTATATACTGCTCCGTTCATCAACGACATATTCACAAAAGATGTTTATTTTAGATTTAATTATACGGTACTTTGTTACAGCCAGTATTTCTTACAGCGTGGTGGTTATTTGACAAATTAATTTTATAAATTATAAATGAGTGAAAAGTAAAGAGAAATACCAAAAATAATTAAAATTGAGTAAAACAGATTTTAAAAATTAAATTGATAAGAATCATCATTTCAGCCGAAAGACTTCCACAGCTGGACATAGGCCTCCCCCAAGCGCCGCCACAAAGACCGGACCTGTAAGTCTTGCATCCATCGGATTCCAGCAACCCTGACCACGTCATTGGTCCACCTTGTGGGAGGCCTTTCAACCCTGTCGCCCCTCCGGAACCTTTCGGTCCCAGCCATCTGTTCTTCGTGCAATGTGTCCTGCTCATTGTCACTTAAGTTTGGCGATTCTTTTCGCTATTTCAGCAATCTTGGTTCTCTTGATATCTTCATTTCTAATTTGATCACGCCAGAATACTCCGAGTATAGCCCTTTCCATTGCCCTTTAAGTGATAAGAATAAAAAACAACAAATATCCCGTCTAAAACCCCATCCTCATAAATTCATTTACTACTCCTACACTTTCTCTGTTCGTAAAGTATTGTACGCGGCAAACAATAAGTTAGGTGCCGCAAATAAGTTAGCCCCCACTTTGATTACACCAGAAAATCAATTACTGAGTATTCAAGCTTGCCCGCCATGACGGTTCAACTTGTGTGTCGAAAATAATAAGGTTGAGGCTTTTAACTCCAATTTTTGTAGCATTCGAGATTTAAAATCACTGTAATTACCAGACTTTACAGACTTCTACTTTTTCCAAAATTTTGATAACTTTTTTGCAGGGAAAAAATTTGAAGGCCGAGAGGCAGTGCAAAATGCTTTTCAAGAATTTCCTGCCTCCCGTCCAGCAGATCAATAAACTACAACAACGGTTTTTTTTATGGTGGGTAAAAATAATCCAATGAGGAGGAGTGGCAGGCGGTCGCCTCTTTTTACGAAGCAGTAATGCTAGCAAAGGAAGAGGCGTGAGCGCCGTTGCTTTATGCGGTCGGTCATAAAGCAACGGCGCTCACGCCCCAGATGCCACTTGGGATTCCGATCCCGACTTCCGGCCACCGTAGGCGCGGGCATATGGATGACTAGCAATAAGTAGGTCGCCATCCAATCGTCTGGTAACCGTGCGCATCAAACTCAGTCGTCGATGGCGCGCACTGTTCCCGCGCGCCCCAAGGAGTTATCAGCAAATCGTAGGGACCCTGCAAAAGGGTTGGCTGGGGTCAAGGGTTCACGTCTGAAAGGAAGACTCTGGCCCTGATATATGTAAAGGAATGTATAGGAATGGGGTAGGTTGTTTAGTCATTAAGAGTCTGACACTGTTTCCCGCTTCGTCCGAGGGAGATTCGTCATTGGACGATTTTTACCTACCATAAATAACCCGCTAACCCATATTTGCCTTTCATACCAGGGCCGAGCCTTCCCTTCACTGTAAAAAAGGCATAGATTGAATGAGAAATTACTTCGATTAATAAAAATAAAAAATATTGAGAATAAACCGGCTCGGCGACACGGGCAGAAGAACTAAGAGTTCGCCTACCTATGGAAATAATTAACTGAATTCCTAACTTCACACTCAAACATTTTTTCCAAATTGCATTTTTTCTTGTTATGAATTATACATATAAACCTTCCTCTTGAATCACTCTACCTTTATACAATGTAGTGATGCTAGAGCTCCATTTCTCAGACGTTTCTTTCCCTACGTGAAACTATCAGGTAAGTTATCCGGTAAGCATCCTACCGTTATTTTCTTCAGTAGTTGCTCGTGCAACTAATCGCTTGGCAACACACGGATGCAGGTAATGTGGTCCTCTCCAGCTCAGAGCTCTCGTGCCTTAGTGAGTTAAGGGGGAGATATACGACTTTTGATCATTTTAAATCCCATTGGTTGATGCGTCACCATCTTATCCACCCATACGTTGTTAAGACATCTACGGTCCGGACTAAGCGTTTTGCCTCGTCGTTTGTACCGCGTACATCGAGGGACTGGAACAGTTTGCTAGCTGCAGTCTTTCCGTCCGATTATAATTCAGGTGTCTTCAAGGCGAATAAATAGGCTCTTAATTAACTAGTGCGCCTCACCATCAACGATTGCATTACTGCATACCATCAGGTGGAATGGCAGTCAAGCACTAGTATTCGAATAATCTTGGTTCGCGAGAAGTAACGCTAGCTCCTCTTTTGTCCGCTTAAGGTCGCTGGCGTATATCTGCCCCTTAAGTAAGTACCGTAATATTAGTACCTACTAGGTACGCTATTACGTAAATAGTAAATCACGCTCAATATTTTATTACTAGTCGCCTGTTCAATTTCACCCGCGTCTTTGATTACCAAATCGCTCGTAATGGTCCTAGCGTGATGATATAGAGCATTCATCTATAAATGGGCTATTCAATACAATTTTTTTTTATCTACAACCAGTAGTTCCTGAAATTAGCGAGTTCAAACAAACAAATTCTCTTTATTTGAGATGTGGGAATTCACTTCTATCGTTCTTAGATAGCAAGAGAGGGTGTGCCAGACTTTTACTGAGTGAAACCCACGTATGTTTATTTAGTTGAAATTTACGTTTTAAGACATTCCTACAAATTTTTCGGGGTCGAAGCCTCATGGGACCAAGGGTTGTTGCGAAAGCGTTAAACCAAGGATCTGGGATTAAGGCAAGGAAGAATCGTGGTAGGTTGTTTAGTCAGAATCTGACACTGGTTCCCATTCCGCCCAAAGACGGGATAGTGGCCTTAGCGGCTATTGGTCCTGCTGGGCCCCTTATAGTTTTATAAAAATCTGAAACTGGCCGGACTGCAGGCTTTTCATTGCTCGTCATCCACAAATTCACGCTTGCTGTATAAAGTGACCAAGTCACTGTGCGACTCCTGACACCCGGAGCGTCGGCGTGCACTGTTTCCGCGTCAAATAGTTGTCAGTATCTGTAAGGGCCCAACTTCTGGAACTAAAGCTAGAAGGAACGATAAGTCGTTTAATTTGTAGAAGTCTGTCACTGTCTCCCGCTCCACCCAAAAGCGAGATTCGTCATACGATTATTTTCCCACCATAACGAAACCCCTACTTCATAGTATATAAACTTTGGAGAAGGCTTACTACCTGAGCGCCACTTTTTCAGCTCAATCCGTTCACTATTTTGAGCTGTGTTGATAGATCATGCAGTCAATCAGTGACGGTTGCCTTTTACAATTATCTACACTAATATAATAAAGAGGTTTTTTTTTTTATGGTAGGTGAAAATCATCCAATGACGAAACCCGCTCTTGGGCGGAGCGGGAGACTAGTGTCAGACTCTTACTGACTAAAAAACCTACCCCGAACCTTCCTTGCCCTATTCCTGGAGTCGAGGTAACAGTTTCCCACCACCCTCTAGACTCCAGGAGGCTTCGACCCTGCTGTTTGCTGACAACTCCTTGAGGCGCGCGGGAACGGTGCGCGCCGTTGACGACTAGGACTCGGTCTTACAGACGACCGGACGGCGAGCTACCCATTGCTCACCGTCCGCGAGCCAGTGTCTACGGTGGCCGGATATCGGCAGGATCGCGGCGGCGACGGCTACGGCGAGTACGCCGTTGCCTTTGCCTTATGCGGTCGGCCTCCTCCTTTACGAGCATTACTGCTTCGCAGAAGGAGGCGACCGCCTGCCATTCCTCTTCGCTGCGGACCATGGCCTGAACCAGGGCCCGGCGCGAGAGGTCGCCGCCGCCGATCACCCCCACGAGGACACGGCGATGCTCTTCCCAAGCAGGGCACACCTCCACCGTGTGCTCCACCGTGTCCTCCGGGCTCGCCTCACAGTGGCGACACCCGGACGTCTCTTCCGCACGAATCCGGTGCAGGAATCTCCCGAACTTCCCATGTCCGGTGAGAACCTGCGTCATGCGGAAGGTGAGGACGCCGTGAGGTCTATCCAGCCACGCCTCAAAGAGGGGCACTACCGCTGAGATTACGGTGTGCCCAGCGCTGGGTTGCGACAGTCGCTGTTTCCACTTCACCATGAGATCTCGCCGGAGCTCCTTCCGCCACGCCTCGACATGTTCGGGCAGCGGATCTTCACCCCGGCGTTGCACCTCCACGCGCTGGTCGTGCATGCGTGCAAGGACTGTTGCCTCCAGATCCCATGGTGGTAGGCCAGCAAGGAGGCTCGCCGCCTCGCGGGACACCGTGCGGTATCCCCGCACCATCCGGATGGCCATGACCCTCTGGCAGGCGTTCAGCTGGGCCGCCGGGCGTTTACGCAGCGTCGGCGCCCACACTGGTGCCCCATAAAGGGCCATGGACCGGACGATGCCGGCGTAGAGCCTCCGGCAGAAGGCGTCTGGACCCCCAAGGTTCGGCAGGAGCCGCTTGAGAGCAGCCCCCGTCCGATTGAGTTTGGGGGCCAGACGTCGGAAGTGCTCCTCGAAATTCCATCGGCTGTCGAGGACAAGTCCTAGGTACTTCATCGTCGACCCGACGCCGATGTGAACTCCTTCTACCGTTAGTTGGGAACCCGTTGGTGGCGCGTTCCGAGGGCCGTGAAAGCACATGGCCTCGGACTTGTGCAGTGCCACCTTAAGTCCCAACTGCTGGATCCTCTCAACGACTGTCGCAACCCCACGTGTCGCTAGTTCGACCGCCGCCTGGTACGACCTTCCCTGCGCTAGGACCAGCGTGTCGTCTGCGTAGCAGACCACGCTGACCCCTACGGGGAGGTCGGCGCGCAGCACGTAGTCGTACCCGATGTTCCACAAGGGCGGTCCTAGTACCGATCCCTGTGGGACACCGCACGACATCTCTCGCCGTTTCCAATCTCCTTGGTGACCGGGGTAGACTATGTACCTGTCGGACAGGTAGGCCTCGATCGTACGACAGAGGTAGTCGGGCACCCGGTGATACCGGAGTGCCGTCCTAATGCAACTCCAGGGCAGGGAATTAAAGGCGTTGGCAATGTCCAACGACACCGCCAAGACACACCTGCCCCGGGACACCGCATCCCCCGTCGTGAGGGCTCGCACGCGCATGATGGCGTCCACCGTGGAGCGCCTCCTGCGAAACCCGAACTGGTCGTCCGCGAGATCGGGCCCCTTCAGTGTTAGGTGCTTGACGAGGCGGTCTGCAATGACTCTTTCAAAGAGCTTGCCCACCTCGTCAAGCAGCACAATGGGCCGATACGCGGACGGAGAGTCCGCAGGGCGCCCCGGCTTCGCAACGAGGACCAGTTTTCCCGTCTTCCAGGGAAGTGGGAACTGGCCCCTCTCCAAACATGCGCTAAAGAGCCCCCCCAATCGAGACCCGAGAGCCTCCATGGCCAGGACCCAAGCCTTTCCAGGCAAGCCGTCTGGTCCTGGGGCGGTATTCTTCGCACCCATCCTGCGTACCGCCACTCTCATCTCTACCTCGGTCACTTCCGGAGCATTGGTACCGTCGTCGCTGACGTGGTCCACGTCAGACACCGCTGGTGGCGGAGCCATGGGCGGGGGGGAGTGGTCCCCCCGCGCAGGGAACAGAGCGCTCACCACACCCTCCACGATCTGTGGCCGGAGACTCTGCGTCAACGGGGGAGCCCATGGGCGGAGTTTCTCTCGCACCAACTTGTATGGGCGTCCCCACGGATCAGCGTTGAGCGTCCCCAGCCACGCTTTGCAGGCCTCGTCTTTGGCCCGCTTTATCTCCGATCGGAGGGTGCGTTTTGCCACCCTGAATCCCTCATACAGCTCCGCCTCTACGGCCTCCGCATCCGGCGGGCGGAAGCGGCGCCTGCGGTGTCTGGTATACCGGTGTCGCGCAGCATTGCATGCGGCGCGCAGCGTCGCAAGCTCTGGCGACCACCAGTACACCTGGCGTCGGGCGCGTCCTGGGCGGAGACGGGGCATTGCCGCGTCGCAAATTTGCGACAAGGCCTCCCGGAACCACTCCGCCTCGACGTCGATGTCGGCGGGCCTGACCGGTGCTTGCACCCAGGCCTGCACCGCCGCGGCTTCCAGGAAGAGCTCCCGTTCCAGCTGCCTCAGCGCCCAACGCGGACCACATGGGGTCTGTCGGACCGGCGCGGTCGAGGTCTGGGCGGAGACGTCAAACCGGATATACCGGTGGTCCGAGTATGTCTCCACCCCCTCCATGACGCGCCAGTCAACTACACGCGGTGTCAGAGCGGGGCTGGCGAACGAAATGTCCACCACGGACTCACCCTGCACCCGCACACACGTGGGGACAGAACCCCGGTTTAGGACGACCAGGCCTGTTTCCAGAGCCCAGTCCTCCACCAACCGACCCCGCTGGTTCGTGAGCCGGGAACCCCAAGCCATGTTCCAGGCGTTGAAGTCCCCGCAAACGACCACGGGGAGGGTACCATACCCAGCGACGACGGTCTTCAGCTCCCTGAGGGAGTCGTGAAGATCGGCGAGAGTTCTGTTCGGGGACAGGTAGACGCCTACCACTGCAATGTCCCCGAACCGTGCTGCCACGCAACCCCGACCCTTCGTGACGGCCTCGAGGGTCGGGGTACCAGCGGCGGCCGACGAGATAAGGGTCACCGAGCCGCTCAGGTCCTGAACCCAGTCAGCTCTGGGCAAGACAAAGTGCGGCTCGGAGACCACGGCGACGTTTATCGACCACTGCGCCATGCTCTGGAGCAACAGATCCTGAGCTGGGGCGCAGTGGTTGATATTCGCCTGGAGGAGACGTAATGGGGCCGTTATTGGCAGTCCATTGTCTCCTCCCTAGCCCTCTGAGAGGGCGCCGCCATAGCGGTAGCGGCGGCGACAGAAGCCACGCCGGCGGCCGAGGAAGCGGCTGCGGCGGCGGCGGTGGTGGTGGGGGGGCGACTTAATTTGGCCTTCACTTTGGCCGGGGGGTCGCAGGACCTGCTCCCAGCCCGGTGATCGGCCTGCTTGCCTGCCGCCGCACATGCGTAACAGTGCGGCGCATTCCGGCACTCAGCAGACCTGTGACCGGGCTTACCGCATTGGTAGCAGTGGTCACTGCGATCCACCTCCGCGGCACAGAAGGCCCCCACGTGGTGCCCCACGTGGCAGCGGAAGCACCGCAGAGGTCTGGGCTCCAGCAGTTTAACCTGGGCGGAGACCCAGCCCACAAGAAGCCGTCGGCCCTCACCAGTGATGGCCTTGGCCGCCGGCACGGGGCAGCTTACCGTTACGGCTCGCATGCCCGTGCTGTCAGCGCGGATGGTACCTGCCCGAACCTGTTCGGTCGTGCAACCACCCACCCTGACGATGGCGGCCACCACCTCGTCCACCTTGACGGAATCGTCCAGGCCCATGATGCGCATGTCGATGCATTTGGTGGGCCTGGACACTCGGGCCTCCTCCGCACTGAGGGCCACCCTAATTTTGTCGGCCAGGATGTCAGCGACACTGGCCGAGCCGGGGACCTCCAGAATTCGGGCCCCCGTTAGGGTCTGCCTTATGCAGAAGCCCCCAGGCACTCCGAGCTCTTCAAGGTGGGGCAACACCGCCCGCCTTGCCTTCTCCATGACGGCGTCATAGTTCGCGCCCTTCTTTCCCGCTTCAGGCTGTAGTGTGATCACTACAGCCTCGGATTTCGGGGCGCGAAGTCTCGCCGCCATGGCCCGCTTCCTACGCTCTTGGCGCTTAGCGCGCTTCTTGGCCGCCCTGCGCGCCTTACCCGCACTTTTCTTGGCGCCGACGACCGTCCACTCGGCGCCAGACAATGGCTCTTGAGGCGGGGGAGGCGGCAGGCGCGACTGAGTCGCCGCCACCGCGATAGGAGCGCCGGCTGGCCTGGCAGAAGCAGGCGCCACAGCACTCCCCGCGGGAGGAGCGGCCCGCACCCGACGCTGCCCAGCCACCGGGGCCGGCCTCGCAGGCTCCGGCGCTGAGGCCCTGCGCCCGGCTTGCCAGGCGGCGGCAGCAGCATATGATGCCGCTTGGCGCTGGCCGGAAGTCGCCAGTGGGGGGCGCAGAACTATTCCTTCCAGCAGGGACAGCTGCCGCTGGATCTGCAGCTGGAACTGCTGCTGCTGCTGTTGCAGCCGCTGCTGAAAGGCAGCCAGCTCCGACTGCACCAGCGTAAGCAGCTGGTTCCCTGCCTCAGGCTGGGGCTGGGGCTGACTTTGCCCCTGCCCCTGCCCGGAACCCCCTCCGACGGCCTCCCGCCGAACGGCTCCAGGGCACGCGGGCCCGGCCCGAAGCTCAGCTTGGAGCTCGGACCGCAGCTTCGCCACACTCTTGTCCAAGGCCTTATCGAAGGCCTCGGACAAAGAGGTGGCGTGCTTCAAAACGGTCTTCTCCTTCGAAGCCCGTTTTGCGACCCTCTTGCGGCCCATGTCGCGCAGCGCCGCGACCATTAGCTCACCGAAGGACCTACGGGCCTCTTCGGCGGAGTCCGCACCAGCGTCTGGCGCGCTACCGGACTGACGCGGCGGGCACTCCCCAGTGCAGACCGCACCAGGGTGGCGCCCTTCCGCGGCAAGCTTTTTCGCTCGCTGAGCGGACTCCTTCGGCGTGAGCCCCCTCCCTTTGCCTCGGCTTTGACCCCCACCGCGACTCCCGGTGGGGATCTTTGGGGCCGAGCCCTTCCCATCTTCGGAGGACGACTGCCCGTCCCCCGATATGGTGCGCTTCCGGAAGGAGCGCGAGTCCCTTCCGGAGTTGCCCACCAACTCCTCCTCCAACTCCGAGCCTGAGCTCCCGCTGGACGCAGCGTCGGACTCCGACCGCTCGTCACTCTCAACAATTTTGGTGAAAAATTTATTATATTCCATTTCTGTTCCCACGAGTATGAACTTTGTGTACTGGCTCAAATACATGGTTCGCACTAGGGACTAATTAAGCTACCCATTAGTCAAGCTTACAACCTCCCTCACGGTGCGCCGCCGCTTGGAAGTTTGGGGTGATTTTTTATAGAGGTTGTCTTCCTCGCGGCCCGGGCGGTTAAGCCAAGGCCCTCGACCCCCATCGAAAGTCAGAAACATGACCTTGGACAATCTTTGGGGCTACGAGTCTAGCGGTGGCAGAAGGAGGAGGAACTCTTCCTCCTGCCTGCCCGATGGCAGGGTGAGTGCACACCGAGCCCGCTCTTACCTCGTCGCTGTGCCCTCTGCTAAATCAGAGGGACACGCGTTGAGGCGTTACTCCCAACAGAATATTCGCAAGCCGCCATCGAGCACCCTTAGGCAGGGATTGCCCAAGGGTGGGTCGATGGCGGCCTCCCGGGGTGCACCGTCCCGCAGACTGGTCTTCACTCCGGTCGTGTCCGCAAGGGAACTCCAGCCTGCGGGCGCTCGAGGAGGTTTTCTGTCATGGCACCCCAATATAAAGTTTGTTTTTTTATTTTTTTGTTTTTTTGTTTGTAGGAGGTAATCTCTGGAACTACTGGTCCGATTGGAAAAAATTTAGCAACAATAGAAAGCTGCTTTACTCCTGAGTGACATAGGCTATATTTTATGTACGCGGGCGAAGCCGCGGACAAAAGGTAGTCATAAATATACTAACATAGATACAGCCGAACGATAAATTGTAATCCTCTTATTAAAAAAGCAAGAGTTCAAATGTATGCTTTTCTCATCAAATAAAGGAAAGGTTTTAAAATATTTTCCTAATATTTGGACTGTCCTAATTTCATCACTCTAGTACGACTTGTTTGAAAATGCTAACCACACGGCGCCGTCGACCAACGGTAGCAGTGACCGGCGACAGGAGTAATGAAGTTCACATATATTTAAATTAAACGAATTACTCTGCAAAGTGACTCTAATTTTGGAAGCTGTCGTTTCTAGTTTTATTTTTAGACACCAATGAGTTCTGAAGTAAAAGTTATTATATAATATTATTATATAGTTAGTCTGTGCTGTCCCATTGCTGGACCAAGTCACTCCACTCATCCCAAGTAGCTCGGTTAGGTACTCGCTTTCTCTTTCCAATTCCTAAGGAAGACATTCAGGTCGTCCCACCATCTCCTTCGTGGTATGCCGCGGCCCTGCGTCGCTGTGTCCGATCACCAATCCTGTGTTTTACGGGCTCACATCACATCTCGATAAACAAGCGGCAGAGATGTTCTGCCCTGTCCCATTTAAGTTGGGCAGCTTTTTGAGCCACATCAACGATTTTATTTTTGGAACACAGTGTAGTGTTTCAAACTAGGGTTGTAACGGTGCTTCGCCTCCACTTCTGTTACTGCGAAAGTTCCGCATGAAATCGTTTCTTCGCAACCGCAATATTTATGCGGAGTTATAACGGAGTTTTATTTACATCATAAATTCATTATCATTTATCAATGCCGCGTGAGCAACGACGCTCGACAACTATTCAAGCGCCCGGTCGTGCCTTTAGAATGGTCAAGGCAAAAACTCCAAAATTATTCCAAACTACACAGTTTTGAATAAAGGTGTACAAAAAAGTTTTTCAGTATAGTGGTGCAGGTACGTATATGTTTACTTTTATTTAAGTGTACCACTGAACAGAAATTTTAAGTGTACTATGAGAGTATAAAGCACGTATTTACAATAAAAATAAAATTGATTCGCAATAAACCATAAATTGCTATTTTTTTTTACATCTAACCTTACCTAGGCCTCCGCTTCCGTTAACATCCGCATCCACGGAGGTGACGCTCGTCCGTTACAACCCTGTTTCAAACGTGTTCTGTTAATTTAACACACGTATAAAAAGTTATTTTCCTTTTTTCTTGTCCTCCAAAGTAAGCAAACATATTTTTTATTTTGCTTTATGTTGTATTTTTTTTTATCTCAAAAACTTAACATTTCGTTACAAAAAATCCGAAGTCACAAACTTGCGTTACAAAACTGTCATTTTGTACAATTGTAACGTTGTAAACACTTGGAATTAAACTTTAGGATAACTTTAAGGAATCCTTTGATACAAAACTAGAGACAAGTTACTATTACAACGTTCCATTACGGCATTTCCATTAGAAATAACTTCTAATATTTTGGGTTGATAACAAGTTTAATGTTTTAACACTAGAATCGAGAACGTCCCAAATGTACCCATTCCGATGTTTTTCTTGTTCTAGTTGATATTTTGTTATGCGTGGTACCCCAGTTTTTATGGCTTTTTATGGAATCTCATGTAAACAATAACCATCACACTTCATAAAGTCATAAAAAATGCGATCATAGGTATAATCTATACTAATATTATAAAGCTGAAGAGTTTGTTTGATTGTTTGTTTGTTTGTTTGTTTGAACGCGCTAATCTCAGGAACTACTGGTCCGAATTGAAAAATTCTTTTTGTGTTGAATAGATCATTTATTGAGGAAGGCTTTAGGCTATATAACATCACGCTGCGACTAATAGAAGCGAAGAAACAACGGAAAATGTGGAAAAAACGGGGAAAATTATTCATCTTTGAGGGCTTCCGTTGCGTGCGCTGCCAAAACGGTTTAAGATACCAAAAAAATATGTACGAAAGAATTATTCCTCTTAAAATTATCTAAAAAAATGTCCGCGACAGTATATGTCTATCTTTTAAGATTAACTTACTAGAACCGTTTTTATGCGAATCAAATTTAGCCAATTTTTACCGATTATTTGTGAGAGTTCTATCAACATAATAATATAATCTTTATCCAAATAAATGTGTTGTTGATTAAGAGTATGTAATTGTAAACAAAATTGTCATTGACATCATTTAATTTCAACGAACATCTTAGAAGATATTACAATTTTAAAATAACTCCGATATAAAATTCACACGCGATGCATGATGTGCTAAACTTGACGCTGCGCCTGGCCGGCGGGCGAGGAGAGGGGTTGCTTGCGGGTGACGCGGATGGGTTTTTTTTATGGTAGGTAAAAATCATCCAATGACGAATCCCGCTCTTGGGCGGACCGGGAAACAGTGTCAGACTCTTACTGACTAAACAACCTACCCCGTTCCTCCCTTGCCATATTCCCAGAGCCCCGGTATAACGCTTTCGCACCAACCCTCAGTTGCAGGAGGCTTCGCCCCTGAAGAGCCCCACAGTTTGCTGACAACACCTTGAGGCGCGCGGGAGCAGTGCACGCCGTCGACGACTTGGTCTCGGTCTGGACTGTTACCAGACAACCGGACGGCGAGCTACCCATTGCTCACCGTCCACAAGCCAGCGTCTAAGGAGACCGGATATCGGCGGGATCGCGGCGGTGACGGTGACGGCTACGGCGAGGGCGCTGTTGCCTTTGCCTTATGCGGTCGGCCTCCTCCTTTACGAGCATTACTGCTTTGCAGAAGGAGGCGACCGCTTGCCATTCTTCTTCGCTGCGAACTATGGCCTGAACTAAGGCCCGGCGCGAGAGGTCGCCGCCGCTGATCACCCCCACGAGGACACGGCGATGCTCTTCTCAAGCGGGGCACACCTCCACCGTGTGCTCCACCGTATCCTCCGGGCTGACCATACAGTGGCGACACCCGGGCGTCTCTTCCTTCTTCCCATGTCCGGTGAGAACCTACGTCATGCGGAAGGTGAGGATGCCGTGATAGATATCACGCCTCAAAGAGGGGACTTACCGCCGAGATTATGGCGTGCCCAAGTTGGGGTGTAGCTCTATGAAGTACTTTTAGATAATTATGTTCTTTTAAAAACTAAATTGTCTAAAATAATAACAGAAATTGACACGGGCAAAGTTGTGGGTAACAGCTATAATTTATAAAGCTGAGGAGGTTGTTTGCAAAAATAAATATGATGCCCTAAAATTACTATTCCACGCGGACGAAGTCGCGGGCACAGCTAGTAAAACATCATAAAACATTAACTAGAACAGAAAGAAAATATCAAATAGCAATGAGTCAAATTTGGAACGAACACGCTTCTAGTGTTAAAAAATAAGCATTCAATTCTACATGTCTTCTTATTGAAAAAGAAGTCACGCGCAGCTATATTACAACGATAAATAAGGTTCATTTTGGCACTGGATACAAAACGTTTCATGTAATGGTCAAGATCAATGTTTACTACGACTTTTACCGGCCAAACCCGATTTCAGGACAAAGTAGTTTGGCCTAGGCTAAACTAGTTCTTCCTATTCGTGATAGGATAAACTAGTTTAGCCTAGTCCAAACTAATTTGTCCTAAGCCCGATAGGATAAACCAGTTTAGGCTAGGCCAAACTAGTTGGTCCTGATATAAATGCGCACAATCTAGGATAAACTGGTATGGTCTAGTCTAAACATTCTGATACCTATGTCTAGAAAGTCAAAATAAATAGATAAACTGAATAAAATACTCCGTAATTGGAAAAATAATCAATTTTATTAAACTGTAATGATTCGTTGTTAAAAGTTATGTGTAAACGGTAATACCAAGGGTAATACGAACAATCATACTATAACAAATAATACTGTTTTTTTTTAATAGAAACAAAAATCAAGGCAATCCTTAGGCGATCTGTTCGCTTAACACCTATTATGCTACGCTCTATTGCCCTTTGACAGATCTTCAGTTTGGGACTTTTGTTGTTCAGTAAGTAAGTGACTAACTTTGAGCACCGTAGGGTAGGACGGGCAGGATACACATATTTCTTTTAAGTGTCATCGGGAGGCTACCCTTCAAAAAAAAAAGGTAATATAAAATACTATCTTCCATCCGATGAACTTTATGATGGCCACGGTGGTCGTGACAAGATGTTAGCCGAAATATCAAAAAATATGCCAATATCACAAAAAAAAATGATAAGCGTCATCAAAAGAAAACAAAGAAGAAGAGAGGATTAGTCTCTAAGTCCATGCTTCATTCGGAAATTTATAGTACGTGCCAAGTAGATCTGATCGATTTTCAGACACAGCCCGATGGACATTTTAAATTTATTATTGTTTAACAACGAATCATTATAGTTTAATAAAAATTGATTATTTTTTCAATTACGGAGTATTTTATTCAGCAATTTATCTATTTATTTTGACTTTCTAGATATATCAGAATGTTGAGACTAGTCCATACCAGTTTATCCTAGAGTATGCGCATTTATATCAGGACGAACTAGTTTGGCCTAGCCTAAACTGGTTTATCCTATCGGGCTTAGGACAAATTAGTTTGGACTAGGCTACACTAGTTTATCCTACCGCGAATAGGAAGAACTAGTTTAGCCTAGGCCAAACTAGTTTGTCCTGAAATCGGGTTTGGCCGGTAACAGTATGACCTCTATAAAAGCGGAAGCTTTCATTTACTTAATAGTAAATAATTCATACGTTCTAAGAACATGGGAATGTATTTCCCGCTAAAATACACAAAATTAGGGAAGAGTCGGATGTACATATAGTACTATTCTTTAGTTTTCGCAAAATATTTAGTAGTTATTTGAATTAAAACAAGTAAAATCACCATACTCTTTACCAATTTGTGTTTACGCGTTTTTCTGAAAGCTGCTGGGTGGAACAATTTACCCGATTAGTTTGTTTAAATGTACGGGCTCGAAAATTGTATTAAGATAAGTTTATAATTAAGATAAATTATTAATTAGGTACTTAATATAAAAAAAAATTGCAAAATGTCATACACGATTTTTTCTTATATTTTAATTAAATTAAAAAAGTGTTATAAAATTAAAGCAACTTTTTCCAGTAAATAACATTTATATTCACGAAAGTCCTGATGCCACTGATAGGTAGTCAGCTCAAACATTTTTTCCCCGTGTCTAAAATGTGTTTGACTAGTCTATTTTCTAAGGTCTTAGCGGCGGCGATCTCTCGCGGGCGGTGGTAATCTTTCGCGACGGGCCTTGGTGGAGGCCATGGTTCGGAGCGAGGAGGGGTGGCGGACGGCCACCTCCTTCTGCGAAGCAGTAATGCTAGCTAAGGAGGAGGCCGACCACATAAGCCAACGCGAGGCGTGTTAGTAGTGGGTCTGGTTTACGCATAATTAAACCGTTCGCAAAATTTATTTTACTAGCATGAAGTAAATTTTGTAAGTTTTGGAACATCTTAGGTTTAAACCAAATATCTTCTAAATATAATAAAACCCTTTCCAATACTTCCTTAATCCATCTATAAATTTTTCTTTGATTACCATTCCTCTAAAACAAAAAACATGTATCTTGGTGGGTAAATTGTACCGGTACAACTAAGACAACTGCTGATGGTACGTTTTATCGAACTAGAAGATTTGAAAAATACACATTATCCACAAAACAACTTCGTTAATTACTTTATAGGTTTAGAGGTGATTGCTCAATTGTTGACCTCGATTGGTGACCTGCTCAATAAAATAATCGACGCTCAATTGGTAACCTGTTCAATAAAAAATCAGTCAAACTCTAAATTGCCTTTTCCTTAGTTATATGCTTCAAATCTTTCATCAAACACTAACAAAAGTGGACTTACCGGACGCCATTACAAAAAGAATACAAGTTGAAGGCGCTATGGGTGGTTAGTTTGTGTTTCCATAAAATAAAAATAGTAATACTGATTCGAAAATTTTGAGGAGATTGGTGAGAGAGAGAGATCATGCAGTACAATATTTTAGTTGCATTAAATTTTAATATCACCATTGCATCCGTGCGAAGCTGGGCGGGTCGCTAGTTAATTGACACTGTTGCTAGAGCTCTGTAAGAAAAAGGGGCCAATCTTATAAAAGGTTTCGGAATTAATAGCAGTAGGTACCTTGGTAACACTGGAAGTACTTATATTAAATAAATAAACTGGTGTAGCGCCATCTATGGCGTCACATAAGAACTACAAGAATCCTGCAGCGCGCAATGAAAGCTCTCCGCACGATTAGTGCCTAAACGACAGCCCGAAGTCAACTATCGGGCGGTAGCCCAGCAGACTATAAAACCTGTCTGGTCGGAGGATCCTCCCTTTTCAACGGAGGTTTGCGGGACTACACTCTCTGGTCTGCATATCCCCAAACTAATGACGCTCGGCAATGAACAGCTCAACCTTCGTGCAGCTACCACATCGTGACGTCAGCATCACCCCAAAACTGGTATAGAATAATCTTCTTGTATTCCAACGTGGTCTATATTATGAAAAAAAAATTGTAATGTAGACTTATTTTCTACAATCACGCGGGCACGGCCGCTCGCGCTGGCAGAAGCCTAGCCTCAAAAGTAAGTAAGCAAAATTAATTCTCTGCTTTAATAATCTAGCGCTAGAATCGTAATTAGAGGCTTATAGACTAGACTAGATATTAGAAAATAAAGCAGTGAATGAATCCAACACGTAATAGTCTAGAAGCGATAAGTACTTCAAGTGTGTACCTAGTTAATTACACTAACAAAATGAAGGTCAAAGTTTGAGGGTGTATAGGTGTATACTTTTTACACTTTTTCACCATCGCCTTATAATGTTTCCCCTGCCGGAACTCATACCTCCTCTCTAGTAGATGGAATGGGCGTAATCTGAGAGGGAATGGTGGTTTTTTTTTTGGTAAGTAAAAATCACCCAATGACGAATCCCACCCTTGGGCGGAACGGGAAATGGTGTCAGACTCTTACTGACTAAACAAACTAGGTACCTCGCTCCTTCCTTGCCTTGATTCCAGGGCCCTGGTAATTAACCTTTCGCATCAACCCTTGGCCCCGCCTTTTGGAATGTTACCTCATGGACTATGGCGATAAGACTGCCATTGTTTCCATAGATTTAAGTTTGTTTAAAAGTTCTTGATTACATTTTGGTCAACAATAAAGTTTATCCTTTTCTATTCTATGAAAAAATCAAATAAATCAATTTGGTTAATATTTATTCACTTTGATGCCAAATTTTCAATTCAGGAACAATTTTCAAAACACTAAAAGTACGCATCGAGTCCCGGAGGAAACTGAAACATAGACGAGTCCCGAGCACCGCATCATGGGAATTATAATATTATATTTTCTCATGAAGTTACATTTCAGCGCTTTTAAAAACTTTATAGTTTTATCATCATCATCAGCATTTTTAATGTTCCTACCGCTGGGACACAAGCCTCCTCTCTAGGAGAGGGAATGGGCATAATCCACCACCCGGACCCACTGCGGATGTCAGATGCCTTCGAATTTTGGTTCTAGGACATGCCGGTTTCCTCACGAAGTTTTCCTTCACCGTTTTGAGTGCAGTGGTGATGAAATAAATTACACAAAGTAATGCGCCTGGCTGGGTTTGAAGAGCAGGTTTCGTCATTCGATGATTTTCACCTACCATAAAAAAACCTACATTGTTTCACTAACCTCTATTAAATGGTTATCAAAATGCCCTTTATTAACCTACTGTTTTTGTTACGGTTACTGTTGTTGAGCTCAGCAATTGGTGCCGCTGGTAATTAAGTCCTTTAAGCCCTTAAAAGTTGAAGTAAAATTAGAAAACAAATATGTTTGTTATTTCTCGCAAGGAAGTAACATTTGTATTGAAATATGTCATGTCATTAAAATGTATTTAAATGTACCGCCAAGTAAGCGTACAGTAGCTGAACGTTTTATTCGAAAAAAAAATTGGACATAAGTTTCCGAAACGCAAAATAGGACCAAGATTTGGCTAGTCTACCATTTTTCATTGTTTTATTTTTACACCGTCGTCGACCGCATCGTCGCTTTCCATCAGGTGAGATAGCGGTCAAGCGCGAACCTATAATCAATAAAAAAAAAACAATTTGCTCGATGTCCTTTTAGATATCATACTACCCACACAGCAAGTCGTTCTGTACCTAGGGATCTAATTTAGTATGGGCGTTCACTACCAAATAATGTGATTTGAAATTGTAACGTCAAAAATAAATTGAAACTTAGGTTCATCACTTAAGTTTATTCAAAAATTAAAGTGGCCACTCACCAAAAATAAAATGTGGTTATGGTAAGCGGCAAATAGTAGATTATTTTGTTCTATCCTCAATAGTTTTCGCAATGCATGCGATGCAAAGAAATTTATAGGTAACTTATTTATACTTCTGCTTACTTCTACTTAACCTTACTGTAGTTTTAGTGTATGTCACTTCATGGTAAAACAGCTTTCTACTGATGAAAGGATTTAAAAAATCGGTTCAGTCGTTTTTAAGTTTATTCGTTACAAACAAAACTCCAATAATACAAATCTTTTTACTAAATTAGTAAAATTTTACAATAATTCTATCTAACTTAACTAACTCAATCACACAAGTTTCTATTTAGATGATATTTAGGTATTAATAAATATTAGTTAGGATTGAACATAATGCTATAAGTATATTAGTATGTACTTACTATTAGTAGTTAATAGTATTATGTTCAGTCCTAACAATTAAACAAAAAGTAAGAGTCTACAAAGCCAGAGGCGTAGCGTGAACTAGTTTAGACATTGGCGATGCAATGGCGCATTATTAAGGTTTTTTTCTTTCATAAATTCGAAAATAAGACAGGCATTGTCGCAACCGTCGCATTCCAGCGTTCGACCTCATCGTTGCTTATTATTAGGTGAAATAATGGTCAAAAAACATTTCTCTTTTGAACTCCTCCTCCCAAAGAAAAACGCTCGTTCATAAAGAAGCGAAGGCTTGCGCGAGGCCCCTTTTGGTGCCAGGCCGTGGGTGAGGGCTCACAACACCCACACCTAGCTACGGGACTCAACAAAGCCGACACATACCTGACCTACAAAGCTTTACAATTCTCAGAATATTAGTAGCAAGGATGTTATAGAGAAGTTAAACTATCGGATATCTGAAATAAAAAATATCCGAAATCGATATAAAAGCTTCGTATAGATTTGGATACAGACAGTTTAAGTAACCGGTTACATACAACAGGTTTCTTTTTGTTTTTGAGTTATAAAAATGGCTAATAAAAAAAGGGAAATCTGGCTATTTATTTACTTTAGCGGCGTTCGCTTGGGTCTAAAGAGTAAAAAACAAAAATTGTTCCACACTAGAACTTTTTTAATTTTTATTTATTCCTAAATCGTGGTTGCTTTCATAAACATGTTATCACATACATAAGACACTCGTACTTGGAACAACATTTGTAGATCATACAATAATAATATTTTGTTCCCTGCGGGAATCGAACCCGCGACAAGCAGCAAAGCAGCCAATCTCTCAACAGTGCTTTAAACGTGTTACTAAAAATGAAGTCAACTAAGTATTCTAATTCTAAAGTCTAATATCCGTAACCCAAACTATCCGAAACTTACGGATAATCTGAAATTATTTAATATTTATAATTGTGTCATCCATATCCACATTTGAAAATTCATATACATTATATATCAGATCAGTAGAGCAATTACTAGTTATTGATTTATCGATGTGTTATGATATTTATGTCCGGGTAGATACCTAACGCCAATCTTACTAAAATTTACTGAAGTAGATGAATATTGAATTAACGATGTCAACTTCACTCGTATCGACAAGACTATCATGTATTTTGAAGTTCAATTAGCAGTGTGTGTGTGACAAAAAAATATTATTTTTTGCAGCAAGAGAGACAATTTCATAGGCAATCGCTTTCAGGGTATTTTTCCATTTGTGTTGATGTGTTCATACTTTGCACTATTTCATCTAATGGAGAGCGATGATGTGGTCGATGTTTAGGAACACGCTTACCGAGAAGCAACATATTCACTCTTGATTTTAAGACTTCAGGTTTATGCTATCAGGGAACACAGACTCCAGCAGGGAATTCCATTCCTTAGCTACAAGCACAATGCAGCGTGAGTAAAAAAATTGATGTATATCGCAACAAAAATCTGCAAGTACGGCGCATTTTAACCACTTAGGCAGAAGAAGAAGAACATAGTAATTGTACTGACCAACCGATTTTTTTGCGCGATTGCAGGAAAGGTCCTTAAGAAAGGTACATAAATTACATTAAAATAAATAACAGAACAGGTGATGTACACAGGTGAGCTTAACCAATAATTAGTTATTAGTTATCATAACTACAATAACATGTTTAAATATCAGTCACTAATTACCATTCACCCTATACATATATTGACTCATTTACAAAACTACACTCACCAAATGAATCCTTACATTATTACGTTATCAGACACTTTTTCTGTCGAATAATGCTCGGTTCCCATATACTTCGTTTGCTTTGGTTCTGAAGCGAACATTTGCACAAATAAATAATATCTCATCACCCAGGTGATTGGGCGTTGGAAGGCCTCCCACAAAGTGGACCGATGACCTGGTCAGGGTTGCTGGAATCTGATGGATGCAAGACGTACAGGACCGGTCTTTGTGACGACGCTTGGGGAGGCCTATGTGCAACAATGGTCGTCTTTCGGCTGAAATGATGATGATGATGATGACCCAGGTGATTGGATGGTGAGATATTATGTATATCATTACATAATATAAAACATCATTACATAGTATAAAACAAAGTTGCTTAGTCCCTATGTATGCTTAGATCTTTAAAAGTACGCAACGGATTTTGATGCGGTTTTTTTAAATAGATAGAGTGCTTCAAGAGGAAGGTTTATGTGTATAATACATGCATAATAAATTCAATACCAGCACCTACCCGTGCGAAGCTGGGGCGGGTCGCTAGTTGAACCATCCATTCAAGTCGATATACACCTGGTATTAGTTGGCTTTTGATAACTGTCTATAGGAATTGATGTACAAATAAACCTGATACTCACACCCACATAGGTATTATACGCGTTTAACGTATTAATCCGACCCCTTAATAATACAGGATCTAATGAATTTCTCCTATGAAGGTACATACCTACCTAAAAAAGTAATTATGAAAATTGTCAAAGAAAACTCCATTTCATTAAGCCAACAATAGGTAATATCTGAGGCCTTATTATGTCTTAATTGCGAGAGAATTGTCTGTCATAAAAAGTTATTTTGTAAGACAAATAACAGATTGTCTATTTGTATTATTTCGTAGGTTCTCACAGGCATTGGCCTTAGGAGGTGGCCATCAGAGCAACCGCCCGGCTTTGTGTACAACTTTATTAGTAAAAAGCTAATATTTCATAGTTTTTACTTTGAAAGAATGAAAGGTGAAGGCAGGATTACCTTTACATTTCAAATCATAGTAAAGTTTATATTAATAAGTAAGATGAGTAAGTATCTAATCCCTCACATTTGATGACACGAGATTGATTTTTTAATTGGAGATTGGAGGTGAAGGTCTTGCTTCTTCAAATGAAATTATTTTTAAAGCCGTTTGAATATCTTTTATAGAATTTAGTACCTATGTTTATTATCTTTATCGATTTTACGATAGTTTATTTCGAAACTAAGATAAAGAAGGAATGGGGTCGTCAAGTCCGTAAAACTCTGACACTATTTCTCACTTCGCCCAAGAGCAGGATTTGTAATTTTTTCCATCATAAAAAAGCCGTCAATCATAAGAAATACCTGAATATTTTGATTGCAAAAAGGGCAAGATGTCCCTGCCTCATAACGGCTACGACCGGCCGGATGTATATACGTAGCTATATGTATTAGAATTCACAGAAAGATTAATACATATATATGTTAGCCCATGTAGGGTAGGTAGGTGGACTATACCTTGAACATTCTAGAGGTAAACAAACATACTTATCATGAAAATTGGATAGAGATGTGTTCCACAACATTTGCTTTGCTCTACCCACCTAATACCTACTCTACAATTATTGTTTAACCAGTTTGGCTACATTGAACTAAATACCCAGGTTACCAGGTAAATAGACGGGAAAGCTATACATAGTTACGTTTAATATAGATATGAGAAGTGGTTCTCACAAGATACGAGTATCTTGTGAGAAATCGTTTTCGACGGGTGTAATTTACAACATGGTAGGAATTCTCTGCGAATAAGGACTTATACCTATTAGTGGATACTGAGAACATTTGTAAAACACTTCTTAATTGAAGTGTCGTGTGTATTATATCTACCTTAAGGGAATCTTTCATCGCACATCGAAGGACTGGAACAAATTGCCTGCTGCGGTCTTCCCATCCGATTATAATTTGGGTGTTTTCAAGGCTAGAATGAATAGGCTTTTAATAAACTAATGCGCCTCACCATCAACGGTTGTACCACTGCTTAACATCAGATGGGATCGCAGTCAAGCATTAGTTTATAGCAAATTTAAAAAAAAACGTAGACCGGGAACTTATTTTACTTATTACCTGGGTCCTGGGACCTAGGCAAGGATCGTTCCATCCTTGCCTAGGTCCCAGGACCCAGGTAGGTTGTTTAGTCAGTAGGAGTCTGACACTGTTTCCCACTCCGCCCAAGGGCAGAATTCGTCAAGCGATGATTTTTACCTACCATAAAAAAAAAACTTTAACATCGAGTACCTACATTATTCCAAATTTTTATAAACGCCATTATCATATACCTACACATACGAGTATCTACACATATTTTCAGCCCTATTTGGGTTCAGAAATACGTACATTTAACGCGCAATTACAATAAAAGCTCACACGCGACTGCGAGCGTTACCTCTTGCCTCTGGCACTCACGATCTGTTTGAGGGTTGAGACGACTAAAACGACGCTTTGTTACATTCCACTTCGAGCAAATGTAAGGGGTATAAGGAAAAATGCATGTAATCACCGCACCGTGCAATAGTTTACCTGTAGGGGCCCAGCAGGGTCGAAACCTCCTGGGGCTCAGGGTTTATACGAAAGCGGAACACCAGGACCGTAGAACTAAGTCAATAAGGAACGTGGTGGTTCGTTTAATCAGTAGGAGTCTGACACTGTCTCCCGTTCCGCTCAAGGACGGGACTCGACAATCGATGATTTTTCCTATCATAAAAAAAAACTCGTGCAATACTTTACTCTTATACTATCTCTTTCCCAGTCACTCTTAATTACTACTATATCAATTACACCAAATGAAGGCAAAAACGGCCAGCTACGGGTAGTTCTCCGTACGGCTGTTTGCTAAGAATCAAATCCGGGTCGACATCGACATTCAAGCGTTAATGAGAAGTCAGGAAAATTCACGATGTCCGTCAACAGGCACGTTCCTTTGTTGTGAGGTCATCTCAACGCTCAGTCACGTGGTCAGAACAAAGATATTGAAGGCGTAGCTATTAAAATAGGCAATGGAAATAACACTGTGAGTCTGACACTATCTTCCCCTCATTAACGTAAAAAAGATATTGGATATATTAGAAAAATCGTTTCTGAAAAAAAAAAACAATTTAAGGCGTCTTAGGTTATAGACTATCCAGTTAAAAGTATTAAGCAAGACATATTTACTTAGGCTTCGATCCTCTTGTAGTAAGAAAGTATTAAAATACGTACCTACCTATCATCCCCGGTACCTACCTACACATAACTTAACCCTTCGAGAAATTCGCTTTGTAAATACTGAAAGTAATAAGAAAAGTAATAAAGGGTAAACTGTACAGTACAGCCGTCGGATGGCACGTCTGAACTAGGCTCTGCGAATTTTAGCGCTTGAAAACTCGTACAAAAATCTCGTACTTAAGGGATGATTTTTTTTTATGGTAGGTAAAAATCATCGAATGACGAATCCCACTCTTGGGCGGAGCGGGAAACAGTGTCAGACTCTTACTGACTAAAGTACCTACCCCGTGCCTTCCTTGCCTTATTCCCAGAGCCCCGGTGTAACGCTTTCGCATCAACCCTCAGCTCCGGGAGGCTTCGACCCTGTAGGGCCCCTACGGTGTGCTGACAACTCCTTGAGACTTAAGGGATGATGGAGATTTATGGAGAGGGAACGCAGGGCATTGTGTGTAAGAAGCAATATGCTCATCCGCAGGTTCGCTCGTTGTACTAATAACGTCAAAGTAACCCTTTTCAAGGCGTTCTGTCAATCGTTTTACACGAGCGGCCTGTGGCTGTCATACACGCAACGAACATACAGTGCCCTGCGTCTCCAATTAATAATGCCTTCAGGATGCTGTTGGGACTGCCATGGCGCTGTAGCGCGTCGGGAATGTTCGCAGAAGCTATTTTATTATTATGCGCAAGAAAGCGGCCTCCTTACTGCGGCGTCTGCATGGTAGTGACAACGACAGTTTATTATTAAAAAAGCTTTAAAAAAAATGCTAATAACTGTTTTTAACAGCACTAACAACTGCAAATGGCGTTTATTTGTTTAATCCATTTATTTTTTTACGAGCTATCAAGCGCTAAAAAAGCCTAACTTCAGACGCATCAAGAACCGACGGCAGTACTGTATATTTTTACGTAAAAACATATGATGAAAGTGACTGCAACATTCGTGGGTAATATGATAAATAAATCACTATGAAAACCTACACCCAAAGTTCGTAAGGTTATAATATAATGTAATAAATAAAATAGACAGTGATTTAAACGGGTTGTAATATATTAACGTTTTCAGCCCATTTTGATCAATACTTCGGTATTTACCTACAGAAACTTGAGCCCATTTACACAGAGCAATTAATTACCTACCTACTGCCCAATATCTATTAGGTACTAGGGAAATTGCTGGAAATATATCGATGTCTGAGGAGAGTATTAACACATAATCCAATTCCCGTTACTATTCTCATCCCTCGAGAAATAATATAATAGGTAGGTACGCGGGCTACCTACATTATTCCATACAACCGTTAGTCAATCTCAAGTTTGATTAGGTACCAAAGATTGTACAATAACCCGGTCCATGACCGCGAACTACCCATTACTCATTGCTTCCGCTTTTTTTTAATAATGATTATTTTGTTTTTTTTTTTATGAGTATTTTTTTATGTATCCTAACCTGATACGATAAATTTTATAAATTTTGGCAGGGGCGACCTCGTGCACTTTTCCGAACCAGTGCGAAAACCGGAAAATGTGTGCCTAAAAGCGGTAGTGATAAAGCGGATTTCCGAGTGTGTTAAAAACTACCTACTTTTTAAATGGTCTTGAAAAAATATCCAGCTAAGTAACACAGCTACCAAATCTTTACTGTTTCATGAATCAACAGTAAAGTCAGGTGAGGTTTATTTGTCGCTCAAGCTTAAATTTAATGTTCATAAAGTATTTCTTGGACTCGAAACATAGCACTTACTTATTAACATATTATAGCTCGCCGTCCGGTTGTCTGGAAGCAGTCCGGACTAAGCCAGTCGTTGACGGCGCGCTCTGCTCCCGCGCGCCTCAAGGAGTTGTAAGCAAATCGAGTGGCCCAACTGCGGGGCCGAAGCCTACTGAGGCCCCGGTCAGGTTTCTGAAAAGAAAGTCCTCTGGGAAGGCTAAGAAGGAATGGGGTCGGTCATTTAGTCAGTAAGACTCTGACACTATTTCCCGCTGCCCAAAGGCGGGATTCGTCATTAGATGTTTTTTTCCACCATAAAAAAACCATAGCAAAAGGTTTAATTTATTTGCCGCATACTGTAGCTAGATTATCTTTCTAGGATTGCTAAATACTAGGTTATCTTGTCTAATTTGATAGTTTCGTGGCTTTGTTAAATATACATATTGTATATTTGTAAATGTTTATATATAACTTGTATGTATTTATTATTAGTTTAAGTTTGTATATTTATATAAGTATTTATTGATTTACTTTTCACAATCTCTTTCTTAATTCTACACACTAATGTCTATTTTCTTCTAATTTCTCCTTTCGCAGGTCTGCTGGAAGAAATTTGTTTGTGAAATAAGCAGTACCTTTGTACAATTTTAATTTTAATGTATTTTCTTTAAAAACTTAAGTGTGGTGTGTAAGTACAGAAATTGTAAAATAAATAAATACTTGCAAGGTTACAAGGTACACAAGGCTTTCAAAACCAAACTCCTTTGTCCATAGTACCGTAGTACTTGTTTACAACGGTTTATTATACGAGTATAACAATATCTTGTAGCCTTCAAGGTTCAACTTTTGTTCAACAATTTTCCGAAATTCGAGACACGTTTACTTTTGACCATTTTGTGTTTAAAACTTTAAATTCGCCTTGATTTATTTACCATGGTAAATAGCTAGTAAAATGAGTTTAACTTAATTATAAATGAGATTTGACAAAATCACGACAAAAATTTATATATAAATATTAAATTTTCACTGGTTAGCTGCGCATGATATTAAGATTCTTTTGTAAGTACCTATATTATCGTCCAAACCAAATAATAATGTAATAAGAAAGTGGAAACTGCAAAAGTAACTATGTACTTATATTATTTATCTAATTGAATTATAATATAAAACCTACTTTTGTCTGTAGCAAAGTTTATTGCAGTAAATCCGTAACCCCTGCTACGGCGCTACGAGTCTACGGCGTAGCACATGCGGTGATGTTACCGCTAATTTGTGTATTTGAGTTAATGTGCCGATTAACTTGTTAATCTGCAGATTATCTGATTGAGCCCTTTAAAGTGAATAATTGCCTTGTATAACTAAATAATCTGCAGACTAATTAAATAAGTTAAAAAACAGGTTCTGTGCTTGAATAAAACATTCGAATTCATTGTAATTATTTAATTTCGGGCTGATTTTAGCATACCCCGAGAGGGACAGATTTGGTTAAGTAAGGTTAGTATATAATCATTCTGAAGTAGTAAAAAATCATTCCGTAGTAGTTTATAATCACCCTGAAGTAGTCCGTCAAGCTAAAAGACACAAACGTGTTTCACTTGCAGACTGTCTTCCGGGATTTAACGGTATAGCATCCATTAATATGCAGATTAGCTAGGTAAAGTGGAGCTACATCTCTGTCACTTTGTCAAATTTCACACTTTAACGGACTACATCCCGTAATTTTCAGATTACTTAATCAATGCGCATATTAATGCAATCCGTATTCTATCTAAGTATGCTAAAATCACGCTGCTACGAAGATGGCTCCAAATTTCCAAAATGCCAGCTTGCAAAATGTTTTAGAGACGAATTCTCAATAGCCTGATAACTTTTGTCTGAGGAATAAAAACGGCCATTCAACAGTTTCTATCTAGAAAATACGAGTATATTATGTCAAGCCGATCAGACAAAAGATATCGGACTATTGGAAAATTGACTGTTAGGAAATTTTCGATAGAATAGTTTTTTTTATTATTGAATATAGGTTTGCGCTTGACCGCTATCTCACCTGATGGAAAGCGACGATGCGGTCGACGACGGAGCACGCTTTCCTAAAAGTAACCTATTCACTCTTGACTTAAAGATTCCCGGATTGTAGCCATCATGAAACACAGATTCCGGCAAGGAATTCGACTCCTTGGCTTTACGCACAAGTTTTCGGTTGAGATTACTAAAAGAACTAAATTGTCTTTAGGATAATAAACCTTCTAAAGTAGGTACCCACCTGTATTCCCTGCTGGAACTCGGAATCTCTCAAGTATACGGAATGGACCTTAATCTACCGCGCGGGTCCAGTGCAGTTTAGTCGTAGTTAACCAAATTGCAAACCTTCGACATTCTGTTTCTTTTCTGAGTCTCATCAAACTTTATTTCTTCGGCGATTTTCTAGTGATCTTCAACAGCTACTACTATTGCCTCATCAAATATGGACCTCAACTATATGAGCTAATCTGTCTCATCTTTTTGGAATTGATTTATTATTTATATTTAGTATTTATAGATATTATTACTATATATAATATAATAAAATATAATAATATACTCGATCCACCACAGCACAACTCGTTTATAATTATTACCAACTAGCGACCCGCCCCAGCTTCGCACAGGTGCAAAGGTGATATATTATATCTATAAACCTTCCTCTTGAATCACTCTATCTATTAAAAAAAGTCGCATCAAAATCCGTTACGTAGTTTTAAAGATTTAAGCATACATAGGGAGGATGCGACTTTGTTTTATACTATGTAATGACTAATATACAAATTATGTGGAATCATTATTGAAACATACGTTATCATAGTAAAATGAAATGATTGAATTCGAAATGTTGATTAGGTACCTCAATGAAGCTTGTCGAGAACACTTATTCGATATACTTGCCGCCAAATAGCATGTGTTTCAACCGCTTCTAATGGAAATCAAAGAAACTATAAAATCATAATTACATTCTAAACTTGACACTTTAAATGTAAGTAGGTACAAACCATATGAAGCCAGAACAAATAAAAGAACTTCGTATTATATACCTACCGAGATACAGTAACTACGCATTAGATTAATTTCGATTGGGTTAACTTTAAATTGCGCGCAAAAACCAAGTCTGTAACCTCGTGTCAAAACAGAAACCTGAATACGGATGGCAGCAGCGCCATAGAATAGAGGTGACGCTCGTGCAAACTACAGGTATGTTGCCAAAAATAAAAACTTTTCTTGCATTGTTACATGGTATTAACGGCAATGCCAGCTTCATATATCTGGCGCTTGATCCAGCTACTGAAAAACCCTATAAAGATGTGTTGTGTTTCATCGTAAACTCTTACAAATTGATGGAGCGTTAAGGCCTATGCAGACCTAGCGACATGCCATGCCGTTTCGATCTAAGTAGCTAGGGTAATTAAGAATTAAAATTAAGGAATAAGGGTTTAAATTTTCACTAATAGGCCCTTTTATGTTTCCTATTGCTGGGACTCAGGCCTCCTCTCTAAAAGACGGAATAAGCTATAATCTACCACGCGGGCCCAGTGCGGACTGGTGGATGTCACATGTCTTCGAATTTTTGATTCTAGGATTTGCCGGTTTCCATCACCGTTTTCACCTTCATATCCTTGGACTGTGTAGTGCTCAGAGGCGGCGTAAGGCGTGGGCGACGTGGGCGACCGCCCACGGCCTCGCGGTCCAAGGGGCCTTGCGCCTCGAAGGTCTGCGAACGCAAATCATCATCATCATCCTACCCTTATCCCATCATATTACTTAGGGTCGGCGTAACATGTTTTTTTCTTCCACTCTGTCCTGTCACCCGTCACACTATCACTAACTCCCTTTTCTTTCATAACACTCTTCACACAATCCATCCGCCTCTTCTTCGGCCACCCTCTTCCTCTCCATCCATCTACGTGTAAACTCAGAACTCTTTTCGTAACATGCGTTTCATCTCTCCTCTTCACTTGACCATACCAAAACAAACGATTTCCTTTCAACTTTTCAGTACCTGGCGCCACTTTCAGACTTCCTCTAAAATACATCATCAACTCTCATCATCTCTCACTTATTGAAGAACAAAGCTAACCACATTCATCCACTTTCAATAACTTCCACAGTTCAACTGGTATTCCATCTGGACCAATGGCTGTACCATTCTTCATTCCATTTACTGCTATTCTGACTTCATCCATACTAACCCTACATTACCGCGAAAGCAAATATAGAGATATTTTGTCATTTAGCAATAAATAATATAAAAATCGGCTAGGAAATATCTGGCAATACCTCCGGTTGCCTGATCACTTTTATCGCGTGATTGATGCCCACCTATCGGTCAGGTACCTATATCATCAACCCTTATCACTAGGGAGAGGAGAAACGGTGACAGATGACATATTGTGTTCCGCAGGGATCGGTACTACGACCATCCTTGTGGAAAATTTGGTACGACTAGGTGCTGCGCGGCTATTTTCCTGACGTTGTTCGGTCCTAGCACAAGGAGAATAGTACCAGGCGGCGGTCGAACTAGCGACACGCGGCGTTGCGATAGTCGTTGGCAGGATTCAGCAGTGGGATTCGAGGTAGCGCTTTACAAGTACGAGGCCATGTGTTTCCACGGCCCTCGGAACGAGCCGCCAACGGGTTCCCAGCTAATGGAGGAGTTCGCATCGGCGTCGGGACTACAATGAAATACCTGGGATTCGTCCTCGACAGCCGGTGGAATTTTGACGAGTTTTCCGACGTCTGGCTCCCATACTGAACCGGACTGAGGCTACTCTCAAGCGGTTCCAGCCGAACTTTGGGGGTCCATACATAGGAGATGTCGTAGGTTCTACACAGAAATCGTTCGATCCTTGACCCTGTATGGAGCGCCAGTGTAGGCGCCGTCGCTGCAAAAGCAACCCAGCTTATCGCATTCCAGAGGGTCATGGCAATACGATGGTGCCCCTGCACCATCGTATTGCCACGAAAAACTCGTGCGGTATCCCTATACCGCACGAGTTTCTCGTGAAACGGCAAGTCTCCGTAGGATCTGGAGGCAACAGTCCTTGCATACATTCACGATTTGTGCGTGGAGATACAAAGATATACGTGGGATGTCATTGTGTTATGACGATAGCGACTGTCGCAACTCAGTTCTGGGCACGCCATAATAATGGTGGTAAGTCCTGGCTGAGAAGACCTCACGGCGTCCTCACATTCCGCATGGCGCAGGTTCTTACCGGACATGGTAAGTTCGGGAGGTATCTGCACTGGATTCGTGAGGAAGTGTCGCCCGAGTCTCGCCACTGTCTGGGGCACCCGGAGGACACGGTGGAGCACACGGTAGAGGTATGCCAAGTAGGCCCTGCTTGGGCTGGGCACACTTGGCATTACGCCCCAGACGCCGATTCCGATCCCGATTTCTGGCCACTGCGCACCGTTCGCGTTGGTGCGTAAAAATTCGAGAATCAAAAATTTGTTTCTATGAAAAATCGGTCCTTTTGCATCGTCCTTCAGGGGGCCTCGCAAAATATATCTTGCCCACATAAAATTTTGGTCTTGCCCCGCCACTGGTAGTGCTTGATGTAAAACGTAACATTCATTCATCATAAGGGCCAACGCTACGCGGCCTAAAAAGGGAGCCCGCAGGGTTTCATACAAAAGGGCTCTGTCATTTTCGCTGCGTGGGCACTGGGTAGACGAGCCTTGCGCCCCTTCTGCTACGTAATAATACATTTAAGTTTTCTATCTATACGACTCGACGCATTAAAGTTGAACTATCTTAACTGCACTGGTAATAATCCGGTTTACGCTACCAAGAACGTCGCAAACAAAACACGCGCAACGTCGCGCGGGCTCCCAGGTTAACGCAGCGTTGGCCCTAAGACAGAGATAGCTGTCAAAAACAAATTCCAGATATTAGTAGAAAATAGTAGATTACGTTGGTCACACTATAATCAACACACGTCATTTCTTTTTTGTGATAAATAGCATCAACATTAAATTTCTCGCTCCTTTTTACTCTTGTAACAAAATGTATATTGCTGTCCTGTACTAATGATAAACATACCTGTATTGTAATTTTGTTTGCACAGTGTTGTTACTTGCGATTGCATCGCAATACTACGCAATTTGTGTTTGAGTTCAGCCGTAAGTAATCGAATAATTTTATTAATTTTGTACTGTAACAGTATACGATATAAGTGAAATATAATCCGTTATCAATGCCCTACATTCTGATTAGAGGTAATCTAGCATCTTATGGACATAAAAACCCTTGGCGTGTTTTGGTATCCGGCTTGAAAGGTAGATGTTGACAAATTACGAAAGTAAAATGAGAAACGGAAAAGAAAGAAATAAGAACAACTAGATTTAAGCACAGTCCTCTTCTCATTTTATTTCCTATTTTAATTATTGTCTGTTTATGTCATCATACTGAAAACCTGCTTTTGTTTGTATTTAGCTGGCGAAATAGAACAGCTCAAGAGGTTCGCATGTGGCGGCTACTGCGACGAATCCACTATTGTTTATTTACAACATCCTTGTGTTATTCTGAGCGCACTTGAGGTATGTGACTTCAACCATTTCCTTTGCTTGTGTTATTGCATAACAGCTAATTGAATCATTGCAGTTTCGTAGTTATGAGTCATATTGTCACAAAGCTAATTGAATCAATAACATTACAGGTGTTGGGTTACAAGGTTGTCGCGTCTAGCTCTACAGCTGTTAAACAAGACTATAATGAGTATATGTGGACTATGAGAAAGGAATTTTCAGAACCAGAACCCTCAATAATTGTGGAGCAAGATAACATCAACAATTTTAGCAAGGAGGCTATGCATTTGGGCAACTATCAACATCAGACAAAAGACGACGAAGTGTAAGCCAGAATCATCTTATTGAAAAATATATCTTGATTAGTTCAATTTATTTTATACTATGGACACAACAGGCAGCCAGACCCTGTCTCCATGCAACTTGGCCTCAATACCTTTAACTGAAGAAGACAGTGTTGTGTATGTTGCTATTAAAGGGTCTTTGCATGCAAATGATTGCTCTGTCTTTGGCCTGGGTGATGAGGAGAAAAGAGCTCTTTCTAAAAAGTTTCCAGGATCAGGAGTAGTTGTGAACGGAGTATCAATCAAGTCGAATGTTCTTGATACACTTAACTCATTGAGCCAGCTCGGTTACAAAATAGTTTCAAGCACTGGTGAGACAGAGATCACTTGGACTCTTCAGCGCATTATTTAAAAGCAAGAAAAATCTAATCACTACCATTCTTCATAATATCCTTTTATTATAACAAATATGGACCATGGACAACATTGTGACCACTCAAACTGCACTCATGCTAACGCATCTGTTAACCAGACATTGTCTGAAATGGATTGGGAGAGAGGCTTGTGGTATGCAGGTAATTAGTTACAATTTTATATTTATTTCAATGTTCAAATTGCTACTTTATCATCAATCATAGCTATTTTCAATCATGTTAATATCTCATGTTTTGAAGTGCTTCTTGATAAGATTAGCTGCTCACTTATCAAAGGGTGTGCCAAATAAAATTAAACATGTAAACAATGCTGGTATACTGGTGTCAAAAGTATTAATAAAATATTTTATTATTACAGCCTTCTATGGTGATGAAGAAAGAGTCAGATATTTGATTGATAAGGCAAGAAATGCTAAAGAAATTGTGAACACACCCGATAATTCTGGATACACACCATTACACTATGCGGCACGTAGAGGACATGTGAATATCTGTAAAATATTATTACAATATGGTGCACTGATTGACACTAAGACCAATAGTGGGCAAGCTACACCTTTACTCAAAGCTGCTGCGGCAGGTAATCACCAACATCAAATTAAAATTATATAGTTACACAAAAGCATCCAATGTATTTCCATATCTCATCTAAAGCAAATAACGCAATTAAGCTCAATACTAATAGAACTCCTTTTTATTGCTTATTGTTCCATCTCACTGTTACCAATCACTTGAGAGAACTGCTCATAAATACATAATCACTTTTTGAGATAAGAAAGTATTAAATGGTTTCTTGTATTTATATTAATAGACTATTTAGAAGTTGTCACTTATCTTTCAATGCTGTTTTTAGGAAAAATTGAAACAATAAAATTCCTCATTAGTTCTGGAGCTTGTGTTGATGCCCAAGATGCTGATGGGCAAACAGCTCTGCATAAAGCTGTTGAAAACAAACACAATGACTTAGTTAATTACTTGATGAAGACATTCCCTAAACTGAACACTATGAAGGACATTAGAGGTCATTGTCCTTGTGATAATATCTCAAGTCCAAAGGACTGAATCAAGTCCAACCAGAGATATGCATGAAAATACAAAACAAAAAAAAAATCTCTTTGGCAACTGGCCTGATGTCTACTATTCTGCCAGTCAGTTATGGTTACGGCAGCAACGAAAATAGTAGTTAGATATTACTCATTGATGTTTGTTATCAGTGTTGTGCTTATGATATTTCTAGTTGGCTTATTTTGCATTTAGTTTTCCTTGCTATTGATAAGTATTTATTAAAGCTGTATTATTTGCATGATTCAATCTGCAAAATAGTGTAAACCTTATGTATATTGGTTTGTTAATGTGCTATATCTTTTAATGCTGTTATTATTATTATTATTTCTAGAAATGTTTATTGCATGTTAACATTCCCATTTTTTTTGCTTTTATTTTGCCAAATTAAGTCGGGAGATTATGTTATGATTTAAATAAAAATGTAATTATTGCCATTTGTGGTGATCACTTAAGAGAGTAATATATTATTATTGTTGTATGTTTAACACCTAATATTCTGTAATTATTTAGTCACTAATCGCAATTTTCCGTCTCATATAATATTATGTGTTAGATATAAAAATTCTATGGATTATTGATAGTGTTGCTATTGTATGGCCAATGTTATTATTGTAGGTAGGTGGGTATGTTACCATCACATAATCTGGGTTTAAAAATAACTGCAATGAACAAAAACAAGTTTTCAATATTGAGTCAAGAATGTTGAACCTACCTACTTATTTTACAATGATTGAGGATTGCTTCGGCCAGACTGCTTTGTTATTCATAATTACATATTTTATAATACAATAGCTAACCTTTTGAACAAATACAAATTCCATAAAGACACAACAGATTTTGCATGAGTGTGGGTAATATGATTAAAAGTCTTATTTTCATATGTATGTACAGTGTATTTCCAACAGAATAGGTAGGTACATTATAATTTACTCACCCTGTGTAAGTAGGCTTAAAGGCAACTCGATGTTGCTTTAGTCTATGTATTATTATATCTGAATTCATATCATTTATTTTAATTACTAATTGTATTAATAATACATGTATCAATTAGTTTAAGACTAGATTCTTATTTCAACCAATTCACATTACTTGGACATTGTTCACATAAAACAAGGAGAATGTGTGGTCCTTTTTTAGTCAATAAATTATATCACCTTACCATACATTTAATAACAAATATAAATAATCAACATTAAACTGTCTACAACTAAATATAAATAACTTGTACCCTCTTGATTTTAACATGATACAAAACCATTTAGCTTTCAAGAAAATATAAATGTTTACAAAATTACCCATGTCTGCTCATTCTCCTTTAAAAGAATATATAATGTTATTACAAACATGAAATGAGAATTATTCTTTACTGTAAGGTGTTTAACAATTCAACTCATTTTGAAGAATTTTATGGACAAACATATTGTGTCACATAAGTATAGATACTCTAATCAACAAATATTTTATATTTTACCCTAAGTACACCTTTGTACTACTGTGTAATTTTACTAAATAAAATGCATATAGATACTTATTTGTTTTTCTTGATAGCCCAGACTTTGCCGAATCACTTAACGAATTAGTACAGACCTTCGTCTTCCATCATAAGGTATCCTTTTAAGCTCTTTGGTAGAGGTAGAGATGCTACGAAGCGATACAATGTCTTGCCCGTACTGGCGCTTATGCATCTAATTTTAATTCTACAGAGATCAGAGAGACTAAGTGGTTGTTTGCAAGCATGATGTAACCAATGCGCAGTACAGCCTGGTTTGGGAACGGAAGCGCCTTGGTTGGTAACCGAGACGTAGTGTCCAGCCTTGAGTAACATCGACGCCAAGCTGCACGATCGTCGTCTGCTAGCTATAGACAGGTTGTCCAGACCACACGAGTGTAAATCGCAAGTGTTTACGTCTGCTCCATAGCGAATCAGTAGAATCGCAGCGTGATCTCTGAAAAGAAAAACATACATCAATTTATTTTACAAAAAGACAGAAATCTCTACACATGATTTAAAAAAAGGCTGGTTCTTTTTTTGAGTATCACAAAGGCGTTCTATAGGACCATGTTAAGATGATGACCAAAATCCTCTTATATTAACAAGGTGCTGTTAAGCCAGCGCAATACAAAATATCTTGCCGAGCCGCACGCCCGTCAGTATCGAAAATTTGAGAACGTAATGTTACATTAAACTTCACCGTTGACACAACTACATGCACACCGTTAAAGTTGAACTGCGCAAGTAATAACCCGATTATCGCTACGGGGACCGCAAACGACATACGCGACGGGTGACCGCGCGGGCGTCCGCTTATGGCAGCATTGGCCATAAGATAATTTCCTATTTTCCCCAATTTAAGGGAATGGGATGCCTTCCCCTCCTTTGAAATAGTAATGCTTGAAGAAGGCTGCCACACGCGTAAGAGAAGGAACACTCTCGTGCCTCAAAGAGTCCAGGATAGACAATGCTCACTAGGGCCAGGGGTGATTTCCGAGAAGGAAACCCATGGTCCTAGAGGGCAAAGAGCAACTGAAGGGCACAGTTGTGGATTTATGTGACTAGTAAAGGTCTGACACTTCTTCTTCACCCTAGTTTGCGAGAAGTCATTAGATGATGATTTCTTTCCTCAAAAAAAAGGTACGAACATAATATTCAAAAAAGGTTAGGTACCTACTAGGTTTTTTTTTATGGTAGGTAAAAATCATCTAATGACGAATCCCACTCTTGGGCGGAGCGAGAAACAGTGTCACTCTTACTGACTAAAGAACCTACCCCGTACCTTCCTTGCCTTATGCCCAGAGCCCAGGTGTAACGCTTTCGCACCGGCTCTGGGAGGCTTCGACCCTGTAGGGCCCCTACGGTTTGCTGACAACTCCTTGAGGCGCGCGGGAACGGAGCGCGCCGTCGACGACTTGTGCTCGGTCTGGACTGCTACCAGACGACCGGACGGCGAGCTACCCATTGCTCACCGTCCGCAAGCCAGTGTCTACGGTGGCCGGATATCGGCAGGATCGCGGCGGCGGAGGCGACGGCTACGGCGAGAGCGCCGTTGCCTTTGCGGTCATCCTCGTCTCATCCTGCGGCCTCCTCCTTTAAGAGCATTACTGCCTCGCAGAAGGAGGCGACCGCTTGCCATTCCTCCTCGCTGCGGACCATGGCCTGAACCAAGGCCCGGCGCGAGAGGTCGCCGCCGCCGATCACCCCCACGAGGGCACGGCGTTGCTCTTCCCAAGCGGGGCACACTTCTACCGTGTGCTCCACCGTGTCCTCCGGGCTGGCCACACAATGGCGACACCCGGGCGTCTCTTCCGCACGAATCCTGTGCAGGAACCTCCCGAACTTGCCATGTCCGGTGAGGACCTGCGGTGAAGGTTACTAGGTTGAGGTGAAAGGTTAGATGTACAGTCAAAGGTCAAGTGCCCTTCCACCTTAATGCACATTATCATTTTGCGCTATACGGGCTATATAGCAAAATCTGCCGTAATAGAAAATATAGTGATGTACTTACTTGTGTAACAACAGAGCCCTGTTTAACGCAGTATCTCCTGTCAAAGCTGTGGCATTTAAATCAATCTTATGGTCTATTAAACACTTCAACAATTCCTCAAAATCTTCAAGGCCAGCAACGCTTTCAACGGCGATGTGCAAAGCATTAGCACCTGTTATACTGTTGCACAAGTTCGAATTTGCTCCTGTCAAAAAAAAAAATACCATCAGATGGGGGCTAAATTATAAAAAATGTCAGCTATAAAATTAAACTGATATTATAAAGAGGTGAAAATTAGTTATTGTCAAAAGAAATTCTGATCCGGCTGTGAACATCCGTAGGGACCCTGCAGAAGGGTCGAAGCCAACTGTTAGGTACCAAGAGTTTGAGTCTGAAAGGAAGGCTTTGACCCTAGTATATAAGCGGGGTGGGTTGTTTAGTCTATATGAGTCTAACTCTATTTCGTGCTCCGCCCAAAGGCGGGATTTGTTATTGCGTGATTAGAACCACCAAATTTTTTTTTTAATCCAACTGTGAAAATTCTTTCACTTTAAATTTAATCCTGGGAATGGTTGTTTTTGGATAACCTGAAGCTGATAGAAACAAGTGTGCTTTTAGTCAGTAAAGGAACGCGCCCTCTCGCTCCACCTTACAGTGAGAACAAAGAAAGTGTGCGTCGGTAGTTTTGGGAACACATTCATCTCACTAAGGAGTGGAATTCCCTGCCGGAGCCTGTTTCCTTTTAGCTACAACTTAAGTCAAGAGTTAATAGGTTACTTCTAGGCGTATTACCGTCCTTGTTAGGTAATGGTTAAACGCGATCATATCAATTTTTCTTTTTTTTTTAAGTTTCATGAAACACGTCTTACATCCATAAAAAGGTTTGAAAAATACGAGAATGCGTTGAGACCTTCTGAATCAGATGTTATAATATAGACCACTAGGTGGCAATGTCTTACCTTTACTTAACAATATTTTTGCAATCGCGGGCTGCGATAGTCTGGCTGCCAAAAGCAGTGGTGTATCACCGTTGTCGTTGTAAAGGTTTATGCCTGCACCGTAAGCAGTCAGCATTTCCACGATTTCCGCCTAAAAATGGTAACATACCATCACATTAATCAGTTAGGATAGAGACACGATTTGTAAGCGAAACGAGATTTTATTTGCATATTTAATTGTAGTCAAATAAGCAAAACAAAAAATCATTTAGATGCTGAAAAACTATTTTCATCACAATTTTGAAACATTAGACTGCTAAGAAACTGCATGATTATTACTCCCGAATAGACTAAGAGCTTAATTCACCAATAGTGTCTAAACACACTATGCCGAACGTACGCGACCGAAGTTCCGCGGCTGATTTTACGTTCCAACGTATTCGGCTGATATGACACACCATCAGTGCCGAACTTCCGCTGCAGAAATTCAGTTGCGCAATTTTGTGTGTATATTCAGTGTTTCGATCGCTGTCGTGGCGTCGTGTCGTGTTATCTAAACAGCCGGACAGACAAATGCAAAATAAAACTCCGAACTTCAGTCGCGTATACCTAATGTGTGTTCTACAGAATACGTTGCCGCCGAATTTCCGCTGAACTTACGTCCCACTGACGTTCGGCTGTACGCTATAACGCAACGTAATTTCGGCATAATGTGTCGCCAGTCGACATACCTGTCTTTGTATTATCGCATTATGTAAAAGCCTATGCGAGTGCGTAATCCTAGCACCAGACAACAGTAAAAGTTCCACACCTACAGCATACTTTTGCCATACAGCTTCACAGAGGGGAGTGTATCCTGAAAAGATAAAGTGTACCCTAATATTTTAGAGTTTCGATTGCTAGTTTATGCTACAGAATTGCTGACTGGCTGTTGTTTGTACTTGCGAAATTCCTACAGGGGAGGAATATGCAAGCTTTATTTAAAGCTCGAGTCAAGATGAACTGGAATGGAAAATACTGCCTGGACACACACATACATACGCAACTGACTCAATGCAATAAAGGCATCATAGCTAGAACACAACTGTAGCTACATTATCACACTTATATCGCGAAAGTTTGTATGTCTGCTATGTCTGCTATGTTTTTACTCCTTCATACAAATAGTTCAAAGGATTTCAATGAAGACCATTCCATAAGTTAGTACCTAAACCGTGTCCTGGAATCGCTCTAATACTTTTTATTCCAGTGGTATGTTCCCTTGGTTGAAAACTATTTTCTACCATTCACATGTGCGAAGCTGCTAGCTGAAACTAGTACTACATAGAATTATATATATATTTATTTAAGACTTCATGCACATAAATGTACAAAGGCGGACTTAATGCTTTTTCTACTAGTCAACCTTTGGGTAATGCAGAGAAACATGATGGCAGGTATAAAAAAAAGAAAGAGAAAAAAACATGTGAATGTAAAAGATATATGAATCATACATACAATAACAATATATACAAATATGTGATTTACCATGAATCTCTTCACTATTAACATTAGCACCAGCATCAATAAGATACTTGATCACATCCATATGGCCTCGCCCAGCTGCTATGTACAATGCTGTCCTCTCATTTGCATCCCTAGCTTCTAAACTAGCTCCATTAGTGACTAGAATCTTTACCTGAAATATATTTCAAGCAGACTTAATGGAAGCTGGCAGCTGGCATAATGAAATATGGGAAAAAATCGATAGGTAGCAAATAAATTCAATACAGAGAAGTGAGTAAAAATCGAACAGTACCTAGAGGTAGCAAATAAATTCAATACAGAGAAGTGGGGTAAAGAATTAACAGTACCTACAGGTAACAAATAAATTCAATACAGAGAAGTGGGTAAAGATTGAACAGTATCTACCGGTAGCAAATAAATTCAATACAAAGAAGTGGGAAACAGTACCTACAGGTAACAAATAAATCCAATACAGAGAAGTAGGTAAAGAATTAACAGTACCTACAGGTAACAAATAAATTCAATAAGTACAGAGAAGTGGGTAAAGATTAAACAGTACCTACAGGTAGTAAATTACAGAGAAGTGCGTATGGGTTGAACAGTACCAACAGGTAGCAAATAAATTGTTTGTGAAAATGTGAGTTGTTAATAACAAATATACACCTACAAACATTTATTATAACAGAGCTGTTGAAATGAAAAAGGTTATTTGAGGATTTCCAACCCAAAAATAACAACGATGGTCATTCAAGTACTGGTGCAAATAGTTAGATTATTTGATTTAATCATCATGCAAAGGATACAACTGTATTGCCTACTGTTACTGGTACAAAAGTTGTGTGCTCTCACCAAATCCAAGAAACCTCTTGAAGTTGCAAAATGCAGAGGTGTCATGCTATCATAAGTTTTGTGGTTTACATTGCTCCCAGCCTTTATTAGTATCTTCACAATATCTGTATAGTTTTTTATTACTGCTACATGCAAAGCTGTCACTCCATCTCCTGTTTCAGCATCTATTTTAGAGCCTGAAAGTATATTTATTAGTTTATTTAGTAAGGTCAGAAAGTGATGAGATATTCTATCACCTGTATTTATCAAGAAGTCATTACTTGTGGTTAGAAATCTTCTTGCAAAATTTTAAAAAATCTCAACTATA
Source organism: Mythimna loreyi (assembly GCA_029852875.1). NCBI lineage: Eukaryota > Metazoa > Arthropoda > Insecta > Lepidoptera > Noctuidae > Mythimna > Mythimna loreyi. The sequence goes on from CM056786.1 coordinate 11,992,416, forward strand.
GAATATAAATTAAAAATAGTTACTTCTACTCAGGGACATAATTAGTTTTATTTGTTTATAAATATGGGTGTTAGAGTAGCACAGCAATATTTACCAGCTTCAATCAGCAATTTGACAACTCCAGCATGACCCTGTTCTGCAGCATAATGTAAGGCAGTTTGCATGAATGCATCATGCTGATCAATTCCATTGGTCACCACAGAGGCTGATGCTATGGCTGCTCCCGTAGACTCAAGTATAGCTGCATACCACCTGAACCATAAAAATGGGAACAATGAAAAACTATGTGATTATGGCAATTGGTTATGGGTAAAAAGGTATATATTTTAATATGAAACTAATTAAAAAAACTATAAGCGTCATCTTACTTATACATAGAGGACCAGGTTTCATCTTCACTTGTAGTTGGTGCAACATTCCCTATGTCTTCATCCCATTCTAAGTCAGCCTGTGGTGATGGTGTCAATGAAGATGAAGTTATTGGTGATTTCAGACTACCCATCTTACTCTCATCACTGCTTGACCCTTCACTGTGTATAAATACAAAATACCCCTGATTGGTATCTGATTTTGAGGGATCATCTTTCACACCCACTGTCTCATATTGTGCAAAATGAAAATCCTTAAAAGTTCTGTCATTTAAACTTTTGCATTTAACAACTGTCTCATCATGTTGCCCATGGTTCCTGAGCTTACGTTTATGGCACTTGACTAGCCTCTTTTTAGGAGAGCCTGCATATGACACAGGTATGTGTGGTTTTGCTTCACTGGCATTAATCAATAGCTTGACAATATCAATGTTTCCATTAAAGGCAGCTTCACCTAAACTAGTTTTACCTTGGCTGGCAGTCTTATTGGGATTAGCACCTGCAGTTAAACAAAGATTAATTGAGTACATCACTTCATACCTTTCAGTATTTATTTTATAGGGTCCTTTAGACAGCAAATAAAAATAATAACATTACCTCTAGAAAGCGCTTGCGAAACTGCATCCAGATCTTCAGCTAATACTGCTCGATATAAACTCTCCTCAATTGAAGAGTCCATGGTAAATTTACTGTTATTTTACCAAGTATATGTGATCACATATTTAGGAATCCTCCTCCAATACCCTCTCATATAGAATGACACTGGTAGAACATTGCTTAAACATTATGTATTTTTTTAAAATTAATAATGGTGTTCTTGTCTAATAAGTAACGCCCTCATGTTGATGGAGGATCTAATAAAAATCTTAATAGTATAGTCTCCATTACTCGACAGTCGCAGACCAAAAATATTATTAGCTTTCAGGTTGTAAGAAGCAGCTTGTTATTTTTGTTTAGATTTCCAATTCATTCAGACATTCTGTCAATTTTATTACATTTTCGTTGTCAGTAACTGTCATTGTAATTTTTTATTCCTCTTCCTATTTTGATACGCTATAGTCTAAGTCCATAACGTCTCATTCGTCATTAGTTAGTCCATAAATCTTTGTTCAGTCACTTTGAGCCCCATTAGAATACGGATGTAACTCATTCTAATGTTTTTGTATTAAATTAAAACGTACAATATTTATCACATTATGCTTCTCAGTAAGCTGCACAAGAGTAGGTATTACTAAAATAAAATTCTCAACTCGGTTGCGGTCGGTCGGTACGGTTTACCGCATGAAACGGTTGTGCTTGTGGTGAGTTGTGGATATAAGTGGTCGACAACATGTTGCAAATTTTTGTCAACGTCGGCGTCATAGCGCGGAGAACCCGTAGCAGATACAGCTGTAGCTACGTCCCTGGCATCACAATTTTTGCCAATTAATTTATTTAATTATTTAAATAGAAGGACTTGGAATGTGCTATAGTACGGGAAGTTGGAACAGCCAGTACGCAATGTCTTTTGCCACGGCAATAATTGTCTGGGACAAACAGATTGCATATTTTACTATGCAAACCCAGATCATTAATTATCCCTCTAAGAATTTTAAGTACTACTGTCATTTGATCGTGCGACCGTCTTACTTCTAGAGATTCGAAATTTAAGCAACCCAACAGGAATTTAGTAGTATACTACGTATGGAGAGAAACTGTCCGAGTGCTTGTAAAGGTACCTGAGGAGCCGTTGTACCTTTTCTAAAGCTAAAACATACTGCTTCTCAAACGGATGCCAATAAATACATAGTAACCTTTATATAGCAAACTTATTTTATAATACAGATTTTTTACTTTACTATTGCCATGCTTTTACAATAGATTTTTTTTTTTAATTTCCTTTTAATGTCAAATTGTCATTTATTTTTATGAAGCGGCAACCCATCGCTATTGACTTGCTTGTTGTTTGCACGCTAGCCGTTAAATTAATCATCGTTATTTATTGATAATCGTATCTTGTGTTCTGTGTACATTTATCAAGATTATTGAATATTATTTCATAAAGAAATAACAAACTACATCCACAATGTCGAGTACATCACAGAAACATAGAAACTTCGTTGCAGAGCCCATGGGTGAAAAGCCTGTAACCGAATTAGCGGGCGTCGGTGAAGTTTTAGGAAAGAGACTAGAAGTGGCGGGATTCGACAAGGTTAGTAAATAATGAATATTTACCGAACTGTTAAAATTATTAAAGCTATGTATGACTAACTGTGCTAATTGTATAGTAACTGGTACATAATTTATAGATTTCATCATCATTTGAATAGAGTCAAGTATTGTCTCCACGCTTTTCAGCTCTTCTATCACTAAAATTGAACAAGCATTTTTCCATAATATATTATATTATGGAAAACAGTAGATAACTATTTACACAGCATCATGCTGATCATCGACAAGGTTTTTTAGTTCATTGTTGTTTTTTATATTAATATAGAGGTTATTTAATATGCATATCTTGTGACTCCTTTACATATATATAGATTACCTTGAGTATTGAGTTGATTTTGAAGTATTTACTCATACTAATGATGTCATAAATTGTATTTTTACCAAAAATATAAACAGAAATACATACTTATATTTATGTTCTCTTGCTGGTTTAACATTTAGAATACCATAATTAGAGACATAATAGAAATACAATAGATGTGCATTTGCTTGGGGCTCAAGAGTTTAAGTAATATTTTATTGCTATAAATTAGCCATAGCCATACACCATAGAAACACTACAAGTACTTTGACATGAACTTAGGCAGTTTATCGAATTGGCCTAGTAGGTGAAAGTTGAAAATATAGAATTGGATTGAGAATATGGTTGTAGAATGCAACTATGATTTCATGAATCTCATCATGTTTTAAATTTTACTTTTTTAAACTCTTGAGCCCAAAGCAAACACCGGCGTTTACGCACCTTTTGTCTTTCTATTATGTCTCTAATTATGGTGTCAGAGGTGTCTATTTCTGCGATATTTTACAATTTACTACAATTTGTGTTTTTATGGAAATGCCTAATTCTTGTTAAATTGTATGTTGGAAATAAAGATTATTATTATTATTATTTGAAAGGTAGCACCATTATCATATGCAATAAGCACACTTTAGCTCACTCACACACAGTCTTTTGGTTCACATTTCCTAAATAAATTAAATTTGTTCGTAAATAAACTGAATTTTAATAATATCTTGGCTCGATTTGACAGTAAATCGTGACGTCACAACTTAGCAACCGATCCTATTCTCATTTGGAACGCATTGTACAACACAATTTATTGTAGATAATAATATATATACAAATTAATTTTAATAAAATATTGTATTATTGCAGGCTTACACAGTCTTGGGACAGTTTTTAGTGCTGAAGAAAGATAAAGAACTATTCCAGGAGTGGTTAAAAGACACATGCAATGCTAACTCGAAACAATCAGCAGACTGCTACCAGTGTTTGAAAGATTGGTGCGATGAATTTTTGTAATGAACAATAATTTCCGAATAATTTGTAATAACATCCTTACATATATAAGATAATAATGTAAATAATATATGATCTAATAATTTGTAATTACACATAAGCAATAGGTATTACCTATATTTTTTATGTAATTTTTCATTTATTAAAATTTGTACAAGAAAGTTTTTTTTATTGCACTAAGTATTGTGAAATATCATTTTTTTTGTTTGACTATATTGTTATAGTATCACATCTGCCATTGTATAAATAATTATGCTGGATAAGTCTATTACAGCTAACAAAATCTCTCACATATGATAACCGAGTTGCCTTATTCAGAAGAAAGACAATTTTTGAAAGAAATATTGGTTAGTAACTGACCATTATCATTTCCAACTAAATTAATTTAATAATAAAATTGAAACTTTCATAAAATGTATTTTCTATTTTTACATAAAATTATTGTAGGTACCCTAAAAGTTACCAGAGATGAACAACCTTGATACAAACTATGATGTTATGTCTAAAATAATCTTAGAAAGTCCATTTAGATTTTTTTATTATCACGGTATTTTAACACGACTTGCTGAGCCGGCATTACCTATAGTGCAGGGTGTGCGGTGTTAAGGCTTAAGGCAGATTTACATTGAGTCAGTAGCTGTCGTCAGTGCTGGCGCCGAAAACTGACGCGTACTATTTACAAGCAGTCAGTAGTCGAAGATATTTCTTTTGGTGTACACACGTTTGTAAAGTCAGTGCGGAAAAATGATTTCTCAAAAACAGCAAAGAATCAAAGAATTTTGTGCAATATTCTGCAATGCTGTTGCACACATTTCTTTATTTCTATAATTTTATGATTTGAAATACCATAGGCATTAATTATCACGGTATAGTTGTACAAGTTTTAAGTTTTCCGTGTCGCTCAATTTTCGTGTCATTTTGTGATCCGGTGCGACGAATCGTGGTTACCGTACAACAGAGCGGCAGCAACTGACTTGGGCAATTTACACGTTGTCAGTAGCGCTGGCGCGGGTGGCGGGGGAGTGGACTGACGCCGAAAATATTGCAGCGCGAATATTGAAGTCAGTACTGACGTGACAGTGCTGTACTGACTTGAAATCAATTTACACTATAGCAGTGCCAGGTCAGCACTGACTCGTCAGTGGACTGACGTCAGTTACTTACTCAATATAAATCTGCCTTTACTCTTAAGTAAACCCGGGTGGTCTAATACAAAATTGCTCCGTCCGGGCTAGCCGAGACCCGTGCGGGCAGCTACGCCCCGCGCCCTTGCTCCGGGGCTCGCCTCCGTGTGACAAATAAAGAAGGCTATAGTAGACTCAATAAACGGGCTTACTGATGGTTGTTCTTTTTTTTCTAGTCGTCAACATTTTGCTACGTAATAATATATTAAGTTTTCCATTGACAGGACTGTACATGGGCACCGTTAAAATTGAACTGGCGTTACTGCGTGGGGTATCGCGGGCCTATGAAAACAGTCCGTGAGCCCGTGCGGGGACAAGCGACGGGTGCTTTGTTGTTTGTCTTCCTAAAAATGTACTATTATTTTCCGACATCATTGACAATATTCCACCACTCGTGTCGTAAAAACTAAAAAGTTCGAAACAAATCTAGCTAGCGGCGTTAAGTCCTTTCTTTGAGGATTTCTGGATAGTAACCTAGGTTAGTGTGTCCTCACCGTTCACGAGACATAGGTCCCGTAGATTCCAGTGTGTCACAATTGCACGGACTGCATGGATTACACGATGAACAGCTTGGACGAAGCACTGCTCGTGTTCTAGTAGAGGCGATCGTCGGCAGTGACCTCTCGCACCAGATCCTGGTTCAAGCTATGGCCCGAAGTGAGAAGGAATGGTCAGATGCGGTTGCCTTTTGCGAAATAGTAATGCTAGTGGAGGAGGCGGCCGAAAGAATTAGGGAACGTATATCTTCACGTCCCGGCCGTCGGGACAGATGACGCAGAGGCACAGGAATTGCAGAGCAATCTCTGGCCACAGTAAGTGCGTCCTTGAGAACGACCAGTAATGACTAGCTCGCCGTCCGTTCGTCCTATGAACATCGAGCCCGTGTCGTACATTTATTACGTACTGTTGCTACACACGCCTAAAAGAGATGTCAGCAAACCATAGGGTCCCAGCGGGTCCCCCATGGGGAAAAAGTATAAAAGGGATACTTATGGTCCTAGAATGCAAAAGGTGACTGAAGGAATAGGGGTTTGAATTTAGTCAGTCTCTTTTAATTTATATAAATTAGTGTTCGATAGCGGTCCCACCTGATGGTAAGCAGTGATGCAATCGCTAATGGTGAGATGAGGCGCCTATTACTCTAGCCTCGATGACACCTAAATTATAATCGGACGGGAAGACTGCAACTGGCAAAGTGTTCCAAGCCCTCGATGTACGCTTTATAAACGACGAGGCAATGGTAAAACGCTTAGTCTGGACCATCGACGTAGGAGTGGATATTCGCTGTACGCCGGGTTGTCCGATGGCAAAATTGAGAGTAATAGTAGAGGAATCAAATCATGCAATCCTCGCACACACTCTCCAAAATGCATCCTGTAAAAAACCGAAAAGTTGGCTACTCTACGCCAGTGCTCGAGGCTTTGAAGATTGGACTTCTACTCAACCAAATCTGGTTCACTAATTAGCCTCTTTGCACACCATCTCACTCACTGTTTCCACCGAATCCAAAGCATTTTACAGCACAGCCCATATGAGGCTGCAGTCCACACACGATCGAACCTGTGCTTTGTATAGGTTACATCAGAAGCTGTCTCAGTGTGAAGTAGCGTTGGAATTTTGCACCCCTCTGGCTCCATTCTGGAATGGAAGTGGAAGGAGAGGATTAGACAACTTCCGTCTTTAAAAAAAAAACTTTCCTGGCGCAGACGAGTAAATAATAATAACAGACGACGAGTTACCCATTTTTTGTCGTTGCGGCCGTCAACGCTATAGTACAGCGGTGGCCGGGATCGTCTTGCGACTCTCGATGCATAGGGCATCTTCTGTCTTGGCGCCTGTAGTTGAGGATATCCGATTCCAGGCATTTTGTACGCATACGCACATACGCACACGAGTGCTCCAATGATAGAGCTGCGTCAGTACCGGACCTACCTCAAAGTTCGATTCTAAAAATCTTATTATTTGTAATTTATAGAGAGTTTTGCTGGATTTTGCATGGAACGTTGCGTCTTATTGGTAAGTAAATAACTAGCCTTCTGCCAGCGGCTTCGCCCGCGTGAAAATAGGGTTCTCTATACAAACTTTACACCCCCATGGCCATTACACCCGTTTGAGTTATGTAAGTCAGTCAGTTTCTCCTTTTATATAATAGATTAAATATTTAATTTAAAATAAATAATTAAAATAAAATATTTAGGTATAGAGGCTCCTTGATGGTCGAAGGGTGCTCTCATAAAATAAACGGGGTTTGTTTTTGACATTATTTGTTTGATTGATTTTGTGGTACCTATCTACGGAACCTTTCATGTGAGTCAGGTTTTTATATATTTTAGTTATCTTTAACCGGTTTTTAGTTCGTTGGCTTAGATTATAAAACAAAATGTTCGTTGGTAACTCGGAACCTTTTCTCTCGTACCTACATAGGTACAAATGATACAAAGATTTTGAATTATACCCTGGTTGTAAACAGCGAAAAAGAAAAATCAGAAATAACGATTCCCGAAATTAAAGTAATTTTTTTTATGGATGTCGATTGTGTAGATATTTGTTTGTAAATAAGAATGGGCACCTCTTGTAGAAAAGGTAGCTTGCGACGAGTTGTAACTCCATCGCATTCACAGTCTGCCGGGCCATGGCCATAATAGCTAATTTATGAGTAAATACGCCTCTGACTCATGCCAAGCCCCAAATAAAGATTGAAAACTCTCTCAGTTTTATCTTTTTATTGTTGAGCAACCATAGACTGACCTACTCTACTTTTTTGACATTTTATGTTTGGCAGGAGTAGTTTAGTTTAGTCTGTGGTCTATTTATTTTTGGAACTGGAAGTCCGTGAAAATCGAGGATTTTACCTTTTTGTACGTTGATAATCAGTAAATGAATGCTCACATCATATTGTTTCTGTAATATTGTAAAGTGTTAAAGTGTTTTGCACTAAGTTGACCTGACGTGCCCAATACTTTTACTGTGTAATGCATCTCTTTGATTTGACACCAACACTTCCTGTTATTTCTATGAGCTGTCCAAAAAATATTTCAATCTGCAACAAATTCTGTCCTCTATTAAAATGTTTACTCATTTCTTCTTATGGATACTTAATTTGAGAAGTCACTGATGTAACTTCCATTGCCTATTATTTTATGCGCACATGACTTCTATCATCAGCATTGAGTTATTCTGATTTAGAGTTATTTTTCTAGAATTCATAACATGGTGCCAGGAAATAAGTAAAATGTCAACCGAAAATTGCTTGGTGAAAGCAATTTATTCCTTTAAGGGTAAAAATAATGACGAACTATGTTTCAAAAAAGGGGATATTATCACTGTTACCCAAAAAGAAGAAGGTGGATGGTGGGAGGGAACTTTGGGAGAGACCACAGGCTGGTTTCCTAGCAACTATGTGACTGAACATAAAGGTTGGTGCTACTATTTGTTATCCACTTATTTGAAGGCAGATTAATAATAGTCTTAACTGGCCTCACTTGACATATAAACTTGAAAACTTTTTGCCAGTAAAAACCTTGTACTTTCTTTAAAATTACATAAATTTTATCACAGATCCATCAGGTAGTGTGACAACATCACCTATAAGGGCAGCATCAGAAATACAGGCATTCAGAAATGTAGTTCTCAAAGATATAATAGACTCAGAAAAGGCTCATGTGGCTGAAATGCAAGGGCTGGTCAGCAATTTCTTACAGCCTTTAGAGAAAAGTGACATGTAAGTTGTTCCTAATTTATTTACCCTCAGTTCTGAATTGTGTCAAATTGTGTCTTAGAGTCTGATTACGTTAACTCTGCGCGTGGCTGGGGGCGTGCTTAATGTTGCCAGTTTATTAATCTACTTTCCCTCATATAATCAATAATATTACTAACTTAAAAGAAAGTAAACAATTTTGCTCAAGAAATATAATTTGAAAACAAAAATGGGAAATGCATTTCATTTCATGACATATTATTACTTTTTAATATGTTCAGGTTTTATAAAATTATACACCGTTAAATTTTGATCATTATAAATCCCTTGGAGGATCGATGCGGTACATGAAAGACAATCGATTGATAAAGTTAGAATAATAAAGTACTTTTTTTTAAATCGAATTAATTTACTCACGTTCGAATTTGATCTCTTTAAGTAAACGTTAGCTGAGCCATTTCAATTACCTACAGGTAGTTAGCGACAACTACTTACGAGGTCATAGACTCGTTTACTTAAAGAAATGAATTGTTTAAATGCGTATATCAATACCAGATTTAGAAAAAAAGTACTTTACTTTTTCAATCCATAGTGTTTCATGAAGGGATCGATCCCATTTGGGATTAAAACGACCAAAATTTAACGGTGTATACGACATTTGTCGCCATAATGTAGTAATGCGAATAAGTATAGTAATGAAAATTAAACAGAATTTTAGATAAAGAAACGTTATTATTTACATCGTGTTCAGCTAGTATTTACACAAATCGACTATAAATATTTTTAATTACATAGGTAATTATTATAAAAAAGTCAAGAGAACTTTGTACTTAAATCATTTAATGAGTATCTCGCAGCACTTATAAATTTGGCGTAGCAAAGGTCCTGGAGTGGGTGAATTCCTTTCATTTGAATATCTTGATCAGAATCTATGCTTGAAACTTTATCGAAGTTGGAATACATATTGTCATGATAGTCACTTGATTAAGATTCAAATACGTGGTAGCAGTCCATTTTCAACAAACTCTGTTTATCTGCCAGGCACCGCTCGGGTACGAATACTCAGGGAAATTTTATTGTGCTGGTCACCCGAAAAATATATTTGACAAATGGTCCAACTTTGGAAAATGGGATCGCAGGCACGATATTTTCTAATTTCTCATAACAACCACGTTTGCCTTTCAAGATAATATCCTTGCCAACACTTTTAATCACTTTCTGTATAATGATAACGATTATTTACTTTGGAAATGATTAAAAACACAGAACACAAAACATTCTCTTGACACCTGACATAAATGTCAAGATGACGGCAAATGATTAGTTTCCTTTTTTCGCCGCGCGCAGACTTAAAAAAATTCTACTCTAGTTCTAAATTTAATTGTCAGACAATATTAAGCCTATTAAGTAATAATATATTATGAGTTTGCATATTGGTAAAATTCTCAATATAATTACTTTTCAGCAATTTAGAAAGAAGGGTTATTTGTTATAATATAATATTAATACTAAGACCAAGTTTTTAAAATATGTCTAAGATATATTGTCTCTATTACCAGTTCAGCAAAAAAAAAAATTTTTTTAATAATTTTTATTAAAATACTCTTTATTAACACAAAGTAGAATTATGTTGGTTTTTGAAAGGTATGGTTGTAATGGTTTTTTTTTTTTGTATTTACTAATTATTATGAATATTTTAGGCTAACCAGAGATGAATTCAGACAGTTGACAGGCAATATTAATGAGGTGCTACAAGTACATGAACAGTTTCTCGCTCTGCTGGATGAGTGTGCCACAAAGACAGGGCCTGATCAACGAGTAGGCGGTCTATTTTTACAATGGGCCCCTAAAATTAAGACAGTCCATCAAACTTATTGTGCTGGCCATCCGAAAGCTGTCTGCATTCTGGATAAGTACAAGTAAGTAAATGGTCCTACACAAATATTTGTTTATTTTTGTTAAATTTTTGGAATAAATAATTTTTCAATAGCCAAATATGATATTTCAAAAGAATAATACTTGAGAAGAAAACAAACAGAAAAGAAGGTTCATTCCTAATGGAGTAAACCAACTTACTTACCGACTTCACAGGCATAGCCAATGGCAGAAACTACTATTTAACATATATCTTATATATAAAATTTTCGTCTCACAGTTTTCGTTCCAATACTTCTCCGAAACGGCTAGACCGATTGTCATGAAATTTTGTGAGCGTATTGAGTAGGTCTGAGAATCGGCCAACATCTATTTTTCCTAAATGTTAGGGGTAGCCCACCCGTGCGAAGCCGGGGCGGGTCGCTAGTATTATATATAAATTATTATCTATATGTAATATCTCTTCTAATCGTTACGTATTTTACAATTGTTATAGGGAACAACTGAACACGTGGATGGAGGAAGCAGGTGCTGTTTGTCCTGGGGTACTAGTATTGACAGCTGGCTTATCAAAGCCATTCCGTAGGTTGGGCAAGTATCCTGCGATGCTGCAGGAGCTGGCCCGACATGTTCACGAAGCACATCCTGATAGGGGAGACACTCACCGTGCCTCCGTTGTGTACAAGGATATAGCTGTGAGTTTTATTTTGATTGTTGATATTTTTTTTTTTTGCTGTTTTTGTGACTGGTCAAACTATGACAATAGTGAAACTTACTTAAAAGGGTTCTCAAGCTAGATTTTAATAAAAAAAAATAAGCTAGTTAATATACAGGTTTACTTTTCAAGCAGGCTTTTGATGGCCCATAGCGAAATTGCGAAAAATAGAAGTCTTGTGTAACACACCAATTTTTTTTTTAATTAGGGGTATTTTATTTCGTTAATATCATGCGGATTTCTTAATTCACGCGGATTTCACTGAAAACCAGCGCTGGGTGTCTGACGCCCAGCAAATGCTGAGGTGGTCACCCTTTCGATTCGGGCACGCTCAGCGTACCATTTAAGTTTTGGTTGTTATTTTTTATCGTATGTTTTATAAATGTTGTGCTGTCTGAATTGAATAAATGTTTTTCTATTCTATTCTATTCTATTCTATTCTATTTCCCCGCACGCCTCGCAAATGCCCTTTTCATACAAGAATTTATTGTAATGCGTACGCACGTGGGACGTGGTGCGTGATGAAAGCCGCACGATTGTAGAAACACCCTAAGACCTTGTTGATATAATGTCGAGTAGGTATCTTAAATCAGTTACTGTATGGTGTCACTTATTAGATTTCTTGTTTCAGAGTGGTTGTGCGGCATTACGTCGACAAAAAGAGCTGGAGCTTCAAGTGGTAACTGGTGAGGTTCGCGGCTGGCCCGGCGGTGAACTAGCGTCCCTTGGCGACGTATTGCATATGGGTAGCGTAGCTGTAGGCCCTTCGCATCAAGACCGCTATCTCGTCCTCTTCCCTTCGGCCTTACTGCTTCTGTCTGTCAGCAAGAGAGTATCGGCGTTTGTATACGAAGTAAGGTTTGATTTAAAAAAAAGTCTAAAATTCAGTAACACTTATCAAAAAAGTTCTTACAACTTCATTTTTAACAGGGTTGTCTTCCATTGACTGGCATCACAGTCTCCAAATTAGATGATACAGATACCAGAAAGAATGCATTTGAAATTGGTGGCCCTATGATAGACACCATTGTAGCAGTGTGTCAAACTAGAGCTGAAGCTGATAATTGGGTGAGCCTGCTACAAAAGCACTCGAACACAAGCAGTCCGGCACATGAGCCTGGACAACCTCAATCATTGCCACATGTAAGTATTTGCTATAATTTTTCCCCATTTGGCTTAATCAGTACAATAGAAATATATTTTTTACACACGAAGGTTACAAACTAAGGTTTATTTTTGGTTGTATAGTTGACGCGCTCTCCTTCTGAAGGGGCGTTGTCTAGCATCAACACTAGTCGCCGCAGCCTTTATCACGTCACGTTGCCACCGCCCAGCTACCCTTCTGCATCACCATACTACTCGTTAACCAAATACTTCGCGAGACTTGTAAAGAAAAAAGTTATCACGAGGCAAATGTTACGTAAACTTTTACACGAAAGAACATGGGCCAAGGCTTTCGAGATGAGTGGATTGCCAGTGAGACGAAGACATAAAAATCATATTCGTTTAAAAATAGAAGATGATGGCACTATAGGTGCAGATGCAGAATATTCTGACTCTGATGATAGTGACAGAGAAACTGATGCAACTGAATCGTGCACAAGCTCCAGCTGCACTGATGCAGAGGCAATTAGTGGCTCGAAAATATTGAGACAGAATGCTATGGAGAGCCCGCGAACTATATCATCATGTAGTAGTTGGGGTAGCAATTTTGGTTACGTACGTTATTTCGACAACGCCGCTGATATGCATTTGGATGAAAGTCAAACTACCGTCGGGGCAGATTGTACAAAAGATTTATTTGAAAATGTAACTGGCACTAAGAAACCTCATAACACTATTAACACTATTGATAGTAACCAACAATACCAGAAATCTTCCTTGGGAACTGTAAATATTTATTCACCTTTTGCCCCACATTCCGAAAGCACTGAGAATTCCAGCTTCGATGTAAGATCTTACATGGCCTGTGAAGATTTAGTTAACATGGATCAAAGTACACAAATTGATATGCTTGGCAACGAAGAGAAAGATTTCATACCAACACGAAGGAGTTTCCCTAATGTTAGTGCTAAAAATGAAACTGTAACCAAACTTTGGAAATCAACAGAGGAAAGTTACACACCCGACGAAGAAGAAAATGCTGATGATAAATTAACATCAGATGTGTTACAGCTCTTAGCTCCTCCGTCGCCAAAACTGAGATACAGTAGCCCTATACAATCTATAATACTAGACCCACCACCAATGTTTAGAAACGAAGAGGATAACATGAAGATAATCAACGTTAACCTCAACACTAATGTGCCTTTCCGGAAACATTCGCTCAATTCTGATAAAAGAATAAGGCGATCTATGTCTAGGTCAATGGTGGAAACTGAGAATTACCACAGAAACGAAGATGCCAGGATACATAGAATGAGCTCTCAGTCTGAAAACCATAAAATGCATAGGAAATGCGAATGTTGTAACAGATCCATATGTCCTAGCCCTCGATCTTCTGACTCGGGTGTCGTGGGAAGTTGCAACCTAGCTTCACCAGAATTGAATATGCACGAATACTCGAGTTCTGGCACCACGGGCAATGAATCTGACGCCCACGACAAAAGTTCTGATAACTCAAAAGGTTCACTAACTAATTTGTCTCAAGGCAGTTTTGATGCTGACCATCGAAAAAAAGTTACTCTGTCTGAAATAGAAGCGGCTACTTACGAAGATCAATGTAGGTGTACGTCGCCTTTCGGATCCACAGCTCGAACATCTTGTGTGACCAGTGTAACTTCGGAGAATAGTCTAGACGTCATGGATTCATCAAACATGAATGTCACGTCCACGTTTGCTGCGGCACCGACCGTACCAACTCCGCAAGTCAAGCGAACCTCTATTAGATATAACATTGAACGTTACGTGCCAGAGATCAAGTTGAAGCCGGACCCTCCGCCGAGGGTGTACAGGAAGCCCAGTACTCACATAGAGATTCCTAAGAATGTGCGTCAGCCAATGCCTTGCCAATGGAGCACCTTAAACATTACAGAACGATCAAAGCCTAGCTTGCACTATCACATGCGAATTTATCGTGAAACTCCCGAAGTAAATAATATGCAGAGGCAATCTCGGGCAAACGCGCCACGCAATCGTGATGTCTTTAACAAAGAAAATATACGAAACGTGGATGAGAATAATTCACAGATGCGTAAAACTAGGTCTCGCAGTGAGGACTTGTCGAAAGTGCAGAAGGGTTTAGCTGAAGCCCAGAGTGGCTTCGTGGTGTATCGTTCAGATTTGTACGCACACTGGTGGATGAAAGCAAAGTTACCGATTACCGTGGTCACCGACTCAGGCAAGGATTATTCTTTTGTAAAGAGCTACTGATTTGTGTCACTGGTTTGAAGATAATATTGCCTTGAGGATTTATAACCATTAGATTAATACTGTCATTAGAGTTACCCCAGTGTTGCAGTGCTTTACTTGATCATCCTTGCCTGTGTTTATTCATCTTACTAACTACAAAACAATCACTGCAAGTAGATATCATGTAATTATACTAACCGATTAAGATGAAAACAATGCATGGAACGCTTAATGACCTGTTCCTCACCAATATTTAGACATATACATTGAACAGCAAAAAGTTTTTGTTTTTGTTATTCTATTAAAACCCATTTGAACTGGGACTGGAGGTGTCATCGCCAAAGGCAGACAATACAGGAAATTTAATGTGATAAATTCCATACATATAATCAATCCTTTGATCTGAAGTTTGATATGCTGCGGCAGCTGGCGAGTGTCCGCTAGATGCCCTTGCTTCCTTGAGATATATATGTTTGAACAAGTGATGCTGCAGAAAATGTGTGTAAATTTTCACTACTTGCACAGATGTACCTATCTATTAGCTAACTGTTAAGATGTTCATATTTATTTCGAGTTCATTACAAGATGGAGTTTAGTAACATGTTTTGTTTTCCAACAGATGGCCATGAGCGACAGCAATAACTCTGATTTATCGTCGGGTCTAACGAACCACAAAAGATCACATTCATTCAACAATCATCAAAGCTACACACAACATACGCAACAAACGCAAAAAAATAAACAAAAGAATCAGTCGGCGCGGTGGCTCCTAAATTCATGCGACTCTCTTGACCAATCACCTGCTAAGCCAATTAAAACTCCCATCGGCAAAAAGTTTTCATCTGTTGATTTCATCGACACGGCTGGCTCGAACTACAGCAATAAAGGTAAATGTTCTCATTTATTTGCCGCATGTGTTTCATATAAAAACTGCACAAATATTAAGCAAATTACTTGTGAATAAATGGTTTCCCAAATATTAATTGTCTATGAGAAATATTCGAAGGCCATTTTTAGGGTTCCGTAGCCAAAAAGGCAAAAACGGAACCCTTATAGTTTCGTCATGTCCGTCTGTCCGTCTGTCCGTCTGTCCGTCTGTCACAGCCGATTTACTCGGAAACTATAAGTACTACAGTGATGAAATTTGATGGGAATATGTGTTGTATGAACCGCTACAAAATTATGACACTAAATAGTAAAAAAAAGAATTGGGGGTGGGGCCCCCCATACATGTAACTGAGGGATGAAAATTTTTTTTTCGATGTACATACCCGTGTGGGGTATCAATGGAAAGGTCTTTTAAAATGATATAAAGTTTTCTAAAAAACATTTTTCTTAAAGTGAACGGTTTTTGAGATATCAGCTCTCAAAGTCGTAAAAAGTATGTCCCCCCCCTCTATTTTTATAACTACGGGGTATAAAATTCTAAAAAAAATAGAGGTGATGCATGCTAATTAACTCTTTCAACGATTTTTGGTTTGATCAAAGTATCTCTTATAGTTTTTGAGATAGGTTGATTTAACTGTAATTTTGGTTAAGTTATTGTGCTTACACTGAAAACGATGGCTGAACCTATAAGTACAAGGCAAAATATCGGGAGAGTTTAGGCTCCATTCACCAGGTGTATAAATTGACATAATAAG
Source organism: Mythimna loreyi (assembly GCA_029852875.1). NCBI lineage: Eukaryota > Metazoa > Arthropoda > Insecta > Lepidoptera > Noctuidae > Mythimna > Mythimna loreyi. The sequence continues at coordinate 12,008,760 of CM056786.1, forward strand.
TTTATTATATTTGCTGCTACGGAACCCTTTGTGCGCGAGCCCGACTCGCACTTGGCCGGTTTTCTAAATGACATGATGATTTCGCTATTGATGCCCCTTATATGTAGGTATGCAAGCAGTCGAATCGTAGAAAATGATGAATGTACTAGCTATTTATATTGGTAACAAATATGGTTCGTCTATTTACTGCAATATTTTGTTCCATGCACACGTAGGGTGGAGCATAACATGTTTACGGCCGGCGCCGCCTCTGAGGCCTCAATCATTCACGGTCGGCTCGGACGAAAACATTGGCCCGACGCACCCTTATGCGCCGCATCAACGAAAGTCCAATTCTTATGAGGAGGACGCCTTAATATTAAAAGTTATCGAAGCATACTGCACCTCGGCGCGCTGCAGGAATGCTGTCAGTTCAGGTGAGTATCTTTAATTTGCTCTTCTATAACACATTGCAAAATATTGTAGAAAAAGCTACCATTGATATTAATTATTACAAACTAGCTACTATTTGCTTCGGCGGAATTAAAAATGATTGTGAAATGATGACTCCTTTGTGCCTCTGCCATACACTCAACGATAAAAGTAGACCGATATCGCTAAGTACGAGATTAATGCATAATAGAAATTGTTTGCGAAGTATCAATAGCATAATGGTTGTAGTAATTGAATGATCAGTATGAGCAGGTAGAAGGTATCCACTAACACAGCGTATTTATTATGCAGTACCCAATATTCCGCTGGAGATATTCGAGTCGACCAGGAGGAGACATGCCAAGTCAAGAAACCGAATTATCAGTTGGTTCTTAGAATGAAAGATCTGTATTATACATGAAACCAAATTATTCGCTAGTCTTAAAGTAGCGCTTGAAAATAATATTTGTTCAAGTTTGCTGTTGTTGATGTAATGACGATAATATTTATTAATTAAGCACTTGGTGTATCAGTATGTTAATTTATTACAATACTCAGTATCTCTCTCATATCTATATCGGTATTTATACAGGCACACATCTCTAAGTGCATGTGCAGCATGCTTTGATAATATTTCTTGTTCACTGTATTAGCTCTCGTAGATCTGATATCGTTACTATTAATTTATTCTCAAATTAGAAGATACGGTAACAATTAGTAATTTTATTTATTGTATATTTAGTTCGTATGAGTACAAAGTAGCTAGTCGTTGTAGAGGTTACTTATTTATTTTGTATCCGTATCGAATATAGACTCGATTAGATGATGTTCTATAGTTGAATATTTTTTAGCATTTTCTTATTTATTACTGCCATCACCAAAGTACATATGTATATCTTGTCACTAACAAATCGCAAGAGTCTTCAATCTGCGCTTGTTGTGTATAAACATTAAAGAAATGCCGGAGTCTCTAATCTAACGAGGACATCAATCGCCTCTTGATCTGGTAGTCTGAATCTTTCTATTTTGTTACATGCGGCTGCCTTTATATCGCACCTGCAGTGGACTGCGGCCACTTATCTCTCGGTAAAGTACAATATCACGCACCCGCTACTAACATACCTCACTATAACTACACTAAACTTCCGACCGTCCAGCGAAGTAACACGCCCGAATATTCCGTCTGTAATAAAACGACAAAAGTGAAACGTAACAAAAGCTCCTCTGCGGCGGACGCATACTTGTATCGAGGGCCGGACTCGAGGAGGCTGCTATCGGACCGAAAATTCGACATGAATCGCTCTAATCCTAATCTGTGGGAGTGTTCGGAGGAGCGTAGACAGAAGCTGATGTGCGGGCGCGAGCGGCGCAGCGGGTCGCAGCCCAGCCTGGCGGCGCTGCGCAGCGCGCGGCCCGCGCCCGCGCCCGCGCCCGCCGCCGCCGCCCGCTCCGCGCGCTCCTCCACCTGGTGCTGCGGCACTTTTGTCAAACAACTCACCAAATCTCATCATTTCGATTGACATAAGTAGAAAACCGTAGATTAATGCTCAATTGTTGTTCCTACATATCAATCACCCGTTTCGCTGCTCGCTCGGATTACCTAGTGTTTAACCACGTCATGTTATCTTGTGACAGGTGTGACCGTTGACATTCTGATTCATTTTCCAATTTTACATTTAACCAAAGCTGATCCCATTGACTAATAATGTAATTGTTTGTTTTTATTTGAGTAATGGCATCCTCATTTCACACTTAGTAGCTTATCATTAGGTATAGGAAATAAGTGTATAATATACCTAATGCGAGTTGTAAGCAAGGCGAATGTTTTAGAAAGTATTCGCGTTGATTTCAACTTAGTGCTCGTGCCATTGACGTAGGCTTAATGTAACGGTCGATCAAGCGTGTTATCTGTGTTTACATAGATTTTTCATATACATTTTTCATATGCATGTGCGCAGTATTATATAGTAATTAGAGAGAGTAATTTTTAAATATTGCTTGTATATTTTATAAATATATTTTTTGTGGTGCATTATTAAATTATAGCATAATTTGCATGATTATGCTTATAGCAAGTAGTAGAATGTAAGGAAATAATATATTACACGGTTAAAAGTAATTACAATTATCACGAATTGGTGAATTCAGTAATGATGGAATGATGCCAAAGACGCAATTTTTTCATAGAGGTTTGTGTTTATTATTGAATCCATTAAATGCCAAATGGTGCTTTTTATACGCAGTCGTCTATTAGGAGACATTAAAATTGTCGTTGCCTACTTTGTTGAATATAGCTATTTGTAAATCTAGATAAATATGACTTGCGCCTTATTTATAAACTATATCATTTACAATTTTGATTCATAGATTAGATCAGGTTTATTTAAAAGTTGCAAGCAAAATTATCTATCTATTTTACGTTTTTAGTGCAAAAGTCGTCAATATTGTGGCACAATGTTACAAGATCTAACGGAACAACTTTGAATTTGATGTTATATCAGGACAGTAAATGTAGCAGTCAAAACCAAAGTGCATATATTCGCAGGGGCTTAGGGCTAATAGAGACAAGTGAGGCGAGTTATTATATTGTGCGGCGGCGGTAATCACGGCGGGCAGCAGCGCCCGCCGCGTGCCATTCATTTAATATTGAACAGGATAGCGCACTGCACTGCATGCTACATTTACATACGAACGTTACCGTACACAGTACGCCGTACCAGTGCCAACTGCAGCACTGCCTACGCTTTGACTTGTTTCATTGTGTCACTTATCTCATTCATGTCTTTGTTCTTCACCACCTTTTGTCTCGAAAAATTAATCTCAACAATGTGTTATCTAACATTAACATATGTTTACTTACCTTACAAAGTCTATTTTACTATCTAAAGGTTTTATATAGATTGCATTACACATATCTGCGTCACCAACAAGCATATTATAAGAACTGATTCAGCGGAGCGCTATTCCCACAGCCCATTAGGGAAAAGAGCTAAAAATAGTGAAGCTTGTCAAGCATATGCTGGCACTGATTAATTGAAGTGGAAACTGGAAATCCGCCTTGTGCTGTTCACACACCGCCTCTCTTACTGATTACTACTGAATTTTAATTAAATATTGAAATTACAATTTTGATCTTCACATATTTTCAGTCTGAAAATATGTGAATTATTTCCGTGGCATTATTTTTTGGGATTGTTCTGGATTTTTGGTGCAGTCAATAAAAATCCAATATAATTTCATAATTTTTTGCATTAATGTTTGCATATTGTAGCAAAATTGCATCGTAATATTTTCTCGTAACAATAGTAACGTGCAGCAGTAAAGCTTGACATTGGACAGCTTTCACTAGGCGAGATCATTGACACGAAGCTATCGATTTATTGTTGGTCGCGCAGAATGTACAATGCCTGCCCTGTGCCTAGGTAACTCTGCTCTGATCACACTCTCATTTAGAGAGAGTATTTGAATTAGTGTCCGACCGAAAATGGATTTTCACATGAAAATGAAGCTTCGGCTTCAGTCTCATTATCGGCCCAAAACGAAAATGATTTAGACATTAAAGATTTCAGTTATTAAATTAATTCTGACTGGAATATATTTATATAAATGGTATACCTAAAGGTACGTGAATACCTATTGTTTTCTTTTTCTGTTTAAACAAAATAAAAAAATATAAGTAAGTATATAAACAAATAAAATGGCCGCCCCCTAATTCTCCCGATTTATAATATTTCTTTGTTTTTCGATAGCTATTGAATAACAAATGTGATACATCATTGGAAAGGGAATTTCTTGTAGACAATAGCTACATTATGTTGTAGGCAGGCACTCATTTTGCGTAATAAAAAATCGGCGAATTCCTTCGAATGGTTATTCACGGTTTTTTTTATATTCAACTTGGAATTAGTGTGCTTCGCCAGGTTTGGGGCAAAAAACGAAAATGTAACCGAATATCCATTTTTTGGCCGAAATAGAAAACGAAAATTCAGTCGGTCACTAATTTCCATAGCCTGTTGGCTCTAAGTAGTATGTATAAGGCATATAGGGATACAAATAATAATTAGTAAGAATATAGTACACATTTTTTTTTCTCTTTAAATCTTTTTAGGGATGTGATGCAATAGAAGTGGTCGATAATATCAGCAAGTTGTAAATTTTGTTAAGTTTAATAAAGCCGACATCTGATTTTAAAATTTGTCTTTATTATATGACCTATGTATCTGTTTATTAAATATTTTCGATTATTGTAGTTTATTAACGATAGTACCTATAGTGTGTAATTTTGTATTTGTGTACCTATGTATTAAACTAACAAATCGATGCCTTTTGAAATAAGGATTTAATCCATTAATTTCTTTTAAATATCGTGTTGTGTTGTCAAATACTGTATTATATTATTATAAATAAACTGTTTATGTATTGCATATTACTTTATAGCCAAAATGAGATATATGTATGTTAAGAAAATAACCTTAATATTATTGTTCATGTTTTCGTTGCTTTTGTGCCATTTTGAAGGGGTATATACTATAGAATATAACACAATTTTATTAAAGTTTGCATTACATTCTGAATGTTTGTGTAATCGTTTATAAGGATCATATTGTACAACTTGTTCCTCGTCTAATTTTAATGTCTGTCGTCATTTGTTTTTGAATATATTGATTCCACTTTTTAAATACGAATGCACACTAGTTTAATTTTTACATGGATGAGGTATAAGTTACTCGAAAATATTCATATATCCTATATATGTATTACAAATCTAATATAATCTTTACATCTTTATATGTTAACGAAATTGTGTGGTACAATATTATATATATTTTTCTATGGAACTGTAGTTATTATTAACATCTTGAAATCAATTAATGTGCACTCGATAATATCGGCATGCCTGAAATGCTACAATATGAACTAGTCGTTAATGTTCTATTGATTTCCAATACCAGTAATAGCTGCACTAACATGATAGCTGATAATGAGACTTTTGCCTCGAAAAAAAATCTCAACTAGAAAAAAAGAGATGGTAGATAGTCATTAGCATATTAATTACTTGAACAAGCGTTAATATAAGGTGGGTATCAGATAAAATATCCATCGAGAGCTAATCCTAAGATAAACATGTTTTATACTTTCATAAAATTCTATTTTCAGAATGCGACGACGAAAATCCCGCTATAGAGGCTTTGGTGAGATCACCGTCGCTGCCGATACATTCTACGTCGAGCCAAGCTTCGCCGAGCTTGTGGACAATAGTCATGCGGCTGCAGAATGAAGTGAAAACATTGAAAATGGAAGTTAAGAACTTACAGCTGCAGTTGAGCGAAGAAAAACACGACCGCACTCTTGCCATCGCGACCCTACAGTCGAGAAACATATTGATGGACGCGAAAGAAAGTAAATGCTAAGATTTTTTATGAAGCAATAAACTTTAATGTAAGATTATATTTTCTTTTATTTTTATGACCTCTTTTTTAAATACGTAGGACCTACTTAATTTGTATGGTGGAAAAGTTTTCTAGTTATTCGTAGGTATATATATGAATAATTTGATGCAAGGGGGGTTATAATATAATCTTTATTTTTATATATTTTTTTCAAAATGTGTGAAATGCCATCGCTATCGCCAGATGAACGCTGGTTTGAACTTGTCTATAAACAGCCCGCATTTTTGCGATGGGAATTCATCAAATGTCTTATGCCGCTCTGGGATAGAGTGAGATCCCGGGCGTGTTAGACTTTTACTGACTAAAATCCAACTGTATCCTTCAATTGCATTTTGTGTTTTAGGCTCACAGTCACTCTTTCAAATATTCCCACAGCCCTCACTAAGACGTTTTTTAATTATCATAATTTCGGTGTAAGAGTGAGATGGAGCTATACAGAACGAATAGCGCTATCTCTTTCTCTTAGGTCTTTGTAAGGCCCCAGATTGACTGATATTCTACATTCCTACATAGATGTAAAGGGTGAGTATTCTAAACTACTAACATAGCGGGTGGCTCGGTTCGACGAGCGCTCATCGAGGTGTATCGCCACGTAGGCGTAAAACACACGGCCACATAGCAATGCCCACGGTGTAAAACACCTACTCCTGAACGTTTCCGTTGCAGTTCACTGCATTCTCATTATATAGTATGCAGGGGCAATGGGGTTCACCGGGTAATGAAGCCCACAGAAAAGATGACAATGTAGCCAACCTTAAAAACTTTGCATAGTAATATTATATATAGTTTTTAACCGCGTCTTCGCTCCCGTCAACTGACTGTACTTTACCTATCCTTCGCTAGCTATCCTACCAAGCCCTACATACCAACCCTACCCTACCTACCTACCGTACTTGTGTGAGCTGCCTCACGCTCCGCCTTTACTAGCTATTGCCCGTGCTTCGTCTGCCCTGGGTTTTAGTCCTTAGAGTGGCTTATTTTCTTCAAGATATTTATCAAAATTGTTTCTGAGGGAACTATAGTCGTGAAGGCGTAACAGACAGATAAAGTTACATTGAGAGACCCTTGTTACCTAGAACTTGGTCTGCAGTCAGCCGTTAGCGCATGATATAGTAACAAAAATAAACCTTAATAATTATAGACCACCTCTAAATTCATAAGCTGATTGGATGGCCAAAGAAATTGCCTTCTGGTGTCGTGAAGTTGTTGACCATGTGGTAGTATTACCATCTCGAATAACTCCAGTAGAACGCGTTCACATCAACCCTCGGCCCCAGGAGTCTTCGACCCTGTAGGACCCCTACACATTGCTAACAACTCCTTGAGGCGATCGGTCTGGACTGTTACCAGACGACCGGACGGCGAGCTACCCATAGCTTGCTGTCCGCAAGCCCGCGCCTATGGTGGCCGGATATCGGCGGGATCGCGTTACACTGGGTCTCTAGGACTAAGGCAATGAAAGGAACAGGGTAGATTGTTAGTCAGTAAGAGTCTGACACTGTTTCCCGCTGCCCAAGGGCGGGATTCGTCATTCGATGATTTTTACCTATCATACAAAAAAACCATCTTGAATAGCAATGCTGATTTGGAGGTCAACGGACAGCCAGCTTTCAGTAGTTTTTGCGTGAAAGATATTCATACATATCTAACTTTCGCGTTCATAAAATACCGAAAGAAAGAGATAATAATTTAGATTTTAGACATAATTAAATGAAATAGTTTCGTTAGTGTGAAATAATTTAATTGGATCTCGTTGTTGACCGTACCTGCTCCTAGTGTATAATCGTACCCAAAGCTATAATTAACCAATGATAATAAGGTCCAACCAAGTCCAACCATAGCTACGTCAATTAGCATATATCTGTGGGTCCATCCTAAACGTGCTCGCGCAAATGTTTGATCTGCACTGTTACCCTGTACATTAGTTAATTACTAATTTGGAAATTGAGAGAAACAACTTTGAAAAATTTTTTCATACGAGAATAATGTTGGAAGTTTGGAAGTGGCTATAAAATACGTGGCGTGTAGTTTTGTGTCGGACAAGAAATAGGTACATGATGGGGGTTTTGTGTTGCCAGATACAGGCTCGTTATTTCCGAGAAAATTAAAAAAGTTTTTTTTTTTTTTAATTTACCTACCTAGTAGTGGAGAGTAAGCGAAGTGTTAGGTATATTTATTTATTTAAACTTCATGTACAGTAGTGGTACATAGGCGGACTTAATGCTACAAGGCATTCTCTACTAGTCAACAGCCAGTCAGTAGTATATTTTGTTCGTACCTAGTTAGTTCTATGACCAACCTACCTAAATACTTTTCAATACACTTACTCGAAAACTGCCTCTTATCGCACTCCTATTAGATTCAATATAGCATGTATATCACCCAAGTGCTTTTTTGAGTTTATCACAACAAGTGCGTTTTTATTCCTTCCTTATCGTCACAGTCACGGGTGATTATTTTGTTTTACTTAGTTTATCGAATCAGGCGCGAGGCGTCCCCCAGAGTCGCTGGACGACCCCACGAAATTAGAAACAGACCAAAGCAGATTTGCATGCTATATTTCTTATATTTCTACTGTTGTTTGAGATACGATTAAACATTTTTTCTTTCTTTCTTTATTTCACAAGTCGTAAGTGTATTGAAAAACGTCGTTTGATATACGTGCAGATTTGTCATTGCAGCCCTCGGCTCCATAACACACTCGCCTACGGCTCGTGTGAATTTCGCCTCGGTCGCAATGACAAACTTCCTGCACTTGTATCAAAATGTACTATTTCCGTTCTTCATTATGTGGTTTATTGGAGTTTCTGTTCTTTATATAGTGCTTTCTGTCCTTAATGCTCTTCTGAGTCTTAGGGTGCCTTCAAATTAGCCGCAACGTGCCGCGCGGCACCAGCGCGGCTGTCGCGCTACTTTGTTTTTTCAGTAAAAGTCTGACACTGTCTCCCGCTCCACCCAAGGGCGGGATTCGTCATTCGATGATTTTTCCCACAAAAAAAGTGCAGGAAAAGTCATTAGTAGATGGATTTTTTATAGTTGTATGCGCAATATTAAAAAAATAGCGTGCAGATAGGTATTCAAAATACGAAATAGTCATGTACTGGATAGGATGCAAAATTTCGGAACATTCCGGGATTTCCCGGCCTGGCAAGCCAGGCGAATACATCAAATGTCAAACGTTCACCACAATTACTTATGGGTCAGGTAAATAAAGGTCGCTGTTGGCTCCAATACTTGATTAAATACGTTTTTATTAAACAAACTCTCCGTTTCTGATACCGGCGAAAGGTTAAAAAGGGTGATTAGGTACCTACTGCCACATAAGTCAGGTAAGGTAAGATTGAATGGTAGAGAATGCCTTGTTGCATTAAGTCCGCCTATGTACCGTACTGAACATGAAGTTTGAAGAACATTGAAGTAATCACTCGCATCTTGCAGCAAATTGTTGGAGAGTAGGTACCTACCTATATTTTGTATAAACAATAGCATAGTACCTACAACATCAGCCTTTTAATGTTCCCGATGCTGGGACTATGGCCTCTCGGACGTCACATGTTTTTGAATTTTTGGTTCTAGGCATGCTGGATGCCACACAATGTTTTCCTTCAGTCGTAATGAAATAAATTTCACGTAGGTAATGCACGTGGCTGGATTTGAACTCACGACCTACACTACTCATCTGTAAAAGTAATAAGTTATTCTTAGGTATTTGATACCATTGTTACATTCTACAATTTCAAATTAATCTTCTTTCATAACATAACCAGTTTTTTTTTGTCAGACTTTACCCACTATAGTTGCAGATGTGGATTCATTTCGATGATGCATATCTATTTATTCTGTTTATGCCAATGAATCAATTGGCTCTACTTCCAGTAGGTACTTACCACCACCATGCGCGATTGCATTTCTGACCTCATTTTGCAATACGATGCCCCGTTAGACTATTTATCAGGCTTTCGGGATTCTAACTACGATTTTCAGTAATTTTGATGTCATAATTACAGCCAGAACCATGAGCTTAACGGGCTCTCTTAGGCACGAAAGGGTCTCGATATGAAATGAAATTAATCACCCATCTACGGACCGACCTTGACAGTTTGGCTTGATTGTTATTCCTTATCCACTAGGCCCAACCTTATCTAGGCACCTCATGATTTTCTTCTAAGTTGTTACAATAAATGTCGAGTTAATCTCGAAATACTTACCTACCTTCCCGACCCGTCGCCTATCGGGCAGAATTCCAACTCCCCTATTTCTTAAGTCAGCACTTGCCTGCCTTGGGATTCGAACTCGGGAACTCACTAAACTGAAATAAATTACATTCATGGCTGCGGTAATGTGCAGGAAAAGGCTTAGGTACGAATGAAAATTCATATCTCAAGAGAGAAATGAGTGACCTTGTTTATTGTTACCGCGTGCCACCGTTTTGGTATCTTGGTACACGTAGGTACCTATAACTGGCGGTTACTAAGTTGTTTGTAGATAAAAGAAGTCGATCCAATTAGCCGGCCATTCCTCCACTAGCTGATAAAATTGCCGGAATGTTTTATTTCTTCTGTAGCGACTGCAAACGAGCGTCGTGAACGCTTCGGCAACTCGGCATGACCAACAACAAACGCTACCGTTTTTAATTTAATTTTCAATTTGCTGTTGGAGGCGGCACCTTTCCCACTTCTGCATACCTACCTTTTCGTACATAAATAACGACGTGTTTGAAGTCAAGAATTAAAAGTTCACGCTACCTCACTTAACGTCATTTATTTCGGACGGGAGCGTAATCGCTAATGAATGGGTATGTCCGTGCTAATGCATTCCAGCAAGTCATTGAAAATGTATTAATAACTTATATCGATGACGTTTTTAATATCTGGTTATTGATTTATAACTTGGTATAAATGTCACTACCCACACTTATAACTTCGGCTATTAATAGTCGGTTACATGTCTTCCAATCGACACCTAGGTACTCAACTAATACCTGCCTGCCTTTTTACCTATCCACAGGTTGGCAGCGCCATTTAGTTATCCAATTAAAAACGCTTAGGTACTGTTACGCTGTAAAACGAAGGATCAATTTTGTAACAAAACTCTAGGATTAAAAAAAAAACAGTTTTATGCAAAAAAGGAGATGAGTTTTTATATTGGGGCGAGCGACCGGAGCGTGTTGATGTCTGATACGGTTTGACCCCGCATGTCGAGGTGGATTTTCAATAAATAAACCTAGTTTGGAGGTATCCTCAGTACTTACCTAAAGTACTTGCTCCTCTCGTTTTAACATACTTACATAATATTCGTGAATTAACGTAAATCATTTCAAGAACATCTATTAACTGGAGCTATTATGTGAGAATAACGTTGAGTACTTGTGTTCACTTTGTAGTGACCTTTCAATTTCACCGACCGAAGTAGTTTACACTGGGGACTAAAGTTATAAATCGGAACACAACGCAATATAAATGGCACCTGACTGACCAATATAGTTGCTCAGCTACGACCGACGGTTATGTTTTCTTGGTTCTCCTGACTGATATTGGTACTTAGTTGAAATAAACAATGAGTTTAAATTTTCCTTCAAGAAATGGTTTAAAAAATTTATATTACTTACTTGGGTAACTTTTACCTTTTATAAATAAATGCGTACCTAAGTATGTAGTAATGGAAGCTTTTTTTGCTTAAATGAAAATAATCACAAACGCTTGCATAAAAATATTATTTGTTCTTTACATATTTAAAAATAGGTATACACTCATAAAGTACTTACAAATCTTACAATTAAAGTGATGGCACATACAATTTTTAAGTTATAATAATATAGTTATAAACAGTTCTAAAACAGGTGGTTTTGTGCATACACATTTTGTATAATTACTCGTACATACGTTGAATGAACGCAATCAGGGAAAGTCTGCGCTTGATGTTACATGGGATACACCGGTGAGTATATTCGAGAAGAAAAGAGACCGCAACATTTATAGTTGTCCACTTATTAGTGCACTGCTAACTGGCAGGTTAAACGTAAATACATGAGTGATGCTTAGCAATGAACCACCAAGGAACTTTGAGCCGTAGTGCAGTCTACTGAGAGGCGTTGTTGTGGTGCGCGTCGGGGAACTTGGCCTGGAAGCGCCACCGGTCGCGCCAGCAGTGCACCTGGTTGCGGATGCGCGTCACGTCGGCGGCGTACGTGCGACAGCAGCCCCCTACGTACCGCACCCCCAGGTCCAGCCACTCCTGCACGAACACTTCCACTGCCTCGCACTTATCGCGGTCTATCCACCTGCGATATAGGTACAAACAATTATCTACTTTTACAAAGCAATTTTTTAGCGGGTATATATTTTCACTAAGGTACAATTTACTAATTCTACTAATTCAATATTTTAAATCCTGATTCAAAATAATTACTTTCTAAAGTAAGCAGAGTGACCTTGAACAATTCGTAGCTCCGGCTACGGCTTAGCAGCGTAGCACATGGTTGTGTTACGGTCTACGACTCTGCGCAGTCGCTGCTATAAACTGGCCATTATGCGGACAAAATGTAAATCCACTTGTAAACAACTAGTAGATTGGCAAAGTTGGTTACAGTAAAAGTTCCGCAGCCAAAACATAAGTAGGTAAGATCTCATTTCATTAATAGCTTCACCTACTTTAGAATAAGGAAATGTCAATTATATTCACTTGGGAATATACAAACCAAACCGCAGATAACTTATCCTACTCGGAAATCTTACCCTATTTGAGGGTTGTATTTTTCGCCCGAATTGGGGTAAACGATAAGCGGAATGGGGTCGTGTGGCCGGTCGTCGTTGAAGCCTTTCACGAGGTTCGTCACAAAGGACGGTGCACAGCAGTTCACTCCCACGGCGACGAGCTGGTCAGGGTTCGACTCCCAACATTTCTTTGCTACTTTTTGGAAGCTTTCACCGTGAGCTATGCTTTGATTGTCCTGTAAAGAAAGGGAAACAATAGTCAGTAATGGCAAATAAAATAAGTTGTAATTGGAATTAGTACCGTATCGCGACAGTAAAATGCAGAGATTCGTCTACCTGAAAATAAACGCGAAATGATAGGTAGCTACAGTGTTTCGAAAGTGCTCATTGTTTCGTGAAAGTTGTAAAAGTTCGCTAGATGAGGAATCTTACAGCGACTGGTACTTGTAGCCTGACTAGCAAACAGGCAACGATAGGCTTTCTGCCTTAAAGTTTATAGCAGTGATTTTTAAAAAGGACCAGTCGGAAATGTTTTCCTTTTTTTCTGCGTTTAAAAAGTTCTTTGACATTATTTTGTTTGGTAGGTGGGTAGGTACGTGTATTGAAAACAAAATGTATTTTTCTGTACAAAATTTTCTATCAAATCTTTTATCAAGGTGATCGGCTTTTTGTTCCCGATTCATGCCATTCGTACGAACAGAATAACAAACTCTATTTGAATATTTTGTGCCTAGGCATTCACGTTGTGCCAACCCGCCGCGTTCAGATATCTATGTACAAAAATAAATAATCCTCCTGCAGTGGCCAGCGCAACACAGCGCCAGTAAGGCAACATGTCAATACCACGTTCCCACAAATCGATGATTTTTGTTACTTTACAGTTTCAAATTGGGTTTGCTGCAGGATGGAGAATTTATTGAAGCCATTAGGCAAGTCATCGATCTTAAGCTTTGAATAGACGAGCCTGGTTACGGCTGGCAAAGATTCTTTATGCGCTTTTACGTCCAACATTGGGTTCTGAAAATGCCAAGATTTTTAAACTATGTTATTAATAATAAGTACGTACATAGCTAGGTTTAGGCTTACAGACTTACCTTACAACTGAATGCGATCCAAGCCTTTATGTGTGGGAACTCTCGGAGAAGGTCGCATAACATTTCAGCTTCTTCTTGACAAGGGATCGTCTCCAACGCCAGGAGGTCGACACCCGCTTCAACAAGCGCCTGAATTCTAGGTCGGTGCCAAGCTCTCATAGTCTAGGGCACAAATAAACAGAATAAAAAAAAATCCGTGTTAAAGTTTTCAAATTATTTAAACAACACACTACTAAAAACAATAAAAGAGCACCAAATTAATTAAGGCGCACATTTTGTTACTTCATGTTTGTTTCAGATAGCCATTTGTTCTAGGTTTCGTTAATTAACTGTCCACCCCAGTTAAATGCTGTCGGTACAGGAAAAAAAAAACAAGAGAAATGGAGTGGAGTTTTTCATATTGCCGATGTAAATTTTAATTTGCAGGCAACTTTACGGCCCTCTTTACGATTTAGCCGCCGCTTTCAATGGCCTTTATTAGGCTATGCATTCATGGCTCTCGGGGTTCCGCAGAAATGATCGAGCGCCTGATTTAATAGTTTTTATTGCGATTCTATTCGATTTTTATTATTTCTAGTTTTAAGATCGATCTATGTTTCAGGTTTACTTAACATGGAGCTAATATCAAAGTATAAAGATTTATACTGATATCTATTTTCAAAAGCGAATTCCTTGCTAGGGAAATTTATATTATGAAAATATGTAGCATGTCTGCAGATTCATGAAAAATCGTCTCAATTTTGCCAGGAAAGAATAGCTTATTTTATACTCGAGATGGGGGAATGGTGGGGATATGAAAAATAGTGTTTGCTTTATATATTCCTCCATGTTTTCGTCACGACAGCGACTACCAATAACTTGTCGTGATTTTTATGGGTATTTAAGTAGGTAAATAATAATCTCATGAAAGGTAGTAGAGCAGTAGTGGCCGAGTGGTAAGGGGCTCGACTTAAGAGTTCTAAGTCGCGGGTTCAAACCCAGCTAGGCGCATTACTTTGTATAGGTAATTTATTTCGTCACCACTGCTCTCAAAACAGAGAAGGAAAAATACATCGTGAGGAAACCGGCATGTCATAGAAACAAAAATTCGAAGACATGTGACATCCGCACTGGGCCCACGTGGTGGATTATGGCCCATTCCCTCTCCTAGAGAAGAGGTCTAAGTCTCAGCAGTAGGAACATTATAAGGTTGATACAATACAATACAAAAAGGTGGTATGATCTTTATCAGAATAATGGATTGACAAAAATATTTTTAAATTTAATAGATAAAAAATATAAAGTAACCTAAAAAAACCGCGTCTTTTAGCTTTCATAAAGACTAGTTAGTTGAGTAACTTCATAATAGCGTTTCAAATAGCATTTACGAAAAGGAACCCTAAAATCGAACAGCATAGTTAATGTAGAATAATAAAAATACTCACTCAGTGAATTCGGAGCTTTTAGTTAGAAAGCTTCGCCTACCTTTAACATTTGAACAAGATCGATTCAACCGATTGCTGCCCTAAAAGCACTCACTGACAATATATAGAAATAGACAAAGAACCATTTTGGCGCCGGTCAAATCCATTGATTATTAACTATTTCTAAGCGACTACTTAGTTTTATTTAGATAACTTCAATTAGATACCTCTATGTCTAGAATATTGCTCCTATTAGCTGTGCAGGTAACATATCTATCTTCATTTTATAACGTAAAAATGGTATAAGTTATTCAGACAAGCTCGCTCCATGCAGAGAACATAATCTGAGCTTGCTGAACAAGTGATTTACATGTAACTATAATAAAAGAACAATTTAAGCTTGAACTTTTGAACTTGCCACAGAAAGTTTGAATTAAACCTTTATTTATTTTACAGGAGGCTTACATATTCATCATCGTCCTGCCCTAGTACCATGTTACTTGGGATCGGCGTAACTCGTTTTTTCTTCCATTCTATCCTGTCATCCGCCACACTATCACTAACTCTTTTTTCTTTTATAAAACTCCTCACATCTATCTTTTCTTTGGCCTCCCTCTCCGTATCCATCCATCCCTAAACCTTTCTAAAATTATAAAAAATACTTTACAGCTTTTGTTACAAGTAGATAATATCTGATAATAGTATACCTCAACAGGCGTAGTATCCGCATAGCTGCCATCATACTCGGAGCCGTCGTGCAGATGAGCGCCGTACGGCCCCACCGAGCCCACGATCAGCGGGATACGATCTAAACGAAAAGGTAACAACCATAAATATAGCAAGTTCTTGTTTATAATATCTCTAGCGCTATGCCCTACGAGTCTACGCGAATACACATAACTTCCAACCCTTGCAAAGTGTAATTAATGCGTGCTTGCACCCGACCCTTGCCGCCGCGGACCCTACAATCTTTGTTTACAGCAAAACACAAACATTCTTGAAATTTTATAAATTTAAATAATAAATTACGTCTGCTATACCTTTGACTTTACCTTGTACCAAGAATCTCTATGTTTAGTACCGAAACTCATTTTAAAACAGGTGGAAGTATAGGCGCCTATTACGTTCTAAATAGCCACTTGTCATTCTAAAAAGTTATACCGCTCATAAAGTACATGATAAACCCGTGATAAAGTTTTAAAAGCGTATTTTCGAGTGGTTTTATAGCCTATTTGCCTGTTTACTAGAAAATGAACGAGGGCTTGAGAAATGAATGTTAAAATTAGATATTTGCTCCGAGAGCACTTTCATTACATCGCTTTTCGTTTGACAGAGTGACATCTTTGATATACCTATTTAAAAAAAATCTTTTTTGCTTTTTTGTGTTTATGAATATAAAATATTTAGATTTTAAGACTTCATACGTTTCGTTTTTATGAAAAAAAAATTGCCCATGTCAAGTATAAAAGTGTAGGTAGATAAATGATGCACATTTTAGAAGTTAATTAGTTTAATAGTAGAAGCCAGACCATAATCTTGAAACTTAGAGTAGTCTTTGCGTATATTTGATATTTAATTAAAAACAGCTACATATTGTACTTCTACAAATATAATTTGATTGGGCAACGAACCATTTGTCATTTTCATTTGATCTTTTAAAGTCTCCCATTTACTGCGGAGGCCTGCCTCCCGGGTATTCATTTATGAAATATGTCACGCCATTGAGGCCCTGTGTATTGTAATGTAGGGTTGTATCGTGGGTCGGCGTGTACTTGCCTTCCTGAACGTAGTCCTGGTACTCCTCGAGGTAGTGGTCGCGCGCGCGCTTGGCCAGCTGCACGGCGCGCGCGATCAGCTCCACTGCCTCTTCCGCCGTCACGTTCAGGTGCTCCATGAACCCCTCCACCGACGCCTGGTAAGTGTTCGTTATTACTAAATCTGCTCCCGCTGCAAAATAACCATAAAATACGTTTTATAGCCCGCAAACAGTCATAACGTAGGCCGCATTAATCACATTAAACACAGGCCGCTGTTTAATGAAAACAAATGAATCCTAAGATTAATGTCGTTAACTATGCTACCGATATCACCATACTTTTCCTGTCAACGCTAATAAATAGTTCACATACCCCAAAGTCTGTATTCCCAAACTAGTTCGATAAATATGGCTAAAGTTGAAGTTAGTATTACGGACTGAGCGGGGTGCGGCTAAGAGGCGTAAACAATTAATATTATTAAAACTTAGTAATGCAACACGAGCCCGGCTTGTTCAATATTACGGAAGCGAGGTCGGTAAAGGAACCGTTCTCTGTCGAAGAAAATAATTATGTAATAAATAGAAGACGGCGCACGGCTTGCGAATGGAAAGGTATTAGACAGACAAGGTGATTAATGGCAACAACGCCGTGTATCCGGAGTTGTAGTTTGTATACGAGCGCCTTCGGCGGTACAGAGCGAGCCGCGCCTCCTGCCGCCTCCGAGCTGTACTATGCAAATGTGAAGTAGTTAGTAGATGAGGGAGAAATAGCGGCATCACTTGCCAACTTGCTACAGCGTCAATCATAATAATCACAGCGGAACAGCTGCGACTTGCCTACTGGCAAAATATGTGTGCTTGCGACTTTATGGATTACATTATACGTAATCTGTCTGCAGCTTATGTAACACTGTATAATACGTGCTAGACTGATAATGAATGTTATTACTATGATAGGTAGCCTCTACAGCAAATAGCCAATAATAGCCATGTACGCACATCTGAACATTATGTACGGTAGTGATAGTAGAGACTGTTATCTTACGTCCGGCGCTGTCGACGAGATGCGAGTGCAAAGCGTTCATGTTTCTACAAAGTACGAGGTCATATTTTATATTTTTTCACATTATATCTTCTATAAGAGGCACCAAAGCAAGGCAGTAGGCTTTTCCCTCCAGGGAGTTATTTGCTTGCAGACACTTTTCAGCTTTTCCTTATGAAAAGAAACGGTCCGTTTTGTGGCGAAGAAAAGCGCTTTCAGAGGACGATGACACGAGACGAGGTCGCACTCTCGCTGTCAGATGCATGAACATGACGAGCTAAAAGCGACCTAACGTGTAATTCGTCAAAACACGCATGTACACTTGTACTTAGCCGCAACGTTTTGCGGGTCTATGTAAGTATTCAGCGTAACTTCGCGGTCGTTTGCGGTTCTTGTTGAACTATATTCCGATTCATTCAAACATGGCGCTGAATAACTGTCCCTCCTGCCTAGTTACTGAAACTGGAGTATTATATAGATCCCTATATTAAATTTAGAAAAGTTTCCGTATAGCATTATATTATATGTTATTATTCCATATGCATAAAAATGAAATAAACGGGAACCACCTGCTTTTTTATCATTTATATTTTATCCTTTTATAATTTAGTTCTGACACACATACACCAATCGCAAGACGTTCGATGCTGCAGAGCACTAGTTAATAATTTATTAATTAAAGTTCAATTAACGAAGAATAATCATTCTCGGAAAATCTTTTGATAAGTTTGTGAAACAAGCAACACAAGCAGCTCTACCTATATTGTAGGTAGGTGTCGTAGTGTAGGATCTACATAAATGAGATGTGCATTATTTTAAAGGTATCTGCGTCAATTTTATATTCCGCGTGTACAATTCACGCATCATTAGGTAATTCATCTCTCGAAGTATTTTCCTCGAGAGATGAAGTTTAAAAATAAGGCAACAAAATATGATTAAAATTTTACCTGATAAGAAGTCGAGGTGAGTTTTAACGACCTCCTCGGGATGCGTGTAGAGGAAGCGCGCGCTCCACAGCGGGTCTCCGTCGATGACGTGGCCCACGTGGCAGGACAGCTGCGTGGAGAAGCCGCCATCCAGCACCACGATCTGAGGCGGCTCTGGACCCACGCCGTTCGTCGGTGTCATTCTTCAAGTCTGCTGATCTGAAATAAATTCACAGCTGAAATTTTAAAAGCGTAGAAATTGTTAATTCGTTGGCAACTTTAAATAAAGCGAGTTTTCACTCTTTATAAGAATCTGTAAAAGAATTGTAAGGAAAGTTTCAAAGTGAATCATAGTAAAAGTCAGGCTCGGATTGCTCGCTAAAGCTGAGTTGCAAAAATTGTCGCAAAGCGCTTCGGGTAAAGCGAGAATGTCCAGCGCTCTTTGAAACTTGCTGGAATCCATTGAACCGTGCATCCAGATAGGATATGTATTCGTAAAATAGCTATATATCAGTATTCCGAGTGAATATGGTCCTTGACAGTTCGCGCTAGACATGTGCAGTCGACTCTGAGTACGGATGACTATCGACGATGAATTACCTCCATCGCTCCGTTCGTATACAAAGGCGTTCATCAATGTGGATGCTAAGAGGAATTGGAACGTGCCGGGACACAGTGGCTGTTCCGCAGCCGACGGCACGACAATGTACGAGCAGTGCTAATGCACGTGGTTTGATGCATGACATACGGAAAGTTGTGCACAAAAGCTCATTTCAATAAAGGAATGAAAACCATACTAATGAGACCCAGTTTCTTGACATAAACCAGAGCGATAGAAAAGAAAATAAACTTTTTAAAACTTTTCTTGCGATTCCTGAATTTTAATTTATGAGGGATCTCCGATTTAATAATATATTGTAAACATGACCAAACGGCAATAGACAGTTGGCGCCTGTCTTGGATACAGCATTTATTTATGTATATGTATACAGCATATCTAGCGACACACATTGCTTCGTTTAATGAACGTTTCCACGAATCCCTCGAAACAAAATAAGTTTCTGCAAGTAATAACTTGGTTTCCTACTATCGCGGCTTCGTTCATTTAATTAATTACCCAGAAACCGCAGTAAGAATCTTAATTAGCATGCATTATGTAAAACAATACGCTGCTTGTTAAAATTGCTTGAGTGATGATTATATTACGTTTTCGTTGGTATAAATTATCGTATAAACTTAACATTAGGAACTGACCCTTGGAATAATTTTCGATATTGAAGGTTTTCAACAAATCAGATAGGTAGGTAAGTTGATTTACGAGAGTTCTCGGTAAATAAGTCGGTACAACTTTATACTTTTCTGTTTACAATCGCTCGAACTTTTTCCAAGCCTTCAGGCAAAATTCACCTTGCATCGAAGGTTCGTTTATCGAACTTTAGCGGTCGGGCCACGTAATAACATAATGTCATTTAGTCCCCTGTTACAATACTGATCGAATTTACATACTTCAAGTAGGTATCTACATATTATTATAAAGCAGATGACCTATAGTGATAACGTGCTCAAGAAAGATATCTCCCAATACAATGTAAGCGCAAGTAAAACCAACATCCATAAATATCTGACTGTCAAATATCCCTAATAAACGAAACGTGTTATAAGTTTATGTTCTGGTCCCAATAGACTTGCGGCACAATGGTTACAGACAGTCAGACATAACTGCAGATGTATAACTTTAATATAGTTTGGAAAGTTAATTTTATGTGTACAATAACTTAAGTTAAATGTAGATAAATGTTTTTACTTTACACTGAAAGGACCAACAACATGAGACAACATATATTAGAAAGGTAGAAACGGTGATCTTATCGGTAAAAGCATTTCTTTCAGAATGAACGCAGCAGTTTCAAAACGACTAGGAGACTATTTCCCAAACATTGGTTAGATGAAATAGAAATAAGTGAGTTTTCATTGCAATTTATCCTGTGTATTAGTGAACTACGCATAATAAAAGCTTTTGTGTGTTCCCGCTAAAATAACGTGACATTTTGGTTTGATTTAAAAAGTACGAAATCTCCGGCTCCGAACGGGGCAACTCGTATTTTTCCCGTGTGTGTCTGCGGCATTATTAATGGCTTATATCAGCAATGGCTTGGGTACAATAAGTAACATCTGACAGCACACACCACGCCGCCTTCTATCTAACCGTGATTTTTGCAATATGGTCTTACCACAGAACATTTTATATCTACTAGACGTCCTGGCATAATAAAAAAATAAATAATGGTAGATGTATGAGACTATGGCCTGGATCCTAACACTGACAGGTAACAAGACAAAATTTGTCTCACAAATCTGACAATACGTCAATTTTTTTTCTAATATCAAGTGACATAGTCAGCTGATATAATTGTAAGGGAATCCTCAAATTAGCTGAAAGGTGCCACGAAATGACAGCGCGGCTGCAGCGCTGCTGTCGATCAGCTTTGTTATCATCATTATTACATAGTATAAAACAAAGTCGCCTGTCCCTATGTACGCTTAAATCTTTAAAACTACGCAACGGAATTTGATGCGATTTTTTTTAATAGATAGAGTGATTCAAGAGATAGGTTTATGTGCGTAATACATACATAAATATATTCAATATCAGTACCCGTGCGAAGCTGGGGCGGGTTCCATATAAATAAAGATGCGACGGTAGCACGCTACACTTTGCAGCTAATGAAAGGGCGCCTTCAGCCTTAAATAGGACCAGATTAGTTATACTGACACCCATACGTATTCAATATTATTAGATTGTTAGAGAAACATAAGATAGTCATAGAAATATTAGATAGAGAAACAACTAGAACAAACATAAACATACAATGATTTACAAAAATATTTAATTCAACTTGCTGGTCGCCAAGTTCTTCAATCCTTTATTACCTCTTTTCTAAAATTGTTATAAACAAGGTTAGTAGCTAGTTACCTAGCGTATATGAATTATGTTAATAGTAATTAATATTATATTTATTGTAATTATAGGAAATTACGTATGTGTATTGCAAAAGCAAGTAGGTAGATACCTACCTTTTTGCTTAGTTAGTACAGATGGCGTGAAATTGTACAATATCGTGTTATATTTGTGTTGTACACATACACATATTCTTACCTATTCGATCCGGTCCAGGCTAAATTGGTATTAAGGTTGTAATGAAAATGGAAATGTAGGAACCGTAGTTTTTAAGTTTGTCGGAATTGGAACCGGAACCGAATTCAGAGGAGCAGGCAGTGGCAGAAATATCAAATGATACACTACTAATAAATCTATATATATAAAAGAAAGTCGGGTTTGTTACAACACTTATAACTCGAGATCGACTGAACCGATTTAGCTGAAAATTGACAGGGAGGTAGTTTAGAGCCAGTAAAATGACATAGGATACTTTTTTTTTTAGAGTAGGGTAGAGTAGAATAATCTGTTGCCGGGAGCGAAGCCGCGGGCAAAAGCTAGTGCATAAATAAATAAGCACCCACGTTTAAAATACAAAACAACAAGTGAAAGAGTCCCTAAATGGCAATTTGAACAGGAAAAGGAACTTCTCCGTAAGTGTAGCCTTGTTTCTACCTCTGACCTAAATGCCTATTAAACTTTATAGGAACCGGAGTCCGAGTCGGAATCAAAGGTTATTGTTTGAGGTGACAAATCGTCTAATGACTGCTCTCGCTCACGCTCTAGGGTAAAGGCAAAGGGCATGTCAGGATTTACTGACTAAATAAGTTTAGTTGCTCTTTGCGTTCCAGGATACTCGTGGTGAGCATCTTTTTCAGAAGTTTTTCTATGGTAAATCGGAATCAAAAGTCAAAAATCAATCGGCGTACTTTCGGATTTGGAATCGAATCGAAGCTCCGTCCGTCAATCATCATCAGATCATCATTGGCCTAGCCTTTTCCCAACTATATTAGGCCGGCTTCCAGCCTATAAACTGGATATATCTGAATATCACTATTTACCCATTTTACCAGTATTTTGACGTTTCATTATATTGTAGATATTCTAATACAATCCTTTACCTTTCGAATACCGTAATTAAAGAAATAATAGAAATATAGGTGTGCGAACACCAACATTCGCTTGGGGCTCAAGAGTTTAAAACTAATCAATTAGATATGGTCGGTCGAGAAATTATATTTCAAGACAAGATAATGGGTCCTCCCGCTGCCGAGAGAGTTTTCGAGATTTTGATGCATCGCGACAGCTCACTACCTGTGAACTGACGCGCTCATAATTTATCGATTTCAAGTACTGTCGAGTTAACGTTTTCTATCAAGTGTTATTCGAGCTAACGTCATTCGATTTCAAGTAGGGAACCCGGGTAGACTATCCCTCGAAATAGATAAAAGGACTATCCCTATGTAGTTACATAATTATATAGATAAATGTTACCACAAACGAGACAACAGTATTGTGAGTCAAAAATAGATATCTAGTGTTCGTAAATTTTAATTGGTCGCTATCAAAGCTCTTATTGTGTGTTGTAATCAAAGGGTAAGATCTGTGAGAAATATTGGGAGGTGTTCATGTTCGCTATATAATGCGATCGATATCATTAGGGCGCACCGAAATGGAGAGGTGGAGAGGTGCATTGACAAAGGGAACCATTATTGAGTGGCTTAATTGCCTACCTCGGTACTACGTAACCGTAAGCAGATATTGCTCGTGTGTTGTATGATATAATTACGTAACTGGGGTACTAATCACGTTAATTAGTATACCTGTCACTTTTCATTGATTTACGATTGCTGTAGCATTACATGTGTAGGTGTACTTACTTGTGTTTTTTATAATATAATTTTTACCAATATATTATAGGTTTCTACTTATGTAATTGTCATTTTTTAAAACGGGATATATTGAACTATGATATCAGGTTTTTTTTTTAAGTGGGGGAGTCATCCAATGACCTCTCCGGCTCTTGAGCGGAGCGCGAGGACATGTCAGACTTTTATTGAATAAAACCCAACACCTTATTGAATAAAATCCGTTCATCCTCACGAGGACATAGCGGTGTTGTGCCCAAGCGGGGCATAACACTGATATGTCCACCTCTACCGTGTCCTCCGGGCGGTTCCCCCAATAGTTAGACCCGGACGATTCTTGCGTACAAATCCGGTGCAGCAACCTCCCAAATTGATCATGTTCAGTGAGGACCTGTGTCATGCGGAAGGTGAGAATGTCGCGATGTCTTTCCACTCCATAAAGAGGGGTCTTAGCACCTTGATTATGGCGTGCCCATAAACTGTGATATCTTCCGATTGATTTGGATTGATAAGTTCAAATAAATTTTATATTAAAGGTATGTATAATTTCAAAAAATAATATTTTAAAATTATTATAGGTATTAATTTATTAGTTTCTTTATGATTTGTAGTTTCTGTAATATTATATTTATATCCCTCTCTATTAACTAACCCTATTTAATGATTTTTTCATGAAATAACCATTTAATAGGTAAACTAACAGGTTGGTTATTGATGATTTTAATGATATAGTCATTAAAAAATCCGTTTAAATTTAGTTAAGGGTCAAACCATATTTTAATTATTTTATAACTAGGCCCTACTCAAGATAGTCTGTATTTACTAGTTTAACCATAAAATAATGTTCTTACCTAAATAGTGTTAGTACTTTTTATATAAGTTGGACCAAAATGGGTATCAATCGAAGTGAAAACAAAATTGGTGGTCTGAAACAGTGGGACAGGGTTTTCTTTTTATGGTAGGTAAAATCATCCAATGACGAATCCCACCCTTGGACGTAGCGGGAAACAGTGTCAGACTCTCACTGACTAAACAACCTACCCCGTTCCTATGTTGCCATATGTAACAGAACCAGAGCCTTTCTTTCAGACACGAACCCTTGGCCTCAGTTGGCTTCGACCCTTAATGGGACAGGGTTATGAAAGATGACAGGAGTGGAGGGAGGCTATTGCCCAGGAGTGAGACAAAATTGGCTAACAGAAAACAAAAACGAAGCGCGGCACAACAGGGACTGCGCGTAACCATAGCAACGACGGCCATTTCTGTTTAACTTATGCGTCGCGTATTCTATGTAAGGTGTACCTACAATAAAGAGTATATTCATCTATCTATACCTACGTTGGTGTTCTAAAACAAAAATGTTACTGAAAATATTACTAGAATACTACTAAATAGAAAAAATATTGAAGTATAGTTCGTTTTTTAATCGTAGACTACGATTTGACAACTCAAAATGTCAATCTCCAGAAAATTGGGAACATATTTCTAGAGTGTGACATTCTGAGCTGTTAAATCGTAGTCTAGAATTAAAAAACGAACTATAAGAACATCGTATCCAATAAAGGTCTTACACGTAATGAACATAACGATAAATATATGTTCAAGTAGTAATAAATCAAATGGTCACAGACCTCAGTACAATCAATAACGAGTGTTTATGTAGTCTGAAGTCGCGACTATTCTTATCTCCGAAGAAAAACAATAAACGTCGAACTGATACTACACGATATCACGTATGAGAAAAGGTATTCTCTTAGTACAAGCAGAAAATCTCATCTTCGAACGTTAAATAACTGATTAATCAAGAACAAAGTGAACTTTAACGATTCGTAGAAAAAAATATTATGCCTATGGATTTAATAAAATGTAATGCTTTTAAATAATTGGCTGTCAGTCTAATTAATAGTTCATAAAGTGCATGTTCTAGAGGTGTAAGTTGTTCATCATTACATAGTATAAAACAAAGTTACTTACAGCTGTCCCAATGTATGCTTAGATCTTTAAAAGTACGCAACGGATTTTGATGCGGCTTTTTTTAATACATAGAGTGATTCAAGAGGAAGGTTTATGTGTATAATATAATCAATACCAGTCGCCACTCGTGCGAAGCTGGAGCGGGTCGCTAGTATATAAGGTGCTTTTAAAATATATGCCACGCTCTCCAGGGCGTGTAGCACTATGTTTATAGATTACAATAGTAAAGATAAAATGTAGATAATTTGTGTTTTTTTTTCTCATACAAAAATTATTCACGTATAAATTTTAATTCTTTTTTTGCATAAAACCATCCTGTACACTTTATGAGCTGTTGCCGCTCCGCGCCGCAAAACACCGGCGCCATTCATTCTACTACATTCATTCATATCAGACGAATGCCGCCTGCGCGCTGGCCACTATGTCGTCACTGCGCAGCCCCCCCCTCCCCCGCGCGCACTTCCCCGTTCGCCGCACGCGCTGGCCGACCACCCGCTTGCCAGTCGCCCCCCGACCGCCACGGGAATTATTATCGCGCGCGTTTTTATTAAAAACATTTAGGCAACTGAAAAGTAAAACGGACACATTGAACAAAGTGAAAAGCCATGTACGTAAGCGTGTCTACATTTGTGTGAGGTGGACTTGTGCAACAGTTTTGTGGATAAGTCGGTAGGGAGTGTGTAAATACAGTGCAATTGGTGTAGGTAAATAACTTTTAAATACGCCAAGTTCCTGTAATTTATCGTTATTTGATATTACACTTTTGAATCCTAAGCGAACGCCGGCGTTTTGTTCTTTAATTGTGTGTGTAATTACAAAAGTCGAAAGGTTAGTCTAAGTACCTACCTATCGTTTACACTAACTTGAAATGGACTGTTTTGAAGTTTATCATGGTAACTGGTAACTACTGGTAAGTAATTGCACTTTAAAACACTTGTTTGCCTACGTATTATTGCGTACCTAGTGAATTAGGTAGGGACAAGCTAGTCAGCTGATTTTAGTTTTCATTCGTAGAACGAATGAAAAGAGATAGCTAATGCAGCTGTTTCATTGACGAAGAGAAACATCGCGCGTAATTTGTGAACCACGTTGTGCAGAAAAGAGTCAATATTTATTTAACTACTTTATTTTCTCAAACTGGATTAACTGTTCCGGGGTACGAAAGCTCTTCACTATTGTAATCTATAAACCCAATCCTATCACCCATTAAAGGGGTGGCATATATTTTAAAAGCACCTTATATAATATAAATCTTTGTAAATTTATATGATTCTTCTGTACCTGTGTTAAGACCTAACTGCTCTTAAAGGATTTGATAGATTTGGATGATATTTCGCATATTTTTATCATTGCATATTTGACTGAATGGATTGAAAATAAATTTAATCCGATAGGTGGCAAAAGAAAAAATAGAAACTAAAGTAAGCTTTCGGGCAGGACGACGTCTCCCTGTTTGGACCACTATTAAAAATTGAGCATAAATAACTGTAATAAATTAAGAAATGCATTGCACAGAAAAAGTACGTGTGACGAATTTATGAAAAAGGGAGACAGCTTATTTAATAAATTTTCCATACACAAAATATTATACTTTAGATTGGAGTTTATTTTATCAATCATTCGTGGAATCGTGAAAAATTGCAGGCATGTCCCTTGTGTCGCTACCGAGTTCCGTGTTCCTATAAGTGTAAAAAAATTACGCCAGGACGCGACGCTTGTTTCCAGCAAAAGTTTTGCGAAACTGAAAACTGTAAGAACATGTCTGCGGTTTAATGCCGAGAGCTACGAAGGACTAGAACCACCATTTCAGGACTAAATCTAGTTACACAAATAGATCAAGTAAAACGGATCTTTTCTATGGATAACTAAATCACCGAAGGTAAGTACGGTTGTATTACTTATTGAGAAGTTTAATACAAGTTTGAGCGAATGATAAATCTCTTCGACCTGCTTATCAGTAGTTACGTGAGCCGGAGTCGAAAGCGGAGGTCATTGGTCATCGCGTCCTGATCCCCTACTGCTGGTTATCTACTACAATTAAACTACCTATACATCGGAGTAATGCATGCGTCTGGGCAACATTGTAACGGTGGAACGCAAGGAATTTACGTATCGTAACTAGGGGATGCAAACCGGTTAACCGAATAACCGAAAAAACCGGATAACCGATACAATTTGAAACCCGGTTTTTGTCAGTTATAAATCCGGGTTTTTCGATTATTTCGGTTTTTCTTCTACGATTTTAGATAATAAATAACTCATACACAAACATGCTTCTTTAGTCATAAACAATTAAAAAATATATTGTGATGCAATGTGAATGAGTAGAGTATAGTCTATGGCTATGGTATTGAACTAAAGTACCATGTATCTTCTAGGTAAAACTATAAGCGCGCGCGCGCATAATGGAACGCGCTTTGTATTTGACCATTGCCGCCATTTTGCTTTGCCATTTCTCTGTCAGTGTCAACTTGACACTGTCAAGTCTCACGCGGGTAAGCTACGGCACGATCGTTTGCATTTTATTTGGTTAAACAGTGAATTTTACGTTAAGGTAAGTTCGTTTAAAGTTTTTTATTATGAAATTACACCATTGTCTCAGCGTAGCACCGCGCTATCTTTCTTACCTCGTAGGTAAGGTGCATGTAATGCAAGTATGCAAGTTGGGTAAAATAAAATAAAATGTAGGTTATTTATTGTAACTACTACAATAACCTATCCTACACTTAACTTACCTGCAATAACCTAACGTACACCTAACCTACCTACATTTTATTTTGCCCGATTTGCATAGAAATAAAAATATGCTTTTGGAGTGTATTTAATGAAATAAGTTCCTATATTTGTTTGGCATTTTTGGCACGTCCTACCTAATCATAATTAGTAATTTACCTACACATAGTTCTACTGCTTAAACAGCTTTATGGTTCATTTCATATACAGGGTGTCATTGACATGTTAACGCAAACGAATACCATAAATCCAGTACATGATTCTAGACCCCTCAGTGGTGGAATTTTTGTCGGTTTTTTCTTATTTTTTTTTAAATGAATTTTTTACGTTTTTTAAATTAAACTATATAAAAACGTCATTTTAACATTTTTTGCGAAAAAAATGAGTGAATTCTTTCACATTTACATTCTAAATTAATAATGTCATCGGATTTGATTAGAATAACGACTTTATTTGCCTCGATGATTTTTTAATTTTTTTTTTTTGCTAAAAATATCATTGGGATTGGGTAGAATAACGATTTTATACAAGTAAAAAATAAAAAAAACCGACGAAAAATTCCACCACTGGGGTGTCCAGAATCATGTACTGGATCTATGGTATTCGTTTGCGTTAACATGTCAATGACACCTTGTATATCGTCAGCTCTCTTCTCTTACAGACGGACGAGTGACGTGTTTCGATGACAGTTTGCGACACTGGTCGGCGACTAATATTGTAACTTTAGAGTAAGAAAAGAACCCTTACAAGCAAATGATGATCGGCGTCACCAACAAGTGTTTGTGAACTGTCGCTCGAACACTGTCGCTATCTGTAACAGCCCGATTTGTTTAATTTGTAATGAAATGATGATGTTATATTATGTGGCTTTGTGTATGTGTGTGTCTGGAATGGAAAACAGCTTATTTTTCTTTTAATTTGCATTATTTATAGATAAGAACTAAGAACATGAAGAGGGCTGGTGATCCCCCCGAATCCGAACCGAAATACGTTGAGAATGTAAAATCGGCCTCTGATAAATCATCGGTATGGTTCCACTTTTTGCGTGCAACAGATGGAAACTCTGCTAAATGTAAAAAATGTAATAAAATACTAAAAGCAGCGGGCAGTTCAACATCAAGTCTAAGAAACCACTTGCGTAGCAAACACGCAATAGACTTGACTGCAAATGTCCAATGCTCCACCGCAACTGATCCAACGGCTTCTTCCAGTACGGCCAGTCAAGAAATTGCTCAAAATATCCAGGTTGAATCTTTACATCAATTTAAGAAACAAAAAGTGACAGATTATTTTAAAAAGGTTAATTACGTAGAACATATTGTATCGAAGATGGCTGCTTTAGACGGTTTGCCTTTTAAAACCTTTTGTACATCCGAAGAACTAAGAAAACTGTTTTCAAAAAGTGGACACAAATTGCCAAGCTCACCAAACAGTATTAAAAAAATGGTCATCCAAGCATATAAGGAGATGAAAACCGCAATGATTACAGAAATACAGGAATTGAAATCAGATGGAGTGAAATTTGCAGTAACTTTAGATGAGTGGACTTCTAACCGGAACCGAAGATATTTAAATATTAATATATTTTCACCACATTTTAGAGGTGATGCTCCTTATAAGAATTTAGGGCTGATTCGAATCAGTTCAAAAGGGACAGCTCAACATTGCTTGGATATTTTAAAAAAGAAATTAAATTGTTTTGATATCTCTCTGGACAAGGACATTATTTGTTTGACTAGTGATGGTGCAAGCGTAATGACAGCCTTAGGCCGTGCTGCTAAGGTAGATCAGCAATTGTGTCTGGCACATGGCATTCAGTTGGGTATAATTGATGTGTTGTACAATAAAAATAAGCTAACTAATGAGCGTCCTGAAGAAGAAGAAAATAGTACTGAATCTGACAGTGACAATGAGGATGGTGGTTTTAATTTGACTGAAGATCGCTGTAAACCAATACCATTACTATGCTATAATGACATTATCGGAAAAGTGAGAGGAGTCGTAAGAATGTTCCGTAAATCACCGACCAAAAATGATATCTTGAGTAAATATGTTAAGTCAGACCACAACAATAAAGAACTCAAGTTAATACTAGATTGCAAGACTCGATGGAGTTCATTGGCCGACATGATCACTCGTTTTTTATCAATTAAAGATTCTGTTTCAAAGGCTTTGATAGACCTGAAGTCCGATATTCAATTTTCCGATGCAGAATTACAAATTCTAACTAATTTGTCTGAATCTTTAACAGTCGTAAAAGCTACTGTAGAAGCTTTATGCCAGCGTGACGCAAACTTGATTACAGCTATGGCAGCGATGAAATTTATGCTCACAAAATTACGCCAAGATTCCACCTCCATCAGCAATCAACTAGCAATTGCAATAGAAGCCAGAATTAAACAACGACTTACAGAATTCACTGGAGTACTACTTTATTTGCACAGCCCTACCACATACTATAAAGATATTGCGAATGACGTTAACAATACTATTCTTAACGCTTTGGACAACAACCAAATACGAAGTGCCATAGTTAACATTGTAAATAAATATTTTCCCATTTCTACATCAAATGAAGAAAGTAGCAGCCAAGTAGATACATTGGTAAACGTTTCATTAAACATCAAAGAGCAACTTGGTCAAGAAATAAAAAGAGCACTTAAACAACATACATTGCAAACAGCCGGCTCAAATATTGGTTTTGGTGCAGAAGAAAGACTTGACTTAGAAACTCAAGTTAAAGTTGAAATGGCGCTTTACGACAATGGGGGAAGCATGGGGAATCACTTGTTGAAAGTCTACAAAGCCTTAAAATCTATACCCCCCACAAGTGTTGAATGCGAAAGGGCATTCTCTTCAGCGGGTCTAATGTGCAATAAAATCCGCAGTTCACTTAGTGATGACTCCCTTGATGCACTTGTTTTTTTAAGATCTTATTACCAGGCCAAAAATAATATAAAATAATTTATACGAAATATGTTAGAAACTTAAAATATACGTAGTTAATATTTTAAGTTTCTAACATATTTCTAAAATGTTCTTAATTATGCGGCTCAGCAGTTGGCACTCTTGGCATAGTCCGGATTATGTCTTTTTCATATTAATCATTAATTATATTAGAGTCAAGTCAATTAAAAGACTTTAAAATATTTTTAATTCTAAATAATATTATTTAATAAGCATAGCTATGACCAAAGGTTTTGCTTTGCTAATAAGCGAAGTTTCCTGTTGTTGATCTCTTTATATTTAATTTTTAATTAAACTATTCAACTGATCTCACAATATTATGTTCAGAAAATGTAACTTCATCTGGTCAAACTAGAATATAAAAGAAATAAAATGATTTTGATTATAATTTGCAGCATTTTTATTTACTTACAAACAGTCGACCCGAAAAACCCGAAAAAACCGGTTTAGTCCGGTTTTTAAAATTAAAAACCGAAAAGTTCGGTTTTCCCAAACCCCTCGGTTTTTGCAAGCCCTAATCGTAACCTCCCCTTGACAAACTCATAATTGTTTTAAAAGTTTTCGCCGAGCTTTCCCGAAGCCCTCGTCGCGAAGTTCTTAAATTATTTTGGAATGATATAAAAATGTGAAGGACACACTAATTAAACATAAATCACTACAAGAAAAACTTGGGGAGCCTCCTATAAAAGCGGTTGAGACATTTTTGCAGCTAAAGAAATATCGTTTTCGGTGACAACAATATTTTAAGCGTCTCGACATACACCTGAGCACGAAGGGCGGCGAAATGAGTTATTGTACGCTCTGATAACTTGCATAGACCGCGAAAGCCTTAGGCTTATAAAAAGAAACTCTCCTTAAATGTAATAAGGAAATTAGTTTTTAAACTAATTCCTTTTTGTCGGCAAACGCGCTTTAATATAAAATGTTTATGTTAAACAATAAGGCGTTAGGTTCAAGTTGGAAGTCGAGCACAGTAAGCTACGTTACTAAACTAGTGTTTTGAAAGTTCAGACTCACGACACTAACAACAACTAACACGATACACATAATTACATTCCGTTGCACTTTAAAACTAATAACGCTTTGTTATTTAAGATATGTATAAATCTTTATATTGAATGGAATATTTCAGTTCTCGTGATGCAATTTTACATTTTAAAGAGTACGCAGGGAAACTGCGATAACATGACATAAACAAAATTTGGTGTAATTCAAGTGCTGATACCAGATGTACAATACAAATACCTACATTGAATGCTGATTAAAAATCAAACAGTTTTATTATTTGTGCGTGAGTCAACTGAAGGTTACGATGTATTTGTACCTCTGTGTCTATTTTGGTGGAATAAACTGGACCTTGAAAAGACAAATATGTGGAAGTAACATGTTAATAAAACTTTACCCAAGATTGGTCCAGCTGATAGAACTATCTAGTGATTGATAAGTCAGTAAATAAGCATTAATCGATTTTTATAGGTAACTCTCCTTAATAATCAAGCTAAGAATGAAGTAAATAGGAAAACAATAAAATTCTT
The DNA here is from genome assembly GCA_029852875.1 of Mythimna loreyi. Taxonomy (NCBI): domain Eukaryota; kingdom Metazoa; phylum Arthropoda; class Insecta; order Lepidoptera; family Noctuidae; genus Mythimna; species Mythimna loreyi. Next base: position 12,041,570 of record CM056786.1, read on the forward strand.
ACGGCGCTTCCTATTTGCATCTACCGGCTTAGGCCTACGTAATTTATACCGCTTATGGCATTTTATTATAGACGGAAAACTATAAAATACATCTGGCTTCAATACAGTCCTATTTAACTCGTTAAAAACACACAGATATTAAAAAATAATAATATTTTGGATACACACGTGCGTAGTTCAATCAAATACTCACGTTACTTGCTGTTATAATATGAGCGATCAACGCGATTCAAGTTCACAAACGTGAAACAAAACCCTATAATACTCGTTTTATTTAGAAAAACATGATTATTACGCGACGCGCTAACAGGCACTATCACGAACACACGCGCGACGCTCGTATCTACGGCGTGATGCCCGCACACCGGGCCAACACAAACAAATCTCTAGAAAAAACCCAATCTTACAATTTGTCTTGAAGATAAACTGAACACACGATTTGACGCCGAGATGAAGACTGAGCGTTGAACGTTCCCGACATTCGCTAGGAGAATACATTAACATAAATGAATACTTAATCACAAAGCTGAGTTATCCGTTATCTTTGTGTTATTATTTGTTAATCGTTCGACATTAATTATTTAGTGCGCTCGGAACAGCTAATCGAGATCAAAGGTCACCTCTGATTCCACAAACATCTAATTAGGGTAGGGATAAGAGCAGAGTAATTTGAACTTAGTTATCTCCAGGAAATTTTACTGTGGCTTTTGTGTCTATTAAACAGTAATAATTGTGAAATTAAGTCATTAAGTCATCTTTCCATTAGGTACTTATATTACATAGCGCTATGTTCTCGTAGAAAATTAGATCAGTAGATATAATCCTCGCCCATATTTAACCATCATGGTGATCGACCTTGAATACACTACTGTGTGTCCAATTTTCAAATGTTTAACATGTTCAATTTATTTGCCGCGTACTTATACTTGATTTAGGATATTAAGCACAGGTATTATACCTAGTGTTATGAATTATTACGTAACTAAATAAGCAGGTACTTTGACCTTCACAAACTAGTGGCCAGGTTTTGATTGATTTATTGCTTCATCAAAGTTGTACCTACCAACTGCCGAAATCTACAATCCCTAATACCCTTACCTACACTTAATAATTTAACATAATTACAAAGACGTCGGTTTTGTTCATATCGAAAACTTAACAACAACAGCTTAACATAATAAAAATAAAACGTTGTTATCAGAAATATAAACGAGTATTTTTCCAGCGGCCGACACGCTAAGCACACTGTGCGCGACGATGGCCGCTGATTGGCCGCGGAGTATATTTCGAGACACCAGTAGATATTAATAGAGTTATCAACATGGAGCAATGTACGCGGCTGGCTCGCTCCAGCGACCGACCACCGAATCGCAAGTCCCTTACACATTCATATTATTGATGCATGCCAACTCTATCAGCTACAATGCTAGGCAGCCTACAGAAATAAAAGAAATAAATACTTGTTTCTACAATCTGATGCTATACAAGGACATAATTCATTACAAAACAGCATAGCAACAAACATATTACAAGTGTAACCAAATATAAATTCGTGTGAACAAATGAATTACCTACTTATACAAATCGTGTCTGTTATGAAACTTTTATTGTTGTTTAAGTAACTTTACTGAAATACAAAATAACAGCATTCAGCCTTAGAGTATTATGGAAATGAAAACAAAATGTCGTACGTAGAAAGCACATATAAAATTAAGTGCAAACAACTGAGGTCGTGTTGTAAAAAGTCAGGCGGCGGTGGCGGGTAGCGACCCGAGTCCCGAGTCAATGAAAGGGCTTTACCCACGTCGTTAACGACGATACCATGAATCTACCTCGTGCTGGAGGTAATATTGCCTGTCCAAGTAGCAGCTGTTGAACCTTTATCGGTCATTCACCACGCGTCGGCTCTATATTTGAAAATTCTCTACGTATATACTTACTGCGCTCATAATCACAATATTAGCTGGCAAGTTTTCAAAACTCAATACATTTATGCAAACATTTTTATATGCAATGCTGTAGGTAATCTACTACAAACAAAAAAGGTCTCCCATCTGCTGTCATTGTTAAAGTGTTTATCCAGATAGACATCTTAATTCGATCAAATCCTGTAGATAAATCTGAACGATACTACGTTTCTGGCAGACACGTCGGCTATCTGATATCAGAAGTAATTGTATTACCTACATAGATAGCTAGTCAAATCACAATAGCTGTCTCATGCAAGTCAATTACGTCTATCTGCCGCCTGGTTAGTTATCTGAACACACTGATACAATATGAATTCAGTACGAGCGAGTTACAGTTGCTCAGAACTATTAAACATGATTATTTCGTTGTGAAATTGAATTAAAATTCAATTCTGTTATCTGGAGTAGGTGCGGTTGAAAGTCTAGGCGGACAGATATACAGATACGGCAGACGTCGCTACATGCACACTTGTTTTATCTATTCAATTAAACGCCGCGAGAATGCCATCACAATATTATGATAACAAATATAGTTTGCACAAGACCTCTGAGCCATATATTTGATGAGAAGGATCTCTATGTAAACTCGTTATGTAATATCTTCTTATATTAGTTTTGTTAGAGTAAATTGATGCTGCTTGTCGAATTAGTGAGTAATGCTGTGTTGTCGATAGCAAATTATTATTAATAATTATGTGTATTGAGGTAATAGATTTGCCGAGTTTTGTTCAGGCTTTAGCTACATATTTTATTGTATAGTATTTTTACCTCGGCTTCTATGTATGATTATAGTTGAAGGTATTTGAGAAAAATGTCTAAATTAATTTAGTTTTTGTCTGTAATGCACGACTGCTGTGCTCCCAGTAGCCACAAAAGGAAAAATGAAAAGAGCCCACTAGAAATTGGCACAGTTAGGTAATAAGTTACGTCATAACATTATCAATAATTCAAATAGCAAGATTTTGCTGCACGAGTATAATCGTTTCCTACAATCCAATTTCTTTGTTTAAACAACGAAATTGAATATTGAGAAAGCGCTGCAAAAGTCCGTTTCGAAGTAGGTATAAGTTTTAGGTTTGTATAGTATACTCGTAGTGAATAATATATTATTATTTACGGTGGTGATTGGGGCTTCGTTCCGATGAAATCCCAGTGCGCTGCGCACACTGCAGGCGGTCGTGTCCTTACCCTACTGAATCTATACTATACTATATATTGTACGGCTTTATATACCCATCTACTTCGGTAAAACATATTTTCAGATTTTGTTAAGTCTCTAGACCATTGAAGGCAACACAGGAACCGAAACATATTTTCCAGTGCGATCTAGACCCAAAATTAGCATTTGGTATGAGTACTAAACAACTGATAAACATATTTACTTATATTTTTCTAAATACATACATATTTTAAATTAATTACACCTAGACACACTACTAATTTTCGTGCTCATCACACAAACATTTGTCTTGGATAGAAATCGTGCTCACAACCTCCGGCATAGCAGTCGGCAGTCAGTCACTAACCACTAGACCCACAGGCCAGTCAATATACGTAGATATGTACCTAAAAGTCAGGTATGTATGAGTACATAGTCGTACATAAGTGTAGATCTAAAAGGGTACCTAAAGCTACACCAACGTTTTGCTAATGTGTTCATTCAATTTAGTAGTGAAGAAAGCATAATAACATCCAGAATTTCAGATTGGAAAAAGGCCGCTCCCCACAACACCGTCTGGCCGCAAAATTGACTCCAAGCTTTCACTTTCATTAGCTGCGCTTATGACGAGCCCAATGAGGTAAAAATAACGATTCCGAAGAAATTGCATTTCATTCTTTAAAATTAGGTCGTGTTCTTTCATTATATCTACATTGGACCGCAAAAATTCTGCGATGTTACCTAATAAAAAGTCTAATGGCTTCGTTTGGTAGGTAATTGAATTCTTGAAACTGTATAGATGTCTGATTAATCATATAATTAAATAGTATAAAACAAAGTTTGCTTTCCCTATGTATGCTTAGACATTTAAAAGTACGCAACGGATTTTGATAGGTAATTGAATTCTTGAAACTGTATAGATGTCTGATTAATCATATAATTAAATAGTATAAAACAAAGTTTGCTTTCCCTATGTATGCTTAGACATTTAAAAGTACGCAACGGATTTTGATGCGGTTTTTTTAATAGATAGAGTGATTCAAGAGGAAGGTTTATGTGTATAATTCATGCATAATACATTCAGTATCAGTACCCGTGCGAAGCTGGGGCGGGTCGCTAGTATATGTATAAAATAAAACATAGAATAGGTGTTATACACTATTTAATTTTAAATAAATACCAAAAAAGTTACATTTAATTGGCCAACAAAAGTATTTTTGTAAAAATAAATTCAATTTTATTGGAGGGAAAAGATTATTTCTTTATATTCCCTCCAAGAACCTATATCACACTTTACTAAGACGATTTTATATTACACGATCTTCGTTATTTTTGACTTTATGTTAAACACACAACATGTTGCTACAATTATTCATTTAATAAATAAGTAGACATATATTATTAAGCAATCGTTTGATATAATGGGTTATTAAATTTATTTCACACATAAATTTATGTTTTTAAATATGACTTAAAAACTGATTTAATTTCATTTAATAAATTTAATTGTATCGGTGTCAAAAACACGTTCCAAGTTACCGGCCTGGCGCTCAGACCTTCAGAGAGAGAAAACATCTAACAATGCGAGTCATGTGCAACAGTAACGAGAGTTTCGTATGGACAAGGCAAAAGGTTGTTGGTGGCGAGGCACGTGACTTTTTAAGTAAGTCACGACTAAGACAATATACATGACTAGCGTCTGCCAGCGGCAACTTTGAACCCCCATTTCCTCCCTTTAAGGAGAGAATTTTGGAAAATCCTTTCTTAGTGCTCGCTTACATCATAAAAGAAAACCTTGTGAAAAATTTTAAGCTTCTAGGCCCAGTAGTTTTCGCTGTGCGTTGATATTTCAGTCAGTCAGTTTCTCCTTTTATATATCTAGATTTGCTTTTCTTTCTCGGCATACGTCGGCACTCGGTTATAACAACAATCATTGCACGCCTCATGATTCGATCACACACACACAGGCTTATTCGCCGCAATTGACTGATATAGCCTAATCCTAATCCAACTACAATGTGCTATGACCCCTATCGAGAACTGGCTCTAACACAGACCTGTTGTTTGGCGCGTCCGATCTCACAAGATAGTATTTCAGAGCTCGTTGCAGATGGATCATTCTAGCTACAAGGATGTGCCTAAGCAAGGACTCTCTGTAAGCTGAACTAGCGTAATTATGTTAAGTAAAGAATAATAGAAAAATATTTAAGAAACAAAAGATAGCGTACGAAGAATCTGCTTTTGTCTGGTACCAAATTCAAATTCAAAGCATTTATTTCAAATAAACCTTTACAGGCACTCTTTAAAATTCATAAAGTCGGTCTGTCAGGAAATAAATGACGCTAATTGCACATTCCAAAAAGTAGGTCTCAATGGAGAAGAATGTGGAAGAAACTCCATGGACACCCGTTTACGGACATGACGCGTATATCAGCACCACTCAGCTCAACCATTATGAAGGGAACCGAATGATCCAACACACGCGCCACCATCAGCGAGACATTTGAGTGAGCATGACAAACTCTCAACTGGCATGGTCATTTACGTCAAACAACTTTAAACCATAAATTACTCCATGGTACTCACATTTACAAACATTGAAAAAAAAAATGCTTCTACATTATACAACACTAGAATAATGTCAAAATTTAAGATTAAAAATAAAAATAATAATCAATTCGTAGGTACTAGTGGTAGTGGAGCTGGACCAGCAATGAGCCAAGCATTTTTATCTTGTATATAATCCTCTAACTTATAATATGCATGTATACATAGTGTGCGTTTAACACAAGATTTAAATTTCATTTCATTGAGTTCTAATATATTGGGAGGTATTTTATTATACCAGACGGGAGCTGACGAACTAAAAGAATTAACTATAGTTCATCAAGGTGCAACAAATTAAAATGTCCACTCCAAGTTACGGACTATTATGCGTAAGACTATTATCCTCCGGGCTGTCATCATACAGCCTACAAAATGGTGAAAAGCCACGTGTCCTAGAGTACCTAAGAAATTTTTCCTGAGGTTACATATCTCGCAATTGATTAGACCCACTCCACACTTCCACCGGATGTATATCCGGTACATCACCCATGAGACTGTATAGTCTCATGGGTGATGCACTTGATATGCAGTCAGCAATGTACCGTGTACATAGCCGACTGCATATACCCAAGCTACACACGACCGCGCCAATCCACGACGCTAAGTTCCGTTTGAGTCCATTTGAGTACCTACGCCGAAAGTGCTCATAAATAACCTAACCGATCAAGCGACAACCTTGTTTCCGGCCGATAGAAGGCTATTGAATACCTTCGTCGGACGGTCAAAGACGCGTTCCCTCATCGATTGCTTCATGTCAGTAACATCACCTTCCGACATACCCAAATACTTATAGGTTCCTGTTAGCGAGAGGGATCTCAGGTTTATAGTACCCGACTGTCAACGGAATCCGAAGTCCACAGTGTCACATCTAAAGCGAGGGCACTTTACATGTGCGCAATTTGTCCACAGCGAGCTCTATTATTTTTCGGAGCAAAAATTTCAATAGTTTAACTTATTATTTCCATTTTATTTTATTTTCAAAAAAATCAATCTCTGTGAATGTAAGATGTATTGCGTAGATACAGATTTTTTCTTCTAATCAAGTTGTGCCGCCCGGGAGGTAGGGAGAAAACATTTAAATAATAAAAACATTCGCCCGAAAGAAACAATTCAACGCCGATCTATCGATTGATAAAACGGAAGTGTGATTCAATCTTGATTCCAAGGATATTAGGGATTTAATCATCTATTTTGAATTTAGTCTACCCTACTAATGATTGATTTAATATTGATTTAATTTTTTCCCAAAACGGTGAAGGAAAACATCGTGAGGAAACCGGCATGTCCTAGAAAAAAAATTGAAGCCATGTGACATCTATCAACCCACATTGGGCCTGCGTGGTGGAATACGGTCCATTCCCTCTCCTAGAGAGGAGGCCTGAATCCCAACAGTGGGCACATTGTAAGGCTAATTATGCTTACTTACGTTTACTAGAGACTGGTTTAAAATTTATCGAACTTCTCATTTTTAATTTCCCTTCAAACTAATCTTGTGAAGGTTCATTCATAATTTATTTCCAGCGAACAAACTCCTGCGTTTGATGGTCTTACATAACGGTGACCTCCACAAAAGCCACAAATCAAGAGTTGAAGTTGAAAATTCAATTTTCAGCCTATTCATTAAACAGCAATACAACATGATTGATTTCATAACGGCTATCGAAAGCGACCCCAACTCAAACCAATTCTCGGAATTTTGTGGTATAAATAAATGGTGTCCTCTTAAAGCTAACGTAGAAAATCTTTTTGCAGCCACTTTTCATCCGCCTTTGAAATTTCTTAAAACGGTGACAAATTGAAGGAATCATGAGTTTGTGATATGAGGTTGGATAAGGCAGACGGATGGAGGGCAACGCGAAATTATAAGGGTTCCTTATTACTACGGAACATTCTTGTCAAGATACGCTATTGCAGAGAGGCGCTGGAAAGATTTAAGATTTTTGCTTTGAATAATTTTCTCCTTGTTTGCATACGTTATTGTTTTTGTTTCTATTTTGTTTTTTTGCATATCACGGTAATATCATAAAGGTGGAAGTTCCTTACCTCTTTACACTCAAACGGCTGTACGGATATCGATAAAACTCGATACAAAAGTAGTCTGTGTTCTGGAATAGCACATTTGATAGCCCAGGAATGTGTTCTCTTAGGATAATATGTTCTCAATACACATCTTCGAAAACTGACTCTTTTTGCACACACGCTGGTATTTTTTTTTACGAAAATTTATCACAAAGTTTTATTTTTGTATGATTTCGTCAATAACTCTATTCTCTTTTTGTCATATACAAAGAGGCGTTTTTAAGTAATTAAAAAATAAAGGAAAATATGTTGTTATCAACAGAATATCATCAATAAACATATAATACTTTTTAAAAATACTTTTTAATAATACAAAAAATATATAATAAATTCAAATTATTTAAATAATTGAAAATAGTTCTATTAAAATATTTGAGATTTAAAATTTTTTTGATTCAATATTAGGATACAACCTGCGAAAATCAATCGCGGTAAAAAAATAACAATCTAAATCGTGTTTACTTATTTGTGTATGCAAAAAATTTTTGCTTCTATTTTTTTTTTGTAAGTGTATTTAAAAACATCGTTCAAATACACGTAGAAATTGGTTACTGCCGCACTCGTCTCTATAACACCTCTCGCCTGCGGCTCGAGCGAATTCCACCTTGGCGGATTTTTTTTTGTTGAGAAATCATCTGATGATGTTTCCCGCCCTTGGGCGGAGCGAGAGATAGTTGTCAGACCTTACTTACTAAAAACCAACACCGTTCGTTCGTTGCCTTTCATGCCTTCCTTTCAGAAGCACAACTCTTTGAGACGCTCACGGAACCGTACACGCCGTTGAAGACTTGGGCTTGATTTGGACGGTTACAGATCATGCCTACGGTGACCGGAAATCAGGATCCAAATTCCGGCGGCAGCTGGGGCGTGTGCCTTGTTGCCTCACGCATGCGGCCTTTGCTGGTATTACTACTTCGTAGGAGAAGGCGCCCGTCTGCTACTCCTCCTCGTATTGGACCATGGTTTGTACCAAAACCCGGTGCGAGAGTTCTCTGACCCAATCGCCCCCACGAGGACACAGCAATGATCTATCCAAGCGGGGCATACCTCTACCGTATGTTCCGCCGTGTCTTCCGGGAGATCTACACAATAGTGACACCTGGGCGTTACTTCCGAATGAATCCGGTGCAGGAATCTCTCGAACTAACCATGTCCGGTGAGAAACTGAGTCATGATAAAGGTAAGGATGCCGTGAGGTCTATCCAGTCACTTCCAATAGAGGGATTCCTTACCGCCATACCTAATTGTGAACCTCGGTGGCAATGACAAAATATCATAAAATGTACTGTGCTACCAAGCGAACAAAGCCACTGGTATCAGGTAGTTATTCCATACTAAAATTGTTAAAAAGCAACCTGTATGATGTTTTTACTTATCATTAAAATCGCTAGCTCACCAACAGCTAGCTGGCCAGTCAGACAAGATTATTATTGTTTTTCTTTCAGAATTTGCTTGTAGAACAGCTGTATCCCAAGTAAATGATGAAAGGGTCGCTAATCTTACCTATCCCCAACCATTAAGCGGTACGAAAACCTCTGTCTACCCTCTTCGAGCAAAATACACGTAACCGTAATAATGTAATAAGTAGGCGGTATCACAACAAACGTAAGCCTTCCTTGTCTACGCTTTGTGTTCCTACTCGTTTAAAGGCCGGCAATTTTTCTCCATTTCTTAACTTGCTGGCATCGATTCAAAACGAAGCATAGGTACCTCAATTTTTCTTTAAGACTTCAAGCGATTTATGTATAAGATTATACGTAAAACGTGTATTTATTGAGGTAAATAAACCTTTTGGTGGGGAACGATGATAATGAAGGTACAACAATGTCTTATTTTGACTGTTTCGTTGGTTGATTACCACCAACCAAAGTTTTATCAACGTTATAGATTGGCTTCCAATTTTCAATAGAATAACCAGAAGTACTTAGTTATAATTTAAACCTATTTAAAACACTGTCTACTACACTTTGGACCTTAATTACGTGTGGAAATAATGATCTCCCATCTAAACAAGAGACGATTTTATCTCCCAGATCGACGGGTTAGGCCTGATGACCCGAATATGTAATCAAAAGAGTGATTTTTCATTAAGTTATATTCATTTTGAAATGAGCACTCAACATATTAATCTGAAATTATTTATTCGAACGCTAATCAAGAATCCAAATAGAATCTCCGAGATGAAAGTGGTTTCATTAATTTAGTAATTAGCTACATGAATAGGTCAGGGTCTTACGGGTTAAGCGAAATATATTTTGTATAAATTTTCACCTGAAATGGAGAATGAAGTCTAGAATTTCTGAGAACTAGTTTCATTCGCTGGTTCCTAGAGAGCAGGTGACGTGGTTTACGAGCTGCACTCGAGAAGGAATGTTTAGTGCAAATTGCACAGAAGACATTCAGTTGTGCCGGTGATAAATATAATGTCAAATGATACCGACAGAGTAACGAGCTCTTTGAAAAGAATAAATAGATTTCACGTCCAATAAACACGTACGTGCAAATGTAAGTATGTTAGACTATATAAATGTAAAACAGTGCTCACTAAATTACATGCTCGTAAAGTTACGAACAAAATTGATAGGCTTACCTCCCTATTGTTTTGCCAATTGGGCAAACATAACAGCAAAATAATGGATCTATGTTTGTTGTTTTCTTTTAAGGTATTAATGATTTGTGTAAAGTGAGTACACTACTTCGCATTATTTACTCGTCATTTCGGATATTGTACAATGTTTTTAAAATATGTTGTTTCGACAGAAAAATTCAATCTATTCGTTGAAACAAAGATTAAAAGATTAAAGTCAAGGTAAAGATTAGTTTATTTTTCCTATAAAATAAGTTTTTTTAAGAATAAGATATAAAAAAATAACATATAATTAATGGTGCGGTAAGTGTAGTTCGTAGATCGTAGACTACGAGTGCTACGCCACGGCGCTACGGGGTTGCTACGACAAATCACATGCATAGAGGGCTGGTCCGTTCTTCGTGCAAAGAATTAGCATTGCCATTCAACTTGGCAATACTGCTAGTCTTCTGGATATATTTCTTGAGATATGAAGAAGTATTTTGAGTGTACTGTATTTTGTATTATAGGTACATAGGTTTTAATGTAAACAGTTTATTTAATACTAGGTTTTTCCAGCGGCTTCGCCCGCATACATAAAATATAACCTATGTCACTCAGGAGTGAAGCAGCTTTCTATTGTTGCTAAAAATTTTTCAATCGGACCAGTAGTTCCAGAGATTACCCCCTACAAACAAAAAAACAAACTTTACCTCTTTATTATATTAGTGTAGATTTAAGGACATGGATATAGTTTATTTTTAATAAAATTAGATAAATGTAATTAAAGTAATTATGTGCGAAAGTACACAGTGCATATTTTATCCTAATTGTCTTGTCTATTGTCGATCATAGTAGACTGATCAGACCTGTGTCACGATTTTTTAGTTTAAGCAAAACTGATTATTAGTGTACAATACGAATTGCATCGTCTGCAAACTTACCAAATCTATGACCGGTGTTCGTATATAAAGCCGTGGTTGTAAACAGCAAAGTGTAATTACCGACCGAACGCTCACAGCAATGTTTACGTGCGCGAGGATACTCGGCATAGTTGTGTTCAGTGCAGCGGCGCTGCCTGGCCCGGTGCTGGCCCAGCCGACCCTGTACCCGCCCAACATTACCACCTGCGAGAAATTCGAAATATCGGCACGGTTCAACCCATACGCACTCATTGATTCAATGTGGAAAATATTTTATTTTTGGTCAAATAATACGGAGCTCAACCCGATCGTTTTCTCGTTAGCTGGCAAAACTGTAAGAACTTTTTTTTAATATTAGTTTCTATTATCATTCAAATCTTTTTTAAGCATAAATTAAGCAATTCAGCACACTTTTGTTTATGGTTATATCTATCACTATTGTCAAAAATATGCTATGATTGAGCGGGTCTACATAAGTCTGCACACTTCTCAATAATAGTATTATCTCTTATTTAACGGTTACGTTGCTGTATGGATTTTAAAATTACTTATACATCTGAATTTCTATCGATGATTTTCTGAGGGTGACAAGGAAGCTTCGGTCGGGGAATAAATTAACGTGTAAAAGTCTTATGAAAAAAAAAACAAAATAATTAATTTAATATTTAACGCTGTTAAATGAAGAGAATAGCTGATTTATTTTCTTTATTAGGAGAGGATTTTCAGATAAATCGTATATTTGATCGATAACTAGAAAAAAATTACATAATTAGATAAAAAGTCATACTGTTTCCGTGATTCTGAATTGAGTATTATGTGCTAAAGACATCTCAAACCTTATTTTGAAACAAAATTTTGACAATAAATTTTGACAGAAAGTATAGCTAAGAGAGAAATACACAACTTCAAATGGTTAATTCATGCAAAATTAGGGGAAACTTTATGACAATGCCATCCCGTCGATACGCTTTGAATGTATGTAATTAGCTCCATTTTACTGACGAACGGACTTTAACAATAGGGTATTTTATTGTCTTTGAAAAAAAGAAGTGTAAAAGAGAAGGTACAATTGAGATTTAAGAGCTTAAACATTAACCAGTAGGTAAATATTTGCAGTTCATAAAACAACAAAATTCGTTTTATGTATTTTTTATTTCGTGTTTCGTTAGTTTATTAGCTCTTTATGAAGAATAGAAATACTTTTCAAAAATAGGTTGTAATTTCAAATTCAGATCCTTAATGTAGGTAAAGCACTCGTAAAATATTTAATTTAAACTCTTAAGGCCCAAGCGAACGCACATGTATTGTCTTTCTATTATGTCTTTAATTACGATACTCGAAAGTTTAAATAAATTATTTGGTTTTTTATACTGAATTACTTACAAGCATGTTTCTTTCTCACTGTGATTCCTGTCTACGGCAAAAATATTCTTGGCAATCGCACCTACATGTGTATATCTTCCGGCGTATTGGGATGTAACCCAATTTACTTTTTGCCTACCTACGTATTGTCCTCGCATACCGACAATCCTTTTTATACGTCCAGGTGTTATTTTGTATTTCAAAGAAACTGACTGTGACTTGGAGAGCTGCAATTTCGTGATATTTTGGTTTTGTGCAGTTTCTTAACACTAGAAGGATACTATACTACTTTTAAAGACCTCAGCGGTCAATTTGAACTTATAGTTAAATTGTTGACTGTTCTTATCGCTGCGGTCACATTGACCGGTGTGGTCTTAGTAGGTGTTGGTAAAGGAATTATTTTTACCACATATAGTATAATAGTTTTTTTTTTCATATATATCGATTTAGGCTAACGTCAACGAAATCACCGTGCGGTCAAATTGACCGCCTTGGTCTTTCTAAAATAATTAGATCGATGTTTGGCTCGTTTCAACATATTTAATCAATTCTATCATTAAAAACCCGCCTAAAAAAGTTTTTGGTAAAAAAATAATGGAAATCCCGTATGATATTCAATATTGTGATCTTCAATATTCCTAACTAATTGTTTTTTTTTTAATTGTAGAGGGTCAAAAAATTCAGGGAGGTGTACGAGACAGTAAGTGGTGACACGGACTTGGAATGGGAGAAGGCAACCTTATTCATGAACGCGAAGCCTGGAGTGGAGGTGCTGTTCATATACGGTGGGACGCCAGGCGCCTTCCGCGCCGTCGTCAAAAAAGAACAGCGCAATAAAGGTGCGCTATATTACCCCCGCCCCACTCCCCCCCCCGCTGCCATTTCCGCTCCTAACTTTTCCCGCTCGACTTGGCTCATAATGATAATAAACAGGTCGCATTTCAAACATTTTTTTTTCAGTTTTTCATGGTTTTCTCCTAATGACCTTTACTGTTTTAGTCGTTAACATTGTAGTCCAGTCTTTACTAAAAATAAAGATTTTTTTATAGAAAGAAAAGCAACCTTCTACAGGCAACAATACCTTTTGAAGTTCTTTTATTAAACTTACTAAACATCTGCTCCGTGTTCCCAGAATTTAGGAATAGTACCTAGTTTGCAATTAGGGCATTACAAATGAGATTAGCCACTGAAAGCGAGGTAAACTGGATAAGTAGCACAAACTTGAAGTTGGATGGAGAAGTGACTAAGTAATGGTTTATATCACAGAACGCCCGATGCCTCAGCCGTTGATTCAGTACGCAGATGTGAGGATGAAACTTGTTGAGCGGTGGCTCGGCATGATGTGCTGCGAGGACCTGACGGCGTACGCTATGGCGCGAGTGATGGAGATGCCCAAAACCGAAGAAAGGTGCAGGCAGGGGGCAGCCGCCATCGACTACCAGGGGTACCCGGGCCAGTCGTACTTGCAACTTTTGAATACTACAACTATTAACGACGAGCTTTAATCCTCTATTTATAATATTACATGTTGAATTGATGATGGTTACAAATATGAATGTTGTGTTTTATCATTTTGTGTCGTAAATAAGTGGTTTTAATAAAGGAATTGCGCAAATTGATTTAATCGTGGTATTTTTAGTGATACTTGGAACTTATTTATTTGGTTCTCTAACCGTTGGTAGGTATAGGTAGGCACAATAAAAATATATACCGTCGGAAACGTTTATTCTCATCTGCCACAGCTGAACTTACCATCGGGGTGGCGGATGGAACTTTTTTTCGCAGCAGCCACCCCTGAGCTTGCCACGGTGGTTGTGGTTGGCACTAATAGGTGACGTCTACCACATCGGTGGTCGACGGAAACTATTTAGTTTCATCTGCCCCTTCATGGTTATAGTAAAGGGGTTTATTCGCATTGCGTATTGCGACATTATCAGTAGAAATTGAACTTTTAACTTAAATACTAATTCACAAATTATTTTTATTATAATTACTGTGTTTCATACATTTATTTTATAAACGATTGGTAAAACAACACAAATAGTTCCCATCGATTACCGGGGTGTTAGACGCCGCCTATTATTGCCAATCACCACACCGGTGGCAAGTTCACGGGTGGGAGATAGGAATAAAGAAGTGACAACCGCCACCTCGATGGCAAGCTTAGAGGTGGCAGATGGGAATAAACGTATCGGAAATAGGGACCACGTTATTATTCTTTATACTTTATGGTACCTACTCATACCTCATAATAAAACGGGTCACTTATTTAAAAGTGCAGTGGTCGGTCTTATCACGAAGCCGCGAAGGGCAATCTCTTACACACATTGGATAGATTCAATAAAAGGAAATAGATTAGGAGTTGTTATGTATTCAACAACACAAATAATGTGAAATACATAAATACAATATCAAATAATAAACATCTAATTCACAGAGAAAGGACAAAAAAAAAAAAACGAAAAGAAATTGTGAAGAAGACTAATACTTTTTCATTTCAATTGCTCATCCTTCAGTATAGGAATTGAACCGTAGGCAATCAGGAAGATCATCTTACTTACTAGGTCGGATAAGTCCTTCCGAACTCGGACACCAAAAACCAATTCTTATTTCTAGGTACCCTGGACCACTTAAGTTGTAATGTTATTTCAAGAGCGTTGCGAAGTCCACCCACGCAGCACGCTATCTATCACTTACGTAAAACAACCTGTTAACTGAAAACGTTTACTATTTCACATATTTTATACCAAAAGGGGCTCAACATAAGCGATTGAGATTTAAAAAAAAAACAAATCTGAACAAAACAGAGGTAAGCCTACCCGGTTACCCGAGTTACCCGTACCGCTAACGTACATTTTATGTAAGCTACAAAAATATTGGCGAGTGTTAGTAATATATCCCTATTTCCGAATGGTACGCCCATGATATTTGTATGATGTGCTTAGTGAATAATGTGGGAAGCGGGACATCTCATAGTCCCGATCTACCGATAAATCAATTGCTAGTGCGAAATACCTTACGGTTACCATAAATAAAATATGATGTTATTTACACACACACAATACGGCTATACAGAACTATTCTGTTACCGGAAAAGTGGATCTCAGTGAAATAATAATTAATAAAGGAAGAAAATATCGGCAATTCTTTATATATTTTGAAGGAAAAAATAAATAAAATGGATATAATTCTATAATTCCCGTAATAAAATCAGTGAGATATCGCTGTTAGCGATAAGACTGCCATGGTGCCTATAGACTTATGTTTATATTGAAAGACTTTGTTACTATTTTGGTGTACAATAATAGTACATTGTTATTCGAGGGATGAAAGTAAGTTATTTAGTCCTGAGAAACTTCTTGGCGACCGAGCGAGAGCGAGGTCGCTAATAGTTCGAGGGACTAAATAACTCTTGAACCCGAGGTAAACACTGTGCTTTTCATTACGAATACGAGGAAAATAAAAATAATAAAAACCTGAGTCGTCGTCAAAGGTCTACGTTTGTTTTTGGGTAGGTTTTAATTCTTTTGATATAGGCGGTAAGCGGTTTTGTCCTCTTAAGAATCTTGCGTCAAATTTATAACTGAAGCTGATGAACTTATCGTGTTAATACAAATTTCTTAACAGAGATTTAGCAAAACGTAAACAAAACTCTGCCCCTCGAAAAAAAACCAAGAAAGACCAAATCGGCCACAGACTATAGAGAGACTACCATTTACCCGCCATTTTTTTTTCAGTGGTCGGCTATTCAGTCAATATTTTTCATTTTATCATTGTAATAATCGGTCAAGTCAACATTTTCCTCAAATATAATATTAATTTTAATTACATAGTTGAAAGTTAATTAAAATAAAGTCATTAAAAAAAAGGATTCTTAAATTGTTCCTATCTCTATGTTATTTCAATTGTACTGGCAGTATAGAAATTCGGGTCGCGGTTCAATAGAAATGTCAAAATAGAACGAGTTTTTTTTTTAATATTTACACAGCTGTCAGTTGAAAGTAAAACTCCCTAGGGAGGAAAAGTACAACTTCCAACCCGATCCGCAGGCAACTTTACATCTACTTTCAGAGTATGAGTAATGAAAAGTCTATTCTGTTCTATGTGTGCCTATTTCGAACATTTATTAAAATTGTTAAACAACATTCCATTACTCACGTAGTTACAGAGAGGAAGAGTAAGAGGCTTTACTTTTTACATTCACGCAAATAATTCACAGTAAATAACGAAGAAGGTACGTCTTTATAATAAAATAAATCTGTCGACTGTTAATTAGTGAGCAGGGACACAATATTACAGTGTATCCAAGCAAGGTTATCAGCCAATCGTATAGGACTGTCTGTGTAACGACAAACCTGAACAATGCAAACAAATAGGTGAGTATCAAGTCGACGATCTGCATTCAATAAGACGTCGTTGGCGAGTGCCCCGGGCTCCCCATATCCAACAGAGCAAATTTATTTTTCTCCTAAGCGTACTAGACGTCAACAAATAAGGTTATTTTTCAATATAGAGGTTTTATTCATTCTTTTTTACAGCTAGTTTAAGTGAGGTCAGCTCAACAGGGCTCTAGCTTGGAGAACATGGTGTTGGCGTGTTTTATGGCTAAACTGTTTTTTTTTTTGAGTTGGGTAAACAAGCAATAACTTGCTCAGCTCTGGGTGAAGGAAGGAAGAGTCAGAAAGAAAAGGAAGTGTCAGATTTTTTACTGATTAAACCCATAAACCCCGAGCCCATTTGTTTTTTTTTCTGTAGTCGTCAACGGCCCAGCAGGGTCGAAGTCTCTCGGGACCCTGGAACTAAGGCAAAAAGAAACGGGGTGGGTCGTTTAGTCAGTAAAGGTCTGACACTTTTTCCCGCTCCACACAAAAGCGGAATTCGTCATTGGATGACTTTTCCCACCTGTATTTTTTTCAGTTTCTTTTTGCGTTTCGCTAACTCTTAGAGCAATCCTGAAGGCCATGTCTAAAGGGCACTTAAGAATCATTAAAAACATTACCTACGTAGGTATATAGCACCACAATATATAATATTCTAATATTATTAATGTGCTTCTGCTGGTCTGTCATGTATTGTATGTATACTGAAATCCATTAAATCATAGATTCCACCGAACATGTGTTCGTGTGTGTTCACTAGAGATGGCGTATGTTTAAAAATAAAAATCGAGTTAGTCGAATTCAGTCAGTTGGCAAGATTTTCTCATGCGAATGATACATCTTTGATAAGATTTATTCAAAACTTTTAACCCATATTTAACATTGAAAATCATTCGAATTTTTTATCACAATTGAAAAAATGTCTACGTACGTAAATTGACACTAAAGTTTTTAACATTTAAATAGGAACAAACAGGCTAAGTATATTTAAACATCGATATTTTGAATAGTTCCTAACATTTTTGTTTCAAAACTACAATAAAATTAAAAAAAAAATTACAAATTAATAATTTCTGTGATAATCGAATAGATAATAATTCGAGTGAAATATCGAACTCACCCATTTCTACGTCGGCGTCTTAGCAACGCTAGTTGAATAGCAGATAGGATATTGGAGGTCAGTTCGGGCTGACAGCTCCGAGACATAAAGAGGGGATTCTGAGAGGATATTAGCAGACTACTGTTATTATAACCCGAGCCACCGCACACTTGTGTGTGGGGAAGATATTGGCACTCGCGCTTATATAAACCTTGGCAGATGAGAAATTAATAGGTACTTTAATGAATAGTCGTATTATATAATATCATACATTTATACATACCTATTCAATTCTGTTAGTCTTTAAACTAATATATACTATATCGTATTAGGTTACCCTGAAAGTTTGAAATATGTATAAAATAAAATAAAAATATTATTCGATATAAAGTGGTCATCATTTACTGCTTACCATCAGGTGGGATCGCAGTCAAGCATTAATTTATTTTAATTAAAAAAAAATCACTACGCAATTGCATGATAGAAAAAAAACACATAATATACAAACGTCGTAGTTGTAAATGTGGCGTAAACAAATATACATGCTCCATATAATTATCGAGAGAACACAAAGAGGCTTTATTAATTTTGCTTTACCTAATAATGTTAAATATTTATTGTGGTTAATAACAAAACTCCGATGTAAGTAGTATCATATAACAGGCGCAACATATTGTCCTGTACAAAAATATGTTACCAGTTGTGAGCCCGAAAATCTTCAACTACATATTATATTGTATGCGGATCCACATTCCACACAGTCCTTTTATACCCAATAATACCAACATAAAAACAGGTTTTCCGCTAAAGCCGAAAGTAAAGTCCGAGTCCGAGAAAATATTATGAATCCAGATAACAGTGTCCTCCGTGCACGTCTTCCTATTTACAGTATCCGAAGGAATTCCTATTAGTTAAGGTTGTTTGCTTTCTGACGGAACCATAAAAAGTTCTTTGTTAAATGAATGTTCCGTCGCCCCTCGAAACAAAATGTTTAACTTACATTGTTTCTAGACTATAATAAAAACAATCGCAAGCTTTATGTTGTTGTTGCAAAAAAAAAACAATTATGGCTATTACAGTGTACTGTAAGGTAGTGTACGTAAATAAAGTTAGCTTTCAGAATGTTATAAGACGCCAGTCTGGGTATTCGACGAAGCTTTTAAAATTTTAATTCAGTTGATCACATAGTCGACGTCTTGTACCGGAGCTCGTGGCGTGCGTTTACTTAGAGAGTCAAAGAATACATCTCGTGTTGGTATATTACTCTGGAAGTACCGTGATTAATGTTTACGTTGCGTTGGCGTCTGCGAACAGAAGGAGCAAGCCTGGTTTCTCTCAACATCAACATTACACACTTAACGTTTAACTTAGAAACCCGCTGCCTATATGATTTGATGTGTTATGTATCAAGCAAAATTTTATATCTAGACACGTTTCATAAGTATACAAGTGGAAGTTTGAAGTTTGAAACTCAGTTATGGCGCTGGAGGGAGTTGAGTAAAATATACTGCAGAGGCGGAAAATATTCCAGATTAGTCCATACCGCTGATTATTTATGATGCAAGAACAAACTAAAATAAAGGCGAATACAAAAGCTTGTGTGCAATAAAGACAGTAATAGTTGTAAAAGCCAACAACTCTCATCTCCTTTGTTGATAAACTGCAGGTGTGCTCTGAGTTGAGCGTGGCCGCAGTAATCTTCGGGATAGGTTCTTGGAATAGCAAGGATGTTGTATCCACAGACGAGTAACGAGTTAGGAGAATTGTTTACAACACTGGTATAGCTACGTTACTACAATATAGATAGTCTATGTACTATCAAACAGATAGAAAACCTGCAAAACTTTATTGCATAATATAAATTACTTTCAGTAGTTAAATAAAATATGCAATGTGTGTGACCAAAAATAATTCTTTGTTTCATATACAGGACACATCTGTCAAAATAGACTTCATTTTTTCAAATTCACAAAGGCGTCGTGTGCACAGTTTTTTGTGGCGCGTTTAGTGGTTAATAGTTAAGCAGCGTGCATGGTTTTAATGAATAGCTAAGAACCTTAACGTCGTCTGCCCTAACTAATTTCAATATACTGAGACAAAGTAATGTGCAAAAAAGGGGTTAGCCATTAGTTCGACCCAAGGAAGCGGTATACTCGAGGAGAATGTTGGCAACTAGTTCCGGGCAAGATAATTAAATGATGATGACGTATTTTAACGATAATTTTGGCTGAAACATATCGAAGCAGTGTCACTACGAGAAGACTCAGCTCCTTCTCGACCCTATGATTATTAAATCACCTAAGTTTCTTGCGTTCCAAGGTCGCATTGTATTTGTAGATGAGAAATGGTCCTTAAATCTATCTATGCCAAGCAGGTAACACAAAAGCCACCTTTCGCATGACCGTTTTGTTTCTACAACTATCAAGATAACTGTATTTCCCGCAGTTTGTCACAGAACTTCCGCGACCCTTAACTTTGTAATGTTATTGTAAGTACATACGATGACAAAGTTCGGAATGGGACATCGATTCGGTACAACACAAACATTTACTTTTACGTTGAGTATCTGCGCGACGCCCGGCGTATTTGAGAGCAATAGGTGAGACGGTGAGATCCTTGTGTGCTGAGCAATCCTATTCACCGTCCTTCTCATTATTGACCTCAAACACAACCGCACAAGAACTTAGCTGTTCTACACTAATACCGTCTGTTACATAACGTGAAAGTGCGTATTTTAGCCTTCCATACCATTTGTAATGGAATCATAGGTGTCTGTCTGTCAGTTTTCTCTGACGGCCTATTTATTTCGAGCCCATTGTACAATTTGGTACTGTTATAGATAGGGTTAATGGTAGCGTAAGCTATGAAAATAGATGAAATTATACTTTGCTAAAGTAATTCGATGCAATGCTTTACTTTTTGTACTTGAACTTAATTCATCTATTGTATTTAGTTCTATTGAAATTAATCAATCTTAGTATGTATAACTACATAAATTAGTATTTAACTGTTTGGGACGTTCATCGGTTCGTATACGACAGCGTGCGGAGGTGGCGTGGTGTTACGCTTCACGCCCGCCTTCTTCAGTTTATCGCATATTGATATTGAGCTAAAAAAATCTAAATATTTAATTTAGTTACGTCTGTTTACAATTTAAAACTAAATTGTAAACAGATGTACTAATATCAAATTATGTTGTTTCATAATTTATAATTACTCAGTCTGGTATATTATGCTTGTACTAATATTATGTTTGTATTATTGTTGTTTTTCTCTCATCTGTACCTTGTGATCAATAAACAATTTATTATTATTATTATTTATTTAGTTGTGTTTGGCAATGTCATCATATAATATATTCCTGTTCCTATACAATTGAAATTTTTGTAAATCATATCATATTCCTATACAAATTAAATGTTCGTAAAGTTACGATTCCAGAAGCTGCACGTCTTTGTTTCAAGTCGACGGTGTAAATTTTTAATCTGAAACCCTGCAGGAGCTCGCGAAATTAACCCGCGATATTAAGTTTCATATAACACCAAAATACTTTGAAATAACATAGTTCGGAAGCGTCTGCCGTTGAGACGTGTTCGTGTTCACACTGCCTACAATATTCCTCTGGTTTATTTACTGTTAGGTAGGCTTACGGTGGATTAAGGTTAACTATACTCCATAAACGCTCCTTCCTAATAGAGTTACTGTGTTTAGTAACGGCGGATAACAAGCTACGATGTTTGTTCACACGGTGTTCGACGTGTATGCTATTGTTAAGGTGTGTCCTTATCGAAAAAGCATATTATAAAATTAAAGACTATGTTGAAGACAAGCTTGTTTGGAAATGATTCCTTGTGTACAGGTGGCTTCCCTGATCTTTACCTTATTTTTTATTTTATAATGTTTTTACATGATTTACCAAATCCTGTAATCATTTGGAGAGTTTTATAGATATGATATCTAATTAGATTAATTAGCATTGTATTATATTATCTCATTTGTTTATTTAGCTCTAGACTAATAGATTCTTCTTTATAGCTATTTGTTTAGGGACTTACTAGGTACTATGTTAACTAGTCTACACTGTACATACATATGGACATACCTATTATTTAATTAGTATGGGAACAGTTTAAAAACCAATCATATAATTATAATACACCTATCCGCACAAAATAATTTGGGAACTCATTAATTATGCGTACAGCTAAGGGGTGGAATTACCTGCCGGAGTCTGTATTTCCAGATGGCTACAACCCTGAAATCTTTAAGTCTAGAATGAAAGGGTTACTTTTATTTAAGCGCACCCCATCGTCGACTGCATCGTCACTTTCTATTAGATGAGAGAGCGGATGAGTGCAAACCTATCAACAAAAAAAATATATTTGACTTCTTTCGATATTGAGTGGAGCGGGAGGCCGTGTTAGACTTTTACTGATTAAAGTTACTCCTGTTTCTGTTCTGCCTTAGTTCCACCTCGGGGTTCTCTTTTGAATAACCCATATAATAAGTTATTAAAAACCGAAAACAACCAAGTTTTGGATTAATGTTCCAATTTTTGGTCTTGGCATTATATCTTAAGACCGTAGTCCCAATTTTGAAAGGCTTCCGAGGGGCCGAAATCGACGGTTAACCGTGGTACCAGCCGACGATTATTCTTAAACGCGTACACCCAAGGACCACCCTTAGTTGGTGGGAAACTATTACAATATATCTTATATATAAAAATGAATCGCAAAATATGTTGGTAAACGCAAAACTCGAGAATGAACCGATTTCGCTAATTCTTTTTTTGTTGTGTTTGTTACAGTCAGGAGAAGGTTCTTATGACAAAAAGGTAAGGGTATAGTAGGGTGGAGTAGAGTAAGGTAGAATAAGGCAGAGTGGAATAGAGTAGAATAATCTGTTGCCGGGAGCGAAGCCGCAGGCAAAAGCTAGTTAAAAATAAAGATATAAGACTTGGGAAGCTTCAGAAGACGGGTTGCCAAGACCTATGTTAAGGCTATGGCTTGGTCAATCTTTATAATTTACATACATCGATAAAAAAGGCGATTTATTACTGTTATTATTAATTTTTATTGCCATATGATAGCTAGTAATTAACAATTATTTTAAAAGGTTAAGAGGTAAGTAAATAAGAAATGTACTCAAGACAAATATATTTTTCCGCAACCTCAAGCATTGGATAAGTATTTTTTAGAAAACCAGCATTTTTCGTGTTTTTGCCAGTGACAGCGTCTTAATAATGAGGAACAGCGAACGAAGTTATCTTAGAATGTATACGGACTCATTATCTGGGAGTCGCTAGGCTGTATTGTTCAGTAAATTTGTCTAATTCATTATGTAAGAGTTTCTAATTCACTGATTTATGGTGATGTAAGCAATTTTGTCTTATACATATTAATTTATGTCACGTTTTGACATTTATATGAGAGAGCTAAATAGTGGAGACTTATTGAAAACTTCTAGTAAATATGTTATAGCGATCCATTTTTAAAGAAGATAAAAACATATTATGTAAGATGCATCATATATTATGATTTTATGTTCAAATATACGCACGTGTAAGTAAATAAATACTAACAATGGCTACAGAAATATCTCAAAAAATTCTATTAGAATAACAATAGCGTGAGGACTGAAGAAGCATCAACGTGTAAAAACTTTTGGTGGCTGTATTGAAAAGGGTGTGAAGCATTCATAAGCGAGCCGTCAGTGTCGCGACCCACGCATCTCTCACCGTACTCTCGAGAGGCACCGATGCCCTTCATGTCATACACTTTACTCGAGACCTTACCTTTCCGCCGTTTCCTACAAGAATTGCTAGAAATCTTATATATTTCTCAGAAAATTTTCCGTCTGTAATAAAACTTAACGTTTTACGAGCCAGCGTTACTCTTTATCCCAAAGTTTTGGATTGATCAGAAATCAGAATATAAAATATTTGGGTCCGACTCGTTGTATGAAAACATTTCAAACCCTAACATAAAAATGAACATTTTAGATTTTGCTAAAGGTTATTGTTTGCGGTTATGAATAAAAATTGTACGAAACGGAGCAAGCCGGGAGTGCGCGGGCATTAAATCATTCTCGAAAGCCATTTGGACACAAAGGATATGGTCAATAAACAAACAGGAGTCGGTACTGATAGCCGCGATCGGACTGAAGCAACTGGCCGACAAATTTATATTTTACGCTATTTTGTTGGCATATTTTCCCAGATGTCCCATTTAAGGCATTGTATCTGCAGGCGAGCGTCCGATACCCGAAATCTCATTTGTTCCTAGAGCTTACCTACCTCACCTAATGCAGCGACTAATAAACCGGTCACGTCAACGTTATTTATTGTTATAGGAACAACAAAGAACAAGAAACTCGCGTCGCTGGACTTTGTTTTCACTCCACCCCTTTTCGACTTAGAGTGGAATTGGAAAATTTCAGTAATCATTTAAAATTATACGTTGTTTTAAACAAAAAGCACTTTTTCCTGTTATTGGTTAAGCCAGCCATGAATAAGGATTTTTTAAATTATAACTGTAATAACTCCAGTAAGATTTGGGGCATTAGGCGGACACGCCGTTATCATATGTTAGTTTTCATACAGTAAAAGCGCGGGACCTTATCGCCACAGCGAGCGTAAATTCAACCCCGAGCTGGAACAAAAAATGACAATAGACCGAATTACACTAACTTAGAAGTCCATAGTTGTGTGGGTAACGATTACCCCCATTTTCTGTGACAAAAGATCCAGCTACCCTCACAATTCCGATATTATAGGTGCTAATGATGATTTTGCTAAATTACAAGAGGAGGCAATAAAAACGATATTACCGATCGCATCTTTATGATTTACCTTAGCCGTACGTGTGATTTATGTTGCCGCCTCCTGATACTCATATACCTAATGAAATGTATACCTCACGGTGATTATGGTGCTGGATACGTTTACCTCTGCGTATCGTAACGTGTAAACAAAGACACACATGCACAAACAGTTCAAAGCTTCGCAAATTGAATTATGTGAGTGGAGCTTAAACATATTTCTTACTACCTACCTACTGTTTCGTTTTCATAAAGTGAGTTATACAAAAACAATCTTCAACGTTATTAAATCTAATTATTATAATATTGCGATTCCTAGATATATTCAAATAAGATTAAAGAAATCTTATACTAGTTAAAGGCCGTACTTTTGAATTTATCCCCAGTTGTCGCTTATCTCAGGTGGTAAAACATGCCTTTTAAACTTGCAAATTCAACTTTTCTCAACTCTTTGTAAGTTAGATAAGCACACAGTCAGGTATCTTTACCTCTCTGTCCTCCTTCTCTCTTCCTCTTTACCATCATTTTAATAGTTTCAAGACTTTATCTCTCCGCTCAGTGCCCCTAACTTTTTAACTAATATTTAAGTGCTATTCTTACAATTGAAGTATTCAGGCTATTTTTTTGTTTGTTGAATCATATGAAATGTTAAGATCTATTCAATTGATAAACTTTGTAATTACGAATTGAATCGTGACTGTTTGAGTTTGTTCAAAGTTACATTAGTTTTGAAACTCAATTAAGAGAATCAGCGTTAAAAATGAGGTCGTTAAACGTTTGACAGATCCGTCGATAGAGTCCCTGCGTAACCGTGCGAAGCGCAATCAGTGTACGGACCCTAAATTATGTGACATTATTTGAAATTGTGTCAACATGAAGGAGCGCGGCGTGCAGCGCGGCGCGGCGGCGGGAGCAGCTCGCTGGCCCGACCGCCCTTCGGTCCGGTAAATACAGCCTCCTCGCCTCTCGGGTATGGATTATTCGCAGCGAGCAGCGAGCGGAGCCAGTCCGAGCCTCGCGCCTCCCGCGGCCGCTCGTGCCCGGCGTCATTCGCGATCCCGGCGTAGCCTTCTAACCACGCGTAGCACGTCCGTAGCTCGCTCGTAGCGGTCGTAGCGCGCCTAATGTAACCTTCCACCCGTAGCGCCCGGCTCAGCTACGCGACGCTATTAAAAGCATGCCGTTGTTAACATGGACACCATTGTGTTCAAATGACAAGACTAATGTCACATTTAATTATTATGGGGAGCACCTGTGGAACAATTGATATTTGTGAAACTTTTACGTGATTTGGTCGTTAATGTTTCATTTACGTGTAAGTATTAAATTAACAATAAAACTTTACTTTAAGAGTATTATTCAACTATTTTGGTATATAAAATAATAGAAAAAGTTAGAAGTAAGTTTGGAAGGAATGAAAATATGTATCATTATGTTGAATTTGAATTTAAAGTTTACTTATTTGGTAAAATTAACATTCCGTAGTTAATACAAACTGTGCAAAGAAATAAGGCTTCATTAATCTGTTAAGAAGCTCTAAGTTAATTGTTTTAAAGTTGCCCTTTGTTAAGAATATCAATTACCTGCGGACTTACCTGTACAATTATAAAAGGCATTACTGAAAACTAATTAACTTTGTAAAATATATATTTACATAATTTGTGTTCGATTTGAAAGTTTAAATAAATTACAATGAGGTACATCTTTACACTGTATAAATAAAGTAAAAACAAACTTAAATTCATTTATATTTATGTGAAAGTTTGAAAACGTTTCTTTTATTTTTCTTTTGGTGAAATTATAGGGGCGCGAGACACATCAAAAACTTTTTCCCTAAAGTTGGTGAGCCCAATGTACCACTTCTAGCAAAGATTGTCACATCTCTTTCGTTTAATGTCTATAATACAATCCATGTGTTTAGAACTTTCCACCTATTTTTTTTTACAGTTATCTGCTGTTATGTCAATGTTTTTTATTCATATAAAAACGATTTTCTTTTTCATGCGACCGTCAGTTACATGACGGAATTTAATTCTGCACTTTGCATAATATTATATTATTAAATGGCTCAGATTCAAATTGCATTAAAAAATCGAGAATATATGTATCAACTTAAGTAGAAAATGATCGGATTTCCATTTATGCGGGCATTTTTATGAAACGACAGCTGAAATGGTATAATTAAGCACTGATATTAATTTAATGGTACGTCCCTAATTCCCTGCCAACGAGATTACAGATTTGTTAACCTACCGCAAATATCCGTTATGTACGTACCCATGTGCAAAACAGTGTCGAGTACATGCTGCATGTATCGATCTGCAGAACGCAATGTAATTAAAACGCATTCGAATAACTAATTAACACGAAGAAATACATTTATAGTGATAAAATTGTACAAATTCTGTAGTTTACTGAAGTTCAAGATTCATGATCAACTCTCATCTCCGCTTTCTATTATTGGAGCAAACAGTAAATTGGAAACAAGAGCGGAGAATGATTACCAATCAGAAGGCTGGCGTAAGCTGCCAATCAGCGTATTGTACCAATAATTATTTAATTCATCAAAGTGGCTAGACATTTAAAATTGCGCGTCGATTGTTTGAGTTTGATTGTGTAATTGAGAACGCGCGCCGCCGCCACTCGAACCAGCCGCAATACGTACTCGTACTTATATCTCTTGTCGTCGTTCACTCGATTATTTTTTCTGGACGAGCGAGCATTTTTCTCGACCGCTTACAAATGACCGCTTAGTTACCTGCAGAGAAATCTTTCTCCACATTTTATTTTCCCTCCCGTAGATATTTCCATTATTCTGTTAATGGAACGGTGTTCAGGGATGGTCAAACAATGAAGGCCTATCTAAAGACGTTGGTATTTGTAGCACATGTGGATACATCGCGTGGTTTTTGCCTTGCGGAATATGCGTTTGTAATTAAGATGAATGGTACATATCTCCGTAATATGATGGCCGTTATACTTGTGTTAACGTCAACTTCACAATGGCGATGAAGCAGCTTTGAGATATATTCTCGTGCCGTTGGCATTTGTAAGATTTTGAATCTGTTTCAAGTGTGTTAACCTATTTTTAACATAAAAATTTAGTACATATATTATGTAGTAAACTTTGCTACTCTGTAATTATTGGGCATGAGAAGAATGTGGGCTATGTAACAAGACACATTGTTGCCGGTTGATAAATGATAATGGAAAATGTAAACACGACCACGAAACAATATTCTGTACGCCCTTTTCTTTGATGTCGGGATACGCTGTTTATAAAAGCTTATTTACCCTCGACAACGTTGTATTCAAATGCATATATGCAAGCTTTTAAATATTAAAATATTTGGAGCATTTTCTTGTTCAGCATGCAAGTATGCACATAAGTAATCTGTTGATAATGAATGCTGAAATGTACACTCGACACAAAAGCTGTATTGTCGTGGCTGAGCCAAACAAACATAAAACAGAAATGGCTTATTCCCGTCGCTCGTGGAGGCTGCGTCTCGTCTCGTACGACTCAAGACTCGCGACTTGCACGGGCCTCCATTCAGCTCGGCGGCGGCGGTTGTTGCGGATCGCGGGCTTCGCCGATGTCACCGCTATCCTATCCGAGAACTGGTACACAACTATTGAAATTTAGGACACGATTTTCACCTGGAATAACTTGCACTTTAAATACTCAGATAAATATTTAATGAAACGTTCACATGTACAAAACCGTTTGCAATTTTGAAATTCTTTATCATTGAGTATGTAATTTTTTTTTTGCTATAAACTAATGCTTGACTGCAATCCTACCTCATGGTAAGCAGTGAATTGCATCAACATCGATTTAGGCTTTTTTTTTAATATTGACATAGCGCCCTTGGGCGGAGCGGGTAATGGATCCTTACTGACTAAACAACCCACCCCGTTTATACCAGGGCCAGGGTCTTTCTTTGAGACATGAACCCCTTGGCCCCAGTAGGCTTCGATCCTTCTGCTGAGTCCCTACGTTAGCTTTAAGGACCGCTTTTACTAGGTGGAGAATCATCAAATATGTTCAGGAGGAAATGTTAGATGTACTAAAAGTCTTTTGTGTTCCTTCACCTGTCTTTTTTTGCGAGTCCCACGGTAATCCCTTCGACCAGTCCACAGCACTGACAGGCGTCGGCTCTAACTGGCCTCATTTATTTTGCTGACATCCCGCTGTCTACCCGGGCTTGGTCCTTACCGGGTCGCTAGACGGCGGGATACTCGTGGCTTACCTTCTGCAAGTCTATACCTACTGCTGCCGGAAATCGTCTTGCGATTCCTAACGCTGTTTCATACGCCTCTTTTGCTTGTCTGCTTCACATAAGGTGGTCACCGCTTCCCATTTCTTTTCACTTCGCTCCAAGACCTGAACTACGGCCGGATGCAAGGGTATTAAGGGTTTAGGCCCTTAATGTCCCTATCACATTTCACGGCGCACATAGACACGGCCACTATGCGATTATATGTTGATGTAATGTATTATGTATTTCTACTATAACGGCACGATATGTTTACTCTTGTCAATTGCTTCCTGTTTTGCCTCCAAAGTGTAGTGGAAGTCATCGTGTTTACACGCTGTATTCGCTCGTCGGAATAGTTCCACTTTTGTTTTTGGAGCGTACAAGCATGTTCTATAGGGAGACGGAAACAATAACTGACCCGACACACCCACTTTATGTTCGCACGCCGGCACCATCCTGAATACCAAGCCGCTACGGATTTTTAAATATGTGCAGCACTTGATCGAGTTCTAAAGTTAAACTAATGTCGACCGTGATTAAGTAATCTTACTAGTTTAAATCTTTTTCTACAGTTCACAATTTACTTTAAAGCCAAAACAGAAAGTTGTGATTTTAAGTTGATCAAAGAAATCTTGAGTACGGCGTCATCGAGAGGGACCTTATTTGCGAATGCGGCGTGTTTCCTCTAACAATAGCGAATTTTCTCTGCAATCGCATTTTCTAGTCCTTTTACCGTCTGTATCTAATTCACCTTACACGAAAAATTAATTAAATTACGCAATCGGGACCAACTTAAGTAAAATAGACGAAAGAAAAGCTCTTTCATTGTATAATTACAGCAAACTTCATGCCGATACCATCGAGAAAGACGTCGAGGTATCCTTCAGGCACGATCTTTTGTGTCCAAAATTGTAAAGAAAACTAATTAGAGCTCGAAGCATATCTTTGGAAGTTTTCCACTAAAATAGTTTCAATGCAGACGATGATTTTAATGGCAGTTATTTGTGTAGTAAATTTTGTTTGTAACGGATCCGACGGAAATGTTTGCGAAGCCCGATCGAAGCCGCTAAAGTGGTCAGCCAACATGCTCCAAAGAAAAAGGCACAAGTAACTGTATCGTACTCGCTCGATGCGTGGTTGCGAACACACCACAAAATGGAAATAGTCTGTTTACGTACTGTTACGCTTCTATATGCAGCAATATACGAATGCTCTGCGGTGGAGATCACTACGGATATGAGGCAGTTTGGAAACATTAGATGTTTCTTTTACAAATATAATTGCAGAGATTTCAAATTGAAAATGTTTCTGTTGAGATTCAAAATGTTCCCAGTTTCACATTCGAATTTGAAATGGAATAGATTTTGCAATGCTAACTTTTACTACCATTATTGAGTACAATAAAAGTTTTCTTTTCTTTCCAGAATACTATACTATTTTCGACAACTATCACACTACGCTGTCTAGTCCCAAGCTAAGCAGAGCTTGTGTTATGAGTACTAGACAACTGATAAACATACTTATATATTTCTAAATACTTACACATTATAGATAAATTACACCATACACAGAACAAATGATCATTGCTCATTACACAAACATTTGTCCTGGGTGGGAATCCAACCTACGACCTCCGGCATAGCAGTTAAGGTCACTAATCGCTAGACCAACAAGCTTGACAAATAGAATAAGTACATATCTTTTAATTATCCCCTTGGAATTAAGTCAAATATATGATGTGGGTAGAGTAAAGACAATAATGTTGTACTCATAATGGAATAAAAACAGCAGCCTTTTGTCCACTTACAAAGAAACCGTTGGTATAATTGAGCTAACCGGCAAAACTTACACGGTAGAGCAAACGTTAAAAAACGAAATCAAGGGTCGGCAGTCAGAGTTCGGGTCATTTAAAACAGAAATAAATTCACACGGAGTTCAGTTGGAGGCAGCTGCCTCCATTTGTTGTGCAGGCAATGTGGCTATATTTATGCAGACCACGACGAGCGCGAAGCGAAATATGTAAACTTTAAAAATCACTGGTTAGTACATTACTCACTAACGTTACTGGTTGGTTTCGAATGTTTTATAAATAGGCTCTTTAAAATCTTGACCGACAGTCAATGGTTTAATTGCTAAGAGCCTCGATCAACAACTGAGTAACAGAAAGCAGTACTTTTGGTCTCGGCTCGTATTCCTAGAAGATTCCTCTCTCAGGAGCTCGGACCTTGTTCGCGATACCGATTGGCTACCATTTGTTAGTCAACCACTGGTTTTATGGTTCTGGTTAACGCAGCGGTTAAGCGATCGGCTGTTGTGCTACGTGTTGCGAGTGTAAATCGGGAAGAAAACAAATGCAATCGCCTCCGCAGAAATCGGGCTTACAGACGGTGAGCAATGGGTAGCTCACTGTCCGACCGTACAATAATCGTCCGGACCGGGTCCGAGTCGTCGACGGCGTGTATCGTTCGACGCGCGCCTCAAAGAGTTGTCAGCAAAATGTAGGGGCCCAGCTGGGTCGAAGCCATGACCATGCTAAGTCTTAGGGCCATGACTAAGTGAATGCCAGAGCTCCGGAACGAAGGCAATGAAGGAAGGGGGTGGGTTTTTAGTCCATAAAAATCTGACACTGTTCCGCCCAAGGGTGGGAGATGTCTTAGGATGACTAAGCCCACCAAAAAAAAACCAAGTATAACATAAATCCCAAGGTGGCGGTGGGCATTTAAAAAATACCTAACTGTTATGGTCACCGTCGCTTATGGATAAAATTAAGACCAGAAGTATCGTGTTACAGATCCCGAAAACAAAGTTGAAATGTCTCATCTGGCTGTAATTACACCGGTTAATTGATAGGCTTGACTGGTTTTACGATCGCGTGTTATTCAGCTTGTAATCAAATTCCCAAGTTTAGGACTCATTATCATTAGAAGTGTTTTTCACTCAAAAGTTGTTAACTTCGAGACACATTCCAGCAGCAACATTATAGCCTCTGGGGTATTCTCTATAGACTCTCTATAGTATGAAATTGAGAATTATCTTACGGTTCGCGAAAATGAATATTCGGGTATTTATTGCGTATCATACTAAGCCAATCATCTAAATTGGATTGGAGATTATCCGTGCCCTCAAATGTTTGGTGTGTAACAGAATAAACAATTAAACCCGGCTTTGGAATTCACAGATCGTTATGATATCCAATGCCGCTAATGGTCCGAGTCTATGTATGTAGTCTTATTTTACATGTAGTGTATATAGCTAATGTAACAATGTATTCGTTTATGTTTTCTTCTAACAAAAATACAATACCGGGTTAGCCGTATTTTCATTGTTATTGTGCCTAATGTTAGGGTATAATCTGGGAACACAACACTCTTTGTGTCATCACTCATTAAGCTGCGACCACCCGCGCATATTATTCTCCCCCAAACCGAGAGCAACCCAAGTAAAGATACAAGAGTAATGTGCGGATTGTTTATGAGTCCAGACATCTACATACATGTATACCATGTATTTATGGTTTATTGAATTATTAATGCAACAGGCCCGCTGATAAGTTATGTTTTTTTATTTCGTGGATATGATTTCAATATGAATTCGCAGCACGTTCCATACGCAGTGTTTACCAGTAACTCTGAAACTGACCGCGCTTTCAATAAGCATGTGAGTGAGGTAACCAAACACCTTTGATAGGACTGTTTATGTGCTCGCGTCAACAAATAAACACTATTTGATGTCGGTGGAGCATGTAATTTGACTAGAATAAAAAAATTATTAATCGTACCTATACGTATTTGATACTAATGTTAGTGTAGGTTTTTTTTTAAATAAATTTATCTTAACATGATGTTTGTTGCAGATGCATACTTCACATCACATTCTATAAAGAGAAAGAGATGATTCAAGTAGAGAGCTTTAAGCGTCCATCGCCTTCGCCGTCTCGCAGCTCCGTGCGCAGCGACAGCAGAGTGTTCCGGCAGCCGCGCGTCATCACGGTGAACCGCGATGCCGCCACCATGGTGGACGGCGAGGCCAGCGGGCCCGCCGCCGCCGCCGCCGCACCCCCCACGGACTGGGAGACTCGCCTCACGCAAAACGCAGCTCACTTCCGCTCTCGCACGTTCAGCGACGGCTTCATCAGAAATACCAGCCTCGAACTACTGCTTGGAGTCGACTGCGAAGCTTGCCTCGCTCTCGCCGCCCAGAGACAATGCCTAGATGAACACATATCAAAACACGATTTTGATCTAGTTTGCAACTGTAATGTGCAACAAAATAATTTCGTAAATTGCCACCGAAATCTCGATCAACGCGGGCACACTCTTAACATCTACGACTTGGAAAGAATCAAACGCGACACTGGCCGCAGTCAGCTCACAATCGGATCACATCGCAGTCTCGACAGGAAATACAACAAAAGTAGGACTATTGGAGTGTCAAACTACATTTCAAAACAGTTAATATCTTACGATCCTAGAAATACACTCGTGCAAAAGATAAAAAGGAAGTTATCTAACTTAAAAAAGATGGGCGGTGAGGCAATATCAAAAAAACATCAAAACGCTGTCCAACTGGCCGAGATAACATCAGGGTCGACGAGTTCGCTCAAGAAGGCATCGATGTTGTCGCTGGCAGACAAGTCACAAAGGAGAGTTAACAGCCAAAGTTGTATTTTTACCTCTTCAGGCTATCAAGGAAAAGAGGACATGAAAAGTAACGCTTCTACGTACGCTAATTTTTCTGGGAATGTGGACCAATGTTTTGATAAATTGAGAGATTATAATATAAGTTCAGATATAAATAGACGAACCTCACAAAAAATGGTCAAAATGAGGAGTTTTGACAATAACGATATACTCGTTGCTAGAAACTCTCCAGGTTTAGAGAGAACGAAATTTTCTACTTTAGACAATCGTAGTCGATGTAAAAGTATTAAAAGGCAAATGTCATACAACGACTTTCCAAGTGAAAGATTTAGAGATAGATTATCGGAGCCTTGGACACGGGACGAGAGCACAATGGAGTCGAGAAGTACCCGCAGCGACTTAGTGGATGACGACGCACAAACGTTCGTGGACGGCGACGTCATGGCGATGAGCGCGGCGCGCGGCGCGCACGCCCTCTGCACCTGCGAGGCGCCGCAGGACACCCGGCTGCCCTCCATCTTCTACGACACACATGTAAGTATACAGTAACCTTAACAACTGTCATTATCTGTTTTGATCTGAGAACACTCGAACACTTTTTATTGAAATCTTTTCATAAGTCCTTTCCGAAACAAAACAAGCTCTATAGCTAGGGTTGGTTGTTATTTTAGGAATATTTATTGAATTGAGTGAATTTTACCTTTATATCGTAAAAATCGTCTAATATATCTATGAGCTATTAAAAATACTAAAATTAAGTGAACTGTAATATTTTACCTTAAGACCTATGTCATCCATATTTAAACTGAATGTAGGCTGAATTGGTCTCATATTCAGGTTGTTATTTTCGTCTGTCTAGGATCTATGAACAAAAATATTTCATTCACTCCTTATTACAATAAGGTGGCCATTAAACAGTCAATAATATTGCACAATAAAATTGCACAATAAAATTGAAGCTCACTTTAACTTTTGTTTTAAACTAGTGACCCGCCCCAGCATCGCACGGGTACTGATATTTAATATATTATGTATATATTATACGCATAAACCTTCCTCTTGAATTACTCTATCTATTAAAAAACCGCATCAAAATCCGTTGCGTACTTTTAAAGATCTAATCATACATAGGGACAGAGGTAAGCAACTTTGTTTTATACTATGTTGTGATAATATTGTAATTTATTATTGTAGGTGTATGGGCCGCCTTTATTAGATATGTTACCATTATTAAAAAAAATAATCAACCTTAAGCAGATTACGATTTGAAACCCGCAATTTTTTTTTTGTAATGATTGAAATTAAATTCTGAAGCCTTTTAAATGGTCTCCTTTTCGAGTCAATGATAAACTCCTAAATTATGTGGCCTAGGGATGTCACCGTTTTGGTAAAATAACATTGGTTATCATAGATATAAAGTAAAGTACATTGGAGAGAAAACAAAGAACGTAGTATCAAAATAAATTACTATAATTTATTTTTCTTTATATTTAAATACATATTTTTATTTCGTTTGTATCAAATTAGTATCTACATATAGTAAACTACTGACTTTACAATCTATATTCAAATTAAAAATAGTAAGTAATTCATCTTTTATCAAATTCAGAGACGTTTTGTTTCTTTCGTCTCGCCATTTGCTGTTCATCCATCACGGAAAAAATCTGTGAATGCTGAAGTGGAGGGAATAAACAATTTTTTTTTTCGATTCAGCACCGATCGATGAATTTCGTTTACCGAAAAAATACTTGCGACGAAACTTTTTCAAAGAATAGCGACTAAAATCCCAAAGAAACCAAATCATGTGAATAAAGTATTTTCAAGTACGTTATTGGTCTCATACAGAGTACAATTATAATTATCTGAAATAAAGTACAATAATTAATAAGTATGACCAAGAACGTATCAACGTATTCACGTCAGTACGTGACTACGTTAATTGTACTATTTAAAAATAGTACCAAGTTATAAATTGATTTAATTAAATGAGTTAAGAGCAAACACTTAAACCTGTGAAACTCTAGAAATATGATCTTAAACATGAATTATTTAAAACTAGATTTGTTGAATTTCTAATATCTACATAAGTATGAAATCTGTCAGCGTCGAGTCTCAAACTCTAGCATCGTTTTGCAGGGCCTTAGCTACCCAAATTACCACCTACGCATAACTTTGACCTTACTGCGAAATTAAACTAGAAGCTAAAATATACTTTACTATATTTTAGAGTTGAGGTTTCATCTTTTATATAAGGTTTTCAGCATTAATAAAGTTCAGGTGTTATTAAAACGCTCTTTACATTGCTCTATAGGAGCACCAATTTAGAGTATGCGGTTAGGAAGGCGAGCGCTTCGCACTACAGAAATTAGAGCAGTCGCTAATAGCCGCGCACTCAAAAAGGATAATGAACCATTATCTAACGATTAAGACTTAAAAGGTTAGGAGATATTATTTGCAGTTGCATTCTTAACGCAAATGCGGCTCTATATTTATTACTGCACCTGTTCAGATACCGGTAAATTGGGTAATAATAATAGTATGGTACCCAGGATGCGACCTAAGGAGGAATTTGATCTATATAGAGGTCAGAAAGTAATATAAAGAGCAAAATGCCTAGTCATTACAATAAAACGAACATGTTGTTACGGCATACTTATATATAGCCCAACAGCAGTCGAGTAAAAAATAAGTAAGCAAGGTAAAGCAAAAGGTTCCGGCTTTATTAAATTAATGAGGTCCGCATGCTATGATTTCCATTTTTGAACCGCATTATAGGCAGACCAAACAATAGTCCTTGCCAACGGGACAAATAGCTAGCTATGTATGCAGGGCGCACCCGCTGAGCGGTCGGCAGCTGGTGTTTGCCGGGCGTTGTGTGCCCGCGAGCGATCACTGAACAACATTCAATTGAGCATAATATGTAACTAGCATGCGTGTTTGAGCGTGTTAATTGAACGGCGTAGGGAAAGAAGCGTGCCACGCCGGCTCCCGACGTGACGGAGCGCGGCCAGGGCGCTGGCGGGCGCCTGGCATCGTGCAACGCGTGCAAGTCTCCACAGTGGCTGTCCACGGGGACCACCTCCACGACCAGCCACAGTTCCACCACAACTGGAAACTCTTCACGTTAGTGTATATTTTGTTAACATTAAGTTACCAATTTTACTTTTGATACATTTTTATGTAACTTTTCGGGGAGATATGTGGACCTTGAAGTTCAAAAATTTCCGGCAATCAAATTAGCTTTAACTGGTTAATGTGATATTCAGTAAATAGCTTCTCCCACTCTGCGTGGTGCAAGACAGAGAAGCTACCTGTGTTCCTTTAGTTGTCTTTTGCGTTCCAAGTCACCAAAACTAAAGTTACCTTTGGTGTTCTTTCAAAAAGTTTCGTAGCCCCAGCACGCATCGGGTCTAGTGGGCCCTGAATTTTATATTTAACAGATTACTAACAAACGTACACAAACTAAAAATAAACATTTAATAGATATAATTAACATAGTATCAACTGGGGCTTCATTATGAAACGCTCTAAATAAACGAACTCCCACATGATTTCCCAGTAAAAGTTATCTCTAAATAATAATGCTACAGTGGCACATTTTTATTCCACAAAGGCTTCCCAATACTGTCTCTAAACATGTAGCTAAGCTGCTGCATCCGGGCCGGCGTCGTGATCGAGTAAGTTTGCTTCTGACAGGAAGATTATAGGAAGCACTGTAACGAGCGATTGCTATGACCCAAATTGATTTTTATACGTAGATACTTCACAGTCTTTTTCTTTATATTTAGATTTTCTTGGAAACGTTGAGAGTTTTTTATAAAAACCCAATCAAGATTTAAAGTAGAGGAGTTATTAGCTTTCTATTGGACATGGACATCAAGTAGACCAAGTTATTTATATCCAACACCTAAATGACTTTATAATACAACGTTTTCGAACCACTGTGCTATGTAATTTCCGTGACCATTCATCAAAATAATTCCTTTCGCCCCTATAAGTGAAAGTTTTGCCCCAAAACGATTCCCATTTCAAAACAAATGCTGCTTTATTTGAATATCTGAATGAGTCATGGAATAGAATTTTGAGTGTTTAGTATTCGTTGAGTAGTTTCTGAAATAAATAATGTGTTATTGTGAATATTTGAATTTATAATTCGAGATAAATTTCAATCCATCGCTATTAAGTCAAGCACCGACTTTAGCGTTGTACATTTAAGGTATTTTTTTCGTATTAAAAAGGGCTTAAAAATAAAGGGCTCTTTATCTTATATGATTAAAAAAATATTGTTACAAAAGTTAATTCTGAATTCAAATGTAGGTTTATCGGTGTGGCACCGACGCTGGTGCTGCGTGGCCATCCTGGTGCTGGTGGCGGGTACGGCGTGCGTGGCGGGTCCCCTGGCGCTGCGAGCCCCGCCCGGGGCCCCTCTCCACGAAAGACTTCGGCTTGCCGAGAGACTGTTACACGACACCCCACTCATAGATGGCCACAACGACCTACCATGGAACATAAGAAAGTTTCTACACAATAGGATTAAGGATTTCAAGTACGTACGCCTACAATCCTTCGTCATACTTAATTTTCTTTTTTCCAGTCATATATACACACATTAATAAAACTCGTAGGCATCGTAGTGGCCCGAATGTAATTATGACGACTACGAAGGTACACGTGAGGAGACCGATATTTATTTAGGAAATAATTAAATCTTGTTTAGAGATTTGCAAAGGGTTTATTTGGAGTCGTCCTCGTTTTTATTTCGTTAGATACACACGTGTACGCTACAAAGGATCGGAGCATGGCTACCATCAGGATGTTTTAACAAAGGCCTGACAGACTGGACTAAAAGAAATATGTAACGGTAGGAGGGTGCTCATAAAAGATGAGCGGGGAATCAATCCACTTAGTGCGATGTAAAAGCCTTTGAACCCAACTGTTTTAAACTAGCTAACGAAATCTGTGAGGCGTAATGCCGCTCTCGTTACTAGCTAGTAGGGATGTGCCATATCCAGTTATGTACAAATTTAGCGATACGAAGCGCGTTATTCGATTAACTTATGTATTAGGATAACCTGAAATGGCAAACAGATTTTTTGTCAAAAAATCTGTTATGGTAACGCCAACAAATAAAGTTTTATTTATTTATTTATACTTTATAGTACACCGCACTAACTACAAATATACATTGGACAAACATTTAAAATAAGGGTACAATGGGCGGTCTTATCGCACAGGGCAATCTCTTACAGACAAACTTTGGATGGACTGAGCGAAAGGAGATAGATTTAGGCAGTATAATATTTATTACATCAATATCGTAATCTAATCCAATGCTAAAAGATTCTTTCGAATCAGCTAAAATGACATACCCATCAGCTTAGTCGATATCAATAGTTATTTTTTAAACTATGGCACATCACTAGTAGAGAAGAATAAAGGTGAACTTTACTTTGTATAGGTGCTCGTATATCGTCCGCATCCACCGTAGTTCTGCCGTTACTGTGTGTAGCCCATAATGTACTGAGTTTCCTGGCTAATCACCACTTTGTTGGAACTGAGTGAAAGCTCACTTACATCAACGCAGGATCTTCTTTACTATTTATTATTTTCTACATTTATCTAGGTAAATATTTATTCACAGAAATAACTCGCTTCGTGTGGACGAAAGCACACCACTTACAGCCAGATTAGAAATAGGCTCAGTCCGGTAAATCCGTAAAAATATGTGTAAAGGATTAGCTGAATGTGGGTGTTACTCGGACATACCGACACATCCGAATCGGATTTGGTCACGTAGGTCAGTCACGGCATAGTCACGCGTACGTCAGACGACTTTTTGTTAACATGAATACTGGTTCATGTTGATTTATTCGAAAATCAACTGAAAGAATGGCCTATAACATAAAATGCGAAATGTACGTCGTGTATCTTATAAAATGGGAAAAATAATAAATTCAAGCAATTCAATTTAAAAAGATTTAGAACCATTTTTCTAACATATTCTCGAGAAAGAATCCTCTAAGTGACTGAAGTAATCCGGCCATTACGTATTCAAGGTTTCAGTTCAATAGCACTTACAACGAAATCATAGTTCACACGTCGCGTAAAGAATTGAAATGTTTCTTGACAGACGTCTGGCACAGCGCCAAGTCGTTGGCGACGCGTGCGGTGCGAGATTCGATTCAGCTACCAGTGTTTGCTAGGTTTTTCTAGTTTTACGTATCTTTAAATTCCCTTAGGTAAATTTCCACACGAAAGAATATGTAAATAAAGTCATTTTGTAGAATTATCTTCTCAAGAATTGTTTACGGAGCTTTTCTTCAAATGAATCATCATTTGTATATAAATGTTTACATCATTAGTTACCACATAAAAGACATTTCCACGTTTTATTTTACATATTTTTTATCCTGTTTTAGGTTCTGTATTATGAATATTTGTAACATTCGAGGCTTCGAACTGCTTTCAACAAAATTACATTTCGAATACAAACTCTTTAATTAAATAAAACTTACCTAAATAGTATTGCATGGTTTTATATAATGAACCTTATGGATAAGAACTGGCAAGAATTTTCATTTAGTCTTAAAGCCTGATGGCCGTGCCACTCATTAGATCGGATAGAGTCCGTCGCTGCCTCTCTTGGCCGTGTGACGTGCCTGTAGCGTGAGCGAAGCGTGCACGCCGCGTGAATATACTCTTGTTTACTGTTAGCTTTTCGATTACTTCCAGTTTTATACATGTAGGTATGTATGTATAAATACTTTGGCCACGCAGATTGCTCGTGACTATCACGCTCCGTCAACATAAACAATGTGTGGGTGCCGGTTCTAAAAAAAATCATCGAT
Source organism: Mythimna loreyi (assembly GCA_029852875.1). Taxonomy (NCBI): domain Eukaryota; kingdom Metazoa; phylum Arthropoda; class Insecta; order Lepidoptera; family Noctuidae; genus Mythimna; species Mythimna loreyi. The sequence goes on from CM056786.1 coordinate 12,082,283, forward strand.
AGTTTAAAAATATTACGATTTAACTCAATGAAACAAGAAATAGAAAGATTTACAGGCTTTGAGTCTCTGAATGATCTACTTCCCTATTCACTTTATTATTCACAGAGATTTAACATTTTCACGACTTGTATTTTAACCAAATTATTAATCTATTATATATAAGATAACAAATACATTCCACGTATTTTCTAGTCGCCCAAACAATTTCCGCCGAGAGAATAATCGTTTAATAATATAATAATTCGGCATAGTTTCGACGAGGATTTGCGGACGATCTCCCCGTGGGCAACAAGTTCGTGGAGCCACACCGACCTGCCGCGCCTGAAGCAGGGCCGGGTGGCCGCGCAGGTGAGCACATTCCTTCAACCGCACGATTTAATTAATTGTGCATTTAATAAAGTGGGTCATTTCGACGTAATCCCCCGACAAGATTAATATGTGGCGCGCAGATCATAACGCTCGCATTATTGTAGCATCAAAAGATATTGGTTGGGGTTTACCGACGTTATTTAATTAAAAATGCTTATCTTTGCCAAAAATACTTGCATTTTATAAACGGGTATTTTATATTGTTTGTTGTTTTCAGAATTTTCTACAACACTTGCAGAAATTCCAATTTCTTCACCGCAGTAGCTATTTACAGTTACTTTACATAATATTCTCAGTAGATTACAGCAGAGGGGATTGTTTGAATCAAAGGATTAATTCTGTGATTGTGTCAAAATGAAAGCAACTATAACGATATCGTGGACACGCTACAATGAACCGAAACAGGAATGATAGTGAGCTAATTGTTTCAACTCCATCGCGCAATTCCACGAGATTGATGTGTTTGTGTAATGTACATAATACAATATGTTGTGGTAGCGAGTCAACCGGCTGAGGCCTCACGTTTGCCGTGAGCATCACTGATTCCATTATGGAGTCTTTGTCGGTTCACTGTATCGCTGTATGAGTAGGATTTCAAATTCAGCAGGAGGGTTGTTCAAGTCGTGCGTGATATTTAATCAGCGGTATGTCGTGTGCTCGTCTGGCGCAGTTCTGGGCCGCGTACGTGCCGTGCGACGCGCAGCACCGCGACGCCGTGCAGCTCACCTTCGAGCAGATCGACCTCATCCAGCGGCTCACCGACAAGTACCACCCGCAGCTCACGCTCTGCACCTCCGCTGAAGGTAGGCGCTACTCCTCATTAGTGCTTATTAACCAATCACCATGGTTTGTATAAGACTAGTCTACTTACTTACCCAAACACATTTCAGAGGTAAGTACGCCAAGACTGAACAGGACAAATGTAAATGCGTAAGGTGTATTAGCATGAGAAACCCATTGTTTTCACTTCGTAGCCTTTAAAAAATTAAACTGTTTAAATTAATCCGTGCATTTCCTCTAGCTTCATTGTTTTTTTTGTAATTCAAATAAGTCCAATTAAAATAAACGGCTTTTAGTCTTATTTCGCTTATTGTTCGCAAACAAAAACGTGATTTCAAGTTCAGTAAATTTCGGCGAACCTGGAACTTTAATTAACGAATAACTGAGTGAAGAGAGAATAATTTAAAAAATCATGTTTTATAAATTAAATAGCAGCTGTACAGCTCAATTAGTAGATTACTGCAATGCAGACAGTAGTCAATGAACAATTATATACATTTTAGAGTCAACTCTAAATTACTTCATAATAAATTCAGTAACATGAAGTCTCGTTAAAGCCTTTGAATACGTATTTTAGTTGATGAATTTATTTGTTCATTAAATAAAAAGCAATATTTGTACGTAATTATGTTTCCACACTGCAACAGTTTGTAAACATGTATTGCTAATATGTTTACCAGCCATTGCGGCGTGTAAGCCGACATATTGAGCAGAGATACGTTTATTTGTGAGTGATGAAGATGAAAACTTGGCTCTGGAACATGTATTGGAATTCCTTATCGCTTTCAGGTCATTAATCACGTTAAGTATATTATTAACAATATAGATTCCGTACAATGTCGCGCTATTCCGCAGGCAGCGGGAACGGTGCAACTGTGCACAGCAGCCGAAGCCTCGTAACACACAGAACACCATTACAGGTGACGCGGACTTTGTGTTACAAAAACAAAAGTAACAATATCAGCTCAATCTGTTTGATGTTTTGTTTTCCTTCGACTATAGAGATAAAGAAAAAGCACTTGTACAAAAAATCCGTCCCCAAGCTTTATTTAAAATTCGACGATCTTTCGTCGCGTTTTCTTCAGTCGATCACAAAGAATATAAAAAAAGAATGAACTTGCTTCGATAATTTATTTCAAAAGTGGTAATACTGTCCATCAGGCACTTGGAAAACTTCTAGGTTTCCATTTAGAATACATTAAAGTCTACAACACAGCGGAATCTTTTCACTATGTTAAAGAAAGAAACGAAATTCATTATCGTGTAACACAATGTACTCTAAATTTTTAAGGGAAAACATCAAAGCGGTTTTTACTTTAAAATAAAGTTCATTACTTATTTATATTTCATGTGTTTATTATGACTTAATTTAAATAAATAGTAGATATAACTGACTTAATAAAGGGGGGATGGATATAATGGGCATAAAAAAACTCATCGCATCGTTACATTTCATCTAGCAAAGCTATTTGAAATATACTTTATTGAAAATTATAAGCTTTTTGCATTCTGGTATTTCAAATGATAAGTTTGCGTACAGTTAATAGATGTATGAAGCCTTCTCTATGACTTATTAGGGATTGGACGTGTATTATGTTACATCAAATATATATGTATTGTCACAGATATAGTTGCGGCGCACGCCAACCACAGGCTGTGTTCACTAGTGGGAGTGGAGGGGGGGCATGCGATCGGTGGATCGCTGGGCGTGCTCAGAACGTTGTACCAGGTGGGGGTCCGATACCTGACCCTGACTTCGACGTGTGACACACCCTGGGCCGAGTGTGCGTCGGCGGACAAACCCGAACCGTCGCCGCGAGGAGGACTCACGCCGTTCGGGAAGGTAAGCCTTTTGTAATAAGTACTATGAACTGCTACGTCTGGTTACATACTAAGCTAAATATCATTTTAACCTGAGCCAAAGTTTATTCTGAGAAGTAAAGTTTTGCTGCATAGGTACAGGTCAATCAAGGCTACGACATGCTTCGTGTAACTATAATGCTATGAAAAATATATTTTTCTTAACATCGTTATCGACAAGTCCTTTCAAAAAATGAAGTCTGTTGCGGGCTTCCCATCCGATTGTAATTTGAGTGTCTTCAAGGCTAGAGTAAATAGGCTCTTAATAAACTAGTGCGCCTCACCATCAACGATTCCATCACAGCTTACACCAATTTTTTTTTTAAATCCCGCTACGTTCAATGCTACGAGCTGCTACGCGTAGCTACGAGTACAATGCTATGCCAAACATAATTATTTTTATCGTGAGAAAAACTCTTTAAAATAAATGAAATTCTGCTACGGTGAATGGTACAAGTGCCTACAAAACTACACCAAACATATTTTTAAAGTGTAATAAGGCTCTTTTCGAGAAGTGAAGTCCATGATTGCTACGAGCTGCTACGCATAGCTATGATGCTAAGCTAAGCATAATTTTATCGTATAACGTAATAAAGTTCTGTATAAAGTTCTGCAATGGTTAATTATACGAGCTTTCTACGCATGGCTATTTGAGAAATGAAGTCCTGCTACGGTGAATGCTACGAGCTGCTACGCGTGGCTACGATGCTACGCCAAACATAATTTTATCGTATCACAAGATTCCAGTCAAAAAGTAAAGTCCTGCTACGATTAATTCTCCGAACTTGCTACACGTGGTTAAGATAAGATAAGACGCTAAAAATATTTTTATTATGTGTTAAGCCTTTTTTCGGAAAATAAAGTTCTGCTACGGTGAATGCTACGAGCTGCTACGCATGGCTACGATACTTCGCCAAACAAAATTTTATCGTTTCATAAGACTCCAGTCGAAAAGTTCTACTCTTACGCGTGGCTATAATGATGCGCCAAAAATATTAATATCGGTTGGCAAGCCTTTTTTAGAGAAATTTAGTCTACGATCTGCTACGTGCGGCTACGATACTACAGCATAAATAGTTTTATTGTGTGACCAGGTTTTTTTTTTTAAGAAATGCTACTCTAAATGTTACGAATTGATAATAATGACTACAATGTAACGTTAATCATAATTCCATCGGTTAGGATCGCTCTTTTTGAGACGTGAGGTACTGCTACAGTGAGTGCTACGATCTGCTACTCGTGGCTACGAAGTTCCACCAATCGTAAAGAAAACGTTCAATAAAATTCAGTGTTGGCGTTTGTTATGATTCTATTCATGGATAGGAAACCTACATTGAAACATTACTACATTGAAAGCTACGAACTGCTACGAGCTTTAAAGATACGATCATTCTTAGCGTGTGGGGAGCCTCTGTTATAAAAGTGACAGAAATGGGTACATCTTAATTACCTGTAAAATAATAATAATTAATATATATAATATTATTATACATATTATAAATAATATATATAATATTATTTTGAGTATCCAAACGGAAACCAGCCGGTATCAATGTAATGTATCTTTGTAATGTGAAAATATTTATACTTGCTATTAAGTTTGATGCATGATGAAAATATATTCGATACAAAATCTTGTCGGAACTTTCACTGACGGATAACTAATGTAACTCAGGCAGCTTTTCATTTTCTCGGGAGAACCTATTCCCACAGGAAAATGAAAACCAAATTACATAATACGTCTTCGAAACGGTTGAACAAGATTTGACGGAACTTTCACTGGTATATAGCTAATCTTATAATGAGTAACGTAAGCTACTTTTTATATTCCCGCAGGAACGGGACTTAATTCCCAGAGGGAGGGAAGGGGCGTTACGTCTGTATCTGCGAAATGAATAAATAAATTTTGAGAGGACTTTCACTCAGATACCTTAAATGTATCATGTTATACAGATTAATAATTTAGGTTGCTTTTATTCTAAAAAAGATAACGTTTTCGTGCATAAAAATCTTAACCTATGAATTTGATTCGATAGACATGTGTAAATAATTAATTTTCTGTACATTTAATTATATTCTATGTTTATTCTATTTTTATCGCGTGGGTCAAGGTCCCGTTGAATTATTATAAAATCGACACAGTAATTTCTGAAATTAGGTAGGTATATTTGTAACAAAAAACTAAAAAGGAAACTGAAATCCGACTGCTTAAAATGTATATTTTAAAACTTGTTTTCTTGAACATGATATGGTATATTTACAAATTTTTAATAGGCGCCACTTCAAGAGCTTTCCTTGGATACCAAACTTGGCATGATCATTATTACGAACCTATATTCATCAAAATCGGTTCCGTATCTTTGGCGCTCTGATGGAAATTATTTACATTATGTATGTGCCTATCGGAAGGGATAATAATTTAAAACTTAGCGTGGGTATTTCTTTACGAGAATTAACTATTATCTTAAACAAGGATAGTAATGTTCATTTCACGTGAACGAAGTTGCGGATAAGAGCTAGTTTTATATCAAAATCAATTGCTATTTGTTATGTCTTGCTAAAACTAATATACGACTTAACTAATTTGGATTATTTTTCAATTGCACTGTATACTTTAGCAGTGGGTGGTTTAGAATAAATTAAAAATATAAATAATAAATTGATTGATACGCCCCCGTAGAATTAGTTCTGGATCTACGTTTTGGCGGCATCTAATAGGTACGTTATAAAACATACATCTTCATATTTTGTAACACATCCACAAACTTTGCTAACCGTAATAAATGCCGGGAATACGATGAACTTAAAATTCTAATGACTGACTTATATAATACCATGATTACACGTTAAACTCAAAAGCGACTTTTTAATTAATCGACCTTAAAATGTTAAATAGGTTTATGCTGCTGTTATAATTTTAAAATACGTTGTAAAGCCATTTATAAAACACCTAAAATGCAGATTGAAAAGAACAGAAACATTAAAACTTTGATTATTCTTACGGGTTTAAATTGTGAGTTATCTCCCCTTAATTCTTTCTTAAATCTCTTAAGATTAGATGAAGTTATAATCCTCTTTGCTGACTATACAATGGTAGCTCGTTAGGAGAGAATTTATTGTCTTAGGAACATGCTGGATGTTATTAAGAATTTGTAGCGAGCGGACGGGCTTAAAGAAATCTGTATGAAGTATTTACATAGCAATTTGCATAGTATATGAGTAACATATGTGCTCATAAAGAGCAATCTTGGAGCATGCGAAAGAATATTAAAATACACGTAGCTAAGTAGTCAGAAGGCAACCGTAAAGATTGAGACGTCGAGTAGAGTGAGTGTGCTATAATCATAAAGATCCTGGCGCACCGCAATATTTCTCTTTGTACGAAGCTCCGAGTTGCTCGCGAAAGCAGTTCTTTGTTTACCTGCAACGATACTTTTCGAAATATTTTCTTTTGTTTAAACTGCACGCTGCGTGCCACGTAGGCGTCGCTCGTACTTGTGCTCGTACGCTCAAACTCGAAACCTACCTTAAGTAGGTACACTTAAAAACGCGATAAGTATACCAGTTCGCAACTCGTTTTAAGTATCCAATGTTGTAGGTGTACTGAGTAGACAACTTCTTGACCTTGATGTGCCTTTTAAGTTTAATACATATCCACGGAGAATCACTGATAATGAAACCTTTGGTAATAAAATGCAAAAGGCAGCTAATGTTGTTTAAGTCAGTAAAAGTTAGACAAACCTTCCCGTTTCACCCTAGAAAGTCATTTCATGATTTCTCACCTCAGAAACAAAATTGTCGGGTGGAGATTATTTAAAAGAGTTACCGTTATCCTAAAATATATAGAGCAAGTCAAGGAACAATGATGGGCAGTAAATTCAGAAAATTTTTGATACCCTCTATCTCTATCCAGAGCGACAGAAGTTATTTTATAATTACACATACCTAGCAAAAAAAAATCGAACACAAGGAATTAGCTGCTAGCCTACGAGGTAGATTTCCGAATGACAGCTACGAGTACGTGGAGTATTTCGACGGCTTCGACGAGTGTTATTGTAGGTACTATTATGTTCATAGTTAGTTTTAGCACAGTACATAGTTACCCTTGGGGTGAAAGTAAGTTATTCAGCCCTGAGATGCGGTTTAGTAGTAGTTAGTAGTTCGAGGGACTTAATAACTCTTTAACCTGAAGTAAACACTGTGTTTTTCATTACGAATGCAAGGAAAAAAATACCTGAGTCGTCGTCAAAGGTCGGTGTATGATTTTAGATATGTCGCAGGTTTTTCACAAAATTAGGTTTTTGATGAAAAACCGGAAGATGATTTCGTCGGTAAAACGTTTTCCACTACTACTTTAGCCTCCTCTCTTAAGAATCAGGTGTTTATACTGAGTCTAAAGAAATTATTATATTAATACAAATCTCTCTTATCAGACATTCAGTAAACTATAAACAAAACTCTACAATATTATTTTTCATTTTATTTTTATTTGTTTTTTTTTTCTGTGATCGGCTGACTATTCATTCAATATACTTCATTTTATCAGTGAAAAAATGAGTCAGTTCAACAATTTTCCCAAATATATGTTATTTTTAAAGGTTTGTTCCCACTAGTTCTACTGAACAGTTCTACGGTAGAACTAATGGGATTTTTTTTTCCCACTAGTTCTACGATAGTGGGTATAACAAAATAGTAGAACTATTGGGAACAAAAATTCCCACTTGTTCTACTGAACAGTTCCACGGTAGAAGTAATGGGAGTCTCTATACCCACTTGTTCTACCTGTTTCATCGGTACTACTAATGGGTTATTTTGTTCTCACTAGTACTACGTTTCGACAGGTTCTAGAAATGGAAGTAAAGTACCAAATATGCCAGTTATATCTCAATAGTTATTAGGTTTATAAGAGATGCTAGCAATAGTGATGCAGTGACCGCTTCTTGGACATCCACTATTTCATCTTCGGATAGCTGGTTGAGAATTTCCATCGACGATGGCAGTGAAGGCACTTGTGATGATTCATCGTCTAGCATACATAGGTCGAGTTGGAAACTGTCGGGTTTGTTCTGATCGTGAATGAAAAACGGAAACGTTTACTTTCATAAACAATAAACACGTTCCGTTTTAAGTAATAATATTCACATTAAGAAACCTGGTTGTTTCCAACTCGACCTATGTATGCTAGACAATGAATCATCACAAGTGCCTTCACTGCCATCGTCGATGGAAATTCTCAACCTGCTATCCGAAGATGAAATAGTGGATGTCCAAGAAGCGGTCACTGCATCACTATTGCTAGCATCTCTTATAAACCTAATAACTATTGAGATATAACTGGCATATTTGGTACTTTACTTCCATTTCTAGAACCTGTCGAAACGTAGTACTAGTGAGAACAAAATAACCCATTAGTACTACCGATGAAACAGGTAGAACAAGTGGGTATAGAGACTCCCATTACTTCTACCGTGGAACTGTTCAGTAGAACAAGTGGGAATTTTTGTTCCCAATAGTTCTACTATTTTGTTATACCCACTATCGTAGAACTAGTGGGAAAAAAAATTCCCATTAGTTCTACCGTAGAACTGTTCAGTAGAACTAGTGGGAGCAAACCTTTTTAAAGAAATACTTGAAAGTATAAAATACAACCTTTATGTTATTTCAATTTTATTGACAGCTGTCAGTTTAAAGTAATTCTCCCTAGGGCCGAAAAGTACTACTTTCATACTCGCTCTACAGGCAACTTCAGACCTGCTATCAGAAAATGAAAAGTATTATAAATACTTATTTTGGTTAACGTCTAATACATACATGAATATTTTCAACGTGGAAAATGTTTTTTTACTATTTTATTCCTAACTCTTTCGCTGTCCGTACCAACAACTGGTACTACCAATTCTGTCTGCAGCAGTTCTCCTGATTGTTTTTATTAATTGCACTGTATATCATCTGCATGCGCTCGCCAGTTACAAGTGGCTGTGCGAGTTGCCTCCACTTTCTTAACGCAAGAAACAACCCCAAGCGGTACTTATCTTAATAGAAGAGCCGGTCGGCTGCGCAACAGTGCTGAATTTAAGATAGCTGTAAACTATAAGTAGTAGCTGGTTGTTAGCCCATCATTTACGAGCGCTGCGAGAACAGATCTTGTTAGTTCACTCTTAAGTAGGATAACTTTGAATTTCTGATATTTCTTTGTCTTTTTAGGGTTAGTCATATAGTTTCGCCAAGTCCGCCTGTCTGTCCGTTTGCGGATAATCTCAGCGACCATTAGCACTAAAAAGCTGAAATTTTGTATGTTTATCAATCATGCCAAAAGTGGAAAAATATGTTTTATTAGGGTACTCCCCACTTTACGCGTAGGGGACCTCCCCTACGTGTTTTTTTTTTTGTGGGAAAAATCATCGAATGACGAATCCCGCCCTTGGGTGGAGCGGGAGACAGTGTCAGACTTTTACTGACTAAACGACCCAACGTTCCTTCCTGCCTTAGTTCCGGGGCCCCGGGGTTTACTCTTTCGCATCAACCCTCGGCCCCAGAAGGCTTCGACCCTGCGGGCCCCTACAGTTGCTGACAACTCCTTGAGGCGCGCGGGAACAGTGCGCGCCATTGAAGACTGGGCTCGGTCCGGACGGTTACCGGATGGGCCGCAAGCTCGCGCCTACGGTGGCCGGAAATCAGGACCGGAGACCCGGCGGCGGTGGCTGCGGCGTGAGTGCCGTTGCCTTTGCCTAATACGTTCGGCCTTCTCTTTTGCTAGCATTACTGCTTCACAAAAGGACGCGAGCGCCTGCCACTCTTCTTCACTCCGGACCATGGCTAGAGGCCATGGCCAAGGCCCGCCGCGAGAGATCGCCGCCTCCGATCGCTCCCACGAGAACACAGCGATGCTCTTCCCAAGCAGGGCACACCTCTACTGTGTTAGAGCACACGTATCCGTATCCTCCGGACCTCCCCTACTCGTAAAGTGGGGAGTACCTAAGTGGGGAGTGATATTTTTTTTTTCATTGAGCTCTAACATGTGATACATTGTTGGATAGTAGGTATTCTATTTAAAAATAAATAGGGGTCCCGGAAAATGTTTTTTTTTTTTGATAATGTTTATATTTTAGAAAATGTACAAAAAGTCTCACAAGTGTATTATTAGTGTATAGCCTTTATAGGAGAAATATTTTAAACTTAATAGGATGAACGGTTTTTTAAAATTTGTAAAAAAAATATTCTGAACTTAGTTTTTTAATTTAACCCGTATATACAACCATTTTTTACATATTTTACTATCCTAAACGTATCTTCTATGGAATAAAAAAAAAAAAATTTACGCAATCCAACTGGGTACAGCGCCATCTGTCGGGAAATTGGGTTTTGGAAAATTTATACTCGTACATTATATTTACCTAAGTTGTAGTTTAAGGGTTCTGTTATATTGTGAGAAATTTTTGATGGACGGGTAACACGAAACCCTACACTCACGTTAAGTGTAGGGTTTCGTGTTACCCGTCCGTCAAACCGACACGCTCTTGGCCGTTTTTTTACTTAAAGATCAGAACAATTATGCACAGTTTGTAATAATTTAAACTGACTTGTCAAACAACTCGCGGGGGCGGCCCCCAGGCGCTAGCTAGTAACTCACCAAAGTCATTTGTTAATCTGTTTTTAAGGCTAAAAGATTACATACAATGGAACATTTCCCATTTAACCAAATGGCTGACACTGACACCAGGAACTATAAAACTCACTACGACAATTTGTCGCTTTCATAACTCGTCGGCTTTCTGAATCCACAGCCACAAAGGTTCTAAGAAGTTGGCAATTAATTTAAAGCAACGCAAACTCATACGAGCTTCAAAAGCGGCTGGAACAATAGAGACTTACTTTATGATAAATATGCAAACGGCCAGGAGCTGCCGGAACTGTGTTTGCAGTTCAATTCAATAGCTTATACCAACGGGTTTTAAAACATTTTTTTATTGTCCTTTATATAAATGGCGTATTATAATAGGTACTTAAAGTTTTATTCTTCAATAACAGACAAAAAAACTCAATTAAAGTGGTCGAGAAGACACGCATTTTTCTTTTTTAGACTTCGTCTGTTCCTGTCATTAATCTTGTGTTAACAAATTGTTATTGATCGGCCACACAGATAGTGGTGAAGGAAATGAATCGGCTGGGCATGCTGGTGGACCTGTCGCACGTGTCGGAGCGCACCATGCGCGACGCGCTGGCCGTGTCGCGCGCGCCCGTGCTGTTCTCGCACTCGTCGGCGCGCGCGCTCTGCAACGTCACGCGCAACGTGCCCGACGCCGTGCTGCGCCTGCTGGCCGCCAACAAGGGGCTCATCATGGTCAACTTCTATACGTCATTCCTCACCTGTAAGGATACTGCGACTGTGCAAGATGCCATTGGTAAGCCAATATTTCACCTCTACCCTCCTCCCGCCTATAACATTTCCGTTTCTCTTGCCACTGCGTATTTCCCTCCCGGGAGGTGTCAAAGTTTTGCGGCGTTATGAAAAATATTTAAGAGTTTCTTGTTTGCGCCAGAAGTGTAACAGTAAAAAAGTGTTTTTATCAGAAATCCATTAATTAACCAATACTTTGTCTTACAGCACACATTAATCATATAAGGGATGTAGCCGGTGTGGACAGTGTGGGCCTTGGCGCTGGGTACGACGGCATTAATTAGTGAGTACATACTGTGATGTGTAGCTATCTGCAAGCTACCTACCTCGCAGACATGGTGACAGAAAAATAAAGTAATAAATTTTGAACACAGAATATGTTTTATAGAGGGTTTAGTATTTGAAATAGACCTTCTCATTCTATACCTACACTACGTGGAAATTTTACCTTGTATAAAATATTTTTAAAGTATACCCGCACGAAAAGTAATAAAATACTAAATCCCAAAAGCGTGAAGCTTTATAAAGGATAAACAAAAGTTTAATAGTTCTGAAGTAAAACTACGGAAGTTCTTCCTTATAACTTTTTGAATCAAAATAATATTGTTTACATAAACGTGTAGGTTCATTTTTCAAGGGGTTTATTTGAACACAGACACTTGACATTACCCCGAAATGTGTATCTTTAGTAGGAACATAGTAGGTAGTACATCCAAGGATCTGTACCTACATACAACGCTCGTCGTTATCTGTCGCCCGCGTAGATTCTTCATTCTCGCATCAGACATTAATCTTTCAAACAATGCTTGGTGTACAGTACGCCTCAAGGCCTGGAGGACGTGTCGTCATATCCGCTGCTGTTCGCGGAACTGATGGAAGAGGGGTGGAGCATAGAAGAACTTCGCAAGTTAGCGGGACTTAACCTCCTGCGAGTGATGGGGGCCGCTGAGCGCGTGGCGCGTGACCTCGCGACTGCTCGCGTCGCGCCCTACGAGGACGTCGCACCCAAACTGTTCGACACTCACAACTGTTCAAGTCAAGACCTATAAATATAAAATCTGAACAACACAGCTATCGTTTATTCAAAAATTGACTTTTCCTGAAATATTTGATATAGGTAGGACCTACTCTGCGTTTAGATTTTAAAATAACAGTAGATTTCTTATGGAACAATAAATTAATTGATTAAATTGTCAGATGAAGTTAATTTTTGAAGAAATTTCGTTAGCTTACAGCAATGAACAAAACCTTTTCAAGATTTTGTTCATTGTTGAATTGTTATTCCCAACATCGAACCCGGTGCTGTGTGATTTGTTGGAAACACTATACCTGCGAGAACTTTATCTGCTACTACTCGGAAAAATACATCTTTGAGATTTTTTCGCTTATAGACCAGCGTCGTGAATAACGGTCCAACAGTCCCTTCCCTAGGGCATTAGAGGCTGATTATGTTATGTTCCTGTTCCTATTTTTATGTAACATTGTGCCATGCCTTTATCATCAACGTAATATTGTTTTTTCTAGATCTTTACCTCAACAACAGCATTAATCGTAAGGTTGAGGGTTGCCACGGCCAAGAATGTAATAGTAATAAATAATAGTCATCTATCTCGGTCCAATCTCGGCCGGGACACAACAATACCCACACATTACTTACCTACCGTATTTAATCAATTTGTAAACATATTGTTTGCACTGCGATACCAACACGTATCTTTAACCATTACTTAATTAACTTTAAGTGTGTAATTTATACATTTATTTTGTTATAAAATACCAATGCAGGATTGAAACTGAAACTTCCACGTTGCTGGTAAAAAGTTAATATTACTTACATATCAGTTTGATGTTATGGATGAAAACTCCGCGTGACAAATAAAAAAAATCATATTTTTTTGCAATATAATACTGTTCCAACAAAAATAAGGTGTGGTAATGATAAATGATATTTATTTTTGTAAATAGGTTTTTCACAACACTTTTACACGTCATTTTTGTTTTTTTTTTTTGTCAGTTTAAACTAGATGAGTCCGGTAAGGTTGTTAACAGCAATAACAACTGCTAGTGGCATTTATTTTTATAAACCATTTTTTTTACGAGTGCACAACCGCTTAAGTACCTACAAAGCCTAAGTTCAGGGTCGACAAGTTAAAACAACCCTACTGTAAGCGGTGCAATTGAACATGGTGTAAAGTAGATATTACAAAATAAACTAGTAATATATTCAAATGTTTTAAAAAGTGGTGTCTCATCACTAAACTTTTACTTATCTTCGGATCACAGCTTATAAGGTACCACTTTTACTTTAAGCTGACCTAGTGTTACTCTGAGTTTCAATAAAATATGAGACCTGCATATACTGGTATTCTTACAAATGGCTCTCGACTTAATGTTCCTATTTTTTTTATAGTATTCGAATCGAGCTTAATAACATGACTAATCATAAATAGACATCATCCCTCTTTATCTTACTTACGTAAGATCGTAATTTATGATCTGCTAACCCTATTAATAATATTAGGTATACTAATGGTTGAAGAATTAAATTGCCGTTTCGTACAAAAAAATTATAACATTTACTTTCGTCGTTGTCTATACATTTCAGTTAGGTAAAACATTGCATACTACCCCGGGGATCTGGATTCTACAAACTGTGAATGCATATTCTGCCAAAGCTTGGGAAGATTATTTTTCTCTGAGATGTCGAGTAAGGAGGATGACAAATGGTTTCTTACTTCAGGACTTGTAGTGCCAAAAACTCGAGCAATGTAAGGTCTTGCGTTAATATGGAGAAATAATTATCTGATTAATGAGTCGGGGCTGTTTTGCGAGTTACACCATCATTGTTCGGAGTTCTAGACGCTATACATAATACTGTTATTGCCTAGACGGATCTACGGAAACTGCTTTAACATAAAAGATTTTTTGTTAGGTGCTTATGTCTCATGTAGAGGTCAAGTCGCCAGCAGATAATAATAACTGCTATTGTACGGCAATTCAGCACCGAGTTCGATGAACTAACACCTAAATTCCCCAACATCTAAAATAACTGTGGTCATCAGTCTAAATAGTATTGTTATCAAGCTTTAATAAATTAGTCTACAAATAATTTTACCCTGTAATATTATTATCGTCCGATTAGATGTGATTTGATATTTTTGTTTAAATAAATAAATATACTTATATCTTTAGGTCTGATTATGTAGGTGCCTACCTACATGTTTTATGCATTTACACATACATATATAAGTATTGATTGTAATTATCCTCAAAGCTTTTTAAATATTGATTATTATCCAATCAATAAAATGCGACTAGAAAGAAGGCAGTGTATTTAACTTCTTAAATAAATATTTAGGTAGTGAAGTCATTAAGATAAAGTATATGTAATGATTATAAATTTTAATGATGTTAAAGTTATACAGTGTGTTTTTATTCAAATGTTTATGCCTATCAAATTGTTATGTATATAAGTATTATTCTTTCTCAATCGAGAAACTGTATTTCTACCTGATACCGACGAAATTGTAGGTGGGTACAGGTTTATTCGTATCACGGATGAAACGGTCTTCCGGAAAAAACAAAACGTAAAAAACTGCCTTTTCGGAAATCAATTTTCTACCGGCCGTTTTGAGAGCTCCCATTGACAACGCTACCGAAACTAATAGAGTGAACGCGACTGAATCCAATATTAAACTGATAATATTCTGATATAAAAACGCACTGCATAAATAAATAGCTTTACCTTATCAACGACCAATAATAGATAATCGTAGAATTAGTGACTTTAGTACTGACCCTATTTAAAATTGTGCAAGTATCGCTTCGTACCGATAACAGCAAAATAAACTGGAACTAAGTACTTAACTTTATAATTGTGTATAAGATAATACACCTGTTTTTCCTGAAGTTAGTAACTAGGCATCTACCCACTTTCGCTGTTTCTGTAATTACTCTTGCCTAAGGAACACGGCGTATTTAAAAAAAGCGCAATCGACGCGCACGATACGCCATACGTGTGCGCGCTGCAAAAGAGATTTGAACAGATTTGTAAACAGACGAGCCAGTTGTGTATGTTTTTGTACTACCTTAATTTTAGCTGTTTTACAGTCAAACTATAAGTATCCACACGCTACCGACATACCAGACATCACGCCGTATGCGATACTTGTCACATTTGTACCTCCTGACGCAATATTAATTAGTAATGTAAATAGTTATATATGTCAGTACATTGGTAATAATAGACGGATCTTAAGACTGACGGGTTTCAGAAATAAATTAGTGTAGGTACGTTTGCTACGGTGTTAAATTAAGTATAAACAATTAATGTTACGCACTACGTTATAATATCTTAAGATGTGTTTATTATTCCTGAAGGGAAGACTAACGCTAATGTCCTGCTAGTATATTTTTTCTCTATTTGAGAAAGACTTATTAAATTATCCGTGAGACATATCTCATTAAATACCTGAACACAGGCGTTATAATAAATTGCTAAGCAGAATCCTTGTCTTCAATTTAATATTCGATCGTTTTTATAAAACAGTATTAAATATTTAGATTAAAGTTTTCATGAATTCATCGCGTTAGACAAACAATACGTCATAGTATTGCTTTTAGGACTTTTTCTCATAGTTTTGTAAAGAATTCTAGTGGAACCATGTTGAGTACATTTCTTAAAACTCTTTGAACATCACATATACCAACTTAATTATTTTATTTCATTAGAGTTGTTTCATATTTGGTATGTAAGTTTTCTGAAATAACCAATTAGAACTTTATTTGTTTTATTAGCTTATCCAATAAACACCTATTTTTAACATACTTGTTTTATTTATTATATTATCAGTACCTACAGTACGGCCGAATTTTAGCACTGTTTGAAAAAAAGAAATGCCAATAACAGTTTTTAACAGCAATAACAACTGCAAATTGTATAAATTATTTGTTTACACCATTTGTGTTTTACGAGTTAGCAAGCGCTAAAGTTCGCAGAGCCTTACTTTACTTCAGTTTGGCCAAGATCCGACGGCAGTACCTTACAAGGCAAATATTCTCTCTAATAAGCAGGTAACCGGGTGGCACCGAACTAAATATGTAGCTGGACTGACACACTTCTATCTAGGTAGGTATGACCACGGTCATTACCGACTGATCACTTAAAAAACATTTCGCTTGATTCCTGCGTCGCGGCGCAAACCTCTGGAGTCTTCCTTTCGAATGCAAGCAAAAATGAACTTAACGGTGCAGCGGTGGTCAGACAGAAGTGTCTTCTATGATACGATTTCTACCTTTAATATTTCTCGAAGTAGTCTCTGTTTCTTTCTAAAAACCCCATGTGATTTAAACTTTGATCGAAGCAGTAGACCCAATTTTTTGACGTGACAACGTCTTAAATTAGGTTGCGGCTGGGAGTCACTTATGAAAAAGTGTAACGCTCGGTAACGTTACGATGAGTCACCGAACGAGAGAGAGGCCCGCCGAATGCCTTGCGTCTCTCTCCCACTCAACTATGATCGGTCTGCCGCGCGCGACCGATCATAGTTGAGTGGGATCATAGTTACGCGCGTTGTCACGTAAAATCTTCGCCCGTAAAACCGACTTTACAGGCAACCATTTTTTTACTTCCACGTCTTTTTCATATTTATGCAGTCACGACACCTTCAGACTTCATAAAACAAGTATATATTTTATTTTTGGAAATAAGTAAATACTTTCATAATTGTTCTGAAAATAAACAATCTCAAACCTCACTGAAAAAAGGTCAGGCATTCAGCACTGTATGAATCACTTACTAAGTCCACACCTTCGATGGACCAATATTAATAGTCCGCTTAGCAGAATGAGCTGAAATGTTACGGGCATGGTGGAACATCCACCAGCTTCATGAGCGCTGCTGTCAAACATTTAAAAAAAAAATCCATTTTCAAAACACACATTGCGCAACTATCTACTCTAACTAACAAATATATAATATACAAAACTAAAAACAAAAAAAAAATACAAAACAAAAATGTCTACTAACAAGCATAAAACAAACAAATATAAAACTTTTTGTTCCAGACTCATACAAACCCAAAACCAGTGCGAATCAGATAATATGACATCCTTCTATTAGTTTCTATCATTAGCCGTACAGCACTACAGCACAAACAATTACCTCGACTTCAGTTATAGTCACCGTAATAGGACGTCCTTTTCACGAAAAATCAGTGAGGATGCCTCGACCATGTTTAATCTCATTAAAAATAATGACACGAAACATGGTTTTGTCTTGAAATGCTCAAAAGTGCTTTTAATCCATTTATAAGCAAGCACACTTTTTAAATAATTCCCGCCAATTTGTAGAAACAACCGATTTTTTTAGCTGGGAAATCGGAAATCATTTTTTTTTTTTGTTAATGTTTATGGCTTGGATAGTAAGTTCTTTAAGCCATGTCCTAAGTTTATGAATGAACACATTCTAATGTTTTTTGTAGTATTTGGCGGCAAATATATAAAGTCAAACTTCTCAGAAAACCTCGCTGAGATAGTCAACACTACAATAAAATTCTCGGTTGAGTTTGCGCCTGTTTTAATTAATTAATAATACAATTGGCGGTTACTCATCGGCTTCTCTCTAAGTTTTAACGATGCCACTACTAACAACCAAGTATTTTATAATAGCCACTATATCCTACGCCTACGAACAAACTAGAGTAGTATCAACTTATAGGCGTGGGCGCGGCCAAAATCGAAACTAATCGTTTGCCGCCGTTTTGACATTTATGTCATGTGTTATTCTAGAAGAATGTATTTTGTGTTTTGAATCGTTTCCAGTGGCGTAACTAGTCCCACAGGGGCCTCGTACCAAAAGTCCTTCGGGGGTCCCGTATACAAAAAAAAAACATATTTTTATTACAGATGCTTAGCTGCCCTATGAGACAGTTGTGGATAACATGTTGCGAATTTTTGCCTAGGTCGGGGCCCCTGTACCGTGGGGGGCCAATATAATTGATACGGCAGATAAAGTGGCGCCCTGATCGTTTCCAAAGTAAATAATCGTCATAATTATAACAAAAGTGATTAAAAGTGCTGGCAGGGAAGGTATTACCTTGAAAGTCAAACGTGTTTGTTAAAAGAAATGAGAGAAATATCGGGCCTACGATACCATTTTCCAAAGTTGGACCATTTGTCAAATATTTTTTTGGGTGACCAGCACTATAAAATTCCCTTAAATATTCGTACACTAGCGGTGGTTGACAGAAAAACCGAGTTTGTTGAAAATGGACTGCTACTACATATTTGAATCTTAATCAAGTGATTACCATGACGATATGAATTCCAAGATATTCAAATGAAAGGAATTGGTCCACTGCAAGACCATTGCTAAGCCAAATTAAAAAGTGCTGTGATATACTCTTTACGCCGTTCGCTTGGGGCTTAATGAATTAAATGATTTACAAAGTTCTCATGACTTTTCTTTATTTTCCTATGAAAATGTAAACACCTATAGTCGATTTTTTTTTAATAATTTGAAAAAATTGTTTCTTTATCTATAATACTGTTTTTAATTACATCACTATGAAATCGCTACAACGCTTACTAGTATACATATTATTTTAAAAAACCTGGATATATCAAAATATAATAATATATTTTCCATTTTTGATTTCAAAACATTTTCTATCAAAGTTTGTAATGTTTTTTTTTTTATATGAGTAAAGTAAATTAATTACACTGGCAACATTAAGCACGCCACGCGCAGAGTTATCGTGTTTTAAAACTCTACGCGACTACCTTGTGAAGTCTGGCCTTTATAAAAGCATTTTTACTCTGTGGCCAGGGTTCCCAACTTAGGGGTTTTCCCCCCAGATTTAGGGGGTAAATAAGTGAGATGGGATTTTTTTAGGGGTCTGAAATTTTTAGGGGTATTTTCAGGGATTCTTTGATTCTTTACTTTACTTGCATTCTCTATCTATAATATCGTTAAAAATAAGTTACGGAATAGACTATCTATTAAAATGTTGCAAAGCATCCTGATGGTCCGATTTACATTAAATCGAAATGATGGATCTTGTGTAACTTTTAATCCATCCAATAAAATGTTAAATTTATTCAATGTTAACATGTATAATTTTAAAAAATCTGAATCTTCAGATGAAGATGAAATATTTAATGTGTTAAATAACTTTCAATAAAAACATTTTACAACATATTATTACAATATATATATTATTTCTAAATCATTATGAATTTATATTTATGTATTTTTTAGGGGGAAAACATAAGAATTAGGGCGATTTTAGGGGTTTTTGTCACCAACTTTAGGGATAAATATTTTTGAGAGTTGGTAACACTGTCTGTGGTTGGCTGTCATGAATGTTATAAAACGTCACATCAGTCGTAAACTAACGCCTCTAACTGAAAAAGCGCGGGAAACTTCGAGCGGACCGGTGCATTTTTTCTGGACTAATTTTTCAACTTTATTATTTTTCTCATTTTAAGGATCAGTTTTGTAATAAGTATATTGTAAATTTTATTAATATTTAGTGTACTTATATTAGTTTTAGTATATAGTTTGCCGATTCGGTAAGTTCTTTTTAGTTTGTTTTTTAAGTATGAATGAGCCGCCTGACTTGGCGGACCCGGGGGTCTTTGTACCCCCGGCTAATAATTATGTTACTATTGCCTCGACACTATCTAACGAATCGGGGATGGAAACTGATGGCTCCAATGCCCATCGTGGACGTAAAAGAAATAGATTAAATAAAATTTGCGGAATTTGCAACAAAAAAAAAAGGAAGCACAGTCAGGCTGTTGACGGAAAATCTGGTTGTTGCTGTGCTAGTGCTGACAGTGAAAACAGCGACTCAACAACTGTTGTTAAGAGTTTAGTAAATAACATCACCCCCAGTAATATTACGAGCCCCCAGAATGCAACACCTACAATTGCTAGAAATAAATATGAAGCTTCTGACGTAGGCCCTTTTATCGTTCACGTACAAAAAGAGACAAAATCACCTAGTGACAATACCACTTTACACCCGGTCACATTTGGCAAGTTCTTAAAGAACAATGCCATTCATGACATCGTCGACGGTTCTCTTAAGAGGATAGGCAGAAATAAAATTTGTTTAGCTTTTAAAAACTTTAATAATGCCAATGCATTCATCTTTAATACTGAGTTACAAAAAAATAATTTAAAAGCATTTTTACCAACGTTTCATATTACTAGAATGGGCCTAGTACGTGGTGTACCATCTGATTGGTCACCTGAAGATATAATTGAAAATGCTAGAGTGCCGGATAATTGTGGCAAAATTCTTAAAGTTAGGCGTATAAATTACAAAACTTTTGTAGAAGGATCACCCGTCTGGAAACCAACGCAGAACGTAGTAATTACTCTTGACGGTCAGGTACTTCCTCCACGAATATTTATGTGTTACAACTCGTTACCTGTAGAACTCTATGTGTATCCCACTATCCAGTGCTACAATTGCTGTCGATTTGGCCATACAAAAATTCAATGTAGGTCCAAACCTAAATGTTACAAGTGTGGCCAGGAACACACTGGGGATACTTGTAATGTTGAAGAGGAAAATTCATCTTGCTGTCATTGCTCTGGCAAACATTTCGCCACCTCTAAATTATGTCCTGAATTTTTACGGCAAAAGGAAATTAAGACCGTTATGGCAGAAAAATGTATTTCCTATGGTGAAGTTGCTAAATTGATTCCACCTATTTCGAAATCTTATGCCAATGTAGCAAGCTCTCCTGTCACTACTCGCACTCACCAACAAAACAGCACTCACACAAACTCGTATACACAACATTCTCTTCCACACAGCTCAAACAAAAAAACAGTTTATATACATCGTCGGCCCCCTTCCAAACCAGGTAAAGGGTACGACCGAGAAAAGCACCAAAATATTGTTAATGAATACAACTTACCGAGCCCACAAAATGGCTGTGCCTTAAATACCAGTACTGTTCCTACAACAATGTCATTATCAGAAATAATCCAAACTCTCATACAAACACTTACTCAATATAACATAGAAATACCGTCCAACGTTGCCCCTATAGTCAATATGTATAAAAATCCTATTAATAATAATGTCAGTACAAATTCAGAACATATTACAATGGAACTGTAGAAGTGCAGTTTCAAAAAAAACCGAAATCATCTACATGTTAAATAAATATAATGCTTCGCTTTTTGCGATTTCAGAAACCTGGTTAAAACCAGACTCGATTTTCAAAATCAACGGTTTTTCTTGCTTAAGAGATGATAGGTCTGATGGGTATGGCGGGGCAGCTATACTCATCAGAAACACTGTCTCTTACTATCCTCTATCTCTTCCCTTGTTTAATGATTTTTCTGTCGTAGCTGCGCAAATAAATAATACTTGTATTGTTTCTATATACATTCCTTCTCCTTCTTCATCAGTCCTTCAACAATTCAACAATCTTTTATCTATTCTTCCTCGTCCTTTCTTAATTCTAGGCGACTTTAACTGTCACCATACTTCTTGGGGTTGTACTCTTTCATCATACTGTGGTGACATACTACTAGATATATTTGACGAACATAATATTTGTATATTAAATTCCGGGTCACCAACAAGACGTACAGGGCCAAAAGAAAACTTGAGTGCAATAGATCTTTCTATTTGCACCCCTAATTTAGCTTCATCCTTTACATGGCGCACCTTGCCATCTTCTTATGGAAGCGACCACTTTCCAATTCTTATATCGTCCACACATCCTTGCAGGTCTCCTGGTCTGCCGAAGCAACCACGTTTAAAATATAAATTTGGTGCGGATGGGTTATGGGATAGATTTAGAACCCTTGTAGAATTTAAACTGTCTAACTTACAGAACAGTTTATCAGACAATCTTATTGAGTATAATAATACTTTTACAAACGCAATTATACAAGCTGCAGATGAAACTTTCCCTTTAAAGAATTCAGCCAATGGTCGTATTCCTTCCCCTCCTTGGTGGGATAAAGAGTGTTCCCAAATCGTGAAAGTCAGAAAGGAAGCAGAAAAGAAATACAAAAATGATATGACAGAAGGTAATTTTAAAATTGTATGTGATGCTATGGTTAAAGCACGTAAATTACTCAAAGAAAAAAAAAGTGAAGGGTGGAAAAAATTTTGCCTGTCGATCTCTCCTAATGTGAACGCTTCTATTGTCTGGCAAAATATAAGAAAGTTTCGTAACGGTGTTACTCCTTCTAATGTTTCTGGCATTCCCCCAAATTTAAGGAACTCTTTTCTTAATCGCCTAGCTCCGCCATCGGTCCCAGAGCAAGATATTATTTATGTTAACGTTCCTCCTTCTATAACCAATAACCAAAGTCCTCTAAATTCTCCTTTCACAATGCAAGAGTTACAGGGAGTCCTATCTTCAGTTAAAGATTCTGCTCCAGGTGAAGACGGTATTCCTTATTCATTCCTGGCTAATTTAAATACATCTTCACTTGAATTCTATTTGGACTTAATTAACAAAGTTATGCTCTCAGGTAAAATCCCTCCATCATGGAAAACTCAAACTGTTATTCCCATTTTGAAACCAGGTAAACCACCATTAGAACATTCATCTTACCGCCCAATAGCTTTATCACCTGTAATTGCAAAAGTAGCTGAAAACTTAGTTAAAAATCGTCTTGAATGGATTATTGAAAACCGTGGAATTTTACCAGAATCTCAGTTTGGATTTAGGAAAGGCAAAAGTACATTGGATAGTGTGGCTACATTGGTAACAGATATTAGAGTTGCGTTTTCACAAAATCAATCGGTTCTTGCAGTATTTTTAGACCTAGAATCAGCATATGACAGTGTTCTTTTGAATGTCCTTAAAAAAAAATTAGAGTTGCTGCAAATTCCTGAAATGTTGTCTCGTTTTATAATTAACCTCCTTTCAGGCAGAAAAATTAATTTAGATCAAACACAAGATGATAGTAGGTTAGTATGGAAAGGACTCCCACAAGGTTCAGTTCTTAGCCCTATATTATTTAATTTGTATACGTTTGATTTACATTGTTCACTTCAAAATTCAACAAGCATCCTGCAATATGCAGATGACATAGTTTTGTACGCTACAGGAAGTTCATCAAGTTATCTTTGTACTCTGCTATCTAACTCCCTAGTCGGTTTAAAAATTTGGATGGACAAAAATGGCCTGAGCATATCTGCGAGTAAAAGTTCCTTAGTTTTATTCACTCGACAACGTATTCAACCTCCAATATCGATAGATTGTGACAATAATGAAATACCAGTTAAGAACCAGGTCAAGTTTTTGGGCATTGTTTTGGACTCTAAACTTACAGGTATTCTACACTGCGATTATGCTCTAAACAAATGTCAAAAACTCTTAAATCTGATGAGATGTCTATCAGGTGTTTGGTGGGGTGCACATCCGTTTTCCTTAAAGCTTCTTTACAATGCTTTAGTTCGAAGTGTTCTTGATTATGGAATCTTCTTATTGGAGCCTTGTAATGTAGGTGCCCTTAGGAAATTGGATTCCATCCAATCAAAGGCCTTGAGAATAATTACAGGAGCTATGAAATCTAGCCCCATTAACGCATTACAAATTGAGTGTAATGAACCTCCACTTGGTTTAAGACGTCAATTTTTAGCTGACCGGTTATTTTACCGTGTTCTACAGTTTGCTAATAGTCCTTTAATCCAGAAACTTCAAATGCTTGCTGATCTCATTGAGTCATCAAATTATTGGAATCACAAATCTGTTCCTTGTTTAGTTAAAAGTTTCATCCGTTTTAAATCATTTCACGCACCGACACACCGGTCTCCAAAACTTGACTTGTTCAACAGTAAATATGAAGCCTTGATTAATACTCCATCTGTAAAGTACATTGTAGATATAGATAAAAATAACGCTAATACACATTTTAATTTTATTGTGCAGGAAAATTGGCCAGGGTGGCATCATATTTTCACTGATGCTTCCAAACATAAATCGGATGATCTTGTGGGGGTAGGAATATATCATGCACAGTACAATATTGTCCAGAAGGTAAAATGCCCACCTGAAGCAACTGTATTTACTGGTGAATGTCTTGGTATTCTTAAAGCTGTAGAATACATTTTACTTTTAAAACTTCGAAACAGTTTAATTTTAACTGATTCCATGAGTGCTCTTCAGGCGCTATTGAGATATCCTTTTAAATCTAAACCACCGTCTCCTCTTATAGCACATATTAGGAATAAACTTTTTGACTGTGTTGTGAAGGGTTTTTCTGTTGTCTTTGTCTGGATACCGAGTCATTGTGGTATAAAAGGTAATGAAAAAGCTGATAGACTTGCCAATGAGGCTGTGGTGTGTGGAGATACTGTCCCATTCAAAAATTATTGTCAGGATTTGGCTACTCTTCCTAGACATTATCTTAGGGATTCCTGGGATAAAGTTTGGGCAGAAAGTAGCTGTTCAAAAGGGAAATACTACTTTAGTATACAATCACAAATTCCACGTAAACCTTGGTTCTCTATCCTCAGACTTGGCAAAATTGCGACAACCATTTTAATAAGAATGCGTTTAGGTCATACTACTTGCCCAGTGCATCTTGCACGCTTCCATGTCATAGATAGTCCTCAATGTGAATGTGGACATGACTTTGGGGACCTGAACCACATATTCTTTTCCTGCCCAATTCATGACCGTACTTCCTTTTTATATAGTTTGATAACCCTCCGTGTCCCTTTCCCTACATCAATACAAACTCTTCTTTTTTCTTTTAACCCTTCCATATATAGTGTTCTTTCCGATTATATTTATGAAAACAATATCCGTCTGTAAAATATGTAAATACGAGTATTTATTAGTAGTATAACAAGATTATAATTTTATTCATGTAATATTTTTAATAATTAAGTTTAGAATAGTTATATTTATGATCCTGATTTAAATTTACACATTCCTGATCCCGATATTCCAAATTCCATAATTTTTCGCGTGTTATGTTTCCCTACCTTTCCTTTCAAAACCTACCCAAACAAAATAAACAACAATCTACTCGCCTAACAACTTGACGCTGGCAGATGCACAAGAGTGCTAGCCACAACACTCTCCTATCTACGGAGCGGGAGAAAAAAAAAAAAAAAAAAAAAAAAACGCCTCTAACTAATATTGAGAAACAAACGCGTTGACGAAAACTAAATAAATTAAAAATCAAATTGCTCATTGTTGATATAAAGTTACATGTAGAAGTGCCCAACAATGGGGGAAAAAAATACGCCACTTTTGGCTGTCCTACAGCTATTAAGAAAGTATAATTTGAAGGTAATCATAACTTAATAACATGGCTTATTATTTAAATTATTATTAGAACTCCCTAAACATCTTTAAATTTTGTATTACAGGGTACAGAAGACATTCTAAGAAAGGAGGCCAGCTTAGGAGATGTTGAGTTTGAAAACTTAGATCTTCCTGAGGTCGAATTAGCTAGCATTCTAACTTCTCATCACACAGAGAGCGATCCATACAGCTATGAATTTGCTTACGATAACCTAAAGAAGTTTGTTGAGAACTCGCTGGATATTTATAAGGTAATAATGGATAATGTATATGAAATAAAAATATAATTTTCTTTTGTTACAAGTACTGAAGAAAATTAGAACTTTTCATTAAAGCACCTATTTAGTTTTATCTTAAGTATTTTATAAATATTATTTACTTAGTGATGTTTTTTGAAATATTTATATTTTTCTAGCATGAGTTGTCAACACTTTTGTATCCTGTATTTGTCCACATGTATTTGGCATTAATATTATATGACCATAATGAACATGCAAACAATTTCTTGGAAAAATTTGGACCTGAGCAAGAAGATTATTATCAAGAAGATTTAAAACGATTGTCTATAGTTAAACATAAAGATCAGATCAAAGGCAATGAATTAGCTGAAATATACAGGTATGTATTTATAAAACGTTCAGAAAACTTACAAGAAAAATCTTGCTTTCCAATAATTCATAGTTTAAATTAACATTACATTAAAAAATGTCACAGTTGAAGATAACAATACAATATTATTATAAAGAATATGTAATATTAGAAGTAATTTATTTTTTTTATTTTTTTTTGTTTATGTAATCAGTGTAAATGTTTTGTTTTCCAGCACCAATAAGTTTGTTGTTCAGTTGTCAAGAGATGCATCATCTCAGCTGAAACGTTTTTTACAAGAGCAGAAAAGCTCAACTGTAATTATTAACATTATAAACAACCACATCCAAGTTGATGTACATGATGGCCCTGGGAGGACACAGGCACAGGTGCGCTCCACCACTGGCGGACTACTTGGTGAAGCCACTCGAAATGGTATAGTACCATTAAAAATTTCTAGATACACACATTACACTCAAGTAAGTAGATTACTCTTCTAACTGAACAGGTGATGTTTAAAGTGATTTTTGTTTGTAGAAAACAGGACAAAAGTTTACTATGGTCTACTGAAGGAGCCTGATATTCAAGTCCTCCCTGCACCTGTGGAAGATGAAGAAGAAGTGGAGGAAACACCTGATAAACCAAAAAAGAAAAAGGCAAAGAAAGAACACATTTTTATGAAAAAACCTAAATCTGATCCTAATGCACCTCCAAATGACAGAATTCCTTTGCCGGAACTGTAAGTTTATCTACATATACAATAATTTAGTGAGGAATTTTAAAACATTTGAGTTTTAGAAGTTGAACATGTAAAATTGTACTATTCATTTTCAGAAAGGAGACTGATAAAATAGAGAAAGGCAAAGCTCTCCGTGAAGCGTCCAAGCGTATTCAGCTGGGGCCAGAGAGCCTGCCATCTATTTGTTTCTACACACTGCTTAACAGTGGTCATACTGCTATATGCACTGATATTTGTGACGATTCTACATTACTAGCGGTTGGCTTCAGCAACTCTACTATAAAGGTATAAAAACAACAATATATTTGTACCAGCCAGTAAAACGATAATCTCAAGAATTCTGAAACCGTTAGATCTTGATTTCTTAATGCGTGTGTTTTATTGTAGGTATGGACATTGACTCCAGTCAAATTACGTGGGATGAAATCTGCAGAAAAATTAATAGACATTGACAGAGAGGCAGGTGTGTATAGTTCACTTACTAGTAACAATAATGTCAGTCTTAAAACCTACCACAAAGGTAATGCATCCTTAGTGCTTTAGTTTTCTGACCTTTAATTGAACCCGGTCTAAACTGCTTTATGTGTAGGTAACTCTTGAACCTTAGAATTAACTACATTTAAAAAAAAAATATAAAACTATAGCAATAATACATCTCAATATCAAATCTTGTGTATTAATAATGGGCACGCAGTAATAAGCCCCATTCATTTATTACCTAAATCTTTTTTTTTACCAGTTTTTGACCCTAAAAATAAGAATAAACAGAAGGCCTACCCCTTCTGCCTATTCTTATTTTAACCTTTAATATTTACTAGGTAAGTATCTAAGAGCTAACGCCGCGTAAAGCGGAGGTACCCGACGAGTGACATGTAGTTTGTGATGGCCCCCGTAGCAGTAACTGGACTATTACCCGCATAGTGTCGCTAGTTCTTAACAGTATACATGTAATGACGGGTCCCTGCGCGTAGAGGCCGAATGAAGTACTTTTGTATGGGACCGCGCGAGCTATGGTCCAATGCAAGGAGTAATTGGCAGGCGGTTGCTTCCTTCTGCAAAGCAGTAATGCCACGTAGTGTCGCTAGTTCTTAACAGTGTACATGTAATGACGGGTCCCTGCGCGTAGAGGCCGAATGAAGTACTTTTGTATAGGACCGCGCGAGCTATGGTCCAATGCAAGGAGTAATTGGCAGGCGGTTGCTTCCTTCTGCAAAGCACTAATGCTAGCAAAGGAAGAAGCCACATGCGTGAGGGGACGAACATCCTCACGCCCCAGCCGCCGCGACCACGACCCCAACTACCTGCCACGGTAGACTCTGACTTGCAGATGTCGAGCAATGGGTAGTGCGCCGTCCGACAACTGCTCGACCGGACCAAGCCCCAGTCGTCGACAGCGTGGAGTGATCCATACACTTCTCCAAGAGATGTCTGCAAACCGTAAGGGCCCAGCAGACCGATGCACGCTAGGACTGCGGGGAGTTTAATCAGTAAATGTTGCCAGACGGAGATCTGGAGACATTAGATGATTTTCCATCTTAAAAAAGCGTTTATACTTAATCTTAACAATACCTACTAATCTGTTTTGCAGGTGACGTACTCGTAAGAATGATGGAAGAAAGGGATAGAGACACTTGTCGCACTTTGTTTGGGCACTCCGGACCAGTTTACAAAGTAGCATTTGATCCTTTTAAAACGATGCTTCTATCAGCTTCTGAAGATTCTACGGGTACATTTGCTATTTATATCTATTGTATAAAATTTAATATAAACGAATATTTGACATTGTTCATGTAAATTGTATTGTTGCAGTGAGGCTATGGTCTCTGCAATGCTGGACATGCCTAGTGGTATATCGTGGCCACGTGTGGCCAGTGTGGGACGTCCGCTGGTCCCCGCACGGCCATTACTTCGTGACCGCCGGACACGACCGCACAACCCGCTTGTGGGCCACGGATCATCATCAGCCGCTACGAATGTTTTCAGGACATTTGTCGGATGTTGACGTAACTGTTTTTGCACTCATATTTATTATTATTATTAAATTATTTTCTATTTTGAAGCTAGCCAAGAATTTACATTTTTAATTAAACCGACTTTGCTAATGTACAGCATATTATATCTATATCAAGCAAGCATGGTATATGATATTGCTTGTATATATTTATCTAAAATGACATCTCATTTCAGTGTGTACAATTTCACCCAAATTCCAATTATGTGGCTACTGGATCAAGTGACAGAACAGTACGCTTGTGGGATTGTTTGACAGGAACACAGGTTCGAATTATGACTGGGCATAAGGTACCTATTTATTTGTCAAAGAATAGTTTCTCTAACGATTTCCATTTTTAATTTATATCAAATCTTATTTTCAGTCTACCATATTCACCCTAGCATTTTCTATATGTGGGCGATGGCTGGCGTCGGGAGGTAATGGAGAACTCATCGTGTGGGACATCTCGACAGGCTCTCCCGCCGCTCTGCTGCCGCCGATGCATACTGCTCCTATTCATGCACTGGCGTTTAGTCGTGATGGCACTATTTTGGCGTCAGGTAATTCTATCGGTTTTTATATTTTGGTCTAAGATTCTTTTAAAGGTGGATGCTATTACTGGACTCACCAACCAATAGCTGTGTTACATCATTGTATTTTTACCTGAATAAAATGTAGAGTTGAGAGAGTGAGGGGCAACAGTGGCGGCGGACAAGACGAGATAATCCGGTCCTGTCAGCCCGAATGACATCACTTTGCGCACGGTTTCATGACGCGACCTACTAGCATTAATTATAATTTCAAACAATCCAGGGACTCACCCTAGACATTTCGAAATATAATGCAAACATTTCATCCAAATCAACACAATTGTTGTGTCTAATAGTATTTTGAAACCATTCAGGAACCCACCCAAAATTTTATCTGAATTAGTCAAGCTGTTTAGTAGTTATGTGACAATATAAAGAAGAATTTTATATCTAGAGATAAAAAGTCTTAAGAGTTGCATTTATGTTATTTTCAGGATCCTTGGATTGCAGTATCAAATTATGGGATTTCAATGCTATCTCAGAAGAAGCTAATGGTGAGGAGGCAGGTGGTGCTACAACCACAGTACAGAAAGAGGATAAATTTTTACTTCGTTCGTTTGCAACAAAGAATTCACCTATAAAGGGTTTACATTTCACTCGTCGTAATCTTCTGCTTGCTGTAGGATCCTATGAAGGCAGTTCATAAGCATTCAACTAGATTTGATTAGGTGGCGATAATGTATTGACATTTCATGTGAAATATAATGGTATATCCAATAATATAATACTTATTAATTATATTAAACTGATGTTTTTATTATTATCAACAGACACTTGAACCCAAAAACTATACAATTGCTATGCTTATAACTAGAGCACACATCTTCTGTATCATGGCTTTTGTCCCGCCTTTAGATAGTAACAGGCAGTACTAAAACTTTGATTGTAAAGCGATGCCTGTTGAAAACTCCATTCTTAATTTTTATATTTGTAAAAAGTAATTCCTCTCTGATGTAATAAATTGCACCATCAAGTTTAAAATAGATTCATTACTTCTAGCCACTTGTGTTTTCATTGCTTGTTTAAAATCTTCTTTTACACCCTTATCAGCTCCACGAGTGCCTATTCTTCTTTGTCCCAAATGCTGTTGAGAATTAGGTAAAATATCGAGCACGACATTGTTCCCATGTTCATTCCAAATAAAATAAAACTCTTCTAATATATCAATGTGAATGATGTATGAAGAGAAAAGGTGATAATGAAATACACCTTTTTGTCTGATTACATCTAGTATATGAATAAATATGGCTTCTTCTTGTGGCCAACCAAGTTGCATTAAAACAAGCATGTGACCATATGCCAAATCAGTGATAGTAGTGGTATCTGTCAATAAAATTCTGATAAGCAAAGTACAAAAATAATGCATTATGGCAACTTTTGTGAGTGGTAGGAAATGTAAGTGTCTATGTCTTCCTCCTACAATCAATTCTGGTTCTAGAACACCTTCCACGCTAGGTAATTGAGTAATTGCATACAATATGCTTTCTATACAAGCAGTATAGTTCTTTTGACAAAAGTGGATAGATGCTCTTACAATACAATGTGTCAAACTAGTTTCTGTAATCAGAGGCATGGCCTCATCATATTTTCCACGGTATAGAGCGAACTCACCAGCAAATCCCTCGGTCCATGGTTTAATTTGCAACTGATTAGCAAGTTTTAATAATTCTCTTGAAATAAGTTCATTGCTATGGAGCAACTCCCAACAGTTGGCAGCCGATTGGAATTGATGTGATGATATGCCAGTAACCTCAATGTCGCCTTTTCTTCTTTTTGATGGTGTTATTTCTGGGTCTGACAATGCCTCAACAAGAATATGATTGCCTTTTAACGACTTATGCTCATATAAAGACCTCAGAAAGAATGTTGTTCCACAATACAAAAGCTGTCGACAATCTTCACTATTCCTTAGTGTCAATAATTTTTGAAAGTATGACTCCTTATTCAAACTGTTACTATAATTCACAAAAAAAGAATCCCATCCCAATTGCCTGCCCATCAGATCTAACACACCAAAAAGTCTTTGCCAAGGATCTGTTATATCATGCTCATTTTCATCATATACATAGGAATTATAAAAATCAATAGCTTTGATAACCAGACGCTGTAGCAATCTTGGTGATTCTAGAGAGCTGAGTAAAGGCAGAGTTTCTACTACAAGCAGTCTAGCATAGCGATTGTCGTAAAAGAACTTTTCAGCATTTATTAATGTCTTCACTAGACTGTCAACTCCTAATTGAGGAAATTTCTTCAACAACAAAACTAACAAACGGCAATGTTCCATAGTATCATCACTATTCTCAACACTAGTCTTTAGGATTGTCAATTGTGTATCTGGACAAATATTATCAAACATTTGACTTAGAAAGCTTCCTTCAGAAGACCTGAGAGCATTGGCAATAGCTGATATTTCAGGCAATAAAGAAGGCAAGTGCTGTCTTGATTTCATTAAAGAACTAAAACATTCTGCAGCCTCTTGGACATTTCCTGATTGTTTTTCCATTAGATAAGCTTCAAACTGAATTTTAAAATTTGCTGGAAATAAAGTTTTAGCTGTGAGCATCCATGCTTTAGCAGAGTGAATATTGTACTTTTGTGCATCCTTCGCTTTAGCTATTATGTAGTCCTCATCACTCAATGATGTATCAACTCCTGGCATCTTGCTGTATTATACTGTAAAATAAATAAAATTGTTAAGACTTTTTATCGGCTAAATACTCTAACGTAGGTAACACCTAACATTACCTTTTTCTAGAACAAGAATCTTCAAAGAATAAAGATTAAAACACACTAATATTTGGGAATACTCATGTTATACTGTTATGTTGTTTACTTTCAATAAATACGTTATTTATTCTAAAAAAAAATAGTAAAACTACTTGCCGAAGCCGATGCCGAATTAAATGTTTTCCAATGTTGAAAGTTTGACAACTACTGACAAGAGAAAGTGTGACAATTTGACAAGCAGACAAGACTCAAGACAATTGACAATTTCATTTTTTTTTTAATATAGCAACTTTTATAACTTCTATTCTAGTTTCCAGTCTTGAGAGTATTCAGAGTGAAAGATTCATAAAAGATAAGGAAGAAATTTGGGGATAGATATTTAAAAAAACTAACACCCGACTACTTAAAAACACGCTCTAAAAAGTACGAAACAAGAAAACACTCTCCAATGAAATTACTCAGTATGTACAAACTATTAAATATTTACCGTTATTAAATAAACTAACTTACACATATTATTATATTTTAATATATTTTCAATTTATAATATTGATAGAGAAATGTTTTAAGGATAAAGCCGTGGTCGTATACCACTTTTTTTAATTTATTATTCTTATGGCATACGACCACGGCTTTATCCTTAAAAAGATGTGAATTATATACAATCAGCCCATGAATACAGGTAAAGTCACAAGCAAATGCTAGTAATATATATATATTCAAAATGTACAAGTAAAGCGCTTTCAAATGATACCAAACACGGCATATTTATCTTAACTTTATTTTTTTACTTCGTATGTTTTGTCCGCTAGAGGGCGCCACATTAGATTTTGTGAAATCCCATATAGCCTATAACCAGCGGACAATTAAGACGCTTCTAATGATATGTCATTTGTCGAATTCTGATAAGTAGTTTAGAAGTTACGAGGGAACAGATGAACATCCATACATACATACATACAGGTCAAAATCATAACCCTCCTTTTGCTTCGCCGTAGTCGGGTAAAAACAAGCTTTGTCAGTGACAATTTTTTTTTCTTCGAATTATTTGGGTTAGCTAAAGTTTAAGCCTGCTCGACACTACTCGCGAAGTAGTTCGTAGTGTAAAAGGATACTACGCTTCGCTTCGTGCAACCTCGACTCGCTTCGGGCGATTTTCAGCCAGTAAGCACTAACTTTTGACGTTTTATAAGTGCCCAAGTAGGCCTTTGTGAAATAAGACTTTGACTTTGAGTCATTGTCGGTTTTTGCGCCCGAGTCAAAGGACTCGAAGAGCTCCTCGCGAGGTTGCACGAGTGTGTAGTCACATACTTCGATCAACTTCGATGAGTACTTCGCGAGTAATGTAGAGCAGGCATCCAATTTCTAATTCTTTTAGTCACTTTTCTTTTTTTGCATCTTTTAGCGGCAAATTCCTTTTTGAAAAATTCCACTGAGGTAGTAAATACTACAATAAAAATCCCAGTTTTATTTGGTCTTAATTCCTATCCATAATTACCGGTACTAGTACCTATTATTTCCATGGCAATTGAATCTAAAAAAAACTGGCATTGACAGAATGACCGATAACGTCAAATGTCCAATTGACATAATGTTTACGTTTTTGACCATGGTTTGAGAATATTTTGGAATCAGTATGATTTTTTTGTAAATTATGAAATAAACTAAAAATAAAGTATTGAAATTAATTCTTCAATTATATGATATATTGTGAATTGATGCAAAAAATAGACTTGCACTTATAATTCTAAATGTTAATAATGCATGAATTCGACCTATACGATGACTATGCAATTGCAGAGGTCGTTCCTGATCACATTTTAGAAAACATATTTTCTTTTCTTCGTTTAAAAGATCTTCGCAATTGTGCTTTGGTATGCAAAAGTTGGTATAGAATTCTTAGTGATGAAAATAATGATGTTTGGCGACTACATTGTATGAAGAGATTAGCTGAAGAAGTCATGAAATCAGATTTACTTTCCACTGTTAATACTTACAAATCAAAACTGAGGGCATTTTATCATGCCTGGAATCCTCATGACTGTTCAAGAAACATATACATTAAAGCTAACGGATTTACTTTACACAGGTATGATCATAATTATATTATGTTGAAAGTTCCTTTTCATTTCAAAATTAAAGTTTCCACATTTAATTTATGTAAGTCTAACTGCCAATTTAAACTGTGATATATTCAACAGGAATCCTGTAGCACAAAGTACTGATGCATGCAGAGGGAAAGTTGGATTTTACAATGGACGGCATGCTTGGGAGGTCATATGGGAAGGACCTTTGGGTACTGTAGCTGTAGTGGGAATATCAACTAAAGACGCGCCTTTAGAATGCCATGGATATGTAGGGCTACTGGGGTCAGATGAACAGAGTTGGGGATGGAATTTAGTTGATAATCATTTGTTACACAATGGTGACACTCAGGGACATTATCCACTCCTGAATAATTGTCCAAAGTATCAGGTGAGAACTTATTTCTATGATATAAACTTAGATAAGTACAAATAACTAGCTACTGCCATTAGCTTTGCCTGCATATAAGTATGTTTCTCTATACTAACTTGAGCCCTGTTTTATCCCCTTAGGGTGAATGTTTTGAATTAAATTAAGGCAAATTAGCTGCAAAGTGCTGCATAATGACTGCAGTGTGGGTGAAGCATGGCAGTCATGCATTTTTATTAAGTAATATATTTGGAATAATAAAACAGCACTGTAGTCAGGCAGATGTTGTGTGGTGGCAGATTGTTTTAACAACACAACACAATTTTTAAAAATTTAGTTTTAAAAATAAATAAGTAATATGTTATCATTAATTGATCAAAAAATGTATTTAGTGCAAAAAAATATTAAAAATTTTTGAAAAGGAAAACTGACTGATATAATATCAAAGGCAAGCTGAAACTACTGGGACAAGGTGTGTGAAATTTTACAAAAGATTTCCTTTTATGTCTTTGACCAGCACTAAGATAGTATTTTCGAATTCACCACTTGTGGGGATGCAACTGGTATCCAAAGTTTGTGTGGTGAAATCTACTTTCACACAGGCGAAACTGCCAGTAATGTACTGATAGATTTCTATTACATTTCTAAAGTGACAGATCTGCTATTTTAAATACAACAGTATCCATAATTATATAATCCATAATTTACTTATTATATTATATTATTATTTTGAATATGAGGACTATGTGGATTTTTATAAGTTCTTATACAAGTATTAGGTAATCTTTTATACAAATTCTTTAATTAGGTATACAATAGCTATTTTCAAAGCAATTTTTTGGTCTTCAACAAAACGGGTTATGATGCTCCTGCTGAAGGCTCTATGCAGGCATCGTCCAGTCCACGGCCTTTTATAGAGCGCCGGTGGGGGCGCCCTCGCAGCGTAAGCAACTGAGGCCCAGCTGAACTCATGCCAAAGGGCATGACAATACGTGTGGTGCGGGGATACCGCACGGTTTCCCGCAAAAGGATCCTGCCTGCCAGCCTGCCACCATAGGATCTGGAAGCAACAGCCCTTGTGCACATGCACTATTTGTGCGTGGAGATGCAAAGCTGAGGTAAAACTCCGCAGCCGCGACAAGACGAGAAATGTCGGACAGAGTTCCGACGGGATCTCATGGTGAAATGGCGACAGCGACTATCGAAACCCAGTACTGGGCAAGCCATAATCACGCCGATAAGTCCCCTCTTTGAGGCGTGGCTGGAAAGACCTCACGGCGTCCTCACTTTCCGCATGACACAGGTCCTCACCGAACATAAGAAGTTTGGTCGTCTCTTCCCAAATTCGTGCGGAAGAGACGCCCGGGGAACACCACTATGTGAATCGCCCGAATAATGCGATGGAGCACACGATCGAGGTGTGCCCCGCTTGCACAGAGTACGCACCGGGTCTTGGCACGAGCCATGGTCAAGAGCGAGCAGTAGCATGCGGCCGTACGCGAGAGGCATCGGCCCTCATGTCCCAGCTGGCCCTCTCATCGGGACTCCGATCCCGATTTCCAGCCACCGTAGGCGCGGGCTTGCGGACGTCGACCAATGGGTAGCTCGCTGTCCTCTCCTCGGCTCGTTCTCTCTCGCCGTCCGCTCCTATCTTCGACATAGTTGATCTTACGCATATTTTTACGGGTCTAATTGGCTTTTGATCGTAGCAGTGGTATAAGGCATTGCTAGTAAAAAAAATTGCTACTTGTGTGATCCAATATTTCGGAGTATTTGAGTGTTCCCGTTTATAATAATCATAAAATATATGTATTGTAATTGATGTGGTCTCCGGTTTCAGGTTGGTGAGCGCATTCGTGTGATTTTGGACTGTGAAGATAACACTTTATCATTTGAAAGAAATTATGAATTTTTAGGAGTTGCATTCAGAGGTAATTATCACATAACCATAACTTAATATATCATCTATCATAGTAGACGTATGGATAATCAAATGATTCATGAGGAAGAAACATATAAAATGTTTTTACTAGTTTAAATGATCAAAACGCATGTAATATCATTACATAGTATAAAACAAAGTTGCTTATGCCCTATGTATGCTTATATCTTTAAAAGTATGCAACAGATTTTGATGATGCTTTTTTTAATAGATAGAGATCACTCTCCAAATACCTTACTTCTCTCTCACTTTCCTCTTGAATCATCAAGAGGAAGGTTTATGTGTATAATACATGCATAATATATTCAATATCAGTACCCGTGC
This sequence comes from Mythimna loreyi, assembly GCA_029852875.1. NCBI lineage: Eukaryota > Metazoa > Arthropoda > Insecta > Lepidoptera > Noctuidae > Mythimna > Mythimna loreyi. The sequence continues at coordinate 12,119,354 of CM056786.1, forward strand.
GAAGCTGGGGCGGGTCGCTAGTTTATTATTATATGCAAATTATTTTCTTTACAGGCCTTCCAAATAAGAAACTGTACCCAACAGTTTCTGCAGTCTATGGCAACACTGAAGTCTCAATGATATACTTGGGTCCACCAGTGGATGGCTGATAGTAAATGAGTATGTCTAGAAAATTGTCAGTTTCTAGTCAAAATGCAATAATGTGATATAATTTACTATTTCAAGGCTATGATTTTTTATTATGAAGTTATGATACTGTAAAGGCTTACCGGTGGTACCTATAAACATTTTTTATAAGCTTGTCATTAACTTGCAATGAATATTTTTTCTGATTTACAAGTGATTAAAAGCTAAGATTTTTTTTACACCCAAGCGAGCGCCGGCGCTCGCGGGATGATTTCGCGCCACGCGCCATTATCAAATTTTCAAAAATAGAATGCACTCAAAACATTCTAAAATACAATATTTGAGCATTTTTTTTTAGGGTATTTTGATATTTATCCAAGTTTTATAGACAAATAACTTTCCGTTAATATCACATGTTCTCACAAAAATCGACATGCCACCTGGCAGCATTTTACTGATTAAACTACCCAGGATTAGTGTTACAACAACCTGGTGCTACATATTTGTGTTGATACAAATGTTGATACATTTGAGCAGTGACAGCCTTAGGTAGTGGCGAGTAGCAATCATCCAGGATTTCGCTTGTGCAGGCGCCTCATGCAATAGCCCCCCCCCCCCTTCAGTACTAGATTGCAAAATTCAGAGCACTACTTACTGAACACTGGGTCTAACCGACGTCGAGCAATGGGTAGCTCGCCGTCCGATAACCGTCCGGACCGAGCTCGAGCCGTCAACGGCACTCTTTCGCACAACCAATGACACCATGGTTTTGTTGATATATTATTCACAAAACCATGGGCCAATTAGTTGTATATGAGATATGAGACCGCAGTTGGTAATCTTTGTAACATATTAAAAAAGTCAGTCGTGCGTCCTTGGCGGTCAAAAGTCCATCATCAGCCTAGCGTATGTCCCGGTTGCTACCTTGGCTTTCACCTCGGTGCCCGGGGTCCGCCTTCCTTCCTAGTCGTCTCCACTTCGCTCGGTCTTTTGCGTCCTCTGCCTTAAGCCCATTTGCACGCATATCGTCCCTTACGACGTCGATCCAACGCCTCTTAGGCCTACCTCGTTTACCGGGTCCCGGCGGAGGCGGCATGGCGAGGCATCTGTTACCCACGTAGTCTGCCGGTTTTCGTAAAACGTGGCCATACCAGCGTAAGCGACCCTCCTGCAGTTTATCCGCTATGTCACGGACCTGAAGGCTGCCCCGGATGCGGGAGTTCTTAATGCGGTCTTTCCGCGAAACTCCAGACATCCAGCGCAGCATATTCATTTCCGTGACACGCAGGCTTTGCTTATGTCGCTCAAGTACAGGCCACGTTTCACTGCCATACAAAAGGACAGGCCTAATGATGGTCTTATAGACCTGTCCTTTGAGCCTAACCGGCATTTTGGGGTCACAGATAACCCCCGCCACCTCACGCCACTTCGCCCAGGCCGCCGAGATACGTGACTCGACGTCGCAATCGACTTCCCCGGACTCGTGGAGCACCGATCCCAAGTACTTGACCTGTTCCGAGCGCTCAACTGTGTCTTCGCCAATGCGAACAGGAGCAGCGTTAGTTGTGTTACAGGCCAAGTACTCGGTCTTCGCCGCATTAATCTTCAGACCGCCGTTCTCCAGCGATTCCTTCCACGCTGCCACACGTTGAACCAAGCGCCCACTGTCCGAGTCCGCCAGCGCGATGTCGTCTGCATACATGAGCAGCCATGGCGGCTGCTCATGTAAGTCCCTGATGGTGGAGGACAGCACGTCAAGCACCACGCTGAACAGAAACGGACTAAGGACAGAGCCCTGATGAACTCCGACGGTGATGGGGAAGGGTTTCGTATCGCCAACAGCGGTCCGAACCACAGAACCGGAGTCTCGGTACATATCTCGGACGATGTCAACATAGGTCTCGGGCACTCCTTTAGATCTCAGCGCCCACCAGATCACATCACGGGGGACACAGTCGAAGGCTTTCTGCATGTCTAGGAACAAGAGATGCAGAGGCGTATTCTTCGATCTGTATCCCTCCATGGTAACCCTTAGGGCAAAGATGGGATCCATGGCGCCATGGCCTGGTCGAAACCCATATTGACATCCCGAGACGGTGCACTCCTGTCGGATCCGAGAGTCAATCACCCGCTCGAAGAGCTTCATGGTGTGGGACATAACCTTAATCCCACGGTAGTCGCCACACTCCTGCACCGATCCCTTGCCTTTGAAGACTGGAGTGATAATACTCAGTCTCCATTGACTCGGGATCCTTCCGGTGAGGAGCATGCGGTTAAATAGGTGGGTTAAGATGCCCACACCACGAGGACCCATCGCCTTCCAGGCTTCAATGGGGACTCCATCGGCACCGACAGCTTTCCGGTTCTTCATGCGGCGAAGAGCCGCATGCACTTCTTCAGGCGTAACCGGGGGCACAAGTCCCTGATTTGGAGGGAGAACCGGAGACAGCACCTCTTTGTGCTGCTTGTTCAGCAGCTCGTGGAAGTACGAGCGCCATCTCTCCTTCACCGCGAGGTCCTCGCATAACAGATTGCCGTCAGGGTCTCTTACACAGCGGCACTTAGAGATATCCAGAGCCGCTTTGACCCTGGATCGTGCCAACTTATAAATGAGCTTTTGCCCCTCAGACGATTCCAACTTATCATAAAGTGGCTGTAAGTGGTCTCGTCTGGCTCTGGCTACGGCCCTCTTGGCGGCACGTTTTGCGGTTCTGTATGCGTCGCGGTCTTCGGGAGATTTGGAAGCTTGCCACGTTTTGAAGAGGGCTTTCTTCTCTCTGATCTCCCTCTGGACTGTGTCATCCCACCACCAAGTCTCCTTGTCACACTTGCGGCCGCCCCTGGACAAGCCGAGCACCGACTTTGCCGCCCCAGTGATGGCAACCTGAATCCTGTCCCAGTGGCTTTGCACAGGTTCGCCATCGGTTCCATCGCACTTATCGCCGATGGCCGACGCGAACGACTGGGACGTGGCTTCATTCAGTCGCCACCACCGTATTCGGCGTTGTTGGCGCTCAACAACCTTGGCCCTAGGCTTGACGCGCAAGTCCATGACAAGGAGACGGTGTTGTGCAGTGAGACTCTCACCGGGTATGACCTTGCAGTTGGCTACCTTACTGATGTGGTGCCTCCGTGTGAGTAAGAAATCGATTTGGGTAGCGTACCTCCCGCTCCCGTAGGTAATCAGGTGTTCGGATTTCTTTTTGAAATACGTGTTCACGATGGCAAGGCCGGCAGCCGCACACGTTTGAAGGATAGTCTCACCTTCAGCGTTACGGCTACCGTATCCAAAGCCACCGTGAACATGCTCAAAGTCCTTGCACCTGTCACCCACATGACCGTTCAGATCACCACCCAAAACGATTCCCTGCGACAACGGGATGCCACGAAGCACCTCACCGAGTTGATCCCAGAACGCAGCCTTTTCAGCGTCGCTGCAACCGACCTGAGGCGCGTAGGCACTTATCAAGTGGGTTATAACCCCATCGATAAGCACACCTACGACCATAAGCCGATCACTGTAGCGTTTCACCTCCAGGACTGCGTCGTGAAACTCCTCGGAGAGTACAACGGCCACCCCGTTCTCCCCACCGGCTGCACCCGTGTAGATCAGCTTGTAGCCGTTCCCGATGAGCCGGGATCTGCGGCCTTTCCACCGAGTCTCCTGCAGGAATGCCACGGCCACCCTTCGCCTAAGCAGTACATCGGCTAACTCTCTCGCGCGTCCGGTCAGCGTGCCAATGTTCAGGCTGGCGAAGCGGAGCTTCCGGGTTGGGGCTCGCGTCTTTATCCGTGTTCGCCCCAGACACGGTAGCCCTCGCCCACTTGCCACAGGAGTCGGGCGAAACTCCTGCGCGCCGTTTTGCGGCGGCGCCCTATCCGTGGCAATAAACTTTCTAATACTCTCCATGTTGATTGGCTGTTTTTTTTTTTTGGCCTTTACGGGAGCGACTGCCGTCTGACCTCCCAACCCTAAAAGGGAAAGCCAGCGCCAGAGCCTCGTCTGCTGATCGGCAGGTGCCCCAACTTGCAGGGGAGGTTGACTTGGGCCCCGAAGATCGTGGTGGGGCCCCATATGCACCCAAAAGCGCCACCCTTGGCGGTCAAAAGTAATATTGCAAAAGGACCGTGGCATCGCAATTGTTAAGGCTGTCATTGCTTTTGGGTGAACACTCGAATAATATCATAATACGTTTTTTTTTAAACGATTTTTATAGCAAAATTACTTTAAATTAATTCAAAATGATCTTTATCTATAAATATAAATAAAAATGCGCGATTACAATTTATTTTTAAAAATTAAAAATATTTAGCACTGAGATCTTGAATTAATGCTTTAATAATGAATTGTCCAGCAAAATATGAGGGCTAACACTGCGCTAAGCGGGCGCACGCGCGTTTCATACAAAAATGCCTTGTCCGACCTTGCAGACCAGCGCTACGTAATAATACTTACATTAAAGTTTTCCGTCGACACGACTACATGCACAGTTATAGTTGAACTAGCAATACTGCGCACGCGACGGATGCCTACGCACATGCTCGCGCGTGTTTGTGCTTTATGCAGCGTTGGCCCCTATAATACTCGTATATATGTATAATTATAAACTGAATCTCAAGAATTGATTATATAATTATATTATTATTGAATAAGATTTGAATTCGAGGCTATTTTCTCACTAGATGGCGCTGAAGTCCATATTTTTAGTTAATTTTGTTTTTAGAGTATTGCATCACTATTAAGTTAACGCGACGGTCAAACTTAGTCAAATTACTATCTCAAAATGCACCTAATCCGCTAAAAACACCTAAACTAGTACTCGAATCTAACTATAATAATAGTGCTTGATTGTAGTCGAATATTATTTTAGGTATTTTTGTACTTCAACGTCATTTATTAAGAAGCTTACACCTTAAGAATGTAATTTTACAATGCTTAAAATACAAACACGACACGCTGTCAATTAAGACTGCATAAAAGTTAGTAGGTAATGAATTTTATTGTTTCAAACGTAACCATGTTTTTTTACGTTTGAGTACTTCCTTGTTAAATATCATGATACCTATTTTGTGTACTTATCTAGGAAAGATGAATTGGTTTAGAGAGCTGATTTTTCATGTCTCGAATATTTAACTACATTTACTCGAAACATAATATTGACTGCTTGGTTTGCATGGAAAGTTTTGATATTCCTGTCTCTAGTCTCCAAGGTTTCCGATGCCTTGAGAACCTAGGGATCTTTTAAAATCCAGATATTAAAAATAGAATCAACGCTTTTGTGAAACATCCATGCAGGGTAACTTTTCTCAAAAGTCCTACCCGCAAAGGTTAGGCTTCAGATATGTATTACAATCGATTAAAACATTCGCTTAGATATGATAACATTTTTTTTATTATTATTATAAAATAACAAATACAGAAACTATTCGCAGTTTAATTGTAACTGTCAATACTCTCCGTAATTCGTATTATGGAACAACGCCTGTAATGAATAAGACTAATACGCATGTTATGCTACCACAGTAATGTTTTGTAATTATAACATACAACGAATGTGCACTAAGTTAATTAGCAAAGTTTGACGTTTAGAAAAATAAAAATATAGTCAATATAAAGTGGCGGACATGCGGGGTGTAGCTAACCACAGAATGCATCTTGAATCTCCATTATTCCAATCAAATGAAACCCAAAGATAAAATGTTATTTTCTGCGTAGTTAAATTCAATTCAATTCCTATTTGTCATTGAAAAAATGTCTACCTTTGAAATTTTAGGATTGTGGCTATTTCTGCCTTTGTGAACTCAAAGACATTCTAAGCACCTAACTACTAATTCGCGATTGAATTAATCACTTATTTGATTATTCAGTAAATGTCACGGAGTATGGGTTGAGTAATTTTTGCTCACTATATTGGAAACAGTTTTAATTTAGATCATGTTGAAAAAAACGGACAAACAACACTACACATTATGTAGGTAGGTATATCTATTTACGCATGACGATTACAATAACTCAAAACCTTATGCTGTAACTGAATTGTTCAGTATCTGAAGTAGGATAAATTATCAGCAAAACTTAAACTATCTCAATAACTATGTAGGTACCAAATGATTTTTATGAAAATAACTTAAATCAATGCATATCTGATGCATTGATTTAAGTTATTTTCATAAAAAGTTATGGTGAAGAAAATTAAGTAAATTTGCGACATGATAGAAAGCAAATTGAAATATGTACTTAGGAACTTTTACTAGTATTAGATATATTAGTAATTTGAGTTATTTCAATTTAAATTACTGTGTGTAAAGAATATTGGCATTTATTAGTGTCCGACCGAAACTGAAACCGAGTTTCGGCAAATCGTCAGTCAGTTGACCGATACCGAAACTTCCTTACAAAGGTCATCTTTGGAGGGAAAAATAAAGAAATCGATCGGATAGTAGTGTCTAGTGTGTAGTTCGTTAGTATTACTGGATAGTATTATAAATTAATTAGATAATTTAATAGTAATGAATACCTAGGTCTAATTTGAATAATTAATAGATAAAAACAGTAGAAACAAAATGATGCTGACTGTACCTGAATGAATATTTATTGCAATCCTGATAGATAATGAATGTTTTATATTGTTTTAAATTCATTACAGAATAAAGCTTGCAGGATGTTCTGAAAAAAAGTAAGAATCACAATATTAAAACAAGTTTTCTAGCAGGTAAGGGCCTGTGCACACCTCATTTTTATCCTATTACCTAATTCATTAAGCGCCAATCGAGCGCGGGCGCTCGAACACCTATTGTTCTTCAATTGTGTCTGTGGTTGAGGTAGTCAAAAGGCTAAAAGTCTACAGGTTGCGTCTGACGCGTGCATATCGCGTCTGTGTCGCTACAAACGCGCGTCGACGTCGCGTTTAAAACCTTGGTGAGCATAGGCCCTAATACATCTGATCTGTCAGGGTATATGTCTACATTTATAAGACAATTTTATCGTTGTCTTTACCGAGATAAAATAATTTTGGAGTTCAGTTCAAGATGCATCTGTGTGTGAAAATCAATTCTCGGACGACAGGAACTGATTATTTTTTTCAAGTTTCATTGTCTGGCTTTTCTGGTTTGCTACTAGTAAAATCTTAGCAAGTAACACCTAAAGGACATTATTGAACTTATTGGCCGAAAGGAGTTAACTTTGAAAATGTCACTCACATAACATACGGAACTTAAGTTCAATAACAGTAAAGTATTAACGGTTTTAAAGTTTGTCATCAACTAATAACATTTAACGCAATATTTCTAATTAATTAAATTCAATATTTATGTTTATGTAAAGGTCAAGGCAAATTGACGCAGAGTCGAAGCTTGATATTCAGAGAGACAGAAATATATTCTGTTGTCATTTCTATTAAGAAACAAAAGATACACGCATTCGACCAAATGCACGAAGCGCGCAATGTCCGTGGATCCGTTTTTAAATCTAAATCCTACACTGTCCGCTTCTTATAGGTTTTTGCTTTGTGTCAGCGTCAATATGCTGTGATCCTAAGTAAACCTTTTGAAGAATGTAACTAAATATAGGTAATTTTAATTATACTGGGTCGCAAAATAACTAGTTGCACAGAAAAACTGCGATATCTCCCTACGTAGTAGGTATACACCGTGAAATTTTAATGGTTGTTTTCCCTCAGCGAAATGGTTGTGTCTTGGTAATACAAACGTTTGATAAAAAAAAATATATTAATAACAAAAAATGGACCTGTAGAGTGCAAGCTAATTATGACGTATCACAACGTGCGAGAGCTTATTTCGGTTTAAATATTTAATGAATCGGTTTCCTTTGACAGTGGGCTGCGCATGTGACTGTAGTAGTACCTACAAATTACGTCTAATGTTACTATTGTTTTCGCTTTTTTGAGTTGATGAATATTTTTAATAATTATATTATTTATAAAAAAAAAACTTTTTATTTTTATTGTATGCTTCAAAAGTACTCCTTATGGCAAGTCATTCTGCCGCGGGAAAACAACCATTTAAATTTCACGGTGTATACCTAGGTAGGGTAAATACGCTAAATGTCGGCCCCCTAACGGTTTTTCTATATTGGGATGGCTCTGGTACCATCAATTTGCAACATAAAAATGCTTGTGATGCGGTTTTTGATAGTTTGTTATATGTATTTCATGTTTATGGGCATAAGGATAACATTTCTACTACAAGGAAAAAGTACTAAGGTTTAAATGCGTCGAGAACGAAAAATTCCTAAAGTCGGCCATTCATGGCCCATAGTCGGTCGCGTTTTTCCCAAATGTCGGCCGGGTATAGGGTGTTGTAAATTAAAACTGACAAATATTATTAATATGATTTATTTTGGCAGGACTCTTACTAAGTAGGTATGCCTACATTATTAATCGTATTTGTTTAATACTTACCAGGTAAAGTATTTTTCTATTTGCTTTAAACAATGTTATATATTATAATTATAAAAAATAAAATAGAAACATCAAATAAAAAAAAAACTGTAATAATTTAAAAGTGATTATTTTGTCGGTAAATAATAAAATAAAGGTTACTTAAACATTATTATGCTATGGTAATTATAAATGTGTTTGTCATGAATTAAAAAAGTCGTAATCTCTTCAGTCTTATGGGATTACCTCCCACAAACAAAAAAACAATGTATTGATTTAGTTCGAAATATAAAGAGATTTTGTAGGGAACTCGTGATAACTTTGAATTTATAGAGAGGTTATTAATAGTACATTGTTATACGAGGGATGAAAGTTAGTTATTTAGTCCCGAGAAATTTCTTGGCGACCGAGCGACAGCGAGGTCGCTAATAGTTCGAGGGACTAAATAACTCTTGAACCCGAGGTAAACACTGTGCTTTTCATTACGAATACGAGAAAAATAATAATAAAAACCTGAGTCTTCGTCAAATGTCTTCGTATGTTTTTAGGTAGGTATATTTCTTTTGATTTAGGCGGTAAGCGGTTTTCTTATCAAAGAATCTTGCGTTAAATTTATAACTAAAGCTGACGAACTTATCGTGTTAATACAAATTTCTTATAACAAAGATTTAGCAAAATGTAAACAAAACTCTACATCTCGAAAAAAAAATCAAGAAAGACCAAATCGGCCATATATTATAGAGAGACTTTACCCGCAATTTTTTTTTTTTTTTTAGTCGTCGTCTGGCTATTCAGTCAATATTTTCCATTTTATCATTGTAAAAATGGGTCAGGTCAACATTTTTCTCAAATATAATATTAGTTTTAATGAAATAGTTGAAAGTAAATTAAAATAAAGTCATTAAAAAAAAGTATTCTTAAATTATTTATATCTCTATGTCATTTTAATTGTACTGGCAATATAAAAATTCGGGTCACGGTTCAATAGAAATGTCAAAATAGAACTAGTTTTTTTTTAATATTTGCTGTCTAAATATTAAAAAAACAACTGTCAGTTGTAAAGTAAAACTCCCTAGGGAGTAAAAGTACTTCTTCCAACCCTGTCCGCAGGCAACTTTACACCTACTTTCAGAGTATGAGTAATGAAATAATATTATCAACTCCTACTATTTCTTCTTCGTCTTTATAATATTAATAAATTTAATATTTAACTTTGAGAAAATAAAAAAGTAATCAGCCTGTATAGTGGCGCTCGAATTTGAGGCTGGTCGACTTTACGATCTTTAATATTTCTAAAGCCGGCCCCTATTTCGTGTCCATTATTTCTCGAGATTTAACTAATATCACCCCGGCCGCCATTTGGCGATTAAACGTAAAATAGATTTATTGGTCTATATGCGTTGCAAATTCTCTTATGGAGCCAATGGAATTACAACAATTGGAATTTTTAAAACAGACTGCATTTCCATTAAGTCGGCCACGGCCGAGAATTCGGTTTTAACTCAAAATTGGTATTCTATTGGCGGCCTCCTATTTTTCCTTTAAAACAATACGTAAAACATTGGAAAAACTATCTCAAAATATAGTAAAAATCACTTATTACTAATAAGAAAGCTTAAAACAAAAAAAAAGGAATGTCTTACCGTTCTAATATCAATCCCCGAAATGTGAGTATTCACAGCAAGTAAGGTACTTTTAATATGGACATGACGCTTCGACGGCGCAATCGCTGCTGACGCTCAGTACGCGAAGAGTGAGCAACGTAATGGGATAGTAACGGTTTGTACATATATAGTATGAACTAAGGTTGCAATTAGGGTGGCATTCTTGCCACTTTATTACGTTTTAAAGGAACGCAAGCTGAAAATGTGCAGACGGCCGAAGTTTGGGGGGGGGCCGACGTATGGCGTATTTACCCTAGGTACTACGGTGGAGCTTTATTTAAACGAGCAGTACCTAGCTATATGTAAGTACATATAGGTATCTACTGCTTGTTAAAATAAACCTAGCAAATATGTGAAAGTAACCCTGTCTGTCCGTTACACTTTTGGTGAAATTTAGTACGGAGTAAGCTTCAACGCTAAGGAAGGGCATGGGCTACTTTATCTGGCTTCGACGTCTACTTTACGTCTACAATAACCAGTTGTTATTCAAATGACAGGGCTAGTATGCCCGTGTACCTGTAATCTGTTAACTTATTTTTTACTTTTTATAGCTATTTTTTGCGTGGGGGATTCCCACGCAAAAAAAATATTTTATTATGTAATTCTAATTTTAATTTTTGGTTATTGATTTTTATTTATATATTAATCTGTCATCTGCAACATGCAGTTTAATGAATTCATAATTAAATATGTATGTAAGTATTTAAGAAACTATTCAGCTTTTATCAGCAAACCGTTTTTTTTCGCGGCCTAGTGTATTTCGTATACCTATTGAACATAAGGAGGTAGGGTCTGTTAAAATTGTACAAATTCAAATGATATATTTAATACATTGATATAATCAAAACAGCTGAAGATAAGTGACTCGCCTCTAGCGCGTGGACCGCTGAAATCAGGATTGTTTGTCCCAATTTCACTCAGTCGCGATTGGCATGAACATAAACGAGGGTGTTGCGCTAAAATGTTATTTTCGTGTGCTTTTGTAAAAATCACTCAAATAGAAAAAGTAAATCACATGGAATCTCATTTCACTCAAATAAATCGTATAAAACAATTTTCTTATAATATTGTTAATTTCGATTATGGTTTTGATCGCCATTTTGCGAAACGAGATAGTGCACACGTGATTTATATTCGTAAACGTTCGGCAGCCATCGCGGTTTCGCTTGCACGTCAGCCCTGGCTCTTATCTCTGACTTTGTCTAACAGTGACAATAGGTTTGCGACTGTGATGACACTGATATGGGTTTCGAGTCCAGGATTTCTGATTGTGATGTTAACGCGTAACGTATTTTCACTTATATTAATGATTTATGCCGCGATCGATCTAATCTAACTTAGATTACCTATTTTAATTGATCTTATAAGTTAATAATTATTATTTGAATTATTCAATAAGAATTTGAGAGCTAACTTTGCCTGTTCTCTCATCTATAAACTTAGGTAATAAAATCATTCCGACGATAACATTTAATACCTACAGCTAACAGGGAAATTACGTCCCGAAGATTTTAGTCCGGCGATAATAGAATAACCTTTACATTTAATAATTTATGACACAGACAGCCGCACAGCAATCCGTGAGATAATACGTTTATTATCTAGTTGAATTTTTTCTTGTTTCTTGCCAACACCTTTAATTTTTCTTTAGCCTATAATTTCCCACTGCTGGGCAAAGGCCTCCCTCGAACCAACCCTTGCAGTAGGCGTCTGGGTCATCCCGCCAGCTCTTCCCAGTCGACTTCGGCGTCGTCGTTCATCTTCAGACTTTGTGAAGGCTCTTGCCCAACGATTAGAGTGCATGCAGCTGATGTGACCCGCCGAATCTCATTATAGCCTGGCAGCCTTTCTTTAAGCGCAGCGTGAAGTTCCTAATTTTGCCAGTAAATTTATTATTAGTTCAACTATATTACGGTTTTCTGTATTTAAGTGCACATTGTTTTTTTTGTTTTTTTTTAATAAATTATTGGTAAGGCAAAGTGTAAGGCTTCACTTTTTTACAAGGTAGCCAGCAAAACGTAGCGTATTGGAGAAATTATTCTATTATATTATTACATCTCCTTCATTTGTTGGATAGAATAGAGTAAGTAGTATTTCTTATTCTGCTTCTGAAATTTGCTGCACTGCTTATCATGCAGATCATCTAACGAGGGCTGATGTGTTAACGTCACTTAGGTAAACGGTTTTTGGAACGAAAATAAAAACATAGCAACATTATACACAGCTAGAGATCCAATAGCCTGTTGTCGAAAAAAAAAAATCGATCTTAGACTAGCTAACTTGCTACTTACATACAATTCTACCACATAAACCAGACAGCTAATTACTAGTCGTGAAACTGGTATACTTTAGTACTCTGCGTGAAACTGCATTTTTTAACGACTGACTGACAGTTGTCTAGTTATATAAATAGTAAGTAGATAGTAAAGTCCGTGGGTAATTTTTGACTTTCGTTGCTAACAGTAGGTAGGTACCTTCTTACTTTTTGGGGTAACTTTAGTTGAGACAGGGGTCTCGGCTGCCGCTACAGACGGCACATAATGCTTTACGTCATATTTCTCGATTTATTTACGAAATAGTTTTTCTTTCGACTTTTATTGCTAATCGTCCTTATTTACTTTTTGTAGTTACTTTAGTCGAGACAAGAGTCTCGCTCGCTGCTGCAGTCGGTACATATGTGCTACATGTCAAGTTTTTTAGCTTATTATACTTAATTATAAAATTGGTAGAGTAGTTGCAACGTCCGCAATTTTCAAACTTTGCTAACGGTACCTAGTAACTGGTCGAATCTCGACTGGAGATGAGTCGCAGCCGTTGCATATGTGCTTTATGTCATGTTAACTTAGGTATATAAAATTGGTAGAGTAATTGGTAAAGTCCCTAACTTTCCACCGTGTGTCCGTTACCCAGGCCAGATGTTGTCGACAATGGACATTTGAATCTTATAGATAATTAGTTGTGCGGCTTCTGTAATTGTTGCGCACATTTTTAAATTTGTTGCGCTTATAGTTTTTTAGTTATTTCACAAAAACATTTCCTGCTGCGGTAACGTTACGCCAGCCAGACCTTTTTCTTTCTAATGGGAATATTTAAATAAATATTAGCTATAAAATTAGTTGTCTAGATAAAGTAAATGTTGTGCCTTATTTTGTATTTGTTCTTTCTTCGGTTGCGAAGTTATTCGAGATTTTGCTGCGGTAACGTTTTGGGTTTTGCTAGATCTTTGAGATGGTTAAGCGTATTCTAATCATGTTTTGTACACGACTTCCTAGGACTTAGTTTAAATTTGTTGTGCAATAACAAAACCAAAATAATGCATATCTTAAAGGTTATTTCATTAAATAGAAAAACACTTCAATTGGTCCCAGCACTCTCAATAAGAAGTCTAAAGACTTACTTTAAACGTTATTTTAAAGCTTGTAACTGCCTTCAAATGTATGTGAAGTTTCATTAGTATCCTGTAAGTATTTAACAAGTTATGATGATATTCAGTTCTTCACGAGCACGGTCTTGATGCGCGCGGTGTTATTTGGCCACTGGATTAGATATATGAACTGAATGTTATGTCAATTATTAGTTGTCAGTGGCGGATTTGCCCTAAGGCCCAGTAGGCCCGGGCCTAGGGCGGCCGGATATAAAGGGCGGCAAATCGTGCAAAAAAAAAATTGTAATCGGTGCGACGGCAGTGTGAAGCTATATTAAGATAATGAAAAAGGTCTCACTCAATCTCTAATTCTCCATACCTACCTACATAAATAAAACGTACCAGAATCAAGTATCATTACGTTTTTTTACGATCAATAAAACATCAATTTGAACATCAATTGAATGGAACGTTGACACAAAAATTCGAGAGGGTCATCAATGCATGAAAAATCTTAACACCGCGATTCAGAAAAATGACGTATTTGCAGAACGCCATCTATGGGTAAATGGATATAACGTCCGTAATGAAAGTTGTGGTAGCGGCATTTGACTTTTTAGTAATTTTATATTATCTCCGAAACTGTATGACCAACTGGCATACTATTAGACATTTTTCCATAAAACCAATAGTTTTGCCAGAAATGGAGAGAAACCATTTTTTACCCTTAAAACCGCACACCCATCCACTTCCCGACCTCAGATCGACCGTAATTTATTTTTCCTTAAATTTTTGCTATATTATCTTCCTTTTCTAATGGGTTTCATTCTACTACTATTTAGGTCCACTTTTTATCGTTAACAGTGCTAATTGCACTGGACTATACTGTAAACGGCAAATTATCTGTATAATGTCCTTGTGAGAGTGAGATGATTTATTTTGATCAGAATTAATATTTTGTTGCATAAATAATCAATCAAACTTAAGGAAACCGAAAAAAATCTTTTTTAAAACAATAAAACAGAAGAAAACGATAAAATATAAAAGATAGACGAGTTTTGTAAAACATTTATTTTATTAAAAATAAAACCTAAAACCGTTTTAAATGTTTTATTTAAATGTCCAAAAATATTCTAAACTAGCTTTATAAGCTAATACTTTTAGTTAAACAGTTTACGGAATTAATTAAAAATGGGAATAAAGTAATTCATGAATAATGTGTCTAGTAATGATGAGTGCTGAGAAAGGGGGCGGCACGTAGCCTGGGGCCTACAGCGGCCAGGACTGCAAATCCGCCACTGTTAGTTGTTTAGATCAGTTGTATATCAGTAAAATTTCAGCTCATTACATTGGATAATTAATGAGATAATACGATTAAAGTCATTAGGAAGTGAATGACCGTGGTAACCCGACCAAGTTTAGGTGGTTACGAAAAAGCGAAAACGCAGAACATTATGGTACCTTCTAAAATGTGTAGGATAGTGTTATAAATTTAGTACTGACACGTACAAAAGTTATAAAAAAAACGACATGATATTATTAAAGATTTTTTATTGAAAGGTAAAATAATCATTTCAATTGGAATTTTACTCCCTTACTTATAAAAACTTGTGTTGCTTAGCAACCGATTAAACATCACCTATCCTTGTCATTTCTATTTCAACGAATAGAGTTGGCAAGTGACGGCCCACGGCTATTGCTCTGTTGCCATTCTGTTTATGCCTACAATAAAAAGAATGAGTAAGTACATTTTTTTTCTAAATCCTTAATCGGGTTTCAATTAGTTTTGCTACAAATTTGAAAGTCGCATCGTCATCTATTTGCAAGTTTAGTTTATCAACGCAAGTGTCGCAACAAGGTAATTATTATGGATTTCTTAAAGTCTACGTGTCCAAGGAGTTTGTGAAAATAAATACCTACCTACCTACCTGTTGCGGTAGTCCTAACTCCCGACATTGATAACGAAAAAAATTGGTCGCTAAGTCATGAATTTCATTAATCAAGTTTCAAGTCATCACCTTCCACTTGAATCAATTTAGGTATCTATTAAAAAAAACTGCTTCAGAATCCGTTGCGTAGTTTTAAAGATCTAAGCAAACAGGGACAGACAAACTGGAAGCGACTTTTTTTATAGGTACTATGTAGTACCTAAAGGATAAATATGTTATCATTGTTGAGAATTCTAGTCCAGGTAGGTAATAATTAAGTACGAAAAAAACAGAAAATAATGAGTACCTAAGTTTCTAAATTAAAATATTTAAGCCTTTAAAAATACAGTTTTAGATAAGTACCTAACGACGCGTACATATTAATAATAATTTTGCTACTATTTCTATAGTTACATTATGCAAGCTTACCTTGTTCGTGAATTCATCAAGCAGCCCGCACCATAATTATGATCTTCAATACAAGCATTCCACGTTAGCAGTAATTCGCCACCCTTGTTATTATACAATAAATCTCACACTCTCGATAAATATTTGCAAAAACAGGAAACGGAACTGACGAAGCGCACGCGCACTCTACAAGATGAATTATGTGTTTATGGAACATGTTTAGTGCGTTATGCAAACAATGTATTACCTTCACCCCACCCCTGCCGTGTCCTACTGAACGGCATGCTCTAACGGTGATTTTTGATAAGTTTGTGCAACTGGAAGATAATAATGATAATAATAATGTTTTCATAGTGTAGATAATGTTAAATTATTATTATATAGGTATTTAACAGTGTACGCGTCTGTATCGAAATTGTCAGATGTATTATACTAAACATTTCAAAAGATAGTATAATGTTCTGCGTTTTCGCTTTTTCGTAACCACCTAAACTTGGTCGGGTTATCACGGTCATTTACTTCCTAATGACTTTAATCGTATTATCTCATTAATTATCCAATGTAATGAGCTGAAATTTTACTGATATACAACTGATCTAAACAACTAATAATTGACATAACATTCAGTTCATATATCCAATCCAGTGGCCAAATAACACCGCGCGCATCAAGACCGTGCTCGTGAAGAACTGAATATCATCATAACTTGTTAAATACTTACAGGATACTAATGAAACTTCACATACATTTGAAGGCAGTTACAAGCTTTAAAATAACGTTTAAAGTAAGTCTTTAGACTTCTTATTGAGAGTGCTGGGACCAATTGAAGTGTTTTTCTATTTAATGAAATAACCTTTAAGATATGCATTATTTTGGTTTTGTTATTGCACAACAAATTTAAACTAAGTCCTAGGAAGTCGTGTACAAAACATGATTAGAATACGCTTAACCATCTCAAAGATCTAGCAAAACCCAAAACGTTACCGCAGCAAAATCTCGAATAACTTCGCAACCGAAGAAAGAACAAATACAAAATAATGCACAACATTTACTTTATCTAGACAACTAATTTTATAGCTAATATTTATTTAAATATTCCCATTAGAAAGAAAAAGGTCTGGCTGGCGTAACGTTACCGCAGCAGGAAATGTTTTTGTGAAATAATTAAAAAACTATAAGCGCAACAAATTTAAAAATGTGCGCAACAATTACAGAAGCCGCACAACTAATTATCTATAAGATTCAAATGTCCATTGTCGACAACATTTGGCCTGGGTAACGGACACTTCCACCGTTGCTAACTATAGGTATCTACCTAGTGACTAGTCGAGTCTCTACTCAGGCCAGGGATCTCGGCTGCCGCTGCAGTCGGTACCTAAGTAGGTACTTCGTCATGTTTTTCCAAATCGCCTAGTTTTGAATGCGGGATAGAAATGTGGTGTTGATGTTATGAATCGTATTGGTAGATACATATAATTTTATTAAGTATTTTAAAAATCATTCCTTGTTACCTTAATTTGCTACGGCCGCTAGCTAACCTAATGCAGGATATATATTTGATCTGTTGTTATTTTTACTATTTACACAGTTATATTTTTCATGCATCAGTTTATGTACCTAATCTAAGTCTATTTTGAATAAATGCACTATTGGTTGATAAAAATCGCAAAATAATGTACCTACTAAGTTTAGTATAACTTAATAATTAACAATGTATTTGTATATTTCTGTTATGTATAGTAATAAATAAAAGACACCTTTGTTAATTATTTATATTTTATTGTTTTATTTTAGCAATACATTCTTTAACTTACAATATTGCACAGCTATATATTTTCGTTTAGTGTATGAACATGGCATCAAAACAACTGAGGTGTTAATAGATTATTTTTCCTTTTGCTGGGGCTACAGCAACATCCAACATACACACGTAATATTAGTATGTAACAAACACTATTTTGTTAACAGCTGCATCGGTTTCCGAGCCCCAGCATAACTTACTATATAATATAGTTAAAAAATAGATGGCAATTAAGCGATTTACAAGTTCAAGAAACTATGAAATCCAATCAGAACATTAGATATAAATGGTTATCATAGGTACACCTGGGATGGAAATTGTATTCAGTACTGGGACCAACGACGTCGCGGTGGCGGGAAACAAAAATAGTACATTGTTATCCTAAGGGGGAATTTTTATAAAGCCAGTACAATTGTAATAAAATAAAGATAGATATATATATAATTTACATTCATATATAAGGAATATTAACATGTCAATGACACACTGTATAAGGAATAAAACGAATATATATTTGAGAAAAATGTTGACCTGGCCCATTTTTACACTATTAAAATGAAAAATATTGGCTAAATAGCCGGCCGACAAGTGAAAAAAAAAAATTGGCGGGAAACGGAGATTCGTAGTATCTCTATAATCTGTGGGCGATCTGATCTTTCTCGATTTTACGAGTTGTAGAGTTTTTTTTATACTTTACTAAATCTCTGTTATAAAAAAAAAAATAACACGATAAGTTCATTAGCTTTAGTTATGGATATAACGCCAGATTCTTAAGGGGAGAAAACCTCTTACCGCCTAAATCAAAAGAAATATACCTACCTAAAAACATACGAAGACCTTTGACGACGACTCAGGTTTATATTATTTTTGTTTTCGTCGTACCTATTCTTAATAACCCGAGGTAAACACTGTGCTTTTCGCACAGTGTTTACCTCGGGTTAAAGAGTTATTTAGTGTCTCGAACTCGAACCAAACCTACTTCTCGGGACTAAATAACTTACGTTCACCCCTAGGATAAGAATCTACTATAAAACAATGATAATTACGAATATGGAAATCGATCACTTGCATAAAACTTAACATTCAGGGCTTCAACTCTGCTATTACTGGCAGAATACTCAACAATTGATTTATAATTGTTGATTTTGACAAGTTGGTAATATACTAATGTTTTACATTAGAAAGAACGTCATTGTACAGTCATTGCTTTTAATTCATTACAAGCCAGCGGACCGATCAATGATCGACCACCTATGAATTAACAAATTACTTACGTGTTGGAATGACGATGTTATGAAAATAGCAGACTTAGGCCCTTGGATAGTGATCAATAGCGATAATAGTTAGTAAATATTAAACATTACGTAACTTCCCCCCAGTGATAGTTTCATTTCCACTCTTCGATTTTTTGTTGTTTTTGGATATACATCTTACATAACGAAGAGTAGATTTAAAGGTACATATAGGTATACTTTTTTGATTAACAACATAGTAAGTAGGTACAGACAGTTATAACATTTTGGTGCCCCTCACATTAAAATACCTTTAAAACTGGGGTAACCAGTTGATGTAGCTCTCCGTACATACCTACATATTTTTAAAAAGTAAGAAGACATTCCAGCCTGTTATTAATACGCAAAGTACTTACAGTAAAAAAGATTGTAACGAAATAGAACCCCCTCATTTTTGGAGTCTGTTCAGATATTCAAAATAACCTAATAAACGAGCCTCTTGTAAGATTACAAATGTAACACAAAATTGATTTCATATTCGAATGGTGTGAAATCTAACTTAAATATACAAGTATGAACCATTTTATACATAATACCTAATTACATAGGTAAATCCTTCCAAGATATCTAGAGCAACAACATGTTCAGATTAATGATCCGGTAGGAACGATAGGAATATAGATAGATCATACTAATGCTTTGATCACACGAACCGAGCAAACGGAAAAACAGCGCCTAAAAAGTATAAACATAGCGCCGAGTGCTCGGCCGAGCAACATTTTACTGTTTCGTCCTATTACTTTCTACGTGTGATCGAGGCATAATTATACTAAAATCTAGAACGTGCGGTTAAAACATAAATACGTCCCTTACTTAACATCAGAACTTGTTCGATTAGTGGTCAAAAACTTCGGTGCGTGTCATGGCCCGAAATGAATTAAATTACATCATAACATATTTATTACTTACAGGACTTATGACATTTCAAAATTATACGCAGGAAACTCTTATTCGAAATGCTAGGACCTAAGTAGATTTCTATTTACTTAAATTCTAAAAGGTGCATTGTTCTTTTAATTGCACTACAAATTACCTACAAATAATTCTTATGAAGCCATAGGTAAGTATATGAAAAAATTAACTTAAAAATTTCAGAGACAGCAAACGCGTAAATATTACTCCAGCAGGATAGTGAATATCTTCACATTTACCTCGTCTTGGCAACTAATTTTGTAGGTAACTAACGTTTTATATTATTTATAAAAAAACCTGTTAAAACATCTTTTTTTCTGCTGGGTAACGTTGCAGTAGCAAAATCTGTTTCTAAACAATTTTTGTTTAAATTAATTTTGCTGAAAATAAAGCATTTTAGCAAAATTAATTTAACTAGAAGTCAATTTTTCACTTCCAGTCACATGATTTAGTATATATTCGTTAGTTATTTTGTTAGAATAATGTAGGTACCTACTCAGATCTTACATGTGTATTTGTGTAATGCACATTATGTGATGTCATCAGATGATTGCAAACTCCGATTTTGACTCGAAAGTATTTACGAAAGTCTAGTGAGACACTATCAGTGGACGATTGTACGTGGTGTTTAATTATGTAGATACACCTTTCTTTTTAACGACCATCAATGTGCAGCAGTAGGTAGATACTGAAGTGTCCACATCAACATTGAAGGTCAAACAGCGATCGATGCAAACGAAAAATCGATGAGTGTCTACCGAACCACTTACCAATAACTTATTAATAAATACGAACAATTTTTCCAGACTGGACACGCCACGCTTGTTATTTATTTATTAACTAATAAATGCTAGTACCTAAATTTAATTTGCAGTTGCTGGACTTACGATTACGACTTACTTGCTTGTTGCTTCAATTCGATGATTGTCTACGTTTGCATAATGACCGGGCATTTCTCTAGTTCTTAGGAAAATGTTATGACTTCAAGTCTAATAGGATTATTGCGTATCACTTTACAGCTTCAAGCCGTAGTATACAATATTCAAAGGCAGGCACTAAATAATGACCTATAAGTACCTACCTGCTCTATAAACTAGGGCTACTTATCAAATTGTAATTAGTTATTTCCTCGTGAATTGAGGTCATATTTACATAAAATAAAACTAATGTTCTGTTTAAACCTACTCACTTGCTAATAAGTTCACTATTTCGTAAATATTTCCACACAATTAGGCAAGTAAGTATAATTAATTCTTTATTTCGTTATATTTTAATTGTTTGTAACTAGCGTACCTACTTTTAGCATAGCCCGTGTGTACTCAGTAAAGGAAAAAGGCCACCGGTGACCTTTGATAGACAAATAGCTTATACATTTTAAGCCCAAACTAAATGTAGATACTTAGATAGGTACATTATGAAGAAAGTAAGTGGCAGAAGTTAGAAGTGTATTAGACCTTGTCCAGAAGAAACGAATTCGTCGCGAAACGTTTCGCGTGAATTCATTCGCGCGCTATTGAGATACTAGGCACGAATACATCGCGTCCACAAGCATCGCGCAAATTCAAAATACGCGCGTAAATCGCGTGCATAACGCCAGAACCTCGACTCGCGCGTATTGCGCGCGAGTCGAGATACTAGGGACCTCTTGTTGCGTCCAGTTAAACGCGCGAACTCCGGCCGAGGTGACGTATAGGAAACAATGGAGCAAAAATTTTGCCCAAATACTCGCACGTATGTACGCTCTTTCTGGCCGCAACGATCGCGCGTGATTCGCAAGAGAGAATCGCGACGAATTCGCCCTTTCTGGACAAGCCCATACTCTAGGCACGAATACATCGCGTCCACAAGCATCGCGCGAATTCAAAATACGCGCGTAAATCGCGTGCATAACGCCAGACCCTCGACTCGCGCGTGATTCGCGCGTATTGCGCGCGAGTCGAGATATTAGGGACCCCTTGTTGCGTCCAGTTAAACACGCGAACTCCGGCCGAGGGGACGTATCGGGAACAATCGAGCGTCAAAATTTTGCCTAAATGCTCGCTCGTTGGTACGCTCTTTCTGGACGCAACGATCGCGCGTGATTCGCACGAGAGAATCGCGACGAATTCGCCCTTTCTGGACAAGCCCTTAGGCCGACGCACACATGGACCACGCGCTTTTTGTACGTAGAACGACGTCGCGTGGCGTTGATTTAGGGTCGTAGCACACATGTCAAAACGGAAAGGGGTCGTCACCGTATCAACTCGAGCCGTTCAGTATTATTTGTATGGAACTCCTTACTGCAACGCACATTAAACGGAATCGTAACGTAATCGCATCGCCTCGGACAAGCTCACGAACCACGGTGCAGTGCGCGGTCGACTTGCGGTCGGCTTTTCGTCCCCTCGCTTACGGCTCTACGTCCGCGTATCTTCATCCACTCTCCGCCCGCGGTCTGTGTTGCCGCTCGTGCTGTACGATTCCTGATAGAGGCGACCGTGAAGTTAGCCTTTGCGAACGTTCGCGCATGTAGACTCGTAAAAAGTGTTGTTCATTTTATTTTAAACTAAATACGAATAAAAAGTAACAACGTCTAGCAGTCAACGAGCGGTCGGCGAGCCGTAAGCGCGGCGTCGCCTAGTTGTAGCCGAGTCGACGAGGCGGAGCTACGATCCGTTTACATTACGTGGTTACGTAAAGTGGACGACTGTTTGACGCCGAGGAGAAAGGCAAGGCGGTGACGATCCCTTTCCGTTTTGATATGTGTGCTACGACCCTTAGCTTTAAACGGGGTGAAGTAGACAAGTAGAACTTACACAACTACCAAAAGCGTATTTTAAGCATTAGCTGAAGAGGTATGCAGGAGATATAACTACATACTAGGTACCCATAATTTTTGCATGCTATGCGCAGTAAGATATACTTAGGTAACTTTTAAACAATATTTTTTACTGTGTTTTATTCCGTAGGCTTTTGCATACAGAATAATAGATAGCATTAAAAGCAAAAAATTGGTTACATACAATAGCCCCCATTTATCATAATATCACCATCGCAATAAAAGTTAAACTCGGTTGAACAGACAGTAAAAAATATTTGTTTATAATAGGTTTAATCTTATTGCGAATGGCGGGTACTTGAGTAGTGTATGTCAATGTAGGCATTATTAGGGAGCAAGCCTATTGCCAAGTAAAATAATACAATTAGAGGAAAGAATTAAAAATCTACGAGTAAGCATATTTTCGAATTTTAGAGAAATTCACCCAAGAGATTTAAAAAATAGTTTTATAATTCTTGGGTGGGAAACGACAATTGGCTCCCACGCGCAATTCAAATTGTCTTACGTTTTGAGCAATTTAGAGCTGAGTCGAGATTTAAATGTAAGTTCAAATTACATCAATTGAAATGAATTACTATTTTATGCAATCGTGAAGGTCTTTTTTTTATATTTATTCTTTTAATTATTATGACAAAACGCAAGACGAGGTGTCTGGCGCTTTCGCCTAAACTGAGTCGGTATGTAAGATAGCAGCACACTCGAAACTGGGATAACGGCTTAGACTATCGACAGCCCTCTGGCGGACCTCAACACCCTTCACCATCATGGTAGACCTCAAGTATACAACTTGAATTCACACACCAAGGCTTATGAAGTTCTATGAAATTTGCGTCATTTCATTTACAAACTTAATAAAATAATAAGATATATTTTTCTATAACTAATCAACTAGGTACCTACTTATTATTATAATATAAACGCACTTGTAATGGTAACGTATTTACGTTACCACGTCAAAACATAAGACTTTCTTATGACTTGACGTTACCCGGTATCTATTTAAAAATGTAATCTATGTAATCTATATCTTAGGTACCTTCTCTCCTAATCTGCCAAAAACAGTTCGCAGTCTCACCCTAGTCTACAGGCATCCGCTCTAATAGCTTCTGCCGAAATCCTTGCTTCATGTTCTAACAGTATCGGCACATTGGGCATTCGAGCCATGGTACCATTTTTCATTTTTTGATGATAATCATATTAATTTTAAAGAATTAAAAAAAAACTAGCTGGGGTTCAGAACGTGGTTCGAAATTCATGAATAAAACAAAACGATATTTCGCTCAATGATTGCCCTTTCGGCGTACGCAAACTCTAAAGGAATTTGAACATCCTGGATAAGATTGCAGATCTTTATAGTACTGATAGACCAGTGCAAATA
The DNA here is from genome assembly GCA_029852875.1 of Mythimna loreyi. Lineage (NCBI taxonomy): Eukaryota > Metazoa > Arthropoda > Insecta > Lepidoptera > Noctuidae > Mythimna > Mythimna loreyi. The sequence goes on from CM056786.1 coordinate 12,143,444, forward strand.
GCTTTTGAAAGGGAACAAAATAGTAATAGGATGAAACCCATTGGAAAAGGAAGATAATATAACGAAAATATAAGGAAAAATAAATTACGGTCGATCTGAGGACGGGAAGTGGATGGGTGCGCGGTTTTAAGGGTAAAAAATGGTTTATCTCGATTTCCGGAAAAAGCTTTCACTAAGTGGAGGTCCAAGTGTAAACCGAGAAAGAAAACCAAATCAAGAACAACTATATTGACTAGGCTCGCGATATTGTTCATTTGTGGCATGTAGACTTAACGATCATTGTCCAGCTCTCGTTAGGAGGCGGGATTCAGAATGTGGTAGGTACATACAGCTGGACACGGCTCGTATTGTTAAGATTTCACTGTGGAGCCTCGAGGAGCTATTTTTGAAATGGTTTTTTTTTTCACTGATCTTTTCAAATTTAAAAAAATTAGGTAGTGAAAAGAATAAACAGCATAATAATAAACATTTCGAAGACATTTTAATTAAGAGCGATCATGATAAACCTATCGAAAAACCAACAACACAATGGAAAATTTCACAAGCGCCATCTTGGATTTTGATTTATAGTTCGTTTTTTAATTCTAGACTACGATTGACAGCTCAGAATATCACACTCTAGAAATATGTTCCCAATTTTCTGGAGTTTGACATTTTAAGTTGTCAAATCGTACTCTAGGATTAAAAAAGGAACTATAGGGTCTGTATTCGATGTCTTTGCGATCAGTCCTCTCTGTCTATTCCGGGAAGAACGGAAAATTTAATCATAATTCAGATTTTATCATAAAATATTTAATTTTACAATAACATGTGGTGAAAACTTGTAATGCATATAGTATCAAGTAATTTCCCTATGACATTATTAAAATTTAACAGATCCAGGTACACTTTGTAACTTGGTTGATTACCACACCTCATATACATGGTATAAAACGAAATCACTTGCCACGTCTATTTATCCGCTAACTCCTTAATAAATACTTAAACAAGCCATAAAAACAAAGAGAAAAAGAGCTTACCTACTTGAGATTTCGTTTTAGGGCCTGTCCGCACAGCGATATTTTTTCGCGCGGATTTTTATTCGCGATTTTGTAAAACATTGAATCTTATGGAAGAATCCGCACGTTATTTCATCGCAGTGCGTACAGGCCCTTAACGTAGTTATATAAAATAAACCCATATACAAACAAACAATTTTCACATATTTTAAAACAGCAGGTTAATGGGGAGTAATTACTCTAATAAAAATCATCACTTAGCATCCCTGAATCGGAAAATTATCTTATACTTAAAAACCTCAATATTAACCGCACCGTTACCGTTTCTAAGATAAAAAGTAGTACTTACATAATGAGTTAACGTTTTTCGAGCTACCTATATATCTACCCTATATAGATACCTATTTTTTTGCTAGTCCAATGGTAACATTATTTCATTATCACGTATTTACCTAAAGTGTTAACTAAACCCCTAGTTCATTATAAAAGTCTGCAATAATTTTTCGTATTATCTACGCCGGCACCTATATTACCTACTCACAACCTTAACGGTTCAAACAATGTGGGCAAAAAATCGTTAGGATTATGATGTTAAACCTTAGATTACGTTAAATAAATGACGTGGAGCTAAAACTAAGCAGATCAGAATAAAAGGGTAACTTACAATTTATTCGCGGCGAAATTGGTAAATATCTTAATCAACATGTTTCTCTTCTACTTAGATCGCGCACAATGACTAAAATTAGAAGTTATCACATACCTAAAGTGCAGGAAATACCACGTTATACGTTAAGTGCATTGTCTAAGTTCTACCAATTCTTCATCGAATGTAAAGTAGTAATTTTATATTGAAATAGTTTTGCTGCACAAGCAAGCTACAGTGGGCACTTCTAGTTCTTATTAAGTGCATCTAGTTTTAAGGATAGGTATAATAAATGACTAGGTGTATTAATAAGTATTATTGTGATTAGTATTTTTAAGGTTACCGTAAATTATTTTCACCCTACTACGACCTAAACGTGTAAATATAAAACCATAATACTGACCGGGTAGAGTGACAGTTTTTGCACTTCTTTATCACGTATAGAAAAGATTATTAGAGATGGTTATTAAAGTAGGTACTTAATGGTTACTTTGTGGAGGGTAAAAACCATGTACCTAATCACCAAGATAAACAGTACGCTGAGTGCGACTTGTTTTTCCGTTATGGGGGTGCTCCAAGATAGCGCGCCTTTAAAGTTTTGATGCAGATGAGTATCAAGTTGTGCGAAAAAAATATAACTCTCTCAGTTCGTCTTATTGTCTGGATGATTTTTTTAACAAATGATAATTCCATAATACGGATTACGGTCATCAATCATATTTTAATCATTATACGAATTAACATTGAAGTATAACATGCAAAAAAAACTTTAGAAATTTAGCATTTCGCGGGCTACAGTAGAGCATCCACCATTCCCTACGTAAAAATCACTTGCTCTCAGCGCCCTGACGTCTAATCGATTGATCATTGGTTTTCATCAATGCGATAGAGTCAATGATTAAAGTACATTGGCTCATACCTTTAAGGCGAATTAGATATAATTATTTTCTCTTTATTTTGCGAATAGATTTTTCCATATGCCGCATTTCAGTTAGGTAATACTCGATCGACGCGTGCGTCTGATACTTGCGCGTTGCATCTTTAACAAAATTGGTCAAGAAAGGAATGTAAGTCAGACACACCTAAAAAAAAAATCAAAAATAGTGGCGGCCATCCTTTTTCATGGTAGGTACCGCCAAAGGTTTTGTTAGTTTTGTTTTAATAATAGTTCAAAAGGCCATATTATTATTATGGGGTCCAAAAATTTCTAGGCCAACAGAGCGTTATGCGCGCTATGATTTAAAATTGTTATTCTAAATTTAATATTTTTTAACAATACGTATTAATAGAGCTTTTAAATCTAGTTCTTCCAAAATAAAAATTTAAGACGAGATAGAATATATTCTTATCTTACCTAAAATGTAAGGCTTGTAATCAAACACACACAAACAAGAAAATAAGATCTTTGGTAGGACTAGGTCGTACATCACGGTAAAACAACAACTATTAATTTAATTAAAGAGTACAATTTAGGAATTAAAACAAGTCGTTTTTATTTGAGTAAAATAAATATACAGCTGAAACTATTGGGTGTCAGCTATAGCCTAAATAAAAATATACGTGTGAAAAAACCGCCACAATGTATGTACTCCAAACGATAAAGCGAAATTTGAATCGCAAGTTGCATCACTGCTTACCATCAGATAGGATCACAGTTAAGCATTAATTTACTTATAGCAAATAAAAAAAAAGTTTACATCGAACCATAACGTATTGAGGGATCAACATCTGAACGCAGAACGTTACTGAATAATCGAACTAATGACCAACGTATTGCAACACCATTCCCATTATTCCGCATAGGTTGATTGCCAGCCAATGAGAGAATATTCCGAGGTGTATGATTATCAAATCCAACATTGGGAATGGCTTTTTGACATTAGGAAAAAGTATAATTAAAACACAAACTTAGTTATTCATTAACCGGAATTAGGCGTTACTTTGCGGAAACTTATAACAATAATAATTACGTTAGGTATGCATAATATATTAGGTACTATATTTCTGATCACAACGAATAACTGCTAATTAAATTATATTGGGGTCAAATTAAATGCGTAACACAAATTTGTGGCTGATTCAGAATATAACACTTTGTGGTTTTTTTTTCGCACATTGAGCGTTTTCGGTCCGTGTATCTAACACACCCAAATAGGTAGACATACAATAAACAATTAATATTTTTTTGCAAGCAAGTAAAATATTATAATATCATTCGCTATTTTATATTACTTATATATATATATATATTTCTATCGTGAATTGACCCACATGTATGCTTGCAAGTAATGCTTAAAAGTAACGAAGGCGTGTTTATACGTTAAATTGAGATTATTGGTACCAATCATTACAGTTAAATAGACCTAATATGTACCAACAATAATGACATCACAAAAATCTTTGCAAAAGTTATAATAAGTAATCTATTATAGTTCTTACCTTATGAATATATTAACCACCAAAACCAAATGGACGCGATGAAATATTGTTCTCCAACTCAAAAGGCAATTTGTATTATAGTGTTACCTACCCTGAGAGGGATTACAGCCATAATTGTTTTGTTCAAGCTGCAACAGCTACTAGTCCTCATGTTGGTAGTCAATTGGCTTTTTATCAGTACATCTGTCCATAAGAGAATCCTTCATATGCGGCTTTACTTTAGTAGGCGGAAATTTCGTAAGGCAGAAGTCTGCAATTAGACAAAATGCTTTGCACAGCAAAGGACACAGCAGTGCTTGATGAACAACTGCTGCTACTCTATACCAGGGCCCATCAAACGGATCCAATATAGCCGGGCAAAGCATGTGATTCAAGTTAACTTGCGCTGGCTGAAAGGGAAACAAAAACGTACGAATTACAACAGTATAGATTAGGTACAATAGGTAATGGTTATTGCTACATATGCCTCATCTATGATTTTATTAAATTACTCGATTTATGTACTTAATATTATCCAAAAAGAACTTAATCAGTGTCATTTTAGCGGAACCTTTTAGAACTATGCGTACTCTGTGTGGACTTTTAACTTTTCCTAATAAATTGGATCAGATTGAGCGGTAATTCGATCTAATCTTCCTTCTGGCCACAAATCGGGCCCGCGGGCAACGACACAACGACCTTATCACTCCCGACGCAACGCAGGCGGCTGCCGCATACTGCATCCGTAATTCCGAATAATTTTACGGGTCATTTACATTTACATAAATCGAATATTACTGAACAGTGTTTCCACAATACTTTCGCGTCTTCTAGGCCTTATTTATAAAGAAAAATATGTAAAAGGAAACATCTAGTAGGTAAATCTTAAAAGGTTGAACTGATCTCACGTAGTAGTTTTATACACGTTCTTCTCTATAGAAATCTACACTGTGGAACGTGCAATTTACCGGACCGACACTACGTCTTGACTATTCAGAAGAGCTTGTGGATGGTCTATTTGAAATAACTGCTTTTGATTTTTTTTTTTTTTTTGTAAACCAATTTGCAATCCTATTGCAGTTCAATTGCAGTCGGCGGTTCAGTTCAATCGTGTAAACTGCACACCAACTGCAATCGAACTGCACGGATGGTTTGCAGTTCTATTGCAGTCGTGTCAACTGCATTCAAACTGTATCCGAACTGTAATTTGCGGTTGGATAGCAGTTGAAATGCAGTCCGTCTGTCTAGAGACTTGCGTCTTGAGGACTTCACACCTACTTTTTCTTTTTTTGCACCGGCTGTGCATTTTGGTGAACCTAGACGGCAAAAGTAACGGAGAAACTTTAGTGAGTAACGATAGGACACTAGCTCCAACCAGAGTGGGAGGAGACGTATGACGATTTTCCATATAAGTTGATTTACGACCGTTTGAACTATTTTATATAAAATTTATTGTAATCAGTTTTAAAAAAAAAGTGATACGTCGGTATTCTGAGCTATAAAATCCAGGGTAATTTAGTGTGTCCTATTTGCCAAATTTTTGAAATGGCCACTCTAATAATGGTATATCTACACTATCTACATTAATATAATAAAGAGGTAAAGTTTGTTTTTTTGTTTGTAGGAGGTAATCTCTGGAACTACTGGTCCGATTGGAGAAATTTTAGCAATAATAGAAAGCTGCTTTACTCCTGAGTGACATAGGCTATATTTTATGTATGCGGGCGAAGCCGCTGACAAAAGCTAGTAATATATAATTAAGCCACATTATAAGCTGCATCCTTACTAAAATATATACACAAATTGAAACCAAGTTTTTACTTACGATTGCAATAAGTTGTAATACAATAAAGTGATATATCATATTTAGACAATAGCTGAATATTGCCCAATTAAAATCCCAAAAAGGTTCTATGTTGTAAGGACCTAGAAGAAGATGTTGATAAATTATTATGAAATACAGACTGGGAACTTTTTATAGAATTGAACTCACCGCCAATCCTCAGAAGGTAATAAGGTATGACAAACATCATTCCATGTTGAATCCAGTACAGTGCAGCCTCAGCAAATATCTAATATCAGAATACAATATTAAGTAAAAAACAACAATACAAATAATAAATAATAATGCAATTGCTGTGTTCTAGTTTGAATGGTTGGAAACTAGTGTTATAGTTATATCCCCGGTGGACAACAAAACTTGCAATGCCCTTGTCCATTATTAAGTTCTTTTCCATGAGGTGATTCCCATGTATTCCATTTATCATTGAGAAATGGTAGCCATATTACCTTCCTTGAAGCAGTTTCAGGGAACAGAAATGCTAACAAAGGCCCATTTAATAAGTTCAAATGAATGCGAAATAAAGCTGTTACGGTTTTGCTAGGTGGCGCTGCCAGTAGATAGATCTAAAACAGTAATAATATGTTATTGTAAAAGCAAGCATATAATCTTAAATTAATATAGATGGTTTGTATTTTATAGTATAATTCTATGGGCTATTTCAAATAAATAAAATCACTGAAATAAATGATATTGAACATGAAATTTACCACATCAAAATCTGTTTTAACAGAATAAGTTAGATTTTTCAGGTTTTGTACATGTATGTATGATGGATGTATTTTGGTTGATAAAAAGATGGAGAAGGTAAACTAATGAGTAACACAAAATAAATCAAATTTTAAAGTATTTTTATTTGGCTTGAGAATTACAGTTTTAAAATAGGTACTTACTTGTATCAGTGTTGTGACATGGCAAGGGTTTAACAAATATATTACAGTGCGTGAAGCAAATTTAAAACCAATTTCCATGCCCCATAGCAGGGCTAAAAGTATTACTAATAATCTTTTGCCCCCTCTATCACTTTTTACATAATTGGTAGCTTCTGGTATACTTAATCTTGGAATTATCTTAATCTGTAACAATTTTGAAAGGAACTGCTAATTGAAATCAATATATTTAAATAAATGTGTAAGGAAAATAAGGCCATTTATGTACTAATTTAATTACGCTCGTTACGAGATAGCTTATAACAATAAGATTAATATAAGCCGTGTCCTCAAAATCATGAAAGAAATAATAAATAATTTAAGCCACATTACAAGCTGCATACTTACTAAAATGTATACACAAGTTGAAATCACGATTATGGTTTCTATTATTTGCCTTTTAGTTGATAAAAAGTAGGCACATTCGGGGCCCACATTTCTGGGGACAGCTTTATTGGCACCACTATAAGCCCACTCAAACATTTTATGTCGCGTGAATTGATTTTACTGTAATTATTTTTTCATCGATTAAATTATTATTTTTGGAAGTGCCCAGTTCAATGTTTCAATTCCCGCTACGTTGACAGCTAAATTAGCTGCGACGAACGAACAAGAATACATAGTTTTTTTTTTACTCCTGTGTATTTGAGAGGTTATAGTCTTTCAATCATATTGCCTAGTCATTTCTAGTAGGTACGTATTATAGTCGTAAGCACTTGAATTATACCGATGTTTTATAAGTGTTTGACATTTAAAATTAATAAATAGTTATAGTTGGTTCAGACTTTTCAAAAAAGCCAAATACACTTCAGGATCCATAAGAATAGTTTATTAGTCCTCAATATGACAGTGGCCATGACTTTGGGGGTCTGTAACAGATATTCTTTTCATGTCTGATCCATGACCTATTTTCCTTTTTGGACAGTTTGATATCCCTCCTTGTCCCTTTTCCTCAATAAAAATATTTTTAACCTCTCCATAGATAAAATTCTTTTCCAGTGGCGGAGCAAGAACTAAATTTTATGTGGGCATGATATATTTTGCGAGGCCCCCTATGGCTGAGGCAAAAGGACGGTTTTTTTTTAAGAAAAATTTGAGCGCCGTTGCCTTATGCAGTCGGCTTCCTGCTTTGCAAGCATTACTGCTTCACAGAAGGATGCGACCGCCTGCCACTCTATACGCAATCCAATCTATCGGTAATCCGCTATAATTATGGCGTACCCAGAAGTGGGTTGCGACACTCGCCATACCATCTGGATATTCAGCCGAAGCTCTGTCCGCCATGCTGCAACTTATCGCGGCAGCGGGGTTTCGCCTTAGCGTTGCATCTCCATGCGCAAATCGTGCATGTGTTCAAAGACTGTTGCGTCTAGATCCCATGGGGGCAGACCAGCAAGGCAAATTATTGCAATGGCCTTCTGGCATGCGTTTGGATGGACCCTCGGTTGCTTTTGCATCGTGGGAACCTGGTGGCGGTGCGTTTCGAGGGCAGTAGAAACACATGTCCTTGGACTTCTGCAGCACCACCTTGAATCCCAACTGCTGGATCCTGCCAACGACTATCACAGCCCCGCGTGTCGGTAGTTCGACTAGGCCGCCTGAAAAGATTTTCCCTGCGCTAGGATGAGCGTGTCATCTGCGTAGCACGTTGATCCCGCCACGCTGAAGAAGAGGTGTAACTATATCTATATTTGCTTGGGTTCGCAGGCCTTCGATGTGCGAGATGCCTTGGACCGCGAGACATGGGCGCCATGGCGCCCAGCCTTATGCGGCCTCTGTTATTTTCAATACACTTGCTCAGAAAGTGGCTCTTATTGCACTACTTAGCTATATAAGAGAATCTGTTACCAAACTGTGACATTTCGATTATAATTATCATTACGCTCTAGTGCTGTAATTTATCTTGTAACCTTTTTGTTCAACCTCTTTTTTGCAAACAAATTTCGAATACAAAAAAAAACATAGTATAATAATAGGTTATTGTGTTTGTTCAATTCTTAGTGTCTAAACACACTATGCCGAATGTACGCGACCGAAGTTCCGCGGCTGATTTTACGTTCCAACGTATTCGGCTGATATGACACACCATAAGTGCCGAACTTACGCGGCAGAAATTCAGTTGCGCAATTTTGTGTGTATATTCAGTGTATCGAGCGCTGTCGTGGCGTCGTGTCGTGTTATCTAAACAGCCGGACAGACAAATGCAAAATAAAACTCTGAACTTCTACTACGTGTTCTACAGAATACGTTGCCGCCGAATTTCCGCTGAACTTACGCCCGACTGATGTTCGGCTGTACCCTATAACGCAACGTAACTTCGGCATAATGTGTCGCCAGTAATTCAAATAGCATTGCAGGCGTAATCATGCCGAACTTCCGTCGCGTATCCTCGGCATAGTGTGTTTAGACACTTAGAGTCGAATTACGTTAAAGGTCTCTGCACACAGCGGGCGCGGCGTGGCGGGACCGGACGGCGACGCGATGACGCGTGACGCCATACAGAGCCGAGGTTACCGTCGCGTTGAGCGGGACGGCTCTGTGTGGCGTCGTCGTCCGTACTATCTAGTACATTACAACTGCTCAGCGTCGCGTCGCTGTCCGGTCCCGCCGCGCCGCGCCCGCTGTGTGCAGAGACTTAAATCTGCGCGTGGTTGGGGGCGTGCTTAATGTTGCCAGTGTAATTAATCTATTTACCCTCATATAATACAAAAAATTACAAAGTAAACAAATTAGCACAAGAAATACGTTTTGAAATCAATAATGGGAAATACGATTCATTTAGTTAACGATGTAGCGATTTTATAGCAATGTAAATTAAATAGTATTTTTAGATAAAGAAACATGTCAAGACTGTTTGCATTCTTTTCAGCTAGTATTTAAACAAATCGACTGTATGTGCTTTCATTTGCATAGGAAATTATTAATTAAGATTCAAATACATAGTATTCAGTCCATTTTCAATCAACTCTGTTTTTCTCCCAGGCACCACTCGGGTACGAATATTCAGGGAGATTTTGTTGTTCTGGTTACTCGAAAAAAAAATTTGACAAATGGTCCATGTTTGGAAAATCGTATTGTAGGCCCGATATTTTTTCATTACTCTTAACAAGCACGTTTGAATTCCAAGATAAAATCTTAGCCAGCACTTTTAACCAATTTCCGCATAATGATGACGATTATTTATTTTAGAAAACGATTAAAAACACTGAACATAACACATTCTCCTGAGACCTGACATAAACGTCACGATGACGGCAAATGATTAGTTTCTTTTTTCGCCGCGCGTACGTAATTTGGAAGAACTCTACTTGCTTATTTTATTCAATTTCGGTCATCATAACTTGTAAAAGCGATTTATTTCTTAAAAAAAGTTTAATATATTAATCTTTCGTTAAAATAAAAAATGTTTGTTTTTTATGGTATATAACCGCCATTTTAAGATGCTCGCGGTTTCTGGCGTGATTTTTCGAGTGAACATAATTAAATTAAATCAAATAGATACTACAAAAATATTATAGAAAATGTTACATCCGAATAATAGAATATTGTCACTACGAATTACATTATCTCTTAAATCATTTCACGCAGGAAAACAAACGACGTATAGGCTCAAAAGACTATATATCCAAAGCTTTCACCTATGGGTAAAAAAAAAAAAATTAAATGCGCGCGCATATGAAAACAGATTTATGTAATATTTTTAATAATTAAGTTTAGAATAGTTATATTTATGATCCTGATTTAAATTTACACATTCCTGATCCCGATATTCCAAATTCCATAATTTTTCGCGTGTTATGTTTCCCTACCTTTCCTTTCAAAACCTACCCAAACAAAATAAACAACAATCTACTCGCCTAACAACTTGACGCTGGCGGATGCACAAGAGTGCTAGCCACAACACTCTCCTATCTACGGAGCGAAAAAACAGATTCAATTTTTTACCGACATGATAGGAAAACTAGTGTAACTAGTGATTCCCATATCAATCAACAACGAAATCTCTGAACTCATCACCGTCTGCTGCAGATTCCCTGCTTAAAGAAAACGTTAAAGTTTGCGAATCTGATTTTAATTTTGAACATGTGACTTGTGTAGGTATATTGTCAAGACGTTTAACTCCTTAAATGTAAAAAAGACTAAAGATTTATGGGATAATTCTGTGGACGTCGTTAAGTCTATAATCCACATTGTAGCTCCATCTTTAGCTTTTATTTTTAATAATTGTATCGATCGCGGTTAGTTTCCTGACTTGATGAAGAATAGTAAAATAATACCATTGTTCAAAACGGGTAGTACATCTGACCCCACGAATTATAGACCTATTTCAGTGCTACCCACTTTTAGTAACTTCAAAGATTTTTTAACAGACATAAATTATTGCATACTTAACAGTTTGGTTTTACAAGGGGTCGTTCAACAACCGATGTTGAACCGGTGTTGAACTTTTAGGACACATTTATGATGCATGGGAAGAGGCATTTTTTGCGATTTGTCTAAGGCCTTCAATTGCGTTCTCCATGACAAATTAATCAGGAAATTACACCATTACGATCCGAAACTCATCCCTCGATCTTCTTACATCACATCTGAGTGAAAGGATTCAGAGAGTTGACGTAAACGGAAAAAGATCTTCCGGATCTCTATTAAAAATGGGTGCCCCCCAGGGCTCAATTCTTGGACCATTTTTGTTCCTTATTTATATAAATTCGCGAAGCTCAACTCAGGACTACTAAGGAGCCTTTCTTTGGTATTGTTCGTCGGGTCGTGTTGAGCTCCTTAGTAGTCTTGAATTGAGCTTTGCGAATACTGACAAATGCTTGCACTCACACTCACTGGACAGGTCTACTCAAATTTGTATGGATCTTTCTTCAAAAGACCATCTCAGACAAATCTGCATGGTTCCTATATGATTTGACCAATATATATTTTCTGTATGGACTTTAAAAGAGACATTGACCCCTGAGTTTGTTTCGGTGTTTCTTCTCAGGGTAGTCAGCTAAGAAACACCGGACTCATCTAGCATCAAAAAAAAAAGAAAATGACGTGTAATAGTACATTGTTATACGAGGGATGAAAGTTAGTTATTCAGTCCCGAGAAATTTCTTGGCGACCGAGCGAAAGCGAGGTCGCTAATAGTTCGAGGGACTAAATAACTCTTGAACCCGAGGTAAACACTGTGCTTTCCATTACGAATACGAGGACAATAAAAATTATAAAAACCTGAGTCGTCGTCAAAGGTCTTCGTATGTTTTTAGGTAGGTATATTTCTTTTGATTTAGGCGGTAAGCGTTTTCTCCTCTTAAGAATCTTGCGTTAAATTTATAACTGAAGCTGATGAACTTATCGTGTTAATACAAATTTCTTATAACAGAGATTTAGCAAAATGTAAACAAAACTCTACACCTCGAAAAAAAATCAAGAAAGACCAAATCGGCCACAGATTATAGAGAGACTACCATTTACCCGCCATTTTTTTTTCAGTGGTCGGCTGGCTATCCAGTCAATATTTTTCATTTTATCATTGTAAAATTGGGTCAGGTCAACATTTTTCTCAAATATAATATTAGTTTTTATGAAATAGTTGAAAGTAAATTAGTCATTAAAAAAAAAGTATTCTTAAAAATTGAATGAAATTCGGGTCACGGTTCAATAAAAATGTCAAAACAGAACTGGTTTTTTTTTAATATTTAGACAGCTGTCAGTTGAAAAGTAAAACTCCCTAGGGAGTAAAAGTACTTCTTACAACCCTGCCCGCAGGCAACTTTACACACACTTTCAGAGTATGAGTAATGAAAAATATATAATATAAACATTTATTAGTATTTCTATTGACCTTTGGGCCTTTTAGTGATGTAATATTTTTAATACATATCATTAGCCCAATAAGCAAAGTAGGTAATCTTGTAAAGAAAGATTATTAAGTCTATCACTACTAATAACGTTCTTATATTGTTTTATGCATTTCGGCAGACTAGATGGCGCGATGACATTAGGTGCGAGTGCGCGTTCGTTTAGGTGTCGGAAGGTCCATTCGGCCATCACTGCTTTCAAAGAAATTAATGATGCCACTAACAATTCTTATTGCTGTTAACAACTGTTAATGGCATAACATTTTACAAGTGCACAAGCGCTAAAGTTCGCTGAGCCTAACTTCAGGCTCCAAGTTAGAACGGCCGTACCTACAAGGTGTACTGGTTATGGGAAAGTTTAACTTTATCCATTACCAGTATAGTACAGCAAACCACCCTAGGGCTTGGCAAATGTTATTATAAGTTAAGGCCCTGATTTACGAGTTGTAGGTCACGGGTTCAAACCCAGGCAGGCGCATTACTTTGTGTACTTTATTTCATCACCACTGCTCCCAAAACGGTGAAGGGAATCATCGTGAGGAAACCGGCATGTCCTAGAATCCAAAATTCGAAAGACATGTGACATCCACCAACCCGCAGTGGGCCCGCGTGGTGGATTATGGTCCATTCCCTCTCCTAGAAAGGAGGCCTAGGTCCCAGCAGTGATGACAAAAATGGCCTCCGCAAATTAGTTTCGACCCCTCGTATTTTTCCAAAGGTCCAGGACCTCAATGTCTTGAGATAAATAGATGTATGAAAATGATAATAATTAATAAGAAAAACCTAATATTAAGTGTGTCCTAACCAAAAAAGCATATTATAAGGTTAGAGACTATGCCAAAGACACGCTTGTTTAGCAATAACTGCTTCTGCACATGTGGCCCCCAAGTCACTTATTAATGTTCTGTAGATGTGTCTATTAACTGCTCCATCTTTGTTTTAATACTTGACGTCTAATTTTTTTTGACACATTCCTTATATTACCATTTATAGATCCATCTTATAATATAATTGTTTTACTGTGAGTTGTAAATATTTTTTTGCATTTCTTCTTCTTTCTTGTCCTCTTTCAATAATGTGAGAAATATGAGAACATTGTAGGCGCAAATTTTAGTTTATTTCCGACCATCTTTACGGTACGAATACAATATTGATTGGTCTTCACTGTCCTTACATAATTTATATGTTAACACTGTAATAAACCATTTTTTTTTAAAAAAGAGTATCTATGGAGTTTCTTGTCAGTTCTTCTCCATAGGAATCGACCAATTTGGAACAGTGCACTAGCTTCTGACGTTTTAAAAGTCCTATTTAAGCCTAAGGGAAATAATAGTACATTGTTATACGAGGGATGAAAGTTAGTTATTTAGTCCCGAGAAATTTCTTGGCGACCGAACGAAAGCGAGGTCGCTAATAGTTCGAGGGACTAAATAACTCTTGAACCCGAGGCAAACACTGTGCTTTTCATTACGAATACGAGGAAAATAAAAATAATAAAAACCTGAGTCGTCGTCAAAGGTCTTCGTATGCTTTTAGGTAGGTATATTTCTTTTGATTTAGGCAGTAAGCGGTTTTCTCCTCTTAAGAATCTTGCGTTAAATTTATAACTGAAGCTGATGAACTTATCGTTCTAATACAAATTTCTTATAACAGAGATTTAGCAAAATGTAAACAAAACTCCACACCTCGAAAAAAATCGGCCACAGATTATAGAGAGACTACCATTTACCCGCCAATTTTTTTTTTTCAGTGGTCGGCTGGCTTTTCAATCAATATTTTTCATTTTATTATTGTAAAAATGGGTCAGGTCAACATTTTTCTCAAATATAATATTAGTTTTAATGAAATAGGTAGTTGAAAGTAAATTAATATCAAGTCATTTCAAAAAAAGTATTCTTAAATTATTCCTATCTCTATGTTATTTCAATTGTACTGGCAGTATAGAAATTCGGGTCACGGTTCAATCGAAATGTCAAAATAGAAATAGTTTTTTTATAATATTTAGATAGCTGTCAGTTGAAAAGTAAAACTCCCTAGGGAGTAAAAGTACTTCTTCCAGCCCTCTCCGCAGACAACTTTACACCTACTTTCAGAGTATGAGTAATGAAAAATATTTTAACTTTGACTTTTAACCCCGTATCCTGCAGCTAACTTGACTGGCCTGTTGGGTTAGTAGTTAGTGACCCTGACTGCTATGCTAGAGGTTGTGGGTTCGATTCCTACCCAGGGCAAATGTTTGTGTGATGAGCACGATCATTTGTTCTGCGCCTGGGTGTAATTTATCTATAACTAGCGACCTGCTCCAGCTTCGCATGGGTACTGATATTGAATTTATTATGCATGTAATATACACGTAAACCTTCCTCTTGAATTACTCTATTTAATAAAAAAAACCGCATCAAAATCCGTTACGTAGTTTTAAAGATCTAAGCATACATAGGGACTAAGCAACTTTGTTTTATACTATGTAATGATATGTACCTACGAGTATATATATATTAAGAGATTTATAAGTATGTATATCATTTATCTTGTACTCATAACACAAGCTCTGCTTAGCATGGGACTATACGACATTGTGTGATAGTTGTGAAAAAAAAAACTTCTCGGACGTGGTTTGCGATGGATCCACTTCCACAATAGCCTTTAACTCTTCATTATCAACCTTGGACTCTGGCCGCCCTCGGGCTTATTTTGTAGATCAAAGTTTCCAGAACGAAAACGTTGGAACCAAAACGCACTGTGTTTTTTTTAGGCATTTCTGCAGCACTGAGGCAACGGCGGAACTCGTATCTACTCGTAGGTACTCGTAAATTACGCCATGTTTTAAGTTTTCCATTTTGTAAACAGACTGACGCAAAAAAAAACCAAAGATTAACAAAACATATGGATTACGGTTTTCGAAAAACAAACGCAAGAGTAAGTAACTGTATAAATTTGAAATAGGAATTCCTAACCGAAGAGGAGATATTTGGGATCAAAGTGCAAACACCAATCATATGTAGTATTTGGACCTAATAGAAAGTATTTGTTGTTGGGAGTTGGGAATAGAAATAAAAAAAAAACAGATGCAACTTTTTAAGTTATTTTATTGTGTACGAATTCTTAAATTCATTAACATTAATCTATCTACAATATGGCAGTGTTGTATAGAACGTTTTTATTACTCACTTTTGTCAATTATACACAGGTAGGTAGACAATTAGGTATGTAAAGTTAAGTGTTAATAGAAGAAAAATTCTTGAATATTTTGTAATAATATCTATATATGTTTTTAAATA
The DNA here is from genome assembly GCA_029852875.1 of Mythimna loreyi. Taxonomy (NCBI): domain Eukaryota; kingdom Metazoa; phylum Arthropoda; class Insecta; order Lepidoptera; family Noctuidae; genus Mythimna; species Mythimna loreyi. The sequence continues at coordinate 12,159,405 of CM056786.1, forward strand.
ATAGGTAACAGAAAAATACCTTATCTAGACAGGAAATTAAGTAAGTAATAATAGTTGCTATATTTAACTTCTAATTAATTTTTATTTAATATATTTATTATTATATACAATTAGGCAAATCTAAATTATCACAAATCGAGTGTATCTGTGCATGAGGGTCTAAACGTTCAAAGTCGGATCATTCATTTGTTTAGTCACTATTAGGTACACCACTCAACGTGATGACACGATGCAGATGGTTACATTGACTGCTGCAATATTCATACAATTTTTAGCAACAAAAGAGAAAAGTAGATAACTATATGTATTATGTTATAAGTATAAAATAATAACGTATTAGGTAATTGTGTACTAACTGTGCCTCCGGTGCTGACTCCGATAACATTTTACTTCAGTATGTTTCAAACAAATCATGTAATTACAGCGGCGACGGCATGGCATTTAGAAACATCAACACTTTTGCACTAACATTACTAAGATGCCGTCTTTCATTCAAAATTGTTGGTTATGTGAAAATATTAGCCAAGACCACATATTATCTCTTCTAATGTAAATGATAGTACATCAATGCATTATTTTGTAGACAGGTAAATAACAGAATTAAGGAATTTAAGTAACAATGCAATAACATACTTTGAAAGACGTTATTTTTATAATAATTAAATAAAATACCTTACATTAAATTGCTTTGGTGTGTTATTGATGATCAGGAACTCAGTTACTGAGTGATTTCATTTACAACATGACGAATTCGACACTTAATGTTTCAGCCTCTTCATATCTTATCAATAGATGTATTTCCCAACAGAAAATATCATTTAGAGTTATATTACTGGGCACGTAATTGTTACAAAACAGATCCTGATCGACAGTGTCGGCTTAAAATAATTTCATTACACTATTTGGTGTTCTTCATGCAAACTGCACAACGGGCTACTCGCTGTAGTAGATTTCCTGACTTTAGTGTTTCTCGCTGAGGCATAACGAATTGCTCCTCGTCCCTGATGGTTGTGAGCCAGAAGCTGAGCTTGTTGGCAAACTTGTGGCATGTACCGCCCTCGCCGTTGCATTCTATGAATGGCACTGTGCGGAAGCTTTCTAAACACGATCCAGGACTTTCCAAAGCCTGTCCGCCACCTTGGCCTCCAGCTCCAGTATGCTATAAAGAACATAATAACATTATTGTAAGGTGCTGTGTTAGAACTTTATGAACTGTAAACCAGCTTTTTGTCACAAAGCTTGTAGATTTACAAAGATTACCAAAACAAACGAAATTAAGTTTGTCAAACATATTAAAACATCTTCCATCAAAACAGTGCAGTATTATCTATGATACTGTTTGCTCAAAGAACAATATTGGCATAATAATGGTAAAGGAAGAATCTAGATATGAAAATGTTTGTGCGATCATGCAAGTGTTGACCACACTGACATGACATTTTTTTAAAGACTCGTTTTTAGAAGCTATAAATGTGGATTTACAGGTGTCCAGTAGTAGAATAGGGAAGACTAAATAAATTATAAATGGTCACAACTGAAGGCGACTAATAGAGATGTATGGAAGGTTTTGGAATAAGATATAATGAGCTAGCCTAAAATAAGGCATGAAATTAGGATAAGAAAATTATAATTGAGACATTCCAGCACTCTCAAACAAACACATAGGTAATAGTGGCATATAGTGGTGCGTCAGGTGGAAGGACGTTGACCTATTGATCGAGTAAACGATATGAAGCAAGTACTTACCATAACAAAACTGTAGCCGATCCATAGTTCAGCCCACCCTCCTGGACACTCTGGTACACTGTTCGATTGACTGTGAACAGCTATGACATTAGCTGGCGCTTCGCAGACGACACATCTTGAGATATACTTTATAATATCATTTCCTTGTACAGGCATCATGGTAGTTTCTGCATTCGTTGATAGCCAGTAACTTCGGTCATTTCGACTCGCATAGTTGCACACTTCATTCAAGTCACAGAAAAGGAATGGCATTGTACTGAATTTCCTTACACATGAGCCAGCATGTCCCAAATCTTGATTATGTGCTTTTTCATTTCCGTCTATGTACAATAAAGAATATCCGTCCCAGAGTTTTATTAATCCCTCGGGACATTCGGGTACATAACTTCCTTGACTGTGACGCACGACAAGTATTCCCGTTAAATAATCCGTTTCAACACATGGTGCACCAGGTGGTCCAGGTGGTCCTCTTTGTCCAGTAATACCAATATCACCCCTATCTCCTTGAAGCCCTTGTAGACCCGCTGGCCCAATTGGTCCTGGTGGTCCTGGTCTTCCGTCGTAACCACGGTCACCTTTCATACCTGGCATTCCATCAAGACCTGGTGGACAGGGTTGTCCATCCCTTCCTGGCATTCCATCCGCTCCAGGTAATCCAGGAGGTCCACGTTCTCCTTTAGGTCCTAGTATAAAAGTAGCGTCTTTTCCTCTGTCACCCTTTTCACCTTGAATTCCAACTAAACCCGTCCTTCCAGGGAATCCTCGCTCACCTTTCTCTCCCATGCGACCTATAGGACCTGGTTGCCCATCACGTCCATCATACCCACGATCACCTTTGTCACCTTTTTCTCCCATTAAACCTTGTAAACCCGGTGGCCCTTGATCTCCTTTCGGTCCTTCATAGCCGATTCCAGTTGCTCCTTTTTCACCTCTATCACCCTTTTCTCCTGGTTGGCCTGGTGCTCCCATGTTTCCGGGTCTGCCATCATACCCTGGAGGGCCAGCTACACCTTCGCGCCCTTGATCACCCTTTATTCCTTGAGGTCCAACAATACCCGGTGTTCCGGCCGGTCCAATCTGACCAGGGAGCCCAGTAAGACCTTGTTCTCCTTTTTGTCCAGTTGCACCTGGCGGACCTGGGCGACCGTGTTTTCCGGGAGTTCCTGGTAATCCCTTTTCGCCCACTATTGTTAGTCCAGGAATACCTGTGGGCCCGGCTGGTCCACGATCACCTGTAATATAAGAATATTATAATATCTGGTTTAATGGATTAATAAAAAATAACAATATGTAGGTATACCTAGGCTAGGCTCGTAAACAAACATTCAAATGAATATGAAGACAGACTTCCCGAAACATTCGAACAATGAGTGTTTGTTTAGAAGATATTCTTTTTGGGGTTCTGTAGTTAAAAAGGAACCTTTATAGTTTCGCCAAGTCTGTCTGTCTGTCCGTGCGCGGATTATCTCAGCGACTGTTCGCACTACAAAGTTGAATTTTGTTACCAATATGTTTATCAATCACGCCGACAAAGTGCTAAAATAAAAAGTAGTAAAAATTATTTTATTACGGTACCCCCCTACACGTAAAGTGGGGAGTGATTTGAAAAATAAAATGCTTGCATGTACGGTTAAATTACAAAATTAGTTCAGATCGTTTTTTTTTTAATTTTTCAAAAACTGTTTATCCTATCGAGTTTTCCTAGAAAGTCTATTTAAAGTTCTACTTTTCAGATTTTTTTTTCATGTTTTCTAAACTTGTGGTTCAAAAGTTAGACCCTTAATCATTTTTAAATACCTATACAACAATATATCACAAATTTTGGTATACAAAAAAAAAATACTCCCCACTGTACGTACAGTGGGGAGTATTTTTTTTTTTTTATAAAGTGCACGTGCACTTTGTCGGCGTAGTTGACATACATATTGATACCAAATTTCAGCCTTCTAGTGCTAACGGCCGCTGAGATTATCCGCGGACGGACAGACATAAAGACTTGATGTAAGTAACTATAAGGGTTCCTTGTTGACTATGGAACTCTAAAAAGATCAAACTTAAAAAGCTTATTTAAAATCGTACAGGGCCAGTCAGTCTTATTTAGTAACGCTTTCCACGTTTAATCGATGAAATAGTTACTAATGTGACTATATTTTTTGAGGGTTTGTCAGACGTTTACAGTTAAAAACCCACCAGTGTTCCTTCAGTTGCGAAGTGGTCACGGTAACACTTTAGAACAATCTCATAGCCCATCGAAACTGGCTCCCAAACTATATCCTATAATGAACCTGGTCAACTTAAAAACTTGAATGAAACGTTTATTACCTTTTTCTCCTGTAAGGCCAATTAACCCAATATTTCCTTTTTGACCAGTAAAACCTCGTTCTCCTTTTTGACCTTGTTGACCTTGTAATCCATTGGGACCTCTATCACCTTTTACTCCTTTCACGCCCGCTAAACCCGGTAAACCAATGTCTCCCTTTTCTCCTTTTTCATTAATTGATACTCCAGGAAGTCCTCGGTCTCCTTTCTCACCAATAAACCCTGGTGGTCCTTGAGGTCCTTCAGGACCAGTTGGACCTCGGACTCCCGGCACCCCATCCAATCCGTCTCTTCCTGATATACCTATGTCGCCCCTTTCTCCCTTAACACCTTGTAGCCCGGGCAAACCTACATCTCCCGGCATTCCAGGAGGACCGTTTTGTCCATCCATACCAGGCGGTCCAGGTTCACCTGGTCTACCCACAAACCCTTTTTCACCTACATTTCCTTTTAGACCTTGGTCTCCTTTTTGTCCACTCACTCCCGGTAGTCCATCTAATCCAGGCATACCAACATCACCTTTTTCTCCTCGAACTCCAGGAATTCCATAACCTGGGTTACCTTGTTCTCCTCGATCTCCTTTATCACCTGGTAGACCCGGTCTACCATCTAATCCTCGAAGGCCTGGAATACCTGCGTCACCCTTGTCACCTTTATCGGATGCAGAACCAGGTTCACCTTTCGGTCCTACCAACCCTGTAGAACCCCTATCTCCTTTTTCACCGGTTAATCCCATTTTACCAGGTATTCCAGGCTGTCCAGGGTACCCTTGATCTCCTTTTAAGCCGTCTCTTCCAGCAGGGCCCGGTAGACCATCCAAGCCAGGTGTACCAGGCTGCCCAGTATAGCCACGCTCTCCTTTGTCTCCTTTATCTCCAGGTGCACCTGCAATACCTTGCGGTCCATTGCGACCTGGTCGTCCCCGACTTCCAGGAAATCCTTTCTGGCCAGGTGAACCTTGCATTCCTGGCTCTCCTTTGCTTCCAGGTAATCCTATAACTCCTGGTTGTCCAGCGAGTCCAGGAAATCCTTGTTGTCCTTTAAGGCCATCTCTTCCTGGTGCACCTGGTCTTCCTGGTACTCCAGGTGGACCGATAGGGCCCGGTTCACCCTTTTGGCCTGGGCCACCAGGAAAACCTTGTCGACCAGGAGAACCTTGATCTCCTTTTTCTCCAGTGAATCCAACAGCCCCTGGAAGCCCATCAGCACCCGGCAGTCCAGGAACTCCTCTGTTACCCTTTTCACCTTGAACTCCAGGTAAACCAGCAGGACCAGGAGGGCCAGGCATAGATACACCAATTTCGCCTTTATCACCTCTTGCTCCTGGTATGCCTGGATACCCCCTAGGTCCCATATCTCCAGGACTTCCTGGGAATCCACTGACACCCATTTCTCCCTTGTCACCTCTTTCTCCTGGGATACCTCGAGGACCTACTGGTCCTTGTCTTCCATCCAAACCCCTGTCACCTTTAGCTCCAGGGCGCCCCGAATAACCTCTATCTCCTTTCTCCCCTTGTTGTCCTGTGAAAAAGTTGATAGTTATTATAAAAAAAAATCTACGATAGGTAATTACTAGAGGCCTTTATTTTAAAAATAATAATGTTAGAGTGGAGTGTTAGAGAGCTATGATCATTTTTAGGGTTCCGTAGCCAAATATCAAAAAACGGAACCCTTAAAGTTGATTGTCATCATACAAAAAAATCTACTACCATTGCTAGAGACTAGAGCAATATATTTAAAAAAAAACTTGAATATTAAGTGTAAATTAATTCGAGTTTAAAAAAGTACTTTTTTTGTAATATATATATTTTTAATCTTTACAAATCGTTTCATGTACCGGTTCAACCCACTACAGGATTAAAACGATCAAAATTTAACGGTGTATTTATTTAATCAAAGTATGTACCATTGCTATTTGTTCACTTTTGCCATCTCATAGGTAGTTCATTGATCCCTTTACTAAAAATATCATCTAATCTGAATATAGATTTATTAATACCTGTATATAATTATAACAACCTAAACAAAACGCGAGTATAAAAGTTATGAATAAAACAAAAGCAAAAGTATACCTGGTAATCCTTGAGGACCAGGTGCTCCCGGAGCTCCTCGGTCACCTTTGGTTAGTTCAGCAAGATTTGCTGGGCACTGGCCAGGTTCACCTTTAGAACCAATTCGACCAGGGAATCCTTTTTCTCCACTTAGGCCTGGACTTCCTGGTGAACCTTTTTCTCCTTTGATTGAAAGTCCATCTTTACCAGGAACCCCTGGATTTCCATCTTGGCCAGGAGTACCATCGTTTCCGGGAGGACCCGTTATACCATGGTCTCCTTTCTGGCCTGGCATACCAACTTGTCCTTGGTTTCCCTTTGGTCCTATGCTTCCTTTTTCACCTTTGGGACCCATAGGGCCGGTGGGTCCTCGTTCACCTTTTGGCCCGGGTAAGCCCTTAACAAGGTTTAATGCTGTTAACGTAGCATCTTGGCCCCTTTCGCCAGGCGGTCCAGTTGGCCCATCATCCCCACGTTCACCCTATTTAAAAAAAGAAATTATAAAAGAATGTATTTAGAAGCAATATGCAAAAAAAGGATTGAAGAAAATTGATATAAAAATAAATAAGAACTAACCGGAGCTCCTGCCTCACCCGGCATTCCGTTTATACCATCTGCTCCTCTTTCACCTGTAATTCCAGGAGGCCCAGGTGGGCCAAGGTTTCCCATAGCACCAGGATACCCATCGTTACCACGGTCTCCTTTCGGTCCTGGACCTCCAGGCCTACAGTCATTGCATCGTCCGCCTATATCTCCTTTAGCACCTGGGCTACCTGGTATGCCATCATGACCTGGGCTACCTTTTTGGCCTTTCTCTCCTGGTGGTCCAACTTCACCTGGGCTACCAGCTGTTCCTAAACTGGAGTTACCAGGGAATCCTCGCAATCCAGCGTAACCCTTGTCACCTTTTTGACCTTTTGCACCAGGCAGACCGTTAAGGCCGCTTTCACCTTTCGCGCCCTAAAATTTCAAAAAAGTTAATAAAATTTGTATTATACAAAAAAAAAATGCGGACTGACGTTATCTGCACGCATTTTGTTTTATTTTAAAGTTTGTTTGATTACGTTCGAATCCAGGAGACATTTGACATATAGACAGGCCCTTGATCTAGACTTTTTGGCCCGGTTTTTACTATTGGCAAATGCTAGTTCTAATTCTATTTATTTACATACACGCAAAAACAGAAAAAAGATATATATATGTTACGGGTAATGCTAGAAGTTGGAGTAAACCTAGGTTTACCCGGGTTAACTTAGTATTACCCAAGCTTCTTGGGTAAAGTCCGAATAATAAGTAAAATAAATTTTAATTCGGGGTTTACCCATGCTCACCTAGGTCTACCCAACTCGGGCTGGGTAATGTTAGGTGTTGCGTATTTTTCGAGCCCGTGGCATAAATCTCGGGGTTCCGCGTTCCCCCGCGCCGCTTGCGCCATTATTTATCTGCCCGATTGAGCTTAAAAAAGTCAAACTAAATAAATGAAAGTCTTATCTAATTTAAAATTTCCTCTATGTTCTGTTGGAGATAGGATAAGAGTCCGAATACCAGATGTCGATAGAAGAAGAGGCGAGTTTTGGAACATGCTTATGACAGTTATAGAAAAAGCTGATAATCTGTATAGGCTAGTAAACAAACGTGGTACTATTGAGGAAATGTTCTCAAAGAATAAATTTTCTGTGTGTCATGATAAAATGATTGATATCAAAAATATAATAACAGAAAAAAAAACTTACGAGAGCATTTTCCATGCAATGCTGCAGGAAAATTTTGCAATTTAAAATGTCACAGCAGTTTATCTTGTTCCAATAAATAATTTCAATTTTAATAACAACGACCGTTATTAGTTTATGCTATTAAAGCTATTAAGTTTGTGCTCTTCAAAGCAATTACGTTCTCTTTTGTATGTTTTTTAATAATAAATATATAATGTGCCTTTGGATTTTAATTTCACTAATTCATTAAACAAAATTTTAACATTACCCAGACAGAGTTGGGTAGACCTAAATAAAGGCGCAAGCGACGCGAGGGAACGCGGACCCCCGAGATTTACGCCACGGGCTCGAAAAATACGCAACACCTAACATTACCCAGCCCGAGTTGGGTAGACCTAGGTGAGCATGGGTAAACCCCGAATTAAAATTTATTTTACTTATTATTCGGACTTTACCCAAGAAGCTTGGGTAATACTAAGTTAACCCGGGTAAACCTAGGTTTACTCCACCTTCTAGCTTTACCCGTAACATATATATCTTAATATATTTTTAATTTCAAAAATGTTTCAAACTACCTAGCACGCTTTATGGGTCGTGCCGGCTTTTTAGAACGGCCCTCCTAGCCAAGTTACAATTGTATCGCTTGTAGTTTCCACGCCTCCAATTCCCTTGTTCGAACGTCATCTCAACAAAGGAATTTGGGGCGTGGCTATCTACAAGTGCTAACTCTAAACGGAACGATTCTAACTTAGCTAGGGGGGTGGATGCCACTAAAAGAAGAGAGAACTATAGAAATTATAAAGTTCCACACAAGCCCTACCACGCGATGCAAACTCTACTTAGCAGCTAGCAATCTCCCGTCAAGGCACTGTTAATAGATTAGGAACAAAAAATATAACTTACAGGTATTGAAAGTCCAGCTTCACCTTTCGGACCTCTTATCCCTGTTGGGCCTTGAGGTCCATCAAAACCACGGGGTCCAACATCACCTTGCGCTCCAGGTCGTCCTAGTTCTCCTTTTTCACCTTTAGGGCCAGCTATTCCCTCAACACCAGGAGCACCGGGTTCACCTTGACCACCTGGAGGTCCTGTTGGTCCCATATCACCCTTCTCTCCTGGCATACCGTCGGTTCCCTTAGGTCCAGGTCGACCCGGATAACCTCTTTGACCTTGTGGTCCTGGTGGACCTCGTGAGCCTGTACGGCCACCAGCCGGACCAGGAACACCCTTAATTCCTCTGGGTCCTGGAATACCATCCCTTCCGGGTTCTCCTTTAGTTCCAGGTCTACCGTTTAATCCAGCTAATCCATCATTTCCTCTATCTCCTTTCTGTCCCCTTGGTCCAGCATATCCATACGGACCGTCACGACCCTAAAAAATTAATTCAATTTAATTCATATTCTATCATGTAAGATTGTAACATTCTGAATTCTTCATAGTCATAAATAAATAATAATTATTATAATAAATAGTTTATTATTATAATATTCGGTTTAGTAATTACAATATGCATTTGATTGCGAGTGGTTTTATTTAGCTATACTTAACTTTGCTTAAAAATGGAAAGATGCGGAAGAAAATTGACTTACTCTTTCACCAGGATTGCCCATTATTCCTTTTTCACCTTTGATACCCATTTGCCCGGGACGTCCTTCTTCACCCGTTGCTCCAGGTTCACCTCTATCTCCCATTGGTCCTGGCTCACCTCTATCTCCCTTAGGACCCATGTCACCTTGTATTCCTTTAATGGCTCCCTTATCTACTTGGGAAGGCAATGTAACAGGAGGACAACTTGGACCTTTATCGCCAGGATCACCACGGTCTCCTTTATCACCTTGGATTGCTAATCCTTTAGAACCTTTGTAACCTTTGTCACCTTTAGGACCAGGTGGACCCTTTAAAAATAATTAATGAAAACAATTATTTAAAAATGCAAAACATTTTTGTGATTGAGTAGAATTATTTACCAAAAAAGCTAGGTCTTACTCATCACAGAAAAAGTTACACGGAGAGTCATATTTCTGTTTTATTTAATTACATACAAGTAAAAACTTTGTAGGTACATAATGTTATTCAAAATAACTTCTTTTATCTTGAATTTATTTTTAATATGTCACAATGCTTATAGCTATCTATGAAGTACTACTTAGCTTTATCGCATGCTTACCATTGGTCCGGTGTTGCCTTTGGGTCCTTGAGGTCCGTCAGGACCAGGTGGTCCAACAGGTCCTGGTCTTCCAGTCATACCGTCCGCACCTGGTTCACCCTTTTCGGCTTTATTATATCTTCCTGTGTATGCTGCTTCTCCTTTGTCTCCTTTATCTCCTTTGGCACCAGGAAAACCACGAGGACCTTGCATTCCTTGAGGTCCAGTTTGTCCAGGTTCTCCCTATAAAAGTAAGTAACTCCCTTTTAATCTTTTATTTTAAAAAGTATTTTTAACTAATAGCTACCAACATGCTATTAAATTAAATGATGATCGTAAAATTCAGAATCAAGATATTATGTCCAGCCAACATATTGGGATATGCAAATCACAATTAAATAAGTAACTGTGAGATACTCAAAGTAATGTGATACTTACGTCTGTTCCGTTACAACCGTCTCTGCCAGGAATACCAGGTAAACCTGGCTCACCCTGAGGTCCTTCTGGGCCATATCTACCATCGAAACCTCGTACACCCGGTTTGCCTTTATCACCTTTTGGCCCTCTTGGTCCTGGTTCTCCCATTTGTCCCTTTTGTCCTTTAGCACCTTGAGGACCTTCTGGCCCTTCGTGCCCAGGAAAACCTGGACTTCCGGGAGGTCCCGCTGATCCTGGAAAACCCTGAAAAATATCATTTTTAGTTTATAAGAGAAAATAATCAAAGTATTCTCATAGTTATAAAATGTAAGATGTAAATGATATTTACCCTGTTTCCTTTTTCGGCAAAGCATTTTGGTACACAACATCCTGGCGCTGTACAGTTGCGGTCTATGGGCGCAACCCGTTGCCTCGTCTGAGGATCGTAGACGGCAAAGTTGGAGCCTCTGCTGTCTTGTGGTGGAAAAGGTGGGAGGTCTTGTCGGTTATACAATCCTTGTGTAGGACGTTGTGGTGTGTATGGACTTGGTTGTTGCCTCTCCTCTGTCTGCCACTGATTTGGCACAGCATTATTCCATTCTATGTAACCTGTATTATCATATTGCTGCAAAAATACGAATATTGTTAGATCAATAGAGAAACCAAAAAAATACTAAAGGAGCGATACATACTTTTAAATAGAAGAGCCAAAAAAATGCTCTACAAGAGTAAAATACATGAGCGCATGCACAGTTTCGGAGAAAGAAAATCCCCTATTATCTTTTTCTTTACTTTTTAGACACTAAATTGGCTGCATCGGCCTGAAGTCTCTTGGTTTAACATCAAACAGTCTGAAAGCTCGTCTTAGCAGCAAGAGCGCTACATATTGTTCTTGTATTTTCTGTATGTATCGAGGTCTTTGCTCTGCAGTGGGATAGTTACAGGCTGGTATTTTTTAATTTTTTTACTACCTTCTTCTACTTCTTCTATATAAAAATCAATCGCAAAATGTGGTGGTAAGCGCGAAACTCGAGAATAGCTGAACCGATTTCGCTAATTATTTTTTGTTGTGTTTTTTTGTATAAATCCCTCATTGACGTTCAGGATTAAAATTTTTAAACCTTCGTTTCATTCGGAATTCAATCTACCTTTGACTTAAAGACACTGCTATATCCCGTAGTCACATAATGTACTATTAATATAATGAACTGTGTGTGTACGTAAAATATTTTGGACTTTGAGCGCCACTTTGACCTGAGCCTGACACGTGACCAATCGTTGTGTCAGCTTTACAGTAGTAAGTTGATACTAGATTATTTTATCGAATTGTAGCACGTTATTCAAGTAAAGAATAACATTCCTTTTTTTGGGTTGGCGTGATATACTATATGTAATGTGAACATTTCATTTTAGAAAAAAAATATATAATTGCTCCTTCTATAAGACTCTTCGTAGGAGCCTGAATTTTACTTTTTCTGTTTCTTTTTTTTTTAATATTTTAAGAACTGGCTGGCACCCCACGACTTTATGCGTGTCAGAATCGTAAAACAATCCTAGGTACAATGCCACTTTGGAACTTTCTTCCGCGGAAGACTATTTAATTATTTTTCCCAGTAAAAATTTATGTTACTCTTTATAATATAAGCTATCTATCAGTGAAATTCTCGTCGAAATCAGTCCAGCCATTTCAAAGATTAACTGGGACAAACACACTAACAAACAAACCGCAACAGCAAAAATTGCATTTTTTCAAAGACGTCGAATATAATTATTTTCATATGTATTTTGTAAAAAATATATATTTTGATATAACAAACACACATATCAATTGTATTTATAAAATATAGATGACATGTGTATAAACCGATAGATGTAAGCCTATGCTAAATAAAACATTTATCTCTACCTATTTATTTAATTAATAGTGTTTAACCCGTAATTGAAAAGTTACTAAAAAGCTGATAGTTGGTACGTACTAAGTACCTACTGTAAAAGGATCATATTACTTGATAATCATATTTGGTAAAGTAGCTCATGCAGTATGCACCATACAATAGTCTAAGCAGGTGCGGCTGCAATGCAACCATTCCAATGGTTTCGAGGGAAAAAATGTATTTCATTTCCATGAAACTGCCCGAATCATTGCCACGATTGGAACCTCTCCTTCTGCGAGGCAGTAATGCTAGCAAAAGAGGAGGCCGACTGCAGACAATGGCGTTCACGCCGCAGCCGCCGCCGCCGTGTCTCCGTGATCTCCGATTTCCGGCCACCGTAAGCGCGGGCTTGCGGACGGCGAGCAATGGGTAGCATTCTCGCAGTCCGCCTATCCGGTAACCATCCGGACCGAGCCTAATTCGACGGCGCGAATTGTTCCCGCGCGCCTCAAGGAGTTGTCAGAAACTGAAGGGACCCAGCAGGATCGAAATTTACTGGGGTCAAGGTTTAATGCGAAGGCGGAATACCAGGGCCCTAGAACTTAGGCAGGAAGGAACGGGGTGGATCGTTTAGTTAGTAGTAGAAGTCTGACACTGTCTCCGATTCATCATTCGATGTTTACCGCCATAAAAAAGTAATTGGAATCTCCGTAAACAGTTTCCGCGGGGTACGACTTGTGTTGTGACTTTGTGCGTGAATTCACGGTGCAAATGTGGAGCCATCACAAACTAAGAATAAAAGACGCCCGAGGATAATGTAAAAGTAATATCCCACACGTCTTTTTGGATAGATATACTGAACTAGAACTTTAATTTAGCCAAAAATAAGTATTGGATAAGGCTTTCAGCAGCTTTAATGTTTTCAGGTTCACAATAACGTGACGGATGACAGGTGAGAACAAAATGTCTTTATGTGAGTGTATTTAACAGGACAGCTACAAAACTGCAAAAGGGTGATGGTAAACTGTGTGAACCCCGAACCTTCCATCACACTGATATTATGAATGCGTAGTTTGAAGTGCTCGAATGGATTTCGTTATAACTTGACACACAGGTAGACCATATCTTGGATCACAGGGTACTTTTTATCTTGGTATAATTTTTCTAATAAGAAACGAAAATTGTCTAACGCGAAGCCGTTTGCAGTGCGAGTGAGGTGGTCCTGACCAAGCAATGGCCCACCTGTTAGAGTGACCTAAAAAACGCCACTGAATTCGCTATAAAAGTGGCAACCTACTGGGCCCAAAAACTTTGAGGGAAATAGAATTCATCGATTCGAGAATAAGAAGAAGCTACTAGCACTAGTCAGTAAAAGATTTTTTTTTTTAATAATTGAATATACTTTATTCTTTATTGTACATAAAACATTTAATAGTACACAGTAGTTAAACAATTCGTGTACGAACTTCACAATGAGTTTTGTCATAGCAAAATTTGAGTAACAGAGAGAGAAAACAATCCAGTGTAGAATCATGTGTACAATATAAACCTACATAAATAAGTCTAATAGATAAAAATATTATATACGTACATACTATTAACTACAAATATTAAAGGAAGTCAACACACCCAAGGGCGGGATTCGTCATTGGATGAATTACAATAACGAAGAAAAAAATGTCCTAATGTATAAAAAAATAAATTTATGTATGAACTACTAGCTGCCCTAGTAACTGTTGTTGTCTGGTGTTATGAGGAGGGGCCCGAAGCTCTTAAATACATGCCTAGACTTAGTTTAGATTTTATGATTGACTTAGTTTAGATGTTATCCTCATCAATGCTTTAAAGAAGTAATAGGGATCACATATATATAACATATTTTGTTTAAAAATAGTAATATCTTCTGTTCAATATATATTTTATTTTATTATGTTTGATAAGATGGAAGAGACTGGACTCCACGACACAGGGAATCCTATAATAGTGTGGAGTCCAGAGATCTGTTAAATGATTATAATTACTCTTATTGAATAATAAACATATTTGTATTATGCTAGTGCGTCAGATATCAAAAACGTAATAGACAAGAAACTTTGTTTTATTAAATTTCGTAAAACACTGTTGAGCTGAAAAACGTTGTTAGGAAATAGACATGTCCTAAAGCTTAAATGTTCGACGACATCTGACATCCCCTGACCCCTATCAACCTGCATTAGGATCTCCACAAGGGGCAAGGCCGCTTGTAGTCTTCACTGTGAGAAGAAGCTTTCACATAAATAAAAAAACAAACAATTCTTAAACCTCATTATGCTTATTTCCTGAAAGCTTGTATATACGTGCATGTTGAAAACCGTAGTTTAAATGCTGTCGGCTCAGGAAGGTAAGTGACGCGACATCCAGATAAAGTGACGGTAGTGGAACTAGTAGAGCAATTGTAAAATGTCCTGGCTCGGCACATACCGCAATGAAGACGAGCAATGTATATATACTGCCTAATATATAATATTACCTGTATTCAAAAGTACTGAACAGATTTAAAAAAAAAATGTCAGCCGACCCTATCTCTGAGAGGCAGGCTTATATTTTTACACGAGTAAAGTCGCTGGCGGAAGCTCAGAAGAGTCAGAGAGTATATTAGCCGCGTAACATTTTGGGAGGATATCTGGTGTTGTTTTCGTCCTTAATCGTTTAAAAAGTAATAAATAACTATACTGTTTAATAATTTTATTTTTACCTTCTATCTCTTGTCAAACTACCTATCAACTAAACTGCGTTGTAATTAGTCGGAGATAAATAAACGTTTATTATTATTTATCTAAATTATTAGGTACTAGTAAATATTTTGGTACCCTACTAACCTACTCTAATCCTACTCTACCTACCTACATTGGCATAGCTAGCCCGAGAGGGGCCTTAAATCAACTATTTTTAGAATGCTTGTGTCGAGATTGTATAGCAGGATTTGAGAAGTCCCGATTGAAAAACAGCTCGTTTAATACAGTATTCTGGACTAGAGTTGAATTTTTTTTTTTGTGATCTTATGAAAAAAATACGAGACCAATCATATTGGACCATTGTAAATCACTAGCTTTTGCCCGCGGGGGTTTATTTTGGGGTTTTATGTATTAGGGGATTGGGGTTGGGGTTTCCGGGATAAAAAGTAGCCTATGTCCTAATCCGGAGTGTACCCTATGCCTGTGCCAAATTTCATCCAGATCCGTCCAGCCGTTTTGGCGTGATTGAGTAACAAACATCCAAACATCGTAACTTTCGCATTTATAATATTAGTAAGATTAGGTATTCATTAACTAAAGGCCTCTTATCAAGAAGAGAATTAAGAATGTGGATAAAATGTTTCGAATGAATGCAAACTTTGGGGCCCTAGTTTCTTAGGGGCCTCACATCATTGATACGCCTGGTACAGCGGAATCTACGCCCCTGCCAAACTACCTACTTTACGTTTAACTTTTCTACCCTACGGTACCGAACTTTATATAAACTATAATATTATTATTGGCAAACTGCTTGTTAATAATGACATAACATGTATTGCGAAGTCAGGGGTCGAAGCTAGTTACTATCGAATACTTACATTCATAGATAATATAAGTACCGAGCATTTTTAAGTGGCGGAGTTACAAGCTATTCATTCAGTACATATGTACCTATATTGAAAAAAAATATCTACACCATGCATATCAACACTTTTGTATTTATTTCTAGATACTAATATTATAAAGAAATGTAAGATTTGTGTTTTTTATTTTTGTTTGTAATAATAAAATTATATACCTACCGAAAAACTGCTTGATCGATTTTAACAATTCATTCACAAATAGAATGCTATATTGTTACTGAGTTACAGGCTAAGTATTTTCTACATTCACGTAGTTGAAGCCGCTGCCAAAAGTTAATAGTTGTTTATAAAACTATTTAATATCAGACAATATATCTTTGCCGTACACAATATATGTAATTATAACCGAGCCTTTTATAGCCGAATGAGCCCAAACAAACATATATACCAACACCGGCTGCAAATTGTAGCACCTCGCAGTTTGTCGTAATTGTGAGAAATACATTATTATTTTAATTATGTATGATAAATGACACAAAAATTGCTTAATAACGTATTTATAGTCTTTTACCGTTAAAATCAAGTAAGTATTGGCTATATCACTACATAGTATAGGTAAAACAAAGTCGCTTTCTCTGTCCCTATGTCCCTTTGTATGCTTAAATCTTTGAAACTACTTTTTAATAGATAGAGTGATTCAAGACGAAGGTTTGTATGTATAATACGTACATAATATATTTAATATCACCACTGCACCCGTGCGAAGCTGGGGCGGGTCGCTAGTTATAAAATAAAATAATATATTTATTAATCAAATAAATAATTTTGACGACCCGCCCTATCTCTGACGGTTATTATGACATTACATAATACCGAGACTATCAACTTAATTATAATTCAGTAGCTTTATACACGTGAACTTTTTCAAAGAATCAAGATTATTTTTATTTGATATAAATTACAAATTATGCCTAATAACCTGCAGCAATATCTATTAGTTAGTTAAAACTAATTAAATAAAAAAAAACTAAAAGCACTCACAAATACGAAAACGTGACCTTAATCCTATTTATTATATGTATGTGTACTAGGTACAAGGTTATGTTTTGTAATTTATTTTATTTAGATTTAAATTTTTTTTTTTATACCGATAAAATATTTGTATGGAGACGTGGCAATTATGAGTCCGTATAGAATCGCCTCGCTAGACACGAATTACCGCGGAAAGTCAAATTACATAAAAACTATTTTTGTTACGGATTAGGTGCGCTTTACATTTCATGAAAACAAAGTGTGTCATATAACTGTAGGAAACAGTAGGTTTGCGCAATACCGACGCACTGCATCCGAACGATGATAAACTTTGTCGGTCTTCCATTTATTATGATATAAGTATTATAAATATTTATGTAAGTAATAACTTTTGCTAAGAAGTCGAGCAGTCACCAAGATTTAATACAATATTAAGTAAGTATTTTATTTTATTGTATAATATTATTCACCTTTGTTGTAACAAAGTGACTTAAATTATCTACGTCAGTCTTCGCAAATGTTCGATAGCGTTAGTGTTTTGGAGAAATTGCAAAAGGACGAGTTGAAGCGGACAGGCGGGTCAAGCCGCCCGCCGCCGCGCGCCCTTGCAACTTCGCCGTCTCGCAACATTCCCAAATTCTGCTCATGTTTTTATACGTATTAATTTTAATCACTTTATAATACAACGGAAAATTAAATGTAAATACAATTTATGTCTACTTACAGCTTTCACACCTAGGAGCGGTGCTAACGCAGCTATCAACCTGTTTATTGAGATAAAATTAAGTTTAAGAAAGATATTATAATTATAAAATACAATTATTAATTTATAATGTTGCAGATTATGCTATGTAATTTTCTTTGGAAAAAAAAATCAAGTCCGAGTTTAATAAAGTGAATAAAAAAAGTTCAGATTATGCGAGAATTCAAAGTAGAGTTAGTTAATTGAAACTCTTACCATAGCACGGACACCGCCATAGCCCGGAGCGCGCTGCGCCTAATTCCCGTGCGCGCGCGCCGTTTGTGCCGGGATACTAAAGGATAGAGGAGTGCTCGGCAGCAGCGTGAGCACCCCCGCACCGCCCCCCAGCGCGGCGGCCCGGGCCGGCTCGCGACAGGCCGCGAGGGCGCGCATCCAGTAGTGGCGGCGCAGCCATGTCGGGCCCGGCGCGTGCGCGATTCATCGCGCTCCATCTCGTGCCCGCCACACTTCTACTGTTCTCATGGACTCCTACTCCTTCTTCAGCGGTAAGTACAATAGCTGTAAGAAGTAAAATTATCTCCCAGGTATGCTTATTTACCTACCTGTTGGTCTCATCTTGACACCCAAAAAAGACATCAACGCGTTGGATCAAATCAATCAAAGATTCACAATTTACATAATACCTACGTATATTCTCAACAAGTGCTAACAACTAAAAAAAAATTTTGCAAATTAGAGTATCCAATACGCTGTTAATACTACAAAGAAAAATTGTTAAACAGTCCACCTACGCCATTATTGTTGTCAGTTAAAATACAGAATTATGTTGAAGACAATATCACTATTATCGTGTAAATAATGTGACGGACTGAAAGCTAAGAACAGCTCAAGCTTCTGAATGTTTAACAAAACGTAACGTAGCATTAGATAAAGTTTATCTTAAGATTTATCACTTGATAGGATACTTGTGAGATAATTTATTAAAACATTATTTTTTTATAACAACAAAACATTTTTTATATTTTGTATTGTTAAAGTTTCTAATATGTGTATTAGAACTTAGTCATTTATTACTTTTAAACGATAAAGGACGAAAACAACACAAGATATCCTCCCAAAATGTTACGCGGCTAATGTAAAAACTAGCTGGTATTTAAAGAGCTTTTGCTCTTCTGAGCTTCCGCCAGTGGCTTTAGTCGTGTAAAAATATAAGCCTGCATCTCAGAGATAGGGCCGGCTGACATTTTTTTTTTATCTGTTCAGTACTTTTGAATACAAGTAATATTATATATTAGGCACTATATATACATTGCTCGTCTTCATTGCTGTATGTGCCGAGCCAGGACATTTTACGATTAAGCTCTACTAGTTCTATTACAGTCATTTTATCTGGATGTCGCGTCACTTACCTTCCTGAGCCGACAGCATTTAAACTACGGTTTTCAACATGCACGTATATACAAGCTTTCAGGAAATAAGCATAATGAGGTTTAAGAATTGTTTTTTTTTTTTATTTATGTGAAAGCTTCTTCTCACAGAGAAGACCACAAGCGGCCTTGCCCCTTGTGGAGATCCTAATGCAGGTTGATAGGGGTCAGGGGATGTCACATGTCCTCGAACATTCAAGCTTTAGGACATGTCTATTTCCTAACAACGTTTTTTAGCTCAACAGTGTCTTACGAAATTTAATAAAACAAAGTTTCTTGTCTATTACGTTTTTGATATCTGACGCACTAGCATAATACAAATACAAATATGTTTATCATTCAATAAGAGTAATTACAATCATTTAACAGATCTCTGGACTCCACACTAGGATTCCCTGTGTCTTGGAATCCAGTCTCTTCCATCTTATCAAACATAATACAACAAAATATATATTCAACAAAAGATATTACTAAGTATACTATTTGAAACAAAATATGTTATATATATGTGAACCCTATTACTACTTTAAAGCATTGATGAGGATAACATTGTGGGTACATACAAAAGGTTGTATAAAATAAGGATTTTTAGTATATGTGAGACCCGAAACACGGATATTTTCATGCAAACAATCTATGTACAAAATTTAATAACTGTATCATGAAAAATCGCAAAGTTAAGCTTGTTATGTTACCACAAAAACACATGGTCACCGGACCTTCTGGACCACTAAGGGGTGGTTTTGTTCCCGCACCCAGCCTAATGCCTGCCTTGACCTGTGACTTTTTAAAATATTGTTTGTGTAAAAAATATTGGAATTTATTCAGTTACTGAATCTGAAAAAACTACATTCAAGTTTTAAATACTTAGAATAATGTTGTATTCAAAATGTAACATAATTTGCATAATAAACGCACATGCTGTAAGTATTATGTTCAGAATAGGGTACCGAATCGATTTCAGATAATTTTTAAATAGGTGCCTAAGTTTTAGGGTCCAGTAGGATGTACTTATCACTTTGTTGTCCATTTGTCTGTTTGTCAAGACCCTTTATCTCAGGAACATGCGGAGGAATCGAGTTGAAATTAAAACCATGTACTCAGGTCTGCGGTCCCTTGAAGCAGTAAAAATCAAATTACTGAGTAAAACACATACGGTAGTTTACGTCGCAAAAAAAGACGTATATTTTGACACTCTCAAGGGCATCAAAAATTATAGGGTACTTCCCGAAATTTGATATGATGTAAGGAAAAATAGGAAAGAAATCTGAAAATTGTAAAGTAGTTACGCAACAAAGAAATACTTTTTTGCGATTCAGAAAAATCTTCGTTAGGTACTCAATTCAGGAATTTAAACGGTTTACATAAGTGAGTTTGTACGGCACCTTCAGTGCTCGAGTCTGACTCGCACTTGCCCGGTTTTTTATCCTAAGATAAACAAGTACATAACACAATATTTTAGGATAAAAAAATCTTATCTATTTTGATAAACTGTTGATAAATCTTGATTACGTCATTAGCTGTGCTGCCAACTAGTGCATCGATTTCCATATTATTTGTTTATAATTAAACAAATAAAATAAAACAGCACCCAAGGGCATTTCAATAAAAATTAAAACTTAATTTTATAATTGCGATATATAAGGCTTTACATTATTTTATTTCCGGTGCATAGATTTATATGATTAGATTGAGGATGCCTATGTAGATAAATTGGATATCACTTTCTTTCCATTATCATTACATAGTATAAAACAAAGTGGCTACGTCCCTATGTATGCTTAGATCTTTAATAGTACGCCACGAATTTTGATGCGGTTTTTTTAAACAAATAGAGTGATTCTAGAAGAAGGTTTATGTGTATAATACTTGCATAATATGTTCAATATCAGTACCCGTGCGAAGCTGGGGTGGGTCGCTAGTTGGTAATAAAGCATTGAATTTTCTTTTAAACATATATTTAAAATAAAAAAAAAACCGAATAAAAAAAGACGAAATAGTATCCGAGTTATATCTACCTCCATATTTATATATGAAGGTAGATATAACTGAAGCTTACTTAGGTGAGCTTCAGAGAAATGGGTTAAGACAGAATTGTACCCAAGTATCAGGTTTAAACCTAGTATAACTGTAACCAATATTATAATAGCTTTTCAATTTCGTCAAAGAAAACGCTATTGTTATTATCACATGCTATGCTATGTACCTAACAGAGAAAATGTTACCTACTAGACAGATGATGAAGGTCAGAACAGAACCAACCCACTTAGTCATTCTTATTCTACAACAGGTTATTATAAAAATAATTATTATTTTCCTGATTCTACGCATATTCTGATTGGTCGCAAAGGGGGTGCAGAGGACTAATCCACATAGTGTCACCACTGTGTGGATCACCCGGAAGACACGGTGGAACACACGGTCTAGGTGAGCCCCGCTTGATCAGAGCACCGCCGCGTCCTCGTGGGGGCGATCGGTGGCAGTTATCTCTTGCACCGTGCCTTGGTACAGGTCATGGTCCGGAGCGAGGAGTGGTAGGCGGTTGCCTCCTTCTGCAAAGCAATATTGCTAACAAAATAGCAGACGACACGCGAGAGCATCGGCCCTAGCAGCCATCGGGATTTCGATCCCGATTTCCAGCTACCATAGGCTTAGCTTGCGGATGGCGAACAATGGGTAGCTCGCCGTCCGGTCGTCTTTTAACAGTTCAGACCAAGTCTAACGCGCTCTGAACCCGCGCGCCTCAAGGAGTTGTCTGCGAACGTAAAGGCCCATCTACAGTGTCGAAGCCTGCTGGTGCCTTGGACCAGTTTCTGAAAGGAAGCGTCGACCCCGGTACGAAGGCTAAGGAGAAACGTGGTGGGTCGTTTAGTCAGTAAGAGTCTGACACTATCTCCCTGCCACACAAGTTTAGTCATTGGATAATATAATTTTTACACACCTGAAAAAAAAACTTTATCACTAAGTTTTCCTACACAGCTTTACAGCTTCAAAAGCTCTCGACAGTTACTACAATGTATACTTTTGCCATTAGATAATGGCAAAGAGTCTATTGAAAGTATATCTAGTATATACTTTCAATAGACTCCCCTTCATCATCGGCTGGTGATGCCCTTGATATAATATCACTGATACTACTTCGATAAACGTGACCAGCAGGCTTACATCAAGCTCGCTGGTCCGTCCGTAACCTTAAATTCTGTTAAATGAAACATTTAACTTACCTGAATATTTTCAAGATAATATAACATTAAAAAATAACACCAAATAATGGTGATGCGATGTTCAATGCAGTATTCGCAATATTATTATTATTATAAAAACAGTTTCAATAACGGTCGGTGCGGGAGGTGCAATCCCACAATTATTTTTAGGTGGTAAAATAATTATTTTACCACCTAAAAATAATTGTGGGAACAATTGTGCCCCTAGAACCAACTCAATCTCTCCGGGTAGGTACCACAGAGGATCAGCGATAAATCGATGAAATTTATTATTGGGATTCTGTGCAATATGCTTATATTATTGACTGGGGTGTAAGTGTAGTAGTTAGTGACCCTGACTGCAATGTCGTGGGTTTGATTCCCACGACGACTTTGTGTGACAGTTGTGGAATAATTTACACATATTGAACAGGTATAATCATATATATATTTATATTTAACTATAAACCTATCTTTTATTTGATAAATTTGATAAAGATTTCACACTTTCTTCTTCTCTTGTTTGCTATTATCTACATTAACTTTAATTTGATCTTTCGTAGATCTGCTGGAAAAAAATCTTGGGAAATAAGAAGTACCTTTGCTTTATTATCTACTAGGGACCCGCCTCAGCTTCGCACGGGTACTGATATTGAATATGTTATACATGTATTATGTCTATAAACCTTCCTCTTGAATCACTCTATCTATTAAAAAAACCGCATCAAAATCCGTTGCGTAGTTTTAAAGATTTAAGCATACCTAGGGAGGAAGCGACTTTGTTTTATACTATGTATTGTGTTTTTATATTTTTTGCTTTGTACATAAATAGTAAAGTAAATAAACATTTGCCTACTATAAGAATCTACCTTGCAATCTTCAACTACTTAAATTTATTGGTACCTACTCCAACAAAGTACATGCCGTTTACATAAAAAAAAGTTTATCAATACATAGTATGAAACAAAATCGCTTCCTGTCTTGTGTACGTATGTATACTTAGATCTTTAAAAGTATGCTACGGATCTCGATGCCGTTTTTTTAACAGATAGAGTAAAATAAGTAGAGATTCAAGAGAAACTTTTGTATGTATAAATACATGTATAATATATTTAATATCAGCATTGCCATGCGAAGTCGGGGCTGGTCACTAAAGGCTGGTCTAAAACTTTGTTGATAGTTATATTTTTGAGCCTTTGGGGTTGAAACTGTCGGATCGTGGGGTCCGAGTGCCCACCAGTTGTTTTATGAACTTTTCATTACTCATACTCTGAAAGTAGGTGTAAAGTTGCCTGCGGAGAGGGCTAAAAAACTACTTTTACTCCCTGGGGAGTTTCACTTTTCAACTGACAGCTGTCTAAATATTAAAAAAAAAAACTAGTTCTATTTTGACATTTCTATTGAACCGTGACCCGAGTTTCTATACTGCCAGTACAATTAAAATAACATAGAGATAGAAATAATTTAAGAATACTTTCTTTTTTAATGACTTTATTTTAATTTACTTTCAACTATTTCATTAAAACTAATATTATATATGAGAAAAATGTTGACCTAACCCATTTTTACAATGATAAAATGAAAAATATTGACAGAATTGCCAAACGACCACTGAAAAAAAAAATGGCGGGTAAAGTCTCTCTATAATCTGTGACCGATTTCATCTTTCTTGTTGTTTTTTTTTCGAGGTGTAGAGTTTTGTTTACATTTTGCTAAATCTCTGTTATAAGAAATTTGTATTAACACGATAAATTCATCAGCTTCAGTTATAAATTTAACTCAAGATTCTTAAGAGGAAAAAGCCGCTTACCGCCTAAATCAAAAGAAATATACCTACCTACCTAAAAACATACGAAGACCTTTGACGACGACTCAGGTTTTCATTATTTTTATTTTCCTCGTATTCGTAATGAAAAGCATAGTTAAACACCGTGCTTTTCCTCGTGTTCAAGAGTTGTTTAGTCCCTCGAACTATTAGCAACCTCGCTCTCTCTCGGTCGCCAAGAAATTTCGCGGGACTAACTAACTCACTTTCACCCTTCGTATAACAATGTACTATTCTAAACGACTTGTTGACCCTTCGCGTGACCCTAGGGAAGGCTTTTGCCTTGGGCAGAGAATAAGCATTGCCATACAGCGTGGCAATGCTGCCAGCCTTTTGGGCATTTTACCAGTCGACAGCGATGCGGAAGAGTTTTTTGGCGCTTTTTTAATTTATGTGTATATTATGTATTTAGAAATATACAAGTATGCTTATCAGTTGTCTAGTATCTATAACGTAAGCTCTGTTTAGCTTGGGATAAGACAACGTTGTGTGACAGGTGAAAAAAAAATTGTGCAAACCTAGCACAGTGTTGTCTTTTTTAAGCCAGAGGTTAAGTGGTAGAGAATCCGTCCGAGAGGTCCGTCTATGTACTGCACATGAAGTTTAAATAAATAATTTTTCACAAAAAATACTTATATCACTAGGTTTTTCTCCATTCAGGATGAAATCTACTCAGCTTGTTTCTACATTGGGGTCGGCTTCCGGGCTAACCGCAGCAAATTAAGTGCTAGTAGTTAAATGACAAAATCCTAATAAAAGCCATCCTTGAGTTTTCTAACCCATTTTCTTTCAGTCGAATAGTGACAAATTCGATGTCAACTAATACGGAAGTTTTGTACTGAGTTTAGCATGCTTGTAATGCTCATTTCACTACAAAGCTTCCGCTGATCGTTACAATCTGTGTCTACATGTACTGTACATGGATGCCTTGAACTATGTACCTATCTATACAGAAGCGTTATCTACTGCTTTGGGGCATATTCTCAGAATAATATTATAATAGTTTCCACACTATCGCCCCTGCCAACGGACTCTAAAGACTTTTAAACTCTTGAGACCAAAGCGAACGCCGGTGTTCGAATACCTATTTTCTCTCTATTATGTTTCTAATTACGGTTCTCGAAAGGTAAAATACTTTAGTTGTCATTTTATAACATCAGTATACACCGTGAAATATAAATGGTTGTTTTCCCGCGGCAGAATGACTTGCCATAAGGAGTACTTTTAAAGCATACAGTAAAAATAATATAAATATTTTTTTTTTAATAAATAATTATTAAAAATATTCATCAACTCAAAAGAGCGAAAACAATAGTAACATTAGACGTAACTTGTAGGTACTACTAGAGTCGCATGAGCAGCACGCCGCCAAAGGAAACCGATTCATTAAAATAATATTTGGACCAAAATAAGCTCTCGCACGTTGTGATACGTCATAATTAGCTTGCACTCTACAGGTCCATTTTTTGTTTTTAATATTTCATTTTTTTATCAAACGTTTGTATTACCAAGACACAACCATTTCGCTGAGGGAAAACAACCATTAAAATTTCACGGTGTATATTGGTAGTTGATAAATAATAATTACCAAGTGTCATTGATCAGCTATAGTCTGACTATATATCTTAGGTATAACAAGCGTAATGAAGTGGAGAAGAGAACAGTAAAGGTTTTAAATACATTGTCCTTGTCAAGAGGGTCAATGATCTATTCCTGGGGAACACCCTACTTGGTGAGGTGGACCAGTACCTAGAGCAATAGCAGAAATAACTCTTTGTGGCGGAACTCGTGCGATAGAGGATGACACAGTTAAACACAGAGCTACTATCTGACCTCAAACTCGATTATCCGTTTCCGAACAAAAAATAACGGTTTGTTAAATTAAACTTCAGTGATAAAGTGCCTTCTTCTACATAGAGGCTATCGTTTGCTCAAAACATTGATGTCATCACTTGATGCCTAATTATAAACTTTAAATAATAATTACTGTCATTGTAGGACAACGCTACACATAAGTCTGTGCTTACTAACCAACTTCGCGTTATTCAATATCTACATTTTAGAATTAATATCTAACAAACACATTAAGAAAAGTAAGCAGTAACAGCCCTCCTGACATACAGTACACGCGTTTTAACTTCTGAGAGCCTGAAATGAAATTAAATTTATTCGCTATGAATGTAGGTATACAAATATGGAGCCTGAAGTCAGGCTCTGCGATCTTTTAGGTACGCTTGTGCACTCGTAATAAAACAACTTCTAATAAATAATTACTCATTTTACATTTTTACCGTTAACAACGGTTGTTGGTATTTTTGCATCAGGTATCTTGGAATTATGTTGGACAGTCTCCTGACGTGGAAGAAACATGTTAACTCTGTTGTGGTTCGCGTCAGGAGATTGATATACATATTTAAAAACCTTCGAGCGTCTGCTGATTTCCAAACCCTAAAAATGGTCTACTTTGCACTAGCACAATCAGTTCTCGGTTATTGCGTAGCTGTATGGGGAGGAACCCACAAGACCACCATGCTGCGGCTAGAGAGAACTCAAAGAGCAGTCTTGAAGGTACTCTCAAAAAAACCTATCAGATTTCCGACCTCTGAACTGTACTCTCTCTGTGAGGTCCTCACCGTGAGGCAGTTGTTCATCCTACAAACAGTTCTTAAGAGACATCTGGTGCTATCTTACGATCCTCAGCCCTTAGCTAAGAAACGACGTCCCGACAGAGTTTGTAGGACGGAGCACTGTAGGCTAGCGTTGGTTAGTAGACACTTCAACCATATTAGCTCTAAGCTTTATAACACCATAAATATAAGTATCAATATTTACCCTATGACAAAAAACCAACTAAAGAAAAAAGTGACTGACTGGCTCTGTTCTTTGTCATATGAAGAGACTGAACAGCTTATGGCATCATAATTACGGTAAACACACACACACACGCACAAACACACACACACACACACACACGCGTAACACACACACACGCACACATGCACATGCAACACACACAACACACACACGCTTCACCCCACCACTTCACTCTCTCTAATATTGTGTTATGGTGACCTCCACATATTTTTAACTATAGTAATTAATTAACTTTCTTTGCGAAGTCTGGAACAATGTCCGTGTACATGTGTATTATTGAGTTGGGCGTTGATAGTTGCGCCACAGTAACTTACTTTTGTAGCTATCATCGTTTTCCCTTGTAAAATTGTAAACCAAAGTTGTTCCAAATAAACTTTATTTATTATTTATTATTATTTAATTTTTGAACCTTTTATTTTGCCAGTTGCTAAGCTAACAGATCTTTAAAAAAACTAATTCGACGACACTATTAAACTGTATCTCAATTCGACGCTATGCATGTTGCATAGCGTAGCTTGCAATTTTAAATATGGCTACGTAACGTAAAATTAAAACACCAGAAATGATGTAATTTTGTTATTATTTACTTTACTTCATTCATGAGAGGTCAATTGAAATATTCAACAATTGATAAATTATTTTAATTGGTTATTCGATAAATTCGTAGTTATTATTTTATATTGGGAACTTATTTTATCAACCGATTAGGTATAATAAAGTTTTACGTAATAATGCAATTTATATAACTAGATACACACGTGACAAGTCAATGTGCGCAATTCTAGTCGATGTATACTTTTCCAAGTTCAGTGGCTCCTACCCTGTATGATATCTAATTACTTTATTGTGTAGATACGAATGTATTTCATCTCCTATTTAAATGATATTTAAAAACACTTTTTACAGTATGTTGAAAGGTGTTTTAATAAGTAGTATGTTTTAATATGTATCTACTTAATAGCTATGTACTTCATTATTTTTATTGGAGTGAGAGTTTCAGATTTTTTGCTGACTCAATTTGATTCCCCAAGGGAAGTGGTGACACTTACGAACAATCCTGTAGTAATGATACAACCAACATCGTCATCATTCAACCGAATAAGCTGCTAAACGCAGATCACCACCAAATGTTACCAGAACGACCGGCCTTGTGCGTCTTTTATCTATTGTGATCCACCTTGTCGAAGGCCTTTCGAACATGTTTCGGTACACGGTCGCCACTCTTGAAACTATCGGCTCCATCTATGAAAACTGCGATAGCCTCGGTTCTTCCGCCGATTTCGACCACGCAAGGACACTCAAACCATAGTCCTTTCCTTTCCATTGCCCTTGGAGTGACTTTAAACCTTCTGAGGAGGGTCATTGTGGGCTAGCATGTTTCAGAGGCATATGTTATCACTGGCAACACGCCCATGTGGCTTACCTTCTTGAGAAAGGAGGTATTTTGAATAAGATAATATGGCGCAGCTTCCCAAATGCTCCAGACGGATCAAATTCAATGATAGACCTCTTTTTCAAACCTACACATCTAGACAGTATGTCTATGGCAATGTTCTATAACTTCGAGAGTAGAGTCTTTGATGGGTATACCTACCTTCGAGTATCAATTAGCGCAACTCTCATTAATATTTACAATATCATAATCAGCGAAAAAAATAGATTCCGAACAATAGGTACCTACGCAATGTCTCAGTTTTCACTGAGGTATTCGATGACACAATACGGTGTAAATAAGTGTTGCGCTTATTTAAAACTCGTAAAGCGATATGATACCTAATTCATAATTTATTTTCAATTTATAATACTCACAATGTCACCTAGTAACAATTTACTAACAAAATTCTTACGTACGATATATCAATGCTCGTAATATACAGTACCTACCCTAATTTAAAGATGTTTTTTTTTTTATAAACACGGGACACGGTAGTGTTTTGACTACCGAGTCATTTAATACTTTATAGTGTCATGAGATATGCAAGTCAATGTTTTTGGACATATTCGAAACCTTTGTGAAGAAATATAGAAATTGACAATGTAAAAAAAACCTTGAGAACTTTCCGTTTTGGAACCCCTTTGGGACTAGCTACGCTGCTAAACACTAACAAGAATATTTTAGACAATATGCTTGGTTATAGTGGTGGTGAACCGAAGCGGAGGGATGTGGTTGACATAACAGTTCTTTACGACGCGAACCTCGTTATAGTCGAGAAAGATAAGCGAATCAAGTACAGTGACTGGCTCGCGAGGTTGTCGACATGTGGGATGCGGACTCATCATTGAGTCTGACATTCATTTTCTTTGTACCGATAGTCGTGTCAGCCGATGGCTTAATAACCTCAAGAACTACTGAGGAGACTCTTGATAATTGGTTGGTGCAAGGACCTGATTCAATAAGTGGTGGTGCTGGGCATGGTTTGTATTTTGAGGATGTGCTCTCTTCTCAAAGTCCTGTCCATCGATAGCATGGTGCTCCCACTGTTGTTAGGAACAGGTTACTAATAATTTATACAACTATAGATAGAAGCTTATTTAAACTTTCAATAAATAAAGGCATGTACTGTTACATACATACTGATTACATGTGTAATCGGAAACATAGATTTGCACTTCAGGGTGGATTAACTTTACCGTTCGGGAAAATCCTTTCACTTTCTCGTTATTGGAATTTAATAACTGAAGCTGGAACAACACTACTAATGATTTAAGTTTATGGAGCTACTTAAAGATTAACCTTGATCTTCATGGATACATGGATTCCAAGTTAGAAGATTGAAGAGCACTCCGAATATCTAAACCGCATTTAACATTTTTGGAAATTCGATTTACTCAACCGGGAATCTTAACTAACTCAATTGCGTAATAATAAAATCGGTGTTTTTATAAACCCATTATTGAAACGGGTATCCTTATAAAGGAGATCCTTTTTTCACGATTTTATCATTCAATAACTTGTGTACTAGTACATCTTTAACTTTTCGATAAATAAACGACTATTTGGTTTATTATAATTTTTACTAGTTTCGCCCGCACGAATGTAGGTTTATGCCTACAAACTTTAGACGCCTGTTTCATCCCTTTAGGCTGCTGATCTATATCTACATGGATTTGGGTGTTTGTGTATGTGTGTTTAACTTATGTAAAAGCGTCCAAAGTACAGGTTATATTCCTAGGGTGGGGCAACGGACAACGATTAAATTATTATTGAAAAAAAAAAATATTGAATCAATTTACAACGAATGTTCGGCCACTTTTTGGCATTCTGCCTAGGTTAACCGGTACCGGTGGTTTACCGGGGGCTAAATTCCGGTTAGGTTAGGTTGGCTATTCTAGGTTTATGTTAATTAGGTGGTTTTTGGTGTTCCTGGCGCACCTAAGCGAATGTCGCATCCCAGTGGTGGGCACGCCATAATTATTGCGGTAAGTGCCTCTTTGAGGAATGGTTTGAAAGATAACGCGGCGTCCACAACTTCCGCGTGACGCAGGTTCTCACCGGACATGGTAAGTTCGAGAGTTTCCTGCACCGGATTTGTACGTATGGCGTTTCGCCTGGGTATCACCAATCCACACATTCCCCCCGGAAGACACGATGGAGCATACTTTAGTGTTCCACGCGCGTCTTAAGGAAATGACGGCAAAACCAAGGGGCCAAGCAAAGTCGAAGCCTCTGGGTTCATACCTGTAAGGAAAACCAGGAATGCAGGGTAACAGTCAGCATAAATCTGTCACGCCTCTAGAGGAAGAGAAGTCATTAGATGATTTCTCACCTAAAAAAGTAAAACAAAGTAAAGTAGCTAAAGTATGGTGTAAAAGATCCTACGCGTCGTACTCATAGTTTTTGCTAAGTATTAGAATCATTGTTTTTAAATTTTGGGCATTATTTATTTAGTTTTTCATTGGATATCAGCTGCAACAACATACGAGAAAAGAGCTTGGATGTTTTGCCCATGCTCCTTGTATGGGTAAAATGTTTATTAGGTACCTATACCAAATCATAATAAAATTTTGTGAATTGAATGTTGCTTAATAGAAATCTATACATATATAAAATAACTTGACTCCCAATAATCAGAATGTTACGGTAACCTTTGCACTATTATCATATAAGTTTTTATTTGGTACGTTATATCAACTGGCAACAACATCATTTATCATTTTATAGCCTCGTGACCTAAAAAAATGCTATTTAATTACTTCAAATCTTTTGTTTCGAGCTTGTTTATAAAGTCAAAGAGTCTTCATCAACACTTCTTACTCTCTTATCAATATCTTTCCGTTTATTTTTGGCTTTTTGAATTATCTTTACGCACCTACGGTCTATTTAGTGTATCTATATATTTATATTTTGAGCATCTTAATTCGCTACATTGAACGTTTTATTATTAATATAGATTTCATGTTTTAAGAAGCACTGTTTTTATCTTATCACAAAATAATTAAACTAATTTAGATTTTTAAGGTTATAACCCCTGATAAACTGGCGGATGAATGACGCATGATTATATGAAATCCTACTTATAATAAAGATTCGACCTAGTTTCTTTGGCTATCCAAATTGTAGCCATCATATCATTTATAATGGCTACAATTTGTATAGCTAAAGTATCTGGTAGTAGTAATATTTAAATACCGAGCGTAACACTTTAATAACGTGACTATGGCTTTTCTTTTTATTCCTGAAAACCTTCATGATTTTTCAGTGTTGTAGTTTTTTTTTACTCTTTATTATTAAAATTATTTTGGTGTTTAAATCATTGTGCTTCTTACAATTTTGACATTGAATTTTTTTACCGTTTGCGGCGCCACATCGAATTTTAATTATAATACTTTTGATAAGTAAGTACAAGTGAAACCTTTTCATATGATTTCAACACGGTATATTTATCTTAACTTTTTTTTTTAAACACAATAGGTAATTTTTGTCCACTTGAGGGCGCCACATTAAATTTCGATGATATTTTTGATAAATACTAAATAAATATATGTGTAAAATTGAAAGATATAGTACAAAAACAATACAATTTCAAGTAATCTAATACAATTTCAAATAATCCATACATGTCATAATGAATTTAATCATTATCACATTATCACAATCATTATTATTAACACACTGAATGCAACTCGGTATCTATACTAAAGTTCTTGTTTTTTATAACCTATAAATCAATTAGTTATAAGTACTCAAAGTACCTACATCTCATCGCAATTCATAATAAACCATAACATGGCTCAGATGCATTCACCTAATACAGAGTTCTCGCGCCTACTCTCCACTTTCATCATCAGATCCAGTTCGTTGTATTGTAGACGAATTTGGGAACGCCATATTTTTTTTTATGTCCACAACTATCACACAACGCCATCTAGTCCCAAGCTAAGCAGAGCTTGTGTTATGGGTTTTTTTTTATGGTAGGTAAAAATCATCGAATGACGAATCCCACTCTTGGGCGGAGCGGGAAACAGTGTCAGACTCTTACTCTTACTCTTACTCATACATATTATAGATAAATTACACCCAGACACAGAACAAATGATCGTGCTCATCACACAAACATTTGTCCTGGGTGGGACTCGAACCCACGACTTCCCGCATAGCAGTCAGATTCATGTAGTTCAAATTCATGTAGGTACAGTTGTGGTACCTAGGCGAATTAAATTCAGCAAGGCATTGAAAGAGACTACACTGTGATATGTGTGCAAAATCATGGCAGCAGCTCTTTGAAAAATGGCTGGGGTGGCGTCCTCGCCTTCTGTAAAATTTCCGGGTATTACAATTGTGCGGATCACCCAGTGGACGCGGGCGAAGGACCCCCGTGTCCTCGTGGTGGCGATCGGTGGCTTTCTTAGCCACCGATCGCCACCGCGATCCAGGCCTTGGTTCTGGGATTGGTCCGGAGACGGATGTCTATTTCTGCAAAGCTAGCGATAGAGACGGATGCGCGACGTGTAATGGATAACTCGACGTCCAGCATCCGTCCGGACCGAGCCCTAGTCGTCGACGGCGCATAGTGTTCCAGGCAGTCCTCAAAGATATGGCAGTTAAACCGTAGTCCGAACTCAGATAGGCTTATGCCTGTTAGGGCCAGGAGACATTTCGGAAAAGAAAGGCTGTAGTTCTAGACCGCATAGGGAAACTAAAGGACACAGGTGTGGTGTTAATACAAGTCTGACACGCCGCGCTCTTCAGCTCCACGCTGCCGAAACGATAGAGAAAAATTACTGGATGATCTTCGACCTATTTGAAATAGTAAAGTAGCATTACTGATTCAAATAATTAACTAGAGCTACACAGTGAACTTTGTAGGTATCTAACTTGACCATGTTCAAAGCTGATAATGTCCGTTTACATTATCTGTGGCTCATATCCCGTTAGGAAGCATTAATTCCGTGAATCACGGCAGCAGCTCGGCAACATGCGCAAAATTTAGATCTGTGCCGCGGTCTATCAAACAGAACAGTAATAAATTGGGTCAAAATCAGCTTCCATTGACAAAGCTTTAAAAACGAGGCCGCGACACAAACAGCAGCGTCTGTTATCGAAGTGACAGGAAGCTGCCGCTATCAACTTGTCGTTATGTATGAACACACAATTTTTGCAATTATTGCCGAAATAATAACATAACTCCCACGAACTGGTATCTGTAATTGATAATACAAGTATAAGGTTTTGTATGTCGCGATGATAAACTTCACGACAACAGATAAAGTAAGACCTATAAATACCTACCTACCAATATTTGTGTGCCAACATTAATAGGATAAGGTTTTTATTTTAAATCAACCCAGTCGTTTCTACTTCATAATCGATTTAGAAAACCTACGGAAATCCCTCGTAGGTATACATTTAACTAAAAAATAAGTAATTTTTGTTGAGAGAAAACCCTAGGAGGGCAAAACGTATATGAATGTCACTGTGAGTTTTAACAATGACCTACCTAAGTTTGCTATCAAACCTATGAAAGGAGGGGCTCTCGCTTACATTATATAAATATAACATTTTATTTTGATAAAGTCGGCAGCGTCGGGCATCGTTTAGTTATACTATTCCGGGGTGAGTCGCCCTGTCAATGCACGAGCTCATTCATGAGTTACTCTTTATCACCGTGACGTAGACTGCTACAGAACGTTGAACCCAAAGGGAAGTATTCCATATTCCTCATTTATATTTTTTTTCTCTGTTGGTATCGGTGCTATGCATTTATGTACATGAATTTATTAAGATATATTTTTTGTACCATCATCTTTTCAAATAATCATTTGGAATTTATACACGCACTCGCAACTAAAATATATCCTTAATTCCTTACCTATGTCATAAGAAATGAAAATGCTAGGATAAAATATAAATAGGTATTTTTTTTTTTTTAAGTTTTAATGATAGGTATTTTTGGATTTTTTCATTATAATAAACAGACCAAAAAAAAATCATAATGAAGAATAGATCAAAAATGAGACACTTGAAGATTTAATCACAAAGCTTGCCTTATCCTATGGCACTGTAAGATTAAATCTACAAATACATCATTGTTATTTCGATTATTATCTCGTTAATTTTTTACATCTTATTATTTTACTGTTTATATGTGTTTACTTTATGTTTTGATACGAAAATTATTACCTACATAACAAAATATAAACACCATTAAAATAATAGCCAACCGATAACGAGAACAAGGTCTAAGCTTGCGGTTGTCAAGTTTTAGAATACATAGACTTAGATATATCTCTTTGTAGATTGACCAAAACGCAGTTCTGACATAATAATATTATGTCGTTACGTTTTGGTCAATCTATTATAATATATGGCTGAAATTGGAATGGGAATATGGTTTGAATAGGTTACAAAGTTTCAGTACCTAATGTTATATCTACATAATTTACACTATAAAATTATTTCAAATGTATTTATCTCATTGAGATAGCGGTCAAGCGCGAACCTATAATCAATAAAAAAAAAATTAAGATGCAATGGGGTTGATGTATTCTTGTGGACAGAAATACCCAAACTAATAATAAACAAAAAATAAGATCTGACATCTCGGATAGAGCACTGTATAAGTATTTCACAATTCACATAGGCCTACATGGAAACTTATAAAATGTCAGAAGCTAGCGCACATACCATCAAAAGAAAAACAAAGGCCGCCATAACACAGTCGTCTGAAAAAGCTCTAGTTGTACTTAGTGCTGTTGGTGCTGGTAAGAACTTAGATGTCCACATTATTACAATTATAGTCTTAGTTACACACCCAATTTTTCCGCGCTAAGCTTACTCCGACGATTTGATATATTAATTTTAAATGTTCATTTCAGAAATCGCGGTCTTTTTTACAGCAATTTCTTTAGATAGGTACTTTTGTATTTCGTAGTAAAAAAAATCAGGCTCCATTGCAAACAGTTGCGCATACCTAAGTCAAAGGATTACTAATTTCCAGTCCGCTTTGATTACTCACGGTTTTATGGTGCGAGTGCTGCACTGAAAGTTATTGCTTACTTCCAGTAAAGTGAAATAGGTCAATAGTTTCAGTACTGTAACAAAAGCCAGTTGAATGTGCAGCTATATTCCACGTTTATATTTAGCGCAGGTCGCTGACAGTACGATGCCGGCTAAACTCTGCACTCTGTGAGGACTTACAATGTTTTAAAGTAGGTATTACAAAATCATCATCACAAGATAGATTAGTGATCCACATTATCCTCTGAGAATACTCAGAAATGTATAAACCATTCAGTAGAAAATAAATATTAGATATAACGTGTCTAACAGCATAATATTAGTATGCTGAATTAAAATCTTAAAATTGTCAATGTCAAAGAAACATTTTAAATCTTTAAACGAATTGAACTGTGTTTATCGAGCATAGAAAACTAAAATACAAATTCAGGCCGACCCGCGGCTGCGTCAAAGTAGTTTAAAGCATCGCGTCATGCGTATTGTCGTAAAGCTCAGCACCACACTGCTAAAGCTCCGGTTGTTAGTGCACCTCATTTCTTACGAATGTTTACCTACCTAAGCAGCTAATACAGGGTATATTTTCTATCAATTTTGTGTCTAGCGATTGATTAGCTTTTTTTATTTTATGATTCACATTTTTAGGCAGTTTAGTCAGATATCTGTACTTACCCTTACAGTCAAGTTGCACGTAGTTTCTATATACATGTCTGTTTCTCTTGAAATTAAATTATCTTAAGTTTGTGGGTTCTAAATTATCTTAAGTAATACGGTTGATATAGTAAAGTCATGGTATACCAAGCTGTGGTGGCAAGCAAGCGTGTCGCGCGCCGCATGCGCTGGGAGGGCGGCGGCGGCGTATATCGGGAACGCGTTTATGAGTCGACGGGGTCACCAGATTCCGGTAAATGCTCGTAAATCTCCAGTGTGTGCTCCGTTTTTTAACTTTTGACATAGTTACAATAATAATAATTAATAGCTTGTCTATAAATAGGATAGGTATTAAACAACACCTACACATTAATTTGTAACGTCATGCTCAATTGCTCATGAACACTTGTTCGATCAAACAACACTTTTTCTCGGTAGTTCGTTAATTAGGTATTAAATCTAATATCACATTTGGCGTAAGTAGGTAGCAGTTTCTACAAATACAAGTAAATTAATCACGATTTCAACTGTTGTGACTGCCGCGATTTCGCGAAACCTCGGATACTAGAAACTATCAAATGATGTAGAGATTTATTTGCAGTAACAACGCGGAACTATGCACTTATATTCATTTATATGTTATTTGATTTATATTCATTATTCTTCATTTTGCAATAGCCGTAACATACAAACGGTTCGTAACATATAAAAAGCAGGAGCTTAGGAGCAGCTGGGTCTAGCTCCCCCTACGATCCTGATTTCGTACAAAAGTAACTGCAACAACAGACACCAAATCATTTCGTGAAAAATCATGGAACATTACTAGATAGATATGCAGTAAACGACAGTGTTATTAATTAATATTACAGTGTAGTATGTGTTCCTCATGCACGTGGAAGCAGGGCTAGCGGGCAGCGGGCGCGGGGTGCGGGGCGGGCGGCGGGGGCGGTCGCGCGCGGGATGTGCGAATGGTCGTTATCGCTTTGGACACTGCAATGATTGTTTATCCAGCCTGTTCCTTGAATTGCAACCAATGACTCACCCGTTTTATAATCGTGTGCTGCCATAATATTATTATGTTGTCATGTAATTAATAGCTTATAACATTTATTTGGATGGTTATTTGAGTAGGAAGCTTTTTAACATATACTTATGGTTGATAACGAGCACCAGCGCTTTGCTGATAGTAATGATTGCAACTAGGATTCTCAGTTCCAACGTAAATGAAAACTGAAATGTTACCTTGAATAGGAAAATTGATAAGATGTGTGATACATAATGTTGAGGTATCTTTATGTACTTATGATGAAATTTGAAAGAGTGGATAGATATCCTTTTGGTATAAGTCATGCGCATTGTCTTGGATGGTTGAAAGAAGGGTGTGTCACTGAGTAGGCGGGTGATAAATATCTTGAGGTATACTGATGAAACGACCCTTCTTGGAACAATTAAAGAGAATTTGGAAGAGCTCTAGCCCACCTGGAAACAATGAGCCTTCAATTCGGACTGGTTCAGATAAGACGAAAGTTATGACAATTGACCAGGCTGAACATCACACCAGAGCACTATGTACTCACTGTATATATACTAGGTACTGTGTATACCGTATGTAGTCGAAACTGTAACTAACTGCGAAGTAGTCCAGAGCTAAATCTACCTCGGTTGCACTATCTCTAACGCTGGAATATGTGAAGACGAGATCAAGCGCCTATCAACTATCACCAGGAGCAGCAAGACAGCCGCATAACAAAGAATACCAAATTTCGGCTATTGAAGTGTTTCATCTTATATTTCCACATTTCTTTATGGGGCCGAGACGTGGATATTAAGGCTACAGGATTGCCGAAAAAGCCTTGGAGATGTGGTGCTGGAGACTGATGTTGAAAATACTATGGATAGACTTTCATCTATTGTGCAGTTAAGAATACTGTAGTTCTTTGGACACAGCTCCAGAAACGAGGACTTGATGAAAAACTTGTGGTTCACGGCCGCGTTAAAAGCAAGAGAGCCCTGTTGGATCCCCGACTCGTCGGATTGATCACATCACCAGAGCTACGCAGTCGACTCCAGGGGCCTTAGACAAAGTCACATTCTCACTAACGATAACGAAATTCGAAACTCCGAAATGTATAGAACTGACATATGCCTTCGAAAAGTCACGTGGTCAAACGTTTTCGATTCGCTAATTGTTATTAGTTGTTTATACCTACGTCAAATTGGACGTTTTAATTTGATAACCATAGCCAAGAAGTTGTTATTTTATCGAACCAAAA
Source organism: Mythimna loreyi (assembly GCA_029852875.1). Taxonomy (NCBI): domain Eukaryota; kingdom Metazoa; phylum Arthropoda; class Insecta; order Lepidoptera; family Noctuidae; genus Mythimna; species Mythimna loreyi. The sequence goes on from CM056786.1 coordinate 12,197,690, forward strand.
CTTCGATTTATCGATATGTTAGTGGATGTCACTTTGTCTACCATTTTGTGGTCGACATCGTTAAGGCAAAATCGAACTTAGAAATGGATTCGACACGGAGCGATTGCCACTTGTCTAGGGCCCCAGTACAGTGTGCGTGTAATGCCAACAGCCGTTAGAAACAGAGAGATATCGCTCAATATGCCGCGGCCTTGTAGGTAAACGACAACATCATCATCAGCCACGATTATTCTGACAAGAGCACCCGACTAAGAAGAAGATGAAGTACATTTTTACTGTACGGCCATCGGATCTTGGCGAGTTTGAAGTTAGGCTCTGCGAATTTTAGCACTTGAAAACTCTTACAAAAATAAAGGATTTAAAAAATAAATGCCAATGTTTTTAACAGCAATAACAACTGCAAATTGCATTTATTTGTTTAGTTATTTTTTTACGAGTTTTCAAGCGCTATAATTCGCAGAGCTTAGTCAAGCGGCCTTATTTAAAGAAATTGTTTTTAAAAATTGCTTTAAATACAAGAGGCCGCTTGACTCTACATTCTGAATACTTTATCTAACTGCTTCATTGCAGTATGCATCAAAGACTGTCTAGAGCTAGCGAACTAGGTATGAACAAAAAAAACCTTAGTGTTATTATTACATATAATATGCCATCTTTCGATTCCTGGACAACCAGGGCAATCAGCAGATTGCGTGCCATGTAAGGTTTTTCCCATGAACTCTTTTCAACCATATCTTAAGCCTAGAAAACAACACGATACAAATCGTGGCGAAAAAATATCCCTAAGTTTGTGAACAAAAGAAATAGAAACCTACAGTAAAATTCATGATCTACGTAAATAAATCGTTTGCGATTTAAAATAGCAGAATGCGGGATCTTACGTATTTAGTATCCTATGAAGCAGTCCCGAGATTTATTTATCCGCACATTGTGGATAAAATCGCAAGCACAGCGGTCAGTCAACTTGAGATTTTATTAAATAAATGCAAAATTAAGTACTATATTAGGGGACTGGTAATTAGTGACTGATACTTAAACGCGTGATTGTAGTCATGATAACAAACAACTTTTACTATGGGACCTAGAAATCGCGAAAAGGCAGTTGACGTTGTTGCACCAAATGACTTTTGGTGGCACGACCGAAACTGTCATCCAGTATTTCGCAGGCCACAATAAATCGTAATGCGCATAGAAATAATAATAATTGTCGTGTGCTATATTATAAGTATCTTTCTTCCGTTTATTCGAAGACTACGAGTCATCATTATTACGAGTATTATTAAAATTGGTTCAAAACACCTTTGCCACGTCCAGTTAAAAATACTACGACTAGTGACTACTTAGTAGTCAATCGGCAGGTATATGTCAATGGTTTAAGTAAGACAACGCGTTGGAATTCGAACTTTTGGACCAGCAGACAAGATGCAAAAGTAAAGTATCGGCAAACAAGTGCTACCAAAATAAGTCTGTAGCGACATCTATGGCGTCACATAAGAACTAAACTAAGAAATTTTGCATTGCGCACTGTTTCTTTCATTCTCGGGTAGTTGCCCACACCAGACACCCGTCTGGTCGGAGGACGATCGCATCCTTTGTCAATGGAGGTTCGCAGGACTTTACACTCTGTTCCACATACTTCAAAAAGTCTGCTGTTCAACTTCACAATACATCTCCGTTGTAGCCCAACAGGCACAATCTGCACTAGGATCTAAGAAAACTAATGATATGTTATGCTTATGTTATGTTTATACAATTATAAAGCTAGGTATACAGCTGACAGCAAAATGCTGGTCGAACTAAATTTGAGTCGACACGAAAAGATGAAGAAAATTCTGAAGTATCGACCATCAAGAATCTAAACTTCAGATTCTAAAGCCTTCCATGCACAGCTAGCGCTAGGTCCAACACGTCGTGGCCACAAACGCAGTGGCTGCGACGGGCGAGGAGCGAGGACGGAACGCGGCCGCCCACACGCTTCGTGCGGAAGCCACACCAGCAAAGTAGCAACACATAATTACTCATTCCGCAGCCTAATCTGCACAGTTGGCGATTATAATACGCAACGTAATATGTACCTACTTATTATTCTCTTCGTAATTATAGGTCATAAAACCTATAAAACCTTCCTATTTAAATATATTTTAATCAGCAAAATTTAAAAAGATAATTATGTATATATTTATGACATGTGCAATCGAAACTGACGCTTCGAACACAGCTTGTACGAAAATGCCTTCATTGGCACACGCATGATTGATTGATTGAGTTAGGAGCTTCCTCAGTCTTTGTTTTTAAAATGATGGCTTAGAATAGAAATCAGGAGCAGGCAAGATCACAAGATACTCTATGTAGGGGCTTTTAATATCTCAGCTCCTAATTACAAAGTCTAGTAATGTGTCTCCAACTCCCCAGTATAGATACGACTCATTGCTGCATGAATGTTACCTTAGTTTTTATTAGAGTGAAGTAAAATTAACATTTTATAATCCTCTTTTTGTAGTGCCAATTGATCTTTGCTATATAATAAATCAATGCTACGCAAATACTTACTACAGAAAGGCGATTGCGTCTCGGACTAATCGACGCATTTAGGTCATTGCATGAACTTTATTTAGATGCGATAGACATTAAGCTAATTGAAAACAATCTAAATTGTAATGATAGATGATTCAATTGTATAATACTAAAAATTTGCTCTAGAACGGCTAGTGGCCATAAACTGCTAATTTAAAAGTACTACGACAGTGTGCGCTTCTCCATTGCGCGGTCATGCAAATTTAGCAATGTTGTTATTTGATACGTTTAAAACGGTGACTTTATTAAACTGAGACCACTATGTCTGTCACAAGTTCTATATAACGTTTATTTATTTGTCCATCTATTTGTATTAGTACCAACCTACTAGTGACTTACTCTTCTTACTCAGACAGGAGGTACACGTCTTCTCCCGAATATTGCAAAATTGCTAGAAACATTTTCAGAAAACATGCTGTTGGCACATACCTATTTACAGTGTCATCAGTATAGTTAGTGCAAATTACATAAGTAATAAAGGAAGGCACACAATTATTCAAAACTCAGACAGACAAAACTCATCCATTTAACTCAGCAGTTTACGCTACGGCTACGTAACTAACTTACAGTACGGTCGTCAGACTTTGGTAACTGTGAAGTTATGCTCTGCGAATTTTAGGACTTGAAAACTCGTAAAAATACGTAAATGGTTTAAACAAATGCAATTTGCAGTTGTGATTGCTATTAAAACCGTTTTAGGCGTTTACTTTTTTTTAACCTTTATTTTGTACGAGTTTTTAAATGTTAAAATTCGCAAAGCCTCAGACTCACCAAAATCCGACGGCCGTAATATACTCCTTTACATACTATTTAGACACATTGCCAATTAGGTACTCAAGCACATGCATACCTACCTAACCCGATCTTCCTTGAATGACTTTAACAGATACACATGTTGCTAAAGGATACAATTCCATTTGACTGCAATAAAACTAGAACGAAGAAGCTGTGCTTAACGTCTGGTTTGTTCAAAAGATGATGTAATGCAAATCGCTGACATCATCCTTCAACTATAAACCATACTGCTAAACCCATTTCGGCGCATTGTAAACGACAGCTGCATTATATATAGGTTTTGACAAAATATCTTCTCTTGAACTTAAATACAGATCGAAATAAAGGGAACAACATCCAGTAATATCTAGCAGGTTTCAGTAAAAGTGGTTAACATGACCTAAGGTAGATACTAAATTGATAATGAGATAATACTAAAATAGATTAATGACTGGGATAATAATAAGAAACCCGTTTTCATGCTCTATTATAAAGTAGGAAGTGCAATGTTCTTACACTTGCTCTGCGTCGAATGTATGTCAGAGGTCCCGACGATAAGGCACGTTCTTTGTTACCCACTCTATTACACAGTATTTTTAATTAATGTGATATAGGTCCTTTTATATAATTGTAACAACAGTTTGAAAATGACTAAAATATAATAATTTTGTAAAGAAAATTTTCATATGGCATGATAAGCGCTACAAATAAAGTATATATGTACCTATTATGTTTTTTAAGTGAGGTAGAAATGGTTAAGTGCACTAGAGTGAACCTAGACCCTCACTAGGATAGCCTGTGTAGTTTCTTCTTCGTTAATGGCACAATATAAGTGCACAAGAGGTAGTTGTCAGATAGTTAGATACTTATTGGTTTAATTAGAAAGGTTTGGTGGACATCCCATCTATTTACATCAAACATATACAACAAAAAAAATAGAAATTAAATTGAAAAAAGACAATATTTTCAATGACTTAGGGGTGATTTCATCACTAACTATAAAAACTTAGTTCAACTAAACTGAGCTCAGCGTAATCTAGTTAAAGACCGTTGTCGAAAACATGAATATTAAGAATTGAAATGTAAATGTATCATGGAGCCGAGGGCTGAAATGACAATTCGCACGTGTATTAAACGACTTTTTTCAATACAGTTACGAAGAAGTACTTTCTTTGAAAATTATGGCGCATTTTTGTTCATTTCGTACTGAAAATAAAATTCCAAAGTTGCCATACATTTTAGTTTTGATTTAAATTGCAGCACACTATGACAAGTATTTTTACCTTAGACTACCGTAATTACAGACACAATTAAATGAAAATAGATGTGCGGACACCGTTGTCCTCTTGAGGTTTAATGAATTAATCACTATATCTGACTGCGGTGGTAAGCTTCTAAAAAATCTCTTCAAAAATCTCAATTAGACGCTCAAACTATGTTTTGATTTAAATAAATGCGATTAGGTTTATTGATGAACTAAAAAGTAACAATTTGGATAAAGATAATTTAAAACTAGATTAAGTACGATATATTTTATGTTTAATTAAATTAACAAATTTAATTAATTTTATGATGGAGCTGTTTTGAAAAAAAATCAGACCCTGCAACTAGGTATCGCCTCCAAAGCGGGCTGCGAGTCCGCCGTACACGCTCTATCGACCTACCTAACCTGCCGTACATGCTCTTACGTGATTATGATGTTATTACACATCTTTCTTCAGATACTTTGGATACACAGATATCTTGTGGATATTATCTAGGCTTCTATAGAAATCAAAACGTAAATTTGTGTAAGAGTAATCCAGTAAAGACCTCTGAAAATCTGCTTTTTTACGTGAACTTTGACTCTCCATCAAGTACTTACTTCTATATTAAAAATATAAAAAAGTACTTCTATGAAGCCTAGTGTATTTAATCGAGATTCTAAATGATGTACCTACTTTTTTTTTTCAAAAATCCTTAAGGGTTTAATAAAAACTCGTATTTCCTGGAACAAGTTTTGTGAACATTCGAGTAAATCGTAGAATTACGGAATGCCTACAGAGTTTTCAGGTGTAATCTCTCTTATTTGATTTATTATTGATTACTTTTGCATCAAACATCACATTGGATTGCTTTAGATGAAGCAACAAGCTTTTAAACCATGCTCGACGTGGACAATAGTCGAGTCGGGAAGGTTGACATAAAAAATGCCTTCAAATTGTTTAATTTCAATAATTAAATTAAATTTAATAGTTTAATTCAATAATTATTTTTTATCAATTTGCTCAAGAAATTTGTTCTCTTCATCGCAGCCACTATGGCAAAGTTGTCAACATCCTCGGGCACTGCGGTCTGTCATGCAGCCGAGCTCACCGTGGGGCTCATGGCGCTTTTGGGACTAGTAAACCTAGTGACTTAACGTCAAGTAACGTCGTTTAATTAGTGTTATGCTAACGAAAACGTTATGTCCCGTCGTGTCCTCTTTAGACAATATATCCTAGACCAATCTAACCTAGACCTGCTTGGTAGCAAAAAGATTTGGTTACCTATATCCTAATATAACAATGGAACTACTGTGCGATAGTAGTATTAGTTCTGTATCGTATTTGAGTCAGCTATACCCAGCTGGCTTCTTTAGGTCATCGATAATGAAAGCATCACGTCATCCCGTGACAAATTCATCGAAGTTTTTCCAAGAACAATAATTTCTAAATATAAGTTGATACTCGTACATAGGTACTCCTATACGAGTCTATTTATAAATACTAGCTTCTGCCATCGAATGTTGGTTATTGCGGACACAAAGTTGAAGACGGCTTAAAAGAAGTCTAGACCATCCTTGAATTTCAAGCTTCCGCCATACCAAATTTCATTAAACTTGGTTCAGTAGTTTAACCGTGAGAACATAACAGACAGACGAGCTACTTTCACATTTGTAATATTACGGTTAAAATAATAAATCTCGAACGATCTAACTATATAAAAGAATTAAGATCTTCATGTAAATACCTACCTATGTTTTACAAATAAAATTCTGATAATGTTGTTTGTGTTTAGGTGGTGTGCAACCAAACAGTATGCGACTGTGCTGGCATAAAAGGTGATCCAGGGAGAGTAGGTCCTCCTGGTGTTCCAGGCGCACAAGGCGACTATGGTGTCGACGGACCTGTTGGCCGCCCAGGAAGGCCGGGCGAACAAGGAGACATCGGCGACAGAGGAGATTACGGTGATAAGGGAGTACACGTAAGTTAGCCAAATACCAGCCGGTCTGATTTTTATTCCACAATATGTATAACAAATTCATGTACTTAATACAAATTATTGGCCTTTTTATTTTCAGGGTATCGATGGACCTTCTGGACCAAGAGGAGACACAGGGCCACAAGTAAGTTTTACAGCAGTTTTTCGTAATAAAATACTTTTATGATTATTAAATATTCGACTTAATCTTTACCCCATTGTTCTGTCCAGGGACCACCTGGATTGGAAGGTGTTATTGGTTTACCAGGCTTAGATGGTTGTAGCGGTGTTGACGGTCTTATGGGACCCCCGGGTTTGATGGGTTATCCTGGTCCACGAGGTTCACCAGGGTCTCCAGGAGAAAAGGGTTCTCGAGGTATGGCTGGTGAAGGAGGAGCGAATTCGAGAGGTTTAAAAGGTGAATCCGGTGAACCAGGTCGACCAGGTGCACCTGGACCTATTGGAGCTATGGGTACAAGAGGTTACGGTGGATATGCAGGCGAAGTAGGTGAAGAGGTAAGAATAGCATATATCTATAGGTAATGAATAAAAACAAGTATACTGCTGAAATCAAAATATTCCAATCAATTATTTACAAATTAAAAAAAATCCATAGTTATTTATCACATCTCTACAGTTGAAACTATCACAAATCCTGATTATATTCGATTTTTTTTCCATGATAATTATTTTAAATATTAATAAACCTGTCATTTTTTAATACAATCAACAATTAAATTGGTTTAGGGACCCGCTGGTCTTCGTGGAGAACCAGGAGACAGAGGGAAAGACGGTGAAGACACTATAGGACCACCAGGAGACAAAGGAGACCAAGGACCCGTTGGTGAACCTGGAAGACCAGCTACTATTGTGATAACAGACGACAATAAAGTTCGAGAGAATATAACGGTCATAACTAAAGGGAACAGAGGTGAAAAAGGATTGCAGGGACAACGGGGCGTAAAAGGACTTAAAGGAATGCCCGGCCCAAGGGGTCAAACAGTAAGTAAACATAAAATACTTGTACCTTTTAAATATATAATTCCAGAATGATACATTTAAATAGTTTTAGTTACAAACATAATTATAAGTCCTTCTGTTACTAGGGTCCTTACGGTCCTGACGGAATACAGGGCCATAAAGGAGATCAAGGTCAAGATGGTCCAAGAGGAAAGATTGGTCACCCTGGTCCAGACGGCAGTCCAGGTCCAAAAGGAGACAAAGGTGCACCTGGATACGCAGGACCCGATGGAGAAGATGGACGGAAAGGCGAAAGGGGTGAAGATGGAATGCCAGGCAATCCAGGACTGCAAGGTTTTATTGGAGATCCCGGAATTTACGATGAAAGACTTGATGTACCACCAACAATCGGGCCTCAAGGACCTCAAGGCCCTGAGGGACCCTTGGGACCAGTTGGAGCTCCTGGGTATGATGGGCAGAAAGGTTTGCCTGGTACAGTGGGACCTCCAGGCTTCCCAGGAATCAAAGGAACTCAAGGCAGGCAAGGAATACCCGGCACGTCTACTAAAGGAGAACCTGGAAATGACGGATTTAAAGGATTTCCCGGATTTAAAGGACCTTCAGGATTTCCAGGATTGCCTGGAGTTACCGGTCCCAAAGGATTCAAAGGTTCAAGGGTTATTGGTCCAGATGGTGAAGAAGGAGTACCTGGTATAGATGGTATACCTGGCCAACGAGGAGATCGGGGTTATCCTGGTGACATGGGACCACAAGGATATCCAGGAACTGGCGTTCATGGAGTAGGCCCGCCAGGGGAAGTAGGGCCACCGGGATACCCAGGATCCGTTGGAGATCCTGGTGATAATGGCAGACCAGGATTCTATGGAATGAAAGGAGAACGCGGAGACGATTGTCCATATTGTAGATCAGGTAATAAACAAACATTCAAAATTTTGTGTGACTAATGAAATAGATGAAGTCATTTTATAGAACTTACAAAATTCCTTTGCCCGCGGTTTGGCCCGCGGATATGAATATAGCCTGTCGATCAACAATTAGGTTTTTTATCGGTGATGAAATTGCAGCAATCGAACCAGTTTTCTCAGATATTATATCCTACAAATAAAGAAAGCAAACTACCTCTTTATAATAACACAGGCATAAAATAATAAGCTTACTGTTGGAGATGACTAGAACTACGGGTATTAGCGTCTTAAACTCTCATATTGATGTAATACACCCACCACCACCAGTAAATTGTCTCTCTGTAAAAAGGCTAGACCGATTAGGCATTAACAGACCAAACATAACAAGTGTGTAACACTTTATTCAGTTCTATCAGCTAATATTTTCGACTCGAAAAAGGATCCTTTACTAACTTTGTATTAACATTTTTGTTTCTTAGGCTTAGACGGACCTAAAGGACAGAGAGGAGATGACGGATATCCAGGTCGTAAGGGCTACCCAGGACGTGAAGGTCCACCGGGACGTAAAGGCATAAAAGGCTATCCTGGAATGGATGGAATACCAGGACTAAAAGGACCAAAAGGCAACAAGGGCACAGCAGGTGGAACTGGACAACAAGGACCAAAGGGCGAAAAAGGAATTGTACATTTACCACCACAGGACCTGATTAAAGCAGAAACTGGTGAACCAGGCGACAGAGGTATGATAGTAGATTCTTAATATATTCCAAACTAAGTGACTATTTACCCCATTCGGGGCAGAAACTAGGTACCTATTATGTTTGCATTTAATTTGAAACAATACACGTAGTAACTTCAAGATATAACATGTCGGCAGATATCCCAAGTAACACATTTCCAAATTTATACAGTCAATCATAAACATTAATCTTTCACTAGCTACCTACTCCTACCTCCACAAGAAAGCAGGCAGCAAGCAGAAGAAATAGGACACTTTTCTTGAAGTTTTTATTTCATTTTTTAGTTGTGATACACGTGGGTAATCCAATTACCTAAACACTTCTAGAATACCTTATTTATTGCAAAGTGCCTGTGCCTACATTCTGGCTCCATCATCACATCATTTTGATAGTACATTATAGCTTTTTTTCACCATTAAAAAAACCTTGTAGCTAAAGTGCGTCTCATGATAGGTAATTCTAATAAACCCAAACACGACTAGGATACGTTGCTTATTGCGGAAGTCCGGTGCCTACCTTCCGGTTCCATCACCATTATTAAATCAGGTTGATGATACCATTTCCAAAAATTCAGAATCTTTTATTTATTAACATTGTCATAGTTGCTTAACTATTTTTTGTGATATCTACGAGTGAGTGTGAAGTTCCGTTGACCGTTTTTAGTCTTCTTCCTCAGTCACATCTCTCAATGAAAATACCAAAATCACTATATAATTGAGGAGTTTCCTCGATTCCTCATGGATTCCACCATGAGAACACGATTTTGAAAAATAATCAATCTAAATCATATTTCTGAAGTAAAAAAAAAATGCAAATGGATCTATAAACGACGGCGTTCTGAGAAACCGAAATACCTATAACCGAAATGAGAACCTCCTTTTTTTAAATCAATGAAAATGGTAAGGGGTTATTTATTTCATGTTTATTTTATTTTAGGTTTCATAGGTTACCCAGGCCTTCCGGGTGATGCAGGCTGGCCTGGATTTACTGGTGACTCTGGGTTAAAAGGCACTAAAGGACAAATGGGAGACGATGGATTCCCCGGCAGACCAGGACGAAACGGATCGAGAGGCCGAGATGGGTCGTGGGGATACCCAGGCAGGCCAGCTTCTATACCCATTCAATTCCTTGTTGGGCAAAAAGGAGAACCTGGACTTAAGTAAGTCTAAAAATGTTTTATTTATAATTTTACTAGTGACCCGCCCCAGCTTCGCCCGGGTTCAATGTTAAATATATTATGCATGTTTTATACATATAAACCTTCCTCTTGAATCACTCTATCTGGAAAACACGAACAACGATACGAGAATTGAAGAATGTTCATTACAGCTCCAGGCTCTCGAAATAAGATGACAGTGAATGAATTGGTATAAAACTAGTATTTAGTTTTTACAATCACTTTGAGTTACTTGGATTTCCATTAGAATATGGATGTTACACATTCTATACACACATATTCTTGAAGTGAATTTGGCCGCAAAATCACTAGAAGTACGTTCAAGCACTGGTTTATAATAATATCAATTTATGAAATGTATTTTAGTCGTCTTGGCAAACTTCGCTGAGGTACTCAACACTACAATAAAATTCTCAGCCCTATTTTACCGAGATCGTGCCTGTATTGATAATTCTAAATATTGGCCAGTTGTGCAGACACATAATACAAAAAAAAACACCTTGCATCGAATAGAATAATTAAAATAAGCACTAAAATTTACTCGAAAAAATCACGCCAATAAACTTTTTTTTATTTCAAATATGTATCAGAATCACTTTCTGCGTCTTATAATCAGTCAAATCTTCTCTGATAATATAATAAACGCATAAAATAACAGTAATGCGGTCATCATTAATAGAAAGAGAGATATGGGAGGAAGGAATTTGCAACGGTGCGAAGCCAGGTGGAGTAACTAGTTCATAATAATTACAAATCATTATTGTGTATTTTAATTATGATAAAAACTAGCTAATTTTGGCACGTAATTTTTATATTGTTTTATTTGAACTTTTCTCAGAGACGTTACTAATTAACCGTTCTTTAATAACAAATGACATGAAAAAATCTTTCGAAACACAACAGAAATACAATAAAATGTGAAGTGAAATAAGTATTGTAAATGAAATGGAAACTAATCTTATTTAACTATGAGTCTTTTAAAGCATGAGACAATTGAATTTATTATACCTACTAGGTATAGGTATTATTAACGCTAATGCAATAGTTAAAATGACTGCATTCGTTATAGGGGTGAACCTGGAGAGACTGGAGAGCCTGGCCTTCCTGGTGAAGCCGGAGAATCACTTGCTCACGGAATCAATGCTAAAGGCCCCAAAGGTTTCCCCGGAGTTGTTGGACCTAAAGGTATCTATAAATATTTCTTTTTAATTTTTTCTTTAATTAAGAGCATCACTTGAAAACGACTGTACTCAAATAATAACCTAACAACAGAAAGAAAACAAATGTTATTACTTTTTCTAATATTTGTTTGAATTGAGTTTCGATGTCGATGAGACCAAAACAGTTCAATGATGAATTTATGAACAAGCATAAATAAGCTGTTACTTATACTTAAACGTGTTAAAAAAAAATAAACTAAGAATATATCTTCCGCAGGATTCATGGGACTGAAAGGAGAAAGAGGTGACACGGGACTTGACGGTATAACGGGTTTACGTGGCGATCAAGGTGAACCTGGCAGGTCTATACAGGGTCAGAAAGGATACAAAGGCTTTGTTGGAAGAAAAGGCAATATAGGGCTTTACGGACCACCTGGCACTCCAGGGCTACGGGGATCTGATGGTGAAGCTGGGCAAAAGGGAAAGAAAGGAGTTCGTGGCGACGCTGGTTTGGCTATAATCCCGGGTGAAAAAGGTTTTGATGGTTTGGCTGGTATACGTGGTGAAGACGGTGATGCAGGTTACCCAGGCATTTCAGGAAGACCCGGATCTATGGGAAACAAAGGCCAACAGGGTCCACAAGGAGATATAGGTCCCGATGGACCACGAGGGCCTCAGGTGAATTTATACATATTGTAACTTAACTTTCGTTATCCTGACAGTTCACCAAAAGATTGATTTACAAATTTTCATTTGACAACCAACGATTGACAAAAACATGGTTCACTATTTCATCATTATACAACAACAAGTTTTCAAAATAGTACCTACCTATATGTCCGACACTTTACAAACAACTCACCAAATAAACTTTTATTTAACAACGTGTAATTTGACAAATCATTAATTTTTTATTCGTTTTATCTCATAAAACAACGATTGAAATATATAACGTTAGGTAGGTATATTTTTAGTAGGCTACTCGGAACACGGTTTGTATAAGGAATCAATCACTTTTTCGATTTTTATTTTTCGAAAACGATTGACTGACTTTTTTTAAATAGTGTATATACATTTTTGACATATTTTTTAATTTTAGTGACAAATATCAACAGTCACAGTCAACAGTTTTCCGTAAAAATAAAATCGATCTAACGATCGATTCCTATAGTTGAATTATGTTAACTCTGCGCGTGGCTGGGGGCGTGTTTAATGTTGCCAGTGTAATTAGTCTACTTTCCTCGAAATAATCAAAAATATTAAACAAAAAAAAAATTGCTAAAAGAATATGTTTTGAAACCAAAAATGGGAAATACGTTTCATTTCGTAACATATTATTTTATAGTAATGTAAATAAATCTTTCGAGTACCGTAATTAGAGACATAATAGAAAGACGATGGATGTGCGAACGCCTCAACGGGCTCAAGAGTTTAAACAGTATTTTAGATAAAGAAACGCCAACATCATTTATATTCTTTTCTGCTAGTATTTACACAAATTGAATAGTTATAGATAGGTATTTTCTCATTTCTGTTGACAAACACGTTTGACTTTCAAGGTAATATCGTACCTTAGGTACTTTTAATCACTTTCGGTATAATGATGACTATTATTTACTTCGGAAACGATAAAAAACACAGAACACAACACATACTCCTGAAACCTGACATAAATGTTACGATGGCAGCAAAGGATTAGTTTCTAATTGCGCCGCGTGCAGACTTAAGTTGGGAGAGCTCTAATTCGCATTTTCAATGTTAAACCTTTAAAATACCTTAATTAGAGACAATAGAAAGACAATAGGTGTGAGAATGCGTTTACTTGGGGTTCAAGAGTTCAAAATAATATCATAAAAAGTCAATATGACGTGCTACAAAATTTTGAGACGGAAACGAATCGCCGAAAAACCGACTTTTCATAGTCTTATTTGCCCTTCACCTAAAGTATAATTCAAGTCCGCATAAGCGCGGAGGGATATATCGTCGCAGATGATTTTAACGCTCACCACCACAGCTTCGGCTCACGGGCCGCCGACCAAATCCCCAGCCGTGACAGAAACGATGCTGTATGCCCGCTTGCATGTTGCAGGCCTGCTTGATGCTGCATACCTATTGCATGCCTGCTTGCATGCTACATGCTGCATATTTTAGAATTCCTATTCTAAAATATTTTATTCCTATTCTAACAGGAATCAAATGAGAAACACTTATATGAAATTGAGGAATAGTTAAATATTGTCGATGAAAAAATAAGATAAACATGATCAAATTAAATTCTTCAAAATAATAAAAAAATATTTAATGAAAAATATACAAATGGTTAAATATCATCCGAACCATTTATCAATGGAAACATATGGCTAAAAAAGGTTTGCAAAACGAGAGTTTGTCAAATGAAACATTTTCAGAACAAATCGTTTGTGAAATAAATAGTATACGAAACGTTGATTGTCAACTAAAAATTTGCCAATTAAGTTTTGGTGAAACTTTAGTGAACCATAACTTTCATGTCTGGCATCGGCCATTCAGTTGAGATTTGAGATTTGAATAGGTATATAGCCTTATTACCGCATTGTTTCTTTAAAATTTCTATAGCTGCCCTATAATATGAGCAATTAAATACTTACCAAAATTATAATTAAGTTCGAGATTTCCTTTTCCTCATAGCCACTTTCGTCTTTAATAGAAATTAAATAACAAAGGTTACTTTTGCCAACAGGGGCGAAAAGGAATTCCAGGAATAGAAATACGAGGTGCTCCTGGCTTAGCCGGTCAGCCTGGATTGCCTGGACACAGAGGTCCCATTGGAGAACCAGGTTCCATAGGCCCTAATGGCATAATGGGCGAAACCGGCCCCAAAGGAAGGAAGGGCAACACAGGATTCCCCGGGATTCGTGGTATGCAGGGTGATGATGGGGTAATGGGTGCCAGTGGATTTCCCGGCAGAGCAGGAATTGTTGGTACCCCTGGCGCTCCAGGAGATCGGGGAGACATAGGATTCACAGGACTTGACGGAGTACCAGGTCGATTTGGACAAGTAGGACCTATTGGTGCTAAAGGTGTTATTGGTGACGTAGGTCTTCCTGGTAATCCTGGTATTGACGGTAGAACAGGTTTTAAGGGAGCGCGGGGAGATTGGGGTATTCCAGGTCTTAAGGGTATTAGAGGTGAAAATGCCGCAAAAGGCATGAAAGGTGACAAAGGTGAACCTGGTCTTAATGGAATTAATGGGCGACCCGGTTTCAAAGGATTCGAAGGTGCAAAAGGTGACTCTGGACTAGTAGGTTTAAGCATTGCGGGTTCTCCAGGACTTAAAGGCGATAAAGGAAATACGGGGTACTCAGGGGCATTAGGAAGTGTAGGAAGAAAAGGAGAAACTGGCGATGTCGGTATTGTAGGAGATCGCGGTGATAGTGGAGACAGCGGTTTCCCTGGAGCACCTGGTCGCCCAGGGAGATCAGGAGGAATTGGAAGAAAAGGTCAACAAGGATTACAAGGAGCTCTTGGATTACCTGGACAAAAAGGTGATCGAGGCTTTGAAGGCAGACCTGGACGCATGGGTGCCCCTGGACTACCGGGTGAAGTTGGTTTTATGGGTCCAATGGGACGCCCAGGTCTTCCTGGAATTAAAGGAAAACAAGGTGACATGGGAACGACTGCGTACGTTCGCCCTACCCGCGGTGATATGGGTGACATGGGCATAGAAGGTCTTCCTGGTGAAAAAGGAGATACCGGTGATCAAGGATTCTATGGACTCGTAGGTATCAAGGGTGAACAAGGAGATGAAGGTTTTCAAGGAGAAGAAGGTGATATGGGTTTAACTGGATACCGTGGTTTACCAGGTGATCAAGGACCACGCGGTCTCGCTGGTATAGATGGAAAAAATGCCCCGCGGGGAGAACAAGGAAGACCTGGAATTGATGGTCTCCCCGGATGGCCCGGCGCTATGGGTCAGAAGGGTAAACCTGGAGAATATGGTTTGAATGGTCCTGATGGATTACGAGGTCCCCCGGGACTTATATTTGAAGGACCAAAAGGTATGGTCGGTATGGATGGACCACCAGGGCCGCGTGGTATATCTGGACGACCGGGTAATCCAGGACTGGTTGGAAACCCTGGCTTAAAAGGTTTTAAGGGGGATGCTGGAGAAATAGGTGATTCATACAACCCGAAAGGTCCTCTTGGCGACCCAGGATATCAAGGTTTCGAGGGCGCTAAGGGACAAAAGGGAGATAGAGGTGATTCAGGTACACCTGGACGGGTAGGACAAGAGGGTGCGCAAGGTTTAAAAGGGCAGAGAGGTGATGAAGGCGAAGAAGGGCGGTATGGACCACGAGGTCTTAAAGGTATACAAGGTGATGCGGGATATGAACTAGCTGCTACTGAAATTATACCTGGAGAAATCGGTGCAATGGGTCCCCCTGGCTATGATGGGAAGCCGGGTAGAGATGGTAGACCAGGTGAAATTGGAAGCAATGGTATACCAGGCATGAAAGGAATGAGAGGTGAAGATGGCTATCCCGGTGCGATTGGAGCTCCAGGACCAATGGGAATTGAAGGTTTGAAAGGCATAAAAGGATTACAGGGTTTCGAAGGATATCGTGGATCAATGGGAGAAACTGGTCCACCAGCGGTGCAGCCAGTACCAAAATCCAGAGGATTCTATTTCGCGGTTCACTCTCAAGAAAGAATGATCCCACAATGCCCATCGGGTACCTCACCTCTTTGGAGCGGATATTCTCTTGTTCATATTATTGCAGATGGAAAAGCGCATGGTCAAGATTTAGGTAAGTTATCGGATATGACTAATTGGTAGTGCAAAAATGTAAATTAAGACGACTTATACAATAAAGCAATAATTATTTCCTTTAGGTGCCTCAGGGAGTTGCTTACGCAAATTCTCAACTATGCCTTACATGTTCTGTAACTTCAACGAGGTCTGCAATTTTGCTCAGCGTGAAGATTATAGTTTCTGGTTATCAACTCCAGAACCAATGCCCATGTCTATGACACCAATACAAGCTAAGGATGTTGGAAACTATATATCCAGGTAAGATCCGGTTAGCTGATAATTATGATACGAGTACACTACAGTTTTAAATAAACTTCGACCCGGTAACGCAATGTCGTTCACTTTTTCTTCTATAATGGTAAATTGTAAATGGTAGAACTACAGATTGAATAAAGTAGTAATTTTCGGGTCTCAATTAAAGTGAGGGCTGCGCGTAACTATAGTAGAAGCTTCAACTTAATTGCCGCGTGCTATACCTCAATTTGCTTTAATTAAATAAATGAATCCGTGGTGTTGTTGATGATGTTTTCCATATCTTGATGGAGTGTGTTCGGAACGAATATACGAGGATCAATGTTTTTGGACGCTATAAAACTAAAAAAGCATGGATGACAATGACTGGTTTAAATCTTACTCCATGGAACAAAGCTTTATTAATCCATTAGTACCCATCAAAGGACATCGTAAAAGAAACGTTTCATACACAAATGTTTAAATAAATATTATTTGTAACAACATTTCAGATGCCAGGTATGCGAAGCACCAACACGAACTATCGCCATCCATAGTCAAAGCAACTCAGTACCTGAATGTCCTAATGGCTGGAGGGAGCTGTGGCAAGGTTACAGTTTCCTAATGGTATGATATTAAATTATTCTATTAATTTACTTCTTTTCATAATGAGAAAAAGCGTATCTATAGCAAGTGTACTATTACGGTGTAAGATTTAAAAAATGCTTTATCCAAATAGTGTACCTATATCAGTGTGTAATATCAGTGGTGGGCAAACTTTCTTAATGGGGGCCCAAAAGTTTAAGAAATTTCAGAGGAGGGCCAGAATTACCTATAGGCATAATGCATATTGTGTTGAAACTTTTAATCATATAAATTATTACACAGCTGCGCAAATGTAAAAAAAATACAATTTATGTTTTATTCAAAGGCCCAGCCATGGTAGGCGTGTGCGTGTACGTAACACAATCATGAACTACGCGGCACGTCTAGGTGGCTCCTTCACCTATGCGTCGTCTATTATTATATGTTCTACTAATTATAATCTACTTTGTCATACTGGATTGTCAAAATATAAAAAAAAAAAAAAAAAAATATCGCGGGCCTTAAATATGTATAGGTACAATTCATGCGGGACGACCGTCGGCGGGCCGGATTAAATGCTTTCGCGGGTCGGAGATCGCTGATACCTACTACTAATTCTTACTATTTCGTATATTGACAATAATTTCAATATGGATACTGGCCAAGACTAAAACAGTGAGGTATTGACTTTTGTGATAAATGAAGGAACAAAACAAAGTGTTTAAAAGGGATACTTAAACGGTTACCTAAATTATTCGTATTATTATGCGTACCTAATGTTGAATCATCAACCCACGACTTGAAAATTCAACAGTACTATAATATTGAACCATTAGTTTTGGTGTTTCCTAGCGCTTGTGAAATACCTAGGTAGTGGGCAATAACCATAGAGTTAAACTTACTTGTGAGAAGCGGCGTGCCTGACTTATAATAATAATAATAACGTTAACGTTTGCAGCACACGGCAGGAGCGCGCCATGCAACAGGACAAAACCTCGTATCTCCCGGATCGTGTATGCGACAGTTCCGCTCGAGGCCCTTCATCGAGTGCAACGGGCTCGGTCGCTGCAACTACTTTGCAACGGCCATTTCTTACTGGCTTTCAATAATAGACGATTATAGAATGTTTGAGAAACCAGAACAGCAAACCTTAAAGGCTGACCAAGTCTCTAAAGTTAGCAGGTAAGCAAACAAATTGTTAAGGTATTATCATCTTCAAAAACCAGTGCGGTAATTTCTATGAAAGGGTTTCTTAGTAGCAGTCCGTATTTACGTGGTATTTTTATCACTCTCGTCATAAATAATATGCAAGTATACCTACATCAGAAACCCACGTGTAGTCGTTGGACCTGCACTTGATGACATCTTACTGTACGCGTAATAGGTATTCGTATGTACATAGATATTTTAGTCGTAATTCTATTGACTGACAATTATCTAAACTAGGGTTGCCATCTCTAAAATTTGGAAAACAGGACAAGACGCGTGAAAACCCCGGATTTTAGAGTCCGAAAGCCGGACATATCAACAAAATCTTTTATACATATTCAATGTAATAAATAAATCGGCCAAGAGCGTACGCGCTTGCGGGCGGCCCAATTTTTTTAAATTTATTTGTTTTTTTTAAACTCGATCTACAATCTACGTCCGGGGAAGGTTTCATTAACCTTTCTCGGACGCTCCCCGGAAACCCTCTAAACTAGGACAAATCCGGGGAAACCCGGACGGATGGCAACCTTAATCTAAACTAGCCTGACTATAAAAATCGGCCAAGAGCGTATCGATCCACACTCAGTGTAGGATTCCGTAGTTTTCCGTCCGTCACAAATTTCTCACAATGAAACAGAACCCAGTAGCCCATATAAAAATTATTAACCCAATTTCCCGAAAGATGGCGCTGTACCCGGTGGTAATTTTGGATTGCTTGAAACGAATTTTAATCTTTTGTATATTTATTTGAAAGAAGATACGCTCAGGATAATGAAATATGAAAAAAAAGTGCTTGCATTGTAATTTAAGTTGTAATGTAACCGTACAAATTACAAAATTAGTTCAGATTGTTCTTTTTTTTATTTTTCAAAAACTATTCAGATACAACTAGATTCAAATCAGGCGGCGTTTGTCTATGCTCACTTACCAATGCAATGCACATACCTAGAAGTAGCAGTCTCTCTTCAACTAGGTAGTGCGTAGTACTGTCATTAGTAGAACAGTAATATCGTCTCACTTCATACCACTGATGAGACCCGATATTTCACTTCTACGCAAGTGGAAATCAATCTTGAAGCAAAAAGTCAGCGCTCAAGATCCGTGCCGGTCGGAATCTGTATCTAGACACTGGGCGTAGGTGTCTACCAGTCATCAGCAGTTAGACGGTAACGTGCCGTTTATTATAAACACCTATGTAATGTTTAAAACATGCTGTTGACGGTTTTTTTTTTTTTTTTATGGTAGATAAAAATCATCGAATGACGAATCCCACTCTTGGGCGGAGCGGGAAACAGTGTCAGACTCTTACTGACTAAAGAACCTACCCCGTACCTTCCTTGCCTTATTCCCAGAGCCCCGGTGTAACGCTTTCGCATCAACCCTCAGCTCCGGTAGGCTTCGACCCTGCAGGGTCCCTACGGTTTGCTGACAACTCCTTGAGGCGCGCGGGAACGGAACGCGCCGTCGACGACTTGGGCTCGGTCTGGACTGCTACCAGACGACCGGACGGCGAGCTACCCATTGCTCGCCGTCCGCAAGCCAGTGTCTACGGTGGCCGGATATCGGCAGAATCGCGGCGGCGACGGCTACGGCGAGTGCGCCGTTGCCTTTGCCTTATGCGGTCAGCCTCCTCCTTTTCGAGCATTACTGCCTCGCAAAAGGAGGCGACCGCCTGCCACTCCTCTTCGCTGCGGACCATGGCCTGAACCAAGGCCCGGCGCGAGAGGTCGCCGCCGCCGATCACCCCCACGAGGGCACGGCGTTCCTCTTCCCAAGCGGGGCACACCTCCACCGTGTGCTCCACCGTGTCCTCCGGGCTCGCCTCACAGTGGCGACACCCGGACGTCTCTTCCGCACGAATCCGGTGCAGGAATCTCCCGAACTTCCCATGTCCGGTGAGAACCTGCGTCATGCGGAAAGTGAGGACGCCGTGAGGTCTATCCAGCCACGCCTCAAAGAGGGGCACTACCGCTGAGATTACGGTGTGCCCAGCGCTGGGTTGCGACAGTCGCTGTTTCCACTTCACCATGAGATCTCGCCGGAGCTCCTTCCGCCACGCCTCGACATGTTCGGGCAGCGGATCTTCGCCCCGGCGTTGCATCTCCACGCGCTGGTCGTGCATGCGTGCAAGGACTGTTGCCTCCAAATCCCATGGTATGCTGTTGACGGTGCGGTGAGGTCTATTACCGACAACCAACTTCAGTTAGTTCACTCATTTAACAGACTAGTTATCCGATAGAAAGGCAGTAGATAGGTATATCTTTGTTGACACTAACAAGCTTTTTTGTTTTACAGGTGTGCTGTTTGCATAAGAGAATGGCCGGTGCCTCACAAGAGCTCGGTGCGCTTGCCTACGGTACCGATAGGCGACTTGAACTCAGTACCAAACGCAGCAATACGCCGAACGTATCGGCTTCGCACCTCCAATCCTAACCGATCATATTACCGCCGCGGGGTGCGAGGAAGGCGCCGACCATGAACACACATATCTACCAATCTTTCTGAGATTCACTCGAAACTTTATTTTTAGAACTAAAATATTGTGATGTTTTTATAAAATAATGAAAAGATGAAAGAGAATACCCACGGATAGAATATGATATCACTGCCAATTACATAAGTAGGTTTGTATAACGATGTAACTATCTAGTATTTAATTTAATTATTTTTGTTCATAACTTAATACATAGAAAAATGCCTACTATCGCAATCTATTATCACAAATAGGTAAATTGTCACTCGTTTGCAACCAATTTTAAATGAAATACCTACATATTACTTAGATATAGGTAGATACTTAAATTTATAACTATACAACATCGCAGAGAAATAAACGAAGACAAATACTTTTATTTAGATTTTTTACATTTTGATAAAACAATACTGTTTGCAAGAAACTCAATTTAAATGTTTATAGTGAAGTACTTAGGTAGAAAAGAACCTACTACCGATTTAGTAATATTTATTTAAATGTTTCAGAATATATGTAGATGTCTTGGAAATTAAACTCTCAACGTAAACCTAACTTTAGATGTTATCCAGGACTACAATATTGTAAACCTTTGCCAGGACTTTCTTCTTGCTATTAATGAAGCACTTTAATAATAGTTTTGTAAATATAATATTATCAACCTAGAGTTGCGAATAGAGTAATAATAAAACAATTTAAAGTATACGGTATTTTATTTGGTCATATAACTAGGGATTTTAGTGCCTACCTAGTAGAGCAATGTCATTATATACAAGGTGTCATTGACATGTTAACGCAAACGAATACCATGGATCTAGTACATGATTCCGGACCCCCCAGTGGTGGAATTTGTTTTTTTTTTATTTTTAACCTGTATAAAATCGTTATTCTAACCAATCCCAATGATATTATTAGAAAAAAAAATGGTTGCCTGTAAAGTCGGTTTTACGGGCGAAGATTTTACGTGACAACGTCAACGGCAGACCGATCATAGTTGAGTGGGAGAGAGACGCAAGGCATTCGGCGGGCCTCTCTCTCGTTCGGTGACTCATCGTAACGTTACCGAGCGTTACACTTTTTCATAAGTGACTCCCAGCCGCAACCTAATTTAAGACGTTGTCACGTCAAAAAATTACAAAAAAAAAAATTATAAAAATCATCGAGGCAAATAAAGTCGTTATTCTAATCAAACCCGACGACATTTTTAATTTGGAATGTAATGCACTCATTTTTATCGCAAAAATTGACGTTTTTATACAGTTTAATTAAAAAAACGTTAAAAATTCATTAAAAAAAAAATAAGAAAAAACCGACAAAAAATTCCATCACTGGGGGGTCTAGAATCATGTACTGGATCTATGGTATTCGTTTGCGTTGACATGTCAATGACACCCTGTATATGCAGTGAGTACACCTACACCATTCCATCCTATCACACTAGAACGCTTCTGATCTTGTCTTCTCACACAAATTCACCCTCCCCTCCTCACTACACTCCTACTTCAGGTAACTTAAAAAAAAAAGGGACTTTTCAACAAGTAAAACAAGCTGTCAAGGTGGCTGGAAATAAGGAAGATAGGGGCAGGCAATATAACGCCACGCGCTTCGTTTGATGTTGGTAAGAATTTTAGTGGTGACATACAGACCCCTTGGAGATTGAAGCGGGTATTCCACCAACTTATTCACTGACATTCTTGCGGAAAAAACGCCTAGGTGTCACCACTGTGGGGAACGCCCGGAGGACACGGTGGAGCCGGTAGAGATGTGCTCCGCCTAGGAAGAGCATCGCCGTGTCCTCATGGGAGTGATTGGCAGCAGCGATCTCTCGCACCGGGCCTTGGTAGAGGCTATGGTGGAGTGTTAGGCGGTGGCCTTCTTCTGTGAAGCAGTACTGTTAGCAAAGAAGGAGGCCGCACGCGTAAGGCAACGGTCCTCACGCTCCAGCTGCCGCAGCGAGCGATTTGAGCGATTTCCGGCCACCGCAGCCGCGGGCTTGTGGACGGAGAGCAACGGGTAGTTCGCCGTCTGACCATACGGTAACCGTTTCAACTGGGCCCAAGTCGCTGACGGCGCATATCGTTCCACATGAACGCCTCAAGGAGTTGTCAACAAACCGCCTGTAGTTTGCAACGCCCCCAATTCCCTTGTTCGGACGACATCTCAACAAAAGAATTGGGGGACGTGGCCAACTACAAGCGCTAACTCTAAATTCAAAGACTTGTGACATCCATCAACCCGCACTGGGCCCCTATGGTGTATTAAGGCCCATTCCCTCTTCTAGAGAGGAGGCCAGTGTCCCAGCAGCGGGAAAATTTTAAAAAGGCTGATGATGAGACTATTTATTATACCACTTTTTCAGCGTGATTAACCTTTTAAATACCGTAATTATAGACAATAAAAAGACAATAGATGTGCGATGCCGGCGTTCGCTTGGAACTCAAGAGTTTGATATAAGTATTAAAAAGCTTTCTGGTGCTAACAATCTCTGATTATGCGCGGACGGACAGACAGACTAGACCAGGGTTGGCGAACCAATAGCACGCGTGCCACTGACGGCACGCGACTTAATATTTTGGGCACGTCGTCGATCATAAAACATTTGCAGCAACAAAAATCAAAATCGAAAACAATCTAAAATGTATCTCTTTTGTTTATTTTCTTTCATAGAGAGTTTTGATAGTATTCATTATTTTCTAAATAATCAGTAAGTCAAAATTATTTGATGGCACCTCAATGACCCCATTAAACTTTTTTTTGTAAAAAATGGCACGTTGATGCGAAAAGTCAAAGTCAAAGTCAAAGTCAAACTCATTTATTTCAAATAGACCATTTACAGGCACTTTTGAAATGTCAAAATTGAAGCTAGTTTGCACGTTCCAAGGCGTAGACTCCTATGGAGAAGAACGTGCAAGAAACTCCATGGGCACTCTTTTAAATCAAAATTTATATTTACATATTACTTGGTTACAAAATGTTGATTCTAATATGCGAGCACGATGTAGCGGTATTTAACAAAAAGTAAAATAATAATAAAAAAATAAAAATAAAAATTCAAATAAGCGCCTAGCAGCCAAGAGATGACCGGTCTCAACTGACGGCACCCGTTCACGAGCATGACGCATGTATCAGCCCCACTCCGCTCAACCATTTTAGAGGGAACAGAATGACCCAACACACGCGCCACCATCAGCGAGACATTTGAGAGAGCATGACAAACTCTCAGCTGCCATGCTCGAATGTCAAATAAGTTGCAACCTAGCGAAAAATGCTCCATGGTACTTCACATTTACAAAATTTACAAAGTGCTTCTACATTATACAATGCTATTGTATCCAAATCAAAAAAATATAATAATTGTAGATGGTCATGAGCTTCAATTTAACAAATAAAATATAAAACTATTACGAAAAGCCAATATAAAAAGGGCAACAACTTCCATCCTTTCAATAAATATGTTAACAAAAAAAAAAAAAACAAATTAGAAGGCAAATGTAGACTGTGGCTGTGGAGCAGAAACGGCATTTAACCAAGCATTATTATCAAGAATGTAATCTTCCAGTTTATAATATGCTTGTCTACATAGCGTGCGTTTAATACAAGTTTTAAATTTGGATTCATTCAATTGAATAATCTCACTTGGTAATTTATTATAAAATTTAATACAGCACCCCATAAACGAACTACGTACTTTGGCCAATCTGAACCGAGGTTGATCTAATTTGTCCCTATTTCTGGTATTAAAATTGTGCCTGTCACTTATCTTAGCAAAAAGATGAATATTTTTCCGAACATACATGATATTTTCATAGATGTATTGACAAGGTACCGTCAAGATATTTATATCCTTAAATAGTTCCCTCAGAGAATCGCGCCTGCGAAGATTATAGATGGCTCTAACTGCTCTTTTCTGAAGAATAAAAATAGATTCTATGTCTGCAGCACGTCCCCATAGCAAGATACCGTAAGACATGATACTGTGAAAGTAGCTAAAATAGACTAGTCTCGCGGTATCTACATCAGTAAATTGACGGATTTTTCTAACAGCATATGCTGCTGAACTAAGCCGTCCTGCCAGAGACGTTAAATGAGGACCCCATTGAAGCCTCGAGTCGAGCGCGATTCCTAGAAAAACTGTGTTTTCGACGAATTCAAGTTTCTCATCGTTCAATACTATCTCTAAGTCGTTACTTTTAACATTCGGTAAGGCAAATCTGATACATTTCGTTTTTTTTCCATTTAATACTAAACTATTAATAGTGAACCAGTTTTGGACCTGTTGTAAAGCACTATTTACGTAATTAAGATTTGTGGAGCTTCTATCGATCTTAAAAATTAAAGATGTATCGTCAGCAAACAATACTATATGTGGGTGGTTCTTTAATAAATAGGGTAAATCATTTATATATACTAAAAAGAGAAAAGGACCCAATATTGAGCCTTGTGGTACACCCATTTTGACTTTTAGACCAGGCGAATTGACACCATTTATTTGAACTTGCTGCTGCCTGTCATTCAGATAAGAATTCACCAAGCTTAGTGCAAGTTTACCCAATCCGTAATGATCAAGCTTTAAAAGCAAGGTTTCGTGATTAACACAATCAAAAGCCTTTGAGAGGTCACAAAAAATTCCTATCGCATCTTGGGATTCTTCCCACGCAGCAAATATGTGTTTTAATAAGGTCACACCAGCGTCAGTCGTACAACGTCCTTTGGTGAAACCATACTGCTGATTGTGTAAGATTTTATTGGTGTTAAAATGAATAAGCATCTGATCTAGCATAACTTTTTCAAATACTTTACTAAAAACTGGCAAAACGGATATAGGTCTATAATTATTTGTGTCGTTATGGTCGCCGGATTTGAAAAGAGGTATAACTTTACTGAATTTCATTACGTCAGGAAAAACTCCTTGGTCCACACACAAATTAAAAATTAGGGCCAGGTATGGTGCTACGGTCTCAATTATAGAGGCACACACTTTAACAGACAGTCCCCATAGATCTTCTGTTAATTTAATTTTAATTTGCCGGAATACCTTTATAACAGTCATAGGGTTTATATGCTTGAATTCAAATTTAATAGGACAGCCTGGCACGTTTTCTTTCAATAAAGCAATTGAGGCCTTGGGCGAGGAATTCAAAGTTTCCGTTATCTTATGGGGTATATTGGTAAAAAAATTAACAAATTCTTGAGCTACTTCTTTATCAGAGTTAATAGGACCATGTGAGGTCTGCAATAAATAATCTGTATTGCGTACTTTATTCCTACCAGTTTCACTATTAATAATTTTCCAAACGGTCTTTATTTTATTGTCAGCCGATTTGATTTTTTTTGCTAATATACAGGGCCTTCGCTACCTTGCAAATATTTCTAAAAAGTTTAGAATATTTATTCACATATTTATTAAAGGTTTCTGTGTTGAATAAAGGCTTAAGGCCATAGAGTTCATATAGTCTTTCCCTACTTATCCTGATACCTGTAGTCGCCCAATCACTAAATACAAACTTGGGGAAGATATTTTTCGACTTCTTTTCAAAACATGTATTAAATTCATTCAGTACTATTGAAAAGAATTTATCATTTTATTAGCATCCTCAATATTATGGCCCAGAACATCTAACCTATTCTGTAAGTTACTATTAAATTTTTAAAAAAGGTTCGCCTACCTTGGACTAGACAGACAGACTAGACAGACAGATTTGGCGAAACTATAAGGGTTCCCTTCCTACTACGGAACCCTAAAAAAAGAATGTTATACCTACTTTTAGGTGAAAAAAAAAATTTCAAAACGTTTCATAGACGACTTCGCTCCCGGTATCAGAAAAATGTTATAAATGAAGAACCGCTTGATTCATTTTGTGCAAACTTCACATAAACCATCCACTAAATAGTCCAAACAAAGCCTAAACATTTGGTTTGGATGGGTGAGCCCATTCTTGAGTTATATAATTACAACATGAAGTTGTATTGATCTTTATATAAGTATATTGATATAGATCCAAATCTATATAATCACTACCCCTTTTGACTACCGTAATTACAGACACAATTAAAACAATAGGCTTGCGAACGCTGGCGTTCGCGGGGGGCTCAAAAGTTTGATGAAAGTAAACAAATAGATTGAATTATAGGTTGTTTAATTATTATAAAAAAGTCATGAGAACTTAGGAAATAAGTATTTTATTTAATACCTATATAATAGCTTTTATAATAGTCACTTGATTAAGATTCAAATACACAGTAGCAGTCCATTTTCTACAAACTCTGTTTTTCTGCCAGGCACCCCTCGGGTACGATTATTCAGGGAAATTTTGTTGTTCTGATCACCGTAAAAAAATATTTGACATTTGATCCACCTTTGGAAAATCGTACCGGAGGCCCGATATTTTCTCTTTCCCCTGAACAAGCATGTTTGAATTTCAAGATAATATCTTTGCCAGCACTTTTAACCACTTTCGATATAATGATGATTTTTTTTTTTTTTGGTTCAGTGGCAACTGAGCCATCTCGAGATGGCGATTATTTATTTAAAAAAACGATTAAAAACACAGAACACAACACATTATCCTGACACCTGACGTAAATGTCAAGATGTTTCTTTTTTTCGCCGCGCGCAGACTAACGTAATTCGACTTTACCCAGTAGTTGTCCTCCTGGAGCTGCCGGTTTGAGTGAAACTGGTACCGCGGCTCTAGGAATAAGGTAAGGAAGGCACGGAGTAGGTTTTTAGTCAGTAAAAGTCTGACACTGGTCTCCCGCTTCGCCCAAGAGCGGGTTTCGTCATTCGATGATTTTCACCTACCATAAAAAAAACCCAGTAGTTGTGCCATTTTACCTATACCTATAATTGGAAGATTACCTACCTACCTATAATTTGATTTAGGCATAGTTTTCATCATGTTGGTTCTTTATTTTTTTGACGTGACAACGTCTTAAATTAGGTTGCGGCTGGGAGTCACTTATGAAAAAGTGTAACGCTCGGTATCGGATCGGTCGTTACGATGAGTCACCGAACGAGAGAGAGGCCCGCCGAATGCCTTGCGTCTCTCTCCCACTCAACTATGATCGGTCTGCCGCGCGCGCAGCACTAGAGAATTAGGACGTTGTCACGTAAAATCTTCGCCCGTAAAACCGACTTTACAGGCAACCATTTTTTTTATATTTTTTTTTTAAGTTATATTTTGAAAATTACTTAAGTTTTCTTTTTATTTTAAAATCATAATTTCAAATTTATTTTATATTTTGCAGAAATCCCAAATAATCTTCAGGTATTGTAGTTTTTAAGGATGTGAAGTATCTTTTTTATGAAGACTACAAAAACCAAAGGCATATATTATGTATAAATAAAATAGACATAAACCAGTTTTTACAAGAACATAATTTAATGTAACTAGATTTTATGTGAGACAACCATATTTACACTTCACAAGTAAAGCCATCATACAATTTCGCAGATATTTTGTAATTAATTTGTAGCCTTTATCCTCTCATAGTTTGTCATGTGTGAAATTGGCTCGTCATTCAATTTGTTTAGTTACAGAATCCATATTTTTTAGTTTGTGATCATCAATATTTGGCCTCACTTCATATGTGCAGATAGTTACTCCATGTCTATGACCAGGACTAAACTCTCCCTTCAATCCAATGTAATATATTGTTGTTTTTTCAGCACCAAAATTGGCAGGGAAATGCATCGTTAAGTGGGAAACTGATGAAAACGTTACAATCCTGAAACAAGTGGAAATGTTAAAAATTAACCACAACAATCATTTTATTAATTTATATCATCAAATATTCGCGCACGCATCGTATCAACTTTGTAATGTGGGAACATTGTTGGAACTCAGGCCTCCTCTCTAGGAGAGGCATTGGGCCGTAATCCACCACACGGGCCCGGTGCGGGTTGGTGAATCGGATGTCTCATGTCCTCACGATGTTTTCCTTCACCGTATTGAGAGCAATAGATGAAAATAAATTACACCAAGTCATACACCTGGCTGGGTTTGAACCCGCGACACAACTCGTAAGTCGGGGCCGATACCACTCGGCCATCACTGCTCCGGCAATACTTGTCAATGTATTTTGTACAAGAGGTAATCTCTGAAATTACAAATATTTGTTACTGCACTATCTGAGTGCTATAGGTTATAGATTACTTTTATATCAAGTATTTTACGGACATAAAGTCAGTAATAAGTATTTCTACACAACAATAAAATTGTAAAAAAAACTTTAAAACTGTTCAAACTGGCTTGTTTTTGTTTTTTTTTGACGTGACAACGTCTTAAATTAGGTTGCGGCTGGGAGTCACTTATGAAAAAGTGTAACGCTCGGTAACGTTACGATGAGTCACCGAACGAGAGAGGCCCGCCGAATGCCTTGCGTCTCTCTCCCACTCAACTATGATCGGTCTGCCGCGCGCGCAGCACTAGAGAATTAGGACGTTGTCACGTAAAATCTTCGCCCGTAAAACCGACTTTACAGGCAACCATTTTTTTTTATTTTGGAATAAAATAGCTTAAATACATTTATGTACAATTAAAACACATTATTCATATTACAAAAATACAAAAAAATACAATTGCAGTCGGCGGCAGTACAGTGCAATCGTGTAAACTGCACACCAACTGCAATTGAACTAGGTACACGGTTGGTTTGCAGTTCTATTGCAGTCGTGTCAACCGCATTCAAACTGCATCCAAACTGCATCCAAACTGCAATTTGCGGTTGGATTGCAGTTGAAATGCGGTCCGTCTGTCTAGAGCCTTAACTGTGTTCATATTCCACCAATTTACTTATATAATAATTGAAACAGGTACTTAATATAATATCATTGATTACCCGCTAATATCACTATCTCATCGTCTATCGTCAAATAAGTGGGTAAAAAATATTTATTTGGTTTTTTTTTCGTAAAACGACGTATTTTGGCTGTTTTTAGGGTTCCGTAGTCAACAATTATTAAATTAATATCTTAATAATAATATTTCGTAAGCTCTAGATTAAGGATTCAGACCGACTGCGGGTACAAGATATCGTACGAAAATTGTGTATGCTTAGATTATAAAACAAAATGTGTGTATGTATGTAAATTAAAAATAGTGGACGAAGGATAGTGGTATGCTAGTAAACCACACAGATTGAAGTTTGGTGTAATAGACCAGTGCAGATAGCTTTGAAAGGGAACAAAATAGTAGTAGGATGAAACCCATTAGAAAAAGACGAGATTATAACAAAAATTTAAGGAAAAATTAATTATGGTCGATCTGAGTTCGGGAAGTGGATGGGAGTGCGCTTTTAAGGGTAAAAAACGGTTTATCTCGATTTTCGGCAAAACTACTGGTTCTAGGAAATAAATTAAAATGGCAAACTTGTAGGTCTTATAAAGATCTTGTTGTGTATCGATACATGCCATCGCGTCTCAAAGAGATTTTTGCTAAACTGTAGGGGCCAGAAAAACTGAAGTCTAATGGGACCATAATAGTTAGCTTGTGAAAGAACAACACGGAACACAAAGGACAAAGAAGGAACGGAAGAAGGTATAGTTTCAATCAGTAAAGGTTGGACACACCCTGTCCTAGAGCAAGAAGAAATTGTACGATCCATTTACTTGTAGATAAATGATTAAAAGACAGACATAATAATATGTAACAGAGATCTGAAACAAAGCATTGGTGACAGATAGACATAAAGTAATCATAATGAGGTTTTCATTTCAAAAATGCCCCAAACCCTTACCTAAAAATACATCACTCTGTCTTTTTTGGAAATCTTTATATAAATGAAACTTACTTAGGAGAATATTCCAAAACACCTTCACTATCCTTTTGAAGTTCAAATATTTGGTCAGGTTCTATCGATACATCATCAAATGTCATGTTAGGTCTATTTTTAAACCTAAAAAAGAGATAGCATGTTAAAAAGTCAGAAATATATCTACCCTCTGTATTGTAATGACTGCTAATGACATTTAATCAGTTGCCATTAAACCAAAAAAAAAAAAAAAAAAAATGACATTTAATTTTTTACCAGTGTAAAGTGCAAAAGTTTGCAAAGGCTTACTTCAAACTAGCAAAGTTAGAATGGCTGTAGGTACTGTAACTCCAATAATTTAGACATATCCATACTCACAATCTTAACTTTGCAGGATGAGAATCAGAATCCTCGGCAGATATTTTTATGCCTTTCAATTTCACATTCCCTGTGAATGGTATATTGAACAGTAATTCTTCATCAGCATCACTTTCAACAAACTACAAAATAGATAAAATTATGAAAAATTCACATTATATTCTAGAATTCTGCAATCCATGATAAATTATTGTGAGACATGAACCTCCATAAGGGTATTTGATAAAAGTTTCTTCTTCAGGTCATCTAACATACAATTTTACTTATGATTTAAAAAGCAATTCAGTAATATATTTTAGTTTGATAAAAGACCAGAGGACCACCATTTAACTGAACATTACGCTTAAGGCCTATGTCCAACACTGGACATCTTTGTGCTAAAATGATAATGATGATGAATCAAAACTTACACGAGTTCTATCATGTCGCTCATTCCAAGATTTGAAGACAGTTTTACCAGAGCCATCGATAGTTTCGTTCAGACATTGTACGTTTTCTATATCAATTTTTTCATTTAAGTTATACTGAATGCCGACTTCGTCGGCGTTACCGTGATCATGATCGTGACCATGGCAGTGGTGATGGGACATTTTTGTATGTTCTGTAAGTAATGTACTGTGGAATATCAACGTAACTTTCAGAGTTCTCCCGGTAAAAAGTCTTAAAGTACACTCTGTAATTCTTTACACAACCGACTGACTCAACTTTTTTTACCTAAGTATCTACCTACAGTTTGCGATAATAACAAAATATGAAATTGACAATTTTTGTTTGTCATTCATTCCATCATTAATTTGAGCTCAGCAGTCAGCTGTCATCAGTTGACGTTGTCACTGTTTGTCCCTATGACTGCACAATACATGTCACTGTCATGTTACTTACAGATAAACTAGATATTGTCTGTCGGAGAGGAACGTAGAAAATTCTTACACCACTCGATATTCCGCACGCGTTACACAGACTGTGTTGGAGTACGTAGACAGTTCGCCTATTACGCCAGTCGGAATAACGCGCGCTTGCTCGCTCATTCGCATGCAAGAAACGACAAACGCCGACGTTGGCGGTGGTCATGCATGACACCTGCACTTTCGAAGATCCAAAATATTTCCGTAGCACTTACTGCCATAATATATATTAGCTAGTCTACAAATTTTAATTACATGTGCTAACTTTTGACCGTGGCTTCGCCCGCGTACATAAAATATAGCCATATCACTCAGAAATAAAGCAGCTATAAAGCAATCGGCAATGAGAACGCTTCTTTCTGAAATAAATCCCTAGCATCAAAAAAAAAAAACAAACTTTACCCATTTATAGTGTACCCATGATGTATTGTGTGTTGTTATATTTCGTATGAAGTTTTTTTTTCATAAATATGCTAACATACTGAACCTTAGAGCATATAACCTGAGTACTGAAAATGCTCTAAGTACTGAACATACGGATACGAACAAAACATACGAAACGCATGAACACGTCCGCTTTCTTCGGGAGCGAGCTCAGCACAGACTAAACGGTCTAGCCTTTATTACACTACGCGACGTCAACTAAGACCGGTCCGAATATCGAGTGGTGTAATAGGCCTTTAAAGAGGACTGAAGAAAAAAAGAGGGCCTCTGACAGGAGCTAGTCTAACATAGTTCGTGATATAAAAATTTTACAGTCGCACTATAATAACGTAAGAGTGTTTTCAACAAAAATGATATTATATACAGCAGTGATCGCAAGTCTTAAAACGATTTCAGACTCAAGTACTACTTCTATCAACCACGAGCTCCTAAAGCAATTCATTTTACAACCTAAACTGTAAGGAAAGGAGCTATACTAAGGGTGAAAAGCTCCATCTTTTTTTCTCGCTCGAACTATTGACATTTTAGAATAATAATAATAGCACGTCATAATCCGTATCCCAGCCAGGCGCATTACTTTGTGTAATTTATTTCATAACCACTGCTCTCAAAACGGTGAAGGAAAACATCGTGAGGGAACCGGCATGTCCTAGAACGAAAAATTCGAAGACATGTGACATCCACCAATCCGCACTGGGCCCGCGTAGTGGATTATGGCCCTTTCCCTGTCCTAGAGAGGAGGCTTGTGTCCCAGCAGTGGGAACGTTGATGATGATGAATCCGTAGGATAGAGATATAATATCCTTGGCACGTCACTAGCTTTTGAACCTTCTTTCATCAGTACCTAGCTGATAAACGCCTCTACCTACCGAGTATGTGTAACCACCCTAATTCTTTATTCAAAAAAGGAAGGAAATGTGTGTGTCCATTGTCTATCTGTATTATAATATGAATATGATACTTACTCTGTGTCTATCTTTCCGAATTTATTCTAGTCTGTGGTTCATAGTCAGACAGAGTTCGACTCAGTGATATTTAATTTTTAAAGTATTATAATATTAACCTTCCTGCAGCAAATATTTAAGCCGTCTTATATATATTTTAATTGCTCAGTAATAGTACTATAAAAAAGTTGTTATATTTACTGTGAAGTGTTAGCTTCGGTGATAATGTCTTTGTCAAGTAATTACTGTATTTCATTAAGTTTCCTTATAATAGTCATTACTTGTATTATTTTATCTAGCGATAACTATGCGCAAGCTAGTGAAAATGAAGCTGAAAGCATTACTAAAATTGGACAGGGTGTAGGTCACATTATGAACATTTATTACTGGTAAGGTTATCATCAACTATTTATTACTTGACTATGTCTGTACCTGTATCATGTCATAAATGTAAACTTACATTAAAATTATGCTTTTTTCCAGTTATTCTTGCGGGTACAGGAAAGTGTTTGAAGACTATGCAGGAATAATACAACAAAAATATCCAGAAATATCTGTCATTGGAGCAAACTATGATCCTCCAGGCCTAAACATGTACCTGTCCAGATTGATTGTAAGTAATAGAGTATCATGATTTCATTGAACGAAATGAATGAATCATTGCATTCTATCTTCACATATTTTTTAATAATTTAAAACAAACATTGTAACTTTGGACTAATGAGGTAGTTCAAAGCCTACTAACATCTAGTAGGCACTGAACTACCTTATTTTTATTATGTTAGTACAAAGTTTACAGCTCTATTGAGAATATTTTCTTGTGTTCAGCTGTCAATTTGAAGAGTGTTATTGAATTATTCTATCTGGAATTTCTTATTAGCAGCCTAGAGTTTGAATATGTTCTTGCATTATGGAAATGGGATCAATCTATATTATGTATGTCATGGAAATAACTTCAATTCAATTCGACTTTATTCATTAACAATTTATATTGTGTTTGAAATTACACACAAATAATAATATATTTATTGTTACATACAAAGTTGGTAAAATAAATATAAGGTCTAGCTTGTTTTGCTTACAATACAAAGAGAGAATAATTAAGGTCTATAATCCAAAAATTGCTTAATATTATGAAATTATTTTCTGTCAACAACTTATACAGTTTATCCATAAACAGTCTACAGTTTAATGTTTATAAGATACTTGGTAGTTTATTAAATACACTCACTCACACATAGCTGGACAGCTCTTATTATATTTTTACTATTCTAGGAATATTCATATTTAAATACCTCTTCCTCTCTGATTTTCTCAAAGGGTTAATCTTTGAGAAAAACATGTGTCATTGTTATACATTCATTTTTAACTCATTAGATGCCAGTATGAGTAAGATCCATGCAAGACAATGTTTTTTTAATTATCTCTCTAATTACCCATTGTACAAGGTTAATGACAAGTTACAGTAATATAAAGTTTAACCACATTGTGGAACAAATTTTTCGGAACTACCAATAAATAATATTAGCATTTATAAATGGTTTTTATATCACTTGGTATATTCTATTAATTTTGTTTTAAATTTTCTTTCTTCATTTTTTATTCCACTTGACACAATATAAAACAAAATTCATAATATTTTATCCCCTTTTTTTGGTTATGCATTATTTGGATAAAACAATGAAACAAAGTTTTATTTACACAGACTTGTTTTTTGTCATTCATATAAGTGTTTAGATTTAGGAGTATGAATTAAGAGTTTACATTATGATTTTAATTGCAGGGTTTTGGCAAGATGATACTGATCATGTGCATACTTAGTGGTGTTAACATATTTGCCTGGTTGAACAAACCACAGCCTGCTTGGTGGAGCTGGTGTATTGAGAACAAACTGTATGCATGCATGATGATGTTCTTCTTAGCCAATATGATTGAAGGTCAGCTGGTTTCATCTGGAGCATTTGAAATATCCCTCAACAACATTCCACTGTGGTCAAAACTGGAGACAGGACGGATTCCGCAGCCCCCTGAGCTGTTTCAGATAATTGATAATACATTGCAGTTCTCAAAAATGGACCTGCCCAATAATAATTTTGTGCAGTAATAGTTTTGTTGCATTGTTTGCATATATTGTTTATAAAAGGGACTGAGGTTATTAAGATAAATAGGGTGAGATATATGTAAAAACTGAAATTCAATGTATTATGTAGTAAGCAATGAAACCCGTTATTATGGAAAAACAATGTATTTGTACAATTTTAACATAATGTGCACATGTCACAAGGAATTTTCATAAACCAAAATGTTTATGTTCCAGCTATGAGAAATAGGTTTATTTCTTCATTTATAATTGCTGTAAATATGTCTTTTTCCTTTGCACAGTGTGGGAAGTACCTATGCATTTACTTTTTATTTAACCAAAGAGTAAGTTTTTCATATAATGAATGAAGATACACAAGATAATTAAAGAATATAATATTAAGACTTAATGTAAACAAATTACAAATCCCTCTGGTTTCTTGGGACACTTGCTAATAAGTCTTAATAACTAATTTTCAATCTGAAACAGACCAACACTACTGTTACAACCTAGGTACAAACAATTTTCCTCAAACAGTCGAACATTGATATTGAAACAATACATTAGAATAGTAATAGTATATTATGTTTTTGAGAAAATTAAATGTATGAAAATAATAACTGCTCATTTTAATTTTATTAGTTTTTTTAGAAATTCTTTCCTCGCTCCTTTCACTTTGTAAACCACAGAGTAGGTACTTTTGTAAGCTGTAAGCATAATAAGGCCATTCTAAACATGGCGAGTGTGAAGTTAGGCTCTGCAAACTTTGGCGCTTGTGCACTCGTAAAAAAATAAATGCCCTTAGTAGTGTTGTTATTGCGTGTTCGTGTGAACGGAGAGACCACACTTAATTACAAATACAATATGCAGGTAATTTATCATTATATTAAAGGCGTAAGGGAAGGTATTTTTATGTAATACATTTACATAAAAATAAAAGAAATCAAGATTCGTTTTAGAAACCGCTACCTATCTTACAAAACGCGTACACAGTTTTTTTTAATCTACACTAATTTAATAAAGAGGTAAAGTTTGTTTTTTTGTTTTTATGTTTTTTTGTTTGTAGGGTCCGATTGGAAAAAAATTAGCAACAATAGAAAGCTGCTTTACTCCTGAGTGACATAGGCTATATTTTATGTACGCGGGCGAAGCCGCTGGAAAAAGCTAGTGCTTTACAAAATTGGTGCAGAAAAATGAAGATTTTATAAAAATAAGTATTAGATTCGGTTATATTCGCTAAAATATTTTTCTCTCTTGTGTCGACGGCGATCACTGTGCGCTCCTTCAATGTGCAGTACCTAACAGATTTTAGGGTCTCAATCGTACATAATTAATTGGACTTACTTATTAGAAAATTTCACAAATAATCAAAAATCTGTTTTCAGTGTTTTTTTCAATTTTGTATATTCGATTATTATGAACAGTTGTACACTACTATCACAGAATCCACAGCGTATCTAGCAAATGACCCGACAAAGGTACTGAAGACATGAGCCTGGTACAAGATTAAGATAGTTCTGAAGTAGCTTTTATAAAATGCAACGTGTCCGTTACCCAGGCCAGATGTTGTCGACAATGGTCATTTGAATCTTATAGATAATTAGTTGTGCGGCTTCTGTAATTGTTGCGCTTATAGTTTTTTAATTATTTCACAAAAACATTTCCTGCTGCGGTAACGTTACGCCAGCCAGACCTTTTTCTTTCTAATGGGAATATTTAAATAAATATTAGCTATAAAATTAGTTGTCTAGATAAAGTAAATGTTGTGCCTTATTTTGTATTTGTTCTGTCTTCGGTTGCGAAGTTATTCGAGATTTTGCTGCGGTAACGTTTCTGGTTTTGCTAGATCTTTGAGATGGTTAAGCGGATTCTAATCATGTTTTGTACACGACTTCCTAGGACTTAGTTTAAATTTGTTGTGCAATAACAAAACCAAAATAATGCATATCTTAAAGGTTATTTCATTAAAGAGAAAAACACTTCAATTGGTCCCAGCACTCTCAATAAGAAGTCTAAAGACTTACTTTAAACGTTATTTTAAAGCTTGTAACTGGCTTCAAATGTATGTGAAGTTTCATTAGTATCCTGTAAGTATTTAACAAGTTATGATGATATTCAGTTCTTCACGAGCACGGTCTTGATGCGCGCGGTGTTATTTGGCCACTGGATTGGATATATGAACTGAATGTTATGTCAATTATTAGTTGTTTAGATCAGTTGTATATCAGTAAAATTTCAGCTCAGTACATTGGATAATTAATGAGATAATACGATTAAAGTCATTAGGAAGTGAATGACCGTGGTAACCCGACCAAGTTTAGGTGGTTACGAAAAAGCGAAAACGCAGAACATTATGGTACCTTCTAAAATATGTAGGAAAGTGTTATAAATTTAGTACTGACACGTACAAAAGTTATAAAAAAAACGACATGATTATTATTATTTTTTTATTCAAAGGTAAAATGATCATTTCAATTGAACTTTTACTCCCTTACTTATAAAAACTTGTGTTGCTTAGCAACCGATTAAACATCACCTATCCTTGTCATTTCTATTTCAACGAATAGAGTTGGCAAGTGACGACCCACGGCTATTGCTTTGTTGCCATTCTGTTTATGCCTACAATAAAAAGAAAGAGTAAGTACATTTTTTTGTCTAAATCCTTAATCGGGTTTCAATTATAGTTTTGCTACAAATTTGAAATTCGAATCGTCATCCATTTGCGAGTTTATATTAACGCAAGTGTCGCAACAAGGTAATTATTATGGATTTTTTAAAGTCTACGTGTCCAAGGAGTTTATGGAAATAAATACCTACCTACCTACCTGTTGCGGTAGTCCCAACTCCCGACATTGATAACGAAAAAAATTGGTCGCTAAGTCATGAATTTCATTAATCAAGTTTCAAGTCATATGTTGATAATGTGTGCACAAAAACCTTCCGCTTGAATCATTAAAATATTTAAGCCTTAAAAAATACAGTTTTAGATAAGTACCTAACGACGCGTATATATTAATAATAATTTTGCTACAATTTCTATAGTTACATTATGCAAGCTTACCTTGTTCGTGAATTCATCAAGCAGCCCGCACCATAATTATGATCTTCAATACAAGCATTCCACGTTAGCAGTAATTCGCCACACTTGTTTATTATACAATAACTCTCACGCACTCGATAAATATTTGCAAAAACAGGAAACTGAACTGCCGAAGTGCACGCGCACTCTACAAGATGAATTATGTGTTTATGGAGCATGTTTAGTGCGTTATGCAAACAATGTATTACCACTTCACCCCACTCCTGCCGCGTCCTACCGAACGGCATGCTCTAGCGGTGATTTTTGATAAGTTTGTGCAACTGGAAGATAATAATAATGTTTTCATACTGTAGATAATGTTAAATTATTATTATATAGGTATTTAACAGTGTACGTGTCTGTACAGAAATTGTAAGGTGTGTTATACTAAACATTTCAAAAGATAGTATAATGTTCTGCGTTTTCGCTTTTTCGTAACCACCTAAACTTGGTCGGGTTACCACGGTCATTCACTTCCTAATGACTTTAATCGTATTATCTCATTAATTATCCAATGTACTGAGCTGAAATTTTACTGATATACAATTGATCTAAACAACTAATAATTGACATAACATTCAGTTCATATATCCAATCCAGTGGCCAAATAACACCGCGCGCATCAAGACCGTGCTCGTGAAGAACTGAATATCATCATAACTTGTTAAATACTTACAGGATACTAATGAAACTTCACATACATTTGAAGGCAGTTACAAGCTTTAAAATAACGTTTAAAGTAAGTCTTTAGACTTCTTATTGAGAGTGCTGGGACCAATTGAAGTGTTTTTCTCTTTAATGAAATAACCTTTAAGATATGCATTATTTTGGTTTTGTTATTGCACAACAAATTTAAACTAAGTCCTAGGAAGTCGTGTACAAAACATGATTAGAATCCGCTTAACCATCTCAAAGATCTAGCAAAACCAGAAACGTTACCGCAGCAAAATCTCGAATAACTTCGCAACCGAAGACAGAACAAATACAAAATAAGGCACAACATTTACTTTATCTAGACAACTAATTTTATAGCTAATATTTATTTAAATATTCCCATTAGAAAGAAAAAGGTCTGGCTGGCGTAACGTTACCGCAGCAGGAAATGTTTTTGTGAAATAATTAAAAAACTATAAGCGCAACAAATTTAAAAATGTGCGCAACAATTACAGAAGCCGCACAACTAATTATCTATAAGATTCAAATGACCATTGTCGACAACATCTGGCCTGGGTAACGGACACAAATGCAACAAGGCGTCGGGTGATTACGGAATTATGGGCGAACTATACCTAGGTATATATAATTGAGAAAATAATGCATAGGCATGGAGCTTTGGTGTGGCTGTAATTTTCTTTTTGAATGGTGCCATTGTGTCAAGCAATGCCCTGCTCTTAAGCAGGGCATTGCTTGGCACCTAATAAGTAATTCTTAAATTACTTACATGTCTACGAGCTGTTTTTCAGAGTTATCACGAATCCTATCGCGGACAATGACGTATTATATATAGACACGTCATGAACTAACATCGCGGCGCTTAAAAACGGCGAAAATACTAGATAACTACTTATACGCGTAAAGAAAGGGAAAGAAAATATGACATCGTATGGTGGAACGCCTTTGCTAGAGAGAGATAAATATGCCCAGCCATCAAACGCAAGACTAGAAGACTCTCTCTACTACCTCAAAACACGCACTCTACACCTTCTACTCCTTTGCCATATAAGTCAAATATCGACTGCTCTAAGAGCATTGAAATTATGTCTCTTCAGCAAAAAATCACAGATCTTCAAAAAAATCTGAAAGAAGCACAACAGCAGATCGACGCTCTTACAAAAACAATAGTTACGTTGCAACGCAGTAATAATAAAACACCTCGTCATCCTCTGGTATCAACAAATTACTCAAAAACGCCTAATTACAACGAAGAGCAAAATCATGAACCGACGAATAGAGTCTTTATTTTTGGCTCTCAGCAATGTGTTGGCCTAGCAGCATCCATGATACGTACAAGACAAAATTCAAGGTATGGAAAGTATAAGATCATCGCGAATACGAAACCAAATGCGCTCAGTAGTCAAATTATAATGAGCTGCCGTTACTCTAAGTTGAATCCTAACGATAAACTTGTCATTTGTTTGGGAGAAAATGATTACAATTTAAATTCTATCTTATCTCAACTACAAATAATACTGGAAACTTTTTATAATAATATGATAATAGTATTAAATGTTATTAAAAATGAGTACTTAGATGTTAAAAACCTTAATTATCATATTAAAGATTTATGTATGAATTATAAAAAATGTAAATTCCTTGAAAGCAAATCGTCCAAAATCTCTGAATTGTGTACTAAAATTAATCACTTAATTGACTGTAATGACTATAATGAAAATTATTTAAATCCTATAAATCTTGTGAAACTCATAAAACGTAACAAATCAAGTCTTGACATAAACATAAAATCTAATAAACCAAAAAAGGGAACAATTCCGTTCTATTTTGATCGTTTGAGCCGACAACAAACAGAAAAACTCCAAAAAGGAACTATCCCATACTATTTTCCAGTAATAAAAAATAGTTTGAAATTTTTTCGAGCCAGAAACACAGACCTCTGTAATACAACATAGTTTTAAAATATTGCACCAAAACATTGCCAGTATCTCATCCAAAAGAGATCTCCTCGAACTAACTTTACAGGAACTCCAGGAAATGAATAGTGTCCCTGATGCAATATGCCTTTCTGAGACTTTCATAAAAAAAGGTAATGAATCTCATATTAAAATCTATGGTTACAATATGGCGGCTAACTTTTGCAGAGAAAAGCAAAGGGGTGGTACCTGTATTTTGCTTAAAAAAGGGATCGTTTATAAAGAGTTACCTTTTATAAATACATATGCGACACAAAATACTTTCGAAGCATGTGGTGTAGAGCTTACATGTAATAAGCTGATTATTATTTGTGTTTATAGAACACCCCAGTCTGATCCCACTCAATTTTTAATTAAATTAAATAGTCTTTTGGATCACGTGTTTAAAAAATATAATTCCAAAACCAAAGTTGTGTTGGCAGGGGACTTTAACATAAATACTCTTCAGAAAAGTAATATTAGTAGTCAATTACAAGAATTATCATATAACTATAACTTAAAATTACATATAGATCGTCCAACTCGTAAGTCCTCCTGTATCGATCACATTCTTAGCAATATTCTCAATGCTACTGCCTCTATATTACCACTTCACTTATCCGACCACGACACAGCGCAAATGTTGAGTTTTCCCTTGAAACATAAAATACAAAATCAGGCAGCATACTATTTCTATAAAAGAGATTACAGCTTGAATAATATCCAAAAATTTAAAGAATGTATAAGTAATCTGTCATGGTCA
Organism: Mythimna loreyi; assembly: GCA_029852875.1. Taxonomy (NCBI): domain Eukaryota; kingdom Metazoa; phylum Arthropoda; class Insecta; order Lepidoptera; family Noctuidae; genus Mythimna; species Mythimna loreyi. Next base: position 12,239,483 of record CM056786.1, read on the forward strand.
GAGTGCTACGCAGAAAACGACCTAAATAAAGCATTCAATTATTTTCACGAAGCATTATGCTTGTTTCATAACTTATGTTTCGCAAAAGTAAAAATAAAAGTAAACGCCAACAATAAAAAGAGACAAAACTGGATAACCAAGGGTCTAAAACAAAGCTGCAAAACCAAACGATCTTTGCGTTATCAATATTATAAAAATAAAAATATAAAAAATAAAATGGAATATATTAAATACTCTAAAATTTTACAAAAATGTGTCTTCACATCAAAAAAAAACGCAAACATAAAATTTATAAACAATAGTGATAATAAATGCAAAGCAGTATGGAGAGTTATAAAAAATGAAATCATAGACAGAACCGATATCCCCAGCATTGACAATATTCAAATTGACAATACGATACTTTCAGATCCTGTAGCTATAGCAACAGCATTCAATAACCATTATATTAATATGGCACAATCATCGAGTAAGTGTGCAAAACCACGTAACGACTGTTCAGTGGCCCATTCGATATTTCTTAACCCAGTGTCTGAAAATGAAGTTAGAGCAGAGATCATGTCATTGAACAACACAAGTTCCGAGGGTTATGACGAGATTAATACAAAAATTTTCAAAGCATGCACTAATGAACTAATTAAAATAATGACGTATTTAATTAATTTATCATTCTCAACTGGCACTTTTCCCGAAGCACTGAAGATATCAATAATTAAGCCTCTTTATAAAACTGGTGAAAAGTCAGACGTCAATAACTACCGCCCAATCACCTTAATACCTATTATATCGAAATTATTCGAAAAGTGTATGAACAAAAGACTAATTGAGTTCTGTAATAAATTTAATATCATACAGAAGGAACAGTTTGGTTTTCAAAAAAATAAATCAACAACGTTAGCTATCTACAATCTTATTAAAATAGTATTAACGAATATTAACAACAACTATTATACTACTGGACTGTTCTTTGACCTTTCTAAGGCCTTTGATCTAGTCTCTCATGACTTATTATTACAAAAATTGGAGGCAATTGGAATCAGAGGCATTGCACTTCAATGGATTTCTTCTTACCTAAGTAATAGACAACAACGTGTTGCCATTACACGAATTGACAAAAATAATGACATGACATCACATTATTCTGACATTAAATATAATAAATATGGCGTCCCACAAGGGAGCGTATTAGGACCTATTTTATTCTTATTATACATCAATTCTATTACTAATATGACTAATCACAAATTTATTTTATTCGCTGACGACATTTCTATTATTGTGACATCTGATAAAAAAACCAATACAATTAATGATCATGAGACTGAAATTAATGTTGTAATTGAGAGACTGATTGAATGGCTAAATCAAAATAACTTATCAATAAATCTTAAAAAATCCGTTTATATACAATTTAATCAATCAAATGCAAAACATAATATCAAAATGAATATACATAGAATTCACGAGGTAACTCAAACTAAATTTCTAGGAATAACGTTGGATCAAGACATCAACTGGAAAGCACATGTTGACACAGTTTCCAAACGAATTAACAAGTTTGTATATGCACTGAAAAGGATCAGAAACATAACAAACATTAAGACAGCAATAACAGCATATCATGCGTATGTTGAATCGGTACTGCGATATGGTTTAATTATGTGGGGCAATAGCACCGATCAGAATAGAGCGTTTATTGCACAAAAAAAATGCATTAGGGCTATGTATGGGCTTCAACCGGATGAATCCTGCAGGCCAATATTTAAAAAACTTGATTTGTTACCGTTGCCGTCATTATATATATTGGAAATTTGTATGTTTGTATGTAGGCACAAAGAGTTGTTCACTAAAGCAACTGATATTAATTCTCGAAGCCGTCGTGACCCGCACAGGCTCGTGTTAGATGTTTTACCTAGGCTTGTAAAATATAATAAAAGCTGCATGTCTATGTGTGTCCGAATATACAATAAGATACCAGAGGAATTTAAAATATTAAATAAAAATTTGTTCAAAAGCAAATTATATGAATGGTTATCTGCTAATAGTTTTTACAGTGTTAAGGAGTTTCTAGAGCATAAAATCGGACGATGATAGTGGCTTTTTGTTTTTGTCATGTATGTAAATTTGCACGCTTGTATTCATGAAGCAGAACATGTAGAACCTACCAGTGTAATATCATCTTGTATACCATGTTTTTTGCAAATAAAGTATTATTATTATTATTATTATTATTATACATCTTCAGTTACATCACAGGATAAGTAATAGTAAAACTACATTTTCATTGGTCGAGCGCATGAGTGACGTAGCTATACCTTCATGCGCCGGCCGCCATAAGATGGCGGGCGGCGGCGTCAAGAAAAATAAAATAAAAATAGGTTGTTTGGTGAACTTACGCATGAAATGACACACTTTTGTCTTTAACTTTTGGGGTATAATTTGTACATCGTCTGAACATACACGACGGCATGCTTTCTTTATGTTACGCACAGGTTTACACATACGATATAAATTAAAAACAAATGTAGCGTCGCGCGGCAGGTTGGTGCGCAACTAAGCGCGATGTTGTCAATTGCCTTCATTTCATGTTGTCATTTTAGAGCGCGGACAACGTATCTATAGTTTTATACATCATTGATCGCGGACAAGTTCGGCGTCTTCCAGCCTCCCGAACAAGCCGGATTCTGAAAAGGCTATAGGTACATACACAACATACATTCGCTCCGACATGTTATACAGAATACCGAGGTGTATAAACTGCCTCTCAGCTTAATATTTGTGGACTACGAGAAAGCTTTGATTCAATCGAGACTTGGGCTGTAGATAGGTACCTACTGCAATCTCTCCAACGGTGCCAGATTGACTATCAATACATCAAAGTTCGGAAGTGTTTTTCGGTACCTACGAAAACGCCACAATGTCAGTTCGACTTCGTCATCTTAATTTTTTTTGTTTTATGGTGGAAAATATCATCGAATGATGAATCGCGCTCTTGGGCGGAACGGGAGATAGTTTCAGACTTCTACTGACAAAACGACTCGCCGTTCCTTCTTGCCTTAGTTCCAGGGCCCTGGTGTTCCGCTTTCGTATTAACCCTTGGTCCCAGAAGGCTTCGACCCTGCTGGGCCATACCTATAACGGGGTTAGGGTTTTGGTAATTCACTTTTACATTTTTTTACAAAATCTTAGCAGTTTTTGTTAAATATCGTCATGGTCGCGCGGTAGAAACATAAGATTACGTTGTCTTCCTAAAGAAGATCCATTTTTGAATCGATTGTAATCCAATTCTAAAGAAAATTTGGTTACTGTGCAGATACCGAGTCTTAAAAGGCACGATCCTACATACACATTTTTTGAATGGTTTCAAATAATAATCAATTTCAAAAAACGAATCTGTTTCGGAAAGCGATTCAAAGAATCAATCCATTATTTTAGATTGATTAAAAAAAAATCGATTTCCTTGGTCTGTACAATCGATTGTTCGATTAATCAATCTCATATTGCTATCTCTACATATATTATGACGTCGTAGTGAAACTGGAAACACCTGTCCGATCCGTTTGTGTTGCCAGAACAAATGTGGTCCATCGCACCAAGTTCGTGCGTGTGATAAGACTAAATATGTAAGTACGTAGGTTACTAAGAATACTATCTTATCAGTAAAAGATAATAGGTGTTTATTTGAAACTGTACCTAAGTACCTAAAGTCTAATGTCCTATAATATTCAATGCACCTTTATTATGTCCTTGATAAATTAGTTTAATAATTTTAGGAGAGTTGAGCATGACACATAGGACAGGAGTGGCGCAATACAAGTTCATGTTGTTGCGCGCGGGCCCCGCAGGTGGCGCACGTCCACACCGTGTGCGGCGTCACCAGCGCGCGGCCCGACACCGCGCACTCGGGGAACTCGCTGCTGCATCCGGGACACGTCGACATCCTGGTACCAGACAATATCGATTTAGTTCTCATTTTAATTTTACAATTTCAACGCCAATTTGTCTCAAACTAAGCACTTTGTGCTATGAGTGCTAGACAATTGATAAACATAGGTACTTACACCAAGACACAGAACAAAATTGCTCATCACACAAACATTTGTCCTGGGTGAGAATCGAACCCATTGCCATGGCCACTAACCTAACTAGACCAACAGGCCAATCAAAATTTATATAAATAAAAATTGATTTCTTCAAAATAAGAATTGAAATAATTAGGTACAATAAATTATTTTTAAACAATCACGCAGTTATTTCCAGGTATTCTATCTACTTAGGAATGTGGAGTGCGTTAGGTAAGGTAGGCCAAACTTTTACTGTATATAAAGTCTATTGACCACGACTTCACGCGCGTAAATTAATGTCTATTGTTGTGGATGGAAGTCGAAGCCAAATAAAAAGTATCACAACTCCTTGGTATTCAAGCTAATATCGTACGAAAAAAGGGTAACAGACTATGTGCTATTCCAGGATATAATGGTCTACCCGAGTGCCAAATTAAATCCCAATTTCATACATTTCCGCTTTTTATAATGTTAGGGTCTACTACTACATTTTATAATTATATGAAGTAAATATTGAATGAGTCATGGACATTGAATGAAATGTATGTTTTCATGACCCACTGGTAAGAATTGTCTAAAGTGGCAAACAATTAATTTATTTGACTTTAATTAAAGCACGACGTGTGAGCATTACGCGGAAGGTCACCAACAAAAAGCAATTTAAATCTGAAATGCGCACTATATTGCTGATAGTAATTATTGTTGTTCTTATTTACAGTACGGCCTTCGGATCTTGGCGAGTCTCAAGTTAAGCTCTGCGAATTTTAGCGCTTGAAAATTCGTACAACTAGGGTCGAGTGGTCAACAATGAACCAGCGGTACAGAGTGAATCATGTAAATAATTCAGAAATGTGACGTTGCCGTTTTGTGCAAACTGCATTAAGTAAGTGCCTTTAAGGCCCGCATTCGCCTTATCCAAACGTCAGGGAGCTAGCGGCGCAGGTAACCGTGCGCGCCCGTGTTTTGTGTTTTTGTACCGAAAATTGCATGAAAATAACGTAAGTAAAATTTCGTCTCATTTTATTTTTGTAAACAGTAGCTAAATGTCAGTTGTATTGATGATTTCGTTGTTTTTTGCGCTTTTACATAAGATAGTTTCGTTAAAAACCTCATGTTTGTGCATGTGGTTACTTGACCTCAAAGTTTATAAGTATGGGGTGGTACAAAATGAACCACTTTGAGAGAGTACACAATGAACCAGTATTTAATTGAGTACTCCCCTTAGTAGATTGAGTATTAACTCAGAAAATTTACTTTTTTGAAAGTACCTACTTAGTTATTTCACAAAATTAAAAATCTAAATTTCAGGATGGCCCGAACAAATTAGATCTGCTAGGAAAAAAGGATCCCATCTACCTGAAGCAATGAATATTCACGGTGGAGCAAGAAACAAGTCTTTAGACTTGTTACTTAACTTGATTGTAACCAAGATCAATCAAAATAATATAATTAATGATTAAGAATATTATATTTTAAATGTTATTTCTATTTACTTACGAACTTGTAGTCAATATATGATACCGACGTAAAACCCTAATTGTTGAATCCTAAGAAACTAATGTTGATTTAATCAATATTTACGATTTTAAGTACCTCTTTTAGAAAAAAAAAACGCTTTTTGATTGTTACCTACTACAAATAAATAGGTACTTTAAATAAATTTGATAGTTTTATTTAACAACATTATTAGTATCCAATCATTTTAATGCTTTGATTATTGACATGGTTCATTGTATGCACCCACGGTTCACTGTGTACTAACTCCCGGTTCATGGAGTACCACTGAGTGTACACAGTGAATCATTTCTCAATAATTAAAAAAAATAAAAATGTTAGTGGCTATTGAACTATAACAAAAATAAAGTACTACATAATGTAGCCAGTTAAATTATCTACAAATATAAGTAAAAAGTATGTAGTTAAGGCCCATAGGGGTACATTTACAGCTCTTGGAAATTTAGGTGGTTCATTGTCGACCATCTCACCCTACAGACTCGCCAAGATTTTTCGGCCGTAATATACATTACCTAGGTATCTTAACTTTTTAGCAAACAAAGACAACTCTCATAAGTACGATATGTCTTGAAACAAATGCGATTGATTATCAATATAATAAACAATATATTTTACTACTATTTAAAAAAATATGTTTTATTCTGAATACAAAATATTCGTATCGTTTATTAATATAACAATTTTTTTTTGTTGATGTTACTTGGCGCTCATTATTTTTTCCCACAATGAGGTCATTGTGGGAAACTAGTAAACGCTAGTAGCTAGTTAGCTAGTATAAGGTACTACACGATTATTTTGTAAGTATAGTGAAGATCTCAAAGACATACTTATTGGTACCTAATACATAACAACGACGTGCTTTTTTTTTGCACGAATGAACTCAAATTACAAAGAGCCCCACTGGAAAGACAATTTTTTTTCTGATGAATTTCTCCTGTTCTGTTAAAGATCCTTTGGATACATGAATCTAGAGGTACATTGGTACAAGTAACGTAAAAAAATATATGTAAAAATAATACTGATTTACTTTGTTATATTCCGAGCGTAATAGAACCGAGGGTCGCGCTAGTGGGACGAGGCTATTAATTGTAATTTCTGTCACAATAGTTGAGGTACATTGGATTTTGTTAGCAAGGTGAATTTAACGATCAAAGCAATCCCACTATTTTTTCGGTCTAGGTCGAGTGGCCCTCGGATAGAAACACATCACTGGCCAAGTAGGTACTTACCATTCAGGCATGCTGACGTCGCAGTTCGGGCATTCAATCTTATTTCCTTTCGCGTCTTTAGGCTTATATCTTGTAAATATTTCTATAGCTAAATTTTCAAAAGTTTCAGGCTGTAAAAAAATGATGTATCAATTAAATATACACCGTAAAATTTAAATGGTTGTTTTCCCGCGGCAGAATGACTTGCTATAAGGAGTACTTTTGAAACATACGATAAAAATAAAAAATTAAAAAGTTTTTTTTTATAAATAATTATTAAAAATATTCATCAACTCAAAAAAACGAAAACAATAATAACATTAGACGTAATTTGTAGGTACTACTAGAGTCGCAAGAGCAGCACACCGTCAAAGGAAACCGAAAATAAGCTCTCGCACGTTGTGTTAAGTCATAATTAGCTTGCACTCTACAGGTCCATTTTTTGTTTTTAATATTTTATTTTTTTATCAAACGTTTGTATTACCAAGACACAACCATTTCGCTAAGGGAAAACAACCATTAAAATTTCACGGTGTATATTTCATACATAATGATTTTTTCGATTTAAAACTGTATTAACGCATAGCCTTAATAATAAAAGAGGTTTGGTGCCCAACTATGAAAAATCAATATTCCTAGCCAGGAACAGAACCTCTTTGATTTTAAACAAATAATTGTAAGGTGCTTACATCCAGTGCTTCAAGTTTGATTAATGCCTTGGAACATAACTCATACGCTCGGGCTTGAATTGCTATTGATGCTACCGTACACCAAACCTGTATTAAATGACAAATGCGAGTTATATTGTAGTTTATTTGTATACATATCGAATACATAGTCATTTTATTTCTATACGGTAGACCTGTGAATATTGTCACTCTTACTTCACGGATATGATGAAGTTTCTGGTAGGCTCAAATGAGTTCATTGCCGATATTGTTTTTTTTTTTCGAATATTTTTTTTCAGAAAACATTATATCACATATTAGATGAAAGAAACATATGGGCGCATTCACGTGGAAAGCAGACAGCTGATGCCGCTAGCCGGCTTCGTCGGTACAGGTGGTTTTCACATTTATTGTTGTATAGGTAAGAACCAATACTGACACATGCACAAGCAATGATAATTTCCGATCTGAACTGAGCGAGGACAGACACGCATCCAGTTGGCTGATTTCTATGTGAATGCAGCATATGGTGAGGTGAGGCCGTTCATTAGAGTCAAAACTGCGTAAAGTGGACGCCCGCGAGTTTTCTTACAAAAGTGCACGTGCACCGTTGCGGTGACCCGCGCGCGCATGCGTCGCAGGCAGTCTGGCTCCACACCCCGTTTTGTTACGTAATTAATAATAATATCTATAATATGTCCACAACTTGTGTTATGGGTACTAGATAACTGATAAAAATACTTCTATATTTCTAAATACATACATATTATAGATAAATTACACCCAGACACAGAACAAATGATCGTGCTCATCACACAAAAATTTGTCCTGGGTGGGAATCGAACCCACGACTTCTCGCATAGCAGTCAGGGTCACTAACTACTAGACTGACAGGCCAGTCAATTATAAATTATATGGTTACACGCCGTTAAAGTTGAAACTAGCAACACTGTGCAGGTAATAACCGTAATAGCAACACTTCGGTTACTGCGACGGGGATCGCCGCACATGATACCTACATGCGCTTTATCCAGCGACGGCGCCGATCGCGGACGTCTGATGTACGCTGTTTCGGCCCCAAGACGGGACATGAACGTGTTGTTTAATTATAAGTATAAGTGTTAATAATGAGTACCTGCGTCTGTTGCGCGTCGTGCAGCACGTGGTGGTGGTGCGCCAGGCGGGCGGCGGCGCGCAGCGCGGCGTCGGGGCGCGGCGGCCGAGCGCGCGCGCGCCCCGCCGCCGCCGCCGCCCAGTGCGCGCCGCACGCGCCTCGCCAGCAGCGCGCCGCCTCACGCCCGTGAGCGCCCTCTGCAAGCGCATTCATTAACCACATCTACATCCAGCTTCAAACTATCGTAGCTCTAAAAACAAAAAAAAAAAATACTTCTACTCAAATTATATTTATTTACTAGCTTTTGCCCGCGGCTATAGAAAGTAACCTATGTCCTATTCCGGAGTGTATCCTATGCCTGTGCCAAATTTCATCCAGATGCGTCCAGCCGTTTTGGCGTGATTGAGTAACAAACATCCAAACAAACATCGTAACTTTCGCATTTATAATATTAGTAAGATAGTGAACCCCGCCCCGGTTTTGTAAAATCCTTAGATAGGTACTAATATTATAACTGCGAAAGTGAGTTTATCATTGTTTTTTTTTTTTGTGTTTTGTTACCTTTTGAGAGTTTTGAGATGAAGATGTAATTTGATGATATTCCGCTTCAAAAAAGCTTTGGCCATAAGCTATACACAAATGTAAACATGCCGTTGACTCGACTATATCATGAACCTAGTCAAATATGCGAAATTGGCCATTGACAACCAAGGTTAGGTTAGAAACTACACAAAAGAAACATTCAATAAATGTATGAAGCTTGGGCTAAAAGTATTTTAATAAATTGAACAACAATCTGACATATACAATTATACAGGCTGAAAGAGCGTAATGATCTTGACTTTTTTTTTGAGTATTAAGAAACATTTAACAGTTCTCTGTTTTCCTTTTAATTGAAGTGGAAAGACTTAAGTCTGTATCACTTACATTATTTTATTGGGTTAATTGACTTCACAGTATATCTTTATATCAGGGCTGAGTTCAAAAATGACCAGAGTAGTGTAGAGTTACAACTACTCTTTTTTTATTTTAATTTTATTGAGTAGGAACTAATAAACAAAAAAATGTGCGCTTTGGTTTACCTGAAACATATTTCAGCTTTTTACAAAAACAGAGGACTGAATAATTCATATTTAACCATGATCAAGTAAAGTAATAAAAAAGCTCTCTTATAAAGTGTATCACATTGTTGTTCAAATTTCTTTAGAATTATAGCCCATATTTGATTTGATACTTTGTTTAATTTATAAGGAAAAGTGATTATAATGTTGACTGACCGACGCTGCTTTGGCTGTACAAGTGACCGGCTAGAATATACAGCTTCTTGATCTTCAAGGGAGATGCCTTTTTGGACGCTTCTACATTGGCTAACTAGAAGAAAAAATAAATAAGTTACTACTGGGTATGGGGATCCTACAATCATGCCACAATGCGTGCATGTTAAAACAGTTTACTACCATTAAAGGGCTTCACTAAGTCCACATCCTGTACATCTAAAAATTATCATGATGCTGGTGTGAGAGAGATGGAGCTATATACGACGAATAGTACTATCTCTTATTAAAGACATCGTAGTCAGGCACACGATTGATATAGCGCATTCTAATGGTCAATGCACAAATAAATATAAATTATACATTCTTTACAATAAAGTCGTAAATATTCTAACTCATGCCTGATAGTAGTTTTTTGTGCTGTTCTTTTGCGATTCGATGTGCTCGCGAGTGTCTGTTATTTCGTTTATTCTATTTCCAACTTTATTTTAACTTTCTCAGGATGGATATCGGTTTGGCGATGAAATACGCCATGCTAAGTCTCGCCAGAAGCACTGCAACCCGCCGAAAAGTTCACTTATAAACCAGGGACTCTACTAAAACGTCTTCAAACCATTATGATTCTGGTGTGTCAGAGAGTGGGACTGAGCGGTACATGAGGATTAATATGTAATTAGTACTCGGAATCCGTACTTCTAGTCTTCGAGTACGGGGCCCGTGCCCTGAACTGAGTTTATGAGTGATAGCGATGACAATTTGTGAAGCAAATCCTAAATTCCTGTTTAATTTTTACAATAATTTCATAACTTGCCTGAAACGCCATTTCAGCTGCTTGTATCATCCTGCCGCTTTCTTTTAATTGCATAATTCCTTGTATAGATGGAGCTTGACCTATACAATCATTTAGGTCGTCTAATAAATTTAGTTTTGTTACGCCAACATCCTGATGATTATGAAATAAATAAAGTTATTGTTGTATTCTACTTTGATGAAGATGTTATTCATAACGGCAATAACTTCTTTTTATTAACTTGATAAAAAATACCTTGTGTCTTGGAGAGCTTGTGAATAATTTTGATAAGGACTCATTATCTTCGAGCGCCATATAACATTTCTTCAAGCCTTCTGTATTATTTGACATAGTGTAATATTCGAGCGCACTCACCCTGTACAATATATGTTTTTCGCATCAAGTATTTTTTTTTTTACTTTTTCCATAGCAAAATTTTAACATAGAAAAGTATTTACAAATTTAAGAGAATTACCAATTTTGTCTATCAATGTAGTAGTCGCCAATGTTACTATATGCTTGTTTGACTTGCGCATCGGTTGTGCTTGCAGACATCTTTAACAGCTCTACTACGCGGAACCAGTGCCCTAAACGCTTTCGGAGAGCTATAGCCAAGTCTCTGTAATGTTTTTAATAAAAACTTAAGCAACGAGTATGTAGATAATTTCTTCGCAAGGTGGGGCTGAACTATTTTTTTTTAGTGACATTAGTTCATTCGCTATAAGCTTAGCGCTACGATCAAGAACTAGAGAGAGAGACAGTAGTTAAAATTTGACTAGATTAAATAAAGTAGAATGTCCGATTTTCGCAAATAAAATTTCTTTGATTTAATAAACGCCCATTAACTAAAAATAAAATAAACTAAGAGTTTTGTTTTCAGCGCCATCTAGTGTCAACACGCCCACACTCGGGCCCGAACCTTTGTTAGTCAAGTAGTAAGTACTTTTATTAACATACCTTCTGTCTTCGTTGTGATATATCTTTTCAGCTGCATCGAAGTCTTTGAAGTAAGTTAATATCTCAGCCTTTTTAAGAGCATTAGAGTGCAACGCGTTCAACCGCGAAACAAATTTAATGCCGGCGTAATCATTACGTCTCACAAACGCAGCTTCAGCAGTATCTAATGCAGATTCAGACTCGAAATTTTTTAAAGCAGCTTCTGCTAGTAGCAACCTGAAAGTGATACATTATTTATTAACTAGTTTTTACCAGCGGCTTTGGCTGCTAACCTAACAGTAGATTTTTCTATACTAACTTTAGATCCCCGTAACCGTTTCATCCCCTTAAGGGGAAAATTTCGGAAAATCTTCTCTTAGTATTCGCCTACGTCATAAGTGATAAATGATATTTATTTTGTAAATAGGTTTTAAAATAACACTTTTACACGTCAATATTTTTTTCTTTTCGTCAGTTTAAGCTAGAGGTAGCTTTGTACAAAATTTCACATTTTTAGTCCCAGTAGTTTCGGATATGCGTTGATATATCAGTTAGTCAGTTTTTCCTTTTGTTGTATTTGTAAATAAAAAAAAATTGAAACTATTATGAAAATTATTGAACAGTGAAGCCAAAAACGCACACGATAATAAAAAATCAACGACAATTAGCTGTGTGTGAATGTAGCAAATCTGTCTTGTATAACATCATATTGAAATCCTACCATAGTTGCGGATGTGGGTTGTCTTTAATAAAGTTTTCAGCTTCCTTCAAGCCTACTTTCTCAATGAGCTGCCGTGTGTCTCGCAGAGATTTTACTTCCACTCTCACAATGTGTTGAGGAGTACATTTATCGTCGACATTGTCCAGAAGGGCCGACGTGATTTCCAACTCCTAGAAACAAATAAATAGTCATTTTAAAAATGATAATTTTAATGGTCGAAAACACTTGACAGCAATTAATCATCTTTCAGACAAAATTCGGTTACGGTGATTCACGGAATACCTTGTGCACTAACCCAGGAGGACTTTTTTTTTTCTTTTACTCAACTCCATATGACACTGTGTACATACCTTAAACTTACATAAATACCCCTGCATGGTCAAAGGCTCTTCAGGCTCAGTATCCCTCATCACATAAAGCCTCGCTTTTTCCGCTACTGCCAACATTTGCGGGTTGTCGGACGCCCACAGAGCGCTCCACACGTCCTTACGTAACGCTTGTCCGATACTTATGTTGTTAGCCATGTCCGTCTCCAACAAATACAAGGAGCCTGGCTGGTCAATCACGTAGAATTTACTACAAATAATAATAATATATATTTTTTAATTAATAATATTCATATTATGTCATAATAGTCTTTTTTATGGTGGGTAAAAATCACCCAATGACAAATCCCGTCCTTGGACGGAGTGGGAAATAGTATCAGACTCTTACTGACTAAACACAGCCCATCCCGTTCCTTATTTGCCTTACGCACTGTGGCCTAGCCTTTTTTTTAGAAAAAGACCCTGGGCCTCAGTGGGCTTCGACCCTTCTGCAGGTTGCTACTGTTTTTCTGTCAACTCCTTGAGGCGCGCGGAAACAGTGCGCGCCGTTGACGACTAGGCTTGGTCCTGACGGTTACCAGACGACCGGACAATAAGCGACCCTTTATTCGCTGTCCGCAAGCCCGTGCTTACGCCGTTGCCTTATGCGGTCAGCCTCCTCCTTTGCTAGCATTACTGCTTCGTTGAAGGAGGCGACCGCCTTGCACCCCTACTTGTTTCGGACCATGGCCTCTACCGAGTGAGAGATCGCCGCCGGTCATAATAGTCTTACTATTATTTAAACTGAGACTCAAATTTCATTGGAACAGTAGATTATGTGGTTGTAAAAAGAATAATACTCATACCTGGAATTTGAGTTGAGCCCCAACCTATATGGTCTGGAAGTCATATTTATTGAAGTGATTTTCTTAAAATTGACAAGAGAAAATAGGAGTATGGAGCCAGAATCTCTTCCGATTAACAAATGGGTGTCTGAACTTGCGACACAGCATATCGTGTCGTCATGGAACCCTGGGTCTGTGGTCGAGACGGGAGAGCCGTCCGCTTGGTACAACTGTTCTGTAACACCTGAAATATCAAATGACACTTACTTTTTTATATGGAAGCTGGAATAGACAGCAATCTTTAGCAAACAAAATCGACGGGCTACTTTTTAAAGATTGGTGCAGAATACACAAACAAAAAACCAAAAGAAATAGGAACCGAATATAACATGGTGTACCAGTGATGCGTTAATTTAAATAAATAACTTACTAAATACTTACGAGGTCTGGTCGGCGTAGAGAACTTCCATATTATGAACGATTCCTTAGACGCTGCCACTACTATCGCTTTGCTGTTTATAGTCACATATACCACCGGGATACTCACTGCTTTGGCTAAAATTGTATACATAAATGTCATCAAAGTTTAATCAAAATCACCCTTTTAATCAAAACGGAAGCTGTTATAACTATTACAAGCTTATTTCGAATTTTATAATAATTATTTTAATGTGACAGTAAGTTTACTGATCAAAGGCATTGTTAAGGAAAACCATAACTTTTCTCACCATCACACTGTATTCCTTGCTGATTTGAAATGATTACTTGTCCCAAAGTGGCTATCACACAGTATTCGTCAACTGCGCACATATCAATGACATCAGGTATATGATTAATCCAGGACTAAATTCATAAATAAAAAGTAATCATTATTGTGTAAATGAAGTATTTAAAAAGTAAAGAACAAATCACAAGTTCATTAACCTGATGTGTGACTGTATCCCAAAATGTGACGGTTTCTGTGCCCGACACATACGCTAATGTGTTCCCATAGAAAGCGTACTTATGATCCATTTTGACGTTAGCAAAGTATATGAAGGAATCGATAGCGATAGCAAGTCGCAGTGACTTCTTCTCCCACGACAACGCCCTCATGTTACCACCAGGCACGCGCAACGTACGTATGTGCTGGAACATATGAGCGTATATTAGAACATTTATCATTAGGTTTAGGGTAATCATTTAGGTAAATTAAATTTACACAAACCTCTCCATACGCGCCGAAAAATTGAACCACATTAGTCTTATCCGCAGTACAGCCGGCAACAGCCAGAATGGTACCATTATGATTCCAGTGGCAATCAATGATCAACATGTTTGATTCAACAACGACACTATCTGAAATTGAATAAAATCTCGTATATATTATAGGATATTTCTAAATACATACATATTGCTAGATAAATTACACCCAAATACAGAACAAATGATCATGCTCGTTACACAAACATTTTCTTGTTTTTTTAGGCGGAGCCCACCTAAAACAACGGCCTCTCGCTCTAGGGCGAAGCGGGAGGGCTTTTCTGACATTTTACTGACTAAAACTAGATATATTATCTTTCTTTGTCTTCTAGGGCACTGGGGTTCTCTCTAGCATAGCCAAAAACTCGCGGCTACCACCACTGTGTCGACAGGGTTCAATTTATTGGAAGATTTTTTAAATGTTAAACTGACTTATAAATTATTTTAAAACTATTTCATAGTTTTTGAACATGTGTCTTAGGCCATTATCAAAAATATTGATTTACCTTCTTCATTGCAGCTTTTCATTAACAATATTACACCACTTCTATAAGATATAGCTAATACGGGTCTGTTGGCCGGCGCGCTTCCCGAATACCAGTCCATTGTAACTATATCCATTGACCCTGACACACCATGGATTGTAACTGGCATCTGAAAGAAGAAACTCGGTAGTTGAATCATTTTTTTTTAATATAATTATTTGCAAATAAAAGTAGCTGTATACAAAATCGCAAATAGAAAAAAGAAATTCAAATCCCCAATAAAAAATAAAATAGGGTTTGTGTAGTGGCAACTTTTTGTTAGTCTAGAGATAGATGTGTAATTTTTATTTATTGTTTAATTCCAGCCATTAATACTATCAAAATTAATAATAGGAATACGCATTACCCCCTTTATAACTGACTGCAAGAAGAGTTATATTCTAGTAAAATATACATACTGCGAAATTTCCTTGATCATCATATATGTGCAGCTCGCCATTGGTCAGCGCAAAGAGAAGCTGTGAGTTATCAGGCGACCATTGTACTGCAGCAAGCCCTGGGCCCTTTATATCTTTTCCCCACACTCGTGAACCATCCACAGAGCCAACAATTACAGCTCCTGCAATAATATCATGTGTTAATATCAATGTGAATCACTAATAACGGTCCTGTAACTGTTAAAACAATCATCATTGGGTGCCACATCATTTTCTCCTAAGTAGAATTGAATATCGTAGGTACGCAAAATACGAACTTCTTTAGTCATGAAGTTGCAGATATACAAGTGGAAAATCTGTGTGGAGCATAAAACCTATCCAGGTTTTATGCTCCACACAGATTTTAATCACATACCCAAACAAGCAACGTTTTGAAATCTTCAAGGGTTTGACTGTTCCTGTTAAATCTGCCGTCGTACTGTATAAACAGACGTGACGATTGTGATGAACATCAGTGATCAGAATGAGGTGTTGCTTGGTAAAGATTTAGAAGCTCTTGCTACAGAGGATCAATGTAAATGCCCTCTAACCTATCTAGCTCGCAATCCCATTGGAATTAAAGAAAAAGTTTGCTTATTTTCGATATTTACATTTATTTTTTTATGTACAACTTCGTATTTACGTACTTACGTACTTTTAATACCCGATAAATATAATATAAACAGCAGATATAATATAAGTATTGAGAGCAGTGGTGGCCGAGTGGTAAAGGCCCCGACTTGCGTGTAGTAGGTCGCGGGTTCAAACCCAGCCAGGCGCATTACTTTGTGTAATTTATTTCATCACCACTGCTCTCATAACGGTGAAGGAAAACATCGTGAGGAAACCGGCATGTCCTAGAACCAAAAATTCGAAGACATGTGACATCCACCAACCCGCACTGGGCCAGCGTGGTGGATTACGGCCCATTCCCTCTCTTAGAGAGGAGGCCTGTGTCCCTGCAGTGGGAACATTAAAAAGGCTGATGATGATGATGATGATAATATAAACGCTCAATATTTCATAATCTATGCGAACGTTGGTCGCTTTTCCACCAACGTCATTAAGAGTTGAAGTTGGTTGAAGGCTATTATTTTACGCTATTCCCGCAAAACCACGCGCGTGTTTGCTTAGGTCGAACGCCTAACGCACATAGATAAGCACTTAGAGCCGCAACGTGCCGCACGGCAGCAGCGCGGCGTGTTTGAAGGCGCCCTTAGTCCTGCTCCTTGTCAAGGAGCAGGAGGCTGCCGGCTTGCAGCATTGGGCCACGGTATCGTTCGCGCATACACAAGCATATGGAATGCACGACAAACGCCCAATGCGCCGCGTCTCCGCGTATACAAGCGCTTACATAGGACCGTAAAGTAACAATATATGATAATTGTCTCACCATCTTCATAGGCAATACAAATTTTTTGACCATCTGAACCCCAAGCCATGCTTCTTACAGTTGATTTGTTTCTGTTATTTATCATTTCTTCATACCAAGACCCCTGGAAATGATCGAAAATTAATAGTTTGAAATTATTCACTAAACCATACTAAGGATGCAAGGTCAAAGAGATAGGCTGGTATAAATCCACTTTTTATTTTTTTTCTCTTTTCGAAATACTAAAGCCTTAGTTTATCTAGAAGCATAATGGTTCTAAAGAAATCAAAAGAATTGGAGCCTTTGCCCAAGACTAGTATAGTTCAAGCCAAATAAAATTCGATTTTTACAGGTTTCTAGTTATATAGCAAGTTAAAATTACCTTATAAAGCATCCAAACAATGATGACGCCATGTTCGTCACTTGTGGTTAACTTCTGAAAGACTTCATTCCAAATAGCCACACACAACTGACCAGTGTGCCCTTCCAAGCTTAGATTCATTGAGAGATTCCCTCCACCTCCTGCAAAGCAATATATAGCATATTACCCAGTATGGAAGTGATATTCAGCTACCAGTGATGAATACAATTATACAAATGAAGAAGGGTAAAAGTAATCATTACACTTCTATGTAGCTACACATAAAATTAGATACTTTTTTATAGCACTTGATTTCTGTAGATTTACCCAGTCTCAGATAAAATCAGATAAGTAGGCATTAGTTTGTAAAAAGTATTCATCTCTTGTGGGAATCAAACCCATGCAGCACTCACTCGCTCAACCACTACACCAACCATACCATAATTATGTTCAATGCATTGCCAACATTATACAAAGAGGGCCGTAGCAGTCTTTAAAAGCCAAATTGCAAGATATATTGTAAATGCCTACCCTAGTCTGAAATTATTTTTATGGTGGGTAAAAGTCATCCAATCCCACCCTAGAGCAGAGCAGGAAAAAGTGTCAGATTCTTACTGACTAAACAAGCCATCCTGTTCCAATGTTGAACTGTTTATTTTATTTTTTTTTATGTTTGCACCATATGCCCCATAAATATATTAGGTGTTATGAAACAAAAGAATAATCTAATTAAGTAAAACTAATATAAACATAAAAAAGTGCTAAAAAATGATAAGCCTTTAAAATTAAAATTTAATGAAACAAGAAACAAAAACAATATAGAAAAAAATAATAATTAAAAAATATAATTTATTACCAGATTCTAATTTTAAAACTTTTAACATGCCATCCTCTCCACCAACAGCAATGTATCCTGATGAGTGGTTCCATGATATGCAAGATACGTTTGATTGTTTTGGTATTGCAATCTGAAAATAAATATATAACTTGATAATTAATAATATTTTTGGTGCTCTGGGTAGGCAACAATTGCTAGCTAGAAATGAGTGATGAAAGTTGTGTGCAAATTATTTCACATAGTATGTGATGAAGAGGTAAGTGAAATATGTTGTGAGGAGTTCCGAATTTGAAATGTGAACTGTTAGAAGATTTGAAGAACAAATAACTGATGATTAGATTGTGTGAAAGATCATATGACAGGGGTGGCAACTGAGATATTGGTAATAAGTGAGTGAGGTTTGTAAGATTGCATGATGTATGCACCCTAAATAAATTGGGATCAGTAATTAATCAGCATCACCTTTTAACATTTTTTTTTTATTTGACTAACTTCTAGTCAAACAGGATGCAACTAAAATGCAATGCAATATATTTTAATTTAGTAGTAACAAAATTATAAACACGGTAACTCAAGCAAGAGTACGAAATTAAAAAAATAGAAAAAATTACTTATTTATTATATACTTTATTGCACATACAAAGAGACACTAAAACTTTAAACTTTGCTAACTTTGTTACTATTAAAACTATATACAATGCGAAACAAATTTATGAAATAGCTTCAAAGCAATAAGATTGATTTAAATGGAGCTCTAAACTCAATAAATGCTGCGCCAGACCAATAAATAGAATATTATTGTATAAAATCACTATGGAAACACCGCATATCAACAAACTGAAAGAATGAAGTACCTTTTTGCTCATGTAAATGAACATTTTGAATTAGTATTCCTATGCTAAATTATTATAGTCTTATACGGCGTGTTTTCAACAGTTTCTTTTTATTTACAAACTATTTTAAAAAACAGTCACACAAACAACAACAAGTCAACTTTTGACAACTAACGACAACTGCCAACTGCTGAAACTGCTCACAACCGAATGTCAAAAATATTTTTTGTTGGATGTTGGTACACTGAACATGGGCTACCCAATTCTGCAACTTTTTAAAAGGTTTTGGTAATTACCGGTTTTTTAACGGAGATCCTCTCCGGACCTTTTTAGTACACATGCAGTGGCTGACACACATTTTTTTTATAACTTACTTCGTGTCCCACAGCTGGGCAAAGGCCTCCCCTTTCTCCTTCCAAGCTTCTCTGTTTTGGGCGAACTCCGGCCAAGTTTGCCCTCGAACGTGATTCAACCTCGATGACGTCGACTCCCTCAGACTTATAAATATAAAAAAATAAACAAAAATCTCAATTAAAAAAAAAACTTCGATCAATGACAGTTTTTCCGTCTAGCAATTTTGATAGGAATGGGAATTGTGGGAAAATCAATAACTATTTACAGATTGAAAACATGTCAAAAAAATTATTGCAAAATTCTCTTGAATTGACTAAACTTTCTATAATTTCTGTTGTTATTGGTAATTTCGATTTAAACAGTTAACTGAGCATTAATTGATTTATATTTCGTAGTTTTTATATATTATAAAGTTCGGCTTACATAGCCGACATTTTCAACACAAGATTTCAAATAAAATAATTATTAAGTTCATGAAAATGTTGGGTCGAAAGCAAAGCCTAAAAGGGGAGCCGGTACTAGCAGACTACGGTCCAGAAGAATCTTTAAATGAAAGTGCTGATATTGAATGGGTTAACAAGGTAAAGATCAAAGTAATTTATTTGTAACAGATAATTAGGGCTTTATTGAGAATCTAATGTTTTTTTGTCTCTTGCCAGATCTCTCCTGTAGCTATTAGCACTTGCAACATAAATTATCAAAATCTAAATTAGTTATAAATAAAGTAGCATTGAAAACCCACAAAAGGTGCAGCAAATATTTAAGAAATAATTTTTATTTTTAATTCCAGCTATGGGTTCGAAGAATCTTAAGATTATGTGCTTTATTAAGTTTAATGTCCGTGTCACTAAATACTCCAAAATCATTTGAAAAATACCCTTCTTTGCAAACAATAACATTTGCAGTGGACTGTAGTGTAACTCTCTTATTTACTGCTGAAATGATAGCTAAAATGCATATAAGAGGAATACTAAAGGTAAGCGTAAAATAAAATTCAGCATCTGTTTTGCTCTATTCAAGTTGACTAGCCCTAAAATTCTACTATGATTTCATTATACCTTGGTGCCTCATTTTTAATACAGCACTTTGAGATGCCATGTATTTTTGTACCCCTAATGACAACATGAGGAGAGAAGCTGTGTGCATGTCCAGAGATATACTCGTAAACCTTTGTTGTTTCACATTTTGTAGTTATTGTTTTTTTTTCAGGGTGATGTAGCCTACTTAAAAGACCACTGGTGCCAGTTTGATGCCTCAATGGTATTTTTTCTTTGGGTATCTGTTCTACTACAAATGTTTGAACTAACTGGTATAGTACCCCGATACAGCTACCTAAGCATATTAAGGGCACCAAGACCATTGATAATGATTCGATTTTTGAGAGTATTTTTAAAATTCTCTATGCCAAAATCTAGAATCAACCAGATATTCAAGTAAGTGATTTTAATTAATAGGGGTAGAAATAATTCATATTTTAATGTATAAATTCAATTTTATGTTTAAAATCAGTATAAAACACAATTTACATCACTCACACTTATGTATTTTGTATTTACAGGAGATCAAGTCAACAGATCTATAATGTGACCCTTTTCTTCTTGTTCTTCATGTCGCTGTACAGCTTGCTGGGAGTGCAGTTCTTTGGAGAGTTAACACATCATTGTGTCAGGAATGATACAAATCCATAGTCAGTATTTTGTATTAGTGAAATACTAACTATTACTTAAATCATTTAAATGATATTTTAGAATTACATTTTTTTACTGCTCATTTAGAATACTCTTGCATCATTTTTTATGGTTAAACTTGCATACCTCTTATTGATAGGCAAAGCAGCTTTTTCAAAAACTCTAACTGTAGATACATAGAATATGTTACTTATCTATCAATAATTTGTTTTTCCAGTGAAATCACTATAAACTCTTTAGCCATCCCTGACACATTTTGCTCCCCTGACCCCGGCTCGGGATATCAATGTCCTCCTGGAATGAAATGTATGAAACTTAATTTGTCCAAATACATCATGGGTTTCAATGGATTTGAAGAGTTTAGTAAGTGTTAAAACAATAATAATATTGATTTTATTATTTATAATTCCTTATTATTTATATTTTTTTAATAACACTATTTCTGTTTAGCAACCAGCTTGTTCACTGTCTATCAAGCATCATCTCAGGAAGGTTGGGTGTTCATAATGTATCGGGCTATTGACTCTCTACCAACCTGGAGATCAGCTTTATATTTCAGGTAAGTTTAAAAGAAAACCTTAAAATGGTAGTAATAATTAAAGTATAGTGATTTTATAATTTTTTAATTGTTACAGTACCATGATATTCTTTTTGGCTTGGCTGGTTAAGAATGTGTTCATAGCGGTGATCACTGAAACATTCAATGAAATAAGGGTACAGTTCCAACAAATGTGGGGTGTAAGGAACCCTATAACTAAAGGTAGCACTACCCAGTTTTTTACTGGTGATGATAATGGATGGAAATTGGTTACTATTGATGAAAATAAACATTCAGGTAAGTAATTATGTTTTTCATTGGATAATGTTGTGAAGTTGTATAGGTCATGATTTAAATAAAATGAGCTATATTATGTCTTTGATTATTTTTCCCTTTTATTTATTTAATATTCATGTACAGTAGTGGTACATAGGCGGACTTAATACAACAAGGCATTCTCTACCTTTTCAGGCAGTGCTCCAGAAATTTTTCACAGATTATTAAGGTCAGCATATTTCCGACTACTAGTCATGGGAGTTGTTTTGGCCAATGGAATAATAACAGCAACAATGAACTTTAAACATGATGACAACCCTAGAGAATTCTTTTATGAGAAATACTATTACATAGAGGTAAAAAACATTGTTCTTAATCATGCATGTCATTTAAAAGTAATAAATAGATAAATAATATAATTTCTATAATTTCAGATTGCTTTTACCATTTTCTTGGATTTGGAGGCACTAATCAAAATATGGTGTTTGGGACTAAAAGGCTATTTCAAACACTCGGTTCACAAGTTTGAATTACTTTTAGCTATTGGCACTACAATCCATATAATACCCCAGCTATACATGTCAGGGTTTACTTATTTTCAGGTAAATATTAATGTTAGGCAATACATTTTAATTCAACAATGTGGTGGAAATAAATTACTTGTGTAAGGCACTTTTCCTTATGTTTGTTTTGCTTTTAGGTTCTTCGAATAGTCAGATTAATAAAAGCGTCACCATTATTGGAGGGATTTGTCTACAAGATCTTTGGACCAGGAAAGAAGCTAGGCAGCCTTATTATATTCACAATGTGTTTGCTTATCATCAGCTCTTCTATTTCAATGCAACTGTTTTGTTTCCTGTGCGAATTTACCAAATTTGAAACATTTGATGAGGTAGGTAATTTCTTGAAATTTAATTATGGTTTAATAATGGAGCAGTGCCCATATTTGACAATTACATTATGTTTCAGGCATTCATGTCTATGTTCCAAATTCTAACACAAGAAGCCTGGGTAGAGGTAATGGACGAAACTATGGTGAGAACGAGCCAAACATTGACGCCTCTAGTCGCCATTTATTTCATACTGTACCATCTGTTTGTCACACTGGTAAGAAACATATTAATCGCTATTTTGTCCGCGTCTTTTGTTACTACTCCTCTCCTATTCGTCCCAGCATGATGTTATGTAGTCTATTATGTACCTTCCTCGATAAAAGGACTAATCTTAAAAAAAAAAAAATTCGAACTAGTAGTGCCTGAAATTAGAGTGTTCATACAAACAATCTCTTCAACTTCATGATTAGAGATGGGATTTTACCCGGGAAAAAACCCGAAATGGGAAAATATAGGGAAAAAACCCGGGGAAAATTCCCGAATGGGATAATATTCGGGTTTTTTCATATTTAGCATATATAACGAATAGATAATGTGTAGATCATGTATATATCATATAGTACGCATCATTTAAGTACTACTACTACAAGTTAGAGCTAATCTAACTTTGTATATTTTCATTTTGCAATAATAACGTTCTTTATATCCATACTACATAATTAAATTAAATAAAAAAATAGCAAAAAACTTGTTTGTGTGTGTTCCTCCGCCCTTAGCGACAAGTACCTAACCCGAAACTATGTAAGCGGGTAGGGGGGGGGGAAGCAGGAGTGGCGTGCGCGTTGGTGATCTATCTATCTCACACGTTGTTTTGGCTTCATACTGTGCGCACTCGTTTTATTTGTTGGTTTAATTGACGACTTGGATTTTGTTTTGTGGACTTTTGATATTATTAAAAGGAAGATATTAAGTCTACATTTCATTTTGCATTTCCGGATATATTCATTTTAAATGAGAATTACAAATGCTGTAATTAGGCGAACAATTAATTGTTTGAAACCCAATCATTATGCTGCATATTTATTAGATCCAAAATCGCAAGGCACTGAATTAGAACAAGAACACAACGTGGATGCCATGGAGTTTATACATGATGTAAACCAATCGCTCAATATTGACGTTAGCGTTGATTTAGCCAATTATAGAGCTAAACAGGGTTTATGGAGCAGATCATTTATATGGAAGAATGTGGCTGAAATGGACCCGGTAGTTTTGTGGAGAGGACTTTACAAGTTTAAATTGCTGAGTAGGGTTGCAGTACGCATTCTAACTTCTAACTGCTCCCTGTACTTCAGCAGCCACTGAACGATCTTTTAGCACGCATGCGCATATATGTACATAGTCACAAACGAAATAGATTGACTACAGAAAGGACAGCAAAAATAGCTTTTATATCGTATTAGCTTTTGTCAGCGGCTCCGCCCGCGTACATAAAATATAGCCTATGGCACTCAGGAGTAAAGCAGCTTTCTATTGTTGCTATTTTTTTTCCAATCGGACCAGTAGTTCCAGAGATTACCTCCTACAAACAAAAAAAACAAACTTTACCTCTTTATAATATTAGTGTAGATAATTGGAATCTGTTACACAAATATTAAAGATGATGACAATGACGATGATGACGAGCCATTATCTACACCCAGGCAATTGTCGAATCTATTGGGTAGGCTGATAAATGAAGAACAACCTTCAGGGTCGGTTCATATCTGACGGAACATGCGTCGCGTATTATCGGTCGCGTAACGCCAGAACAGACAAATGTATAGAAAAATACTTGACCGTTCACACTCAACCGATGATACGTTAGTGCGTCGAGCGTACAGCGTCTATTCCGTTTCCGTCAACGCATTGTCAACGGTTTTTGTAAGTAGGTATCATTTTAATATACATTTCCTTTTTGGTCTTGTTTTAAAACCTCCCAAATAGCAATCATTTCGATAGGCTTCATTTTAAAATTCAGTATCACACAACACAACCGCTCTATAAATGCTAAACGCAGAAAGACGGATATTACGCTCGACGCATTATCCGTTTGATATGAACTGACACATTCGACCGAATAGACGCGACTGATGATACGCTCGGCGTATTTTACGTCAGATATGAACCGACCCTCAACATCTCGTGGAAATACGCAAAAAACAGAAAAACAGTTTTGTAACTTTTGTAAAGTGTAATCTACACTAATATAATAAAGAGGTAAAGTTTGTTTTTTTATTTTTTTGTTTTTTTGTTTGTAGGAGGTAATCTCTGGAACTACTGGTCCGATTGGAGAAATTTTAGCAATAATAGAAAGCTGCTTTACTCCTGAGTGACATAGGCTATATTTTATGTACGCGGGCGAAGCCACTGACAAAAGCTAGTAATTAATAAAAAAAAACACAATGAGATCATTGTGTTTTTTTTTATTAAATATTTTTAAAAGTTTCAATAGGTGTTCTTTCTGCTATTAACATTCCATCACAGTGCGCAGAAAAAATCTTATTATAAAACATGAGGACGTCTTTTTGGTGTTATAATAAATAATATTTAACTAAAACCTTTAAATAAAACCAGCATATTATGCTGGTTTTATTTTGGTTCCTGAATCAGGCTACACATTTTTACATTTTAAACAACAAGCAACAGCTAGTGACCTATATACGCTGGCGCAAAGTATGACTGTGCGCATCACAAAGTACTTATTTATTTAGTTCTAAAACTATAAAACTAAAAATAAATTAAGATCATGATAATTACTTTAAATAATGAAAATACCCGTCTATTGGGTTTTTTCCCACATAAAAACCCGGTTTTTTCCCAAATGGGAAAAAACCTGGGTTTATTCCCTTTGGGTTTTTTCCCAGTGCCCATCTCTATTCATGATATTAAAATTTAAATAGCACATAAAAATTACAGTAAACTACAAATATATTACAAGTTCTTATATTATGTACCATATTCCAGATTGTGTTGTCACTTTTCGTAGCAGTGATCTTAGACAATTTGGAATTAGATGAAGATATCAAGAAACTGAAACAACTGAGGTACCGCCAGCAAAGTGCAGAAATCAAAGAGAGCCTACCATTCAGATTGAGAATATTTGAGAAGTTTCCTGATAGCCCGCAGATGACTAAGCTGCACAAAGTACCTGGTGATTTCAATTTACCCAAGGTTCGTATATTACGTAATACTACAGATTACATGCAGTACCAAAAACTAAAATATTCGACAGCAATGCACCATTTTTTAGACTTTTACATGTTTTAGATTTTGCTCGTAAGAAAATAAGGTGCCAGGGAACAATATAATTTCTAACTTATTTCATCGCATAGTATAACATAGATTTGCTGCCGTGAATAGCGATTTTTAAAAAGAAACGAAAAGACTTCTTGGCTTCCCTGGTGAGTAGTTTAGTGCCTTTCTTAGACTCGATTATTGTACGCAGGTTCGTGAGTCATTCATGCGCCAGTTCGTATGTGAGGTAGAAGGCGAGGAAGAGCCGGGCGCGGCAAGCGGCGGCGATGTGTCTCGCCGCGCTTTTGAGTATATCGGCGTGGCCAAGATCGCCTTCCCGTACCGCAAGCGCTGCCTCGTGAAGACGCTGGTGGTGGCGCCACCGTCGCAGCGGCCCAGCTCCGCGCTGCGCCGACACGTCGTCAGCTCCATCATTGAGTTAGTGGAACACACACTGCCGAACTATCGGTGGGCCTGCATGACATTTCATTGCGGTAATAGCGTTAAGCTGATAAATAGAGCTAGGTGATCCAGATGCTGCGCTACTGCAAAGGGTCACCCCTTTGCAGCAGTTTTACTCGGCGCTGCGAACAGAACTATATTATGCGATCACACTTCAACACCTCATGTTGAATAATAATCGAAATAACTAAGTATTTCTAAAATTAACTTAAACCAGGGGCTTTCAGCATGAGCATGGGCATGCGCAGTGGTCTTTCATGTTGTACTTTATTTATTCTACCCTCATGCACAAAAAACAAAGGCGTACTCACTGCCTTAGGCATTCTCACCCAGTCAAGCAGAGGTGGGATACTCCTTTCACCGCTTTCATTGTTGTTGTTTAATGGGTTATATGGAATAAATGTTTATCTATTTCTTATATGTACCTTATGGAGGATCTCGGATATGGGAAGGCCACAGATATGATGCCTCCATTATCTTATCATTTTGTTCTTTTTTTAAATTTATTGTTGATTTATTTTTTTATCTTTCAGGTATTCATTTTGTTGCAGTTAACAGACTTGTCATAAAGGTTTATTTTCTTTTTTGTTTTGCTTTTTTATATGTATAATTATAAAGTTTGTACTGTACCATTGTTACTATAATTTTTCGATGCCATTTCAGGGACTCTAACAATCACAGGCCCCTGTTGGGAGATTCAGCGATGTTAGCTACCGGAGGCAAGTCTGGTCTGAAGCCGCAAGGGACAATATCTAGCGCAAAGCAATTGCGGGTTGATCAGAAGAAGTATGTATTTAATTTGGTTGCAGTTTAAACTTGAATTCAGAATTTTAGATAACCTGAAGTTTTGAATAAACGCAACAAACTTCAAATTCGATTAATCTATGTTTTCTCAATAATCAAAATTAAGATAGATAATTCAGTAAGTGGCACATTAACTATTAAATTTTTCACTGCTGGGCCTTTTCTCCATGTGAACTATTATGTGGAATATATTACAAAATTATAATAAAAAAATAGGAAAAAATATAATAATGATTACTATTTGAAGTAAAACTAGTGCGCCTCACCATCAACGATTGCATCACAGCAGTTGCCTGTCTAATATTCTGAATTGAAGTATAACAAGTTGGTCATGAAAAAAGATGTGGATCATAACTTGTTTGCAATAATATGGCTCTCAGGTTCGGGTCGCGGTCGATCCGGCGCTCCGTGCGCAGCGGCTCCATCAAGCTGAAGCAGACGTACGAGCACCTGCTGGAGAACGGCGACATCGGCGCCGCGTCGCGCGTCGTGCCGTCCTCGCGCGCGCGCCCGCCCTACCTCGACATCCGCCTGCTGCAGGCCAAGCGCCAGCAGGCCGAGATGAGGAGGTCAATGTTCAAATCAATATCAAAATGATTTTTTCAATACACTTACTCGAAAACTGCCTCTTATCGCACTCCTATTAGGTTCAATATAGCATGTATATCACCCAAGTGCTTTTTTGAGTTTATCACAACAAGGGCTTTTTTATTCCTTCCTTATCGTCACGGTCACGGGTGATTATTTTGTTTTACTTAGTTTATCGAATCAGGCGCGAGGCGTCCCCCAGAGTCGCTGGACGACCCCACGAAATTAGAAACTGACCAGAGCAGATTTGAATGCTATACTTATATATTTCTTATATTTCTACTGTATGTTTGAGATACGATTAATTTTTTTTTCTTTCTTTCTTTATTTCACAAGTCGTAAGTGTATTGAAAAACGTCGTTTGACACACGTGCAGATTTAATGTCATTGCGACCGAGGCGAAATTCGCACGAGCCGTAGGCGAGTGTGTTATGGAGCCGAGGGCTGCAATGACAAACTTCCTGCACTTGTATCAAAATGTACTATTATTTCACATAAGCCTACATGGGCACTTACAAAACGTCAGAAGCTACTGC
The DNA here is from genome assembly GCA_029852875.1 of Mythimna loreyi. Classification (NCBI taxonomy): domain Eukaryota; kingdom Metazoa; phylum Arthropoda; class Insecta; order Lepidoptera; family Noctuidae; genus Mythimna; species Mythimna loreyi. The sequence continues at coordinate 12,267,885 of CM056786.1, forward strand.
AGGGTTCGAAATTGGTCGTTTCCTATGAAGAAGAACCGGCAAGAAACTCCATAGTTACTCTTTTTTGTTCATTCATAATATACAACGTGTAACGTTCAATGCGCAAAACCCTGAAAATAGTTTGCTCAGAATAAAGAGCAGAATCAACCATTTTTTAATAAAGGTTTAATTGGTTTATTACATTAACAAAACCATCATATCTAGCTAAGAATAATTAATAAAAAATTAGCAGACTGTAATAAGGCTGCTAATTGTGTTTAAAATGTAGGGCTCAAATTGTATTATTTATTATATTGATATTTGCTGGGTGCACGATGACAGCGCCAACTAGCGGTTGCAAATACGGTGGCCTCCGAAATGTCAAATGCCCGGCTGTCATAACGACGAGTTATTTACAAACGAACAATTTTAATTAGATATTGTAATTTACATTTATTCCAATAAATATTCTAAATCCATATAAGGTAAGACTTCTTTATTTTTCGTCTAAAATGACACCATCAATAGATTTCGCTTAGTACATTACGGATTTTTCATGGCTGTCGTCATGAGAAGTAAGTAAAGAAATAAGCAAATTTCATCGAATAACGCATTTCATGTAAATAGCAGACGATTATTTATGAGTGCTTGTGCTCTCAATAATCCATCCTTTTATGTATTTTCAGTTAAACATGGCCAAATTAATCATAAAAACTGGATTCCGACCAATCACACACGACATCATTTTCCAACCACAAACAACATTGAAAGAAAAACAATTAGTTTGTAGAATTTTTTATCACTATTTCTGCCATTGTTTTTGCAATTAACTACGCAGCAAGCTTCGTGACTCATGTTTATTTACTAAAAACGTAAAACTCGCTAGTAAAAAGTGACAGCGTTCGCCACCGAAAGTTCCTTTTTTGGCCACGACGCGCGCTGCGATCGTTTTGTGGTTCCCCCACCTTATACTTCGCACCCAGCGAATACAATAAAATACCTATAAACAATAGACATTTTCGTGTATATAAATGGCTCGAAAATAAAAAATCTATTGACAACAAGGTAAAAATATGATGCTAAAATTTAAGTATCATTATTTAGTAACTAAATGAAAGAAATAGTGTTTATAACGATGATGGGCTAAAATATGTGTTCTTTTGTGCCTTTAAAAAATAATATTGTATTGCAGGAATCAACGGGAAGAGGATTTGCGTGAAAATCACCCTCTCTTCGACACTCCGTTACTGATAGTTCCCAGAGAGTCGCGCTTCAGAAAGATATGTCGTGCTATCGTAGACGCGCGCTACGACGCGCGGCTGCGAGACCCCGTCACTGGCAACGAGAGAAAAGTACATTATAAAAGCTTTCAGTGAGTATTCTGTCTATCTAGTGGGCCATCAAAGTTTCACTCCTATGAGAATTCTGACAGAAAATTGTACAGTTTGTACACTTTTCCGTGAGAAATAATAATTAATTAATATAACTCTTCTTCTCAAAAACTACCTCATCAAATAATCGATCCATTGCTGCGAAAAAAATATAAACTAACAAATACTGAAACGTTATTGGTAAATAATATTTATTTTATTTATTTAAACGAGGGAGAATCAACAGCTATAACTAAATAATAACAATTGTGTAAGAAACATTGAGCCAATTACAGGTTCTCACGGGTAGAAACTGACAAACTAGCAGAAAACTTAACACATTTATTTTAAAAACAAATATCATTAAGTGCTAATTATTACACAGGTTATTTTCGTTTTTACAAGCTTTTATTTAGTTTCACCTGTCCCGTTGTCTGTCGTTCTGTAATCAAATCTTGCAACTTAAATTTGATCCACTTCCCGGTTTCCGATTGAGCTGAAATTTTGCATGCCGGTGTAAATCGCATGACAATGCAATATTATGATGACATGGAGCTGATCTGATGATGGAATCACGAGGTAGCCATAGGAACTCTGTAACTAAACGGCACAACCACGTCGAGTTTGGACTCGTGTGAATCGTCTTGACGAGTTTTAATTATATAATTATAGACCGCTGCTATAAAAGCTTGTTATGAAAAAAAATTTTTTTTCATTAAAAACTTGTTATTTCCAGTAATTTCCTTGGTCTAGTGACTTATATGGACTGGGTCATGATCATGGTCACTACTCTCTCCTGCTTATCTATGATGTTTGAAACTCCTACCTACAGAGTTATGGAAAACTTCGTTTTGCAGGTAAAGCTTATGTAATTTAACTATACATCATAAACTGAATTGTTACTACAAACATCGAGTTTGCTAAAAATTACCTTTTGATTATCAACAAATATAAATTCTGGCACAAAATTCCACTCTAACAAATATAGATTCTGGCACAAAATTCCACTCTTTAGGTGCACGCAGTTTAAAGCCTATTATGGATCCCTAAAACGGTCAATTGCGACTTAATTCCAGAAATGGAAAAGTTTAAATGACAAAGTATTGACTATTGCTTCAATCACTTAAATATTGATGTTAGTTATAGTCACGATTGACTGTTTGGGGCCCCTAAAAAACCGCAGTAGTTTAGGAGTTGGCAGACAAACAGGCGCGAGTTTGTAATGTAAAGGTAATTAAATATTTATTTTGTTTAGATTGCGGAGTACGGGTTCGTGGTGTTCATGAGCTTAGAACTGGCGCTGAAAATATTAGCTGATGGACTGTTTTTCACGCCTAAAGCTTATCTGAAAGATGCCGCCGCAGTTCTAGACGTTTTTATTTACATTGTAAGTACATATATAACTTCAACATCCCTCAGAATCGAACCTTATAATAATAATTCACTTTTCTAGTCTACGAGATAGCGACACCTGGTTGACTTGATTTTCTTACTACTGAAGTCTGAGTCTTCCAACAGAAGAAAGAAAAAAAACGTTCATTATGCTTATTAACCACAATACACAATTTTAAAAACTTAAATATAAAACAAAAAAAAAATAATCCACAAGACTGTCTCACGACTGCGCCATATAGGTTCAATCCAGAGCCAGACAACTACATAGCAGTTGTCTGATGCTGGTTTTCTACTGAACCTTTGCAACAAAACCCATGGAATTCGCGGCAGAACAGTTTTAGACATATGTAACCTTGCATTTTGTAGAATTTTTTTCAATTTTCATTTTATTTTTTATTGTTTTTCAAACGGACCACGTTCATTTTTAATAGATAATCTTAATACGCACAGAAATAGCTTAATTTATTCTACAACTTGAATATTTTTTGTGGCATTTTCAATAGTTTAATTAAGTCATTCTGATATCAACTTTATTTTCACACTAATAAATTTGATATTCGTTTGATAAGCAGTGGCGGGGCAAGACCGAAATTTGATGTGGGCAAGATATGTTTTGCGAGGCCCCCTATGGATGACTCAAGACGGATTTTTTTGAAAGAATTTTTTTTTTTTACTCAAATTATTACGCGTCTACGGTAGCCGGAAATCGGAATCGGAATCTCGGCGGCGTCAGGGGCGTGAGCGCCCCTGCCTTATGCGATCAGCCTCCTGCTTTGTAGAAGGATGCGACCGCCTGCCACTCCTACTCACTCCGGACCAAGGTCTATATAAGCCCGGTGCGAGATATCGCCGCCGCCGAATGACTCCACATGGACACGGCGATGCTCTGTCCAAGCATGGTATACCTATACCATGTGCTTCACCGTGTCCTCCGGGCGCTTCACACAATCCGTATTGCAATGACCCTCTGGCATGCTTTTGGATGGGCCCTCGGTTGCTTTTGCAGCGTATGAACCCGGTGGCGGCGCGTTCCGAGGGCCGTAGAAACACATGTCCTTGGGCTTGTGTAGGGCCACTCGAGTACCAACTGCTGGATCCTGCCAACAACTATAGCAACCCAATGCTAGTTCGACCGCAGCCTGGTACGACTCTCCCTGCGCTCGGACTAGCGTGTCGTCTGCGTAGCAAACCACGTAGACCCCGTCAAGAAAGTCACCGCGCAGCACGTAGTCCTACCCGTACCTGATGTTCCACAAGGGTAGTCTTAGGATTTAGTACCAATCCCTGCGGAATACCACATGACTGACTGGTGACTGGGGTAGATGTTATACTTGTCCAGCAGGTAGGCTTCGATCATACGAAAGGTAGTCGGCCACACGGTGTTATTGCCAGATGCTTGCAAGCCGGTTTTTATATTATTTATTGCTAGGTGAGTAATTATATTTACGTGGATGATGAATGTTTGCAAGGACATGAAGCGATTGGGGCTTTCAAATGACGATGCATACCAGCGGAATAAGTGGCTCCTCAGCACCAGGAAAGCCTTCCCCTCGTAACGGGAAAAGGCGAGGCCAAAAAAGAGGAGTAATTATATCTATATTTGCGTTCGCGGGCCTTCGAGGCGCGAAGCCCCTTGGACCGCGAGGCCGTGGGCGGTCACCCACGCCTTACGCCGCCTCAGTTGATAAGAAATGGCATGACTTGCTAACAAGTTTGGAATAGCCTTAGTACGTGTGTTGTTTGTGTGAGGTGTCGCTGACGTTCCTGTGCTGGATGCCGCTGCGCGTGCCGCCCGGCTCGGCGGCGCAGATGTTGATGATCCTGCGCTGCGTGCGGCCGCTGCGCATCTTCACGCTGGTGCCGCACATGCGCAAGGTGGTCTACGAACTGTGCCGCGGCTTCAAGGAGATACTGCTCGTAAGTTATACTATACAATAACTCTTGCTCTGTAGGGACTCGGTCGAAGCCTATTGAGGCCCAGGGTCTCTTTCTGAAAGTAAGGGTTGGCCCCAGTGCGAATGGCATAGAAGGAACGGGGGGGGCTCCGCCCAAGAGCTAGGATTCGTCATTGGATAATTTTTGCCCACAGTAAAAAAAAACCCTTGCTCTCCTTTACCTAGCCATAAGTTTTTCGAAGAAAATGTAATAAATAAACTGTCCATTTTGGTGAACAATAAAATAACCCAAAAAATTGGCCAAGAGCGTGTCGGGCCACGCTCAGTGTAAGGTTCCGCAGTTTCAGTTCCGTATTTTTTTAATTTTTCAAAAACTGTTCATCCTATCAAGTTCAAAATAATTATCCTAGAAAGTTTACTCAAAGTTCTGAAAGAACCTGAACCTTTCCGAAGTTCTGAGATTTTTTTCATATTTTATAAAATTATGGTTCAAGAGTTAGAGGGGGGGACGCCTCATTTTTTACTTTTGGAGCGATTATTTCCGAAAATATTTACATTATCAAAAAAATATTTTACGAGACCCGTAATCATTTTGAAATACCTAACCAACAATATATCACACGTTATGGTAGAAATGAAAAAAAAAATCACTTCCCACTTTACGTGTAAGGGGAGGTACCCTAATAAAACATTTTTTACCACTTTTTGTTTGTGCACTTTGTCGGCGTGGTTGATATACATATTGGTACTAAATTTCAGCCTGCTAGTGCTAGCGGTCGCTGAGATTATCCGCGGACGGACAGACAGACATGGCGAAACTATAAGGGTTCCTTGTTGACTACGGAACCCTAAAAATGCCCTACCAACCCTAAAAAGTGGATGAAGATTATGATGATGATGACACCATAAATAGTGACAATTGTACAATAAGTTTATTTGGCAGTGTCTATAGGGGTGGCATTCATAATTAACCATAAATAGATACGATACGAGTTGTTGCTTTATCATATATAAATGTCTTTCCATTTGCTCAAACAGTATCTGACACGCGTTTACCTTTCTTTCCTTCTTAAGAGAAGTGTACAATTTACATTTCAACAGGTATCGACACTGCTGATCCTTCTGATGTTCGTATTTGCAAGCTATGGCGTGCAGTTATATGGTGGCAGGTGAGTGGCAACAACGCAACATACTTGAATCTTTGTTTGGTGTGTCAAAATTATCTACCAGACATATTAAAGCTACCGATCTGAGTTGGTAGTGTGAGAACCCCGTACTGCTACCTACTAATATATTTAGCTATTTTATTTGGTTTCTATATGTTCAAAAGAACTACAGTACAGTTTTGCTGTAATTCTTTTCCTCTCTGAAACAATGGCGGCTTTGACACGTCATAGTAAGAACACCTATTCCATCCTGATAACGTGCTTGAAGAAATCCACTGTATGTATATTGTAAGTATAATTGCATGTTTTAGGTTGGCACGCTGCAACGACCCCACGATAACGAAGCGGGAGGACTGTGTCGGCGTGTTCATGCGGCGGGTGTTTGTCACCAAGATGAAGATCCGGCCCGGCCCTAACGAGACTTTCCCTTCAATGCTCGTTCCTAGAGTATGGTAAGTATATCGACCCATAACCTTATGGTGAAACCCTGTGAACAAGGCTGTTACAGAGTTGAGTGCGAAAGTAACCACATACAAAAAGAATTGAACTTAATGTGACCGCTAAATGGCGCTAAACTCTACATTTTTAGTTTTTTCTGTTTATTAAAGTAGCAAAGGAAATAGAATTTGCAAAAATCGTACCTTCCACTTTATTGCCTTTTGAGGCATCCACCTAATTTTAGTGTTCTCTAATGTACTTATAATAGCTCTGTGCTTCTGGAGTAGAGTGGGTGCATATCGGATGGCAAGGAAAATTCCGTGCCATCCGACCTACCAAAGTAGGTCCCTAACATAAGGAACAGATGCTTAGTGAAAATTCTTGTCTAGAGCAAACTAAGGCCCTCCTCAATGTCACTTGCAACTAATGCGGTAGTTGGCGTAGCTAGCCATGTCATGCTGGGCCCTGTCTTATCTATATATAAAAGGAGAAACTGACTGACTGACATATCAACGCTTAGCCAAAACTACTGGGCCTAGGAGCGTGTCATTTTGCTTCCTTTTATGACGTAGGCGAACACTTAAGGGTTTTTCAAAATTCAGTCCCTAAAGGGATGTAATGGGGGTCTAAAGCTTGTATGGAGAACCCTACTTTCACGCAGGCGAAGCCGCTGGCAGAAGGCTAGTATTTATACAACGCAATGTATGATTTCAGGGCAAATCCGAAACGATTCAACTTCGATAACATTGGAGATGCACTTTTAACATTATTCGAAGTGCTGTCATTCAAGGGTTGGTTGGATGTGCGAGATGTATTAATAAAAGCATTGGGACCGGTTAGTATGCACAATGTTACTAAACCTCAACTCAACCTCTCTAAATAATTCTTGTTTAAAAGATTTTTTAATTAATGCCGCATTGTTTGTTGCCAGGTACATGCAATCTATATTCATGTTTATATATTTTTGGGCTGTATGATTGGACTAACCTTGTTCGTCGGTGTAGTGATTGCTAACTATTCGGAGAACAAAGGCACTGCTCTGTTGACTGTCGACCAGCGACGTTGGTGAGATATTGTACCTACGTTATTTATTGTATCGAATAGAATATACAAACGTGGTGTCTTCACGTTGTATATTAGTAATACTTGTCATGATGAACTACTTTTACTGTGGCATCAGGGATCAATCAAGAAATTGTGTAAAATGTCTCCTATTTACTACTACTATTTGATGAATTCGGGCAAGTTGTCATTTGTATCAAAACTTATATATGGTTCACGATCGAACGAATATTAATGCCATCTCAAATTCGTAAAGAACGAATTTAAGATGGCCTTAATATTTTCAGGGCTGTAGATTTTTATTTAAAGTGGTGGTATTTCCTTTGTGAAGATCTTGAGTTAAAATTCAAAACGTTATTTTTCCAGGTGCGACCTAAAGAAGCGGCTGAAAATCGCTCAACCGCTACACTTGCCTCCTCGGCCGAACAAGCGCAAAGTGCGCGCCTTCGCCTATGACGTCACACAGAACTTGAGCTTCAAACGAGTCATCGCGATCGTTGTGCTCCTCAACAGTGGATTGTTGGCTGTAACGGTTAGTCACTTTCTTCCATCCTTTCATCATGGCGGTAAATATAGCATACAAAAATGTTTGAATAAATAATCAATATTTCTTTACACGTAAAATTCGGATCGTATATAACACGGCTGATGGATTTTGGCAAGTCTGAAATTAGGCTCTGCGAATTTTAGCGCTTGTGCACTCGTAAAAAAAATGGTTAAAAACAAATAAATGCAATTAGTAGCTATTATTGCTGTTAAAAACTGTTATTGGCATTTATATTTTTAAAACCTTTGTTTTCACAAGTACAAAAGCGCTTATGTTCGCAAAGCCTAACTTCAGACTCGCCAAGATCCGATCTACTATTACTTCATTTTGACTGACCCTACTTTCGCACGGGTAGAATAGTACATTTTGATACAAGTGCAGGAAGTTTGTCATTGCGACCGATGCGGAATTGTGTTACGGAGCCGAGGGCTGCAATGACAAATTTGCACGTGTGTCAAACGGCGTTTTTCAATACACTTACGACTTGTGAAATAAGGAAAGAAAGAAAAAACCTTTACGTATCTCAAACATACAGTAGAAATATAATAAAAAGAGCAGTAAAATCAGCTCTGGTCAGTTTCTAACTTCGTGGGGTCGCCCAGCGCCTCGTGGGGGACGCCTCGCGCCAATAATTAAAAAAAAAAACACACGTGACCGTGACGATAAGGAGAAAAAGAAAAAGCCCTTGTTGAGATAAACTAAAAAAACACTTGTGTGATATAAATGCTATTTATAACCTAATCGTTGTGCGATGAGAGGCAGTTTTCGAGTAAGTTTATTGAAAATAATATGTAATAGGCTAAGAATTCACGAGGTTTTTTCCACCCTCATCCGCCGTGGTTGCGGGCTTGCAGCTTCTGTAAAATACAGATATTTAGGCAAAATATTAAAATACGTTCCAAGATGCGTTTTGCGGCCGCGGTTATTTACGATTGGTGGCCTCACAAAACTTCAGTGTCGAAATGTTTTTGGAAATAATTGCATTCCTTAGGAGGAGTCGCTCTTTAAGCGAATGCTAGTTTGTATACTACGTAAAAATTTTCATTCCTATTAGTTTTAGTACGGATGAAAGAATAGTAAATGTTTTGCTTTTTTTTAGTAAATAAATGAATTATATTTTAATTTCCAGTGGTCTCGTTACTCTCCGTACACCGAACAACTGGCGCTGACATCGGCTCTGCTCACGCTGGTGTTCGTGGTGGAAGTGCTGCTGAAGACCATCGCGTTCACGCCGCGCGGCTACTGGCAGAGTCGCCGCAACCGATACGACCTGCTCGTCACCGTGGCTGGCTGTATCTGGATATTTATGCATTTTACTTTGAAGGTAACTTATATTTTAGGTAAAAGCTACAGACCCGAGTGTGGCTTGTCCTCGCGAGATGGTACTGTACTGAACATGCATGGGAATCAAGAAAACGATATTTGGGATTTTTTTATGTTGATAAATACATACTATCATTCAAGGGTTTTAAATTGGTTGTTGTTTATATTTGAATTTTTTAATTAGTTTGACATAGTAAACGGAGCACATTTCCATTACACCTTTTTCTACTGATCAATTGTATATAAATAAAGAACTTTGTATTTGGTAAAATCAAATTCCTCTAATAGGGCTCTTTGTCATAATCAAAAATCTATCAGTTGTGACTGTGAAGTTTCGCTTTAATTGATATGAATTATTATTTGACACCGTTAAACACTTGATTCATATTATCTTCGCAGAATGACCTGTCGTACTTCGTAGGCTTCATGGTGGTGATCCTCCGTTTCTTCACGATCACGGGCAAGCACACGACGCTCAAGATGCTGATGCTCACGGTGGGCGTGAGCGTCTGCAAGAGTTTCTTCATCATCTTCGGCATGTTCTTGCTGGTCTTCTTCTACGCGCTCGCGGGCACCATCGTCTTTGGAAATGTCAAATATGGCGAGGGTATTGGCAGGTAAATAATAGATTTCAGGCTTGGTTAGTGCCAGAATGTATGGGTGGAGTGTGCAACGAGTGATGTGAAACAAAAGAGGGTCACTAATAGAGTGACGATTGACAAGGTAGGACGTAAAGAAAATGCGTGTTCCGGATACCCCTAATAACATTAGTTATGAGTAAGAACATGATGGGATTTTGATATAAATTCGATAAGCGGTAATCAGCTGTAGACGTGCTAAATTTTGCCATCAGCTTCATGAAAGTAAGAAATTGTCCTACTCCAGGTAACATGTTTAAATTCGTTTATCTTATGACGCAATTATTTTGCTTGTCAATTGCGTCATCACATCCTACTTCTAACTAAAATATAAAATGAGCTGAGAATTGTACTGTAGTGTTGAGTTCGCGAAATTAGCCGAGAAAGCTGACTCCGATACATTTGCTGCCAGATGCTACAAAAACATTAGAATGTGTTGCATGCAACCGCATTGACATATTGCATAATGGTAAATAAATTAATTAATCATTCCATACATGGCTTAAAGGCCTTAGTATCCAAGCCAAAAACATTAACACAAAATAAAAATAGTAGATTCATTATCTTTTTGCTGAGTGTGATGTTTTTTTATTTTTACAACTATCCCACAACGCCGTCTAGTTTCAAGCTAAGCAAAGCTTGTGTTATGAGTACTAGACAACTGATAAATATACTTATATATTCCTAAATATATACATATACATATTATAGATAAAATTCATTTCATTCCATTCAATTCTAGGCGTGCGAACTTCAACTCGCCGATCCACAGCGTGGCGATGTTGTTCCGCATCGTGACGGGCGAGGACTGGAACAAGATCATGCACGACTGCATGGTGGCGCCGCCCTACTGCACGCCCGCCGACAACTACTGGGAGACCGACTGCGGCAACTTCACCGCCTCGCTCGCATACTTCTGCACATTCTACGTCATTATTACCTACATCGTACTCAACTTGCTTGTGGGTTAGTCTATTGTGCTCACCTTATTTATTTTTTATTTATTTATACATTATTGTACACCCAGTACACCGCATTTAATACAAATATACATAGGACAAACATTTTTAAAAATAAGGGTACAATGGGCGGTCTTATCGCACAGGGCAATCTCTTACAGACAACCTTTGTTTATTAAAGTTTTTTTTTTTAATATGAAATACATTTAAACAGCACTTTGTTCTGCTCACATTGAGTTCATAGCAAATGGAAATATTTTAATTTAGTTATACAGTTAGCATACAATCTATATAGCGTTGTCGTTTATCTAAACGTTATCAACTTTTTTTTATTGTCCGTGGGGCTTGACCGCATCGTCGCTTTCCATCAGGTCGATGATGGAGCGCCTTACCTAGAAGTAACCTAAAAAACCCACCCCACCTAACTCTCCCCTCCCCCACTTCTGTACCTACTTACTATTTTTTGTCTGTCTATATATATCATTACTTACTCATTTTTGTCTTTTACAGCTATAATCATGGAGAACTTTTCACTGTTCTACTCAAACGAAGAAGATGCTCTGTTATCTTACGCTGACATAAGGAACTTCCAAAACACATGGAATGTTGTGGATGTGCACCAAAAAGGTGTTATACCGGTTAGAAAGGTAAGTTCTATTTTTAATTTCAAGCTAATGACAAAGTACCGTCACGTTAGTAAAAACCGCCCTTACTACAATGGAATAAAGACGTTGTTAGTCTTAAATTCAATAGCCATGACATTCTACCTAAGATAAATAAAAGTATGTTTTAAACTTACAACTCTTGAGCCCCAAGCGAATGCCAGCGTTCGCGTACCTATTGTCTTTATGTTGTGTATTTAATTATTGTATTCAAAAAGTTAAATGGCGTTACAGGTGAAATTCATATTGCGGCTTCTGAAAGGTCGTCTAGAATGCGACACCCACAAGGAGAGGCTATTGTTCAAATACATGTGCTATGAGCTCGAGCGACTACATAACGGCGAAGATGTTACCTTCCATGATGTCATTAAGTAAGTGCCAAATCTATGAGACTGGTTATCATTACATAGTATATAACAAAGTTGCTTACCGCTATGTATGCTTAAATCTTTAAAAGTTCGCAACGGATTGTGATGTGGTTTTTTAATAGATAGAGTGATTTAAGAGGAAGGTTTATGTGTATAATACATGCATAATATATTTAATATCGCCATTGGACCCGTGCGAAGCTGGGGCGAGTCGCTAGTTCGTTTATAAAAAGTATAGTAATATCAATGTTCGAAACAATTACAGCATGCTGTCATATCGCACGGTAGACATCCGCAAGTCACTGCAAATGGAAGAGTTATTGGCGAGAGAAGAGTTCGAGTTCCTAATCGAGGAGGAGGTCGCCAAGCAAACTATTCGGACATGGCTGGAAGGCTGCCTCAAAAAGATACGCGCCAACAGCAGCGTACGTTCAAATTTAAACCTCTTCTAAATATTGCAACCATTACTAAGATTTATTAAATGTCCTTATGTATTACAGAAACAGCAAACTAGTTTAATAGCTGGTTTAAGAAAAACGAATGAACAAGCTGTTGACATGAGCAGCGAAAAAGTCGACAAAGAAAAACTGGAGACTGAAGCGCAGGTAAACATATTGCCCCTTTTGGTATTGATACATAGACACTTTATTATAAACCGATATAAGATGAACCCACCGTAAATACACACCCTAGACCCTGGTAGCTAAATAAACCCTATTATATATAATATTTAAGGATAAATATATATTTAAGGAAGAGAAAATACAAAACTAAGTACTAAGTAATTTTCAGCAGGTGATTGCTAACACAGGACGCACGGAAATAACAGAGTCTACATCCCAGCCAGTGATATCTAGTAAGTAGAACATAAATTTATGATTTTTTTCAAAATTACTTAAAACAATGTGTATAAAATTATTATTTATTCACGGTAGGGATTCTAAATTGTCTCTAGAACGTCGGTTGTAAAAAAAATTGTGCCATAGATTACTGATTTCCCCAGCGTCACCATATTCTCGAGAGGCCGGATGCAAAATCGTCACTAGGACAAGATAATGGTTGTAGAAAAACAGCACCATAGATTGCTAATTTCCCCAGTGTCACGGTATAAGTTATGCAACAAACAATTTCTGCCTAGCTGTGACGCACAACTTGGATTTATATATTGTATATGATTTTCTTGTAATATTATTGTTTATATTTATATCTAGTTGGTCTCTGTTGTATCCAGCCAGGAGCAATAGACAAGAAACAAGCTTGAACGTAGACAACTGTGTTCTGTCTAGTGTTTATGGTGCAAAAAAGTTTTGATAGTTATTTTTTTTTTACAGATATATCGTCATCGTTCGACTCACAACCGAAAAGATCGTCAACAAAAAGCCAGTTCAAGAGGCCAGGATTACCTTCCGTTACCATTCCGAGGTAAAGTTACAATGACCATTGCACTATTGAATCAACAAAAAAAATCTTTATGAATTGACATCCTTACTTATATTTACTTGCAGACCTGAGAGCCCAATCAAGAAGTATCTTCAGCCAACTCTCAGTGATCCACATCCTGCCCTTATAAAGAAGACTTCTTGTAAGTGTGAGTGTTCTTTTTGTTTACAATTTTATCAATAAGTTGATATACTCTAGTGTAATATCGAGGAATGGAGTGTAACATAACATTCTTTATCTATATATATAGAAACTGACTGACTGACATATCAACGTACAGCCGAAACTACTGGGACTAGGAGCGTGGAATTTTGCACAAGGCTTTATGACGTAGACGAACGTTAAGAAAGGATTTTCCAAAATTCACCTAAAGGGGTGAAACGCGTGTCCAAAGTTTGCGCAGAAAACTAGTCTTCCTATAAACAGAACCCGTATAAAATATGAATATACAAATTTATATCTCTGTAAGTGCAAAAAATACCTTACAGGAATATCAACAACTATTACCTATAAATAATATGAATCTAGATTCGAGGGTGCGTTGATGGTATAAAAACAAAGATGTTCTTAGCACTAGGCTTTTACGACTTCTCTCGCTCAAGGGCGGAGCGCAAGGGCGTACGTACGTACGTCGGACTTTTACTGACCTACTCATGTTCTTTCTTTGTCTTGTATCTGAGGAATTTGGGTTCCCTGTTTGAACGACCTATAGGCCCTTTTTAAGGCGCGTAGAAAATATGCTTTGCCCGCAATTCAGGCTCGATACGGACGGATATAAGACGACCGACAGTGAACTACGCGTTGCTCGTTGTCCACAAATCTGCCTTCGATCGCTGGATATTAAGATTCGGATCCTGACGTCTGAGGAAGTCCGTTCCTTCAAGCATGCGGTCGTCTCCTTCGCTAGCATTAATGCTTCGCAGAAGGAGACGACCGCCTGCCATTTTTTTCGCCCGGATCCTGTGCAAAGACCTCTCGAACGTACCATATTCGGTGAAGACCTGCGTGATGCGGAAGGTCAGAACGCAGAAAGCGAACCTAGTATAGTATTGATGTTGTGCGGTGTTCCTCAGAGAACGATACTCCCTGAGGAACACCGCACAACATCTCTCGTCGTTTCCACTCTCTTTGGTGACTGAGGTAGATGGTGGAACCTATCCTTCAGGTACGCCTCGATCAAGCGACGGTGGTATTGGCAGATTGGATAAGGACAATCTGTATCTGATTTACCATTTTAATCACTTGGAATCCACTAGTTTCGTAATAAAATGAACTTTAGTGATAAAATGATCCTTGGCACTGAATATGGTATTCGTATGTTGTACAGCTTCCGTGAAGAGCGGCGTGCGCGTGTCGCACAACAGCGGCGGCGGCGCGCGCGACCAGCCCGTGCTGCACGACGTGCACTCCTGGTGGGGCGCCCAGGTGGCGCGCCTGGCCATGCTCGACGCCGAGTAGCCAACACAACTACAGGTGGCTACTAGCATATGCCTTACTGAGACGGTGACAGAGGTGGGGGTGGGACAAAGCCTCACGCTTCTAGTCACCTAACTCGCACCGCACGCTCACCTCGGGCAGCATCTCAGTGAAACAGTAGGTCTATAGTACTTATACTATAGACCTACTGTTTCACTGAGATGCTGCCCTGCATTATGTTTGTTTACTACCTACTCTGTACCTCAGAGTTAATTGTATCGAAAAATTTTGATACAATATTTATTACTTATTTGTAGCAAAAACTAGATTGTTTGACTCGTATTGAAGTTTATGCAATGAATAATGTTTATTTTAATGTGTTAATCAAAATAATTATGTCTACTATGTTAGTGCCAAAATAGTTGGAAACGGATTAAAAAAACCAATTTAAATACATATAGTTTTATTTAGTATCCAAATTATCCAATAAACATGCTGACGACGTAATTATACAATTTAAATAATTTTCAGTGTCTCAATGATTAAATAAAATAATTATATTTACATTTACTATTTATATACTTGATGAACCAACTTACTAGTTGGAAAGAATTACTATTAGGGCCAAGCTACATTACGCGGGTGCAAGCGCGACCCCATACAAAAAATGCACCTTCGCCCCTTTTGACACGACTACATGCACACTAAAGTTGACCTAGCGACACTGTACTATTAATAATCCTATTTCCGCTACGGGGGTCACGGTAAACTACTCACGCGCAATGACATGCGACGGGTGAGTTGGCCCTTAGAAATAACAAAAATAAATTAATTTTTAAATCAATAAATAAAATTATTGTAAGAAATGACACATGCCTAGAGAAAAGAGTACTATAACAGTGAAGGTGAGTACGAGACACAGATATCGTCCGGCGATGGGGTAGTGGAAGAGCTTGGCGTGCAGGCGCAGCGTGGACGCGTACATGAGTACGGTGGTGATGTCCTCTTGAGAAGTGTCTTGGTGCAAAAAGGGCCGCACGCATAGCTCGTGCCCTACTGACTGCGTCCGACGGCATTCCTTTGAGAGGCGAGCGGCCTGAAATATTAGCAACGTTTATCGTGATTTGCAAACCTTCAAATACATAAAAAATATAAAATAAATAAATAAAGGGGGGGGGGTAGTTTTGATTCTTTTTACTCTGGAGCTATTAAATATGTGTTATGGTCAGCGCAGACAGATTTGCAAATACTGCAGTCAGTGTGATTTTTTTACTGGCAAGTTTTGAATGTAGCAATTCTTAACTGTATTATAGTTTTATAGTTCGCCCCCGTGAATGTAGGCTTCTCCTTACAAATTTTGGACTCAATTGTGGTCAGCCAGTCAGTTTATCCTTTTATATGTAAAGATTTTAAGTTTCTTTGTGTGCTGACCCTTAGGTTTATAAAAACGTTATAGTTCTCTTATTCTATTAATTACCTGAACAAATGGTACAACGACAGCCGATATCCACAAGAGCTCATTGAGAATGCTGATACCAACCAAAGGTTCTGTCTCAGTGTCCACCTTGTCCAAGTTCAGAAGCCACATCAGGCCAGAGCTAGCCCAAGAGATGTTCACTATGGTGAACAAACAAACGGCAGGTGCGAGGTCGTCATTCAAATATTTTAACAGTTTACGGAATTCAGAAATTTCCTGAAAAAATACTATTATTATTGATGTAGGCCATGTTTTAATAAAGTTTCTCAGTAGGTATCTAATGGTTATAGCCGATAAACAATTCTCTTTTTTAAATATCTATTTAGTTTTTTCATGGGCGTTAAAAATTGTAACCAGAGAATACATCGTTGTTTTGTTGCTCTTTGCCCAGCTTTCCTATAGTATTATCTCAATACCAAGGCATAGGCATCTTCCATAACTTTACATCCAGAATTAATTTATATACAATTATATATTTTTTGTAAAAGATAAACTTACTCTCATCCAGTGAAGTGGAGTTATGGTTCGGTTTAGCAGGCGCTCTTTGAGGAACATGAGGTGAGCCTGCAACAGCTGCGCTTGTAAGCAGTAGCTCGTGATGATCGTCGCTTGCACCATGTCGTGGATCAATGTGCATATTATTAGTAAGATTTTTAACAACATTTTTACTTCGTATGAACTGGAACAAATTATTACAAGATCAGTTAACCGCACGTTAGACACATAGACAACACCTATAGGGGTGACCTATGATGTCAGTAAAGTTCTAATAAAGCTTAAATCAAAAATGGGTATTTTTTTTAAGAGAGCAAACCAAAACGACAACAAAAAACCGACCAAGAGCGTGTCGGACCACGCTCAGTGTAGAGTTAAAGTTTCCCGTCCATCACAAATTTTAACAATGTAAAGGAACCCTTAAACTACGATACTACAGCGCGAAGTAGCCCATGTATAAATTAGTAACCTAATTTCCCAAGAGATGGCGCTGTACCCGGTGGTAATTTTGGATTGCGTGAACTGATTTTAATATATATGTATATATATTTTTTTTTTATTTGAAAGAAGGTACGTTCAGGATAATAAAATATGTAAACTAAGTTACAAAAAATGCTTGCTACGGTTAAATTACAAACTGGCAAACATTTTAAAAATAATCTTTTAACTAATCACGTGATGGTTAAAAAAAAAATCCAAAAACTGTTCATCCTGTCAAGTTCAGAATAATTTTCCTAGAAAAGCTTTACTTTTGAGTGTGAGTTAAAAGTCCTACTTTTGAGAATTTTTTCATATTTTTTAAACGTATGGTTCAAAAGTTTGAAAGGACGCAATGTTTTAAGGGTTCTTCTTAAATTTATACGTGTCATATTATAGTTTCTGAGATTTCGTGATTAATCAGTGAGAAGTACTTTGTTTTTATACACGGCTAAAATTTGATCGTTTTAATCCCGTGGAGAGTAGAACCGGTACTTTAAACACAACATCGATTAGTAATTAAAATTAGTAAAAAAAATAAGTACTTGTTTTTAACTCGAATTAATTTAGGCATGAACAAAATTAAATTCTTTAAACGTCAGCAGAGCGAGTCAATGACTTGTAGGTAGAACACATCGACCGACAACTACCTAGCCACCCACGGGATTAAAACGTTCAAAATTCAGCCGTGTAGGTATATAGAAATTACATTATGTATGTAAAAAGGCAAGGTTATCTTTACCTTGTTTCCATCCATCTGAATATAATGTTGCCTCTACCCAGCATTAAATTGACTGAACACAGTGACAGGCACATCCACAGGACGCTGAGTATTATGAAGAACCACAACATGCGTAGCAGGCGCTTCGGTTTCGTTGTGGGCGTCCCTTGAGGTGAATACGACGACAATAGAAATACCTAAAAAAGAAAGCTATTCGATAATCTATTCACGGCATATATAACTAAGTATATCTAAAAACATTTTTTTGTTGATGGTTATCATCAAATAACTTCTCCCAAGGTGGCTCTAGCGGATCTGTCAGAGTTTAAATGATTAAAGCTCACATATTTTGTTCCCCTTTACTATCCAGGGCCACGTTAACACTTTCAAATAACAGGGCCTCTTCTCTTCGGTTTCGGTCTTTGAGGAGCGCGTGGAACTCGACCACGTTGGCTTGAGTTCGGTCCTCATTCCACATTACCTACCTGTTACTCGATCGTAGTCCTCAAGCCCAGGACGTTTCTTAGGGTGTGAAGATGTTATGTCCCTCATAGTTTCAGCCATCTTCTTCGGTCGCGTTACTGCTTCGAAAAAGATGATAGCTTCCGTGAGCCCCCCTCGCTCCGAACCAGGGTCAAAACCGAGAGGTCGCCGCCGCCAATAAAACCACCAAGGATTTATATATGTTTAAAAAATAGATACTCACTCTTTCCATTAAATTTTGCAATTGTTCATTATCTGAGATTCGAAATAAATATAATGCGTACAAAAATCCAACAAAATGCAGTATGCTGGGCCCAATATAAGTGAAGATAACGTTTCCGTAACAAACTTCTTTATAATTGTCATATTCCAGGGTGGATGTTAACGCCAGTGGTACTAACTTATAGCAAAACCCTCGGTCCCGTCTGAAGCATAATGAACACAGTTAAAACATACAGATATGTATTATATAAACATGTTTTTTTTTTAAATGACCCTGTATTTTACCTGAAGCAAGCCATATATTGAAGTACATATCCTAAAAACATGAGTATCGCAACTTGTATTGAATGGAAATGTGAGCAACATATAACGCATCTAGAAGAGTTCGATACATCCAGTACTGGCCGCAGTCCCATGATAGTTAACAGCTTTAAATAAGGGATTAATATCTGAAATAAGCAGATATATTAATAACAAAATAGACACATAAAACAAAGACTACGTTTAAACATATTACCTTAGATTTACAGTAATGTAATATAGCGGAAGTGCTCATGTATTCAGTATCAGGGGACTCCGTTATTTCTCCAATCTGGAAATAAAAGCTTCGAGGTGTACCTACGTAATGTGCTTCTAAAATGGACATCGTTATATAGGACAAGTGGCTTCAAACAACCATAACAAGCAATCAATACTCGATCTTTAAAAAACCAACCATTGATCGATAGGTATTCTGCAACTGGATCGACCTAATCCAGCTGCCAAGCACTACATGGGGCCAACGGTGCTATAGCAACGGCTATAGATGCTCAAAGTTGATTAACAGCTTTGAACGGTCTAAGCCGTTGATCAAAGTTGAGCACCTATGTATAGGTATTGATCATCAAGCAACGCACTACGTCGGATTAAATGATCGATGTTATCGATTGATGTGGATTATGAGTAGGTACCTAATATATAAAGTGGCTAGGTACCTAATACGAGTAGATGTGACATATACTTAGATAGAATGCTGGAATATTTTTGCACATATGTATGCATGTGCATAATACCATTTATAATGTACAAATGCAACTTGCAGCCTTATTAACATTACCTACAATTACTGAACTTTTCTCACTTATGTAACTCACAATAGGCTCGGGTTCAAATGCACACTTCTTCACACGATATGTCTCCATTGTTGTGAATATGATAAAGCATTACTCACGTCCACACTATTGGCGTCGAGACTGGACCTGGTAGATCTCTCCATCGCTGGTTCAGCAAGCTTGTCGTTCCCCAGTACATGGCTGTCCAGTAAATCACTAGCTACATAATCATTGAAAAAATTCACATTATCCAGTTTATTACCCATATCGACACATTAATTACCAATATGCACATTATACGAAATGATAATGTATAATAATTGAACATTTATGTAGCAAATAACGAAGATTTCAATAATGACGGTAGGTAATTAAAAGCTTATTGTGCTTACCACTACCGTACGAAGCGTTGTCATTATGCATTTTTTTCTAATGCAGCTCGTGTATGAAGTGTAGGTGCGCAGTTACCGAAATTTTACTTTCGAGGAGAGTAAAAAAGGATACATTGACAACAACAGATAACGATTCACTGCAATGTTTTTTTTTCATAAGTAATAACAACATTGAATGTGTATTTGTAGGTATTGCACTGAGTCAGTGCATTAACTCTGATAATAGCCAATGCGATGTTAATGTCATTGTGTTTACAACGCGACCCTACAGTTCTCTCAAATAGGAAAGCAGGACTCGAATACGTTTTGTCTGATTATCAAGGTTAGTAGACATCATAGAAGGTTACATAATGTATGTTCATAAAAATGAAAATCGAACTTGTTTTAGAGGGCGTAAATAGCAGTGAACTAAACAGTAGGTAAGCGCTCATTCCGGGCAATGAACTTTGATAAGCCAGAAAAAGATAAACGGTGGTGATTCCAATATTATACTGTTTTAAATCTTTTCAAAAGTCGATCATCTCCTGCCTACCAAGGTGCATTTCAGCACTAAGCAGTTACAAATCACATACTTTTCAGTACAGGCACAGGTCCACTTAGGTACGCCTACCGGACCTGCGACGAAATTGCAAATTAAATTAAAGATGAACACAGAGATTTCACCCACAATTCAGACAAACAGACATTTGACATAGCCTGTAAGTATGGCCATATTCAGTAGGCTACAAACAACGTCCCCTACTATAAGGCTCAGACTTCCCTAAAACACACTCCCTATGCTGTATTGTTTGCATAATATGGAAAAAAATAAAAGATGTAGGTTTTAACATGATCTCTGGAATTTATTCTATTAAATAATTATCTATTTAAATGAATAACATCAAAATTGTCTTGGAAGTTTCTTTTTCGTTAAAAATCCTGTTCGTCGTACAAATTGTTTTCTCTCTTGGTGGTGTTTCTTCATTTGTCGATTATTCGCAGATTCTGTCTTCTTCCCTCTCATACTGAATTTCATTTCACGGTTCCCACCACTATTGGTTACCATGGTTGAAAAGCTTTCTTTGGCTAGTCGATCTCCTAAACTGGCTTTGCTCACCCGTGATATACTCTTTATAATATTTGATGTTCTTGGGGCTCTATTTGCGTCAGTATCTTGTTCCACATTGGGCTGTGAGTCTTTATCTTCTCTTCGGGATTTATTTCTAATAATTTTGTGTTGCTTTTTAACTTCTTTAACCCACGATCGGTCTTCATCAGAACTATCAGCATCATCACTAGTCTCATACAGTTCCATATCAGAGTCTTTGTCTTCAGTTTCTTCCACCTGTGGTATACAAAAGAATAAGTGCTAGACTGTGCTTTTTTTTGAAGACTAAACAAAAAGTATGATACTCGTAAACTTGATTTTTTAGGGTACATTGCATCATTTTCGTACTTTGTCCTGTTTTAAGTTACACAAATATATCAAAAAAACATAAATTCATATACGACATAAGGATATATTCTTTATTTTATAATTACCTGCATTGGTTCAGCTTCCACTTTCTTCTCTTTGTTTTTGTCAAACCTGGATAAAACTGGGTTGAGTAAACGATATTCTTCAGCTCCTCTATCTACCTCAAAGTCAGGGTTTTCAAACAATGCCTATAATAAAAAAAGGTCAGTTTAATATCAATTATAGTGGTTTAACATTATCATTCCCAATTTTATTACGCACATAAAAAACTAAAACATACCTTAAAACGGTCATCTTTGAGCAGATTAGCTGATTGTTTCTTCTTTTTACCTCCGTCTTCCATGAGTTTGGATGCCAAATCTCTGTTAACTTTTGGTAAGTTGTCCTCAACTTTAATTCTGGATGGTCTCTCTTGTTCAATCTTTTCTCTTATTTTGCATTTCTTGTATTGTTCGAAAGCAAATGGATCTGCAATTGACTTCGCTCTCTTATACAAACGAACATCAACAAAATATCTGAAATTTAATAAACATATTAGATTAATACACTAATATCAATAAACTAAGAACTAAAATGCTCCGAGTTCAGAAAGTAACTCTTACCCATGCATGTATGCTCTCAATAGGTTTGTTCCCAGCAAATGATCCAATCCTAATGATTCCAATTCCTGTTTAGTGATGAATTTGTAATCATCATAAACTGTTTGTGATGCTGAGCTTTCTAATTCCTCTGTTAAGTTATCTAAGAATGCACACCATCTTGGTGCAGGACCTAGAAAATAATACAACTGCTTTTAGTTTACTTACATACACTAATATTATGATACATACAGAATATTTACCTGTATTCTCTAAAGCGTTAGGCAGGGTTTTTTTAAGGTCGGAAATGTTCTAATGCTTTCTCACGCTCTAGGGCAGAGCGCGAGGGCGTGTCAGACTTTTACTGGGTTGCGTTCTACACCATGGGTAACCTTTTCAAAACTTTACTCTTAGTCTTGGATGTGCTGGCCCTACTGAACACTACGCGCTGACGACGACTCAGTCTCGATCTAAACGGTTACCGGACGGCCTGACGGCGAGCTACCCATTCCTGGGTCTGAAAGGTTACCGGACGGCCCGAAGGCGAGCTAGCCATTGCTCGTCGTGGGAAAGCCGACACTTACAGTGGCTAGTAGTCGGAATCGGGGTCTACGTGGCTGTGGCATGAGGATTTTCCGTTCGCATGCAGCCATCTCCTCCACTAGCATAACTGCTTCTTAGCAAGCAACCGCTGCCCATTCTCCCTGGGACTGGACCACGGCCTGTACCAGGGTCCGGCGGCAGAAGTCGCCACCGCCAATTCCCGCCTCGAAGGTGTTTCTTCCGCCTGAGTAAAATGCAGGAACCTCCCGAAAATGGCACCAATCTAAGGTACTTAAAAAATTCCCCTCCCAAGAATCAAACCCGTACACTATCTACACCTACCTGTAATTGGTATTGTTAGTCCTCAACTCCAAACAAAACTATCTAACTAATAAATCATTTTATGAATTTTTGTTTCTAGTGCCCAGGACACTAAAAACATTATTACAAATGAATAAAGAGTTGTGTACATACCTAATGATGGAATGTAATATATCTGCATTTTTTGATCTTCAACTGCCATCATACTTAATCCTGTGTTTGGGAAAACACATAAATCATTGAAATCTGCTGATGATTCTATGCTTGTGTACTGCTTGCCCTAAAATAAAAATATAATGAAACAAAAACAAAAACTAAACTGAATAAACTATTAATAAAAATATTTAACTATGATTGTGTGTATCAATGATAAAACATAATATTATATAATGATAGATAATAATTTTAGTAAACATACTGTATTTTTATCCCATATCTTCACAACAGTAGCATCCATGGAATAAACATAATTCATTGTTTTATGGAATTCTAATGTTTTTATAGGTATTTCGTTCATGTGGTCTTTTACAAGAAGAGGTTTACTTGATCTTATGTCGTACAAGAGCACATGACCTGTAGATGTGCCTACACCTATTCTAAGAGGACCATCAAATTTAGCAGCTGTTATTGCAGGCAGTCTGTCATTTCTGTAAACATATTAAATAAGAATTATATACTAATCAAATAAAATTAAAAAATATTTTTTTATAGAATTTAAAGTTTTAACATACTTATATTCAGAATCAGTACAATGCATTGCACAATCTAGTATGCCCTGTCTAGACTTTGTGCGTGGATCCCAAGCTTCTACATGGCCAGATTCTGTGCCAAGCATTAATAATCCATGTTCTTCATTCACAGCACAGCAATTAATTTCATGAGCTTTTGTTACATATGGTGCTAAAAACTGACCAATTTCTAAATTCAATCTGTACACTTCCTGTAAGCAATAAGAATTTTGGATAATTAATGAAACATAAATATTGTTTACTTATTTAAAACTAGTATTTTTTAAAAAAGTGATCAACATACAGATGAGGCACCAACAACAAACAGGTCACATGATGGTCGGTGGTATGCTATGTCTCTTCCAAATCGAGGTACTCGAAGACGATAATGACGACCATGTCCCACATGGAATTCAACATATCGATCACATTGCAAAAATACAATCTAGAAAGAGAGACATTAATTTATTAAAATAGTATTCATTTAGAAGGTTAAAATATTAATGTGTAAAAGAAGGTGCAAAATTAACTTACTTTTGAATAATCATCGCTTAATATTTCAAATGTTACTACTTCAGAATCAAGACACCGTTCAAACTTCAAGGACAAATTATTAACATCGAAACATTTTATTCTTGGTTTATAGATGCCCGTAGCCATTATATATTGTCCATCTTTAGAAACCCTTAAGCTGGTGCTTACTCCAGGCATGTCAAACTCTTGAATCAATTCAATTCGTCGCCGTAGATCTACATTTTTTTTCAAGAGAGCTCTTTTTTTCCTTTCTGTCAGCCACTATAAATTATAAATACATGAAATAAGTCAGTATAAATCAATTTTTAACCTTGTTAGGTTATTCCTATGGTTTATTCACAATAAAAACACTTACATCAGGCAGCGACTTTCCAACGCTGAGGTTGTAGATCTTAACATTATCTATTTCGGAAAGCTGCATGATTGTTGCGAAAACTAAACCTTATGTTATTTTATTAATAACTTCACATTTGAAAACACACACATGCTTTCAATGTTGTGACCATGTTGTGACAGACGGATTGACACTGACAAGTAACAGCTTTAGCCAACAACTAGTGTTGTAAAAATACCGTATAATATCAAAAGATATAATACAGCACTTCCATCTCTAGCCACAACCACAACAGTCGGAATCCTTCGAAATCGATGTCAATTCACCCGTTTTGAATTACTCAATTATATATAAATACTAGCTTGTGCCCGCGGCTTCGATCCCGGTAACAGATCATTCTACTCTACTCTACCCTACCCTACTCTACCCTACTATACCTACTCTACCCTACTCGACCCAACTATAACCTATTTTTTTTTCATAAGAACCTTCTCCTGACATTAACAAACACAACAAAAAAAGAATTAGCGAAATCGGTTCAGCCATTCTCGAGTTTTGCGCTTACCAACACATTTTGCGATTCATTTTTATATATAAGATCATACTCTAAAATTAAAATCCTAATTAATAATAATCCTATTATTGTAAAATTTATTCTTTATTTACTTAGAAAGATCATGCGCGTTGAATATTTTTTTGGTGTAGTGACACTAAAGATCATTATCAATTGATCTACTATATTTAGTGAAATATAGTAGATCAATCGATAATGATCGATCTGTTAGACTATGTAGACCCAATCGGGCCTATACTCTTTGTATGGGCCATCGAACGATTACTAGAGATTATTTATTAAACTTTCCATAGAGTAACATTTAAGAATTATCAAAATGTTGTACTTAACTCAATTTATGTTTACGTGCATCTTATTTGTTCTGTTTAAATAATGTAGAAAAAAAACACTAATTCTGAAGTGAAGAGGTTGATAAAAAAGACGTAAAAAGTGTATCAGAACTTTGCAGGAAAAATGCAATAATTTCAATAAAAGTTCTAGGTACGCATCGATATTCAGAACGCGACGCTTGTGTTGACAATTGATTGACATTGACATTATTGATTATTATGACAGTAGGCTGATCAGACACGGGTTGTTGTTGTTTATTGATTAAATTTCGCGTGGTGAACTAAGGTGTTAATTAAATTAACTAACAATAGAATTGTGAAAAATTTATTGCTTCACACGAAACTATAAAAAATAAGTATAGTTTTTAATTTGAACAGCACGATCTTAAGTTGAAGGAATACTTTTAGGTTATATTAGTTCTCTAATCTATCCTTTGATATTTAATTAATAGCTGTAAAGGTACCAATTATGGCTGGCTTAACAAAAAAATTACAATTACCTAAATCTGTACTTGATATGAAATTCATGAAAAAAACCAGAGAGAGGATTGAAAAAGAATTGGAAAACACTCAAGATCATGGCAGTTTATATTCTAATATAATTACCAATGAAATGCGAAGTGCATCGGGGAACTTTATATCTGAGTCTAGCTTTATATTTTGTGAAACAATGCTTGAAGGTAGACTATCATTCAAAGGTATGAACCCAGAAATTGAAAGGCTTATGGAGTTGGAAAATGGAGTTAAAACTGAAGAAGGCAGTGGTGAAATGGTTAAAGATGTTTCTGATGATATTTTAGCTAAGAAAATGGAAAAGTTTAATAAGATGAAAAGACCAAATCCAAGTCCAATTAGTGACCTGACAAATACTAAGAAGAAGAAATAATAAAAGTCAACAAATGAGTGATCTGTAAATATTATTAGTACCTATAACAAGTGTTATAAACAGTTATTATGTTAATAGAAACTTGACTATTGTAATACATGTACTTCTTGCTAATTATTTTGTTTGAATTAACCTTTCAACTACTGTAATTACAGACACATTAAAGAACAATAGGTGTGCAAACACTAGCGTTTGTTTGGGGCTCAAAAGTTTACTTCTCACCCAAATGTAGTTTACTAGTTTCTGCCAGCACCCTCATTAGGGTTTCTTTATTCAAATTTTGAACTCTCATTTTATCATGAGGAGGGAATTTTGGAAAATTTTAATGCATTCCAAACTTACTGTACTTCTGCAGTATGGATACACAGTATATTCATAATCTACCTATGCAGTATGGTGATGGGTTAGTAGGTCAGTAATGGCTGCCTTTTATATTATGTATAAGTTACTGCACTAGAAATAAATGAACAACAATTCTTGAAAGAATTTAATATATGTGAATTAGTAAATCCTCTGTAGGTACCTAAACCACGGTGTCCACTTTGTGAAAAAGTCAGGAAAGCTCAGGGTTCTCAGGGAAAGTCAGTAATCTCAAGAGAATACCTTGAAAGCCAGAGAAAATGGAGATTTTGCAGTGTCTGTGTACCAAAATTTCTTAGTGCTTACTTCCTTTAGCATTTATGTTCTGTGGTTGTTTGAATTTGTGAATGAAGTCACATACTAGAAAATTAATTAAATTATTTCACATATTCAAATTTACCTGTCGTGTGATCGAGGCCTACCTGTCAGAGAGGTTCATTATCTACCCCGGTCACCGGGGTGAATGGAAGCGGCGAGAGATGTCGTGCGGTGTCCCACAGGGATCGGTACTAGGGCCGCCCTTGTGGAACATCGGGTACGACTACGTGCTGACCGGGTACGACTATGCGCCGACCTCCCCGTCGGGGTCAGCGTGGTCTGTTACGCAGACGACACGCTGGTCCTAGCGCGGGGAGAGTCATACGAGGGCCGTTTTATCCATAAGGCAATGTAGGCAACTGCCTAGGGGCCCCGCCAAGTTTAGGGGCCCCTCGCTTCAAGAAAAAAATAGTCCATGTTTCATAAACGGTAAAAAGAATAATTTGAAATTTCGATGACATGACATTTAACTAGCCATTTGGCAAACTACACTTCTCATCAAAAAAATCGAAACACATTGCAAGTTTACGTTTTGTCAGGATTATCAGAAAAATGTGTACATTTAGGAATAAATGTTAAATGTCGTTTAATAGTGAGTAATATGAGCTTATCAAATCTTAATGTTAATGTTCTAAATTTAAATGAATTTTTCATAGGTTTCGTATTTTGTTAAATGAGTCATTTTTATTCCGTATGGAGTATAAAGGAAATGGATAAAACAACACACGTAAATGAAAAAAAAAGCTAAAAAACGTTTATTTAATAACTTGTATTCCCTCCCCGAGCTCTAATTACTGCTTCCATACGGTTCTTCATCGATCGGATGAGAGTCACGATCACATGCTGTGGTATATTGTCCCTTTCCTCTTGGATTGCATCTTGCAGCTGGCTAAGTGTTTCTGGGGCAGGATCTCTTGCTCGAATTCGTCTCTTTAATTCATCCCATAGATGTTCAATGGGATTCATGTCCGGGCTTCTTGCTGGCCATTCCATAATAGAGATATCGACTTCGTTAAGATAATCTCGTACGACGCCCGCGGTGTGAGCCCTAGCATTGTCGTGCATGAATATGAAGCCGTTGCCAATAAAATGTGCATAGGGCATCACATGAGGCTCGAGACACTCTTCGACGTACCGATGACAGTTTAGTGCAGGCAGACGTGGCCCAGACACGAAAGCAAGCTCTGTCTTACCGTCGGCGCTGATTCCTCCCCAAACCGTCCACGAACCGCCACCATAGCTGACCTTTTCTTCAATGCAGCATTGTGCATAGCGTTCTCCGTCTCTTCTGTAGACCTTGTTCCTTCCGTCGTTACCATACAGCATAATTTTACACTCATCAGAAAAGAGAACTTTGCTCCACTGTAAGTATGACCAATTTAGGTGCTCACGTGCAAAGTTAAGGCGCGCTCTTCGATGGTCTGCAGTTAATTTCGGCCCATTTGCTGGCTTATGCGGTACCAGTCCACCTTTTTCCTATGTTTGTGCTATAATAGGTACTTTGCTTTATGCCAAATTTCAGGATTTAATACCCTACGAATTTTGATTCCTTTGAGGGTATGTACGTACATACATACACGTACATATTAATGTACGTTTTTTTTTTGTGACATAAAATGTCTGTATCTTTTTTTTTGCATTAACTAAATTAATTTTTGAGTTTGATTTTTTCACAGCTTCAAGAGACCGATGCCTGGGTTTAATTTCAACTGGATAACTCCACACATTCCCGAGATAAAGGGTGTTAGCAGACAGACAAAAAGCTTGTATTGTAATAAAAATATGAAATCTAAAGTATTGTTTCGTCATTAAAACAAAGTTTTCAAATTATTATCCTTTAATGTTAATAAATATATAAGTAGCTGTATGCAATTCAAATGGTAAGTTCTAAATCAGCTTATGTCAACAGTGGTACATCATTTCATGAAAATTAAATCTATAAAATATTGACAGAAATGGTTAGTTTGTCAGTTATTGCATTACTTCTGACATTTGTCATCATGTGGTCCTAAAAATAATAATGTGTCAGTCAAGTCCCTGCTGCATCAGGTTATGAAGATCTCTGAAGGCAGCTCCAAGGCGTCCCTGGAGTGTTTGCCGCTTGAGCAAAAAAGCCCGCACGTCGAGCAGTAATCGATGTATCTGCATGCATTTAGAATACCGCTCCTCACGTGGAATGTCTACACCCAGTGTTCGTACTGGAGCGCTAACGTTAGCTCTCACTACCGATGAGAAGTTACGCACTATGAGCCTCAATGCGTTGCAACCACACTGCATATATCTGCAACATTAATAAAATATAATGAACAATTTGTAACGTTTAAACATGGCGATTTTTCAAGCGGGCGTGATGGCTAAATCCGAAACTATGAGGAATGGTGAAAATTGTCAATCAAATTGCAATTTTAGTGGTTTTTTCCCATTTTTAAAAAGACTAAAGGATAAAAAGGCAAATTATAAAGTAATGCCTATTCTTATCTTGGACATATGGTGACATTATTAATAAGTCAATTTTTGATAAATAGTAATGCCAAAGAATAGGCACATTGTTCGAAATAATGCGCAATTTTAAATTTTTCAACATAATTATGCAACAGATCAACGAAACAAGTAAACATATAGAAAGCCTTCTTAGTTTGTCTTAATCGGGCCCAAGAATCATTTGAGTATTTCTCCATATTATTCATCATAGTTTCAGATCTGGCAATGACACACCCTGTTGGAAAATTCTGGGAAGTACAAAATCATACATACGATTCATATTTGCTCTGCAATAATTCATATATCTTGGGTAGCATCAAAAGGCAGATATCTAAATTCCACAATGATCTGAAACAAAATAAATGACAGCAATATTACACAATCACTGCTATTGAATCATGCATTTTTTTTTTTTAAATTATTATTTTTGTATCACTTACGGTCTATGTGCCATGACATTAAGAATGTCGAGTATGACGGACGTATCTTCGAGAGCGATTACAGATTCTAATGCAGATCTCAGACTTTTATTTACTCGGACGGAATGAAAGATCTGAAAACACAAAAAAAACAAATTTTAACTCAACTGGAAACCCCTAATTAAATACATTACTGGACACTAATAGTCACTGGACATAGAGATTATTGTGTCGCTAGTTAATTACAGTAATTTTGAACTTAGGTTACGACATGTGACCTGTGATTAATCAAGTGTTTAATTTAATAATGTATGGCATGACTTGTCGCTTATGGTGTTGTAGGTCCAGTAGTTGAAGACACAAATACTGACGATGTACGGACAACTAAGAAAGCAAGAGCCGAGCGCAGTTGACTCCAATTTGACGACGCAGTGTTTGAGCGATGAGCAGCTAAGCTGCGTGACGCTATATATGTTTGTAAACGTATGATACAGAAGTGTAGCAAAGTTAAAAAAAAAACAAAAATAACGTTATTTGTGTCAGATTCCTTGTCTGAGTTGTGAAAGTGTGATGTGTAGAGTAAGGTCGAATAGACAGAGTGCACAAAGACACCCTATCGGCTGATGTTATAGGCTGGTGTGTCTCGTTACATTGCGCTTGTATAGGCTTACCTGTAAGGCGCGCTGCCTGGCAGTGAGCACGGCCATCATGGAGTCGTGGCCGCGCATCATGACGCCCAGCACCTCCTGCTCGCTGGGCTCCACGCCGCCGCGAGCGCCGCGCCGCGCCCCGCCACCAGCCAGCCCGCGCTGCAACCGTACACAATACAATTATAGAGCAGTCTATTTAAATGCGGTGCTCGACGTAGCTGCATGTCACAGGGGATTGTTGACGCCAGTCGGCGAACAACAAAGCATTTACGTGTTCCCGATTGTGCAGTTAGCTGCAAGTGCTACAGGCACTGTTCCAGTTGAGACGTAGGAATGTAGGTACGATCAATCAGTAACTGGTAGTTGATCGTCGGCTTGTTGCTAGCGCTACTTGTGAAAGAAGATGTAAAAAAAAATTTGGGAAGTTGCCTTTCAGTAATGGTGCAACATGTACATTTTTGTTGTCTTCCTATAATATGAATGAATTCAATGTTTCAAAAATGTTTATCTGCAGTATTTGGGCTGATGGTATCTAGATCTAAACAACTCACGGGTAAAAATTCATCGAGATCGAGGCCGACGGGCCTATCGGTGGTGTGCGGTACGAACTCGGGCTCCGGATCTACGTCCGGTGTCTCCACACTGCGTGACACTGTGACGGGTTCTCGAACAGCAGACTCCACTCTCCTTCTGGAATCATTTACAAATCAATTTATTTTTACAATACTTGTGAGGCTTTATCTATACTTATCAGAATAAACTAATACCTTGTAGTTTCAGTAGGAGCTCTGGTGAAGGACAACGATCTAGGTCCCAATGTTGGCGGGCCCAAGGAAATGTCGCTATTACTTGGCCGGAGATTGGAGGTAGCTAAAATAGAGCATGCTGTTTTAATTTCACAAATAAACATGATAAATATGGATAACAAACAAAATTATTAAGTACATGACACTCACTCAAATCTGTGGTAGACTTGGTCTCTTTGTACGAGTTATGTCGATTAAGCGAGTTTGCTGTGAGCGGGCTGGCGGCGTAATCTCTTAGTGTTTGCGCTGATGTGAATGTATTATTTTCTTTTGTGTTGTCCGTCACCCCTGATCAAGCAAATAGCATAATGTATTATTATTTAATTAATTAAACCCTCAATACCATATTCCTAATACAATGCATAAACTTATTTCATGAATATGTTACCACAATTTTCTATTTTAATCTATGGTAGGACCCAGATAAAGCAATAGCAGCCATTGATTATTCTTACATTCATTAGCATTTATAATTAAAAAAATTAAAAAAGAAAACTGTTTCGAATCGACATCTTGTGCTTTACATTTTCTAGCAGTTTGTTTTTTTTTGGGCAGTTATGCAGAGATATTATGAAAATTATAATGTTAAAAAGCCCCTCGCTGACAGAACTGCGAAACAAGTTTTTTTTGGGGTTCCGTAGTCAACTAGGAACCCTTATAGTTTCGTCATGCCTGTCTGTCTGTCCGCCTGCGGATAATCTCGGTGACCGTTAGCTTTAATAGCTTTAGAAAGCTGAAATTTTGTGCCAATATGAATATCAATCACGCCGACAAAGTGGTAAAATAAAAAGTGGAAAAAAAATGTTTTATTATGTTACCCTCTCCCTTGACGTAAATTGGTATTTTTTTTACTCTAACGTGTGATATATTTTTGAATGTAGGATAGGATGAATAGTTTTTAATAAATTGTACAAAATAATTTCTGAACTAAGTTTGTTATTTCACTGCATATGCAAGCATTGTTTTTAACTTAATTTACATATTTTATTATCCTGAACGTATCTTCTTTAAAAAAAAAAGAATAATTAAAATCGGTTCACGCAAAATTCCAAATCATCAAAATCCAAAAATACCACCGAAAACCGAGATGACGCTGTACTTCGCGCTGTTAAGTCGTAGTTTAGGGGTTCTGTTACATTGTGGGAAATTTGTGACGGACGGGAAACTACGGTACCCTACACAGGGCGTGGCCCGTTCTTGGCCAGATTTTTTAAATTTTATATAAACTAATGCTTGACTGCGATCCTACCTGATGGTAAGCAGTAATGCAATCGTTGATGGAGAGGCTTGTTCGAAAGAGTTTTTCTGACCCTCATCTTTTTATCAGTAAGTTTCTCTTTCGCTTCATCCAAAGTAGAAGAAGTTGATGATATCCCAAATCAGAAAATAGAGATCAAATGCAGGATTTATTTTAAAGGATCAAAATTACATCATATTTCATTAGTGAAAGGAAGATCGGTTCATATCGAGCGTGTGGGCTAAAGCTATACCTATAGATGTGATGATTTAGCGTAGAGTTCTCGCTATCCATATTAATAGTCATATTGGTGTTATCAGATATAAGCAATACAGCTTAACTAGTTTAACCCAACCATAAATTCATAGTTATAAAAAGCAACCAACTAGATCAGCAGCAAATGTTGGTACACCTACTTGCGAAAGATTCCGTTTTTTTCTCTACAACAACGTAATGCTCCTTGGTGGAGGTCGGGATGCGCGAGTAGTGCTCTGAGCGCTGTCGCTGCGGCGGCGACGGCTGCGGCAGCGGTCGCGTCAGCGGCACCGGCTCGTCGAGCATGAGGTCGCGCAGGCAGGTGTTCACTACCGGTTCCGGCTTCTCTGTCGGCTCTTGTACTATGGAACGTATAAAAGAGAGATATAACACGACCTACCGTATTATTATCCATTACAACATATTTATAATGCCTGAGGATAAGGACCAACGTTGCGTAAAGCACCCGTCTCGTGACTATGCTATATCGTGTGCGGCGGTCGCCGTAACGGAAACCGGATTATATTACCTGCGCAGTATCTTTTTTTTTATTTATTATAGGTTTGAGCTTGACCGCTTTGCTTAGTTCATCTATAACAGTGTGCATGTAGTCACGTCAATGGATAGCTTTAATGATACGTAGCAAAGGGGGCGCGGGGAGCGGCTGCCCGCGACGACAGTGAGTCCAGACGGACCACCTGAGTGGCTCCGCGCGTGCGCCTGCTTTACGCAGTGTTGGCCCTACATAATAATATACACCCGCTCGGGTAATCTTCAAGGTCAAGCAGCGATTGCCAGGGTCGAATTGAGGATGGGTGGCATTACTATACCGAAACCCTTGTGCCTCGTGAAACTTTGACAGTCGCTATGAGTATCTAGTCAGAACCTTGAACACCTAACAACCACTCCTGCCCAGTGACTTAGTTGTGAACGTATTCTGTAGCCTATTTAAACTACTAGTATCCAGCTGCATCTGGTTGAATCGGAAGCACAAGCAGATCTTAAAATAGTTGTGTACAATATAGGGCGACATTGACGTATCTAGGGCTAATTTTCGGGGTGGGGTGTCGCGTCCTGACACATCTCTTTTTTTTTGTGTAAATTTATCAGGATTTTGGCGTCCATCATAGATCAGATATTTCAAATCAGTAGCCCAACCTCCTGCCCCCCTTCCCCTCCCTCACATACGTCTATGTCTGCAGATGATGTTAATATGAGGAAGACATAAAATATTTATAGAGAAGTGAAAAAGAGTGTCACTAGTGTATAGTTGTGTAAATTAAATAATGTTGTTATAATAACCACAGTGGAAGAGAAATGTCAAAGTTCTCCACAGAAGGAGTGGAGGGAAGCCTTTGCCCAGGAGTGGGACAGAATAGGCTAAAAAAAAAAAACAAACCACAGTCACCATCAATTGATGGTTTAAATATACACTGAATGATAAGCTAATCTCATTCATAAGTCATCTTCTAGCATCTGTTGCGTTATTACAGCTACCTATTTATATTAAATCAATCAATATTTTGATTGAGCTCTTTTTTACAGCTTTTTATTTCTCTTTATTATTTACATACCTACATATTTGCCCTTACAATTTACTTTAGACATTGGAAGAATAGGTTGTTGACACAAACAACAAAAGTGTTCTCTAAGGCAGTACACCTTGCAAATTATGGAATTTATCTTTAATATTATCTTCGCCGCATGAAGAACCGGAAAGCTGTCGGTGCCGATGGAGTCCCTATTGAAGCCTGGAAGGCGATGGGACCTCGTGGTGTGGGCATCTTAACCCACCTATTTAACCGCATGCTCCTCACCGGAAAGATCCCGAGTCAATGGAGACTGAGTATTATCACTCCAGTCTTCAAAGGCAAGGGTTCGGTGCAGGAGTGTGGCGACTACCGGGGGATTAAGGTTATGTCCCACACCATGAAGCTCTTCGAGCGGGTGATTGACTCTCGGATTCGACAGGAGTGCACCGTCTCGGGATGTCAATATGGGTTTCGACCAGGCCATGACGCCATGGACCCCATCTTTGCCCTAAGGGTTACCATGGAGGGATACAGATCGAAGAATACGCCTCTGCACCTCTTGTTCCTAGACATGCAGAAGGCCTTCGACTGTGTCCCCCGTGATGTGATCTGGTGGGCGCTGAAATCCAAAGGAGTGCCCGAGACCTATGTTGACATCATCCAAGACGTGTACCGAGACTCCGGTTCTGTGGTTCGGACCGCTGTTGGCGATACGAATCCCTTCCCCATCACCGTTGGAGTTCATCAGGGCTCTGTCCTTAGTCCGTTTCTGTTCAGCGTGGTGCTGGACGTGCTGGCCTCTAACATCAGGGACTTACATGAGCAGCCGCCATGGCTGCTCATGTATGCAGACGACATCGCGCTGGCGGACTCGGACAGTGGGCGCTTGGTTCGACGTGTGACAGCGTGGAAGGAATCGCTGGAAAACGGCGGTCTGAAGATTAATGCGGCGAAGACCGAGTACTTGGCCTGTAACACAACAAACGCTGCTCCTGTTCGCATTGGCGAAGACACAGTCGAGCGCACGGAACAGGTCAGGTACTTGGGATCGGTGCTCCACGAGTCCGGGGACGTCGATTGCGACGTCGAGTCTCGTATCTCGGCGGCCTGGGCGAAATGGCGTGAGGTGGCGGGGGTTATCTGTGACCCCAAAATGCCGGTTAGGCTCAAAGGACAGGTCTATAAGACCATCATTAGGCCTGTCCTTTTGTATGGCAGTGAAGCGTGGCCTGTACTTGAGCGGCATAAGCAAAGCCTGCGTGTCACGGAAATGAATATGCTGCGCTGGATGTCTGGAGTCTCGCGGAAAGACCGCATTAAAAACTCCCGCATCCGGGGCAGCCTTCAGGTCCGTGACATAGCGGATAAACTGCAGGAGGGTCGCTTACGTTGGTATGGCCACGTTTTACGAAAACCGGCAGACTACGTGGGTAACAGATGCCTCGCCATGCCGCCTCCGCCGGGACCCGGGAGACGAGGAAGGCCTAAGAGGCGTTGGATCGGCGTCGTAAGGGACGATATGCGTGCCAATGGGCTTACGGCAAAGGACGCGAAAGACCGAGCGAAGTGGAGGCGTCTTAGCAAGAAAGCGGACCCCGGGCACCGAGGCGAAAGCCAAGGTTGGCAACCGGGACTAATACCGCTAGGATGATGATGGATCTTTAATATTATTTTGATCAGTACTCATATACTACATGTGATTGTATTAAAAGTGTTTATTTTTGTACTTTTCCTATTATTCTTACATGGTGTCTGTCTACATCTCTTTTTGTTCAACTCTGCTTTCAAAGGTAAGCTGGTGGATTTCTAAAAAAATAACCATAGTAACATTTTTTTCTGTAATTTGTATGTGTGATTACTTATTCAATAATAACATTATAATTTTGTTAATACATATTATGTAGCCTGAACATATGGTCTGTATGATTGATTTTGATCAAGACATGCAAAAATTAAATATGCAAAATATGTTAATTTTGTTAGTATTACACCCTTAATGAAATATTGTTATTTCACCTGTTATTGAGTAATCTTCTGAAGACAAACTGGTTGCGGGCGGAGGTGTACGTGTTACTAAAAAAATACAACAAATCAATGTTGGATATTTTTGTAATAGTGATGTTGCTTGAGCATATTTTGTGGATGGGCTGGGTTTGTGTAATCTACTCACATGCTCTAGAAGGTCGGAATATCTCAGTGTAGTCATTAATATTGGGTATAACGGCACCTGAATCCTCATCTGCTTCTGTTCCTGAGGTTGATTCTTCAGCAGTCTTTTCGTCAAGGAGAGTTGGTCTATGCATAACTGTGATGAAATATTACCATTGGATTAGTTGTATAACTATATTGTAGGTTTAAAAATGTAATAATGCAAACTAACCTTGTTTTGGTGGTTTTTCTTTTGAAAAGCTTTTGCGCACTGAGTGTCCCTTTTGAAAAGGTGAAAGATCCCTCACAAGTGGTGATGACACCGGAGGTGGTCCACCAAATGGATGAACCTTACTGAGATCAACTACTGATAAAACCACATAAGTTGAATGGAATGATCCAGCTATCTGCAAATGTAATTTATGAATTAAATATGCTGCTGCATTTCAGAACATTCAGTATGTTAAAAAAATAACTTACTAATTGTGTTTGTGCAACAGTGATATCATGAATTTGACCCCAATGTCCATGAACCGTGTCAAACACTCTGGCTGGTTCCCATCCAATCACATGCAAGCCATCATTAGCACAACCAAGCAATGTTGTACCATCATCACTAAACACCATGTGTCTAAACAATGGAATTTTATAATTAATTTAGATAAAGATCCAAGACTTTATTTTATTTTTATATTATTGTAATCACATGCACAATTGAATTTCTGTTTTCAGACCAATAACTGACTAGAATATCAGTTGTATGATCATCAGTCTGTATGAAAAACTGCAGATATAATGAATTGTGAATTTCAATTGGAATTGAATTTTAGAAGCATATTCAATGTATGCTTTTTAAATTCAATTCCATAATATCTGCAGCTGAACTTCTAAGCTCAAATTATCTACACTAATATAATAAAGAGGTAAAGTTTGTTTTTTTGTTTGTTTTTGTAGGAAGTAATCTCTGAAACTACTGGTCCGATTGGAAAAAATTTTGCAACAATAGAAAGCTGCTTTATTTCTGAGTGACATAGGCTATATTTTATGTACGCGGGCAAAGCCGCTGGCAAAAGCTAGTGTAATATAACAAAAATAAATCAAACTTATAATACAATAAATAAGTTTCTATTACTTAATAGTCTTATAATGAAAATAGTGTAATGAAAAATATAATAAATATTGCATGCTGTTAATGTAAACATATCATAACAAATCAAAAATTCAGAAATAAAGCAAATAAAAAAGCAAACTTATACTGAAAGGTAAAACATACCTAATAGATGTGTTATCCTTATCAAATTTAGAAACCAACTGGAACTTCTCCATATCCCAGAAGTTGACAGTTCGGTCAGCCCCACAGCTTGCCAGCAGAAACTCATGAGGGTGGAACTTAACACATGTCACTGCTGATGTATGCTCCATAAACTCCTGGAGAACTTTACCAACTCGCACATCCCACACTTTTACTAAACCTAAAATCAGATTATCTTGATTAGTGTCATGTGATAACATGCTGTAGCATAATTTATTGCCTTTTCAACATACCATCTTCACAAGCCGATGCAATCCATTGGCCATCAGGGCTAAACTGAAGGCTGTTGACTGCCAGCCGATGGCTGGAGTAAGTAACAATGCATCCTCTCTTTCTAGTGTCCCACAACTTAACATTACTGTCACATGAGCCTGTTGTTAAATAATCACCATATGGATGGAAGTCCATACATTTAATAGCCCCTTTGTGGCCTGTGAATGTTCTTAACAATTTAGCTGCTTCCAAATCCCATATTTTTAAGGCACCAGTTTGTGATCCCGCACAAACTAAATCTTCAGAATGACCAAAACATACACACTCCACAGGAGTTGTATGCCCACTTAAACTCTGTAAATAATTAAATGCAGGGCTACTTTTAGTAAAACTTTATATGGAAAATTGGGATTATAAATAATGGTAGTGTATATACTAACCATGAGACAACTCTGTCTTCCAATGGCCCACAAATTAACCTTTTTATCATCACCCCCTGTTGCCAGCACTTGGTTGGACTTGTGGCCCATAGCCAGGCAGTTGACATTTGCCTTGTGAGCAACGAATTCTTCTGTAAATAGTAAGAGATATATCAATACCTACCACAGTTATTTTAGGTTTTCTTAATCAATTACGGTATACACTATACATACGCAGTTTCCATGATCGTCGGACACTCTCCATCGTGATTTCGATTCATGTGAATTCCATGTACGGAAAAAGTAACCTTGTGGAACAAAGTATTCAGTCCAAATGAATATTCATTAAAATTTATTATAACTTGTAAATCAATTTTGTCTTATATCGTTAACAAACATTTCACTATTAAAATTTACATATTTGTTTTACGTAGTTATTTATTTGTGTATGGTTTGGTTCTTTAGAAGTTCTTCACATCTGTCACCTAAAACAAATCTCTACAAAAGATGTCACTGATGTCAATTTGTCATTATTTTTTTATTTATGTACTGTTTTCGCTTGGATACAAAGTTTTTAAGCCCTGTTATGTTCGTATTTTGTATAAACTAGCCCTCAGTTAAAACTAGCTTCCACTAAATGCATTTGTTACTATGTTGTATGTAACGGTTTTTTATTAAAAAAAATTGTAAAACTCACACATACTTGTCAACCGATTAAACAAATATCGAATAAACTGAGTAAAAAAAAACCGTAATTGTCGTCCAAACCAATTTTCTTTGCCAACCGTACTATATTGTAATATTTTTGACAGAAGAGGTCATTGACGTTTTGATTCAGAATCGCATATGTTGATCAAATTGAATCATTGAATAATAAACCATATGTAATAGAAATAGAACCTAAATATAAAAAGTACTCTGTGAATAGAACAATTCAGTCATTATGTCGTAATAAACAACTTTTTTGAAAATTTAATTAACACTAAGACTAATCAACCAGTGTCAATAAAGTAGCCATTTCTATAATGGCCTTAAAAAGTTATTTGTGCTCTATTCCTAAATCATTATTAGCATCAAAATGTTTCCAAGTGCGTTATGTTCATTACATTCAAGGTCAGGAGCCAGAACCTAAAATAAGAGAATATTTTTATTATATTGATCATCAAGGGATGGTAAGTAACCTTTGTACCTAGTATTTCGAAGAAAGATAATATGTCGTATTGTCTTTATTTTTCCCGCGCGTTGAATAAACGCACGAATGAGAGCTTTACATTTTACCTCAGACTACTACGTGACG
Organism: Mythimna loreyi; assembly: GCA_029852875.1. Classification (NCBI taxonomy): domain Eukaryota; kingdom Metazoa; phylum Arthropoda; class Insecta; order Lepidoptera; family Noctuidae; genus Mythimna; species Mythimna loreyi. Next base: position 12,307,631 of record CM056786.1, read on the forward strand.
ATAACTACAGTTGAAGCATAATTTCTTTTTTGTTTAGTTATTTTTAGATGATTCAAAGATGAAAAACTTCACGTCGTGCTTTAAGGAAAAGAAATTTCTTCAGTTTTTTTTCAAGAGGATACGTCTCAATAAAACTGGTAGATATGAAAAAGATTTTCCATTTATTTCACTGTGTGGAAGAGAAAGGAATTTTATTCGGTGTGACGATGTCCCTATAGTTTATACACATATTGTTGATATTAATAACAGCTATTTTTTAAGTTATGGTTATGCAGGAGATTTAATGGTGACAAAATTTATGCCTGAAAAAATTTATATGCTGCCAAGTACAGGCAGAGTATATCACCCTGCTGATGAAAAGTATGGTGGTGTAGGATTAGTGAAGTCCAAGTTAGCCATTGAATTTAGTAAATATTTTGAGTTTAATAATAGTGAATCAAATGCACCAACACACTTTAAATGGCACAATAAAACTTATGAATTAGATCAATGTTGGTTTATGGAACAAGTTGAAAAGCATAAACTAACTATAAGGTCTGAACCAGACAATTAATTAACAGTAATAGAAGATAATGTATGTACATAAAATTCAGTACCTAGACAGAACTGATAGTAAAAAAAAATTCTAATATAATAATAATATACTTTATTAGGTGGTTCAAACAATAAATTAGAGAACAATATGGACAATGTTATCACAGGATATAATTATGGCGAATTATAATGAACTTTTGTGATTTTTTGTTTACATATATGTATTTAGATTGTACAAATAAATATAATTTTGAACATAATAACTATGTTGTTTCTTCTTTAGAAAATGCTTGAAAAGATCCTGGTTGTACCCAAGAAATACCTTGATTAACACCTTCATTTGGGGACGGGGTTTTAAGCATTATGTTTTTGACAGTATCATGAACATCTGGGTCATACGGTTTGAATGTTATGTAATGTTTGTCTTCTGTAGGTGGGTCGTCATAAACATGATCTATACTAAGAACAACACATTCTCTCACTTTCTCCATAAATGCTTTTTTATTGCTTTTGTACCTGAAATGTGAACAATAATTTGATTAAGTTGAGGATGCTTTAATTTTGGCCGATCTTAATGTTTGATGCATGATAGACAATATGTTCTACTTACGCAACAGAGGCCTCAACATTGGCCGGTGCTTTAACATTCAGGTTATGAAATATTGAATACACATATTTTAATATTTGCCATATATGGTTTTGCTTTCTGTCCCATTGTGGAAAAACTTCACTCAAATTCAGATTTCCTGTATGAGCATCAATTGCTGGGTGGTATAAGTTTGATGTGAATGTCAAGACCTGAAATGTTCTTATTATTAATATTTAATAAGTATGTTGCATAACTAGACTCAACAGACTTTCTCTTTCTATGATGTGAAGAAAGTCCATATTGTGGAGAAATCTTAATACAATAATATTTGTTAACCAAAATCATATGTCCAGGCTAAATGCAACTACAAACGTTTTCAATGCCTTTCGTCGGACTTTAACATTCTATTTGGCCCAATATTATGATCAAAGAATAAATTACCGTATTTCTATGTAGTAAAACTTAAGGTTGTTTTCTCATGACAAATATATGTCATGAGAAAACAATCTTCATCATTCAGTTTGGTATTCATTTGTGACCAAGATTATTATATAAAGTTTAATTGAATTAAGTATTAATAATGACTATAATTACAATGAATTTATACATTGACAAATTTAAACCAATTCATAGGGTGATTTAGATCAACAGGTAAAGAATCCGTAAAAATAAACAAGATATATAAGGTGCTTTTAAAATATATGCCACCCCTTTAATGGGTGATAGGATTGGGTTTATAGATTACAATAGTGAAGAGCTTTCGTACCCCGGAACAGTTAATCCAGTTTGAGAAAATAAAGTAGTTAAATAAATATTGACTCTTTTCTGCACAACGTGGTTCACAAATTACGCGCGATGTTTCTCTTCGTCAATGAAACAGCTGCATTAGCTATCTCTTTCCATTCGTTCTACGATAAAATCAGCTGACTAGCTTGTCCCTACCTGATTCACTAGGTACGCAATAATACGTAGGCAAACAAGTGTTTTAAAGTGCAATTACTTACCAGTAGTTACCAGTTACCATGATAAACTTCAAAACAGTCCATTTCAAGTTAGTGTAAACGATAGGTAGGTACTTAGACTAACCTTTCGACTTTTGTAATTACACACACAATTAAAAAACAAAACGCCGGCGTTCGCTTAGGATTCAAAAGTGTAATATCAAATAACGATAAATTACAGGAACTTGGCGTATTTAAAAGTTATTTACCTACACCAATTGCACTGTATTTACACACTCCCTACCGACTTATCCACAAAACTGTTGCACAAGTCCACCTCACACAAATGTAGACACGCTTACGTACATGGCTTTTCACTTTGTTCAATGTGTCCGTTTTACTTTTCAGTTGCCTAAATGTTTTTAATAAAAATGCGCGCGATAATACTTCCCGTGGCGGTCGGGGGGCGACTGGCAAGCGGGTGGTCGGCCAGCGCGTGCGGCGAACGGGGAAGTGCGCGCGGGGGAGGGGGGGGCTGCGCAGTGACGACATAGTGGCCAACGCGCAGGCGGCATTCGTCTGATATGAATGAATGTAGTAGAATGAATGGCGCCGGTGTTTTGCGGCGCGGAGCGGCAACAGCTCATAAAGTGTACAGGATAGTTTTATGCAAAAAAAGAATTAAAATTTATACGTGAATAATTTTTGTATGAGAAAAAGAAACACAAATTATCTACATTTTATCTTTACTATTGTAATCTATAAACATAGTGCTACACGCCCTGGAGAGCGTGGCATATATTTTAAAAGCACCTTATATGTAATAAATACTTACAGGAACTTCCTCATCTGGAAACTTTTCTGGTAGTGTTAAGGTAAATCTAAAAATGCCCCCTTCATAAAAACCAGCTCTTACAAAAATAACGCCAAACCACACTGAAAAAGTTAATATATTAATATATACCAAATGTGCTTATTTTTAGTTAACCTAGTAATTATAGCTTAAAACAATAGAATTTGCAAAAGTATTCCACTTACAAAATGAGTTCTCGTAAGATGGAATCACATAAATTCCTTGAAGGTTTTCTGTTTGTAACATTCGGCTGAAAAGATAAGCCTAGAGTTAGGTATTTTAAACGTTAACAAAATTGCAACGGCATTATAAGCTAAGCTATGATAATTGATTTAAATTAGATAACTGGGTCTAAACTTATTTATTTCTCAAACACTTCTCAACTAAAGTAAAATATACAAAAGGAACTTACTATTCTGCCATAATAACATACTCTTGATGAATCATGGAATATAATTCCCTTGTTTCTTTAACATTATTCTTCATTTCGTCATTCATAGTATAACAAAAAACTTACAATTGTTTTCCTATCTAATTATAAGCAAAAATAAATAATACTTTTCCTATTCTAATTTATGTGATGTCAAATTCGTCAGACCGAAACGTCAACAATATGATTGGTTTACGTCAATGTCAATTTTTAACACGTTGTAGTGATGGGCTGTCGGCGACTGGATATGAACCGTAACAATAGAGAACTGCACAGAAACCGACGCATGCATAATCGACTAAATAAAAATCTTCCCTAGGTCACAAAGTCCTCATTAAGTATTTCCGATATGACAACAAAAAATGAGATTTGGAGGGATTTTTCGAGTGAAGTTTAGTGATAATTTTAATTATTAGCGCAATTGATTCCAAATGGTTATTGTGATACACGATATCTACAATATTTGGTGTTGTTATCTATTTCAAAGGTTCTCGCTCAATAAAATGGTGCTGAGAATTTTAGCCAAATATTGAATACCTCAATAAAACCTGCCGAGCAGACTACCTTGGCGCATTTGTTGCCAAATACTGCAAAATAATTAGAATTAAAAAAACAAAGTTCTGTGTTATATGAAAACATAATTTGAAAGAACTAGTATACTTCTAGTAGTCTTCTTCTTTCTTTTTTTTGGTCTTCTTCTTTCATCTTCTTTTTTTCTTTTTTTTAGTAGTTTTCTTCTTCTTTTTGTAGTTTCTTTCTTTTTTTTTTTTAGTTTAGTTTTCTTTTTTTTTTTTTCGAACCGTGCGATGGCAAAATAAAAAAAAAATGCTACTTGACACTAGATGTCTCTGTTCGGCTTTTAAAAAGAAACCTGTGAATGACGATTAGATTTCTGAGATTTTGTTGATTGGTAAAGAAGTATCTTTACCTACCAATCAACCTACTACCTAAAGTAGTACCTACTGGTACTAATGAGATTTATAGGTAGGTTTCTTAAAGCATTGGTTCAAAGGTTTTTATTAACATGTGTGTAAATTTTAATAAAAACCTTTGAACCAATTTACGAGTAAGAAAAAACAGACTTAAGAGTTGTAGGTCGCAGGTTCAAACCGAGCCAGGCGCATTAATTTGTGTAATTTATTTCATAAACTCTGCTCTTAAAACGGCGAAGGAAAACATAGTGAGAAAACTGGCATGTCCTAGAACCTGATATTCAAATATAAGTATGTTTCATCCGATAACGTATTCCGCCGTTGGGCGGAGCAGGAAACAGTGTCAGACTCTTACCTACTGACTAAACAACCTACCCGATTCCTACGTTGCCATATACACCAGCGCCAGAGCTTTCCTTTTAGACACGAACCCTTGGCTCCAGTTGACTTTCCTGCAGGGTTCTTACAGTTTGCTGACAACTCCTTGAGGAGCGCGGAAACAGTGTACGCCGTCGACGACTGGGCTTGGTCGGGACGATTAACAGACGACAATTGGTAGCTCGCCGTCCGAAAGCCCGCGTCTACGGTGGTCGGAAATCGGGATCGGAAACCATGCGGTCGGCCTCCTCCTTTGCTAGCATTACTGCTTCGAAGAAGGATTCGACCACCTGCCACTTCTCCTCACTTCGAACTATGGCTTCTACCAAGGCCCAGCGCGAGAGATCGCCGCTGTCGATGGCCCCACATGTGACATCTACCAACCGGCACTGGGTCCGCGTGGTGGATTACGGTCCATTCCCTCTCTTATAGAGAAGGCCTGAGTCCTAGTAGTGGGAACATTAAAAAAACTAAACCAAAGCTAAGATATCGTTTTTTTCTAATTTTAAGAAATAACAGAGGACTTAATTTGTCAATTGTCCGTAGGTATTGCCTGCTATTACAGAATATAAAAAATGAATCTAATTTGCTGTCAGACCCCGCATTAAAATTATAATGCTAATATTGTGAAAATTAGCTAATAAAACAACCTAGTTGTGGTGCTCAAGTGAAAATTTGAAATATTTCGTTTTTTAGGTTTCTGCACCTCAGTCGATAAAAATAGAACGCTATAGAATCAATTTGTTGTCCTACTATCAAGACTCTTTCCCTATTAAATTAATTTAGAATAATATCCAGGTCTGCCAACCTTTGGAGCAATCAAGTCAACACAATCTTTATGAGTTCATAATCTTTACAAGTTTATGCTCCTTTTAGGCGCATTTTGGCAGTAAAATCAAACCTTTTTCTAATTTCCAGTTGATCTAGAATCCAGAAAGATAAGAAGCTAGGACCACACGTAGAGGGTAAAGTCCGAAGATCGTACTTTTGTATCACAAAATCACAAAATAATGGCTTTTTTTCTAATCTAAGTAATCGTCGAGATTCGATTCGGTACTCAAAGTACGTATTTACATTACACACGAGTAGGGTTTTTTTATGGAGAGAAAAATCATACACTGACAAATTCCTCCCTTGGGCGGAGCGGGAAATAGTGTCAGAGTTTTACTGACAAACGACCCACCCCGTACTTTCTTTGCCTTACTTCCAAGGCCTTGATGATTCACTTTCGAATCAACCCAATATAGGAGTTGGTAAGTTTGCATGGATCCCTCAGGATGTGGGGTCGACTCGCACTTGAACTGTTTTTTTTCGCATTAAAGATTATTAGGTATCTACCTATCTATTAACTGCGAACCGTTTCGTAAAATTAGTTAACTTGCATTGATATGCAAAACATTGTCTTTGAAAAATGAGGTTGTCTGTGAATCGAATTATGTACATTAGGTACGTACATAATTCTATTCACCTACTTACTTTTATCAGAAAAAATATTCATCATCAATCCATCAATCATTTATTTATTCATCATGTAAGAAAGGTTTATTTAAGTAGATATAAACTAGAAAAACAAAGGTCCAAGAATTGAACCCTGAGGCATGCCCCATTTCTATAATAAACCCCGACTTCCGAGGACGTCGGTTTACTTTCTGCTATCTGTTGTTAGATGAATAAGAAAGAACAAAATCAGCAGTTGGTCCACTGCTTCCGTAGTGCTGTATACTCAGAATTTACAGATTACGGTCATCGAATGCTTTTGTGTGGTTACAAAAGCATTATGAAATATTATGGACTCAAGAGCAGCTCAATATAATTCAGTTTTTAAATATTATTAGTTAAAAAATCAATGTTCTTAGCCAAGAATTAGTTGTTAACTAAATTTTCTTTGGTTGCACGAGGTAAACACATTAAGAATTGCCCATAGAAATATAAAAAGTAGAGACCGTTTTCAAGTTAATGTTCACACTAGTACCATCATTCAAATAATTGACAAAATCCCTTTACGTTATTTCGACAGATAATATTGCTAATCATTAACGTTTGAGTGGTAACAGAGTTCGCCGACGGCCGCGCGTGAGGCTGAGCACCTGATGACTGATGATCCCGGGATCAGGGCGCGCGCCCTCAATTAGCCGGGATTATCCCGCACGTGGCGCGGGATTACGTGTTACTATCCTACACTCCATTGAAGTACCTGCATTAATTACTTTTTATTGATTTTTGATTAACAACGTTCGAAGAAATTTACTACATTACTTTTTAAAGGCTTTTTCGGAGACACTTAGTCCACAGTCCTAGTTAGATAAGTATCTACTTACTATTTTTCGATACTTAACTATTAAGATTCAAAATAAGTACCTAGCAGTGCATGATTCGAGCTGGTCAGGTTTTTGACAAACTCTATAAATTTAAGATCTTTAAGTTCAATACTAAGAAGTCTGCAAGCCGAGTTCTGTCGGATTAATCTGTTTTCGTTTAATTACTTATATACATAAACTGACTTAATTATGTTTAATGTACTAACGTAAAATCTATAACGAGCTTTATGACAGCCGTTTTCTTCGTAGAAAACAGACGTTAATTCGAGGAAACATATGGATGAAATGGCGGTACTCGGTTTCAAAGTGCCGCGGCCGGCGCTGGCGCGATGGCGGCTCGGCGGCTATAAAACTCGAACATTTGATGTATCTGCTCTGCAGCCCGTCGTTTAGGACGTTGTATAAATAAACAGCTTTATCTGTTTTACAACTTCACATAATTAAAATGCTGAGTTACGTAAATAATGTCTTTATCTGACAACACCGGATAAAATATAGCATACTGAAGAAAATCTTTCGGTGAACATTATCGATCAATTTCATGAGCTGTGTAATAATAATAATATAATATTTATTCACTTGTTAACATAGGTAAAGTACCTATTACAGAGCATGTTTTAACTAACAGTGCGCTATGTTATGCTAGGAGGCGTACAACTGGGTTTTGCAGTTCAACCATGCAAAATTATAATTAAGTACATACATTATGAAAATAAATCAGACAATTACACAATTTTTTGTAAGCGCTATGAGTATTATTTGCACGATTCTACGTTTGTCCTCATCTATATACGAATACCTGTTATAATGGTTTGCGTAGAAGGAGTGCAGCCGCTGCAGTTGTATCAGACCGGGAAGCCTGACACATACGTGTGCACTCGCGTCACTCAAGTGTGAGACGAGACTGGTCGACTCACGTGTCTCAGGGAAGCCTTGTAAGTACACTTTAGATGGGTATCACATTCAAACAACTCCCAAGTTATCTCAACATGTCTTTGAAACTACATTACTGTCAGGTAAATTTAGTCACTCAACTTGTTTTCTATCCACACAATAATATGCTATCCTGTTTATGTCATATACTAGCTTCTGCCACTTCCAACCCCGAAATTCATAAAATCCGTTCTTAGCGGATGTCTACACCCTATAAGAACGCTACCTGCCAAATAGTAAGTTTGCAGTTGTTATCGTTTCTGAAATATCAGTGAGTAGTATTTTGCCTTTATTTATACTTAAAAAAAAAATGTGGAAAATAATGTTAATGCGGTGCGGTAATATATAGGTATATTTACACAAAAGTGTAAATATACCTATATATTATAAAGTAAGTAATTTTTTTGTACTAACTTTCATTAACTTGAAATTCATTTTATTAAAGGAACTTGAACTTGAGAACTTCGCAAATAAAAAAACATGGTATAAGTGAAATTGATTCCTTAAAATATAATAAATGTTAAGTAATAATAAAAACATCAAAAACTGTTCCATGATTATAAATAGATATGCATATGCTTAAGAGTACATAATAAAATCTGAAAAACATATGCTATGCAAATATATCGAAATTTGCCCGCAAGACGCGCATTGTCTTCTGTTGAATATTCGGTATGAAATAAGTAGATAGTACCATAATCAAATAGGCTCATAAGCCGTGCGTGGTCGTTCCCACGGTTTGCGCGCGGATTACACGAAATGCCCTTTTGGTGCTTCGCTCCGACACTGACCTGAGCTTTTTGCACAAAAAGAATGCTCCGATAAATCACGGGTTCATTGTGAGCCCCTGGATAGCGTTCTCCGATTTATGCTTTGTAACATACCAAGTTTTTTGTGGCATCGATCAGAGATCATGTCCAATAAAGGAGGTACCTGCTCAATTTTGACGGTCAAGGTGCCGTACGTCACAATAAAACCCTGCGATACCATCAATGGTGTCGATGTCTTCCGGATAATGCTCAGTTCCGCGTAGAATTGTGCAACATCTTACTTCATCGTGATTTGTAGAGAGATATGTAGTGGCATTAGTTTATTTTACAATATTTTCAAAAAATCTACAATCTCACCTGTTCTTCCTTCTTTAGAACCTTTTTTTATTTAACTATCCGGTACCAATATCTTATTTATAATCTTTTATTTGATTATCTTTTGATTAAATCTTGGAAAACTCAGTCCAAAGGTATAGGTATAAATAAGGTATCTAAGTAGTTATAATTATGTTAAGAATCTGCGTTAATCATTAAATCCTATTCCTTTATTAAGATACAGGTACCTATCTTATATTTAAATATTAGAATCATATTTACAATTAATAAAAAAAATAATAAAAAACACGAAAACAAGTAATAAAAAAAAAACTACAACACAACAACAATAATGATCCAACATCGATACAAAAGAAAAAACGACAACAATTCAATTATTAATTACTAATTATTTAATATTTTTCTTATTTTGATATGGTAATATTTAAAAATGTAAGTAATGTAAATCAATGAATAAATGAAAGAAGGTAACAACCTCAGTTCTAGCACGTTCAGCACATGGATGACCACTCATTACACACATACGAAGTACCTAAACATATCCATAATCACGCCAGCTTCATGCCTCCGAAACCAGCTATTGATACCGTCTGTTCAGTGGCGTAGCTAGTCCCACAGGGGCCCCGTATCGAAAGTCCTTCGGGGGCCCTCGTATAAAAAAAAACGTATTTTTATTACCGGGTAGGTCGGGTAGGTCGGGGCCCCTGTACCGCGGGGGCCCAGTATAATTGATACGGCAGATACGGCGGTAGCTACGCCTCTGCGTCTGTTATTCTTAGATTTTTAACAACCGATCATGTTACAATTACTTGATAGATTGGTCAATCTATCATTCAATCTATCAAGATTGGAGATTACAGTCGATCGAGTCAAGTTTGGCAAAAGATTTGCAGGGTTTGTTATAGCCCAGGTATGGTATAACACTTAGTTTATCTAAAATTGCATTCCAGGATGTTAAATAATTAAATCAGCGAAGGAATGCGCCGGACAACGAGCATCGGCCAGCGGACCGAGCCCAAGTCGTCGACGGCGCCTGGGTACCACACGTGCCTAAAGGAGATGTCAGCAAACCGTAAGGGCCTAGCAGGGTCAAAGCCGACTTCATTTCAGAGGTCTGCTTCTGAAAGGACGGAAGGAAGACTCTGATTTGAAAAGTACCGAAGGAGCAGAAGCCGGTTTTTAATCAGTAAGAGCCTGACACACCCTCACTCTCCACCCAAGAGCGGTAGTTTGCCCGATTGATGAACTTCAAATAAGTATAATTATAATATGTAACAACAACTTTTAAATAAGCGTCAAATGTGTGTTTAACGACCATGAATGTGAACATTTCCTCAGTTGGGTAGTTTGCGTACATGCGTATAATGAGCGGAGGCGGGGAGAGGCGGGCGCCGGGCGAGGCGCAGGTGCGCCGCGCGTGTGCACTCGCCTCGCAACTCTACTTAAGGGTTATGAGCGAGGAATATACGAGCGGTACGGCGCTTAATAGGTTTAAGCTTATACTTTCCACTAATATATTATTTAGATTTGATAGTTTTAGCCATTAGTATTATTTTCTTGCCGCTGAGAGAGATAAACGAAAAGCAGCTATGAATGTTCTATTTGACTTTCGAACGAACTTGCCTTTATTTTCACTGTTTAATTTTTTCCGATACACATTTTGTTGGTGAAAATTCTTGGGGATTATGCAACATTCTTTATATTATTCAGATTTGAAGTAAGTATCCCCCTATTTCTGCAACAACAATTTGAAGTAGAAGTAGTTTGAAACTCTTCGGTCGTGTCATCCGTTCGGAAGCCGCTCCGCTTGCAGAGCGACTTGGGCTTCAGGGCGACAGCGAGTAGCATTTGTTTGAAACATGCCAGTCTTTCATGCCACCGACGACTAATTATGTTCAATTTTACCAGTGTGTAACTTTCGAGGGATAGCCACCCTTGCGTTACAAAAACGATATCGAAACCTTCGTAGTGCTCACAACAGGTCGTTATTTGATGATTATAATAAAATGATATTTAATTTCCACGCTTTACCGGAAATATTGGGTAACGTTGTGATGCTACTCGCATTCCTTGTATTATAGAGTTGGCGATTTATTAATAAAATTTAAACGAATTCTGTAGGAAATATTCTACTTCTTAAAGGCTTGTTTCTTTTGTGTTAGAGAGGTGTGATTCTTGAGCAATTAAGTCGAAAAAGTCATTCCTTGAGAATTTCCTCTTGTTTTGTTTATCTGCGTTACTCCTACATCACGCACTACAAAGTCCTTAACAAATTACTGTTTCAGATTATTAGGTTAGTATTTAATAAATAATTATCAACCTACTAAAGGATTAATCTCCGCGAAACTGATTGAGGAGTATTAATATTAAAATAAAAATTAACCTTATTTAGTAGGATAGGATTTCAAATTTGTACAGCGTAGTTCATATGTTTGTTCCATCTTTGCGTTGCGAGTTAAAATATCGCGTTATTTACAAGTTCAAAGATGCGAAGCGGTGGTTTCGCAAAAGAAAACACAGCGCGTTTTTGGTTCCAACGTTTTCAAAACAAGCCTAGTGGGCGGCCGGAGTCCAAGGTGATAATGAAGAATTGAAGGCTATTGTGGAAGCGGTTCCATCGCAACCAACCCACGTCCTTGTTAGCTGCAGGCTGCGGTGTTAGTATCAAAACTTTTTAATTCACTTGAAGCAAATTGGGAAGGTAAAAAAGCTTGAAAGATGGATCCCATCGGAAATGGTCATCGCAAATAATCGGAAACGGTCATCGCAATGGCTGAACCCTGGTGAACCAGCCAAATCCTGTCCCAAGCGAAAATTGACTCAAAAAAAGTTACTTGTGAGCGTTTGGTAGACGAGTGCCGGTGTTGTTCACTTCAGCTTTCTTAAATATGGCCAGACGATTACGTCAGATGTGTATTATCACCAATTGCAAACCATGATGGAAAAGCTAGCTCAACAACCGAGGCTGGTCAATCGCCGTAGGCCACTGCCGCTTCACGGCAACGCTACACCACACACTGCACAACAGACAGTTACCAAATTAGAAGAGCTTCAATTGGAATGTCTAAGAAATCCATCGTACTCCCCGGATCTTGCTCCATCAGATTTCCATTTTTTTTTCGAAATTTGTGTAACTTCTTGCAAGGGAAAATGACTATTTTCCCTTGCAGTTGACTAACTCAGATGAGTCTAAAGCGCCTTCAAAGATTTTATTGATTCCCGTCTGAGGGTTTTTTTAGTAAAGGGATCAATGAACTACCCATGGGATGGCAAAAGTGCATAAATGCAATGGTACATACTTTGATTAAATAAATACGCTATATTTTGTAAAACTCGACTTTAAGTTACAAAACGACAATTTCATATGTAAACTCACTATGCCATACATTAGTTATGTATGGCATAGTGAGTTTACATTCGTTATGTATGGCATAGTGAGTTTATACCAAAATAGTAACAAAACTTTTTACATTAATCAAATTTATTAAATAAAGAGAAAAAAATAATTCAATCTAAATGTACAATAGGGCGGTGTTATCGATGACGAAATATCTACCAGACAACCTTAAACTAAAAATTGGGCAAGTGAATGTCAGACTCACACACTGAGGGTTCCGTAGCAATCAACTTGAAATAATGAAATTTACGAATCGACTTTCGAAGATATATACGAAAAAATTTTTTTGGGATTTAATCACAAAAATTTTAATTTTAGGATTTATTTCTATACCTACTTTTCTTACAGCTATAAAGTTTGGCTTTATTCCAAAATTCAGGTCAACGGGAAGTACTCGTGAATTATAATTCCTTTGGAATTATCGAATTATTAGTTTTTTTTTAGCTGCAAAGGTCCGCAGGCCTAAGTGTATGGTAGAACTTTCACTGAATACCTCCGAGTGTTCCCGAGATAATGGGGCTTGACAGACAGACGGACAACAAAATGATGATGAATTTTCCTTTTGAGGTACAGAACCCTAAAAAAGGGGTTAGTATTGAATTTTAGATTAAATAACAACATTACTGAGTATATAATATGTAGGTATCTAAAATGAAACAAAAGACATATTACGTAAGTTATTTTTCGAAAAACAATCATGTAAATGGTCGCAAAGTTTTAAAGTTGCATTAAACCATTTTTTGATTTGTCCAGGTTTTATTTTCATTAGGTACTGTACCAGAAGCGTCCAAATAACTTTTTTTAACGTTTTATGACGCTAGAGAATATTCATAAAACGAGATTGATGTAAGCCAGAAAAAATCACTTCTTGGAACATCCACGTTATAGATTTCGAAAGACACAAAGCTGCTACAAAAACGCTATTGTGCGTCTACGCCACTGCGGCACAAACGCTACGATACTGTCACGAGTACGACCTTGCCACAAAAAAGCTTAGCCGCGATATGCTACGACAATGTTACGCCTGAGCTACATGAATATTTAGCTGCTGCTACGTCTCCTCTACGAAAACGCTACGTCTGCTACGAAAACGCTACGTTGCTGTTACGACTTTGCTATGAAAACGCTACGCGTACTCTACTCGTAGAATCTGCATAGCTTGGCTATAGTGGTTCAAAAACCCATATGTATAAAACCAAATCACATCCCGCTGTTTGTTATTATATCTTTAAAACTACGCAACGGATTTTAGTGCGGTCTAATGAACCCCGATGAAATAAAAAAAAAACTTTTTAATAAAAAATGCCGTCGGATTTTTTTTACAATAAGTATGATATTATCAACCCAAGAATTTTTTCTAAAAAAAAATAAAATTTGAATGACTTTTTTTTTTTTTTTTTGCGGTAAAGCTGAAAAACGCTCGCATTTCCACTATCAATAAACTGTAGATATTAAGAAGACTTCTCCCTTTCTTTAGAATAAAAAAAGTTAATTATTTAAGAGTGACGATCTAACAAAGACACTATGCCTTTGTCAGTGGCTGGATAGACCTCACGGCGTCCTCACCTTCCGCATGACGCAGGTTCTCACCGGACATGGGAAGTTCGGGAGATTCCTGCACCGGATTCCTGCGGAAGAGACGTCCGGGTGTCGCCACTGTGAGGCGAGCCCGGAGGACACGGTGGTGCACACGGTGGAGGTGTCCCCTGCTTGGGAAGAGCATCGCCGTGTCCTCGTGGGGGTGATCGGCGGCGGCGACCTCTCGCGCCGGGCCCTGGTTCAGGCCATGGTCCGCAGCGAAGAGGAATGGCAGGCGGTCGCCTCCTTCTGCGAATCAGTAATGCTCGTAAAGGAGGAGGCCGACCGCATAAGGCAAAGGCAACAGCGCCCTCGCCGTAGCCGTCGCCGCCGCGATCCTGCCAATATCCGGCCACCGTAGACACTGGCTCGCAGACGGTGAGCAATGGGTAGCTCGCCGTCCGGTCGTCTGGTAAGACCGAGTCCAAGTCGTCAACGGCGCGCACCGTTCCCGCGCGCCTCAAGGAGTTGTCAGCAAACTGCAGGGGCCCTTCAGGGTCGAAGCCTCCTGGAGCCTAGGGTGGTGCAAACTGTTACCTCGACTCTAGGAATAAGGCAAGGAAGATTGGATGATTTTCACCTACCATAAAAAAAAAATGCCTTTGTCAGGTCCTATACTTAAGAGTGCAAGTAGAAAAGAGACTAAGAAAATAAAATGGCGTTTAAAATTCAGTAAAGATTTATTTACATTTATTATCACAATACTTTATATTTCGTTAGATATAAAATCAACTTAAAATTAAATAACATATAATGACCAAATGAACAAGAACATTAATTAATAATAATTACAAGTAATGAGAAAAATATCAATTCCTAATGACTGGATCCATCAGAATACATCGTTTGAACAGAATGTTAATAATGCTTGGGATTGCTATTCTATCGTAGGTACTTGTTCTGAGGCATGGCCGTGCTGTACTGAACTAAATCATCGAGCTGGTTCTATAATGGATAATAATGTTGTAACAACTGATTAATTAATAGACAAGTTTACAGTTTCTAATGGTAAGTTACATAAATCGACTATTGGCCGAGTGGCTAAACATTCAATGACATTTATAGTTTTTTATATGCAATACCTAATCGTCTACACAAGAATGTCTTTAGATTTACCTGGAGGAATGAAGTTATTCTGTAAATTTGTGCTGTGACATTTCTTTGTCTGTATTATTTATTGAAAATTAAAAGAATTCTATTAAGTAACTATAAGGAGTATTGAATAGATTCTGCCTTTTGAATCAGATATTTTAGTTTCTATAAAAGATATAAACGATTCAATTTTAAACGATGCAAGTAGGTAATTACGACAAATATCTACATATACTTAAAACTAAGTACTAAACTAACATTGCAAATATTGCCGATGATTTCAATCACGACGAGTGGTTATTATTATAGTAATAAATGCTTAGTAAAAGACGGTCTACGCAAATAATAAGATTATATTACTGACATGATTCATTTGTTTCAAGCGTACTTTATTTATATTTGTATTGAAAATGTGATATACGAGTATGTATAACAATGTATAATTATGTACAAATCGTGTAGCATACTTCTATCAATTTGATATTAGAAAATGTTTCTGTATTCGTCACTGCGTTTTGGGAGGTTGTTATTTGATAAAGAAGTTATAGGTAGCCCTACATTAAATGCGCCTTATAGAAAGTTTCAACTGAGTTCAAAGTTGGAATTGATTCAGCAACAGCCAAATTAAACCACATAGCTTCCACTATTTAGTTCCTCAACCATTTCCTAAGGGAAATGGCATTTAAGCTTCTCTCTAGGCGTATGAAAAATGACACGTATCGATATTCTTGGGTAGATATTTTATATTATTATTTATTTTTCTTTCTATTTGTAATCATGTTGGTCATTGGCCGAATACGCGACATCTTCCATGCGTCTCGAGGTGTTCATAGTTCACTCGTGAGCGGTGACGGTGTAGTGGCAGTAGTTGGTGTCTAGGAGATGAGCGCTCCCTGCGAGTGCGGCTTGATGTGCACGGGGTGCGGCGGGTGCGGGTGCGGGTGCGCGGCGTGCGGCGGCTGGCGCGGCGCGTGGCAGCGCTGGTGCACGTGCGAGTGCGCGCGCAGCTCCTCGCCGTGCTCGCGGTACGCGCGCTGCTTGTCCTCGAAGTCTCGCAGCCGCTGGTTGTAGCGCTCGATTTGCTCGCGTAACGCCGCGTCTTCGATTGCCGCGCGCTCCTCGTCTAGCTCCAGGCACCCGACGCCATCTAGCCGCTCCAAATCAATCCATCCCCGCCACCTCACGCACACGCCATTCATTATAAATCGAGATACGATGTGGGCCTGTTGACAAAAAAAAAAATACTTTTAAAATCTTGCAAAAAAATAAAACAAAAACTGCCCCAGCGCGGGTGGCAAAAGTTGAAATGCATTTATCAGTCACATATGGCTCGGAAGCGATCCTTAAAAAAAGTGTACAGGTAGATGTGTCCATTCTTGGACTACGTTTTAGCAGATCTAAATGTAACGAATAGGGATCATATACTTTTTGTTGACAACTCCTTACGTAGATATTTATGGAAACACATTACGTAACAGGTAGAATTTCGGTTTAATTTGAAATCGTTTTAAACAACAAGATAATTGTGAGTGTTGGTAACAAAGCAGAAGGACAAAACGACAGAAGGCAGACGTGTGTCGATCGGGATCGCGTGCTGCCTTTGTTCCGGCTGCCGCATCCGCTGCCAACAAACCTTTAATTGTGCCACACATTCGACCAGGATGCAATTTAACTAATAACAACTTCTCTTTAGGTTCCTTTAAACATGTAATGCTATATCTGACGCCTGCCGTATGTTTATAATTAACATTATCCGTTGTTACATGCAAAAATGTAATGCAGGCCAAAATATTAAGTTTTTGTTCATTAATCGTACTTATTATTTTTATGTTTGTAATCGAGATAAGTCTGGATAACACCGGGATAATGAGATGGCAACAGTGATGCGGCACGGCGGCCATGTTGGCTGGTGGCGGGGCGGGCGCGGCGCCGGGACGCCTACCAATCGTGACGCTTTTCCATTATCGATTTCAGGGGAAATGCTTTTCTCCCTTTCCCAAGGGAGAAAGGCATTGATGGCATTTTTTCTTAATGGCGTGCTCCCTATAGTCAAGTGCATGGGGTCTAATAATAGGGGGTGGTGTGACTGACAGCTTATCCTTAGGGAGACTAATCCGATAGAGACAGGTAGGCCCAAAACAGGCACTGCAGTAGCTTTTTGTTGATTTAATTAAGTCAAAATAGTTACTTTTCATTACTCATACTCTGAAAGTAGGTGTAAAGTTGCCTGCGGACAGGGTTGGAAGAAGTACTTTTACTCCCTAGGGAGTTTTACTTTACAACTGACAGTTGTTTTTTTAATATTTAGACAGCAAATATTAAAAAAAAAACTAGTTCTATTTTGACATTTCTATTGAACCGTGACCCGAATTTTTATACTACCAGTACAATTAAAATGACATAGAGATAGAAATAATTTAAGAATACCTTTTTTTAATGACTTTATTTTAATTTACTTTCAATTATTTCATTAAAACTAATATATATTTGAGAAAAATGTTGACCAGACCCATTTTTACAATGACAAAATGAAAAATATTGACTGAAAAGCCAGAGAGCCGAACACTGAAAAAATGAATTGGCGGGTAAATGGTAGACTCTCTATAATCTGTGGCCAATTTGATCTTCCTTTTTTTTTGAGGTGTAGAGTTTTCTTTACATTTTGCTAAATCTCTGTTATAAGAAATTTGTATTAACACGATAAGTTCATCAGCTTCAGTTATAAATTTAACGCAAGATTCTTTGAGGAGAAAACAGCTTACCGCCTAAATCAAAAGAAATATACCTACCTAAAAACATACGACGACATTTGACGACGACTCAGGTTATTATTATAATTTTTATTTTCCTCGTATTCGTAATGAAAAGCACAGTGTTTACCTCGGGTTAAAGAGTTATGTAGTCCCTCGAACTATTAGCGACCTCGCTCTCGCTCGGTCGCCAAGAAATTTCTCGGGACTAAATAACTAACTTTCATCCCTCGTATAACAATGTACTATTTTTCTATACAATACTATTAATACACGGACTTTAGAAATAAATGATCGACGTGTCCTGTATTTAGAGGTCCTCCTATACCTACCGCAATTAGTTTCAGGCCAGCTAGGGTAAGGACTGATTAAGTCGTAAATTCTACATGTATCTTAATTTTTAGAACCTATTCAAATGTCAAGATATTTATCAATCGAATTGGGATTTACGAATCATTTTAGATCTATTAAATTGAATACGAAATCGTCGAGTAGTTTGAAGTAGGCTATAATAAAACATCGTTACAAGACGAGGGCTCGTGCACACTCGAGCGCTTTGTTAAATGAACCGAGTGTAAATAAATATAAGTATTCATACAGCAGCACAGCGGGCGGGCCCCGGTGCGAGGGGGCAGTTTCAATCAATCCGGCACAAATGTGCTCTTCTATATTATAAGAGATTTAGATATTATACATACGTAAATACATACAAAGAACGTGCTGAACGATGCATGCTGGCACAAATATGTTAGTGTGATTTATAACATCTTAAATTCGGGTGTTAAAATTTCCTGTGTTCCATCGAGAAGGGTCTGTTAAGAGCTGCGTATATCTATTTTCCGTAAACCTTAAAAAATATCTTTAAATATTTCGGTAGCAGATGGGATTCAATTTCAAGGTTTTCAAATATCGGAATGTTTTCAGTACCGGTATTAGACTACAAGTTCAATTAGGGTATCCTAATTGAACTTGTAGTCTAAATACACCATAGTTACCTTCTGAAAATAATAATAATACAAAACTCTCATATTAGAAGTAGGTATAACTAACTAATCTACGATTTGGTTCGAATGAACACTAAGAACATTACTCTCCTTTTTTGGGGCAATGGTGTAAAAAATGTTTGGATAGTTTGCAGATTTTAACAAATTCATATCAATATTATTCCTCGTAAAGAAACCCATGTTAGGATTTAATTTAAATTTGTATTTAGGCTAGCTAGACTGGAAGGCGGCTAGCAACTAAACGGTAATTAGCAATTGAATTATCAAAATTATTAATTTAAAAACTTAATGGGCCAGGGTAAGTCTAACCAGAAAGCAGTGGTGGCCGTGTGGTAACGGCCCCGACTTGCGTGCAGTAGGTCGCGGGTTCAAACCCAGCCAGGCGCATTACATTGTGTAATTTATTTCATCACCACTGCTCTCAAAACGGTGAAGGAAAACATCGTGAGGAAACCGGCATGTCCTAGAACCAAAAATTCGAAGACATGTGACATCCACCAACCCGCACTGGGCCCGCGTGGTGGATTACGGCCCATTCCCTCTCTTAGAGAGGAGGCCTGTGTCCCTGCAGTGGGAACATTAAAAAGGCTGATGATGATGATGATGAAGTCTAACCATGAGAAAGAGGTCAATCGTCTTATCCGATTCGGCTGGAGGCGTTTGGGGTGCTTCGCGATATTTTCTCGTCCACCATACCCCAGTTTCTCAAGGCAAAAGTCAATATAAGTTTACCAGCGCGCGCATTACCAGTGATGGCATATGTTCTGAAACGTGGTCGCTTATGATGGGCCTCATCAAAAGGCTTAAAGTCACCCAAAAGGCAAGGGACTCAACCTCATTCTTTCCCTATGTGATTATAACAAAACTTATGTGGCAGTGGGAAGAGCATATTCCTCGCAGAGCAAATAGGCGAAAAATTCTAGAGTCGCTACCAAATAAAGCTAGACGTAGCTTTGGAAGTAGGTCATCGGTCCATGACCTACTTCCTGTTCCTGTTCATCGGACTGATGACCTGAAGAGGGTTGCGGGAGTCGGATGGATGTGAGATGTACATAACCAGTCACTATGCCGACGCTTGAGGGAGGCTTATATTATAACTAAATTATTACTTATAATATTCCCGTGAAAGTCCCGTTAAATTTTGTTCAACCGTTTTGAAAACGTATGCTGTGGTTTGGAATCCTGTTCCCGCGAGAAATCGCATTTATGATACAGAATCGAATATACGTTGATTTACAAAGAAAATAATACTTAAGTTTTATTTTGCAATTAGGCTTTAAAAAATAATTTAACACATTGATTTTTTCATTAATTTTAAGGTCAGTATTTTCTAGTTGAAAACTCTGAAAAGAAACGCCTATAGAATATACGAAATACTCACGAAGACAAAATCTAATTTAAAGTCAATACAATAAACATGTTGTGCAATAAATATACCTACATGTACCTAATTTTATTTATATCATGAATAAATAATCACAATTTCCTACTACTTATTACAACAAATCACAATAATATACGAGTATATTTATATATTCCAAACCCGTAATCAAGTATTCGTTCGCCAATACCGTAGTCGAAAAAGGCAAAATTATATCCGGGATCACAGTCTTAGGGGATACTTAAATATCGGTATTGAAAGCCCTAATCGTCACACCTTCATAGAAAAATAGTGATGGACAGACTCCAGATGCAAAAGGCTGAGGGTGCTAAAGTTTTAGCGCAAAACAAAACTGGCCTACCACACATCCATCACAGGGATGCGTTAACCCTTAGTTGATTGATTGACTTGAGATTCAAGTTTATTGTAGAGTGATAGGTTAGAACATTGTGCTCTTAAGCATAATCAGTGTAGTGACTTCTTGTTTATCTATTAAGGCTTCAATTTTATAAAGTAGCTTTACAAATAAACAACAAACGAACAACAATCTTTCTGGAAGAGCATTATGTAGCAATTTGCGTTTTTCGCAGGAAAGCTTATTCTTTTCCATATTTAAAAAGTGTTTATGAAAATATGTTAGAACAAGTAACATATAACTAAGATATTCTCTATTACATAATATGATTGAAAAGAATGGAGTTGTTTGAACATTCTTCTCCATAGAGATACGCTTTGGAACACAGACATTTTTGTATTGCTAAGCAAAATTATGCTAAATACTTATAGCATATATTTCATTAAGAATTCAAAAAATCCTGTACAATTTGAATTAAATGCTTTGAATCATTGTACAGCTATTCTTTTAGATCAGTGTTTGGTAGGTATGTGAGTAATAAGTAACGCCTACGATGTTCTTCCTAAAAAGGTTCGATATGGGTTAATCTGTACAACAGTTGCTCCAATCCTAGAATCCTTATTAACTACAGTTTTCATATCTTCTGTGAAAGGAAACGGTAATGATAATGTTAGCTTCTAAATGAATTCGTTCACATGTCCGTCATCAAGCATTAGTTGAAGCAGAATAATTCTTTGTAGAAACATGTCATTCACTTTGAGAGTGTATTAAGCTTCGGTTGAGCGTGACCGACGCGTTATATGCGGTGTTATGCCTTTATTCTTTATCATTAGCGTCTTCAAAGTTATTTATGTCTTAATTTTGGTTATGGAAATGTGGGCCGGAAGCTCTGTCCGTTGATGACGCGCGACTCTTGACGAATGAGGCTATCAAGTATTACCCACTGATACATTGGTACTACTAAACAGCGTAATAACTATGATTCATGCAACATTATTGTTGGTTTGTATTTGACTACTATGTGTGCCTTGCCTTCGTAGATATGAAGGTTTTGATTTTCCCTGTGTATTATAAGGAACTACGCAAATAATTACAACGTGCAGTAGCGAAATTATTGGGTTGGTAAAGGTGGCAAAATGCCACAGGCCCCTGGTCCGACGGGGCTCCCGATCTCAGAAGCCGCGAGCTCAGAAGAAGTAACCCAATCTGTTTTAAGTAGGTACTACATTTATTAAAATGAAATCACATATAGCATATAGCATTAGAGATTTAAAGACTATTTCTCTCTTCAAATCGAAAGTTTTTACTACGGCCGCCAAGCATTCATTATTTTTGAAATATTGCTCAACAATGAAGACACGTTGTTCTATTGCGTAACGCTCCATTTTTACTAACCCTAAACTGTCAACTGTCGATTTATTTAATTTCAATCTTGCGGTCGATCTTTGTAAATTTTGAGGGGAACTTGGTTGGTTGTTTTCTTGCGGGTCGCCCTTAGCAATAGGAAACGCGCGACCGTGCTATCCCATCCCACTTTTGGCGTTCCTGGCAGTCTTCGCTGAATGCGGTGTGTGCCAGGTCGCTTCCTTTTTTCTGTGCCCCCTTGCAGTTTATACACGTGGGCTCCTTGCCTTCTGCTCTGTCCTGACAGTCCCTGCCATCATGCGCACCGCTGCAAAAGAAGCACGATTCCTTTGCCGCCCCGCATACGGACCTGTTGTGTCCGTACCCGAGGCACTTTGTACACTGTACGAGTGGGGACTGATCCACAACAGAGCAGCGCTTGATACCCACGTGCACTCTCTGGGCCTGAGTGAAGATAAGCCACATTTTTGGTGAGAGTTCTAACACCGGGTGGCACTCGTGGGGATTTCTTGCACGCTTCCTATATCGAACTCTAGCTGTTTGATCTTCATAGCGACATCCTGTTTTTAGGGTTGGCAACACTGTACTGCATAAATGGCAGCAAATTCAAATCTTGCGTTAATTTTGGGACACCCTATATAATATATATATATATATATATTTATATTATGTATGTAATTTTAGTATAAATTATTAATATTTGTATGTATAGTTTATGTCTTTATTATTTTAATCTGAGATTTCTTAAACTCCTCTGTCTTTCTACACACGTGATGTCTACATTTCTTCTGGTCTCTCCTTTCGCAGGTCTGCTGGAAGAAATTTCTTTTAGAAATAAGCAGTACCTTTGTACCATTTTTTCTTTGTTTCTATATCTCCTTTGTATGTTGTGTGTACAAAAATTGTAAAATAAATAAATAAATCACAACGCGATGAATTTTCTGGGGCCAAATCCAATAAATTGTTAAGCCACTGGCTACGTATCCTCAAGGATGTCTATAAAATTATAACAAATAGAAAAAAGTTCTTTAAACTTTATTCGGGGTTCATTCATTTTTCAGGTCATAAAAATCTACCTTTATAAACATACTTATTCAAACGCCTAGTCCAAAATCACCGTAAATTTTTGAGTAACATGTGTACAACTTGATTTGATTTCGTTTGAGTAGGTACTTATTTAAGAACTTAAAATAAAATATTGGATTTTATTTAGTAAAATTCTGGATTTTAATTTAGCAGAACTACTTAAATTTTTATTCATACAATAGTAGTAATTGACCCCCAGTTTTTATAAGATTATTAGATCATTATTGAAAATTTGTATGTTTAACAAGTCTGTAAAATATTATAGGCGTCTTTATTATTTTACTTAACATACTAGAAGAGTGCTAGCAGGAACCTCTTTACATACTTTATGATATGGTTTCAAGACATGACACATCACCGTGTATAATTAATACATTAAAATAAAATCAATTCGGTCTACGTGCCTATTCACTATCAGCCATGTCATGACTAAGACCCACTTTCACTTGCTAGATCATCCTTCCCTAAGAGCGGCGTTTCTTTAAACGGCCTCACCTCGATCCCTAAGTATTTTTGTTTATTAATAACATCAACATAATATACCTTACTCATTTAAACATGTCAACATATCACAAGACTTTCTCTAAAACGGAGAAAGGTTCGGAGGTGGCCACAGGACCAGTGGTCATTGTTACAGTAAATATGGCAAAATTCAGGTTTTAATTTTTCTAGCTAAAATTTATTGTTTATTTATATCATATCACTATTATTATATCTATGCCTACACTGTCCCATTGCTGGGACAAAGTATCCCTCCATTCTTTCGATTGTTCCCGTTTATGAGCCAATCTTTAAGGAAGTCATAATATCTAAGTCTTCCCCCCGCCCCCATCTTTGTCATATTGTACGTGTATGGAAGATAAATTAATAATTTATAATGACATAGAAATACATAAGAACCTTAGATATCTTTCTCTATGTAACGTGACTTCTTTGTTACGCGCTACGAGAACTTCGCGTCGTTCGGAAAAACCATGGAAAAACCCTGCTCAGTTTAATGCGACAAATATTATTTTGATGAAAATTACCAACCAATCCTAATTCTCAGAATTACGAATAATAATCAGCCGGTCAGCAGTCTGGTATTTTACCTTATTAGGGTTAAATAATGAACCGATAACAGTTGTTTTGAAAGGAAAATAATATGTTTCGTTATTTACCTTGCCGCTCTCTTTCTGGAAGTCGCAACCTCGGTTGTTGTATGGCGAGTGGTCGAACACCAGCTGTAGGTTGGTGCCGGTGGCCGTGAAGGCGATCTCCGTGTGCCCTTCGCGACAGCCGCTCTGGAACCGCATCTGCCGCTCCTCCGGGGGCCGGTCGCGGTATCCCGTGTATCTCACCTACGTCAACAAATACCAATTATTTATTAACTTACATATTTTTGTTATTAAGCGTATACAGTCCAAGGATTGCCCCATTGATTTACAATAAAATAATAAAATGCGAACACTAAAAGGAAAACAATACACATGAAACAATTAGGTACATTGCTTCCACACGAATGACTTAATATTTTAACTAATTTTCCTGTTCACTAACGATTAAAATTGTTTTAATGTTCCGTTTAATTAGTTATACATTAATAGATTTTTTTAGTTATGCGTTATGACGTCTAAAATTAAATATGGTAATTTGTAAACATTACATACCTCACTTTCTCTGCTCAATCTTTTAAAGAGATCGTCTGATTCAAACTTAGCTTTCTGATCTGGAACTACCCGCGGCATTTTAAAGATAAAACGTGGTTTAGGCTGTTCGTACAGTCCGATGGAATCGAAAGGCAACATGCCTGCCAAAGCAGCTGGGTCACTCATGGCGTGCATCACACGAGGATTAGGAATACACTAGAATATGTTCACCATCACAGACGACTGTCTCACACGCGCACCACACTGACTCAGCGACACGATGATTCAAATGGGTGTAAGACCGCGACTCGCGTCCGTGCGGCACGACACGACTACCTGCGACTGCGACAAACGCCAACTGAATGATCGCTCGATCAAAGGTTCAGGGAGAATTTCCACCAGGGCGGAGTCTCCGCTGGGTGGGGAGCAATGGGCCAATGACGAAGCCCTGCGGCACCGCCCGACGCCTTCTCTACGCGCTTTCGGGAGCTTTCAAGCGAAAAGAGGGTTTCCCCCCTCGAAACTGTTCAAAATAAATACTGTAAACGACAAAACACATGAATTTATAATGATGGGCATTATCCTCTTTCGACGTTTGAAGTGTTTTATGTATTTGTATCAGATCCTTTGTTCCTTTGTAACGAGATAAATGTATGTTATATACAGTTTTATAAAAGGGGAGTAGGATCCCAGGATGCGATAGAGCTCGTGAAACGTGATATTTTTGTATGGCATGAAAGCTGCATTTATTGGACGCCCAGTAAGCTAATTGTATTCCATCCTGGCATACATTTCAATAATAGGGTCTCGTATTATGTACCTACTAATTATTATTAACACCTACTTTGTTATTGAAATGGCGTCCATACTCAACATCACAGTCTGAGAGCATAGTTGCAGCTTTAAGTTGAGGGTAAGTATTCGACTAATAGTTTAAATTTTATTTATACCAATTGTGTGTGAAATATGGATATATTCGGTATATGGATATTTTCATAAAGTTTGATTTGATTTCTTTTTTCCTTCAGATATTTTCTATCAGTAAGTTTGCCATGACACTTCATTTTCCGGTTAAAATTATACAAACTTTACATAGGTACTCTTCTAAGTTCTAAGTAGTAGCAGTGTATAATTTTAAATCGTAAATGACACACATTTGGTAAATAACGTTTTTTTATGG
The DNA here is from genome assembly GCA_029852875.1 of Mythimna loreyi. Classification (NCBI taxonomy): domain Eukaryota; kingdom Metazoa; phylum Arthropoda; class Insecta; order Lepidoptera; family Noctuidae; genus Mythimna; species Mythimna loreyi. Next base: position 12,333,461 of record CM056786.1, read on the forward strand.
AGGGTAAAAATCTTCCAATGACAAATTTGGCGTAACGGGAAATAGTGTCAGACTCTTACTAAAAAACCCAACCAGTTCCTCAGTTGCCTTTATACCAAGGCCAGAGCATTCCTTTCACACGCGATCCCTGAACGCTTGCTGGTCCTCTTCGCACCAGATCATGGCCTATACCAAGGCCCGGCGCGAAAGACGGCGATGCTCTGCCCCGCTCGGAGCCTGGATCGCGTGCTCCTCCATATCCTCAAGGCGGTCCATACAGTGGCGACATCCGGGCGTTACTTCAGCAAGAATCCGTTGTAGATACCTCCCGAACGTATCATATCCGGTGAGGACCTGCGTCATACGGTTGCAAATAGGGTTTAAAAATCTATAAACATCTAAAAAAAAATATATATACTTAAAGGATAATAATTATGTCTATTTTTTGTTACATTAAATCTTAGGTATGAGGTCGATTTTTCCTAACCAATCAGCCTGAGCAGAAACCATACTAAAATAAGTTCAGGAATTACAGTCTCTTTTAAAATCATTTTTGTTCTATGCAGAATAGTGTCTTTTAAGAAAAGAACCATACAGATATGAATAGACCTGTCCAGTACATGCAAGCATTTTTCAGGATTCGTATAGCTCACGTCAGTACTATTATGGAAACTCGCTACACGCATAAGATTCCAATTGATACGATTAAATTATTTTTGTATATTTTAATCGAAACTCCACTACCTATAGTCTTAAATATTGTGATCACTATTTGGTATGGATCACCATTCTGATTCTGTTTTGTTACTTTGACGGTCCTAAGCATCAAGACATATATCGAGCATCAAGATGGAGATAGCTCTTTCAATTTGGCAGCAAACGTTGGGGGATTATCTGGCAAGTTGAGAGTGAGACCATCATAGTGAGCATCTCACTTTCATCTTTATCGTAGTGTTGATATCAACTTACCATTAAAAGCTTTTAGTTTAAGGATAGATCATAATCCTTGCATAAACTGAAATAGTAACTCAATAACTTAGAAGACCGTACTTATCCGATTATATTGTTTTGCAACAGTATCTTGCTGTCCCTGTAGTGGTGGATTAGACAAATATAGTGTCAATTAGTAGATATTGATCTAAACATTTGGACAGAAGTGGAACGTCTCAATGACGGCAGACAGGCGAACCGTTTAATGTGTCTGTTTGGGAACAAAGGGCGGTGAGCCTTGTGAAATGTATCGAGTGTTATTCAAAGCGCCCGAGCCGATCGGCGCTCGATAAATACGTTAAGTGTCGGAATTGTTGTTATTTTTTGTACTGTAACTGTTTTTGTTGTCACATTTTATACCTACTTACTTAAAGGTACTTCTTAACATAAGATCTAAATAGGTGGATGAAATTTTAACAGGAAGACTAAAAGCAGAATTATAAGGGGCAATTAATGTAACCTTTTGGTGCAGCTACTACGATGGGATCAACAGTTAACAGTACCTACTACATGATCAGCAATCGTCTCTCAAAAGTTGAATTCATAACATGTGAAGAGATTAATGAAAAAAATTACATTATGAATTTATTTTCGAGGGCAACATAATGAATACACGATCATTTATTTCTGATACCAGAGTAAAGTAGTGCAAAATTCTATCGATTATTAACATTTTATAAAATTTGCTTCGTGCTCAACATCAAAGAACGACACTTGCCTATTTGTTTTAATAAACGTACAAACTCAGTACGTTGTAGAAATATTAGAATTCGTCACGTATCTCGTGATCGTGAAGGGATGGCCACGTGGCGGCCGCTCAGCGTTTGATCTCTATTCAAACTGTAGCGCGGAGCTTTGACAAAACTAGAAACACCCTCCCACGTGTCAATAAAAATCATAACTATTTTGTCAGAGATTGCAATTTATGCTGTCCCATTTTATTTTCTTATTTTACACACTTGCTTTTCTGATTTAATTGAACATTTGCAGAATAGTCGCCATTGACTCGACTTTTCATCAATAAGGTATGAAATACACCTAAGTACTTGGTTTTTTCTACGATATCATGGAAGTTATATTATTATTACAGCTAAACCGTGTTGTTCCAGTGCTGGGCAATGGCCACTCTACATTCTTTGCAATATCATAGTTCTTCGCATTCTCTCACCAATTCTTACGGAAGAGATGCAGGTCGTCCATCCATTTCCTTCATGGTCTGCCGCGGCTCCACGTCATATGTGTCCGAGCAACAATCCGTTGTTTACGGGCCCTGTCTAACGAAACATGCGGCAGATATGTCCTGCCCAGTCCCATTTAAGCTAAGCAGCTTTAGGAAGTTAGTATAAGTAGATAATTTAAGTAATATTGGCGTTCCTCAAAGATTTGAATCTGCTTAGGCTTTTCTGTTTATTTTTTGGCTTTAGTGATCAGAATCCTAAAGATTAGGTGCCCGGTATAAAGTTCCGTGATGCGTTGAGTGAAGTTTTGGTACAATCCAAAATCTAGGGAAGTGCTGGGACTCGCATACTGAGGTATCCGTACCCATTAACTTTGTAAATAATTCAATTCCCGAATTGAGTTTTTAATTGAGATTTTTCTGAATCGAAAAAGGCATTTTTTTTAGCTCCAAGCCAAAATTTTAAGGTTCTACTAGGTTATCGGGAAGTAGGTACCTCCGGTGTGGTGAGGTGTTAATTCCTTATTGAAATATAGAAATCGTTTTTTTTGTGACACGAACGGCCGAATCTTTTTTTTCGTTAACATACAAGTTTAATTTTTTCATAGCTTTAGGGCACGCAGACTTTATACGTCCACGCGTTCCCGAGATAAAAGTTCTTGACAGACAGACAAACGGGCGACAAAGTGATCCTGTAAGAGTTCGGTTTTTTTTCTTTTTTAGGTAACGAAATCCTAAAAATGGAGAAAACGGTATTAACCTAACTTTCTTCTTAAACTTTAGAAAAGTTATACAATAGGTAAACAAAGTTCAGTTCGTTATTTTCTAGTTTTGTCACTCTAAAAATACAGTCGGTTCAGGAAATCTGGTACATAGTCGCGAAAGAGGGAATTAGTTAACATGTAGCGGGTGACCACATTATAAACACTTAGGTAGAAAATTTGGTAATTTCGGTAACGCTAGCGATGTACTTTTTCAAAAATATGATTCTTGTTACAGGCATATACGAAAACATATATCAAATGGAACTAAATAATTAAAAACTGTTTATAAAAATACGCCAATGATAACGTAGTTCCCACAAAAATATTCTCACGCTCACGAGTCCTAATGTCGCTGCTGTTCATATAGGTAGAACTTGATAACGATTTGTGGGCTAAACTAAAACTATTATATGCAAAGTTAGATTTGCCATACATAGGTAGATTCATACATCTAATATATGGACCTACCGAATGTAATAAACCTATTATGTGGAAATTATAAGGTTACTTTATTCTTTAGCTTTTGTCAGCGGCTTCGCCCGCGTACATAAAATATAGCGTATGTCACTCAGGAGTAAAGCAGCTTTCTATTATTGCTAAAATTTCTCCCATCGGACCAGTAGTTCCAGAGATTACCTCCTACAAACAAAAAAACAAAAAAAACAAACTTTACCTCTTTATTATATTAGTGTAGATTGTAACGTTTTACAGAATGTTTCTCAGTTCGGAAGCCTCTTCGCTACGTAGGGACTCTGCGTTGAAGCCTACTGGGGCCCAGGATCTCTTTCTGAAAGGAAGGCTTCGCCCCAGTGCGAAGGGAAAAGAAGGAACGGGGTGGGTGTTTAGTCAGTAAGAGTCTGACACTGTTTCCCGCTCCGCCCCAGAGGGGGATTTGTCATTGGATGATTTTTTCCCATCATAAAAAAAATCTTTCACTGTTTTAAATTTCTAGCAACTCTTCTCCATTTGAGACTGGTTGTTAATTTTATTCCACTAAATCTTATCAATTTTATTACCATTAATTACTATGGTACGATTCAGTGATAATCCTGCGCTACTGTTCTTGAGTATTTTTCGTTTGCAGTAGGTATGTGTCCCGTCCTTTTGGTCTACAAATACTACTGTTACTGCTGTTTTTGTTGTTATAAAGGTATTTCTTTCTCTATCCCTGTTCTTTGGTGATTGAAGTGAATCGAAGTATTGGTACACATTATGGGTGTTTAAATACCCATAATGTGTACCAATACCAATAAAAGTGTTGTTTTGACACTTTTGTTTTTTAATGAATGGTCATTATCTTGCTTCACATCAAGAACTAGTTTTTCGATTTTTACTTTGAACATTTTGAATTATGAACCTTTTGATTTGATTTTTTAAACTAATCACGTAAAAAAAAATATTAAATAAATATATATATAATATAAATAATACTCCATAAGTTCACAATAAGAGTTTGTGTATTATCTATGTGCAAGTTACAATAACTAATAACGTTAACACTTTTATAGTGCGATATCGTAAACCACATCCTTTTAGATAAGTTCCTATACTCGTAAATTCGTTTTAATGTTTTGTCCTGTTAAAACATGTGTGGTTTTTTCATGTTCGAATATTATAGGACAATAGAAGAATGATTCAATGAGTACAACAGTAAGTGAGTGAAAAAGTATCAGGCAGCATCTTCCATGACCGATGTAATCATTAGAAGCTTGCAATGCGTGTGATTTTTAGAGAATTTTACGAATTTTGAATCTATTATACTGTGATTATTTTATTACTACTAATTTATAATTTATTCAGAGATAAAAAAAAACATCTTTAGCTGGTTATTGTCTTTCAGATCATATAATTTTATGGTTCTGTGCTTAAAAATGTGTATTTAGTTAAATGGGAAATGCCTTTAGAAATAGGTATAATTATGTTTAAGGTTTTTTTATTTGTAGTAGGTACGAGTATCTACATACCTATTATTAAATCAGTCAAACGGACTGTTCTTTAATAATAACTAAGCTAAATCATTAATAACTATAAATTAGGTACTAAAAACACCAAATACATATCAGGTACATATAGTAATATACGTTTTACTTACTCTGCGATTTTGGCGGTCTCTCTAGTCCTGTGCCCATAACTCTCGCTGGAACGCCCATATCAATCTGTTTCGACTTTAGGTACCTTGGGTCGCTTATCCAAGGGAATGGTGAGGTAGGCCGAGACGTGGCACATCGGATCAACTCAGGATGGATGAAATGGCGACAGGTCACTGGAACAACTTGCGACCCACGGATGCCCCTCAAGTTGAAGGGTAAAATCTACAAGTCCGTGATAAGGCCTGTCCTACTTTATGGGTCAGAATGTTGGGCTATGAAAAAGACGGATGAAAAGAGATTGCATGCAGCAGAGATGAGAATGTTGAGATGGATGTGTGGTGTGACGAGAATGGATAAAGTGAGAAATGAGTATATTAGAGGAAGTTTGAAAGTGGCGCCAGTGACTGAAAAGTTGAAAGGGAACCGTCTGTCTTGGTATGGCCATGTAAAAAGGCGGGATGAAACGCATGTTACAAAAAAAGCCATGAGTATACATGTGGATGGATGGAAAGGGAGAGGGAGACCAAAGAAAATATGGATGGATTGTGTGAGAAGGGATATGAAAGAAAGAGGAGTTAGTGATAGCGAGACGGGTGACAGGATAGAGTGGAAGAAAAAGACATATTGCGCCGACCCCAAATAAAACGGGACAAGGGCAGGAAGATGATGATGATGATAGTAATATACTTAATAATAATCATTATTAAACACTAGCTTTTGCCCGCGGCTTCGCCCGCGTACATAAAATATAGCCTATGTCACTCAGGAGCAAAGCAGCTTTCTATTGTTGCTAAAATTTTTCCAATCGGACCAGTAGTTCCAGAGATTATCTCCTACAAACAAAAAAATAAAAAAAAACAAACTTTACCTCTTTATTATATTAGTGTAGATGTAGATAATTTAATTATGGATTGTTTTTACACGGTATTTACAAAATTGTGGTTATAATAATATAAACATATAGGCAATAGGTATCTTACTTTTTCAGTAGATTCTACCTATCTACTGATTAATTATTTATTTATGCAGGTTACAGTTTCTGTTTAAAGCGCAACTTGTTATCATAGGTAACAATTTTTCGGAAATTTCCTGGACTCACAATAAAATTGGTAGTTGAGTAACCCTAGTTAGAAGGCAGAGACCAAGATAAACTTTTGAGTTATAGTGTGACTACGGAGATGAAAATAGATAACTTTGAAGAAGAAATAGATACCAGCATTTTGATACAAGTAAGGATTTTAAATAAAATCACTTGTATTAAACAAAAGTTTTTCTTCCTTTCCTATATATGTATACCTATATCATAAAAAAGACAGGATGATGAATCTAACAGCAATGATTACCTACATACCTATAAGAATACATTTTCGATTATTTTTGTTGAAAATAATATTCAGTTACAAAACAAGTATAAGATAATCGTTTTCAGATTCTAGGCATATACCTAGATTGTCGTTGAAATTGTAGAACAACCCTTTGATTTAAATGCAACATGCAGATCAGCACAGGTTTATGATGCTAGCCTTACTACATATTCAGCTTCAACGTGTAACATCCATTTTCCATGGGCATTTTTTATCACCAGTTCTTCGTCGCGCCCAGTCCGGTATTTAATAATCCTGTTTTGTCATTGTTAACACGTCGTCCATATTGTTTAACTAGAGCACTGAACAAATGTTCCGTATTTCTCACCTCGGCTGGTAGTACAAGCTTTTTATGTCCATGACCAATAAATCACAGCTTTGTTATTTGCTGACTCATTTACATATTTACACAGTGACAATGACCGTGGAGACATTTAATTAATTGATTCATAAACCTTTTCATAGTAGGAGAGCAAAAAGTACGCATTGACCCCTGAATAAAACAAAAAGTACACAATAAAGAAAAGGGTTACAACAACGTGTTCCCATTAACATGTATTTTAATGTGAGGCGCGTTCGGGCAGTTGAGTCATTTGTTACGATCTTTTATTTTATTGCTACCCTTCCAAATAACGTTTTTTGTTCCTTAATTTCTTTACTAATTTCGTTTTGAAACATTTCACTGCGTGCTGTTGTTCTTCTGACAGCTTGATGTCGACAGTTGGATACGAGGTTCTACTCAGAGCCTTACTGAGAAATAGTCAAGAACTTACCAGAAAGACCTTATTTTTTTATTTAGACAACCTTAGCTATTGATAAAACAGCAAATTAACTATGGGTGTTAGCAGGCCAACGAATTTTTAACCACTTTATACACTAGATATTAAAAGGTACTAATTATACTATAATCATTAGTGATTAGGTATATAACGCTGTTGCAGTACACACATGTAAGATGGGTTTTCTGAAATTCCAAAGACCACCTAGAGGTGTTTTTACTCCTGATGCTCCTAGCTATCGAAAACTTTCGACATCATCTGGCGCGACGATATTACTCACATAAAATGATTTAATTGGAACTTGTCCATACATTCGTCTAATTTAGTATTTCAAGCATTAGTTTTACGAGGCATGCGTGTGCAAATTCAAAGATTATGGCCGTTTCATTAGAGAGGCCGCCTGGTGCAAGCCAGCGTCCGCGGACGCTCGTAAACCGGCAAAAAAGCCGTCAGACGTTGTTTATGCGAGCAATTCCGGTCACCGCTTTGTCTTTCACCGCTCGGCCTTCGGACGACACCCTAATAAAAGGCGTGGCAAAAAGTGCCCTAATGGGTGCTGATCCTATTTCAAAGTAATAAAATGCAACAAAATTAGCTTTTGTTAAATTTAGAACTGTAAACGTGTAAACTGTAGACATAGTTACTTTATGGACAGGACTGAAGGTCCACGTTTATACGCTCTATTGTTTTATGGGCGTGTAACTTTCAACTATTGTTGTATTTTATAATGAGGGTGCAGCGCGTAGCGGTACCTTTAGCAATTGTTTTCTTTCTGGATACCTGCCAACAGTGCCAACATGATACAACGTTGGGCTCAAAATTACAATATTTACGAACAAAAGCGACTTTCTCTTTTAGTTTTTGTACCAACCGCCATTAATGCTGCTATTGCATATTTCTTACAGTAGATTAGTACTAACAGTTTACCCTCTACTCCATTGAATCCTTCCGACAAGGCCTTATGTTTCTGAATTGGTGATAAAGTCAGTAATATTTACAACAACTTCGCTTCGCTATGAGATCGTACGTATCTTGTGCGTGTGTGTGCATGCATCTGAGTGAGTCACGGACCGTCCGCATTGAATGCTAATGTGTAGTACGAGTAGATCCGAACCGGTTTGCTTAGTTCCGTTTACGTCTCTCTTACCGTCATCGATTGTTCGATGTGACGTGGGCCGAGCTCGGGGAGTTCCTCTGATTTTTTCGATTAATTCTAATTTAATGTATCAATAATTACTTAAATTAGTGGAACTGTGACTCAGAAGCTATTTCTAATAGATAATTAACATATTTAAATGTAGCCAAACGTGATCAACAATAATATCGCTTCTTTAGAATTTAGATTCTCTCTCTCTCTCTAGAATTTAATATGTATTACAATTTGAACTCACTGAATGCTTTATCGTCAATTCATTACAACTCTTTAGGTCACCAGTTAGCTTAGCAGTCAAAGCCAACTTTAGCAGTTAATGCTTACCTATACATCAAATCTTCCTACCTAATTATCTATTGCACAATATTTAGCCAAAAGTCTAATGGCTTACCGTGGTCTGAATATTCCAGAACAGACATAACAGCACATGTTTCTTCGAAAGAAGAACACAGGCATAAAATGACACCTTAACGGCGGGATTGATACATAGTAGCGCAAGATAGAGAAGATCTACAAGGCAAAAGAGAGTCGTTTGTCTAAAGACAGAACAGATTTGAAAAAAAAATACCCATTTAAAATCATCATACCCATCTCAAAACTCAAAAACTTTCACACCAGCAGTGGTGTGGGTCCAATTTGAACAGCTATAAGGAAAAAGATGTTGTATTTGTTGATTATATATCGTGAAAGTGAATACGTTCATCACACTTGTTCGCTTGGTGTCGACGACCATGCCGTACGGACCTACCATATACATGTTTTGGAATTCCCTGCATGGCGCATGGCGTGTCCTTGTCGATAAGTAGGCAAATTATTCATTGTACCATTGACTTGAGGCATTGTATGTCAATGATCTCGCGCAGGACGGCATGATGCCCAAATTGATTACAGGGTCTATAGAACAATCAAACATAAAAACATATTTTTGCAATTCAATAACAAACTACAACTATCGCATATACTTGTATGTGTTATTAACTCGGATTATAGATTTTGTGACTTTCTATTGAGTGAAATGAAAATTTATTTCTAAGAATTGCGGTCGTGAAAATTTCTAATCAAATCTCCGGACAATAGTCTATTATACTGGGTATTTTATTACTATTTGGAGCTTCAGTAGGAAAACCCGGTGTCTATAATCTCTAATGTACTTTTTATCTTCTAAATAGCTACAATCTAGGATCTTGTTATTTGATTACTTAAGCCTCTCAAGTATATTGGTTCACTCGAGCTTCGGAAATACCTACATTAGGGGAATACCGGCACTATATTTATCTACATAACTGTTTGTGATGATAGGAATCTATGCATAATATTCTCAGTGTTGGAATGCCGGATGCTATGCTGTCGAGATCTCTTTCAATGTTGGACGTATTGTCTGGGGTAAGAAAAAACACTGTTACGCATCACGGCAGCGTACCTACTCGTTTTTCCCAAAAACTGATATGAGACTGATAAAAAGGTTCAATCTCTGACTATTTGCTAATTTACGGTCATCAAAGTTGTACTCTAAGTATTGTAAACCCCATGTACATAAACCTGTTTCTTTCATCATCATTATAGGTACTTGACTTTCGCAACTGAATTCATTCAAAATTATGTTTTCCTTTTTTTTGCATCATTATCATTTAAGCCCAAAGACGTCTGCTACTGGTCTTATGCCTCCTCCAAGTGTCGCCATAATTAATTACCGGGTTTTTTATTTGCAATACATTGCGAATAATGTTTTCTGTACATTCCACCAAAGATAATAAAATTATTGTACTCTTGAAATCTCTTCGCATTCCACATTTTGAATAAAAATTTACAGCTTTATGTATGTAAAGAGGACCTGGTTACTATCTATTGACACATATCTATCATGATTGGTTTTCCCCGACTCCGTGTCAAAAATATTTCGTATGTATTGCATGACTTTGTAAAATCCCGGTAAGATTACGTTATTTACATAATTGAACATAAACAAGGCTTTAGCGAAATACTGGTTCTGTTCCGGTTGAGTCCACTTGAACAACTTACTTACCGACTGACTCACAAGGTGTGCAATTGTCTTAGGGATCTCTCAACTATTAAATATTTTAATTACACTAATTTATAACGGCGAAAGATTGTGTGTGTATGTATCTATATATTTGTTACTTTGTAGTAAAGATACCGGTATGTCCTAAAACCAAAAATTCGAAGACATGTGACATTTAACAACTCATACTGGACCCATTCATGATGGCTCATTCCTTCTCCTAAGGAAGAGGCCTGAATCCCACTAGTGGAATTATACTTATACCATAAGTCTAAGCATAAACTTATGGTATGTTACTTTTGAACGGTTGAATGAATTGGGATGGCACAAGGGCAAGAAACTCCTGGAATAGCATAAAAGATACTTCAGTCTGATCTCGGGAGAATGTTCTCTTGGCATAACTTTCTAATTCCACGCGGACGAAGCCGCTTTTCTATAGTCGGTTCTGTTAGGTTGTTGATCTGCTAAGGGATCATCTCCACGAGCGAAAGAATCGCGGCGATATTATCGTCGCGACACTTATTTCTAATTTCTATACATTCTCTTAGAACCTGTCCTGCCTTGCGACGAGTTGCTGAGTGTGAGTGAAACATCGTCGTATCGCCGCGCATTGCGAGTGGCAACGAGCGCGCTATCAAACGCTAGTAGAGTCCCGCTCGCATGATTTTTGCGTTGCCTCTCTGACAAGCAAGGACTTAAGGGAATTTATTGGATTGCCCATGACTTTCACGATGCGGTAAAGTAGGTTGTGTCCACCAACGGCTTTCTTTTTCTTTTGTTATTCTAATAACTACATAGTTATTACCACACAATACTACATCCATAATAAATAATTATTTTATTTTACATAGAGACATATAACTATAAAATATGACACTATTTATTTCGCTCTCGTCTCATAATTAACTGACCTCTTTCAACTAAAGTATTGCATAACGCCTCGTCGCGGACACGTGGCGATTCCGTAACGAGTCGTCATGCCATTTCTTTATGAACAGTCGCTCGTTCCTGGGGGCTACCCAGCGATAGAAAGACGGACTCGTCGCGATTCTCACGCTCGTAGAAATGGTCCCTAAAGTCTAAAAGTCAAGTCTTCTTGCCATAGAACTTTAAAAGAAATGACAATTTCCAATAAATGCGGTATAAGACACATTTCGCCAAGAGTGAACATAGTTGTACTAAGATATGATATTTAAGCTACTAAAATTACTTTTAGTAGGTTATATCATAAAATGATTACAATTTTCAAGAAAAATATTAAACTTCCTGGACTCAAATAAAAAAAATGTGATTTCATATTTAAAAATATGTGTAACACAACAAACGTTGCTCCTGTTCGCATTGGCGAAGACACAGTCGAGCGCACGGGACAGGGTCAGGTACTTGGGATCGGTGCTCCACGAGTCCGGGGACGTCGATTGCGACGTCGAGTCACGTATCTCGGCGGCCTGGGCGAAATGGTGTTAGGTGGCGGGGGTTATCTGTGACCCCAAAATGCCGGTTAGGCTCAAAGGACAGGTCTATATGACCATCATTAGGCCTGTCCTTTTGTATGGCAATGAAGCGTGACCTGTACTTGAGCGGCATAAGCAAAGCCTGCGTGTCACGGAAATGAACATGCTGCGCTGGATGTCGGGAGTTTCGCGGAAAGACCGCATTAAAAACTCCCGCATTTGGGGCAGCTTTCAGGTCCGTGACATAGCGGATTAACTGCAGGAGGGTCGCTTATGCTGGTATGGCCACGTTTTACGAAAACCGGCAGACTATGTGGGTAACAGATGCCTCGCCATGCCGCCTCCGCCGGGACCCGGAAAACGAGGAAGGCCTAAGAGGCGTTGGATCGACGTCGTAAGGGATGACATGCGTGTTAATGGGCTTAAGGCAATGGACGCAAAAGACCGAGCGAAGTGGAGGCGTGTTTGCAGGAAAGCGGACCCCGGGCACCAAGGTAAAAGCCAAGGGTAGCAACCGGGACTGGCGCTTGGTTGATGATGACTAGTTTGCAAAACTTAGTCCACTCTGTGTTGAAAATTGGACAAATGCCTTTTTTGTGCTTGTGGAGGAGTTTCCCCAAATCCCTATACAATGACACCATATGGGAAAACGGAGCTCAACCTAGGTCATAGAATCGTTTTTGACATGCATTCATATGCCAATAACAAATAAGAGCTGCGTGTTAAGCATTCTACCTACTTTCCATTTTGAAATTTCTACTTTATTTTAATTACTATCTATTAGGTAGAAAATTAAGAAAGTGATGAGCAGCTGTATTTCTAGTGGAAATTCTAAATTATTTGTTATGAATATAGACTTTCTTTGCGATAGGTAAGGCAAGATAGAACCTATTGGTACTGCCTATGCATGCTAAATTAGCCATTACCTACACACCAGGCCTGTGCGTAGCCTACGTAGGACTTCTGGTGACCTACGCGTAAGTAGATACTAGTAACATGTAAGTTTAAAAAAAATAATCAATGTATACTTTTAACTGGTACGGTATGAATAGAAAGTCGAATAATAAACCTACATTAGACTACCGTTTAATGTATAACACGACGCCCACAAGCTTGTAAAGATACTTATATTCTTTAAATAACTAAAGTAAATAAGGAAAACCGTCAACTGGCAGGCTGGATTTTACGTGCTTCTAAGAAATAGACGCGACCGAGCCTCCGACAGACCTCGGCGGCGCTCGGTTACGTCAGCTACGATCGGAAATACCTCATTGTGACTGTCTATTTCGGCGCGAGTCGCGACGCAGACACACCCGTGTCACACCGACACTGGCGAGACGGCAGACTCGACAGTGTGGCTCGGCACAGATTGTTGAGTAAACAGAAACAGGCGCTCGGCTAGCGACCTCGGTTCAGCACTTGTCAAGTGTTACGGCCATGGGTTTTACCACTCACCTACAAAACAAAGGAACAAAAACCTACGGACGATCAGAATGGGGTTTTCATTAAAAACTACTTTTCTTTTGCTGTACTTAAATAATAAAAAACATATTTTACAACCTTAATCGGATTTGTTGTTATCGATACAGCATAAAGTATCATTAATCAACGGTTTTTACGAAAGCGTTCGCTTACGCGTTATTACATAAAGCTTATTTTGTTGCGAGCGGACGGCACCGTTTATAAAACGTTATCTTCAAATGAACACAATAACAAGTTTAATAATAGGAGTGATTAATGTGCTTGCAGGATGACGCGCACTTCGCGCGAGGGTTAAGGGAGGCGCGAACACGACACTGCGCAACACTGCCGTCCCACTGCTTGCCGATCAGTCCCGACACAAATGACCAGACATTATTTAATTGAAATGGAAGTAAAAGGGTGACAATTGTAATAGAAAACAAAAAAAAAGGGTTACGTTTTTGCGGAACGACGCGATGAAATATTGCGCCAGCCGTGCATTGTAACAGTTGTTCCTTACTACCTATTTAGACGAGTTATTAGGAACTTAATGGTGTTTATAATATTAATAACACTGTCAGTAAAATATCTAATACTAACCTAGATCATTCTGTAACAATAAATGTTGATTATAAATCTCGTAGACTTAATGTTCATAGTTACGTACTAAGAAAATAGGATCATAAAGTCCTTAGTTTATTATAAAAAAATCGTTATACTCCGCTTCGGAATGTAGAGTAAAAACAGTAACAAGTGAAATACAAATAAAGCAAAGATCAATATTAAATAAAAGAAACTATAAATCACGGTCTAAGTAGCGAGTTGTTTACCTACTTGTTTGACTTAACGTCTTGTAAGGCTGTTTGTGTAATAAAAGAAGCGGATTCGGGCTTGACATTTGCTAACTAATGATCTCGTGTGACAAAGCTCCTGCTCGCTCCCTGTCAGCCAACTTTAAAAGCCCTTTGTAATCAGAAATTTTTAACACTTCAATGTTTGATTTGTGCGAATTTGCGACATTGACAGAAAAAAAGGCGATTGATATGTCACGTTTTTATTGTTGTTTGTATTGCTACCTGAACCTTTACGTAGAAAAAATGAGGGTAGTTCGTATTGATTGCGCGTCGACAGTTTGGAGCCTTTCACGCTCAACGAAAAATATGACAGTTTCATGGAGGAGTCGTTGACTTTATTGTAGTCAAAAGTATCATGTCGGCGGGACTATTGATGCTCGTTCGCAGAATTTATTTACATTTTGTTGAATTTTATAAAGTAGCTATGCGTATACTAGGTAATCGGTAAAGCATTTGCCTGACCTCTTTATTAAACCTGATTCTAATAAATCATTGATTCATTTTAGATCAAATAAAAAACAAAGTAGTATAGCAACATTGTATTAATATTTAATATCGTGGCGTTGCAGGGTAGCTGGGCACAACGCACAAGGCGTGAAATCAAATTGTCAACGCGGACTCCAGTGAACATATTGATATTTTAATTAGATTTACAAAGTCGGTGCTCGCAGTTCCGCGGGCACACCCAACTCTTTGCGCGCTCTAATGGCACCCTGCGGACTATAGTTAAGGGTTGTCGGGGCCCGCTTTGTGCCTTCTCAATATTTACTCCCAAATGCATTAATGCAACAATACTTACTTAGTTTTTTAAGTTTTCGTAGCAGCTTCCGCGTTATCGTTTACAAAAGCTTTGGAAATGTCACTCACGGCGTAATTACAGAGCAGCGCAGCAGGTAGCTCCGTGCTAATAGTAGCGACTCTGAACAAAATCATAATTGCTTTTTCGTCTATACGTGTTAGCTATAAAAACATTTTTTTGTGCAGACCTTTTGTTATTTTAGTAATAAAATTCGAGGAAGAAATAATTACTCGTCGACACGAAGCAACGTTGTAAGGATTTATACAGGTTATGTAGGCAACATTTTCGGTAAAGTAGTCGGTACATAGGAAAGATTATTTTTTTAAGGCAGGTTTGGTCATGGCATCTTTCTATAAAGCTACAACGGTTTAAGATATGAAATACAAGACCAAGTCCAATACCGTAGTAGAGTTACTGAACTTAAACACCGGAGAAAACAATTACATTATTTTTTGCAAATGTTTCAATGGCATACAAACGAAAAAAAAACAGAAAACCAAACAGTTTACGAAAATTGACAAAACTGTCTCAGCATGAGCATAACTGTTGGGAATTTTGAGTGGGATTGTAGAGAAACCATATGCACGTGAAAACAAAAACGACACGAACAAACATCTGCAAAATGATTTTTGTTCCAAAACAACACGATCAATTTGTCTGAATATGCAATGAGCAGAGGGCAGGGGGTGGCGGAGCCCTGCCGCGTCCCGGCGCGCGCCGTCACTTCACGCTGGGCCGTCGGCACACACAACTCTAATTGACACACTAAAATACGTCATGGCGCATAAAAGCATTGATTCCGCCAAGCCCTTCCATTTTTCTAACAATGTTTTATGACAAGCGAAAGGTTAATTTATTTTCTATAGATCTATTTTATTCAATTTTATTTCCAAACTGCAAGATTCTAAAGCCACCAAAACATGTTTAAATTAAATTGATCATTGGTCAAGGTTTACTAAATAACTAGCTTGTTGAACCTGTCTTTTTATCTCTTAGGTTAGGTTAGGTTAGGTTAGTACCTACGCTGGACTGAAAAAATAATGAGTCACATAGAACACATAAAACCTGACATCTCCAACAATTATAAAAGTAAATACATAGATCGCTCGTATGAATAATATGTTACACTAACAAGCCCATTGTAAATATGTAATATCTACTTCATCATCAGCTTTTCCCAGGTCTCCTCCATAGGAGAGGCAATGGGCCGTAATACACCACGCGGGCCTAGTGCGTTATTTAATTACGTAAATACAAGACGTGGGTTACTTACGTAAATAAATATTTATTTACTTATAAATAAGTAGGTACTTTTTCAAGTTTTTTTTAAATTGATCTGTCATTGTAAATAATTTCTTGGACTGCTGCAACATCATGTCGTACGAATTATTGCTATGGCATAAGAAGGAAATAGACGTCTGTCTGGGTTCGAAACAGTCTTTCACTCATCATATCAATGGGAGCGATCCTTTGACGAACTGTGAAACGAACAAAAAAACGTGAAACTTGAAAACTTGAACTGAGAAAACGATGAAGGAAGGAACAACGGGTTGCCAGTTGCCAGGTTACGGTTTGTTTGAGAACACTTCCGAAGAAAACCTTGCCATCATTTGTTTTAGGGCTTGTCGTGAAGTCGTTACTGTACGAAAGGGAACGTTGAAAACCTACTGAGATAGTGTTTTTGCCGATAACTCAGTCAAACAGGAGGACGGAGTTTACGTAACATATTATTTTTTAAGGATTTACTTATAAATATTGTAGTGAGCATGTAAATATTTGGACCTATTTCAAATTGTGGGTTGGCATACCATTACTAGGACTACTAGGACTCTACTTACCTTCTTGTCCTTTAAGGATATAATCTATAAGGTTAATCACATTTTTTGTTAAAAACTGAAAACAGTGAAGTTTTTGATTAATTATATAATCAATAGATGATAAAACGAGAAGAGAATTTCAATCTGAATGGTATGATGACCCTAGTTATGGAGAGAGATGGAGAGCATTACTAAATGGAATTCTAAAAATGCTCTAATATAACGAGATTTTTTTATACAAGAGCCCCTGTTGTACGTACAATCGTCAGTGGCTGTCCTCGCCCCACAGATGCCGGAGGCAAATATCTGCAGAATGCGTGTAATTATTTATTTGCCCTCTGAGCCCTCACTGCCCGCTGCCTGCCCCTGCTTTGCTTCCACTCAGCCTTTCAACAGCCATACAAATAAATACAATGCGAACGCAATTCAACAGAGACATTCTAGGAATGTGGAAAATGAGTTCTTTTTTTTCATACCGGATTATGAAGTAAAAATTGGGTATTTTAACATATAGCCAGCATTAATTACTTACTAAAATATGAATCACGCCGAAGTGTGTTCGATGTTCTATTTTTGTCTATAGGTACATGCGTCATGGATCTTAATTATTTAAAAATAATAATTCTAACGATGACAATATTGTATGATTACTCAGTATTAAATACATGAGAGGCTCACGCTAAGCCGATATTTTTTGCGGTTGGTAAAAAAGTTTCTATATGCATAACGGTCACTTTGTATTGTAAAATAGTAAAGTACCCACGCACCTCTTGGTATTTCCCGGTGTCACGGATTTCAATTAGAGTCGAATGTTTTTATGGTCGAATACGATAAGTTCAAAGACATTGATTAGTGCGACAAAAAAATTAAGTGGATGTTAAGAACTGTTTTGATAACTTCTAGACTTGTGTTTTTTTTTTTTGCAAATGTACAGAACTACTTTAACTCTAATTTTGAACACACTGCCACTAATTTACTTATATTATTATTATGGATAGCGACAATCATGAAAAAAGTCAATATAGACAAAGTCAAAAGCCAATATAAAAGAAAATTGAGAAAAAAACTAAAAGCTGAAATATAACGACAATAGTTGAAGAAGGTAGAGAAAAAATGACTGGGAGCATGTAGTGCGCCGCGTACTAGCTTTACACCGTGAAATTTTAATGGTTGTTTTCCCTCAGCGCAATGGTTGTGTCAAACGTTTGATAAAAAAATAAAATATTAAAAACAAACAATGGACCTGTAGAGTGCAAGCTAATTATGACGTATCACAACATGCGAGTGCTTATTTTGGTTTAAATATTTAATGAATCGGTTTCCTTTGACGGCGTGCTGCGCATTCGACTCTATAGTACCTACAAATTACGTCTAATGTTACTATTGTTTTCGCTTTTTTGAGTTGATGAATATTTTTAATAATTATTTATAAAAAAAACTTTTTATTTTTACTGTATGCTTCAAAAGTACTCCTTATGGCAAGTCATTCTGCCGCGGGAAAACAACC
The DNA here is from genome assembly GCA_029852875.1 of Mythimna loreyi. Lineage (NCBI taxonomy): Eukaryota > Metazoa > Arthropoda > Insecta > Lepidoptera > Noctuidae > Mythimna > Mythimna loreyi. The sequence continues at coordinate 12,351,669 of CM056786.1, forward strand.
ATTTAAATTTCACGGTGTATATATGGAAGAATTATGTACTAACTGTGATAAAAGTTCCACCTGTCGACTCAGTATGACTGGTATCAACCTATCACCGTCATTTTCGCTATCCTCTGCCCTCGTCCACAACTCCTGACGATCCAATCGCTCTCAGTGCTCTCACCAGCGATTTCACTGCCCCCTGCGACTTGAGTGGACAATGTGGACATGTTATATTAGCGGACGATCTCTGTTTTCTTCCTTTCTTTCATCTCAACGTCAAATAAAAAAAAAAAAGTAAAATAAAAATATTTTGACTTTGACTTTGAATATTCTGCAGGAACAACTAGCTTCTGCCAGCGACTTCTCCCGCGTGAAAGTAAGTTTCTGCATACAAACTTTGGCTCCGTTTCATCTCCTTCGGGGGTGAATTTTGGAAAATCCTTTCTTAGGGCGCCTTCAAATTAGCCGCAACGTGTCGCGCAACACGTTGCGGCTAATCTGATGGCGCTCTTAGTGCTCTCCTACGTCATAAAAGAAAAGCTTCAAACTATGCACAACGCAATTCATACTCCCTAGTAGTACTTCCGGTTGTGCTTTGATACGTATCAGTCAGTTTTTCCTTTTATATATTATATGTTACCGGCCAAACCCGATTTTCGGACCAACTATGTAGTTTTGCCTAGGCTAAACTAGTTCTTCCTATATGCGATAGGATTAACTAGTATAGCCTAGTTCATACTAATTTGTCCTAAGACCGATAGGATAAACCAGTTTAGATTAGGCCATACCAGTTTATCCTAGAGTGTGCCTCTAGGATAAACTGGTATGGTCTAGTCTAAACATTCTAATATAACTAGAAAGTCAAAATAAATAGATAAATTACTGAATAAACATGTTTTCATATGTACAACACGAAGTTAACAAGCCGCGCACATTAAACTTAGACGCGGCAGGGAATGTACTGAATGTAACGACTCTCTCTTGTTGATGTTGTGAACATCGATGTATCCGGCAGCATCGCTTGTTTGTGTAATAAACGCGCTCAACATTTTATTACCGACTCAGAACTTCACTAATCACTGTTATACGTAGTGTTTTATTTCTTCATTGTACCGAACTATATTGTAGTGGCAGGTAGGTGCCGAGTTCTTTAACGTTAGTTTTACAGATAATAAAGAGATTAAACGGTATCGTTTTTCATGCAAGCTTTATAGAATAGAAAATACACAAAGGCGTCTGATAAAGCCGGAGACAAATACAACGCGCCGGGTCGCTACTATTTTGACATTTTAATTTCACCCTTGCTCAAAATCCGTTTTGAATGGCAATAGATGGGGGCGCGACGTGATGTTGAGCTCTCGTGATACATGTATCACAGTCGCAGGAGAGCCTTGATTGACGTTTATCGCCGGGATTAAAATACAATTAAATTTAATTTTAAATTGAGCACAAAATTTTGAGCAACCCTTTAGGCCCCGACGTGCAGTAAATAGATATATTACTATAACACAAACTTACGAAACTGTCCGTCGATTCTAATAACAGCAGTCGAGTCATACTTAAAGGTTCATTCACAAAAAATATTTAAGTATTGTAAAATTGTGCAAAAGTATCGACAATGGCTTTAAATTTATGGGTTGGTTCGACCATTTGGCTGGATGTTATCGATTAGAGGTAATTTGTGTCAATCACGGACGCATTGTGCCATCACGTCCGTCTGTGTATGGACGGCCATTCGCTCTAATTAAACGTCGAGCCCCCATTTACAAAAGTCAATCGCGGGATTAAAGTTTGACGTGAGCTATACCAACTATTTTTACGGTCTTTTGTAGTTTCTGCTATTAGGACGTCAATCTTTAAGAGATTAATTTCACTGCCGATATTAGTTTTCGAAATCAGAATAGTCTACTCTTATTGATTAGTAGGCTTTGTAGTGTATTTAATACCAGCTATTCCAACTAATATTTCAATTTCTAAAACTTTGTATAAAGAGTGTTGGTCTAGTAACTCGTTCCCACAGCCAAAGCTTAACTAATAACCAAAAGAGCATAGCTTTCCGCGCGTCTAACCCCGTGTCGTAACGTTATTATCGTCAATAATAACTTATTTTATCGCCTCCACACAACCGATTTCATGTCCGAATTTGTTTGCATTTTAGATTTGCGCAATTCTTGATTTGCGGTCTACTGAGGTCTTCGTATGAAATGAAAATCCTCTGTCCTTTTTTATCGAACACATTTATGTTCGTGACGAAAAGGGATAGAATTAGTAAAGTAGGGTTTGGCAACACAAAGTGTGCAGTGGCTGCAACCCTTTCATTTAGTGTGTGACTGGTAAACGGTAATTTGATTTCACGCTAGTCCAGTGATTAATGTCGGTGCCTTATCGCTCCATATTTTACCGATTTAGACCAATATCACTTTATTATTTCGTTCTATTTAAAACGTGTGAAAAATGTATATCCATGTAAAGAAAATTACTTTCAATATTCCTGAAATAATCAAATAACTTAAAACTCTGGTAAGTCTTTAACTCAGTCCAGCTTCAGATGATGAACTGATTGGTTACAGTTTTAATTCTTAAATTGACCCAAAGGAAGACCTCAAAATAAATATTGGAAAGCTTGCTTGTAAAAGTGACGAACAACCAAAACGACATTATTCAAAGAAGTGCGCTTTGAATCCATATGATTATAACATTAATGAATGTTAATTGAAAGCGGCACGCGGCCCACGCGCTGCTGTTTAGGAGACAAAGCTCTATCTGCACTTACATCACCCTCATTTAGTTTTTAATGGTCTTATTTAGTTTTATTTGATACGACGTTGTACATTTCAATTTACATGCGCCAGTTTCAAATGAATGTGAAAATGAACCGACCAAGAGCGTGCCGGGCCACTCTCAGTGTAGAGTTCCGTAGTTTCCCGTCCGTTACAAATTTCTCACAATATAACAGAATCCTTAAAATTTGACTTTACAGCGCGAATTACAAGTAGCCCAAAGTAGGGCTGAAAGGGGGCATCGCCTCCGCTTCCGTTACTGCGGCAGTTTCGCATGAAATCGTATCTTCGCTTCCGCAAAATGTATGCGGAGTTATAAAGGAGGTTTATTTACGACATAAACTCATTATAATTGAACAATACTGCGCGACCAGTGACGCTCGACGACGATTAAGGCGCCCGGTAGCGTATTTGAAATGATCAATGTAGAAACTCCCAAATTTTTCAAAACTTTGTCATTGAATAAAGGTGTTGAAAAAAATGTTTTTTCAGTAAACTAGTGCAGGTATATGTTTATTTTTATTTAAGTGAAATATGGAAGCTTAAATACACATGTTTAGAATTTTTTTTAAATATTTGCATTTGTCACCTTCTCCTCCGCCGTTAACATCCTAAACATACATATGTATTTATACATACACAATACCCATAACAGTCGGCCTGTCTGACTAGAGTTTGTTCATCTTTATTAATTCCTTTTTGTTTTTTTAGATTAGTAATTTGGTATGATATTCAGAACCATTGAAGAGGAATACATACGACGCGAGGATGTGGAGATTGATTAGGTAAGTATTCGTTATTTTCCTGTAAAAAAATATTAAACTCTTAAAAATTTACTTGTACAGTGAGTACCGTTGATTAATTGTTTTTATTTCTTTTTTTTATAAAGGTCATTAAGCAGCGTGCTGTTAAGTTGCTGACTATAAATGTTGCCGGACTGTTACCTTCCTAACTAGTCGAGTCATCTCTAGAACCTCAACCTCGATCGAGCATTAAACTCAATCAATCATGAATCATTAGGTATTTAAAACCACGTATACGCTATAATACGAGTTGAGCAAATTACATAAGTACCTATATCTATTCTAATTTTGACAATAAGTGCTTCTAGTTTTGGAGACTGGAATAAGTTCTAATACTAGAATTTATTCCTACTACTACAAGAACCATACGGCACTAGTCAGGCAAACGTTGTGAAATAAAAGAACCTGCCTACGTTATTATCGATCTCGGTGTGGTCCGTAGCGAGCGTAGCACGCAGGCGTAGCATCCCGCGCAGACGTACTACACCACGCGCTACACGGCTACGAACATGCGAATACATACCTTACAGCCACTCGTTTTGATATACTAACAATATACTCGAATGTACAAGCATAAGCATAACAATGAATTTATCATTTTACTTTTGATTACTTTATAAGACTGTAACAGTGCCAGTGAAATAGTACCTACTAAGCTTGAATTTTACTTTGTTTTTATGATGGTAGCATTGTTCCTAGAACACGATAATTAATTAGACTTTAGTAGACTAATAAACAATAAAGATAACTGTAAGTAAGTCAGTTCATAGTTCTGCGTCAGATAATTCTTTTGTTTTTTTTTTTTATTAATAAAAACACACACCTTAAGATAACCTCTTATTCAATAGCATCTTACAATGAAAGTTAAATAAGAATGTAAAGTTTGAAATTTGCTTGTTTAGGCTACTTCACCGCTTAAATCCTCTTAAGCGAACAGGATCACCTCTTTTTATGTGATGTTAAGAAAATACTGGCCCACTGTTCTCATAGTCGTGTATGTGTCTAAGTAATCAAATAACGTTAATACCCATCCTAATCCTTGGATAATGCCTTTGTTCGTGAGTTTCGTGCTCCGCTACGCCCTCGCTCAAATATTTGTTAATTCTTATGCGCCCACTCCTATCGCGATCGAAGCTATTGTTAAATTTCGAACGTTTTTTGGACAAAATAGCTTTTTTATCGAAAAAAACATTTGCTGTATAAGCACGTGTCGGGTGATCGATCACAGAGCACCGTCATACGCTCCGCTATGAAATCTACGCCTAAATCATATTCTACACCCAATAATAGCTTTCACGCCGCGAACAGAAACAGTCCTCTCTTTGCATAATGTAATTTTTTATTCCATTAGTTTCAATTTTAAGCCTAAAGGGCTTACACCGCTGTATAGTGTAGTGCACCTCGTATGCACAATCCGCGCCATCCCTAAGTGTGAACATCTGTATTTGCGTATGGCGCTCCCACTCTTACGCGCATTGCTATAAAGCCGTATTCAAATAACTTTAATCGCTTAAGTACACAAATCCATTCTCGCTACTAACGAATTATAATTATTCATAGTCGACGCCGACATCAATCCTTTCCATCTACATCCAGTATTTGCATAATGTTTGCCCGAACTTTGCAAAGTATAAAATATGGTAAAAGTTAGACAGTTTCCAAATCCTTCCGTAGTATTACAACCTTTATCATGTTTCACAAATGGTTGTAACAAACTACAAAGCTATGATATCAGATACATCCTGTTACGGATCATAACATAAATTGGTGTAACAATGCCAGGGTTAGTATCCATTAAACCCTTTTATTAAGTTTTTTATTGAATTCAGTCGAACGTGTGCATTAGGTAATCAATAAAATTATCCGAACTCACGCTTCCCGGGCGCAATCGGGCGAAAATGTTAAAGCGGGCTCTTCATTTCATGCATGGAGGAGTCGCGCGCCGTGACAACGTGCATCCCTGACATGTTCTCATGTGACGTGTCAATGAGAACATGTACGCGTCGATACTTCCACCGATGCATCATTGTGCTAAATGAACACTGCGAATAAAGATTTTACGATTATTCAATGTGTTATCAAATCATTGACAGATTTTAATTTTTTATGGGAAAATTCAGGCAAGTAAACAGACAAATAGAACACGTATCTTATGGTGATTAGATACTGGTAATGAATGACAGTTAAGAAGTTGCTTAACTACATCTGGTTAAACCGAAAGTGCAATCCAACATAGCGCTAGAATATGGTGAGGTAATAATCAGAAAGCTCCAAAGCTCTTCCCTGAAATAGTAAGTTTTGAAATTTGCAGGAGTAACAGTTGTAACTTTGTCCATTTACTGAACAAAAGAAAAGTAAGAAAGAAAAGAAAACAATTTTTATTTTGCCCAAAATAGACGCACATAAAAAACAACAAAACACGATAAGATAAAAAAAACAACACCAAATACAACAATTGTGAAGGTGATCTCAGCTATATTAGATGCCTATATACCTATATATAGGCATCATATCAATTTTTACAAAAATAGGTAAAGAAACAGAATGATTACAACATTAGCGTCCATAACAATAGACTTTTCATTTCCACCAGATGTGCGATAAACGTTATCAGGGGGGTTAACCGTGACCTCATAAAAAGCAGAATTTATTACATCTCACGACCCTTGCCCCGAAACTAAGACAGCGCACAAAATAATAGAAAAATATCGTAATTAAAATCCAACCCTTCCTGTTCTGTGCTTTTTTATGGAGGGATGAAATTGGATCGAGGCGCGCGTGACCGATGCGATGATATAGTACAGTGAGGTCCTGGCTTCGAGTGCCGCGGACGGCGAGCCCGCCGAACCGCCAGCGCCGGGGCGGGCCGAGCGATCTTTAATGACTCTGTTACCTCGATTATAGTTATGTTAACATTTGACGGCAACAATTAAGCCTCTACGATAAACACTCATTTCCGTTGTTTCGACTTTCCTGAGGAAAGCTAAAGCTACTTTACGTATTACAACTAGGGTAACTTAATATCATTATATCGTTTCCTACCATTGCCGTCGCATTTGTGAATGTCTAAATTGTATATATTATTTATTTATACACTAAATAATAAAAAATAGGCTCCTCATAGGCTCCTCTCAAACTCGGCCACATCATGTCTTATTATCTAACATAATAAATTTTATTCACTCTAGACTTCACAGTTCACATCAGGTTACAGCTACGAGTATCAGAAAACAGAATTTAAAATATTCTTCCGGTGATGAAACGTGCGTATTGGAATTAGATTTTTCAAATCCGACGGAGGCCCAGCAGTTGGACAGCACAGGCTAGCTGTTATAATAATCCGACGGACACTTTCCGAAATACATATAATCAATAGGAAACCGACAGACAAGCAACTCAGCGACGAAGCTCAACAGTTGGTAGTTTCTACTTGACCAGTGAATCCATGATCCATTTGGATCCTATTTCAATAAACGCAAGCGCATTAAGCTGATAGCATATGGTATGGTATGGTATATCGGGCTGATGTCCGCAACTCCACGACTAAAGCGCGTATTTTGCGTACAGCTGATAGCATATTCGCAGAACCATCCCAGAAACGAGCGTGAGTGCGAATGAACTGGTTTTTGATAGAGGTTGAGCAGCTGTTCCGGCGGCCAGTACTATCTCAGCTTATCTAGGCTACATTTTTAGTCAGTTGAGCCTTTTTAAAGATACACTCTTGTAAATTTGAATTCAAGGTCTCAGTCTAAGTAAGTCCAGCTCTTCAAGTTAAAAATATAAATATTGCACAAACAAAGATATGGTGTGCTCTGTGCAGCTTAAACTAATTTCCGATGATATTACAATTTAGGATAATGTGAGGTTAGTGCTGCTGGCAAATAACAGAAGCTTTGGCTGCGGCTGCGCGGACGTGCGGGGGCGGGCCGGGGACGTGACGCTCGCTCCGGCACGTTTTATATTGCTCACTAAGATGAAGCGTAAACTAGCAGCCGATTACCATTGCCGTAATCACTACTTTTATGCAGACGCACATAATTGTCTCTCCCAATACGAAATTCAATCAAACTCGTAATTTTAAAACAATAATCTTACTGAATGTTGAATCATTGCCACAACGCGTAGACACAGAATCCTTACCATTATACTGCTGATGAACAGATCAAAAGGGAAAAAAAATAGTGGATATGTTTCGATTCTCAATTATGTTTTAAAAGAAACTATTGTACATTGTAAATGTATTCAGAAACGGATTTTCTTTTATCGAATTACTAAAGTAGAGCCAAACATTTCAATAAAAGTTTTTATAAAGACTTAAAGTTGTACAATGGATTATTGAACAAAAGGTAACATTACCTTGTGTCATGATATGCCGCCTTCGATTTCCTGAAGATTTAACCAAAACACAGCCTTATGTTCGTTAGCTTAGGAACGATACTCATATAAAATAACATCGGTCGTGCGAGAGAGGTGCGATGAGCAAGTTACAATAATGTTTGTTGTTTGTTAAAGTATGCGTGAATAAGAGATCTTCAGACAAGTATTGATTGGTATTCAATGGCAGTACGATGAATGGCTGCTTGACAATGCGATCATTCTGCTACTTATGCGCAGATTTATTTCATTGTAACATTTAAAGAAATAGGTAAAAGCGACGTCAATTGCTAAAGTTTCAGAAGATTTTCATTTTTACCTATACCTTATCCTCAATATCCTATAGATAGGAATATATTAATTTTACTTTTTGTCTAGTACGAGTATAACCACAGGTTTTAAAGAAATTTCTTAAATAACTGGTAAACGAGAATTAGGCCTAAACTCTCTAGCATTAGGAATTATTTCTTCAATCAAGTGTTTTGTCCGACCTCTTAACCAATAGGTACTCCGCAGCTTTGATGAAAGAGGTTTAAGTGAGTATCAAGTAGCAATATAAATAAGTGACAATAGTGAAACAGAACTACCAGTACTGAGTGTAGTGATTAGTTAAGCGGAAGAGCTCGGTCCGTCGCGCGGCTTGCGAAGCGCCGCCGTCGCCGGTGGTCGCTCTCACTGCTCACTGCCCATCAACGTCCTCCACTATTCTTATCCATGTAAAGCTCCACTCTCCAGAACTCAAGAATCAATGAAAAGCATTCATTGTACACTCGTTATCCGAGTCTCAATCGAGTGCATTCTACCGAACTGCTTCACTTATTGAGTCTGCTAGACACAGCGACGTCACTCCTTTGTTGCGCATTGTTAGTATTGTCCATTTAGATTTAGATACCTTTATAATATGTAGTAGCAAACGGATTCATTTTAAAGAAATCCTTTTAGTAGGCTTACAATTTATTTGAGCCGTAGTAAGTGTGCATTCTTGTACTCGAATAATATTCAAATGTATGAGTAAAATACCTACTTATTGCAATTTTTTGAATTTTCATAGAACAAATATCTATTATATCGCATAGTATTTAACATGTTTCTTAAAATACACACCTAACACATTTCATTTCATTATTCAGGTATTTGCTACATGTCACACTTTTAACAATAAGCAAACATGGAAAAAGTTTAAGTAACAAATAATTAATTTATATTAAGGAATGCAGTGTAGTTAATGTTTTAATGGTAGTGCCATTATACAAATCAAAAAAGTGTGAAAAACTGAACAAGAATGCGTCGAAAAGTTAATTTCCCCAAGATGTTGTGAGAAAAGTGTCTCTATATACCTAGAAACTGATTTTGCATCTTTCGATGGTCAGTTTATATATAAGGAATTAGCGGCCCTTGTAGACCGTAGGTACAGGTAAACGATGTACCTATTATTATTTTGTTTTTTTTTACCCCCTACTCAATCTGACTGAAATTGAATCGAAATGATTTTTAGTTGTGAGCATTGGCCATTAATTTGTGTTAGTAAGAGTTTAGTTTCAAGAATGGGGGAGGACATAATGCGTGGAACAAAGGGAGTGAGAAGCGCGCACGCGCCACACGAGTCTCGTTAGCGACTCACTTCACAATCGACTAAAACAATACGTTACCATTACGCTAATTGTGCAAGCAACATGGTTTGTTTTAGGTTCACTTTTAAATGTTCGAAAACAATGACATTATTATAATGTTGGTTAACATGTCTGTTAAACGAAAAAAAGTCTCTTTATAGAGGTTTTTTTTTTATGGTACGAAACCCGCTCTTGGGCGGAGCGGGAGACCAATGTCAGACTCTTACTAACTAAAAAACCTACCCCATTCCTTCCTTGCCTAATTCCTGGAGCCGCGGTAACAGTTTCACACAAACCGGCAGCTCCAGAAGGCTTCGACCCTGAAGGGCCCCTACAGTTTGCTGACAACTCCTTGAGGCGCGCGAGAACGGTGCGCGCCGTCGATGACTTGAACTCGGTCTGAACAGTTACCAGACGACCGGACGGCGAGCTACCTATTGCTCACCGTCCGCAAGTCAGTGTCGACAGTGTCTACGGTGGCCGAATATCGGCAGGATCGCGGCGGCGACGGCTACGGCGAGGGCCTCTTTATAGAGATAAAGTAATGTCTTCCTACGTTACACTTATAACTAAATGAACTTATATGTATTTGCAAGTTGGCATATAATGTAAATTTATAAAGCGCTATTTTCAAGTGTTAAAGCATATTTTATTACTTTATCGTTGATAGTGCTTAGTTCGGTAGTTAAATGAATTAAGCTGTTGTATTACTTCGAAACGGTGGCAGGCCAAAGCCGGAGCCGTGTCCTCAGACGCATCCGGTAAGCAATCGTGTTAGTTAAAGTCCAGATTATCGTGGAATAATAAAAAGTTAACGAGTTTATGAGAGCAGTGGTGGCCGAGTGGTAACGGCCCCGACTTGCGTGTAGTAGGTCGTGGGTTCAAACCCAGCCAGGCGCATTACTTTGTGTAATTTATTTCATCACCACTGCTCTCAAAACGGTGAAGGAAAACATCGTGAGGAAACCGGCATGTCCTAGAACCAAAAATTCTAAGACATGTGACATCCACCAACCCGCACTGGGCCCGCGTGGTGGATTACGGCCCATTCCCTCTCTTAGAGAGGAGGCCTGTGTCCCTGCAGTGGGAACATTAAAAAGGCTGATGATGATGATGATGATAACGAGTTTATCAACAGCACCAGCCAAACTCCGCCTGAATAGGTTTCTGCGTTAGTTGCGAAAGTTGGATATTTTCAGCCAACAGATTATTGTTACCTACTCATAAGTGACAAACGGGACAAGTTTACGCTATAAGATATACTTAACTGTATATTGTCGGAGGATATTCAATTAATTATACCTACCAAATAAATATAATTTTTATACATATAGTAGTTAAAATTTTGTGCATATTTTATTCATTTCAGTGGGTGTCAATTTTGAATGTTCCATAGTACGTAATATGAAAATGCTAAATCGAGTAACGGATAATGCTCATATTCTGTATCTAGCTATTTATTTACTGACAACATTACACACTATGTGTTACCATTACAATGTTTTAGTAAAGACAAATAACCGCAAATCAAAAGTTCTAAAAATTTAAGTAAAGAAGTGTGGAAAGTAGTTAACAAATGTACCAATAAGGAGAAAGCGACGAAACCAGAACTTCGTTTCAAGATTGATGATCGAATTGTAGTGGATCCTGAAGAAATATCTGATATCTTAGCCAAACAGTTTGATTACAAATGTATTACTAAAGCAAATGAAAGTGGTCAAAATACAGTATCAAATATGTATACTAATGAAATAAATAGCGAAATGACAATTGCTCCGGTCACTCCAAATGAGATCTTAACCACAGTAAAAAGTTTGGAGAATAAGTATTCTTGTGGTCATGATGAGATCCCAATATCTGTAATTAAGGATCATATCATGATACTAGCTGAGCCGATGAGCGACTTTTATAACAAGTGTATTGAGGAATCTATTTTCCCAGACCAGTTAAAAATAGCAAAAGTAATACCTGTTTATAAAAAAGGCAGTAGGACTGATCCTAAAAACTACAGGCCGATCTCCTTGCTACCGGTTATGTCGAAAATATTCGAAAAAATATTAAAAAATCGGCTTCTTTCTCACTTGCGCACAAATAGAATACTTAACAAAAGACAGTTTGGTTACCAAAGAGGTGTTGGCACTTCTGACGCTATATATACCTTACTTGACGATGTAATGGAAAAATTAAATAATAATATGAGAGTAGCAGGGGTTTTCTTTGACTTAAGTTCCGCATTTGACACTATAGACCACAAATTACTTCTAAAAAAAATGATGCATTATGGAATTAAGGGTAAGGCCTTGAAACTATTCTCATCATATCTGAAAAACAGAAAAATGTACGTAGAAATTGACAAAATACAAAATGGCTACAAGAAAGTTTACAAATCACGGACAGTTATCATAACTACGGGTGTTCCGCAAGGATCCATATTAGGACCAATTTTATTTATATTATTTATTAATGACCTTATTAATTACATGAATACTATTTTACCTGACATTGATATAGTAATTTTTGCAGATGACACGAATGCCATTATAGCGGCTAAAGACATGAATACATTAACAAAAATAGTAAATGACGTATTACATGCTTTTCACGTGTGGTTCACTGAGAATAATTTATTAATTAATACAGATAAGACCAAAGTACTATTATTTAGAACCACTGCACGAAATAAGGACCATTTAGATGTGGTTTTAAATGGTGACAAAATTGTTCTCGTGAAGGAAGTTAAATTTTTAGGTATCCATATAGACGAAATGCTAAATTGGAAAAATGAATTAAATGCGATAAACGCATCAATATGTTCTGCATGTTACGCGTTGAGATCACTAAGATCAGAAATTGGCATTGAACAATTAAAAATGGTATACTTTGCGTTGGTAGAATCAAAAATTAGATATAGCATAATGTTTTGGGGAAATAGTTATGGTTATAACATCAAAAGAGCTTTTGTTTTACAAAAACGAGCAATTCGCACTATAGTTCGTATTCCGCAAACAGAGAGCTGCCGTGAGTACTTCGCCAAACTAGGTATACTGACAGTACCAAGTATTTATATATTCGTGATTTTAAGTAACATGGCAAAATACATACACGAATATGAGACTGCGGATGAACGAAAGATCAGAGAAGGCACGCGAAGACAAGATATAAAACTGTCCAAAATACAGCCTAATTTAAATATTGTGAAGCACTGTCCAAAATATCAATCGGTTATATTGTTTAACAAATTGCCTTTACATTTAAAAAGCGCTATTTACTGCAGCACTTTTAAAAAACAACTCAAGGAATTTCTATTGAGCAAGTGTCTGTATACTGTTGATGATCTCTGAGGTCAATCCAGTGTTGTATTTTATGTTTTTTTTTTTTTTTTGTATTATTGTAACTTTAACGTGTTTGTAATTTCAGATACAATTTATTGTTAATGAATAAATGACTATGACTATGACTATGACTATGACGGCCGTAAATCTTAGACTTACTATATGTAATTACTTAAAGTTAAAAAAACTTAGGTAGGTATTCAAATTTTGTTAATCGCTTTAGTCTGCAGTGCAATACATTACAAAACTATTGTTAATAACTAGTAAATAAATCAATTAAAAATGTGTAATTACTTAGGCAATTCGTTTCTATTTAATCTACAATAGGCGTATTGTGCGTCGGAACGACGGGCGACATACGCCAACGTGTCGGCAATTAAGAACCGGCGCAGAAGCATTTAACGACTAATGTGTCTATTAACAAATGTATTTGCCGTGTTGAAGCGCGCTCGTAAATTCCAGACAACTAAGCAGTTGGCTCGTGTCGCCGTTAAACATATTTCATTCGGCTCTAAATTTTCTAAACATGTTCTTTTTTTTTAGTGTAAACTAATGAGAGCTGTTGTGATTAATCCTTTTAGTCTTGACTCACATAAGTATTTTGAACGTTTATTATGTAGGCTCACGGTACCTACCTGCATTGCATGTCATTTTTCATTTAAGAAGTACTTTAAGTGAAAAGTAAAATTCCAACAATTTCCTATACAAAATTCTCGATTGTGGTAGTTAACAGAGTTAGCAGGGATAGAATATGTCAATATTTTGATGATTCTCAAAAAATTATCACTAACTGGATTGTTTTTTGTTAATTCTCAAGACAACTGTCTAACTTATTCTTTGAAAAAGTATTTGTCCCACAAAATTGTTAATGCTTTTTTTTTCTTTCATAACATGATGGTAATGAAAGAAAAAATAATCATATCCAAATAATATTAGGTCCTTACATATGAAATTGTTGTTTTGTCGTACTAGCCACTTTGATCTCAAATATCTCCTGTTCGGTTAAGAATTTCAATTTTCAATTTATACAGTTATTTAATTTTAATTTTTAAAAACCGTAATCACACACAATAGTTATTTACGAGTACGAGTTCCGCCGTGTCACCAGTGCTGCAGAAACTGTTCGACTCGGCTGTGTATAGCGGTGGTGTCGCAAAAGAAAACACAGTGCGTTTTTGGTTCCAACGTTTTCGTTCTGGGAATTTCGACCTGCAAAACAAGCCTCGTGAGCGGCCGGAATCCAAGGTTGATAATGAAGAATTGAAGGCTAATGTGGCTAGCTGCAGGCTGCGGTGTTAGTGACAAAACTGTTTTAATCCACTTGAAGCAAATTGGGAAGGTGAAAAGCTTGAAAACTAGCTAGGTCCCTCATGAATTGAATAAAGCCATATATATAAAGGTTTGGTTTGTCTCACTAACATAGTAGATTCAGTGCTAAGTTCCGGGACTTCAGCATGATTTCCAGATAATTAACCAAGTTTCACTGAATTTTTCAACACCTAAAAAGTTGTTACCAAAAAAAAAGTCAGAGAATATGATATTGAACAGCTCAATACACAATAAAAGAAAATAAATCGCTTCCATTACACTGTCTCACGTCTGATAGATATGTCATTGTAACTGTTTCCGAAAGCAGCACAATATTTGAAAACACTGTCTTTTAACAATCTGAACTTATAACGGCCGGTAGAGAATGGGTTTTAAAATAAAAGGAATGAAACAGGGAAACAGAGAGGGCAGCAGATGCTTTGGTATGTCGTCTCAGAGAACTGACATAGTAAATTGCTTCAGAAGGTATTAAAACAACATTATTTTGCATCATCTGTCTCCGAAAGCAATATATTAGTTGACAGGCACGCAGCAGGGCGGGTGCGGGTGACTCGACGCCACCCGCGCCGACACGCGCTTCGAGACAGCTACTCCTATACACTAATAACTTAACCCCCTTTTGTTTTTCTATACAAAGCGCTCAGTTTATTTATGAGATCTACCGATTATGCTTTGACACGCGTCTCGGCCTAATCGCTCTCAACAAAATGAAATCTCTTAAACATCTCAAGCTTTTGTCAAACAATAATTGGGCAAAACTAGAATTAATGATTAGTGGAACATCGCATCGATGAGCTGTAAATTGAATTGGTAGAATAGTAGATACAATATACACATGGATTAGCTTTTGCACAATAACTGATCATAATTTATGTTTTTTATGTAATATTGCCTAATTAAGAGCGACCTCTGTCTCTGCCGTTACAGAATAATAACCCTACCAGATTAACCAGAAAGGCATCATCGTTAAAAGCCTGTATGATGATGAATGATGCTTTGAATTCTCTACAAGTACATATCAATATATATTATTTAGAATTGAAAATATGTAGTTGATCCTAATTTTGTGACGGCACTCAAATTTTTAAACCAAACATTTTACTTAAAATTTTCAAGTGACAGTTCATAGTATGATTCAAAATGCTTCTAAAGTACTGACTTAGGTAATATACAAAAATAATCATCTATTTCATCCTACTTAAGTACATGTTGGTGAACCTTGTACTTAGACAAAAGCAAAAATTAAAAAAAAATGGAGACTTGTAAAAAGCATCATATTTGCTCCACCATCTGACTTTTATTGCAATTTGAAAAGCTTTAAAAAATCCACCAATAGTAAAAGCTCACGACGGTTAATCTTTCACTTTTTTAACTACAGAGTTGTCATCATCCACGGAAAATTTGCCGTCAATTTTAGGCGATATAAAAATAAAAAAAAGACATCTACAGCTTACTGTGTATCTACTAAAATATCAATTTTGGAGCTGCACCTGCTGCATTGGTTTTGTGCTGCATAATTTTAATTCTCTAAATCTAGCTGACACTGGGACTTTACCAAGACGTTGTAATGTCAATCATGAGAAGAATGGAGCTATAATTCTGCACCATACACGTGATAGGACGTCTAATCTCTTGGTAAGGAATAAACTGTAGATATCATGATGATGATGATGAGTCTTAAGATTGACGACGTAGATGGAAAAGTCTGAATTTAAAAGTTTGTTATCATTCAGTCAGTGGCGTAACTATACCACTTGAAGCCCGTGGCAAAATTATTGAACAGGGTCAAGAAAATTATCAACTTTGTAATTTGATTTGGATTTAAATTACTGTACAAACATGAATTATACTTTATATTATTAATACGACACGATCTCTATTACAGCTCTGAAGGTTGGCTATCGGCTTTCCAGTGGCGTATCTATGAGGAATACTTTAATTTTATATGAACAAGTTTACTAAATATTAATAATTTACTTGGATTCGAATATTTACTTCTTCTGGGCTCAAGTCCTCTTTGACCGAGGGCCCCACTAGGCCAGGGGCTCGAGGCATTTTGCCAGTCTTGTCACAAATGTTTGTAAGTAGATGAAATATTCTGCTAACGAAATGAAAATCAATGAATTGTCCAATTTACAAACAGTCCAGTGGCAAATCGGTCTAGGAAAAGGGTGCGGTATGTTTCTCAGGACACAGTTACTTTTTTATAAATTGAACAAAATTGCTACTTAACATGTTTTGCTATCCATCTATAATTAACAATATCTAGTAGTCTTACCTATCATTTTAAAAGTACCTAAAACATATAATATTCACATTGTTACAAAAAAAAAACATAAAAGAACTCCAGAAAAAACCGGCTAAGTGTGAGTTCGACTCGCACACAGTTCCGGACAAACTTACTTAGGTAGGTAAATACGTACCTAGTTCAATTTCCGAATCGCGCCTCTAAGATTTTTCCGAATCGCAACAAAGTTTTTGTTTTGTCGTAATTATCAATTTACAGTTTTCACACTTTTTTTTTACACTGGTGCTATCCATACCAAATTTCATCATTCTAGGCCAACGAGAAGCAAGTTCCCTAGGTTTCGATTTCCTAGCGAGTACAAAAATATAAGCCCACTAAGCCTAAACGCAGCTACCTACTCTGTAACGACCATACGGCTGTGTTTAGATTGCATTGGCCTAGAAGTTTGATTTTTCGCTTGGGATAGCCGATTTGAGTATTCAGCTAAATACCTCGACGCGTTCATGAGAAAGAGGGCCGTGATAGACGGACAATCGGAAAATAATGTCCTTAAAGATTCCGTTTTTGTCGACTTTGAACCGTAAAAATGCTACGAACGAATATCTAGCAAGAGAACAATAACAAAACGATTTTAATAAAGTTCTCAAATACGAGTATTTCAATTGAATATCGTAACCCTAAAAACATCAGCAAATGAGATGCTTCGAGTTGCTGCTATTTGAAGAGGCATTCATTGAATTGTCGAAAATATTATGTCTTTCACGTCGAACTGCGCACCAGTGTCGCGTTGCTTGTCATTTAAATATGCAATCCAGTGTAGGGTGACACATCCCGAGTGCGCGAAGGACCATTGTCATTATTTGTCATTGACGAGTCAAAACAATGCTTAGCTCTCCCTCAGTAGAGGGTCGGCGATGTTTTTAAAAATTTTCTTATTATTCTTTCCTACGTTTAATAATTTTCTGCGGTCTTTAGTCATAAAATACCGCAACAGCAAAGTTTCTAAAGATAATTCAGATTCTTAAGAATGACGGCGATGTATGCGGGTGTCGGCTGGGACGCAGAGTTTGCGGTTTGGCTGCACGGCACAGGCACGGCGTCGTCGGCCGCGGTCGCCGATGTCGATGGCTGTGTTCATTTGTAATTTCGCGGTTTCTTTCAAATATGCGGACATTATGCTCTGCGGGCGAAAGCGGTTGTAAATCAAAAAAACTCATTAGAGCTACAACGGCCTTTATAGCATTCTGTGAATTTCTTACCAACCAGATTGAGCACTTGACAAAATGAGTTGTCAGCAATATATTGTAGATTCTTCAAGAAATTAAATTATTGTAGAAATGAGCATGCTCACTAAAATAAAAAATTCACTCGGCAACAATCAATGACAAAAACTTACCAGATTTTTTAATATCCACCTAATTATCTATTTCACAACCTGTGCCATCTAGCTAATAAACCTGACACAATGACTTATTCCCAATTTTATAAATGTGAATTGTTGGTATGGTATGGTATGGTATATCGGGCTGATGTCCGCAACTCCACGACTGAATGTTTTTAAATGTGAATTGTTTTTATACATAACTTTAAAATTCAAATCGATCTCATTTCAAAAGTCAAAGTGCAGGAAAATAAAAGGTTGAAGATTAAGACAGAGTATCTACCTACTTACTAAGTAATCAGTGAAAGGACCTTTTAAATACTTGATAATGTAATTAGCCCTTCGACGGATATTTTAAAACTCCCTGTTAATTCAGCTTATATTACATAATTAATTATTAAACAAATCAATTTTGACCTAACAGGAAACTATAATTTTATTTCAACTTTCAATTTTAATACAATAATGCGTAATATTTTAAATGCACTTATAATGTAATTTATAGAGTGGAAATAATTTCCTGAAATATTAAATTGAAATTAATTTAAAATTGAAGAGTTTGTTTATTTGTTTGAATGTGCTAACCTCAGAAACTACCGGTTCGAATTGAAAGATTAATTATTTTAGTGTTGGATAGGCCAAAAAGGCTATAGAAGTATATAGTGTATTACACAACCTATGGCTCAGGGGAGAGGCTCCGATGAAAGCGCAGGGGATAGCCTACAGTTAAACTCTTGAAAAGGTGAAGTAGTAAGGCTTCACTGATTTAATACACTTTGTCATTATAATAATCACAGATTCACAGAAGCGTTTCACGATGATACGGCCAGAGTGTAATCCGACGCCTGTCGGTTGGTATCGGGGCGTAGATAACTATTTGATAGATCGGAGACCACACGTGTTGTGGTCGGCTGATATCAAGCCAGACACACGAGAAAAGCAGTGCACTCGACTAGAACGGACCTTTAACTTTGGAACTACATACGAGTAAATGGAATATACATGTGCAAGTGATTAGTGAATGCAAAAGGAAAGGTCACAACTGAGATGAATCGGTAATTGTGTGTGGATAGTAACAAATTTTTAACATTTCTAGGTGACTTAAATGGCCCTATTTACGGTACGATCCGTCTTCTCTACGATCGATCTGCTGGCAACAAAAATGACGTATATACACGTAGCGATCAGTCGCAACGATCTTCAAAGTGTGTTCAAATAATTCAATCATTATCATCATCATCACCATAAAATAGAAAATTAAATAGGTGACTTAAGATAACACAAAACAAAATTGCTTTTAGTGTTTGTATACCTATTTCCTTCTTAAACCTTTATGGATTGTAACGTAGCTTTCATCATCGTTTCAGAGAACATCTACTACTCCTGCGGAGCGAGCACACCTGCTGGCTGTGAGAGAGTGAGAGTCGGGTCTTTGGCTTCACGCACTACCGTCGACGAGCCTGTGGCTTCACGCACTACCTTCGTCGAGTCTAGGCACCTAGCTCGATGAAAATTCTTTCCGCCTCACTGCTTCCTTACGTCTAGACACTTCCTGCTGTTCTCCTCATCGCCACCACTGTGACGAAGTCTACTTCGGTCACCACGGTCTGTCATGAAGCCGAAGAGCGGGTCACATAGCGCAACAACGCGAATATTAACGACATCGCGCGAATATCCTCTTGTCACCGTCGTCGGTGTCTGAGCTGTATTGGAACCCCAGCTTGGTATGCGACAACAGCAAGAGACCGAACAGCATGTCGTTATTCCCATGAAAGATGGGAAGGGCTTTGGTATGGGAAGCTATTCATGTCGTTGTGTTTTTATGTACATACATCGATATGTTTAACCGTGTCCGCGATAGTGGATATGAATTTGCCCTAAGAAAAACCAGATAGTTAGTTTAAACACAAAGATAGAAATTATTTTTATGTACCTATATAATATTATCTAAACTTACCCGTAGGAAAAAGGGATCTCTTGCTACTGCACTGCAGCCAACATTTCCAACGTGTTTTATTTTTGTAGTAAATGAGCGTAACATAAGCTCATGAAATCGAGGTCGAACCAGTCGCGGTTACCACAGGAAACCGCAAACTATCCATCTAAATAACTACACTGCAACACGACTTGTGTTATTTTTTACTTCGCTTTGCTTCAAAATTCATGATATTATTCTTAAATTTGTTCATTCACTGACAACGAATGTTCTGCCTAAACTGCTGGGTCTAGAACATAAAAAGGTAAAGCCTATTGTAACATACAACTAGCTATGTAAAAATATACATGAAAATTTCAGGAAGAGTACCTTATCTAATGGTGGTGACTTGGTGAGAACTACGGAAGGATTACTGAAAAGCCTGTGAACAAATAGGATGAACAAGGGATGAAAATTACCTAGTTTGCGGCATATGAAGGCGAAAAAGTTCAGGCTTTTAAAAAAAAAGACATGGTACATATTTATATTTAGTACATAATTTCGTACTAGCCTGTTGGTCCAGTGATTAGTAGCCCTGACTGTCATGCCAGGGTCGTAGGTATATTCGGTTCCCAACCAGGACAAATGTTTATGTAATGAGCACGATCATTTGTTCTGTGTCTAGGGGTAATTTATCTATAATATGCGTCGATACCTATATAAGTACTACGCACTAGATGAGGCGTGCCATACAGTGACTTTACTCCACTTAAGTGATCAGCATGCTTTTACTTTTATTTTTTCACTTTTATTGAGCCCATTATAGCAAAATTTGACGTATTATTTATTTATTATACACTTTCTTGTACACCAATTTGCTTGTCTATCGCTAGGATTTAAGTCGATGATAATATGTATGTATTTAAAAATATATAAAACGTTTTTCAATTGTCTAGTGCTCATAACACAAGCTCTGCGTAGCTTGTGACTAGACAGCGTTGTGTGATGACATTGTGAAATTTTTAAATATTTTCTAAATCATATTATAAAAAAAGTATATAAAAAAAACACTAGTCTGCCGAAGTCGGGAACAAGGTCCAAGCAACTGTTGGTTAGGGCTCTAAAAAAACCGAGCAACGACAGCTTCCACGTATGGTCGTCAAAGCTTTTGGTTATAAGAAGGGCTATAATCATGTGGGGTGGTGATATCAACTATCATTGTGCGGCTCACTAATCGAGGCTTATTAGCTACAGTAGTACAATAGTAAGATAAGATAAGAAGAGATACATTTTATTTGTCGCAAACATACCGTACAAACATACCCGGAGCTTCTTGCCTATCCATACTTCCTTGCGGTCATCAGTAATAAGTACCAGAGGTTTGCACTAGTTCTCTTTAGCCATGACAACGGGGTGAGTTCTTTGTCCACTGCGATGATATCGCGGTGCATTTCCACGTCGGTATTGAGTAAGTAAT
This sequence comes from Mythimna loreyi, assembly GCA_029852875.1. Taxonomy (NCBI): domain Eukaryota; kingdom Metazoa; phylum Arthropoda; class Insecta; order Lepidoptera; family Noctuidae; genus Mythimna; species Mythimna loreyi. The sequence goes on from CM056786.1 coordinate 12,372,900, forward strand.
GTCTGAAGCTGCACACTTCGCGGTTGTGTAGAGTCTTTGCGTTCAAAAAGCCCCGACCTCCACACTACCTCGGGATGTACAGTCTCATCACCGATGATCATGGGTGATGCATTCGATTTGCAATCAGCAATGTACGAACCCGCCAATCCAAGGCGTCTAAATCGGTCTGAGTTAATTTGAGTATTCCGAAAGAGTACATTAAAAACGGCATGACACAACCGTTGAAGGTGCGAAGACAGAAGGCTGCTTAAAACTTTCTTCAGGCGGCCAAAGAAATGCTCCTTCAACGTTTGCTTCATGTCAGCGGCGTCTACGCCTAACGCTTCTGACATACCCAAATACTTCTAAGTTTCGGTCGAGGAGAGGGTTTTAAGGTGTATGGTATCCACGAATTGAATTTCCTCGGATTCCACAATCTCCCCTCGCTTTACATGCATGACTGCACATTTATTCACACCAAATGCAATTCTGATGGCACTACCTACTGAAAGTTTCAGTTACCTTCAATGGTTCTACCAGTCGCAAATTGTTGTGGGCAAAAAGTTTCAGATCATTCATGTAAAACAGGTGAAAGAGCACCTGACCACCTCTTCGTAACCGATAGCCTGAATCTTTCAGCAACGCGCTTAAAGGATTCATATAAAATCCAAATAGGTAAGCAATCATCAATTCATCGAAATACTCGAACGTCCATAATGTCGATTGGTTAATAAATCGAATAATCAATACGTCGAGTGATAGAAATTTCTAATGTTTGTTTAGTCAAGTAGCCAACGCATCGCACCTTCATTCTATCGAAATAAGAATATAACGAACTTTTGAGAAACTGTAATAAATCTATGTGGTTTGTGTTTTTATAATTTACTAGCGACCCGCCCCAGCTTAGCACGGGTGCAATGTATATATTATGCATATATTACATATAAACCTACCTCTTGAATCATTCTATTTTTTTAAAAAAACCGCATCAAAATCCCTTGCGTAGTTTTAAAGATTTAAGACATAGGGACACAGCAACTTTGTTTTATACTACCGTATGTAATGATTAGCTTTTTTGGAAAACTGTTACGAATGATTAATATTAAATCACCAATTGGTGATTTACAGGTACTTAGGTATGTAGATGTTTTCTTTTAATTATGCCCCTCCATATTCTACCATCGCATGGGCATGCTACTTGCATATTATTATTTGCCTATTATTCTATTCACAAATTTAAAGAAAAATATTTAAAATTATACTTATTGATACCTAGTGAGTTAGTTTAAAATATAAAAAAATGTACCTACCTACAAAAAAAAGGCAGACTAATTATAGCGGTATTTAATAATAATGTTATATATAAACATTAATCATCATCATCATCATCATTTCAGCCGAAAGACGTCCACTGCTGGACATAGGCCTCCCCCAAGCGCCGCCACAAAGACCGGTCCTGTGCGTCTTGCATCCATCGGCTTCCAGCAACCCTGGCCAGGTCATCGGTCCACCTTGTGGGAGGCCTTCCAACGCTACGTATTCCGGTACGCGGTCGCCACTCCAGAACCTTTCAGCCCCAGCGGCCATCCGTTCTGCGTGCAATGTGCCCTGCCCATTGCCACTTAAGTTTGGCGATTCTTTTCGCTATGTCGGCAACCTTGGTTCTCTTGCGGATATCCTCATTTCTGATTCTATCACGCAAGGATACTCCGAGCATAGCCCTTTCCATTGCCCTTTGAGTGACCTTGAGTCTTTTTATAAGGCCCATTATAAGCGACCACGTTTCAGAGCCATACGTCATCACTGGCAACACGCACTGATTATAGACTTTCGTCTTGAGGCATTGCGGTATATTAGACGAGAAGACACCGCGTAGCTTCCCAAACGCTGCCCAGCCGAGTCGGATTCGACGATTGACCTCTTTCTCAAAGTTAGACATACCTAACTGGATTATCTGTCCAAGGTAGACATAGTCGTCTACTACTTCGAGTGTAGAGTCTCCGATCTTGATAGGAGTGGGCGCTACATGGATGTTAACCATGACTTTGGTTTTGTCCATGTTCATTTTAAGACCCACTCTTTCGGAGGCTCTACTGAGGTCATCGAGCATTGTACTGAGCTTCTCCGTAGTCTCAGCCATGACCATGATGTCGTCGGCAAACCGAAGGTAAGTGATGTACTCGCCATTGACATTAATGCCTAGACCACTCCAGTCCAGAACCTTGAAGACATCCTCCATTGCAGCCGTGAACAGTTTCGGAGAAATGACGTCTCCCTGCCTCACACCTCGCTGCAAGAGGATAGGTTTCGAGGTCTGGTCCTGAAGTCGGACTGACATGGTGGCGTTGCTGTACAGGCTGTACTCACCTGTACTGTACAGGGGAAACTCCAACCTTCGACGTAGTTCGTGGCAACAGACGATACACGAGCTGCGTCGACGTCACAGCCTGCACAGAGGATATGCTGACGGTGACCAACGGCTGGCGAGTAGTCGATGACTTGACAGGCTCGGACCACAACGGCATAGAGTTCTGCGTTCATTTAAAAAAGTCCTCGGGTGTCACGGTTAACCGGACTACCAGGATCTACAACACCAAGAAAGCAAATTGGGCGCAGTTTCATGAGAAGCTGCGCGCAGTTATGCTCAGGAACAACAGCCCTAGCCTGTTCGATGATATCGACAGCAGGGAAAAGATAGACCTGGTAGTCGAGGGCCTAACAACAGCAGTGCGAGACGCCTGTGCAGCCGTGATACCCAAGAAAAAGAACGCAGAGAAATTAAAAGTGCCGTGGTGGTCTGACGACCTCGCCAGTCTAAAGAAACAAGTGGTCACTAAGAAGCGGAGGATTCGCTGTGCAGCGCCAGTCCGTAGACAAAAGGTTGTTGAGGAGTACCTGAAACAGAAAGAAGAGTACGAGCGTGCAGTAGTCCAGGCAAAGATCGAGAGCTTGAAGGGGTTCTGCGAGAAGCAAGACAGAGAAGGCCTGTGGGAAGGCATATACCGGGTCATCCGTAGGACGGAGAAGAGAGAGGAGGACGTGCCGATGGTTAGGGACGGCAAGACCCTGGACCCGGAGGCCTCGGCGAGGTATCTGGCACAGACATTCTACCCAGAAGACCGTTCGGAGGGGGACAACGAGGAGCACAAACGGGTGCGGCAACGAGCCGAAGAGGTGAACGGGGGTAACGAAGGTGAACCTTCGGATCCTCCTTTCACACTTGATGAGCTGGAACGCGCCGTCTCCTCGTTCAACCCCAAAAAAGCCCCCGGTTCCGACGGTCTGACGGCGGACATATGGGGCCACACGATCAGTCACGACCCAGACTTGATACTGCGCTTGATGAACAAGTGCCTGGCGCATGCATACTTTCCACGGTCCTGGAAAGAGGCAACAGTCGTCGTGCTCCGCAAGCCCGCGAAAGAAGACTACACCACCCCAAAATCTTACAGGCCAATTGGGCTTTTGCCTGTCCTCGGAAAGATATTCGAGAAGCTGGTTGTCACCCGACTCAAGTTTCACCTGTTGTCACGGATGAGTACTCGCCAGTACGGATTCATGCCCCAGCGAAGCACCGAGGACTCCCTCTACACCCTTATGGGGCGCATTCGTGGCGGACTCAATGCGAAGAGACTTGTCACGATTGTGTCCCTGGATATTGAGGGAGCCTTCGATAGCGCATGGTGGCCAGCTATACGAGTCCGTCTGGCTGAGGAAAAGTGTCCAGTGAACTTGAGGCGGGTGGTAGACAGCTATTTGACCGAGAGGGTGGTGAAGGTCAGATACGCGGGAGTGGAGTACGAATCCAGGACCGAGAAGGGATGCGTCCAGGGGTCAATCGGTGGTCCCATATTTTGGAATCTTGTGCTGGATCCTCTCTTGAGGGCTCTGGAGTCAATGGGAGTGTACTGCCAGGCGTTTGCGGACGATATTGTTCTTGTGTTCGATGGGGAGACCGCACTTGAAGTCCAGAGGGATGCCAATGTCGCCCTCGAGTACGTGCGAGCATGGGGTGTCAAGAATAAGCTTCGGTTTGCGCCGCACAAAACTAAAGCAATGCTGGTCACGCGCAAACTGAAGCATGACACCCCATGTCTCAAGATGGGCGGGGTAGACATTGGCATGTCGGACGAGATCAAGCTGCTCGGACTCACCATCGACCACAAGTTGACATTCAACACTCACGTCGCAAACGTCTGCTCCCGAGCCATCGGCATCTACAAGCGGCTGTCGCGGGCTGCTAGGGTCAGTTGGGGTCTCCATCCCGAGGTCATCCGCTGCATCTATATGGCAGCGGTGGAGCCTATCATCCTGTACGCGGCGAGCGCGTGGTCGTCGGCCGCCAACAAAGTCGGGTTGCAGAAGAAGCTAAACGCCGTCCAAAGGAGTTTCGCGCTGAAGCTGTGCCGGGCCTACCGCACGGTCTCCCAAAACTCAGCACTCGTGCTGGCTGGGATACTCCCTCTTGATCTCCGGATTCGGGAGGCAGCCTCGCTGTACGAGGCCAAGAGAGGGGTGCCCCATCCAGCGCTAAGAGGCCGGGAGATCGAGCGAGTGGTATCGGCACTGCAGATGCCACATCCGGCGGAGCAGAGGGCTATTGCACTGCGACGCCTGGTAGACGAGGAGCAGTATAATGCGCACCGAAATTACGAGGTGCGTATTTTCACAGACGGCAGCAAGATTGAGGGCAAAGTCGGCGCCGCACTGTCGGTGTGGACTGGCGACGCGGAGACGAAGGCCCTCAAGCTTGCTTTGCCGTCCTACAGTACCGTCTACCAGGCTGAGCTTTTGGCCCTCTGCAAAGCAACTAAGGAAATCCTTCGAAGGACCGAGACGGCGTTTGCCATCTACAGCGACTCCATGGCAGCTCTCCAAGCAGTCGCGAACCCCGAAGCCCTCCACGCTCTCGCAGTGGAAGCAAGAGCCAATATCCGCCGCGGCGGTGCCCAGAATAAGAGCATTTCCTTGTTCTGGGTCAAGGCACACGCGGGGCTGGAGGGTAACGAGAGAGCCGACTTGCTCGCAAAGGAGGCTGCCCTGGGGTTGAAGCGGCAACCCGACTACGACAAATGCCCGGTTTCATTCGTCAAGCGTACGATCCGTATGGAAACGCTGGACGAATGGAACCGGAGATATTGCGAAGGACAAACGGCGGCCACGACGAAGATGTTTTTCCCTTCCGCGATCGCTGCGTACAGGACGGTGCGTGGGATGGAGATGAACAAGGAACTGACCCAAGCTCTAACAGGACACGGCGGGTTCTCCGAGTACCTGCACCGCTTCAAGTGCAAGGATAGCCCGGCGTGTGCCTGCGACCCCGACACGCAAGAGACAGTCCTGCACCTCCTGACTGACTGCCCGGTGTATGCCTCCCACAGGCATGAATTTGAGATGAGGGCCGACATGCCAGTCAAAAAAGAAAACCTCGGCCTTCTCATAAAAGACCGAAGACTCAGAAAGCAATTCATAGAATTAGTAGTCAAAATAGTAAAGTCCGTTAACAAACGAAATAAATGATGGAAGGTTCATTTTATATGTGTGTTAACTTACACACACAACAATAAGATATTAATCTAATTTATTTACATAATTTTATATTATCCCGTTATATTTATCATTATCATAATATTTATTAATCAATGGACAACTTTTTAACAAAGCGCAAATTATTGACTACGAATTTACAAATTATAATTATTGAAAAATATTATTTATTCAAATTAGGAATTTAAACAAAAATAGAAATAGAAATACCTACAGCTATAACAATGTCCCTGCGAAACCTGATGGCAGGGGGCCTTTTGCATGGCGGGAGTGGTTTTTAGCCGGTAGGAGTCCGGCACTACCCAGACTGCTCCTATATGGAGTGGTCTGGGTGTCCATGACGGATTTTCCATTCCCGCCACCAAAAACAAAAAAAAAAAAAAAAAAAAAAAAAAACACTTCAGCACCTCGATGTACCGATAATCGATCTGGCACCACTGGAGAGACTGCAGTACAGCCCAGGTCTCGATCGAATCGAAGGCTTTCTCGTAGTCCACAAACGCTAAGCAGAGAAGCTGATTATACTCCTCAGTCTTCTATATAACCTGCCGCAGCGTATGTATGCGGTAAACATTAATAGCTGTTCATTAATATAATGATTAAGCATGGCGGGAAAAAAAAAGGAATGTCAAAAAAGTGATGTCAAATAATAATAAGTATAACAAAATTCATGATCGAGAAAAACTTATTTAACTTTTAACATTATTATGATTGATAATACGGTAGTCGAAAGGTTAATATTTAATCATTAATTATTATCTTTTAATAACTTAAAAAAATCTTGTTGGTATTTATAAAATATAGGTAATAATCGAAGGTTGAAATATGATTTATTTTGTGTTTTTTTTTTTAATCCTATATACAAATTATTCAGTTTCATATTTCGGTAGAATGAAGATGTCATGCGTTAGCTGCTCCATTAAACAAATAGTTGAGATTTTGAATACGCAGCGTATTGGGTGTTCGATTTAACTGAACGTTTGATTTTTTAACCATTCGATTCGTTTGATGCATTTCATAGTATAGCATTGCTTTATTATGTTCCCGCTGTTGGGACTCAGGCCTCCTCTATAGAAGAGGTAATGGGGCGTAAACTACCACGCGCGCCCATTGCTGGTTGGTGGATGTCATGTCACATGTCTTCGAATTTTTGGTTCTAAGACATGCCGGTTTCCTCACGATATACCTATTCCTTCACCGTTTTGAGAGTAGTAGTGGGGAAATAAGACAAAATAATGCGCCTGGCTGGGTTTAACCCTTGTAAAACTCGTAAGTCGGAGACTTTACCACTCGACTCGGTCGCTCGGATTATTTGGAATTTAATTTGACATAATACGTATACCGGGCATTTAGCCTCGACCTAAAGCTAGCAACAGACAAAATCGGCCAAGAGCATGTCGGGCCATGCTCAGTGTAGGGTGTACGTAATTTCCGTCCATCACAAATTTTTCACAAGGTACAGAACCCTAAGAGATGGCGTTGTACCCGGTGGTAATTCTTTTTGATTTTGTTCTTTTTGTATTTTTATTTGAAAGAAGATACGCTCACGATAAAAAAATATTTTACGACGTTTTTGCACTTTGCCGTGAAATACATATTGATACAAAATTTCAGCTGATATAATCCGCGCACGGACAGACAGACAGACTTGGCGAAACTATAGGGGTTCCTTGTTGACTACGGAACCCTAAAAAGATCGGCAAGACATTGAAGTTTCTCAAGATAGGACAATGAAAATGAGCTATAAGAAATAAGCCTAAAAAGTATTAGAACAGATAACTATTAACAGTCAAACCAAAAAGTATGTTCCGGTCTTCTGGAGTCAGCATTTTTTTTTTTGGGATACATCGCCGGCAGAAGTCTAGCAGAGACACTTCATAGATAAAAAGTTTCAAAAAGTATGATTATAAAAATTATAAAATTAAATATCAATAACGTCATAAGACTCTCATGCCATCTATAATTTTGTATCGGTACTAAATTAAAATTATGTTATATAATAGTTACGCCACATTTTGTTAAATCTATATACTCGTAGCTTCCTAATAAAATACATAAAATATACATATCTATACGTTTTAAAGGAGTAATAAGTTACACCATAAGACAGTAAAAATTAAATTCTTGAAACTAAAAAATATTCTCTCAATCTATGCAAAATTATTGATCGTCTAAGGTCCCCCATAGTCATAGACTATTACATTGTTGCCCTACTTGCCATTAATAGCGATTAGGATAATCGACTAAAAATAACCGTAACCGTAAATAAATAGTGGATACGCATCACTAAAATTGTCAAAATAGATTAGAATGTCAACATTGGGAAAAAGCGCGGGAAACTTCGAGCGGACCGGTGCATTTTTTCTGGACTAATTTTTCAACTTTATTATTTTTCTCATTTTAAGGATCAGTTTTGTAATATATTGTAAATTTTATTAATATTTAGTGTACTTATATTAGTTTTAGTATATAGTTTGCCGATTCGGTAAGTTCTTTTTAGTTTGTTTTTTAAGTATGAATGAGCCGCCTGACTTGGCGGACCCGGGGGTCTTTGTACCCCCGGCTAATAATTATGTTACTATTGCCTCGACACTATCTAACGAATCGGGGATGGAAACTGATGGCTCCAATGCCCATCGTGGACGTAAAAGAAATAGATTAAATAAAATTTGCGGAATTTGCAACAAAAAAAAAAGGAAGCACAGTCAGGCTGTTGACGGAAAATCTGGTTGTTGCTGTGCTAGTGCTGACAGTGAAAACAGCGACTCAACAACTGTTGTTAAGAGTTTAGTAAATAACATCTCCCCCAGTAATATTACGAGCCCCCAGAATGCAACACCTACAATTGCTAGAAATAAATATGAAGCTTCTGACGTAGGCCCTTTTATCGTTCACGTACAAAAAGAGACAAAATCACCTAGTGACAATACCACTTTACACCCGGTCACATTTGGCAAGTTCTTAAAGAACAATGCCATTCATGACATCGTCGACGGTTCTCTTAAGAGGATAGGCAGAAATAAAATTTGTTTAGCTTTTAAAAACTTTAATAATGCCAATGCATTCATCTTTAATACTGAGTTACAAAAAAATAATTTAAAAGCATTTTTACCAACGTTTCATATTACTAGAATGGGCCTAGTACGTGGTGTACCATCTGATTGGTCACCTGAAGATATAATTGAAAATGCTAGAGTGCCGGATAATTGTGGCAAAATTCTTAAAGTTAGGCGTATAAATTACAAAACTTTTGTAGAAGGATCACCCGTCTGGAAACCAACGCAGAACGTAGTAATTACTCTTGACGGTCAGGTACTTCCTCCACGAATATTTATGTGTTACAACTCGTTACCTGTAGAACTCTATGTGTATCCCACTATCCAGTGCTACAATTGCTGTCGATTTGGCCATACAAAAATTCAATGTAGGTCCAAACCTAAATGTTACAAGTGTGGCCAGGAACACACTGGGGATACTTGTAATGTTGAAGAGGAAAATTCATCTTGCTGTCATTGCTCTGGCAAACATTTCGCCACCTCTAAATTATGTCCTGAATTTTTACGGCAAAAGGAAATTAAGACCGTTATGGCAGAAAAATGTATTTCCTATGGTGAAGTTGCTAAATTGATTCCACCTATTTCGAAATCTTATGCCAATGTAGCAAGCTCTCCTGTCACTACTCGCACTCACCAACAAAACAGCACTCACACAAACTCGTATACACAACATTCTCTTCCACACAGCTCAAACAAAAAAACAGTTTATATACATCGTCGGCCCCCTTCCAAACCAGGTAAAGGGTACGACCGAGAAAAGCACCAAAATATTGTTAATGAATACAACTTACCGAGCCCACAAAATGGCTGTGCCTTAAATACCAGTACTGTTCCTACAACAATGTCATTATCAGAAATAATCCAAACTCTCATACAAACACTTACTCAATATAACATAGAAATACCGTCCAACGTTGCCCCTATAGTCAATATGTATAAAAATCCTATTAATAATAATGTCAGTACAAATTCAGAACATATTACAATGGAACTGTAGAAGTGCAGTTTCAAAAAAAACCGAAATCATCTACATGTTAAATAAATATAATGCTTCGCTTTTTGCGATTTCAGAAACCTGGTTAAAACCAGACTCGATTTTCAAAATCAACGGTTTTTCTTGCTTAAGAGATGATAGGTCTGATGGGTATGGCGGGGCAGCTATACTCATCAGAAACACTGTCTCTTACTATCCTCTATCTCTTCCCTTATTTAATGATTTTTCTGTCGTAGCTGCGCAAATAAATAATACTTGTATTGTTTCTATATACATTCCTTCTCCTTCTTCATCAGTCCTTCAACAATTCAACAATCTTTTATCTATTCTTCCTCGTCCTTTCTTAATTCTAGGCGACTTTAACTGTCACCATACTTCTTGGGGTTGTACTCTTTCATCATACTGTGGTGACATACTACTAGATATATTTGACGAACATAATATTTGTATATTAAATTCCGGGTCACCAACAAGACGTACAGGGCCAAAAGAAAACTTGAGTGCAATAGATCTTTCTATTTGCACCCCTAATTTAGCTTCATCCTTTACATGGCGCACCTTGACATCTTCTTATGGAAGCGACCACTTTCCAATTCTTATTGTTAGAATTGTAAACCTTTGTACACATAAAATAAACCTACTACTGCCATATATAAATTATTATCGACAAGTATATGTTATGTCATCTTTTGATCAAATAAAGAACAGTCGTGTCACTGCATTCGAATAAACTGCCGTTTTATTAGGTTATGGGCCCAGTATGTCTTATAGTTAAATTTTAAGTATATTTTCTGCTTTTATTTAGCTTAGGCGCGGTATGTAATATAAAAAAACGGCTGTGAGTGTCAGTTAATAAAATTAACGGAAATGGCTACAAATTTCTTGACCAGCATTCCAAAGCTGAAAGGTCGGGAAAACTATGACGAATGGGCATTTGCGGCGGAGAACTTGCTAATTCTAGAGGGTGTGGCTGACTGTATAAAGCAAGAAAAACCACCAGCAACAGCAACCGCAGTAGCAGAAGATGCCAAAGCGAAAGCCAAGTTAATTTTGACAATAGATCCATCATTGTATGTTCACATTAAGGAAGCTAAAAGTACTAAGGATTTGTGGCAGAAATTGAAGTCGATGTTTGATGATTCTGGGTTTTCAAGGAGAATCACATTGTTGCGTAATCTCATATCAATTCGCCTAGACGGTTGCGACTCAATGACTACCTACATCACACAAATAATCGAGACGGCCCAAAAATTAGCAGGAACAGGATTTCCAGTGAATGATGAGTGGATCGGGTGTTTATTGTTGGCTGGTTTGCCTGATAAATATTTTCCAATGATTATGGCCATTGAGCATTCCGGAATCGCCATTACAGCCGATGTGGTAAAAACGAAATTGATCGACCTGTCAGATGATGGTTCGGAGGCCGGAAATGCGTTTTTCAACAGAGGGCAGCACTGTCATCAAAATCGCAATGTTGGCAATGTAAGTGAAAAGAATGACAGCTCTCGTAGCAACAATGGCGGCGGTTCATCGAAATCGAATCAAAAGAAAACAGATAAACAGAAAATAAAATGCTATAAGTGCAAAGAATTTGGGCACTATAAATCTCAGTGCACCAAGGAACAAAACCAGCAACATGTAATTAAGAAGACGAACGCTTTTTCCGCAGTTTTCTTGAGTGGAAATTATAGTAAAGACGACTTTTACTTAGATAGCGGTGCCAGTGTTCATTTGACCCCAGATGTAAACATTGTGAAAAATCCATGTTTTTCGCCTCAAATAAAGGAGATAATAGCAGCAAACAAAAGTGCTATGCCTGTTTTGTGCTCTGGTGATGTAAATATAATTACAAAAACTTCAAATGGTTGCAGATATGATGTGACTTTAAAGGAAGTTTCATGTGTTCCTAACCTCTCGACAAATTTAATTTCTATTAGTAAGTTGATCAAAAACGGCAACAGTGTGCAATTCAAGAACGATTGCTGTTATATTTACAATCAAGAAAACAGTTTGGTTGGAATTGCAGATGAAATGAATGGTGTTTACAAGTTGAGGTTAGAAAGCAAGCAGTGTTTGTTTACATCTCCTACTGAAGATACTAGTAGTGAAGTTTGGCACAGGAGAATGGGTCATTTGAACATGAATGATTTAAAAAAGATGAAAGATGGAGCAGTCATGGGTATTTCATACTCAGATAGGTCGGAGATCAACAAAAGTACATGCACAGTATGTTGTGAAGGAAAGCAGTCTCGCTTGCCATTTGGTCATGCAGGAACAAGGAGCAGCAAGCCTTTGGATGTTATCCATGCTGATGTTTGTGGACCAATGGAGATAACTTCAATCGGTGGATCAAGGTACTTTCTTATATTTGTTGATGACTTTACCCGTATGGCTTTTGTTTACTTTCTTAAAGTAAAAAGTGAAGTTTTCAAGTACTTTAAAGAGTTCAAGTCGTTGGTAGAAAACCAACAGAATGCAAAAATTAAAATTTTTCGGACAGATAATGGCCTAGAGTTCTGTAGTAATGAGTTTGAAAATTATTTGAAAAGTGCAGGTATTCTTCATCAAAAGACGAATGCCTACACTCCTGAACAAAATGGTATGAGCGAGCGTATCAATAGGACTATTGTTGAAAGAGCTCGTTGTTTATTATTTGATGCTGGGTTAGATAAGAAGTTTTGGGCGGAAGCTACAAATACTGCAGTCTATCTTAGAAACAGATCTGTTGCATCAGGATTAGATAATAAAACACCATATGAACTCTGGATGAAACAGAAACCAGATTTAAGTCATATCCGTATATTCGGTAGTCCGATAATGGTTCACATTCCAAAAGAAAAAAGGCTCAAGTGGGATTCTAAATCAAAGAAGCATATCCTAGTCGGTTTTGCAGAAAATGTGAAAGGTTACAGAGTATATGATCCTGTAAAGCGTAATATAACAACAAGTAGAGATGTTATAGTACATGAGAATACTGAAAGGAAGAATATTGTAGATGACAATATAACAGTTTCAGTTGGGGATACAATCCAAACAGATAAGTCAGGCAGTGATGTTAAGAGCAGTGAGAAAGAGATACCAAAAGAAACTTCTCAGAGTGATGAATGCTCAGATATTTCTTCAGAATCTGAATATCATAATGTTTTGACTGATTTGGACTCTACTCTGCAGCAAACAACAGCATCTGAGGAAGATGATGAGCCAGAGCCAGTAATCACTAAACGAATAAGGAAGCCACCGGAGCGTTATGGTTATACAAACCTGTGCGCTTCATCCAGTACCGAAGTTACCAAGGACCCAGTTACCATCCATGAGGCTCTGGAGGGCTCTGACCGAGACAAGTGGATCGAGGCTATGAAGGAGGAGTTGGAGGCTTTCAAAGAAAATGATGCGTGGTCCCCAGTTGACGAACTGCCTTCTCATAAAACTCCAGTGCAATGTAAGTGGGTGTTCAAAAAGAAAGTCAGTAGTGATAATAGTATTCGGTACAGAGCGCGTTTAGTGGCTAAAGGCTTCACTCAGAAGCCTGGAGTTGATTATGATGAGACTTTTTCACCCGTTGTAAGACATTCTACTCTTAAGATGTTATTTGCTTTGTCAGTACAATTAAATTTAGATGTCACTCATTTAGATGTGAAAACAGCATTTTTAAATGGTTTTCTTAAAGAAGATATTTATATGTATCAGCCAAATATTGACTGCAATTCTAAAAAAGAGAAAGTTATTGTAAAATTAAACAGAGCAATTTATGGACTAAAACAGTCCTCTAGGTCTTGGTATGAGAGAGTAGAGCAATGTTTATGTGAAATAGGGTTTAAAAAGAGTCGCTTAGAACCATGTGTTTTTACAAAGATCAGTAATGATGTAAAGCTTATCATTGCTTTGTATGTTGATGATTTCTTTGTTTATTGTAATAATAAGAGTGAAACTGAAGATTTAGTTTCTGCGTTGAGTTCTAAATTTAAGATAAAAAACTTAGGACAGGTTCAACAGTGTTTAGGTATGAGGGTTAAGATTGATAAAAAGCTCAATATTGTAACTTTAGATCAAGAACAATATATAGATCAGTTATTAAATAAATTTAATATGTTGGAATGTAAAGAAGCTAGTACTCCAATTGAATGTAAATTAGATATTGAAAGGTCTGAAACCTGTGATAGTGAGATTCCTTATCAGCAATTGATAGGAAGCTTGATGTACTTAGCAGTTCTGACAAGGCCAGACATATCATTCAGTGTAAGTTTTCTTAGTCAGTTCAATAAATGTCACACTAATGTTCATTGGAAGTATGCTAAGAGAATACTTAGATATTTAAAGAAAACAAAAGATTTTTGTTTGAAATATGCAAAAGGAGACACTGAACTTGTAGGATATGTTGATGCAGATTGGGCTAGTAATTCAGTTGACCGTAAGTCTTATACAGGATATTGTTTTGAAATATCAGGTTCAGCTATTTCATGGGAAAGCCGTAAGCAAAGAACAGTAGCATTATCAAGTATGGAGGCTGAGTACATGGCAATAGCAGAAGCATGTAAAGAGGCTATATATTTAAGAATGTTATTATGTGAGCTTACTGGTAGTTTACACACTGTGAAATTGTACAATGATAGTCAAAGTGCACAGAAGTTGGTGGCAAACCATGTGTGTCATAGAAAAAGTAAACATATTGACATCAGATACCATTTTGTCAAAGATGTAGTCAATGATAACATTATATCGTCTTATATCGTCCACACATCCTTGCAGGTCTCCTGGTCTGCCGAAGCAACCACGTTTAAAATATAAATTTGGTGCGGATGGGTTATGGGATAGATTTAGAACCCTTGTAGAACTTAAACTGTCTAACTTACAGAACAGTTTATCAGACAATCTTATTGAGTATAATAATACTTTTACAAACGCAATTATACAAGCTGCAGATGAAACTTTCCCTTTAAAGAATTCAGCCAATGGTCGTATTCCTTCCCCTCCTTGGTGGGATAAAGAGTGTTCCCAAATCGTGAAAGTCAGAAAGGAAGCAGAAAAGAAATACAAAAATGATATGACAGAAGGTAATTTTAAAATTGTATGTGATGCTATGGTTAAAGCACGTAAATTACTCAAAGAAAAAAAAAGTGAAGGGTGGAAAAAATTTTGCCTGTCGATCTCTCCTAATGTGAACGCTTCTATTGTCTGGCAAAATATAAGAAAGTTTCGTAACGGTGTTACTCCTTCTAATGTTTCTGGCATTCCCCCAAATTTAAGGAACTCTTTTCTTAATCGCCTAGCTCCGCCATCGGTCCCAGAGCAAGATATTATTTATGTTAACGTTCCTCCTTCTATAACCAATAACCAAAGTCCTCTAAATTCTCCTTTCACAATGCAAGAGTTACAGGGAGTCCTATCTTCAGTTAAAGATTCTGCTCCAGGTGAAGACGGTATTCCTTATTCATTCCTGGCTAATTTAAATACATCTTCACTTGAATTCTATTTGGACTTAATTAACAAAGTTATGCTCTCAGGTAAAATCCCTCCATCATGGAAAACTCAAACTGTTATTCCCATTTTGAAACCAGGTAAACCACCATTAGAACATTCATCTTACCGCCCAATAGCTTTATCACCTGTAATTGCAAAAGTAGCTGAAAACTTAGTTAAAAATCGTCTTGAATGGATTATTGAAAACCGTGGAATTTTACCAGAATCTCAGTTTGGATTTAGGAAAGGCAAAAGTACATTGGATAGTGTGGCTACATTGGTAACAGATATTAGAGTTGCGTTTTCACAAAATCAATCGGTTCTTGCAGTATTTTTAGACCTAGAATCAGCATATGACAGTGTTCTTTTGAATGTCCTTAAAAAAAAATTAGAGTTGCTGCAAATTCCTGAAATGTTGTCTCGTTTTATAATTAACCTCCTTTCAGGCAGAAAAATTAATTTAGATCAAACACAAGATGATAGTAGGTTAGTATGGAAAGGACTCCCACAAGGTTCAGTTCTTAGCCCTATATTATTTAATTTGTATACGTTTGATTTACATTGTTCACTTCAAAATTCAACAAGCATCCTGCAATATGCAGATGACATAGTTTTGTACGCTACAGGAAGTTCATCAAGTTATCTTTGTACTCTGCTATCTAACTCCCTAGTCGGTTTAAAAATTTGGATGGACAAAAATGGCCTGAGCATATCTGCGAGTAAAAGTTCCTTAGTTTTATTCACTCGACAACGTATTCAACCTCCAATATCGATAGATTGTGACAATAATGAAATACCAGTTAAGAACCAGGTCAAGTTTTTGGGCATTGTTTTGGACTCTAAACTTACAGGTATTCTACACTGTGATTATGCTCTAAACAAATGTCAAAAACTCTTAAATCTGATGAGATGTCTATCAGGTGTTTGGTGGGGTGCACATCCGTTTTCCTTAAAGCTTCTTTACAATGCTTTAGTTCGAAGTGTTCTTGATTATGGAATCTTCTTATTGGAGCCTTGTAATGTAGCTGCCCTTAAGAAATTGGATTCCATCCAATCAAAGGCCTTGAGAATAATTACAGGAGCTATGAAATCTAGCCCCATTAACGCATTACAAATTGAGTGTAATGAACCTCCACTTGGTTTAAGACGTCAATTTTTAGCTGACCGGTTATTTTACCGTGTTCTACAGTTTGCTAATAGTCCTTTAATCCAGAAACTTCAAATGCTTGCTGATCTCATTGAGTCATCAAATTATTGGAATCACAAATCTGTTCCTTGTTTAGTTAAAAGTTTCATCCGTTTTAAATCATTTCACGCACCGACACACCGGTCTCCAAAACTTGACTTGTTCAACAGTAAATATGAAGCCTTGATTAATACTCCATCTGTAAAGTACATTGTAGATATAGATAAAAATAACGCTAATACACATTTTAATTTTATTGTGCAGGAAAATTGGCCAGGGTGGCATCATATTTTCACTGATGCTTCCAAACATAAATCGGATGATCTTGTGGGGGTAGGAATATATCATGCACAGTACAATATTGTCCAGAAGGTAAAATGCCCACCTGAAGCAACTGTATTTACTGGTGAATGTCTTGGTATTCTTAAAGCTGTAGAATACATTTTACTTTTAAAACTTCGAAACAGTTTAATTTTAACTGATTCCATGAGTGCTCTTCAGGCGCTATTGAGATATCCTTTTAAATCTAAACCACCGTCTCCTCTTATAGCACATATTAGGAATAAACTTTTTGACTGTGTTGTGAAGGGTTTTTCTGTTGTCTTTGTCTGGATACCGAGTCATTGTGGTATAAAAGGTAATGAAAAAGCTGATAGACTTGCCAATGAGGCTGTGGTGTGTGGAGATACTGTCCCATTCAAAAATTATTGTCAGGATTTGGCTACTCTTCCTAGACATTATCTTAGGGATTCCTGGGATAAAGTTTGGGCAGAAAGTAGCTGTTCAAAAGGGAAATACTACTTTAGTATACAATCACAAATTCCACGTAAACCTTGGTTCTCTATCCTCAGACTTGGCAAAATTGCGACAACCATTTTAATAAGAATGCGTTTAGGTCATACTACTTGCCCAGTGCATCTTGCACGCTTCCATATCATAGATAGTCCTCAATGTGAATGTGGACATGACTTTGGGGACCTGAACCACATATTCTTTTCCTGCCCAATTCATGACCGTACTTCCTTTTTATATAGTTTGATAACCCTCCGTGTCCCTTTCCCTACATCAATACAAACTCTTCTTTTTTCTTTTAACCCTTCCATATATAGTGTTCTTTCCGATTATATTTATGAAAACAATATCCGTCTGTAAAATATGTAAATACGAGTATTTATTAGTAGTATAACAAGATTATAATTTTATTCATGTAATATTTTTAATAATTAAGTTTAGAATAGTTATATTTATGATCCTGATTTAAATTTACACATTCCTGATCCCGATATTCCAAATTCCATAATTTTTCGCGTGTTATGTTTCCCTACCTTTCCTTTCAAAACCTACCCAAACAAAATAAACAACAATCTACTCGCCTAACAACTTGACGCTGGCAGATGCACAAGAGTGCTAGCCACAACACTCTCCTATCTACGGAGCGGGAGAAAAAAAAAAAAAAAAAAAAAAAAATGTCAACATTGTCAATGCCTCAGTGCCATTTGAGTGAGACTTGTTTATTTAACTTGAAATCGTTTTTTGTAATAGCTGGATTTTTTTTTATTGAATCAAAACTAACGTTTAGTTGCAAAGAAAGGTAGAAAGTTATGTGAAGTATATATTGTGTCGAGCATTTCGTGCATTCAAGGAGCGTGTATTTACTTACATGTTGTCTATTTCAGGGCAGACTACACTGTAGTCTTCGGAAAACTAATTATGAAAAATCTAGCCAAAATTATGGAAAAATATACCGTACCCAACATTCCAACAACTCAAAGTGTGTTAGAAGATTTATTCGATGACGAGATTTTGCAAGTGAATGATCATCCTATTACATTAACTGAAGGTACTGAAAACTTAGTGAATGCACACAATTGTTTCAAAAACTTCAAGCAGTTGCAAGAAGATGTAATGAAACAAGATGGACTAAATTCTAAGTTAGACGAACTAAATCAAAAGCTAGTAGAAAATATAGCTAATATGAAAAAACAAACTTAGGTTTTTAATTTTTACTTACTAAGTTACATTTTCACTTAATGTCATGTTGTATTCATATTCATATGTTAAGCACTGTACTTGTTAATATGTCATTTTAATAAATTAGTTAAATTATAGTTTTAATTTTATTGTAGAACTTACAAAAATATATAAAGGCTGAATGTCTGACACTAATATGTATCATTAAAACCTGCTTTCTTGACATATTTTCAATGGATAAGGAGTAGTAAAGGTATGAGTGTAATAAATTAATTTCATTAGTTTATCAGCTCATTTTATTATGCCACCAACTTTAATCAAATCTTCTTCTGTCATTAATCCCAAATGGAATAAACAGACTAAAGCCGCACCTTGTTCAGCAAATTTCTTGTTCTTCTCCCAAAATGAAGATGTGTATTTTTTGCCACAAAAAGTAATTATTGTACGGAACAACTTTTCCACTTGTTGTGTTTCATAAACAGGCAATTTTTGACCATTCTTTCCTGCCCATGTATGAAGTCTGGATTTAGGTAAATTAAGGTCATTGAAATTAGCTCTGACAAAACACACCTGAAATAAAAAAAATTAAATAATAATTAAAAGAGTTCCAGACACTAATAACAAATTCAAACAATTCTAATTATAGAATTACAATAATTATTAAATTATTGTTATCACAAAATAAATGATATTACACACAATACTCTTTAGTCCTTACCTTCATTTGGAGAACATCACTAAGATCAGTATTAAGAGATTTCATCTTCTTTTGTGGTGGCTCCAGCTCATCAGGAGTCACTTGCCACCGCCCCTGTATTCCTCTTTTCTGATAACTTGACTGTTTTTCTTGACAGTATTCTCCTAAATCCCAAATGGCACTGAAAGAGTAAAAGAACATTCAATTTATAAAAGATAGAATTTATAATTTAAGTAAAAAACTGTATGAATAGGCTACCTCTACAGGAAATACAGGCTTTTAGAAATGTGAAATAATTATACCTACCATATTTGTTCTAGTGTTTGACAATCTAAAAATTGCCTGCCTCTTGGAGTGTCCTGTAATTCTCTTAAGATATTTTGGATGCAATACTTTGTGTTTGAAGGTGAATTGTCAAAGTCAACAGCCAGTTTAAGATAATCTTTAATGACAGTATCCATAGGGAGCAAACCTTCCTTCTTGAAAATGGAACAGTTCCACTCAGCTGCTCGAGCAATCATCACACTGGAACACCCAGTCAGTTCTTTGAATTTGTAAATATCATTATGCTTCTCAATTTCTTTCGAACCTCCGCTGAAATTTTATAAGAAATTAATAATAATAAATATATCTAAATTATACACATTGTTGAAAAGCTACATTTATTGAAGCTTCTCAAAAGGAGACATACTTTGCTATAACTGGTATTGAAATCCTTTCAGCGATATACTTTATGATATCAGTGTGTACTGCATGTTGTGGCCGTTCATCCTTTGTCCTGCCATGAATTCCAATTGCTTTAATCCCTGAACTCACCAGTTTCTCTACAAGCTTTAATGTCTCCTCTGGCGTTTGAAGAATCCTAATTTTACAAGTAACAGGTATAGATAAATTGTCAACTAAAGTACTTAAAATGTTATGGGCTTTCTCTGGTTGAGCTAGCAAGGCAACCCCCATGCCTCCTTTTATAGAAAATTCTTTAGGACAGCCCATATTTATGTCTATAGCAGCCACATCTTTTTCTCTGAAAATGAAAAAAATATCTTTAGGGTAATTTGTAAACTAGAATAATACAGAACCTAAAAAGAATCAAAATAAAATATTCTTACACTAGTTTGGCTACTTTTAAAGCTCTTTCAGCATTACATGTTCCTAGCTGTAGGATTACTTTATCTTTTTCTTCAGCACAAGTCCGAAACACTATTGTTCCATCTGTTTGGTCTACATAATCAACTGTGCCTAATATTTCTGAAAAAAAAGGAAAATATATCTATTTATCTTGTACACATCAATTTTGTAGTAGCATATAAGTAAATGGGATTGCTGCTGAATAGAGTTTCCTCCTGTTGATCTGTTATCTGACTGAAATCTGTTCTTGTGTAGTATTAGATAATGAAAATTATCCGGCGCTCATTATCTATTTTCTATATTAATTAGATAATACTTACCATTATTATTTGGACGCGTACTGAGACGGCGCGGGAGGTCTGAAAAGACTTGGGTGCCTTGCCCAGCAGTGGGACAGTTGGGCTTTATAAAAAAAACTTACCATTGTATTTGCGCTTTGATCTTAAAAACTTCCAATCAATTAGTTCTTCGGTATAAACCAAGTCTGCACCATAACGTAGTGCCAAAAGACGCATGGGTAAGGTCCCAATTCGTACCATAGGCGCAAGTATTATTTTATTTTCATATGATAGCATTGTAGGTACGTGTATCATTTAGAACTTCCTATTATACTAAGATGAACAATATGAGGTAGAAAAACGTGTGCACTTATCAATATTATTATCAGATACTGTCAATATGATATTTGTCAAAGCACGTCAACAGCTGACTATTGGGTACGTTCAATTAATATTTCTCTTGACTGTTAGGCACCTAAAGCTAGGTCTACACATCAAGCAATTGGCGATTTATCTTTTTTTTCTATCAATCATATCGTCAATCTCAAAAATGTTTCCGAAGAGTATTTATTAGTTATTGTTGATAATATAGCCATCCACTTTAGCGCGTTAAAATGATCACGATAATCGTCGTAGTAATTAAATCGTGTTACTGTGGTTCTTTTATAGTTACCTACCCGAGTCATAAAAGAATTACTATGGGTTGGAACTCTACACTACTCTGGAATTCTGGATGGATACTTTTGAACCCAGCCCAGCCCTAATTGCTAATCTATAATAATCTATGCCCCAGCATGACATTTTTCAATTTTGCAAATGTCAAAACAGACAATGACATTGACATTATGACATTGTTTGTTTTGAGATTCAGGAGGTAGGATCCTAGTAATATTGTAGTGTACGATTTATAGTTGGAAATAAATTATTTTGCTTTCAAATTACAGCGTGTCTAATTGTTCCTGGTTGCATTGAGCGAATATTTAAACATGAAACCCACAGTAGCTGCTGATGAAATGTTTCCTGAAGGTGTGGGGCCTTACATGGATTTAGAAGAAGTGAGTATCGGCGGACCTAGCTATTATCTATTTAAATAAAAGCGAAATACCACTCACTGATTAATCACGAAATCTCAGTAACTTAAAAGATAAGTGGGTCGTATTAGGAGTTACTTATAGGGTGTAGACATCTGCTGAGAACGGATTTTTTTTCCTGTGGGGTGGAGTGTCGTAAAATCGGAGGATGAAGTTTGTATGGAGAAATGGAATTTCATGCGGGTGAAGACGCAGGCAGGAGCTACTAAAATTATAACAATACACACTGAATTCCAACTACACTGACAAGGATATTAGTACATTTGGCCCCAAAAGGACACTGGTGTCCGCACACGTATTGTCTTTTAACTGTGTCTATTTATGGTTGTCGAAAGGTTAAAATATGTATACATCAGCTAATAGCTACTACTACTGCCTTACCAAATTATAATTTTATTTTGTCTGAACTTTGATAACTTTATTTTCCTGGATTATTGCAGTTATGGAAAGTTTGTCATTAACAACTTTCAGCTTTCTAGGTTTACAAATTAAAAACTATGAAGAATATTTCATAATTATTTTTCTTTGTTCACAGGCTGGAGGTCCCTCAAATTTACTTATGGATTTGGCTGCAAATGAAAAGGCTGTACATTCAGATTTTTATAATGGTAAAATTAAATAAGATTATTTTGTCTGCTGTTTGAAGTCCAACAGAGATCTTGTTCAAAATGCATTCTCTTTTTTTTTACTTTGCTGTCTTGCACACTTATAAAGCCATATAAATATTTATGCACTGTTTCACTAGCCACCAGGCTCAGTTCTAACCATTTAAGGGCCAATATTGCATTAAAGTGTGTTGTTTCATGTTTGTAATTTTCAATGCTCCCTATAGCAGAAGTGGGCTTATTTCCTACACAGCCACACTAGTTCATCATTAACAGTGTGCATGTAGTCATATTGATGGAGAACTTTAATGTATCATTTTAAAACCCATGATGGTTTCCCTCACAAAAAGCCCAGATGGAGCTCTTTTGTAGAGACCATGCAGGTTCCCGCTTTACTCCGCATTAGCCCTGTATCCCTCAAGCAAATTATTCCTCTGGTGCCTTTTTATCATCATCATTTCAGCTGACAGACTGACTGTTGGACAAATATATAACCCATAGGGCTAAATCCCTGGCCTTGGAGGCTCTTGGATCTGAAATAAGGGGGCTTAGCATGGGCATACATAGGAGCCAGTTCCGAATTCTTTAAATGATAGAGTAATTGGTTCTCAGTGGGAAGTCAAGACGCCCTGGTATCTCCATTAGCATACCAGCCCATCATGTTGCTTGAAGAGATGTAAGCTCTTTGAAAGAGTAATTACACACACCATTTCATGCAGCAGCTAGTCCGGGTGGGGCTGGATGTTATGAACAGCCAATTCGACTTCTGCAGGCGCTCCATGGTGCATACATGGCCCAAGTGTGAATGTAATTGTATGTGTAATTCTAGCACTTCCCACTTGCAATTGGTACGAGTAGCTCTCTGAAAAGCCTGGACGACGGCCACCGCTATTCCTCATGTCTCATAGATATGTCAGTAAAACATTAAGGGCCCAGGAGCGCCGATGCCTGCTACGAGGAATTTCTTTAAGAGTTACCATGATTTCAGTCAGAAAGTCTGACACAGCCTGTCGCTCCACCTTAGAGTTGGAGAAGTAACTTTTTTTTTTTTTTTTTTTTTTTTTTTCCTTTTTCTTTCTGCGTCATGGCAATCTGTTAACTTAACAATAAGCCTTGCTTCTGGCTGATGTTTTTCATCTGGAGTGGTTTTAGACACAGTGAGCCATGCCACCAAGTGGGGGGCTTTCACTTCATGTGGCAGAATCTATCTGGAAGTGTAGGAACACTATGTCTCTTTAGACGTTTGTGTTGTAACGAACCGCCTCCACTAAGTTTAAAAGCTAGTGTATTCTTATGTCCAGACAGTCTCTCTTGATACTTAACACTGTAGTTTGTGATCTCTTCTTTAACCGTTTTAATTTTTAGATCATTGTAAATGTGTTTGTTACTTATATAGTGCGGAATGTTAAAGATTGCTCTCATCGTTTTACTTTGGAACCTTTCAAGGATTTCAATATTACTTTTACTGGCTGTACCCCACAGTTGAATGCCGTAAGTCCAAATTGGTTTCAAGATGGCTTTGTACACGGTAATCTTGCTTTCCGCTTTTAGACGTGAATGCCGACCTATTATCCAGTACATGTTGCGTAGCCTGGTGTCTAGTTGTTTGCGCTTTGTCCAAATGTGCTTTTGCCACGTTAGTCTCCTGTCTAGGTGCATGCCTAGATATTTAGCATGATCTTCCTGTGGGATCTCTTCACCATTTAGCGTCACTACAGGGCAGGTCTTTCTTCTGAGAGAGAATGTAACATGGGACGATTTATTTTGGTTAACCTTTATTCGCCAGGTTTTCAGCCATTTTTCCATTTCATAGAGGTGCAGTTGGAGTTGAGCAGATGCTGTTGCTGGATTAGTGTGGGTGGACAGTATTGCTGTGTCATCTGCGTATGTGGCAACTATGGTTTGGTCCATGGTTGGAAGGTCGGCTGTATATATGGTATACAGTATTGGTCCAAGTATACTACCTTGTGGAACACCTGATTTTATTTCATACAAGGCTGAGAGATCAGTATGTAATTTAACTTCAAACCATCTATTTTGGAGATATGACTCCAGTATGGGCAAGAAAGAGTGAGGTAGCATTTTTTTAATTTTATAAAGTAAACTTTCATGCCAGACCTTGTCAAAAGCTTGGCTTACGTCAAGGAAGACAGCGGAACAATATTGTTTGCTATCTAGTGTCCGGTTTATTGTGTCCACAATACGGTGCACTTGTTCTACAGTACCATGATGCTCTCGGAACCCAAATTGGTGGTTTGGAATTATGTCCTCAAGATGAATTTTTATTCTGTTGAGCAAAATTCTCTCCAAGAGTTTTCCAATGACGGGTAAAAGACTGATGGGTCTATACGAGGTAACGTCTTGTGGCGGTTTTCCAGGTTTGGGTACCATTACAACCTGTGCTATCTTCCAATGTGCAGGGAAATATGAGAGTCTAAGGCAGGCGTTAAATATTTTTACTAGTTGCATAATTCCCTTTTTTGGTAATCTTTTTAGTAGGGTTGCGTCTATCATGTCATATCCTGGAGATTTTCCGTCTTTCAGCATTTTTATTTCTTTAGTTACTTCCCGAGGACTTGTCCATTTTATCGGAAGACACATTTGTAATGCACTTTTAAGAAAAGCTTTTACTTCCGTGGTGTGTTCAGGAGTTGTCTCTGGATGTGGTTGAAATACTGTAGAAAGGTGTTCCGCGAAGATATTGGCTTTTTCTGGATCTGATCTAGCCCAATCTCCAGAGTTATTTTTGATCGGAGGTATCTGCGTTTTTGGGTGATCAAGGTTTTTTGTAGCCTTCCACAGTAAGTAGTTTGTATCTACAGATGGTGTTAAATTCGACAGGAATGTCTGTAAGTTTTGGTTTTGGTAGTCTACTATCAGCTTTTTTAATACTTCAGAGGATCTATTGAAGGCTGTTCTGTCTGACGGATATCTAGTCCTGTGCCATATTTTACGGAGATGTCTCCTTTCTGCTATAAGTTCCTTGATTTGTTTGGGATATTCGTTAAGTTTTGGTGGTAGTCTTTTCTTTGTTTTAGTTGCTATTTTAGCTGCACTGTGTATAACTTTGTTCAGTTTGTCAATTTCCATCTCTATTTCTTCAGTCGTCTGTATTGGTTTATGTATGTCTAATTTGGCGGTTATCTCTTCTTGAAAGGTGTCCCAGTTTGTGTTTTTGTTGTATATTTTTAGAGGAGGATCCATAAGTACAACTGAAGAGTTCACATTCAGTATGACAGGTGTGTGGTCAGAAGATAAGTCAGTACAGTAGTCAATAGTCATATAGTTTCGACTGATGTTTTTGATTAAGTAGAAGTCAAGAAGGTCTGGTACCTTGTTTCGATCTGTTGGCCAATAAGTTGGTTTACAGTGAGTCATACATTCTAGTCGTAGTGATTGTACTACTCTGTGAAGTTGTCTGCCTCTGGGAGTAATTAGTCGAGATCCCCAATGAGTATGTTTGGCGTTCCAATCCCCTCCGCATATGTATTTGGGTCCAAGAGTTAAGAAATATGCTTTGTACTCAACTTCAGTTATTGTGTGTCTAGGTGGACAATATACTGCAGATAATGTTATGTCTTATTTGTCTTTAAGCTGTAGTCTGATAGAAGTAGCTTGAATTTTGTCAGTTTGATAAGCTTCCTGTACATAATGCTTTAAGTTCTCTTTGATAATTATTGCAGTACCTCCATGGCTGTTGCCTGATGGGTGATTTGTCGTATATATGTTACCGGCAATCTGTATAATCCGGTATTGTATACAATACCTAGGCAATGTATAGAATACCTAAAACATGTAGGTAATGTATGAAATATTATTTATTTTATACTTTTCCTAGGTATTGTATACAATACCGAAGGCGCAGCCGGTAATGTATGTAAAAGACAAGTGCAGGGAAGGATCGTGCGGGCAGGATCGTGTTGCGACTTGTTTAGAGTACCTAGCGAAATATCTTACTTGCTTGTATTTCATTCTGCTGCGTGCGACGCTGGCGGGAGGACGCGCGTAGCATGTAATGAGTTCATTGAGTAATCCTTACGATACTTTTGTTACTTTTCGTTAGTGAATTTATTTCATTATGATATTAAAATGACAGCCGATCAACGAATATCTGAGATGAGAGAAAGGTTTTGTTCACAATTGCGAATTAAAAGACACGCAGCAAGTACTAAAAATCGCACATTTATTGACGATCAACGGTATCAACAATTATTAGAAGAAATAAAAAATGCGAAAACAGCCGAAAAGAAGTCACCCCGGGATTACTGGTTATTGAAGCATTATGATTTTATAACTGTTGGTCAAAAACATAAGTTGATATTTCCTGTGAATACACCGAATACCAATATTATATACTACGTCACTGATAGTGAATTATTCCAAGTACTTCACGACGCACATCAGAGTATCGGCCATGGCGGACGAGACCGAATGCTGAAGGAGCTTTCTACACGATACAAGAATATAACTCGCCACGATGTTGAACTATATCTGCAACTTTGCGAACCGTGCCAGCAAAAACAAAGAGGAATAAAAAAAGGGATCGTCGTCAAGCCCATACTTTCATCTGAATTTAATTCTCGCTGTCAAGTAGATTTGATTGACTATCAGTCTCATCCAGACCGGGAATATAAATTTGTTATGGTATATCAGGATCACCTGACGAAGTTTGTAATTTTAAGAGCACTGAAAACAAAACGCGCGGAGGAAGTAGCGTACAATTTACTGGATATTTTTACACTGATTGGTGCACCAGCAATCCTACAATCAGACAACGGTAGAGAATTTTCAAACCAAATTGTAAGCAGTCTTAAAACATACTGGCCAACCTTAAAAATTGTGCATGGCAAGCCTAGACATTCCCAAAGTCAGGGGAGTGTCGAAAGAGCGAACCAGGACATCGAAAACATGCTAACAACTTGGATGCAAGATAGTGATAGCGAACGTTGGAGTGATGGTCTGCGATTTGTCCAACTCATGAAGAATAGAGCGTTTCATTCAGGTATAAAAAGAACACCTTATGAAGCTCTTTTTGGATCTAAAATAAAAGTCGGTATATCTTTGCCTCTCGTTGATACTTACAACCTGGAAAGTGAAGAGGATTTAGAAAATGTAATTAATTCATC
This sequence comes from Mythimna loreyi, assembly GCA_029852875.1. Classification (NCBI taxonomy): domain Eukaryota; kingdom Metazoa; phylum Arthropoda; class Insecta; order Lepidoptera; family Noctuidae; genus Mythimna; species Mythimna loreyi. Next base: position 12,400,015 of record CM056786.1, read on the forward strand.
ACCAAGTATACCCATTGCTTCAGAATCTTCAGGACCTGTAATAGTAGATCCAGCTGGGGCACAAAATCAACCTCTACAGGCTCAACACCAACAAAGCCCTGCCATCGAAAGTGCTGAGATCCATAATGAAGCTTTAAATGTTCAAAGTGCGCATGATGAACACATGACTATACCAAGTAACGAGATTTCTGATAAGCCTGCGAATGTTGAAGATGTTCCTTCTGAGGTAAATGATCAACCGTTAAATGATCTGAGTTTTAGAGAGTTAAGTACTCCACTCGTGTGCTGCGTTTGTTCCGAAGAGACAACAGGTGCTCATTCGTGTAGAATGTGCAATAGACCTATTCATGCTATTTGTGCTGCTCCGGAAAAAAATATGGCTGAAGGCTGTGGTTCTAAAGTTGTTTGCCCTTTATGTGCAAAAAACGCTTTAGCTGTAGAAAACCGCATCAGTTCCAAAGATAATTTGACAGAGCAAGCTCAGAAAATGCTTAAAACTTCTGAAAAAAAATTCCCCCCAGTAGCGTTGGGTACCACTGTAAGAATCCCTGTTCCGGAAGTCGACAGAGGTCGCGGTGATGCTCGCAATATACTAGCTGTAGTCCTACAGAAAACAGATGACGAACTTTATCAACTAGGCACAAAGCAAGGCGTTGTTAAGACATTGTATTCAAGACAGCAGTTTACAGTTTGTCATCAAGAATTACTTAAAAAAGAAGACGTACCTAATCTAGAAACGACACTCCGTACAGTTGCGACTCAGCAATCTACGGGGACAGGTCAGGGATTTGTCAAATGTAGTTGCAAAAAACACTGCGATACTAAAAAGTGTTCTTGTCTTAAAAGTAAGATTTTATGCACTTCGAAATGTCATAATAGTTCCTCATGTAAGAACAAATAGTTTTTTAACTTAATTTTTATTAGGCAGAAGACCTACTTATTATGTTTACAGAATTGTTTTGTTTCTTAGTTTTTTATGCTTATTACGTACAAAATGTCATGATAGTTCCTCATGTAAGATTAAAGATTTTAAAAATAAAGATTTTTTTTATACTTAATTTTGATTAGACATTAGACCTATCTATCCTTGTATAGAGCCTAGTAGGTAAGTTAAGATTAAATAAATCTTTTGTAGTAATTCTTAATTCTTCTGAAGAACAATTATTTTAAGGAGCACTTTAATTGTTAATTTTAATAAAGTTGATTTTAAGTAATGGAACATGTTTTATTTGCACGTCATTTTATAGGTAGACCAAATATAGACCAAAATCGATTTATTTTACACATTGCCGATGCACCATCAGGTAATCTATACAATCCCTAGGAATTATATACATTACCTAGGTAAAGTATCTAATGAACAATAATGTCCATAATATTTCATACATTGCCTGGACGCCCCAGGTATTATATACATTGCCTGGGTATTGTATAGAATACCTGAATTATACAGATTGCCGGTAACATATACATTGAAATTTTTTAACGTTAAGTGTGATTTGGCAGTGAATCTAGTTTCTGATATCAAAGCTACGTCAATTTTTTCCGTTAATAGGAACGCATGGAGTTCTTGACGACACTCCGTCAAGCCATTGGCATTCCACGTCATAAATTTCAAGTTGGACATCATTTTGATACCAGACTTGTAATCAGTTGGACCATACGATCCATCATTTTGTCCATCATGGATATCATGACTTGCTGTAGGTTAGCGAACATACTTTCCAGTATTTCTGTAATGTTGTTAGAGTTTTTTTGTTCTTCTATTTGGTTTGTCTTTTTAATATTAGATTTTAACACATCCGCATAAGAAGCATTTTGTGTTTGGTATTCTTTGTGTACGGTATTAGCCCTGTTTTCAGATTGGAGCAATCTCTGCGTCATTTTAGGTGCATGCACTTTTTGTGTGAATTCTGGTTCCTGAGTTTTTTGTGTCATTTGTTTTTGTTTTGGATTTGTCTTTGTTGTAATTTTGTCTTTGAATTGTTTGTATTTTATGCATCCTTTATAGCTAGCCGGGTGTTTTTCCTGGCAGTTTGCACACGTGGCTTCAGTCTCAGGCTTTTTAGTGCAAGATGAAGTGGGATGGTCATTACCACATTTGACACACCGATAGGGTCTGCAACATTGATTTTTTGAGTGTCCAAATCTCTGACATCTCTTGCATTGGAGTATTTCGGTTTTTTTGTATGGAGCCTCTACGGTCACTTTACACTGACATAGATATTTTAAGTTGAAGATATCTTTATTGTTACTTTTAGGTTCTAAGTCAACATAGTACACTGGTAATGCTTCTTTAGTGGTTCTGTGTCTTACATTAACAATCTGCCTGACATCGTGCTGGTGATCCTTAAGTTCAATTTTTATTTGGTCAATGTCTTCGGTAGCATGTAGACCTCTGAGTACAACACGATACGCTCTCTCACTCTTGAGCTGGTAGGTGTAGTGAGATATATTGTTAGTAGTGAAGTTATCCCTTATGATTTTATATGTTGCTATGTCAGCAGGCATCAGTTTAATTATGTGACCAGATCGTAGGGTAGTCATAGTATAGGACTTGTTGTCAATAATTTTGTGCAGTTTCTCTTTTAGGGCAGTTACGTCTATTACACCAGTTACGAAGATTGGCTCAGGTTTGGGTGTATATACCTTTTCTGTGATGTTAACGTCTTCAGTTTCAAGAGCATCAAACTGATTGCATGTGGGGATGGTGTAGATAGTCGAGCTTTTTGCTTTCTTTTGAGAGTCCCTTTGTATTGGGCTGGTTTCTTTTCTTTTTTGTCTTTGTTTCGGGACTATGTCTCTTTGCCATGTGCTCTCTATACTTCTATCAGTTTGATTTTCCTGGATAGTTGATCCATTTTCTTTGTCTCTCTTTTCAGGTGTTTTGTCTTTGGCTTCCGTTGTTGGCAGAGATGGTACACTGTTACAGCGATTTCGCGCTGTTACAGCAAACATACTTTTATGAAATGTTTGCTGAATCATATTATTTGGATTATTTATAGGTTTATTATTTTCATTTATAATGTTCCCACGAGTCAGGACGAACTATGAGGTCACTTAAGGGGTGACGCCTATTCCCTTAAGAAGGCTATATACAACGACGTTTGCCTGGTTCGTCGAGGTTGGCGCTAGTGACTTAACTCCCTATAAGCCATGCATCCTTCGGCACGTTGCCCACCTTGGGATTAGGGTAACTTTTTAAAGAGGTTTTCTACCTCGTGACACGGACGATGAAGTCAATGCCCCCGATTCCGTCAATCACTCAACGGATTTGCGGGTTGTGAAGATCATTTCCTATCTTCAACAAGAGCCACCTTGTTAGGGTAGCTGGGTCGGGTTAATTAACCGCCGCCCAAGACCCGGCGTTGTTGCTCGTTTTGCACCACCCGGAGAAGTAACTGAAGGAATTTCTAACTTAAAAAAAGGTATTAAGTTGAGCTCGTCCTGTAAGCCAGCACCTCGTGCAGCCGCCCGGTTCGCCTCGCTGGTATTGGCCAACCATGAGAAAATACCAACAAAAAAAGAATAATTTATCTAACGCGGCTTGCTATGTCGACGAATAATGCGAATGCGGTTGCGTAAAGAACCGATGTGGTTAATTCACGCGAAATCAATGCTTTACCAAATCATTAAATTATGTGCCAAGCGCACGTGGGTGCGTTATACCGTGTGGTGGTAGTCATGTAGACCATCACAATAGTGTCACTCGTTTGTTCAATAGCGCCGCATCGCTCCGCATTCCTCGACGCGTTGAATCGTCTGTGCAGACACTGCGTTGGCCAACATAGCCAATATACTAGAACTTAACAACATTCCGACACTATTGTGACTTAATTACAATATGTTTGTAGCTTCAAAATATATGAAAAGAGTGATATGAAATTACTTTTTCTTTGTTTCAGATTTCGACGATTTATTCGATGATGATGATTTGAAGTGATTTTTTTCTTAAAATGTGTGTAATTATTGTAATTAGAGTAAAGTTAATTAAATAATACGATATTTGTTTTTATTGACATTTATTTCACTTATCATTAAAACAATTCCACATCTAAATAAAAAAATATGTCAATCAGGAGTGATTCTTTGTATCACACACTAAATTGTTTCACTGTGATTACAACACTGTAATAGGCTTCTTAGGAAGTGCATAAGCATACATTGAAAGCTACATATTTATGCATTTCCAAAACAAGAACAGAACTTGCACTTGCAGCATAGGTCTTGAGATCATTAGCAAATGTACACAACATACTAGTGTCAAAATAAATAAAAAAAAAACAGTTTCTTGTTTATAAGTCCCCCGTCGAGTCTATAGATGACGCGATAAACGTAAGAACTAGAGAACTGATTTTCACGCAGGTTTCACCAATAGTATAGGTGTATATTTATATAATGCATGCATTCAGTGTCCCTAGTATAATATATTAGTAGCAACCCGCCCCAGGTTCGCACAGGTGTTAAAAACATTTAAAATTCTCAACTTTACTATAATACTTGCATGAACGTATATACCCAAACCTTCCTCATGTATCATTTCTCTGTAGGTATAAACCGCACGAAGTTTCGTTCAGTACCTAGTTTTTAAATTTATCGCGAATGTAGTTTTACAGAAGCAATGAGGGACATTATTTCACATACAAGAGGCAACGCTGCGTAAAACGGTATCGCCATCACCCGCGTAGCGACACAGTGCAGGTAATAAATACTCCAGGAAACCGGAGTATTTCCTGCACTGTGTCGCTAGTTATAAAAGTGTGCACGTAGTCACGCCGATGGCAAACTTGAGACACTGCGCAGGTAATGGGTTTCCTTTACGGCGACCGCCGCACACGACACACGCGTCGGGTGCCCGACCGCGCGCTCGCCCGGTGCGTGCTCCCGCTTTACGCAGCGTTGGCCTAAGTATATAAACATGAAAAATCAGCCACCAAAACCAAAATGTGAAAGAGAGCCAAATTCTCTACAACAATTTCGCTTACAAAAGAAGTGAAATTTTACTGCATAATGCAAAGTTCCTATCAGGCACAGCATTCATTCTTCTTCAGTTACTTTAACAGAAAAATTTTTTTTTGCTACTGAGCTACTTGTAATTTATTGTGCTTAGTACAATTTAAAAATTTTCGTTGAAAACAAGTGAGTATACAGATAAATCAAACTTATTTTAAAAGCGATATATTAGAGAACTTGTTTTTCACATTTTGATTTTCGTTGGGATATACATAACTATACTCTTGATGTTCCTGGTTTTTTTTTTAGTTGACACCTATACATTTATCACGTTCACAAACACTTTCTTAGTTATTAAGAGTAAAAACGTTTCTTTTAGAACATCGTAAGTAAAAGAGGGTTTTATTTGACACGCATTCAAATTGCTAGCCTCTAGGTCAAAAGATTTATAGTTATCAGAAGGTCGAAAGTTGTTGAAGTAAGTTGTGTAATATAAACCTATGGTTGGTGTCTCCAGTTTTGCTCTGCAAATTTACTGGCAATCTGCATGTGTCTAGATATGAAAAAATTGCTTGTTACAAATATTAAAATCATATTTGTTTAATTGGAATTGTTTTAAATATAGTATTAAATTATTACATTGTGTCAAAATATGTTTAAGCTAATATAATGTTTGAACTTGTGTGGCATATTACATAAACTTAGCCCACATGCAACAGTAACACCTAGTTAATACAAACAAAGTAGTTATAAATGCGCAGGAGCGCGCTTGCGTGCTCGCTACACGTCGACGTCGCTGCTGTCGTCGCTGTACTCGTTGCCCTCCGGTTCCTCTTGCTCCTCTTCTACCTCGGCCTCTGCCTCTAACGTGTCATCCTCCTCGCCTGCTTCATCATCGAGTTCTTCTTCTTCAAGCATTGTTGAAAGTTTTGTTATGACTCCCCTGCCCATTTCTGAAATCAAAACAAGCTCAATATTTAACTTGTGTCTTTTAGCATAATTTGCAATGTACGTTCACGGGGAACATGGATTCTATTTGGAAAACAGATATTTAAAATTTCAATATAGCAACTGCCACAAATTACTAAGACTACGAGGTCGAACGTCTGCACCGTGTATTCATACACGTTGAAGACAGGCAAATACAAATTCGTGTCATTTAGATGCGCCCTGAAGTAGTCTCATATTTGCATGGCTACCAGCTTCCGTGGTGTGCCACAGCCTAAGCATCTGAAATAGTTCGTTTGTAATTCTTGCATTATGATAACAACTATTTTATAATTAATGACCCTTAACACATTACAAAATGTGAATTGTATCTACATTAACGTGTATGCAGAGTTTGTAATATTACAGCTAATTAGCTTTATTATCACAGCAACCTTCTTGGATTTTATTGTGTCACAAATAATCTAATATTATAACGTTTTAATTAATGTACCTGCAGTCGGACAGTATTTGTGGGACTAACTATAAGCTATTGGTCAATTAAAACCTCTGGATATCATTTTAAACCAAACATTTGCAAAGTGGTAATGTACGGCGCCTACAAACATTGGCCCCCATTTCTCTTATGAGATTGAGCAATTTAATCAAACAGCTAACATGTTCTGTCGAGTGTCGACGATTGTAAGTAAAATTAGCCAAGTCAATGTTTCACTGCTACACAGTGGATTTCCCATTACTGTCTGAAAAGGTTTGACTGAAAAGTATGCCTTAAGACTTTTTTGTTACTGACTTAATGTCTATTGCGTGAATGGCTTAAGCATCAGTCAGCCAGCTAATTAGATGTTGTATTAGACACATCGGCTGAATATCATTTAGGCCGCTAGTAGAAAGGTGCCGTTTAGTTATCAGACTAGTTTGTTAAATTGAATGGGAAATTAACCTAGTTGGCTGGAACACGTACACAATTCATATCGAGAAACAGCTGCAAGTTTTGCAAACTAGAGGCAAGTAGAAGGTTATGCTAATACTTACGTTCTACATATGTCTTTAAAGATTTTGGAACCATGTTTTTTGCTCTCTCTATGTCCTCTTCTGAACATTCACCTTTATCTAATCCTGTAAAAAGAGAAATAAAAACTTAAGTAAAGAACTATAGGATCTAAAGCGCGGTCATTATGGCACTGGATTTATTGCAATTTACTACAAGTCTACATATTTCATTTTAAAATTAAACATTATAGCGATAAAATGTATATTACTTGTATATTATTCGATATAACAAACAAAGAAACCTTAACAACCTTGAAACTCATACAAGAATGCCACTCTGCACTAAAACGCGTCATAGTGCTAAACAATAATGCTGTGACACATGATGATGCTGGTGGGCCTGAACCCATCGTGCCTATAGTCTTTGGACAGCTGCGTGATTAGCTACGACAGCGCACAAACACATAAGCGCAGGCTAAAGAAGTCATGCCATACTTATATAGAACCCTAATCAGCAACCTTCTGTAATTTTACAGAGGCAGACAGCCCTGCGTTCAAATTGGAGGTTGGAGGTAACTCGAATGTCGTCACAGGGTTATCTACCCTATACTCGCATTTATGAACGCAAACGTCAAGTTCTAATGTCAATGGCTTACTACAATCTAACCTGCTCAAAGTTGGAGTCACTTGGGTTAACTCTAGGGTAGCTACTAGAGACATAAAAGAAAGCCTCTGGGTTGCAACTCTACACTACTCTGGTTATTTTTGAACCCAGCCCTTCGTCTGCTGACGGGGACAATCACTGTTTACTGAATGAACAGTTCTTCACAATGAATGTCAATGATAGTCCTTCAGTGTCCTTCAGCAGTGGATACATTAACTAAAAGGAAACTCGCGCATGTGGTCTATTAGTGAACAATCGTCAGCGAAATAAGAACAAAAATTATGGAACCACCGAATTCACTCGTGAACGCATTGAGCAAACTGAAACGGCTCATCTACTTCTGGAGTGAGGTGGGCTGGTTGGAGTGGAGGCCGTCATGGCCCACTCATATTGTTCCACTAAGGACTACGTACGGAAACTAGACCATAATAGATAGATAACACACGGAGTTGTTGGAAGTTGCAACTAGATTTCATAGAAACCCTGGCATCATCCTTTGGTTATAATTCACTACTACATATTTGGTTGTAATGCGAGTTTAGAGTTCGATAGTATTTTTGGTGATCATTTATTAATTCCCTTGTAATGTCATTTTTTTTTAATTGATATAAACTAGTGCTTGATTGCGGTACCACCTGATGGTAAGCACTGCTTACCCTCAGATGCATCACTGTATGGTAGGCAACGATTGCATCACTGCTTGTTAAGCAATTTTTGCAGAGCCACATTCCGCTCTCAACTTAGACGGAGCGGAGACGAGCTGTGCCACGATTGACCAATCACATGGCTTGAAATCCACATCTCAAGAGAGGTGCGGAATTGTTTAAAATATCGGAAAAACAGGCTAGATTAGGTTAGCGTCGAGAGAGGAGCGAAGCGGGGCGACTCACTCACAACTAGTTGCGTCTGTCTCCGGATTTGGATCGCGCCTGTATCGCTACAAACGCGCGTCAACGGTGTATTAAAAAACCATAGTGTGCACAGGCCCTTAGTCTTCTACCCCAACCTGTTCGTGTCGGGGCGGTACTTAATTCCGAGTTCGATTTGTTCACACTAGGATTAATATGGCTTTGGCCCAGGCGAAACTAGTTTATCCTACGTAGAATCGGGTTTGGTCAGTAAAACATACCAACAAGTAAGCAAAATAGAATGTCATACAATGTATTTACAAAACATCTTGCATTGTAGTGGGACTTTTAGCGTAACAGAAATTAACTATGTAATGACATACTCAAAATAATAATGACTTACCAAATAGAAGACCCATTCTTTTCAAAATGTCGATGTCATCATGTATTTGAAACTTTTTGTTAAAATTGAACATATATTCTGTCCTGCAAGACATTAAAAAATAAGGTTAGTAAATGTTATTGAAATGGACACTATGGCAATAGTAGGTATCATTAAGTGTAATTTATTAAAGAATCAATTGATTTGATTTCTTTACGACTAACTGTTTCTCACGGCTTCGTTCCCGTGGTCAATCTGGCAGAAACCAAGCATTTGTTTTTTTAGCTTGGGACACTTGACGATTTTAGTACATACAGCTACTCTTTATAAACAAAAATATTTTTTTCTTAAATGATACTAATATTATAAAGCTGAAATATTATACTAATCTGGTTTATTATATCTGATTTATTCGAACTACTGGTTTAGTTTGCCAAGTTACTTGTGTCCGATAGTCTATTTGTCGAGGAAGGCAATAAACTATTTAATGTCAGGTACACTACGACTTAAAGAAATGGAGCAGTAATCAAAGACGCGGGTGATTATCATAACAGTTGAAATAATTAAAGTATTTTAACTTACTTATCATTAGAAATACTGCAGTCGATTAAGGCTTTATCACTAGTATTCACAACAATAAATGGCAAATGGATTGCCGATGATGGAGATGGTTTGACTCCTTTGCTCTCTGCTTCTTTATTTCTTTCTATCAAGCTCTTAAATGAAATGTGCTGCAAGAAGATTACACATATTGTTACTAATTAATAGAAGATTAGTAATGTTAGGACTGTTATTGTTAGAACTACATTAGACCGACGCACACGTGTAACTCGCCTGATTCGTACGTACAGTCTGAAGTTAGGCTGAAAACTAAAAAAAAGCTAAACTTTATACAGGCATTTTTTTTTAAACATAATGTACGAGTTTTCAGGCGCTAAAATTTGCAGAGCTTAACTTTGGACTCGCCAATATCCGACGGTTGAACTGTAGATCGACGTCGCGTGGCGTTTCTGAGTGTAGCTCTACAAGTCTAGTTCCTATACACCGTTAAATCTTGATCGTTTTAATCCCTTGGAGGATCGATTCAGTACATGAAACACTATCGATTGGTAAAGCTAGAATAAAAAAACAAAGTACTTTATTTTAAACTCGAATTAATTTACGCATGTTCTAAATTGATTTCTTTAAGTAAACGTCAGCTGGGCGAGTTCAATGACCTGTAGGTAGTTAGTACGCAACGACCGACAACTGCCTACAAGGTCAATGACTCGTTTACTTAAAGAAATTAATTTCGTAAATGCGTATATCAATAAGAGATTAAGAAAAAAAGTACTTTATTTTTTTATTTTATCTACACAAATCGATAGTGTTTCATGTACTGGATCGACCCTCTTCGGGATTAAAACGACTAAAATTTAACGGTGTATAAAATGTGTGGAGACCAATGCGTCCAGATTGGCGTGTATTATAAGTACCTGTAATATGAGTTCTTGTAATTGTTGTGTCTTCTTTTGAATCTGCTCTAGCTTCTGCTGTTTTTCTTTTTCTAATGCTGTACATTCTTGAACACTATTTGTCGGTAATCCAAGCCATCTTATCTCTTTCTTTTCTTTAGATATTATATTCATTGCCATTAAAACATTTAACGCATCATAAACTCTTCTGCGGATATTCTTTTGGTCATATTGCTGTAATGTTAAATTTATCTGAATTACATTTTTACTATTTGAATCAGTTGCAATTTTCAAAAATAAAGTTTAAAAACTAACACCCGACTACTTAAAAACACGCTCTAAAAAGTACGAAACAAGAAAACAAGAAAGCCGTGGTCGTATACCACTTTTTTTAATTTATTATTCTTATGGCATACGACCACGGCTTTCTTGTTTTCTTGTTTCGTACTTTTTAGAGCGTGTTTTTAAGTAGTCGGGTGTTAGTTTTTAAACTTTATTTTTATTTAACATATTTTGGAGTTCTAAATAGGTTAATCTTGGGTTCATTGATTTCTCAGCCCATGAATACAGGTAAAGTCACAAGCAAATGCTAGTAATATATATATATATTCAAAATGTACAAGTAAAGCGCTTTCAAATGATACCAAACACGGCATATTTATCTTAACTTTATTTTTTTACTTCGTATGTTTTGTCCGCTAGAGGGCGCCACATTAGATTTTGTGAAATCCCAGATAGCCTATAACCAGCGGACAATTAAGACGCTTCTAATGATATGTCATTTGTCGAATTCTGATAAGTAGTTTAGAAGTTACGAGGGAACAGATGAACATCCATACCCACATACATACATACATACAGGTCAAAATCATAACCCTCCTTTTCGCCGTAGTCGGGTAATGAAAACAATCACTCTCAATGGTCTTTTTAATTTTTTACTTACTTTGGATTTCAGATGCTTAAGTTAAACATACATGATTACTAAACATTAACAACTAAACATTAAATAATATAAGTACATACTTGGCTATCTGCTGAACCATGCATTCCTGCAGCAAACTCTAGCACTAATTCATCTGCTACTTCGTTATAAGAAGTGAAGCCTTTATTTCTGACCTTTTCACAGACTTTCATTGAAAAATGCCTTAAACCTTTGCCAACTTTGTCCGCATGTTTACGTCTCTTGGTAGTACTGGAAAACAAACATGTCAGTTTTATCAAAAGGTCACTGAAAAAGTGCAGCTTCGCTACTAAATTATTATAGTAATGGCTGCAATGCAGTTCTTTTTTTTTAAAGAGGGAAATTATTCGATGACTTCTCTCGATGTAGGCAAATCACACTTACATAGTAAGATGTTCCTTCTTTACCATGCGTTCCACGACCCCAAGTTACCCTTTCGGAAATCAACCCATTATGTAGGCCACCACATAAAGGGGTACCTCATAAATTCGAAGTTAAAATCGTTCTTTCTAAGGTTCCTTACCTCAACCGGTATGGAACCCTAAAAACGGTATCCTTATAGATCCACTTTGTTGTCTGTCTGTCAAGATCTTTTATCTCGGCAACGCCTACGTATAACACTTACGTATAAAACTCAATACCTCTACAGGTATTGAGTTAAAACACAATATCCCTAACATTCTCCTTCAGCATAATATCTCCAGTGCATCAGATTTATTCATTTTGATTTGTAGCAAAGCCCATGTCTTCGAAGCATACAGAAATATAAGATGAACTAATAAAACTTTATAATACTCACTATTCTGCTGGTGGATCATTATCCGAGTCATGTCTCCTTCTAGAGGCATGCGACATAGTTGGAGATATGCTATTTGCAGTGCTAGTGCTTGTTACTTGGTTTTCTGACTTTGATTGTAATGAAATTAGATCTGGTACAGTATGTAAAAATTTCAGTTCCGACAGTGGTTCTTGTTTTACCTAAAAAATAAAGTAAGTATTACATTTTTAGTATTCTTTGTTTAGTTTCATTAATCTGTTTATGGTTAAAGACATAAAAAATAATTACCTCAATTTGTTCAACTTCTTTTGGCTCAACCTTAATTTTTTGCAAACTTGCTAAATTATTAATATGCACGAACTCTGGAATAGAATAATATCAAATTAACAAGGTTTGCCCAACGTCCTTAAAACAGTGGAAATTGCAGATCTTATTACATAATATGATAAATGCGGAAGTTTACGAGTGTGTACGTTTTTCACCTACTTTTAAAAAAACGTACACACGCACTCACAAACTTCTTCACAGCAGTGGCCTCTTATACAACACAGCTGTAAGCATATGAGAGTGCACAAGTGATTATACTGAAGACACCCGAAAAGTTCTCGACCGTCTCTAATTAAAGTGCAGGCTAAACTGAGAGACGACAAAATGTGATGTAGGTATCTCTTCTTCTTCCTTCCCTTATCTCATACTACTTGAGGTCGGCGCAACACGTTTCTTTCATCCACTCTGACCTGTCACCCTTCGCACTGTCACCACTCCCTGATGTAAATATCTACTGTACAAAAATATGCTACAGCATAAGAAATGGCATGATACATGTAATATGCATGATATGGCATGATATGATATGGAGACTGACAAAACTTGTGTCGAAGGACCAGTAAGTGCAAAATATAATGCTGATGACTTACACTTGCTCAGAGGAGATAGATACTAAGTATCTGTATTGGTATGAATCATCCACTATTTGCCCCTTTTTATAGGGTATTTTAATGTGAAAGGGGTACCTAGACAAAGACAAGTATGTAGTACCAGTACGTAGACAAAGACGCCACGACTCACGTCATCATAGGGAAGAAAGAGATTAAGGGCCCAATCACATTACCACGACGCAGTGAGTCACTAACGTGAAACGGTGCATTCGGCATTTGTGTTGCGCGCCTAAAAGAGATGTCAGCAAAAGCAGGTTCGACGAAAGGGCAGTTAGGATCGACGCCTACCAGGGCTGCAGATTGTTAACTGATTTTAATTGATTGGTAACTACAGGAACACAGTTTGTTTTAGTCAGTAAACGTCTGACACTACCTCCGGCTCCACTTAGATCGAGAAAAGTTATTTTCTATTTTTCCGTTAAAAAAGCCAGTAGGTATATCTAAATTTTGAAGACATTGGATTGAACCATTTCGTTAATACTGCAAAAAAAGCTAATTAGGCCGTGTTCCGAATTGGGTCAAAAACGATTATATCGCGAATCCGATCAAATTATAATTGCGACGTCGTGTGTTGGTCGAATTCGCGATGTAATCGCTTTTGACGCAGTTCGGAACAGGGAACATAATGAAGAACTATACGCTGAAAATGAAGACAATTCTACCTAGCTAACCTGTGGAAATGAATGCTATTATTCTATCGAGAGTTTACTCTACTTACATAACGATTAACGATACATCATAGATCTTGTTAAGAGCTATCTAATGAATGTTTCTTTCACATCTCTAAACAAATGAGGATAAGAACTAAAATGGCAAACATGCCATAAAACCCAGAAACATCGCCTTCTGTCGTAAGTAATGAATGGAGAATTCCAACAGTAGGTCCCAGTCCCAGGTGGATTGAATAGGAGATGGAGTGAGTGATTTTTCAGAGGGTGATTTTCTGCAAAATATTACTTAGGTATCCAATAGACAGCCACATAAGCAACATGAAGAAAAGCATAATGGATGTACTCTAGAGGGAGAGTTTACAGCTGACAAAAACAGATCATGTTAAAAATGTTTCTGATGAGGAAGAGTACTCAGATGCTCCAAAGAGATCACAGAACCCGAACATAATTATCACCAATACAGCCGAAAGATGTCAACTGTTGCACTTGGGCCTTGTCATCATGACTGGTCCTGTGCGTCTCACATTGATAATATGTGCTTGAAAGACTGACTACTTTCAGATACTCAAATAGTAATCTTATAGAATGGTTTAAGGCTTTAAAAGTGTGAAGATGTTACAGAACCATACCCCTTCCATACAAAATGTAGCACATTAGATCAGGCATTTTTTTGAGGGAGAAAAGGTCCTCAAAGATAATGGTTCTAAAGAAAGCTCCATCAAATTAGCTATCCAATTTCCAAGCCAAGGCAGTTCTGCAACCACGGCTTGCGAATACATGCTTAAGGATTGGGATGCATAAGGCAACTAGAATATTTCTAATCAATTAGGCAAATTGATAGAAGAAAATGAAATGACAGTTATATCAGTTCAGATTAATATATGAAATGTAACAATTAAATATAAACTGAACTATCCTGGACTTTCTAATTATTAGGTATTGTTATCATCTAACACAATAACTACTTGAAGACACTTACAATAATAATTTTTTAACCCAAATAGTAGTAATTGTGACTATTTTAGTTCCATTTACTTGCCCAGATTATTCATATCCCTTTCATGCATTCAACAAATTGTGAACTAAAAATAATCAAGTAATTGCCATTCATCCTTGAAAAATAATATGCTGCCTATCTATGAAACAACTTATTCTTAGGGGTAAACTGAACACACACTGACATTCTATGAAGTATATTCTGGCAAATTACACTATCTGCACTGATCATCATTTGAAATGATAATGGTAGTTATTGTGAATGTACAACAAGTTTTGGAAAAATGTTCCAATAAATATAAGTTTCTTACTTGATGCACATTTGAGTCCAGTCAACTTCACAGCTCTGTACAATGATGTCTGCAAAATAAAGAGACTAAGTTTATTGATGTGCATTATTTTGTATTTCATATGCTGCTATTTGAACAGGAAAAAGTCAACATAAAAACAAAAATATTATTCAACTAGCTTTTGTCAGCGGCTTCGCCCGCGTAGTAGCCTATGTCACTCAGGAGTAAAGCAGCTTTCTATTATTGCTAAAATTTCTCCAATCGGACCAGTAGTTCCAGAGATTACCTCCTACAAACAAAAAAATAAAAAAACAAACTTTACCTCTTTATTATATTAGTGTAGATATTCACAAGCATGACTTTACTTCTTTGGAATTGTTTTTTTTTATTTTTTTTTATTCACAAAGATGTTCAGGTAATATAAGTAGCTTGACGCAATAAACAATCCCAACTGTATTTTTCCCAAGTTTACTTAATTTTCAATATTTTTATTGCTGTAAGCAAACTTGTCAGAACATATGTCAGCTTGGAACCAATCAAATTAAAGTACCATCTCCCTGTGGGATCTTTAGTTATTAATAGACTCAATGCTTGACATTTTTTGATAAAAACCTAGTATTTTCTGAAGCTATCTCAAACTGCAAAAACATAACTAGCAAGTTCTTCAAACACAAAAAATAAATTGATGGATTAAATAAGCTAGCTCTAACTGTATTTGATTGGGCAAGTTTTGAGTAACAAAGGTTTCCAATCAAGGAATAAAATCAATATGACTGTACAAAAATAACATAATAAGCTACAGCAAAAACCAGAAATTAGCAATATTGGTATATTTGATATTGCAAGGCACATAAAATTATATAAAATATATTACATCAGAAACTCTACAATAAAGGAACAAGTCTAGACAGTATCCAGAAGTGTCTGGTTAAGTACTAAGTAGTACCTATTTAATTTTAAAACCACTCTCATGTCTGCTTAGTGCTAGGATGAAGAGAGATATGAAACAAACATAAAAGGTTTATAAAATGTGAAGATGAAGATTATGGCATATCACATACCTTGTTAATTCCTTCTGCTGCAGGCAGTTTTATAATTTTCACAGGATTTGGTTTAATTTTGATCTGACCAAGTGACTGATTGTTTATATTATTTTGAACAACTTTTACCATTTGTGGATGCCCTAAAATAAAGCATAAAAATTAACCTTGTCGTGTGTGCCTTAATCTTTAATAGAACATCACTGGAACTAAAATATATTTACAATGGGAATATTATCATATGAAAGAAATAATTTATAAAGCGACGAGTTTGTTGAGTAACAAAAATGCACAAATCAACTGACAGCGGGAAACTGCCCAAGCAAGCGGGCGCGTCATGGATCCACTTTACGGATTCTGTAAATTTTTATAAATTGCATGACCATGGAAAGTTACGAGCAGAATTACTGTAAACATTACGCGATTATCATAATAAAGTAAAAATAAGCTTCACGAAGATAGCTTGGCTACTAACCATTAGCGTCATGTATAAGAAAATTTACAGTACTATTCGTCTGAGACATTTTCTCCGTATTCTTCGCAAATGTACGTCCATTTACGCAAATCACTAATGTAGCGTATAAACATTTGTTGATGACCAAACAAAATAATAATACCTACTAAACTCGATTTGTATGGTCAAAATGGCGACATTAGTTTTGGGTTAACTTCGAAGGTCAGAAAAATCAAACGAAATACCACTGTTTATTCAATAAATTACTTGTTTTAAATATCACAAACACCGTCTAAATCTGGTTTACAAAATGGTAAGCACAAAGGTATAAATAACCAACATAAATCCCAATTTAAAACAACGGAAGAGTAAATAGACAGAGGCGGGCGGGCGGTTTTATGATTTACCAGCTGATTGGACAACTGCTGTTGTGTTCACGTGGTAATCGCGGTGGCATCCGCCGGGAATTTTGTATTCTTGAAAAGGCGCCAAATAAATTTGAAAACACTGCCATCTATTGAGTAAAAATAGAACTAACTCTTTTTTCAAATGGCAATAATAGTATGTTTTTAATAATATGCAACTTGGAGATGAACCCTTTAATCCACTTCGTCATTTTTAACTTGTTTTACTCTATGATGAGCAGCAACTATAACAACAACAAAAAAAAATCGTCAAAATGTCCTAGGTTGCATTAATTATAAACAAATGATTAAAATGTAACTGTACATTTTTTGAGCAGCATTTGGAGCAGCGGTGGCCGAGTGGTAACGGCCCTGAGTTACGTGTTGTAGGTCGCGGGTTCAAACCCAGCCTGGCGCATTACTTTGTGTAAATTATTTCATCACCACTGCTCTCAAAACGGTAAAGGAAAACATCGTGAGGAAACCGGCATGTCCTAGAACCAAAAATTCGAAGACATGTGACATCCACCAACACGCACTGGGCCCGCGTGGTGGATTACGGTCCATTTCCCTCTCTTAGGAGGTCTGTGTCCCTGCAGTGGGAACATTAAAAAAGCTGATGATGATGATGTACATTTTTTTGGCGGGATATTTTTTCTAGTAAAGTTCAATGCCTTTATTTTCAAATTGATACTTGGATATTGTGATGTAGACTCAACGATAAAAGAATTGTCACGGGCCACGCCAGACAAAAGTTTTATCGTTTATAATTCGTAATCGTATTTTTAAATACCTTTTTTTCTGTTCACCCTACCCAACTTCTTCGATTTCATAGTACTACGTGACGTGACGTCACAACATGGCAATGGATACTATTTTCATTCTCATTGTACACGCTACGTATAATAATCGACGTTAACTCTAGGTGGGGCCATGACTTAATGCAAAAATTTGGCAACGGCATTAACATTGCCGATTGGCGTTAGGCGATAACTCAAGTGTATTTCAGGTATAGCCACCAACTATAGCGCTTAAAATTATCGCGATAACTGTCGATTCTCGCGTGATGTTCGATCTGGCAATGTCGCTTTGCAGCCTAATATCAGTTCTGAGTATTGATAAGATTATCCATAAGTTTATACCGATACCTACTCAAATAATTGATACAAAATGTAGATATTTAGGTCGGTTATCGATTCTGGTATTGGTATTTTCCAGTATATTTAGGATATAAGTCCCTGGTTGAAACAACTTTGTTTATAGTGTTTTTTTTTTATTAAAAATCATGTAAAAAAAGTTTTGCAAAAGAAAAAAGTAGCACAAGAAGGTTTCATTTCATAGATACGCACAGTAAAGGTTACATGCTCTGTGCGCACAGTGTTGCTCGACGTGAGAACAGTTTTTAACGAAGACGTAGCTTAAAAAACTTAGTATTCATACCAATAAAGTAAATAATAAAAAAAAACTACTCTTGTCAATGTCATTGTCATTGAACATCGATGTCAAAAAGCTTGGCCAATGCTTTTCAAAGTTTGTTTCGCAAATTCAAACTTTGCATTTAATAAACTTTTAATGAGTGTGTTGTTGTAGGCGTAATAGTTTTACATAAATGAATGTTGTAAAAATGTTGTTGCCGCTGTATTTATTTTACTTTTTTATATTATTTAATAGTATTAGTTCAATAGGTCTTGATGATCTTAATGTTCCTTCAGAACATGTAACATATGTTTTCAATGCTTTTCCAAGTATTGCTGATGCTTGTCTATCAGAGCCTCATTGTATGTACAAAAACTTAGTAGGGATTAAAGGTTGTTGGGGCTATGAACGTGAATGTTTTAAAAATGTTTCATACCCTGTGCAACCTGTCTGTCCTGGTGACCATCGAGGCTGGGTAAAGACGAAACAGGCCCAGTATGATACGTTCTATACTCAAGCGGATTTTGGTGAGTACTAATCACTATCATCACTACATAGTATAAAACAAAGTCGCTTTCTCTGTCCCTATGTCCCTTTGAATGCTTAAATCTTTGAAACTACGCAACGGATTTTGATGCGGTTTTTTTTTAATATATAGAGTGATTCAAGAGGAAGGTTTATATGTATAATAATATCCATTAAATAGTGGAGAAGTACTGTTATTTTTGAGGTTTCTAATGTGATGTCGTAAATAATTACATTTTTTCCGCTTACATTGCAAATGCAGGCTGAACCCTACGAGTTTTATCAAAATAATGTACTAAGTATTGTACACATTGAAAAGATCTACAGAAAAGTCCGCGATGGTATATGTCTATCTCTTATGGATAATCCACAATAACTTTTTTTGTCATTTACTTTTTATGACAAATAATGGCTAATTTTCGAAGCGATTTTAACCAATACAGCATTAATCCTTAACCAATTAAATACATTGTTCATTTAATATAGATCTATATGGCCTTTTACACCGTATGATTTAAGTGAATATTTTTGAAGATATTACAGATTTAAAAATTGCGGGACGTAGCGTTTGCGGCGGTACCGGCCTACCGCCCGGTGCGGCAAGAGCGTGCCTATAAATAGCGGATTTCGATGGTTTTTTTTTTAATAGATAGAGTGATTCAAGAGGAAGGCGTATGTGTAAATTACATGCATAATATATTTAATATCACCCGTGCGAAGCTGGGGCGGGTCACTAGTTAAACAATAATTTACAAAAGGCACAGTTAGATTGAGAGTTACATTGAAGTTTGGCTATGATAAATTATTTTTGGCGAACAAAAGGTTCATTATTTTAGTATGTCCGAGCTAATAAGTCCAGACAATGTTGACCATAGCAATTGGATTAAACTCTTGTCTTTCTTTTATGTCTCTAATTATGGTATTTGAAAGGTTAAGAGCCCTTTTAACTAGATATTGTAAGATTTTCTATACAATACCTCAAATTTATTTACTTTACGCAATACCTTTTGTTTCTGCATATATTTTAATTATGTTACTATTACCTAGAGAATGGTTTCAAACAGTTAATTAAACTTTAAAGCCCCAAGCGAACATGGCTCAAGTGTTACACCTATTGTCTTTCTATTATGTCTTTAATTAAAGTATATATTATATATATATTGTCTTTGAGTACCGACTCAAAACGTTAGGCCCCAACACCGGCACTATTGTCTTGTAATTGTGTCTGTAATTATGGTAGTTGAAAAGTTAAAATGAAATTAGTAACTAATTACTTAAATATGCTATAATATTATAGCTTGTTTCTTAGCTTTTGTGATATTTTTTTTGCATTACTTATTGTATGTCCCAATGCTGGGCAGTTAATATTATTTTTTAATTTTTGTAATTACAAAGGAATTAGCAGTTTCTTGTTGTTTCTTATGTAGAAAGGAAAGATTGAAGAGCTTTAGCCCTGAAATGGAAAAAAATACAGTTACAAAATAATAAACATTAAGTGATTTGTATTTGTGTCTTACAGGCTATGTGAAGGAACAAATAGATGACTTGATGGTCATGTGTGAAGCTACCTATCCTGATGACACTTCACTGGAATGTTCCAAGTATTTAAGGTATTTTTGTAACTTTATTTTGTAAGCATACAGTTAACCATTATACATATCTACTTACATACAAAACCAATTCATTACTATCAAAATAAGATTTAATAATAGTAGTAACTATTTACTAATAGTACTTGATTAGATCAATCTAATATAAATAAAAGTGAGTTTCTGGGTATATTTATTACTCCTTAATATCGAAACTGCTGAAGGAATTTGGCACATGGGAAGACCATGTTCTGGAATGGCATGCATGATACTTTTAATTTCAGGAGTATGTTCTCTTGGATTAATTGTCTATTATCATGTGCTGATACGCTGGCAGCAGCAAATATTTATATGCAGCTAAATTTTTATTGTTTTAATCCTATGGGGGATGTGGTACATAAAACATTGATTTGTAAAAATAAATAAAATAAAAATAAAGTAAATATAAAATTAAAAAGTAAAGTACTTTTTTATAACTTGTAATTTAAGCATGTACAAAATTATTTTCCTTTTGAGGTATGGAACTCTATAAAGACGCAAATTCCTTTCACTAGCTCAAATACCACGGCTAACATTGTTTTAAAAAGCGATAGTACAGAACAGCCAAGAAGGAGAAAGCGCTAAAATTCACAGAGACTAATTTCAGACTCGCCAAGTTTCGACAACAAAGACAGCATATTTTAATTAAAATACATCATTTTATACAAGGTGTCATTGACATGTTAACGCAAACGAATACCATAGGTCCAGTGCATGATTCTGGACACCCTGGTGGTGGGATTTTTTGTCGGTTTTTTCTTATTATGATTTTTTTACGTTTTTTAAATTAAACTGTATATTAACGTCATTTTAACATTTTTTGCGAAAAAAATGAGTAAATTACATTCTAAATCAATAATATCATCGGGTTTGATTAGAATAACGACTTTATTTGCCTCGATGTTTTTATTATTATTTTATTTTTTTGTCAAAAAAAACTTTTTGGATTGGCAGTTTGGATGTTTGTTACTCAATCACGCCAAAACGGCTGGACGGATCTGGATGAAATTTGGCACAGGCATATACAGATACACTCCGGAATAGGACATAGGCTACTTTTTATCCCGGAAACCCCAACCCCAATATCACGCGGGCGTAGCCGCGGGCAAAACCTAGTCTGTAATAAAAATACGTTTTTTTTTATATGGTGCCCCCGAAGGACTTTTGGTACGGGGCCCCTGTGGGACTAGCTACTCCACTGTATTTGTTTGTACATTTTTAATTCATTACGCCTAACATATTCTCGAATTCCTTTTTAATCTTGAATATGTTTCAATTTCAGGTTTTGTCGTGGTCGAAACATGATGTTAAATTTTACAGGCCTTATTGGTCGTGGCGACAACTTGCGCTATAAAATGGACATTCTTGGACCTGGTCAGATAGGTATGCATAGTTACGACTTACACTTAATAATTGAAGCCTAATAATCAAAATCAACTATCGTGCTAAAAAAAGTTGAGAATACATTTAAAAAGTTGTGGCTGAGGGGTAATGACCCTGAAGCATTATTGTGTGTGAACGGAGCTGAGCCGAAGCATTATTGTGTAAAATTACGGTGAAAGAAAACATAGTGAGGAAAGTGTCATATCCTAGAATCCAGAAACATGTGGCATCCGCCAACCCGTACTGGGCCCACTTGGTGGATTACGGCTAATTCCCTCTTCTAGAGAGGAGGTCCGATTGCTAGTATTAGGCTGATGCTATTGCTATTGCTTGCTAATCAAAGAAACCTTAGATCGACTTTAAAGTACGCCTTTCGGCTACCGATAAAACAAATAAATTATACACAACTTTAATTTCATGATTGGGAGTATTTCTGTACACATTTTACTGAAGAGACAAAAACTGCTGTGCCCTCCTTCATCACGAAACCTGGCTATGGCTTATCTCATTTCTGATTTCCGAGGTTTTAACACAAAAAACATGACTGAGTCTCCAGTGCAGTTAGAACGAGAGGATTCGTACTAACTGCACTTTCCTTTATTCATGTTGCGTGCGTGATTTGGTAACAAATATTAGAGTTACTTATGCATTTGTGTAAAATTTCAGGTGGATTCTGCAACTTTTATGCTGAGCGCCTTATGAAAGAAGCAGAACACATGAGTGCTCTGCAATCATGGGGTCCCGAACTTGTAAATTTTGTTAAAACTCCTCAGAAACCCATCACTGATGGAATGTGTGATGTAGTTATAAAGAAGCCAACATATATTATGAAATTAGATGCAAGTATGTAATTTTCTCTCTTGTAGTGCACTTCATCCTCAAATATGTTTACATAACATCAATAAGAATGATATTTCTGTGTTTCAGCTGTTAACATGTACCACCATTTCTGTGATTTTTTCAACTTGTATGCATCTCTGCATGTAAATTCTACGCATCCTTCCACTTTTTCTAAAGATAATCACATATTGGTTTGGGAAACATTCACCTATGAATCTGCCTTCCAAGAAACATTCAAAGCATTTACTGATAATCCTATTTGGGACTTAAAAACATTCAGAGGAAAAGTAGTATGTTTTAAAAATGTAGTGTTACCTCTTTTGCCTAGAATGATTTTCGGCCTCTATTACAACACTCCTTTGGTAAGTTGATTTCGGTTTTTAAACATTAGTAAAAAAGCAGGCCGAGCTGCTACTATATCCTTTCCATAATTATGTACTTGTACAACATTATTTAGTTCATTAAGCCCCAAGAGGACACCGGTGTCCGCACACCTATTGTCTTCTAATTGTATTTGTAATTACGGTACCTAGTCGAAAGGTTAATCGTATTATAATAGACAATTTAATTATAAATCCGTTAGTAATGATAAAATGTATACTAGTTACTGTGCATTTTTTGCAGATATATGGTTGCGAAAGGAGTGGCTTGTTCCATGCCTTCTCAAAACACATCATTCATTCTTTAAACATAAAACTTCACCCTCGGACTAGTGACAAAGTCCGAGTTACCCTGCTATCCAGAGGTACGACGTATCGATCGATATTAAATGAGAAGGCCATCATTGAAGCTTTGACTAAAGTTGAGGGGTATGAAGTGAAACGGGTGGTTTATGACAAAACTGTGCCTTTCCTGAAGCAACTGGAAATAACTCATAATACGGATGTTTTCATCGGAATGCACGGGGCCGGCTTAACGCATCTTCTCTTCTTACCTGATTGGGCGGCTGTGTTTGAAGTGTGAGTATGATTTTTAACGAAATATTTTATTGCAAAAACAAACCAATAATCTTTTTAGTCTTGTGTTAAAAAAATAATTTAAATTATTGTTTCAGTTATAATTGCGAGGATCCTAACTGCTACTTAGACCTAACGAGACTTCGCGGACTTAAATATGTTACTTGGGAAGATAAAACTAAACTTGTGCAACAAGATCAGGTAAATTTTTAATTTTACTATTTTTGCGCATGGTATGTGTAAATATACCATGTGCACGTGGCAACCAGATGTCTGTTGAATTTACATTACGAGATAGAGAGAGTGAGACGAGTACTGATAGAGGTATCTTGCTGTCCTGTTATTTGATCACGATAAATATTATATGCTAGATAATGCATGTATTGATACATAGCGAATAGGTAGCCTAGCTAAATCGGGTGCCAATGATGTTAAACAAAAAAATTTATACTTCATTTTTTCCATTAACTACCCTTATGTTTACTAAATAATAAAGGGAAAGAAAGTGTAAAAAATTGTTTCACAACAAACGGAAGTAAACTTGAAAGATATCATTCAGGCCTTCAGTTATGACACTATGACTAGTATAAGATGAACTCTGATAAATAATATAATTAATATCAGAACATGAATATAATTATGATTGCGTAACTATTAACCAACTGATGAAATACAATGCCTCCTCTTCGAATACTCGAAGTTTGACTGATGATACCACCAACGTAACAAGTAAGGGGCCATTATTATATTTAGCTTCTTAGTTTTTATTGACTAACACGATGGTGATTACTGCTCACAGAAGTGGTCGAAAATAATTGAATTTGTTATCTGGCGATCTATATCAGGCCTACAAGTCATGTGTCATTAGGGCCAAAGCCGCGGTACACCGCGCGGTCCCATACAAACGCGCTCTACTCTGCGTACACTTTTGTTACGTAACAATATATTAAAGTTCTCCATCGATGTGACTACATGCACACTGATAAATTTAAATTAGCGACACTGTGCAGGTAATAATTCAGACCGCCGAAAAATACATACGCGCGACAGATCCTTGCGTTGACTTGCGCGCGGGCTCCTGCTTTACGTAGCGTTAGCCTTTACGTGTCTGTCGGTGGTATGATCGATGGAGCAAACATATCAGACAAAAACATAAATATTAGTGGGTACACTTAGTATAATTCTTAGGAAATCGTTTGTCTTGGTATGGTCATGTGAAGAGGAGAGATGAAACGCATGTCACAAAAAGGGTTTTGAGTTTACACGTAGATTGATGGAGAGGAAGGGGGAGACCAAAGAAGAGATGGATGGATTGTGTGAGGAGTGATATGAAAGAAACGGGAGTTACTGATAGTGTGACGGGTGACAGGACAGAGTGGAAGAAAAAAACATGTTGCACCGACCCCAAATAAAATGGGATAAGGGTAGGATGATGATGATGATGACTTAGTATAATTCTTAATAAACTCAATTCTAATAACTCACCATCATTTCCAGGGTCACGGGCCAGGAGGCGGTTCACATGCCAAATTCACGAACTATTCTTTCGACGTGCGTGAGTTTCTGAGATTAGTGGAGAAATGTGCAGATCACGTGCGCAAACAAAAAGACTTCAATGATTTCCTGGTGGCATCTGGAGTACGGCGGGCACACGAAGAGTTGTAAGGCAGCTATCATTGTTTCTGTTTTCTAACTTGTGATATCTAATTGTTTTTCTTTTTTATCATTCCAATTTTAGTGAAATTATTGTATAAGTATATTTTTGTTACGTATTTTTGAATTTCGTTATAGACAATACAGATTGTATTAAACGCCAGTATTATATGTGTATGGCGTATTGACACTGCGGTCATTAATGTTAGTTGATCGTCGATGTAGCTATAAGTACGTACAAAAAGAAAAAAACATTCAGTGGTTGGCAATCACCTACCTATTTTATTTCTTAAAAAAAAACTTTTTTGTTTTTAAATATTACTAACTTCAATTCAACCACAAATTGCAGTTCGGATACATTTGAATTGGGGTCCGTCTGTCTAGAGCCTAAGTTATTTTGCACTTTTTTGATTTTTTTTTATACATCGGTTGTATTGTTTTTTGTAAAAAGTTTTTGATTTTACTCTTTTTTGTTGTAGTACTTCTCAGCCAAACTTAAATAGAAACCTTCCGCCATTCGGTTCCATCATCAAATCATAATGAAAATTCTAATAATACCATACACGGCTAGGATACCCCCCTTGACCTCTTGATAACTTGACCTCGAGCTACGCTACTACTGGGAATTTCAATTTAGAAAAATTCAATAATACTTTGCCGGACCCGGGATCGAAATCAAGCCTATATATAGAGTCTAGTCTCAGTTTCGATCAGTAATGTACTAGATTAAGGATTATAAACATAATCACAACGCATAAGTGGCCCAGAATTGCTAAATTTATTTTTTTTCAAGATAGAAGTTATAAAGTAACAACAAGCAAATACAATCTATAAAATCGGTTTGCATTTCATTTGAATTCAAGACTATAATTAGTAAGTAAAATCAATAAATAAAAAATGAATATACATTCGAAATTAAATTCTCATTTTTAAATATGTTAAAAAATATTTATTAAAAAATTAAACCAAATTGTAAACCATAATGTTTAATACAAAAAGTTGACAATGGCGCTTATTCTATTTTCATAATAGAGATTTTTTTATTTTAACGCTTGGAACAGAGTCAACATGGAGTTGCAAAAATCTTACTTTTTTATTATCGAAGGATTATTTTTTGTGTAAGTTGCAAATGCTAAAAAGCAGTTTAAAAAGGTGGTTTTAAAATCTTAATGGTTTTTTAAATTGAAGTGTTTTTGTAATATTAAAGTCTCTGTTTGATCCAGCTAATTACCGAAACTTTTGGACTGAAGTTAACGGTAATATCAATAGAAGATAGCTTATATGTTATAAGGAGTACTGGTAGGCTGGGAAAAACAGGGCAGAGCGCAAAAAAAAAAAATTGTGACAAATGACATTGTGCTGTGTTACGAGTTTGTCGCGGACAAAGTCGCGAGCATCAGGTTGATAATAATAATTAACAGCTAACTTCAACACTTGTTTCTGTATCCAACGGTCCCAGAGAGAATGTCACATATTTCGAGCGAAAATATGCAAGTGTGTACGTAAAGTACGTATGTTTCTTAACCCTGGAAGTTTTACAAAGCTTGTAAAATTCTTCTCCTCTTTTCTAGACAACAATGAATATTAATTCTGTACAGCGAAATAGATCAGTAGAAAATCTACAAAAAAAAAACTAGTAGCAAAAAAAGTTTTATTCCATTTATTCCATATTCTCAAGCAAACAAAGTTTAATTGGTGCAAAAAAAAAAATACCGCAGAAAGATATTCTTTCTGAAATTTGAGTATAGTTCTGGTTATTTGTACATTTTTTTTAACGCGCAGTTGGACCACACTGACTTCAAATAATACTCCACAATTATTTGACGGGCCGTGGAATTCTAGCACATTGTTGATCGAAGAGTGTAATAAGTCCATCATTCTTTTTTTAAGTTCATACATTTTAATTAAAGTTAAATAAAAAACTCCTAAGAGATTACTTTTTTCAGTATTATAAAAACAATTCGCTATCACTATGTAAACTGTGTGTACTTAGTTTTCAAACGTTTTAATGTAGGCAAATTATTCTCCAAATTTAATAAAAAAGTTATAATATTAATTTTATCAATAATAGATTGATTTAGTTGAACCTTGGATCTATTAGTGTGGTGATGGTTAACTTGTTCCATTGTACCAAATCTGTTTTATAGTCCTTCCAATAAATATTAAATATTTGGTTGCAGCATCAACGTACAGACGTTGATGCTGCTTCCGTCTTTACAGCACTATTTGGTATATTTTTTTATTGATGTCACGAATTTTGTTATGAATACTTCTAATGTCACGGTAAGTTTTTAAAATATTTAAAAGGTCTAAAGATCTTATGAATCAGTTATTCACAGATGGAGTTTTTGGCTTATTGATCAAGTGGCATAGATATTTATCGGCAACTTTTAAATATATATGAAGCCATCTTTATCCAACAACCAAAGGCACCGCTAGTTTTCTTGTTTATTTGTCGAGTACATTTTCAAATTTATGCACTATTCCTTTTATTGGCATGCACATAATGATTGAAGTGAATCGTCATGCGCCGACGGCTGCTTTCGTTGTGATAAGTTATGTTATGGTTCGCTTCATAATCAATAAATATATTTAAAATTCTCAGATCTAGGTTTTCATTAAAATGCAGGGTTTTATTTGTCACGATAGGTACCAAGAAAATTAAACATTTCTCCTGGAGAAAGCATATGTTTTTCAGTTAGTCATCATCAGATCTGAGGAGTGAAGCTGCGGGCCTTCGCATATATTGTTAAGTTATTTAGTTCTGTGAAAATGTTTAAAACTTGAAATCAAAAGCGTCCATCCATCAGTGAAGGCGAAAGTATTTCAGTGTAAACTTCGTCTTTGTACAACTTCTTTAAAAATCTTTGGATCGTTTTTCCCTTATTTATCTACCAAATTTATTTTTATTTTTGCATTGAACTTGTAATGTACGATTTTACATCGTTGGTACAGGTTGCGTTTTGATCTTCATTTTCGTATTAAATTGTAATCTACGATTTTACAACGATAATACAGGTTTTTAGTCTTAGGCGTACAAAACTAAGATAAAAATAAAAGAAGTGTGGCTTCACAAATAGAAATACCTCTCTTTAGACTATTTCGACATGTTTAAAACATGAGTTACCTTGAAATCAACACAAAGCGTTTGCTGATGTTTTATATTACACTAGCGACCCGCCCCGGCTTTGCAAGGGTGCAATGGTGATAATGTATTTGTAAATAGAAACCTTCCTCTTGAATCACTCTATCTACTAAAAAAACCCATCAAAATCCGTTGTGTAGTTTTAAAGATTTAAGCATACATAGGGAACTTTGTTTTATACGGGACTTTGTTTTATACTAAACGGGACTTTGTTTTATACTATGTAATGATGGGCAACTCCGTGTAGTTTAGTTTTATGCAGTTTTTGACAAATTCGTAATTAGTAGAAGCTTCTGGTGGTTTTCTTTTGAGATGGGAAGTCATCGATTGACATTTTATTGGCTAAACCCACATTAGGTCTATAATTTGCCTTTGGCGTTCTTGGACCACGGTAACTCTTTCAAATGAATTTCGGATCTTTTAGTGCTCGCCTACACTGTAAAAGGAAACCGTGTGCAAAATTTAGTTTTTTCGCCCTGTAGTTTTGGCTGTGCGTAGATGTGTCTTTCAGTCAGTTTCTACTTGTATATACATATCTATGTAGATTTAGTTTCGCCAAATGTGGAACATTGATGAAGTCGATCACTTGTCAGTGATAAAAAACTGAAAGAGCAAGTGTATCTAATAGGATAGCGGTGCTATTCGCACAAAGAGAGTTTGCAATGTAGTGCTTGGGAGCATCCGGCTGTACTTACTTCAAACGGTTTTTTAAAGTAAATAAATAAATTAAATTGACAACAGTTGGGGACCTCGCATTAAACAAGTGGTCGTGCAGTTGCCGTCACTTTTTGCTAGAGCGTTTTATTCTAAAAGGTAAAAAAATAGATAACGAATTATATCAAAAGCTTTTTTATACCCAAAGGTCAAAATACTGTCTGCTTATCAAAGCTAAAGATTGTTTGTACATAAATAAAATTAATAAAACCTACCTACATAAAGTTATAGTGAAGGTCGGCAGTAACTTACAGGCAATAATCGTTGAAAAATTACAATGAATGTTGTTGATGTAATCTGGTTAATTTATTATTTGGTGAAGGCACCGCTAGTTTAATTGTAACAGCGAGCGCCGAACGTTAAGTTCCATAATTACAGTTTGCGATATTCAGATAAATGTTCACAGCGTCGACAGCGAGACCCTGTCCACTTGACTTATTTACATGTACGGTTACTCTTAATATTAAAATCATGTCGTTCTTACATTATTTTTTGCTACATTTGTTTTTTTAGATACTGAAAACCAGTAGTAAAATCATTTCAATGTTTTTTTTTTAATAGAAAAGTATTTGGAGTGCAATCTGTTTTTGCGTTTATTATCGTTGAATTGAATGTAAATATAGTACAATTTAGTTTTTAATATATGATCGATTTTTTCCTTTATAATGGCTTAATATTCTAATTATCTAACAAGTATCAATTATATCAGTTAAGTATCGTTATTATTTTTCCAGTACTAGCAAATGATAGCAAAACAGTATGTCAGTATTATAAATAATGGCACTGAATATTCGTTTATTAATACAATTTATTTTAATAAACAGCCTTTGTTTTTTTAAACTTTATTTCACAAAAGGTAGACGGACAAGTAGATTGGTATAATTTACAAATATTATTAAAGTACAAATTTTAATAATTTTTTCGCACTTAAATCGGTGCGCAACCCTAAATCGAAAAGAGGTCGGAGGAGAGAGTACTAAATCGTAAAACAATCGTATAATGTGGAGGCAATATTTGCAGAGGGAAATTAATGAGAGATGCCCGCGCACGCCCTCGGGCCTCCGCGCTCATAACTTTTTGGCATAACCAGATCGTATCGCGAAATAAAAATCAAAAAGTTAATTGAAATGATATACTTTTTCAAATCAAATTACGCTGAATTGTGTTATATTAATATGTCTGTGATTTATGGTACCTACGAGAGCGGAATAAACAATGTATTCATTTTAGAGTAATAAGTTAAAGTATTTTAATTTTGAATTATAATATGTAGGTACCTAAGTGATACGTAACTAATGCATTTACGTATGTAATGTTAATGATTTCGACTTTCGTATTATCGAAATAAATATAAATAATAGGTAATTATTGTGTTTTATATCAGTAACTTTGATTGCATAGATACTAAGACCTAATGATTTGTACTTACATGTTTTTAATAAAGTTTTTTTTTAAAATAAACTATGTTTATTTCTTTCACGGTCAATGTCTAACCTAACCTAACTCCAACGCACAGAACTTTTTAAGAGCATAAAACTGTTCCCAAAACCGTTTTGTGCTTCCAGCTAATAGAATCTCTTGTCGGAGCTGGGCCCGATCTAGCTATTTAGCCGTTCCGGGCAAAGATAATTTTCGCCGCTCTTTAGGTACATACAAAAACCATATAAATCAGGAGCTAGAACAGTTAGGTAGGGGATGTTAACTAAACAAGTACCTACAGAAAATAAGAGATATTGTTGGGATTATACCTACCTATATATAATTCACGCCAGTCTATTGGGCCTTCTGGAGAAATACATATGCGAAAGTTTATGAGTGTTTTTATGCTAATAAGTAGGTATACAATGTTTTTTTTTTTAAAGAATTTCACAGAAACTACTTGCACGATACTTAAGGGATTCCCTTAAAATGTCGCGTTGTACGAATATAGCTAAAAATACTCACCCGAAAGTTCGAGAGAAATCCCCATTAAACAGTAACTGACTGAAAAAGGTTTCTAGTTTAGAAACGTAAAATTGGCAGAAAATTCGGATGATTTTTTGGTTTTCTAGTTTCTAAGTTCTTGTTTAGTCTCCAACCCTTCCATGGCGCGCTAGTCGACGACACGCGGTGACAGAGCGGGGCTAACGTTATGCCACCACGGATTCGTCCTGTATCCGCACACACGTGGTTTACAAAACCCCGTTTTAGGACGACCATGTATGTCTCTACAGCCCAATCCTCCACCATCCGACCCCACTGGTTCGTAAATCGGAAACCCAAGCCAAGTTCTTGGCATTGGAGTCCCCGCAAATAATCACAGGGAGGGGAGCAAACTCAGTGACGCCGGTATTCAGGTCGCGAAGATTGGCAAGAGACTTGATGTGTGTGTCCGCTTGCCCTGACACCGCCGTACGAAGGTATGGGATAGGTTTTTAGTTAATAAAAGTCTGAAGGTGGCGAAGTTGGAATGTAGGAATAAGTCAATTTTGCCGCCACTCATTTTTTTTGCCACTCTGGGCAAATGTCCGGCTTGCCGCACCTTAGATCGGGAACTGTGTCGGAGTCTGCGTTTCCTGATAGTTACAACCTAGGTGTTAAATCAAGAGTGAATTTACTTCTAAACAAACGTGATCAACGGTTGATAACATCATTGCTTACCATCAAGTATGATAGTGATGAAGCGCAAAAATAAAAGAAAGAAAATTAACCGAGGGACAGATTTTTTTTTATTTATTTAGCTCAAATATTGCTCTTGGGATGACAGGTCCCAACCACATTTTTTTTAGGGTTTCGGATCTCAAAAGAAAAAAACGAAACCCATATAGGATCACTTTGTTGTCCGTCAGTCTGTTTGTCAAGACCCTTTATCTCAGGAACGCGTGAAGTTGAAATTTAAATCATCCCTTGAAGCAGTATAAAAATCAAATTTCTAAATTAGCTAAAAAAAAAGAAACGGCCGTTTATTTCGCAAAATGCATATTTCGACACTTAAGAAAATCAAAATTCATACTTCACCTTGACCTATAATCCTGAAAATTGGCATGAAGAAAGGTCTCATAGCACAAGTATAGGAAAAAATCTGAAAACTGTAAATTAGTAGTTAGGTCACAGAAAAAATTGAATTATGAAAACTTTTCATAACTCAATTCGGGAACTGTTTTCATAGGTAAGTTTGTAGGTATAGGACGCTCACTTTGCGAGTCCAACTCCTGCTCGCCTGGTTTTTTTGCATGAGTATCTCTGGGCGTCGGAAGTCGCATAGCAAGTTCCGGCGCAAGCTCACCGTCTGGCCGTTCAGGAAGGCTAAGTAGCTTCAAAGAGATTTCAGTAAAGTGGATCCTCTGTGGACACGCTAGTGGGGCCCAATAAGGCTGCGGGATTTATCGAAAGAAAAGCAACGCAGGTGAGCTTTTTGTCAGTGAAAGTCTGACAGTCCCATTTGTTTCTTCAAGAGTGGGAGAACTTATATGGTTATTACCCACTTCAATAAAAAAAGAAGGGTTGTCAGGACAATTTTTTTTATGGTAGGTGAAAATCATCGAATGACGAAACCCGCTCTTGGGCGGAGCGGGAGACCAGTGTCAGACTTTTACTGACTAAAAAACCTACCCCATTACTTCCTTGCTTTATCCCTAGAGCCGCGGTAACAGTTTCACACAAACCGGCAGCTCCAGAAGGCTTCGACCCTGAAGGGCCCCTACAGTTTGCTGACAACTCCTTGTGTCAGGTCATGAGTTCACGATTGCAACGAGCGGTCGAATCCTACGCAAATATGCACCTTTAAGCCATCATAACGAAACTGTAAAGTTTACACAATTATATGTTGCTTTACTTGTGCGAATACAATCTCTGCGAAGAATAATGTTGAGGGCGTGTGTAGATATTAGAAGCATTAGGGCAAGGGGCAGGCGTAGTGTAGGCGCAGCGCTGGCTCGGCCGCGGGCTCGAGCGCCGCGCAGTGGCGCAGAGCCGGGTGGTCGCCGATGCGACGACGCTGATTCATGTCGCTGATAGCTATCGCAGGCGCCGGCGCCCAGTGCTATTTTCTAAATTTATCACCGTTCGTATTCGCCTACCACGCGTACTGCAACTTTGAATAAAGGCATCTATAATTCTAGCCGAAGAAAAGATCTTAGCTCTATCTAGACCTGGATCTGATTTATGAATCCATAATATTGTTGAATAAATGTCTCAAAGTTATTTTAAAAACAAGTTAATCAAAAGAGATGTAAAATTTGCTTTGTTGTCATTTTATGAGGCTTTAATTACTGAATCGAATGTTTCTGCATGTAGGAATCAATCGTATCACTATCACTTATAACTCCAAAATAGGTAGGTACTTAGTTTGTAAAACGTACATGAACTTTTTATTATTAGGTTTTTTTATGGTAGGTAAAAATCATCCAATGACGAATCCCGCTCTTGGGCGGAGCATAAAAAAGTGTCAGACTCTTACTGACTAAACAACCTACCCCGTTCTTCCCTTGTCTTATTCCCAGAGCAGCGGTAACACTTTCGCACCGACTCTGCTCCAAGTTTTGACTTCCTTGTGTTGTGTTTCTAATGCTTGTGTTTGTAATCCAACTAATAAATCCTTACTTATAAGTATCCTTATAATAATTTAACTTAAGTACAATGATTTGGATGGTGAGTTCAAGTTCCGGGGGTTCTTGCACCGGATTCGTGAGTCGCCCGGGTGTCACCACTTTATGGACCATCCGGAGAACAGGATGGAGCACACGGTCGAGGTGTGCCCCGCTTGGGCAGAGCACCGCCGTGTCTTCGTGGGGGCGATAGGCGGCAGTGATCTCTCGCGCCAGGCATTGGTATAGGCGCCCCGGGCACCGTTGGGATTCTGAGCCCGATTTCGAGCCACCGTAGGCGTGAGCTTGCGAACTGCGAGCAATGGGTAGCTCGCCGTCTAACTGTCCAGTAACCGTTCGGACCTAGCCTAAGTCGTCGACGGAGCGTTCTGTTCCCGCGTGCTTCAAAAAATTATCTGCAACCGTAGAAGCCCATCAGGGTCGAAGAATACTGGGCCCATAGGTCAGTTTCTGAAAAGGAGGTTCGGCTCCAAAATGAAGGGTTAAGAAGGAATGAGGAAAGTTTTTAGTCAGTAAAAGTCTGACACTATCTTTTTTCACCCACCACAAAAAAAAACACAATATCAATATGTTTTAGGTATGGTCAACTTGGCCAAAGCTTTCGGTTTTTTTTTCATTTTTGATAGGCTCGCGCTCAACTAACCCCATGGAAAGCAACGATGTGGTCGAAGTTGGAGCGTGTTTGCCTAGAGCTAGTTGGGTTGTAGCTATTTGTAAACACAGATTAGATACTCTTTAACTGTACACACAACGAATGTGTTCCCAAAACGCTTTGTACATAAAGTGGGATGTCCATCAAGTACCAATGGCACATCACCGTACGCTTGGTGGAATTAGGCTATGCAATTCCGACTAACATTCCCCAAAGTGCAACCGGTAGAAGACCGAAAGGCTAGTAACACGGTGCTGGTGCTCCAGACATTGAAGCCTCGACTCGACGAGTGCATCATTACTATCCAACATTTTGATTACTTCTCAATAGTCTCAAAGTCCATTAAGCTGGTGTGTGCTGTGGGTGAGCTGGGAGATCCGTCCTAAAGATGAGAGCAGTAGTACACCATACACGATCAAACTTGCGCTTGTTAAATTTTGAGCAGCTGCTCCGGTGTGGAGACCTTTGTAACTTTAGATGTAGATAGCATACGCTAGAAGATTTCTAGTTGACCAATTTCGACGAAAGCCGTATTGACGGCCACTTGAGATGTCATTAGCTCCTAGGTATGCCAGGCGATTAGAGTTGAGTACCTACATATACGCTCCATACTTTAGTTTAAATCACAAAATTATAAAAAAGCCACTTGAAAGTTCATTTGAATACTCAGATTACCTTAATGTTTAGCGTGCTCTAATTTTCAGGTTTTTAGATCACATCCGTGAATGAAACTTTGGTCACGGGGTCGCAGAGATGCTAGCCTAGTCATTGGCGATACTTTTGCAGTTGATCGTTTATTGCAAAGGGTAATTTACCAATCAAAACAGTTTCGACATTCGCACCGAAGAAAGAAGATTGAAGCCCCAGTACCTTCAATAGTTACACAACAGATTGAACCATGTTTACAATCAACTATGTCAAGTGGATTAACGGCACCTGAGAATGCCAAGTGTAGCAATGCGAAAAAGAATTAATCTTGAGTCTACAAGCAGTTATTTATATAATAGCAGCGCGAATTAAGGTAACAAGTCTCAGATTAACAATAGCAACAAACAAACGGAAGGTAACAGAACGAAGACAAACATTCGTGGCTCTTTCAAAGGCACACAATAGTCGTCATCAATTACAGGCAATAGATCGCCCAACATCATTTGTCCGTCCGTCCGTTACTCGACTGGGGCATTCCCACGGCTCTCGGGACGATCGTGTTTGTTGTCGGAATATGTCCAACGAGAAATAGTAATAGAAAATTGTTTCTGATTGCCTCGCTCTCTACCTACTTTGATCGCCTACTCGTCCACGTTCCTATTTTTAAGGTAACCGTGGTTCTGATCTTTCATTTGTCTTAACATAACAATGTTATGTACATCTTCTAAATATAATGCATCTCATTGATGAAATTGTTGTCTGCAGATTAGGTACCTACTTATTCCTAGTATAGAGTAGATCTCTACCAAGCAAGATCTAAATTATATCTAATTATATATCAGTATTTTTGTTATTTCTGTTAACAATGTTATTAAGGTTTATGACCCCATGGATTAACTTAAGCAACAGCTTATCAAAAATAATAACGAATGCCATGAGTATGTACTCACACGGTAAAATCACGGAGTAAATTCCAGGTTTATAATTATGCAGAACGATGCAAACCGTTGTTCTCCAGATGTTATCAGACACAAGACCGAAGAGAAATTGCTCCGATCAAAAGATAATCTCGCCGGAACCAAAATTGATCATTGATAGGAGGCGCGCGCGCGTCCTGCCGCCTGCCACCAGCCCACGCCCACGACAATGTTAACTCTTTTTTAATTTCAAGAACTTTGTATCTGAAAATTGGCAATTTATTTTAATAACACCAATACAAGGAAATATTTATGTAGTAGAAAATCTACCTTTCAACCACCTCACCTCTGCCTTTGAGCCTTACCTATACAAAATTCAAACACTGATATCCGCGGGAGGGTATATAGTTTGTTGTGCTGGTTATAATTTTAAGTGTCTAAGCTACACATATTATTAGCCTGCATATTTAGGTCACCTCTCAGTACAGCCAGCTTCATTCGATCTCTCGGTCAATAAATATCAGATTAAAGTGCCGCTATTGTAGCCTTCACGCACAAACTAGTACCGTGGCTTTCAATAACGGTTCGCACTATGCAGATTATCACTGGGGCGATAACCACGACGTGAAAGCGATAGCGGCGACACGATGCAGTGGAGCGGGTGGCGGGCTGGCGGTGCTGTCCCGCACAAGTGCTCGCGAGGGACGCGTGACGTGCCGTGACGTGACGCCTCATCCACCACGCCGCCGGCTCCAATGATTCATACCTGCTGTTCGGCTCCTGTTTCTGAACATGTCGTACCGAGCACGATCTGTGCTTGGCCCAATTAATTAATTTGACAGAATAATAGACAGAGACAATTTAGAGAACGTCTGTAGCAGGTTTGTATGATAATATTTAGGTAGGTACTATTATTTATTTATTAAAACTTCATGCAATGAGGTAAGGCGTTCTCTACCAATCAAATCAACCAAGGGTGAATGAGAGAAAAAGGTAAAAAAAATAAGGAAACAAGAGTAGGAAAGTGTTAGAAAAATACCTATGGAATAATTGTAATCAATAAGATAAATTATCCTTCCTAAATAGGTCTGTGTCGTTTTCATTAATTTCAGAAAAAAGTAAAACAATTTGACAAGATGCGACGGATTTATAATTTTCAGGGACGTCATGGCTAGACAGTCTGCAAGCTGTTGAATACCTGCAGGCTACCCAGCAAACATTTTCGTCATATAATAAAACATTTATATGATCTTGAGTCTTATTAAAGTTATTTTACAGTATTATTTTTAACTCTTCGTCATGTATTGGTGCATTATCTGACCGAATAGTCGTATACAGTTTTTGTCGTATTATAATGTCGTATAGACGTTATTTCGATTTTCTTATACAATCGTCATATAATAGTGTCTACGACGACATCTATAAGACTTACATATACAACTTTTCGTCGTGTAAACGTTTTCATAGTATAAACGTCATAATACTGTCGATTTCGTCATATAATTACTTTTTATACAACTGCTAAACGGATAATAATTGTTTAAACGTAGTTTTTGTAACCATTACATATAATTCGAATATTAGTATTACGAACGGCCTCTATACAACCTAAAGTATCACAAACATGACAACACGACTGCTATTTAATTAATAGTCGTATTAAAGGTTTATAATAACCTTATATACCACTTCCACCATTTTGAAATCGTATTTATCATATTTATTTAGGTTCAACATGGATCTAAAAAAGTGGAAAAGTGTTAAAAGAAGTGGTGGATTCAAAAGAAAAGTTAAAAACAATTATCATTCGATTCAATCACGTACTTTAATACAAAGTGATAGAGCTCAAGCTGTGAGTGAGGAAAATGGGAAGGGTTCCGTATCACATTTAAATGCAAGTTTGACCAATCAATTATAAAAAGTGGGCAATAGTGTTTCATATAACTCAAATATATATTTTGCTCCACTTATTCATACATTTGAGAAATAGGTAATAAAAAGGCAGTAAAACTTGTTTATTTTTTTTTTAATTATTCCCAGGAACGTAATTAACATTTCAAGTAATTCAAAATGTGACACTTATTGAATAACAATATTAAGGAAAGATTTGAAATACTACTAGTTTTAGAAAAAAATAGTTTTATTTATTTATTCACTCTTTGAGCCATAAATGTAAATTAACAAAATCAAACCTTCATTTAGTTTGCCATATTGAAACATCTAATTTAGCTAGCTAGCTAGTAATAATCTCACAATAGAATATACAAAACTACTACACAACAGGTATCTTATACATATAATTATTAAAACTAAGAATAAGACTTTGGTGAATGTTTTAATCGCGTTCGAATGCGGTAAGGTGCGTTAATCGACACAAACCTATTTCAAACTTTCGATATTAGGAACTTTTATCTTCATAACATAACATACTAAATCACAAAAATCAGTCTAAGTTCAAGAAGAAGAAGAAAGAAGTTAACAAAATCCTGATATCACGTTTTATTGTATAATTATCCACGCTCAGTGTAGGGTTCCGTAGTATCCCATCCTTCACGCTCTTATCATTTCAATAAAGTCCATCTTTGTTAAAAACTTATCAACATCCGCATAATTATAAATCATCGTGGGGTTTACCTAAAACAAAAGTTTTATTAAGATTTTACTAAATTCTAAGGCCCGGTGCTCATTATATCGGCATCGGCAAGGAAAGGAATCTTTCGGCATTTGTTATTACGATCATATAATATAATAATATATTGCATAACTATCACACAACGCCATCTAGTTTCAAACTAAGCTTGTGTTATGAGTACTAGACAACTGATAAACCACACACACATACACATACATACAACACACACACACACTACATACACTACACACACACACTACATACACTACACACACACACACTGCACACACACTACATATATCATGGAAATTTCTACTTTATTGCCATGAAATAAATGTATAATGCTTTTTACTACCAAAAATGCTCTGCCGTGCCGATGCCGATAATGGGCGCCGGGCTTTTGTCACGTAAATCCCCTTGTTCTTAAAATATAAATTCTTTGAATTAAGTTAGCTAGGGTTTTATTATTTTCAGTATTGATCCCTAAATTAACATTCATGGCGTACATATTTACAATGAACTTGCAGTTTATAGATCGGGAAGTTATATAGCTGTCTTATAACGCCGTCGCATAATAAATTATTGTTAGAAATATCTGAAAACATTAAAATTTTAAAAGCGCATTAAAAATTTGTTTAAAAAGTACCTCACATTAATCAGTAAACTTGATTGCACAATGGTCTACCACTGATGAAATGAAATTTATCACCTCAAATAACAGATAAAATGCAAAATGAACTCAGCTGTCAAAAACACTGCTAAATTAATATTAATATTTTATAATAATTTGTTCAAAATGATCTTTAAATGACAATAACTCACCCATACATCATATAAAAGTCATATTGTGTGACACGAAGTCGAATACAAGCCGCAACAGCTATCATTACACGACATGTAGTCAAATCACCGACGTGTATACGACTACTATGCGACTAAATAGGTATTTATAAGACTGTTACGCGAAAGTCTTAGCACCTTAAGTTGGATAAAATGGGCCCAAATGCCGTCGAGTAAACGTCCTTATGATATTTATACGATTATACTAAATAACATTAAGTTGCTACCAAAACGTCTACTCAACGTCTAAAATGTTTGTTGGGTAGAGAGCCCGCGTAAATAAAAAAGAAGAAATAAAGTTCTTTTATTTATCAGCTTATATACTTATACTACCACAATTCTATATGGTTATAGTATGGTACGATAGAGGGGAATATGGAGTGTTTCCAAAAATTATAATTTTTTACCTATACTTGCAAGCTTAACTTTTGCAGACTACGTGGGTAACAGATGCCTCGCCATGCCGCCTCCGCCGGGACCCGGGAAACGAGGAAGGCCTAAGAGGCGTTGGATCGACGTCGTAAGGGACGATATGCGTGCCAATGGGCTTACGGCAAAGGACGCAAAAGACCGAGCGAAGTGGAGGCGTGCTTGCAGGAAAGCGGACCCTGGGCACCGAGGCGAAAGCCAAGGTTGGCAAGCTTAACTTTTATTAAAAGGATTTTTTCGATTTCGACGTGCAGGGCATGAAATAGAACTTAAGTACGTCTATAGATATTCTACGTTATGGAGGCGATTTGTCCACATCTAAACAAATATCCAAGTGTATACACCGTGAAATTTTAATGGTTGTTTTCCCTCAGCGAAATGGTTGTGTCTTGGTAATACAAACGTTTGATAAAAAAATAATATATTAAAAATAAAAAATGGACCTGTAGAGTGCAAGCTAATTATGTCGTATAACAACGTGCGAGAGCTTATTTTGGTTTAAATATTTAATGAATAGGTTTCCTTTGACGGCGTGCTGCGCATGCGACTCTAGTAGTACCTACAAATTACATCTAGTGTTACTATTGTTTTCGCTTTTTTTAGTTCAAGAATATTTTTAATAATTCTTATTGATAAAAAAAACTTTTTATTTTGATATTTTTACTGTATGCTTCAAAAGTACCTACTCCTTATGGCAAGTCATTCAAAACAACCATTTAAATTTCACGGTGTATAATGTAGATTCACGTGGAAGCGCCATATGCTTCTGTATGTGTACCTAAGCTATTTCCTATAATACCGATCGTTCCGAGCTTATACATAGGAAATGGCGCTGTACCTGGTGGTAATTTTGGATTGCGTGAACCGATTTTAATATTTTTGTATTTTTATTCGAAAGAAGATACGCTCAGGATAAAGAAATATGTAAAAATTAAAAAAAAATGCTTGCATGTACGGTTAAGTTACAAAATTAGTTCAAAACCTTTTTTTTTAATTTTTCAAAAACTTTTCGTTTTGTCAAGTCCAAAATAATTTTCCTATAGAGTTTAATTAAATTTCTATTTTTGATTTTTTTTTATATTTTCTAAACTTATGGTTCAAAAGTTAGAGGCACGCTTTGTTTTTTTATTATTTTTGAGCGATTATTTCCGAAAATATTAACATTATCAAAAAAATATTTTACGGGACTCTTAATCATTTTTAAATACCTATCCAACAATATATCACACGTTATGGCACAAATGAAAAAAAATATCACTTTACGTGTAGGGGAGGTAACCTTATAAAACATTTGTCGGTGAGTGATATACATATTGAGACCAAATTTCAGCTTTCTAGTGCTAACGGTCGCTGAGATAATCCGCGGACGGGCAGACAGACAGACAGACATGGTGAAACTATAAGGGTTGACTACGGAACCCTAAAAAGTGGGCAAGTGCGAGTCGGACTCGTGCACTGCAGGTTCTGTACAAACTTAGCTTAATAAATAGTTCAATTTTCGAATGGAGTCTCGGAAGATTTGTTCGAATCGCAAAAAAGTATTTTTCAATACACTTACTCGAAAACTGCCTCTTATCACCCAAGTGCTTTTTTGAGTTTATCACAACAAGGGCTTTTTTATTCCTTCCTTATCGTCACGGTCACGGGTGTTTATTTTGTTTTACTTAGTTTATCGAATCAGGCGCGAGGCGTGCCCCAGAGTCGCTGGACAACCCCACGAAATTAGAAACAGACCAGAGCAGATTTTAATTCTATACTTATATATTTCTACTGTATGTTTGAGATACGATTAAAATTTTTTTCTTTCTTTCTTTATTTCACAAGTCGTAAGTATATTGAAAAACGTCGTTTGACACACGTGCAGATTTGTCATTTCAGCCCTCGGCTCCATAACACACTCGCCTACGGCTCGTGCGAATTTCGCCTCGGTCGCAATGACAAACTTCCTGCACTTGTATCAAAATGTACTATTTTGTGTCTATCAAGAAAACTGTTTTCAGATTCATATACTGTAAGAACTTACTTTATGTCAAATATTGTGATTGTGCGTTAATTGGAAGTACCCTATTAATTATGAATCCCTTGAGTGTCCTGAAATATTGTTTTCTATGTCGTAAAAAACGAATATTAGGACACTCTCAAACGGTCCCGGTCGTACCTTTTTTTTTCGTCAACTACATAGTTTCAAGGAACCAAGACATCATATACCACACTACCGTAATAGATCTGAATATATTATTATGGTTATAATTACAACTTTAGACA
The DNA here is from genome assembly GCA_029852875.1 of Mythimna loreyi. Taxonomy (NCBI): domain Eukaryota; kingdom Metazoa; phylum Arthropoda; class Insecta; order Lepidoptera; family Noctuidae; genus Mythimna; species Mythimna loreyi. The sequence continues at coordinate 12,442,015 of CM056786.1, forward strand.
TCCCCGAGGTAACAAGATTTAAGTATTTTGGCGGAGTAAGTATTCGATGAAAAATCATACAAAAAAACACACAAACATCCGAACATCTCCTTTTTGTGAAGTTGGTAATAAATAGATATGGATTTTTAGATTGTGCTCAATATAGAACATATCTAAAAATTAACTATTCAACCCTAAAGGCACAACTGCAGGGGCCCTTCAGGGTCGAAGCCTTCTGGAGCCTAGAGGGTGGTGGAAAATTGTTACCTCGACTCCAGGAATAAGGCAAGGAAGGTACGGGGTAGGTTTTTTAGTCAGTAAGAGTCGGACACTGGTCTCTCGCTCCGCCCAAGAGCGGGTTTCGTCATTGGATGATTTTCACCTACCATAAAAAAAAAACCCTAAAGGCACAAATATACCCACCAAAAACATGAAATGTAAAAAATCCTAGTCTCCCTAGGCAATTCTTCCATCGTAAAAAGTTTTGAGATCGCATAGAAGCCAAGTCGTGTTCAACTTGATTTGCAATAATAAATCAATATTTTGTAACCATATCAATAGTTTTGTTTACATTATAATAATAGTGACTTGGAAAATGTAAGTACGGAACTTGCTGATTTTTCTCGCGATTTCAGGTTTGGTCCCATAGTAAAAGTTGTTATCATGACTGCAATCACGTGTTTAAGTATCGATCACTAATTATTCAATCACTCTATAGTATAGGTTTCACGATTTTCACGGAAACTAGGGCTATTATTAAATCACCTGCGAAAATGACATCGATAAGTAGGAAATTGTCAGTAAGTATTTTATCCTCGTTTGGAAAGTGCTGACAGATATGGCCATAGTTCACGTTGTTCGGCTCTAACCAAGTGAGGAAAGGTACTGAAGGTACCAACTGATCTACTTTCAAAGATAATAAGTTATACGGTGATGACATGAATGGTGGATCTTAGTGACGCGCTTTTGACGAATTGAATAGGGTTTTAGTAGATTTCTTAACTACTTATTCAAAAAGGTCAATGTTATCCTCGATACGAAAAACAAGTTGCACAGATTCGATGAAGTAGCCAGTAATGTCAAATCACAATTATTAGAATTTCACAAGATTAGTTGATGAGATTGACGTTTGACCCCGAACTTGTCGCCCTGTTCATGTTGAATAGCAAACGATGTTTATTGAAAAGCGCATCTTGCAACCGATATCGATTCAAGAATTGCTTAATCATTTTTTATTATTTTTGACCGTCGGTGTTGATTTTATTACGATGAGCCTCGACTCGACCGCATTTATGAAATTTATTATTGATAGTTTGTAAACGTGCACAATTGTCGCTTGCATCACTTACAAATAGGTGAACAATGTCAAACGAGCTTATAGAAAAAAGACTTATAATAAATTAACTGCAGCTACTTCAACCATTTTACTTTAGGAAAACGTCCTCAGAACTTATTTTCAGCAAATAGTGCAGTCACCTAAACAAACGAAAGACCGTCAATTATTTATTCATGTAGTTAATTTTTTTTTAATTTTAATTTAAACGATAGCTTTAGAGATAAGATTAAAGACTGTGTAACCAGTTTAGGTAATAGGTACCTAAATCGCATTTTGTTATTTTGTAAATAACTTACTGTGAAAATTAACGTAAAGTGAGTTCAGAGCTCTTCACTTCACCTAAGGTGAAATTTAACAAACCTATCTATGTATCGTCCACCCTCTGTTACAGTATGGAACAGGTGCACATGTGCAATAAGCTCAATTATACCTACTTAGAAGCTACTAAATATATCCATAGTGGTCGTTAATATGACTTAAAATCGAAATCTTTGTGTCATTCAGACCTAGAATGAGGCCATCGAGAAGCAAGTGGAAGCGCCAGCTACTTCCTTCGACATCTCGAAAGCTGTCGGTCTGCCGTGTAAGCTTTACTTTCCGCTTAAACTTCCATCTTTTGGTCCACCCACTGGACAGTGGGATAGGATTGCAGACAAACGCCGGCGTTCGTATACTTATTGTTTTTTTTGACGTGACAACGTCTTAAATTAGGTTGCGGCTGGGAGTCACTTATGAAAAAGTGTAACGCTCGGTAACGTTACGATGAGTCACCGAACGAGAGAGAGGCCCGCCGAATGCCTTGCGTCTCTCTCCCACTCAACTATGATCGGTCTGCCGCGCGCGCAGCACTAGAGAATTAGGACGTTGTCACGTAAAATCTTCGCCCGTAAAACCGACTTTACAGGCAACCATTTTTTTTTTATCATGTCTCTAATTACGGTATTCAAAAGGTTAATAATAACTTAGATAGACCGAGACGTAACGCATCGGAACAACGCAGGATGGATGAAATGGCGACAGGTCACGGGAACAACTTGCGACCCACGGATGCCCCTCAAGTTGAAGGGTAAAATTTACAAGTCTTTATCTTATCACTATCACGGACTTGTAAATTTCAAACAACATTAGGACAGGTCTTAACCTGTCCTAATGTATGGATCAGAATGTTGGGCTGTGAAAAAGACGGATGAAAAAGGCTGCATGCAGCTGAGATGAGAATGTTGAGATGGATGTGTGGTGTGTCGAGAATGGATAAAGTGAGAAATGAGTATATTAGAGGAAATCTGAAAGTGGCGCCAGTGACTGAAAAGTTGAAAGGAAAGCGTTTGTCTTGGTATGGTCATGTGAAGAGGAGAGATGAAACGCATGTAACAATAAAAAAAACTTTTTACAAAAAAAAAACCGCCTTCAAAAAAAGCCAAACGATAAAAGTTCCTACACTAAAAAGTTGAAAATAAAAATTTGAATTGCTGTAAAGAAACTTAATTTATAGGTAAACTTATTTGACATTAATATTTTGCAAATATTCAAAATTTATTACTTCTTTTTGGAGTCGGTGCCAGCCAAGACAAGAAATTCAACAATCCCTTGAAAAACTACCTATAACTTAACTATAATTTGAAGTTCCTATGCCGACCTTCCACCTTCCAGCTTCATCATCACATCAGTTCAATAGTACCTACCTTACCGCCAAAGTGCATCTTATGACAATTCTAACAAGCCCAAACACGGCTAGGATATATTAATTAGTTACGCAGTTCCAGTGCCGACCTTCCACCTTCCAGCTTCATCATCACATCAGTTCAATAGTACCTTACAGCCAAAGTGCATCTTATGACAATTCTAACAAACCCAAACACGGCTATTTAAGATCATTGGTTTATAGTGCATTTTCATAGTTGCTTAACTACCTTGATTGTGATATCTATGCGAGTGCCAAATTTCGTAACCATTTTCTGATCTTCACCAGTTCCACCTCATCAAATGTTACTTTTTGACTGTAAATGCTTGAGTTCTCGATGAAAATATAAAAAAAAAAACTATATAGTTGCCTATAATATTTGAGGAGATCCCTCGATTTCTCATGGATCCCATCATCAAAACTCGATTTTGATGATGGGATCCATGAGAAAAATGGGACCAATCTGGAAGCATATCCTTTCAAGTACAAAAAAAAATTTTGCAAATCCATCCATAAACAACGGAGTTCTGAGGTAACAAACATAAAAAAAAATACCATCGAATTGAGAACCTCCTCCTTTTTTTGAAGTCGGTTAAAAAGAGTTCTGAGTTTACACGTGGATGGATGGAGAGGAAGAGGGAGGCCCAAGAAGAGATGGATGGATTGTGTGAGGAGTGATAAGAAAGAAAAGGGAGTTAGTGATAGTGTGACGGGTGACAGGACAGATTGGAAGAAAAAAACATGTTGCACCGACCCCAAGTAAAATGGGATAAGGGTAGGATGATGATGATGAATAATGACTGGTCGTACTTTGATATTTATACCGGCGTCCCGCGTCCCACGTGGGGCCGATACCTTCAGCAACATAGTCTTTTGCTGCACATAAATGATCTCCATAAGCTGCTACAGCTACAGTGCTACAGTGCATGAACCAGTGAGTCATAGATCTAGTCCGAAAGGCTACGGTTGAGTATGCACTTGATCTTGTTCTTAGAGACGGTTGTCCTGTAGGTTTTTAAATCCAGCATGAACAGTTTACTTCTAGGGGAGCATGCTTCATCGTCGACCATATCACAGTTTATCGTCTGGTGAGATAGTGTGCAAGCGCGTGCCTGTCAGTAACAAAAATTAAACTATTCTTTATTACCTAGCAAGTCTACACTTCCCCGAGCCTTTGTTTCTTCTGGGACCAACTGACTCAGGTTCATTGGAACCAGTCACCACAGCAATTTCTAAAGTGACTTCGAATTTAAACAGGGACAATTTATCAAGGTAGGATTTATTTAGGTGTTTTTTTAAGTGGGCAATCATTTAGTAATTTTATGTTTACTGGTGTGAAACCCCACCTAAGTGGTACAAGTACGAGTACAATACACGGATGGGGAATTCTCTGATTTAAAATGTTGTTGACTATTTAACATTAGTTCGACGCGAAGTCCGCGCGCAGCTCAAATTATCTCAGTTCAGAGTTTTAAGTAATAATAATAAAGCCCTTTATTCCGAAAGAAAATAACAGTATACATAAAAACATTTTTACAATATGTCCCTAACTTCGGCGTGCCTTCTGGCAAAGGCCTCCTCCAACATTTTCCATTGTTGTCTGTCCTGGGTAACCCTTCTCCAGTTAGGACCTGCTGTCCTCTTAAGCTCGTCTTCCCACCTAGAGTTTTGCCTTCCTCGGTTTCTTTTGCCATCTCTCAGTTTTAAATAAACCAAGGTTCATATAATGAAATGGGCGCCTGAAAGTCAAAGGTAGCATTTACCTCGGATCAACCAATATCAATGAACTATACATTATTAGGACTTGCATGTATATTGTCTAAAGGATTTATTAAATTTATGTCATAATAAAGAAAAAAAACTACTTACTATTCTTGTGTGTTTATTTTCTGTGTTTTTTTAAACGGTATCTAAGTACTAAACTACCGCAACTTATATTATTAACTTGCAAATATAGACCAATACAAAAGGTGACAGCGTGATAAGTGTGATTCTGAATAGATGCTCTTAAAAGTTCAAAGGTGAATTTTGCTTAGATTTTGTGTCAGTCAACTTTAGTTTCGCACCTACGCATACAAGCAAAAACTCAGTGAATGACCCCACGTGTCAAGGTATTGGCATATATCCACCCAATAAGCGTCTTGTGGAAGTAGCACTCAATTAAACAAGCAAGGTTGCCTACTGTCAATTGCTTGGAAAGTTTCACTTCAATTGCAAGGTGCTCTATTAACAACTATTGTAATATTTCAATGAGTAATCTTCTTATGATGTGATGAAATCTTTACGTTACGTTGCTTATAAATGTATTGAATTCACATGAAGGATTTATATTAGAGCGGTACATTGCAAATCGATTCGTGGGATGATACGTGAGAGATTAAATGAAGACATCCGAATTGTAGGTCGGTAAGTAGGTGTCTATGTAATCTATAAGTGATATAGAAGTCCGAACAGAATCAGATTTCAATTTGAATTGATTATAGACTATTGAATATGTGCACTAGTTGAAAGCACTAAGCACAGCGTGGCGTGGGTGCTGTGCTTAGTGGGTGCTGTCTGTAAACAAAATATAATGAACTGAGTAAAGCTTTCAATGGCACTTAACCTTTTGTCCACGTGCGGCTCTTCAACAAGCCATTGTGGTATCTGACTATTCGTTCTTTTACCACTTTCGAGTGTTTTCTTGGTATACCAAAGCATTGTTGTTATAAGAATCCATCGGGGCCATGCAGTGATGTGTGATATGTTTATGTGGTTTCGATCAATGTGATTTATTGTTGATTGTCAGGTGCTATCGATTTTAGTATCTTGAATGAAAATTGTGAGCCGCTTTCACTCAAGTAAATGACTTGGTCATATTCTGTAAGTGCTGCGGCTAGTAAAGAACCTACGTGTAGCTTAATTATCTCATTGTGTTAAGCAGTTTTACAAGGAGTAGGAAACCTAAAATTTTCTGGCATTAGCACATAAAGTGCAAATACCAACTGCATTAGTTAACAAAAAAGAAAAAAAGTTTCGTAACAGTTGTGTACCTATGTGTTCGTATCATTGACGTGATATATTTGATTCTCATTTTTTAGAAAATTCTTTAATTCGTTAAAAATGTACGCTTATTATTAATTTGAGTGCGGTAATAACATGACATAGTATGTGATGCGGCATCGCGGCTCGATAGCGAGTGCGTGGCGTTTGCCGTGGACACGTCTGATGCACAAGATAAGGCGGAGGCAGCGCGTGTCCTGCGAAGCGCCTAATGGCCGACATCGCCGCGGGCGCAACGTGCCTCACAGTTTAAATTGAACGTCAAGCTATCGATTTGCATAAATCACACCGTTACCATTTTCAATTATTTGACTGGCTACATTTAACTGGGACAATCAAAACATCTTTGATTGTTAGTGACGTTGATGCTCCAGATCGCTTACCGACGGATCACATGCCATCATACTGCTTAGATAATGGTACTATGTTAATCATAATATTGTATCAGTATTGTAATGTATGTCACGCGTGCACGCCATATCTGCATTTCAGTTCAATTTTCAGTCTTTTAATACGATTGGATAATATTTTTTCTGAGAGCGACGTTTAAAAAAAATCATATTGTTAAATATGTATGACATGAGTTTTAAGGGAAAGCCGACGACGTGAATAATTTTTTATTGCGTCGATTCATTTATTATTCGAAGTTCGACTTCCATAAATTACGTCCTTTTATTTTGACAACATACGTTGTAAGCAGTATCTTTTGAGTAATTCTTACTTTCAATTACTTTGATACTTGCGCTTCATTTTCCACGCTTTGTAACAATTTGATGTGATTGTTTTTTCAAACGAATGTGGGACAGGTAAAGGCTGTGTTCTGGCTAAATGTTTCGCGGCGGTGCTTATGAATTGATTTGAATGTATCAAAGATGATATGTGAGAATCGTCGTTAGCAGTATATGCGGATCGGGGCGCAAGGCACTCTGCGAACAATGGCCTCAGTATAATAGTGTCTCGCGCTGCGGAGCCGCGACCACGCCTGCCGCTTTCCGCGAACAACTTGACGGCTCTGATAAACGTGTACCTTATTTAAATATTTATGAATGCGACCCATTCGGTACCTCGTCATTGAATGATAACATAATTAAGACACAAATACTTATTATTATGCAGGGAGGGCTTAGTGAACGTTTTCTACTATGACGATGCAGAATTAATAATCTCGTGTAAGAGCCGCCACTAATAAATTTGTATCTACTACACACTGAATCAGGAGACAATAGTTGATTTATTAGAATCCAATTTTTTGAATTGTCTGTATAATTATGTAAATAGCTATGTATAATATAAGTATGAGGCAGGTTGGAGGCAGTCGTTATTATTGATATTATTTCCATGTATTCGAGCTTCAATCCAGAATAACCGGTGCGTTTATTATCGAGAAGATATAAAATGAACTATTTACTCACCTATCTGGGCATAGCCTGCTAATGTTATTTCGAAAGCCATTGATGGGTCTACTGTGAAGTTTTCAACTCTTATTGAATATGATGTTGTACGTTCTCGATGATCGGCTGCAAATGTACAACGTGTGTGTTCATTGTTTCGGTAAAGCTTCAAGATGGTGGACAGAGTAATCAAAAACAACTTTTGTTAACAATTCTACAGTCTAGCGGACGGGGATAATCAGAAAAATAAGCAAGTCTTCAATTAATTGTTCGGTTTTTTGTGTGTTTTTGAATTTAAAATTAAATATATAAAGTCGGCACGGTGATTGGCTGCTGCGCTGCGTGTATTAAATATGTATATTTCATTGCAAATGTTGATGAAATGTTCTGGATTTGGATTTTTTGTAAAGTTTACATGTTAGGCCAATCAAGATGCAATAGTAATTAATTAGAAGCGAAGTTTTTTTTGTATAAAAAATATAATGTCAAAATTTACTTTTGATTGTAAAAAACATTCGTTTAAGTAGGGATTGGATTAAAACACTCTTAACACAAAATTTTCAACTAGTTAGCCAACCCTAAGGTCGACGTCTTAAATAAAATTTTTAGAGATTTTCATGTGAAAGTAGTTTCAGAAATACTCAACTTCTAATGTTTAATTTAGAAGTTGGCGTAGAAGACGTTGCTTCTCTTATCTTTTTTTTAAGAGGTTAAGAGGCCTGCAAATCAGTGTTTTCTGTTAATCACATAACCCCTTACATGATTAACATTAATCAATATTAATGCATTACGGTAATCAAAACACTTTAAAATGATGAATGACAAACTTGTCTGGATCATAAATACAGTTTTCACTTAAACATATTTTTCAAGGAGTTTCCTGTACATATTTAATTTAACATACTGCTGATGCAAAACCGTCGCTCGCCCTTTTAACAAATTGTTACCAAGAAGAGCCAGAAAACAGTAAGGAGAAAGTGACTGAAACACAAGATTTTAAAAACCCTTCTGCAGATGTTGTACTCCTTATAGCAGGTATGTATTAACTACTAGGAATTTAATAAATGATAATGATAAATGATTTTATTTTGTAAATAGGTTTTTACAAACTCTTTTACACGTCAATTTTTTTTTTTTTTTTCGTTTTTTTTTATACTAGATGAGGCCGGTGTTTCCTAGCTGACTACCCTGAGAAGAAACACCGAAACAAACTCAGGGGTCAAAGTCTGTTTTAAAGTCCATACACAAACATGTAATGGTCAAATCATATGAGAACCATGCAGATTGGAGTCTGAGATGGTCTTTTGAAGAAAGAACCACACAGTTCTGAGTGGACCTGTCCAGTCAGTGCAAGCATTTGTCAGTTCTCGTGTAGCTCAACTCAGGACCACCAAGGAGCTCAACGATTTGACGAACAATACCAAAGAAAGGACATTTGGGTAGGCCGCAAAAAGTACTCATAACTGCCAGACATTATAAGTTAATTAAAAGTTAAAATTAAGGAAAAACGAAAAGTAATCCACATAGTCCCCACATTCACAATAATAAAAATTTACAAAAATGTAATTTTACCCATTAATATTGCAAATTAAAAAAAAAAAAAAACGATACAATTGTCAATTTCAAATTTAAATGTTAAATTTAATAGTTGCAAAAAAAAAAGAGAAATATGTCATAATTGTAAAATAACAATAATCGTCAGTTAAAAATAATAATAATAAAAAAAATATATATAATAATGATACCAAAAAAAAAATCAGAAAATAAGAAATGAAATTACATCAATTACAGTGATTACTGGAGCAGGTCAATCCCAAGCTGTTTTGTCCTCAAGATACTCTTTTACAGTATAAAAAGCCTTCTGACAAAGTTTATGTTTTACAAATGATTTAAATTTATTAAGGCTAAGTTCTTGAATAGGACTGGGAAGCTTATTATAAAAGCGTATACATTGGCATCTAAATGTGCCTCCTATTTTTTTGAGCCTTGTTACCGGAACCACTAATTTGTGTTTATTCCTAGTATTTACGTTGTGAATATCACTGTATTTTTTAAACAAATTTTTATTTTTATGAACATACAAAATGTTTTCATAGATGTACTGAGATGCCACAGTTAAAATATTAATATTTTTAAACTTCTCTCTGAGGGAGAATCTGGGACTTAGTTTATAAATGGAACGAATAGCCCTTTTCTGCAGAACAAAAATCGTCTGTATATCGGTAGCATTTCCCCACAATAAAATACCGTACGACATTACACTATGAAAGTAACTAAAATAAACTAAACGGGCTGTCTCTAAATCAGTTAGCTTTCGAATTTGTCTAACGGCATATGCTGCAGAGCTAAGTTTTTTTGACAACTTATCTATGTGTGGGCCCCACTGAAGTTTAGCATCCAGGGTTATGCCCAAGAACACTGTAGTATCTTCAGGACTCAATTCTTTACCTTTTATTAGCACACTAGTATCCACTTGCCTAACATTAGGCATTGTAAACTTAACAAATTTAGTTTTTTTTTCATTAAGATGCAAGTTATTAACATTAAACCAGTGTACTATTTTGGAAAGGGCCAAATTTATATCGTCAGTGACATTCTGCTGACGTTTAAGCTTAAATAAAAGCGAAGTGTCATCTGCAAATAAAACTATATCATGGTTATCCTTTATTAGGTATGGCAAGTCATTTATATAAATAAGAAATAAAAAGGGGCCAAGAATCGAGCCCTGTGGCACACCCATTGATACTACAGACCCGGGTGATCTTTTTCCGTTTACTTCAACTCTCTGAATCCTATCACTCAAATAAGAAGTAAGAAGATCCAGGGAGGAGTTCCGGATTCCGTAATGATGTAGTTTCCTGATTAATGTTTCATGGAGAACACAATCGAAGGCCTTGGACAAATCGCAAAAAATGCCCAGTACATCGCATTTGTCTTCCCATGCATCATATATATGTCCTAAAAGTTCAACACCGGCATCGGTTGTTGAACGACCCCTTGTAAAACCAAACTGTTTAGTGTGTAATAGCTTATGTCTATTAAAAAAATTTTGTAATTGCTGTAAAATAAGTTTCTCAAAGATTTTACTAAAGGTAGGTAACACTGAAATGGGTCTATAATTGGTGGGGTCAGATGTGCTACCAGTTTTAAATAATGGTGTTATTTTACTATACTTCATCAAGTCAGGAAACTCACCACAATCGATACTATTATTAAAAATAAAAGCTAAACTAGGAGCTACAACGTTTATAATGGACTTCACAACATCTACAGAATTTCCCCATAAATCTGTAGTTTTTTTTACATTCAAAGTATTAAAGGTTTTAATTATATCTACATATGTCACATGTTCGAATTTAAAATCGACATCGCACGCTTTAACATTTTCTTTAAGCAGAGACTCTGCAGCAGTAGGGGATGAGTTCAGAGATTTTGTAGTTAATATGGGGATCTCTGAAAAGAACTTTTCAAAAGCTGCGGCAACCTGTGAATCCGATTTGATTACATTATCATCAATGATAAGGCTATAGTCACTACATGGTTTTGTGGACCTTCCAGTCTCACTATTTATAATGTTCCAAGTTGTTTTAATTTTATTATTACTATTCTTAATTTTGGAACTCAAATATCGCGACTTTGCAACAGAACATACTTTTTTGAATAATTTTGAATACTTTCTAACATATAAACTAAACTCCGCAGTGTTTACAAGAACTCTTTCATCATACAATTCATAAAGTCGCGTTCTACTTTTATGAATACCAATGGTAGCCCATTCACTGAATGATACATTACTATTAACCGATATAGTTTTGGGTATAAAAGTGGAATTAAACTGCTTACAATACATGTTAAAAAAATCTTCATATTGTGGATTCACATCATCCAATGTTGACAAAACTGGTAAATTATTAATGAGCTTAGTTTTAAAAGATTCTAAGCGATTTGCAGTTTTAGGGTTAACAGTGATATTCTTTTTAGTTACTATGATGTTTGGGTTTTGAAAAGTAATTAATTGTCCACAATGATCAGAATCTAGCAAATTTATAATTTCTTTGTGGATAGGTAGAACATCAGTATAAATATTGTCTATGCATGTGGCACTAGTAGGAGTAACTCTTGTGGGCTCCAAAAACAAATTAACAAGATTATATGACTGAAATAAACTTATAACTTTGCTACATAAAGCAGAGTTTTCTAATAAATTAATATTGAAATCACCACAAGTGATTATATACTTGTTAGAATTGCAGATCTTATTAAACACTTCATCCATAACATTTTCAAAGCAGTCATACAATCCAGAAGGGGGTTTGTACACACTTAATATAATAAACTGCTCCAACTCAATACAGGCTATTTCGATTGACCGCTCAACAGATAGACTCACAATATCCTTACGTTCCTTAAATTTAAGGTGGTTACTAACTAAAATCAATGAACCACCACGTAAGGCATCAACTCTACAGAATGAGCTACCAACCTGGTGGTTGCTAAAATTAAACATCAACTGATGGCTTTTAAGCCAATGTTCTGTTATGCAAAAAATATCAACATTATTGCAATTAAGGAATAATTCTACTTCTAAATCTTTGTTCATGAGTCCTTGAATATTTTGGTGCACCAGGTTGATACTATTTAATGATTTTAAAACTTTATTGGAAATAATTTCTTTCATTGGTACATTCATGCTAGAGATAGTCTCTGTTGTCTTAATTTCTAATTTAAATTAATATTTATGTCAACATTTGATGCCAAGTTATTGGCAAAATCACTTGAAATGTCCAAGCATTGCTCAATAGGAGCAATTTGTTTAGCCAAGTTTTTGGCTGTAATTAAAAAATAATATGATAGCGACATAGCTATCTGTCTCCTACAAAATTTTGAAAGATAGTATCTATTGACAAGATATCTATCTTTTGTCAAATAAAAATGAGTGCCAACATAATTGTTGGTGTCAATTAAATGAAACAAGCTATTATTTATAGTTAAGTTGTGCAAAGTAACATTAGTCTTATATCTAATTAAATTTTCTTCCTGTGGCAAACTTTGACTATAAGGGAATGTGAACATCACAATTTTTTTAACACTCAAGTTACTCAAAGTACCATAATATTGCAATAATTCTCCTTTGCTCACATGACCCCTATTGCCAACTAAAATTAAAAGTACAGTGTCCTGGTGAAATTTACATTTTATAATTTTTTTCATTATATCAAATAATGAACAGCCAGGCATGCAGTTATTTATTATTGAGTGTCCTGGATATTCATTACAATAATCACCTACCTAACTTAATATCGCAACCTACTTCATTGGTATACCTACTTCATATCTTCTGATGACATTAAAAAATGAGAATCTCTGTAAGTACTTTTGGATGTTTGTTTACTAATCGATTACTCCTCAAAAGCTGCAAGTATATGAAAAAATAAAAAATATGGATTTCTGTGGATGGAGGGTTTTTTTTTTTTTAGGTTGGTAAAAATCATCCAATGTCGAGTCCCACCCTTGGGCGGAGCGGGAAACAAGTGTCAGACTCTTACTGACTAAACAACCTACCCCATTCCAACGTTGCCATATACACCAGGACCAGAGCCTTCCTTTCAGACGCGAACCCATGGCCCCAGTTGGCTTCGACCCTTTTGCAGGGTCCCTACGGTTTGCTGACAACTCCTTGAGGCGCGCGGGAACAGTGCGCGCCGTTGACGACTGGGCTTGGTCCGGATGGTTACCAGACGATTGGACGGCGAGCCACATTGGACGGCGAGCCACTGTGGATGGAGGGTGAGGATGATGTCTATTCCTTCATATGTGCGGTTGTCTTCTTCGCTAGGATTACTGCTTCAAAAAAGGAGGCGACCGCATCCCGTTCTCTTCTTTTAGACCTAGCTGAAGTAAGGGCTTGGTGCGAGAGGTTGCCGCTGCCGATTGCCTTCATGAGGATACGGTGGTGCTGCGCCCAAGTGAAGCATATTTCCAACATACGCTCCACTGTGTCCTCTGGACGCTCAATGGTGATACTTGGGTGTTTCTTCCACCTGATTGTGACGTGTTCATGATTCCAACCCTATGATATATTATCGACTACTTAGCTATTACCATAATTTTCAAAGAAAACTAAGATTAATAATTTGGATCAACTTTTAACCCTTAGGTAGTACTTTTCCGTGGAATAACTTTCGACTTAAACGCAGGCGAAGCCGCTGGCAAATCCTAGAAATGATAAAATCTCGTAGTCTACGACAGTTTTCTAACAACCTTGTATATAAGATGAAATGTTTATTTATTTAAGAGTATTTTAATTTTTCTACTTTCTTGAAGCGGTACTGTAATTGGTAGCGGGCACGCGACCGCGACGCGCCGCGCCGCCCGCCACTCGTAACCGATAGAGCGGCACTAGTAATAATAATTGACATTTTATGACTCGTTTACTTAGATAATCCTTTTTATCTGTTTATAAGATCTGCTGGTGGTAAAGATGACGCTAAATGTATCAAGTTTCTTTATATTTATTGCTGTTAGGGAATATCCATCGTTTTTATTGAATTTTTCATTGTGTAGTGAGAGATATAGAGCTTTGTTTCAATGGTTTTCCCTTGGTAAAGTCTACAATAAAAACAGAAACGAGGTTTATGGATATGTGGACTAACTACATGATTAGAAAAACCATTTACATAAAAAAATCTTAAATATAAAAAAGCTATGAATTTTCATCATTTGGTAATTTCAATGTCGTTTCGGTTGCATTAGCTCATAATATCCTAAATTTAAGAATATTCATTGGAATCTGGTTTCCACTTTATACCATAGGTAACGATACCAAAAAGAGTTGAGTTTTACTTTGTTCTCTACTAGTATTTGAGAGCAAGTTGCTGGTGGATAATCCGGGCTACAAGGTTGTGTCTATGCAAATAATCTCCGTTAGCTAGTCATCAACATCCAGAAATCAATGTTCTCATGAACATCCAGAAATAATGTGTCAGATTGATTGTCCAGGTAGGTGTAGGCAGTACGAAATGGTTCAATATAGTACTGGTGTAATCCGAAGTCTTTACGAGCAATAACAACAAAATGCTACTATAAAGCCTTTTATTTTATTTCTTTGTTATAATACCCTCGCATCTCTATTCCACAACTGCACCGAGACCTGTTGCATTCTCATTTAATCAAGCACTATTACCGTACCTGGAAAATTAGCTAAGAAGCATGCGCTAACCGCCGGCAGCTCAGAGCCGACAATTAAAGCAATCATAATTCTTAAACAAAACAAGAATAATGTCTACTTAAACTTAAATACCCTGTTTTAAACGCTATAATAATAAACAGGCGACATTTCCGTAAATATACACAGACAGTGTTTGATACTCGCGTGTGTTGCATTACGCTACGGACATGTTAAAAGTGAGATATTATCTTTTGGAACTAAATACTACGCGCCGCCGTGTATGGCTAATTGACAGTGAGGCAATGAGATTAACTGTGATAGCTCTGTCTTGTTGCTCCCTGCTGCCTCACATACGTACATTGTGTTACCATCTTATATTTCTGGAAGACTTTGTTTTAGACACTTTATAGTGCTTTTATACGAAAAAGCCTTAGCTTATTTTCAATACTGCATGTTTTTAGCTAAAATCAGTTGGAAGCTACTTGTTAATTTCTGGCGTGATTTCATGGCCGTATATGTATAGAGCCAGCGACTCTCACTACCCAGCTGCGCCCTTACAATCATGTTGGTAGGATCCATCTTTGGGAGGTGTTGGAGAAGGGCTACGCGTCCTCAACTTCCGTTTACCTTTCAGCCACCGCCACAAGGCATCCGGCCGTTAGAAGTAGAGCGATTCCTAGCTACTGCAAGCGGGTTACTTGCGGACGACGGGCATTAGGTAGCTCGCCATCCAGTATGGTACCCACCCAGTATGGACTAGGCCCGCCGGGTTTACAGCGCATAGTATGCCATGCACGCTCTAAAGAGATGCCAGTAAAGACATGAAGTCTAATACGACCGATGTTCGGTTATAATGCGGTTTTCGGTGATTGTGTAAAATAGTTAATTTACTTGTTAGGTATGCACAGTCATTCTGTTCCAGAATCTATGGATAGGGTACCAATATTAAGATGCCAAAATGATCTGTGTTAAGGATGAATGCTCCTATTTATTCCGGGAAATCAATCGAAAAGATTAAGAACCGTGAAAGATTTACAACCTTAACTAGTCTAGTATGGTCCCATCATAATATTATCCTTCACTCCTTAATAGTTAGATATTTAGCTTCATTTAACGAAGTACCGAATCAATGATTCATACTATTGTTCAAATGAATCATCGTGATCTCAGTTTAATTTGTTGTTGGATGTAATTCGTTACCGATTCCATTTTGGGAACGGAAATATTTAGTTGACAATTAAATAGAAATCTACTACCTACACGTTCCCTAACATAGGTGTACGATATATTCTCTCATTATACAACACAGTGTACCAGAGGTTAGATATGAGGGGCAACGAATGTGAACACGGTTAAATAAAGAATAGTTATGATTTGAATTTCTGTTAAGGCTCGAGTCCCAGCCGCCGCCATTGTTTGAGACATTATGGCCCAAATACGGCGTGCACACCTGTTAGTGTTGCCCGATACCTGAGTAACTTAACCTACTTTATTAACTTAGTACTCTAATAAATGTATTACCAGTTTACTTAGTTAAGTTAGAAAGTCCGCACGGTATGGTAATTCCATTACTGATTTTAACGAATATGGCAGTATGAAAGTAGAGGCCTGCATAGTTAGTAGAATCCAAACAGTCGTGTCTTTTTATTCCTTTTTATTGTTTAAATTTTATTTGAATATTATTTCTACGTTCTCGGTAACCCGAGCTCGAAATGTAGAACGATAGAAAGGGGCTCCACAAAAGGAGCGTTTACACTTGCAGCGGGGTTCCTAAATTGGTTGTGCGTGAAGAGTAGTATGGGATGTGTGTTGTAGCGGTGTAGATTTGGATGCCGTTACAATGTGTATCGGGCGGTGTTGCGAGCTGCGGGCGGCGGCACCGCGGCCGAGGCGCGACAAGGGCGTGCGACGGACCGTTCCAATTTACGGGTCACGAGCGGACCACTCGCGCGCCGACCTATCTGCCTTTCCTCCATAATTGAATCCAATGGCGTGGGAGACTTGATACAACTAAATAAAATATTTCATAAAACCTAAGTAGGTACCTACGCTACCGATTGCCCTGGCACTAGCACCATTTTTACAGATTCCAAACGAATTGTAAGCTAAGCTGTTCTTGTACTGATTTGATTTCTATTTGTGTAAGAGTCGAAAAGGTAACTTAAATATAAACCCCTTTGAAGTGTAGTGTGTTTTTAGGTAGTGTGCAGTAGGTACTTACTGCACAATACCTAAAAGTAACCGACACACTGACTTTGGTAAACAAGAACAAGCTTTCAGTAAAAGTTTCTGGATGGCTAATGAAGCAAACAATAAATAACATTAAAATATAGTTAAATATCAAATTGAAGAAAGAATAGGTAAGGTCCCAACACCTGTTTACGCAAATTGGTAAATAGAGCGCGTTATAAACAAGCAGACAGTGTTACTATGTCCGTACGTAAGCCTTTTTTGAAAGTGCGTCGGCGTCGGCGCCGGCTCGGCGAGTGCAGGTGCGCGATTGTCGCGGATCGTTCGCAGATAACGCCGCATTCAACTTAAATACGAGATCAAACCCTGAACACTTGTGCGCTACGCTATTGCAATTGATTGCCTGTAAAATTACCTGGTGATTTATCAATAAATGTCCATAGGTTCAACACTCTACTCAGGTTTCCTATTACGCACTATCGAATATTATCTTGTTGTACCTAATCCTTTGATTTACTTATTGCTAATGTTAAAGTTCGTTCATGGTGCAGTTTTCTCAGAATTTTGTTGTTCATAATTATAACCCTACATTAAGTTATAGGTAATTCTTGCTGCAACGGTAATATCAGCAATTAACTTATAAACTAAGAAGAAATTAAAACGGCGTGATAAATACTCCAGTAGGAACTTACATCCCAGAAAAGATGAGACACCTTGTATTTTTGTATTGGTTGTGCTGTTGTTATACCGGTAGCACTAAACGAGGTAAATACAAAAATAATGTGGAGTTTGGACCGATTACTGTTCTCTAGACAAGCAACAATGTTGACTTTAATTTTTTTTTAAACTGTCGACGTTTTAATATTGTTAAATTTAAATACTCGTCTTACAAAATCAGTAAAGCAGCTTTTATGCACGGTCCAATATAGTACTTCTAAAAGCGTTTTTTCCTTAATTGTGAAGTGGTAGCTATTGCTCCAAATTTAGACAAAACTCGCAGCCGTATAAGCCTGTAAGGAGAGCGCATTATAAGGCGCATAAACCGCGATACGGCCGTTGCAAAGGTTAAGGGCACAAGACACCACGTGGGAGGTGCCAGTTTAAGAAATCCGAGATCCTGTCTTGTTCACAAATGGCGTCCATTTTCACTGCAACTTTGTCCTGGAAATGCATTAAACAGGTACTATGGTTTACCATGTGGAAATATGGACACAATAAAATGTACTACAGATAGTTGGTCGAGTAAAATGTGGAATGGGCTATTATACCTAGTATCAATAAATAATTTTAAGTCGTATTAAAATACTAGGATTAGTAGATACGGCATGTAGCGCACGACGTTATAATAACATGCTACTTATTTTTGCAACTGCGTTACCAACTTTAATCTTGATTTACAATTGTTAAGAATTTTATAGAAACAATTGTTAATAAGTCACAGCAGGTATCGATTTGATTGATTTCATTTAACTTTATGTGTCAGTAAGTAGGTACACCTAACCTTGGGTGCTCGAAGTGCTTGGCGAGCTATAATAGTAACACGTCAAACAATCGGTGATAGTATCTGCTGCACTTGTAAGGTGTAGTTCAAGCAAATATCACATGGAGGGTTGTTTTATAAGGTAACGCTGTGCGGGTGAGCAGCGAGCACGACTCGGTGAGGATAGTGGATTACGTGTGAGTGCGCAGCGAGTCGTGCACACGAGCGGGTTCATTATCGCGCGTGATGCATTTGCGCCTGCCGCCCACCGCCGCCGCGTGTCCCATAATGTTGCCTCTCCAATATAGCTGCAACAATCATCGCTGATTTCGTATGTCTGTCTTATATTTATTTGATTCAATGTAGGTAAGTATTGTTCTAAGTTACCAATACACATTATGGTATTTTGGTCAGGACCAAATTTTTGACGCGACGAAAGGTGTCACACTGGAAAATAAATGTGTCACACTGGAAAATAAACGTAGCACAATAGAATTGTTGCGCTACATTTATTTTCCAGTGTGACACATTTTTGTTGTGATTTCCGTTGTGCGATTACGTCAAAAATTTGGTCCTGACCCATTTTGCGTTCCATTCTGGTGAGTACGTAAACTATTCTGTAGCTAATGTAGCTATATTAAAGTACAATTACTATATACTATTAACAATAACATGCTTGTAATTAAGGAATATTTAGAGCACAGTGACAAAGATCCAGTGTTCTATTTATTCACATACCGTCGGTTACCTTGACACGCATCAAACTGAAAAAAAAAAACAGCTTCAAAACACAATTTAAATAAGATTCGGTCGTTTCCTGGAGTTCGCATTAATAATTCATGAACTTAATAGTATGAATCAACAACAGTAGTCCTCTTAAATGATTCTGTTTTCGAAGTAACAGGTTTCTTGCATTTTTAATTTGATTAGGGTCGTGTCTCACTCTCTATAGTTTTCGGACGAAGAAAAAAAAAATGTAGGTAGGTAAAAAAGTAAATTTACAGCTTCGTAATAAAACGTAGTTGAATCAATTGAGACATGCAAGGACGGCAAATAGGCACCAACACAGCGATACCATTAAATTATATGGACACAAACATAAATATGTTGGACAGATCAAACACAATTGTTTAGTGCTGGGAGCACTCGTAATTTTCACATCATGTTTCCAAGTACACAATATAAATATTCCTTAATGTTTACCTTGTTTGCAATAGCGCCACTTGGGTGTAACATTTTAGTTTTGAAGCTTTATTGTTATAACAATTGATCTGACTGAACACATATTGCACTGGATGCTACACTCTGATAATTATATATACATATGCTCTCTCTTTAACTCAAAGGTTTCCTGAGAGAAAACTCATTGCTGAGTTGAGACTGCCTTTGTACATGAATTGTCAAATCACTGTATACTATGTTATATTTTTATGTACTAACAATTAAAAATTAAAGAAGAATATTTTTTCATTCAGGAACAAGTGCTGAAAACTATGACAATACTAAGCTGTGTTAGTATTGTTTTATTTATCAATAAAATATGGTAGGTTTTTTAAATAGATTAAATTATTATTTGTGAAATCTGTAATTGGAATTATAAGTAAAGATCACAGATTTAAGTTAGTCACACATTTCAGCCATTATAATCGAGTTCGTCAACAAATCCTGAACAGTCAGCCGAACGTGGTCTTAATTCCGATCAATGATTTACAACTTGTTAATAATACCGCAGGCGCAGGTTTAAACCGCACATCCATAAATCAAGATCCGAACTGTAGCTTAAACGAAAATATTGATTGTAATGCTCCGGTTTACGCAGTTCGATGTTTATATGTAAGAGATTTTTGCTCGAAGTAAACGAATTTATGATGTAACGGTTAAATCGGCCCTTACTCCTTCCATTTCTCCCAAGAGTAATGATAAGTAACTATGTATTATTAAAATTTCAGCGAAAACCGTATTTTATCAGGCGAGGTTTTTTTGTTAACATCATTAAGGTGATGTTCCTCAAAGAGACTAATTGATTGTTTGATGCGGCGAGCGTTCGAGCAGGTATCACGCGGCAGTCATTACCGCAGTGACAGATGGTGGTAATAAATACAATTTGAACACGCTTAGGAGAAAGAATTACTTGCGAGAGAGAACATATCCGTGCCAGACGTATTAGTAACGCAGGTGTAATTTGTGCAGTGATGGGCGGTCTGCCCTATTGCTGTTTCTAATTACTGAAGTAAATTAACTGCTTCATATCGCGCGATCTTTGTATTGTAAACCTACTCAGATGGAATCGAATCGGTTTCTTTAATTTATAACAAATTAAATGTAAATATGAGTGTAGAGAGTCCTTATAAATGTGTCTGTTTATAGGATGCGTGTGTGTGAACTGTAGGATACTAATTTTGCAATTTCCAATCTACTAAGCCGGCGCGACGCGACGTGGACGGACATTGTACAGCTGATTTACTCAACAACTTATGAATATGGAATGACTGGGACGAACGTAGATGACAGTGCGAACCACCGAATAACTCAACACAATAAATATGTGCTTATGGCTTTTAGCGCAGTCCATTCGGTACTAGCAAAATTTATCGTTCTCGTTAGTAAGTAAATTGAATATTCTATTAGGCCTTTTTCACGTAACTAAATATAAGATAATATTATAATTGTATTAATGGAAATATCAACCTAGTCAGATGGTGGAGCGCACAAGATTCCTATAAGTTTTACAATTTAGTAATTAAGTAGATCTATAATATAATTAATGTAGTAATTTTGTACAACATAAAACTCACTTCACAAAAAAATTGGGAAACAACGCATAACGCGCGTGATTAATGTGGCAGGAAGCTTAATACGTTGGCTACTTGTTAATGTAACATGTCGAGTTAGACACGTAACAAGCAGCTCTCGCCACAGGTCGGGAGGTGGAACAATGAGCTGCAGAGCGCAGGCTGCAGCGCTGGAGCCGCGCGAGGTGACGCCGGGGTCACTGCTCTGACCTGCGCGTGGGCGCGCCCGTTTCTGCCCGCGAATCCGAATCATTGCGCCCCACACTCCTAATCTTTAACGATATAGCACATATACACACACGGCCTACAAGACTTGCTGTTATGCCTTTATGACGGACATAAAAGCTTATTCAACCGACGCGATTTTTTCAAAAAGGATGCTCAATTGCTCAAGTAATGTCACTTTTCACAGTGAAAGTTGTCATTTATTTTGCGTAAATTTTATGAAGTTGCATGTTATGAAAGTTGTGCGCCTACAGGTGTTTGCTGAATCAGAATGCAATTTATGAAAGTGGAATTCTCCTGAAACCAATATGTACGTGTTTGTCAAAAGTGTAAGTCTGATGATTTGGCGACGATCATAGAAGAACTGTGTCAAATCTCGCTTACCTTTACAAATTACCTCAACCACTGTACATGTATGTGAAATATACTTTAATAACTACGTAGCGAGAGACACGACGTGTAGCCATAATTTATCGTATGGTGAGACGTTTAAGAGGCCAAACCTTACATCAGTGCAAAGATTTTTCCGGTTTCATTGTTACTTAGTGCGTGTATTGTTCGTGCCCCTATCGTTACAATTAATAGTCTAAAACAATTGCGTTTACAAAAGCTCCGTTAGTTCACTCTATCTGCGTCAAGAGAGCTCCGCGCCGAAATATGTTTATCGACCATCACCAGATCGAACGCTCGAAAGTCCTACGAGACCGCTCGCCAACTATGGAGATGGCTTGTCTTAATATAAATCTCATTTTTCTCTATATTTTTGTGATGGAGCAATATTTAAAGAGCATATATTTGTAAACCAAGGCATCCCTGCAATATCTGAAACTTTTTTACGAAAGTTTTGGACATTGTGGTAGGCGTTTCATTCCGTTTCCGCTAGTAATACAATGAATCTGTTTCCATATTGCTGGATCTGAACCAGATAATAAAAAGTACATTTGCATACGCACGTAGGAATCACAATGGCCGATTTAATTACGGTTTATTTTTTATATGAATTAATAGCAGGTCCAAATGTGAATGGGCCATCGTGTAGACCTGTTTAATATATTGTATCGCGAATGTATACTCTGTATTCAAAGGATTTAATCAAGTTACATTCTGAACATATATATACCTACGTCTTGACTTCAACCCGACGTCTCTATCTTAATACATGAAATCAGCATGTCTACCGCTTTACGATTTTCGTGAATTTTCCAAAGATTCACACACAGACGAGAAGGATTTCAATTTTATTGTTATGAATTTTCTTTACAAATTTCAGCGTTGAATAGCTTCAGGACATAAAAATTGTATATTGTGTTTATCGGTAAAGACGAAAAAACAACCCTGTATTATAAATACATAGTTTATGTCTTTAATAGATTAGTTGATCGATATCATCCACTATTAAAATCTTGTCAGAACAAACGGCACGGATGTCAACCGAAAGCGGTAGCTCCATTAATCTTTGTTATACCTCAACGATGTATACATACATACTCGTGCTAGGCATGTACAGCGCACAGCCTACTGCCACATACATATAACTAGTATCTCCTACATTGTCACAATGTGCTGTATGCATATACTTATTCATAATAATAAATCTAAAGAGAACTTTCATAAAAGCGTTCGTGGTAAGCGTTTACACTCCAATATTTTTTGGCACCAGACCATTGTATGCAAATGAAGTAATGAATGTTTTCACTGCAACAAAACACGAGTAACGGTTCCCTTAAGTGAAGATTTGTCGGCCAATAATAATTATCACTGGCTTGTAACAAATCCACGCGCGTGTCGGTACTATCTACTTATCAAGTCAATGATGTGTAGGTGCGGTATGGTAATTTTGCTTTCGAAAAGTGACAGAAATTAAATTGTTAGTAGACATATGAATGACTAAACTTTTACAGAATAAACCCGTTAACTTTTGAAATAGAATAGAACCTATAAGGTTTAAGCGCATAAACAAGAATTCTATTTTTATTATTGAAGCGTAGTGATGGTTTTTTAGGTGGGTGGTACTTCAAGTGAACTTCAGGTCAATAAGACGATCAATATCGAGTAACAAGTGTCTGTAAATAGAGACAATGTTGAATCAGAGGTATGATGACGCTCACAATATGTGAATGACACTACACTGGCAACTTTGATTAGTATAGAAACACGTAATGCATAACGTTAACCAATTAAAGTTATGGTCATCGCAGATTTAGAAACCGTCTCTTAACTTGACTGATGCATTGCATTGCCATCCGATGAGATTGGACTTAAGATGCTTATAGCAGCTTATCAGGACGCTATGGGCTGCTACTTGAGCACTCATAGCCACGCATTGTCGGCGATATCGCGGTTTCATCGGAGATTCTTCGAAATCTGTTAGTGTGATAACGCGGAAGAAATCATAATTTCGTCAACTGAAAGTGATGTCAAACTGTAGTTACCACGCATTTAGATATTGCCGGAATATGTGCGAGCCTGTTGCAGAACACAATTTCACGATGTTTTTGTACCTTTCGTAACAGTTACGTAATACAAAGTAACTTATGTGGCAGATATCTGTCTACCTAAGTATGTATAGATGATATGTACTGATAATGTTTGTACCTTTTTTTACACAGTTCAGTCCTGTTTTTGAATATTACTACAGTGATCAGAGGGCTGGGTTTTTCTTTGCCCAAAGAATTTGCATTGCCATTCAACGTGGCAATGCTGCTAGTCTTCTGGGCACGTTTCCAGATGACAGCGATGTGGAGAAGTATTTCGACGCCTGAGTGTATTTTTGTATTATATGTACATAACTATGTAAACCTAACTAGGTTTATTTATTTTATTTTACTTTATTGGAACATAAAACAGTTACACTTTACCACTGAGGTATTCCAGAATTTACATATAAACTAAGTTATTAAAAGTGGCTAGTGGTAAAGTGGTTTAGTGTAAATATTTAAGTTTTTTTTTATTCCTCAAATAAAGTTTTATCTCAGGATAAACTATTACTATAGTAGAATACTTTATTTCAGAAGAAGGAAAAACTGAAAACGTAAACTAGTGCATACGTAGCGCGTCGTAGCACTCAGGTTTGGTTGATTTCTCGTCTTTATTTTTACGACCTTGTAAATAGAGTACGTCGTTGTAGCAAACCTTGCTTCGACTCAGCTGTTTCTTAATTAACCTTTTTATTTTTAAATGATTAGTGCAGCTACTTTGTAAGGCGGTAATATGTGGATGGCACGAGTCTAGGGCACATCCTTATTTGATGCTTGAAATGTTTACAGTTTTAGCTGTGGGACAAGTTGCTCTAATACTGTAATCTCTATATGTCTAGTCGTTATCCTAATTAATTAACTAATATTGTGGATTCTTAAAATCTTATCACTTACAAACGAGGTTGTAGTTAGTGCGATAAAGTCACAGGCATGGTCTCCTAAATGTCCTGTTTTCAGGAACAGAGATGGGGACCCTACATGGTGCATGCCGGTGGCGATGACTAGCGACTGATTCAATTAGTGATTGCGTTCACTTGTCGGTGGCGGGCGCGGACGCGGCCGCGGCGCAGCGCAGGCGCGGGAGCTGCGCGCGCTCCGCACTCCGCACCACTCACTGTTCCAATGATACCATCTACTTTTCAATCGAGACAATGTCGTGATGTTTTAAGCTGTGATCTAAAAAGTAAATGGCCGGTGTTTTTAGGTTGCCATTAGTCGATCTTTATTGTTAGGGTTGTTATTAAAAAGAAAACACCTAAACGGTCTAACGTACGTAAATGTTTGATAGTTTTAAACTTTAAATGCCACTTACCACATAGGTATTTGATCAGAAGTTACCTGTGTTAATGTAACTTGTTATGAAGTATCTCAATTCTTACTACACGTATGTAATGAGCATTTCATAATCCAGGATGTATGCAAATACGATTTTAATGACTCTCGTTTTTATTTTCGTGAAGACATTTATTTCTTTCGCACATCGTCATAAAAATTAATACTTTCGAATGTTAAATAGTTCACGCTGCATGAAGCCAGAAGATTAAAAGACGTAAAGTATTATAATAAATAATAATTCGCTTCTAGCAGAGACTAATGTCAGCCATTATTATTTTAAAACGCTTAAAATATTTTAACGGTCTCGAGATTATTAGGTATCTGTCATCATTATCCGATTAAATGCTCACTCTAATTGATGGAACTGAGCGGAGCGGGCGCGGGGTCTACTGAATCAAACAATGAACTACTTATTAAATTTCCAAGTGCAACAAATGTGTGACTGTTGTCATACAAGTAACGCCTTATTTTTGTCTTTAAGCCAGTGAGTTTTAATGTTTCAATAGTCAGTAGTTGAATGATGTCGTCCAGTTGCAATAACTACCTTGTAGAAGCAATGGCTTGTTTTATCTCTAGCATCTGTATAATCTGTTTGCTTAAAAATTAATGTGCTAGTATTTCGACAAATGAAGTTTTATTGGAGAATACGTGGAATGAATAGCAAGGTTTGTAGTTGAATTGTTTGTCTATCATGGGCGCAAACGTAAATTTGTCTGGTAGATATACGCGCGCGTCGTACACTGGCGCACTACAATGATTGTCTTGTCACTCCGCCGGAGTTACGCGCTCCATCCACTCGGAACATTTGCTTTATGTGAGATCACCCATTCCGGGAATGCATGTATGATAATATTGGAATAGAGACGACCCTCGTGATAAACTGTTTTAATATAATTATTATTATTAAGATGACACGTCTATCCAGCATAGTATGAGCAGAGATTGTATGCGTAGTTCTGAGTTTTAAAGAACAAAAGATCTATAAGTACTTACGTTAATATAATTCGCTAAGCTTATTTGTAAAAAGATTTTAACTTAATGGACTGTTTATGGGCAGCGTGGCCGAGTCGCTGAGCAAACTAATCGATAAAACTTAACCGTACGTGTATATTGGCAATATAAACAAAAATGAGCCATTACGCTACAAACCTATAATAAAGATAATAGTGAAAAAGCAGACCACTAAATATAGTGGTGTAATTTGCTTTTGTGAGCAGGTTGTCAGTGAGGTGAGGTCACGGCGCGTGAGAGCACTCGTGGGCGGGACCATTCTGACTTTTGGTAATTACATTCGGACACCTTAGACGGACATTTGGATGAAATAGGCAATTACGTTTCATCATAATGTTGTACTTACGGTTTACCTATTCTACTGGCGCCTTGTGTTTCCATAATTCAATGTCAAGCCGCTAAGGTGGCGGAGATTTATTGGCCTCAGCTTCATGTTAGAGCTGATTCGTAATATCAATATCAGATATTACATTGATTTGTTTACGTCTCAAACCAACCATTGCATGATGTGCGCAAAGATTGCTCCATGAAATGTACTAAATAAGGAATATGTGTTTTATTCTGAAATACTTATAATAAGAGTAGATACAATATTTATATTTTTGAATATTTTTACAAGCTTTTATTTTGTTTCACCTGTCTCGATGTTTGTGATTAAATCTTGTAAATTAAATTTTAAACCACTTCTCGGTTACCGATTGAGCTGAAATTTTGCATGCACTTATCAATCAGATGACAATTAAAAAATATTATGTCGTAGAGTTGATCTGATGATGAAACTGGAAGAGAGGAACTCTGTAATTAAAATACTTAGTTATTCAAAACAAACTATTATTATTATTATTAATTATACGACACAACCCCATCAAGTTTGGGCTCGTATGATTCTTCTTGACGAGTTTAAATTATATAGGTATATATCTACCATAATATAAAGGCTTGCTCTTTAAAAAAAATATAATCATTGAAAACTTGTTTTGATTATATTATGTATGAATTCTTTATAAAATTTATACTCATTGAATTTAATTATTTTATCTAGATTTTATGTCATGTTACGAGTATTCATTTGCTAATGATAATTCGATGAAACAGACGATAAAATCGCAAAGCTATGTGTCTGCAAGGCAACAAATTTCTTTTAATGAGATGTCCACAACTTTGAAACATAAATTATTATTTTAGAAATCATTAATTGCATGTTTATACAGCGCTTACTTCGATCGCCTTTGTTTCACGAACAATAGGTAAGGTCACTGGGAAATCGTTTTATTTTCTGTTTTTAAAATGCACTTTCACCAATAAACCGTGCTGTCCAATAGCGTCAATTGACAGAATGGTGGCCGTTTATGGCTTTTATGTATGTTTTTAGTTTCTAACTACATTTTAGACAAATAACTTATTTTCATGGTTTTATTTTTCCTAATTTTTATTATATTGATATTTTCTGGTGACAATCGTTCTGATGATATTTGGTAAAAGGATGTTACTTTGTCGTCACCTATTCCAACACAAATAGTAAAGTAAACTATTTAAATCTTGCTCGTTCAACTTCGCAATGGCGCAAATCATTCCATCAATACATCAAAATGACAGCAATCGTCACGGCAGGTGGCTACTACAGTTTATAACTGGACTGATATTTTTTGCGGGAACTTTAGCAGAATAGTTGGGAATGTAAGGTTGTGTTGTGTTCAGAGAGTGAGTGTCGCCGGGGGCAGGGCGGAGGGCGGGGGCCGGGGGCCGCGGTAGGATCGTGCGCGTGCGCTCGTGGACCGATGATCATGCCCCGAAGCCTCCCGATCGCTGACACACGATCTATTTTCAATCGATCTACAATTCACTTCATTTGCATGCTTTACCTACATTGCTTCGTTTTTAGGAATTAGCCTTGAGTACGAACGTGTGTTGTGTCTGTAGATGGTTGCGTTACGATGCTTGTGCTTGCGCAATCTTTACTTTATGATGTTTTGTTCCAAAACCAGCGAATGTTATCCACTCCTAGCTGCTGTGCAAGTATATATAGCTAACTTCCAGGGTTCTTTTCACACCTGAAAAAACCCCTAAAAGCACCTGTCTACGTCTGTGACTATTGAACCTAAGCTATGAAATAGTTTCAAATTGTAATAAATTAATCTTATTACATTTTTTACTACGATGTTGGGTCGCGAGTTTCAGTTAAACCAGATGCAGCTGAATATCAGTATGTCCTAGCTGTTCGCTACGACTGTCCTTAAGATCTATTTTATGACAGCTAGGACCGAACTTTCTGAGGTTTGTGATTCTTACTATGTTAAATTGGTCACCCATCCGCAGAGCGACATCAGCAAGCGTTGCTTAACCTCGCAGATTAATGCTCATACGGCTGTTATTATTTCAGCCTCGAGCTAAAGTGGTGGTGGAATATTTAATTGGATTTCATTTTTTTTTATAACCCGTATGGGTTATAAAAATTATTGACCTACAGACCTTATGAATATGTATTTATAAGGTTTGCAAGGATAAGTCCTTCAAAACATGGTTTCAACTTACACTTTGTTTCTATTCATCGTAAAAATGTCGCAACTGTAATAATAATTTTGAGCGTCTAAACAGAAAATAACCAATTAACATTTATGTTAAAATTAATAACATCTATTAATTTGGGACGTTGACAGGCGAATAAGCTTTGTCTATAGCAACATTGTAAAAAATCTGGTATTCTGATTTTATTTCGTTAGAGTTTCTAAGAAGCGAGACAAAGAGTCGTGTTGTTTATGCTCGCCGATAGCCTACATTCACAGTCGAGTTTTGATCTCCACACTGCTTCACATACCTGTTATATATAGAATTGCCAGTATTTATAGGAAACACGTAACGTATGCTCATTATAAAAATATTTGTTCCAAGTATTTGTGGAATGACGTGTTGAAAGCGCCGATGTTCGATTGTTGTGCCGACGCCGGCCCAGCGAACGTAATTTTTCGATACATATCTATCTAACGTAGGATTTATCACCTTGTTCGATGCGTAGATATCGTGTTGCTACAGATTCAAATGCTGTTACAGTTTATAATATTTGTAAGCATCATTATTTATAAAGTTTTGGACGCTGAACTTCGAGGGCAGATCCTAAGATTTTGATTGCGTTTAATGTGTTGCAATTTAGTCATGTTCAAGTTCTTACATGTCATACCAATCAGTGTAACCCTTTAGACCTGCCGGCGGCTACTGCTGACTCCTCGAATGAGAACACGTTAACTTTCAGCCTCTGCAAGCCTTATTTCAAATTGCACGACAATATCTACAACCTGTGTCGTTGCGTTCAAATGCGCCATCATTTATGATGTGGTTCTAAGATAGGAGAGCTACTTGACATGATTAAAGAAATTAGGAGCATTTTAAATGATGATGGATTATCACGTAGAGGTGGGTTGTAAGTAGCGGCGGGCGCGGCAGCGGCGCGGCGCGGCGCGGCGTGTCGCGGTGCTCAGGTGCACACAACAGTTAAGTGAGACGTTCACCCCGAGCGGCGCGGGCGCAGCAACACGCGCCGACCCGATCCCGCGCCGGCTAACTATGTAGATCTTCCCACGATTTATGCCGAACCACCTTCGATTTCTTCTAGTGCGGACCTCCAACTATGTGGGAAATGGACTAGCATCGTAAGTTCGTAACACAAAGTGGACTAGATACTTTTTATAACAATTCCAGACAAATTGTTATAACGGCTAGTGAAATATTATTTCCGTACTTGTTTTTGATCGTTAAATTTTTTGATGTCGTTGATGTCTTTAGTTCGGAACTTCGAATTTGGTTATAGAAGTCGTATAAAACCGTTGCTGCTTTTTATATTTTGTGTATTCTGTCCTTAGATATCGAATCTAAGTAAGTAAAATAAACCATTAGTCACATTTTTTACTATTGTTTACCATCAATTATATTATTTAATTAATTACAACGTACATGTATCTAAAAGTCTAAACGGAACCCTCGGGCATCCTGGAACGCAAGGCAAATAAGGAACATAGGAGTGTGGGCTTTAGTCAATAAAAAGTTGGTAGTGCTCTCCCGCTCCGTCCTAGAGATGAGACAGAGAAAAGTTATTGGAAGACTTCCGATAAAAAAAATGTACCTAAATAATGTAATGAATGAAATGAATAAACAATGTAAAGAAGTCAACAACCCACACTGAGCCCGCGTGGTTGATCACGGCCCACTCCCACTCCTAGAGAGGAGGCTTGAGTCCCAGCAGTGGGAACATTATAAGGTTATTGCTTTGTTATGCTACGCAATATTTAAAAAAACACTGTTTATTTAGTTACTATTTCGTTTTGTACTTTTTAGTAGTTCTATAAAGTACAGCCTGAACAGTACACGAAAACGTAAAAACTAAAGCTGCAATAAACAAATGGCAATTTTTCTTTCTTCTTTACTTTTCCCACTTCTGCAACAAAAGGTCTCTCTGAAGATAAAGGTGCTGATCGTAATCTGATGTACAGGTCCAGTGCAGTACGTATTGATGGATGGTGATATCTTAACAAATTGGTTTGAAAACATGCCGTATTTTTCATTATGTTGGTTAAGGATTTTCGACATTTTGGAATAAATTAGGTTTAACTCACTTGTGTCAAGCTCGCCTGTGTCGTGTGTCATTAGTTGTCCTACTTTTTTTTATTATTTGTTAAAGTTATGTCCAATAGAGAATATGAAAATGCTTAACGAAGTGGCAACAGATAGAGCTCAACGGAAAGTTGTGGTCCTGGCCAAGATGATCCATTCAACTCTTTTCGTCTTCCTTGCCCAGCGAAAGCTCAACAAAATATAAACCTGCATGGAATATACGAGTACTATGAAACATCAACAAACACAAGTACAAGCTGATATTCCATTGATATCGATGCGGATGAATATTTTGATGCCCAATAAGTTCCTCTTTTATCCATATGTAAATATTAATATTTTTAGTTTGTATACGTATATACCTTTTAAGTTATAATGTTTACTATGTAGTCTTAAATAAATAAAAATACATTTCTATTTACAGAACACAGCTTCAATGATTTCTTTGGTTCGTCTTCTTTACAATCGCAACATGATTGTTTTGCAGTTACGTCAGTTTTGCGATGCCGTATCGATAAAGTTGAGCGTGACTTAGCCAACTTCGTTACTTAACACGATACACGCTTTTAACACAAAAGAACTTATAGATATCTAATCATAACTCATTTGTGTATACCTATCATTAATTTTAAAATATGTTCTGATGAAAATTAACTAAGCATAAGTGAGCTTACACAATCGAGTTAACTTATGAGTGTTATGTGCGGGCTACCGAGTGCTATACAGTGACTTGATTCGTAAATATACTCCACATTAATTTGGGACTTTTTTTTTAGTGGGAAAAATCATCGAATGACGAATCCTGCCCATGGGAGACAGTGTCGGACTTCTACTGACTAAATGATCCACCGTTCCTTCTTGCCCTTGACCTCAGAAGGCTTGATGGGCCCCTAAAGTTGCTGACAACTCCTTGAGGGCTCGGTCCGGACGGTTAGCGGATGGGTGGACAGCGAGCTTCCCATTGCTCGCCGTCCGCAAGCCGACGCCTACGGTGGCACTGTATTTCGAGCTGGTGTCCGCAAATCCACGATTAAATCGCGTATATTGTGTACGGATTTGACAATTGTATTTTGTAATCTGCCCCGGCTCGTCAAGAAAAGCCAGTAGTGCTTTGGTGTTACTGACCATTTCACGTAAGATATCTGAGCTATCGAAGCACTTTACTCTGAATCCAGGGATCACTGGGCAGCTTAGAAGCAGGTCAGCCATTTTCCTTCAAGCAGGAAGAAAATGGATAACAAACTCCAGACTAAAATCGTCGAAGAGTTGAAAACGCTTTCAGTCATGTCAGAGTTAAAGAAAGCTTCAAGTACCAGACTTAAGAGCCTTGTTTTGATGAGATGAGACCGTAACTTTCATGACTACATGTTTCCATAGCATTCCACCGTGTTGGTGGAATGTTGTGTCGCATAATTATCTTTTTGCGTATTTAGCAAAGCCAAGACGTAAAAAAGTAAAAAGAAACAGTAACGTTGTACACGTTACTGTTATTTGAATTAAGTTTTAGTTATTTTTCCACTTGTATACTGAGTGCATTTAGATCAAACAATTTCATTTTTCTTCTCTCTTTCTTTTCAACCAAAAGTGAAGAAAATTTTCGGAGTTTCAGGAAACGTGTGTGTGATTGGCATGTGATCTCCGTAAAGTTGCGGTGTCGTGTTTCGTTCCGGCGTGGCCGCAGGTAACCGTTGCAGGCTGCGGTGGCGGTCGCTCCCGACACCCTACACTAATTAGCGACTACGACACGTGTCGGGTTCGCGGCTGCCACTCTGCGCTTTCTCCTGACATTCGAGTACTTGTGACTTGGTGGTACGACGAGTTTTCTTAACTTCAAGAAAATTGTTTACCGTTTGTTTAGAGCAGACGCACACTATGAAGTTTTCATGACGTAGTGAAAATGCGCTGCGTCGTAATCTATAATATATAAAAGGAGAAACTGACTGACATATCAACGCACAGCCGAAACTACTGGGCCTAGGAGCGTGAAATTTTACACAGGGCTTTTTTTTATGACGCAGGCGAACACTAAGAAAGGGTTTTTCAAAATTCCGCTCCTAAAGGAATGACATTGGGGTTCAAAGTGTGTATGGAGAACCTAATTTCAGGCGGGCAAAGCCACTAGCGATCGCTAGTATCTAATAAATCTGGGTGAAGATTTGAATATTGAAGTGTTTATTACTGAATTCGAGATAGTCACCGTTGGATAAAACATATCGGCGATGAGATCAAAAGTTTATGGAGTGGCAATCATGTACCGACGAAGACATACCGCTGGAAGGTTTTCCACTACCTGTACCGGTGACCTGTTGAGGGTTGCGGGAACCGGATGGATGCAAGACATACAGGACCGGTCACTGTGGCGGCACGTGGGGGAGCTGCGTCCAACAGTGGACGTCTTTCTTCTGAATTGAAGATGATAATGATGTATGTGACTTTGACTTTACCAAATAATTCAAAACTACCTGTTGTTCAAGTTATTATCAACATTTCCATTTTTGATATCAATGAATCACTTGTACTATTCAATAGGCAGTATTCAAAACCAGCTCTTCTTTTGAAAGTTTTAGTAATAAGAACAAAAATCCAAGCTAACTACTTCTGCTAAATCTTTTTAAAAAATCTTTACTTCGATCTC
The DNA here is from genome assembly GCA_029852875.1 of Mythimna loreyi. Taxonomy (NCBI): domain Eukaryota; kingdom Metazoa; phylum Arthropoda; class Insecta; order Lepidoptera; family Noctuidae; genus Mythimna; species Mythimna loreyi. The sequence continues at coordinate 12,475,359 of CM056786.1, forward strand.
GATTGGGCTGTAATAAATACGCGCATTTGTCGATATTATTTTTGATGCTGTAAGTAAAAATGATTCAGTATTTATCGCCGTGAAAACATCGTAGTGCGCGCCTAGTCGTAGTGGTTTTCTTTTCAACACTTGAATGACGCAGTGTCATTCATAGTTACTGTTGTTATGTTTCAGTTCAGTGTTAAACAATTTTTCAACAACTCTAAAAAGTAAACACTTTCTTCACATAAACAGTAGGTAACTTTGAGTTGATAGTTTATCTTCAGAGTGACTTTTAGTTAATTGCCAATTATTTCAAACAAGGAAAGTTGAGTACTTTGTTAAAAATATAAACAAGCTTCGTAATGGAACTGTGAAATATTTGCCAATCAATTTAGACTACTGCACTGAATAAACAATACTCGTAATCCTGAGCAAATATTCTCAACATCTCTACGCACTCGACTATTTTTAACAACAATCTTCTGCGTGTAATCCAAATCTTTTGCAAAATAAATTAGTCGATATAAAAAAGCTTTATCAATAGCTCGATAAGAACCGGTCTCATGAGCTATTATCGTGGTAATGTTGTTTGCTATGGACGCTAATGACACGGCCGTACGAGCGGCGTCCAGTCGCGGCGAACTAATGGCACCTAATCTGAATCTACGGCTCTATAAACATGGCGAGCCCCGCGCTTAATGCCTATTGACACTCGTAAAAATCATCCCTTCGTCATTTTAATAGTGACAATACTACCAACACTCTGAACTATATTTTAAGGTTGTGTTCCTTTTATCCTAATTTATAATATGAACCTGTCGTGCATTATTCTGCTACTGCTCTGAAAATATTTTGTTCAGGTTTTTTGCAATGTAAAATGTTTTTCATTTGTACATTAATATTATTATACTTCTAGTTCGTAGAAAAACAAATAGGAATGAAGCTCATAGTTAAGCTAATAACTAAAATAACCGTAAGCGTCTATTCGGTAACAACTTGGGCTCATCACAACGAAGTCATGAAAAATCAATAATTTAGAAAATTTTAGAAAGTTAGCCATCTCAATATAGTTTAAAGTTGGGCTTTGTAGGACGACTGACCGTGATCTTTATAACGGTGTAACTAAACAGCGACGGACAGAGTTCACGACTCGTTTTTATTACACGCTAATATAATAATGGGTGTTTGCTCTGTTCTTAAGTTGGAAACCCAAATAGATGTCGATCAATAGCGCTATAACTGAATTCCTCGAGCAACTGGCAATAATAGCTCACGCCGCTGCTACAGTCAATAACGAGGGCGAATATTTTTGAATAACTAACAAATATTCTAATATCGAACGAAGCCATCGACAGAAACTAACGAATGTCTAACTTGTAGGGACCTTCACCATTGGTATTTATATACCACATGTCACACTGCTCACTACGCCATGTTATAATTTGTGCGGACGCGGATTTCCACAGGCATATTAGTCACACCGTAATGACTTAACTGTCCGATTTCATCTGAATAATTACAGGCGTTTGTGATATAAGCGGACCATCGATCACAATGTATCACACAGTTATTAAAGGGAAAATATGTATATTAATTTATGCTCATTTTAATTCGTGGAAGAGATGCGACTACGCATCCATTGATATTTAACGTAAGACCGTTGCGTCACGTCACATGTGGATGCTGGCCTGGGATGCAACGCTGCACAAAGAGAAAACATTGCATCATTCAAGAGCTTATTTTAGGTATGGTAATGTGCTGTACGTAGATTGTCGACTAGATTTCACGAGCTGCAGTAAAATGTTATGACGGGAGAACACTGCTACTTACACCAACTAAATCGCTGTGCTTGTTTGTTCTGTGTGTTACTTAACGAACGTTAAGTAATTTAAACGTTTATTACATTAACATACAAATTATGTTGCTCGTAAACGCAATGTACGACAAGTACTTTCATGTATAATTATAATCCTATAAATCAGGCTCTAGAAAATTTAGGAGGGCATCAGTTGCCTTCATTAGTTGTTGAACGCTACAGTTTCTTAGTACGTAGTTCATCAACGAAGATAGACTGATTTATAACTTACTATGTACGAACAAATTACACATTACTTACAAAAGCAGACTCTTTTTAACCGACTACAAAAAGAAGGAGTTTCTGTGTTGGGCTGTAATTTTTGTTTAATGTATGTTCTTCGAATTTTCGGTCAATTGTGAATTGATTTTAAAAATTATTTTTTGATCTAAGAGTTATTCTTTCGAATCGGTCCCATAGAAATATTGTTCTAATCTAATAATAAACTTCGAAGTTATGGAACTCCTCACAGGATCATAACAAAACTGTCCTAATAAATAAAATTGCTTTGATATATGTGTAGTCGATGACTGACTGAAGGAAGAGGGGAGAGGATATATCGAATAGATCTGATGATAAAGCCGGAACTCTGAAATAAATTGATGCAACCCTACTGTGTTTCGAATTATTGCACACTATTTTTAATTTGACTGATATAATATATAAAACAAAAAACAAAACAACTAACTTCAATGTTATTAAACTACCTTCTAAAGATAAAAAATAAAGGACTGTTCAATTTTATGGTTTGTCGTAGAAACATTAAAAAGTGCAAAATAGTTTTAATTTTGGAACTCAGTGTTACTGCAACACGGACTTCCGAAATTAAAATTATTTAGCATTTTTTAGAGTTTTGTTTACTTCGAAGTCAGTTTTTTTTATAATAAAAGCAGAACTTACAATTTAAAAAAGACTACAAGTCATGGTACATATTGCATTCAGATTAATATCCGATGCAAGAATCAAGTGCATGTGCTCGTGCCTGTACATACCATATACCGACCAGACCTGCATCCCTTTACAAAGTTTGCTTTTACAATCGTTGATTTGCGGCTTGCTCTATAATAGCAATAAAATTAATACGAGCATTACGTTCCAATTTAGTATGTGAGCTTTAGGGTTGCTCACCTCAGTCACATTCCATTTTCATTGTGATTTTTTGCGTATACATTTAAGAGGTATTCATATTTTTTATGTGTTTTATTTAGGTACTGTAGTGTAACTAAAAATATTGAAAGCTTTTTAAATAAACTTGATTTTTATAACTATTTTTTTTACATTCTAGCTATGTTTCAGTTTTAAATATGTAGAACAAATACTCATTAGCAAAGTTAATACTTAGTTTGGAATTAGTTACCTACCTACCTTGTAAGAAGAAATAAAGGATTGTTCATTTTTATGGTTTGTCGTATTACCCATGTCGATTCTATCACCTGTGTTATGATATCTTGTAAACGATTCGAGGCATGTGTGTAAAACAATTTACGATGGATTACACAAAAATACGACACGTAAAAATATTTCATCCATAAATCATGGTCATAAATATTGTCACTTTTATAGATGTATTACCTACTCGCGTTCGTTTTTCAATGAGATAATAAAGATAAGAGTTTTTATGTTGATCAGGATAGCTCGTGCCAGTGCCACCCGGGATTTGATGTTTGGTGATGTTGGTGGAGCACCACGGCGCTGTTGATCGCTGTTGGGCGCGCGTGGCCGCACTAACAACAATGTGTGAGTGCATGTGTTGCGGCTCGGGGATATCTTCCGGCCAGCGACATTGGAATTAATACACTACAAATCTTCGGTGCGTTCAGTAAATCAAGGTGTTTATGAGTCATTCAAGTCACTGGCGCGAGACCGCGCGACCTCCGTACTGATTTGCAATCTTGAGTGCTTATTTCTCAGTCCACCTCTGCTCTTCAATCTGTATCTACTATGTTATCCAAAACATTTATTTTGTTGACAGAGAAAGTTAGGGCTTTCAACATAGATCAAAACATTTCATGACTCTTAGTCGATCGTGTTTCTGCGTGTGCTACCAAAAGAGTTGGGCTTTAGGCTTGCACTTGCGTAATAACACGATGCCATAGTGCAACGAACAGATTTACAGCACTTTGAATATTTTTGGCTATTTTATAAGCAGTTGTGGTAGTGGTTACTGGGAGATCCACGACCTGAATGAAGCGCGGCTTTATCGGCTTGCTTTGATAGTGCATATCTATAGACACTTAGGTAGTTATTGTTTACTACGATACAATATTTAACCACTTCCGAATTATCATGAAGTATGTCTCTCTGTACATAGGTATATTATTATGTGAGTACTTATTACATGCTCTGACTAAAATTAAGAATTAAATGAGCTAAAATCATAAAGGGATAAATAATTAAATGATTGAACAATACCCTGTATTCTCTCTGAGCGAATGTTAGTTTCGTAAAAAGTACTGAACAGGATGTGTAAAACTAATTAATTCGTAGAAGATGTGCCTGTTGTGCCTAAAGCGATTATTATAAAAAGCCTGTCTCTTCATAACTATATAACAATTATGTATACGGTTTTCTCATAGAGAGTCTTAGCAATTAAGTAGTGGTTGTTTCTGTCATGTCATGTGTAGGCATTTGTTAGCTACGGGCGCATATCCTCTGCTCCTTTGTGCAGGGCACTCTACGTGCGTTAATGCTTCCTTCCAGTTTTGGGAGCGAGCGCGATGACTGGTTCCATGAATATTTAGTTGGGCTTCATTAGTGCACTCACTTGTTCGAAGGAAAAGGGCGTGGTGAGATGTGCTCGCCTGTGTCTTGTAATATCATAAAGCACTGCATCTAATGATTAGCATAACATTATTTTGTTAACAGACGGGTGCAAACTATTTTGACATTTATCGAAATAATAATTAGATTTCGTTGAAATCTTTGTACTAAACAAAATAGAACAAGCATGTGTCTATATGAATTAAAAATCAGCTCAATAATTAATCTATAATCAGAAAGGTTTTATTATAACTAATCAGACTAGGGCAGTGTGTTTTGAGAACTTTTCACTTAAGCTGAAATTAGCATACAAAAAACAATCGGCATTCGAAGAATTTGACATTTATCACTGATAATAATAAATGTTAAGTGTAAAATTACTGTGCTTTCACACTATTATTATTCATCGCATTATTATCTCCACTGTCAACTAGACAAACCCCCGCGAATACATCACCATTGTTCCGACAACGAAATGAAAGTTCTTTATTTGCATATCTTAAACGCTATAGTTATCATGCCAGCCATCAAAATTATAATATAATAATATCTCTGTGGAGAATGTATTAGTGACTATAAGTACCTAATTGGAAAGTCTGTTTGATATACAAACATACATGTCATTTGTAGGGACTGCATCGTCATCATAAATAAACTGCTACTTAACTATTCGACTTGCTTTTTGTTTCATGTTCAGTTAAACCTCTCTGGACTTGAATTTTCTACATTGATTGATTGAATGATTATGTTGCAAGCTATAAAGAAATTCAACAGATTTGTAGTATTTTTTTTTTGTTACTTATTCAGAAAAAAAACTCAAGGATTAAATTTAAAACGATCATTCGATGTATAAGGCAAAGTATCACAGCAATCATTGCAAGATTGTAAATCGCAATGCACGTAGTCGACGGAGACGCGTGCCTTATTGTTGTCCAACATGATGAGTACTTGACGTTCGCTTATTACAATTGTGAAAGTAAGATATTTAAGCGGCTGTGAGCATCGCGGCGGTGACACGGACAAGGCGCTGTTCCTGGCACGGCGCGGCGGCACGCAGCGTGGGCGCGCGGCTCCCGTACTCCGCCCCGACAATACGCCGCCGCGCACGCGCCGACCGCCTCATCCGCGCTCGCCAAAACTAACAAACCTATTGTTCTAACTAAACATTCGTGTCAACTTCCGAAAACCACCCGCAAATGTCACACAGCGTTGTCTTGACAAATAACAGTAGGAGGCATACTGCTCCGGTACCAATCATAAAACTTATATGGCAAACAACTTAGAGGTGGAATTCTAAATAGATATAATGATGTACATCAATCTTTATATTATGATGTTGCAGTTGATTTTAATACAACATCAAGTAGTAACATGTTCGTGTGGATGTGTGGAGTCCATGCTTTGTAGCGGTCCACATTCGTATTCTTGAAGTCAAAACAAGAAATAAAAGAGGATGTTCATCAGACATGAGACCATAAAACGAGCCCTAAAATGTTAAATGACTGCTCAAAATTGGTGGTAAGAAGAAATTACAAAATAAAAGGACGAGATTACGGTACTTTGAATGAATTTTTGAGAGAGAGACCGTCTTAACCTATATTTCACTTTATGGGTGAACGATTTTTACAGCCTTCTCGCGGACAATCCAAATGACTACGGCTCTGTAGAAAGTTTCTGAAATTGTTTCGAAATTATCAGACAATTCAGAAAGTCAAGTTTTCCTTATTGCAACAAGCTCATGTTCATGCCTTGCCAAGTTTTCATTGAGTGCTTCATATCTGATGACATGGAATTAGATGTAGAGTAAGCGCAGGTTACGCGGAGTTTATGATGCCTGTAGGCTATATGTGGCTTGATATAAGTAATTTGATCGGGTGAGATATTTACGCACGCTTGTCAGTGGGTCGGGCGGGCCCGAGTGTCGCACTAACAAATCGGAGCAGGCTGACAAAGCGTGTCGGCCGGTGATCGACGCGTCGTTGTCGCGGTCGCTCTCTATGACAAACGCAACGCTATGAGTGATTGTGTCCGTCCGTCGCTCGGCACTCGATCTCTTTGTGTTCTCAAATAATCCGCCGCGTCGTGATCTGGAGTCTAACGGTGCAGGTCTGCGAGCCTATTGAGTGCGCTCTCTGTAATAGGCACAATTTTTCAAGCTTTCACATAAGTCCACACTAATACCGGCTAATCCCAAAACCCATGTATGATGTATTATTTAAGATTTCTGATGATTTATTAAATAAATTTTAATTAATAGGTGTAGGTACGTTTAAAAAGTGCTAATACTTATGTTACTTGCCACCTATACTTACAAGGCTTTGGAGATTAACTGTAATGCCAAGCCAAATATAACATGATGATTATAATGTTATTGATTTATGCCTACAGACTAATGAACAGCGTTAAGTTTAATTGCTTGTTAAGGTGATCACCGTTAAAGATGTTTTATTATTCCTTTTACTAAATCTGTTTCGATTTCTACAGTCCATGGCGAGGTCCGTCGAAGTCACGTCACATCTCCCGGCAAGGTAGATTTGCTACTAACATCTTATTGGATCTTTATACTATCATACTCGACAGGTAACGAATTGAAAGGTATCATCAGCTTAGCCTCTTTACAGGTCTATTAGGATCGGCTTCTTGTTTAGTAGGTTTTCTATGTACATAACAGACATGTAGGTCAATTGGGCGTTATAACTATGTCTTTGTTGATACGATTTGTCATAGAAGAAAAATAATAATGAATATTCTTCTCAAGTACTAGTATATAATATACTAAATAATAATTTAGCATAGACTCGTACTTTCATTCTGTTGGGCAAAGGCCTCCCCAATTTCTTCAAAGTACTCTTTATTCGAGCCCTCTCTCACCAGCCCTTGTTATTGGAGTTCAGGTCACCTCTTCCCAGGTTGTAAGTTTCGGAGAGAGCGGGTCACCCTGTTTAACTCCTTTTTCTTTCCTAAATTAAGGTCCTGTGAAATTTAATTTTATGTCTGCGGCGCTGTTATGTTCGATTAAAGGCTTTTAAAAGATCTCTACATTGCTTTTCTACTTTCTGGTTTTGTAAAGATTTAAATATTTCGGAGTGTTTATACTATCTCGCTAGTATCAAACACGTATTAAATCCCGATACGGAGGCCCCGTATCTAAGAAGACAAGATTTTTTTTTTAATCCGAGTTTTTTCTAAATTTTGCTACAAAATCTTTCGATATTGAAAAAGCTACGTCCAAATCCGGCTTGTTCTAATAGCATATAAACTTGTGGCGGTCCACACTAGTGCAGTGCCGCGGATTCACGTGCAAATACATGACACGAATTCCGCCATGATCGGGAACCGGTATGATCGTGCGTGAATCCCGTAAAAAAATCCATATTCACATTCACGCCTGTTTACGGAGCTTCAAGGGCGGGAAACAGTGTCAGTCAGTCCTCGTTCCTTTCTTCTTCTTTGCCATATAACCAGGGTCAGATCCTTCCTTTCAGACACGAATACTTGGCCCCAGTTGGCATCAACCCCTCTGCATCAGTGCGCGCTGTCGACGACTGAGCTTGGTCCAGACGGTTACCAGACTTTTGAAAATATGTCGTGGACTTGGAACCCAGTACCCAAGTTATTCGACACGCGAAGGCTCGAACACAACGCGATTGCATAACGTTTATTCGTTGTTTGAGGGTCTTAGCAGCCTCTGCTGCAGCGCCGGTACAGCCCACCGTTAGAGCATGAGATAGTGCAAGACTGTCGATAATAGTTGCGTGCTATACCAGAGGAGTAGTCCACTAAAAAAAGTAGTCTAAAGTGTAGACTTTCCAGGTTCAAAAACTGGAGGCGTGCCGGCAGTGGTAAACGTTTGCAAGCATTCCCATGGCCCTATTGAGCAACGGCTCTGTTGAGTTATCGTTTTGGTTTTGGCTCCGTTGACTCAAATTCGGTACTTACATATAGGATACGGCCGTCGTGCACAAGCCCAAACTAACGGTGGCCGGAAATCGCCCTGCGACTCTTTAGATCCAGAGTGTCTCCTGTGGTTGCGGCTGGCTAATGTCGAATGTGACGATTTCCGTTCGGACCATGGTTAGAGCATATCCTTCAGTCGCACTACTACTTTGTTTAAGGAGATAACTTCTTCCCATACCTTGTCGATCCGGACCATGGCATGGACGAGAGGTTGCACGAGGTCGGCGTCGCGCCGCCCTAATGTGGCATACTGTCACCGCGTCCCCCTATGGTCCGCACAATGGTGATACCTAGGCGTCACTTTTCTACAGTCATTCCTCAAAGACGGTATACTGCCGCCGTTTTGTTGTGACAATCGCTGTTTATATATCACCATGAGATTCCACCAGGACTCTGTGATGGCTATGATAATGGTATATAGTACTTATTCAGCGTTTGCTGATACAGCAGACTAGGGTTATGCCCTAGGCTGTTAACACTGTAACTGCAATGGTACCAAATACCAAGGAAGTTGAATCTTAGCATTAGCATTAAAACAGTCCTAATCCTTTCTAAACTAATGTGTTTATTTTTTCTTTTGATGTGGAATATTCCTGTTAGTCGTAAAGTTGCCACACAAATCTTGTTGTATATTTTAAGAAAACAATTAAAGTATTAAAAACATATTTCCAAAAGTTAATGAATGTAACCACCAACTCGTTATTTATGTATCGCTATAACAACTCGGCTTTATTAATTCTCTGGTGGACATAGCCTTTCGTCCGCGACCCTCCCACCTGATTATCCGTTAAAATTCATCTCGTTACAACTGCCAAGGTAGGATCTCATGAGTTACAAATCTTTTCATTGCATATTTAACTCCATAAGCTTTAGTTATTTCTTAAAATCGTAATTTGACATTTAATCAAAAGAGTTATTACTGATATTAGCATGAAGTTTCTATTAATTGGGAATTGGGACATAAGAAAATCAATAACTTCAGATACACATCCTCTATGTTGTTAGGTTGGACTTTTAATTGTGAAAGAATAAAAATAAAACTTCAAAAACCGTAAACTTTTAACTATCGGATCGAATTTCTACAAAAAAAAAATTGTAACTTGATTATACTTTTAAATAAAATTTGGAACATGTTAATTGGCCTGGTAGCACGCGTAATTTTTCACACTGAGGTGAACCTGACGCGAGTTAAAATCTCAGGTCTCACCTGCACACGGCCAGCCACCTGTTAACTGCAACTCAGCAATATAAAAAAAGAAAAGAAGCGAGCGCCAGCCAGTGCAAAAAACGAGAATCCAAGACGACACGTTTGGAAAATAAAAAAAGCTCTCGCCCACCAGATGGTCGCCTCGACGCGTCGAGAAACCCGCTTTTGAGCAGGTTGTGACTTACCACGCATATTTATTCGCGCTTTTGAATACAGGGAAAATTGAATAACAAATACGATTAATCGTTACGAACTGTGAACAGCCAAATGTCTCTTGCACTGTAGGTGGAGAAATTTATTCAAGGTCGTAATTCCTCGTCTGCATACTTAAATTTGCATAGCCCGGGCAGTATGGCACCCAGTGACTACTGATATTACGTGCTTCTTGACTTATTTAAAGCGAGTAGGTAGGTACATTGTACATAATAGCGCTATGGGCTCGTGCCATAAGGCAGTGCAGATCTAACATTTTATTGCACCTTTCAAATTCGTTCCAAATGTGTTCATTTAGAAGCTAGCAGAAATTAATTGGCCATATGTTTTCGTTGTTCAATAAACTGCCTATTTTAGAGACGATAAGACTCCATATGGTGCAATATTTTTTGTGTCCCTGTGCAAAAACAGGATGGAACTACACCCACAAAACAATCAGACAACGAATAAAAAATCGGACGTATGGACCTGTTTCAAATTTAAATAACGTGTCAAGTCATCTCATCACCTTAGTTCCTGTTCCTTCTTTTGTATTGATAAACGGTTTATTCTTTATTTAATCCAATTCGACGTCACGCAGAGCATATTATAATCGAGTCATTTTCCTTATATGTAGGCTGGTAATGCTTATAATAATATGGTTCCTGGTCAATATTATTGTGAAAAATATTGTCAGCCTCTTAATTACATTCCCAACTAAATAAGGCAACAAAGTGTGGGACATAGATAAATAAGATCGTTATTTGTGAACTGTGTCATCGATCCGTAATGTACTGCGAAGAGCGGATCGGCGCTGTTGATCACGTTGTGAGTATTAATTGCTTCGGCACTAGCTAGGAAATCGGCCCGCCTCCGCAATTACTCCCTAGTTTACTAATGCTCGTGTAACTTATTGCCGACGATAGCAGCCGTCTCATGTCGCTCATTAATGGATAGTTTCCATTACTAATCGACTTCAAACAACATTTCACATTGTTATTTAAGAGGCTGGTAGGCACCTAATTATCTCATTCGACTATTATTAAATAACCATTTGAAATCAAGCGAGTTAGGTCAAGTCGCACGTATATTTATGGCACAACAAACTTAGATAAAACTAATAATGCACACAGCGGGGCCGTTAAAGATGACTATCGCTGTTTTTTGACACCCTTTGGTTATAAGTGTTAATCAGCCAGCACCATCTGTGGAAGCAATTATTTTTTGTTAATCTTTGGTTTTAGATATTTGGTCAGTGTTTAAGAACACAGGTGGACAGAAGATACGAGGTGTGAGTGGTAGAGCAGCTACCTGGCGGCGGCGCGTGCGCACCTGTGCCCGCATGCTCTGCACAAATGATGATCACACAAACACGCAGCATGATGCAGTCGTCCACTCGCGACACACTTACGTTTAGAATTGGATTTATTATTACTAGGTGTGTTCGAGCGATATCGTACACTCGCCACACCACATGCAGCGTAATGAACCTATTCATCACCATATCAGGTGAGAAGCCGGTGACTTCCAACTCCGCGTTTGTCACGAACACCGACTATCTCGCAATATACTGCACGGATTGTAGAAAGTAAAAATAACATCGCTACTTACATTAAATGAACTCTTATCTACAGGAAACTTATTTAAAAATAAAACGATTAAAAGAATTTAAAATGATATTCAAACAAGACTTAAAATATTATGTTTTGATGAGCATGCGAATGTACCGTTGCATGTCGAACACACAGCGGAAGGTTATGAGGCTGTATTTAAATTGAATCAGTGTATTTTCAAGAATATCTGAGATATGTCTGTCTGTAACATGAACTGAATCAAAAACAAGATTCAATCATACGATAAAATAATAAATGATCCCACTCCCGCACATCAACACTTAAGTCGTTAAGGGCACTTCACATAACACTGCGCACGCGCTACTGCATGCACTTACGTCGTACGTATTACGGTGGATTCCAATATTTTTTTTACAAATGTTGAGTCACGATAATTGGTGAATTTGAGAAATGTGGACTTCTCTCGTGGATATATCTAAGCTGTTTGTTGACAGCATACTATAATAATATAACAAGAGTAGGTATGTTGTGAACTGAACAATAGAGGTAATTTTAGTAATAAACTTAGAATTTTTACATATTTCTATGTTATTAGTACATACTTGTTATTGTTTTAGTAGGTACCAAATCGGTTTCAATAGAATCTACCAGACCAAACTGAAAGACAGCAAGTAAAAAAAATATAAGTAATTTTAATTAAATGGAAAAAACTCTATAAGCAAATACATCTTTATAAGAGGCGATAGTGTGGCAGATAGTTAAAGGCTTGAGATGAAGATGTCTTGGGGCTAGTTGAGTGAGGGAGGGGGATGCGCGCGGCGGCGCGGGGGCCGCGGAAGTGCCGCACCACGGCCGCGAGGCTGCGTCGGATCTTATCGCACTTATCTGCTATATTGATTGCGCCCGTGTCGAAAGCCTCGCCTGGCCAAAAGCGGCGCAAAGCAGATTGAAACCTGAACGTACACGATGATTGATTATAACGTAATGGACACCGACGCCTGCCTGCTAGTGCGACTTACTCAATACGGTATTTTAAATACCTTTGCGACTACACCATGGAATTCGTAATGCGAGCGCAAATATTCCAGTTAATACCTCGGTTGATAGGTTGATTTTTTTTTATATTCCGGAGTTCAGTAATGCTTGGTAATACATACATTATGATTATTCTCAATGAGTAAGTCTGATCATTTGAGGTTTCGTGGCGGTAGGAACTAAGAATATACATTAACATAAATTGTTACATAAGTTAACGACATCTAGTTTAAATAGATAGGTATGACAGTTAGTAATGTTATCTACTTGAAGATTAGTAGGTATCTATTTATAGTATGTATGTACATAATATCAAGGCTCTTAAAAGAACAAGAATTCATATATCTACTTCTTTAAAATCGTGTAATTCAATAGTGGTATATTTTATTTTTAATTTTATTTAAGCCTAGGTACTTGTGAGATAAATGTCATCAAAATGGTTATGAATAGAAAATTGGCTTCCAGGATGACGACAGTCGAGAGTATGGCAAGGAAGTACAGTCAGCAGCACATCAGATTGTACAGATCTGTCAGATTTCTCCAATACATATTGAACCTTGTTATATTATGGTTAAGAGTTGAAAATCGTTTGCAGAATTTTGATAGTTTGATGTAGTCTGATGTGCTGCTTACCGTACCTACATATTAATTTTATGATACCTATAAGTACATGAGACATGGAAGCCCTTTTCTAACCGAGCAATGTACTAGTTTGGGGGCCATTGTAATAATTCTGATAAACTACCCCTGTTACCGATATGCATTTTTGTTAATTTATATTTAAGACAATTCTTGTAACGATGGTTAAATAAATTTTATTATTATTATTACTTAGGAATGTCAAAATGGAGGATTGTCAGTTTTTGCTAATAAAATACATGTAATAAAAGAATATTAATTTATTCTTAAAATATATAGGAGGACTTGATTGATTGTCAAAATATCTGGGCAAATGCGAGTCGGAGTCGTGCATTGAGAGTTCCGCACTAACTTTATACGAGTTTCGAAGAATTTTTGAAGTCGCAAAAAAGTTTATTTTTGACGGAAACAAATTTACTGTTTTTAGATTTATTCCTATATCTGTGCTACAAAAAATTGCTTTATGCAAAATTTCAGGATTAACGGGAAGTAACATATGATGTTTGATTTTTTGAAAGGGTCGAAATATACGTTTTTAGCGACACAAACGACCCATTACTTAGAAGTTTAATTTTTTCACAGCTTCAACCAATGACCTGAACATCTTTTCAAATGTCCGATTTTTTCCTTTTGAGGTACGGAACCCAAAAAACGAGGGGAACTACCAAGTTTAACATTTTATTCAAGACCTAGATGACATGGTACCGCGGTACCTACTCAGTTGAGATAGGTGAGAAGAAGATGCATAAATGTCGGAATACGCAGACGGCAGATTTAGTCGATGCGCAAGCATCTCAACATTACCAATTACCAAAATTTCACGCTGTTATCGGCCCATAACGGTGGTGTAATGAGTTTTAAAGAGTTTTTCGGTCCGTGGAATTTAAAATCTTTGCAAACAGGCAGGATCTTTATCTGAAGATCCAAGATGTACACCCGATACGCTGGACTTGTTTATAGTGAGACTCATGTTCTCCGAAACATTCTTCACGGCATCATGTGATTTATGTTCGCATTCGGAAAACTATTAAGCTGGAAATAACGCCACGCTGTGCCAGACTTAGATATTTATTTAAAAGCATGCGTAAAGGCTCTATTCTACGATTTTCATTATTTTATTCAGTAATGGAACGGCAATATATAAATAATAATAGCGTGGGTAGGTATGAAAAAGTTCGCGAATTTTGCGAGGGTTATTAAGAATAATAACGGGTGATAAAGCTGTAAATTGTGGTACGTGAGTTCGAAGCACTCTCGAACCTCGCGGTCCCTCGAGTCCGGTCCACTCTTAAATGTAAGGATTGGTGACCGTCAAATGAATCGCAAAAACATGCGATTCATTTACACTTGTCATGACTTCACGATTGATCCACTTTTGTAACATTTAAAATTGATATTTAAAAGTGGCATTAAAATCTTAATGTCGTGTTTGTTAAACGTGAAGACAAACTACCCGTTAAGTATACACCAAGGCCACTTTCAGTTAAAACATTATGTCTACAATTATGTTCTATGTAAGTTAGGAAGTGAATCAGACAGAAGTGAGTATTAAATGAAAACGGAAGTTTTTATTAGGTACAATCAACGAAGGAGATCAGTAACCAGGGCCGTTAGATATAAATCAGATATAGATTTTTTATCAATCATTTTAGAAGGCACGAAAAATCAAAAAGTTCAACTATCATAAAAATCAATGACAAAGTACTACAAATGTACTGGAGCATTAGTCTTCAAGAACCTTGCGGCCCATTGACTAGATATAATGAAAATATTTCGACTTTGTAGTGTCTTCTAGCCTGTCCAGTAAGTATGAGTTAGTATAGAAATAGTGACATAAGTACATGTATGTAACGTAGCGTGACGTGCACCTGTCGCGTGCCGGCGTGTGCCAACTGCCAGCACGCTCAACCGTGGCGGCGCGCGCGCTGCACTTGCCGCCGCGCGCACCCACCGTGGACAACACCTGATGTCTCCAGCGCCGCATAGCGTCATCCGCGACGTTGCTATGACAATCCACTACAGTAGAAACATACACACCTAACGGCACACATTAAACAATTCCATTTTTTTATTGATAGGCTCACGTTTGACCGCTACCTCAGATGTTAATCGATGATGTAGTTAACAATGAAGCAAACTTTCGTAGAAGTAACCGTTTCAATAATGACATTAGGATTTCCTGCTTCAGGAAACACAGGCTCTGGCGACTAACCAACTTTAGACAACAAGTTTTCAATACAAAATATTTTTCATAACAAGCTTTTATAGCGGTGGTCTATACTTAGGTATATAATTAAAACTCATCAAGACGATTCACACGAGCCCAAACTCGACTTCGTTGTGCAGTTTAATTACAGAGTTCCTACTTCGCGATTCCATCATCAGATCAGCTCCATATCATCATAATATTGCATTGTCATGCGATTTAGAGCAGTCAAAATCGCAGCTCTATCGGTTGAAGATATCTGCTTCAAATTTGAGTTGCAAGATTTGAGCCGAACATACATAGTTACATTGCAAGCTAATAAAAAGCTTGTAAAAAGAGATTGAGTGGTGTTTGGAGAGATACTGTATATATTTTACACAAATGGGTAATAATTGAGGCAGGTAATTAAAAAAAAATTGCATGGAATAAAGAGGCTCTTTTATTATTATATTAGAGGTTAAAAGAAATATGGTAACTATGTATCATCTCGACGACCGGCCACGGGACCTCTGATAAGCGCCTATCTTCTCTTGTCTTTATCTTAACTTACACATGATTATACAAATAAATGATCTTATCTTATCTCACCTCTCTATCAGCTACCAGTGATCACAGGATACAGGCCAAACTACTTCGGAAACCCAGGTAACCTCCGTGAAATAGCCAGGTACTAATAACGCACTGCTGGTCTTCCTTGAGCTGGGGAGGATCGAATGACACATTGCTCCTACTCTTACGCAAAATACATGCTTTAGCCGTGGAGTTGCGAACACTAGCCTGAAAAACAAATATCAGGGTATTTTTAATATTTTCCTTTTTTCCTAACTTACGAGTGATCAGTTCACAGTACTCATAACATGGACAACTCACGTCAAAAACATGTTCTTTTACTAAAACGTTTATAATTTATGGCTAAGTACTCGATTTACAGTATTTTCTTTTTAGTATTGTAATTTAAATTCGTTAGTAATAAAATTCGTAAATCCGTTACTAAAAAAAGGCCAACTATATTATACCATTTTGAGCATCTAGATTCCTTAAACAATAAACCTGCAATGCTACTATCAGTAATCAGTAGCCATATATATTTTTACAGTACGATTAAAAAGGCAACCGCTTCCTCTCTACCGAGCATACAAACTCTATGAAACTAATGTGTTGACAATAACGATTGTTGAGGAGAATAAGTCCTATTCCTAAAAGGTACTGCTAAGAATGTTTAAAGGATGGAATCTTGTTGATAATGTGTTTCTGCCTGCATCTGTAGAACTGCAGTAATTAATATTCTTAGTCTAGAATTAGCATCGTTGCACCTTCAGTAATAAATAAGCAGTCCACCGGCAAGTGTTCCTACTATTCTATAATTCTATTCCACTCCGCAAGTGTTATAGAAATCATGCGGGTACCCGCTTAGTTGCACACATTCACCTGTTTCTGACCAGAAATAGACAAGATGTTAGAAGGATATTGATCTAACGAGTTATGTTTATTTCACTTTTAAATGGCTAGGCTAACTTTTTTGTATTTCGGATAGCCTTAACATCCTAGATTCCTTGGTATATCAACTAGCAATTTTATAATTAAATCATCACAACATGAAATAAAAGACTTAAATATTACAACTTGATTAATACTTTCCTTTAAATAAACATTTAATCGTACAACGCCACAATCTATAATAAAATATTTATATTATATTTGACATAAAGCGTGGGTTTAATAATTGATATATTTGTAAAAGGCCATATAAAAGCCAATAAAACAAGAAAACATGTAAAAATATGAAGGATAATATCTGCACACTGGGTGGCCGCTGTGAACAAACAACTAGATCGCCTACGCTAACTTCAATGAGGCAGGCGCCAAAGGTTATCAGCGACCACCAGTTGCCATGCAAAAGAGTTTACGCAACATACGGTTTAGTTGGCGCTCGTTACTTGAGTGCGGTAACGAGAAACAACGTCCAACGGTCTAGTGAGTGGAAAAAGTGATGGATTCAGCACGTGCTGGTCGTGTGTCGGCCGCGCATGTCCTGCGCACGCGCCGGCCGCCACGCTCCGCCGCGTCACACCCTCTACCCCTATCCTCGGAGTCACCACTTTTTACATTTTTACAAACACTCTTCTAACCGTCATGTGCCACGACAGTTGGACTTAGACGCTGATAACTGATAACGCTGCCATGGCATTAACGCGCCCGTGTAATTAACACGACGGGGGATGCGTAAGTTATGACTGTGCACATTTAAATATATTAACTGATCCGAGACCAGCATAGTTGTTTTATGTGGTCGTAACATACGGTTCTACACCATATTCTATTTAAAATGGACTAATAAAGCACCGATCGCATCTAATGTAGGCATTTCTCGAGCGTATGCGCTGCGTAAAGCGACGATAAAGCCACGAATGTGTAGCGTCAGATGCGCTGAAAATAAATGCTTGAAATGACTTCAGTAATAAGACTTCCTGTCATAAAAATAACAAATTTATCCGGGACCGTATTGTATGAAGCCAGGTTGACATAAACCTTCACCTCGTTTTGAGAAAACGATTAGATCAGTAAAAGAAACAAAGACAAACAGAAAACCAGCTACCGCACCGGCAAGTTTGCGTAGAGCTCTGCATAAAATTAAGTTTTGGGTTTTCCTACTTTTTCGACGGTATTAAATTGTACGCTAACAAGTTACCATAAAACGGCATGACCAAGTAACTTTTATTAAACAACAAAACGTCCAAATAATGCCCGTATCCTTGCATTAGTGGGTGAGCTTGTATTCGTAACAGAATTTGGAACGAGTGTGTATAAAAGTCCATATAAGGACAATAATGCACTATTGTGCTCTGAAAGCATTGAGTAAAGTGATACAGGTTAGGTGTCGGGAAGACGCAGCACGGCGCGGCGGCGGTGCGGCGGCGGCGCGGCGACGGTGCGGCGGCGGCGCGGCGCGCTCGGCGACGCTCGGCGCGGGGGCGGCGGAGTGCGCGGTTGCCGTATTTTATTTATAATTACGGACGACGACCCGAGACCCGGACCTGTCGCGATTTCACCTGCTATTATTGCCATTTTATTCATTGTTATTGCATTTATTACGTTGCTTGTTACAGATTTTACTGTCTGTAGGTTTTAACGAATGGCTCGTAACGATGAGACTATATCTCCGCGCTGATTTCTCCTTATAAACGCGCACGTGTAACGATCTCATCTTATAGTGAGCGGTGCCGATTTAATTGATATGATTAAGTTTTTAATGTTCCACCAGTCCAGATACACAATGTAAAAAGAAAGTAAAAGAGAATTTACCATTAATGTTTAACTTTCATATAATAAATGTTCTTGTTCCTTTGCTTGATATTGATGATCCTTTTCATTAATTATTAATATTCTTGGGATATCAATTTAACGTCGACTCATGTCAGGACATACTTTCTACATACTTAATTGTTTTGGGTGAGCACTTGTGCAACTAGCGTTAAGTACAGTTACAGAAACCACGAACATGATCATCATTAGTGGCGGCTCTGAATGTGACTCTTCTCACTGAGTGTCAGGATCCCAAACCTTAATTGACATGTTGTTCAATATAACGTGACTTTGTTAAACACGGTGCAATTTTACAAGTGTCCATTGAGAATCTAATGATAGTAGCCTTTTCCAATCACACGGGTACTTAACTATTCCATTGCGCTATAAAAACTTACATCGAAACATTTCTTGACACAATAAGTAAGGCGTAGAATGGCCATCTGTCTGGTAAACATCACTACGTAGGTACTTTGCCGTTGTCCAAAAGAATTCGGCAATTCGAAACTGTGTAACCTCAGACACTAGAAGCAAAACATCCTGTATCGGCGCGTCATAATACGTTGTTTTGGACAGTCACTAATTGAAGCCGTTTATTGTGACGAAATATGTGAGAGTTTGTGTTTGTAGGCAGCATCGGCAAGGCGTAATACCGGGATGACATAATTGTGATATTGATACGTGAACCTGCTGCACCGGCGTGCTGCGGCGCCGCCTCGCGGGTCGGAGGTGAGGCCGGGCGGCGCGCGCGGCGAGGTGCGCCTCCTACGCGCGGTACCGTTACACACCGGTTAATTTTTATGCAGACACCAGATTATTGTATTAACGCCCGCGCCCTCTAGCGAACAAGGAAACCGACCGAGAACAAAAGACCGCTTCGATTTGATCCGAGTAACTGTCTCGATGTGAAATGTAAAAAATAACTGTAATAATCGTATTAAATTCGTATCACAGTTTCACCTAAATGTCACGTCACTCAGAAAATGTTGATAACGGATTTATGTTCGTTTGATTCGCATCTTTATGACCATTTACATAAGCAATCCTTGCGGGACATGATTATTGAAAATTACGATATCGCCATTTTATTGTTGTTATCATTTTGATGATTTGTTATCTTATGTCAATCAAGTCAAGGTCTTATAAAGAGTTCTGTATCTGGTAACTTTCCCATTAATTCCTATGAAATATATTTTTACGAAATGTTTTGTTAATTGTTTTTTTTTAATGGCATTACTTCATTAATAATTAAACTCAATTATTAATTCCTTCACCAATGACAAAAATGAAGAATTAAAAGTGATCTGCATATTTCATCATCTGGTTCAAACAAGCACAGTGAGCGACGAGGCGGCGCGGCCGCGGACTGTTCGCAATTAACATCGGATGCTAATGTTCGCGAGTGCTCCCCTGGCACTTGCTTGAGTATGTTTTTACGACCAGTCTTGAGATGCCCAACTCGTGACTCATCCTGCCTACACACTCCCATAATCTTTGTTTATTTATTGGTATCAAATAAAAAATGTCAATGAAAGTTACGAATAGCAGATTATACCTACTTCCGATTTTACATCATCGTGATAAATTAGAGACTATTATGTTGAAAACCATTCACGTTTATAACCTTTGAGAGATTTCCATGTTAATGATGTAAACGCGCTGCCCGTTGATGTCTTTTGTTAGCGGCACGCGGCCACTGTCCGATATGTTGCACCTTCCATCTTTATCGTAAACAACTAAGTTTCTAACTTTAATATTTACATTGTACCGAATATTACCCTCTTTTCAATTTTAGCATCGATTTCTTCAACAAATCAATTTTTCAGGTTTGCAGCTTCTATCTTACTTACCGACAATTTTCATAGATACACATGCTGGCCTTAACTTTGCGTAAACTGTACTAGCCATTATTTCCGTCAGTTACAATAGTGATTTTGGAATTGTTTATACATATGAATTATAGATTTATTTATCCTTCCGTAAAACTAGACATATACAATGATAACAGAGTGATGCTTAGATGACTCTTAGTACTTAGTACATTATGGGTGCACTTTGCGTCTGTCTTTCTGTATCAGATCCACATCGAATTCCTGGGCGATAAATTAAAATATCTGGTAAGTATTGTATCAAAACAATGCGATATAGACATCAGCGCTATAAATATTTGCTTTTATTTCACTTCTGTTTATCGAGTTGATACAAAACTAAGATTGCGCAATCACAGCCTCCAAGCTTAAGGAAATAAAGCATCAGAATCCATTTACGCGGATCCACAAAGCATCGCTACCGGTGAATAATCTTTTCAGAGTCGTTGAAGCGCGACGTCGCCGCCCACGCGCGCAGCTCCCCATAGCTCACAGGCGCTGTGTCGTGCTTATTGGCACAGGATCGCGGGATTTATCGCGTCGCCGTCACACCTCCGCCGCGACACTCGCTCTCCGCGCGCCGCGACACCGCAGACACCGACACTGCGGACACCCGGGACACTCGGTGACACACGCGGCTCGTGGCTCGATCACCGCGCTAACGACACCATCTGTCTCCGCGTAATCATAAAACGTACGAGATGACGTACTCACGCGTGTTTGTTCTCTGATTGTCGTCGGCCGCTACTAATGTATTCATGACATGATATTTTAAAACCAGACTTAGATATTATTCCTTGTTTGGTAAGTTTGTGTATTTTCATTTTGAATATCGTAGGCGGTATTCTTTACTTAAGGTATACGGAAGTAAAATTCCTTTTATTTTGTATTACCTAGACGTAACGACAAATAATATCTATGTTGAAAATAGGTTTGTTAAAACTTATACAAATATTATTATATTATTTATTTTTTCATCAGTTTGAACTACCCAGACAAAAAACACCAAAACCAACTCAAGGGTCCAAGTCATATGTAAAGAGAGTAACTGATTTTCGGCCACCTTATTCGCGGGCTTGCGGACTGTGAGCAATGGGTAGCTCACCGTCCGACCATCCGGTACCCGTACGGACCAAGCCCAAGCCGTCGACGGCACGTATTATATCACTGCTTACCATCAGGTGGGATCGCAGTCAATGCAAGTTAAAAAAAAAAAAAAAAACGTACGCCTCAAGGAGATGTCAGCAAACCGTAAGGGGCCCAGCTGGGTTGAACCGTACCGGGGCATAAGGGTCTGCTTCTGAAAGGAAAATTTGGCCCTTGTACGAGAGGCAACGAAGGAATGGGAGTGGGTTTTTAGTCAGTAAAATTCTGATACTCCCTCTCGCTCTGCCCAAGAGCGGGAGATATCATGAGATGATTTACCCACCTGAACAAAAAATGCAGATTAGTAGTCTAAGATGGTCTTTTGAGGAAAAAACCTCACAGATTTGAGTGGACCAGTCCAGTTAGTGCAACCGTATAGCTCTAGGTACTTACTTAGGACTACTAAGAAGCTCAACATATTAACGACTAATACCAATGAAAGGACATATGGGTACTACGCAGCTTAAAATACAGAATTTGCCAGACATATATCAAAATAACTGAAAAAAAAGAAGGTAACGATCCGCTTAGTACTCACATTCACAATATTTAACAAAATAAATATTTATATCAAAAACGAACATAAAAAATAAATAAAATGGTAAAATAAAACCACTGTGCAACAAAAGCCATCGTCTAGTGACTTTACAACGCAATTTAATATCGATACTAAGATTTTATATGTAGGTACTGAGTCAGAAACTGATCAATAATATTATTAGTTATTATGAAACTAAACTGCAAAGGATATCAAACTCAATTAACAGAGCTATAAATTATTGTTGCCATTGCTGTAATGTGCTTGTGAGTCTGTGACACGGCTGTCATACTCACTGCGGCTTGTAACAGTTCGTGATCCGCACTGACGAAACTACTTAGAAATAATACAGATTTTGTATTTTCTCTTCAACAATCTATTTATATAAAAGGAGAAACTGACTGACATATTATGCACAGGAAAAACTACTGGGCCTAGGAGCGTGAAATTTTGCACAAGACATCCTTTTATGACGTAGACGAACACTAAGAAAGGGTTTTTCAAAATTCAGCTCTTAACCCTACAAGGCACCTAGTTCCATATGTGGAACCCAACTTTAATCGGTCCTCTATCTATAAAACTATGAGTAGCGACATTTCTTGACATCTTGATAGAAGCTACTGACATTTAGCAATGTAGTAATACAAATAATTACCTAAAGATGTCGTTTGTGTTTATGTTATAGCGCGGTCGGTGTGAAATTTGAATGAAAGTGATAACTTCGTCGTTTGTTTGAATTCAAAAATAAAACAAAAATATTAATTGAACAGTTTTTACTCAAAAAAAATTCTGTGTGTTATAAAGAAGTGTATATTTTGCAGAGGTAAGTTGTTTTTTATATTACAATAGCAAATGTATTAGTAAATCATATTTTTATCTATGTTCCACATACGGTACGTTGTGCTTTAGTGTGCGTTTTTACTTATACATACTTACGATAATTTTCCTTATGAATACTTTGATTTTATTGCAGATAATGTCGCGAAGAAGATTGTGTGATAGAGGTATTGAGGGTTTCTTGAATATTCCTTCTGGGAGTGAAGATGAACAAGATTTTTCTGACGCTGAAAGTGAAGATGACATCGAAAAACTTCAGTCCACCGAAATCTTTTTATCTGAGCCACTTAGCGACGTGGAATCTTCTTTATCTCCGCAAAGACATCAGTGTTCGTCTCCCGTCAACGAGGTTATTGAAAATTGATAGCCAGAAATATCAGACCCTTAGCCTAGTACATCATAACATCAGGAATGACTTCAGGGACAACTGCAGGTACCAGTACACGATCTCGGGCACCTAGACGATCATCGACTATGACTATAATCCCTGGTTCTGTGACTGTCACCCAAAGAAAAAAGAGAAGATTTATTTGGAAGAAAACATCTTTTCAATCACCTTTTACATTTACTTGTACTACTTTAACACCAAAAAGTATAGTTAAGGCTCAGTGTACCGTATGTGGAACTGAAATAAAAAGTTTATTTTACCGTAAAATATGGGTTTATTTTTATTTTTATAAGTTTTCCTCATCTTCTGATCACCAGTTACAAACTATATATTTTTGTCACGAACTAAAAAAAAATTGAGCCTTGTAGGGTTAAAGTAATGTAATGGGGGTCTAAAACTTGTATGTAGAACCCTACTTTCACGCGAGTGAAGCCGCTGACAAAAGGCTAGCCGTATCTTTTTACAAGCTGTTTACAAGCTTTTATTTAATTACACTGGTCCCGATGTTTTTTTTATGGTAGGTAAAAATCATACAATTACGAATCCCGTTCTTAGGCAGAATGTGAAACACTGTCATACTTTTACTGACTAAACAACCTACCCCATTCCTACGTCGTTAAATATAGGTACCAGGTCCAGAGCCTTGTGATCAAATCTTATAAATTAGTTTTGATCCATTTTTCGGTTGCCGATTGAACTGAAATTTTTCATGCATATGTCAATCAGATGACAATGCAAAATGTCGTGGAACCGGAAGTTTGCGTTAAGAATTCTGTAACTAAACGACACAACCCCATCGAGTTTGAGCACGTGTGATTCGTCTTGACAAGGTTTAATTATATAGGTCTACTAGCTTTTGTCAGCGGCTTCGCCCGCGTACATAAAGTATAGCCTATGTCACTCAGGAGTAAAGCAGCTTTCTATTGTTGCTAAATTTTTTACAATCGGACCAGTAGTTCCAAAGATTACCTCCTACAAACAAAAAAACAAACTTTATCTCTTTATTATATTAGTGTAGGTACTGCGCTATAAAAGCTTGCTTTAAAAAATATTTTCATTGAAAACTTGTTAAATGTGTCAATTCATTGACATTTAATATTTTCAGAGATCGCTTGTTGATATGTCTAATGATACCTATCAATTTGACTCAACTTCAACTTCAACCCTTAATGAATGACCTTTGTGGAAGAGACACCATAATATTGCCAACAACACTCAATTTGACTCAGTGCCGATGTTATAAAAGACTAAACCGAACTTGACGCGTATGGGGGGAACTTCACGTTTTTTCTGATCATGCAAAGAGGCTTTACATAGACATGAAGTAAGAAAATATAGGTACATATAGTATTTGTGTCTTTATAAATGATAAAATGCCTAATAGGTACATAAGTAAATGAGAGCTATTCAGCATGAAATTGATTTCCAAATGAGTAAAGAAGTGCTCTGTATCTTATTAGTTATATTTATATATAGGGTGACTGGTAATTAGTGACTGATACAAAAACATGTGTGTAGTCATGATAACAAACAACTTTTATTATTGAAAACAAACCTGCTGGTCATTTATATTCGCCCAAATTGTAGGTACTGAATTTGTTGATTTTCTTGCGATTTCAGGTTTGATCCCAAAATAACAGTTGTCTGTTATCATAACAACAATCATGTGTTTCAGTATAGGTCCCTAATTTGCCAGTCACCCTATATAAATGCTTGGACCACCAGTGATAGTAGTTGATTTAGGATCAAATACACAGGAGTGGGTTAATAATATGTATTAATAGGATTAAATAACATTTCGTTTTATAGTCGAAACATAAAGTTCTATTTCAATTATAACTTAATCTATTTAATAGTATTTTAATAGTACTATCAAACAAATCAAATAACTGCTATAAAGCTGTACCTATCACGAGCAGTATTAATGAGATTAGCGCATATGTAGCTGTTACCGACTTTATTGGCCATGTTCACAGCATTGATTAATAGCGCTACGATTTTATTATTGTGTAATTGCAATACGCCGTGTAGACACGCCGAGTCATATTACACACACCTATTAATAAAAGTAATCAACACTCGAATTATATTGTATGATCTAAGTTTTTATCTTCGTTGTAAACCTTTTATGGGTATTCCCGTTTTGTCTGAAAAGCATGTGACAGTAAACAAGGCAATGTTGACGTCCCTACATGTTCCAGACGAAGGTTTGCAGGCGGAAATCTTCAACATCACAATGTATCGAGTGTGTGAGGAGATTATAAATCGTTACAATGTCATATCAAGAGTGGGTTAGATAATTTATTGAGAGGTGCGCATTGAAATCACATTTATTTGTGTGCACGCGCCGACGCGCGACGTTACAAATCATGCTTATCGCCGCAGCTTGACTTGGTCCATTGCCGCCGCCAGCCCTAAATCTAGACGGATCTAGATACTTAGGTGCGACGCCGCGCCGCGGCCTCTTCAGCGACACACAACATAGCAGCGATCGGTAACGTCACGCCGACGACCGACGCCTTGCGCAACACTTCAAATTAGTTTATTTCACGAACAAGTACGTACACACGTTCACGTTATCTATCTAGAATCTCTGCACTACATTAATAATGTTTCTAGTTTAAAAGATATAAATAATTAAACATAACAATACCAAAGCTCTTCTCGATCGAGGCCAAATTAGTGTCGAAACCAGTTTGCGTTATCTTTAAGGCGATCACTTATAAGTTATAACTAATAGAAAAGTTCAAAGTTCTATTAGACTATTAGGTGTGAACTCTAATTGGTACCGCATATCAGCGATCGATATCGGATAAGATAATCACGATGCAAATAGGAACAGAATTAATTAATGAGAATGCATTGGATTGGCCGGCGTGCGGGGACGCAGCGCACGCGCCGCGCTCCGTGCGGCCGGCGGGCGCTCGTCGGGGACGCGGTGACCAATCACTGCACACGCATTCGCGCTCTCAACAACACGTCTTCACTGACTGCCACTAATTGGCACGAGTATAAGATAATGTGTGTTTTCTCCTATTATTGTCGCCGTGAGAGTAGTCGCACTATCGTTAATGTAATTTAACTAGGCTCAAGGAAGATTACATTGAGAAAGTACAGTAAATATCGTAGATATCCTAACGAAGGTATACTAATTAGAAGAAATACTTAAAAGGGCACTTTTCCTCGTCGTAAAAACCTAAAGAGACGAATGAAATGAGAGTAGATAATCTTTATCTCCGGTGATTTTCTCTCATTATATAACTGTCACTACTCGTCAACAGATGTCGCTACGGTTTAAGCTTGTCTCGGAGTTTAATTGTTAAAATAAAAGTTTCGTAAGTTGCTCCGATAATATCTTAATTTCAAACAAATCTATAGAAAAGTGCCAATAATAAGTA
The DNA here is from genome assembly GCA_029852875.1 of Mythimna loreyi. Classification (NCBI taxonomy): domain Eukaryota; kingdom Metazoa; phylum Arthropoda; class Insecta; order Lepidoptera; family Noctuidae; genus Mythimna; species Mythimna loreyi. The sequence goes on from CM056786.1 coordinate 12,502,244, forward strand.
CATATCTAAGATCTAAGAAACGTGCACTTGCCTGACAGGGTCAGAGGTTAGCGGAGAGATTAATATCTTATTGGACAACTTTCGTACCAGTAACCCTCATGATCTGCTTTATGTGCTGATAAACTTATTGGATTATGATGTCAATTAAATTTTGAATGTTTATTCATGGAATGAGTCAGTAGTTTGCGTAAATGTTGGGAAACAATGTCTTGAGCTAGATGATTTGAATTACAAAGTTTAACTGATATAAATCAATTCAAAACTATTAGAGTGGTCATTGAGAATTTGAATAAGAAAAGCTTACTTAGTTTTAAATAAATTGATGTCTTTACAACTAATTTTAGATTTCCTAAGCCAAGTACACATAAGCAATTAAGTTGTCTTCAGAGCTTTGAGTATAGACCACTACCTATCACTCAACTTTACTACCTAAATGGTATACCTTTTTCTACGCGTTGCTAAAAAACTGCAGTCTAAGTACCTAGTAGGTATTAAGAAAATCACGTGAGTTATGAGCTCATTGCCTCATTATTGTGAACCGTAAAGTAACTGCATACTCAGTTTTTTCTTCTTACTGCGCATACGCAGAAATGTGGTTATAATAGTAGCCTTGATATCTCAAGGATAGCTTTAAATATTTTAATGCGGGTTCGTTAGACGAACCTTTGTGAGATGTAGCACTATGGGTGTAAGTAAATATGTAACATCTAGATGAAGAATAGATTCAAAGAAGCATCGTACACGAAAGTACCGAGGAAATGGCTCATACATCCATTCGTAAAAAATAACTAGTTATTTGTCACGGCTTCGCCTCAATGACCCATCTTACAGATACATCGTTTTTTCCTCCACATAAAGCAGCCTATGGTACCAAGCAAAGCTTTCTCTCGGTGAAAGAATTTTCGAAATCCAATCAAGAATTCCAGAGATGGCCTCCAACAAACTAAAAGTACCTCGTTTAGTTGATGATGACCAAGCTGAAGAAAGGTAATTACCTAATTGAGATAAAGTTGGTGGACCTTAAGGTATTTGTAGTAATTAGGCATAGGGGAGGTGGCGGCGGGTGCGGGCTGGTGACCTCGTGGCCGGGTGACCGGCGGCGTGGCGCCCACCGTCTAATGCCCGCCAGCGACCCACATCAGACCGGTGCCCCGGTGCTCCGGTGCTTTGCGCTATTGTCTCGATAAACCCGCTGCCGCTAAATAACCACTTACTGAACCACAAATTGCGTCTAAAGTAGACGCGACGCGAACTTTGTTTGTTGCCTATTAAAACATTGCTTATGGTTACTATGTTGTTTATTTACAGATACGATAAATTATCGAAGGTTTGAGTTCTTGTACAATGTGATTATTTCTTATTTTGATGTACAAATCCTTGTTTTGTTTGGTTTTGTTTCTAATTTCAGAATTTTAGCTACAGATAATGATGACCGATATCCCATCGCTTTCATCAAATTTGTTTTTTATTACTACAAAATTGCTCCACATCTACACTAAGAATTACCCTTATATCGTGGGTACAGAAACATATAAACTCGTGTACAATACACCTTAATCTGTAGACTATAAATTTATTTGTTTCGTGCGGGAATCAAACCCGCGACACATAACTGGCACATTAGTTAATCACTTATCTACTGTGCGAACTGCACCGTCAAATTTGGCCGGAGCATGTTGATGTTTTCTTTTTTCCGTTTACATATTTAGGTACTACTATAGATTGGTTATCGACATACATAAGTATCAGGCTCATTAAGGTCATTTATTATTACATTTTATCTAGTATTGTCTTCCCCTTTCAGTTGAAACATTCTTTAACTTTTTTATCTTTCCGTGTTGTCTCGATCTTGTGCTAGTTTATGTCCTGTGTTCCTCCCAATTGTTCGTATAAGTAAGCTAGTCTTTGTTGGACCTACAACGAAGTAGCTGGACACTTCCTTGAGTTTGTTTATTCTAATTATTTCAAATCCTTTTGGAAACTTAGGTGTTTTTTAAGATCTCAAACATTTACTTACTCAAAGCGGGTTTCAGGCATTTTATGGCAGTTAATCACACTTACCAATATTTCCTCGTGGTGTTGTAGGAGTGATTTCTACACAAAGAACTTGTAAAACAGCACTTATTTCCCAAAATGGATATCACGCATCATGATCACGCGCATCCCGCGTTCAGTATTCGATATTTGGTGAACTAAGCATTATTCCGTAGAATATGACTCGATGGAATAACGGTTTTTACAAATCATAATCAGGGTACATGACTTGTAAACTTCTAGAAGTTGATTAGGGTTTCAGGATAAAGAATAGAGTTGTGTATGTTTATGACATGTTTATTTTTCTGCCTACGGAGGTAACAGAAAGGAACGCGATTAGACCTTCGGCTTAACTATAGCCTCATTGATAAGTATTATTTTAATACAGTACATTAAAATAATAGCATATTGTTATACTTTTCTCAGAATATATTAATCATTTATACTTAAGGCACTTTGTACATGGCTTAGGATACAAATATAATTTTAATAAGTGTATGACACTCGGCAAATGCCATATGACTAGCGTAGCCACGGTGACGCGACTGAATATAACCTTATATTAACTTATTCTAACTTACGCCAATAAGTCTACATTTACATTGGTCCCCTATACGTGAAACGTAAAAATATAGGTAATAAATTTACACACAGTTGAGATTTAAAACATTTACAAAAATAATTTAATTTTAAATACTTAGACTACTAGAGCGTCGTTCAGCTAACGCTAACACTTAGAGGATCATACAGCTAAATAAGAGATCGAGGATCCTGCGGGCTCAGTCTTTTTAATAGGCGTGCACAGGAGCGGGTGGCTGCAGGGGCTGGTGCGAGAGTGGCGAGGACATCCCCTCCGGACGGTACTCGTAGGGCGAAGCCCCGGGCACTCCGCAGCCTCCCTCCAAGTGCTTGCTGAGCAGGGACATTCGTGAAAATGTTTTGCCACAGCCGGAACAAGAATACTTCTTAACGTCGGAATGGGTTTGGAGGTGAGCGCGCAAGTTTGACCTATCGGCGAAGGCGCGGCGACAGTGATGGCAAGAGAAGGGCTTCTCCCCCGTGTGCGTGCGGATGTGTCCCTGCAGCAGCCAGGGCCTGGAGAATGCTTTCCCGCAGAGGTGGCATTTACAAGGCAGGGTGTGGGTTCGGATGTGCATCTTAAGCGCTCCGAGAGATGTGTACACTTTAGCGCAGTATTTGCAGCTGAATGATTTCCTTGCGAGGCTTCCCTCAGCCGCGGCGCAGTGGTACTGCTGATGTTTCGACAGGCCAGAGTAAGTCGAGTATGACTTTGCACAATCCGGACACTGGTAGCGTGGGCGTCGTGGTGCTGACACAGAAATTCCGGAGTCTGAGGAAACTGATCCAGGTGAGCGCAAGTCTTCTGGGCAAGGTGGTGGTGAAACTGATGAGGGTGGCGAGGCGGGCGAGTAGTGATGCGCGTAGAGTTGCGAGTGCGCCGGGGGGGACAGTGCGGGCGCTGCCGGGTACAGCTCCTCGAGGGGGTATGGCGCGTACAGCGAGGGCAGGTAGGCGTACTGCGGCGTGGGGCGCGCCAGCTCGGGCGCGGGCTCCAGGCGTGCGCGGCACGCCGCCAGGTACTCCAGCTGCTGCTGCGGCCACTCGCGAGGCTCCACCTTCACCGCTGTCGTAGACACCGGCGATGAAGCTTTGCTTGGGTAGTTGCCAGTTTTAGAAAGGTCTTCAGGTTTTGTACTTAGATTTTGGGGTTCATCGTTTTCTGTGTCACCTGTAGACAAAATAAAAGAAAAAATTAGTGGTGTTATTTACTTATTGTTTTCTTCACGTTCTTTTGTTTTTTTTTTTAATCAAATTACACAAAAAAAATCTAATATCAATAATTTATAGAAATGTTAAAATACAACAATCATCCGTAATTGAACGCTATCCGTGGGAGTCTGGTAAGTTACTTTTATTACTTCAAAGTTGCCAGGCACAGCAAGTGTAAGTATTAGTTGAAGATGTCACAATTCGACGGTAATTGTTAACTAATTGATCACATAACATGATACTTACAATGATAATCGTAATAAAGTCTCGTGGCGAGGTGGGCGGGGTGAGGCGGCGTGGTGGGCGGTGTCGCCGGCCGCTCCTCCCGCACCAGCACCGGCCGCTTCTTCAGCGGACAATGTGCGTACTTCTTCGTCATCAAAGCGCGAGTGGTTTGAGAGTCCTCCACGAGCATCTTGCACAATATTCACTAACACTTAATAAAAGTCTTCAAAAATAGTTCGTAAAACGTATCACAAATTCACTTATAATAATTGTAACAATCCAAACATCACAAGATATCGTCGAAATCGCGTTGGTAATGTCGTGTTCGGGACGCCACAGACGTGTACGTGCACTCGTCGGCGTCCTGAGCTCGAGTGGTGCGGCGAGGGAAGGTTCGCGGCTTATAAAGGCTCCCCGTCGGCGGCCCGGCCAGGTGGCGGCGGGTAGGCCTCGCACGTGCGCCGTGCCCAATAGGCTGCGGGCGCGGGGCCGCGGCCAATGGCGGCGCGGCGCGGCGCGGGGCGGCCGGCACCTGCGCCTCCGCACCCGGCGCGCCGGAACCGCTGCCTCTCAGTGCGATATGCCCAGCTTCTCCATCGCACCGGTGCGAACGCTCTCGCTGCAAACCAAACGATTTTTTGCACAAAACTTGGGGTTAAGCACCTTTGAACTGAACCAATGCCGTTTTTTGAAATGCCTACGATACCTTTGTTCGGATCCATCTATTGTAAATTTAACTTGACGACATCAGCAACAGCTGGACGTTTCTCGCACAAAATCTGTACCCAGAATATTTATATAGGTACGAGATGAAGCTATAAGTAAACAGAAAACAACGACAGACTAACAATTATAAGTTTCTGCTAAGTTATTATTATTTATTGAATCAAAACAATAAATCAAAAATTAGATCAATTTACCGTTAGTTCTGTATCTTGTTATGTTGCATCCGTTTCTGAAAATGTCGACTGTTATATGGGCCGGTGCCTGCCTAGGTTTATAGAAAGCGTAGATGGGTTGTTGAACTAACATAGGAAGTCGAAGTAATGGTACCACCGCCTACGGTAACAGTTTATTTGGATTATCTTACAACTTACACCTTACCAGTAATAGTTGTTACTAACATAGCTGGCACACTTAAACCGTTCCTTCCCTCGAAGCACGAGGAGGTCCGGCCAGCCGGGCGCTCCTTACTTACAATACGAGCTTTATTAATAACTCAAACGAATGTTCGTGCACTCAAAATACATTCGCAGAATCACTGGTAAAGAAGCACAATTTGAATTGCCATGCGCTCGTATATCTGCTCCTAACTAAATGTCTAAGGTCCGTAGAAGAAATTTATATAAAATTGAAAAGTTTGTTTGTTTATTTGGCTGCGATAATCTCATGAACTATTTATCGGTTTGAATTGAAAAAATATTTGAGTGTTGACGCATGAAAAACGGATCGATCGATCGAACTATCTAGCTAATTGAATTGATTTTTCGTAAAATTGTCAGGGATTTATAAAGTGAAAAATATGCATACATAAATGTATAAATTTTTGCCAAGCAGAAACTTATGTGAATAAAAATTGTATCTACAATTTATTTGAGTCGATTACTCAGTGAACTAAGGAATTAAAAAACAAAAACAAAGCAATTGAGGAGGGATCGTAGTCAAACACTAGGTATTATTGAAAAAACATGAGTCTTATAAGTTTAGTTACCTATTACTTAACACCTCAGAGGTCATCAAACAAAGAACGCACATCTACACGTCACTCAGGGATCGCAGAAAAATGAAACTTGATCGAAAAGCTACGGTAATCAAAATCATATAGGAGCGATTATGTGGCGACCTAGTTAGCGCAAAAGGTATGTTACATGAGCCCACGATGACACACGGCTACTTATTATTAATTGCTCGACACGGGGCAAACTTATCGTGTCATTTGACCTTGTCCTCCTTCCTGTTGCGATTCGTCTTCCTTTTACGTTTTTGCGCCATAACCAACAATTACATAAGAGTAACTCTTATCATATCACTAAAAGTTACACGGAATGAATTTTATTTGCATATCTCACCGACACTTGCCTTGGTCAGAACTAAAAACATTTAATGGATGAGTTGCTCGTGTTATATAAATATAAACGATACCTAGAACTTATTTATATGAAAGAGCTACGTGTTGTTATATCAGCATGTTCAGGAACAAACGTGTTCATTGAAAGCCTACAGTTATTTTGACTGTCGGTTTACATACAGAATAATAGGATGTATTAAAATAATATCTAATAGAAAATGTATTCAAGAAATAAGTAGGAGTATATGTCTTCTTCTTATTGAATCGATGGTAGAATACCTTGATTTTTTGCGACGTATGGTTACTTGAACTGTAGCATCCATGGCACTCATTAAAACCTCCGAAGTGCTAGTGTATGGGCACTTAGGACACTTTCAAAATATTATGTCAAATTTTGTTTGAATTTATTTATGGTCAGATGTCATAATAACAAGTTCGTGAGAAAGTGTATCTACAATAACTGAACTTTAACTTAACAATGCAGAGTTCAGATAAAAACTGCTACGGGTACATGTCACAGAATCACGTTGAAATGTCCACTCCGAAAATCACACGATCCTAACTGTTTACTAATTCAATAATAGTAATGAACGGGAACCGGAAGGCTGAGAACCCGTTTATACTGCAGATCGTTAACAAAAACACTTCCTTGTGTGTATCAAACCAAACAAGATATTTTTACAACCCCTTCCCAACGCGGAAATATAACGTCCATAGAGTCTTTGTTATATTTTTTATGCAACCAGTGTTAATTCCCACAGGTCAGACTGTTCGTCGGGCAATTTGGGTTTCTCACAGAACAAGTTCACGGTTACAAAGGCAAAGTGCTATGTGCATGGCTTTCAGGCGAGCCATTATGCACTCATGTATGTAGCCCATCATTGCGCTTACCTTACATTATTTTAGTTGCTAAACGTTGAAATAAATGACAAACATCTTGTGTATAAATCACAATCCATGAACCTTGACCGTGACGCTGCTGATATTGTCACGACGCGACGTGACGAACAACCTACCTTACGATTTCTTTTGTTCTATTTTTGGAGATTTGTTAGTGCCCCTCTTGCACTCGTGGCTGAATTTTCAAGCCGACTAAAGTCATCAAAGTTGAGTATTTATGGGCGTTTAGATTATTTTATATGACGATGCGTGCGGAATAGGATGTGTTATATCGTCCTTAGCACCTATTACAAGGAATATGATAAAATATATATCCATATATTACTATAAACTGAGATGCAAAAAGAGTGAGTCCCATTATGTAAAAATAAAATTATAAAAACCTGCAATAACTTCCAAATATCGTACCGCATACTAAACAATTTTTTGGACTAGTGTTTGGTAGGACAGTATCTAGTGTAACAACACGAATTATTGCCATTATGCAAAAATGAAGAAGTTATTCTTCATTTATTCTATTCTATTTTACATGTTACTTAATTTGCGGTCGGATGAGTACTACTCCAGTGATATCCAGACATCTGAAGGTAGGGAATGAGAAGCAAGGTACACGCGAAAAAAAATTTAATCTCACGATTACTCAGGTCCGCAATAGCCTTCAAAAAATTTAGCTCAACAAATACACACGATGGAAGACGAAGAAAATTTACACAATCCGACCAGCGATTTAGTCAAGCGTATTTTGCAGAAAAGGTGACGACGCTCTGAGAGTTGGTACTGTTTCTACTTAAGAGGTTTCGTATTTTAATTAAATAATGTACCGAAAAATGCTTGAAGTATTTATTTTATGTAACGTCAGTCATCTGCAACAGTTTCACAAATTCTTCTTTTGTGTTAAAGATACTAAGTACGTATAAACTTTTCATTAGCGACCCGGATGTTTGCGGCTTAGTGTAAGTAGTTACACGAAATAGTTGTTCATATCTGAATACGAAATGCATAAAGAATTAGACTTTGTTTTCTAATTTATATTCATTTGTTTTCGATAATATTAACGCCATTTCTTTGTAAGATTTCTATGAATAACTGAGGAAGTTATCTTGCCGGTATGATTTCACTGTACATTTTGTTGGCTATGCAAGTTCAACGTTCAAATCGCGTATGATATCATGATGACGAGGATCATGGTGCGAGGTGAAATTCACCTCGTGACTCAGCGTACCTACAAGTATGTGTCAAGGGACGACGTGTAATTGACATCAACATCTCGATTGTATTTAATAATACTATGACTAATCATTCCGATCGATCGTCAACAATAATACTCGGTATGGCAAAACGAGAGCTCTTCATAACCGAGTCATCACAGGCTTTCGACACTGCAAGTAGGCGATAATGACACCACAATAACAAACAGACTGTCACTCATTAACTAATTATTTCGGGTCCCAGTGAATGAAACGCTATCTCGATTACGCTTGGGAAACGTAAACATAACACCGGAAGATGGTTGATGGTAAACAACATTAGACATATTGTTTTATCGATATGAATAGCGCATTGATAATGGACAAGTACTTAGTCAACTCGTTAAGGGAATAAAATTGTCTTACTTAACTAAGTGGGTACCTAATGTTTATCACCTTATTTATCTTATTGACAGAACTAATAACAATTCGTGGAATGAGTTCAGTTTTTATTTCTTTTTGATTATAGTTCAATAGTCGTTGGTGTCATATCATCAAATTAAAAAAAAATATTCGCCATTATCAAAGAAAAAAATTTCTATGAAAAACTATTTTCTTTAAAATCGTATGTTAAAGTTTTTTTTCTTATATACTTAATAGGTGTTATATACGTTAGTGTCATCATATCTTCATTATAAACAAGTGTGATATGCGCCGGGGCGGCTGCGCGGCGGGCCGGCCAGGTGCGATGTCGCGGGGGCAGGGCGCGTGCGTAACGGTCGCGGCACGAGCGGGCGCAGGGGCCCGTGCGCTATGGAGTATGGCCCCATGGCGGAAATAGCGATGGACAGGGGCGCCGCGCTCGGGCAGGTGGTGCCACCGCCATACAGCGCTCAATGTCACACAATTGGCGGTTAATTCTTCGCATACATTACATGTAAATGAACTTACCTAATGTGTCATGGAATTCATTTTTGGTGTTGATTTTAAATAATTTAGTATAATAATATTGTAATGTCGTTCAATCATCAAGTTAAAGATTGGTGATATTAGTGATATATCTTCCAAAACCCATAATCTGCATCTGTAATTTACAGTGGCCTCTGGTAAAAAAAAATATTTAAGAGATAATCATGAGTTTCACGAAATTGTTTACGTAAGTAAGTAGCCTATTTCTTGGTAAAGTTTGGGAACTTGCGTAGAGTACTCGTAGGTAATCTGTGCTATATTGTGAAAATTATAAGTTCACAATATAGAACAGATAGAGGGATTAAATTCTTTAATTTGTAACAATAAATAAATCTTATAAATCATACATAAAAGTACTAGTTACCACTTAAGTAGCACTTTATCAGTACAATAATTTAAAGTACGTGCAAAAGCAAGACAATAAGTAAGTCATAAAGTTTTATCAGTATTATTATCTATGTAGACAATATCTGTTATTATTAGCACGTCGAACTAACGACCGACCCATGGCACACCTGAACCGTACCTACCATTGTTGTTGTACGGATTTGTATCATTGTTTGTTGAGCTTGCCTACACATCAATGATATACAAAGCGTAGGCACCCACGAGCTGAGTCCGACCCTGCTTTGTATTGAATCAGTGCACAGCTATGCCAGCAGCTGGCTGCGCGTGCAGAATCACATGTCTGTACCCGAATCGCACATCTGCATGGAACCGCCGGCTCGCAACCAAACAGTGTAAACGCCATACCAACCCCTACAACTCGACGACACGTAGCACCTTCTGGAAATAAGCAACTCGATTAGGGTCTCCCCCATTCATTGTTTTGCTCCCGGGCTACGAAACGTCGCAAGTACCAGTTTGCTCGTACTAACTCTGTCACTTTGGAAGTGAGAATCTGCATTTCGGTTATAACGTTGTAATAAGGGAAGAAGCAAAGGTAAACCATATGAAAATGTACACATGGTTTTAAATTGAATGAAGCAGGGTGTTTTAGTAAAAATAAAATTTTGTTTCTAAGGTCCAAAATTGAATCGAAAAATGTGGTATGACTTATGCAGTTTGGTACCCGGCGCGTTGCGTGCAGGTAGGTGAGTAGTTTAATTTTAAATAATGGCATAGCTGTAGAGTTTTCTATATAAAGCGCACAGGGCCATTCAACGCTTTTATAAACACTTTTAATACAGATGGATTGAGTCTTATACAGGCTGCTCAATAAACGGACGCTTTAAACTATTAAATCATTTTACGTTTGGAGATGTTTTAATGTATTGTACTTAACCTTATATGTATTGTCTTTTGGGATTACACCTGTTTTTTTGTTAACTCTTAGCTATTTTTGTCAAATATAATGAAGAAACTTGTCTTATTACTAATTTTATAAAATATTCTCTTCAGTGAGAAAAATTTTACCTATTTATTTTTGATACCTAAGTAATCAAAGAAAAAAAAATATTATTTTCAATCTTAGCTTAAATTATATTATAGTTCTTTGGAAAAAAAAATTACGTGTGTAATTAATTTTTTTTTCTTCTTAAAAACTCTGCATACCAAATAAATAGTCTTTTCCATTCTACGCCGTAACAAGAAAATTCACTAACACATTTACTGTAATACGGGGAGTATAAGTTAATACTAAACAAGATATTAAAAAAAAAAAATACTATACGTCATAAAAGCAGCACCCTGTACAGTTTGTCGCGGCAACAGCTGAGATTTGGGCACACGCTACGCGGCCGGTGCGTCACCGCTCCGCACCGGCCACCTTTCACCCCTCGCGCATTCCCTTGCGACTTGCGGCCTTCTTGTATGCGCAGACGCACTATTTATATCTACGCATATGCGACACGTCCTATGTATATTGTATAACGATCGCTTGGAAGATGAATGGCTTTCGGAAGTACATAAATATCAATTAATCGTAAACTCAGATTTAGTAGTACTAACCTTAAAAATAATTTATTTAAATAAATTGATTGTTTGTCAGAAAAAGTAATCGTCTTTTTATTTTCGATTATGAGGCTCTCGCACACGAGCTCTTATCGCGATCTCTTTGACAACCTAAACGGAACTGTTAAAGCTTTATAGACTTAGTTTCATCCTTCTTTCTCGCTAACATGTTTGACATTTTAACACGCCATGGTAAGGCCCCTATTCTCGGTACTAGTATTTTTTTTGGCTTGACCAGTCATTAAATAACTCTTTCCGGATTGGGTTTAGAGTAACGGATTTTTAGAATTCTACTAACTAAAACCACCTGTGTTTCTTAGCGTACAAGGGCCACGGCAACTCCACAGCAACTCTTTCGACCAATTTTGCCGCCATAGCAGAATCTCGGTACATTGGCTATAAATATCTACGCATATGAGCCACGTTCCATGTTCTCATAAAATTGCATAACGATCGCTTCAAGAGACTAATGGGTTCTAATGGCACATAAATGTCAATTAATCGATAGCTCTGATTTAAAAGCATTATTTATTAGACAAAGTGATCGATATACTTAAGCGGATAAGGGAAAGTGTTTTCTTAGAAGTTTGTCTGAAATGACTCGTCTCGTTTTTCTCGCATTATGAGACCTTGCTTTTTCAGGATTCTAGGTCAACTTGAAACTATAGGTTTTGATATCCTTGCGAGTGTTAAAATATGCGCACAAAGGACCATAAGCAGCCTTATATTTAGATTGCGTAGAGTTAAAAGTTTTAATTTTTCATTATTCTAATGTAGAGCAGTATTTGAGTGTTTGATATTAATTCCATCTCCTTGCATTCCTGAGAAAAATGGTGGTTTAGTTTTGCTAAGTAAGGTACGGAACCGTACCTCCGTACTATGTTGAAGACAGAAGACTACGTTGGCAACCTTTTTCTGCACATGTAGTTTCCCCGGTAACTAATTCATCAACCAAATGCTCTTTTGTTTTTTTTACAATTATTTTACACGATTTAGACCACTAGAGCAAACTTTATTAGTGACTTTTGTGGGCAAGATATGCATTCAGATTTATTACTACCATTTAAATATTGTGTTCATGTCATTTGTGAATACACTACACTCCCGATGTAGCTATTCTTGTCTATTTTGATTCAGAATTTTTGTTCAAATTATGAATCCTAGGTACAGTGTAGACTGGTTTACACTGTCCTCTCCAAAGTAATAATGGAAACATACCTAGTAAAAACAATGATTTTTATCTTCTCCATATGTAATCAATTGGTACGGTGCACTAGCTTATAAGTTCTAACGATTTGTAGGTACACCTAAGTGTGAATTGAATTTGAACAAAAGTTAGTTGTCAATTGACAAAAAACGCTCAATAACTTAAATTAACATTAAAAGGTACTTGTGTGAAAACAATATATTTTGTGTAATTTTTCTCATCCATGTAATTTATCATAGTTTTTGAGAGACTGTATTATAAGTTTTTAGTGAATGGGAATTTCATACTTACTTTTTCATTCTACTCGTTTTTCGATCAATAATATCGTTGAAAAAGGAACAACTGAAATAACTGAAAAAAAAATGATCCTGTTAGGCTTCCGATTTTACCTTTTGAGGTGTGGAACCCTAAAATTCAATCTAAAATCAATTCTGCTGTTTTTTAGGGTTCCGTACCTCAAAAGGAAAAAACGGAACACTTATAGAATCACTTCGTGGTCTATCTGTCAAGGCCCTTTATCTCGCGAACGCTTAGAGGTATTGACTTGAAATAGAAAATAATCAAGTCTGTGGTCCCTTGTAATTGTGAGAAAGTCCAACTTCAAAGACAACAGGAAAAAAGATAGGGCCGTTTATATCGCAAAATATGACATTTCAAACGAATCAAAATGTACGGTTTTTTTCCGTCGACCTAAACTCTGAAATTTGGCATGAAACGAGGTCTTGTAGCTAGTAAATTTTCAGTTTGTTCTTTGACTCTACTAGGTACTATAACAAGTATACAGAAGACCTGCTACATCCGTAGTTCAACACGAAAGTGTCTCTCGACTTTCTGGCACTTAATAAACCCTAACTTTTAGAATGAACTAGGAAATGATTAAGTGACAATAACAATAAGTCTCTCTAAATTTCAATGACTTAAACCAAAACTTTATTTTGTGGTCTTTAAAAATAACCTAACCGAACTAAGCATTTAGCCGATTACACCGCGTCGCATCGAAGGATAGAAAGAATTTGCCTGCAACGCTCTTCCACTCTGATTTAATACTCTCAGGCTCTTAATAAACTAATCTAATTCACCATCATCGATTGCATCATTACTTAATATTAGGTGCTATCGCAGTCAAACGCTAGTTAGTACAATTTAAATAAATACCTCTGCTGTATGCCATACTAAAGTTGAGAACGTATACTTAGCTACGAGTATCAAAGCATGTGTTTGTACAACAATGTATTCAGAAGCGCTGAGAAAACTTTTCTAGTATTAGTTACTTAACATTTATGCAAGCTTACGTCACAGACGGGACGTGTCTGCGTCATCATTCCCCATATGCGATGCCATTCATACCGTTACAACGTGTAGGAACAATAACATTGCATTCTAGGGAAACGGGAATCGTCCGTTTCCCACATTCGATATTTTTTTCGGAAATCTCACCGTTATTGGGATTTTTTGCATTTCTTAGCCCGAAAAGGTATTTATAGTGTTACGGAATGAAGGGGAGAGAGACCTGGGGTCGCGGGGACAGCTGCATCCCTGCGCCGGCGCAGGCTCCGACAAGTAGATCATTCGTACAGGATTAACCGAACCGTAAATGACAAATAACGGTTACATTATTCTTTTTTATCAGCAACAAATAAGGTACTATTATTACATGAAGTTTTTTTGAGAAGTAGTACAATATGAACCTTCACTTCCTAGACATCACGGCACAACGTTCTAATTATTACTGGAAATGACCATGATTCAATCAACCAATGCACTAGCTTCTGACGTTTTATAAGTGCCCAATTGCCCATGTAGGCCTATGTGAAATAAAATATTTTGATTTTGACTTTGAATGATCTAGAATCCTCTGTGTTCTTAAATTAATAAATGTTAACTGATACTGAGTGCATTGTGTACGTCCGTTTAATATCATGTAGGATCATAAGTAGCCACCAATAGGCCTCGATCATAAGCATATAAAACATCAACAGTGTTTTTACATTAAACCCTGTAACTTTCTTAAATGCATTATAATTAATTAATTACTGTTTTTCTTGTACATTGTCTCTATACACGTAGGTATATAGTGCAGCGGGGCTATTACGTCGGAGGGGTAAATACGGCGTTTCGCTTTAACTCCATTATTTTAAAGTAATATTGCTAGTGGTGGCATCTATGAGTTTATATTTTAACGGCATTATTAATTTCTTAATAAACTCATAGATGCCACTTGCAATATTACTTTGACTTTGAGCTAAACGCCGTAGTTACCCCTCCGACGTAATAGCCCCGCGACACGATATACTTTCCTCGCAGTTAACATTCTAGCAATACCAATTATTGAATAGTGCTGATAAAAGGATATAGTTAGTATGTATTTAGGCACAGATATCAAATGAAATGTAATTACTTTGAGCAAACGACGGACACACCCGTTCCGGGACACCTTTTCATTTAATCAGAACTTGTTTGCGCGCCTAACAAACGGTGTTTTGTTCGCGGGGGGAGGCCGATCCGCGCTGCATACTTGCACCCGAACAGTCGAACACCGGTTGATTTAGTCGCCATCTTTTGATAGATCCTTTTTTATAGGTACTGAAATTTATTAAAAGCGCACCGAGGCAGGGGTGCGCGTGCGCACGACAACTGCCGAGATTGTTGCGCGCACCTGGCCCACGCGCGCGCCTCACTTGCACATATGTGATGTACTCGTCTCCTGTGTACCGCATCCTCTGCCCCTGTCATTATGTTTATGCGTAATGATTTGAATAAAACACACTTATCAGAACCGTTAAATTATTAACATTTCAACGCTTATTTTTTGCTTGATTTGTTAACCCAACTAATGGAATGTCTGCGAGATTATAATGAACTGTAAAAACTTGAAAGCCGTATTATTTCGTGATCTATTAAGATTGTACTGAGGGTTTTGGTTAACAGTTTCTTTACAATATTTCATATAAACCTACCATCTAAGACTAAGACTAAGCTTCATGTAGCAAGTTGGACAATTAAAAACTTTCCAATCTTTGAGCTTTTTTTATCACCCTATGTGCATTTTTGGCTCAGTCTGTATGGACTAAATTTCCAAATGATGTATGTACCAATAATCTCATTACTATTCTAGAATTAAGATATTTAAGCTTTATTTTAAGCTAAGCAGCATCTTAATCAAGATTAAGAACAGTTCACCTACGTAGAAATCCATATGTAATTGGAAGTGCTACATAAAGCTGCCGCGACTGCAACAATCTAGTAGACATATAATGTCGTAATATTAGTAAGGTCTAGGTGCTCTGCCGAGCGCAGCGCTAACTGCAGGACCACACGGTCGGCGTCGTGTGCGCATAGCGCAAGACTCCGCGTCACTTTGTGCAGAGCGTTGCGTGCGCGCTGGACGGTGAGCGGTCCTCGTGTACGCTAATGTTGATACGTGTCATGTTAGCGACCGCCCACCGAGCACCAACCATGTGGTCCCATATCCTAAGATACTGTCGTTTACCAACCATCAGGGTATACCACTGACCCACAATGAACGTTTACCACAATATCATTAACGAAGAAAGCTACACGAAATCAGAAAGTTTATATCTCAATTTAAAGCTATTATCGTTTACACGTATATAGGAATGAGTAAAATCATCCAATTTTGTGGCCACGTAAGTATTTATTTACAACTTCATCATACTGGACATAAAGATGCAGACGTGAGCTGGGCTCAACGGTACAAAAATGCACTTGCATAATAACACAGGCAATGATGCGGTTTACATTACTTGTTGCGATTCGCGATTAAAATCCAGTCACCAAACGAGCAGAACAAAATTTAAACCGTACATCAAAAACATCTTCAATGTTACACAAAACCTGTATCGTCTAGCCCACAGTTCCAGTAAATCACGTTTGTTATTTTTAAGTTACTATTAAATAGTCTAGATATGTCAGAGAATTGCTGTGTCATTTCTCTTCTGCTGTAAAGGTTATCTCTACGTCTAGTCGCGATTTTCAAACAGTTATTGAGCGTGTTTCTTATCAAATAGACATATATTTAGTTGTTGGATATACAGGAGCCAGGAAAGATCAGCAATCAAATCCATTTCACAAAATTGATCAGAATGTGGATGGAGGTCGGCTCCAGCGGGTCGCGGGTGCCTTTGTCCGCGAGGCATCACTGTCGTCCTCGTTGGCGGCGCGCGGCTCAGTATAATGCGGAAACAATGCGCGGACCACATTCGTGCATCGCGACCGCGACCGTGTCGTGTTCGGCTGCGGCCCGATGTTTGTGCTCATAAAGTGTCATTATGGTAACAGTACCTCATTGTTGTTTTCGGCGATGGCCGTCTCCCTATTTTCTTCGCTGGCCGTGTAAAGCTCGGCGCGTCACGGCGAGTTATAACCGAAATGGGTTACGACCGACTCTTGCGAAACTTTTACGGGCCATCGTCTCCGTTGAAATCTCGTTCGGTTTAATGGCCTTCGAATTTTAAGTGCTAAAGAAAGGTAAATCACTTTGACGTGTCTTGAACTTAAATCCGTGATTTGAGAAGGACTCCATGTTTTGGGCTCGTAATAAATGATGGCCAGTTGGTAATTTCTCAAAAATATTACAGGTTTTTCTTAATATATACCTATTCAATAATTTTGCTCGTGTATGAACATTTTAAAATTGAAAACGTTTGATGCTTAAACGAATTTAAGTTACATTGTATACGGTACAGATATCCTGACCGTGAGAAATGAAAATGAAACAACGATCACACATTGCCAATTGTGTTAGTTACCTATCTAGATAGATACCATAACTGTCTAAACTAGACTAATGACTATAAGTAGGTTCTTATAGTCGTTGTCTAATCTCATCGACGGCGATTTCAAAGAATTGGATTAACCTAGTCTTTCTCATCTCACTTGGACAACCATAATAAAATTCAATTCTTTGTTTGGAACAGTGACATTTGAATTCGTAGCACTCATTAACTGCCCCCGTCATTCCTTCGGAGCATTATCTAAGTTCCGGGTGAGCAAGGGCTCTATGTTCACCGAATACTCAATCAAAGGATCGATACAAATTACAGTATAGTAAAGGACTCTGGTTACAAGTTGAGCCGTTACTTATTACATAATACTCCTTTGTACTTTGTCATTGACCTGTTTACTCCGCCTGACTCAGGAATTTTATTGCAATATTGAGTGGAGTCAATTACAAAAATGTATGTCAAACCTGTGTCGTTGAACGGTGTCTGATGACTTCGTTAATTGCAAAAAAATAGTAACAAGATCTTTTAAGTATCGCGTATCGGTATAATTTCAAATAGGTATGTATGTATGTAGCTTAGCAGAGCCATTGTAATGAGCTTAAGTATAATTCTGGTGATAAGCGCTCGATAGCCGCGTTGATAGACAGCACAAACATTACAATCAATTAATGTGAACGTCTGAAACAATAGAAAGTCTCATGTAACCCACTTTCTTTTCACGTCCTACGTACCCGGAGCAACCCCGATATCGCTTTCTGCTTAAGCAAATTATAAAAGAGTCGAGGTTATTATTAGCATTGTGATTACAGCTATTGTTTGTGAATCATAACACAATGATTATTGAAAATCATTATGAAGATGTCAGCCACTGATCAAAGTTATAATAACAAACGATAAAAGCACGCTTGAACAAGCAAATATAATGGCCTTAATGATATGGAAGACAATGGAATGGTTCCTGAGGGCGCGCGGGCGCAACGACGCGCCTGCGCGGCCGCACTTACGCGTCGCCACTTGACTGGAACTTGACTCGCTCGAATACATCGGCGACACTGGACGGAACTGGCCATGGGATTTACCTATAAATATTTATCAAGATAGGTTCAAATAGACAACATCCGTGCAGTAAAATAAACTTAGATCTGCATTACATTTTGTCCAGCAAATACTATGTCACCAAATTCGTTTAGTCATTATAGTCAAGCACGTGCGTCATTACAGAAGAAAAATGTAATTTGTTTCAGTCGGTCGTTTATAAAGGGTCGATGGATCGTTCAGTTGAGAGCAGCGGAAGTAGCGCTCAGAGAGAGTCGCGCGGCGCGTGCGCGTGCGCGCTGCAGCGGAAGCGGATATGGCAATTGCATTCAATACATCTTTACTGTAACTGAATACTTTAAATGGCATTTCAATATTTGCATTATTATGAGTACTGAGATTATTATATAATGTGGCATTATTCATGTGTTTTATAATATAAAAGAAACGTATTTTTTGATAGGCAAATCCGACAAGAACACTTTTTTGTTCATGCACAAAATGCGAGACGCATATGCATAGACCAGTCGTTATGGTGACATTTGCCTATGTAGGTATATGGTCAACAATAGACGTCTTTTGACTGAAAAGATGATGATATTTATGTATAGGTAAGTACACAAAACATTATTTTTGCAAAATATAGTATCAAGTAATATTTATTTATTTGTGTTAAAACAAACAAATCGAAAAGAACATAATATATACAGACAGAAGAGTACAAAGCAAAGAAAGGTACCTACTGCTTATTTCTAGCGAAATTTCTTTCGGCAGGCCTGCGACATGAGAGTTAGATGACGGATGTATGCTCAAATATTTCTTTGTAAGAGATAATGCTGCCACCGATGAAAACTGTAGTCCGGATATTAATCACCTATCGAGTACCGTAATGAGAGGCATAATATAAAGACAATAGGCTGGCAATGGGAACGCCGGCGTTCGCTTGGGTCTCAAGAGTTCAACGTATTTATATGTACAGGTGTATTTCACTCTCTTTGTTCATCAGCCTGAAGATTTGTTGCTATTATTTTTGATTGTTCTGTAATTTTATATTTATCTGGTTGATTGATTGGTGTTGCTCATTGGCAACACTTTATCATGCAATGGTGTAGTTACTGTGTTAGATAGAAGTAATCTTACTAATATTATAAATGCGAAAGTTACGATGTTTGGATGTTTGTTACTCAATCACGCCAAAACGGCTGGTCGGATCTGGATGAAATTTGGCACAAGCATAGGATACACTCTGGAATAGGACATAGGCTTCTTTTTATCCCGGAAACCCCAACCCCAATACTACGCGAGCGAAGTCACGGGCAAAAGCTAGTTCCAAATATTTCAAAAGTCGAAGATAATCAATATGTAGTTTTATTCACTTGATACATTTATTATTTTATCCACAACTGACAGAACATCATTACATTTTCTTTTTCTATCAATTGGCATACTAAGAATTTCTACAATAATAGATAAGTATATAATTTGAAGTGGATTTAACATATATACTAAAAATAAAGAAGGTTTTAACAGCAAGTTATCATAAACCGGTATTATTTGAAATGGATTGGGTTTACAAGTTAACATATTTGATTATATTATATCTACATAATAACATAAAAGTGATTTATTAATAGGAACAGGTTGTGTAGTATGGCGCAGTTGAATGGCGGTGTAATCAGCGCTATTGAGCGGTCGTCACCTGCAGGACTCGTTGCTATTGTGACTGCGACTTGCAAGCCGCACACACAGATGCTAACAGAAGGCCTATTTTACAGAACCAGCAAACTCAAAACCATATATATACACTTAAAAGTACGACTGTCTCAAAAGAAAACCGCGTAAGTTAAGGAGCACTTGCCCTGTCATACGTAGATACGCGACAATGTGAGCATTCTTTTTTGCAAGTTGCGTGGAGCTAACCCTCTATATTTAATCGTGTTGTGTCTCGGGGCAGTCGGGGCTGAACGACACTGGCGGTCGCGCCGTGTCGGGGTGCCCTGCTATGGTCGCCAACAATCGTGGTCTTTATAAACCGTTTCGTAGTTCGAACAGCGGATAAATTTGTTGATTTATATGAGAATTGTCACGTCAAGTTTAGATTAAGCAATTTATGAGATTAGCAACTGAGTTATTATTTTCCAGTAATGTTATGTCTAATGCACTAAAAAACTGATGAATTGTGAAATACACATAAACAGTAAACAAAACAATGCCAACAGAGTTCAACACTACGCAATCTCTGTGTAGAGATTGACACAAAAAATTCCGTTACGAATCTGCTACGATTTTTAAACGTCCTAGCTACGGTAACACGGCGCATCCGCTACGACAGTCGTGCTACGAATATTTACGCTTTTCTTTGATACAGAAATAGCGCTACATAAACGCTGTACAACCGCTACAGAACTACTACATTTTTGTCATGCCTGTGCCACAGAAACATTGCGCATCGGCTACAATCATTACTCTATCGCTCAGAGTAGGTCCTCGCCTCGAAAACGCTACGTAGCCGATTCTTAGTCGCTACGAAGAAGTTTCAACTCATCCATTAAAGAAATGCTACGCTATTACTACGACAGCGAATCATCAGCTACGATCCCGCTACAGATACGCTATGCATTATTTCCTAGCTGGACACACTAAAACCGCTACGGAAACGCTATTCCCACGCTACGACTAATCCAAGTTTTCTTTGCGTTAACAATACTTATAAAAATTTCACGAAAACGAAACGGAGCTTGTCTATGTGTAATTTTAATGTTGTTAATTATTAATATTTTGTTGGTACTCAATGAACTAGTGCCTAATTAAACTCTTGAGCCCCAAGCGAATCCCAGCATTCGCACACGTTTCTATAGTGTCCCTAATTTTATTACGGTATGCTAAAGGTATAAATTGTTTGTTTTAAAAAATTTACATGTCTTACTTACCATACTTTTTTCAAACCACAAGTAAAATGTGGTCACCGCATTGAGATCCTGTTCATATTATAGTAAAAGCGGTTCCCAACCCCGCCGATACATTTGTTAAGGAACCGGTCGTGTATTTATTTTCAGGTACATTAGGTACAGGAAACTATACAGTTCATCGGTATTATCTTAACTAATATATATATGGAGTGGTAAAATTGTTTGTACGATTTTTTGGTTTGTAAAAAGTGTCACTGGAAATGCTTATCTAATTACTGATATGACCGACTGCTTGATATTTCAAAACGACTTGTAAATCTTTGAGTTTAAGTATTGTTATTCCTGAGATACAGCTGGAAAAAACTAGTATCCTGCGTAGATCTATTTGGGAGAGTCATCCATGGTTTAATTCGACATTGTCTTTCACGTACATATTTATAACTGCTATGATATGGTACGCGTTATCAAATTAGATTCGAATATCATATTTGCTTTCTGGTGCATCTATGGTTGTTATTTAAAGTGAAGCTAACAAAACGACGTATGCGACCCAGATTAATGTACATTAACGAATATATATTCATTTTTTAAAAAAGGAACACAGAAGAAAACTCTTGAAACTCTCTTCTGTGTTTCCACAGAATTGCACGGTCGTATTCGGAATTCAGTAAATAAACGAAATGTGACTTATCGTTTGAAATTTCAAACCCAGCAGTAGTAACAAACATGAACGTCTCACAGGTACACTTCCGTCCCATCTCCATGTTCGTTCATAATCTGTTCGCGGTATTCACGACGATGACACGCCAACTGTAACAAGATCCGCCGATAAATCGTAGGATAAGTTGCGCAAGAGCGCCGGATATCGCGCCATGACCGGAAACACTTGTTTGTGCGTACTCGCAGGTAGGCTCCCATACTCACATACATTCATACCCACGGAGGAGTTCCGCGGGACCCTTTACTTGAACACGTGCATGTACAGAAGGTACTCACCGTAATCCCCTCGCTGAGATCCGGATTTTATTGCGTCGTTCTTGTTTGAATGTTTACAAGTCTTTCACGTAAGTACTCGTTGAACAATGACGGCTAGAATGGTGTGACCTACTCTGAACTTAACTCGCACATCAATGTTCTTCACTTCATGTCTCTAGCAAATTATTCTAGTTATTCGATTCGTTTAACAGTTGGCAATTTTTCCAAAGTGTCTTAAATATAATCTGTATAACTTAAATCGTATTGTGTCGAGATTGTGTCAGTTATCTATTTCATTGATCTCTTAATTCTCGGTAGTACCTTCAACGAAATTTGTAAAGATAATTTACTACGACGCAGCAGTATAAACAATGTATAACAAGTTTAGGACAGAATGAGGACACACCGGCCAATCTACGGACTCCTCGTTACATCACCGCGACAAATAATAATATATCAAGTTGTTCACAGATATTATTAATCAAACAATAGGCATTCCGTGAAACAGTGTGTCGGCAAGATGCGCGATAAGGGTCCGGTGCGCCGGTAGCGCGCTGCGAGCGACTCCCGGTGCGCCGCGTGCATTGATTCAGACGCAACGAGTATTTCATGTTTATAGTTGAATGGTTCAGAATAATTGAAGAAGTTATTTATAAGTTTCCTCTTTAGAAGCGGATCGTGTGCGCGATCGGAGCCGGATGCCGCCACCCTTCGGAGGGCATGCCTTCACAAAGGCATTTAGTCTATTTAAAGACATCCTGCTTAGTGCGGGGCCCAGTCCGCTCTCGCACGTGCGTCAAGTGTCCTGCGCCGACCTGTCAATTACTGTCACCCTCACCTATCTGTGCGCCCGCCGCGTCTGTCTCCACTGATAAACCGACCCAGTCCATCATTTTGAATAGCGTCGCTTAGCACAGACTGCCACTCCGCAGGTTTTCACTCAATCATTCGATCGCTCAAGATACAAATCAGATTTTGCAGGTCCTGTTTACATAATACGAATCAAAGACAAATTCTCATAAAAGTGCTCAAACAATCATGTCTTCAGGAAATTAACTTGATAAGTATTCTGTTTCGCTCAATCAAACACAATATTGCTCAACGACGGCTAAATTTATCGAAGGAGTATATCTGACAATATAATGGAGTTGGAAACAATACTGAGTGATTATAAAGAGCAGTGAAGCGAAGATTATGGCGTTCGCATGAGACAAGCGCAGGCGCGGCCGCCGGCCGACCGCGGCGGCTAATGGCTCGGAGCGGTGAGCCACCGAGCACAGAGCCACCTAGCCACCGAGCCACTTGCGGCGACTACCACCATCATCAATAACATTCACATGCCGAACTGATCAAAACTATAAACGTTTCAAGACTATTTCGTTATTTTACGAGAGGTAGATATTGCGAAATCTTGGAATGCAAAATATTTAGTCAAATGTAAATAATATGCACTGTAATAAATTTATCTGCTTCTGAATACTTATTTACACATCCGTATTTACTGTATAGTGAAGTTTTAACTTTTCAGTGTATGTGTGATGAAATTACTTTACCTACTTATCTTAGTTCTTAATTTTAACAAAACAAACTTACCTATTTACGGAATTATTATAACAAACTGTAAAAACTATACCTAATCAGAAAATCTTTTAAGAAATAAAAGAAGATGCACCGTAAACTGTATCAATAGATGACAGAGCCCGTTAAATCCTGTCCCTAATCCTTGTAGTACCCGCCGAAGTGGTAAACATGTAAATCATAGCTCATAAACATGAAGTAGAAAAGCTTTGGGATAGTATACGTTATGTTGTGACTAACAAGCGCACGTACCATAAAATTTAAATATCATTGTAAGGAAATCGTACACCGGCTGATATCGCGAACAAGATCGGCCTGCTCGTACATACATCTATCTGTTTATTGTTTATTTTATTGGCAATGTCTCTCTGATCTAACAGGACATCAATACATATCGTAAAATCGGCAAACGTTATAAATCATCATCATAAGCCAGTCACAAGGCTTCGTAAAATACGATACTGGAACATTAAAGCTTATAATCACTATATCTTCTTATATGTATACGCTATGTTCGTTCGCGAGAAAGTTTTTACAAAAACTGCAACACCCTGTAAACCGTATTTAGAGGGTAGTTTTTGAAAAATAAAGTTTAAAAACTAACACCCGACTACTTAAAAACACGCTCTAAAAAGTACGAAACAAGAAAACAAGAAAGCCGTGGTCGTATACCACTTTTTTAATTTATTATTCTTATGGCATACGACCACGGCTTTCTTGTTTTCTTGTTTCGTACTTTTTAGAGCGTGTTTTTAAGTAGTCGGGTGTTAGTTTTTAAACTTTATTTTTATTTAACATATTTTGGAGTTCTAAATAGGTTAATCTTGGGTTCATTGATTTCTCAGCCCATGAATACAGATAAAGTCACAAGCAAATGCTAGTAATATATATATATATATATTCAAAATGTACAAGTAAAGCGCTTTCAAATGATACCAAACACGGCATATTTATCTTAACTTTATTTTTTTACTTCGTATGTTTTGTCCGCTAGAGGGCGCCACATTAGATTTTGTGAAATCCCATATATCCTATAACCAGCGGACAATTAAGACGCTTCTAATGATATGTCATTTGTCGAATTCTGATAAGTAGTTTAGAAGTTACGAGGGAACAGATGAACATCCATACCCACATACATACATACATACAGGTCAAAATCATAACCCTCCTTTTGCTTCGCCGTAGTCGGGTAAAAAACTAATAATGACTATATTTATTATTTTCGATTTTTTTATTATCTGTGTCAACTTTCAACTATATTCTATTTGGTATTTGGAATAAAATTTTCAAACACACGATCACGATTTTCTTTTTACTCCCCAAAAAAGTTGCATTTTCAATAACCCCTTTGCAATGCTCACCAACGCCATAGAAGAGAGCCTTGTGCAAAATTTCACTTTTTTTTTTCTCTAGGCCCAGTAATTTTGGCTGTGTGGTAATATGGCAGTTGGTGAATTTTTAATTATAGACCGAGTAGGTATACCACAGGGTCAACATTATATTAACCTTTTATGTCGCAAAGTAAAAATAGAAACAAAAAGGTATAGTGCTGCGCAATTACAACATTTTTAAACGCTTTTCAGCGGCTTTATTGTTTATTACTTATTACATAATCAGGAAAGCTGAAACGTGATAGCACCGTGTTACTTAGGTGACAGAAAACTTGGCATTGTTGATTTAGGTATTTTATATTTAATTATTACATAAGAAACTGCCTGGACAGTTATCGCACAATAGTGATGTAAGCATTTTTATTTCATTTGTTTAGAACAAAGTTCTATTTACCAAGGTAATTATTGTAGAAATTACGGTCATCAACCCGATGTGATACACAAAGGCAGGCGTGAAAATTAATTGTCATTCTTAAAAGACAACTTACGTTTTCTTAATAGTTACCTCAGTTCATCATTATTACTTGGAATAAATTACTAAACCGGAATGGTCCAATTAAGCAATCAAAATTAAACGTTAAGCGTGAAATTGGGAAGTTCATTAGCCTAAAGTAATCTAGCCTTTTATGTTGCGGAATTCAGTTGTATTGAACGTTGAGGGATTGTGAGGAGTTCTATAGGTACGGCAGCGTGTAGGAGGTCGTCACCTGCGCAGGCGCTTCCCGAAGTGCTCACACACAGGCGACCTCCCATTATCCCACGTGAGCGTCGCACCGCGCGGTGAGTCGGTGACAACCCTCCTCTACGTCAAACAGTGCGTTGACCCCGGCGCGCAGCTTGCTCCCCTCATGAAATTCAAAAATATCGGAACCATATGTTCTTGACCTTTCTCTTACTTTTACTGAGCTTAGTGGGAAGAATAACGATCTCTTCCGATTCGTATCACATGGCAGGATTTGGTACGTAATATGAACAAAAAATACTCAGGTGTGTCATGCTCTGGCAACAAGTATTTCAGTGCAGGTTTTATCTGCAAATACTTCTTTAAAAATACAACCAGTGATTACTCGCACAGGTGCACAGTCACTTGCTATTTCGACTTTTTCATACTATCTTTTCTTACGGAATCATCAGTTACGGTTTACTTTCATGACCTTTTGTCGATGATAGTGCAAATAGCCTCTGTTCTTAACCTCATTAAGCTGTTTATTTTTTTGGGAAAAGTTTTAATGAATAATGCATAGTATCTAAAGTAACTAAAGCAATGCTTAAATGGACTCATATAAAATCTTTTTACAAAAAATTCTACTGACTTCAATGTAAAAAAACTGAGGGTTCCGTAATAACTTACTTAAGAAAATAGTTCAATACAACGTCCCAAAAATATCTCCCAAGAGAATAAAACACTCGTGTCCCAGAGTAAGACTAAATTATGAATTTTTTTCCGAACCGCAAAAAAAGAATTTCATGACATAACTACTTTACAGATTTTAGATTATTTCCTATACTTGTGCTAATAGACCTAGCTTCATACCAAATTTCAGAGTTCTAGGTCATTGGGAAATACCCTATGAATTTTGATTCCCTTGAACTTCGAAATTTGATTTTTGCAGCAGGGACTGCAGTCTTGAGTATCAGGATCAAGGATACATTATTACAGAAATCTGGTGCCTACCTTCCGGCTTCATCATCAGATCAGGGGCCCTACTCTAATTCTCCGAAATACGAAGTTTCGATCGAAATTTCGCGTATTTGCTACTCTGGTTAATTTCGTTTCCGAAATTTCGAACGAACGATTTTTTTTGACGTTCCGAATTTCTAAACCTACTCTAATTGTTATTGTTTCGAACGAAAATTTGATCTTGACAGATGGATTATTCGGATAATAACGTCAAACCGACACAACCAAAAGTGTTACCTTTTGATTTTTGTAAAAAAATTGCTTAAAATGGCCTCAAAAAAGCTTTTCATGAAGCCAGCTGTACGTGAAAAACGTTTAGAGCGTACAAGGATCCAGCGATACTTGCTCAACCAGTTTAAAATTACGCAAATATTATCAGACACAGTTCGACTTGAAACTCACAACTTACCAAGAAATAGTGCATCAAAAATGCTTTTAATTAAAGGAGCGATACTATGCTCTTTACACCGCCAGAGACAGAAACAGATGGAAAAGGAAAAGTAAAGAAGCGCGGTGTTCACAACCTCCAGTATTGTGAAATATAACGCAAGGAATAAAAGATTACAAAGTTCTTACAATAATAAAATTATTCTAGTGCTACTGTGTTGTGTTCAGGGTAGCAAAGCACCAGAAAGTGAAGTGCTACTGTGATGTGTTCAGGGTAACAAAGCACCAGAAAGTGAAGTGCTACTATGATGTGTTCAGGGTAGCAAATCACCAGAAAGTAAAGTGCTACTGTGATCTGTTCAGGATACTGTCCTCAGTTGTTGTTTAATAAAAGACTTAAATATACGTTTTGACTTTTTATTAACTAGAACCCTGTAGGATTTAGGGATTTTTATGATACTGGTAGTCGACTGGCTGGTCATGCCTATCTTCCTGGCTGGGTCCTAGGTCCACAGATAGGTATATCAGGCTGTGAAATGTTTGAAGGTTGAATTTATTGACAAGAAGTGGTGAAGAATGGCATAGGTTCATTGACCTGAAAAGAAAAAGGATTAAATACCTAATAGAATCAAAATATTGATATAATGTAGGAATTGATAGAATCAACTTAAAATGTATTTCAAATTCTTCTTCATAAAGATACTATTACAAAGTTCTTACAGCCAAAACAAAACTTGTGGAGGGTGAAAATGCTACTACTGTTACACCAACAATTCGACTTGAACACACACTGTGTACAGCAAACACAAAGTATATAAAGAAGCACTTGGTAAAATGATGTATTAACACGACAATAGAGAAATGAACTTCAATTAAAATTCTCTCAAAAAATCCACACATAATAATTATCTATGTAGACCAGTGCTGCCAACTCTAAAATCTACTTTCAAAAATGCCAAAAATATGTTAAAATTTTCGGAAAATGCTAAATTAAAATGCTAATCCAGAAATAAAGATAAAAATCTAAACAATGTGCCAAAAAAGCCCCGAAATAACTAATTTTATGTAACGAATAAAACATGAAAACAGAAGCCACTCTTTCAACTCTTATGTAGTTCAATTCAATTCAGTTAAATCAACACGTTTTTCAGGGTTTATGTTTTGCATTTAGCGCAGTGGTGGCCGAGTAGTCACGACCCTGACTTACGAATTAGGTCGCGGGCTCAAACCTAGCCAGGTGCATTACTCTGTGTAATTTATTTCATCAGCATCCCGCTCAAAACGGCAACAAAAATTCGAAGACATGAAACTTATAGCGGTAAGTCCCCGCTTTGAGGGATGGCTGGAAACACAGAACAGATAATTATTCTGTTCTGAGGCTGGAAAGACCTCACGGCGTTCTAAATTTCCGCATGACGCAGGTCCTCACCGGACATGGTAAGTTCGGGAGGTACCTGCATCGGATTCGTGAGGAAGAGTCGCACGGGTGTCGCCACTGTGTGGACCGTCCGGAAGACACGGTGAAGCACACACTAGAGGTGTGTCCCGCTTGGGAGTGATCAGCGCCGAGCCTTGGCAGAGGCCATGGTCCAGAGCGAGGAGGAGTGGCAGGTGGTCGCCTCCTTCTGCGAAGCAGTAATGCTAGCAAAGGAGGTAGCCGACCGCATAAGGCAACGGCGCTCAAGCCGCCGGGATTCCGATCCCGATTTCCGGCTTAGGCGCGGGCTTGGGGACAGTGAGCAATGGGTAGCTCGCCGTCCGGTTGTCGGGTAACAGTCCGAACCATGCCAGTCGTCAACGGCGCGCATTGTTCCCACGTACCTCAAGGAGTTGTCAACACACCGTACAGAACGGTCGAAGCCAACTGATGCCAAGGGATCGTGTCTAAAAGGAAGGCTCTAGCTAGTATACAAGTATACATGGCGACGTAGGAACAGGGTAGGTTGTTTAGTCAGTTAAGAGTCTGACACTGATTCTCGCTCCTCCCAAGGGCGTGATTTGTCATTGAATGATTTTTACCTACCATGAAAATAAGAGATAGGTTAGGCCGTAATCCACCACGCGATGATTAATGAATGTATTAATCATCGCGTGGTGGATTACGGCCTATTTCTTCTCCTGGAGAGGAGGTCTGAGTCCCAGCAATTAGAACATTATAAGGCTGATGCTATTTAGATATTCAAACGCTTTTCGAATTTAATGAAAAAAAATGCTAATTTTGTTAATTTATGGCAAATTACTTTGAACAATGCTAAACTTGGCCAAAATAATGCTAAATTGGCATCACTGAAGTTGACAATGTTTACAAGTTTCAAAATTGTTTTTTCTTCGTCCCATTTGGGCTGGCTAAGGTCTTAAACCATACCGCCTCGTCATCAATAATAAATACTTTTCTTTGAATTACATTTATTTTCTATGCGATCATATAATATGTAATATTACAAGAAATATTTAGTAAATTGCTTATTATATGCTAAAAAGTCATTTTAGGTCAAAAAGGGACAAGCTGGCTTTCTTACGAAATGTGTATCATGACATGTTACGTATGATTATACAGATATTTTTAGAAATATGAGCATTTAAAGTAGTGTGAGTAATTTGCTCGGCGCGCTTCTCCTTGCAACAAAGTAAGTGGCTAATTCATTGAAAACTAAATTTTTGCAGCACATTCATATTTCATTTATAAATATTACAGATAATATTTAAATAGACCTCGGTCTCCTTTCTCCAAAACGAAATTTTCGTCCGCAACGATATTCATTCGAAGTTTCGCAACTGTACCTACTCTTGATCTTTTGCGGATAAGCTCAAAAAGTTCGGATCCACAGACAATTTTCGTGATTGAATGAAAAGAACAATATTGTATTGGATTTTTTATATGTCGTTTAAAATAAGTTACGATTTTTAACCTAATTTAAAAACATGCTTCATTTAACAAAAATGGATTTAATATACGGTTTATTAAAAATAACTAGTAATATTTATAAATAAAACATAAATGTGCTGCAATAATTTCATTTTTAACAAAATTAGCCACGACCTTATAAAACACTCTTTTTTACAGTCGCTGTTACCCGACTTATTGAAATAGCACTATTTCATGCTAATTATCGGTACTAACGTATGACAATTAAAACTATCTGTATAATCATGCGTAACATGTCAATCATAACATGTCAACTTGTATTTGACTTTAATTTGAATGTTTTAAAAATATATTATGTTGCCAGTGCTTTTTTGAATTCGATACACATTCCGTAAGAAATTCAGCCGGTCCCTTTTGTAGCTAAAACGACTTCTGCATATAATAAGCAATTTGTTAAATATTTCTTGTAATATTTTTGCATACAAAATTGAATTCAAAGAAAAGTATTTATTATTGATGATGAGGCGGTATGGTTCAAGACCTTAGCCTGCCCAATTGGGGCAGAGGAAAACAATCTTGAAACTTGTCAACATTGTCAACTTCAGTGATGCCAATTTAGCATTATTATGGCCAAGTTTAGCATTTTTCTAAGTGATTTGTCATAAATTCAGTTTAACAAAATTAGCAATTTTTTATCATTTTACTCGGAAAGCGTTTGAATATCTAAATAGTATAGCATAGCATCAGCCTTACAATGTACTCACTGCTGCGACTCAGGCCTCCTCTTCAGGAAAAGGAATAGGCCGTAATCCACCACGCCACAATTAACGTCTCATGTCTTCGAATTTTTGGTTCTAGGACATGCCGAATTCCTTACAATGTTTTACGTTGCTGTTTAGAGAGGGATGGTGATGAAATAAATTACACAAAGTAATGCACATGGCTAGGTTTGAGCCCGCGACCTAAGATGTCGTGACTTCTTGGCCATCACTGCTCTAAATGCAAAACATAAACCCTGGAAAACGTGTTGATTGAACTGATTTGAATTTAACTACATAATGGTTTATTATTGCAACAGTCACGTTGTCACCAAAAGGTGTTTTGCGTGCGTAAATGAGGGTTGTAAAGAGTCATTAAATAGACAATGCCATCAAAATATAACGAATGGTATCGTGCGGAGTGGACATTGATGTCAGATTGAAAGAGTGGCTTCAGCCAGTCGGCAACTCGAGCTAGAAAGCTCAAGTTGCATCTAATGAAAAAGATAAGGACGAGGGTCTTCATGTTTTATTCGTTACATAAAATTAGTTATTTCGGGGCTTTTTTGGCACATTGTTTAGATTTTTTAACTTTATTTTCTAAATTAGCATTTTATTTTAGCATTTTCCGGAAATTTTAACATATTTTTGGCATTTTTGAAAGTAGATTTTAGAGTTGGCAGCACTGGTCTACGTAGATTATTATGTCTGGATTTTTTGAGAGAATTTTAATTGAAGTTCATTTCTCAATTGTCGTGTTAATACATCATTTTACCAAGTGCTTCTTTATATACTTTGTGTTTGCTGTACACAGTGTGTGTTTCAAGTCGAATTGTTGGTGTAACAGTAGTAGCATTTTCACCCTCCACAAGTTTTGTTTTGGCTGTAAGAACTTTGTTACTAAATATTATCGTATATTTATATAATATATTTTAGTTTGTTTTTATTTTTAGATAGTCATTCTTAGAATTCTGTTATTCACAATTTTAGTTCTGTCAAAATTTTAATTTCTACAATGTAATGGGTATTTGATTTTATTACCAAATATAATAGTATCTTTATAAAGAAGAATTTGAAACCCATTTTAAGTTGCTTCTATTAGGTATTTAATCCTTTTTCTTTTCAGGTCAATGAACCAATGCCATCCTCCACCATCTCTTGTCAATAAAATGAACCTCCAAACTTTTCACAGCCTGAGGGACCTGTGGACTTAGAACCCAGCCAGGAATATAGGCATGAACAGCCAGTCGACTACAAGTATCAGAAAAAATCCTAAATCCTACAGGGTTCTTGTTAATAAAAAATCGAAACGTATATTTTAGTCTTTTATTTAAGTCTCTAAAGAACAACAACTTAGGGCAGTATCCTGAACACAACACAGTAGCACTATAATGACCTTTGTAACAACTTTGTAACCACAATTATTTGCAAAAATTTCAAGCTGTAAACGTAAGTGACGCCGGTTTCTTGCACACTCTAAACGGCCTCTACGTAGAGCGGCTTTAATTCTTCTTCATTGCGTTGTCTATCTCAATGCTGTGCTGGGGGTCGTGAACACCTTGCTTCATCACTTTTCCTTTGAATGATATTCCTCCATCTGTTTCTGTCTTTGGCGGTGTAAACGGCATTGTATATCGTAGAGCTGCTTTAAATAAAAGTATTTTTGAAGCTCTATTACTTAGTAACTTGTGAGTTACAAGTTAAACTGTCCTCAAAAAATTGCCTAATGAGTCTGATAATATTTGCGTGATGTTAGACTGGTTGCGCAAGTGTCACTAGTTCCTTGTACGCTCTAAACGTTCTTTACGTAGTGCTCGCTTAATGAAAAGCATTTTTGAGCCCATTTTAAGCAATTTTCTTACAAAATCCACACAAACGAAAATCAAAAAGTAACACTTTTGGTTTCGTCGGTTTGACGTTAATATTCCGAAAAATCCATCTGTCAAGATCAAATTTTCGTTCGTGACATTATCAATTAGAGTAGGTTTAGAGATTCGGAATGTCAAACCTTCGAAATTTCGTGAATGAAATGAACTGTATAAAAAAAAACGTATTGACATCACTGAAATTGACACTGTTGACAAGATTCAAGATAGTTTTTTCTTCGTCCCATTTGGGCAGGCTAAGGTCGTTAATCATACCGCCTCGTCAACAATAATAAATACTTTTCTTTGAATTACATTTATTTTCTATGCATAAATATTATAAGATATATTTAACAAATTGCTTACTAAATTCAAAAAAAGTCATTTTAGTTCAAAAAGGGACCGGTTGACTTTCTTACGGAATGTGTATTGAATTCAAAAAAGCACTGGCAACATAATATATTTTTAAAATATTCAAATTAAAGTCAAATACAAGTTGACATGTTATGATTGACATGTTACGCATGATTATACAGATAGTTTTAATTGTCATACGTTAGTACCGATAATTAGCATGAAATAGTGCTATTTAAATAAGTCGGCTAATACAATGGCTGTAAAAAAGGGTGTTTTATAATGTCATGGCTAACTTTGTTGAAAATGAAATAACTGCAGCACATTTATGTTTTATTTATAAATATTACTAGTTATTTTTAATAAACCACATATTAAATCCATTTTATTTAACAAAGCATGTTTCTAAATTAGTATAAAAATCGTAACTTATTTTAAACGACATATAAAAAATCCAACACAATATTGTTCTTTTCATTCAATCACGAAAATTGTCTGTGGATCCGAACTTTTTGAGCTTATCCGCAAAAGATCAAGAGTAGGTACAGTTGCGAAACTTCGAATGAATATCGTTTGCGGACGAAAATTTCGTTTCGGAGAATTATAGTAGCACCCCAGTTCTATGTATCCCCTCTCCTTCTCTCTTCAGCCAGTTACCGATTACAGTATGTATAAACATAGCAAATTCACTTGTTATGACAGGTATGCTATGATTTTTTGAAGAGTTTCGTTTTATATATTCGAAGTTCATTACAGTAAAACGGGGTGAATAGAAACTCAGGCGGGGTGAACAGGACCCACATATTGTTGTTGTTCACGTTATTTAAAAATTGTTCGCAGTATTTAAATATTTTTTATTAATCCAACATTGAAAGCAAAAATGCTTTACTGATTTAATATAAAAAATTGAAATCAAAGTAATAATCATATTTTTTTTTTGTTTCTATTCACCCCCTGCGTTTCTGTTCACCCCGTTTGACTGTATCAGATCAAAACAATATTTCTGTGGGACTAATTTTTACTATAATCTTTCAATCAAAACAAAATCTTTCAAAATCGGTCCCCAATTGAGCGAGATATCGGTGAACATACATGATAAAAACCGGCCAAAAGCGTGTCAGACCACACTCAGTGTAGTGTTCCGTAGTTTCCCGTCCGTTACAAATTTCTAAAGTAGCCCAAAGTAGAGCCTCATCTCTCGAGAAATTAGGTTACTACAAGTTAGAGGTCAAAATATTTTTCCTAGAAAGTGTTTATAAAGTTACGTTAAACTTTTGAATTTTTTTTTCATATTTTCTAAACTTATGCTTCAAAAGCTAGAGGGAGGACGCTTTGTTCTTTACTTTTAGAGCGATTATTTCCGAAAATATTGACATTATAAAAAAGTACTTTAGCAAACCTATGTTAATTTTTAAATGCCTATCCAATAATATATCAGACGCTAGCGTCTGATTTAACCCTAGGGTTGAAATGAAAAAAAAAATCAATCACCACGGTAACAAATAAAACACATTTTTCCATTTTTTATTTTAGAATTATTTTTGTCGGCATGATTGATATACATATTGATAATCAATTCCAGCTTTCTGGTACTAACGGTTACCGAGATTATCCGCGAACGGACAGACAGACATGGCGAAACTATAAGGGTCCCTAGTTGACTGCGGAACCCTAAATACATAGATATATCATCAAACATCCTCCTTCTCGTAGTCGATTAATAAAGAAATATAGCACACAGATTTAATTGTCAGGATACTCTTTAAGCTGATAGTTTTTTCCCTAGAAATAATAAAATGCTTTTCACGCGTACGACGGCGAAGGTTTAAGCTGGTATCATATAATGACATAATACGATATTAAACTGAGATAAAATCACTTAATTGTTAAGTAAAAAATCACATAAATAACAATAACGGGCGCTCTGTAATTATCGTGTAACTACGAAGCCTTCAATCAATTACATGGTGGCCAGACTGTGGTTATGTACTCATTGAAACATACTACACCATAATTTGTTGATTAAAGTAATGGCGGCGCGCCGTACATCTCAATTTTCTCACATAGTTAACTGTTTTCTGCCATTCCTATTGATTATATGAGATAATTAGATAATTCGATAACAGAAACACGAACGTTTTTATGTTTTGTTGAATCATGCGTGTACCCTCCTTAAACCTTTTATATGCCGTAATTAGAGACACAATTAAAAAGCGATTGTGTCTCGCGTAGATCTGCGCATCGGCATACGAGAGGTTAAGGGATTTGAACACAATTTCCGTGTTTTAAGGAGATTCCGCATTATTCAAATCATAGTCATAAAGGGTTTATAAATCTCACTTCCCTTAATTTTGACAAGTATTATGACATAAATTGACGCCATGGTGATATTACGACTTGATTGTGAACGACTTTTAAGAACTAGGTACTAGAAAAACATTTAAAAAGATTTAATATTGAAGTAAAGTACCCAACACTCCGCTTTTATTAACTCTACTACCACAACCTACAATGACACCACTTTTACCTTTTTTATTTCTAGCTACATATAAACCTTCCCGAGCTTCTGTATTGGAACGCTTCACCAAATAAAAAGAAAATAAACGTCGATCATTATAGTGAAATAAAAACAGCTGATCATGTTTTATCAGGCCGAAATTATCCTTTTACCATAGTCAGAGACTCAGAGGCAAGCTAATTCACCGGCTAATATGGCGCGTTCGCGGAGAGTACGTGACATCCATATGCGTATGATTGTTCGAACAATTCCTGCACAAACCTACATAGGTATATGCCATGCTTTAAATAACATATATTTATTACTCAGGGTTCTTATAATAGTTGGTATATTTATATAAATATAATGTACCTACGAGATACATGTCCATAGACAGAGATACGAGAGTATAATTAGAAAAAAATTGGTTTTGTTTTCAAACATTTCTAATTAAAAAGCAAGTCTAAAACTATGCATGTGTGCAACAGCTGCCATGAACACAATATGCTCTATAGCCGTATGTACTATAGTTTGACATTTTTGTAACAATGCCTAACGATCCTATTCTTAGAATGCAGCTCTGACTTTGTTTCCGGCATTCATTACGTAACTAAATCAATCGAGTTCAAATATCGCACAGGCCATCTCATTTTCTAATCGAGTCACTTGCATAATTGGACCGATTTGCACAGTAGTGGCCGCATCGGGCACGGCCAGGCGGCCAGGCCTCAGCGAGCTCAGTCGTCGGTGCCGCCGACGCTTGCGCAATCAGAATAATCGATGCTCCGCCGATGAAACAGTGAAACCAATGCGACGTCAAGTTACCGCATCGCTTGATCTATATTCACTGACATCATAACTTAATCAGATCTCATTAGCCGTTCAGGTTCGCATTAGGCAATCATTATTGGAAAATTATTGTTAAATCTACCTAGTAACAGAATTAACTTTAGATAAACAGAGAAGTTACACTGTAGTAGGTACCTCGTAAAAATGTTAGCCAACGGAATAACGGAGAGACAGGTCTGATGAATGCCTATTGAATTTTGTCAAGAGTGTTGGTTGAACGTGCACAAAGACAAAATACGTTGATTTTATGACGAATAATAAGATGTTGTTACTGTCCAAAACAACAGTAAACAAATACATTCGTAAGAAACATGGGTAGTTAACGTCAAGGTGGCGTGGTACCGTGGTAGCGGTGCGAGCGGGCTCAGCCGCACCCTCGGGAGCTGCGCAAGCGCGGTTGTTTCTCGTGATTTAATTGTACCACACAGACGGTGACTCGGCGGTGCTCGCGACTGGCCTGTTTCGACTCGCCGCACAATTTCTCGCCACTTGGCAGCTACAAGTGTATGCGAACCTATACTATTTGCATGTCACATTCAATCACTTCAATTTGCCTACAGCCGCTTGCTCGTAAAACGCCATTAGCATTAGATAGAGTTAATTAGATCGATATCTTAGGGTGATTAATAGTCTATTTATATTTAAGTTAAGTATAACTCAGGTTTAATTTAGTGTACAGTATTGAAACCAAAGCATTTTATTAACATAATTGATAAGTAGAAATTATGTATAAAAGAGAAATGTTGTGTTGTAGTAGCGATCAATATTCGCTCAACATTCAGCTATAGGTCGCACTAATTGAGACACAGCTACAATATCCGCCCCATGTTTATGACTCCCATATAGCAAGCTATCAAATAAATTCCGAACATGCAGGAGATACTGGCTCGCGTGTAGCGATTATAAGAACCTCATTTTGTTATCTCAGCATCATCCAGACATAATGTAACATTATAGAATAGTTACGTAGGATCACAGTGGCCGGCAGCCTTATGAAAACAGTTGGTATAAACTAGCATGAAGGTAGTGTGTCAGAGTGTGGCGGGCTGGCGGGCGCTAGTGCGCGCCAGAGCGGACAGCGGGTAGGTAGATAACTTATTAGGGTTGGTTCGCAGATTGCGTGAATGCGTTCACTTCACGGTCGCGTTGCCTTTGTTGGTGCACCGCGCTGGGTGGGCCGCTCTATCGCATGCTCCACATTGCTCGCCGCAGGTACCAGTGTACCACCGCTGCACCGCTGCATCGCACCACACACCACGAACATAAACACGCAGACAATATGTTTTGCGCAATTTGTTTCGCTTTCTTAGATCAGGATTACGGCCGATAATCACGAGACTCTTTGGTCCCTTTGTCAGTCATTCGTATGAAGCGTAGGGGTTAACTTAGTGCATTAAGAAGTGTTCATGAAGACGTACGGCACCATCGATCTTACTCATCACTCAATTTTACCTCCATTCGCATTAACTGTACCTTATGAAATAAAGACAACGGATCAGGAAACCAACGCAGCAGCAGTACAAATTGGATGATTTTGAATCACCGTTCGCAGCGATTTATGAATCAGCGATAATGTTGTTTAAGCTTTGGGTGTAAGTATAAAACAATGTTAAATTATGCTATCGTAGTAACATGGCGTTTTGTCTGAGAAATAAACTAGACACAGATTATTTGAGTTGTCTTTATAGCCAACCGGTATTATGACTCAGCCGTGATTGTTTAATTCAGTGCTTCTAAACGTGTCGTGGCTCGTGGCTGGTGGCGCATGCGCCCAGTCACTACTACTACTTTGATTCATAAGCTCGCGCAAATATTACTTTGGTTTATATTTAGAGAAAATTTAATTGAGTTTTAGATCACGCTATAGGATTTGCTTTACGAATGTGCCACTATCATTAATTTGATTTTGTAAATTTTCAGATAGATTTATTAATTTGGCTGCCGTATTTTCTACAGTACCATAGAAAAAAATGTATTCCTAGTTAGAGAATTGAAAAGAGGCGAGCACACGTCACCTAAACTAGAAGATAATCGCGGGGGCATGTACCTGTTGCGTTGCGCACTCCTTTCATGGAATATTGTTCTTGTTATAGAGAGCACACGACACAAAGCGGGTTTATCTGGACGCATTATGAGAAGCATCTCCGCTCCCAGATCGCGCGATAATACTCGTCGTCGTCGACTCACAAAAGTATAGGCGCACGATGCATAGTGGTGCGGAGAGCGGGCGCGGGCGCGGGGCGGCGGCCGATGTAAGGTGATCTGAGCCGCGCTGACCTTTGTGCATTACGGGCAACCGCCGTCGATCTTCTTTGTGTCGCGGCTCGCTTGTCAGCGTCCTCGCAAGAAGGAACTTTGTTGTCTTTCTCGAAAAGAAAGTAGGTGGAGATATCGATGTAAGCATTGTTCCGCCTTCGAGTTAATTCAATATAGTGCTGCTGTCTATCGAACGCCATTTTTGTTTAACATTTGAATAGGTCTTATTGTACTCGCTGTTTGGCGTTCTGAATAGAGAGCAGGTGTGTCTTAGGAGGTTTACGGTCACTGATCTCTGACGTCTCGTAACCCGAACATTATTCATATTTTGGCTCAGGCTTTTGAAATTTAACCGATCGAAAGTTCGTGTTCTAGTATCAGATTTAACAATACCAAAATACGCAACTGAATTGTTAATTACTTTATTATCTTGACTTTGATTGTGGCACAAATAGTAGAAACTTGTTTGCATGAAGTGTACAAAAGCTAAAAAGCCATTAATATCTAATCGCTTATCTACGTTATTATAACAATCGTATAAATCATGGTCGGAGTATTAACGTAGCTAGAAAGCGATCTGGTGACTAAAATTAAGGGAAGTTTGTAAGCTATTGTGAAATAATAAAACGATAAAATGCCATTGGAGATTAACATTTATATGGTCACCCGCTTCAAATGAGTGATGAACAACTGAGATGTGTCATCGGATTTTACTATAAAGAGCGACATGTTGTCAAATGTGGGACTTTGTTGCGCGTGAGATCGTCGCCGCGTTGCGTGGCCAGGCATTCATCTAAAGGCTTACTAACTGCATTCATAGGGGAATGAGCTAAGGCTTTGCTTCTATTGATTTTTTTCATTACATCAAGTTCTAACTTGTTGAATTCGTTTCCACGATAATCATAAACAATAGTCTGTTTAGCAAGCGTTGTCTTGTCATGTCACTAATCTAGTGTTGGCAGCATAATTTACATCACAGAGATATGCTAATGTCGCGAATTCTGCATGAGCTCTCATAGCCATGGTTAACCCATTAGCATACTAGACAAATAACAAACAAATTGAGTAGGCAAGTGTTATAAACGTGTAAACCTTTGAACTATGTACTGCTACCTCTAACTTAAAAACAGCACACAACAGCTGAATTTGAGAATCTTAATTAA
The DNA here is from genome assembly GCA_029852875.1 of Mythimna loreyi. Lineage (NCBI taxonomy): Eukaryota > Metazoa > Arthropoda > Insecta > Lepidoptera > Noctuidae > Mythimna > Mythimna loreyi. The sequence continues at coordinate 12,541,890 of CM056786.1, forward strand.
CTAAATTCAAATATGGATGTGATTAAACGGTTTATTTGCTACCTTACCTTGCTATTAAAACTATAAAAATTGGTATAAGTATATATCTCCGGAGGCTCGTTCACCGTGGTCCGCAGATGACGCCATGGCACGGGCCCTCGGGCCGGCCTCAGCTAGGTGAGCAATGACAGATGTGCCAATTTAGTCCGTGTCACCACGCCTCGCCTCCCCACAACTATTAACTTCGTCTGTATAGGAAACGGTCAGCTGGCGTATTTTTTTAACTAATCTGGATCAGTTGGTCGAAGTTTATGCGTCTGCTGACCCATATGTCTCGTAAACGTAACGAATTCCGACACACCAATATAATAATTATAAGCCATATAAATTAAAAGAAACCAGGCCATTATGAGCATTAATATTGATAATGGGTTTTAAGAAACACCTGATAAATTGCCAGAACAGGTAAACCTGTTTACCTGAAGAACTGATCTAAAATTCTAAGAGGAAATCCAACATATCGTTGCTTTTGTCTGGATATAAAGAAGCGGAATTTTTGTGCCGTGTTTATTCTTAATATTCCGTGTTTCAATCCATATAAAAGCTTTTAAATAAATGAACACCTTCAGGAAAAAAAGACAAACGACAAACAATAAGAAGCATTTATAACCGTTTAAAGAATTACTTACAGTCGCTTATATGCATAGCACGACATTACAATGTAAGTAGGTAGTCGTGTCCGTACGCAGCACATACACGACGCGGCGCAGGCTGCTCACAGGGACACGCCACAAAGTATTCCATGAATGTGTAATCAGAGAGTTTATTGATCGTGGCAAGATTAACACCACTCCGCATTGTCTGAGTTGGCACGTCTTAAATTTTCCCTTTTTGTGCCAATAACTTAAGGAATTCACGAATTAATTTTTTTTCTTCACCTTTATGAATGTCGTCGTTTATCACAACTGGAAAGAAATATTCCTTCTTATGTTGCGCTTTCGTAACCACTTTTCAATTGTAAATTGTGATGTTTTACGACTATCTTTCGTACCCAAAATAGAATACCTTTACTTACACATAAATACATCGAGTGCGACCTCGCTGACACGACGAGGAAGTACCTACCACCGAACTTGAGGGATTTTTTCTTATATAAATTAAAACCGCGTGAAATAAAAATAAACTGTGAATAATCCATGTATGAACTGATGATGCCCATTGGAGGCATCCGCCTCCAAGATGTCTATTCACAGGGCTTCGGATGGAACCAGGTGCCTACAGGACTAAAGTATATTCAAGTCAAACAGTTTACTATTAGGTGTACACTTAACAGAGTGTGCGACGTGCGTTTGTAAATCGCAGTTACATAGATGCGATAATGTATCAGAGTACGGCATGGGAGAATCGCTCGTTACATAATTGCAGCGCGTCGGAGGGCGTCTCCTGCGCACCGCGCACATGCGCATCCTGCCCGAGCACGTGCCGCCACGCGGCCGGAAGTGCCTCACATCGACCCACTTACCGCGACCTTCGCGTATTTCTATACTATGTATTTATCCCACCACTGTGCAGTGTTCTACAACTCTGTTACTTTCGCCAGCCCAATAGAGCACGCGCCAAATACACCGTGTGCTTACAACAGAGCTGTGGTCGGTCATTCGTAACCAGCCAATGTCATTGTCAATACCTGACTGCGAGATCAGCAACCGCTGTCCACTATAAACAAATTGAGACGCGATTTACGATGTAACAGCGAACTCGAACAGAAACCCAAAATACGTGCCTGATATATTAGGTAAGTACAGATATCAACATAGAAATAAACTACTTATTACAGAAATAACTACAATTCGGTATCAATTGTACAATACAGGTCTATTTAAACTGGCACTTACCATACTGCAATGGGAATTTTATTATCTACATGTGAAAATACACATCGGTAACATATCTGAATATGATTGACACTTCAGGGTTGCATCGCGTTATTGTACGTTAAGGCTAATAATAAAAATCGTATCTACGTGTTATTTGCATAGGCACTGTTGACTGAACTAAGGTACGTCGATAAGGCGTGGACAGGTTGTGGGGGCTTATCTGTTGGCGAGGACATCCGCACGTTGTTGGGCGCTCGGACGTGCGCTATCCAACTAACACAGTTCTACTATCGCGCATCCCCGTCCTCATCGCGATCGCATCGACGTATCGCTGACCACGTGATAAAATGCTCGTTTCAAATCAACATCACATTGGAACACGGAAGTTTGTCTCATATCAAGGGCAACGGAGACAATGATGTGATGCACCAAAGATAAAATATAAGCTTATGTTGCTCTCCTTTATGTCACGGGTCAAGCAGAACTGCGAACGATATCATCATGACGCACTGTACCGTTTTATGGAGATTGCAATCACTTTAGCAGAAAGCAGAGACAAGTGTTTCATCCAATAGTCTCTCTGTACTGAAAATTTGTTTAATACAGGGTGTAAGGGACCGGTCTCTGCAAACTTTAAGAACTTACTCAGTAGACTAAACTAAACAACCTTCTACAAGATTTTTATTTTCAGGAAACGAAAACAAAATGCGACCTCTCTGTACAAACTGCAATCCAATCAAGTTTATAATTTTGCACAAAGAGGTGGATTTGTTTTCTTTTCCTGAAAAAGAAAATTGTAGAAGGTTTTTCAGTTTCGTCAAGTGAAAAAATCTTTAAAGTTTGCAGAGAACTGTCCCTTGCATCCTGTGCGTAATTTTAAAATTCGGACGTGATGTCTGAAATAATATACTACATTTTGGTAAGTTTGTTAAAGTACGACCGCGACCGTGGGTAGGCGAGTGTGATATGGACCTGCAGTGACAAATATGCATGTGTATCAACTAGCACTTTTCAATACATTTAAGAAGAAATACCCTCTCTGACAATTACGGTGCATTTCTTCATTTTGTACTGAAGATAATTTTCCAAAGTTACCAAATAATTTAGTTTTGATTTAGATGGCAGCTCTCTACTTGCTTCTTACTGAATTATACCAAAAGAAAGAAGAAAGAAAGAAAGTAAATAAATTCATCGCCAATATTCACTACGACCGGTCAAAGGCAAGTCAGAGTAGGAGAATAAGAATTCTCTTAGAAAAAACCATCGAAATAAACAAAAATTTAATTAAATACAACGACTAATTCAATCATAGTATACACGTATAGGAAACAATTGAATAACAAAAAATAAAAATTGCCTTGTACAACGCCTCGAATTCTTTGCTATAGTATGATCATTATGTTTATGTTAAGTGTATATCTAAAATTGTTTAAATATATTATGATTTAACTGAAAAACTACTTTTACTTACTTAATAATACTTAATAATTTTATTTTATTTTAGTACGTAACAAACCCGCGCATACTGTGGCAGGAAATCGGGATCGGAATCCCAGCGGCGTCTGGGCGTGAACGGCGTAAAAGAGGACAAATTTCGCAAAGATGTAAGAATTTTTTGGTATACCTATAATATTTTGTTGTTAAAGTTAAAAGTAGTAGATCGATAGAGGGAACTCTATGAATCAATTTTACCAACTTTTCAAGCTACTCAGATGAACTTAGTCTCTAGTTCTTGTCTCACAATTAAGATTTTCTCAAAAATAGCTACGTTTTACTGTAGACTAACACAAAACACAAATTCAATAAAATATTATTGAACAAAACGAAATAAAATGAGTTCATGTCTTATTGTACATAGATTAGACTACCGCCAGATGTCGCGTGTTTCATTCGTCTCGTGAACAACGCATTTTGACGAAATGCAAAATTTAGATGCAATTAACGCATATTTTAAATAAAAATCGTGATACAAACGTTTTAAAAAACGTGAGTATAGTATTATAACGAATCAGCAGATGAGACGACGACAAATAAGCATCCACAGCTCGACTTTGCCGAGTCCTAAGTATTTATAGGTCATCTGAAACTCATCCTATTAGACATATTGGTATATGCATGGAACATTTCATGTTTCTCTGTGTATTTTCCCGCGCCTATAGTAGCCGGAAATCGGGATCGGAATCCCGATGGCGGCGGCTGCGGCGTTGCCTATGCCTGATGCGATCAGCTTGTTTAGTCAGTAAGAGTCTGACACTGTTTCCTGTTCCGCCCATGGGTGGTGGGATTCATCATTGCATGATTTTTGTCCACCATAAAAAAGCTACAAAACTCTAAAAACGTTTCATGTGATTACTGAACTGCAACCGATTCGTATGTAGGTAATACCTGTTAGCAAACCAATTGTTTCCATCAATTTCCTGGCGAGTGCCTAAGGTGCGCGCAATAACTCAATCGCCATGATATCTGACCTATGAGAATTATTAAATAAAAAGTCGCAAGCATACTCATTATATTAATAATAACAATATTTACATTAATTTTAGTAAATAAATTTTATTTATTTAAATAATATTTTGTATATTGATTTTTACCTTCCAAAAAAACGGCTGCTCACGGGTAAGTCAGTTAGTCAAGATTCAGCAAGCAGCGAAATTTTTAAATTAACAAACCCAGATTTATAAAACCTGTGTTTGTTAATTTTAAAATATCGCCTTGATCTCTAAGACGCTGACGGAAGCGTTCATCTATTTTTCTAAAGTACGAACGTCATAAAAAAAACTTAAAAAAAAAAAACGTGAGTTAATAGAACTGATTCGCCGTCTGCTCATAGCAGTCCGACCATCTATTGCAAATCTGTGCATATTTGTTATTGTGATGAACACGTGAGTTTCAGAGTTCAGAGGACTTCGACCTAGTTATATATCACTTTTATTAAAAGTAAGCCTTTTAATAAAAATGATATTTTGTATTATTTATAATCCTCCTTCATCAAATAATAACTTGACATCATTTTTTGTGTCAAATGCAAATGTATATCCATCGGATTTTAGTGCTAAGTTAAGGTGAAGAAGTTACTTTTTTCTCAATCGTTTTATCAAATCACATTTGTAACAATTATGCAACAAGTGAAACAACAAAGAAGTCCACAGGTAAACTAAACAACACCATTTGTCATGGTTAACTGGAAACACAACAGTGCGATTGTTCCTCTTGAAACCTTGAACAATAACCTGTTCGAGTGCAGCGGCGGATTTTTTCCAAAATCTCCTTTTATTCGTATTCAAAAAGCTTAATGGAATTTCGCAGTGCGCCAGTCGGCGTATTGTACAACGGCGAAGAATGTGGATAAAATCAACAACGCATTAAATCACACATACCCGATTATTCAATAGTAGGGTAAAAAGAATATTTACGCCTCACGGTAAGAAAAAATGTTAAGATAAAATATCTCTCCACAAAGAGAAATTCGGTATAGCCGGGAAGCTTTGTGCGTGGGATAGACGGCTAGCAAATTCGTGAGTGGGTTTGAAGCGTTATGCTGTAGGTATGTGGCATTGCGCAGGGCGCAGGTAGTGTTGGGAGCTGAGTGCATAAATCTGCAGGTCGCGCGGCCGCGGCCGGTGCGCTGTTCACGCCTACAGCGGGGCAGCCGCGGCGCTCGCGCTGCCGAGCCGACCTGCACGTTCTTAGCATATCTGAATCTGTGTACACGCGGCGGCACACCGCCGCTGCCAGATATGGGCAAAAATTGAAACACGGAACGTACATATCTGAGTGGGCCTCTGCCTACACATAAAGCGTTGCGTTCGTGCTTTCTTTATGTCCTGCCCCTGTATGGCAAAGAAAATAAAATCTTGTCGGCGATCTGCATATCACGCAGGTTTCACAGGCTTTTAACTACAAATTTCTATTTAAGTGAAAATAGTTTTAAGTCTTTAAGAAGCAATAAGTAACTTTAAAATACACCGGTACTTAATCAGTAACTTTCAATCCTCAATTAAAACATTTAACATACCTGCGGTAATTTATTTATGCATTTACTCAGTTTCTTGTTTATTGACCAATGTGTAGGTGACCCATATGGAGCCATTCATTAAAACATCATAAAGTTGTTAACAGAGTCTGCAACATAACTATATTTGTTCAGCATCAATTCAACCCTTGTCAAGGGCGGATCCAGCTTTGGCGCCAGGAGGGGGTCACATAGTTGTGGTCAAGTGAAGAACTTATAATTTAATTTTGATAAAAATAGACGCAAATAAAAAATAGGTATTTTTGCCGACTTCATAAAAAGGAGAAGGTACTATGTTTGGATGTTTTTGTTTTGTATGTTTGTTCATCGAATACTCCGCCAATTATCGAAGGATTTTCAAAGTAATTTTTTTGTTCGAAGTAGATAGTTCTGAGGGGGTCCCATTGTCACCAAGTTAAGATCTGATGATGGGAACCATGAGGAATCGAGGGAACTCCTTAAATATTATAGGCAAACATATGGTGATTTTGGTATTTTCATCTAGACCTTAAGCTTTTACAGTCAAAAAGAAACATTTGGTGGAGTGGAACTGATGAAGAAGACCAGAAATGGTCAACGGAACTTCATACTTACATAGATATCACAATAAAATTACAATACAAATAAATAAATGGTTGTGAATAGTTAGGTTGATGAAAATGGTATCATCGAAATAACCTGATGATGATGATGATGATGGAGCCGGAAGATAGGCAACGGAACTCCGTAATTAATCAATGTATCCTAGCCGTGTTTGGGCTCATTAAAATTGTAAATAAATTGGTGTAAATACTTTGGCTTTAAGATACTATCGAACTGATCTGGTGATGGAGCCGGAAGGTGGAAGGGACACACAGGAATTTCATAATAAAACGACGTGTCCTACCGGGGTTTGGGTTCATTGAAATTGTCATGAGAAATAGGCACTCTGGTTATAAGTGTGTATCGCAACCAAAAAGCGTGATTTTTCGGTATTATTTGTTTCTTATTAAACACCGACTTCCGAAATTACTGTTATTTTTAAATTTTTAGTGGAGTCGGTATATTTTTTTTGTAAAAAGTTTTTTTTTTAATTAATATACGTAAGTCCTGTACTTAAAAATATGTATTCTTTATTGTGGACTTGAAAAACTTAACACATAATAACTTGTACATACAGAATGTCATTGACATGTTAACGCAAACGAATACCATAGATCCAGTACATGATTCTGGACCCCCAGTGGTGGAATTTTTCGGCGGTTTTTTTAAAGTTTTGTTTTTTATTTGTATAAAATCGTTATTCTAACCAATCCCAATGATATTTTTAGAAAACAAAGAAAATATAATTATTATTATTAGAAAATCATCGCGGCAAAAAAGTAGTTATTCTAATCAAACCCGATGACATTTTTAATTTAGAATGTAATTCACTAATTTTTTAACAAAAAATGTTTTAATTTTATACAGTTTAATATAAAAAACTTAAAAAAAATCATTAAAAAAAATAAGAAAAGACCGACAAAAAATTCCAGAATTATGTACTGGATCTATGGTATTCGTTTGCGTTAACATGTCAATAACACACTGTATACACACGTATATAGGTAATGCCATCTTCTCTTTCTCGACATTCGACTTTCTAAACATGTTGGATGATTTGTCATAACAGCTACAGGTATCTCCTGGGCCCGTTCTAGCTATTTAGCCACTTCATCATCATCATCATTTCATCCGAAAGACGTTCACTGCTAGACATAGGCCTCACCAAGCGCCGCCACAAAGACCGGTCCTGTGCGTCTTGCATCCATCGGCTACCAGCAACCCTGACCAGGTCCACCTTGTGGGAGGCCTTCCAACGCTACGTCTTCCGGTACGCGGTCGCCACTCCAGGGGGGCTACTCTCTTTCTCCGAAAAACGAAGTTTCGATCGAAAATTCAATTGTTTCCTACCACGTGTCAGTTTAATTAGACTCAGTGCAAGGGTGGCAACCAACCACAGCCACTAGTGGCTATCGATAGCGACTTAACATACTTTTATAAGAATGTTGTATACGACGCACCACACGTGTTGCCGGTGACCGCCACTCGCTACACCAGCGTCCGTGGCTTGCCACTTTCAGTCGCTACGGGCGACACAAAACGACAACACCGCTACTGTCACGCTGCAACACCCAACGTACTATAACGACTAGACGTTCTACGTATCGCTCGCGTCACCATTCCAAACCACCATGCGCCAGCAAACTTTCCGTAACAGAGTCTATCATAAGATTTTGCAGCAGAGAATGGGTTTTACAATGTGGTGGCTTCCAAACACACTGGTTGTCGCTCGTTACTTATACCTACTGTTACAAGTGGTCCGTTTGCGCCGAGCCTTAATTTCCGAAATTTCATGACAACGAAATTTCGAAGAAAGAGAGTAGACGTCCAGAACCTTTCGGCCCCAGTGGCCATCCGTTCTGCATGCAATGTGTCCTGCCCATTGCCACTTAAGTTGGGCGCGTTTTCGCTATGTCGGCAACCTTGGTTACTTTGCGGATTTCCTCATTTCTGATTCGATCACGCAAGGATACTCCGAGCCCTTTGAGTGGCTTTCAGTCTTTTTATGAGGCGTATTGTAAGCGACCACGTTTTAGAGCCATATGTCATCACTGGCAACACACACTGATTATAGACTTTCGTCTTGAGGCACTGTGGTACATTAGACGAAAAGACACCGCGCAGCTTCCCAAACGCTCCCCAGGCGAGTCGTATTCGACGATTGACCTCTTTCTCAAAGTTAGACCTACCCAACTGGATTGTCTGTCTAAGGTAAAGGTAGTCGTCCACTACTTCGAGTGTAGAGTCTCCGATCTTGATAGGGGTGGGCGCTACATGGATGTTTACCATAACTTTGGTTTTGTCCATGTTCATTTTAAGACCCACTCTTTCAGAAGCTCTTTAGCCGTTACTGGCAAAGATAATTTTCGCCACCCTTTACCCCCTGTTCCACAAGGGGTCTGTTGGGCCGGCGCGGTCGAGGTCTGGGTGGAGACGTCAAACTAGATGTACATACCGGTGGTTCGAGAACGTCACCCCCCCTTTCCATGACGCGTCAGTCGACAACAAGCGGTGACTAAGTGGGGCTTGCTAACGTTATACCACCATGGACACACTACGCACGTGGGGTTAAAAACACGGTTTCGGACGACTAGGCCTGTGTCCCGAACCCAGTCCTCCAACATCGACTCCGCTGGTTCCTGAAACGGAAACCCCAAGCCAAATCCTTGGCATTGAATTCCCCGCAAACGACTACGGGGAGTGAATCAAATCCCACGACGAAGGCATTCAGCTCCCTAAGGGAGACGTGGAGATTAGCGAAAGATCTGTTCGGGGACTGGTAGACGCCTAGGCTACCACTGCAATGTCTACGAACCGTGCTGCCGCGCAACACCGTTCCCTAGTGACGGCCTCGAGTGACGATGTTCCGGCCGATGAAATTACTGTCACCGAGTCGCTTAAGACCTGTACCCAGTCAGCTATCAACAGATCCTGAGTGAATGATTTGGCTGGGGTGGGTCTTCGGACTTTACGCTTGGCCTTGATGGAGGGATCGCAGAACCTACTCCCAGTGTGGTGGTCAGCCTGTTTGCCTACCGTTGCACATGCGTAGCAGTTCAACGTAGCACAGCATTCTGCACCCTTGTGACCGGGCTTACCACACTGATAGCAGTGGTTACTGCGATCCACTTTACGCACGGAGGCGCAATGGGCCCCCACGTAATACCCAGCGGTAGCTCCCTTGTGTGGAGACCCAGCGCAAAGAACCCGTCGGCCCTCCCCAGCGATGGTCATTTTTAATTTTTTGAAAAAAAAGTTGTTTTTTTTTTACTGTATAAAATCGTTATTCTAACGAACCCCACTGAAATTTTTTGAAAAAAATAAATAAAAAAAATAGTAATAAAATTAAAAATCATCGAGGCAAGTTGTTATTCAAATCAAACCCGATAACCTTTTTAATTTGGAATGTGGTTTATTCATTTTTTTTTCCGCAAAAAAATATTAAAATTACGTCTTTATACAGTTTAATTTAAAAAACGTAAAAAATTCATTTAAAAAAATGAAGAAAAACAAACAAAAAATTCACCACTATAGAACTAAACTAGAATCATGTACTGGATCTATGATATTCGTTAAATTAATAAAATATTGAATGTTTATAGTCACTTACATAAAATCTGTATGATGACAAAATATATAAATAAAATCATTATGTTAAATTAGTGGTCCACCTAAGTCCTGCAACCAGCCCAGGGGGGGGTCATGACCCCCATGACCCCCCCCCTGGATCCGCCGTTGACCCTTGTCATGTCCCCGATTATTCAGTTCCATAGCCCACTATGTAGGTATATGTGTTCTGATACTCACCCGAAGCAGGGTAACTTTTGACTAAAACGGCCCCTTTGGTGAATTCTTCGCGTAAGGGCCTATTTAGGGTTCTATACCTTAAGGTTTGGACACACAATCATGGCGGAAAGTTCCCTCTTTAAGGAGTGGCTGGAGCCTCGGTGTTCTCACCTTCAGTATGACTCAGCTCCTCAACGAACATGGTGAGTTCGGGCTAATCCATGTGCTGAATTCAGGTTGAAAAAACGGTTTTCACCATTGTGCTGACCACCTGGAGAACACGGTGGACGTGAGCGAAGCACCTGTGTCCTAGTGGACGTTATCGGTGGTGAAAACATCTCGCCCCAGGCCCTAATTCACACCAAGGTTATGGAGCGAGAGGGAATAGAATAGAATATCTGGGGCACAGCAGTGCCCCGCCAAGTCTCGAGCAAAGCGGGCACGGCCGTACCATCCTTTTCTCGAAACGTTTCGCGGCTATTTCACGCCCCCCTGTATCATCGATGTGAATAAAGCTAGGGGTTTAGGTTCTCGATGTACTTTATTGTACACCAAAATAGTAACAAATTAACAGAAACAAAGGAATGAGCTGCGGTTGCCTTCTTCTATGTAGTAGTGATGCCATTGAGAGAGGCGACCTCATGCGTAAGGTAACGTAGAGGCTATGGTCCGGAGCGAGGAAGAGTGGCAGGCGGTCGCCTACTTCTTCGAAGTAGTAATGCTAGCAAAAGAGGAAGCCGACCGCATCAAGCAAAGGCAACAGCGCTCACGCCGCAGCCGCCGCCGTCGTATCTCTGATCCTGATTCCCGGCCACCGTAAGCGTGGGTATGCAGACGGCGAACAATGGCTAGCTCGTTGTCCGCCCATCCGGACCGAACCCAAGTCGTCGACGGCGCGCACTGTTCTCGCACACCTCAAGGAGTTGCCAGAAACTGTAGGGGCCCAGCAGGGTCGAAGCCTTCTGGAACCAAGGGTTGATGCGAAGTCAGAGCATCGGAGCCCTGGAACTTATGCAAGAAGGAACGGTGGGTCGTTTAGTCAGTAGAAGTCTGACACTTTCTACGGCTCCGCCCAAGAGCGGGATTCGTTATTCGATGATTTTTTCCCACTATAAAAAAAAAAACATCCTTATGCCCCGAGACAGGAGACGCCCCCGGTGAATTTACTGAATCAAATGGCAACTGAAAAAACAAAGCCTATGGGTTCCCGTCAGTAAAAGTCTGATCACTCCTTTCTAGAGCGGGAGAAGTCGTTAGATGATTTCCCAGTTCCCGCGATACGAATCCTTGTTAGACTAACGCCTGTCTGTATGTCACAGAACTTTCAAGGTTGTATCATTTTAAATCAAATAAGTTAAAAAATAAAGCAAAATAGTACAGAACCAAATGTCCTCTTGGACTTGGCATGTTTTAATATCGATGTGTCTAACCCTTGTTCTGTAACTACTACCTAACTATAAAGAGAGAAGAATACCGTCTAAGTACCAAGTAACAACATTACAAATTAATCAAGCTGTCTAGCTCGAAGTATTCGGTATTACAGATCGCAAGTACAATAGGTCGGTTTTTGCGCGTCTCCTTACCTGCATGAGCCGTATCCCACGGCCTCGGCGCCTCAACAGGTGTGCACCTGAGCCCAGACAAGCTTTTTCATTATAGACCGTACGGACATACAATCAAACAAAACGAACTACATGCTCGTTTGAGAATGATGCCCCGATTCATTCATCGTTCGCCGAGGAATTCTTTTATATTTGCTGGCCGAACTCGATCTTATTTTTATTGTCTCGTTCGTTCACATTGACGATATGACCGTGCCTCCTCGATGGGTATGGAGATTTTCTTATTGATCATTCGTACTTATTTATATTTATGTAAATCGATGATATTTAATTTTAATGTGCATTCCTTATCGAAATTCCCTCCAACTTAATCGAAACCTTTCAAGTTATCTAAATGAAAACCCTACAAAATTAATATGTACAAGCATAGCAACGTACTCGTATACAGGTGTAACAATTATTGAAACGCACCGCAAGCACAAACAATCGATGATACCTATACTCTACAACGTGAAATTGGAGAGTTGTAGGTCGTTATACCTACATAGCATTGTTATGAAATTGGTTTCATTGAACCTATTATATCATGGTTCAAACAAGTTGATTATTAATTATAATTAATCTTGAAGAGTTGTCACACGTGACTTTATGAAACGTCGGTAATTTGCAGTTCCATAACATATAATGTAGTGCGTATCACGTGCTACCGGTAACCTTGATAAAGTGCTGGTCGACACATTGCAAGCAGGGCGTTGTCGCATACCGATGGCCCATTTAAACCCGACACTTCCACACGACTCGCTTGCGCTCTTAACTTTAAGTCTTTTGCACTTAAATCCAGCCTCAAATATTTAAAGACCCATCCTACATTAATAATTCAGCAAACATGCCTAACCTAGTGATTCGTTAACATAGATTTCATGATATCTACTTAAAATAACGACAGTTTTTCCTACACTCGTGAAGTTAACCTTGAATAATTCGGCCGGGACATAGTTAATATTTATTTTATATATTTACATATGCATAGATATCTCTAGAATATCATAAATAAACAAATCAACAAGTCGCACTGTTAGCTTTATACCATTTTATCGATAAATTTGTTCTTGATTTACAGTACCCATAAAAGATAAATGCAGCCGTAACCTTGATCTACACACATCTTGATATTGGAAAATGTGAGCAAACAAAGGTGGGTTAGTGTTGCTTGCCAGCTCGTATTCCACGAATTATATAATATTTGTGTCAACAATAATATGGATTAACCTTCAAGATTAAGTACGTACGTATATGTGAAATACGCAATTTCTCCTGGAACCGATAGCAAGAGTTCTAAACATCGTCACACCAAAAACAGGATTAAATCGATACCTACTAATAGTAATAATCTGCAAAGATAAATCGTTCGTTGTCCTTTACCATCTTGGCTGAATATGTTTCACGTGTGGTGTGCGCAACCAGTGATATACTTTCTCACGCAGTCAACGATGATTCCAAATCGTTTTTATGAAGCGATTCTCTTTGCGGAATATGTTTACCTGAATCAGCTGATTTTGGGAATTTGAACGGCTTGAATGAGCACAGAAAAAAATATTCCTTAGCAAAACTACCTGTTGTTGAATTGATATTGCGTTGAGAAACTGGCACCTCACTATGGGAGAAATATCAATGTGCACTTAGTAAGTATAATAGGTACGTAATATAATAAGTGAGGCAGCGAGACAGTCGGGTTGTAGCTTTCACATGTCATCGCGGAGGTCCAGGTACAGATGTTTGCATCCTTATACCGACTGAATTGGGTGTAATAGGAGAGTGATTTATTTTCTAATTAAATCGGAGCGTGTGTAGGTTGATTTAGGCGCATATTGTGGTGTCTGGCCGGTCGGCCGCGCTTGCGCAGCGTGGCATGGCGGCTCGCTATCGATGCCGGCCGATCGCGTCGTGTTAATTACTTTCATTAAGGGCAATTGTCCTGCTCAATCGGTCTGATCAGTCAGTTTGCCGCCGCTCGATATTTCTACTCAATACCATTAGCCCGCCTCGGACGACGCAACTCTTACATGAATTGCATGCGGCTGCCTGAGCTTTAATTTAGTTTGAGATAGTTTATGAGCCTTGTATTTAGTTGACAATGACCAATGTTAACATTCGATGGTCTCCACTGTCCAAGCTATTTAGTGCTCCTTACATTTTCAAAACCTAGATCTATAAATATTCTTAAGTCAATTTATGTATAAGTTTTATAACCAGTGCCGAGGTCAAATCCATGTTAGAAGGGGAATTCTACCTTAAATCTTCTATTTCTCTTGATTCAGAATAAGATACTCTAGTCGAGCCTACTGGGCGGTTGTAATTCATAACGTCATGTATCTATCTATGCCTTCTAATAATTCTGCTGTCTTATTGCGTTTGTGATTGTATTCGCAACACAGGTCAGTACCAAGATGAAGGTCTCTTCAATTCTTCTTTTTGGTAGGTTATAATCATCATCATTCAGCCGAAAACTACCAACTGATAATGATGCTCTCTAAAGCGTCTGCATAGTTGTTATCGGTCCTAGGGTTGCCAATTATACTTTAAAATAGAATATTATACTCTATAGTCAACAACACTAATAAAGTACTTAATTACTCTTACACAGAGTTAACTATTCTAGGGCCAGTCATATATACATGATGCATAACAATATCAAAACCAAAAAACTCGACTGTTTTCATGAATGAAGAATGAAATGAAAAATGAAATCGTGATGAGAGGAACAGGCTTTCATTGAAATTGTTTAAAGATGAACTTCTGATCCGTGTAAACTTAGAATTGGAATGTTTGGACTCATACATTTTTTTTTAATACCATAAAAAATGTATATGTGCTGCTGCTCTAAGTGCCAAATATTTAAATTGGCAACACTTTATCTGTGTGTCTTGCTTTCAGTGAACTTCCGTGGCTCTCACTAGGCTAGTAATGACTACTAGTGGTACGGTATCTTTAATATCTGCTTCTTCACGTTGTTTAACATTCTGTTCAGAACAACCAATAAACTGTTCACCATACACATAACCACCTTGATTATATTGCCTGTCCCTGGCCTTGCCCGAATGTGCTTCCTCATCCACAAATACATTCAATGAGAACATGGGTACCTTGCCTGCACACCACTAAACAAAATAATTATAGGTAATACAAATCATTAATATGGCCTGCAGCGCTGTTGGCGTTGCGCCGACGCATAGCTGGTAGCCGTCGTAGCAGGATGCGCGGCTGAGGTGTACGCAGTCGAACAATAAACTATATTTCTCGATAGGCCATTAACATATCATTGTGGTGCGCTAATCGAATGGCCGCGAGCGCGGGCGTGCGCTGCGCGGCCTGACCGCTGCCAGCCACCAACAACTACCGAAGCTACTCGTTACTAGTTTAACAGTTCAATGAAATACTACGTAGGAATCAATAGGTTCATTCAATTATACTGTTATCTACAACGTATAGCTGTATCACTAATATTATCAAGGCGTAAGCGAGTGTGTATGTTTGTTACTTCTTCACGCTAAAATGGTTGAACCAATAATAGCATATTAAACAGATATCTTATGAGCGTGCAACTGTGAAGACTCGGAAAGGTCCTAATTAGGATCTTTTTTATACATGGGCTACTTAATACTTTTTATACTTAGGACCTTTATTACTGGGTTCTGTTACATTGTGAGAAATTTGTGACAGACGGGAAACTACAGAACCCTGCACTGAGCGTGGCCTGACTCACTTTTTGCCGGTTTTATTTATTATTTATACTTGTAGTAGAAATTACAATGAACAAAAAGCATGTGTGTGCTGCCGCTGCTGCGTTTTTTGGTGGTTTTGTGAGGGTATAACATATCTTTTTATTAGAATATCATTGGGTTAAATAGATTTGGGCGTACGGGTGGACTATGTCCTAAATTAGACATAAGATACTTTTATCCCGGAAGTATATTTGGTTGGGACATTTCCTAAAATCACGCGGGTGAAGCCAGACATAGTCTAAACTAGACTAGTGTTATAAAGAGAAAAGATTTGTATTTTTGTGTTTCCATTTGTAATAAACTAAATATATATATTTAAACAACAGACTGATGCCGGATGCTCCACACCATGTTTCTAAGTGACTGAATCACCAATTTACACAAACTAAGAGCAATGCATGTCTATGACGAGGAAATACTCACAAGTGGGTGTCGCCTCCTCACTATTATGGAACCTGGCCGCAGACAATCTCTTCAAAAGACGTAAAAGAAAGTAGGTAGTAGAAAAAGTGACAACCAAAATAATAAACAGCACCCACAAAAACACACTAAGCTCATGCGTGAAGCCTTGAAAATGTAGAGAACTGTGCAAAAAATACCAACGGCCGGGAACCGGCCAAACCAACCCCACCAAAACCGATCTTATTCTTTCCACTATAACAACGAAGTTGGTAACACTAATATATACTACCACGGTATTTTGGAAGTATATCAAGTATTGGGCATATCTATTTGGACAAGTAGCTGAATTTTGCATTCACGCCGAAAACATCACTGAAACACACTCAATGGAGGCATATCCTAAGGTCGAAAATGGGGCATTGCCCAAATATTCACCCACTGGCTATATACCACAGCCAAACGAGTACACACCCACTGTTGCTTTGCAGCAGATGTTGGGGCTACCACCACTGCATTTCATGTCACACTATAAATACAGGCCATTACGAGAGCCTCTGATTTTTTCCTTTTTCAATAATTCAATATCAAAATATCCAAAGCGCTAAGAAAACTCAATACTCTCTATAGGACTGACTGTATTGGCATCATTCTGGTGGTATACGCAATTGAAGCCAGGAGTGTTACAGACACTTAGATTTGCATCTTTCCGTAAGCACCTCAGTTCTTCAGTCTCTAGGGAAAAAAATTACCCATTTGAAGTTCCTTTACGGATGCCCTCTACGCTAAAGCTCATCACACTACTTTATTGTAACACTAACAAGGTATATAGCACGCAGCTCACTGGGTAAAGCCATACACAAATGGAAAGCTAGTGGTCCACGACACTAGAATGCAGGTAGGCCACCAAGACATGCTATCATATTGGTGCCATTACGGTGAAACTGTCAACAGCATCGAGCACCGCAGCTATTGTAGGATACCAGATCCTACAACAGCGTGGGTCACCTAGCATAGTCTGCCACTGCCATATTATTCGTGGCAGTAATAATCATTGCTGGCTCAAACTCTAATCCAGCAGTATTAAACCTAGCGGCATGCTAGGTGACGATGAGAAGAGCCCAGATGGCAAGACGTTAGTAGAAGGTGGGTATACTTCTAGAACGTAACGCACGTCGACAAATCAGACACATGCAAGGCTGGCTGTGCCGACATTGTCGCTAGGGCTACTACAACTCAAGATATTTCTGACTGACTGATCGAGACAGTTTGCGTGACATTTGAATTGACATTACCACTCAATAATAATAATAATATAATGATGCTAGTCTTCGGGCCACGTTTCCGGTGTACTCTGTTGACGCCTGCGTTTGTTTTTATATACGTACATACGTAGTTAGACTATTTATAAATAGTTACATAATAAACTGTATTAAGTAATAAATGTTTTGTTACTTTCTCGATAATACTTTACGATCATTTAAATTTCCACGTGATCGTGACCGTTAGTAAAAGATAAGCCTTATAACATTTTCATGCAAATATGTATCCTGCTCTACAATATTGAGATAGATAGGGTAGTGGGAATCACCCAAAATAAAGTAAACAGTGATGAGTAATAGAACAAGTTATGGGTATTCTTGCTTGTTTGCCTTTCATTTAACTCTGGCTGAATGTAAACACGTGAATCAAAGATGAACGTGATTGCCAGTAGATATTGCAACATGATTCGTCATCATACATTTGTGTGAAATGTTTCAAGTTCTATGTAGTTTATTTTTATTATTTGCAGTATTCTAGTAAATGATTTTCTTGTTCTCTATTTATTTCAAGCTGGCATGTCATTTCAACGATGTCAGTGTTAAAGTCAAGATCGGTTAAATGCGCGTCGACCTCGCCTAGCGAGGGTTCCGTAATATTTTATAGGAGTTATGTAAATGTTTCCGTTAACATTGTATATTGCTTTGTTAAAAGAGTTGTATAGTTACATACAATATTTAAAAATATATATTTTTTAACATAAACAACATGAGAATTAATAAATGTAATCAAGTGCAGATATGACTAGCACAGTATGGATTTTGAATCACAGAAAATACAGACTATTCACGATACCGAAGTGCCGTATCCAAAGTGCATATAAAATGCACGTTGGGTACGGAACCCTAAAATGACTTCTTAATTTTAGTCACTTAAAAACTGAAATAACTTCTTACTTTAATTAACTCTAATTCGTAGCTATCGTCGTTCCTATTTAAATCAATTTGTGAGGGTAGTTAGTAAACACTAATACAAATGCATTATGTACTAAAAACATAACATCTTTATCATGCTGTATATTACTCATCAACGTACTTTGGTAATTAATTTATTAGGAATCGCATAACAACAATGAGTTAATTTGATAAAAATTAACAATGGACAGTCATGGCGCGTACTGAACGACTGATACGAGAATATAGTACATAGTCTTACGATAACAGAGTGATTCCATCGACGCGGTGATTCTATTGGTATTTATCGAACATGTGTTGAGCACCACAATACGTAAAGAACGACATAAAACCGTAGTAATTTGCATAAAATATGACGCAATTCTCAAAGTAATCTAAATAATACTTCCTCCTGAATGGATGGAGTGGCAAAGGATCGAGGTGCGGGGGAAGAGGGGGCTCGGGCTACCATATTGTAATTTGGACGACCCGACCAACGCTCCAGTGGCGCAATTGGTTAGCGCACGGTACTTATAAGACAGTGTTCGTGAGCGATGCCGGGGTTGTGAGTTCGAGCCTCACCTGGAGCATTATTTTTGCTGAAACTATTTTTGATATATATTTTTTTATTAACGTTAGAAACTTGTAGGATATGTGCCCTTTAATGAATAATACATTAAAAATAGGTAAGCAGCATAACTTTGACTTTGTATAACTTGATGATAATGATCTGCAGAAGGAATATTAATTATACAGAGTTGGTATAACTCTACATACCTACCTAATTAATTAGTAGTTTAATTTTTTTTCTGTTAGTAGTCGAGTTGGTTACTACTCGTAACTAAAAATTATTTTGGTACAGAATAATACACTTCTCATCAAAAAAATCGAAACACCTTGCAAGTTTACGTTTTGTCAGGATTATCAGAAAAATGTGTACATTTAGGAATAAATGTTAAATGTCGTTTAATAGTGAGTAATATGAGCTTATCAAATCTTAATGTTAATGTTCTAAATTTAAATGAATTTTTCATAGGTTTCGTATTTTGTTAAATGAGTCATTTTTATTCCGTATGGAGTATAAAGGAAATGGATAAAACAACACACGTAAATGAAAAAAAAAGCTAAAAAACGTTTATTTAATAACTTGTATTCCCTCCCCGAGCTCTAATTACTGCTTCCATACGGTTCTTCATCGATCGGATGAGAGTCACGATCACATGCTGTGGTATATTGTCCCATTCCTCTTGGATTGCATCTTGCAGCTGGCTAAATGTTTCTGGGGCAGGATCTCTTGCTCGAATTCGTCTCTTTAATTCATCCCATAGATGTTCAATGGGATTCATGTCCGGGCTTCTTGCTGGCCATTCCATAATAGAGATATCGACTTCGTTAAGATAATCTCGTACGACGCCCGCGGTGTGAGCCCTAGCATTGTCGTGCATGAATATGAAGCCGTTGCCAATAAAATGTGCATAGGGCATCACATGAGGCTCGAGACACTCTTCGACGTACCGATGACAGTTTAGTGCAGGCAGACGTGGCCCAGACACGAAAGCAAGCTCTGTCTTACCGTCGGCGCTGATTCCTCCCCAAACCGTCCACGAACCGCCACCATAGCTGACCTTTTCTTCAATGCAGCATTGTGCATAGCGTTCTCCGTCTCTTCTGTAGACCTTGTTCCTTCCGTCGTTACCATACAGCATAATTTTACACTCATCAGAAAAGAGAACTTTGCTCCACTGTAGGTATGACCAATTTAGGTGCTCACGTGCAAAGTTAAGGCGCGCTCTTCGATGGTCTGCAGTTAATTTCGGCCCATTTGCTGGCTTATGCGGTACCAGTCCACGATCCTTCAACCTTCTTCTAATTGTAGAGTCACTTACAGCCACCCTTCGTACAACACGAAGCCGCTGCTGCAGTTGAAAAGCGTTAAGGCGTCGATTTCTTAAAGAAGTTGTTACAATAAATCGATCATCTCGCTCAGAAGTGACCCGATTCCTGCCAGATCCTGAACGGCGCGTGAACAAACCAGTCTCCCGATAACGTTTATAGACTCTATGAACAGATGACAGGCTTAGATGCAGTCTTGCAGCCACAACACGCTGACTAAGGCCAGAATCCAGCAATGCCACAACTTGGGCGGCTTCTGTGGGCGAAGTATCCATACGTTTTAGAAAAAAAACCTTTTTTCAGACGTCCCAAAGTCACAGTATTGAAATAAAAAACAAAAAGTTTAAGGATAGGCGCCAATTTTTAGTTTTTAAACGCTAAATGTACTCCAACCCTAAACACACATTTGTCTCAAAACAGTGATTCATTTCGTTTATAAGATAAACAAATGAAATTCTAATTTTGAATTTAGAATTTTCGCTTATTACTGTAATGGCCAAACTGCCAGCTATAATATATGTATTTTTTTTCATCGTATGAATTCTTTTTTGTGTTAAATTCGGACAGAAACAATGAAAACGGAAGTGTTTCGATTTTTTTGATGAGAAGTTTATTATAAAAAAAAATATTTCTACACACTGACGATGTTTTTTTTACATATCAAGAAAAAAAAGTTTTTTATTGATTATTATTATTGACTTTTGTTGGTGGTGTCTAAGGATTGTCGGTATTACTTTTGATACCTTTTCTTAAAAAAAAACCGAATGACATTTTAGTACCAACAACACAAAACAGCAATATAATATACCCATAAAAACACAACATACTTCTAAATGTTAGTAGATAACAGCGCCTATAATACCTACTAAACAAATTACGTTATCTATAATTATAAACTATTATTTAGTTACTACATGCTACTAAAATTTATTTAGATACTTTTATTATTTTTATTAATACAACTAGTGCGCGTGCGACGTTTAAATATATAATTCTCAGGGGTCGGAAATATCATGACGACTGAGTTATTGCGCGCACTTTATAGTAGGCACTCGCCAGGAAATGGATGGAAAAAATTGTTTTTTTTTTTTTTCATTATGTACGAATCGGTCGCAGGTCTGTCTGTGAAAGCATTTAGGGTTCCGTATATCAAAAGAAACGGAGCCCTTATAGGATCACTTTATTGTCCGGCTGTCTGCCTGTCTGTCAATACCCTTTATCTCGGAAACGTGTGGAGCAGTGAAAAAATCAAACGTCTAAGTTAACAACAAAAAATATAAGGCCATTTATGTCGCGAAAAAACGTATATTTTTATAATCTCAAAAGAATCTCTATTTATACGATATCTACTACCCGTTTATTCCTCCATTGGGTACCTAATTCCCGTTGACCCACAATCCTGAAATTTAGCAAAAAGCAGATCTTATAGATGTAGAAATACATCTGAAAATAGTAAATTTGTTGTTATTTCATTAAAAAAAAAACATTTTTGCGATTTGGAAAAATCTTCAAGTCTCTCAACTCCATTCGGGAATTGAACTTAAATTAATTGAACTTGAAAATTTACTTATTAAGTAATTTTTTATGGAACCCTCAGCGGTCGAATCCGACTCGCACTTGCCAACTTATTTTTCTTTGTGAAATCTTTTGTAGCTCACAAAACCAGAATGGTTTTTAAGCAGTTTTTTTGGTTACTCCTAAATCTAAGACAAACCATGTAAACACAGATGAAGGTCGTTTCATACAACTGGACATTACAGCTTGGGTATAGTCAAACGACACCCGAACCGATAATATGTCGATCGAACCAAGACGTTATCGCCAGCCAGTTTAGTCAAATTCCGTGAATAAATAAGCACTATTTATTTATTTATTTATTAGCAACCCGAACAACTTCGCACGGGTACAATGGTGATAGGAAATATATTACACACGTATTATACATATAAATCTTTCTCTTTGAATCACTCTATCTATTAAAAAGAACCGCATCAAAATCCGTTGCGAAGTTTTAAAGATCTAAGCATACATAGGGACAGACATCAGGAAGCGACTTTGTTTTATACTATGTAGTGATAGTGATTGATTGAAAAGGGATAAAAATAATAACCAACACTATTTTCGATGAATGGTAACGTTACATTTAATAAAGACAAATTAAATTTTAAGAAAATTCACAATCAATTCAATTTTAAAGAAGTTCAGCAAAATAATATAGCACTGTTACACAAGACAATCCAAACTATGTACGTATATATAATTATAACGAAGTTATAACGACAAACATTGAGAGAATGTGTTAGCTAATTGCATCTTTTTTGTCTCCTTGAGATTGGTCCAGGGCCGATAGGCACGACTTCCATTCATGAGGTCTTAAGTTCAATCCCCACAAGGACAAATAACTTTCGTATTTCTTTTAAAGAATGGTCGCGTTAAAGTCCGTTTTGACAATTAGTCTAAAACATTTTTAATTTACCTAATTATAATTATTGACCATTTTAAATACAAGGTTGGACTTTAGACGTCATTGATTCGTGTTTTTTTTACTATTGTAAATTTTAGAAACACTAATGACTACATTACATAAATTGTGATTTAAGTAAGGACATTGTAGCAAACGAGTAAATAATTCAATTTGTTTTTCTTTTTTGTTTAAATAGTGTTTTTTTGAAAAAAATTGTTAATTTCGTTAGGAGTCTTTTCCACCAGATATTACACATCCGTGCACTACTCGGCTACATACCGTTTCACAGCTTAGCAACGCATTCTCGTACGCGGAACGAGGTGCGTACACAGCTTTAGTGGAAACGATCACACTCTTTACAGCACCGCCTAGCTACCTCACACATCTCTGATGTAAAAGCCTTGCCTGCCCTTGTCGCGTTAAGTTCGCCTATGCACCACTCCTGTACATGAAGCATTAATAAATAATTTAAAACATTTTTATACTAGTAGGATATGGGTGGTGGTTTTGTTTTGTGGGAAATATGGTGGAGCGGGAAACTGTGTCAGACTTCTACTGACTAAACGATCCACCGTTCTTTCTTGCCTTAGTTCCAGGGCCCTGGTGTTCCGCTTTCGCATCAACCCTTGGCCCTAGAAGGCTACGACCCTGCTGGGCCCCTGCAATTGATGACAAATACTTGAGGCGCGCGGGAGCAGCTCGCGCCTTCATGGCTAGGTTCGGACGGTTACCGGATGGGCAAGCAGCGAGCTACCCATTGCTCATTTACCTGCAAGCCGGCGACACACGAAGCAAGAACAATGACCTGCGTTAGGTGGAACCTCCTCAAAATGTCTGCCCAGTGCTGTATTGCGACCGTCGCTGTTTCCTATCGCCGCAGACTCGACGCCACGCATGACATGTTGAGCTGACGAGCCGGTCGCTGCCACAATTACCTCTCACATCTAAGCCCTATAAAAGGCTATGGACCACACAACCCTCGTAGAGCTTACAACAGGAGGCGTGAGGACCCCTTAGATTGGGCGGGATCCGCACACAGCCTCGGTCCTCTCAGTCTGGAATTAAGATGTCAGAAATTCAAGTAGCAAATGTATAGGGTCGTATTTGAATAAAAATTATTAT
Organism: Mythimna loreyi; assembly: GCA_029852875.1. Classification (NCBI taxonomy): domain Eukaryota; kingdom Metazoa; phylum Arthropoda; class Insecta; order Lepidoptera; family Noctuidae; genus Mythimna; species Mythimna loreyi. Next base: position 12,565,561 of record CM056786.1, read on the forward strand.
GTTAAAATCGTAAGTAAACTGTAAAATCAATAAACGTCATGACTTAAAGTAGGAAAATGCACCTTAACATTTATAATTCAGAAGACTTACACTACAACTATAAAGGCTAATTACAATTAGAGGTAACAATTGCAATTTACAAGCAAACCAATTAAAAAGTATGTTCACTAAGTTGAAGCTCCGTCAAGTAATGTAAACAAATGTCAATTAGCATCTCAATAAAAATGGAGAATGCAGTTGTAGCAACGGCCTTACTGTCATGTAGCCTGAGGCGGCCGGCGGCTACTGCGACATCTCGTCATTAATCCCGGTCGGCGCACGAAGCGCAGGACCAACGTATTGCCAAATTTGTCGAGAGCCGATCGCGAGCTAATAGCTCACTTATCTGAGCAAAGTCAATAAACTGAGACAATAGCCTGATGTAACCGCTTTCTGACCGGTATCGATAGCGACGTACTGTGCGATTTTAAAAACACGTTGTCAAAAGAATCGGACGAGTTTCTAATGAAATATATTGTTTTACATTTGTTACGTAAAGTGAGCAAATTGTTTTGTAATTTTTATGAAGTAATTAAATTTGATCTCTGATTATAATCGGAGATTCACATCACAAGTAGGTAGATTTTATTTGTAGGTATATTTATTATTTAAGATAAAGAATTTTATCTTAATTATAGAAAACTTTAATTTTCCTTAAAAGATGTCATAATTCGAAATAATTTAAATGTATGTCTCACTACATTAAATAAATATATATCATAAAACAAAATTATTTAAAAGTTTTAACTTAATTTTGTAAGAAAACTTAATTATTTTTCAAACAAGAATGCTCTCAACCGTTGCCGACAAAAGTTACCGCTAAGCATTGTGTTTCAAAATGAATGTATAGTTTGTGCAGGCAGCGCAGTGTATCAGTAGTCAGATACTACGCCCAGTAGTCAGCTGGAGGGTGCACGACGTCGTACTAAACTACTAGCTAACTAATCGGGCAGCCTGCACGCTGCGTGACCCCTGATCCTGCGCGGCCGCTCCACGCCCGCCGCAGTCGCCGCGCGCCCCTGACTCCCAGCTATTTGTTTAACTCGTGCCCTCATCTCACTCGACTAACCGAACAACCTCTCGGGAATTGAAAATGTATACTCGTTTCCTCTAAAATTCGTATGGTCAGTTTAACAATCATTCCGTGAACCACGCAGGTCTCTGTAAATTCCTAATGATTTCTTTTGTCACGATTTTTTATGATCCTTTACATATAAAAATCGACCCGACCCCGGCATGCCGACCTCAAGTCGTGAGGAATCTAAATTGTTGACCGTGCGCGAACAACCCCCGACACAATATTACTTCTTAGATTTTTTATGTCACCTACGAGAAGATATTCGACAGAGCGGTGGTGCTACGTGCGTAGCAAACGAGAATGTGGACACACATTACAAATGGCCACGCATCCACCGTTTTTCAACACTGCCTTTTGACCCAGACGTGCCTACCCCTGTTCATATAAATAATTCCATTCCAAAGGGATCGAGCCACCATTTAATCGATTAATTGAATACAGAATAGTTACGTTATAAAAAAAAGACTTAATTATTTATTGAAGGAAAAGACTTTGACGGTTGACAAAGTATATTAAACCAAAGTACCTATTTGAAAAATATATCCTACATTCCAAAAGTGTATCCCATTATCGATACCAAATACAGAGTTCACATTAGCATTTAAATACTAATGATCTCAAACATCTCCGGAAGTGCAGATAACGGACAGAGTAAACAATTGCCATACAATTGATTCCATCTTATTTGCGTATATTTTGATTTTAAATTGACATATAGATAGAAGGCAAACTTGAACAAAGATAGAAAGGCAATAAAGATAAGGACGCTGTCCGGATATCATATGATCAGCAATAATATAGTCTAGGACCATAAAATATGTACCCTGGTACTTTGGGACTACGGCAAGGCATTGTGCTTTGCCGATATTAATAGATATTCAATCTGCATGGGCGTATTAGGAATAACGTTTAAACAATTCAAGACTTTTTCAAGTTATAAACACAATTTTATATAAGTCTAGCCAATTATTATGACCCATTATGGATAAGAAAGTATGATCACTGTCGTATGTCAGATTTTGAGTCTATAATTTGTGCTTATGCGTAGAAGACGAGGTGGCCGAGAGGTTAAGGCGTTGGACTGCTAATCCAATGTGCTCTGCACGCGTGGGTTCGAATCCCATCCTCGTCGGAACACGGCTGTTTTTGTTTTAACAATATCATTTTCCGCAGGGCTTTTACGACTTTTCAGAGTTTTTTTTATGGATTGATTTTTTTTACACTATAAAAAATAGTAATGCATTCTACAGTTTTTGCATTAAAGAGGCAGCAGTATGTCTTCTAAGTAAGCTTCGCTGTTGTAACTTGAAGTGGTAGCTGTACGGGTAAACATTTTACCGAAATTGCACCTATTTCAATTATTTCACTGTCCCACTGCGTAGGCATTTGAGATTCAAAACTGCACCAATTTTAACACAATGTTCATTAGGAATAATTTGCGAATAATAAAAACAGCTACTGAATTTTTACTCGAAATTTAAATAAAGCAAAGATTACATCTTTGCTTTATTTTTTTTTTATCGGAAGTTCGATTCCATTCGGAAAGTTCGGAACTTACGATTGATTTTGCACCTTCTATTCCGATTTTAGCGGCGATAAATTTTAATCGGAACTTGTATAAGAATTATCTCCCTCCCCCGTGTCCGTGACAATTGCATTTTTCGTTTTGTATTTGAAATGTTATGGATTAGCTCTTCATTTTATACTTATGCTTTATAAGTGATTTTCGAAACCGAGAGGATGTCTCAATCATCCGGCCTAGTTTTCGTACTTATTTATTTTATGTCGTAAGCCACTGGGTGCAAATGAGTACCTTTGATACATTTAGTGATCAAGAAAAAATAATAAACAATTAAAAATATCAAATTGTAAAGAAAAACCTTCGCCAGATGAATGAGACATTCTCTCGCTTTCAAAGAATCACCCTTTTATGTATAAGTTTCAGTAGTGTTTCATTTCATTTGACGCTTCTTACCTCGCGGACCTCCACTTCCGATTACGGCTCCGCTACCGACCAACCGAACTTAAAAACTCCGCATCTAAACCTTTCGAGTAGCGTAATTAGAGACAATAGAAAGACTAGGTGTGTGAACGCCAGCGTTCACTTGGGGCTCAACAGTTTCATCCAGTTCGATATAACTACTTCTGTTACATCAGAAACAGGTTTACAAGTACCTAATAGATATACTATATTAAAAAAATATACTACTATAAAAAGTGTCGAACACAGTACCTAACCAATTACAAAGACATAAGAACCGCAATTCGGATTTTACTCATTATTTAGATAAAGAAGTGTGATTGACATTCTAAAATATGTAAAGTAGATAATGTTTAAAATGTAGTAGTTCGGTGTCGGGCGGCGGTCGGTAGCAACTATCGGGCTCTGCAGTAAAAGCAAATGATAGGTCAGAGGTCACGACTACGCGTAACTAGCTAACTCCTAAGTGACGACAGGTTATTAGCCTACAGAGCGCCGGCCTCGCAACAAAATATTGTACTATGCGTTCCAAATAAGAATAGGATCGATTGCCATGTTGTCTTCACGATTTACTGTCAAATCAAGGCAAAACATTTTTAAAATTAAGTTTATTAACGAAAAAAAATATATTTGAGAACTGTAAACGAAAAAAGTTTAAAACAATCCAGTTTTTCAATTTTACTCAACTCTGAGTTCTTCAATTTTGCAAGAATAACTTCGATTTGACAGTACGGCATGACGTCACATCCTGTCCATCGATCCTATTCTTAATTGGAACGCATAGTACCTACATTTTGCGCGTTGCTTTATGAAGGTCTACAGAACAATTTAGTTTATAAACGATGTTTACCTGAGTAAGTTATATAACTCACACACAGTATAGTGTACTTACTGATGGATATCAAGTTAATATGCTCAGTGATGCTACTAACATGATTCCTGAAAAGAGCAGTGATGAGCACAATACATTCAAGATTGATACCTATTATAAAAAGTTATAAAAACAAAAAAGAGGTTTTGTTTCTTCCGGTTACTGTAAGGATTAATTATTGATACTCTCCAATATTACCGAAGAGTGCGCATGGCATTTTTTTAGCCCTACGATTACCAACACCCGGAGCGTCTTCTGTCGCGGAGGCTGGGACGTGAAGATATACGTTTCTTTCTGTCTTGCAGCTGTCTCTTCCGCTAGCAAGGGATTGCCGAACCATGAATCATGGACCCATGAGTTGTGGGATTGTTGAGAAGAGTTATCGTGACCCTGAAACGTTTAGAGCAACTTAAGGAACACAGTGACTTGACACTAAAACTGACTTCAGAACGGAAATAGTTACTTGATAATTTTTCATCTCAAAAACCAAAAAGGATACTATCCCGTGAGAAGTAAACCCCGCAAAAACCATTAAGATACGAATTGAACCGCGCCACACCATTCTTTACAACACCTCAAACCGCAATTTAAACTCATTACCAAAAATATTTTTGATACAGTCTCAATAGGTCAGATAAGATACAAAGAATTCATGACGAATTAAAATTCCGCTGTAAGTGGGTACCCAATGTGCCCATACAATCCACTCGTAAAGATAAGCTTGGGACAACTGTGTTTAGCATTGATTTTGGAGCACCGTTGATCACGACGTGGTCTGCTTTCGTCACCGAGCACCGGACAGAAGTCGATCAATTCATAAATAACAGGCTAACGGAGCCTTTTAATTCACGACGCTATTAAATATTGCTTTGTGTTTATAATAATGGTTAATTAAGGCTTTGTTTTTTGCTCCTGGATCCGGGTGTCTACTCCGGTGACTAACGAAACTGTATTATGAACCGCTATTAAAATTCCGACGTGTTGTATTTAATCCTGCCTTTTCCGAATTACCTACTTAGCATACTTATTATAAGCATGGCTGCATCTATCTCGACTTTGTGCGAATGACTTTCTACACATATATATACGTATATACATCTAAGATATACGAGTATGTATCTAGGTAACAGACCTATCGTTAATTCGGTCCTAAGTCAGCAATAAAAATAGTAGTAGTTGTAGTAGTTAGCCTATTACGTCCTACTGGTTTACGAAGGAAGGCCTCTCTCTCAATTTTCCTCACAAGTCTGTCCTGCGAGCAAGTCGCTGTTTTAAGAGTGAGCTCGTCTCTCCAGTTTCGCCTTAGTCTGCCACGATAACTCCTCACATCGGACCCAATAAGTGACTGGTTTAACAGCTTATCTGACATTCGGTGATGTCCGGTCCAATCCCCGTTTTTCTGTTAACATCTTTTATCATAGTTTTGGCAGAAATGCCATACTGCACAGTATTGCATATCGCACGCGGTGCAAAAATCACACCCCAGAATACTGCGCTCCATGGCTTGCTGATAAATCTCAAGCCTGGATCTGTGCTGAAGTGTCACAGTCCAGATTCGTACTCCGGACGTTAGTTTAGGAAGAATATATCATAAGCATATATCTATATAATTTTCCGTTTCTATATAATAAAATAATGAAATATTATGTTGACAACCCTGAATTACAATTTATTGCTTGATTTTCCGTATAATACAAACATTTACTGTAACGCAAAGTAGCTTAAAGTTATTAGTGAATCATTGTACAAGTACCGTAGTAGTCTCAATCTTTAGGAACCTACTTACCCGTCGAAAAAAAAAAATTGAAACAAAGGGGCAAAAAAGAAAATAAAGAAGTTTCCTCGATCAAATCCAAGGACGAGATTGAGTTGATTTAATCCTTTAAAATGATTACTTTAATTTTTTCTATAATTTGTAAACAATTTAGTAGCAGGTAAGTACAGTTAGCTGCTCTACAAAAGTCAATGATCACTTCAACATAATAACATGTATACCTATACCTCATTGACTAAAATCTGACGCCCAACTTATTGTTAATTTGTTATTGTTAAAAACAGCATGAAACTTTTAAACGAGTTTGATTCTGACTGTAGATCTATAGGTGCTTATTTGTGTTGCTGTTGTAGGTACTATACCGAATGTTCTAGATACCTGAACGAGAGCACCATGCACATAGATGAACACCTTAGTTCGTCTCAACTGATAAGTGAACTAAAAATGTAACCGGTTAATTGTAATGACTTTTCTTTTTGGCACAGTTCGTGTCTGTCACAATAGAATGGCCGCTGACAATCGTCGGCGCGCGGACGCTGATTGTATCTGTCAAACAGGAGCGTTTGTTTATGAGACGCGCAGCTACCGTGCCGCGGCCGCCGCGCCGCCCCGTCATCGAGGACATGTCCGCACTCCACTATCAGCTGTCCATCACACGGGACAACCCACTATTTTCTTCCGACTTTCTAATGGCACCACGTGCGAGAATTTGCATAAGTATTTAGGTAATTATTCGCATCTCAGATTTATTTGTAAGTAGGTACATGATTGACAATTGTCGCAAATCATTCGTGCTTGTCAGATTGGATTACCCTTTGAATTTGAAGAAAAAAAACCGAGAAAGTTGTTCTATCAGATGACGCAAAGTGGGTGGGCTGCTGCAACGGCCTGCGACAATTGTTACTTTCATATCAATAAGGTCGAGAGTTTCTTTATGAGTCTAAACACCAGCATCTGTCTTGCACAGTATTGTTCAAATGCAGTGCCTGAACAATATGATCTCTAATTTCTAGTGTCCGACCGAAACTGGTTTTCCGGCCGAAACCGAAACCGAAACCGAATGTTCGGCCGTGGCTTCAGTTTCGGCGAAACCGAAACCGAAACCGAAACTCACATGGTCAAGTATAAAATTTCTTAAAATACTGAAAAATACTGTTTCCGTCGGACGCACACGCACTGACTAAGTTTTATTGCATTACTACAGAGCTATCCGAACGGCACACGACGATTCAAAGTCAAAGTCAAAGTCAAAATCTTTTTATTTCACATAGGCCTACATGGGCACTTGTAAAACGTCAGAAGCTAGTGCACGGTTCCAAATTGGTCGTTTCCGATGGAGAAGAACCGGCAAGAAACTCCATGGTTACTCTTTTAAAATAATTGTTTCTTTTACAATATTTCCATATTACAGTATTATCACATTGATTATGTAAGGACAGTGCAGACCAGTCAATATTGAAATTGTACCATAAAAGTGGTAGGAAGTAATCTAAGATTTGCGTCTACAATGTTCTCACATTCACATGATTGAAAGAAGCTATACAAAAGAAAAATAATCACAATTATCTGTAAGACAATTACATTATATTACGGATCTATAAAATGGTAAATCTAGGGAATATTGAATATGTCAAAAAAAAAAAAATGTCGTATAAAAAAAAGGAAAAAGATGGAACAGTTAACAGACAATTACTCAGAATATTGATAAGTTACCAGGGGGCCACATGTGCAGAAGCAGTCATTGCCAGACAAGTGTGTCTTCGTGTGTGATTCCCGAACAGAGCCGACGGCTTACGACACAGCTTTGCCGCGGAAAATGAAGTTAGGCGAACGTGCGTGACCTTGCGAGATAAGTTTCGGTTTCGGCAAAAGTTTCGGCCGATTTTGGCCGAAAACGAAACTGCAGCCGAAACTTGATTTTTGGCCGAAACTCGGCCGAAACCGAAACCGAAACCGAAAGTTCGGTCGGACATTACTAATTTCTTAAATCGTGTACCTACTAAAGGGCGAAAGCAATTTTAAATATAGGTTTAAGTATTTGCATATTATTTACTGTTACATTTAATCATGATTCATGCTGATTTTACGACTCTTGAACACCTACATCACCCGTGGAAATGCGTTGCGAATCGCTAATACTTAAGAGTTTGCCTAAACCGATTTATCAAATTACGGTCAACGCGAACTGTGCGGACCGTACTGTCGTATGTAATTCACGAGTGGTACAAAGAATTGAATCATAAATATTAATCAAGATCGCAATAAAATCAGTGTGGCGCGGATTGGCGCGGCTGCGTGGTACCTGCGAGGCGCGCGTCTCCGAGCGTCAAGCGCCGGCCGCCGCCCCACTTACCAACACTTGCGACGTTTATATTTAAATTTAATGAACAGTCAATATCCATCTCTATAATAAATGGCCGGAATGACAAACTTTTAATTGTGACAAATGATCCTAGGTGAGAGAACAATATGTCGAGCGTGGCATATGGGCTCCGGACACAGTCGACATTTGCAACACCGCGTGTGGGTCGCACCACGCGGAGCCGCTAACGATCGAAAGGTGATGCTGGTGGGACTGGGCCAGTCGCAAGTAAATACCATCATGTAGTGGAACAACAACTGAGTGTCCAGTACAACCGAATTCAAAAAAATCTTTTAACTTAAGCATACTTACGTATTTTCATAGCTTTTTTTATAAATACTTTTCGATATGACCCATCCTCAGAGCAGAAGATATAACTGATACTTCTACAGATTTGTCTAAACTTGAAAAACTGTCATGTTTTCGACAAAATGAACAAAATAAAATATTTAATTGGTTATAACCATCGGAAGTAGGTTTTATTAATTAGGCTTCTAATTTAATGTCAGTAAATACATCGTGTAGTGGTACAATATGACAGTCGAGAGTAGCGCTTGTTTATTAGTGCCGCTGCCACAGATGTGGACAACGATAGCTGATGATTACAAGAAATGGGGTGACTTACGATGCGTCGTAAGTACGCCAAATTGTCAAATATCATTTATCGAGCATTTCTCATCGACTGTCTTTTTTAAAATCGTTTGTAATTCGTACAATATTTACATAGACCGTTACAAATAAGTAAAAATCGAGCTTTTATCGCAGCACGTACTTTTCACATAAAGCATAGTCGTAGTGTTTTCGTAGCACTCTACTTATTGATGTTATTTCCAAGTAACCATTATATTAATAACTATATAGCCTTCTGCCAGCGGCTTCGCCCGCCTGCGAAAGGGGTTCTCCATACAAACTTTAGACCCCCCCATTACGTCCCCATTAGGACCTGAATTTTGAAAAACCCTTTCTTATTGTTCGCTTACGTCATAAAAGAACGCCTTGTGCAAATTTTCACATTTCTAGTCCCGGTAGTTTCGGCTGTGCGTTGATATGTCAGTCAGGCAGTGCGTTGATAGTTGTGCCGCCGACACCCGCGCTGACGTGTCCACGTGAGCTTCGTGGACGTACTTAATAAGCATTGCCCGTGAAAGAGAGAGGTCACTCCCGTAACCTATCTCTCAGGAACCGTATGGCGGAATAAACAAATCAGTCTTTTACAAACTTTACAAGTCACTTTTCAAAATCTCTCAGGATCTTATTTTTATAATAAGCGTTTATTAAATTAACAGCTTGTCTTAGGTCTTAATATAATAGTCATCTTAAATAGCCTGCAATCAAATCGGAAGGCGCCCTCTGTCGACGTTTGCTAAACAACATGATCGCGACGATCACAGGTACAATAGATTGATAACTGTTCCCTACACTTTGTTTGTGTGCTAATAAATAAAGAAACCCTATGAACAGCTATCTGAATATAAACCTCCTCCTCCCCCATATTATGCCTTATTTTCTACCAATACGCATAATAAACTAGAGTGGATGAAATTCGCCGACATCACACTTTTCGCACTATAAACCTACTTATAGATAAGAATCAGCATTCATTTATAAAATCGGATCAATAGTAGAGCTACCATCAACACATAGCTAAAAGCGCATACACATTTAAGTAACGGTTAAATTAATTAACCTTCCTTTTCCTTAGTTATAAAAAAGGTATGGGAACGACACTTGTAACGGAACAACAAAAAGCCACCGGTGGTTTACAAAAACAAACAAAATGTGACAAAACATAAACAAAAAATTACCTAAAAAAACTCTACGGAAAAGGGATTGGTATGGTAATTTGAGCAAGGGTAGTATTATGCAAATGCTACGACTGCACTACGTGTTATTGTAGTATTTTTCAAGTAGAAACTTTGCGTAGCACTTGTTTTTTTAATACCTACTTAAATGCGTAGGCCGTAGCGCAGCGCGTAGCAATGACTGGCGGGGATGTCGTGGTACTTTCATACGGACACGCTTACTATAGACTCACGTTGGTAAGTTTAGACTCTACGAAAGTTTGTAACCGTGTAGACATAATACTATAGAGGTGGGTTAATGGGAACCAAAGACGAAGCAGGAGTCTATCTACGTTTAGTTTGTCGGAGTTGGATATAAACTCGGAGTCGGAGTGTTGGCAGAAGACAACTGTGTTAAAAGCAGGACAAATAAACAAATAATTCTACTGATAGAGTAACTGATAACTGAAAGCAACATGTGGGGAATGAATTACGTACGAAATGAATAATTGTGTCGCGCACCACCGCCACGATCCAATATGCTTCAACCTCCAAATAATACTCCCCATTTAAAAGTGTCGGAACCGACATCGGTACCAGACGATCAATCGGAAGTACCGACTTACCATCATACCATTATTGTCTAATTACCAGCGAAGAGTTCTTGCAAAACCGTGGACAAACATCAATGTACCTACTTAAATTTATTTCAGCTATACTTCAAGTATTAATCAGTGTTTATGTCGTTTTTAAGCGCGCCTACTCGCTCAAATTTTCCATTAACTCGCATAAGTAATACTTAAAATTTGGAAGTAAAGAAAAGATCAATTCATCCGGATTATAACAACATAGAAAAATACAAAAGCTTACTAATTGGCAAATATTCAAAGAAACGACGACCACCTTAATTCTTATAAAAACTATCGACCAGTGAGAGGTAACCTGATATTATTTAATCGATTCCCGCTAGTGCATCTCCCAGAGAATCGGGAGCACATTTGACGAATTCTCACGATGCGTTTGAGAACGAAGTTTTTTCTCGTTTCATTGCTCTGGCAAACAATAGATCACCGAGCGCGGATGCATGGAGGGTTGGTACCGCACCGACCGGCGACCCACCGACGTATTCATGTGCGTACTTGCGCTCCGTACTGATGCTGTCGACTATTGGCCTAAATAACTTACGAAGTATATTTCCTTCACTTTTAATTTTGGTAAGCTCTTACTGTGACTGTAAAAGGTTGCGTAAACCAACTTTTTTAGAAAGAAAAGAATATAAAACAAAAAAAACTACTTGCTATTGAAAATTATTTTTGAAAACAAGCTTGACGGTGTGATATAGTAGGTACTGATTAAGATCATTCCATATTGCTGAAACACGATGGGTTATCTTGTTGCAGTCAGTCATTCTTATGGCCACTATCCTACTAAATCATTTGGGTACCCACACGATACTACTTATATGTAAACTAAATGTAACGATTAGAGGTAGCTGTTTGAAAATCTCTTCATAAGATTCACCTTTAACAAAAATTCATACACAAATTACTAGCTAACGAAATTCGGTAATAAAAACACGATTAGGTATTTAACTTAATTCAAAAAGGCAAATAATATTCAGACACCAAAAGTAATGCGCTAGCTTCCTTGTGATAACCATTTTATTCGTGGCAATTCCGCACTTACAGAACCGACATTTTTTCCCAGTGGGCAAATCTATTCAACCCCAGTATACATACGGTTGCTCCCGGCGCTCCCCGTTCCGTCTGCGTGCTACAACTTGTTTCTGTGAACCAGTTCCTGAACTAAGGTGACCTGTCAAATTACTTCCTCAATTATTTATGCAATTTATGCACTTTATTTTTTGCATAACACTGCATCTTACCTGCATAATGTTTTTTTTTATATATCATGCAGAATATCATTTGAATAAATAATACGTAATTGTTACAATTTCTAAAAAAAAAATACATATTCTATTTTTTAAGCATATATTAGAATTTGCAATCATGAAAATTTTGTACCTTGTTATGGTAATTATATGGGTTATAATATTATATTATTATTTAAATGGTGAAATATTTTACGAACCAACTTGCCTACCTTCTGCATATTGCACCATAAAGTCGATAAATATGAATGCTTTACCACTGAAAGCTCACTAGAATTTACTTATTACAAAATCTCTAGCTTTAAGCCGTCATCAAATAAAACAAAAACGCAGCTGCTTAATTAAACTTAACTGCCTGAACTTTGGTCTCAGTGTGACCCATGCGTCACAGTCCTTAAAATGTAAATCAATCGTCCAAGCTCAGTCATATCGATATCAAAACAATCAAAAGTCGGACGCCGAGCCAGATCAAATTGGAGCTGTCTCATTAACTGTGATACATTTCGCTTGAATCACGAGTCGGGAATGTTACCGGACCGGTACCGTTACCCATATTCTACACTGAACACACACTGTAATTATTATCCTCTGTATTTAATAAAAGACTCAACGGAAGCTGCTACCTGTCTCGTGAGAATTGACAGCGGATGTTGCAAAAGGTGCCCCCGTTTTTTATAAGTGTTACATATTGATGAAATGGGATTAAGGGTGATTCCGTCTTCTGGTTAGTCATTCCTGAGAACTACTCTTCTTTTTTTATTAAAATGTTTGATTATGCAGTCAAACGGTGGTGTTTCTACATACTGTTTAATCACAGTGATCTTACGTTATGCCCAAAGTCATTGTACTGTTAAACTTATGCCTAGCCTGACTTTATTTGCCATTCGATTTTTTCAACTTATTCTTAACCAAAACCTTCTTTTCTGTAGGTGAAATTATGAAGTTTGTACTTAAAAATTTCAAGCCATAACTCGTGTGAAATTCTATTCCCTTCACCTGCTACAGTGTCGCGGTTGAAAAACTCAAAGCAAAAAACACAAGAAGGAAACGTAAATGGTGCCGGTTATGATGAGTACGTACCATCATACAAAAAAGTATTTAGAGTTGTGCACTTGTGAGATCCGTTCCCACAGTGCTTTATCGATCATAGGAGTATCATCTGTAAGCACAATATCGTGCCCGCCTCCATTTAAGCCGTAGAAAGTTCAGTAACCTTGATGCTCTTATCTTTATCATAATAAGGCATTAACAATATAAAAGCAATCTATCATTTGAAATTAATATGATCAGTGATCGGCGGCGCGGCGGCGGGCGGAGCGGTGGAGCGGTGGTGGTGGCCACTATATCTGCATGCCGGCCGGAATGGCGGTTAATCAGGTGGCCCGTTACATTACATTGTGCTCGCCGTGAGCTCCAACCCGAGAGAACAGGTTGCTCCAATGACAAAGGAGCAGATTCCATCGTCCGCAATCCGCGTCTCCGAGCCCCACATTATAAATAGTCCGTCGAAATAATCCGTTGCTACGTGTCAGTGCGGCGCCCACCTACGTCGGCCGGTACACTTCCATACTTAATGATATCTAACACAAAAACAATTCATAAAAAAAACTGCTAACAGTGAACATTCCGTTTCCGCGTGCAGCTTTGACCTTACGGTGATTGATGGTCCACGGATTATTAATAGTTTATCTACGTAATAGATGGTAATAGTTGCGACCGCGATCGATATTAAAAATCTTACTGTGTCATCTTCTCATTAATTTTTGTTACAATTTATTTTAAACGAGAAATGACCTTTTATTCGACATCGGTTTTCTTATCTCTGAAGTTCGAAGTGGTTTTTCAATCCCAAATAGAAAAAAGTTACAATGTCTATTTAGCTTACTATGTTGACATACTGTTCAAGCAGACGGTTGTATGGTTTTACGCAGACTTATTTTCAGTACGACTGGATAGGACTCGATTGACATTGCCTGTAATGTATAGCAGGTACATATAATGATGTAAAATGGCAAATTAAACTAATGCTTACTATATTTAATAAAAAAAAAATTAAACCTTCTACATTAAGCTGCATTATAAATAAGATTTTCGACGTATCTGTCTTTATTCTTCTAAGTCGGAGAATCAGACGTGAGAAAACGAAAAAAAAATCCCGCAAAAATATTTCTCACAAATGAATTATTACGAAAAGTACTGTAAAAGCTGGAGTAATAATCGTAAAACACAAACAATCGACTTTCATTTTAAAACAAGGATGTTTGCGCCACCTGCGAGGCAGGCGACGGCGGCCGGACGGGGAGGGCGCGCGGCTCCACCGCCGTGCTTTACTGCCGGAACAATGGACCAAAGGCTCCAACACGTGGTGCTAGCAGTAGGCACAATGACTCCGCAACCACCTGATTTAAATTACTTTACTACTTAATTTACTCAAACGTGACACTGGGACGCTCTTCCGGGCGGCCCGCTGTCTCGGAAATCACACGACTGTCTCTAAATGTTAAATATTCACAACAGGTTCATCTGTATTGTTTGTTTCATGCCAGATGTTAGTGCCATTTGCCACATTTGTCATCTTCTAAAACATAAATAATTTCTTATTGTAAAACAGCTGAGTTAGCAATAGTCAACAGCATGTCCCTATAGGTTCTACGTAGGTACGCGTATTTCTTCCAGGTGGCTTGCCTTCGTTTCTCTGAGTCACTTTGTGATAGCTGATTGTTACACAGTTTAGCAAGCGGACCATTCCCCTTGTAGAATAAACATAGCTTGGATTAATATGAAATTTTCGAGTGCGTTCTGCATTTGCCATTTATACAAGTAAGATATTCACAAGTCACTCGTCCCAACCATTCGATGGTATAAATTAGGGCCCCAGTATGACCCCCGTGGCACTCGAGCCGATTACGATTATACGATGACTTTGCATCAAAAAATATTTGTATAATTTTTTTTAATATATTTGGTCCACGAGGTAATCAGACCAAACTATTAACTAGTAACCGATTGAATGTCTGTTGTATTATCATTGAATCACATAAATATATAGGTACACCGATGTATCAGCCAGGTATTGGCAATAGTTCTTATGTTTGTGTCTTTCTTACTCCTTCAGCCTTAAGCGACTGAACAGATTTGCTGACATATTTAGTAGACACTTAGACCATGTTTTCTAAATATTTTCTCCAAAATTCCTATTTGCTAATCCAGCGATTAGCTAATAGGAATTTTATGTTGAGACTATATGATTAAGATTGTTTTCTACTTTCAGTCAGGCGAAGTCGCTGATAGAAGTTATACTTATATTTTTTTTACACCACCTGCTCAATAATGCCCTATTAGATGCCTAAAAACTTTACTCAAAGCAGGTAATTTTCTCCCTAGGGCCTAGTTTGGGCGATCCCTAGAGAATAAAGAGATTTAAATTTGAAACCTCAAAACCAAAGATAATGAATTAATAGTACATTGTTACCCTAAGGGTGAAAGTATGTTATTCGAAGACGTTTTAAGACGTAGTTTGCCATTAACAAAAAAAAAGGTAATGAATGACGAGTCTCTAAAAACAGTAATGAAAGAGCAGGAGTGATACAGAAAATAAAACTATAGAATCTTAGAGTAGTAAATTTATTGAATCCCGAGTTTTAGAAGATTAGCATATTATAAGGCCCTCTTTTCCTATTTTCGTATTTTGATGCGATTAACAACAAATTTTTAAACTAAGTTGTGTTGTATAGTATCAGCCTTGTAATGTTCCCCCTGCAGGGACACAGGCCTCCTTTCTAGGAAAGGGAATAGACCGTAATCCACCACGCGGGCCCAGTGCGGGTTGGTTCACATTTCTTCGATTTTTTTATTCTAGAACATGGTTTCTTCACGTTTTCCAAAACCGTGTTCTCAAAACGGTGAACGTTTTGAGAACACAGTTTTGGAAAAGTTTTACCAACTAATCTTCATAACCGTGCTCTATTACATATATTCCTTTAAAAAATTTGTTTGTTTTGGTATATTGTCTTTTAATTATCTTACAGGTGGTGTAAGGAGTAGAGTATTCAACACAGGGATAAAGCTGTCTTTGTTTTGGGTGGCTTGAAATCTTCAATTTACACAGGTTTCTACATTAACTCCTTCGCATTGCTCGTGAGTTAATTATGTAAACCCATTACTAACTTACGGTATAATTTTTTGAAGCCCTCGTTTTATTCGAAATTCAACATACCGCCCGCGACATAAAGACACTGCTTTATCTCCTAGTCACATAATCAACTATTAAAGGCATATAATAAGTAATACCCATTGAACCACAATGATTTCAACTATTGCCAAAGAGAACCGCGGCTAAGTGGACTATTTTATAATAATGATACGGTTTATAAAATCATAACACCCATCAAGGTGGACCAAAATAGAATTCAGTTAGGATCCCAGCTGGTGCGGCGCGGCCGTGAGCCGGGAGCGCCACAGATCATAAGGCGATTACACACTATTATGAAACATAAATGATTGTAACGCCCTCACCAAAAGGGTTAACCCGTGCGGCGGAAATTGATTTAAATTATGCTATTAATAACATTAATATGATGTTCCAGTAGGCATTTTTTTCCAAAAAACCTACCCTGTATCATTACAAAAAATATTTAATTATAGAATCCTGAATTAATTGTACGTTGATTTTGAAATTTATTGAATTTAAGAAAACAAATATTGATTTTCAATTTACATTTATTTTGTACGAAAAACTAAAGTAGTGGTTAACTTAAAATTAATTGGGCTTTGGTCAAATAGAAGATTAAGAAACGATTTTATTTTTGAACTAACATTTCCTCACCTGCCCGTTTTATAGATTCTCTCTAAAATCGAAAAAATTGTAATACAATTATTAGAATTTAATCTAACTAGAATGATCTTTTTTTTGTGATTGGATCATATCCGAGGGAATCTATGATGTTTACTAGCATTTTGTATATGCATTATACGCTCCTTGGTTACAGCACGTAACTAGTGACGTCTAAATAGGTCGCATGCTGCTATGACTCTTGTGAACTTGCAAACTGTCAAGATAATCACCTATACTTTTTTAGGTTTATCGCCTAAACAACATAGGTGTTTTGTTTTTGTTCATATTTTGATAAAAGTAGAAGATTGATTTCCAATGTCACCGAATTGAGGTCAAACGGTCAAAATATTTTTATAAAAATAGAGTGTCTAACACCTAATCATTTTACTGTAGAAGTCGTTTCATTACCTTTCCATCTCCCTATGACGAAGAAAATTACTATCGGAATTACAGACTTTCTTCTTACATATTTAATTAAATATACCGTACCATATGTGTATTTGTGATAGTTTAGTAATCAACCGAATTTTAATGACAATTCACTCATTCGTAATCATTTCCATACAAAAAAACTTAATATAGAAAACACAATGTTGGCGGTCAATTACTGACCCAGCAGGCGTCATCCTAGCCGCGGTTCAACAGATGCTAGTTTTTTACCGCGCGGTGATGGGGCGCCGTGAGCTGGCCGGGCGCGGGGGTGCGCCCTATAACCGTATAATTACATGTTGTAGTTGCGCGCGCGCCGGCACGCACAATTGGCTTAAACGAGTGTTTGCTTTGATGTGCCGCCGGCCACAGCGGTTATCCACGTGCGGTCGCCACAACCCGTTCTCATGTTAAGCTTATTAAGAAGAGGCTACCCGTTTTACGGTTGTTTATACGTACGACAAGAAATGCCTTCACGTTGCAGATTTAAAAGGCATCTGGATAAAAGCACTTGGCGAATTCCACGTACCGCGTTATGTCTGTGAGATTGCCCACCTACTCCTAATCTGCGCGTCTCGGTTCCCCGACTCTCATTATGTATGTATGTATATGCGTTATGATTAATCAACATAAACATCGTGTCAATCGAGCAACACTCGTAACTGTGCCGAGTCCTATCTATGTCATCTGTTTGTTATAAAGTGTACAGTTATGTCGCACAAATGCCAAGGGCTACATCGATCAACCCGGGTTGTCGCAAGTGATTCTTAATCGACAGCCGTAGTCGAAAGTTGAGTAGCGACATCGTGATGCCAAACTTAGCCTCCTTCTTCGTACCGGTACACATAGCGCGTTGTGAAAAAGTCGCCTCGCTCCTCTCGCTAACAACTGCGACACCGCATAAAATATTAATCTTCAGATCGTGACTAACGGCTTCGGATCATCGTTTACATGAGCGCTGGCTGGCCAGAAGATAGAATAGTGTTGGATTGGACCAACTGTTTGCACGGCGACGCTTTCAAAAGTGTGCGTGTTTATCCCATGAGAGGCGCGCGCGTATTGTTCCGCTGAAATTCAGTCACGCAGAAGGACCTGTGATGCTTACATATGTACAATCACTCTTGACTTAAGACCCCAGGTGATTGCTATTTGGAAACAGAATTCAACACTGAAATCTACTCCTTAGCTGTAAGTTACAATAATATATGATTGTTACTTGGAAATGCTCGAACGATAAATCGAAAAGATCGGATACAATATTTTTATATCAATATTTTATTTGTAGAACTAAACCTATTAAAAACAAGAAATGATTCCGGTATCAGTAATAATTATCTAAATAATGTGTGAGATTTACTTTTTACCACGTCATCAATTTCATCGACAAACAATTCACAGGATGGTTCGCAAAAATTATTTCATCATAAAAATTAAATTCTTTCCACATATTTGTTACTTGCAATACAAAATAATGTGAAATATTGGATGGTAATGGTACATATTTTTAGCCAACTTATGATAATTAATGACTTATCATGATATAGCCTGCAAAATATTGGGATCCATGCGTTTTCGTAATAAATATCAATAATGTTTCTTAAATTTCTCTAATATTGTCGTTTAATTTCAATTACATCACCAATGGAACACTAAGAATTAAATAAATTATGCTTGAGAAAATTAGAAATTAGAAAATTTTATATATTTTCTTACCCCTGTGAGTGGCTGTGAGTACCTTTTAACCGTATTATGAATAGAAAGCATAAGATTGCAAAAATATGCAATCCTAAAACAAATTTATCAAAAAATAGTTTTAATATTTGCGTTATTGATCACCCTGTATGCTGAGCGATGATTTAACGACGCGTTGAATACGATCGGCTCATATGTTACGATTGGATATCTGTGGCAGGTGTTATAGATCGCGCTGCTAGCGCAGTCGACGGACTCGCGCGCCCCAAACCGCCGATGAGTCTACTTAACACCTTGATGGATCGTTTTGACCGTACAGATAGTTTACAACGCTAATGAAACATAATAACTGTCGATAAGTATCATAAAGTGAACATAATGGAATTAATCACGGACCTTAAACGTTTAGCTCGCCGCACTAGCTGAGTATCTGTAATCTGCTGGTGATTTATTTACACCTGCTACGATATTGTTCAGCCACTACACCTTAAACGTACCATACAGATACGGCTAATCTCGGCTAGTGTTCCAACTGCAAATACATGGAACAATGAAATAAATTACACGTTAACATTATGGGCACGTTATAATAGCAGAATTGCACAATTACTGGCGAACAATTAATGCTAAAAGTATTGGACATTGTAACATTGACCCGCAGCTACGCTTGTGGCAACCTTTCATGACACAGCGATCAAACTTACACAACTTATTAATCCGGTTCAACACAAGAAGTTGCGGTAAGCATTCTCTTTATTAAAAGTGTATTGTTTTACATTTCATATTGCTCCATGCGTTATTGAATACGTCTGTATCTAGGCTAACCGAGATAATGATAGATAATACGACACAATGAAGCACGCGCCGCACCGTGCACCGGTTCGTTAGTGTAACTGTTGAGTCACGGACCCAAAGATCACCTGACGGGGTGCTTTTGACAGCGCGCGAACCAGCTCGCACGCGCACGCCGCCGACTCCACGCACACCGGCCACAACTGTGTCTGGACCACCACACATACACGGCCAGCACTAACACTAACTATCACGTAATTATACACCCGTGCTCTAACGCAACACAGCCTCAAAAGAAAATTATAACTGAAAGAGATTCATCACTTACCTATGTTTATGTAACACTGTAACAAACTGCGTGGTTTAACAAATTACGTGTTGAAGGTGTTGAAACTCACAACAAAACATCGAAATTAGCACCTTGTTACTGCGTCCCGGGGGTAATGCCTCTATAATCAAAAAGGTAGCAATTTAGCATTTACTCGCCAAAGCAAAAAGCGTGAGCAACAAAAAATAACAAAATGAGTGTGAAGCGAAGTTTGAAAATCGTCTTTATTAGTTAGAAATTACTTAAAACTCAGGTCCGTTTATTCGGCTATTAAATTGTGGAAAAAATACTTTTATTAGTAGCACCTCGTTTATAATAAAAAATGTACGTGTAAAATGTACGAGTCGGACTCGACACTGAGGGTTCTATACAAATTAACTTGTAATGTAAGTCCCCAATCGAGTCTCGACGATTGTTTCAAATGGAAAAATGTTTTTTTATGACGTAATTACAAATTTACAGTTTTCAGGGTTCTGGGTTAACCGGAAGTACCATAAGAATTTTGATTCCATTGAGAGTGTCGAAATCTACATTTTTTGCCACATAAACGGTCGTATCTTTTTTTATTAAATTTGAATTATTCACAGCTTCAACGGACCACAGACCTGAGTATATTTTCAATTCTATACCTCCACGCGTTTTCGAAGTAAAGGGTATTGACAAACAGACAACCAAATGATAAGGGCTCCGGTTTTTCTTTTTGAGACACGAAACCCTAAAAAGGTATTCCAGCGATGGATTTAATTATAACAATAACTCCACGAGAGTCCTAATATTGTAACTGAAGAGCTTTGAAATTTCGATTACAATCAAAATGTCTGGATTTATTGCAGATTTCTTGTGAACACACGCGGTTTAGCTAACCTATACCTGATAACATTGGATCAGAGCACAAAGATGATGATGACAGGTTTTCCTGCATAATCTTTCATATTAGTAAACAAAAATAATCGAACTATCCAAATGCGTGATGTTAGGTCAGACATTTACTGGTCACTTGTATCGCAATATTTTCAATTGTGCAACATTAAATAAGTACCCATTCCGAAGCCGTTGCATTTGACAGGACAGCAGAATGATCACCTCTCTCGAGTCCTCTCTGCAATAGATACCGCCGACCTTCACGGCGTGCGGCGACTTCACGACTTTACACAAAGACTGTCTAGAATAATTAAAGTAATTACTGTTTACAGTAATTAATGACCCATATAACGTGATATGGTTTGATTGATCTCAGAACTGTGACGAGATAATTGTGGCTTGCTGGCGTTATTGCCACACGCCTTGCAGACGGTTTTCAATTAATGAATACGTAGGTACCCACTCCGCCATCACACTTCGCCCATCATCACGTTGTGAAACGTTTTGTTCGAAAGAGTCTTTTATATTTCAATTGTTTTAGCACTATAACGATAGAGTACCGCCTGACACTAAGTGCTATGTTTTGCATGCAACGTAATGCGATTGCGTTTTTATATATTCTATGTAGTCATGACAGGTATCCAATTAGATGCATACATTCTTTTAATTTCCAACTGTTAAGGTGTAGGTACTAAACTTACATTCACAATCTTTTGCTAACCAAACTTATTTGCAGAGGCGTAATTTTCTAGAAACCTCGTAAGGTAGCAGGGGTGATTAGTGAGGCTTTTAAATAAGATCTTCGAAGCATCGTCGTAAGGGTTATCGATTGTAATTCTGTGTGAGTAGCGGCGCGGCGGAGAGCGCGGGCGGCAGATAGCCGGCGGCTATCCGCTACATAGACACTGCATTAGGGCCCCTGCGCCCGCCCGGCGGCTCCTTTGCCGCCATAAGCGCATTTAACATGTAATCGCGCTTGCATTTCTCTTTTGTGTGCACAAATAAAGACTAAAAGAATAACTTAAAAGGCAGTTAATTATTTAAGCTCCTTCGCAATATACATGTAAATATGGAATAAGTTTTTAACAGCGCTTGCTTTTACATATTACAGATAAGGTCTTCTGAGATTTATGCATGCCGTAGTCTACTATTGTGCACCGAATAAGTTAAAAGTTATCTTCTTAGCGCGAATGTTTATAGACATATATTTTTTTTATTTATACGTAGTACGTAAAGCGAAACTGGTAACGAGACTATAACTCTTTTTCGGGCCGTATTGTGGCATGTAGGAATAAAATATTAAATTAGGTTAACATCTGCAACAACTCGACTGAATCGCTTATCAAGGACCTAACGTAGCTATTTCATTGTTTGCAGAAACTTGCAGAACAATGAAGCTATATTAAATTAAATCGTTGTGCGGTTTGGTGCGGACTGCGCCGGGGCACGTTATGGAAGACAGCGGCGGCGACAGTTGGCGTGGGCGCGATTGACTCGTCAGCGGCTATCGAGGCTCACTTAGCGCTAACGTGGCGCACGCTTTATCGTAGCACCGCAGACGCCACCGCCGCCTGCGCCTGCGCTTCCAACATTCACTTAACTCAATCTCGACTAAATTAATATAAAGTACTAGCTTCTGCCCGCAACTTCGCCCACATGACATTTATTTTACTTTCCCAAAGGATGAAAAAATCGACCAGTATAAAAGGCTGCCTCCTGGAGCCGAGGGTTGGTGCGAAAGCGTTATACCGAGGCTCTGGGAATAAGGCAAGGGACGAACGGGATAGGTTGTTCAGTCAGCAAGATCCTGACGGGATTCGTCATTGGATGATTTTTACCTACCATAAAAAAAACCAGTATAAAAGGCTAGGACATCAATTGTGCTACCTGTATACCAAATTAATTAATTTGGCGCACAGGTACCATAACCTTTGGGCCGTCAAAGCGCGAATGATGAAACATTTATAAAGCAGAGTTTGTTTGTTTGATCGAGTGAATTTTAGAAACTGTTGGCTCGAATTAAATTAATTCTTTTAGTGTTGTAAATCCAATTTATCGCGAATATATATCACCTGATAAGTTACGAGTAGGTATATAACATTACGCTAAGGCTGATTGAAGTGGACCAATAAATACGTAATAATAAATGACGCAGGTGAAACCGCGGGGGCAGCTAGCTTTAGGATTGAAAACAAAAAGTCTTCTCAGCCGAATTGCGATAAGCAATAAACGAAAAAAAAATGTAAACTGTATTTCCCAATTTCTAATTAGAATCTTTGACATAAGAAAACACACTACGCTAGCAGCTTCCTTATCTTCCAAAATCGGTGTAACTGGATCTTTACAGAAAAAGAAAGAACAAAAAGACAATTTTGGACATTTTACTAATGAAGTTCAAACTAGCAACACCAGTGTTTCCTACATCTCGGAAACAGCTACAAGCAGCACAATAAGACCAAACTGTATTCTAACTAGTTTGCGCGATATAAACGAGTGGTAAATTAGCTCCTTGAATCTATTCTTGTAGTGAAATAAAGCCACTTTCTATCCTTTATTTAGTGTCGCGCTGCCGAGCCCTTTATCTCGCTTGACAAAGAGGCGGGTAATTGCCATTCCTACTGCGCCAGGGATTTCATTAAAACTTGATAAAACTATTTAAATATTAAGGCCAGGCCGAGTACCTCTGCTGTAAGTTTGAATTGCTCGTTCTAACTTTAGGTTTTACATATTTTTGTAAACATTTACTGGTGGTACTCTTTCTTAAAAAATCATTTTAGCTTTATGATTTACTAAATGTCGTTTTTGCATAGTTAGTTTTACTGGTAGTTTTTAAGTATTTACAAAATTTAATTTTATTAAACCAGCGATTCATCCCAACTTCGCATGGGTGCAAAGCTGATATTAAATACATTATGCATATATTATTCATATAAACCTTCCTCTTGAATAACTCTATCTGTTTTTTTTAATCTATATCAAAATCCGGTACGTAGTTTTAAAAATCTAGGCTTACATAGAGACAGATAGCAGGAACGACTTTGTTTTATACTAAGTAGTGAAGTGATTGTTAATAATACAAGTAAGTTATTTTCCTTTTTACTATTTTTTATCGTTATTTATTTTACTAACAACATAGTGTTGTTAGTAAAATAAATAAATGATTAAGTTATGGCCTGTTTTTTTTTTTGTAAATGTTTTTACCTTCTTAAACTAGCTGTGTCCGACTAGTATGAGTAAAATTCCAGGGCAATATCAAAATAAACCCGCGGGAAACCCATAAACAATAATACACATAATTATTCGCATTTGTTCTTTTGGTTTACATGGGAAATAATTTATTTGAACCCTTTTAGCGACTGATTTGCGGGCACTGTTATAACCGCTCTGTATAATAATGGGTGCAATTTCCTATGAGTGAATGTTTTGTCGATACCTAATCGCTCTCCCCTGTGAACTTGAAATGAAGCAATCCTGAATCTGGTACACCCATGAGAATATTTTTATTTGATATATTATTATTCAAATTTCCGATTGTGCCTTAATGAGGGGATCAACATTGTAATAACGGGTAGCGTTTACATTAAATGCGTTATGTAATATTAAGCTACAATATTAAAACGATTTCGATGTTTAACTCTTTAATCGGAGCGAGATGTAACAAAGAACACAATTTTAGCTAAAGGCAACCGTTGAGAAAATAAAAGTCACAAAAGGAACAATACATTATACATCACTATAGGCACTAGTACAATCACAACGAGAGTATCCGTTGGAACGACTTAATTTAATGATAGGTTGTATATGAAACCCAATTCATTTCACACATCTTTTCAAAAAATGGACAAAAACAACAAAATTTTATAAAACATTTTAATTAAATATTTATTAATTCACTTGGGACTAACAAAATAGCGTAGAATCATCTTAAATTCATTAGGGAACGTAAATGGGTATTGGTTAATGAAAATTAATCGAGGCTGGCACGCTTGGAGTGAAGGGGTGGTCGCACAACAGTGATGTGATGAGCGGCACTAATGCGCCCGCGCAGGTAACACCCGCCGAACCACACGGTATTTACGCTTTTTGTTACTATTCGTACATTATATAAATTGTAGGTATAAACATATCGACTGGCCTGTCAGCCTAGTAGTTAGTGACTCTGACTGCTTTGCCGGAGGTCGTGGGTTCGATTCCCACCCAGGAAAAATGTCTGTGTGATGAGCACGATCAATAGTTCTGTGTCTGGGTGTAATTTATCTATAACTAGCTTTTGTCAGCGGCTTCGCCCGCGTACATAAAATATATCCTATGTCATTCAGGAGTAAAGCAGCTTTCTGTTGTTGCTAAATTTTTTCCAATCGGACCAGTAGTTCCAGAGATTACCCCCTACAATCAAAAAAACAAACTAACAAAAAAACAAACTTTACCTCTTTATTATATTAGTGTAGATGTAGATATGTATTTATTCAGAAATATATAAGTATGTTTATCAGTTGTCTAGTACTCATAACTCAAGCTCTGCTTAACTTGAGACTAGACAGCGTTGCGTGATGGTCGTCGAATAAAAAAAATATTTACAGGTGAACAATAGATATAACTTTTGCATGTGTTCGTCAACTGATTGGAATTCAAAACTTGAAAGACGTACATAATATTTAACGATATAAACATAATTATATTTCAAACAACTATAGTTATTTACTAGTTTAATGAAAGTAAGTTTTACTAGTTACGTAACTATTAGTACATAATTTTTGCCCTGCAAAGTAGTCTGTTTGCCTTCTATGAATTTGCCAAGTGCACCAAATCAACTCTTGGACAGCAAGAGTTTGAAACATTAATTACAAAGCAACTTAGGTTGCTTCGCAGCGCATAAAACAACCACTACTTTCATTTAATTAACCAGGAGAGAGAGTACACTGTCCCTACCAAGTTGTTCATAGAAATTATTAAAGAAGTAGGTACTTTGGGCTCTCGAAGTATTTTTCTTGTTTGTTTGATCGGAACTGAAGATATCCACAGGAGAACGAACGATACCGATAGAGCCCGAATAATCGCTAAACTTAAGTGACAGGGCACATTGCCTACAGAACGGATGACGGATGGAGACCATCCGTCTTGGCACCCAATGTCTAAGAAAACAGCCTCGAGCGCAGCGCTGAGCTAGCGACGAAATCCAAATAGATACAATGCGTTCCAAATAAGAATAGGATCGATTGGCAGGATGTGACGTCACGCCGTACTGTTTTTTCGTTCAAAGTTCGTAAATAAACTGAATTTTAAAAATGTTTTGCCAGTATTTGACAATAAATCATGACGTCACAAAATGGCAATCGATCCTGTTCTTATTTGGAACGCATTGTACATTGAATTTGTATGTAATTTGAATGCTGCGCTCAAAGTTATTTTCTTAGAAAATAGCACCTTTGTAGGTATCACGTACCGGAAAATGCAGCGCTGCTAGAAAATGCAGGTTGCCCACACCCAGACCGTCGCGCGTCGACCTGGTGAGGATCATGGGACACAAAGACACACAGTAGGTACAATATTGTGGTGGCACTCGGGGGATCGAAGGTGATGTCCAGCAGTAAATATCTCTCGACTGAAATGATGATGACTTTGTGAAATCTGACTTGTCAATGCTACCAATCGCCTATTAGATACTTTAAATCTTACTCATTTTAATTTTCATGATCTGGAAGACTTTCATCCTTTCAGGCTACTTTATGCTCTGATCTAATTTGATTCGTCGAGTTGAAAGGTCGCGGGTTCAAACCCAACCAAGCGCATACTTTGTGTAATTTATTTCATCACCAAAGCTCTCAAAACGGTGAAGGAAAACATCGTAAAGAAACCGGCATATCTTAGACCTAAAAATTTGAAGACATGTGACATCCACCAATCCGCAATGAGCCCATGTGGTGCATTGTTGCCTATTCCCTCTCCAAGAGAGGAGGCCTGTGTCTCAGTAGTGGGAACTTTATAAGGCGAATACAATACAACTCAGTTTAAAAATTTGTTGTTAATCGCATCAAAATAAGAAAATAGGAGAGGGGGAGGTCTTTGCCCTGCTGTGGGACAACACGGACTGAAAATAATAATAAAGCTGTCTTGTCCAGCCGTAGTAAGTTCTTATACTTGCAGATATGATAAATACTGCGTAGCTGTATGCGGTGTGTTTGTCTGTTGGTGGTGCTGACGTCACAGCGTGTTTGTCGAGGCGCACGTGCGCTCCCGCAGGTGACAGTACCCGCGCCGCGCATCTGTGCCGCTTTGTGTGTCTATCGCGCTTTTTCTGCTAACCTTTGATTCATTGTGTTACTTGTAAATTGTAACCGTAGCACCCGGCTCTGGGGTCGAAGCATGGAACTACGTCACCTTAGTATTATTATTTACGTTATCTATGATACATGATTCTATAGATCATATTTTGACACTAACATCTATGAAACAATAAATGTTCCTAACAATATTCAGAAAATAAAACTCATCTTTAAATATAAAAGAAGAAACTGACTGACATATCAACGCACAGCCTAAACTACTTGGCCTAGGAGCATGAAATTTTGCACAGGGCTTTCTTTTATGACGTAGATGAACACTAAGATAGAGTTTTTCAAAATTCAGCTCCTAAAGAGATGTAATGGGGGTCTAAAGTTAGTGTAAATGGAGAAAGCTACTTCCACGCGGGCGAAGCCGCTGGCAATAGGCTTGAGTATTTATACTTATTTTTGCATTTAATGGAATTTGCAGACTCCACGATTTAATTAGATTTAATAGACAACATTATGAAATAACTTTTCTTTTCAGCATCCCTTACTGTTCCCTTAACCCAGCAGTGGCTAGGCAAAGGCCTCCCCCAAGTCCTTCCAAATCTTCTTTTCCCATGCCCTCTCGAACCAGTCTTCTCAGTACGGGTCTAGAAGTAGCTTAAATTTTTTTTTTCTATTGGTTGACAAAATAATTTCATAAGAAGGTTGATGAATTTGTATTTATCCACACAATGCAAGGTTTAATTGAATTATCTTATTTTGTTGAAACCAAGAAAAAAGTACCTATCTGATGTCTCACAATCAAATACAATAAAGATAAAAGCCATCCAACACAGCACGTCACGGATTCATTTCAAAAAACATATACGAATTAAATTAAATAGATTGTGAATTCTATCATGTCCCACAGTACTGAAATAAATCGTTTGAACAACTTAGACAGGTTCATTAAAGATATAGTATATATAGTAGATACTATCAGAAATAATAAAGGTAACCTATATTTAAAATCCACTCCTAGTCAAAGAATGTTGTGTTATTGCGTTGGCAAATTTAACAAAAACAGGTGGTCAATTATCCTACACTGCTTACAATTATTACAATTACAATACTCGAGACACATTTTCTGAACAGTTGTTTACTTGGATTTTGTTTGCGTGACAGTCTAGAGATAGTTGTGCTAAGGGCCAGTGCAGCGACAATTTCATATTTGCATATGTCACAGGAATGTGTCAATGAAAATTGGACCTTATGCAATGGAAATAAAGCGTTTGGTAGTGTAAAAGTTTTGTTTGATAAACAAAGTTATCTGGGAGCGCGAGCTTACTCACCGGCTGGCCGCGCACGTGCGCCCGCGCCGCCGCACCGAGCCGCGGCTGCGCTAATCGTTCCCAGATTAGTGCTCACCTAACAATCATGTCGATAACTTCTACCATACACAAGACAAGTGCTAATTATACACTGTATCGTGTTTATTACCAATGTTATACAGTAGTTTTACACATCGCGGCATCGTACGTTTTTCTTTAAAAAGACATCAACGAGCGAACACCCGTTTTAATACAATTTTACCAACAACCTGGATATAATATTAAGACTCCTATTTTAGGCTTATAGTTAAAAATTATGTAAATGTTTTCAGATATATTGAAAGGTTATTCATAAAAAACCTTTATACCTAAATATAGGCGCCCATTTTTCAGAAAAATATTTTATAATTGAACGTCATTGAAATTATTTATCTTTAAGGTCTTTTTTCTAATAACGCAAAAATAAAAAGTATCGATATGTTCAATTTAGAGTGGGTCAAACAGCACTAGAGCCGGCGTCTCGGCTCGTAATCGTAAATATCAGACATTTAACACACAGTGGTCTCGCCGGCCGGTGATTATAAATAGATTGTTGCGATACAGACGACGTGTTTACAGCCGGTATCTGTCGATAGCTGATCCAATACCGAGCTCCGACCACGAACGTCATGCAATTAACATCACGGAATGAACGCCGATCAGACAAATAAGCCATGAATGAATCTGATCGCCGCGATCAATGAATACTCGCTGAGTGGCTGACGCCTAACGTTTCCCTACGAGACGCCTGAAGCGTAATCAGTTCATTAGTCATGTTCCTTACTACTGTTAGTACTCATAGTAGGCACTTCGATTCTTGTTTGTTGAATATTAAACCGGCTTTCTGTTCGAAGTTATCTAAGCATTACAAATTCTAATGCACTTGTTGACGAATAAGTTACTTCCTCTTCTAGTAAGTACTAAATATCTACTCCAACACTACTTCAGTTAGAAGTACATACTTATAACATCTAATGAAGACTAACGAGTCAAGATGAATGAACAGACTTTATTAAATCTAATATTTGTACACGTACAACTTATTTTTATTGGCTATATAATTGCAAAGTAGAAATGTTACTATTTCCAAATTGCTTAGCTATGAGTCGCCTTCAATTCGATTTATTTATTAGAGCCAATAATTCGCAAACGTCACTTTTGTCGGTAAAATTTACTAACAGGCGTATCAATACTATCAATAGGTACTTTCTTTCTTTAATTCTTTATTGTACACCAAACAGTATATAAAAAGAGGATTACAATATATAATTATGTACAAAGGCTAGCTTAACTCAAAATACTCTGAGATTTTCTTATTATTTATCTTAACAAAGATACTCTTGAGCTTCGAATCAGTCGCTCAACTTCTAAAGCGCAGTTTTCACCGATTAACGTCCATCAAACCCACTGATTGTCAACTTTAAATCACACAAAAACGGTACAAGCGAAATGAAGTGCAGTTTGTAACAATATAATAAGGAGAGCGCGTCAGTTAACATCTTCACTCAGTTATCTGCGCTGTCAGTAACAAGAAATAATGATGTACGTATAATATCGCGCATTGCGTGCAGGAAACGATTGTAAGCAATACCATAGCGCTGCGAGAACGCCTCAAGTTATAAGCTGTCAACACTCACTCATCTAGGATTTTATGGGATATATAGAAATATTACCACTACCACATTACCACACCACACCATCACCACAACCACCACACCACCACCACAACCACCACACCACCACCACATTATTACCATTATTGTTATTTACTATTGTACCTATGTATCACAAATAAAATATTTCTGATTCTGATTATAATTTATTGCCTGCTGTCGCATTTTTTTAATTGCAATAAACAAGTGCTAGACTGCGATCCCACCTGATGGTAAGCAGTGATGCAATCGTTGATGGTAAGGCGCATTAATGTGTTTTCGTCCTATGATTAGTTCCCTGACAGTTCTTGTCTGACAATTACAGTGATGTGACCTAACGAAATTTAATCGATTTTTTTATAATATCGAATCAGTTGGCAAAGAAAGTGGAATCGGATTGCTATATTTCGATTTTTTTTCCTACTAATATCCTAATGTTATAAATGTGAAAGTTTGTGGATGGATGTGTATGTGGATGTTTGTTACTCTTCCACGCAAAAACTACTGTACGGATTTTGATAAAACTGTACAGTAATATACATATGTAGCTAGCTTCATTGTCAGAACTTGATTTTTGATTAGAGCTTATATCCATATCGGAAGGATACGAGGCAGACGCACTCGTACTGACGCGACGCGGTCGCGATTGCAAGATGGCCATTCCGATTCATCTATTTTTTGTCGATTAGTGTCGATTAGGTAGTGTCAATCTCTATAGTCAGAGGTTCCGTTCAACGCATTATACATTTTCTAAATTTTTTTATTTTTTATTTTATGTACTTTTTTTATGTACTTCAATTATAATCACGATAATTTAGTTTGTAATTTACAACAGGTAGTATTTTTTTTATCATTCAATTGGTAATTATTTTCCCAGTTTATTTTTTTTTTAGTCTAAAGTAGTATGCGTGCCACGGAAAAAAACGAACTGTCAGGGAACTCATCATAGGGCGAAAAAACATTAGTTAAGTAGCATCAAGGTGAACTTAATTTAGGAACGTGTAACGCGGTCTCCAAAATGCAATTGTAAAAAACCATTTTACTCCGGATGAAGCTGAAATCAGTATTCAACGTTATATTTAATAGAAAGTCAATAGATGTGCGAAAGCCGGCGTTTGCTTGGAGATCAAGAGTTTAAACTGTACAAGCCAATAATGTTTACACAACCAAACCATTTTTAATTAGTCGTAATTACACCTCCGTCACGCTGTACAGTAAATAAATTTCATAATCGGTTTCAGTAAAAAACTTCGCAAGTACAGCTCAGATAACTAAACATAAGTTTACTGTTTAAATAAATAAACATTAATATGTTACCTAGTGGGTTAGTTTTAATCATTTATAACCTACAGGAGTTGATTCCTGAAGGATAAGCAATGGCGCAATACTCCAATATCTTTTGGGTTCTTCGAGCCGGATTGGGGCTTTTGGTAGATCAGATTTTTGGCAAGTATGTACAAGAGAAATATAAACCTTTTGCACACGTGACTAATACTGCCTCTTTATATTTAATAATATAAAGAGGTTTTATATTAAGATATGTATGTTTCGCCGCTGGCTTGCACCGCAGCGCTGGAGTGCAGATCAGATCGGCGCGCGGGCGCCGCTGGCCGATTGTTCCTCCGTCCGGCGCGACGAGCGACATGTCACTGCTATGTGCTAATAAGATATATTGACATAACTCTCCAGTTTTCGGTTTAACTGCATTTAACTGCACCCTTAACTACCTACCAGCTCATAAGTATTGATTACAATCATTAGCATCACTGTTTCAGTAGAAAGACGTCCACAGCTGGACATAAGCGTCCCTCCCGTTAGTCCACTATATGGCTATGTATGTCTGTGTATGTGAAGTCACACAACTCCATCTCACCAAGGCTACGGTCTTCTACGTTGGAGGCTTCTGGACCACGCTCACTCCCTGTTTACAACAACAGTTCTTATTTAGGGTTTCCCACCTCAAAAGTAAAATACTTGTTGTCTATCCGTCTATCAAGACCCTTTATCTCTGAATTGCGTGGAAATTAAAATCATATACTCATATTTGCGGTCTCGTGAAGCTGTGAAAAAATCAAGTTAACGGAATAAAAAGGGTCGGCCGTAATGTACGTTTTTTGTGTCTTAATGACGCAAAAAACGTACATTTCGACACTCTCAAAAGAATCAAAATTCATAGGATACTTCTCGTTGACCTAGACTCCTGAAATTTGGCGCGAGATAAGGTCTCATAGCTAAAGGATAAGATTCAATCTGAAAACTGTAAATTTGTAGTTACATAAAACACAAAAAAAAATTGAGGATTCCGAAAAATCTTCTTAACTCAATTTATAAATTGAACCGTTTTCAAAGGTAAGTTTGTACGGAACCCTCAGCGTTCTCCTGTCCGACTCGAACATGACCGGTTTTTTTTTTTAATCCTTGCTTCAATTACTAAGAACTACTCGTGTATCATGGGTGCGTTCACAAACATGTATATTCACATAGACTAGACATCCAGATCCGGAACAACTCTCTGAAGACCATTTCTTTTACTGGATTTTTTTAGATTATAATTTTTATATTATTATTTTTAAGATTACATATACACTTTAAAAAACATCTGACATGGCTTTTTATTAATTTATTAAAGAATACTAGTCAATCCCCAAGCGGCGTTTTTTCTTTTCTATTATTTTGTCATTTTTCTGATTAATTTGTTTTTAATTAACAACACCAATTATTTGATGAATAAATTAGGCTACTTTTATTTATGACAGATAATTAGGGTACAGCGCAAACAAAAAACTTTTTTAAATAGTAACCCAAGAGCATTGCACAGTTTTATGAATTTGATGCGGACGAAGTCACAGGCACCAGCTAGTACATACTTAACTAATATATAGATACATCGCATAATATATGTACTTGACTAAATAATTTGAAATAATTTGTATCTATTGAAACCAAACCAACGCAAATATCCGCTTCAGTGTTATGCATTTTCAGGTGATTTTTAAGTAACGGTCTGCATTGGAATTTGGTCTTTATTGCATATTGTGTATAGAGTTTGTGTTCCTATATTTGATAAATATTTTTTGGTTTTGACTTCACACGGTTTGTCTATTTATTCAGTGTAAAGTTTAGAAAGTACTAGTTTTTTACGGTCTCTTTGAGGTCCATTAAAATGTGGATGCAACACATTCTAATGTTTTTGCAGTATTTGGCGCCAAAGCTCCGCTGAAGAAATAAATTCTTTACTCCGTTTTACCGAGATAGCGCATGTATAAATGGTTCCACATAATATGTATTGTCCAGTTGTGTAGAAACCTGAGATGCAAAATTACACCAATTTTACATCACAATGTCCAGTAGGAATCAATTTACATGTAATTAAAAGAGCCACTGAAAGCAAAATCATTTCGCCGACAGCTCGAGATAAATATTACTGAGAAATCTGAACTTATACATTCTAAGCTTTACCTTCTGATCAAGAAACTTTATAAATATGTAATTAAGTGTGTATCATGTCTTCAAATAATTAGTAAAAAATAAATGTTTCGTGTTCAACTCATTAAGTGCGAAACGCAAGCCGTCCGTTGGTATGGTGTTTTATTTATGAAAAATTACTTATGTTCTATTATATTCTAACCAAAATAAAAGTAAGAGAGTCGAAGGTAAACCCATGGTGTGATTTTGCAATTTCAGTCAGATTTTACAAAATAAGTACGGTATTGATTTTAAAACTTTCGATTACCATTTAATTTATACAAAAATAACTAACTAATTTTGCATCAATGATACATTCATAACTAAATATAGGATTTCAAGTATCGTCACAAAAATATAATTTACGCCTTTGTCCGTATTTTTTATTAATGCTAAAATGCATTTCATTTTCTGGTTGCCAATATAACTGTTTATTTCATTATAATAAAAGCATCAAATGCCCCCTGATCGAAAGCATTAGATAACAAACAATTTCTCTATAAAATTAGATGACTACTTGTCTCAATTGTTTTGTCGTGCCTACACAGTTGATTATTACCAATTAAAGTTCAGGATTATATAAACAAGATTTTTATTTAATTCAACATAAGACGTTATTTATCCACAAATGTAAACAGGAAAAATTCCGTTATTCTTCTTTAAAAGGTGTTTACGGTCAATGTTTAAATAATTGATGTATTTGAAGATAGATTTTTTCTAGACCACATCTGTCTGTCTACATTAATGAATGATAATGTACCTATCATTTCATGCTAATGTTATGCAGTCTAGGCAATTCACAGAATCAGTTTTACAACGGCCTACAGATTTATCTAACGCCAAAGTGTCAGCTGAGGTACTGACGTAGCTTGTGAAAAAAATCTGTCGCTCGCGGCGGCGCGTGCATTGGGGGCAAGCTGCGCACGCGCCATCTCGTAGCGCTTACAGTCTGCAGTAGATTTAAACGAGCTAGTGCTAGGCCTGACTCCACCCTGACCACTTGTTCTATTGTTTGTAATCCGTGCAAAATTGCGGAAATAAAGGCCCGTTCGATAACTAGTCCTATAACTATCGCAATAAATAATAAATACTGCTATTATTGGGTTTACGTCGTCGCTACCAAGAATTGGTACCTACCTAACTAGGTATAACTACGTGTTTTCAATAGATTGTTCACCATAAACCAATAATAAAATATTCCAACTCTTGTTTATTACCTGTTTTCGGTCTCGTTGTATACTTACATGTTTGAATAACCAGGCAATAAAATATTTTCATACCATAACTTTCTTAAGACATGTTCATATTTATTCATATCTACGGTTGAACTTTATTAGGTATTCTGGTTTGTCTCTATCTGAACTTAATCCTAAAACAAACACGTAAATACTGTGTGTACCTTTACGAGAAGATGATTGTGTTCATTAGATCTATAATATCTTTAACTCATTATAGACACAATGTAGATAAGTTATAAGTTTATCTAAGGAACATAATTGTCGATATCTATTGCAACAAAACATTACCTAAATGCCTTTAAACTTCCTCGTAATGGAACTAGTCCAGCTCCAGCTGTTACGGTAATTGTACAGGATCAATATCTAGACGAATGTGAATTTCGTAAGTCGATTGTGAGGTGGTCAAGTTGATCGATGATGTGTGCGCGTGCGCGGGCACCGCTTGTCAATTAGGTTAGCGGAGTTCAGGGCCCGAGCGCGACTATCTGCGCTAAGGATCTGGCGACGTTTGCGCAACTTCTTGTAATCATGTTAATACGAGATTGGCACAAAAATCGTCTTACATTATTTTTATTCTCCAAAATTGTTCAATGAGCAGTATGTCATAGCGGCACATAGACGTACACAAAGCATTCTTCGTCTAAGTATTCGCACAAAAACTGGCATGTGCTGACGCACAGGTAGAACGGCAGCACAATGAAATTGATTCTTTATGTCACAAAAAAACCGTTTTCATATAAATTCTTGAGCACAAAAACTGTCGTAAAAATAAAATCACAACGACCTTCATTCATCTTTCTGCTCTTTATAAAACTTAATGAAATAGACAAGTTCTAAGAATCACCATTATTACTTGCTATGCGAACCTGATTTCCAATGATTTAGTCACTTCATATAATCTAGTACTAATTGGAACTACTATAGTAATATCAATTTAATTTTATTCTCATGTCTCAAGTTATGTCTTTTTCTTTAATCTTTAGGTTTGATCAGATCAGTCCTATGAGTTTGACGATAATTAGGTACTTCCTAAAGGTAAAAAAACTATGCGTACGTTAATTTAACAAGTTATCCATTTCTCCACATGATCCTCATCAAATAAGTACCTACAAGATCTTGGAGATCAATAGACGTTGACGCAAATATGCGCGCGCCGCGCACCGCCAGCTGCGCGTCTGATCCTTCCTGACAATGGATTCTTTGCAGGTTGTTGCAGCGAAGCAAATGGTCTCACTTTCGAAGAAATTCACCTTCGCTCGAATGCAGCCCGCCACACAATGTGCGACTTTGATTGTTCAACTTCGATGTTTTTGTCCAGTATCGTTGAAATCAACGAACTTTGTGCATGTTTTGATTTTTATTTTCAGCACTGCAAACAAACTTGAAAATAAATGTGATATGTTATTTCAACTTACTTTATTTAAGTAATTACTTAATCACACCTTTACTTCGTTAACTTAGTTTCAGTTCTACATCCAGTTGTAGACAAAATGATTAGTCTTCTGTTGTAAATACCCAACAAAAACAGCGTTTTGCCATCAACTGGATACAGATATTTGTAATAAAAAAACTAAAATACTGTTCGAGTTACAGAACATAACCGACAACCGCAAACCGGTGAACTGTCCTGGTCTCATACCATGCGCTTCTCCTCAGTCAAATTCGAGTGGAGGTAGACCTACATTGGAGCTCAATGAGAACCTATGTGTATTATTTACCAAACTATCTAAATTCACAAATGCGTTATATGGTTTAAAAAAAAAAACATGAAAAATATTTTCAAAACAGCAGATAGATCCAAGCTATTTAACATTTATCCGTAGTTTAATATATATGCAAACGAAATGCAAGCAGTGGTCTATTTCAACGGCTTTTCCTACAAACGGCAGCTCTAAATGTGGCAGTTAATTGTTAAAGCGTTGCACAAGGCGGGCGTGGTTTCGGTAATGTAACTCTTGTAGAAACAGCTGTACGCTCCCCTTCTCCTGAACACCTATGAGCGAGCACGTGTTGTATGTGCCCAGTGTGCCCTCGCTCTTACGTAAATACGATTCTTATTTGAAGTCCTTACATCCGGAGTAG
Source organism: Mythimna loreyi (assembly GCA_029852875.1). Taxonomy (NCBI): domain Eukaryota; kingdom Metazoa; phylum Arthropoda; class Insecta; order Lepidoptera; family Noctuidae; genus Mythimna; species Mythimna loreyi. Next base: position 12,602,332 of record CM056786.1, read on the forward strand.
GAGCGAGTACCGGCCACTTCGGTACCTACAACTTGATTTTATTTGCATAGGTACATGTGCCGAGGCGCACATTGAATATGGAAAACCTTAGTGTGGGCATTGTACCGATAACGGATGAAACACACTATTTTTTAGTGAAGTGAAGCAATAGGATATTATACATTATTACAGGACAGGACATTAAACACACCTGCCTATGACTTCCGATGATTTATTGACTTAGTAACGTGATCTGTCCAATATAATAAGTAGATAATACAGATCTGTCTGTGTGTGGTTGGGGATCCAACGGCCCTGCAGCCACTTGGGAGCAAATATCAACATACAGGTACTTACTAGTTTACATCATCCGTTACACAGGACTCATAGTAAAATTAAAGGTAGGGTAAATACGCCAAACGTCGGCCCCTCCCCAAACTTCGGCCGTCTGCACATTTTCAGCTTGCGTTCCTTTACAGAATAATAAAGTGGCAAGAATGCCACCCTAATTGCAACCTTAGTTCATATTATATATGTACAAACCGTTACTATCCCATTACGCCACTCACTCTTCGCGTACTAAGCATCAGCAGCGATTGCGCCGTCGAAGCGTCATGTCCATATTAAAAGTACCTTACTTACTGTGAATACCCACACTTCGGGGATTGATATTAGAACGGTAAGACATTCCTTTTTCTTTGTTTTAAGCTTTATTATTAGTAATAAGTGATTTTTACTATATTTTGAGATAGTTTTTCCAATGTTTTACGTATTGTTTTAAAGGAAAAATAGGAGGCCGCCAATAGAATACCAATTTTGAGTTAAAACCGAATTCTCGGCCGTGGCCGACTTAACGTAAATGCAGTCTGTTTTATAAATTCCAATTGTAGTAATTCCATTGGCTCCGTAAGAGAATTTGCAACGCATATAGATCAATAAATATATTTTACGTTTAATCGCCAAATGGCGGCCGGGGTGATATTAGTTAAATCTCGAGAAATAATGGACACGAAATAGGGGCCGGCTTTAGAAACATTAAAGATTGTAATGTCGACCAGCCTCAAATTCGAGCGCCACTATACAGGCTGATTACTTTTTTATTTGGTCAAAGTTATATATTTAATTTATTAATATTATAAAGACTCAAGTTCAAATAGTAGGAGTTGATAATATTATTAATGACCTCTCTATAATTCAAAGTTATCACGAGTTCCCTACAAAATCTCTTTATATTTCGAACTAAATCAATACATTTGTTTTTTTTTTGTTTGTAGGAGGTAATCTCATAAGACTGAAGAGATTACGACTTTTTTAATTCATGACAAACACATTTATTTACCATAGCATAATAATGTTTAAGTAACCTTTATTTTATTATTTACCGACTGGTTTTATAAATATTGTTACGAAGACGTTAAAACTTTCAAAAACAATCACTTTTGAATTATTACAGTTTTTTTTTTATTGTGATGTTTATATTTTATTGTTTATAATTATAATATATAACTTTGTTTAAAGCAAATCGAAAAATACTTTACCTGGTAAGTATTAAACAAATACGATTAATAATGTAGGCATATTTAGTGAGACTCCTGCCAAAATAAATCATATTAATAATATTTGTCAGTTTTAATTTAAAACACCCTATACCCGGCCGACATTTGGGAAAAACGCGACCGACTATGGGCCATGAATGGCCGACTTTAGGAATTTTTCGTTCTCGACGCATTTAAACCTTAGTACTTTTTCCTTGTAGTAGAAATGTTAACCGTATGCCCATAAACATGAGATACATATAATAAACTATCAAAAACCGCAACAGAAGCATCTTTATGTTGCAAATTGATGGTACCAGAGCCATCCCAATACAGAAAAACCGTAAGGGGGCCGACATTTAGCGTATTTACCCTAAATGTGCGAATTAAATCACAGCGTTACAGAGATACTAAGAAAAGTTTATTACAGTACCTACGCTCGTCTGGAGCAAAACAGCACCCTGACCTATTCCGGTATGCTAATTCGGCTCCAGTATAAAAAATATCTGTAACGAAAATATTATTTTAAATATAACCCTTGGCATGACAAAGGAATTGTAACCGACAACAATATATCACGTTTCTTCAGGCAAGAAGTTTGTACAACTGTACAAAATCGATCGTCCGATAACAAAAGGAGACCGATTAAAAAGTAGTGCATATTTAAGTTGAATTAATTATAAACCAGTATTACATTGTTTGATGTTATATGGATGTGGAGTTGTCGGGTTGTCCGGGCTCTCCCTTTCAAAGTAGGTACAGACCCAATCGGAAGCTGTGAGCAGGTGTGCCATGCAACGAACCCGACGGCTTGAAGATCACACGATGTGGACCACTTAACATACGATACACAACAATTAACTCTAATATTCAATAAATCTTTATTATTGAATATTCATAATGCGACGTAAAGTAAAATACTCTCACGTGACTTGTAAGCACATCTTTATTGATTATGTTAATACCAACTACTGCAGTTGAATTAATAGGTTCACATTATTATGACCAAAATACATTAAACGAGACTATAAGTTCTTTGTTAAAATGCTATCAAAATTTACAGTGTTTGGCAATTGGATACATTCCTCGGAATCGCCAATACAGATGGACAGTTAAATTGGGAATAGGTACAGTCCAAATTGAGTTATTTTGGAGCTATAAAACTTGTCCACTGCACCTCTCGATTGTCGTCAAAATGGAATTTATTATTGCTATTTTGCCATATTTACTTGTAAATACGCTCTAATTATGAAACTAGGAGCTCTTCTTTATGTACTGAGACAGTTATATATTTTTGATAGTTAGTATATATATATTTTATATTGATGCTTTATTTGTTTTTTTAACGTTTATACACGGCGTCAGGGTAGTTGCTGATTTGGATGCAGGCTTTTTCACATCAGCGGATGCTCATGCTGATTTTTTGGTAATTTGCATCAGCTGATACTGATGCTGATTTTAACTTTTTTTTATATACATTTTTAGGTAAATATTATTTAATTTCTTCGATAAATTTTTTGATCAAAGATATATTTTAATAGTTCTGTAAATTTTTAATGAAGAAATACGAGCAACGCGTAGGCGTGACTAGCTAATTAAATATTTAATTATTATTATTAACCCTATAACGGCAAGTTGTATTTTAAAAACAACAAATGTGCTGCTTTTTCAGCTTGCAGTCTGTTGTGGGAGGGTTTGTATATATTATTCCGGCACTGACGAATAACTGTTGGCTAGGGAAGTCCTTTGCGAGAATAATTCTTCTCGCATATGATACAATTTGCGGTACCTTGGTTCGCTAATTGAACTATTTGTCTACCTTAATTACAGACACAATTAAAGAACAATAGGTTATCGAGCGCCGGCGCTCGCTTGGGGCTTAATAGTCTAAAGTAGCTGCTGCAAAATTCCGCTATTTAATGTGGGAGGCAATTTAAAAATTATAAACAAGCACAGAAACATTGCGCTCTGCATATAGTTTGCTTGTAATATTGACTAAATCACAGAGAGTAAATGACATATCAATATTTTGAAATGTAAGTACGTATTTTGATTGTCCAAAACTCGGAAGTGACAGCAGCACGTGCCATTAACTCCGCCCCACGTCGATCATGCCGCGAGTTCGCGACGCGAACTTTGAACATCAGCATCTAACATCTACAAAAATCAATGTGGATGCTGGTGCTGATGTGGAAAATAATGCTGATCTTGATATTCGCAACAACCCTTGTGTCTACATCTCTTTTTTTCCAATTCTCCTTTTGCAGGTAAGTTGGAAGAGTGTCTATAGAAATAAGCATCACTTACGTATTTTTCTGTGTCTGTCTTCTTTTCTGTTAAACAAATAAAAAATCTTACTTGTTTCTTCCACAAACAGCATCGGATATAGTAGAAGTACGTTTATCTAAAAATGAATGTAACTACCTAATATACATAAAACAACCGTGTGGACTAAGGAAACCACTTAGGTGGGATCACCTCGCTGAGCCAGATGTGTTACCCTTATGTATTTAAATATAGTTGCTTCCCCTAACTGATAGCTATACGTGGTAAGCGCCACTCAACAGATTAACAAAAAAAAAACATTCTAACAACTTACCTATTTAACTTCGTAAAAAAGTACAAACCATGAATCAAAAGGGCAAAGATCGCAGAAGAGGTTTTATTTTTCTTTTGAAGTCTTTAGACCACGTCGATCTAATAATCCTGTATAACCTATCTCATCATAAAATAGCATTACGGCAATAACCATATGAACCTACGGGTATTACGACAGGTAGAGTTTTTGTGGACATATTCGTATTTGATGTAGAAGATCAAGTTTTTTCGCTTCCTAACTTAATTGGTCATATTTCTACGACTATTTTTCCAAAAATACTTAGATTTCTTCCTTGGATAAGACATGATAAACCATCACAGATGATATTACCATTTTTCATCTGAATGTTTTTAACTAATCGGCTCATATATCCTACCAAATAATCATCGTAATTTCTCTATGCCAAATATGCTCGTAAATATCAAAGCCCGTCAACTTTTCAATCGTTTCACTTAATTACCTCAGAGCTGCAGCTTATCTAATCAGGTTCTGAAAGGAGCCGGTGTGAACACTGGCCCACTTGTGTTCGCGAGACCGCACGTGTTCACTCACCCAGGTACTTACGCACCAACCCGTCCCTCGACTTGCGAGGGCTCGCATTCTGACGGAGGGACATTAAGCAACCCGTTGGCAAACACCATCCATGTGCGGCCCTTGATAATGTTTACAAAGAAGATCTTTGTACTGCACCGGTGTACCAGCCCGTACTAACTATTTGTATGTAGAACGTGGAAATATGATAAAAGAAATGAGGTTTCCATGGGAAGTACCTACCTATCACGTTCAAATTTCGTAAATAATTTTCTTATCATACATAAATATTTTATTTCTTGAGCAAAATCAGGGCTCAATGAAAGGTCATTACACCCCCTACCCCTACCTACCCATCGAATCTAAAAGCGGTTCCATGAGGACCGGAGCAGGTGGCGTTTTGTAGTTTGTGCCTAAAATATCCGCTCAGTTTTATCGTTTTTAGACTAAGATTTCCAAAACAGTCAGTTTCTATTTGTGCTAAGTTCTCTAGTGATTAAGATTAATCCCCAATTTATCCTAATCTTTACACATTAATTTTGAAAATTGCCGCGCACATAGAACTAATTTTGAAATGATATCATAATTATAAATCATTTAAAAAATATATGTATCTAAGTAATATAGGCTACAAGAAAACCGGGCAAGTGCGAGTCGGACTCACGCACTGAGGGCTCCGTGCAAATTTCACTCTGCAAATTTCGATTCGGGAATTGAACTGTTTTCATAAAAAGAGTTTTGATATTTTTTTCCGAACAGCAATTTTTTTTTTCGTTTAATTACTTTACCATTTTCAAATTTTTTTTCCTATACTTGTGCTATGAGACGTTGCGTCATGCCAAATTTCAAGTTTCGAAGAGGGGTCGAAATATTAGTTTTTTTTGCGACATGAACGACCGTATCGTTTTTTTTTTGCGTTAACTTAGAAGTTTGATGTTTTTCACAGCTTCAGGCACCGTAGGCGATTCAATTCGATATCATCATTCATCACCACCATTTCAGCCGATAGACGTCCACTGCTGGACATAGGCCTCCTCCAATTGTCGACATAATGAACGGTTCTGTGCGACTCCCATCGATGTCATAGAAAATCAATTCAACTCGATACTTCCACGTGTTTTAGAGCTAAAGGCTTTTGACAGACAGACAGACAAAAGGACAACAAACTGATCCTATAAGGGTTCCGTTTTATTCCATTTGAGGTATTGTATTGAGGTACACCTTATAACATCAGCCTTTTTGGTCGAGGGTTAATAAGTAACGTATCGTGAAATCTTCTGCGCCCATAAGTTTACTCTGGGGCCCTTGGCAAAAGGCCAAATTTGTTTCCGAAAGGGAAACACATGGTCCTAGACTCCTGGTATGCAAAGAGCAAAGAAGAAATATGTAGGCATGGTTTAAGTTAGTAAAGGTCTCGCGCACTGCCTTAGAGCGGGAGAAGTAATAGGATGATTACCATCCATTTAAAAAAATCGTGAAAATTCATATTAGGCTAGTTATAAATATGTACCGATACCGATATATACCGATGGAATAAGAACCTCCCTCCTCTAAAAACAGAGGTTGGTTAAAAACAAATTACATATTGTTTAATACGATAATACGTTTTCATTTCCGATGTGGTGCATCAAGCATGCAGGTAACATTAGCAGTAATTTATACGAGGGCGGAGGGTAGCGTATCAAACAACGAGCTACATTTGTAATTGTTACGTTTTTGTTGGTCATCCCCATCAATATGGCACAGTCGTTAATTTCATTAAGGGCTTATTAAGCGGGCACGCGACCGATGACAGTTGCGCCCGGCGCACACGCGCCAGATCTAATCGAAAAACTTATGGTCCGTAACACTAGTCAACTTGTACATTTATTTATTCTGTATTTCTACATAGATGCTCCTTTTGTTGCCAGCTAGCGCAACTATATGGAAAATAATTCCTCGACCCTAATTTTAGACACGTGACTAGGTACGAAATACTGTTTTCGAAACTCGTTCTGCACTTTCGCAATTGCAAAACAATTGCAATTAATTATAAATCCTATCATAATCACGTATTTTTAACACTGTAACAGGGATCTCGATTACTATAACGACATCACATATCTTTTCCAATACAATGTTAATCGGATAAAACAATTAGCATTCCTTCCATCCGGTGAGATCGCAGTCAAGCACTAGTTTATATAATTTAAAATACATACATATAGTTTGGCGGCAATTGCCGCCTATTTATTAATTAATACACTTCTCATCAAAAAAATCGAAACACTTCCGTTTTCATTGTTTCTGTCCGAATTTAACACAAAAAAGAATTCATACGATGAAAAAAAATACATATATTATAGCTGGCAGTTTGGCCATTACAGTAATAAGCGAAAATTCTAAATTCAAAATTAGAATTTCATTTGTTTATCTTATAAACGAAATGAATCACTGTTTTGAGACAAATGTGTGTTTAGGGTTGGAGTACATTTAGCGTTTAAAAACTAAAAATTGGCGCCTATCCTTAAACTTTTTGTTTTTTATTTCAATACTGTGACTTTGGGACGTCTGAAAAAAGGTTTTTTTTCTAAAACGTATGGATACTTCGCCCACAGAAGCCGCCCAAGTTGTGGCATTGCTGGATTCTGGCCTTAGTCAGCGTGTTGTGGCTGCAAGACTGCATCTAAGCCTGTCATCTGTTCATAGAGTCTATAAACGTTATCGGGAGACTGGTTTGTTCACGCGCCGTTCAGGATCTGGCAGGAATCGGGTCACTTCTGAGCGAGATGATCGATTTATTGTAACAACTTCTTTAAGAAATCGACGCCTTAACGCTTTTCAACTGCAGCAGCGGCTTCGTGTTGTACGAAGGGTGGCTGTAAGTGACTCTACAATTAGAAGAAGGTTGAAGGATCGTGGACTGGTACCGCATAAGCCAGCAAATGGGCCGAAATTAACTGCAGACCATCGAAGAGCGCGCCTTAACTTTGCACGTGAGCACCTAAATTGGTCATACCTACAGTGGAGCAAAGTTCTCTTTTCTGATGAGTGTAAAATTATGCTGTATGGTAACGACGGAAGGAACAAGGTCTACAGAAGAGACGGAGAACGCTATGCACAATGCTGCATTGAAGAAAAGGTCAGCTATGGTGGCGGTTCGTGGACGGTTTGGGGAGGAATCAGCGCCGACGGTAAGACAGAGCTTGCTTTCGTGTCTGGGCCACGTCTGCCTGCACTAAACTGTCATCGGTACGTCGAAGAGTGTCTCGAGCCTCATGTGATGCCCTATGCACATTTTATTGGCAACGACTTCATATTCATGCACGACAATGCTAGGGCTCACACCGCGGCGTCGTACGAGATTATCTTAACGAAGTCGATATCTCTATTATGGAATGGCCAGCAAGAAGCCCGGACATGAATCCCATTGAACATCTATGGGATGAATTAAAGAGACGAATTCGAGCAAGAGATCCTGCCCCAGAAACACTTAGCCAGCTGCAAGATGCAATCCAAGAGGAATGGGACAATATACCACAGCATGTGATCGTGACTCTCATCCGATCGATGAAGAACCGTATGGAAGCAGTAATTAGAGCTCGGGGAGGGAATACAAGTTATTAAATAAACGTTTTTTAGCTTTTTTTTTCATTTACGTGTGTTGTTTTATCCATTTCCTTTATACTCCATACGGAATAAAAATGACTCATTTAACAAAATACGAAACCTATGAAAAATTCATTTAAATTTAGAACATTAACATTAAGATTTGATAAGCTCATATTACTCACTATTAAACGACATTTAACATTTATTCCTAAATGTACACATTTTTCTGATAATCCTGACAAAACGTAAACTTGCAAGGTGTTTCGATTTTTTTGATGAGAAGTGTATTATTTCCTAAATATTAATTCACATCTAGTATTTCTCAGCATATTATTCACGATATAATTCACAAAAGGTAGATACGACATTACTGATGTCGTACTTAACTGTTTCTCAATCATGAGGATGTACAGATTACAATAACATTAACACCACGAAATTATGGTTTAATTTCATCTTTGTTTAGATAGATACGTCACTGTTACTTAACAGCCTCAAAGACAACCATACTCCTTCCTATCATGGGATACAGATCCTTAGAAAGCGATACTGAGACAACGGAATGCAAAAGAAAACTGAAGGAACACAGATACTTAGCTTTTAGCATAGTTTTAGTTATCAAAAATCCGACACTCAATCTGTTATTTGAAGATTTTCCTGTCCTGCTTCATCTAACGCAAATGTAACCAAAACTAGATTCTATCCTGGAAGACCTCGCGGCCGAAATAATAGAAATCAACCGCACGAGTCGATCTCCTCCTAAGTAACGCTTGCCTGCTCGGTATGTGGATACTTAAGAGATATGGATGGATATCTTCTTCTCTCTGTCTGGGTGGAGTCAGAAAGGTGTGTCAGACTATTACTAAATAAAATCATACCTGTATCCTTCACTTGCCCTTTGCGTTTTAGGACTACGCATTTCGCCGGCATCGGCCCTGCTAAGCCTCACTGGTTTGCTGACATTTCTTGGAGGAGCAAGTGGATCGCTATGCTCTGTCAACGACTAACACAACGCGACTTTGTTTTATACTATGGAATGATAATCTTAGTAATATTATAAAATATGTGAAAGTTACGATGTTGGGATGTTTGGATGTTTGTTACTCAATCACGCCAAAACGGCTGGACGGATCTGGATGAAATTTGGCACAGGCATAGGATACATTCCGGAATAGGACATAAGCTACTTTTTATCCCGGAAACCCCAACCCAAATACCACGCGGGCGAAGCCGCGGGCAAAAACAAGTAGTAGGTATATATCTTTCTTAATAAATAAATAAAAGTATAAATATCCAAAAAAAATCGTTAATCAAATGATGAGTTCTAAATTACATAGCAAGCTAAACATGTTACTTACCGAACATTAAGTACAAATGATACGATCACATGCGCACGCGTTTACCGCGGTCACGCACAGCAATCAGCTGATCACCGCCGAGCGTCAGGTGGTGCCCACCCCTGACATGCCCACCCCAATGCATCTACGTCAGTTAATTAATTAATATTTTTGTTCCAAGTAATCATATTACCTTTTGTTATACTCAATAGGTATTTTGCTGACAAATGCCAAATGGTGATTTTAATTTCGGAATCTAAATTGAAATTCTATATTTATACAGTTTGAGTAAATAACCTGCTAGTCAGTATTTAAACTTTGATCCTGTGCTTTTTTCTACACATTTACCAACATTTTCCCGAAAAGTCGATCTTTTTCAGATGACGTATTTTTTTATGGCATCCAATTTACTATTACCTGTGTGTGTACATAAATAAAATTAAAGTATCCGTTTATAACATATATTGATATAAATAAATTATATAAGTATAAATTCCATAGCCATAACAAAAATGCATTTTTTACCTGTCTGTCAGTCTGTTTGTTCCGGTTAATCTCCGAAACGGCTAAACCGATTTTGACGGGACTTCACGGACAGCTATAGTATAGTATATTTTGAGTTGATACAATAACTTAGGCTACTTTTATTCTAGAAAAGAATTAGAGCCCTGTTAAAAGAACTTCTTCAAAATTGTGCTGTCCCAAGTACCATTATGCTGTTTTCGAGACTGCTAGTAGCTATATTATTATAATATAATAATTATGTATACAGAGGCTACAAAAACGTATAAACTTAGAAAATCCCTTTAAGCAAATGCATGCTCAATGAAGCGTCACACATAAAGTTGTTTCCGGTCAGTGTACTTGTACACAAAAGTGTACCCATCATCCCACCCCACATCACACTCGAGAGCGGTTTGTTTAGATATAGATGGGGATTTGCGAATGATATTATTAATTGGCTGGTTCCCACAGCTTCCAGAGGGGTGAGCCGGCCGCCGCCACGCCGGCTCGATGATTTGTGTGTTATTGTTGGCGAGGTTGGTGCGATCGGTTTCCGCACGCACTCCCACGACAGGGAGCAGATGCCCGGCGCCCGCGTCACTCACATTGTTGTCTCACTGCTCCACCAGTGACCCCCGTGGGAGCTGCCAAATAAAACCGCCTGTGGGAATAACAAAGCTCATCACTGTTGCACAATATATTACACTGAGTGGGTCTTACCCACTTGTCAATTTAGAGGTAGTGAGCACGAGCACTCCGATTTTATAATTAATTATATTAAATGTCGCTCGTCACGGTACACCTTGTGGAAGATCTTCAGATCTCCATTACCAGAATGGACGTAATTTTCTTTGATCTAATCAGAAATAAGGATGTATTTTTCTGGTTTTTTATTTATATTTTGAGAACTTTATTATTACTATGAATATTTAATCTAATAATTTTGTATGTAATGATATGCACCTACGTTTTATCATCGTCATTTAAAATTCTATGAAAGCCTAAATTAATTAAGTTCTTGCCCTTGGTAACCAGAAGGTACACGTAAGCCTCTCAAAACCATAGCCTTATAACATTGTCATTAACAACAACAACAACATCGTTGTTGATTATGAATGTTTTCCATTTATTTATCCAGGTCTTGTCTTTGGATGCAATGCCATACCGTTTAAAGGGGATAGTTGTTGGTTAGTAGCACATTCCATAAAAAGTTTAAAGATCCTCTGCAAGTTGGCATTGGCCCCTCATATACCTTCCAAAAGACACCAGGGTCTTATACAACATTAACAAAAGTATAACTGAAAATAGGTTTTTTTTAGAATGTTTTGTTATATTGTTAAGCTCGCTTTATTTGATAAAGCGAGCTTCCTAAGAGAACCACAGGTTTTATCTAAAAGGTAACACAGAATTCGACTGGAAATTACACTCCTTAGCTCAACGATAAAAACGTTTTGTGAATGTGTGTTTCAGGTAGGATGGATTTTGACGAATTTACACTTATAAGGTGTGATAAGACAGTACAATAAAGGAAAAGGGTGCCTCAGGAAAATGAATTATTATACAACAATCAGACACTTGACCCATCAAAACAGCACATTAGTGGGTGCGTGTCGTATATTCATGATCGGCAGCCGATGGCATGAGACGCCATTGCATATGCGACGCCGCGCTCGCACCCGACGCCTGCTCAACCTCGCCACCCAGCAGATGCTCCATTAATATTGTATCAGGCATAACATTAAGATTCAATTTATAGTCCGGTTGCTATACCGTCAAACTTCTCATCGACACATCTGTCTACTGAAACATGGAAATATATCATCTCCTGAAACATTTAAGGAAATTTATGTGCTACCTACCGGTGTCTATCAATATCTTCCTAGATTTTCTATTTTTTTAAACGGGAAATCTAGACATGGCCACATCAATTATGCATGCACACGTCTGGTATACAGTCAACAACCGTTTTTAAATGATGAAGATGCATCTATGATTCCCAAAACACGCTCTCACTTGTCATGCGTAGGTATTGGAAAATATTGTGCTGAATAATTAAATAATCGTTTCAGAGTTCCATTATTCAGTTTGCACCATTTTATCCGATAAGGTAGTTGGTACTTATTCATAATTAAACGTGCATTTTAATCGATCGTTCAAAAATGCTATTTAGCAGACTTCTTTCTGCGTATTTATAACAGGAACAAAATCTATAACTGAAGGAGAGCAGGTAATATTGGAACGTGTATTATATACCTATGTAAGGCCTATGTACACAGAGATGTTCATCAACGTCATCCGTCCTGAATTAAGCACTCTGGTCGTCGTTGAACTTTCATGCATTTCGGCCTGAATAATGTAGTAATTCGAATGGTCGGTATAAATCACGATAACAGTTTCGGTTACCAGAATCCTAATATGTTCACTAATAAATGTTTTGTTTTTGCAACTACGAACGGAGATTGATGTGCAACAATTACGGTGGTGATCCTGAAGTATGTGTTGAATTGACAAACAGTTTTTTTTTATGTCTGTGATGCTAATATGTACGTTGAAATAAATGGTAGCACACAGGATCAATCCATCGTCCCACTTTACATTTTATCCGTGTTTATATCGGGTGTCTACATTTATATTGAATGTGATTTTTATGATCTGCTTTACGTATTACTACATAGTATAAAATAAAGTCGCTTCCCGTGTATGTCCCTAAGTAGGCATGCTTAGATCTTTAAAACTACGCAACGGATTTTGATGGGTTTTTTTTAATAGATAGAGTAATTCTAGAGGAAGGTTTATATGTATAACACATGCATAATATATTCAATATCACTATTGCTTGCACCCGTGTGTAGCTGGGGTGGGTCGCCATGATATGTGTATTTATTAATGATACTTAACATTTGCGGTAAATGCATGACGCTTTTTTCAGTTTTGAAGAAAGAAGGGTTGTCAAACATTCATATTTAAAATCCTTGATAATATAAAAACCTTTTACCCACATTTAGTATATTTTAAAAGTAAGTAAAACTGAATTCAAACATTCCGCTTTTCAAATACTTTTATAAAGTAACCTGCCTGATGATTGATACGGTTCGATGACAACAGCGAAAATAGTATGAATTTTACATTTTGATGGAGGTTTGCAAATTTTGTCATTGCAACCGATTCGAAATAAAACCAAACATACGGATAACGGAACATAACCTAAACATACTTACCGAAATATGAGGCAGCAATCTAAACATATAAAAACTGGCCAAGAGCGTGTCGGGCCACGTTTAGTGTAGGGTTCCGTATTACACAAATTTTATTTTTATTTGAAAGAAGATACTCTCAGGATAATAAATATGTAAAACTAAGTCAAAAAATGCTTGCATGTACAAAACGGTGAATTACAAAATTAGTTCAGAACGTTTTTTTTATTATTATTATTATAAAAAGTGTTTATACTATTAAGTTCAAAATATTTTTCCTAGAAAGGCTTTATAAAGATCTACTTTTGAGATTTTTTCATATTTTCTGAACTCTTGGTTCAATAATTACAGGTATAGGTACGCATTGTTTTTTACTTTTGGAGCGATTACTTCTGAAATTATTTACATCATCAAAAAAATATTTTATGGGACCCTTAAACATATTTAAATGCCTATCCAACAATATATTACACAATATGGTAGAAATAAAAAAAAAACACTCCGTAAGGGGAGGTTAGGGCCCTAATAAAACATTTTTTATTTTTGCACTTTGTCGGCGTGATTGATATCCATATTGATACCAAATTTCAGCTTTCTAATGCTAAAGGTCGCTGAGATTATCCGCGGACAGACAGACAGACTTGGCGAAACTATAAGGGTTCATTGTTGACTACGGAACCCTAAAAATGAATCCTTATTGCTCCCAGTCACGCTATAACTAAAGAAAGATTTTATTAACTTCATTTATTAAATCTTTTTTAAATATTGTTATCTAATACTTCGCACAAGGTTAAAAAAAAAGAATATTGCGTGGTAGGGTAGAGTAGGATAAATTAGGGTAGAGTAGGGTGAAGCAAGATAGAGTAGGGTAGTGTAAGATAGAGATGGGTAGGATAGAGTAGTCAGAAGAAGAGAGTGAAGCAAGAAGCAAAAGCTACTTTAAAATGAAATAATAATCCACTCTAATATAAGACTGGACGTTAACACACTCCCTTAAGATTAACGCTTATTCCGCGCTTATTTTAACGCTTAGCGTGAAAGCTATTTGTGACAAATAAACACACACACACAACAAAATAAAACATAAACATAATATTTATTTACAAAAAACTGTTAAAAATACATACTACTCACAGATATATTTACTGCCAGACCAGCGTACCTAATACACAGTAAATAAATTGTGGTGGAGCCGCCGCGCGCCGCGCCGTTAGCTGACCATCGCGTTTGTGCACACGAGTGTGAAATACAACTTAAAAACGAGCGTACAAGTGGGAGGCGCTAGTTTTAAGTGCATTAAAAAAGAACATCTAGAATAATCGCAACCCCTTATAAAATGGTAAATTTTTATAAATCATTAATTATATAAATCCTCTACTAAACAAATTACAGAAAGATGATGAAGTATTATGGCGAAGCCTCATTAAAAATTTTGCTAGCAAATTTTTCATCATTAAATGCTAAAATATGCGTTTAATGATGGAAAATTTACAAAAGTATACAATTTAATTTAAATTTAAATTCTAAACCAATTTGTCTTAGACAGTCTTAAGACATTTTAACGGAATCCTAGAATTGAAAATATTTCATTGTAAAGTTGATGAGATCATGTAAACCAAACTTTTGCCCGCGGCTTCGCCCGCATGGTATTGGGGTTAGGGTTGGGGTTTTCGGGATAAAAAGTAGCCTATGTCCTATTCCGGAGTGTATGTATGCCTGTGCCAATTTCATCCAGATCTGTCCAGCCGTTTTGGCGTGATTGAGTAACAAACATCCAAACATCGAAACATCCAAATATCCAAACATCGTAACTTTCGCATTTATAATATTAGTAATATTGTGTCAATAATACGTACAGTAGGTACCTATGGCCCCGGAGGACACCAAAGGTCTTCGTATGTTTTTAGGTAGGTAGGTACATTTCTTTTGATTTAGGCGGTAAGCGGTTTTCTTCTCTTAAGAATCTTGCGTTAAAGGAGATTGCCACTTTTGTATGGGAAGTTCGGTCCCAGTGGAAAATGCTTGTGCCCTGAAAATTTTTATTTTACCTAATAGTAGAAACATAGTATTTTCATAATCAAAAACCTTTTTTCATTTATTTACCTTGGTTCAGGAGATATCATTGTTTTTGTTTGAAAAATCTAGGTTATAATTACAAATTGACATAGACTATATATATATATAACCATGAGCATAGAATTATGTCTCTCATTACATTACTTTATGCTTTTTTTATGGTAGGTAAAAATCATCCAATGATGAATCCCACCCATGGGCGGAGCGAGAAACAGTATCACACTCTTACTAACTAAACAACCTACCCTGTTCCTTCCTTGCCTTAATCCCAGAGCCCTGGTGATACGATTTCGCATCAACCCTTGGCCCCAGGAGGCTTCGCACGTAAAAACACGTATTGTAAATAATAACTATGTAAATAAGAAATTCAAAACTCAACGTATTTAAACAAAGCAATCTCTAACGTCAAAGTTCAGAAGAAATCAACAAAGCGCTGTGACAAGTGCAATTAAAAGTTGCCAGATCAAATATTATTAAACATTACGAAATCGATTTCAGTTTTTTAATCAATTTATCGACTAAAACTGTTTTGTTCATACGGCTTTTCCAAATACGCAAGGCTTATTATTTTGTTTGTGTTGTGTTTGCTTTTATGAACATTTAATCAACAATATAGACTAACTATGAAAATAAGTAATCTATTTTTGTCATCGTTCCATCGCTATTACTCGCATAGACTATAAGCAGTGTATATCCACTATTTTACGTTATTAATAATATTTTACATTATTAAACTCATACTTGGCCTACACCTATCTTTGTGTATTTCAGATATAATAGCTACAATAATACGTACCTATGAAAAAGACAGGGCACAATTCTTAACTCATCGTCGAGAAAACAATAATGCTAAAGCTTTGAAGTTGTCAAATGTTTTGAGACCTACATTTAAATGTTGAGAGACCTAGTCATAATAGTAAAAAATATTTTTTTTTATTGTCAATTGTCGTTATGTTTAGGAATCGATTACTCCATTGATAATATTAAACGTCATTTTCGATATTTATTTGATTTCTGGCAACATTTTTTTGTATATTGTCAAAAAAATAAATAATAATTTTAGGTTATCATTCCAATCAGGCACACGACATCACAAAAGGGAACTGCCCCGTGGCAATCTCCTTTATAACTGAAGCTGATGAACTTATCGTTCTAACAGAGATTTAGCAAAATATAAACAAAACTCTACACCTCGAAAAAAAAAACAAGAAAGATAAAATCGGCCACAGATTATAGAGAGACTCGGTACCGTTAACCCGCCAATTTTTTTTTCAGTGGTCAGCTGTCTATTCAGTCAATATTTCTCATTTTATAATTGTAAAAATGGGTCAGGTCAACATTTTTCTCAAATATATATTAGTTTTAATGAAATAGTTGAAAGTAAATAAAAATAAAGTCATTAAAAAAAAGTATTCTTAAATTATTCCTATCTTTATGTTATTCCAATTTTACTGGCAGTATCGAAATTCGGGTCACGGTTCAATACAAATGTCAAAATAGAACTAGTTTTTTTTTTTTTTTTTTTTTTTTTTTTTTTTTTTTTTTTTTTTTCCTGCCCAATTCATGACCGTACTTCCTTTTTATATAGTTTGATAACCCTCCGTGTCCCTTTCCCTACATCAATACAAACTCTTCTTTTTTCTTTTAACCCTTCCATATATAGTGTTCTTTCCGATTATATTTATGAAAACAATATCCGTCTGTAAAATATGTAAATACGAGTATTTATTAGTAGTATAACAAGATTATAATTTTATTCATGTAATATTTTTAATAATTAAGTTTAGAATAGTTATATTTATGATCCTGATTTAAATTTACACATTCCTGATCCCGATATTCCAAATTCCATAATTTTTCGCGTGTTATGTTTCCCTACCTTTCCTTTCAAAACCTACCCAAACAAAATAAACAACAATCTACTCGCCTAACAACTTGACGCTGGCAGATGCACAAGAGTGCTAGCCACAACACTCTCCTATCTACGGAGCGGGAGAAAAAAAAAAAAAAAAAAAAAAAAAAAAAAAAAAAAAAAAAAAAAACTAGTTTTTTTTTTATATTTAGACAGCTGTCAGTTGAAAGTTAAACTTCCTAGAGAGGTAAAGTACAACTTCCAACCCGGTTCGCAGGCAACTTTACATCTACTTTCAGAGTATGAGTAATGAAAAAGATTATTATAGTTTTAAATTTTATGTTACTTCTTTTTCGCATTTGAGTTGCCTATATTTATGGTTTAAGCGAGTATATTATTAGTACATTGTTATACGAGGGATAAAAGTTAGTTATTTAGTCTAGAGAAATTTCTTGGCGACCGAGCGACAGCGAGGTCGTTAATAGTTCGAGGGACTAAATAACTCTTTAACCCGAGGTAAAAACACTGTGCTTTTCATTACGAATACGAGGAAAATAAAAATAATAATAAAAACCTGAATCATCGTCAAATGTCTTCGTATGTTTTTAGGTAGGTATATTTCTTTTGATTTAGGCGGAAAGCGGCTTTCTCCTCAAAGAATCTTGCGTTAAATTTATAACTGAAGCTGATGAACTTATCGTGTTAATACAAATTTCTTATAACACAGATTTAGCAAAATGTAAACAAAACTCTACACCGAAAAAAAAAATCAAGAAAGACCAAATCGGCCACAGATTATAGAGAGACTTTACCCGCCATTTTTTTTTTGTCGTCGTCTGGCTATTCAGTCAATATTTTTCATTTTATCACTGTAAACATTGGTCAGGTCAGCCCCGGATCTTCAATTTTTTTTAGGCGGGGCAAAAACTGAAAAATGCCGCCCCGCCTACTACTAATGTTTATTTTCACCTTGATCATCTATATAATTTCAGCTATCAATATGTTTTTTTTTTATGGTAGGTGAAAATCACCCAATGACGAATCCCGCTCTTGGACAGAGCGGGAGACAGTGTCAGACTCTTACTGACTAAAAAACCTACCCCATTCCTTCGTTGCCTTATTCCCAGAGCCGCGGTAACACATTCGCACCTACCCTCGGCTCCAGAAGGCTTCGACCATGAAGGGTTGTACACCCCTACAGTTTGCTGACAGCTCCTTGAGGCGCGCGGGAACAGTGCGCGCCGTTGACGACTTGGACTCGGTCTGGACAGTTACCAGACGACCGGACGGCGAGCTACTCATTGCTCACTGTCCGCGAGCCAGTGTCTACGGTGGCCGGATATCGGCGGGATCGCGGCGGCGACGGCTACGGCGAGGGCGCTGTTGCCTTTGCCTTATGCGGTCGGCCTCCTGCTTTACAAGCATTACTGCTTCGCAGAAGGAGGCGACCGCTGCCGGTACGGTAGCCGTAACGCCGAAGGGGAGACTATCCTCCAAACGTGTGCGGCTGCCGGCCTTGCCATCGTGAACACGTATTTCAAAAAGAAATCCGAACACCTGATTACCTACAAGAGCGGGAGGTACGCTACCCAAATCGATTTCTTACTCACACGGAGGCACCATATCAGTAGGGTGGCCAACTGCAAGGTCATACCCGGTGAGAGTCTCACTGCACAACACCGTCTCCTTGTCATGGACTTGCGCGTCAAGCCTAGGGTCAAGGTTGTTGAGCGCCAACAACGCCGTATACGGTGGTGGCGACTGAATGAAGCCACGTCCCAGTCGTTCGCGTCGGCCATCGGCGATAAGTGCGATGGTACCGATGGCGAACCTGTGCAAAGCCACTGGGACAGGATTCAGGTTGCCATCACTGAAGCGGCAAAGTGGGTGCTCGGCTTGTCCAGGGGCGGCCGCAGGTGTGACAAGGAGACTTGGTGGTGGGATGACACAGTCCAGAGGGAGATCAGAGAGAAGAAAGCCCTCTTCAAAACGTGGCAAGCTTCCAAATCTCCCGAAGACCGCGACGCATACAGAACCGCAAAACGTGCCGCCAAGAGGGCCGTAGCCAGAGCCAAACGAGACCACTTACAGCCACTATATGATAAGTTGGAATCGTCTGAGGGGCAAAAGCTCATTTATAAGTTGACACGTTCCAGGGTCAAAGCGGTACTGGATATCTCTAAGTGCCGCTGTGTAAGAGACCCTGACGGCAATCTGTTATGCGAGGACCTCGCGGTGAAGGAGAGATGGCGCTCGTATTTCCACGAGCTGCTGAACAAGCAGCACAAAGAGGTGCTGTCTCCGGTTCTCCCTCCAAATCAGGGACTTGTGCCCCCGGTTACGCCTGAAGAAGTGCATGTGGCTCTTCGCCGCATGAAGAACCGGAAAGCTGTCGGTGCCGATGGAGTCCCCATTGAAGCCTGGAAGGCGATGGGTCCTCATGGTGTAGGCATCTTAACCCACCTATTTAAACGCATGCTCCTCACCGGAAAGATCCCGAGTCAATGGAGACTGAGTATTATCACTCCAGTCTTCAAAGGCAAGGGATCGGTGCAGGAGTGTGGCGACTACCGTGGGATTAAGGTTATGTCCCACACCATGAAGCTCTTCGAGCGGGTGATTGATTCTCGGATCCGACAGGAGTGCACCGTCTCGGGATGTCAATATGGGTTTCGACCAGGCCATGGCGCCATGGATCCCATCTTTGACCTAAGGGTTACCATGGAGGGATACAGATCGAAGAATACGCCTCTGCACCTCTTGTTCCTAGACATGCAGAAGGCCTTCGACTGTGTCCCCCGTGATGTGATCTGGTGGGCGCTGAGATCCAAAGGAGTGCCCGAGACCTATGTTGACATCATCCGAGATATACCGAGACTCCGGTTCTGTGGTTCGGACCGCTGTTGGCGATACGAAACCCTTCCCCATCACCGTCGGAGTTCACCAGGGCTCTGTCCTTAGTCCGTTTCTGTTCAGCGTGGTGCTGGACGTGCTGTCCTCCACCATCAGGGACTTACATGAGCAGCCGCCATGGCTGCTCATGTATGCAGACGACATCGCGCTGGCGGATTCGGACAGTGGGCGCTTGGTTCGACGTGTGGCAGCGTGGAAGGAATCGCTGGAAAACGGCGGTCTGAAGATTAATGCGGCGAAGACCGAGTACTTGGCCTGTAACACAACTAACGCTGCTCCTGTTCGCATTGGCGAAGACACAGTTGAGCGCACGGAACAGGTCAGGTACTTGGGATCGGTGCTCCACGAGTCCTGGGACGTCGATTGCGACGTCGAGTCGCGTATCTCGGCGGCCTGGGCGAAATGGCGTGAGGTGGTGGGTGTTATCTGTGACCCCAAAATGCCGGTTAGGCTCAAAGGACAGGTCTATAAGACCATCATTAGGCCTGTCCTTTTGTATGGCAGTGAAGCGTGGCCTGTACTTGAACGACATAAGCAAAGCCTGCGTGTCACGGAAATGAATATGCTGCGCTGGATGTCTGGAGTTTCGCGGAAAGACCGCATTAAGAACTCCCGCATCCGGGGCAGCCTTCAGGTCCGTGACATAGCGGATAAACTGCAGGAGGGTCGCTTACGATGGTATGGCCACGTTTTACGAAAACCGGCAGACTACGTGGGTAACAGATGCCTCGCCATGCCGCCTCCGCCGGGACCCGGAAAACGAGGCAGGCCTAAGAGGCGTTGGATCGATGTCGTAAGGGACGATATGCGTGCTAATGGGCTTAAGGCAGAGGACGCAAAAGACCGAGCGAAGTGGAGACGACTAGGCGGGAAAGCGGACCCCGGGCACCGAGGTGAAAGCCAAGGTAGCAACCCAGAATTACGCTAGGCTGATGATGATGATGAGAAGGAGGCGACCGCCTGCCATTCCTCTTCGCTGCAGACCATGGACTGAACCAAGGCCCGGCGCGAGAGGTCGCCGCCGCCGATCACCCTCACGAGGACACGACGATGCTCTTCCCAAGCAGGGCACACCTCCACCGTGTGCTCCACCGTGTACTCCGGGCTTGCCATACAGTGGCGACACCCAGGCGTCTCTTCCGCACGAATCCGGTGCAGGAATCTCCCGAACTTCCCATGTCCGGTGAGAACCTGCGTCATGCGGAAGGTGAGGACGCCTTGAGGTCTACCCAGCCACGCCTCAAAGAGGGGACTTACCGCCGAGTTTATGGCCTGGGTTGCGAGTTAGTGGCTGTTTCCACTTCACTTCGCCACGCCTCGACACGTTCAGGCAGCGGAGTTTCGCCCTGGCGTTGCATCTCCACGCGCAGATCGTGCATGCGTGCAAGGACTGTTGCCTCCAAATCCTATGGTGGTAGGTCAGCAAGGAGGCTCGCCGCCTCGCGGGACACCGTGCGGTATCCCCGCACCATCCGGACAACCATGGCCATCAAGAGTTGAGGTATCGGCGGCGGCCGACGAGATAAGGATCACCGAGCCGCTCAGGTCCTGAACCCAGTCAGCTCTGGGCAGGACAAAGTATGGCTTGGAGACCACGATGACGTTTATCGACCACCGCGCCATGCTCTGGAGTAACAGATCCTGAGTGGGGGCGCAGTGGTTGACATTCGCCTGGAGGAGACGAAATGGCGCCGTAATTGGCAGTCCATTGTCTCCTCGCGAGCCCTCTATGAGGGCACTGCCGCAGTGGTTGCGGCGGCGGCGACAGCGTCAGCGGCAGCGGCATTAGAAGCGGCGGTGGCGGTGGTGGTGGCGGGCCGACGGAGTCTGGCCTTGAAACAAAACACTGTCGTGGAGAGAGATCGACGAGGAAGTTTTCGAATATAGCTTTATCTCTTTCGCCATCACGGTATTCAGACGCCTGCAGCGATCTGCGATTTCTGCAGGCGAGCGGGAGCCGATTGCGTATTTTGAACTATGCCTACGCGCCTCGCGAATAATAAATGTTCGTGCCGCATATCTCACTCCGCGCTCAGGGTATCGGTCAAGTTGATATGGCCATAAAATTGCTGTACTTGTGCTATTATTTATTCCGTGGTCAAAGTTAAATAAATGATGAGTTGTCCATTGGTCTGTGAAGTGTGAATTTGGCCACCCCCTGATTTTGCCGCCCCCTGAATTTGCCGCCCGGGGCATGGGCCCCGGCTTGCCCCCCCCTAGATCCGGGGCTGGGTCAGGTCAACATTTTTCTCAAATATAATATTAGTTTTAATGTAATAGTTGAAAGTAAATTAAAATAAAGTCATTAAAAAAGTATTCTTAAATTATTTCTATCTCTATGTCATTTTAATTATACAGGCAGTTTAAAAATTCGGGTCACAGTTCAATAGAAATGTCAAAATAGAACTAGTTTTTTTTTAAATGTTTGCTGTCTATAAATATTAAAAAAACAACTGTCAGTTGTAAAGTAAAACTCCCTAGGGAGTAAAAGTACTTCTTCCAACCCTGTCCGCAGGCAACTTTACACCTACTTTCAGAGTATGAGTAATGAAAATATTTTTTTTATTTTTGTTAGTTTTACATTCTTATACTTAAATACGTATTTTGATTGCTCTCTCTCTCTCTCTCTATCTTACTATTTGAAATAATTACTTGAACGAAAATTAGTTACTCTAACTTTAGGGTTAGAAACTAAGCAAGCACTAACTTTCTACTGTGAAGACACAGCTCAGAGGCCCATAATTTATCATCTTCGTAGAATTTGTGTTCGGCATTGGCATGCCTAACATTGTTCGTGTTATCTATTTGAGGAGATTTCGGTACTATTGACAGTATCTAACAATATTTATTAAAATATAACCTACTTCCGGTATATACCCTTATAAAGATACTTACATAGAATTAGGTATAATTATGGGAACTAAACACGATTTATTTTACTAAAGTATTTTAATATTTTGTTTAATTAAATAACATGTGTCGCGAAAATTCCTATCACACTGTAGCCTAATTCTCGTAATGAAAACCGCAGCGATATCGTAGCGACTTTGACATTTTCGTATTCCCATCCATCAATCGAGTTTGAACGACACCGATTTTGAACTCGTTTGATCGAAGAGAGGTCGTTTTGAAGGCGTTCGATTGTCGTTCTATTGAATCCCCATCAAGGAACACGTGAATACCGATTTTGGATAGGACTACGATCGAACGACAATGGAACGACAATGGAACGACAATGGAACGACAATGGAACGACAAAGGAACGATAATGGAACGACAATGGAACGACAATGGAACGACAATGGAACGACAATGGAATTGGAATTGTTTGATTTTACATGAATTAGGGCACTGAGCGGTAGTATTTTCGGAATCGTATCAGTAACTAATAAATCAGTAAGTGTCAAAAGTTACCTTTTACAAACAAAAGTAAACAAACAAATAATTTTACCTCTTAATAATATAAGTTTAGATTAAATGGCATCGTATCTTACACTTTCATCAGGTTAGCGCGGCGCCTGCGCACGCCGCAATGCGTCGAAGTTAAAATCGATTACGCCTCCGCTTGAAAGCTATGAATATTTTAACTGATCCGCCTGATTGACTCATTGTTGAGTTTCGGTGTCATAAGAATTAAGAAGTACCTAACGTTAGTATTTGATTCAGGAAGAAAGTTATTAGAAAACTATTGAATCATAGCGTGGATGTAGAAGTGGGTTCCTGGGTGGGATTGACATGGTAGAGGAATGGCAGCACACCTATATATATGAAAACATACATAAATAACATTGTGTGTAAAGATTATTATAAGTTACGTAATTAATCCAAATTTTTGTATTGATTTTAGTAGGTATGAGTAATTTTTTGAACAAAAAATATGACGTGGAGTAACTTAGAATGCATGTTGTTAATTCGAAATACCGTGGAGGGCTACAACAATTTCGTACGTTGTTAATTCTAGTTTATATGTTTTTAACAATTGTTCATTTAATATTTTCATTTAACACAATTATAGGAACATACTGTTTTTATAGAGCATCAATGGTCTCTGCAGATGCCACTAATAAATAATGGATCACATATTTACTATGCAGACTTCAACGTTCTTAGCAATTTACGTTTTGGAACGCCGCCGCACAATTTCGAATTTGACGATCAGACGCCTTTATTGAGGTGACTAATGACTTTTCCCGCATTAGGGTGAGGCGACGGGGTGTATAAAACTTGTAGTGACTAAAACCCACTGAAGTTCTTCAGTTGCTCTTTACGTTATAAACTACGAGTTTTCTTTACCTACTCAGAAATTCCTGCAGCACTAGCTAACAGGCATCGGCCCTGCTGGGCCCCTACGATTTTGCTAACACCTCTAAGACGTACGTGCCTACGTGGAATACTACACGGACTCGGTCCTTACCGGAATCTTAGATGGCAAGCTACCGATTGCTCGTAGGGACCCTGCAGAAGGGTCAAAGCCAACTGGGGCCATGGGTTCGCGTCTGAAAGGAAGGCTCTGGCCCTGGCGTATATGGCAACATTGGAATGGGGTAGGTTGTTTAGTCAGTAAGAGTCTCACACTTGTTTCCCGCGCCGCCCAAGGGCGGGACTCGTCATTGGATGATTTTTACCTAACCTAAATAAAAATAAAAAAGCTACCGATTGCTCATTACTCGTTACACGGTCAATAATATTGCACAATAAAATTGAAGCTCACTTAAACTTTTGTTTAAATCAATTAAATACTGGTGGTCGTGGGTTCGATTCCCACCCAGGACAAATGTTTATGTGATGAGCACGATCATCTCTGTCTGGCAGTAATTTATCTGTAATATGTATATATTTTGAAATCAAATCAAATCAAAAAGGTTTTTATTTCATATAGGCCTACAAGGGCACTTATAAAACGTCAGAAGCTAGTGCACGGTTCCAAATTGGTCGTTTCCTATGGAGAAGAACCGGCAAGAAACTCCATGGTTACTCTTTTAAAAAAAATGATTTCTTACAATATTTCGTTGTACTAATATATCATTATGTAAGAACAGTGTAGACCAGTTAATATTGCACTTAAAAGCACAATAAAAATATAAACATTAATACACCGTTAAATTTTAGTCGTTTAAATCCCGAAGAGGGTCGATCCAGTACATGAAACACTATCGATTTGTGTAAATAAAATAAAAAAAATTAAGTACTTTTTTTATAAATCTCTTATTGATATACGCATTTACGAAATTAATTTCTTTAAGTAAACGAGTCAATGACCTTGTAGGTAGTTGTCGGTCGTTGCGTACTAACTACCTAGAGGTCATTGAACTCGCCCAGCTGACGTTTACTTAAAGAAATCAATTTAGAACATGCGTAAATTAATTCGAGTTTAAAAAAAATTACTTTGTTTTTTTATTCTAACTTTACCAATCGATAGTGTTTCATGTACTGAATCGATCCTCCAAGGGATTAAAACGACTAAAATTTAACGGTGTATAAACATTAATCTGTTTATCAGTTGTCTGCTTAGCTTGGGACTAGATGAAGTTGTGGAATAATAATATTGTACAATCAGATATATTGTGCAATATTTTTACAGGTGTATAGGCCGCCTAAGACTCCCGGCGACAAACCAACTTTACCCTCCTTCACTTGGAAATCTTTTCTGACCACCCATGTTGGCATAAATAATTATGTAATAACTTACCTAAGACTCGATATGTAGCTATGTATCTCTTTACTTCAGAATATTGATCGCAGGGTTCCCAAAAGCAGGTTGAAAAACGATTTCGAGCTCATTCTGTAATCATTTATGTAGTCCAGTACCTATTCGATACTTTTTTGTTCCCAATTTTAAAGTCGATGATGGCGTTTTTACATGGGGTCAGTAAATTGATGCGTAGGTAGGTAGTCCACGTTTCTGGGAGATAAAAAAGACGTACGCGGAAATATTTGGAGGTCGTGGAGTGCGGGTTCCTGTGTCAAGTGTCGCGCAGGCGGAGCGGCGGGGCTTGGAGGGCAACGGGCACGACCAGCTATTGTGCGGCTCGCACGACGAGACGAATCGCAGCGCAGGCATCATGACCCATTAAACGCGGTCACGAAATCATTTTACCACACTCTTTCACTGACACCAGCCACCAGACTGAACTGCCAAAAACCTTGTTTTGTTCCCACGAACTCTCACTGTGAAACTATTTTTGATTTGTACGTTTGAAGTTTTTAATCGACTTTTCCAGTTAAAAAGTATAGTAGCTCAGATATTAACAATAATCTATAGATAAAGTTGGGATTATGCGTAGTAGGCAGGTATTTGGGGAAAAAGTTGGCTGGAAAACTACCTTTATGAAGACAGAATATATTATAAAGATTAGAACTGAAACTATGAGTATCGGAGCCGCAGAGGCATACGAGTACCTATCTACGATACGAAAGAACAGCATAGGAATAAAAGAAGTATGTTGCCCATGTATCTACGTATCTACCACCCAGCTACTGCTCAATGTGCAAGTTCTAAGTAGATTTTAATAAACTAACTCGTCTATCTTCGGGGCAGATTGGCTGGACACCGCGCAACGCAAATGCAGGTAATCCACCAAGACCAACAGAAGAGTTTAACCAAAGATTTTGAAAAAATCATTTTTAAGAAAATCCTCGGACGATGAAAAACAGAAAGTTCTTAACTACTTGCGTCTGGGTGGCAGGCCGTCGCCTCCTTTTACGAAACAGTAATGCTCGCTAAGGAGGAGGCCTACCGCATAAGGCAACGGCGCACACGCCCTAGGCGCCGCCGAGATTCCGATCCCGATTTCCGGCCGCGTCTTGCGGACGGTAAGCAATGGGTAGCTCGCCGTTCAGTCGTCTGGTAACAGCCCGGATCAAACCAAGTCGAAAACGGAGTGCTCTGTTCCCGCGCGCCTCAAGGAGCTGTCAGCCGAACCGTAGGGACTCTGCAAAGGGGCTGAAGCCTACTGGGACCTCTTTCTGATAGGAAGGCTTGGCCCCAGTGCGAAGGGCAAAGAAGGAACGGGGTAGGGTAATTAGTCAGTAAGAGTCTAACACTGTTTCCCGCTCCTAAGAGGCGTTGGATCGACGTCGTAAGGGACGATATGCGTGCCAATGGACTTAAGGCAAAAGACGCAAAAGACCGAGCGAAGTGGAGGCGTCTGTGTGGGAAAGCGGACCCCGGGCACCGAGGTGAAAGCCAAGGTGTGCCACCGGGAATGGCGCTAAGATGATGATGACTGTTTCCCGCTCCGCCCAAGAGCGGGATTCGTCAATGGATGATTTTTGCCCACAAAACTACTTGCTTATAAAGCTTTGATTTATGCTTTTTACGAAGTTTCCTTTCCATAAGATGAATTACCTCTCAATTACGTAACTTGTACCTACCAAGAGGAATTTCCACCACAAAACCAATGGCGAAACTCCGCTGCCGCGACAAGTCGAGGCATGGTGGATAGAGCTTCGGCGGGACCTCACGGCGTCCTCACCTTCCGACATGGCAAGTTCGGGAGGTTCCTGCACCGGATTCATGCGGAAAGGCCGGTTGTCGCCACTGTGTGGACCGCCCGGAGAACACGGTGGAGCACACGGTAGAGGTGTGCCCCGCTTGGAAAGAGCATCGCCGTGTCCTCATAGGAGAGATCGGGGGTGGCAACCTTTCGCGCCGGGTCTTGGTTCAGGCCATGGTCCGCAGCGAGGAGGAGTGGCAAGCGGTCGCCTCCTTCTGCGAGGCGGTAATGCTAGCAGAGGGCCGACCGCAGTGGGTAGCCGTATATAGAGTAGACCGTAGTCCGGCCGTATATAGAGGCCCCACTGCAGGGGCGAAGCCTACTGGGGCCCGGTCCGGCTTCTGAAAGTTAAATCCGACCTCGGTCTGAGGGCATAAGAAGGAATTTTCATCATCATTTCAGCCGTAAAACGTCCACAGCTGGACATAGGCCTCCTCAAAACGCCGCTACAAAGACCTAAAGTATTTTTTTTTCATTTTTTTATGTTTAAGTTTTCAATTTTGTTGTTTCATTGCAAGCCCAATAAACAATTTTTCTTTCTTTCACTAGCCGGCTAATGTACCTAGGTAGTAAGTAGTTAGTAAGACTAATGTAGGTATTCAATACCAGTGCCCTCGTTAACATACTTAACCAGCAGGTTATGTACCGATGCCTCATCGGTGTGTTACCGAGACAAAAGACGAAGAAAAGGATCAATCAAACGTCAATGAAATACGTCACTATGAGAAAAATCTTTATATATTTACTCAAGCTGCAAATGCCGAAAAAAATTTGGAATTCGAAAATAGATTCGTGTCTCACAATCTGTCTGTGCACCAAGTTCTCGGGAGCAAAAAACTTGAGCGCCAGCTCGTTCTGGAGGGATCTATCGATATCCCCCAAATCTGTTACGATAACGAATTAGAACTTCATTGACTTACTTTTCAAACACACCACGGAGCCCTTAGGCAGCAATGGGTCCATATGCAGTTGTCTATGTTGTTTATGACATATTCAAAATAATTACATTTACGTGCTTGATACATGTAGGTATTCGACTTCTTTTGTACATCCAAGCGGAACCCCCCCCCGTGCGTGGGTCCCGTAGCATTTAAGTACTACTCTAACTACTTCAGTGATCCGGCGCTGAGCACCGCAGGTGAACCTACGACTTTCTGAGATGATAGCGCTAAGCCCATGTAGCGACATCTATGGCGGTACATAAGAACTAAGAGAAGAAACTACGATATTATTATCCTGCACAGCGACATTGTGACCCCTTCACGCGATTAGAACATAATACTACAGCCCGAAATCAAGTATGATGCAGTTGCCTAGTTCAAATATAACATCAGCGGAGGTTTGCGGAGGTTTGCGGGGCTTTACAGCCTGTTCCGCAAACTACCTGCCGCACAGTTTCGTACAAAGATTCGCCTGAGGTTCACTGAACTTTATAACAAAAATATGGTCGCAGGCGACAAACTGTAGGCAGCCAACGATGGATTTATCGAATCTATGCGATTAAATATGCGAAAATTACGATGTTTGGATGTTTGTTACTCAATCACGCCAAAACGGCTGGACGGATCTGGATGAAATTTGGCACAGGCATAGGATACACTCCGGAATAGGACATATGCTACTTTTTATCCCGGAAACACCAACCCCAATACCACGCGGGCGAAGCTGCGGGCAAAAGCTAGTATCTAAATAATATAATATTCGACAACTACCACACAACATCGTCTAGTCCCAAGCTAAGCAGAGCTTGTGTTATGAGTACTAGACAACTGATAAACATACTTATATATTTCTAAATACATACATATCATTAACATTACATAGTATAAAACAAAGTCAAACGGATTTTGACGGAGGTTTTTTTAATAGATAGAGTGATTCAAGAGGAAGGTTTATGTGTATAATACATGCATATTATATTCAAAATCAGTACCCGTGCAAAGCTGGGGTGGGTAGCTAGTTATAGATAAATTACACCCAGACACAGAACAAATGATCGTGCTCATCACACAAACATTTGTCCTAGGTGGAAATCGAACCCACGACCTTCGGTTTAGCAGTCAAGGCCACTAACCACTCACTAGACCAACAGGCCAGTCGAATTGTGTGATCTAATCGGAACAGTGATGACGTACAGAAAATCTCGTGGTGCAGCTAGGCTGCCTGTTAGACAGAACCTTCGTCTAAATCGGACCCAATGAGAGTTAAGTGCGGAAAGTAGAATAGCTACTACTACTACAAATAACATGTTGGAACGTCTTATTTAAAAATATATATATTTCCAGTAATTCAACACCACAATTAATTTTGATGAATTTTGGACATAAAATTTAATTAACCAATTATTTGTATTTCCTATCGAGAAGTAATAATAAAAATTTTGTTTCCTTACAATTACAACTTATTTACATTTCTTTTACTTTTTGGATAAGATCCAAACGCTGCCCATCTAGGAAACGAACCCAGGACCTCACGGTTAGCAGACGCAGTTACGTTTGGTTTAAAAATTAAACAAAAAAAAACTATAATAAAATTTGCTTGCTTTTTATTGATAATTAAATTAAAAATACAACACGTACCTAATCATTGTAACTACTACAATATTTTCATATACAAAGTAAATCAATAACAAAGACGCTACGTTAGTCAATTTATATTATTACCTACATAATTGTGTTCTTTATCTGTGTACTTTGCGTACGATATAATGTCAGTTTTATTCATTCAAAGTGATGAATCTTACAAATCCAATCAATATTTCTACAGGCATTATAAAATCGGTTTAGATAATTTTCAAATAATCAAGGGCTATGAATTCCTGTAGCTAACTTTTTATTTATAGAGGCTATTTTGTCATTTTGACAGTAATAAAGCAAATATAAAAATGAAAAAAAATGTGGCAGAAATGAGAGAAGTCGGTATTTGAAAACCATATAGTTAGTGAAAATAGTGAAAATAATGATATATATAGGTATAGACTTGAATGACAAAACATGATTTTCATTCAATTACTTTTTAAAAGAACAAAGCTTTCTATATTGAATACCTATTTCTTGAATCTCACGAAGGTTGGTCTTGCTTGTGTGTGTAAAATGTTTTTTGTATACGTCAGCAATTTCATGACCTGTGTACACCACGTTTTCCAAACGCGCGTTTGCATCGCTTCTTTATCGCAAGACACATGAGTCTATAACGCGTGTTTAAATGAATACAGGGATGCAAAGGTTTACAGGCTGCGTCTGACTCGCGTGCGTATCGCGTCTATATCGCTACAACCGCGAGTTCAAATTTTAAAAAACGTGGTGGCACAGGCCCTTAAATGGCACCGAGCGCTCAAATGTTTAGGTGACAGCTAGCGTGTTCGTTTTATCGCTAGATGGCGCCAAAATCAGCATACTTTTTTTTTTAATCTGCTTTTATTTAGGGGCTTTTATCAAGGTATGTTAGCCCCATCGTACCCTTTTACATTGTTCTATTACATTCTTAGTTTATTATGGTTTCTGCTAAAATCGAACATATCACTTTTTGAACTCAGTCAAATTATTGCCTCAAAATCCTCCTAATTCTGTCAGAGCACTAAAATTAGTGTATAGGATAGTGTTAAAAAGTAGGTATATGTAAAAATGCACGCAAGATGACAGCAAATAATAGCATGTTCAGATAAATACAAAACTTGATTGGAGAAAAATCCAAACCGACTAGCTGTCCAGATTACACTATCAGAATATATGCACAGAACAGACCACGGAGAAAACAAAATATTAGAATTCGGCAGTACCTATATGAGCGAATACGTTAGTATGAAGGATACTTCTAACTCCATCGAGGTTCTTCGTTCGACGTAGTTGGAAGGACTGATTGAACGATTTTTCTTGAAAAAAAAAAATCTACACACGCACCGAAGACCGAACCGCCGTCGTGAGATAGAACAAGTATACCTACAATTTTCTCTAACGATCGAACCAATCAATACTAATTGTATTAATAGGTTTCTAAAAATAGAATTTTGACATAAGATCCAGATAATGATAATGTCAAAATTCTATCATCAGTTAACAAATCTATATAGTATACAAGGTTCGTTTGCAGTTACATACTTATATAATTGAATAATTACCAACGTGAGACTAATTAAAACCTTACCTTGTTATTTCCTTCTTATGTACCAATTTAGATGCGTACGTATACAACAGGCCTTTCAAAAGTAATAACTTTTATGTACTTGACAATAAATCAACAATTTAAAAATAATTAGGGTCATCCCTTCCCCGAACCACATTTTAAGTATACAAATATTGTTTGAAAATAATATAAAATGATTGTTGGATATTATGGTGACGTTGCAGTGGTGGACAGATAATTGTAGACAAACAAATGGTATGTAAAATGGAACATCCTATTGGCCATTTCTGTGAATGTGGATTTGATTCCATATGTTTTGGCTATAAAAGATTCTATGTTTACCTGCCTACCCTAGACAATAAATATTAATAGTAAAGATTTCTTTGCTTGATGTCGATTGCTAAACTGCTGGCTATAGACAAATAGTAGGTATATACTCATTTTGTTACTTTTAATTATGGCCTTGGTTTATTGGTACGGTTTCACCTAAACAACTATCTAACAGTCAAACAGAATGTACTCCAACGCATGGCCGATGGCTAAACTAACCTTACAATAATTACTCGTATTTAGGATACTACTAATTTATCAAAATTGACACAAGAATCACACCCCCATTTGAAACCCCTAACAAAAACTTGTGTATTTAATTTACTGTCCACCACTGAAATATCGATAACTATGCTATATTATTTACATATGTTTTCTATGATAAAAATATACTAAATCCCTCCCACTGACACAACTTATTAATAAAAATAATATATAAGGGTGCCCAGCTTATTTAACAACGAAATAGTAACAGATATAATATATGTTTCAAACAGTCATTTATATAATACAATATAATTGGTTAAAATTGATAAAGGAGACTATGCATAAGTGGTCCATAGACCTATGGATTATGTATGGAAGTCTTTTCAAACGCGGATGTAAATCCTGGACCCGCTTTCCGATGGCTGTGTGTTACATCGTTAGATATGATTTTGAGCAAAATAAAAGTTACTGAGGTGCCAACTTTCAAATCATACAACCTTTAATGTTCTTCTTTGTTTAACATTTTCCTTTAGGCTATAACAGAGCAATGCTATTTATAATGTATTGGTTTTCTGTATTTAGTTATAAATGATGTCCAAGTCTTGCTACGCGAAAACGGTATGCAAAACCGCATTTTCAGTTTAAACGGCCTGCGCGCACTCCGCACTATAGCACAGTGTGTTAGGAACCCCATTTTTGTCTCATCATGTTTTTATTCAAGAAATCGATAGTTTGCACCATTTTTAGTGCTAGAGTTCAACTCCGGCTTTGATCCGGCTTATAGTTTATTTTTAAAAAAATATCAAAGTCTCGTAATATCCGCATCATGGAAAACGAAAAAAAAAATCTAAAAAATCAACTGAACTATTTATTCTAGTTTTTGTTATTTCCATTAATTGTTCATACAATACCATACAATACAAAATTATCAACAACTTCTAGATAACAAGGAATTAGCTTATGGTTTTAATACTGTATATAATACTAAGTGTAAACAATATTATAAAGTAGAAATAATCTGCTAATACGTTGTTACGGTTGAATAAAAAAATAAAAACGAAAAATGAGAAAAAAAATCATATGTCGCCTCCAGTTCATGTTAGATCAACCGAAATGAGAGAAAAGACAGGGTATTGTATGAACAATTAATGGAAATAACAAAAACTAGAATAAATAGTTCAGTTGATTTTTTAGAATTTTTTTTTCGTTTTCCATGATGCGGATATTACGAGACTTTGACATTTTTTTTAAAATAAACTATAAGCCGGATCAAAGCCGGAGTTGAACTCTAGCACTAAAAATGGTGCAAACTATCGATTTCTTGAATAAAAACATGATGAGACAAAAATGGGGTTCTTAACACACTGTGTATAGGCATAAAAATGTATCCACGCCGCGCGGCCATTTCGTAGCCAATTCTGTAGCGTACCGAACGCGTGATGTGTCGTTTGACGCGCGATAACAAAAATTGTTTCATTTCTGCGCTCAGAAAAAAAGCGAGTAAAAAAAAAAACAACACATTTAATCTCATTTGATTAGCTATGAATAGACTAAGATCTGGGACTTGGTGCCACAGTAACTCTTGTTCAGCTCAAAATTATCTGTCCAACAATATAACGCACAGCTATTGAAAGGTATTATTATAGTATATTAAGTGTATTTATTTAAAAATTTCCAGGTCATATTACGATTGCACAACAGACAAGCTATCATTACAGTTATCAATACCATATTGATCCATAGGTCACTTTCCATTCAAATTTACCCAGTCTCCTTTAAAATACTGTCTTGAAGTATTTTACTCAGACTTACTTTTAACAGTATATAATATTTGATTGGTTTGATGTATCAGATATAAAGCACTCACGAAGACTGCGTTGGCCCTGTAATCAATTAAAAATATGTTAATAAAAACACAGGTGTTGCTGAATATTTAGTAAAATTATCATAACAATACTTCCAGTAAATTATTGACATATACAATATTCATAAAGTTCTTAATGCCATTTAACTTATTACTCCTAATAGGGGAATGTGCAACATACCAAATTACCCTTTTGCAAACTAGGACTTGAAATACTGTTTATTTGCTAACTGTGTACCTGCTAAGACAATAGAATGTAGTACTTTAATTTTTGTATTGTAATGCAATAGTCTATTTAATCTATCTATTATGGTACTTTAATGTCATAATATTTATATGGGTCTGAAATAAACTATAAATAATAAAAAAAAACAGTTGGACAACTCAGACCTTATAGCCTTAATATTTCCTAAATACATGTGAGTTTGTAAAAATGGAAGGAATTGAGGGAGGCCTTTACCCAGCACGGGGATATTAAGGGGTAGATATAATTATAAGAACATAAAATGAACTCACTGTCCCTCCTTGAAATATTCTTTCAAGGTGTTAGAGAATCTTTTGGAATATTTCACAAATTCTCGCTTCCTTTGTTCTAGAACCTGTTTGCCCGTTCCTGGTGTGTATGTGGATACTTCATTCACAGCATCCAATAGCTTTTTGATTGCTGAAGCAATTTCTCTGTGAATAGAAAGAAATTGATTGAAGCAAAAATAGAGGAAGAAAATGACTTCATTCAACACAATTGTAATCTGTTAGATGGTGGTCTTTTGCCACCAATCAGAAACATAAATAAAACACTTGTCACACAGCCCCAGTGAAGCCAGAATTGTTAGTTTTATGACAACATATATTTTATGATAGACCAAACAAAAGTCTACACTCATACAAAGACAGTATTTTTTATTTCAAATGTACACTTACTTAATGGTCTCCAAAAAAGTTTTACGATCAGTAATTTCATCTGGAATGCGACTCAAGATTTTTTTCAAAGCTGTAGACTTTTTGTTCAATTCTTGGAATGCTTCTTCAGTCCTGTTCAGTCTTAAATCTGCACCTGTAATCAATTAAATAAACCACTTCAAGATATCACAATAAATACAAATACAGTGTTTCACATAATTTTTTTTTTAAATTTTTTTTGATAGGCTTGACCACTATCTGACCTGATGGAAGGGGAAGATTTGGTTGCAATGGGGCCAACAATGAAGATAATTATGTCTGCACAAATATCAAATTGAGAGACCAACATAATGGCAGTATCCAGAAATCATGTTCTAGAAAGTGTCTACAACATTATTCACATTTTGATGTACCCAAGTGCCTGTAAACTTTCAATTTAGAGAGGACCTGCTAGTAGTAAAAAAGTTAACCATGAACTCTAACAAAAAGATTATTTATGTCTTTAGGAAATTGGGTACACAACTGACAACACTTGATACCTCACTAACTCACTTCTATTTTCATTATAAAGACAAGTGTTGTCACACATGTAACTATGGAACTATTTGAACACTACTAACACTCAGCTTCTGTCAAGGTGCCTTGGAGCCGTAGCAAGCTTTCATTCATGTTGACAGGTATGTCCGCTCTTCTCATGATACCTGCCACCAAGTCATAGTTCAAGCCTGGAACAGCTGCTTCTGCCTTTGTAAGGGCTGCCCGGAGTGTCTGAGAAGCTCCCAAATCATATTTTTCTAACTGAAAAATAACAATAGTTAAAATTACTTTACCATTTGCACAATCAATTGCAATTATATAACTCCGCCGTTGACGGTCCCAAGCCCGTATGTGAAAGGAGGAGGGTTGGCTGAGAGCCGACCAAACCAGCTGTAAAAGGTCAACGCCGAGTCTCGGGCGGCGGTTAACTAACCCGTATGATCTTCCCAGGAGGTGATAGGAAATGATCCCTCCAACCCGCTACTCCGTGGACTTGTCTACAGAATCGGGGACATTGACTTAACTGCCCGTGTCAAGAGGTTGAAAGCCTCAATAAAAATTCACCCCAATCCTACGGTGGGCACCGCGCCAATAGGATGAATGGCTGAGGGTCTCAGTCTTTAGCGCCAACCTTGGTGAACCTGGCGAACACCATTGTATATAGCCTTCTCACAGGAATGGCGTCACCCTGTGAGCGACAACCATTTCGTCCAAACTCGTGGGAACAATATGAGTAAACCTGAAAATAAAACACAAAAAACAACAACACAACAAATCTTTCATAAAGGATTATTTGAAACGAGACCAAGATCTTTTTCATTCAGCGGTTGCAATAGCAGTAATATATGACAGAAGCACCTGTCTGTAAGGAAAACCATCAGAGTACACTGCAGGATAGACCAGACAACCAAGCTAAGAAAGCCGATCAAACATGCTCTCCACTAAAAGAGAATGCACAGAATAGCAACCAATGGCAACTAGACCGTTTACCTCCTGCAAAGAGAAAGAGACAGGAAAGTCCTACCGGGCAACAATCAGCGAATAAAGGAATCAATCCTTTGGTTCCTACACAAAACAGATTTGATATTCTTAGTGATGAAAATAACGAAACTGAAAACAACAAAAAAGAATATGTCCCAAAACCAGAGCCGATCTTTATCACAGGAGTAATCGACATAATCCCGCTGAGAGACATCCTAAATAAGGCAGTAAACCCAGATAAATATCAAATGACTACACTTAGATCAGGGCATATCATCAAGCTTATCCCAAGCGACATCGAGACTTATAAAATAATAAGAGATTACCTTATTGAGAAAGAAATACACCACTACACATATAAATTAAAAAGTGAGAGAGCGTACCGAGTGGTTATCCGAGGCTTACATGCATCCGAAGATATATCACTTATTAAAGCAGAACTCCAGGACAATGGGCACGAAGTGAGACAAGTCGTGAACGTGCAACACCGCACAACAAAACAAAAACTCCCACTTTACTTTGTGGATATAGAACAGCGGCCTAACAACAAAGATATATTCAATATAAGACACATCGGTCAGGTTAAAGTTACAATTGAGGCACCATACAAGAAAAGAGAAGTTATACAATGTAAGAGATGCCAAAGATTTGGGCACAGCAAAAATCAATGTTTTCGTCCCTTCAGATGTGTCAAGTGCGGAAATGACCACCCAACAGCTACTTGCACAAAACTTCCTGAAACAGACGCTGTATGCGCAAATTGCCAAGGTAGTCACCCAGCTAGTTACAGAGGATGCAACAAATATAAAGAATATAAAGAGAGAATATTAAAAATTAAAGTAAAACCAGACTCCAACAAAGCAACTTTCGTTCACACCCACCAGCCAAAAGCTACCCCAGAAGAACCCCAACCCTCAGCTCAACCGAGAAGCTATTCCGACGCACTAAGACATAGAAAAGAATCCAAAAACCTGACCGACCAATCATTGTACACATTACAAGAAAAACAAATAAATGACAACTTGACGGACAATGGACCAAACATTACTAAAATGTTAGACATAATGTTCAATCGATTCCAAGAAATCATGAAAACCATGATGGACAGCATGATGGACCGGATGGTCCAACTAATCACAGGACTGGTCTCACAGAGGGCATAAACCTCCGTATACTCACATGGAATGCCAACGGGATAACTACTAGACGACAAGAACTTGAGCTTTTCATGGAAATGGAGAAAATTGACATAGCTTTGATTTCCGAAACAAGACTAACTCCGAGGTCATACATCACATTTAAAAACTACACAACCTATAGAACTGACCACCCTTCTGGAAATTCACACGGTGGGACTGCGGTTATAGTGAGAAAAAATATCAAGCATTATGCCTTAAACCCATACAAAACAGATAAAATTCAAGCAACTATGATCAAATTAAATTACAAAAATTCAGATACAACTATTGCTGCAGTTTACTGCCCACCAAGACACTCTATCAGTGCGGAAGAATTTAAAACATTTTTTGCGGAGCTAGGACCGACATTTATAAGTGGAGGAGATTGGAAC
This sequence comes from Mythimna loreyi, assembly GCA_029852875.1. NCBI lineage: Eukaryota > Metazoa > Arthropoda > Insecta > Lepidoptera > Noctuidae > Mythimna > Mythimna loreyi. The sequence continues at coordinate 12,640,450 of CM056786.1, forward strand.
TCCAAGCATACCTACTGGGGCTCCCGATTAATCAACCCGAAGGGTAGACAACTATACAAAGCCACAGTAGATATGAACCTTGATTGCATATCTCACGGTGAGCCTACATACTGGCCAAAGGATTTAAACAAAATACCTGATCTATTGGACTTTTATATAATAAAGAATATCAGCAGGAACTACACTAAAATAGAGAAATGTGAGGACCTATCGTCAGACCACTCCCCGGTTATTCTTAATCAAACAAAAGTTGCCATTCCCTCTGAGCCATCGACACGAATATACAATCAAAACACTGATTGGGACAAATACAAGGACATCATCTCTCAAAACCTAGAACTAAACATTAAATTGAAAACAACAGAGGATATTGAAAACAGTATTGAAAAATTCAACTACATAATTCATATGGCAGCCATCAAAACAACCCCTACAAAAAATACAAATCGCCCTCATAGAGAATATCCAAAGAAAGTAGTAATGAAAGCACTAGCGAGGAGAAAATTAAGGAAAGAGTGGCATAGGACTAGATATCCTTCGGATAAAACCAAATTAAATAGAGCCTCAGAGGAATTGAAGAAAATGATTAGCGACTATGAAAATCTCAGCTTTCAAAACTACTTAACTCGCCTGACTCCTAACAAAGACACTAATTATTCACTGTGGCGCGCGACTAAAAACCTCAAACGACCTGTAAACCACATCCCGCCAATCAAAAAAAGAGATAACACCTGGGCCAGATCAAATTATGAAAAAGCGACAGCTTTTGCTGTTCACCTCAAAGATGTCTTCACCCCTCTTGAGACTAGGAATGAAGAAAAGGATAAAGAAATTAGGGATTTCCTTCAATCACCCAACCAATTATGCCTACCACTAAGAGCAGCAACCCCTAAAGAAATTTCTAGAGAAATTATATCACTACCCACTGGAAAAGCGCCAGGGTATGATCAAATTGATTCGACCCTAATAAAGAACCTCCCGAAGAAGGGCATAATGTTTCTGGTGATGCTCTTTAATTCATGCCTAAGACTGAGCCATTTCCCATCCCAGTGGAAGATAGCACAGGTGGTAATGGTGCCTAAACCGGGCAAACCAGTAGAGGAAACCTTATCATACAGACCTATTAGTCTCCTCCCTCTCTTGGGTAAACTTTTTGAGCAAATAATACTCAACAGAATGTACGCCCACTTAGAAGAAATTCTCCCAGAACACCAATTTGGCTTTAGACAGAAACATGGTACTATAGAACAGGTGCACAGAATATCAAACACCATAAGCCAAACTATTGAAAACAAGCAGTTTTGTTCAGCAGTTTTCTTAGACATAAGTCAGGCCTTTGACAGGGTTTGGCACATGGGTCTTCTTTACAAAATAAAAAATCAGCTACCACACTCATTCTACTCCATTTTGGCAAGCTACTTAAATAAAAGGTGCTTTGAGGTAAAAGTTCAAAATGAAACATCAGAGCTATATGACATTAGCTCAGGAGTCCCACAGGGCAGTATTTTAGGCCCAGTTCTACACCTCATATTTACTGCTGATATACCAATAAAAGAAGATACTATGATAGCCACGTATGCAGATGATACTGCTATATTATCGGTGAACACCGAGGCTGCATCCGCATCAGCAACGCTACAAAGGCATCTCATAGAAATTGAAGAATGGCTAGGGTTATGGAGAATAAAGGCAAACAACAGTAAATCGGTCCATGTCACCTTCACTCTTAGAAAAGGCGATTGCCCACCAGTTACCCTTAACGGAGAGCAAATACCGCACTCTGACAACGTCAAGTATCTCGGTATGCACTTAGATAGGAGACTGACATGGAAAAGTCACATCTGGACTAAGCAGAAGCAACTGGATACAAAATTCCGAAGCTTGTATTGGTTGGTAGGCAAAAAATCCCAACTGTCTAATGAAAGCAAAATGCTAATCTACAAAGCAATCCTCAAGCCAGTATGGACGTACGGCATCGAACTATGGGGCACAGTATCCAGCAGCAATATTGATATCTTGGAAAGATTCCAAACCAAGAGCATTAGGTGCATGTATAACATACCTAAATGCATCAGCAATAAATATATTTTACGAGATCTAAATCTTAATACGGTGAAACAAGAAATCTCCATCAGAAGTTCCAAGTATCAGACCAAGTTATCGAAACATGTAAATGCCTCAGCTACTAAACTAACAGGCACTGGCAGCGTTCAGCACTCAAGACTGAGGAGAAACAGTGTTCCCTCCCTCAAAAACCGTTTTCCAACATTATAAAGAGTGAAGTCAATGGACCCCTCTTTAAATTAAAGACACACTCAGGCTGAGGTCAAAGAAAATAACAGCTAAATGTGGAAAAACAGATTGCTGTGCTAAGCAGGATTGAGAAAAAAAAAAAAAAAAAAAAAAAAAAAAATTGCAATTATATAATATACTAGCTTTTGCCTGCAGCTACCAAAAACCCACCCAGCAACAGAAAAATGTTATAAATGAAGAACTTCTCAACCGATTTTGGGCAAACTTCACATTAACCATTTAGTAAATAGTCTGAACAGTCTTAACATTTGATTTGAAAAGATGGGCCCGTTCTTGAGATATAGAATTACAACGAAAAGTGGCATTGATTTTTATATATATTGATGATTATATCCTACTGATCTTTTCATCAGAATAGAATTGAAAAAGTTTATTACAAATTATCATCAATTAACATCAATGATAGAGCATGTAAACCACTTACAATTAAACCCTTCAGTTATCACAATCTTATCTTATAACTTGATAATGCAAGTGTTAAGTACTAACTTCAACATTCCTTAAATATTAACATACAAGTTAAAACTAATCTATGACAAATAAGAAACATGATGTATAAATAAATATCAGTTTCAGAATGTCAAAACAGTTTTACCCTGTTGACTACCTTAATTACAGACACAATTAAAGAACAATAGGTGTACGAGCGCCGGCGCTCGATTGGGGCTTAATGAATTAAGGTCAAAAATTCATATATATATATAACTTATAAAAAAATTCAATGAATGGGTCAGAAACCAAAAACCAATTTTATTACCATTTTTCCAAAGTCAAGGTCATAGTTTTGAATTTACAAGTTTTATCATGTGATCATTGTATAAACAAAATACTCGGAACCAGATTTTTACAATTTACCGTTTTATAGTACTTTGATACATAGTAACTAATTTTATTTTCAAAATAAATAAAATATTTGAGTACAAAGAGAATATAAACATTCCGGTCCAACAAGCAAATGAGCACACATACTGGTTTATTTCATTTACATTTCGCAAGAAGATTAATTATGAATAACATAATTAAAAACTGTCACAATCACTTCCTACACTTTATACTTACCTAACTTATGATACAATACTTGGAATGGTTTAATCAATAGATTATCAAATTCGCTTATTATAAAAAATATGTTATTTTTAAAATAACTGCAGTCGATTTCTGCATTTTGTGTTTTGAAATAAAGTAACAAGAAATGAATGTAACATACCTGAGTTAAAACGGGACGTATGAGAACGGGTAAAACTAAAGAAGTAACAGGTAGTTCATCACCCATTGTCATTGTGGTTACGAAATGGTTATTTATCAATATACAAAGACACAGCTTCTAATTTATCTTTAATATTGGAGAAACTTAGGAAAGCAAAATCCTGTATCAATAGTGCAATAATCAGCAATTTGACTTGACATTTGACTGACTGACAGAAAATTGACGCATAATACAATTTTTGTCTTGGATACAATATTTTTTAAGCTTGTCTTCGTATGAACAGTTCATCTGTTACCAATGATATCTTATTAAACATATATGTTACTAGCTGTGCCCGCGACTTCGTCCGCGTGGAATAGTTATTTTGGGCATCATATTTATTTTTGCAGCTTTATAAATTATAGCTGTTACCCACGACTTTGCCCGTGTCAATTTCTGTTATTAATTTAGACAATTTAGTTTTTAAATGAACTTTTACTACTTAGACTTTAGACGTACTTTTAGATAATTATCTAAAAGTACTTCATAGAGCTACACCCTCCACTTGGGCACGCCATAATCTCGGTGGTAAGTGCCCTCTTTGAGGCGTGGTTGGATAGACATCACGCAGGACATGACGCAGGTTCTTACCGGACATGGGAAGTTCAGGAGATTCCTGCGCCGGATTCGTGCGGAAGAGACGCCCGGGTGTCTCCACTGTGTGGCCAGCATGGAAGACACGGTGGAGGTGTGCCCCGCTTGAGAAGAGAATCGCCGTGTCCTCGTGGAGGTGATCGGCGGCGGTGGCCTCTCGCGCCGGGCCTTGGTTCAGGCCATGGTCTGCAGCGAAGAAGAATGGCAAGCGGTCGCTTCCTTCTGCGAAGCAGTAATGCTCGTAAAGGAGGAGGCAAGGGCAAAAGCGCCCTCGCCGTAGCCGTCGCCGCCGCGATCCCGCCGATATCCAGCCACCGTAGACGCTGGCTTGCGGATGGTGAGCAATGGGTAGCTCGCCGTCCGGTTGTCTGGTAACAGTCCAGACCGAGACCAAGTCGTCGACGGCCTGCACTGCTCCCGCGCGCCTCAAGGTGTTGTCAGCAAACTGTGGGGCTCTTCAGGGTCGAAGCCTCCTGCAGCCGAGGGTTGGTGCGAAAGCGTTATACCGGGGCTCTGGGAATAAGGCAAGGGAGGAACGGGGTAGGTTGTTTAGTCAGTAAGAGTCTGACACTTTTTCCCGCTCCGCCCAAGAGCGGGATTCGTCATTGGGTAATTTTTACCTACCATAAAAAAACCCCTCCGCGCCGCCCGCAAACAACCTGTTTCCTTGCCCGCCGGCCGGCCAGGCGCAGCGTCATATTTTGCACATCATGCGGCGTGTGTGAATTTTATATCGGAGTATTTTAAAATTGTAATATCTTCTAAGGTGTTCATTGAAAATAAGTGATTACAAAGACCATTTTGTTCACAATTACATACTCTTAATCAACAACACATTTATTTGGATAAAGATTATATTGTTATGTTGATACAACTCTAACAAATAATCGGTAAAAATTGGCCAAATTTGATTCCCATAAAAACGGTTCTAGTGAGTTAATCTTAAAAGATAGACATATACTGTCGCGGACATTTTTTTAGATCATTTTAAGAGGAATAATTCTTTCATACATATTTTTTGGTATCTTCTACCGTTTTCGCAGCGCACGCAACGGAAGCCCTCAAAGATGAATATTTTTCCCCGTTTTTTCCACATTTTCCATTGTTTCTTCGCTCCTATAAGTCACAGCGTGATGTTATATAGCCTAAAGCCTTCCTCGATAAATGATCTATTCAACACAAAAAGAATTTTTCAATTCGAACCAGTAGTTCCTGAGATTAGCGCGTTCAAACAAACAAACAAACAAACAAACAAACTCTTCAGCTTTATAATATTAGTATAGATAAACTACTATTTAAAAATAAAACTAGTTATAAGTACTAATTACGATCTTAAAAATGTCTTAACTAGTACTATTTTAGATTGGTGTTCGTGTTCGTCAAACATTTCTATCAATCATGAACGATGGTTTTCATCAGTCATCTCATCGCATACACGGTTGACGATTACTTGTCTAGAGTCTGATTACGTTAACTCTGCGCGTAGCTGGGGGCGTGCTTAATGTTGCCAGTGTATTTCTATCTATCTACTTTCCCTCATATACCTAATCAAAAATATTACTAACTTAAAAGAAAGTAAACAATTTTGCTTATATTTTGCAATCAAAAATGGGAAATGCATTTCATTTCATGACATATTATTACTTACATTTTAAAATGTTCAGGTTTTTGACGTGACAACGTCTTAAATTAGGTTGCGGCTGGGAGTCACTTATGAAAAAGTGTAACGCTCGGTAACGTTACGATGAGTCACCGAACGAGAGAGAGGCCCGCCGAATGCCTTGCGTCTCTCTCCCACTCAACTATGATCGGTCTGCCGCGCGCACAGCACTAGAGAATTAGGACGTTGTCACGTAAAATCTTCGCCCGTAAAACCGACTTTACAGGCAACCATTTTTTTTTTTTTAAACTATACAACGTTAAATTTTGATCATTTTAAATCCCTTGGAGGATCGATGCGGTACATGAAAGACAATCGATTGATAAAGTTAGAATAATAGAGTGCTTTTTTTTAAATCAAATTATTTTACTCACGTTCGAAATTGATCTCTTTAAGTAAACGTCAGCTGGGCCATTTCAATGACCTACAGGTAGTTACCGACAACTTCTTACGAGGTCATAGATTGGTCATAGACTCGTTTATTTAAAGAAATGAATTTTGTAAATGTGTATATCAAGACGAGATATAGAAAAAAAGTACTTTACTTTTTTAATCGATAGTGTTTCATGTAAGGGATCGTTCCTATTTGGGAATAAAACGACCAACATTTAACGGTGTATACGACAATTTGCCTAGGGGAGACCTATGTCCACACATAGGCCTCCCCTAATTGTCGCCATAATGAACGGTTCTGCGAATTATAGTAATGCGAATATGTATAGTAATGAAAATTAAACAGAATTTTAGATAAATAAACATTATTATTTACATCGTGTTCAGCTAGTATTTACACAAATCGACTATAAATATTTTTATTTACATAGATAATTATTATAAAAAAGAAATGAGAACTTTATACTAAATCATTTAATGAGTATCTCGCAGCACTTTTAAATTTGGCGTAGCGTACATGGTAGCAGTACATTTTCAACAAAGTCTGTTTATCTGCCAGGCACTGCTCGGGTACGAATACTTAGGGAAATTTTATTGTCCTGGTCACCCGAAAAAAATATTGACAAATGGTCCAACTTTGGAAAATGGGATCGTAGGCACGATATTTTCTAATTTCTCGTAACAAGCACGTTTGCCTTTCAAGATAATATCCTTGCCAACACTTTTAATCACTTTCTGTATAATGATGACGATTATTTACTTTGGAAATGATTAAAAACACAGAACACAAAACATTCTCTTGACACCTGACATAAATGTCAAGATGACGGCAAATGATTAGTTTCCTTTTTTCGCCGCGCGCAGACTTAACGAAATTCTACTCCATCAAAATCTTGACTGTGCCAAAACTTACAGCAAAACCTATCGTGTTATGGCCACTTAACATTTTACATCACGACTGTTCTCTTTTCGCACAGGCTTTTGGTAAGTTTTATAAGATGAAACGTGATGTGATGTCCTAATTCCATGGGCCGAGGCAAACTCTTTTGGATCTGTGATAAACGTCATCAAACTGTCAATGTCATATTGACATTTGACCAGAAATTCCGATAGCGAACTGATTTCACAAACTTTTTGATTAAAAACATATTTAATAAAACACTGTAAATAAACCCATCAAATGGCGAAAAATACTTCAAGTTCTGCATTTCGTAAGATCGATATCGATCAATATAATGAAGATAACTTTAGAGAAGATGAAGCGGAACAATCTGTACCCACTGGACCGGATGAAGGAGAAGTTTGCGCTCTACTGAATCAATATCCTTTTAAATATAAATTAACACTTATTTCTATTAAAGAACCGGTAAAGATTTTCAATATTATAAAATAAAACCGTACCATAGTAGTATCAGAAACTACTAGTAAAACATTCATTTTCCTTCTGTGATGATTCATATGAATCATCGGATTTTATCAGTCTGCGTGCGTGTGTTTATATATTTCTTTTTCCTTCTTATAAATATCCATCGAAACTCATACAATTACAATTAAAAAAATTGACTGCAGTAAATACAAGGGATAAACTTTCCATTTTAGTCAGTATTTTACGTTAAAAACATGTCTTATTATAATCCAACATCCATTAGTTAAGTGTGGCTAGGTGATGGTAGCGGTGGCAATGGTGCTGTTGTCTGGTCAATATCACAATTGCACCCATTAAGTAATTTAAGTATATGTAAAAGTTATACTATTATTTTTGTATATAAAGCTTATTCCATGGTTTATCTTTTAAAGATAATTTTGTAATGTTAGAAAGCCTAAAGTATCCTATTTAATTTATTATGTTTGATATCCTTAACTCTACAATACAGGCCGGTATATAGATGCCTTGAAAGTTGTCTTGAACAATGCACCAGTAGGATCAGCCAATCAACAAATCAAAGTAAGTGTTTTTTTTTTTTCATCACCACTGCTCTCAAAACGGTGAAGGAAAACATTGTGAGGAAACCGGCATGTCTTAGAACCAAAAATTCGAAGACATGTGACATCTACCAACCCGCACTGGGCCCGCGTGGTGGATTATGGCCCATTCCCTCTCCTAGAGAGAGGAGGCCTGTGTCCCTGCAGTGGGAACATTAAAAGGCTGATGATGATGATGATGATGATGTAGCAAATAACTTGAACTGTTTGCTATAGTTATGTACAGCACCCCTCTTCTATTGAGACCCGAAAATTGCTTATTATCCCTGTCACACACAGTAGAACCATTATGACAATGAAACTTAAATATTAATAGTAACCAATTTTAGGTCTCAATTGAAGAAGGGGGTAAAACTGTACAATACTGGACGCAGAAATTTTGAATTTAAGGGTGAGGGGGGAGGGGGGGAAGGCCCCTCCTCCCCCAAACCCCCTCCCAAATAAAGAAAACGCATAGTTTTGGAGATATTTAAAATTAAAAATTTTGAGGTTAGGTATGAGAAAATCGTACATTTTATGCATTTTTTGAGGAAAAAATCCGAGTCGGGGTGCCCTAAATTTAGTGTGGGTGGTTTAAAAAAAAATAACCCTAACCTAAATCTATCCGAGTCGGGGTGCCCTAAATTTAGTGTGGGTGGTTTAAAAAAAAAATAACCCTAAGGGAGCGTTCAAGTATTACGTAACGCAATTTTTGAAGATTTTTGACCCCCCCTTCCCCCCTTGTAACGCACCGTAACGTTATTTTGTACCCCCCCTCCTCTCTAAACGTTACGTAACATTCAAGTAATCATTTTTACCTAAACTTTTCTGTATTTTTCAGCTTTGTTTAGCCGTTGTCGAAGACCAGACTAATACAATCGAGGGATTCCTAAATGAAAAGTACCACGTATATGAAAAGGGTTGCCATTTTGGGAGTTTTGATTCCCTAATTTTTTATTTAAAAAAAAAAAACAATGTTACGTAACGTGTAGTAAGAAAGACCCCCCCCCGTCCCTGTAACGCATCGTAACGTTTTACGAGACACCCCCTCCCCCCCAAATCGCGTTACGTAATACTTGAACGCCCCCTAACCTAAATCTATCCGAGTCGGGGTGCCCTAAATTTAGTGTGGGTGGTTTAAAAAAAAAGTAACCCTAACCTAAATCTATCCGAGTCGGGGTGCCCTAAATTTTGAGTGGGTGGTTTAAAAAAAAATAAGGCTAAACTGTACAATACTGAAACAATACTGTACAATACTACAGAAAACTTTCAGTGCACAAATATTTATACATTATACAATGTAGAACGCTCCCGGACATTTTTTTTTTTTACTTTTAAATACCTATAGGTATACATTTGCTACTACAGGGGGATGGATCTAAGGGTTGAGAGTAACCTCCCTCCAAAAACCCATAAATTTTCCTCAAAAAATGCATAAAATGTACGATTTTCTGATACCTAACTTCAAAATTTTTAATTTTAAATATCTCCAAAACTATGCGTTTTCTTTATTTGGGAGGGGGTTTGGGGGAGGAGGGACTACCCCTCCCCCTTAAATTCAAAATTTCTGCGCCCAGTATTGTACAGTTTAGCCGCTAATAAGCTTATAACATGCTCAACTATAACTAGATAATTAAAATAACAGCAATAACAACTGCTATTGGCATTTGTTTTTTAAACTATTTTCTTTTTATAAATGCACAAGTACTAAAATTCGTAGAGCCTAACTTAGGCATTTAGAATGGCCATTCTATATTGAGTTGTAATACTACCAGGGCAATAAAGTAAGTTAAATAACTATTGTGAACCAGCAATAAATGCTATTAGGTTTAAAAAAACATGTTCATACAGCAATTTAAACCAAAACTCAGATGTCAATGCCTCTTGTACCTCCCTACATAAAACATGTAATGGCTAAAATATTAATGAACCATGAGTGTTTATAATCTAAATAAAAAAACTAACATAATCTTCTTGATTGTTAAAGACTGCAAACATTGTCACATTTAATGACAAAGCTAATAAATATTCTTTGGGATAAAACACCAGACCAGATATTCATTTTTTTTTTTTTTTCAGGATAATGCATTGCAACTAACTTTGAAAGTCCTGCTCGCCATAAAATCCACCCAAATTGAAGAGGCTGTGGGAAATCTGTGTTTGGATGATGTAGACATCCTGATGAAATACATTTACAGGGGATTTGAATTCCCCACTGAAGGATCAAGTGGACATTTATTGCTGTGGCATGAAAAAGCATTTAATGTAGGAGGTTCTGGTTCCATAGTCAGAGTACTATCTGATCGAATGAAAGTTTAATTTTTCTCTTACAGTATTATTATATAAATGTTATATGTAAATGTCAATTTACAGATTTGTGTAAATCATTTTTCTGACACATATTTCTTGTTTCTATTCAAATGGTGTATAAAAGATATGCAAGTGCAGAATACTAATATCACAATTGGCATTATTGCTGATGTAATGAGTGCAAGGAGTGCTCCTCTCTGAAACTAGATAAAATTAATTATTATCACAGGTGTCAACACATTCCACATAAAGAATGAAAGCCACACCTTAAGTTAAATCTAAATAAAACTTAATGCTTTTAAATATATAATCATTGTTTTTATCTGTTATCATAATAATTCCCTTGATAAAGCTAAAAAGAGGTACAAAACCCTCAATATAAAATATATGTTGATTATGAGTATTTTTAGAACTAAAGTAGGTTTATCATACTGTCACTTTTTTAATCTTATCATTTACACACAGCAAAACATACAATCGTACTAGTTTTCATTTTAGTATATTTCTCTTATCAACAGAGATGTCCATGGTATGGTATGGTATGGTATATCGGGCTGATGTCCGCAACTCCACGACTAAAGCGCGTATTTTGCGTACGGGTGGGATAAATGGGTCATTCGATCCACCCCAGCTCCTCGAGGAAGGCCAGCAAGGCCTTGGTATTACTGACCATTTCATTGAAGTTACCTGGGTCTCCGAAGTACTTTGCCCTGTATCCTGCGACGGCTGGGCAGCCCAGGAGCAGATGTGCTGCTGTTTCTTCCTCCGCCATGCATGCTCTGCACAGTGGGCTGTCTGTAACTCCTAGGCCAGAGAGATGCTTATTAAAGGTCCCATGGCCCGTCGTAACGGCCGTTACCTTACGTAGCTGTGGCTTGGTCAGTCGTAGGATCCGCTTGGTAAAGCGGCCATCAATGGAGGGAAGTGCCTCCTTGGTCTGCCTGCATTCATTATGGTCTAGCCATAGTTGATGATGTAAGTTTCTGGTTCTTTTTCTTACCAGATTGCGTAGATATCCAAAGGGGAGCGGCACAATAGGCTCAGGCCCAATCACATCCGTGCTAGATCCCCTCCGGGCAAGTTCATCCGCTGCATCATTGCCTCGGGAACCGCTATGACCTTTAATCCATTGAATGGTTATATGATTGTGTTTACCCACCTGGTTCAGGCGTTGGTGACACTCGTATAATAGCCCAGAATTCACTGTGTGACTCTGCAGCGCTTGCAGGACAGACATGCTATCCGAAAGTATGCGTATTGAGTGATCCTTAACTTTTCTGGTTGCAATGGCCAAAGCTGCCAGGGAAATACCCAAGCACTCAGCCTGGAAAACCGTGTTATGAACCCCCAATGGCGTGGCTATATGAATGTTGAGGTCCTCTGAGAAGACTCCCGCACCCGTGCCTTTACCTGTTTTGGATCCATCAGTGAAGATCCTCAGCTCTGCAGGGCACAGCCCCTCATAGCGATGATCCTCGTGCAGTTGGATTTTGTATTTTTTGTCAAATATGAATTGCTTGGGTATCCGATCGTTAACTGCTTTCGTTATAGGGAGCTCATTATTGAGATCCTCTAGCAGAGCGGTGTGTTGTGTTATACTCTTACCCCAGAGGTCTAGTGTTTTAAGACGAACTGCCGCCATCGTCGCCTCCTGTTGTATAAACAGATGGAGAGGTGGAAGTCCAAGCATGGCCTCCAGAGATGTCCATGGAATAAAGTAAAAACTCTGTATCTGTGACTTACACAAAATTGCTACCAGGGTGGTAGCGATAAACGGTAGATTTCGAAAGGTGTGGGGCCATCCATTTATTACATAAGACGATTAATGGGGAGGAGGCCCGACCATGACTTATTTTTCCTTACTGAGTAGCTGGGACCATAGTCTGGCGGGGACAGTGAAGGACTTATGTAGAAACTTAGGTAAGTAGTAGTGGAATGCATCAGCATTTGGAGTCCCAAGTTATCTAATGACGTACCGTAGGGACCCTGCAGGGTCGAAGCCTACCGGAGCTGAGGGTTGATGCGAAAGCGTTACACCGGAGCTCTGGGAATAAGGCAAGGAAGGTACGGGGTAGGTTCTTTAGTCAGTAAGAGTCTGACACTGTTTCCCGCTCCGCCCAAGAGTGGGATTCGTCATTCGATGATTTTTACCTACCATAAAAAAAAAAAAATCTAATGACGTAAGAGATTTTGTAAGTATGCTCTACATACATAAAACCAGTAAATTGGATATGAAACTGCATTGACAATGTTTCCAGGCAATGCGGAGTTAGCTGAATTGCATATATTTAGCAAAAGTAGGTATAGACAGTGGCTTAAATGAATTGTGAATATTATTATCACCATGTTTTGGGATTAATGTAGGTATTATTATTTTTCAAAATATTACTGCTAAAGATTTTTTTAACTTCAGTTTTAACTTTTCGCTATTTATTTTAGACTCCGACCTGCTTTCTTTGTTTAGGTATAGTATTCGAGAACCATATTTACAATCTAGTTTTGTTTGCTGTACCTACGTAGGTATGGCAAAATTTTAGCCGTTCTAGGAAAATTATTTTGAACTTGATAGCAGATGAACAGTTTTTGAAAAATTAAAAAAAAACCGTTCTGAATTAATTTCGTAATTTAGATACAAGCATTTTTAAAACTTTTTTACATATTTTATCATTCTTTCAAAAATAAAAATACAAAAAGATTAAAATCGGTTCACACAATCCAAAATTTTCACCGGGTACAACGCCATCTCTCGGGAAACTGGGTTACTAATTTATACATGGGCTACTGGGTTCTGTTACATTGTGAGAAAGTGACGGACGGGAAACTACGGAACCCTACACTGAGTGTGGCCTGACATGCTCTTCGGTTTTTATTTTTTATAGGCAACCACAACCAACTCAAATAGGTGTTAGGTAATCAACATTGAACGTCCGTGAAGCATTGGTAAAGTGGACGGTGCAATTTTGCCACCAGTTCGATTTACATGGACAGTAGATAGGTACATACCTACATCTAGCGTAGGAACTCGTAGTAAGTAGGTACACAAGTATTATAAGAATATTGTGAACCATATCCATTTCATTTGATGAACATTTTACCATTCAACACGAAGAAAATGTTTCAGGCACATTTTTTTTTATTGGCCCATTAGTCTAGTGGTTAGAGGTCCTGACTGCTATACCGGTTTGATTCGATTCCCACTCAGGACAAATATTCGCCAGGCTTTTGTAGGTGCAGGCCATAGTGCTAGCAAAGGAGGAGGCCGACCGCATATGGCAACGACGCTCACGCCCCAGACGCCACCGCATTCCGATCAGATTTCCGACCAACGTATGCGCGGGCTTGCGGACGGCGAGCAATGAGTAGCTCGTCCGGTCGTCTGGTAACGATCAGGACCAAGCCGTCAACGGCGAGCACTGTTCACGTGCTCCTCAAGGAGTTGTCAGCAAAGCATAGGAACATAAATATAAATAAACCAGCAGGGTCGAAGCCTGCGGGGTTCAAGGGCACGTCAATTGTCTACAATTGTTGATTAAAATGTTTTTTTTTTAATTTTTGTTTATTTTATTGACGTGCTCCACGGTTTTATTTTAGTCTAGTCTATGCATATGTTTATAATTCCTACGACTGTATCTATTTTATTATTTTTTGGTTTTTAGTACCTACATTTATCTTAAACATTGCAATGTATGTTTAACATAAAACCGTTTAACTTAAAAAGTTTTTATACCTATTTTTATTTTCTAGTTTTTATTTCGCATTCTGTTTAATTCATTGTTGTTAATATTTAACACGATACAAAATCTTGACTTGGATGGTCGATTCAGGCTGGATTAATCAAATACCTAAATTACAGATTCAATTTCTAAATTTAAATCTTATTATTATACGCCATTTAGTGGCTGCGCCCATATTAAATACTAGCTTCTGTCAGCGGCTTCGCCCGCGTACATAAAATATAGCCTATGTCACTCAGGAGTAAAGCAGCTTTCTATTGTTGCTAAAATTATTCCAATCGGCCCAGTAGTTCCAGAGATTACCCCCTACAAACAAAAAACATAAAAAAAAACAAACTTTACCTCTTTATTATATTAGTGTAGATTGAGGTTGTATAGTGCACTGTATTCTTCTTGTCAAACCCTTTTATTTGATACCCATATTGGTGAGATTGATAAAAAATTGTTATCGGCCATTTGGTAGCGGCGGCCATCTTAGATTTCAATTTTGCATAGTAAATTGTGTTCTACTTGTTGAGACCTTTCATTTGATACCCATGTTGATGGGATTGATAAAACCTAAGTTATCCGCCATTTTGTAGAGGCCGCCATCTTGGATTTTAATTTTATATAGTACATTGTTTTCTACTGTTTGAGCACTTTCATTTGATACCCATATTGATGGGATTGATAAAACCTACGTTATCCGCCATTTTGTAGCGGCCGCCATCTTGGATTTCAATTTTTTATAGTATATTGTATTCTGCTTGTTGAGCCCTTTCATTTGATACCCAAATTGATGGGATTTATAAAACCTACGTTATCCGCCATTTTGTAGCGGTCGCCATCTTGGATATCAATTTTTTATAGTATATTGTATTCTGCTTGTTGAGCCCTTTCATTTGATACCCATATTTATGGGATTAATAAAACATAATTTATCCGCCATTTTGTAGCAGCCGCCATCTTGGATTTCAATTTTTTATAGTATATTGTATTCGGCTTGTTCAACCCTTTCATTTGATACCCATATTGATGGGATTAATAAAACATAATTTATCCGCCATTATGTAGCGGCGGCCATCTTGAATTTATAATGATAATGAATAAACATAATTGTATTGTCACCAAAATCCAAAGTGTATACAAAATTTCAGATTAATCAGTTGACAGGAAGAGAGTGAAATTTGAATGACTAAATTTGACCCAAGAATAAATAATAAAACAAACGGGGTGAGCTCAATAAAAACCGTTTAATTAAAAACCGTTTAATAAAAAACCGTTTAAAAAACCCTTATACGATCACTTAGTTGTTTGTCTTTCAAGACCCTTTATGTTGGGAACACGTGGAGGTAACAAGTGGAAATTTAAACCATATTTTTAGCGATCCCTTGAAGCTGTAAAAAATCAAACTTCTACATTAACGGAAACAAAAGTTATGGCCATTTATGTTGCAAAAAAAATACGTTTTCGATATCTATAGGAATATTGATGCGGTTTTTTTTAATAGATAGAATGATTCCAGAGGAAGGTTTAAAGGTATAGGTAATATATCACCTTTGCACCCCTGCGAAGCTGGAGCAGGTCGCTAATAATGATTAAACAAAAGAAACTTCTAATTCGAGTTTTTTTAGTTTTTTGCATTTTCTGAGAAAATTTACTATAGTAAGTAATGTAGGTATATTTTTTTTTACACCATCAAAAAGTAAAAATATCGACGAATAAGAAGCCAACAAACGTTTTAAAAAAATCACATATTTTTACGTGAGATTTTTCGATTGAAAAATAGGCTGTTTTTCGATGTTAAGTCAAAATAAAGAGCAACTGTGAATATTTTTAATAAAAAAATTTATAGCAAGTTTGGGACATGAAAAGGAAACTTCTCACCAAAGTTTGTGAAAAAAAAGTAACTTTTAAAGGAGATAAAAATTAAATTCAAAAACTCGGTTTTTTGGACTTTTCACATAGATTTTGAGGCTATGTGAAAAAGTGTAAATACAAAAGTTGTAGATCTACAAGTTTGCTATTAGACATTTTTCCATAAAACCAGTAGTTTTGCCGGAATTAGAGATAAACCATTTTTCCCCTTAAAAGCGCACACCCATCCACTTCCCGACCTCAGATCGACCGTAATTTATTTTTCCTTAAATTTATGCTATATTATCTTCCTTTTCCAATGGGTTTCATTCTACTACTATTTAAGTCCCTTTCAAAAGCTATTTGCACTGGTCTAAATGAAGAATTGAAGGCTATTTTGGAAGAAGATCCATCACAAACCACGTTCGAGTTAGCTGCAGGCTAACTGCAGGTTGCTGCAGGCAGGAATTAATGACAAAACTTTTTTAATCCACGCCAAAACGCCAATATCATACGTAAAGACCTACTTAATAACATATCAATAAATGAAAGGAAGTGCTGAAATCTAGGAGAAGGGCTGTCGCGAAAGGAGTCTGGCAGAGAGTTCCAAAGTAGCTGCTGAAAATACGACACAGAGTAGGTGCGAAGGAGAAAAGGAAGTGCGATGGAGTTTACCACTCGGGAACTCGAGACGGGATACTCGAAGCGTTCACGAAGGTATTAAGATTGTGCAGTAAAGTACCTAAAGAGAACATTAAAAAAGGCTAATGATGATGGTGATGATAACAACCGACAAGAGAGAGCGAATGCCACCCTGAGAAACACCTGCAGTCAATTCAAAAATATCCTCATCGGATCGAATACTGTGCTGATTATTGGACAGAGCTGGCTGAGACATTAATAGAGGAAAGAAGAGGATATCCAAAATAACTGTTTGAAAACTTAACACAGTTGCCTTTTTGGGCACTTTTAGGTAGGTAGGTACTGCCAGTGAGTAGGTAATAAGTAGATAAGTACCTATGTCTGATATGAATATAGTGAGAAAAACTATGGGTGGCATAAGTAGATAGATACTTCCTTATTTATTATTTCTAGGAGTATTTAAGTAGGTATGTGTACATACCTGCCTACCAGTTTTAACTAGCTACTGTGCAACAATAAAGCTGCTACAATATTGGCAGCTAATAATGGAAAAATGCTTTTTCTTTGGGTAGCAGCCGGCCGCATGCAATTTTTACGACATTCAGAATTAACATTTCGTTGGACACTGCACTAACAGTAGTGTAGACGTGTAGATATAATATTTATCTGCTTAGTTCGACTGTTAGGACGTTACAAATAATTCTTTTGTTAAAAGATCTAAACGTCTCAAAATATTCACGTTATAAATAGCCCTCAAATACGGTCACAATTAAGTACCGATTGCGACTCTGACCACTTCTCTAGTTTGCTGAAGAAAGTAATTGGACGATCGCAGTGTCGAACGTAAGCCTGTCTCTCGCCCAGAGAGAATGTGCGATATATAAGCCACTAAGCTGACTCGCCATTCGGTAGTTTTTTAACTGCGCCGCAGACGCACACTTGTACGACAATGGAAATACCGGTTAGTAAATATTCAATTGCTCTCATTGCACTACCACGATTGCGCTCTTTTTGTCAATGAAATCTTATATAACTTCTTACATAATAATTACCTACTTCCTGTTTTATTACACTGTGTGTTACGTAGCCAGGACAAAAACGATTACCGTTGATAGAGACTGTAACACTTACAGCGACTGTTACCAGTTTTATATCATTATCCCTTTACATTTATTTAACATTTCGGAGTCTGGATTTGTCCCTGGTTGATGCTCACCCCCATCCCGTACCGATTAACATTTTGATAATTATAATTAGGTTCCATTAATTAAACATAACCGGCAAATGGTAATACGTATGTTAATCCTTTGTTTAATCATTCGGGAAAACTAGTGTGACACGTCATATTTTGTTGCTTTTTTTTACGATTTAAATAATTAATTAATCTTCTAATACTATAACAATTGTTTATACCTATTAATGTTACACAACTTTTTCGCGACATTTTTTTGTTTTGATAATTTAGAAAAAAAAAACAAAAGTAGAGCTTGTAAGAAATGAAGTGTTTTGTATTTGGATAACTAGGATTAGGTAGTTACTGAACTACTAATTTGTCTTTATTAAAGTAATTTAATTAACGTTTTATTTGTTCTTTCAGAAATTAATAATATTGCTGTGCTGCTCTTACTATGGGTTTGCATCACATCATTCACAACACGTCCAAACTATACCTGTGGAAAACTATGAAACTGAATTACAAGATCTCGGTGAACAAGTCGAAATTCCCGAAACCCCCGTCAGAATCGTAAAAATCACGAAAACTGTAGCTGTCAAGGTTCCAGTGCCATATCCAGTGAAAGTAATTGAAAAGGTACCCTACCCCGTCCACATTAACAAGCCTTACCCCGTGCCCGTGCCACAGATAGTTAAGGTTCCTCACGTCGAGTCTCCTCCTAAAGTGCACGCACATGAAGCCCTCGGCAGCCAAGGCAGCCAGAGCCACTATCCCGGAAATTCTTACCAGGTGCAAGAAGCACATTCTCGTGACGGACCTGGAGACGAAGACTCTTACGGGCCTGAAATTCAATCCTATAACGGAGGAGGAAACTCTGGTCACAGCCAAAGTTTTGCACCATACAATGATGGGTACTCTTCGGAGGGATCTTCTGGTAATTCATATGGAGCTCCGTCAAGCAGCTATTATGGAAATTCTGGCGGAAATGATGCTGAATCTTTTGAATCCAGAAATTATGAACAAGCTATAAAGGATTACCTTCAGAAAATCCCAAGCGGAGATACCGCTGGGCTCAATAATTTTAAGTACCATTAAAATCTGTATTATGTAAAAGTTTGTGGGAACGTACCTGACTGTGACTGGATTGTTATATAATAGTTTTACGTTTATTTCCTGTACATAAATACTGTATTGTGAGTGTGACTTGTATGAGCGGCGTGTTCAAACAGTAGTATCACTGTATGTTACTTTAATTTGTTAGGTATTCTGTTGTTGTTGCTAGATGTGTAGGTATGGTGTTGTTACATTTTTCAATAAATTATTACCAAATAGAATGATATTGAATATATTTTATTTTTCATTTTCATTATTATCACATCTAATAAAAATGTTATCCTAAGAGAACTTATGCAAAGACAGCGTATGTAAATACCCTTCACAGTAAGACAACACTAATAACAAATACATTAATTTTAAATATTAATCGTCTTACAAATATTAATTTACTAGCTTAAAACTTCGGAATGCACAAAGTACTAAATGTGTTGACGGTAGGGTGTAATCCTTTTGCAAGACAAATGTTTCACAATGATTATGTTGTATAATTCTTAATTAGGTTACAGTTACACCGTCTGACAAATACCATTCCACGCTCTTGTAAAACTATCAACTAACAAACTAAATAAAAGCTTTCTTAGATTTAAGTAACGTATGTATAATATTTTCTATTTATTAGCAAAACGCAACGAATGGTAACAACAGAACTGGAACCCAAATATATGAAATAGAATAACGAATTACGGTTCTACATTTGATTTGCAACTTAATAATGTCAAGAAGTAATTAAAAGATAACTTATAAATATATACAACTATTACGATTTAAAAAAATTAAAAAGGGGAAAAGAAATTCACTCGTGGTCTTTTTCCTGAACTGTCTTCATCCAAATCACCGCATTGTTCGTCAACGACAGGGTCGACCTTGATGATCGGTCGCACAGCTTCGGGCTTCTCGTCCTCGTCCGACACGTACATCCGAGTCAGGTCGGAAGCGACGGATGCCGTCTCACACACACTGGGGACAATATCATGTTCATCAGTTAATTACGTAACCAAGTTGCCTGTTTCACTGTATGTTCTCGTAACCTGCCCAAGAAAGAGGGTAATGTTTTTTTTTAGAGTGAATGTCATTTTGTTTGTTCTGTGCCAAGCCGTCACGGCCTGATAGATATCAACAAATGGGTTATTATTCATTTGTCTTGATACCATGAGTAGCGTCAATTGTTGTTGCTATATCTAAGAAAGATTAAAAAAACAACAACATGACTGACGATAACGATTACACTGTAGCCGTAATTGCTTTTTGTGGCATTTACGAGGAAATAATTTATTAAGATTTATTTTTTCATGAATTTTCCGTATTATTTTTTCATCGTTAAACCTTCCCTAAAGTGTCACAAATATTTCCAGCCGGACCAAGATGGGCCAAAACGGTCCAGCCGTTTTAGAGTTTTAGCGAGACTAACGAACAGCTATTCAGTCTGTAGCTCAAAAGGGAAAATAAAAAACGACAAAAAAACAACAACGATGAAAATACGACGCGGACTACGAAGGAGAAAAAGTAGTGCGATAGAGCCACTCGAAAACTCAAGACGGGATACTCGAAGCGTTCACGAAGGTATTAGGTTTGTGCAGGATAGTACCTACCTACAGAGACGAGATAAAACGTATGCATAATATTTAATATGTGTATCTCGCCGACGCCGAATCGGCAGTCACGACAAAAAAAAAACAACGCTGAAAAAGAAAAACCATAGTCACATGTTATTAAAGTGTTGCAGTTGTAACGTGTGACTACGGTTTTATTTTTTAAGGTTTTTCTTGTTGTTTCATGCGAGTTTGTTTCATGAGTACAGATGAGCCAATATTGTTACAGTGTGAGTGGCTGAAGACAGCCGTTGTTATCCAGGATGGCCTAAAAAACTAGCGTGATGATCTGAACTCATTCCTGACAGATTTGTCGAAAAAGAAAAAAAGAAATGACAAGTACAGTATAGAGAGAACTAAAAAGATATGCCCTTGTGGATGGGGTGGGAAATACGATTATTTATAACTTTCTATCTAAATAACATCTGTAACAACTGATGGTGAACCTTAGTTCAATAAATAAATATCCAGCAGTGGGACAAGTAGAGCTGATGAAATAAAAAGGGCAGAAAGTTAAATCCCTATCTTACCTAAAATGTTCGGAGTCAGGGACAGGTAAATTAAAGTGCGTGGATTCTTGCTTGATGCTCATGATGGTGGGCATCATGAGGCCGGCTCCGGGGAAGGTGGTGTTGGTGATGGTGGCGCTGGAGCTGATGGTCACCGGCGCGGTCAGCAACAGCGGCGGCACCGACACCACTGCGTCCTTCACGGGCAGGTGCATCACTATGTCCGACCCAGCATCTTCGTCGTTTTTAATGATGCTACTAAAAAGTAGGATTATTTTAGTGAGTGATTCGAAAAACAAGCACATTAAAAATAAAAAGACCTTAAATAAGACTTTAATTGCTAATTGAGAAATAATATAATTGTTTTCTGTTACTGTAGTAACACTACCACTGCGTGCGCATTATATAATAATTTAAGTTAGTAATAATACTAATAATACATTTTAATTTATTTATTTTATAAGCATAGGCAATTAGATACTGATTCTTTTTAC
Source organism: Mythimna loreyi (assembly GCA_029852875.1). Classification (NCBI taxonomy): domain Eukaryota; kingdom Metazoa; phylum Arthropoda; class Insecta; order Lepidoptera; family Noctuidae; genus Mythimna; species Mythimna loreyi. The sequence goes on from CM056786.1 coordinate 12,662,022, forward strand.
CTGTTCAAGTTCAGGGCTATTTTGTACTCTTGAGACTTCTGCACCAGTTCCAACCAGTTGTTCTTTTCGACATCACTACCATCCGAGTTGAACGCAGAACCAGGCCTGTAACACAATTTAATGTATGTATTTAATACAAGACTACAACTAGTTTCGTTTTTATGTGAATTTTATCTAAAAACTAGTGACCCGTCCCAGCTTCGCACGGGTACTGATATTGAATATGTTTATGCATGTATTATGCACATCAACCTTCCTCTTGAATCACTCTATCTATTAAAAAAAACCGCATCAAAATCCGTCGCGTAGTTTTAAAGATTTAAGCATACATAGGGACAGGCGACTTTGTTTTATACTATGTAATGATGTGAAAAGGTATGCTATAAATTCCGCTCAACCACCAACTATCATCAGACCGTCATTATAATTGAATTTTATACGAAACGGCAAGTTTTCGTGCTGTGCGGCTGATTAGGTGCTAGCGAAAACCGCCCATCCTGTTTTGTCAAATTATTACTACAGAGGCTGGACGTGTGGTTACATAATAATGACTTACTGATGTTTGGAACACGTCATCATGTTAGGGCATAGTGTACCAACTGACACTTTTCAAATTAAAAAAGAACTGGTTTGTCCAGTCAGATTAAAAAGTTTTGTTTGATAAATATATAATTTATATTAATCTAATTCATCATCAGCCTTTTTAATGTTCCCAGTCCTGGGACAGAGGCCTCCTCTCTAGGAGAGGAATGGGCTGTAATGCACGCGGGCCCAGTGCAGGTTGGCGGATGTCACACGTCTTCAAATCTTTGGTTCTAGGAAATGCCGGTTTCCTCACAATGTTTTCCTTCACTATTTTGAGAGCAGTGGTGATGTAAAAAAAATAAAATTAAATCGATCAAATAAGAAATATCTCGTCAACACACTGATTGTAGTATTTAGTGAGCGAATGCCCTAAGTCCCTTAACCCATTATTATTGGTGTAAAGTTACCACTTTAGCGAAGATTTTTGATGCACAGTTTAAAATACCCCTTTTTATTCTAATTGGTTTTTATACATTTGGCTTGCTGAAACTATTTCATAATATGGTGGATCATATCATGCAATCATCTATTCAATGAACTAGCCACGACATATAAGAGATGTCTCAAATAAATTAACTAAAACCGTGTTAGGTCATTGTACTCATAATTGCAAACAACTTTTACTATGCGGTCAAACGAAAAGCTTAAAAAAAAAACAGCAGCTCGATATTTAAGTTCGCATAACTCGATAAAATAAAAATAAAAGTAACTGAAGTAAAAGTTGTTTAAAATGGAGAGTACAGCGATCCCGTAAGTGTCAGTTCACACAAACACGTGACGCGAAGAGGCGTTCACTTTTTAAGAAAGAGATTAGAACTTTACTTACTACACAAAAAGCTACACTGAAATAGAGAGTGCATTCTTATACGCCCCGCGGCTACTATTCTATTATAGCGACGCATACAACTGTAGGCTAGCCAAATTACGACCCTCTTTTTACAATTGATGCGCCTCAGCCAAGTATCATCTTCATCTATATATATAAAAGAAAGTCGGGTTTGTTACAACACTTATAACTCGAGATCGGCTGAACCGATTTAGCTGAAAATTGGCAGGGAAGTAGTTTAGAGCCAGGAGAATGACATAGGATACTTTTTTTTTTTCTTTTTTTTTTAGAGTAGGTTAGAGTAGGGTAGAGTAGGGTAGAATGGGGTAGAGTAGGGTAGGGTAGAGTAGAATAATCTGTTGCCGGGAGCGAAGCCGCGGGAAAAAGCTAGTTTATACCATAAAACTACAGGACGTAGCAATGATCGTAGTAGAAATATGGTATATGTAAACGATTACATTTCATTCTGCCATTTTGAACGATGTGAACTTTGTTACAAATTTTGTTTAGATAATATCGTTTACATATATTGGGTTAGTTTTCTACTAGCGTTAACGATTGTAGATTATAAACTTGGCTAAGCCTGCTGGCCTCATCAAGCAAGATGTGTGTGAACAAACAAAAACGAATATAGGACAAGAACGATACTCACATTGGTGTGAAGTTAACCATAGTAGCGAGGTGTTTCTGTTTGTGTATTTGATAGAAATTTTCTGGACTTTCCATCATAGTGATATCTTTTGTGTTTTCAGGTAACAATAGTAAACTTTCTTGTTGCATTGAGTTTGAAATGCTGCTGTCCGAAATATCATTTACAGAGAATTTCAGTTTAGCTGTAAATATATAAAAAATAGGTATCATATTTGATTTAGGTCTTTTAATATTAAAAAAATAAATAAAAGCATTTGTTAATTAGGTAAAGGAGATAGAATTTTTTAGGGACCAACAATAAAAAAATATACGTAGGAATAGAACCAATTATTTGGAGCAACAGTTAATATGACACAAAAGTTGTAGGATTTCTCTAGGGATCCTCGCCCACGACGACTTTTTATAGCGATGGTGTCGCACGTTCACACCTAAGCGAGCGACAGCATCGCTACTAACGCGCGTAAGTCGCATTTACAACTTGCTTTAGAAGAGATGCCAGCATGCTACAGCATCAGGACTGTATCGATCGCGCTACAAAAAATCACCGTGGGCGAAGGGCCTACACCAAATTACACAAGTTGGATGATTTCTCATTTTCATACATTAATTGATTTATAAAAGTGCTGAAAAAACAAAATTAATGATAGAGAAAAAAGTTAGAACACCATAATTTTTAGGTACGTATAAAAATTGAGATTTTATTATTTTAGGTTTAGTTTTAATATAGTGATTAGAATTATAATATAAAAAACTTACATTTATCTATTGGCGATATTTTTCCTGCTACGTCATACAGAAAATCAGAAGACCAAAATTGGGGAATCCGAATGAACACTTTCCCAGAATCCACCGGCATGTGGAAACCCAACTTATGAAGTAGCTGCAGAAACTTCAAATCTTTACAAACTGATGCTTGCTTGCAGTTCCACGGCACTAGTGGCACGGATTGCTTGAGAACTAAAAACGTATGTAACATTAATCTTTATTCTGTAGAGAGAATTTTAATTTGATTGGCAAACTTTCATAGGGTGATTATTGTAAGTGGTAAGTTCATCATTTCATAATATTTAAGAATTAATTCCACATAGTAATACTTGTATTTCTCACTTTCACGCCTTGAAACTTTGCCAATTGAAAAGTCTCTTTATATAGTCAAAAATATAATTGCTTTTCGTACTTTTTTGTGCTTCCTTACCTCTTCTAATGAAAACTGTTGTTGTTAATACTAAATTATGATAAATCCTAGGATTATCCAGTAAAACCTAAGGTGTTCCAAGTCATAATGGTAAAATTGAAGTGATAAATAATAATTAAATTACCAGTTTTACTGGCATTCACTTTGGAAATCTTAAGTTTTACGTCAGACCCAAGATCAAACAGCTGGTTTATCTACGAGTTAGTAGATACCATTTTACGAGGCCTTGAAACATCTTGGATATATACATAACTTTCAGGTTATGTAATATTTAAATGAACTTATCATGGCTGGAAAGCTAAAGCCAACATCATCGTCATGTTGATTCTAAAACATCCACTAAGGAACCCCACAAGATATGGTAGTCTAATCCAAAAACAAAACTTACGAAGGGAGTGATATGAGACTGGAGACAGTACGTGCAAATCATTTGATTTCTTCAATGTGGACAATTTTGTTTCATTTTTATCAGCGTTATTTTCACTTTCGCTTTTCCTTGACAATTTGTCTAAATATATTTTAGCGGAACAGGTTTCCAACAATACTTTTTGTACCCAATCCAAGAACTTGGACTTTCCATCCTGAGTGAGCTGTTCACAAAGTTTGTTTATTTCATCGTCTCTCATCTCCTTCATAACCTGTACAGTTTTGATATTCCTGTCAGTTTCTCCTTTCACATATTTGTCGTAATCTTCTTTGTTGATAAGATTCTGTTTATAAAGCTCCTTGATTACGGAATCTCTCGATTTAATGATACCATCTTCCTTGTACAGTGTGATGATTTCTCCGACAACGTCGGGTAGAGCACTACACTGCATGTAATTCCAACTTAATGACGAAAGTTCATCTTCGGTCCACCTGCAGCATTACACAATAAGTTAAATGATGTAAGTTATGGAAATCAATTCGAATATCTGAACACAAGAATTATGTGTTACCTCGACTCCGTCTTTCCTTTAGAGGTACAGCTTGCACTACTGTCAGTAGGTTTTTTTTTATCACCAGCCTCTGTAGATTCTGGTTTAGGTTGTGTCGCTGGGGTGACGGTCGGCTTTTGTACGATCATCACCTCATCGAAATTCTCAAGCGAAATACGACTTTGTAAAGAATGAGGCTTTTTGATAAAAGTGTTTATCACGTACTCGATGAGGTCAGACCAGTCCTAAAACAAATCGAAAAACTTTAAAATCAGAATTAACATTAGGATTAGAAAATAATTTATTACAAAATCATGAGATGGACAATCAATTCACTAAACGGGACTCTATTTGTCAATGTCACAATGTCTATTTTCCATTGTGTTCCTACTAGAGTTAAGGCAGGGGCATATAAAAAAAAACTAACAGGTACGAAACGGATATACGTATTGAGGGTTCCGTACAAATTTACCTAAGTAGTTAGCTTGTAATTAGTTCAATTCATTAATCGAATCTCGAAGATTTTTGCAAATCGAAAAATCTTTTTTATAAACAATAAATTTAGTTATCAAATGTTTCCCTGTATTTGTGCTTTGAACCTTATATTTACAATTTTTTTAAGATTGTAGGCTAACGGGAATTACCCTCTAGGTTTTTATTTTCTAACGAGTGTCAAAATAAGCATCTAAACAGAATATAAACGGCCTTATCTACAGATTGTGTTCTTTTAAAATTTTGATTTTTTGACTGCCGCTTGGGGTTAGCAAATTGTATCATATGCTTTGATATCAATTTTAACTGAGAAAAACGGTCTCGACAAACGGACAACGATCTTATTGGGCTTCCGTTTTCACTGACTTATAAAAAATGTTATTAGAACTCTAAAAAAATGTTATTAGAACATACTTGGAATTAGAGCGGTTTTAATACCCTACAAGCGCTGTAAAAATTACGTTGTGCCTATGATTGTGAATATTATTACAGAACTGTAATTACAAGATCGAAAGATTAATTTTTAACCCTTTTATAGACAAAGGGAATATGTTATAAAAAAAAGAGCGATAAAAACTTACGTCACAAATTTCGAATTCTGATTTCCATATAGATGTAAATGTCTTCAAAATCTTTGGTTGGAATAAAGTGATCAAGCTTTCCAGTTCTCCGCCCACATGATGCATCACTGTGAACACACAGTCGTTGACGAACTCTCCGTTATCGGCGTAGTCCTCCAGCAGCAAACCGTACTGATACATTATTTCAGACGAAGCAAACCTATTGGAAACCATGTCCGTTAATAATATCTTTTAGATCAAGAAGCACCTGTTTACATGACTCGACTTATTTTTAACTTCCTCTAAGGGTGTAAACCCTTAGAAGTTAAGTTAAAAATATCTTACGATACTACAGTTTTAATTTTCTACAACGTTCCCGCTCTTTAATTTTTTTTTTACACTCGTACTCATAAAGAAGTAATTACTTGTTGCTAAGTAATATCTTATTAAATCGTTACTTGAGAAATCTTCATTAATATTTTTTTTTTATTCTAACTATAGTACCTACCTATACAAGTTGTTACTTTACTCAAAGTTTTACTTAAGTTTTTTGGTTTAGTTTTTTATAAATACGTGTTAGAGATTTGTCCTAGTCAATTATTTCATTTTATTTTTTTGTTATTAGCCAGTTGTTTGATTATTTTTTTAACTTTTTTGATTACGTATACCTACTTAAATTCACATATTTTTTTTTTAACTAATGGTTTTTGACGTTCCAAATTCAAATCTCATTTACATTCATACTACATTATTTTCCTAGCTTTAAGTGATATTTGTATCACATATTTGTATAAGGTGAGATCGCAGTCTAGCATTAGGTATACCAAAATAAAAATAAAAACAGGAAAGGGCATTATTTAGCAGGTGGAATACAAAATATAATATTACTATTATATATACTAACATAACATAATTTACAATACGTACTGTCTGATATGATCTAGCATATTCGTGGAACCATTGTATTCCGGCGACTTCATTGAACCGTCCAAAAACATCAATAAAATATGGTTTGTGACTATGACATCCTGAAACATAGTATATGCATAACAATATAATTATAATATTAAACTTAAGCTGGGGTAACGGAGAGATAGCTTGGTCTCGTATTTTTGCAAAAGAAGAATTGTGTTGATATTACCTGTAGATATTGTTTCGAGTGGTACTTCGGATTGTAATGACGCAGTAGCAGCACCAAAAGTGATCGAAGCTCTTCAGTCTCACACATTTTAAGTTGTAACTTAAAAAGTGCATCTTGATCCTCCTTACATATATGTGGGAGCTTTTTGTACACATCAATGGCTTGTATTATTTCCCTTATGGCTGTAACAACCTGAAACAACAATAGGCTATAAACAAGTTTTCAATGGACAGCATTTTTTCATAGCAAGCGTGGTAGGTAGGTATATCGAGTTCTGTACCTAGGTATATAAATTAATTAATATACATCAAGACTATTGCAAAAATTTCAAACACTAGGGTTATCGTATCGCGTTTATCACAGAGTTCCTACGGTCATATTCCAGCTCCAAACGAGTCCAAATTTGATGGGGTTGTGTCGTTTAATTACCGAGTTCCTATAGCCATCTTCCGGTTCCATCAGCTCCATATCATAATAATTGTATTTTCTTCTGATTTACTCATGCATGCAAAATTTATTTCAGCTCTATCGGTAACCGGGAAGTGAATCAAACTGAACAGGTGAAACCAAAAATAAACGCTTGTAAAAATGTCGTTTTCTGTAAATTTATTCTGTTGCTTAACACTGTTTTTGTTCCTATTTTATTAATAAACTAACTTCAGCCAGCAGGCTTCGTCTGCATAATACCTACTAGAAAATATTGAACAAGGTAAAAGCATGTTTAAAATCGGCCCATTATTTATTTACTTCATTTACATTACATAATATATTTCCTCTTTATAATATTAGTACTTACATATATAAGTTTAGTAAGTATTATATTTGTTATGTAATGAATCCATAGACGCGAATTATTGTAACTTTTGGTTGTAATCAATCCGCTCAGGTCACGTTGTGGCCATAAGGTCACAACGTGACCGAGACTGAGACAAGGCCATTAGGCCTAGCCTCAGTCGGCAAGGGTTTTTATAATCGTCCTTCAATACTCCTTACTTTTTGTCAATCAAATCAATCGCACACTACAAATGCAACGAACCAAAATGAGACCGTAGAGGTTGTAATGTGCGCTTAAGTAAAAAGTACCTAGACTATTGGTATACATATGCCTACCAATAATGTGGATTGATATGTATCACATCCACGTTTGGTCTAAATAAAAATAATACAACCGAATTGAGAACCCCTCCTATTTTTGAAGTTGTTTAAAAAAGAACTTATATATTACTCTTGTAAGAATAAAAATCAGCATAAATATGAATATAAAGATGGTCTACAATAAAATATAAAGGCAATTGGAATTAAAATCGTGGTGGGACAAGTGCACTACATCTGCATTCCAAGTTTCGAACTGCAAGCTCGTATTAATTATACCGAATAACGCAGCTTTGAGTCGTAATTATACTCCACTGCACTTTTATAATAAGAATAATTTTCTACTATCATGTTACATCAACAAAAACAAAGGGGCAATTAATTTATTGCGTAACCACCCCCGCGCCCCTTACGTAGAGTTTGAATTATAATAATATATTTATTGAATAATAAATTGAATTTAAATTGAATAATAAAAAATAAAGAACTAAAAAGTGATTTTATAGTGATAGGAGGTCGAGTCGAAATATGACTTCGTTCATAGATAAATCAATTTTCATAAAAAATCATATCAAACTATTCTTAAACCTTCATTAACATTTTTCGAATTAAATGTCACGTTTGAAGAGCTTGTTGAAGCATTCTGTTTGTTTAGATACTCAAAACACTGCGCGGCGGTGTCTTATATCAAAGGAACAGCCGATACTAAAAGGTCTATTTTACTTTTTTATTAGTCCAAGAGTCTAATTGACGAACTAATTTATAAAAGTATAATATGATGTACCGATTAGATCCGCAAATAAAGAACTTTTAAACGCGAATACAGGTGTTGGGTCGCAATTTTTTAATCCGTGAGTAGTGAAAACGCCAATGAAGGAAGCACGAATAAGGATTGTATTCATATATACATGAATGAGTAGTAGGTATTCATGAATGGACTAGGTCCACCTGTGTGCCTTTCATCGAAATCTGTTCAGCTGTTCGAGCGTAAAGAACTAACAAACATACATAAAAACTCACCCACTTTTGCATTTATAATAATTAAAATTAGTGTGAGAAACAAAAATACAACTCCTTCCTCTTAATAATATTAGTATATAGATAATTTAAACAACTATGAAACTTACCAAATGAAGACGCCTAATGTTCGGTTTCAAGTCATTACCATCAAGTTTGATGGCCAGTTCAAACTGCTCACATAAGTTGACCCCCTCTGCAGTCAAGTACGACACAATATCGATAGATAGGACCGAACTAACATTCTCTAAGTCAAGTTCGATTTGCGTCGCGAACTTTAAAAAGTAAGTCACTAGCCAGAAGAAGTGCGAAGTGTCTATTTCTAATTGGAGATTAGTTAGAATTTGGTTGTGAAGGGTCTGGACTAGTGAATTGTACCCTTTCAAAAGAAAATCCACAGTGAACTCTTTTAGAACGTTAGAAATGTCGTCATCTGTCGGAGTTTTATGCGATAGTCCTTGAACGTTAATTCTGAAATCAAAATTAGCATTAATATGACTTGTTCCATAAGTGCTGTACGTACCGATAGCGACATCGGCGAATGAGCTTACATGTTAGATTTGCCTCTCTTGACAATTTTCCTACGCTTCCGTTCCTGCATGGAGACACCGGCACGATTCTTGGTGTTAGCTCTCTGCTTGGGGTTGTGTGGCTTCTGGTGGACAGGTTTCTTTGACGGTAACTCGTCCTCATTGCTTGATGTGGAAATGGACTCTTGATTTTCGATTTGTGTACCATAACCGCAATCAGAAGTTTCCGAAATCACAGGTTTCTTTTCAGTGTTGCCAGAAGACTGCCCCTGACTGTTTCGGTTAGACTGAACGCCACTGCTGCAAGACGTCGACATTCCCTTTAATCAATAAAGTTTGATATAAATAAATTGTTAACAGTATTTTAACTAAATTGTATAAACACTAAGGAAAAAAAAACAAAAACTAATCACTTACATTATCAGATTGCACAATATTATCGTTATGACTTCCTACAGTATTGTTTTTCTCTTCGGTGTCTGACTCTTTTTCTTCAGGTGTCTGGAACGGTGCATTACCATTCTCACTGGTGTTGTTCATTTGAGAAGACGCATCCCAATCCTTATTTACAGAATTGGGATCGTCGTTACTCTTTCCGCTCCCACCCATGTCAGATGAATCCGACGTCGGCTCAGACGTGCACATCGGTGAAGAATCACTACCTGTCATCAAAACGTATTATTAACATTACTTAATTCCACCAAAGTACTTGCTAGCCAGTTGTTTCTCGAAAACGAAATCAAATGTGCGAATTTTCAAATTCACAGTCAGACCAAACGTTTCGCCTCGTCGTTTATTCCGCGTATTTCGAAGGACTGGAACAGTTTGCCTGCTTAGGTCTTCTCGTCAGATTATAATTTAGATGTCTCAAGGCTGGATTGAATAAGTTCTTAATAAATTAATACGCGTCACCATTAACGATTGCATCACTGCTTACCGTTAGGGCATCGCAGTCAATCACTAGCTTACTTAGGTATATCAAAAATATCGAATTCCGTTTTTTTACGTGGAATTGTCAGGCCTTTATTGACTACCTATAAACCTATGTTGATTTAGTAGCCCAAGGACATGATAACTTTTCGCACTTTTCTATAGCAATAGTATGCGTAGTAGTTGCTTATATCTCTACATAAACCAAATTGGCCAAGTACCTAGATTACGAATCTGACCGAAAAACGCCTGAAGCCCTAAAACTGTTTAGACGTAAATATAAGATAATAGGTTTAGGTACCTACTACACTACACAATATTCATTAAGTCCGGGAAAACAACAATTGTCTTAAAATTTCCTTCTACGCCAACAATCCTGAAATAGTTAAATACTAATGTAGAATTTACTATGACGGCCCCTTAACATCGGTAAAAAATAGTGGTCAAGAGCGAGTGGGATTAGCATATGAAGGGTTTCATACTGTTAGGATCCCTTGCCTGTTGCGAAGTTCAAAGATTATAGGCAAGGGCAAGAGTCGTAAAAGTTATCGAAAAATACAGTACTGTGAATTTGTGTGCGAGTCCGACTCGCACTCGGCCAAATTTTATTAATGTTATTACACTTTAGTATTAGCACTATACACATTGACCAAGTTTCGCTCTAGATCATAAGTTAAGTCATTAGATGATTTCCCGTCTAAAAAACAACAGCATTATACGCATAACAAGTTTCAATTAAATCTATTTTTTTATATCAAGCTTTTATAGGGCGGTATATACCTATATGTATATGTAAAACTCGTTAAAAAGAATCACACGAACTTAAACTCGATGGTGTTGTGTAGTTTAATTACACAGTTCATATGGCTTCCTTCCGGTTTTCATCAGATCAACTTCACGACATAATAATTTTTCATTGTCATCTGATAGACACATGCATGCACAATTTCAGCTCAATCGGTAACCGGGAAGTGGATCAAATTTAATTTACAAGATTTGATCACAAACATTGGGATAGGTCAAAATAAATAAAACCTTGGAAAAAGTACAATACTTTTAAGTAAGATACTTTTTTTCGAGGTGGGAAATCATCCAATGATTTCTCCCCACCCTCCAGGGTGGAGAAGTCGAAAAGACGTGTCGCACTTTTTTGAGTTCTAGGATAACTATTATCTTTTCCGAAATTCCCGTTACTCTAGCGGGCCCCTAAGATTTTGCTGACATCTCTATGAGGAGAATGACGCGTCGCGTCGTCGACTACTCGGGCTCAGCCTTTGAACAGCTGTACGGCGAAACTCATTGTGTACTTTTTTGCACTTTCATAAGATACCTAACATAAGTATATTTTTAAATACCTCTGTCTGGAGGGGAGGTATTACTTTCATTGTCTTCTGAACTTTCGGATAAAGAGGCTTCAATCCACAAGTTGAGAAGTTTATGCAGGGTTACAACATGTTGGTCCTTGTACAACAATGCTATTAATTGGACCATTGTTACTGCCCATTTATTCTGGAAGGAAAAACAAATACAAAACACACATCTCGACTCTTTAAACTAGCTGACATACATAAATATCTCATTCATTTCACATATAATAATATTAAAATTAGTATGTTTACCTTATATGCCTACGAATATAGTTAAGCATCACTTACCGCATCAGGAATAATCATTAACTTAATGAGAATTTTATCAATACTTTGACTAAATATGTTCCACAAAATTTGATTCTGTACGGCGTGAGGAGGCCCATTGTAGTTAGGACTCTGACCACTGGGTTCCTCTGGTATGTGTAGGATGTTCCGCAATAATAAAAGGCTGTTACTTATATTTGTGCATTGGTCGGATGTTAGCTTTGCTTTTTGTTCACAATCAACATTTTTCTTTAAAAATTCTATAACAATTTTAGTCGCTCGCTGATCCGTAAAAGCTACTTTGGTAGAAGAAAGCAAATTATTTATTTCGAATATTGTATGTCTTCCAAAATCATTTCTGGAAATGACGTCTACGGATAGTAGACACTCTATTGGAATTGTCAAGTTAACTAATATTCTAATTAACAGCTCTATCGTCGCATCTTCTTTCGCGTGAATTAACAGGGGTATTAGATCTTTCTTGATGTTTTGTCCAAAGCTGATACTCCTACGATATGTCCGCAAGTATTTATCTTCTGTCAAAATATTGTGCAGAATTGTCTCCAAAGCAGCTAAAACATATGAAAATAGAATAAGTTATTGTGCAAACGTAGACAGGAAAATGCTGAACTGAAAGCAGTAAGAGTAGTAACAATATACCATTGCAATTTTCGTTCACGTGATATCCATCTGGGTGTAAGAATCCAAGGTTACTGAATGTGCTGTGAATCTGTGGACTTCGAAGAACCCATTCCATCTTGTATCTGTAACAATAAATTATATTATTGTATGTAATCACCCCATGCTCAATACGGAGCCTGATCGTGTTCTTCAGTTTTAACAGAAAACCAAAATATGAATTACTAACTGTTTGTGTTTGCTTTGTGTACATAACTCAGAAACTATTAATTCCAACCACAAAAAAAAGTTGAAAAAAAAAGAGCTCTCTCTTTGTCATGATGGTGATAAGTTAGATGCTCCTAGAGATAAATTGCAAAAATAACTTTGTTTTAAATTTTACATTCTCAGAAATTTAAACTTAATAAAAAACAAATTGGAAGTTCCGTACAAACTTATCATCAGCTGATCAAAATTAGTATGGGAGGTCCAATTTCTTTTCTTTTCCATGGGCAGATACAGTATCTATGATCTAAGTAAGCTTACTTGTAAATTGTTTATGTTAAATATGTTTAGCAAAACCTTTGCGAGCCTTGATATCTACGTTACTATTTATAAATACTTACTCCACATGGGTGATTATAAGTAGTAGTAGATATAAATTCCCACTAAGTGCCCGAATGCAAATATAAACACACACAAGAACAATGTCGGTACAACGTCTGTTTAAACACAAATATTTAAAAGTATATATAAACTTATGTATTATTTGCCTCAGTCTTTGCTGCTCGTTAACACCTTATTTAAACGGATTTATGATAAATTATAGTATTAAGCATAAAAACTTTAATTTGTTTAGATGAGTATTCTTAAACTGCTGAATTACGCCTTGAATTCAGGGATCAATCTGAACACAGAACCCCACGTGAGCAAAACAACGTTACCAGAGCGCCAATAGTAGGTCACGCTCACGCGGTCGCGTGTACACTGCACGTGCCGGCTCGTCGTCAGCGAGGCGAGGTGCCACCTACGTACTTACGCACGCCTTCTACTCCCCGTGTCTCCGCTCCGGTGACGTCTGTTCACAACTTCGCAGTGTTCGCTGTTACAATAAAAGTATAACTTTGGAGAACAATGAATGGCAAAAATACTGCGATTTTGTCCTAACTTTTTTTGGTGTGCTTATCAAAAATATACTACCGATTTTAGTACTACTTGTAGGTATAGACACGTGGACGGCGAGAGCACGTGAAACCAAGACAGAACAACTGGCGAATGTGAATACACGATCCATTTGAAGCCACTTTTTTCCCCTTAATAACTCAAAATTCCAGATCTTAGAAATTTATCACTTTATGTAATGACCAACTAAAATTGTCCAGATATTGATTGGCAGAATCCTCGTTTGGCCATATCATTGATGTTGGATTTCTATTGTAATAAAATGTCTAATGAAAGTAGGCCAAACGGGGATTTTAATATCATCAAACTTTAAGGTTTACTAAATGATCTGGCCAGTTTTGAACGAATGTTACGAAACTCAACTTAGGGAAAACGGGGGGGTCGGAAGTTGCTTGAAAGTTCTATGTTTTTGAAGAGTCTTGAAATTTAAAATGCATGGTTTATAGATGGTGTAGAGGTGTACTTGTAATGTATTTTTAGAAATCAACCCTCTTTTGGGGGTAAAACGGGAGTTGAAAGTTCTACGTTTTTGAAGTAAGAGACTTAAAAATGTACCTATGCTCTATAGATGGTGCGGAGATGTAGGTATTAATAATAGGTATATTTTTAGAACTCAACCCCCTTTTGGGGGTAAAATGGAGTTAGAAAGTTAGTATGAAAGTCTTATGTTTTTGAAATAAGAGACTAAGTATAATATGGTGTGGAATTGAACTAATAATGTACCTATATTTAAAAATCAATCCCTTTTATTTTATCAATCCCCTTTTGGGGTTAAAACGGGGGTTGTAAGTTTATATGAAAGACCGATGTTTTCGAAGTAACGCTTTAGATGATATGGAGGTGAACAAATAATGATATGGATGCGGATGGTAGACTACTTTGTATGAAAGTCCAAAGGCAAATTTGGCTAAGAACGGATTTTACGAAACTCTATCCCTAAGAGAGTAAACAGACTTTCAGGCGAGCGATGTCTTTGGCAGAAGCTAGTCTTTTATATTATATTTAATATAAGCGCAGTAATCAGATTTATACATAGGTATATTGAGACGCTCTACATCAATTATTGCCACTTTCACAAGCTCAAAAGGATATAAGTTATGATTTTCGTTCGTTGTCGTTATATTTAATATAGATCAACGAACGAAAATCATAACTTAATTTCTTACTAACTGGCATATAGATACTTAAAGATCTAAAACCTAAGCCTAACCCACTTCTAAATGATCTAGAATGTTGAAATTTGGCAAACAGCTAGATAATGGTGTACGATTTTATTTTTTTTCGCAAAATTGTTAACAATAGAATGATTGTGAACCGGAACTCGCTGCTTATAAAGGGCAATGAAACTTTCTACACATTGCTAACATTTTTTTTTCTTTTATCCTAAAGGATTTTATGAGAAATCAATAGCAAAAAGAAATTTTTTTAAAGCGTTATTTTTAATTTTGGTGATGAAAAACTGCGAGTGAGAAAAAATATAACAATAATAACCAACATAATTTATTACATAAATAAACTTCAAAATATTACGTATTACACTAGCAACGCAAAGATCTATATATGTATCTTCGTTCAGTTTTGATTTCTCATATTGTCCATTAACATTTAACCCAGGTTTCATTTCTGTTGAAAAGAAAAAAGTGAATGTAGAAATCATGTAGAAATGATATAGATCGAAACGCATCTGAGGCGCTGATTAATTGTTAATTCCTTTGTTGTGGAATCTAAACAAACAGAGCATCGCCGTGTCCTCGTGAGGGTGATCGGCGGAAGCGATCTCTCGCGCCGGGTCTTCCTTGATACAGGCTATGGTCCGAAGCGAGCAGAAGTTAGACACCACGCTTGAGGCAACGCCGCTCACACCCCAGCCACCGCCGGGAATCCGATCCCGATTCCCGGCCACCGTAAGCGGACGGCGAGCAATTTGACTGGCCTGTTGGTCTAGTGGTTAGTGGCCCTGACTGCTATGCCGTAGGTCGTGGGTTCGATTCCCACCCAGGGCAAATGTTTGTGTGATGAGCACGATCATTTGTTCTGTGTCTGGGTGTAATTTATCTACACTAATCTACACTAATATAATAAAGAGGTAAAGTTTGTTTTTTTATTTGTAGGAGGTAATCTCTGGAACTACTGGTCCGATTGGAAAAATTTTAGCAACAATAGAAAGCTGCTTTACTCCTGAGTGACATAGGTTATATTATATGTACGCGGGCGAAGCCACGGGCAAAAGCTAGTCTATAATATGTATGTATTTAGAAATATATAAGTAAGTTTATCAGTTGTCTAGTACCCATATCACAAGCTCTGCTTAGCTTGGGACTAGACAGCGTTGTGTGATAGTTGTGGAATATATTATTATATTATCTACACTAATCTACACTAATATAATAAAGAGGGAAAGTTTGTTTTTTTATTTTTTTTGTTTGTATGAGGTAATCTCTGGAACTACTGGTCCGATTGGAAAAATTTTAGCAACAATAAAAGGCTGCTTTACTCCTTATCTACACTAATCTACACTAATATAATAAAGAGGTAAAGTTTGTTTTTTTATTTGTAGGAGGTAATCTCTGGAACTACTGGTCCGATTGGAAAAATTTTAGCAACAATAGAAAGCTGCTTTACTCCTGAGTGACATAGGTTATATTATATGTACGCGGGCGAAGCCACGGGCAAAAGCTAGTCTATAATATGTATGTATTTAGAAATATATAAGTAAGTTTATCAGTTGTCTAGTACCCATATCACAAGCTCTGCTTAGCTTGGGACTAGACAGCGTTGTGTGATAGTTGTGGAATATATTATTATATTATCTACACTAATCTACACTAATATAATAAAGAGGGAAAGTTTGTTTTTTTATTTTTTTTGTTTGTATGAGGTAATCTCTGGAACTACTGGTCCGATTGGAAAAATTTTAGCAACAATAAAAGGCTGCTTTACTCCTGAGTGATATAGGCTATATTTTATGTACGCGGGCGAAGCTGCGGGCAAAAGCTAGTATTATATATAATGGGTAGCTCACTGATCGACCGTCTGGTAACCGTCCGGGCTGAGCCCAAGCTTTCGACGGCGCGCGCCTCAAGGAGTTTTTAGCAAACCGTAACGGCCCAGCAGAGTCGAAGCCTACTGGGGCCAAGTGTATGCTTCTGAAAGTAAGGCTTGGCTTTGGTATGAAAAGCAATCAAGAAACGGTGTGGATTTTTTTAGTCAGTAAAAGTGTAAAATTATCTCCCGGTCCACCTAAGGGATATGACATTAGCTCGCCGTCCAGTCATTTGATAAAAGCCAGTCTGAATTTTTAGATGCAAGTCCCAGGCTCGACTCAACATTCAATTACCAAACATAGAATTTACAAATGTCTACACATACATAATTAGATACATAAGAGAGAAGACCTGTGTCCCAGCAGTGGGAACATTAACATGGATGATTTTGATGAATATATATGTATTTAGAAATATAACACAAGCTCTGCTTAGCTTGGGACTAGACGACATTGTGTGATAGTTGTGGGATATATTATTATTTATTGTATTATATTAAAGTTAACAAAAATGTGTACTGAGAAAATAAAAAAAAAGATTTAGGTATGTGGAAAACCAGAACACAAAGGTAATACAATGCAGTTTTGAAACATATCTTTTGTATTTTAACAAAACTAGCTGCTGCT
This sequence comes from Mythimna loreyi, assembly GCA_029852875.1. Taxonomy (NCBI): domain Eukaryota; kingdom Metazoa; phylum Arthropoda; class Insecta; order Lepidoptera; family Noctuidae; genus Mythimna; species Mythimna loreyi. The sequence continues at coordinate 12,679,062 of CM056786.1, forward strand.
AGTGGTTACATCTGTATGATAGTAGAAAATTATCCCAAGGGAATATAGTTCAGGGAAAGATATTCTATAAGTGCTTTACCATAAAATTTACTATTTGTGTACCAGGTTTCATTGAAATCTATTCAGCCGTTTGATCCTAAAGAAGTAACAAACATACAGACACTCACACACTCAGAAACTTTGGCTTTATAATAATTATATGATAGTTGTTTACCAAAGTCAATAAGTAAATAACAACAGTTATCTAAGTTTCAAATTCATGACAGCTGCCTTTTCATTACTTTACATGAAAATTCATCAATTGGTTAATTTGATAAGTTCTAGCTGGAGCAACAGGAAGTGTCAGAATTATACCTGCTAAAACTCAGATGTTCTTGTAGTTGCTCTTTCCAATCCAGAGCCATGGTAGCCCTTTTGAACAAAAACTAGCAAGAGTGATGTGTTTGTATTTTAAGGAATATTTTCCTCGATTCATAATATAAACACAAGTCAACATCAAGAATGTATCTATGAACTATAAATAAGGCTTTTTAAAATATACTAGCACTATTAAAGTTTATTATTGCCATTAATTAAAACTAGTTTTTTCTTTCAGCTTTGTTCCATTGCTTCACACTACCCATCAACAAAAATTTTTACATGATTTTGAGATTTCAAAAGGCACTAAGCATTAATGTACTGTACTAGTATTAACAGCTTCTACATCTCTCGTTTCACATTAAACACTCAACTCTTTATTTATATCATCCAATAGTAAATGTATTATTAGGCTAATTGACTATATTAAGTACTTACCTATAGCAGTTGATTTGTGTTGATGTTGATAATTATGACTAAACAGCAAGTTTAGTGTTTAGATCTGATCCTGTACCGAACTAATTCTCGTTCCAAAAAAACAATAAAAGTGCTGTTTCGAACCCAGCCCACCGAAATTTTTTAAATCAACACTGATTTTACTGAGCACTTCACCTCTCGCAATAGATATGGATAACTGCCTGATAAAAGTTCATTGTTTACCATCAGTCAGCAAGACAATACCTAACTGACACTTGACACTTGACAGTAACAGATTAGAGAGAGACAGATACTACTTGCGGTTCTTTTTTTTTGGATGTTCGATTACTCGACTGCCAGTATTTTATATTTGAAATAAGAAAACGTAAGAATTAATTACATAATGAATGTTACACACGAAAAGGATAGGTAAAAATGGAGAGGAAACTTGTGGTTGTGTATGTATGATTTGTTTTTATTTACCTACTAACTTTTTTGCCCTTTATAAGTCTTGAGTTGCCATTGCCAACAAAGCATATTCTGATGTCGCCATGTTTCACCGCATGAGTAGCTTAAATGCTAGATTTTCTGGTAGCTTTTAGAAGACCAAAACTCTAATATCGCTATGTGTGAAGTAAAACGCAGATTTCTGTTGTCTCACCGGTGGATTCATATAACGTTTGGAAGTACCTAACTATAATTGCCAAGTTCTTCTAAAATGTCTTTTAGCATGGCGGGTAATAGCAGGACTGAAGTTTTTTTACTACGACTTCGTTATAACAGGCCCTATTTTTTTGGTAAGAAAATCAGTCAACGCCAACTCCACGCCTGGCCCTTGAATTGATGTAGGAAATCGTGTCAGTTTTTGCAGATTAAAAACCAACTCTTGGGTCCTTATTTACCTTCGTTCCAGGACCTCGTGTTACGCTTAGACATTGCCCCATGGCCCCAGTAGACCGGTGCAAGAACCTCCCGAACTATAGTAAGTCCGGTGAGGATGTGTGTCATTCGGAAAGTAAGGTGGCCGTGAGGTCTTTCCAGCCCCGCCTCAAAGAGGAGACTTAGCGCCATAATTAAAGCGTGCCCAGAACTGGGCTGGAACAATCGCCATTTCCCCATGAGATCCCGCCGGGACTCTGTTCGCCATGACAACGTTTTACTGTTTACTGTCACTTTTGCCACAATTAAATAAAACACCTACTTTCTTGTTTTTTTTTTATTGCCCTAAATCTTTATCGTGAAACTCCTGAAAACTGGCAGTAGTGTTAAAAATATTGCCATATTTAAAAAAAAAAGGTAGACTTCTGTGGTGAGTTGGTGAACAGATGTCACATGTCAGATGAGCAAAATAAAAATAAAACAGGCACACGTGCGATTTCTTGTTGTGATTTTTTTATTGATCTATGAAATGAAATAAAGAATTTATAACATGACGAATAACTTTAAGGAATTTGACAAAAACTCGTCAGATGAGGACAGTTCATCTAGCATCTACAACGATTCCAGTGATGATGATGCATTGTCAGATGTTGGTTAGTTTAGCAAGTTTTGATTTAATTTCCCATTAATTTTAGACATGCTGCTTTTTATCAGGGGAACTACAGTACAGTATCACATGCAAGTGATACTGTTCTGTAGTTCCCCTGATAAAAAGTGATATAGTGGTCGACTATTATATTATATAGTATATTATATTAAGTAGTTCTAATATTGAGTAAAACTAATCGTCCTTTGGTTTATTGACCTAATAAAAATGAATAATGTCTGAACCCTTCAATTTTTTCTAAAAGTCTTATTATATTTGCCTTGATTCGTAACTGTTTATCATACATTTGTGGTCTGTATTATAATGCAAATGTGAAAATGCCTGAGCAACTTTTTATTTTCAGATCCCGAAGAAAATGAAATGAGTGAAGATGACACCAATGAAAACAAAATTGAAGAAGAAGAGGATGAAGATGAAGTTGTTAAAGCTATAAAAGCTGAAAAAAATAGACCCCGTGATCATCCTCCAACCATTATATGTGACGATTTTATTGTTGATATATCCCTACATCCTTCCAAGAACCTAATAGCAATTGCCAATATTGTAGGAGATGTGCTATTGTATGAATATAACAATGAAGAGACAAAATTAGTAAATACATTAGAATTGCATTTAAAAGCCTGCAGAGACATAGAATTTGATGATGAGGGAACCACTTTATACTCGACTGCCAAAGTTTGTAATGTTTTCTCTGTTATAATAGTAGAATACTAATGATTTGCTCAATGTGATATCCATTTCATTATTTATAGGCTAACTGTCCAGCTGCTCTCTCTTTTGTTTCTGTTACTTATATTGCTATAATATACAATCATTAGTTTTTTAGCATGTTGTACTAAGCACTAGAGGAGTAACTATTGTAATATCTGCCATATTAATCTACCTTCGCATTAGGGCTTTGATGTTGGCTAAAATTCTCAACATGTTATCCACAACCATCTCATAGAGTAAACCAAGTATATGTAAAAAAAAAAATTTTTAAAAGGACCCTTATAAATAAAATTGTATTTAGCTAGTCCCATAGGCTATAAGGGCCTGGCCCCCTATGGATTTAGCTACGCCACCGCTATGCACATCATTGAGTCTTAAGTTGGGTGAGAAAGTTAGACATAATCATATTATAATAATAATGATTTATTTAATAATAATAATAATGATTTATTTTCTCTCAAAAAGGTAAGTACAGACATAGGTTCATGACATATAATTTCAAATCAAATTAGTAACCTTTGTGAGAGCTGGAGTCTATAGTAGGTTCGGGACCTGTATGACAGATCTCCAAATATATATTGATGAGGAATGTTTTTTTTTTTATTTTAAGGACAAGACAATTATGGCCACTGATGTTGAATCGGGGAAGCTCAAAAAGTGCTATGAAAATGCCCATGATGAACCAGTTTATCGACTTTTGAATCTAGACCAAGATAAAATTGTAACTGGTAAGTCAACCATTTGTTTGAAGTAATTTTTTTTTTTGTGAAATGTTATTAATATATAATTTAATTTTTATCAGGTGATGATGGGGGAACAGTAAAATTATGGGATATGAGAAAACCAGATCCAGTTTTTAGTATAAAAATTGGTGAAGAACATGTTAGTGATATGATTACAAATGATGCTCAGAAGTATCTAGTTTGTGCAAGTGGAGATGGTGTGCTAACATCAATTGACCTTAAAGGAAGGTAGGTACTCAGATAATACAAAGATTTTGCATTTCGATAATAGCTATTTTCAATGCTATAGTCCAAAATGTCCAAGTCAACTGGATCATAGAATGTTTATGATCATAAACTCCCTTTTTTTAATGTACAAATTACAAAATAATTACAACTTTTTTCTATCTGATCATGGCGCAGCATTATCACGCCAATGCATATGCAGTATTGCTAATTGTGGTTGATATCATTTCACACTTAAGGGTACCCTAGTCTGTAATTCTTTCATACAAATATGGTATAGAGATAACTTTGTTTGATGGAGTAATTAAAAAAATATATATATATTTTGATATGTTATGTCACTAACTAGCTACCATGTATAGAAACATTTAGTTTCTATTCACCCCTGTGTTTCCTGAAAGAAATCTAGTAGGGTAAATACGCCATACGTCGGCCCCCCCCCAAACTTCGGCCGTCTGCACATTTTCAGCTTGCGTTCCTTTAAAACGTAATAAAGTGGCAAGAATGCCACCCTAATTGCAACCTTAGTTCATACTATATATGTACAAACCGTTATTATCCCATTACGTCGCTCACTCTTCGCGTACTGAGCGTCAGCAGCGATTGCGCCGTCGAAGCGTCATGTCCATATTAAAAGTACCTTACTTGCTGTCAATACTCACATTTCGGGGATTGATATTAGAACGGTAAGACATTCCTTTATTTTTGTTTTAAGCTTTCTTATTAGTAATAAGTGATTTTTACTATATTTTGAAATAGTTTTTCCAATGTTTTACGTATTGTTTTAAGGGAAAAATAGGAGGCCGCCAATAGAATACCAATTTTGAGTTAAAACCGAATTCTCGGCCGTGGCCGACTTAATGTAAATGCAGTCTGTTTTAAAAATTCCAATTGTAGTAATTCCATTGGCTCCATAAGAGAATTTGCAACGCATATAGACCAATAAATCTATTTTACGTTTAATCGCCAAATGGCGGCCGGGGTGATATTAGTTAAATCTCGAGAAATAATGGACACGAAATAGGGGCCGGCTTTAGAAATATTAAAGATCGCAATGTCGACCAGCCTCAAATTCGAGCGCCACTATACAGGCTGATTACTTTTTTATTTTCTCAAAGTTAAATATTAAATTTATTAATATTGTAAAGATGAAGAAGAAATAGTAGGAGTTGATAATATTATTAATAACCTCTCTATAATTCAAAGTTATCACGAGTTCCCTACAAAATCTCTTTATATTTCGAACTAAATCAATACATTTGTTTTTTTGTTTCGTGGAGGTAATCCCATAAGACTGAAGAGATTACGACTTTTTTAATTCATGACAAACACATTTACAATTAGCATAGCATAATAATGTTTAAGTAACCTTTATTTTATTATTTACCGACAAAACAATCACTTTTAAATTATTACAGTTTTTTTTTTTATTTGATGTTTTTATTTTATTTTTTATAATTATAATATATAACATTGTTTAAAGCAAATAGAAAAATACTTTACCTGGTAAGTATTAAACAAATACGATTAATAATGTAGGCATAACTACTTGTGAGACTCCTGCCAAAATAAATCATATTATTAATATTTGTCAGTTTTAATTTACAACACCCTATACCCGGCCGACATTTGGGAAAAACGCGACCGACTATGGGCCATGAATGGCCGACTTTAGGAATTTTTCGTTCTCGACGCATTTAAACCTTAGTACTTTTTCCTTGTAATAGAAATGTTATCCTTATGCCCATAAACATGAAATACATATAACAAACTATCAAAAACCGCATCAGAAGCATCTTTATGTTGCAAATTGACGGTACCAGAGCCATCCCAATATAGAAAAACCGTTAGGGGGCCGACATTTAGCGTATTTACCCTACCTACCTTTGCCCTATGGCCGCCATTTGGATAAAAATTCAAAACGTTTATTTCAAACTAGCTTTTACCCGCAGTTTCGCTCCTGGCAACAGAATTTTCTACTCTACTCCACCCAATTTTTTTTTTCGTAAGAATTTTCTCCTGACAATAACAAATATAACAAAAAAAGAATTTGCGAAATCGGTTCGTGTATTCTCGAGTTTTATGCTTACCAACACATTTTGCGATTAATTTTTATATATAAAATAAACCAATTACGTCAAAATGTCGGACTGTCACAAAAAAAAATAGTGAAGCTAAATTGTACATGGTTCAAAGCGTCGATCTCTATTACATTTCTTTTAATATAACATAAATTTAATAATCACACAAAATCGCCGTACTTATATCTAAGCCAATCAAAAGAAATGTGACAAAAATTAAACTGATTTTCTAATAAATTGACATATTTTTAAAGGTATTACTACTTGAATCCGCCACCAACAAGTGGTGACAACGTTATGATTAGGGCTGCCATCCGTTCGGGATTCTTCGAATTTGCCCTAGTTTGAAGGGCATCCGGGGGTAGTCCGCCAGAGGTTCTTATAAAACTTAAAAAAAAAAAACAAATTATGCTAGCAATACGCTCTCAGCGAGACATGACCAGACCTACAGTGCAAGAATATACATACTTATTGTACAGTGCTTGATACAGACGATCGTATGTTGTATACAAACGCACGGCAACCCTTCAAGTTTTCAATTATTTAGGTGCCTGTAGAACCCCAAGCGACCGCCGCGACGGCGTTTTTATATTGGGTGCAACAGCCGACCGGTTACAGTACCTACGCATTGACGACTCTCTAAATGCATATTATTGCTGAAAAAAAAAAAACCGACAAATACCATGATTCGTAACACCCGAGCACCCCGCTAGTGTATGAAACTATTTTAAAATTATGAATAAAAGAAAAACAGGGCTTTATTTATAGATTACATTTACATAGGTATGCATGTTTAAAACAAATGTAATAAAAGTATGTAATAATTGTTAACAGTCTGTTCTTCATTTTTGTTTCAGTAAAATATACACAACATCGGAAGAATATGATGCTGAGTTAACTTGTTTGGGATTGTTCCGATCAGACACTAAGCTACTTGTAGCCTCTTCAACAGGGAAATTGTATCTATTTAATTGGAAAGAATTTGGACTACATAGTGACGAATATATTGGACAAAAACATGCCATTCAGTGCATGATACCTATCACTCAGAATATTGTAGTGACGTCAGGTGAAGATGGTATTTTGAGAGCAGCACACATGTTCCCGCAACGTCAGTTAGGTGTGGTAGGTCAACATAGACTCCCCGTGGAACACCTCGACATAAGCCACGATGGCCAATATATTGCTTCATGCTCTCATGACAATGACGTAAAATTTTGGAATATTTCTTACTTTGAATCTATCGATTCCATTATAGACGTCAATCAAAAACAAAATAAAAGACGAGATTTAAGCAATAATTTACCCTCGAGTAGTTTAAAAAATGCATCAGATTTCTTTTCTGGATTAGTTTAAAACATGAATACATAATAAAAAAGTGTTTTTCATTCTACCAAAGTTTTATTTTTATGGTAGGTAAAAATCATCCAATAACGAATCCCGCATTTGGGCAGAGCGGGAAACGGTGTCAGACTTTTGTTGTCTAAACAACCTACCTCGTTCCTTCCTTGCCTTGATCCCAGGGCCCTGGTAATACGTTTTCGCATCAACTCAGGAGGCTTCAACCCTGCTGGGTCTAACAGTAGTTAAATTACAAAATTTGTTCAGAACGTTTCTTTAAAAAAAAAATTAATAGCTGTTCATCCTATCAAGTTCAAAATAATTTTCAAAGGCTTCAAGTCCTACTTGGAATAGTCTCATAGGACTCCACTATAGTTCAATTGTGCGATTTTGTATCCTTGAATCAGAAGACATAGCGCTGCCTTCGTCCTCGTTGGGATAAGATATAGTGCAGAAGTCTTATCCATTGTTTTAGGCGGTTCACACACTGCCCCGCATCATGCTGCATGTTGCGATTCAACGTATCTACGCGCGTACTTGCGGGAGTGCAAATCTTGCATCATCGTGCGTGTTTTATACGCATACACGCGCGTAGGTGCGTTTTGTAGATTCACGCACGGCGTCTCTCATTTATTCGCCGTTCTCTGTGGTGGTCGTGCAGTGCTGAGCATCACGATAGTTTTGATAGAAATGGTTAATAGTGTGGAACTCATTCAGGACGCTGCCATTATACTAACTGTTTGGTTTTTGTACGGTCACAAATCCACACACAAAAACAAACACACACGTCACGCCCATTCAAAATCACGCGCGGCACTGCGGGATTCGGTGTGCCATACCTTGCGTCTCGCCCCGCACCTACGCGAGTGGGTGCATGTTTGTCCGCGTGTATTCGCGTGATTCGCATGAACGCGCGTGGATGCATTTTCGGTGTGTTAGACTGTGCGTGTTTTCCATACAAACGGAGATACTTACAAGCAACGGAAGAACACGCATCCACGCGCCACGCTGCATCATGCGGGGCAGTGTGAGAATCGCCTTAATCGTTAACAATATTAACCCACTATACAGTCCTTCTCGCCGAGATGTCTTTGCGGACTGAGGGGGAGATTGTAACAAACCTTTTTACAACTACTAGATGATGCCGTCGCATGAAGTCGCCACGGCGAGGTTAACGTTCTCCACGAGTCAATGACCTCCGCCGTAGTTTTAACTTTTTATGACTAACCTAGTGTCGCATCTGTGGACTACGTTCTTTTCGGAATAGCCTCACGGAACGTCATTCTCATTAGCTTAGTTTTGCCAATAACCTTTTTTGTTATTAAAGAGACTTAGCGCCGCCCTCGTCCTACGCTGGGAAAAGGCCTGGTGCAGAAGTATTATTGTTCATGACCACTGGTAAATTTCTTACACTGCACTGGTGCCCAACGTGAGGTGGCAAAGAAACAGAAATAAGCTCATTTCCTTACATTTAAGATTAAAACAACGATATATATATCAATCGTCGATTATTTAATTACATGCACAGTAAGTGTTTGTGATTACTAAAATAAAGAGTATAAAACCTACTACCTAGTACCACAGAATAATGATAACAGTTATTATTAAATTTTGTGAAATCACAGTTACAGTTCTTCATGTTTGCTTTTTTTTCTGTGTGGAAAAGACCAAAATTCTGAAGGTAAACCTCTTGCATCTCTTTCTCTCTTTACAAATGCGGAATATGATGATACACAGTTACCGATGAAATAGTTAGCTTGACCAAGAATTGCCAAGTCAAGGTGTGGATTCGTCGGTTGTAACCTGATTACTGATACTTCAGTATTCTGTAGGGCTTTGTTGAAATCATTTACCATATGATTTGAGTCTGATGCAACGAAGATATATTTTATGTTATCTAGTTTCTTGATTGCTCTTTTCACTTGCCTGTAATTTATAACAACATATGTAGTATTTTATTTATAACTTCAAAAAAGGTACTTGGGTCGTTCTTCTTTTTTACTGACAATAGCTTGCCCACTTTAATAATAAAAGTTCGGTCAATTTAAAAACCCGAAAAAAAAACTCAAGGTTAAAATCTCGCACTCAACTGAAAATTCATAGGATTGTTCAAAATCCATACTAATATTATAAGTGAAAGTAACTATGTCTGTTTGTTCTTCTTTCACGGAAAAACGGAGCAAGGTTGACGTGATTTTTTAAGTGGAGATAGTTTAAAGGACGGAGAGTGACATTTTGTCTCTTTTAACCTGTCATGTCCCTACAATGGGGGTGGAAGTTTGTATGCGCGCGGTTGCTGCGATGCAGTTCGTCTGATGGCAGCCTTAGATACATAAGATAGGTATTAATAAATTAATTGGTGGAATCTAAAAATTTAAATTACAAATAGTTCCTACTTCTACGCAGACGAAGTCGCGGACAAAAGCTAGTACAGTAGTACAACAACACTAACAATCTACGTATACTCTATAGTATACGTTATAAATGAAATCTGAAAAGTCCTCGTCAATCCGACAGTTTAAATAAAAAATACTCTGGGTCAAAGGTCATAAACACGACTTTTCGTGATTTCAGTATAAACTGGTAAGTTTTATCATAATGTCTGGACTATAATGTAGATATTATATTGTTTATGATTGATATTTTCAATTTTCTCAATCCTCTTATGAGTACAGTACACACTATTACTAATTCGTTACTGGTTATATATATATTTTTTTTATATGGTGAGAGTGGACGAAATAATTGTCAATAAAAAAGAAGAATGTCACACCTACAAAAGTTATGAATTTGACTAAAATTTTCAATGGAAGTCTTACTTGATTATATCAGTAGGCTGTGGTAGACACATAGATAATGATAATGGTCCTCTTTCATTATTATATCCCACACACTGAGGGGCGGCAAATAACATAGTGCTGTCTTTAACATGCTGGCAAGCTTTCACCCAATCCTGCCCATTCCTCAAATGTATACCCAGGAAACCACCTCCACTCATATTCTTCTTTATAAATAATCTTGTCTTATTGACTATATCATCACTCCACCATAAATATTTTTGTAAATGGACATTTTCTTTCTGAACTGGGAAACTGGCAGGGGCACCTGTGATCAACAAAAACAATCCAATGAACATTAATTTATTGAATACCGTCATTAGAGACACAACAGGAAGACAAAAGTTGTTTGCTTAATTTATCACTATTATAGGGCCGGGAGTAGTGATGGTTAATATAGCGTATAGCGCCAAAATATAGCATGCTATTTGAACATAGCATTTAGCATCTGCTATTTCCAATCTGTTTACGTGCTATAGCGTCTCACTCAATAGCGCGGCAAAACGGGATAACAACATAGCATGATAGCGCCGTGTGTAGAATAGTACATTTTGATACAAGTGCAGGAAGTTTGTCATTGCGACCGAGGCGAAATTCGCACGAGCCGTAGGCGAGTGTGTTATGGAGCCGAGGGCTGCAATGACAAATCTGCACGTGTGTCAAACGACGTTTTTCAATACACTTACGAACATATTACACTTATAATACACTTACTTTCTTTGAAAATTACGACGCATTTTTGTTAATTTCTTAGGTACTGAAGGAAAATTTCCAAAGTTGCCGTACATTTTACATTTAGATTGCAGCAAATTATAGTAAAACACAATATCTGACGGCAGCAGCTTATTGTCTAAAAAAATCTCTTATATCTTACATTCAACATATTTTTCACAACTACCAATAAATAAGTTACTTATTAAGACTATTATTTATAGACTTTTCCCGCGCTTATCCTTTGCAGGATGAAAAAGAAGCAAAGACATCAAACCGTTATACTTCCTACTTAATATTAAGAATAGAAATTCAAATATTTTTGAATTTAGAACACAGATAAATGTTAATTTGTTGTTAATAACAAATTATTGCATAAATAATCATGTTTATTTATTATATTCTGTTAAAAACACGATTTAAATTTTAATTAAATATTAAAACCTCAAAAATCTGCACCTCTTTGCTTTAAAAAAAATAATAATTATGCTTGACCGTGACGATAAGGAGGAAAAAAAAAAGCCCTTGGTATGATAAATGAAAAAAAAGCACGCGGGTGATATATGTGTCATGTCGAACCTAATTATAGTGCGATAAGTGTCAGTTTTCGAGTAAGTGTATTGAAAAATTATTTTATAACGTCTTGCTCAACTAAACACCGGTCACAGTGGAGCCAAAACGAGATAGCAACATCGCGAAAGCATCGTCTCCGTTTGTAGACTCGAGTGAACTCGGCTGCAATCGGCTCGTGTCGCGTTTTCGCGATGCAATAGAAATGTGAGAACCCGTTGGGGTTAAGTAGGCACAAAACGCAATACGAATCTTGTTCAACGAGGTGCTTACTTAATTCGGACGGTGTTGTCTCATGTTTGTCAACATAAATACGCTCAGTCTTCTCTCGAATCGCGATATTTTTTAATACTTTTTAAGTTTTGGTGTGTTTTTGTAATTAAATTCTGTAAAATAATAACTTAATATAATAATTTTAGTAAAATTATTTTTTTTTAAGTGATTTTTTTATTGAGGTGATGGTCCCTTAATTTAGTATAATAAAATTATTTATTAAAGTGATGTATATATTTTTACATAGTTACAGTTATACAGAAGATTTTTTTGTATCAATAAAATGCATCATTTATGTTAGGTAAGGTAAAAGTTAAATCATTTGAATTAGTTCATTAAGTCTCTCGCAAACGCCGGTGTTCGCACACCTATTGTTCTTTAATTGTGTTTGTAATTACCATAGTGGAAAGGTTAATTGTGTCTGTAATTACTTATAGTATTTGAAAGGTTTCATTCAATTATAAGAAATTATTAAGTTAAAGAAACTGATGGCTATGTTCAGCACCTAAACAAACTAAACTACAGTGGTGGGGCAAGACCTAAATTTGATGTGGGCAAGATATTATATTTTGCGAGGCCCTCTGAGGGATGAAGCAAAAGAGCCGATTTTGATGAAATTTTTTTGATACCTACTCCAATTTTTACGTGCCTACGCGTACGGTGCGCGATGGCCGGAAATTAGAATCCCGGCGGCGTCTGGGGCGTGAGTGCTGTCGCCTAATGTGATTGGCCTCCTCTTTTGCTTGCATTACTGCTTCGCAGAAGAAGGCGTCCGCCTGCAACTCCTACTCGCTCCAGACCATGCCGTGTACCAATGCCCGGCGCGAGACATTGCCGCCGCCGATTGCCTCCACAAGGACACGGCGACGTCAAGTGTGCCCCGCCCAAACGGGGCATACCTCTACCGTGTGCTCCACCGTGTCCTCCGGGTGCTCCACACAGTGACAAAACCCGGGCGTCGCTTCCTCATGAATCCAGTGCAAATACCTTCCGAACTTAGCATGTGCGGTAAAAACCTGCGTCATGCAGAAGGTGAGGGCGCCGTGAGGTCTTTCCAACCATGCCTCTAAGAGGGGATTTATCCGTATTGCCATTGCCCTCTGGCATGCGATAAACTAGGCCCTCGAGCAACCAACCCTACACTGGCGCTCCATTCAGGGACAAGGTTCGAATAATTCCTGCGTAAAGCCTCCGGCAGGAGGCTTCTGGACCCCTAAAGTTGAGCTGGAGCCGCTTGAGAGTAGCCGTAATCCGATGCAGATTTGGGAGCCAGACGTCGAAAATGCTCGTCAAAAATCCACCGGCTGTCAAGGACGAGTCCCAGGTACTTTATCGTAGAACCGACGCCGATGCGAACTCCTCCATTAGCTGGGAACCCGTTGATTGCGCGTTCCGAGGGCCGTGGAAACACATGGCCTCGAACTTGTACAGCGCCACTTCGAATCCCAAATGCTCAATCCTGCCAACGACTATCGCAACCCCGCGTGTTGCTAGTTCGACCGTCGCGTGATACGATTCTCCCTGTGCTAGGAACAGGTCACGAAAATAGCCGCGCAGCACGTAGTCGTACCCAATGTTCCACAAGGGTGGCCGTAGTACCAATCGCTGCGGAACACAACATGTCATGTCTCGCCGTTTCCCCTCTCCCTGGTGATCGGGGTAGATGATATACCTGACCGATAGGTAGGCCTCAACCACACGACAGAGTTGGTCGGGCTTCTTACGGGTTTGTACTTGCTAGCCGATTTTTATATTATTGATTGCTAGATATCTAGATATATCTAGATACATTTGCGTTTGCGGGCCTCCGAGGCGCGAGGCCCCTTGGACTGCGAGGCCGTGGGCGGTCGGCCAAGTCGCTCGCGCCTTACGCCGCCTCTGCTAAACTAAAACTTGAAATTGTTGACCCAGCAAGAAGCTTCATCCAAACATAATCTTTCAACTACCATAAATACAGAAACAGTTAAAGAACACTAGGTGTGCAAATAATGGCATTCGCTTGGGGCTCAAGAGTTTAATAAATACATAACACAAATACACTTACCAGTGAAGGCCAGAACAGGCCACTTATTGGGTGGGTATTTTTGTTTCCATTTGTCCATCATTGCTTGGTTATGAACATCATAATTCAAAGGCCCATAAAATTCAGAGTCAACAAAATCAATGTTGAATGTATCCCAAAACGGACCAAATGGGTTTCCAGATTTAGCATTGCAACTTTTTTCATGTTCACCCATTCTTTGAGTATAACAGAATGATATCCGTTTTTCAACAGGCCAAACATCAGGGGCCCAATCCCTCATGTAGTCCTCCATTGTGATAACATTATGATATTGAGACAAACCTTCAACTTTAAAATATGTATTAAACGGTACTTGTACTGATTTAGGTTCACCATATCTGTATTCTACCCAAGGAGGAAGAACCAAGGTTCTATTTAAACCTTTACTAAATGCCAATGCTCCCAAAAAGTGATCTGCTTGATTTCCAAATCTACCTGAAAATAACATGTATGTAAGAAACCACTTTCAAGCAACATAATAAAGCAAGTATAAAAAATTGTGTTTAACTTACCCATACAGGGGCAGTAAAGGATGAACCCACTTTTGACATCAAAACCGAAAACACTAAGAATATTCAGTAATAAAAAGGTGTAATATTTTAGCATGTTGAAAGACATTACACATTAATTTATTACAATTCAGCACCTTGGGCTATGGGATTTATTTTATATCTCAAATTGTCAATAGACATTAGCAGGATGCCATAACAGGAGCCGGTGCGGGGCCGTTTGCCGCTTTTTTAGGTTGCTTCTTGTTTATTTCGTTGTCTGTGCCCAAAGAATATTATGGATATCTTTAAATAGAACCAACATAGAATCCTAAGTATCTTGTGTTAAAAAACTACATAAATGCAATAAATAAAGCATTATCTTTACAAATTTCTCTTTATGTTGAACAACAAACGACTTGACAACAGTGAACTGAACAGTGTTGCCAGTCTACCAAAGGCACAGATAACTATATACTAGTCAGTCTCTCGACTCTGACTACGAATACGATTCGTATCGCAAACACTGGTTTGCTTAACTACAATTCCACATTCCCACCTGAGATGGTAAGCAGATGCAACCGTTGAAGGTGACATGCACTGAGCCTTTTAACTCTAGCCTAGAAGAGATCTTAACTATAATCGGACGGGTAGACCCATTAAGTCAATGCTTAATGATAAGACCACAGCAGTCTAATTGTTCCAAACCCTTAGAGCATTTAACCAATAGAGATTTCAAAACAGGGCACACCCCTCTGCCAAAGTACATTGGCCTTATGAGCATGCACGTTACATAAAATTTGTTCATGCGCGACCGCCGCCATAGTGTATCGTTTTGTGTCGTAAATAAATTCTCTTCAAAAACGGTTAATTATGCAGTTTCCAACTGTAAAAAATAATCTGCTGCTACAAATTTGCGAAACCAGGGTGTCTCTTATCATATGTTTTATATAAGTATAGTTTTATTTAAGATATTGTTTTTTACGGTTGAAAAAACCATCCAATAACAAATAATATACAGGGTGTTTGGTGCATCGTTTGCCAAATTGATTTGGCCGACAGAATAGACCATTGGCTATATCTTCAGCCCCAATAAATCATTCCTTGCCACACCGGTTTTTTTTAAACACGTTTTTAAGTTTTATTCTGAAAAACACCGGATTTCAGCATTTAAGCTTACATAAATAAAAAAGTTATTAGTCTATCCAACAAAATTTATTTTTATATTTAAGTGTACTGTTGTATGGTTCTATGAAATCCAAAATTACTTGCTACTAACGTGTAGTTTTTCTATAAAAAACCTACAAAGTGTATGGGATATGACAAAATAATTTTAAAACTCAACTTTAAATATCTATTAAAAAAAAACTAAAAGCGTTGGAGATCTTCGAATTTTATAAAAAGTTCTCTAGTTAATGCCCTTTCCAATGGTGTGCAATATGCTAAAAAAAAAACCTTTTATTAACTTCACTAACTGGCTAAATGTAAAAAGACAGAGGTCATTTCAGAGACGATTCATGTGAACGTTTGGGCAGGAGTAATTGCAAATCATGTGGTTGGACCGCACTATTTACCTGATAACCTTAACGGGGATAATTATCTTGAATTTCTTCAAACAGAGCTGCCCTTATTGTTATCTGAGCTGCCAATTTTCAATGAAGACAGGTCTTTTGTCTTTCAACATGACGGTTGCCCCGCTCACTGGCGATGAACTGTAAGGCAGGCCCTAATCCGTGACCTCCACGTTCACCAGACCTAACTCAGCTGGATTTTTACGTCGGGAGTTGGGCCAAAGAACTGGTTTATGCGACGGAAGTTGAGAGGAGAGATGATTAAGTGTAACGTATTGAGGCGGCATTTGTGACCGTTAAACGGAGCAGTGGTGGCCGAGTGGTAACGGCCCTAACTTACGAGTTTGTAGGTCGCCGGTTCAAACTCAGCCAGGCGCATTACTTTGTGTAATTTATTTCATCACCACTGCTCTCAAAATGGTGAAGGAAAACATCGTGAGGAAACCGGCATGTTCTAAAACTAAAAATTCAAAGACATGTGACATCCACCAATCCGCACTGGGCCCGCGTGGTGGATCTTGGCCCATTCCCTCTCCTAGAGAGGAGGCCTGTGTCCCAGCAGTGGGAACATTAAAAGGCTGATGATGATGTGACCATTAAAGCAGAAATTCGTCTTCGAACTACAATTCGACATAAGAGAAAGATGTCGCGCGTGTATACGAAACAATGGCACCCAATTTGAGCAAGATTTGTGATTTTAGTACCTGCTTGTGAAATAAATGTTTAATTTTTTTATTTCAAGTTTGAGGAAAGTAAAAAAAAGAAACCCTTTGTAAAAATATAAATAAATGGGCGTAAAAATGAGATATCAATATCTACCTACTTAGAGCAAGTTATTTATTTTTTTACTTTAACTTCTTAGTGCATTTACCGTAATATCAAATATCAGCCTTTAGTGATTTGAGTGCACATTTAGCCAGTTAGTGAAGTTAATAAAAGGTTTTTTTTAGCATATTGCACACCATTGGAAAGGGCATTAACTAGAGAACTTTTTATAAAATTCGAAGATCTCCAACGCTTTTAGTTTTTTTTTAATAGATATTTAAAGTTGAGTTTTAAAATTATTTTGTCATATCCCATACACTTTGTAGGTTTTTTTATAGAAAAACTACACGTTAGTAGCAAGTAATTTTGGATTTCATAGAACCATACAACAGTACACTTAAATATAAAAATAAATTTTGTTGGATAGACTAATAACTTTTTTATTTATGTAAGCTTAAATGCTGAAATCCGGTGTTTTTCAGAATAAAACTTAAAAACGTGTTTAAAAAAAACCGGTGTGGCAAGGAATGATTTATTGGGGCTGAAGATATAGCCAATGGTCTATTCTGTCGGCCAAATCAATTTGGCAAACGATACAGGGTGTTTGCCCTGTATAACAAAAAACCCCTTGGGTGGACCGAGAAATAGTGTCAGACTCTTAAGGTGGATTTAGACTAAAAGAACATAGAGCTAGAGCTAGAACTAGAGCATTCTTTCGTTAATATCTAGTGTAAACTAAAGCTTGACGTATCTATTTACATCAAACGAACACCGAACTAGAACTAGAACAAGAATGTTCTTTCTTAATCTTTTGGTGTAAACAAGAGCTAGCTCGAATGTTCTTTGCTCATTCGAGTAGACTTGGGCAAAATGTGTCATTGAAAAGAAAAGATAGATATGCATCTTTCAATCACTGGGATATGAATCACTCTTTCATATCTTTATATCAGTAGCTCAGTATGACTCAGTAGGTCATTCAAACTCGCAACTCGTGTGCGGCTCACTCATTCAAATAGATCATTCAGATATAGTGATAGGTTGGTTGTTTGCATCATTCTGACATATTGAGCAGTTGCGATTGAACAACTTTTTTCTAATTAAAAAAATACTATTCTTATGACTGTAGGTATAACCTACTTCTTTTTCAATATGTTAATTAGTTCAATGAATAGTAAATCGCAATCAAGTATTGAATTACAATTCGGCAAAATTCGGCTTGCTTGACGTTCAACCAATGGCGCGCGACGAAGCTATCCGACGCCACAGATTACTAAATAGAGTTGGATTACGTTAAGTCTGCGCGTAGCTGGGGGCGTGCTTAATGTTGCCAGTGTAATTAATCTACTTTCCCTCATATAATAAAAAAATTACAAAGTAAACAAAGCACAAGAAATACGTTTTGAAATCAATAATGGGAAATACGATTCATTTCATTACATATTATTACATTTTAGTTGGTTCTTCAGGTTTTCTAAAATTATAGATGACGATTACTTAACGATGTAGCGATAGCGATTTTACAACAAATTTTATCAAAAAATTAAAACAAATTTTAGCCGCACGCACGCAGCCTTTTTTCTGTAGTAGGTAGGTATACCAGCTTCTGCCAGCGGCTTCGCCTGCGTGAAAGTCTGTTAACCACCATAGGGGTGGAGTTTCGTAAAATCTGTCCATAGCGGACGTCTACACTCAGTAAGAAACCTACCTGCCGAATTTTAAGTTTGTAGGTGTTATAGTTTCTGAGATATAGTGATTAATCAGTGAGTGGTATTTCGCTTTTATATATTAGTAGCTTTTGCCCGCGGCTTTGCTTCCGGAATCAGAAAAATGTGATAAATGAAGAACCCCTTGACTGATTTTTAAAAACTTCACATAAACCATCTACTAAATAGTCCGAACAAAGCCTAAACATTTGGTTTGGATAGGTGGGCACGATCTTGAGTTATAAAGTTGCATTGATCTTTATATAATATACTAAATTCTGCCCGCGACTTCGTCCGCGGAAAATTTCTTGTTTTAACATATTTAACTCTGTTCCTATACAATTTCTCGAGATAAAAAAGCAAACTTTACTTCTTTATTATATTAAGTATTCATAATCATAAAATATAGCCTATGACACTCAGAAATGAAGCAGCTTTCTATCAGTGAAAAAATTTTTACAATCGAACCAGTACTTCTAGAGATTACCTCCTACAAACAAAAAAAAATAAAAAAAAAAACAAACTACTTCTTTATTATATTAGTGTAGAAGTGTAGATATTGATATAGATCCAAATCTATATAATTACTACTTTATTGAAATTAAACAAATAGATTGAATTATAGGTTGTTTAATTATTATAAAAAAGTCATGGAACTTAGAAAATATGTACTTTATTTAATATATAATAGCTTGTAATAGTAGTAATAATAGTCACTTGATTAAGATTAAAATACACAGTAGCAGTCCATTTTCAACAAACTCTTTAATAGCTTGTTATAATAATCACTTGTTAAGATTCAAATACATAGTAGCAGTCCATTTTCAACCAACTCTGTTTTTCTGCCAGGCACCACTCGGGTACGAATATTCAGGGAGATTTGTTGTTCTGGTCACCCGAAAAAAATATTTGACAAATGGTCCACTTTTGGAAAATCGTATCGTAAGCCCGATATTTTTTCATTCCCATTAACAAGCACGTTTGAATTTGAAGATAATATCTTTACCAGCACTTTTAACCACTTTTGGTATAGTGATGACGATTATTTACTTTGGAAACGATTAAAAACACTGAACACAAAACATTCTCTTGACACCTGACATAAATGTCAAGATGACGGCAAATAATTAGTTTCCTTTTTTCGCCGCGCGCAGACTTAAAAAAAATCTACTCTAGTACCCGACGCGATGACCGACGAGTGAGTGAGGTGTAAAGATATACTGAACTACTGACACATTCGGATATGTAAAGATATGAAGAGTGATTGATTCAAATGGAATGATTCATATCATTTGTATCTATCACTCCTGAGTTACCCATCTCTACATTCGAGTCAATTCTTTGGTTGGTATTGGTAGTGCTTTGCTATGTCTGATTCTGACAGTGAAATCATTATTGCAAGTGCTGCATTTATTATTTTGAAGCAAAAACTCAAAAATAAAAGACGGAAGAGACGTTGGTGGGTTACAATTTTAATGCAACGAAGGACACTGAATAATGTAGGTGAAACAATGACGGATATGCAAAAACAGGAAGAAAGTGGTCAATACCAAAATTTCTGTAGAATGGCGCCAGAGGATTTTGATTATTTACTTTCTCTAATCGGCGACAAAATTCGAAAAAAAAAAAATAATTTAATCGATACGATACGTAAACAATCGCTAGAACACAAGAACACTTTGATGAGACCGCTCAGTGGAGCGAGCTCGTCCGAACACGCTAGAATGTTCTAAGCAACTGTTCACGCGCTCTTGCGCCGTTTACATCGAGCGAGCGAGCATTCTTAGAATATTTTATAGAATCTTTGCGAACGCACTAAGAACAACGAAAGAATGCTCTAAGCCTGTTTACACTAGAAGAATTTGACGTAGTGGGGATAGAATGAGCATTCGCTCGTTTGGTGTAAATCCACCTTTACGAAACGACCTACCCCGTTTCTTTTTAGCCTAAGTCCAAACCGCCTTGATTTTCGCAGTACAAACGACGGGGAAAATCGCTTAGTCTTAGTCGAGGTGTTAAACGTAACGCCGGCGTATCCGTCGGCTTGTCCGATGGTAGAATAGTGATAACGGCATCAA
The DNA here is from genome assembly GCA_029852875.1 of Mythimna loreyi. Classification (NCBI taxonomy): domain Eukaryota; kingdom Metazoa; phylum Arthropoda; class Insecta; order Lepidoptera; family Noctuidae; genus Mythimna; species Mythimna loreyi. The sequence goes on from CM056786.1 coordinate 12,699,541, forward strand.
GAACTGAAGGCGGTCGGTGTAGGTACTCTAAGGAAGGTTACATCCTGAAAAGGCGGAGTCCAGGTGAACGGACTCTTTTTGACGGTGAATAGACACTATTGCGATTTGGTAGTGAAAAGTTGAATTCCACCAGAACGGCTTCACCTCATTTGGAGACTGCCAGAAGTAAGAGATTTTTACGCTCTGCCATGGCCTTTCAGACTGGATTAGCTCCTCAGCAGCTCGAGCACAAGGCAGATTGTTGATATGCAGCAGAAAAAGATTTGCAGAAAGAGCAGACTCCTGAAGAACTCCAGCATTCTAGTCGTCTTATGTAATATATATCCTGATCATAGATGTTAAATGACATATCTATGGTTCTGATGATCTAAGCAACTCGGGAGAGCGCGCATTCACCCAGACAATCATCAGACCAGGGTAAAATCTGTATGTTGGAAGCTTACTCATAAGCAGCCCCGGACCTTGAATACTTTCGAGGCGAACTGAAAAATGCCACAGCGTCCTCATCTTCAGCAGACCAATGGTCCTCACAGGTCGTAGTAAGTTTTTGTTGCAGATGCAAATGTCATCAATGTCCGAACCGCCCGCTGCTTTTTTAGGGTTCCGTAGTCAACAAGGAACCCCTGTTTCGCCATGTCTGTCCGCGGATAATCTCAGCGACCGTTAGCACTAGAAAGCTGAAATTTGGCATCAATATCTTCAATATTCTTTTTGTATTTTTATTTGAAAGAACATTCGCTCAGGATAATGAAATAATTATGTAAAAAGTTTTTCCTAGAAAGTTTTAGTTCTACTTTTGAAATTTTTTAAACTTTTAATTGGTTCAAAAGTTAGAGGGGATATTTATATTATCAAAAAATTATTTTACGGTACCCCTAATCATTTTAAAATACCTATCCAACATTATATCACACGTCATGGTAGAAATAAAAAAAAAATCACTTCCCACTTTACGTGTAGGGGCGGTACCCTTTTTTTTTTTATGGTAGGTGAAAATCATCCAATGACGAAACCCGCTTTTGGGCGGAGCGGGAGACCAGTGTCAGACTCTTACTGACTAAAAAACCTACCCCGTACCTTCCTTGCCTTATTTCTGGAGTCGAGGTTACAATTTTCACATACCCTCTAGGCTCCAGGAGGCTTCGACCCTGAAGGGCCCCTGCAGTTTGCTGACAACTCCTTGAGGCGCGCGGGAACGGTGCGCGCCGTTGACGACTTGGACTCGGTCTTACCAGACGATCGGACGGCGAGCTACCCATTGCTCACCGTCCGCGAGCCAGTGTCTACGGTGGCCGGATATCGGCAGGATCGCGGCGGCGACGGCTACGGCGAGTACGCCGTTGCCTTTGCCTTATGCGGTCGGCCTCCTCCTTTACGAGCATTACTGCTTCGCAGAAGGAGGCGACCGCCTGCCATTCCTCTTCGCTGCGGACCATGGCCTGAACCAGGGCCCGACGCGAGAGGTCGCCGCCGCCGATCACCCCCACGAGGACACGGCGATGCTCTTCCCAAGCAGGGCACACCTCCACCGTGTGCTCCACCGTGTCCTCCGGGCTCGCCTCACAGTGGCGACACCCGGACGTCTCTTCCGCACGAATCCGGTGCAGGAATCTCCCAAACTTCCCATGTCCGGTGAGAACCTGCGTCATGCGGAAAGTGAGGACGCCGTGAGGTCTATCCAGCCACGCCTCAAAGAGGGGCACTACCGCTGAGATTACGGTGTGCCCAGCGCTGGGTTGCGATAGTCGCTGTTTCCACTTCACCATGAGAGGGGCGGTACCCTAATAGGACATTTTTATACTACTTTTCGTTTTTGCACTTTATCGGCGTGCTTGATATACATATTGATACCAAATTTCAGCTTTCTAGTGCTAACGGTCGCTGAGATTATTCGCGGACGGACAGACAGACATGGCGAAACTATAAGGGTTCCTTGTTGACTACGGAACCCTAAAAATTTTCCCAAAACACTACGATCTACGATGGTTGGTAACATTTTGTAGGCATATACACCATGTACCGCTGTGGCACAATGCAACACGCCCAGTGGACCTATAATTGAATGGACTTGGCGGAATTAAATTCTACAACTCCAATGCATGCATCCATGCATGTTCCCCGAAATGTAAATGATAGAAAACTGAAAGGCTAGCAACTCTGCGTCGAGTCGTCGACGCTAAGACTGGAGTTATGACTCGAAAAGTGTAATGTTGATTGTTCTGATTATATTATTCAGTGTTCGTGTGGGTTTGGCTTACGTAGAACTATTTAGTAATCTGTGGTTTGGCTGATAGGTTCAAAATTAGAATAAAAAGCAAAATTAAGTTATATATTTATTTTAAGCCTTAACAGCGTAAACACGAGGAGGGAAAAGAGACTTCTTTCTGATCTCCTTCCTTGTTTTTATTTTTGACTCGTGCTTGCTAAGAGCCTTACGCATAGCGCGGGTCTTCTTGGTCCTCAAGTCTAAGGGCTTGTACTTTTTGTTTTTATAGTGATTACGCAGATTCACTTTCATTTTCTGGTGGTACACGATGTATACTCGTGCGATCGCTTTCCTCACAACACGTCTGAAACAAAGTAAAATGACAATAATCAGTAAAAACTATGAAAATCATTTAATATTTATCCATTTAATTACTTATGTTATACTCATAGGCACAACTGGACGTAGTTTCTGAAAAACGTTCCAACCCACAATGAGATGATTGTGGGTTGGAACGTTTTTCAGAAACTACGTCCAACTGGTTTAATTATTCTAGTGCAAATAGCTTTAAAAATGGTAAAAAGAGGAACAAAATAGTAGCAGCATGAAAGCCATCGGAAAAGAAAGAGAATATAACAAAAATTTAAGGAAAAATAAACGACGGTCGATCTGAGGTTGGGAAGTGGACGGGTGTGCGGTTTTGAGGGTAACAAAAAAACGGTTTATATCGATTTCCGGCAAACTCTAGGGAAAAAAATCAAATGTTAAACTTGTAGGTCATAAAAAGATCTATCACTTTTGTATTTACAGTTTTTTCACATAACCTCAAAATATATGTGAAAAATTCAAAGAACCGAGTTTTTGGTATTTAACTATTATCTTTTTTAAAAATTACTTTTTTTCGCGAAAGGGGAAGTTACCTTTTTATGTCCCAGACACACTTTAATTTTTTTTATCTAAAATATTTACATTTGCTCTTAATTTTGACTTAATACCAAAAAAACACCCTAATATTCTATTTAAAAATAATATGGAACATACAGGTTCATGTTATGTTCCTCTGTCCATCAGCTTCCTGTTGTAAATACTGGTTTATTTTACATAAAAAATATAACCCAGTATTTAGTAAATTCAAAATGTTTAAAAGTGGTTTTAAATAATATTTTATTGTTATTCATAATTTATTGTTTCCTAGTGGATTGTTATATAAAATCTACATGATATGTTGTCAGTGTCATTAAAATCGAGCTGAGAAAAAAATTCATAATAAAAATTAAAACTTGTTATAAATAGTTTGTGTCCACAATTTATGAGTTCTTATTGGGCTTTGGTTAATTTCTGTTTATCCCTAGGTCCCAAACAGCAAGTCTAAGCAGGATTAACCTAATCAGCCTTTTGATGTTCTCACTGCTGAAATTCATAACTCTTCTTAAGGAATCTTTAGGAATAATACTAATGTGCTCAGTTCAGATTTGTAATTTAAGCTAATCACACTCAACTTTTTATTAATTTTTAATTTCTCAAAAGGCACAGATAGGAAACAAGCTATCAAATTTGTATAATAAATTGCTATTATATTCACAACTATTTGAAAATTCAACACTCATATCGCACCTTTGATAAGACAAGGGCTGAAGTGCTAAAATTTCCGAAAATGAGTTAAATATTCGAAAAAAACCTTAAAATCTATAAAAACCTTAAAATGTCTGTCCTGAAAAAAATTAAAATTAGCACTTCGGCCCTTGTCTTACCGAAGGTGCGATATGTATCTTCCCAATTCTTCAGTGTCATCAATTTATCAAAGTTAGACTTATAATAAATGAGTACAACAAGCTTTCAATCAAAATATTTTTTTATAACAAAGGTTTTATGGCTCGGCTTATACCTTTATTATTAATACTCATCAAGATCTTTCCGAAAACTATAAACTCGTTATGGTTATCTAATTGTATTGTGGAGTTCCTATGGCCACCTTCCAACTCCATCATCAGACCCTGACTACCATATAAGATCAAAGTACTTGGCAATACAAATTCAATGAGCCTAAACATGATAAGGTTGAGTTGTTTTATTGCTGAGCTTCTATGGCTACTGTCCAGCTCCATCATCAGATCAGCTCCATGTCATCAAAATATTGCATTGTCATGCAAATTACACCTGCATGCAAATTTGCAGCTCAATCGGGTGAAGAAATCTGCTTCAAAATTGAGTTGAAAGATTGCAAGCTAATAAAAAAGATTATGTGAAGAATTATGCAGTATGCATAACACAAGTTCTGCTTGGGACTAGACAGCGAAATGTGATAGTTGTGAAATATTGTTTTGAGATTACAAATTTGATATAATAAAGTGGTTATAGTATGAACACACAGTGAAACTATAAAGGTTCTAAAAAAAGAGATTTAACAAAAGAGTTTTATAATAAAAAACTTACATTTTGGAAAGCTTGGATGCAACACCTCCGGTCACTTTAGCAACTCGAAGATTGGTCAACTCAGTTTTCAATTCTTCGAGCTGCTTGAACAGCTCCTTCTTGTCTTTAGTGCGTAACTCTGAGCACTTAACCTTACCCTGTAATAAAAATTATAACACTAAACAACAAATAGGTAATATCACTCCACTTTACTTACGTATTCATCAGATAGACCGAAAATATTCCATTTAAATACAATGACACATTTATCATAAAAACATTCAAAACATTAGAGGTATGGCCGGTCTTGTATACACATCCATTAGACAATCTGACACGAAATATATAAATTAAAGTACACTACTAATTGCACAAACTTATTTTAACTTTCGACCATTATTCATTTTTAGTGAGATTGAACAGAAATTTAAAGATGAAAAATATTTTCACAAACCATTTTGAAAACGTCTCGACTCGCGTTTTTGACGTAAAGAAAAGAACCATAGAGACATTAGGCGAAGACAAGTATTGCCAATATATTTTTTTTTCTTATTATTTTTTTTTAACTTTGGATACATGTAGTTCGAGTAGTTCCATAGACATTATTATGCGAGGTGTCTTTGAAAGTGTAAATGCGATCGTGCTTGTTATTTGACGAAACATTTGCAAGTTCCCAAAAAAGCGCTTGACGCGAATAGTGATCACCACCTCAACCTTGTCACTTCATTCGTTAAAACATTTGTAGTGTTGGTGCGTGTATTATTTACACACGTGTACTGAACAACAAGTTGAAGGGTATATGTAGCAAATGGAAAAGCGCAATGGGAGTACGAATGTAAGCGGTAAGAGGAACGCTTCTCTTACCGCGTACATTTAAACCAGACGAAACATTTATGCACTTCATTTCTAAAGCCCACATTACTCGGTAGGTTTGGCTGACCGTTTTGAAACAGTCAATATTTTTACTGACGAATAACATACCGTGAAATACATGCAGTAACAAACTGACGAAAACAATAATTCCAACTATTCCAATCATCATAAGTACTCCACTCTCGCTCAAAAATGAGATTTTCCGATATTAGTACGTTTAGCTTAATTTCAAGATTAACTAGTTCTCAATACCATAGATTTTGAAGAAGTGATTAACGATTTTGCTCATCTTAAATCTAGAAGGGTAGGTACCTTTGCAATTATCATAGAATTCTAAGGATTTTATGCTAAGCGAGTTAATTTTATAGATTACTAGCTTCTATCCGCGACTTCGTCCGCGGAAACTTTCTTGTTTTAACATATTTAACTCTGTTCCTGTACACTTTCTCGAGATAAAAAAACAAACTTTACTTCTTTATTATATTATTCATAATCATAAAATATAGCCTATGACACTCAGAAATGAAGCAGCTTTCTATCAGTGAAAAAAAAATTTGCTATCGAACCAGTACTTCCAGAGATTACCTCCTACAAACAAAGTCCTTGCACGCATGCACGACCAGCGCGTGGAGATGCAACGCCGGGGCGAAGATCCGCTGCCCGAACATGTCGAGGCGTGGCGGAAGGAGCTCCGGCGAGATCTCATGGTGAAGTGGAAACAGCGACTGTCGCAACCCAGCGCTGGGCACACCGTAATATCAGCGGTAGTGCCCCTCTTTGAGGCGTGGCTGGATAGACCTCACGGCGTCCTCACTTTCCGCATGACGCAGGTTCTCACCGGACATGGGAAGTTCGGGAGATTCCTGCACCGGATTCGTGCGGAAGAGACGTCCGGGTGTCGCCACTGTGAGGCGAGCCTGGAGGACACGGTGGAGCACACGGTGGAGGTGTGCCCCGCTTGGGAAGAGGAACGCCGTGCCCTCGTGGGGGTGATCGGCGGCGGCGACCTCTCGCGCTGAGCCTTGGTTCAGGCCATGGTCCGCAGCGAAGAGGAGTGGCAGGCGGTCGCCTCCTTTTGCGAGGCAGTAATGCTCGAAAAGGAGGAGGCTGACCGCATAAGGCAAAGGCAACGGCGCACTCGCCGTAGCCGTCGCCGCCGCGATTCTGCCGATATCCGGCCACCGTAGACACTGGCTTGCGGACGGCGAGCAATGGGTAGCTCGCCGTCCGGTCGTCTGGTAGCAGTCCAGACCGAGCCCAAGTCGTCGACGGCGCGTTCCGTTCCCGCGCGCCTCAAGGAGTTGTCAGCAAACCGTAGGGACCCTGCAGGGTCGAAGCCTACCGGAGCTGAGGGTTGATGCGAAAGCGTTACACCGTGGCTCTGGGAATAAGGCAAGGAAGGTACGGGGTAGGTTCTTTAGTCAGTAAGAGTCTGACACTGTTTTCCGCTCCGCCCAAGAGTGGGATTCGTCATTCGATGATTTTTACCTACCATAAAAAAAAAAAAAAAAAAACCTCTTACAAACAAAAAAAAAAGAAACTTTACCTCTTTATTAAATTAGTGTAGATTTTTTATATTCCCTATTTTTTTATAGTTAGTAACTAAATAAAAATAAATTTAGAACCTTGTTTGTCTACTTTCTTTATTCTATTATAACTAGTGTTTTCTCAAGATCATAGGGGCCCCATGATCCTAATGTGCCCAGGGCCTCAAATAGTTACAAGACGGGCCTGCTTGAGCATCTAATCGAGATTCTAAATGATTTCATTCAAATTCGCGAAAAATAGCAACATCAGGCACTATCCGCAAAATGTTGTTGGCAGCACTGGTGCACTTTCTTTATGTCAGATTCAAGACTGTCAAGTGTCAGCGTTCAATTCAATCAATAATTTTGCTGAATTAGTGAAAGCTGAAAATAATTCACAAAGAGAAAGCTATTGCCGCAAAGAGAGTGTTAGCATTGTATTTTAAAAAAGATAGCCCATGACATCTAATTCTGTAGCACCTAGTCACGGCTAGTAGACTAGTTCAATTTTGAATTGGTTAGTGCAATTTTTATTAGAATGAATGATAACAATGATGTCTTTAGTATTAATTACAAAAAATCCTTACAATACTGGGCTGACATACCGCCTACATTGGATGGAGTTCTTGGGGGATTCGGATTTATTTCAGACGTAGACATTGAGGGATCTGAATTGTTTTTAAAGGCTTTATTTTCTTCTGAAAATCCCCCATCTACTAACACAGCATTAGACTGCGGTGCTGGTATTGGTAGAATAACGAAACAATTATTATTACCGCATTTTGATTTAGTTGATGTAGTGGAACCTGATGAAAAATTTATCAATTCCATTAAAGAATATGTGGGAGAGCTTGCCTCAAAATTAGGCACTTTACATAAAGTAGGCTTGCAAGAGTTTATACCTAAAAGGAATTATGACGTCATTTGGAATCAGTGGGTGTTAGGATACCTTACAGATGAGGATTTAGAAGCTTATCTGATACGTTGCAGGTAAATAATTTGAAATTATTTGAATAATACAAGGACTATAAATTATTATAACTCAGTCATATCTAATTTTTAATTTATTTCAGGGATTCTCTATCTCCAACTGGCATCATTGTTGTGAAAGAAAATATAACTTCATCTGGAAAAATAGAAAAAGATTCTACTGATTCATCAGTCACACGGACATTTAAGCAATACATAAGAATATTTAAAAAATGTTCCTTGAAAAGAATCAAGCAATGTAAACAAACTAACTTTCCTAATGGTATATATCCTGTGTATATGTTTGCGCTAGTACCTAATCATAAAGAACTAGACCAATCGTTAGTTAAGACAAATACTGTACTTAATAATTCTTGTAAGATTTCACAAAATGAAGTGAAATTATGAAATAAAAGATTTTAGTTGTAATGGATCAACAAATAATGTGTTTTCTTTCTGTAACATTTTGCATCCTTGTAGTCCTGGAATAGTAAAGGTTTCACTTCAGAATGTGAGGTGGTCTCCTGTAAACTTGTATAAACCTTTGACACCCTAAAACTTGTCTCAAAACTGGTAGGGAAGGGAAAGGGAGCCTTACAACTTCATGTTTTAGCTGTGCCACACCTTTTGAGTACCTCTCAGGTAAGCTGAAATATTGTGCAATAATCCCAAACACAGGTTACATTGGTTTATTAAAGTTCAGGTGTCTATGTTGCAGTAATATCATCTGACCTATTGAATATATTCCCCCTCCCCCCTCAGTCTTCTGCAGTCAAATCATTGGCTGCATGTATGAACAAAGCAATTTTTCTTATTACAACAGTTCAGCTGTGATCCTATGGGAAGTTCTGTACCATACCTTTAATGTCTAAACTCTAAACAGATGTTACTGATCTCAAGCTCAACATAATTAAAAACTCTTTAGTGACTAAATTTTGTTTCTTTAAAGTAATAATTTGCAAACTTCGTGGTCTGTTAAAAACTTGTACAAAATAATAATCATAACATTACATAATATAAAACAAAGTCGCTTGCCGCTGTCTGATCCTATGTATTATGCGTTCCAAATAAGAATAGGAAAGTCCATAACCTCGATCTGTCAAATTTTGAGTGAAAACTACGGTTTGCAAAAAAATCTTATTTGCGTATCAATAAAAAGTTTTTTTTTTGCTTTTTATTACTAAATCTTAGTTAATTCTAGGTGAAGTAAAAACGTTATGGTTTAATATAAATTAGCCAAATATATTGTTTTAAGTCATAAATAGTTTACAAGAGAAACTATTTTCTTTCTTATTTGCATTGTTAGAAACATTTCGCCCTTTTCTTCTATTTACCACAACTCAGACACATCACACAGTGAAACAGAGACACACAAAATTGAGAAACTGTATTCTGATTAAACTTTTTTTGTGCACGATTCGTAAGTAAATAATTTTTTTACAATGTCTTTTTTTGTTCACTCTACCTAATTTCTTCGATTTGACAGTTCGACGTGACGTCACAAGATTGCAATCGATCCTATTCTCATTTGGAACGGATTGTACCTATGCTTAGATCTTTTAAACTGTAGGTACAACGGATTTTGATGCGGTTTTTTTTAATAAAGTGATTCAAGAGGAAGGTTTATTTGTAAATAAATGCTTATTATCATTATACCCGTGCGAAGCTGGTGCGGGTCGCTAATTCAAAATAAAACGTTATGGCCACCTTCCGCTTGTCAGCTTCTGGTGCATTAAATAATTGCTTAATGGTAATGAATGTGCATACCTATAATTCTACGATAAATATCATTGTTAATATTTAATTAGCCATTTTACGGATATATTTTTAGGATGGTCACCGTAAAATGGTGACTATCCTGTTGTTACAACTGGTTCACACAGATCATAAAAATATTCTGGCCAATACCTTGCAGAGCCGAACATTAATGGTGTGTGCCACGCCGGCACGAACTAAACGCACGTCGCCGCCGCTGGGCCAAGGCTAGGTGCGAAAGCGTCTTGCCTTATACCCAGGCCCTGATGTTAATCAGGGCCTGGGTATAAGGCAAGGAAGGAATGGGGTAGGTTTTTTAGTCAGTAAGAGTCTTCTGACACTGTCTCCCGCTCCGCCCAAGAGCGGGATTCGTCATTGGATGATTTTTACCTACCATAAAAAAAACGGGTCGTATGACTGGACGCGCCACGATCTAGTCAAGTTTTTGTTTCTGGTCGAAGTGAACGTTGCGTGATCGAGACCTATGCAGACGACACGCTGACCTTGGCGCTGGAACAGTCGTACCAGGCGGCGGTTGTACTGGCAACATACGGGGTTACGACAGTCGTAGAGAGGACTCGAAGTCGAGTGTAATAATGCACAAGTCCGAGACTATGTGTTTTAATGGCCCTCGAACGCGCCACCACCGGACTCCCAAATTTTGTTCAGACTCATTGGAACTACTTACCACTGGCCAGTGGCTTGCCAGGCATCAAGAACTATCGATCTCCGGAGGGGTCAGGGCATAGAGGGCAGTGATATAGCGCCATCTATGGCATAAAGTAAGAACTAATCCTGCATCGCACAAAGTTTTCCGAGCGATTTGAACAGCCCGAAATCATCTATTGGGTCCATCGATGGCTCAGCTCACCTTTGGTTCGAAACCGCCTTACTCACCTGGGTTGACAGTAGTGACCGTATATAGCTCCGGATCTGAGCTTCATATCGGGACAGTTTTTAATGTTATACAAAGTACAGGGTGGTGGTGCTGCAAAATGTCACCCAGTAGCTTTGGACTCGGTGGAAAGATGTGCAAAGAGGCTAATTGGTGACCCACATCTGGTTAAGTCCAATACGTCTTACAGTAACAAGTGGTAGTAGTAGTTTTAGTATTTTACAAGTTGCATTTTGGACTATGCGCAGACTTGATTCCGCCATCTCAATTCTACGATCGGACAACCCAACGTACAGCGAGTATCCACTATAATGACAACGCAACGTAAGGGTGGCTCCCTTACGTTGTCGAAATTTCTACGGCCTGGACTGGCGTATCGTCTCGTCTCGTTAAATTGAGGAAGAGAAACAATTTTTGCTAGGCTTTTAATAAATTAGTGCGCCTCATCATCGACAATTGCATTACTGCTTACCATCAGGTGAGATCGCAGTCAAGTACTAGTTTATTTCAAAAACAAAAAAAAAAAAGATCCTGCAAATGAGTCTGTGTGGGCAGAGCGAAAAATAATAGATAGGTCTGGATGTCATTTTTATTAAGAAAGTATCTGAAATAACAAAGTGATGGATAAGTTTTTTTGTTTAATAAATTAAACTATTTTCGTCCAAGAATATCCTTGCTATATAAAAAAAAATCCATGATAACAAAGACAATTATATTTTTACCTGAACTAATAATATGTTATATGTAATGAAAATGATACCTATATGTTTTTACCTTTAAAAATTATGAATCATATCTTCTGATCGGAGCTATGTCTACGTTATAATTATTAATTTTTATATAATTTCTAACATATTCACGATCATTTTCCGTTAACCGAGACCAACTCTCCAACTCCACCAGTATCTCTAAACTCATACAGCTATGTATTAGTCTCTCGACAGAAATCATTGTTAGTAAGTCCGATTGCATTATACGCAGCTCTTTTAAATAAATGAGTGGATTTTTGTCCAATATTTTAAACACTAAGTCGTCGGTAAGTTCTATTGCGGTTCCTATGTGAATAAATTCTATATTTAAGCAATTTGTGAAGAGAAATAGTAAATGTTCTTCTGAACAGGTAGACACACAAGTAATCTTTTTAAGGTTACGAAATGGTGATATTTCTAACTTTTTTGTATACAAGGACGTGTGCTGTATTAAGGTGCAATTGTATAAAGTTAAGCTTTCTAAAAAAGGGCACATTTGACTTATATACATCAGTGCATTTAAATCAATTTGATCAACATGCTCCAGGTGTAAATGTACAATATTGCAGCCTTTTACTTGTAGAACTTGTTTTATCTGATCTGCATAAAAGTCGCATGATAATAGTTTGAGTTCTCTAAGATCCCTTAACCCTATGAGACATAATAAATCGTTTTGAAATTCTCTATTGTGAAAAACGGTCATATTTCTTATATAGGGGCACATTTGTACTGCTAGCTGCAATTGATTGTTTGTCGCGTAACGGCTGACGTATGTTTTCAAATTAAATGTCAACACTTCAGAGTAATTTAAGTCGATGTGCTCCAAAAGTCTTCCGATTTCGTCACATCTACCCATATCTTCGATATTTTTGCATTTTAACAGAACTTTAAGGAAGCCTTCCAAGGTCACAAAAGTTCGGTATAATTGAATACTTCTCAATTTCTTAATTTTTGCAACAATATCCATACTATCATCGGTAACGCATTTCGAACAGGACACGTCCAATTTTTCTAGCAACTTACAATTATCTACGATACACTGCAATATGTTATTAGTACAGTCATAATTCATAGTTAAGTATTTTAAGCAGTGAAGTTCTTTTAAAGAATGAATTATTGCATTTTCCATATCAGCAGTTTTCCAACCACCGGACAGTGAGCCTAGATTCAGGCTAACGAGCCCATTTAGCATGTATAACTTAGAATAAAATACAGACCGCAATATCTTTGGAATGGTATCTATAGACACAATAGTTAAATTTTTTGTAAATAACACTTCTGCCATTTTTATAATTACATTCATTTGACTGACGAATTTTCCCATGCAACCTCGAAATCCTAATGATTGTTTAGTTTTCTCCAGGAGTTCTGACAACGCTCTGATGGTTTCCCGGACCAGCAAGTCGTGAACCATCCAAGGAACGTTAATGTCTAAAAACATCCGTATGATATCTACGTTGCGCGCCAGTGTTGTTTGAGCTTCGTTAGTATCTCGCTGTGAAAGTATAGAGATTGGGATCATTTGAAGCTCAGCCTGTAGTGCCACCCAATCTCCAAGTCTACCTAATGCTAGTGTCTCTAGCTTTTTAGGTTGCTTGTATCTTGATAGCAAATTCATCTGGAAAAAAAAAAGACAAACTTGATTCATCTACACTACAAAAAAAAAATTGGTTCCAGACATGAAGATTTTTCTCTTTAGGTAATATCATTGCGTGTGTAGAGAACGCGCTGTTTACACATGTGTATGCATACTCGCCAGTCGCTTTGACATTTGCGCGAATGTTTAAACGCAAATTTAAATCTCTGCTATCCCATACATATGTACTTTTGTCCTCGTTTTACATGGAACATCGTAAGTTACGGGAAAAGAGACAAACTAAATGAAAAGGAAGTGCCGAAAAACTGTCCGTTTTCATACGAACTAGAGAACAGGCTTTAACAATAAATCGGCAAGGACCCCCCTCTAACTTTTGAACCATAAGTTTAAAAAATATGAAAAAAATCTCAAAAGTAGAACTTTAAGCAAACTTTCTAGGAAAATGATTTTGAACTTGATAGGATGAACAGTTGTCGAAAATTTTTTTAAAAAAAAAACGTTCTGAACTAATTTTCTAATTTAACCGTACATGCATTTTTTTAATAACTTTTTTATATATTTCATTATCCTGAGAGAATCTTCTTTCAAATACAAATACAAAAAAAAAAAATTACCACCGGGTACAGCGCCATCTCTCGGGAAATTGGGTTAATAATTTTTACATGGGCTACTGGGTTCTGTTACATTGTGAGAAATTTGAGGCGGACGGGAAACTACGGAACCTTACATTGAGCGTGGCCCGACACGCTCTTGGACGATTTATTTACTTTTGGAGCGATTATTCTCGAAAATATTAACATTATCAAAAAAATATTTTACGGGACCCTTAATCATTTTTAAATACGTATCCAACAATATATCACAAGAAATGGTAGAAATGTAAAATAAAAACACTTCCCACTTAACGTGTAGGGGAGGTACCCTAATAAAACATTTTTTATCATTTTTTGTTTGTGCACTTTTTCGGCATTGTTGATATACATATTGATACCAAATTTCAGCTTTCTAGTGCTAACGATCGCTGAGATTATCCGCGGACAGACAGACAGACATGGCGAAACTATAAGGGTTCCTTTTTGACTACGGAACCTTAAAAAGAAGGATGGATAATATCGCCAAAATGATTTCGGAATAGGAATGCAAAATATCCACATTGCTAGGCTAAAAGATTCAGGGTCAGGAACCAGTTTTCAAGAAATGGTTTAAGAGTACTATTACTTCTGTGATTGAAATGACATTCACATTCATAATTAAAATAAAATAAAAAAATAAATTTACAAAGGATAGATAGATGGAGGGTCTGTTTGAGACGGATTCTAATCGGAGGAGATCTGTGTTAGCAACGAACTACCAGATCACGAATTCGCGACCGGACACGGAATAATAGCAAATATTGTCATCAGATTGCTACCTAGAAGAACAGACTTGGTTCAGAGTACGCCAAGTCCACCGGCCGGTAGAATACCAAGTTCGATACTGTAATAGCATTTTCCAGTAGTACTAATAAGTAATTTTAGCGCATGATCTTGTACATAGCACACTTTGCTATTCAATGCAAATTACGTATACCTACGTAATTTAAACTCAAAATGCAGATGTTTTTTTGGCTTATACAAATTAACAAATTGTCTCCATTCTATTGGGGTACTTACCGACATATTTCCTGATACGTCCTTTGACTAATAATGACCTCAATATATTTGGTAGGTGTATTGCTAAGGTTAAAATATGATTTTGCCAAGACCACTAATAAATTAAACGTGAAAAGCTAAAACATGTATTTTTGTTTTATTCAAACACATAATATGCCATGTTATGAGTGCAGAATATAACGTAGGTACGTGTTGCGCATGCGCATGTGTTTTGGTATTTTTAGCTTTGAAATAGATCGCTGGGCTGTAGGTGTATCTATAGATGTTGGACTGACGTCAAATATATCTATATATATAAAAGAAGAAAGTGACTGACATATCAATGCTCAGTCAGCCTAAACAACCGGGACTAGGAGCGTGAAATAATGCACTTGAGATTTCTTTTCATGGCATAAGCGAGCACTAGGATCTCGTAAGGGGATAAAACGGGGATCTAAAGTTTGTAATGTATTGCGAAACCTACTTTCATGCGGGCGAAGACGCTGGCAGAAGCTCGAGCTAGTTTTGCATAATAAATATATAATTATGTAGGTATTGTGACTTCTTCCTTGATGACTCTCAAGGTGTAGATTCATATTTCATGGGATCTTTCCCACTTGAATATGTGTGTATATCGAAGTGAGACTCAAAAATTACGCGTTTGAAAATTGAAAACTAAATTACTTAACAAAACGTAAAACTTTGTTCAGAATGCGATTTCGATTTGAGTAGATAAGAATGAGCGGTTCAGGAGCCAAACTGCTCGTAGGGAATAAAACTCTTAGTTTTCAGCTTTGGGACCATTAATTTATTGCGTAAGACGAGTTTTTCTAAATTCGTGAGTAACCAAATCAACCCAACGTGCAAGTGTGCATTTACTAAAAATTGTAAATAAATTGGCCAAGAGCGTTTCGGGTCACGCTTAGTGTAGGGTTCCGTAGTTTCCCTTCCGTCACAAATCTCTCACAATGTAACAGAACCCAGTAGCCCATGTAAAAATTAGTAAGTAACCCAATTTCCCGAGAGGTAGCGTTGCACCCGGTGGTAATTTTAGATTGCGTGAACAAATTTTAATCTTTTAGTATTTTTGTTTGAAAGAAGATACGCTCAGGATAATGAAATATTTAAAAAAGTTAAAAAAAAATGCTAACATGACGTACGGTTAAATTACTAAATTAATTCAAAACTGTTTTTTTTTAATTTTTCAATAACTGTTTATCCTATCAAGTTCAAAATAATTTTCCTAGAAAGTCTATATTTTATAAACTTATAGTTCAAAAATTAGAGGGGGTGGACGCCTTGTTTTTTACTTTTGGAGCGATTATTTCCGAAAATATTTACATTATTAAAAAAAATATTTTACCTTAATCATTTTTAAACACCTATCCAAAAATATAGGTATCACACGTTATGGTAGAAATAAAAAAAAAATCACTTCCGTACTACACGCTCTTGGCCGATTTATTGTTTTTGCACTTTGTCGGCGTAGTTGATGTACATATTGATACCAAATTTCAGCTTTCTAGTGCTAACGGTCGCTGAGATTATACGCGGATGGACAGAGAGACAGACTTGGCGAAACTATAAGGGTTCCTTGTTGACTACGGAACCCTAAAAACAGAATTAATTTCTGAGAATTCCCTACTCTACCTTTTAGGAAAATGTATCGAACATAAATAGTAAACAGTTTATTTATTTTAACTGCGTATTTTAGAAATTATGTGAGAGTTGAAAATCGTTTGCAGAATTTTGACAGTTTGTTGTAGTCTGACTGTACGTACAGTGAGAATAATAAAAAAAACTAAACATCGTACAAACACGTCTTTGCTTGTGCAAAGACGTGTTTAATTGCACTTTTACTCATACTTTGAAAGTAGGTAGGTGTAAAGTTGCCTGCGGAGCGTGTTAAAAGTAGTACTTTTCGTCCCTAGGCAGTTTTACTTTTAACTGACAGCTGTTAAAAAAAAACTAGTACTATTTTAACATTTTTATTGAACCGTGACCTGAAATTCTTTAGAGCCAGCACAA
The DNA here is from genome assembly GCA_029852875.1 of Mythimna loreyi. Lineage (NCBI taxonomy): Eukaryota > Metazoa > Arthropoda > Insecta > Lepidoptera > Noctuidae > Mythimna > Mythimna loreyi. The sequence goes on from CM056786.1 coordinate 12,716,182, forward strand.
TTGAAATAACAAAGATAGGATTTTTTTTTATAAATGAGTTTATTGTAATTTACTTTCAACTATTTCTTTAAAACTAATATATTATTATATTTATTTGAGAAAAATGTTGACCTGACCCATTTTAAACAGATAAAATGAAAAATATTGACTGAATAGCCAGCCGGCCACTAAAATAGGTGGGAAAATGGTAGTATCTCTCTATAACCTGTGGGCGATTATTATTATTATTATGTCTATTAACACGATAAGTTCATTAGCTTCAGTTATGGATTTAACGTTAGACTCTTAAGAGGAGAAAACCTTTTACCGCCTAAATAAAAAAATATACTCAGACTCGGGTTTTTACTATTATTATTTTCCTCGTAATGAAAAGCACAATTAAATAAAACAGCTTTCTAATGCGAACGAACGTGCCTCATATGGCATGCATAATATAAAATAACGTCAATAAAAAATAATACATAGTAAAACCGAGGTTAACAATGTACTAACTAAACAACTCTTTAGTTATAGTCACTCGAACTAAACCATACAACGTCGTTCCAAGCCAAACAACGTCTCGGGACGTGGTCAAATATTATCTGATTGCTGAGACAAGAGAGAATTTGGCAATCAATTTATATTTTAACGTTTTAATTGTAGAAATATGCTACAAGATCTCACATAAACTGATATTACGATAACTTTTTCTAGTTATTTTCTTTAAGTTATTTATTAATATCTGCACCATGGAATTAAAAGTCCTAATAAACTCGTTGACTTTTAATAAATGACAAAGATTATCAATTTAGCATAAAACTAATTTAATATTATTATTTTTTATTGATTTTAAGATATTCTTTGTGATTTAATGAAAGGTTAAATTATTAAGAATAAGTTTATTATGATTTTTAGCTACCCTGTATGAATCTACCCTCCTGATGTAGGTACACCACACGTGGAAGCGTACATATGTATAAATATCTTATCTTAGAAAACTGGCTATGACTCTTTAGCTTTTTAACATAATAGTCCTAGACTTTTTTAAAAATAACTACAATAGATTTGTTACGCTAAGGTTCATTCACTTGATAATTAACCAAAGTGTAAAAAATGTACAAAAAGGGTCGAAGGGTGATCACTTTCCCCTACACATCTCTATTAAATAAATGAGTGGATTTTTGTTCAATATTTTAAAGAGAAATAATGAGTCCAGCCACACAATTTTTATTTGGCCCCGTCATCAACCTTTTTTTTAGGGTTCCGTAGTCAAAAAGGAACCCTTATAGTTTCGCCATGTCTGTCTGTCTGTCCGCGGATAATCTCAGCGATCGTTAGCACTAGAAAGCTGAAATTTGGTATCAATATGTACCTATATCAAGTGCACAAACAAAAAATGATAAAAAATGTTTTATTAGGGTACCTCCCCTACACGTTAAGTGGGAAGTGTTTTTATTTTTCATTTCTACCATTTCTTGTGATATATTGTTGAATACGTATTTAAAAATGATTAAGGGTCCCGTAAAATATTTTTTTGATAATGTTAATATTTTCGAGAATAATCGCTCCAAAAGTAAAAAATGAGGCGTCCCCCCCCTCTAACTTTTGAACCATACGTTTATAAAATATGAAAAATGAAAAAATCTCAAAAGTAGAACTTTAAATAAACTTTCTAGGAAAAATATTAAATATTTTTCCTAGAAAGTTTTGAACTTGATAGGATGAACAGTTTTTGAAAAATTTAAAAAAAAACGTTCTGAACAAATTTTCTAATATAAATAACCGTACATGCAAGCATTTTTTTTTACTTTTTTATATATTTCACTATCCCAAGCGTATCTTCTTTCAAATAAAAATATAAAAAGAAAAAAATCGGTTCACGCAATCTAAAATTACCACCGGGTACAGCGCCATCTCTCGGGAAATGGGGTTACTAATGTTTACATGGGCTACTGGGTTCTGTTACATTGTGAGAAATTTGTGGCGGACGGGAAACTACGGTGCAGAAGGGGGCCCTAAGGTCGACTGGTAGAAAATGCCTATGGCATTAAGTCTGCCTTTGTACATTAATAAAAAAAAATAAAGCTTTAATAAATAAATAAAAATAGTAAATAAGTCTAAACTCCTTCCCTGATTCATGGAAATGAGCTATATCACAGAACAATTACTTGTACAGCTACAGTGCATCCATTACTCAATAACCAGCAACTCAGATACTATGAAAACCTACTCCCAGTAAACATTCTCCTCAGTTTTTTTTAGTTGCTACCTTTAGCTTTAGCACGGTTGTGGGACAGCCGCAGCCCCAGATGTCAGATGTGGAAGGAAATATCTTGGAAGCAATTAGAAGTAAGGGTGCCATACCAGCTCTTTAATTTTTTTTACATACCTTTGATGCAATTAACACCACTTTATTATTTTCCAAGTTAGCATATTATGATTTTACTTCTTCTTCTCTGTCGTTTCGCTCTTGGCAGAGCGGTCGTGGTCACGTAGAGGCATCCACATCGGCGGTAGAGGCGGACACAGCTCTCCGAACGATCTCCCGCCATCTCTCCCTGTTGGCAGACTGCCTGGTGCAGTCAGACACACGAGTTCCCACTGCCGATTTAACCTGGTCAGTCCAACGCATAGGTGATCTTCCGCGTGGTCTTGTCCCTTCCACCTTTCCCTGAACGACCAGGCGCTCTATGGAATTGCTATCCCGCCTAGAGACATGTCCGAAGTACTGCAAAATGCGCGACTGTACTGCGGCAGATAAACGCTGTGTGATGCCCAATTCTTGAAGAATGGACACATTAGTTCGGAACTCCGTCCACGATATCCCAAGCATCTTTCTCCAGCACCACATTTCCAGAGCATCTATCTTCTTCTTTTCCAACTCACGCACTGTCCACGTCTCCGCAGCGTAAAGAAAAATGGGGAATACAAGTGTTCGTATGAGCTTGATTTTGGTGGCTTTGGTGATGTTACGATTTCTCCACACTTTTCTTAACTTCTCCATCGCAGTTCTGGTTATAGCCATACGTCGTTTCACCTCATCTACACAACCGCCGTTATTTGAGATTAAAGCCCCAAGATATATGTAGGCTTTCACCACGTCACAGTTCGCAATCTGTGTCACTTCGGGCGAATTAGCGTTGACGCGATTCACGATGATAATCTTGGTCTTAGATCGGTTTATTTTCAACCCAAACGTAAGGCTTACGTGTTCCATTTTGAGAAGCAATTCTTCCATACGGTCAGCGTTACTCGCAAATAATGTGGTGTCATCTGCATACCGCAAGTTCGATATTTTGTATCCACCAATCACCACGCCATCGTTCCAGTTCTCTAGAGTGATTCGCATTACAAGCTCGGTGTAGATGTTAAATAATAAAGGTGAAATTATGCATCCTTGTCGAACGCCTGCACTTGGATGGAAACTATCTGAGAGGAGATCATCGGTCCGCACTGAAGCTGTACCTCCTTCGTAGAGCTCCCTGAGCAAGTGCACGAGGTGTTGTGGTGTGCCCATGTCCAGTAGTGTTTTCCACAACATTGGCCATTTCACCGAGTCAAATGCTTTGGAGAAATCAACAAAGCATATGTATGTTGGCTTGTTGAATTCTCGAGCCTTTTCGATGATCTGACGAACGATGAGAATTTGTTCACGGGTTCCTTTTCCCTTCACAAATCCAGCTTGTTCTGGCGCAATTTCTCTGGATAAATATGCTTTCAGTCGCTCGTTTATGATGTGTAGCATTATTTTGCTCGCGTGTGTTATTAGTGCAATAAGGCGAAAGTTGCTACACTTCTTCGTGGAACCCTTTTTATGAAGAGGTGTGAATACTGTGTGAGTCCATTCAGAGGGCCATTTGCCTGTGTGCCATATTTTGTTACAAATTATATAGAAGATATGAACGCCATGCTCTCCCAATGCTCGTATAGTTTCAATTGGGATCTCATCTCTACCTGTGGCTTTTCCATTCTTCAGATGTCGAATAGCGGCTCTCACCTCTGATTTAAGTATATCCGGCTCAAGCATATCACTCGTAGGCTCCGTTGGTGGAAAATTTCGTGACTGAGGATCTTCAAACAGGGACTGACAATATTCTCTCCAAACCTTCGAAATTTTATCCAGTTCAGTAACTACTTGGCCATTATGATCTTCGATGGCCCAGGTTTTGGATGGCAACGTTTTCGTAATGAGACGGATTTTGTGGTACAAGTCTCTTGACTCATATCTGTCGGCATGAGCCTCAATCTCTTTACACATATTGCGCAAGTAGGTATTGTGATCTTGTCTACATTTACGTTGTATTTGTGCCGACATGTTATTAAGATCCTTGATGTCCGCTCCTGTTGCTTTCATCTTCCGGCGTTTTTCGACGAGTTTGAAGGTACTGTCAGTCATCCAGTGCTGTCTTTTGTGAGTTGTAATCGGTGGTGCGGTTTCGTTGACAGTTGAGGTGATAAGTGTCTTAGTTCGGTCCCATAGTGCATCGGGTGTTTCGTCAGCCAAATCTGCCTCTAACCACTGCGTCCACTTCTGTTCGATAAGCGAACGAAATTCAACACCATCCCTCACCTCCAACCTTCTCGGTTTCTTAATGATTCTAGCTGCTGTCAACTTGAGCTTTAGCTTAGAAATCAATAGTTGGTGGTCAGATCCGCAATCAGCCCCAGGCAAAGTATGGGCATTTGTTACAGATGATCTCCATCGCGAACGAGTCATGATGTAATCTATTTGATTGCGAGTTTTTCCATCTGGTGATACCCAAGTGTACAGTCTTCGAGGGTGGTGTTCGAAGAGGCTATTCAAGATCAGTAGGTCGTTCTCTGACGCGAATTGTATTAAGCGTTCACCTCGTTCATTCCTCTTTCCGAGCCCAAATCTTCCTGCGCATCTGGACAGCTGATGAGCGTTCTCTCCGATCTTAGCGTTTAAATCTCCTAGGACGACCAATAACTCTCTATTAGGTATCTTCGCTATTGTTGTTTCTAGTTCAGAGTAGAACTTCTCAATTGCCTCGTCGCTTGCAGTAGAGGTGGGGGCATAAACTTGAACGATGTTAAGATTCATTGGTGAAGCTTTTATCTTGATGCTGATAATCCGATCGCTTACTGGGTCGTACCCCATCACACTTTTTTCCTGATGTACAGGTATTAAAAAAGCCACACCGTTGCTGCTGCTGATGTCGTTGCCAGAAAAGTAAATGACGTGGTGGTCTGTCTGTACATGTCCGCTGCCCTTCCAATGAGTTTCGCTCAAACCACAAATGCTTACACCCACTCTAACTATCTCCCGTTCCAATACGGTAAGTCTTCCAGGTTGGTTTAGGCCACGCACATTCCAAGTTCCTATCGTCTGGAGGCGTCGCAGCTTGATGGAGTTTCCAGTAGCAGGGTTTCCATGGGGGGCCTGGTTTCCTACCCCGCCATGGCCGGTAGCCAACTTCACACGGCGCGCCCCGGACGCAGCGCAGCGCCGGTTGCCAATCGGTTCGCAAGGCGATCGTTTTTCCTTATTCTGTGCTCTCATGTAACTATCTTGGGAATGTAGCCGCAGTGGTATCCCATTGCCTTCTGCGCCAGACTTTTTAGAGACTATTTAGATCCCAAGGCTGCTGGAGCCTCTTCCACCCGGTCACCCGAGCAGGTGAGTGGTTATTCCGCCACATCTCGGTCGCCATTGCCTCGTCCGTTATCTAGCAGGGGGCACCACGACAGCTAGAGAGCCGTCGTACCTGGGCTCATCTAAACAAGTCCAGGTCGTGCAGGTGAGGTTGACTTTTGGGGCTGACTAGATGTTATTGTCATTTTCCCCCTTACCCCCCTTATGATTTTACTACAGAAACAATGAAGTGGTTCACTAGTTACTTACAGAATTGGTCACACCTCGTGAAAGTCCAAAGAGAGGATGGATCAAATGGCTCATCCTCTCCTCTGCATATGTCACGTTTTGTGTTGCAGGGATTGGTTTGTGGTGGCTTTTGTTTATTCTTGACAGTGCAGTTATTGTAAATTCCTTCCACCACTACAAGTATCACATGTATGATGCAGCAGATCTAAAAGTGGCAATATTAAAAATTAATGCAATCTCAATCAAGTGAAGGAATGGTTAGCTGCTAATTCACTAGTTTTAAACCCACTGAACAGAAAGTTTTGGCAAGTCAATCATATATCAATAGGATCAATGCAATACTGTCAGCCAATAGTGAAGTTTTTATCAAGGAGAATAAAGATGGCAGGGCAAAATTGGCATGTAAACTATATTTGATAATGAACTGAGATTTCACAAGCTCATCTTCAGTCTTGATCTTCATCAACTTGTAGCAAACTTAATTTTATGACATCTAACTACTGCAACACCATGTATGGACCATTTGGCATCTGTTAGCCAAATCAGAAATGTTAATTCAACAGAATGAAAGTGTAAGGTTTCATGTAAATGTACCACATAGGATCAGTAGTCATGTCACTCTCTATATCAATGTTGTTGGATAAACAAAAGTTATACTAACTGAATACGTAATTATTCAGTTAGTATAACTTTACCTACTCAGTTGTGGGAAAGAGAGTTTGTGAGTAGTGGTAGCCTAGTAAAACTAAGAGCCCTGATTTACAAGTTGTAGGTCACAGGTTAAAACCCAGATAGGTAATTTGTGTAATTTATTTCATCACCACTGCTCTCAAAACAGTAATAAAAGAAAACATTGCGAGGAAACCAGCTGTAAAGAACAGCCAGCAGAAAAAGAAAAAGATTGCGAGGAAACCACTGACTGATGACGGCCCATTCCCTCTCCTAGAGGGGGCCTGAGTCCTAGCAGTGAGGCACACAGACACAGAGGCACAGAGACATTATAGGGCTGATGTTATGCTATGCGGTTGTGGATGGCCTTTAAACTATAAATATGGTGCTCCATGTAGGTGATGGTCACCGAATTGACCCCATCCTCATTAGCCTCGATCTTCTTGGCGAGATTTGCTTTTTGGGGGTGACGGTCTGTTAGATGCTTCTGTTGCAGAATGGTGGATATTACGGAATACGGATAGTAACCCTCTTCTGCGCAAAGACTGAAAGAGGATATAATAAGCTTCTACCAAACAATACCTACTAAAGTTAGTTATACCTTTGAAGAGTGTTTGCTAAAATCCTTGTACCGTGGATTATTGGATTTACCCAGCGTCACGGGTATATGCTGTCAACGGCCAATTCTTGCTTAGATGCGACGCACAACTTGAATTTATAATTGTACCTTTCTGTTAAAAACTAAAAATTACGTTCTGTTTATCTTAGTATGTTTATATTTTTGTTTATTATTATTATTTGCCTCTGTCGTGTCGGACACAGATTACAAAGTTGTTACAAAGACTGTGTGATCACAGATAACTAATATGATGCATGTAAAAAAGCCAGGATGTTATATCTCCAATCCTACGGATAATCTGGATTGCTGACGAAGCAATCAAGCAATATTGCAAACTCTAAAGTGTGCTTTATTTCTTTTAATTATAAAGTTCAATATGTTTCATTGACAAGCAAATGAGGGAAAAAGGTATCAAGTGAGACAACGAAAAAAATAAAGTTTAAAAACTAACACCCGACTACTTAAAAACACGCTCTAAAAAGTACGAAACAAGAAAACAAGAAAGCCGTGGTCGTATACCACTTTTTTTAATTTTTATTCTTATGGCATACGACCACGGCTTTCTTGTTTTCTTGTTTCGTGCTTTTTAGAGCGTGTTTTTAAGTAGTCGGGTGTTAGTTTTTAAACTTTATTTTAATTTAACATATTTTGGAGTTCTAAATAGGTTAATCTTGGGTTCATTGATTTCTCAGCCCATGAATACAGGTAAAGTCACAAGCAAATGCTAGTAATATATATATATTCAAAATGTACAAGTAAAGCGCTTTCTAATGATACCAAACACGGCATATTTATCTTAACTTTATTTTTTTACTTCGTATGTTTTGTCCGCTAGAGGGCGCCACATTAGATTTTGTGAAATCCCATATAGCCTATAACCAGCGGACAATTAAGACGCTTCTAATGATATGTCATTTGTCGAATTCTGATAAGTAGTTTAGAAGTTACGAGGGAACAGATGAACATCCATACCCACATACATACATACATACAGGTCAAAATCATAACCCTCCTTTTGCTTCGCCGTAGTCGGGTAAAAAGAGGTATTATGTCCCTTTCTATCGCCAATTTTGGCTAGGGTAGGTACCTAACCAAAAATTTACCACCTATTTAATTAAATTGCTATCCAATATTGTGGGCTCCTGTGAGTTCGCCAATTATTCATAAGCATTCTTGTTAAACAGCATGATAACATTGAGTATAGTCAAAGTCAGTTGACAAGGCGGAGAGCTTTACCAGTTTTAAGGGTAATATACTAGCGGATTGCGAGCGTCCTCAACGCGGAGCGGACGCGCAACGAGATCGCCGCAAATAACAGCTCGGACGTCATTTAGTATTGTCTCGTACAAAGGCCACACGGTGTTGCTGAAGGTGAACAAAAACTTTTTTTTAATATCAAAGGTAGATTTGGTTACTATGTCATTAAGAGTTACGTAATTTACAGTACCTACGTTAATTTGCCATAAACATGTAAACATGCGAAGAAAACGTTGCGAATTTGCCACGCATCCGCGACGTCTTCGCTGAGCAGCCGCGGTGTGTTCGCGACGAAATCGCTACGTGCCCGCCCCGCCCGGCACCCGTTCGTAAACCGCTAGTGTTATAGTGCCCTAAGAGTCTGTCACACTCAAGACCACAGGATTGTTCCGTTATACAAACTAGTACCTATATAAATGGCATCTCTTTCCACATTAGGAGAACTGTGTACGCATACGCGCACAGTGAACTTTTTAGTACATTTTAGGGGTTGGTAAAGGCAATCTAGTTAGTTATAAAATCTTTGAAAGATAGTTACAGTCGTTACAGATTAGATATCCGTAAGGCAGAAGATGTAATATCCAAAAGGTTATAATAATTATAGACAATAAGACAGGGGTTGTTAGTAAATGTTGTAATGGAGCTTCACCTTCGCTTTCGTTGCTGTGGAAGTACCGCAAGAAATCATTTCCACCTCTGCGACAATTTTTTGTATAGAGTTATAACGTAGCTCTACTTCCGTCATAATCATTGAACAATGCCGTGCGAACAGCAAAAGGTGAAACTAGATAAGACAACTAGCTCTACCTGTCCGACAGCGTGTTACGTATGAAATGGGTAAGATTTCAAGAATCAGCATGTGTATCGTGTTAGAAGAACGAAAATGGAAGAAACAATATACCTAATGCAATGAATTATATAATATAGTGTTATAAAAAATTACGTTTTTTATAAGCGTATTTTTGCATTTCCTATAAAATGAGCAAATATGAAAACGGTCCTTTTATTTTACGACAGCCTAAGATAATATAGTCGAAAGATTATAGTCTCCAGGCTGAATAAAAATTATAGTGATTGACAGTTTGTTCAAATGACTTTGACATTGACCGTAAGATGTTTGTTTGACATTTCATTAAACTAGTTGGTTTAGAGAATTCTGACGATTTGTTGCGAGTTTATTACGTACGCGCACTTTTAATTACTTGATTTTTATTTATCATTACAGTTAATCTCGTAAGGATTTACTTTAAATTAATATTTTACTTGAAACTTATTTTTAATTTAAATTGTTATATTAGGACTCTTATTTCTATCTTCTACTGCTGTGAGTTGACAAAGCGATGATTATTTGATAAAGAGTTTTCATGTACTTAACATTGTTTCAGTTCTCTATTGTCATTGGCAACGGAAGTGATGGCTTTGCCGTTGCCTATACCTCCGTGTGCTAAAAGAGATGGTCTTAGTGGCTTAAGTTGTGAACATTTCGATTATGCTAGTACTATGGCTACAACGTTGTTGGCACCGGTCAAAACTGAACGAGAAATTCTCGAGCATTCTATGTCGGAAGACGACCCAAATGCAAATACGCAATTACCAAGCTTGGTAGGTAAACAACCTCGCTGGGGTCCGCGACATCGAGGAGCTCAGGAACTAGCTGAACTTTATAGTCCAGGTTAGTTATTTTCACTTGTTCACACATGTTTATGTTATATATACCTATGGTGTTTAACACTTACAGTAGGTATTCACATCAACAATGTTTAAGAATATTATTGGTGCTTGAAAGGCATAAATTATAAAGCTACATCGAGTAAACTTAACAGGGTATTAACTTGTTGACTACCTTAACTACAGACACAATTAAAGAACAAAAGGTTTTTGAGTGCCGGTGCTCGATTGGGGTTTAATGAATTAAATAGAATTATTCATTTTTACAGTTATTTTTGGTATTATCTAAAATAGCTATGAAAACAAAATAGATATATGTATGTTAATCATTACATAGTATAAAACAAAGTCCCGCTTTCTGTTCTGGTATGCATAATATATTTAGTATCAATATTGCGAAGCTGGGGCAGATCGCTAGTAGCATCTAAATCCAACTATTTTGTAATTTATAAAAAAAAAATTGTTATATTTAGTTATTTACGCCTTTCAAGCGTAAATATAAAAAATACAATAAACAACCAATTTAACTCTAGTTTTGAAAGAAAACTACTTTGAGAAATTGTAGAAACCTATAATGTTCATTTAATTTTAATTAAATAGGACTTTAAAATTGTAGGTTTCTATTAATTAAAAATAACAATTTCAATAGTTATGTTGAAACCATCTTATGTTGGGTGCAGCGACTTAGTTTAGCAGTACTAAAACTTTTGATGTGTAAATAGAATTTGTTGGTTACAAACTGATACTTGTATGTCATCTAGCAAGACAAAGGCTGGCTTCTACAAACTGTTTGGCAAACAGTGTGGTAAAGCCACCAGATTTGGGCATGCTACCAGTCAACAGAGAAGTTTTTTGATGTCATAATTTTATTTGTTTTTAGGTAGTTTTGAATAATTTGGGGTTAGTAGTATTTTTTTAATGTACCTATAATATAAAGAAAACAAAAATAGGAATATTATAGGTGCCAATGCTGCGTAATGTGGGACCACGCACAGGGTGCGGCAGGCACAGGGTCAATATATGACTGGCCTGTAAGTATAGTGCTTAGTGGCCCTGACTGCTATGCCGGAGGTCGTGGGTTCCATTCCCACCCAGGACAAATGTTTGTGTGATTAGCATGATCATTGGTTCTGTGTCTGGGTGTAATTTATCCATAATATGTATGTATTCAGAAATAAATAGGTATATTTATCAATTGTCTATTACCCATAACACAAGCTCTGCTTAGCTTACCCAGTTATTGAAATGCTCTGAGAAAAAAGCACTAGAGCTTATTTACAACAATTTAGCCCAAACAACATGTTAAAATAGGTTTATTTTGAGTTGAAAAATTGATTAATAAACTGAAGGTTAATTCTCACACTTAACAATCATATAAATTCCAGAAGCAATTTATTTTAATCTCAATGTCAAACACTTGCTAAAATGTTAGAATTTTTGTTTTATTGCAAATAGGAAGAAATACAGCCATTGAATAATAACTTTTTGTGTTATGCAAAAAAAAAAATTGAATCGAGTGTCGGCGCTTTTCTGGAGACTAAGTACATGCCTAAAAATATCAACATTATAGATTAACATCACAAACAATGCAAACAGAATCATCATCTTCCTGCCCTTGTCCCGTTTTATTTGGCGTCGGCGCAATATGTTTTTTTCTTCCATTTTGTCCTGTCACCCGTCACGCTATCACTAACTCCTCTGTCTTCCATATCACTTCTCACACAATCCATTCATATCTTCTTTGGTCTCCCTCTCCATCCATCCACATTTATAACATGCGTTTCATCCCTCCTTTTTACATGGCCATACCAAGACAAACGGTTCCCTCTCAACTTTTCAGTCACTGGCATCACTTTCAAACTTCCTCTAATATACTCATTTCTCACTTTATCCATTCTCGTCACACCACACATCCATCTCAACATTCTCATCTCTGCTACATGCAATCGCTTTTCATCCGTCTTTTTCATAGTCCAACATTCTGACCCATACAGTAGGACAGGCCTTATCACGGACTTGTAGATTTTACCCTTTAACTTGAGGGGCATCCGTGGGGCGCAAGTTGTTCCAGTGACCTGTCGCCATTTCATCCATCCTGAGTTGATCCGATGTGCCGCGTCTCGGTCTATCTCACCATTACCTTGGATAAGCGACCCAAGGTACCGTAAGTCGGAGCAGGTTGGTATGGGCGTTCCGGCGAGAGCTATGGGCACAGGACTAGAGAGACTCATTCTAGAGAGCCGGTACAGCTCTTTCTGGCCTGCAGGACTGTCTAATGTATCATATAGTTTGTCCTGGGCTTTTGCTTTTGCAATTGCCACGGCTTTCTTGGCTTTTTTCTTTCAAGCATCATACGAGTACTCACTCTTTCTTTCAGCTTTCAAACTAACATTATCTGTTTGTACACACTGCCATTCCTTGAATTTTTACTTCTTTTCTTTCAATACATTCTGAACTCCTGTCGACCACAACCATGTATCTCTATCTATTCCGCCCTTTCCTTTCGTCTCTCCCAAAATATCTTTCGCTGCTTGCATTATACACTCAGCCATCTCATTCCAGCTTTCATTTATACTTCGATCATTCATGTCTCCCATCTCTATCATTCTGTCCACCACTCGCTCTCTGAACTTCTTCGCGCAGTCATTCCTCTCTAGCCAGTGCCATTTTATTCTAGGGGGCGGGCGCTCTTTGGTTTTCCTACAATGAATTTGAACCACTGATGTCATAACCGGGAGTCTGTGTTGCCAGAATAAGTCTTCCTGGTAGCACTTTGCAATCCATAACATACTTTAAGTGGTTGCGCCGAACTAGAAAGTAATTCTTCTTCTTCTTCTTATCGTATGGTTGATGAACAACCTGGTGTCAGAGTTTAAACCTCTGACATGGCTTCACACACCGTTGAAAAGACGCAAATAGAAAGTAATCTATTTGCGTCTTATGATTACCACTTTTATATGTGGCCAGGTGTTCATCTTTTTTCTGAAACCACGTATTGGCTACTGCTAGATCAAGTGCGTTAGCGGATTGCAACAGTGTCTCTCCTTCATTGTTTGGATTCCCATCCGCCATGTGCTCTTTCATACATACCTCTCATTCTTCCCACATGTCCATTAAAATCACCTCCCACTATCAACTCCTCATGTACAGGGATGTTCATTAAGGCCGTATCAAAATCCTCCCAAAACTTCTCTTTCACCGTTTCATCACATCCTACTTGTGGTGCATACACACTAACTACATTCAACATAACATTCTCTAACATAATTTTCACAACTATAATTCTATCATTCATCCTATGTACTTCCATCACGCTTTCTTTCAATTTGCGGTCTAACACTACTCCTACACCATTTCTTTTGCCATCACTTCCACAGTAGTAGAACTTGTATCCTTCACCAATTTCTCTCGCTTTTGGTCCTCTCCATTTAGTCTCTTGTAAGCACGCTACGTTTATTCGTCTTCTTTTCAATACGTCCGCTAACTCTCTGGCCCTTCCAGTCACAGTCCTGACATCCCAACTTGCATACCTCAATCTCATTTCCCGAGCTAACTTCTTGCGTTGCCCCCGCCCGGGATGGTGCAACAACCCTGGTCCATTTCCCACAGGAGCCGGGTGCTGCCCCTGCGCTTCGCCTGCGGGGTACGCCCTAACACTATCGCGCATTCCATTCATAACTGACATATTGCTAAGATTTTTGGCTACTATTTTACAGCCGGCCGCGTGCCTGACGCTAACCCTCCTTGGGAATGCTATCTTTGGTAGTTTAACCGACCCCACACGGTGACCTAAAGTGCTTATTAGTAGGCACGGCCTTAAAAATATCCCTTAGTCGCCTCTTACGACACCCACGGGAAGAAATGGGATGGTGTTATTCTTTCACCATACGGCACTGCAACAACAATGCAAACAGAATATTTTGTTTAAAAAATTGTATAGTCTTTATGTTGATTGTTCAATTAGCCCTGATTACCTTTCCCCCTTTCCCCAGGTGACTTAAACTTTAAACTATTTAGAATTTTTTGGCATACCCCCACTGGTGAGACTCTTTGCCACAAGATGGTGCATTGTAGCAACTCGTAAAATTGCAAGCACGTTTTTTTTATAATTATTAAACTATTTCCTTTGTGGACCTGATTGATGGTGATGATTGGGGCCCTTACTTAACCAGCGAGAACCCGCTCCGCGAGTCTTCGTTAACTTCGATTTCGGAGTCCACACATCCCTTCTATCTTTTGTGATAATCGGTACGAATGTGTCCTTTTTCTCCGCAAAGTATAGCGTCAGAGTATAGCGGGTCTTTGCTGGACAATGGGCTACCACTTCCTGAACTCTGTGCGTATGTGTATCCTGTCGTACAGCTCTACGTCCAAAGCGTGAGCTATCGCACTTTTTGGAGTTTGGTGATATCTAAGTCGCACCGTAGCCTTTACTTTTGTATCCCGTAGACCGTCGATGAATGCCTTCACCAAATTACCTTCCACAGTATCCGGCGTCATCGACATAATATGCACGCCAGACCAGCATTCAACCTCAACACGGTCGTAAGGCGTCCCCTCGTATAGCCAAGGTTAATGTCGCGAAAGCCCAATGTTAATGCCGGTTTGAAATGGTACTTAAAAGCAGACCAGTAGCACGTGTCAAAACGAGGGACATCAAATCTTGTGGCCGATGCACTTCATCCGTCCACTGCTGGACATAGGCCTCCCACAATTGTCACCATAATGAACGTTCTTGTGCATCTCGCATCCATCGGATACCCGCAACCGTTGCCAGGTCATCGGTTCATCTTGTTGGAGGACTTCCAACACTGCGTCTTCAGTTACGCGATGTTTTACCTGAACCTATTATAGTCTTCTTTAATAACTTTTTATGCCTCGCCACAATTATAATTAAAATTAAAATAAATGAGTAGCTCATTATTTATTAAATTAATAAAAAAATGCATTTTGATAAACACCATTTTCTAGCCGAAACAGTATATTTTCTATATTTTATTTTTGTTCAACAGTAAAAAGTATAATTTAGTGAAAAACCGTATAATGCTATTTTTAACAGTGTAGTGGGTCCCCTAGTCGTTACGTATGAAATTTTCGTTTTGTAAGGCAGTAACCTAAAGTCGATTTTTTCAAAATATAATATGTTTATTTACCTTTGCTATTTATGCACTTTTGCCAACTCATAGGTATTCCTAAAAAAAAAACATTTGGACGCGAATCAATAAAATCTTTGAAGGCGCTTTGGACTCCTATCGGAGTTGATTTTTTTCCCTTGCGAGAAGTTATCTAATTTTCACAACACTAGTCCACCAAACGCACACAAGTAACTTTTTTTAGTCAATTTTCGCTTGGGGATTTGGCTTGTTCGCCAGGGTTTAGTCATTACGATGAGCCTATCGGTGTGAGATTTTTGATTATTGTAAAAGGTCCACTTTTCATTCGATTTAAAGTTCCTGCATTATTATACCGGTTCACTAATATAACGCAGCAGTCTATGCGCGTTTGTCGATTTTGCACCACTCAATTCATGAGCCCCACCTATCTTTCAAGCTTTTTCAACTTCCCAATTTGCTTCAAGCTGATTAAAACAGTTTTGTCACGAACACCGCAGTCTGCAGCTTATTCGGAATTGGTTTGAGATGGATCCGTTTGCACAACAGTTTTCAATTCTTCATTATCAACCTTGGACTCCGGCCGCCCACGAAAAAATACCAATTTCATATGTAAGGACCTAATAATTCGCTTTTAATTTAATTACTCTTATATTTCAAGACGAAAGGTAGGTACAAATTCCCTTCGTAACCACTAAGACATTTAACAATAATAGACCTGAACCTTATGGCGAACTTTTCTAGAATTAGTAGTAACAATAATAATAAGGTTTTAAGCATAAAGAAAAATAAATTGTACTTTATTTTGATACCATGAAGTTCTTTTTCTTACCTCTAGAAACCAATTAACTTTAACTGCAAAAAAGAGGCAACACTAATTACAACATTAACCGAGTCGGGAACAAACTCGCTTCATACTCAGCAGGTAGCAAAGCGTTTTGGTCGCTGGATAAGTCGGTTGAATCGAATTTCTGCCATTCTTCTCTACCGCCACAACCCGACGGGTCCCTGGCTGATACCGCGGAGAAGAAAGCAAACTTATTTGCGTCACATTTTGTGGAATTTTCGCGTCTGTACTCAGGTGGCGCGCAGCCCCCTGTATCACAGACCTCTTGACGGTTGCGTCACAGCCGCATCCCAAAAGCTACTGAGTGCCTCAATGCGGTTTTTACCGAAGTGCTCGACTGTGATAAACTATTTGCGGTAGATTCACCGCAATTTTGCAGCGAAAGGCAAACGATAACTTCACCGCAGTGCGCGAATTTCTATGATAGTATACTTCACGATTTTGCGTTTTAAAAACGCAAGGCAGTACTCGCTTGGCCTAAGTGAACCCCTCCTCCTTGCGTAGTTTGTCGTCAATACATACAAAGGGTCGTGACCTCGACTATTAACTTGGTCGTAGACCTTATGTGCTGTTAAAACTTTATTTACCCATTTACCCATGATACATAATTAAAACTTGTCTTCTGTAACTTGTGTTTTTGACGGCAAAGTTGGCGCAGCCACCAATCGTTCAACGATTGGTGGCTGCGCTGCGTGTCACGGGATCATTCCTGCACTGAACAAATATTCTCGTGGCCTAAAGATAGGTGTTTGTGAATGCACCAGAATATATAGGATACAGGAATGATTCCTAGTTTTATAATAAGAACCGTACGAAATATTTTTCATTACTCATATTCTAAAAGTAGGTTTGAAGTTGCCTGCGGAGCGGGTTGAAAATAGTACTTTTCAACTCAAGGAGGATTACTTTCAACTGACAGATGTCAATTATTAAAAGAAAAATAGTTCTATTTTGAGATTTCTATTGAACCGTGATGACCGTGAACCAGATTTCTATAAACCCAGCCCAATTGAATTAATATAAAGATATTATTATTATTATTTTTTAATTACTGTATTTTAATTTACTTTCAACTATTTCTTTAAAACGAATATACAGGCTGTTAGTGTAAACACCGTTATCCTTAAAACCAGTGATTTGGTTTCAGTTATAGAACGTATATTCAACAAAAAAAAAAAAAATACGTGTGGCACTCGGGGACTGCCGCGGTAAAGCTATTGCATAGCATTCTGTATCAACTTATGCAATTATAATTATTTATTTTTTATTTTTATTTTATTCATACAATATTTCTTTTTCTTTGATATTAATTCAAGTTACACTTTTTGAGCGTGGTGACCGATAGGAAAACAAATTTTTCTTATATTAAATAAATAAATAATAAATGCACTTTGTTCATTCATACACAAATTTTACAAGTACAGCCGTTCACTGTTGTAGATAAATACTTATACACCTATATACTTTCTCACAAACAGCTGATTATGTATTCGTCCGATTTCGGAGCAGCAAGTCACTTTTTCAGGCATCTTGCGGACATTTGTCGTACTCATTTTAGCAGACATTGTTTTTTTGTGTGTTTTTCCCCTAAATTAGATGTCTTTTTTATAAGTGGCAATAATTAATATCGGGGAAAATATAGTTTAGTATAATGGCAACACACCTGTGCACGAATTTCTTTTGATGTGCCAAAATGCTATGTTCCAAGTCGGTGGAAAGAATGAATGACAGACGTAAATCAAGTGTCAACCAAGTTCCGCTACTCCCTGACAGATGTCGCTATTACACTATACTGCTTTATCGACTTGTTTGAATTCAAATAAAAACAACGAACAGCAGTGTTGTGGGAATTTTCTTTATCACTTATCCTGGACGTGTTTTATCACCACACTCCATTATAATTATGATTATTTTGTAGGCTATTGTCTTAAAATTTGTATATTTACACTTAAAGCACTGAGTTTATTGAGTTTTTAGTCAATGTTTATATATTTGAGAATCAATGTTTATATGATAATCCGGTATTTTTAAACTATGATAACACTGTTACTGTTTGTTTATGAGTCTATCATCACTTTTATGAATTATACACTGTTTGAATACTGCTTTTTCTATTTTAAATAATTATTTAATTACGAGCACAATAACATTTAATGTTTACTTGTCAGCTGTCAATATGTCATCGTAAAGTCGTACAATACGTCTAATCGCACGACACACCAGTGGCGTAGCGTGGGTGGGGCGGAGGGGGCGGCTCGCCCCGGGCGGCAGCCCTTGGGGGCGGCAAAATGTCGCTGGTAAAGCGGGTAGAGATCTTCATTTCATGTGTCAGAACAGGTCAAAAAACAACAATAACTATAAAATTGAAACAGAGGCGTCTGTAGCACTTGTGGCGCCCGTGTGCAACCAGTACCGCGCCCTCTACTTTAGTAGAAGGGGTTCAAAATGGAATACTAACAGTTATACAGGGTGATTTTGAAGTTGTGAACGAAATTTTAACAGTGGTTTCTACTCATGATACTGAACAACTTTCTTCAAGAAAAAAAAAATTGTTGTGTCAATTCCAAAACAATAGCTTTTTTATTCTTTCTCCCAATAATTGTATTAGTTCAATAAAAGAAACCTCATTGCCTGTGAAATTTAATTTGAATTAAGCACCAGTAATACACCGTGAAATTTTAATGGTTGTTTTCCCTGAGCGAAATGGTTGTGTCTTGGTAATACAAACGTTTGATAAGAAAATAAAACATTAAAAACAAAAAATGGACCTGTAGAGTGCAAGCTAATTATGACGTATCACAATGTGCGAGAGCTTATTTTTGTTTAAATATTTAATGAATCGGTTTCCTTTGACGACGTGCTGCTCATGCGACTCTAGTAGTACCTAAAAATTAGGTCTAATGTTACTATTGTTTTCGCTTTTGTGAGTTGATGAATATTTTTAATAATTATTTATAAAAAAAACTTTTCATTTTTTTATTTTTACTGTATGCTTCGAAAGTACTCCTTATGGCAAGTCATTCTGCCGCGGGAAAACAACCATTTAAATTTCACGGTGTAGAATGGGGGCGGCAAAATGGGTCTCACGCCCCGGGCGCCGAGATTGCACGCTACGCCACTGCGACACACAGCGCCGTGTCGAAGACTGCCGAACTGACACGACGTTAGACGATGCACGGCCTTCAAGCCACACCTCCGTGCCCGTCGGAGTGGGAAGCGTGAGGTTTTTTCGTTACGGAATTTCTGGATTTAGTCCCCGCGCTCAAGGCCTGCGATAGAAGCTATTCAATAGCTTAAAAAAAATTTTTTTAAGAAAATCTCCATTTTTCCTCAAAATTATTTTACCCTACTAGCAAAGCCAAATACGACGACTATAACGGAGCGCGGGAACACACAGAGCGCTAGTACAAACAGGCCGCCGTGCCGCGCGCGGTGGTGAGCGAGCCCGCCGACACGACACCCCTTCGGCCCCTCAGTCTGTCGGCCGCCTCGCTATCGATCGCACGTTACGTTACGGTTGCTCGCAGCGCAGCGCCCGCGCCCGCGTCGCCCGCGCACGCGAGTGTGTACCTAGGTTATTGTGTAGTATGATTGTGTCGTACACAAACGTACAAGTACCAAAATGATTCGGCTTTACGCCGCGTCGGGTGATAACATAAACGAGGCTCGAAGAATGTACACAAAGTTGTTCCCTGGACAACCTGTGCCAAATCGAGAAACTATGTTGGCGGCTACTCAAAGTGCGTGTGTGTGTGGGAACCAATAGCTGCCAGTTGATCTTTAGGAACGCATACTGAATTTCTTCGCGAAGAACCCAGAGGAGAATACGAGGTACCTAATGATGTGGTTAGTTAAAACTTATGTTGAAAACTTGTTGTTAGGTCAACGTCCTTTGCGGTGGTTACGTAACTCGAGTTAAAACTTATGTAGGTAGTTATAACGGAGCCCCAGGTCAACGTCTTTTGCAGTGTATTATCCATGAATTTACGGACGGTGTCGGACCTACACATTTTTTATTTTTATTAAAGAAAAATTGATTATTAATTTTTAAATTCAGATAAACATTTCTATAATTAAACCTATGGTTTTAGTGACAACGGTGTTTACCCTTACAGGCGGTATATTTGGGAAAAATGATGACCCATTTTAACACCGATAAAATGAAAAATATTGGCTGAGTTGCCGGCCGAACGCTGAAAAAAAAAATAGGTAAGCGGAATAATAGCGACCCGATCATTTTGTTTTTTTCGAGTTGTAGAGTTTTGTTTATAGTTCACTAAATCTCTTTTAGTACAAATTTGTATCAACGCGATAAATTCATCAGATTCAGTTAATGATTAAAGGATAAGGACGACAACTCAGGTTTTTATTATTTTCCTTGTTTTCGTAATGAAAAGCTCAGTGTTTACCTCGGGTTAAAGAGTTATTTAGTCCCTCGAACTATTTGCGCAGACGACGTATCGGGACTAAATTTCTCACTTTCACCCCTAGGGTAACAATGTACTATTTATTTGACATACAGGCCGCATAAAAAATGTCCTAATAATGTGTTGATAAAGGTAAAACACAACCGATTAATTTATACCCCTTTTGCCCAATTGTTAGTAGATTGTAGAGCAACTCAAATAATCACAATTTAATTAAACTCATTCGGTCCGTCCGTTATGGTTAATTACCATAAGGGTAATGAACCATAAGTTCTTTTGAAACTTCCGACTTAGTTTCAAAATAAATACTGTGGTCCTTCGTAAAAAGTCAAATGTTTTAATGAATATTACCGAAACTAATAAATTAATTGTTTCTTTTTCTGTATCAAGACTCGGTAAAGGATGCCTAAGGCACTCTTACTGAGACACCCTATAAGTATAATTAGAGAGTAAAAAACGTGTAGAAATAATTTATTAGTCAATTTTATAACCTGAAACGCAAAACATGGATAATTTTATGATAAGACTCTAAATATACCATGTTATTATGCAAATAAAATATTAGATATTATTCTTATTATATTGTATAAAGGCTTTTGAGCCCTCATCAGTAATGTTAATCGAATCTGTAACCTCGAAATGCGATTTGTAATAAGGCGTGGTTTGACTGACGAATGATATAGGCACTTGTTGCAAATCACTAAATGTTAGCATAAGCACAGCTGTGCGACCCTCCGGATTAAGCCTATGTCGACCACGGCGCATGCTGTTTCCGGGCGCTTCAAGGTGTTGTCAGCAAACTGCAGGGGCCCAGCAGGGTCAAAAACTACTCGGGTCATGACTGATTTTTGATAGGAAGATCATAACATCCCTGGTATGTGGGCTAAGAAGAAACAGGGTGGGTTTTTAGTTAGTAAAAGTCTGACACTATCTCCCACTTCGTACAAGAGCGGGACCGGGACCACAAAAACTGTAATATTACTTTTAATTCTCATAAAAATCGCCATAGATAAATCACCACACAATAATGATTACTACAAAATAGGCAACACAATTAAGACACTCTACTGAAAGCTTACTGGACACAGTGTCTCCGACCGGGGTTCAGTTAATACTGCGTCTCCCTCGTCGACCCACATCGCACCAGCATCCAGGGACCTAAGTCAGCTATTTTCAAAATATTGTCATTCCAACACGATTTCGAAAGTAGGTTGGAAAGTCATAATGACGCCATCATTATTTTCAAAATATTGTCATTCCAACACGATTTCAAAAGTAGGTTGGAAAGTCATAATGACGCCATCATACTATAGTAGTTACCAAACTTGTCAAAGTAATTTTTAAATCAATGATCGACTATTCTGACACTCATGTAATAGCAGACTCGAGGGCCAGAGCTGCTTCAGTGTCTTTTTTTAGAAGAAATAAAGTATATTTGATTTTAAAGGAGGTAAATAAAGAGTAGGTACGGACTTACAAAAAAGAGTATTCTGAATATAAACTGTCCATGTGTATGTTTAGTCTTTGTAAATTAAGTTTTCCTTCTATAATTTGTTCTAAATTATTAAATTCAACATTAGTCTTTAGAGATATTGTATTTAGTGAATACAGCTAGTTATCACAACTAAAATCAAACCATTTTTGTAAATAAGTCAAACATTTGTCTATTCTCAATGAAAAATTAGTGTTAATTTGATAAACAGCGTTCAGCGCTCAGGAAAGTTCGAATATGGTTTGGGGAATGAGCGATACCAACATATTAAAAGTAAATAGTAGACTTTTTTTATTCTGATTATGGATTTTTGCATATTATTGCAGACGTGCACTAGTTTATTAAACATGTAAAAAAGAGTATTTTAGCGTACTCTATTAGTGTTAGAGATTATAGAGTACTCCTACATGATATAGAGGACAATACTCTATTTTAGAGTACGGTTGGCAACCCTACTCCAAACCAATAGCGCCGCTCTGAACAACTAGCGCCATCTCTGATATCTTTTAAAAACTATTAAATACAAAAGCACTGTCGTATACATTGTTGATGTGATTACTACAAAACATACTTATCTTTTAGACTTATAAAACATTTATTTTTATTGTGATGTATGTGGGATCTACACTATTACTTAACCAGGAATAGTTTTTGCCTATATAGTCTATGAAAATATTTGTTTCGACGCACAAAGTATTAATTAATGTCTCTTTTTCATTTTCATAATTGCCTAGTCGGGTCATAACTTATATCAAAACCGTACTTTTTTTATTTTCCTTATGCTGGCCAAGCTAACCTTCGACTAATTTTAAATGTAGAACGATCGCGGTGGTCGGAAATAATAGTGAAAATAATTTTTATTTATTTTCACCCGACTACGGTAAAGCTAAAGGAGGGCTATGATTTTGACAGGCCATGTATGAATGTACAATCCGTTCCAAATGAGAATAAGATCGATGGCAATGTTGTGACGTCACGTCGAACTGTCAAATCGAAGAAATTAGGTAGAGTGAACAAAAAAAGATGTTTAAAAAAATAATTTACGTACGAATCGTGAATGAAAAAAGTTTAATCAGAACACAGTTTTTCAATTTAGTTTATCTCTGTTTCACAGTGTGATGTGTCTGAGTAGTGGTAAATAGAAGAAAAAGGCGAATTGTTTCTAACAATGAAAATAAGAAAGAAAATAGTTTTTCTTGTAAACTATTTATGACTTATAACAATATATTTGGCAAATTAATATTAAGCCCTAACGTTTTTACTTCAACTAGAATTAACTAATTTTTAGTAATAAAAAGCAAAAAATAACTTTTTATTGATACGCAAATAAGATTTTTTTGCAAACCGTACTTTTCACTCAAAATATGACAGATCGAGGTTATTGGCTTTCCTGCTCTTATTTGGAACGCATAATACGTGAGAATTTTCATCAGTTCCCTCATAGCTCAAAGTTAGAACCGTCTTAATCGTCCGCGGAATATAAGCAATGTGATGTGTTGCCCTCTAGCGGCCAAATAGTAATGTGTTAAAAAATCTTAAGATAAATAAACCGTTATTTTTATCATTCAAAAGAGCTTCACGTGTATTTATCAAAAAATAGCATAAAAAAATAAATGTGGCGTCCTCAAGTGGTCTAAAAATTCGGCGTGCTTACTGTTTTTGCAGTAAAAAGAACAGTGATTTAACATCAAAATAGTTTAAATAATAAAAAGTAAAAAAAATATCTTAAAACCCGACTAAGACAAAAAAACGGACGCTGAAAAAGCATGAAACAAGGTTTTCAGGATGTTGAAACTAATTTTTCAAAAACTGTTCATCCTATTAAGTTCAAAATAATTTTCTTAGAAAGTTTATTTAAAGTTCTACTTTTGAAATTTTTTATTGCGTTGCGTCGATTCTGTTTTGCGCCAACAGAGATGCTAAATGCTAATACTTATTATGCATGTATGGAAAATAAATTGAATTGAATTGGTGAAGGAGCATTACCTTTCACTATGATTTTTCTTCTCCTGTCCCAATTATATTTGCTATATATTAGTATATTATTTTGTATTGTATGTATGTAAAGAAATAATACTAATAAGACATTCATTCGTGTTATTACTCGTATGTCTTATTAGTATTATTTCTTATAATTGTACACTGACAACCCTAAATCTATCTCCATTCGCGCAGTCCATCCAAATGTTGTCTGTAAGAGATTGCGCTGTGCGATAAGACCGCTCATTTAATAAGGTTTGTCCTATGTATATTTGTAGTAATTATGGTGTAAAATAAAGTATAAAATAAATAAATAACACGACGGTTTGTCGTAATAACATATCGTATCGTAATAATAAACGCGATAAACTCTTCGAAGATCGTTCAGAGTTCGTCGGCCGCTCCTCGTAAGAGGAACTATTAGCGACCTCGCTCTGCTCGGTCGCTAAACAATTTCTCGGGACTAAATAACTCACTTTCACCCCTAGGATAACAATGTACTATTTTCGGTCGTCTGGTAATCGTCCGGACTGAGCCCAAGTTGTTGACGGCGCGTTCTGTTCCCGTGCGCTTCAAGTTTTTAGCAAACTGTAGAGGCCCAGGCTCGAGGTCTCGTGGGCCATGGGTAAATTTGAAAGTGTAACACTAGGGCCCTGGAACTAAGGCAACGAAGCAACGGGGTGGGTTTTTAGTCAGTAAAAGTCTGACACTATCATCCGCTCCGCCCAAGGGCGGTAGATGTTATTGGATGATTTTTGCGAAAAAAAGAGTCAACATAAAGCCATATATACATTTTTTTAATACATATTGTAATAAAAAAGGTGAATTTTGTCGGCCAGTGTTATCAATGTGTACCTATAATTAATTACATTAAAAGTTTTTGACAGAATTTATGACCCAACTAAGTATAACTGCGATACGTAGATCTATTATTATAATAGTGTATAATATCCCTCATGAATTAGTAAGTAATTAATGATTTTACAAAAGTGTAAGTGTTGACTCACCAAGGTCATATTATTTACCCACCTGACCTATATGTTATAGTTACCGAGCACGGAGACGCTTCGGTATCGGCTAAATACTAGAAGCGGCAGTGTCAACATTTTGCAGTCAACCTAAACGAAATGTGTCTTAAAGAAGCTGACCCTTTTAAATAGCATCACTGACATACGTGGAGCGCTCACGGCTCAACGCACAGTATTTGTATTAACGTCTACAACTGCCATCTCTAGACGCAGCCGTCGTCGTGGCGACTCCGTGCATCGTGGTCTAACTAGTATCAGAAAATTGAAAATTAAGGTATAAAGAAAGAATACAAGCTGAAATTTTTTTTTTAACAGGCAAAAGACTACAAGAATGGGTCTGTGTGGTGCTTTGTTGCACGTTGTGTGTCTGTGCTGGTGTTCTCATGGCCAGACATGTACAAGCGGATGCCTCATTATTTTTAGCAGCAATTTCTGGTGTTCTAACAGCAGATTTTGCTTCAGGCGTAGTGCATTGGGCTGCTGACACTTGGGGAGCTGTCGATCTACCTGTCATAGGCAAAGTAATAATATCCCATTAAAACCTTAAAGCATCTATCTAGTTATTGTTGGCTATGTTCTATGTACCGTGCTATGCCTATTCATCACATGCTTATCTTATCCATGTCTACTATGTCACTCATTAGATACAGGTATTTTGTATTCCTTGTATGTTAATCTTTTGTCGTTCTTTGATACAAGTTATGTACCTTCGTTATCAAAGATTAGATAAATAGAATTGGTAAATGCAAAATCAATGTAAAATTAAAGACACCAGCCACAGCCCATGTAAGAGCACCAATGTTTGAATGTACCATGCACTGCAATTTATAGCAACGGTAATATTAGGATGCGTTGTTTGCTAACGACATTCATTATCATGACATGCTAAGCATAAGAAAAGGAAGAAGTTGAAAAAAATAGTTTTTTTTTTATCTTTTTTACTTAAAGGGGTTTTCGTACACTACGGTGACGATATCAATCTCATCGAACATTTCAATCACAACTAACCTAACTAAAATTACTTCCTAAAATCTATGAAATAATATTATATAAGTTTTGCTGCATCACAATTACGTTTGGCTAGATTGCCATCAATAACTCTACATCCATTACGGTCAACTTCAAAGACTAATTTAAAATAAAGTTTTTCTTGTCCTTGTATCGGTCACATTTCACATGCTGTACATTTTCTTTTTTCCCACACACCTCCCTCACAGTTAGGGGAGTCAGTTTATCGCGTGAAAAATATATGTTGTACTAGACTATTTGTCTAATGATTTGATACACGATATTTATTGTGTAATTTATTTTCAAACTTATGTCTAACACACAAAAAATCGAAGATAAAGCAAAAACCATTGCGTGTATTTTTTTATGAAACTGTCGCAAACTAAAAAATTACCCATCGTTTCATGTAAGTACCATTTCTCTTCAAATTGTGTTTAATAAATGAAAGACAATATTATTCGAATACTCGTGATGTGCGGGAAGTGACGTTAGCTCGTCTTTTGTATGCTCAAGGTCACTGACAGTTACTGTTGCCATAATACAAGTTTAATTAAATATGTATATTCTAAATCGATCTGACGTTCAAACAAATAAAAAAGAGAATTAGCAAGAATATGACCTTGCGTTGTTTTCACATGTACATGGTATTTAAAGTGTCTATTTGTATTGTAACGTCACAAGAATATTATTTCCGTGACTGGCGTGAATATGTTGACAAATCTAAAAGCGGAGCGTTGGTTGACAAAATTATATATTGACAACAAAAACACGTCAAAATGAGAGATGTCAACATACTAAGGATTTTTCTAAAATAAAGATTAAAATACATGATTATGGATGTGTCAATTATGGTTTCTTTATATTCCTAGAGCGTAGAATGCTTAGAGCCAATAAAAAAAACATATAACTCGACTTGTTAACGTATTTACGCCACTGATTTTTTCTGTCGGTCCGTCTATTTGTAACGGTTAATCTCTTAAAAGGCTGATCCGATTTTGACGGGACTTTCAAACAGGCTGACAGCTTATATACCTAATAAAGAATACTTTCCAACCCGTCTGTCATCGACGTGAGCATGTCTTAAAAGCTTGTTGGTTCTTCTAACGCAATGTTTAATCAAGAGAACGTGAAAAAAAAAACATGTGAACACTCTTTTGGCATTCGATGATTTCATAATTCACTTGAATAGTTCTAGAGGACATCGGTGTCCGCGCACTTATTGTCTTTGTAATTACGTCAGTCGAAAGCTTCAATTACATAGTATAAAACAAGTCGCCTATCCCTATGTATGCTTAAATCTTTAAAACTACGCAACGGAATTTGATGCGGTTTTTTTAATAGATAGAGTGGTTCAAGAGGAAGGTTTATGTGCATAATATATGCATAATATATTCAATATCAGTACCCGTGCAAAGCTGGGGTGGGTCGCTAGTAATTCATAAAACATGTCTCAGGAAATATTTATTATAACTTTATGCACATCAAAAATCTCTTTCACTTAGTAAGTGAAATAGATTTTTTTAATTTTTTCATTTTGCATAGCATATTATTATATGTATATCGCATATTGTTGATGATGTTAGAATCAGAAGTTTTATTTTTCGTTCATTTAAGTCTCTAATTCCGCAAATCGGCATCTTTCACTTGAAATTAAACATATGAGTGTGTATGTGTACCACATATATAATGAAAGAAAAGTGCATTATGAAATAGTGAAATACTAAATATAACAGCCGAAAGCTTTGGTTTCGGCTATCATAAGCTCTAACATCCACAATCCGTCATAAGATATGACAAGTTTTGTTTATCATTAAGTCACAAGAAACACTCTTTATTTTTAGTAAAAAAAATAGAAGAGGCAAGTTGTATTTTGAGGAGGTCAAAAGAATCTCGAGAAGCAAAGCGTTGCGATAAAATTTGTAGTTTCGTTACATTAGGTATACTATAAGAGTAGAGAGGAATCTAGAAGAGGGATTACGGAAGTCGCATTTCAAGTAATGTTCCTGGCTCCTGTTGACATACAACTCTTATGTCGGGACGTAACCACTGGGCCACCATAGGTACCTACTATTTCTCCCTAAAATATAAAAGCAGAAGTAGAAGGAGTTACCTATGTTAATTCGCATATGATTTCAAAACGATTCAGTATCTTCATTGGTACTCTCAACATGGTACTCAATAAATTCATCATCATCATCAACTTAGCGCCAGTCCCGGTTGCTATCCTTGGCTTTCACCTCGGTGCCCGGGGTCCGCTTTCCAACAAACACGCCTCCACTTCGCTCGGTCTTTTGTGTCCTCTGCCTTAAGCCCATTAGCACGCATATCGTCCCGTACGACGTCGATCCAACGCCTCTTAGGCCTTCCTCGTTTTCCGGGTCCCGGCGGAGGCGGCATGGCGAGGCATCTGTTACCCACGTAGTTTGCCGGTTTTCGTAAAACGTGGCCATACCAGCGTAGGCGACCCTCCTGCAGCTTATCCGATGGTACTCAATAAATCACTCTTTGGATTACCATGCATAATTTCATAATTAAATTAATGATTAACTTTAAACAAATTTCAAGTCGCACATTATCCGATGACATCTTGAAAGAAAAGAACCTGTGAATGTTTTTTTCTATTGTTATTCCAGATACACATCTGAACTTGGAATTATAGGAAAATGGTTACGTAGGTACTCGAGTGAAGTCTGATTTCGTCTTAACACTTTGGTCATAATTACATACATAGTAAACTAATTTTAAGTGCATCTTGTTTCATATCGTCGCTTAAGTTCTAACACCGCGTATGTCCATAATAGCAACTTTTCAGTAGAGGAAAAAAACTGTTTCGTTTCATTTATAGCGAGTATAATAAAAAAAAAAAAACTAATGAGAAATAATTAAAATAGAGTCTATTTTAATTATTTTAAAAAGTTGCTATTATGGACATACGCGGTGTTAGAACTTAAGCGACGATATGTAACTACAAAGCTGGTCTGAATTATTCTACCATTTGGAGTTGAAATGTGTTTATTTCCACTTAACTAACTTCATACGCTAACTTCATATAATACCAACTACAACATATTTCATTGTACATTATTATCATTCAAATCATTAATAAAATTAATAATTGCATTGTTGTTATCAAAAAAGACATTCTTAAAAAACAATAACGATTGATAACAACAATGCAATTAGGATGTTTTGGTCTCAAATGTGCCGTATGTTATCCCAACATATCTCAATAAAGGGCACTACTCTGACGTGCCAATTCTATCGTGAGAGAGACAGAGCTGTACTGAACGATTAGCACTATCCATTTTTCACTGTGTATATACTTACGATGGCAATGATACGTCATTGTGAGGAGAAATCCTGAATGCGACGTGCAGTTCCCTATTTGCTTACTTACTGCTTATTGGAAATGCCTTTTTATTGGAAACAAAATTCAAATATATCTACTGAACAAGTTCTATGATTTATTATACTTTTATTCCTTTTTCCAGAATTTCCTGCGCCCATTTCGTGAACATCACATCGATCCGACATCAATAACTCGTCACGATTTTATCGAGACTAATGGCGATAACTTCGCAATAACCATTCCTGTTTTAGCAAGAATAGTATATCAGCTTCTTACGTACGACGATGAAAGCATCAATTCACAATTTCACTGGATTGCTTATTGGTACTTATGTTGCATCTTCGTAGCGATGACCAATCAGGTAACTATTTACTTTTACCTTTTTTTGAATCAGTGTAAAAGGTGGACGAAATAGTTATTATATACAAATACTAGTTAGCCCAGGAAACTTCATACCGCCTAACAAGGATATTTTTCTCGCTGTTTAAACCTTCCTTGAATTTGTGCGAATATTTCAAGACCAAAAGTAACCAAAACCGTCCAGCAGTTCTCGAGTTTTAGCAAGACTACACGAGGGAATGAAACCCATAACGCTCAGCGTTGCAGTCAATCGCTCAACCCCAATTCATTAAATTTATAATCAATGGAACTGTTTTTTCAGATCCACAAATGGTCCCATACATACTTTGGTTTACCAGTGTGGGTGGTATGGTTACAAGAATGGCACATAGTGCTGCCACGTCGTCATCATCGTATTCACCATGTAGCGCCGCACGAGACTTACTTCTGCATCACCACTGGCTGGCTCAACTGGCCTTTGGAATTACTTCACTTCTGGTCTATTCTAGAGACTATAATAGAAGCAGTAACTGGTTGTAAACCCCGAGCTGACGACTTGAAGTGGGCGCAGAAGCGATCCTAAAACAAAATGTTTTGAATGGTATACATTTTTTATAAGTACAATTAACACTCGTCCACATCTACTGAATCAATTACTAAGATTAGGTTAAATATTTTGCTATGAAAGATGAAAGCGATTGTGAATTACAAAGAGTATTGGGTTGCTTATGTTATATTGCTAGATTAAAGGAAAATTATAAACCAAATCATTCCCACATACCCGCCAACAGCAATAAGATGAAATCAATAATAATAAATTAAGATGTGTAGGTAGTGTGATAACGATTAGATAGGATACTAGGACTATTTAGGCGCTATAGGTAACTTTGAATTGTCTAATAAATAAGACGTGTTATAATAAAAATAACTCGTTAGTGAATATTTTTATTTTTACCGGTGCCTATTTAATTGTAAACCTCATGGCTTTTGGCGGGTGAGTATAATGATAACATCCTATATTTTGATGCTATTGATGCCCATTCTCCTTTTGCATTTGCTATTCTGGTATCAGAAAATAACTAACATAAAATTTGTTGCTTCGTGCATGGCAATTAATATATTATCAGCTCGTAGTTGATATCAGCAGCTAGGCAGATACTTCTGCAGTATAATTTATTTTTAATTTACATCTGCTGGGAAAAAGAAGTAGGTACGCTAAACTTCGTAGTTTAGCGTATTAACTTTTTATTCTTCTTCGTAGTAACTTTTTATGTAAGTATTTTCTATGTGATTCAAATAAGAATGGGATCGGCTTAGCGCCATGTATGACGTTATAACTGTCAAATAAAAAAGGCGGTAAAATTTATTGGAATCTAAGTTTTCCATTTCGCTTATCACTGCGTCACTGTCACTATTATGTACAGTGTCCGAGTAGTGGCAAAAGGAAAAAGGCAAATTATTGCCCACGATGAAAATAAGCAAAAGTTTTTTTTTTTAACTAATTGTAATTTAAATACTTAAATATAAACGTCATTAAGACATTTAGATGGAATTAAAACACGATTGACGTTCCTTTTCTTATTTGAATCACATTGCATAGATTTTAGTGTCCATACCGATACGCTAACCCTATGGGTTTATTCCAGAAATCCCTATTCATTAAACGATAACAGGCTAGTGGGGATTTTCGGTAAAATAAGTAATAATCCCTTCAGATGTAGTTGTTTCAAGATGATTAAACCAATACGTTTAATTAGGAAAAGAATAATATCAATACTAGATGCTGCCAGCGACTTCTCCCGCTTATGAATAGTTGTCTCCATATCCATACTAACTTGAGCTTCACGTTTCAACCTAATAAGCATTTATTTTTTTGAAATTACTCCTTAATTGACATAAAAAAAACCTTTGCGCAAAATTTCATTCTCAACAATGCCAGTCAGTCAGTTTCTTCTTTTATACTAATTATACAGATTATAATTATTAATTTTGATTAAAAATTGTTTTAAGTTTGTAATTAAGTCGATTAACGCATTTTTGTTGTATAATTAAAAACAACTACCTATGTCTGGTGGTGATTGTTAATTTTTCCAAAAATCCCCACTAGCTTGATATTGTTTATCTTGTGAGGATTTCTAGAATAAACCACACCGTGGTATCAAATACTTTACATAGCATTTTTTTTCCTTACTATATCCAAGAGAATTATAATAGAGTTAAGTATTATAACCCCAAGAAAAAAAAAATGACGGACCTATAATTTTTTTTTACCTTCACTTTGCAATTTGCAGCACGGTAAAAGAAAGTCCCTTGAAGTTGAATGGCAATAAATTTAAATTATATAGATAAAGCTTAAGGCGTGGTACAAATGTTGTTTAGATAGCAAAATTCGATTTGGCAGTATTTTTGTTAAGTACTCAACAAAGCAAGTGAGTAACAGGGCGCTATTACTTTTTAAGTAAATAAATATTGGCTGCTGGCTTTTTTAATTTTTAGGTTTTCATGCTTGCGATTATCCCGTCATAATCACACGAGATAACTAACTCATGAGTCTAAAAAACCTTTAACGCCTTTTGTGGGTTCTGTAGGTATTTAGTGAATTAATTTTGGCAACTGATTTTCAAGGTATCTGTTGATGTCCACTCTAAATAATTTTGATATTGATATTAAAATAAAACTATACAGAAGCTAAGGTACTAAATACAGACTATGGTGTTACAAGCAGCTAGCGTCCGATTGCCAAATACAAAAATGGGTTTTTTATAGTTGATAAGGACAAAACATTGTGAGCAAAGTACCAAGTAGATTGTAATATTGCATACCTACTTTACGAAAAAAATACTCTTTGATTTTATAATAATAACTAACATTCTTCTATTGCATACATATTTAATTATTAATTGCAATAATATTAATGTGTATCAGTGGTCTTATTAATCCAGCACTATTAAAAACAGGACGTTCCACTGTAATGGAATATCCGGATTACATAATGGTTTAAAAAACTAAGGTACATAAAATATTACGTTGGGTATGTCATTGTAGTAGTTGTAAAATATTAAATAGTGTGTAATGTTAGTGATTACCGCTGAAGCGGTATTCAGATTCAAGCTGAAGGTGAAGTCTTATGATGGCCGAGGACGGTAATCACCAATTTTCACTTGTATACATCGTTTTTCAACACACTTGTGATGAAAAATAGTTTAATTATGTGTTTATTTAACAGTAAAATAAGTGCCTAATTGCGTTTTTGTTTTTTGTGAAATGGCGGTAAAAAATTGAAACTGTTTTCTTATGCCCGCGCATCTTATTTTTTTTTTCTTGCTGGACCGATGTAAACAAAAAATTCATGATCATTCAGATTTCAGCCCAAAGACGTTAGACATAGGCCTCTGCCATATTCCGGTTCAATGAATGGTCATGTGCGCCTCGCATCCACCCTTTAAGAGGCTTTTAAACTGCTGCGTCTTCCGGTACGTGAGCTCCACTCCGAAACCTTTCGGTCCTAACAGCCATATTTTCAGCAAGCAATGTGCCCTGCCTATTGCCACTTTAATTAGGTGATTCTTCGTGCTATGTTGGCAACCTTGGTTCTCCTGTGTATATCTTCGGAATTTGATTTTGAAGTATTAAACCAACCACTGAACTTCACTCGAAAAAATCACGGCAAAAACCTTTAAAAGCTTTAAAGATCTACGTTATCGTACTAGTGCGTAAAGACATTAAAAAAAAACACAGTTTGGTTAAAAGGGCCATTACAGTACGGTGCTATATAGTCACTTTCTGAGCAAGTGTGTTGAAAAATCATACTACTATCTAGCGGTGAGGTTGGCGTTGACAGAGTCCTCGCGGAACTACTGTGTGTGCTAGATGAGTCAAAATACTGAAAACTACATTAGCGAGACCCTACTGTAAAACTCCGTTTTACTTGTACGATTTTTTCGTAGTAAATATTTCAATTATTATATTTAAGTAAATTTATAAATTCAGTGCGAATTAATGTTACAGTAATATAACGTGTGAAATAGAAATTATGCGCTTTTCAAAATTTTGATGTTTATCTTATCTACAGTGTTCTTATGTCACCCACAGAGCGATGGGTGGCTGGTGATTTTATATGTGATAAACTTACGTAAATTATATTCAGCTGTGTGATACAAATGCCTTAATATTGTGTAATGTAAGTGCATAAATAGATAAAATTATTGTCCAAAGTCTATTATACCAGGGGTGCTCAAACGAAGGCTGTTAAAGTGAAGTGACCGTGAACTGAGCTTTCGTTCTTAATTAAATATTTATGTGATTATATATACATCATCAGGATTTTTAAGGAATATGCTATATGTATATATATATATCATATTCTCTTAGAATATAAAAATAATAAAAACTATATACTTACATCTAAAGTCGTAAGTCCTTGGTCTGAAGCTTTTTTGAGGAATTTGTATAGACTAATGAGGCGGCGGAAAGGTCCTCTAGAAGCCAACTTTCCTGATCCTCACCACTCATCCATAGTAGACTCACCGGGCGCCGGGGCTTGAAGATTATGTTGCCTGAACAGAGAATGGCCTGAGACGATGCATCGTACCCTCACGCACCTCTGTAAAGCAACCACGGCCGCAGAAGTTTTCAGTCCACATGAATTCATGCGGGCCAACACTTGACCGGTGAGCATGACGAGACGAAATGCGCAACTACTTCAGCACCCTGGGAAAAAGATCTAACTCTAAATCATTATGTGAGTTTGGTCAGTAGATACCAAATAGGATTCCATGA
Organism: Mythimna loreyi; assembly: GCA_029852875.1. Taxonomy (NCBI): domain Eukaryota; kingdom Metazoa; phylum Arthropoda; class Insecta; order Lepidoptera; family Noctuidae; genus Mythimna; species Mythimna loreyi. The sequence goes on from CM056786.1 coordinate 12,750,579, forward strand.
GAGTGTATGTACAGATTAAGAACTAGCTTCACAATCACTTCATTTAAGTTGTAAAAACTGGTGCCAGTCTGTAAACTGGAACTATTGTCGTCCCTCTAACTTTAAAGTTATTACATAATGATTAACAGTCGAACTTTTACATATTTTGAGTTTGATCCATGACACTTGAAGCCTGAGTACCCTTGATTTATGTAATTTAACGTAATAGTGCACAAAACACGTTAGTACCTACCTACCTTCAGGTCAGACCTGCACGTTATAACCGTAGCTTGTAAAAACTTGTCAGATTGTGGTGAGCGCCCAGCGGCTGCGTTTCAATTAAATTAGAATAAAGTATCGACAATTATAGAGTTGGCTATACTTATTATGTATTTTACTACCAATTCAGTCTTACCAGCTGTAGATTTCACACAAAGCGATCGATTTTTTATTCGCTAGCAATAATTTTATTTATGCTCTCGTGTTTATCAGTTTTTAGTGGCGTCTACAATATGAGTTATAAAATGTTTTTAGTAAATAGGTTTTAAGTTTTGAACTCGTGAGTAAGTAAAAATTACACAAATTGTAACTAAAAACCAAAATTCAGAGCTATAATTAGAGACTAAAATTATAAACAAAGTTTCGTTACCTAGTTAAAGTGGCGATTCAGGGGTTGTCAACATTTTTCTTGACTATAATATTATTATAATCTTGATTTAAATTTCTAATTAAATAAAAGTTTTTTTTTGTAAACTCTTCGCACATGTGTTTTTATTTGACAATTCTTTCCATTTCCATTGTGCCCGATGTTTATGGATTCATTCAAAAGGTAAGTTGCTATATTTCAGGTCCAAAAAAAGACCAAAAATAAACTCGTATTATAGTGCAATCAAATCAGACAAAAATAGGGAAAATAATTCGCACCTGGCTTAAAATTGGTAGGATTGTTGAAAACTTCATCATAAATGAAATCTAAAAAGTCCTCATCGATCCGACACCTGGAAAAAAATTATCACGGTCAAAGGTCCGAAAAGGAGATTTCTCGATTTTATTTGGCGTGTTTTTAAGACCTTAAAAGAAAAAAAACAACCCTTATAGGATCACCGTTGTCCATCCGTCTTATCTGTCTGTCAAGACCCTTTATTAACCGACTTCAAAAAAAGGAGGAGGTTCTCAATTCGATTGTATTTTTTTTTTTTTTTTTTTTTTTTTTTTTTTTATGTTTGTTACCTCAGAACTCCGTTGTTTATGGATGGATTTGCAAAATTTTTTTTGTACTTGAAAGGATATGCTTCCAGATTGGTCCCATTTTTTTCAAAATTGAGTTTTGATGATGGGATCCATGAGAAATCGAGGGAACTCCTCAAATATTATAGGCAACTATATAGTTTTTTTTATATTTTCATCGAGAACTCAAGCATTTACAGTCAAAAAGTAACATTTGATGAGGTGGAACTGGTGAAGAAGATCAGAAAATGGCTAACGAAACTTGACACTCGCATAGATATCACAATTAAGGTAGTTAAGCAACTTTGAAAATGCACTATAAACCAATGATCTTAAATAATTATGTTGAAAATGTTATCATCGAACTGATCTGATGATGATGATGGAGCTGGAAGGTAGGCACTGGAACTGCGTAACTAATTAATATATCCTAGCCGTGTTTGGGCTTGTTAGAATTGTCATAAGATGCACTTTGGCTGTAAGATACTATTGAACTGATGTGATGATGAAGCTGGAAGGTGGAAGGTCGGCACTGGAACTGCGTAACTAATTAATATATCCTAGCCGTGTTTGGGCTTGTTAGAATTGTCATAAGATGCACTTTGGCTGTAAGGTACTATTGAACAGATGTGATGATGAAGCTGGAAGGTGGAAGGTCGGCACTGGAACTGCGTAACTAATTAATATATCCTAGCCGTGTTTGGGCTTGTTAGAATTTTCATAAGATGCACTTTGGCGGTATGGTACTATTGAACTGATGTGATGATGAAGCTGGAAGGTGGAAGGTCGGCATGGGAACTTCAAAGTAAAATAATGTATCCTAGCATTGTTTGAGCTTATTAGAGCTGTCATGGGCAATGCTGTCAAGGGCAATGGAAAGGGCTATGCTCGGAATTTCCTTGCGTGTTCGAATCAGAAATGAAGAAATGCGCAGGAGAACCAAGGTCACCGACATAGCCCGAAGAATTGCCAAACTTAAGTGGCAGTGGGCAGGGCACATTGCTCGTAGAACAGATGGCTGATGGGGCCGAAAGGTTCTAAAGTGGCGACCGCGCACCAACAGACGCAGCTTTGGAAGGCCTCCCACAAGGTGCACCGATGACCTGGTGAGAATCACGGGAACGCGATGGATGCGAGTCGCACAGAAATGGTCGTTGTAGCGACGCTTGGGGGAGGTCTATGTCCAACAGTGGACGTTTTCTGGCTGAAATGATGATGATTATGAGAGCTGTCATAAGATGTACTCATGAGATGAATCATAAGTATTTCATGCATCATATCATCTCACCACGAGATCAAAACGATTACACTGTAACAATATATGTATTCCTACTGATATGACATTGGTAACATTTTCAAAAGAAATGTAGGAACGATATTGACTTCGTTGCCATAACACATTATAAAAAAAACACTAAACGGCTACAAATAAAAAAAACTTTTTACAAAAAAAAAACCGCCTTCAAAAAAAGCCAAACGACAAAAGTTCCTACACTAAAAAGTTAAAAATAAAAATTTGAATTGCTGTAAAGAAACTTAATTTACTTATAGGTAAACTTATTTGACATTAATATTTTGCAAATATTCAAAATTTATTACTTCTTTTTGGAGTCGGTGCCAGCCAAGGCAAGGAATTACGAATGGGCAACAATCCCTTGAAAAACTACCTCTAACTTAACTATAAAACTACTTAGTACCTATTTGCATACTCAAATATATAATACTTAACTAAGACATAAATACATATTAGACTTCTCTAAAAAAATCATCCGATTTGCACATTTTTTTTTAAATAAAAAATATATACTTACAAAAACCTTCTGCAACATTTTAAGTACATTGAAAATGTTTAAGCATTGCAAGCACAAGCAAAGCTACCTAACATTAAGTTACAACAATAAAAATGCTGGCACCGACTCCAAAAAGAAGTAATAAATTTTGAATATTTGCAAAATATTAATGTCAAATAAGTTTACCTATAAGTAAATTAAGTTTCTTTACAGCAATTCAAATTTTTATTTTTAACTTTTTAGTGTAGGAACTTTTGTCGTTTGGCTTTTTTTGAAGGCGGTTTTTTTACGGAAACGCTTGAAGGTATCAAGTTGTAGGTTTGCGGTCTTTTGAAGCTTTCAAAAAATCAAACTTGTAAGTTAACGAGAAAAATGGTATGGCTGTTTATGATGCAAAGTAACGTGTATTGCGACACTCAATGGAAACAATTCCCGTAGTCCTAGATTTAAAAAAGTCTGATAACTGTCTCTTTGTAGGCAGATAAATGTGCAACTGTGACCGAGTTCAGACGCAGCCGAGCCTGTATTTCAGGACGCAGTACTCCCAGAAAAGAAAATAACGATAAAAGAAAACGGCATTTGAGCGTTGTTATTGTAGCGCCATCTATGATGTCACATAAGAACTACCAAAGTCCTGCATCGCACAGTTTTATTATAGTTTTCCGCGCGTTTTTTGAACCTATACGATAGCCCGAAATCATCTATCGGGCCGAAGCCCGCCAGACAACAACACCCATCTGGTAAGAGTATCCTCCCTTTTCAATGGAGGTTTGCGGGACTTTACTCGCTATTCCGCATACCTCTAAACTGTTGACCCTCGACAAAGAACGTCAGTGTAGCCTTCGTGCAGCTACCACATCGTGACCTTCATCATCACCTCAAGCATTCGAGCAGCGAGCCATCCAGCCAGTACGGCCACGACTTTTAAGGGTATCTTGACCACTAGCATACCTACCTGGTCACCACCATCAGCCTCATCAGCGACCTTGGGACAGTAATAGTTTACGTTTGTCTATATTGTGTCTGAAACTCTGAAAAAACTTTGCTGTCGTAAGATAGTTTGGATAAATACAAAATAATTGTCGATGTGTGTGTACTTTTTTCGGAAGGCGCGCATTTGTGCGTAATTGCAAAATTTTCTTAGTGTGCTTAGTGTGCGCCTCCCGCAGAAAGTGACTGAAAAATTTGTTCGGTGATTCGTCCCTTGCCATCTCCATAGGTTAAATGCTCTAAGCACGTACACAATTTTTTTTGTAGTATTGACTCGAAACATTTGCTGCCAAATGCTACAAAAACATTGGAACGTGTGTGTAGCACCCGCATCGGCCACATCCTATTTGATAAATCAAAATAATAGAAATCTCATATTGTAAAAAAAAATCGACACAAAACGAGCAGTTTGTGTATAGTTATAATGATAGTCAGCTATTGATTTAAAATATATCATCATCAGCCTTTTTTAATGTTCCCACTGTAGGGACACAGGCCTCCTCTCTCTAGGAGAGGGAATGGGGCATAATCCACCACGCGGGCCCAGTGCGAATTGGTGGATGTCACATATCTTCGAATTTTTGGTTCTAGGACATGCCGCGTGCCGGTTTCCTCACGATGTTTTCCTTTACCGTTTTGAGAGCAGTGGTGATGAAATAAATTACACAAAGTAATGCGCCCGGCTAGGTTTCAAACCGCGACCTACGACTCTTAAGTCGGGGCCGTTACCACTCGGCCACCACTGCTCCTTTAAAATATACTAGCTGTGCCCGCGACTTCGTCCGCGTGGAATAGTTATTTTGGGCATCATATTTATTTTTGCAAACAACCTCCTCAGCTTTATAAATTATAGCTGTTACCCACGACTTTACCCGTGTCAATTTCTGTTATTTTTGTGTGGTGGTGAGCAATGGGTAGCTCGCCGTCCGGTGGTCTGGTAACAGTCCAGACCGAGACCAAGTCGTCGACGGCGTGCACTGCTCCCGCGCGCCGCAAGGTGTTATCAGCAAACTGTGGGGCCCTTCAGGGTCGAAGCCTCCTGCAGCCGAGGGTTGGTGCGAAAGCGTTATACCGGGGCTCTGGGAATAAGGCAAGGGAGGCACGGGGTAGGTTGTTTAGTCAGTAAGAGTCTGACACTGTTTCCCGCTCCGCCCAAGAGCGGGATTCGTCATTGGATGATTTTTATCTACCATAAAAAAACCCCTCCGCGCCGCCCGCAAGCAGCCCCTCTCCTCGCCCGCCGGCCAGGCGCAGCGTCATATTTTGCATGCGGCGCGTGTGAATTTTATATCGGAGTTATTTTAAAATTGTAATATCTTCTAAGATGTTCATTGTAAGTAAGTGATGTCAAAGACAATTTTGTTCTCAACTACATACTCTTAATCGACAACACATTTATTTGGATATAGTTTAATATTATTATGTTGATACAACTCTAACAAATAATGCATTAATTTCGGCCAAATTTGATTCCCATATAAACGGTTCTAGTGAGGTAATCTTAAAAGATAGATATATACTGTCGCGGACATTTTTTTAGATCATTTTAAGAGGAATAATTCTTTCATACATATTTTTTTCGTATCTTGAACCGTTTACGCAGCGCACGCAACGGAAGCCCTCAAAGATGAATAATTTTCCCCGTTTTTTCCACATTTTCCGTTGTTTCTTCGCTTCTATTAGTCGCAGCGTAATCAGTGGCGGCGTAAGGCGTGGGCGACCGCCCACGGCCTCGCGGTCCAAGGGGCCTCGCACCTCGAAGGCCCGCGAACGCAAATGTACATATAGTTACTCATCTAGCAATAAATAATATAAAAATCGGCTAGCAAGTGTCTGGCAATACCACCGGGTGCCCAGCCACCTCTGTCGTGTGATTGAGGCCTACCTATCTATCAGGTATATCATTTACCTCAATCACCAGGGAGAGTGGAAATGGCGAGAGATGACACGTTGTGTTCCGCAGGGATCGGAACCACGACCACCCTTGTGAAACATTGGGTACGACTACGTACTGTACAGTCCGTGACGTCGACGGTCCTAGCACAGGCAGAATCGTACCAGGCGGCGGTAGAACTAGCGAAACGTGGGGCTACGATCGTCGTTGGCAGGATTGAAGTTGGGATTCGAGGTGAAGCTGTACAATTTCGAGACCATGTGTTTCCACGGCCCTCAGAACGCGCCGCCAACGGGTTCACATTGGCGTCGGGTCTACGGTAAAGTGCCTAGGATTAGTCCTCGACAGCCGGTGGAATTTTGATGAGCATTTCCGACATCTGGTTCCCAAACTGAATCGGACTAGGGCTATTCTCAAGCGGCTTCTGCTGAACTTTGGGAGAGTCCAGAAGCCTCCTACATCCGTAGAGCCAACGCTCTACGTACATGGGCATAACTAGGGGGGGGGGCAGCTGCCGCCCCTGGATCGTGTTTACGACCGAACTAACTTCTACTTCTGTGGACATAAGTTAATAATGAACTTTTGGCCATTTCTGGTAAAATTGCCATACAAAATTAATTAATTTAAGTATTTAATTTATTGAGAAAAAAGTAAAGTAGTAAGAAAATATACAACACAACATATACAACTTTTAAAAATCATGCTGCTCGCCCATTCTACCTTCTAGCAACGCTGCTAGGATCCGTGCCGCGCTGTCGCTTATCGACACACATCGAAGAAGTTACACACACAGGTCTGACTCTGCTATGGCTTACTTATTGGATAAATAAGCAGCAGCAGGACTTGAGAAAGTATTAGAATAAAGGATAATACGCAAATGTGAAGATAGCCCTAGACATTTTGCTAACAATGCCTTTATTGTACTGCTGCAATTGGAAGCCATTTTTTACATTTAGACGCGTAATAATATGCCTAACATCAACTATGACCGATCATAGGAGCGGACGTCGAGCTGCCGATTGCTCGCCGTCCGTCGCCTACGATGGCTGGAAATCGGGATCGGAATCCCGACGGTGCTACCGGCTGGGGCGTGAGGATAAGGACCGATGCCTCTCGCGTGTGGCCTCCCCCTTTGCTAGCATTACTGTTTCGCAGAAAAAGGCCATCGACTGCCACTCCTCGCCCCGGAGCATGGCCCGGCGCGAGGAGGTGGAGGGTGCGGCGGTGCTCTGCCGAAGAGGAGCACTCCTCGACCGTGTGCTCCACCATGTCCCCTCAAGGTGAGGACGCCGTGAGGTTTTACCAGCCACACCTCAAAGTGGGGACTTATCGTCGTGATTATGGCGTGTCCGGCACTGGGTTTAGTCGCTGTGGCCATTTCACAATGAGATCCCGCCGGAACTCTGTCCGCCGTGCCCCGACTTGTGGCCGCAACGGAGTTAAGCTTCGGCATTACATCTCCAGGCGCAAATCGTGCGTGTGTGCAAGGACTGTTGCCTCCAGATACAGATACAGAGGCCAGCAAAGAGGCGAGCCTCCTTGCTGGCCTGCCACGAAGAGTTCTTCGCGGGAATTCGAGCAGTATCCCTGCACCACCCGCATTACCGTGACCCTTTGGCATAAGTTAGGTTCTGGAGGCAACAGTCCTTGCACACATGCACGATTTTTGCGTGGAGATGGCAACTGCTGCGTCAAGTCGCGGGATGGCGGATTGAGTTCCGGTGAGATGTCATCGTGTTATGGTGACAGCGACTGTCGCAACCCAGTTCTGGGCACGCCATAATTATGGCGGTAAGTACTCGCTTTGAAGCCTGGCTGGAAAGTCCTCACGGCGTCCTCACCTTCCGAATGACTCAGTTTCTTACCGGACATGGTAATTTCGGAAGGTACCTATCTGCACTGGATTCGTGAGAAAGTGACGCCCGGGTTTTGCCACTGTGTGGAGCACCTGGAGGAAACGGTAGAGGTATGCTCCACTTGGGTGGGGCACACTTGGCATTGCCGTGTCTTTGTGGAGGCGATCGGCGGCGGCGATCTCTCGGTCCGGGCCTTGATACAGGCCATGATCCAGAGCGAGTAGGAGTGGCAGGCGGACGGCTAGCAAAGGAGGAGGCCAACCACATAAGGCAAGAGCACTCACGCCTCAGACGCCGCAGGGATTGTGATACCGGATAGGCGCGTAAAAATTTGAGTACCAAAAAAATTTTTTCTCTTAACAAAATCTGTCCTTTTGCGTCGTCCTTCAGGGGGCCTCGCAAAATATATCTTGCCCACATCAAATTTTGGTCTTGCCCCGCCACTGTATAATTTAAAATATAATAACTTGAAAATGAAAACTTTACATATGGCACCATCGCAAAGAAATTGTGGACACCCTAAAGTTAAACTCTTGAGCTCTAAGCATGAGCCCCAAGTATACGTCATTTTCTACTGATGATGAAGCGATAATGTGTCAGATCTTAGCCTGACTTACTAAAGGAAGTGAAGAATAAACAAGTGCCTATTTGTTGTCTATGCATTTATAGTGTCAAAAAATGACACGTTTTTTGCTGGCAAGTCTCGCGCTAAATATTGTACGTCAGTAGTGGCCATACTTTTGCATTGCAACACTAGTGGCAATAGCGAGTGTCTGTGAAATTCTAATAGATTTTCATCATTCGTTCATAGTTCATTTTCATGACAATGTGATCGTGAGTGTGACTGTGTGACGACTGGTGGCACTGCGCTCCACCACTAAGTTTTCAGCATAGTTATAATGTGATTATTTATTAAGTGTTGTGGTCTACTAGTAAATATAGAATTTAATCAACCCACAATAGAAACATGAAGGATACAAAAGAGAGGACAATGTCTGGTAGCAGCACAATGCTTAGTAATGAATATACTGTCGCTTTTAGTTCAATAAATGAGAGACCGGTGGACGATATTTCATTAGAATTTTTCTATAAACCTCATACTATTACATTGTTAGCTGTATCTATTGCGTCAGTTATCTACACAGCATTTGTAAGGTATTCTGCACTATAAACCATATTTTTTATAATTAAGTTACAATAACTTGTGATGTAACCACACATTTTCAGATTCAACAAATCTTTGGATTATAACTAAAACAATATTTTTTTTGGTTTTTATTGGGAGTAAAAGTACTTACTACTACTTACTTCATAGGTTTTCCTGTAAATCATTTTTTTAACTAGGTACAATTTATTTAATTGGGAGTAAATGTCAACATAAGTTTTGTGACTGAAATTAATTGTATGGAAATGGGTTTTAGGGCTAAGCATTTAGAATTACCATTAAGACTTAATGCAAGCCTAATTTCTTGTACTATTTACATCTTTTTATTTATTTCAGAGATGAATCCAGCATTCAAGACAATATTTGGTCAGGAATATGCTGTGTAGTGTTTTTCTTCCTTATAGTATCTGTACTTACATTCCCTAATGGACCATTTACCCGACCACACCCGGCTGTTTGGAGGATTGTGTTTGGCATGTCAGTACTTTATCTACTGGCACTATTGTTTCTTTTATTCCAAAGTTATTCTACTGTTTATGAAGTAATGTATTGGATCGACCCAAACCTTCGCAACTTCCATATTGATATGGATAAGGTATGTTTTCAAATATGTCCAAATTGTTGGATTGGCTGTTTAATATAAAACATTATACAAAAATGACACAATTTAATACTCAATTCATAATTGTATTATATTATAATTTATAACATTATATACTTACAAATATTCAAGTAAGATTTTATATTTTCAGGAATATGCTGTTAATTGCTCAGATATAAGCTTGGCAAAATTTTGGTCTCATGTAGACGTATTTGCTTGGGGACACTTTTTAGGATGGCTGTTTAAAGCCATATTGTTTAGGCATGCAGGACTGTTGTGGGCTATCTCTATAATGTGGGAAATAACCGAAATAGCATTTGCACACTTGCTTCCTAATTTCCTAGAATGTTGGTGGGACTCGGTTATATTGGATGTATTAATTTGCAATGGTCTAGGAATATGGTGTGGTCTAAAGATATGCAAAGCATTAGAAATGAGAGAATATAAATGGGTCAGCATAAGGTAAGACTTTAATATGTATCCATCTGATTGTTTACAGCTTTCTCATAATATGGAGTGATTTATATAATTTATATATATTATATAAATCACTGAAAATAGCGAGTTGAATAATATTTAAATTTATTAACCTTTCAAGTACTCTAAATACAGACACAATTGTCTGTTTAAATTGTAAAAGACAATAGGTGTGCGGACAGGGGTGTCCTCTGTCTCTGTGATACAGATTAAAATGAACGTACTTAAATAAAATTTTCTGTAATATCAAAAGTAGGTTTGCACACCTATTATTCTTTGTGTCTGTAATTACGGTAGTCATAAGTAGTTAATAAGGTAGATGGGTCAGGACCAAATTTTTGACGTAATCACTCAATGGAAATCACAACAAAATGTGTCACCCTGGAATATAAATATAGCGCAACAATTCTATTGTTTTACATTTATTTTCTAGTGTGACACATTCAGTCGCGTCAAAAATTTGGTGCTGACCCAGATAGCAGATGTTATAAGAAGTAACTTACGCTACTTTGTGGGCACCAGTTAGTCTAGGAATAAAATGTTTACATGTTTTGACATTCACTTGCTCTTGCATCCAAGGTTCTCTTAATACTCACTACTAGAACTAGTTTAAATATATATCAATTAGTATTACATTTTACATACAAAAGTGCTAAACAATAAAAGTAACACCTTTTGTTTGAATATAGTTCAAGTAACATTCAGTTGAAAGGATCACGAAAGAAACGATATAATTTGGCAACATTGAAATGAAACAAACAAAAACCATACTGTAGTAAGTGTTACCCAAAAATGTTTTATCAAAGATTTAAACTGAAACTACTGGAACTGTGCAAGTATAATTCAGCACCATCATTTTAAAAAGAATGAATCTCTCAGCCATTGCAGTAGGTGGGAGTACCTACTCTATTTACTTGTTGACCCTTTTTCCATTCCAAGAAATCAATCTTGCATCCTCCTTCTTTACAAAAGATTAAAATTACTCACTAGTTAGTTCTAGAGCGCATTTTAACGCACGTACAAAAAAAGATGCTTATGGGTGCATGCAGTGGAAAGGGGTCTTGGGAGTGGGTATTTCAAATTAAAGGTCCCGTTTTATTATTTATGTGCAATTATTTCACTTGAAAAATTGATGCTATGACCATAGTCTAGTCATGTTCATTAAACATACACAACGCACCCCTAGTCTTCACCACCCCGTAACTTTAGGTATAGACATAAATAATCAAAGAAATCTTACTCAGAGTTATTTTTCTTTTTCATCCATTATATCAATGCTATATTGTGTGTACATTGACAAAGAAGTATATCTAAAATACTCCCGAAAAAAAGGAATGTTGTTGATTTGCTTTTGCAAAATTCAGTTCGGAATACTATGCTGAATAGATAGGTCTCTCAAATCGTAACTATTGCATTTTCCGAAACGTGCTCTCTATTCATCTGTGTTGTTTTATTTAAGGGACATTACATCTACTACGGGAAAAATAAAGCGAGCTATTCTACAATTCACACCTGTACAATGGACACCAGTCCGTTGGTTGGATCCAACAAGCACGTATATGAGATTCTGCGCTTTGAGCCAATTGGTGGTGTTTTGGCAAATTTCGGAATTGAATACATTTTTCTTAAAACATATATTTGAAATGCCACCTTCGCATCCTCTGGTCATCGCTCGACTTTGCCTAATAGGAGTTATTGTAGCTCCGTCTGTAAGGTAATATATATTTTTTTCTCATCTACATTATTGTACTTGGTGCAGTATTTATTTTACATTTGGTATTCAGTACAATGCTCTTGGTGACTTTTCAATTACCGTATAAATCTCGCATAAAAACTAGTTTTATTCTTATCAACATTATTTTTCTTCGTACAGTACGTTTTTCAGTACAATGGTCTTGGTGACTTGTCAATTACCGTTTCTAAATCTCGCATAAAAACCAGTCATGTTCATCATAATTTCAACAGTAGCAATTTAATGTTATGTTGCAAGTTGGTTCTATACATGTACCATGGCCTATTGAATGGACAATGGGCCTTATGAGAATTAGGCGCGGTTCTGCCAGATTACACTACGGAATTTTAAAATCTGTTATTATCTGGTGTCCAACCAAAACTAGTTTTAGTCGAAACCAAAAACAAAGCTTATTATGGACTGGGTACATCATTCATCACAAAATGATTCCTTGATCTGGGAAGGAGTTTAATTTCTGCGAAGTAAACCTATATCAGTTTCGTTCGTTTGTTTTTAGCGCCATCTACGATAAAAAAAAATGTTCTATTGTAAAAAGAAAAATTATATCTCGCAACTTTACTGCTTTCATCGGTTGTTGTCTCATACCTCTATAGCGATTCCGAACGCACGTGCCGCCTCTTCATTCATAGCAGAAGAGTGATAAACTGCAAGACATTTTGTAAAAGATTTTTTGCGTTAAAATACATAAGTGTAATCTAGAAAAATATACAAAATAATTAACTTAAAGGCCTTGTACTATTACTTATTCTGTGATAATCATACTAATGTTATAAAGGTGATTATTTACGAGTATTTAGTGTGTATATTTGTTACTTTTTCACGCTCGAACGATTTTACGGATTTGGATAAAATTTGGTACGCAGGTAGGCCATGTCCTGGATAAGCACATAGAGGTGCGTGTTATAGCATTTCCGACCTACATTTCGTAAGACAACACGCTATGTAAGCGGTTAGCTTCAAGTTTTACTGTTTTAAAAATAAAAAAGTTCATTTACTTAAAAGAAAAAACTTTAGTGGTTTTTCTCCATAACTATATTTATTTTTCTCGGAGTTTGTGTTATCTTTCAAAACTGGCGACGCGGTAGGCCCAGAAGGAGATGGCACAGCGTGCGTGATGAATTGGATCTTCAGTCGCGCCTAAAGAATTGGCCAAAACTAGCAAAGAAAAATAACAAAAGGGAGGCCTATGCCCTGCAGTAGGACAACAGACTCATAATGCGGGTCACTCACATTCGCACGAATACCCACAAGTGTAGGACGAAATTTGCAAATGATTTTGCGAAGTTTTCGCTGCATTCGCGGTTTTCCAAGCTGTGTCGGTTTTTTAACTAACATCGGATTCGCGTAATCTCCAAAAAATTCGTATGACCAGTTACGCATACAATTCCAAAGCTGACGGACGTTTTGGCGCTATTATAGTTTGTGACGGGCTATTTTACAGTATTACTCGTAGAGTCGTAGTACAGGTCTACTAAAAAGAAGTAGATTATATATTGAAATAAAGTATAAAAACATAGTAAAACAGACCCACCGCACTAGTAAAATTATCTTATTTTGACTGGCCTGTCAGCTTAGTAGTTAGTGACCCTGCCTGCTATGCCGGAGGTCGTGGGTTCCATTCCCACCCAGGACAAATGTTTGTGTGATGAGCACAATCATTTGTTCTGTGTCTGGGTGTAATTTATCTACAATATGTATTTATTTAGAAATATATAGTATGTTTATCAGTTGTCTAGTACTCATAACACAAACTCTGCTTAGCTTGAGACTAGACGGCGTTGTGTGATGGTTGTCGAATGTTATTATTATAATTATCTTCATTGTACATGATTCACAAAATAGCAAAGCAAGACTGAGACATTCGTAAACAAGTGTCGTAGGAGGAAACGCAAATAGTTTCACAAAGTGAGTCCTATGCGAACCCATTTGTCAAATCCGCTAAGCTTGCGAATGAATGTTTGACGGCCCTTCGTATGCGTGCAAACATTCGAACGGTGTATGAATATTTGCACGCATGTAGTGGCCCCGGTAATAAACATAATTTTTATATTTCCTCACAAACTTTGATTTCAATGTTTAATTTTGTTTCACCGTCTGACGTCTCATGAACCGTTACGTAGGGTCGCCTGGTAATCTAAAAGGATACAAAAAAAACACTGATTTTTAACCGACTTCAAAAAAAGGAGGAGGTTTCTCAATTCGACCGTATACCTATATGTTTTTTTATGTTTGTTCGCGCATAACTCCGTCGTTTTGTAGAAAATATTGTAATTTAAGATCATTTACCACCGACATTCATCTAACTCGTTGGTCTTAAGTTCGACTCGGACATACATTTTATCCGACTTTAATGTTAAGAATTTGGCACTACCATTGATTAGGGTCTTGAGATACGCCTACAGTGCTATTCTGTGTAAACGTAGCTCAGGAGAATTGGGCCCACGACTTTTCCTAGCAGTCTAGGATTGCTGCCCCATTCTCATTTGAGAAGAAATAAGTTTACGCCGTTTTTAATACCTACACACAATAAGCACTATGCGTAGTCTTCGTTGAGATTTTGAAATTATTGCGTACATTTTCTTAACTATTATTCATGAAGGTTTAATTAACTTTTCTATTACATTTCAGACAATATTACACTTATGTTACGGATCCAAATTGTAAGCGTGTCGGTACCCAGTGTTGGGTATATGGAGCTATAATGGTGACTGAGTCTATGTTGTGCATCAAGAATGGCAAAGAACTTTTTGGTCAAGCTCAAGTTTGCAATGTAATTGTATGGCTAGTCATCCAAATTCTAGTCTCAATTGGCTGTGTGTACGGTGTAGTGTTATATCATAGATATTTTGAGGTAAGAATAATTTGTAAGTCAAAAAATAATATATATTTATATATATAGACAAGCAATATATAGGCCTTAACAAAATCCGTCAATCTAATCGGATCTGAGTCGGAGTAATCTCTTCAAGAATCAGATATAATATTATCTTAGTCAAAAACAAAGTTTGGTTTTGAGGTATGTGTTTCAACCAGCCACGACATAATTATAAAAAAAAAAATTTCCAAGATTTTGTAAAAAGTTGATTTCCCAAAACCATAAATTTGACAAAATTATGGTTAAAATGTTATAAGGGTTTGAATGTGGTCGCGCCATTGAATCGCGAAGAACGACGCAAGAGTTTTGGCAATCACTCTCAAATTACAAAATCTTGGCCGTCTTTTTTTATACATATACCGTCATGGCTTGAAACGCACACGGCTTTGAGTATTCTTTCAGGCGATTTATAGACAAATATAATTACTTTAACTGCTGCTGGTTTTATTCTACTACTACTCAACTACTTCTACCGCGCGTTCGTATTTTCGAAGGTAGACTTAATTGCCTACAGGCTACACGTACAGCTTTTAAAGGCAATCTATACTCGGTAATGTCGATAGTGTAGCCAACCATGCCATGATACAAATAAAGCACTCAACGAATAATTTCTTACAGTGCAGTGCGTCGGTAAACACATCTACTTATGACACTAACTAGATCGTTATTTTAACAAGTGTAGGACTTATTAATAACGATCTTGTTACTGCCAAACTGTGTATTCTCATGATACGAAACGGGCGGCTGATCTAAAAAAAAAATGTTATAGCAACTTTTGTTTTATTTACAGCCAAATGGTGATTCGAATACAGAGAGTCCAAAGAAAGTAAACTAAAAGTTGGTAAGTACTTTATTATGGCAGTAAATTGCAAATCAAATCATTAACTAATACTGAATGGAGCAGAATGTTGAATTGTGAAAAAGACGAATACAAAAATATTGCATGTAGCGGAAATGATCAATGTTGAAACATTGTGTAGTGTGATGAAAGTGAGAATAGAGTAGGTATATTATATTACAGGAACTTTGAAAGTGGCACCAGTGATTAATAAGTCGGAAAGGATTCGTTTGTCATGGTATGGGATGATCGTAGTAGGTGAAGGGATGAAACGCATTATTATCATCTTCCTGCCCTTGATCCGTTTTATTTGGGGTCGGCGCAACACTTTGAGCGAAGGAACGCATGTTACCTCCTAAAAGAGTTATGAAAATACGTATGGATTTATGAGGAGGAAGATCAAATTAAAGACACATTGTGTGAGGAGTGATGTAAAAAAAAGTGAGTTAATGAAAGAGTAAAGGGTATCAGGGCAAAATAGAAAGTGAAAACGCTTTGCACATAACTCAGGACAAGACCAGGAAGATGATGATAATAGTGAAAATTCATGTCAGTAAACATTTATTATAGTAAATATTACTAGATTGTTTAAGTAAATCTCAGATTATGTGGTGATGGATAAGAATTGTTTTGCATCTGTGTGATGATGTGGTAAGTCAAAACAAAATAATTATATTAAATGCCAAAAAAATATACATCAATTATAAGTACCTTTTCGAACATCTCTCAAAAAAAAAAAGGCACATTCATTCGCCTTTTATTGAAATCAAGATGGCGGGTGTTCTATCTTACTTCTTACTAATTTATAAATGCGAAAGTTACGATGTTTGGATGTTGTTACTCAATCACGCCAAAACGGCTGGACGGATCTGGATGAAATTTGGCACAGGCATAGGATACACTCCGGAGTAGGACATAGGCTACTTTTTATCCCGGAAACCCCAAACCCAATACCACGCGGGCGAAGATGCGGGCAAAAGCTAGTTTTATATAAGTATATAATACTACTTAGCCTTCTGCTAGCGGCTTCGCCCGCGTGAAAGTAGGGTTCTCCATACAAAGTTTAGATCCCCATTACATCCCTTTAGAAGCAACATTTTAAAAAACCCTTTCTTAGTGTTCGCCTACGTCGTATAAGGAAGTATAATAGTCCCAGTAGTTTTGGCTGTGCGTTGATATGTCAGTCAGTCAGTTTCTCCTTTTATATATATATAGATGTATGTATAATTTTAGCTTTACTCATAAAATAACATGTTAGAATGTACACTTTAGTATATACGAGTAAATACGTTGGATAGTTAGTGAGAAATAAAACGACCATGTATCATTAAATTAATACTGGTTTATTTATCTAAGGGCCTTGGGATCCTGGGCCAAAGCCATCTCATAGAGGCTCTTTAGGCACTTTTTATGGCACGTGATGCCGTCTGACGAATGTCCCTGTATGACTATGCACTATGTGGCGTGGCGCCATATTATTTTCTCTTTATTTATTATATACACATATTAATTTACATTTTAAATATTTTCTTAAAAAAAATAGTGTCCCATCGGTATCGAGAAAAGGGCCCAAGCTACCGGCGGTCAGGGCTCCAGAGAAAGGAGCCTCCTGACAATACAATATTATTATTATATACATTTGCTTATTTGCATATGCATTTCTTTATTTAATCTTCAGCGGTAATAACATATTTCACCTAAGATCTAATTATGACACATATTTGTCATATACTAGACAAATATTTTAAGAAAATTTTTAGACGGATTACCTACATTTTATAAGTAACTTGCTGTCCCGGTAAACTTCGTACCGCCGATTTTTTTTTTCATTCTCACCTTAAACCTTACAGCTACAAATATCTCAAGACGGAAATTGGTCAAATCGGTCCAGTCGTTCTCGATTTTAAGCGATACCTACTAAACAACAGCTAATCATTTTTCTATACAAAAAGATAAATAAAATTTAAATTTATTTCATAATGAGGTGCAGAATGCAAAACTAAATAGTATACAGGGTGTCATTGACATGTTAACGCAAACGAATACCATAAATCCAGTACATGATTCTAGACCCCCCGTGATGGAATTTTTTGTCGGTTTTTTCTTCTTTTTTAATGAATTTTTAACGTTTTTTTTAATTAAACTGTATAAAAACATCAATTTAAAATTTTTTGAGCAAAAAAATTAGTGCATTACATTCCAAATTAAAAATGTCATCGGGTTTGATTAGAATAACGACTTTATTTGCCTCGATGATTTTTATATATAGATATATATTAAAAAAACAAAACTTTTTTTTTTAAACCGACGAAAAAATCCACCACTGGGTCCAGAATCATGTACTGGATCCATGGTATTCGTTTGCGTTAACATGTCAATGACATCTTGTATATCAGATACATTTATCTGTTCATTTATCACATCTGTTTTTTGTTTCATGAATCTTTGTGTATGGTAAATAAAGATTATTATTATTTATTTGGTAATTAGTATAATATTAAATTCGCTATGTTATTTTGGCTCTCACGCGACGCTCGGCTGTAATCATAATGAAGATCATAATGATTTCAGCCAAGCGTTGCAATTATAAATAGGTACAGTAATTATTCATCAAATAAAATACCAATTTTTATCTTTATTCCAGAGTTATCATCTTGGATATAAGGCGATTTTCAGAAAGTAGCATATTCTGTGATGTGTATGACCATTTCAAAAGGTCAACAGCAGACTTAGTACTATTAGTGAATTATGTGTGTGTGACTATAAATGTAACGGGTTTACTCCTTTGAAATGACTGCAAGTATTGAAGACTGTAGTTGCCATCAAAGACAATTGTCCCTGTAGCGGAAACGATGCAGAACAGCTTTCCTGCACGGAATCTGATCAGCTGCACCAACCAAGATCAACAAACTTCGGCTTATCATGTTATGTTCAATGCGGTCATCCCAAATCCTACACCCTAATCCGCTGCCGAAGGCATCATGTTATTTTACAACATTTACATGACTATGCGTACAATAAATTAAATTATTAAAAAAATGTGTTTAATATCTTCCTTAGAAATAAGCTAAAAATGGTTCGGAACCAGGTACAATTGAACTCGGAGAGAGGCCTGTACCCAGACGTGGAACAGTACAGACGAAATATTTGCTGTATTTTGTATTTGTAAACTAATGGAAAAAAAAACTGCAAAAAAAAAAACTCATCGCGTGGAGATGTAACGCCGCACAGTGGTCGGTAAATCGAGCTCCATACTCATAAACTCAATGTCAGGAAAGAAAAAAAATTAAATGTGTCTGGTATAATATAGGTACTTTTATGTAGCCTGTAATACTAGCGACCCGCCCCAGCTACGCACGGGTACTGTTGAATATAATTATGCTTGTATTATGCACATAAACCTTCCTCTTGAATCATTCTAAATATTAAACAAAAACCGCATCAAAATCCGTTGCGTACTTTTAAAGATCTAAGCATACATAGGGACTAAGCAACTTTGTTTTATACTATGTAATGATTAACGTAAGGATGGTATTAGTAACTCCACGCGAAAAAGTTTTTTTTGTATGGTAGAAAACACTTCATTTATTTGAAACGGATGGGCTGATGCTGCCGCACAGCTGAGTGCGCGAGCAAAACAACGCCTCGGTCCCTGTATGGCCTAGTGAGTAACCATGTGTTTGTGTGGTTTATAACTTGGTAATTTTTCATAATCATAGCTATTCTTTGCATAAAAATACTAGACCCTAGAGATGTTTCGGTTTTAGCATAGGTATATACTAAAAACATGGTTGTACAAGTATATCCATTTAGCAGGTAGGTATCAGTATCTTTCAGGATTTGCGACGGCGCCCTTACGTGCCAAAGTATCCGCAGCTACGGACGTTACGGTCCACAATTCCAACAAAGATCGAGCCCGAGTCGTCAATGGCGCGTTGTTCAATGTTCTACACGCGCCCTGCAGGTTCAATGTCTGCTAGCTAGGGGCACAGAGAAAGGTAAGAAACTTGTACTTGTGGTACTGGAACGCAAAAAGCAACTGAAGGAACATACGTGATAGGATAGTCAGTAAATCTGACATATATCGATATCGCTCCACCCTAGAATGGGAGAAGTCATTAGAGATTTCTTTTTTTTTTTAACCATCTCTTTCCGGTGCAGTCGGGGAAATAGGTAAACGTTCAGTATCTCTCTACTCTGAAGATAATATAGTAATATTCGAAACACCAAAATGAACGGTCGTAGGTAACCGATTTTCGAGTCACAATCGATATCGAATGATTATGTAATAAATGGGGGGGGGGTGTCGGTCGTGCGTAACCGTATCAAATGGTTCAACTTGGTTGCTGCATGTTATACTAGGGGGCGCCAAGGTATTTTTTGCACACGCTCCGAAGGTTAGAGCCGCCTCGGCGCCTGATTCGTTCCACCATCAGGGTCGAAGCCTCCTGGCTCCGGGGCTCTGGGAATAAGGCAAGGGAGGAACGGGGTAGGTTGTTTAGTCAATAAGAGTCTGAAACTGTGTCCCGCTCCGCCCAAGAGCGGGATTCATCATTCGATGATTTTTACCTACCATTAAAAAACCATCAGGCTACATGCGGCGTTGCGCCACCGGTACGTAGTGGATTTTTCATCCATACGTACAGTGTCTTGGGAACACATTCATTTTGGCAATGCTGTTAGGGTTCAGATCACATCTGAAATAAATTTTATACCCACTAATGAGTTCTTTAACATGTACAAACGGTAGTAATCATAATTATCAGTTTGAATATACAAGTTATTTATTTATTCATGTTGTAGTTTAACTATTAACATAACAAAAGCTCAAGTAGAAATAAACTCTACAAGTTATATAATATAATGTCATTGGCCGTTCATGTTTAATGAAAGACCAGTTTTACAGTTGTTGAGTAAAGTATAATAATGTAACTAAACATCAATTAGTTTACCAGAGCAACAGTTACAAGGGTAAAAGTTTTTAAATTCAATATTTTTTTTATTTGTATCAATTAACGAATTATTTTTAAGATTGCACAGTAAAGTCATAACTTTCTCCATATCGATTCGTTTCGATTCATTTTCAAAATATAATGATAATTCTTTATCTTCAGCAAATCGAGAAAGAAGCCCAGCTAATTCTTCCAACTCACGTTTGAGTTTTCCACACTCTTGTTGGAAGACCTTTAACTGGGCACTTCTTTCTTCGTCTCGTCGTTTCAGCAAACTCCGTTGCTGCTGGTACAATGCAACATATTCACAAATAGTATCAGTTTCGTTCTGAAGCTGTAAAATAATGTGTTCCAGCCTGTGCTTTTCGTCTGATAAATCAGCAACTTCTCCCATTATTTTTAGGAAACGATCCTGGAGTTTCATCATGGCATCTGCTCTCTGGAGACTATGGCTATTTTCACCTTCTTCCTCCATTAAAGGCTTGCATTCGTGTTCGGAATGTGTATGAGGTTCGACTTCAACGCCATTATCCATTTCCGTATTTGAATCTACTACATCTGAGTCTATTACATTTCCGTTTCTCCTCTGATTTACTATTTCTTCACACTGTTTTTCGATTGCGCGATAATTTGATTGTAATCTCATCATCTCTTCGTCTTTGGCTTTTAATTTAATTTGCATTTCTTTTGCCTTCTCTTCTACTTCAGATAGTTTAATTGTAAGTTCCCTGTTAAGGTACTTCTCAGCTGATATTTTTTCTGTTAATTCCAATTTATCTTTAGTCTGAAATAGATATTTTACCCTTTAGTTATTTTACATTGATTTATTGGTATAATCTGTGATGTACAAATTGAAACGTCACTACGCGTTGTCCTAAAACACAGCAAGCAAGGCGTTCATTTTTTTTTCTATTTGACAAATCTGAACTGGTGCCTGCATACCTACTTGTGGAGAAATACTCCACAAGTATACATTATCGAATATTACCAAGTAGTCGTTTTTCGCATAGGCAGCGTGCGCCTCAAAAGCGTGATTCAAACTTGGCGAAATGGGAGAGTTGAGACGCCGTAGAACGATTCGTATAAATATAATCTAACTGTCACGTAGAAAATATATTTACAAGTAGTTTTATGACTAATAGGTAGGTAAAATTCAACTAAAGGTGATAAGGATAATTTTCCTGACTGTAGGTATAATAATGTCAATTCTGTATTGATCGCGTACATGTTTAATAGAAATCCAAAACCAATACCACCGGGTACAGCGCCATCTCTCGGGGAATTCGGTTACTAATTTATACATGGGCAACTTCGATCTAAAGTCGTAGTATAAGTGTTACATTGTGAGAAATTTGTGACCAACAGGAAACTACGGAACCCTACACTGAGCGTAGCCGGAAACGCTCTTGGCTAGTTTTTAATCAATGCGGCAGAAATAAAATACTCTAATAATTTTTTATAACTCTCTACTTTTTATATACCTCCTTTGAAATAATATATACACTTACATAATTTTCTAATAAAAGTTGGCAACCAAAACTTACTAGGCGTAATGTAAATAATGGTCTGACACTACGCCTCACCTCGCTAAGACACAGTCGCGGTCAAGAGAATAGGATAGGAAATTAAGTAACGCCATACCATTTTCACAAATGCATCTTCCAATCCTTGAATATCTTGCTTTAATTTCTTGTTTTGCTCTGTAGCCCTTTGTGCAGCAACTTTATCGCTTGTCATATCAGCATTTAATTTGGACAGACTTATACTGTCATGACTACATTCTGCTTCTTTTACTTCTGATAGTTCCTTAACTCTAGCAACACTTTCATCGTATTGATTTTGAAGTTCTTTATGCTTGACCTGCAATTCTGCCAATTCGTCCTAGAACAACAATTTTCTCATTTAATTTAGGGTGTCAAGAAAATAGTCCTACTCTCGCTTTTTCCACTTTGAACCATGTTTGGATAGTACAAAACAAATGCGTTTGTTTATTTGCTATTTTCTCCTAATCAATTTTGATAGAATTTTCACAATTAGAAAGAGCAATAAAAGAAAACGGTTAGTGTTTTTAGGGTTCCGTAGCCAAAATGGCAAAAACGGAACCCTTATAGTTTCGTCATGTCCGTCTGTCCGTCTGTCCGTCTGTCCGTCTGTCCGTCTGTCACAGCCGATTTACTCGGAAACTATAAGTACTACAGTGATGAAATTTGATGGGAATATGTGTTGTATGAACCGCTACAAAATTATGACACTAAATAGTAAAAAAAAGAATTGGGGGTGGGGCCCCCCATACATGTAACTGAGGGATGAAAATTTTTTTTTCGATGTACATACCCGTGTGGGGTATCAATGGAAAGGTCTTTTAAAATGATATAAAGTTTTCTAAAAAACATTTTTCTTAAAGTGAACGGTTTTTGAGATATCAGCTCTCAAAGTCGTAAAAAGTATGTCCCCCCCCCTCTATTTTTATAACTACGGGGTATAAAATTCTAAAAAAAATAGAGGTGATGCATGCTAATTAACTCTTTCAACGATTTTTGGTTTGATCAAAGTATCTCTTATAGTTTTTGAGATAGGTTGATTTAACTGTAATTTTGGTTAAGTTATTGTGCTTACACTGAAAACGATGGCTGAACCTATAAGTACAAGGCAAAATATCGGGAGAGTTTAGGCTCCATTCACCAGGTGTATAAATTGACATAATAAGTTTATTATATTTGCTGCTACGGAACCCTTTGTGCGCGAGCCCGACTCGCACTTGGCCGGTTTTTAATTATCCCCGTGGGAAGCCGGAGCGGAACGCTAGTTAGTAAGTAGTTAGGGTAGGTATTAGTTCGCTAGTTACCTACCAAGAAACATAACATTCAAAAAGTTCTCTCACAGCCTAGACATAGAATAGAACTATGAAACTCTATCGTCAAAACTGCAACGCCACGACAACACGACGTACATTTTAAATTAATTTTCGTCTCGATTTCAAGTCGGATTTAGATCTCTTACACACGGACAGCTTATTACCAACGGCAGAGGTAACTGCTGCCGACGTCAACCAACAAAAAAATAAAAAAACACGTTTAAAATGGACAAATTCTTCAATTACCACCTTCCATGCTCAGGTTTCTTTTTTAACTTTTTCATTACTTTTCATTTTCTTCTACTGACATGATTAGCAATTCAACATCAATTTTGTCACTAGAACTAATTTTTCAACTTTTCAATGCATATTCTTGGACAGTGCAATTGACTGAAAATAGTACATTGTTATACGAGGGATGAAAGAAAGTTATTTAGTCCCGAGAAATTTCTTGGCGACCGAGCGAGAGCGAGGTCGCTAATAGTTCGAGGGACTAAATAACTCTTGAACCCGAGGTAAACACTGTGCTTTTCATTACGAATACGAGGAAAATAAAAATAATAAAAACCTGAGTCGTCGTCAAAGGCCTGAGTCGTCGTTTTTAGGTAGGTATATTTCTTTTGATTTAGGCGATAAGCGGTTTTCTCCTCTAAAGAATCTTGCGTTAAATTTATAACTGAAGCTGATGAACTTATCGTGTTAATAAAAATTTCTTGTAACAGAGATTTAGCAAAATTTAAACAAAACTCTACACCTCGAAAAAAAAAGGAAGATCAAATCGGCCACAGATTATATAGAGAGTCTACCCGCCAATTCTTTTTTTCAGTGTTCGGCTCCCTGGCTTTTCAGTCAATATTTTTCATTTTGTCATTGTAAAAATGGGTCTGGTCAACATTTTTCTCCAATATATATTAGTTTTAATAAAATAATTGAAAGTAAATTAAAGTAAAGTCATTAAAAAAAAATTATTTCTATCTCTATGTCATTTTAATTGTACTGGCAGTATAAAAATTCGGGTCACGGTTCAATAGAAATGTCAAAATAGAACTACTTATTTTTTTTAATATTTGCTGTCTAAATATTAAAAAAACAAATGTCAGTTGTAAAGTAAAACTCCCTAGGGAGTAAAAGTACTTCTTCCAGCCCTGTCCGCAGGCAACTTTACACCTACTTTCAGAGTATGAGTAATGAAAAATAATATAATAACCTAGTCCCAACCAAACTAAGCAGAGTGTGTAGTATGAGTACTAGACAACTGATAAACATACTTATATTAATTTATTAAAAACACAGATATTACAGATAAATTACACCCAGACCGAACAAACGATTATACTAATCACTCAAACATTTGCTCTAGGTGGGAATCGAACCCACAACCTTTGGCACAGCATAGTACCAGCACCGGATTTTTGCGAAAGAGACTCCCGGGTTTCGCCACTGTGGACCGCCTGGAAGACACAGTGAGGTACATGGTGGAGGTATGCCCGTTTGGGCAGAACATCGCAGTGTCCTTGTGGGGGCGATCTATCGCGCCGGGCCTTGGTACAGGCCATAGCCCGGAGCGAGGAGTAGCAGGCGGTAACCTCCTTCTGCGAAGCGCTTAGCAGTAAATGCTAGCACAGGAAGAGGACAACCGCATCAGCAAAGGCACTCACGCCCCAGCCATCGCGGGCTTGCGGACGGCGAACAATGAGTAACTCGCTGTCCAATCGCCCGGTAATCGACCAGACCGAGCCGAAATTGTCGCCGTCGCGCACTGTTGCTGCGTGCCTCAAGGAGTTGTCAGCAAAACCATAGGGGCCCATGTATAAGGAATAGAGTGGGTTGTTTTGTCAATAAAAAACTGGCACTATCTCCGGCTCATTGGATGATTTTTACCCACTGAAGAAAAAACAAAAAAGACTAGTTACCTCTGCCATTGGCAATAAACTACTTGTGTGTAACCAGTGGTCAGAATAGTTCTTTATCCCCCCTATGTCTGAGTAACAGCCCAAATCAAAATATATTATACAAAAAGAAACTCATATTTACCTGTGCTTTTTTTAAATCATCTTGCATGTCTCTTACAATGCTTGCGTTACGATCCAATTCAAATTTTTTTTTATCTTGGTTAAAATTCTGTATTCTGATTTCCATGTCACTTATTTGCTCAATTAAACTGTTTTCTCTATTAGACAAATTATCAACTTCTCTAGTTAGTTCCTCATTTTTCTTAATTACTGATCTTAATTGTTCATTCAATTCAGCAACATAGTGCTCATAATGAAGGTTAATCTGATCTCTTTCTTTTTGCAATGAATGTAATTGCTGTTCTAAATTTGTAATTTTTTGTAAGAGGGCTTCTGTTTTGTCATTATTATTGACTTTTGCAGTTGGAATGCTAGCAGGTGTACCATCTGTTAGTTGCTGCAGTTGTAAGTGTAGAAGGTCATATTGGTTTTGAAGATTAAATAATTGATTGCGAAGACAATCACTTTCTGCCTCTTTAGCATTTAAAACACTCTTTGTAAATTCAAGCTGTTCAGTCAAATTACAATTATCTTCTGATAATGATGAATTTTTTGCATTAAGTTCATCGATTTTTAAATCTTTTACATTAATTTCTTCAGTAGCAATCAAGTATTTATCATTTATATTTTTAATATCAATTTCTAATTCATTAACTTTTTGGTGGCATTTTGTATAATCACTAACAACCAATGCATGTTGTTGTTCCAATTGGCCCAATTTTGTTTGTAAGTGATGTACTTCCAATTCCAGATTTCTTTTATTTGAAATCAAAATTTCTGTTATGTTTACGTCAGCTTCTTGAATTGAGAGAGAATTATCTTCCGTAACATCTGTATTTTTTAAATGGCCTGTATTGCTTATAGGAGAAGTCGCATTGATTGTTTTATTCATTTCAAACTCATCACTGTGTTGATTGTCCAGGGAACCTGGTGTGCTCTGAGTGACTAAACCTTCATCATTTTTCAATACTGAGTGCATTAGGTTATCATTATCATTGATTACAAAACCTTCTGCTTTATTAATAATGTCTTCTTTTTGTACAGAAACTTGTTTCTTATCCTGATGGTCTTTCAGCTGAAACATAATAAGAATGGTCACTTTCTACAGTATGGTAATAGTTATCAACACACTGTTTGCTAAATAAGAGATGGTGCTTTTACAGTGAGCCAAAACAAAAAGTTTTTAGTTGTTTATAGGGTCCACATGACAAAGAATAGTTATTCCTTGACAAACTTTACTTGGGTTAATTAGTAATATTTTGGTAAAATAAGACAATAAAGTCACAAGACTACAGAAACACTTAGATAATTTATTGATTATGATCTACCAGTAGCTCATCCAGGTTAGACTAACTAACTTTAAGCTGTGTGAGGAAAGAATGAATAGAGGTCCTAGCCCAAAAAAGGGCAACCCAAACAAGCAATAAATTATTATGGCTTAAAACTACTTTATTTGCCAGATTTAATGATTATAGATACTGATACTTTAAAGATAAACTTTCAAATTTATGCATGCAAAAGGAAACCCATGGTCCTAGGATATGAAGAGCTACTCCAGAACATAGTTGAGGTTTTAGACAGTAAACGTCTGGCACTACCCACTCTACTAGAGTAGGGTAAGGTCCGCATTAGGATGCTGTAGAAGTCATTGAATGATTCAAAACAACTGGGAACAGGAATGTGGACAGTAGCCAGTACTTGATAAGAAACCGTAACGCGTTAACAAATAATTAGGGCAGAAAAAATTCATTGGCCGAAACGTAATAATAACGAGCCCAATAGAAATGTTAAGACTTCGTGGTCGTTAGCAATTATGGATTGACGTGTCTTTATGAGCAAATATTGTGATAATATGGAGACGAACACGTTACACACATAACTGATCTAAATCATAATAGGTATGTTTATTGTTGATAAGTGATAGAAATTTTAGAAAAAGTACAAAGAAAGCAATAAGATTACTACCTTCTTCCGAGCCAACGCTAACTTGGCTGCTCGATCTTCCATTGTATGTAACACTGGTATATCCTCTAAATTCAATGGTAGAATAGCTTTTAAATCGTAAAACCCTATACTTTAAAATTGATTACGACCATTATGATGACAGTATCACAGTACTTTTCCGGTTTTGGTTTCACTTTCAACATTCAATCAAAACGCCACATAAACATTTTTTAAACGTCAATCTGCCATCATCTGATATCAGTCAGTTTTTTTTTCTTTTGCTTCGCCCTATGGAGCAGGCTAAGACCACACGGATACGTCATACGTCATTATTAAAATAATCAGGCTAGAAGAAGCAAATAGTCGTGGTAAAAAGTAGAGATTATACGTATATACTGTACTACCAAGTTTACGTAGAGCAAAGATTTTACATAGTAACTAGATTGCCGTCATCCCCAAAAACGTACAATGCGTTCTAAATGAGAATAGGATCGATTGCCAAGTTGTGACGTCACGTCAAAGAGTAAAGTAACTATACGTCACGTCGTACTGTCAAATCGAAGAATTTGGGTAGGATGAAAAAGACTTATTTTAAAATTAATTTATTTATGAACCGTGAACAAAAAAGTTTAATTAGAATCCAGTTCTTCAATTTTGTTTACTGTTCTGTGTGTTGGACCTGAGTAGTTGAAAAGTGAAGATAAAGTCGAATTGTTGCTAACAAGGAAAATAAGACTATTTATGACTTTAATACTAGACTATTTATGACTATAAACAAAACAATAATATAATATAAACGTGCATACCGACAGATCAATAGACGGATCTCCAAGTCGTTGAAATGAATTCTCCACTTGTTTAATATCAAGAGGGTTACCAATACCAAAGTAAGCAAATAAGTATAACAAATAAGAATAAGTATCTGGCAGAGCCATTGTTTGGACAGTTGTACATATCAATCACTAACCATCACTGCGAATCTAGCAAACGCCCAAAAGCTAGATTGACCGGACACTATACAAAAGATATCCCAGATGTCAGTCTGTTTGAGATTAGAATGGCGAAAAAATAGTGATCCGCCAAGTGTCGGGAACAGGGTCCAAGCTACCGGTGGTGGTTAGGGCTCCAGAGACAGGAACCTCCTCAAAATGCTGCAATACAGTGCCATCTCTCGGGGAATAGTGTTACTAATTTATACAAACTTACTTAAATTAGTAACCCTAACAAATCGAATTATTTATTTATACTTTATTGTTACCCCCTATTATTTACTTTTGGAGCGATTATTTTCAAAAACAAAATTATCAAGACATGTTAAACCGTATATATGTTTAGTAACCAGTTTTTTTGTTAACTTTTACATATTTTATTGTCGTGAGCATATCTTCTTTCAAATAAATATACATAAAGAATGAAATCGGTTCACGCAATCCAGAATGAAATCGGTTCACGCAATCCAGAATGAAATCGGTTCACGCAATCCAGAATGAAATCGGTTCACGCAATCCAGAATTACCACCGGGTATAGCGCCATCTCTCGGGAAATTGGGTTACTAATTTATAGATGGGCTACTGGGTTCTGTTACATTGTGAGAAAATTGTGACGGACGGGAAACTACAGAACCCTACGCTGAGCGTGGCCCGACACGCTCTTGGATGTTTTTTCTTTTTGACTACTCAATTAAAAATTATTATATTGTAAAAAATAAAGCTGAGAATTGATACTAAAAGCATTTATATATCAACAGAATTTATTGTGAATTCAGTTTTTAGGGTTCCGTAGTAACTAGGAACCCTTATAGATTCGCCAGTCTGTCCGTCAGCGAATAATCTCAGTAATCGTTAGAACTGTGTGCTATAGAGCTGAAATTTGGTACCATATGTATATTATGTATATTAATTACGCCGACAAAGTGGTACTTAAATAGGTGCCTATTTAATTACAATTTTAGTTCAGAAATTATTTAATTTTTCAAAAACTGCCCGTCCTATCAAGTTCAAAATAATTTTCCTAGAAAGGCTTCATAAATCTCTACTTTTGTGAATTTTTTCATAATTTAGTAAACTTGTGGTTCAAAAGTTAGAGGACGCATTGTTTTTTACGATTATTTCCGGGATTATTAACGTTATCAAAAATTATTTTACGTGACCCCTAAAGGTTTTTAAATACTTTCCAATAATATATCACACGTTAGGGTAGAAATAAAAAAAAACACTCCCTACTTGTAGGGGTACCCTAATAAAACATTTTTTACCACTTTTTGTTTGTGCACTTTGTCGGCGCGATTGATATACACATTGAAACCTAATTTCAGCTTTTTAGAGTTTCGTAGTCAACAAGAAACACTTATAGTTTCGCCATGTCTGTCTGTCTGTCCGTCCGCGGATAATCTCAGCGACCGTTAGCACTAGAAAGCTGAAATATATATTATAATAGTAGTATATTATATGCACGTTTCGTCTGAGGCACTGCAAAATCATTTCATACTTCTCGTTCTTATATGTAGAGAGAACCTAGGAAAATTTGGACGCGATAGTATGAACATAACATTTGTTCACTTGAGTAAAACTATGGTGAGGACTGGTGAGGAGATAAAAAGTAATAAAGACTTTGGGTACTTGTGTCACATTATTTTTCTTAGGCTTCTGTATTCAACAAAGAACCCTAATAGTTTCACCAAGACTGCCTGTCCGTCCGTGGATAATCTCAGCGACAGCATAAAAAAAAATCGGCTAAGAGCGTGTCGAGCCACGCTCAGTGTAGGGTTCCGTAGTTTCCCGTCTGCCACAAATTTCTCACAATGTAACAGAACCCAGTAGCCCATGTAAAAATTAGTAACCCAATTTCCCGAGAGATGGCGCTGTACCCGGTATTTTTTTTTACCTGGTGGTAATTTTGGATTCCGTGAACCGATTTTTTTCTTTTTGTATTTTTATTTGAAAGAAGATACGCTCAGGATAATGAAATATATAAAAAAGTTATAAAATATGCTTGCATGTACGGTTAAATTAGAAAATGAGTTCAAAACGTTTTTTTTTAATTTTTCAAAAACTGTTCATCCTATCAAGTTCAAAATAATTTTCCTAGAAAGTTTACTTAAAGTTCCACTTTTGAATATTTTTACATATTTTTTAAATTTATGGTTCAAAAGTTAGAGGGACGCCTCATTTTTTACTTTCGGAGCGATTATTTCCGAAAATATTTATATTATCAAAAAAATATTTTACTGGACCCTTAATCATTTTTAAATACCTATCCAACGATATATCACATGTTATGGTAGAAATGAAAAAAAAAATCACTTTCCACTTTAGGTGCAGGGGAGGTACCCTAATTAAACATTTTTTACCACTTTTTGTTTGTGCACTTTGTCGACATGGTTGATATAAATATTGATACCTACCAAATTTCAGCTTTCTAGTGCTAACGGTCGCTGAGATTATCCGCGGACGGACAGACAGACAGACATGGCGAAACTATAAGTGTTTCTTGTTGACTACGAAACTCTAAAAAGCTGAAATTAGGTTTCAATGTGTATATCAATCGCGCCGACAAAGTGCACAAACAAAAAGTGGTAAAAAATGTTTTATTAGGGTACCCCTACAAGTAGGGAGTGTTTTTTTTTATTTCTACCCTAACGTGTGATATATTATTGGAAAGTATTTAAAAATCTTTAGGGGTCACGTAAAATAATTTTTGATAACGTTAATAATCCCGGAAATAATCGTAAAAAACAATGCGTCCTCTAACTTTTGAACCACAAGTTTACTAAATTATGAAAAAATTCACAAAAGTAGAGATTTATGAAGCCTTTCTAGGAAAATTATTTTGAACTTGATATGACGGGCAGTTTTTGAAAAATTAAATAATTTCTGAACTAAAATTGTAATTAAATAGGCACCTATTTAAGTACCACTTTGTCGGCGTAATTAATATACATAATATACATATGGTACCAAATTTCAGCTCTATAGCACACAGTTCTAACGATTACTGAGATTATTCGCTGACGGACAGACTGGCGAATCTATAAGGGTTCCTAGTTACTACGGAACCCTAAAAACTGAATTCACAATAAATTCTGTTGATATATAAATGCTTTTAGTATCAATTCTCAGCTTTATTTTTTACAATATAATAATTTTTAATTGAGTAGTCAAAAAGAAAAAACATCCAAGAGCGTGTCGGGCCACGCTCAGCGTAGGGTTCTGTAGTTTCCCGTCCGTCACAATTTTCTCACAATGTAACAGAACCCAGTAGCCCATCTATAAATTAGTAACCCAATTTCCCGAGAGATGGCGCTATACCCGGTGGTAATTCTGGATTGCGTGAACCGATTTCATTCTTTATGTATATTTATTTGAAAGAAGATATGCTCACGACAATAAAATATGTAAAAGTTAACAAAAAAACTGGTTACTAAACATATATACGGTTTAACATGTCTTGATAATTTTGTTTTTGAAAATAATCGCTCCAAAAGTAAATAATAGGGGGTAACAATAAAGTATAAATAAATAATTCGATTTGTTAGGGTTACTAATTTAAGTAAGTTTGTATAAATTAGTAACACTATTCCCCGAGAGATGGCACTGTACTTTAGGCTACTTCACACTGTTGTGCTCAATCAGACTGTACTAGCGGGTGCGGACCTATGGCGGGCCCTCGGGTCTTGGAGTCTGCGTATTCAGTGACAAACGAGTCCCGAGCTTCGGTGGGTGAATCAAAATTGTTTAGAAGCTAAGAAACCTTATTCTGAGCGTGACCCGACACACTCTTGTCCGGTTGTTATTTAATTAAGTTTACTTTCCCTGCTTCAATTTGTCATTGCCTTCACTACCAAAGTTCCTGTATATGTTAGTCATTCCATTCTGTGACGTGATCTATAATTGCCTACTCAATACTTATCTATTATCAAAAACCCATCATTACAAATTCGGTTTGCGAACTAATTTAAATAATACAAAAATAAATAGGAAAAATTAAAGTGCAGGAATTCACCCACCCCCGCTTTCTCTCTCTTAATGCTGCATTGGCCCTAACAAACTCGGTAACATGTCATTTTTTAAAATAAGGACCAATTTTTTAAAGGAAATTCATTTTAGATATTATAAAATCAGTATTTAATCATGTTCTAACTGGTTTCAATCAGGAATGTTTCCATTCAAAAGTTGACATGCAGAGTATTGAAATCTTTCGTCTGTTATTACAATAATAAGACATTCAATCTTCATAATATGTATTTTAGAGCCACATTTGGGTGACAAAGTGAGTTTAAATTTTACCTATTTATAAGTAAATGTGTATTTGGAATGAAAACTATTTAAATGCAAATACCTACTACTATAGGGTTCTAATACACATATTAACCATAATGTACTAATGTACTACTTACGATTAAACATTATTGTTACTAAATATGTTGGGATACCTACTTATAACCAATTTAAGAAACCTGAATAAGTATTCAGTCACAATTACTATTAATTAGAGAGTAAAATTTTTAGATAAATTCACATTGATAAAAATAAAATATGAACTCTTAGCAATATTCTCAGCAATGGTAGATAAGCACTCTTACTACAATCCTTTAATTTTGATGGGAATTCATGGCTTTAAATGTTTTAAAAAACTGCTTTACAATGTAAATAACGCACTGAGCACTCTAGTTAGAATGTAAGGAATTATGAGTGTGTTTAGCTTAGACTGCTAACTACTAAATTCATTAACCTAAAATTTAATGTGTTCATTATTACAATCCGTAGGTATTGTGCATTAATTTCATGGCAATTGATATTGATTCATATTTTTAGTTATAACTATAGATACATACTGGTGCACAAAATGTACAGAAGGGATTTAGGCTTGCATTACAAAACCTCACTTGAGAGCCAACCATTACTTAAACTGGATTCAAACAATATACAGGGTGTCATTGACATGTTAACGCAAACGAAAACCATAAATCCAGTACATGATTCTAGACCCCCCAGTGGTGGAATTTTTTGTCGGTCTTTTCTTATTTTTTTTTAATAATTTTTTTACGTTTTTTAAATTAAACTGTATAAAAACGTCATTTTAACATTTTTTGAGAAAAAAATGAGTGAATTACATTCTAAATTAATAATGTCGTCAGGTTTGACAAGAATAACGACTTTATTTGCCCCGGTGATTTTTTTATTAATTTTTTTTTGAAAAAAAAAATTTTTTTTTCTTTTTTTTCAAAAAATATCATTGGGGTTGGTTAGAATAACGATTTTATACAGGTAAAAAATAAAAAAACAAAACTTTTTTTTCAAAATTTTGAAACAAAACCGACGAAAAATTTCACCACTAGGGTGTCCAGAATCATGTACTGGATCAATGGTATTCGTTTGCGTTAACATGTCAATGACACCTTGTATATTTTTTTAATAAATAAGATTCTGTAATACAGGCCAGAATACCTGTTTATTAATACACTTCTTTTAAAGAATCATTATCTTCCTCCAGACTTTATTCTGTTGGGTGTACCTTATTTGATGTTGTTGTTTACAATTGATCATGTCAATCACAAAATTCACTTTGCTAGTTCTTTACCATTGATGACGACACTAATTATTGAATTAATGATACTAGGAACATAATATTAAACATCATCTAATGTAGGTAACCAAAATGCCATGTTGGTGCAAGCTGAGGCCAGCATCATAAACTTAGGGTTGAATTGTACACATTGTATTGGAGCAGGATGGTCACCATTCAAAACACACACTTTGTAACCTGTATCAGCATTCCAGACATGAACTCTTCCATCTGTTGAGCCACTAAAAATATATTGTGAGTCAGGACTAAATGATGCTTCGATAGGTATGCCTTTATTATTGAGATGACCAGTAAAGGTCTGCAGCGGAGTGCCATGGTAGGCATCTACTAATCTTATTATGGATCCATTTGTACTAATCAACATTGTTTTTCCATCACGGGAAAATTTTAATCCAGTCCAGTCACATTCCTTTTCTTGATTCAATTTGAAAGTAACAAAGGGACCTTTGTCAAATGATCTTAAATCATACAGTTTTATACTTTCGGAGTTAACCCCTGCAGCAAATATGAGGCCTTCAGGATCATAAGCTGCCACTGGTCTTCCTGACAAGTGCATTAATCCTTGGCAATTGGGTGAACGTAAGTCCCATAAACGCAAAGTTTTGTCTAAAGATCCGGATAGAAATGTGTCTTCAACAGGTGACAAGCAAAGTGTCACCACTTTTTTCGTATGTCCAGGAAAGTATCTTATGTATTTGTTGTCATGAAGTGATAAATATCTTATGGTATCATCAACTTTGGTTGAACTATGGATAGCAGTGTTCTTGGCATGTGTGAAATGTATAAGATCGACACCATATTTTTTGCTGTTCACTGTGATCATCTGTGTGCCTTTTTCACAATCATAAATGACGATTTGATCATCTTCACTGCAAGATATTAACGTTTCTCCACTAGGAGAAAAGTCTATACTGTTTATTTTGTCAGTGTTTTCTCGAAACACTTTAGCCACTTTGAAACTTCGAACAACAGGGTCGACTAATTTCATCATTTGTAATGTTTTCTTTTAACGTTTGCCTCAAGTTTGAAATGAATTCTTCTAGTAAAAACATACAATACAAAATGTAAACCGTAATCACAATAAATTCTCACGAACGAAGCGCTCGCGCTAGGCTTGCCCGCTTTTCCAAAATTCCGATATATAATCGATTCATATTTATCGATATTAAAAAATAGTTTTCAATATTATCGATTAATATCACACAATTTTTTTAAATACTGAATAACTAGGAAAAAATGAATTAAAGAGTTTTTATAAACAATAACACAAAAATAAAGGTTAAAAAAGTATACAAATCAATTCATAACTCATACTTTAATAGCTGCATGTTATATCATTAAAATATCAGCAGTAATATTGTTTAATTAAATATTATGTTAAATATAAATATTTTATTAACATGTAACAAAATATAAAAAAAAAAAACAATAATACATGTATCGAAATTTTTATTACATCTCTAAAGTAGTCTAAAGTATCATGGTATGACCAGATTAACTTTTGCGAAAATACCAGAAGAAGGCTGAGCACAGAGGAGCATACAATTTGGTGTTCAGTTCAAATTTATGTATTTATTATGCAAGTGTATTTCAAAGTACTCTGTGAGCGACACTGAACGCAGGCCTTACAAGACCTTGAAGCCGCCGGTTTGTGTGAAACTGTTACCGCGGCTCTAGGAATAAGGCAAGACTAGGAATAAGGTAAGACTAGGAAGAATGGGTAGGTTTTTTAGTCAGTAAGAGTCTGACACTGGTCTCCCGCTCCGCCCAAGAGCGGGTTTCGTCATTCGATGATTTTCACCTATCATTAAAAAAAAAACATTTAAGACCTGCGTTCAGTGACGCTTGCGCGAATGTACAAGCCCGCGTTTTTCAAACTGGTGTCAAGCTGTCTACGTTAACTTTGCCAGTCAAAAAAAAGACTGTATATCGGGTGCTGAATAAATTATACTAATAATTAATTTTAGTTAGTAGGTTTAGACAGACTTGTCGCTGTGTAGTTTATGTTGATATTAGACGATATTGTCCATTGATATTCACAACCTTGCCGTTGCGAGCGACATCTAAGTACCTACGGAGTCGAGAAAGTCAAGAACATAAATTAGTATGAAAATGTCTGACAGAGATAAAGTTTGTGGTTTTGTTGATAGAAACAAAAATTGATCACCATTTACAACCGCAAACGACAACGTTTTGCCTGCAAATGAGTAAAGCCGCGTTTTTCAGACTGTTGTCAAGTGGGCTGTCTACGTAGACTTTAAGATAGTCTGTATAACGTAAATGATATTTATTTTGTAAATAGGTTTTAAAATAACACTTTTACACGTCAATATTTTTTCTTTTCGTCTGTTTAATCTAGATGAGTCCGTAAGCCGAATAACACGTAGTGCTATGGGTCTAATCAGTCTAATTCATATTACCTACTCTACTCGATATTCAAACTGTAAGACTGTAAGCGTCGCCGTGTCCGTCATCGTCAGTCGGGTCTCAATCGAAGTGGCGTGCAACCATCCATACTTACTTTAATATTATAAATGCTAAAGTAACTCTGTAATCTGTATGTCTGTCTGTTACGCTTTCCCGCTTAAACCTCTCAAACGATTTTGATGAAATTTGACACAGACAATCTTTAGGCCCTGAGAAAGGACATAGGCCACCTTTTATTGCGAAAAAAAGGGATGAAGAGGTTGAAATAGGGGTTGAAAGTTTGTATGGGAAAAGGACGCAGACAAAGTCGCGGGTACGCTATTAGCAAATAACTTAACTAATTTACTGAGAAAACATTTTTACGAAAACAATTCAACCAATTTAAATATTTAAAAAAAATACAAAAAGAGCAAATTACTTTAGTTTCGGAAATTCTTGTTTTTATAATAATTTTACCTTTGTAAGTTATTTTTGGTTAGAATTATTTTACAATTTTTGCTTTGTCCAGGCTATAGTGTTCTATTATGGCGCAAATATCATTAGATCAGATTGACGGTACCTTGAAGCTAAAGTGCATCTAATAACATTTATAATAAACTCAATTACTACCTACTAAGATATTACGGTACTTTACAGTAATATTGATTTATTACAGTAATTTAGCTTGTTATTTTACTTGTTACGACAGTTTTGCTGTGCTCTTAGGATCTCCGTTTTATATCTTCGAATTCCATTCTCAGATCATGCTAACATTTCTATGGGACGAATTCAGTAACAAAATAATTCAAAATCGGCCGACAAATCTGTGAAACATAAAAACATCTGACTGGACAAATAACCTACATTTAGAAGTCGGTTAAAAATATATTAATTATTAAACCAACACAATTTCAATGTGCATCTAGCATGCTTCCGGAACACATGTGATACGGACCTGGCGCACTCGCAAGCGTGTAAATGTCATTGAAGCGATTATGAAATCTTGGGACTTATGAACCCTTACCGACGAGAGGCTTGGCAAACGTGTAAATTTAGCTAAAAGGTGAACCTGGCACTAATTTACCTATTCCAACCAAGATCACCTTGATTGGGGCTTGGTTTATGTGTTTGTTTAGTGTTAGGGCTACGTGGATGTAAACCACGCGACATCACGTTCGCAAATCAATCACTATAGTCGGGAAAACGTTCATTCTAATCAAGGGTGTTGGAGGTCATGGCGTAAACTGCTGTTTACACAGGTTTACACCTATTGAAACTAGCACTAGGTCACATCTATTGCGACGTCGGTTTTCAACCGTCTAGTCCACCCTTAAGGACTGCGCAATACCGGTTGACAAGCCGTCAATCAAACCGGCATCAAACGATCTGTCTGACTATGCGATTGATTGTTTGTGCGAGAATTGTAATAATAGTTTTTTGTTGTCGCTATTCTTTTACGAGTATTGATCCAAAAAGATGAATTGCTATTAAAATGCTATAGTTTGACAGGCAGTTGTGCTTATTTCTTTATTGTTATATTATTAATATAGCAACATTTGTCGAAAGCGCACATGTAAAAAAACTCATTTAGGAAACAAAATGGACGGTGTCTAAATGGCGTTTCTCGTATTTGTTAGTGATGTGAGATATTATGCTTAATAGGGCATTTAATCTCAGTTATCTGGAAGATATACGGTAAAAATCATCTCGACCGTTATATTATTCTTAAACCGTGACCGTCTTTCATTGATCATTATATGGACCTAGATTTTTGGAGTATGGTATCCATTTTGTGAACAACTTGTTGTGTGGCGTTTATAGTACGTAAGTATTGGCTACATTATTTATAATATGATTAATTTGCTAGTAATTAAACTGTTCTATTTCATTCTTCCTTGACATCCATATGATTAACATTGTAATTGATAATTATTTAAAATGATTGCCTTTCGTAAAACCTCATATTTTTATAATTTTTCTCGTGTATTGTATACATACCTATAAAGGGTGTTTTTACTTGGTATCGCTTCGCAGATTTCGTTGATATTAGGCGTTTAGTTGATGTTGATGTACTTATGTTTACTATGTTTTACGCTTATCTGATGAACAAAGTTTTGTTGCTTGTCTTCGTCTTCGAACCAACGAAGTTCTCATCCTTGTGATTCTGGAAATAATAAATTTACTGAAATATTTGATGATTCGTCAGTAAGCATTTCATCCACTGGTATTTATCGCTCTAGGGTCAGCAATTCCATGCCCAACCTTGAATTTTTCGTATTGGCTGGCATTTCATTAGGTAGGTAATAGATATACATATTAGGTAACTGCTACTGCATGCGGCTTCTTTTCACATGGTACTCTATTATAGGTACTATAAAACATATTATTCTATAGCTTATATATTTTTGGATTAGTACCTACATCCATCCAGACAACATCTCTCATAAACAAACAATTTAACCTCTTTGTTTAGGTAGGATGATAATGTTGAATGGAATTATTCTAATTGACAAGCTGAAGGCTCAATTGCCTTTTACTGCTGATTTTCCATTGCTGTTGTGAATCATGCACACAGAAACAAAATCAGATAAGTCAAAGATTAGTAATACGGGTCAATCAAGAAGGCAATCTTATATAAATATAATCTTAATAAAATGATTTGCTGTTTGTTAGTCTCGCTAAAACTCGACAACAGCTGGACCGATTTGGCCAAATTTGGTTTTAAAATATTCAAAAAGTTCAGGGAAGGGTTTATATGATGAGCTACAGGCCAAACAAAGTTATCCAGAGCAACCAGTACTTAGTAAAATTCTTTTAAATTATATTATAAACTAAATAAACTAAATTTAATATAAAAGGAGAAACTGACTGACTGACATATCAACGCACAGCCAAAACTACTAGGACTAGGTGAGTGATGTTTTGCATAGGGCTTCCTTTTATGACATAGACAAACACTAAAAAAGGATTTTCCAAAATTTACCCCCTAAAGGAATGAAAACGCATTGATGACGAACGGAAACCTATTTTCAAGCTTGCAAAGCTGCTGCCAGAAAGCTCGTTAAAAATAAAACATAATCATGTATGCTTAGATCTGTAAAAGTATGTAATGGATTTTGATGCATTTTTTTCAAT
The DNA here is from genome assembly GCA_029852875.1 of Mythimna loreyi. NCBI lineage: Eukaryota > Metazoa > Arthropoda > Insecta > Lepidoptera > Noctuidae > Mythimna > Mythimna loreyi. The sequence goes on from CM056786.1 coordinate 12,789,913, forward strand.
AGATAGAGTGATTCAAGAGGGAGGCTTATGTGTATAATACATGCATAATATATTCAATATCAGTACCCATGCAAAGATGGGGCGAGTCACTAGTGTTGTATATATTAGTTGAAGATAAAATAATTGTGTGTTATATACAATTTTGTTTATTTTTAACTCAGTAGCAATAAAACTGACCCTAGTTCATTGTAGACTTATGTCCTGTATAGTTCTATATTTGTCAGGAAAATTAATAAACTATTACAAAAATCTTAATATATGTGTACAAGTGATAAGCAAGTACAAAATAAAATTTGTTTAACCCATATTCTTTTAAGTTCAATGATATGTTATCCATATCATTGAACTTAAAAGAATTTTAAATAAAGTTTCACACTTAGCACTGGAAGTGTTTATCATTATAACAGCCACTTAGGGTCATCAGTAAATTAATTAATGAAATAATATTTAATATGAAAATATTAATTCAGTAGGTATTTGGATCAGAATGTAAATGTTCAAGATAAATTAAATTGAAGATGATTTATCATATAAAAATAACATTTATTGTGGCAGCCAATTGTCAATTCCCATTTCGCCATGTCTTTCTGTCCTTGGATCATCTTGGTGACTGTTAGTACTACAAAGCTGTAATTTGTTACCAATATGTATATCAATCACATCAACAAACTGCTAAAATATAAAGTGCAAAGAAAATTTAGTACATAGTTTAGGTACTCCCCATAGATGTTAAGTGGGGTTGATTTTTAAATTTTATTGTTGATAATGTTAATATTGTCGGGAAATGTCGCTTAAAAAGTAAAAAAAAAACAATGCATCCCCCCTCTAACTTTTGAACCATAAGTTTAGAAAATATGAAAAAAAATACAAATAATTTTCCTACAAAGGTTTTATGAAGTTACTACACTATATAAAACCTTTCCAAGAAAATTATTTGTAATTTAACCATATATGCAAGTATTTTTTTTACCTTTTTTACATATTTCATTATCTTGAGTGTATCTTCTTTCAAATAAAAATACTAAAAGATTAAAATCGGTTCACGTAATCCAAAATTACCTCCGAGTACAGCGCCACCTCTCGGAAATTGGGTTACTAAGTATTACATAGGCTACTGGAATCTGTTACATTGTGAGAAATTTGTTACAGTCGGGATACTACGGAACTTCACCCTACACTGAGCGGGGCCCTACACGTTCTTGGCTGATTTTAATCTTTTTATTTGAACCAAGTTATGCTCAAGATAATAAATATGTAAACTAAGTAAAAAATACTTTCATGTATGGTTAAATTACAAAATTAGTTAAGAATATGTTTTTTTTAAATTTTCAAAACAATTATAAAATTAATTAATAAACTGTTCATCCTATAAAGTTCGGAATAATTTTCCTAGAAATGCTTTATAAAGTTCTACTATTCGGTTTTTTTTTCTTATTTCCTAAACTTATGGTTCAAACTTAGAGTTTTCGAAAATATCAACATTATCAAAAAAATATTTTATGGGACCCCTAATCATTTTTAACCTATCCAACAATATACCACACGTTAGGGTAGAAATGAAAAAAAAAATCACTTCCCACTACGTGTAGGGGAGGTACCCTAATAAATAATCTTTTTCCACTTTTTATCGTAGCGCTTTGTCGGCGTGATTGATAAACATATTGGTACCAAATTTTAACTTTCTAGAGCTAAGTTGCAAAAAACTAAAAATAAGATATTGTAAGTTACGGTTTTTTCATTCGTTCAGTACGGAACCCTTCGTGCGTGAGTTCGATTCCCACTTGGTTAGTTTTTTTTATTTTTTATAAACGATATAATAATTAAATCGTCATAATAGATAGCCTCGGTAAAAAATTCTATAATTTTAAGAAAGCTTTCTTTTTCTTCATTTAATAAATTATTTCTGTATTCTATTTAGTTTTAGTTTTGCAGATCTGTTGTTGGGCTGCGGGAATATTCAAAAGAGTTACCGTGGCTTTTAGTCAGTATAAGTCTGTCACGCTCTCTCTGGATTGGGAGTGGGAGAAAAAAAGATCCATATCCGTATATGTATATCCGATCCGTATCTGTTTATCCGTATCTGTACGCGTATCTGTTTTTTGACATTGTGCCTTTAGCCTTACGGGTAAAGATTTGTACTTTGTGCTTTCCATCAAAATTTTATATTTTGAATAGTCGTGACACAAAATAATACCAAATTGCCTCTCATATGTTTTTTAACTCTATGAAAAACAAAACTATATTGACGCCGCCTAGTGTTACACTAAACTGTAAACAAAACAAAAACGTTAAGAATCGTATTGTATCTACCCATTTTGACGCCAATTAATTATCCATGTCCGGATCCTGGATACCTACAGATCTACATTTTTAATAATCCGGCACATCACTAATCATCGTTGATCATCATGTCATGTACCATCTCAAAAAAGAAACTCGCTAAATCAAATAATTTTGTTTTCATATATTAGCACTTGAATGATATTCTGATATAGCTTGTGTAAAAACTAATAGAATTTTGAAGCCTGTTCAGTCGAGCTTAATAAGTTATTCCGAGGGTTGAGAGAGAGATATTCGTCACTGTTATCATTGACGACAGCCATCTCCGAGTACTGAAAAAAAAATCTTAAATTATATGTACTTTATAATTAAGTATGTTTTAGTTTTAAATAAATATTTTTACAGTTAAGCCTCAACAAAAAGCTTTCAGTCTTTAGCTTTAAGGTTGAAAACTCGTTGACATCTTATTGAAGATTGCTGTGTAACTGAACGGGAGAAGTTGTACTGCTATATGTTAATAGTAATGTCATAAGCGTATAGCTTTTCCCCTTGGTTATGCAAGCCAGAAACGTCGCCAGGAAGATGGAAGAACTGGAAATTGGAAGCTAATTTTATTCACATGCAGAAAAAAGAAAATTGTTTATTGTATGTATTCTATGCTATTTCTGTTTTATATTAATAATGTGAGAGAGAGAACGCATTTGGGAGTTTATGTATATGTCAACAGAAATTTGGTAATGCCATAAGATTAAATAATATCGTAACTAACACGAGAAATTATGAACTATTTTTCTATAAATGTTTAAAATGGTTATGTTGGTAGCTCACTGTTATTAATTGTTTTGTATACAATCATAAATCACTGCGTATTATGTTATTATAATTAAGTAATTTCAGTTTTTGAATTGTATTTAATTTCATACTAGCGACCCACCCCAGCTTCGTACGGGTAAAATGGTAATATTAAATATATGATGCATGTATTATGCACATAAACCTTCCTCTTGAATCACTCTATCTATTAAAAAATAAATCGGCCAAGAGCGTGTCGGGCCAGGCTCAGTGTAGGGTCCCGTAGTTTCCCGTCCGTCACAAATTTCTCACAATGTAACAGAACCCAGTAGCTCATATAAAAGTTATAAACCCAATTTCCCGAGAGATGGCGCTGTACCCGGTGGTAATTTTAATTTTCGTGAACCGATTTTTTTTTTGTATTTTTTTTGAAATAAAATACGCTCAGGATAATGAAATATGCAAAAAGTAAAAAAAAATGCTTGCATGTATGGTTAAATTACAAATAATTTTCTTGGAAAGGTTTTATTAGTGTAGTACTTTATGAAACCTTTGTAGGAAAATTACTTGTAATTTTTTTTAGGTTTCTTTCATGTACGGTGGATTTAAAAAAGTTCTTATATGTACGGTTAAATTACAAAATTAGTTCAGAATGATTTTTTTATAATTTTTCAAAAACTGTTTATCCTATGAAGTTCAAAATAATTTTCCTTGAAAGTTGATTTTAAGTTCTACTTTTGAGATTTTTTACACATTTTTTAAACTTATGATTCAAAATCTAGAGGGGGGGGGGGGCTAATTTTTTACTTTTGGTACAATTATTTCCGAAAATATTTACGTTGTCAAAAAATTAATTAACAGGACCCCTAATAATTTTTAAATACCTATCCAACAATATATTACACGTTATGGTAGAAATAAAAAAAAATCACTTCTCACTTTTCGTGCAGGGGAGGTACCCTAGTAAAACATTTTTTACCACTTTTTGTTTGTGCACTTTGTCGGCGTAGTTGATATACATATTGATACCAAATTTCAGCTTTTTAGTGCTAACGGTCGCTGAGATTATCTGCGGACGGACAGACACAGAGACAGACATGGCGAAACTATAAGGGTTCCTTTTTGACTACGGAACCCTAAAAACGCATTAAAATCCGTTACGTAGTTTTGAGGATCTAAGCATACATGGGAACAGACAGAATTTGTTTTATATTTTGTAATGATAATGATTGTGTGATGTCAATGATCATTTATGACTTTCTGGAGCTCAGATGGGCAACCCTGCTCTAAAAATATTGCAACAACCGAGTCCAGCATTAAAACGATTACTGCATTTTTTTATAAAAATAATCTTATAATTTTGTTTATGAGTGCTGTATCTCAATTTGAGATTTCCTAGCTCTTTCACAACTATGTTGAAGTCGGCTTTCAGTGGAACTGGATGCAGCTGTGTATGTCTAAATAGACTTCGTACTAGAACGGGTTGGCAATCCTAAATAAAATGCTGATCTTATAAAATCACAACCACCTAGTCTTCCAAAAATGATTCTTTAAAGCCGGTCAACCCGAGGTACATTACACATATTTCTTCAGATAAGTAGATTATAATCTAGGCTTCTATTGAGATCAAAACATTAATTAGTGTAAAATTAAGCCAGCGAAGACCTCTGAAAATCTGCTATAGTACGTGAACTTTGTCCCACTATAATGTTCCCATATATAAGAAAAAAAAATACGTATATGCCCATTTAATCAAAATTCTAAATGGTGACAATTTTTCTCAAAAACTTTTTATGGTTTTAATAAATACGTTTTTCCTGAAAGAAGTGTGAAATATTTGAGATTATGGAAATACCGAATACCGACAGATTTCAGGCGCTATCTCTCATGTTTTAGCGTTGCCTCATCGGAAATCGTATTAAATTGCTTTAGATGTAGCAATAGCAACAAGCTTTTAAAACATGTTCGACGTTGGCGATAGGCGTTGCAGTAGGGAGTTTCATACAAATAATATAAACGGCGCGTGTTATACGGTAACGAGTTGATATGTGTGCTACGTCACTTAGGTTGCAAAGCGTGCCAAAGTAACACTAAACACTTAAAATATGTTTCTAAAAAAATTTTTTTTCAATTCCTTTTTTTAAATTTTCAGGATAAAATGGATGTACCCAATATTCATTGGATACTTCTTGAAGGAAAAGAAACCATAATTCACTCTTAATAGAGTGATGGACTCATATAATTTATTTGATGATGGAAGCGGTATGTTGGAAGGACTTACTGATCTTGGTGGATCAGACAGCTTTGCTGGTGGCGCGCCGGCTGGAGTAGCTGGAGATAACAAAGATACTCCTGAAAATAGGTGACTACAAGCAGCACAATGACAACGAATTATATTGGCAATTTTAATTTATCCTTTACTAACCATTATCTTTCAGTTACAGGCAACCTTATAGTCAAAATCCTGTACCACAGGAAGGTTCAATTCAAAAACTGGCTTCGTTTGGAGGGCCTCCTGCTGGCAGTGCTCAACCAGTGCCTAATCCAGGTACAGGTCCTCCTGCGCCCGATTACCATGACTACGGAAGTTACCCGCCGCGGCCTCGCTTGCCTCAGCCGCCTCATGGCGCACTACATCCGCCACATCATGTGCATCCTTCACATGCATATCCAGGATATCATCCTGGTCCAGAGCCTATGTACGCCATGCCCGAACAACCAGGTACTTAAATAATACTTCTAGTTGGTAAATCAAGTAAAAATAATTTGATATTTTTAGTGGAAATTAATCGTTGTCGACCGTTGGCTTCTGCATATTGTTTATAAGCCAATGCCAGCGGCTTCGCTCCCGTGATAGTAAAAAACCGGGCAAATGCGAGTCTAATTCGCGCACTAAGTGTTCCGTAAAAACTTACCCATGAAAAAGTTAACTATTTTGAGACAAAGATTTTTCTGCTGAAACATACGTTTCCGAATCTCATACGTTCCCGCCACTACCGGTACACTAATATGGTGTTTTAGAAAAGACAAATCCGTTTGATACGCGTGAGTATTTTTCACTGGTCTCCGTAACACCCTCTGCAATATCCCTTCGACTGCAATCGGAAACTGCCCATTATAACTAGTCAAATTTTTCTGTTTTAGACCACATCCATCCTGTTCTTTGCAGATTATGCAAGCAATTATAATGAATTTTAAAAAATAGTTGCATAATGCTAATCAGTTTTGGTTGAGTGATAGAAAATGTATAAGGCATTAAATTCGCAATTCGTTTCAGAAATAATAAACTGAAAAAACAGGGAGTCAGACTCGTGCACTGAGGGTTCCGTACAAACTTACCTATAAAAAACAGTTCAAATCCCGTATCAAGTTCCGAAGATTTTTTTTCTAATCGCAATCGCGTATCTTTTTTACGTTAAATTAGAAGTTCGATTTTTCACAGATTCAGGGATCCGCAGACCTGAGTATATTATTTTTTCGACTCGATACCTCCACGAGATCTCAAGATAAAGAGTCTTGATAGACAGACAACAAAGTGCTCCTATAAGGGCCATTAAGCGCATTTGTGTAGTTAAAGATATAAAATTTTCTATTCAGTGACATTCATGTGATAAATATGTTTACTTTTGTCGTTTTTAGGGTTCCGTACCATAAAAGAAAAAACGGAACCCTTAGGGCCAACGCTACGTAGAGCTGGAGCCTGCGCGGGTACCCGTCGCGTGTCGTCACGCGTGTGTAGTTTGAGGCAATCCCCGTAGCGGAAATCAGATTATTTCTGGCACAGTGTCGCTAGTTCAACTTAAACAATGTGCATGTAGTTGTATCGATGGAGAACTTTATCGTATTATTTTGTAGCAAAAGGGGCGTGCGACGCGTCCCCGCGCTGTGAGCCAGGTGGGAGCACCTTTGAATGGGACCGCGCGGATTCCCGCTTTACGTGGCGTTGACCCTAAGAGTTTCGTTTTTTCTTTCGAAGTACTGAACCCTAAAAACGATAAAAAAATACAAAAAGAAAGATATTTATCACATATGTCATTGAATAGAAAAAAATATATCTTTAACTACACAAATGCGTTTAATAATAGTCGGAAACTGAAACTTTTTCGAAAAATGCCTCTTATCATACCTTCTCCTTTGTTGTTACATCACATTTTTTTTTCTTTGCGAATCGGAAAAATCTGTACTCGGTAATTAAGCTTTTTGGCATAGGTACTTACCTATGCCAAAAAGCTTAATTCCAAGGATTCCAAACAAACTTTTGTTTGGAATCCTGAGCGCACAAGGCTCCTTCACACTTGCCCAGTGTTTTTTCAGTTTTATGATGATAGATAGATATACTCTTCATTGTAGGTACACTTTATTGGATGATATTAATATATTTTTTATTTGATTATACTTTTAATTTTCAGGTATTGGTGAAATGGGCGTGTGGTCTGGTCCCCCAGGTGCGAATAGATATACTCCTATTACACCAAGTTACAGACATAGCTATGAACACCAACAAAAAATGCATCAATACCCTCCTCAACAGGTTAGTGTTCCTTTTATTTAACGATCTTAATAACAGTGTCGAAAGTCAGGCTATCGATATTTGAAGATGTTTCAAACAATAAATGATATTTTGCAAATAGGTTTTAAAAACAGTTTTACACATCAATTTTTTTGTCAGTTTGAAGTAGATGACGTGACCGGTTTAAAGAACTAGCGAAACGGTTACAAATAGGATGTGCTATGGAACGGCGCACATCTCTGTTGGAATGATGTTTATCCCAGCACACTGTTATGAGAAATGCTGGTTTATTTTGCTTTACCACTAAAATATGAGATAAATAATGGTTATATATATCCTAATTACCAAGATGCTTCTGATGACTTCATTATATTCGTTAAGATGCATATATATTCTTATCTGTTTTTAGTAATATTCTAGATATCATTTAGCGAATATACATATTTTCCCCGACTGCGAGTTTCTTGTTCCTATGAATGTTTAAAATATTTTTGTTTTTCACATAGGGCGCTAATTTAGGAAGTCTACAAGCTCAGAATGGTACATACTTACCAAGGCAACCTCATTTTTCACAACCAACATCACAACAAATATATGGGCAACAGCAGGTAATTATAATCATAGTTTTATTTCACCCAATTTATCTTAACGTAAAGCAAAAAAGGGGGTAAAGGAATCTGAATAATAGTTAAACTATTTTTCTTTATTTTCACTGCAACTGTTGGATCTATAATAAAAGAATACTCGTTACTGGATAATAAGTTTTGGATAAAGGCGAAGTCTTAATTGATAGCGAATTCCTCTCCCAGAGAGGAGGCCTGTGTCCCAGCAGTGGGAACATTAAAAAAGCATGATGATGATGCATTAATAGGTTTTTAGCTTTTTAGGGTTCCATAGTCAACTAAGAACCCCTATAGTTTCGCCAATTCTGTGTCTGTCCGTCCGCGGATAATTACAGTGACTGTTAGCACTAGAAAGCTGAAATTAAGTACCAATATGTTTTAACAATTATGCCGACAAAGTGGAAAAATGTTTTTTTACGGTACCTCCCTTATACGTAAAGTGGGGAGTTATTATTTTTTTTTTTTTTTCATTTCAACCCGAACGTGTTATTTTCTAAACCTATGGTTCAACAATTAGAGGGGATGGGGACGAAGTACTTATCAAAAGATTATTTTACGGAAGCCTTAATAACTTTTAAATAAATACCTATCCAACAATATATAACATGTTATGACAGAAATAAATAAAAAAAACTCGCCACTTTACATATATGCTCCCATAATAATACATTTTTTACCACTTTTTTTTCTGCACTTTGTCGGCGTGATTGATATATTACATATATTGATAACAAACTGCAGCTTTCTATTGCTAACGGTCGCTGAGATTAACCGCGGACGGACAGACAAAAAGACTTGGCGAAAGTTTAAGGGTTCCTTGTTGAATACGGGACCCTAAAAAAAGATTAAGATCGGTCCACGCAGTTCAAAATTACCATCAGGTACAGCGCCATCTCTCGGAAAATTGGGTAACTAATTTATACTTGGGCTACTTCGCGTTGGGTTTGGGCGTTTAAGGGTTCTGTTACATTGTGAGGAATTTGTCACGAACAGGAAACCACGCAACCCTACAGTGAGCGTGGCCCGACACGCTCTTGGCGGTTTTTTTCTTCCTTCGTTTTGGCCACGAAAACAAATGACAGTCAAAAAATAAAAGTCAAATTTTGCTGTTTGTGTTTTACTTTTAATTAATACTTTAAAATTCTTATAGCTGTTAACGAAACTAACGGATAATCCAAAAGAAATTCATATCCGGAATAAAATGCTAGACGCATTTTATACATTTTATGCATTTAAGCTAAAAATCTTCATGTCTACCGCTACACTAACACATAGAGGCGGCTGTGTTGCAGAGCTTCTAAAATAACGAATTAACTGTGCAACAGTTTCTAGTGGATAATAATTTGCATTTTTTGTAAGCTGGTCATCAAGACATTCTTTTATATTATTCTGCCTTACTTTTGTTTTGGACCTGGCTGACGTGTTTTTTTTTTTATTCTTTCAGAACTATCCTAATTACACTCAGATGCATCCACCAACTGCATCGAGAATTAGTCAACATCCTACTTATCATCAGCAAATGGATGTAAATCCACATCAGTATGGTATACCTCATGGCCAACAAAGCCATGCACCAATTCCGCAACACCAATCTCATCAAAGTATGGGTGGTCATTCAGGTGGTATGACACCAGGAATTCAAAACCATCCCAATGTGCATCTTCATCATCCCGGTGCGCCACCTCTACATCATGTACCTCGTCAGTCTCCAGTGCCGCCATCCTCAGCGCCGTCCCATTCTTCGGTACCGACACAAATGCCATACGCATCACCTCATCACTCAGTATCAATGAATTATCAATCTCATCAAATACAACATCCTTTAGATGTCAACGTTTCGAGTCAGTATGGTGCTGTCAAACCATCTGGGCTAGAAACTGGGAGTCCACAATATCGCCCACCGTTTCCTCAGCTTTCTCCTCAAATGTCGCCTCGTGCTCAAATTTCACCTAGACAGCAATCACAATCTCAACTATCCCCTCGTCCTGTAATGTCACCAGTTAAGGGACCTAGTGCATCTCCACATGGAACTCGTAATATGGTACAAACACCAGTTTCTACAGGAACACCGACAACTCCAGGAGGTTTTCCATCGCAGAACACTCTCCAAGCCTTAGAACAAATGGTTTTACCATCTGGAACAGAATACCCATACCAACGTAACCCGTCGTCCCCAGCTGTGACACATGTTGTTTCTTCACCATCTCAGTGGAACCAAAACAAAATGGCTCCAGCAAGTAGCTTAACACAAATTGACAACAGCGAACAACCACCAAAGACAACTGAGGCTGCGACAATAGTCCCACCACTGAAATCAGATTTGATAAAAAATATAGCTTTGACTAACACAAATTCCGATACGAAACCAATCGATAAAATTGAAACAGAAAACGTCTGTTCAGCTGAAAATGTTAATGCACCTCGAAGTTTTCTACCCCAGCCCAATGGAAGTAGCACTGCTAAAGATAGCGTACCTGTCATTGCATCAACAAGTAGTAGTCCTTTAGTAAGCAGCAACAATTTGCCTGCTACTGTAGAAACCGCAGAAAATAAAGAAAAGTTTCCTGGATCACGTCCGCCTGTAGATAACAAAGTTGATACTGCTTTGGCGAAGGAAGATGAAAATGTTGATATTAATTTGCAAAAAACATTTAACAGTGACCAGTTAGAGTCTAAGCCGAAAACAGCTGAGAGTCCTATTACGCCAGAAAGCAAAACAGTTCATGCAACAATGCCAAACACTACTTCTACAGTTGGTGATATTTCACAAATAAGAACATCTCAACAAATGCAGATACCAGCAATGACTACCACTAACACAACTAGCCAATATGAAAGTATGCCAAACATGAATGTAAATAGAAACCAAGCATATTCAGCAAGCAATCTTCAAAATGTGTCAAATGTGCCTAATGTAACCCAAGGATTATCAGCAAACTTGCCCACTAGTATACCATCTTCTGTTCACACCAGTGCTGCTCATAATGTATCTTCTACATTTCAAAGTGGTCCTACACCTGTTTCGCAAGCAGTGCCTAACGTACAAGCAAATTTACCAGCTAATCATACAATGCAACATGCAAACCTGCCTAACACAGTAACTTCTAGTATACCTGTTCATAATCAGCAAACTAATATTCCGCTAATTCCTCCTATCCAAGGTAATATTCAGACAAATATCCCTAACGTACCCAGTAATATGCCACCTATTGTTCAGTCAAATGTTGCAACAAATATTCCGAATGTTCCAGTGGGCTTACCAATGAGTGTTCCAAATTTACATGCACCAATACCACCAAACCAACCAACCATTATGTCAAATATGCCTCACAACATGAATCCAACGATGCTAATGTTAGGGCCAAATTCAATGCCCCACCCTAATATCCCAAACATGTATCCAGCATCTCATCAACAAGAAAGGATGTCATTGCAACAGCAAATCCAAGATATTTATTGTTTGCCGCCTTCAAATGAAAACCAAGAAAAAGTAAGATGCTTACAAGAACGGTTAGCTTTAATTCAACAGCATGAATCTAACGATAAATGTAATGGGGGCCCAAACTGCACTTTACAAAATCCTGTTTATGGAACAAAAATGGTAGAAAGTCCTCAAGTTACTAGTACAACTGGGCGGGGTCGGGGCAAAGGACCTGCTAAGCCCAGGAAGCCTAGAGCCAAGAAAGAGAAATTTGTTGCCACGACGCAACCACTAGATCAGTTACCTGTTTCTGAAGATTGTGTAACAGCCGGAACAGGTTTACAAAGTACTTCAGAACTTGACTTAGAATTGAATGAAGATATTACTAACTTAGACAGCAGTGCAATTTCTATAGATGATATGAATGGTGGTAAAATAAGAAAACAAAGAGGGCCTCGGAAGAACAAAGAACGAAAGCCCCGGACCCCTAAAGAACCTAAAATTAAAGAATTAGGCGACAAACCAGTGAAGGAACGCAAAAAACGTGAACCAAAAGATCCAAACGCGCCTAGGAAGAAAAGAAACTCAAAGAAAGATGCTTTAGAGATACAGGCAGACACTACAACATCTTATGAATTATTAGAAACTGACAAAGATACTACCCCAAGTGAATTATCAACAACTCAAAATACTTCAAATATTGAAACTCCCAATGTATCAAAAATGATGCCAGAACTTTCGTTGGATGAATCCAACGTAACGGATTTTGATGATATTCCTGTTTCGAAAATAGCCATCAAAGATTTATTAGAAGAGGCTGAGGCTAAACGAGAACAAGACGATGATTTGGATACAATATCTCAGAAAAGAAAATCTTCCAAAAAACGGGCTTCTGCTGGGGGAAGTTGTAAAAAACTAACTTTTAGAAAATCTTTAGGTGGAAGAAGAAAGAAACGTGGTGGGCTAATTCCTGATTCTGATGGCGAACCCGATGATATGATGTCAACGCCTCCACCGTCACCACCACCGGAAGGAGATGATAGTTTAAAAAGAAGATCTGCTAGAAACACGCAACGTAAAAAATACACAGATGATGTCATGTTACGTCTATCAGATGATGAATTTGCAATGGCCACTCCCAAGGTTGAAAAAGAAAGCAAGTCTGAAGACTTAGATACCAAAGAAAACAGCAGATCTGAAGGTTTGCCTAAACCTAACTATATTTACGTGAATACCACAGAAGAAGATGCCATGATAGTGCAACATGTGTTAGCTTGTCGTATGGGGAAAAGAGAATTTAAAAACGAACCGTCAACTAGTGAAATTAAGCCAAAACTGGAAGTTGGCTGTAGTGACCTATCAGTTAATGACTCTAATCCTGAACAACAGCAATCCATTGATGCTTGTAAAGATACCAATGATGATGTTGACCTTATGTTGAGTACTGAAGCCAAAAAAGAAGTGAAGGAAGAGAAAATTGAGCTTACTCAAGAAATAACTAATAAACCAGAAAATACTGGAGATAACAATAAAGAAAATACAGACATTAAAAACATAAAACCCATTATGGTTGATGTAGAAGAATATTTTGTAAAATATAGAAACTTTTCATATTTACATTGTGAATGGAAAACTGAAGAAGAACTTTACAAAGGTGATAAAAGAATATTTTCAAAAATCAAACGATTTAAGCAGAAACAGGCTCAACAACTGAATATATTTGAATTGTTGGATGACGAACCCTTTAATCCAGACTATGTTGAGGTGGAAAGGATATTAGATATGTCAGAAAATCAAGACCCTGCTAATAATACTGTTGTAAAACATTATTTAGTCAAGTGGAAAAGCTTGCAATATGAAGATAGTACATGGGAGTTGGAAGAGGACATTGATGTCGATAAAATAAGACAGTATAAGACATTTAGTGAAATACCTCCAAAAGAAAAGTGGAAATTTAAAAAGCGACCGTCTGCAGATCAGTGGGTTCAGTTAAAAGAATCACCTTTATATAAAGGGGGAAACACATTAAGACCGTATCAACTTGAAGGTCTTAACTGGTTATTATTCTCTTGGCATAATAATCGGAACTGTATATTAGCAGATGAAATGGGATTAGGAAAAACTATACAGAGCCTAACATTTGTAAATTCTGTTTGGGAATATGGTGTAAGAGGACCTTTCCTGATTATAGCACCTCTATCTACTATCCCTAATTGGCAGAGAGAATTTGAAGGATGGACAGAAATGAACGTAATTGTTTACCATGGTTCACAACAGAGCAAAAGTATGCTTCAGGAATATGAATTTTATTACAAGAACGAACAAGGTGAGCCTATCAAAGAAATTACCAAGTTCAATGTTCTCATAACAACATTTGAAGTAATTGTAACAGACTTTCAAGAGTTAAAATTGTTTAACTGGCGAATATGTGTTATTGATGAGGCTCATAGACTGAAAAATCGCAATTGTAAATTACTGGAGGGATTACGTCAACTTCATTTAGAGCATAGAGTTTTATTATCTGGAACACCACTACAGAACAATGTAAATGAACTGTTCTCTTTACTTAATTTTCTGGAACCATCACAATTTTCTAGTAGTGATGCATTCTTAAATGAATTTGGCCAACTTAAGACTGAATCGGAAGTTCTCAAATTGCAAGCACTTTTAAAACCGATGATGTTAAGAAGATTAAAAGAAGATGTTGAAAAAACGTTGGCTCCAAAGGAAGAAACTATAATTGAAGTGGAGTTAACCAACATACAGAAAAAATATTATAGAGCAATACTTGAGAGAAATTTCAGTTTTTTACAAAAGGGTACTGCTTCTGCAGCTAATATTCCTAATTTGATGAATACTATGATGGAACTAAGGAAGTGCTGCATTCATCCGTATCTGCTTAATGGAGCAGAAGACCAAATACAATTTGACTATAAACAAGCCAATGGGGAAGACAAACAAGCTTATTACAAAGCGCTCATTGATTCATCGGGTAAAATGGTACTAGTGGATAAATTACTTCCAAAATTAAAAGCAGGTGGTCACCGAGTTTTGATATTTAGCCAAATGGTACGGTGCTTAGACATTTTAGAGGATTACCTTGTATTTAGAAAATACCCCTATGAAAGGATTGATGGACGTATAAGGGGTAACTTGAGACAAGAAGCAATTGATAGATTTTCGAAACCAGACTCTGATAGATTTGTATTTTTGTTATGTACGAAAGCTGGTGGGTTGGGCATAAATCTTACAGCTGCGGATACGGTTATAATTTATGACAGTGATTGGAATCCTCAAAATGACTTACAAGCACAAGCTCGATGCCATCGCATAGGTCAACAAAAAATGGTTAAAATATATCGACTAATTTGTCGTAACACGTACGAAAGAGAAATGTTTGATAAAGCGTCACTAAAGCTCGGTCTAGATAAAGCAATATTACAGAGTATGAATACAACACAAGGAAAAGAAGCAGGCGTAAAGCAATTGTCTAAAAAAGAGATTGAAGATTTACTAAAAAAAGGTGCTTATGGTGCCGTAATGGACGAAGACAATGCTGGTGACAAGTTTTGTGAGGAAGATATTGAAATGATATTAGCGCGCAGGACCCAAGTTATTCAGATGGAGTCGGAAAAAGGATCAACATTTTCTAAAGCTAGTTTTGCTGCAGCAGACCAACGATCGGATATTGATATTAGAGATCCTGATTTTTGGAATAAATGGGCCAAAAAAGCAGAAATTGATACTACAGAAAAAAAAGAAGATGAAGATTTGATAGTGACAGAACCTAGGAAACGAACAGTCATTAAGAGATACGGCCATGATGATGGCCCTATGGAAATGTCTGATATGGAGGTCACTCCAGATTCAGACGAGGATGAGGAAGGTGAGAATTTTACTTTACATTCCATTAAAAAAAAGCCACCATGACAAATGAGGCTTCTTGTTTTGTAGTTTTGTTTTGACAAACGTTATAATCCAAATTTGTGTATTTTATTATTTAAAATAGAAGATTTTGGATTAGTATTTTGTAAGTTTCTTTGTGACTTTTCTGAATAAAAGTCACAAAGAAACTTACAAAATACTTAGATATAGTATAATAGTTGTGAAACACAGTAAAGAGCTAATATTACAAAACAGAATAAACTCGATTGTTTGTGACAATAGGTGTAAGTTGGTTACATATTATACTAAACAACTTATAATAGTTATTGAGAATTCATTTTCCGATATACCACTTTACAGTGGCTCAAATCGTTTACATTTATTTTTACCTCTTGCTACAGTTTTTCCGTAAAAACAATTTATTTTCACGAATTGACAAAATTATTTCAAATTTAATCAATTGGTATATTTTAATAAAATGTAATAAATCTAAAGTAACTGCAAAATTAACAAATTGTTGTCATATGATAAGGCAATCAAAATCTGCCACTGTGTAAAAATGTAAAATTTTAATGGGGAAAGTCCTCTGATGTGTGTCGATAACAGGGTCAACATCTAAAAAATACATGTGCACGACACGGGGAGATCAATAATTGAATTTAACGAGAATTGAATCTCTGTAGATAAATATTTTATAAAATTATGGTGCTTATGTAATTACAATCGCCATTAACAAAAATATGTGAACTTCAGGAATAAGTTTGAGGAGTAAAAGGAAGAAAGAAAAACTTGGCAAAAAAGGACGCCGATACGCAAGTGACGATTACATACCTCGCCATGAAGGTGTTCCTGTAGATGAAGAGGTTGTGTATGGGTCATGGACAAGATCTGAATGTTTTAAAATCGAAAGAGGTCTACTTACGTTCGGGTGAGTGAGATACTTTTAATTGTATTGAAAAATTTGATTGCACTAATATTACAAAGTCAACTTCACACTGATCTTCGCACGATCATTTTTTCTGTGTCTGGATGCAATTTATCTATATGTATGTATTTAGAAGTATATAAGAAAGTTTATCAGTTGTCTAGTATTCATAACACAAGCTCCGCTTAGCTTGAGACTAGTATATAGATATATTATCCTCTTGTCTGTCCTTGACTAACATCTGAACGATTTTGTATGAAATTCTTCACACAGGTAGGCCATGTCGGGGAAAAGCACATAGAGTACTTTTACCCGGGATTATGTTATTTTATGTCATCTTCACTATGTGAATTCTTTTATATTGCACTAGCGACCCGCCCCAGCTTCGCACGGGTGCAATACTTATAATATATTTTACGCATGTATTATACTTATAAACCTTCCTCTTGAATCACTATATCTATTAAAAATAGCCGCATCAAAATCCGTTGCCTAGTTTTAAAGATTTAAGCATACATAGGGAGAAAGCGACTTTGTTTTATACTATGTAATGATGATACGTTGCGACAGCGTGGACGAATAATTGTTACATTGCATGTTACGTTACAGCAGTCTACCCGGCTTTCATTCAGAAATTGGGGTTTGGACTTTAGAAGAGAAGTTGAAGAAAATATGCTCTACTTATTCCCATCCCTAATAATAAGGCAATCTTCTGCTTCTAGTGATGATGAATGATTTACATGTCTGTGCAGGTGGGCGCGTTGGGAAGAAATTGTAGAGAAAAATCAGTTTAGAAAAGGTTGGACAATTCCTGTTATAGAAGACTGTGCGCGAATAATAGTGAGTTAATTTTTTAGATATTCTAAGATTACATTTGTCAAAATCAAACTCTGAAAACTTGAAAGTTAAAATATCGAAAGTAATGGTTTTTTTTAAATTATATAGCCATATAGCCAGGCTTATACACCGTGAAATTTAAATGGTTGTTTTCCCTCAACGAAATGGTTGTGGTAATACGTTTGAAAAAAAAATTAAATACTAAAAACAAAAAATGGACCTGTAAGGTGCAAGCTAATTATGTCGTATCACAACGTGCGAGAGCTTATTTTGGTGTAAATATTTAATGAATCGGTTTCCTTTGACGACGTGCTGCGCATGCGACTCTAGTAGTACCTACAAATTACGTTTAATGTTACTGTTGTTTTCGCTTTTTTGAGTTGATGAATATTTTTAATAATTATTACAAAAAAAAAACTTTTTATTTTTACTGTATGCTTCAAAAGTACTCCTTATGGCAAGTCATTCCGCCGCGGGAAAACAACCATTTAAATTTCACGGTGTATAGCTGGGATATAGCCGGTATATAGGCGGAATGGCAACAGCGATTGTTGCAACCCAGTGCTAGGCACGCCATAATGATGGCGGTAAATCCTCTGATTGAGGAGTGGCTAGAAAGCACATTCGTGTGAAAGTAACGCCCGGGTGTCATCATTGTGTGAACTGCCCGGAGAACACGATGGCATGGAGCATATGGTAGAAGTATGCCCCGCTTGGGCAGAGAATCCCGTGTTCTCGTGGGCGATCAACATCGCGCTCTGGGACAGGCCAATGGTCAGGAGCGAGAACTGTTTCATTCCTTCTGCAAAGCAATAATATTTGCCAAGGAAGCAGCCGCATGCCCGAGGTAACGTCCCTCACGACCCAGTCGCCTTTTAGCCACCGTAGACGCAGGTTTGCAGACGGCGACCAACGGGTAGCTCGCTATCTAGACCGAGCTCAGGTCGTTGACGGTGCGTCGTGTTCCACGCGCTCGTCAAGATGTCAGCATAACCGTAGAGGCCCTGGAACGCAATGCAAAGAAGGACCTAAGTAGAGCAGACTTTTACCTATTAAAGCCCGCTCCGGTTTTAGTCGGTAAAAGTCTCGCTCCGCCCTAGACTGGAAGAAGTCATTATATGATTTCCCACCTGAAAAAAATACCCCATAGCAGGCCCGGACGTACGCTGTAACTTTGATCATATTATATAATTTTATAAGGATTTTTTGTACTTAACAAAATATCCAACAATCCAACTTGAAACATTGCTTTTTTATGATGATTTGCCATGCTAATACCGAGAAAGTTTAAGACTTTCACTGAGTTGAATTGCTTACTGATAACTTTTCGTATCATTTGCATAACAAAGCATGGTTACCTTTGCTTACGAGTATATTTTGATTACAGGTTTTATATTGTTTACGACATTATAAAGGCGATGAGAAAATACGAAATTTTATATGGGATCTTATTGAACCTTGTGAAAACGGTGAAGTAACCATATCTAGAAATCACAGCGGACTACATAATCCTGTGCCTCGAGGTAGAAACGCAAAAAAGAAAAACAGACCTAAGGATTTACCTAAATCAAATGATCTTCAAAAATGGGAAGATCCGGGTCATTGGAGTTCAACAGAAAAATATGACTGTGAATTGTATCTGGAAAACAGTTACAAAAAGCATTTATTTAGACATGCCAATAAGTAAGTAAAGATTTTTACCAACCACCTAGCACTTTCGTTTCGTTTGAATCTTATATTCATTGTAGCTGCAAATTATAATGAAGTTAGATTTGTTGGAGTCGGGGTTTAATAACATTGTATGACACCGTACTCGCCGTCTGTCCCGTTGGCTCCCTCACTTCCGATCGAGATATAGCTGGAGATATTATACAGTCGGAAATCAAGTTAATATCGCTTTACGTGTACTTCAAGGTCTACGCTACTGTTAAAATAGTTTGTGAATTTAGTATCTGGAAATACTAGTTACAAAACTGCTTTATTTTAATTTGCATTGAAAATAACGATTAAACATGACATTTTTTCAGGGTTTTACTACGAGTACGCATGATGTATTACATCAAACATGAGGTTATAGGCGACTACGCGACACAGATCGAGAGTGGAGTTCATGCCAGGTAAAACCATTCATATATGATTTTAAAAAAACACCCTTAAAAGTTTTTGAGAAAAATTGTCATTTAAAATATTGCAATTTTTTGTTTGCAGTACTTTGGGAATGCGTGTACCTCGCGGTGTAGACAGCACACCTCCACGCCTGTGGTGGGATAGTGAGTGTGACGTGTCCTTGCTTGTAGGAACGTACGTCCATGGTTACGAAAATTATTTGGCTATGCGTTCAGATCCACAACTTTGCTTTGTAGACAAATTGGGGCCACCAGATGATGCTGAATGTACAGATATCAAGTGAGTACTTAAAATATCTTTTTTGTATTTTGATAAACCCCTATCAGCTAACAACCTAGCTTGAGCGTTAGTGATATAGAATATACTTAAACGTGCTTTGTTAATAGTTTTTATATTAAGTTATTGAAATTTAGTCTGGAACTCGTCATAGTTTTGTAATGGCCAACATACACTTTATTGTCTGGTTTTTTTAAGTCAAGCTCTGTACTCTAGAAATTTTAAAAAATTAATGTGCGAATCTTTTTTCATTAAGACCTCTTATATAATTCAATATATCTCAGCAATACTTTCCATGATAATTTTTTTCAAACGATCTCAACTTTAGTGGGAAAATAATCGTTTTTAGGGGCCCGGACGTCAAAAGGAAAAAACGGATCCCTTATAGGATCACTTTGATTATACTATATGTAGATTTCGAGTAGAAATTAATACTATATGCTCAAGTCTGCGGTCCTTTGCAGCTAGTAGAAAATACGGCCATAACAATCGCAAAAAATAAAAGTATATTTCGACACTCAAGGTAATCAAAATTCATTGGGTAATTTCCATTGACTTAAAACTCTGAGATTGAGCATGAAGCAAGATCTTATAGCACAAGTATAGGAAATAAATTTTAAAACTGTAAATGTATAGATTGGTTAAAAAAAAAAAACGATTTGGAAAAATCTTCTAGGCTTGATTCGGAATTGAACCCTTCACGTAAATTACTTTCTACGGAACTCTGTGTGCAAGTCCGATTCGCACTTACCCAGCGCTTTTTTTTTATTTAGCTTGTTTGAGCCAGTAATCTGATTGGAGGGTTTCACTAACAAGTAGCTGCAATAGAATAGAATTAATTGTATATTGGGCATAAAAAAATCCATAGACATATTTTGACGACTGACTTAGACCTTTTCCAATAGTTAGCAAACCATTCAACAAAAAGTTTAGTTATGTCACATACTTACAGTAAAAGTTCATTTGTCTTTCAAAATCTTTTTTTTAGTCAAATTTTATATTATTTAATTGAACAATAAATTAGCATTATATTTCGAATATATTTTCACAGTAAAATAATGTACTACTTTATTAGAAAAAGTGTATACTTTATGTAAAAAAGTATCTACTTATACACATGTATAAAAGGTGTTTCGAATGTGTAACAGGAGTGAAGAAAGAAAAGTGAGAGGAAGTGTAGTGGGAGACGAAGATTGCACAGACGATGTGTCTAGTGGAGCTGGAGCAACATCCCCTGCAGCTTCTCCTCGACCTGATGATGACAGTACTCAAAGCAGTAGTGGCGGACATTTATGGCCCTCAATGCAAGATTTGAATACGAGACTGCGGAGACTAATCACCGCATATCAAAGAAACTACAAACGAGAGGAACTTAAATTGCAACAAAGAGCTAAGGTGCGTAACGAAAAATAATTTTGGAGACGAATCTTTTAGTGAATAAAAGTACTAATAATAAGCTTCTATTCTGACATAATATACAATGTGTTCTTTTTGATATACCATTGCTAAAGCTTTATGAATATAAATATACCCGCATTTTTTATTATTGTTCTTTATAGAATTATAAAGAACAATCATTCAAAAAAATGTGGTCCAAAAATACATGGCTTCGAAAATATCATCAAGCAGAATCTCAAACCATTAAAGTCAGCATTCGACATCTCTGATTTAATTAATATGAACCCAAAATCTAATCAAACCGAAATTTTATAAACAACGTGAAATTACTTCTTGAAAATCACGAATGTTTGCGTTTGGCACGGTAAATTTTCCTATAGTTATGTTTGACAGTCCACATCTTCTTAAGATTTCACCCTTTTATTACACCTTTGTCGTCATCTAATTCACCGTTTTTAAACTTTGAATTGACTTCAAAATAACTTCCCTCGCTTAAAGTAGCTTCACCATCGCCTTCTACAAATAAGAGATGCGTCTCAGCTGCAGATTTTAGCAAATTAAAGAAGTGAAAAATAATGTGATGCTTACAAAGAGTCACTAACGCTCCAAAGTTATGTTTTTACTAGGTATTTACGAAATTACATTTTATAACTGAAAATTTTAACACAGTTTTTATTGAGGGCCACCTTCTGTGTAATGGCAGAAGCTTATTTGAACATTTAACACTTGCCCCCCCCCTATCCTATGGTGGTGAGATTCTGTCTTCTTAGGTCATATTAACTTCATACGAAAATACGACATAGGATAATTAAACGAAATTTATTACTACCGGGTCTAAGTAACGAATACCGTTTAGCTCATGACAGGACGTTAGTAAAATGATTGATATGATTTAGAAATAAGATTATTAAGTAAGAATTTGATTCAGAAGATGGAGCGACGAGAGCGGATGGATCAGCTAGCCAGAGACGAGGTGTCACAGTGGCGCTGGACACGTGCAGACGAAGAAGCTTTCCGTCGTACTGTTGCTTCTTATGGGGTGGAGTTCGACCCAACTACTAAAAGTCTTCGCTGGAGTCGTTTTAGAACACTTGCTCGATTGGACACTAAGAGTGATGATGCTCTGACTGATTACTTAAAAGCATTTATGGCCATGTGCAAACGTCAGTGTGGACTTTCAGTAGGAGAAGCTGAGTTACCCACAAGAGCAGATTTGAAAGCAGAGCCTATAGGTGAAGAGAGAGCTATTGCTACACTTGAAAGGTAATGATTTTATATTATAGTAAATGCATACTTAAAAAAAAACCTTGCGCAATCCACAGTAGCTGATTACAGTTAGATCAACAGCTTGTACTATGTAAAGCTTGTATTTGTAACCAGGTCATTATTGTTGTAAAAGATAGTATGTTTTTTGATTTCAACAGGATTGATCTTTTACGAGTATTACGTGAGGAAGTCGCTCCACATCCTGCACTGGATACTCGGTTAGCTTTATGTGAGCGGTCACCAGATACTCCTCCGTGGTGGCAGCCCGCTCGGCACGACAAACTCTTGGTTTTAGGCGTTTGCAAGTAAGTTTTTTTTAATTACTGATAACTAATACTTTTGATGTGTTTTTGTAACATGGAAGTTTAAAAAACACGCAATATTTATCTTGTACCTCAAAAGGAAAAATCGTCGAGACTTATTCGAGATTTGAAGTATTTACATAAGTTAGCTTGTTTGTACAAAATCCTTAGTGTACGAGTCCATCTCGCACTTGTCTAGTTTATTTATTTGTCACTAGTGAACCGCCCCAACTTCGCACGGGTGCGTTTGTGATATTAAATATATGTATTACTAGCGACCCGTTCCAGCTTCGCACGGGTGCATTGGTTATATTAAGTATATTATTTATTATACATATAAACTTTTCTCTTGAATCACTCTATTTAAATAAAGCCGCATCATCATCACATAGGGACAGACATCAGGAAGCGATTTTGTTTTATACTATGTAGTGATGTCAGTTCGTAAAGGGGAACACAACAAAATGGTATATTTTAAGACAACTTGGTTTTCTCGTGGATTTACATCTAATAATTTTTTTTTTTAGGCATGGATTGGGTGATACATATAGTAAACTGTTCTGTGATCCCAAATTGCCATTTGCTGATTGTGCTAGCAAATGGTATGCAAATCACAAGAGCGCTCCTAGGAGCGAAGCTCAGAAAATATCTTCCGACGAGGAAGACGCGGCTGTGTCGGAAGAGGCAGCGGGCGAAACACGGATGTCATTGAGACGAAGCAAGAGAACTTCCAACAATTGCGATCGGACTACCGAAGATGACACAGACGCACTCTCCGAACTAGAGACGCTAGCCAAGTTGGGCCGCATCGAGGAAACGCTTCCTCCCGAGCGCTGGTTCTCGGAGCGGGCGCTCGAGACGCGCCTGCATCATATCGCGCACGCCGTCCAGAACCGCGAGTGGCCCGCCGCAGCCAAGCACGACGCCAGGCCGCCCGACGCGCTCGACGAGCGCAAGCTGGGGCCCAAGCGCCACATCGCCATCGACGTGGAGACCGACCGCGCCAAGCTGCACGCGCTGCTGTCCGTGCCGCAGGCGGCGCACTCGGGCGGCGGCGCCAGCGCGGCGCCGGGCGACAGCGGCGCGCCGCCGCCGGCGCACCAGCGCGCGCAGACGGCGCCGGCGCCGTCGCCTGCTCCCGTGGACTTGTCGGCGCCGCTGGATCTAAGCGACGTGCACGATTTTTCTGTGCCTCGCCGCACGCAGAGTCCCGATGCGGCACCTTCTTCCGTACCTTCACGCAGTCGCCTCGATGATACTCTTTCTAGGCTAATGAAAAGAAAGAATGTGGTAAGTTGAAACCTCATGTCTTACGATGAAAAACTATGCCTGTTGATCGACTTTGTTACTTAATAAATTTTTAATAGCTAAACTAGGATGCAACAACTATGAAGATTATGCTTAACATGTTGGTTTTCAAATCATTTTTTTCTGTGCGAGTCATATTTTTTCCACTCAAAATCGTGAACAAAGAACATATTTAAACCTGAAATATCTGGTAGCTTCGTTTTTTTTTTCATGTACGTGAGAGCGTTGTTGATGAACTCATAACTAAGCAACTTATTTTAATCTTGCAGCCTGCACCTGAACAAATTGTTGGGAAAGAAAAGAAAAGAAAAAAGTTGGATGAAATAGTATTGGGCTTATCAGCTGCTAAATGCAAGAGCCCTACTACTTCGTCAGAGAGCCTGCGTGGACGTAGTAGCAGCGTCCTACCTGATGTCACAGTGACTCCAGCAGCACCTCCTACTTCGTCTGCGGCATCTTCTATTCAGAAACCATTTTCAGTCACAGTGACTAATGTGCCGTCGCCACAGGCTTCATCCAAGGAGTTGTCTTCGTTTTTGCAACAATCTTTAGAACAAGCTAAAATTCCTAAAGCTTCGGCCGTAACTCCTATGAAGTCCTATTCTCATGAAGCAAAGGTAAACAAGTGGTTAGCTGAACAAGCCAGTGTGGATTCCCGTCGCCGAGGTGTAGCACCGAGACTTGCTCCTGAAGAACATGTACCAGTAGTACATCGCGTAACTGGAAAGCGAATAGTTGGCCCGAAAGCACCTCAACTTAAACATCTAGCGCAATGGATTGCTGAAAATCCTATGTATGATATAGATTCTAAGTGGACTGAAGGTATAAAAGAGCACATAAAGTTACCTCAAGATGTTCGCAGTCAACGTCATTCTCCAATGCAATCCAGCAGTGGAATGAGTGAACGTAAGAAAGGACGTCCTCCCACACTTGATTCTCCATCTGCTAATGTAATGTCTTCCAATTCTCATTTGAACCAAAGTTTAGCTGGTCTAAATCCCGCTATCTTGGCAAGTCTCTCTAGCCTCAGTGCATTTGATCCTAAAACATTAGCAGCAACACTTTCGAATTTAACAGGATTTGATCCTAAATTGTTAAATACCTTTGACCCAAAGCTGCTTTCCAGCTTGGGAAGTTTTGATCCCAAAAATAATCCTCTACTTAACTCATTCAATAGTATGCCAAATTTGTTAGGTAACATAGCCGGTGGCAATATATTTGCAAACTTAGCTGGATTAGGACTTCCTGGATTCTCTTCTTTAGATTTAAATAATCTGGCTGGGTCCAGTGTTTCAAGTGAAAATAAATCAAAATCTCGAAAAACTACAGATAGTGGGAACCCATCGAGTTCTAAATCAACCAACTCACAGTTTCCTTTTGTTTTCCCTAATCCAAATATGTTGTATCCTCAATTAGGACTTAGTGGTCTGAATCCATTTGGTATGCATTCTGGTATGTCCTCAGCATATGATGCATTGGGGTTATTGAGTAACAATATAGCAGCGAGTTCAGGGGCTTCAACACTACAAGGTTCAAGTCATAGCGCATCACGTAATACTGCAAAAACGACTACACCACGTTCGTCAACTATTGTTACTAATTCGTCATCGTCGCGACAACAAAAAGTATCGGATAGGCAGCAATCTAATCAACCACTGCAACAAATACATTTACCTCCAGATCCCTATCTCTTAGAATCATTATCAAAACAATCTTTAAATTACGAATCGATTATGAGACCAGAAAAGAGAACGCGGGACAGTGATAATCACGAAACCCTAGCAACCGATCTCTCTAAGAGCGATAAAAAGAAACTACAATTTGATACAATGAGGTCACAAGTCCCTCCGGAATTTGCAGCAGTCCAGGAAAAACTATTAAAGGGTGATAAAAAAGATATTGATATAAGTAAAATGTTATTAGAACAAATGGCTTCTGGCGCTCTTAGCGCAAGCCTTGTGAGCTCTGCAGAATCTAAAAAGGGTAAAGACGACAAAGACGTTTCTGATAAATTAATCAAAAATTCTTCTGAATATATTTCTAGAACATTAATGTCTGAAGATGGTACATTGGGTACCTCTTTGGCTCACAAACGATCCCATGAAGATATGAATGAACCAGAAAACTTAGCATTATCATCATCAGAATTAAATCCCACTAAAAAAGTTAAAGATAATTCAAATACAGAAAAGAAAACATGCATGGAAAAGCAACCCGATCACTCGACACATACTGGCGAAATGGACCTTGAGGACTTAATAGCACCTTCAACTGTGATTAAAACGGGTATGAAACCTGATTTCGACACAACTGTTCATAAATTGACGCCTACAGAAATGACAACATCAACATCTAGTTTAGGAAAGGATGAAAAATCACAATCCAAATTACAAAGTTCTTATCCTGATGAGTCCATTCTTAATCAACAAGACATCACATTGACTGAAGACCCCAATACTAAAGTAGATAATGAACTAAAAGACAATGATGATGATACTAATATTGGAGATTTGTCTTCTCACGATGGGGGACGCAGATGCAATAAGAAGAAAAGCCGTAAGACATCTGAAGAATCGCCATCGACATGCCCTCGGCGCGAATTAAGATCGAGCTCTGGACGCCAATCGACAGAGTCAATTAATACAAACCATTGAAATGTAATATGGCTCGAATGATCAACTTATTAGTAATCACGTGGTTCAAATATGTTAAAATATAACTGTGTTTAGAATATTCAACCACAAGTGGCTGTTTCTTAAAAAATAATATTTATGAAGTTTTATAGTAGGCATCATTTTTAGGTAATCTATTTTCCATCTTTTTTCGGATTCCAGCTGTTTCTATATTATAAATTCGTAAATTAGGTTAGTTTTAAGAATAATAACATGAAAGTGGCTAATGTGGATATGATTTTTTGTGACGTATATTGTAAAATAACAAGACTTGATTGTCCACGTAAACAGACAGACGCCCAGTAACAACAAAAATTTCTTCAACAGTACATATTGTATTAGGGAAGATGCAATTGTAATTAGAACAAAGTAAGGCAAACGGTGTAAACTATCACTTTTGGAATGGATAACAATAAAAATAAATGTGGTGTAGAATTTCGTAATACTAGTAGTTTATACGATAAACTATTGACACTTTAGAGATCTCTTACAAATACTGTAGCTCAGTTTCCTTTTGACTACTATTTGTTATAAAAGTAAGTTAGCTATGTCAGGTATATAAATCATAAATGACGAGTGAAATTGTGTTAAAATTGATTCTGGTTTTATTATTATTCTCATTTTTTAATTAGTTATTATTCTAAGATTTAAGTCAAACACTGAATGTGATAAAATTATTTATTACATGTATTCTTATTATTTTACACTGCTATATTGATGAAATGTATTATAAAATTATGTGACAAATCATAAATAAACATAGAACTAAAATTAAAATTTCATTTCTACTAACCATCGCGCAGTTTCACCCCGCTCTTAATTCTAAGGCTTAGAATTAGATGGTATGTTTTTTTTATGAAAGGCAAAAATCATCCAATGACAAATCCCGCCCTTGAGCGGAGCGGGAAACAGTGTCAGACTTACTGAATAAACAACCTACCCTATTCGTACGTTACCATATATACCTGGGCCAGAGCCTTCCTTTCAGACGCGAACCCTTGGCCCCTGTTGGCTTCGACCCTTCTGCAGGGTCCCTACGGTTTGCTGACAACTCCTTGAGGCGCGCGGGAACCGTGCGCGCCGTCGACGACTGGGCTTGGTCCGGATGGTTACCAGACGATTGGACGGCGAGCTACCCATTGCTCGCCATCGTAAAATATGCTATTTTACTGCGTTTTAGTGTCTGCACGGCCGTTCCTTTATGCGGTCGGCTTCCTGCTTTGCTAGCATTTCTGGCCACCGCCTGCCACTTCTCCTCGCTCCGGACCATGGCCTCAAACAAGGCCCGGCGCGAGAGATCGTCACCTCTGATCGCCCCCACGAGGAAACTGCGATGTTCAGCCCAAGCAGGGCACACCTCGACCGCGTCCTCTGGGCGGTCCACCCAGTGACGACACCTCTTCCGCACAAATCCGATGTAGGTACCTCCCGCACTTACCATACTGTTTGACATATCTATGATACAAACCTTTCTTGTTTTAATCCTTCCATATAATGTTCTTACCGGTTATTTTTCTGTAAAAAATATCCGTCTGTAAAATATGTATACCTATACCTAAATATTTATTTGTCGTTTAACGACTTTTAGAATTTTTATTAAATAATTTTTTTAATAACTAAGTTTATAAAATAATTATGATCCTGATTTGAATTTACTCATTCCTGATTCTGATATTCCAAATTCCATTTTTTTTGCGTTATAATAGTCATTAAATTTCTATTCAAATCCTACTATAAATAAACACTAAAATATACCCAAATCAAATAAACAACTTGACGCTGGCAGTTACAATGGAAGGGGAAAAAAAAAATGTTTGGTTCGGGTCACATCACTGGCAATTTTTTACTGTTTTGTCGTAAGAAACTATCCAGAAAGCGCGATTTACGCGCGTGTCCACTCGCGCGTTCTCGGGTTACTAGCAGTGTTGCTAACTGCTACCAAAGGCTTGTAGCTAAGAATTTAACAGAAAGTTGCTAGATTGAGTAATTTTTTCTCCCTAAAAAGTAGCTAGAAGTAGCTAAATTTTCCAATGAAAATGAAGACCGTTCTAAAATGATTACTGAAGATCACACTGCGACCTTCTGAAAAAAGTTTTGCTATTTATTGAATTACTAACAAATCCGCTATAAACTTTAGTAAAATTATACTTATTATAGATTACTCTAACAGAGTTTTGTCGCCATACATTATCCTACATAAACTATAACTAGGTACTTAAGTAAAAAATAAATAAGTCAATTTTCCTTAGAGTATCTATCTTATGCGCTAAGGAATATTAACTTATTTATTTCTGAATATTGAATGTTATATATCTACAATTAAGTACTTACAAGAGAAAGATGTAGAATCATAGTCTCATGTTTCATGATGAAATGAAAATGACAAATGATTTTTATTTTGTAAATAGGTTTTTATAAACTCTTTTACTGGTCAAAATATTTCGTTCATTGAAACTAAATGAGGTCGGTGTTACCTAGCTGACTATCCTGAGAAGAAACTCCGAAACAAACTCAGGGATCAAAGTTTCTTTTAGAGTCCATACACAAATATGTAATCATATGAGAACCATGCAGATTGAAGTATGAAATGGTCTTTTGAAGAAAGAACTACCAAAAGTTGCTAGATAAAGTAGCTAAAAAGTTTAGCTATAAGTTTCATTAAATAGTAGCTGTCCGCTACCAAAAAATAGCTAGATCTAGCTATAAAGTAGCTAAGTTGGCATCACTGGTTACTAGAGCTACATATATTCCGTTCAGATGCTCTCGCGCGTTACCTCTCACGCGCGTAAAACGCTTGCAACGAGCGGGACTATCGACTTGCACGCGAGTCGAGTCGAGATACTCCGGCGCCATTGCAGCGTCCAGTGCTGTACTACGCGCGTGTCCGTGGCGAGTGGACGTTTTCGGTTAAAAAATAAAAAAAATACAAAAAAAAACCGCCTTCAAAAAAAGTCAAACGATAAAAGTTCCTACACTAAAAAGCTGAAAATAAAAATTTGAATTGCTGTAAAAAAACTTAATTTATAGGTAAACTTATTTGACATTAATATTTTGCAAATATTCAAAATTAATTACTTATGTTTGGAGTCGGTGCCAGCATTTTTATTGTTAAAACTTAAAGTTAGGTAGTTTTTTAATATCCGGTGCCATTTGGCAGTGGCAGAAGGTTTTTGTAAGTATATATTTTTTATTTGAAAAAAAATGTGCAAATCGGATGATTTTTTTTTTAGAGAAGTCTAATCTGTATTTATGTCTTGGTTATTATATATTTGAGTACGCAAATAGGTATTAAGTAGTTTTATAGTTAAGTTAGAGGTAGTTTTTCAAGGGATTGTTGCCCATTCGTATTTCTTTGCCTTGGCTGGCACCGACTCCAAAAATAAGTAATAAATTTTAAATATTCGCAAAATATTGATATCAAATAAGTTTAAGTACCTATAAATTAAGTTTCTTTACAGCAATTCAAATTTTTATTTTCAGCTTTTTAGTGTAGGGGGCGGGGGGGCACATTGATTCACGGGGCACATTGGTACAGTATCTATATCTCAAAAATGATAAACGCTACACAGTCCAGCACATCACTAGAATGCTCAAGGACATTCACTAGAATTACAGTTGTGACACCGTTCGCCGCCAGTTTGCCGATCGGTCTCAACGGTCATTAATGTGTTGGAAGTGGCGTGCGTCGCTGCCTACAAAAAAAATACGTGAAATGTTATTGTGTCTGAGGAGGATACTCTTAGTTGTTTTTGTTATTATTTATTACTAAAGATAAGAAAATATAGTTATTATTGTATTTTAAAATGTTTTTGATTGCAAGATTATTATATATTTGATAAAATTAATTGTTTGTGGAAAAAGTCCTTTGGGGCACTTTGATACGGTAATGTGCGGGGTACAATGATACGATGATGTTTGTTTAATTTTTTAAGAAAAACATTGTTCATTTTGATAAGAGGTTCTAATATTATATTTTCATTAACAATATTCAATGTTAAAGTCTGATTACTTAGTAAGTATATAACTGATTATATAATTAAGAAAATAACAGAGAATTAGTCTTGTTCTATGATGAAAATATTGTTTTTTTTGTGATTATATTCCTTAAGTATTTTAAGAGACTGATTATGGCTAATGTGCACTCTTAATAAAAAGTGTTTTGCCATCTCAATCAATAAAATTGTTTTATATCTTAATTTTAAGTAATAATACAGTTTATTTCATATGGATCTAAAATACGTATCATACTGCCCCACCCCATGTATCAAAGTGCCCCACTGGTGGGGCAGAATGATACAAAAATGATATTTTCTTAAAATCTGTTTATCTCTATACGTCGCCAGTTTTTGCGGTTTTTGCGTAGCCAAAATATAAGCTAACATATCAGCCAATGCACACATCAAAACAAATATTTAAATATAATGCTTTATGGTCCTCAGAAAAGAGATTGAATTTTTGTGTATCAAAGTGCCCCCCCGCCCCCTAGGAACTTTTATCGTTTGACTTTTTTTGAAGGTGGTTTTTTTTTGTAAATTTTTTATTTTATTTCTAGCCGTTTAGTGTTTTTTTTTTATTGTAATGTGTTATTGCAACGATGTCAATATTGTTCCTACTTTTCTTTTGAAAAAGTTACCAATGTCATATAAGTAGGAATACATAATTATTATAGATACATTGTTGATGATTTGATGCATGAAATACTTATGATTCACCTCATGAGTGCATCTCATGACAGCTCTCATCATCATTTTTATTTCAGCCAGAAGACTTCCACTGTTGGATATAGGCCTCCCTCAAGCGTCGTCACAACGACTGATTCTGTGCGTCTGGCATCCATCGCGTTCCCGTGATTCTCACCAGGTCGTCGGTCCACCTTGTGGGAGGCCTTCCAAAGCTGTGTCTTTTGCGCGGTCGCCACTCTAGAACCTTTCGGCCCCATCGGCCATCTGTTCTACGAGCAATATGCCCTGCCCACTGCCACTTAAGTTTGGCAATTCTTCGGGCTATGTCGGTGACCCTGGTTCTCCTGCGGATTTCTTCATTTCTGATTCGAACACGCAAGGAAACTCCGAGCATAGCCCTTGACAGCATTGCCCATGACAGCTCTAATAAGCTTATCTCTCTTATGACAATTCTAACAAGCCCAAACACGGCTAGGATATATTAATTAGTTACGCAGTTCCAGTGCCTACCTTCCAGCTCCATCATCATCATCAGATCAGTTCGATGATAACATTTTCAACATAATTATTTAAGATCATTGGTTTATAGTGCATTTTCATAGTTGCTTAACTACCTTGATTGTGATATCTATGCGAGTGTCAAGTTTCGTTAGCCATTTCTGATCTTTTTCACCAGTTCCACCTCATCAAATGTTACTTTTTGACTGTGCTTGAGTTCTCGATGAAAATATCAAAATTACTATATAGTTGCCTATAATATTTGAGGAGTTCCCTCGATTTCTCATGGATCCCATCATCAAAACTTGATTTTGAAAAAAATGGGAGCAATCTGGAAGCATATCCTTTCAAGTATAAAAAAAAATTTACAAATCCATCCATAAACAACGGAGTTCTGAGGTAACAAACATAAAAAAAAAATACAATCGAATTGAGAACCTCCTCCTTTTTTTGAAGTCAGTTAAAAATGGAGCGTGAAAACTATGACACGGAACTTTTTATTGACGAAATTAAGGAAAGGGTAGCTATATGGGATGTCCTCGCTTGGGAAGAGCAACGTCGTGCCCTCGTGGGGGTGATCGGCGGCGGCGACCTCCTCTCACGCCGGGCCTTCGTTTAGGCCATGTTCCGCAGCGAGAAGGAGTGGCAGGCGATCGCCTCCTGCGAGGCAGTAATGCTATTAAAGGAGGAGGTCGACCACATAAGGCAAAGGCAACGACGCCCTCGCCGTAGCCGTTGCCGATATCCAGCCACCGTAGATGCTGGCTTGCGGACGGCAAGCAATGGGTAGCTCGCCGTCCGGTCGTCTGGTAACAGTCCAGACCGAGCCCAAGACGTCGACGGTGCGCACTGTTCCCGCGCGCCTCAAGGAGTTGTGTTGTTGTTGTGTTGTGTGTGTTGTGTTGTTGTTGTAGGGGCCCTACAGGGTCGAAGCCTCCCGGGGCCGAGGGTTGGTGCGAAAGCGTTAAACTGGAGCTCTGGGAACAAGGCAAAGAAGGAACGAGGTAGGTTGTTTAAGCAGTAAGAGTCTGACACTATTTCCCGCTCCGCCCAAGATCGGGCTTCGTCATTGGATGATTTTTACCAACCATAAAAAAAGCTATATGGGATATGGAATCATCAGATTATTCTATTAGACTATTAAGCAGAGGAACTGGGAAGAAACACTATGCGTCATTCCGTCACGTAGAATGGGATGCACGGCTTTCTCTTCGTTTACGACGTCTGAATCGACGGTATGCAAGCCATAACGCAACCGCTGTATCCGAGTCCATGTTTTTTTTTTTGTTTTTATTGATTATGGGTTCGCGCTTGACCGCTATCTCACGTGATGGAAAGCGACGATGGAGCGCGCTTACCTAGAAGTAACCTATTCACTCTCGTCCATGGTTATAACTGACCAAATCCGTCTCATCACATGCGCGCGTGATTTTGCAGCATCTGGACGCATACAAGTCAAAACGCACGAGTGGACGCGCGCATAAATCGCGCTTTCTGGACAGGCTCTTAGATACTTTGTAGGTATAATACACAATTATTGTCGATGTGTTTTTTTTAAATTGTGCTATTATTTTTTATAGTAATAGGAAACTTGCATTTGTGCGTAATTGTCAAATTTTCTTAGTGCGCCGTATCTTATCAGTTCAGTGATTCGTCCCTTGCTTTCTCCATAGGTACAATAATAGGTACAATCCGTTCCAAATGAGAATAGGATCGATTGCAATCTTGTGACGTCACGTCGAACTGTCAAATCGAAGAAATTAGGTAGAGTGAACAAAAAAAGACATTGTAAAAAAATTATTTACTTACGAATCGTGAACAAAAAAAGTTTAATCAGAATACAGTTTTTCAATTTTGTGTGTCTCTGTTTCACTGTGTGATGTGTCTGAGTTGTGGTAAATAGAAGAAAAGGGCGAAATGTTTCTAACAATGCAAATAAGAAAGAAAATAGTTTCTCTTGTAAACTATTTATGACTTAAAACAATATATTTGGCTAATTTATATTAAACCATAACGTTTTTACTTCACCTAGAATTAACTAAGATTTAGTAATAAAAAGCAAAAAAAAAACTTTTTATTGATACGCAAATAAGATTTTTTTGCAAACCGTACTTTTCACTCAAAATTTGACAGATCGAGGTTATGGACTTTCCTATTCTTATTTGGAACGCATAATACATAAGTTTCCAACTTGTAATTTTTACATCTTTTCTAAAATCAGAATTGGCAACACTGACTGCTACTGTCAAATTGTGCAACAGTGCGGGCAAAGAGTAAAGTAACTATAATGGGAGTGCGGGGCCGGGAGGTGTGCTGGAACAAATAAACATAGAAACCTGTTTTAGTTGATCAGTTACAAGGAGATAACAGTTTCCATTTTAACCAAAACTCATTGATTGCAACAGAGTCTTAAGCATGCTATTGAAATGAAATAAAAACCCACTCATCATGATTTCGCAAACTTAAGACTGAAATCTTAATTAGGCTTGTATTTCAATTTAATTAATAAAATGAATTATAGCTTAACTACTACTAGTACTAATATTGCAGTAACAGATTTTCTGGTCGCAATGTATGTTGTATGCAAACCATGGCCATGGTAATGACGGCCATCTTGTTTCTACTAATTTGTAAACGATATCGAAAAATTAATACGCAAGCGCGTTTCTGATGTCAATTAATTTTAAATTAAAAAAAAAAACAAATAAAACGATCGCTTGACCTTTATCAAACTCAAGCAAAAAAAAAGCTAATTTTTTTTAAACTTATTATCATGCATTATCATCTTAATTGATTTCTACCTACAAACGGAACATTTGGAACAACGGCTCTCTATATTCTGTTACGTTGAATACGTTCCGTCAACAGTTTTAATTGGATTTTGATTTGACAATAATTTAAAGTAAATGTTTTTAGTTTATGTAATTAATAATATTTACACTATTTATGTTTTAATTTGAATTTTAAAAGTTTTTTAGTTACTCAAGCCCTAAGCGAACGCCGGCGTCCGCAAACTTATTGTCTATCTGTTGTGTTGTCTCTAATGACGGTATTCAATCAAAGTAAGTAGGTATATATACAATCCGTTCCAAATGAGAATAGGATCGATGGCAATGTTATGACGTCACGTCGAACTGTGAAATCGAAGAAATAAGGTAGAGTAAACAAAAAAAGATGTTTAAAAAAAAGAATTTACGTACGAAACGTGAATGAAAAAAGTTTAACCAAAATACAGTTTTTTTTATTATTTTGTTTATTTCTGTTTCACTGTGTGATGTGTCTGAGTAGTGGTAGATAGAAGAAAAAGGCAAATTGTTTCTAACAATGAAAATAAGAAAGAAAATAGTTTTTCTTGTAATTTATTTATGACTAACAATATATTTGGCAAATTTATATTAAACCCTAACGTTTTTACTTCAACTAGAATTAACTAAAATTTAGTAATAAAAAGTAAAAAAAACTTTTTATTGATACGCAAATAAGATTTTTTTGCAAACCGTACTTTTCACTCAAAATTTGACAGATCGATGTTATTGACTTTCCTGTTCTTATTTGGAACGCATAATACAATGTTTTAGTGTTCCAATCTTTTGGACTTTTGGGTCAATACAATGTTTCGGAACAGTAAGTCGGTTCAGTAAAGAGTTAAACGCCTACTC
Organism: Mythimna loreyi; assembly: GCA_029852875.1. NCBI lineage: Eukaryota > Metazoa > Arthropoda > Insecta > Lepidoptera > Noctuidae > Mythimna > Mythimna loreyi. The sequence goes on from CM056786.1 coordinate 12,825,374, forward strand.
TACTCGTATGTGACAGTTGGTGTAAAAACTGAAAGTTGTTGAAAGTGAGATTTGACACGTCAGACAAAAGAGTAAAGAAAACATACAACACAGACTGTAAATATTATACGTAGTGCTGTCTTATTTTGAGCTCTCTCTTCCGTGTCTGTCAGTACTTACAGCATAGTGTATGTCGTATAGTTACCTACTGTGACTTGGTATCGATGATAGCTGAACAGATGTTGAGTAGTGTCAAAGTACAGGAGATTCCATACCGAGATTGTGAAGTAAGTTTATTGATAAAAGTCATGGTAGTGTAGTTTTCAAATAAAGTTTGTGTTTTATTGTAATACGTTAGTTATAAACTCAACCAAATTATGAAGATAGGGTTCTAAATTATAATTAGAAATTAAATAAGATAAGATTTAGGTCAATATTACTTAATTTATTTATTCTAAAGTTTATCAAAGTCTTATTGTTTATCTACAAGTAGTTAAACTCTAATACCATAATCCATATAAGAGTAGGCAGTAGGTAACCATAAATACAATAACTAATTTAATATGTCACCTCGGAATCTGTGAATGCTGATCCAATTTTGTTCTTTTAAAATGTTATGTTGTTGACTACTTTAAAGTGATTATTATGTACTAAAATATAACTTGGTAGGTACTTAGTTAAAATAATTCGAATATTGATGCATTAGAGGATCAATATTCGAATTATTTTAACTAAGTTATTGTAACTAAGCTCTTATGTTTTTAACCTTTCTACTACCACAAATATAGACACAATTATAGACCGATAGGTGTGTGAACACCGACATTCTTTTGTGGTTCAAGTGTTTAAAACTCAAAAGTCTGAATTGGCACAGGTGGGGAAAGTACTTTAAGCTTCTGGAACTAGTCAGCATTTGTAGTTTTCTAATTTATAAGTTTTATAAAATGTATAAAAAAATAGTTTAGGGTCAAGTGGGGGACAGTGTAACAAAAAAGTTATTTTTCTTTTTAGAAATAAAACCGTTTATTGTAATGTCTCCTTATTTTTTACCTTAAAATCAACAGTCTTTACCTCCATATTAGGTTTGAAATAATATCAAAATTATACATAGAAACAATTTTTTTTTTTAGTTTTCTGAGATCACAATTTTGTTATAGTGTGCCCCAGGGGTGGGGTACAGTTTAACAGCTATAGGGGTACAGTATAACAAGATGGGGTACACTATAACAGTGAACTAAACAACATCAATAAACATACAAATAAAAAAAGAAACAAAAATATAACATCCTTTAACTTCAATTATGATCTAAACATATTTTTGGCAATCAAAAACAAACATAAAAAAATATAGTATTATGAAAAATCTTTTCTTAACATAGATTAAACTGCCTTAGAATTTTTTCTGGGAATGAATAGAAGTCTGCCTGACGTTTCGTTTGTTTTTTCATTTTAGGTAAAGGCAATATAAGCTCAATATCATCCTTTTTGACAATAGCAAGATCCGGTTCTAAAGGAAAATAAAAGACATTATCAACTTTACTACTTTTGCGTAGATAACTGACATCATATTCATCTAACTCATTATTCGTCAATAATTTTCCTATATAATGCTTTGTCTGTTTTCCCATAAATTTTACAACTACAAAATCATCTTTTTCTGGAGTTTTCAACAAACAAAGAGGGATATCATCTGAACCGCTAGATACAATATCTGAATCTTCATCTAAATTTTCGGAGCCTTTCTCAGAACTAGCAAATAAAACCTTGGTAACTTTTTCGACTCTCTTTGGTTTTCTCTTTATTTTTATATTTCCCTCATTGGGAGTTTTCTTTTTACGCTTCTTGTTTTCTCTTTCTTTGGATGCTTCTTCAAATTCTTGTTTAATTGGTGTATCAGTAGCGATACAACTTTTACCTCTTTTTCTTCCTTTTTTAGAGATTCTGGGACCAGCCTTTGGATATTCTCTGCATTCAATTGGGCTGGCTAAAATGTCTTCCATTCTATTAACATCATTTGTTATTAAGCTTATATTTTCTTGCTGCTTCATCGGATCACTGACTTTTTGTGTTTCTTCGAAATTTTGTTGAAGCGACAACAAAGTTTCAGGCGCCGTATTTTGATTTGAGAGCTGTTCGTTCTGTTCTTCAGAGTTTTTAGATGTCGAAGGCCGGTTTAGAGATTGCTCATTTTCCTGCATCAAGGAAATTTCGGAAGCCGTAGTCTGGTTTGCTGTCTGTTCATGTTGCAGTAATAATGAAGCTGAAGATTCTAAAGTTCTGTTTGTAATCTCGCTTGGCATAAAATCTTCACTGGTGAAAATGTTCCTGTCAAATGGAAATATGCCGGTTTTCCTAAAACCCGATTTTATGTTTATGGGTGTCATTGCTTTTTCAAATGCTTCACCTAGTAGTTCTGCAATATTGTATATCGTCACAGGTACTCCCGGATGACGCAAAAGCCATGAATCTATTGCGGCGTTGTAATAATTCTGTAAAGGACCAAACACTGACACATCGAGTGGCTGTAATTTATGGCTGGAATGAGGCGGAATGGTAAGCAGAGTCATGCCGTTTTCTTTAGCTATGTTCAAAGCCTCAAGAGCTAAGTGACTATCGTGATTATCAAGTATAAAAAGCGATGGGTTTGTTTTTGAGCTTCCAGTTACTTTTACAAAATGCTTTATAACCTGAGGGAACAACTCGGTGTTCATCCAGCCCGTAGGTTGCGCTAAGCCCAATGTACCAATAGGGGCGCCCTTCAACATGGGAGTTTTGAAATTTTTCCGAGGAAATACCATCGCCGGTGGCAGGGCATTGCCTGTGGCAGAAACTGCGCAGCATGTTGTCACAAGGGTTCCTCGTTCACCACTTGTTACTTTATTGAGCTGTTTTGATCCTTTTAATGCCAAAACTCTTTTTGGTTTTTGTACTGTCGTCGTACCAGTTTCATCAAGACAAAATAGTCTAGTACCGTCGCCAAAACTAGGACACCTTTTCATTACCTCTTCCAAATTGTTATAAAACATTTCAACATTATACCGGTTAAACGATGTAGCTCTTGAAAGGCTACAGGCTTCTGGTTTGCGCAAAGTTAAATCTGGATTCCTTTTTCGAAACCCATCCAACTAATCTTTTCCTGCGATTTTTTTAGCTTCCCAAGATGCTGGCATCTTTAGCTTGTGGTATGTAGCCATTTCATAAGCTAGTTTTCTAGTTTCAGTCGTGTCAAGACCGTAGCACATTTTTGAGCACGTTATAAGATATTGTTTTAATGCTGATTCTTGATCATTTGAAAAAACGTTATTAACCGCGTAATTAGGAGTCAACCGCAGATTTTCAGTTTCCTCGGCTGAACAGGTCTTTTTCTTTTTAACATAACGATACAAAGTGCCATAATTTACGTTCTTTCTTTCGGCTGCTTTTCTCAAGGGTATTCCATTTTCTACCAACTCTATTGCTTCTTTCATATCATTAGCATCGTGTAGACCAATTTCCGTCTTCCTTTTCCGATTCCGAACCATCTTATTACTGCGAGCACACCTTGAAAAAAAAAAAGATGTTAAAAGGGGCACACTATAACATGTTACACTGTACCCCGTTACACTGTACCCCACACCTTATTGTTTAAATGTAAAAAAAAAAAAATGAATAAAAATTTATAGGTTAGAAATTGCAATTCACTTTGTTTTTTATTTAAACACCAAGTAATTAAAGATTAAATGAAACATATATTTACTTACCAGATATTATTAGTTTTCCAACAAGAACAAAACTTCAGTAGTTAAATTTTTCACAAATTTTTTCCACAAAACATAAATTCTATGACTATTCCGTTAACTCGGCAATTCGAAGTCCGATGACACTTGATTAAGATGGCGGCACATGAGGTTGTCAAAACATGGAAAGAGTTGCCATGACAAATAAGAACATGACAGAGCTAACCTTGATGTTATACTGTGCCCCTTGTTACACTGTCCCCCACTTGACCCTACTTGAGCCGCATACCTATTGTCTTTCTATAATGTCTCCAATGATAGTATTCGAAAGGTAAATTTAAATTAATAAAAAAATTAATTAAAATGGCATGTATCAATGTGAATAGATTAATGTTTAAAACATTTTTTTTTTATATTCCCTATCATATACAAAACACAGACAATATGACATTACATGGTGTCATTCCATCGAGTAAGTAAATTGATCCACAAGTTAAAATTTTAGTTCCTCAGGAGTTCCACGATTATAACATTTTTATGATTTTTTTTAGGTTTAAGTACCTAATTATACAAATGTTGCTAATTAAATTGCATCCTTTTTTTATAACCTCTTGTAGTTTTGTTTAAGAACTTCAAAAAATTAATTTCATTACAAAAAGAAAGAAAAATATTTCATTTCTCACAAGTAAAATAAAAAATGCGGGATAATATGGCGGGAGCCCGCGCGGTCCCATACCAAAGTGCTCCGCCCGGGCACGCCGCGAGAGGGGGGCCCGTCGCTGGCAGCCTCGCCCCGCGCTTGTTCAACTTTAGCACACTGCTAAAGTAGAACTAGTACCCTGTGCAGGAAATAATCCGGTTCCCGCTACAAATAATTAAACACGCGTGACGACACGTGACGAGTCAACGCCGCTGCATAAAGCGGGAGCTCGCGCGAACCCATACCAAAGTGCTCCGTCTGAACACGCCGCGCGGGGGGGGAAAAGTTGAACTATCGACACTGTGCAGGTAATAATCCTGTTCCGCCACAAATACGCGTTTTGGCCCTTAAAATCAGCTATGAATATTTTAAAAGTATTTTTGTCAGCACAATTACTTAATTATACATGTCAATTTATTCTAAGACTACAACATAGGAAAAATAAAATTACGTACTAAGCGACATTTCCGGCGTCTATGTGTTTTTTCTTTTCCAAAGGTTATAAAGATAATAGTTACGAAAATTGTAAACGCACGCACGAGGATTTACCGCCGAACGCTACATCTAGCACTAAAGCCATGACTCTAGCCGAATTAAATAATATATTACGCGATTGTCGCAGCCAGAACTCTATGAACATCAGTCGAGCCATTTCTTTAAAAAAAAGTCGAAAGTCTGAACAAATTTTACTAAAAAACTGATCCTTGAAACCTTAGATTATAAAACAAATTGCCATGCCATTTTGTTTTATAATCTAAGCTTGAAACGGTAAAGATCATGTAAAGATATAAACTAAAATACCCTGAATTTCGTAATCTTTGTTTGTGTCATCATCATCATCATCAGCCTAGCGTAAGTCCCGGTTGCTACCTCGGCTTTCACCTCGGTGCCCGGGGTCCGCTTTCGCGCCTAGTCGTCTCCACTTCGCTCGGTCTTTTGCGTCCTCTGCCTTAAGCCCATTAGCACGCATATCGTCCCTTACGACGTCGATCCAACGTCTCTTAGGCCTACCTCGTTTTCCGTGTCCCGGCGGAGGCGGCATGGCGAGGCATCTGTTACCCACGTAGTCTGCCGGTTTTCGTAAAACGTGGCCATACCAGCGTAAGCGACCCTCCTGCAGTTTATCCGCTATGTCACGGACCTGAAGGCTGCCCCGGATGCGGGAGTTCTTAATGCGGTCTTTCCGCGAAACTCCAGACATCCAGCGCAGCATATTCATTTCCGTGACACGCAGGCTTTGCTTATGTCATTCAAGTACAGGCCACGCTTCACTGCCATACAAAAGGACAGGCCTAATGATGGTCTTATAGACCAGTCCTTCGAGCCTAACCGGCATTTTGGGGTAACCGATAACGCCCGCCACCTCACGCCATTTCGCCCAGGCCGCCGAGATACGCGACTCGACGTCGCAATCGACGTCCCCGGACTCGTGGAGCTCCGATCCCAAGTACCTGACCTGTTCCGTGCGCTCAACTGTGTCTTCGCCAATGCGAACAGGAGCAGCGTTAGTTGTGTTACAGGCCAAGTACTCGGTCTTCGCCGCATTAATCTTCAGACCGCCGTTTTCCAGCGATTCCTTTCACGCTGCCACACGTCGAACCAAGCGCCCACTGTCCGAATCCGCGATGTCGTCTGCATACATGAGCAGCCATGGCGGCTGCTCATGTAAGTCCCTGATGGTGGAGGACAGCACGTCCAGCACCACGCTGAACAGAAACGGACTAAGGACAGAGCCCTGGTGAACTCCGACGGTGATGGGGAAGGGTTTCGTATCGCCAACAGCGGTCCGAACCACAAAACCGGAGTCTCGGTACATATCTCGGATGATGTCAACATAACGTAATCTTTGTTTGTGTCATGATTCCAAAATCTGGTTTTAACTACGGAGTCTCAAGTAACACCTTACTTCCTCTTTCACTAAAGTAGAATGTTTCCGGTGGTTATGTCCGGTTACAATAACCGATATGTGAGTTTTCACTGACAACAGACTGTTTGCAAATGTACTCGAACATGTCTAAGAACACTCGCACATAAGTCATCTTTAATACAAAAAAAAACTTAATCGAATTCGCTTCATCCGTTCAGGAGCTATAATGCCACAGACAGACAGGCAGACACGTCAAACTTATAAAACAGCGGTGTTATAAAGCGGTCTTCTTTCTTTCGTGTCTGTCTTTCCGTCAGGGTTTAAAAATATCAAAAATGGATTAGTTTTCCCAGATTCCGAGATATCTGAACTAACTTGTTTCTGAATCAGCATTTTGATACAAGGATTATTTTCAGGAAAATCGTAAAATGTTACGTGGGATTAATAAAGTAGTAAGTACCATTTTTTTTTTATTATACCAATAGCGTCAATCTTAGATTATAAAACAATTTATAATCTAAGGCGTCAATATACAGTTTTCACAAATGTATCTACAGTTGCGCTCCGAATGTTTACTACTCCAAGGTATAACTAAAACACACGACACGACAATGTTCATCGATTATAAATTTATACACTGATGCAGAGTTACTGGCAATTCGGTGCATCTATTAAAATGGGATGTTCTGGAATAATTCACAACAACTTCAATCCATTGTGAACGTAACACAACTAAACCTTGTTTTCGAAATATGGAACATTTGAAAAGTTTTCAAATTACATAATATCGTCATTGCGACTTTAAGGCCAGTGTTCACCAACACTAAATCGGCCGTTTAAGTATTAAATCGGTTGTTTAAGCAATTTTTCGTGTTCACCAAAGCCTAAACATCGGTTACTGACGTTAACCGGGTGATTATCTTAACAGAGCTTCAAGACGTTGTTTAAACGTTGGTTACTGTGATTTGACAGAACTTTCGTAGGTTATATTGTTTGATTTATCAACGAAGTACCTATTTATCAGTGAAAAATAACGGATTTTAATTTAATGATGGGTGGTGAATTCTATCTCAATATGTTTACTATTTGCATCAGTTAAAAACGATGACAACAAGACTTGGGATCTTTTAAAATCGTCACAATTTTTATGAAGAATTTTCAACAATATCCGTGTACTTCATGACAAGCTATGCTAATAGTTTTCTCCTGATTAGTAAATTAGTAGTACTCTGTTTCTTATCTTTCATCACCTAAAACTTTTCACCGGGTTTCAAGGAATGAAATCTTGTGGAAAAATAAGACGAACTATATTTTATTACGTAGGTATTTATATTGTACATACTTACTAAAAACTACATGCATTTTTGGTATTTAAGGTCCTTTTACTTATTCACTAACACTCACTCATTGTCACTATCTTATTATTTACACAGAACCTTAAAACATCGTACGACATACACACACACACACACACACATACATATCGTGATTCGATAATTTTTCACGCACAATTTTGTTTCTCCGTCGTTTTGTTTTAAATATATATTTACAACAAAAATTCAAAACACAAAACTCCACAAGACCATCAACATGAACACTGACAGTCAAGAAAGAGCTTGATAATAAACCTTCCAATGCAACATATGTTTCTCGTAAACCCAAAGAAACAAAGAACAGCAACTTTCACATTTTATGGTATCCTCTATTATCTGGCCATATTAAAAAGTTGTAAGCGTGAACGAGATTGCAAGATATACCCTTGCATTTCATTTGGTAGTATTGTATTGCTCATTCATTCATTCAAAAACGCTCTGTTATGTCTCGGTTTGGTAACCGAACGCCGAAAGATGATGGTGAACACGAAAAAACCGCTCCCTGTTTAACAAGTGTTTAAATATTAACAGGTCGATTACGAAATCAATGGTTAAATTCGTTTCGGTGAACATGGCCCTAAGACCTCTTATATGTGTCACTTTTGGCAAAATCACTTTTTTACGCCAGCTTTTTTAACATTTGGAAGCTCTATCGAATGCAAAAACTCTCATGTGTATACGATGATTTAATCGTCATCTTAAAGTCGTCATTTATTTAACAATTTCAAAATCAACTTTAGGTACTACGAGTATGTGCTTCCTAATAAAATATTAATTTTATATTTAAACTAATTGACAATGAAAACTGTTTTTTTTTTACTATTGTACTAGTATTAAGTACAACACACAATAGCAAAATTAAAAGCAAGGAATTATTTAGCTAATACCTATATTTTTGGTTGTAGTTAGTTTCATTGTATTTTTTCAGTTCGCGGTTTTTATCGATTATCTCACAAAGTTGAATTTTACAATTAATGAGGTCTTAAAGTCGCAACGACGATTGTAATTTGAAAAAAAAATCATCTCGTTTAAAAAATTTATAAAAATAATTGTACTATACATGTTGATTAATTTTTAACCGCAATAAATAAACAGTTATGCTGGATGAACAGAGATATTGTGGGCATTATAGTATGTTACCTATGATTCCTGATAGTCAATATGACGGTTTAATGTAGCTTTTTGTAATTTCAGTTTGGACTCAAAGGACATTTTTTAGAACCCTATGTCACTTCCATGCATTTATCTTGCAATTTAACTTCTGCAAGTCCGCAAAAAAATGTGCAGAATCTGCCAAGATTACCGGTACCAAAACTAAACGATACCTTGAAGAAGTACCTTCTCACTGTTCGACCATTTTTAAATGATGAAGAATTCGCGAAGACTACAGCCCTCGTAAAGGACTTTGAGAAAGGACCAGGGCGACAACTCCAAGTAAGAACTCTCATTATATGACACTCCAACAATTAATTATATTATTTTTTTGTTTTTATATTATATATTTTTATTACACGTCAGTTTTTTTTCTTTTCGTCAGTTTAAACTAGATGAATCCGGTGTTTTCTATGAGAAGAAACACCGAAACAAACTCAGGGGTGATTAATTGCCACAATTTATTTAACATTATCCAGGGATCAATATATTTTAAAATTTTTTGTAGGCATTGCTGGAAAAGAGGGCACAGGAACATCTGAATTGGCTTGAGGATTGGTGGCTAAATACAGCATATCTGGAATACCGTGATCCAGTGGTTGTGTATTCCAACCCTGGCTTGGTTTTTCCTTTTAGAAAGTTTCAAAGCCAAAATGAACAATTGAAGTATGCTGCTCAGACTTTATTGGCTGCGATGGAGTACAAAAGCATAATAGATAAGTAAGTGTCTTTTACGTCAAATACCGTATATAATAAATGGATGTGCGGGCGTGACTAGAAACAAAACTTTCGATTTGATTTTTTACTTAACTGACATAGGTATAACCTATTGGCTTTTGCTGACGACACCGTTCACATGGTTACAGCAGATGCGAAGTCCAAGCCAAATAAATTGTCTATGTCCTTCTCTAAGTTTCAAGCTCTCCGTGGCTCCTAGCAAAGACTCCAGTAAAAAAAAATGGAAGAGTCTTAATGCTGCAAACAAGAAACTAATACTTTTAAAATCCTCTTTAATATTTTGTGTCTATGCAATCAGTTTCACTATAAGTACCTACTAACTTTATTTTGTAGGTTGTAGGTGCATTATTTTACTTTGGTCTTCGTTCAGTGACCGCTAGCATGAGGTCTTGGGTTCATATTCAGGTGTGCTGCTAAAATCACTCATATTTATCGTTTCGCATTTCGTAGAACGTTTTCGGTTTATGTTAAAAACTGCTTTTATCAATCGAAATTTTTCATCAAGGAAGTTACTGATAACTATGTAGGGAAGGTATTTTTTTATGTGTAACTGACTATTCTTTACTTATACAAAGTTCTTCATTTCCTAGAAAAAAAAAGCAGTTTTTAAAATGTAACTACCGTTCCACCCTGGGTCACCCATGTAGTTGCCTGTTGTGATTCTAATTCCAAAATCGTACAATTTTTTTTTATAACAAGTAGACGAAGTTTGTTCATAATTGCTTACCATATTCGCTTTAGTATTATTTTCATTATGTTTTTTACTATAGGTTCACAATTTATTTGACATACACATGGTTCTAATATTATATATCCCTAGCCTTCATTAAGATAGTTTGTTTAGACTTCATTATAAATAAATAATTAAGTACTTTGTGTATGTACAGTAGGTACTTTATATGTTTTTTTTTAATTTTTAGCGACAAAATGCCTGTAGAAATGATGGGCAAGAGTCCACTGGATATGGGACAATATAAAAAGATTTTTGGAACATGTAGAATACCTCACGAGAAACGAGACAAGTTATCATTTAACAATAGTAAGCACGTCACCGTCATCCATAATAACAATGTAAGATATATTTTGTTTTTATTTCAAAGAGATGTCCGGTAGTGGCGTCGCTACTTAGAAACTTTTGAACGTGTGCTGTCTTGTTCCAAAACGCGATCTAAATGTATTTTCGGGACTATTAGGTACTAGGTTTAATTCCAATTAAACATAATAATTGTCTCCTAACTAATTTAGAACGCGTTTTGGAATAAAGTCTCTAGAATATTATATTTATTATCTTGATTAGTAGTAGGTACTTTCTACCACTATGATCTAGAGACCAAAATCAATATGGTCTTCATTTCTCCATTAGATCCGATTTAATTACTTAATGGAAATAAATAATAGGAGAAATGTTGGCATATTAGCCTCCAATATTAAGAAATAGTATTTAAAAACTAAAATAAAAGCATGCACTCAAGCATTGACTATGTAAGCAGACAATATTTCCGTCACCCGTGAATTCCGTGATAGTTGTTGACCTTTTCGGACCAAGTGATGTTGGCCTTGTCGGAAACTTCGCTAATATTTGAGACACAACGCTAAACCTGTAATGCCATTCCCCTCGATTTAATGATTGCACAGTTGTAAATATTATATAATAGGTACCTATCTATCCACTTATTTATTGTTTTTGTTATTAGATATTTCATGTTGACCTCTGGGGCGAGGACAATGTATTACTGAATGAAGACCAAATTATTCAACAACTGAAAAAAGTAATTGAATCTTCTAGCTCGCCAAATAATGAGGGCATTGGAATTCTAACATCTGAAAATCGTGACAATTGGGCCCAAGCTTATCAACTCTTAGCTAAAGGTATGTATTTAGTCGCGATCATAGAACACGACAACTTGATTCTGAAAACAACAGAATAGAGTAGTCGGAACTCGGTAGTTTTCAGTATTCAGTGTCCAGGAGTTTTTTTTGTAACCTACCCCATCATTCTACTAAAGATTGCTAGGGCTATAATTCAGACATACAACATACAGCAAAAAAATATCAGATTGTATTAATTCTAAGCCAACTGTCTTGGGGTCGCAGAAAGGTTCGAAATCAATTATCGATATAATATCGTCGATACAGTGCAGCTTTATGGACGAGGGGATTAATTGTAATTTTTATCAAAATTGTTGATTTTTATAAAAAGGGGATAAAAATTTGAATTTTTGGTAGGCCCATTCCCTCTCCTAGATAGGAGGCCTGAGTCCCAGCAGTGGGAACATCATAAGGCTGATACTAGTCTGTTGAAGTACAATAAATCTTGACAGCTAGCGCTCGAATAGCCCAGCTGGATCGATATACATATTCCAAGGCACAGATCTTGCATGATTACTTTTAAAAATATCATCTAACCCTATAGTTATTATTTTTTTTTTTAAATGATGCCTTTAGTATTAGTGTGTTTCTGGGGGAAATTTGTAATAAAAAAATGTTTACACAGAAAAACCTAAATAAATGAATAAAATATATTTATCATTATTTCAGACAAAACGAACAGAGAATCTTTAGCAGACATAGAAAAGAGTCTATTTGTTCTTTGTTTGGATAACGCTGTGGACTTATGGAAGTGTAAGGATGCAAATGCCCGTAGAAACGTAGCCGGAGCGCAGACAATACACGGCGGCGGCTCACGTAGTAACGGTGCCAACCGATGGTTCGACAAAACGGTGCAGGTATGTGTACATTGATCCATTGATCCCCTTATTGAATAACGCACAGTCAAGATTAGATATGCTGGAGATTAGATACATAGGTTGGCAATCTTTACTCAGCGATTATAGTTAATAATGCATAATATTATAAAACCCGGCCCATATTTTTTGATGTAAAGCGAACCATGTCCTTTCACTCCTGATAAGATTTAAATAGTTGAACCATCATTTCGCATATAATAGAACGAGTTTTGTAATGTATTTGATACCTCACTTGGCAATATTTGCAAACATTCGGTTGTTAATTTTCAACAGGATTTTCATAAAACAAGACATTTTATCTTTTTTCGTTTAGAATCATCGCTAGAAATATTTTTCTAATAAAAAAAAAAACAATTCGGTTCACCCGTACAGCTACGATTGCTACAAACAAGAGACATAGCGGGCAAACTTATAACCAGAGGTCGGAATTAAGCGAAAGAATAAAGTGGATAATAAAACTTCGGGATTTTTTCAGCAGACAGACATTTTATTTGTCAAAATGTTACTCACATTAAATAATCAGATGGCGCTAATATAGCAAGTAGTTTATATTTGTTACCCTATTTCAACACCCTCTCATAACAAAATAAACTACTAATCATCATCCAAAGACAAAAAAAGACAATTCTATAATTGGATAACTCTGTACATACCAGCCAAAACTACACTTCTTTAATACCCATTAAACTTAAAAACTTGTAATGCTTATTGGCACAAAGACTTTTTGTCAGTAAATCTGCTGGCATATCTAAGGTTGATACATAATCAAGCTTAACTTTATTATAGAGTACACATTCACGTACAAAATGATGTCGCACATCAATATGCTTAGTACGTCTATGAAATAAAGGATTAACTGCTAAACTTAGTGAACTTTGACTATCACTAAATAAACATACAGGTGTCTTTTCATTTAGCTGTAACATTTCATTTAACAAATTCTTTAAGTAAACAGCCTCTTTGCAGGCTTCAGAAAGAGCCATGTATTCAGCCTCTGTAGATGACAAAGCCACTGTTCTCTGTTTCCTAGACTCATAAGATACGACACAACCTGACATGATAAAACAATAGCCGGTATAAGACCTCCTATCCACGGTACATGATGCCCAATCAGCATCTACAAAACCATATAATGAACAATTACTGTCTTTTTTATACACTAAACCATAGCTTTTAGTTTTCTGCAAATATTTTAACAATCTCTTTAGATGTCTCCAATGTGTTTCTTTGAAACAATTGTTATACTGACTAAGATAACTTACACTGTAAGCTATGTCTGGCCTTGTTAATACAGATAAATACATGAGACTCCCAATCAATTGTTGGTAAGGATATTTTTTATTACAATCATTATTTACACCTTTTTCCAACTTAATATTAACTTCCATAGGAGTATCTGAACAACGACAATCTGACATATTAAATCTATCTAGAATTGTATTTACAAATTGCTCTTGGTCAACAGTCACACAGTCTTTCTGAACTTTAACCCTCATTCCTAGACACTGTTTAATCTGACCTAAATCCTTAATCTTAAATTGTTCGGTAAGTTCGGCTTTTAATTCTAAATAAGAATTTTTGCAATTATAAAATACGAAAAAATCGTCAACGTACAATGCTACAAATACTTTGACATTATTACTGCATTTTACAAATAGACAAGGTTCATATTTAGACTTCTTATAACCTAAATTTATCAAACACTCTTCCACTCTGGTATACCAAGCCCTAGCAGACTGCTTGAGACCATAGATTGCTCGTTTTAACTTTAATACCTTATTATCACAATTAACAAAAGAAGAACATTCTGGAATTTCTGTAAATACATTTTCTTTAATAAAACTTCGGGATTTTTATTTTCTTAGATTGCTGGTTCTCAACATATTTTTTGAACTCTTTGAAATACTCAAATGTTTGCTGTTTTGACTGTAAAAAGTATACGAAACACATTCGGCTGTAATCATCAACAAAAATTAGAAAATACGAAGCCCTTCCAAGTGATTTATTCTCCATTGGACCACACAAATCAGTATGAACCAATTCCAGCACCTCCTGACTTTTGCTAGCACTCAGAGGAAACGGTAACCTCGTTTGTTTGCCCTCGCAGCATACTGTGCAGCTGGATTTATCAATTTCACCACTTGTATCTTGGAATGTCACGCCTTCGACTGTCCCATTCTTCATTTTACATAAGTCATTCATATTTATATGACCTAGTCGTCTGTGCCATGTTGTGCTTGAAGTCTTAACTGCTGCTGCTACAAGTTGCTGAGACTTCACAATGTTTAATCTGTAGACCTCGTTCTCTAACTTTGCTTCACCAATGCAATCATTCTGTGAGTTATAAATTAAGCATCCTCTGTGGTTGAATATTACTCTATTTCCACTAGCAATAATTCTACTCACTGACAACAAATTCGTGGTGAGGTTAGGCACGTACAAAACATTGTTGACATTCACTTCATACTGCTTATTGCCCACTGCAGTCGTGATTTGTAAGTCTCCCGAACATTCGACCTGTACACATGTTTGATTGGCAACCATAATCTCTTTAATTTTCGGTTGATAAGAGATGTTCGTCAACATGTTTTTATTAGACACTATATGAGTACTAGCGCCAGAGTCTACGTACCAGTCGTCTTGACTAAATTTACTCGTTAAGAATACTGCGCTGAATGCATTTTTCTTCGCTTTTTCTGATTGGCATTGATTTTTGAAATGACCAATTTCTTTACATTTATAACAACGAATAACTTTAGAGGACTTAGCGTTCTTTTCTGAAATTATTTTACTGTTGTTACTAACATGTTTACTAGCGATGAATGCACCTTCCGACTTAATTTCGAAATCTGTACTCATGTCCAATAACTTCGTTTTAATAGAATCTGCACTAATAACTATGCCTGAGTGCTCAATGGCCATGATCATTGGGCTAAACTTCTCTGGAAGTCCCGCTAAAAGCAAAGAGCCGATCCACGCGTCATTAATCTCGAAACCAGTTCCTTTAAGTTTCTGTGCTGTTTCTACGATTTGTGTGACGTAGCTAGTCATGGACTCGCACGTTTCAAAGCGAATAGAGATAAGGTTTCTTAATAGACTAATTTTACGGGAGTAATCCTCACGCCCTCTCAATTTGGAAACGTTAACTGAGTAATTACACGGCATATTTACAACTGTGCACTAATTTAAAACGATCGAAAATTAATAAATTGCGGTTCTGGGCCCATAACCTAATAAAACTTCGGGATTTTTTCAGCAGACAGACATTTTATTTGTCAAAATGTTACTCACATTAAATAATCAGATGGCGCTAATATAGCAAGTAGTTTATATTTGTTACCCTATTTCAACAGTGGATGTGACTCAAATACCGAGATTCATTTTAAAAAGCAATTTTTTTTTATAATACTGTTAGAAATATAGCAGAAAAAAATTCTTCATGCATGACAAGGATGTTAAGTTTACCTCAATTGACGTAGAGAGACGTTTTCAAAGAAAAATACTAACAAAAATTGTATGTTGATTATCTTTGTTTTATTATTTATCTACACTAATATAATAAAGAAGTAAAGTTTGTTTTTTTGTTTGTAGGAGGTAATTTCTGAAAGTACTGGTTCGATTGTTAAATTTTCACTGATAGAAAGCTGCTTCATTTCTGAGTGTCATAGGCTATATTTTATGATTATGAATAATGTAATAAAGAAATAAAGTTTGTTTTTTTATCTCGAGAAATTGTATAGGAACAGAGTTAAATATGTTAAAATAAGAAATTTTCCGCGGACGAAGTCGCGGGCAGAAGCTAGTATGTAATATTATTGGTCAAACGGAATTTTTCATTACAAATCCCGGAAAGATCCATTAATATCAACTTTTCGATGCAAGTACATGAAAAAATCTTTACTCTAACTTTTTCTAACCTCTGCTTATAACACTCTTTTCCTGAGTCGGGGTTCAAAAAGGAGAAAATGGTGCCACATGTGCCGAAGGAATAATAATGTATGTTTCACTTTTATACATATCGAGTTCAAGTTCATCTCGCAACATAAAATGTTGCGGGAACAGTGTTGAGTCAGATAGATACCTATTGCTTTATGATGAGTTGAAGTATGAAAACAAATCCATTTTCTTACTATTTGTTCTAGTTCATTGTTGGTGCTGATGGAGTAACGGGTCTTACGTATGAACATTCTCCAGCAGAGGGACAGCCCATTGCTGTTTTGACGGATTTCATTATCAAGTATATGTAAGTACTCGTTTTCCTTTTTGAATAGTTTGATTAGCCTCCGTGTCCCTTTCCCTACATCTATACAAACTTTTTTTTTCTTTTAACCCTTCCCATCCTTAAATAGTGTTCTTTCTGATTATATTTATGAAAACAATATCGTCTGTAAAATGTATAAGTAAATGTATAGTACGACAGACTTTACACTTTCAAATTTTAATAACTAAGTATAAAATATATTTTTTACACATTCCTGATCCTGATATTCCAAATTTAATTATTTTTCGCGTTATGTATGTACCTTTCTCTTCATATCCTACTCAAATTAAATAATCAAAACACTAAGTTTATAGTTACTTGACGCTGGCAGATACACAAGAGTGCTAGCCAAAACAATCTCCTGTCGATGGAAAAGGAGAGGAGAAAAAAAACGAAATATTTGTTTAAGATTCGAGGTGGATTTGTCTCTTTAAAGATTCAATTTGAGGGTGGAACCCCTAAAAATGAAAATGTTTTTAAAGAGAATCCTATAGGGTGTGCAAGATATCTGTAGTTCTAATTATGTTGCCGACATAATCCGAAGAATCGTCAAATTTAAGTGGCATTGGGTAGGGCACAATGCTCGCAGAACAGGTAGTTGATGGGGCCAAACGGTTCTGGAATGGCGACTACGATCTGGAAGAAGCAGCGTTGGTATGGCTTCTAAAGATGAACCTGGCCGGCAATACGAGTTTATGAGACGCACGGGACCGGTAGTTTGGCGACAGTTGTGGGAGGTTTATGTTCAACAGTGGTCTTTTAGCTGGAATTATGATGATGAGGGAGTGCAAGTCGTCAGCACTATTATGATAATTATTGAAGCCATTTTGGTTGATGTTTTTTTTTTTATTATTGTTACAAAAATCCTTTTGTGTTAATGACATCTGTATGTGTTCCAGTGAACAAAACAAAGCTTCTGGAACGGCATCATCAAGTCCTAAACCACCGACTCAGCTGAAATTTAATGTGACCGCCGATGTTAGTCGCATGATTGACAATGCCAAGAAGAATTTGGATGGGTGAGTTTTTTTTAAGTCCACTTTTAGATGACAGGCTTTTAGAATGAGTTGAGCGGACGTTAAGTTGGAATCGTATATTTTTACTAGGTTAGGATATTCTCGATATAATTTAGGTGTATTTAAGGCTAGAATTAATAGGCTCTTAATAAAGTAATGCGCCTCGCCATCAACGATTGCATCACTGCTTACCATCAGGTGGGATCGCAGTCAAGCACCTAGTTTATATAAATAATAAACTACATAACGGCTTGATAACTAACCACAGATCCTGTACACCTATTTACCAAGAATTAATGGTATGAATGAATGCAAGGGTATTGGAAATGATAAATAGTTGCGCTGCAAGGTGCGACCTTTGCCTTTCAGTAAATTGAGACTGTTGGTAAACGTGCATAATTATAAATTTCTTTCAGGTTAGTTCAAAACTTACAATTGAACTGCTTCCAGTACGACAAGTATGGAAAGAATTTCATCAAGTCGCAAAAGTTAAGCCCAGATAGCTATCTACAGATGGCCATGCAACTAGCCTTCTACAGGTACGATATTATCAATTCTTTTCCTGATTTTCTAGGCACTTTCCATGGTAGCGACATAAGATATAACTTAATTGAATATACAATTAGATACTTACACAGTTCAGTGAGAGAATTCGAACATAACTCGTTAATTTGAAATTAGAATTTATTCGAAATCTCTACTGAAATGTTTTGTATGCAAAAGTTTTAGATTTCTAGTATCTTGTCTTGGTGTTTCTTCTCAGGGTATCTAGTTTAAATCATCATCAATCATCTATTATAAAAAAAAAACATTATACAATCATGTTAACGTATAAACATACCAGACATCGCGGGTTTAACAGCGTCACTGCATTACTGTTTACCATGCTTACCATCAGGTGGGATTGCAGTCAAGCATTAGTTTATATCAATTAAAGTATACATAATTTTTTTATTAATTGAGACAATAAATGATTTTTTTTTTTTTTTTATTTATTTTAATATTTATTCTTTAAACTGAGTACCCAATGCCGAGCGTAACCCAGATGTTGATGGGAAGATATACCTTCCGCCTATGTACTTCTATTTTACATAAAATCTCATTAAACAAATAGTTAATAATAGTCTCCCAAGAACACTTTCCTGTAGCTATCAAAAGGTGTTGGTCCACTTTTAACTTTTTTTTAGGTTACACAAAGTACCTGGAGCTCACTATGAGTCCGCAGCAACGAGGATGTATGTCGGAGGACGAACAGAAACCATACGATCATGCTCAATAGAATCCATAGATTTTGCGAAAACGATGCTGAATTCTCAAAGCAGTCCAAAAGAGAAAATTGCTGCGTTGAAAGATGCCATCAATTCTCATAAAAACTACACAGTCCAGGTAAAATGTATTAATATTTAGATGCTTTAACCTTTGACCCGCCTACGTCGAATATATGTAACCGTCAAACTTACGCGTTTATCGCTCTGCGTACTTCCGAGACCATCTCGTTAGCGCTTCTTCTGATGGAGTTTGAAGAGGCCGCAAAAGCACGACCCTTGCGTATCCTATTACACGAAAAGACTTCTTGGTTCAATCCGCCGCAAGCGGTTGAAAATTGGGGAGCCCATAGCCCCTGAAGTTCTTAAGTTGCCAATTTCCAGTTAAGTGAGAAGATAGAAATAAAAAAGCAATAATAATGAATGAGTTATAGTTGAATTTGAACTTTATCTTGCAAGAAATAGAATTTGTTGTACCAAAACTGTTCAGTTATTTTTAAATAAGAATGCTAGATTTGGCCATTTAATGCAAAAATCACGGCCGAAATTCTCACAAGACCTCTTCTCTTAAAGTCCTTCTCAATATAATGAAAATGGCAGATATTATATTTAATTTTATGCATCCATTTATTTTTGTTTAAAAAAATATTTCCAAAAACTATTTTACTAAAGGATATGTTGGGTTAGTTTAACTTATCCTTGAAATTCGGGGTAGGGATTCTATTGATCTACATCAAATAATAATTACATCTACATTAAATAATACATTGACCTCATTCAATTTTTTTTACAGGCTCTTCAAGGATTGGGTGTCGATAGACATCTGTTAGGATTAAAATTGACTGCTATAGAAAATGGCATTGAAATACCACAAATATATTCTGATGCTGGATTCAAGAAAAGCTCGTATATGAGGATTTCTACTAGTCAGGTATGTATTTAGTGATATACGCACAGACACTTTCAAATTTTAGTAATAGCTTAAGACATCGTCAGGTAGAACACGACAGAGTGAGATAATAGTGTTCATCAATTAGTGTGGTCAGTCTGGTGCTTAGGTCGCATAGAACGGTAATGCTCTTAAAAGAGTGAAGCCATTAAAATCTGGGCCCCTTGGTCACCAAGGTGAGTGACAGATTTGCCGACGAGATCGAACTAATTGAGCCAACTATTATGTTCTGATTTATGCTCAGCGGTTGATCGTATGGAAAATTTTAATAAAATGATTTTTCTCGGTTTTCTCATTTTTATTTGTGGATTTAGAGAGGTTCAAGACAGGTCAAAAATAGTAGAACTTAAAGTTAAAGCGTACTGTCTTTCTTTTTGTATGTGCAGGTATGCATACGCAGAAAGCTTGCAGTGCCTTGCACGTTCTGTGCAATAACGCGTTCAGGATATTGTATTGATGCTTTGTAGTGCATTAGTTTAGGTAATGTTAGCATTTTACCACACGCTTAACTGGAAGGTTTTTAGGAGATATAAAGCTAAAAGCGTTTGGATTTGAACTGAGGAAAAGGGAGAGTGGTTCAATATATTAGCTGGAACATGTTTCGATTGCGTATTACAATAATTGCAAACATTTTTAGGGACCGGTAACAAAATCACCAAGCACTAGGTACTAAGTAGGTATCCTACCTGTATTAATATATTTCGCGATTACGGTTAATTAAAATAGACGACTGACGTATTGTCATGTTATCGCTTTTTAGAAATGTACAAGTACATGCATCGATACGCGTTTTATCTAAACAATCTTACAAGTATCCACTTCAGAATTAAGAATAATTTCTTTAACTTTCTGTTCGTTTCAGGTCGCTTGCAAATGCGATGGATTTATGTGTTATGGACCTCTAGTGCCTGATGGATATGCCACATGTTATAATCCCAGAGATAACGATATCAATTTCGCAACAGCCGCATTCGTAGAACATCCAGACACCGACTGTAACAAATATAGAAATGCTTTGGAACAATCTCTTCAAGACATGCATGATGTGCTCTTAAAGAACGTGCCTTCGAAACTTTAAAACATTTATAAATGAATATACAGGCATAAATATGAATCGGAATGCACTCTTGACACATTCAACTTTCGCGAAAATCCCGAATTCTGTCGCTAATATATTAATATTACAAGGAGGCAAATTTTTATAATGTAAGTAGGTATATTATACAAACAAAAAAAAAATAAAACTTAAATACTTAGATTATGAGTGTCCATGATAAACAGAGTTATCAAGATAAAATTTACGCCGTTTGTAGGTATATATTTCAAGAATATGTATTATTTTATCAAGTTATGTTTTCAATGTTTTAAGATTTTTATCAGCTCCGCGCATTCGGGGGTTCCCAAAATCTAGTCCCGCATGACAGGGGTTCCCAAAATCTAGTCAAATAATTATACCTTTATATTCAGCTTTTCTGTGTAAATTCACAAATTTGTAATAATAATTTTATACGTTTTTTATATAAAAAATATCAAGATGTCCTAATCGGTATGCCGTAAGTTTTCCAAAAGTACTATACATATTTACATTAATAAGAATCGTTTAAAGAAAGTAATTTAAACGGTACTTACATACGGTAGTAATTGAAACGGTAAATTACCGAAATAACTTTCTTGCCATGTCATTTTGTACAAAATTTGTTTATTTTATTTATCTTTAAGTATTAAAAAGTCTACACAAAAACTTCTTGGTTGAATTTTGTAAGTGTGCCCCGTGTAAGCTTAATCGGTTGGCAACTTAGCGGTTGCAGTCGGGAGCTAATTTAATGCCAGTTAATCCATGTTTTATGTTTAAAACGTTTAATTTTCCAAATCCAACGTTTTTTTCCAAATCCAATTGTATTGTTGCTAATAGTTTAAAGTGATAATAAATACTAATTGCCTTTATTTTTACTTAACGACAGCGAGGGCATAAGAAAATTTTACATCCTAAATCAGGGCAACTAACTATTGCGCATCATTTTTGCGAAGGCAACCACTATTTTTTTAGTTCCTTGGGGCACATTCTTTCAGCTGATGCTTGATTTTTTCAAATAACAGATGAGGGTAAATTAGGTCAAAAATGTAGTAACAAACTTTATTATTTAACATTATTGGCACAAAATTTAGCGAGGCAACCTATTCGCAATGTATTAATAAATGCGTTATCTAGCATGTAATATTTACTATAATCGAATAACATATGAGGGGTCATCCTTGTTATCTTAGATCATGATTTTATAAAACATACTTAAATGTCAATATAATTTACTAGCGGGGCGGGTCCCAGGTTCGCACGGGTATTGATATTGGATTTGGTATGCATGTATTATACACATAAATCTTCCTCTTGAATCACTCTATTAAAAAAACCGCATCAAAATCTGTTCCGTATTTTTAAAGATCTAAGCACACATAGGGATAGCGGTAAGCAACTTTGTTTTATACTATGTAATGATAACGCAAGTCTATGGTTGTGGGATTTATACCTACTTGTTAAGTTTTACTATACTAAACGGTGATGGATCGAATTATTTAGGATATGTATCACGAGAATTAAGCTTTAATATATAGGTACCTAAGTACCATTTTTGTATTATATACCTAATATTTTAAGGCTAAATGTATTCTGCGTTTTTTAATAAATATTGCATACCTACTTCAACATATTTAATTTAATTTACACGATCCTAGAGGGGTAAGAAATTCGGTAATTTTTAGGGTTCCGTAGTCAACAAGGAAACCTTATTGTTTCGCCATCTCTGTCTGTCTGTCCGTCCGCGGATAATCTCAGTGACCGTTAGCACTAGAAAGCTGAAATTTGGTATCAATATGTATATCAACCATGCCGACAAAGTGCACAAATAAAAAGTGGTAAAAAATATTTTAATAGGGTACCTCCCTTACACGTAAAGTGGTAGTGTTTCTACCATAACATGTAATTTATTGTTGTATAGGTATTTGAAAATTATTAAGGATCTAATAATTTTTTATTAGATCCTTAATAATTTTCAAATACCTAGAAATTATTATTAATATATAGAGTAGTATTAATATATAGAGAAAATTATTATTATCCTAAATTTTTTAGGATAATAATAATTTTTTGATAATGTAAATATTTTCGGAAATAATCACTTCGAATGCTTTTATAAGTTTTTGAAAAATTTATAAAAGCATTCTGAACTAATTTTCTAATTTAACCGTACGTACAAGCATTTTTTTTAAACTTATTTATATATTTGATTATCCTGAGCGTATCTTGTTTCAAATAAAAATATAAAAAGAAAAAATCGGTTCACACAATCCAAAATTACTACCGGGTACAGCGCCATCTCTCGGGAAAGTGGGTTACAAATTTTACTTGGCTACTGGGTTCTGTTACATTGTGAGAAATTTGTGGCGGACGGGAAACTACGGAACCCTACACTGAGCACGGCCAGACACGCTCTTGGCCGATTTATTATTTTATGTTCCCACTACTTTATTAAATAAAACGATAATGTAGGTAACTAACTAAATAGGTACTCGTACGTTTATATTTTTTAGGGCATAATTACATTGTGATACTGAAATATGTACACAAACATACATATTCTTGAAAGATGTAGATTTTTATGAAAGTTATACCCTATAGTCCAGTGCAAATAGCACCGTTAACGATAAAAAGTGGACCTAAATAGTAGTAGAATGAAACCCATTGGAAAAGGAAGATAATATAGCAAAAATTTAAGGAAAAATAAATTACGGTCGATCTGAGGTCGGGAAGTGGATGGGTGTGCGCTTTTAAGGGGAAAAAATGGTATCTCTAATTCCGGCAAAACTACTGGTTCTAGGGGAAACATTCAAATGGCAGACTTGTAGATCATAAAAAGATCTACCACTTTTGTATTTACACTTTTTTGACATAACTTCAAAATCTATGTGAAAAGTCCAAAAAACTGTGTTTCTAGTTTTTATTTTTTATCTTCTTTAAAAATCACTTTTTTTTTCACAAATCTTTGTGAAAAGTTACCTTTTAATGTCCCAAACTTACCCTATTTTTTTTTTTATTTAAAATATTCACTGTAGCTCTTTATTTTGACTGAACATCGAAAAAATAGACTATTTTTCAATCGAAAAATCTCACGTAAAAATATGTGATTTTTTTAAAACGTTTGTGGGCTTCTTATTCGTCGAAATTTTTACTTTTTGATGGTGTAAAAAAATATATACATTACCATAGTAAATTTTCTCAGAAAATGCGAAAAACTAAAAAAACTCAAATTTAAAATTTCTTTTGTTTAATCATTATTAGCGACCCGCTCCAGCTTCGCAGGGGTGCAAAGGTGATATATTTACCTGTAAACCTTCCTCTGGAATCATTCTATCTATTTAAAAAAACCGCATCAAAATCCGTTGCGAACTTTTAAAGATCTAAGCATAC
Organism: Mythimna loreyi; assembly: GCA_029852875.1. Lineage (NCBI taxonomy): Eukaryota > Metazoa > Arthropoda > Insecta > Lepidoptera > Noctuidae > Mythimna > Mythimna loreyi. The sequence goes on from CM056786.1 coordinate 12,849,599, forward strand.
ACAGGATAAGCAACTTTGTTTTATACTATGTAATAATGTACTGAGGTGTTTATTAAATTTTTTATAAGATTTAAAGGGGATTTCATGTTGGAAATGTGGCTGCTGCAATTGCGTATGCTTACATAATGCTCCAATGTGGAAGAAAAAACCTACGAGGAAGTTAATGATTCAGATGATGAATTTCATCATCTGAATCATAAGTAAGTAAATTTTTCGAATTTAACCATGAAGAAATGCTATCAAAGAGACAAAAACTAATAAATGATTAGAATGTAAGATAAATTATATGAGGCAAGATTATATTATTTAAACATATGTAATGAATATAAATAACGTTGACTGATTAAACGAAGCTAAAATTTAATAAGACAACGTTTTTACCGCATAAAATTGCAGCAATCACATTTCCTACATGAAATACTCTTTAAATCTTTTATAAAAAATTTAATAAATACCTCAGTACATCATTGCATAGTATAAAACAAAGTTGCTTATCCATGTGTATGCTTAGATCTTTAAAAGCAAAAAGCTTTGCAACGGATTTTGATGCGTTTTTTTTTAATAGATAGAATGATTCCAGAGGAAGGTTTATAGATATAATATATCACCTTTTCACCCGCGCGAAGCTGGAGCGGGTCGCTAATAATGATTAAACAAAAGTAATTTCTGATTGGAGATTTTTTAGTTTTTTGCATTTTCTGAAAACATTTACTATAGTAATGTACCTATATATTTTTTTACACCGTCAAAAAATAAAGATTCTAATGAATAAGAAGCCAATAAACTTTTTTAAAAAATCACATGTTTTTACGTGAGATTTTTCGATTGAAAAATAGGCTGTTTTTTCGATGTTAAGTCAAAATAAATAGTAACTGTGAATATTTTTAATTAAAAAAGTTATAGCAAGTTTGGGATATGAAAAGGAAACTTCTTACCAAAGTTTGTGAAAAAAAAGAAATTTTTAAAGGAGATAAGAATTAAATTCAAAAACTTGGTTTTTTGTACTTTTCACATAGATTTTGAGGCTATGTGAAAAAGTGTAAATACAAAAGTGGTAGATCTTTCTATGACCTACAAGTTTGCTATTAGATATTTTTCCATAAAACCAGTAGTTTTGCCGGAATTAGAGATAAACCATTTTTTCCCCTTAAAAGCGCACACCCATCCACTTCCCGACCTCAGATCGACCGTAATTTATTTTTCCTTAAATTTTTGCTATATTATCTTCCTTTTCCAATGGGTTTCATTCTACTACTATTTAAGTCCCTTTCAAAAGCTATTTGCACTGGTCTACTACGGACAAGCCTCTGACAAATTAATTAACTGCCAATCCTGATAGCTACAACCTAGGGGTTTTTAAGTCAACCTAGAGTGTATAGTTACTTCTAGGCAAGCGTGCTCCAACGTCGACCACATCCTCGCTTACCATCAGGTGAGATTGTGGTCAAACACGAGCCTATCTAGAATCGTGGGTTTTTTTATTTTTTTTTATGGTGAGCAAAAATCATCCAATGACGAATTTCGCTCTTGGGTGGAACAAGAAACAGTGTCAGACTCTTACTGACTAAACACCCCACCCTGTTCATTCTTTGCCCTTCGCACTGGGGCCAAGCTTTCCTTTCAGAAAGAGACCCTGGGCCCCAGTAGGCTTCAACCCTTTTGCAGAGTCCCTACGGTTTTGCTGACAGCTCCTTGTGGCGCGCGGGAACAGAGCGCGCCGTTGACGACTTCGCTTGGTCCGGACGGTTACCAGACGACCGGACGGCGAGCTACCCATTGCCGCTCGTAAGCCCGTGCCTACGATGGCCGAAAATCGGAATTAGAATCTATTCAAAAAATATTTGAATATTTTTTTTTATAAAAATTTAACACCGTATTGTGTGGTACATGGTAGCCACGCTAGCTAATGACATAGTAGTATGTCAAGTAAACTACAGGAACACTAAAATATTTCGATGGCAGCAAAGTAGAAACGAACATCTATAAACTTTAAGACTTGTAGATAGTATTTATAGGGTGTACTACGCCAAATCGAATAACAAATAGTCGAATATCAATTGATCGACCACTATCGAACGTCTGAATACTCGAACGTTCATAACATCGAATTGTTATTAAATCGAACATTCAATACATCGCACACTTAATACATCGAGTGTTCAAAATATCGAATGTTTGTTTGATCGAGCGTTCAACGCATCATCTTTTGCCTCTTTTTTGTGGAGTAGGTCTTCCCAATCCCGCGTTTACCTTATCAATTCTCCTATTTGTTATAGCTTGCTCCTTAATTAAAAATTCTATGGTAGCACAAACAGTAGGGACTCTGCAATCTCAATTTATTGAAAGCATCTGGTATTTCTTCTTGGGGTAAATAAGCAAGCGCGATAATTATTTATTATTCCCTACTGTTGTGAAGTGTGAATTTTTAGTTAAGGAGCAAGCTATAACAAATAGGAGAATTGATAAGGTAAACGCGGGATTGGGAAGACCTACTCCACAAAAAAGAGGCAAAAGATGATGCGTTGAACGCTCGATCAAACAAACATTCGATATTTTGAACACTCGATGTATTAAGGGATGATTCTCATTAGAGCGGGCCGTGCCAGGGCCGGGGCGTGGACGAGCCGGAGCCCGTCCGTGCTATGCAATTTATTTTCGGACGCAGCACGAAAAATGTTGATTACGATGGGACGTGGAGGGAACGGGGCGGGACCGTGCAACAAACGTGGCATTGAAGTGCGTCGAGCGGGCCCGGACGGGACACGGATAATGCACTGTGTAATATAAATTGATTCATACAAAATATATGAAACAGATTAAAACCGTGCCCCGTCCGGGCCCTGCCCCGGGCACAGCACGTTCTAATGAGAATCATCCCTAAGTGTGCGATGTATTGAATGTTCGATTTCATAACAATTCGATATTATGAACGTTCGAGTATTTAGACGTTCGATTTATAGTGGTCGATCAATTGATATTCGACTATTTGTTATTCGATTTGGCGTAGTACACCAGTATTTATATGGGTCAGCTAATTTTTGTAAAAAAATTTGGCAAAATATAGATGTTCGTTTTCTACTTTGCTGCCATACTTCTTTTTGAAGAGGCTAGGCAAGGTAGGTAATAATTTTCAGTTTTGTTTCGAAACAGGTAACTTACCTACTCCGGAAGTCCGGAGCTGTTTTCAAAAGGCTCTTTCCGATCTAGGTGCTCCAAACTCCTACCTACACGAACCCCACGTAAAGCCTCCACTTTACGTGGGGTTGGGGCTCGTGTGACCCACTGCCTTTATATGGGGCTTTTCTTGGAATGGTGTAAATTATCATATAACTCCTCCCGCTCTAGAGTGGAGCGAGATGTGTAACTTTTACTAACTAATCCCACCTCTTGTCTCATCAGGGCTTTTTAGCGTTCCAGGGCACGGTAACTTTGTTTCTGGAAGTATTGGTCCTGTTCGACCACGTCCATTTTTCTGACATCTCTTTGAGGCGCGTATGGAACACAACGCACTGACGAGACACAAGCTGGGTTTGCCGAGCCCGCTCAGATGAATGCAGGGACTGAGGCGTGTTCGAGAAAACGCTATTGGAATATGTGGAACAACTGCAGTCTTGTTTTGGTTCAAAATGTTTTATTTGAATCAGCATTTTACTAGTACCTAGGTAATAAAAGCAAAAAGTAAACTTGACTATACTCGCTGCTGCCAAGCTGACGGTCAAGGTAGAACTGCACTTCCCACACATGTGCAACACCCGCCGTTCGGGACTCGCTGGTCTCCATACATTTTATATAGACATTAGACTTGCGTTGCAGAGCTACGTTCAAATCGGGCGTATTACTCGTGTGCGTCGGCCTAATGTAGTTCTAGTTTCATTATTTCTACCCTGACTGCTAATCTAGCTAAAACTGCACAGACGCAATGCTCACACTAGGAAAATAGATGTTATGAATATCTTGAAATAATCTTCCAATATTGTAATTTATCTCTGAATTAAATAAAAGTACTAGGTACTTGTGTACTGTTTTTTATTTCTTTTAAAATTTCGTGTACCTATGTTATTATACGTGTAAAATACGGTTCGATGTTAAGTTGATATGTACTTAATTGGTAGATCGTAGTGTAGGTATACACTTAGTGCGTAAACACTGGATCTTGATTCGAATTAAGTAGGCCATCCCTGGGCCAAGTATAGTGGTTTTATACACCGTTAAATTTTGATCGTTTTAAGCCCTTGGAGGTTCGATTCGGTACCTACATGAAACACAAGTATTTTTTTTAATAATTTCTGAATTATAAATTAAAACAGAAATTATTAAAAAAAAATACTTGTTACACGCACGTTCGAAATGATTTCTTTAGTAAACGTCAGCTAGTTCAAGGTCATTGAACTGGCCCAGCTGACATCTACGAAGTTATTGATTCGTTTATTTAGAGAATTGGATTTTAAAAAGTAGGTACCTAGGTACTTTATTTTTTTATCGATCCTCCACGGGATTAAAATGATCATAATTTAACGGTGCATAGTTCATACAAAATTAGTTAAGCCCGACCGAGCCGCTATTTGGTTATAACGTGGAATGAGCAGTGAATGATGATCTTATAAAAAGTAATAATAATATGTCAACTCAAACTGGTACTAACTAAAAACAAAACCAGATTTCACATAATATATTGCACGCAGGAATGACAATAAAGCCAAAGTTTCAAAATGCATACATTAGCTACATTCTTTTTACAGAGTTTATAACCTATGTGATGCCTTTTGTAGAAAGTATCTACAATAAAATTGCCTCTCGCAGAAAACCATACATATGAAGTCTATTGGGATCGCTTTATTCTGGGTTTTTTAATCAGGGGGTACTTAGCTTAATTATCAAATATTACTTTGCAGATTACAAGTGCAAGTTTGTTACAGGTACAAATGACAATCCCGAAACTGTGCTTGGCTTTTACTGATTTTTTTAAACAGCTATTTAATATATGTTACAGCTAACATGAGATTTAAAAACAACCACCATAGTACTAAACAAAAAGTGACACACTGATGGTCGGTAAATACTGTGCGATACTAAAGGCGCCTTCGAATTAGCCGCTGTGTCGCACGACGGCAGTGCGGCTGCCATGCTGCTTTATTTTTTCATATAAATGAATGATAGCCGGCCGCAGCGCGACAGTCGCACATTTTTATTTATATGGAATAACACGTTTATGTCACGATGCTGCTAAATCGAAGACGCCAGTAGCGCAACACTGCAGCGCAGTTATAGTAGCCAATAAGTTGAACCCGTTGATATGGTTACGCGCAGACCCCCGCTACGATTGAAACCCGAAAATCTGTTACTGCGAGTCATTTTGGTTTATCTATACCTACAGAGTATTGTTACTTGCGCAAAAAAAGAGACAATGACACAAGTACTGACATCAATCCTTCGAAGCGGTGCTTAGTTTTTTAATAGTATTATTTAAATGCTAATTATTAAAAAAAAAGAATTGGTATAGTTCTGTTTTAAATAAGAAGTGTAAAGTAGATTTAGGGGGCTAAAAAAACAATGATGAATTAATGGGAGTGGCTGCGTAATGGTTGGCAATTGATAGAAAACAGCTCGCATTTGATTTCACTTAACTAGACAATGCCTTGTATGAAGTTAGTGAAAACTGATACATAAAACGCAACATGAAGGATATCGTAATGTTTGATACGTTTAAAAGATATATTGTCCACAAGACAACTCAATTAATGTATTATTTTAATTTGCGTTAAAAAATCATCCGTCTGGTTGGTTAATTATTATGAATAGTATTCACTAACACGCTGTTAAAGCTCATGGTAACTTCGGTAGCCAAGCCATTACATTTGAAAACTTTTAGAAACCAGGAAACAGTTGGAACAATTGAATGTCAATAGCTAAGTTATAATACGGAATAACGATACATGTAAAGTAAGGAGTATTTTATTTACATTTTTACTCTTTGTTTAAATAGTCCACCATCTTTTCGATTTCCTTACAACAATTGTCTCCACTTGTAATTAATTAAATTCTTCTAATTCCTCTGCAGCGTTTAAAACAATTATACTTATAAAAAAAATAAACTAACAGTAAATATAATATAGATAATAAATAATAATACATTTACAATATGGACAATTCCAACTTTTGTAGTAGGTATGCTGCAAATACATTTGTCATATAGACCCAGTCACTGCCAAATAAATTGTTACATGTTATATATAGCTTAGCGCCAGGACAGGTGTTCCGTCAGGAGCGCACGTTTTTACAGCCGCTACATCTTTTATGAATTGTCGTTTCTTAAACTTTCAACAAGATTGTAACTAATCTTACTATTTAATTGCTACTTATTTGTAACTGCTCGTGCCACTCTCGAGAGCAACGCACCAGTATAGATAATTCACTGCGTGCCAACAGACAAAACCTCACAGACTTTTGAAATGGGTAGGTATAAAAGAACTGTTTATAAGTTTTAGCAACAGGAAACTGTGCTTAGAAGACTGGAATGTGTTTAACTTTTAAAAATTCATATTAGCTAACTGTCTTAATTAAAAGCAGTGACATCTAGTTTAAACTGACGGAAAAATGTACTACTATGTTTTTTTAAACTTATTTTCCAAATAAATATCATTTACATATTTCAGCAAAAACAACTTCATCTTGATAAATATTTTTAAATTCACACAATACAATCAATATTCGGTTTCATACAATGATGATGTTTCTCTTAAGACAATTGAGAGAAGAAAACATGAATTGCAACAATACTTTTTGATGGGAAAATAAATGAAATCCAAAGATTGTTTTACAGAGATTTTTCATAATTTATTTTCATTGGAAAAGCATATTGGCTAGTGAAGCTCTGCAGATGTGTTTCATATCGATATGATAAAACAAATGGTATTAAAATTTGAATAATAATTAGTAATAATAAATAAAAAATGCAGTGTTGTTCCATGAAACTTAAACTAAAGTAGGTACCCGTGGCCGTTGACCCCATAGATAATAGAACCTTGAAAATAAAAAATAGATTGTTTTATCGTCATGACATCGATTAACTAACACGTTTGCAGATTTTCACTAATTAATTTGATTTAACTCTGTACAGGTGAAGAGTGCATTAAAGAAAAAAAAACAAAATTGCCAATTGGTACATTAAATGTGACATAGGATATAAACAAGCAATCTAAAGCTGCAAGCCTAAGCTTTTTGAAAGTACCTAGCACTAGATAAATACGTCTATCACTTAGATAAGTAAAATAAGAAATAGAAATATTGAAGTCTTATCGTGCGCTCCTCATGGACATCCATAACATTCTAAACACAAATATAACGTGGAATGTACACTAATATAAATTATGTCAAAACAAAACAAAATTTATGACAATTGAATTTATTACTAGGATAATAATTCTTAACCATTAAGTATGATTTCTGTTTAACTGTATATATCGCGAGATCGGTTAGCAGGCGCAGTTGTCCCTCGCGGCGGGCGGCGCGGCCAGCGGGCGCCCCGGCGACGCCGGCTTGTGCTGCACGCCCGACTCCGCCGCGTTCAGGTCCAGGCGCCCGTCTTGAATGCTCTGATATATTTTCTTTGCTGTCTCAAGAAAGGCTTCCTCCACATTTTGACCACTGGAATAAAAGTGCGACGAAAACTACTATAAATATGGTCTAAAATCACCACAAAAAAAAAAAACACTTTTTAACCGACTTCGTAAAGGAGGAGGTTCTATGTTCGGCTGTATTTCGGTATGTATTTTTTCATGTGTGTTCACCGATATCTCGGTTTATTGTTAGCCGATTCTGAAAATTTTCGTAGGTTTAATGTAATATGATAACTTACGTCTTGGCACTAGCTTCAACAAACATTAGTCCATTTTCATCAGCAAATTGTTTTGCTTCTTCATATGTAACATCCCTTTGACCATCTAAATCTGATTTGTTGCCAATTAAGAATATCACAGTGCTGGGGTTGGTCAAGTTACGTGTATCTGTAAGCCAGCTACTTAGATGATTGTAAGTAGACCTGAAACACCACAATATAAACATTTATTGACAAAGTTAAAAGCAGCTTATACACCAGAACCCTAATATATCTAATTACAAAAAAGTTAGATAATGCCTTAGGTCTTCGAGCAGAAAACAATTCTACGAACTTCGAGCAGAAAATTTGTCAATCGCTACTATCTGCATTGTGATAAAGTTAGAAATAGTCATTTGACCTTGATTTGAGTTATTACTTAAAGTAAACACAACACCTTTTATTCTTCCATTCTCTCGTGACAACCATTCATACAATTCGCTTTACAGAACGTTTTACCTTCTTCTTATTTTAGCTTTCCGCCGGATTTTAATCCCTCCTCACTACGTGCCACATCAAGAAATACGTTTTCCTTTCAACTTGTTCTGTTACGCGCCACTTCGATCACTATTTATTGGTAAATAGGGCGGAAAGTTGAACTTTCACATCCATATAATTTCGTTTTTCTATAAAAACTATACCAATCTTCAAATCTAACTTAAACTTATTTAAAGTTGCCGATTTCAGTTACTTCTTTTTGTCATAAACATACATCCATAGCCTAATCGTTCTCACACTGCTTGGAATTGTGACTTCATTACGTCAATGCTGTTATGATCAATAATATACCTAGCGTAATATGGTACTGATCTCCGACTATGAGCTCGGTACGGTAACCACACGCGCCCGGCCATGGTCTCGAGCGAGAAAGAATAAGAAACAGACGCCTCCTGCGAAGCAGTAAAGCAAGCGAAGAAGAGGGCTGCAAACGCGAGGGAACTGACATTCTGACGCCGCAGCCACCACCGCAGAAGACGCCTCGTCCAGTCCATAAGGACCAAGCGCGATTCCAAGCGCGCCTCTAACAGACGTCAGCAAATTGTAGGGTCCAAGACGGCCGATGATTGATGATGATCGCGATACCCGTTAGAATCACGGTTTTTATGGAAAAAAATAAACATGGCTCTGGAAGGCAAAGTGAAACTGGAGGACACAGGTGGGTTTTAACAAAAAAAAGTCCCAAAAACACGCCTCAAAAAAAAGGTCTGTGGTGGGTTTTTGAGAAAACCAGCACTGCTACTTCTGAAAATAAATTGCGTAGCACGGACGGTCCCCGGCTCATCCACGCCCCGGCCCTGGCACGGCCCGCTCTAATGAGAATCATCCCTATCGATCCGATGAACAACATCACAAGAAACGCAATTAGAACGAACCCTGAATTCTATGGAGTAACAACTTTACAAAAATTAGGCTTTTGTAAAGGTAACCGATTTTAAATAGTTGATCATGGTTCTAACCAAACCCATTTGGTCCGGCCAAATGGGTTTGGTTAGAACCATGATCAACTACACTTATCTAGTCGTTACTACCAATTTTGTTATTATTTTTTGACCAAGTAATTACTTTGTTTTCTGACTGCTCATTTATTTCGTACACACATGCAATTTGCAGACATATAAAGTAGAGCAAATACAACTATACTGATTTGTAGGTAGGTACTTAGTTAATTTCCCAATTATATATGACATCTGGTTTTTACTGTTGATAAAAACATAGTATGCTGTCAAAATTACTTTCTGATATGCTAATATTTTTGATAATCCATGTAATAAAAAATAATTATTTAATTAGGTACTCCTTTCTTTTACGCAATGGATCTTTTTGCAAGGTAAATTTCAGATCTATTGTTCGATAAAAACAAATTTATAGGTTGACTGAAAATCAATCCTTATATTTGGGTCTTTCCTAAATTTTGACTTCTATGTAAACAAATAGAAATTAAGGGCCAACACTGCGCTGAGTGAGCCCACCCGTCACGTGACTCTGCTCAAGTGTCCTGTGCGACGGTCTCCGTAGCGGAAACCGGATTATTACCTACGAAATGTCGCTAGTTCAACTTAAACGGTGTGCATGTAGTAGTGTCGTTAGGGAACTTTAATGAATTATTACGTAGCAAACCGAGCACGGCGTGCGGCTGCCCGCGACGGTGTCTTTTGTGTGGGATCACGCGAGCGACCGCGTAACGCAGCTTTGGCCCTAATAATCATGTTGGAATAATCACCTTCTTGTTATATCATATACCATAAGAGCTCCTGCAGCACCTCTATAGTAAGACCGAGTCACGGCTCTGAATCTCTCTTGTCCGGCTGTGTCCCATATTTGCAGTTTGATTTTCTGCCCCGCAACTTCGATAATGCGGGTCCCGAATTCTACACCAATTGTGTGTGGACAATCAGCCATGACTGAAAAAAACGAGTTACCATTTTAAAGCAACAGAAAACAAACAAATATTATTGCTAGGAGAAAGGTGTTAGTCCCACGCCTTTCGTTCGCGCGGCGGCGGCCCTAGATCGACTTTCACTTCTTTTATTCACTATTATTATTATTTCGTTAAAAATAATTTGAAATATATCACTTTCTGGCACAACTTTGTGCGAGTCCTTATTTTTGCGAATTTGTCAAGCTCGCTCTTTAAATCCAAGTCGTCACCTGTATTGCCATGAGTTCAGCTGGCGCTCCATAAAGGGCCATGGACGATGCCTGCGTAGAGCCTCCGGCAGGAGGATCATAAACCGTCTTGCTCACCCCTGGCCCAGAACCTGGGTACGCCATGCGTGAGTACGGCTACCTATACAAGGCTCCGTCCCCTTTAATAGTGCACCTTGTATAGATAACCTCCCACTCTCTATTATATTAAGTAAAGCAGTTCTGTATGATAAAAATCCCGTGGAAGAAAAGTGGAAAGATATAAGTAAATTGTTTATCAAGACCTAGCTCGAGAGGTTGTACAGTAAGGCTGACGGATCTTGGCGAATGTGTAATTGGTATTTATTTTTTTAAAACCTTTAGTTTTTGTATGAGTACACAAGCGCTTAAGTTCGCAAAGCCTAACTTTAGACTCGCCAAGATCCCTCGGCCGTACAGTAAACATGTATAACAGTAAAGTACGAATGAATGCAGTACCAACAATCATTTTGCCGATAGTCGCGGCTGCCAACGGCATAACCACCATATGGAGGCTCAACCATTACCTACCTGGAGTGCCTGTCGTTATTCAGTTTCATAATGGACAAAGCTTGTATTGTCTGTCTGTCTGTAACCGAGTAAGAGTGGCTACCCTACGTAGGGAGTTATTAGAGGAAGACGAATATACCCTCTCACTCCTTGTATTTGTGCAGTATTCACCTCGCTGAAAATCATTTGACCAATACAACTATTGTAGTATAATAGTAGTTATTATTGTACTATTGTGTCTTAGGCAGATATTACTTGACTTGACATGACTTGTTGTCAGTGGACAGTCCATTTATGTAAAATGTGCATACAAATGTAAGCTCATTTTGTGTGAAATGGACTGATTACCTTAATAATAATGAAAACTCCAAACCAAATTTTGGTTATGGCAGCCAATCTCATTATCATTAGGGGCCAGTCCTGGAGGTACTATAATGCACGCAAAGGTTTCGTAAATAAAAATAATAATAAAAAGGGTCTGTTTGTTTTTGTTGGACCACTGTGAGGAGATCATTGTATTTTTTATAGCATAAATTTAAAAAACTTATGGTAGGAATACAAATTATGAAAGTTATATACTAACATTTCTTGTCAGTAAACTGGTGCAATAGGCATGATTTGCCAACTCCCATATCTCCAATTATAATATATTTAAATATGTAGGAGTAGTTGTATGGTCCAGACGTCATTTTGAATCTGAAAGTAACAAATTATACAAATACAGATAAATTCCAAGCATAATGTTAAAATCATCCAAATACTTATCACATCCTTATTACACTTTAATCCCCTGACTTTATTAATAGTTTATTTGGATTGCCTACGTCAGATTAATTAAAATATTATTTTGTGAACATGTCATCGAGTGGGAAATGGAACTGGCTTTCTGTGTTCTGAATCCTAGGTTCGCTTTGTCTTTTTTTATATGTCTCATTATTGGTTTTTATTGAGACTTAGTATTTATTACTATAATATAATCAAAAGAAGAGTTATATACAATAACAGCAAACTGAAGTGGTCCAAAAAACAGAATGTTAAATATAAGAATTTCATGCCATTATAATCATTTTCAGACATGATCAATTAAAAAAAAATAAAGTTTCATGAACTAATTACACTCTAAAAAAAAATTAATACATTTATGAGATAAAATGAAATTAGATTTATATAATAAAAATTGTGTCATTATCTCTGCCTGTTTATTTGTCATAACAGTCAGTGGGTTGTCTTAGGGATAGAAGTGGACTTCTAATAAAAATGTGACATTTTTTTGATAAATGAATATTATTAATAACATTTTACACAAACAATGCTAATAACACTAAAACCATAATACTTGAAGATACATTAATACTGCCCTATCAGACTCATCGGCTACTGAATGAAAAGGGTCACCCATCAATGGACTAACCTTAGCAAGCATTGCTAAACTTTGATCAATAAATCCACATGACATTCTCACGTCACTATAAACATTATTTTGAGACAAAATTAATTAGAGAACCAGATAAAACACCATGTAAGTTATTGTATTATTTGGTAAAACTGTTTTGATGAAAATCATGTCACAAAAACCATCAATAATATTGTGGTTATAATTTTAGAAAGCTACTCTATTTATAATATACATTTCATTTTGTACTTGTAATTAAGAAAAATACATTTGTTTTCTATTACCTATTTGATATTACATTTGTCACTATATTATAGCAATTTATTGTCACTGATAACATTCAATAAGCTAAGGTAACTTTTTTTTGATAAATGATAAAAAAGGCATAGTATAGTACGAATCCAAACAATTTTTATGGATGATAAATATACAACTATCTGCAACCTTGATGAGGTTTGCTGAAAAAATATTCTAAGTCTCCGTTTAGAAATGATGTATGAGTCATCACACAGTGAATATATTTATGTTACAAAATACTGCAGTACACAATATTTATGCTTAAAAATACATATTCACACGAAATATTAAACTCGTTACGTACGTAGTAGTGCTTGTAAGAAAAAACTGGGGAGTTTATTTGCAACTATGCACGCAGTTATTTGCGTTCAATTACGTCCCTTTCCTTTAGAAGTATCCAAAACACTTGCACACACTAGACTTGCCAGTTTATTATTATAAAATCAATGCAGAATCGATATCTTACTTTTTTAACCACAACGCAACGTATATAATGTAAGGAACCTTTATAATTTTTCTGCAATGCAAAACAAAGGCTTCCTCCTTCGTCAAATATGACGTATTTGCATCGGTTGTTGTGTTGTTGCCATTGTCAATAATGCCATAGTTTTTGATTTTTACCTACAAACAAATAGTAACTCTATGCTCTATGTAAGTAAACTAAAAAAGAAACCCATTATCGTATAAGGGTGCGTATACACAAAAGCGCTCTTTTTCAAATATAATCAAATAATCTTATGTTTACTTTGCTCAGAGACATATATTCACATACTGTATTGACTGTAATCTGATTGTACAGAGTAGTTTGTCTCAAAACGTGCATAACATTAATAACTGTTAGCTAAATATAGCGTCACAATGCATAGACATCCACTTATTATCAATTCATTTTGGAATGCCGCTTTTTCGCTTTGTGATAATTGAGAATACTAAGCGTTCCAAATGAGAATAGGATCGATAGCACTGTTGTGACTTCAAGTCATCAATTAAAAAAAAATGGCAAAATTTAAGAACTCCTAAAATCTTCGTTCACAATTCGTAAATAAATAAAAAAAATCTTTCTACGATTTGACAGTGAATCGTGACGTAACAACATGACTATCGATCCTATTCTCATTTGGAACGCATTGTACCTATTATTTACTTTAATAAAACTGTCAAGTGTATGATCATAAAAAACGCACTGAGAATTTCTTGACAAAGCAAAGACAATGAATAGTTTGCTCTACACTATTAGCGAAGTTGCCTCGACTAAGTACCCATCGAAGTTGATCGAAGTCCTAAGTATGTGACTACGCACTCGTGCAATCTCGCGAGAAGCACTTCGAGTACTTTGACTCGGACGCAAAAACCGACAACGACTGGAAGTCACCCGAAGCGAGGCGAGATTGCACAAACCGAAGCGAAGTATGTATCTTTCTACACTAACGTATTCGTTCAACTTCGACAACTTCGCGATTAGTGTAGCTCAGAGCAGGCTTACAAAATCAGAATAACAAATAACAATATCTCAATCACCGCAGGATAGCAGCTTGTACATTTTATGTCTACGAGCACAAATTTCAGCCCACTGTGCGACGTAACCATCCACGAAATGCTCGCATCGATATTCGATTCTAAAATTAGGCGCTGTCTCTATCTGTAAATGTTTGGGATATTTTCAAAGCCATATTCGATTATATTGCAATGGGGCATCTTGTTATAGAAATTTACTTACATAGATAGAACCGAGTTTATAGACAGAAAAGTACTGAAAACTACTTCGAAATTTTTAACTTTCGAGAATCAACATATCAAATTTTACAAAAAAGGAAAGAAAGAATAAAATAGTCCGCGGCCAACAGGTATTTCCACGTGATTTTTAGTTGTCCGTTGAATTTAATAAAAAATCCTTGGGTATTTCAATATTTCTAGGAATGGAGAGTTGCCAGTAACTGCCAAAAAGCATATGGCAGAGTCGTATTTTTTTTTTATTTTCACGTTGTTTTTTTCTTTAACCCTTTTAGTCGATTATTTCAAGTCCATAAAATTTGTAAGTCTACAGGACGATAATAAGCAGAACAAAGAGGATGCAAGCACTACGTTTAGATAGAAGAACACTGAAATGGGTTCTAGTGGTGGGTCGTTGTAGATTTTAGACTGGTGAAACGCAACCGGTCTTGCGATGACAAAAACGGTTTTTTAAAACGGTCTTCGTCGCGACTGGTTTGAAGACGAAACTGGTTGTTGAATAGTAATTGCAGAAAACGTTCGTAGACGTAACTAGTTTGAGGACGGTTTAAGAGAGGCAGTACATAAATATTACAATTATTAAAACATTAATTATATACACGTAACCCTAAAGTCACGCGTTAAGTCACACACGTCTCTTTATACGTCTGTAAAAAAAGACGACTGTGACTTAACCACAATTAACACAGAAGTCAAGAGGAAGTGTGATGGATGAAGCTCATCAGCATAACAAGTAGTTCATATTATGTTGGGAGGGCAGGGACTTTGATTGTTAGTTGATCTTTAATTTCGGTTGAAGTCAGAGTAAAATGGTGCATTCAAAAAAATAAGTAACCTAGTGTCTTCCAAACCGCATTTACTGAAGGACGAATCGAGGGAATGATTTTTTTTTCAAATAAAAAAAAAACAGACGTGATACAAAAACCCCAACGAATTCTACAAAGGACGGAGACAAACGGTCTTTGAAACCTGTTCGTTTTTTAAACACCCACCGCTATTGGATTATATGCTGTCACTGTCATTGTCAAAGTCGTAATCACATGACACAGGACCTATTAGTCTGTGATTGTTGAGTAAATTATTTGATTCTTTGAAACAATATCTGTGAGTGGCGCAAAAGGAAGTCAATTATACAAGTTCCCAAATTACTTTAGCATGGCTGGCCAAGATCAGAACAACAGTAACCAAAATGGTATTACAGATAACAATGAAATTGAACCTACAGAGCCCACTGATGAAAATGTTGTTGAAGGTAAGTTTATTAAAATATCTTGTTTATTTATTTTTATTTTTGAGTTGCTAGTGGCCATGTACCGATATTATTGTATACTGCCTATTGTTATTCCTCCACTAAAATGTATAGGGTATATGTACCCCATAAATCTCTCAATATTTCATGTCTCTTTATATAGATAGACATAAAACATTTTTATTCCAAAATTTGATAGGATGAAAACGTAATGCAAGTTTCTGAGCTTTGATAATATTTAATTACAAAACAAACCTTAAATTGCAGCTAAAATCAGGAGGCTGTAAAGCAGCTATATCAAGGGCTTAATTCAAGAAACAATAGTTTTATTTATTGCTCATGTTGAGGAAGGTGGTTTCTCTGGCCACTATTTTTACCCAATTGCTCTAAGAGTTATATTTTGTTTGAAATTTTATTACACGTGTGTATGTAATAAATTAAGGATAAAAGTAATTAGAATTTATTATTGTGTGGGCCATATATTTGTGTTTCATGTGGAAGTAATAATAAAGAAAAAAGTCAAACAAAATAATTTTCCATCATAGTTTAATTTTTGGGTGTATTATGGACTGTGAGTGTTACATTGCCAATGAGAAATTTACTTCTGAATATCTTGGCAGCTTCTTAGGAGCACTTCATGGCATTTAATTTTGTAGGGTAATAGATTTCCTAACATGAGTAAGGTTGTTTCTTTTTTCAGAATACATTATGTTGGATTCCAAATTGGATGAATTGAATACAGCATTGGACTATTTGGAGCAAAAAAATGATGACATACATGAAAGGCTGAAGGAGTTGCTACAATCAAATAGAGAAATCAGGCAAGAACTACGCAATGAAAATACAGAACCAACTGGAAACAACTAATTCAAACTTTTATGCTTCTAAAATAAAAGTATTTGCTATGGCAATAAATTGATATGTAAAAAGTTAGATTTGATTTACAAATATGTATAAACATAGATCTATGTAATAATTATAACCCATCTTTAATCAATGTACCTACTTATCTAATTTATTTATTGAAGTATTTATCTTTAGTGTTATGAAATAAAGTTTAGTTTGTCAATACCTTGTGTACAATTGTACTTAACAGAAATTATACTTAAAACAGTGAAGTACTTCTTCTCCCTCTCCACCTCGTTTAATAGTAGGGGAGAGTGATGCATAAAGGCAGATTTATATTGAGTAAGTAACTGACGTCAGTCCACTGACGAGTCAGTGCTGACCTGGCACTGCTATAATGTAAATTGATTTCAAGTCAGTACAGTACTGTCACGTCAGTACTGACTTCAATATTCGCGCTGCAATATTTTCGGCGTCAGTCCACTCCCCCGCCACCCGCGCCAGCGCTACTGACAACGTGTAAATTGCCCAAGTCAGTTGCTGCCGCTCTGTTGTACGGTAACCACGATTCGTCGTACCGGATCACAAAATGACACGAAAATTGAGCGACACGGAAAACTTAAAACTTGTACAACTATACCGTGATAATTAATGCCTATGGGATTTCAAATCACAAAATTATAGAAATAAAGAAATGTGTGCAACAGCATTGCAGAATATTGCACAAAATTCTTTGATTCTTTGCTGTTTTTGAGAAATCATTTTTCCGCACTGACTTTACAAACGTGTGTACACCAAAAGAAATATCTTCGACTACTGACTGCTTGTAAATAGTACGCGTCAGTTTTCGGCGCCAGCACTGACGACAGCTACTGACTCAATGTAAATCTGCCTTAAAAGAGACATGAAAGAAGCTACACATCCTTTCTCCCTAAAAATTTAACCATTAAATGGCGGTAAGCCTATTTGAGGAGTGGCGGGTAAGACCTCACGGCGTCTTCACCTTCCTCACGACGCAGATTCACTCTGGACATGGTACTTTTGGGAGGCATTTGCACCGGATGCGTGCAGAAGTGACGCACGGGTGTCGCCACTGTGTGGCGGAGAACATAGTGGAGCACACGATAGACGTGTGCTCCGCTTGGGCCTTTGGCTTGGGCTGAACACCGCCGTGTCCTCGTGAGGGCGATCGGCGGCGGTGAGTTCTCGCTCCGGGCCCTGGTATAGGCTATGGTCCGGAGCGAGGAAGAGTGGCAGGCAGTCGCTTCCTTCTGCGAAGCAGTAAGGGCAAACGCCGCGTGTCGCGGGGCCACGCGCGTATTGCCCGTCGGATTGCGTGTGTACGCGCGTGGCCATATGCGGGGCCGCAGAGATGGCTTCTATGGGCCCAAAACAGGCCCCGTCGCGGTCACAATCCCTATGCAATGTCACTTTGTGTCACTTATTCAACTTCATTTACATGTCTGTCAATTGAGAACTTGATATAATTATTACGAAGCAAAATGTCGATGACTAGCAAAAAAAAAACTACCAGTACCTAAGCCCGTTTATTGAGTGGTTATATACTTACACTCAATAAACGGTATATAGTTCGAGATTGGATGTCGTTTATTAATATCAAACCTGAGATACGCAGACGATACTAGTCTTCTAACGACGTCATAGGCGGACATGGAACAGCTTCTTTCACTTCCAGAAGCAACCAGTTCTGATTTTGGCCTTATCATTAACCGTGATAAAACCAAACTGTTGGTGGTAAATCGTAAAACTATCAATTAACATTAAAATTGCTAATTGCGAAGTTGTCCAGTTATATCAGTGAAAGCTCTTTGGAACGTTTAGTGGCACAGGGAATAGTAAAGGGCCAGCGTTCTCGCGGCCAATCTCCCAATGGACAGACCTCATAAAAACATCTTGGAAGTGTTTCCTCATTGAATGTATACGAAGTGCCATGAATACATAGAGAGAGAGGGAGGGATAAGTCTCGCAAAAACCACAACCAACCTTCCAGACGGAGGACGGTCCACGACCACGTCCACTTCGACATGACGAGAAGAAAAATAGTTCGCGTGTGGTTCCGTCACAGCGTATTTCACTTTTGTTGCGGTTGCGGTACTTCCTGATTCCGCATTGTAATCGGCTCAAAGGTTACGAGAGTGTGTTGAAAAACGTCGCTTGATCAACACTATGTCACAAGTTCACAACACATTTGGCTGTCTAACTTGACTAGTAAAATCTAGGATAAAATTTTGTTGCACTTTTGATTTCAAAATGATAATCAACTATTCTAAATCCTACTAGGTAAAGGTCAAAATTATTCTAGAATGATCAATCACAAGTATTGTTTACATTTATAATGAAACTGCATAGTCAGTAGTACCTACTAGATTTTATTTTCAACATGACTACAACAAAATTATTCTTAAGAAAGCAAATGGTTGTGAAAAGTTGTATTTAGAATATCAACATATTCAGTGACTATCCTTTTTGACAAAACGCAGGCCACAGTATCCACAAGAATGATCACCAGGCTTGTCCTGTAAAACAAACAATGACATATATTTGAAAATCTGTAGGGTTTATGGCCTAAGTTACCTAAGCCACCCCTTAACAGCTTTTTAAAGGGGATAGATTGGGTAACTTAGGGAACCAAATGTACAAGTGCTTTGATTTGCGGATACTGATCTCCTGTGGTCTAAATAACAGAAAATATGTTGTTTCCAGGATATAATAGTAACAGATATAATTATGATGACCATGATATCATCATATATCATGCACACACCATGATATATGATGATAGAGAAGCTTCAGTCAAATAATTTGGTGGATGTCTGTTCATCCATAGATAACATAAACAAACCATAAATATTACCTATGAAGCAAGTTTTGAATAACCCTTACTATGACTAGGATAGCACTGGAATCTTACCAAATTAATGAAGACTCGTGGATGTCCCTCTGGGCCACTGCCACCATCACACCACACAACCCTTTCAGTGACTTGTTTTGGTGGCACTTCTGCTATCAAATTAACTGCCCAGTTTGGATTTACTTGCTTAGGAGCATTCATGAAACGTGCCAGCCTGTAGTCATCAGATTCCCATTTCTGTAAAGTGAAATGTTTGGCTTTTACTAGCAATATTTACATACAGGAATATGTTGATAAGAGCTTTCTGTTAGAAAACACACATCTTTAGATTTTTTTAAATTAATTGTAGCACTAATAACCAACCAAACAAAAACATAAATAAATAAAAAATAGGCGTCATCATATTCCATTATTTAAGTCGATAAAGGTTTTAATTCCAATGTTTACTATTATGTAAGACCAGATTTTATAAATCATCCTGAATACAATTTTACCACACTGTACATAATGTTAATGAACTTCTTATGAGGTTTTCAATACAGAATTTAAGTACCTGGCCAGTGTGAGTGGGAACATCTTCAATTTTAGAAGCAATACAGCGACGAATAACATTTTTATATGTTCCTAACCTAATACATTGTTTCACAGGGAATCGTGATACGGTATTATTCATGATTGCACTAATTATTTTTCAATTAATAATGTAATTTACTGTCGTGGTTTCGCAGTAGGACAATGTTTCAGTAGCCACCAAAATCGCAATGATTTTTTTGCTTTTTACTCATAACATAATATTTGACGACGTCCTTTTGACAGGCAAGGATTGTGTTGCCACACTCGATTTTTGGTTTCGCCAGTTAGCCTCAGCCTCAGCCTCGCCTCATCCAGAAAATCCTTCTCTGTCACATAGAGATTTTCCGGTCCGGATGCTCCAGTATATATTCAAAGCTTTTTCATTTGCTTTAAACTAATGCTTGACTCGGACCACATCTGATGGTGAGCAGTGATGCAATCGGTGATGGTGCGGCGCCTTTTTTAATTAAATCAGGTAGGATCGACCATTAGATTATATCAATGAAAAAAATGCTCCTACAATGTATTGTTAGAATTTGATGCTGATGTAAAATGTCATCAGATTATTTAATCCGTTTTTTATGACCAAGAATATTTTATTTGTTTTGTGTTCGATTATTCACTATAATAGACTAATTGCGCTAGCAACACCGAAACGTATTTTTTATTAGGTATCTGTGGTAAGTTTAAGGGCGTCTTCGACAGCCAATGATGAAGGGAGGGGGGGAACCACAAGATCGATGATGAAAGTGGGACCACAAGGACGATGATGAAGGGGGTGAAATAAACTTCTCATCAAAAAAATCGAAACACTTCCGTTTTCATTGTTTCTGTCCGAATTTAACACAAAAAAGAATTCATACGATGAAAAAAAATACATATATTATAGCTGGCAGTTTGACCATTACAGTAATAAGCGAAAATTCTAAATTCAAAATTAGAATTTCATTTGTTTATCTTATAAACGAAATGAATCACTGTTTTGAGACAAATGTGTGTTTAGGGTTGGAGTACATTTAGCGTTTAAAAACTAAAAATTGGCGCCTATCCTTAAACTTTTTGTTTTTTATTTCAATACTGTGACTTTGGGACGTCTGAAAAAAGGTTTTTTTTCTAAAACGTATGGATACTTCGCCCACAGAAGCCGCCCAAGTTGTGGCATTGCTGGATTCTGGCCTTAGTCAGCGTGTTGTGGCTGCAAGACTGTATCTAAGCCTGTCATCTGTTCATAGAGTCTATAAACGTTATCGGGAGACTGGTTTGTTCACGCGCCGTTCAGGATCTGGCAGGAATCGGGTCACTTCTGAGCGAGATGATCGATTTATTGTAACAACTTCTTTAAGAAATCGACGCCTTAACGCTTTTCAACTGCAGCAGCGGCTTCGTGTTGTACGAAGGGTGGCTGTAAGTGACTCTACAATTAGAAGAAGGTTGAAGGATCGTGGACTGGTACCGCATAAGCCAGCAAATGGGCCGAAATTAACTGCAGACCATCGAAGAGCGCGCCTTAACTTTGCACGTGAGCACCTAAATTGGTCATACCTACAGTGGAGCAAAGTTCTCTTTTCTGATGAGTGTAAAATTATGCTGTATGGTAACGACGGAAGGAACAAGGTCTACAGAAGAGACGGAGAACGCTATGCACAATGCTGCATTGAAGAAAAGGTCAGCTATGGTGGCGGTTCGTGGACGGTTTGGGGAGGAATCAGCGCCGACGGTAAGACAGAGCTTGCTTTCGTGTCTGGGCCACGTCTGCCTGCACTAAACTGTCATCGGTACGTCGAAGAGTGTCTCGAGCCTCATGTGATGCCCTATGCACATTTTATTGGCAACGGCTTCATATTCATGCACGACAATGCTAGGGCTCACACCGCGGGCGTCGTACGAGATTATCTTAACGAAGTCGATATCTCTATTATGGAATGGCCAGCAAGAAGCCCGGACATGAATCCCATTGAACATCTATGGGATGAATTAAAGAGACGAATTCGAGCAAGAGATCCTGCCCCAGAAACACTTAGCCAGCTGCAAGATGCAATCCAAGAGGAATGGGACAATATACCACAGCATGTGATCGTGACTCTCATCCGATCGATGAAGAACCGTATGGAAGCAGTAATTAGAGCTCGGGGAGGGAATACAAGTTATTAAATAAACGTTTTTTAGCTTTTTTTTTCATTTACGTGTGTTGTTTTATCCATTTCCTTTATACTCCATACGGAATAAAAATGACTCATTTAACAAAATACGAAACCTATGAAAAATTCATTTAAATTTAGAACATTAACATTAAGATTTGATAAGCTCATATTACTCACTATTAAACGACATTTAACATTTATTCCTAAATGTACACATTTTTCTGATAATCCTGACAAAACGTAAACTTGCAAGGTGTTTCGATTTTTTTGATGAGAAGTGTATATTGGTAGTATAGAGAACGGCAAAAATATTAACTGTAGTTACAGTCGAAAGCGTTTAAACATGTAAAGTTAGTGAAAACTTACACATTTTAGTGATAAAGTTTTCTTTTAGGTGGGTAAAAATTATCCAATGACATCTCCGCGCCATTTGATGGGGCTGGAGATAGTGTCAAACTATTACTGACTAAAAAACCCAGTCCTGTTCCTTCTTTACCTTCGTTCCAGGGCCCAGGTGTATAATGTTTTCACACTGCCCCACAGTCCCAGTAGGCTTGGACCCAGCTGGGCCTCTACAATTTGCTGACAACTCCTTGAGGCGCGCACGAGGGACAATACTCACAGTCGACGACTTGGGCCCAGTCCGGATGGTTACCGAACTGTCGAACGGCGAGCTCCTCACTGCTCGCCGACTACAAGCCCGCGCCTATGGTGGCCGGAAATTGGGATCGGGATCACTGCCGTGGCTGGGGCGTGAGGACCGTTGCCTCACACGTGCGGCCTCATCTTTTGCTAGCTATACTGTTTCGCAGAAGAATGCGACCGCCTGCCACTCCTCCTCGCTGCGGACCATGGCCTTTAGTACCAAGGCCCGACGCCCGACCCAATAATTTTTGAATGTTCATGGAGTTTCTTGGCTTAAAAGGGGAGATAGTGATGTCAGGGCAGCTCACACCGAGACGTGACAATGGTGGAAGAGGCCAGTGATTTCGCGGTGCGCCGCGCGCCTCCGCGAGACGCATCGCAACGTTGGAAAATTGTCAACACGACGTCTCGCTGCGCAGCGGAACATTTCTACATTCACCACGTGCTCCCGCCCCGCACCGCGTCCACCCGTATTTTACTACCATTTGCAAGCGCATGAGCACGACGTACCTACATATATTTGGCGGGTGCATTGTGGAGATCGAGAAGAGGTTTTTTATTTTTTTATGGTGAGCAAAAATCATCCAATGATGAATCCCGCTCTTGGGCGGAGCGTGAAACATTGTCAGACTCTTACTGATTAAACACCCCACCCCGTTCCTTCTTTGCCCTTCGCACTGGGTCCAAGCCTGAGACCATGGGCCAGTAGGCTTCAACCCTTTTGCAGTCCCTACGGTTGAGATCGAGGAGAGGTAATTTTTTTTGTGCAGCACTACGAATGTTTGTATACTTATTGTATCATTAAAACGCTATAATAACAGAAATGCAAAAAAGAATGCGTGGGAAAAAATAAATGAAGAATTGGGTCGCCACGGCAGCCTCAGCTGCGCCTCGCGGCTTCGTGAGGCACAGTACTGTTTTTGCACGCCGCACATACCAGTTCCTCATACTAGTATATAGTTACCAGCGATGCATCGCTATACGCCGCGAGGCATCACAAGGCGCAGCACTGCATGGAGCAACGTATTCTAAATTCTCAGAATGAAATGTGTATCTTTTTGCGTAGTAAATAAAGTTCTATTTTAAGTCACTCTATTAAAATGTGCGCGCGGCGTTCCGTCGCGTCTCGGTGTGAGCTGACCCTAAGTGAGCCGTAAAGATAAACGCTCGGACAACAGTGAATCCCACGTTACGCCAGTGGCAGTGGAGCTGCTGATCACTCAAACATTACACCAACCGTGCCGTCATAGTTGCCCGAACAAGTAGTTCCACATTTAAAAATTTTCACCCATCGTAACTGTATCGTTTAGGTAAGTACTTATAGACAGATGAGTCCACCTTTGTAGGGGAAATATAAATTTATGCCAAAAACCGGAAAGCTACCATATTTTTTTGGCGGGTAAGAACATATTTCCCCACCTCGGATATCTCTAATAATAACGGGATATCGAAACCATCACGTTATTTTTTTAAATACATAGGTATTGAAAAGGCGTTAGGCATGGTAAAAGATAATCACTACTTCCAGGATATTGTTTATTTTATATCGATACGTGTACAATACATTTTAAATTAAATACTCAGGTAATACATTTAAAGTGAGATATTAGGCAAAAATATTAATATCCTTTGAAAAAGCGTCATTCTCTGTAGACTTCACTAA
The DNA here is from genome assembly GCA_029852875.1 of Mythimna loreyi. NCBI lineage: Eukaryota > Metazoa > Arthropoda > Insecta > Lepidoptera > Noctuidae > Mythimna > Mythimna loreyi. The sequence continues at coordinate 12,874,056 of CM056786.1, forward strand.
AGAATTTTCTGTTCCGCCATAAAAGTCATCTGCTCGATCATCCAAGGTGTTTCTAAAAAAAGACAAGACGTTTTAGTTTATAACAGACCTTCAAGTAGGTAAGTTGTTTAAAAAATGGAATCTTGCATGGAAGGATATATTTGAGACGCGTCAGTAAGAGCAGGTACCTTTACTGTTATAGTTACAAAAACATTTCTGGGAGACCATTCATAATATAAGATAAATTATGAATTTACTAATTTTGAAAAGAAATTAAAGCCAGAAAAAAATGTAACGGAAAAAAAAGTGCCTTTCGATCACATTTCATGTAGAGATCTTATTCATGTAGAGGTCTAAAGACTCTGTGAGATGCTAATTAAGGTATGAATGCTAGAAATGACTCGAAATTTATTCTTTTTTTTTCCTAACAGTAAAAATGCTAAAATATTAACGCTTTAAGGTCCTGACTCCCGAGCAGTGCTATAAAAGAATGACTTTCTGAAACCTACTCCCAAGGGCGGATCCAGCTTTCTCGCCAGGAGGGGGTCACATAGTCGTGGTCAAGTCAAGAACTTATAATTTAATTTTGATAATAATATCTAGATGCAAATAAAAAGTAGGTATTTTATTAATGTACGTAAGTACTGTACTTAAAAATATGTATTCTTTATTGTAGACTTGAAAAACTTAACACATAATAACTTGTACATATACACGTATATAATGCCATCTTCTCTTGAAGACATCCAGAGAAGCACTCACGCACAGAATGAGGCAGCCTATTTATATACCATGCCCGTGGTGAATGATTTTTCATAACAGCTAGTGGTATGTCCTGGGCCCAATCTAGCTATTTAGGCGCTCCCGGCAAAGATAATTTGCGCCACTCTTTACCACCTGTTCCACATCGGGTCTGTTGGGCCGGAGCGGTCGAGGTCTGGTTGGAGACGTCAAACTAGATGTACTTAAACGGAAACTCTAAGCCAAATCCTTGGCATTGAGTTCCCCACAAACGACTACGGGGAGTGAATCAAATCCCACGAAGAAGGCATTCAGCTCCCTAAGGGAGACGTGGAGATCAGCGGGTGCTCTGTTCGGGGACTGGTAGATGCTTAGGCTACCACTGCAATGTCTCCGAACCGTGCTGCCGCGCAACCCCGTTCCCTAGTGACGGCCTCGAGGGATGATGTACCGGCGCCGACTGACGAAATTACTGTCACCAAGCTGCTCAAGACCCAGTCAGCTATCAACAGATCCTGAACGATTGATTTGGCTAAGGTGGGCCTTCGGACCCTTGGCTTTGACGGAGGGATCGCAGGACCCGCTCCCAGTGTGGTGGTCAGCCTGTTTGCCTGCCGTGCTGCACATGCGTAGCAGTGCAACGTAGCACAGCATTCTGCACCCTTGTGACCGGGTTTACCACACTGATAGCAGTGGTCACTGCGATCCACTTTACACACTGAGGCACAATAGGCCCCCACGTAACACCCAGCGGCAGCTCCCTTGCATGGAGACCAGTGGCGGCGCAAGACCAAAATTTTATGTGGGCAAGATATATTTTGCGAGGCCCCCTGAAGGACGACGCAAAAGCACTGATTTTGTTGAAAGAATTTTTTTTTGATAAGTACTCGAATTTTTACGCGCCCACGCGTACAGTGCTCATGGGTCAGAAGTCTGGATCGGAATACCGGCGGCGGCGGCGGCGTCTGGAGCGTTGGCGCTGTTGCCTCATGCGGCTGGCCTCCTCCTTTGATAGTATTACTGCTTCGCAGAAGGAGGCTTCAACCTGCCACTCCTCCTCAGTCCGGACCATGATCTGTACCAAGGTCTGGCGCGAGAGATCGCCGCCGCCGATCACCTTCTCAAGGACACGATGGTGTCAAGTGTGCCCCACCCAAGCGTGGCATACCTCTACTGTGTGCTCCATCGTGACTTCCAGGCGCTCCATACAGTGGCGAAACCCGGGCGTCACTTCCTCACAAATCCAGTGCAGATATCTCTCGAATTTATCATGTCCGGTAAGGACCTGCGTCACGCAGCAGGTGAGGAGCCTTGAGGTCTTTCCAGCCAGGCCTCGAAAAGGAGACTAACCGCCATAATTATAGCGTGCCCAGAACTGGGTTGCGACAGTCGCTGTCGCCATAACACCATGACATCCCGCCAGAACTCAATCCACCATCCCACGACTTGACGCGGCAATGGTGTTTCTTCCTGGTGTTGCATCTCCAAGCGCAAATCGTGCATGTGTGTAAGGACTGTTGCCATCAGATCCCAAGGAGACTTTCCGCTTCACGGGAAACCGTGCGGTATCCCCGCACCATCCTTATTCTCATGACATGTTCATGACCCTTATAATAATCGATCGATTCCTTCGTAGAACCTCCGGCAGGAGGCGTCTGGACTCCAAGATCGCTTGATCGGACTGGGGTCACCCCAGTCCGATTCAGTTTAGGAGCCAGACGCCGGAAATACTCGTCAAAATTCCACCGGCTGTCGAGAACAAGTCCCACCCAGGTACTTCATCGTAGACCCGTCGTCGATATGAACTCCTCTAACCAACACCTGGGAACCCGGTGGCGGCGCGTTCCAAGGGCCGTGGAAACACATGACTTAGGAGAACAGCGCAACCTCGAATCCCAACTGCTAGATCTTGCCAACGACTATCGCAAATTCGCAACCCCGCGTGGCGCTAGTTCGACCGCGCCCGGTTCGATTCTTCCTGTGCCAAGATCGATGACGTCAGGAAAATAGCCGCGCAGCACGTAGTCGTAGCCGATGTACCACAAGGGTGGTAGTAATCCTAGTAATAATCGTAGTAGCAATCCCTATGGAACATCACATGACATCTCTCGCCACTTCCACTCTCCCTGGCCGGTCCTCGGTCGCCAGGAAGGCCTCAATCACATGACAGAGGTAGTCGAGCACCCGGCACCCAGATACTTGCTAGCCAATTTTTATATTATTTATTGAAAAAATGAGTAATTATAGGTATCTACACTTCTGGACACTTCTATTGGCCCACCTTGTATTTTCAGTTTCGTTTGGTCCAAGCTAAAATTTTATATTAGGTTTCTTCTTTCTTTCTTCTTCTTCATATCAAATAAGACAACAATACTAAGAAAACTTGGTTTTATTGGTTTACTGGGATTTAATTCTTGAAAAAGTGATTGATATCTTTGGTTTTGCAAAAAACATTACTTATTCTTAACATTAAGGTGAGGTTCTATCAATAATCTATGGATACTTCACCTGAAGTCGCCACCCAAGCTGTGGCACTTATTCAGGCCGGACACAGCCAAAGAAACGTGAGTGCTCAACTTAATTTTAGTCGATCTGCAGTCCGAAATGTTTATCGGAGGTACCTAGAGACTGGCGGCTTTGTTCGTCGCCAAGGAAGGCCACGATCTCGGGTCACAACTGAAAGGCAAGATCGATTCATCGTGACGACCAGCTTGAGAAATCGTCACCTTACCTCCATTGAGATACAAAACCAACTTCGCGACTTCCACGGAGTATCTGTGAGCACTCGAACTGTTCGGAGAAGGTTAAGAGAACGCGATATGGTCCCCACAAGCCAGCTAATGGGCCCAAACTAACGCACGCAGTCGTTTATATTGGACACAGCAAGATTGGAGCCGTATACTCTTTTCTGATGAGTCTAAAAGTATGTTACATGGCAATGATGGAAGGAAGTAGGTCTACCGACGCGACGTAAGGGAGGGCGTTTCGCACAATGCTGCTTTGAAGAGAGGGTTGCTTATGGCGGTGGCTCATGGACTGTCTGGGGCGGTATATCCGCGAGCGGCAAAACTCAACTTGAGGTTGTTACAGGACCACGGCTGCCAACATTAAATGCTGAATGGTACATTCGTGAGTGCTTAGAACCTCACGTGATACCATACGCGGACTATGTGGGCCCAAATTTCCTTTTTATGCATGATAATGCAAGAGCCCATGCGACCGGCATCGTCAGGGAATATCTTCGGGATGTGAACATCACAGTTATGGACTGGCCAGCCAGAAGCCCAGACATGAACCCCATTGAGCACATGTGGGACGAGCTAAAAAGACGTGTTAGGGCTCGTCAGCCAGTTGCCCAGACGATGCAGGAGTTGTAAACTGCCATAGAAGAGGAATGGGAGATGATCCCTTAAAATTTCATAGAGCGGTTGATAAACTCTATGTCTAATCGTATGAGAGCTGTGGTAGATGCCCATGGAGGCAACACGCGTTATTAAATTAAACCTTTATTTGATAAAACATGTTTTTTATTCAAAAATCAATTGCCTTTATCAAGGCGCATATCCGACTTGTTAGGCGTAGCTCCATGTCGTATGGCATTCTGAATTCAAATTTAAAAAAATACGATCGAAAAAGATGGTAAAATGTATTAGGTTTAAAACTGCATCAACAGGTTTTGTTCAATCTAGCAATCATATTTCGGTAGGGGCCATCGAAACCTAAACTCTAAGGTGGGCCAATAGATGTGTCCAGAAGTGTATATTTGCGATCGCGGGCCTTCGAGGCGCGAGGCCCCTTGGACCGCGAGGCCGTGGGCGGTCGCCCACGTCGCCCACGCCTTACGCCGCCTCTGATGGAGACCCAGCGCAAAGAACCCGTTGGCCCTCCCCTGCGATGGTCTTGGCTGCCGGAACGGACATCTAACCGTCTCAGCGCAGATGGTGTCCGCCCGAACTTGATCGGTCTTGCATCCACCCACCTCGATTGCGGCCACCACCTCATCCACCTTGATGGATACGTCCAAGCCCACCGCCCTAGCCGCCTTCCTTTTGGCGCCGTGAACTGTCCGTTCAAGTCAGATGCGCGGCTTGAAATCTGGCTCTACAAGAGCCAGATTTGGGTGGGGGTCGAGGGGTATGACGCAAAACTCCGCAAAAGTGAAGAGGTGGAACTACAAGGGTTTCCAACAAACAAAATTCATATATTTAAATAATATCATACAAAGTTATTATATTATACAAGTTTTTACCAGCGGTTTCGGTCCCGGCAACAGGGAAATGTGATAAATGAAGAACAGCCCGACCGATTTTGTGCAAACTTCACATAAACTATCTACTAAATAGTACGAATAAAGCCTAAAGATTTGATTTGGATAGGTGAGCCAGTTCTTGAGTTATAAAATAACACTGAAAAGTGGCATTAATTTATAAATATAGGGTGTCATTTACATCGTAATACAAACGAATACAATGGATCTAGTACATGATTCTGAGCCCCCCCAGTGGTAAAATTTTTCGTCAGTTTTTATTATATTTTTCAAAAAAAGAGATGTTTTTTTAAATTTTTACCTGTATAAAATTGTTATTCTAACTAACCCCAATGATATTTTTAGAAAAAAAAAAGAAAAATGTTTTTTTTTACAAAAAAAAAAAGAGTTATAAAAATTCATTGAGGCAAATAAAGTCGTTATTCTTATCAAACCCAATGACATTTTTAAAAATGGGGAATGTAATGCTTTCATTTTTTTTTTTCGCAAAACATGTTAAAAAAAAATTAAGAAAATACTGAAAAACAGTTCCACCACTGCGGGGTTTAGAATCATGTACTTTTTAATGGTAGGTAAAAATCATCCAATGACGAATCCCACTCTTGGGCGGAGCGGGAAACAGTGTCAGACTCTTACTGACAAAACAACCTATCCCGTGCCTTCCTTGCCTTATTCCTAGGTCCTGGTGTTACACCGGGGGTCTGGGAATAATCCCAGAGCCCCGGTGTAACGCTTTCGCACCAACCCTCAGCTCCGGGAGGCTTCGGCCCTGTAGGGCCCCTACAGTTTGCTCCTTGAGGCGCGCGGGAACGGTGCGCGCCATCGACGACTTGGGCTCGGTCTGAACTTTTACCAGACAACCGGACGGCGTCTAGTCCATAAGCCAGCGTCTACGGTGGCCAGATATCGGCGGGATCGCGGCGGCGACGGCTGCGGCGAGTGCGCCGTTGCCTTTGCCTTATGCGGTCGGCCTCCTCCTTCACTACCATTTCTGTCTCACAGAAGGAAGCGACCGCCTGTCACTCCTCCTCACTGCGACCTCACTGGACCATGAGCTGAACCAAGGCCCAACGCGAGAGGTCGCCGCCGCCGATCACCTCCACGAGGGCATGGCGTTGCTCTTCCCTAGCGGGCAAACTTCGACCGTGTGCTCCACCGTGTCCTCCTGGCTGGCCACACCCGGGCGTCTCTTCCACACGAATCCGGTGCAGGGATCTCCCGAACTTACCATGTCCGGTGAGAAGCTGCTTCATGCGGAAGGTGAGGACGCCGTGAGGTCTATCCAGCCAAGCTTCAAAGAGGGGACTTACCGCCGGGATTATGGCGTGCCCACTAGAACCATGTACTGGATCTATGGTATTCGTTTGTGTTACGATATCAAAGACACTCTGTATATAGATTAAATTAATTAAATATTGAAGGTATGTAGTTACTTACAAAAAATCTGTATGATGCCAAACATATAAATAAAATCATTATGTTCAATTAGTTTTCCACCTAAGTCCTGGAACCAGCCCAGGGGGGGGGTCATGACCCCCATGACCCCCCCCCTGGATCCGCCGTTGCCTACTCCTCGGTAATAGCTAGTTCAATAGGTTTGAAAGAAATATATGTTTATTACAGATTCACGTACCTACAACATTATCAAAAGATTTTTATAGTAAGGCTTAATACTTTTCGCGAAAAAAACACAACATTATATTTTTTCGCTTGTTTGCCCTAATCGTTTCAAATGGCTTTGATTTTTATAAATATTTTTGCATAAAAAAAATTGCTAGAAAGCGTACTTCAAAATGTTTAAATTAAATATTTCCCAAAGAAAATGGATTTTTAGGTCAGTGGAGCTGTCAGATGATTAAGGGACTATACGCCTTATCATTTTTACGGTAATGGTACCTGATCCTACCTACCGTTATTGACCCATCTCAAAAATCCAGTTTGAGTTTTCAAAGTTTTAATCATATATTTACTACATGGTATTACTTTTAACAAAGTATTTATACAACATTATTTTTAGTATATGCGAAACTTGAATATAGTTTAGAATTATAAACTGAATCGATTCATATTAACAGTATTTCAATTTTTTTTTCACACTTTACCTGCTATTAGCGCGATGTAAACTAACTTCTCCAGAGAAGCTATCCGAGTCGTCATTAAGCGATGTTTGGGAATCTATGAATATAAAAAAATCAATCATAAGATATTCATGTTCAAATATAATGTCTAATTGGAGAGCTGTAAACTTGGTTTTATAAGTATACTAGCGACCCGCCCCAGCTTCGCACGGGTGCAATGCTTATAATAAATATATTATGCATGTATTATACATATAAACCTTCCTCTTGAATCACTCTATCTATTAAAAAAAGCCGCATCAAAATCCGTTGCGTAGTTTTAAAGATTTAAGCATAGATAGGTAAAGCAAACTTTGTTTTATACTATGTAATGATACTAGATCTCGTTTCTTTTTAGTGATTTTTATAAAAATAAATGTTTACATAGTTACATTTACAACAACAATGCAACACACATCGAAAAGCCAGTTCACACACGAAGGAATTTACAAATAAGTAAAAAACTAAAAGGGGACCAAAATTATTAATTTTGTTTAATTTTTTTTTTTTATTTAAATTTCCTCAACCAATAATTTCTAATCAAAACTTATTCACATTAACATTTTGGCGTTCTAAAAGTATATACAAAACCAAATCCAACCAATCTAATACAAAAATTTGATTCGAGTTAGTTGGACTCCCACAATAGAATTGAGTTAGCGAATACAAAATCGATTCTTACAGAATCGATTACTTTAATCGGTTTGAATAACAATAAATTGGTAGTCGAGTAAAGTATCGTTACATTACTAGACAAAAAAAAAATCGTTTCAAGTGTGCGACCTGTCGTAGATGTAACAGTTTGATTTTAGTTTCGAGACAGAATTGTCTGTGTGAGGCAAATCTGTCTTTAATCTGTTGTGACTCAAGTCTGCGCCCAGCTAAACACCCGGATCCAAACTAAACACACAAGATTAATCTTTACTAATACGTCTAATACTACAAAGCTTAAAAGTTTGTTTGGTTGAACGCGCTAATCTCAGGAACTAGCGGTCCAATTAGAAAAATTATTTCAGTGTAAGATAGCTCATTTATCGAGGAAAGCTATAGGCTAGAACATTATGCTACAACCTACGGGAGCAGGGCAGTAACAGACATATATTATACCTGAAGTAGTAAGTCGATGAGTGGTTAGGTACTCGGCGGACAGATATGGAGGCAAGTCGTCAGTGGCATCACCTGCGCCGCCCTCGGCGCCAAGCGTTTCGACTACCGACAGCCACTGGCCGTTGTGACAGCGAAATCTTTCCACCTGAAATAAAATATGTTATTATATACTTTCATAACACGTTCATTACGCGAGTAGTAAATCGACTAGTAAACTAAACTTATAACGTAAACTTTGGACCTCGTGTCCATATGTGTCTTGTGGACCATATAATACACGTATTTTTTGTTCAAGAATAATTTTACTGTACCTTTATTCTGACTGCCCACTCATTTTGCATCTGTGATATGATGTCAAGGCAATTGTCGCACATCTTCCTTATCTCCGCATTCTTATCTTGCATCAGGTCAATAAGATAGGCTGGAGCTTCTGCAATACCAAATATCGAAATGAAATAGGGTCTTCGTTTTCATTCGATGCTGAAGCAGAACTTCCAAGATTGATCTCGATCTGGACAGTATCTGTACTCTATTCACGGTATGATTAGATATTTATGTTTATGTCCACGAAATAGAAGTCAAAGTCGATTGAAAATATGCAAGATAATACTGCCGTCCTTATGATAATTACAGTAAGTCACCTAACTCAATATCGACCAAAATGTGACTTACCTACTGTAATTATCATAAGCACGGCAGAATAGTCCGACTAACCGAATTTCGAACATTGTGGCCATGCTCATCGTTGGCTGTTGTCGTTGGCACGGAAGATATTTAAGTAGCAGAGCAGAACATTAAAATATTAAAATTATAATAATTTCTAATTTCAACAATTTAATATTTTTGTGGCCGATTCACTCTTAGTCAGGTCTTAGCAAGCAATACAGATTATGAAATATTTCCCGTACCTGTGCGCTGCACCAGATAGTCGGCGGCGCGCGGGTGCGACAGCAGCTGTCGGAAGGCGAACACGGTCTGCAGCACGTGGTCGTCGTCGGCCTGGCGCAGGCGCAGCAGCTGCACCAGCGCCTGCGCCGCGCCCGCGCGCAGCAGCGCCGCCGCCGCGCGCTCGTCGCCGCTCAGCGCGCCCGCGCACACCACGCCCTCCAGCACCAGCTCGGCCTCCGCCGCGCTATCTGCACCAGGCACGCCCGCTTCATTACTCCCCACGCCCGGACATTACTAATGTTATGCTAATACCATCATGATTTCATATTGGAAAACGGATAAAAAATCCATCCACAGTAAGAGCTTGATTACGGACATGGGCGTCCCGCGTCGCGGAAACCGATGTGTCGGGCGTCACAAGTAGCATAACGTCCCAAAGCGCGTCGGGCGTTCTTAATACCTATTTACAGAGAAGCGTGTCACGACCCGCGTCTACGCAGGCTTATCTCAAACATCATGTGAGAGACAGTGAGATTTAAGGAGACGCAAGGCGTGCGAAGTAGTATTGCCAACAGGGGCGAACGCGACGGTTTCGGTAGTAAGTATCACAGTATGCTCGTATTGGAGCTCGCGTTGCGGCGGGCACTGCCTACGTATCAAGTAAACGCGTAAAAATGATCCTCCATAAACACTCTTATACATTGTGATATTATTATGTTTGAATTTAGTGCGGGCCGAGCCACACAACTCGACGAGCAAGTATTAAATGCAATTCGAGGTTTAGATGATTTTAAAGCCCTCCCCAGTCATTCATTCTGATTTCAGTTGTTCAGTACGACTTTATTTCTCTCTCACAACACAATCATGATGACATGGACCGACAAATATTGCTAACTCAAATTATTTTACCTATAGCACATCTATAGTTACTTAATAACCTACAGAATGAATTACCTGGATCTAAAATCTTCATGATGCAGGGAATCAAATTGTATCGTTCGACCACAGCGAATATGTCGATGTTGTTACTGGTGTTCAGTATATTATTGAGAGTGCCCAGACATTCCACCATGAATTCTTCAGTTGTTTCGCCATTTGTCACGGCTCCTGCTATATCTCCAACAAATTCCTGCAAATTGATTATTGTAAATTATACATTCTCAGTTCATTTATTTTCAGTTTGTGTACAATAAAGTGTATTCCATTATATTCTATTCTTTTTATTACAGTGTTCATGCGTGTTTGAAATACTATGAAATTTTATTGTTGTGTGACAGTGTAGGTACTACAGTTAATGAAGCTTAAAAAAAAATCATTGTGAAGTATCTTTCAGTCCCTGATCTCTTCTATAAACTCTCATTAATAAAAGTTGCAAAACCGTAAGCATGTTTATACAGTAGGTTTAGTTACATTTTTTTTTTAATACACACAGCACACCACACACCCTTTCACTCCGCCTAAATTGGGAGAAATCATTGTATGATTTCCACCCATACCACCACACCACTCATCACTGTAATCAGTTCACAAGCAAAAACCAGCAGCAAGAAGTAAGAAAGATTTATAGCTAGGTGTTAAAACTTACAACAAAAAGCGCTTTATTCTGTGGATGGTGTGAGAGATTGCGCACTAGTTTCATGAGCATAGCGTTGCGGTGGCGGAAGGCGCGCGCGAGCAGGTCGCGCAGGCGGCCCTCGGCGGCCATCTGGCCGGCGGCGCGCTCGCACCACGCCAGGTTGATGCACAGCGCCAGCAGCACGTCCGTCGTGCCCGCGCCGCTGCCGCCGCCCTTCGTGCCCACACTCTCCCCGTTCACGTTCAGCAGCAACATGTCCGTAAGCTGGAAACATTTTCATGCTTATTTTTACCACAACATACAACACGAGTTTGGTAGAAGTACATGCATTACACACTACCACTACCCATCCATGAAAATCAAACCCAGAAACTTATGCTCAGCTGTGCTTGTTTGAAACTGCCTCAACCACTACATCGACGAGGTATTTACCTAATTTTTAATAAATAATATAATTATTCTATTGCAGTTTATTTCTAGTAAACAAACAAAACTCGTAAAGATCGTTGTACTTAAGTTCATATATTTACCAATTTCACGCAATCAGATTGCGTAAACATCAACTTGACTCTGTCGTCCATACTCAAATGGTATAAAATTTTCATCGCCAAATTAATATGCTTATCATCACCTGTAATTTTAAATAAAAAATAGAAATCTTATAAAACTCTTAAAAATAAATAATAAAACGCTTTTAGAAGTAACATACTTGTGAATTGTATAAACTTTGGCAGTAATCCCAACTTTATCATCTTATTGCGTAATTTGGTATCAAAAGTTAAATTAAACAACAGCTTCAAGGTAACATTGACTAGATCAGCATTAGTAGAATTCATCAAAGGCGCTAATTTTTCAACTATTCCCCTCGACGCCATACTGGTTTTATTTTCTATGAAAATAGAAAGTTTTTGCAAGAATGAAACTATAAGAATAAGTAAATCTATATTTGTGTGTCTCTCCATTGCACCAATAAGGAGGCCCACAATATCTTTCTTGTGCATTTTCTCTTCAACTTTTATGTTATCAGCTATATTAAGTAGCATGTAAAAGGCGACCCTCAGTAATTGCTCCTGTCGCTTTGATAGTGTTTTTAGTTTGCGTTTCATTTGTTCTTCATCGCTTTTTGATAGGAATTCGTCAGATGCACTGCATAGGTCTTCGTGGTAGCTGGATACTAGTGACCTAGATTTTTGCATATTTACATCAGCAACAGCCCATGTGCCAGACTTTGGACGACGCTTTGGTTCAGGAATTCGACTTTTTGGTGGCTCATTCTAAAAGAAAAAAGTAGTATTTATATTAAAATGTACTAACATAAAACCTAACTAATTAAATGGTTGGAATGTACGAAACGGACCACTGAGGTAAAAAGAGCAAAATTTTGCTTCAAAATAAGACACAATTTTTTTATTCAAAAACAACGCCTAATCAAGCCAAGCCAAGGATGTGATGGGATGTAAGAGACTAAGGGTGGCAGAATATCGGGGGATACTGCAAGTGTCAAAGAGCAAGCGAAGCGAGCTCAGAAGTTTAGGACACCCCGACACGGACAGGTTAGTTTAGAAGGGAATAACGGTTATTCCCTTCTTGTTATGTTACTAGTGTGCCTCACAGACAGATTTAGCAGGTCCCTACATGTGTCTGCCGTGTCAGAATAGCCGGCTAATAAAGCGAAGCTTAGGACGAGCAAAGCGAGCGAGCACACCCCGTTTTCCCTTTCATTAGATTACTGGTATACACTACAGACACCGCAGAGCCCGCAGAAGGCCTCCATCAACTTGGACTTTACACAAGACTAGAAGAATCTTGTCTAAGAATTTAGTAGGCATTCTCCAACACTTAATATCCTTGACCGTGAGGTTTGGGTCATTGCCCTTGAGTATCCCAGTCGTTTTCCAACTTTGACACATTTGACCTGGAGGTCTGGGTCATTGCTCTTAGGTGCCTCAGGCATTTCCCAACATCTTACAGATTTGACCCCTGAATGGTGTTCCCCCACCCTTAGAGCCTGTCCAGAAAGCGCGATTTACGCGCGAGTCCACTCGCGCGTTTTGATTTGTGTTGCGTCCAGATGCGGCGAAATCACGCGCGCATGTTATGAGACGGATTTGGTCAGTTATAAATATGGACTCGGGTAGATTTTCTGATTATTTTGTTAACGAAGACACAACTCCTTTGGCAAGATAAAATGATATAGTTTATTAACGTAAAATCTATGCAAGGAATAATATTATTTAATTAAGTATTATTTTCTTGCCCCATTTATATAAGTTCCTGTGAAATTTTTACTTTTTTGGTGTACAATAAAGTATTATTCTATTCTAAAGTTTTTTTTTTCTCCTCGGAATCAGCTTCACAAAAAATTTCTACTATTTCTTCCCAGTTCCTAGGCGGCTACGCTTCATGGTTCTATTAGAATAATCTGGTGATTCCATAGCCCATATAGCTACCCTCTCAATTTCGTCAGTAAAAAGTTCAGTGTCAAAATTTTCACGTTCCATTTTTAAACCGAATACGTCCACTCGCCACGGACACGCGCGTAGTTCTGGACGCTGCAACGGCGCCGGAGTATCTCGACTCGCGCGGCGCGCGCACGTAAAACGAGCGAGTCGAGAGTCCCACTCATTGCAAGCGTTTTATGCGCGAGTGAGGTAACGCGCGAGAGTATCTGGACGATATGTATGTAGCTCTAGTATCTTGAGAACGCGCGAGAGCCTACGCGCGAGTAGACACGCGCGTAAATCGCCCTTTCTGGACAGGCTCTTAGACTCCCACATCCCACCAGATCCTGAAGGCTTGATTAGGTGTTGTTTTTGGATGAAATTTTTATAAGTCTTTTTCCTCAATGCCCCGTTTTCTATCCACTGACTAATTAAATATTACGACAACTCACCTTATCAGGTGTGACTATCTGCTTTTTGCCTTCAACTTTCTCCTTCCATTGATCATATCTTTTTAATTCATAATCAATGACATCCATACACAAAGACCCAATTTTATACTGAATAATGACAGGATGAAATTCATTGTAAGTAGAGAAACAAAAGAATGTGTAGACAATGTTTGTGCTTAGTTCAATACTTCTTTTCCATTCTTCCCTCAGAACTCTTGACAGTGCACTTAATAATGCCTCTGAAAGTCAATAAACATTTATCTATAAACATTAAAATTATTTTTTTTTTTTTTGACTTATCTCATTGTTTTCAGTTATATTTTCATCAACATTTCACAGTCATTGGACTTTTATCATTTAACTTACCATTACGTGCTAGCTCTATTAAATTATCAGGATTTCTAGCAAGTTGCAGTATCAGAGCAGATCCTTTTATCTTCTCTGGTATATCATCATAAAGCAGTTCCACATAGTCATCAATGCAATTTAATACAGCAACTGGAACACTCTCAACCGGACTCATCCTTGGAAGAAGCCAAGTATTATGCTCAGGAAAATCTTTAAAAAGAATATGTAATATCTTAATACAATATAAAAAAACGTGAAAGTTAATATTTTCGGAACTTAGATAATCAATAATGTCTCAAGAGCTGAATTAATTTTAGAACACAGACAAACTGTAGCCTGTGAAATTTTTACCAGTAATAGTTTCCTGTGGTACATATTTTTTTTATTTTGATGTTACTTTTTATTGTATTAATTTGATAATTTTTAATATCTAAAATGCTAAACTTATAATTCAATCCCTAGTTCTATTTCTTACTTATCGACTTGGAAATTTTCTAAATAAAATACAGCCCAGCAAAAAAATCTATAAATAATAATCTTTCAAAAATTTACCTCTACCAGTATTGCGTAGATGTACAGATTAGATCAGATGAAGTATAGTTTAGAAAGTAAATCCGTCAAGGTAAGCAAATCTTGCGTAATTTAGGGATACACAAATCCATATGAAAGACGTTATTAATTCATTATTTATCCATTACTCTAAATAATAAAATTAACTTATTTGCTAACAAAAAGTAGTCTGCGTGAAATACAGTTTGAAATATGGGACTGAAAAAATAACATCATAACAATGGTAATTTCTTAGATTAGTTTGAAATTTGATTGGAATTAATAAATGCTTTTTACTTACCTGGCGAATGGAAACCTCTAAAAGCTTGGTGAAAGCATAGAGGTATCAGTGGATAATATGTTAGTATGTGTTAGATCTAAGAAGAACTATTTATTATCGAAAAATCAATACAAAACACTGCTGCTTTTCATTAAACAATTGTCAGTGTCACTGTCACTGTCACAAGTGTCACAGTGATTGTCACTTTGGCCATATTCCGTATTGCCGTGCGTCAATAGCGATTATGCGCCTATGTTACCAAAAATAGTCACAAAACCCAGGGGCTATTGTGTAATAATTATGACTTAGCGCGTTGGTTGGATTCGCAATATAATAACTTTTGACGCAAACTTGGAACGAGGAGTTTATCCGCCTTCATGTAAAAAATCGATATTCTTTTTTTTTTTTTTTTTATTATTTGCTTTAAAATGTATTATTCTGCAAGGATGTTGTATCTCTTATCCTACGGATGATCTGGATTGCTGACGAAGGAATATTGCAAACTCTAAAGTGTGCTTTATTTTTAACTGACTTGTAAAAAAAGGAGGAGGTTATCAATTCGGATGTTTTATTAAAATAAAGTTCAATATAATTCATTGACAAGTAAAAATTACAAAGAGGTAGTATGACCCTTTGGTATTTTACTCTTCAGTACGTTTTTGGGGTTGGCGTAAACAATCTAGTAACCTACTATGTAAAATCTTTGCTTATATCATCTAATCTACGGAAATATACAATTTTGACGATTAGCCAATAAAACAATAAGCGATCGATAGGATGTTTTATCATTTGGTAATAATTACCACATCCAAAGGCACATCACGATTTAATGACGTGATTTTTGAGGAGTGTTCACGACTTAGCTTAGCTGTCTTCACTTTTTTACATGGCGATGTCCGACCTGCCGATAAAAGAGGAACTCCAGGCATAGGAGGCTGTCATATACCATAAGGGTGGCCTGTGTTGCTCTATGAGCAAGGAGTAACTCGTCAATTTGGTTAGGGGACCAAGCCCAAGTCGAGAGTGCGTTGTGTTGTTTTCCTCTATTGATTCATGTGAGCGTTGGTGGACGATACCTGCTGGAATAAGGCTAGTCAAACAAATGCTGGCGAATTACCAAGGATGTTCTTGGCGAAACGCTATGGCGATTTCCGATCCGCATATGTAGTCTAAACCAATCTTTAGATTTATGGTTTGTCCGAAGGAGCTAGGCCTTGAATATCCGAAAATATAAAGTGGCAACACTGCTGTGCTCAAGACTCAACAGTGCAGTGACTAATTTCAGGAATTTAGTATTTCTAATCAATTTAAAAATTATATTATATTAATTCCTCAAAGCATACTTTCGTGTTAAACTTTTCGAGCCTTTCTACTGTCTCCTTGTGATATTAATGTGAATTATTTAAAGACTAAATCTGCGTTATGAATGTTCCGTGACGGTACAACATTATTTGTGTATTTCCTTTCAGTGAGATAAGAACAACGATATGAGATAATTTGAAGGACTTCTGTCCTTTGGATCGCCTCATTAATGGTATTTTCTTTTATTTTCTTTACAATTACTCAACTGACATTATTACTTTTACGTCGATCATATTATACTTACTTTCATTATTGTTTATTTTGCAATAGTCGTCAATCAATATAATGTAGAACTATAATTTTCAAGTGAATAATTAGTAATTAAATAGTAAAAAAGATGTTTTTATGCTCTATCCCAAGTTTCATATTACTATAGCACATTCTGAGGAAAGAAATTATTTACTTTCCATCATTGTAGTCCAATCAAAGACCCTGTCTTATCAAAACAAAAATTACCTATCTTTTATATCTAACCTCGTCATTAAATTAATTAGTACCTACTACTTTTATTCCATGTGTAATTTTTATGAAAAGCAACAATAGCTCATTAGTGTTTTAGAACTTCAACAATGTTTTTAATGTTTCAAGCTAGCTTTATATGTAGGTATCTATAGAGAGTAACAAAAAGGTTTACTTATTTTTCGATATGTACAGACTACTTTATAAAGGATGTTTTATATTCTTAGATACATAAAGTGCTCAATATTTTATAATCTATGCAAAAACTAGTGTTAATTTGGGGATTAATGCATTAATATAATTTAACACAAAAACAAAAGTATATTATTCTTGTATCATATGATTCATCAAATGTATGTAGAAGCTTGATTAATTGAAAATTGTTTGATAAGGTTAAAATGTAAATATTGATTTATTTTTTTATTCTAGGTGAACAAATTTAAACTGGAATGTTATTCCTATCATAATATGAACTAAAAAAATCTATCACAATGACTGAAACTGTACCAACATTAACAGCTCCAATCTCTTTGTCAACTTACCATCAACTGAGTCTTACAGGTAATTGAGTTTTAATCATTTGTATCATACACTATGTATACACCTATTATTTTCTAACTGTTACATTATTATAATATTTATACTGATTCTCTTTGACCTTATTTTATTCCCTAGTATTTAGTGACTAAAATTTCTACACAACATATCCCTCTTTATTAAATCTCTGTATGACCAAAATTTTTAATGCTTATCCGGCTTTGTCATAAGGAACTGAAATAAAAATTTTAATTAAACTCTTGAGCCCTGAGCAAGCGCTGGTGTTCACACATTATTGTCTTTCTATTATGTCTCTAATTATGGTACTCAAAAGGTACTACTAGCTATAAAAGCCTATCATTTTTAACTGATTTTTTACATTATACACTCTCATTTTGAGTAGCCATGTTTGTTGTAGACACTGGTCTAAACTATGCCATTGATTAGTTCTGATTCCTGAATTATATACTAGCTTTTGCCAGTGGCTTCGCCCGTGTACCTAAAATAATATAGCCTATGTCACTCAGGAGTAAAGCTGCTTTCTATTGTTGCTAAATTTTTTCCGATCGGACCAGTAGTTCCAGAGATTACCTCCTACAAACAAAAAAACAAACTTTACCTCTTTATTATATTAGTGTAGATATAACAATTTGTTTACAGTTGTTACTATTCACCTTGTAGTATAATAAAATGGTGAATATTGTAATTTGCTATATATAAAGACCAGTCTTAACCAAACCACAATACTGTTTGCCAGCACATTTAATCCAATTATTTTAGTGTTAATTTAATTACTATTCTATTTGCATACAGTATGACTTCAGACAGATTTATCATATTGTTTGTGTAAATATTAGGATATGTAAGCAAAAGCAGAATTTTCAAATTATGCTATTTAAAAATTGTATTGTCTGATGTTCATAATTATTACTAACATTTCATTTTATTTTCCAATAGTTGAATCGGCAAACATTAAGAATTCTGGGCTCTTCAAACCAAATCCATATTTACAAGTGATAATCGATGACAAAATTTCAAGACGCACTGAAGTTATAAAGAGTACCCTGCACCCAAAATGGAAAGAAGATCTTACAGTTCTTGTAACTCCACAGTCTCAGTTATTGTTCCGGCTTGCAGATTATCATAGTTTCAGGAAAGATAATGTGATTGGTGAAAAAAGAGTAAATTTGTTAAAAGTTTTGTTACACTGCAATGGAAAATGTGATAATGTGGAGCTGAACATAGGTAAATATATAACTTTACATTCACCACCAAAATTATTATAAGTAGCTGTCTCACATTAAAAAAAATTGCTCAGTATTTTTCTGATGTTTGATCTGTTCATAGAATGATGAAATTATGAGAAGAATGTTGAAAGTACTAGTAAAACAATCTTTTCTGAAATTTGGGGCAATGGTTTTGTGTGGTACAATTATAATCATTTACTTGGCTTTTTTGAAGTGTGATTCTTACTGTGAAGTCAATTGTTTTAAGTTAAAAAGCCAACATAACATACCAGTACCAGTTGGCATACCAGTATTAACATTTATGTTAGCAAACATTAACTTTTAGCATATATTCATCTAGGTCTAAGGAAGAATGTGTATTTTTTTAGCAGTTCTATTACTTTTACATATTAGCAACATTTTAGTAATTAGGAAACCTTTTTTCCTCATACTTCTTTCAATAGTAATATTTTGCTATACGAAACAGGGACTATTAATTATTAAAATATTTAGTATTGTTTTGGAATTTATGGTTTTATTCTATTTTATATAAGCTGGTGCCTGGTGGGTTCATGTCAGAATAGTAAAACAGCACAATGCCATCTGGTCATAGTTTCAGGAGGTTTTTTTTTCTTAAGCGGAACCCTAATTCTTTTTATAATTTAAAAAGCTCTAAATGACATAAGCCTTTTCGGAGATTAGCCATAACAGACAGACTGACAAACAGCTAAAATAAAATTTGCAATTGGTTACAGATATTGGATATACTTTTATATGCATTTAATAAAAAAAATTGTTTTGATATTGCAAACAGACACTTAAATTTTTTTTAATCCATATATGTATAGAAAGTTTCTTATGGTTCTGACACCAAGTACCATATTTGTAACATTAATGTGAAAAATAAACGAATTTGTACTTTTTATTTTAAACAGTACAAATGGGACCTTATTGCTAACTCCACTGTCTTTTTGTTTATCACCAGACCGTATCTCATGAACCTTGATAGCTGGACCAATGAAATTTTCATAAAACAAAATAAAATATTTAATTAGAGCCTCGATACAACAGCCGTGACTTTTTTGCCATTATATAATTGGAGTTTTGATGAGTTTAAAATTTGTTTTTTGGTGACAATTCTGTTACTATTTTGTTTATTTAGGGACAACCAACAAAGCATATATGGTATATCCATATATTCTAAAGATACAACTTACATTTTGTAGTATAGCCTTAATTAAAGGCAGCCTCGGCATAGTATTACTATTATCCATACGTAATTCTAGGGTCTGTAAACACCCATTTTATTTTAGTAAAATAAAACTGTCCATTTATCCGTTTTTCAGATTTGATGAAAACTGTATCCCAAGAAAACTCGTCTAGTGTAAGTGGTGAAGTAAAAGCAGCTGAATTGGTGATACTTCTGGATGGCCTAAGAGTTGACCCATCAATCTTAACTCAGTCACATGAGTTGCTAGGAGAATCTGCTAGCAGCGGTGGTCCCCTTAATGATGGAGTTCGGGCTCGGATTAGGATACGGAACAATGCGGAATCAGCAATGCGATCGATTGTTCGTTCACAAAACCTAAGAGTAAGTGTTAACGTCATTTAGAAAGAGATGTATGTTTCAGTATTTATTTTACTAGAATGACCATGAAAACTATTGAAATGTGTAGCCACCACCGGGCCCACCGCCACTTAGCAACGGCACTCTGCAGCACGGAGGGCCGACAGGCGCGATGGGCGCGAGCGTGCCGATGGGCGCGGGCGGCCCGGGCGCGGCCGGCCCGCCCGGCCCGCCCGGCCCGCCCGGCCCGCCCGGCCTGCCCGACGCCGCCGGGCCCTCGCACGCCGACGCGGACGCGGCCGCGCCCGGAGTCGCCGTCGTGTACGCCAACCCCGCTGAAGAGCCGCTGCCCGCCGGCTGGGAGATGCGCTACGATGTATACGGACGAAGGTATGGGCAACTTGTTTAACTTTTACTACCATTCGATTGTTTGATGAACATTTTCTGTGATAAGTCAGCTTGGCTCTAAACAAAATACAATAAGGATACTGGTGAAAAGCATGACCAGTTCCTTGGCAAACGGTTGGTGTAGTTGGTGAGAGATTGAAGTTGAGATTGCGGTGGTCAGGTACTACGTGGACCACAACACTCGCTCGACGTCGTGGGAGCGGCCGCAGCCGCTGCCGCCGGGCTGGGAGGTGCGGCGCGACGCGCGCGGCCGCGTGTACTACGTGGACCACAACACGCGCACCACGACGTGGCAGCGCCCCGACACGGAGCGCCTGGCGCGCTTCCAGCACTGGCGCGGCGAGCGGCGCCACGTGGTGGCGCAGGGCAACCAGCGCTTCCTGTACCCGCACCCGCAGCCGCCGCACCAGCCCGACTCTGAACACGATCTCAACGCCGCCGGTAACTGTCTCCTTTACCTACTCAATTCTACTCCTCAGTTTTGTATCAGCTAACATATTCGACAGCAGTTTCCTGTCGCATGACTCTACGTTTTTATCGCGATAACAATGAGGTAAAAATGTACCTATTAATTATGATAAACAGCTCGCCTCTTTTTAGGGACAAGGCAAATTGCAAGGGTACTATAATTTTATTGAGAATATTTTTCTCTTAAATTTTTTGTATTCATAATAGATAAGTAATTATGATTTATTTGACTCTCTTACTGATATCTAGATACAATCATGCATATTTATGTTATCACACTAGCTACGTAAGCCAATCTTATCACCTTAATACCATTCTACCTATATAGACTTACAGCAACGAGTATGTGATAAGTCCTAGTAACAAAAATAATTACTTATTTATTTCGAGAATGTTAACATCTTATTGTCGTTTAGTCATAAAAACAATTATGATTTTGTATTGACGGAACAATGATTCTCCGCTGACCTGCATGCCAACTGTAGTGCATTACCTACTCTATTATACAGTCTTCTTTTTCAGTGTATCGATGATTTGAACTTATTTTTGTACGCGTCCTTGGCGTAGATGTTGTTGCACGTACAGGATAAAATTGATTACACATTGTTATGCAGCTCTACTGACACACATGCACAAGAATATTAAAAATAGTAGACCGCTGATATAGGGAACAGCGTCCAAACTACTAGTGATCATGAGTCTAGAGAGAGGGATCACCTAATAATATGAGTGCTGTCCAGAAGTACGGTTATCTGTATCAATCCTATATCCCTTATCTAGCTGCTTCCTTATGCTGGTCACTCGCATGCGCACGAATACGCTAACCCACAAGTGTAGGACGATATTTGCAAATGATTGTGCACAGTTTTCGCTGCATTCGCGGTTTTCCAAGTTGTGTCGGTTTTTTAACGAACATCAAAGCGCGCGAACCTCGATCCTTCGCGTAGTCTTCCACACATTCCATGTGCTCAGTTGCGCACACGATTGGGTAGCTATCGGACGTTTTGTCAACCATATGGGATCCTCAAAAGAAATCTAGTAAATTTAAATGAGTGTTTGCGCGCTATGTAAATGACCCCGGTTAGACTCAATGCAATGGCCTAATAGCATCCTTGTACCGACAATGGTGTTTTTTTTATGGTGGGAAAAATCATCTAATGACGAATCCCGCTCTTGGGCAGAGCGACAGTGTCAGATTCTTACTGACTAAACGACCCACCCTTTTCCTTCTTGGCCTTCATACCATACCAGGGTCTACCTTCCTTTTAGAAGCCTGAACGGGGCCCCAGTAGACTTCGGCCCCTCAGAGGGGCTCATTTGCTGACAACTCCTTGAGGCGTGCGGGAACAGAGCGCGCCGTCGATGACTGGCTTGGTCCGGACTATTACCAGACAACCGGATGGCAAGCCCGCGCCTACGGTGTCTGGAAATCGGGATCGGAATCGCGGCGGCGTCTGGGGCGTGAGCTCCGTTGCCTTATGCGGTCGGCCTCCTCCTTTGCTAGCATTACTGCTTCGCAGAAGGAGGCGACCACCTGCCAATCCTCCTCGCTGCGGACCATGGCCTCTACCAAGGCCCCGATTGCCCCCACGAGGACACGGCGATGTTCTTCCCAAGCGGGGCACACCTCTACCGTGTGCTCCACCGTGTCCTCCGGGTGCTCCACACAGTGGCGACACCCGGGCGTCTCTTCCGCACGAATCCGGTGCAAGAACCTCCCGAACTTGCCATGTCCGGTGAGGACTTGCGTCATGCGAAAGGTGAGGACGCCGTGGGGTCTCTCCAGCCACTCCTCAAGGAGGGGACTTTTCGCCGCGTTTATAGTGTTCCCATCCTTGGGTTGCGACAGTCGCTGATACCATTCCACCATCATGAGATCCCGCCGGAGCTTTGTTCGCTTTGCCACGACTTGTCGCGGCAGCGGAGGTTCGCCCCGGCGTTGCACTTCCATGCGGAAATCGTGTATGCGTCATATGCGTGCAAAGACTGTTGCCTCCAAGTCCCATGGTGGCAGGCCAGCAAGGAGGCTCGCCGCTTCGCGGGATATCTTATGCATACCCGTATTGCCACGATCCACTGGCATGAGTTTAGCTGGGCCCTCGGTTGCTTTCGCAATGAGGGCGCCATAGACTGGATGAGCCTCCGGCAAGAGGCGTGTGGGCCTCCCAGGTTCGGCAGGAGCCGCTTGAGGGTGACCCCGGTCTGATTTAGTTTGGGGGCCAGACGTCGGAAGTGCTCTATGAAATTCCACTGGCTGTCGAGGACGAGTCCCTGGTACTTCATCGTCGACCCGACGCCGAAACCAACAATGGTGTCAGCCAGTGGGCTGACAGGATTAGTCTACTGTCGGTACAAGGATCACGTAGTCAACATCCCACATGTTGACAACCTCGCAAACCATCTTGACTTGATTGACTTAATTTTTTACCTCTCTGGGCACCCACGAGATTCTCATCATACTGGACGGCTATGTCAAATATCATTGCGCGCCTTTCGTTGGCCCACTACCACAATGTCAGGCGTATTGCTACTATAGTCAGTAGATTCATTGTGTAAGGAGTGATATGAAAGAAAAGGGAATTAGTGATAGCATGACTACTGATAGGATACAATGTAAGAAAAAAAACATGTTGCACTTACCTCAAGGCATGCAAGGGCAGTAAGATGATGATAATTGGCTACAATAGTCCTGTCAGTGATGTTGGATCTATCTCATTACTATGTTATATTCTCTCTATCTCATTACTATGTTATATTGCCGTAGCCAGAAACTGGGTCGAGCTCGGTGACGTACTCGAAAGCTTCGCTTTTCCTAATGAGGTCGCTCTTTATTATTTCACAAATTAAAGAACTGATAGAGCTAATTATTCCTAAGCCAGATGAAACTTTCACACAAAACATGTTCAGGATATTGTATAGATAGAAGGAAATCATAAAAGGGAAAGCATAAGAAAACTAAGTCCAAGTGGTACAAATTGTATTTGTAACAAAAATTGTTTTCAGGGAGCGGCGGAGGGTCAGGCACCAGCGTGGCGGTGCCGGGCAGTTTGCTAGCGGGAGCTTCAGGCCCCGCGCCCGCTCCGCCGGCCGGGCCCCCGGGCGGGCCCCCGGGCGGGCCGCCGGGCCCCGCGCCGCCGGGCCCCGCGGGCGCCGGCAGCGTGGCGGCGCCCGACGACTCGCTGGGCGCGCTGCCCGCGGGCTGGGAGCGCCGCGTGCAGCCCGACGGCCGCGTCTACTATGTCAACCACAAGAACCGCACCACGCAGTGGGAGGACCCGAGAACGCAGGTTACTACCATTGCTTTATTTTGATATTGGGTAATAGCATATTGTCGGTTGGATGTAAACTAAAAAAAAGCGCGAGGTGAATGCGACCTTAGAAATGGTCAATTACGAACATTTTTATATTTTTGGTTGGGACATAAATCACACTACCCCACCCTGTCCCTCATTTATAACAAAAAAAAAAACAAAAGGAATACCAACTCTTTTACCGTAAACTTTGTTTTTCGTCTTGTTTTATGTCTTATAATTGTTCGAGTTGAGCTGTTCCATTTTTTTTTTCGTAATTTATCTGCTGTTACAATTTTACGAGATACAGTTAGGGTGTTAGCAATAATCTTTGACATATACAGCACGATAGCTGTTTGTGTGATTCCAGGGCCAGGAAATGAGCGCTCTGGAGGAGGCGCTGCCGCCGGGCTGGGAGATCCGCTTCACGGAGGAGGGCACGCGCTACTTCGTGGACCACAACACGCGCACGACGACGTTCCAGGACCCGCGGCCGGGCGCGCCCAAGGGCCCGCAGGGCGCCTACGGCGTGCCGCGCGCATACGAACGCTCCTTCCGCTGGAAACTTAGTCAATTCAGATATCTCTGTCAGAGCAATGCCCTACCCAGTCATATTAAAATAACATTGTCTCGACAATCACTTTTTGAAGACTCTTATCACCAAGTAAGTAATTTTGTAACATAAATGCTGATATTCTCTTTTGAATAGTATCATTATCCGACTACGGCAAAACTAAAGGCGGGCTATAAATATATAAGATATTTATCTCAACTTTATTTTGAATTTAATAGACCTTTGGAAAATATAATACTAAATCAGACTGATGTGTGACTTATCGCCCAATTCTGATGATTATTGTTCGATTTCAGATAATGAGGTTGCCTGCATACGAGTTGCGCAGACGCTTGTATATAATTTTCCGTGGTGAAGAAGGGCTGGACTATGGCGGCGTCAGTAGAGAGTGGTTCTTCTTACTATCTCACGAAGTCCTAAACCCCATGTACTGCCTGTTTGAATACGCCAACAAAAACAACTACAGTCTACAGATTAATCCAGCAAGTTACGTCAACCCAGACCATCTCCTTTATTTTAAATTCATTGGCAGGTTTATAGCAATGGCGCTATACCATGGTAGATTTATTTATTCTGGATTTACAATGCCTTTCTATAAAAGAATGTTGAACAAAAAACTTACCATGAAAGACATTGAATCCATAGATCCCGAGTTTTACAATTCTTTGGTATGGATCAAAGATAATAACATAGACGAATGCGGCCTAGAAATGTGGTTTAGTGTGGACTTTGAAGTGTTAGGTCAAGTCATACACCACGAGTTGAAACCGTCCGGTGATAAGGAACGCGTCACCGAGGTAATATTTCATTTGCTGGTGCTTATTATTATGTCCTATTCTTTTATGTTTATACCTAAGTGATTATAATTGTTATTTCAGGTCAACAAAGAGCAATATCTGCAGTTGGTGACTCAATGGCGAATGACTAGAGGAATTGAAGAACAAACTTCAGCTTTCTTAGATGGATTTAATGAGGTAATTTAAGATTTATTTTAGAGATATTAGAACACAAAATAAAATCTCAGACTAGATTAAATGAAAGAATAAACACAAAACTGCATTATTGGATTTTCGAAAAAGCAATATTCCTGACCAGGCATAATTTATCCAGTAACTGAAAAAAAAAACACTTCTGTATTAAAAATGGACCAGATGGTTGTAATCTAGCGTTCCAATCAAAGTCACCTTGGTTGGAGCTTGGTTTGAGTTGCGGCTACATGGATGTAAATCTCGCGCCAACATGCCTCAGTAATTGTGTCGGGGATACTTGCCTCCCAACCAAGGGCGTTGAAGGTCATGGTTTACATCAGCTGTCTACACGGATTCAAACTAGCAAGTTTACTTTGGTTGGGATGTTGGTTGGCAACCGTCTGGTCTACCCTTTAATATGATAGTGTCGCTAATTAGAATTCAATTCTGGGAAATTATGACTAAGGATGAAATCGTAATTTTTTGAATTGTGAGTTGCATGATTTAAGTAGCGTAATTTCTGTTTGGCAAAATTTCTGTTAGGCCACCAGACGAGCGTATGGTGAAGACATAGAAAATGACGATAGAAGAAAATACTGAGTGAATCCACTCAATTACAGTGAAAGGCGCATCATGCTGCATGTTGCGTATCAACGCATTTACGCGCGCTCTTGCGGGAGTGCAAATTTGCATCATCGTGCGTGTTTTATACGCACACACGCGCGTATGTGCGTTTTGTAGATTCACGCATCGCGGCTCTCATTTATTCGCCGTTCTCTGTGGTGGTCGTGCAGTACTGAGCACATCACGATAATTTTGATAAAAATGGTTAATAGTGTGGATTCAAAATCACGCGCGGCACTGCGGGATTCGGTGTGCCATACCATGCGTCTCGCCCCGCACCTACGCGCGGGGGTGTATGTTTGTCCGCGTGTATGCGCGTGATCCGCATGAACGCGCGTGGATGCATTTTCAGTGTGTTGGACTGTGCGTGTTTTCCATACAAACGGAGATACTTACAAGCAACGAAAGAGCACGCATCCACGCGCCACGCTGCATCATGCGGGGCAGTGTGAGAATCGCCAAAGACAGTACGCGGACAGTTTCATGTCTTGTTCACGTTTGTATGCAAAGGACTTTTCTGATAAAATCCACAAATAAGGTCATTGTTCGATTTCAATTATCAATTTTTGATTATTTCAATTAATAAATTATTTTCAAACGAAATATAGCAGAAATTACGCGACTCACAACGGAAAAAATTACGCCTTTGCCTTTACCCTCATGGCAAAGTATAACAAAACTAATAGCACCATTAACGAATTTTGGATATTATTGTCTTTTGATCACCTATCAAAAAATATTCTTTTACGTTATTAGGTTGTACCTTTGGAGTGGCTGAAATACTTCGACGAGCGTGAGTTAGAATTGATGCTGTGCGGAATGCAGGAGGTGGATGTAGATGACTGGCAACGAAATACTATTTACAGGCATTATACTCGTACCAGCAAGCAAGTTCTTTGGTTTTGGCAGGTTTGTGTTATTTTCTACTCGTCATATCAAACACACTAATAATATACTTAGCTTCGGAATCACTTTACGGAAACTGTGGTGTGATTGTACTCTACATTCAGATTTTAATTGATATGTGTTGAAAATTTGACAGCACGGTTGGCGTAGTGGTTGCGTAATTAACAGTTGCGCTGCGTGCCACAGCTTAGATTCCCACAAGGAACAAATATTTTTATGACGACAGATCTGTTATTCCGGGTCTGGTTGTCTTGTGTATGCAATTTTATATGCTTCTTAACATACCCTCAATACAGAAGTAATTCCTGAAGGGTAAAGATTGTATTTAAAAAAAATAATTATATGTTCAATTTTAGTTTGTTCGACAAATGGATAATGAGAAACGAGCAAGATTACTGCAGTTTGTGACCGGAACATGTCGGGTTCCTGTGGGTGGATTTGCTGAACTTATGGGATCTAATGGCCCGCAGAGATTCTGTATAGAAAAGGTATTATTTTTTTTTGTTATTACACACGCATATAGTAGTTTCTTATACAGAAATCCAATGCTAAAAAATAATTAAATTACGACACAAAGTATTTATTTATTTTAAATAGATACACCAATGACTCATTCACTAATTATACAAAAAAGGTGATTTACAGATGCCTTAGCCTACTATGATTTAAGCGTATAATACATGCATATTATAGTACCTAACAATTGTACGTACAAAGTACTGGGCGGAACTGCCAATATTAGCGTCGCGGCGCTGCAACGCAGTTGATTATTTCGGCCCTAAAGCCGAGAGTTTCAAAGGTTTCACCCGTGCGTAGTTAGGACAGCTCGCTAATTATAATTTACATTCGTTGCCACATCATTACATAGTATAAAACAAAACCGCCTGTCCCTATGTATATATGCTTAAATCTTTAAAACTACGCAACGGATTGTGATGCGGTTTTTTTAAATAGATTGAATGATTCAAAAGTAAGGTCTATGTGCATAAATATATCTATTCAATATCAGTACCCGTGCAAAGCTGGGGCGGGTCTGTAGTAATTAATATTTTTCTATATAGTTGCTAATCGTTTTCAAGGAACTTAGAAAGAACTTAGGATACAATATTTTGTAGGTAAAAGGAATAGAGAGTTCAATCATTGTTTGGTGTTTCATTGATTATCCTTTAATATCGACCAGCCCCAGCTTCGCACGGGTGCAATGCTTTTATTAAATCTATAAAGTCGTGTTAGTTACTCCACTTATAACTCAAGAACGGCTGAACCGATTTAGCTAAAAATTGGCAGGGAGTTAGTTTAGAGCCAGGAGAAGAACATAGGACTTTTTTTTTTAGTAGGTTAGAGTAGAGTAGAATAGTCTGTCAGAAGCTAGTATATTATACATATAAACCTTCCTCTTGAATCACTCTATCTATTAAAAAAGCTGCATCAAAATTCCTTGCGTAGTTTTAAAGATTTAAGCATACATAGGGACAGGAAGCGACTTTATACTAGGTAATGATTTATTAAATAAAAATTTGTATTAAATATTCTACGCTTTGACATTTTGCAGGTCGGAAAGGACACCTGGTTACCCCGATCACATACGTGCTTTAATCGACTTGACTTACCACCTTACAAGAGCTACGAACAATTATGCGAAAAATTGAATTTTGCTATTGAAGAAACTGAAGGCTTTGGACAGGAATAATTTAATTGTTATATATTATATTACTAGAATCACTAAAATAGTTATTGTAAATTATTATAACATGAGTGCACCACCTCAAAGTGAGGGTAAATCACCAATGGAATTGGTGCTGTCATAAAAAGACCAACCAAATAATTATATGAATATATTTGTAATAAAATACTTCTATAATGATAAAACTATGTAGATATTGTTAGTGTATTATGTCGGTTGTTTAAGAAATATTTGTTTGAACTACCTTTAAAACAAACTTCTAAAAGTTCATTAAATAATTTTTAAACAATATGTTCTTTTTTTTATTTCCTACCTGTGATGAACCTTCGGTCTCTCAGAATTTTATCAGGAGAGATAAGTGAACAAGTGGGAGTCAACCCAACGGTGGATTCAGGGGGGGTCATGACCCCCACCCGAGCTGGTTCCAGGATTTAGATAGACCACTAATTGAAGATAATGATTTTATTTATATATTTTGTTACCATACAGTTACATTATAACTACATACCTTCGCCAAACTTGCGCGTGCTTTCGACTACGTAACGTCTAGCTAGACCTAACCTCAGTCAGGAACATCTTCGATCTTCAACATGATAGTTCTAAGTTAAAAAACTAAAATTGATTTCTACCTGTAATAAAAAAAAAAGTTTAAAGTGTCCCTTTATAAGTATTCTTAAAAATTGTTCACTACGACTATGTTACCCCCTCCTTTTTTTTAATTGTTATAAACTAGTGCTTGACTGCGATCCCACCATAAGCTTACCATCGTAAGCAGTGATGCAATCGTTGATGGTAAGGCGTACTAGTTTATTAAGAGCCTATTCACTCTTCCTGGCGCCAAAGCTGGATCCACCCTTGAGCCAACCAATAATAATAATAAAAATCTATACTATGTGATTGGCTTGACTATGCCAAAGCATTCGACAGTATAGACCATCAGTCGCTATTCAATGCTTTGGAGTCTCAAAAACATTGACCTCATTGACACTAAAGTAGTTCTGCAAACATCAAGTTGCATATTTCTGGTCCAAATTTCAATGTAGAAAAAGGGGTTAAACAGGGCGACCCACTTTCACCCAAGCTGTTCACAAGAGCACTACAGGAGGTTTTTAACAACTTGCCCGACTCATGGCAGTCACGAGGTATAAATGTTGGCGGCCACCAGCTAACGAACCTCCGCTTTGCTGACGACATAGTGCTATTCTCCACATCACCTTCAGAACTTGGGGAAATGCTCCAAGATTTGAGCACGGCCAGTCTTGAGGTTGGACTCACCATGAATAGATCTAAGACACAGATCATGACCAATAGCACGAAACGTAGGGTCGAGGTAGACGGGCACGTGTTACAATATGTCAATGAGTACACGTACCTACTTAGGCCAGATTATATCTTTTGAAAATAGGCAAGATATGGAAGTCAAGAGACGAATCCAAAATGCTTGGAAGACATTCTGGGCCTTCAAAGATCACATAAAGGGTAGCCTCCCGATAACGCTTAAAAGGAAACTCATTGATATGTGTATCCTGCCCGTCCTAACCTACGGTGCTCAAAGTTGGTCACTTACGGAACAACAAAAGTCCAAACTGAAGATCTGTCAAAGGGCAATGGAGCGTAGCATAATAGGTGTTAAGCGAACAGTTCGCGTTAGAAACACCACGCTGCGCTCCATAACCCGAATAACAGATGTTGGAATAA
This sequence comes from Mythimna loreyi, assembly GCA_029852875.1. NCBI lineage: Eukaryota > Metazoa > Arthropoda > Insecta > Lepidoptera > Noctuidae > Mythimna > Mythimna loreyi. The sequence goes on from CM056786.1 coordinate 12,904,572, forward strand.
AAACTGCCAGACTGAAGTGGGAGTGGGCTGGCCACGTCGCACGAATGCACCCGGACAGATGCGCGAAGGTTATCACACACTGGACGCCTGAGGGAGGTCGACCACGGCGAAGGTGGTGTGATGATCTAATCACGTTCGCGGGGCAAACTTGGCCAGAGATCGCTCAAGACAAAGAAGTTTGGAAGGAGAAAGGGGAGGCCTTTGCCCAGCAGTGGGACACAATGTAGGCTTTAAAAAAAAAATGTGATTGGGTCCGGTTTTAATACAAAATAACGGATTTGCCTGGCTCGTGGCTCTGATCGACGAGTAAGAAAACCGCGGTCGTAACGCTCGCCGGTGTATCATTGCAATACCGCGGTTTTGAGTTGGTGAGCCTGGCTCAAGGGTCATCGTGCTTCATTTTTTACCGAGCTGAGCTCGGTCAAAATTGTTTTGAAAAAAAAAAAAACTGAGGAGTGGCTGGAAAGGCCTCACGGCGTCCTCACCTTCGGCATGACACAGGCGCTTACTTCGGGAGGTTCCTGTACCGGATTCGCGAGGAAACGACGCTTGGGTGTCGTCACTGTGTGGACCGCCCGGAGGTCACGGTGGAGCACAGGGTAGAAGTGTGCCCCGCTTGGGAAGAGCATCGTCGTGTTCTCGTGGGTGCAATCGGAGGGAGCGATCTCTCGCGCCGAGCCCTGGTAGAGGCCATGGCCCGAAGCGCGGAGGAGTGGGAGGCGGTCGCCTCCTTCTGCGAGGCAGTAAATCTAGCAAAAGAGGAGTCCGACCACATCAAGCAAAGGCAACGGCGTTCACGCCGTATCTGCGATACCGATTTCCGATCACCGTAAGCGAGCAATGGGTAGCCCGCTATACGGTCGTAGGGTAACAGTCTGGACCAAGCCCAAGTCGTCGACGGCGCGCACAGTTCCCGCGCGCCTCAAGGAATTGTCAGCAAACCATAACCAAAAAATACCCAGCAGGGTCGAAGCCTCCTGGGACGAAGCGTCGATAAAGCGTATTACCTACCGGAGCCTTGGGATCAAGGCAAGGGAGGAACGAGATAGGTTGTTAAGTCAGTAATTCTGACACTATTTCCCGCTTCACCCAAGGGCGGGATTCGTCATTGGATAATTTTACCTACCATATAAAAAATGTTCTCACGATGTAATTCATTAGGAATCGAGGAAACTTCAAATATTATAGGAAACCATATACTTAGAGACTTTATTTTCAATATTTTCATCTGGAACCTATACATTTACAGTCGAAAAGTAACATGTGAAGAAGTGGAACTGATGAGGAAGAAATGGCCAACGGCACTTCACCACCCTCACACAGACATCAACACGTAGATAGATTACTGATTTTGATATTGTTGATACATATTCTATTGGCTTATGTTTAACTTACCACCAAATATAGTAACAAATAGCAGACAAAAATAGTAAATGATCACCAAAATGAAATTCGCATTTTAATGTAAAATGTTAACCAAAGTTTTAACACTTTGCTGTCCTATTTAAGCAAAATTACTCCAAATAAATCATGGTTAACCCAAAAATAGTAAATTATCACCAAAATTAAACCAGCACTTTAAAGTAAAATTATAACCAAAGTTTTACATTCTGCTATCCTATTTAAACAAAATGAGTCCAAAAAAATCATTGTTATCCCAAAAGTAGTAAATGATCACCAAAAGTAGTAAATGATCACCAAAATTATACCAGCGATTTAATATAAAATTATAATCAAAGTTTTTACATTTTGCTATCCTGTTTAAGTAAACTGACTCCAAAAAAATCATTGTTAACCCAAAGATAATGAAAATGTTAATCAAAACCCAAAAAAATACATTTTGTTATCCGATTTATGTAAATAATAATTACCCTTGGCAAAATATAGAACATTTTGATACAAATACAGGAAGTTTATCATTGCGACCGAGGTAGAATCCACCCGAGCCGTAGGTTACGTCCGGGTGTCGCCACTGTGTGGCAAGCCTAGAGGATACGGTGAAGCACACGGCGAGGTGTGTTCCCTGCTTGGGAAGAGCATCGCCGTGTCCTTGTGGGGGTGATCGGCGGCGGCGACCTCTCGCGCCGGGCCTTGGTTCATGCCATGGTCCGCAGCGAAGAGGAATGGCAGGCGGTCGCCTCCCTCTGCGATGCAGTAATGCTCGTAAAGAAGGAGGCCGACCGCATAAGGCAAAGGCAACAACGCCCTCGCCGTAGCCGTCGTCGCCGCGATCCTGCCTATATCCGGCCACCGTAGACACTCGCGGACGGTGAGCAATGGATAGCTCGCCGTCCGCGACTGTCCAGACCGAGTCCAAGTCGTCAACGGCGCGCATCGTTCCCGCGCGCCTCAAGGAATTGTCAGCAAACTGTAGGGGCCGTTCAAGGTCGAAGCCTTCTGGAGCCGCCGTTTGTTGTGTTACCGCGGCTCTAGGAATACGGCAAGGAAGAAATGGGGTAGGTAGGTTTTTTAGTCAGTAAGAGTCTGACACTGTCTCCCGCTCCGCCCAAGAGCGGGTTTCGTCATTCGATGATTATCACCTACCATAAAAAAAAACCCGTTTATGTTATGGAGCCGAGGATTGCATTGACTTTGCACGTGTCTCAAACGACATTTTTCAATGCTCACTGAAATTATTGAACGGGAGACGATCTGCGACTCGTGGGGGACAATGCGCGTTCGGCCTGATACAATAAATGTAATAACATTATGGTGGGGTCCCCAACCCACCATTATAATGACAGGCTGTTCCCCGGATAGCCTGCGCCTTTTCTTGCACTAGTGTGGAAAATTGTCTATTGCCTGCCTCTAAACAGTGCGATAAGAGTGTGTTTTCGAGGGAGTTTGTTATTTGATAATACGCCTACATTTTATGGCAATCACAGAGAATATTTAGGTATTAATAACACATTAATTTGCTCGTCAAGATTTGGTGATCATTTACTATATTTGGTGGTCGAATACAATTTAAAGTGGAGTCGTGACTAAAATAGCTGGTACTATTGTAATTTTAGACTTTATTTTTCTGGTGTTAAGTAGATATTTTTGGTTACAAAACTAAGGGTATCAAAGCATTTTATGGTGGTCACTATATTTATCCCCTATTCTATTTTTTGTTTTAAACGAAGTCGCTTCACGCTGTCTGTCCCTATATATTTTAAGATCTTTAAAACTGCTGCGTAACGGATTTTGATACAGTTTTTTTATTAATAAATAGAGGTGTCATACTCCCCAGCAGAACCACTTCGACTACATTATATACAAATTACAGGATAAAATGTAGATAATGTCTATATTTTTGTAGCTTAATATCAAAATTTGTATATTGTTAGTTTCTTGGAAAATATCAATTCAAAGTGGTCATGCTACAGAGCATACTCTCCAGCAGGACCACTTTAAAATAACGCTTATTTCACGCTGATTATGCACAGGCCATAATATAAACAAATGTATATTTATTGTATATCAAGATAACATCTACAATTTTAGATAAATACTTGCCGATTTTTAGTAATATGTAAATGTTTTGCTACCGGAAAGCGCCTGCTATGAATTTCTTAGCAAATAACAAGATATATAGTTACTTACGACTAGGCTATTATTTGCTAAGAAATTCATAGCAGGCGCTTTCCGATAAAACATTTACATATTACTAAAAATCGGCAAGTATTTATCTAAAATTGTAGATGTTATATTGATATACAATAAATATACATTTGTTTATATTATGGCCTGTGCATAATTAGCGTGAAATAAGCGTTATTTTAAAGTGGTCCTGCTGGAGAGTATGCTCTGTAGCATGACCACTTTGAATTGATATTTTCCAAGAAACTAACAATATACAAATTTTGATATTAAGCTACAAAAATATAGACATTATCTACATTTTATCCTGTAATTTGTATATAATGTAGTCAAAGTGGTTCTGCTGGGGAGTATGACACAAATAGAGTGATTCAAGTGGAAGGTTTAAATTACATGCATATTTAAATACTTATATTAATTACACCATTGCACCCAGCGAAGCTGAGGCGGGTCGCAAGTTAATGATAAACAGGCAACAAATGTTTTTGTCATGCATTTTATCTATAGGAAGCGCCTAGAGACTTCTCTAAATATATTTAGACCATTGTGGACTGATCACCAACAGATACCTACATTATTTATCTATTTAGGGGTAAAAAAATTAAAAAAATAATAATAATTAAGTGTTTTAATTAAATAATGAAATGAACAATTTTTTTTGAAGCAATAGTGTTAGTAATATAATAATAAGTAATTAACTGGTGTTATAACTTAAGACAGTTTCAAATTAGCGAACTCCTCAGCAATTTTCATCGCTTCGTCAAGATTGGTGTAATTATTTCCGGAAGCTTGGCCAGATTCTGCTTTACCACCGCCCTTCCCACCTATAACTGGGACAACAGACTGAATCCATTCAGAAGCCAATAAACCTTTTTCAATTGCATTTTTAGGCACTGCTGCAAGACAGAATATCTTATTTGTTTCATCATCCACAGAAAAAAACATAGCAGCAGTAGTTGGACAAAGAAGCTTCACTTGTTTTAAGGCACCGTCTAAAGCTTTGGTATTACCAAATGCCTTCAACTCCGAAACAATAACTTTGCTTTCCTTCTTCTCCTCACAAATCTCTTTAGCCTTTTCTGCAACTTGTGTGATTGTCACAGCCTTGGCAGCCCTTTCTTTATCGTCAAGTTGCTTTTTCAAATTTTTCAGCATAGTCCTTAATTCTTCTTTTTTCCAATATGAAATCTGAGCTTGAGATATGTCGTTCGTAAGATCGACAATTTTCCTAAGAATTTCCTTCTGATTCACATTGTCACTCTGATCTTTAATGAAATTAGCTACATTATTGACCTCGTTCTCTAATGTACTCGATTTACTTATTGCTTTCATTGCTTCTGGTCCTGTCAAAGCAACGATTCGCCTAATTCCTTTTGCGATGCCTTCTTCGCTAACAATCACATAATCACCTATGTGGCCTGTCTGATGTAAATGTGATCCGCCACAGAATTCGACAGAAGTTTCGTAGGCCGCTGGTCCATCTGGATTTTTCTCCAGTTCTTCAACAGGTATACCAACGGATACGACACGAACTGGGTCTGGATAGTGTTCATCAAACATAGCTCTCAAACCTTTAATTTTTTTGGCGTCATTTAAGCTCGTATGTTTAGCGTAAACAGTTTTATTTTTATTTATAATTTCTTTAATTTGATCTTCTGTTTCTTTAATTTGTTTAATAGACATTGGGCCCTTGTTAGTAAAATCAAACCTAAGACGGTCTGGCATGACAAGCGAACCACGCTGATCAGAATCATTTCCAAGAACTTTTCTTAATACATTGTTTAACACATGAGTGCCAGTGTGATTGTTCATTACAAGTCTTCGCCTTTCAGTATCGATATGCAACGATAACTTATCTCCAACTTTTAGTGATCCTTCAAGTTTTCCAGTATGTAGTACGTATCCTCCCTTAACTTGTACATTATTAACCATGAATTCAACACTGTCGTCGTCTACTTTGACCATATATCCCTCATCATAAATTTGACCACCTTGTTCAGCATAGAAATTGGTCTTGTCCAGTATAATGCCGCATTCTTGACCAGACAAAACTTCATTAACAAATTGTTTGTTTTGCCGCAAAGCGACTATAGTTCCAGTACAAGGAGTAAAATCATAAACTGCTTCGCTGTCGGTAGACGATGGCACGTAGTTATATTTAGGTGAATCATCTGTTGGAGGCACTCCATTGTCTTGCAAATGGCTTATAGCATGTACATCGAGAGCTAATAAGTCTTCTTGACCCGCAACTTTTCCTTGTGAAATAAGTTGAGATTCTTTCCTTGATGTTTCATAGGCATCCATATCTATCGAAAGTCCATTTTCTTCACACATTAATTGGGTTAGATCAACTGGAAAACCGTAAGTATCATAAAGACGCCATGCAACATCACCAGGTATAACTTTACCATTCAGTTTCTCAATAGTTCTGTTAAGCAAATTCCGTCCGCGGGATAGTGTTTTCAAGAATTGCACTTCTTCTTCATTTATAAGTTGGATTAATGATAAGGGATCTTTTGTAATTTCAGGAAAAACATCTCCTAACAATTCGACAACAGTATGAACTAAAGATCCAAAAAAGCCTGGTTTGGCATTCAGCTTTTCGGAAGCGTAACGTACCGCTCTCCTTAAAATGCGTCGAAGTACATAACCTCTACCAGTATTGTCTGGACAGCCACCATCTGATAAAGCAATAGTTAATGTTCTTGCATGATCAGCCAAAACTCTGTATGCCATGTCAATGCCATCTACATCTTCAGATCCAACTTTTCCAGAATAAGGTCTCACTCCTGTACCAATTTCAATTGCTTTAAATATGGGCATAAAGAAATCTGTATCATAATTAGCCCTCTTATTTTGAATAACAGACACTAACCTTTCCAAGCCTAAACCACAATCAATATGTTTTTTTGGTAGCAACTTCAAAGACCCATCTGTTTCTCTGTTGAATTGAATAAACACCAAATTCCAAATTTCCAGTACATCAGGGTCATCCATATTAACGAGATGAGCTGCATTCCGCCCTCCTATTCTATCATAATGCAATTCTGAGCAGGGACCACAGGGACCTGTTTCTCCCATTTCCCAAAAGTTATCTTTCATACTCCCAGGTAAAATGTGTGATTCAGGCAGACCTAATTTCAACCAGATTTCTTTGCATTCTAGGTCTGGTTCAAGCCCTGAAGCCGCATCTCCACCAAAATAAGTTACATACAGTCTATCCCCAGATAACTTATAAACATCAGTTAGAAGTTCCCATGCCCATGCACATATTTCTTTTTTAAAGTAATCGCCAAAGGACCAGTTGCCCATCATTTCAAAAAATGTATGATGGTAAACATCCTTGCCCACATCATCTAGGTCATTATGCTTACCTCCAGCTCTTATGCATTTCTGGGTATTAACAACTCGTACGTACGAAGCCATATCAGAGTTAGGGTCCACAGACCCTAAAAATACAGGTTTAAATTGGTTCATGCCCGCATTGGTAAATAAAAGCGTTGGATCGTCCAAAGGTATTGTAGAAGACGAATGAACATATTTATGTCCCTTACTAATAAAGAAATCAATAAAGGTTTTTCTTATCTGGTTGCCAGTCATTGAAGTATCCATTTTTGGGGTTATCTGAAAAAAAGAAAAATAATTGTTAGAAAACCGACCGTATGGTAAACTTGCGCTGCGTTGGTACTGCTTATGTTATGGAGCGTATGTTGGAGTTTGTAATGTGATCTATTTTCTTATAATCTATTATAGGGTAAATACGCCATACGTCGGCCCCTCCCCAAACTTCGGCCGTCTGCACATTTTCAGCTTGCGTTCCTTTAAAACGTAATAAAGTGGCAAGAATGCCACCCTAATTGCAACCTTAGTTCATACTATATATGTACAAACCGTTACTATCCCATTACGTCGCTCACTCTTCGCATACTGAGCGTCAGCAGAGATTGCGCCGTCTAAGCGTCATGTCCATATTAAAAGTACCTTTTTTGCTGTGAATACCCACATTTCGGGGATTGATATTAGAACGGTAAGACATTCCTTTTTTTTTGTTTTAAGCTTTATTATTAGTAATAAGTGATTTTTACGATATTTTGAGATAGTTTTTCCAATGTTTTACGTATTATTTTAAAGGAAAAATAGGAGGCCGCCAATAGAATACCAATTTTGAGTTAAAACCGAATTCTCGGCCGTGGCCGACTTAATGTAAATGCAGTCTGTTTTAAAAATTCCAATTGTAGTAATTCCATTGGCTTCATAAGAGAATTTGCAACGCATATAGACCAATAAATCTATTTTACGTTTAATCGCCAAATGGCGGCCGGGGTGATATTAGTTAAATCTCGAGAAATAATGGACACGAAATAGGGGCCGGTTTTAGAAATATTAAAGATCGTAATGTCGACCAGCCTCAAATTCGAGCGCCACTATACAGGCTGATTACTTTTTTATTTTCTCAAAGTTAAAATTAAATTTATTAATATTATAAAGACGAAGAAGAAATAGTAGGAGTTGATAATATTATTAATAACCCCTCTATAATTCAAAGTTATCACGAGTTTCCTACAAAATCTCTTTATATTTCGAACTAAATCAATACATTTGTTTTTTTGTTTGTGGGAGGTAATCCCATAAGACTGAAGAGATTACGACTTTTTTAATTCATGACAAACACATTTATAATTACCATAGCATAATAATGTTTAAGTAACCTTTATTTTATTATTTACCGACAAAACAATTACTTTTGAATTATTACAGTTTTTTTTTTAGGTATTTGATGTTTTTATTTTATTTTTTATAATTATAATATATAACTTTGTTTAAAGCAAATACAAAAATACTTTACCTGGTAAGTATTAAACACATACGATTAATAATGTAGGCATACTTAGTGAGACTCCCTTGGGAAAATAACTTTTAGAAAATATCATAATTCAAATTTAATTCGCGGGTCTGGCACTGTTTAAAATGATATCCAACATTCATGAAAACACCACTCAAAAGTTGAGTTTCTTGCCAGTGTTGATTGCTTATCTAACAACTTTTTGTGGTAAGTACCTCGTTCCCATAAGGTACACATTTCGCGAATGTTATTCGAAATCCAGACTTGGACTAGATATATTTGCTGATGAATGGAAGGAAGGAAATACTGACTGAATGAGATGAAGACTGATGCGGGTTTATGGTTCTTTTTGAACCTCGGTTGCAGACAACACATGCAGCGGCTGCACTGCATCTAGGGTTGCCAACCGTACTTTATAATTATGTAAATGAGAATTGAATAGAGTAATTGAAAATACTTTATTTCACATTATTTGACTTCTTTGAGATAGAAAATGGCGAGACGAAACAAAAAGTCTCTGAATTTGATAAAAAAAATATTACTTATTAACTTTTTTAAAGATTATAAACTTACTATATGTATTGTAAGAGTATTTATTATGTATAACCTTATTTATCATGTGTCCGTCAACCAACTCTCATGTTATTTGTGGGCAGTGGTGTGGATTATATATTTTTACCTCTCTAATAATACTACTGTATATTAATTCTCTACTGTTTGTCCCAAATAAATAAAATAAAATTGCTTACAGATACTAATTTGATAAAAATTGCAAAATAAAAATTAAAGATATAAAATATGGTATGGTTTTTAAAGATAATAATAAAAAAGAATGTTATCTGCATAAAAAAAAGGTGGCAACCCTGACTGCAGCGCTCTTGTAGCTGCCAACATCTTCACATTCTTGTTTACAAAGTTGACTGAATAGTTGAAAAAATAAATAAAACATACACACAGACATAATGCTACCTCCTGCTACAATAGTTACATACACGGTTTGTTTCCCACCCTCTTATTTTCTGTGTATGATGTATCATTTTGCCGCTAGGCATGAGGAGCAATGAGCATTATCTCACAACTACTCAGTCAGTATAATCAGTTAAAGGATTTTTGTTATCTGACCAATACTACCAAGGCTTGCATTTTATACCCACACAAAGAATTAATTTTAATTTAAATATACTGCATTCCTTATTATTTTTATTACAATATTGTGAACTGAATTTAAATGATTAAACAAACCTAAACAAAACAATACTTAGATCAACCATGATGAATGATATCAGTTTATTAACTATGTTAACCTTTTGATTACTGTAATTACAGACACAATTAAAAGACAATAGGTGTGCAGCCACCAGTATCCTCTTGGGGTTTAATGAATTAATGGTTGCTGCCATTTTCCAATAAATAATATAACAAAATACACCTAATTTATTTTTGGTTTTGTTTATTTGCACACACAAATACTAAAAAAAAACAAATATAGTTAGAAACGTACAAACATACTGCTTATTTCTAACAAATTTTCTTCCAGCAGACCTGTGACAGGAGAGTTGGATGAGAAATGTAGACAGTGTGTTTAAATAAAACATAAAAGTTAAAATAGACTAAAATCATATTATAATACATATAAATATATCAATAACAGTCAATAAAATTTATAAATATAGATAAAATACACAAATAACAATAATAACTAAATTTTTGTTTTATTTTCAAAATTTCGTAACCATATCTATAAATTGCATCATGCAGGTATTTAATTTTGTACTGTATGTGTCACCAGGTCGCAAACACTACTTAGATAATAAATATAACAAGAAACTAAACTCTAAATATCTTTGTGGTAACAAATGAGCAGCAATGTAATGATTAGGCATTGTAAAATACGAAATATTTCGATGAAATTTGAGAATGAAAGTAAGTATACTTCCGTAATAGTTGAAGTTTATAATTTTGCAAGATTCATGGCAAACTAATGCATTCACATTTTTTTAAATATATAGTGACATAATAAATATAAAACTATATTTAAATGATAATAAGGTTAACTTAATAATTAGCTTGCTTTTATTAAAATTGATCAGAGTAACACATCTTCCATAATAAACATTCAAATCCATAAAGTGCTGTGAACATTTGTTGTTTCTTTAGGCAATCAGAACTTTAAGTTTTTCCCATCTTATGCTCATACCATGTCAACCAATTTCCACATGACTTTTTAGTCATTGGGGCCACTTTCTTATTTAATGTTACTCAATTCATTCAACATCAATTACACGCGTTTTTCATACATGATTGAAAACAATATAATGCTCTATATCATTAAATTTTATAAATAATCATAACATTGAGAATTTAAAACAGTTATCTAAAATCAGGCCCCAGGTATACCATATGGTATGTAGTTATTCTTCTGTTAAAGTTTCTCTGTTATATTGAAACATCGTTAAAATAGTTTATCTGATCGATTACAAGACGATTTACTGAAAAAATCAAAATAACCAACAATTTTCTAGTAAAAACTTACCGATTAGATACAGCAGAAAAATCGCGTAGCGACAATTCTCCAGCATTCAGCAATGACAAGTTGCATAGACTAAGTAAAGTAAGACACGGTAAAGAGTAACCTACTACTGGTAGGTACTCTAAACAAGAACAAGTTAAGTACTTTTATACCTACTTAGTCTGTGTGAGCCGCTTGCGTATTTCAAAGACTATATTCGTCAGCAACTCAGAACCGCCACTACACCACGTACGACCACATGCACATGCGTGTGTAAAACGTTGAAATGTCAAATGATTAAATGACGTTTGTTATAGCGGTGAGCGTTTTAACAACGAACAGTTTCAAAGACCGTTTTCTGTTTCGCAATGAAACAACCGTTTTCTGTCCATTGTACAAAACAGTCTTCAAATTACTGTACCTATTGGAATAATTACACAGGTATGCATGGGTAAAATTGACTGAAACCGAATAATGGTTTCTTATAGATTTCGAGGTGCTGATTATAGGAAAAATAATGAAAAACTTCCGTCACATGAGGTTATTTAGAAATCCTAATAAATGCTACCCTAGTACAAATATGCTATAATCACAATTCTTAATTTCGATATTTATTTTATTTGTGGGTTTATTATATATATATTAAAAACATATATATATTAAAAACATTCAGTAAAATGTGATTGAATGTCGTCATAAATATCATTTAGTACTTACTTGAATGTGATAAAATAACGTGAGCTTGTTTGGTAGTGAGAAATAGATAACTATGCAATATGGCTTCAAGTTCGAGAAAGAGCAATAATTCACCACAGCACTTTTGTTATATTTGTGAGGAATTCATCACGTAGAAACAACCGAGAAATATAACAAGATTTGTAAAAGATGTCTATTGTGCTTACTTCGGTAGGTACTACTATTACGAATCAGGACAAGTCCTCCTCCTCCTAGACCTCTCAACAAGTGTGTTCGATTTGCTTAGAAGAATTGCAAAAAATCTTGGGGATTTAAGTGAAGAACAGGGAGAAAGATTCCATCAAGCCATAAAGGCTATGGAAAGACATTATCAAGGGAGATGGAATGTTAACATGATTGCAGATTATTGTTGGATGTTGCAGAGGGACACTGAGAATAAAGCCCCGGATACACTAGGGAACAGTTTGTCCCGCAACATGACGTGCAACACAAAATATACGTGACGCTGCAACGTTGCATAGTGTCCCGCAACATGACATGACCCACAACATTGTACGTGACGCAGGGCATGTTGCTTGCTCCCGCCTCGAGAGCGAGCGCACGTGTCCCGCGTCAGTGTTGCGCCATTTGTCATTGAATGTAGTCGCGTACGCAACGTGCCTTTAAAAAGTCTGTAGTGTGGGAAAATGATACCGTGCTTTTGCTTATAGAGCTTTACGAAAGTCGTGACTTGTTGTGGGATACTTCACACCGTGACTATCGAAATAAAATAAAGAAAAATGATGCATGGGAAGATATTGATATGAGGACTAATAGCGTTCCGTAATATTGTATCCTGTTTGCCTATGGAAGGTGCGATCATTTGCAATAAAGTTTCAAAATCAGATGATAACATGCGAGTAAAATTCACAAACGATCCGTCAGACATTCGGAGATCACTTAAAATATTAACTCTTCTTTCTCGTTGTAATAAGAAATTCCGCATCCACCACCTTCTCTTTCTCTTACGTCTCAACACACTCGATATAATTACTATGTACGCAGCACTAATAGCCACAACCTCCTTGGGCGACATTTCGGCACATTCCACGTAGTTGTTGAGGAACATGTTCCGCAACATGTTGCTCCATTTGTCCCCAGCCACGGATACACTATATCCGTGGCTTAATGAACACAGGCGAAAATCCTTAAAAAGAAGCTTCAATGACAAGCGGAAGAGGTATTACAAGGATTTATAGCAGTTAACCCTTAATTTGGCAATGTACTCCACTGAGTACATAAACTTTGAAAAAATTTAATGACCCAAAAATTAGAAAAAAATTGCATTTTTCATTTTTAATAAGTATCAATGATTGTCAATTGTAGTAGAAATTTATTTTATATGGTAATAACATAAAAAATAATTTGACAAATTCAAAATGTCTTCGAAACGGTCTGGAGTCTCTGCGACCTGGGCAAGTTTTTTTATTTTTTTCCTTAGGTTTTCGTTTGGGAGTTCTGGGTTTTTAGCTTTGGAGCGCATGAGAGCCTTACAAGTAACATAACACAATCGCTACTTTTGCTGTAATTTACGTAATAACAATTTTATAAGCTAGAAACAATGTATGTACTCCGTGAATACCGTTGCCACAAAGACACAAAATAGACTTTGGTATACACGAAGTACATTGCCAAATGCATAGTGTTATTCAATATGACTTTATTTCTATGTTTCATATATAGGAGGGGCGTAGATTTGACCGATATGCTTATGTAGCAACCTTCATGTAGGTACTTAATCAAAATAAAAAGAAAAATATATGATCTGTCATTAGGTTGATGTAACTTGTCATGCATGTTTTCTTGTGAAAAAATATCCACAACCAGGCATTAAAAACATCTTTCCTGCCACTCCTTCTTCTTATTAGTGGGGCCGTTGATGTTGCAGTCTACCATCACTCTGACAGCGTCAGGTACGACGCTATTAGTCGTTTTCCAAAATCGGCAAGTAAACAATCTCGTAGATTTTGCAAAGCGGGACCAAAGATTTATACGTGAAGTGCAAAACGCATCGTGTTTTGTGGTAGGAGAAAGCAACAGGAGAAACTACTTGTTGTGATGTTTTGATGTTTTTTCGATGTTTTTTTAATAAATAAAGTAATAAATTAACTAAATGAGAATTATTGATATCTTGGCACTGTACTACACGTAGTACAAACATAGTTTATACTATAGTTGGCAATGTACTCTCTGGAGTACATAGGTTTTCGCGAAAACTGTAATATACAGTTTTTTTTTCACTATTTTTTTCATTCCTCTGGGATCATAATAAATACGAAAAAAACAAATTTAAGAAAAAAAATCCTTGCCAATTTAAGGGTTAATATTGTAAGTCACTTTATTACTAACGTCAAGAAAATGTGTGAGTAAGCTTTGTATGTTTTTGTTAATTTTAATAAAACATCGATTTGAGGCATAAATTCATTTTTTTTCTATAGCTCATTTGATAAAAAAAAAACAATAGCATATTCGAATTCAGCGCCCCAAGTTTACTTAAAATAGACACCTTTCAAACAATCAATTTTCAAAATGGTCAATTTTGCATATCTGTGTTATCTTACTCGTAATCCTAAGGACATTAGGTTAAGAATCTGCGACGAGCAGCGTGCGTTGAAACAATTTCAACGATCACACTCTTCACGTCGTCGTTTCAAATCACACATTGCAATAAATGTAAAATAAAATTTGTAGAAATGAACTAAAGCATAACTTTTATTACTACTCTTAAACAGTCCTCAAACTATTTTGTTACAACAACGAACGTTTTCTAAAACTACTTCTCAACGATAGTTTCGAATTATAACTAGTCGCGATGATGACAGTTTCTGTAGTCGCAAGAACATCGTCGTCGTTTCGTTGGTGAAAACTTCGGTAGCGAACCAACACTGTTTAGTAGGCTTGATGAAAAAATATTGACGTATCGATATTATTGCTTCGACATAACGATATTTTCATTTAGCATTATGTTTGTGCGTGCGATATCCCGGCCCACTACTACAATGGACGACAAATGCCCAAAGCGTCGCTCATCGCGCCACGTCTACGTAAACAACCACTTAGAAGTAAAATGATAATTCGCATATAGTAATTTGAAGACTGGTTTGTGCAGCGAAGACTGATTAGTTGCAGGACAAAAAGCAGTTGTTCCGTTGCAGTACAAAAAACGGTCTTTGAAAACTGATCGTTGTTGAAGCGCCTAACGCTATTGTCAATTATCAATGACACTGACAAGTAATATATTTGTGGTTATAAATATAATAAAAATATTAAAAATCCTAAAAAAATTTGCCTTGGACTTGCCGGACTTGGTACCCTGGCATAGAGTACTTTTTATCCTGGATACCTCAGTCATTTTTGAGTACCTATCTGAAAAGTTATAATTAGTTTCAACAGATATATGTGATTCAGTAATGGCACTGTCCATGGCTTTTTATAAGTTTTATAAAAGCTTTAGAAATAGGGAAATAACAAAACAATTTTGTGGATATTTACAATACGCAACGAATAGTAGCTTGATCAAAAATGAAGATTTCGGTGCTAATGCGTTGAAGCCTGTATCTGAAGACTTGTCTACTATCACTCCTTACTTTTCAAACACTTTTAATTTAGCAGCATATGTTAATCAATCTGAAACATTGAAGAATTTGATTAACCTTAATGTAAATTTAAGTAAAATCGAAAAAAAACCTTATATTGTTGATAAAATTTTAAAACTAGATTTTGAAAAAGACATGAAAAATCATATAATATTTTTAAATGATTTTGTTCACATGGAAGAAATTGGTAATTTTATTACTAAGAACCCGATGATTTTGTGTGAACCATTAGAAGATCTTCAAGTAAGGGTGAACTATTTATGCTCAAAAGGCTTCAAAGAAGATCAAATCAAAAGAGTTATTTCTAAAAATCCATTTTGGTTGATGTTCAGGTAACTTGTTTTATATTGTAATGTTGTTGTATTAATTGTGATTGTACTTACCAACTAGTTTGATTTGGCAATTTAAGTATTGTTTGACACATTCTTAACTCAACATTCTCAATTCAGTAACACATCTTTAGTGCTGATAAGAATTACAATACTAATAGGAATTCTTTACATTATTAGTTGTACATTACTTTCTTCCATACAATCATTATTATGCTTGCTATGGTCAAATAAACTCCTTTATTTGTAATTTAATAATTTTTTTAACATTATTTATATTCCTTTCAGCACAATACGGATTGATGATCGACTGGGGTTTTTCCAAAAGTGTATGAATTTGTGTGGTAGAGAAGTAAGAGATTTGGCTGTTAAGCAACCTAAACTAATAACATATAATTTACATGCTGTAAAATGCAACATGTTTGTTATAAAAGAAGAGATGGGATTTGAAGACAATGAGGTGAAAGAAATTGTGCTAAATAAACCAAAACTGTTAATGTTGAGTAAGTATTCTGAAACCACCATCACAATATTTTTTTCTCATTTTCTTATTTCTGAATTTTGTATTGAAGTTGATAAGAAGAAGATAAAGTTTGACCTGCCCTGGCTGGTCAAACTTTATCCTGAAAATGTTCTTTTTCTTATTCAGTCCATTCAAACATTGTTTGCAAGAGATTGCCATCTGTAAGACTATTTTGTTTTACAAATATTTGCCTGTGTTAATATGAAGCCAGTTAACAATAATCACAGTGTAAAGTACACACAGTAGTTATTGTTAACTACTACTTCTACAGATAAATTATGTACAAGTGAACTATATGTTAGTTTATTAAACCCCAAGAGGACACGGGGTCTGTACACCTATTAAAGACTGGCCTGTTGGTCTAGTGGTTAGTGACCTTGACTGCTATACTGGAGGTTGTAGGTTTGATTCCCACCCAGGACAAATGCTTGTGTGATGAGCATGATCATTTGTTCTGTGTATGGGTGTAATTTGTCTATATCATGTCATTGTTAGCCTTTCAATGTTCCCACTGCTGGGACACAGGCCTCCTCTCTAGGAGAGGGATATCATGTATTTAGGAATATATAAGTATGTTTATCAGTAGTCTAGTACTCATAACACAAGCTCTGCTTAGTTTGGGACTACACGATGTGGTGTGATGGTTCTGGAGTATATTATACTGTCTTCTGTGTCTGTAATTACAATAGTCGATAGGTTAAACAAATAAAGTAAGAAATTTATAATAATACTAAGATAAGTTTTGTTTTAACTCCAATTTCTCAATTCAGAAAACAAGCCATCACAAAAATATATTGAATTCCTACTTATATCTGTGGATTGACTTCTCACAGATCTGTATCCCAAGATATTAAAACTGTTGTTATTACATTATTCATCACTTTATTTAACCTTTTGAATACCGTTATTAGAGACATAATATACACAGTATAATTTTAAGAAGCACTTGTCAAAATTATATTTGTAATTGTTTTGTTGCAGATCAGAGAAGCCTGCTGGAAAGATTTAATTTCATTCACAATGAAATGAAAATATCACATCAAACTATACTAAAAACACCAGAAATATTAATGTGCAGAAAATTCAGAATAAAACAACGGCATTTATTTTTAGAAAAGCTAGGTCGCTCTCAGTATAATCCCAAGAAAGAAAATTATGTCCCAATAAAATCTCTGATTGAAGATACAGATACAGACTTCTGCAGAAATATTGCAAAATGCACTGTTAATGATTTTAACACATTTTTAAAGACCCTTTAATTTAACCAGCTTTTCCTAAAACAATTTTATTTTGAAAGGCATTTAATGAATGATACAAAAGAGCATCAAAGATTCCAGCAACAGTGAAAACTCCTCCAATTATAGCACAGATGTTTGTGGCGAAATGTCCGATGGACCTGGAAAACATGAAAATAAAATTAAATAAAATAATCTTTATTTATTTACCATTATGCTAAGTATGAATTAAAATATTTACTACCTATATAATAATATTACCTTTCTTTTTCGGTGTATTTAACCATAAGAGGCGAAAGTTCGTAGCTGAAAAATGCTCCTGGCATACCAGATTCTGAGTTAATATGAGACACAGATTTCTGATGTCTTGTTACTGAAAACTGGTTTGTGTGTAACACAGTCCTGTCTAACTTTACATACATGGTTGGGACTATTTTCAAATAGTATTGAAACATTACTGCACCTGTAAAGGAAAACAAGATTTTTAAAAAACAATAAATAAAAATCGGGCAAGTCCGAGTTGGTCTGGTGAACGAAGGGTTCCGTGTCATTATCTACAAAAACGTTCAATATTATTATTTGTCTTGTTTTTAGTATTTGTTGTTATAACGGCAACAGAAATACATTATAATATGAATATTTCAACTAACTATTATGGCCTGGTGACAGATGGATAGACATACATTCTTAGTAATAGGGCTCCGCATTGCCCTTTGGGACCCTAAAAAGAACCTAATATCTGACTGACGCGTTTGTCTACGTGTGTTTTGATTTTTTTAATCGTCTGTTTAGAACAGTGATTCCCAAAGTGGTCCAGGTGGACCCCCAGGGGTCCACGGGAGACTTGCTGGGGGTCTACGTAGGCGTGAATAAAAAATGGGGGTCCATACGATGTTAATGGGGGTCCACGAAAATTTATCTGCTTTTGATAGTAAAGAGTAAAAATGTAAGCACCTAACTAAGCAGATAATATTTTAATAAGGCAAGTGACTGTTACTTGTCCAAACTTGCGTATTCGATATTACGTACAATTTCATGTACAGACTTGCAAAGCGCTATCCGCCTGAAAATGCTTGCTTTTTCAGACATGAACTTGATCACCACTATAATAATACTTGATGCTCCCCATACAAAATGACCAAGTTCCGTGACCGACTTTGTATGAAAGTTGAATTTTTTTTATGCGAATTTCGAAAAGTCATAGAACTAATGTTGTTCAAAATGGTTGGTAGAACATGTGGTTGAAGGGATGTAAATGTTCACAGATACAGCCTGTATAGGGACAGAACTCAGAAGCGACACAATTTTTATTTTTTGCCGACTTTAAGAATGTGGTAGAAATGTAGCAGCAGGGGGTCCACCGAAACCAGTAAAATTTTGAAAGTGGTCCACGAGAAAAATAAGTTTGGGAACTACTGGTTTAGAACATATTCCATCATTTAGCTTACGAGTGCATGGTCTTTGGAGAGCTGTACGCCACTCGCAACAGTGAAGCAACTACTAAGTTGTGCTTTTTTATTCGTGTAGCCCCTTCCTAAAAAAAAAATACTTTCCACAACAATAATTTAAAATTTACCATTCACAACCGATTTTCCGTTTGAGAAAAAAAGTTTACCGTCTCAAAAACCCAACTAAAGAATTCGGTACCAACAAGTTCGAAACTATACGTCATATAAGTACTATTCATAACCTTGTAAAGAGTTGATACTAAAGTATAGTAACAACAAGAATAATAAAACAAGTGACGTGCGAGGAAAGCCATTAAAAGGGTGGACTGAACTGGTAGTAAGCCAAAGTTCCAACTAAAGTGACCAGAATTTCAATCCATGTAGACGGTTGATTTAAACCATGACCTTAAACGCCCTTGGTCTTAGGTGTGTTTTCCCAACCAGTGATTGAGTTTCGAAATTTAGCTTGTGGTTTCCTTCCATGTAGCTGCAACATAAATCAAACGTTGGTTGGAACACGAACGTGTTGGCGCGTGGTTTTACATCAACCTAAAGTGACCTTGGTTGGAATGCTAGTATGCAACCATCTGACCCACCCTTAAATAATGTATTTGTTTTTAAAGAGGTAACAAAAAATTTAATGATATATTTTTTATGAAAATATTTCTCCGATAAATAAAAAAGGTTTTTACAATTCCTCAACACCCATTGGAAATTACATTCAAACCCAAAAAGGTCCTTGTGTAATGATCGATTGAAAAAATTACATGTATTTTTTGATTAGATCAAGTTTCCAAACTTCATTTTAAATCACACATGGCAACTATGCAGAAATGTCAAAAAAGGCTTATGTCATAAATTCCGACGACGATTTTCGTAAAAGATTGAATAGGTCGATGATATTAAATACTAGGGCAGCATTTATTACACCTGACATTGAAAAGACTGATTTAAAATGCCGGTGCCAGGCGGAGTCTATCAGAGCCAAGGACCATCATGTTTTGACAAAATGAAAATGGGTTTCATGATTGGATTTTGTGTCGGAATGGCGAGCGGCGGCCTATTCGGAGGTTTTACAGCTTTGAGGTTAGTTTTAGCTGTCATTTTACATTGTTTTCCTTATTTTAATCATGCATATTTGCAGTTACTAATGTATCGTTTGTTGCAGATATGGAGCAAGAGGAAGAGAATTAGTGCATTCTGTTGGAAAAGTGATGCTTCAAGGTGGGGGAACCTTCGGAACTTTTATGGCCATCGGTACTGGGATTCGTTGTTAATGTTAAGGTGGTCAAATATTCATTTTGTACATACATACAGTAATTTAAAATAGTGCTTAGTGTGCACCTGTCGATTCTTTTTGAATAGGTAGTGATAATATTATATGGTTCATTAACAGTTTGTTATTAAATATTGTTATTTAAAACTTCTTTTTCTTCTTTGCCTGTAGCAATAGAATGAAATACCTATAAAAAAGTGTCTCATAATTTCATAAGTACTGGTTCACACAGTTTTTTTGAGTTTGGAAATTGGAGTACAGTCAGATTTTGGTAACATAACAACCAGAACATATTATTTATAACTTATTAGTCTTCATATGTTCAGAAAACTAGAATGGGAACATCTGGGGCTGAACATAAATGGAGTAAGACTGAGTCACCTAAGATTTGCAGATGATCTTGTTCTATTGGAGGAAGACCCAAAAAAGCTGGAGTACATGGTACAGACCTTAGTCAGTGTAAGTAGGGAAGTGGGTTTAGAAATTAACTTAGCAAAAACTAAAATGATGACAAACTCCACCCAGGTAGAAATAACAAACAGTGAACAAAAATTCGAATACGTAAATGAATATGTTTATCTAGGACAGATAATATCACCAGATGACCAAATGTCAAAAGAAATAGACAAAAGAATTGCGACTGGGTGGAAAAAGTACTGGGCTCTGAAAGAAGTGATGAAAAGCAAGGTACTGAGCATTAAGATCAAAAAGAAGACTTTCGATACATGTATCTTACCCTGCATCACATATGGATGCGAAACATGGGCCCTGACGAAACAACACAGGGACAAACTTGCAAGATGCCAGAAAGGTATGGAAAGAAGCATGCTAGGACTAAAACTAAAAGATCGGGTCAGAAGTGCAGATATAAGACAAAAAACCAATTTAACAGACATACTAGCACGTATCGATCAACTCAAATGGAGGTGGACTGGTCATATGCTTCGATGTAAAAAAGAGAAATGGAGCAAACAGGTGACAGTTTGGTACCCAAGAGACCGCATCAGGACAAGAGGACGCAAAGTCAGAAGATGGGAGGATGACCTGAAACTCACTGTAGGAGTTCACTGGATAAGAGTTTCTGCGGATAGAAAACACTGGAAAGAGTTGGAGGAGGCCTTTGCCGTAAGGCACACCGAAACCAGAGACATTCTGTAACAGCATGCATGTAAACAAGTGTTAAAAATTTATTTGTAAATCTACATTTTCGGAAATAAAAGGCTATATTATTATTATTATTATTATTATTAGTCTTCATATTGTTTTTAAACTCCTAGTTAATAAATGCACATGTTCCTTAGAATATTGTATTTAGTAATAATGAGGTGTGTACACAAGTTTGAGTGATTGCGAGATGATTGTTTTAATGGATAGTTGGTAGCTTATTTACTTATACTACATTATTTAGCATTGAATAAATCATTGAAAAATATAAGAATTTATAATCAAATCTTACCTTCCTTGGCCACACCATTAATTCCATCTAAAGGTGCTGTGTTAGTACCGTCAATATCCTTCCCAAAAGATAAATGTTTAATAAAATGTGTTGTATTAAATACTGATGATGAATAAGGCTGTAGATCGTGCACATGTACATGATTAACTGTAAAACTTTTTCCTGGAGCTATATGAAAACTTCCTCCCACCTAGAATGTAAAAAAAAACTATTTCAAGTCAGGTGCACAATAGCAAACACAGCAGCACTCATTGTATTGTAAATTAAGTTGCAATTATGAATGAGTGAGTAAAATGCTGTAAATACCAAATTTTAACCTTTTGAATACCATAATTAGATACATAATAGAAAGGCAATAGGTGTGCCAGTGCTATTGTTCGCTTGAGGCTCATGAGTTTAATAAATGCATAATAGTCTATTTTTGCAATTGTGCCATCCAGCCTAGCTTATGTGAAAATAGAAACACTTTGAATTTATTGACCTAGATTATACCATCTGATATCAGTTACAACAAAGTTGTAAAAAATATATTAGAAGATAATATCTAGAATTGAATTTGGTAAAATGGTGTTACCCTCTCTACTAAAGTTGTGTGAGATATTTTTGCATATTATATAATTAAGAGTAATGTAGGGAGTCTACATTACAACTCCTTCCTGGCTAGTTGTATCAGTACACACCTACATAATATAAGAATTGACCATGCCATGTTAAAGTCAAGTTATTTATTGAGTAAATTAATAGATATGTTATGTATTTGTTTTATATTTATAGCTTGCCATTGGAGGAAGTATTGTGTTCGGCGCAAAAAAACTAACGAAAATTTGTTTTTTTATAACTGTGAATTCATTGTTTTGGAGATACAAACTTCAAACATTAGCTATTTACTTCCAAAAGTTCAAAATTTTAATTATAGCCCTAAAAACTGAGTTGGATAGTATTGCTACACTGTCGTGAATTCAAAAGTCTGAGCGCACCAGAATCCATATGACAATAAGTGCACTAAGAGGCAAGATAAATTAGGCAAGTTTGAGAATAATAATGCAAGTATACCGTGGCCAGAACTTTTTTATGAGTAAAAGTTATCCAATGACGAAGGGCGTCATTGGATACCTTTTACGGCGGCGGGCGGAGCGGGAAACACTGTCAGACTTTTACTGTAACAAACCACCCCGTTCCTAAGCTGCCTTTATCCCAAGGCCATAGCCTCCCTTTCAGACACGCACCCTTCTCTTTAGTATGCTTCGATCCTTCTGTAGAGTTCCTGAGGTTTGCTGACAATTCGTTCACCGCTGTCGACGACTGGGCTTGTTCCGGTCGGTTACCAGACGACCGGACGGCGAGTTACCCGATGCTCGCCGTTCGCAAGCCCGCGCCTACGGCAGCCGGAAATTGGGATCGGAATCTCGGCGGTGTCTGAAGCGTGATCGCCGTTATCTTAAGTGGTCGGCCTCCTCCTTTGCTTATATATTCCTGATTCGCAGAAGACGACGACCACCGGCCATTCCTCTACCAAGGCCAAGCGGGGCACACCTCGACCTTGTGGGTTGGGCTCGGGCGTCGGGCCTTGGCAGAGGCCCGACGACGCAGACCCGAGCGTCTCTTTCGCATGAATGCGGTGCAAGTATCACCCGAACTTACCAGGTCCGGTGAGGACCTGCGTCATGCGGAAAATCAGAACGCTGTGAGGTTTTTCCAGCCACGCCTCAAAGAGGGGACTTACCGCCGTAATTGTGGCGTTCTCAGCACTGGGTTGCGATAGTCACTGACGCCATTTCACCATCACGAGATCTCGCCGGAACTCTGTCCACCGTGGCTCGACTTGTCGCGGCAGCGGACTTTCGTTCTGGCGTTGCATCTCCATGCGCAAATCGTGAATGCGTGCAAGGAATGTTGTCTCCAGATCCCATGGTGGCAGGCAAGCAAGGCGGTTCGCCGCTTCACGAGAAACCGTAGGTACGGTACCCCAGGATCACGCGTATTGGCATGACCCTCCAGCATGCGTTTAAGTAATCAGTAATCAAAAATACGATAGGTGTACGTTTTGATTTTTGAATATTTGTTTGAAACCACTATTCGGCGCATTTCTAATAAAAACTAGAGATGTGCCGAATAGTAGTTTCACCGAATAAGTTGAATAATATTCGGTACATATATACTGCACCCAGTTTCATAGTTTTGCCACGCAAACGACGTTGTTTTCCGAGACAAAAAATGAGTATGAAGAGGAAAAAAAGGCTTTTGCCAGATAAGAGCTGAAAGCTTGGTTTTATTGCATCACAATTTACCGGTGATTCATTTTAAATATATAATTTTAATTGAAATATGTTTGATTTATCTGTGTTCAAATTGATTAGTGTCATAGTTGAGAAAACAAGATAATTATAGTTTATTAATTATTTATAAGTTTTCTACCTTCCCTATTACATATATGAATGTTAGAATGGCTGATTTACAATTATCCATTAAACCGAATAAGTTCGGCATTACAGCCGGATGATTCGGTAGAATACGAAAACCTCAAATTTTTGCTGAATACCAAATACCGGATTGAAACGAAATTCGGAGCATCTCTCAAATCACTTCACAAAAGACAAAATGCACTGCTTTGCATAAAGACCTTAATATAGACCATAAATTGATCACTACGAAATGGTAGGCATTTTATATTTCGGTTATTATCACTAAATGGAAATATCAATAATATAATTAGCAATAGCTATATTAATAGACAATGTTATTCTTAAAGGGTCCTTTATTATCACCGGACAGACAAGTTACAGACACAGGCCGCTAAAAAGAGTCGAACGGCGGGCTACCCATTGCACACCATCCTTATGCTCGCGTCTACGGTGGCCGGAAGTGGAGTGGCTGGTGTGTGCGGCCTCTAATCTCCTCCTCCAAGGAGGCGTCCGCCTGCCACTCCTCCTTGCTTTGGACCATGGCCTGTACAAGGCCTAAAGGCCCAGCGCGACGACGATCACCCCCACGAGGACTCGGCGGGTAAATATAGTGCTTTAAGTATAGCGCTGTACCTACTGAAGCTATTATACATGTACTACGGGCCGTACCTAGCCTTTTATACCCTCTCGGTGTCAGCTTTTATAACTGTGCCCTTAGAAAAAAGTGTATACAAAGAACTAGCTGGCACTGCCCTAGTTAGAACACTGCACTGAAGTAGGTGGCATTTGGCAAAGTTTAATTAAGTGGAATTTTCGGAAATTAGGCGAAACAAAAAAAATTTTACAGACCATATCGGATCGTATCTATATTATGCATTTAGTAAAACCTGTTATTTTGATATTACAAACAGGTACCTACTATAATTTCAATTAGATAATAAGTATTTAATAGTAATGTCGCATTATTATTTATTATTATTCAAATTCAAATTCAAAGCGTTTATTTCAAATAAACCTTTACAGGCACTTTTGAAAAGTCATAAAGTCGGTCTGTCAGGAAAAAAATCACGCTAATTGCACATTCCAAAAAGTAGGTATTTCTAACCCATATTGTCCCACTGCTGGGCAAAGGCCTCCCTCCATTCTTTCCAGTGTTCTCGGTCTTAAGCCACTTCTTGTCAATTCCTAAGGAAGGCATCCAAGTCGTATTGTCGCATAATATAGCATTTTTGAGCCCTTCAAATACAGTTTGATCTCGTTCTAGATAGGTTTTTTTACACTGTTTAATTATTTGCCGTTAGGAAAATTATTTTAGTACTTTTGAAAACAATTTGCTGTAAAGCAAAACTTATTTGAAACTATCTGACAAATATCTACTTAGACCAATTCATTAATTTTTGTTTTATCATATCCTTAATTAATTTCCTGGAATGCATTTAAATGTATGATTATAATAATACCTAATTGATACTTACTCTGTTAACTTCCATGTATCCATAGATTTGACAGCCTTCTTTGAGAGCCATATTAGTTTTCTCAATGGAGTCATCATTTTTACATTGCTCTATTGTAGTTAAATCGGGTAACGCCCATCGTCTGAGCCTGTATGCTTCTTTCACATCATCACAGGTATTGCAACATCTGGTATAAAAAATGAAATGGTATTAGAAAATGTCAAACCGCCACACAGCAGCAGATCCAGGTTTGAAAGGGCTTGATTCGCAGAGGGAAAAGCAAACACAAAACCTACCAAAATTTTCTATTTTTGCTTAACATTTCGCGAGTTTCCTCGGATTAGCATTTCATGAATCAACTATTCAATAATACACTTCTCATTAGTGGTGGGTCGTCGACGATTTTACAGTCGACGCAACGAGACCGTTTACCGTCGAAGATAAACTAGTTTAAAAAACAGTCTAATTTTCGACTAGTTTACGTCGTCGTCGAAAAGACTACTTCATCACATAAACGATTAGTGAACGTGAACGAACGAAAGTCTCGTTTACCAATTTGACGATGTGAATAGGTATGTAGGTACATACTTCGTCGTTTGGTAAACGAGATTATTGAGAATGAAATGACATATTGTTGAAATGAACTTCCCTTCGTACTTTTTCGGGGTTAGGACTGGCAAGCTTATTATGCATACTTACATTTAAATTAGTATGTAATAAACTTGGCGTATTTAAAAGTTAATTTCATTTTATGTACATTTTCATTCATAATAATTAACTATGTACATTAATCAAATTATGAGTTTAATATTTACAAGTAGATATTTACAATTTCCAACAACAACTAATTTATTAAACTATGGACTACTAAAACAAACAAAATTTGCAACTTTTATTTCTTATTCTTATTACGATAGAGACTATTCTCGTGTAGCGCTCCCACCAAAACGTCACAGGTTGAGCACGTGCCGAAAAAGAGATAGTCAATTAGTAAAACAAGCGTAAATAAAGCGGTCTATTCAGTTGGTGTCGCGACTCCTCGCTCGCGTCGACAATGTTCGGGTTCACTCGGTCCGTTCCGTAGCGACCGCAAGTGAGTGATCAGTATCGGCATCGGCTAGACGCTCGCGACACGACAACGGACTCGTCAACCAGTCGACGAATAAACTAGTTTATCTGTGAACTATAAACTAGTTGAATCGTTCACGTACAAAAAACAGTTTAGGTAAACGGTTCGTTCATACAACGCCCACCTCTACTTCTCATCAAAAAAATCGAAACACCTTGCAAGTTTACGTTTTGTCAGGATTATCAGAAAAATGTGTACATTTAGGAATAAATGTTAAATGTCGTTTAATAGTGAGTAATATGAGCTTATCAAATCTTAATGTTAATGTTCTAAATTTAAATGAATTTTTCATAGGTTTCGTATTTTGTTAAATGAGTCATTTTTATTCCGTATGGAGTATAAAGGAAATGGATAAAACAACACACGTAAATGAAAAAAAAAGCTAAAAAACGTTTATTTAATAACTTGTATTCCCTCCCCGAGCTCTAATTACTGCTTCCATACGGTTCTTCATCGATCGGATGAGAGTCACGATCACATGCTGTGGTATATTGTCCCATTCCTCTTGGATTGCATCTTGCAGCTGGCTAAGTGTTTCTGGGGCAGGATCTCTTGCTCGAATTCGTCTCTTTAATTCATCCCATAGATGTTCAATGGGATTCATGTCCGGGCTTCTTGCTGGCCATTCCATAATAGAGATATCGACTTCGTTAAGATAATCTCGTACGACGCCCGCGGTGTGAGCCCTAGCATTGTCGTGCATGAATATGAAGCCGTTGCCAATAAAATGTGCATAGGGCATCACATGAGGCTCGAGACACTCTTCGACGTACCGATGACAGTTTAGTGCAGGCAGACGTGGCCCAGACACGAAAGCAAGCTCTGTCTTACCGTCGGCGCTGATTCCTCCCCAAACCGTCCACGAACCGCCACCATAGCTGACCTTTTCTTCAATGCAGCATTGTGCATAGCGTTCTCCGTCTCTTCTGTAGACCTTGTTCCTTCCGTCGTTACCATACAGCATAATTTTACACTCATCAGAAAAGAGAACTTTGCTCCACTGTAGGTATGACCAATTTAGGTGCTCACGTGCAAAGTTAAGGCGCGCTCTTCGATGGTCTGCAGTTAATTTCGGCCCATTTGCTGGCTTATGCGGTACCAGTCCACGATCCTTCAACCTTCTTCTAATTGTAGAGTCACTTACAGCCACCCTTCGTACAACACGAAGCCGCTGCTGCAGTTGAAAAGCGTTAAGGCGTCGATTTCTTAAAGAAGTTGTTACAATAAATCGATCATCTCGCTCAGAAGTGACCCGATTCCTGCCAGATCCTGAACGGCGCGTGAACAAACCAGTCTCCCGATAACGTTTATAGACTCTATGAACAGATGACAGGCTTAGATGCAGTCTTGCAGCCACAACACGCT
This sequence comes from Mythimna loreyi, assembly GCA_029852875.1. Taxonomy (NCBI): domain Eukaryota; kingdom Metazoa; phylum Arthropoda; class Insecta; order Lepidoptera; family Noctuidae; genus Mythimna; species Mythimna loreyi. The sequence continues at coordinate 12,932,457 of CM056786.1, forward strand.
GACTAAGGCCAGAATCCAGCAATGCCACAACTTGGGCGGCTTCTGTGGGCGAAGTATCCATACGTTTTAGAAAAAAAACCTTTTTTCAGACGTCCCAAAGTCACAGTATTGAAATAAAAAACAAAAAATTTAAGGATAGGCGCCAATTTTTAGTTTTTAAACGCTAAATGTACTCCAACCCTAAACACACATTTGTCTCAAAACAGTGATTCATTTCGTTTATAAGATAAACAAATGAAATTCTAATTTTGAATTTAGAATTTTCGCTTATTACTGTAATGGCCAAACTGCCAGCTATAATATATGTATTTTTTTTCATCGTATGAATTCTTTTTTGTGTTAAATTCGGACAGAAACAATGAAAACGGAAGTGTTTCGATTTTTTTGATGAGAAGTGTATATTTATTAAGTTTGAATAGCCAATACATAATAATAGAATAGCGTCGAGCCAATAATTTAATGTACCTACGTTTACCCCAATATTTCAGAACAGAGAAATAATTGACTTTGGCTTCTTTAACATAGCTAAATGAATTGAAGAATTTAAACAGCTCTTTCATAAAAATTATGAACCTTGTTGGGTTTGGTTAGTCAGTCTCGAATCATATCATTTAATAACTTACTGAGATTCATTAAGTGCTGCTCCATAGCAGCTTCCACACGTTATAACCGCGACTTCAGAAGTGTTTTGTTTCACCTAAAATATATAACAGAAAGCTTGAGAGTCTTGCTCAGAATACTAAGATTTAGATGCTAATTACAATACAAACAAACACACAAGGAGAAAAGTTATAGCAAACAGTCTGTTGACGATCTCGTTGATTAGTGGTACTTTGTGGCCTCTTTTATGGATTTTTGGTAAATTTGATTTGAACCGTTTGCCACCGCACCGCTATACTCGCCGTTTGCCACGGCGGCACCGCAGCGACACCGTGTCCCCTCTGATTCATTTTACTCTATAGCACTAGTTTAAGAAACCTGGATGATATCACTTCGTTTGATTTCCCACCTGAACTCATTATTACACTAGATATTTGTTAGTAATACATTGCTAGCTACGCCACAGTACACCACACACAGGTAATATGCTACGAGCATTAGAGTCGCACTCGCATGGTTATGCGATGTCGTGGCGGCGTGGTTGCAGTGCGGTGGCGGACACACATCATAAAGACGCGGTGTTCTCACCGGACGAGATAAGTTTGCGAGGTTCCTACCATCCTACTGGATTTGTGCGGAAGAAACGCCCGACAGTCACCATTGTGAGGACTGTTTGGAGAATATGGTGAAGGTATTTCTCGCTTGGGCGGAACACCATCTTCTCTTTGGGGGCGGCGACCTCTCGCACTGGGCTTTTGTAAAGGTCTTGGTCTGGAAAAAGAAGGAATGGCAGGCGGTCGCCTCCTTTTGCGAAGCAATAATGCTAGCGAAGGAGGAGACGAACATATGAAGAAACGGACTTCCTCACTCTCCAGCCATTGATACACCGACCCCAATTTCCAGCCATCGTAGGCGTAAGCTGGCGGTCGACGAACAATGGGTAGCTCGCCATCTGGGTATCCGGTAACCATCCGGACCGAGACTGAGTCGTCAACAGATTTGACAGTATGACGTGACGTCTAAACATGGCAATCGATCCTATTCTCATTTGGAACGCATTGTACATACCTATGTAGGTACTTTTGTATAAGGAGAGTCACGAATCAATATGAGCAAATAAATAGGTCAGAAAAATATATTCAATAATCTTACTGTAGTGGACGTTGCAATTTCTTGCTTTTTTGGTTCTTCAATAGGATTGCCATCCAGATCTAATCGCCTCTTATGTATGTTTTGTTCCATTTGTAGATGCTGCTCTCCTGATGAGTCCATAGCATCAAGTACTAAGTCTGAAATAGAACACGAAATATTAAAAAAGACTTTGTCTTGCCTGTGATTCATTTACTATTACTAGTTACTATAAAGTGCCAATCCGAACTGGGCCCGCGTGGTGGATTACGGCCCATTCCCTCTCTTAGAGAAGTGGCCTGTCCCTGCAGTGGGAATATTAAAAAGGCTGATGATGATGATGATGACTATAAAGTTGGCAATTTTATGATTTTGGTCTGTACTTACAGTTTTCAATTTTGATAATATTGATTTTGAGCAAACAATATCTAGGTACTATTGAGTTTTTATACCTTCAAGATAACATTCTTGTAAAGCCATTCAAGATAACGACTCATTGAAGAAGCAAACTCTAGAAGATAAGTTTTATTGTCAACTAGCTTTTGCCCGCGGCTTCGCTCCCGGCAACAGATTATTCTACTCTACCCTACTCTACTCTACTCTACCCTACTCTACCCTACTCTACCCTACTCTACCCTACTCTACCCTACTCTACCCTACTCTACCCTACTATAAAAAAAAAAAAAAATGTATCCTATGTCATTCTCCTGGCTCTAAACTACCTCCCTGCCAATTTTCAGCTAAATCGGTTCTAGCTGTCCCGGCAAACTTCGTTTCGCCTATTTTTTTTTTTTTCGTTCTCACCGTTTAAACCTTCCCTGAACTATCACGAATATTTCAAGACCAAAATCAGCCAAATCGGTCCAGCCGATCCCGAGTTTTAGCGAGACTAACGAACAGCAATTGATTTTTATATATATAGACTAGCTTTTGCCCGCGGCTTCGCTCCCGGCAACAGATTATTCTACTCTACCCTACTCTACCCTACTCTACCCTACTCTACCCTACTCTACCCTACTCTACCCTACTCTACCCTACTCTACCCTACTCTACCCTACTCTACCCTACTCTACCCTATTCTACCCTACTCTACCCTACTCTACCCTACTCTACCCTACTCTACCCTACTCTACCCTACTCTACCCTACTCTACCCTACTCTACCCTACTCTACCCTACTCTACCCTACTCTACCCTACTCTACCCTACTCTACCCTACTCTACCCTACTCTACCCTACTCTACCCTACTCTACCCTACTCTACCCTACTCTACCCTACTCTACCCTACTCTACCCTACTCTACCCTACTCTACCCTACTCTACCCTACTCTACCCTACTCTACCCTACTCTACCCTACTCTACCCTACTCTACCCTACTCTACCCTACTCTACCCTACTCTACCCTACTCTACCCTACTCTACCCTACTCTACCCTACTCTACCCTACTCTACCCTACTCTACCCTACTCTACCCTACTCTACCCTACTCTACCCTACTCTACCCTACTCTACCCTACTCTACCCTACTCTACCCTACTCTACCCTACTCTACCCTACTCTACCCTACTCTACCCTACTCTACCCTACTCTACCCTACTCTACCCTACTCTACCCTACTCTACCCTACTCTACCCTATTCGAATTTTTCTCACCTTTTAAACCTTCCCTAGACCTCCACGAATAATTCAAGACCAAGATAAGATAAATCCGTTCAGCCGTTCTCGAGTTTTAGCGAGACTAACGAACAGCAATTGATTTTTATATATATAGATTTGCGAAAATGACAGGTAATAACAACAACTCGTTATTACTCGTTTTAAAATTATTTTTTAAAGTAACTACTTACTGAGATTCAATTGAAGGCGTTGATCGACGAGCGAGTTTTATGGCTCGTTAGTAAATTGGTAAAGCCGGTGTATCATTGCAATTTGCAATACCTCGGTTTTATAAGTTAACGAGCCTAGGTCGCGACGTGAGTGTGACATGTTTGCTTCATTTTTTACTCGTCTTGTCGTTTAAAACCACATGTCAATCATGCCCGGCGAGCCAACTCGCTAGTTATTGACGAGAGAAGACGGATGAGCTCCATGTCACATTATTAAAAATTAAAATAAAAAGAAAATCTGCGAACTCGTTACGACTTCATAATAGAATTTATAAATGGCTTCCGAGATTCCCTGTTTAAGGCATACTAAAAGCGGGTACGAAAACAAGGGAAATCCACTTGCAACATCATCATTTCAGTCGAAAGACGTCCACAGTTGGACATAAGCCTTCCTCAAATGTCGCCACAATGAATGACGGTCTTGTGTGTCTCGCATCTATCGGATTCCCGCAACCTCTCCTTGGAGGAGGCCTTCCAAAGTTCGCATTTCAGAACCATTTGGCCCCAACGGCCATCTGTTCTACAAGCAATGTGCCCTCTTTGTGCTATGTCAGCAACCTTGGTTTTCCTGCGGATATCCTTATTAATGATTCAATCACGCAATGAAACTCCGAGAATTGCCCTTTGGGTGACTATAAACCTTCTGATAGAGGCCATTGTAAGAGACCACATTTCGGAACTATCTTGAGAGACTGCAGTTATAATAAACTCTTTTGTCAATCGAACTTTTAACTCACTCATTTTCGCATTTTTATCATGCTTCAATAAAGGAGGAAGTTCTCAATTCAGTTGTTTTTTTATGTTTGTTACCTTAGCACTCTGTTGTTTAGGAAGGTCCACCTGTATGATGGGCTAAGAAGAAACGGAGTGGGTTATTTAGTCAGTAAAAGTCTGAGACTATCTAATACCCACTACGTCTTATGGAAATTAAGTAAAAAAAAAAAAATTTCCTTAATAAAAAAAATCCATCATTAGAACAGGATTTTGAAAGAAGCAGAACCAATCTGAAAGACGAAAAGAAAACAGAAGAAAAAAAATTGCAAATCAGTCCATGAACAAAAGTGTTTTTTTTTGGAGGATAAAATAACAATGATATCTCCAGTCCTTGGGCAGAGCAGGAGATAGTGTCAGACTTTTACTGACTAAAAACCCACAGCCTTTCTTGTTCGCCTTAGTTCCTGGGCCCAGCTACTAGCCCTACAGCAACTGTCAACTTGGTTGACCACAGCTTATTTTGGAGTACTTATCAGAAGTACTAATTGATATATATTTATTTAATCTTTATGTAACACAAGATACAAAGGCGTACTTAAAGCTTTAGGCATTCTTTACTAGTATACCCAGAAGAATTTATTTAGTTGGAGTCTTAAATTTTTTATCACTTATAGCAGACCTGACAGACTTTGACACTGCTATTGCAGTGTTACCTACCAGGTTTGAATGTGAATCATCCATGGGCCTTCATCAAACACACTTTTTTTTTTTTTTAAAGTGGTCCGGCTGTTTAGGAGTTCATTGATATACATAATCATATACAGAATTACAATTGTATAAAGATATAATCCTGGATGTAATTATAGTTAAATACTTACAATTACATGAAATTGTTGGAACAATGACATCTAAATTAATTCGTAGTTTATGGCCTCTTGAAGTGTCTACGAACAATTCCTCCGAAATATTAGGGGACATATAAGTATACAGTTCTGAGAGGAACAATAAAACCATAATCAGCCCACCGGTAACAGTAACTGCAATGTAAAAATAGAGTTAGGTAAAATTTATATAATTGAAATATAATAGAAGGAAAATAATGAATAAATGATTTGTTTACTTGCTGCGCCGGTAGTGGTTTTTATTCTGAAATCTTCTAGCGTTTTTGCATAAGCGTCTAGTTGTTTAAATTTATCAATTAATTGAGAAGACATGTTGACATTAATGTATTTTTTAATTACTGATGTATTTTCACAATTCGTTTGTTTTCTTTTTGAGTTAACAAGTGTCAAACGTAGAATAAGTATACACGTTTTACGGTAATAAGACAACCTCCGTCAAGCCGTCAATTCCACTGTCACTGATAATTCCAAAACATTCCAAAATGATAAACAAACAAGATTCAGCTTAGACTAATTTATTATAACATTTCCATTCTAAATTCAACAAACTGATTCAAACTTTCGGCTTGCTTTGACACTCTTGCAAACACTTGTCAATGTCAATTTGACATAAAAATCTCAAATCCACGAAATTACACGCCGCGTTAGTTTATTGGTCAAAATATATTTGCAGGCTGCAAGTTAGAGTTGTAATTGGTTGTAACTTGCCATATAGAAAAATGTATTTATTGGCCAATCAGCGTGCGTGTTGCACTAGTGTTGGTTGCCTTTAGGAATCTTTTAGGCTAAAAGTTTTAGCAATGGAAATAGTAATAAATAAAATTGCCGTATAGACTATTGCCAACAGCTTCGAAAATGGTAAAAAGTGAAAGAAAACGGTTGTAGGGTGAAACACATTAAAAAAGGAAGAGAATATTTAACTAAAATTAAAGGAAAAATAATTTACGGGCGATCTAAGGTCGGAGGTTTAGGGGTAAAAAACGGTTTATTTCAATTTCCGGTATAACTTCAGGTCCTATAGAAAAAATTTGATTATACGCATAAGATGCGGCCGCGACCGCGCCGCCGCCGCCACCGCCCCGCTGCCCGCAAGATTCGAGGCAGCGGCCTTATAGTTTCACCAAGTCTGTCTGTCTGTCTGTCCGTCCGCGGATAATCTCAGCGACTGTTAGCACTAGAATGCTTAAATAACCAAGAGCGTGTCGGGCCACGCGCAGTGTAGGGTTCCATAGTTTCCCGTCCGTCACAAATTTCTCACAATGTAACAGAATAAAGTAGCCCATGTAAAAATGAGTAACCCAATTTCCCGAGAGATGGCGCTGTACCCGGTGGTAATTTTAATTTGCGTGAACCCATTTTGATCTTTTTGTATTTATAATTGAAAGAAGATACGATCATGACTTAGAGCATATAACCTATGGAGATGGGAAGGGACGATTCGCCGAACAAATTTTTCTGCCACTTTTTGCGGGAGGCGAGGTAGCACACTAAGAAAATTTGACATTACGCACAAATGCACGCTCCCTATAGCTACAAACCCATACTCTAGCAACAAAACAACAATAGTCACACAATTGCAAAAAATACACACACATCGACAATTATCGTGTATTTACACGAACTATCATATGACAACAAACAAAAAATGCTAGTGATGTGACATATCCCAGCTTAATAATTTCATTCATCAGGAACGAATGAACTGAATGTTACAATGTCTTTAATTTTTTTGTACAAATAATTTCTTCATTATCCATAAATGATGTTTATTTTACAAATTTACACTAGTATTACAAAAAGGTAAAGTTTTTTTTTCTTTGTAGAAGGAACCATAAACTAGAGTTACTTTAATCAAAATTGAACTTTGAAGGTTTTTTTAAATTTTAATAATGGGTGTATGTATACAAAACGTGTAGTAATCGCATTTTTTGTTTGTTGTCGTTCCTTTAATAATAAGTAAAAAATGACATATGATATTTAGATAAAAATAAAAAGCTATCTCGTCAAAATTATAAAATGTTTTTTCCGGTCACGGGGAAAACTGACTGTGTTCCAGATTTTATGAAATGACTGCCCCATTGTGTTTGTTATAAAAAGTCCCATGTTTCGTCTTTCGGAGGCATCTCTAATGTTTAAACTTCTTTCTACTATTATTTTACTTCGCTATTACACTACTACTTGAACATTCAAAATCGACATCAAATATTGTGATGTTTGATGTCGATCTGCGATTTTTTATATGTTATAGGTGCCTTGAGAGTAGTTAACACCCAATTTTGTAACCCTGAAAATCTTATCTTACCCTTAAGGTGAATGCTACCCTAACTAAGCGTTTCTTAAGTATGTTTGCTAAATAATTTAATAAAACTCTCTAAATTTACTAGTTTGAGTATAACCCCACCACTCTAGGTTCATCAGTTCAAATCAGTTGCGAAGATACAGCAAATCAGATTGGCGATTCTTCTGTAGTGCTCGGAAAACTGTGAAATGCGGGTTACACGAGGGTTAATAAAAAAACAGAGGTACTTCACTTGATCTATATTTATGTAAGCAACATACATATGTATCTAATGTAGTAGCTCCGTATTCGCTGGAAAGACCTCACGGCGTTAGCACTTTCCGTATGACGCAGATCCGCACCGGATATGGCAAGTTTGTGAGATACCTGCACCGGATTCGTGTGGAAGAGACGCCCGGGTATCATCACTGTGTGGACCGCCCAGAGGATACGGTTGAGCACATGGTCGAGGTTTGCCCCGTTTGGGCAAAGCATCGCCGTGTCCCCGCGGGGGTGATCAAACAAAGAGACTGACCGCATAAGTCAATGGCGCTCACGCCCCAGACCAGTTTCTGAAAGGAAGGTCCGACCCCCGGTATGAAGGCTAAGAAGGAACGGGGTAGGTCATTTAGTTAGTAACAGTCTGACACTATTGCCCGCTCCGCCCAAGAGCGCGATTTGTAATCGGAAGATTTTTCCACCATAAAAAAGTACCTCCGTATTTTTTAAGTCTGTTAAAAAAGAACTAAGTACCTACTTTCTAGCAGTGAAATTTTGAATTGAATTGCCATATTTAATGATATTCTTTATTCCCATTACGGTATATTTTTATTTTATAACCGGTTTATTCAGACACAATATAGACAAACGTAAACTATTAGTGAATATGTGAATGAAAACGCATTTTATTTTACTAATCATTCACTCATATTGTCGTCCTGTACTACGTAACGCCCACGTACCACTATATTTTTCTATTGTAATGGTATAAATTTAATTTCGACAATGTACTTAAATAAAACTATATTATCGCATAACGCATTCTAATATATGATAAGAAACACCATAAGTTTCGTAAATTTGTAGCAGCAGATTATTTTTTACAGCTGGAAACTGCATAACTGACCATTTTTAAAGAGAAATTTTTTACGACACAAAACGATACATTATGGCGGTCGGCCGCGAATGAACTAGTTTTATATAACGTGCATGGTCATATGGCCAATGTACTTTGGCAGAGGGGTATGCTCCGCTTTGCCGTCTCCATAGGTTAAATGCTCTAAGGATCATGATAATGAATTATGTAAAAAAGTTAAAAAAATGCTTGCATGTACTGTTGAATCACAAAATTAGTTAAAATTTTCAAAAACTGTTCATCCTATCAAGTTCTAAATAATTTCCTTGAAAGTTTATTTTAACTTCTACCTACTTTTGAGATTTTTTCATATTTTTTAAACGTATGGTCCAAAAGTTAGAGGGCGGGGTGACACCTAATTTTTTACTTCTGGAGCGATCAATTCTGAAAATATTTACATTATCAAAAAAATATTGTTAATACTGTTACATTGTAAGAAATTTGTGTAATACGGAACCCTACACTAAGCGTGGCCCGACACGCTTTTGGCCTGTTTTTTTTTACCTTTATTTTGAATTAATATCGAAAAGGTACCTTAATTTTCGAACAAAAATTCTCACGTCATAATTTTTGAAAAACTCGGTGAGGATTTTGTTCTTTGAAATCTCTACTTTATGAAGGTGGAAAAAAAATATAACGACTTCACTAAAAATAACTTTAATTTCGGAAGTTGGTGTTTCTCGGTACCTAATATTTGTTTCTTATTAAAAACCGACTTCCGAAATTAAAGTTATTTTTACATTTTTAGTGAAGTCGGAACATTTTTTTGAATAATAATAATAGTGCTTATTTCTCATGACAATTTCAATTAACCCAAGCCCTGGTAGGATACATCTTTTTATTATAAAGTTCCTGTGTCTCCCTTCCACCTTCCGGCTTCATCATCAGATCAGTTCGATAGTACTTAAGAGCCAAAGTGCATCTCATTACAATCTTACTGAGTCCAAAGACGGCTAGGATACATTGATTAATTACGGAGTTCCGGTGCCTATCTTCCGACTCCATCATCATCATCAGGTCAGGTAATGATACCCTTTAAAACCATTTATTTGTTTGTATTGTAATTTTATTGTGATATCTATGTAAGTATGAATTTCCATTGGTCATTTCTGGTCTTCTTCATCTCAAGTGAAGATCTGATGATGGGATCCATGAGGAATCGAGAGAAGTCCTTAAATAACAAAAAAAACACACCTATTAAAAAAAAATCACACCTTTTATTCGCCATGTCCTGACAGTGGCAAGTTCGAAAAGTCTTACAATTTAAGCAAATGGAATCGAGCTATGTTCTTCTAGAGAACTTGTCCTATCCGCCACCGTCCACGGTTACGTGTGGACTTATTCCGAAGCAATTAAAATTTCTACTGGGGCTTAGGTTGTTAGCGAATTTCGAATCTTTTTGTATTGTTCCACTCACAATTGTAAAGTAAACAAAGACTGCCAAGACAAAGGAACTTAACTTGAAAACAGTATTAAGTGCAGATTTTCAGTGGACTCCGTTTCTTTGGAGAGCTGCAAAATAATAATATAATATGATAATATGTCCACAACTATGACACAACGTCATCTAGTCCCAAGCTAAGCAGAGCTTGTGTTATGGGTACTAGACAACTGATAAACATACTTCTATGTTTTCTAAATATATACATATTATAGATAAATTACACCCAGACACAGAACAAATGATCGTGCTCATCACACAAACATTTGTCCTGGGTGGGAATCGAACCCACGACCTCCCGCATAGCAGTCAGGGTCACTAACTACTAGACTGACAGGCCAGTCGAAATAGGTACATCCGTTGCGCTAAATAAAAACTAGTCGAAATAGTTTTATTTCGTTCGGTTCATAGCTCTTTTGGATTGTTTGACTCTGCTATCTTTGTTCGCCAACATTGTAAACAAATTCATTTTGGCTTCATTCTTATTAATAGGTACGGCTGTAACTCAATGCAGTAAATGCTGAAATTTAAATAGAGAACAGAGTTGCGTGTTTACTATAAATATATTTATTAATAAAGTATTAACATAGTATTAAATTTCGTAGGCAAACCTATGGTGATTTTGGTATTTTCATCTAGATCTTAAGCATATATTTCACGTTCCAAATAAGAACAGGAAAGTCAATAACCACGATCTCTCAAATTTTGAGTGAAAAGTGCGGTTTGCAAAAAAATCTTATTTGCATAATAAGACGTTTTTTTTGCTTTTTATTACCTACAGCATTTTAGTTAATTCTAGTTCAAGTAAAAACGTTAGGGTTTGATATAAATTTGCCAAATATATTGTTTTAAGACAAAAAACATTTTGTTCCCTATTTTCATTGTTAGAAACAATTCGCCTTTTTCTTCTATTTACCACTACTCAGCCACATCACACAGTGAAACAGAGATAAACAAAATTGAAAAACTGTATTCTGATTAAAAAATTTTTATTCACGATTCGTACGTAAATTAATTTTTTTAAATATCTTTTTTTGTTCACTCTACCTAATTTCTTCGATTTGACAGTTCGTCGTGACGTCACAACATGGCCATTGATCCTATCTCATTTGAAACGGGTTTCGTCCGTCGATAAATCCGTCGATAATTGGCGGAGTATTCGATGAACAATCACACAAAAAAAAAACATGCAAACATTCGAACATAGTACCTCCTCTCCTTTTTGTGAAGTCGGTAAAAATACATTACTATGATATTTTTGCCCAAAAAAGGCTAAAAACGAAGAAAACTCGAATCAGAATATTCTTTTTTAGTCAATTCAATCATTATGAACAATTTTAAGATAATTAAAATTTACATTTTACCTAATTGCTTGAAAAACGTATAAATTGATAAACAAAAGAAAATCCAAACAAAAATATACTGCTAATAATAACAATTTGGAACCGTGCACTAGCTTCTGACGTTTTACAAGTGCCCATGTAGGCATATGTGAAATAAAAAGATTTTGACTTTGACTTTGACTTTGAACAATCAGATAAGTTAATGATTGATGTTAAATAAATTTAGATACTTTTAAAATACATAAAACCAAGATTGCAGTCGAGTAAAAAGCTAAGATTAGTGTTTTACTAATATTGTTTTAAGTACTAGATTGTTGGAACTTTGCAGAGTGTGCGAAAAAGAGAGTAAAGTCCCACGTACCTCCGTTGAAAAGGGAGGATCCTCCAACCAGACAGATGTTATAGTCTGGTGGGCTACTGCCCGATAGATGATTTCGGGCTGTCGAATATGTTCAAATCGCGCGGAGAACTTTGACTGTTCGATGCAGGAGTTTTATAGTTCTTATGTGACGCCATAGATGGCGCTACAGATCTTTAACAAGGGTGTACTACGCCAAATCGAATAACAAATAGTCGAATAATACCAGATGTTTTCAATAAATTGAGATTGCAGAGTCCCTACTGTTTGTGCTACCATAGAATTTTTAGTAAACGCGGGATTGGGAAGACCTACTCCACAAAAAAGAGGCAAAAGATGATGCGTTGAACGCTCGATCAAACAAACATTCGATATTTTGAAGACTCGATGTATTAAGTGTGCGATGTATTGAATGTTCGATTTAATAACAATTCGATATTATGAACGTTCGAGTATTTAGACGTTCGATTTATAGTGGTCGATCAATTGATATTCGACTATTTGTTATTCGATTTGGCGTAGTACACCCCTTTAACAAAGTCGTGTGCTTAAAGGCAATATCGCGTTTTCTTTTTCGCAGGCGCCTCAGCACCAGGAAAGCTCGTAACGGGAAAGGCGAGGCCAAAAAGAGACTCCTCTTTTTAATTATATTTCCGTTCGCGAGCCTTCGAGGCGCGAGGCCCCTTGGACCGCGTCACCCACGCCTTTCGCCGCCTCTGTTAAAAACCTATCATAAACTTATTAATGTTCATGTGCAGATCAGTGTCAAAACTGACACAAGGTATATCACCAATGAAATTCCACCAATGAGCACAAGAATGTAGTCTAGTCGCAGTGAGATGCTGTCAAGTAGATACCTATGTTCGCTGCCAGTCTCTCTGTAGCGATCTTTAAAAGATTCATACCTTTAAGCGGCGAGTTATCTGTCTGCTGAGTATGAGTTGTTTTTACGTTAACGTTACCGAAACGTTTAGCACGTTTGGCTCTCTGATTGGTTAAAGAACTTGGAGCGGGCCAATCGAGGCGCCGAATGGTAGTGTAAAACAAACTCACACTAGGCTATCTGGTCTTTAAGTAGCCTCTCCCACGATCCTGACTGTAGCCTGATGGAACGAGTTATCCCAAAGATAATTTTATTTGCGGATTATTTAGGATACCTACCTAGCCAATGCATGGTAAAGCGATTTCACTGCAGCGCTGTTAGTAAAACGGGTTTCAAACATGACAAATTCGAGCATCATTTTAGCACTCTTTACCACCTGACACTTCACTGATTGCTGATTTCGAAAGGCCCAATGAAAGGTTATGACAGGGAAGTCATTGGTTCGGGTACCGGTACTATAATGCAGAAATTTTTATTAGGTTTCTCTAAGAAAATAGGATTAATAATGGACACAATCGTATTTTTAGTCTCTTTTTTCGTATAAGCCGAATAAGAAATTTAAGAACATGTTAAAAGTTAAGACCTTCCTTGCAAAAATACAGCCCTTCCAGAAGCATCGCTTCAGTGTTGCAAAGATCCAGTTCTAGTTTATCGACTAGGCGAAAGTTGATTCTTGTTTGGTATGACCGTATAACCAAATCGAACAATCTAGAACGTCTTCTTGCAAGATTTCACACTCTTGTTGAAGAGTTTCTTTTTCTTTTGAATCGGCAGATTTGTGTGCCAAATGATGGATGAGCTTCTATAGACAATGATACTTAAGAGAATGGAATTTATTATTGGATCTCTGGTATTAAGAATAAGTCACAGTGTGCAAGTTAGCTGCTAAGGATACGAACACGTTAATAAACCTACACCTTTAGGTTTTTTTAGGAGCAGGAAAGGATTTGAAGATCAAATAAAATATGATAACGTAAAATTAAAAATTTATTGTCCATATGTAGGTAATAACCTAAATTACTATGAAACGTCAGCTTTTACCTAAATTGGCTAAATAAACCTGTAACGGCAGTAGGTATTACTTGAGCAGTAGTCACTTTTTCACTTTCATTTGATGTAGATATCTAATAAAACAATTTTCACTGAAAGATGCCGCCCTGTCACATTCATAATAATTACTGTAATTATTATTAACATTATTGAGTATTATTTACATGTGTACAGTCTTTTAATTTATCTTAAAGAGATCACTTCTTAACATTGAAGCCTTCACCCGTGGGATCTAGAATCCATGGATAGTTGTTAGGGCATTCCATGCAAGTGAACAGTCGGAGAGTCTCCCCTGGTAGCTCCCGAGTGGTAAGGGGGCATGCATTTGGTAAAGAGCAGAAAGGCTGGCCTTTCACATCACATTTATCCTGCTTCCACTCTTGGAAATCTCTAAGCGACGCCAACTCTGTGGGGTTCTGCATCCACTGGATTACTTGAATGAGGGAAGTGAAGTAAACATCGTTCTTTTCAGACATCTCTTCAATGAACTTAATGAGCTCATCTTTGAACTCTTTCTTGGACTTGAGCCATGAAGCGTGGAAGTGGAAACCTAGGGGAGCACGGTTGGTATTGTAGTGACGGTTGAAGTTGTGACGCAGAAGACGCGCAAACTGGTCTCCGGTTTGGATGTTAGAGCAAGAGTCAACAACATGACAACCAGGAAGAGATTCGTCGAAAGTTGGGTCGTCTCTTCTGTCCAGTTCGTTCATTACCATTTCCCATACTGGGTGGCTCCTTGAAGGGCAGTTGTGGGCGTTACCATTACATTTGTGGGGCATACGGAAGTATAGTGTGTATGGCCAAATGGGTACACGACCAAGAGGAGCGGTAATCGATGCATCGTAAACAAAGTACTGGTCGGCCATCATTTCGAATTGTTTGTTTCCACCAACACGTAGATAAGGTGCACGCATACCAATGATCGACGAGTCAGTTATGTTTGCAAAACGTTCTACAATCAAACGCGCTCCAGCCATTTCAGCAAGCCAGTCGTCGTAGGTTCCACTGGTCCAGTAGTTTGGATCATCCTTGTGAGTAATAGAAAACACGGAGATTTCATGACCTTTACGGTGTAGTTCCTGAACGGCAGCGTAGTTGGTATATTTATGGGACACGAAGAATGTACCACGAATCTGGCATCCATTAGGGTTATGACGATTTCCGTTAAATATTTGTTCATACAAGTCAATGTTGTCTACGTTTACAGCACCGTTGAAAGTAATTGTAATCATCTGAGGCACTTGGTTAACTTCAATACCACCGGGGATACGGGTTCCGTCTGCCGAGCAGAAACAGTCGGGAAGTGCACACTGGTTGGGATCGCAGTCAGGCGCTCTGTTAGGATCCACGTCGACCGCTGGAAACAAAAATCAACATATAAATTTGTTCGAAAATAAGTTTTTTTTATATTTGTTTCTTTTTATCATAATTATACCTACAACCTAACTTTTAGCATATGCGAAACTATAGTCTCATATACTAAAAATAATGTAATTGTAATGTAATATATAAATGTAAATACTCACTGCAAGCGTTTTCGTCAGACTCATCCTTGCAGTCAGGTTTTCCGTTACAGAAAAGTTCCTTTTCTATACAGTCGCCACTTCCGCAGGCTAATTTTCCTTCAGCGCAGATGGGTTCATCCGTTTTCAGGAGAGGCAAAACTTTCCTGGGTCCTGAAATACATGATATAATTAGTCTAACGAAATTACGTATTTTTCAATTTGGAGGTTTTCGGTGTATCGCTTATACACGTACGCAGGTGCCACTTACATAATTGGTTCGTTTGTGTTTTCATTGTAACAGTGTTTAAGGGTCAATAAGAAATAGAAGAAAATCAAGCATGAAACAATGATCAAGTTAAAAGAAGACAAAAAGTAGGGAATAGGATAGCTGATAAATAGTAGGTAGGTATTTATTGCCAATTATATTGAATTTAATTGGTTATGAAACAGGTACAGATTTATTAGATGATTAAACTGTCAAAGAAAAGGAAATATTGGTATCGTATTAAGAGTCCAAGATGATAAGGTGTATTAAGAAAAATTATTTCAATGAAAGAAATCATCAGATTTTGAGTGATGGATTTACCTTTCAACCAACGATTTAAATTAAAATTACTGGTATAGACTAGCATTGAAATATATTACAACTTAGGCAGAATTTATGTTTGAGCTTAAATTCCATGAATTTTGTATTTAGTACAGAATTGGAATAATCAGTTATCTATTACTAAATATATTTACATGCTATTCTAGCTTTTAAAATGAAATATGTATATTTCAAATGATAAGTAAATTTTAGAAGTAGTTTATTGATATATAGCAAATAAGTTCAGTAAAAGCAGATTTGGTGTATAATACATACGTTGCTAAGTTAATGTTGTGATCACTATAATAAGGTTAGTAATAATTAATTAGGTTCCCTCCACGAAAAAAGATATTTTGTATATTGTCGTTAGTTATTAGCATGGTAATGAAGCTTAAGCCACAAGTTATCAAGTTTTGAATGAAGAAATGCACAATAGAAATACAGAGTGTCTAACTGTTCTTAGCTGGTTTTCAGCCAAAACACTAAACATTCAAATAGATATAATGGAATGTCCAGATTGATTTTAAGGTATTTTTTTTTTGTAACAATTTCATGAAATATGTTCAGTGGTTTAAATAGATTTCGTTATTTGTGATCTCATCGCTATAGAGATTTGAGAAATTTTTCAATTCTTTTTACAATTGTCAATCAAATAGTTAACTTTGTGCATAAGTAACAAATTTGTTGTTTTGTAATAAGACGTTCTACTTGTTTGTTGAATGTAGTGCGTGGGTAAAGGTGTTTGTACATATCTATAATTACAATAGTGTGTGTAGAAATGTTAATAGTGTGTGTTTGGTGTAATTGTTGTTGTAGAAATAATGTTAATGCGTAATAATCGGGTCGGTCCACGGCGGCCGCTCCCTCTGTCCGGGGCCTCATGCAATACACCTTAACTACAGTGCGACGCGGCCCCTTCACCCAAGCCTAGTTGCTCGCTACGCGCCAATAGCTTCAGTTCGGCACTTACTCTCAAGTTTGTCACAGTTGGTCACTTTACCCTTCCAGTCGCAGGTTTGTTTATCAAGATCGAAAGCCAGTCCAGATGGGCAAGTGATTTGTTTAAGACCTGACCTAGTGCACCTGCGTTGACAAGAAATGTGACATTTAATTAAATGCATCATAGCAGGAAGTGGGCATTCGGAAGGCTAACAGGTACGCCGGCCTGCGACGCCAGACCGGGTCCATAACGGAAGCTTAGCCCTCCGCACGTCCACTTCCGCCATTCGGCGGAACTTACTTTCTATTATATCGCAATTCTTAACACGTGTTTTCCAATCACAAGTTTGACGGTCGATATCGAAGGCAAGACTGTTGGGGCAGCGCACTGAGGCGAGCCGAGTCACGCCGTTCTCACCCCCCTTGTCGCACCTGTACACAGCGAGACTCTTAGCACACGTCTTGAGGATATAAAGCAAAGCGACATTCATTACATAACAGCACAGCCCTGCAGCTAAAATACAGCAACAAGAACATATTAATTAACAGAATATATTCTTCTATTAAGCTTCGTCCACATCAGCGACATCGGACCATACTCGCTGTTCACAATAATGTTCCAATCAATGTGGACTGTAGTAGTACATATGTACACAGTAGTAGTAGGTAGACTTCCGTGTCGTGTATCTCTAGGCGTTTGCATTTGTTGATATCTTGTCCAATGACTCAAACGCAGACGCAGCTTTACTATTAGGGGTATGTGCACTTAGTCGTATTCGATTCATGTTTTTACATAATTATGCGTGACTTTTTATCAACAGTATAAAAACGGATTATTTTAACCGTGCAAATGACGAATGAAATACGAGTGAGTGCTTAATACCCTTTATGAAAGATATGACAGACATAGGAACTTACTTGTTTTCGGGTGGGTACTATACGTTTATATCCTTAGTAGTATGCTAAGTGGATAGTGAAATGTTAATGTTGTCAGTAAGTTGAAACCCTAAGTCCAAGAAATAAGCTTCATATAGGGACATGGGGATGCTGCTGGAACTTGGGTCATCAAATTTATTTATTGATACATATCCTACTTTAAATTGTAAATGTACAATTGGCAGCACATCAGTGAGAACACTTTGACCTTGATTTAAGACGAAAGACCAAATTATAGAGAATGGTTTTGTCGTTATTGAAGTGCGGCCTATTGTACAAGTTCAATATTAATTCTAATATTCACGGCACGAGGGTGACCGTTCTGTACTCAGACTGGAATATCAAGGCATAGCCTTGCTGCATACTAAACAGCGTCCATAAATAAATCAAACGGTCCTTGGCCACATTCACAGTTTTATAAATTAAGTGAGTAGCTACAAGTAAATTTCTGAATTAGTCAGCTATCAGTAGGGCCTTGTGGCAGTCGTTATGATCAGTACTGGTGTTTGTCATAGGTACTCGTAAGCCAACCTTGCAAGCTTTCATACGACTGACTGATTCATGGAACTGGTTCGGTTACAAACGAGTTTTCTCTAGACTTTGATAGAAACATGACAAAGTTATGACGACAGAATAACATTGCAACCAAGTCATATTTCGAAACTACTATATCACAATATTCAGAACGTGGGTGTATAAAGTTATTACAACAAATGAAGTATGCAAAGCCCTAGTTGTGTAAAACCTACCTGACTACATCACGGCAGTCTCCTTCGGTGGTAAGACGGAAATATTCGTCAGCCGGGCGTCCATCGCACAACTGTTCAGGGTTGACATCATCTCCTCCTTCTTCCTCCTGCCGTTTAACTCGCGTCTCGCCATTGACTGCAGCAAAAAGAACCGTCAGCTACTATTTGTTGTTACGGGATAAACAACTCGGACTTATATAACTAAGAGCCTATCTAATATTTTGAGGTAGAAACAGAGCGCCAACACAACAGTCTTAACGTGCTCATTAGGTAACAGCACTTAACGTAAGCCGCTATTACAACACAGCGGCTAAAGGAATGTGGAACCTGCAGTTTCATTGCAGCGCCGAACATGTAGCTGTATAGATACATGCTGTGCTCATTAATTGCAGTAACTAGGCATATATACAGTTTTTATATTCACTTTGAATGCACCAAGTGGTTGACTTGTATGCAACACTAATGACGAAAGCTTTAATAAGGTAATTAGTTAATAATGCCTTTGAAATATTTATAGCTAAGACGAGCTTTGTATATTTACGATTGGTTGCTAAATTGTTTTGATTTTTTTTTGCGTGAATTCTAAGTTTGGAATCACGATCTGAGTCAATTGCAACTCTATTCCATGTCGGCATTGAAAGTTGGAACGTTGAAAAGAAATCGAGGTCAAGCGAAGTAAACGAGCCACGTCGGTTGCCGGTTCTTTGTTGCTTTAAAAAGAACTTTAACTTATGTAAACGTGCATAAAATAATATATATAATAAAATATTATTTTATTCATAATCATAATTATAGGGTACCGGTCACAAATATTGTCATTCTGTGCGTTTTGTTAAACCGGGTAGGTGTAATAAATTAAAAAAACCTTTATAAAACTATAAATATTCTAAATACAAATCAATAAGTATTAATTATACACTTAAAATAAAATCGAAATATAAAAAAAGTATATATTATAACTAAGTATTATAATAAATTATTATAAAGAATTTTTTAATGGAAAAGAATTTTAAAAGTGTAAATTGAATAAGTGGGCTATTTACCGGCAAAAAATATAAGATACTCAATTGCTAAATATTAAAAAAAATTGTCACATAAAAAATTATGCATCCAGTAAATTAGGTAAGGATATTTGAATGTAATATCTATACATATCCTGTAAATTTATAGTTCCCTATTTTAGTAATAAAAAAAAAAGAATACTTACCGAGACAGCTGAGCAACAACACACCAAGACACAGACACGCGTGTCGAGCCATGATGCTCGGCGAGGACTGGTCGCTGCGACGTTCGCCGTCACGAAAGTGCAAGAGGTCTCCGGTGCCCCTCTTCACCTATTTGTATTTATATAACCTGGCAGCGCACACTCGACGCCAGCACGCTCAGACACATCAGTGGTCCTATAGGTACTACACCTCCGGCCGTTATAAGCTATTGTACTAGGACCACAGCTTTTAATAAGCCTTCGATGCCCACTGGAAACAACGCTAATGATAATGCTATTGCTAATGATTTCAGTAAATCACCTTCGAAAACTTTCTTTTGCATTTCGACGAATGCAGATTAAATAGCACACGTTGCATGTCATCAATTCTGTCTTTAAATGTAAAATATATATACATTTAGGTAAAACTAGTGAATAATCAGATTTCCCATTGTACCTGAATTTAACCCCTATCAAACAGCTTTTTGTGTAAGGGAATGAAATTATTATTCTGCTGTTGCTAATATGTTACGTATTAGCCACACCTGAATGATAATTGAATAAGTTCAATTTATCTAAAGAAGTAAATAACTTATCGATACCAAAGTTCCTATGCCCGGTGCTACTGATTACTACTACTTCGGTTAAATTTTCAACAAATTATTATAATATAATAACTATTTAATTAACTTCCGCGTTTGTCATTGTAATCGTGACGAACGTTGACATACCTAAACATTTTACCCATAGGGATTTTCAGCAGAATAACCGATGAAACTGACTGAGAAGCTTTGCGTTGTCGGTTAGTAAGTACTTAAACTTTGTTAATTCATTCAGAAAATAATCCACTGCTAGACAGAGGCTTTTCCCAAGTTACTCACATACCGCACCCGG
Organism: Mythimna loreyi; assembly: GCA_029852875.1. Classification (NCBI taxonomy): domain Eukaryota; kingdom Metazoa; phylum Arthropoda; class Insecta; order Lepidoptera; family Noctuidae; genus Mythimna; species Mythimna loreyi. Next base: position 12,952,988 of record CM056786.1, read on the forward strand.
ACTTTCGCATTCTATCTGTCCCAGATTATTTTAACAGAAAACCATAAATTTTAGTTATTTTTATAATCTACAGATGACTTGTAGATTACGTGATTTTTTTAATTTATTGAAAATCATAAAATGTCAGCTAATGTTGCATACAATCTCTAGACAGGAAGTTTTAGCCACGACAAACGCAATTAGGCAAGCGGAAGATGATGCTGATTGAATAATACCTTCCTTTACAGAATAAAAGAGGAAAACATCTAAAACCCGTGTACCTAAATTTAATCTATGATATAATGTCAGTGTAGGTAACCATGTTCTTTGAAACATAAAATAGTGAAAGTTCGTCGCCTATGCCATTTACAAGTAGATACGAAAAGGAAATTTTTCCACCAGTTGTATTAGAAAAGCGCAGCTGTTATTTATCTATCTGCCTTGTTTTTTGTAACACATCCTGATATCAGTAATATTTCCGCTTCTACGGAAATAAAAGCCAATTACACGTGCTTTTATACATAGCTTCTACTTTGGTCGACAAAAATAATTGATAACATCGATATCACCAGCAACATCGGCGTGCTGGCTCTTTCGGAAAGCTAATAAGTAACTAGTAAAAATAAACTCATTAAAATAAATGATAAATGGAAATCCAGTCACAATTTGGGTCTTATAAAAATTTATATAGTTACGATTATATTATAATACCACATATTGCACTTACGGAATAAGGGATTGGAAATCACCATTAACAAAATATTTAATAATTCATCTAGTTTAGAAATACTTACTGATCCTGTGTCTGATTTGAACACAACATATAGGTGCCAATATAATGTGTGAAAATACTGTTGATAACTAATTATAAATGATGATGATAATCAGCGATCTCAGTAGCGTGCGGGTATAACGGGGCCCCTAACAACATCACCCAACTTGTTTAACAAGTCAAGATTCTAGGTAGGTACCTACATAGTAAGTAAACATGTGGATATGTCTACGTACTTACCATTTAAACATTTCCTAGAATTTGTTTGCCTAAAAATATAATTGGTAGCTACAGAATCGAGCTCAAATAAGGTTTTAAAAACAGAAAATAGTATAGTACCTGTAACAAAAAGTGTCTAGTCTAAATTATCTATTCTTTAGGACCTATTTATGACTATGACTAGCCATACTAGATAGTGTCATATGGCCATCACTACCTATAAACTTGTGTATTAAAACGGTGTTAGTCCACTTGTAGCATGTCCAAGATATGCAAGATGAAAAGTTTTTCAGATAATCCCAACTATTTCAGAGTCAGCACCACAATATACGTACTTATCCATTTAATTTGTTTTTTATTTTTTATTTTGTAAGACGGAGATGAAGTGTGATAAACTAACGTGATATTAAGCTCGCATTCAAAGCATCCAGAAATAAATTAATTGTATAAAATAATGATGACGTTACAAGTTTTTTTTAATTAGCCTAAATTATTCCATATCCGTGCAGAATTCTCTCTCATATTTTTCTAAGGATTTTGTGTCTACCTGAAGCATCACGTTATTGTGTTGGAACCACTGGGAGCAGTCACAAATCATAACATTCAACTATAAGTTCCTTTGTATTACAATAATTTACTAAAACAAAAAATATATATGTTTTTTTTTTTCTGTAAAACGTGATTATAATCATAAATGAGCTTGCGTACCTGCTTGGAAATCTCGTTATTTATATTAGATATGTTTACAGCAATATTCACATACCATCGCCAACCATTACCATTAACAACAAGACTAGTGAGGGCAGACAACTAGATCAACGTTTCAAGAAAACTTACTAAATATAGATACAGTAGGTATTCCCAGGTCAGAGATGTAAAATGGACATAATTATATACTATTCACGGAAGCCAAAAAGCGGTAACTCAATGAAAGTGGGTTTCCAAAAAAAGGGTTCTGTAAAAAAATATTTCCATCACTTAATAATATGTATTTAAAACTAGCTCCGGCCAGCCGCTTCGCCCACGTTAAAGTTAATATGTATTTAGTTTGTTAATAAGTACATAAAGTCTTTCTCTAGTTTAATACCTGACACACTCTAATGAGTGTGTTCGACCCCCTTAGCCAAGTTACAATCGTTTCGTTTAGAATTAGCCCTTGTTGTGGGTTAGGTCCCCAATTCTTTTGTTGAGATGTCGTGCGAACAAGGGTTTGGGGTCGATTGTAACTTGGCTAGGGGGGCTGGTTGTTAATTTTCATTACCTAAAGTAGACTTAGTGTGAAAACGTAATATACTTTAAACAGAGTTATAGTATGGTCATTCTAACTTGGCGAGCCTGAAGCAATCAAAAAACCTCTGCAAAGTTAAGCGCTTAGTGCACTCGTACAAAAACAAATGTTTTAAAAAATAAATGCTCTATAAAGTTGTTAACAGCAATAACTTGGCGAGCCTAACTTCAGGCTCACTAAATTAGATCGGCCGTATCGTACTTTTGCATTTATTAAGTATGGGTAGTGTTTTGTTTCGCTTCTCATCTGTTAAAGCTATCTTCAATTAAATACCTAGTTACTTCGCAAATTTTTAAAAACTGATTTTTGGCTTTTTAAGGGCAGTGTAATACGCACCCATTTCGTTACTTATATTTGAATTCTATGGCAGAGGGGGTGTACTTGGCAGCTGGTTCACCAGCTATCACTTATAAGGAATTCACTTTCATCATCGCTAGCCGTTCACAAAATCGGACTCCAAGCTGCTACTAAGAAATTCTTAAATTAAAAAGCCAGCCACCTCGTCCGACCTGAGAATCTCACGATCACCGGTCACGTTACTGGCTACTACACCAACGAGATACTTAGTTAATATAGTAGAAAACATTTTAGGAATGAGTAAAGAAATATTATTATAATAAATATCTTTCTACATAATAATTTACTATCGACCGTAGATAGGTTTTTACATATACATATGTTAATAGGTTAGACTAGACCTTCAGAGATGAATCGTTTTCATTTTATACAAGTTATAATGATTATGTAGTACCTATTAAGTTCCTTTTTTGCATACTTGTTGAGTGAGACTCACTTTCGATTATCGATGGAACCTGTTTTATTTAAATTTATGTCAATGTCAAATAAAGGTGGAAAGAAGATCCCGAAATATAGGTAATATATGCAAATCACCTTGAAATCTTAATGTTATTAGGACACGATATGCATGTATTATTAGCTCAAATCAAGTGGTTTCTTTAAGAAAGTAGGTGCGGACAAATTGTTTTAAATAATTATTTTTTACCTCATTGTCTAGTGTCGTGGCAACAGGCGTCACATTAGATATGCACAGCTCTTTCAAAATGTCTACAAATATGTAAAAGTTTATCTGAAAATGTCAATATATTCTGAGGTCACGTCTATTTTAATAAACCTACATAATAAGAAGATATATCTGTCAAAAGTCAAGGGCATCGAATTATTTGACATCATTTGGAAAATTGAATTTTAAGTATAACATTCGCTTGTTACCGAATGACGAGTGACAATTTTATTGACCAAGCGTTACGCTGTGGCTGTGGTATAATGGTAAATGCGTTATATTGTAATGTAGGCTCTCCATGAAGGTAAATAAATATGTGCGGTGTCTAAGAAGATGTTCCATTTGTGGTTATGTTGAAGGTAGACTAGTGTAGACTTTTTGTTGATTGTAAGTTTTTTAGATAACTCAGTATGCAGGTACTTGGTATAATTTATTATGTTGTCCAAGAAATTCAAGAAACGAGAAAATCGATTGTTATTTGTTTTGAGTTAAGAAAAGGAGTTCGTCTGTCAGAAGTCAGTCTGTTAGTTGGTCTGTCCAGATGTTACACAGCTTAGGTTACTGTGTGTACGGTGTGTAGCTATGAAATTGTCGTTTGGTGAAAAGGGTCACTTTGAGCTGGGATATCTTCTAATTCTATATTCTCTAAACTTCAGTTTAATGACATAAAATCTGTCGATTTTATGACACCTACTGCATATAACTGATTAAAAAGTTATTCTTCTTGGTTTGGTACTTTTTAGTTGATTTTTGTAATGTGATTTTAGTAGTTTTACCCTTATAGGATCATTGTCGCGAAATATGTGCGATATTTAATTTGTGCGTAATTACCCCAATGCACATTACTATAGTATAACAGATTTTCGGGTCCGAAACGAAGCGAGCGGCTGCAGCTTGCGGTTTAATTTATTTGTCTATACCTATACCTTATTTTTTATCTATACCTAACAGCGACCACCATCATGTTTTATTTTTTCAAAGTTATAGCCTAATGTCACTGACTCTTAATACAAACCTGTTGTTAGACCATTCTGTTGTAACACTTGTAACCTTTTGAATACCGTAATTAAAGACATAATTGAAAGATAACAGGCGTGCGAACGCCGGCATTCCTATGGGGCTCGAGAGTTTAAAGGCTTTATATTAGTAATTTTATATGTATATGCAATACCTTTTTTTTAATTCAGTAACTTTCTCTCTAGATAGAGGGCAAAGGAGTGACTTACTTAATATCTACAACTACAATCCATCCGTGTACCTACCAATAGTAGCCCTTTATGTACCGGGGTCGCAGCCGACTTTATCAAAAAAATCCGGTTAACCTGGAAATATAAAATATCAACAAACTTATTTGTGCAATCAAAGTACTTAGCCGTTTTTAGGGTTCAGTACCTCAAAAGGAAAAACGGAACCCTTATTATATCATTTTTGTGTTCATCTCTCTGTCTGTCAAAACCATGTTTCGAAGTTATCATTCATCATCATTTCAGCCGAAAGTCGTCCACCGTTGGACATAGGCCTCCTTCAAGTGTCGCCATAATAAACGGTCCTGTGCATCACTCCTGGTTATACAATTTGTCGAGGTATGGAGTTGAAATTTAAACCATATTGTCAAGTCTGCGGTCCCTTGAAGCAGTGAAAAAATCAAACAACTAAGTTAACGAAAAAAAATAGGGCCCTTTATATAGCTAAAAAACGTACATTTTGACAGTCTCAAGGGCATCGAAATTCATACTTTCTATTGACTTAGAATCCTGAAATTTGGCATGAAGCAGGGTCTAATAGCACAAGAGAAGGAAACAATCTAAAAACTGTAAATTTGCAGTTAAACAAATTTTTTTTATAGGTAAGTTTGTACGGAACCCTCAGTGAGCGCACTTGCTCGGTTTTTTCAGACAATGCTGGTTTGCTGGTTTACCCGAATTTTAAGAACACATTTGTTTTAAACAAATGTGTTCTTAAAATTCATCATTAAACTTATGTTACATGTATATTGGATCACGAACTGAATACACGGAACTTATCAGCGTAATTATCGTAAGTAGTAAGAATTTCATGATTCATGTTTATAGAATGCGTCTCATGTACTGCATGGTTGTCGTTTCGTTTACAAGGATATCGGAATCATCTGGAACTTAAGCTTACGTCACATAAGTTGCACGCCGTAGTTACTACCGAAATAAAAAAGTGCATAATGCGTCAGTAATAAATAATTTAATGCGTAGATATCACATAAAATACAACCCAGAACACTAACACCGATATTTACTAGATAAGGTGGTTTTAGACGCCTGAAAATGTTTACAGCAACTGATAATCCGTTACCTAGTGCAGCAAGCATTTTCCGATTGACGTACAGTTATACCCGTTAAACAAGCTCAATTAATTTGTGAAACTATTTTAAGAAGATTAGAACTAAATGCTAGTTGATGTATAGTTGGCCTTGCGGCAACATCCGGGTACCACACTTATGTAATGTTCGAGGAACGAGGCTCATACGAGATACACGGCGAGGCGGCGGCCGCGGGGTCAGCGCGCCCCGCACCGCGCCGCGCTCGGCGACTCCTCTCTGCGGGTCATCGTGAGACGCCAGTGAATGGCTCCACCGCACTTCACGCAGGAATGCTCAATTTTATTTGACAGACCTTTATACTTATAAAATGACTGACGGATCAATGCACATCCCAAACCGGTAACCGTAAAAACCTGAAACTTGGAGGGTATGTTCTTTGTGTAACGTAGGCATCCGATAAGAAATAATGTTGGGGCAAACTTTGTTTAGTTTGTAAATTTTGCATAAATATTCTGTTATGAAATTCATCCCCTAACAGGGTTAGAAAGAGGTAGAACGTTTTCTGATAGGCTTTCCTGTAAAGATGTTTGATTATTATTAATATTATTTCTAGCCCACACTGTTTCACTGCTGAGCAAAGGCCTCCTTCCATTCTTTCTAGTGTTCTCGATTTTGAGCCACTTCTTGCCAATTCCCAAGGAAGGCATCCTAGTCGTCCCGGCGTCTCCTTCATGCTCTGTCGCGACCCCAACTTGTTATGTATATGTTCGATTAATAAATATATATACATAAAATATAAAACTGACATATCAATGTAGTTATAGTCAAAACCACAGAGACTAGGATCATGAAATTATACACAAGGTTTCCTTTTATGATGAAGGCGAGCAATAAGAGAGGATTTTTTAAAATTCACCCGATGCGGGGTTGAAGCGGGGGTGCAAAATGTGTATAGAGAAACCGAGTTTTTGGTGCTGTCATTAACTTTCTCACTTCTGCATCAGCATTCCTTTCAGGATTCAGAAAAAGGTAGATATATTACCCCCTGATGTCTGCGTCAGGGGGTAATATACCTATCTTGAACGTATAGTCGCCCGCTCATCACCGGTACTAATTCAGTAAAGTGGCCGCACCTTGAGTAGACGCAGCGTGGTGCAGTTGCAATCGAGTTGGAGGTTAGCTTATACCCTCTGGCTTTATTACCACAGACTTGTAGCCTTCTGTATTAACAGTAGGTAATTGATATTTTTGTATCAGAAACTGAAATTTTCTTCAAAGGAGCATCTTCATGAATTGCAAACAGTCACCTATCCAGCTTTAGTTGTGACATCTATGGCTCAGCCCAAAAGATAGGTTGACAAAAACCCAGCTTAGAAACACATACAGTCATACGACGCGTATTAAGTTGATATTGTTTTAATTGTTTCTTTTCAAGTTTTGGAGAATGTAGCTACAATATGGTTTTTTTCAATTCCTCCAGGAATACAAAAACGGCGTATTTGTTAAATAGAAAGTTATCTCATGCATGCTATTGGTATGATTCGATTTAGATGAATTTTGGATGCACTTACTGGAATTGAAAATAAATTTCGATTTTTTATGCAAATATTCAGTCGTTTGCACTTTCGTGAGATATGTTGTTCGTTGCATAAGATTCTGAAGATTTAACATTTAAACTGCGAATAATAATTGCTTATCGATATGCGGTTGTTACGTGTACGTTTGACCTGGATGTCAAAGCTAGACCTACTTCCAGTCGTAAATGTGGCCTAGGTGTGTGTAAGTAGACATTTCTACATATTAAAATACTAATATATGCATTTTCAATTATATTGCTTCTTTGGATCCACTGATAAACTTGCTCTGATGATGACGATAATTGAATTACCCAAAGACATATTTTTGTCTTTTAAATAATATTATTGCAAAATCCAGCAACTTACAACAAATATGAACTAAGAACATACATAATTTTTTATTTTATAAAAATAGAACTTGAGTTGCTATGTTAGATTTCTAACTCGGAATACGATTTTAGTCATTGCATATTTATGTGATTTCGGCAAAGAATACATTTTTAATTCTTAAATAATATTGCGAAATAATACATATTATTGGTATTCATTTAGGTTATTAGCATTAAAAATATTATCTATTTGGAACATAACTGTAATCGTATATTAATTATATAATTAGGTAATGTTATATTGAAATACTTACGTAGTTCAATTATTTCAAAGTACTTAGGCTAAGTATTAAAGTTGAATGAATAATGTGGCTGACACAATTACTCGGCTCGTTTAGTAATAAGGGACATGAACTTTCCTAAGATGCACGGAGGAGAGCACGCCGGGGCTCAGAGTCATAGCCACCGCGGCGCAAGTAGGCGCGCACGAGTCAAGGATTCTACAAGATATTTCCTTTCACTTGCGACAATGCATAGATATTATACGTATTGGTATGTATGACTACAGCGTGCTTGTGCCAACATCACAATATAGCTAGCCGGGATATTTATAGACTTCAATAAATATGCGCGTCATTTTTATTATTGCGAAGGCTACAAGTTACACCCTTCTACTAGGATATGTAGGTACCTACGTACACGCCAATACGTCGGTAATATTTTTTAGGTATCCTCCAAAAGTCTTCAAAATGAATATTCAAATTCGACAGGTGTGCTGTGTGCATTGACTACCACACAGTCAACGTTAGGATATCAGAGGATATTTAGGGATCCTCTTTTATCCTAACGTTGACAAAAATAAAATTACAATACTGAACACTTTTCAATAATTCGATAATATTTCTGAATGTCACTCATCAATTAATAATTTATTCTGTTCTGCTTTAGTTACTTCGCAGAATACCTTAAGAAAAGGATAAAAACACATATTTTTCCTTGTTGTTGTAACCTCACCAAGAACCAGCAGAAAAAAAACATGACTTCATACGAAGCCCGTCAGTGATCCCAAATGTATAATAAATCAATAAGTTAAGATGTATAATCTGTAGGAAACCAAAGCGACATTGCAGCCTATAAATGTGTCCTAGGTATTCTGGAATGTTCTAAAAGCTTCGTAGCCTCATAAGTTTGTAATTAATATTCCAAGAAGTAGTGACTTATCATCTGAGCTATAAATTCAATTCGTGTTTTGCGGACAAGGTCACTGCAAAATGTAACAGGATCATGTTTATAATAACAATGATTGCGAGTCACAGTCGTGGTTTTATTTTGTGGCAAGATTCCTCTTTGATTGCATAGGATTAGATATACGGTACAAGTACCTACAATTATATAATGAGTTTTAGTTGAAACAGGTATTCAAATTCGACAAACCTGCCACTGGGCTGCACTGTTCAAATCAGAATATTGCTGCTACTTGTGGTATTAGGTCAAATACATATTAATATAGATTTTCGTAAATATCAGTGTAGACAAGTACCTACTGAACTTTAAAAAAACACGAAATATTTCATTAGACTTCAAACAAGCTTTTGAATTTTTTTTAGTCTTTTCCGCATTGCTAAAGTCGGTCAGTGGAAAATTTCCATTGTGGTTTATATATGTATTTTATCTATGTTGTATCTTTTCCAATTATTTTCATAAACTACATAATTTCCTGTTTTTGACCTCCTTCTTGTTTGTAATCGCCTTCCAATGTAATGTTGATCTGATGGTCGCCATTTCTTATTTCTCGTAAGTATAAAGTTTTAATTTTCAGTTTCCCTAAAATATTGCTTCTGATTAAATAAAAGAATGTCTTTTATGATATTATTATTTATATAGTTGTTCAAATTGACCTAATTACCTAAAGACCTAATGTTGGTTTTATTAGGGTAACAAAATTAAGAAACTTTTGTTAAATATTGCCGATACTTTTAAAGTTCAAAGAACATTTTTAAGAGATTTTAGTTTAAAGGATACAGTAAGTTTATTATAAAAATGTGTGTAGTATTAAAAATCAATGTCATTTCATAATAAGCGATAACAACAAAATGCTGTAAGTGCGATTGCGCTGCGCCGATGTTGAGGAACACTTTCACTGCTTTCTCTGTCGCAGGCTCAGGGCTGCAGCGCTCGCCGGGCCACCAAGCCTAGTGCCACCCGCGAGCGCATGCGCCGTGCCCCAACTCTCTATTTATTTAGATGCTGCTAACAATACTATTGTTTTCGTTGTCCTTATTCTCTACTTCGATAAACGTTGCGTGTTGCAAAACAAAATGGAAAGTTGGTAATGAAGTTGAGGATATGTACCTACATGGAGGTGGAGGTGATGATGTGCAATGCAAGTCGCCACCCACAGATGTCAGGGGAGATTAACGTGTTGGTGGCGCCCGCCTCGCCTCGCCACCACGCCGCCACCTATTGTTCCCTCGCGCCTGTCACGCACGCATACCACGCTCATGTGTCAAACTCATACAAACTGATGACATTTTGACGCAGAGATGTGGTAACACTTCATTACCTCAACGAGGCTCAGTCGAAACTTCATGGAATCATAGCGAGAGACTGCTCAGTGAGATATAGCGAGCTTTTTTACATGATATTTATAACAAAGAGATGAGCAAGGTCGGCTGGAATATAAAAGAATTAACTCGCAAGTTTGTTCGTTTTTATATTAGACGATCTCTTGAATTCGAACAATAGTAGACGACTGAGAGACTGAAGGCTACGTTTTTAAGTTTCGTTAGTTAAAAACTATAGGTAGTTAGTACTTGTTTTTATATCATGTTTGCTGCGAGTGGTGGGCGTCGGTGATGCACCTAACGGGTGTAAATCAATTGGTCAATACCCCTTTAAATCGGATTTGCATTTTTTACGGACTGGCATGTTTGAAATGTTGTCGGGATAACGAAGTAGACATAAAAACTTTCCACGAGAGGCTAATGACTTTTGCACTCAGCTTACAGGTAGGCACTTGTTTAATTTTAGACTTTCAACTCGAATGACCCACGATGGCCACGACACGTATGATTTTAGGAATCCAACACCTGTAAAAATATGTAGTAAGTATAATGACATTTTATGCATTGTTTAAATTGTTTGATTGCTTAAGACCACGGTTCGACTTTCCGTTACTCAACTTTTATGACACTTTACAGATTATATTTAAATAAATACATTTTTTTATATTTAAATATTATTGACATACATATATCACACGACTGCTATAATGGCAAAAGTTTGTACACACAAACTTTTGCCGTTTCTTGCATAATTATTTATGTGTGTGTGTATGTTTGTAACTCCTTCACACTCAAACTACTAAATCGATTTGGATGAAATTTGGTACAACGAAAGTCTTATTCTCTCTATCCACAGCCTATTTGTTACGTAAGCTATGATTTATAAAGGTGATAAGTGCTTATGTGCCGCGGACGGCAGTTAGTATGTTATAATAGTTACATGAAAATTATTTGGTTAAGTTTTTAAATGTAAAAGGAACTGTAAAATATTGGAAACTAGCGACCTGCCCCAGCTTCGCACGGGTACTGATATTAAATATATTATGCACGTATTATGCACACAAACCTTCCTATTGAATCACTCTATCTATTTAAAAAAAAACTATATCAAAATCCGTTGCGGGCTTTTAAAGATCTAAGCATACATAGGGATAGCGGTAAGCAACTTTGTTTTATACTATGTAATGGTTATATAACTACTCCTAATACTCGCAATTGCTAAGCTTTTATGTAATAAAAGACACTAATATATCATATTTTTCCTGAATTTAAAGGTAGGGTACGTCGAAGTTTGATGTCCATCACTATTTTAAAAGTGGCGCCGCGCGTCGTAGGCGGGGCGCGCGCTCGTAGCAAGCGTAGCGCGTAGCGCCTGTTGCCGTGGCGTGGAGGTGGCGAGCGTTCTCAAGGGTACGACGGTACGACTCTTCGACGTATGAAAGCTACGTATACCTCTTCCAAGCCTGCATGTTTCTAAATGTTAACCACGATCAATAACATACATACATAATCTACGAACGAAGTTATCGACGTATGCTATTACAAAACCTAATACTCGGAACAAATGTCCGTGTAGAACTGTAGACTGTGGATACATAATCATTAATTATTGAAACATAGATATAAGTGCATAAAATAACATTTTTTTTTGTGTTAGATTTATTTGATTATTTGCCTGATTAATTGACCTTAGGTCATTTTTTTTAAGTTGTCACATAACATTCAAGTTTTATTTGATTAGGGTTGTCTTGTAAACTAGAAGAGACATTCATCTGTGAGTAAATGATTTCGTGCAAAACGTGTAGGTACTTTGTATATGTAATGTGAGAAACGCGAGTGCGCTGCTCAATGTCGAACAGCCGCCACGTCGTCGCTGGCACACCATCAAGCCGCTGACCCCTCACTCCAGGTAGTCGGCGGCACACACACATGCCCACATAGCTGTGACTCGGAGACATGTCACTGACCGTCCAAAAGTATTTGCTTTTTGTTCAAACATAGACGTCGGCATCAGATTTAAATATTCATCTTGCCAAATTGAACTTTTTAATTTAGAATATGCTCGCATCATTAAACACGCTCTATGGAAACCTTCGAGGGGCTATCAAGTAATGAAATATCTTGGCAGGCTTGCTATTCTAAGACCTCATATCAAACGTGTTGTACGTCACGCGTCACCGCGCGGACACTTTATCGCCAACAACAATTGTCAAAACTTTGCAAGGTGTGGGTGAGCACAACACTTCATCCATTTACTTTGGAGTTTGTGACAATATTTTTAACCTATTCATCTAGGTTAAAAAAATTGTCACACCCGGCCCTGTTTTCTGTTAAAAATTTAAAATATCTAATTTTTCGCATATTGTTCTCTCAGTCGGCTGACGACGACTACACTCTTGAAAGATTTTACCATCGCTCAGTACTCAATCTATGAGTAGGTAACTTAAGCACTTATTTCGTGCACAGATTACAGTGACTGATCAGACAGCATTGTACACGTCTAAAACTCTATCTATAATACTCAGATTTTATTAATTTGAATGATTATACATATCTTTTCGTTGCCTAATTAGTTTGATATAAACATTTTTTTTATTAGTTAAGCCCCAAGCGAACGCCGGCGTTCGCTTGGACCTACTGTTCTTTAATTGTGTCTGTAATTACCAAAGTCGAAAGGTTAAGGTAAAAAATAAAGCAGCATAAATTTTTAGATTTTTTTATTTTTTATAAATTTATAAAACAGACTTACATTAGAAAAATCACATAAACTATTAAACAGACCTATTAAATATTTATGTGAGTCTATATTACATACAGTAGGGTAGGTACTTAGGCTACGGGCGGGATTATGACCCGGTACATTTGAGAATTACTGGAAAACACAATCGCAGTTAATAAAAGTTTCGTTTACTTAGATAATGAAGTTCACTGATTGAATGATTTGACTGCGCCTATGTTACCCATGCAAATGACTCATTAGATTTTATATGAACTACTTAGAGCACGAAAGACGTGAGATCATGGCTCTATTAGTAATGGCCGTCACCCGAGGGGTCGTTCAGCCAGGGGTAGTTGACGGGGCATCTCACGCACGTCTGCAGGTTGATGGTCTCACCGGGAACTTCCTTGGAGGTGAGCTTGCAAGTGTGGGGTACCCAACAGGCTTGGTATCCTTCAACGGCACACTTTTCCCTCCAGGGCTCGAAGTTCTTGGCTTCGGTAATAGTACGGGGGTTCTGGATCCACTGGATTACTTGTGTCATCGTTACAAAGTATACGTCGTTGTGACTTGAAAGAACTTCGTCAATCCAGTACAGGAAAGCCTCTAAAAATTCGGGGTTGTTCTTGAGCCAAGCGGCGTGGAAATACAGACCCAAAGGAGCGCGGTTCTGGTCGTAGTGACGGTCAAAGTTATGATTCAGGAAGTTATAGAACTGATCTCCGGTCAAAATGTTGGAACAAGAGTCAACCATGGCACAGCCAGGCAAGTACTCGTCGTTGGTGGGGTCCTCTCGACGGTCAAGTTCGTTCATCACCATTTCCCAAACGGCGTGGCTCCTAGTGGGGCAGCTCTGCAGGTTTCCGTGGCAGCGGTGAGGCATTCTGAAGTACATCGTGTAGGGCCATAGAGGAGGGTTAGAGAGGGGAGCGGTAATACTACTGTCGTACAAGAAAGCTTGTTCTTCCATCATAGTGAACTGGTTGTTGCCACCGACACGGAGATAAGGAGCGCGCACACCCACGACACTGTTGTCTGTGATGTTAGCGAACTTCTCCATGATGACGCGCATACCAGCCATCTCCTTGCCCCAGTCGTCAACGGAAGCGTTGCTCCAGAAGCGTTCGTCGTCATTGTGCCTAAACATACAAAAATTGCAATTAGTAAAGTAAATTACTTTTAAATATATGGTAAGCTGGCAGTGTTTATTCTATTCGCACTTACGTGATTGAATGTACAGCAATCTCGTGTCCCTTTCTGTGGGTTTCCTGAGCGGCTGAGTAGTTGGTGTACTTGTGCGAAACAAAGTATGTAGCTTTAATGTCGCAACCGTTGGGGTTTTTACGTTTTCCGTTGAAAATCTCTTTGTAGAGTTCGATGTTGTTGTTGTTGATAGCATCATCGAAGGTGATGGTGATCATCTGGGGCACGTCTCTGGCGGGCAGGTCACCGGGGATCACGGTGCCGTCTTCGGAGCAGAAGCAGTCGGGCAACACGCACTGCGACGGGTCGCATGGCGGGGCCCTGTTGGGGTCGTTGTCAATGTCTACGACAAACAGAAAACCATATTTATAAAGTACAATATAAACTCACACGATTAAATACATCCAATACGCTATGATTATGAATTTTTAAGTAAAACTATCGTGAGAAAAAACACTAGAACTACGCAACCGTTGGATCTGCAATAAGATTTTGAAATGCAAGCTGCTGAAGAAATTAATTTATTGTTGGTCACAGTGCTCTGTGAGTCTATGCAATATAACTATTGTTGCTACAAACGTGATAAGAAGCTTTGGCGTTCAGATTGTGATAGTTTGTCATTGAGAGATACTAACTACGCGTCATGTGTAGTCGCAGAGGCGTATGAATCGGGCGCGCGAGAGTCGGAACCAGTATGGGTACTTTCGCTTGCTCAAATCACTCGACACAGCTGACACTCGTTGGATTTCACTTTTGATTCAGTAATACTATGCATACTTATGTGTATACAAGCTATACCTTTTGAATTATGTACATAACGTATTGATTTTTTAAATCCCATATTTTGAATATTAGGTACATGTTCGAAGAAACATACGATTTTGTTGCCAGTTTTATTAATTACTTCATTATCCAAGCCAGTCTGTTCGGTGACTTGGCACTTGTTTACGCACATACACTAATACTGATATGCACATACATTTACTTCATAGACGTGAGCTAGAAGATTTATGTTGCACTAACCGACCAGGGTCTTCGCGGTTTGGTGAATGGAGTTTTATATCCTTGTCATGTACATAATTACAATTCAAAGTGATTTCAAGTCCTATAGCGTAGCAGAGAATCGTATTGTATGGATCGTATTTAAAGTGAGGTGATGCATACCGACGAGCTTCTTGTGTGAGGCCGTTTCGACTCGCTGCTGAGCTTTCTATCTCAATTCACACATTCCATATGTGTAGGTATGTCTAATTTAAATAAAGCCAGACTTTATCTTAATTAATTAAATAAATAGTCCATTTGTGTTACGACATAACATTGAGATGTTTTTTTAGGCCAAGTGATTGGCATTTCAGGCAGGTCGTTCGTCACGGCTCACGAGCTAGTTCTTATTTGTGAGTTTGCCGGTTCAAGTTCATTTGCGTGATTTAATTTTAGATTTGATCCAATATATTATTCAACTGTCTACATGAATTCGTCAAGATAGCGGCGAGGGTACTTACCGCAAGAGTTTTCGTCGGAGCCGTCCGCGCAGTCCTTCTCGCCGTTACAGAAGAGTCCGCGCTCGATGCAGTTCGTGTCGCCGCACGCGAGGAAGCCATCTTGACATAGCGGCTCTTCAGTGTACAACAAAGGCTTTACTTTACGCTCCTTGTTTTTCAATTTACAGTTTTTGACGGCATCTTTCCAGTCACATGTCTGCTTCTCGATATCGAAGAATAAACCAGCTGGACAACGAATGGCTTGGATGCCCTGTTACATAAATATAAATGTTTAAGTAATAACTTTGGTTACTTCTTTTCATTTTCGTTATCTAGAATCTACACAGACAAAACCCTTAAACGTGTCGCAACACCTTGAGTCAGCTCAAAAGCAAATTACAATCTATGTTGTAACCTTAAAATAACCTCAGTCAGTTGATAATAATTGTTAAATTTACAACACAATGCTATAATATAATAATGATATGAGTTAAACTGTTAAATAGACGCTGTATAATTATGTACCAATCAATGTGTGTATTCAATTCTACAGAGGAAATGAATGCGTTGTCCCTGACTGAGCGCTGCGCGCTTGTTTGCCGGAGCCATCCGAGGCATTGTACCAGCCTGAACAATTACAGCAATTTTCACGAATACGAGCGTGCGCGACGCGGTGTAAGCCGGCCGGCGGCGGCGCGCGGCTTGTTCTTACATTACCTTGAATGTCGTAAGAACGCAACACCAGTACCTACCCACTAATACGCAATGCTCTGTTGTTTATATTGAGGACAAATTTCTAACTTTATTGCGCTTCGCATACATTTAATTATACTGCCTTATTTGCACTCGTATTAAAATTCCAAACCAACCAACTATTAAATAATCAAGTATTCAAAATGGTAGAATCATATTTTCATAATAATTATTTGGTGTTTTCAATGTGAGCCAGTTTTAAGGTAGCTTGTTGGAATGTGGGTACATTCCAGGTGTCGGTTGTACCTGCGGCGGTACAAGTCATAAGGACACATCGAGTGGAGAATGCAGTTGTCGTGTGTAGTACTCACCGAGGCGGTGCACTGGATGACGTCGCGACAGTTGTCGCCCTCGCCCGCCACCAGGCGGAACCACTCGCCGGCGTCCTTGTCCTTGCATAGCTCTATCTCCAAGCTGTCGTCTTTCTTCACCGTTTCTTCAGCCTGCCGCCGCCATCGGTTGGTACCGGCATCCGCTAAACAAACAAAACATTAATTCAATTATTATTTGCTCAACATTTTATTTATAATTATGGATACGAGTGACTGCACAAACCTGCTCCTAAACCAAAACCCGGAAGATTTCTGTTTGTATTTTTATTTCTTTTAATGTATTCAACGTAATCAAAGCATGTGTGACCGCGCGTTGTTAATCTTTTTTACCTATATTCACGATTTACCGTTTTTTCGGAATTAGAAGCTAAATGTCACTTGGAATGGTAACGTACTAGTGTGTAAATGTCAAAGGTGGGGTGAGCGCTCGTGACATTTGACTTGCTTCGAAATGTCAGCGCTTGGGCAAGCGACAAGGACGACTCTTTCTATGTCTTCTGTCTAAACAAAATTGTACATTATGCATGGCATTTGATTTGTGTGCCGATTAGGCTGACGAAATTATTATAATTCAGAAAGGTTACGGAATAGTAGATTTCCTTGAATCATCATCGTGTTCCAGGAAACTTAGCGATGTACCGACTCACTACGATTGATATAAAACCTGTTGAAGAAATACGTGGTATTGAAATTGCAAATTTGACTGAAATATTTAATAACATCGTCGATGTTCTAACGCAGTTGATTGTGTGCAAAGGTTCTCAGACAAGCATGCGTCAGCTGTCGACGTTGTGAATTTTTTTTATCAATTGTGCACTTGGCTTGAGTAATGTTTGCGAAGGCAATAAGAAAGACGTGTATTGCGAATGTGTGAGGGAGCGCGTGCGAGCCGAGCCCGTGTGTGAGCACGTAACACTCGGAAGCTCTCGCAACGTTATCCAACGTCTCGCTTGTACCGCGCCACAGGAGCGGAAATACTATCAGAAAACTTGAAACACACATAACAAGAACTTCAATCGGAAGATGCCCTAATTTCAAAATGGAGCCTCAACTGCATCACAAACATGTTCGGAGTCACGAGAAGCTGAGGCATGCACTCACGGCCTCGCGGCGCATGATTGTTCATACGGCGCGCTATGTGGGTTAGATGTTGCGCTGCCAATGCAATCGATAGCTCGATTAATACACGACATGCTAGCGTGTATACACTCACATAATTATGTTATTTTCATTGTTTGGTAAAGTAACAACTTTGCACAACTAGCGCTACATTAATGAACACAAAATACTGCACTGATTTTAGTTTTTGCCCGATTTCTCCTTTTCTTCAGTATTTAAAAAGATAATTCAGAAAGAACCATAAATAATCTGTTTTCGTTATAATAGATACAATTTCATAATATTACGATTCAAGGTCTTAACTTTTGCTTATATTAATTAAGTAGTCTGTCAACACCATTATTTTAATAAATGGCACCTACAATCTAAATATTTGCAAAAATATCATCTTATGGAAACCAGTTTTATAATCTAATTTTAGTTTAAATCGTGACAAAACTATGCATACCTACTCAAAATTATTATTTTATTCGTTCTGTTCTGGTTGGAGTTGTAAAAGCTAACTAGTTCTCTTTGACCCGGATATACCACGTGTGTGATTATGATATATCGATAACTTGAATTCATTAGTTAAACCCTATAATATAGGAATATCACAACGATAGCGTCCAAATACGTTCCTTCCGTTCCGAGTGTTATAGCATCTTTTCTATCAATGCGCTTTCGAGCGCGTTGATGTCTTTTGTACTGAAAAAATGTTCAGGTCAAATCATAAGATTTATTACGCTTTCTTTGTGAGGATTTTGTCTATAAAGTTGAAGCTAAGTTTTCATTTCAAATAAATATCCGTGTTTTAGAATTCAATTTTTGTTTGTTGTTTATTGAACTGTAAAACTATTTCGGGAAATTGAAGAATTAGTCACAAATGTTACTAAGTACTGTTAAAAAATTGATCGTGATATCTACATGTTTATCGAAATGAAAACAATTGTGTGACTCAGGAGCGAAACTGTCCCCCAGAATCGACTCTAGTATGAATAATAAAGCATGAATGTGGGAACAAGTAGGTATGCTGACGGCTCGGGCGTCGACCGGGCGCGTTGTTGGAATACCAACCGACGCCGACGTCGACCTTATGAATATTTAGTACCAGCGCTCGACTTTCCTTCTGCGGCACTCCCTTCAAGCGAAGTTACTTGTAATAACGGGAGACTGGCGGTTCCGGACGCGGAAGTAAACAGCGCTCACCTTGCAGCGTCACTTGCATGTGTGCGCTCGCGCTGACCTCTGCAAGCGATCATATTCACGTTTCACTTTGTCTCCTCGACGAGGCATTATGTAAGGAGACGCCGTGTCCTCTTTGTCTTGAGGTACGATCCTTTACCACGTGACAGTAACGTGGACACCTACAACCATGGAGAACCTACTCGAACTCAGTGGAGCCTACTCGGAGCTAGTCGTGGCAGCGCGGCTACGTGCTGGCCATACGTTAGTGACTGCCACGTGAACTACATTAACTCGGGTTAAACTTGACCGAGGCCGTGATTGCCGTATCGTACATTTCTCCATAATTGTGATGAAATCCAGTTACAACACGGGTGGTTGTTCCGTTGCTAAGCTGAATATATAAATTCAATAACTTGGCACATGCATGTCTGCACATAAATAATGCGAAATGATTAAGCTCCACGAATGAAACTTGGTTATGTGATAGGCAAATAAATTAAGCAACTTCAACATTCACTTAAACAAATTTTATATAACTGTGTGAGAGGATTGCATACATATCTACAATCGCTGCAAGCTGACGTATGAACAGCGGACTTAAAGGATGCATGATGAACAAAATAAACTAAAAACCTTTCTTTATTGTTCATAAGCCGGTGACCCTATTCTATGAATTTATGCAATTTCTGTTTTAGATTTGTGCAAAAATTGCTCGACCAACGCAAATCGTGAACGTGAACGTTTACAAAATTAGATGTAAGCTAAGTAGTTCATTCAAAAGTTTATTAATTAATTGGCGCACACTCATAAGTATTATGCGATGTGATTTCGCCACAGTATCGAGTGGCTCGGAGCCTGTCTATGTCTCTCACGTGGTGGTTGTGGCGCAACGCGGTTGACCTAGAGACCTAAAGATCTGGAAACCTACCATGAGCAGGTAGTACTGATCAAAACTGTCACTACCACGCCGTCAAAATAATTATATAATTATTTGGCGTGGTTTAGTTATAATCATATCCTAAAATCTCAATGTAATTAAACTTTTTAATCATAATATAAGTAACTGTTCAGTTAAATTAGGTAATTAATCTAAAAAATGCTTCTACTTAGAACTTCCGCTTGAAATCAAACATTTTTTTTCA
Source organism: Mythimna loreyi (assembly GCA_029852875.1). Taxonomy (NCBI): domain Eukaryota; kingdom Metazoa; phylum Arthropoda; class Insecta; order Lepidoptera; family Noctuidae; genus Mythimna; species Mythimna loreyi. The sequence goes on from CM056786.1 coordinate 12,972,946, forward strand.
AGTTATTTCTTAAAACCATTCATTTACTAAATGGTCAACACAAATTGATAAACTACTTTAACAATTAGGTATAATAAATAAAGTACGCAATATACTTAGTAGGTGCGGATACCGGCCCGAATAACAATACAAAAAGTATAATGAAAACGTAGCAATAATTTATAAAAGTCAATGTATTTCAATTGATTAAAAATCAGCTGTTTGTAAGCAATTAACAATTGCTCACGTCCCGGTTCGAATTAATTTTCCAGTCAATTATAACGCCAATAACATAACACATTTATCAAATGAGCGCAAACAAATAAACCACACTATCTGCACATTACGATGATCCATCATACATAATTAAGAAAATGTAAATATTCGCAAATTCAAGGTTAATTGAGATAATTTATTATTTATTTCTGTAATAATTGAAAGGAAGCTATTATTGGTGACGCCCTTGAGCGGTTGACTCTTGGTTCACGTGAACTCTGCCACTCTGACATTTAAGTATCGCACCTGAGCACTATTACTTAAATATGTCACGTATGTGTTAACGGAAACTATAATCACGATGATCACCTAACTTGTTTTTCCGTATAGTAATATTCCGTTTAACAATAGTACTCGTAGTTTGTTTAAAAATAATGTAATGTTGAAAAGATTACCCTAACCTTTAGTTTGGAGTACAATAAGATGCCAAATGAGATAATGTTATTTATGTTGTAAAACGAATTTGATTCACTTGATGTTTTTAAATGTCAAGTGAAACCAATTGTGATTACATTTTTAAGCTTACGAGCGAGATAAAGAACTTATTAGACAAAGGTGATGTTGTCTTACTTGATATTAAAAGTAAAACCATCAGTCCATAATGAAATGAGAACGAATCGTTATGGGTGTATAACATAACAACTTCTTTGCGTCTAATGAGATCGCGGCGACAATAAAAGCGTGGTAAAGTTACACGCTTTAATTACTGTCGTGGAATCTAGATACGATCGTAACGTTACGAGAACTTTGATCTGCCGCACACATAGGCTAAAATAGGGAATGGATGCCTATTTCATAATTTTTTAGCAAGCAATCCCTAGGTATTGTAACAAAAGCGTTTACCGAGTGACTATATTTAGTCTTTGTGAATCGTTCCTTTGTTTGTAAGGTTAAACGTAAACTCGCCTTGACAAGGCTATGGAACGTAATTAAATTTTCCACTGAGATAACATTCTAAGGAAGGACATAATGCAGCTTTTCGTTTTGAAACGGTCGGCGCCGAGTCTTCGAGACACAGCACCGCTCACGATGATACCTGATCTTTGTGGTACCAGCCTGGCATGTTCATAACTCGTCGGCCTAAATGTAAATTTCGAGAAATCAATAGGGCCGGCTCATGTAACGTCGCAGCAGTCTCGCTGCCCTCGACACTATGCAGAGTGTGACGTCACCGCCAGGCGCGAGGCGTAGCGCAACACGGAACGAATGTGAAAGTTCTCCGCAACCGCAGCGCAGCCGCAGCAGGTGCTAACCAATAGTTCAACTAAACACGTCCTAATGACAGTCTATTCAGATGAAGTAATCAACACATATCCTTGTCCTCATCTCGTCACGTTGTCTAGACTGCCGCTCGAACCTTGTCCACAACCATCGAAGTGGCACTCGGTGTACCGAATGCTCAACGACTGTTACAGAAACTTCATATACGAACTAATCATATGTTTTCGAAACATTAAACGTTTACTTTACCAAATTTCGCTGAATACTATTATTTGTTTTCACAACACCGACGCAACGTATAAAGATACATGATACACGTTAGAGATACGCCGTGAGTGACTATCCTTGAAGGGTTCGAGTCACTGTGCGTTGATGTCCTTTGGTCGTTCGATGCAATGCGATCGCGGTCGGCTGCATTCATTGGTAAACTCTGCGGAGACACAGTCTATCTCGCGATTGTCGAGAACGGGCAAATTCACTGTTCACTAAGTGCGACACTGTACTGACGCAATCACTAAATTATTGGCAGATGTGCGGATGTGACGTCGAGCCACCCGTGACGTCGCGAGATGGACGGTGTCTGGAGCGTAAGATAAAGGTTAGGACTCACCGCAGGCGAACAAGAGACACACGGCCAGAGTAGCGACACGGGCGTAGCGCGCCATGACGGGATCACAACAGGTCGTTGCGCGGCCGTCGAGCGGTTAAATAGTGGCCTCAATCTGCGCCCCGCCCGCCCCGCTCGCCCACTGCGCTCGCACCTCTGCCGACACCCTTCGCACTCATCAGCTGTGAATCACCTGCATCATCAGGACTTGCAGCGCATCTGCATGTACGGCCCCGTGCTGTAAGAAACGCTTTCCTATTCTGTCATATTTCTTAGAGGTCCTTGGTTGCGCCAGAAAACATAAATAAAACACAAAACAAGTTATGTAAGAGTTATACAATTTAATGAAGACGAATCAAGCTTTACGCATCACTAAAGTACCTATACCTGCATACAAACTCTTGTGTCGATGTATTATTTTATTGCATCTATTGGATTTCTTAAGCGATGGTTCTGATCATAGAATTCAGGCATATGGGTAAACTGTTATTTTTGAAACGTTTGAGATGTTGTAATTTTAATTTATGATTTTTTATAGGCAGTTGACAAAGAGGCATACCATAAACTATTTATGCTCTTATGATACGAACACGTTGAATATTGTGTGTATTCAGGGTATTTTCAGTTAGTGGGTAATACTAAAGCAGCAAATATCTTCTCACTTTCGTTTTCAGAAGTCTATTGTAATAACAATAGATACATTTGTATGTAAGTATGTGTTATTATTTGGAAACCTAACAGGGTCAAATTAAATTCGCAAGCGTAACTTAAAAATAATGCTCATGCTCTATCTTCTTGAGAAATTCACTTCTGCTTCCTATCTGACTGCTCATATAAACCTAAAGTAATATGCTAAATAAGTAAAATTGTTTGTTTTTCATTGGTTAATTTTGACAGTAGCAAGTAATCTAGAAGTACTAATCTGATTATGAAAATTCTGTGACTAATTGTTTATATTTTGACTTCTTATTTTTTGCATATATAAGATATATGTACATATTAATTACTGTATTATTTATTTATAACTGGCTGATTATAAAAATATTATTATTAGCCTATTTGTAATAATGTACATACAGATGCAACATTCGGTATTTCTCTTACATTAAAATTCCTTAGAAAGGGAGTAACCAGTTGGTGGCGATGTCCCTAACATTTAAATTATGAAAAACTTTACGTATTCATCAAATTGGCGCTATCATTTATAATATTATATAGATTATAAAAAAATATAACACATAAATAGAACTTATCAAAATTATATTTTTAAGTTGGAATTGTTAAATGTTTATGGCATAAAATAAACTAAAAAAATGCAGATTATTAAGTCCGCATTTATGCAGTTAATGTTACATGAGTGTTTTATTGAAATACTTACCTATAATATACGTTCTGCAAACATGATAGGTATTTATCGATGTTTAACGACTTTGACAAAAAAAATATTATTTTAAAGTCTCCACAGATTTTTCTCTATGCAATACAGGAACTTTACTTTGTTTTAATTTTAGGTTTCAATGACGTACTCACAGAATGATGATATAATATAACTTTTTTATTTATATAGGGACAGTCAGTGGATCCTTAGTACATCCTGAGTTTTAAATCACGAAGATTAACGTGGTAGTTACTCAAGTGTGTTATTGTTTACATATTGTAATACATGTAAAAGTTGCATGATGTATTGTACCTCACAGCAAGCGAGTTGGCCCAAAATAATGCGAATTCGGAGTAACATTTTATTTATTTTAGATTTTTTACGTTACTACAATTAAATAACTTATTATACTATACCTACACATAAACAACTAAACTGATAATCAACTTGTATATTATTGGATATTAAAATAATAAAAGAAATAATTGGGCGTCGACATATTAGTAAATTACCTATTGCTTATTTCATTTAGGACTGATAAGACTCTGGAAAGTATATATTGGTTTAAATACAATTTTAATCGGGCTTTACTATGCCTCACTCTATGCACCAACCCTGAGTCCTCATAGTGTCAGCTACTTGCGAGCTGCCCCGCTTCACACGCTTCTTTCTGCTGATAGTGTGACACGGCAGAGCATCGAGATTTCTGAGCTATAAGATAGTTCATAATAGATAATTTGTGACAAAATTATCATAAAGTGTAGTGTAAATACACCCTAAGACTAAGACTAAGACTAAGACCCTAAGATTTTAAATTAATTATGTATGTATGTTTGTTAAAACTTCAAGCACCAACGGCTGAACTTGTGTTTTATAATTCATGCAAATCAAATTTGATATAATACGAGTACCTATATCCTGAAAACTTATATTGTAATGTTACGGAATATATCACACAAATATCATAGTGTTAGCTGCTATCAATAGAAAATACCAAATCCTTTCTGTACAAAACCATTATCAAATCTATTGTAAATCCATTTTGTGTAAATGTATTTATCTATTAAAACTTCATGCCACATAAAAGTACAAAGGCTACTAAGTCAGCCATAAAATATATTGAACAAGCGGAGCAACATAAAGAGTAAATTTGCTTTAAACTAATTGCAGTTATAAACAATCATTTCGGGATCATAGGGTTCCCATGGTTCCCTCATTGCACAAACATTTGATTGAGTTGGTAGGCGCGCCGACTCTCACGATGATCTCAATTGAGACTGCAATTATTATGTTGATTGAAAGATACAATTGCACCAACCAACGAAGCGTGGGTTCAGTACTCTTCTGCACAGTTCATACATAATATTTTTTTAGAAATAAATATGAAAAAACCAATTCCTTTTGTCGCACTAATGAAGTTAGAATGGTCTCAGCGATAGTGATACTAACCCGATATTTGCAGGTATCAAGCTAAGAAGCGACATTTTTTTTATTTTTATTTACAGATGGTAATTAGAGGCTACGGTTTCTTTGTTTAGACACAAAATGGTGCGATAAATTTATTTTGGGAAGGTTACCGGCATTTAAGTAGACATTTCACATATGGCAGGAAAAGACTGCCGCAGTAACTTCATAGTTACTAAAGGTCTTTCGAGATTTCCAGGTCAAAAGGAGAAGGGAATATAGGGGAAGGGAATAGAGGGGAAGGCGGGCTTTAGTGAGTTGGCGTTGTAGGACTGGAGCTGTAACTAAATAAGTTAATGAATCGAGGAGATAAGGTTTAAACTATGAAATAATTAATTCATACTATATGCATAGCTATTGATAATATTAAAAATTTAGGCTTATAGCATTCTTAATTTTGCCTATAACGTCTACCGTACGCAAACCGTAGTGGAATGTGTTGTGTAAGGGTGTTTTGCTATCAGAGATTAACGAGGACGCTGAGTGGCACGAGGAAGCGTCACGGAGCTGTGAAACAGCGTGACTTTTCCCGACATAGCTGTATCTATGGGGAAGCAGCTATGAGTATGCTAAGTGGTAGGATCTCCGTGAGTAGGGTCTAGGGTGGATAAGCGAAGTCAACCCACCCTCTTTCTGATGTGGTATATTGACTAAAAAGTACTAGGGTTCTTTCAGTTGTCCTTTGTGTTCTAGGGCCGCGAATATTCTTACGAACAATCCTGCTATCTAAAGGTTAACACCCTTCACCGTTCCCTAAGGGTGACGGGAAATACGTCCATCGAAGAAAAACAGTTACAACATTTTTTTGATAATTGATGTACAAAGGTGAGCTTAAGATATGCGATGGTACTTGCTATATATTAAATAATAATAAAGACTTATATAAACTAGATATAAATGGGATAACTTTATTGTTCTAGCATCGCACATCCAAACTCTGGTGGGCACCAGAATGTGCAATCGTACATCTTATCTCCGCTATGACATAAATATATGTATAATATTGTACGATTGTTTGTGTTAATAAATGAACAAAAAAAAGCCTTTACTACTAGCACTATCGGTAAAGGTTTCAATCATAGCGGATAAGGAGATATGTAATTCATACAAATACTAACGACCTGCCCCAGCTTCGCACGGGTACTATATTGAATACATTATGCATGTATTACACATTATAAACCTTCATCTTGAATCAACTATCTATTAAAAAAAAATCGCATAAAAATCCGTTGCGTAGTTTTAAAGATTTAAGCATACATAGGGACAGGAAGCGACTTTGTTTTATACTATGTAATGATTATATATTTGATTCAAGAAATTTGCGCAAGGAGTTTTTGTAGTAAAATTTGTCTGGTTTGCCTATCTCATAAATATCAAATCCGCCACCGTTTTTCACATCCTAATTTTAATAGAAGCTGCAATACAAACCATGTACAACTCAGCATCGATATTGAGTATCATACAGAAAAGTGAAATTAAAAAATGTAGACAGTCGGAATTTGAAATTCGCATTCCTAAAAATTTATTCGTGAGTCAGGCTTGGAACAATGTCATAATTCATATAATTATAGTTATGGATAATGTCGCAGTTACTAATGATTTTTTATTACTAGCGCATTATCTTTCAGGTACCTATTTAATTAATAGCTTAATAGTAATTAATGTAATTATCTAATTCCTTTACAACTTTTATTCTTAATCCTACTTAATTGTCTTGGATAATTGTTAATAGGATTTTAAGTATGATTGTATACGAGTATACTTACTTAATTCTATTACAATTGGATGATGTAATGATTAGAAAAAAATGTATAGGTAAATTATATCATTAAGGGATACTTGTCTTATTAAAGACTAGCAACCCGCCCCAGCTTCGCAAGAGTACTGATATTGAATATATTATGTATGTATTATACACACGAACCTTCCTCTTGAGTCACTCTATCTATTAAAAATAACCTCATCAAAATCCGTTGCGTACTAAGATCTAAGCATACATAGGGACAGCGGTAAGCAGCTTTGTTTTATACTATGTAATGATTTGTCAGGTCAACACCTGTGGTGCTACAGACCATTGTATATGTGCAATTGTGACTTTGATAGAAGATGTCACTTTCGCGTTATGTTGCTTGGCTAACTTCAATAACTTAGCATAAAACTTACCTTAATAGGCCGTTTGTTGTCCGTTTGTCTGTCTGTGTTTCTGTCGAGAACCTTTACCTAGGAAACGCGTGGAGGTATCAAGTTGAAATTTTAAACCCTATTTTCAAGTCTGCGGTAAAAAAATCAAACTTCTAAGTTAACGAAAAAATAGTATGGCCAAACGGCCATACCATTTTTTCGTTTTCAAAAACGATTTTTTTTTATACGACATGTTTATGTCGTATAAGAAAAAATCGTTTGATGCTCTCACCCACAATCCTGAAATTTGACACAAAGCAAGGTCTTATAGCACAGATATAGAAATCAATCTGACAACAGTAAATTTGTAGTTACATCACAAATAAAACATTATTTGGAGGCAAGTCGTCTGTCTGTCAAGACCCTTTATCTCGGAAACGCGTAGAGCTAGTAAGTTGAAATTTAAACCATATATTCAAATCTACGGTTCCTGGAACCTGTGAAAAAATCAAATTTTAAAGTAACTAAAAAAAGATGTCTGTCACAAAAAAACACATATTTTGACAATCTTAAGAGAATCATAATTCATAGGGTGGGTACTTTCTGTTAACCTAGGATCCTGAAACGTACGTTACAAAAAATATTGCGATTCGGAAAAATCTTCTTAACTCAATTCGGGCATTGAACTGTTTTATTAGGTAAGTTTGTACGGAACCCTCAGTGCACGAGTCTGACTCGCAGTTTTTCCCTACAGAAAAAATAAAAAAAAGCACAATAAGTGGCCTGGCATTCTCTGCATTAATAAAATAAATTATAAATGATGCAGGGCCTCATTAATAATTTATTTCTCATAAATTACAGAAATAAATAAATTAATTAATAGAATATTAAGATTTTTTTCCAATGCTTAACCTTTGCAGGTTGAAGGAGAAGTAAAGCTATGAAATCGTAACACCCTAATTTTAAAAACTAATAAATTCAAATATTTCCAAATTTAGAACATAGAAAATGTTAATTAGTTAGTAAAAGCATTTTATTGTATCTATTTAATAATTTAACAGTTCATTAACACATTTTTCATTAAAATATTAAGACCTTAAAAGTCTGCTTGCTTTAAAAAAAAATTCAACGTTGTTGCATTTTTGTTGAGTCGAACTCGCACACTGAGATTTCCTACAAACCTATGTAAGAAAAAGTTCAGTTCCCGAATTGAGTCACGAAGATTTATCAGAATCGCATTTTTTAGTAGATAGCAAAACTTTTGAGGTTATCTCTTTTGAAAAAGAGCAGGAAACTTTAAGCGGAACTATACATTTTTTCTTAATACAAATTTCAATTTTAATTTTTCTTCATTTAAGGATCAGTTTTGTATTATATTCTAAATTTTATTAATATTTAATGTACATAATTATATATTTTGCCGGATTTGGTAAGTTACTTTATGGGCCCAGGAGTTTTCGTATCTCCGACTACTTTCCTTCATCATTTCTATTGAATGAATCTTCTCCACTTATTATTAATGTCCAAAGAGATCATCATCAACAAATCTAAGTCGCCATACCACCTCACATTTTGTACACCCTGTTACATTTGGTAAGTTTCTTAAGAGCTATATACTCGTATGCTATTTACAACATAGTAGAAGGCAGAAATAGAATTTCTTTGGCGTTCTCAAATTTTAACAGTGCTAATTCATTTATTTCTAATATATAATTGTCAAAAAGTAATCTAAAAGCTTATTATACTAAGTTTTCACATTATACGAATAGATCTTGTACGTGGTTGTTCCATCAGATTGGTCGCCTGAACAAGGTCCTCAAAATCAGGAGGATAAATTATAAAACTGTCGCGGAAGGATCACCTATCTGGAAACCAACTCAAAACATTGTAATCATGTTTGATAGTCAGATTCTTCCCAAACGTACATTTATGTGTTACAACTCATTACCTGTGGATTCGTATGTGTATCCCACTACCAATGTTACAATTGTTGTCGATTTGGACGTACGAAAATTCAATGGATATGAGAGAAAATGTATGACATATGGTGAAGTAGCTAAATTAATTGCACCTGTTATGAAGCCCTCTGCCAATGCAGTTGGCACTCCAGTTACTGCATACGCTCACCCAATCTCAAAATCTTATTATATACAAAAAATCTCCTTTACATCATAGCTCACAAAAGAAAACAGTTTATATTTGTATACAACGTCGTCCAGCCCCCAAGTCAGGTAAAAGTGTATAATCGTGAAAAACACCAACAAATACTTGATCAATTCAGATTACCGATCTCGCAAAATGGTTGTACCTAAAACCCAAATACGACAGATCCCAAAATTATGTATAAATACATCAGATATTATTCAAATTCTAATTCAAACACTAACTCAATCCAATATAGATATACCGTCTAACGTTGGCACTATAGTTAAAACGTATACAAACTCTAAATCCAAACTCAGAACGCGTTATAATAGAACTATAGCAATACGGTTTCTAAAAAAAATAAATTTCCTTTTTGTTAGGTATATAAATAAAATGCTATTTTATTTCCAATACGGGAAACCTGGGTAATGCGATTTGATTGAAAGCGAGTGATTTTATATATGGAGCCCATACTTAAAATCACTGGTTTTTCATGTAGCTATGACATATAATTTCGTGTCTAAGAGACATAATTTCATACTTGTGTAAATTCGAAAAAAGTTCTTTATTTTTTAATTTTACCTTTGCAAATCTATCGATTTGTGTTTCATGTACCGGATCCACTTGATCGAATTGTGAAATATATAAATGGATAATAGTACGAGTATATTAACAGACTTTTGTCCCTTATATTTATGTGATATTTTTAATAACTAAGTTTATAATAGATTGTTTACACATTCCTGATCCTGTATCCATGTTGTTCCAAATTCCGGTACTTTTCACATTGTTTCTTGAGACCGCCAAAATCGGAGAACAGAAAAAAATCTGCAAATGACATTTATTTTTTAAAACAATATTTTTTTACGAGTGCAATACGTCTATAAATAAATATAGGTTCAAATAGCTATGATGAATGGTATCATCGAACTGATCTGATGATGATGGCACTGGAAGTATTCACCGGAACTCCGTAATGTGTATCCTAGCCGTTTTTGGGTTTATTAAAATTATCATGAGATGCACCTTGTCTATGAGGTATTATCCAATGGAACAACGTTGATGGACCCGGAAGGTGAGATGCAGGCACGGGAATTTCATGGTGAAACCATGTGTCTATGCGTACTATGTGCATTGTGGCTGGGTACATTGATAGTTAAGTTTGGTAATTTTTCGGGCTACGTTCTAGCCTAACCTTGGTTTTTCTGCGGATTTTACTGATTTGCGCAAGGAATCTTTAAGCTCTTTCTTACTTTCCATTAAAATTCCATACGACGCTAGCTCTAACAGGCATCAAACCGAATCTCCGGAAAATGTTCGAAATTTAATGCAAAACACGCAAGGGACTATTCAACACACATGCTCACAATGTTGCTCTTACTGCTCCTCATTTAGCTTCATGATGCATAGATACGAGTAGATAGATATATTCTTTATTGCACACCAAAAATAAAAATAACAATAGGAACTTAAAATTAATAGGGTGTCACAATGGGCGGTCATATGAACTAAATACGAGTGCATTGTTAATCTCGGCAAAGAAGCTCACTTCTGAAACGTGCATCGGCACGATGGTGAATGTGTGTGTGTGCGTGCACAATAACACAACTATTACACAACATTTTAACACTAGATGACGTAATCAAAATACAATTATTTTGTTACTTCTATCAAAGATCTATAAAAAATCAGGTTTGACCTATATGAAGCTCTCGGATAGCTCCGAGGTCGCGATATAGCATTTGTTTGACGTCAAATGTCAAGCGTAGGTCACATGTGGCGCAACTAAGGGCTAGCACGCACTTTATTATATTATTTTTTGTAGTACTTCTTCTCTGATTATGAGAGAATTATTCTAGCCGCGATTCCTGCTTTTTTAAAAAAGTACTAACTGACCCGGCGAACTTCGTACTGCCTAAAGCAGTGTACGCACATACGAACACGAACATAGACATCAAACTTGTGAACATTTGGTTCGATCCTATGGACTGCATATTCGAACATGAACGCGAGCATAGTTCGAATCGAGTTCGCGAACACTTTAATAGCCTTGCCTTGCCTACCTTCTTATTTTGGTTTCGTTACTCAATCACGCCAAAACGGCCTGATGAATCTGTATGAAATTTGGCCCAGGGATAGAGTATACTCCAAAATAGCATATGTACACACATGTTACTTTTTATCCCGGAAAACATAAGGTTCCCGTGGGATATACAACTTCTTATTAGACAACCCCAATACCACGCCGGCGAAGACGCGGGCAAAAGCTAGTAAACAAATAATTTGACAAGAAAAAATGTTGGCACTGAGTCATCTAGGATTCTAGGGAATGGTAAAGATACAAAACGGAACGAGACTGCCAACTGGAGTCCAGGCATATTTTATTTATTTATTGTTAGTTTTAGAACGGCTGAAGCTAATCACACTATTTAAACTTATACAGCAGTGCATGGGTTTTACGCTGAAAAGCACGTTAATGCTTTTCGGTATGTCATTATTTTCTAAGACCTAAAGTTAAAATGCGTAAACAAGTAATTCCTCAGAGAGGATCAACGAGGTTTTCGAGATCCTATATATATATATATATCATCATCAGCCTTTTTATTGTTTCCACTGCTGGGACACAAGCCTCCACTCTAGGAGAGGGAATGGGCCGTAATCCACCATGCGGGCCCAGTGCGGATTGGTGGATGTCTCGTGCTTCGAATTTTGGGTTCGAGGACATGCTGGTTTTCTCACGATGTTTTGTGTGTGTCTGTGTTTGTATATATATATATATATCACCATATATATATACCTTTCACAAGAATAAAGAGGAATAGTGTATGTCTACCTTACCTCACATATCGACCATTGGATATTTTTCTTCAATACAACGCAACGCTATAAATCAGTTGTAGTTTTATTTATGGTGAGAAAATAATCTAATCCCGCACTTAGACGGAGCGGCAGTGTCAGAATCCTACTGACTAAACAACCCTTGCCTTGATTCCAGGGCTTTGGTGTAACACTTTCGCCCCTTGGCCCCAGGAGGCTTCGACCCTGCTGGGCCCCTTCAGTTTGCTGGGGAACTGTGCACGCCGCCGACGACTTGGGCTCGGTCCGGACTGTTACCAGACGACCAGACGGCGAGCTACCCATTACTCGCCGCTCGCTAGCCCGCACCTACGGTGGCCGGAAATCGGGATCGGAATCCCGGTGGACTCGGCTTGACGCATGTGTGTCTCCAGATCCCATGGTGGCAGGCCAGCAAGGAGGCTCGCCGCTTTCATTATAAATCAGTTGTTGCAACAATAATCCGCAAAAGTACCTGCAGTACGAGCGCTTCTCCATGTGAACATTATTCGTTGAGCGTGTTAGCCTCAATAATTTTACTCTAAACATTTAGATCGAAGCAAGCAAAGAAACATCGATAGGTATACAGACGAGGAAAGATAAGGTCGAGCATTGCACTAAGATGGGAAATACTTATTAATGCCATGGTTTGAATATTACAACACAACAACCACGCTTTGCCAACATTACCAATGTTCGATTTGTTTTAAAGGTTTTTAAAATGAGAATTTTGTACTTACAAAAGTTCGACTTTACATTCTTCTGAATGAAATATGATGAAGACGATGCTACATTGTCACAAAAGTTTTAAATTATTTGAATATGTTAAAATACATATTTTTTTCTCAACTTAGACAATAACTAAAAGTGTTTTACCGTATTTTAGGATTCGGAGAACTACGGATAGGTCAAGGTTGCCTTAAAAAAAATAAGTTTAAATGATAGTAGCAAAGGTTACCAAATCATATCTACAAATCAAATAACAAACTGTTGCAAAAACTATTTTTTATTTATAGGTACATATTAAGTATCTTTAGAAGTGGTCCAGTAATTTTCGAGTTGGTTCATCATTACATATTATAAATCAAAGTCCAGCTTTCCCTATGTATGCTTAAATCTTTAAAACTACGCAACGGATTTTGATGGGTTTTTTTTTAGTAGAAAGAATGATTCAAGAGGAAGGTTTATAAGTATAATACATGCATAATATATTTAATATCACCATTGCACCCTTGCGAAGCTGGGGTGGGTCGCTAGTTATAAATAAAATACAAGTCATTTCTCTTTATCATCATCATCATTATTTCAGTCGAAGGTTGACCACTGTTGGGCATAGGCATTTCTCTTTACATGTTCTTTTCCTGTAGTCACAGACTAAATAATAGCTAACACAGCATCATCATCATCATCACAGCGCCAGTCCCGGTTGCACACCTTGGCTTTCACCTCGGTGCCCGGGGTCCGCTTTCCCACAAAGTCGCCTCCACTTCGCTCGGTCTTTAGCGTCCTTTGCCTTAAGCCCATTAGCACGCGTGTCGTCCCTTACGACGTCCAGCGCAGCATATTCATTTCGGTGACAAACTGGCTTTGCTTATGCCGCTCAAGTACAGGCCACGCTTCACTGCCATACAAAAGGACAGGCCTAATGATGGTCTTATAGACCTGTCCTTTGAGCCTAATCGGCATTTTGGGGTCACAGATAACCCTAGCCACCTCACGCCATTTCGCCCAGGCCGCCGAAATACGTGACTCGACGTCGCAATCGACGTCCCCGGACTTGTGGACCACCGATCCCAAGTACCTGACCTGTTCCGTGCACTCGACTTCGCCAATGCGAACAGGAGCAACGTTTGTTGTGTTACAGGCCAAGTACTCGGTCTTCGCCGCATTAATCTTCAGACCGCCGTGTTCTAGCGATTCCTTCCACGCTGTCACACATCGAACCAAGCGCCCACTGTCCGAGTCCGCTAGCGCGATGTCGTCTGCATACATGAGCAGCCATGGCGGCTGCTCAGGTAAGTCCTTGATGTTGGAGGACGGCGCGTCCAGCACCACGCTGAACAGAAACAGACTAAGGATAGAGCCCTGGTAAACTCCGATGGTAATGGAGAAGGGTCTACTATCGCCAACAGCGGTCCGAACCACAAAACCGGAGTCTCGGTACATATCTCGGATGATGTCAACATAGGTCTCGGGTACTCCTTTGGATCTCAGCGCCCACCAGATCACATCGCGAGGGACACAGTCGAAGGCCTTCTGCATGTCTAGGAACAAGAGGTGCAGAGGCGTATTCTTCGATCTGTATCCCTCCATGGTAACCCTTAGGGCAAAGATGGGATCCATGGCGCCATGGCCTGGTCGAAACCCATATTGACATCCCGAAACGGTGCACACCTGTTGGATCCGAGAGTTAATCACCCGCTCGAAGAGCTTCATGGTGTGGGACATAACCTTAATCCCACGTTAGTTACCACACTCCTGCACCGATCCCTTGCCTTTGAAGATTGGAGTGATAATACTCAGTCTCCATTGACTCGGGATCTTTCCGGTGAGGAGCATGCGGTTAAATAGGTGGGTTAAGATGCCCACACCAGGAGGACCCATCGCCTTCCAGGCTTCAATGGGGACTCCATCGGCACCGACAGTTTTCCGGTTCTTCATGCGGCGAAGAGCCACATGCACTTCTTCAGGCGTAACCGGGGGCACAAGTCCCTGATTTGGAGGGAGAACCGGAGACAGCACCTCTTTGTGGTGCTTGTTCAGCAGCTCGTGGAAGTACGAGCGCCATCTCTCCTTCACCGTGAGGTCCTCGCATAACAGATTGCCGTCAGGGTCTCTTACACAGCGGCACTTAGTGATATCCAGTGCCGCTTTGACCCTGGCACGTGCCAACTTATAAATGAGCTTCTGCCCCTCAGACGATTCCAACTTATCATAAAGTGGCTGTAAGTGGTCTCGTCAGGCTCTGGCTACGGCCGGCATACAGAGCTGCAAAACGTGCCGCCAAGAGTGGCGGCACGTTTTGCAGCTCTGTATGCGTCGCGGTCTTCGGGAGATTTGGAAGCTTGCCACGTTTTGAAATAATAGCTAACACAGCATTATGTCTATTGCCACCTGCTACCAATACATTTCATTTATAGGTAACTTGTTTATTTCAATACATTAACCTTTCGAACTTGTAATTATAGACACAATTATAGAAGAATAGGTGTGCGAACGCCGGTGCTTGAGGCATAATGAATTGTATATAAAAAAAACTTAATTCTGAGAAGTTTATGATAGCAACTGTATGGTTACTGCATTTAAAAGCAGGATCGAAAAAAAGAGGTGATAAGTTAATTACTATGAGTCTTCTCTTATGAGTCTAAGTCTTCATGCGATGTTAATTAGATCAGACAATTCTTTATGGCAAAAATATCTTTCCGAAAAAGTTGACAAACTTTTTAATGTTTTATGTGGAAGATAAAGAACGTATTGGTCAAAACTATACGAAGATATAGAACTGAAAGTATGTATTATAGTTAATTAATACTACCACTCGCTGTATCTGCCATATCAATGATACGAGGCAACGTAGGCAAAAATTCGCAACTTGCTATCCAGAACCGTAACGTAGCGTAAACCAAGCCTTTGTAAAAAAAAAAATCGGCCAAGAGTGTGTCGGGCTACGCTCAGTGTAGGGTTCCGTAGTTTCCCGTCCGCCACAAATTTCTCTCAATGTAAAAGAACCCAGTAGCCCATGTAAAAATTAGTAACCCAATTTCCCGAAAGATGGCGCTGTACCCAGTGGTAATTTTAATTTGCGTGAACCGTGAATTGTTTTCTTTTTAAAATCAATATTTGAAAGAAGATACGCTCGGGATAATGAAATATATAAAAAAGTAAAAAAAAAAATGCTTGCTTGTACGGTTAAATTAGAAAATTCGTTCAGAACGTTTTTTTTTAATTTTTCAAAAACAGTTCATCTTATCAAGTTCAAAATAATTTTGCTAGAAAGTTCCACTTTTAAGACTTTTTTCATATTTTTTAAACTTTAGTTCAAAAGTTAGAGGCCCCCCTCTCGCCTCAGGACGCCTCATTTTTTACTTTCGGAGCGGTTACTTCCGAAAATATTAACATTATCAAAAAAATATTTTACGGGACCCTTAATCATTTTCAAATACCTATCCAACAATATATCACATGTTTTGGTAGAAATTAAAAAAAAAATCACTTTCCACTTTACGTGTAAGTAAGGGAGGTACCCTAATAAAACATTTTTTTTAACTTTTTTGTTTGTGCACTTTGTGTGCTGTTGTGTTATGTTTGATATACATATTGATACCAAATTTCAGCTTTCTAGTGCTCACGGTTGCTGAGATTATCCGCGGACGGACAGACAGACAGACATGGCGAAACTATAAGAGTTCCTTTTTGACTACGGAACCCTAAAAAACATTGTTTTCAAACGGTGTCCCGGTGTGTCTAGCTACGCCACTGAGTGAAGAAATATTCGCGCCAAATGCAAGAAGAACTCACAATTACATTACAAGTGACTCAACAAGTAATTTCACAACGTTTAAAATTATTAGGAATTATTCAAAAGCAAAGAAATTGAATTCCACTGAGGCCGATAACTGTAGAACGCCAATTTTGCACTTGTAAAATTCTTGTTGCCAGATAAAAAAATAGAGCTTTTCACATCGTATCGACGAAAAACCGGACAAGTGCGAATCGGACAGGTGTACTGAGGGTTCCGTACAAACTTACCTATGAAAACAGTTCAATTCATACATTTAGTCCCGTAGAATTATACAAATTGCATTTTTTTTGTGACTTAAAACTATTAAAATATTCTGGTTTATTATTAAAATATTCTGGTTAATTGTGGCTACGTTTAAAAAAAAAGTGTAATCTCACATACAAAAAAAAATTGTCAAGCTTTAGGGGTGCGGCACGGCGTGCGATCATGGTATAATATAACAATTTCGATCGTATTGCATACATTTTAGTCTTTAGTAGTTCCATAAAAACGATAGCGATTAAAATAATAATAACGTTTGTTTTTATTTACACACAGTTCGCTTTTAAATATGGGTTTCGCTTGTTTTTTTTTTGGAATAAATTTTGTTATCTGAATGGCAACGTTGCCTTTATATCAAAAATTGCGTTGTATGAAACGACAAGCTTTTAATCCATGCTCGTATTGACGATAGGCGAGTGGGGAAAACAGTTCTGTGGAGATATGTTGCCTTTATAAGAAGCTATAAAATATTTCATAAATTTAAATGACCTGTGAAGCAAAGCGTACAGCCATTAAATATAATTGCTATTTTATTGACTAGGCATAATTCGGTTTAGACACGGTAAACAATTATATTTTAAATCTTGCTATGTAAAATACGAGTAGCTATCTATTTCAAGAGGCAATGTCTATTGTTTAACCCAACGCTTGGCACGCCATAATTATGGCGGTAAGGCTGGAAAGGCCTCACGGCGTCCTCACCTTCCGCGTGGCACAGATGTTCACCAGACATGGTAAGTTCAGGAGATTCCTGCACCGGATTCGAGAAGAAGAGACGCCCGGGTGTCGATCGCGATCACTGTGTAGATCGCTCTGCTGTCCTGGGTTTCTGGTTCCAATAGTGGTACGCAACGAAAGGGAATAAATAGTAGGTGGCCGTTTTGCGAAGCTAACGGTCGCACGCCTGATGGAACAGACCAAGACCTCCTCGACCCCAACCCCGACTACCAGCCAGCCACGGTAAGTTGGGCTTACGGACAACGAGCTATGGGTATCTTGCCGTCCGGCTGTCCGTTAATTGTTCGGACCGAGAGGTAGTGTTATGTGCACAAAGAGATGTCAGCAAACCGTAGGGGACCCTGCTGGTCGATGCTCGCTAAAGCCAACTGAAGGAATTCGAGCAAACAAGCTAGGATTTTGTTTGGAACTCAGTTTAAACGTTGTAAGATGCCTGTTATAATCTAATATAATATCACATCGCCTTGAGATATTAAAGGTTATAAAATTGTCGTTTTTCGCGAATATCTCAATTGCTGCGCAATCTATGATATTTTTATTTAGTATGAAAGTTAAAGATATAACATACTCATACATATCTTGAGATATAGTGCTATTATAAATAAGTAAGACAATTGCTTATTCGAATTAAATCTACACTTCTACACTAATATAATAAAGAGGTAAAGTTTGTTTTTTTGTTTTTTTGTTTGTAGGAGGTAATCTCTGGAACTACTGGTCCGATTTGAATAATTTTAGCAACAATAGAAAGCTGCTTTACTCCTGAGTGACATAGGCTATATTTTATGTACGCGGGCGAAGCCGCTGACAAAAGCTAGTTAATAATAAAAAAATTACTTGGTTTAAATGTAGTTTTATAATTTTTTTGTCTTTAATAATTATGTTTAAAAAAAACTGAAGAATTCTTCGTTGAAATGTATAAAATCTATTTAAATAATGTAAACTACTGACTACGATCTCACCTGCTGGTAAACAGTGATGCAATCGTTGATAGTGAGGCGCACTAATTTATAAGGAACTTACTCAGTCTAGCCTTGAATACTCCCAATCTTTTATTTAAATACATAGCTAATTATAAATATAAAAACCGGCCAATTTTAGTTAACTTACTTACCATGTTTATTCAAACCGTGATTCAGACTGTTCATCCTATCAAGTTCCAAATATTTTTTCTAGAAAGGCTTTATATAGTTCTACTTTTTAAATTTTTTTCATAATTTCTAACTAAACATACGGTTCAAAAGTTAGAGGATGGGGGGGCATTTTTTTTTAATTTAGGAAATATTTTTTCAATACACTTACACGAAAACTGCCTCTTATCACACTCCTATTAGGTTCGATATAGCATGTATATCACCCAAGTGCTTTTTTGAGTTTATCACAACAAGGACTTTTTTTTTCCTTCCTTATCGTCACGGTAAATCGTGCTAATTTTTTTTTACTAAGTTTATCGAATCAGGCGCGAGGCGTCCCCCACGGTCGCTGGACGTCCCCCACGAAATTAGAACCAAACTGTACCTACAGAGTAGATTTGAAATCTTTTATTATTATATTTCTACTGTATGTTTGAGATACGACAAAACATTTTTTCTTTCTTTCTTTATGTCACAAGTCGTAAGTGTATTGAAAAACGTCGTTTGACACACGTGCAGATTTGTCATTGCAGCCCTCGGCTCCATAACACACTCGCCTACGGCTCGTGCGAATTTCGCCTCGGTCGCAATGACAAACTTCCTGCACTTGTATCAAAATGTACTATTTTTTAAATATTATCATTATCAAAATACTATGTTACGGGACCCCTAATCATTTTTAAATACCTATTCAACAATATATCAAACGTCAGGGTAGAAATGAAAAAATAAATCACTCCCAACTTTACGTGTAGGGGACATATCCTAATAAAACATATTTTTCCACTTTTTATCGTAGCACTTTGTCGGCGTGATTAACATATTTGTTCCAAATTTCAGCTTTCTTGTGCTAACGGTCGCTGAGATTATCAACGGACGGACAGACAGACAGACAGACAGACCTGGCGAAATTATAAGGGTTCCTTGTTGACTACGGAACCCTAATAAAAGTGAGAACTAATTATGCCCTTTTTATTTATAGTAGGTACGTTGGGGCATAATTACGTTCTGTTTTGTAGATCGCTTTAGTAAGTAGACTTCGTTTTTATTCGGCACCCGTCTTCCTCCATTTAAATATCTACTTCAAGGTCTGTTTTCCCTTGGTCATACTTCAAAGAGACCTTGAAGCCGATGAATGCCACTCTTTAATAGGAAACTGTGTGGCGCTGACAATATGACAATTAGTAATTAAATAAAATACTCGTAGTACCTAGTCCACAGGAATATAATTAAGCTGCCAAAAAAAAACCTAAAAAAACAACAACAACTTTATAAAAAATCAAACAAACTAAAAAGCATGACATCGTAAACAAAAAAGAACACCATCTATAAATATCGGCACGATAACGTGATTTTTTGTCAGTTGGCAAAGAAGCTTTTGTTTAGTAATCATATATCTCATATACATCATGTCATTATGCTATTAATATTCTGTAGATGGGTTTTTTAACTGCCCCATCTTTGTTTTAATGTATGATTTTTTTTTATTTTGATACATTGCTTTTACAATATTTTTAGGGTTCCGTCGTCAACTAGGAACCTTTATAGTCTCGCCATGTCTGTCTGTCCGTTCGCGGATAATCACTGTGACCGTTAGTACTAGAAAGCAGAATTTGGTACCAATCAATCACATCAACGAAGGGCTAAAACAAATAGTAAAAAAAAAAATATTAGGAAAAGTGGGATTGTTTTTTTTTTAATTTCAACCCTAACGATATATTGTTGAATAGGTACCTATGTAAAAATAAAAATATTTTATTAATAATGTTAATATTTCCGGAAATAATCACTCCAAAAGTTAAAAAACCCTCTAACTTTTGAACCATAAGTTTAGAAAATATGAAAAAAATCTTAAAAGTAGAACTTTATACTACCTAGGAAAATTAACCGTGTATGCAAGCATTTTTTTTACTTTTTTTACATATTTCATGATCCTGAGCGTATCTTCTTTCAAATAAAAAGTGGTAAAAAATGTTTTATTAGGGTATGGGAGATACCCTAACAAAACATTTTTCACATAAAGTGGGTGTTTTTTTCTGCATTTCTTCAATAACGTGTGATATATTGTTGGATAGGTATTAAAAAAATTATTAAAGGTTCAGTTAAATATTTTTTTGACCATGTAAATATTTTCGGAAATAATCGCTCCAAAACTAAAAAACAAGGCATCCCCTCGTAATTTTTGTACTATAAGTTTAGAAAATATGAGAAAATCTCAAAAGTAGAACTTTAATAGACTTTCTAGGAAAATTAATTTGAACTTGATATGTTGAACAGATTTGAAAATAAAAAAAAAGTCCTGAACTAATTTTGTAAGTTAATCGAACATGCAAGCATTTTTTAACTTTTTTTTATAAATTTATGATCCTGAGCGTATTTTCTTTCAAATAAAAATATAAAAAGATTAAAATTGGTTCAAGCAATCCAAAATTACCACCGAGTACAGCGCCATCTCTCGGGAAATTGGGTTATAAATTTTTACATGGGCTACTGGGTTCTGTTACATTGTAAGAAATTTGTGATGGACGGGAAACTATGGAACCCTACACTGAGCGAGGCCCTACACGCTCTTGGCTGATTTTATTATTAACAGTATAGTTGGAAACCCTAATAATGCGGTATACGCAGTTTCAATCATTATCGTATTGTCTGCGCGAGCGCGATACAGTATATTAGAATCAGCGGACGTAATACTCGTATGTATATTTTAACTGCGGTAGCTGTGTCACTCACCGAAAGCGGTAAGTTCAAGATTAAAAATGACTAGAAGTTAATATTTTTTAAATTTATGCCTTTAGGAGATGCGATCTTGAGTTTGTATGGCCAATTTAGTTACATAGTAGCGAGTCCGCTGACAGAGTAGTTAGAGTAGGTACTAGTTTTGTACCGAAATTGTTTTTACATAACAGGGTTTAATATTACATAATAAACAAACAAATTGTAGATATTGCTTTATTTAATAAAATTATAGCCAAGAAAAGTTCAACCTCCAGATTTAGTTTGAGCTAGAACATGTATAAAATTATTAATAGTCACGAATCACAGGAAGTAGGTTATATCACTAGAGAGAAAGAAAATAAAATCATCTTTCTACATACACCTAAATACGAATTACAGTAATAATATCACCACTGAGATACCTACCTACAATGTATTTAAACAATATTATTATGTATCTATGATAGATCTGTGTGAGGATCTACTCCAAAGACGACAACTATTGTTACATCCTAGTAGATACTTCATAGTCTAATACAAAAGTACACAATCATTACTTAGGCTAAGAAGATATTCTAGGCGAATTATGAAAGCACAGTTGTAGTGATACATTGATACAGTATAATTCTATTATTACTAATATGTACCTATGTAGTACAATAATCTACTTATATTTGGTTACACACTGCCACAGACGAGTTTGTCTGCACAAGATTCAAGCGACACTGATACTAACGCGCTAAGTACCTAACAATCAATATCACAATATAGCTACTTAAATACATGAAGATTCAAAGATGAGGCAACACCAACTATATAAGATTTACTGCAAAAACGGTGTTATATAACTGTGAAACTCGTATTTACTTGTGCAAGTATGATTGTGAATCATTGTTTATATCAATTTATTCCCGATGCTTCCACATAGTTGTAAAAACTTAAAACATGTTGATTCTAAGTTTTTATAATATAACAGCAATGTTCATGTACGTCGTTTGTATGTGTTTGTTATTAAGTTCATATTAACAAATGGGCCTGAGTTGTCAGATTATTAACAAATTATTTTAATTATGCAACTCGCCTTTTGAGTGATCTATCCTGTATCTAGATTATTTTAAAACATGTTATAAAATTTGTCGTGTGACATACTCGTATGGTGAGCTTCACGTTTTCTCGTAAACAGACACTAAAGTCTCGCAATGCTGATGAATGTTTTCAAAATATCTATGTAGTTATATTTGTATTAGTAGTAGCCAGTTCTTAGAATTGAATGCTTCATGATAAGGCCAACTACATATAACTGGCCAGATTCGTTCAAACGTTAACATTTGATGATAATGTCAATCCTCATTTAGCCATATCGCCATATCATTGCAATGATGCTAAAAGGTCTAAAGAAAGTAGGCCAAACGATGATTGAAATATTATCAAACTTTAAACGTTTAACGATCTGACCAGTTTTACTTGGCCGTATCATGAAGTGATCAATTTAAAAGATCTGGCTACGATATATACACAGCCTCATCGGTATAGGGTTCTCAAACGCAGAAATGAAACGAGAGAACTTAAGATTTCGTGCACGGTAAAAAAATATTTAGTTCGGGATATACCCGTATCAAAATTTTGTTCATAGTTCAGTCTGATTTTGTACACAGTTGAAGTTGTCAAAACATGGTAGGTATGAATCTGAAACATAACGTAGAAAGAATATCTTTGCTATTACAATATTAATACATTTACGAGAAAAATTGGTAAAGTAAATATTTTTACAGTTTACTATTAGTAAATGCTGCTATCTTCCTACCTATCTCTGCTGGAGTTACCGACAAAAAAAATGTTTTATTATTCATGATAAGCAAAAATATTATGCAGCACACGTTTTTATACAGTTTTCATACCTAAAACAAAATAATGATGTTTTGATCAGGAAAGTGATAAACAAAGTAATTCAAAGTATTTAAATTAAAATAATAAATACTACAAACATGTTTAATTTATTAGCAATCACAATATAGTGCACCTTGCGATTAATTATTTGGGTGGTTCCGTACGTGTAATGACGTGTACATGCAAGTGACGTAGACGATCATTTATATGTTTCATGCAAGCGTAAAATGAGTAGGTAGTATCTTAGTCATAGCGCACGAATTATGAAATTACAGTTAAACGTTTTATATAGGTATCGGAGGTCGCATATTACACAATCGCAAAAAGTCCCAAAACTGATACTTAAGACTTTTTTTAGTGTTTGCTGTAGTAATGCGACTGGACCCACCCTAATTATTACCAACAACATACCAATAAAATAAAGTATTGCATAATTATTGCGTTAAATCCTAGTCTGTGTGTTGCTTCCGACGTGATAATGATAATATTACCCTGAATTATAATTTAAAATTTAAGTTATTATTGCTACGCTTTTTCTTACGTATTGATGATATAAGACACAAAGTCCTATTTCTCAAATGTATTATAATTTATCCCTTAAATACTGCACAAATAGAGCCAGTTAAAAATATATGACGCGTCGTGATCACATCACGTTACTTTAATTAAATTGTTAATAATACTTTAAGTTAAAAGACCTTCATTTATTGCTTTCATAGCACTTTAACAGTACGACGATGTTGGGTGTTATTGTTATAAAACTCGAAAAGGGCATCACTTAAATTAATGAATGATTCGTGTAAATTGAACTTTTGAAGACGAAGAATTAATTAGTGATAGTTTTCAGTTGGGTATGAGTTAGTCACTGTAGTACCTACTCGTAGATATGGATTGATGCGATTACAATTAAACGGCACTGGCCTAAGCAGAACTAATATTAAACCTTACGTAACAACCATTAGACAGCACTCACTTTCTCATTATTATTATTAACCAAAACATAAGAGGTAACTAGCAGTTAACATTGTAATACTCATTTCATTTCACAGTTCTAACAGAATTTTACAATCGTTGAAAATATTCGGCGCAGACACATTGTAGTTAGTTACTTGATTATTACCGACCAAACCTGATTACAGAATAACTAGTTTAGTCTAGGTCAGGTATACCATAAATTATCTAGTTCTAGGACCAATTATTGAAAGATTGTTAGTTTCTTCCTAGTACTTTATGTTTTTTAACATAAGCGATTTAATTTATTCAGTAAACCGTATCTGGTTATAATCAGTTTGACTGTTATCACAAAAATAAATATCTTGTGCTTTGTGAAATTTTGTTTAATTACTCTGAATCTGGTAATATATCTGTTTATCCTCCGGAGAAAGAATAACTTCAGTTAGCCATGAACAATCATAACACAAGAATAATACACCAAGAATAATATATTAATATGAAGAGTAATATAATTTACTCACGTTTATTCTTTCATCTGCTGCCTACATATCAATTATACCAACGTTTTTACTTTTTGTCAGCATATCAAAGATCAGAAGGACACTTTAAATAAGACGAACGACAGTGGCGCCGACTCCTTTGCTCACGAACTAAACTAGAGATTGACATTTGTTATAGACAGGCAGCTAGAGCAAATATCTATAATATTTAAACATGACAATAAATTAGCCAAGTTAAAACATGTCAAAACTGATTCTTCAAGGAAAATCACTATAATTTCAATTGTTAAATTTAGTTTGTGCACACAAGAATCGGTACCAGTACCCCATACTTAATGTTAACTTTAAAATTATTGAAATGATAGATTAGAGGCGTTTGTTTTATGTACTATTTGTATTTTGTAGGAATTCGCTTGCTATAAACGAGTGTACAGACATACGTTAATTATATACCTACAAATCTGTTAACAACAATGACACAACTAACGAACCTATAATTAAAAAAAAAAAAACAAGTGAGGAAGTAACTGACCTAGCCGGAGTTTTTGTGTTTTGTTCAATTATTATAATTAGTTATTTTGAAGATTCGAATTATTTGATGACTCTAACACCTTTAATTTTGGTAAAGCTTGCACTATCGTCGACACTCTCGTTACTCTTCAGGTGTAAAAGTATCTAAAAACAAACCTAAAAAAAAAAAAAACAATAAAACCTTTTTAGGAATTATCGAATTAAAAGATGGAAGAATTGTAAATTAAGTATGTCATTGTCGCTAAATACGAAATAAAAATGAATGTTTGTCTATGAGTGGAGCTTATGATTAAAACATGGAATGCTGGTGTTCAGGCTGGCAGAAGACGCGGCTCGGCGTGGTCGTCGGCGCCACCGTTGGCTAGCAAGGCGTCGCCGGCGTCGGCTTCTGGCGCCGGTGGCTCCATCTGTAACGTAGTAATGGGAACTGTAGGACTATTCTGTAAAGATTTTACCATGAAAGTTAAGGTAAGCTGTCAATCACTTGCGTAAGATTTAATTTTATCTAAGTTCCTTATCGGTGTAATTTTTACGGAGCATACAATACATACATGGCATATAAATTGATCCAAAATGGCCGTCGCTGCTGTGGTTGCACCCAGCTCTCTACTTCGATTGAGAGCCGAATTTTTGTTACTGCGCTTTCAAGACCGATTGTCACTTTGGTTTAATTTATATGCCGCGTATTGTACAGGTACTTTGAGTCATCAAATTAATGTCAAAATCTCTACATATTTATACTTCTGACTCTTACGACGGTATAAAAAAATATTTTGGTTGTTTATGTATCAATCAATTGGTAAAAACATAACCTTCATTTTGTTTGCTGTTTGTCACGTTACTTCCGAGTTCCGACAATTTAATATTTCAACCAGTACAGAAATAAAAAGCCTTCTTTAAAGGCACCACCGAAACCAAACATAGGTATATCTTTATAGCTAACGTCTTTTTTAGTTTTTATAAATTCATAATACTCGTAGTCCTTCCTGAGTAAGGTAGTCTAGTAGATATCACTACCATCGATATAACCGACAATATCCATAGATTTAAGTTTCTGCAATTGTTACTATTTTGGTTTACAATAAATTTTATTCTATTTTACTTTATTCTAACAGCAAAAATAATGAATATTTTTTTAAACATTTTCGCACGGAAACCTACATGTCTAATACATAGTTGCTAAAATAAGCTATCCAATGGCCAAAATATGATATAAATTTACATTTGTGATATTAGTAGGATGCGATAAAATAATATAATATTCGATAGTCTTGTGCAGGAGTCTGTGACCGTATGGAAACGTCATTACAAGTTGTATCTTCGGTTCAGCAGCTGATGTGCGGCACTGATGAGGTCGCGCGCGAGATGGGCGGCCTGCCCGTCCAGTGCGACGGATGGCACATCGCCCTGTCCGGGTAGACTGTCCACCGCGGCACGATGCAGCTCCCCCCCCCCCCACATATTCTCCTTCCCCTTCCCCCAAGCAGTAGCACCATGCCTCCACAGACCATTAACTCATCATGAAGGCATAACTCGTGTAACTGTGTCATAATTTCCGCCGGTTACGTTATTATAATTGTCTGACCGTTATGTTTACAGATGTCTGTGCATGAACACACAAATTCCTCTGGAACTATGGAACTAACGGACATTTTTAATTACAATTATTATAGCTTAACTACATGGCTATAAATAATAAAAATTATAATGAAATGGAAATCATCTGAGGTCGCTTATTTAGTTCAAGTACAGCTCATTCGTATTTGCCACTGCGCGCTGCTATTAGCATAAGTATTTGGTAGGTTATTAGATAAATGTACACATTAGGTGCTACTGACGGTGTGTTTGTCGTTGGGCCCTTGCGGCGAGCCGCGCTTGCCCTGCAGGTAGTAGGTCATGAGCTGGCCCTTGCCCTTGACCGCCACCAGGCCGCGCTGCTCGAAGTAGTAGCCGAAACTTTGTAATATCTCGCAAGTCTCCTCTGTTACCTGTGACAGATGAAAATTTCTTCATGTAAAGAAAGTCTTCACTAGAAAGTTGTCGTGAGAATTTTGGAGAAAGTCCCTTTATATCAGCAGAAGTAGAGGACTTAGTTTACATTATCGGAATCCATATACTCTATTATTATTGGTTGGCTTTGTGTCGTTTTTCGTACCTGGATGCAACCAGCTTTGCCGGTGCTTTCCATCCTGGAGGCAACGTTGACGGTGTTGCCCCATATGTCGTAGTGCGGCTTGCGCGCGCCGATGACGCCGGCGGTGATGGGGCCGTGGTTGACGCCCATGCGCAGCACGAAGTGGTTGAAGGACTGCTCGTTGATGGCGGCCAGCACGCGCTGCAGCTCGAGCGCAAACTCCACCAGGCACGCCAGGTGCGCCCATCGCACCAGCACACCGTCTGACGGCTGGTGCAACCAAATGTGAGGGAAAAATCAACAAACTTATTTTTTTTTATTATGAAAGACATAATAAAAAAAAATAAGTTTGTTTTTTATACATAAAACATACATTATTTTTTTTTAAACATTTAAAAATATTAAAAATAGTGTCCCACCGCTATCGGGAATAGGGTCTTTATTATTATTATTATTTTGGCTTCACACCGTTTGTGAATTTAACCAGTGTCAAGTTTAGAAAGTATTAAGTTTTCTACCACTAAGTTACTTTGAGTCCCATAAAAACGCGGATGTAACACATTCTAATGTTAAATTGTCGAATTCGAATGTTATTTGGCGGCCAATGTATGGGTCAGCCTCTCGGTAAGCTTCACTGTTACTACAATAATTTTCAGCTCCAATCTACTAAAATCCCGCCTGTTTCAATGATTCCACATACCTATTGGCCAGTTGCGCAGATACTTGAGATACAAAACTATACCAATTTTATATCTACTAAGAATAATTTGCGAATAACTAAAATATCCACTGAACTTGACTCGAAAAAATCCCGCCAAGAACTCCTATTGATACTCGCAAGTAAGTTTTAATTATAACTGTCATTTGTTACAGATATAGCTTTTCTTGATTATAAGTAAGTACATCAATAAGAAGAAGAGATGGATGCATAGTGTGAGAAGTGATATGAAAGAAAAGGGAGTTAGTAATAGTGTGGCGGGTGACACGAGATAGGGTTAGGATGATGATGAAGTAAGTACATCGATATCAAACAGACACTAAGGATATTTCGAAGAATCCGACAGCTGTAACTTGCATACTACAGCAATTGTAGTATAAATGCCTTTGACCGATTTCGGCTTTACTCTATGGCGTAAGGTCAAGCAGAGTACACACCAAGAGTTCGCTCTTGACAATGCGGCAATTTTCGTTGACCTAGCAATGACTGCCAAGAGGTCGAAGACAGTTTACACAACTGTCGAGGCAGTAAAGAGTAAATCATTATCACGGACATGACGTATCGTTACGTTAATCGTATGCGCATTAGCGGTAACACCCATGCGGAAGGAAGGAAGCTAACAGCTAGAAGGCTAATCAGTTGACACTCGTAAAACTTTGTTGCAATACGTATGCAATAAGATTAATGTATGTATTGCTTAATCACAATTTACTACTTAACATTCATGTGACGCTATCGTCGGATCTTTGACTTGACATTTTGTTTTTTTTTTTTACGGTTGTAAAAATTATTATTAGTGTATTTATTATGTTGTATTTTAAAAACGTAATCAATTTATTTGTATTTTTTAGTGTATTGTGTTTTGTATTATTTGTACATAGGTTTAGTGTAAATATTTAGTTTAATTTATTAACCAAATTAAATACTTTTTATTGGTAAACGTTCCCGACCATATTACCGATTTTTAGTTTTAAGGTTTTTTTAAACTTAGGCAAAATTGGATCCTTGAACCTGCTTAGAAATACTGGAAATAAATGGAAAGTGAGTTTACTGAGTGTTTGTTTTATTTAAGAACTCTTGAGAATTTTGTAGAGGATAAGTAAGTTCCTAAAAGTATCTATCTATCTCCTAGTAATACCCATTGGGTCGCCTAGTTTTCTAAAAAGTAAAAAAAAACCCTCTCCTAGAGAGGAGGCCTGAGTCCAAGGTGTAAGAACGTTAAAAGGCTGATGCTAAAAAATACAACAAATGTTATTTAGCATGGGTTACTACCAAAAAACTTCTCGCGGTCTGAAAGGTCTAAAGCGTGATGCACCGCTTGTCAGATTTTCACTTTTCGTTCCGTTTTATTTTCCTTCCGTTGCGTTGCTGGGGCGCGGTGACTCTTACAGTCGTCGGTGTTGGCCCCAGTGAGTCTTGTCAAACATGTCTGATATCTCCTTGAGGCGCACGTGGACCATCACGCGCAGTTGACCCAGGCCTGGTCCTCATAAAAGTACAAATGATCGAATAATAAAATAGTGACTCACCTGCATTTGTCGTGTAGGGTTTAGGCCTGACGCAGCCATGTATGTGGAGCTGATGGTTTTGATTTTGATTATGTCCTTACTGAACTTGGAATCTTCCAACAACTGTAAACAGTACGCAATGAATTATAATGTACACATAATTACGATTAGTTTATATAATAATATATAAAAAATATGAAAATGAATTATCCATCATTTTTGCTTGCACTCGGAACAAAAACTGCTAAGGATTTAGTTTGGCGCTGCGCCACAGGATTCAAGCGATATTTTTTAAGTGACAAGGCATAAATTACCGCCTTGGTACTTAGTTCTGGTGTAAATAAAATTACTCTTAATTTGTACGAAAGCTTATATTACATCTTGATGGTAAACAACGAATATGTAAATTAACAACAAGTATGTGGTCCAACCTATCATTTAACTAGTACCTACCTACTTATGCCCTTCAATCTCCATTTACAACTTGTGTAGTAGAAAGCCGTTTCCTTCAAGACCGTGCGTATTTATATTGTACCCGGAAGGAATAATAGGCATCATATCAATTTAAAACTACTAATCATGCAGAGTTGATGAAACTTTTCAAAAAGGATAGATGTTTAAATGTTAAATGATGATTTAGTGAAAACAAACTTGTTCCTCCTGACAAAAGACGATAATAAGAATTGATTGTTTACAAATGACCTTTCTTTGACCCAGGGTCAAAGATCCTAATTTCCAATAACTTCGCAACAGCTATATGTGTGTGAGGCAACCTATCAAAAGTTTTAACATGCATAATGTTCCAACCATTGTAAATTCAAAAAGAATTGTGTCGAAGTTTTTAATACTAACCACGAGATATGCAACTTATCTACATGTTAGGTTCAATATAAATCTAACAATTACCTACCAAGTCGAAGTCTGATATAACTTCGTTGAGAAACCGCAAACATTCTAGGCCTTGGTTATTGACAGTTTCTTCAGAATAGAACTCTGTAACAAATCATAATTACACATTTTTACAACTTTAACATTAGCTCTTCAGTATCTTACCAAATGACTAGATATAATATTTAATATAGGTACATTAACATAAAATAATAAAAATGATTAAACTGGTTCATTAATATGTCGCTGGTGACAAAAACGTTCAAGGCGAACTACGAAAGCTACAATTTATAGTAATGTCGTTGAAGATGCATGTATTAGACACGTGACCTTTAAAACCGATCAATTAACATAACTGTTAAGGTAGTAACAATATTATACCTATTTCAAATTTTATTGCCGCCACGTGTAGCAACGCCGTTGTCACAATAAGACAAATACATGTATTTATAATCACTGACACCAGCGTGTTATAGTGTAATCCTGAGATATAACAGGTTGCACACTTGTTCCAAAACTGGCTCCTTATGCCATTTTGAGCTCACAAAGACGTGTGTTTCACGTTTATCTTTTTAATATCTGCACTTGTGCAGAAAAGTGCCTGATTAACACCACTTTTTTTCATTTTTAAGGTGTATATGTATAATGTTAGCCAGTAGCCAATCCCCAAAGATTAATCACGCATAGCACGAAAAATTCCTCGAGTAATGTTTCAGAAATATTTGTTACAAAATGTGTTAATATTTTTTTCTTCGTACATATATGTAAAACGTCCTTTCGTATTGATATCTCCCAGTAATCGTCAGTCAATGCACCCACAGTTACATAACGCTCTTGCATTTTAATTGGACATCTATTCCGCCTTGACTGCAATTACAAACCTCGGTTACTTGTAATGAAATTAAATGTACTATTCCCTTACAGCACAGTAAGGGAGCGTTTAATCGCCACGTCTGCGCGATCTCTACGCTACACAGACATCAGATGGATCATATTCAGTTTTCAACCTGTTCTACACACGTACAAGTGAGAGAAAAACTTCAAGCCAAGTACAGAAAGTAACGTAAAACAGTATTCCACGTTAATAATAATATACATATTTTTTTGTACTAACGCCATCTGTTTTGTGTGAACATTCAGCATGCAGTTAAGAATTTATCTCTTAACTTGGAGGGCAGCTAGTCCAGCGACTGTCACCCTTTTGTATAAGATTCCCTTGATAGGGATTCCAGGGGACTTTCTTTTTAGTCTTTTAAATAAAGAATCACTATTCATTTGGTACGTAGCTAGTACGTCTGGATGTTTTTCAAGTCTGGCCGTGTATGATTTCATTGAATGCCTAATCTCTTCTTGAATAGTTCTGATTTCAAGTAAAAATAATAAGTAGTTATAATAATTTTATTTTGCTAAAAGTGCAAAAAATAAGTATAAATTTAGACAAATATATTTTATTACAATATGTTCTTTTCTATAAAATAGACTTTGCTTGTTGTGCCCGACAGGGTCCATAATTGAATCTTATACTATCTCTATAACATTATGGAACGCGAAAGTATTGAGTAAGTATATTTTACCTGAAAAATTGGGCATGGAGGCGAAGAGTACGCCGACCTCTGCGTAGCTCTGACTGTAGAGGTCGCGGTGGTGGTGGCGCGCGCCCATGAAGTGGCGCGCCACGTGCGGCGGCAGCACGTTGTGGATGAGCGCCTGGTTGCGGCGCCGCAGGTCGCCCGCCTGCTCCGCCTGCGCGCGCATGCGCTCCCCGCGGGAGTGCCGCGCGCGTGACAGCGACTCCACCTGGGGTTAGATACCGCAGAATTTTAAGTTCTGATGATAATTTGTTATAAGGAACTACCTCACTTAAGCTTTCGATCTTGTAATTACAGACACAATTAAAAAACAATAGGTGTGCGACACCTAATGAAAGCTTAATGAATTAAAGCTTCGACTTACGCTTCAGCTCTGTATTATCATTTGTTTCCAACATTAACTGCATATAATATATAATTTTGACTATACTAGTGGAATCAAATAACTGACTCATTTGACAACAAAAATTATCTACGTATATAAGTATATACGAATGTTAAATGAGTTTGAACCTTCTCTATTTAGAATTTGCCCGTGGGTAAGTGTTAGAGGCATAGTTAGAGGGTTAGTGATCAATGAAGTAGTAGTTATTTTAGCTACTTTAGTAGTACACAAGTCAAGCCTCGTTAAAAATTCAAATGTCAAAACGGGCAAAATGTACATACATTACATAGTTGCTGATTTCAACTTTATCTAATAAGACGGACTGTCTAGGTTGTAACAGTAAACATAATAAAATTATGTCAAATTGGTCATGAATTTTAAACTTAAATCTTCCACTTTTGGCAACCTTGAGTTTACAATATTTAATTACGTTATTTGAATTCAAATAATCATTTATATTACCTTGAAATCGTCCATTTCAATTAATTGTTTTGTTTAAAATAACAAAGATTGTGAAAGTTTTGTTCAATATAAGTAATATTTATAAATAAAAAAAACTAACTAAATAATTACTAAAAATAATTTAATACTTTTAGTATACATAATCATTACATACCTATCACAATATTAGTTGGTGATACATTGAATGAAATGGCTCACAAAACGGTTACAACATGGAAACGACCATGTTACTTCATTTGACACAATCCTCAAGATGGTATCTTATTACAAAGATTGTTAAAAAATACGATAATTATACGTACATATCTGTTGAAGATAAGGAGCGCCAGAACAATGAAGAAGAGCATTATAATGTTTCGTCCTCCATGAATGCGTGCTCTGTGAACAAAAGGTTATTTGTTCATGATTTTACTACGACAATACTCATACATAATATTTTTTTCTGTCCCCTGTTTTGTGTAACCCCAAAACCTGATGTTGAAGTGACCTAAGCACTAAAAAGCGACGATGCCCTGAAAGCTGCGAAGAACTGGCTCAATAAAATGCTTTCTGTGTCATCCAAATGGTTGATGGGAAGAAACTCAATTTTAATTTAAGCTCGCTTTTGTACATGACTTTTTAAATACTGATTTAATTTTTAATTACAAGATTATTTTTTTTAAATTGATGTATATATAAGGATTGCAAGTATAGCAAATTTTCAAACTTAAATAAATGATGTCTTAGTAATTACTACGGAGAACAGTGGTGACCGAGTGGTAAAGGCCCCAACTTACGAGTGGTAGGTCTCGAGTTCAAACCCAGCCAGGTGCCTTACTTTGTGTAATTTATTTCGTCACCACTGCCCTCAAAACGGTGAAGAAAAACATCGTGAGGAAACCGGCATGTCCTAGAACCAAAACCATCCACCAATTCGCACTGGGCCCGCGTGGTGGATTCCCTCCCCCATGGCCAATTCTCTCTCCTAGAGAGGAGGCCTGTGTCCAGCAATGAGAACATTATTAATAAGGCTGATGATGATAGTAATTATAGAAAAAGAATAAGAGAGTCTCACAGTATAGCTAAGAGATCCTCGTCGTAGTCGGTGGTGGCGTTGTAGCGCACGCGGTAGGGGTCGCGGTCGAGGCTGGGGCGGGACAGCAGCAGCGCGGGGTGCAGCGCGGCGGGCAGCGCGTGCGCCAGCGCCAGCAGCGCCAGCAGCGCCGCGCGCGCACACACGCCCAGCGGCGACACCCACAGCGCGCCGCACGCCGCGCCCGCGCCCACCTGCCCGCACACACACCACACATCTTATTAACTTATTAATAAAGCTATTTTAGCAAAAGCTTATTATAAAGCTTTTGCCCGCGGCTTCGCCCGCGTGGTATTGGGGTTGGTGTTGGGGTTTCCGGGATAAAAAAGTAGCCTATGTCCTATTCCAGAGTGTGTCCTATGCCTGTGCCAAATTTCATCCAGATCCGTCCAGCCGTTTTGGCGTGATTGAGTAACAAACATCCAAACATCGTAACTTTCGCATTTATAATATTAGTATGATAATAATTTATTCAGAACAAGTACACATACAGAAAATCTAAAATAAATAAAACATTTTATTCACTAACAAATCGTAATGAATTCATCACCATCTTGACTTTTCTTTAAAAAATAGCTGTAGATAGTGTAAGAGTGTAACAGCGTTTGCATAAATAAAGTGTCTAAAAAGAAGGCTTTAGCCCTGGTATACATGGCGACGTAGGAACGGGTTAGGTTGTTTAGTCAGTAAGAGTCTGACACTGTCTCCCGCTCCGACCAAGGGCGGGATTCGTCATTGGATGATTTTTACCTACCATAAAAAAGTGCCTTAGACATTTTTACTAAAGTTTAACCCACGGTTTCAACACTTTCAACAGCATCTTTAGTTATTTCCCCACTCCCTAAAGTGTAGCGTAATGTTATAAAGCCTATAGAGCCTTCTTCGATAGATCGGCTATCTAACACAGATATAATTTTTCAAGTTCCTGAGATTAGAGCGTTCAACCAAACAAACTCTTCAGCTTTATAATATTATATTAGTAAAGATTAAACTAGCATCATCGCGTGAAGCACAGAAACTTTGAAAATAAACGTGCAACTTTAAATTTACATTTAATCTTTAAAAATTTCATACGTTTTTATGACAGCGCATTTTCCATAGGGTTTATTTAGGTTTTAAGTCTTAGACAATAAAAACCTTCACTTCGAAAATTTAAATTCATTGAGATAAACATCAGAAAAAGTATTTTTAATAATAAAAAACTTTTTTGGCTGACAAGTCGACCGCAAAATTATGGTAGTTTTTAGAGGTTTTTAAACTTCCGGGAAATTCCAAAAACTTTCCAATTCTGCCCTCGTATTTAGTAGCTGTCTAATTACTCTGAAGTGTTGTGTTTATTACAATTACCACGGAGAGTGAATCCGGTTTACTTTATTGACCGTTGACACTGACCCGACCGCATTACAAATTAGCGGGTAATTAAGCCGAGAAGGCTCGTGTTTGCGAGGAAAATCACCCTAATTAGGAAAAATTGGCCAATGTTGTTCTTCTCTCATACGTATCTACATACCTTGATTGATACCATTTATTCAATTAACAAGAAATTTTTAATAGCTCGTCATGTACCTACGTAGTCTAAGTAGGTAGGTAAATTATTGTGAGAAATTATAGCTATCACTTCTAAGAAAGTTTCGACGTGATCTATCTATAGCATCAATCTACTTCAAATGCTTTCTAGCCGCTATTCCATTGCATTGATAATTTATTGAGTTAAGTGATTTATCACGTTGAACTACCGACAAAAAAAGTTTCGCTGTAGGCACACGTCAGTTGTTTGTCTTCCCACGATGCGAGATTAAAAAAGTCGAACGGGGGAAATAGGTTATGATGTTTGTAAAGCGACAACGATAAGAAACCTGTCACCAGTTTGAATTAATGTTTTGTTGCATCCGTCTAGCTCCACCCAATGAATGGCGGTAGGTGTAAGTAACAGTTACACTGTTTACGACTATGTGAGAAAGCTAGGACGCTTGAAAGGTCAACCAAGTTATACAACCGCTGCATACCACTGAAAACATATAAGTAACATTTATGATAGGTGTGTCGATTGTTTTATATAATATCTATTCGTCTGCAGCGTTTATAATTAAAGCATCGGTAGAGGTAAACTCCATATCAGCTGCATAATAAAATTAACCTTTACATCATAGTCAAATAATATCAAGCCATGCAAAATGCATTTTATTTGTGATCTTTTAAATGTTAATATTGACTCGAATGCCTAAAAACTGTAGACGAATCGTTGCGACAGCATATGCAATTAATTATATAAGAGGAGTCTAGTCAGGTCTGGTGGCCATTTTAGCATGTTTCTGTTAATATTTTAGCAGCCGTATAACTTGAAGACGATGTGTCAAATGGTATTTGTTGTTAGTTTGCCATCGGCATCAAAATGTGAAAGTAGAAAAGGTACTTCACGTGATAGTAGTAAGAAGGATGTATGCAGCGCCGCGCGCCGCTGTGCGCGGGCGCGTCGTCTCGCAGCCCATCTTCCAGAAGCATCGTCTCGAAATTACCGCAAATTATCTGCAGAAAACATGTCCAGATGTAAAATTATCGGAAACAACGACAGGATTCTTCTCCGACAAAGTTTCTCTAACGCAGGCTAATGTGTGTCTACTTGAAAAAAATAAGATATAGCAATATAAAAGAAAATGAACATAAATGTGTAAGTCAATGATTTCTGAAGTACGCAGTGATAGTGACAGTTGTAGCGATAGTGATAGTAATCGTGATAGAATCTCTTCACGACGGAAATAGAAATAGCAAGCGTGACAGTGAGAGTGGCGGCGATAGTGAAGACAGCTCATATAACTAGCTACTGGCGCCGGCGCCGGCGGGTACTCACCAGTGGCGCAATGTTCGCGGCCACGAACATCGCGATGTTGAACGTTCCGCATGTCAGCTTCCAATAAGGACTGACGGTTTTTTTCTGAAAGATTAACAAATACTTACAACAAAGCTAGTAATTATTAACAATCCTGATTAATAGTTAAATAACAGGCTCTTGTAAATCATGATTTAGCATGCCGTTTATCAGACAATAATATTATTTTATTAATTCTATTTAGTATAGTAATCGACGGTTGGGCTCGGTCCGGACGTCGGACAACGACCTACCCATTGCTCGCCGTCCACAAGCCCGCACCTACGGTGAATGTCATAAGCTAGAGTATGTTCTTGGCATGGGTACAGGATAAGAGTATACAGCATGAGTACATACTTAAGTTTCTTCAATGTTGTTCATTTCTCTTCATAAGTATTTCAAAAAACCTTTAAAATATGGGCACTTATATGAGGAACATAAAGAAACAATAAGAAATTGATATTGGTATTTACGAGTTTAGCTATTGTTTTTAGATCTTATTGCGTATGTTAAAGAAAAAATGAGATCGAAAGCATTAGAAACCATAAACACAGTTAATTTCAATAATGCCCTACATACCTACGTAAATGCCCTGTAAGTGCCCTGTACGTAATTTTCCTGAATATTAGTCACCATAGTTTGCTGATGATATAGGTTAAAATTTATCATACTGGAAACCTAAATAGGTCAATTTACACATTGCTCTGTACAAGTTGTCACAGGAAGCTGACCTTGTACTGTGAGTATCGGTAGCACGTGTAGTAAACGACGTTGATTAGGCCGGTCTCGAGCACGAGCGCGAGGTAGACGGCGTGCAGCGACCAGGTGGGCGGCACGGCGAAGCTGGCGAGCGCGACCACGGCGGGCAGCAGCATGAGCGGCGGCGCGGCCACGGCCAGCGGGCACGGGTCGCTGCGCCGCGCGTACACCTCCTCCGCGCCCGACGCCTTGAACGTCAGGCACAACGTCGTCCCGTCTGCTAGTTCCCTAGTCATAACTCATCGTTAACTACACTCTTAGTACAGATAAATCAGGTTACATATTTAGTAATAACATAGTACCTAATAAGTAAAATAAAAAAAAGAGTCTGAGGTGGACTCGCGTAGTTTTTAAGCTTAGTTTTAAGTAAAGATGAGGGCACGACGAATGCCGTGAATTGAAAACAAAAAAAAAGTGTAAACAATTATTGTGGATATTATAGAAAAGTGCGCGGACCACCATGACTGCGGTAAAATAAATTAATTAAAAAAAAAAAAACAGGTTACCTAATTCGGAGGCTGCCTCCAAGTATTTATATACTTGGAGGCAGCCTCCGAATTAGGTGTAGATAAAAGATTGTGAAATACACCAACATCATACATATTCAATATTCGCTAGGTTACGTTTTAGTTAGATAATGTATTAGTATAAGGTATGACGGGACTGGCATACACGTCCGTGTTAAAGTCCCTAATATTAAATAAAGAGAAAAAAAAATCAGGTTACAATAGCATAATTTAAATTATAAGTCTTTTATTTCGCATAGGCACACATGGACGAGTGTCCATGTAGATCTATGTCTCTGTGAAATCTATGTGAAATCATATCTATGTGAAACAAGTGCTTCTGACGTTTTATAACTATAAATTGCGTTTTTACAAGCTTTTTATTAGCTTGCAATGTAACTATGTATGTTCGGCTCTAATCTTGCAACTCAATTTTGAAGAAGATATCTTCAACCGATTGAGCTGCAATTTTGCATGCAGGTGTAAATTGCATGACAATGCAATATTATGATGACATGGAGCTGATCTGATGATGTAATCGCGAGGTAGCCATTGAAACTCTGTAATTAAACGGCACAACCACGTCGAGTTTGTGCTTATTTGAACCGTCATGACGAGTATAAGTACCTATAGATCTCCGCTATAAAAGCTTGTTATGAAAAAAAAAAGTTTTTCATTGAAAACTTGTATAAGTATAAAACGTCAGAAGTGCACTAGGCATGGTTCCAATTAGTCCGTTTTCTATGAAAGAAAAGTGGTAACCGTTTGAATGGTAAAACTTAAAAAAAAAAACATTGGCTATACAATACATACAATATTAGTAACTAGTACATTACAACATAGTCTTACTACTGGCTTTATCTTTTTCAGTCTATATAAAATTCACATGTTAAAATTAACAGGAAATGGAAAAATGTTTTGAATAAATAAACATCAGTTTAATAGAGCCTATAAAACTTCACCTAATAGTAAAGAAAACTGTGTG
The DNA here is from genome assembly GCA_029852875.1 of Mythimna loreyi. Classification (NCBI taxonomy): domain Eukaryota; kingdom Metazoa; phylum Arthropoda; class Insecta; order Lepidoptera; family Noctuidae; genus Mythimna; species Mythimna loreyi. The sequence continues at coordinate 13,012,091 of CM056786.1, forward strand.
CTACTGTATATACCGAGTACTGGAATGGTAAATGTGTTTATTGACACGGTTCCATTACAAGCGCCTAAAATAGCTTATTGTAACTATTTGCGATACTCGCTGTGTCCGAACAGATCGATCTTCACTCGGCTAATACTCGAAAACGTAAGAAAAATTTAATGTCTAGGTGGACTTGCTCACAAGTATCTGGCTACATCAAAATATAAAACGTGTTCTTTAAATTTTGTAATTCTATTTTCCCCTTTATTGTTATGAGAATTATTTTATTGCTTATATCATCATGATCAGCCAATAAATAGATACTATCAAACGTTTCTTTTTAATCCAAGTACAGAATGGGTATTGTATCTCAATATAACGAGTCACTTCAAACAATCTTATCACTTTAAATAAACGTATTGAAAGATTCATCTGCGTTATATTATAATTGTGCAGATATGGGAGTGATTATTACTTATTTGTTTACTAAAGAAATGCTTTCTATGCAATAGTTTGCACCCAATGATTGGAGGACCAATTCGTAAACTAAAATGTAATGTTCTCAAACATTGAGCAAAGTGTAAATCTAATACCAAATTTAAAATCTTCAAATTCGTAATAATTCAGTCTTGGTTCAATAAGCAACTAGAAAACGTGCTATTAGTACAGTTGAACGATCTTAACAAATTACAGGTATCTACTCTCCCAACACAAGATGGTTTTGCCCTTCACATACCAGCGTATGTGTAAAAAAAAAAACAAACATACATTTTGATGCGCTGTTTCACAAAGAAGACGTAAATCAATTCAAAATGTACACATTACTGATTGATACTTTCAAAGATAAAACCAACAAAAAGAAAAACCGCTCCGTCTTTTGTTTGAAAAAAGTTTCAGAGGGATTGCAACATAAATGAAACAGCAGTGAAATAAAGAAAATAGCGTTACAGAAAAATGAACATTAGTGACCATCCAATTGTACACAAGTCCATATAAATATTAGCTGTTCATTTGGCAAGGGTTACATTGAAAACCAAGAGTAATATTATGCAATTCCTGCAATTTACAATGTAGGTATTAGTGTTTCCTTACAATAGATTAGCGGTAGATTTTTCATTTATTTTCCGAACACAAACAAAACCAAAGTAAACACAGAATGTCCAAATAACAATAACAAAAACAAGACAACAATAATATTGTGCAATCCCTGTAAACTTACTTGTCGTCGTCTCTATTCACCAGCTCTTCTTGCAACATGCTAAGTATTTTCTGTTCTTCGTTGTCCTTGCTCTCGTCTTGTGGCGACAGAACCTACGAATAATGTACGAAGCATGTCTATGTATGTAATTGACAAGCGAAAAATCAATATGAGAGCTCATGATCCGCGTACTTATAGCATTAATAATCAAAATATGTCCGAATGTAACGAGCAATCGATTCGAGTGAGATTATTTTAACCTGCTACGTTAGCTAAACTAGGAACTATCTAGCTCAGGCCGCCTAGTGCCCTAGTGTCCTATTTATTTAGGCTGGAGCGGTGAGGGGAGGGAGGGTGGCCGGGTGAGGGGGGGTGAGGCAAGCGCAGTAGTGCACTCACCGAGTCCTCGTCGTCGTCTCGTAGGTCGGAGAGCGTGTCGGCCGCATCGCCTCCCTCCGCGGCCTCGCCCTCCGGTGCACTCCTCTCCTCACCTCCTTGAAACTGTACGATACAATCACAGATACAATCAACATGGATCTCGTGAAGATGACAACTTTAATAAACACAGTCTGTAACGTTTTAGGTAGGTGCATATTTTCTTCTTTGACAAAAATCGAGGACGGGACCAGATATGCTGCTAGAGACGTGTTATTGTCTTGAAAAGAAGGTCCCTGAAATCTTCAACCACCACTTTGGAGTATTATCATCATATTTTATTTTATCAAATCCTTATAGAGTGATTGAAAAACTGTAACAGTTATTACTAAGCAAACATTTTTCATTTGATTTAAATTTCACATTTGGGTGATGATACCGTCGGTTTAATCATTTCACAAAATATGAAACCCTGTGTCGACTAAACATCGATCGTAGAAAATATTTGAATTTCGAAAAGCTACTAGGCGGAAGTTTCTAAATATTTTATTAGGACGTCGTTACGCCTGCCACCCTGTATAAGCAACTCGACGCTTCTAGACCCGGTTTAGGCTGTATAGTAAAGCAATTTATAAATTGTATTAGTTAAACAAATTATAGCGCAATCAATTGCAGACCATTTCGTAATACTTTATCAATATTAATCTATTGCAGCTATAAAGCACTCGCTGTATAACCTTCCAGAAGTTAATTCAACTTCGTCCAATTCCGCTATAAGCAGACAGTAAGATACAGAGAAAAATCATAAAATTTTCATTTCACTTTGTTCACAGTCTTAAGCTTTGTCGACCCAATTCGCTTCGTCGTCGGTTCTAAATAGATAAGTATAAAGACGTCATGTAAAAGACTTGCTCGGAACAACTACATAATTAATTCAGTTTAGTTCATTTTTGTCGTTCGATATTCTATATTATTTTGGTATCTCTACAGGTAGGTACCTACCTAAATAATGTTTCAAGGAAATACAGGAAATAATAAAGAATATTACTTGTAAACTTATTGATAAAGATAAAACATTGTATATGAAAGAAACCGTAACATGACCTAAAACACACTCAGAAAAGCAATGCGCGATGATATGCATAATATGAAGCAATTTTTCAGTTTACAGATAAGAACAATGGTGAGGAAATCGTTGATGAAATTATTATGTGTCTAATTATAAACAACAATGAAATAGTTGACTAAATTGACCAATTTAAGGATCGCAAAAAACAGTTCTTATTTGAAATCTAAATTGACTAGATTTTTACAAGCTTTTATTTAGTACCTGTCCCGATGTTTGTGATCAAATCTTATAAAGATCCATTTCCCGGTTACCGATTGAGCTAAAATGTTGCATGCAAGTGTCAATCCTTCAGACGACAATGCAAAATTATTATGTCGTGAAGTTGATCTGATCTCTCTCTCTCTCTGATCTATCTGATGATGGAACCGAAAGGTAGCTATAGGAACTCTGCAATAAAACGACACAACCCCAGCGAGTTTGGACTTGTGTGACTCGTCTTGACGAGTTTTAAATATATATAGCAATTTATCACCCTATAAAAGCTTGCTATGAAAATAATATTTTCATTGAAATCTTGTTTACTAATAAATGTCATCAGGCCTTAGATGTTTTTTGCTGGCTTGGCATCTCAGTTAGACTACTCAAACAGAACAATCAAAACTACTAAGCTACTTGGCTATTTTTACGCCTAGAAACTGGCTTGATAAACTTAGATATACTTCTATGTTTAAAACTTCTACTTCTTTGTTTTATGGACGTTTGAGTAATACAATATTTGTGTTTACATATTATGTTCTATCCTATTAAAATATTCTACCCTTAAGTTAGTATTTTCACCTCAAATCTTACATAAGTTTAACACACTATTAAACCATGACATAGGATATTTTTACTTTACCGTGGGATATCTTATACGCAGACGAAGCCGCTAGCAAAATCTTATTTGATGTAGGAATATTTGGTGATGAGAGTAAATGATGGAAGACAAGATAATCAAGTTTGGAAAGGACAGTCTTTCGGCTCGGCATAAATATAATAGTAAGTATTATATCAAATAAAAATTTAATAAAAAAAATATATATATATTTATATATAAAAAGATTCTTTATAAATATAAAATTATCTTTACTTTATGGCAAAAGAAACACACATTACCCCAAAAAGAATCAGTAACAGTGTAGCTCTCCATCAGTGAACAGTTATTATATAATTATACTGTTGTTATAAACTTATATTGTCTTTAATGGAAAAATACTGTTATTATAAATTTGTTTTGTCTTTAACGAAAAAAAAAAACGAGACTAAAAATAACTGTACAAAAAAGTGTGGGTTTCTTTCATGAAAGTAGTCAATAATTTTCTGGGATATCGTGGAGAAAGTTCAGACAAAAAGACATGGTAGGAAATTTAATGTTAGATTGGATTTTAAATTGGAATCCAACATAAGCTTGAAAATTTATATTCTGCAATCTCACAAGTTCCTGGTGTAGCTACTGAGGAACAAGGATAGTTTCACCACGATGTAAAAATAATGGAAAACCTTTATGAGGGTTGATGGAATATTAAATTGGTTGCCGGCTATTGTTAAAGAGAGGGATACTAAAACAATTAAACATAGGTGAAAATCTGTAAAACGAAGTTTCAGTGATAAAGCGGACGAAGTATTGTAAGGGTTTTTAGCTGTATATTTTACAAAATCATTTAGCCTTATCGACATAACTATAACTACACAGTACAATACGAATATGTGTTAATAGGTTTCGTATTTATATTTTTATGAAACTTATTTGATACAATAGATACTAGCTTCTGAAAGCGGCTTGACCTGCATGAACACAGGTTTTTCCATACAAACTTTGGACCCCCATATCTTCCCCTTAGAGGATGAATTTTGGAAAATCCTTTCTTAGTGTTCGCCTACAACATAAAAGAAAATTTTGTCCTAAATAGCACACTTTAGGACCTGTCGTTTCGGCTTTGCGGTGATATGTCAGTTAGTTTTTCCTTTTATAGGTATAATGCGTTCCAAATAAGAACAGGAAAGTCAATAACCTCGATCTGTCAAATTTTGAGTGAAAAGTACGGTTTGCAAAAAAATCTTATTTGCGTATCAATAAAAAGTGTTTTTTTTTTTGCTTTTTATTACTAAAAATTAGTTAATTCGAGTTGAAGTAAAAATTTTAGGGTTTAATATAAATTTGTCAAATATATTGTTTTAAGTCATAAATAGTTTACAAGAAAAACTATTTTCTTACTTATTTTCATTGTTAGAAACAATTCGCCTTTTTCTTCTATCTACCACTACTCAGACACATCACACAGTGAAACAGAGATAAATAAAATAGAAAAACTGTATTCTGATTAAACTTCTTTCATTCACGATTCGTACGTAAATTATTTTTTTAAACATCTTTTGTTGTTTACTCTACCTAATTTCTTCGATTTGACAGTTCGATGTGACGTCACAACATTGCCATCGATCCTATTCTCATTTGGAACGGATTGTATAAATATAGGTATAAGTAGATAAACGTTTTTTTTTTTCACAACTTCGTCGCTTTCCAATCGATTTGAAAATTATTTTTTTGTTGTAAAGGGTATACTTCCCAAATGGTTTATAATAACAATAACAACTTTTAATTGCATTTGTTTCTTTAAATATTTTTTTATGAGTGCAAAAGCGTTATAATTCGAAGAGTCTAACCTAAAATGGTAATTAACTAAATCCTACGAGTCCGCGTCACTATTTTTCAGTTAGTACAAAAAAGTTTGGGGCTCTATACGTATGTACAGAGCCCCAAACTAATCATACAGTTACTAATCATAATAGTGTATTGAAAACAATTTAAAAAAAATAACGAAATTTAAAAACTGTCTACGATTTGTCATATCGGTAAAGTTATCAACCATTTAATCATTTATGATTAAATGGTTGATAAATGATTTTATTGAAACAATCATTTATAACAATTTCTACTAGAAAATTTTAGCCGCAGTGTTTTTCCATTTTGATCGTAATTCATTAATTCATAGTAATCAATGATGAAAGTACAATATTTCTATGAATTGAGTGGTAAATTGGGACACAAACAAACGCTAATAGCTTTACTGTTTATGAATATTATTTACTAGCTTTTGTCAGCGGCTTCGCCCGCTTACATAAAATATAGCCTATGTCACTCAGGAGTAAAGCAGCTTTCTATTGTTGCTATTTTTTTTCCAATCGGACCAGTAGTTCCAGAGATTACCTCCTACAAACAAATACATAAACAAAAAAACAAAGAAACACACTTTACCTCTTTATTATGTCAGTGTAGAAGTGTAGATTGAGACTTTAGCGTTCGCACATCTATTTTCTTTCTATTATGTCTCTAATTATGGTATTCAAAAGGTTAAATAATAACAAGACCTTTTTGGGATAGGCTAATGAAAAGCGTTTATCACGAAGTATACATAACTCAAACTGACATAAACAGAGAGAGAGAGAGATCAAAATTGACACATAAACAAAAAAGTTATGCACGAATTGACAACCCTAATAACATGGAATACGAACACAATTGATGGATGGTTGTCATATGTGAAAAGTTGACACTGATATACACGGGTTTATCAGTGTGAACTTTTCACAGCTGCGGTACCCCTACCGAGTGTCCGAGTGGCGTGATGTTATGTTATGAAATGGTGCTAACAATAAATATACGATTACAGCAGTCCTAGAATATTTGCTATCATTAATTGACAAAGGCTTAGCGTAAACTAGTTTAGACGTGGGTGAAGGCGCATCAGCGAGGCCTTTTTCTGTCATTAATTTGAACAAAAGACTGCCACTGTCGCAACACAGCGATCGACTACATCGTAGCTTGCTATCAGGTAAAAAAGTGGTCAAAAAAGCTTAGCTAGCCTTGCCTAGAACTTGGCTTGCGCGAGGACCCTTATGGTTCCAGGTCGTGGGCGAGGACCCACATCGAGAAGTTCTCTATTATATCTTAACGAAATTTAAACGAAAACAAGAAACAATACTCTTAAAAAAATAGACTTCAAAGTCCATTACCATTCGATGAAGATAACGCTGAATCATCATCCTACCCTTATCCCATATTACTTGGGGTCGGCGCAACATGTTTTTTTCTTCCACTCTGTCCTGTCACCCGTCACACTATCACTAACTCCCTTTTCTTTCATATCATTTCTCACACAATCCATCCATCTCTTCTTCGGCCTCCCTCTTCCTCTCCATCCATCTACGTGTAAATTCAAAACTCTTTTCGTATGAAGATAACGCTGAATAAAACACAAAAATTCGATGAGTTGAGAACCTCTTTTTTTTAAGTCGGTTTAAAAGTTAATGATATTATAGATGATTTTAATGAGTCTCATCGTCATTAGTTGAAAGTGATGGAATTAAAAGAATTTATTTTAATTCAGAGTACTTATAAATTAAAAGAATACTTAGATTTCCACTTATATACAAAATTGGCGATATGTTCTATACAATCAAAAAGATTTAATCAATAAGGTAGGTTCTAAATAATTTATCTATATATTTGTTTCAAATCAAAGGCCACAAATGTAATAGTTCTACCAAATAAACCCAACCATTTATATAAATAATGACACATGACAGGATTGAATAGGTTACTTCTAAGCAAGCGTGCTCCAACATCGATCACATCATCGCTTACCATCTGGTGAGATAGCAGTCAAACAACAGCATATCAATAAATATGTTTTTATATAAACCACTCGTTCTGAACTACCTAGCTATAGTCATACGTCTTAAATCTGTACATACTTTGCAAATATGTAATGTTTTTTAATTCATTTGACTAATATTAAACACGGAACATACAGGTCGCGTTCGGTCCGATTACTACTGTACTTTCTTGCAAATTATCGAGTTGTTGAGGTCGTCTATACATAGACATAATAAACCAGCTCTTGATAAAAAAATTCACCAAAGTGAATTTGTAAAAAACAACTACGGAATTTCCTTGTTAAAAGGAAGTAAAATAAAGCCTATTCGATAAACGGTTATGGGGTTCCTTAGTCGAAATCGAATGACGATCGGTCGAATTACAAAAGCTCGGAAACGTTTATAGTCAGGGCCAGCGGCTGTTGCAAGATTGGTTACCCCATCGAGATAATACTGCCTTCCAAACTAACCTTCGATATATTGTTAGGTAGAAGCAACTCCCACTAAGTCGCACTCTCCTGAAAAAATTATAAACAAATATGTTCTACTAGCGAGCGACCCGCTCCAGCTTCACACGTGTGCAATGCTGATATTAAATATATTATATACTAGCTTTTGCCCGCGGTTTCGCTCCCGGCAACAGATTATTTTACTCTACTCCACTCCACACTACTCTTACCCTACCCTACTATACCCTATTTTCTTGGCGATATTCGTACCCTGAGGTCGAGAACCCTCTAGATACAGATCTGGTTCATAACTTTTGTTCTTACTTATTTAAGGAATGTGTAAGCAATATACAGCGGTCACCCGGTACAATTTTTAGCTCGAATGTAAAATCAATATCAATATTATAAACACGACAGTTCGTCGCCTTGATTCATGAAATATAAAACAACTGTTTTAGGCTTCAACTCGAACAACCATAATCGGATTTTTATTACAATAGTAACAGAAAAAATAATAATTGATAGGAACTTTTAATTGTGACAAAAGTGAATTGAATAAGTAGCTAGCTAATTTCAATATGATATTATGTGTTATATTCTATTCATGATTATATTTTTATTTTCACTTCTGTAAATTCCTCTCGTTACAATTGGTAGAAAAATTACAATTAAAATATCTTATTTAAATACGAATAATTACACATAAAAAAAACACTGAAGGAATTAGAAACAGCCGAAAGCAATCTAAAGTATGACATCGAAAAACTCCTCTACATCAATTTATTTAATATTTAATCAAAATTTATAACTGCAATTCAAAATTGAATTTTATTTCAGAGACGATTAGTAAATGTTTTTGATAATATACAGTTGTACGGATAAATGCCTTTCGGATTTCTGTACGGAACCCGTAAGTTATATATATTTATGATTCTCCATCTAATTCCCTACTCGATATCGTTTTATGAATCACTACATAGTATAAAACAAAGTCGCTTTCTCTGTCCCTATGTCCCTTTGAATGCTTAAATCTTTGAAACTACGATATATATACTAATATATAGAGTGATTCAAGAGGAAGGTTTATATGTATAATAATATCCATTAAATAGTGGAGAAGTACTGTTATTTTTGAGGTTTCTAATGTGATGTCGTAAATAATTTTTTTTTTCCGCTTACATTGCAAACGCAGGCTGAACCCTACGAGTTTTATCAAAATAATGTACTAAGTATTGTACACATTGAAAAGGTCTACAGAAAAGTCCGCGATGGTATATGTCTATCTCTTATGGATAATCCACAATAACTTTTTTTTATCATTTACTTTTTACGACAAATAATGGCTAATTTTCGAAGCGATTTTAACCAATACAGCATTAATCCTTAACCAGATAAATACACTGAATACATTGTTCATTTAATATAGATCTATATGGCCCTTTACACCGTATGATTTAAGTGAATATTTTTGAAGATATTACAGATTTAAAAATTGCGGGACGTAGCGTTTGCGGCGGTACCGGCCTACCGCCCGGTGCGGCAAGAGCGTGCCTATAAATAGCGGATTTTGATGGTTTTTTTTTTAATAGATAGAGTGATTCAAGAGGAAGGTGTATGTGTAAATTACATGCATAATATATTTAATATCACCATTGCACCCGTGCGAAGCTGGGGCGGGTCGCTAGTTGTACAATAAATTAGATACCAGCTTTATAGTTGTTCGAACAAATGTTTTTCGAATTTCTGTACGGAACCCGTAAGTTTTATATATTTATGATTCTCTATCTAATTCCCTACTCGATATCGTTTTATGTATTGTACAATCAATTAGATACCAGCTTAGTTATTAAAATCGATTTTCCGCATGACCTAACATTATCGACAAGTAATAACTCGGTCAGGACTTATCGTTGAACAAACAAAACCAGTTCAAAGATTCTAATGCTTACCTTAGGTAACTACTTTACCATGTAGGTCACATACATTCAAAAGTAAAAAAAATTTGATACTGAAAAAAAGTTATCACAATTTAACAACTTGCAAAAATTTTCAAAAACTATGGAGGGACTACTCACATAGTTACCGACTTCCAAAAAAGGAGGAGTTTCCTAAGTTTTTTGTTTGTATCTTATTCAACGATATACCTATGTAGGTACGCCAAATGTAAGTCGACTTTGAATAAAATGTTTGTCTGTCATGTGATCCCATTTCAATTTGATAAAGATCTGATTAAGAGATTCGGAGATAGAACATGGAACACTTCAATAAGGAGTCATTCATTTATTACATGAGACAATTTAAGGAGGGGGGAGGTTACAAGGGTGTGGGAGGTAGTCTTGATAGTTCTTACGTAAGATCTCAAAAATAAGCAAAATTAAAATTTGAAAAAGGGAGGGCGCAATTTCCGATGTGCACATAGTTTAATACGTATAGGAAAATGTGATGTAGTGATTATATTTTTTTTATTTTAATTGATTAAAACGATTCCAATGATTGACTTGATTGTCAATGTTCCTAGAACTGGTAACCAATCAAATATATATTCATTTTCTACTATAGATTTTTAGGTAATGAACATCAAACCGAGGGAGAGGGGGTCATCATATTCACCGGCCGGACCAAGCCCAGTCGTTGATGGCGCTCACTGTTCCCGCGCGCCTCACGGAGTTGTCAGCAATCGTAGGGATCCTGCAGAAGGGTCGAAGCCAACTAGGGCCAAGGGTTTATGCCTGAAAGGAAGGCTCTAGCCCTAGTATGTATGGCAATGTAGGAACGGGGTAGGTTGTTTAGTCAGTAAGAGTCTGACACTGGTTTCCGCTCGACCTAAGGGCGGAATTCGGCACTGGATGATTTTTACCTAGCATAAAAAGGGGTCATCATATTCTTATTTTTTCTTATATAGGAGGGAAGGGGAAAAAACTATTAAAAAACCCTCGTTACACCAATTATGTTCAACAGTTGTATTGAGGTTTGCGCACAAAACAGTTCGCGCACAACTTTTTACTTAGTGGACCGATCTTGATGATTATATTTGTATTGAATTAAGTTATAACTCTGTAGTAATTCCATTACTTAAGGAATGGTGAAGGTGAACAAAGCCATGTCCTCGTGGGGGCGAACAGTTACAACGATCTCTTGCGCCGTGCCCTGGTATAGGGAATGGTTCTTACTGAACCCGACTCATCGACATCAACAGCAAGTAGTTTTTTAGTTAAGCCAGCAAAACCGAAGAAGCCCAGCATAGCCTAAGCCTACTGGGAACATGGGTTCGCAATTGTAAGGAAAACGGATTTCCTGTCCTGGAGGGTGGGTGTGTAGAGCTAAGGGTTGTAGTCAATAAAAGTTTGATATGCCACCATAGACCGGGAGAAGTTATTTCATGATATTCCCCTATAAATAAACGGAAGGAACGTATAGGTGAGTTTCAGTCCATAAAAGTTCGAAACTTGGAAAAAGGGAGAGGTATTTTATTTTTCTTCATTTGCCTATCGGCAACGTCTAGCATCGTTTGAAAGCTTGCTATATCTAACACAATCCAACGCGATGTTTGATGTAGAGGCCACGCGAGAAAAAAGAAATAACACCTGAAAAATCTATTGGTATTTGGTAATTCATACAAAATTTGAACCTATTTATTTTTAATGTTATAAACTGGTACCTCAAGGCTACCAGTTTATAACATTAAAATGTGATCTTGATTGTGATCTGTGATCTCCCTGATGGTAAGCAATTATGCAATAATTTATGGTATTCCCGAGGCACAATTTCATACAACCTCTCTTACATAGAGAGGTTGTATGAAATTGTGCCGCGGGTTGGCACGCTCTTACTGATTTCCCACCACAAAAAGTACCTTACTAGAAAACTTGTTCGCTAATTTGTTTTCGCTGTCAAAAAACGCAAATAAAATGAAGGAAAACATTAGATGAGAAATCAACAACATTCTTACTCTACATCTGAGGCGGATATTCATGAATGCTAGAAATCGCGCTGAAAAGTGCCAGAGCCCGAAGGATGAACGTTTGAATAATGTTGACGATAGGAAAATTACTTTTCATGACTCATACTCTGAAAGTAGGTGAAAAGTTGCCTGCGGACAGGGTTGGAAGAAGTACTTTTACTCCCTACTTTTACTACTACTCCGGAGTTTTACTTTACAACTGACAGTTGTTTTTTTAATATTTAGACAGCAAATATTTAAAAAAAAACTAGTTCTATTTTGACATTTCTATTGAACCGTGACCCGAAACTTTATACCGAATTAAAATGACATAGAGATAGAAATAATTTAAGAATACTTTTTTTTTAATGACTTTATTTTAATTTACTTTCAATTATTTCATTAAAACTAATATATTTTGAGAAAAATGTTGACCAGACCCATTTTTACAATGACAAAATGAAAAATATTGACTGAAAAGCCAGGGAGTCGAACACTGAAAAAAAGAATTGGCGGGTAAATGGTAGACTCTCTATAATCTGTGGTCGATTTGATCTTCCTTTTTTTTCGAGGTGTATAGTTTTGTTTATATTTTGCTAAATCTCTGTTACAAGAAATTTTTATTAACACGATAATTTCATCAGCTTCAGTTATAAATTTAACGCAAGATTCTTAAGAGGAGAAAACCGCTTACCGCCTAAATCAAATGAAATATACCTACCTAAAAACATACTTTTGACGACGACTCAGGCCTTTGACGACGACTCAGGTTTTTATTATTTTTATTTTCCTCGTATTCGTAATGAAAAGCACAGTGTTTACCTCGGGTTCAAAAGTTATTTAGTCCCTCGAACTATTAGCGACCTCGCTCTCGCTCGGTCGCCAAGAAATTTCTCGGGACTAAATAACTTTCTTTCATCCCTCGTATAACAATGTACTATTTTGAAAGTAGTTATACTTTCAAAAGTAACTTTCCTTTCTTCGTCAGTTTCCAATTTTTATAATCAACGCGTTGCTTTTAAAACGCCAACCAGAAAAGCATCTATTTCAATACCAATAAAATCAAAATATAAAGAAAATACCTGCCTGAATGGATATCATTTAGATATCCATTTGGGCGGATGTTTTCTCTCAGCACAGCCAATTATATTTTATGAAGTAGTGTAAAAACGAAATTATTTTCCTTTTTCACGCATTACCAAAAAACGCATTTCTAAAGCTAATTTCAGGTCAAATATTTTTTAACAATATTTTATTTCACGACTTTCAATTTAGTAACTTTTACTGAAAAAAAAAAAAAACGTTAGGCCGATCGTATTTTTTTAAATACCAAATATACCTAATGATGCGTATTCCCAACACATGTTACTCGTTTATTGTTTTATGAATTTGATTATGATACTGTAACAAAGCCAAATAAATATTTAACTCTTGTTACTACAATTCAAATGAATCGTATTTTGGCATACACTTCATGTCGATAGTCGTTAAAGAAACCACACATGGGCTTTTGATCAGTAAAATTCGGTTACACCCTCTTTGCTCCACCCATAACGGAAGATAACCTATTTGATGATTTTTCACAAAATAAAAGAAGGAAGTAAACTGTTACGCTCACGTTGCGCTATTAGTTTGTTTATTAATAATTACAGTCATATTACAGACGTCACAAATACGTGTAAACTAAACGTAATACAGAATTTCGCTTTAAATATCAAGCTCAAACTGAAAATACAAACACAAACTTGTTATAAGTATCGTGATTCTGATTAGACACGAATATTGACAAGTAGCTACTCATCGAGTTTCATCACTTTCATTAGTTCATCGAGATGCCGAACAGAGCAGTCATGACTCATGTTAATAGGTAGCTATACTTTGTATGAGATATTTCGTGATTTCTCCTGGCTACATTATAGATAGATAGAAGCTGTCAGAAGCTCATCAAAGGTCCACTAAATGTGTTTATTTCACAAGCAGAGCTATGAATAAGAAAGAAACAAAGATAGCGAAAAAGTATTAAATACAAATACCCACATAATTCTAGTATAGCTTTTAAATACAGCCAATACAACAACTTCTATTAAGGTATATTTATTTGAAAAGCATCCACCAGCTTTTGTTATATTCAAAAAATCTGTCAGAAATTCGTTGGCAACCGCAACTGCAAAGCTCAAGAGCTTACGAGTGGTTCTCAGAAATACGCACGTCCACGTTTAGCGTAAATGTTTATTTCTCATTTAGGCCGACACACACGTGGTCAAGACACTGATATTTTATATGAAAATTAAATGTATAGGTAAATGTACTATTTACATGGTTTATAGTATGTTTACAATTCTGACAATCAAAATTTGAATAAGCGCCAGACCGGTAATTCTCATTTCAAACTGCAGTAGAGTGACAGAAGACTAAACCGAAACAGTTTTTCTGTACTGAACACTATCACGACATACATTGAGTCAACAAACACTAAGTCAAACTTGAGATCGCATATATATAAATAAAATGGTATTCCGCCATGGCACACCACGACAATGCCAAAAAAAACTTTATAGTAATGATTTCCTACTGCCTTGAAACTATACTAGAGAAATTAATTTTACCATCCGTCGTAGGTATGACATTACTAGGAACACAAAATAGCTTTAACTATTATAACATATAACTTTTCTTTTTATTTCAGATGTGATTCATTAACTATTTTCCTCATCTAAGATAAAATAAACACAAATTATTTTCATCATGTGTACTGGCCCTTACTCCAACGCGAGTACGTACTGAAGTAAAAGCATCGAAATTACGCCTACACTGAACGCTACTGAAATGTGACATATAAAAACATACAAGGTACACCCAGATCCCCAGATGTTGCTATAGTGTTTGTAGACCGCTTACTAGATTATTCTTTATTGTATTGTATATTATAAAAATAAATGTGAATAAAGAAACTTAATTTTACTATTAAGCCCCAAGCGAGCGCCGGCGCTCGAAAACCTATTGTTCTTTAATTGTGTCTGTAATTAGGGTTGTCAAAAGTTTAAAATATGTGTACAGATAAACAAAGAACTTACTGGTTTGAGAACTTTGACGATGAAGTACGTCTTGATGCCAGCTTGGCGCAGCATTTCCTCGCGTCGTTCCCCATGAGCGGGCTCCACCTCAAACTCGTCGTTCAGAAAACTCAGCGTAACTTCGGAAACATGCACGCGTCTGTAAACAAAACTCTTATTAATAGAATGTTACTACGTACAGCTACATAAATAGAAACAGCTACCTACTAAAGTCGTTGAATAAATAAATCTTTTGCAACTAAGAATAGACGAATATATACCTTTGGATCAATTTATATGTATCGCAACTGTATGTATTTATAATACGTTTGAAAGTGTTAATTGAGTGGGAGGATAAGCTCTATCATACACACTTACGAACGGATTTGGATACTAATAAATAAAACAACTTAAAGAAAAAATACGAAGAATAGTGAATACTTGTGCGGTGTTGTATACATAATACTATCCTGTATCCTGTTGGTCTAGTGGTCAGTGGTCAGTCCTGACTGCCATGCCGGAGGTCGTGGGTTCGGTTACCACTCAGGACAAATGTTTATGGGATGAGCATGATCATTTGTTCTGTGTCTAGGTGTAATTTATCTGTAATATGTATGTATTTAGGAATATATACGTATGTCTACGAGTATCAGTTGTCTAGTACCCATTCCTATAGGTAGCTCTGCTTAGTTTGGGACTAGATGACGTTGTGTTATGATTGTAGACTAAATAAAGCCAATACACCAACTTTTATATTTATTACTAGCTGCTGCCCGCGACGTTGTCTGCGTGAAGGCTCTACAGCACCAAAAAAACTTAACATGGCAGTGTATGATCAGTGTATATCAAATGGTATAGCATTATAAGTAAACAACTTTTAAAATAGCATTGCATCAGCCTTATAAAGTTCCCGTTGCAGGGACACAGACCTCCTTTCTAGGAGAGGGAATGGGCCATAATCCACAACGCGAGTCCAATTTGTGGATGACACAATAATATCTTCGAATTTTTGGTTCTAAGACATTTACAGTCACAGTTTCCTCATGATGTTTTCCTTCACCGTTGAGCAGTGGTTTTGAAATAAAATACACAAAGTAATGCGCCTGGCTGGGTTTAAACGACAGACCTACAACTTGTAAGTCGGAGCCTTTACTACTTCGCCACCACTGAGTCGGAGCCTTTACCACTCCGCCACCATACTACGATGGTAGTTATGCTGCCAGGAGCCAATATGTAAAGAGAGTCAGGACTGGTGGCGCGGGAGCAAGCGACATACAGTTGCCCGCGTAAGAGACAACTCGTCCTGAAGTTGACACCCGCTGCACTCAGTGTTTGCCCCTGCGACTTATTGATGGTCATCGCGAAGCAAACACTCACGGGGAACTGTACGCGCTTGAACTGGAACGAGAAGTTGTGAGGTATAAATACTGCCTCGCCTACGCCACAACCCATAAGAATTTTTGCTTCAATGGTGTGTCTGTGCAGCGAGATGACTTTAAGACGGGTCTCATTACACCACTTTGGAGGAGATAGGTTCCGAAAATGCATAATCGGGACTCCGACTTTCAGCTTGATGGTATGCGCTTGAAGTCCAAGCGCATACCATCAAGCTTGCTGGCTGGGAGTTCAAAAATTCTACGGGATAATGTGTGGCGTCATTTTGCTCGACGACAGTGTTTATTGAGGTATAGATCACTGCATTTCCGTCAATTTCCGAGAGAATGTATTCGTTAATTGCTGCAGCCTGATCATTTTTGGGCGTCAAAATTTCCCGCTCACCCAAGAAATTTTGTTGGTGCGGTAAACGACTGATGTCCCCGTACATACAGCAAATGAATTCTTCTAAGCTGGCTAACGCTCTATCGAGAGACTTTGGAAGCACCTCCTGTCCACCTCTGTCGCAGTGGGCTTTGACTTTCAGCGGACTTTGGCAGAGGCCATGATCCGGAGCGAAGAAGAGTGGCAGGCGGTCGCATCCTTCTGCGAAGCAGTAATGCTATGCGAGCAATGGGTAGCTCTCTGTCCACTCATTCGATAACCGTCGGGACCGGGCCTAAGTGTCGACAGTGCGCACTGTTCCCTGCGCCTCAAGCAGTCGGCAGCAACTGTAGGAGCTTAGCAGGGTCGAAGCCAAGGTTTCAACGTAGCGAACGGGAAGCGTTTGCCCGAAACCACCACTGAACAAACTGTGACACCATCACACTACCCATCAAATGTTCGTTCCCGCGGATGTCCTGCAGGGTTCTGTCCTCGGCCTCAACTGCCTTCCTATTGGCCATCGTACGCTCATCCCATACGATCAAAGAGCAATCCTTAAGCACATGTCCCTTATCGCTGTTACGTGACACAGGCGTTTTGACGCTCTCTAAATCGATGGGAATTTGAACATGGCATGTGCTGTCTTGCCACCCGGAAGCAGTGTGACAGCGATTCCCAACGACGCGACAGCAATAGCAATATTGCCTTGCCTCCTGACCTCTGCAAGTATGCAATGTTTTTTTTGTTCCAAAAGGAGCAACCCAAGAAAAACATTTTGCCCTAGTTTTGCACAACGCTCTCAAGGAAGGTGTCATAAATCTGTTTTTGCTCTGAAGAGAACTCTGTCTCAGCGTTATACTTTCGATTTCCATAGTTTTGATGCGGTGATGATTGGGGAGCTAGTAATCCATATTAGATCAGTGGATTGCCGCCGATAAAAATGTCCACATCTTGAACTGAACTGAGACAGGTGTTCAGCACACGATCATCAGTTCCATCGACTTCATCTCCAGTAGCACGCCCTAAAGCTCGCAGAAAATCTTCTTTGAGGGTTCTTTGCTTGAACTTGAATTTTTCAAAACGAACTATACCCTGCCCTATATATTGCCCTGTGCGATTTTGTATTTGTATATCCTGTCCACATTATGAGGTGTACAATAAAGCTTATAGTAAAAAATAATAATATACGATTCCACGTTTAGGAAGAATTTGATTCTTATGAAATCAAATAGATGGCGCTGTTTTAAAATTTTCTATATGCTACTACATTCAACTATGTTTCTCTGTCTAAGTTACTCAAATGGCGCAGTTTTTATAGTATAAAGCCAGATAAT
This sequence comes from Mythimna loreyi, assembly GCA_029852875.1. NCBI lineage: Eukaryota > Metazoa > Arthropoda > Insecta > Lepidoptera > Noctuidae > Mythimna > Mythimna loreyi. The sequence continues at coordinate 13,029,941 of CM056786.1, forward strand.
AGTATGGCTTACTCAAAAACAACATTTAAATATGCGTCGTTAGATTAAACATTGTAACAGAATGCGTAAGAAAAATAAGTATTCGCAACTCCTCCCCGTAGGTGATAGCGTGATAATATGTAGCCTATATGTTGGCCCATCCTTTATTTAAGCAAAATTTCAATGCAGTATGTTTATATATAAATATATATCCAAGTAAGTTTTTGAGTTTAGCCTGGACATACATACAGACAAAAATTCTAAAAACTATATTTTTGGCTTCGATATCGATTGTAGATCACTTCCCAAGTATTCTTTTAAAAAAATATTTAATGAACAGTTTTGACTTTCCTATGATTTTATTATAATTACCTATATGTATAGATTATTCGTAAAACTCTTTAGTTAAGTCCCAAGAGGACACAAATTTCCATACAACTGTTGTCGTTTAATTGTGTCTGTAATTGCGGTCGTCGAAAGGTAAAAATAATATTATTTTGTTAATGTGATGTTTTCATTTGTACTAATTTGAGTCAGTAGATGTCGTTGTACGTATATAAATAACACTGAAACGTTATTTAAGATTAGGTTGCGTTGCAAAATAAATCCGTTTGACCGTTGGAATAAGAATAAGATTCATATAAACATGGAGAACGCCGTTTCACCATTAAAGAGATGAAAATAAAAAACAGTTTTTAAAATTATGTATTAAATATTATCCCTCATTTTTTCGGAAAACGAACCGACCACTACCTAAGATATTTCCTTAAAAATAAATAAGTAACATTTGCTCTGTTTGGGCTTGTTTTTTTTTTTTCATTTCTAATTCCCAGTTGTGAGTTAATTCGACCGCGCAGTAAGAGACTATGAAATCTTGAACACGACCTATGTCGTGAGATTTTGAGGGTTTTTTGGAACTTAAATTTGTCAAAACGAATTATACGATACAACTTTTATAAAGAAATTGCGCATTCCATCTATGAATTTTAAGAATAACTACTAACTAACTGCTAACCTTGCCAACATGGTCAAATTTAAATTTTTTATTTCCAAAAAGTGTCAAAATGTAACTTGATTTGATTTTTGTGTAATCTCATAGATGGCGCTTTTTTAAACATGTCTTTATACTACTAATATTCATTAAACTATGTTTTTTTGTCCAAATTACGTAGTTTTGAAAAATGAATAATGGGAATCTTTATTATTTACATAAATAAGTTTACGTGCCAAGTTTCAAGTTAATTAACCCAAGGAATAAGATTCTCCCATACAAACTTTAACATCCCCTAAATCTTGCACTGGGGGTACTACTGAAAAAATAAATATGGCATCCTTGATAACTAATTAAGGGTAATGTTTGTGCAAAGTTTCTAGTCGCTCGGCCCACGGAAAAAAAAGTTACACCCTTGTATCCATTGCGCCATTTAAATTCAATATTGCTTACCTCCCATAACTTACGTCGTGATAATATGTAGCCTAAAGCCATCCTTGGTTTACAAGGAACATTTTTGCTGAATTTCAATTCAATCTATCCAGTAGTTTTGGCGCCAACCCATACCATAGGCACAGAAAAACAGACAAACAGACAAACAGACAAAAATTCTAAAAAGTCACTTTTTGTCATCAGTTACGTTTTTCTAACAAAACCCACTTATTTTTTTCAGAAAATTCTCAATGTACAGTTTTTTTTTCGTTACTGTTTTATTATATGTATAGATAATACTTTTTAGATAAACGTTCATCTTTTTTATGCAAGTGGGCAAACTTTAAAATTGCAGCAGAGGTAGAATTATCATGCTCAAACTTTCGTTCGAGCCGAAGGCTAGAACGGTATGGAGCCGAGAATCAACGTTTTTAAACCAATTTACTCGAACAATAATAAAATGTGGAAAATATGGTATATTTCTTATGAAAACTGTGATGATAAATGGCTTTTAGAGTTCAAATTCTTTTAATACACTTACGCAAAAACTGACTCTCTTCGCACTACTATTAGGTTCAGTATGCCATGTATCTAATCACCCTCTTGTTTTTTTTTTTTTAATTTATCACAATAAGGTTTTGTTTCTTTCATATTTCGTCACGGTCTACGGTTATTTTTTTTTTAAGAAAATATTCGAATATTTCTAAGCCTTTAATATTTAATGAAAATTTAAATTATGTTTATTTATGAACAGAATATCATAAATAAATATGATTATTTACACATTAATTTCTTATTATCATTGAATTTGGAATACAGATAATTATTAATTTATATTAACAACAATCTGTATTCCAAATTCAAAAATATTTGAATTTCATCCAATTTTCAATATTAAGTTGGATATTTGTCAATTTGATACCTTTGCTTTTCAACCTGCAATGATTAGTCGCATTCAGGCGATTGCAACCGAGGAGGAATTCGCATGAGCCGTAAGCTATTATGGTATGCAGCCGAGGGCTGTAGTGATTAATTTGCACGTATATCAAACGACGTTTTTCAATAGACTTACGAAATAGTACATTTTTATAAAAATGCAGAAAATGTGTCATGTGACCGAGGCGAAATTCGCACGTGCCGTAGGCGAGTGTGTTATGGAGCCTAGGGCTGCAGTGAAAAATTTTATATAAAAAAAATTAGCATTAGATCTGCTCTGGTCTCGCTGGATAAACTATTTTATTACAATAATATTGAGGTGGGGTTTTTTTCCGCACTTGTGCGGAAAGTAATCCATTGCATGCCTGTAAAGGATGGGATAAGAGCTTAGCTTAAGGTTTTTGAGTAAGTTTTACACTGAAGACAATTTTCTAAAGTTGCCATAAAGTTGAATTTTAATTTAGGTGGATACCTAGGTATTAAGATGGTAGCAGCAGGCGATCGATCGCAAGTATTTTTTACCTTAATCACAATATGTGGCGAGGGCGGCGTAAAGAACTTTCTTATTTTCAACATGTTTCCACAAATAAATAAATAAGATATATTTTTTCTTGCGTTTAATGTTTGCACTTTGAAGGAAAAGTAAAGGTATGAAATCGCTATTCATTATAAGATAAAAAATAAGAAATTCATATATTTTGGGATTTAGGATCACAAATCTAGAAGTTTTCATAAAAATATTAAGACCGTAGAATCATGCGCCTCTTTGCTTTAAAAAAAAAAGAAATTTGTCCGTTTTTTATTTAAATACAAATTATGGTGAGCTGGCGCATTTCCATACTAGTGCGAAAAACATTTAATTGCACGTTTTCGAGTATATGTCTCGTGAAGAAATAATTATAAAAGTTTCAAGCTTTTTAATTGGTAAATTTCTTGTTAAAGGTAACACTAACCCAGCCATTCCACTGCTCTCCATCTTGTTAGCGAGCTCGACGTCTCGCGAGTACACGTCGAACTGCCACTGTCTCTGGCCCAGCACCCCCGCCAGCACTGCGCCCGTGTAGATGCCCACACGCATATCCACCGGCGAGTTCGTTGTTAAAGTAAACACTAACCCAGCCATTCCACTGCTCTCCATCTTGTTAGCAAGCTCGACATCTCGCGAGTACACGTCGAACTGCCACTGTCTCTGGCCCAGCACCCCCGCCAGCACTGCACCCGTGTGGATGCCCACGCGCATGTCCACCGGCGAGTTCGTTGTCTGCTGCACGTATCTACACAATCTAAAGTTAACACTACCCAAGCCATTCCACTGCTCTCCATCTTGTTAGCGAGCTCAACATCTCGCGAGTACACGTCGAACTGCCACTGTCTCTGGCCCAGCAACCCCGCCAGCACTGCGCCCGTGTGGATGCCCACGCGCATGTCCACCGGCGAGTTCGTAGTTAAAGTAAACACTAACCCAGCCATTCCACTGCTCTCCATCTTGTTAGCGAGCTCGACATCTCGCGAGTACACGTCCAACTGCCACTGTCTCTGGCCCAGCACCCCCGCCAGCACTGCGCCCGTGTAGATGCCCACACGCATATCCACCGGCGAGTTCGTTGTTAAAGTAAACACTAACCCAGCCATTCCACTGCTCTCCATCTTGTTAGCAAGCTCGACATCTCGCGAGTACACGTCGAACTGCCACTGTCTCTGGCCCAGCACCCCCGCCAGCACTGCGCCCGTGTAGATGCCCACACGCATATCCACCGGCGAGTTCGTTGTTAAAGTAAACACTAACCCAGCCATTCCACTGCTCTCCATCTTGTTAGCAAGCTCGACATCTCGCGAGTACACGTCGAACTGCCACTGTCTCTGGCCCAGCACCCCCGCCAGCACTGCACCCGTGTGGATGCCCACGCGCATGTCCACCGGCGAGTTCGTTGACTGCTGCACGTATCTACACAATCTAAAGTTAACACTAACCAAGCCATTCCACTGCTCTCCATCTTGTTAACGAGCTCAACATCTCGCGAGTACACGTCGAACTGCCACTATCTCTGGCCCAGCACCCCCGCCAGCACTGCACCCGTGTGGATGCCCACGCGCATGTCCACCGGCGAGTTCGTTGTCTGCTGCACGTATCTACACAATCTAAAGTTAACACTAACCAAGCCATTCCACTGCTCTCCATCTTGTTAGCGAGCTCAACATTTCGCGAGTACACATCGAACTGCCACTGTCTCTGGCCCAGCACCCCCGCCAGCACTGCGCCCGTGTAGATGCCCACACGCATATCCACCGGCGAGTTCGTTGTTAAAGTAAACACTAACCCAGCCATTCCACTGCTCTCCATCTTGTTAGCAAGCTCGACATCTCGCGAGTACACGTCGAACTGCCACTGTCTCTGGCCCAGCACCCCCGCCAGCACTGCACCCGTGTGGATGCCCACGCGCATGTCCACCGGCGAGTTCGTTGTCTGCTGCACGTATCTACACAATTTAAAGTTAACACTAACCAAGCCATTCCACTGCTCTCCATCTTGTTAGCGAGCTCAACATCTCGCGAGTACACGTCGAACTGCCACTGTCTCTGGCCCAGCACCCCCGCCAGCACCGCACCCGTGTGGATGCCCACACGCATGTCCACCGGCGAGTTCGTTGTCTGCTGCACGTATCTACACAATCTAAAGTTAACACTAACCAAGCCATTCCACTGCTCTCCATCTTGTTAGCGAGCTCAACATCTCGCGAGTACACGTCGAACTGCCACTGTCTCTGGCCCAGCACCCCCGCCAGCACTGCGCCCATGTGGATGCCCACGCGCATGTCCACCGGCGAGTTCGTAGTTAAAGTAAACACTAACCCAGCCATTCCACTGCTCTCCATCTTGTTAGCGAGCTCGACGTCTCGCGAGTACACGTCGAACTGCCACTGTCTCTGGCCCAGCACCCCCGCCAGCACCGCACCCGTGTGGATGCCCACGCGCATGTCCACCGGCGAGTTCGTTGTCTGCTGCACGTATCTACACAATTCAAATTATGGTTTTAAAGACCTTCCTTCCTGTCTGTAATATTTTGCTGTATTACTATGGCAATAACACCTAATTGTGTATTTTGTAAGGCCTTTAGGAAAGGCGTTTAAAATATTAGAGGGAAGATAAACCTCTAAATCAAAAATATGTTGAAAAGGATTTTGTGTAGTACTAAAGAATGTCTAACTTGTATAACATATCCTTACAATTATTTTTAATTTTTGACTACGATGAGTTGACTTTGCCTAGCAGTGGGACAGTAATGGTTAGTTAAATAAAAAGATGAATTGAACAATAAATTTTTGACATTTTGCATGTATGACTATTTACTCATAGACACTATGCTCATCACAAATAGGTTTTTGACATTTATTTTTACCTAATTCTAAATATTGTACGCCATCAAGGCAATACATTTACGTGATTCACCTGAACTTTATGAAACATCTTGTATCTATGTGTGTACTCATTTTTTTTTATATCTTGCGGCTTGCTGCGTATTGTCTGCCTGCTAAGACGTTAAAATTTAGTAGATACTCAAAACATTAAAATTAAAAATTTACGTAATTTATCATATTTGGTGTAATAATTCAATTTTATATTTCTATAGTTTAATACCTGAAATAAATGGTAATAATATGAATACAATTGATGATCTTGATATCGGGGATGTGACGGATATTAAATTTCGGATTAGGGAACCGTTACGGATACAGAAATCATATTATACCGGTTTCAAATTAATGTGGTTCTAGTTATTAATTATTTCAGACTATTCACTTGTCTCGGATTATACCGATTACGGATATTAGAGTTATTAAAATAAGGTACAAATAATAAGCTATGATGTGTATTTTTAGTCAAGATTATCATTCCTTTGGCAAAACAAAACTAACAAAAACTTATCGTGTCCTAGTGTTATTCAGATTCCGCCTTTATCCAAAACTGTTATACCAGCTTCGGTTACGGATATGGATATTTTTTTTTATTTCAGACATCCGGTAGTTTCGGTTTGAGAGATCATAACATGCTTCCTTCTTAACATCGATTGATTTCATAAATTAGGTTTTTATGGATGTAAGAATAATGTCGTAACATTTTCACGTTATGACATTATTCCTATAACCATATCCATATCTAGATTTGAACTTTATAATATGACTACGGATTTAAAATTATTTCGGATTAGTTTCGGATACGTTTGGTTACGGATATTAGATTTGTAAAGAATTGTACAAGTAAAAAATAAATGTAAAATGTTTCAACAATTATGATCAATGCATTTGATATTTATTGTAATAACTACAATCAGTCATACAAATAATTATTAATTTTAACCCGAAATTATTCCAATCTTTTATTACGGATTGGGTTCTTTTATTATCTGATGGTTTCGGTTACGGTTAGGGAGCTCCAGAACATCCCTGATGACAAGTCTGGACCTGAACTTACTTGATAGCTTTAACCATGGACAGGCCCATGTGAACACAGAGCACGGCGTGGTCCGGACGCTCAACAGGCGCGCCGCTGATGCAATAATAACAGTCGCCCAGAATCTTGATGCGAAGTTGTTGATATTTCTACAAAACAACATTACAATTTACGGAAGCCGAGACTGGCGTAATAATTTACGTCGGACGAGACTAGCAGACGAAATAATAAATTAAATTTTCTTTACCTCAGCGAGTCGATCAAAACGAGCAAACAGCTCATTCAATATTGCGACGAGATCTTGCGCTGAATAAGTTGAAGAAATAGCCGTGAAGCCTACGATGTCGGCATACAGAATACTGATGATGAACAAACAATATGTTAATCGTAGTTGAAATTCTGTTTTATTTAAATAATTATGATCTCCTAGACTGCAGTCATACCTGACATTTTCATGGCGCGACATGTAAATTTTTTTGAACTGTGTGTCAATCAGTCCCAGTTCTTTCCGCATCTGAACAGCTACGTGTTCTGGTAGCACCGATAGAAGTAGCCGCTCCTACAAATCGTATTGCCATGATAGTTATAGAATATTGTCGTTTTTCTTATAAAAAGATTTTGATCACCCTAAAAGAATAACGAGAAGGAAAGCAATAACAGTGTTAACAGCGAGCAGTGATTATTTTAATGAATAAAGAGTTAAGTACCGCGAAAGTTTACGTTTCTCAGAGAAGTCCGGCTACAAAAACAATATTTAGAGGGTCTGTTTAAAAGTGCTTTAGTATGATTTTTTTTTTGCAGAATTGCAACTAACGCCAGATATGAGTAGTCATATTTATAAACTGTAAAAAACAGGCATACCCCAAATGCAACGCAAGTTTACAAAAGTGAAAGAGCTATTTGTTCCCTATGCTTTGTGAGCGTTCATGGCCGATGAAACTACGCAGAGGTGTGAGATATGTCATCGGCACACATCGGCGCGCATGAAGCCAGCTCGGTGACGTTTGCCGTAATTTCATGGATCACAGGCAGTAAACGAATTGATTGCAGCCGGAGGCTTGCCTATTGAACTTGAACACAATCATACGCTTGCCGTGAAAATCATTCAAATGCAATATTTTATAGAACTGTGATTAAGTAAGCGTGTTCAGAAAACCAAAACACTTTTTAGGGTTAAAATTAAATTAAATCAACTAATTAAGAGACGCACAAGGCCGTTCATTGTGTCGGCATTTAGGGGAGGCCTATGTCCACCAGTGGACATTTTTGGGCTGAAATCATGGTGATAATGAAGAGACTTGTCAAGGTCCACAGTTGATGTTTTGATACATTTCACATTGTGTTCTGAATTAAGGAAAATCTCACAATAACTACTTCTGTGCTACATTAATACTGGCATTTGGATTGGTAGGTACCTAACCTAGTTCTTACGTAGGGCTGTCAGGTTGCAAATTAGTTAATTGAACTCGATCCATAAACTGCTTCCGTTGGCGTTCCACGACCAGCGCTTGCTAATAAAACCGAGCTCAACTACTTCCAAGTTTCAAACGTTGGACGTCTCAGACAAAAACTTTGACGATCACCAAAATAAACGGAACATAAAGAATTGCTGCAAGATGAATGGAATACCTCAAATTTCAGTTCGAGAGTCGAGCATCTTTTTATTGCGCTAAATTATTCTAGATTTTTAATGTTTCTAACTGACCGCACCAGCTACCTACTGTTATCTTCAACAAGACAAAGAGGTAATTTCAACATTAGTAATGAGAAGTGTAACTTCTCGCTTTGTCACCATTTGTAAGGTTCAGAACTATGTGTGCATGTGCCTATGGACGACAACTCGGAAGTTATGTGAAAACAGTCAGTCACCTGTTCTTTGCTTTGTTGTTCAATCGTAAGTTTATCTCGTAAGCTTCTCTTGGTCTCTTGGAATGAACTACGTTGTTGCTTTTCACTAATAGCGTATGCAGTCCCACCCAGTAATGTAGCGCCAAGCAGTAATGCGCCGTTTGCTATTTGCTGTCGAAACGGTTAAAGATTAAGTGACACGAAAAATTAAGGTTTGTCTTAATCATTTATACCTAATAGTAATGATAGTGTCAAAATACCTGAAAGTAAAAGTCGTCTGCCAGCCTGCTTTCAGATGTAGAAGCGTTGTAGTACTGCACCAGGAGATATCCGCAAAATGAGAGTGTGCTGTACAGTATAAGCAACACATGATGTAATGGGAGGGTGGCGAGGGTAAAATATTGAAGCACTACGGCCCATCCTAGTAACTCGTTGTAGGAATCCCCTAGACGTCGGGACGCGCTCACCAACAGTTGAGTCCACAGCACTAGCCACGCGGCGTGGTTGAGCGCAGCGCGCGCGGGCCGCACGCACGCATACACGCAGGCGAGCAGCAGGTCGGCCAGCAGCGCCAGCGCCACGGACGCGTACGCGAACGCCAGGTCGCGCTCGCCGGGCACCAGCGCCGCGAACGCCTGCATCAGCGCGCCCGTGGCCAGCAGCCGCGGCACGGCGCGCTGACGCTGCCGCGCCGTGTACGCCGAGTACAACTTTTCTTCTTCTCGGTCGGTGAAGCCCCATGGCGGCACTAAACATATCCAACAGGCCGATTTGTTCAACGTTCTCGCCTGCATTTGTTTCTCCATTTCTTTTAATGTTTACTTATGTACAATTTCACCAGCTCGAGCCATTTATTGCTTAAAGAGTTCTCCATTATTGTCATCGTGACTCTGTTTTCATAAAGGTAATTTAAAACAGAAGAATATATATATGTTACGGGTAAAGCTAGAAGATGGAGTAAACCTAGGTTTACCCGGGTAAACTTAGTATTACCCAAGCTTCTTGGGTAAAGTCCGAATAATAAGTAAAATACATTTTAATTCGGGGTTTACCCATGCTCACCTAGGTCTACCCAACTCTGGCTGGGTAATGTTAGGTGTTGCGTTATTTTCGCACCCGTGGCGTAATTCTGGGGGGCCCGCGTTATCTGTTCATTACTGAGTAGCTTGCAATATTACGTTCGCTTTTGTATGTTTTTTAAATAATAAATGTTTAAATTGCACCCAGATTTTCATTTCACTAATTAATTAGACAAATTAATTTAAAATATTACCCCGCCATTATTTCAGCAAGATAAACTGATGTGACATTTTGAATTGCAAAATTTTGCCGCCGTGTTCTCGTGGGGATGATCGGCGGCGGCCATCTCTCGCGCCGGGCCTTGGTCGAGGCCATGGTCCGGAGCGAGCGGGAGTGGCAGGCGGACGGCTCCTTCTGCAAAACAGTAATGCTAGTAAAGAAGGAAGCCGACTGGGCGCTCACGCCCGAGACGCTGCCGAGATTCCGATCCCGATTTCCGGCCACCGAAGGCACGGGCTTGTGGATGGGGAGCAATGGGTAGCTCGCCGTCCAATCGTCTGGTAACCGTCCGGACCAAGCCCAGTTGTCGACGGCGCGCACTGTTCCCGCACCCCTCAAGGAGTTGTCAGCAAACCGTAGGGACCCTGCAGAAGGGTCGAAGCCAACTGGATCTAAGGGATCGCATTTGAAAGGAAGGCTCTGGCCTTGGTATATATGGCAACGTAGGTAGGAATGGGGTAGGTTCTTTAGTCAGTAAGAGTGACACTGTTTCCCACTCCACCCAAGGGCGGGATTCGTCACTGGATGATTTTTACCTACCATAAAAAAAAACCTAGCCTCCTGAAATCGACTGTTCATTTGCAAGCTCTCGTAAGCTTTCTTCTGGTGATATATTTGCACTTTGCTCGGTCGCCATTATGTCACTAAGTAAGCGACGTGCGTGGCCGCGTGGGCAGATAACGCGGGCCCCCCAGAATTAAGCCACGGGTGAGAAAATAACGCAACACCTAACATTACCCAGCCAGAGTTGGGTAGACCTAGGTGAGCATGGGTAAACCCCGAATTAAAATTGATTTTACTTTTTATTCGGACTTTACCCAAGAAGCTTGGGTAATACTAAGTTTACCCGGGTAAACCTAGGTTTACTCCATCTTCTAGCTTTACCCGTAACATATACACATAAAGGAAGTAGGTCGTGTTTTATATTATAAGAAAATATATTAAAATGATTGTTTATCGATTTTCATACCGTTCAGAAGGAAATGACAAAATAGTTGACAATTAATGTTCTGAGTTCACAAAGTACCTACTTTCGTGTCAAATCGTTATTTACTACTGAGCCAGTCGTTTGATTATGGTGTCAACAGTTCAACCCCCTTGGACGACGTTGGGTGACGTAAAAGGGTGTACGATTGACCTGCTCCTAAATTAATGAATAAGTTACCTATTATAATGAGTGTAACCGTGTCACCAGATAAATACCATTGCTTTATAATAAACATAATTATAAAATCAGTAAGTATTTCAAGAAGAATCCAAATCCAAATTTGAATATTTGCAATGTATCACACATCAAAAATGGATGTGATCTATAGTAATAGTTAAATATTTATTCAAAATACAGTTGACCGGCGGTAATCCAACATACATTTTGAAAGGCGGTATCGGGTTTAACGAATTTGCCGGCCTACCACCGACCACATAGCCCGGAACTTTTTGAAAAGGAATACCTTGTAATCCGACCAATTACCTATTTATGTATGGAGCAACTTACAAAAATAAATTGAGTGATTAAATCTACGTTTAAGTACTGTATGAATAATAAACGATATACGGGACTTAGTAGATAATAGATATGGACGTCCGATAAACTGTACAGCGTTTATTTCAAAATTAGTCTTTCAATTCCAAGAAAATTACTAAACTGTCAATCAACAAAATAATGTTGCGAGCATGTTAAATATCAATCAATGTATATATTGGGAGTAAATACTGTCACTGTGTTTTAATCTTCCGATATTTGCATTTCTTAATTTCCGGTGAAATATTACAACAATGTTCTAACGAATAGGTATTTCTCATAGCCAATAAGTCTAAGTACTATCGTGTTAATTACTATTACCGAGTCTATATACAATAGTCTTCTTGTTAGTTACACGACACATCAAAATCGATACTGTAGCTCATATTTTGAATATCTGCGTGTAATCATTTAGTTTTTCGTACAATTACAGTTTTAATTACGATTGACCAACGTTTAAACGATAAGGTTCAACATTGTAAACAATAGGAAACTAATAAAATAAAGGAGCGTGAACTTGAGAACGCGTGGTGTCTCATCGCATGTGAACGTCAGAGAGCTCATCAGGCGGAGACTTTCCGTTAGCAAGACGGCTTGATCGAGGACGCCTGTGTAATGAATAAATTACACGCTGAGACATTGTTCCGATATCCATTCATTATCTGGGCCGTTTCAAGACATATAACGTACCCATAGTTTCGTCCATACTAATTTCAATATTGACAATTGTTACGATGTTAGTGTGGTGACCGTGAAACTCAAGTCACAAGATGTTGGTGTCACTTGTCCTGCTCATTGCCAACGCTTATGAGTTAGTTAGTCACGCGTTATATTATTGTTGAAACTTCAAAAAAATTGAATTAAATTAAGCTAACGTTCAAATGGCTTGTGTAACAAGATATCAACTGTTCACATTTTGTCAAAAAGTCGAGATATACGTATAAGTATATTAGTTTGGTATTCGTTTCGGATATTCTGTTAATTCCCATTGGATGCTCATTGCATGAGCTGCATAATATGATGTCGGCTCTGAATTAGGTCATTACTTCCATAGGCATTCAATAAAATGTACTAAACGATAAGACACAAATGAAAATATAGTTCTATCTATAGTTAAATATGTATATATGTATTTCTTTTTACTATATATACTAGTATTGTCACACCAATGAGCATCCCATTTCTTGTCCAGGCAATTACTGTCTATTCCAGGTTGCCTGGAACAGATCGCGAAATGCGATAAGGCCTGCCATTGTGTATATTTTTTTTGGTTTCTTCTTTTTTTGTATGTATAATGATGTTCAATAGAGTATACATATAGAAATAAATTAAAGTATAGTAGTTTCCCGTTCCACTTGTGGATCAGATATGCGTGAATTTTAGAGCTTTTAATGAAATGTTTTGTATCTATATTTCTACACTGAAAAATAGAGCGGAATGCTTTTCAGATTTTTATATCTGGTGAGTATTACCAAAATTAGGCTTAAAAATAGTTTCTTCCTTGCAGGCTCAACCGTGTGAAAGGTGAGAAAAACAAAAACAACAGCAAAATTAACCATTGGGGACGTAAGTACCTACTACCGGAAAAAATATACTACATGAAGATTAAATAAATAAATAAAAATGTATTATACTAGTTTCTTTACCATTACGCGGTCTACTCGATTGCCACATTTCATCAAAATCCGTCCAGCCGTTATTTAGCCGAATTTCACAAACAATAATCTTTCACATTATTATCAATATTAGCTTGAATTAATACTATTGGGCCCAAACAATTTAACCAGTTTACCATCGATTCGAAAAGAAAGAAAGAATGCTTGAATATTTGTGTAAACACTTTAAATGTATAAATAATACTAAACCCGTCTCAAAATACACTCATAAATTTTTTAGCAACATAGGTATGAACAAAATAACCACTCTAAATTGCCTATTTTTAAAAAACTATCTGTGTGTTACTGTAAACTACTCCATGGCGATTTGCAAATCTTTTGTTTAGCCAGTTTCTTACTACAGAGTTAGGAAGTTCTTCATCATTCCAAATCAAAGCAAATAGTTATATTTCAGCAACTTTTCTCTAACAAAGCAAGACGGTCAATAAGAACTAGAGTTCCCACTTCCTATTCCCCATAAAGTCCTCAAGTGGCTTAGAAGAAAACCATACGACTGTGACTAGTTCCGTCTACGTGGAATCTGTAACTAAGGAAGTTAGTATTTCTTTCAGAAAATCAACAACTAGGAAACAATACTTTTGTACCCAGATAAAGGCAATTTTACCGATAAATGACAAAAGAATGGTAAAATATGTTATTGACGTTAAATTATTTCGTTTCATATACCATAACATCTCTTTAAAGCTGAACCGTTAGCGGCTAATTATAAACTTATTCCTAATTAAAGCATAAAGAATTAGTTTATTGAGCACACACAATGATGAAGGCACTCTGGTCGAAACCAAGGTTATTGTCAACAAAGGGTTAATAGAGCCGCTCGTGATTAATATTTGAAGTACACCAACATAAAACAGGAACAACATAGGCTATGTGAGTCGGCGACCAAGTGCCGCTTACTCTTTACAGGCTTAGCTAAAATGTAAAGTACCATATAAACCACGCTCATGAAGATCAACTTTTTATCATTTCCTTTCGTTGTCGACGTTATTACATTATAACCGATTACTTAGTTACTATTATACGTAATTCAATTTCCCGCCTAAATTATGGTTGCGATGATGTAAGCAATCTCAGTAAAACTCTTACTATTGACCCATAAATATTTAAATCGCGAGAGGATGACCCTTATATTACAAGATCGGGCTTAATACAGCAACAATGTAAACAGAAGACCGTACATTTTAGGTAGATTATTACAGAAGGAATAATTGTAATGGTGTTGAAATATTGAGCGCGTTAGAGTCACAGGGCGCGGGTCGGGCGGCGCGCCGGGCGCCGGGTGAGCGGCGCGAGGGCGGTGCGCACGTGCTGGCGTGCGACTGCCGCCGCGCCCGACCGGGCCCGCGCGCGCCCTCAGCGCTCAGCGCCGCGCGCCCGCCGCCACCCCGGCCACCCCATCCGCTTCAACCCATTCCACTACACATTGATTCCACTCACTGTATTTTGCTAACATTTCACTGACTATTTTATTTTTCTTTCCTATTCAGTAGCGAAGTTAACTCTAGTTCAGGAAGTTTTATGTAAGTGAAACTCTACGTTTTATTTAGCTGTATCCTGAAATAAATGATAAGTATAGTACACAGGATGAGGCCTTCTTCCTGACAGTCGCTACTTGTGGCAGTTGCGTCAGTAGCGCTTTATTAGCTACTGACTACGACCTATTTAGATAAGAGCTCCATATAAAAACTTGGAAAGCTGCAGTACCTTACCAGAAGGTATTGATTTCAAATCCAAAGCAATATAGTGTATATTGCCTTCGACTCCACACTTGTTAAGTTTTTATTCAAGGTCAAGGACTCGGGGAGTCCCATTCACATATCTTTGATCTGCCTTTGTCATTGAACAAGGACTGTACTCAAACAACCAGCCGGTTGCTCGAGTGCAATCTTTTATAAATTTCCCTATTTCAAAACTTGATACGTGAATAATTTATAAAATATTAAATTTTCTTTATCAAATAGTATCCTTAAGATGAATGAAAAATATAATTTTGTAAAATTATACGTTTCTTATATATACCCTGGACAGCTTTTCGTGAAAACTGTATGTATGATAATGCGTTCAGGGGACTAACGGTGACGGTGTTCAAATATCAATCCCGCGAGCAAGAATGAGTGATGAAGCTATGCATCCTATGTAACTCCATCCCTTTAAAAGTTCTGTTTAGTGCATAAATTGAATAGTGTTAAGGGCTCGTGGTAGAATTGCAGTACTTTTTTAATTTATCGCGTACATACAGATATCTGTGTTACCAGAACGACAACAACCAACGCAACGCATCTGCGTTGGTGAACTTTGTTTTACTATAGTTAAGGATTCAGTAGATAGTGTATGTGTTCAGTTATTAGTTTAACGGCAGTGATTAAGTAGATATGCGAAGTTTCTTCAAAAACTGCCAAACCCAACTGTACTTTACTCCTGTAGTATTTTATGACATTTTCCTCGCGATACTCAAAGGCCCTAAAATTAAAACAAAAATCTATGTTCTTATCTTACCTAATAATTAATATAATTTCTCTTTTTTTTTAGCAGTTAAAAAGGGAAAAATATATCTTATAACGATAGGATAGGTAGCTTCCTATCAAAAGGTTTTCGTAATCAGATTTGGAGAACCGTACTTCTAAAAATTACCAGTCATATATATGTAATTAAACAGATTTTATTTTGTTTGAGGTTGAAAATCAATAAATAACTTCTCTAGCTCTATCAGTTTTTGGTGTTATTACACACAGAGCTTTATCTGTATTTTTTCAGCTGCCCTTCTCGTTCCAGGGCCAAAGCAATACTTTCGAACATACCTGCAAGCAAAATAATTTTACTGTTTATATTAATATTAGTTACAGACCACATAAGGAACAGTATACTTCGCTCCAAAATACAAATTACAGATGCAAGCAACACAGTTGTCGAATTATATTGGAACTGGGCCGGCCACATCTGCCGCATGTTAGAACGGAATTGGCAATCACTGACTGGATCCCGAACAGCAGGAGCCTGCGACGCGGTAGGGCCGGAGATGGCGTGAAAATTTCGATTTGTATCTAAAAGACTGGACAGAATTGGCTAGGGACAGAGAAGAATGGAAGGGAGGCCTTTGCCTTGTAGTGGGACACAAGAGATTCATAATAGATTATTTTGACTGTCTGTTGATAGTCCCTGTTGGTAGCCCTGACTGCTAAGCCGGAAGTCGTTCGATTCGATTCCCGCCCAGTACAAGTTTTTGTGATGAGCACCATAATTTCTTCTGTCTCTGAGTGTAATTTATCTATTATGTAAATGTATTTAGGAATAAGTTTATCAGTTATCTATTACTCAAAGCACAAGTTCTGATTTGTTGGAGACTACGAGTAGGTGGCCTTGTGTGATAACTGTGAAATATAAAATAATAATTTTAATTTCGAAGATGTACACTACCGAGAGTGACTTTTACCTTGTAATTGTTAACCTTTACCTAAACATACGTAACGTTCCGTGACCCGCTAATAGGCTAACGATAAGATTTCAAGCGATGTAATATGTTTAGAACTTTAGATCATACCGTGTTAACAGCTCATGCAAGGAAACCCTATGCGTGAGCTTTAGTTCATGAGTTCATGAAACTAACATTAAAATTGTAATGGCCTACACCTACTTGTAATGTCGCTTTCTATACGTTACTAGCTTTTGCCCGCGGCTTCGCTCCCGGCAACAGAAAAATGTGATAAATGAAGAACCGCTTGACCAATTTTGTGCAAACTTCACATAAACTACCTATCTACTAAATAATCCGAATAAACCCTATATATTTGGTTTAGATCGATGAGCCCGTTCTTGATTTATAAAATTAAAACGAAAAGTGGCATTGATTTTTATATATATTGATTGATGATACTGAAATGACTTGTATGTGTATCAAAATTGTAGAGCTATTAGTAATTTTTTGATTTTATGACAATTTGCAGCAGTTGAAAACGGCAGTGGAAAAGAAAAAATAAGGCATTACCTACCTTATTGCCTTATTTTTTCTTTCTCATGATGTTAGTTTTACCATTTTGTTGAATGCTCTTTTTTATTTTATCCACGGCGGTAGGTATCAATTAAGACTAAATAACCGGAAATGTAATCTAAATTGATAATGAATTAGTTCTAATTCAGTAGGCAGAGCAATATCCGCAATGTACTTAACTTTCACCACTTCTTAGTCAACGTGATCTGAGAAGATAGCAAAACTATGTAGGTAGATACAGATCTAAGTTCTCTCCATAATCCATTATTATTAGGGATCCGTACCCAAGTCAGCAAAAATGGAACCTTTATACGATCACTTTGACATCCGTGTATCCGTTTGTTCGTCTGTATGTGTGTCTATCAAGACGCTTTACACATGAACGAAACACTCGCCAGGAAATCAAAACTTACATAGTGTTCTTCCTGCTGCCCTAGATCCTTAAAATTTTGCTTCAAGAATGGTCTCATGGCCCATGTATAGGGAAAATCTGAAAACTGAAAATTTGTAGTTATAGCACAAAAAAATTGCAATTCGGAAAAATCTTCGATGCTCGAATCGACAATTGAACTGTATATCTACATTATTACAGCATCGTGATATCATTATTACTCATCAAAAACTCAGCTAATTGGGCACACGATATTATTACTCACCAAATTATTATTATTATTTTTGGGAAAACGTATAGTTTTTCTTAGCTCTACGCTAGTTTTAAGCTACATTAACGGGTCAAGCCAAGTCAATGTAGCGTGTTGTGAGTGAATTTAAGGTGAAGAATGAGTGTGTGGAGCAATTTCATTTTCTTCGATCTGCAGAAATTTTCGTACGATTCTGCACGTGTTCAGAATCGCAGCTTTTTGGAGGGTTATGTAAATTGAATCCTTTAGGTCTAATACTTTGAGGCTGTGGTGGAGATGATGAGGTATGACGCCCGTAGTGGAGACAATAATGGGCACTAAATACACATACATTATTATTACTATTATTATTAGTCATCTAATAGCAGACTACATTCAAGATCCGGGTCATTGATCTATTCTATGGTAACCCAGATGAACTCAGGAATATCAATTTATAAAAAAAAAGCGGTAATTTCCTCTATCTTGTCGCTTTTCCGCTTTGTCTTGTCTCTGCCTCTCAGCGGATAACCACGCGACAACGGACGCAGAGAGCGTGACAACAGCCAGCCGCGGTGACACGGCGGAACGACGCGCGCAAATTGCCTTTGAAACTTTGTACGTATATAGTTTGGATCAACATCATTTTTGAAGTCGCGTTTTCTAAGATGAATGAAGTTCATTACAAGTAAATGTCGATCTAGGTTTAACGACGACCTTCTCAAAAATACAAAATAGTTTATTGTCATAATTAGCCTAATCATATTTACAAGTATTTGGAGCCTCCTTTTAAGCAAAACAGTGCCTGTATTAGGAGAGTCCGCGCTTCCAGCTTTCTTCAGAAATGAATGGAGAATAGACCAAACTACTAACTCTGAACTTCAGACAGAATATATGTTTTGTTCGCATTAATTCAGGTATTCACTTTGTTATTTTTATTTTATAATTCGATGTACCCTTTACATACAATATTCTGACATACATATTTTCGATTTAATTGTTTAATGATATTTGAAATTTGGGTTGCTACACTTATAATCATCGCATTTATAAACAGACCCAGACTTTAAATCAACTAATGGTCCTTACTTTATATCATCGATATATCGAATCGAGAAGCACTACAATAATTGTAGAAATCCATTCACTTTTGCAAGCTATGCGGTACCATCCAAAAATTTTAATATTACATACGTTGTTTCATACCAGTGTGTTTGTAAATAATAATGAGTCGTTTATGTTTCACAGGAATAAAAGAACTAACAGCATACTTTAAACAAAGCAATACTCGCTTAAAAAGCAGTAACAAGTAGAACTCTTTGTTCCCGCGCGAGCTCTCTAGAGAGCCTCTACGCCGTAGGCGCTGCGTAGCAAAGTCTACGAAACAGTTCCGCTGTCTGGAAAACTTTTTATTTTTACGGTTACTGTAAAAGTAATGTATTTAATATTTTAAGTTAGTTTGGTTATTGGGTTACTATGAATGATTGCATCGCTTCAGAATTATTTTATTTTATTACTTATAGGAAAACTTACAGCACAGAGTGGAAGAAAAAGACATATTGCGCCGACCCCAAATAAAACGGGTCAAGGGCAGGGAGATGATGATGATAGGAAAACTTACAGCAATCAAATGATAAAAACTTACAATATGTAAAAAACGACCATTTACAAGTTTTCACTTCTAACAATGTGAGTGAATAAAATCAAGACATCAGCTCAGTGTTAGCACGAGACTGCTCATAACAAACCAAAAAAATAAAATAATTAAAAGCATAAAATACAAAACAGCATTAGCAACAATAGCGATTCAGTTGCGATACAGTCGTGAATCGTGATGCCGTCGCAAGCTCACATAACCACGACTCCGCATCGCTGCTAATGCGCGATAGCATGCGTTAGTAACGATGCACCATCAATAAAGTTACGCGTTTGGTGCGTGAAGTTTCTTGCGGGTTCTTCTCCATTGTAAACAACCAATTAGAACCGTGTATTAACTTCTGACGTTAGACAAGTATGTAAATAGTATGAAATAAATAAGAGTTGTGAGTTGAGTTCAATTTGCATTGATGCAAATGCGATGCGACAAACGAGAAAAAGTACAATACGCAACATATAAGTTAAACCAAGTTTTAACCAACCCTAGTCTTTACTATTAAAGACTGCTATTTTAGTTCATTTTTTTTGCTGTGTACAGTTGCAGGGTTCACGGGAAAGTCGTCGTGAGTCACCTCCCTTAGAGACGGTTCCTCCTATATTATCATGAAAATACGCCTATTATAACACTCAACACAGACGTGAGTACCATATAATTCATACTATATCTATTTTTTGCTGCCTCTAGATAGTATAATAGTAATCTTCTGATATTTTTCAATAGGCTCTGAAGCGAAATAATATAAACTGCCTAGTATGCCACAACATAGCAACCAAATAAATAGAGATACAAAGGTACCATGAAGCTATTTTATTTTTATGTTTACTGTGTTGAAGTCGGTGCCAAAGAAAAATAATGCCATTTACAGGAATTATTTATTCTTCTACATTTATTATTGCTTAATTTTGCAACAACTGGACAGTGCAGTATAAACGAAAAAATAATAGGAAATTCGCATATTTTTTTTATTTGCTTTATTGAATAGGTAATTTATAGTTTTAATAAAGAAATAGAAAAGAATTTTTAAAATATCTATGACAACAACGAAGTTATAGAGCTGCAAATGAGATATCAAATGGGATATCTCTTATATCCAACATGGACTTTTATTTTAACTCTATCGTGCCCTTTCTCTCATACGGCCGCCAGAGAAACCGGCGCGGCGGCATTCTGATGAGAGAGCCAAATATGTCGGCTCGTCCAGAATGGTTCGAGCCCTGATCATTTACTAGGTGAGCTTACATGGGTTTTGCGTAATGAATAAAAATGACTAGGAACTGAATCAGTTTCTTTCTCAATACTATTAGTATACACTATTAGGCAGGGGTGTTCCAGTGCGTCTTCTGCGCAGAGCTGGCTGACAGTGTCCTCTGTCCTCTGCGAGCTTTCCCTCCTCAAGTCGTAGCCAAAGCGGAAACGTCTGACTCGGTTAAGGTGCTCCACCTTAATTCTTCTATATGTCACTAGATGGTGTGCCTTGTTTTGTTGTCAACAAATCAGTAACAACAACAGATAGATACCTATATTTTTTACTCCTATCTCTTCGACAGAAGATACTGGCTAGCGCTCTTGGTGCTTGACTGCTTGTTAACGAAACGCGGCGCATTGGCGGAAATCTGCACTGCTTGGGCAGACTACCACCGTGCCCCACCCTGATGGTACAAAGCGAGAGAGAATGGAAAGCTGTTACCTCCTTCTGAAGCAGTAATGAGCGTAAAGGAGATGGTAGAAAGCGTGAGGCGAAAACTTCACGGCCCGTATCGACCCCCGCTGAAGTCCTTCCAGGAAGCCTGGAAGCGCGACTCCCCTCCAGCTCAACGAATTAACGGTGAGTTGAGAATCTACGTCCGCCTCAAAGAAGTCGCACCAAAGTTGAAAGAGCCTATGCTTACGGGATTTATTAGAGTATTAGACCAAAAATACTAACTAAAATAACTTTAAATAACACAGGTGTGCTTTAGTCAGTAACAGTCTCACACTCTCATTGATTTCCCACGAAAAAAGGGCGAGTAGCAAAACTTGCGGTATGAGGTAAATGACGTTTTATAAAAATAGTAGACTTTCATACAAATGCAGAAAGTTTATCATTGAAACCGAGAAGTAATTCGCACGAGCCGTAGGCGAGTGTGCGTTAATTGTGTAATAGAGTCGATACAGGGACAAAATATATGCACGTGTATCAAACGAAATTTTCAATACACTTACGAAGAAATACTTTGAAAAATTACGATATTAGGTACGCATAATGTGGCCCTTAGTAGCCTGTAAATAAGAGATATCTTTAAAAATATATATATATATATTTACAGCAGAAGTAGAATAATATTAAAGCAAAAATTATTAAAAATACAACCGACTCCAAAGTAAAAAATGAAAAAAAAATAACTTAAAATAATAACTGAAAAGAAAAAAATCAAGTTCAGACCAGTAGGTAATGTTAAAACCAATCCAATGCAATTACATTAGTTAATTTGCACATAAAGGATAAAACAAAACAAAAATTTTAATATCGAACATATTGACTACGAGTTACAGTCAAGGCCCATATTTGATAGAATGATTTTATTCTAGATTATTTTAGTAAATTAGTATAGATAATGTTTATTCCAGCTAATATCGGATACAGCTAAACCAATTTTGACGGGACATCCACTGAGGTGTGCTTTAGTCAGTAACAGTCTCACACTCTCATTGATTTCCCACGAAAAAAGGGCGAGTAGCAAAACTTGCGGTATGAGGTAAATGACGTTTTATAAAAATAGTAGACTTTCATACAAATGCAGAAAGTTTATCATTGAAACCGAGAAGTAATTCGCACGAGCCGTAGGCGAGTGTGCGTTAATTGTGTAATAGAGTCGATACAGGGACAAAATATATGCACGTGTATCAAACGAAATTTTCAATACACTTACGAAGAAATACTTTGAAAAATTACGATATTAGGTACGCATAATGTGGCCCTTAGTAGCCTGTAAATAAGAGATATCTTTAAAAATATATATATATATATTTACAGCAGAAGTAGAATAATATTAAAGCAAAAATTATTAAAAATACAAACGACTCCAAAGTAACAAATGAAAAAAAAATAACTTAAAATAATAACTGAAAAGAAAAAAATCAAGTTCAGACCAGTAGGTAATGTTAAAACCAATCCAATGCAATTACATTAGTTAATTTGCACATAAAGGATAAAACAAAACAAAAATTTTAATATCGAACATATTGACTACGAGTTACAGTCAAGGCCCATATTTGATAGAATGATTTTATTCTAGATTATTTTAGTAAATTAGTATTCGCTACGTGCGTAGTGGGTGGAAGGGGTAAAGAGAACGATCGCTGCGCTTGCTGCGGCAAAAATGTGCAACAAAAGGGGCTCAGTCATGTCACGTCATGTGAATCAGTAAACAATCAAACTTGATAACGTTGTTTTGAAATTTTTGAAAATAATGGGTCATTATTGTTGTTGTATCGTAGGCTGCAAAAATAACAGCAGAAATAGTCAGTGCAAATTTTATATTTTTCCTAAAGCGGCCTGGAAATTAGATCAAAGATATAAATGGATGGCTGCTGTAAAAAGGAAAAAGTAAGTGATTAGATGTAACCTAAAATTGCAATATAAATCAAATCTATTTCATTTGCGCTATGTACATTTTATAGAATATTAATTGAGTACCTAATTATTGTTATAGTGTTGATGGATCACCATGGTCTCCAAAACCCGACGACAAAATTTGCAGTGAGCATTTTATAGGAGGTAAAAAATCAGACGCGCAAGCAAGTCCGAGTTATGTTCCCACGATATTTCCTAAAGTATATCGACGGCAGAAGATTAATGAGTCACATGCATTAGCTAGATATACACGCCTGATAAAACGAAGAACCACACATGTTGCAGACACCACAACTTTCAGTCTTGGATACCGATCCAAACATTTCTTGAAAATATCTCCCTTTGGAATATTTACAATCAACAAATTGACGAATACTGGGTTTTCCCCATTGTTGTTCACTGCTCGTTTTTGAATAACTAACTTTGTTGTTAATGTAATATATTAAAGCAGCAACATGTTTGCACTTCCCGCTTTGGTTATAAACGCAACTGCATTTAACTCCAGTGACAATCCGAGCATTATCGATCTGTAATAAATGAAAAAAAATGTTTGGCATACTTTATGTAACTAAATGTTTAGTAGTTTAGTCATATTTTTAGGTTAGGAGAGTACTTAGGTTTAAACTTGTTTTATAGGGTGTTAAGGTCACCGATGTTTGACGAATGATGGTGGCTCGTATTAAATAACTATTCCTATTAGTTCTCAGTTCTTCTACATTCCTTACATGTCCTGCTAACACCAATTTATTTCCTTTTAACATAATTTGGGGCTGGAAACTTATTGTGTGTTTTACACTCTCAAAACCAGTTTTTATAATAACGTTCATTTTTCTATAAACAGTTTTTAAATAATTCCTCTAAAATAACATTTATTGTCTTTCTAAATTAATTTTATTTACTTTAATCTGTACAAAATAAACAAACTCTTGTTATTTATTTTTTGACATATGCCCCTAAAACTGCGTTTGCAAGATGGCGCTACTGCCGTGCACGTTCCCAATAGATAATGTTTATTCCAGCTAATATCGGATACAGCTAAACCAATTTTGACGGGACATCCACTGAGGGACAGCAAATGTTACAAGCAGTAACTTAATTTTCATTTTCTTATTTTTCTTTTTATTGTTCTCTGCGGGAACGTGATTTCAAAATATGGTGCAAGTCCTCGAAACGTTTAACAAAATTTGATGGTGCCTTCATAGCGATTTCTTTTTTTGACGTGGTCATCTAATGATTTTTCTAGCTTGCGAAAACGTGTCAGATCGAAGAAAAATCGAGATAACCACATCTGTGTCCATCAGTTACCCTTTGCGTTCTAGGACGCATTATTTCGCAGCTATGTTTTTATCGGCAAATTGCCCCAGACATAGAGCTCAACGGCCCTGCCGGGCGGGCCCCGTCATTTTGTTAGAACCTCTTTGAAGAGTGCAAGATACATCACACGCTGTCGACGACTTGGGCTCTGTCCGGATAATAGAGGAACGGCCGAGCTGTAATTAATACTCGTCGTCCACAAACCTACCGTGACATTGATAACTCGTCCTTCACACGTGTGGCCGTTTTCTGCGCTAACATTACTGCCTCGCAGAAGGAAGCGACCGTTTGCTATTCCTCCTCGCTCGGGCTTTGATGAATCAGGGCTTGCCGTTAGAGATTACCGCCGCCCGTCGCCTCCTCAAAGACACAGCATATCATGAATACGCGTAAGTGGGTGGTTATAACTTATTAACGGGTATTTTCGTTAACAGATAGATATGAATTTGTGGTAGGTTTTGGCCAACATTTTACGATGTTTTCCATTCTTTCCCGAATCATAGATTGGGTGATGGTGATATAGTGGTTACTATGGTCCTAATAAGGATAATGTGTCTGTGTCAATCAATACGCGGTAAATAATTTACGTGTTTAGTATCCGGACCGGACACTTGAAGACCGAACGTAGTAAAACAAACCCTACATAGATTTTTTTTATTAAGGCAACATTCGTAATACTGCTGTCAATATTGACACACCTGTCAATGTCAAATGTTTTATGACATGTATGGCTTTCGTTCATCGTCATCGGCGTTATGTTCGGCATTCGGCTTTAATTTTGTATGGTGTTATAGATTTGTGTATATATTAAAAGTGGAATTTTAAGATCCATATAGAATTCCAGCAGATATGAAAACGTTGAACCTTGCAAACAAATAACATTACATGAAGAGTTAACACATTAATCTCCGTATCAAAAATGGATATAACATTTTTGAAACCTGTACAACCAAAAGTTTTCAAAGCGATCAAAGATTTAGATATTCCTGCTATAAAAAAATTCACACTTGATGAATTAAGACCTATCATACCATGTCTAGTGCGTATGGCTCTAATTGCTCCTCTCGACACAACCAGAGCTTGTGGTGAAGCCAAGAAAGATGTGCTTACTTTGCTATCTAGTATAGACTTAGTCAATTTTATTGTTTCCCTCTTGTCTATTGAATTTAATGCATTGGAAATGGATGTCAAGAAAGAACAGCAAATGAGGTAATGTATTCATGTAATTATTATCTTTCCTAGCTAAAATTCTAATAGGTACTCCACTTATACAGACTTTATTTTTCTATTTCAGAATCAAGAGTGGATCACAGTGCACAGAAACATTTCTTATACAAAGTATAACCAATGGGATAACAAATGATTTTGAGCAGTCTGACTCGTCCAGGCGAGTTCGCCTGGTTTTATCAGAATTATTGCTTATGCAAGCACAGCTAGTAGAGTACAATCAAAATAAGTACACCAACATTGAGTGTAGTGTGAAGCCATCGGAATTGTTTGACAATGATGTATACTTGGAAGAGATTGCCGATGTCATCAACATCAGTATTGCAGAGCTACCCAACCTGCTCAATGTTGTGGACATTGTTGAAGTATTGCTGTATGTCAATAAAGGTCCTGTATTGATATCATGGGTAGTAGCAAACTTTCCTGATACTTTACAAGAAGGTAGGTTTCATAATATATATGAGTATTTTCTGATTTAATTATAATTATGATTAACAGACCCCTGTTACATTTGTAAAATAATGTAGTATTATTTACCCTATTATCTCATGAATCACAAACTGTAGACTAAAAAATTACCGTGGTGTCCATGGCCCATACACCAGTAGCATCATTTATTACGCAACTTCTAAACACTATTTAGTATGGCAATTATTACCAATTACATTTTTTAAATATTATACCAACTCATAAAATTTTAATAATTCTTCAAAAATTATGAATACAATGTGAATTAATAATTTTTTGAAGTATTACATATTTAAATAGATTATTGTAAGTAAAAGCTCACAAATACATTTTCCAAAAATAGGTATTTTAATGTCCTGTCTTGAATGAATTATGGTCCATACAACACTATGTAAAAATAACTTTAAATTGTTGCACTTATGTTTCAGTGGCTGAAAGCCTTGTAATGAATGCAGATAGGAGTGAGGAGGGTGGTATAAGAGCTAAGACTCTGAGCACTCTGTGTACAGCCTGCCCCCACTTAGCAGCTGCTGTTAGAGCCAAAGCAGCATCGGCTTCCAGGTTGCCTTCTTTGGTCATCACCCTCACCTTGACACACCACCAGGATGACTTGGTAAGATATCAGGTTTAACTGAATATTCTGTTGTATTAGTTGTTCCTCATATACAAAATTCTTCAATTTTTAAAACACTATATTTAGGCTAACTACTGTATAGATAAGGAACAGCATTTATAGTTATAAAGAGGGAACAATTTTGGTGAGATATTCTCTACAATTAATAATTATATTTCTAAAGAAGAACAACATTGTGCCACTATATGCAACACTATGCAGAATCTTATGGATTTTATAGAGAAATTCCAATATCTAAGGATTTGGACTGAAAGCACTTAAATGAGGCTGTATGTACATAAACACTCATTTATTCATTTTAAGCCCAGCAGAAACCATACTAGCCGCAATATAGTTAGAAAGCTATTTGCTCTATAGAATTCAGTCATCTGTTTATATATGCATTTATATTATTACTAATACATTGAGTAAAATCTACGAAAAAATCATGCTGGACCAGATGCTGTGTCATTTTAATGTGAATGGGATTTTGCATAGTCATCAGTTTGGCTTCACGAAAGGAAGGTCGACGACAGATGCGGGAGTGAAACTCATCAGTCACATTTTGGAATCCTGGGAGAAATCCCAGGATGCCATTGGCATAATCTGTGACCTCTCAAAAGCATTTGACTTTGTTGACCATAAAACTCTAATCTGTAAATTACATCATTACGGAATTCGTGGACAAGCTGCTGATCTTGTTTTTTCCTATTTATCTTACAGGCAGCAAAAGGTAACTATTAATGGGGCGACGTCCTCGGGCTCTTTTGTAAAGATGGGCGTGCCTCAGGGTTCGATCCTTGGCCCTTTTCTTTTTCTGGTTTATATTAATGACCTTCCTTATATGATGGCAAATTTAGCTGATATAGTTCTATTTGCTGATGATACTTCCCTTATTTTTAAAGTAAATAGAAAAGATGCGGATGTCTTGCATGTTAATGAAAGTCTGGCTGTTCTTTCTAAATGGTTCGCTGCTAATAACCTCTTATTAAATGCAAACAAAACTAAGTGTATAAAGTTTTCATTACCGAATGTCCCCCACGTTGATGTTAGTCTGATTCTAGACGGCAAAAAGCTTGATGTCATTGCAGAAACTGTGTTCTTGGGCATTACTATTGATTCTAAATTGCAGTGGGGAGCCCATATTAGAACTCTCTCAGGTAGGCTAAGCTCAGCTGCATATGCAGTAAGAAAAATCAGACAATTAACAGATGTTGATACAGCTAGGTTAGTTTATTATGCTTATTTCCACAGTATTATGTCTTATGGCATTTTGCTGTGGGGATCTGCAGCTGATGTAGATTCAATATTCATATTACAAAAGAGAGCAATCCGAGCTATTTATAAAATGGGTCCTCGCGAGTCCCTCAGAAATAAGTTTAAAGAAATCGATGTACTGACTCTGCCTTCTCTTTATATTTTAGAATGTATTTTATATGTTCGTAAAAACTTAGGACTTTTTAAAATTAGAAGCGATCTCCATAACAAAAACACACGTAATAAACATGAAATTGTTATACCTAAATGGAGATTAGCTAAGACCAGCAAGTCATTCTTAGTAAATAGCATACGCTTTTATAACAAGCTGCCAAAGGAGGTGACAGAACTTACCGAGAGAAAGTTCAAAACTCATATTAAGCGTGTCCTAACCAAAAAAGCATATTATAAGGTTAGAGACTATGTCGAAGACACAACTGTCTGGCAATGACTGCTTCTGCTCATGTGGCCCCCTGGTAACTTATTCATATTCTGTATAATTGTCTGTTAACTGCTCCATCTTTTTTCATTTTTTTTTTATATACGACATCTCTTTATTCTTTTATTTTGATACATTCTCACAATATTCCTTATTCCATTTTATAGATCCATCACATAATGTAATTGTCTTACTGAGACTTGTGATTATTTTTCTTGCTTTTATATAGCCTCTTTTAATAATGTGAATGTAAGAACATTGTAGACGCAAATTTTATATGACTTCCTTCCCATTTAACGGTAGGACTTCAATATTGACTGGTCTGCACTGTCCCTACATAATTTATGTGCTGTAATATGGAAATATTGTAAAGATAACAATTTTTTTAAAAGAGTAACCATGGAGTTTCTTGCCGGTTCTTCTCCATAGGAAACGACCAATTTGGAACCGTGCACTAGCATCTGACGTTTTATAAGTGCCCATGTAGGCCCATGTGAAATAAAATCTTTTTGACTTTTGACTTTTGAATGTTCTTCTGTAATGTGATTATCACACTGCCACACACCACGTAGCTCGTATGCGTGTTGCAACATTGCTTGGTTTGTATAAAAAACATGCATAGTCCTACACACAGAAAATGCATTCACGCGCATTCATTCAGTTCGTTGACACGCAACATGCAGCGTGTTGCGTGGCAGTGTAATAATCGCCTAACTCAATTTTTTGTAAACAGAATACAAGAGCATAACATTTTCTGTACAGGTTTCATTCATGTCTGGTCTGCTGCTTGGCTCTGACCAGGCAACCAGGGCATGGTTCGCGACATTCTTGCGTAACTCCCACAAGCGAGGCAAAGGTGATGGACATGCGGCTTTAACAAAACTTCGCCAAGAGTTGCTAAACAGGCTTAAAGATGCTACTGCCGGTGTTGAAGCCTCAGCGTTATTGAGGCTATACTGTGCCCTCAGAGGAATTGCGGGAATAAAGTTTCAAGATGATGAGGTTGCCGGTCTCCTGAGACTTGTAACCCAAAAGCCACCACCTACACCAGCTGGAGTCAGATTCGTTTCCTTGAGCCTTTGTATGATTCTTGCCTGCCCGTCGCTTATGGGTATGTATTAACCTACAAGTTATGAAGATATGTTTTATGCTGGGTACAGACTATTGTAATTTAACATGCAAGATAACATGAAAGGAGAATTTCATAATTATGAAAGTTAATTCAGTGAATGTGGTCATTTGGATGATTGTTTCATTACTTGTTACGTTACAGCAGTCTGTACCCGGCTTCATACTCTACCAACGCATCACTATCGCGTTTCTTTCAACCATTCCAATCAACCAGTGAATCTTAATTTTTTTTTAACAATGATTTTTAATTGTACACTTAATTTGAAAAAGAAAGTTTTATTTTGATATAATTATGTTCAACTTTAACTCGTGATGTGTCAAATCGATGCCTTGGAAACGCGACTTTTAGCATAACGAGATAAAATACACAGCAGACATACACACAGTTTATAAAAAGTTTTTTTTCCACCAGCTGCTCCTGACCATGAAAAGAAGGCCATAGAATGGGTGCAGTGGTTGGTCAAAGAAGAAGCTTACTTTGAGAGGTAATACAATATTGATTTGTTCTAAGAAATAATATAGGTACCTACGATTAATGCATTGAATATTTTAATTAACTGCAAATGTATTTCTATTTTGTTTTAGCAATTCTGGGGTCACAGCATCTTTTGGGGAAATGTTGCTTTTAATAGCAATTCATTTCCACTCTGGACAGCTGACTGCAGTGGGTGAACTGGTGTGCGCAACCCTGGGAATGCGTGTGCCTGTGCGACCCAACGGACTAGCGAGAATAAAACAAGCTTTCACGCAAGAAATATTTACGGAACAGGTACAAAATATTATAATTTATTGATTACTTAAATTTTATTTATCAAATATTTGTTGAAATTACTTTACTATCGTTGCCATATTTTTAATGTTTCAGGTTGTAACAGCCCATGCTGTCAAAGTGCCGGTAACAGCGAATCTCAACAGCAACATACCAGGTTATTTGCCTGTTCACTGTATTCACCAACTATTAAAATCTCGGGCATTTTCTAAACATAAAGTCCCCATCAAAAATTGGATATACCGACAAATATGTAATTGCACTGCGCCCTTGCATCCGGTTATGCCAGCTTTAGTTGAAGTATATGTCAACTCGATCCTTATTGTTAACAACAAAGGTACTAACGAATATGTCAACAAGCCAATTTTAGAAGAAGAAATCAGAAAAGTATTCAGAAACTCGATATTCGGAGCTAATTTCGATGTGCAAAGCAAACCATTCGCACCAATGGAAGTCGATAATGGAGAAACGACAACTGATATTGACATAGAAAAGCCAACTTTAGCATCTCAATTGCTACTAATTTACTATCTTCTACTGTATGAAGACGTGAGACTGGCCAACACAGCCACACTTATGGCCAATGGGCGTAAAGTAAAGAGCTACTCTGCTGCTTTTCTATCTGAATTGCCGATTAAGTATTTGCTGCATCAAGCTCAAAAAGACCAGATGAGTTACGGTGGCTTATTCAGTCCTCTCCTTCGTCTGTTAGCCACTCACTTTCCTCAACTGTCTTTAGTTGATGATTGGATGGACGATCAAGTCTTTGGCGATTCAAATCGACACCAAATCGATATAAATCTTTCGGAAGCAGCTATCAATGATGCATTCCGAACCATTGAAGAAAACCCTTACAAGACAGGAAAAATTTTGAAAGCTATGCTAAATAAGAATCCTACAGATATATGGCCTTATGCAGAAACTTTTGTTAAATATTTCAAAAGTGTACTCGGAGACCAAGTGCCGCGACATATACAAGAGTTATACCACGAAGTTTGGTTACGTCTCAACACAGTGTTGCCACGATGTCTGTGGATTATGACAATCAACGCCTTATTGGACATCAATGGTGGCGTCAAGAACGTTACCATCACACAGGAGAATGTTTTAGTAGATCCGCTACAAGTTTTGCGCTGCGACATTCGAGTATTTAGATGTGGCCCGATTTTGAAAATAATTCTGAGAATTCTGGAAGCTAGTTTGGCTGCTTCAAGGAGCCAACTTAGTAGACATTTATTAGATAAACCCCTACTCGAAAAAAGCGGACAACTGACATCAGATGCTGAAAGGGAAGAATTAAAGAATGCTTTAGTAGCGGCACAAGAGAGTGCAGCCCTGCAAATATTGCTGGAAGCGTGTCTGGAGACATCAGAAGATGAAGCTAAACCTGAACTGATGTGGTCTCTTCGAGAAGTTAGAAGCATAATCTGTTCTTTCCTTCATCAAATATTTATCTCGGAACCATCATTAGCTAAACTGGTACATTTTCAAGGGTATCCCAGGGAGCTGCTACCAGTCACAGTTCAAGGAATACCTTCCATGCACATTTGTTTGGACTTCATACCAGAACTTCTCAGCCAAGCGTCACTCGAAAAGCAAATATTTGCTGTAGATCTCGTGTCACATTTATCGATACAATACGCCTTGCCAAAAGCTATGTCTATTGCGAGATTATGCGTTAACACTTTATCGACACTTCTGTCGGTTTTACCAAGCGACTTGCGCTTAGAACTGTTCCAGCCAGTATTGAAATCTCTAGTGAGGATTTGTACAGCATTTCCTTCTCTGTTAGAAGATATAACATCCCTGTTATTACAGCTCGGGAGAATATGTGAGTCGCAGGCGTCTCTCGGTCACTGCTGGAATGATACTAGTATACTAGGCGAAGGAGCCTATGTACCTTCTGAAGTGCAACCGGAAACAAAAGTTCTAGTTGCCGAAGTCTTGTGCAGAGATATAAAAGTAACAATGTCTGAAATAGTTGAAAAAGCACTATTAAATGATAAGTTGTATTAAATTGATAAGCGGCTATGCCGCACATTAATTATTTTGTAAGTTAAAAAATAAAATTTATTAGTTTGTATTCTATCGTATTTTAATTTTGTTACCATGATTTTATTAATTGCGAGTGGTGACCCAGCGGTAACGGTTCTGTCTTAGGGGCAATGCTGCGTAAAGCGGGGCCAGGTGCCCACCAGGGCACCCGTAGAGTGTCGTCGCGCGTTTGCGGAGATCCCCGTAGCGGAACCCGGATTATATCCTGCATAATGTCGTTAGTCCAAGTTTAACAGTTTGCATGTAGTCATATCTACGTAGCGGGAGGGGCGCGGGGCGCGGCTGCCCGCGCCAGGCTCGAATGGAGCACTACGGTATGGGACCGCGCCCCCGCTTTACGCAGCGTTGTCCCTTACGAGTTGCATGTCGCAGCTCCGACCCAGCCAGGCGTATTAATTTGCGTAATTATTTCATCACTGCTCTATAAACGGTGAAGGAAAACATCGTAAGGAAACCAATATGACATAGATCCAATAATTCGTAGGCGTGACAGCCACAACACACAACCCGCACTGAGCCATTGTGGTGGAGTATGGTTACAGTCCATTCCCTCTACTTAGGAGCAGGCAGGAGTTTCAGCAGTAAGAACATTATAAAGCGGATTATGCTTTGATTTAATCACACTGATGATATGATCAAATGGAAGGTTGTCTAGAACGATTTTCAGGTTCTAGTTAATAAAACAAACACAAATATTATTAAACAAAACTTTAATACATTACAAGCAACATATTTGATGGTTCAACGGAATTTTGTAATTCTAATTGTCTGTACATCCAAGCGCATTGATTCCTTGCTGCGTGGTTACCGATGTCGTGATATAATTGAGCCTGAAAACAGTAGGTAATAATGGTATTTTTACTTTAGACCCTTTATCTCGTAACAGTAAGGCTAGTCTTTTTTTTACATTACGACTAAAGTATGGTCGACTGTGTATAAAACATAATAATTAGCTACGCGAAAATAAAAAAATATGACAAAAGACAAACATTCTTTGCCATGTAAAGTCTACCGTCAAACGAAAAATATATTTAAACAATTTCCAAGATCTTGAACTACAACAATGGTTGTCACATTAGTCTCTAGCTTTAAATGAGTTGAAGTAGGTATCTGGTTTTTAAACCTGACATACCTACTTTAGTAAAACCGTAGGGGCCTAACAGGGCTGAAGCCTACTGGGGCCATGGATTGTCCGAAAGGAAACCCCGTTGTTTCTGGGACACAAGTCAAAGAAGGAACACACCAGTGGGTTTTAGTCAGTAAATCTTTTTCACCGTCTCAAATTACTCTTTTTGACCAATAATCAGTCCAGAGATGTTTTTATAACCATTTTCTATCTGACTTTATTACTTTAAAATGCTTATATAATTTCTGCGCTAAAGAACACTCGTTTTAAACTATTTGGCTATGTTTTGTAGCAAGCAAAAATATCTCGCTTACCTGTAAATACCATGTTTGTAATAAGCGAACATGAGCGCCAACTTTGGAAAAATTCTTTTTAACAAATTCTAAACCTTCACAGCACGACTGCAGAACTTGCAGACGAGCTTCGCCGCACGGCGCTGCGGTTGCGATCCGACACTTTGTGTACAGCAACATAGCTGGAATAAATCATTATGTACAAGAAAATTAACCTACACATCGATTACTATGCTGCTTCAAAATGGCAATACCGTTTTGAAGGGAACCAAATGGTCCAACATACTTGTCATCATCAATGAGACATTTTAGACATGACAGTTTCAACTGCCGTGCTCGAACTGAAGATAATTTTATGTAAAGGTTAAATCGAATGGTGCTGATATGCGCGTCATATCCGTGAATGCACGCTGTCGACGAGAGACTAAATTTGTTTTTTTAACTGCCAGCGGCTTGTTTTTAGTTCTATATTTTTATTGCTATTTTTGGTACTAAGTTTATTTACATTGTTCTCACAATTATGGAAGAACGATGTAAATAAACTTTCTTGCTTCTATTAATGAAGCAACAAAAAATAAATAAAAGATATTTGTATTAAATGATTTAAGAGTGTCCATCAGTCCATGGAGTTTTTTGCACTTTCTTTTCCACAGAAATCTATGCATTGGATTGAATGGGCAATTGAACATTATACAATTGAATTACAACGTGTAACTTCAAATGCACAAAACCTCAGACACCCCAAATAATTTTTTATTCAATTTAAGTACCTAATTATGAGAAAAAAGAAACATTTAATAAATATAAAGGATTTTGTGCCGTTTTAGTTTTACTTCTTTTCTCCTATTAATAAATAAAAAGGGGAACGTTTGTAATGCTGATTTTAAAAAAAAAGTAACCTATATTAAAAGTTATTCTGAGTAAACTATTTCAGAGTTTTGCGCATTTAACTTTACACATTGTATATTGCTGACTACTTGACAATTTAATAGTGTTGTAAATGGTTTATGATTGATTGATTGAAAATATATACTTATATATTTTTTTGTAGTGTTCAACATACCTCGAGCCATGTCGTACGCGCTGCCATCTGCCATTATAGTAGGTAAAGCTTTTCTAACCAGAGACAAGGCGTTTTTCGCACATCCCATGCTCAGTTGGACATTAGCCAAATGCATTTCAGCTGTGGCAGCTAAATGATGCAAATGATATCCCTTTGCTAACCATAAGGCTTCATTCAGCAACATTATATTTGTGGATTGAATATTACTAAACGAGTGTTGGACTTGTGACATCAATATCATGGCTTTTACTCTGAGGGATATAAAGTGTAGGCTGTCATCCTCAGTTTTGCAGTAGTCTAAGATGTCATACAGAGACTCCAGCGCTTCAGTCGCGTCGCCCTTCAGGTAATACATTTCAGCTTTTAGCAGTTGACTCTCCCATCTATCTGAAGACGCCAACTGTCTGATACTTTGATCTGCTTCTTCCCATTTACCTAAAAACGATGGAATATAAGATTAACTATTAAGATAGACTGCCTTACCTTTACTTGTAATCTTGCCTGTAATACACGCAGCCGCGGTCCGAGTGGGGGTAAATATCATGACATGATGATCATCCGTAATCGTACCTACATGTCAAAACCTAAAAACAGGCAAATTGATGTTTGCTAAATGGCGTAAACAATGAAATAAGTAATGAAAAAGTCCCTGCTTGGATTTCTTCAATGATATACAATATTATTGATTGAGCCTTATCGGAATACGGTAGTTAACAAGAGAATGATTCAAAAGTCCCCACCCGGTGCGGCTTCTAGGTACCTACTACCGAATTTTCCGACAGTTCAATCATAAGCGGTGAAGAAAAAGATCGTGAGGAAACTGGCGTGTCCTAGAAACAAAAATTAGAAGACGTGTAACATCCGCTAACCCGCCCTGGGCCCGCGTAGTGCATTACGGTTCATTCTCCCTCTCTTAAAAAGGAGGCCTGAGTCCTAGCAGTGTGGGAATCTTATAAAGCTGATGTTTTGCATAATAAAATCAATAAGTTTAGTACAAACCGGCGTTGAGTGCGCGCTCGGCGTGAAAGCGCGCCGCAATACGTCCGGCGCTGCCCCCGGCGCGCTGCGAGCACAGCGCCAGCGCCGCGGCCGCCGCGCCGCGCCACGCGCAGCACAGCGCCGCGCCCGCGCCGCCCAGCGCCAGCGCCGCGCCCGAGTGCCACACTGCGCCGCTGCCCACGTTGCATTCTGTCACATACCACGTGCTGTATTCATTACAATGTACAAGAGGTATCAGACAAGACGATACTAAAATATACAACGTTAAATTTTGATCTTTGTCATTTTAATCCCTTGGAGGGTCGATTCGGTACGTGAAACACTATCACTTGTAAAGTTAAAATTTTAAAAAGTCCTCTTTTTGAACTCGAATCCATTTACGCACATTCGCAAATTGATTTCTTTAAGTAAACGTCAGCTTGGCTAGTTCAATGACTTGAAGGTAGTTAGTACGCAACTACCTACGAGGTCCTTGACGATTAAAATTTAAGTAAAAAGTTTAAGTCCTTAACTTTTAATTGGCTGAAAGTTATATAATTATATGATTGTTTTTTTCTTTTTAATTTGTTTTTTTTTATATATATATATATAAGCTATAAGTCCTGCAAGCTGTAATTAATAAATAAATTCCGATCGTTTTTATCCCTTGAACCGGTGATTTAACTTACAAAATACTATTCATCAAAAACTAGCTCAGCATTCTCTTAAACCAAAAAAAAATACATGTGATAAGGTAATACATACTCGCAAAATGCCTAAAATCAATTAAAGGCAGTAGTTAACGTAACGAATTACT
This sequence comes from Mythimna loreyi, assembly GCA_029852875.1. NCBI lineage: Eukaryota > Metazoa > Arthropoda > Insecta > Lepidoptera > Noctuidae > Mythimna > Mythimna loreyi. The sequence goes on from CM056786.1 coordinate 13,066,498, forward strand.
TATGGTCATCATCAGTCGCACTAACTATCTACAGGTTATTGAGTCGCTCAGCTAATATTCAGAAACTAATTTCACAAAATAATTTCGTACATCCGTAAATTCATTCTAGTTTTTTATAAAAAATATCAGATCGACCCTCCACTAGATTAAAACGATCTAAATTAAGCCGTGTGCAGGTATTTAACTCTCAAGATATCCTTCTGTGCTGAACTTAATTGTTTGTTTGTAAATCGACTAAATTCAATCACAATTTGGCCCTAATAGCCTAATTCACCAATAAAACTAATTACGTTTATTTAAAACAAAACACAAACTCTGTTTTGTTATTAATGCAAAATGAAGCTATAATTATTACTTTAAATTACAACTATTGTTTTAAATAATCTCGATTACTTTTACTGGTGAATTTGGCCCTTCATCTTATGACAATACAATAAATTGCAAAAAAAAGGCAAGCGTGAATATTAAAAAGATTTAAAGGTGAGTCGTCACTAAAGGAGTTAAGCACGAGCCGAGTTCAAATTCGTGTACCTAGTGTCGTTCGAGATAGACTCCTCTAAAGTTGATCCACACTATAAGAAATTCGAAAAGTTTTCCCAACATTGTTAACAATGTGTGATATAATTCACTGCTGGTACGTGGCCTTTTTGCTTTGCGAACTCGACTGACACACTGCCGTATCTTTAACAATACTACTAGGTACTTATCTGGAGTTCGGTTCTGCGGGATCCCAAAAGCAAATAGTTAAAAAAATTATTTACAAAACAAGGTGTTCACATACTGGTATTAAGACCAAGTAGAAGTTGGCAGGCCACCGACGCCATCTCTGTCTTCCCGTAGAGCGCCCACAACGCAGCTGTGTTCGCGAGTCCAGCCATCGTGAGGTCCGTCATAGAGTGCAGGTAGTTGATGGAGTCGCCTCTCATGATGACCTGGAAACATTACAATTAATTAGTTGTCTCAGAAATAATATGCTGCGGGCCGAATCATCGAACGCAGAAACATATGGCAATGTACGACGACCGCCCAACACTCCGCGCAATGCCTCAACGAGAACAAGCACTAAAGTTATTTAACATGCCATACATATATACATATCTTTCCTATATGCAGTCATATTTTGCAGTACAATTATGATGGAAGAATACTCCATATAATATAGGACAAGTAACAGTACAGTTAAGTATTTATTAATTAAATGCCAGTCAACCTGCGACATACAAGTAACTTACCTGAAATATGTAGGCAGGCTTGGCGCCATTCACGGCGGCGTGTTGAGCGAGCAGTTGCGCCGCCGCAGCCGTGTGGCGTGGGTGCGAGGGCGCGGCCTGCGGAGGTGCGGCGGGCGGCGCGGCCGGGGCCCCGGGCGCCGGGTCGCGCGGCGCCCGCGTCAGTAGCGCAGCGCGGCGCGCGCGGCCCCCTGCCAGTGCACCCCACGTGGCGGCGCCAACCAGGCACGCGTAGTCGGCAGCCTCTTGTGCGCGCGCCAGTGCCTCGCGCACCGCTTCCATTGCCACCGCCCTGATTAGAGACGTCACTCATTTCACAGATTTCAAAATAAACTGCAAATCAAATCTGGAATCTATTTGAAACCCTTGTAAAGTGTGAAAATCCTTAAATCTGAGCTCCATTACTGTCAAAATTAGTCTGAACACAGTTTACTTCAACAACCCTGACTACTAATAATATTTGTTGAATCAGTTGAAATACACAATGTTTCTCACCTGTGACCAAAATGAGTATGCATTGCTGCCCTGTTTAGAGCCGCATAACGGAAGTTCTTATTCCTATCATTGCCTGTATTGTTCCCAGATGAGTTGAATATGGTGCGATCAAAGTAATTATACAATGAGTCCTGGGCACCACTGAATTCCTTTGTGCGTATGCAGTTAAGAAAACTGAGGAAATGCTGAAAAAATACAATAACATTAATAATTTTATTATTTTTAAATGAGACTAATATTATATTGGCAAAAGTTTATATGCATGTTTGGTACCTTCACACTTAAATGGCTGAAGGCACTTTGATGATATTTTACAGTATATGGAATACAGATTTGAATAACAAATAGACTATAACTTTTAATGGGGTGATGAGCTAATTGCACACAGGTGAAGTGGCTGACAAGAGTCACAATAAAAAAATAAAAATTAATTGTCCATCGCCATACTAATTTTAATGATAATTATTTTTAATTTAGGTTCAAAATAAAACTAGTTTTTAATCGGCAACAAACCATGCATTCAAAAATATGAGACATCCATTAACCCGCACTGGGCCCGCATGGTAGATTTCGGCCCATTCTCTTTCCTATAGAGTAGGCCTGAGTCCTAGCAGTGGGAACATTATAAAACTAATACTATGACATTAAGAAAAATTTCTAATTTTTATGACTACATAGCACTTTATTATTATAAAAGCGTAATGGTCCCAAAATACTTACAATATCAGGGTATTCGGGTATATCGTTAATTATTTGTATAATTGTCTTCTGCAACTGTCTGGGTGGCATCGCCTTTTTCTCATTAATTTGTAACAAATTTGCTTGTTGTGCTGTAAACAATTCTGCTTGCTTTCTCGACCATTGGCATTCTTCAAAACTGCTAAAACAATAAAAACAATAATCAGTTTTATATTGAACTTGAAATAGATCTTCAGTTACAGGTAGTAAAAATGCTGAAATGGTTTAGTTAATATATATTATTATACTTACTTGTCTCTGTCTATTATATTCATTCGCATTGACAACTCCAAAGGTTTAGACTCCTCAGGTACTGGTGAGGTAGATGTGGTTTGCTGCTCCATGTTATTTAATTTCTGTATAAATAAAATTTTACTTTAAAAAAAATCAACCAATAAGAACAGAACCCAGATAAAAAAGAAAAATATTTTTCATAAGTATGTTACCTCTTTGCTTAAAGATCTCATCATCAAGCCAGGCCTGCCTCTTGAATAATATAGACAAAACGACTTGTACAATGATACAACTTGTACAAAAGTTAATCTATCTAAGTGAAGTAATATTCTTCTTAAATATAATCCTGAAATTTAGATCGGAACATAAATCAACAAAACCATAAGTTTTACGCAAGTTTTCAGGTACATAAGTATAAATAAAATAAGTTTTTACCTAATACACTATACCTAGCCATAATACAAGGATTAGATTCAATCATCAGCTTGTCAATTGTTGAAGTAACACAGTCCATCAAAGCACTAACTCCGTTTACATATATGTTTTGAAGACGAACACAAAAATTCTGTAGGTGGACACTCAAAAGATTGTAGCGCCCATCTGTGAGTAGGGCCTCCAATTCTTTAAATTCCATGTCTGGGCACTATAACAAAAAATGTTAGCAGATAAATTATACTAATTAATGTTATAGATTAGTATTAGATATTGTAGTTAATGTTTTGGGATACAAATAAAGGTATGAATATTATTGCCAACCTGAATTAGTTTAAGAGCAAGCATACAGAAGTCCTTTCTGTATTTAGGTGCCACAGTGCAATCTATCATCCTGTTTGCTGAAACAATACAAAAAAAAAAAAAAACAAAAATAATAAAATATCCTATAGTTCCTTCATAATATTGCAATGTGAAATTCAGTCGATGTGAAATATAAGGAACTCATTATTGAAGAAGTTCTGGTCAATATTTAAAACAGATGGAAAGTAAATAATATTATCTAAAGAATTATTATAAAGACTTGCCTTCAATTTTCAACAGTCCATATTCTCTAATAAAAGCCACTACTGCTATTTTGTGTGGAGTGATATTTTCAATATTACCCTTGACGTTGATCAGTTTCATAAAATCTAAATTTTCACTGCCCAAATCCATTTTAAAAGCAGAATTGTATTAATATTTCAATTTAATTTCAGAGTTCGGTTCCAATGGGTTTCAAAGCGTTTCGAAGTGTCAAACGCAGGTGGTGTCAAAAAATCAAAACAAATCAAACTGAAAGCATAGAGTTGTAAGTTTGTAACCGATACCCATGGAATTAGAAAGTAACGTTGACTGTCCAAAGAAAAAGGGAAAGAAAATATTAAGTGAATGGATGTTAGTGACTTTAGCTTTAGCTATATAGTTGGTTTTAATAGTAACTATATAAACAATGAAAATCCAGTAGTTTTGACAACGCGTTCGATGGTAAATACTAAATCCATGCTGATAGAGAACTATATATTAATCCTCACTTTGTGGTCAAGATATAAAAAAAAATATTAATTGTCTATTTCCTAGTTGTTGCTGGCTGGCTGGTAGTTGTGATTACGACAATGCATTTTGTTGTGATAACAAAATTTGTTATTTTGTATTAAATATTCGCACATCTAGCGAAAATGCGGAGACAAAGTCTTAATTACTCATAATTTGTGATGGGATATACCTACAGTTTGTTATTATTTTGGTTTTTATAATTGTTTTAAAAGTGGTAGCCATAATAATGGAAAACGCGGAGGTTGCGTTTACTATTTTAGTGTTATATTTTGTTGGAACGACTGAAACTTCACGTGTTACTGTTTATCCCGGAGATACATTACCTCACCATGGTCGTTGTGAACCAATAACTATACAGTTTTGTCAACAAATTAGATATAATCAAACGATATTTCCTAACTTACTGAATCACGCTAAACAAGAAGACGCTGGACCCGAAGTTCACCAGTTCACACCTTTGATAAAAGTTAACTGTTCACCAGATCTGAAATTCTTTTTATGTTCAGTATACGCACCTGTATGCACAATATTAGACACGCCTATTCCTCCTTGTCGACATCTATGTGAATCGGCCAAACAGAATTGTGACGAGATTATGATAACCTTTGGATTTCATTGGCCTGAACATTTGGAGTGCTCGAAGTTTCCTGTGGCTACTGATGAAAACGTTATATGTGTCGGTGATAACAACATAACTCATGAATCTCGAAAGCATACTGAAACAAAGCTTCCTAAAGTAAACTTTAAGAATAATAATGAAAGAGATCCAACTAAACTTCATGGAGCAAAAGACTATGGATTTGTTTGTCCTGTGCAATTTAAAGTTCCTAAGAACTTGGACTTGGAGTATTCACTAAAAGTTGGAGATAAAATTGAATATGACTGTGGGGCTCCTTGTACTGGAATGTTTTTCAGTCATGATGAAAAGAACTTTGCTAGATTATGGATTGGTATATGGGCAACAATGTGTACTGTTAGTTGCCTGTTTACAGTTTTGACATTTCTTATAGACACAGACAGATTCAGATATCCTGAAAGACCTATTATATTCCTGTCAGTATGTTACCTCATGGTAGCAGCAGCATATGTCACAGGTTGGAGTGCAGGTGACAGTGTAAGCTGCCAAGGCCCATTCCCTACCACAATAAGTGGAGCAAGATTGCCCAACATATCAGTTATTACACAAGGAACTAAGCATGAACCATGCACAATACTCTTCATGGTAGTTTATTTCTTCAGTATGGCCTCAAGTATTTGGTGGGTTATTTTGACACTGACATGGTTTTTGGCAGCCGGTCTCAAGTGGGGACATGAAGCTATTGAAGCAAATTCTCAATACTTTCATTTAGCTGCATGGGCTGTGCCAGCTATCAAGACTATATCAATATTGGCCATGGGAAAAGTTGATGGTGAGTTTTTAAAACCCAATTTTTTTTATTTTGCCATGTATGTCTGTCCGTCCGCAGATAATCTTGGTGACGGTTTTTATATTTATAGGTATGATCAACCAATTCATTTCATTAAAAATAAAACTTGTTATTGTCCCTTTGCATGTCAAAGGCCTCTGGTCATACAGATAAGGGATAAAAGAAACAGTTTTTCTTTACTATTAATATTTGTAGAACACACTCACTCCATGTTTTTGGCACTTTACTAATATTTGTCACTAATACATACTTGATCAAGTTAGAAACCACAGGCCAAAAATTTAATATAGAAAAAGGAGTCAAACAGGGCGATCCACTATCTCCTAAATTGTTCACCAGCACCCTGGAAGAAATTTTCAGAAGATTGGCAGCTGATTGGAAGGAGAGAGGCATTGTCGTTGGCGAGACGAGGCTAACAAATCTTCGTTTTGCCGATGACATTGTTCTCTTTTCTTCTTCAGCCACTGAGCTCGAACGCATGCTACAAGAACTAAGTGACGCGAGCCTTGAGGTTGGACTGAAGATGAATATGTCGAAGACTAAAGTCATGACAAACGAAGCGCCAAAAACTTTAAAAGTACACGGGGAGACCATACAACATGTCCAAGAATACCTTTACTTGGGCCAAGTAGTCTCTTTCCAGGCGAGGCAAGACAAAGAAATCGCAAGGCGAACTGAAAACGCCTGGAGGAGCTACTGGTCCATGAAAAACTTATTTAAAGGTGAATTGCCCCTGGCACTGAAACAAAAACTCATGGACATGTGTATTCTCCCTGTGTTGACCTACGGCGCACAAACTTGGTCTTTGACTAATATCCAAAAGTCCAAACTCAAGGTTTGCCAACGAGCAATGGAGCGCAGTATACTTGGCGTTAAATTAATGGATCGCGTTCGAAACACCACACTGCGCTCAAAAACTAAAATTATAGATGTGGCTCAAAAGGCTGCCCAACTGAAATGGGACTGGGCAGGACACGTCTGCCGCATGCCCGACAAACTGTGGGCCAAAATAACACAAAGTTGGTGCCCTGAGACAGTGAGACGGGGTCGCGGCAGACCACGAAAGAGATGGCGCGATGAGCTAGACAGATTCCTCCCGAACTGGCAAGAAGAAGCGCAGACCCGTGATGGGTGGAAGAAGTGGAAGGAGGCCTTTGCCCAGGAGTGGGACAGAACAGGCTAACAAAAAAAAAAATATATACATACTTTCTTAGTTCTTACCAAAATACTGTTCTCATTCTGCTTACTGAGAAACTTACCTGTGATCATTAAAAAAAAAAAATTAAAACTTGTGATCCTTCAGGTTCCATTTCTATTCCAAAGAGACTGTAACTCTTTATTTATACATATATTTCCTTTTCAGGTGATGTTCTCTCTGGTGTTTGCTATGTTGGACTGTGGGATGCTGAAGCGCTACGTGGATTTGTTTTAGCACCACTCTGTGTATATTTAGTTCTTGGAACTATTTTCTTACTTGCAGGCTTTGTATCACTATTCCGTATCAGAACTGTTATGAAACATGATGGAACAAAAACAGACAAACTAGAAAAATTAATGATTCGTATTGGTGTTTTTGGTGTGTTGTACACAGTGCCAGCTTTAATAGTTATTGCTTGTCTTTTTTATGAACAAGCAAATTTCGATGATTGGATGGTAACTTGGCACCGTGATATGTGTTCTATTCCTTTGTATTCTATTCCATGCCCTTTCACTCGTAGAGAAACAGACAGACCTAAATTTGAAATGTTCATGATCAAGTACTTAATGACTATGATAGTTGGAATAACTTCCAGCTTTTGGATTTGGTCAGGAAAAACACTAGTTTCCTGGCGCCAATTTTTCGACAAAGTGAAGGGTCGAAGAGTGGAAGCATACGTGTGAACTGCAAAATGCATTAAAATTGACTTATTTGCAGCTTTATCGAACAAAATATACATTTTATTTTCCCGCCGTCAATGAGGCAGCTAAATCATTAAGGCAGTTATAACTTTAACATTGAGATTACTCTTCAATATTATTGAAAATGCAACATAAGGCTGATATTGTAAATAGTTTTTTCTCATTTATAATTATTGTGTCTTTAAGTATAAGATTATTTTTTGTAATTATTTTTAAGAATAGAATAATATCAATCAAATAAAATCATTGTATTTTTAACTTTGTTTTTTGATATGTAAAAACCATTACTGGATTGCAATTTAAGAATTAATTTGGCTACAAACTGCAGTTATCTGGTAGCTTGAAACTATGTCTCATAAATGATTCAAGGCAGATTTTTTTTTAAAACTGCGAAAATGCTCATATAAAATTTCATCTTTTACGGGGTTGGGGGCAGATTTACAAAAAAAATTGTCATTTTTTGTGAGTCGCAAATAGTCCGCATACCAAGTTTTAGTTTTCTACCTTGAATTGTGGAGTGCTCCATACAAACTTCTACCCATTGTAGGGAAATGAGGGGTTGGAAAGAGACAATAATTGGCCTATGTCACTCTCCATCCCATCCACAGTCAACTCGTCGATCCGTTTTGCCGTGAAAGACGGACAAACAGACACAGAAGTACCTATGGATTCATTTCTCGGTAGATAAGACTCCGAGAGATAACATGTTTAAATATTGATTGTATTTGAAATATAAGAAGACACAATTATTCTTATTACTCAGTGACATTATCATAACGCGTGAAAGTAGATAATTGTACCATCGAAATCCATTAGGCCGCTTGACAAACATACACAAAACTTTTCCCTTATATCAAAGTATGTTTAGGCGTTGCTATATTTATCTATCAATAATTTCTGCTAAGGGCTTCACCCGCGCGTACATACAAAATTTTATCAAATATATATAACTAGCTTTTGCCCGCGGCTTCGCTGATTCACTCCCAGCAACAGATTATTCTACTCTACCCTACTCGGTGGGAGAGTAGAGTTCAGAATGAGCAAATATACTACATAAAAAAAGTATCCTATGTCCTTCTCCTGGCTCTAAACTACCTCCCTGCCAATTTTCAGCTAAATCGGTTCAGCCGTTCTTGAGTTATAGATAAGTGAAGTAACTAACACGACTTTCTTTTATATATATATATGTGTAGTTACATTCGAGTTTCAGAGATTGCCCTTAAATACGAACTTACTGTGTCTACAATATTAGTAAAAATTCTTCAACGGCTGAACAGAGTACCTATAACGAAACTATCCGCACCTTGATATGCAGTAGAGTAGCTAGTTCCCCATATCAAAAACATAAAATAATGTCCACCTCCCTCCGCTACGTCCCGCACTTGCATTCGGGAGGCACTTTGACCGCCGCTGTGTCTTCATGGAGGTGATCGGCGGCGACCTCTCGCGCCGGGCCCTGGTTCAGGCCATGAGCTGGAGTGACGGAATGGAAGACAAACGGCACGAAGCAATATTTCTAGTAGAACTTTCCGAATTTACCATGTCCGGTAGGGACCTGTGACATGTTGAAGGTGAGGACACCTCTCCAGCTACTTTTCTAAGATCTCAGCGCTGAATTGCGACAGCCGCTGTCAGCACGCATCAGCCACGAAATCCCGCCGAAACTCTGTCCGCCTTGCCGTAGCTTTCTTTTAACGTCTCTCGCAGTAGGCCGGAGCCGGAGGGCATGTCGAACTTTTACTAACTAAAACCCACTCCTATATTCATGGGGTACCCAGGTTCAGGGCCAGGGGGGTGCAATCCAGATTTTTTATAAACTCTTAATCAAATAAATAAACGTAAATTAATTATAGGTATTAGGTAATCTGTTTATTTAGGTACATTTTTTAACTAGGTATACAATAGCTATTAACTTTTTAGTCTTCAGCATACCGGTTTGAGACGCCTCTTGCCGGAGACTTTACGCAGGAATCGTCCGGTCCATGGCCTTTTATGGAGCGCCGGTGCAGATGCAACCGAGGGCCCAACTGAACTCATGCCTGAGGGTCATGCAATACGAGTAGTGTAAGGATAACCCACGGTTTCCCCCGAAGCGGCGAGCCTCCTATCTGGCCTGCCACCGTGCGATCTGATTCCACGCGCAAATCGTGCATGTGTAGGTACACATGCACGATTTGCGCGTGGAAATGCAACGCCGAGACGTAACTCCACTGCCTCCACAAGCCGAAGAACGGCGGACAGAGTTCCGGCGGGATCTAATAGTGAAATGGCGACAGCGACTATTGCAACCTGGTGCCAGGCACGCTACAATCACGACTATAAGTCTCCTGTCTGAGGCGTGGCTGGAAAGATCACACGGCGTCCTTACCTCTGCATAACGCAGGTCCTAACATGGTCTGTGGTCCGAACATGTGAAATTCGGGAGGTTCTTGCGTCGGATTTGTGTGGAAGAAACTCATAGGTTTCACCACTATGTGAACTGCCCGATGGACAAGGTCGAGATATGCCCCGCTTGGGCAGAGCACCACCGTGTCCTCTGCTTTCTCGCACCGGGCCTTAGTACAAGCCATGTTCCGAAGCGAGGAAGAGTGGCTGGCGGACTCGACTCCTTTGCAAAGTAGTAATGCTAACAAAGGAGGCCGCTCGCGATAGGCATCGGGCCTCACGCCCCAGCCGCCGTCGGAATTCCGATCCCGATTACCAGCCATCGTAGGCGAGCAATACTGCTCTACTCTTCCGCTCGCTCTCTCTCGCCGTCCGCTCCTAGTCTCGATCATAGTTGATCTTTGGCAGCTTCCAAGGTGGGGGCAGTTGCCCCCTCTGGTTACGCCCATGCCTATATTTCTTTGTTGCCTTGCATTCCCATTCTGTGTCACCATCTTGCATGAGCTGCATGACTGGCCTGTTGGTCTAGTAGTTAGTGGCCCTGACTGCTACGCCGGAGGTCGTGGGTTCGATTCCCACCCAGGACAAATGTTTGTGTGATGGGCACGATCATTTGTTCTCTGTCTGGGTGTAATTTATCTATTAATAAGTATGTATTTAGAAATATATAAGTATGTTTATCAGTTGACTAGTACCCATAACACGAGCTCTGCTTAGCTTGGGACTAGGTTGCGTTGTGTGAAAGTTGTGGAATATATTAAAAAATATATATACAGGGTGTTTGGTGCATCGTTTGCCAAATTGATTTGGCCCACAGAATAGATCATTTGCTACATCTTCAGCCCCAATAAATCATTCCTTGCCTCACCGGTTTTTTTTAAACACGTTTTTAATTTTTATTCTGAAAAACACCGGATTTCAGCATTTAAGTTGATTTAAGCTTACATAAATAAAAAAGTTATTACTTTATCCAACAAATTTTATTTTTATATTTAACTGTACTGTTGTATGGTTCTATGAAATTCAAAATTACTTGCTAGTAACGTGTAGTTTTTCTATAAAAAAACCTACAAAGTGTATGGGTTATGACAAAATAATTTTAAAACTCAACTTTAAGTTTATATTTAAAAAAAAAACCTTTTATTGAATTCACTAATTGGCTAAATGTAAAAAGACAGAGGTCATTTGGGCAGGAGTAATTGTTTGCTGACATGTCTTTGAGTCTTGCGTAATACGCGTAGACTTGATGCAGTCTGGATAGTTACCGGACGGTGATCTACCGAACTGTCCGCTAGCCCGCGCCTACGGTGGCTGGATATCGGGATCTGCTGTTGATTTGAAATGATTAGTAATGCTAGTGAAGGAGGCGACCGCCTGCCATTCCTCCTTGCTCCAGACCATGACCTATGCCAGAGCCTGACGCGAGAAGTTGTTGCAGCTGATCGCCCCCACGAGAACACGACGGTGCTCCGCCCAAATGTATGTTGTGTCGTATTGTATACATATTTTTCATTACTCATACTCTGAAAGTAGGTGTAAAGTTGCCTGCGGACAGGGTTGGAAGAAGTACTTTTACTCCCTAGGGAGTTTTACTTTACAACTGACAGTTGTTTTTTTAATATTTAGATAGCAATTATTAAAAAAAAAAAACTAGTTCTATTTTGACATTTCTATTGAACCATGACCCGAAACTTTATACCGAATTAAAATGACATAGAGATAGAAATAATTTAAGAATACTTTTTTTAATGACTTTATTTTAATTTACTTTCAATTATTTCATTAAAACTAATATATATTTGAGAAAAATGTTGACAGACCCATTTTTACAATGACAAAATGAAAAATATTGACTGAAAAGCCAGGGAGCCGAACACTGAAAAAAAGAATTGGCGGGTAAATGGTAGACTCTCTATAATCTGTGGTCGATAAGGTCGATTTGATCTTCCTTTTTTTTCGAGGTGTATAGTTTTGTTTACATTTTGCTAAATCTCTGTTACAAGAAATTTTTATTAACACGATAAGTTCATCAGCTTCAGTTATAAATTTAACGCAAGATTCTTAAGAGGAGAAAACCGCTCACCGCCTAAATCAAAAGTAATATACCTACCTAAAAACATACCTTTGACGACGACTCAGGTTTTTATTATTTTTATTTTCCTCGTATTCGTAATGAAAAGCACAGTGTTTACCTCGGGTTCAAAAGTTATTTAGTCCCTCGAACTATTAGCGACCTCGCTCTCGCTCGGTCGCCAAGAAATTTCTCGGGACTAAATAACTTTCTTTCATCCCTCGTATAACAATGTACTATTGTATGTATATTTTATCAGAAATGGCAAAAAGTATATTAATTTTAACTCATATCGATAAAAGTAAAAGTTAGTTCGGAAGCAAACACGATCCAGGGGGAGCAACTGCCCCTCCTGGTTACGCCCATGTCTAGGGGGTCTGAAAAAAGGTTGTAGGCTATTTCTTACCCTCCTACACCCATCCCACTTTAACATCACGTGGCAGAATATTTGCTAGGTCAGCTAATAAAGATTAAGGCTATTAAAAAAATACAGGAGACCAAATACTTGTGAATAGTTGTGTATACTTGAATCATAACTTACCATAGGTATTAAAACTAAGAAGCAATCACTGCAGTGAGTGTATGACACAACAAAGTGCCACTAGGACTGTAAGCATTGCATGGATATAATAATACTTCTGCACTACTAGACAATCCAGTACCAACATTATTCCTGTAACTTTGTGTTGATTTAGATACTCGTCTTGTATTTAATTGTTGCAGTTTTTATAAATTATGTCAGCTAATTAAGTTTTAGTGTCTATCAACACTATATACAGACCAATCTATACTATACTAATATTATAAAGCTGAAGAGTTTGTTTGTTTGTTTGTTTGTTTGAACGCGCTAATCTCAGGAACTACTGGTTCGATTTGAAAAATTCTTTTTGTGTTGAATAGATCATTTATCGAGGAAGGCTTTAGGCTATATAACATCACGCTATGACTTATAGGACCGAAGAAACAATGGAAAATGTGGAAAAAACGGGGGAAAATATTCATCTTTGAGGGCTTCCGTTGCGTGCGCTGCGAAAACGGTAGAAGATACCAATAACATATGTAGGAAAGAATTATTCCTCTTAAAATGATCTAAAAAAATGTCCGCGACAGTATATGTCTATCTTTTAAGGTTAACTTACTAGAACCGTTTTTATGGGTATAAAATTTGGCCGAAATTAATGCATTATTACCAATTATTTGTTAGAGTTGTAGCAACATAGTAATATTAATCTTTATCCAAATAAATGTGTTGTTGATTAAGAGTATGTAATTGTGAACAAAATTGTCTTTGACATCACTTATTTTCAATGAACATCTTAGAAGACATTACAATTTTAAAATAACTCCGATATAAAATTCACACGCGTCGCATGATGTGCAAAATATGACGCTGCGTCTGGCCGGCGGGCGAGGAGAGGGGTTGCTAGCGGGCGGCGCGGAGGGTTTTTTTTTATGGTAGGTAAAAATCAACCAATGACGAATCCCGCTCTTGGGCGGAGCGGGAAACAGCGTCAGACTCTTACTGACTAAACAACCTACCCCGTTCCTCCCTTGCCTTATTCCCAGAGCCCCGGTATAACGCTTTCGCACCAACCCTCGGCTGCAGGAGGTTTCGATCCTGAAGAGCCCCACAGTTTGCTGACAACACCTTGAGGCACGCGGGAGCAGTGCACGCCGTCGACGACTTGGTCTCGGTTTGGACTGTTACCAGACAACCGGACGGCGAGCTACCCATTGCTCACCGTCCGCAAGCCAGCGTCTACGGTGGCCGGATATCGGCAGGATCGCGGCGGCGACGGCTATGGCGAGGGCGCTTTTGCCCTTGCCTTATGCGGTCGCTCGGCCTCCTCCTTTACGAGCATTACTGCTTCGCAGAAGGAGGCGACCGCTTGCCATTCTTCTTCGCTGCGGACCATGGCCTGAACCAAGGCCCGGCGCGAGAGGTCGCCGCCGCCGATCACCCCCACGAGGACACGGCGATGCTCTTCCCAAGCAGTGCACACCTCCACCGTGTGCTCCACCGTGTCCTCCGTGCTGGCCACCCAGTGGCGACACCCGGGCGTCTCTTCCGCACGAATCCGGCGCAGGAATCTCCTGAACTTCCCATGTCCGATGAGAACCTGCGTCATGTCCTGCGTGATGTCTATCCACCACGCCTCAAAGAGGGGACTTACCGCCGAGATTATGCCATGCCCAAGTGTAGCTCTATGAAGTTTTTAGATAATTATGTTCTTTTAAAAACTAAATTGTTTAAATTAATAACAGAAATTGACACGGGCAAAGTCGTGGGTAACAGCTATAATTTATAAAGCTGAGGTTGTTTGCAAAAATAAATATGATGCCCAAAGTAACTATTCCACGCGGACGAAGTTGCGGGCACAGCTAGTAACCAATATTTTCACTACTACAGTCATGCTTTCATGAGCCGTTTGACCAGTGATTTGGAAAAACAAATACTTACAATTTAATAATATTGGAATTTATGGGAAATAAGAAATAATAAAAGTCTTTAAATGTATATTAACTTAAATTACATAATTTATTAAAATCATATTATCTTAACACCCAACTCCATAACGATCATTTCGCACTCTCACTCTTGCTCAGAACAGACAAATTAATGTATATGTATGTGGAAATTTACGCCCTTGTGTATTTACCCCAAATGTGAAGCATAAACACTGACGCAATGAAGAGCAGAGACATTACCAACACGGGAACTGGACCTCTGTAAACGAAAAAAAAATAGTAACTAGTAGCCCTATTAATTTCAAGTTTCTACGGTAATTTCATATGGTGTACATATCCATACTATAATATTATAAATGCGAAATCTGTCTGTCTGTTACGCTTTCCCGCTTAAACCTCTCCAACAATTTTGATGAAATTTGGCACAGACAATCTTTAGACCCTGAGAAAGGACATAATGCTACCTTTCATTGCAAAAAAAAAGGACGCAGACGAAGTCGCGGGTACCAGCTAGTAAAGGATATATCTATCTAGTAGTTGCAAAATGTTCTTTTTATTCCACATAATAATTGCAGAAAATAGGAATTAATTACTGCAGGTTTTAGCAATCCTTACAAAATTCTAAAACTGTATAGGAAAGTTATAAAATAGGGAGGTTTTAACTTATGTTTTGCTTGATTGGTTTTGCTTAATAAAGATATTAGTCTACTTAACCATAAAATTAAATTACCATAATAATATGATAAGTTTAAACTAATCGATTTTGTTTAGATAAACAACAATATGTTTAGATTTATATTTTCTAAATCATATTCATAGATATGTAACTTACACTTTGACGCCAGGGGAATCATCTGTGTAGAATCGCCACATTCCACCTGATCCGGCGCCCGTGCTGCGATTCCTAGCAGCAGTGGTTGTCGTTGTGGTTTTACGTTGACGAACTGTGCTACCACTGGATGATCGTGGGGCTGTAGTCGCCTTGCTCGGTGAGCGACCACCAGATCCTACATTCGTGGAGCTTGGGGAAGGAGGCTGAAAGCAATACCAAGGATAAAGTTCATAATCATTGGCCTTTTTAAATACCGTTCACAAATACAACACTTTTAAGGATTAAAATATACATACCATGTTCAAAACTTATATGCTTTACTTATGAACTGCTCACAATATGTAGCGATGTTAAATAATTTTACTCTCACTACTAGAACAAAGTAGAGCACTGTGAATAGTGTTGGCAACTAACATGCAACGCGTACAAATCGCATTGACACGTTGACACACAATGTTGCCACTTGCGAGATTCTTTATTTTATTACATAAATACATAAATCAATAAAATTATTTACGTAAAATAAAAAAGAAAACACGTTTATTTGGCACAGAGTACACGCAATTAAATAACAATTATTTATTAGTTCTTCGAGGTTGGAGTATCAGTCACAGTACATTTTTGAGGTAGTCAATCTTGTTATTACGTAAAATCTTTGTTTTATTGTCAATGGCTCACTTCAACCAGTTCATCAACCTATAGAGATACAACATCTTTGCTCCAACCTACCCTGCTCGAAGTTAGGTTACTTTGGGTTACTTGGATTACTCTAGCTAGGGGGTATCTACTCTGCAACTCGAGTAAAAAAAAGAACAACTAACCCCACGTTTCATTTTGCGTCAACAGCGATCATATCGGGAATCCGACCAAATTTAATAGTCACAAAATATAAGGGATATTGAGTAATAATTGTGACGTTTCTTTTTGGTTGGATTTGCGCTATTGACGCAATTCGGAACGAGGGGCAAGTTGCAACTCTACTCGTTATTTTTGAACGCAGCACTAGGCTGCTTGACATATTGACACTTTTAGACACGTTTGACTGACAAAATTGACAATGACATATTTTGCCTAGATTATTTGAGGTTATGTTGATACTGTTTTATTAACATCCATTAATATCTTTATTATTTTCTTAATAATCGTATTTGATCACAAATATAATATTTTGATAAAATATTATGCTATTTCGGTTTCAAAATCTAAGTAACAGATTTTATTCTACCGTTATTTCCCTGTCAAAAACAATGAATACTAGCAAATGTTATTTTAGATACATACAGCAAGAAGAAAAAGTCGATATTACATTTTTATTTGACGTTAAAGGATCTATAAGGCAGTTTAATTTTAGCCGAAAGCCCACAGAAAGTTTGCAAGTTTTGCTCACTCGTATGAAAACCAACATTCAAAAAGTGATAGACAAAGGAAATAAAAAGAAAAAAGTTAGTCAGGATAATGAAGACCTTCACCTAGAACTTTATGATTCTAATAATGTTTTAATCAATGAAAATAGTACATGTAATGATCTATTCACTATGAAAGGTCCTGTGAAATTAAAACTGTGTGAAAATTTCTATGAAGTAGTTTTCAATTCTCCTTGGGTAGTCAGTATGAACTTACCACAAAGCATTTTAGCTGGTTTTCCGGTTCATCCAGAAAATTTTGAGACCCAAAATACTACACAGGACAAATGTACTTTTAATTGGTATAAAGGAAAATCACTGAATGAAAAGGGAAGTACAATAAGCGAGCAACATATTCAGTGGGAACTTATGGGCAATAAATTCATTTATACCCCAGGTACACAAGATATAGGAATGAAATTAAAGTTTGAATGTATACCAGGCAAGTATTTACAGTTGATATATACATTGTAGGGGTGGGATGACTTCCTGTTAAATATGCCTGTGTGTATGTGTCTTATTAGTGTTAAATGTTCTGACATTTTTGCAACTATTTTTGTAACTAAATTCAAACTTTTAGGAAATGATAGTATGGTTGGCCCTGCAGTTGAGACTATATCTAAGAATTTAATTGAAGCAGGCCCTGGAAACTGTCCATTTGAAACTAGACATTTGTTTACAAAAGAGAAATTACAAAATAAAAGGTGAGAATAATTGATAAAATGGGTGACAATATCTTTTCATGATATATCTGTCACCAGCTGATATCTTTTTAGTTCTTTCATACACTTTAAAAAATATTATTGTTTGTTTGCAGCTTCAGATGTGTAACATACAACATTTTAGCAGATTTGTACTGTGACTCTGATTACACGAGAACAGTTCTACATCCCTACTGCCCTCCATATGCATTACACATTGATTATAGAAAACAACTCATATTGAAAGAATTACTTGGTAAGTTATAGTAATTAAAAAAATCATTACATAGTATAAAACAAAGTCACCTGTTCTTATACATAAGAACTTAAAAGGCTTAAATCTTTAAAACTACACAACAGATTTTGATGCGGTTTTTTTTAATAGATAGAGTGATTCAAGAGGAAGGTTTATGTGCATAATACATGCATAAATATATTTAATATCAGTACCCGTGCGAATCTGGGGCAGGTCGCTAGTAAATAATAAAAAACATGACTGTGTTTGCCAACAAAAATATAAGTGTCATATTGTACCTATAATCAATTTTCAATTTTTTTTTATTTCACCATTCCACTGATATTATATGTAGCACATGAAGTCTGATTTATACAATTATATATTTCAGGATATAACAGTGATATAATATGTCTTCAAGAAGTAGATTGTAAAATCTTTCGAAACTGTTTAACACCTAGTCTGAATTCAGAAGGTTTAAATGGTTTATTTTATAGGAAGGGAAAGCAAGTTGCAGAAGGTCTGGCCTGTTTTTACAGAAGAGATAGATTTGAGTAAGTAAACATGCTATTATAAAAACTTTTTATAAAATTTGAAATTGAACTAAAGCCTGTGTCAACTATTCTGCCAGTGGTATAAACACAACACCGCTACACTATGAGGTAAATCATCAGACTTTGCACATTGTGGAAGACCTAGCTTTAGTGGCTGTATGGATGTTACATTTTTGTTAGTTCACATAGATTTAAAAAATATGATCACAGGGACAAATTTTGGTATTGATAGTTGTGTAGCTCTAGCTATGCATCACATAATCAAAGCGATTAAAACAGCTTGAAATCTACTATCCGGTAGTAGCCCAGCAGATATACTACTTGTTGGAGCGAAAGATCCTGCCTTTTCAAAAGAGATATGTGGGACTTTACTCTCTATTCTACATGCCTCCAAAGTTGTATTACCTACACCTTATATCATCCGCTGAACAACTTTTTAAAAATCAATTTTTAACTTTCCAGATTTTTATCAGATGAAAGCATAATGTTGGCTGAAGCTGTTCAAACTAAAGAATGTCTTAAACCAATTTGGGCTAAAATTCAAAACAACAAACCTCTAACAGAGCGATTTTTAGATAGATCTACAGTAGCAAGCGCAACATCTTTACAGTCAGTTGATAATCCAGATGAGGTCCTCTTAGTTGCTAATACGCATTTGTATTTTCACCCTGATGCTGACCATATAAGATTGTTACAAGGAGGTATTGTCATATACTGGTTAATGGATATTCAGAAGAATATGAAATCTAAGGTAATGTTTATTTATCTAAATCACTTATTTTGATTTCAAACATTTAATTCTTTATTAAGACTCCCTACTACACTACAGGTACTTAAAAATAAAAGTTGCAATAATAATTCTACAGAACACAGAACAAACTTGAAATAGTAAGTAGGCATGGTACTGTTGCCACTATTAAGTACTGCATTACGCACTTGCTGTTCAAATGCTCTCATTCGCAAACTTCTGTGTTCTGTGTATGTGACTATGTGCCAGTGGGACTGTGTAGTCTTAATCAAATACGACCTGTGGTATCACACGTTTGTTGCATGCTGTTACTGACTGTTTAAATATTACATTGTGGTCCTTCAAATGAGACATATTTTAGAAATAATTGAACAGCATTTATTGGCATGAGAATATAACAGACCTATCGTCCAATCGCTATTTCGCAATCAATTGGATCAACTAGAATTAATCATGCGTGGTAATGGGTTGGTATTATGCTAACGAATCTATTCCCACACATAGGTTAGGTGAGTAGGATGGTGTATGGCCAGCATAAAACCGAAAATTTTAGACGGCGACTACAATTCGTCGCTAAAAGGCTACTTTATAATATACTAGCGACCCGCCCCAGCTTCGCATGGGTACTGATATTATGCATGTATTATACCCATAAACCTTCCTCTTGAATCACTCTATTAAAAAAAACCGCATAAAAATCCGTTGCGTCGTTTTAAAGATTTAAGCATACATAGGGAGGAAGCGACTTTGTTTTATACTATGTAATTATAAACATAGTTATAATGAAATATGTCTGTTTCAGTATCCAGATAAAAGAATAAGTGTCATACTTTGTGGGGATTTCAACAGTGTCCCATCATGTGGCATATATCAGTTGTATACAACTGGAGAATCACCTAGTACTTTACCAGACTGGAAATCGAGTAAGTTAAATAATATTCTTATAACTAGGTACAATCATGAAACCCAAGGCCAAGCATAATTATGCTTTAGTGCCTCGTTACCTTGCACAGCTTTGGTGGAAACCATGGGCTTTGTACCGTCGTCTCTGCCGTAACGATGATAAGGGGCCCCCGCGCTACAAGGGCTCCGACGTAGGTTAAAAATTCGCAACATGTTATTCACAACTGTCTTTTACCCTAAGAAAACCAAGCATTTGTATAAAAGCACCATTTTTACTGCCGCTGGGGCCGAAAGGTTCTGGAGTGGCGACTGCGTACCGGAAGACGTAGCGTTGGAAGGCCTCCCACAAGGTGGACCGATGACCTGGCCAGGGTTGCTGGAAGCCGATGGATGCAAGACGCACAGGATCGGTCTTTGTGGCGGCGCTTGGGGGAGGCCTATGTCCAGCAGTGGACGTCTTTCGGCTGAAATGATGATGATGATGGTGACCATTTTTATACCGGGTCCCCGTGGGACTTTTGGTATGCGGCCCCTATAGATCTAGCTACACCACTGGTGGAAAGTGTCTCTCGTTTTCACAGTGATAGCTGCAGCTCCGCATCCTCGTACCGCGTCCAATGTATATTTGTATATCCTAATATATGTTACAGCCCACGGCTCGATAAAACTCGCCTAAGGCTCGTGCGTATTTCGCCTCGGTCGCAATGACAAACTTTCTGCACTTGTATCAAAATGTATTACTTCTTATTGCAGATAAGGATGAAGCTGTGTGCGGTCTAAGTTTGAAGCAAAACATTTCGTTAGCAAGTGCCTGTGGAACCCCTCCTTTTACCAATTTCACAGCCGAATTTGCAGATTGTTTGGACTACATATATTATGACAAGACGAACTTAGAAGTGGAACAGGTAAAATAATCATTAGGTACTCTTACTAAGACTTCTTTTTTCTTTTCGTGTCTTGACTGCAGATTTATCTAATTAAGTTACTGATAATATTCACGAAGTATGCATAGTCATAACAGACCGAGCGAGTGTGTGTGTGTTGCACTCGCCCACGAGTGATTATATCATATCTGGTTTGTTCAAATATGGAATACTAGTTTTGTCAGCGGCTTCGCCCGTGTACATAAAATATAGCCTATGTCACTCAAAGCGTAAAGCAAGTAAAGCAGCCTTCTATTGTTGCTAAAATTTTTCCAATCGGACCAGTAGTTCCAGAGATTACCTCCTACAAACAAAAAAACAAACTTTACCCCTTTATTATATTAGTGTAGATAAGGTCTTTTCAATACACTTACTCGAAAACTGCCTCTTATCGCACTCCTATTAGGTTGAATATAGCATGTATATCACCCAAGTGCTTTTTTGAGTTTATCACAACAAGGGCGTTTTTATTCCTTCCTTATTGTCACGGTCACAGGTGATTTTTTTTTCTTAGTTTATCGAATCAGGCGCGAGGCGTCCCCACGAGGCGCTGGGCGACCCCACGAAGTTTTAAACTGACCAGAGCAGATTTGAATGCTAACATTGTAATATTTCTACTGTATGTTTGAGATACGATTAAACGTTTTTTCTTTCTTTCTTTATTTCACAAGTCGTAAGTCAGAGGCGGCGTAAGGCGTGGGCGACGTGGGCGACCGCCCACGGCCTCGCGGTCCATGGGGCCTCGCGCCTCGAAGGCCCACGAACGCAAATATAGGCCAAATAAATCGGCCAAGAGCGTGTCGGGCCACGCTCAGTGTAGGTTTCCGTAGTTCCCGTCCGTCACTAATTTCTCACAATGTAACAGAACCCCGTATTTAAAAATTAGTAACCCAATTTCCCGAGAGATAGCGCTGGACCGCTAGTCCGCAAGCCCGCGCCTACGGTGGCCGGAAACCGGGATCGGAATCCCGGCGGCGGCGTCTGGGGCGTGAGCGCCATTGCCTTAAGCGGTCGGCTTTCTCTTTTGCTAGCATTATTGCTTCGCAAAAGGAGGCGACCGCCTGCCACTCTGGGAGGTACCCTAATAATTTTTTTTTACCACTTTTTGTATGTGCACTTAGTCGGCGTAGTTGATATACAGGGTGTTTGGTGCATCGTTTGCCAAATTGATTTGGCCGACAGGATAGATCATTTGCTATATCTTCAGCCCCAATAAATCATTCCTTGCCACACCGGTTTTTTTTAAACATGTTTTTAACTTTTATTCTGAAAAACACCGGATTTCAGTATTTAAGCTTACATAAATAAAAAAGTTATCAGTCTATCCAACAAAATTTATTTTTATACTTAAGTGTACTGTTGTATGGTTCTATGAAATCCAAAATTACTTGCTAGTAACGTGTAGTTTTTCTATAAAAAACCTACAAAGTGTATGGAATATGACAAAATAATTTTAAAACTCAACTTTAAATTTCTATAAAAAAAAACTAAAAGCGTTGGAGATCTTCGAATTTTTCAAAAAGTTCTCTAGTTAATGCTCTTTCCAATGGTGTGCAATATGCTAAAAAAAAACCTTTTATTGACTTCACTAATGGGCTAAATGTAAAAAGACAGAGGTCATTTCAGAGACGATTCAGTGTGAACGTTTGGGCAGGAGTAATTGCAAATCATGTGGTTGGACCGCACTATTTACCTGATAACCTCAACGGGGATAATTATCTTGAATTTCTTCAAACAGAGCTGCCCTTATTGTTATCTGAGCTGCCAATTTTCAATGAAGGCAGGTATTTTGTCTTCCAACATGACGGTTGTCCCGCTCACTGGCGATGAACTGTAAGGCAATTCCTAAATGACGCATTTCCAGACTCGTGGATTGGGAGAGATGGCCCTATTCCATGACCTCCACGTTCACCAGACCTTACTCCTCTGGATTTTTACGTCAGGAGTCGGGCCAAAGAACTGGTTTATGCGACGGAAGTTGAGACGAGAGATGATTAAGTGTAACGTATTGAGGCGGCTTTTGTGACCGTTAAACGGAGCAGAGCTGGCCGAGTGGTAACGGCCCCAACTTACGAGTTTGTAGGTCGCGGGTTCAAACTCGGCCAGGCGCATTACTTTGTGTAATTTATTTCATCACCACTGCTCTCAAAATGGTGAAGGAAAACATCGTGAGGAAACCGGCATGTTCTAGAACTAAAAATTCAAAGACATGTGACATCCACCAACCCGCACTGGACCCGCGTGGTGGGTCATGGCCCATTCCCTCTCCTAGAGAGGAGGCCTGTGTCCCAGCAGTGGGAACATTAAAAGGCTGATGATGATGTGACCGTTAAAGCAGAAATTCGTCTTCGAACTACAACTCGAGATAAGAGAAAGATGTCGCGCATGTATACGAAACAACTGCACCCAATTTGAACAAGATTTGTGATTTTAGTACCTGCTTGTGAAATAAATTTTTATTTCAAGTTTGAGGAAAGTTAATACCCTTTGTAAAATTAAAAAAAAAATAATGTGCGTAAAAATGAGACATCAATATCTACCTACTTAGAGCAAGTTATTTTTTTTTTCTTTAACTTCTTAGTGCATCTACCGTAATATCAAATATCAGCCTTTTGTAATTTGAGTGCACATTTAGCCAGTTAGTGAAGTTAATAAAAGATTTTTTTTAGCATATTGCACACCGTTGGAAAGGGCATTAACTAGAGAACTTTTTTAAAAATTCGAAGATCTCCAACGCTTTTAGTTTTTTTTTTAATAGATATTTAAAGTTGAGTTTTAAAATTATTTTGTCATATCCCATACACTTTGTAGGTTTTTTATAGAAAAACTACACGTTACTAGCAAGTAATTTTGGATTTCATAGAACCATACAACGGTACACTTAAATATAAAAATAAATTTTGTTGGATAGACTAATAACTTTTTTATTTATGTAAGCTTAAATGTTGAAATCCGGTGTTTTTCAGAATAAAAGTTAAAAACATGTTTAAAAAAAACCGGTATGGCAAGGAATGATTTATTGGGGCTGAAGATATAGCAAATGATCTATCCTGTCGGCCAAATCAATTTGGCAAACGATGCACCAAACACCCTGTATAAGGTGCTTTTAAAATATATGCCACGCTCTCCAGGGCGTGTAGCACTATGTTTATAGATTACAATAGTAAAGATAAAATGTAGATAATTTGTGTTTTTTTTTCTCATACAAAAATTATTCACGTATAAATTTTAATTCTTTTTTTGCATAAAACCATCCTGTACACTTTATGAGCTGTTGCCGCTCCGCGCCGCAAAACACCGGCGCCATTCATTCTACTACATTCATTCATATCAGACGAATGCCGCCTGCGCGCTGGCCACTATGTCGTCACTGCGCAGCCCCCCCCCTCCCCCGCGCGCACTTCCCCGTTCGCCGCACGCGCTGGCCGACCACCCGCTTGCCAGTCGCCCCCCGACCGCCACGGGAATTATTATCGCGCGCGTTTTTATTAAAAACATTTAGGCAACTGAAAAGTAAAACGGACACATTGAACAAAGTGAAAAGCCATGTACGTAAGCGTGTCTACATTTGTGTGAGGTGGACTTGTGCAACAGTTTTGTGGATAAGTCGGTAGGGAGTGTGTAAATACAGTGCAATTGGTGTAGGTAAATAACTGTTAAATACGCCAAGTTCCTGTAATTTATCGTTATTTGATATTACACTTTTGAATCCTAAGCGAACGCCGGCGTTTTGTTCTTTAATTGTGTGTCTAATTACAAAAGTCGAAAGGTTAGTCTAAGTACCTATCGTTTACACTAACTTGAAATGGACTGTTTTGAAGTTTATCATGGTAACTGGTAACTACTGGTAAGTAATTGCACTTTAAAACACTTGTTTGCCTACGTATTATTGCGTACCTAGTGAATTAGGTAGGGACAAGCTAGTCAGCTGATTTTAGTTTTCATTCGTAGAACGAATGGAAAGAGATAGCTAATGCAGCTGTTTCATTGACGAAGAGAAACATCGCGCGTAATTTTTTTTTTTTTTTTTTTTTTTTAACGACAATTTTACAACACAATTATACTTCTGCCAAACTGCATAGCAGTTTGTTGGCAGACGTAGCTCCCGTGTTAACAAATTATTAAATATTTTGCAAACATTGTCATTACACATTAGTACATATTTATTTTATTCAATCCAGTTGAATCCATTCCATTTGACTACATAAATTAAAATTTTATACAATTTAATTCAATTCAATTTTATTCATTTTATACATTTTAATTCAATTCAATTTTATTCATTTTATACATTTTAATTCAATTCAATTTAACTTATTTCAATTAAAATTAAATTAGTAATATAAAATTTAATTACGCTTTTATATTTTGGGAATCTATGCTTTCACTGAGTACATTTAGGAAATATCTCGTCGTTTTATATTTAAACACCCGTTTAGAAACTGAAGCACTTTCGATATCTGCAGGTAGACTGTTAAATATTGTTGGAACTAAACTTTTATCACATCTTTGTCCATAATAATTATTGCAAGTGGGCACTTGGAACGTATTACATTTCTTTGTACTTCGAGGCCTTAATTGTACAGTCCTGACTTTGTACTCTTGGCGGCAGTAGTGATCCAATGCCACTAGTAGCGCTATCCTCTCATGCACCGGCAGGATTTTACATTCAACAAACAATTTTTCATAATTAGATCTTTTACAAAGTAGTTTGGTTTTATTGTCTGCTAATTTTTTCATAAATCTAATTTGTAAGGCTTTTATCTTATCCAAATACGTTTTAAACGTGCGTCCATAACATGCCAGTCCATAAGAAAGCAGCGAGTCCACCAGTGCATAGTATACAACAAACAAAGTAGCCCTGTCCAGCACCACACTAAGGTGGTGGAATTTCACAAGAACCGACCGTAATTTGTCACAAAGTTTCATAATGTGCGTTTTCCATGAGAAATTAGTGTCTACTATCAGGCCTAAGTACTTGTAATCTTCCACCACCTCGATAGGCGCACAATCACACTGTGAGACGCTGCCGTCGTGCTCGCTATGCAGACATTCATAGCTGTGTCCTATAATGCGCGGCGAGCGTCCAATATTTTTAAAATAAGGTGACCGTATATGCATACATTTTGTTTTGTTAATGTTAATAATTATTCCGTTGTCGTGTGCCCACCTTATAATATTCGTGAAATCGGTTTGAATTTTATTTTCTATTACATTTAGATCACTATCAGCGTAGACCAGACATGTATCATCTGCATACATATATATATGACAGTTATGCACCACATTGCACATGCTGTTCACATGCATAATAAATCCGACCGGACCGTAGACCGACCCGGTAGGCACACCACAGGTAATAGGTTTGGCTTCCCCGACCACGCCATCGATCACAGTTCTCAGTGTCCGGCCTGTGAGGTACGCATGCAGCCAGGTGTTAAGTGGCCCCGCGACCCCACACTCCTCCATAGCTTGAAGCAGCTGGCGGTGCTCCAGAGTCTCAAATGCTTTTTTGAAATCAATATAGACCACCACCACCTGCTTCCGCTGATCTAAGTGCTCATTGATGTCATTAGAGAACTGCGCCAGAGCCGTAGCCGTACTCCTACCACGTCTAAAACCATGTTGGGCATTAGTCAGAATATTATTTTTCTCTAAAAACATACTTATTTGGCCCACAATAAACTTTTCCACAATTTTATTTATTACAGAAAGTATGGCTATCGGTCTATAGTTTGAGTAATCTGTGTGTGAACCTTGCTTAAAAATAGGCCTTATCAGTGCAGTCTTTAATAGTTCAGGGTATTGACCTTTTTCTACACATAAGTTGATAAATAAGGCCAACACAGGACTTAATTGAAATTTTAAATGCTTTATTTCCCTAACCCTTATATTATCTACACCTGCAGATTTTTCACAGCTTAGCGAATTGATAATTTTACAAACATCTTCTGGACTAGCTTTCTGAAATCTTATTGACATTTGGCTATTGTTTATATAACTAGATCTTTCTAGAAACTTATGCTGACAAACATGTTTTATCCCTGATATTTCTTGAGTGAAGGTGGTTGAAAATTTATTGCATATATCAAGTCTGCTGTTCATTCTACCTAAGTACTTCATAATGATATTATCTAAACTACTAATTTGTGAACCACGTTGTGCAGAAAAGAGTCAATATTTATTTAACTACTTTATTTTCTCAAACTGGATTAACTGTTCCGGGGTACGAAAGCTCTTCACTATTGTAATCTATAAACCCAATACTATCACCCATTAAAGGGGTGGCATATATTTTAAAAGCACCTTATATATATTGATACCAAATTTCAGCTTTCTAGTGATAACGGTCGCTGAGATTATCCGCGGACGGACTACGTTGACTACGGAACCCTAAAAAGAGGAGTAATTGTATCAATTATTCCTTTTTTTTTAACTTTGCCTTTTCCCGTTACGAGGGGTCGGCTTTCCTGGTGCTTTGGCGCCACTTATTTCGGTGGTATGTATCGTCATCTGAAAGCCCCAACTGCTTCATTTCCTAGCGAACATTCATCATACACGTAAATATAATTAGGTACTTTTCCAGCAATAAATAATATAAAAAACCGGTTAGCAAGTATCTGGCAATACCACCGTGTGGCCGACTGCCTGTCGAGTGATCGAAGCCTACCTGTCGGACAAGGTTAACATCTACCTCGGTCACCAGTCGGTCATGTGGTATTCTGCAGAATCGTACTAGGCGGCGGTCGAACTAGCGACACGCGGGATTGCGACAGTCGTTGGCAGGATCCCGCAGTTAGTACTCAAGTGGCCCTACACAAGCCCAAGGACATGACGTGTTTCTACAGCCCTCGGAACGCGCCGCCACCGGGTTCCTACGCTGCAAAAGCAACCGAGGGCCCATCCAAACGAGAGCTATTGCAATACGGATGCAGAGGGGATACCGCACGGTTTCCCGCTAAGCGACGAGCCTCCTTGCTAGTCTGCCACTATGGAATCTGGAAGCAACAGGCCTAGCACACATGCATGATTTGCACGTGGAGATGCAACGCCAGGGCTAAACCCCGCTGCCACTACAAGTTGCAGCATGGCGGACAGAGCCTCGGCTGGATATCCAGATGGTAGGGCGACGGCGACTGTTGCAACCCAGTTCTAGGCACGCCTTAATCATGAATTGAATTCGCGTCACCGGACGTGCTAAGTTCGGGAGGTAGGTACCTGCACCGGATTCGTGCGGAAGTGACGCCAGGGTGTCCGATCCCGATTACCTGCCACCGTAGACGCGTAATAATTTGAGTATCAAAAAAAATTTTTCTTTAAAAAAAACCGTCCTCTTGCGTCATCCACAGGGGGCCTCGCAAAATATATCTTGCCCACATCAAATTTACGTCTTGCCCCGCCACTGTCGTAAGTATATTGAAAAACGTCGTTTGACACACGTGCAGATTTGTCATTGCAGCCCTCGGCTCCATAACACACTCGCCTACGGCTCGTGCGAATTTCGCCTCGGTCGCAATGACAAACTTCCTGCACTTGTATCAAAATGTACCTACTATTACAATTCGCCGTATTCATGTAGAAGAAAGTACGAAATTTTCGCGAACGAAGTCACGAGAAAAGTGCTATACCTTTGTAACATACTTAGCTTAAGCCCAAAAGCACAGTGAGGCGAAAAAATTACCCAAACACTATCGAGCCAGCAACATAAAAAACGAATGAACAAGCCTGAATAGGTCTCGTAACTCTATTCTACTTCACTCTATCGCAGTTTACCCTATTCAACTATGTGTTTATCTTTCATAAGAATCTTCTCCTAACAACAACTATCAACAAAAAAACTGATTTCGCTAATCAGTTCAGCTGTTCTCGAGATTTGCGTTTAAAAATTCAGCGATTTTTTTTTTATATTAAAGATATATTTATTAAACACATTTTAATATTTTTCAGGTAGTTCCTCTTCCGTCTGTAGAAGAATTAAAATTACACACAGCGTTGCCCAGTGTAGTTTTCCCATCCGATCACGTGGCTTTGGTTTCTGATTTACATTTTAAGTAGAACTAATAACTTATATTGTATATTTCAGCATAATGAATGAATGAATAATTAATATATATTATTGTTCTTATAACATCGGCTATTTTATTTGATATACAACTTTAGTACCTGCGCGGCAAATAAGTTGAACCATTTGCCATGGGTTAAATGCAGCCAACTTCGGTTGAGACGAAAATCAATTACTGCGCATTCAAGGTCGACCGTTATTATGTGTAACTTGTGGGACGAGGATTATAACATTTATAACCAATTCAAATGACTTTCGATGAGAACTTGGGAAAGGGTAAAATATTTTTTCCAGTGAACTTTAGTGGCATTTTATTGTAATGTACCTATAATTAGTGCAATTTTACATCTCAGTCTGCACAGCTAGACAATATAAGTGGTATCATTAAAACCGTGCGAATTCCGTAAAATGATGCTGTGAAATATATAAATATATATATAAATGAAAAATATATATATATGAGTTAGTTCTCACCTGATGGTTAGTATGATGCAATTGTTGATGGTGAGGCGCCCTAGTTTATTAAAAGTCTATTCACTCTAGCCTTGAAGACACCCTGCCACCTGACTACCCTGGAAAAGTGGGAGACCGCGCGGATCCATACAAGCAGTCAGCCGAGCCAATCACCCCTTTTGCTACGATAATACATTAAAGTTCTCCATCGATACGGCTACATGCACACTGTTAAAGTTGAACTAGCGACACTGCGCTGCAAAAGACACGCGCACTAAGTCATGCTTGGATATTTCAACGTATTTGCTGCCAAATATTGGAATGTATAACTTCTATATTCTAATATCATTACGAAAGACAGAACCTATCGTTACAAACTCAGTGCTTAAAAACTTAGAAAACATGAACGTTAGACTAGGTATTATGGTCTAAAGACTATAGCCTTAGGGTAAATAAAATGAATGTCTTAATTTTCTGTCACCTGTCACCATCGGGCACGGCTGTCATTCATTTCTGCTGTCATGCTAGTCGGTGTCGTTACGTGTCGGTAAAAAAATAAACGGGTAATTTCCATACAGATTTACCGTTCGTGGAAACACGTATCATACAGTGTTCAAATAACTTAAAATCTTTCAAAATGCTCAAAATTTATACACGAACGAACAGTTATTTCAACGTTAAACCATTGGTAAATCCATTGTTTGGTAAGTTTTGTTTAACATGACCTTGAGGATTGTTTATTGTGTACTTACAAAGGGATAGGACACAAGAATCGACTTTTAACCTTTGCTCAACCTTTCCAGGTGGAGTAACCCAGGATATTAACCTTATACACGTCACATCTGGTCTAAGATTCCCCCCGGCCGCAGCATTAAAATTGCCGACGAATGTAGTCGATATAAATGCTGCAGAAATGGGTAGATTTTCGCCACTGAGAGAACGAGATATCTCTGGTCCAGTTATCAGTTCTTGTTACAAAAAACAGATTGATCTGGGAAAGATTGACATAACTGTACAGTCAGATCCTCATGTTAACAAGTATGATTGCCGTGGAGCTGTCAGTTTGTCTTCTTCCATGCAAAGCAATGTTCCCAGCCCATTCAGTGGCAATCATACACATCTTAACATGCCTGGATCACAGTGGGGTCAAGGGCACAAGTATTTGTCTGACCATCTTCATAGTGCTCATTACTTGACACTGAGAAATGAGTATCGTGCAAGAGTATCTAAAGACGGTATGTACATCAATATAGAAATTAAAACCTAAATGTACTAACAATACATTTACATGCATGCCAGTATCCTTTTTTTCCTTATTTGGTATAAAAGGTTTAATTTATTATTTTATTGACAACAATAACTGTATGGAGTACAGATATCAGTTGTTTGTGAATGTGACTTAATGTATATAGCATTTGTAATACTGCATGTTACAAGAATTTATGAAGCATGGGCATAGCCAGCAGCTCCTTGCTTATTACTAGATGAAAGGCTAGAAACATCCACAGTTGGCTTCCAATTTTAGACCTAGGGTAGAATTTTTGCCTTCAATTCTACTAAAGATCCTGGCTAATCCCATGCACACAGACCCCTCATTCCAAATTACATTAAAAGTAATTTTATCTTGAATCCAACTAACTTGCTATGTCACAATTATTGCTCAATAGCCCTTATACTTTGTGACTATTCAATTTGGTCAGATTCGTGATATAATCTCTTTTGATGCAATTCGAAATGCGGAGAGAAATACTGTCTCTTATTGAATATAGCATGTTAATGTAATCTAATAAGCATGTTTTCCATTCTATTAATACAATACATTGCTTACATAATAACAAGAAAAACCAGCTATGAGTTGTATAATTGTTTGACATTAACTACAGTATACATATTACTTATTTCCCAAAGATTATACCCTTGATATGATTTTGATGATTATAATTCTGTAAATATGTATTATAGCCATCAATCATACTTATAACAATATACAAGTTTACACAGACCTACAATATGCTAAAAACTTAATATTTGAATTTTAAGTACTTCAACTTGTAAAAAATTTAAAAAACTTGGCCTTGTGTGACTATAGAGCATGCTCTTCACGATGTATAATTTGGATGAAAGTCAGTAGCTTTGTTTGGTATCTGGCATCGTGAAAATTATGTGGCAGCTTACCAATTGCTACTATTTCTGTCACCTGATTATTGAAATTTAGTCAACTGTACAGAGCACAATTACATTGATTCAATATTTACTCATTTTATAAAATAGGTATTACTTCGAGATTAAAATTCATCAATTCATAAATAAATAAATAAATAGTTGAGTGAGATTTTAATATAGTTTGTGGTAGACGCACAAGTATGAAAAACTGGCTCAACTATTGACAATTAAATTTGTAAATAAAAATTCTTGGGACATATTTTGACTGTGCCACTCTGAAATAAGTGTATCTCACTTTTTTTGATGTGTGATTACAACTTTCAGGGATAACTTTGTATATAGTTATGAATAAACAGTTTTGTCTCTATTACAAGACAAATTTAGATACAATATTAATATTGTGTTTACCTTTTTTCAAAGCATAGCTGTTGGCACAAGATATATGAGTACAGATACTAATCCTCCACTGAGTGCTAAAGAAAAATTGAAAAGGGCTGTCAAAGAATATGGTTCAACAGTGATTGTATTTCATGTTTGTATTTCACTGATATCATTGGGGTCCTGCTATCTTCTAATATCTAGGTATGTTGTACTGCTATAACAATCTCATAATTCACAACTCATTTAAGTACAGCTATTTCATTATAGATTATTTTATTGTTTAATTTTATTATAAAAATAAAGTATGAATAAAACATAATTATAATTTATTAGGATAGGTTTAACAAATATTTATCTTTTCATTTCAGTGGCGTCGATTTAGTGGCAGTGCTGAAGTATTTCAACATAAGTGAAGGCACTATTTTGAAGGCAGCATCATCAAACGCAGGCACCTTTGTTGTAGCATATACTGTACACAAATTTTTTGCCCCTTTCAGGATAGCAATAACCCTGACTGCTACACCTTTTATTGTGCGTCACTTAAGAAATATTGGGTTTATAAAGCGTACTGTAACTGCTGGTGGTGGGAAATAAATGTTTGAATAAATGATTCTCATATCTTAATTATTAACTTATTTTTTGAGGTCTAAACTACAAAAATATTTTCATTACTCTCGAAAACCCGTTCATATCCCTATTGCTTTTAGGAACGCAATTTAATGTTTTTCGCATTAGTGCGGAAAAGTGCGCATGTCGCCACTTCTACAATTTCAATAATTTTAATGAGGTTGGGCGCGGCGAGACGTCCACGAAGCGAACGTCTACGCCAAAATAAAGCGAGTCGATCACCAATCC
The DNA here is from genome assembly GCA_029852875.1 of Mythimna loreyi. Lineage (NCBI taxonomy): Eukaryota > Metazoa > Arthropoda > Insecta > Lepidoptera > Noctuidae > Mythimna > Mythimna loreyi. Next base: position 13,099,185 of record CM056786.1, read on the forward strand.
TTATTTATTTTTTCCTATGTGAATTGAAAAACGTCGTTTGATACACGGCACTGCAGCACTCGACTTCAAATACCGTCGTCTAGTACAGTACACCATATTTATGGGTATGCTGATAGCCTAGTTGTCAGTGGCGGGGCAAGACCAAATTTTGTTGTGGGCAAGATATATTTTGCGAGGCCCCCTGATGTACGACGCAAAAGGACCGATTTTGTTGAGAATATTTATTTTGATATTCGAATTTGTCCGGTGACCGGAAATCGGTATCGGAATCCCAGCGGCGTCTGGGGCGTGGTTGCTTTTGATTTATGCGGTTGGCCTTCTTCTTTGCTAGCATCACTTCTTCGCAGAAGGAGGCGTTCGCCTGCCACCCCTATTCGCTCCGGAACATGGCCTGTACGTAGGCCCGGCGCGAGAGATCGCCATCGCCGATCGCCTCCACAAAACTCCGTTACCTACCGAACTTGCCATGTCCGGTAATAACTCGCGTATTTTCAGACAGACTTCAAAGAGGGGACTTACCGCCGTATTATGGCATGCCCAGAACTGTGTTGTGACAGTCGCTGTCGCCAATAATATCTTGACATCCCACAGGAACTCAATCCGCCATCCCGCGATTTGGCGCGGCAGTGGAGTTTCGTTCTGGTGTTGCATCTCCACGCACAAATCGTGCATGTGTGCAAGGACTGTTGCCTCCTGATCCCTAGGAGACTTGCCGCTTCACGGCAAACCGTGCGGTATCCCCGCACCATCCGTATTGTCATAACCCTGTGGCATGCGTTAAGCTGGGCCCTCGGTTGCTTTTGCAGCGACGGCGCCTACACTGGCAGTCCATACAAAGCCAAGGATTGAACGATTCCTACGTAGAGCCTCCAGCTAGAGGCTTCTGGCCCAAAGTTCAGCTGCAGCCGCATGAGAATAGCCCCAGTCCAATTCAGTTTGGGAGCCAGACGTAGGAAATGCTCGTCAAATTTCCACCGGCTGTCGAGGATGAGTCCCAAGTACTTCATCGTAGACCCAACGCCGATGCGAACTCCTCCATTAGGTGGGTACCCGTTGGCAGCTTGTTCCGAGGGTCGTGGAACCACATGGCCTCGACCTTGTACAGCGCCACCTCGAATCGCAACTGTTAAACCCTGCTGTTAAACCCAAAGACCACACGTGTCGCTAGTTCGACCGCCGCCTGGTACAATTTCTCTGTGCTAGGACCGACGACGTCACAAAATAGGCGCGCAACACGTTGTCGTACCCAATGTTTCACAAGGGTGGTCGTAGTACCGATCCCTGCAGAACACAACGAGTCATCTCTCGCCGTTGTCACTCTCCCTGGTGTTCGGGGTAGATGATAGGTATACCTGATCAATTGGTAGGCCTCATTCACACAACAGGGATGGTCGGGTGGTATTGCCAGATACTTGCTAGCCGATATTAATATTATTAATTCCTAGATGAGTACATCTACATTTGCTATCACGGGCCTCCGAGGCGCGAGGCCCCTTGGACCGCGAGGCCGTGGGCGGTCGCCCACGTCGCCCACGCCTTACGCCGCCTCTGCTAGTTGTAGACGGATAGCTGCCAGCTGCTTGAGCTAGCAATGAGCAAATCCAGTCTGCCAGAGGCTATGGTAGAGCGGAATGTCTCACTTGAGACAGTCTCGAAGTGGGACGAAGTTAATCTGGTGGGATTCAATGCCACCAAAACAAACATGTATGTTCATCGCCAAAAGGAGCCCGTTTACCTTTGCTCCTGCTTTTCAGAATGTATCCTTGGAGTGCACCGACCGCCTTCAGCTCTTGGGAATTAATCTTTCCTCAGACCTCAACTTTGGACGGTTCATTGAGTCCAAAGCCAAGATAGCTAGGAAACTCTGCGTGCTAGCAAAGGTCGAACCTTTTTTTAGTTATGTGGTCCACGGAGTCGAAGCCTTTTCGGAAGCTGGTTTGTTCGGGAGGCTGGAAGTCGTCGACCTTGCGTGCGTGAAGACTCTGGAAAACAGCTTATAGACAGAGCTCAGAAGCGAAATTGGATGGTTTTCTAGAGCAGTGTAGTGTCGCTCTTCTTAAAAAAAGTACTAGGTACTATAGGTATGCATCTCTGCGATGACGCAAAAATGATCTGCATGCACAGGCTTGAATGAGCCTGAGTATGCATCATCTTGCGCCTCTTTTATGAATTAGAGAGCTTTTTGTTCTTATCTGTAAGAATTTATGAACTTAGGCCCGGTATCCACCAAAGCGGAGAGGAGAGGAGACGAGAGGAGATGTGCCGCGAAGCTGGCAGGTTATTTCCACCAAAGCGGGGAAGAGATGCGTAGCGGAGAGATGTGAGCTGTGTAGCAGAGATGTGAGCTGTGAGAGATCGAAAACAGTCAAGTTCTGTCTACGAAAGGAAGACGTCATGCGAAGCGCGCGGAGAACGTGCGCAACTCGGCCGCCCGACTAGACACTTCTCCGCTCTGCCGCGCCGCTTGCTCGCTCGCTGCACAAAATTCTATAGAAAAATGAGACATCTCCTCTCCTCTCCGCTTGAGCCATTTCCACCAGAGCTAAGCGGAGAAGAGATGTGGAAATAACGAAATCGGATTGGTTTATTCAAACACATCTCCTCTTGTCTCCTGTCCTCTCCGCTTTGGTGGATACCGGGCCTTAGACCTCACCGCAGGGATATGATAGTTGTGTTGTGATTTTGAAAGTCCATCCATTGTCATTGTGTTGATGACCGTCGGTCAAGCGCGTCCGCATGCGTGCCGCTTGTCAACCGAGACGCTATGGAGACATGAATGTGTTCAACACCGATCGGTAGACCAACCGTGTCCATTACGTGTAGGTACGTATTTATCAGTTTAGGCATTGAGGTTGGTGTGGAGCATTGATCATTAGGTACAAACTGACGATCGGCTATGCTTCTATGCTAAGTTCCTGATGATATATCAGGAACTATGGTGCCCAGCGACGTCATCACTAAAATCGGCATGAACGTGTGATTTTGGGAGTATCTAAGTACATGTAAGTGCAAACAATTGCAACAATTCGGTATCCGTCTTACATCGAAATAGGTCCTTTTTATGGTATGTAAAAATCATCCAATGACGAATCCCGCCCTTTGGCGGAGCGGGAAACAGTGTCAGACTCTTACTGACTAAACAACCTACCCCATTCCTACGTTGGCATTTATGCCAGGTCCTTTTAAAAAACGATTTTCGTGTCGCAATCAAAGTGGACATCGCGCGTAACCACAGCGAGTTGTTCCACTTATTTGCGCTAACTATACCAGGTGATGACGCCGTCCGTAGCTACATAAATATTGGAATTAATAAAAACCATATTACCTAATTGCAGTTTCACAAACAATGTCATAGCCGGTAAGAAGACATGTCAGCTATAATTATACTCATGTGCAGTTTACATAGGTTTGTTCGTGGGTATACCTACATGAGAGGTGGCGGGTCAAGACACAAATACGCAGATAAGTACCTACCTACTACCACTTTTGTAATGAATATTCTCAATACGTAACGGTCACTTATTGGTGTATAACCCAAGTCAAGCAAGACTTAAGACGTCAATAACATTACTAAAAGATAACAGTGTCAAATGTTCATTATTACTATATAATTCATTTTGTTTATTCAAATAAATGTATTACCAGATAATTTATACGAGTAGGTAGTTATTAGTAAGTATTTGACACAGCGTAGTTGAAGCAATAGCGCTTAAAAGTATTGATATCCTTTATTCAATTTAAATACTTAAGTATAAAAATGTTTAATGTCAAAGTGTTATGTGCAATATTCTTATTTCTTTGCTCTATCCTCATTTGTGGAGTATGTGATAACAGGTTAGTATTATAATAAATAATATATTCAAACTACATTCAATTACATTCAATTAGAATATTTGGTCAGCTTCGGAAAGTGTGTAAGTAGGACCTTCCTACACATACCTATGTGTAACATCTGGTGAAAATGAAACATGGCCGAAATTTTAGATTTTCTGTTGAAATGCTTAAAAATAGACGCTTTTTTGTTTCTTTATGAATATAGCTGGTAGAATGGCAGAGCACTAAAAAAATACTTGCATATTATTTATTGTTAAAATAGGTAAATAGGTACCTACCTGCCTATCTAAATTGCCTTAGCATTTTTTTCATCAATATTTTTTTTTGTTTTCATCCAATTGACCACACCTTTTTTAGCTATAGTAGGTACCTAAATAAGTACGTAGGGATAATATATTTACGTAGGTAGAGGTAACACATCTGTACAGGTCATCATGACATACTGGAATGCAGTGTTTTGTGCCAATTTTGATTGGCTATCGTTACCAGCCGTACCTACTTACAGACAAACATAACTATAGAGACCTGCCTACCATCATTGGAAAACGCGTGAATTTCCATTAGGTAGGTATGTATCTAGTAGTAGGTATCTAATTAGTTTTCCCTTGCGGTTTCACCGCCTGCCGTTATTTTTTCACTTAGCGTTCTATGTGTGGTTTTTTTTTCAGCTCTTAATTAGGGCCTTAGCGCTATATTTTAGATCTATATTTGTCCTCAAGAATTGGGCTATTAAATGCAAAAATTTTTCAACAAAGTTCCAGAGATAAGAACCTAAAAATGAAACTCTAGGTTTCATTTTTAGGTTCTTATCCTTCTTATCATAAGAACCTAAAAATGAAACTCTAGGTTTCATTTTTAGGTTCTTATCTCTGGAACTTTTATTATTTATTTGATAGGCTAGGTACTCTTTTGCCCGCTGCTTCACCTCCGCTCTACCCTACTCTATTTTATCCTACCCTAATTTTCTTTTATAAGAACCTTCTCCTGACAATAACAAACAACAAAAAAAAAAAAATTGCGAAATCGGTCCAGCCGTTCACGCATGATGGCGTGGCCAATGGAAATAGGGATTAACTTTTATATAGGTATTTATTTAATCTTCATGGAGGTACAGTAGTGATAGTCTCTACCTGCAGATATAGATATAACTAGTGTTTTTTTTTTTCTGAAATCAAACAATGCAACTTTTATCATCATCATACACGAATAGAGGACATTTTTCTTTTCCCCTCTTGGATCGAAACATTTCTATCTGTCAATATGCGCTACTCTATGCTTGTTGACAGCGCATGCTCCTTTCCCGTGTCAATAGTTTAGTAAGGACTTTCCTAAAGGCCAAGGCAAGGCCAGTGATTTATTATCTTCAGCTGTTTGTAGGTACAAAGGTCAAGGCCAGAAAATATTGTTTTGTTGTTGTTGATGATCTAAACAAATAAACATTCTTCAAAACAAAATTGTAACTCTCCCTTTCTCATTTCTGGGTTAAATCTATTTAGATAAGCAGCGGCTTACGTAGGTACTTAAACAGGTTTCTAATGTACGTAATTCAACCAAATTTCGAGTGATTAATAGGCACTTACCTACCTATCATTACAAAAACTGGTATTCAGAGAACAAGACCCTTGTTTTTGTTAAGTGTAATAGGCTATCGTGCTTGTGGACTACCTATCTATGTTGCTGTATTTTTTATGAATAGTAGTTACCTATTTATTTAAAGGTGCCTTCATCAAACTACTTATCAAAGATGGCTTTAGGTAGGTACTGTCGGGGTCCATTTTATTGATATCTAGTACTAAGTAGGTAGGTACTTAGGTAGATCAGGTCCCTACCTATCAGTGTTTATTATAACCTTACCATTTTTTCGCGCAATAAAGCTCCTGCCGCTTTATTTTGAATTGTGTTGGTAACCATTTGCTATCATTTAGAATTAGGTAGCAGTCGTCACTTGTTATGCTAACCTCTGACTTCATTCCTGACTTGTCAAAATGGCTGCTATCGAAAGTAACACGTGCGGGCTAAGTGAAAATAACGACGTTGACGATATCTCCGATAATGAAAGTTAAGTAACACTCAAAGATAATAGAAACTAACAAACCTAGTAGATATTTGTTTACATAGATAATATTGACTCGTCTTTACACATGTGTAAATTGAAGTGTAAAGTCCAGTCGTAGGTAGCTTCTATGTGCGGTACTAAATCAATTAGATGGTCATATTTTAGAACTGTAACTAGGCGTTGTTTTATTGATTGCTGTCGATATATTTTGTAGATGAGTTCCTAGATCTTTCTTAATGTAGATTTGACTTTTCAATTTATTAAAATTTTTTGGGCTTAATAAGGCATCAACAGTTCACACTGAAATATGAAAACAAGTACCTATACCGACAGAATTAGGTAGGTACCTAGACATACCTAATTCTGTCGGTACATCTAACTTAATACTTTTTCCTCATAATATATATTTCTATTTACAGCACTAGCCAACAAGATGACGACGGCCTGTATCTGTTTGATTTCACAAAGACCGATGACGTCGATGTTTGGCAAGAACAATCTGATACCGTACGGGATGTCGGCATGTCCAAGGCCATTTTAATCATTCATAAAAATATTGGCTTCAGACGAGCTATATTTTTTGCACTTTTGAATCCTCAACTAAACGGTGCCGGATTTGCTGGTATAAGGGCTATCCAGACATACAACCTTACGGGCCACACCAAACTACAAATCAAGTGTAGAGGCCAAGGACAGTTTAATGGATTCAAAGTTACTTTACGGCACAAAGGGTTAAATGAAGAACCTAACTACTCTTTCGAACAATACTTTCAGGTACGTAATATACATAATAATGTTTGGTTATAGGTGGCAATTTAATTTGCATGACACTACACTTGTAAACTTTGACTAAGGTAAGAAATTTTCTGTCGTACTAGGTTACTGTACCATATCTCCCTTTCTCTATGTGACATAACTACCTATATAGGTAAGTACCTACCATTAGGTATGTGAATGTGTAGGTACCTTGATGTTTGAAGGCTTGACGATGCGGGACTTGATGGGTACAGTCACGTACAGTGGTTCAGCGATGCTGCTGCATTACGTGTCGCGGGTTTGATTCTTACACGGATCAAAAATTTTTTTGACCTACAAATGGTTCTAGGTCTAAGTGTTTGTAAAAGCACCTAAGATATTTTTCTTCCACAACGCCGTCACGTCCCAAGCTAAGCAGAGCTTGTGTTATGACTCTAGTACCTACTTATTTATTTCTGAATACATACGATAAATTATGCCCAGACACACAAATTATTGTGTTTATCACAAAAACATTAGTCCTGGGTGGGTATCAAACCCACGATCTCTGGCATAGCATTCAGGGCCATTAACCACTAGACTAAACCAACAGGCCAGTCAGGAAGTTACAGTATTAATTCCTAGTGTGAGACAACTTTATTTATAAAGGGGCCCCCTAAAAGGGAAAAGACGTTTGACACTCGTTTTTAGATAAGTACCTAAGGACACTGCTTATTAATACATGTTTGTAACGAGACTTAATCCTTGCGATTGTCTCTTCCCGCTTTTTACTAACTAGTTGAACCAAATGTCCTGGGTTTTTGGTATAAATGCAAGGCTCTATACGGTAAACTCGAAAAACGTTTATGAGCTGGTTCAACCAACTACACTTTCTATAGCAATTCTGCAAATTTGTAGTAGATATATTTTAGGTATTTGAAGTTATTAATTAATTCAATTATTTTCAGGCCCCAAGGGATGATTTTGCCATTCGTAATCTCAAATTCTCGGAGTTTAAAGCTTACTACAGAGGCAAAAGAGTAACCAATAATGAAACATTGGATTTGTCTCAGATTACAAGTCTTGGTATTCAAATGTACGGTGGTGTTTATCAACCAGTAAAGCAGAAAGGTCCAGCAACGTTGGAAATCGATTGGATTAGAGCAGTTTGAATGAAAGAACTGAACAAAATATTGTATAATAAAAAAATATTTCACAGTGTATGTTTTGTCTTCTCTGGGTAGACTCAATGAAATCGTTAAAATAATTAACATTTGATTAATTAGTGACACACATAATGGTTACATTTTTAGGATTCCGTAGTCAACAAGGAACCCTTATAGTTTCGCCAAGTCTGTCTGTCTGTCCATCCGAGGATAATCTCAGCGACCGTTAGCACTAGAAAGCTAAAATTTGGTATCAATATGTATGTCCACTACGCCGACAAAGTGCAAAAACAAAAAGTGGTAAAAAATATTTTATTAGGGTACCTATCCCCCTACACAAATTGAGAAGTGTTTAATTTTTTTTCATTTCTTCCATAACGTGTGATACATAGTAAAAATGATTAAGGGTTCAGTAAAATATTTTTTTGATAATGTAAATAGTTTCGAAAATAATCGCCCTCTCCCCTCTCTCACTTTTGAACCATAACTTTAGAAAATAATAATATGAAGAAATCTCTAGAAAATTATTCCGGACTTGTTATGATGAACAAGTTTTTGAAAATTAAAAAAAAAAGTCCTACATGCAAGCATTTTTTTAAGCTTTTTTTATGTATTTCATTATCCTGAGCGTATCTTCTTTCAAATAAAAATACAAAAAGATTAAAATCTGTTCACGTAATCCATAATTACAACCGGGTATAGCGCCATCTCTCGGGAAATTGGATTACTAAGTTTTACACTGAGCGAGGCCCGACACGCTCTTGGCCGATTTTTCATTTCCATTTCGTAATTAGTGAAATGCCGCTACCGATAATGACCGAAAGATCGAAAAATATTCGAAAGTAAAAAGAATTATTATTTCAAATTTTTGCGACTATTATTGCGCAACATTGATTTCGAATTTCGCATCGGATTTCTCTAGTCTTTATCCCCTGAAAGCCACTGTGGGGACTTCGCTTGCAAGCATAACTCGCCGAGACAGCCGGAGAACGCGGCCTTCGCGATTCTACAAGTTTCTCAACGTTGCAGCGGGCGCTACAAAAAACCGCGTGGCCGTAAATATAAGTTAGACTCATCGCGCTCATAAAATAATAAAGGGTTAAAAAAGTAAATGTTAATAACAGTTGTTAACAGGAATAACTACTGCTAGTGGCATTTATGTTTTCAAACCATTTATATTTGTGTCATACTGCGCAGCAGAACCACTTTGACTACATTATATACAAATAACAGGATAAAATGTAGATAATGTCTATATTTTTGTAGCTTAATATCAAAATTTGTATGTTGTTAGTTTCTTGGAAAATATCATTTCAAAGTGGTCATGCTACGGAGCATACTCTCCAGCAGGACCACTTTCAAATAACGCTTATTTCGCGCTGATTATGCACAGGCCATAATATAAACAATAGTACATTGTTATATGAGGGATGAAAGAAAGTTATTTAGTCCCGAGAAATTTCTTGGCGACCGAGCGAGAGCGAGGTCGCTAATAGTTCGAGGGACTAAATAACTCTTGAACCCGAGGTAAACACTGTGCTTTTCATTACGAATACGAGGAAAATAAAAATAATAAAAACCTGAGTCGTCGTCAAAGGTCTTCGTATGTTTTTAGGTAGGTATATTTCCTTTGATTTAGGCGGTAAGCGGTTTTCTCCTCTTCAGAATCTTGCGTTAAATTTATAACTGAAGCTGATGAACTTATCGTGTTAATAAAAATTTCTTGTAACAGAGATTTAGCAAAATGTAAACAAAACTATACACCTCGAAAAAAAAACAAGGAAGATCAAATCGGCCACAGATTATAGAGAGACTACCATTTACCCGCCATTTTTTTTTCAGTGTTCGGCTCCCTGGCTTTTCAGTCAATAGTTTTCATTTTATTATTGTAAAAATGGGTCTGGTCAACATTTTTCTCAAATATATATTAGTTTTAATGAAATAATTGAAAGTAAATTAAAATAAAGTCATAAAAAAAGTATTCTTAAATTATTTCTATTTCTGTCATTTTAATTCGGTATAAAGTTTCGGGTCACGGTGCAATAGAAATGTCAAAATTGAACTAGTTTTTTTTTAATATTTGCTGTCTAAATATTAAAAAAACAACTGTCAGTTGTAAAGTAAAACTCCCTAGGGAGTAAAAGTACTCCTTCCAACCCTGTCCGCAGGCAACTTTACACCTACTTTCAGAGTATGAGTAATGAAAATGGATATTTATTATAATTGTATATCAATATAACATCTACAATTTTAGATAAATACTTGCCGATTTTTAGTAATATGTAAATGTTTTACCGGAAAGCGCCTGCTATAAATTTCTTAGCAAATAACCAGATTAATATATTTATTTAAGACTAGCTTCTGTCAGCGGCTTCGCTCGCGTGAATGAAGGTCATCCCCTTAGGAGGCGAGTTTTGGAAAATCCTATATGGAAAGTAAATATAAAATTTACTGCGTGGTAGGAATCGCCATGCAAGACTACAAATTATACTCAGAAATAGTTTACATATAAGTAACTTTATTATCTAGAATTAGGTCATCACTAGATATTATAATCAGTATACACTCAAGACCAAAATATTAAAAATAAATGCTTATTGCTGTAGTTTATCGTTGTCGGGACGGCAACAACAGTGTTAGCGCTGTCATAGCATCAGGAAATAGAGAGTGGTAGTTGACGAGAGGCACGTACGCCGCGGTGATGACGCGCCCGGCGAACCATCGCCCGTGTAGGGTGTTCACTGACGCCACCGCTGTCGCTATCGTTGGACATTTGCAGTACACGTTTCCTTGTGGAGATGCTTTATCTACATACACGTGTAACACTCCACCGTGTTTATTGCACTCACTGATTACATCGTCTCTTATTTCTATATCCCAGCTTGGATTTGTTTCCCTGAAAACAATAAATAGGCACTTAAATCAACCATAAAACTTAAAGGTATAATTGGAATGTCTCCTATAGCCAAACTATGTTTTGTTGTTTATTATTTTATGGCTTCACAGTAAATGTAGAGTTCACATTTACTGTGAAGCCATAAAATAATCCATGCTTTTTTACTAGATTAAGTAGAAAATACTAATGACTTTTCTGTGAACTATTCCGCGTCACCCTGAAGCTGGGTACAAACTGCAGTAACGTAACATATATAATGTACCACGCAATATAAGAATTTGCCGTCCATATTATCACAATGTATCATGCAATGTAACAGAATTCCAGTGAGGACATGTTGCGCGCGCGAACAGATCATTACGACTACGTGAGTGTACATGCTCGGTTATTGGCACTTAAGCAGCATTAATTTCGTAAGTGTGGTCACGAATTAATGCTCCTTTAATTTTACCTTGCATGTTGCGTTACAGCAGTCTGAATCTGGCTTCACAAAACCAAATCCTTCGTGCAATATCATAATGTCCTTTTTGTTTAAGACTGCCAACAAAACACTACAATATTTTTGCAATTCAAACAAAAAGCTTTATAAGTTTGCAGTTTAGCTTAATGATATTTATGTATATTATATTGGTGGGATCATATCATGATCTCACCAATAACTAATATACATCCTTTACTTAACTACATCCTCTTTAAAATTGGTTTATATCTAACACACACAAATAAAATTATATGACTAGAAATATATAAAATTTTACTTACGATGCTGGATCAAACATATTATTGAGCATAAAACATTGTGTTGCAATAGGAGGCGCTACTTGTGGTTGTGGAGTAACCAGGGCCGAACCAGCTCCCATCAGTACTGATGCTGCAGCCGGTGGAATCTGAAATCAAGCCCATCTTGTGATTAATTTACATGTTGTGGTTGTAAATAGTTTTTGGAACATAACAAGAAACAACCCCGTTCAGGTCATATAACATCAATTAAGTAGTAATTATAATCAATCCTCTGACTAAACTGATTAAACACATGCAAGCTTACTGCCGAAATCTTAAATAATAGGAAAGAATATCTATGGGCTCAATTCACATTAACACTATAGTATAAATATTTTTCAGATCAATAGCACTGATATTTAATAAAAACTTTGCTTTAATTACATACTCTTTTGAGAAATTAGGTTTGAAATACACTATAGTTTGAAAAGAACCTCACAATATCAATTTAAATGTCTAGTAATGTGGTTCAAGTTTAAACTGTACATTACTCAGCAATGTCAAGAATAGTTTTAAAAACTTCGCACTGATCTGTCCTTTTTCTGAAATCTGCATGCTGCTGTAAAACATAATGTTTGTAATATGCCAAGATAAGAATAATTATAAAACAAGGAGAAATCAGGACAGGATTTCGGGGTTTACCCCAACTAACTGGCGTAAATTATTAATCTTTCTGAATCTTAGTGAAGATACTCATGAATAAGAAACAGGGAAAACCACTTCGAAGTATAAAGGGATAACTCAGCTATTCCAAAGTAGTAATTCATGTAATATATTTTATTATATGGAAAACTGATCAAAGATGATCTTGATTTTGAAGGTAACTTGAATGAAATCAACACTTGTGTTACAAAATAAAACGATTTCAAGTGGAGTATTTTTGTCGTGTTTCAACAGGAACACAGTAGTCAATGGATAGATCGAAATTTCATCATGCTCAGTGTTATTGGAATGTGGTATTATGGTAATGTATTATTATGTAATTCTAATTAATCCTTTGTAAATAGAATATAGACGTAATATTTACAAATTATAAACAAAAAGTTTTAGGGAAATGAATATAAATAGTTAAAATGTTACCTGTAATCCAGTGCCTTCTGCAAGTTTAAACATTAATTGTAAACGTCCTGTAGCACCTAGATCTATACCAGCACGGTCCAACTCGTCGGCGTCAAATCGAGTGCTGGAGCCGCCATCAGTCCTTTCTGTCACATTGCCAACTTTCATAGGTCGTCCAGCTAATTCAAATCCATTTAATTGTTCCATCGCCTTCTTTGCATCAGCCGCATGGTGGAACTGAAATGATTTAGCTCTTATACTTGACCATTTGAATGATTATATACCTACAGTAGTACTGTGGTGTCACTGTCAGTATTGATTGTAGCATCAGCTATGGCCATCAAATCCGAGAAGTATTGTTTGACATTTACACCTTTCAAGCCAAAATGACTCTGCATAGGCATAACTATTTCTATTAAAAAATTGATGTGTCAAAGTGTTTTTGCAAAATAATATTAATCATCTCAAGCTATCTCTATTTCATCATAAGATATACAATTCTTAATTTACAAATATATAAATTAAATTTTTTGGTTCAAAGCAAAACCCATATATATTGTACAATTCATAGTTTTATTTTCTAGCTTTCATTTAAAAGTCACATAGTTAGGTTGTAGGACCTAACTAAATGTAACATAGTGTTTTGATTTTTCAAATTCACTTGTATATGAATAATTCCTTTTTTCAATCTCCCAGAACTGGCAAAAAGATACTTCTTAGATAAAACAAGGTTTTATAATACTACTACTACATACCGTAAGAAATCCATATCCTTTGCTTTTTCCTGTTTCGGGGTCGGTCATAAGCTGAATGTGATCAATTTTTCCAAAAGGTTCAAATATACCGCGTAGCATGTCTTCTGTAATGTTAAAATGCAATGAACCAACATATAGTCTCGTCGGTCCGTTACTGGTCTTTGGTGCTAAGTTCGGCAACGTATTGCCTACCCTGTTCTTTTCTGCTTGTGTATGTTGTACAATAATAGGAACTCCAAGCAATTTTTGTCCGGTCAAACCTAAAGCCTGTAAATCCAGTTAAAATTTAAACATGATAAACCTTTAAAACACCTACAAATCCATATTTCATAGGTACAATAACCTTTAAGTCTTATGATGCAATTCTGTCATAAAACCATTTTTGTTAGTTTTTTTTTTACTTTATAATCATAAGTATGGCTGCCAATAGCACCTGTTTATTTTTGTAGTTTTGTGAGGTCATTTTAGATATGTCCATTCTCATTTAAAACTATAAACAGTGTGTTCAAACCTATCTTTCTTGTACTGTGAAACTAATTTTTTTTAAAATACAGTTAACTTACCAAAGGTACAGATTCCGCATCTTTAAATTCGATGTAAGCTATGCCTTTAAATCTTCTGGTTTTATTGCAAGTGATAAGTCTTACATCTCTGACTTTGCCAACAGATGAGAAAAATTCTTCAAGGTCTTTTGCTCTAATTCTTTGAGATAATTGCATACAGAATACAGTGCGTAGATCTCTTTCTTCTGGAGGCAAATCATCTAATTTTGGTTCAAGTCCTCTAGATTTCGACCGATATTCTTTGGCAGGGTCTCTTTCAACACTTTTTTCCCTTTTGCTGTTAGAGGTACGGTCTCGACTACTTCGATCACGTTCTCGACTACGTTCCTTATCCCTACTCCGTCTTTTATCTTTATCTCGCTCTCTTTCCTTGTCCTTTTCTCGGTCCTTATCCCTATTGTGAACCCGATCCCTATCTTTGTTACTATCCCTATCACGATCACGATCGCGTTCACCACGGTCTCGCTCGCGATCACGGTCACCACGATCGCCACGGTCGCCACGGTCACCGCGGTCTCCGCGGTCACCACGGTCGCCACGATCCCCACGGTCGCGTTCGCTACGATCGCGGTCGCGATCACGATCTTTACGGTCTTTGTCCTTTTCACGATCTTTATCTTTTCTGTCATCTCTTTCTCTTGAACGACGTGTGTCTCTTTCTTTCGATCTTCTTCTCGAACGGCTTCGCCTACAAAAAAAAAATGCAAATGGAGAATTCTGGTTTAAGGACATCGGCAATAAATGCAGATTAAAAATACTTGAAAAGCAATCTGTAGCTGTAATTGTTAATTCTTACCTCCGGCTCCCATCGCGTTCTCTATCTTTGTGCTTATCAGAATACTTGTCCGATCGATGCTTTGAAGAGGAAGTGTTATCCTGTCACACAAAGCACAAGGTAGAAGCAGCGCCACAGCAACACACGCCGAGTGAATAAATAAAAATTGCATTAGTTATTTCATAACAACAACATGGAGAACATTTGCAGCATTTCAACAATGACATTTTAGTTAAAATGTCACTGATGAAACAACACAAATGCTGATGGTTTTTACTTTGCCTAGGCTACTGTTGGCAGCTGGTATAATAACCAGCCAATGTTCATCCATGTCATGGTAGTCTCGTTGCCCTGGTCTACACTTACCGTTGGTAAAACCACTGACAAAGGATGCACACAGCGCTAACATCACACAGGGATACTTCTGCAAAAGATTTACGACCCATCAGCTCATGGTCCTTTTTTTTAAATTACGTTCTATGAAAATTTTATTTTTGACTTTGTAACTTTAAGTGATTTCAATAACAATGTTAGGTTGTGTTGTATTTTGAAATAATTAAAAATTAGGTAAGTATAGTAGTGGATACCTCTCTGTCTGTTCAGGTCGGTGAAGTATGCTCGACTATTACCACAAAGTTCTATAAATACAAGAAATGATACTCAAATGTAAATTTGTTCAATATTTCTTACCAGTTGCTGTTCAAAGATGAAATTAACCAAGTAGTTGTGAATTTGGCAGAATAAAATATATTGTTAACATAAGTTAATAACATCTTCAAACAGTAATACATGCCCTCAAAACGTATTTGTTATCAATTTTAAAATACAAAAGTTTATACATAAAAAACATGACTAAATTATTGTAGATTTCTTTACACATAAAAGAAGTTTAATTTGTATGTGTAATCTTAACAAATAAAAATAAAAATGAATATAAGATAAAAACAGTACTTTGAAATTGATTTCTGGGAAGTAACAAAATTTTTAAATCATTTGCGCTTGTTGCTACATGAATTTAACATTTAGTAATTTATATAACAAGACAATAAACTTAAGATCAAGACAGTAAAATTATGGTAATTTATTTAAATGCAGGAATTTTGAAATGTGAATGGACATGGGAATAAAATTGAGATGAGCTGTTCTGACGGATGATAAGACTCGGAAATATGATGTAAAATTACTTACCGATTTATTATACGGTGCTTCCAACATAGCTTCTACGTCTAAATCTTCAGCCATTCTAAAACAAAAGTTCAAATGAAGATTGTTTAACTTTCCTATGAAACCTAGTCAAACTAGGTTAAGAGTGGGCGAAAATTACTTTTCAGACGCTTATTTGGTATGTTGATTGTATTAACAAAGTTCACTAAACCCAATTCAAATTTCTGTATGCCTAAAGTGTTATTTCTTGATCTTTTGTTACATAAATTAATGGAGCAATGTGACGAAATAGTTAATTACACACGAGCACAAAATGGCGTCTATTTTATAGCAATACGGTTGGTTTGTCGCAGTTTGGTAGGGCTGTTTTCTAATATTTTGGTATTTTATTAAGCATGTTATATTCACGACCTTACCTTGTGTTTAAAATAGTTTAATTAGTAATCGATAAACACACAATTTGCAGTTTATTTCTTAATTTTTGAAAAATTCTATGAAATTTGGTAACAAATTTGGCGTCAGTGTTGCCTGTTGCCTGCCAATTACTAGGCTTGTCATTGTTAAAAAATATCGATGTTTCGATATTTTTTTTTTATTATGTCGATATTTTTGGTCCTTATTGATTTGATAAATCGATCGTATCGAAATAAAATATTCAATATCGAAAATCATATTTAACAACAGATGACCTGTTGACCTGTCCTTACAGAGACAGTGGGATGTGGTGCTCTGCAGTATTATACGTAAAAACCTCATAGACACATCGTCAAGTACTTCTGAGCGTGCGCGTGTACTGGTTGTGGAAGTCAAGTTTGTGGCATCAGGCACTTCCGTCATCCACAATTGCCACTATGATAGATGACGCCTCGTTTCGGCTCGCAACATGTCGCATAACGACATTATTCGTCGCGCTCTAACCACCGCCGGCGTACCTGTCGTATTATAACCTAAGGGCGTGGACCCATGTCTACGGTGCGGCGCCGTTTGCCGTGCAACGGTACGGCACCGCCGCCGTCAGATGTATGGCCGTCGATGGCGTCGTGTACTGACGTGCTCACTATTGTGTTGTTTTTATTTTTGGTATACGTGCTGAGCGTGTACGTGCCGGTACTCGACGCCGTGGTGCGGCACGGTGTCGTGCCATCCGCCGGCGGCGGTGCCGTACCGTTGCACGGCAACGGCACCGCACCGTAGACATGGGTCCACGCCCTACGGGCTTGGTGCGTGACGATCGGAAGAGACCAGATAGTATGACGTTGGTGCCGTGAAAGGTGGGTAGGCCTCTGGTGTGGGACGCAACTTGTGTCGACACCCTTGCTCAATCCTATATTCTTAGCGAACTAACCGCACCGGCACACCAGACCCTCAAACGGTGCAAATACTGTAACCTTATTGGTGATTACAGTTTTGAGCCGTTTGGAGTTGAAAGTCTTGGGTCATGGGTTCCAAGTGCGCGTCTCCTTTTCAAGGAAACTTCACGCCGTCTACTTTCCCTCATATAATCAAAAATATTACTTCACTTTGATCTTAGCCAAAAGGCCGAGAAGCGATACAAAAAAAAAAAAATATTA
The DNA here is from genome assembly GCA_029852875.1 of Mythimna loreyi. Lineage (NCBI taxonomy): Eukaryota > Metazoa > Arthropoda > Insecta > Lepidoptera > Noctuidae > Mythimna > Mythimna loreyi. The sequence continues at coordinate 13,116,539 of CM056786.1, forward strand.
CTTACTAACTTAAAAGAAAGTAAACAATTTTGCTCAAAAATATATTTTGAAACCAAAAATGGGAAATGCATTTCATTTCATGACATGTTATTACTTACATTTTAATATGTTCAGGTTTTTTTCTAAAATTATACACCGTTAAATTTTGATTATTTAAGATCCCTTGGAGGATCGATGAAGACAATCGATTGATGAAGTTAGAATAATAAAGTGCTTTTTTTAGATCGAATAAATATACGCACGTTCTAAATTGATCTCTTTAAGTAAACGTCAGCTGGGCCATTTCAATGACCTACAGGTAGTTACCGACAGCTACTTACGAGGTCATAGACTCGTTTACTTAAAGAAAATAATTTTGTAAATGCGTTTAACAATACGAGATTTAGAAAAAAAAATACTTTACTTTTTCAATCGATAGTGCTTCATGTACGGGATCGATCCTATTTGGGATTAAAACGACCAAAATTTAACGGTCCTGCGAATTATAGTAATGCGAATATGTATAGTAATGAAAATTAAACAGAATTTCAGATAAAGAAACGTTATTATTTCACATCATACATCGTGTTCAACTAATACACAAATCGACTATAAATATTTTTATTTACATAGGCTTACGACTTATATGACTTTTTTTGGCGTAGTAAAGGTCCTAGAGTGGGTCAATTCCTTTCATTTGAATATCTTCATCAGAATCTATGCTTGAGACTTTATCGAAGAGTTGGAATTCATATCGTCATAGTAGTCACTTGATTAAGATTCAAATACATGGTAGCAGTCCATTTTCAACAAACTCTGTTTATCTGCCAGGCACCACTCGGGTACGAATACTTAGGGAAATTTTATTTTCCTGGTCACCCGAAAAAAATATTTGACAAGTGGTCCAACTTTGGAAAATGTGATCTTAGGCACGATATTTTCTAATTTCTCTTAACAAGCACGTTTGCTTTTCAAGATAATATCCTTGCCAACACTTTTAATCACTTCCAATTCCCCTACAACGAGTGCTATCGGCGAAAGATTCGTTCGTTTAACCAATCGTCGTTGAAGAGTGTTTTCGGCAGGGCTTTGAATAACGTTAAAAATCTGGTAACGTTACTTTCATCGTGAGAAGGTAACGTTATTAGTAGAGGTAACGTTATGCTTGATAACGTTACTTGTGACAAATTTTACCGGTAAACTGACTTAACGTTATTGAATATTTTATCGGTAAATAATAACGTTACCAAGACCAAGGGCTTGATAACGTTACCAAGTGCATACGAAAAGTAACGTTAAATTTCTTTTATCTCTTTCTTTCGTTTACATTAAATATACTGTTAACTGCTATGATCACGTAGGTATTCAAATCAAAAACACTTGCGCTGCGCATCATTTTCTTTTTAAATAGGAAGTACGAATACTGAAGAATATTTTCGCCGTCATTGTGATGATTCTTAGGATTTACATGAAGTTAATAGTGGATCTGATTCAGGATCTAGGGGTGAATAAATTCTATACCTACTTAAATCTAAAGAAAGATTTAAGTAGCTATAGAATTTATCTTCAATTGCTTGACTTACGTGATACTTTTTTCGCTCGTAAGTCTATAAATACTTAACGTTATGTTGAATATTTGTGGCTTTGCAGTCTTTTACTTAATAGGGTCAGTAAGGACGATAATACTTTTCGAGCGTTTGTGTGTGTTTATGTTTCGTGGTACATATTGGAGCAAATGTTACTTAGTAGTATACGTATAGCATGTTTTCATTTAATGCTTTTAAGGCAGTCGGGTTTCTCGTTTAGTTATGTGGGTATTTAAGTAATTATTATTTTATTTTTTAAATCTGCCGCTGAATCTAACTGATTCAGTGGCAGATTATGTGTAGTAGTATTGGTAGTATTAGTAGTACTGGCACCGACTCCAAAAAGAAGTAATAAATTTTGAATATTTGCAAAATATTAATGTCAAATAAGTTTACTTATAAATTAAGTTTCTTTACAGCAATTCAAATTTTTATTGTCAACTTTTTAGTGTAGGAACTTTTATTGTTTGGCTTTTTTTGAAGGCGGTTTTTTTTTTGTAAAAAGTTTTTTTTATTTGTAGCCGTTTAGTGTTTTTTATTATAATGTGTTATGGCAACGAAGTCAATATCGTTCCTACATTTCTTTTGAAAAAGTTACCAATGTCATATAAGTAGGAATACATATTATAGGTACATTGTTACAGTGTAATCGTTTTGATCTCGTGGAGAGATGATATGATGCATGAAATACTTATGATTCATCTCATGAGTACATCTCATGACAGCTCTCATCATCATCATCATTTCAGCCAGAAAACGTCCACTGTTGGACATAGGCCTCCCCAAGCGTCGCCACAACGACCGATTCTGTGCGACTCGCATCCATCGCGTTCCCGTGATTCTCACCAGGTCGTCGGTCCACCTTGTGGGAGGCCTTCCAAAGCTGCGTCTTTTGGTGCGCGGTCGCCACTCTAGAACCTTTCGGCCCCATCGGCCATCTGTTCTACGAGCAATGTGCCCTGCCCACTGCCACTTAAGTTTGGCGATTCTTCGGGCTATGTCGGTGAACCTGGTTCTCCTGCGCATTTCTTCATTTCTGATTCGAACACGCAAGGAAACTCCGAGCATAGCCCTTTCCATTGCCCTTGACAGCATTGCCCATGACAGCTCTAATAAGCTCAAACAATGCTAGGATACATTATTTTATTTTGAAGTTCCCATGCCGACCTTCCACCTTCCAGCTTCATCATCACATCAGTTCAATAGTACCTTACAGCCAAAGTGCATCTTATGACAATTCTAACAAGCCCAAACACGGCTAGGATATATTAATTCGTTACGCAGTTCCAGTGCCTACCTTTCAGCTCCATCATCATCATCAGATCAGTTCGATGATAACATTTTCAGCATAATTATTTAAGATCATTGGTTTATAGTGCATTTTCATAGTTGCTTAACTACCTTGATTGTGATATCCATGCGATTGTCAAGTTTCGTTAGCCATTTCTGATCTTCTTCACCAGTTCCACCTCATCAAATGTTACTTTTTGACTGTAAATGCTTGAGTTCTCGATGAAAATATAAAAAAAACGATATAGTTGCCTATAATATTTGAGGAGTTCCCTCGATTCCTCATGGATCCCATCATCATAACTCGATTTTGAAAAAAATGGGACCAATCTGGAAGTATATCCTTTCAAGTACAAAAAAAATTTTGCAAATCCATCCATAAACAACGGAGTTCTGAGGTAACAAACATAAAAAAAAAAAAAAAAATACAATCGAATTGAGAACCACCTCCTTTTTTTTGAAGTCGGTTAAAAAGGGATTTGAATAAAGTAATTTGATAGTTTGAGGCTAAGAACTCACGAAGCGGTTTTCACCCACGCCCGCCGCTGTAGAGGAAACAGCTATATTATTTTAAAACTCACGAGGCGGTAGATCTACAAAAGCCATAACGGTTGCGAATTTCGACCGCAAAACTGGCGGCCGATTAAGTTATTTTTTTTACATATCCATTGCTTGAAAAAAAAAAATACTAAGCGACATTGAGTAGACATTGCCAAGAGTGATTTAAAGTTATTAATTATAAATAACACTTTCTTCTTCTTCTTTTCGAATCAATGATAAACTCTTTAAACTGATGGGGCCCAATAACATTTTGTAAAGTATGCTCAGTGTCGGTTAGTAATTTTTGCCTTTCAAGCGCCGATATTTAACAGCATTTTACATAAGCCGCGGGCCTGCAACCGTGGCGGCTGTGGGTGAAAACCGCTTCGTGAGTTCCTTGTTTTACATGGAAAGTTGTCCAGGGCTAAGTAACTTTATAAATTTGAATGTGCTATTTCCGATTTTTTTTGTGATGTGCTTTTTCAGTTTTTAGGCGCATTTTTCCAATATGATGGTACAAAAGGCAAAAATACGAATTGGCAAAGTCAAAATTTGGAAAGAGCACACCAAAATCCATAAAATTACATATTTTAAATACTCCTGGATTAAAACTTTCTAGGTAGCTAAAATTGAGGGAACAACTATTTTTCGAATCAAACGACTATACTTATTGTTATCGATCGAGAATATTTTTTTTTCTTAAAAACACTTTTAATTCCAAATGGTCTTTTTCTTTATGAACAATATAGAAACAGTGTTTCTGTAGGGAATGATCTGATGTATTGGCTTTTGAAGAAAGTGACTACCGTTCCTTTTTGAAGTATAGGCTTTTTCGCCAGAGTTTTACTTGTTTAGATATCTTTATGCAACACATATGCACAGAGGTGGACTTAAGTTAAGTGGACCTTACTTAGGTGACTTTTTAGGGGCTGTTGGTGAAAACGGGCATTAATGCTTCAGTCATTCTCTGCCACTTAAATACCGTCCTTCTGCTTAGTATTAAATATACTTACTGCACAATAAATAATAATTGTGTTCATCAGGTGATCACGAAAATATAAAATCTGCTAGTAATAATAAAATTTTTGAGCGATGTGGTCAAAATTAGGATATGGATAAATGCAAAAATCTGAGTCCACCCAATAAAAAATAATGAAGAATTGCTCCAGCCAAACTGAAAAAGAAGTGGCAGAACTTTCTCACAAAATGGATATATTAAATAAAGCTTTTGGGCTTTTCGTGGAAATTGGCTACTGTTCCCCCAATAAAACGGCGTTTCATTATGTACAAAATAATTAAAATTTACAAGCATTGCAGTACGTGATTGATCGGATCTGTTATGTTACAAGAAAACTTTACAAAAAAATATATCGACTGCACTAAATATATAAAAAAAAAAACTTTTTCGGAAGTCGGTGTTTCTCGGTATTGTTTATTTCTTATTAAACACCGATTTCCGAAAAAGTTTTTTTTTAGTGAAATCGGTATATTTTTTTGTAAAAAGTTTTTTATTTCACCCTTTTTAGTTGCGATACACTTATAACCAGAGGATTTGACCAATACATATTTTCTGTATGGACTTCAAAAGAGACTGACCCCTGAGTTTGTTTCGGTGTTTCTTCTCAGGGTAGTCTGCTAGGAAACATCGGACTCATCTATCAAAAAAAAAATGACGTGTAAAAGTGTTTTTTATACCTACTTACAAAATAAAGATCATTTATCATTGGCCATGGTCTTCTTCATCAGTTCTACTTCATCAAATGTTTCTTTTTTACTGTAAATGCTTAAAATCTAGATGAAAATACCAAAAACACCATAGGTTTGCCTATGATATTTAAGGAGTTCCCTCGATTCCTCATGGATCCCATCATCAAATCTAAACTTGATGAAAATGGGACGTCGATGATTGGCGAAGTATTCGGTGAACCGAAAAAAAAACATACAAACATCCGAACATAGTACTTCCTCCTTTTTGTGAAGTCGGTAAAAATAATTAAACTTATAAATACTTATTAGTTCAACTGCAACATCGTAAAGTACATAGCTCTTACTGTACTGCGTAAAATTTTGTAATAAAATACCACTTGAGATTCGCCATCTAAATAAATCAAATCTTAAAACATGCATGAGGAAATTAATAATATATTTAAGTAGTATATTTGACTTCCAATCAAATTAAAAACACCTTATGTAGAGAATCATTTTATAGATTAGAGGATTATATCCTAGATAAAAATGTTTGACTACATGCTAGGTCCTGTGCCACAGCCATAGCATGGCTGTAGCTGTGGCAGCTGTATTTTGCCTACTAATTAGTTTTTTTTTATATATTGGAAGAGATACTACTGCCCTGTTTGTATTGTTGATATTGATTATTTTTAAAATAGAAATTGTGATGATTTATTATTTTTGCATTTGAAAGAATAGCATTGTATAATGTAAAAGCACTTTTTTTTTCAAATATTAATGCAAAGTACCAAGGAGCAAAAGTTTATTGGATTACAACTTGTTTGACATTATGAGCTCACTCAAATGTCTCGACGATGGTGGCTCGTGTTATTGGGTCATTCAGTTCCATTCAAAATGGTCGAGCTCAATAAGGCTGATACACGCGTCATGTTCTTGAACGAGCGCCGTAAGTTGAGACTGGTCATCTTCATTTTTCATCTTTTTTTTTCATTACTTATCATACCTACATTGTCCTCACAAAGTGACAAGAAATACGTAACCATGGTCCATGGTTTTGGTATGTACCTAACTCATAATATGATTTAAAAGAGTGTCCATGGTGTTCCACTTTGGAACATGCAATTTAGCTTCACTTTTTTTGACTGCCCGACATTTTAATAATACACGCGTCTGCAATTGCTCTATTTGAAATAAGCTGATACAGGGGTATCGTGGAAAATTTAAATCCTGCTGCTGCTGCTTGCTCTGTAGATTGTCAACAGTGTGTGTCATTTTGTATATATAGTTGACAAAGTTTATTGTCTGTGTTTGGAAGTCGAAGAACAAACATTGTTCAATATTATAGTAGATAAATAATAGAACCAAATCAAAGTATTGAACCAGGGGGCCTACCGCAAGCCCTTAAAGCAGTATTACTTCGATATTACTTTCAGTGGGAAAGAGACCACACTCTGGAACAGGAATAAAACAATCTTACTTTAAACGTCATGGTCAAGGTCCTGATTTTAATGAATAAATAATGAAAATTATTACAAATGCAGTATAAAACTGAAAAAGTTATGAGACTTTGTATTTTGATTTATTTAAAAAAAAGTCTTACTGAAACTAAATAATTTGTTATTGAAATGATTCATTAGTAATAAACCGATTTAATGATATATTGTTTTCCAATTAAGTCATATTTCAAACTATTTTAATAATTCGGACGCTTGAAAGGCTAAAGTTGTTAGTGACATTGAGTAAAATTTACGGGAGAGGGAGAGTGATTTAAAGTAAAAAAAAAAACTGAAAAAAAAAGTTGAAAATGACGAGATAGTTAGTACACTATTAACACAATGGTAGTAATATCTAAATCCGTCTTTTTTTTAACTATAATTTTTTCTAAACAAAATAAAATTGAATCACTTTTATGTAAAGGTTACTCAATGTTAGGTACTTAGTAATTTTTGCCTTTTAAGTGTTGATATGCTGATTTGTATGATTCATAAAATTTAAGTGTCTATACATAAAGTTTATTTTTTTATCAAATCCAAAATGCAAAAAACGACTTGCAGCTTTATCGCCACTTTAAAACTTTACTGGCACTTTTGAAATGTTAAAATTGAAGCTAATTTGCACGTTCCAAGGCGTAGACCTCTATGGAGAAGAACGTGCAAGGAAATCCATGGGCACTCTTTTAAATCATATTTATATATTTACATATGACTTGGTGACAAATTTATGTTGCTTATATTATGCGAGCACGATGTAGCGGTATTCAACAAAAAGTAAAATAATAATAAAAAAAAGAATTTCAAAAAGCGCCTAGCAGCCAAGAGATGACCGGTCTCAACTGACGGCACCCGTTCACGAGTTTGACGCGAGTATCAGCCCCACTCCGTTCAACCATTTTAGAGGGAACAGAATGACCCAACACACGCGCCACCATCAGCGAGACATTTGAGTGAGCATGACAAACTCTCAACTGCCATGCTCGTTTATCTATACTAATATTATAAAGCTGAAGAGTTTGTTCGTTTGATTGTTTGTTTGTTTGTTTGAACGCGCTAATCTCAGGAACTACTGGTTCGAATTGAAAAATTCTTTTTGTGTTGAATAGATCATTTATCGAGGAAGGCTTTAGGTTATAAAACCTCACGCTGCGACAAATAGAAGCGAAGAAACAACGGAAATGTGGAAAAAACGGGGAAAATTATTCATCTTTGAGGGCTTCCGTTGCGTGCGCTGCGAAAACGGTTCAAGATACCAAAAAAATATGTACGAAAGAATTATTCCTCTTAAAATGATCTAAAAAAATGTCTGCGACAGTATATGTCTATCTTTTAAGATTAACTCACTAGAACCGTTTTTATGGGAATCAAATTTGGCTGAAATTAATGCATTATTACCAATTATTTGTTAGAGTTGTATCAACATAATAATATTAATCTTTATCCAAATAAATGTGTTGTTGATTAGGAGTATGTAATTGTGAACAAAATTGTCTTTGACATCACTTATTTTCAATGAACATCTTAGAAGATATTACAATTTTAAAATAACTCCGATATAAAATTCACACGCGCCGCATGATGTGCAAAATATGACGCTGCGCCTGGCCGGCGGGCGAGGAGAGGGGTTGCTTGCGGGCGGCGCGGAGGGTTTTTTTTTATGGTAGGTAAAAATCATCCAATGACGATTCCCGCTCTTGGGCGGAGCGGGAAACAGTGTCAGGCTCTTACTGACTTAACAACCTACCCCGTTCCTCCCTTGACTTATTCCCAGAGCCCCGGTATAACTGTTTCGCACCAACCCTCGGCTGCAGGAGGCTTCGACCCCGAAGGGCCCCACAGTTTGCTGACAACACATTAAGGCACGCGGGAGCAGTGCACACCGTCGACGACTTGGTCTCGGTCTGGACTGTTACCAGGCAACCGAACGGCGAGCTACCCGTTGCTCACCGTCCGCAAACCAGCGTCTACGGTAGCCAGATATTGGCGGGATCGCGGCGGCGACGGCTACTCCAGCGCAGGAATTTCCTGAACTTCCCATTTCCAGAACCTGCGTCATGCGGATGGTGAGGACGCCGTGAGGTCTATCCAATCACGCCTCCAAGAGGGGACTTACCGCCGAGATTATGGCGTGCCCAAAGGGACCCCCCCTTAGTAGCTCTATGAAGTACTATTAGATAATTATGTTCTTTTTAAAACTAAATTGTCTAAAATAATAACAGAAATTGACACGGGCAAAGTCGTGCGTAACAGCTATAATTTATAAAGCTGAGGAGGTTGTTTGCAAAAATAAATATGATGCCCAAAATAACTATTCCGCGCGGACGAAGTCGCGGGCACAACTAGTGTCAAATAAGTTGTAACCTAGCGAAAAATGCTCCATGGTACTTCACATTTACAAAATTTAAAAAGTGCTTCTACATTATACCTACAATGCTATTGTATCCACATAAAAAAAATAGTAGATGGTCATGAGCTTTAATTAAACAAATAAATATAAAACTATTACGAACACGCCAATATAAAAAGGGCATTAGACTTTCAACACTATCCTATACAGGTATTAAATCCGTTACCGCACACCTCGTTTGTGAAATCGTACTGCGAATTTTGTTTAGTAGCAAGTAGCAAGCATCGTTTGACTGGTGTAGCGATGTTGCCGTTCCGTAGTGCACGCCGTGCGCCGCATGTTGCGCGGTTTGACAACAACGCATTAAGTAACGATAACAATTTCGTTACCTGTAACGTTAATTGGTAACGTTATTTTATAGATTTGATACCAAAGTATTGTTACTCATGTTACCGTTAAAATTTTAACATTATGAAAATAACGTTACTTACCGATACTTATAGTGTGAATTTGGTAACGTTAACAAGCCCTGGTTTTCGGTGAACCGTTACATCGGCGAAGGATTCATTCGGACTACCAACCGTCGATAAATAATATTTTCGGCGAAACGTTCATCGGCCAATCATTTTTTCGTTCAACTAACTGTCGGAGTAGAGTGTTATCGGAAAACCGTCCTTACGGTGAGCGGTATTTCGGAATACCATACCTACGTAGCTCACATCAAGCGGTCACGCAAGACGCATGAGTTTTAGTTTTGACATTTTCTATGACAATACTGAAAATTATGTCGTTGCTCTCGAACTTCATAGCGCAGTTTTCATGAATTTGCATTGTTCGATACACTACTTTGTGAACATATCTCCAGAGGTATAACAAACAGATGCCCTTTATAATTATTTCTAGCATACTACTTATACATTCATCGACTCGTTAGTAACAATAAATCGTTAAAATATGCCTCTATAATTGTAAAACCTCAAAATAACCAAGATTAGTGGTCAAATCTGATAACTTTTTTGTAGGCTTTTTTACACCAGGTAATTTAGGCTCGAATTTGAATGTTACTCGAAAATGAACAAGAACAAAGTAGTCTATCGATTTCTACCCATACTTACCTTATCTTTCATATAATAAACCAAAATTATCAACGTCTGAAGTGGTCATAAAAATTTAGGTATGAAGTTCTAACATTCCGTAGGGTTGGGACCACCCACACCATTATGGTAACGATAAGTTTGACCGAATTCAGGAAGAAAAATAAAAAACATTTTAGATTGACATAAGTCTTGTACTTTACTTATTATATATATTAGAAAAATAATAATAATACTATGTATTTATTTATTAACAAAATACTCGGGGAACTGCTGAAACACTAGGCAGACCGAGCGGCCGTTCCAATAAGCCAAGATAGAACCGCTAGCTTTTCTTATAATTTTAATTTACTAGATTTACATAGGAAGGATACTTTTACTATATTGTACTTACGTCCGCAGTCACCTCGAATACGGTAAGTAGTAAATTCTGGAATCCAAACTATGCAGTCCATTCTGACAGAACGGCTTCAATAGAGATTTACGAGGCACTTGAGGTACAAGTTCAAAATCCCTTTTATGAGTTACAATGAAAGATGCACTCGTTTCCACTTGCTGCCTCTTGTGATTCGCAGAAATATATCAGACATTCACTTTTTGGTCAAAATCGCACGCTCTGTGATAGATTGCCCTGAATTATTGTCAAAGCTATTTCTGAACATCCCCCTCGGCACTGTCGGATCAGAAATCTTCTTCACGCCCAGTCTATCGTAGTAACTCATACCTGATTCGCGCAGTGAAGGCATTTAACGATTTAGTCGAAAGAACATAGCTAAATTGATTTCTTCACAAGCAGCTTGGCATCCATATTGTTACGAACGTGAGTAATCAAATGCCGGTTTACTAATAGAGAGATTTATTGTCCACAAACAAAACACAAACTTAGTCCAATCGTCAATAAACCACTTCGTAATGCACTCTAGAGATCCGTAAAAATATCGCTTAGGTCGTCGTATGGATGAAACAATCTTCACTTGACTTGGATAGTTCGCTCTTGATCGCTGTCGAAATCAAACTGACTCCCGTCCGGCCAGCGAACACGTATTTATACTCAGAGCCAAGAAAATTCTAGATACCGAAGGTTCGAGGCCACACCAGAACAAAAGAAACCGTTTCCGCGAAGCAATAAATTATTCTTATTACCAACCGGTAGGTAACTACTCGACCCCACGACTCATACGAATTTCGACTCTATAGTAAAAAACTGAAGGTACAAATTCCTTTACCAAGTTACTTAAGTACCTACAAAAGTTCTCAGAATTATTGAGTACCTACTTATACGTGTCGGATTTTTCTAGAATTTGCTAGGCCCTGCTACGTACTTCTATTCTGGAGGTTTCGACTAGCAATGCGTTTTAATTATTCGGTGATACTTTCAGCTTTGTCGAAGAAACGACGTGTTCTATTTTTACGGCGTAACAGTGCCCCCCTCTTAGTCATGCTCGTCCCGAGCATTATTAGATCCACGGTACGGCGCCAGTCTATCCAAGTGGACTACCTTAGGCTTCCCTCTTAGTCCTTTCTTGATGCGATAGGTCACGTCGTTAATCCTTTTTATCACGGTGTAAGGTCCCTCCCATCGAGCTTGAAGTTTCGGCGACTTCCCTTTTCGTCGGAGCGGGTTGTGGAGCCAGACTAGTGCACCTTCTTCAAATCCTTTGGTGTTGGCATTACGGTCGTACCTAGTTTTCATTTTGGAGCTGGTGTTTATGCTATTCTCACGTACTCGTTTATGCACTTCGTCCAATTGATCTTGAAGGTCACTGACATAGTCCGTAACTGGCTTGGTCTTGTCAGGTGGCACGCCAGTTATAGCATCGACTGGAAGTCTCATCTCTCTGCCGAAATTCACTCTTGCTGGAGTATATCCCGTGCTATCGTGCACTGCCGATCGATAAGACATCAGAAATAGTGGAATATACCGGTCCCAGTCCTTCTGATGGTCATCGACAACCTTAGCCAGGTGATTCTCCAGGGTCTGGTTAAATCTTTCCACCATTCCGTCCGACTGTGGATGCGCAGGTGTTGTGCGTGTTTTGTAAATCCCCAGAAGGGTGCACATTTCCTGGAATAGCGCAGATTCAAAGTTACGGCCTTGATCGGAATGGATCTCCAAAGGTACGCCATACCGACACACTACTTCTTCAACCACCTTCTTTGCCACTGTCGTCGCTTCCTGATTGGGTATGGCGAAAACTTCGGGCCACTTTGTGAAATAGTCCTGGATCACCACTATGTATTTGTTTCCGTCATTTGTAACTGGAAATGGTCCAGCGACGTCGATGGCAATGCGTTCCCAAGGGGCTCCCACATTGTACAGCTGAAGTTTGCCCCTGCTTCTAGTCTGTGGTCCTTTCACAGATGCACACGCTGTACATTTCCGACACCATTGCTCTATGTCATCTCTACAATTGAGCCAGTAATACCGCTGTCTCACTTTCAGTAGAGTTTTCTTAATCCCCAGGTGTCCACCAGAAGCTCCATCGTGTATTTCTTTTAGCAGGGGGACCACTTCACTTCGTGGTACTATCACTTGTGTGGTTACCTCCTTACCATCGTTCGATTCCCATTTCCTACAGAGCACATCATTTTCTAGGACTAAACTGTCCCACTGCGCCCAGTAGCTCTTTGTGACGGGACTAAGTGACGATACTTCACTCCATTGGGGCCTAGCTCCACTACGCATCCAGTCCAGTATCGGTCGAATATCGTCATCTTCTTCCTGTGATTTCTTGAAGTTGCCTTCAGTTCTAATCAAGTTAACGTGTTCTCGAGCTTCGTTCTGCTGGCAGTGTCTGCAGTCCTCGTCACATGGACGTCGCGACAGAGCGTCAGCATTATTATGCCCTTTTCCACTACGATGTTCAGTCACAAAATTGAACTCCTGCAGCTGCTCGAGCCATCTTGCAACTTGACCCTCCGGGTTTTTAAACTGTAGCAGCCATTTCAATGCAGCGTGGTCGGTCCTCAACGTAAACTGCCTTCCTATGAGGTACTTATGGAAGTGCTGCAAGGTTTTTACCACAGCCAGCAGTTCTCGTCGAGTAACGCAGTAGTTCCTCTCGGGCTTTGAAAGTGCCTTACTGAAGTAAGCGATCACGATCTGTCTGTCACCTTGCACCTGTGACAATACGCCACCTATTCCCGTATTGCTGGCATCAGTGTCAACGACAAATCTTCCATCTCTGCTCGGATACCCCAGTATAGGTGCTTCACATAGCCGCTGCTTCAGCTCGTTGAATGCTGCCTCACAATTCTTGTCCCAGATAAAATCTCGTTTATCCTCAGTCAGTTGATGCAGAGGTTTTGCAATGTCCGAAAAACTCATAACAAACCGTCTGTAGTATGTGCATAGCCCTAGAAATGCACGAACTTCTGTTTTGTTCTTCGGAACTGGCCACTGTTGCACAGCCTTTATCTTCTCAGGGTCGGTTCTCACTCCGTCGGCGGAAATCACATGTCCTAGGTAGCTGACCTCCTTCTTGAACAGGGCACACTTCTTTGGGCTTAGTTTTAGGTTAGCCCCTCGTATTCTGGTGAACACTTTTTCCATGTTCCTTAGGTTTTCCTTAAAAGTGCGGCCCATTATAATGACGTCATCCAAATATACTAGACAGACGTCACCAAGAAGACCAACCATGACTCGTTCCATGAGGCGTTCAAAGGTTGCTGGAGCATTGCACAACCCAAAAGGCATGACGTTAAATTGCCACAGGCCATTGCCAATGCCCGTACTGAACGCTGTCTTTTCTTTATCCTTCTCGCTGATTTCCACTTGCCAGTAGCCACTTTTCAGGTCAATGGTTGAAAACCACCTCATACCACTGAGCATATCCAGCGTATCGTCGATCCTCGGCAAGGGATAACTGTCCTTCTTCGTGACGTTATTCAGCATTCTGTAGTCAACACAGAATCTTGTACTGCCGTCCTTTTTCTTCACCAAAACTACAGGAGAAGACCATGGGCTCGTGGAAGGCTCAATTATTCCGCTATCAGCCATATCCTTCACCATTTCTGCCACTTCAGTTTCTTTAGCCCAGGGTATGCGGCGCGGTCTCTGTTTGATCGGTCTAGCATCACCTGTGTCTATCTCATGCTTGACGAGGCCTGTTCTTCCGCAGTCCTTTCCCGTTGCAAAAATATCCCGAAACCGTAGCAGAAATTCCCTGGCTTGCTGTAGTTCTGAGGTCGACAAATTCTTCTTAGAATTTTCCAGAAGTTGCTGGATGTGATCAGGTTCACCTTTTGTCGAGTCCTGCTTCACTGGAGATGTGTTGATTTGGCGGAGATACTTCACTTCTTCACATCTCCCAACAACACTGTTTTTCTTCAAGTGGACCTCCTTTTTCCCAAGATTTACAATTCGCACTTTAGATTTCCCTTTCGTCATTACCAATGTCCTCGCAGTGATGAGTTCCGGATGCCGGCCAGTATCCTCAACTATTACGCATCTTTGTTGCCTGATTTTCTTGGGGAATTTTACTTCGACTAAAGTTTCTGTTCTCGGAGCCAATGTCGTATCTTTTAAACAATAGAGGTTACATGTGTTTACTCCTCGCAGGAACACTTCTTGGTCTGGAAACTTCAATACGCCCTTATCAATGTCCAAAACACACCGGTACTTCCGCAAGAAGTCCAAACCCAGAATGCAATCATCGGTAATATTTGCAATTAAAACAGAATGTGTGTATACTTGATCACCGATTTTAAACTCTATATCTGTATCACCGAGGACGGAAACTGGCTGGCCGGTTGCTGTCTGAAGTCGGCAGGATGGAGACTTTCTTTGCCACAAGATCGTGCGTTTCAGCAACTCAGGTCTTATAATAGTCCGTGACGCCCCGGTGTCAACGGTGAAATTGCAAGCACGTTCATTCAGTGTTCCTTCGATGGTTAGACTATTTCCGTTATGGACTTGATTGATGGTGATGACTGAGGCCTTTAATTGACCAGCCGGCACGCACCCCGCAGCCCTAGCGACATTAAGTTTTATCGTCTTCTCGTTAACTTGGGTTGCGGAGTCCACACTTGCCCTCTTCCTCTTGGGACAATCGGTACGAATGTGCCCTTTTTCTCTGCACCCGTAACACGTTGGAATATAGCGGGACGTTGCCGAAGAAGAAACCACCCCTTCTCGGTGACGCGGCTGCACTGAAGGCGAAACCACTACTTCTCGAACTCTGTGCGTGCGTGAGTCCTGTCGTACGGCTTCCACTTCCAAAGCGTGAGCCATCGCACTCTTCAGAGTTTGGTGGTGTCCAAGTCGCACCGTAGCTCTTACTTCAGTATCCCGTAGACCGTCGATGAATGCCTGCACCAGATATACTTCCACGGTCTCCGGTGTCATCGACACGTATGCGCGCCGCACCAGCCGTTCAACCTCGACACCCCACTGTTGGAGGCTCTCGTTGGGCTTTTGTGTTCTCTCGCGAAGCTGCGCGCGGAATACGTGCTCGAGGTGCTTGTCACCGTAGCGAGTGTCTAACCCTTCCATTAGACGCTCCAAGGTCCTACCGTCCGAAGGAAGGTTCTCTAGGACCAGTAGGGCGTCCCCACGTAGAGCTAAGGTTAACGCCGCGAAAGACTGCTCATCATCCCAGCGGTTTGTCTTCACCAACGTTTCGAATTGGTATTTGAAGGCAGTCCATGACGACGTGCCGTCAAAACGTGGCACATCAAACTTTGCGGCCGACGTACAGTGGGTGTGCGCTGATGAGCCAATGGCAATGGGTTCGCGTGCTTCCAGCTTGACAATTTTTCTATTGATGTCCAGCAGGCGATCTTCATGGCCATCTATTCGGGTTTCCAAAGTATCAGTTCTGGCGGAAACCTCCTTGACCTCTAAGGTGAGATTCTTGACTTTCTCGCCCAGCGTGACGAGGCCGTGATCGATTTTCTCGAGGATCAGGTTTTGCTTAGCCTCTTGATCGCGGCGAGCGGCTTCCTGTTCGCGGCGAGCTTCTTCCTGGTTAGCCGCGATTAGGTCCTGGAGCTGGCGCTGGTTAGCTTCCTGTTCGCGGCGAGCGGCTTCCTGTTCGCGGCGAGCTTCTTCCTGGTTAGCCGCGATAAGGTCCTGGAGCTGGCGCTGGTTAGCTTCCTGTTCACGGCGAGCGGCTTCCTGTTCGCGGCGGGCGGTTTCTTGTTCGCGGCGAACGGCTTCCATACTAGCTTGCATGGCAGCCAACACGGCAGCGAGGCTCATTTCTGAAGTTGGTCCTGTTGGCATCTCAGCAGCTGCCGTTGCTCCCATACTAGCCTGATTTTCCTCCTCTAGACGGTGACGCGCAGCATCCATTTCCGTTTGTCTTCTTGTTCGTGGTCGCTGTTCGTCGTCTCTCTGCAGTAATGGCATCTCACTTCTGACACCAGTTGTTACGAACGTGAGTAATCAAATGCCGGTTTACTAATAGAGAGATTTATTGTCCACAAACAAAACACAAACTTAGTCCAATCGTCAATAAACCACTTCGTAATGCACTCTAGAGATCCGTAAAAATATCGCTTAGGTCGTCGTATGGATGAAACAATCTTCACTTGACTTGGATAGTTCGCTCTTGATCGCTGTCGAAATCAAACTGACTCCCGTCCGGCCAGCGAACACGTATTTATACTCAGAGCCAAGAAAATTCTAGATACCGAAGGTTCGAGGCCACACCAGAACAAAAGAAACCGTTTCCGCGAAGCAATAAATTATTCGTGTGCGTGTGGTGTGAGGGCCCGTTTGTTAAAATTCTTTCAAAATATGCTTAATATTTATTGAACATTCCCAAACAATTGTGGAACTTGAAATCAGAATTTGTGAAAGTCAAATAACGGAGATATGGGCTGTTAAATTGGGCCCTCAGTTCTCACATAGAGGATTGAGGGCCCGGCTGTACCGGGTAAACTATAGACTCCACAAAAAAACTATTTATGCTAAAATCTAAGGTGATACCAAACAAAATTTGTGAAATCAATATATTATCGCAAAACACTCTCCTACTTTAGATATCCTTGTTCAAAATGGGCCCTCAAATCTCACTGACGTAAATGTTTACTACGCAAATAAACTGAAACCATTAACTTACAGCTACTGTTTGAAGTCCTATAAGCTACTAGATAAATTGTGAAAATTTGTGAAAGCAAGACCAGGTCACATCTTCTTGTTGTTTAAAAGTTATGACCTTGACAAAATCCGGGCCCTCAGTTCTCCACTTTTTCATGTTTTCGATAAATTACGCTAAATGTATGAGAGATAAGATAAAGACGAAATTGTCGTTTCATGTGAAACATATTGTGCAACAAATTCTGTAAAAAAAAAGAACTGAAAAGAGCATTTATTGTAAAAAAAAATCGAGTTTTACTATAATTCCTTTGAATTGGGAAATAGGGTGTCCACAATTTTCCATATATAAAGTTTTTATTTTCAAGTTATTATACTGGGTATGTGGTGCATCGTTTGCCAAATTGATTTGGCTGACAGGATAGATCATTTGCTATATCTTCAGCCCCAATAAATCATTCAATGCCACACCGGTTTTTTTTAAACATGTTTTTAATTTTTATTCTGAAAAACACCGGATTACCGGATCACCATTTAAGCTTACATAAATAAAAAAGTTATTAGTCTATCCAACAAAATTTATTTTTATATTTTAGTGTACTGTTGTATGGTTCTATGAAATTCAAAATTACTTGCTAGTAACGTGTAGTTTTTCTATAAAAACCTACAAAGTGTATGGGATATGACAAAATAATTTTATAACTCAACTTTCTTTTTTTTAAATTTCTATAAAAAAAAAATCGTTGGAGATCTTCAAATTCTTTTAAAAAGTTCTCTAGTTTATGCCCTTTCCAATGGTGTACAATATGCTAAAAAAACCTTTTATTAACTTCACTAACTGGCTAAATGTGTAGTCAAATCACAAAAAGCCGATATTTGATATTACGGTAAATGCACTAAGAAGTTAAAGTTAAAAAAAAGTAAAAAAAGGGTTAAAGTAAAAAAAAGGGAGTTAGTGATAGTGTGATGGATGACAGGACAGAGTGGAAGAAAAAAACATGTTGCACCGACCCCAAGTAAAATGTGATAAGGGTAGGATGATGATGATACACTAAGAAGTTAAAGTAAAAAAATAAATTACTTGCTCTAAGTAGGTAGATATTGATATCTCATTTTTACGCACTTAATTTATTTTTTTACCTTTCCTGAAACTTGAAATAAAAAATTAAACATTTATTTCACAAGCAGGTACTAAAATCACAAATCTTGTTCAAATTGGGAGCCATTGTTTCGTATACACGCACGACATCTTTCTCTTATTTCGAGTTGTAGTTCGAAGACGAATTTCTACTTTAACGGTCACATCATCATCATCAGCCTTTTAATGTTCCCACTGCTGTCCACTGCTGCAGGAGAAAACCTTTTACTGCCTAAATGAATATAAATGTACCTATCTGAAAACATACGAAGACCTTTGAATTCGTAATGAAAAGCAGTGTTTACCTCGGGGTTAAAGAGTAATTAAAGTCCCTCGAACCATTTGCGACCTCACTCTGCTTGGTCACCAAACAATTTCTCGGGAGTAAATAACTCACTTTCAGCCCTAGTATAACAACTGAAGAACGTTACACCACATTAGGTATGACTCTTGTGTCGTAAGTGCGTTTACCAATATTGATACACTCGTATATATATGACGAAGATTACGTTGTACATTGATAAAAATAATCATTTGGGGGAGAGGCATTTAATGAATATCAATCTTGCGATCCGTCGAGTAGTGCGGACGCTCTTAACGAATTTACTAGTTCGAGTAGTTTAAAGTATACCTAAGGTTGTAAAGATATCTACTGGGAAATAAAAATGATTATAAAGCGAATTATTGTTTTAATAAAAACGGCATAAACCCTCTACCAAAAAGCCTAACTGATGTCAGCTGCATCTCTACCTGTAAATAGGTTATCATAGTTTGGTATACCTTCACTTTACAATAGGTTTTTTTTTATCGATTATAGAAGTCATGACCTATTTTACTCTTTAGCTATATGTTAATTCCCGAATCGGGCCGCACCATTGGCCGAATATTAACTTTTCTGCTGCGCTTTATCCGGCTGATTTGGTGATAATCAAGGCTAGAGTAAATAGGATACTTTATAAACTAGTGCGCCTCACCATCAACGACAGCATCACTGCTTTCCATCAGATGGGAACGTAGTCGGCACTAGTAAATATTTACTGAGTAGGTATTTGTAAAAGCGTTAATTTAGATCAGATGCACATATTGGTCTAACTTTATTTTTTTTTTTGTATTCGTAATTGTCGGAAAAAAGAGTTTGAAAAAATCCACACGAGCGAAGCTGGGGAGAACAGTTTGTGTGTAATGATAGTTAGTGAGGTATTATTTTGAAATGTGTAAATATATAATAACTTGAAAATAAAAACTTTATATATGGAAAATTGTGGACACCCTATTTCCCAATTCAAAGGAATTATAGTAAAACTCGATTTTTTTTTACAATAAATGCTCTTTTCAGTTCTTTTTTTTACAGAATTTTTTGCACAATATGTTTCACATGAAACGACAATTTCGTCTTTATCTTATCTCTCATACATTTAGCGTAATTTATCGAAAACATGAAAAAGTGGAGAACTGAGGGCCCGGATTTTGTCAAGGTCATAACTTTTAAACAACAAGAAGATGTGACCTGGTCTTGCTTTCACAAATTTTCACAATTTATCTAGTAGCTTATAGGACTTCAAACAGTAGCTGTAAGTTAATGGTTTCAGTTTATTTGCGTAGTAAACATTTACGTCAGTGAGATTTGAGGGCCCATTTTGAACAAGGATATCTAAAGTAGGAGAGTGTTTTGCGATAATATATTGATTTCACAAATTTTGTTTGGTATCACCTTAGATTTTAGCATAAATAGTTTTTTTGTGGAGTCTATAGTTTACCCGGTACAGCCGGGCCCTCAATCCTCTATGTGAGAACTGAGGGCCCAATTTAACAGCCCATATCTCCGTTATTTGACTTTCACAAATTCTGATTTCAAGTTCCACAATTGTTTGGGAATGTTCAATAAATATTAAGCATATTTTGAAAGAATTTTAACAAACGGGCCCTCACACCACACGCACACAATTATTCTTATTACCAACCGGTAGGTAACTACTCGACCCCACGACTCATACGAATTTCGACTCTATAGTAAAAAACTGAAGGTACAAATTCCTTTACCAAGTTACTTAAGTACCTACAAAAGTTCTCAGAATTATTGAGTACCTACTTATACGTGTCGGATTTTTCTAGAATTTGCTAGGCCCTGCTACGTACTTCTATTCTGGAGGTTTCGACTAGCAATGCGTTTTAATTATTCGGTGATACTTTCAGCTTTGTCGAAGAAACGACGTGTTCTATTTTTACGGCGTAACAATATCATCATCCATCTGTTATGTCTAAAAGCAATATTTTGTAACTGCATCTGGTGCATAATTGTCTTTTATATTATTTTCCTTCTAAACTTTGTATACTGATCTCATTTATTTCTGTTATCATTACTGTTAGTTCCAACAATACTCCCTTATTACATGTGGAGGCTTGTAAATGGCTCATCGGTATCTACCTTATCATTATACTCTATATTATTAGCTGTAAGCCACCCAATCAAAATAAAATAAAATGTATAAATACAGCAATCATGAATTTTAAATAAATCATTTACAAGTGAGTTGTCAAGGTAGTTAGTTCTAGGGTTCTAGGGTGTTCAATCTTTGACAAATACCCATCCAAAAAAAAAAAAAGTTTTGTATTCTCATTTGTATAATAAAAGTACTTTACATCTAAACAGGTATTATAGAAAATTAAAATTTTATGAATACAGCAAACATGAATTTTATTTCAAATCGACTATTTACAGGTACTTTTGAGTTGTCAGGATCATTCAGCTCCAGGGTTGTGGAGTATTTGATGATTTTCCAGTAAAAAAAATAAATGTTAGAGTGAACAGGCATCTTTTGGGTAAGCTCGCTGCATCACAGACTCTGTTTTTGTTTGACTTAGACTAGAGTCAAGAGCAAACCCATCAGATACGAAAACAAACAAAAATAAAATGTGACGCACATTTTATTTGGAAGAAAATACAAATACAAGAAGCTTAATCCAAAGCAGAGATGAAACCTTCCACAGAGTCCATTTTAGAGCCTATAAGTGTTATAAAAATCCTGATTACAATATCCTTGTTGTTTCTATAATGTAAAAATAATGTACAGAAAGAAATACATTAACACAACCCATCCTGAGCCCCAGTGCACATGCACCCAATCCATACATACCCGGCGTTTAGACAAAAAGGATAGTATGACCGAGAAAAGAAGTGTCTCTACAATTTGTCATCTGTCTGTCAGTTTGACTTTGCGGAAATAACAAAAGGCATACTCTTGTATCAGTCTGTTATGTCCGTCCAATGTACAGTTTCAAAATAATATAAAAAAAGTCTGTCAAGTGAAGTCAGTCAAGCTGAAAATAAAAAATACTCTAAATAGAGAAGAACTAAAAAAAACTAGGAGTTACTATGGTATTGTTTAAAACAGGGCTCCAAACAAAGCGGTACATTACAAACACAGCACACAAACGACGTACGTCGCGACGTTCCAGCTTGGGAACAACGTTTGCACCGACGTCGTACACGACAGCCATTCTTCATAACTCCGTCTAATTTTTTGGGCCAATGTTCTGCCACGGCCACATTTTTCGGGGCCAAACTATTCGGTCCAGAAGGAGGTGGTGGTTGTGGTGGACGAGGTTTTGGCATGTGTTCGTGATGACGTTGGAGTATCTGATCTACTAATTCTAATCTAAAAACTAAGTGTTTTTTGGGCACAGAAGTTGACCCCTTTAAAATAATTCTGGCATTTAAAATTGAGCAATTGAGAAGGTATTTGAAGACCTTCATGCTCCATTTAGAGCATCTTTTTCTTTCCAGCAGGTATGGTTCCAGCATTTGATGTTTACGATAAACGCCTCCCATACCCTTCTTATAGTCCAAAATTACTTCAGATTTGAACTGTGCCTCGCGATAAGGTTTCGGTTCCATCCGGCCTTGTTGAATGCCATGGTAGGTAGAGATGGTGCTGATCTTCCGTTTCTTGTCCTGGTATGCCATGACAGTGATATCGCCGGAATGACGGGCTATAAACTGGCCTTCTTTAAGCTTACATAACGATATTAGTGGAGGAACATTGCGGTGGTTGGCACGCACTGTCCCTACGCAATCCGTTTTTCGCGTCTTTAGAAATCGGGCCAGTAGGGGGCTATTAAACCAATTGTCCATAAATAGAGTATACCCTTTGTCAAGGAGAGGATGGATGAGTGTAAGGACGGTGGCCGTGCTTTTCAGCAGTGTGGACGGGAAAGTAGGATCGTAGGTGGTGGCTTTGCCGAGGTATACTAAGAAAGACCAAAGATAGCCAGTCGAAGACTCGCAGAGTTCGTAGGTCTTCACCCCGAACTTGGCCGCCTTTGTCTTAATATACTGGCGGAATTTGAGGTTCCCTTTCCACAAAGTCAGAGATTCGTCAATACAAAT
The DNA here is from genome assembly GCA_029852875.1 of Mythimna loreyi. Lineage (NCBI taxonomy): Eukaryota > Metazoa > Arthropoda > Insecta > Lepidoptera > Noctuidae > Mythimna > Mythimna loreyi. Next base: position 13,139,124 of record CM056786.1, read on the forward strand.
GTTTTGGGATGGGACGTATGCTTCCTTGAAGCGTGAATTTAAATGGTCTAAAATGGGGCCAAATGAAAACAAAGGGTCGGAATTGTCAGTCGGTCTGTTGCTGTTGTTATTAAAATGGAGAGCGCGGCAAAGAATTTCATATCGTCTACGGGAGAACATTTTTCTAAAGATGTTCGTTTGAAGGAGAGGGTTCAATGTAAAACAAGATTTCGTGGAAGGCATCCGGATGATTCCCAGCATCATCCAGAAGGAAAATAGGACCAAAAGCTCGTGAATATTTGTGTCATACCAATCCCGGCGAAAACTAACGTATGATCCAGCAAGCCACTGGCCATAACGGTTGGTCTCCGTCACAATATGTGACAAAACGTCATCATCCCAGTACTGCCTAAACGCCCCATACGCGTCTTTAGATGCAACAACTGGCCCTGTTTCCTGAGGTAGAAATTGTTCTCGCTCGCCTCTATGGTTATCCATAGGTAACCATTCAAAGCAAGGAGAAATTTCTCCTCCAGCAAACAAGACCTCATCCTGGCCGTCATCTGCATCCAACCATTCCTCATCCTCATGCACTTCACCATCTGCTATCACTTGCCTCCTTGCTCTCGCTCCCGCCCGTTCTCTCGTAACTATTCTAGCATTCATCATTTGCATTACTTTTGCCCTCAAATCCTCAGGCACATCATTATCATTCATGTGTACCTCTATCAACCTATCGCCTTTCTGCCACTGGGGCTCACCTGCCTGTCCTCCATCCCTGCCCTGGCCGCAACCTCCTCGTGTTCCACGCGCGCGTCCCCTTCCTGGCCTACGCGGGCACCCCCTTCCTCGCACAGGCTGCAGACGCTCCACTGGCTCAGCCTCTTGCTCAAATTTAAGGTGTTCGTCAGCGAGATGGAATTGATCGCCCAGAGCATCGATGTCACGTTCCTCTAGCTTTATGACAACGTGCCTACGAAAAATACACAGTAATACCATAAATCTACGTGTGTTTTTATTCAAAACATTAGGTAAAAAGACAAAGACAAAAATATAATTACTCTGGGTGAAGCTCAAATGGCGAGGGCTGAGCGCGCAGCGGGCTTGATCTGTAAAAAGATTGGCGTTATTCCTGATGTAACTCAAAAACAATTATTTTAATGAAAATATGTTTTATTACTTACGCCTGAACGACTGCTGGCGCACTCGAGGAAAGGTGCGCCACACTCGAAGTCAAATTAAATGGATTTGCCCTATCAAAAAAGCTTTCGTTTTAAAAAAGTCTAAACAACACTATATATATATAAAAAATTTTTTTGATGAAAACATTGACTTACATAAAGTTAGGTGACGTAGCAGTTTGAGATAGTGTGACTTCGACTCCAGCCGGTGGCGGCTCAACATACTAAAAAAAGAACCACACATATGTAAACCTGGATGAATTTTCATGCCAGGTTCACATTCACTTGCAATTCCAGACTATCAATCTTCCCCATATAAAACGTGTAGACAAAAACACAAACAATACCCGCTCCTGATTCAATCACATATAGTTACTAGTTATAGGTATGGATAACATTTTATTTATAGGTATATAACCTATAAATAAAATGTTATCCATTCAGGGGGTCTAAAAAGCCACTTGGCAGATCATATTATGATTCATAATTTGAAAAATGTCAAAAATCGCAAAATGACCACGATTTTGCAGTTCATATTATAGTTTTTAATCAATATTCTTCTTTTTAAGAATTTGACAGATAGGTCTGTTTGACAGCATATTCGTAAAATGCCCCACTTTTTATGAATCACATTACAATTCATTTTTATGAATCATAAAGTTATGATATTATTATGTAATGAGCAATATCTTACAATTCATTTCTCACGAAAATTCCACCACGGGGGGGTCCAGAATCATGTACTGGATCCATGGTATTCGTTTGCGGTACGATGTCAATGACACCCTTTACTTTTTTTTACGCGACTACATTTACACAATACGATTCTGCCAGGAAATGACATGAGTATGATTCTGCTAATTTGTGTAACCATTTATCGAAATTAGCAGTATTGCTAATAGACAATTTGTATGAAAGTAATTCAGGAAATGAATTGTGTTAGAGGACTTGCTAAATGTGGCCGGGGCAGGTTGCTAAAAGGCAAAAAAGATATACAACTGAAAAAAATAGTGATTATTCATCATGTATGCCAATTGAAACAATGTCCCTCTTCAAGTTTCAGGCTAGCTTTGTGCTTAGCCTCATCACAACAAGGTGAGTGATTTATTCATTATTCATGAAAGAGAATATAATAATTTACCTCAGGATCCGGCTCCAAAAATTCCTGGTGTAGGTATTCTGACTCGTCATAATATTCCGCCTCCTGCTCCTCGGGTTCTTCCTCCAGGAGGTACTCGGATTCACCCTCGTCACTCTCGTCCTCCGAGTCGGTGTCCCGGAAAAGCTCATCAAAATCCTCTGAGGCATCCTGGCATCCATCGTACCAGTTTCGCCTCGCAGCCATCTCAGATCTATAAGATTATCTATAACACGAAGAAAAAAATAAATTATATTTTAGGTATATATCCAAACAATTTTACGAAAAACAATCGATGTTATCGATAACTTTTATCGACATGACCCTAAACACTAGCACGGCTAATTAATTTATAACCAATAACCAGTTTCAGTTTGACCGTTGACGCCAAGCGCACACCGCTCGCGCTGGAGGCGCGGCGCCCGGCGGAGCGCAATTAAAGACAACAATTTAATATAAACCTTTCTTAACATAGGGTCTACAAAAGAATATATTCGCATGCGGCGCTGGGAGCGCCTTCAAGTTGCCACAAGAGCTTGCGCGCGAGTGTTTGTAGACCGTGTGTCAAGATTTTTAAGGTTTATACTAAACTAGCTTCTGCCCGCGACTTCGTCCGCGGAAAATTATGAAATCCCATACAACTTCCCCCCCCCCCTTTTAACCCCTTACAACCCCTTTTTCGCGATAAAAAGTAGCCTATGTTTTATCTCAGGGTCTAGAATATCTGTATACCAAATTTCATTCAAATCCGTTCAGTAGTTTTGGCGTGAAAGAGTAGCAGACAGACAGACAGACAGACAGAGTTACTTTCGCATTTATAATATTAGTTAGGATATTAGTTAGGATTGTTGTCATCAACTGCGCTCCGCGGCGCCTCTAGCGGTGTGCGATGGGCCTGACAGTTTAAAATTCAAACAGGAATTCGTTACATACTAACGGAATTTTTATCATAATATGAATAAATTATTGAAATATGCACGGACTACGTGTAATTATGAATTATCAATAGATTTTACGTTACTTCTGCCATCGCAAAGATGAAATTTCATTGAATTATCTCAAAAAAATCGTACAATAACAATAGCGAGATTACGAACCCGGAACAATGTAAATTTTGTTAGCTCAATAAAACAAGTTTTGTGATATTATTTCATGCAAAAACTATCTACAAAGTTGCGAGAAACACGTATAAATGAATATTCACCCACTTACTTAATCACCGAAAAATCACGAAAACACAGGAATTCACTGGCGCGCGACGTAACCGCGAACACGAAATTTTTGCACTAACTTCACAGTCACACTTTTATTTCCTCTAGAGCCCAAGCGGCACAAAAACATGCCATATTACCGTTGAGTCCCGCTCGCACAAATTTGTGCCACCAAACCCCGACCGATTTAAAACTTTATTTGTACTGACGTAAATCACAAAATCGTATGTGAAATAATGTTCTCGAAGGCAGATAATATTTTACAACCATAAACAAAGATAGAAACTAAAAATATTGTAGGTAGAGTAGAATTTAGATAAGTCTGCGCGCGGCGAAAAAAGGAAACTAATCATTTGCCGTCATCTTGACATTTATGACAGGTGTCAAGAGAATGTTTTGTCTTCCGTGTTTTTAATCGTTTCCAAAGTAAATAATCGTCATCATTATACTGAAAATGGTTAAAAGTGCTGGTAAAGATATTATCTTGAAATTCAAATGTGCTTGTTAAGAGGAATGAGAAAATATCGGGCCTACAATACGATTTTCCAAAAGTGGACCATTTGTCAAATATTTTTTTCGGGTGACCAGAACAACAAATCTCCCTGAATATTCGTACCCGAGTGGTGCCTGGCAGAGTTGGTTGAAAATGGACTGCTACTATGTATTTGAATCTTAACAAGTGATTATTATAACGAGCTATTAAAGAGTTTGTTGAAAATGGACTGCTACTGTGTATTTTAATCTTAATCAAGTGACTATTATAACAAGCTATTATATATTAAATAAAGTACATATTTGCTAAGTTCTCATGACTTTTTTATAATACTTAATTAAACAAGCTATAATTCAATCTATTTGTTTACTTTCATTAAAGTAGTAATTATATAGATTTGGATCTATATCAATATACATATATTATATAAAGATCAATGTAACTTTACGTTGTAATTTTATAACTCAAGAATGTGCCCACCTATCCAAACCAAATGCTTAAGCTTTGTTTGGACTATTTAGTAGATGGTTTATGTGAAGTTTGTACAAAATCGGTCAAGGGGTTCTTCATTTATCACATTTTTCTGATACTGGAAGCGAAGCCGCGGGCAAAAGCTACTAATATATAAAAGCGAAATACCACTCACTGATTAATTACTATATCTCTGAAACTATAACAACTAGAAACTTAAAATTCGGCAGGTAGGTTTCTTACAGGGTGTAGACGTCCGCTATGAACAGATTTTACGAAACTCCACAAACAGACTTGTAGAAGCCGCTGGCAGAAGCTGGTACACTTACTACAAAAAAAAGGCTGCTATAATGAAATTAATCGTATTTCCCATTATTGATTTCAAAACGTATTTCTTGCGCTTTGTTTTCTTTGTATTTTTTTATTAATTGAGGGAAAGTAGATTAATTACACTGGCAACATTAAGCACGCCCCCAGCCACACGCAGACTTAACGTAATCCTACTCTAAAAAAAAATTTAACTGATTTTCGACTTCAGAATACGGCCGTCGGATCTTGGCGACCCTAAAGTTTAGCTCTGCGCATTTTAGGACTGGTTTACTCGTAAAAATAGACATGGTTTGAACAAATAAATGCAATTTGCAGTCGTTATTGCTGTTAAACAATGTTATTGGCATAAAAAAAAATGTTTTTGTCTTTTATTTTTCTAAAACCTTTATTTTTGTACTAGTTTTCAAGCACTAAAATTCGCAGAGCCTAACTTCAGACTCGCCAAGATCCGACGGCCGTACTGTATACAGCCATAAATATAATATAAGTAGCAAAGAAGGACCTAAATGAGTATACGTATTATGTAGAATGTCGTTAACATTACGTGATATTATCATAGGTATGGACATCGCAATAATTTTGTAGCGTATCATTTTATAATGCGCGATAATGTTATGCTATGAGCTATTATACTATGGTGTAGTCTGAAAGCAGCTGCTTAAGACCGAAATCGTGAATAGTCCTTTTGTATGAATAGAAGACTATTAATACTTAGTACCCAAACGAAAAGACTTAGTACCCAAGCTAGAACTATTAACAAAAAATCTTATTGTCTGTGATTGTGTGGCGTGCAAGAATTGGCGTGTGATTTGTTTAAGACATTGACATTTTTTGTTGTCATTGAATGGAGCCTGTTGAGGCATAGCTTAGATTCTCTTTAATTGAATGATATAAAATCAGTTTCACAAAAATTGCTTGGCTTTTTCTGAATTTTTCTTCAATAGTAAAGATTTGGGTGGGTTCCGGACTTATTTAAAATCTGGAAAGAAAAAAAATTGGTTTCAGCCAACACATAACAGTATTACCAGAAGCAGTGCATGAATTTTGTTACAATTGTTTGCTGTTGTATTGTAAGTGAAGTTAAAACTACATTACAAGTTGTATTGTATGCAAACTTAATTCTTAAAAAGTTTTATATTTTCTTCGTAAATTACGAATATTCACCTTGATTTCAGGCACCACCATAAAACATGACTACTGCTGCTAGACCTACTTTTGATCCAGCACGGGGAGGCACAGGTCGGGGTGAAAAAGATCTAAGTGCAATATCTCGTCAGTATTCTAGCCGCGATCTTCCTGGACATACTAAGTTGAAATACAGGTATGTAAACTTGTCATTAAGCAGAAGTTTTCTGTTGTTTGGGTGCCTTCGTTTTCAGACAAAAATCGTAATGTTCTTTATGCCCCGAGAGGACACTGGTGTCTTTTAATTGTGTCTGTAATGATAGTAGTTGAAAGGATAAGCAATATTTTTTGTATTATCATTAGATTCTGCGATGTATAACATTATGGTGGTATTCACAAACCTATTTTCTTTCCATTGTGTCCAAAATGAAAAAAACTTCATAATAGTTACAAAAAAGTTGTTGAATGTCTTGTGGTTGAGACCTTCATTAATGCCCCTCACTAATGAACATATCATCATAATGTCATAAAAAAGAACTATAACATATATCAGCTTGATTTTTTTCTATTGTTGGTATTAATTTGTTGAATACTGCCATCATGATTCTCTGCATCACCCAAAGGTTGACTGGTAGAAAATGCCTTAGGCATTAAGTCCGCCTTTGTACTTTTATGTGCATGAAGCTTTAAATAAATAAATAAAAATACTGTCATTAAAGACACAATAGAAAAATAATAGTCGTGTGAATGCTGGCATTCGTTTGGGGATTAGAGTTTAACCTTTTGAATACCATAATTAGAGACGTAATAACAGGGTTTGAAGAACATATAAGGTCCCATTAAAATAGATGGACAAATTTTGACACAGCATTCAGTACATATAACGAAAGGTATACAAACAAAAATAAAAACACTGATTAAAGTGTTTTTATTTTAGCCTAAAATAATAAATCAATTCATGGGAATGAGCACTCACAAATAAATAGCTTCATTATGGGATAGTTCTATGTAGGTAGGTAGGTGGTATGCGAATGTAGGTGCTCTCTTGAGGCTCAAGAGTTTAATATGCCATAATTGATATGTTGATTAAAGAAAATAGAACTGAAAAGTCTGAAATTAATTATTTATTGCTTTAAAAATGAAACTTTATAAAAATTAAGTAACCACTGTACTGCCGCGCTTATGATAATGACAGTAAGTCAAATTTTGGTTGATATTGAATTAAGTATAATATTTGGAGTGTAGAGATTGAGATCTTCATTCCTGTATACTTAAGATAAGTTGTAAAATGCAGTAATATCTTATATATATAAAAGAAAGTCGGGTTTGTTACAACACTTATAACTCGAGATCGGCTGAACCGTGAAATTTAGCTGAAAATTGGCAGGGAGGTAGTTTAGAGCTAGGAAAATGACATAGGATACTTTTTTTTTACTTTTTTTTTTTTTAGAGTAGGGTAGAGCAGGGTAGAGTAGCGTAGAGTATGGTAGAGTATGGTAGAGTAGGGTAGAGTAGGGTAGAGTATCATTTCACATAAATCAACTGTTCTTCTTTGCTGATATTGGTGCAGACTGCACATTGTGGTGCATATTTGTTTTTTTATCAGATGATGAAACCTTTTCCAGAAAGGGTTTTTCAGTTAATTCTGATTTAAAAATAAATATGGCCAAGACAAAATTTGTGGCAAACTACACCAACAAACAATTCAAATCATCCTGTTGAAAAGAAGTCTTGGACAAATCTTGACCATATTCATGTATGGCCAGTTGTTGTAGATGGATGATGTTTAGTAGTAATCTACATTCTAAAAATTACAGTGTACCACTTTCTGTTTATGCAATTAATGTAGGAAAACAAATATCTTCTATTTTCAGGGAACAGGGCCAAGGAACTACTGATGAGTTACGTTCAAGGGATTTCCGTAAGGAATTAGATGAGAGGGAGAAGGAAGGTAAAAGCTCAAGTACCCGAAGGCTTGCCGAGCCCATAGCTAAGAGACCTAAGATAGACCAAGTTCCAGCAGCAAGCTTGGATGCAGATGATCCTCTTGAGGGCGACTCTTCAGATTCAGATGATTCGGATGATGACACTGCAGCACTGTTAGCCGAGTTAAACAAAATTAAAAAAGAAAGAGCCATAGAGCAAGCTAAAAAGGTATCTAAATTATTTATTTTTGTGTTTTAGTAATAACTAATTCTTTACACAGTATGGTGAAATTTTTTCATTTATTTTATTAAAATATACTTGACCTAATTAATAACCTTAACAAGAATATCTAACTAGATATTCTTGTTTAGGTTATTAATTAGGTGTGTATACTGTTGCAATAATCACTCATTATATTTAATTTATTTTCAGGAAGCGGAAAGAAAGCAGGAAGAAGAAAGAATTCGTATGGAAAATATTCTATCTGGAAATCCTTTGCTGAATTACTCTTCAGCAGGACAGAAAAATGATTTGAAGGTAAATTATTAGTTAATTATTTAATTCAACACACACAAACGGCCAACTTCATTTAACAAATTATTATTATATTTTGGTATTAAAAGCCATTGTTGGGCAGCCCCAACTAAGTAATTACCCGAGTTCCAAGTTAATGCCATGATTATTAAGGAGTGCGAGACAATTGTTTATTAATTTAGATGACTATGTTTAACCCTTTGACCGCGATACTCATTGGCAGTATCCAGCAGCTGGGACTTGAGGTGGCACTGCACAAGTCCGAGGTTTTGTGTTTACATGGTCCTTTGAGCGCGCCGCCACCGGATTCTCAGCTAACGGTAGGAGGGGTTCACATCGGCGTCTGGTTACAACTGGTGAAATTTCAAGGAGTATTTCTGACGTCTGGCTCTCAAGCTAAATCGGACTAGGGCTGCCCTCAAGCGGATCCTGCCGAACCTTGGGGTCCAGACTTCCTCTGCCGAAGGCTCTACGCAGGAATCGTTAGATCCATGGCCCTTTACGGGGCGCCAATGTGGGCGCCGTCGTTGCACCAGCAACCGAGGGCTGAACGCATGCCAGAGTAAGTACTACGGGGTTTTCCGTGAAGCGGCGATCTCGATGCAACAGTCCTTGCACGCATGCACGATTTTTTGCATGGAGGTGCAACGCTGGGAAGAAAGTCCGCGAGACAAAGTTCCGGCGGGATCTTGTGATGGTGAAATGGTGTCGGCGGTTGTCGGAACCCAGTGCTGGGCACGCCACAATTATGGCGGTAAGTCCCCTATTTGAGGCGTGGCTGGAAAGACCTCACGGCGTTCTCACTTTCCGCATGACGCAGGTCTTTACCGGACATGGTAAGTTCGTGAGGTTCCTGCATAGGATTCGTGCGAAAGAGACACTCCGGGCGGACACACAGCCACTGTGTGGACCATCCGGAGGTGTGCTCCGCTTGGGCAGAACATCGCCGTGTTCTCGTGGAGCGATCGGCGGATCTCTCGCGCCGGGCCTTGGCAGAAACCATGGTCTGGAGCGAGGAGGAGTGGCAGGCAGTCGACTCCTTCTGCGAAACAGTAATGCTAGCAAAGGAGAAGGCCGATCGCATAAAGCAGCGGCGCTCACACCACAGACGCCCGCGGGATTCCGATAGGCTCGGGCTTGCGAACGGCGAGCAATGGGTAGCTCACCGTCCGGGCTTCTGATAATCCTCCGGACCAAACCTAGTCGTCGACGGCGCCCACTGGTCTCGCGCGCCTCAAGGAGTTGTCAGCAAAACGTAGGGATCCTGCAGAAGGGTTGAAGTCAACTGGGGCTAAGGGTTCGTGTCTGAAAGGAAGGCTCTGGTCCTGGTATGTATGGCAACGTAGGAGCGGGGTAGGCTGTTTAGGCAGTAGGAGTCTGACACTGTCTTCCGCTTCGCCCAAGGGCGGGATTCGTCATTCATTTTTACCTACCATAAAAAAAACCCTTTGACCTCCAAGGATGCATTAAAGCGTCATTTTATAACTTGCTCGAGACGTCTATGACGTATTAAAGCGTCCACCGCACTTCATTTTTATTGACGAATAAAGCTTACTAATGTAGGTTCTAAAACTCGGACACATTTATATCAATCAGTTCATCTTGATTTCGACAACTTAATACCCATTAAAACATTGTGTTATAGTCTAATCCACAAATATAGATATACCTAGATAACGCAAGAGCAACTACTTCGCGTGCATAGCTCACGTACAAAAATCGTAACTTTCGCGATCAGTCTGCATCGGTGTACAGCGCTAGTTGGACGTCAGTTAAAAAATATAAAAAACTAACACCCGACTACTTAAAAACACGCTCTAAAAAGTACGAAACAAGAAAACAAGAAAGCCGTGGTCGTATACCACTTTTTTTAATTTATTATTCTTATGGCATACGACCACGGCTTTCTTGTTTTCTTGTTTCGTACTTTTTAGAGCGTGTTTTTAAGTAGTCGGGTGTTAGTTTTTACCCGACTGCCAAAGAAGGAGGGTAATGTTTTTCGAGTGTATGTAAGTATGTATGTATGTCTTTTCCTTTGTGACCTCCTGTAGCCTAAACGGCTTGATGGATTTTGATGTATGAGGTATCGTTAGATTTGTCTTGATTACGGGAGTGTCATAGGATACATTTTATCCTAAAAGTCCCACGGGATAAAGACATAATAATATTTTTTCTAAATTTCCCTTTAAAAAAATATGTATGCGGTATCATTAGATTCATTTCAATCACGGGAGTAATTAATATAGGATACGTTTTTTCTCAAAATTCCCACGGGAACATGTTAATTCTGCGTCAACGCAAAGCAACTCATGCGTTAGCAAGCAAAAAGATAGGGCGTGGCCTGGCATGCGGCGCGCGGCGGTTGCGGAGTAACATCACTCGTAATCTAAAGCCAAATGTCGTCGAAATAATTTAAAATGGTACTTACATATACATAGTCTTCTACATCTACAACATTTTCGTTAAATAAAAACAGCTAAAAAGTTATAAATAAAAAAATTATTATTAAAAAAACAAAATACCCGACTGCACACTAAAAAACCGGCCAAGTGCGAGTCGGGCTCGCGCACAAAGGGTTCCGTAGCAGCAAATATATTATAAAGATTTTATATCATCGCGGATTTTTAAAGGTGTACAATACTGTAGTATATTTTTTGATCTATCTTATAAGGTTCAGCCATCGTTTTCAGTGTAAGCACAATAACTTAACCAAAATTACAGTTAAATCAACCTATCTCAAAAACTATAAGAGATACTTTGATCAAACCAAAAATCGTTGAAAGAGTTAATTAGCATGCATCACCTCTATTTTTTTTAGAATTTTATACCCCGTAGTTATAAAAATAGAGGGGGGGGGACATACTTTTTACGACTTTGAGAGCTGATATCTCAAAAACCGTTCACTTTAAGAAAAATGTTTTTTAGAAAACTTTATATCATTTTAAAAGACCTTTCCATTGATACCCCACACGGGTATGTACATCGAAAAAAAAATTTTCATCCCCCAGTTACATGTATGGGGGGCCCCACCCCCAATTCTTTTTTTTACTATTTAGTGTCATAATTTTGTAGCGGTTCATACAACACATATTCCCATCAAATTTCATCACTGTAGTACTTATAGTTTCCGAGTAAATCGGCTGTGACAGACGGACAGACGGACAGACGGACAGACGGACAGACGGACATGACGAAACTATAAGGGTTCCGTTTTTGCCATTTTGGCTACGGAACCCTAAAAAAGAGTAAAACAAGCCCCACAATACAAATTTACTGAATATAATTTATAAATGTTGATGGAAAGCATCGCAGGCGGGGACCACCTTGACCGCCACCAACGAAAATTCTGCTAAATGGTGCACAACAGAAATGACTATAAATAAGCCTCTGTTGGTCCCCGCCTGCGATGCTTTCCATCAACATTTATCTATACTAATATTATAAAGCTGAAGAGTTTGTTTGTTTGTTTGTTTGTTTGTTTGTTTGTTTGTTTGAACGCGCTAATCTCAGGAACTACTGGTTCGAATTGAAAAATTCTTTTTGTGTTGAATAGATCATTTATCGAGGAAGGCTTTAGGCTATATAACATCACGCTGTGACTTATAGGAGCGAAGAAACAACGGAAAATGTGGAAAAAACGGGAGAAAATACTCATTTTTGAGGGCTTCCGTTGCGTGCGCTGCGAAAACGGTAGAAGATATCAAAAAAATATGTACGAAAGAATTATTCCTCTTAAAATGATCTAAAAAAAAGTCCGCGACAGTATATGTCTATCTTTTAAGATTAACTCACTAGAACCGTTTTTATGGGAATCAAATTTGGCCGAAATTAATGCATGCAACCAATGAGTTGTATCAACATAATAATATTAATCTTTATCCAAATAAATGTGTTGTTGATTAAGAGTATGTAATTGTGAACAAAATTGTCTTTGACATCACTTATTTTCAATGAACATCTTAAAAGATATTACGATTTTAAAATAACTCCGATATAAGATTCACACGCGCCGCATAATGAGCAAAATACGACGCTGCGCCTGGCCGGCGGGCGAGGAGAGGGGTTACTTGCGGGCGGCACGGAGGGGTTTTTTTTTATGGTAGGTAAAAATCATCCAATGACGATTCCCGCTCTTGGGCGGAGCGGGACCAGACTCTTACTGACTAAACAACCTACCCCGTTCCTCCTTTGCCTTATTCCCAGAGCCCCGGTATAATGCTTTCGCACCAACCCTCGGCTGCAGGAGGCTTCGACCCTGAAGAGCCCCACAGTTTGCTGACAACAACTTGAGGCGCGCGAGAGCAGTGCACGCCGTCGACGACTTGGTCTTGATCTGGACTGTTACCAGACAACCGGACGGCGAGCTACCCATTGCTCACCGTCCGCAAGCCAGCGTCTACGGTGGCCGGATATCGGCGGGATCGCGGCGACGACGGCTACGGCGAGGGCGCTTTTGCCCTTGCCTTATGCGGTCGGCCTCCTCCTTTACGAGCATTACTGCTTCGCAGAAGGAGGCGACCGCTTGCCGTTCTTCTTCGCTGCGGACCATGGTCTGAACCAAGGCCCGGCGCGAGAGGTCGCCGCCGCCGATCACCCCCACGAGGACACAGCGATGCTCTTCTCAAGCGGGGCACACCTCCACCGTGTGCTCCACCGTGTCCTCCATGCTGGCCACACAGTGGCGACACCCGGGCGTCTCTTCCGCACGAATCCGGTGCAGGAATCTCCTGAACTTCCCATGTCCAATGAGAACCTGCGTCATGTCCTGCGTAATGTCTATCCAACCACGCCTCAAAGAGGGCACTTACCACCGAGATTATGGCGTGCCCAAGTGGGTGGTGTAGCCCTATGAAGTACTTTTAGATAATTATGTTCTTTTAAAAACTAAATTGTCTAAATTAATAACTTATTACTTAATTACTAATAAGAAATTGATACGGGCAAAGTCGTGGGTAACAGCTATAATTTATAAAGCTGAGGTTGTTTTCAAAAATAAATATGATGCCCAAAATAACTATTCCACGCGGACGAAGTCGCGGGCACAGCTAGTAAATTATATTCAGTAAATTTTTATTGTGGGGCTTGTTTTACTCTTTTTTTAGTGTGCAGTCGGGTATTTTGTTTTTTTAATAATAATTTTTTTAAACTTTATTTTTATTTAACATATTTTGGAGTTCTAAATAGGTTAATCTTGGGTTCATTGATTTCTTAGCCCATGAATACAGGTAAAGTCACAAGCAAATGCTAGTAATATATATACATTCAAAATGTACAAGTAAAGCGCTTTCAAATGATACCAAACACGGCATATTTATTTTAACTTTATTTTTTTACTTCGTATGTTTTGTCCGCTAGAGGGCGCCACATTAGATTTTGTGAAATCCCATAATAGCTTATAACCAGCGGACAATTAAGACGCTTCTAATGATATGTCATTTGTCGATTTCTGATAAGTAGTTTAGAAGGTACGAGGGAACAGATGAACATCCATACCCACATACATACATACATACATACAGGTCAAAATTATAACCCTCCTTTTGCTTCGCCGTAGTCGGGTAAAAAATGGTTGGTTTTCCCATCACAAATAGTGCTTGTGACGCCATAATAGGTAGTCAAAAAATGGCACGCTTGGTTTCCATACAGATCGTGATGCTTGCGTTATCTAGGTACCTATATCTGATCTATTTCTGTGGTCTAATCGGACACGTAAAGTAAATTCGTCAAAAAGCGCGCGTAATTTGCGGCTTGGCTAGAGGGCACGCCGATGCGTGTAAGTTTATTAAAAAAAAATTCAATTTGAGATAGAAGGGTTTTGATAAAATTTTTGAGTAAGTACTTATTAGAAGTACTGATTGATTTTAAATAGTAACCAACTTAAATTTATAATTTAATTGTTTCAGGTGAAAAGACGGTGGGATGATGATGTTGTTTTCAAGAATTGTGCTCGTTCAGAGCCTGATAAGAAAGGTAACACCTTCATCAATGACTCATTAAGATCAGAGTTTCACAAGAAATTCATGGAAAAGTATGTGAAATAGTGAATATCTAATTTATATACCAAGAATGAAAAATTGATGTTACTATTGTTTAAAATCAGTTTAATTATGAAATTTGATTGAGGTGTACAAACATTCAGATAAATAGGTCCTAAGCTCTATTTAATTATATTTTGTTTATTAGCGACTTGCCCTCGTTTCGCACGAGTGCAAATTATTTCCTTGTTTCAAATAGACAGCAATGTGTTATACTATTTAGAGATAAAAAGATTTAGTTTTTTTCAGTGTATATAAGCAGGCATTGTACATTAGTACAGCTGTACTAGTTAAATACATAATATGTGTATTTTAGGACAATTGCTAATGTATAATGTACTTTAGAGTTACAAAAAAAAAACAAATATAAGACAAATTAGAATCTGTTTGTCAACCGAAATTTCATATGATTTGTTTTAGACCTAAGTACCTCTATGTTAAGATAATTAATTATGTATCAGTATGTAAGAATGTAGCTTGTAATTTTGTTATAATACAGAGATAAAATATTTGATAACTAGTTTGTGCTTTTTTTTACATAGAAACAGATTATATTATTACTGGCAGCAGGAATTTATCTTCTAGAATTCATTGTGTTCAATGAATCAATTATTTAGTAATCAGCCGTACTTAGAGCGTACTTTTATTTTTGGGCATGTTGTTTTGGACTATCTAAGTAGTTTCTTTCCGGGTAAGCCAAGACAGAAATATCACATCGAAAAGAAATTGCCTGTAGAAACTTAAATTCTGGTCCATGAAGGAACTAAGCATTTTGCCTATATGTGACTGATGTGTACGCTGATGGACTGATGGACACATGTCCATGATGCTGATGGACTGATGGACACATGTCCATCAGTCCATGAGCTTACACAAAGTACATACGCTCCCCATCCTGACCTACACCTAGTGCTCAGATTAGGTCTTTGACTAACATTCAAGTCCAAACTCAAGGTCTGTCAGCGTGCTATGGAGCGCAGCATATTATGTGTTGTTTAACACTTCACATTCGGAACACTGCACTGCGCTCCAAAACGAGAACCGTTGATGTGACTTAAAGGGCTGCCCAACTTAAATAGAACTGGGCAGGACATGTCTGCCGCATGTCTAACGAGCTCTAGGCCTGTAAAACAGGATTGGTGACCGGACACAGCGACGCGGCGTCGCGGAAGACCACGAAGAAAATGGCGGGTCGACCTGGATGTCGTCCAGAACTGGAATGAGAAAGCATGTAATCGTGCTCATTGAGAGTAATGGAAGGAGACCAGCAGTGCAGTGATAGTAAGAGCTAGTTATGAAATCTGGGCAAGTGAAAGTCGGACTCGCACACTGAGGGTTCCGTACCAACTAATGAAAATAATTCAATTCCTGTATCGAGTCGTGAAGATTTTTCCGACTCGAAAAGTTTTTCTTGTGACGTAATCAAAAATTGTCAGTTTTCAAATTTATTTATTCTTCATGCAACACAAGGTACAAAGGCGGACTTAATGCCTTAGGCATTCTCTACCCGTTACCAGTACCAATTTATTCCTATACGTTGTGTTATAAGGCTTTGCTTCACGCCATATTTCAGGGTTCTTATCATTTTCAGGTCCGGAACCCTAAAAAAAGCGCTAGTGTATGTAGGTATGTACCTATTTAATTTTGTAATACGGGGTTGTTGCAGCATGTCGTTTAGTAAAAACGTTACCAAGTGACGACGGAGCTATTTCATTAAAGCCCGCCAGCCAGGTCGAGCAGTAGTGTATCGATGGGTTCAGGCTAAACTTAGAGCAGTGCTTTTCAGGGAGGGCAATAGAAGTTTTAGTATGATGCATATTATGAGGCTGGTTTCAACTCTTGAGAACAACTGTATTGTCATGTCCTGTGTCATAGAGCGCATTGTAGTAACGGGAAATCTCTGGGATAAGACAGATAGCAATACTGGTGGGTCCCAAGATTTATTGACCGATTAAATGTTTGTCGACGGTATTCCTTTGAGGCGCAGCTGGTGAAAGCCGACTGAGCCTTCCTTTCAGACACTGTTTCCCGCCCTGCCCAGGGGCGGGATTCATCATTGAATAATTTTCCCACCATAAATAAAACTCGGTTCTGCTTTTTACTGCATGGCGACCTAACCATTTCCCGTCTCTACAGTAACCGGGAAGCTCCTTACGATTCCCGACGCTCGAGGCCTCTTCTGCTACAACAGCTTGGGCGTGCGGATGTCCATTGCCTCACGGTAGCGCCCATCTCCTTTTTGTTTCGCTGTAGTAGGTGACCGCTTCCCATTCCCTTTACCTTCGGACCTGCACGTCGCTGCCGTCTTGTACTTGGTAAATTGCTTTGGAATTAGCCAATCTAATATTTGTAGAAGATGGGAGGTTCTATATTTGTAACTTAACACAAAAATAGTCATTAAGAACGCCTATTTATTTATTGGCACACCAACAGCAATGCATACATGAATATCACATAAAGTAATATTAAAATAGGTACATACATAGTTACACTGGTATGCATGCCTATTATAGGTATGCACAGCTTATACTATAAATTGGGTTCATATTAAAATTATTGTTATGGTGTGAGATAAAAATATAGGTAACAAAAAATAAACATAAACCAAAAAGTTATGTCCAAATTAACAACCCTAATGACATGGAATTTGAACACTTGATGAAATTAGGGGCCGGTGTGAATTGTACACATATACGGTGCTCAGAGATCATCTTCAGAGCGTACATACTTAGCGTACTTACGTAGCGTATAAACAGACATTATGCGACTGTGACCACTCCAGAATTTATGCGTGTTGCAAATACTTATGGGTTCCATGGTTTATCTCCGAAGTCCTGGCAAACAAATTATAAGTAGTTAAAACTTTCAATATCGTCATCAGGATGGAATTTGGTGTGCAGTCATGCTTGTAAAGTGGGAAATAACGGAATCCAAGAGAATGATTACCTAGGATAGGTAGGTAAAAATCTAAAGTACCTAACTTTAGATTTTTAAAATAAACCAAAAATTGGTAAATTGGAAGTTGGAGTATCCCATTTTGTTTTTTTGTTTTTGACACTGATTGCCAAAATTTAGGATTTTTCTAAGTTCTGTACTTACTTCAAAAGTTAAAAAACGGAACCCTTAGGGTTAGTGCCTGTTTACAGAGACGCGGCGCGATTTGCGACGCGTTGGGCGTTCGTCGTACATTGCAGCAGCGGGCTGCGTCATAGCACGCGCTACAAGCACAAACGCACCGCGCAACTCGCCGCTTCTCCGTGAACAAGCACTCATAGGGCCGGTCACACGATACGTCGATGCGTTGCGGCACCGCACCGCAAATATTTCGCTGAATCGGCGGGCACACCAAGCGACGCCACCCTGCTCGTGCAGTTCCCCGATTGGTCAAAATAATTTGCGCCGCGGCGCCGCAACGCATCGTGTAATCTGATCCATAGGATCACTTTGTTGTGCGTCTGTCTGTACCTATGTCTGTCGAGACCCTTTATCTCGGGAACGCGTGGAAGTATCGAATTGAAATTAAAACCGTATAGGTACTCAAATCGACATTGTTTCATATACCGGATCGACACACCTCGGGATTAAAACGACCAAAATTAAACGGTATAACTATTGGTACCGTTTTACCTAACATAGCAAGTTGAAGAAATAAAAAAAATCCTTCGTAACTTTTTTAAGCATGTGGGCAGTTTTTTTTTTCTTTTTGCTCCCGTAGTGGAATATAGTGGCGAGATGTGCAATGATAAATATCCTCTTGTATCGTACGACGTTTTTCAACACAAGCTCACGTACATTACGACCGAAGTTCAGCTCTGCGAATTTTAGCGCTTAAAAACTCGAAAACAAAAATGGTTTAAACAAATAAATGTAATTTTCAGATGTAATTGCTTTTGAAAAAAACTTTTGTTGTCATAATTTTTTTTAAAACCTTTATTTTTGTGCGAGTTTTCAAGCGCTAAAATTCGCAGAGACTAACTTTAGGCTTGCCAAGATCTGACGGCCTTACTGTACTACACGTTTAAACTCTGGGGGCAGTTTGCCATACTAAAAACAGGGCAATAGCTGCCAGTTTTTGAGTGTGTTGAAAAACGTTGTTTGATACCCCTCACTTTCGGCTGTAGCGTCTGTTAGTCTTGGCTGGCTGGTAAAATTTGTGCATTTGTATCGACATGTAATATTTTACAATAAACTTAGATACGAGTATTATTAACTAAAAAGTAGCTAATATACCTATGTATTGAATAAAATATACAAATTAATAAAACAAACAAACCCTTTTTGGCAGTCTTGTAAACAACATAAACAGAACATGGACTGCAATATTTGGGCAAGAATTTGAGGACAAGAAGTAAAAATCTTTAACAATTTAGCACGACTTTAGGTTACTAAGCTATATGAGATCTAAAGAATGGTAAGGTCACCCGGGTCAAATTTAAGGTTGCAATAACACCAAACGAACAAATCCGTATAACCTGTACCTACCTAACTACTTAATAAATATTGTATTATTGCCGGACGTATTGAATTATTTGCATTACACACTTCGGAAAATGAACATAATAATGTTATGCAGTCAGGCTGGCTGGACGTGTCCGGCTCAATGTTTAGTGTTTACGTTATTAAAACGGACCAAGTGTGTAAGGCGCAGGCGGGGAGGAATGTGGCGAGCGCGGCGCCGGCGGCGGCGGCCCACCTTGAGTGGGCAGGTTCACCGGCTGATCCCGCCGCGCGCCTCTGCGCTCAGTTCTCGCCAGTCGAGTGAGCGCTCCGACAGCGAACATGGCTGGCCAGCACACGGTGTGCCTGTGCGCGTGTTTTATTTTGTTTACCGTAGCGGCCGAGGCCGCCCTCTCCGGATTATACATCGACAATGGCGTTGATCAGACTGTTATACATCACTCGATGACACGCCATGAACGGATGGTCGTGGAACACGAGATTCTGGAGCTGTTGGGTCTCGGAGAGAGGCCACGTCGAGCTCAAGCGCCACCGCTGGACCGCTCGGCGCCTAGTTTCTTGTTGGACGTATACAAACAATTGGCCGAGGAACATGAGCAGGCTCGCCCTACACGCAGCTCCGAGATGGCACTCAGCGGAGATGAGCAACACGCCATCGACGAGAGCGATCTCATCATGACCTTTCAGAGCAAGAGTAAGTTTCATTAGTACATATTTAAACAGATTAGTTTTTATTGCATGCTTAAGACTTAATTTAGAACGGGAACGTGGAAGGTGATATGCCTTAATTATACTTATTATTGTACCAAAGTACTAAAAAATGCGCTCATCTAACGATTGATGAATAGACTGATGAGGATGTCATCCGGTTTATCTAAAAGTAACAGATTCATGGTCTAGATTACGAAGAATTTATGAAGAATTATTAAAATTTAGAATTTCGGAATCATTAAAATACTTTTAATTCAATGAATGAAGAGGATACCGCTACTAAAAGCCATTTCGAGATAATAGCCCCTGCGTTTTAAATCGCTTAACAAGACGATGCTGGTAAAATAAATTGTGAAAAGTTAATGACGCATGCTGTGAGTGTGGCCCTTTTATGTCCCTTGTACCTTCCATCTTTTGTTTTAGAGTTGTCTCGAGGAGCATTCCGTTATGAGCTACCTGGGAGGCTCAGGTAAATATTAGTAGACAAAAATGTTGAGTCACCACTTTGGTACCACATTCTTGGTATTATGGATTCCATAATTACTTACCGGTGTTTTGATCTTGCCGTGTCTATGCGTCGTCGGCGCGGCGGCGGTACAGGGCACTTTTAAATTACTTAATTAATTTATAGGAACTATAGTGATCATGTCGTTTTTGGGCACCATCTATAGTACCTTGTAACATCCTTGGCATAAACGGGAGTGATGGATTTTGTTCTTTATTAATGTTCAGTTTTGTAACAAGTGTGGAATCAATTCAAGACTAATTACTAGGTCTTGTAGTAGATACTGTGGTATCCAAGCGGCAAAGTACTTGTTTACTTGGAATTCTAGCTTAAATAAAATAGCCTGTAAGATGGAAGTTTTAATTAACCACATGGTATATTATGCCAGTCAAAGTCAAAAAATAAGATGAATTAATATTTAGATTATGTCGATACATAATATTGTAACTTGAAACATAATAATATCAATAAAAAAAAATATAGATATGTTATTCGTATACTGGCTACAGTTTCTTTCTGGAATGCAAAGCAGTGCTATCTATTCAAGGAAAATAATGAATGGCTCGTGCATAAACAATATTGTTATATATGAGTATACCTATATATTACATATATATATTTGTTTAAATGTAGGTAGGTTACTATGTAAATACCATATGTTTAGAGTTAGTTCAGTAAGTAATTACGTAAGTATGTTTATAGTTGCCTGTAATATGTATGTAGGTATATGGGTCAGGTAGTTAGCGCCGCTTTGAAGATGATGCTGGCATTGATAGAAAGAGCAAGGCTTTGGCGGTGAGAGCGAATATATTATGTTGGTCAGAAGATTTGCAATTTGCTCGAAGCAAGTTAAGGCATACTGCCAAAATTTTATTGTACCAGCTGATGGACTCTTTATTCTCGCAAAGTCCTCCATACTTTGCGCGTCCAATACACGATTTCAGAGTGCTATTGCAGCTCCCGTTTTTTGCAGCGCTTCTGTTTCCCTAGCCAAGTTACGGTCGATTGGTTAGCGTCGAACGCTATGAGTTGGTCACGCCTTCAATTCCTTTGTTCTGACGTTAGCGAAACGATCGTAACTTGACTAGGGGGACTAGTAGTGGTGTGTTCATGTAGACTCTAACAGATGTGTTCACTGGTTCGTGCTAGCGGTAATAGCGTTTGTGGCGGTTATCGGTCACTGCAGATAAATTTGACTATAGCAATTTATAATATACCATAATTGTATTAGGGTATTGATAGAATAAGTTAGGAATAATAATTAATTGATTTAAAATTATTTCAATTATTATTTTTTAGTTTACCTACTGACGGTTAGGTGATAAGTTTTTATTGCCATTAGATCATTGATATCTATAATTGAATTTTATAATGTTGTGAGAACAGATTTTATATTATTACTTCGTTATCTATCATGGTCAAAGGCCGCTGTGCAATATTACGTATAACTTGACGTAAATATACGAAGTAAGCTACCGAGAGTGCAATGACAGTTGCGCACGCGTATTAAATGACGTCTTGAGCATATTTCCGAAGAAACATAATCGCCGTGCGGCGGGTGCATGGACTCGAAGTTACGATTGATAGAGCGTTATTGGTACTCCTCCGACGACTGCGCAGCGTCAACGTTGCGAAGCGTTAACGTTGCGCAGACGTCGAGCTGTCGTGACGTTAACATTGCGTTCAAGGTGCAACTAGAATTTCGCGATGTTAATGTCGCGTCTGCGCAACGTTGTCGCTGCGCAGACGTTGGATAAGCACAATGCTTGTGTAACCAGTGGTATAGTACCTAACCTTAGATTTTTTCATTTAGTTTTGTGGCTTCTGCCATTTTCTTGTGCGTAATATCAAAATTAAAGTAAATAAAAGCTGAAGGAAGAAGAGCTTTCCTTCGATACGTTAAATTGATATGAGAATTTAACGACGTTTGTGATTTTCGTATGGTGTTGTTACAATACTCAGACAAAGCAATTACTTTAAAAAAATGTAGATTTAATTAAAAAACCAAAAGCTTTCTATGATTTTAAATCGTATCGGTAGGTAGTACGTCTTACTTTGCACTCAGTATAAAACTTAGTTTGTTATATTTAGTTAACGCGTGTGTAGACAGACTGGCGCGACTGCGAACTTTATCCTTACTATGTATGGATACGTAAATACATACATAATGAATTAGGTAATATGACGTAGTAACGTTTATCTTGTATAGACTTAATTCTTTATTTTGTACAAGATACACCATTTTAGGTACATATCTACCAATCCGCACTGGGCCCGCGTGGTGGATTATGGCCGTTCCCTCTCCTAGAGAGGAGGCCTGTGTCCCAGCAGTGGGAACATTAAAAAAGCTGATGATGATGACACCATTTATTTAGCACTCGGGGCTTTGGGCTTGCGGATAGCGAGCAATGGGTAGCGCCGTTCGATCGTCAGGTAACCGTCCAGACAAAGCCCAAGTCATGGATGGAGCGCACTGTTCCCGAGCACCTCAAGTAGTTGACAGCAAATCGTAGGGAGCCTGCAGAAGAGTCGAACCCTACTATGGCCAAGTGTTCATGTCTGAAAGAAAGGCCTTTGAATAAAAGGGGTGGGTTTTTTAGTCAGTAAGAGTAAGACACTATCCTGCTTTACCCAAGGGCAGGAGTTGTCATTGGGTAATTTTTACCCACTGAAAAAACTCCGGGCTTGAGCAATGTAGGAATTACCTAGACAGGATGCAAGGGCGCACGAAGCAAGCTCGGGCTCTTGCCTTGAATACATTCGATTTTCTTTTGATATTCATACATACATTCATATAAAATTTGTTGACAAATGCTTAAAAGATTCAACATAAACTAAATCAAGGATGGACCGCAAGTAAAGCGTAATTCTTTCAAATATTAGACCAGTCAATTACCTCTACAGATAAATTATTGATTTGTCAATGTATAGGACGAGGACAGAAATCTTAATTATTGTAAGGCCTTATTATTAACACGTTAAACGCCAAATAAAAATCGAGTATTTCCCATTCAGGCCACAGGGCCCACCGGTGAGCCTTATCTTACTGAACCATTCGAGCCATGGGGGTCACCCGTGAGCCGCGTGAGAGGTCCAACATAAACGCTTCTTACGAGCCACAGATTGCAGCTATCAAACAAAATGCATATGAAAGTGAGCCGCGTGGCCTTGTCTCCGAACTGGACGGCGTGGTTTTCAAATCCAACAAAAACTTGTAATTTTAATAAAGGTTATTGCAATGACACTAGGATTATTCCTAAAGATATGGTATAAAATATTATTTGGAATTAATAGTTGTAATAAAACTATAAAATACTTATAAAATATTTATAAAAAACAAATTTTACAAAAAAAAACCGCCTTCAAAAAAAGTCAAACGATAAAAGTTCCTACACTAAAAATTTGAAAATAAAAATTTGAATTTCTGTAAAGAAACTTAATTTATAGGTAAACAAAGACTCCAAAAATAAGTAAAAAAAAAGACTCCAAAAGTAAGTAATAAATTTTGAATATTTGCAAAATATTAATGTCAAATAAGTTTACCTATTTATTAAGCTTCTTTACAGCAATTCAAATTTTTATTTTCAACTTTTTAGTGTAGGAACTTTTATCGTTTGACTTTTTTTGACAGCTCTATTCATCATCATCATTTCAGCCAGAAGACGTCCACTGTTGGACATAGGCCTCCCCCAAGCATTGCCACAACGACCGATTCTGTGCGTCTCGCATCCATCGCGTTCCCGTGATTTTCACCAGGTCGTCGGTCCACCTTGTGGGAGGACTTCCAAAGCTGCGTCTTTCGGTGCGCGGTCGCCACTCTAGAACCTTTCGGCCCCATCGGCCATCTGTTCTACGAGCAATGTGCCCTGCCCACTTCCACATAAGTTTGGCAATTCTTCGGGCTATGTCGGTGACCCTGGTTCTCCTGCGGATTTCTTCATTTCTGATTCAGACACGCAAGGAAACTCCGAGCATAGCTCTTTCCATTGCCCTTGACAGCATTGCCCATGACAGCTCTAATAAGCTCAAACAATGCTAGGATACATTATTTTATTTTGAATTTCCTATGCCGACCTTCCACCTTCCAGCTTCATCATCACATCAGTTCAATATCTCTTGCGTTAACTCAAAATCTTCAAAATCATTCATTTTTGGCGAAAAAAGCGTAACAGATCCTCACTTGTCCACGCAACGCGCAATATTGATCGGCCGGAGTAAATCACTACGCCCCGCACCACCGCCCCGCGTTCGCGCGACATGACCCGTATCGTGACCCCGCGGCCCCCGCTAACGGAAAAAACATAATCCTTTTTATAAGGCCACAGGACCCACCCGTGAGCCTTTTACAATATCTTAAAAACTAGACGGTAAAAGTCGCTAATTTTTATTTTCCGTACATATTACCGCATTTTGTAAACTTTAGAATGAAAATCTCAAGTTGATGAAAATTGCCGATTTCATGATTTTGACTTGGCCCGAATGGTATACTATGCTAGGCCCACCGGTGGGTCGTAAAGCATACAACGTGTTAAGATTTCTGTGACTGTGGTAGTTCCCACAAACTTACTCTCACGGATTTTGCTTTTGTATTTTGCAAAAGGTCCAGTAACAGTGAGCTAAGCTAGTTCAGAATATTTCGATTTGAAAAAATACAGGTAAAGAAAAGTCATAGGAAATCGTTGATCAAATGTTAAATGGCTTTCGGAAATATGTATAGAAAAGCTTGATCAAATGTTAAATGGCTTTCGGAAATATGTATAGAAAAGCTTGATCAAATGTTAAATGGTTTTCGGAAATATGTATAGAAAAGCTTGATCAAATGTTAAATGGCTTTCGGAAATATGTATAGAAAAGCTTGATCAAATGTTAAATGGTTTTCGGAAATATGTATAGGAAAGCCTAACAACGCTTTGGTTTTGTAATTACTTAACTATTATTTTCTTTATTTATTTTTTGTGTAGAGAATCCAATAACATTCTTAGGTAAAATTGTAACTAGATCTCAACAATTTTTGTCACTCAAATTTTTCTCCCAATTTCAATTATGGGAACCTTAAGAATGGGCCTTCTTTACTTGCCTATTATTTAAAAGCTTGTTGCTTCATTTAACGCAATCCAAAGTGATGTTTGATTCGAAAAAAGGGAGATAATACCTGAAAACTCTGTTGGCATTCGGTAATTCTACGTTTAACTCGAATGCTTCACAAAATTTGTTCCAGGAAATAAGTGTTTTTTCATTACTCGTACTCTGAAAATAGGTGTAAAGTTGCCTGCGGAGCGGGTTGAAAGTAATACTTTTCCTCCCTAGGGTGTTTTACTTTCAACTGACAGCTGACAAAATAAATATAAAAAAACTAGTTCTATTTTGACATTTCCATTGAACCGTGATCCGAATTTCTCATTCAGGATGGTCAGTAGTTTGGTACCTACCACTACGCCGTAGGTACCTAAGGCATTTCGGTGTTCAATAAATATGCTTATTCAAGTCTCATGAATAATCATAACTCTATAAGAGCTTATGCATTATACATAGCGTGACTTGATTGTCAAACATAATATTTCTTATTTATTATATACACCTGTATTTGGAGTCAAATTACAACCGGATAAAATGACACCTGTTCGCGATCCTTTCCTCAAATATAATTTAATTAATGTAGTTAATCTTACGTATTTACGAATATCTGTATTGATTGGTAATAAAATTAAATGTATCTTCGTGTAGTTCATTTTATATTCAGACCGGTAAAGTGCACCTGGGCTGTAACACGAGATAGCTAATATGTAACTGATCTATATAAGGGATACCTACTAGATTTATCTTATATTGAAAGAGATACCACTCTTGATTTTGAGGAGGTTCTATAAGTTATTAGGTAGGTACTCTGAGTTACACTCGATATCAACAAGCTAAACATCCATTCTTTGAATTAAAGTTCCCAACGATTGGGTCATTAACCCATAGATTTTCCACGTCATTAGCTGGAGAAAAAGGCATCTAATATGTAACTGGTAACTAGCAAATCCTGGTAAAAGATGGAATAAAAAAGATACTCAGATTAAGTTATAATTCGTAGCCATGCGCTACGATTCCGATGTCGGTGGTGGTCATCAAATAGTTTAGTCTCATTATTAGATAGAGCAAAATGGCTTAACACCTTTCGGAGATAATTAAATTGGTGTTTAAAGCATTAACATGATATAAAACAATGATGATGACGAACTTGGTGTATTTCATAGCCTATTAAACTCTTTAATTCAATTTCCTGTACAATGCATATAAAATATATATTTATTCATAACCCTTACATTTTAGGGTCTGTACACACCACGTTTTTTAAACGCGGCGTGATCGCGAGTACATAGCTATAGTTACAGACGACGCTATACGTATTCAATTCAGACACAGCCTGGAAATCTTCGATAAACTTAAAAAAGATTAGATCAATAGATCAAACTTGGTGTGTAAGAGCCGTTATGAATAACTTCCACTAGGTAAATACATTACATGGGCCATGGCTGTAACGTAGTTATACCTTGCTAAGTTAAGCAGCTGGCTATAGCAAAAGGGTCTTGGTTCTGCCAGTGGAAGTCTTATATTCTTTATTGTACACAAATGTTGTCAAAATACAAAACAGGTGATGTACATAGGCAAGCCTAACCGACAATTGGGTCAAGTCTTACACATTTTTCAGACTTACTCTCATTCACCAAGTGTAACGAGTGTGAAGGAACTAAGTTCTAAAGGAGGTATCGAGAGACAAACTCAAAGCTATGGTTGTGGTATTACAGGGCACCACCTGGGCGCGCTGCGGCATGGGCACGGGCGGCACGTGTGGTTCGAGGTGACGGGTGCTCCGGGAGACGCGTCCTCGCTGCTGTCCGCCGAGCTGCGCCTGCATCAGGCCCCCACGCACACCGAGGACCCCACCGCGCTCTACACTGTCGTCGCGCACCGAGTCATCAGCGTCGATAATATGGGGTAGGTCATTTTCAGAAGAAAGATCTTAGTCTTGTTTACGGCTACGTGTTAGAGGTTCGTCGTTCATTGCTTCAGCGGGCCACGTCATCGCACGCACAAATACTAACAATATGAAAAAAGGCGAAAGGGTGTGAAAGGCTGTCTTGTTGCTAAGCAGGTCTAGGGCAATCTCCAATGGCATAATTTGAGCCTTGGCCGACAAGTATGATGCGCCAGTGATCAATCACTGGTTGCGATTGCTGGTGCGGCAGTAAGATGTTTTATGTTATTGGATTTGTGTTGTCTTCAATAAATAACTGTTCCTTCAGCAGCTCTTTGCTTTCAAGTCCTTGAACGCAAAGAGCTGCTGAACGCACGACCACGCATCTACGGTTTTGCTGACATCTTTTTAAAGTCAATGATTAAAAAAATTCTTATACATTTACAATTAATGTAAAACTCTTAACCCTAACACTTCTACCCCTAAGGATCAGTTCGTGAGCACACTTCTAAGAATTGGTAGTAGTATCGTTAAGGCGTCAATAAGTTGGTTTGACCAACTATCTGTTTGATCTACTTGTTAAGGTATATTCGTGTATTTAGTTTATTCATTTGAGTAGTTGCGTTTAATTTTCAGTAGGTATTACATCTGTTTGTCTCTGTATTAACAGAGGTTATGATAGAAAATGCCTGATACATTAGACTTTATCCGCCTGACGTAGGAAATATCCAACCAACCATTTTGGCTTTTATTCTGCCAGGGTCGCACCTTCACGACCAAATATTCCATGTTGGACAGCTCTTCTGTCACCTATGTGAAGAAGAAGTTAATAAGATGGTGTACCCAACTGCAAAAAGACGACTCTGGAGAATAGGATACGAAAACATTCTCACGTGCAACCTGTGAAGCAATTACACTAATAAAACTTACAGTGCTCTGCGCGCACGTAGATGGATGGAGAGGAAGAGGGAGGCCGAAGAAGAGATGGATGGATTGTGTGAGGAGTGATATGAAAGAAAAGGGAGTTAGTGATAGTGTGACGTGTGACAGGACAGAGTGGAAGAAAAAAACATGTTGCACCGACCCCAAGTAATATGGGATAAGGGTAGGATGATGATGATGAATGCTCTGTGCGTCCTGTATAACAACGCGTTCAGGGGTCTGTTGAGGCGTCTACAATTAAAAGCTACCAAAATATCACACTAATACTATAAAGGTAATATTCCGAAGTAGGGATGCCTCTTTATTAAACAAATTATTTTTATTGTTTCCCAGGAGTTTGCAGATGGAGCAGGTTGCAGCGGTGAATACTAGCGCTGGCGCCGAGGGCTGGCTGGAGCTGAATGTGACCAGCGCGCTGGGCGCCTGGCTCTCGTCGCCGGCTGACAACAGGGGCTTCTTCATCACGCTGCATCCTCACTCGCAGCCTGGTACGGTTTTCATTTTGTTGACTTAAAATCGTTTAGAATCTTTCAGTCCCATCGACCATCTTATTATATTAAGAGAGCAATGTGCTCTGACCACTGCTATTTAAATTTGGAGATTCTTCGGGCTAGCTAGGTAGACCGATGATATGATGAGGGTTGCGAGAATCTGACGGATGCGATACGCACTGAACCGTTCGTTCATCATTATGGCGATACTTAAGAGGTCTACGTCACGAATTGATAATGATGATGACCGTTTGATAGTCATGTAATTTTTGCTTCAGAGTATACAAAATAGAAAGACGTTGAATTTAACTTCGTTTTCCAGAACGGCACGTGAAACCTGAAGAGATTGGCTTGGAGGAGCCTCGCGGCGTCATCGTAGAGGGGAAGCAGCCGTTTTTAGTGGCGTTCTTCAAGAGTGGGCCCAAGCTGGGCGGTGCCGACGCGGGCGCGCGCAGGAAGCGCGAGGCGCGGCGCTGGCGCTCGCACGGCTACTCTGAGAACTATCTCAGGAATCCACTCACAGGTGAGTGGGACAATTCACAGATTAAAACCAATTTTACGAATAAATATTTTTTACGGTAACTCGTCGTTTTTGCGAGGACCAAGCCCGAGTCAACGACTTGTATGTAGTGTTCTACGCGCCCCTATAAGAGATGTCAACAAAACCGAAAGTGTTCAGTAGTGCCGTTGCCGTCAAAAGAGTGGCCCTACAACGAAAAAGAGAAAGCAAAGAACGTAAGTAGGTTTTAGTTAATAAAAGTTTGACACACCCTCCCACCCTAGAGATGAAGACCACAAATAAAAAATAGTGATATTCAGTATGGAATCATTTTATTATCTAAACGACCTTTTTTTTGTAATCGTGGTGGAAATCCTCTTGGATGTCCTCCACCCTGGGGTAGGTGGAGGGGTCTGTCAGACTCTTACTGACTAAAACCCACCCCGGTGTTCCCTCGTACACTTGTGTGAACACGCAACTGCGGGTAAAGTTTGACTTCCGCTGCATCTAAACGACCCGCCCCAACTTTGTATGGGTGTTTCAAATCAAATCATTTGTATGTGGGTCTGTACCAAATTGTATCAAACCAAACGAATAAATGATTTCGGAAATGACAATGTTATTGTTTTGCGGAAGTAGGAACCATTTCTTGATTTTTTTATATTTTTAAATGTGGTTAAAACATTCAGTACATTATATAAATAAACTAGCTTTCTGCCAGCGGCTTCACCCGCGTGCAAATTTTTGACCTCAGTTTCATCCCCTTAGGGGGTAAATTTTAGGAAATCCGTTCTTAGTGTTCGCTTACGCCATAAAGGAAACATTGTGCAAAATTTCACGCTCCTAGTCATAGTATTTTCGGCTGTGCGTTGATATGTCAGTCAGTCAGTTTCTCCTTTTATATATAATAATATAGATGCGACATTATTTTTGGTATTATTATACTTGTGATACAATACGGTACGGGGTATGGCTATTTTCTTTTAGACCCGGATAAGTCTAAATTGATAAAGAATTGTATGACCTCCAATGACGCAGAATATCAATGACTAATTCCATATTACACTAATCTGATGTTACAATTGCTCCCTAATCTATCGTATCATGTCATTGATGACTAGGCATGATATGATTATTGTTAGTCTATTTATAAATATTGGGCAATACCAGAAGCACGACACATCTTATCTACATACATACAAAATATGTAGTTTCAAAAACATCTCCTCGTATGTGGTTTTTGATATGTAGTAGGTACCTACATAAGTACTGGGTAATACCAGCGGAAGTGCGGCCATATGCAATTGTTTTGTATGTGGTTTCAGATACATCACATTGTATGTGCGTTTAGATACGTACCTACATAAATATTGGTTAATACCAGTCGAAGTGTGCCATATGCAATCGTTTTGTATGTGGTTCCAGATAAATCACATTGTATGTAGTTTTAGATTCGTAGATACGTACATAAATATTGGCTAATACCAACACAAGTGTAGTCGTTTTGTATGTGGCTTCAGATACATCACATTGACTGGCCTGTCAGCATAGTAGTTAGTGACCCTGACTGCTATGCCGGAGGTCGTGGGTTCGATTCCCACCCAGGACAAATGTTTGTGTGATGAGCACGATCATTTGTTCTGTGTCTGGGTGTAATTTATCTATAATATGTATGTATTAAGAAATATATAAGTATGTTTATCAGTTGTCTAGTACTCATAACACAAGCTCTGCTTAGCTTGAGACTAGACGGCGTTGTGTGATGGTCGTCGAATTGTATATAAAAAAAAAAATGTACGTAGTTTCAGATACATCATATTACAATGTGATGTATAATGTAACGTACATCTCGTAAATATAGGGTTATATATCAAAAATACAATCAAATTATTTATTTGTGGTTTCAGACACGTCACATTGGACGACGAGAAGCTGTGAGATTCAGACTCTTTATGTCAGCTTTAAGGATTTGGAATGGCAGGTTAGTTTTACTACAAACTAAACTCTTAAATCGCAAACGAAGGGTAAGATGCCCAAAGTGTGATGAACGGCTAGATGAATCAGTCGCCTTCGAAAGTTCGGGAACCGAGGTTTATCTTCTAAACGGGTGATTATTTGAAACCGAGAGAAACATATCATCCGTTTGGCTTAGTTTTTTCTTTACAATTTGATATTTTTATTTGCATATTATTTTTCCCCGATCACTAAATGTATAAAAGGCACTCATTTGCGCCCAATGACTTTCAACACAAAATTGGTACGAAAACTAGATCAGAGGATTTCTCTTTATCCTTTTGGTTTCAAAAAATCACTAAAATGCTGATTGATATTGAATCGGTACAGAGCCTACATCTACATCTACACTTATATAGTAAAGGGGTAAAGTTTGTTTTTTGTTTGTAGGTAATCTCTGGAACTACTGGTGCGATTAGAAAAATTTTAGCAAAAATAGAAAGCTTTACTCCTGAGTGACATAGGCTATATTTTATGTAAGCGGGCGTAGCCACTGACAAAAGCTAGTAACAAATATTTTCATTCAAGAGTAGACTGATGTGTTGCTGCCTTTTTCTTTAAATAATACTTTTGTGAACTGATGGCAGGACTGGATCATAGCCCCGGACGGGTACGGCGCGTTCTACTGCAGCGGCGAGTGCAACTTCCCTCTGAACGCGCACAAGAACGCCACCAACCATGCCATCGTGCAAACACTCGTGCATCTACTTAATCCTACCAAGGTAAGTGTTGCCTGAATCTCTTTACTTTAGGTCGCTACTTCATACAACAATCGACCAATTGTCGTTGATGCTGTACAACTTTGGTAGATTACTCAGGTGTGAAACAATCGATGGAGGTCGACTTATCTGTTTTGACCAGTGGCTGGATAGACCTCACGGCGTCCTCACTTTCCGCATGACGCAGGTTCTCACCGGACATGGGAAGTTCGGGAGATTCCTGCACCGGATTCGTGCGGAAGAGACGTCCGGGTGTCGCCACTGTGAGGCGAGCCCGGAGGACACGGTGGAGCACACGGTGGAGGTGTGCCCTGCTTGGGAAGAGCATCGCCGTGTCCTCGTGGGGGTGATCGGCGGCGGCGACCTCTCGCGCCGGGCCCTGGTTCAGGCCATGGTCCGCAGCGAAGAGGAATGGCAGGCGGTCGCCTCCTTCTGCGAAGCAGTAATGCTCGTAAAGGAGGAGGCCGACCGCATAAGGCAAAGGCAACGGCGTACTCGCCGTAGCCGTCGCCGCCGCGATCCTGCCGATATCCGGCCACCGTAGACACTGGCTCGCGGACGGTGAGCAATGGGTAGCTCGCCGTCCGATCGTCTGGTAAGACCGAGTCCAGGTCGTCAACGGCGCGCACCGTTCCCGCGCGCCTCAAGGAGTTGTCAGCAAACTGCAGGGGCCCTTCAGGGTCGAAGCCTCCTGGAGCCTAGAGGGTAAGTGAAAATTGTAACCTCGACTCCAGAAATAAGGCAAGGAAGGTACGGGGTAGGTTTTTTAGTCAGTAAGAGTCTGACACTGGTCTCCCGCTCCGCCCAAGAGCGGGTTTCGTCATTGGATGATTTTCACCTACCATAAAAAAAAAAAAAAAAAAAAAAAAAAAAAAAAAATCTGTTTTGACCAAAAGTAGTCAAGTAGCAGATTCAGCAGTTTCCAGCAGAACTGACCCTGCAATATTGGTTGAAATGGATTCGGACCAGATCGTATTTATAGAAATGTTCTGGTTTAGTTTATATAGGAATTGGGCATTTAGGAAATATTTACGAAGTATTCGAGCTTTGCTTTGCTTTGCTAAACAGTATAATTGTATTGAGGATCTTAATGTCTGGACAACTAAAACAAGTAGGTACGAAAAACAAAATGTGCTCACAGGTACAAAATAGTTCTGCCGCTAATTTAACAGATTAAGGGACACTCTATCAGTATTATCGAACTGATCTTTAGTCTTTTGCGATTATAAGTCCTACATAAAGAGGGAAGTGATGTGACTTCATAAAAAAAATGACGTTTTCGCTTACTTTACACATTTCACTCACTGTATTTAAAGAATTTTGTGCTATAATCGGAAAGTAATTGAATGCAGTTTGGTTCCTCTACCTAACCTTTAAATTGTTTGTAGGTGCCAAAGCCGTCGTGTGCGCCGATCAAGCTGTCGCCGATATCGGTGTTGTACTACACGGATGACTCGAACGTGATCCTGCGCAAGTACAAGAACATGGTGGTCAAGAGTTGCGGGTGCCATTGATCGAAGCAAACGTATTCGACGAAACACTAGTCTCTTAACACTACGCTTCTAAGGGCTCACTTTTTAATAGTCAGATATCTTTTAAATTATCTTTTTTTTGAGTTCTGAGTTTACACGCAGATGGATGGAGAGGAAGCAAGGCCGAAGAAGAGATGTATCGATTGTGTGAGGAGCGATATGAAAGAAAAGGGAGTTAGTGATAGTGTGACGGGTGACAGGACAGAGTGGAAGAAAAGTATTGATCCCAAGTAATATGAGATTAAGGGTAGGATGATGATGATATCTTTTAACTTTTATCTGAAGAATAGGTATATTTGGATTGTTGCGGATACAAGTATCAGCAACCAATGATTATCAGCATTGTTTTTAATGTCAGCATCACTATCAGTAATAATCGATGCTGATTTTTAATGCTGATAATCAAGTCGTAACATGTGCATTCCATGTTTTTTAAATGCGTCGTTGACTCGTGTTTTAGTAACGTATGTCGACGGAGCACACATTTTAACCAATCATAGATAAGTTATACAAAACAAATATAAATTGGTTAAAAATTATTGAATTTTTATACAGTTTAATTAAAAAAAAACGTAGAAAATTCATTTAAAAAAAATAAGAAAAGACCACTGGGAGGTCTAGAATCATGTACTGGATCTATGGTACCTATTCGTTTGCGTTAACGTGTCAATGACACCTTGTATAAATGGAAATTAATTTTTATTGTAGTAATTGTTCCGAAAAATATATGTGACTATTAAAAAATCTACCCAATTAAATTAAGATGAAGCTGTAGTTTACTCTTTAATTAGCGTAAGTTTGTGTATGTATTCTTTTTAAGTAAAAGTCCATATGTCCAATTTGTGGAGTCGTTTAAAAGAAAAAATGTTTGAAGAGCTACGTCTTGCATTTTTTACGAATATTACGATGACTATTTATAGCAAGGGTCGTATAAATGAATTTTAATGTCACTGGCTTTAAAAAAATATTCTATCTAAGAATTTATTCGGTTTTTAGAATTTGTTTTTTTTTTTTACTTTATTTACATGATTCTGACATAATAGTAGCGACAAGAAACATGTAACCGAGATTTTACAAATACATACATATATCTATACTAAATATGATTGAAAAGAGTCTCCAATGCTTCGCTCCATGCTTATAAGCTTTGGAATTAGCATTTTCTTTTTTTTTCACATATCAAAAGTGTCTGAAAATCATCATCACCAGCCTCTTGAATGTTCCCACTGCTGGGACACAAGCCTCCTCTCTAGGAGGAGGAAATAATAATAAATACTAATAGGGGAGGGCTCTGTATAAGGTCTATTTGAATAACTTTGATTTTTTTAATTCGTAATTCGAATTTTGTTTTTTTTTTACCAGTGACATGACAAATGGCAGTTTTGTGTTACACCAGCTATTATTAATAAAGCTTTATTTTTGTATAATTTTATCAATATTTTTGTAATAAATTACTAAAAAACCAACAAGGGTTGCATTGTTTTATCTATTTAGATCGCAGAGACCGTTAAAAGAGTACCTATAACGCGCAATAAGACCTTCGGTCTCCTTGGAGACAGAATTAACATTTTTATAACTGAACCATTCACTCAGTTGTTCATCCGAAAAATTTAAATGTGTTGTTTTGTTTTAGGCCTGTATCCATGTCGGAAATATTTCTTCATTTTTAAGTAATGGCGGCTCCGGATTAGTGCCGTGAAGCTCCGTAAATAGGCGTGAATGTGGCCGCTTTTCGCAGGGTGTTCGCGGGGTAGGTTGACGACTTGTGTAGTTTAATTTATGGCGTGCATTCACGGTACTAATGTGGTGCTGTCATTATAGAAGAATGACATTATATTGAAGACAATTCAAATATTATAACATTGAGATCTAAAATATTGCCAAGAATCGATAAAAATCGCTTTAATTCATAAATTCTTGGTATTTTTTCTTACCATAGTAAGAAAATGGTAAAAGATCTGCTTGTTCTTTTTATATTTGTTAAGTTTCTAATTTAATAATTATTTAATTTTTGAGACTTAAAAATAAAGATCTGATCGATTTGTGTTAGAATATTCATCGATTTATTATTGTTTATTGCGAATTTTATCGTTTTCTGTTTCTAGGAGAAAATCTTCGTATCCGATTCCGACAATAATTAATAGATAGTAACACTATCGTTGCGTGCAACTAGAAACTGTATTTCCTTAAAAGCATGGGTCCTTTCAATAATTTGTAGTATACAAGTGATCCGCAGTGGTGGCCGAGTGGTAATGACCCCGACTTACGAGTTGTAGGTCGCGGGTTCGAACCCAGCCAGGCGCATTACTTTGTGTAATTTATTTCATCACCACTGCTCTCAAAACGGTGAAGGAAAACATCGTGAGGAAACCGGCAAGTCCTAGAATCAAAAATTCGAAGACATGTGACATCCACCAATCCGCACTGGGCCCGCGTGGTGGATTATGGCCTATTCCCTCTCCTAGAGAGGAGGCCTGTGTCCCAGCAGTGGGAACATTGAAAGGCTGATGATGAAGTGATCCGCCCCGACTTAGCACGTTATTATCTGCATAAACTTTCCTCATGTATTCCTCTTTCTATCAGTGGGGTTGGCTATGGTTTTAGCAATAGAAAATACTCCGTGAAAACTAGGCTATATCAAAACCCGTTTCGTGGTTTAGGAGGAGCAAATGAATATACAGACAGACACAAAAATCGATTTTATTTAACACAAGCTATTTAATCACCCTAACTTCGCATGAGTGAGAAAAATCTTTGATATCTTGTTTTTCTTTGTTGTAATAAACGTGATTGTACTTCTACACCTTCCTCATTAATCTAGAAGCGAGCCTATGTAACAATTACGGCCTTCGAGAAAAAAATCTGGGCCCTATTGCTTTGTGGAAAATTTAATAGGGGAGTGTAAGACTTTTGCTTACTACGAAGAGTTGCCATGACTAAAGTATTGTTGCGACCTAAATAATCTAAATAAAATTATTTAGATTGAGGATTTGGAGGTATCTCAAGTCTGAAGGCCCGGGGTTCTCACCTGTCTTGCCCAGCGGTAGCTACGCCAGTGCTTTAATCAGGTTGTCTATTTGTGAATTACTGCTTGAAAATCGGTTCAGTAGTCTTTGAGTTTATCGTGTTCATTGGTGTTCATACAGACAGACGCGGTCAGACATTGTTTAATAATAATTATGTATCTAAGGATTATACACCGTGTCACGTTTAATGCGCAAAATCTCAGACACTCTAATGGTTTTTAATTCAATTTACCTAATTATGAGAATTAAAAAAATAAACGGCCGATAATTTCTGTAATAATTATTATTATTATCCCGCGTATAAGAAAATGTAAATTCGACGACAATCTTTCTAGCTCGTTAAACTATTTTGGCAGGTTTGCGCACGTGATAACTTGGCTAGTTAATTAATAAACGAACATTTGAAAAGTAGTTTTTTGGAAAAATGTGAATTATGTTAAAAATGGTTTAATTGATTCTGCTCGTTGTTCAGAGTAAAGAATTTTCAAATCTTGCGCATTTAACGTGACACGTTGTATAAAGACGGGTTTCATAGAAATTGTTACACGTGTTCCACGTAAGGCACATAGAATTAATCCGTCATTATTTTTTATTGTGACATGTGTCGATTACCGTGAGCACAATTTAAAATAGATAATTATGATACTCTATTTGTTATTTAACATAACATACAGGCTACTTAATAAGATGGTCAGGTCTGAACGGTGCATCAAGGCGCCTGGGAAGTACTTCTAAGGTACATATTGCTTGCAAAACAAAGAAATCTGCGTACAATCTACTTGGGCTAATTACTTACTTAAATAAACAATCTCCGTCCCCAAGAAAACATTGATATTACGTCCAACAATTTCTCTTTTATTTATATTATTTTCTAAATATTATATTTTTGTATATGCGTTTATTGTCCATAGAACTTTTATTTTTACGGTACTTGATTTTAATTTTTTAATAGATAAGTTAACTTTGTGTCCATGGGGGTTAAAAGAGGTGTACATTTTACCCCTCTGGCTTTAACTTTTATATAATAACAAAACAAAGCCAATATTATTCATAGAACCATTACAAAAAAAGTATCTTAGAATATTGTTTATAGCACCCCCGGTATCCTTATTCTTGAATTGTCAAATTAGTTCTATATTTGTATTTGTCATATGATAAAGATGCACAGTCACACTGAAAATAGTTATGACGGACTTGCCCTTGTCCATTATTATGACGGACTGTTTACTAATTTAAATTTACGTTAAAAAATGCCAAGTGAGAGTTTGTTTAACGGTAACGCGATTGAGACGTTAATGACGTTCGGCACTTCGATTAGCCCGTTTCAAGCGCTTAACCAATCAATGCGTTGATTTTAACGAGACCAAAACGTTTACACGCTTTCTGATTGGTTGATAGATTGGGGCCGGCCAATCGGAACGTCGAACATCATAACCGTGGCAATTGCGACGTAAAACAAACTGGCACTAAGACCTCAAACACGTTAAACATAATAACTCTCACTTAGCGCACAGTACTAGGAACTTTGTATTTGTATAACGTCCATTTAATGATAAGAATATAAGTAATTATTGTTGTTATGTACTTTAGTGTTGCAAGTCAACTTTTTGCATTGATAAAGCCACGTGCACTCGGCGTAAGATAATATTGCATATCGCGTGTTCAATGCATATATGCGATTATTGAATTGAGACATGATTGAATATTATCTTGCGCCGAAACCCGTCACTTTGTTTACTTTAGCTAAGTAATTTATGTGCCAATCGAATAAGTCAATTTTTGTAATGAATATTTACACGTCTTAGTTTTTATAATGTACAATTAAGAATTTTTAAGATGTAAAATATTATAAATAAAGGAATATACTTTTTTAGACCGTTGTTTATTCTTGTTTAAATTCGGTAAATTGGTCGATGGATTTGATCGCCCCTTAGCCAAGTTACGATCGTTTCGTTAACGTCGAACGTTCTGAGTTGGAGCCGCCTCCATAACCTTGATTCTGACGTCAACAAAGGAAATGGAGGCGTGGCCAATTCCAAGCGTTCGACGTTAACGAAACGATCGTAACTTGGCTAGGAGGGCTGGGCCCTTAAAAAAACCATGTCTAACTGGAATTGTGCACCTATAACCCCTATAAAAAATTAAGTTACAATCATAATTTAGGCACTGTATTTTAACTTAATTGCACTTGGGCTTTGTAAGAAATTCGCTTATGTTCAACAGTAGAGTTTTAGCCGAAAGATGTCTAATATGATGATGATGTTTACAGACATCGACGCGCTACATTCGAAATGCATCGGTATTGATATCTAGGCGCACATTTATACGAACACTAGTAACGTAATTAACACTCACCAAAAATTTTTTTTTGCCCTAAAATATTTTTTTGATTATTTTTTGGTATACTTAATTTAAAAATAGCTGAAATCGATTCTATCTATAGTAGCTGATTCAGGACATGCGTTTATTATGTTACCGGGTAAAATGGGATAGAAACTCGAGTGGTGAATAGAAACAAAATTTTTATTAGGATTATTATTTTGATTTCATATTTTTAGTTTTGGTAAAGCATTTTTGTTTTCAATATTGAATTTATAAAAATATTAAAATACTGAAAAAACAAAGTGAAAAAACAACAAAGTGTTGTTTCTATTCACCCCCGATTTGTTTCTATTCACCCCGTTTTACGGTGGCACTTGTAACAGGATAGCCACGAACTTGGCATAAGTTGAACATCATCGACATTTCCTGGGAAAACATGATAAAAGTTTTCGTTCACTTAATAACACAAATATTTTGATAGATGTTTGTATATGCATCGTTTATTATACCACTGTGTGTAGATACTAGGAATTTAGATAAATAAACAGGAAAATTTGCCTAAATTCCTTGTACTCGATGTGTAAGTAATCTAGCTTAGATTACGTATACAGCGAGCTACCGCCAGGTGACTGAGGTAAATCCCCAGATTTAATGGTCAGCTGTTTTACCTACACTAATAGGCAGCAGGTTCTAGCAAATCAGCTGTTATGAATTTAAAATAAACTTTTAACTGAAAAAGTAGCATTGTCCCACGGGCCACGGCTGGGCAAAGACCTCTCTCAATTATTTCCAACGATCACGGTTCCTCGTTCCTCTTTTCAATTCTTAAGCAAGACATCCAGGTCGTTCCGCCGTCTTCGTGACCTGCCGAGGTTCTGCATCGCTGTCTCCGAGCACCAATCCTGTGTTTTACAGGCCCACAACTCGTAAGACATGCGGAAGATGACGCCCGCATGTCCTGTCCTGCCAAATACCATTTAAAGTTGTTGGGTTTTTACCATTTTTAAGTTAGGTAGCTTTTTGATCCACAGTTCCACATCAACTGTTGTTGGAGTTTGGGAGCATTGTATACTGAAAAAGGGTAGGGATTATGCTTTAATTTCATAATTATGAGAAGAATGTTTTTTGACTGAAGTAGATAAATATACCTCTTTATTCTACACCAATATTAAAATTAATAAAGTGTCATAGTGGGCAGTCTTATCGCTGAAACTTACCGCAGGCACCAACCGGAACCTTTAGTGGTTCGATGGGTGTGCGGTTTTTGCAACGCGAAACCACATCTACCTTTCTATTTGGCATGTGTAGTTAGTGCAATAGATATATAGGATATGAAGTTAATAAGCCCTTATTATTTCCAGCTTCCCCACAAAACATGTTCCTTGCCCGTTGGTCCTTCCCATCAATACCTATCTATCATCATTTCTAATGTTCGACTTTAGTTCGTACATCGCAAGTATACCTATCCTTCTAGATGTCCTGGCCAGTATATACATAAGTCATTATAGAGTAATAAAATTTAGTAGTACCTATTTTTGGTATCATTGAGTTGATGGTTTTTTTGAGGAGGCACTTCATCAAATAATTCCTCTAGCTGTGGATGGAGCGATAAGAAAGTATGGGTAAGACTTTTACTGAGTAAAACTCACCGTTATAATTTAATGCCCTTTAAACCTAGCAAACGTTTATGTTTTACCTTTATGAGATAGCGAATGATCTCTTATTAATCTTTTGAGTACCGTAATTAGAACATAATATAAATTTTAATAAAATAGGTGTGTGAACGCCGGCGTTTGTTTAGGACTCAAGAGTTTATTTAAACAAACAAACAGCGTCGCCTGTTTTGTAAACTGTAGCTAATTTCACAAAATTTGAATAACTGAAATAATTAAACGCGAAAATAATAATATAATAAGTTTATTGTTCTTCTCTCACATAGAATTTTACAAGCAACATGAAAAAAAGGTTAACTCATGTTTCGACATAACCTAAAAATGATCAAGTTTTCGTTTTCGTTTCAGATCAATGACATAATGAAGCACAATTCATGTAACCTACTTTAAAGTAAATTTGGTACAAATATACCAAAAAGGCTTCTTTTATTTCGACAGTGCGATTAAACGAATGAAATCGTGTACCGGAGAGAATGCAAACATTATATAATGCAGTTAAGTTTTGCAAACTGACCGATAAAGTCGAAGGCTCTCAAAGGCTGGTAAAGTATTTAAAAGTTAACTAGAGCATGCGGCAATGCTGTGGTTACACCCACTTTGAGACCAGATTATCGCTGTCACCGTAGGCGCGGCCTTGCGGACGTCGAGCAATGGGTAACTCGTCGTCCGTCCGATCGTCTGGTAACAGTCCGGACCAAGCCCAAGTCGTCGACGGCGCGCTCTGTTCCCGCGCGCCTCAAGGAGTTGTCAGCAAAATCGTAGGGACTCTGTAAAAGGGTCGAAGCCTACTGGGGCCCAGGGTCTCTTTCTGAAAGGAAAGCTTGGCCTCAATGCGAAAGGCAAAGAAGGAATGGGGTGGGGTATTTAGTCAGTAAGAGTCTGACACTGTGTTCCACTTCGTCTAAGTTCCACTTCGCTTAAGTACTTATAATCCCCGTCACACAAGTTGAACCATCAAAACAGTTGACGCACAGTAAGAGTTTTGGGGTCTTGATCGTAGTCGGAGGGCTGAGTATGAGTATGTCAAATGGGTTTTTCAATTTATTTTCCGCATACTGTAATTGACTCAGCAAATTTTTTTCCATTAGCAAAGAATAAATGGAGAGTGAAAAATAACCTACGACCTATTATTCTCTGACCCACCGAAAATCGGTCAAGCCTTTTCCGAGAAGTGCTACAATAAACACACGTGTTAAAGATTTTCATAAATTAAATTATTAATTTAAGCATTTTTAATATATGTATAGTTAAATACATATATGTCTTATCCCCATCATCAGACTTTTTAATGTTCCAACTGCTGGGACACATGCCTCCTCCCTAGGAGAGGGAATGGGCCATAATCCACCACGCTTGCCCAGTGTTGATTGGTGGATGTCACATATCTTCGAATATTTTGTTCTAGGACATGCCGGATTCCTCACGAGGTTTTCCTTCACCGTTTTAAGAGCAGTGGTGATGAAATAAATTACGCAAAGTTATGCGCACGGGAATGGAATATTTGGAAGGACATGGGGAAGGCCTTTGCCTAGCAGCGGGACAGTAAGGTCTGTTGAAAAAACAATGCGCCTGACTGGGTTTGAACCAGCGACCTACAACTCGTCACCACGGTCCACCACCAAGTTAAGGCACCACTCGGCCATCATTGCAACATGAATTCATACATACATATACGAATATATGTATGTATGAATTAAAAAAAAATAGTTTCACGATATTAAATATTATTATTCTTTTTTTGCTGTAACTACACCATAGGGATTTTTTTAAAACCAAAGTTGACTAATACCTATTGAAAGCCTGGATACCTTGTCACATTAGGTTCGCATACATACTGTACAATGTACGTACAGTTTTATAAAAAGTACAAGAACGTCCTTAGTAGGTAATCATCATCATCATCATCCTTTTAATGTTCCCACTGCAGGGACAAAGGCCACCTCTCTCTAGGAGAGGGAATGGGCCATAATCCACCACGCGGGCCCAGTGCGGATTGGTGGATGTCACATGTCTTCGAATTTTTGGTTCTAGGACATGCCGGTTTCCTCACGATGTTTTCCTTCACCGTTTTGAGAGCAGTGGTGATGAAATAAATTACACAAAGTAATGCGCCTGGGTTTGAACCCGCGACCTACGACTCGGAAGTCGGGGCCGATACCACTCGGCCACCACTGCGCAGTGGGTAATTGCTGTACTTAATTAATTTATTCATTTACCGACCCATATGCCACTTATGCTGCATCTGCATGGCAATTAATAACAATTAAAATTTTATGACGTTATAATGCCTGAGATTTATAACAACAATAGTGTCACACTCTTACTGACTAAACAACCTACCCTGTTCCTTCCTTGCCTTAGTCCCGGAGCCCTGGTGTAACGTTTTGCAAGGCATTACTTAGAGTCTCCAAGATTCGCCATTCCTAGCCGTAACGTAGAGAACGTTATATGTTATATTACGAATAAGATATTACAATATCAAATAATAAAAAAAAATGTCAGACAAATACAAGAAATCAAATAAAATTAAATAAAACATCATAAGTAAAAGTTTCATTAATTTTCAGTCCAAATTAATATGTCAAAGTTAATTTTATTTATAAAACAAAACAATAATTGTATTATAATTAAATCTTGAATTCGTCAAAAAAGCTTGCTCGATGAGCCATTTTTTCAATCGAGTTTTGAAGCAGCCTATAGTCCATTCCAAGTATATTCTCATCACTCCTGATGACGATATTACTCTACTCCTAAAGAGCAGGAGCGAAACTAGCATAATTTACAATCATATACCGTCACCGACGTCGCCGTCAGTTTATTTTTTATTGAATACAGGTTCGCGCTTGACCGCTATCTCACCTGATGGAAAGTGACGATGCGGATTACCAATATTTTGTTATATGGTTTTATTCATATTGTGTTTATTATATGAACTTCAAATTATTATCTTAATAATCTTGATGCGCGGGTAGTGACGCTAGCTCCTCTTTTGTTCGCTCAAGTTCTCTGGCGTATATCTGCCCTTTAAAACTTTCAAATCAGTTTCTAAGTAACCATTGTTCGATCCTGCCCCTCCCTTACATTCCTCTCCCAGTGACGCCCTAACCCAAGGTCCATACCCGACAGAGGTGCCCTTAACATGTAGTCGCTTTTTTATTTTTAACTCCCTGGAGACTTTAATTTTAAGGTTGCCACAGGTAATTCCTGTTTAGCAGACGACAGTCTGCGTAAAGCAAATCACTAAGAAATATCTGAATTGCTGCTTGAATTTAATGGTGGGAATGCTGCAGTCGAGATTGATTAATTGATTTATTCAACCAATTTGGTTCGATGTTAGATTCATCCAATGAAAACTCCCCCCCTTGGACAGAGCGGGTCGTGCATTCTTTCTTAGTCTTCTTACCGGGGCCAAACCTTTCTTTCAGAAGCTGCTCTATGGCCACAGAGATACTTAAACTGTGTATATAGATAGGGATTCTGAGTCTTATTGTTATGTAAAATGCGTGTAGTTTGTTTTATGGGCTCTAGGTACACCGGCAACCGGCAATACCTTCCTTAGATGGTAAATAGTATGTACAAGCACCTGATTAATTAATTCATTTAGGTTGCATTGTGTGTGCATAGAATTAAATGTCCATGTTAAGGCGTATAAAATAAAACATTGAAATGTGTGAACGTTTTTGTCATTTATATTTCCTGTAATACAAATAGCCTTTTTACTACACCGACAAAAACGTACTTGAAATGTAATAAACTGTATTAATTTATTCATCATACCTTTGCACGCATGTGCAAGGAAT
The DNA here is from genome assembly GCA_029852875.1 of Mythimna loreyi. Lineage (NCBI taxonomy): Eukaryota > Metazoa > Arthropoda > Insecta > Lepidoptera > Noctuidae > Mythimna > Mythimna loreyi. Next base: position 13,183,199 of record CM056786.1, read on the forward strand.
TTATTATGAATGCGATGAGGTATTTAATAAACATGCATCATGCAGTTAGCAATGGTTTTATTAAAGTAATTTATAATCAGAAAGAATTAGTATTTTTTATACGTAAGTACGTAGATTAACCCTATGCACGCTATATGTGTGGAGTTGATCTTTATTTATTTTACACCACATTGTCTAATACACCAAGAAAAAAAAGATGATATATATATATATACTTATATATATAAAAAAACATGCAATGGGTGGCCTTATCGTATTCCGCGATATCTTCCAGGCAACCTAAAATGCTAATACCGATAAATTTATAGAAGGTAATGCTAAAAACTGCACTTACTTATTTTTATTCAATTACTTTTGTATGTCTATGGTATTTAATATTTTTATGATGGCATTTAAAACCCCAGCTGTTGACTGCAGTGTCATCCATGTAAATCATATAGTTTTATTACGGGGAAGAGAACTAATTAGGTACTGGCTGAGCTTTGTCAAATTCTGTATAGCGCTTAATCGAATACATAACCGTGTCTATCATACTGTATTAATAAATTATGGATTCGTCATATCGGTTTAGTGTAGTAGTTTAAAGGACTTTTGAAATAGTATGGTCATTTTATTATGTGTAATGGGGAATATTTCTACGTGTTCATTTTATCTACAAACATTGTTATGACTTGTTTTATTTCATCATTTCTTTCAGCTGAAAATCAATCAGTTATCAATATAATATCTATCAATGATACAAATAGAATATTTGTTTACACTTTAAATTCTAAGTATACAATCAATCGCTTCATATTTTTATCGGCAGATATCTGATAAACATTTGAGTCGACGTCTTTGTACAATGTGTACGCGTGACTCGCCACGCGAACTCGATTTGTGCTCTAAAGGAAAAGAGATCAACGTTTTACAGCAGTATTAAAAGCTATTGGGCTTCTTGTATTTTTTAAGTTAATTGAATACAGTGTGAGTTAAATTGAGTGAGCCAGTTAAAAGTGATTTATTGTGATTCGTTTCTGGTCGTTTTGAGTGCCGGGTTGTATCGTAACGGGCTACGAAAAAATAAAGAAAACCGCAAGCAAAAGCTCTGGGTCGCGTCATCGGCGGACGGCTTCAAGGGCGCAGCAGCCTCCGCCGCGCCGGCCGGCGTTGATCAGACCGGAGCGCGCCGCGAAGCCGCATCATTACGCCGCCGACGCTTTGCCACAACACACGTTTCGCACGTCTGGCTTCGAAAATAAACAATGCTCAGCACGCCGATCGACACTCACCACCTGTTGTGAACATATATATGTGCATGTTCGTGTCGGCGCCCAGAGTTCTGGGGCTCTCAAAAATAATGTGGCTTCTAATTGTTATCAGTGCAATTGTTTGCGCCAGTGCCAATATCTTCACGGAAGCAAAGGTGTTCCATAAGTGTTGCCCGAAGGGCCAAAGTTTAATAAAAGTGTCAGACGGTGAAGACTTTGAAGCATCCTATCAGTGTTTAGACCGCGAGACCGCTCGGAGCGGCTATGACATAAGTATTACTCCCCTTTTTGTTGGAGACAATGTGCCGGTGGAGCACGGCATACCTGTAGATTGTGATGAATTACAAATGGTGCAGCTGACATCGTCAGAGCTAGATCATCGGTTACAAACTTTGGATATTTGTTACGACCGGCTCGTTCTAGAAGTGGTCAACGGCACATTGAAACCTAACATTCCTGAAGTTGTTGGACTAAGTTGTGTTAAAAATGAAACTTTGAAAACGCCGAGAGATAAATTAATTGTACATCACTACCGCAAATGTTGTCCGAGTGGACAGAGTTACGATAGTAACTTCCATTTGTGTAGGAATACTGACGAGAACAACTCGGAAGAATGGCTCTTGAAGCGTTTGAAAATGAACGATAATGATATTTATGAAGTTGATAATGGGTTAAATTGTAAAGCGGATGAATATGGAATGGAGCTGAGAGAGAATTTCTTTACATTTGAAGTAGATGGAAGTAATCTGAAATCTTTGAGTAAAAAAGGAGACGGAGGTGGTGATGCCCCGCCAGGAGATTGGTGCGTGGACCGGGAGTTCTCCGGTGCGGAGCTGGTAGCTCGCGTGTGCTCTCGGGACTGTTCCGAATATGGTGCATACTGCGTGAGGAAGTGTTGCCCCATCGGATATCACTACAAACCTCGTCGTTGTGGCAGCTTCGTCAGCAGATGTGTGCCTAACGAGGACGACGTTTTATTCAACATTTCGGACTATCTGGAGCCTTTGCAACGCAAATATGAGGATATAACAGGTAGGCTTTTGTTTTTATACATTCCTTTTTTTTCTGAAATCGAGCTGAAGCTGAGCCATTGAGATTAGCTTAAGCCAAGGTTAAAATATTAGGGACTATCCACAAATTACGTCACACGTTAAGAGGAGGGGAGTGGGTCGAAAGAGTCTGACGTTGTGTAGCAAGGGTTGGGGAGAGTCATAAGTTTCGTGACGTCACATTTAAAAATCCATGTCCTAAATATTAAAATGCCGTAATTAAAAAAAAAACAATGTTAACTATGTGAATAAATTGTCATGCTGACGAGACGAGACATTTAATCATTTCTGAATGTTAAATTGTAAAATGTGTAAGAAATCATGTCAAATTCGCCTGTTGTTATTTATTGATAGCCTTTAAGCAAATAAATAAAATGGTAGTAAGGTGTTCAGTAAGAGGTAAACCAAGATAAACCGAATCCTAAAACGTAATTTGTTAAAGCTATTTTCGTCAAACCAAAAATAAAAACGACTCATAGAAAAAAAGGGCCCATTAATAATTTATAATTTAGTTCATCAAAGTTTGCTATCAGCAGTGCGTAAACCTCATATAGTACGCTACTGATAAGTTGATTGTAAGGTAATGGTAAAACATGATAGCAGTTAAAATGTAACATAAATGGAGTGCTCTCATGAAGTATAATTTTCCCACCATATTGTAAGTAATAATTGGAAACAAAGCAATGGTTTACAAACAATTTGAAGTTGTTGTAAAAACGCACCATCCCATCAAGTTGACAAATCCACCACTTTTTTACCAGTGGCTTTCACTACGACTAGTGCAACAATAAATGATAATAATGTTAATATTTTAAATAATGTTAATAATATTACCATCCATTAATGGATGGAAGGAGTGGAAGGAGGCCTTTGCCCAGGAGTAGGACAGAAAAGGCTAACAAAAAAAAAAAAAATTACACAACTTTCAGAAAATGTCACCTAGTCCCAAACTAAGCAGAGCGTTATGAGTATTAGACTAGACAACTGATATACATATTTATATACGTTTTTAAATGTACATATTATAGATAAATTATAACCAGACACAGAACAAATAAATGATAATTTTCATCAAACAAATACTTGTCTTGCTTGGGTGGGAATCGAATCCAAGATCTCCGGCTAGTCATCGGTATTTACCACTAGACCGACAGAATCTGGGAATTTCTATACTTACCTCACATTGGATTGCGTTTTTTTTTTTAAATAACATTTAATATGTACTAGTTTTTAGTATTATGCTTTTCTATTCTTATGTTTTTTTATGTAAAGAATGTACCACATTTCATAGGTGTACCATAAAAAATCACAAAGTTAGTTAAGTTATGAATAGAATAGAATATTGATTTACAACAATACGGTGATAAAAATAATATAGAAGTGTCCTTATACATTTTACCATTTTGGCATGCAACATTGATCTCTCTTTTATGGACTTTAACTATTTTATGGAATTAGGAATATGGTTAAAAATAGTCGGTGCCCTACCTTTTTGGTAACACACTTTTCCTCAACAGAGCAATCCTATATTCTCCTGTGCTAAAGTTTTTTTACTGATTTGTTCCGTTTGTGCTTTCCACCTCAGTTGATTATCAATTAAAATTCCGAGAAATATTGTAACAGTTACACTGCCTACGTTTTGATTGTTATAATTCTTCTTATTAAAAATATAAATATGTCTTTGATAAGAATGCATTATTTTTGTTTTATCAATGTTTATTTGTAAGTTGTCACTTTTTCTTGTTACTATTTATTGTAACGGTTTTAATGGTGTGGTTAATGTCGTTTTCATAATTTTCATGATTGTCGCATTTTATGGTGGATTTGGCGTTGGAGGTCATTAATTTAAATCAAGAACAACAAAGGCCCAAGGACGCTTCCCTGTGGTACACCGAATTTAATTTCTCTAAGGGAAGATGTGTATCTTTTTTCTAATTTAGACTGAAAATAAAAAATAGGAACACGAAAATATAGAATAATAGATAGAGACGTCAAAAGAAGTAATTGGAAAGATTTAAGGAACATCCACACACATTTAGTTAAAACAGCTCTAGAAAACAATACATTTTTAAGAATTTTAAAACAAGGCGTCACAAAGGGAAAAACGTGGTTTAATTGGCTGTAATGAAACAAAAGAGTATAGTAGAACCACATAATAGATAAAGATAGAGCCAGAAATATAAATCACTATATTACTATTTTGATCACCCTCAACCAGATAACAATACAGAATACAGTGTCTTAAATTCCATTCCACCAATAAAGGTCATGAAGTGCATAAAGCACTTATTACTAGCTTTGGGTCAAACAGGTTGCTCGGATTGACGGGTAGCTCTTCTGTTATATTTAGGTTTCGCATATATACAAAATATTACGTTGACATTAGGTTGATATGCAACAAATTCAAACACAAAGTGTTGATTTCAAATAAACCAGTTACATAATATGCTCTTTTTAATGCCAAGGTGTCGTTCAGTAAGAAAAATGAAATTCCAATGCACACATTTCAAAGTGTAAATCTATATATAGTTCGTTTTTTAATCCTAGACTACGATTTGATAACTTAAAATGTCAAACTCCAGAAAATTGGGAACATATTCCTAGAGTGTGATATTTGAGTTGTGAAATCGTAGTCTAGAATTAAAAAAACGAACTATAGAGAAGAATGGTCATGAAACTCCATGAGCACTCTTTTAAATCATGTTACGATAATCTTGGATAGAATATATTCTGGACGTATCTATTAACACAGACATAAACATAATAAACTAGTGCACCTCACCTTCAACGATTGCATCACTGCTTACCATCAGGTGAGATCGCAGACAAGCGCTATTTTATATCAATAAAAAATAATAAGTACTCAAGATTGTCATCATCATCATCATCACCTACAGCCTGATTTCGTCTACTGCTAAGGCTTTTCTTGTGCCAATATCTCCACGTTTCTGGACTAATCTTAGCGAGATTTTACCCACGATGGCAAGGTTATACCTGATATGGAAAATTGGTTTCCGAGCCCAAAAAGTCAATTATTTTTATAATTTTGTTAAAACAAACCCACTGATACAATTTTTTGCACTTCTAACTAATAACTATGATCATAAAATAAAAGAACTCGGTACTAGTTTTTTAAAATAAAGAAAAAAAATCAATTGTGAAGTAATTATTTAATACATGTATCATAATAACCAGATGGTTCTAGTTTCATAAAACTATGCTACTCAGTAAAGATAATGATGTCCATCGATCATTCATATCTTTATTGCTATGGAGGAAAAAAGATGCTGAAATAGAATATGGTCTACAAAATCCACTGTGATCCGATCTTCGGTTGGAATCCCAAGAAATCCCCATAAAAACGACTCGGGCCTTAAAATTATGATTGAACCATGACTGATGTGAGTCGAAGCATGGAAGCGGAACAAAACAGAGGTTTAAAAATACTACAATAGGACGATGAACATAGTATCTATACACATGTATGATATCAACAAAAACGTGTTAAAAATCTGACATATATTGCTATCAAATTGTTTCCACTCACAAGTTATAAGGTACAATGACGCATATTGTAGTGGTTAATATTTTGATTTATAATAAAGGGGAGAGGGTCTTTTTATCAACGTACTTATTAGCCAATTCGTTTGGTGCGACAGACATACAGGAAGAGATAGGATGGCCGTGAACTGTAAGCAAATGCCGCCGTAAAAAGGCACGCGCAAAAAATTTTTGCCGGCGAGCTTGACCGTCTTTATGGAAAGGGAAAATAACTCTTATCTTATGTTTTTAGATGTCCTCGGGATTCGCACTGACCTGCACTGCAACGAGGGTCGTGTGGTGTTAAACAGATCAGTGGAGCGGGACAGGCACCAGTTAACTTACGATGGGAAGCTGATCTCACCCATCAGTGTCGGCGTGGACTATTGTCTGGAGGCCTTCGACAGTCGTCACTGCCCTGACGGGAATATCTTCGTCACGGCCATCAATTGTTTTATCAAGGCCCCCGAAGTGAAGAATTTCCAGATGTCCTTCATCGTAAGTCGTACATATAAGTGCTCATTCATCACGATTACTACATACTTATTGATTTCGTATCTTCAAAGGAAAATTTGATGAAAGATTTCTAAAGCTGTTGAAATGGTGTGACGGAAATAGTTGTTTTTGTGAATGCGATACATTTTTTTAAAAGTGTGTTTAGATTTGTCTGCGAGTCAATCAATAGATCAGATGGATGGATTGATCATTGCTGATTTGCTGATAAACAAACGATCAATGACTAGTGCTAAGACATTGTGCCATGCTTTTGTGAAATTACTTATCAAGCGATCATTTATATTCATGTAAATGGACTAGGACAGGATTGGTGGTGGGCCAGTGGTAACGGTCACGACTTATAAACCATTATTACTGTTACTTTGTGTTATTTATTTCACTAAACTCAAAATGGTGGAGGAAAACATCGTGAGGAAACCGATTTGTTGTGGGCGGGAATAAGCGTGTTGCGTCTCCGTCAACTGTTTAAGCTCTCCTTCATTATGTAGCCGTGATGGTAAAGTAGTTCACTTACACCCAAAGAGGCAGGGTCGGAGCTGATAGGCTACCAATACCAAGAATTAGAACATATTACACTCAGTTTTCATTTACCGAACCCGAGTTTTCAACACCATTAATAAATATTGAATCTTGAAGTCTTGGGAATATATAAGTCAAGAAAGTGTTTAAGAGATGGTTACAAGACCTAACCGTATGACCAAACCGAAAACTTAATCTTCTATTGTGATGGTCAGTTTACGAACTAGAACAAATATACTGACTACGGTTCAACACTCCCAGATCATAACACTGATACGTCCTGCAACTTGTTTCTCTAATAAATAGTCCTGATTTTTAACATGAACAAATAATTCTAATCGTTTCTTTTGTTTTAATTCTGACATAAAATTATAGTTTTATTTGATTTTAATTTTTATTCTTAGAGAGAAGAGAAAAATAAAAATAAAACACTATAAATGAAATAAGAGTCAATCAATTTGACTTATATTTTTAGCAATTCATTTTTTAAAATTGTATATTATTTGTATGTTTATTTGATTTTGAAATTAATTTAATAGATAGTTTTTTCTTTTTCTCTTTACTATGCAATCTGATTATTTTTTTTTTTAATTGTATTTTATTTTCATTTTAATGTAGTGTTTTGAATCTCATTTGATTTGATTTTATTTTTATTTTATTTCTGTATTTCTTTATTTATTCTTGTTTTAATTTTTTTCTTATGTTTCTTTCTTGATTCTTGTTTTCACTTTTTCTTATCTTTCTTTCGTGATACTTCTTTATATTTTTTCTTATCTTTCTTTCTTGATGCTTGTTTTTATTTTTTTCCTTTTTGTTATCTTCTACGCTTAAAAACTGTGCTGTCGCTTATTAACTACTACATAATCTGTTAATCTCCTGGGCATCCAAGATACAGGCTTCGCCTAGTTTGGGGCCCACGGCCATTTCTGTTGTGTACTGTCTGTCAAATTCTAATTGTTCATTTCTTATTTTTCTTACTAACTTGTGTTTGTGTGTTTCAATAAATTATTAAATTATTACTATTATGTCTTACTAAAAATCTCCGAAGACATGTGATATCCACCAATCCGCAAAAGGCCCGTGTGGTGGTTTACGGCCTTTTCTTGTTCTAGAGACGAAGACTGAGTCCCAGCAGTGGGAATATGGTTACGATTTGTTAAATATACTAAGGTTTACACAACAGTTCTTAATAAATGTTGTGATTCGAGTCACCAAGTCACCACTTCCTCATTCTGGCGTAGCTTTAGGTAAACGTCCTGTCTATCTCAGTGTTTGCAAGTCTGTGTTTAGGTTAACATCAGGGTTGTAGGCCATGAGGGAACCATCATATGGAAGCATGCAATAAACAAAGGAGGTGAGAACCCGGGTCGTGACGTCATCGCTCAGCGGGTAATCATAACCCTCTGTTAATTTCTCTGTTCACACATTGTAATACGATAGGATTTAACACATTGGGGAGCTTTTAATGTTATGTTAAATGAAGTCTGAAAATGTATTAACACAGATCGTATTTCTGGTGACTGAATATTTTGAAACGATGGGGGGCACATTCTTTGTGTCTCTAGTACTAAAGTAACGAAGGACATTTATGGTATACACAAGTTTTCTTAGAGAATTGGGGGGCAGGTTGGAGAAATTGGAGTTATGTATAAAACATAGCTCTAGTCACAGGATATTGGTTACTTTAATGAGAGGGATACAGAAGAAACTGAGTGTAAATTCATTGAAAAAGACGACAAAAGGCAGTCGTATTTTTAAGCAGCAAAAAGGCATAAGATGTTACTGTTTCGCATACGATGTTGTAAATTCTGTTTAATCTTACTAATATTATAAATGCGAAAGTTACGATGTTTGAATGTTTGTTACTCAATCACGCAAAAACGGCTGGACGGATCTGGATGAAATTTGGCCCGGGCATAGAATACACTCTCATGTCCTATGACATAGGCTACTTTTTATCCCGGAAGCCGTGGGCAAAAGCTAGTTCCATATAATTATGGAATATAAATAGAAGCTATTTTTGTGAAACAAAAAATATCGAAATGAAAACATTCAATTTGGCCGCGCTAAAGTACGTAAGTATACAAAACAGTTTTTTTTAAGGTCTGTAAAAATCATCCAATGAATCCCGCTCTTAGGCGGAACGGGAAACAGTGTCGACTCTTACTGACTAAATAGCCCACCTCGTTCTTTCCTTTCGCACTGGGGCGAAGTGTTGCTTTCAGAAAGAGACCCTGGGTCCCAGTGAAACAGAATTTGATCTTTCTCTATAGGTGTCTATATCTTTTCATAGTATAAAACAAAGTCGCTTCCCGCTGTCTGTCCCTATATATTCTTAGATCGTTTAAGCTGCGCAACGGATTTCGCTGCGGCTTTTTTAATAGATAGAGTGATTCAAGTGGAAGGTTTATATATAACTATAAAACATGCATGGTGGGCCTTCCTGACTCGCCTCGACGATGGTTTAAAAGCTTGTAGCTACATCTAAAGCAATCCAATGTGATGTTTGACGCAAAAGTAATGCGAAAAAAGAGACATAACACCTGAAAACTTTGGTGGCATTCTGTAATTCTAAGATATACTCGAATATTTCACAAAACTTGTTCCAGGATATATATACGTGTTTTTATTAAACCCTTAAGGATTTTTGAAAATAAAAGACATTATTTAGAATCTCGAATAAATGCGCTAGGCTTCTATAGAAGTACTTTTTTACATTTTGAATATAAAACGTAAAATAGCAGATTTTTAGACGTCTTTACTGGATTATTTTACACAAATTTACGTTTTGGTTTCTATAGAAGCCTAGATAATATCCACAAGATATCTGCGTATCCAAAATATCTGAAGAAAGATGTGTCATAACATCACAATCACGTAAGAGCGGTTGTATGAAAATGAACGTCGGGTTGACCGCTCTTCACCCGTGCGAAGCTGGTGCGGGTCGCTAGTAAATATACACCGTGAAATTTAAATGGTTGTTTTCCCGCGGCACAATGACTTGCCATAAGGAGTACTTTTGACGTATACAGTAAAAATAAAAGTTTTTTTTTTAAAATAATTATTAAAAACATTCATCAACTCAAAAAAGCGAAAACAATAGTAACATTCGACGTAATTTGTAGGTACTAATACAGTCGCATGAGCAGCACGCCGTCAAAGGAAACCGATTCATTAAATATTTAAACCAAAATAAGCTCTCGCACGTTGTGATACGTCATAATTAACTCTCCTCAATTGCACTCTACAGGTCCATTTTATGTTTTTAATATTTTATTTTTTTATCAAACGTTTGTATTACCTAGACACAACCATTTCGCTGAGGGAAAACAACCATTAAAATTTCACGGTGTATAAAAGATTTATCTCGAAACCACCATTAACACCTTTACCACTCATTGATTTATTACGAAATTTCAGAAACTATAACACCTTACTTAAAATTTTGCAGTTAGGTTCCTTATAGGGTTCAAACATCTGCTAAGAACGGATTTTACCTCTTAAGGGTAAAACGAGGGTTGGAAGTTTGTGAAGAAACAAACTTTCACGCGGGCGAAGCCGCTGGCATAAGCTCGATATGTATGTATAATAATCAATGCCACTTTTAGTTGTCATTTTATAACACAAGAACTGGCTCACTTATCCAAACCAAATCTTTAGGCTTTATTTGGAATTTTTTAGTACCTAGGTGGTTTATGTGAAGTTTGCACGAAATCGGTCGAGCGGTTCTTCATTAAATATACTCTTTATTGTAGGTACACCATAAATACAATTTGGTAAATTAGGAGTTTAAAATTACTAAGCTATTACAAGGGGCGGTTCTTCATTTCTCACATTTTTCTGTTGCCGGGAGCGAAACCGCGGGTAAAAGCTAGTATTGTATATATTAGTATGTAGTTGGATAAGATGCAGAATCCAAATAAGATATTGTAATTAATTGCATAGTCATGTGCTCGTATAAGAAGCACGTCTATTATTAGAAGGTGGGCGTGTTGTTTGTCGACACTTGAGTTTTTGTGTACCTATTTGATTAAGTAATATACACCAGTGGTCTAATATCGGTGATGACGGTAAACTCTGAGAACTATGTACTATCGAAAGTCCTGCTTGACTACCACTAAGGTCATTTTTGCTTGCACTAGAAACGAAAATTTCAAAGGTTTTTTATTTTATTTTTTACTAGCTTTTGCCCGCGGCTTCGCCCGCGTATTGGGGTTGCCTAATAAGAAGTTGTATATCCCACAGGAAACTAGTTTTTCCGGGATAAAAAGTAGCCTATGTCCTATTCCGGAGTGTATCCTATGCCTGTGCCAAATTTCATCCAGATCCGTCCTGCCGTTTTGGCGTGATTGAGTAACAAACATCCAAACATCCAAACATCGTAACTTTCTCATTTATAATATTAGTAAGATGGTAGGTAAAAATCATCCAATGACGAATCCCGCCCTTGGGTGGAGCGGGAAACAGTGTCAGACTCTTACTGACTAAACAACCTACTCCGTTCCTACATTGCCATACATATTAGGGCCAGAACCTTCCTTTCAGACACGAACCCTTGGCTCTAGGTATCCGAATGTTTGGTTTAGCGCCGCGCTGCAAAATTCAAGCAATTTTTTTTTAATTGATCAGGCAAATATGACCCGGATTGTACCACATAAGCCATTGCCGTAATCTGGGAAATCTGTATTTCTTAAATCAACACAAATTAAAATCCGTAAAGTTGATTCTATTTGTTGTTCAACTGACGTTGAACACTTAACAAATCTAATTTACATACGCACAAAACTTTATCTTTTTAATATTGTTTCTTGAAAGATTAGGCGGGAGTGTGTCATAGAAGTAGACCCAGATTTCTTTATCATTCTAGTAATATACCTAATAACAATAATTTATAGGACGTAGGTAAGTAAGTAGGTACCTTTATCGTAGGCCGTCAAGGCCGATGCCTAATAGGGCCATGGTATGAAAAAGATCCCTTGAGTGGAAGTAATTTGATGATTTTTCTCTTAAAAAAGAAGGAATTTATCGAGAGAGAGGCGTTGTATAGACATTATTATAGTTATGAGGCTGGTGTTTCCTATCTGGTTGCCTTGAGAAAACACACTGAAATCTACTCAAATGACAGTCTCTTTTAAAGTTCACACACACACACACAGTACATATGAGAACCATACATGTTAGTGTCTGAGATGGTTTATTGAAGTCCACACAGGCTTTAGTGGACCTCTCCACTGTCTAGTCAGTACTAGCATTTTTAATAGGTATTCGTGTAGCTCATACCTTGATCACGCTTGCCGAAAAAACGGATGAAACAGTGCTCACGGCCGAACGATCGGTATGTCTGAATATAGTGACAACTGCTCGGCCGAGCGTTTATCTCTACAACTCGCTGTCATCACTGTCTTTAACATTGTAATGTCTCGCCCTTTTACTCGGTACGTGTGATTAATGCTTCGGCTCAGGAAGCTCAGAATAAACAATATCAAAGAAAAACATCTGGATAGGCCGCATAAAGTACTCAAACTGCTAGTCAAACGTTAAAAAGACAACAATTTACCATTAATTGTGTGTCATTAATTGGAGATCAATACGCTCAAGAACCGCTTAATTGAGCGCAAGTCTAGTGACATAATAGGCTCAAATCCAGTTCACTAAAAAGATCGTTAACATTATGAACTCCCTGGGTTCCGAATTCTTATACAGTCTCGCATACATCGATAAAAGGTAGTTCAGCCTAGCCAAATTACGGCCGTTTCGTTTCGATTTTTTTTGCGTAGAACGCCTCGAGTAGGCCACGCCTCCGATTCCTTTGTTCTGACTGAGAGTTGAGACGACAGAATTAAGGAATCGAAGGCGTTGCCGACTCGAGGCGTTCGACGCGAGAGACTTGAAACGGTCGAAACTTGGCTGGGGGACCGGACTCGTCTCCTGGACCAAGTTTTACTAGTTAATCTGATACTCCACGGCAATGGACTAATTTCTTCGTGTCACAAATTAAAAAATATTCTGTTAGTAAAATTTTCTACTTGCCTCTTTTGGTTTAATGATCGAAACTTCTGAAACCCCATGCCAAACTAACTACTAGGACTATACTGTCACTGCGCACATTTTACTAAAAACTCAAAACGGAGACAAAAAAATTAAATGTGTTTGATAGACTTTTCACTTTTTTCCTGATTCTGAATAAAACGTGTAAATAACTTAATTTTTCCATAATACAATGACTGTTGTCTTTGTACAGTTCTACTACGGGTATCTTCAGATGGGAAGTAGAAGATCGCTTTTTTGTACGTTAAGGCACCCTGTGAAACATTTTCTTTGTTTGTCTCTTAGTTTTATACATGGTATATGAATAAAGAGTATTCTGTGCATCTATCTAAAGTTCTAAACAGTGGCGTAACTATAGGGTGGCAAGGCTGCAAAATGCCACGGGCCCCCGGTATGATGGGGCCCCAGTCTAAGAAGCCATGGGCTTAGAACATCATCATCATCCTACCCTTATCCCATATTACTTGGGGTCGGCGCAACATGTTTTTTTCTTCCACTCTGTCCTGTCACCCGTCACACTATCTCTAACTCCCTTTTCTTTCATATCACTTCTCACACAATCCATCCATCTCTTCTTCGGCCTCCCTCTTCCTCTCCATCCATCTACGTGTAAATTCAAAACTATTTTCGTAACATGCGTAACAAGCCATGGGCTTAGAACAAGTAACTAAAAATTACATAATGTATTAGGTAAAATTCAAACACAATGAGATGATTTTTTTTGAAACCCTATTTAACAAATTTACCACGGGCCATTTTTTTGACTAGCCTGTCAGTCTAGTAGTTAGTGACCCTGACTGCTACGCCGGAGGTCGTGGGTTCGATTCCCACCCAGGACAAATGTTTGTGTGATGAGCACGATCATTTGTTCTGTGTCTGGGTGTAATTTATCTTTAATATGTATATATTTAGAAATATATAAGTATGTTTATCAGTTGTCTAGTACTCATAACACAAGCTCTGCTTAGCTTGAGACTAGATGGCGTTGTGTGATAGTTGTCAAATATAAAAATGAAATATACTTAAATATAAAAAAAAAATGAAATATATAGTTACGAGTTTACGACACTGGTTGTAAACATAGTGTTTGTTTGTCAGCTGATCTGCATCTCGAGCGTGTGCCTGGCGCTGACGCTGGTGGTGTACATGTCGCTGCCGGAGCTGCGCAACCTGCACGGCCGCACGCTCATCTGCCACGTCAGCATGATGCTGCTGGCCTTCTGCTGTCTGGCGCGCGTGCAGTTCGGCTTGGTCGTCGATGAGACCGTCTGCACTTTACTTGGTAAGTCTTACAATCGTAACACCACATCATCATTCATCATCATCATTATCAACCTTTTAATGTTCCCACTACAGGGACACAGACCTCCTCTCTAAGAGAGGAATTAGGCCCTAATCCATCACGCGGGCCCAGTGCGGATTGATAGATGTCACATGTCTTCGAATTTTTGGTTCTAGGACATGCCGGTTTCCTCACGATGTTTTCCTTCACCGTTTTGAGAGCAGTGGTGATGAAATAAATTACACAAAGTAATGCGCTTGGCTGGGTTTGAACCCGCGACCTACTCTCGTAAGTCGGGGCCGTTGCCACTCGGCCACCACTGCTCACATCATCATTACATAGTATAAAACAACGTCGCTTCCCGTCTGTCCCTATGTATGCTTAAAATTTTAAAACCGTCTACGGATTTTGATGCGGTTGTCAATGGATAGAGTGATTCAAGAGGAAGGTTTATGTGTTTAATACATACTTAATATATTTAATATCAGCATTGCACCCGTGCAAAGCTGAGACGAGTCGCTATTTTCCTATAAAAACCAAATAAAAGTGTAACCCCATCTACGGTCACATAAGAACTAATCCTGCATAGCGCAATCAAAGTTCTACGCGCGATTTCATATAGAACAACCCGAAATCAACTATCGAGCAGTAACCACCAGACAATAACATCCGTCTGGTCGGAGGATCCTCCCTTTTCAACGGAGCTATGTGGGACTTTACTCTCTGTTCCGCATGTAACCTCCAAAAAAGAATAATGAAGCCGAAACCTTAATGAACCTGAATAGAAAGAAAAAAGTGTATACACTCGTATTGCCACAACATTCAATAAAAACATAATGCCAAAAAGATCTCATTCAGACGAATGATATCATCGGTCCTCCTCGTTAGCATCTAACTAATCACCCACTTGAGAAAAACAACGACATCTTAAAGGCCGAATCACACGTCAGATAGCTATGATAAAATCTACCGTAACATAGGAAATACATAAAAAAAAACAATCACGTAAATGAAACAATAAAGTGGATGAACGGCTAGATTTACTTTATGAGGTCATGATAAGGAAGTTAGCACAAATCACTTTGTCCCAGTAAAACAATTTAGGGTTAAAATCCTATAAACTGTTTTATGACGGAACAGTTTTCCCCATCTTTTACTAAAGAAAATGTATTGCGTGCGCAAATTGCACATTATATTAAACTTGGTAAAAAAGAGTTCACTTCCTGAAAATTCTCATCTCTCGATGGCGCGCGAACACTTTTATTTGGTTTTTATTGTGAGATTTTATTATTGAACACAACAGGGAAATTAATAAACGAAACCATAAGTGCTATTATATTTCGATGAATGACAGATATGAACTCGGCCTGTTTTGAATTAACTTTATCTATTTGATAACATCTGGCTGCAATAATAATTGAAGATACAAGTGGCGACCTTATCTAAATCATATTTTAAGGCGTATTATTAAATAAATCGTGTTGCAGAAATAATGCAGTTAGGCGAATATTTAATGAACACGCAATAATTTGGCATCAAAGTTACGTAAATCGCTACATTTAGTTTCAACTACACGGTAAATAGTATCCAAATGTTGAGATTGGCACGGTGCACCAATGATAAGCAAATAATTCTCAACTCATTTGTACTAATTAGCATAGAATTGAACAATCATATAAATGCTATTCCCAGACTGAGACGTAGCTTAATTAACTTGTATTTTTTTTGCCGGGTTATTCTTTAACTAAAGTTTCGTCTCTAATCAGGTTTTAATCAATGACTAGGTTGAGTCCAATAAGCTTTTGCGATACCTAGAACCAAAGCTAATTTTAGCACAGGCATAAGAACAATGTAAAAGATAAAATAAAAAGATCTTTGTACTGTAAATAAATAATTTAGCTACTGCGGCATAGCAAAAGTATAAAAAACTGGTGCTTTTTTACAAATGCTTGGTTTACCATACAAGACGGTTGTGGATAACATGTTGCGAATTTTTGCCTATATCGAGACCCTTGTAGCGCGGGGGCCCCGTATCTATGACACGGCAGATACGGCGGTAGCTACACCCTTAATCGTAATATTACTTAATTTTCTAATAAGAAATTGTGTTTAGTAATTATAGGCAATAAGATACCAAAAACTTAGCTAACACAATTAAATAAAATAAAGTAGTCAAAGCACTAATATGTAACCATGAGGGTGGATGGTGTCATCCACCATGTGTCTGGAAAACAGCGCAATTATCTTTACGGGACTCCCGGGAGACGCTTTGAATGAAAATAATTTACGCTATTGTGCAGTAATATACAATAATGGTTTAGTTGTATGTTGCAAATTCTTGGCATCATTATCGTGGTTCACTTCATCAGTTACGGAAGGTCATGTCTTACAATTAACTATATTGCATTGTTAATTAATATTGTAACGAGGATTTTGTACTAGCTCAAATGAATGTCGCTTAATTGAATAGAGTTTCCTGCTCATTCTTCTCCATAGAGATTTACGTTAGTTTACTTTTAAACTTTTTGAATATCTTGAACGTAAATGCATGTTTTAAATTTAAATTCCACGTTCCGTCTCCAGAATAAAATATGGATGTATAATTTTATGGATGTTTAATCTTCCACAACTCAAACAAGACTTTTCTAATGATTAGAATATTGTTCTTGTAGGCTACCAAAACAACAGCACCTGTGTCATTGGTTTCTCTTCTAATATTGTAGTCGTCATAAAGTATTTGACTACATAGTTTCTTTTATCCCTGATTAGGACGATTGCCAACTACTAATTAATTTGCTAAGCTCAGAAAAAGTTTCCCATCAAGTTTCATGAATTTCTTTCCTAGTTGTTCAAAAGTGAATTCCTAAACACAAATTGATTGATGATTCACACAATTTGAATAGCAACTTACCATTACCGTGCAATCATTGGCGATCATGAAATTTAGGGATTTGGAATGCTGTTAACTTATTTATAGTTAATTGTTTTGGCACTTCGATGTATCTCATAGTTTATTGCAGTTCTAAGTGATGACGGATATGAAGCGATCAATGAAGTGAGATATTATGATCAATATAAATATGTTTATTGTTATAATTTCTGTTTCATTTGGACTGGTTTAATCGATTCTAAATATTTTTTTCTTTAAGTAAATCTATATAAGCGTTGTTTACGTCATTGAAAAAATAAATTTCCTAATTCATTCTAAATTCGTTCTAAGTCTTGTACGGAGTTGGTGAATCAGCCAATAGGTACACTGTGTAAGGTTTATGTATTGTTAGCTCTGACTAATGTGTTATTTTTTGTAAAGTATAGCAATAATACTCGTACATCAAATTTGTGTATTTTTGATCAAACTTAAACGTAAAATAACCTAAATGCAGTAAATAGACGGCAGTAGATACTTTGCTACACATTACTTACATATTGCAACTTACAGACGATTTGCTTTGGAAGCATCTCTTACATCTCGTCTTTATTTAACACCATTAGGTCTACCACGTATTTTTTCCCGTTCCCTCACATTGACTGAAATAGAATTTTTATGATTCGTTTTTAATAGTTGACATTTTTTATTTATTTATGCGTCCACTAAAAATTCCTTACCACGAAATATTAATAGTAACAGTTTCAACAAGTAGATTGTGATTAATCAGCATTAACGTAAGAGCGCGTAGGTAAGTGAGATAATTTGAGAACCGAAGTTCTGTAGGAATGCTGGCAGTCGTAATTGATCCATTACATGATCGCTCATTGTTTGCACAGGGTACGGGATCTACTTCGGCTTCGTGGCCGCGTTCGCCTGGCTCAACGTCATGTGCTTCGACATCTGGTGGACATTTGGGTAAGTTTTGTTAAGGCAAACATTTAGACTGGGCTACAATGCAAATGACGTGTGAATCGAAGATGCTTACATTACGTGTATCATCAAGTCAGTCGCCGCGACAGTTATGCACATTGACCGCGTGGTCAACCCAGTTTATCAAGCTGTTGGCCCTGTTACCAGCATTCTTAGTTTGATCACACGCATTTGCAATGTTATTACAATTGCAACGCTGG
The DNA here is from genome assembly GCA_029852875.1 of Mythimna loreyi. Taxonomy (NCBI): domain Eukaryota; kingdom Metazoa; phylum Arthropoda; class Insecta; order Lepidoptera; family Noctuidae; genus Mythimna; species Mythimna loreyi. The sequence continues at coordinate 13,201,462 of CM056786.1, forward strand.
ACAAACGATTTCCTGCGATCAAAAATATTACTTCTCACTACTAATTTCAAATTGAGTTTACATCGCGGGCCTAGATCGCGAGTTTGTTTATATCATAACGTTTAAGAAAATATTCGGCCGTGTAACGCGCCAGACACTGCGATGCATTCAGTCTTGAACTACATATGAATCCCGAAGTGTTTCAAAATCAAGTTCATTCGCTATTATAGCTAGTTTCAGCGAAAATTATGTATCTCCTTCTAAAAGCTTTTTGTCAAAAAATTACGGCTTTTTATTTAAACTTTTGTGGTTCAATGAATGAGGATGTTTATACTTCAAAATAATTCAAACGCTGATGTTATTCGTTAGTGAAATAGTATTTCTTGAAAATACAAGCAAATGAAATATTGGGTCGTGATAACAAGTCAATCCGACAGCCTACACAGCCGGATTTTACGCGTGCGTAATGTTGGTATCTGAGCTAGCCGCGGTTTAGCCAGGAATACAGGCGATGCGCTGGCGCTGGACTATGACGAACGGCTTTTGAGGAATAGGTACAAACAGTTGTACCTAAACTATTAAGATTTAAAATCTTCGTTTACAAAGAAATGATTTGTTGGTACTCTAATGTCCTCATTGATTAAACAAATGGTAGGAGTGTTGCTCGCAGTCGTTTGTCGCAATGTGGGTAAATGTTTGTTTTGTCTTGGTTATCGATGAGTTTACACACCGGCTCTTTGATATTTGCACATGGCAAGAATCCCCGGCCGGCTTTAAAATAAATATACAAATATAACAAATACCGCAATGATCTAATGGAACTTAAACAATGTGTAGGTGATTATAGCAAATTATTGTTATACTTTTGTTATTTTGTACGTACGAATTTTATTCGATAAGCGGCGCATTTTACGTAACAGGGTTTTAGGATGCGATAAACGTGATGTGATAATACATAATTTATTATCGTGAGAGGAGGCGTGTGATGACTGAATCACACATAAGTACTTTGATAAATCATGTGTTATTCCAAGTAAAAACAAATGTGATTGGTTTTGGATTAAGGTATCACTTTTTCCTCTGAGAGTTTTGGCAGATAAATTGCTGGCATATGTTCCTCGAAATCTAGTTAAGTACATAATGGCAGGGCTTCGGGATTGTTCGGCTGAGTTACCAAGGCCAAGAAAAGCAAAGGGAAAACTGAAGGAAAATGGATTCTCGCGCTTGGCCTTGGTGGCTGCATGGTCCACAGCAAGGAGGAGCGGCATGCGGCCTCCCTCTTCGAATTAGTAATGCTAGCATAGGAGAATATTGAGCGCATAAGGCAACGGTGTTCTCCCAGACGCCGCCGGGATTCCGATCCCAATTTCCTGCTACCGTAGGCGCGGGCTTGCGGACGGTGAGCAATGGGTAGCTCGCCGTCCAGTTGTCTGGTAACAGTCCGGAATAATCCGTAATAAGTTCGGTATAAAGGCTAAGAAGAAATGGGGTGGGTCGTTTACTGAGTAAGAGTCTGACGCTGTTTTCCGCTCCGCCCAAGGTCGGGATTCGTCATAAGATCTAACTTGATGGTAATCGACGATGTGGTCGATGATGGGAGACAGAGTCTCTCTTGACTTAAAGTCCCCTAGGTTTTAGCTATCTGGATGTACAGACTCCGGCTGGGAACTCCACTCCTATATATTTATGAAGTGTTTGTCATGACGGTTTTGTCAGCTACTTAAATTATATGCTTTTGTCTAGCATAGATACTACTGGGCCTGTCAGTAAAATATTTGATGATTTCCCACTTAAAATTTAATATTAATAGTTAATCACAAATCCCTGCATTATTTTTGTGTACTGCATTTTTATGTGATAACACCAGAGTAACTACATCCGTTGGAAAAGACCCGTTTCATATATTTATGTTTTTAAAAATTAATAGCTAGACACTTATAATTCCTATGCATTATTTTTGTGTACTGCATTGTTATGTGATAAAAACAGAGTAACTACTTCCTTTGCTTGATTTTAAAAACTAATAGTTAGGCACCTATTTCTATGTAGGTATTATTTTTGCATATTGTATTGTTATGTTGTAAAAGCAGTGGTAACTACATCCGTTGGGAAAATCCATATCTTGTTTTTAAAAACTAATATTTAGGCACCTATATTCCTATGCATTATTTTTGTATACTGCATTATTAATGTGATAAAAACAGAGTAACAACATCTGTTGAAAAACATCCGTTACTTATTTTTAAAAATTGATAGTTAGGCACCTATTTTTATCCATTATTTTTGCATATTGCATTGAGAAGTGATAAAAACAGAGTAACTAGGTACATCCCTTGGGAAAATCCATAGCATGTTTTTAATAATTAAAAGCCAGACACCTATTCCTATGCATTATTTTTGTGTACTGCATTGTTGTGTGATAAAAACAGAGTAACTACTTCCTTTGCTTGTTTTTAAAATTGATAGTAAGGTACCTATTTCTATCCATTATTTTTGCATATTGTGTGTTTATACGATAAAAGCAGTGGTAAATACATGCGGTGGGAAAATCCATATCTTGTTTTTAAAAACTAATTTTTAGGCATCTATATTCCTATGCATTATTTTTGTATACTGCATTGTTAAAGTAGCAGGTTATTAAAACTAACAGTTAGGCACCTATTTCTATGCATTATTGTTATGTGATAAAAGCAGTGGTCATTAGGTACATATTTTGTTGGAAAACATCCGTCACTTGTTTTTAAAAATTGATAGTTAGGTACCTATTTCTATCCATTATTATTGCATATTGCATTGAGAAGTGATAAAAACAGAGTAACTAGGTACATCCCTTGGGAAAATCCATAGCATGTTTTTAAAAATTCATAGCTATTTTTGTGTTTTGCATTGTTATGTGATAAAAACAGAGTAACTACTTCCTTTGATTGTTTTTAAAAACTGATAGTTAGGCACCTATTTCTATCCTTTATTTTTACAAATTGTGTGGTTATATGATAAAAGCAGTGGTTACTGTTAGGGAAATCCGTAGCTTATTTTCAAAAATTAATTGCTAGGCACCTATTTGTGTGCATAATATTTGCGTATTGCATTTTAAAGTGATAAAAGTACATTATATGTTTGATATTTCCTCAACAAATTTCAGGCGACGTGGCTCATTGAGCGTGGCTATTAGCAGTTATGATTGGGCGTAGTACACAAGGCGCGGGTGCGTGATATCACTTTTCGATTTTATTGTTTATATCCCACGCATTCCCACGCATTCTTTGTTCAAAATTAAATATCCTCATGAACCTGAGCCAGGTTGTTTACAGAACTTTAGCGTTTTGTAGGAAATTATTGTATTTTCCCAGTACTAATGTATATCTTGAAAGTAGGACAAAAAGTAGTTCTCAGAATTTTTCTATCATATCTATTGTGTCTAGTGAATCATTGGTTCAGTAATGTTTGTGCGTTTCTATTATTCATATCATTTTCTTTTCTAGGAAATATTACAGTTTTTAGAAGATATCAAGAGGCCTTCAATAGTACAGTGGCTAATTGTTTATTAAAGTATTTCTCACCCAAGTACCCAACTTAGCTAGACACTTCTTGAGTTTATTTTTAAGAAACGCTTTGTAGAGTCACGTCAAAATAATGCATATGACGTGTATGCAAAGCAAAACATGAAGATTATGAAGTAATTATAATTATCACAACTACTATCGATTTGTGGATTTCAGGAGCTTCATTTAAAACCAAGTAATTAAAGTATAAAGCACATAAGTATCTTTAATTCTGTCTAGAATTAGTTTTGAGAAGGGGTTATTTTGTTTGCGAATAAAACGATCGCGTGTTTACATTCTAAATTAGGTATCTAAACTAGTAGGATGTACACATACACTACATACACTATAGTGTTTGTTTGTATGTACGTAACAGGTACATACAAACAAAAATCTCAGAATCTGTTGGTTCGAATCGAAATGTGCTTTTAAAGCTGGATAAATCATTTATTGAGGATGACTATCAAATAACTTCATGCTACAACCACTAGGAGCGAAGCAATAGGTAATTAAAGACGCGGGTCAAGTCGCGGGGCAGAGCTAGTTTTAAATATAAAAAAAACGTATGATTATTTGTCTTTTTATCGTATTAAGTGCTTAATTATAAAATGCTATGATTATCAAAACCTATCGGGCATACGTGTAAGAAACAAATGGTAGGTAATTAACTCAAACGAAAATACGTTTCGTCTATTTTGGACGTTTCCGATTAAAAATAAGTGGTCTGATATTTTATAGCATACGAATGAGTTAGCAAATAATTAGTTTGGCATCTAGAAAACTATAAAATCTATATAAAAATCATTTGCTGTTTATTAGTCTCATTAAAAATAGAAAACTTGACAATCTGCTTTTTTGTCACTTTAAAACAAGAGTAGTTTGAGAAAAAAAAAACGAAAATTAGTTTTTTAGGTAGTTTTGTATAAGGTGTCGTGTCTTAAGTGAAAATATGTTGAGTGGAGCCGCGGGTAACAGCTAGTATATATAGAGCATATATTATAATCGTTAAACAGTTTTCAGCGAAATTTCAAAATTGCGAAAATTCGTGGAAATTCGGAATGTTTTACCATGACACAAATACAAAAAAACAAAAAAGCTCGTGACATACTACATGCAGACAACAAAAGCTACGAGTATTTTACGAAATTTCATCTAATTAGACTTTATTAGGGGGTGACATTAAAGCTTAATTTGATGGTTTCTAATGTAGTATTGTTAGCAAGCGAGCTTGTTACGATTATAGCGCTAATGAAAACCGACAGGATTGGAAAGTGTACTTTAGGTTTGGACACTACGTGGGTGCGGCTAATTAAGACGTGACAACTATCACTCCTACATAATACCTGGAATTAAATTAGGTACGATATAGAACAAAATAAAAACTTTATTATAAACTAGCTTTTGTAAGCGGCTTCGCCCGCGTACATAAAATAGAGTCTATGTCACTCAGGAGTAAAGCAGTTTTCTATTGTTGCTAAAATTTTTCCAATCGGACCAGTAGTTCCAGAGATTACCCCCTACAAACAAAAAAACATAAAAACAAACTTTACCTCTTTATTATATTAGTGTAGATGTAGATGATGAATTAAACTCTTGAGCCCCAAGCGAATCTATTGCTTTTCCATTATGTCTCTAATTACGGTATTTGAAAGGTTAAGAAGGTCACGTAAAGTCCTACTAAGGCTTCGTGTATGTTTGAAAGAGGTATCGTGACTCTGGAATGCAAATGGGTGCTCAGGGAACATAGGTAGGTTTCGTTAGCAGATGGTGTTTTATTTTGTGGTGGATAGAAATCCAATCCCATCTTCGGACCCTTGGGTGGGGCGGAAGATAGTGTCCTGTCGGACTTGTACTGACTAAACAGCCCACCTGTTTCTTCTTTGCCTTCGTTCCATGGCCCCGAGTCACGTTTTACAATACCCCATTTCCTAAGTATTTTAGCAAAAAGTGAATCCCGCAGGGCTGATCCCCGCTGGGGCCGCGGGGATTTACTGAGGAGGAAAGCCCTGGTTGTCTCAGAACGAATATTGCAGCTGAAGGACACAAGTGTGGTTATTATTTACTATTTAGAAAAAACTATAGGGGCCCAGCAGGGCAGATGCTCGTTGAATTTTTAGAGAAGGAAATCCGTTATCATAGAACGCAACGAGCTACTGAAGGACACTTCGGGTTTGGTTTTTATTTCCCACCTCAGAAAAAGGGTGGGTTTTATGCAGTAAAATTCTAACATTCCTCCTCTCTCTCCACCCAGAGTGGGACAAGTTATTTGATTATTTCCCTCTTCAAAAAAAGAGTTCGTTTAAGGCGTACATTTATAATTAGGGTTCTCTGTAATCTCGAAGGAAATCTAATGTTGAAGGATAAGTGTGTGTCATGGTCTTAAACTGGCTTGATTGAACAATAGATATGACTTACGGGAAAAATAAACGATAAATCGGTAGTTTTTCTTTGAGTTTTATTAAATGTTTTCCACAATTGAGATGTGGTAGTTGAAATGTTGTGTATTTTGTTTTTAATATCCTGCGGATTTCATCAAGCATGCAGAATTGTTCCGCAAGCGGGGTTTCTACCGATATTACGTTCCCCATACAGCGTGTGTATTCCACGGATTACAATAGACCCTTGTCTAAAAAGGACATTTTGCGGGGACCAAGCCTGCGGAGCAATCCCGTGACGAAATCCGTATGATATTAAAACACCCTTATGACGATATTTAGTTCTAAATTAAAACGCATGCATTCTATCAATATGGCACGGAACCCTTCGCGGGCAAGTTTAACTCGATTTTACCCATATTTTATTTTAAATATGGTTGAGTAAGAAAACATTCATAAACCATACGTATGGTAAATGTTAACACGCTCCAGTTATGTTTACAGTTTCAGTGTTCAGCCAAAGTATACATGATTGGAAGCCCGGCTGTATCTGTGCGCTATAATGAACTTATTATGTTCGAAGCTTATTTATCTACGGATTAACTTTTATCTGAAGCCGGGTGCTTGTTATCATGTATTTTGTCACAGTACTTTATCCTCGTGATTAGCAACTCAATCCCCATGACCCGGCCGACTTAATGGGAGCAGTAAAAACCAATAAAGACCCCATAGGTACGCGCTATTAGCTCACGTCAGGGTCGTTACTGCTTCCATGTTAGCTGTAATCGCCATAAAAGCAATGGGCAGGCGCATTATTATTTTAACAATAAAATGAACGTTTGTTGACAGAAGAATTAGTCAGAAATTATATGTTTATAGAATCAGAATCAGTCAGAAATTCTTCTGTGACTGTAATTCTGTCACCGTATAATATGTAGTAAACAGCAGCATATTGTGGTAAACAGGGTAGTAAACAGCAAGGGTTGAACAGATTGTTGTAAATCCCAATCCGCTCCGATCCAATCCGTCCCAACCAAGGTGATAGTTTCAATTTGTATAGACAGTTATTGTAAACCATGACCTTCAACGCCCTTGGTTCATGCATCGAACGTGTTGGCGCGTGGTTTACGTTCATCTAGCCGTAACACAAACCAACCCCTAACTAAAGTGACCTTGGTTGGTTGGAACGCCATATTGCAACCATGAAAAACTCGTCCGATTATAAACTGTCGGTAAACTATGAACATCAACGTTTCTTCCACATAATTCGCATGCATCAAAATACGATGCATACTTTATAATGTTATCATAGTGTCGTACAGTTTTTTTTTTAAACATCTGCTAATCATTGTACAGTTCAAAAATTTATTTGATCTTAAAATGTCTAGAGATATCAAATCTGTGGTTGTTTTAATGTGCTCGTAATATTCAAGAGGTTTTTTATTGCCATTGTTTAAAATACAGTGTCAGTATCTTGGTCAGTATGGACTTCTCAGTAATAGATGTGATCTTTTGAGGATTACTAAGACATTATAAGAAATAAAATGTTTGCACATGTATTAACAACCTATACTGTGCAAATAAGTATGAGTATGAATGTTTTTTTTTTATTATTTGTTACGGTTAAGTGTCATCTAAACGAATGAATCTGTTTCATTTTAAAATTATTTGGAAAAGCTTAAATATTCTAAGGTCGCAGACAGCTGTTTCTTTTGCAACGTTAGTTTTGGTATTTATTTTTTTTCTGATTTTGGGCTGTATTGCCATATAGGTGGGGTCCTACACCCACATATAAATAAAAACGTGTAAAATATGTGGTGTAGATAAACTGCGTCGTAGGTTTTGGACTGCGTTTCTGTAAATAAATTCTTAGTATTTTTAATCTTTTGGTAAAACTGTGTTTTTTGGTCGGGAATAAACAAATTAATAATCAAAAATCTTTAGTTTTCAGTCTAACCGGATAAAATTGTGTTTTGCTTTTATAAACTATCGATACCATGAACTGAGTAACACGACATCTTCCTTCTTGAGGTTAGGAAATACTCAATAGGAAGAAGGTCTGTGTCTCTGTGTGTGGAGCGCTCTCGCTCGGAGGGTTCAGAGGGTCTGGTTTAGACTCTATAAATCCACCCGTGTTTGTTCTTTTAAAGTTTTAAGCAATACCAAAGGTCCACTCTCCTTAGCAAGATTGTACCTAAAGGTGTAAAATCTTTTGGCATATATCCTACGTGTAGTACACGTCAAAGAATCTCGGTATGGAATGTATGGTCAATTGGTCATCCATTCAAGAACCGAACTTGCCAAGCGTTACTTAACCTTTCAGATTGATCTCCACGGCCAGTTTTACAATTTTACAGTTTTACAGCTACGAGCTCCTTCTAGAAATAAATAAAAGACTAATTTAAATAATTCGTCCACCAGGAGCGTGCGCACCGTGCAGCCGATGCGCAAGGCAGACTCGGAGCTGCGGCGCTTCCTCTGGTACTCGCTGTACGCCTGGAGCACGGCCATCATGCTCACCCTCACCATGTTCCTGCTCGACAGGTACCCCGTCGCTGAAGTACTCGACGCCAACATGGGACAAGGAATCTGCTGGTTCGGACAACGTGAGTAGTATTTTTATTACGTACTAGCTTTTGCCAGCGGCTTCGCCCGCGTACATAAAATATAGCCTATGTCACTCAGGAGTAAAGCAGCTTTCTATTGTTGCTTAAATTTTTCAAATCGGACCAGTAGTTCCAGAGATTACCCCCTACAAACAAAAAAACAAACTTTACCTCTTTATTATATTAGTGTAGATGTAAGGGTTTTTTTAAGGTGGGTGAAACTCATTTAATGACGAAACTCGCCCTTGGGTGGAGCGGGAAACAATCAGCACGCCTCGTTCTTTGCCTTTCGCACTGGGGCTAAACCTTCCTTTCAGAAAAAAACCCTGGGCCCCAATCTGTTGGCTGCGACCCATTTGCAGAGTCCCTACGACGTATGTAGGGTTTAGGGATCTGAGTGAAAGAAGTGACGGACGTGTACTGCGAGGGATGGTACGAGAGACTAGCTTGAATACTTAAATCTGAGATACATAAGGGGACAAAATGTCCTGTAACTTGACGCGCAACGCTATATCTACGTGCCGCTGCAACGATGTGCCCGCAACTTGCTTCCCGACTTTTTACATCGCACACAGGTTACGAGGTACATATTGTTATACTATTATCTTACCCATCATTACATAATATAAAACAAAGTCGCTTCCTGCATTCTGTCCCTATGTAGCATCATCAGCATTGCACTCATGCGAAGCTGGGGCGGGTCACTAGTGCTATATAAAAAAGAGTTTAGACAATTTTTACCTCAGGTTTTTTTAGCAAAATTGTTCGTGAAGCTTGGGAAATTAGTGTCGTGTAATACAGCCGTATCGGTCTGATTCTGAGTATAGAAACTGGTGAGGAAATGCATATACCTAATCAAGAACATGTCACGCTTTGGGAGGAATCCACTCCACGAACTACTAGTTCACTACTGTGACTATCACAACCTACCTGTATATCTTCTACATATTGTTCTTACGTAGTACTTCTTACGTGAGAGCAGTTTTATACGTATTTATCAAAAGTTTGGACTTTCCATCGACACATCACATTTCTTCCAATATAAACCGGTTACGAAATCACTTCTAGCCAAAGAGCGCTCGTTTCCCGTAATCCCAGTTTATCTTCAATTTGTTAGTTTAGTACGAAAACGATCGAAATATCGGAGATTTTTATAAAAACGATTGAAGTATTATGGGCGTAGAATAAATATTTTAATACCTACACACGTACGTGTCTTACATATAATATATAACATTTGGTTAAGATTTACAAAGGCTTAAATGAAGACATGTGGACATGAATTTATTTTATTTGTCAAAATTATAGTCAAATGTGTAGACGAAATGTTTTGGAAGATTTCATATCATTAATCAAAGTTCACAACATAGATTTTGGGAGCTTTTGCTGGTAGCGACGTGACTCATAAAGAGATATATATAAGTACAAAATATTATGAGCATCTCTCATGAGAATGTAGCGTTGCTGATAAATGTGTAGTTTTCAGCAAACGCCCGCGCTTTTAGAGTAAACTGCCGGTCCAGTTCTGCGTACAAAAATAATAATAAACAAACCTATATCGTCATTTTTCCTTAAACTAGAGTTTCACGAATTACGTTTTTTTATTATATTTATTAATTTATCGAGAGCAGTGGTGGCCAAATGGTAACGGCCTCGAATTACGAGTTGTAGGCCACGGGTTCAAACCCCGCCAGGCAAATTACTTTGTGTAATTTATTTCATCATCACTGCTCTTAAAACGGTGAAGGAAAACGTCGTGAAGAAAACGGCATGTCCTAGAAAAAAAAATTTGAAGACTTGTGACATTCTCCAATCCGCACTGGACCCGCGTGGTGGATTACGGCCCATTCCCTCTCCTAGAGAGGAGGCCTGTGTCCCAGCAGTGGGAACATTAAAAGGCTGATGATGATGATTAATTTATCACGTTCATGTGTATATGAAAATTATAGTTCTTATGCATTGTTTGAGCCTGGACCGGCTTATGATTATTTTCTTTGAATACATTACTAGGTAAACAGCTAGGTTACTACAACTATCATAATATTATATATGAGAATTGTTTACACAACATATTATAGAGCCGAGGATAATGGTTGACCATGGTCATGGGTGTGATGGTATTATGTTTACATCTAGGGGAGCAAACTACATGCACGATAAATAAAGTGATCATAGTGAGTAATACATGTAATTAGCTTAGCAATTACAATGAATACTAAACTTGATAAATGAAATCGATTGCAGACTAAGGGCCTGCCCGCACATCGAATATTTTTCCGCGTCGATTTATTTTTCGCACATTTAATCTTATGGAAGAATCCGAGCAAATTTTTTATCGCAGTATGGATACTTCCATAAGATTTAATGATACTAAATTGCGAAAAAACAATCCGCGTGAAAAAAAATCGCTGAGCGGATAGGGCCTTAGTGTCACTAACAACAGTAACAACTTGCTAAATGTATTAAAAGCCATGAAATTCACAGATTAAGTTGATACCAGTACAACATTTTTTTTTTACTTTAGACGTAGGAAATTATTATGAGCACCACTATAGCGCTTAGATATAGGGTCATAGGTACATAAAGACATAAAAGAATTAGGTAGAGTTTGAGGCAGTACTTTCTCAAAATGAAAAAGAAGTGTAAATGTGTAGTCCGATTACAAACACTGTTTTAACAAAAAAAAAGGCTTGACTGTCCTAACTAAAACTGCAACAACATGACAATGCTGTTAGTCTTTTACTTTGATAAGAGATGAAGCATTGCCATGCAACGTGGCAACGAGGTGAAAGCCAGCCCTTGGGTCAACTAGTCGTTTAAATAAATCTATTTTATTTTAGTTAAATTTTCATAAATGCTCTGATGCACTAAAAACATAATAAATATAAAATGTTGAGTTTAACGTCACGCTTGAGCCCGAAGCTTTTAATTTAATACTTGGTTTACTTCAACTCAATCAAATTATCATTATCTGAAGTGTATAACGATAATACAACAGTCTAAAAAAGGGATAAATTACTGTACTGAGATCCGTTTGTTTTGGTTTTATCTCCAAAAGAACATTTATGTGCTTACTATCTTTTGCCCGCGGCTTTGCTCCCGGCAACAGAAAAATGTGATAAATGAAGAACCAGTCGACCGATTTTGTGCAAACTTCTTATAAACCATCTACTAAATAGTCCGAAAAACCCTGACAATTGGTTTGAGGTAAGCCTTTCTTGAGTTATAAAGTGACAACGAAAAATACCACTTATTTTTACAAGTTTTTTTTAATATATTAAGATTGCTGAAGTATAATCATTGTTAAAGTTTGTGCACACAATTTTATCTAGCCAGCTCTCGATAAGTACAAATATTTGGGCGCTTAAGAAAATGGGGCGACTAGGCGACGTACGACCCGTCTCATAATAATTGGTACACATATCTGTCTAATTGACAAAGACGTTGTACGTAGGTGTCGTTTCATTGTCTACGACAAACTTAGCTGCGAACACGTCATCGTCATCGCGTAGTTAAATGTTTTGTTAATATTTGGCCACGGTAGGATGGGCTGGTTTCACGGAACTACTAAATAATAAATGATATTTATTTTGTAAATAGGTTTTAAAATAACATTTTTACACGTCAATATTTTTTCTTTTCGTCATTCTTCAGTCAGCAATCTAGCTTAATAGATGAGTCCGGTGTTTCCTAGCTGACTACCCTGAGAAGAAACACCGAAACAAACTCAGGGGTATTATCGTGAAGAATTAATATTGTTTATTTATTTGGAAAATTGGCTCAGATGCTGTATCTAAAGTTACTGGTAATTACAGAGCAATTTGGAAACGCTTGGGACTTGGAGTTGGGGACACGTCATCTTTTCAAAGATTTGCAACTGATTATTCGACAGTTTGAATCGTCAGAGAGCTGGCTTGTTCTTTGCTTAAATAATTAGCAGTAACTTAAAGGTCAAAAGCCTCTTTTAAAGTCAGTTCAGTAAATAATCGGTAACGGTCAAATTATATGAGAATTTCCTCAAAACACTTGTACACTTTGGTACACTTGTTCCATAAAACAAGTGTACCTACAATATAAGTTTAAGTAGACCTGTTACGTGAGTATATGGATTTGTCATTAGGTGTTCGTGTAGCTCAATTTAAAATTACGTATAAGGTTTTAGTTTAGGCTTATGTTAACAATAGTAGGGCATGAAGGGGCAAGAAGAGTAACAAAGTTAAATTTAAGTAAAAAAAACCTTGTCTTAATGGTTTTTAAAAAAATCTTTGTGATATAACATTTATATTGACAGAAAATTCTATAATTACTTACTTATACGAGTAAAATACTTAACTAATTATAACATACTTCTAAACAATTAAACTAATAAATGATTGCGTAGGATTTTTGTGAGGCCATATTTCAGTTGGAAGTTTTTGTCTAAGATTGTAAAGTTAGTCAAGTTTTTTATTAAAATGTCTAATTATAAATACGCCGATTGTTATTTATCACGTTATTGAGTTATAAATAACTTAAAAAATATATTATCAAAATCAAAAAAATGTTAATGTTAAATTCCGTGCTCGGAAATGGTTTGCAGTCCTGCACTATTGAAGAATGTGGAAACCCCACTGATCGACCTCGGATTCTCCAAAAAACAATTGCGAGAATGTCATACGTCATAGGTGCCAAACATGCTGAAAGCTTTTGCACCATTTAATTAACATAGAATGATATTAGTTTGTTTTCATAGTTTGTCTTTGCCTAATTAACAGAAATACCCAAAAACATGCGGTTGAAAACAATCAACAGAAGTATTGTTCAGAAAAGAGTCCAATCATTCCGATCATGTTGTGTTACGACTATGACGTAATTTTAGTTCCTACAATAACTAATAAATAATGAGCTGCTATAGTCTTTTGTGAACATACTTTTTTACTGAACTTTAAATGTTCTTTATCATGTCAATCTCAATTTGATTCGGTTCCGGGTTTCAACTGTAGCAGATGTTGTTTTTTTTACCAACATTTTATAAGAGATGATCTATTATTAGTTTTGGTTTTGTGTAATCTCTTTTTTTATTGTATAAGAAAACTATGTATTAATGTTGGTTAAGTTACAAATGAGTTTCTTTAAACAAACTTAGTAAGGTTGATTGGTGTAGGAAATCACAATGGGCTAACGTTATAGAGCTCTCTGTGGAGTTTATGTTGTGACATCTAGGTGTGTCTATGTTGCCATATGTGAACTAAAACTACGAAATCAATTTCCAGGCAGTTTCCCAGATCAGGCAACTTTAATCCGGTCGTAGGATCCTCCCTTTTCAATAAAAGTTTGCCTTGGGATTTTACACTCTGTTCCGCATACCTCCAAAACCGTTACTTACTTTTATGCTAAGCAATAATTTGTCTGTAGTGATTTCAGAGTATTGTGATAAGACAAGTATTATGTTTACAGTTCAGAACACGGGGTCAGACTGGCCGCACTACATCTACTTCGTGATCCCAATGGGGCTGGTGACGTGCACCAACTTCGTGCTGTGGGTGCTGACCGCTCGCCACTGCGCGAGGGTCAAGTCCGAGGTGCATCGTCTGCAGGCTGGCTCCATCGGCGACCGTGCCAAGCGACGCTTCCGGGTTGACAGAGCCAAGTAAGTTTAAAGTAGGACTAACACCTATAGCGACATATATGGCTTCACATAAGTACTACAAAAATACAAAATCCTGCATCGCACAATCAAAGTTCTCCGCGCGATTTGAAAATATACGATAGCCCGAAATCAACTAACGAGCAGTAGCCCACCAGACGTAATGCCTGTCTGGGCAGAGGATCTTCCCTTTTTCAACGGAGGTATGTGGGACTTTACTCTCTGTTTCGCATAGGTACCTCTAAGCATCAACATTGTACATAGTCCGAAGCTATTAGCTATTATTCGCTGACCAGATAGCTAATGGGGCTGAAAGGTTCTGAAGTGGCGAGCACATACCGGAAGGCGCAGTGTTGGAAACCGATGGATGCGAGATACACAGTATCGGTTATTATGGGGATACTTGGGGAAAGCCTATGTTAAGCAGTAGACGTCTTTCGGTTGAAATGATGATGGTGATGTGAACACTGACTGTCGCGACGGGATGTATTAGCGCATTCTACAATGTCCTAACCATGAAGTCGTTAAAGATGTAATATTTACGAGGGAAATATTACCGAGATTGATTTTTATTTTTACGAGAAGAATTATTTACCGTTGCCTGGAACGCAACGGGCAACTTAAGGAACTGTGATCGGTTTTAGACAGTAAAAGTCTTATTTGCTATACAATTCACACCTCAAAAAGTCGGTAAGTATACTGCGACAGAAGAGTGAATTCAAACAGGTTCATTTGTAGTTAAAATTCAATGTGAATAGGGTATTTAAGTAATTACTTCAACAATCTCTTTAATTTCCCTTGATACTATAAACCGCATTCCAATGCATTTTTTAGTATTGAGCTTGATCCCATAGGGTATTGAGAAAACGTTACCTGGGGCCCTAGAACGACGACGAACAAGAGTGGGTTTTTTAGTCAGTAAAAGTCTGACACTATCTCCCGCCCTACCCAAGGACGCGGAGATGTTATTGGATGTCTTTTACTAGCCTAAAAACATATACGAATTCCATAAATCGTAGTTTTTCTGCACTTCCTTGACATGGTTTTTTCTTGTTTCGTTAGTACCGTTACAAAACGGTTAGCACTGTGTATGGGTTTTTTTTTCTTTTCACTGTGTATGGGTAAATTCGTGTCTTCGATCACAGTTATTATAATTTATTTATGCATTGCCGACACAGTTAAGCGAAATGGTTATATAAATACACATACAAGGAGCAATTAATACCCAGAAGTCAACGGACCGACCATTGAATTCTAGGTATTACAAATCTTCGTATTTGTCCAACTAAAATACGAATTCCGGTCGTCTAGGTTTTTTATTGGGAAATTGGCTAATTTTGTAAAAACCACTAATAATTTGGAAGTAAAAAATTTATTTTTAACGAAACCACGTAACAATTTGAAGCTATTCGTCACCGTCTACACTAGCCGTGAGATGTTTTCAGTATTCGCCAATACCTACTTCCAATGTTTATTTGTGTTTCCACCGGTAAGCTGTTTATATATGTGCTATAAATATATATTTTATAGATAACTTCATTGTGAAATTATTTTAGTTAAGATAAACAATTCATTATAGTTTCCACCATTTAAAATTTCTGTTATAACTGTGCAGTCCTATGAGTATTATTGTTGTTATATTATATAACATTGGTGCCCAACTTGTGGTCCACGCAACACTGGTGGTCAACAAGAGTTAAAATATGGTCCGCGAAAGGGAAAAGCTTTTAAACTAATATCGAAAAATAAACTCATCATCATCATCCTACCCTTATCCCATATTACTTGGGGTCGGCGCAACATGTTTTTTTCTTCCACTCTGTCCTGTCGCCCGTCACACTATCACTAACTCCCTTTTCTTTCATATCACTTCTCACACAATCCATCCATCTCTTCTTCGGCCTCCCTCTTCCTCTCCATCCATCTACGTGTAAACTCAAAACTCTTTTCGTAGCATGCATGTTTTTTCATAAATATTGTGTTTATATAGTATTGCTCATTACTTTTGTTTTAAAGATTGAATCTCCTAAGTATATTTTTTAAATAAATTTTCTTTTTAAATTCTGCTCCCTACTAACGGCTAACGATATAACAGAAAGTGGTCCTAGGTCCTAGATCAAAAAAAGTTGGTAACCACTGTTATACATATAACATGTTGTTATTATTTTAATGTCCATAAGGATGTAATCGTATGTAAGTGCGTTAGTGTTTATTAAATGACCGCGGTGTATTAATGAATGAAGTCGATGCCAGTGTGACGTCACGCAGGGCAATTACCTGCCTCGTTGAATAATCACTTCGTGTAACTTAGTGGGATTGCTTGATCATATAGTTCGTTTTTTAATTCAAGACTACGATTTGACAATTCAGAATGTCACACTCTAGAAATATGTTCTCAATTTTCTGAAGTTTGACATTTTAAGTTGTCAAATCGTAGTCAAGGATTAAAAATCGAACTATAATTTGTACTCGTTTCCAATCTGTCACAAAGTCTGAATTTTCGTTGCTTTAGTTTCACTTCGAAATTCAAACTATGTAAAATTCGCGATAACAAAAAAAAAAAGAACAAATTTGAGTATTGAAGTTTATGCTTGATATGACAGCCATAGTGAAGAATTTAAAAAAATACAATAAACTGTTTAATTTTGATCTTTTTAATCCCGTGGAGGATCGATCTGGGAATAACCTCTACGGGACTAAAATTATCAAAATTTAACGGTGTTTATGTTTAGTACGCGGTAAATAAATTGAGCCATTTGCTATAGTTACGTACAACTGCCTCTTCGATTGAGACCCGAATGTTGGTGTCTGAGTATACAAAGTCTACCGTCAGGTGATCACCGTCAACTTGTGTGACGAGGATAATGTCCAATTTTCGGCTCTCACTCGAAATGGGAGGTTGCGCATAATAAATGGTTCAACTTATTCGCCGCGTACTATACTGGTATTTAGGAGCAGTGGTGGCCCCGAGTTACGAGTTGAGGCGCATTACTTTGTGTAATTTATTTCATCATCACTGCTCTTAAAACGGCGAGGGAAAACATGTGAGAAAACCGGCATGTCTTAGATCCAAAAAAAAACGAATATTTGTGACATTCACCAACCCGCACTGGGCCCGAGTGATGGATTACGTCCCATACCCCCTCCTAGAGAGGAGGCCGGTGTCCCAGCAGAAGGGAACATTAAAAAGGCTGATGATTATGATTATTTTTATACTGGTAGGGTAAACGCTACAGTTACTGGCCCCTACACAGTAATTGGCCACTTTAACTTTGAAGACTTAAAATAAGCAGTACCTATAAGAATAGCACAGTCAAAACTGCTTACTGTTTATTGCAGTTTTAAAACTACTATTCTGATAGGTTATTGCTTATTTTAGGCTGCCAAAGTTGAAATGGCTAATTACTGTGTAGGGGCCAATAATTGAAGCGCTGCCCCTATTTATTGACGAACTAGAACTATTATAGTATATTTTTATCAGTAAAAGCTTATAGCATCACTAAAACTGACCAACGATACGAGAAAAATCCTTGACTCATCATAAAGGGAAGTGCGTACATTAGATTGTGTTATCGTCAATCTAGTGAATCATTACACACATTAGCGAAAAACTACTACTCAATAATATTAGTCGTTATCACTGTAAGTGCACTGTCAGCTTTTTCTAGTAGCCATTTAGATTGGTATCGAAATTGTGCCATAATTTGTTTTACATATAATATTTTAATAATATAATAAATTGTTTTGTTTTTTAATATGTTTTTTTTTTAATGAAATATTTAAAAATGTATAAAATATGTAGTAAGTTTAAAATAAATGGAATAATAATTATATTTGGCGACCATCACACAGCGCCGTCTAGTCTCAAGCTAAGCAGAGCTTGTGTTATGAGTACTAGACAACTGATTAACATACTTATATATTTCTAAATACATAAATATACATATTATAGATAAATTACACCCAGACACAGAACAAATGATCGTGCTCATCACACAAACATTTGTCCTGGGTGGGAATCAAACCCACGACCTCCGGCATAGCAGTCAGGGTCACTAACTACTATGCTGACAGGCCAGTCGAATATGTCAGACTGGACGATGTTACCATCAAATTCATTATGTTACAACATTGTGTTACAACGCTGTCCATGGGCTTGACACGTATTTAATTTGTTTTAAGACCCAAGGGAGATGGGGACTTCATTATTTTATAATGTGCCTTATCATAAAGTAGGCATGTTTTATGTAATTAATGATACTTAGTTTTTTGTTTCGCGAAACATTATCTGGTCTGACCTTTTAGCCATTTCATTTAAATAGGACGTCATTACGCACTAGATAATATGTTACATGACTGTAACACCGGCCTTTAGATATTCATTGTTCTGTCATGAACTCACGATATACAGGCTGTTTGTCAAAGCAGCCACTTTGTCGTATCTATATATAGTTCGTTTTTTAATTCTAGTCTACGATTTGACAACTCAAAATGTCACACTCTAGAAATATGTTCCCGATTTTCTGGAATTTGACATTTTAACTTGTAGGATTAAAAAACGAACTATAGGAACAAACAACAGAATCTGGGGCAAAAAACTGGTCATGCCAAAGAAAATACAAGAAATTCTTAAAACACCAATTGGCAACCCAATCCACGTCCACGTCTTTTTACAAGAATAAGAGGAATAAAGCACTGTGGTGTCTAACACCACAGTGCTTTATTCCTCTTATATGCTAACAAAATATTGAATGATACAATGACAAAAAACCATACATTTTCATTGTATTTCCAGAGTAACGTCTATCTTGATTTTATTCTAAGTTTTTTTCAAAATATTTAGTTAATCTTTTACTTACATTGAGGCTTCCACATTTAAAATGCATAAGCTACTGAATCACATAGAAAAAGGACCAAAAAATTAATGTTACCTATTTGTCCTGTTTTTAAAACAACCTGTATATTGATATAACTTTCGCTATAATTTAATGAATGATTATCTATATGTCGGCCATATTTTTGTGACGTATATACTTATGGGAAAGCAATTAATTAACTGGACTTGCAATAGTAGCGGCTTTCAATAGACGACAAACAATGGACGCGGATATTAGGTACTTGAAGTTTTTTCCTTCATGTGTTGTTTGTATTGGAATTAATTATTTAGTCTAGGTACTTAATGAGTTCGGATTTTCCAAATATCAGGTAAATAGTGTTAAAAAACAGTGTAGGAATCAGAGAAAGGGAATGCATTGTGTGGTGCCGGTTGAGGTCATACTATTTACGCATTCTCTTCCTTAACAGGCCTTGTGTGTAAATACTTAGCAACGACGTAGTAAGAATGTTGTTAAAATGCATGCAATAAAAAGCATAATGTGCCGTATAATGTTTTCACTGCTGGGAATCAGGCGTTCTTCCTTGAAGAGGGAATTGGCCGTAATCAACCACATCGGTCCAGTGCGGTGGGTGGAAGCCACAGTTTTTGATTTTTTAGTCCAAGAACAAAATTGTTTTTTAAAATGCAAAATATCTTAATTATAAGTTTAGCCAAAGCCAAATAACAAGCAACCCTTTTGTCATGAATCTTAAAATTGTTATAGTTTCGGTGTGTGAGAAAGACACTGCTAAAGAGGTATAGCAAATTATGATGATTTTAAGAAGTCCTGGCGGGGCCTCAGATATTAATTTCGAAGCAAAACAATACTGAGAAAAACATTGACTTTTTAATTTGCACCCACAATATTTTAATAACTAATACTATATCTATTTAGCATCTCTGGTTATCAAGCGAATGAGAATCCTGAAAACAGGTGGACTGACCTCATGGCGAGACAAAAAAATAGTACTATTTTGCACCAAAGTGCTAATTTTATTGATTTAATGTCGTCAAAATAAACCACGATTTTCCTTATTTTTCTTTACACATCAACCGAAATAGATAGACAGTCTTGGGTGTCAGTTTTTTTTTAAACTTTGGACTACCGTAATTACAGATATCTACAATTAAAAGACAATATGTGTGTGGACACCGGTGTGTTCTTGGGGCTTAATGAACTTATTAATATGATTACCTTGGTCACAGGAAAGGAACAGTTTTTTTTATGGTGGAAAAACACAGTGTACCAAAGTAAATGTCTTTTTCAATCCAAAGGTTCACTGGTCGAGAACGCCTTGTAGCATTAAGTCCGCCTATGTACCACTACTGTACATGAAGTTTAAATAAATAAATAAAATATCATCCAATGACAAATCCTGCCCTTGCGTGCAGCGGGAAACAGTGTTAGACTCTTATTGACTAATCGATCCACCCCGTAGCTTCTTTGCCTTAGTTCCAGGCTCCTGGTGTTTCACTTTCGCATCAACTCATAGCCCACGTTCTGCATCAACCCATGGCGCCATAGTAAAGGAACAGTAAGATCTAAATATGAATTACAATGACAAGCAATTAATTCATAATACTGGGTGGTTAATTCGCACTTTACATGCAGTACGGCCTAGTTCTGAGCTATAAATATATTTAGTAGATATTATTGTACGGTTTTAACGTTACCGAAACCACTTAAAGAACTATAAAACTAGAACCTTTTGAGGAGTATGATATCAGCTCGGTGATTTGGTTCAATAATAGGTTTCCTTTTTTAGGGTTCCGTAGCCAAAATGGCAAAAACGGAACCCTTATAGTTTCGTCATGTCCGTCTGTCCGTCTGTCCGTCTGTCACAGCCGATTTACTCGGAAACTATAAGTACTACAGTGATGAAATTTGATGGGAATATGTGTTGTATGAACTGCTACAAAATTATGACACTAAATAGTAAAAAAAAGAATTGGGGGTGGGGCCCCCCATACATGTAACTGAGGGATGAAAATTTTTTTTTCGATGTACATACCCGTGTGGGGTATCAATGGAAAGGTCTTTTAAAATGATATAAAGTTTTCTAGAAAACATTTTTCTTAAAGTGAACGGTTTTTGAGATATCAGCTCTCAAAGTCGTAAAAAGTATGTCCCCCCCCCTCTATTTTTATAACTACGGGGTATAAAATTCTAAAAAAAATAGAGGTGATGCATGCTAATTAACTCTTTCAACGATTTTTGGTTTGATCAAAGTATCTCTTATAGTTTTTGAGATAGGTTGATTTAACTGTAATTTTGGTTAAGTTATTGTGCTTACACTGAAAACGATGGCTGAACCTATAAGTACAAGGCAAAATATCGGGAGAGTTTAGGCTCCATTCACCAGGTGTATAAATTGACATAATAAGTTTATTATATTTGCTGCTACGGAACCCTTTGTGCGCGAGCCCGACTCGCACTTGGCCGGTTTTTATATTTTGGGAGGCAGTGGTATTTTAGCTAATCATTACATAGTATAAAACCAAGTTTGCTTTCTCTATGTATGCCTAGATCTTTAAAAGTGAGCAACGGATTTTGATGGGGTTTTTTTGATAGATAGAGTGATTCAAGAGGAAGGTTTATATGTATAATATATGCATAATATATTCAATATTAGTACCCGTGCGAAGCTGGGGCGGGTCGCTAGTGTGAAATAAAGAAAAGATTCATCAACCTGGAATGGCAGTCAACTATTACGATGTTTATATTAATAAAAACATTTATACGGTCGAATTGAGAAACCTCTTCCTTTTTTGAAGTCGGTTAAAAAAAAAGTATCGAAGTTGGTATCTTTTCTATCTTTTCACGTTTATAAATTAATTCGCTGTGTGAGAAGTGATATGAAAGAAAAGGGAGTTAGTAATTGAAGATAAGAACATGTTGCGCCGACCAAAAATAAAACGATACAAGAGTTCCTAGATTTATCCACTAATTGCACCTAAATCAAGCTACGGGAAAATGCAGTTTTATATATTAACATTACTAAATATCTATATGTTGTGATTTAGATTATTTCGTTATCAGATTGACTGATAAAAATAATCTATAGAAATTGTTTTTTTTTTTAACTTTTCCTTAATAAAACAACTCTGGGTATCCGCTCTGGGGAAATAAAATGTTGGAATTGTAATAACAAAAACCCAACTCTTGTTCCTTCACTCTTTCGAGGAATCCTTTTTTTTTCGGTGTGAAATCACCAAATGATTTCTTCTATTGTAGGGCGGAGCAGGAGAGCGTGTCAGACTTTTACTGAATAAAACCACGCCTATGTTTTTAATGAAACACCTACACTGTATGCTTCACCATGTCTTCAATTAACAATATGTTGACTTCATAGTTATTTATTTATTTATTATAAACTTTATTGTACACCTCAATGTTGCCAGGATATACAAATATAAAAACTAAATGTACAATGGGCGGTCTTATCGCATAGGGCAATTTCTGACATACTGATAGTTAGTCGTATAAATAATAAAAACATAGCAAGGATTCAGTTAATTTCAAAAGTTTGTAGTTCTGGGGAAGTCGGGGTGGGCACTTTTGTAATAAATTTGGTTTTGTTGATGGATTTATTATTTAAATAATTTTAGATAGCAACCATTAGGTAGGTCCTAATGGTTTCTACCTTTTTCCTTGATTTAGTTTTCGACGTACCAATTGTAGATCGCGACTTCAAACCCGGCCAGGCGCATTACTTTGCTTAAATTAAGTATTTCGACACCTCTGCTCTAAAAACGGCGCAGATAAACATCGTGAGGAAAACGGCATGTCCAAGAACCAAAAATTCGAAGACTGAAGAGATGTGACTGGAGCTCACATGTCTCCGAATTTCATGTCAACTCGCACTGGGCCCGCGTTGTGGATTACGGACTATTCCTTTTCCTAGAGCCTGAATCCCAGCAGTGAAAACATTATAAGGCACATACTATGCTCTGCTTGTTTTAATTATTCGCATGACACATTCACCGTAACTATGAGTGATAGTATAGAATTAAGTACTAAGGGAAACTAGATAATAACATAGCTATTTGTAATTAGTTTAATGTTCATTAAACCATTTTTTTCTGTATAAGTGGTCTGTTCGCGAGGTTATGGACTGAGGTCACTGATTAACGTACTGTTCATAAATTATTTATTGAGGGACGTTTGAAAGAGTGACCTTGTTCTAGGGTCATTCTCACTCTCTCCGCAAAGGGTAAATGAAGGATTATATGCGTGTTTAGTTAGTAAACGTCTGACACGCCCTCTGGCTCTATTTTTTTTTTTTGTTATCCTGTTCTGACCCACTCCTGGGCAAAGGCCTCCTTCCACTTCTTCCACCCATCGCGGGCCTGCGCTTCTTCTTGCCAGTTCGGAAGGAATCTGTCTAGCTCATCGCGCCATCTCTTTCGTGGTCTGGCTCTACTGGCACAGAGAAAAGTTTTTTTTTTTAATTGCAATAAACTAGTGCTTGACTGCGATCCCACCTGATGGTAAGCAGTGATGCAATCGTTGATGGTAAGGCGCACTAGTTTATTTTGCGATGCAATCGAGTTTGTAGTACAGACGTCCTTTTTTTGAGGCGGGATATCGTCAAATCGATGTTCAGTGATTAAAAGCCACCCGTTTTCCTTCTGTTTTTCTTTTATTTTTCTAGATAGGCTCACGTTTGACCACAATCTCACCTGAAAGTAAGCGATGATATATGGCCGACGATGGAGCACGCTTGCCTAGAAATAACTTATTCACTTTTGACTTAAAGACCCCTAGGTTGTATACATCAGGAAACACAGAATCCGGTAGAAGGGGTCCTTTTCTTCTAGGGCCACGATAACTCTTCTGGGTCCCGCAGCACATCTACAGTTAGACATGAGTATGCTTCTACAGTTAGGCATCCTCGTTTTACACAAAAGTCACGTCTGTCTGGTCCATCGTTTTAGCTGTCAAACTATTCAGTTAGCATTCCATTTACATTTAGCTAATAGAGTTTCACAGTAATTGGGTTTTAGAGGTCACCTTACAGTCGGCATATTACTAATGTATGAGTATTTACAGCACACTTTAGACCATAAACCCAACTTAGGTGTAAAAATCCATTTTTAACACGATTGGAAAATTATACGTACAACTAACCTGTTTACAAGTTTTTTAGTTTCACCAGTTCCGACGTTTGTGATCAAATCTTGTAAATTAAATTTGGTCCACTTTCCGGTTAGCGGTTAAATTTTTTAGTCAAAAGCGAACGCCGGCGTTTTTCTGAGTAGAGCGAAAGGCAGTTTTAAACTTTTACTGACTTAAATTCACTTGTGTTCTTTCGATTGTAATTTGCGATTTAAAATGTTGTTCTAGCGAGTGAGAAAAAATAATGGAGCTATAGACAACTTCTTTGCAGCACTGATTTCAATTTCTTTTCGGTAGCTAAAAATCATCCCCTGACAACTTCTGCCCTTTGATGGAGCGTTAGACTCTTACTGACTTAAAAGACCACCGCCGACGCCGAGCGTTCCTTCCAGACGGGAACCCTAGGCCCCAATTGGCTTCGACCCTTCTACAGGGTCCTAACGATTGTAGCACTATTAGTCTTTTTCGTACGGCGAGCTAGCCTAAATATGTTCTACGCATTTATTTTCAATTACTAAATCTTATTTGTTATGGCGTACATATTCTAGAGTCTATCAAATGTATTCGCAGGTACGTGTTGACGGGAAAACTATGGGTGGTGATGGGTGCAGGCTGGATCTCCGAGCTGCTGTCTACCCTCGTGTCGCAGCCCGGGTGGCTCTGGACCATCATCGACCTCATCAACGAGCTCCAAGGAGTCTTCATCTTCCTCATCTTAGTCATGAAACCCAAGCTATATTACCTCATAAGAAAGAGGCTAGGTAAGTCACTCATTATTATTTTATGTAGTTTCAACCATAGTCCTAAATTCTCAAGTAGTTTACCCATAAAATTCAGTCATATTTTTTTTATGACAGTAATATTTACGTCTGGAAGAAAACAAAAGATCGATAAAAATCCACTTTAAGAGAACAAAACAAAGAAATAAAATATGAATTGCCATATTTAGGTTTATTTCATGTCATAAACAGTTAATTAAAAGTGGGTTTTCGATATAAAAACACGTATGAACACGTGTTTTCCTTTATAATCAATCAGAATAACAAGAACAATGAATACCAAAAATAGGTATATTTATCATAATTTGTTTCGAGGATAAGTTCTGCTTATGAGTTGTTATCTATAATGTACATTCACAGAATTGCTTGTCTCAACTATCTGACTCAGTCTCGATAACATGATAACTCTATTTTGTCATTATTTCAAAATTCCAAAGTGAGATGATTTTATTGTTTTCAGGTTGTTCAAGGATACCGATTGAATCAAGTATATATTAGTGAAAATATTAATTATTTGAACGTTGTATTGTTATTTTCCTGTTGTCTAATCTACACTCTTCTATTAATTAGTAATGCCACCCTTAACGTGGCCTGCCAAGCTCGTTGTGATGAACGATTCGCTTGATTAACTCACACAGCTAACATTCCAAGTTAGATTACGTATCAACATAATTTTTGCATTGTTGACTTGTCCTAAATTATTAATTTAGATACCGTTATCTACTAAATCCTGAATGTCCTTTGTAAATTCACCCTCAATGTTGTCATTAGGACATTGCTGCAAATTAATTCAAATATATGGTGTTATAATATGAGCGCATAAAAATACTACAACCCATATGAAAGGTATAGGAAGCACTTTCAATATATATAAATAAAAAAATTAGGTACCTTTTAAAGATGTTCCAGATTTTATGAATTAATCGTGATCGTTTTCATTCGTATGCGTTTGTGCTCAATATTATTAACACCATGTAAATGAACCTTAATATTTATTACGGTGGGTCATTAAACTTCGTATAAGATAAACTTGACTTCTGTTAATCTCTTAAAATAAACTCAAAATAAATCATGTGCGATATCGTCCCCTGTAAATAAAGCTCTCAATTATTTTTATCTGTTCGCACAAGAAATTGGAATTCATGATACACAGATAAAAAAAAGAAAAGAAAGGAAGAAATCAATGTTTATTTTTCCTAAAATAGATGCAACAAACTGTCGGCAATGTGTGAATCAGGTATTACTGTGCTGCACCATAGACGCTAGGCAGAACACAGTTACCTTGGCCTGAGTTAAATGTTATTTATTATCTATAGCGCCTGTCATATATTATTTTCCTCTATGGCATACAGATTTAACACTTCTGAAGTGCTTGTAGTTTTTTCAATGAGTGAGGAAAGTATTTTGGCCCACCTTATCTGTGTGCTAGCTGGTGACTAATATTGTACTAATATACGACAGGGTTGGAGAAGCCGGACGCGCAGAAGAACGGCACGTCGTCGTCGTCGTCGGGGCGTACGTCGTCGACGATCCTGTCGCGCGCGATCAGCACGGACGAGCGCCACAACGCGCGTCTGTCGCTACAAAACAACGTCAAGCAATCCTAACTACGACACGATACACTACCATATATTTAGCGTAGCAGCAACGCTGAGGCCGAAAGTGTCTAGCAACCCCAACTACGACACGATACACTATCATACATTTGGCGTAGCAGCAACGCTGAGGCCAACAGTGTCACGCAACCCTAACTACGACACGATACACTATCATATATTTGACGTAGCAGCAACGCTGAGGTCGAAAGTGTCAGGCAACCCTAACTACGACACGATACACTATCATATATTTAGCGTAGCAGCAACGCTGAGGCCGAAAGTGTCAGGCAACCCTAACTACGACACGATACACTATCATATATTTGGCGTAGAAGCAACGCTGAGACCGAAAGTAGCGCACAAAAATATTTGTATTATGTCACTACAGAATGTTGTCAAAATTAAGCTCTTACTAAACGATGTAACATTCTCTTTCTCGTGATGTTCTGGTAACACATTTCATACATTTTTGTCATTTTGACAATCGTCTGAAGTTTTCCTTACAGAATTGGTGAATTTAAATTTGTAATGTATTTATTTATGTGAGTAATTTGACGATGATACCCTGCGTATTATATGCAGGCTTTTTCGGCCTCAGCTTAGAGTATTTACACACTAGCTCTCGACACAATAACACGCTTACGATGGCATGCTCTCGCATTTAAAACCATCATTTTCATTTTAATAATTTTTCAAAATTAAATATTTTAATATTGGTCTAGTCATAGAATAAGTGATTAATAAAGTGACATCATTCATAATGTTAAGTACTTACTTGAAATGTTTTGTTTGAGCAATTTGGCTTTGATTGTGTGAATGTTAAGATCTAACATAAATTAGATTGATAGATTTGAATGAAGTGCCTGTTAGCTCTTAGTGGCTATGACGAGATCACGGAGGCTGTTGTAGAATAAATACGTAATCTATTACAAACTACAACCCAGTTTTACTAATATAGTTATTAAAAATACCTTATAATTCCATCACAATGTTGTCAAGGAACAAGTTTCCTTATTGTTAAAATAAAACCGATGTTAATTTTTGTACAATATTTTACATGAAACATAAAATGACAGAAAGTAAACCTTTTTCCGAAAATGTCATGAAAATTTGTTATTACATAAACTAATGCAATTACTATTTTAATTATTTCTTTTAGGAAGGGAGGGGGCGTGGTGGGGTCATCTCGTTATTTCTTTTGCTCACTCGTAATCTAATACCAGTGACGTCACCAGCCAGTTTTTCATATTTTTCTGTTTCTTACTTGACAGTTTCTCCTGTCAGTAGTTTTTAAGGGAAACACATTCTTTTTATTTTCGAGTTTTGATGACTTATTATTATTTTTTTGAGGAGACAGCAGCCCTTATACTTATTGGACTCTATTGAAACCTTGAAACATTACATTGGCAAGATTGTCACTAATTTTCACGCCCTATTTTGCATTTGTACGTTTTTTTTAAATACAACAATAATATAAACAAACTTCATTCAGTGTTGTATTTTTAAGTTATTTCATATAATGTATTTTGTAATAGAATCTTTTCGTTTCCAATAAAAGATATTTCTTATTACAGTCAAAATAGCAAAGTAAGATGCAATCACAAACAAATATTTACGACTTATAGTAAACATAGTTATAACAGTATAGTGTAAAGTTATATACTTATGTAAGCAATGTACTCGTACTTGTAATGAGCATTTTTTTTTAGTTCTTAGTTCATTTGACGAAGCGCCTGCGGGTCTTTGATTTTCTGGTCTTTGAATGTATCTCTCGCAGTTACAATACTTTTATTACAATGTATGTACGTAAGTAAAGTTTTTTTAGTACTTTTCATATTATTTTTGGTAATTGATGTTTATATTAGGATAGGAAGATAATTTCTGAACGACAATATACATTCAGCTGCAATAAATTTGGCCGAAGATCTGAATGAGAAGTTATGAACATAACTATTTGAAGCTGATGAAATGAGAACATTGCAAACATTCATAGAACGAAGTGTTAAGTAATTTGTTACTTGGTAAACCAGATAGGTTTTGTGAATAATTTCATATTAGGTTAGTTTTTTATAGATTTCCGTAGGTGGAGACACCTACTTGAGTCTATAAACTACTACGTTTACGTTTTACGTTTCTGGAAAACTGTTAAATCAATCTAGCAATTAACAGTTCTCCAGAAATATGTATGAGTTTTCAGATTAGCAAAAGGTTTCTATGTTTCGCTAATAAATATAATAATTATTATTTGTATTGTTCGCTTGCCTTTTTTAAATGGTTTTCATTCTTTCGTTCCCAATTTCATTTTTCGATTCTGGGCTACTTTTATTGTCGCTGAGATATATCACAATTATTTACGTATGTATTGCTACGCACACGTAGTGTACCTAATGTATTATTATTGCAAATAATGTTTGTTTCACTTTATTTTATCAACGCAAAGTATACCTATATTAATTTATTTTAGAAAGCACATATTTTATTATGAAGTGCGCACATACATGACTTACATTTTTTCTGGGATCTAATCTTATGACTGAAAACTGTTAGACTGAAAAGTTGCAAATGTTTCAAATAACTTAAAACGAAGCGTTGATACTTGAAATATAGATGCAATAATATAATTAATAACTTAATATATATAAATAATTATTGTAATATATATATTAAGTTATGAATTATTGGAAAAGAAAAAATAAATTATGGAACAGGTGCCTTAGTCAGTAATGATATAAAACAGCTTTTAGACTTTTGTATGGTGTGTATAAATAGGATCAACCTGAAGACAATATGGTCCTTTTGCCTGTTTTTAACTTAATCATGAAAAGATGTACACCTATCAAAATATAAAAATTTAAATGGTAGGTACTTACAAATGTACCATACTTTTACGTGACGAAAATATAGGCTGACTTTTGGAGTAAATTTTTTCATGGGCTTATTTACTCCTGACTAAAGATCTATAGTAAAAGTGTTGCTTAGTTCGTGGTCAATACCAAGCGTTCGACGTTAACGAAACGATTGTAACTTGGCTAGGGGTTAAAAGATTAAAAATTAAATATCAGCCTATATAAAGTCGAGCAATCTGAACAATTTTGTATCATGTCATCTAGAATTCATTAAATATTTATATATCGACTTATCTTATTAAATATAATAAGGATGATCAAATCACGTTGACATTAGATTTAATTTTTGTAACAATAATGTACTTTTAATGCACAATGTATTTTTAGTTTTTAAGACAAGTATACTTATGAGTCTTGTATAATAGTACACTTTAGAAAGTATGCTGCCTTCACGAATCTGTATTTTTAATTAAGTAAAAGAATGGATTAGGAAAAGACGGAAAAATAAAAACATTCTTCATTCCAAGTCTATAGTATTTATTTATTTAATCGATATAAGGGTTGGATTCATTACATAATTTCTCCTTTTTGATGGAATGAGAGAAGTTATATTCTAAACATCCTTGCCAGAATTTTACTGAATAAAGGCCACCTGTGTTCCTTCAGTTGCCTTTTGTGTTCTAGGGCCACTGTTAGCCAAACTCAAAACTCAAAATCATTTATTTCAAATAGAACATTTACAGACACTTTTGAAATGTCAAAATTGAAGAAAGCTTTCGAATAATCCCATAAATCATCCATATATTGATACAAACTTATTCTTTGTTTTCTAAGGTTACCATAGGTAATTATATTATACCCAAAGACTGTAGCTTTAAAAAACTAAAACTTTTGAAAACGTCGATTTCCCTAACACCGAGATTGCACCATCCAGTTCTGAGTTTACACGTAGATGGATGGAGAGGAAGAGGGAGGCCGAAGAGGAGATAGATGGATTGCGTGAGAAGTGATATGAAAGAAAATGGAGTTAGTGATAGTGTGACGGGTGACTTGACAGAGTGGAAGAAAAAAACATTGTGTACCAACCCCTAGTAATATGGGATAAGGGTAGGATGATGATGATGACCGAGATAGCAACATACTATCGTACTTATCGCATATGTCAATTTTGAATAGTATAGCCGACAAAATTTAAGACAACTTTTTGTACAGCAATCGGAAAATTTTAGGTACCTAAATAAAAAAGTAACCAGCGGAGGATGGATGGAGGATGTCGAGCTCGAATGAAGTATGAGTCGAGCACAAATTCGTGTAGTATTCGCGCTCTTTCAAGCCTCGTAAGGTCTACACGAATGTTCTCAGCTCACGCTCAGCTCGCTTTACGAAGACCCACCTGAAGGTCATTTTCACGCCATCTACGAGGTCTATTTGCTTAGCAAACCAGTACTATGACGGACAGATAACTCGACTTGAGATAGAAAATTTTCCTTTTCTGGGTGTTATTGATAAGTCTCATAATGCCATTAATAATTTAATTGTTCGCATAGGCCTCTGAGATCAACCTGACCTGACTCTGCCGAGTCAACCGAAATATTGCGAAATAAAGAGTTTTCTTTGCACACCGGACTACTTAGATTGTAGGAAATATTACCAATTAAGTGTGTGTGTCACAAACACACAGTGTCAAATAAATTACTTTCCACACTAATATTTGTACAGAACCCCAGGATCAAAGCCGACCCTGACCTACAGCAAAGTAGGTTAAAAAAAATTATGTACTTACCGAATTTTCAAAGAAAATTAATTGTTTTTGTGGATAAGTTTTGCTAAATCACGGGCAGTCGGGAAAAATATCATTTTATTTTCATATGTAAATGATGTATAAGAATAATGGTATTTGACATTTTAATTGCCGACTGTATCTGTATAAAACATAACGTAGTCAGCCTTACAATGTTCCCACTGCTGGGACACAAGCCCTCTCTAGGATAAATAAGTACACAAAGTAATGCGCCTGGCTGGGTTAGAATCCGCAACCTACAAGTCGTAAGGTATTAACAGTACCGCTGTTAAAACCATAGCTGATTGTATCTGTACTAAAGTGATTAAATACATAATAAAGTGACTAAATAACTGATTGATTTTAGTTTTAGGCAAAAAATCTCAAAAAACGATGGGATGGTCGTTACTAAAATTGCCCAATTTATTTATGTTCTGATTGATTGGTACCACGAATAATATTTTGAAACTTAATTTTCAAGTTCTGGAATATCAGGAATGTAACTTAAACTAAAATAAACATACAACAATCGAGTATCTTTGTAAATATTTTATTGCTTTTATACTTTTTGCGATAATTTCTTCATGATATTTTAAACATCTTTTCGTTAAACGACTTTTTAAAAGTGATAAAGCGTAGAAACAGACAGTGATGACCTTATAATATTATTTAATAATACTTTTGTGATAGGCGATGTCTGCAGAGTTATAAAGTTATAATTTCATTTATTGATCGTGTGGTAGTATTTAAAAATGAATTGGTCCCACAGTTCACTCTAAATTAATTGAATTTTACGATGCATAATAATGACTTATAACAATGTGACTTGGGTGTTATTTACAAATGATATAATACAAAACTAATCAGTACGTCGCGGTGTACGTACGTACATATTTAAGTGAAGAAACGTTTTTACACATAATATACAGACTACTTAAACATCTAAAATACATATCAACAATGAGCAATGGATATGCTGCATCGAGCCCTACATTAAATATTTACCTAATTGTTTGTACCGAATAACATTATCAATATCCGTTCTGATACCTAAACTAGAATTGTTTTCATAAATAATAGCAATACTGATGACCACTATGCAAAATATAACTTATAGGAATATGGTATACAAACGTACTTATAAGTTAAATATGTTCTTACAGCAGTAATATTTCATAATAAATTGTAATATTAAACTTCACTAGCGAGGTTTTTAAGACACCAAATAATTAAGTATACACCTTTATCACATGAACGTTAAGTTATACAACTACAAATATATCTTATACTAAAACCCTCTAAGTACCTAAAACAAATTGTTAGAAACAATGAATTCAACACGATGGAAATTGTTTATGAAATAATTTAGTGGTCCATAGTTTTTTTTACAATAGTAATTAATTAACAACTGGTAAGATACTTATAAAATATCAACAATTTTTTAAAAAATTCTATGATTTATTTCACTGAATAAAGTTTAGGTAAGGTGCAGCTCAACCATTTTTTCCAAATGACAAAATAAAATCTATTTCTACATAATAGTGAAACTCCTCTGATATCGTTCAGATAAGTTTATCTAGGCAATTCTCATATAAGTTTCGTAAATTGAAAACCCATGGATGAGACTGGGCCAAGCGATTCGGTATTAGTTTGCCAAAGATACGTTTGAATAACTTTCGAATAAAATCGTTACGCGCATTGTCGGCAGAAAGGCTTCATGAGAAAATCGTCTTACTAAATCCCTGTATCAAAGACTTATACGAGACCATATAAGCAGCTAATAGTGAAGTAGGTCGGTTCGAAAAAGGTCGCAAATGGAATGGCATCAAAGTTTGAAGTAAGCAGTGGTTTAGTGCAGTCAAGAGCTGTTGTGTCCGGGCTGCACGGTGATGGGCGCCGGCGTGCTGCTGGCAGTGGCGGCGCGCGCCTTGGGGCTGCTCGGCCGCGAGTCCTCCGCCTCCGCCTCCGCGTCGCGCTCCCCCATCTCCTCCTCGTCGATGATCGATATGTCGCGAATGGACGGCCTGTGGGATCGCCGCCAACCTGCACAAAACAATTCATATATAACAAACGTAAACCATTGAAAAGTGGACCAAGATCATCGGCAATAATGCGTCAGTTGAGTCAAAACTCTAGTTATGAGCTTCGACGCAGAGTTATAATATAATATGTTCACAACTATCACACAACGTCATCTAGTCCCAAGCTAAGCAGAGCTTGTGTTATGGGTACTAGACAACTGATAAACATACTTATATATTTCTAAATACATACATATTATAGATAAATTACACCCAGACAAAGATCGTGGTCATCACACAAACATTTGTCCTGGGTGGGAATCGAGCTCACGACCTTCGGCATAGCAGTCAGGTTCAGTAACTACTAGACTGACAGGCCAGTCAGTCTTTCGGTTTTTTATAATATACATTTCAGGGAGTATGCATTGGAGTTGCACAATTTAATTCCGCTAAGCACGTTCTATTATCTACACTACTAGTCGTATATACGGTAGTGCGCCAGACATCCTACCCGTTTTGGGAA
The DNA here is from genome assembly GCA_029852875.1 of Mythimna loreyi. Taxonomy (NCBI): domain Eukaryota; kingdom Metazoa; phylum Arthropoda; class Insecta; order Lepidoptera; family Noctuidae; genus Mythimna; species Mythimna loreyi. The sequence continues at coordinate 13,235,132 of CM056786.1, forward strand.
CACATTAATTATTCGAATAGTGTTGGTGTTTCCGGACAGCTACGACCTAGGCGTCTTTTAGTCAAGAATCGTCAACCTATTCAAGATTACTCTTAGGCAATATTGCTCCATCCTCGCCCACATCATCGCTTACCATCAGGTGAGATAGTGGTCAAACGCGAGCCTATCCATAGTAACAAAAAACAAAGCCTATTCACATTCTTTCCACATGAGCAAAAAATGTAAATCTTTATAAGTACGTATAGCAGGAAAACAAGTATAAAACTCCAAGGCATGTAGATATATCGCTAATAACAGACAAGGTTGAGACGCGAGCAGTTGAGTCTATCGCGCATACCGTGAATTGTAAGATAAATAAGGTCGAAGTTTATCCGGTTATTATTTTGTGAGTTTTGTGTTCATGTCGGTATTCAATAGTCGTTAAAATGTTGAGGACAGTGCACGGTCCCTTAGTGGCTATAATAGTAACAGTATTATGCAGTGGTGTTTGTGGTTTACGATTTAACCAAGAAGATACATTAGCAGGACCTGATAAGTTTCCAAACAACAATGTGGACCTTGAATCTCTGCAACTCGTGGAACCATCATTAGCGAATGAAAATGATGTTGAAGTGGTACCAGAGGACGAAATTGGCGAAATATTAAAAGCATTCGAGAAAAAACGACATGAAAATGAAGAAATACAAGACACCATCTCTAAAAAAGCAGAAGACGCAGCCAAACATAGGGTGACCCGTCAGGCGGCTCACCATTATACACCGCTGTATCCGCAACTACCATCAGGGCCTCCGTATAACCCATATCAACCTAACAACAATTCTCCTGGTCAACAGCAACCTGCTTATAATCCTTATACTCAAAATCCAAATCAACCGCAACCTGGCTACAACCCATCTGGTCAAAACCCAAACCAACAGCAACCTGGTTATAATCCGTATACTCAGAATCCTAATCAACCGCAGCCTGGTTACAATCCTTACACTCCGAACCCGAATCAACAGCAGCCTGGTTACAATCCTTATACTCCAAGCCCGAATCAACAGCAACCTGGTTACAATCCTTATACTCCGAACCCGAATCAACAGCAACCTGGTTACAATCCTTATACTCCGAAGCCGAATCAACAGCCTGGTTACAATCCTTATACTCCGAGCCCGAATCAACAGCCTGGTTACAATCCCTACAAACCGTCAGGGACTGCAAACTCATCGTACCCAGGTAATTCTCCAGGTTACCCCAATCCTAATCAAAGTCCTTATAACCCTGCTGGTAAAAATCCGTACAATCCTCCAAACCTCTCACCCTATAACAGCACGTCTCCAGGAAGTCCGTACAGGCCACCAAATGGTCAATATCCGATCCAAAACCAAACATATAACCCCTATCAGCCCAACGCAGGGAGCTACAGACCTCCAAATGGTTCTAGTTATACTCCTCCATTAGCGCCTTACAACCCTCGTCCTGGCCAACAACCTTATCAGCCCTCACCTGGTAGCAGTTATCCAGTTCAACAATATAACACGAGTACCCCACGGTTACCTAATTATAATCCTAGTCAATATCCGACTTCTAATAATTTTTCTCGTCCTACTCCCTACCCGAACTCTCAATATCCTAACTCGCAATATCCTAATTCTCAATATCCCAGCTACCCTGGCGGCCAACCAGCTTATAATGGGACGAGGACGCCTCCAGTTTCTCCCTATAATCCTAGTATCCCTAACTATCCTCCCCAGAACTATAATCCTGGTCAAAACTACTATCCTCAAAACAATGTCAGTGCGCATTATGATCCTAAGAGATATCATTAATCGTTTGTATTAAACAATGTAAACTTTTATATTTTGCTTTATCTTTGTAGTTATTCTATAAATAAAAATGTATTTGATCTTTGATTCCGGTTTTTATCACACTATTATGTCAACTATATTTATAATATAAATTATAATATAATTATAGTGTAATCCAGAAATATGTTATGAATTAAATGATCAATGAAATTAAAACTGTGTTATTTTTATCCAATTAAACAGAATAGAATGTACCCTGATTATTTATCTTAGTAAGTACCCACTGATGAATAAGTAGGTATTTTTGCAAACGAATAACAATTTTAGTGCTTATCGTGAAAATGAGTCTCGCAAACTACGACAACAAGAACATTTAGCTAATATTCTAAAAGTAATAAGACACAGTAAATGAATAGCACGATATGTCTTACCTTCTAATACAGGCGGCTTGGTTGTTCTTGAGAGCAGTTTGGGTCCCGTGAGTGTGATGACGATGGCTCCGATGGGCGCCGTGATGACGATGGACATGATACACACCGTGATGACGGTCTCTGCGTACTGTATCATCACTGGGTCGGGCTCTCCGCCGGCCATCTTGCGCACTTCATCCAAAGCAACTGGACCTAGAGCGGCCTGAAAGAAGTAAAATCGTTTTGTACTTTATTACTTACTAGCGACTCACCTCAGCTTCGCAAGGGTGCAATGGTGATATTAAATATATTATGCATGTATTATACATATAAACCTTCCTCTTGAATCACTATAGATATTTTATACCTATCTATAAAAAAAAACTGCATCAAGATCCATTGCTTAATTTTAAAGATTTAAGCATATATAGGGACAGCGGGAAGCTACTTTGTTTTATACTATGTAATGATAAAGTTGCCTCCTTATTTCAGAATCTAAAATATAGTTGAAAACCTATGTTTCTATTTTATAAACCTTAAATACATATAAAATTAGCATTAAAGACACTAGTAACTTTTGAATATAGGGGAGAATACAAAGTTTGTATGGAGAAATCCACTATCACACGGGCGAAGCTGCTGGCAGAAGCTAGTTTTATACAATAAAAGGGACCTTTTTTAATCACTAGCCGATTTTGAATATTCTGGAAGTAAATTTACTTATATCGTAATTATATAGATACCGTTATTTTTGTAATTTAATTTAGTCTTGATTAAAGTATTTTAGTTATTAGTTACCTGTACTGTTGCTTTGGCCATCCAGGCAAGGCCGACGAAGATCTTTTCCTTCATGTTGAGGTTGCTACGCACAGCACAGGCGCTAGTGAGGATGGTACGTAAAATCACGCACGCCACCAAAATACCACCACTGATCAAAACCAAGCGAGGCTCCAGTTCGGCTATCTAAATAGGAAAAAAAATAATTTTAAGAACTACGCACTAGATTAGGCGTACCATACAGTTACTTTACTTGATTTAAGTGATCTGCGGGCCATATACCTTTACATTGATGACGTTAGTGCAGTTTTGACGTTCAAGCAGTATGAGAGCGTTGTAAATTTTAAAAGTTTTGTTAGGCGACTGCAGCTGAATTTTGTATTAACCTTTTAGTATTTTGACAAATAGTTTGTATGAACGTGCTTGTATTTGATATAAATCGATGGGAGTTTATGACACTCCGGGAACGTATGAAAAAGTTATCGTGACCCAAAACCAAAAGCGCAAATAAAGAAATATAGGTATAAAAATAAAGAAATATGGATGGGATTTTATTCAGTACAAATCTAACTCTATCCTATTGCGGGAAAAGTTATTTGATTATATCCCACCTAAAAAAACAATGTTGTAACCTAGCTCAACAGTTTGTGAATATGTGTAGGGCAGCAAAAATCTTGTACAGTAGCGCCTGGCGTAATAATGATTGCAATAAAACATGTAACTAAGCGTTTGGAAAGGAACAAAATTGTAAATTTTTACAAGTATTACGATCAGTTATGTTCTAGTATTCCACTATTTTTACACTGCGCCACCTAGCCTCAAACTAAGCAGAGCTCTTATGCTATAAGTACTAGACGACTGATAAACATACTTAGATATTTATAAATACGTACAAACTATAGATAAATTGATAAATTACACCGAGACATAGAACAATAGATCGTACTCATTACATAAACATTTGTCTTGGGAGGGAATCGAACCCACGACCTCTGGAATCGCATTCAGGGCCACTAACTACTAGACCAACAGATCAGAGTCTAGGCGATATCCTAATATTGTTTATGATTTTGCTATTATTGATTGAGGCTACAGTATAACGAAAATAAACGTCAGTTTTGTGCTTCACTATGGCATTTCACACTCAGTCTCAGCGCTTTTATTTATAACCCTTCTATACTCAGTTTAAAAATATATTAGACATTTAAGAATAGTACATTTTGATACAAGTGCAGGAAGTTTGTCATTGCAACCGAGGCGAAATTCGCACGAGCCGTAGGCGAGTGTGTTATGGAGCCGAGGGCTGCAATGACAAATCTGCACGTGTGTCAAACGACGTTTTTCAATACACTTACGACTTGTGAAATAAAGAAAGAAAGAAAAAAAAATCGTATCTCTAACATACAGTAGAAATATAAGAAATATATAAGTATAGCATTCAAATCTGCTCTGGTCAGTTTCTAATTTCGTGGGGGTCGCCCAGCGACTCTGGGGGACGCCTCGCGCCTGATTCGATAAACTAAGTAAAACAAAATAATCACCCGTGACCGTGATGATAAGGAAGGAATAAAGAAGCCCTTGTTGTGATAAACTCAAAAAAGCACTTGGGTGATATACATGCTATATTGAACCTAATAGGAGTGCGATAAGAGGTACTTTTCGAGTAAGTGTATTGAAATAGTTCATTTTGATACAAGTGCAGGAAGTTTGTCATTGCGACCGAGGCGAAATTCGCACGAGCCGTAGGCGAGTGTGTTATGGAGCCGAGGGCTGCAATGACAAATCTGCACGTGTGTCAAACGACGTTTTTCAATACACTTACGACTTCTGAAATAAAGAAAGAAAGAAAAAATGTTTAATAGTATCTCAAATATACAGTAGAAATATGTATAATAATAAATGCATTCAAATCTGCTCTGAACAGTTTGGTTCTAATTTCGTGGGGGACGTCCAGCGCCTCGCACCTGATTCGATAAACTAAGAAAAAAATAATAAGCACCCATTACCGTGACGATAAGGAAGGAATAAAAAAGCCCTTGTTGTGATAAACTCAAAAAAGCACTTGGGTGATATACATGCTATATCGAACCTAATAGGAGTGCGATAAGAGGCAGTTTTCGAGTAAGTGTATTGAAAAACTTTTTTTACTGTCCGTTCAACCGATTTTGAGTTTTATTACGTTGGTGGAATGACAAATGCTGCAGTACATAGTTAGTTTTTTATTGACTTTTTACTTTTAATGTTATCCTTTTACCTTGGGAATATAAATTAAAACCGGTTGAACAGGCAGTAAAAAAGGTTTCTTTAAATATCTAATCTTAACGTGAATAGAGTATAGGAAACTGTTAGTATGATATTAAAGTAGGTCGCTTAAATGATATTACGCTAATTCTTATAGATGGTGATGCCATCATACATTCTGTACACAAGCGTATGAGGATTATCCTCAATACCTACTCATATTGTTTGTAAATACCGATGAAACATCGCTGAATCTAAATGAAGAATATAAACATTTCCTAGTGATAAGTATATGTTACTGATCCATCGTAGTATATTGCGATCTGTACTGAATGTGGTTTCTAAAAATATAATCGCTACTTATGATGTAGATATGAATGGAATTGATAATGTAAATGAATGAAGACAGAATACTAAGAGAAGATGAACGAATTTACTCTGTATGGAATGATATGAGGGGATGATAAGTGAAGTATAGCGGTTGACAAAGGAGAAAAGAAGAAGAAAACGTGTGTAGTAATCCCAAGTTGCAGGGGACAAATGCAATGAGAAGAAACTGATGATATAAAATATGATGATGATACGATTGACGAAGACTAGATTGATGAAGATTTGAATGATAACAATACGAATGATAAAGATTTAAATGCTAATTATTAGAATGATGGAGATTTTAATGATAAGAATTTGAATAATAAAGATATGAATGATAAAAATATGAATGATGTAGATAATATTTCTGACAAATTTAGCGTAGATATACTTACAACTACTTGAGCACCGGTCACTGCGAAGAGCATAGGTTCGAAGAACATCCAGAAGATTTCAAAAGCGGTGGCAACAGGGTTGTCTTCTAACTCCCAACCGAGGTCTGTCCAGTTCTTGCAGGCCACGAACGCGAATGCGATGACGGCCAATGGTCCTGAAGAAGAAAGTTGTAAGAGTTAAATTGGTGCAGTTATTTTCACTGGAGAATTTATAACAAAACTAATCAGAGCTAGAGCAGGAGCTCTGTGCTATTTCAGCGCTTACAGTCCTAGTAAACATTGAAATATCAGTGATATTTAAAAATTGACAGATTGAAAAGTTATAATGCTAAAAATACTAAAAATTAAGTCTACCCCGCGGATTGTACGGTCTACCGAGCAAAAAACACGTGACGCTCACGTAAATATTAAACAGTGGTCAAAATAAATCGTGCGTATGATATCCCTTTCCAATACACATTGTTTCCTTGACTTTATCGGTAGTCAACACAGTCATTGACTTATAACAAGGCATTGTTCGATGAAAGGCAAGTACACCACCGCGGAAAACAATCATCGTGGTTGTTGACTACAGTTTTTACAATTACTCAGTTAAGACCAACGTGCTCGTCTTTACGTCTGATTATGTGTTTGTAAATTATGCCGAACAATGAGTTTTGTTTTATATTGCGAGGAACTGTTGTTCATTTACTGTTTGTTGTGGACTGTGGTTCAAAATGTTTTACTTTATAAACATCTTGGATGAAATTTGTCTGAGCTTTAGTTTTCTCTTCCTGCGTTACTTATTTTAAACCGGATTAAAATGTTTATTTTTATTCAAGTTGAAAAACAACGAGGTGAATTGGAGTGTAATGTTTTTTATTATTTATTTATTTATGAACTTAGTTATTTGAAAAGATATACGTCCTAATTGGTTTATTTTTTTAACAAAAATTTAGTTCTGATCGTTGTTACTATGAGGAATTGAGGGCACTGCTTAAACAGTATAAGTAAATAAAACGATAATGGAATTTTCACCTTGAAGTCACGCGTTTGAATTCAGAAGGTAAAGGGGAAGGAAGTGTAAGTGATGCAGAAAACTACCGATAGCCAACAAAAAAAAACACAGCAACGACTATGACGAAATAATTGTGCTGATGGAAATGTACCATCGAAATGATCTGGCATAAAAAAGGCTAGAAGGTAGGGTAAATTCTAAATATTGTAAAAAATGTCAATGGTAAAAATGCGTTAGATATATTTGCCATAATTAAATGGTGTGTATAAAGAAATAAATTACTGAAATATTTGAACTTATTTTTTCTCCAATTCAGAAAAAGAATTTTAGCATCTAGTCTTACTTCAATCGTAAAGTTACTTTTACCTGGATGTGTCAGTGAATTTTAAATTAACAGCTATATTAAAAGTGAGGAAGTATGCTTACCAGCACCTCCCCAGCCCATCTCCTCAGACCCTAGCACCATCATTAGTCCACCAGCCAGCAGCATCAGCACTCGCAGAGGCACCAAGAAGGCGTCATTACGTTCAGGAACGAACTTCACCAGGTAACCGCACAACACTCCCAACACTATACCACCGATCACACTAAGTGGGCCCTGGAAATTAAAAGTAATGTGTTTATTAACCTTTCGATCTTGTAATTACAGACACAATTTAAGAGCAATAGGTGTGCACCGGCTTTCGCTGGGGGATTAATGAATTAATTAAGGTTACATGGTCACGAATAATATGACATACCCTGTACTGTCAGTACCTTACTGGTAGTGAGGCTGACCACTAGTAATGACAATTTTAGCTTTTAACCAAAAAACCGTTCAGTGATTCGAAAATGGCAGCAAACAGGAATTCAGCAAGAACCTCCCGAACTTGCCATGTCCGGTGAGGACCTGCATCATGCGGAAGGTTGCTGTGAGGTCTCTCCATCCACTCCTCAAGGAGGGGACTTATCGCCGCGATAATGGCGTGCCCGCTAAGACGGAAAGGAGTGGGTCGTTTAGTTAGTAAGAATCTGACACTGTTTCCCGCTCCACCCAAGGGCGGGATTCATAATTAGATGATTTTTCCCACCATAAACATAAACAGGAATTCAGCAGGTAAAGAAATCAAATTGATTTTGAAAAGATTAGTCTCTGATCTCATTAAATCAGAGTGAGTCAATATGAGCCTATGGTAGAAGCAATCTGTCTACGTCTCCAAATTGAGCTAATCGAATCCTACAACAAGAGATTACCCACAATGTTACTCAGAGATAAGGCTGCCCAGAGAAGACTACGCAGAGAAGAAAGTAAAGAAGAAAACTTGCCTAGAGATAAGGTTGTTCAGATAAAGGTAGCTAGAGATAAAGTTACTCGATGCTCGAAAGTTTATACAGATAGATGTGATATGATAATGCGTCACGGTTTAGTCACAATTTTACGTCGCAACGATCTGCAAAAGTTTTTAAGCTGCTATGGAAAGTAAAAACTCTTTTATAGTACTTAGTTGAGGACTTTATTGTTTACTAGAAATCTGCCAGTTAGTAACAAGCGACTACCATGTTATATTACTATAGCAAATTAATTAGTACCTATGTGTATAGGTGTGGCAGGATGTTCCTTTTGTTTGCTAATTATAGCGGCAACCTGGTCTATTGTTGTGTCTCGCGCTGAAACTACCTACCAGAAGCGTTGCTAGGTGTGGGTGAAGCGTTCCCTCGTCGGGACCTTTTTAAGATCGAGGGTAAAAGTTGCGTACCTCAAAAGGAAAAAAAACAATTCCTTATAGGATCACTTTGGTGTCTGTCTGTCAAGATACTTTATCTCGGGAATGCATGGAGGTGTCGAGTTGAAATTAAAACCATAAGCGTTTGCAGTTCCTAGATGTTGTGAAAAAACAAGCAAATAATGTATATTTCAAGATTTTTTCTGAAATTGGCAAGAAGTCTCAACTCAAGGAAAATTTGTAGTTACCTCTGGTTCGCATATTTGAGTCTCGGTTCGGATATATTCGATTAGTAAATTTGTTTGTATGTGTGTGCCTAGCTTTTTATTATTCGCATTTGATCATTATTTCACTTGATGGTGTTATTGATGAGATGATTTCACGCGATGATGTGGTCGAACACTGGGTTCGACAGTCACTGTCTCGTTTTCAAAGAAAAAGGTTTCGCTGAAGGCCTTCGCCCACGTCTAAATTAGTCTATGTTACGCCTCTGCAACCTATGTATATAATGTAGAAGGTGTATATTACAAAGAATATTATTACTATATGCTCCGTTTTCTTTGGTACTTTTAGTAACTAAACTAACTAACTTGGTTTTTTTATTGTGCTATTGTTTTTGACTGTCCAATCCGATTTTCTTTTATTTTACGGGTAATTCGTTCGTAAGTGTATGTTACAATCCTACTTTGTTGTTTTTAATGTTCTTAAAAATGTGTCACTCTTTGGACGACTAGAACTCAAAATATGTGTTTTATATTTAGTTTAAAATTACGTAGATAGTGGTTATACGGTGTAGTTTCAAATCTCCAAAACAAAAACATCTAAACAATATTATTTTAGTGATTCTCAACCGAAATAAACAAAAATATGGAATTAACAATATTTTTACATTATATTCTTTTTTACGGAAATTGGTAAAGTGGGTACAGGCTGTTGCACTTACGCACACATATGATATGTTTTATTGAAAAGGTATATAAGAGATATATTCTGAGTCTAAAAAACTCTAAATGAAAAAAAAAAAGACTATAGTAACTAGTATTATTTATTAATATTAACCAGTTATCGAATTTTTTGAGGTATGCGGATCAAAGAATATAATAAAGTCCTGCAAACCTCCATTGAAAAGGTGGGATCCTCAGACCATAAGCGTGTTATGTCTGGTGGGCTACTGTCCGATAGATAATTTCGGGCGGTTGTATCTATTCAAATCATACGGATAACTGTTGCGCGGTGTAGGGTAACTCTTTTGTGACGACATAGATGTCGCTACAAGACTAAGACTTATTAATACTTTCTGACCTCCAGTTTAAACAGATTCAAAACTGCACCTTTATAAATTATGATTATTATATAGGTACCTAATCCTCGAAGGGAACATTTTTATAAAATATAAATAACATTTAGTTGAATTGATGTTTTTCTTATTGAAATTTATTTTATTTTTGTTTTGTTATTATTTGTTTTAATTTAATTTTATCATTGACTTGATTTTTGTTATCATTATTTTTTGTTAATATTTAATATATATATATATATTTATTCAACTTTATTTATTTTTTTGTAACATCAAATAGTGTGCAATGGTTGCTGAATGATTTTGCTCATTTTATGTGGATTGTTGCTACTAAGGATCGCTGACTCCTAAGCTATAGCTATAAAAAATTACCTTTTCTTTTATAAAATTTTATAATAGGAATGCCAAGAAATTTCGTAATGGAAGGCTTATGGTGAAAAAATAAAATAATATTATATAGTTCAATAAAAACATGAAAATTAACGAGTATTACGAACTGTATCTAAAATTAATAAACATTTAGATAAACATGTTTATCAATATGGAAGTTGAGTATCCATTCCATTTTCCGCGTACGTATATGTTTAAATATATACGCCATTATTACTGTATTATATTATTGTGGTTTCACAATTCCTCATGGAACATACAAACAACAAGGGGGAATAATATTATTGCTAGTTAATTACACTATAATTAATAGTTAATAAAATCAACATACATTAGATATATTTTATGTAGGTATATCGTAATTATAACAGTGTATAATTTTAAATTATAATAGCTAACTTTGCAGATTTGCAACTTCAATATCAGATACATAACAGTAAATCTACCTACTTTTGAATTATAATTTATTTTCTACATGTCAATTACAGTGTCCGAAATGGCAGACACTGAATAACTTGTTTAACTCGATTGAACTCGTTCCGTTGCTCAAAATCGATCACATATATATGTAGGTACATATAAGATGTATTATTATTTTGTAATCGTTGCATTTCAATTAATTGGTCAAGTGACATAGTTTTACAGTTAATTAATGTTGTTAAAAATCTTAAATTATTGGTACACGTACCTAATTACGCGGCTTTTCGTGGAATTTTTCGAAAATTTAATGTTTTGCGAGTCTGTTTTTAACTTTTAAAATTGAAGAAATTTACAATTGTTGCTATCAATTATTTGTTAAGAAACAAGGAAAATCCAGCAAAAAATCTCATTTCAAACTCCAATGCATATTGTAACGCTGAATTATAGAGAGTGTGCACATATGCGTGAGGCAATCTCTGGTACCCTGAAAACACTGAATTACCGTTCAAAGCTGGGAGGAGCAAGAGATCATTTAAGACTTTTACTAACTTAAACGCACTACTATTCCTTCTTTACCTTCCAGGCCCCCGGTGTTCAATTTCACACGAACATATGGTTCCAGCTGGCTTTGAACCTGCTATGCCTCTATAGGTTCGTTTGGAACACTATGCGTCGTTGACGATTTGGGCTCAGTGCGGATGGTTTGGTCGGAACTACCCATTGCTCGCCGTTCGCATGCCAAGCTGGGACTGGGTGAGATAATATATACGGAACAAAAGAATAGGTACGTACTTGAATAACATTCATGGTAAGCGAAACACTGGAGAACATGATGGAGGAGACAATGCCGAAAACGGCGACACTGGCGGCGTCGTCCACGCCCGAGACGGCGAGCACCAGGGTCGGGATGCCCTTCGACACGCCGTAGCCCTTCTCGCGGAGACGGAACAGGCAGGGCACGATCACCGCCGGAGACACAGCCGCCACGATTGATGATAGCAGGAAAGCTGGAACGTTGGAAAATAGATCTTTGTTATAAGGGGTTTAAGTAGCTTTCCATCAGGTCGGTCATGCATGAACCTATAATCAATAAAAAAAAAATTGGTTTTGGGGTACAATCAAAATGTTACGGAGGAATCGTCCTTTACCATAAGCAAAATTACAGAGTTGCTGTCTTGGTACTCGTATATATTCACTGATAGCTCGTTCACGCGGAAGTAAGGATGATTTTGTTTATTGTGTTCTAGCTATACTAATATTTTGATCATCAATCGATTGTGATGTTAGTCACATCAGCCGCGATCTTCCAGACCTATTATGAATTAGGCGTGTTAAAGGCTAGAGTGAACAAGCTATTAATAAACTAGTGCGCCTCATCATCAACGATTGTATCACTGCTTACCATCACGTAGGATCGCAGTTAAGACACAACATTAGTCAATAAAAAAAATATTGATGTAATACGTCATAGTCTAGTTTCAGTTTTAACATTAACATGTTTAAATTTATTAAGGAAATATTAAAATTAACATTTCGATAAATTATAATGCAGTAAACAATCATGACGAACCGTTTCATTGTGGTATATGCCTAAAATCATTCATTGTGAAGATTTTACGGATCGCTACTCGATCTAACTCAGTAGTATAATTCTATTGTGTTCGAGTCACATTAATATTTAGGTACTTAGGTGCTCTAAATGTAAATGTTTGTACTTATCTAGAAGTAATTCAGAACAAGGATAAGCTATTCGTATTTTTAAGGTTTGCGGCGCATTTCGTAAAACACATTAATTTTTTTACTATTTGTTGCACGTGTTTTCATCATTCTAATTTTGAGGGCAAAATTTATACGTTGTCGGCAATTTACGACCGTTGCTAACACATTACCGACTGAACATTCAGCTTTTGTAAAGTGAATAAATAGTATTTCACACATTGCCTAGTCAGTTTATGCATTCTATATAATGGCTAGTTGTTCTATACAATGCCTGGGGTTTATTATTTGCCAGTAACATACAACATACATAAAAGGACATTGTTTATTTGTATGCAAACACTAACCAAATATAAACTATATGTTATGTGTGATGAAGTAACATAAATATAACTTTCACATTTATTTAGCAGATTGTTATTAAATTACCTATAGCTGATTAAAAAACGTTTTTGCCTATACTATTTTTAAGAGCGTTCAAACCGAGATACATTTTTATACAATTGCTCTTACGTGATTATGATATTATAACAAATTTTCTTTCTCTAGATATTTTGGAAACACAGTTATCTTGTGGATGTAACTTATCTAGTTTTCTATTGAACTCAAAACATAAATTTGTGTAAAATTAATTCAGTAAAGACCTGATAATCTGTTATTTTTCGTGGACTATGGCCCTTCCAAGTGTACTTATAAAAATGTTTAAAATACAATACAAGTATCTATAGAAACCTTGCACATTTAATCTCAATTCTGAATTACGGAAATTTTTCTTAAAAAAATAAAATCATAATTTTTGGGACCGGTTTTGTGAAATATTCGACAAAAAGTGACAAAAATATCGAATGCTAACAGAGCGTTCAAGAGCTAGCTCCCTTTTTCGCGTTGCCTCTATATCAAGCGTTACGTTGGGTGATTGGAGGCATTGGGTAAAACTACAAGCTTTTGAACTATTGTCACGTTGACGACAGATGGGGAAGGGTCTCTTATTAGCTTATACTAAAAAACTAAACGTGTAGATCACTCACCCCAATTCCACGGCAATCCCAGGAAGAAGTAAGCTAGAACGGCGCACAGAATACACTCGAAGGTCCAGGGCACAAGAGCCAGCTTGATGACGGTGAGGAAGTACTTCTTCATGGCATTCGGGTCCAGGTCCAGGCCAGCTCGCGTGAGGATGATAGTTAAAGCTATTTTTCTGGAACACGTCAAGTCATTCATAAGTGTATGGTAGACTAGGAATTACTAGGACTGAGTGTAGAGGTATTCAGTGTTTGTAAAATGAGGAGTTTCTTAAATTAGTTTTAAGGGACAAATGTCCTTTTCATACAAATATAATATGTAATACGTGGAATACGCATGCGGGATCGCAGATAGCAGCCCCGCATGCATGATGAAATCCGCACGATATTAAAAACACGCTTAGTGAGGCATATTAAAATGTTATTGTCATACTCGTAATCTTTGTCTTCTGCATATATCCTCTTCCAAACATCGATTGCATGAAAGAGTTATTGCGACCTTGGATCGCAAGGGGCAATTAAAGGAACACTGGTGGGTTTTAGTCAGCAAAAGTCTGTCACTACCTCTCGTTCAGCGTAATGCGTTAAGAGTTACGGATACACACTCTCACGTTTATTCCTCCAGGGTCACATTTCCACGACCAAATACTCCACCTCATTAACTTCTTTCACCTAAGAAGATTAAAGAGCTAAACCAGATGGAGCAACCAGTCGCAAACACATGACCTTGGCCAATAGGATACGATAACACTAGTCAGACCAATTCGTTGGTAACGGTTAAAGTGTTAAGTCGTAAGGCCTGACCTAAATTTAGGTTACATTACAACCTGTAAGAAATTGCTAAAAATATGTAGTTGCAAGTAGTTGTGGGCCAGGACATTTTTTCTTTTTTCTTCTAAATTGTTTCTATCTAAATTCTTTAGGGGTAATTCCTAAAGCTTAAGTGTTTTTTTAGATTGTTTAAACCAAAAATTACTTCTAAATATCTTGTCCTAATTTAAGGCCGCTGGGCTGGGCATGATTTTGAAAAGTTTCATGTGCCTAAATGTTTAGCGCTAAAATAGGTTGCTGGGCCTTAGGAGTTTAATTCTATTTACCTGATATAAGAGGCAACGTGTTGATAGGTCTCGTCAAAGTTAACGAGACCGATGTTCTTCATGATGATGCCCACTATCAGCATGCCTATGAGGGCAGGCAAGGTGGTGATCTTCAGCATGAGCCAGCCCCCGAAGTAGGCGACGATTGTGAGCACGGCGAAGGAGAACAGCTGGCCCCCGGGGGCGGCCGTGTCGCCCATCACGATCCATACCGTCACCCATACTAATATGCCTGTGTAATATGAATTACATTAATATCATGCATTCTAGAAACCGAGATAACTAGAAGGTATGGAGGGAGGCCTTTACCCAGCAGTGGGACAGCACAGGCTAAGTATAATAATAATTCTAGCATCTAGCGTTCTTGGAAGTGGTTCTAGTTTTTCAAATGTGTTTTGCTTAAGCTCGCAAACTGCTAGGAAAGAGCCTATTGTCAAACACCTTAAAATCCATAAGTTCAGTAACGCTGTCCTCCGGGTCAGACGGACAGTGATATATTTGATATATGGGCTAAACCACAGAACAGGGCCCAACTCAGGCCCTAACACTCAGCTAACAAGATAGATTTTTTATAATACGATCCGTTTATGTTACGACTTCTGATTCGAACAATACAGTGGAATTTTGAATCATAACAACACGACTCGGAATTGTTAAAAACATCAAAATATTTTCAAGAATAATTTGAAACACAAGTGTTAGATCCGATATATTTAATAAAAAAAAAAATTTGTTTCACATACATACATAGGTCTATACGGGTACTTATAAAACGTCAGAAACTAGTACACAGTTCCAGTAGGTCGTAGGTCGTTTCCTATGGAGGAGAACGGGTTGCTGCTGTTTTACGATGTAGTTAGATGTAACACCTGCCCTTGAAAGTTAGTGTGAAATTTGGTACAATAATTCCCAAAATGCCACTAGTTTTAATTCATGGGCATCTACTAGCTAAGTTATCTACGTTTTCATGGGCACTTCGTAATTGATGGCTTCATGGGCGATGTTGCGAAATTATGCATATGGTATAGAAATTACTCGACGCTTACCGATAATTAATACTGCGATGTTTTGCGCGAATTGCCGGTAGGAAGGACATAGTGGGTAGGGGCAGACCTTCTGCCAATTCGGTGGCTCCCACGAGGGAATTCCGGATTCCTCTGAGTGACACTTTGCGCAACACGCGTACCACCAAGATCTAAACAGAAATGTTAAGTTAGCAATCAAGTTGAAGCGAGCTGATTCTTCGGAGATATGAAACAATTTTTGCTCAAGGATATTTGCAGAAAATCAAATATGCCATTAATTAATTTGTAAACTGAATTGTCAAGTGTTGGTCTAATTGACAAAAACACTAATCATTTGTGTATCATATAAGACTGTCATACAAAAGAATTTGCACTTCATGAATTATGCGTTAAAATCTATTGAATTACCTCTTTATAACCATTTCACATTTTATTTGATTTAATTTTGATTATTACTCTACTATGATTCATCTAAACCAAATTGAATTCTAATTTTAAATGTGACGGAAGTAACTAAACAGTTCAAGAAGTCAAATAATACCAATGAAAGAGCGGAAAGCTATAAATTGCTCTTCCATATCGATCATGTCAAGGTTTTGAAGTAACGTACACGTTACTACTTGCCACATACATTTAGGCATAGGTATACCCAAATATACCTGTAGAAACCTACTCAAACTCATACGCACAAAGTAATGGAGTTACTCTTAACTTATGAACTGGCATTTCACTTAAAGCTAAGTCAATTGTGGCAGAAATTGAGGAAAATTTATTACTGGTAACTGAAATACAGGTGTGACCTACTTAGATCGGCCTAGATGCCTTTTAATCAAATATGTCTAAGTATAAACTTCTCAGATGTTTAAGCTATTTTTGTAACAACTTTTATTATTTCGTTTCACAAGTTCGGCACAATTAACCTTTCGCGATTATTTTGGACTATGGCCAATTGATTGGAATTTGAGTTGAAAGCGCAACTTTCTATTAAGATTTCGAATACTTTTAAAACAACAAAAGATTTTAATATGAAAAGTGTAAAAAACACGTATATTTATGTAATACCTTTCGATGTATTCGCTTTGCTGTGACAGCGCCTTCTTCGAGTAGACGGAGGAGGTCGTGGAATATTTCTTAAATCTGCCTTCGATGTGTGCCTGGCGATCTGTGAACGAACAGTGGAGCGTCAGCAGGCGGGCAGCCAGCGTGGCGATCGATGACGCCGTGGGAATCACCAGCAGTATGTACAAGACACCTGCTGTTTCTACATCGTACCCTCATTACCGTCTGTCAATTGACCTTGCAATTGCTTTCATTTGTGTTTATAGTATAAATTGCAGTAAAGTTTATGGAAAATTGTAACAAGGTCTTAGACCTTCCGCCAATCTGGGTTATATTGGTTTCGGTCGGTAGCTGGCTCTCAAGTGTCAGGTTTTTTTGGGTATGTCTAAGTACGTCTAATCACTGATGTGAGAAGCTGTCGAGAGTGGAAATTTTAATAAATTGAAGGATATATTTTATTCAATAGTGCATTTGTGGTTCGCACAAAGCAAGTTCGCAACTGGTCACGTTCTTTGCAACATAAATGACTTAAGTAATCATATTTAAAATTGACTGAATGTCATTCAAGTGTTCGTCATAATTGAAAGGAAAATTACCCCAAGAGGAGTCCATGTCTGCAGCCATGGCATTGTGGAGGTTGCTTTTGCGGCGCGAAGGCCCTTCCGCTTTTGCTGATATGCTTCCATTCCTGTTGATAATGAATACACATTATTATTTATATCAGAGTAAAAGTAATCTCGTAGAAGTTGACGAATATAAAATTAATCGAAAACAGAAGCTTCTTGCTTTTAAAGTCGGTTAAGGAGCTGTTAACTACAGTTTTATTTGTTCTTGATGCAAATTCGATTTGCATTATAGACGCTTCAAAAGCAACCGGTTCGAAACACATGCATACTAAACTGTAATTGCTCGTTTTGACACCTGGTTACCAGTGAACGGCTTACGTTACAATGCACTATTAAAAATAATGGAATCCTTTATATCAAGTATTGGAGATTTGTTTGAAATAAACTGTATGATGAGGGTATCCATGCACGTGAAGTGCATGCAGTATCTAAGGGAAAAATGGCGACAAGAAATCTTTTTTTTTCTTTGTTGTTTCAACTTATCAACACACTAGCCTTTCCTCAACTAGCTTGCGGTCAGCTTCCAGTCTTACCGGACGCGGCTAAATAACCGTGTTTTACAAAGAATATCTATTTTTTACAAGGAATACCTATCACACATCCACCACCCAGTTTCTTGGTAACACGATTCTCCTTAAATAGACCGATATTCTGACTTTATGGCGGCAATCAGTCGACTGCCTCTTGCGATAGTTAACAATCTATGTATGACAACCGGGACCAATGGGTTTACATGCTTTCCGATAAACTCAGAGAAAATTACACTCGGATTATTAACCAATTTAAACTAATGAAACATTTTTTTATAGTACCTAGTATTATAAAAAGACCGGTAAGTTAGTAAAAAGTTAAAGATGCATGATGGATTAACTGATAAAATAACCTATTGTAAAACCTGAATGTTTAAACAGTTTCTCTCATCTCTGTGTATCTAGCTTAGTTTCGGTTTACAAGTATTACGCCTTCTTTCTTTCTGAAAGACTACATTTCTCATCATCACGATCGTCAGTATTTTCTGCACGGATGTTGCTGAACACCCCTAAGTAAATATATCCTTTAGTGGGATGTCTTAGTTTTGATATCAAGATAATTACCGGTAAGTAGCAGAAGTTGCGAAACTATTAAATTATCCTTACTAATAGTTTCTTCTCAAAAAGCCCATCTTATACTTTATTAAATAAAATAAATTATTATTATAAAACAAAGTCCACGTCTGTTCACATCACGATATGCTCAAAAATTATTGAATGGATTTTCATGCGCTATTTTTATCAAAATTAGAAAAATAAGTGTATATTACAGAAGACAAAGCCAAGATTTTCAAAGATTTTTATCACCCGGGCGAAGCTGGAGCTGTAGTAGTGTTTTTCACTAGGACTAAACTAGTGATACAGGCTAAACATTTTCTGCTTCCTCGTGGTTCCTCGTGGTGGGATAAAGATAGAGATCGTTCTTAATTTTCAGGTATTATTAACATTTGGTATATTGAAAAAGAATAATTGAATTGGAGCATACTATTACTTTAATTTTTCTTTTCTTTTCTATATTGGTTGGTAAATTATTTGGTATTTTATGTATGTATTATTTTTTACATTATTTATGTAGTTGTACACTGAAAACCCTAAATCTGTTCCTTTCTTTCAGCCAATCCAAAGGTTGTCTTTAAGAGATTGTAATCTTATTTTTATGAATGTTTGTACTTTATTAAATAAAGGTTTGCGGTAAAGTACATAATAATAATAAAAATTATGATCGGTCTTATTTATTACGTTACAGTTATAAAGGCGAATGTTTATGTGGCCTTCGCTAATGATTGGCTTAACAGATTTGGAAGAAATTTGGCACACGGGTAGACCATGTCACATATTAATACTTTTTCAAACCCTCATCTGGGAGAGAGTATTGCTCTTCGATATCCGAGTGAAAAGCTGTTTTTATCCTTTCGAGTATAATGTAGATTTGAATTTAGAACATCGTGTGCACTAAGTTTGTGAATACAAAACATTATTAACCCTTTTACTACTAGAAGTATAGTTCATGGTGCAAAATTTATTATACAGGGTGTTTGGTGCATCGTTTGCCAAATTGATTTGGCCGACAGAATAGACCATTGGCTATATCTTCAGCCCCAATAAATCATTCCTTGCCACACCGTTTTTTTTTAAACATGTTTTTAACTTTTATTCTGAAAAACACCGGATTTCAGCATTTAAGCTTACATAAATAAAAAAGTTATTAGTCTATCCAACAAAATGTATTTTTATATTTAAGTGTACCGTTGTATGGTTCTAAGAAATCCAAAATTACTTGCTAGTAACGCGTAGTTTTTCTATAAAAAACCTACAAAGTGTATGGGATATGACAAAATAATTTTAAAACTCAACTTTAAATATCTATTAAAAAAAAACTAAAAGCGTTGGAGATCTTCGAATTTTTTAAAAAGTTCTCTAGTTAATGCCCTTTCCAACGGTGTGCAATATGCTAAAAAAAATCTTTTATTAACTTCACTAACTGGCTAAATGTGCACTCAAATCACAAAAGGCTGATATTTGATATTACGGTAAATGCACTAAGAAGTTAAAGTAAAAAAATAAATAACTTGCTCTAAGTAGGTAGATATTGATATCTCATTTTTACGCACATTATTTATTTTTTTACAAAGGGTATTAACTTTCCTCAAACTTGAAATAAAAAATTAAACATTTATTTCACAAGCAGGTACTAAAATCACAAATCTTGCTCAAATTGGGTGCCATTGATTCGTATACACGCGCGACATCTTTCTCTTATGTCGAGTTGTAGTTCGAAGACGAATTTCTGCTTTAACGGTCACATTACCATCAGCCTTTTAATGTTCCCACTGCTGGGACACAGGCCTCCTCTCTAGGAGAGGGAATGGGCCAAGATACACCACGCGGGCCCAGTGCGGGTTGGTGGATGTCACATGTCTTTGAATTTTTAGTTTTAGAACATGCCGGTTTCCTCACGATGTTTTCCTTCACCATTTTGAGAGCAGTGGTGATAAAATAAATTACACAAAGTAATGCGCCTGGCTGAGTTTGAACCCGCGACCTACAAACTCGTAAGTCAGGGCCGTTACCACTCGGCCACCACTGCTCCGTTTAACGGTCACAAATGCCGCCTCAATACGTTACACTTAATCATCTCTCGTCTCAACTTCCGTCGCATAAACCAGTTCTTTGGCCCAACTCCCGACGTGAAAATCCAGCGGAGTTAGGTCTGGTGAACGTGGAGGTTACGGATTAGGGCCTGCCTTACAGTTCATCGCCAGTGAGCGGGACAACCGTCATGTTGAAAGACAAAAGACCTGTCTTCATTGAAAATTGGCAGCTCAGATAACAATAAGGGCAGCTCTATTTGAAGAAATTCAAGATAATTATCCCCGTTGAGGTTATCAGGTAAATAGTGCGGCCCAACCACATGATTTGCAATTACTCCTGCCCAAACGTTCACACTGAATCGTCTCTGAAATGACTTCTGTCTTTTTACATTTAGCCAATTAGTGAAGTCAATAAAAGGTTTTTTTTAGCATATTGCACACCGTTGGAAAGGGCATTAACTAGAGAACTTTTTATAAAATTCGAAGATCTCCAACGCTTTTAGTTTTTTTTTAATAGATATTTAAAGTTAAGTTTTAAAATTATTTTGTCATATCCCATACACTTTGTAGGTTTTTTATAGAAAAACTACACGTTACTAGCAAGTAATTTTGGATTTCATAGAACCATACAACAGTACACTTAAATATAAAAATAAATTTTGTTGGATAGACTAATAACTTTTTTATTAATGTAAGCTTAAATGCTGAAATCCGGTGTTTTTCAGAATAAAACTTAAAAACGTGTTTAAAAAAAACCGGTGTGGCAAGGAATGATTTATTGCGGCTGAAGATATAGCCAAAGGTCTATTCTGTCGGCCAAATCAATTTGGCAAACGATGCACCAAACACCCTGTATATTTTTTTTAATTAGTTATGAATTAGTTATAAACTCCGACAGAACCTCCGTGATGCAGTTTTTTATAATTTTATTTACACGCACCATTTTCTTTTCATACATTGAGCACGCGGTTAAATAGCAACTTTGCACTCTTGTAAATCAAATAACTATTTATCCAAAAATGTTATCTGGTATCTTGGGATAATTAAATAATATTCAACTTTCACGCGAGCGAAGCCGCTAGCAGAAGCTGTACTTATACTATACATATATATCATCATCATCATCAGCCTTTTATAATGTTCCCACTGCTGGGACACAGGCCATATATTTATTTATATTACATATATTATTATTTCCCAATAGCACGTCCTAGTACCTATTCGGGATGTCCTGTTAAATTTTATTTACACATTTTCTATTATTATTTCCTTACACAATATTGTGGTTTTGGTAAATGAACTTTATTAACATGCAAATTATTAGTTGAAACTCTTTTGTGGTTTGTCTGTATTCACGTACTATGTTTTGTTGAGAAGAAAAGCTTCTGTCGATATGAATTTCAATGAGTTATGTGTCACATAGTCATTACTTACAACTTATGGTTTCTGCGGGTCTACCTTAATACGTGTCTGTTTACACAAGCGTTGCCTTGACAAATATAATTTGTATTTATACACCGTTAAATTTTAGTCGTTTTAATCCCTTGGAGGATCGATTCAGTACATGAAACACTATCGATTGGTAAAGTTAGAATGAAAAAAAAAGTACTTTTTTTTTAAACTCGAATTAATTTACGCATGTTCTAAATTGATTTCTTTAAGTAAACGTCAGCTGGGCGAGTTCAATGACCTGTAGGTAGTTATTACGCAACGATCGACAACTACCTACAAGGTCAATGACTCGTTTACTTAAAGAAATTAATTTCGTAAATGCGTATATCAATAAGAGATTTAGAAAAAAAGTACTTTATTTTTTTATTTTATCTACACAAATCGATAGTGTTTCATGTACTGGATCGACCCCCTTCGGGATTAAAACGACTAAAATTTAACGGTGTAGAGCGATTACTCATTGCCACGCGGTATATTCACGATTGAGTTTGGTCAATGAAACTTCTTATATTTTCAGGCGAGGAGCGGTTTTTTTTACTTGACTGAGCAATGAAAGACATATTGTCATGAAAAGGGTGTTTTATGATTAATTGTATCGTGTCTGATCACCATATTACCTTTATTATGGTAACCAAGAGTTGATGTGAAAGCGGAACACCGGGGCCCTGGAACTAATGCAGGAAGGAACGGTGGGTCGTTCAGTCAGTTGAAATCTGACACTGTCTCCCGCTTCGCCCAAGGCCGGGATTCGTCATTCGATGATTTTTTCCACCACAAAAAAAAACCTTCATGATGGTAAGCGTTTTTGGGAACGTTTAAAAGAGAAAGATATTTTTTTTACGGTGGGTAAACATCATCCAATGACAACTCAAGCTCTTAGATGAAGGAGGAAGCAGGATATAGTGTCAGACTCTTACTGACTAAAAAACCCACCACATTCCTACGTTACCTTTCATACCAGGTCTTCCTTTCAGAAGCGAACCCTTGACCCCAGTAGATTTTGACCCTTAAGAGTAAGCGATGAATTATATTAGACAGGGTGTGCCGTCTATGTGTCCCGGACGGGGCACGGATTTTTTAAACGTTACATACATTTTACACAACCCGTTTAACATCCAGTATAATATAATCATGCAGCACGTACGGGCTCTGTTTCAAACCCAGCCCGGCCCGGACGCGGTCGGTCTAATTGTTTAATTCATCCCTTACTGTGGTTTCAGAACGCAAATGGCAAATCAAACAATATAAGGGTTGTTGTTGGAAAATGTCTATCTGTGACGAGGGCGTGAGCCAAGAGCTGGAGAAAACATATTGTGATGATTTCCAAATTCAAAAACAAGTCTCCAAGTACTGGCCACCCGTAGCCAAAAACAGCAATAAAAAAAACCATTACGTTGTAATGTAGTTGAACTTAAATATTAATTTTATTTGGTTATTAATATTTATTTGCACAGCTTGTTATTTTAGGGGAATGTTTATTACTACGGAACCCTAAAAACATGCTCCATCTGCTGAGCTTACCACTGTAAACGATGATGTGGTTGACGATGGAGCTCTCTTTTTGTACTAATTTTTTCAAAGAAACACGTTTTAAGTTTACAAAAAGTCTTGCTCATTCATTCAGTCACAAAATTTCATTTAAATGTATTTAATCTTGCCTAATGATGCGCAACACGTGGTTCGCGTTGACACATTGTTTGAATGTTATCTACGTAAGTTTATAAACACCGTTTCATTACATTTGTGTTAAATACAACGCGTTAGTAACCTTAAAAATTACTATCAAATGTAAGCATTTTTAGCAAATTCTAGGTCATTCATGTATGTATAAAGCGAAAGTAAAACTATTAATTTATTCGGTTTGATTCTGCTTGGGGCTATATTGTAAAGTATAACAAGTTATGCTATAAAAATAATATATAAAAGAGCGACTTATTGAAGACCACTGCTCTCAAAACGGTGAAGGAAAATACCGTGAGGAAACCGGCATGTCTTAGTACCAAAAATTCGAAGACATGTGGCATCAACAAACCCGCACTGGGCCCGCTTGGCGGATTACGACTCATTCCCTCTCCTAGAGACGAGGAATAAGTCCCAGCAGTGGGAACATTACGTACCGGAAGACGTAGTGTTGGTAGGCCTCCCACAAGGTGGACCGACGACCTGGTCAAAGTTGCTGGAATTCGATGGATGCGAGACGCACGGGACCGGTCGTTTTGGCGACGTTTGAGGGAGGCCTATGTCCAGCAGTGGACGTCTTTCGGCTGAATGAATGTTGATGATGATGAGTGGGAACATTATAAGACTGATGCTAAGCGATGCTATGCTATATTGAAGACCTATAAACTCTTCGATTTTGCTTGACTTCCGTGTATCCTATATGGACGTATACAAATAACTTCCCACGCTCTGATGTTACAAGCGACGGAGCTTGCGCTTAGTAACACTGCTTTACAGTTTTCACGACACGTTCAGATTGGCAAAACAGATTAGCTGTACTTTACAAGATCCTATTGGCAAGTAAATGTGCTCGACATTAATTACAGTACGGCCATCTTAACTGAGTGAGCCTGAAGTTAAAAAAATAAATGCCAGTAACAGTTCTGTTGTTAACAGCAGTAACTATTACCTTTTATGAGTGCACAAGCGCTTAATAAGTTCGCAGAGCCTAAAGTAAAATGTGACTAAATTCTAAATTTTTTTTCATAACTAGCTTTTATAGGTCGGTACGGTATATACCTTTGTAATTAAAACTCATCAAGACCTTTCCGAAAAATCACATGAGTCCAAACTCGATGGCGTTATATTGTTTAATTTCCGAGATATTATTGCCACCTACCAGCTCCATCATCAGATCAGCTCCATGTCATCATAATATTGCATTGTCACGCGATTTACACATGCATGCATAATTTCAGCTCAATCGGTAATTGGGAAGTGGATCAAATTTAATTTGCAAGATTTGATCACAAACATCGGTCAGGCGAAACTAATATGAAGCTTGTAAATATGTATAATTCACTTCATGACTTGTTCATTAGTTTGAAAGTAACCCTTCTTCATTTTTTTATAAATTATTATTTTGATTTTTGTTTATTTTATTTTTTTTATTGTATTTTTTCAATGTGTCTTGCGAGAAATTACTACTGTGTGTTGGGTGAATTTACAGACATGTAACCTCACATACAGAAACAGACAAACCCGAACAACTATCAGTAAGCCGCAACAATATTTGTTCGGTGCGGGAAATGAATCCGTGACACATAGCGCAGAAGGCAATCGCTCAACCATCAGTGAGGCTGAACCACCTAAAGTAAAATAAAGAGTTATCTCTAGGAAATAATGACACTGATATTTTTTTATACCGGAAAATTTGTACTTCGTTTTCAAAGTTGCGAAAAAAAGCTTGGTAAAGAAATAAACAGAAAAAAAATTAGTTAAGTTTTAAAACTAATAAATCTTTTGTAAGACTTCATTACTCTAAAAACATAAATCTATGATTATATGTAAGAAGTATTATTATAAAAAAGGTTTTGTGGAAAACTACAATTTAAAATATATTAAAAAAATGTTGTTGCATAGACGCTCCATTGTAGCCGAGCCTTTACAAAGAACAGCGTTCTACTTGCTATTCATAACAGCGAC
Organism: Mythimna loreyi; assembly: GCA_029852875.1. Classification (NCBI taxonomy): domain Eukaryota; kingdom Metazoa; phylum Arthropoda; class Insecta; order Lepidoptera; family Noctuidae; genus Mythimna; species Mythimna loreyi. The sequence continues at coordinate 13,260,687 of CM056786.1, forward strand.
TCAAAGGCGTTGCGTTACGTTACAATTTTACCACATGCGCTGAAGGTAATATCGTTACATATATTATACGTGCAAATAACTGGCCTCTATTACTTATACATATTTACTATTAATGAACTTAAAAATGTTAAATTTATTTCAATTAGACCGTTGATTTTTCGGGGGTTGGAGAGCCCAGACTATTATATTATTAAAATTTCAGGAAAGGTTTTTGGGAGGCTTTCCCCTATAACGTTATCATTTTGACCATTTGTACCTACTAAGAAATTTTAGTATTGCCTGTGCCATAGATAAACATTATTAATTAAATATAGGTATATTATAAATTAAATAAAAACCAACACCACTCCATTCATTTATCGTTCGATCAATAACATATGTACAAGCGATTACATACGTTTATATTCGAAATATAAATATTATGTGTGACAATAAAATGCGTGGTGAGTACATGTAATGTTGCTGCCATGCTGTTACATGCCACGTGTCACAGTATCGTGGAAAACAAAAATTATACACTGTATTGTTTAATCAATCCATGGCGCAAGGTGAGTTCATGGTAAAGGTTTTATCGACAGCAAATTACGCGCAGTGCACTGGGTCAATGTTTAGTCACTTAAATGTAACAAGCTATGCTTGGAAATTTTACTATTTAACTAAACACTGTTTACCTTCAATAATTACTGATTTAATACCCGATATTCAAATGTAATTGCCTTAACGTTGATTGACAAGTAACGTAAATATTTCTACGCCGTGAATATTTAGAGAAATCTTTTGAGGAATAAATGTAAATAAATTATGGGAAAAATATCCCAGTATTTTTATTTATAGAATGAAGTGTTTATATTTCCCTTACTTATAAATGTTATTATCGTGGCATTTGTACGTGAGTGTACATGTTTATTTATATACATATCTATGTTGCAAGGTTGTAGCCAAATCTTCAGGACGACACTTTTCAATAGGTAATTGCCATCATTTTTCAGCCATTAATGGCACTAAGTACCTTCTTTTTTAGCATGATCGTTAGTGTGTTTATTAGTAAGTGATCCTAAGTACTACAATTTTCAATGATACCACGTTTTCAGATGATATTTAAAGACACAGGATGACAGATTAACAAAGGTTTGATCGTAAATTATTCTTTAGAAGTATATTGTGACTGAAATTAATAATAAAGCGTATCGATAACATAAACCTATTGTGTTTTAAAAAGATAATAGCAGTCTCATGATGACCGTCCCCTGTAGGGAGTCATACCGATGTCCATATATGAATAAAAACATGTCGGTAGTGCAGCGTGTTACCATGACGCGGTGTCCGCCAAGATGTCAAGCAATCTTTATACGACGGATTGTTGATAGTAAATGTGGGTCATATAACTAGAAATATGCGTCCACGACGACCTTAGCCATGGCTTCGATTTTAAATAGCACATGTTAAAGAAATTAATTACATATGTATAGGGAGGTTTGCTGGCGACGTTGTCTCAGCCAGCTTGGTCAACATGTTGGTGAGTTTTTCAGTAAAACTTTGTTCAGGTGTTACTGCGTGCCTAACAGAACCTTTGTGTTCAGACGTCGCTCGACAGCCGTAACGTGCGACCAATATGATAAGGCGCGCTCTATTTGTCATTTAAATAAACATGGGGTGGGAAGTTTAACTTTGACATAAGTGGGTAGTATTATTATTATTTTTTGATTTTGACAATATTTACAGAATAGATTTTTTGTTGTTATAGGAACTCTGTGCATAAAATATCTAATGAAATGTGAGCTTATAAATTATTTCAGTTGACAATATTTTCGATATATTTATTCATTTTAAAGTTATTTAAACTGAAAATTAAACACTCAATATTTGCCCAATTAAAATACAGTGTATTTTTAATATTTTTCAGAAGAAACAAAAATCTTTTAAATTTAATATTAAGGCGGCAATTTTAAATTAAAAATGATATATTTGAAACTTACCAGTGACGGTTGAGTGCGTCTGTTTCGAGAGATGAATCTGACGGTAGGTAGCTGTCGTAGTGACAACTTAAGCTGCTGTGAGACATCCTACATGGTACTCAGAGAGTCTTATTCACTATAACTAGATTAGCGGGCGAATTTGAGGACTGGTTTACGCGGGGGCATGCCGCTCGGCTCAGCACGCTCCACACCTATGCCGCGGCGAATGTGCATCTTATAAGAGAAGGTTGGCTGCGCGCGAGCCGGCCGCCGCGCCTCACCCCGGGCACGTGACTGCCGAGGTACGTTCAGTTTCGCCGGCCGGCTGGCCGGTCATTGGCCGACGTGCAAAAATTTTCCTAAAGTACAACAGTAGGCCCACTGCCATAAAAATGCGTTGCGAACTATTGCACGGGGCGCAGACTCGCTGATGAGTGACTAAATGAGCCCGAGGCGTCGCGGCCGTGTTTATACTACTCTCTGCAAACAACGCTCGTATAACAGCAGCGCCCGCGCCCGCACAGCCCGCTGCCTCCGATCCTTCCGCACGCATCGATACAATGTGTGCAATCGCGATTAAAAACAGCCAGTGATTTGTTCCATGTGGTTTTATATGTCGTCTGTTAACGATAACTACATAGGTATGTGATGAATACTCAGAACTAACGCGGCCACATAATCCGCACCGTGGCCTGTCTAATTATTACCTACGCCGGCTGCGTATCGTAGCACGCTGCTGGTTGCATTTGCTAATTAAATCGCGAAACGCAATAATTAATTTGTTATTTCAATTAACGCAATATCTTGTATTTGTATATTAGTTAAACGCAAAAGAACAATAGTTCACTTTGATAGGTATTGATGACTAATGTCGCGGTTTGAAAAAATATCTTTTGTTAATAACACTTTAACTTGTTTTGAACATCAATGAGTAAAGTGAGCAATATTTCGTGCGTTTACAAATTATAATGAAAATTCTTTTTCTAAATATAAGCCGTGTCGAATAATGTGAGTGAGACAAATGGTTGCGGTGTGACATAGGTAGGGACCTTCTGTGAGACGCGTTGGCTTCTTAATCGGTATATTATAAGCATGTCATCTTATTATAAGTCAACGCAGCGTAGCTCCAAAGGCTGTCAGCCTTTCCCCCTTATTCTCTATGAAAACAGATTCGAGCACAGCGCTGCCCAGCGACAAAATTCGCGAGGTCTGAAATTAGGCTCTGTGAATTTTAGCGCTTAAAAACTCGTACAATGATTAAAAAAAAAAAAATGCTAATAACAGTTTTTAACAGCAATAAAATCTGAAAATTGCATTTATTTCTTTACACCACATTTTTTTTAACGAGTTGTCTAGTGCTAAAGTTCGCAAAGCCTAGCCTTCAGACTTGCCAAGATCCGACGACCGTACTGTAAGTTTAAATGTACCTATATGGATTTCGTCGCTGGACCAGCGCTGCGTTCAAGACTGTTTTCTTAGATAATAATAGCACCACAGATTATTGTAAAATTAGTTGTAAATACGTAACGTACATTGATATTATCGATAATATTCAAAATAAAGAGATCGACACAAGTTGCTAAGAGGAAACCGTGCGGTTATCCTGTTTACCATAAATATTGGAAGAAATTCCATAATGAGGCGGAAAAATTATGTGACTATTAATAAACGTATATATAGTTATGAAAATATTACTATAAATTTATGTTTAATTTTATGTAAGTATTACCAATAGTGGTACATACGCGGGCTTAATGCAGTAAGGCATTCGCTACCAGACAACCTTTGGATTAAAAAAGACAACACAGCATTGTGGGATACGCTGCAATAAATCGTAAAATAATATAATATATTATATTCCACAACTGCCACACATCATCGTCTAGTTCCAAGCTGAGCAGAGCTTGTGTTATAAGTCCTAGAAAACTGATAAACCTACTTATATTTCTAAATACATACATATTATAGATAAATAACAACCAGACACAGAACATATGATTGTGCTCATCTTACAAACATTTGTCTTGGGTGGGAATCGAACCCACGGCGTCGGGCATAGAAGTCAGTTCCATTAACCACTAGAGCAACAGTCCAGTCCATAACTAGATATATAAAAATAGAACGAAGTATCAATGATATTAGGTTACCTTATAACACCATACTTATACTTTAATACAGACAGGATATGTTAATAAATAAATGACAATCATTTAATGTTTCTTCTGAATTAATTGAATAAATTCGTATAACCAATTTATATGTACCTATGTAAACCCAAAATACTAAGCTAAGTTATTGTTAATAAAATAATTGTAAGTATATGAATATTGAAATATAAATTGAAAAATATGAATATAATAATAACATTATAAAATATCAGGATGTACGTAACAATAAACTTTATTTATTTAATTTTATTTTATTCAAATATACCAGTGGTGCCCAACCTATACTGATGGTCTGTAAGAGCTATCATAATGGTCCGCGAAAGGTCTGAATATTTAATACTCTCCTTTTCTACAGAAAAGTTTGTACCATTGATGCAAACACATTTTTAGTTTCTATCAAAAATTTATTTTTATGGACACAAATTTTGATTTAAAAGAAATGGGTGTACTATTATTTATTAGTATTACGATAGATTTGCATAATTGAGTTTTCGAATGACAAAAAAACTACGATTCCCGGCCACCGTAGGCGCTGGCTTGCGGACGGTGAGCAATGGGCAGCTCACCGTCCGGTCGTCTGGTAATCGTCCAGACCAAGCCTAGTCGTCGACGACGGCGCGCACTGTTCCCACGCGCCTCAGGAGTTGTCAGCAAACCGTAGGGACCCTGCAGAAGGGTCGAAGTCAACTGGGGCCAAGGGTTTGTGTCTGAAAGAAAGGCTCTAGCCCTGGTATAGATGGCGATGTAGGAACGGGGAGGTTGTTTAGTCAGTAAGAGTCTGACACTGTTTCCCGCTCCGCCCAAGGGCGGGATTCGTCATTGGATAATTTTTACCTACCATAAAAAAAGGGGACCTCGGTTAATGAAAGCTTGGGAACCACTGATCTATATGTTATAATTACTTATAAGTTTAGTTTATGTATTGTGTAAGCAATTGTTGGCCTAATAAATGTTGACCTAATAAATAAGCCATTAAAAATCATGACCAATTAAAATCAGGGGAATGTACGCGGTGTACGGAGCTATCGATTAAGAGAATAGAAATTATTTTTCGAGAAGTTTACGTAGACTGTAACAGTAATCAATATCTGCAATCTAAAACTACAATAAATAGGTAAGTTTAGTTTCAATTTAGTTAGTAAATCAAAATTAGTTTCAGATTTCAACTTTGCTCGTAAAAACTACCTACTTGCAGGTTATGTGCAACTGAGATTAGAGCAACTGCTAATTACCACCTTTTAGTATATTTTACGTTTTGATACTCATGCAAAAATGACTCCTAATCTTCTCATTGGGACAAGATTGGGAGTCATTTTTTTTTTATATATTCGATAATTTATCACACAACGTCGTCTAGTCTCAAGCTGAGCAAAGCTTGTGTTATGACAACTGATAAACATACTTTTATATTTCTAAATACATACATGCTATAGATGAATTACACCCTGACCGTGAATGATCGAATGAACATTTGTCCTGGGTGGGAATGGAACCCACGACCTCTGGCATAGCAGTCAGGGTCACTAACTACTAGGCTGACAGGCCAGTCGATCACCATCATTAGAATCATTTGAATTGTTAAGAATTTGATAAGACCAGTATGAGTCACGGTATCACGCAGCCTGTTGCCAGGCCTCGAGGCCAGCAGCCCGTAGGCGAGGACCACGTGACGCGTCCATCACTCCTCTCCTTGTTCCCCACGGTACATTGCTCTATCCGTAACAAAAAAATCTGTCACATTCAAAGTAACTAGTTTATCAAGGGCCAATGAAGTGTGACTAACGCGAAGCATTGTATGCAAGTCGTAATAATGTTCTACACAATAGCTATGCGTACTATGATTGAATGTACCCATCAATAACTTTTGCAGCGATCCTTTTGTGAAAAAAATACCGTTTTAGAGAAAATCTGCATGAAAACGAGGTCATTACTGAGTTCATTGCCGTTTTCCTCAGAGGTGATGAAAATGCCGTACACTCATCTGCATAATTTGCGGCGACACTGACACTGAATTTTATGATTGATTAAAAAGGTGATATTTGGAATAACAAGTAAGATTAATTTAGCCTCGTTGTGATTGCGTCGGTGGGCCTTTGTGCGTGTTATGCAAATGTGACGTCGCCTGCAGTACTTAGTGAGTATTTATAAATGGGAAAATGAATGTGGTTGCCATTTGCCATTCAGACGGTTGCACGGACAAGGTGAACAGGCGCTGAACATCTCGCAGACTTGTCCGTATTTATTTACACACGGATAGTGTTTATTATTAAAATATTCACGATTGTATTATAAATTAATGGTTTATAACTTTCTCATAATACGAGCAGCGTGTGTTATTTATACTTATCCCGCTAGTTAATATAATAAACGTGAAAATTTGTGCGTATGGATGTTTGAAAGTTTGTTACTCTTTCACGCAAAAACTACTGAATAGATTTCGATCGCACATAGGATACTTTTTAACCCAGGACAACTTAGGTAGGTAGTAGGGTAGGTAAGTCTTTATGCCAAGTCGGTCGGTCATCGGCGCTTACTATAAGGTGAGATAGTAATCAAATGAGAACTTATCTATAACTAGCTTTTGTCAACGGCTTCTCCCGCGTGAATGTAGGTTTCTCTATACAAAATTTGGAGTTCAAATTTTATTCCCGTAGATTAAATTTTGGAAAAATCTCTTTTAGTGCTCGCCTATGTAATAAAAGGAAACCTTGAGCAATATTTCGCATTTATTTTCCAAGTAATTTCGTTTGTCCGTTGATATGTCAGTCAGTCAGTGTCTCCTTTTATTTAAATAAATAACAAAGAAATGTTCTTTTGGAATAATCTTCTACTATCATGCGGGTGAAGTCGCTGGCAGCAGCTAGTAATGATATTAAAAAGCTGAACAGTATGTTTGTTTCTTTAAACACGCTGGTAATAATATTCAATTAGAAGGAACATCTGTTCGAATAGAAAACTTATTTTAATATTAGATAGCCCAATAGTTGAGAAAGGCTATAAGATATGTATTATAACACTATGCTGCAATTCACAGAAGCGAACCAGTAGCCAGTAGCGCTAATGATACGGCACGTGAGAGATAGCTAATATATTAATATAGTTTACTAGATAGATATATTCTTAATTGTAGGTACACCATAAACACAACTTGGTACATTAGGACACTTAAAATTACTACGGTGTTACAATGGGCGGTGTTATCGCTAAAAGCGATTTTTTAAAGACAACCTTCGGATGGATTTGACTCTTTAGGGGCGTTGGTTTATCTCTTTAGGGGCGGAATTTCGTAATATCCGCTCTTAGCGGATGTCTACAACCTATAAGGAACCTACTTACTTTAAAGTTTATTGGTGTTTTTTTATGGTAGGTAAAATTCATCCAATGACGAATCCCGCCCTTAGGTGGAGCGGGAAACAGTGTCAGACTCTTACTGACTAAACCACCTACCCTGTTTCTACGTCGCCATCTATACCAGGGCGAAAGCCTTCCTCTCAGACACGAACCCTTAGCCCCAGTTGACTTCGACCCTTCTGCAGCTTCCCTACGGAAGTTTGTAGGTGCTATTATAGTTTACAGTTTCGGAGATTTTGTGATTAATCAGTGAGTGGTATTTCGCTTTTATAGATATAGATAAATAACAGTTTTAGCGTCACAGTTAACTTTAAAAACAAGGACATACATTTCAAAAAGCTGTCATTAGATCAACTTAATTAAATCCTGAGCTTAAGCAAATAGTCAGAATTACAGTAAATGTAATTCTTAATGTAAAAATAAAGTCGATAACGGGACCATACAAAAACCTAATTGCAATTAGGTACATTTAATTGAGAGTCAAAGCACGTGACGCCTATATGCCTATCTATCATATTATTGCAATACAATATTGTTTGGACGCCAGTCATGTGATACCTACATATGTCTTGGAAGCGTCCAATTGACATGACCTCTATAATCCCCTCAGTGTCTTTTATTATCAGACAACAAAGGGTCATGTTATGAGTCAGCAGGGTTCTCTTGTGACTGGACACGGTCTATGCCTTTCACAAACAGTCGTCACGTGATGCGTAGGAATCTGTACAACTTATACGTAGGTGTATGGCTGGGAGGACTATGCTGTACAAGTGCTGCTTGGTGAAAGGTACGCAGTTATTAGAAACACTCGATTAGTTATTGTGTGCTTTGCTTCATGATCGGATGTCGTCTGCGGGTCGTAAAGTGTCTTGCTTTACCGATCGTGCTCATGTTTAATCAATTTATGATAATTTTTATACAAGTCTATAAATCATATTATTTTATTGATGTATGTCTACAGATATAAAAAGAGAAATTGATGGTCTAATATTATCAACGTGCAGCTTAAATTACTGGAACTAGAAACGTGAAATTGTATACAAAGTTTTTGGAAGAATTTTTAAAAATTCAACTTATAAGGGAGTTAAAGGTAGAAATTTCGGTTGTTTACAAAATCAGTGTGCCAATATACTTGCAAAAAAATCCTAAATAAAAAATTACGTTTTTAATATCATACGGATTTTAACACGCATGCGGGATGGGCACGCATGCGGGTTTGTAGGGTCACACTCCTTTTTCCCGCGTGCATATTACATTATATTTCAATTAATTCTTGGATGAAGAGGACATTTGCGGGGGTTATGCGAGTGGGACAATCCCGCAAGAGCGTGATGAAATCCGCACGATATTAAAACACCCCTAGGGTAGTCATTATTTGTTTTTAGAACTACTCCTTATTTAAAGGATTTTTAAAGATTATATAGAAGATTATTAATTCAAAGACTAATAAATAACACAAATTCTAATTAGAATAAATAGCTAAAATTTTAGTAAGTAGTTCTTTATACTATAAGAAAAAAAAATCTTTAACGAAGTCGCAGGTGAATTGGAAATCTAAATTAAATAAGTTAATCAAACAAACAATGTATCATTATCTTTATTTAATTAGGAAGTGAGATAAGTAAGTTCAATACAAACACGTAATGTAATTAAGTAGGTCGAGAGTAAAAGACTTCAACGCTTACGTTTAAAATATAGCACCCTAAAAATAGCAATTTCTGGCTTTTTTTTGTTTCGTATGATATTTACCCTTAATTAAACTAAAGAATAATATAAGATCATATTATTTTGTTACTTATATACCAATATTGGAATATTTAGCAAAAATCTGTTTCAAAGTTTTCTAATTATTTTAATAGTTAGACTCGAGTCTTTTATAGTGTACAATTATAGTCAATAATATTTTTCAGAGCAAGGAGGCTGCTATTACTACTAACTTAGGTAGCAGTGAGCGCCATCTATGAATAGTTACCGTAAACTGTTCGGTACCAATATCGCACTGAGCAGTGTACTTGTTCAATTACCATAGTGAATGTTCAGTATAGCTAAGCGTACTCACTGAGCGTAGTTCTTTACTGATACTACAGGTGGCGCTACCGTGTTGTGATTCAAATTTTGATTAGTAAAACGGGGTGAATAGAAACAAAACTAAAAGATATTTTCATGATGTTTAAATATTTTTTGCAGAATTTTTACTAGTTGATATAGTTAATCAATTAATTGTAATTCCAAACCAACGTTTTATTTCTATTCACCCCGTTTTACTGTATCTAGCTCAGTATGCTAAGCTATGCTTACATTTATATTGTGTACTTTTTGTCAAATGAAAAGAAAGCCCAAAAAAATACTGGTTTGAATTTTGCGGCTAAAGAGGTGTACAAATTGGGGTAAATTTTCTATCAGTATACAATAATTATTTTATTCAAAAAAAAAAAAAATGTTGTGTTGGTATTTATTAGTTAAGCACATATATTTTTATGGTACTTAATTTATTTGTGGTTTATATTTTACACTGAATGTTACTCTATGTAATCTCTCTCTGTTACTCAAAGGTTTGCTGGAAGAGAATTCGTTGCTGAGTTAAGCTCGCTTTTGTACACGTATGTCACAATGTATATAATAAATAATTTAATATATTATGAAATAATAGAATGTCTCAATTGTCCTGCATACTCACATATTTATTTCTTCGTCCTCAGTACTAACGAATGACATTGGACAATAGGCCTTGGTTTTGCTAGGGTAATTACAAAAAAAAAGTACAATAAAGGTTTTTTGTATGGTAGGAAAAATCGAAAACGAATTCCGGCCTTAGGCGGAGCGGGAAACAGTGTCACTCTTACTGACTGTATAACCTACCCCGTTCCTACGTTGCCACATATACCTGGCCAAGGCCTTCCTTTTAAACGCAAACCCACGGCCCCAGTTAGCTTCGACCCTTCTGTAGGGTACCCACGGTTTGCTGACAACTTCTTTGGGCACGTGGGTACGGCGCGCGCCGTCGACGACTGGGCTTAATCTATGTGTCTATCTTCCAACTTCCTATTTAAATATTCGTATTTTGTACATTATTACAAATTAAGTTATTTTATTCTTGAAACGCACAATCTGGAATTGAATATTCCATTAATTAACGAAGTAATCATCATCATCAGCCTTTTTAATATTTCCACTGCTGGCACACCGGCATCCTCTCTAAGAGAAGGAAGATTTACGAACTAAGGTAAGTTATTCGATCGTTATGATGACACTTATGGGAAACTTATGTCCAACGACGTGTTTTAGCTAAATGATCATCTTTCTGTATTCACGTGAAACTGACTTAAGTTTTTGTTCGGTCGACCAATATGTTGCCAACTGGGTCCGAAGTGCGAGTTGTTTTTACGTTAACGCGATTAAAATGTTTACCTCACTTAGCAATCTGATTGGTTAAGAGATTGGACTGAGCCAATGGGAGCGCGGAACGTTATAACCGTAGCCATTGCATTATGTAAACAAAGTCGTAGTAGACGCTCAGGATAGCTCTGTAGTTGGCCTCGTTTAAGTCGTAGAAGGTGCAGGTGGTATGTGCATGCCACGCATGAGTAAGGTAATTTGCTACTTTTATACATATTTTATTGCGATGGACACTCATGGCAACAGAATTCTCCGCTAATTCTCAAATTACCTCCTATTTATTGTGAATATTTTTGTTATGCCTTGGGAACAATATTACTTGATCTACACTGTCCTTACGAGTACGTAATATCTATTATTACTGTATTGAGCAAATATTTTATCATAAACCATTTTTTTTAAAAGAGTAACCATGGAGTTTCTTGCCGGTTCTTCTCCATAAGAAACGATCAATTTGGAACCGTAGTACTCGGTTACACCACAACTTCTGACGTTTTATAAGTGCCCATGTAGGCCCATGTGAGTAAAATAATTTGACTTTGAAATCATGATTTTATAAAGGTTCGAAAGGGCATGTAAAATATTAATTGGTTAAAATGGTTTTAGTGTTAGATGGCCTATTTACCGTGGAAAGCTGAAGGGGCCCAATAGTTTCGAAGCCTCCTTAGACAAAGGGTTGATCATCATCATCATCAGCCTTTTTTAATGTTCCCACTGCTGGGACACAGGCCTCATCTCTAGGAGAGGGAAAGGGCCATAATCCACCACGCGGGCCCAGTGCGGATTGGTGGATGTCACATGTCTTCGAATTTTTGGTTCTAGGACATGCCGGTTTCCTCACGATTTTTTCTTCACCGTTTTGAGAAAGAGTTGATGCGAAAGCGTATTAATGGAGCCCTGGGATCAAGGCAAGGGAGGAACGGGGTAGGTTGTTTAGTCAGTACCAAGGGCTATATTCGACATTTGAAGATTTTTACCAGCCGTAAAAAAAACCGTGGAGAGCCATAGGCTATGTAAAATTATGCTACAGCTCACGGGAACAGTAATCCAAGGAAGCAGGTGAAACCTTGAGGATCAGTTAGCATATTGTATACTAGCTTTTGTCAGCGGCTTCGCCCGCGTACATAAAATATAGCCTATGTCACTCAGGAGTAAAGCAGCTTTCTATTGTTGCTATAATCTTTTTAATCGGACCAGTAGTTCCAGAGATTACCTCCTACAAACAAAAAAACAAAGAAACAAAAAAACAAACTTTACCTCTTTATTATATTAGAATTTATTGGAATTATATTTTTTTATTTTCATTTTGTTTAAATTTTCAGAGACTGGGTATGATTAAATAATGAAAATGGTTTAAAAACAAATCTAAGGGCGGAGTAAGTACAGAACAAGTTGACTATCATCACCAGTACGTTGGAAGAGAGCAAAATTATTGTTATAACATGTAGTAAAAATATACTTGTAATAATGTTTTATAGAGAGAATGAATTAAGACATGACATTTTAAAACAATAGAGACGTGGTACGATTAAATATTAAACATTTATCTTATGGTTTCTAGTCGGTAATACCTATGGTTTTTTAACAGGTACCTGCCTTTTATAAAATAATGAACATGATTAGGTATAATCCCTGTTTATGAAACGAACATCGAGACTGAAAACTTGACAAACTATACAATAGGTAGGTAGTACTTTTTAAAATATTAGCATTAGATCGATAGAGTTAGCAGATAAAAATTTTACTTCAAGTTCTTAATCCAAAAACTGGACTAATTAGCCCAGCCCCCCAAGCTAAGTTACAATCGTATCGTTTAGAGTGAGCGCTTATAATTGGCCACGCCCCTAATTTCCTTATTCGAATGTCATCTCAACAAAGGAATTGTGGCGTGGCTATCTCAAGCGCTGACTCTAAACGAAACGATTGTAGCTTGGCTAGGGGGCAGTTTATAAATGGGCAAAAAACAAGCATAAAATACTTTCAGATACTAAAAAATTAAAAAAAAAAAAATCATATTAGTTTATAATTTACTGCTAACCAAGCGATATTCTTAAGTAGGTTTACTACATACCTGTCTCTATCTGAAGGTAAATTTTCTCGATCCTTGCTCGATTCGTCCGCCATGATGGACACTTTTCTCTTTCCGTCAAGAGAGGGCACTGAAACTCGCGGTTTGATAGCCGAGGGTGGGTTGGTGACTGGAGGTGGACTAGCGACCGGAGGTGGGTTGGGTGGCGCCTGCGCAGGCCGTGGTGGGTCGCCGCCGCCGGCAGTTGGTGGTTGATTTTGTAAATCACTCAAGTCGAAGGGATATTCCTTTATCGCAGTCATTCGGATGCTCGTCTTACGAACCTGGAAACATAAGAATTATCCATTAATAAAATTAGATACAGAAAATTACCGTTTTGAGGTGCTATTTTTATTTTTGGATGGGCAGTGTGCACGAGCTTGCACTAGTTACCATATCTGATTTTCTTCCAAAATTTTAAAGAAGTTTTAATGAAGACACCCAAAAAAAGGAAAATTAGAAATAAACAAAAATAGGCAGTTTTAAAACAGTAAAAATGGAAGTTTTTAGTGTCGTCTATAGATACTATGAATTACTACTGAAAGCAGATTCACACAGATGTACAAATCTTTGAAAATTTTGACTTTTCTTTGATATGTTTTGCGTGTTACAGAAGGGTAGAAAGGGTCTTGACTTCTCTGTAGTTAAGAAATTGTCCTTTTTGCGTGGGAAATCATCAAATGACTTCAAAAATGTGACATTCTCTCCCGCTTTGGAAGAAGGGATTCTCCTTTGGACGGCTGGATGGCAAGCTACCCATTGCGTACAGTCCGCAAGTTTGCGCCCTATTGTGGTCTGTTTGGGCGGTTCGAAATTAGGTTGAATTCTAGGTTAGTATTGAAGGTTGATAACACCATGGTCAGTTTCCGTTTATATTTACAAACAGGTAAAAAAACACTGTCATATATTTCGTATATAAAAAAAAAGATCATTAATAACTTGTCATATGATTCTGTAAATCAGGTGACAAGTTATTCTTGTTCTTTTGTAAAAAACATCACTGATAAAAACTCAGGTGAAATCAGCGGAAATACGGCTGGCATTCCACCGAGGTGCTATAGATCAACAGATTACTAAACTTTCACACTTTACGGCCAAGTCTGCGCGGGGATGTTAGTTCTGAATAGACCAATTGAACTAATAGAGAGCAGTTTTGTTATACCACTTAGGTAAATAGAATAAGTTATCACGGGCTGGGAACGTAAAGGGTAACTGTAGGAACACAGGTGGGTTTTAGTTATTAAAATATACGATGTTTCGTAAAAAATATCATGTATGGAGTTAAATGTCAAAGATTATGATGTATATTTATTATTTTAGCGTCTGTTGCTTTGTTGTTTTAATATTATGATTTGATAACCAAAAGATAAGTCATATATTAAAAGCACAATATTTATAAACACGGTAACATCAAGACATTCAAGTCAACTAAGACAAGTATTAGAATCTAATCACACCAAAATTACAATAAGAAATTTGATTACAACTATAAAATTGTATTTTTCACACACCCAATAACTGTCGTTACTTAGTCCGATACATGTTATTATATATATACAAGTATCTATGTCCGATAGGATAACTTAAAGCGCACTATTATCGGATGAAAGCTGCGCGCGCGTCAATGTCTCACACTGCACTGAACAATCGACTGAACGTTTCAGCTTCAGGGTTTTAGTCAAGAAGCCTCCAGCGACTTAGCAGATAAGTTCTAAGTGATATGGCTCAACCACTAAGGACATTCAATGATGCTAATCACTTGGTCCATAACGAACGGTTTACATTAACGTAAATAGGGGATACTAAAGCCGCTTTTTGTTTACATTGTGCGAGTGTACTGTGCTGATATGCTCTCCAATTAGTTGTTATTCTTTGCAGCCAGTGCAGTTCATACAATGCAGTTGTGAGCTAAATGATGCTCTGTAAAATGTGATTGTACTGCAATCGGTCAGTCAGAGCGAGGATGGCGATAGGTGGATACTGTGGGTTTGGTGGGCTAACAATTCCGTGGCTTTTTTCTTTATTTTATTTGTTTTTAGAGGCTTTAGTCATAATTCTATTTTGACAGCTACGTTATAACTTACATTTGTGTCTTACACTAAATACTAAGGTTCTTATGGATCTATTGCATACAAAATTTATAAACCTTGTTGGCCACTTTCGAAGTAGAACTATATAAGATACTCTGAAATACTCCAATGTCACTTCTGTTTAATTTATGCTTCCTAATGAACTCTATACTCTACGCCACTTTATTTTTTAAACATATGTACAGTGCGCGGTAAATGTCTTCTACTGTACCACAGACTAAACAATTCGGAGATTCCGTTTTCTTCATTCAAAAATTAAATTTGGTAAGAGATATGTGAAGAGACAGCAGCCTGAGAGCTATCACAATAAGTTTTTGTTGCATTTTATACCCTTTTATTTATATCGAATTGTATTTCTGGTACCAGGTGATAATTGTGCTTTTCTACTCAACATATTTAAAACATTCCTCTCCTAGACAGGAGGCCTAAGTCCCAGCATTGGGAATACAATAAATAATAATAATAATTAGCATTATTAGGTTGATACTATGCTACTCAACATATTTGTATTCTATTTGTAAAAAATCAAGTAAAAGTACATAATATAAAGATACTATACTGCTCATTTGTACGGAGTCATTTAGAATACGCATCACAGGTCTGGAACCCGCAATATGAGATTTATAAATCTCGTATTGAAGCCATCCAGAAAAAGTTCTTAAAATATCTTGACTTTAAAGCACGTCAGTATTCCACAGACTACAACCACCGTTGTCACAGATACCACTTCTTACCTCTGGAATACAGACGATTCACAAATGATGTCTGTTTTTTAATGAATATAGCGAATGGCACAATCGATTGTGCTGACTTGGTTGCTAAGTTAGAACTGCGAACGAATCAACTAAGTTTACGTCAGCGTCCACTGCTCAGCGTTCCATTTTCATCTACGAATTACAGGCGAAATGCCTTCTTTGCTAGGAGCACGTCAAGCTTCAACAAACTACCCCTTGAGTTGAACATTGACCTTTTTTGCACATCCGCTAGAACGACAAGGCAAACACTGGCTAAACAATTTTTTCAACAATAATTTTCGATTTATTTAACTTCCGTTTTATATGTATTAACTATTAGTATTGTCCCAACTGTAGTGATATTATAAAAAATACATACGTAAACATAGTTCAAAAATGCAATAAGTCCTACGACAATAATGTTTATAATATTATACTATATGTGGAGGCTTGTTGTTAGCAATATTCAAAATAATTTTTGTTTACCCACATTATAATTAGTCTGTAAGCCTTCTGTAAAATAAATAAAAAAAATAAATAAAAAATAAAATATGAAACATGATTATGTACGGATTACCCCAATCATGTGTTGGGCATTTTTTACCCGACTACGGCGAAGCAAAAGGAGGGTTATGATTTTGACCTGTATGTATGTATGTGGGTATGGATGTTCATCTGTTCCCTCGTAACTTCTAAACTACTTATCAGAATTCGACAAATGACATATCATTAGAAGCGTCTTAATTGTCCGCTGGTTATAGGCTATATGGGATTTCACAAAATCTAATGTGGCGCCCTCTAGCGGACAAAACATACGAAGTAAAAAATAAAGTTAAGATAAATATGCCGTGTTTGGTATCATTTGAAAGCGCTTTACTTGTACATTTTGAATATATATATATTACTAGCATTTGCTTGTGACTTTACCTGTATTCATGGGCTGAGAAATCAATGAACCCAAGATTAACCTATTTAGAACTCCAAAATATGTTAAATAAAAATAAAGTTTAAAAACTAACACCCGACTACTTAAAAACACGCTCTAAAAAGTACGAAACAAGAAAACAAGAAAGCCGTGGTTGTATGCCATAAGAATAATAAATTAAAAAAAGTGGCATACGACCACGGCTTTCTTGTTTTCTTGTTTCGTACTTTTTAGAGCGTGTTTTTAAGTAGTCGGGTGTTAGTTTTTAAACTTTATTTTTCATTCAATAACAATCTCTGTTAACTTATTTAACATTTCCTCATTACCGTAATATCTATTTAAAGAATAAATTTACCAAAAATATTGCAATGTTACTCCTCAACAGCCTTGACTTACGAAAGATGTTCAAGGTTGAAAAGATTAGATTAGTACTTATTTTTCTATTTACACAATCTTCGCACATATGTGTAGTGTCTTGTTTACATAATAGGTTGTATTTAGGTCTTTGCGAGACTCTTAATTCTTGCGACTAACGAGGTAATTACCATGACAATTAATTAAAAGCTTCGAGTGCGAACTTTACATTTCCTTAATTTAAGAATGCGATGGTTAAAGGAAAAATATGTCAGGGACCGAATACATATCAGGGACCCGGATGCTAGCATCAAGATAAAATCTCGAGATCTATTCTAAATCAAAGATAAAATAACAAATAACAACATAACCTTCATGAATGACGACTCACGAGATTGTCTCAATCATGTGAACAGTAAATGCATTGATTGGGAAATCATATCAATGGTTAACAAGTGGTACATATCGTTTAAATCAGATCTACAAGAAAGACTTGTGTTAGATAAAACAATCAGATTTAATCTATTTTAAGATCAATCTTTTTCACTAAGTTAAATAAATCATTGTTGAGTGTTTGTTGCCAAGGTATCTACAAAAACATAATCTGTAACATTCCATTAATACTGTAAATTTTAATCAAAACATCTGTATTTGCTTATGGACCAGTGTTTACCTCAAATCACTAGGATGGTAACACACGCTAATATGTATATTATTGTACTTTTTATAAATCGCAAATATAACTACGGATTAGCAAATTTATACATGTTGTAATGAATGAAATCATGTGAATGATTACCACAATTGGTGTATTATTGTGATGCTAGTTTAGATTAGGTTAGCACCCATTCATGCGTCCCATTGAATTATTTAGGTGAGTGTGTCTTAAGCTAATTGCTGTCGGGTGGTAGCGACAGCGGTCGCCGTGTCAGCAGCGGCGTTTATTTGCTTAAGTGGTCCCGTCGCAGTCACATGATCACTCACGAGAAGGCAACCACGAGTTTCCAATCATGTTCATACGGACGTATGCGACGACACGCGCTCTCCTTACGCTTATCGCTTCCAAACAATTAAACGGATTGCTCACCCAATCATCGTTGTGACGTAGTGTTATGAGATCTTAATTAAAAGGTAAAGGACAATGGCCTCTGTGGACTAGCCATGAGACATCGCCAGCAGCCGGCCGGCCCTTGGCTGGACGCTGTAGGTCACTGAGGTCAAGTATTCAGGCGTATTTTTTATGAATATGAGAATGAGTTTCCTGTGTTGAATACAAATAGTTAAAAGTTACTTGATATACATATTTTCCTTAGACATTGACGGACGTAGTTGGCTATCAGAATGAATCTGGCAGTGGCTGCAGTGTTCAGTTTTTATTATCCTACACTGTTGGAGCAATTCATAACACTGCGAAGCGGTATAGGAAACGTCGTCGTCCGGACAGTCACAGTTGACAGATTACAATAGCTACGTGTATCAGGGACTAGATCTTATGATTGGAAAATTTCCTGTCTTTTTATTCATATCAATGTAGGTTATTTGGTCTCGACAGCTTGTTATACATACATAGATAAAAATATGTTTTGAGAAGAACGATAAAATATTTATAATAATTGTATTATGCATATTGAGACGTGTGGCTGCATTTAGTGCCGTGATACAAGTAATGAGTTTTCATACATCATAACTTTGAATAGGAACAAAGGCGTTTTTTTGCTAATAGCTCATTAAAACAGTTGTAAATACATGTTCTGTAGTCATTCTTTCAAATAATACACGAGTTATTGACAGTCATATAAAATGTTTACGTCGTTTGAATAATAGTTGCTTGTCCGAAAATAGTTCCTCACATAATTTATGTTTTTTTTTAGGTGGGGAATCATTCAATGACTTCTTCTGCTCTCAGGTGTGGACGTGGACGTGTCAGACTTTTACTGGCAAAAAACGATCTTGTTTAAAAAACCTTCTTTGCCTTTGTTCCAGGGCGCCAGTGTTCACTTTCATTGATCATGGCCCCAGTAAGCTTCTACACTGCTGGGCCCTTACGATTTGCTGTCTTTTCTTAGAAAAGGAACACCCGCGTGGAACACTACGCGCTGTCGATGACTTTGGCTCGATCCAGACTATTACTGGACGATACAAATGCAATGCGTCGATACCATTTCGGGATTACTTCTGGTCGGCTGCGATACTATTTGAAAGAGGTACCGTGGCCCTAGGACGTAAGAGACAACTGAAGGCACACGATTTTAGTTAGTAAAAGTCAGACACTAACTCTCGCCCTACCCAGAACAGAAGAAATTATTTGATAATTTAAAAAAAACTGATGGATGATTTTTCAGTTCAGCAATGCGTGATAATCCCTAATTTCGAATTTTATTAGTATTCACTCAGTACATCTTAGGACTTGAATAGACGAGTCTCTTAGGCAAATTAAGATTAACCAATAACATCTAAGTAAATAGATTTATCAAATGTGTGATTTAATGACGGTTGTAAAAGCATCATCATGATCATTAGTAGTAAGTTAATAAAATAAAATTTATGACTGATTGAATCACGTAATCAAAAGATTATGTGAGTGATTCAATCGGTTATAAATTTTATTGAAGAGATAATATTTTAGTACTACATAATAATGGCGGTCTTACTGAAAACTTAGGATTTACCATAAATCTTTTACTAACATACATACTGTATATGTTTATATCGTTACAAAAATAAAGTACAAAGCCGAGCTTAACTTGAAAATTTTCAACGAATTCTAAGTTTTTCAATTAAGTGATTGCAGAGAGTTTTCTGTATGTTTTTAAAATAAATTTGTCCGTGATAGGTACTAATAGCCAATTAGGTAGGTGCTTATTTCATTATACGGTCGTTCATTATGTTTACTGATTTGATCATCTCTTATTTTATTCGCTCTATCCATAACAACGACTATAAAAACTGTACAAATGCGAGTCGGATTCGCATAGGAAGGGTTTCATATTATAATATTAAAATCTAGCATGAAAAAGCCGATAGAAGAATGATTATTTTATGGGAACCCCTTTTAGTTTATAACTTTAATCTTATTATTATTTGTTGATAAAATTAAGGCAATTAAAATACACATTCTGTAAAAAATTTCAACTCTTTACTTACGGCCACTGAAAAAAACTAAAATAATACAACATTGACTACTTATTCTTTTAATAACGATTTGGCTAAAAGTACAATATAATTATAAATTTAGACTAATATCATCTTCTCTCCTATAAAACAAACTTTGCTGTGCCCGACAGGGCCCATAATTGAATCTTTTAGACAATATACCAACTTTGTAACATTATGGAACGCAATAAAGTATTGAATATTGACACACAGTCCACTAATAGATGGACAGCCGGACGGATGGACAGTGGAAGCTTAGTAATAGCGTTCCATTGACACTCTTTGGGTATGGAACCCTAATAAGATTAGGTTGACAACCAACTAAGTTGTGGTAATCTATGTATGTTATAATAGTAACATACATAGATTACCACAACTTTGTGAAAGGGGCGCCACAATAATTACCAAGCATAATATTTAAGAGCAAAATCTATCAACTATGAATACAAATAAGTAAGTAACCATTTGTGTTGATAATGTCAATGTGAACATTATGGCACTAATATCTTTCATGTGACAGAAGGCCATCAACAAAGGTTTGTGTCCAACATGTTTGCCGTGTCATCAAGATGATTAGCGCTGTACTCGCTTGAGGGCATCGACTAACTCTACCATCACGATTAACAAACACAACCTTACAATGACAATATTAAACATAAGTTTAATAAATAAACATTAGAAATGTACCGTTGCAACTAAATTTAACTAGCGATTGTCTTAGCAATACTAACTCGCTAATCTGGTATGCTCATAAATTAGATTGTATTTATACAGCACCTTAGTTTTATTTATTTTATAATTTAACTAGCCTCCTGCCAGCGGCTTCGCCCGCGTAAAAGTAGGGTTCTCCTTTGTTCTCCAAATGTGCCCAGAAGGCTGGAAGGCTGGCTTCTCTGAGCGAAGTAAGTTCCAGCCATCTGATCAATGGGCACACCATAATCTCGGCGGTAAGTCCCCTCTTTGAGGTGTGGCTGGATAGACCTCACGGCGTCCTCACCTTCCGCGTGACGCAGGTTCTCACCGGACATAGCAAGTTCGGGAGGTTCCTGCACCGGATTCGTGCGGAAGAGACGCCCGGGTGTCGCCACTGAGTGGCCAGCCAGAGGACACGGTGGAACAGACGGTAGAGGTATGAACCGCTTGGGAAGAGCAACGCCGTGCGCTCGTGGAAGTGATCGGCAGCGGCGACCTCTCGCGCCAGGCCTTGGTTCAGGCCATGGTCTGCAGTGAGGAGGAGTGGCAGACGGTAGCCTCCTTCTGCGAGGCAGTAATGCTTGTGAAGGAGGAGGCCGACCGCATAAGGCAAAGGCAACGGCGCACTCGCCGTATCTGTCGCCGCTGCTATCCTGCCGATATCCGGCCACCGTAGACACTGCTCACGCAAAGTGTCTATTAATCCTTATGCTTAGTTTTATTATATTAATACTACAGTAACGATAGCACGTAATCAATATCACTTGTGCCAGGTAACGTGCTTCCGTTGACATATTTGGTGTTATAGTATCATTTAATATCAATAAATAGTATTTGGGCAATAAACGATCAATCGAGTTTTATTGTATTTTTATTGGAATTGTAGGCGCAAATATTTAATGGATTGCTGGTATAAAAAATAATTTATGGATTCGAAGTGTTTGTTAGATAGTTTGATTATTTTTACACATGTTTGTAGAATAGAATAGAACAAATTTTATTGCACACCAATTTTATAGAAACTTCAATCTATAGGATCAATGGCGGTCTTATCGCTGACAGTAATATCTACCAGAAAACCTTAGGATGAACTATAAGAACTTAAACTAAAAAAAACCGGCCAAGTGCTTGTCGGTCCACGCTCAGTATAGGGTACCGTAGTTTCCCGTAATAGCAATAATAAAAATAATTATTGTTTGTAATATTTTTTATTTACTTATTATACTACTACCTATTTTGCCTGATTGAAGAGGCTGACTAATAAATTGGGTATTTTTTTTTCTGTTTACCAATAACAATAATATGTGTAATAACACGAATAAAGGAAAAAACAATAATATAATTATTGTCATGAAACTCGAAATCTCATTTATTTTAATAAGCTTTGTGTCCTATTCGAATTATTTATAAAACTATTGTTCTTCATTGTATGCTAATTTTAATATTATAAATAAATAAATATTACAAAAATACTTAACATTGATATATCTATATCGGACAGAACTAAGTATGACTATTGGTCGTATTATTTGTTATTTATACCTACCTTGTTATTACAATCTTTTCAATTATGAACCTATATATATTACTTTGGGGAAAACAATAGAAAAAATCTTTCTTTGTGGAAAAGAAGAGAAATAATTGGCGGCTATTGTTTTCCAACTTGATTAACTCTAGAGTTGTAAATATGTACCGAGTTATCGGGAAGTCGACTTAACCTTGGGAATACTCAGTAAATACTGACGTGTAGATTAAAATATATATATTTTTTATAAGTTTCTTCGTTATTAGCAAGAGTTTTAAAGCGCTGAGTAATTTATATACTACTAGCTTTTGCCCGCGGCTTCGCTCGCGTGGTATTGGGGTTGGGGTTGGGGTTTCCGGGATAAAAAGTAGCCTATGTCCTATTCCGGAGTGTATCCTATGCCTGTGCCAAATTTCATCCAGATCCGTCCAGCCGTTTTGGCGTGATTGAGTAACAAACATCCAAACATCGTAACTTTCGCATTTATAATATTAGTAAGATTAGTAAGACTAGCGACCCGCCCCTTTGCACGCGTATTGATTTTGATTTTAACCTCTCTCTTGAATCACTCTATCTAATAAAAAAACCGCATCAAAATCCGTTGCCAACTTTTAAAGATCTAAGCATACATAGGGACAGCGGTAAGCAACTTTGTTTTGATACTATGTAATAAAGCAGTTCAGCACTGCTCAACAGTCTCCAAAAGAAGAGCAGTTTGTGAGTTGTGACCCAGTGGTAATGGTTCCAACTCTATGGTTCCGACTTAAGAGTCTTAATTCGTGGGATCATACTCAACTATATTACTTTGTGTAATTAAAAAAAAATATTATTAACACTGATATAATATATCTGATCACTGATATAAATAACGATAACACTGCTCTCAAAACGGTGAATATTCTAGATAAATAGATATACTCTTTATTCAAGAATGATGATCCGATAATGAGCTAAAACGAATATCCAAGAAAAAAAAAAAATTGGAGACATGTGACATACATGTGGGCCCGTAAAACACAGGATTGGTGCCCGGACACAGCAAAGCGGGGCCGCGGCAGACCACGAAGGAGATGGCGGGACGACCTGGATGTCTTCCTTGGGAATTGGAACGATATGGCGAGCGACCGAGATAAATGGAAGGAATGGAGGGAGGCCTTTGCCCAGCAGTGGGACAGCACAGACTAGCAATAATAAATAATAATAATAATAAAATGTGACATACACTCGCACTTGGCCCGCGTGGTTGATTGTAGCCCGCTCTCTCTCCTAGAGGGGAGACCTTAGTGCCAACGAACGCCGGCGTTCACACACCTGTTGTCTTTCTATTGTTACTAATGAGGTATTCAACTAATACCTCGTTGTAGTACTCCAGTAATAGTTCAAGATAATGATTGACTAATATAACAAGGATGAATAGGCTGATATTAACCTTGTTAGCATTATTTTACGGTGTGCATATAAATGAGTTTATACACCACCAGTTCGATAATTACCCTTTTATATATGTCATTTCCGTTTTCAGTATAGTGTTTCGCACACGATCCATTAATTTAACACCTCCATAGTCAGTTTGTCAAATTTTAAGGTTGGCCCTTTGGATGTTTTTTTTTATGGTAGGTAAAAATCATCCAATGACGAATCCCGCCCTTGGGCGGAGCGGGACGGGAGTGTCAGACTCTTACTGACTAAACAACCTACCCCATTCCTACGTTGCCATATATACCAGGGCCAGAGCCTGCCTTTCAGACGCGCACCCTTGGCCCCAGTTGGCTTCGACCCTTCTGCAGGGTTCCTACGGTTTGCTGACAACTCCTTGAAGCGTGTGGGAACAGTGCGCGCCGTCGACGACTGGGCGTGGTCCGGACGGTTACGAGACGATTGGACGGCGAGCTACCCATAGCTCGCCATCCACAAGCCCGCGCCTACGGTGGCCGGAAATTGGTATCGGAATCTCGGCGGCGTCTCGGGCGTGAACGCCGTTGCCTTATGCGGTCGGCTTCCTCCTTTGCTAGCATTACTGTTTCGCAGAAGGAGGCGACCGCCTGCCGCTCCTCCTCGCTCCGGACCATGGCCTCAACCAAGGGACCTTTGGATGTTAGTCAAAGATCAAGTCTGTACACTTTTGATCAGGATGGAGAAATTACACATGGATGATTAAGATTAACTAGTAATAAAAACATATATAATTTGTTTTTTGTAAATTGTCTTTTATTATCTTATCATGATGTAAAAAGTAGAGTATACAACGCGAGGATAAAGCTAAAAAAGAAAAAAAATAGAACCCACTCCATACATTTTGTTGAGTTATTTGACTATAAAAATAGGGAGAAACGGGATTTTTTTCGTGATTTTTGGGTTGGTCTCGTAGTAAAAGTTGTTCATGTTGGTGTGTACAATGATCCTTTTTAAGGAAAGCCCATCTATCGTATCAACTTTGTATATAAGTATATTGAAAACTAGCTTTTGCCCGCGGCTTCGCCCGCGTACATAAAATATAGCCTATGTCACTCAGGAGTAAAGCAGCTTTCTATTGTTGCTAAAATTTTTCCAACCGGACCAGTAGTTCCAGAGATTACCCCCTACAAACAAAAAAACATAAAAACAAAAAAACAAACTTTACCTCTTTATTATATTAGTGTAGATAGCTACTCAACGTCACTCGAAAACGATCCTTAAAAAACTAATAATTTAACAAAAACATAGATCCTATGTTGATACCGCTCAGGGATGTCTAAAGTGAGAACCTTTTCTAGTGCTCAGCACATAGTTTTATTAGAAGTCGCAACGCGATCGCACTCAAGGGAGTCTGGCCTGTATCAGGTTCCAAGTAAAATGTGATAAAAGCCTTTATTCTCGGCGTGAAGTGCAATATAACATACGTGCCTAGTTGCCTACTCATGGACATAATGTACGGAACAATAGATCCTTGTAAAGTGAGAACTTACTGACGGTTACTTTGATTAATTAAAAGACTTTCTTCATAATTTGAATGAAATGACTGCGAATGATTTGTGAGGATTTTCATATCTCTTCATATCCTTTCTTTGAAATGTGCGACATATACACGAGACACGTGTATATTACAATCTATGTCGCAAGGCGCATACGCTATGCCCGCCAAGATGTGGGGATGAGGAGGGGTTAAGTAAACAACATGGTGTGTATTACTTAGAGCGTCAGTTGTGAACTGAGACTCAACTGTACTCAGTTACTGTCCTCAACTGTTATTAAATGCTTTCTCATGTCAGTTAACAGACAGTCCACTGTTGCGTAATTGGAAGACAACCGAAGGGGGCTAGGCCCCCTGGGTAAGCCGTGTGGTTAGAACGAATTTTACTAAAAGAGTATTATCTGCCTCCTCTAATATAAAACTATATAAACCTATGGCATCAATCAAATCTTGGGTCACCTGTTCATCGCCATTCATGTTCGGTAGCAAGCTAACCGCCGTCTTTAAAGAAAATCTTTCCGCCGCCATCTCTAGTTTGAATTTGCCGATGTCTTCGAATTTTATAGTATTTACGTACAAATTTTCTATTTTAACTATCAGCTGTATTAACTCTTCTGAAAATTTGCTCGAACTTGAAATTATTCTCTTAAATTTATAGTATAAGGCTTTCGCGTCACTAATTTTGTTATTAAAATTTTCGCCTTGACGCCTACTAGGACCCAATTTTACAATATTTTCCCCTAACAATTTTAGTTGTATGAACAGTGACGTTAGTTCCACTTCCATTTAAACTTAATATATTATATGCATACTATTGTCTCTAAATTTACCGCTTGATCATCACACACACTTAAGTTTACGTACAGAATCACTTTATCACTTACTTCTTGATGAGGGAACGTCACTTCGTCCATATCTGGTCAGGCCACCTGCACAGCCTTGCGAATCTCCCGCTGGTTTAGCTGGTCCTCGACCCAACTGTGGTGACACCTTTTATTTATCCGGACTGCCACAGCAACGATGACAAGTGCCAAACATACAGCAATAAATAACAACACCGTTTGGATGGCTGTCACCTGCTCCTGTGTAACCGTTGCGGCATTCGAACCACCCGCTGCCGTCCGCGCGATGACCACTTCTTCCTTTGATGTTGTGCTCCCCATGGCCCGTGACTCGATGTGACGTGAAGCTCACCGAAGTCTAGTCAACTTCTGCTGCTGCGATTCCCTCGAACGGAGAACTATAACGCCGTCCAGTCGACTGGCAGGGTCGCCATGCGTACGGCGTATGTCGTAAGGCGCCATGCGTATGTCAAGCAAGCTTGGCCGAGGTACAATCCAAGCTGGAGGTGTCAAATACCACCGTAGGTGCTCTGCGTGCCGAGGTAGAGTTGTTGCGCAACGCTGTTTCGGAAAGTAGGGCGCCTAATAACTCCAGCGTGAACATTCGTCGCGAAGCAAGAAATGCATCCATCGGCATTTTTGAGTCGGCGAGTTGCAGTGCGTCACCCGCTGCTGATAATGCTTGCGTTGCATCTTGCTCCGCCGCTGCTGTCGCTGTATCGTCACCGGGCGAAGAGGTGACGCGTGTAGGTACGTCGACCCCTAAACGTGCCTATTCCGCTATTGTTGCCGCAAACAAACCGGCTGTGTCGCAAACAATGCGACAAGCAGGTACAATGAAAGGGGGTAAGCAGAAGGATGAGGATGGCTTCACAAAGGTAGAGAAGAAGAAGAGGAAGAAGCCTTCTTGTCAGAACCAGTGCGGTACCGCGCTGGCCGGACCCAATATGCTGCTGCGTCCAGCTATACCTACGACGCAGCTGTATATTTCGAGACTGCATCACACCACGAAGGTTGAGGATATCGTGGAGTATGTACGTGTGAAGACCAGCTGGACTTTGAGAGTCGTGCAGTTGGAGTCGTTCCACAACACTAATTTCAAGTCGTTTGTGGTGCGGGCACCGACTCAGCATTTGGACACCTTCCTCAAAGGAGAGTTTTGGCCGAAAGGAGTAGTGTATCGACGACTTCGTGGTAGGATACCGACCTCGCAGCGGAACACGACGCCGTCGCTTCGTGTGCTATAAATAGTTTTTAATTTGTTTTGATTTGTATGTTTTAGTTTATTATTATGTAAGATTATTTGTGTATTGTGTCTATGGGCCTTAGTTGCCTGATAATAAAGAATTATTATTATTAT
Organism: Mythimna loreyi; assembly: GCA_029852875.1. NCBI lineage: Eukaryota > Metazoa > Arthropoda > Insecta > Lepidoptera > Noctuidae > Mythimna > Mythimna loreyi. The sequence goes on from CM056786.1 coordinate 13,288,251, forward strand.
TATGTCTACTAAATATTTTAAAGAGGATATATTTGTACTCTTATGTTTTTTTTTTAATTCGTTTCTCATTGGTACACAAATGTTACAGTCAAAACTTATAACCAGTTAAAAACATTTTTGACTGCAAAAAAGGCAAAAGTACTTTTGACCGATGTCCTTAGTTAAAAATATTTTTGACTGAATGTCGTATTCAAAAGTGGTTTTAACTTAAAAAATATAATAAGATGTCAACGTTTAAACGATCTGGCCGGTTTTGGTTGGCCATAATTATCGTGAAATAGTAAATTCTATAACAACATATGTATTTCCTTTGGCTAAAGCTAGTAACAATATTATAAAAAAAAATTGGATTTTTTTTTGTGATTTATGAATTTATATATTAAAGCCGCAATATTTCTTGTAACGTAACCAAACGTAACCAACGGATACGAATTTCACGAACACTTAAAAACATATCCAGACGTTTTTGTTTTAGTACGCGTTAACATTAGACTTTGTTTGTTTAATGTTTAGTACATTAAAAGTAAATAAATCTCCTTAATTTTCTAGCCGGAAAACACTGATTTGCAAGAGCAGATTGCTGGCCAGTTTATACTATTCGATAATTACATACAAAGAACTAGAAATGCGAATGTTCGGGAGAATGTGCTTATAGAAGAGTGGATGTTGGTTACTCTTTTACGCAAGAATCATGAAACGGATTTCGATGAAACTTTACAGTAGAAAATTCGAACATCTAATGTGAGACAAAGGTATATTTTTAATAGAGATGTTACGGAGTTCCGGCTTCGGTTCCGTTAAAACCACTTTCGTAACATCCCTAATCCTTACATATCATAAAACAAACTTTCCCAGCACATATATCTTCCTTTGTGAACGCGATACACTCAAAAACTACTGAACAGATATTCACATGGTTTTCACTATAGACAGGTATTTATTTCGCTTAACGAAGGTTTGACCGTATAATAGCATAGCATCAGCTTTATAATGTGGTCACTGCTGGGACTTAGGCCGCCTCTGTAAGGTAGGGAATGGGTTGTAATCCACCACGCGGGTGGGGATATAATACATGCATACACTATAGTATGCGAGAGAAAAGATTTTTAACATCCGTGCGAAGCTAGGGCGGGTCGCTAGTACATCTATGTACACCAATGCGGGAGGATGTGCCTATTTATGAATGAATTAGTTTATTACTCTTTCATCACGAACAACAGAATAGATTTCGATGAAACTTTATAGTCACAAGATTAAAATGATACAAAAGAAAAACACAACTATGCTATTGTTTCCCAGCGACGTGAAAGTGAAAGTAATATTAATAATGGAAAGTAATTTCCTGTGTGGTTCTGATACCTTCTTAACTGTCACCATCTTAACTGTTAAACAAAAGATCATCCAAGGTTAGAATAAGACATGATATGTTTACCCTAGGAGTATGATCTTTTGGAATAATTTTTGCTTTTGCCACGAACAAAGTCGCTGGCAGAAGTTGGGTAAACTGGTAGAAATATAATAAGGACAGAAGTACTAAATCTTTGGGGAAATAACTGCGAGTGGCAAGCATATTTTGTGTGAAAATTAAGTTGTTCACCGCGTCTGTCTGTACGCGGTAAACTTAAAACTACTAAACGGATTTTCACTATTTTTATTTCAATAGACAGAGTTATTTATGGAAAAAAAATTAAGTGTACAGTAAATGCATATCGTAAAACAGAAAATATAAATTTTACGCGGGATGCAGTGTCGTAATGCTAACAACTAAACGGTATAAAAATATTAGTTAGACATCTTGTCGCATAACAATTGGTACCTATTACAATATAGTTGGAAGGTGCAGGTGTACAATTATTACTACAATAACGTTCACGGAATTAGTTATTTTCCATTGTTTCCGTTTTTATTACAAGTTCTACAATAGTCCTCAAGCCTCAAGTTTCCTTATGACATGGTTATGTAAAAAAAAAAACAAATGATCTAAACGGTAGTCTACGGCTCATTGTTTACATCTCACACACCAATTGTATCAATTAAACCAAAGACACTTCACTATTAACTCGAAACTATTTCGTATAGAGCACGGCACTAATAAGTACATATATAACAAGAAATACAATATGAAAAAAATACAGACCATCTTACTTCTTGATTAGTTACACTGTCACTGGGCGAACCACATTCAGTTCGAGATATTCATAGCGTGTGATATATAACAATTAATCGAGCGGTGGCTGTAGCCATGAGGCCGTGAGGCGTCCTGTCGTTTAGGTATGTGATGATACTACTAGCGGGACACTGACAACTGACGAGCTAGCTTGGTCGATGCACTGGCTCGCTTCGCCCTATCCATGCCAATTGGATCACAACGGAGCTCACAAACCCAACACACAACAATACATTTTCACAAATATGTGTCAATTTATTTACGATAACGATTTTATTTATTTATATTTACATATATACTTACTTTAAAGCGTAAAACGGATAGTATCGTTAAATATTATCACAGGTAATGAGGTCGAGGTGACTCCTGCATTGTCCTTCTTATAGGTCGATGTATTTGAATGGTACTAACGGATGTATCTTGTGTGAAACAATACGTATCTTATGAGATACAATCACTTGAGCCTAGTTTGCTGACATGAATGAAAAGAGGACAGTGTGCCTTTTTGTGAATTGTCAGATAAATTTGCAATGATTTTGATGCTTTGACAGTATTTTTTAACCTAGTTTACAGCGAGTAGATATTTTTTTTGTTCTGTGATAGAAGCTGAGAAACTTAATAAAAGTCGTAAGAAACATTTTTTACAGATGTATATTAAATATCATTATTCAAACAGAGGCTAAAGGGTCTAAAAATTTTAACAACTATTAGTAACGAATCCACTTTACTCTCTTTCTTTTCTCTCTTTTAAGCCCTCAATAAGTGCCCTAAGTGCCATACACCTGCACTATGGAGGATTTAATTAGTGCCACCGATGCTGCAGATAAGCCACCAACTGGGCCCTAACAGTTTAAAGAATTTATCATCGATTCGAAAAGAAGAAGAAGAAGCTCTCACTTCGATCGAGACCCAAAAATCGGTTACTGACTTGTGTGACGGATCATAACCGATTTTCGAGTCTTAATCGAAGTGAGTGGCGTCGTGTAACCTTAGCAAATAGTCCAACTTACTTACCGCATACTATAGATGGCCTAATTTTACCATAAGGATGCAAATAGGTTGTGATTAATGCTGAGAACTAGAACTGTCCTAAATACGGAGGAATTGTTACTCAACATCGCATGAACTCCTAATTGAATCAACCCACCATTTTCTAATGATGATTAGTGGCATGACGAGACATAAATGTTTAGACTCGATGGACAATAATGAGAAACAGACATTAACTTTGTACTTTTCCTTTGTAATTAATATTCCTATTCCGTTTGGAGACACGTAACTTTGTGTGCGTGATGGTCACTCTCCCAAGGTAATAGAAATATGAATATCTTATACCGTTTCTACATATTTATTTATTACGGCACTCAAACTATTAATTTGTAAAAACATTAACAAGAAAATAATCTTATAATAAACAAATTATCCCTCTCCTAGAGAGGAGGTCTAAGTCCAGGCAGTGGAAACAATAAAGAAAAGGCTGATGATGAAAAAAAATTCGTTGTGATAATTTAAATATTATCACAATGAATTTTTCACTTAAGGCTGGACTCACACATCCGGAATTGGCTTTCTGAAATCAGATTCTGATCTCAGATTCTTAATTCCGGCGCTTGACCTCACACTGTTCTTAATAATTCAGATTCTAAAATTAAGAAAGCTCGTCAGTACCATTTTGTAAGATCGATCTGAGAAATTAAGAATCATTCTGAATCTAAATAAATCAGAATGTGTGTGGAGCATAGTGATTTTGTATGCCATTTCGGACGTTCTTAATTAAGATTCTGAATTCCGGATCTGAATTCAGCAAGCCATTCCGGCTGTATGAGTCCAGCCTTAAGGTGAGCACAGTATTTTTAGATTTTAATTAACAAGTATAAATTATAAGTAATAAATATGAACAATTAATCATGAATTGTACAAATAATAACAAAGTGCAAAAGAAAAACAAGAATATAATCAATATTAAGAAGAATAAGAAATTGTTAATAATGTAACTTAGAATTATTATATTATAAATACATATAAAAGGAGATACTGACTGACCGAAATATCAACGTAAAGCCGAAAGTACCGGGACTAGGTGAGTGATTTTTTTTGCATAGGGCTTCCTTTTATGATGTAGGCGAATACTAAGAAAGGATTTTCCAAAATTCACCCCGTAAAGTGATGAAACGTGTGTCCAAAGTTTGTGTGAAAACCTATTTTCACGCGGGCAAACCCACTGGCAGAAAGCTAGTCTTTGTATAATTGTTTTAAAAGATAATGATAGAGTAAGAAACACTACCATTTCTGCCGATTTCTCTCTAAAGGAAGCTAACAATTGAATCGAGCACCCAGCTTCTGACGTCACGTCCAGAGGGGCCAAACATTTTAATCAAAATATTTTGCTACATATAGACTGTCAATTGCAAGCAATGTGCAGCAAAATATTCTAAATTTGATATGTCTTCGTTAGTTAGGTTCAACCAAATTATTCAATACATGTTTCATATTTATTTAATAATTTCTTGCTGCTTACTATCGATTACTATCGATCGAAAATTATTCGTTGCCAAAGACGAAACTGTGACCAAATGTTCTGCCCGTGTTCTAGTTTCAGCCGTAACTGCTGTGGTAATAGAAGAAACTAATAAAAACTAAAAATAGTTTTTTGATAGAGCTATTTCGACCTTTATTTGTACTGTGACCTATTTCGAATTGGTATACTTATGCATTTATTGTGACTTGAATAAAAAAAAAAACTAAATAATCGAATTAAACCTTATTATTAAATAGGACATACATAGACGAATGAGTCAATCAGTTTTTAGATAGGTATCTATCACAACTATCAGCTCAAAGACGCTACTTTCGATCAAGCTGAAAATTCGGCCTGGTATCTAGCCGAAACATAATCTTCGGCCGGTTTCTATTAGCACGCCTTGATAACATTCCATTTCATTAGCGTAGCATAGCATAGCATCAGCCGTATAATATTTCCACTGTTAGAACTCAGGCCGCAGGATAAGAATTGGCCGTAATCCAGCACGCAGGCCCAGTGCAAGTTGGTGGATGTTACAGAGGTCTTCAAAATTTTTGTTTCTAGGACATGCCGATTTCCTCACAATGTTTTCTTTCACCGTTTTGAGAGCAGTAGTGATGGAGTAAATTACACAAAGTAATGCGCCTGGCTGGGTATGAACCCGAGACCTAGAACTCGTAAGTCGAGGCCTTAACCACTCGGCCACCTGCTCTCCATTTCATTACAATCAACCAACATTTATTTAAATAAGGTTTTGATAAGGATCACACCCATTTGTATTAATGACTAGTAAATTCAGTAGTTGGGTTTGCATTACGATTCGGCTTAGGAGTGACGTATGGCTAGACGACGCGCGGACTTAATCCTTTTAAACCTATTGATTATACCGCCTGCTGACGTATGCAAAACGTCACCAGCTTTCTCGAGGAAGATTATAATGCAAAATGAATCGTTTTACCAGCAGTTGTAACTGGACTTGTTCATGTCTGTGAACGCACCGACGATTGTGGAGTAATTGTACTTAGTGTGGTGTATAAAAAAAAAACAAATGACTACACGATTCATAATCCATTAAAGATGTATGGAAAATGTTTATTATCATTTTTTTTTGTTTAAATTAGTGGGTTTCAATTTCGCCAAAATATTCTAGTTTTAGCGAAATTGAAACCTAGTAATTAATTAATTTCGCAAAGAAGCGTAAGGCTATGAAAAATGGGAGGAATGGAGGAAAGGCTTCTTTGGTCAGGAGTATGACAGAAGAAGTGTTTTTTAAAGAATTGATTTCAAATATTGTATTGTTATTAACTCTTTTTAAAATATCTGAAAAGAAAGAGAACCTGAAGGAACACAGGTGAGCTATCATCAGTAAAAATCTGACACTTTTCGCTCCACATAGAGTAAGAGTAGTTATTTGACGATATTCCAAGGAACAAGTCTATCTTCGCTTCAATAAGTACACTTAAATCATGAAGTAAAAAAATCGGATGTTAATATTACATCACGTTGTACATATATATAGGAATTGATGTAAAATTTTCTTTAAAGTGACATTATGTGTTAATCAAGTTATGGTTCACTAAGATATCACGTGTTTGCACGTATTTTTCCAACGTCTTCAAAGGCTAATTTCATTAAATTATTATAAGTAATGCCGCGTGACATAATTAATGAATTCATCGAGTAGGTGCATCCGCCTACAGGTTGCATCAGCTCTCGGCAATTATGGTTTCGTTACTGCATAAAAAGACACTCAGGACACTTTCAATTTATTCTTAGACTAGCTTTTGCCCGCGGCTTCGCCCGCGTGGTATTGGGGTTTGTTATTGGGGTTTCCGGGATAAAAAGTAGCCTATGTCCTATTCCGGAGTGTATCCTATGCCTGTGCCAAATTTCATCCAGATCCGTCCAGCCGTTTTGGCGTGATTGAGTAACAAACATCCAAACATCGTAACTTTCGCATTTATAATATTAGTAAGATAAGATACATTTAATTTTATCGGAAGTCGGTGATATTTTTTTTTATGTTAAAATGTTTTAGAAAACTAAGATTTCAAACAAAAGCGTGTTTACTAGCTCTTTCATTAGAAAAAAAAAAAACTTTTACATTGTTTGTGTAACCTTTTCAAAAGAAAGGCTATTTTTGTCCCTAGGTACCATAGTGTAAGTTTTTCACAATAATGAGCCCTTGTACTCATTATTGTGAACAACTAAAAGCTTTCCAGCTATCACAATTAGGCTCTGGTAAGAAAATAAATATCTGTACCGAAAATGTTTCAGTTTCTGAGAATATTGTAGGTCCCTACCTACAATAGTTTTTTGGGTGGGATCACCTACAACAAATAATTTCTACCCAGAGTGAAGGGTGAAGCGAGAGGGCGTGTTAGACTTTTATTGACTAAATCCCACACATGTTTCTTTAGTTGCCCTTTATGTTCATGGGTCACCGTAACCCTTTTTTGAACAATCAATAATTCATTCAAACAATTATTATTTATTTTTTTATTTATGTAGTTTCAAGGTTACATATTGACTTCTTTTATGATGGTAAAGTTTTTATCTCTTGATGCATATTGTATGAAACATATATATGTTTACACACGCAGGACACACTGCAGCGTAAATTAAAACTTCCAAGCCGTCAAACACAGCAGTCGTATCGCGAGAGAGGCGGTGGCGTAGGACTCGATCGAAGTATGACCACGACCGTGGTCATAGGTTCTCTTCTTAATAGAATATTATTAAATCCACTGACTTCCCAAGATACAAGTGGTGGCCTCGGTTTGGAAGTAGTTGTGTGGTTCTTTCTTCAAAAAAAAAAAACCTGACACCGTTCAGGTGCTCTTTTGAAGAAAGATTAGTGAATCTGCGTGGTTCTCATATGATTTGACCATTACATGTTTACTGTATGGACTTTAAAAGAGACTTTGACTCCTGAGTAGGTTTCGGTGTTTCTTCTCAGGGTATACAGCTAGGAAACACCAGACTCATTTATTTTAAACTCTCGAAAGAAAAAAAAATGTTGTCTAAAAGTGTTATTTTCAAACCTATTTACAAAATAAATATCACTTGTCATTTAGTTGACTAACTTTTTTGAAGTTTCATCTATTAATAATTATTGTGAAATTATCTTGTCACTGTAGTTTTTTTACTGTATGGAATAATACGAAAAGATTTCCGTTTAACTGTTTTTGAGTTCCGACAATATCAAATAACTTCTTTTGAACTGTGCGGAGCGAAAGGGCTTTTTAGACTTTTACTGGTTAAAACGTATGTTCATTCTGTTGCCCTGTTGCCCTTTGAGTTCCAGGGCTATGATAACATTATCGAACGTGGTAATTCCCACAGCCTTGGGCCATCATCTGGCCGTCATTTCTTTACACGTCAACAGCTGGTTTTGACATTGACAATCGATTTTATCGAACAATTTTGTTTGTTCGGCGCCATGCTTGACTTTATCGAATCGATCAATATTGTCGCTCAATAATGTGTCACTTATGCACTCGATGATCCAGATTCAAGATTCTATACACGCGATTTTATATACGTATAACATGATTGTACATGACAGTACACAGTTTATTCAAGTACTTACATTATTATTAGATGTGCGATGTACTTTTTAATCATACTAATTTAGTATTAATTAAATTAATGTTTCTAGTGTTTTCCGAATCATGGATTTTTTACAAGCTTTTATTTTGTTTCACCTGTCCTGATGTTTGTGATCAAATCTTGTTAATTAAATTTGAGTCACTTCCTGTTTACCGATTGAGCTGAAATTTTGCGTGCATTTGTCAATCAGGTGATAATGCAAAATTATTACGTCGTGGAGTTGATCTGTGCCCTAATTCACGTAAAATCAAACAATCCCAATTCCATTGTCGTTTTATCGTAGTCCTATCCAAATCGGTATTCACGTGTTCCTTGATGGGGATTCGATAGAACGACAATCGAACGACTTCTAAACGACCTCACTTCGATCGAACGAGATCAAAATCGGTGTCGTTCAAACTTGATTGATGGATGGGAATACGAAATGTCAAAGTCGCTACGATATCGCTACGGTTTTCATTACGAGAATTAGGCTACTGATGATGGAACCAGAAGGTGGCCATAGGAATTCTGTAATTAAACGACACAACACCATCGAGTTCCGGCTCGCATGATTCGTCTTGACGAGTTTTAAATATATAGTATATACCGCGCAATAAAAGTTTGCAATAAAAAATATTTTCATTGAAAATTTGTTTCACTTTAGGTTAAACCTACCAAAATTTAATTTTAGGTTACAGTTTTTGGGTACTCATAGTATCGGAAAATGTTATGGAAATTCAGCTTATATATTAGCAATTATATTGTTAAGTAGTACAGATATAATCCATGGCTGTAGATTATTCAAATCCGCCGACAATCTCTCACGTCACCATTGTGCTTACGTTTTGCCTATAAATAGTAGGTACTACTTAAGTGTCTATGTAAATAACTTAATCAATGAATTAGTTCTTGATACAGTGTATCTGTACTTTTCAAGTCTATTAATACAATTTTTTTTTTTTTTAATAGCCTATTGTGTGTCCCACTGCTGGGCAAAGGCCTCCCCTTTTTCCTTCCAGACCTCTCTATCTACGGCGACCTCCGGCCATATAATACATGAGCTTAATATTATTTGATTTTGAACTACTTATTTTTACTTATGTAACGGCCTCACTGCTGAGCGTGTGGCCTTAAGTTCGATTCCCGGGTCGGGTAATTGGGTTTGGTGGTGGTATAGTGCGTCTGATCTCTTTCTGGTTGTGTCAGATTGTCGTTCCAACGGACTATGAGAGTAAAGAAACAATGAGTGCACCTGTGTTATTCATGCACTTATGTATTATAATATCTCCTGCGTACTTGGCTAATCTTTGTTGAGAGTGGCGACTGTGATTGAAATACGGTCAGAAGCATTATTTTCATTTCTTTATTTAATTCATTCATTTAAGTAAAAAATAACTGTAGGTAATTGTCGGTCGTTACGTACTAACTACCTACGGTCATTGAACCCGCTCAGCTGTTCTTTACTTGAAGAAATAATTTTCGTATACGCGTAAATTGATTTCAGTTTTATTTAAAAAAGCAAAGGTTAATGGCCTGGAGGGGAACGGAGGAGAGTCATGCCACTCTCTACTCCCTCACTGGCTTAATACAGTAAGAGTACTGTCATTGATAAATAATAATTATTTCCAAGGCCATGTTATAAAATGTCTGTCGTAATAATCTTGAAGAAGGTTCTAAAATCTTATAAGTATTTTGTCTTTCAGGCTAATCGTAATATTAAAAGAGTAGCGTAAATGGCAATCACAAAACAGATGGAACTTTTACCGGTGACGCTTGGTATATCTAATGTATAACTGGTAAATATTAGGATTTACTATTATTGGACTCTTACATCAACGTATCCTATCAGAGTACTTTTTTTTTACTTTAAAATTAAATTATGTAAGTACTTTTTTAACTTGACATTTTCCTTCAGAATTAGAACGAAAAAGCGAGTTACCGAGATAACTGGAAAGAATGGAGGGAGGCTTTTGCCATAGTATAAAGAGGAGGGAAGTAGGTTATCTTCATACAAACGCACCGCGCGCGGCTTGTATGTGTGCGCCATAGTATCTACGCGTCGACGCACGCACACTGTAACAAAATCTCGTCCCGTTTCTCAGTGCGCCAGTCGGGGCTAACACTAAACGAGTTTCACGCGTCACTGCTTTTCGGCACCGCTAAATCAAAACAAAATGTCTGATAATCGCAGGAGAACGTATTGCTGTGTGTTTGGATGTCTTAACAATTCATCGATTCTAGAATTGTCTCTGTTCAGATTACCTATTGAACAAAAAAGGTAAACTAGTCACTCATTCTAGCATATAATTTTTACTTGATTTTGAGATACCTGCTTACTTTTTTTTTATTTAGTTTTCTATCACACAGAGGAAGTAGGTAGGTAGGCTTCATTTCTACTTTTGATCTGTCAATTGATTTGCTGCTATTGCTTTGTTTACGTTTGGTTATGCCGATTTCTCAGTTACTTTAGTTTCTTACCTACTTACAGTTAGAAAATCGTAATTCATAATAAATAATTGACTAATTGTAAATCAGATATACATATAAAGCAAAGTTCGAATCATAACAACAAATTCGATTATAGTCTAAGAGATAGGCGTTAGTTTTTAATGTTGTTTTATTGTTTCTTTACTCATTTTTAGGGTTCCGTACCTCAAAAGGAAAAATACGGAACCCTTGTTTATTTATTTTATTTATTTATTCAGATAGGATCAGTTCGTTGTCCCTTCGTCTATCTGTATGTCTGTCTGTTAAGACCCTTTATCTCGAGAATGCGTGATGTATCTAGTTGAAATTAAAACCATAGTCCCTTCAAGCTGTGAAAAAACGAAACTTTTAAGTTAACGAATAAAACAGATACGGCTGTTCATATCGCAAAAAAAACCGTATTTTTTTATACCACTTTTTTATTTTTATTATATAAGTAAAAAATACAACTTCCCGACCCTTGCCAATTTATAGGCACTGAATTAAAATGTTGCTAAAAGTGACAACCTTAAGACAGTAGGCAATTATAACCCGGATTGGGCCGGAGATAGCCTACTGCCCTTCTCTTTATACTATGCTTTTGCCCAGCAGTGGGACAGAACAGGCTAGCTATAATAATAATAATGTACTTTATTTAGCTGGTTAAACAAATACAGGATAGACTTTTCCAAAATTTATCCCATTTTATGACAACATTCCAACTAATTTTATGACAATACCTATGGAAATGTATCGAATTTTAAATGAGCCGTAGCAATAAGCTCGTTAGTTAAGTCACCGTTATGTGGAACTACATAGCAATTAAAATATCTTGCTTAGTTTATGTGGCGCCATGACAAGTCCGTTATGACTGCGCTTGTGTTTGTATGAGATTGTCACTGAATTGTCCGTCTACGTCTGCGAAGAAGTATTTTTTATTATTTTACTAGCGACCCGCCCCAGCTTCGCACGGGTACTTATATTGAATATTTTATGCATGTATTATACACATAAACCTTCCTCTTGAATCACTCTATCTAATAAAAAAAACCGCGTCAAAATCCGTTGCATAGTTTTAAAGATTTAAGCATACATATACAGACAGCGACTTTGTTTTATACTATGTAATGATGATAATTTTGATTAAAAAATAATGGTATATTTATTCTACTGTTAATTCACGCTAAATACTCTCCAGCGTTTGGTAGTCTAGTTCGAAGGTGTTATTGGTAAAATTGTGGTGTATTACAGAGTATTTTATCTAGTCCGAAGTGGCCAATGAGCTTTATAAATTTTGAATGCAATAGATCCATCAGCCTTATTTTAGTATCTAGTGTAAGACACAAGTGTTAGTTGTAATGAAAATGAAGGCTGGCATAGTCGAATTACGACAAAAGCCTTGAAAAAAAAGAATAAAAAAAAATTGTGGTGTCTCTTCCACAAAGGCCATTCATTAACAGTTGAAGTTAAAGTTTGTATGATCACTGATGACAGTTTGAGGTTAAGTTAATATATTTTAACACCTGATGTAAATTAATTGATTTGATAGTAGAACAATTTTATTTAAGCCAGTAATTAATTAGAATGCAGATGTATTTAAGCAAAATTATGAATGATTTCCTTAATAATAGAGTTGGTAAATGAAAAAAGAGAAAGTAAGGGGTTTAGACCTACTATAGGTAAATCTATTGGAATTCGTGCTATAAACTTCTGCTACATAACTCTTGAATCCCAAGCGAACGCCTTATTATCTGTCTATTATGTCTCTAATTAATTAATTACGGTATTCGAAAGGTTAATTTAAATTATAAGTAGTAGTTTCAACAATAAGCTTTACTCAGATTCATAATAAAATTGGACAAAAACCGTTTTGTAAATTATGTTTGTAACCTTTCAAAGTTTTCAATTCAGCGTTTTCCATCATCGGCTTAGTCATTGCACTATTAGTTTTATAACTCGTAGCTTGCTTTCACTTTATGGATTCAAATGAATAACGAATGGCACAACGTTTAGAAAAAATAAAATAGCACACTGTTCACCTTGGTAAAAAAGCATTGGGAATATTCACAGTAAAAATATTACATACCACCCGTAAACACGGATACTTTAGTCAGGCACATGGTCAACCAACGTACTTCAACTTGAAAGTAGTGATGTGAAAGACACGCTTTTCTATATATCGTCGATCGTCGTAAATTACATCAAATAGCAATAAACAGTACAATAAACATTTGATCCGAACGTTTGATAGCATGCTATCTCGCGTCGATGGCGATAGGTGATCACAGGCGTGATCCCCCAATCACGAGGCCGTACCTTGTGCGATAAGGGTTAGGACGCGACGAGAGTTGAGCGCGGGTGCGGGCGCAGCGGACTGCCGCGGCGGCGGCGGCACAGCGGCGGGATCTCGGCGAGTCAGCTGACTGGCTACGTGCTCGCCCCGACTAAGGGCACTCGACAACTATTCACGTACGCACTTCTTACACGACCTTCCGTTTTTTAGGGAACACGTGGTTACCCTCACACCTTCTTATAAAGCACCACTTCACAATACTGATCAAAACTGACGTCAGATCATGGACCATATAAAGATTGTCTTTGTTTCACTTATTATGAGGTTAGTGTTAATTTTATCCAGTCACGAGATGGTGCTGGCCGTTTAGCACCCGGAAAATGAGTTGTTGAAAACATAGGAGCTTGGACAATACTGCTGCAGTTCAACCTCTACCATTTGTTTTTATACGTACTTGTGCAAACAATAGAGATGAAGCTCTGCGTTCAGCTAGCATGTTATGGTAAATATGATGACTATATTTACATAGTAGGACTATAATTTTCAAGTAGTCCGTGGCCCTTTAATAGTGTAATGGGTTGTTTTCTTGTATCATCGAATGATGGCCGTTATTACACGGTAGCAACTTACAGTGCATATTTTTTCTAAATTGCTTTCGTATGACGTTGAATTCCTTATTGACGTCTTGATGTATCTAAGGTTATTCATAAGTTATAAGAATCGTGTATAATCTCGTCTTGTGATATGTCGAGGGTACATTAAGAGGCGAGTAACGGGCGTTACCCTCATCGTTTGAACGTATGAAATTCCCTGAGTGAGAGCCAAATGAAATTACTATGTATTCATGAAATATTAAACTCGTACTCAGATATTACTTGGGAGGGACTTTAGTCGCGTTGTTTGAATACAACAGCCTCTGGTGTGTACTAAGTCTTTAGAGGATTCTATCATCAGTGTTCCGGCGTCCACCGTAGTCGCGGGTTTGCGGACGGCGAGCAATGGTTAGCTCGCAGTCCGGTCGTCTGGTACCAGTTAGGACCATGCCCAAGTCGTCGACGGCGCGTTCTGTTCCCGCGCGCCTCAAGGAGTTGTCAGCAAAATCGTAGAGACTCTGCAAAAGGGTCGAAGCCTGCTGGGGCCCAGGGTCTCTTCCTGAAAGGAAGGCTCGGCCCCAATGCGAAGGGCAAAGAAGGAACGAGGTGGGGTGTTTAGTCAATAAGAGTCTGACACTGTTTCCTGCTTCGCACAAGGGCGGGATTCGGTATTGGATGGTTTTTGCCCTCCATAAAAAAAGCCTCTGGTGTGTACCAAGTCTTTAGGGGATACCATAATTAGTGTTGCGGCGTTTGGCGTTTTAGGTTCACATATGACTGTTAAGTTATTCATTGAGCTTTAACTTTTAATTAAAGCTTCCATGAAAATAATTAAAAAGTTCGAGTCTATTCGAGAGCCGAAAATCAGGGCAAAACTTTACGTACTTTGATTATGTGTCTAACACGACATTGACCAAATTTTTTACTTAAACTCGTATCTTTTATGTCCGTTACGTTTACTTCTTGTTTGTAAATTGTACTATTAAAAACCAGAACTAAGCGTGTCGTTTGCTAAATACAAGAGAAACGGTCAAGGAGATCATAAACGTTACAGATCTTTTTTGCTAACCATAATATAATATCATCATATGTGTACCGTCGGAATTTACTGTTCTATATGGCAAACTATGGCTTCTAACTTGAATTTATGTCTACTAGTTTCTCCTTTCGAGTACCGTAATTAGAGAATAAAGGAAAGACAATAGGTGTGTGAACTCCGGCGTTCGATTGGAGGTCATGATAAAAAAAATTCTTAAATACCCTATAATATCACTTCTCCACACGTACATAAAAATATCTTAAACAATATTATCTAAACTATACTATGTGCACTTTGTGCCCTAAGTTACATAGTTCATCTCTTTCATATCTATTCAAAGTAGGAATGTTACGAAGGTGGTTTCATCAGAACCGAAGCCGAAGCCTGAGATTTGAAATTTGTTATAACGGAACCGAAATCGGAACCGCGGGTAAATCATGGAGTGTCAGGGACAAATGAGAACCCATGCTTAACATCGGACGAATACACACAAATAAAAAACTGGTATGGCGGTATTACCTCCGTAATAACCTCCGCTTCAAATCAATCGGAACCGAAGTCGAAACCAAGTGAAATGAACCGAAAGTTTCGGTATATCGGAATCGAAGCCGGAACAACGTAACACCTCTAATTGAAAGGAGGTGGGTTAGGTTATTTAGGGCACAGACTGTACATCATCATTACATAGTATAAAACAAAGTTGCTTATCCCTATGTATGCTTAAATCTTTAAAAGTACGTAACGGATTATGATGCGGTTTTTTTAATAGGTAGAGTGATTCAAGAGGAAGGTTTATAACTATAATATATCACATTTGCAACCGTGCAAAGCTGGGGCGGGTCGCTAGTTACATAATAAAAAATAAAATACATCTGTGCCAGTGCAAAGTTGGGGTGGGTCACTAGTGTAAAATAAAATAGTCTTCAGTCTCATTTTTTTTTCTAATTTCTGCAAAATTTTCCTATTATTGTTATAGTAATTTAGGTTTTTAATACCCTTGTTACTTGTCGAGGCTGTCAAGTATTTTTATTCTACCGTTTATTTCCTCTAAGTCATAATCTCACTACATTATTTATGTCATACGCCGCACAATGAATGTCAAACCATAGACCATTGATTAGGTCATGAAAAATACCTCTGCTCATTAAGATGCGCCGTCTAGAAGGATATATGTCAACTTATAAGTATATTTTATGTTCTGTTCGCATGCTCGTTAAATCTTCATTAGAAAGAAGACTCAAATGTCATAGTGTTATTAGTTCATGAAATGAATGATTGATGATTCATAATTTTTCATGAAATCAATCTATTCCTGGCCAGAGTTGCTCTATGGTAACATTGATACCTATTTTGATATTCTCAGCACGAGGACTTTTATAGTCTGATTCAGATGATTTCGTAGTAAATTATTAAATAAATAAATATAACGATAAAAATATTTATTACAATAATTTGAACCAACAATACTATTTACAACTATGATTTATGATGAAAGATACGATTTCGAAGAACTCTGGCACCCAAGGTATAGAGATAGATAGATTTAACTTTATTGTACACCAACAAGTAACAGAATATAATATATGTGATTCTAATGCACTGCCATGTGAACATACTGTCGACATTTTTTAATCTTTATTTCCCGTTTGAACACCAACGATGCTTACAGTTAGAAGTGACAAAAGTAATCGACCGCTAGAACGTGAAAGATGATTTTAAGTGATAAATAGTTGTACTACATTCGTTACATTAGTCTGATGGGGTCTGGATGAAAAAGAACAGGAGGATGACTGGTTCAAGATGACGTGGGAGAAAATGTCTGGATAGACTTGGGGGAGGCCTTTGCCCAGCAGTGGTACAGTAATGGTTTGCTAAAAAAAAGGGAAAAATATTGTTGAAAAAATGAATTGTTATTTTTTCATTAAATTGAACAAAAAATAAGTTTGTGTTTTGTAGTATTCATTCACTATTTTGTAGAGATATTCTTTCTTCCCATAAGCTGCGTTAGGCACTTAAAAGTTTAATTTTATAAGTAACCAAAACGTTAAGTACCTAAATGGCGTACCACCTTTTTGAGGTGAGAATTCATCAAATAACGGAACCCTTTTATGTGAAGCGAGAGGGAGTGTCAGACTTTTACTGTCTAAAACCCACCTTTGTTCCTTTAGCTGCCTTTGTTTTACAGAGTCATGGTAACTCTCTTTCTCATGGCTTTTAATAGACTAGTGCGCCTTACTATCAACGATTGCATCACTGTTTACCATCAGGTGGGATCGCAGTCAAGCGCTAGTATTTTTGTAATTAAAAAAAAACTATTTTGAACGATTTCGCAACCGGTCACTGTCTACATAGTTTCAATGTTATAATGACCATAAAAACAAATATGGAGATACTTCCACAGTTTGATTGAGAAGTAAGATCTGAAGCAATCAAGCGATCACATGATGGCATTCAGTTTAATAATATGTAAAACGGAAAGAGGAAAATTAAGGAGTCGTCACGTGCTCTGTTTGTTAGTGGAACAATTAGGCTTGCTTGCCTCTATCAAACCAACTACGTGCATTATGGGAATTCAAATATTCTAGATCAACGGTCTGTTTTTTTAATGGTGGGAAAATCATCGAATGACAAATCCCGTCCTTGGGCGGAACGGGTGACAGTGTCAGACTTCTACTGACTAAACGACCCACCGTTCCTTCTTGCCTTAGTTCCAGGGCCCCAGTGTTCCGCTTTCGCATGAACCCTTGGTCCCAGAAGGGGTCTATTCGAACCTACTGGGCCTACAGGTCAACGTTCTGTAAACGTTTTATCGTATAAATTCTAGCTGTCATGTAAAATACCACTCTTTTGTTTCACGTGAAGGAAATCAGCGTGGTTATACTATAGTCCGTTCAAAATATCATTAAACATTTAAGTAATCTTCTTTTTTACTGTCAGTTCAACCGACTTTGAGTCTTATTACCTTGGTAGAATAACAAATGGCGGCTGCAGCAAAGAGTTGGTTCTTTAGCGCCTATTTTGCTTTTAACGCCATCCTTATGACCACGGAATAGAAGTATAAATCGTTTAAACAGACAGTAAAAAACGTTTATTTAATTGGTTAAAGAGAATAGAGTGAAGTCAAAGTGACATTAACAAACTTTAACTACACCACGTTGGTATTTTTCAAGTTGTTGAGTTCTTGTACTTTAAGTTGAGCTACTCGTACTCGTCTACTGACAAAGGTTAGTACTGAGCTGGAGGGGTTAATTAAAACTAGTGTGTTCGTTCCTCAAGACCTCGCAGACTTTACAGTTTTCAGATTTATTCCTATACTTGTGCTATAAGACCTTGCTTCGTCATTTCAGAGTTCTAGGTCAACGGGGTTCTCTTGCGGGAATTATACGTTTTTTGCCACATAAATGGCCGTATCTTATTTTTCCCCAAATCCATATATTTACTACGTGAGAGTGACTAAAGAAAAGTTCCTTGAACTATGTATCAGTTTGATTGACTAGTAGTAAAGTGTTATTTATCCTCAAAACGAAGATTTTTTACACTATTTTATATCTGACACGTATAAACTACTGTCCAAAAAGATCTTTATCCCCAAATCCATATATTTATTTCGTGATTACGACTAGAAAAGTTCTTTGAACTATGTATCAGTTTGATTGACTAGTAGTAAAGGATTACGTTATCCTCAAAACAAAGATTTTTTACGCTATTTGCTATCTGACACGTATAAACTACTGTCTACGATACCTACATAATCCCGAAAACTTCAAGTAGTCTCATGTTATCAGTCAAGAGGAAGATGGTGATGCTGCTACCTATCTGCCAGATAAATCGTCTGCCATCTTTTAGTACTTATGACAAAGACTAGGTATCATTGTGACTGGCATTATTGCTTGATTAGCCTATCAAGGTCTAGTGGTTAGTGACCCTGACTGCTCTATCGAACGTCGTAAGTTTGATTCCCACCCAAGACAAATTTTTGTGTGATGAGCAAGATTATTTGTTCTGTGTCTGGGTGTAAAATTATACCATGTAGATTTAGATTCGCTAATACTCTAGAACGGCTCCTCAGAGAAATGGTCAGTATTACTACGGCTTTGCTGGCCTTCCTCGAGGAGTTGGGGTGGACCGAATGACACATTTGTCCCACCCGTACGCAAAATACACGCTTTAGACGTGGAGTTGCGGATACCAGCCCGATATACTATACTATCTACTATACTCTAGAACGGCTGTACCGATTTGGCCAATTTTAGTCTTGAAATATTCGTGATAATCCAGGAAAGGTTAAACCGGTGAGTTTGCCAGGACAACTAGTCTTTGATATATTAGGTTTATGTATATTAGAAACATATAAGTAAATCCTGATCGTTAACCTGTGTTCATTCGAAATATATAAGTTGGCTTATCAGTTGTCTAGACAACTGATAAATTTACATAGATCATTCTAGTACTTATAGCACGATTTCTGCTTATTTTGGGACTAAAGTTGTTGTATGAAAGGTAGGATATATTATAAGACAATATATTATAAATATATAATTATACCATAAGTTAAATATTTTTTTTTTATCATTATGGATTCATACAGTTAACAGTCCAATACAAAAATAGAATTATCATTACAAAAAAGACAAATAAATAATAATGCACGTCACAAATAAATATTATTATTATATATAGAAAATTTCAAATCTGAACGTAATAAGGTAATTCCCCAAACGACTAGGAGAAAGTTCTCGAGGTAGAAGGGAAAATGCGGAAATCGAAGGTGCGAGTGGCGCCTAGCCGCCTATGATCGCAGCGTTATGTCAGCCAGTGTATCGACTACCCAGTAACAGACTAGTTACTTCAAAGTACGGTCAAGAGAGAAAGGGAAGCAACGTTATGGGATAGTAAGTTCTTGTACTCGCCGTAATTATTAGACAAATGACAGTTACACAATTAGTTAGATTAATATCTAATTAATTCATTAAGCCCCAAGAGGACATAAGTGTCCGCACACCTAATGTCCTTTGATAGATTTTGTTTTGCCTGAATGCTGGCTTTTCGATAGAAAAAAATTGAGAGCTCGATTACATCGCCACCTACCGGGTTCAATTATGTTTTTAAACCATCCAGGAAACCGCTCAAATGTACACACTATATAGGTAAATATATGTCGTGGCTAGATCTTAAAATTAAATTCATGATATGACCGGCAATTTTATGAAATACTGCTATTTCAGCTAAATGCATGATTCCTTCATAAAATGGTCACGTTGTCCACCGTCCCTCAGTTACAGCCTACTGTTCCTCAATGTATTTTTGTTTTGTACTACAAACCAGGTTCCACCAAAAACACTAATTCTGCATAAAAATATGTTTCTGGGTAGTTCAAAAGATAACCAAGAAGGAGAGGTGGGGTCCGTGTTTGTTTCCTATGTTCGCTCACTGTACCCCGTCATCCCCTTCTAAGCTAACTAACATGTTCTGTAAAAAAGTCCATTATTATTAGGTGTATTGTAAGTATTTTTAGTGAAGCATAAAATTTTTGAGGCCCAAAAATCGATTATAATAACAAAATGTTAACGTTTTAAACACTCTGGCCGGTTTTATTTGGCAATATCATGAAGTTATCGATTCTAACATTTAGCCATGACATATAGATATATAGATATGTAATGCACGTGTAAAAGACAATCTCTACAAGTATCGATTACGATTATTTCGATGTTACTTATTTTTTAAATTTAGAATTTCGAATGAAGGTTACGAATTTTCGATACCGCATTTTTCTTTTTCTTTGGGTAGTCAACAAATAACTCCTTCTACGAGTACTCTGACTAAAATGAAATGGAATTACAGACTTTTATTGACTAAAACTTACCTTGGCAATAGGCTACGGGTAACGGGAGTGATGTATTGCATTCAAGTTTGCCCAAATACTTTGCCATTCGACGCGAATGTTCGTCGATTCCAGAAATTATGAAAGTGTTATCAGCGCATAAAACTAGGGATTTGAACATTTTAAAAAAAACTGCATTACCTAATCGCTTTGGAGTTAATATCGCATTTACTCATTAGTGTTTGATATTTAAGCTCCTACTTAACTGCTTGATATTCCGTATTGTTATCGTGATTAGCTGTAGTACATTACACTTGTATGTCAGGCTTAAACTATTTATTGTACGTTGTAAAACTTTATTTTTAGTCTTTATCTACTCAAAATTTAAAAAGAAAAACAATTTATATAGGACAGCTGTTATCCACAGACGAGCTTAAAGTCTCAAAAATATATTAGCGGACAGAACAGTCCCGCAACATGACGAACAACACTGTCAAATTATTCATCATGTCGTGACGTCACGTGATGGCGTTGTAAAATGTTTGGGGGCAAGTTGGGAGACACTGGGCAACGTTGCAGCGTCACGCCAAGCTGGAACTACATTAGATCGACGCGTACGTGCAACTCGCTTGATTTGTACGTAAAACGACGTCGCGTGGCGTGGATCAAGTGTAGCTGTACAAGATTATAAATTTTGTGTGCAATAGATCCATAAGAGCCTTAGTTCAGTAGCTAGTGTAAGACACGAGTGTTAGTTATAATGAAACTGTTGTAGTCGAATTACGACTAATGAAAAAAGAAATCTTGTTTCCATATAAGATGTATGGCGTTTGTGGCACATGCGTTAGCAGTGTAGTTCTACCCTTAGCGTTCCGCTTCTTGTTTGGGGATATTTTGTTCCCGTAATTTATATGAGACTTAACCCACAAGGATCTTTAACAGTAAACCTTAATTATATGGGTAGAGCACATACCTTTGTAGTAAATTAACCATCGAATCTCTCAAGAGTCAAGGTTGAAATTAAATTAGTTACTTTTTTAAAAAATTATTAGCCTCGCTTTTGACCACTATCTCACTTGATGGTAAGCAATGATGTGGCCGACAATAAAGCACGCTTTTTTTGCTTACAAGTAACCTAATTCACTCTTGACTTAAAGATCCCTAGGTTGTAGCTCTCAGGAGACATATACACCGACAGGTTGTATTTGCAAGTTACGCACTAAAGGTTGTAATAAAATAAACAATGTGTACAACTTGTCCGAAAGGTTCCATCTCCTAACATGCGTATCACGATTTTCAGATATTAATTTAAACAATACATTCTATGGTTTACGCGACATTCTCTAAATGCAATTTCACGATTTTGTAAAGCTATGTCAGTAACGACAACATGAATAAATTGACAGATCACATGATTGAATCGTGAACTTGCATGGTTACACATTGTCACGTAACCCGGATACATTTAAAAACTGATATTCAGTTCTTATTTATGTAATACTATCTTTTGTCAGCGGCTTCGCCCGCGTACATAAAATGTAGCCTATGTCACTCAGGAGTAAAGCAGCTTTCTATTATTGTAAAATTTCTCCAATCGGACCAGTAGTTCCAGAGATTACCTCGTACAAACAAAAAAATAAAAAAAACCAAAAAACAAACTTTACCTCTTTATTATATTAGTGTAGATAGATTAGTAGCAGATGTGTTTTAATTTATATTTATTTAATTTTAAAGATTTATGGCGCCTTTAGCACGCAAAAGGCAATTGAAGGTTTACAGGTGAGTTTTAGTTAGTATAAGTCTAAAACTCTCTCGCTTCAACTACAGCGGGACGAGTTATTTAATGACTTTTTCTCCTGTTTAAATAAAATATAATTTTCGATACAAGCGGTGAAAGTTTGTGATTGCGGCCGAAGCCAAACGACATTTTTCTATATCCTACTTACGCAAAATGAAATAAACAGGGGCTGATCAGCGACTAATATTGGAGGTTGCTCTGCGCCCAGTCTGATATGATAAATGCAATAAGTTGGGGCGGAAGCGAGTTCACGCGCTTTGCTAAACTAGTGCGGAAAACATAAATTGCGTGTCTAAAAGCAGTAGGTAGAGGAACGAGTTCCGGGGAACTGTATTGTAAGCGAATTTATTGCATTATTATAATTAAAAAATAAAATATGCTACCTTAATAGCTTTGTGCTCTTCTATCTGCTTTTATTTTTTCATTTTTCTATGTTTGTGTGTACATTGATAAAATTAAATAAATAAAAATAAATTGCGAAGTAGCTTTTGTTTTTTTTGAGTTATAGCTATTTTACGTCTACGTTCGTATTAAGACGGAATTAACTATATTAATAAAAACTAACAGGGTAAAGAAGAAGAATCTGTTAGGCCTACTATCCACGATCGCGTAGCTTCCTATACGCGTAGTCGTCTTTGAAGAAGCGTACTTTGTGTACGTCTGCTTACAGCTTACATATAAAACTATGAAACTGTCGATGGATCGACCACGTCGTGTTGTCATGTGAACACCAAGCGTATTTAAATGACGTATACGCGTTTATGAAGCTACGCGACCGTTGACTCTAGCCTTAAGTTTACGAAGGACAGCTGATAAGATCGTGGCTTAAGGTACTTATTGAAAGAAATGTAGGTACAGTTTTATATTTTTTATTTTATGTAAAATTTGTTTATAAACGAAATTTTTAAATTACTTGCAATTTATGACAACAATGAGTCCCGAATTTAGTGATTTCGGGGAGTAGGGAGACGTTGAGACATCTGTAAGTACTATGCGTTCCAAATAAGAACAGAAAAGTCAATAATCCCGTTTGAGTGAAAAGTACGGTTTGTAAAACAATCCTATTTGCAACATCAATTAAGTGTTTTTTTTTGCTTTTTATTCCTTGTATTAGTCAAATCTAGGTGAAGTAAAAACGTTATTGTTTAATATAAATTAGCTAAATATATTTATTTATTACTTTTGGTTCGCGATTTGTAGATAAATAAATTCGTTCGTCACAATTAGGCAATCGATCATATTCTCATTTGGAACGCATTGTACTTTAGGCCATAAACTTATCAGCTGCCTTTGTAAAACAGTTCACAACTAATTACAAAAGTATATTAACATACCTTAACTCAAAATATTTGCACAATCCACAGGACACCCGCCCAGTGTACTATTATCCTGTTAACACTACCGAAGCTAAGTTAACGTAAACAATTAACAGCTAGATAATTACTAGAACTAATTCATAATTACTACTTGCTTGTTCACTTTACAACTTGTTTGCTTATTTTAATTTCTTTAACACATCGGTTGACACTTAGGACGGCTACCGATGATTGAATGATTTGCACACAAATAAAGGCCTTACGCCTTTATTGCTGTAGTATGTATCTCGTGCAGATAATCTTATATTTTATTCAAGCAACTGGACAGATTGAAGTGGTCGTCATCTCGTTTCCTTATCACGTGAGTTCACTAGATTACATATCAAAATGCGTTTGTTTACTTCACTTACAATGTCAGTTTTTTTTTTGAGGTAATTCATGAAATTACATCTCCCACTCTAAAGGAATGTGCACACTTTTTTAAGACGCGCCACTGACGTGAGTTTTAGATATGTGTGTTAACCATGCGTTTGAAAAACGAGGTGTGCGCTGACCCTAAGGTAGACGAGATGGGGTGTCAGACTTTTCATATCTAGTAATAATAATAACTTTATTTTAGGTGACACAGGCTGACAAAAACTCTGCCCACTTTCCTGCTACTGACGGCGCCTACTTGCGGACAGCCAGCAATGTCGCCGTCGGATATTCTGGTAAGCGGTACGGACCAAGTCCAAGTCGTCTACGGCGCACTCGCCTCAAAGAGTGGTCAGCAAACCGTAGGGGCCCATAAGATTCAAAGCTTAATTGGGGCTTCTGAAAGGATTGCTCGGCACTGGTTTTAATTCTAAGTAAATTTAGGATCGGGGCGGCTTGTTTAGTCAGTAAGAGTCTGACACTATATCCTGATCCTCCCAAGGGCTGGAGTTGTCATTGGATTTTTTTTACCCACAAAAATAAAAACTAATAATAAAATCTAGTACGTATACCTACATCTTTACATTTTACTTACTATGAGTAACTTTTAACTAAAACCCTGTGTCTTTTAGTAGCCATTTGCGTTTGAGGGTTACGGTCACTCTTTTAAACGCTATTGCAGCTCTCGTTCGTTCTTCGTTTATGTATCTCATTGAGGAGCGTGTGAAACTGCGGCGGCGGCTGAACGACCTGTTGCTCGTCGTCCACAAGCCCTAAGTCGCCCAACGATACACAGTAATGTTGATTGGGATTGATTTCTGAGTATTAAAGTTCAAACTTACAGGAGCAGAAATTATTGTGACCAATTGAATTAGTGAAAACCTTTTTTTTCCGTTACATTTCGATATCACAATCTCTTGTTTATGGGCAGTTTATCTCTCAACGTCTACATGGAAAATCCTCGACATAAATTTTCTTTTACAATAAAGTATATAATAAATAAAATGATTGATTGATTGACAATAAAGCCACTGATAAATAAAGAAGATGTCCATAACCTTAATCTCGATTTGATTTCGGTCACCAGAATTCAAATCGGTTTTTCCCTGTCTGTCTATATCAGATAAATTTTTATTGTATATCCATGTTTACTGACCTGTTAGTCTAGTAGTTAGTAACCCTGACTGCTAAGCAGGAGGTCGTGGGTTCGATTCCCACCCAGGACAAATGTTTGTGTGATAAGCACTATAATTTGTTCTTTGTCTGGGTGTAATCAACGATTGCATCACTGCTTACCATCGGGTGGGATCGCGGTCAAGCACTAGTTTGTTGCAATTAAAAAAAATCTATAATATGTATGTATTTAGAAATATATAAGTATATTTATCAGTTGTCTGGTTCTAATAACACAAGCTCTGCTTAGCTTGAGACTAGACGATATAATTATATATATATATTGCGATAGTAACAAAAAAAAAAGTTTCGTGTTATCATTTCCTACAATAATTATGACCATTTATACTGACAATATCGAATATTGTAATGAACCGGTAAATCTTTCTAATTGTAATTTTGTATTTGAAGTGTTACAAGAAAATAAAGAAAGAATAAATGTTTGGTTTAATTACAAAATTGTCATCCTATTGAATTATCGAATGTCACATTTTGCCAGACACATTAATTGAAGAGACTGTGTGAGTAAAATGTTTACAAGTACCTATTACGCAGAATTCGCCTCATCTCAATCAAGCTACCGTGTTCCTATTAACTAATCGATATGCATCAGTGAGAAAGCGATAACCTGGTTTCCTTTTCAGGCAGTCAGAAGTGCATAAGTTTTAAACATAAGAGAAAACTAGCCTTCTACCAGTGGCTTCGCCCGCGTGAATGTAGGGTCTTTCATACAAACTTTAGACCCCATTACATCCCATTAGGAGCTGAATTATGAAAAACCCTTTCTTAGTGTTCGCCTACGTCATAAAAAGAAGCCTTGTGCAAAATTTCACACTCCTAGTCCCAGTAGTTTTGGTTGTGCGTTGATATATCAGTCAGTCAGTTTCTCCTT
Source organism: Mythimna loreyi (assembly GCA_029852875.1). NCBI lineage: Eukaryota > Metazoa > Arthropoda > Insecta > Lepidoptera > Noctuidae > Mythimna > Mythimna loreyi. The sequence goes on from CM056786.1 coordinate 13,314,341, forward strand.
TTATATACATATATAGATTAAACTTAATATGTAGGTACATTTTGTATATTTTAAGTAGATTTTCGTTTAAAACGTTGTTGTTATGGAAAGGCCGCCACATGAGAGTTTTATGAGTCGAATGGCAGATAAGCGATTGAATCGCATTTTTAATACATTATTTCTGTACTTGAGTGATCGAATCAGGAATGAAGATATCCGCGGGAGAACCAAGGTGGCCGACAAATCTCGAAGAATCGCCAAACTTAAGTGGCAATGAGCAGGGAACATTGCCCGCAGAACAGATGATCGTTCGAAAGGTTCTGGAGTAGCGAACGCTTATCGGAAGACCTGGTGAATGTTGCGAGACGCCCAATAGCGATCGTTGTGGCATTATTTATGTCCAACAGTGGACGTCTTTGGGCAGAAATAATGACGATGACTATATTTTCAACTAAATTTGAAGTCACAAGAATTTAGCGGTTTATATAATATTAACGAGTGATGATCGCCAATATACGGTGTTGATACTTTATTTAAAACAATAGTATTGTAGCATTTTGTTTCAAGTTTGTGAATGTAAAGTACCATGGAGCATTTTTTTATAAGGTTACGACTTTTTTTTGCATTATGACTATGACAGTTGACAGTTTGCCATGCTCACTTAAATGTCTCGTTGATAGTGGCACATGTTAGTGGGTCATTCAGTTTCCTTCAAAATGGTTGAGCTTAGTGAGGCTGATGCAAGCGTCATGCTAGTGAACGAGCGCCGTCAGTTGGGACTGGTCATCTCTTAGCTGTTAGTGGCTTAATTCAATTTCTATGTTTTTAAAATTTTATTACTTGTTTACATTGTACTCACATAACAGAAGCGACAAGACATATGTAAGCTAAATTTTATGTAACTTATGATATGATTTAAGAGAGTGGCCATGGAGTTTCTTGGACGTTCTAGTTCTCTATAGGGATCTATGCTTTGAAACGTGAAATTTAGCTCCACTTTGTTTTTTTTTTGACTGACTGACATTTTGGTAATTCAAAAGAGCCTTCAATTAGTCTATTTGAAATAAACGACTTTGATTTTGATAAGTGCACCATCTGCACTACTGTCGTTATCTCATTCTATATTTACTTGTCGTTATTAAATCTGTAAGTTAACGCTGTATTTTTAATATTCAGCCTAGCTTCCGCCTTGTTGACTGAATAATATTTTTTATAATGTCTGAGCTGTTATTTACATCTACACTAATATAATAAAGAGGTAAAGTTTGTTTTTTGTTTGTAGGGGGTAATCTCTGGAACTACTGTTCCGATTGAAAAAATTTTAGCAACAATAGAAAGCTGCTTTACTCCTGAGTGACATAGGCTATATTTTATGCACGCGGGCGAAGCCACTGACAAAAGCTAGTCTGCAATTTTTCAAAAAGCGAAGATGAGAAAGCACTTCTCTGTACTAAATGACTAGACACTGTAACTTTGAATATTGGGCGATTTGAAGTTTTTATCATAGAGTTTAATTCATTAAACCTCAAGAGGACACCGGTGTCCGTGCATCTATTGTCTTTCAATTGTGTCTGTAATTAAGGTTATCGAAAGGTTATCACATTTACTGTGATCAATATTGTCTCATTTTAATTATTTAAATATACAACAGCTATTTCATAATTTAAAAAATTACTTCTCGCTGAAAACAAAATTATAATTTAACATCTCACGTACAAGTGTGCAGAATTCGGTTTTTTTCATCATCTTTCTGTCTGTACGTAATAAGGTTTAAGTTAGCTGGTATGAAATGTACCTACTTTATTTACACTGGTGTGCCTAAGAGGTTTTTTTATGGAGAGTAAAAGTCATCCAATGACGAATACCACCCATGCGCGGTGCGGGAAACCGTGTCAGACTCTTACTGACTAAACAGCCCACCCCGTCTCATCTTTGCCTTTCCCGCTGGGACCAAATCTTCCTTTCAGAAATGGACCCTGGGCCCCAGTTGATTTCGGCCTTTTTGCAGAGTTCCTACGATTTTGCTGACCACTCCTTAATAAAATATTGATATAGACTTAATTTTTAAGAAAAATGAAATATTTTTTCAGTATTTAAATCATATGCATATTACCATATTGTCTATTGGAGTGTGCCCAACTGCAAGCACTACCAACAGGTATGCACAGCATTGATCAATTTGGATTGCTGAAATTAAACTACATTATTATTGTAAAAATAATCTAATTGATTGGCCTGTTGGACTAGTGGTTAGTGGCCCTGATTGCCATGCCGGAGGTCGTGGGTTCGATTCCCACCCAGGACCAATGCTTGTGTGATGAGCACAATCATTTGTTCTGTGTCTGGGTGTAATTTATCTACAATATATGTATGTATTTAGAAATATATAAGTATGTTTATCAGTTGTCTTGTACCAATAACAAAAGCTCGGCTTAGCTTGGGACTACACGACGTTGTGAGACAGTTGTGGAATATATTGTTTACTTTAACTTGTAGAAGAAACATAATATTTTCCTGTTACTGTTCATCAAATTTTCTCATTGCTAATCTGCTCTCTTCAGTTATCTGAAGTGGACCATCGATTACGACCGGCGCTTTAACTAAAGAGTGTCACACTTCACCTCTCACACTTGTCGCGTAGGTATATTTACTTGATAACAAGAAGATATATTTTCTTTCCTGAAAGATATTTCGTGGACAGATATCTTAAAATTTAGGAGAGAGAATTCGAATAAATTCAAATTCAAATTCCGAAGGTTATACCTGATTACCTACTGTTACAGAAATATCTACCTTTCTGTGTAGTAAATAAAGTTGTATATCGTAACATAGTTTTGAGGATTGCGTTGTCGTATCTCGCTGTGAGCTGATTCTTAGGATGAAGTTGAGGGAAATATCACATGAATATGAAAGAATCATACACAACTTGCGCCCAACCAAATAATATTAACCAAATTATAATAACCAAATAAATATTTCAGTCTTTAACAGTTACTGTTAAAGACTGAAATATTTATTTGATACCGAGGTGAAAATAGTACCGGTAGTAGTAGTAGTCAATGTCAAAAACATGTTATACACAATTAATTATGTATCCTTTTTAGGGCTTCGTATTTCAGTCCCCTTTCGTTTTTTATCAAGAATACGTGGAGGTATTGTGATGACCTTTGAACTGTAAAAAGATCTGAAAACCCTAAAATTGTAAATAAAAAATAAAATAATTGCTTTCTTGCTATTCAGAAAAATGAGAGTAGAATCGGGGGTCGTACTTATTAGAAGTTTGTACGGAACCCTCAAAACAGGATTTCGATTACCACTTGACCGGATTTTGTCATTTCGCTCTTTTGGTGAAACAAAACTTTATAAAAAATTGGTTGCCTGTAAAGTCGGTATACGGGCGAAAGTTTTACGTGACAACGACTTTGAGTGGTAAAATAATTTTAATGTGAATATTCATTCGTATAGTAGGAAGAAGGATGAAATAATAGTAACAATTTAAAACATTTACCGCAAGACATGAACCGGTGTGTATGCCTATCTCTCTCACTCTCTCTCTCTCTCTGTCTCTCTCGCTCTTAGGCGGGCTAACTGTGCTCGAGTGGAAGGGACGCGTGCCTTTCACTTTTTATGTCTGTCTCTCTCGCTCTTAGGCGGGCTAACCATGCCCGAGTGGAAAGGACGCGTGCCTCTCACTCGCTCTCATTGTGAGCGCATAACGTGAGCGGAGCGTAACGCAGTTTCTTGAAGTGTCACCCGGCAAACCAATTTATAAGACGTTGTCACGTCAAAAATAGATCCGACTTCAACGTATACGTCTGTCTAGACAGACAACAAAGTGATCCTATTAGGGTTCCGTTTTATCATTTGAGGTACAGAATCCTTAAAGCACTAGTGCAAAGTAATTTTGATTTCAGAAACAGTGTATTTCTAATAGTTTGAGAGTAGAATAATAATAATTGAATAGTTTCTCTTCGTTATTTAGCACCAACTTCCGAAATTATTACTTAGATATTAATTAAAATTGTATGTTCGACTGTATGACAAACATACTAATAAGCTTCTCTTTTTTAAAGTCTGAAGTCGACGGCTGTCGGATTTGCTTTATATTACATAATACATTTTTATCTGCGAAAGCATACCTACATAGTATTATATGCACTTGTACATATTATAGGTATGTATAATATGATATGATTATATATCTTTTGTAATCCGGAAGTGTTCTGGTTATCTAGTGCGTGAAGTGTCAAATTAATCTTGTGGACTATATAACCAAGATAAACTGGTCCTGGTAACCCATACTTTTTACCAAACTGTATACCTACAAGGGCAAGAAAATACATCGGTTTCAAAAGCCTTTATCTACCTTAAAAATGATCGAAGTACCATAAATATTGAATTGCCTTTTTATTCTTTTCAGACTCCTAACTAGATGAAATATATTTTATATAATGATTACGTTTGTTTGATAATTTTAAGGTTGTGTTGTTACGTCATTTTGCGTAAATAAACTGTTTTTTTTCTTTTAAATGAGTATCTGAAAATACAGCAGTTTTATAATATGCACGGACGGGTACCTTACGTGTCCGTGCATATCATTAAAAAAATCAGTCTTTTTGTTTTTATGAACGCGATAAACTACTACTACTGTACATGAAGTTTAAATAAATAATAAATATACCCTTTTTCCTAATACACAGAGTGATTTATGACAAAAGCATAGATACATATTTAAGTATATTACAGTAGAAAAAGAAAGCCAAAAATTTTAGATTAAGAGATATGCTTAGATCTTTAAAAGCACACCACGGACTTTGATGATAGATAGAGTGATTCAAGAGGAAGGTTTATAGGTATAATAGTTGCATAATATTTTTAATATCACCAAGACGAAGGTTTATGTGCATAATATAATTAATATTAGTACCCGAGCGAAGCTGGGTCGGGTCGCCAATAGGGTCGATACCAATTTTTACGTTATAAACATAAAAAATCATAAATTCCTCTATTGAACGTCCTCTAACATCGGCCATCTTTGCATTCTTGTCTCAATTAAAGACGACACTTGACAATGTGTTTGTGAAAAATTACAAACAACATGAATGCGGGACTCATCAGTAAATTTACTCGTTCAGAGTACCTAGGTAGTAGTAGGCGATAGTAACTAGACCAAGCCTATTATAGGTTAATATTAGTAAAAAGAATGTGAAGATTATTTTACATTAATGTATTAATGACGCCTGCCATCTGCACCTGTATCGTAGTAAAAAAGAAAATAGAAAAAAAAAATGAATGAAAGTAGAAAATTGTTCCATGGAAACAAACTACTTTCTGGTTAAAAGTATCCTATACGGTTTTTTCAGGTCTTAGTTTACCCATGTACCACATTACATAACCTTTCGAATACCGTAATTACAGCCACAATTAATCAACAATAGGTGAGCGTTCGCTTGGGGCTAAGAGTTTAATGAAAATTTCATCAGGCGTTTGAACTTAAAAGAGTAATACACCTAAGTATTCTGCTAGCTTCTGCCAGCGGCTTCAACCGTGTGATTTTTTTTCTCCATACAAAGTTTGTACACCTGTTTCATCTCTTTAGATTTTACGAAACTCCACCCTTTTATAAAATCCGTTCTTTGCGGATGTTTACATCCTATAAAAAACCTGCCTGCCTTAGTTTGTAGGTGTTATAGTTTCTGATATTTCGTGGTTAATCAGTGAGTGATATTTTGCTTTTATTTAGAAAGCATAGGTAGATATGCAATACACATATAAAAACGTTCGCCTTTATGATGTTAGTTAGATATTGTGACGTGTGTAGGTGCCTCATATTAATGCATTTGTTATTGGACTCGTCCATACAGCGTCTTATTTACGTACTCTTAATTTATTTAATCATTTTACAGGCTCATCACTGTGGAATTTTTCATGTTGGTCAAAACAAACTAAACTACCTCTTAGGCCTCTCGCTCACGGTGACTTTTTTAGAGATGCTGTAGCGTGTTTGCATCGATAAAGTCGCGATCCTGTAACGCGTTAGTAGCGCGTATATATAGTAGCGCGCCTAGTCTATAGCGAGTTGCAAATGTGACTAACGCGCGTTTCGTAAGCGCACGTCAGCATCGCTACGAAAAGTTATTATGGAAAAAAAGACGCCCACGTAATACTTGGTAGAAAAAAATATCGTCTTCCTGTTACTTGGGGTTAGTTCAACAAGACTTTTTTCTCCTACTCTGTCCTGTCACCCGTCACGCTATCACTAACACCTATTTCTTCCATATTACTCATCACACAATCCATCCATGTTTTCTTGTTTCAATAAGGAAAAAAGTTAAATAAAACCACGTAATAAATAAATAATCGTAATACATCGACCGACGCGTTTCTAGCGTCAGGCATATTGGATAGCTCGCTGGGCAGGTTTCACCACTTTCTTCCCGCGTATGCTATGATTAAAATGCACTGCGATTACTAACTTGTATTGAGGTCCAGCATTGCACTGTACGAGCAAAAACTCCTTAGAATGCATTTAGATAAATTAAAAGCTGCATTGCGGAGAAACATAGCATTGCGAACACAATCACAGTTAATTAATTCTATTCATTCTTGCATATTTAAAATTACTTGATTGAACATTAATAATGACATTTACCTTCAAGTACTTTCAATTAAATCAAAGTCAATCTACTTTTCCTTAACACTAAAAGCGGAATATCCAGATACCCCAAAGTTGTCCAAGGTGGTCTTTAAAAAATCGCTTTTAGCGATAAGACCACCCATTGTAACACCGTAGTAATTTTAAGTATCCTAATGTACCAAGTTGTGTTTATGGTTTAAAAAAAAAAAAAAGTTGTGTTTATGGTGTACCTACAATAAACAGTATATCTATCTATCTACCCCTAAAAACGCGGATGAGTCTATTATGGGCGTTTTATTTTTATTATTTTTAGAACAATTCAAAACATCAGATATTTTTCTTTTCCTAGCGTACCTACCTAATAGTGAACTTATCAATATTTTTTCTTTTATCGATAATGAATCAATGTATTACAGTACCTAGCTACTGATTTATGTTCACGTTATTATGATATTTTTACAGCTGTTATAACCAATGCCGGTTGTCTTATAAAAGTTATAATTAGTTTCCATTGTTTTCTTAACTTTAATATTTTGTTAAATACTTTTGAGTTATCAGTAAACTCTGTAGATATTGAAAAGCCTACTGACGTAAGGGTTTTTACCTTTTTTATATGAATATCGAGCCTTTTCACTAAGAACGTCGTAAGCGCCAATATGCGTTATTTGCTTCTTCTTAAATGGATTGTTTCTTCAATAATTATTAAGCATTTATTGATAATAATAATAGATAATATCTATTATATTAGAAAAGTAGTTGCAGAAATAAAAATTTATATAATCATATAAACTCTTTTTCATATAGAGTCACTTTTTAATTATGGAAAAAAAGTACTTTATTGCAAAATATGCAACTGTTACTTACGATATTTTTAATAAATAAATAAATATAATATAATATATAATATAAATAATATAATAAAGAGGTAAAGTTTGTTTTTTTGTTAGTTTGTTTTTTTGTTTGTAGGGGGTAATCTCTGGAACTACTGGTCCGATTGGAAAAATTTTAGCAACAACAGAAAGCTGCTTTACTCCTGAGTGACATAGACTATATTATGTACGCGGGCGAAGCCGCTGACAAAAGCTAGTTTTTAATAAAAAGGGTCGATGTAATGATTGTTGTGAACAAGAGTCCCAATATTGGGAACATTGTAAGGCTGTTGCTATGCTATATTATTAAAACTTTATGAACTAGTAAGAAACAAGTCCGACTTCGTACAGACAAAGGCGGACTTAATGCCTTAGATAATAATAATAATATAATATGTCCACAACTATCACACAACGCCATCTAGTCCCAAGCTAAGCAGAGCTTGTGTTATGGGTACTAGACAACTGATAAACATACTTATATATTTCTAAATACATACATATTATAGATAAATTACACCCAGACACAGAACAAATGATCGTGCTCATCACACAAACATTAGTCCTGGGTGGGAATCGAACCCACGACCTCCCGCTTAGCAGTCAGGGTCACTAACTACTAGACTGACAGGCCAGTCAAAGTTTTTAGATGTTTTCTATCAGTCGACTTTAGGGTGGCAGACAGGCAGACTGCATGTATACCTACCTATTATCGGTAAGCAGATTTCGATTCCGATACATATCATTAGAAAAATAACTTATAAATATTTAAAAATAATATTAAGTATGGAAATTCAGGCCATCCCGCGGTGATAAGAGCCGTAAGCTTCACAGACCATGATGTGTTGACATCGGCAGGTAATCTTCGTCTGTCACGATCTTCGTGAATGTGATAAATGGATCACATGGTTTTCTCGTCAAAGTCAAAGCAGTTGCATTTATCATTTATCTTGAGTATTATGATAACAATGTATTCAAATTTTCGTGTACCTATTTAAATTGAGGAAAATATATTTTTTTTTTGTGGATTTTCTTTTCTGTTTTTTAGTTGTAGTAACCAGTTTGAGGCGCTAGAGTCGATGGTGAAGCGAATTAAAAAGATTATCGGCAATGATGCACTTGTTGAGTCGAAGCATCAAAGTGTTGCCGCCGAATTGCTAATCTGTCGGTTATTTATCTTTTATGTTTCGGGAAATATGTATTGGAAATGCAAGTTAACTCCGCCAAGTCCGTAGCGTCGTTGGACCATTAGACGTAAGGCGTTGCGCCAGCGCTACATGGTTGCCGGGCATGCCATAATTTCGGCGATAAGTTCCCTCCTTGACGAGTGTCTGGAGAGACCTCACGGCGTCCTCACCTTAAGGCTAAGTAGGAATGAGGTGTGTTGTTTAGTCAGTAAGAGTCTGACACTGTTTCCCGCTCCGCCGAAGGGCGGGATTTGTCATTAGATAATTTTTCCCACCACAAAATAAAACCGGTACATGGTAGGATGCCCAGCATCTACCATGTAGCATCCAGCATCAGTACTGGTTTTTCGGTATACATTTCGGTACACATCCCACACATACGTACGAAACGTTTTGGGGACACATTTTTCCTCCTACTACAGCTAAGGTATGGATTTTTTTGACTAAATTTGTGTTTCCTGATAGCTACAACCTGGAGTCTTTAAGTCAAGAGTGAAAAGGTTACTTCTAAGCAAGCGTGCCCCTCGTCTACCATATCTTCGCTTACTATCAGGTGAGATAGTGGTGAACCGCGAGTCTATCAATAATAATAATAACAAACAAAAATTTCAGCCCCAGATCACACAGGATGACTGGCGGAACACAGGCCCACCCATGTTTTTAGTCGATAAAAGTCTGAGGATCTCTCTCTCTCCAATCCGAGCAGGAAAAGTTATATTCTGATGATACAAGACGTAGGAAATTTTACAAATAACAGAGCCTAGTTTAACTCCCACGATGTTTGTCAGGCACTCCATGTTCGATTGTATTATAATTTGTAGTACATCAATGAGCGTGCTTTAGTCTTGTTAACAAGCGTATTACATGGAAGCGCTAATTTGATTGTTTTGTCTACGATTCTCAACAGAACATAGGTACGTCAGAATCACGAGGATCGCCGGCAATCGTTCCGTTTGACCAGTACGTACCTATTTCCTTGTGAATTAATTTATAGTAATAAAATGACACATTAATATTTATTATTATGTGCAAACACGACAATGAATTTATATTACCTATGACTTCACTTCTTTGGGACTAGTGTCTATGTATTAAATGGAATAAACGTACCGATGTAGCAGATCTCGATGTCCTCCCAACGTCGCCTGTCACCTGCAGATGCAGTTTGACAGCCTCCACGCCAGAGCGCTTGGTCCTCTCGCGCGCTTCAGCCGCAGTCTCCGTGACACCAGCACTGTTCGTCCGCTTCCCTCCTCGTGAGATCTCCTGCTTCACTCCTTTCTTGTCCTGCTTTCCCCGAAAATCCTGTTTCGACCGACGATCGCGCGTCTTCATCTTAAATGTTTTCGAAGTTCATTCTAACGTTTCACTCAAACATTGACCGATATGTTCACAAATGTCGAATACGATCCAATCGGAAGCTGGGTTCAGATAAGATATTTGTGTTGAAGGTGAAAGAGCTTAGATAAAAAATTGTACACAAATAAGGTGGGAGTATACGTGACGGAGTACGCCCTTTGTTATCACTTCGAGGTGATCACGTAGAGTCCTTGAACCGGCGCGGGAGCGTGGTGGCGGCGGAGGCGGCGCGGCGTGTTGCGAGCGGACGAGTGTTTCAGTACTGTGCAGATGAAGTGTCCGTCGCGTGCGCAGCCGGGGTCCGATCGGACTGGCGCGGCCGCGGCGAGCGCGCGCCGCACTCCTGTGCCACTCGTTTGATCTCCGTTTGTTAATTGAAGGGATCTCGTATGACAATTAGATGAGACGCTATCACAACAACACTTACACTAATCCACATCGCAATAGTTGTATCTGACCTAGAAAACAGTTTCTAGATGAGATCTGTGTCTTTAGATTTGTTGTATTGTTGTAAACAAAATATTTGATATAAAACATAACGTTTCCAAGGAAAAGAACCTTTGTTTAATGACACTTTAAAAGTTATGTAGGTATTGAGAATATAGTATTAAAAGTAAACAATTGCTAACTCACATTCATGGGTCCGTAAAAAAAATGTTTAATAAACTTAGGCACGAAAAGTTTGCGTTCGAACTTCAAATACAAAATTCGTTTTGTATAAATCTGTGCATGTGCACTTGAAAACTTTCTTATACTTAAACTAATATATAAGATTAGTTATCATCTCAAAACTAATATTTACTAAATAAGTAAGAACTTCTCGGTATGACAGTGTCGCCATCTGGCAAGAGTAACCGAAAACTTATCGAGACATTGGTATCTTACGGTACGCAAACTACTTAGAGGGAAAATCTACTTACTAGTTCTGGAAAATGCCAACAGATGGCGTAGGCATATGTAGGTAATGTTTTTACTGGAAGTTTTATTTTGTGGCTCTCAATGAAGTATTTTTAAGATTTAATTATAGGACTATTTGTCCGTGCTCGCGTAACTAGAAATTATCACGGTGCCAGAATGCATTTATCAAACCTAGCTACTTTTTATTTTTTGTCTATTGCATGCTAAAAACTATACTTTTTTTTGGAGTAAGTACTTGAAACATACTTGTGTAATAAGTAGGTAACTTTTAAAACTTGTCTACTTAATTTAAATAAAATACAAATATGAAATAAAAATTACTTTTCAAAAAGTTCATCTTCATCATCATTTCAGCCGAAAGACGTCCATTGCTAGACATAGGCTTTATACAATTCCTCAAGTATACTAATCGACTGTCTCGGAATGTCTCGCATCCAGTTGTTTTTTGCCACTTTCACCAGGTCATCGGTCCACCTTGTGAGAGATCTTCCAACGCTGCATTTTCCGGTATGCTATCTCTAATCTAGCGGACAACCCGACATACCCTATTCGTATTATTGTTATCTTATCTTATTATTCATCATCAATTTTTACCACTGCTGGGACACAAGCCTCCCCTCTAGGAAAGTGAATGAGCCAATTTTTTGGTTCTAGGACATGCCGGTTTCCTCACGATGTTTTTCTTCACCGTTTTGCGAGCAGTGGTGATGAAATAAATCACACACAGTATCTTATTAATTCTCTCTTTTCTTATCTTATTATTATTCGGTAGGATACCCTTACGTTGTTGACACCTTTACGGTATGAACAGCGAATTGCCTCGTCGTTTATATCGGTAATGTCAAAGAATTGGAAAAGTTGTCCTACAGTGATCTTCCTATTCGATTACTTACAATTTAGTATTTACTCTCCGAAGCTAGAGTGAATAGACTCTTAATAAACTAGTACGATTCATGATCAAACAATCCATCATTTCTTAATTCTTACCATCTAGTAAGATCACATTTGAAAACCAGTTGAGGATAATAAAAAATTTTTACCTCAACGACCAGCATTGTTCTACGAGCGATGTGCCCACTCCTACCCACCCAATGCTACTTAAGTTTGGCGATTTTAATTTGGCTTTGTCGTTAACGTTGGTTCAGCGGATATCGCCATTTCCGACTGGATCACTCAAGGAAATGCCAATATTATTTTTTGTCAACAATAAGTTCTTATCCTGTTCTCTTTTCCATGTCCGCTTATAACTTCTTTAGCAAATTTTTAGGGTTCAGTACCTCGACAAACGGAAAGCTAACAGGTTTAAAGCGGCGAATTCACTAATAGACTGCCCGCGGACCACCCGGGCTGGCCCAACTCTGTCAACTGTACAACATGGTAGAAACAAGACGATGACTTGCTATAACAATACACCGAATGATTTTTGTCTGATCATCGCTTTTTGTGTGTGTTAGACATAGCTTAGCTTAGAAAATAAATCACACCAAGTTCTATGAAAAAAATCAAAATAATTGGTACATCAAACTATTCAACAGTCTAGTTTAACATATTATTTTTGCCTTGGGTGTACCTGTCAAAACAATTGTTGTGTTAATAATAATAAACAATTTTTTTTAATACTGCTTAAGCGGGGAATTCACTGCCAGACAGCCCGAACATAACGTTTTTTTTGAGATTCTAAAACATCTTCGAGATTCGAATCTGGTATCGAAATATTTATATAGGTACCTAGCTAAGTTTATAATAATAATTTATTAGACTACATCATATTGTACAAGTAAGCACTTAAAAACAACACAAAAACAAAGGCTGATTAAAGAATATAAATAGTATGTTGGCAGTATTTGTAAGTTTAAATCAAACCCTCACTGCGCAAGTCTGACTTACACTTGACCAGTGTTTCAACTTTGATTACGTTGAAAGTATAAACAATAAAATAAAACAAGCATTTCTGAAAATATTTTATTAAAATTCTTATTATTTTAATCTCACTTATTTAAATATAAAATAAAGTACTTAATTGTATAAGCAATTAACAGATTAAATCAGATAAAATCGTTTACTACATTACTTTGAGAAATTGCTGTATTTTTTTTTAATTCGACGTACTACATACGCTGAATTAAAATACTTCATTTCACTTCATTGAACTACTTCATTACATTTTATTACTAAAATGTAACGAGGTAATTTTTAATTTCAGAGATTTAAGTCCCCTTGTTTCCCACGGCTGGGCAAAGACCTTCCTCCGTTCTATTTTAAAGATCATGGTTCCTCATTTTTTTATTCCAATTCTTAAATAATACAATCAGGTTGCCCTGGTCTCCTTCGTGGTCTGCTGCGGACCCTCGTTGCTGGGTCTGAGAGCGAATCCTGTTTTATGGGCCCAAACTTCGATAGATATACAGTAGACATGTCTTGCCCAATCCCATTTAAGTTGGCTTATGTATAATAATTTCTACCAACAGTAGCTATTCTTACAAAATATCAATCATTTTCTCTAAAGTAAATGCGTGAGAGTAACCCATGAAATCCAATTTTTTTTCTTACTGTAGGCTAGTGTCAAGTAAGCTGATTGGCGCTCCTAGTACATATTTATTTATGGAATTATAATCATAACCATTTATTCATACCTAATTTCTCAATTCGTCTATTAAATGGCTATATTCTGAAGAAGTCATTAAGTAGGGTTCGAAAATTTAAATTTCGCGTGATAATCTCTAGAGCATCTCTCACCTATCAACTCAAAAAACATGCACAGTTTTATAAATAATATTCATTAACATCTCTTTAAGAATGTTTATGAATATTGTTTATAAAAAAAAAGCTAAAAAGCTTTACAATTTCTTAAAGAAATTAATTAAGAATCTTACTAGGTGTTTGAATTATGAATCTACTTACCTAATCAGATTCTTAATTCAAATTCTTCTAAATTTAATTTGGTATTAGCCAGTGTTTAGTTTTGAAACACTGGCAATTACCAATATTTAATACTTAACCAAAAATAACACTAAAAATAAATCTTTTTCTAAAAACAGGGTTAAAATTGGTATTTAAATAAAAATAGCAATTAATATTTTAAAATATTGATATGAAGAAAAATGGAAGCGTGGTGGGAAAATCTCACTATCTCTTTGGTACACACATCGAGTTGATGCCACATTTCAGTATTTGCATCCTTATTTTGGCCTCAACTAGCTAAGATATGACGACAAAACTTTTTTTAAAACCTTATTTTTAAAATAAATATCATTTATGTCATTTATGACAGTTTCTAATTGTGATTTTTTTTTAAATAGAGTTACTTTTGGATACAAACAAAATTTAAAAAAAAATAGTTAACTAGGTACCCTTAATAGAAAAACTAATAAAAAAAAATTAGTTAACTACCCAATTGCCACTACAAGTGTCAAGTTATAACCGTATAATTTGGAGCGGACCCTAACAGGGAACGTATTCACAAACATCCGCGTGCGGCTCGATCCCTAACATGGGCCCAGGAATTAACACATAAATATCTACGTCATCTTAATTTAAATGTCTTTTAACTTTATTATGGCAGGGTTAGTTACTAACCCGAAATTATACGTATCAAGATCATGCAATATGACATTTAGATAATATCAGACATTTAGTTGATTTAAAATGTCATATTGCTTGTCCTTGATTATCTTTATTTATTTATTTTACAATTTTTGTGCACACAAACAAACGAAGGAGATATGGAAACTTTCCTATTAATATCTTATTAATAAATATTTACTATTACTCGTATTACAAATAGGTAAAGTTTGTAATTTTGTTTTTAAGAAGTAATCTTTGGAACTACTAAACCGATTTTGAAAATTCTTTCATCGTTAACAAGTTAAATTATTCCTTAGTGACAGCCTATATTTCGTCCTCCTTAGTTGTTCACTCTTGACAGAGTGGTCGTGGTTGATCATTCTGCATTTGCGAGTGGGGCTCCCGCAATGCGTCTCCACTTGTCACGATTTACTCTGAACCATGGAGGTTTGTGTTGTAGACTATAATTAGTTGTGATTAATAACATTTCTTTTTTATTTCAAAAATATTTCCCGCCTGGTGATGCGGGCTCGAATCAGCAAGAACATAGCATTTGCGGCTTGCCAATGCCGTATATCACGTCTTTGCTAGGTCTGTTTCGTGCAGCGAGAAAAGAAAAATAGGATTTAAAAGTATAATGTAATTATTGTAGTGCGCAGTGGTCGGTAGCCACTTATCACGTCATAATCTCCCAGGCACCCCCTTAGAACCTACATATATACAAAGTTGATATTACAGATGGGCGAAAAAAAAAAGAATATCACGAAAAAAAACCCCGCTACTCCATAGATTTATATTCACATAACTCGACAAAATGCATGGAGCAGCGGGTACCCCTTAGAAATGTTTGGGTTGGTTTCATAGGAAGGCCTATCTGTCATGTTAACTTTGTATATCGTATAGGTTCTCTACAAAAAAAAGAAGTAGTCAACGGCCAAGTACAATGTGGCGATAAGTACGAAACACTTATAACAAATAAATAAACTATTTAATAATGAGATCCTTTGGTTGATAATCTTCTATCATGATTCGGATTCTGAAACAAAATAAGAAGTTATTAGTGAAGAGTTTTGATCGCAGAGGCGCAGGAGCCTGTGGTAGACACAAGTTCTTTATACGATCTATTTAACCACTAGAGCAGACTTTGATTTCAGTGTACTTTAACTTTTATAAATTATTTATACACACTGTGTCTACATTTCTCATCCAACTCTCCTGTCGCAAGTCTGCTGGAAGAAATTTCGTTTGAAATAAGCAGTACCTTTGTACTCTTCTATCTGTATGTGTTATTTTCTTTTTGTAAGTGTTTGTGTGTACATAAATAAATAAATAAAGGGATGGAGCTATATACGGTAATTAGTGACCTATACTTAAACACGTCATGGTAACAAACAACTTTTGCTATCGGACTAAACAAAAGTTTACAAAATGAAATGATACACAATCAATTATATCAATAAAAAAGGCATATTTAACTCAGAAAAAGTCTCTTTGATGCTTCCTCTCGCTCGATTTAAAGTGAAAATACCACAAACAGGGCAAAGAACATTACAAAATGGAGTCCAACATAAAATCTATCCTGAACAAAAGACTAGAGATGTTACAGAAAACTTGATTTTAGAACTAATGTCCATTATACCAGTTTCTGTGAAAGCCAAACAAAGAAATACGAGGTGATACTTTTAAACTTGTCTTTTACTTTCAAATTAACGTGAAAGTTTTCTTCGCACAATGAAAATTAGGAAAAAGTTTTGTAGTTCATTTAATCTTATTGTACCGCACATCGCCTTATATCCTAGCGAAAGACAAACACGTTCATAGAAACTATTTGTTAAAAGGCTGCTGCACCATTTCATTTGAAATATGTCGTCTAACAAACACTTGCCTTACAGCGCTCTCACACTGCTTGAACGTCAAATCTGCACTAATTATTATCAATGTAAAGATGTATGGTCTGCAGATCAACTAAGTCAAGTGACTGTACGGTACGCCTAATCTAGTACGTAGTATATTATTGTATATCAATATTATCGAACATTTGTGTTATTATTATTTTTTCGAAATTAAGTTAAGGTTACTAAAGCGGAGGTCGTGGGTTCGATTCCCACCCAGGACAAATCTTTGTGTGATGAGCACGATCATTGTTCTGACTGGGTGTAATTTATCTATAATATGTATGTATTTAGAAATATATAACTATGTTTATTAGTTGTCTGGTACCCATAACACAAGCTCTGCTTAACTTGGGACTAGACGACGACGTTGTGTGAAAGTTGTGGAATATACACTTCTCATCAAAAAAATCGAAACACCTTGCAAGTTTACGTTTTGTCAGGATTATCAGAAAAATGTGTACATTTAGGAATAAATGTTAAATGTCGTTTAATAGTGAGTAATATGAGCTTATCAAATCTTAATGTTAATGTTCTAAATTTAAATGAATTTTTCATAGGTTTCGTATTTTGTTAAATGAGTCATTTTTATTCCGTATGGAGTATAAAGGAAATGGATAAAACAACACACGTAAATGAAAAAAAAAGCTAAAAAACGTTTATTTAATAACTTGTATTCCCTCCCCGAGCTCTAATTACTGCTTCCATACGGTTCTTCATCGATCGGATGAGAGTCACGATCACATGCTGTGGTATATTGTCCCATTCCTCTTGGATTGCATCTTGCAGCTGGCTAAGTGTTTCTGGGGCAGGATCTCTTGCTCGAATTCGTCTCTTTAATTCATCCCATAGATGTTTAATGGGATTCATGTCCGGGCTTCTTGCTGGCCATTCCATAATAGAGATATCGACTTCGTTAAGATAATCTCGTACGACGCCCGCGGTGTGAGCCCTAGCATTGTCGTGCATGAATATGAAGCCGTTGCCAATAAAATGTGCATAGGGCATCACATGAGGCTCGAGACACTCTTCGACGTACCGATGACAGTTTAGTGCAGGCAGACGTGGCCCAGACACGAAAGCAAGCTCTGTCTTACCGTCGGCGCTGATTCCTCCCCAAACCGTCCACGAACCGCCACCATAGCTGACCTTTTCTTCAATGCAGCATTGTGCATAGCGTTCTCCGTCTCTTCTGTAGACCTTGTTCCTTCCGTCGTTACCATACAGCATAATTTTACACTCATCAGAAAAGAGAACTTTGCTCCACTGTAGGTATGACCAATTTAGGTGCTCACGTGCAAAGTTAAGGCGCGCTCTTCGATGGTCTGCAGTTAATTTCGGCCCATTTGCTGGCTTATGCGGTACCAGTCCACGATCCTTTAACCTTCTTCTAATTGTAGAGTCACTTACAGCCACCCTTCGTACAACACGAAGCCGCTGCTGCAGTTGAAAAGCGTTAAGGCGTCGATTTCTTAAAGAAGTTGTTACAATAAATCGATCATCTCGCTCAGAAGTGACCCGATTCCTGCCAGATCCTGAACGGCGCGTGAACAAACCAGTCTCCCGATAACGTTTATAGACTCTATGAACAGATGACAGGCTTAGATGCAGTCTTGCAGCCACAACACGCTGACTAAGGCCAGAATCCAGCAATGCCACAACTTGGGCGGCTTCTGTGGGCGAAGTATCCATACGTTTTAGAAAAAAAACCTTTTTTCAGACGTCCCAAAGTCACAGTATTGAAATAAAAAACAAAAAGTTTAAGGATAGGCGCCAATTTTTAGTTTTTAAACGCTAAATGTACTCCAACCCTAAACACACATTTGTCTCAAAACAGTGATTCATTTCGTTTATAAGATAAACAAATGAAATTCTAATTTTGAATTTAGAATTTTCGCTTATTACTGTAATGGCCAAACTGCCAGCTATAATATATGTATTTTTTTTCATCGTATGAATTCTTTTTTGTGTTAAATTCGGACAGAAACAATGAAAACGGAAGTGTTTCGATTTTTTTGATGAGAAGTGTATATATAATCGGAATTAGAAAACAAATCTTATTCCGATATTTAATTCAATTCCGAAAAAAATGTTACTTGTTCCCTTTTTAATAACGACGGCAGAAAGTCTCTCAAGTAAAATTCTATAATAGCTCGAAGCTTTAAAGATATGCAAAAGTATTTGTTGGATCTTTGCCAACCAACATGTTAACAACTCGTTTTCCCGTTAACTTTTACCATTTGTCAAATATCTTATGCGATTGGCCAATACACAAAATTTTAACCTTATTAAGCTACTTTTTAGGAAATTCATGACCTATTTGGAAATTAAATCAGATTTGAATTGACAGAGAAGAATAGTTACTACGTAGAGTTAAAGATCTTTTGTTCTACTTTTCACGGATGCGTAGCTACGTAGAAGCGTATTAAGATGTTTATTTTGTAACTATGGGTACAAAAAAGGTGACATACTAATTATACATGTCAACTTTTTTGCCTTTTGATTAAATATGGCTGATGCTTCTTAAAGTACCAGTCATATTTAATCAGAAAGCATACAAAAGTACAAAACAACACTGGAGATTCTGAAGACAATAGATGAAGTCCCATCCATTGACTTCTTCGTTTCTAGGGTGGATCAACATTCGGCAGTTCCCAAGGCCCTTACGGGCGCCAGTTCCCGAGGCCTTAACGGGCGTCGGTATACCGTGGATACCAAGTGACTTCAACGAATCAGCCCTGAATAATATGCGCACTACTTCTACGTGATAGGAATCAGGTCTTCCTTCTAATAGAGAGAAGACCTGATTCTCAGTAGCGGAAACATTCTTATAATGGTGCAAAATGCACAAAAGAGCCACAAACCAACTACAAAATTTTAAATAAATGTGAGAAAAATATATTTGTATAATTACCGTTTTCACATTTTTTACGCTTCTCCTGCAATAGTATGGGTCCCAAGTGGTTCGTGAGTAAGAACCCGATGGGGGTCGTGATCAGTATGGCCTGCACAATGAGGTTCATCAGATATTCTGCGTACTTTATCCGCACGTCGTCCGGGTTGCCGAGGACTATCAGCGCGTTTATTGCGACTGGACATAAAACAGCCTGAAAAGAGGAAAATTCACAGTCCCTTCAATTAAAATACTGGTAATGTGACATCTTAAGACTTCTGTGAACGGGCTATAAAAATTGCATTTTGTTAATGAATTTTTATTCCGCAATATTGATCAATATATAGCAGTCAAGATGACAAATATCAAAATTTTCCGTATTTTTCAATTTATATAATTTTTGTTTGAAAAACTCATTTAAAATCGCTTTTAGATTTAAAATTGTGTTCACGGATTGATCCACATAGCCCTGGAGAATTGCTGGCAAGCGAGCTTTCATGACCCACCACAGCGTTTGTGAACTAATCCTGCTACTATAGGAGTTCCGATGTGAGGATAAATAAATAAATAGCAATATATTGCCGAATATAGTCCAGCAAGATGTTACAATTAAATTACTGACGAATAATTGCCGGGTTATACTGCTAAATTGTTGAAATTTTTGTTTTGTGTTGAGCAAGCAGCCTGTAGAATTGCAGCAATAATTTGCCACAAAAGTACCCGTTTTCTAAAGACCAGAATCAGCCATCTATAAGATGTGGTAGAAGACATATTTATACCTATTAATATTGTAAAACAGAAGCGTTTGTTTGACCGTGCTAATCTCAGGAGCTACTAAAGCGATTAAAAAATATTTAGAATCGAATAACCCAGTTATTGAAAGCGCTAGTAGGACAGCTGCTCACTTGCTTCTAAGTTGACCATTGGTCACTGGATAAAGAGCTAAGTACTTGGGAGACCCAGGTACCTTCCATGAAAAGGTCCGTAACACTAAGTCGCTGCTGACCATCCTTGAGAAGCTAGGGCAGATGGATTGACACATTTGTCCCACCCGAATGCACTTTAAAACACTCACTTTAGTTGTGGAGTAGCTGACACCGACTCGAAATACAATACAACATCATGCTTCAACTTACAACTTACTTAGAAAATTAATATTTTGATAATGTTCAGACCTCAAATTGAATATTTTTGAATAAAATTCAAGTATTTAGTCGCAACACTGTTAACTCAAAACCAGCCCTATCTGGCTTGTCAAAATGTCTGAATGAAGACTACAAATGACTTCTAAAGTAATACCTTAATTTATTAAATAAGAAGACTACCTAAAGGTTCTAGACCTGTGTGTGAACTTCGGGTGACGGGTCAAGGACTCGCATTTAAATCCATTAAGGAGGAAGGATTAACTCGAAGCGATGTCTTTGCTCAGTGTTAATTATCCGAAACAATATTTAAACTATACTTAAACAGATTTAACGTTTGCTGAAAAGCCTTTTAAAGGCCTTGGAGACTAAAAAGGTTTATAAATCTGCACCGACCATGAGTTTGAAACTGGTAGGTAATATTTACTGGAAAAATATCCCATTGACAATGGGATGTTTTTTCTAGTAAATATTTTATCCTACTGAATCATTCACGATACTATAGTGACGGCACGTATCCTAAACTCATCCTAATCAGGGATTAGGTTACATACTAAATGTAGGAGAGTTGTTCATTAATCTGATCAATAAGATGCCGAGGGCAACTTTTAGATAGATAGATAGATTAAACTATATTGTACAACAAAAAGTTACAGAACTTATACAGAAACTTAAATCTAACGGGGTACAAAGGCGGTCTTATCGCTAACAGCGATATCTACCAGACAACCTTAGGATGGATCGTAAGAACTAAAAATTTTATGACTTATATTCGTTAATTAATGATCTGACAAATGCTCTTGGCCTTCTACAGTAGTGCTAATGTCATAGATACTATTGTTATATTTTTCAGTAGCCGTTTAATTTCGTTTTGGATTATGCCACACACTAAGAATTACTTTCATATAGTAGATGCGCTCACAAATTTGTTCACTAACATAATACACAAAGCAGAGTTCGGCTCGGGACAACTATTAGTAGGCCGTACTAATGATGACCTTACGACACGCAATGCAACAACCATTCGCTCAACCATGCCATACCGTTATTTTCGTTGATATCTATTATATGTATATATAAAAGGAGAAATTGACTGACTGATATTTCAACGTACAGCCAAAACTACTGGATCTAGGATTGTGAAATTTTGCAAAAGGTTTTCTTTTATGACGTAGGCGAACACTAGGAAAGGGTTTTTCAAAATTCAGCTCCTAAAGGAATGTAATGGGGGTTTTAAATCATCATCATCATCATCATTTCAGCCGAAAGACGTCCACTGCTGGACATAGGCCTCCCCCAAGCGCCGCCACAAAGACCGGTCCTGTGCGTCTTGCATCCATCGGCTTCCAGCAACCCTGACCAGGTCATCGGTCCACCTTGTGGGAGGCCTTCCAACGCTACGTCTTCCGGTACGCGGTCGCCACTCCAGAACCTTTCGGCCCCAGCGGCCATCCGTTCTGCGTGCAATATGCCCTGCCCATTGCCACTTAAGTTTGGCGATTCTTTTCGCTATGTCGGCAACCTTGGTTCTCTTGCGGATATCCTCATTTCTGATTCTATCACGCAAGGATACTCCGAGCATAGCCCTTTCCATTGCCCTTTGAGTGACCTTGAGTCTTTTTATAAGGCCCATTGTAAGCGACCACGTTTCAGAGCCATACGTCATCACTGGCAACACGCACTGATTATAGACTTTCGTCTTGAGGCATTGTGGGATATTAGACGAGAAGACACCGCGTAGCTTCCCGAACGCTGCCCAGCCGAGTCGGATTCGACGATTGACCTCTTTCTCAAAGTTAGACCTACCTAACTGGATTGTCTGTCCAAGGTAGACGTAGTCGTCTACTACTTCGAGTGTAGAGTCTCCGATCTTGATAGGAGTGGGCGCTACATGGATGTTAACCATGACTTTGGTTTTGTCCATGTTCATTTTAAGACCCACTCTTTCGGAGGCTCTACTGAGGTCACCGAGCATTGTACTGAGCTTCTCCGTAGTCTCAGCCATGACCACGATGTCGTCGGCAAACCGAAGGTGAGTGATGTACTCGCCATTGACATTAATGCCTAGACCACTCCAGTCCAGAACCTTGAAGACATCCTCCATTGCAGCCGTGAACAGTTTCGGAGAAATGACGTCTCCCTGCCTCACACCTCGCTGCAAGAGGATAGGTTTCGAGGTCTGGTCCTGAAGTCGGACTGACATGGTGGCGTTGCTGTACAAACACTTCAACACCTCGATGTACCGATAATCGATATGGCACCGCTGGAGAGACTGCAGTACAGCCCAGGTCTCGATCGAATCGAAGGCTTTCTCGTAGTCCACAAACGCTAAGCAGAGAGGCTGATTATACTCCTCAGTCTTCTGTATAACCTGCCGCAGCGTATGTATGTGGTCCACGGTGCTAAAGCCTTTTCGGAATCCAGCTTGTTCGGGAGGCTGGAAGTCGTCGAACCTGCGCGCGAGACGGTTCGTGATGACTCTGGAAAACAGCTTGTAGACATGGCTCAGAAGTGAGATGGGCCTGTAGTTCTTAAGCAGGGCATTGTCACCCTTCTTAAAGAAGAGCACCACCACACCTCTACTCCATGCCCGTGGCGTTTCTCCCTCGAGTATGACGGAATCGAATAACCTCTGAAGGGCCTTAAGGACCGGTTTTCCACCCGCCTTCAGAAGTTCAGCCGTAATTCCGTCCTCACCCGACGCCTTGTTGTTTTTAAGCTGCTTCAGAGCCATCCTAATCTCGTACAGGCTGACGTCCGGGATATCTTCGGTATAGTGCCGAGTCAATCTAGCTCTTGGGTCATTTGCTAGATTTGCGGCGGGTTTAGTGATTGACGTGTATAACTGTCCATAAAAGGCCTCGATCTCTTTTAGAAGCTCCGGTTTGGCGGATACGACTCTGCCATCGTCGGTCTTCAGTTTCGTGAGCTGGCTTTGCCCAATAGCAAGATCTCGTGCAAAAACTTTAGAGCCCTTATTCCGCTCAATCGCCTCTCTAATCCTTGCGGTATTAAAGCGGCGAAGGTCACGTTTCAGAGACTTCGAGATCTGCCTATTGAGCTGCCGGTATCTGCACGTAGCGTCTGAAGACTGCAGAACCATCTCACGCCTCTCCCTCATGAGCTCGAGGGTCGGATCAGAGAGCCTTTTGTTTTTATTTGTACGGTGGGTCTTGAAAAATTTAGACCCGACCGTATGGACAGTTTCCACGAACCCGTCGTTGTATTCGTCCACGGAGCTTCCTAGACACTCGAAACGATTGTGGAGTTCGAGCTGAAAGCTCTCGGGGTTTTGGATCTGGATCTGTGCTGGACGGAGCGTAGACTTCACCAGTCGAGACCTTTCAAGCTTGATATTGATATTCAATGTGCCTCGTACCATGCGGTGATCACTTCCAGTTTTCACCGCATTAATCACCGAGACATCATTGAATACTTGCTTCTTGGTCGACAGGATGAAGTCGATCTCATTTTTAGTCGCACCGTCAGGACTTTGCCAGGTCCACTTCCTATGCTCACGTTTTCTGAAGAAGGAGTTCATCATATAAAAGCCCTCCTTCTCCATAAAACTAGCCAGTAGGTGTCCCCGGTGGTTCCGACGTCCAAATCCAAATTGCCCCACTCGCAGCTCGTCACCGTCTCGTTTGCCCAGTTTCGCGTTGAAGTCCCCCATGACCACAGTGAAGTGAGTCTTATAACCATGCATGGCTCTGGATACATCCTCATACATGGCCTCTACTTCGTCGTCGGGGTGTGTCGAGGTCGGGGCATAAACCTGTATGACCTTCAGCGAATATCTTGCAGATATTCTGAGTATAAGGAATGCCACCCTGGTCGACACACTCTCGATTCTCACCACATTGCTCACAAGGGACCTGTGGACGAAAAACCCGACACCACCCTGGGATAATAGATCACCCTCCCGGAAATAGAGCAGGTTACCGGATTCGAGAATTATCGTGTCCTCCCCCTGTCTTCGGACTTCAGATAATCCTACAATACTCCAACGTAACCTGCTCAATTCCTCCTCAAGTTCGGCAATCTTCTCGTCAGTCCTCAGAGTACGTGCGTTATATGTTGCCAGGTCTAGTCGGTTTTTTCTCTTTAGGTAGCCGGATCCCGTCCGGAGATTCTTCGCACCCCTTGCCACGCCATTACCTTGACCGCTACCGTAGCCAAGGTTAGACGAGCTGCCGGGTACTAGGGGCCATCTTTTACTTTTGGTGCTCATTATATGGGGGGATTTGCCGTAATCGCCACGCTTGGCAGGCGGGTTGGCGATCGCAGTGTGGTACTTAAAAAAAAAAAAAAAAATCCACAGAGAATGCTGCTGCCCATTCTCTGGTGTGTCCCTTAGTCGCCTCTTACGACACCCACGGGAAGACATGGGATGGTGCCATTCTTTAGGTCCGAACACCATACGGACCCAGGGTCATACGGACCCAGGGTTTTAAATATGTATGGACAACCCTACTTTTACGCGGGCGAAGCCGCTGGTAGAAGGTTAGTTAAGATACATACCTCTACAATAGATTTTGGCACCCAAGTGCAGCAAACGAACAGTCTCTCCCTAATTGACATTTTGGAGCACACGACGAACGCCACGATCAGTCTGACTGCGAGGCAGACAGAAAGGATGCCGAACCCCACAAGCATGACTTTTGTTGTATCCGATTGTATCTGCAATAAAACACGTCACATTATTACTTTGTACTTTGAAAGCAATTTAAAGAGATTTGTTTTTATTACTGTGATATTATAATACCGGGTGACATCATTATTTTTATCATAAGGCACTTGTTCCACCGTCAGCGGGGAAGCAACTAAAGTTCGTTTTTTAATCCTAGACTACAATTTGACAACTTACAATGTCAAACTCCAGAAAATTGGGAACATATTTCTAGAGTGTGACATTCTGAGTTGTCAAATCATAGTCTAGAATTAAAAAACAAATTATACTCATAACTCTGTAGACAAAATGCTCAGAAAACTTTCCGGGTTAGTTAAAGAGACTAAAATTTATGTAGGTATTAGTTGATCGCTTAGACTGTACGCTGCTGAAGCTTATATTGCGTAAAATCTCGATCTACTAGTTTGTGTTAGAGTTATTAAAGAAAAATGTCACTGAACGTAACGAACGAAACATTTACAGAGAGACTTTTGGTCAACTGTACGATTCTCTTACCCTGTGCAAATGGTGTAAGTAATCACTCGCCACAAAGCAAACTTAGTAATAATTCAGCAACAATACTATCCGAACTACACACTTGTTCTTCATGGCTTGCAAGTTCGTTTTTAGGTGGTAGCTCCACTCGCATTAATTATCTTATCGCCTGCGGTGGGACAGGTGCCTAAGAGGGAGCACCGTTTATTGCGTCTTTATTTTAGTAAAATATTTATGTTATCATAATGTAAGAATTAAAGAATTAACATAATGTTTATTTCATGCCAATTAAGTATGTACTTGATTAATGAATCACTAAAAGGCTATCTACATTTAAGGTTTTATTAGATAAAAAAAAAAACAACAAAAAATCTTAAAATTATATTTACAATCTTGATTATAGTTTCTGTTCGTAGATTGTAATAGGTATCTACATGCTTACATAGGAGTGGTGTTAGCTGGGAGGGTCATTGGAAAGTATAAGTACCTATTTAAACTGCAAAGCGAGGTATTACTCAATTAATGCAAAATCGTAAATGAGACTTCAATTCAAAACATTAACAGCACTTATATACACAAAATGGTACCTATTCATAATTCCGGTTTTTAGTGCATGCGACATAGTCATCTTTTTTCGGAATTTAAAACCGGAAAGAATCGATATTTAGAGCCCACACACAGGACTTAAAACCAAGATAAATTCAATTGGTGATAGCAAGTGTCGAAATTCGTCGTTCGGGACGATTTATCCATACAAACGTAATACCAAAATCATTTGCAAGTCGAGCATATTTCAACCATATTATGGTGATATTTGGATTTAGACAATATTTATCTAGGTTCCCAGATCTTTATTTTTTAAAAAAGCTTGTTTAACCTCGTAACTCCCAAGAAAAAAAAAATAGCATGAGAGCTAAATGACCAGTGTTCATTTTAATGCACATAATATATGGATATGGTTAATGCCCAAGCAAGTCTGCGCTTATTTTTGTGTAAATAAATGCTTAGGAATTTTTTGTTTATTTTTGGGCATACTCTGGCATTATGTAGTAGAAGATCAAGAATTGATTTTTAAGGTGATTTATTTTGTTCATTTAAATGAACATTAGGCGTTACTTACTACATTACGGTTATTTATTTTGTTCATTTAAATGTACATTGGGTGTTATGAACTTTTTATGGATAAAAAGAAAAATATTAGTAAATCATTTTTTTTATTTTGTTAACCTTAATAATTATTACAGACATCGAGATCCTTAATTGAAATTAGTCTTAACGGCAAGTCTCTTAAATTTAAACCACTATATTTACTGAAATATGCCTCTAAAATCATCAAAAAGGAACAACATTTTTATCTAATTAAAATTTGTTCTAAAATAATCTACTTCCTCCTTGCCCTTCTTACGCCTCTCGGCTGTCCAGTTCCACGGCTCCTACATCGCCCAGCACCACGTCCTCTCACAGCACGGCGTCAACGACCTTGACCACGTCCAACCGCCCTCTCTTCTGCTTCTGATTCGGTGTCACTCGATTCGGAATTATTATGTGCCCTATTTTCTGGGGAATCTAGAACTGGCATGAATTCCGGATCCCCTACATCTTCATCTGAAGGAATAAAATCTTCTATTTCCGAATCTACCAGTAAACGTTCAATATTCGAATTCCTCCAGACCTAGAGAGTTAAATAAAACCAAACCATTAATTTGTACAATAACCCATTGTACATTAAAATGTACATGTTTTTTAGGAGGTTTAATTAAAGTAACGCTCAATGTGCAATAAAATGTACATAATATTTTAAGAGCGATTTAAAAAATATTTTTGTATCTATGTAGAAAAATAATAATATCAAACAACAGTATAGTAATAATTCATTCACTAAGATCAAAATCCTACACAAAAAGCTGTAAAATTAAAAAGATAAAAGTGGATCAAACTTACGTGGTATCCGCCGGCGCGCCTTCTTGCCACTTATATGGAATTTTGACGGACAACCAATGCCTTTTACAAATTTGACAGATGTCAAAAGGATGACAACACTAACTACGAATCAAATAATAGTCACCATAAACACGTAAACTAGCGGGGAATTCAAACTGGACACAAAATTTATATTGTACATCGTAATGTACGCTGGGCGTATATGCGTACTTTTTAAAACTATGTTTGGGCTTTAATGATTTCTAATATTATGTACAATAGAATGTACATGGGGCGGTACGAGGTAGCTTTTTTAAAAAAGCTTGTTTAAAGCTTTATTATTGTTATAAAAAGTTTTTCGTAGACAAATAAATTTAAATGTGAAAAATTAGCAAACCTTTCCGTTAATGCCCGCGCAAACGCCGGTGTGCATTTGGGGATCAAAGGGGGATCAAAACGATCCAAATTTAATGTTGTATAGGTGGCATAGCATATTTGCTTTCGAATATCGTTATTAGAGACACCATAGAAAGACAATAGGTATGCGGAAGCCGGCGTTCACTCGGGGCGTTGCGTAGTTAGTTTTAAAGATCTAAGCATATGTAGGGACACACAGTGTGGAGCGACTTTGTTTTATACTATGCAGTGATACACATATCGTTTACGTTTGAAATACTAAACTAACTGTAATTATAGTAAAACCATAGATATATCATTTGACATATTTATGAGTAAAACCAATAAATAAAAACCATAAACAAAACTAAAATAAGCTCTAAGCGCTCTATAGCTTTATTTATAAGTACAAATACCTTTTCAACATGAGCTTCTATTTCCCAAAGAGAACTTAATAGGGTTCTGCACCAATCAATAAGCTTACCACGAAAAAGGTCCCGGTGTAAGCGAAGAGGGCGGGTTCGACCGCGGACCACATGACGCGGTAGGCCGTGGACGCCGGGTTGTTGTTCAGTCTCCAGCCAGACTTGGCCCATTGACGAGCCGCTGTTGCGTTACATGCCAGTACGGCTATGCCAGCTGGAAGAGTTTAATAGCATTGGTCAATTTTAACATTTAATAGCATATGGATGGATGGAGAGGGAGAGGGAGACCAAAGAAAATATGGATGGATTGTGTGAGAAGTGATTTGGAAGACAGAGGAGTTAGTGATAGCGTGACGGGTGACAGGACAGAATGGAAGAAAAAAACATATTGCGCCGACCCCAAATAAAACGGGACAAGGGCAGGAAGATGATGGTCAATTTAGAGATTTTATTTACTAGCAGCAGTTGAACTAGCTGTGATATAACATACCAGTTAAACTAATAACTTGTATTAACCTTTCGTATGCCGAACGCAGATTTACGCGAGACATAGTAACTTTTTTTATTGTCTCTAATTACGGCATACGAGAAGTTCAGCAAACTTGACCAATTAAACTAATAACTGGTCATCCCTGACTACCATATAGGGTCAAAGTACTCGTCAATATAAATCAAACGTTGAGAGTGTTTATTGTTTTATTGCTAACTTCCTATGTCCACCTTCCAGCTCCCTCATCAGATCAGTTCCAATATTATAATATTGCATTTATACGCGATTCACACATGCATGCAAACTAGCAGTCGAACTAACTGTGCTATAGCATATCAATTAAACTAATAACTTGTATTAAACAATTTCTCAGAAAATAAGTCATTGGTAAAATTCTGTTTTACAGGTAACTTATTTTCTGGGAAGAGAACTCCGTCCTGAAATACAGGCTCGGCCTAGCTCAGGCGCAGTTGCATATTTATATTTCTTATGCATTTGCTATAAATCACCTTACTTTCATTGCTCAAAATTTGTACAATATTAGGGAGATATAAAATTTATTATTATTAAACTAGAAAATAATATTTATTTTGCTTCTTCTTTATTTTCTTTACTGTTACAAGTAGAATGCCTATAAAAAAAATAAGTATATAAAATAGCTTTATTATAATAAAAAAATATAAAAAGCGATAAATGTTGTTTATATAGCATCATTTGTCATTAAAATTATGGAACTATCCAAAATTGATAAGTAATATTTATACAATCGTTATCACACAGGCGTCATCTTAGCTTAATTTCTCCTGTTTAACTCCTGCTCAGGTGACTTGTGTCTCGTGTCGAGCAAATATGATTTTTATTGTCACACTATTTATTCATTTAATTTTTATGTCATCATCATCATAAGCCTTGTTAATGTTCCCACTGCTGGGACACAGGAGACACTACTTTATAGAAGAGGGAATGGGCCATAATCCACCACTCGGGTCAGTGCGGGTTAGTGGATAATTACAAATTTTTACGTAACCTAGACTTTAAGTAATCATTTGAAATGCAAGTTTACAAAAATGCACGTGCTAAAGTCTCGTGGTTTCATAAAATATTATGTGTTCTCGTGACATAAACTAAGCATACACGGGATTTATCCAGTGGGTTCCACTCGGATCTGAGTGCCTAGTGTGAGTTTGTTTTACACTAACGCGGTCGACGCGGTTATGACGTTCGGCGCTCCCATTGGCCTGCTCCAAGCTCTTTAACCAATCAGAGAGCCAAACGTCTCGATCATGTTAATGTAAAAACAACTCACACTCAGGACACTAATCCGTTACTTTCACACACACTTTCGCGGGCATTAATCATAACCGTCATAGATAATACATATGAATACTGAGATAACTGTCACTTTGTATGAACGGTCGCTACGCCTGATCAGGTAAATATTGCTATAATTTAAGGTGGTTTATTTCTATCTTGAAGAACGAAAGCGTAGAAGAGTATGGGTAAGGCAATGGCTAAATAAACGGTTGCGATATAGCCACACAATTCCACCGAAGGATTTGTCAATTCATGAACCTGTCCATTTTTTTCAATTTCTGAAGATAAGCTAAAACTTTCTGTAATAAAAGTTCAACATGTCTACCTAGATCGAACGCCAGCGCGCTTCTACCCACTTGCATATCTACTATACTAGCGCGTTAGAAAACAGGCAGGTATATCCGTGATGTTTCTCGCCACACACATACAGATTTGCCCATTACCCACCAACAGAACCGCCAGGTAAAACCGTGCGTGTATACTTAGCTATTAAATCATTGGAACGAAACATGCTGCAAAGACCGACCGTGCATGGGAAAAGACAGCTGTTTGACGTACAGAAAATAAGGCAGTAACTCAACTAAATGTAATATAAAGTATTTTATTACTTTTTTTTACGTAACCCCATTTTCCTTATTTTAGTTTCACATGGTTTGTCCATTTAGACAGAGCCAAGTTTGATATCCATAATATTCTGTTTTCAAAATACAGTCAATTTTCAATTACAATGCGTATGTAACACATTCTAATGTTTTTTCGATAATTGGCAGCAAATGTTTGCATCTAGAGTTGGATTACGTTAAGTCTGCGCGTGGCTGGGGGCGTGCCTAATGTTGCCAGTTTAATTAATCTACTTTCCCTCATATAATAAAAAAATACAAAGCACAAGAAATACATTTTGAAATCAAATTTTATTGCGATGGTCATTCTAAAAATTACCTGTCAAGTAAGCAACACGGGCTCTAACTTTCGAAAATGGTACCATAGGCCCGTTGTTATTTCGTTCTTCACAGGCACGTTTAACGTTCAAGACCATCTCTCTCCCAGCACTTTTAATAACTTTAAAAGTAATATGTAATATGTGTTTTTAATTGTTTAAAAGAATATATTCTTTTGAAACAATTAAAAACACAAGACGCGACACTTTCTCCAGACACCTGACATAAACGACCAATTTTGTCACAAAATTAAAACAAATTTTAGCCGCACGCAGCCTTTTTTCTATAGTAGGTGTCCCAGCTTCTGCCAGCGGCCTCGCCAGCGTGAAAGTCTGTTAACCACCATAGGGGTGGAGTTTCGTAAAATCTGCTCATAGCGGACGTCAACACCCTGTAAGAAACCTACCTGCCGAATTTTAAGTTTCTAGGTGTAATAGTTTCAGAGATGAAGTAATTAATCAGTGAGTGGTATTTCGGTTTTATATATTAGTAGCTTTTGCCCGCGGCGTCGCTTCCGGTATCAGAAAAATGTGATAAATGAAGAACCCCTTGACCGATTTTGTACAAACTTCACATAAACCATCTACTAAATAGTCCGAACAAAGCTTAAGCATTTGGTTTGGATAGGTGGGCACGTTCTTGAGTTATAAAATTACAACGTATAGTTGCATTGATCTTTATATAATACTAGCTTTTGTCAGCGGCTTCGCCCGCGTACATAAAATATAGCCTATGTCACTCAGGAGTAAAGTAGCTTTCTATTGTTGCTAAAATTTTTCCAATCGGACCAGTAGTTCCAGAGATTACCCCCTACAAACAAAAAAACATAAAAACAAACTTTACCTCTTTATTATATTAGTGTAGATATAGATCCAAATCTATATAATTACTACTTTAATGAAAGTAAACAAATAGATTGAATTATAGGTTGTTTAATTAATTATTATAAAAAAGTCATGAGAACTTAGAAAATATGTACTTTATATAATATATAATAGCTCGTTATAATAATCACTTGTTAAGATTCAAATACATAGTAGCAGTCCATTTTCAACCAACTCTGCCAGGCACCACTCGGGTACGAATATTCAGGGAGATTTGTTGTTCTGGTCACCCGAAAAAAATATTTGACAAATGGTCCACTTTTGGAAAATCGTATTGTAGGCCCGATATTTTCTCATTCCTCTTAACAAGCACGTTTGAATTTCAAGATAATATCTTTACCAACACTTTTAACCATTTTCAGTATAATGATGACGATTATTTACTTTGGAAACGATTAAAAACACGGAAGACAAAACATTCTCTTGACACCTGACATAAATGTCAAGATGACGGCAAATGATTAGTTTCCTTTTTTCGCCGCGCGCAGACTTATCTAAATTGAACTCTAGTTAGTTTTCTCTGCAAGTTACAACTTCATTTTACCGAGATCGTGTTCTGTTTTATATTTGTGAATGTCCTGGGGTTTAAAAAAGTTCAAAGAGATTCTATTCACTTTGAACTTTTTTGTCGTACATATCTTTTTTTACATTTCTTTTTTTTTGTCATAGCGTGATCGTAATATAGGTATTAGAAAAAAATCAATGTTAATAAGTTTTATTTGGACGTATGCGGACAGAGAGTCCCATGTGGTCCCCTCATATTTCCTTTAGGGAGGACCCTCCGACCAGACAGGTTTTATAGTCTAGTAGACTCAAGTAGGCTACAGCCCGATAGTTGATTTCGAAATCCCACGTAGAACTTTGATTGCGCGATGCAGGATTCTTGTAGTTCTTATGTGACGCCATAGATGGCACTACAGACATGTCTACATTTAGTTTGAATAGAAATCGTAGTGGGGGTGATAAAAGCTAGTAAGTAACACATGATCGAAATACTCTGCTGAAAGCTCGCTGCAGCACTCTGTGGAGTTTTTGTATACCCTTAATGCAGGTTATTTGCATTGAAAAGGAAACATGGTTCGAACACCATCTATTTTGTAACACCTACTTTAGAAAATATTGATATATTTTAGAAAAGTTTTGTATACTAAAACTGGGCAAGTGCGAGTCGGACTCGTACACTGAAGGTTCCGTATGAACCGCGGCTCAAGATAAAAATGACATATTAAACTTTTCGGTAGAAATTTACATGGTTAATGTACTTATATCATATATTTTTTTTAGTTTTATCATTCTTTTATTTTAGAAGTTACAGGGCGGGCACACATTTTACTACTTTTGAAGTGTCTTTTGCGCAAACTATTCATTTGAAAAAAAAAGAAACTACTTATAAATATTAGAAATCTCAATATCATTTTTGAAGACTAAATCCATCAAACCCAAACCCCAAATGTATGGGAAAAATAAAATGTTATATGTTATAGTTTCACTTTTATGTATGGGGAACCCTAAAATATATTGCTTATTTTTGCTATTTTTGTGTGCAAATCTTAAAGCGGTCCACAGAATACATAACAGTATTCTAATGTACCAGTTCATGTTTATGGTGTGCTTACAATAAAGTATATATCTATCTATCTATCTACTAGAGACTATCTATCTAGGCACTTACCAAACCTCAATAGTATAGTTGTTATACATAGTTTCGGAAATTACTAAAATACCTGCTTTGGTTAAAACAATATATATGTACAATCACATCAGACTACAAACTGTTAAAATTCTGCAAAAGATTTTCTACTCTTAACTATAATATAACAAGGTTCAAAATGAATTGGAGAAATCTGATAGATTTGTATAGTCTGATGTGCTGCTGACCATACTATAAAAATATGTATAAACGGAAACAAAACAAAATATTTACTAAAGTAGAAGCTCAAAACAAATGATTTCATTAGTTTTTCTTACTGATTTTTGCTCCACTATTGTCAAGATATAAGGAGCAAGAGGTGCAGCAATACACACACAGAGACTACAGGCTTCAGTGGGCGCACAGTCTGATGTTAATGCATCATTGAACGTCAAAACAGGTTGTACTTGTGAGGATTTTTGCAAAATATTATCTGTTGCGGCGCATTCGTATGTTAGGACTTGTTTTTGAGGTGGTAAATCAGTGAGTTCTCTTAATCAAGAGCGTAATGCGAGGGCGTTTTAGACATACTAACTAAAATCACACCTTATATGTGTATGTTCTTTCAGTTCCCTTTTGTGTTTTAAGACCATGGGCAACCTTTTCAGAAGACAATCTATAAGGGTTATGGTGAGCTCCTATGGTTTTGCTGACATTTCTTTGAGACGGCCGGGGAAGTCTACGCTCCGCCAATGAATCGAGCTTGGGTCTGACCGGACGTCGAGCTACGTATTGCTTGTTGTCCGCAAGCTCAAGCCTACGATGCGTGGAAGTCGGGGTCGGAGTCTTGGCGACTGGGGCCTCCTCATCCCTATTTTTTTTTTGCGTGCAACCTTACAGCTCTACAGAAGAATCGCCCATTTTCCTCGCTGCGGTTGTTCACGCTACGACCATGGCTTGGACCTGGATTTGGCGCGAGAGATCCCCACAAGGATACGACGGTGTTCTACCTAGAAAGGGCACATCTTTACCATATGCTCTAGCGTGTCTTCCAGCAGTCTATGCAATGGTGACACCTGGGCGGTTCTTTCGCCGAAATAAACTTACCGCGTTGGTAAGGATCTGCATTATGCGCTAAGAAAGGAAGACGTGACGCCTCTCTAGCAACACCTTGAAGAGGCGACCTACCGCCAAGATTACGGCGTACCCAGTATTGTGTCAGGACAGGCTCTCTCGTCATATTCACATGAATAAAGAGAAAACATTACTATACCAATACATTTTGTTATATTTCATTAAATATTACAAACTTTTTGCATTCATTTCCCGAGGTTAAACACATGTTTATTCACAGCTAGCGTTAATATTTTATATTCATTTTTTATTGCGTGAAAAAGTGATGAAGCATTTTTGGTGACATTTAATTTTTAAATGTTATCGATATCCATTACCTAGAGCTTTTTTCATAAATGTTATTATGTTCCTATTTTAAAAATTGTTTCTTAATTTATCTCCTTGATAAAAATTAATTTCGAGATGGAATAAATTATTCAGAAAACTGATTGCATCTCGGATTTACTTTGCATTTTCAATGTAAACTTCAATTAACGTTGATAATATTAATTTAATAAAGCGACTGAAGCCTGTCGTTTTCGTGAAAGGTCTCTTATTTTCAAATTCAATTAACGGTACTGGGTGCAATCCGTCATGAACAGGTTCAAGCCTTCATTTTGGATTGGTATTTTGACTGAAAATCAGACCTATTTGTAACTATTACATATACTAAAATATTTGAGCTATATTTCTATAGAACTGACAACAGATTAGCTAGTGTGTTATTACGTCATGTTTTAATTTTGGGTTCGCCATCTTCCTGTCTTTGCCCGATTTTGTTTAGGGTCGGCGCCACACGTTATATTTCCTTGCTTTCAGTAAACAGTCATTGACACTCTTTACTTTCATATCAATCCTCATACTTCCTAACCTTTCTCTGGCCTAGCTCTGTCCCTTTCTATCCATCTATGATATATTCATAACTCTTTTAGTAAGCTGCAGCTGCGTTTCGACCGATACAGATAGCAGATTTCCTTTCAACTTTTCAGTTTTAATTTTTTTTTCCAGTAAAACTTCCTGATTTTTTATTTTTTTAATATTTTTCGTATTACCTAAATTATTTACGATAAAAAAGTGTTTAACACTAAATTTATGTAGGTAAAACAGATTCCACTAAATAGTATCCATTCTTTATTAGTTAAGCTTTTGTTGCGATGTGTTAAGTTTTTAGAGTCTCGTGGTCATGTTATGATCGCGAAACACCGTTTTGTTGCTCAAGTGACAGCCCACTGCGGAAATTTGGTGTAACTTTTTTATTAGTTTTTGGCAACACCAAGTTTTTATTAAATAGCAACAGGTTGCTACAATCATGGAGATTCCTCCTTTTTGTTGTGTGGACATTGTCGTAGATACTACACGTGGGTAGTTACGTCACGACAGTGCAGAGAATGGTTCCTAATCCATCTTTGCTTGAGTGCAATGATGGATTACGGACCGTGCGCTTTGAGATATCCGTTCTACGCATCGTGTCTCTCTTATGACCACTACATCTTTAGACAACTTCTCACAAATATTATGTTATTAATGTTCGTAATACTGTAAATTTAAATATTGTGTTTATGTTAAAAAAGCCATGAGTATACATGTGGATGGATGGAGAGGGAGACCAAAGAAAATATGGATGGATTTAGTGAGAAGGTATATGAAAGAAAGAGGAGTTAGTGATAGCGAGACGGGTGACAGGACAGAGTGGAAGAAAAAGACATATTGCGCCGACCCCAAATAAAACGGGACAAGGGCAGGAAGATGATGTATTAGAGGAAGTTTGAAAGTGGCGCCAGTGACTGAAAAGGTGAAAGGAAATCGTTTGTCTTGGTATGGACATGTGAAGAGGAGAGATGAAACGCATGTTACAAAAAGAGTTCTGAGTTTACACGTGGATGGATGGAGAGGAAGAGGGAGGCCGAAGAAGAGATGGATGGATAGTGTGAAGAGTGATATGAAAGAAAAGGGAGTTAGTGATAGTGTGGCGGGTGACAGGACAGAGTGGAAGAAAAAAACATGTTGCACCGACCCCAAGTAAAATGGGATAAGGGTAGGATGATGATGATGATGATGTTTATGTTATTGTCAACGTTGAATTCATCATCATCATCATTTCAGCCGAAAGAGAAAACCCGGAGATAACGGTATATATAAAAAAATAAAAAGAAATTTTCAGGCTAGAGTTTTACAAATAATCAATTTGTAATTTAAAAAAAGTATTCGATAAGATAAAAACGTCAATAAACTAACCTGTACCACCCCAGCCGAACTGCGTGGTAAGGAAGCTTGCGAACAGCCCCCCGATCACGACGAAGAGTACCCTCAACTCTGTGAGGAAGGCGTCTCGCGAGTGAGGCAGGAACTGCGCCAGGCTGCCCCACATGACGCCCGCAGCTGCGCCCACCAGCAGCGCACATGCTGCCTGCAACAACGGAAACTTAGTCTACATTCTACCCCAACTTAATATGCCGAGAACTTTATACCCTTCGGTGTTTTGGCAAGATTTTCGGGTAAGCTTATCAAAAGTTAACTGGGGAGCTTTCCTGGAGTGTACTCAGTTGGATTTGTGGTTGGATTAATTAGGAT
This sequence comes from Mythimna loreyi, assembly GCA_029852875.1. Lineage (NCBI taxonomy): Eukaryota > Metazoa > Arthropoda > Insecta > Lepidoptera > Noctuidae > Mythimna > Mythimna loreyi. The sequence continues at coordinate 13,351,626 of CM056786.1, forward strand.
TTGCAACTTAATTTTACCAGAAGAATGTAAAGTTTATAATTTTTGTAGAATAGTATATTTCTAACATTGGGTGAATTTTTTAAGTGTATGTGATTGACCAAAACTGAAATTAAATGTCAAAAAATATTAGATTTTCAAATTTTGATAGAAATGAAAGCTGAATTTTTCTTAATTATTCAATAATGTTTTTTTTATTCATTCGGTAAAATTGATTTTTTTATTCATTCTACCGAATGAATAAAAAAATCATTATTGAATAATTAAAAAAATATTTATAAAATAACAAAAATACATACTGTACTATTTATCTAAACCATTTAATAGTGTCCCTAGTAAGGATCAAATCATCAAATCCTAAGTAGCGATGGCCAAGTTCAAAAAAGGTATGGAAGTTTTTCATTTTTTGTTTAATACTGGACATAATTAAGCCTCTCCAAGTGTCGCCACAATGACCGGTCTTGGACTACACGTATCCATCGAATTCTGTCGCCCTCTACAAGTCGTCGGTCCTCCTTGTTGAAGGCCTTCCAACGCTGGGTCTTCCGATACGTGATTCACTACGCACCACTCTAAAAATATTACTTATTACTAAGTAAACTTGGAAAGACTTGCAGAAAAAGCGACATCAACGTCGATAATAATCTATTGTCCCATCCATTTTACTAGGATAGACTTTTGATACGAGTAGTAACTGTATAACTTACCCTAATATACCGATATGCATCATCGCCGTCGTACATGATGAAGCTGTGAATGACGCCGAACACGCCAACACTGAGTGCTGTGTCGGTCCCGCCCGCGGTACATATCAGCTGCGGCCAGTTCTGGCCCAGGTTCTTGCCCGCGGTCAGTCGCACCACCGTCGGCATTAAGATCGGACATGATACTGAAGCGTAGATCGAGCCTAGGAGGAAACCTGGGACAGAAGGGTTACTTACATTTTTTTTTTATGTAAAGCTTACTAGCACAGTAGTAGCTAGTAGTAGTAGCTACTATACTAGTAGCTAGTAGTAGTAGCTACTATACTAGTAGCTAGTAGTAGTTACTACTAGCTACTAGCTACCTACTACTAGCTACCACCTACTACTAGCTACTAGCTACGCCTAGCTACTAGCTACTACTGTACTAGTAAACTTTACATTAAAAAAAAATATAAGTAAACGCCATTAATGCCTGATTAATTTCAACTCTTTTTCGAACCGTCGTCACATTATCTCCAAATCAGGGAGCCGAAGAAACTGAGTTCTTAGTAAATGTATAAAACCTAGAGTACATTATTTACTTGTCAATTAGTATAAAGTCTTTGACAAAGACATCTCATTAAATCTGATATTGAACGATAAAGCATCACAAAGAGTGTTGTTGTAGGTATACTCAGAGCGAGAGATTTTATGAGCAAACTAGCTGTGCCCGCGACTTCGTCCGCGTGGAATAGTTATTTTGGACATCACATTTATTTTTGAAAACAACCTCAGCTTTATAAATTATAGCTGTTACCCACGACTTTGCCCGTATCAATTTCTGTTATTAATTTAGACAATTTAGTTTTTAAAAGAATATAATTATCTAAAAGTACTTCATAGAGCTACACCCCCCACTTGGGCACGCCATATTCTCGGCGGTAAGTCCCCTCTTTGAGGCGTGCTTGGATAGACATCACGCAGGACATGACGCAGGTTCTCACCGGACATGGGAAGTTCAGGAGATCCCTGCGCCGGATTCGTGCGGAAGAGACGCCCGGGTGTCGCCACTGTGTGGCCAGCACGGAGGACACGGTGGAGCACACGGTGGAGTTGTGCCCCGCTTGAGAAGAGCATCGCCGTGTCCTCGTGGGGGTGATCGGCTGTGGCGACCTCTCGCGCCGGGCCTTGGTTCAGGCCAGGTCCGCAGCGAAGAAGAACGGCAAGCGGTCGCCTCCTTCTGCGAAGCAGTTATGCTCGTAAAGGAGGAGGCCGACCGCATAAGGCAAGGGCAAAAGCGCCCTCACCGTAGACGTCGACGCCGCGATCCCGCCGATATCCGGCCACCGTAGACGCTGGCTTGCGGACGGTGAGCAATGGGTAGCTCGCCGTCCGGTTGTCTGGTAACAGTCCAGATCAAGACCAAGTCGTCGACGGCGTGCATTGCTCCCGCGCGCCTCAAGGTGTTGTCAGCAAACTGTGGGGCTCATCAGGGTCGAAGCCTCCTGCAGCCGAGGGTTGGTGCGAAAGCGTTATACAGAGTCTCTGGGAATAAGGCAAGGGAGGAACGGGGTAGGTTGTTTAGTCAGTAAGAGTCTGACACTGTTTCCCGCTCCGCCCAAGAGCGGGATTCGTCATTGGATGATTTTTATCTACCATAAAAAAACCGCTCCGCGCCGCCCGCAAGCAACCCCTCTCCTCGCCCGCCGGCCAGGCGCAGCGTCATATATTTTGCACATCATGCGACGCGTGTGAATTTTATATCGGAGTTATTTTAAAATTGTAATATCTTCTAAGATGTTCATTGAAAATAAGTGATGTCAAAGACAATTTTGTTCACAATTACTTACTCTTAATTAACAACACATTTATTTGGATAAAGATTAATATTATTATGTTGATACAACTCATTGGTTGCATGCATTAATTTCGGCCAAATTTTATTCCCATAAAAACGATTCTAGTGAGTTAATCTTAAATGATAGACATATACTGTCGCGGACATTTTTTTAGATCATTTTAAGAGGAATAATTCTTTCATACATATTTTTTTGGTATCTTGTACCGTTTTCGCAGCGCACGCAACGGAAGCCCTCAAAGATGAATATTTTTCGCCGTTTTTTTTCATATTTGCCATTGTTTCTTCGCTCCTATAAGTCACAGCGTGATGTTATATAGCCTAAAGCCTTCCTCGATAAATGATCTATTCAACACAAAAAGAATTTTTCAATTCGAACCAGTAGTTCCTGAGATTAGCGCGTTCAAACAAACAAACAAACAAACAAACTCTTCAGCTTTATAATATTAGTATAGATAAAGAGTTTTAGGTAGCGTCAACAATAAATACAAAAAATATCATACTTAACGGTATCATTGAATTTGTACCTTGACACTTTTTCTTTACATTGATAAATAATAGCTTGGAAGCGTAAACGTTTACTGCGTCAAGCTTCAGTGAGTACGTGTAATATTATTCAGCAAATATAATTTACTTATGTAAATGGCATGTTTATCATTTGATATTTTACGCAGTCGCACGTACGATAAAAATCCAATATAATTAAATCATTACAGTATCAGCGAACGAATACCCATGTTGATGTAGTACGAGGTACATAAGGGTTGGGTAAATAAGAGCGCGAAAGTGAAACAAAAAGTCGCCGTTGGAAACTTTTTCGCTTTGATGCTTTGTCCGGAAAATCGGGCCGTGTAGTGTGTACTCGTAATTACAGGTGTGCGCACGCAGCGTGACGGTGGCGTAGCGGTGGCGTGGTGGCGGCGGGCGCGCGGCGTGCTGCGCGTCTCAATGTGCGCTCCACGCCTCACGTCACGCGGCGAAAATGCATTCAAATCTTTTGCAATACGAGTTCCGCACCAGAATTTATTGAATTGGCTTTGTACCGCGCACACACCGCGCTCCATTGTGTTCAGCGTTCGTGACAAATTTTATTTTATTACACGGTTTGAGGTGTTTCGTGTTTTATCGAATGTTAGTTCGTGGTTTTTGCGGGCTTGATTTTTAATTTATTTTTCGTACCGACTTGTCGCGCGCTAATAAATGGGCTGGGACATTTTAATAACAGTCGATGAGAGCGTTGATTTATCAGAACTAATGTGTGACACGTTTTTCTATAAATAGAACAGTTTAAAAGACATAACTGTTTAGCATCTGCAGCTATTGAATATTATTGAGTACTAGCGCAGCTCGTGTATTGTAACACTTTGTTTTGTGAGATCTAATATCAAATATGTGTGTCACTAATAGACAATTCCATGAAAGGCTTTTGATAAACAAGAACCTTTGTTGGAATTCCTGGAAAAAGTGAGCGCTTCTGAAACGTTGATTTTCCGTGAATAAAATAAAGCCGCGTGGACCCGGCTTAGTAATGGACTAGGTAGATGTTCTCTTTTTGTGTCGTTACTAGGGATAGTTTGAATGGACTACTGAAAGTTTTGAACAGGTAGTCGATTTACCTACTTTTTGAGGTATTTGCCATGATTGGCGTTTATTTTATGTTGATTAAAAGCTGACTATAAGGTATAAGTACCTTGTTTTCAGCTAGTTTTTTATTTTTATTTACTTGAAGTTAGCAGTAAACCTAAATAACTAATTGTGGAGCAAATAAATGACGCATGCATCTACTTGTAGCTTTGCGTGAATCCTCTTTTCTATAATTTCATTCACGTGTTCACGTTTACGTAGAAGACTTGAATTAATAACACCTTCATTGTACTCTAATTCCCACCTCTACAGGTACTAGTAAAGTAGGTTATTATAGAGAGATACAATAATCAGTATTTACTCGGAAATTTCGTGTATATTGAAGGGTGCAATGTACAATCGTACATGGTGTAGGATGGTCCGTTATGTTATGTCTGAGTATGGTTTCCGCACTTAGTCTTTTGTAGACCATTGTACGTGAAGGATGGTCCGTTATGAAACTTATTATTTGTCCGGATATTTCAGAATTTGGGCTATATTATTGTTCAAAAAAATTACTGAAGAGTAATGCTTTCGGACAATAATAAAGCGGGAGCGAAAACTGAAAGTAGTCTGGTTTTTTTGAGGGTGGAAATCATCATATGACTTCTTCCGCTCTGGAGTACCGAACGACGAGCTACCCATTACACGACGTCCACAAGCCAGCATCTTCCGTGGCTGGGAATCGGGCTTTTTTATTGTAGGTAAAAATCATCCAATGACGAATCGGTAAACGAATTTGAGCTATGGTATTGTTCGTAAGAATTACTAATTACCGGGTTATTACTAATTAAACTGAAAGTACACAGGTTGGTTTTGGTTAGTAAAAGTCTTACGTCCTCCTTTATTTTACAGAGTGAAGTTACATGAGCCTTCCACTACAAAAAAAAGACTTTTTAAAAAAGAAAGAACAGCGCCTAATAATAAAAAAAACCGAAACCGAGATTTTTAACGTTTGCAACGGAACCCCAAAAGTAAAATGTACGAAATATTTTGCAAATATTCGGGTTTTTGTGAGGATTTCCCAGCTTCGATGTCGAAGCTGCTGATCCTAGTAACGTTACCGTTAGAATAGCAACGTTTGGTTACACGTAAATCCTTCCTAGTTTCTGGTATTTCGCATATTCTATTAGCTTTTATAGACTGATGAATTTGCTTACTGATATTCGAAATAGCCTGTTTATTTGAAACACCCGTAATTAAGCCTCTTTTAAGCTTATAATCACTACATAGTATTAAACAAGCTCGCTTTTCGCTGTCTGTCCTAATGTAACTACGCAACGGATTTTCATGTATTTTTTTTTTTTACTACATAGAATGATTCAAGAGGAAGATTTATGTGTATAATACATGTGTAATATATTTAATATCAGTATTGCACCTGTACGAAGCTGAGGCGGGTCGCTAGTAATTAATAAACGGAATTTGTTTTGTAATGTAGTTAATAACTTTTTTAAAAACACGGGCGAGATTCGTCGTTAGACGGTTTTACCCACTATAAAAAAACGCGACAAACATTTCGATCCAGTTGACGTAAAAACAACTCGCACTCAGCGTACTTTTCATAAAGTTTTATCAAACTCACCCCAAAGCCAGGGATATTCGAGCAGCACGTTCATGAGGATAGCCAAGGTCACGACCTCGGCTGTCCAGGGCAGCACTCCTAGAGAAGCCACCTGCTTCCAGTTCGTCTTCATGTAGCTCAAGTTCCAGCCCAGAGAACCCTTACCCAGGATTATTACTGGGTATATTTTTCTGAAAAAAAAAAGAATGAATTATGTTATTTTGCCTCCAATGAATCTTTTTCTTGAATCTTGATCCCATGGATGCACACGGAAGGCACCAGACCATTCGTTGTGGTGATACTTGGGGGATAGCTATGTCCAGCAGTGGATGTCTCTCAGCTGCAATGATGATGATGATTCTTCCTCGATAAAGCTTTGTTTTAGAAGGATTAAATTAAGGTGATGAAACGGGTTATATAGTTTGTATGGAGAAACCATAAACCTACTTTTACACAGGTGACGCTGCTGACAGAAACCTACCCCGTACCTTCCTTGCCTTATTCCCAGAGCCGCGGTAACAGTTTCACACAAACCGGCATCTCCAGAAGGCTTCGACGGTCGGTCGGTCGGTCGAAGCCTTAGGTAGGTAGGTAGGGAGAAGTTAGTGTTTACATTATAATCTTAGATACTATTATAATTCAATTATCTCTTTTAAACTCTTGAACCTCAACTGAACGCCGGAGTTCGCACAACAATTCTATTCACCTATTCCTATTATAAGGTGTATATCTATCTATCTATCTATTCTTCTTCTATTATGTCTTTAATTACGGTACTCGAAAGGTTTTAGAGAATTGGATTGGCTCTTTTCTTACCTCATAAACCCATCAATTTCCGTATAATGCCGCATGTCGAGGTACCCGATATGTCGCGCTGTAATTCCTGTCAAGATGGCCGCTAAACATGGCGGTAGTGTCGTGGTCATCTGCAGCACATCTCCGGCGGTCCAAGCTATGGCGACCACTACTGCTGGCCTGAACCACTTTCCGGTCCAACTCCACTCGTCTCCGAATGCACACCATAGTAGGCCCCATGATGCTAAGCCTATGGATTAAATGAAAATTATATAAAGAGTCATACGCAGGGGAGTCGAAGCCTATTAGTGCCAAGAGTTCATGTCTGAAAGAGATTTTAGCCCTGGCATAGATGGCGACGTAGGAACGGGGTAGGTTGTTTTGTCAGTAAGAGTCTTACACTGTTCCCCGTTCCGCCCAAGGGCGGGATTCGTCATTGGACGATTTTTACCTACCATAAAAAAACGGGTCATATATTAAATGTAGGCAAAACGATTTCATTACTTGTGTCTCCGGCTTTTACCGTGTGAACATACATACAGTACCGGTGCCAGGATCGTGGCGATTCTAAAGTTAGTGCTTTGCATTTATTTGTTTAAAGCTGTTTGACATCTAAGGTTTAAAGCATTTATTTTGACGTGACAACGTCTTAAATTAGGTTGCGGCTGGGAGTCACTTATGAAAAAGTGTAACGCTCGGTAACGTTACGATGAGTCACCGAACGAGAGAGAGGCCCGCCGAATGCCTTGCGTCTCTCTCCCACTCAACTATGATCGGTCTGCCGCGCGCGCAGCACTAGAGAATTAGGCGCGATTGTTCCTATTGTGCAATTTAATTATATTCATATCAATAAATATTCTACCGAGAAAAAGACGTTGTCACGTAAAATCTTCGCCCGTAAAACCGACTTTACAGGCAACCATTTTTTTTACGAGTTTTCAATCGCTAAAATTCGCAGTACCTAACTTTTGACTCGCCAAGATCGGACGGTCGTACTGTATTAATTTTTTTTTTGCTAGTAGTCGATGGTTCGCTACGTAATAATAAGTTCTCTATCGACATGACTATACATGCACATTGTACCTGAACTAGTGTCACTGCGTCAGCGACGGGCCACGTCGCGGGTTCATGCTCTAAAAACCTAAAGCCTTCCTCGATAAATATAGGCTATCCTACATAGAAAGAATTTTTCAAATCGGACCAGTAGTTCCTGAGATTTGCGCGTTCAACCAAACAAACAAACTCTTAGCTTTATAATATTAGCAAGCACAGTTTACTATTGATTTTACATAACATAATCATTTATATATTATTAGTTTATGCACTAAAATGTTGAAAGTGTTTTTTCATTGTTTTTAATATTTACTTCATTTCTGAATAGGTAACCGTGTTTCGTCAGTTTTGCGGTTAGTGCATGTCCAATCGTTCATACATGTATTACACAATTCATGCCAAAGCATAGGCATGAATTAAAAAGTTTTAAGCTTTTGTTAAACTGGTTACGGCTGCTTTGTTACGGCTTATCACAAAAAGCGATTGACCATATAGTTCCATCCATGTCAATCAACAAGTTCAATACAATATGACTAGGCGGGCATACATGAACTGAACAACAGATATTTTTTTGCGATTTCAGGTTTGGTCCCATAGTAAAAGTCGTTTGTTATCATGACTACAATCACTTGCAAGTATATACCGTGAAATTTTAATGGTTGTTTTCCCTGAACGAAATGGTTGTGTCTTGGTAATACAAACGTTTGATAAGAAAATAAAATATTAAAAACAAAAAATGGACCTATAGAGTGCAAGCTAATTATGACGTATCACAATGTGCGAAAGCTTATTTTGGTTTAAATATTTCGATGCCTCCCACGTAAGTTGTTGTAACCCACAAAATGGCGATTTTGGTTTTTTTATGTAAAAGTGTCTAATTTTATGTAATCTATCCTACAAAAAAACAAAAAGTCCAAAAAACCTATTATTTAAGGTACTTTTGAAACGTATAATGTTGTATATTTCGAACGATTCCGGCGTAGACTGTAGTATTTATTACTTACAATGGTTTACAACGGGGAAAAGCGCACGTGCGTCCGTTGTATGTAACACATATCACAGATTACGCTGGAATTCGCTGCCAGTTGCATCTCTCACGCAATTTTTACGTCGTTAATTTAATATTCTAGTGATTACTATTCCGTTTAATCTTATCTTTAACTAACATGATAACCATTTAAAATATGGTATTGATCCCATACAACAATTTACGTCGCTAATTTTAAAATTATTTTATGTTTAGTGATACGTAAAACATTTTACTTCGATGCTAGATATGTAAAAGTAAGTTGTAACATCACATACAATGATTTACGTCGCTATTCGTTTGAAATAAGTACGTTGTATGTATTTTTCAGGAAGTGTTTTATGAATATTACTTAAGTCAGAGTCACTCTAGGCAACCATTTTCAATTAATCTAAGAAGTTTTAAATGACTAAACTAAAAGGTAATGGCATATTCGTAACTTTGGACCTTGAAACTGCTCACTTACTCGTATTACATAGCTGTGTAGTACAATAACCATTTGGATTACGACTGTTATAGCCATTTTTGTGTATATTATATTATTATTATTCTAGCTAGCCTGTGCTGTCCTACTGCTGGGCAAAAGCCTCCCTCCATTCTTTCCAGTTATCTTAGTTACTCGCTTTATCGTACCAATTCTCAAGGAAGGCATCCAGGTCGTGTTGAGTAAATGTGGGCCTGGAACACAAAAGGCACCGAAAGATTACATGTGAGTTTTAGTCAGTAAAAGCCACTTTTACTGATTAAAACCCACTAGGATTTTCCTTCTTGCTTGTGTTTATTGCTAGTTTCCCAAATCAGAAAACGTTGTTCGTTACTTTTACCTTAGTCACCACCTGCATGTTTCTGCACTGTTGAACTCTTTAAGCTAAGTCCACTATCAGTTATTTGATTGAATAAAGTATCGTTTGAAAAAGGTAATGAAAAAAATACACATTTACAGGCTAGAGATTTTTCAAAAAGGACTAACAACGTCAAAGAAAACCTTTCTAGTAAAATATCCAAAACAGCCAGTAGGAAAACTGGTCTATTGAGTCTGCTGTAAACACTAAATAAATCAATAAATTAAACTAAAAAGGTGACAGAGAAAACGATGTATAACTATAATTTAGTTATAGGAGAGCCAAGCTTAGAATTTATGCTGATACTATTGTGAAACATAAGTAAAAAAGAATAAATTGCCTGTTGCCGTTACTGAAACTTCAAACTTCAGACGTGTGTAAACAACAGTTTTCCCATTTCTATAAGTGATTAAGTTCTTAATAAGGTGTTAGTTAAATTTGATATACCAACAGCAGTATTAATCCTCGATCAAAAAGATATTTAGCAGCCTGTGAAAACATCTGGTTTGTCAAAACCATCGTTTGTGACCATTTCAAGTCTTTTCAACTGCTTGCAAGTTGACTCACACTATGTTTGACTAAATTCACTAATGTTATATTAAGACAGAGGCTTAAACTTTTAGTGTATATAGTAATAACGTATAACTTTTGCCTAAAAGGTACACAGAGAAAACAAGATCTGAAAGATAATAATATCGTAAAAATAAAAGAGGTACCAGTTTGTTCTGAAGATTCAATATTAATTTAATGTTTTATCAGACTGTAAGGTGATGACCACTTCTTTCAACAACAATACATTAAGATGCCGAAATGCTGATGATATGAATACATCAGTTAGGTGCATGAAACCAGCTTTTTGGGGTCGAGAAACAAACCCTCTATTGCACCTATATTACGAGCAAAACTTAATATTTGCGGGCTTTTCTAGATTCAGTGTAAGTTATTAAACATTACTTATTTATCTATCGTTTGTCTTGGATAATTATGCTTATGAAAAGAAGAAGAATAAAGCATATTACAGAAAGAGCTATAAGTATAGCCACTTGAAAAAATGGAGAGAGGAAAAGATTACAAAGTGATAGTGAGACGGGTGATACGACAAAATGGAAGAATAAGCTTTTTCCACCGATTTCAAATCACATTGGACTAAGATAGGAACTTGACGATTTACCTATTTTTAAATCTCATTGGTTGCTAGAATTTTCTTAATCATTTTGGTTACGATACTTTTTTGAGTTTTGATTATTTAAACTATAGTAAAAATTTGATTAAAAGACGATGTAATTAATTGAAAGTATAATTTAAATTTAGAAAAGCTTAAATTTTTATTTTCAGATTTTTTTAAATGATTTTTAATCTTAATCTTTAATGTTTTTCTAATCCTTAAAATATCGTTTCTTATTCTAAACTCTAAACCCTAAAATGTAAAATTTTGATAAACTTGATTGAAAATATTCTGCTTTTTTTGTATTTCGGTAACGTATCAACGAAAAGGTATTGTCCTAAATGAAATTAGGCTGAAAAAACATTGTATTTATTTTATTATATCAAGTAATGATACACATACCACACCTTTTTTTATTTGTAATCGACGTAAATTGATGTAAGTATCAGATATGCTCCAAATCGGCTCGTGAACTCCCGTGTATAATAATGTAAGTGATAGTTACAACATTTTGTGAGGGCCTCATGTCGCGGTAAACAGTTGTAACAACAAAATTCAAGAAACCGTTAAAATTATAAAGTAATGATATGTAGTAAACGATAACATATTAAAAACTATACGCTCATACCAAATTTCAAAAAGATTCTTTGAAAAATGTGGTTTATACTGCAAAAAGTATCTTTAAAATGCTCTCCTGTAAAATTGCATTTTTGGGGTTACAACAACTTACGTGGGAGGCATCGATTTAATGAATCGGTTTCCTTTGACGACGTGCTGCTCATGCGACTCTAGTAGTACCTACAAATTACGTCTAATGTTACTATTGTTTTCGCTTTTGTGACTTGATGAATATTTTTAATAATTATTTATAAAAGAAAACTTTTCATTTTTTTATTTTTACTGTATGCTTTGAAAGTACTCCTTATGGCAAGTCATTCTGCCGCGGGAAAACAACCATTTAAATTTCACGGTGTATATGTAAATCACGGTGACTATGCAGTCAATTATTAAAAACAGTTGTTTAAAATTGATAAAGAATCATACTCCGGCTAAGCAGTCGTCTCTTTCAGATAGATTGTGTGGATAGAAAAAGATGACCATTATTTACTAAATCTTTAAGCCTACCTACCTATTAAAATATAATTTGTGCACATTGATACGATTAGTTACTACTTAAATAGTAAACGTTCCTTGTTATCTTACATAATGTGTACAAAAATCACATGAGAGGTTGACAAATAATTATTTATCTAGAGAAGTGACGCCAGTTCAAGTTCGTTGCCGTTTTTGGGAGAAGATTGATGCGACAATGTGTAAACAAAAACCGATCAAGTGTAAGTTAGACCCTACTTTTTCTTTGAACCGTCTATGAACCTTCTACTGACAATAACAAACACAACAAAAAAAGAATTAGAGAAATCGGTTCAGCTGTTGAGATTTGCGCTTAGCAACATATTCAGCGATTCTTTATCTATATTCTGTTACACATGTGCTGTAATTTTAGATACTTGATATATTTTAGGATTCTAGGTCAACAGAAAGTATCCTAAGGGCCAACGCTGCGTAAATCGGGAGGAAGCGTGGACTTCCGCGCGGGAATCCTCGCGGCGCACTTTTGTATTGGACCTCGCGTGCGCTCGCTTATCGTAGTTTTGACCCTAAAGGTTTTGATTTCTTTTCCACTAACGGTCTAAAGGTCTCTGCACACAGCGGGCGGGGCGCGGCGGGACCGGGCGGCGACGCGACGACGCCATACAGATCCGAGGTTACCGTCACGTCGAGCGGGACGGCTTTGTGTGGCGTCGTCCGTAATATCTCTCCCACAAGGTGGACCGACGACCTTGTGAGAATCACGGGAACGCGATGGATGCGAGTCGCACAGAATCGGTCGTTGTAGCGACGCTTGGGGGAGGTCTATGTCCAACAGTGGACGTTTTCTGGCTGAAATGATGATGATTATGAGAACTGTCATAAGATGTACTCATGAGATGAATCGTAAGTATTTCATGCATCATATCATCTCTCCACGAGATCAAAACGATCACACTGTTCCTATAATATGTATTCCTACTTATATGACATTGGTAACTTTTCCAAAAGAAATGTAGAAACGATATTGACTTCGTTGCCATAACACTTTATAATAAAAAACACTAAACGGCTACAAATAAAAAAAACTTTTTACAAAAAAAAAACCGCCTTCAAAAAAAGCCAAACGATAAAAGTTCCTACACTAAAAAGTTGAAAATAAAAATTTGAATTGCTGTAAAGAAACTTAATTTATAGGTAAACTTATTTGACATTAATATTTTGCAAATATTCAAATTTTATTACTTCTTTTTGGAGTCGGTGCCAGCCAAGACAAGGAATTCAACAATCCCTTGAAAGGTAGTTTTTCAAGGGATTGTTGAATTCCTTGTTCTAACTTAACTATAAAACTACTTAGTACCTGTTTGCACACTCAAATATATAATACATAGTTAATTAAGACATAAATACATATTAGACTTCTCTTAAAAAAAATCATCCGATTTACACATTTTTTTTTTAATAAAAAATATATACTTACAAAAACCTTCTGCCAAAGTACATTGAAAATGTCTAACCATTATGTACGAAAAATGGCACCGGATATTAAAAAGCTACGTAACATTAAGTTTCAACAATAAAAATGCTGGCACCGACTCCAAAAAGAAGTAATAAATTTTGAATATTTGCAAAATATTAATGTCAAATAAGTTTACCTATAAATTAAGTTTCTTTACAGCAATTCAAATTTTTATTTTCAACTTTTTAGTGTAGGAACTTTTATCGTTTGGCTTTTTTTGAAGGCGGTTTTTTTTTTGTAAAAAGTTTTTTTTAAGACTCAAGCACTAAAGTAATAGCGGAATTTAAAACAGTATTCATATAGTTTAGACGCGAGTATTAAAACGCGTCTCTTAGAACTAAATATTTTGAGTTACAGTTTCAATTAAAAGGTGGTTAAAATTGCAAGGATTAGGTTAAGTTCCATTCTCTATATAATTAATATTTTAAACGACATCCATTTATTTATTCAATAGGCTATAAACACGAAATGTTTATAAAAACCCGGTAATGTTAGTACTCTATTGTTTTAAAATAATAAATCACAAAGCAGTGTAGTACTTACCTAGTAATAATAAAAGAAAATAATGAAGAAAAGTCCCGGTAGCTGCAATGCACGCATTATATTCCTTTTCCTTTTCAACATCGTCGATGGTATTCTTTTCTGAACTATAAGTGAATGTTAATTCAGGCGTTCTGAAAATAAACGGAAAACAACATCGTTTATTCGAATTTATGCAATTTAATTGGTTGTTTCCACCAATTAAACTGATGGGTTCAATTAAATTGATCACGGTGAGCACTCACTCAGATTCTCTCATAACTGTACTTTGACGGTTCGCTACTGTTGCTAGTAACGTGTCGTCTTCGTTCATACTGTTTAATGAGTGCAATCTAATGAGGCACACACACTAAAATGTACTCACTTACGTTTTAAAATCTTCATTGTGTATGATATAGACACCCTTATCTATGGCAGTTGTTGCGTTTTTATCTGAAAATTAATCATCTCATTAATTCTTAAGATCACATTTAGTTATTTTATATTTAAAATACTACTAGAGACAAAAGATTATCAAATGGTTTTTATTAATTTTCAGCCATATATTAATTTACATATGGCTGAAAATTAATAAAAATAATTTTAAACAACAAGTAATTTCATTAAAATGATAAATAATATACTTATTAATGCAGAAAAGTTTATCAAAATATTTTAATTAGGAAGATGGCGTGACGACGACTCCAAAAAATGTTAAAAACATTGAAATTTTTACATACAAACTTAAAATATTTGTGTCTATGTTATTAATTATAAATAGGGTGACTGGTAATTAGTGACCAATACTTAAACACGTGATTGTAGTCATGATAACAAACAACGTTTACTATGGGGATCAAACATGGAATCGCGAAAAAAATTAATAGTTCAGTTCAGTTTGACCAATTAGGCGCACATAAATGTACTGACGAGCACATTTTTTTGCGTGACTTCAGGTTTAGTCTCATAGCAAAAGTTGTTTCTTATCATGACTACAATCAACTTTAAGTTTCGGCCACAAATTATATCAGTCATCCTATACTCGTATAATGTATCATATTAGACAGTATAATAAAGACTGGGAAAAATATTAATAGAATACAAGCGACCGACTGAATATTACTGGGTAAGTATTGGTTGATCAATATTGTGCGTAATGCCTACACTGTGATTGCCGATACGCATCAATCAACACACGACAACGATTGCTTTGATTACTCTCCATCTGCTACCATAAATATGTATAAAGGAACCTTTACAGCTATTTCCTTATCTAAGAAACGGCAAATAACGAGAGCCTATCTTACCGCTACCGTATAAAAATATTTGTCTAACACAAGTACGATTTACGTCAATGTAAATAAGAACTTATCGCAGTGTATTTAGGGATGATAATTATAGAAACTAACATTACCGTATTCAAAGCAAAGCTAACTATGGCTGAAACAATCAGATTAAGGTTTATCGGTTGTCTGAAGAATTGGGTAAATATTTGGTTGAACCGCGTTGTGTAATTTTTGGCCTCTCACTAAAATATGGTGGTTTTATTTTTACTTTCTGGAGGTTGACTTAATAATTATCTACATTTTAGACACAATTGTTTTCAGTATCACCACGTTTTTTAGGGTTTTAGGATTTATTAAAATAAAACAAATACACCTATATATAATTAAACGTTTCGAAAGTTTGATGGTATTTGCATCCCCATATTTGGTCTACTTTCTTTAAACCTTTTAATACCTTAGAAATTCTGCATCAATGATATGATCAAACAAATATTTAAGTAGGTATCGTTGAATTTAGCTTTTCAATAACTTTGCCAATTTTAGTTGGTCATATCATGAAGTACCTAATCAATTTCTATGATCTGCTCACAACATGTTCAGTTGTTGGTGTATGTTACTCTAGTATTTTAAAACAATTGTAAGCAATCTGCTGATCGAAAGAGTCATCTTGGCATTAAAAAATGATTTTTTTTTCAGGTGAGTAATCTTCCAATGATTTCTCCTTCTCTAGGGAGAGACGGAAGGGCGTATCAGACATTTACTGACTAAAACCCTGTCCTATGTTCCTTCAGCCCTGCAGGGCCGATGCCTCCTGGGGCACCTTGAAAGGCAACTGAGGAACGGGGTAGGTTTTCAGGCAGTAAAGACCTTCAGGACCGAAAGCAAGAGATGTTATTCCCACAAATACACGATCTTATAGCCTTTGCACTCTTCAGCCCCAAGCAAACTATTGTCTTTCTATTATATCTTTAACTAGCTTCTGCCCGCGACTTCGTCCGCCGAAAATTTCTTGTTTTAACATATTTAACTCTGTTCCTATACAATTTCTCGAGATAAAAAAACAAACTTTACTTTTTTATTATATTATTCATATTCATAAAACATAGCCTATGACACTTAGAAATGAAGCAGCTTTCTATCTGTGAAAAATTTTTTGCAATCGAGCCAGTACTTCCAGAGATTACCTCCTACAAACAAAAAAACAAACTTTACTTCTTTATTATATTAGTGTAGATTACAGTATTCGAACGATTAAAGGCAATCGACCGAGATTCTAGTTAATTACCCGTTTATCACGTTCATTATAAAAGTGTACTTTACTTATTTAAAAGTACGCGGTAACTACCGGGTTATTGAATTGAAAAGTCTTCACATCTCAAGATGAAACACAAATATAGAATTAGAGTCATCGACCCTATAAAAGCGATAACTCAGAATTCATAGCTATTTGGTAATTCGGACTAGTTTAGTCTTTCCCGAATTCGACGTAAAAATTCATACCACGTTCTGAATCCTGCTTTTCATTGCGCCGTTAACCGTAGAAAACAAGTTTCGACCAACAAAATTTAAGCATAAAGTTAGTTTTAATTGTGTTCGTTGTTTGAGTTAAATAAAATGAATATTGTAAGTTAATATCATCATTCATCATCATCATTTGAGCACCGAAAGACGTCCTCTGTTGGACTTACGGTGAACACTGTTCCTGCGCGCCTCAAGGAGTTGTCATCTAACGGTAGGGTTCAAAGTGTTCAAACCTCCTGGGTCCATGGGTTGGTGCGAAAACGCAACAACAGGGCTATCCATAGCCCTGTTGTTGCGTTTTCGCACCAACCCAAAAAAGGAAAAAAGGAATGCGGTGGGTTGTTTCCTCAGTAAAAGTCTGACATTACTTCCCGTTCCGCCGAGGTCGGGATTTGTCATTGGATGATTTTTCCCACCATAAAAAAAACCTGTTGCACTTAGAACTTCCCCAGGTGTCGTGACAATCAACGAACCTGTGCATCTCGCATACAAAGCCAATGCCTGCAACTCTTACCAAGTCATCGATCCACTTTGTCCACAGGAGGCTTTCCAACGCTACGTCTTCCGGTAATTTAGCAATGTGCTCTAAACATTAAATTAACAGCAGTGGAAGTATCAGAAACCTTACTACGAGTTCTTAGCGCGTTCCATTTCACGACTTAAATTTAACCGTTTGAGGGAAAGAGCTATAGAAAGTGTATTTTTTTTATGGTGGGCAAAAAGCATCCAGTGACAAATCCCGCCTTCCGAAGGTCCAGGACCTCAGGGTCTTGAGAATAATAAATATATAAAAATAATAATAATAAGATAATGCTTTGCTGTTTATAAAAAAAACAGTCCTTAACTTTACAAAAGTATCTTAGGTGCATTCAAAATTGGTATTGATACAGAATATGTCAAAACTGGCATCTTAGCTAGCTTACATAGTTATCTGTGTTAAAGATACTAGTCTTATTTCCCACAGGGTCACATTTTCTTACATTTATTAGGTACAATAAAGAATATACAATTTATATGATTTACGCAATCCTAAATCATTATGAAATTAATGTAATAAAAACTAGCCATAATTGTAAAGCAATTTGATTAATAAAATTCAATCCAATTCAGTAAATTAATAAAGCACAATATTTAATTAATTAATAAAGTAGGTATAAAACAATTGAAAAATAAGATTAAAAATACAAAACTAAGTACTTTAGAACTAGAAGTTACTTGCCAAGTTACAATAGTTTCGTTTAGAGTTAGCGCTCGTAGATAGCCACGCCCCCAAATTTCTTTGTTGAGACGACGTCTGTACAAGGAATTTGGGGGCGTGGGGAACTACAAGCGCTAACTCTAAACGATACTATTGCAATTTCGTCAGGGGGGTTGGTCGTTAACATGCGTTGAAAGTCTATTTATCAGATAATTTGTATGTAAATAAAGTACTTACTACTTTATTTACATACAAATTATCTGATAAATATCAGTGCAAATATTAGTAGGTACTTTTAATCTTTATTGTATTAGCAGAAACTATTGTGTTGTATCGTGATGTGTTCTTTGATATCTATTTAAAGGTAATAAAATAATTGTTAGATCCTTGATGTCACGTTATTCTAATATGTATGTAATCGGTTTCCTCGTAAAACGTGTCTTGCCTGAAGCCATGACTTCCAGATTGGCGTCGGTACTAACTACAGCATTCATCATCATCATTTGCCTTTTTAATGTTCCCACTGTTTCTCACGATGTTTTCCTTCACCGTTTTGAGAGCAGTGGTGATGAAATAAATTATACAAAGTAATGTGCCTAACTGGGTTTGAACACGCGACCTACAATTCGTAAGTCGGGGCCTTTACCACTCGACCACTACTGCTCTCAACATTACTACAGCATAAGCTTGCCTTTATTTTTTTAATAAAACGTACGTTTTTGATGCACCTGCCATAATTATGTCTCTCCATCACTATAGATAGACACACTGTTTAAATGCTTGTTGCTTTATCTAAGTCAATCGAACACGATGCTTGGCGAAGAGGCAACGGGAAAAAGAGAGATAACGCCTGAAAACTCTGATGGCATTCGGTAATGCCGTGATATATTCAAATATTTCAATTATAATATTTATAATTAAGAAATACTATTTTAGTTGTATTTATGTTTTTTGATACTTAAGGCAGATTTACATTGAGTCAGTAGCTGTCGTCAGTGCTGGCGCCGAAAACTGACGCGTACTATTTACAAGCAGTCAGTAGTCGAAGATATTTCTTTTGGTGTACACACGTTTGTAAAGTCAGTGCGGAAAAATGATTTCTCAAAAACAGCAAAGAATCAAAGAATTTTGTGCAATATTCTGCAATGCTGTTGCACACATTTCTTTATTTCTATAATTTTGTGATTTGAAATCCCATAGGCATTAATTATCACGGTATAGTTGTACAAGTTTTAAGTTTTCCGTGTCGCTCAATTTTCGTGTCATTTTGTGATCCGGTACGACGAATCGTGGTCACCGTACAACAGAGCGGCAGCAACTGACTTGGGCAATTTACACGTTGTCAGTAGCGCTGGCGCGGGTGGCGGGGGAGTGGACTGACGCCGAAAATATTGCAGCGCGAATATTGAAGTCAGTACTGACGTGACAGTGCTGTACTGACTTGAAACCAATTTACACTATAGCAGTGCCAGGTCAGCACTGACTCGTCAGTGGACTGACGTCAGTTACTTACTCAATATAAATCTGCCTTTAGTCTTAAAAGTTTTTTAGAAAAATTATCGTCATTAAGAATGTCGATTAAACGTTTAAAACGACGAACGTTTATATTTTTTATAATAAAAACATTTGAGGGATTTTCAGAAATCTTTACTAGATTTATCTTTAGAAGACATTTTTTGTTTTGATTTCTAAAGAAGCTTAGAAAATATTCCTACGATAACTGTGTAGGTATCTAAAATATCTGTAAAAAGGTGTGTAATTACATCATAATCACGTAAGAGCCGTTACAAGTATGAAAATATACCTCGGGATGGCCGCTCTCAAGGCATTAAATCCGTTTTCGTAGGTATCTTTAGTTGCAATATTAAACAAACAACCCGAAGGTTTTGAGTTAAGAAAGGGTTTCAATTTAAAATGCCTTTTGTTTCAATTAAATTGATTGGTAGCAATGGTTACGGTTCTTTATTTCGTCATCACATTCCTCGCAAAATGGCCTTAACGAGCGACACACTAATTATTACGATTAATACTCGTTCATCTCCAAAGAGGTACTTACAAAATGAGTTTGTATTATTATAAGTTGAGACACAGTTGAAAGATACAGCGTCTTTTCATTTCAAAAGAACGATTACAGAAATATTTTAAAATTAAAAACCAACGACGCTTGCATTTGACTGCTTTTTATTAAGTTTTAATACATTGGGAGCACGGCTTTCTGAACCCGACAATTAATTTTAGAAACGTTTGAACTTTTCCCAGGGTGATACTTCACTCGTATTTTCGTTTTCCATGTTTGAAAATGTTATAAAAAGAAACTTAATAAATTGTGTGTTTGAATGTTATTTTATGTGGCTATGATTGTTGGGGATTGTAAGGACTTTTTTTAGGTAGAAAGTCATTCAATAACATCACTCGCTTTTGGGTTAAGCAGAAGACTAGTGTCAGACTTTTTTTGACTAACAATAATACCAATTCCGTTCTTTTTCGTTCCTTCTTTGCATTCCATCCAGGGTTTCGGAGTTCACTTTCACTTAACCCATGGCCCCCGTGGCCTCTAACATGCTGGGCTCCTACGATTTGTTGATAAGTCCTTAAGACCTTGAGAATTTGACCGTATGCTGTCGAAGACTTGGGCGATTGTAAGGACTTATTACATTACAAGGACTATAACTAAGTATTTTAACAGATAAAATGAATAAAAAAGGCATCGTTTAAAATAACACGTTATTAAATAAAAGTTTACCTGGTGATTTGTTAGTAAAAAGATTTTTTTTAAACTTGTTCTTGTAGGTATAGGACAAGACAGGTTTTTGCCAATCGTTGCTAGTCAAGTAAAAAGTTATAAACAAGGTTTTAGTGAACTGATAGGGCACCATATTACGAACTAACTTTACACGTGTGAGAGTAGAGAATATAATAGCCTAGTAGCTTGTTCGTACGGCTTCGCTCGCGTGAATATGCCTGTTAAGGAGGAGGCCGCAAGCGAGGGTCAACGGCACTCAGAGCCCAGCTGCCGTCGGAATTCTGATCCCGATTTTGCACGGCGAGCAATGAGTAGCTTTCCGTCCGACCGACGGGTAACAGTCCCTACTGAACCCAAGTCGTTGACGGCGCGTTCTGTTCTCGCGCACCTCAAGGAGTTGTCAGCAACAGTAGAGTCCCAGCAGGGCCTACCTGAAGCCTACGGGGGTCATAGACCTGCTTCTAAAGGGATGGTCCGGCCCCAATATGGTGGTCTAATAAGGGACCGGCCGGGAGTTTTAGTCAGTGAAAGTCTGACACTATCTTCTGCTCAGCCAAAGATGTACTATGTCTTTAGATGATTTTCACCCACCAAAAAAATGCCTTTAATAAGTCATAAAGCAGCAATCGACTGATAAAAGACCCTATAAAATCAGTCCAGAAGATTTCGAGTTTATTAATTGCAAAAAAAAAAAATACAAATCTTCAACTTCAACTCTTTTTGGAGGTATGCGGTACAGAGAGTAAAGTCCCACATACCTCCGTTGAAAAGGGAGGATCCTCCGACCAGACAGGTGTTATAGTCTGGTGGGCTACTGCCCGATAGTTGACTTCGGGCTGTCGTATATGTTCTAATCGCGCGGAGAACTTTCATTGCGCGATGCAGGATTTCTTGTAGTTCCAATGTGGCGTCATAGATGTCGCTACATCACTCCCCTCCGGAGATCGGAGATCGATAGTTCTTGAGGCTTCTTGATGCGTGCCAGGCCAGTGGTAGGTTGGTTCCAGTGAGTCGGAACCGGAATCCGCATAGTTCTCGGTGAGTCGGAACTGTTTGCGATGATGCCCCAGTGAGTCGGGGTGGTGCTATCCCAGTGAGTCGGGATGGTTGCTGCAGGCTCCAGTGAGTCGGAGTAATGCTGCTGGCTCCAGTGAGTCGGAACCGGATTCCGCATAGTTCTAGGTGAGTCGGAACTGTCTGCGGTGATGCCCCAGTGAGTCGGGGTGATGCTATGCGACGTAGGGCTTGACTGCTGTCGTCGACCAGGAAAGGTTCTTGATGGCTCTTCTTGTGACTGGCCGAAGGTGCAGGTGGTTAGCCAAGGTCGCTGATGAGGCTGAAGGGGATAACCAAGTATGACCAGGATGTCATGCTGGTGGTCAGGATACCCTTTATAGCCGTGGGTGCTGGCTGTTGGCTCGCTGCCCGGAGGCTTGAGGAAGTGATGATGACGTCACGAAGTATTAGCACGAAGGCGCTGACGTTCTTTGTCGAGGGTCACCAGTTTGGGGGGATGCGGACAGAGAGTAAAGTCCCACATACCTCCGTTGAAAAGGGAGGATCCTCCGACCAGACAGGTGTTATCGTCTGGTGGGCTACTGCCCGATAGTTGACTTCGGGCTGCCGTATATGTTCTAATCGCGCGGAGAACTTTCATTGCGCGATGCAGGATTTCTTGTAGTTCCAATGTGGCGTCATAGATGTCGCTACATCTTAATTAATGGTCTTTGTGGCAGAGACACCACAATTTTCCCAATAACACGTGCGAACTAGCCTATCAAACGCTGGAGAGTATTTAGCGTGAATTAACAGTAAAATAAATATATTTTTCTTTTTAAATTACTTTATATACGTATTTTTAGACTATAGGGAGTATAAAAGATTTCTTTTATAATTACTTACTCTGTGGTTTAGGTAGTCATGCTATTTGAATAATTGAAAGAAGTTGCTTTACTTGACCTAAACAAGATACATTAGATAGGCACTTAAATTGGCATAAAATTAGCAGGAAAACATCGTGGCATTTTAGTGAGTATATTCAACCTTGTTTATGATTTTCCTGATAGCATAGCTGATGAACATTATAAGGCTGATGCTTGATATAGCATTAGGTCAGGTCTCAAAGAACTAGAGAGCTCTTTTAATACCGTCATTAAAGACACAATAGAAGACAATGAAAGAGGTGTGCGATAGTAAAAGGGCAATAGGTTGCTTAAAGCTTGAGTAACTAGGAGAAGGAATGGGCCCTAAAACATCACGCGGGCCCAGTGCTGATTGGTAGAGGTCACATGTCTCGGAATTTTTTGTTCTAGGACATGCCTGCCGGTTTCCTTACTGTTTTCTTGGTAGAGGTCACATGTCTCCGAATGTTTTGTTCTAGAACATGCCGGTTTCCTTACTGTTTTCTGGTAGAGGTCACATGTCTCCGAATTTTTTGTTTTAGGACATGCCGGTTTCCTTACCTACTGTTTTCTTGGTAGAGGTCACATGTCTCCGAATTTTTTGTTCTAGAACATGCCGGTTTCCTTACTGTTTTCTGGTAGAGGTCACATGTCTCCGAATTTTTTGTTTTAGGACATGCCGGTTTCCTTACCTACTGTTTTCTTGGTAGAGGTCACATGTCTCCGAATTTTTTGTTCTAGGACATGCCGGTTTCCTTACTGTTTTCTTGGTAGAGGTCACATGTCTCGGAATTTTTTGTTCTAGGACATGCCGGTTTCCTTACTGTTTTCTTGGTAGAGGTCACATGTCTCCGAATTTTTTGTTCTAGGACATGCCGGTTTCCTTACTGTTTTCTTGGTAGAGGTCACATGTCTCGGAATTTTTTGTTCTAGGACATGCCGGTTTCCTTACTGTTTTCTTGGTAGAGGTCACATGTCTCCGAATTTTTTGTTCTAGGACATGCCGGTTTCCTTACTGTTTTCTTGGTAGAGGTCACATGTCTCCGAATTTTTTGTTCTAGGACATGTCGGTTTCCTTACGATGTTTTCCTTCACTGTTTTTAGAGTGTTGATGTAATAAATTACACAAAGTAATACGCCTGATTTGTTCTTGATATGGAAATGTACAAAAACATTGACTGAAAATACTTCGCATAAAGAAAAGGACACAGATAGATGCAACAGGTTCCCAATTAAATCCTCAACAAAGCGTCGGTGACTAACCCTAAATAAGTTAACAGCTCTTTCACTTGATGCTCTTAGTGAATGGTCGGAGAATCCGAGATATTCCTGATGCTGCAATAACTTAGAGTGGTCGACCAAAGCGGTAATAAACGGTATGAAACCATTAGCCGTCAGTTTACCATCCCTTCATCTTGGGACATGTTTTTTTTTTAATTGCAATGAACTAGTGCTTGACTGCGATCCCACCTGATGGTAAGCAGTGATGCAATCGGTAATGGTAAGGTAACGTAACGCACTAGTTTATTAAGAGTCTATTCACTCTAGCCTTGAAGACACCTAAATTATAATCGGATGGAAAGACTACAGCCGGCAAACTGTTTCAGTCCCTCGATGTACGCGGTATAAACGATGAGGCAAAACGCTTAGTCCAGTCCATCAACAACGTAAGGGTGGATATTTGCCGTACGCCAGGATGTCCGAAGGTAAAATTGAGATGGCGGAATCAAATCGCGCAATCATACATTGCATAACGGTACAACGGCGGACTTAATGCCTAAGGCATTTTCCACCAGTCAACCTTTGGGTGATGAAGAGAAACGATGGCAAGTGCAATAAAAAAGAGAGAAAAATATATGACAAAATAATAGATATATGAATCATATATACACTAAAAATAAATAATATAAATAGGTACTCTTAAAGTGACATTAAATGCCAGTGACCTTAAGCGAACAAAAGAGGAGCGAGCGTCACTTCCCGCGCATCTAAATAATTCGAATAATAATTTGTCCTTTGAGGCAAGAATTCTATACAAAATTTATTACAAGGAACCATTACAACCATTTGATGTAAGTCAACATTACAAATTTGGCTACAATGAAGTGACCTAGTCAATATTCTGACAGAGCTGGTTAATTAAGATTTTAAAAAAATGCCCTTCGTTTATTAAACATAATATGAATAAATACCGTATATCAAACGATTGGTAAATAAGTTATTTTTTAGTTTGTGAAAGTTTCATAAAAATACATACAATGGTTTTGGCCTGGACTTCGCTTTTTTGTCTGCGTTGGACATAAATTTGAAAATAAATCACACCTAGTTCTATGAACCAAGTCGTCGACGGCGCGCACTGTTCACTCGCGCCTCAAGGAGTTGTCAGCAAACTGAATGGTACAGGGTCGAAGACTCCTGGGGCCAAGAGTTGCTGCGAAAGCGTAACACCAGGGCTCTGGGACTAAGGCAAGGAAGCAACGGGGTAGGTTGTTTAGTCTGTACGAGTCTGACACTGTTTCTCGCTTCGCTTAAAGGCGGGATTCGTCATTGGATGATTTTTAACTACCTTAAAAAATATCAAGTTCTATGAAAAAAAAAAAAATGTAAATATACGTATAAAAATTACTAGACAAATAGTTTATTTTAACATTTATTTTTTTAACAAGCCGTTTAGACGTGAACTTCAATTTAAAATCATCAAAAATCGCATATCTACCTCTTAATAATGCACAACGGACATTTATCCGTTGCAAAAAACGGATTCCGAATAAAAATCAAATGGTTCATGTTTAAATAAATAAAATAACGGACGTATATTGGTTTTTCACATATCCAATAGCGGTCGTTTGAACAAAGTATAACGAGCTATTTGAAAAACGTTATGCTGGCGGCTGGGAAATTGTGGGTGATGACAAAAAATAAAAACAATAGAAGATTATGTCGTTCAATATATCGACTCACAATACCTTTTTAGGGTTCCGACCTCAAGGAGCAAAACGGGATCCTATTACGAAGACTTTGCTGTCTGTTCGTCTGTCTAACTAGCTTTACACGTGTGAAAGAAGATTTTTGTAGAGTATTTTTTTATGGAGGGAAAAATCATCTATTGACGAATCTCGCCATTGGGCTGAGCGAGGAACAGTGTCGGACTCTTACTGACTACACGACCCACTCCGTTTCTTTTTAGCCTTCATACCTGGGTCGGACCTTTGTTATAAAAACCGGACCAAGGCCCCAAAAGGCTTCGACGCTGCAGTTGGGCCTCTACATTTGCTGACAACTCCTTGAGATGCGCGGGAACAGAGCGTCCATCACAGTCAGACAGTTGAAATTGTCATATGATGTATTTCTGTTGCTGCTATAATAAGAAATAGTAATAAAAAACAGAATAAATATATATTTAGCCCCCCCCCCTAAATATATATTTATTCTGTTTAAATATAATATATATTTAGGGGAAGGGTTCTCCTATGAAACAAACAAACCTAGATTTTTTGGACTCGTTATTGACGGTACGGAACCCTTCGTGTGCGAGTCCGACTCGTACTTGGCGTGGTTTTAATAGTTGCAATTTATCGAAGCTTGTATGTAGGACCCTCGCCTCGTCTTGATAGCGAAATATTCAGATCAAAGTGGATGGGAGACATAGCGTGTCCTAATCCAAAACCCTTCGTTATGGGAATCTATGGGAAAGCTTATGTAAATTGGTAGGCCTCTGAGGCGGTTATGGTAATGGACTTAGTAACCATAACTGTAACAGAATTTCCTCTGTTGAGTTTATATTTGGACTTGATAATCTTAATAACAACATTGGTCATATCTAATTTAGATTAGGTATGACCTATATAGATTCTGGGGCCAGGGGTTGATGCGAAAGCGGAACACCGGGGCTCTGGAAGGAAAGGTGGGTCGTTTAGTCAGTAGGAGTCTGACACTGTCACCGCTCCGCCCAAGAGCGGGATTCGTCATTCGATGATTTTTCGCACCATAAAAAATATACCTAATATAGATAATATAATAAGAAAATGATCATGTACCTTTAGTGTCGGTTATAGCATCGCCTTGGTCGCGTCTGTAAAGGTGTTATAATTCTTTCTGAATAAATAAATAAATAATACATAATTATATGTATATATATGATGATGATTAATCAGTGCGTGGTATTTCAAACTTTTTTTTTACAAACTTACAATTTGGTAAGTAGCTTCCTTATTATTTAGGGCACAGATTACTAAATAGTTACTACGTAACAGATACTTCACTCCATACAAAATTCTCAATACCAACTGCTATAATAGCCTACTTCGTCGCGTCAGCAACCACTGCATGCCAAAATGTGCCTTAATACTTAAGCGTACAGTTGTGATTGCATCGCACCGCGTGATCAATCGCAGCTCACCGAGAAATCGCAGGGCTGTTTCTTCGATAAAATTAAATTAACATAACTTTTTCTATGTTATTGAAAACTGTGAATATGTTCTGACTTATATGTGGAAATTTAAAATTGTATCGGTTATAAACCTCGTCAACGTCAACCTTGTATTTCTTTGTTTTTTTCCTAAGTACCTACATGTGTTTCTTGTTTATGTTGACTGTATTTATATAGGTAGGTGCTTAGTTTTAAAGTTTAATTCTGCCCTACAAAGCGCAAAAGCGGTATCTCAAAAAAATCTTAAATATTGTTTTTGTGCCATCAAACCTAAGACTTTCTTAATTATATTTTTTTATGTTTCGGACAAGTTTGCACTAAAAGCCTTAATTACTTAAAATAAAAGCTATCTAATGTGATAGCTATAAAAATAATTATTCATGATTTAATTAATTAATAATTAATTTAACAAAATAATAAAGTTGATTTTTATACCACCACAAAAATCAACTTTACTGTTTTTGTGAGATATCGCTTTTTGGCTTAGAAGGGCAGAATTGTGATTTCGTGTATACATTGTATTGTAACAAATAAATGGTTTATCTATCTATAAAACATAATTATAGACGTCAGTGGGTAGCTAAAATAAAAAATCTATAAAAGTTAAAAATGTTAGGTGTTTATCACTTCTTTTACTTGATTTGCGGTACGAGTACGAACGAATGGAACTATTAAAATTGAACAACGTGCGTGCCCTTCGCTTGCGACAACCGCACTGAATTTAGGCCGCCAGCGGCTCGAGACCGCTCGGCCGGGCGGTAGGTAATTATAGCGCGCAAGTACATGGAGTGACGGAGGCCTGTTTAGGGCGTAAACGTCCTCCAAGAACGGTTTTTATGAAATTCCACTAATATGGGTTTAAAGCGACTTTCACGTGAGCGAAGCCGCAGGCTAAGTAGTGATAAAGACATTTTGTGATGAAGAATAATTATGACGATTATATTAGCTACTAGCTTTTGTCAGCGGCTTCGCCCGCGTACATAAAATATAGCCTATGTCACTCAGGAGTAAAGCAGCTTTCTATTGTTACTAAAATTTTTCCAATCGGACCAGTAGTTCCACAGATTACCCCCTACAGTATAGATGAAACTTATCGTGATTGGAGATGAACAGAGTTTAATTCCAAATGGCATCAGTAAAGATTCATAAATATAGGATATATTTCTGATCTCATATTAATAAACACACACCTACAGGTCCTACAGTACGGCCGTCGGATCTCGGCCAATCTAAAGTTAAGCGCTGCGAAAAGCTCTTGAAAGCTCGTAGAATAAAATAAAATTAATGGTTTAAACATAAATGCAATTTGCAGTTGTTATCGGTGTTAATAAATGTTACTGGAATATTTTTTTTACTTCGACTTTACTAGATTGCTAACATGATTTTTGATGCTGATTTTTATTAGCTACCATCGACAATAATGATCTGCCAATGACAGTCTCCGTGGGGTCATGGTTAAATTACAATCATAATGAACGTGAAAAATGACCTCGTTGTTTGGTAGTTATAATAAAATCAATTTTTTCTTAGGACGGGAAACTACGGCACCCTACAAATAGTGAGGACCGTTCATGAGAAGATGTCAACAGTTTGCACGATATGTCCATAAACAATAGCCCGAGATACATTCATTTTATGCCTTTCTGAGAATTGATGTACCATCGTTCAACAAATTACAATTATAATGAACATGAAAAATGACCTCGTTGTTTGGTAGTTATAATAAAATCAATTTTTACATAGGACGGGAAACTACGGAACCCTACACTGACCGTTGCCCGACAAGCTTTTAACCGATTTATTATAGGCTAATATCGACAATGACGATCTGCCAATGACAGTCTTCGTGGGGTCATGGCGAGGACCGTTCATGAGAAGATGTCAGCAGTTTGCACGCTATGCCCATAAACAATAGCCCGAGAAACATTCATTTTATGCTGTGATGAGAATTGATGTACCTTCGTTCAACAAATTACAATTGTAATGAACATGAAAAATGAGCTCGTTGTTTGGTAGTTATAATAAAATCAATTTTTACATAAGACGCGCAACTACGGAACCCTACACTGAGCGTGGCCCGACCAGCTCTTAACCGATTTATTATTAGCTAATATCGACAATAACGATCTGCCAATGACGATCTCCGTGGGGTCACGGTGAGGACCGTTCATGAAAAGATGTCAGCAGTTTGCACGCTATGTTCATAAACAATAGCCCGAGACACATTCATTTTATGCCTTGATGAGAATTGATGTACCATCGTTCAACAAATTACAATTATAATGAACATGAAAAATGACCTCGTTGTTTGGTAGTTATAATAAAATCAATTTTTACATAGGACGGGAAACCACGGCACCCTACACTGAGCGTGGCCCTACACGCTCTTAGCCGATTTATTGTTAGCTACCATCGACAATAACGATCTGCCAATGACGGTCTCCGTGGGGTCACGGTGAGGACCGCTCATGAGAAGATGTCAACAGTTTGCACGCTATGTCCATAAACAATAGCCCGAGATACATTCATTTTATGCCTTGCTGAGAATTGATGTACCTTCGTTCAAAAAATTACAATCATAATGAACGAGAAAAATGACCTCGTTGTTTGGTACTTATAATAAAATATAGAATCTGCTGTGAAAGTCGGTTTCATACAAATTTTGGACCCCCTTTCATCCTCGTAGGGACTCTGCAAAAGGATCGAAGCCTACTGGGACCCTTTGACTGTTGATGGCCAGGGTCTTTTTCTGAAATGAAGGCTTGATCGCAGTGCAAAGAGCAAAGAAACAACGGTGTGGGGTGTTAATCAGTAAGAGTCTGACACTGTTTCTCGCTCCGCCCAAGAGCGGGATTCGTCATTAGATGATTTTTGCCCACCACATAAAAAAACAACCCCTTTCATACTTTAACGGTGGATTTTTGTAAAGTCCTTTTTTAACGGATGGCTACATCCTACAGGAACTTACCTACAAAATTTTAAGTTTATAGATGTTATAGTTTCTGAGATTTAGTAATTAATCAGTGAGTGGTATTTCGTTTTAATACGAGTATATGCAGATTTTCTATATAGGTACATATTCTAATTAACCTTTTGAATACCGTAATTAGTGAAATAATAATAGAAAGACGGTGTGCGAACGCCGGTGTTCGTAATCGGGGAGCAAGAATTTAAAGAACGAATAACGACGTAAAATTATGACTATAATCAACATAATTACTGGCTGACTGGCCTGTTGGTGTAGTGGTTAATGGCCCTGACTGCTACGCCGGAGGTCGTGGGTTCGATTCCCACCTAGGACAAATGTATGTGTGATGAGCTCAATCATTTGTTCTGTGTCTGGGTGTACTTTATCTATACTAATATTATAAAGCTGAAGAGTTTGTTTGTTTGTTTGTTTGAACGCGCTAATCTCAGGAACTACTGGTTCGATTTGAAAAATTCTTTTTGTGTTGAATAGATCATTTATCGAGGAAGGCTTTAGGCTATATAACATCACGCTGCGACTAATAGAAGCGAAGAAATAACGGAAAATGTGGAAAAAACGGGGAAAATTATTCATCTTTGAGGGCTTCCGTTGCGTGCGCTGCGTAAACGGTTCAAGATATCAAAAAAATATGTATGAAAGAATTATTCCTCTTAAAATGATCTAAAAAAATGTCCGCGACAGTATATGTCTATCTTTTAAGATTAACTCACTAGAACCGTTTTTATGGGAATCAAATTTGGCCGCAATTAATGCATTATTACCAATTATTTGTTTGAGTTGTATCAACATAATAATATTATACTTTATCCAAATAAATGTGTTGTTGATTAAGAGTATGTAATTGTGAACAAAATTGTCTTTTACATCACTTATTTTCAATGAACATCTTAGAAGATATTACAATTTTAAAATAACTCCGATATAAAATTCACACGCGCCGCATGATGTGCAAAATATGACGCTACGCCTGCCTGGCCGGCGGGCGAGAAGGGTTGCTTGCGGGCAGCGCGGAGGGGTTTTTTTATGGTAGGTAAAATTATCCAATGACGAATCCCGCTCTTAGGCGGAGCGGGAAACAGTGTCAGACTTACTGAATAAACAACCTACCCCGTTCCTCCCTTGCCATAAGCCAAGGGAGGAACGGGGTAGGTTGTTTCTCTGGGAATAATCCCAGAGCGCCGGTATAACGCTTTCGCACCAACCCTCGGCTGCAGGAGGCTTCGATCCTGAAGGGCCCCACAGTTTGCTGTTAGCACCTTGAGGCGCGCGTGAGCAGTGCACGCCGTCGACGACTTGGTCTCGGTCTGGACTGTTACCAGACAACCGGACGGCGAGCTACCCATTGCTCACCGTCCGCAAGTCAGCGTCTACGGTGGCCGGATATCGGTGGGATCGCGGCGGCGACAGCTACGGCGAGGGCGCTGTTTCCCTTGCCTTATGCTTGCCATTCTTCTTCGCTGCGGACCATGGCCTGAATCAAGGCCCGGCGCGAGA
This sequence comes from Mythimna loreyi, assembly GCA_029852875.1. Lineage (NCBI taxonomy): Eukaryota > Metazoa > Arthropoda > Insecta > Lepidoptera > Noctuidae > Mythimna > Mythimna loreyi. The sequence goes on from CM056786.1 coordinate 13,382,921, forward strand.
GGTCGCCGCCGCCGATCACCCCCACGAGGACACGGTGATGCTTCTCAAGCGGGGCACACTTCCACCGTGTGCTCCTGGCTGGCCACACAGTGGCGACACCCGGGCGTCTCTTCCGCAAGAATCCGGCGCAGGAATCTCCTGAACTTGCCATGTTCGGTGAGAACCTGCGTCATGCGTAAGTGAGGACACCGTGATGTCTATCCAACCACGCCTCAAAGACCCCTCTTTGACTTACCGCCGAGATTATGGCGTTCCCAAGGGAGGTATAGCTCTATGAAGTACTTTTAGATAATTATGTTCTTTTAAAAACTAAATTGTCGAAAAAAAAAACAAAAATTGACACGGGCAAAGTCGTGGGTAACAGCTATAATATATAAAGCTGAGGAGGTTGTTTGCAAAAATAAATATGATGCCCAAAATAACTATTCCACGCGGACGAAGTCGCGGGCACAGCTAGTCTATAATATGTATGGTTTTAGAAATATATGAGTATGTTTATCAGTCGTCTAGTACCCATAACACAAGCTCTACCTAGCTTGGGGCTAGACGACCTTGTCGAATATTATTATATATTATTATAATTATAATCACAAAAGTAAACAAATTGTAACCCGATTCTATCAGAATCGCAGTATTATAAATCGATTTTAATTAGAGCGTGAAGATGTCACGAACTTTAGTTCAACGGGAAAATTGCTTGAGGCTTCTCAATCAGACGAACCAATGAACTGAAGAAATAGTCACTAATCTTCTTGAAAGAACCTATTGATAACCAGAAGGGAAAGAAAGAACTGAAAGAGAAGATGAATTTGAATTTGGAACCAGTATTGATAGAACCTATTGATAACCAGAAGGGAAAGAAAGAATTATCAGAGAAAATGAATTTGAATTTGGAACCAGTATTATGATAGGGCTGGCCTTTACCTTGGACTAAGAATAACTTGAAGAGAGATACGTTTTTTTGACATATCACTACTCGATTAAGATGCGGAAGAGATTGTCAACGCCATTTTTAGATTTTTTTTTATTAAGTTTTAGTAGTTTACATTAGTGTAGGTACATAAATAAAATTGTAAGTAGGTTGAGCGTTTTTTAAATATGTAAATAATATAAAGATATTATCATTATCATTACATAGTATAAAACAAAGTTGCTTCTTGTCTATGTATGCTTAAATCTTTAAAAGTACGCAACGGATTTTGATGCGGTTTTTTTACTTGATAAAGTAATTTAAGAGGAAGGTATATGTATATAATATATGCGTAATATATTCAATATCAGTACCCGTGCGGTGATGGGGCGGGCCGCTAGTTAATAATATAAAAAACGTGTTTAATTCTAAGTAACATTAAGAGAGACATTATTTGGAAATGTAGAGTATATAAGACGTACAAATATGATTTTAAATAGCTAGTTCCACTCGCGAACACTAACGTCCTTATATAAATATAGGCGACAAGGCAATTAATTACTGTGGCGTCTTCATTTATAACCAGTGTTGTACATAATTCAAGACAACAAAATGAGACATGGCAAAATTGATATTAATATTTCAAACGTTGTTATTTTAAAGCCTCGTTGTATTAAATTGGTTGGTGCCTACTGGAATTATTTTAGTCTACTGACGTATCTCCATATGTTCCATTTGTAAAAAAAAAATTTAAATGATAAAAAAAATAATCAAAAATCGAACTTACATTCCACCATTTTTATTTTAAAGTTGGCACACTTAGGTTTTTCAAAAAAAGAACAATAACTTTTTTTTAAACTTTAAGTTCGGTGAACACGGACATTGGTGGCCAGGAACATGGTTGATGGTATTACTGAGTATAGTCGAAGCGAGCGTCGCGGGTCGCACAACTCAGTGCGAGTTGCTCGCGTCATACGCACCACCAATAAATAGCCATTATTATCATTTAGCAACACAATTTTCACTTAATAAAGATTGCAACTGATACTGCAAACAGTTCAATTGAATGTAGGTAACGCTAAAAAGAAGCATGTCACATTATCACTGTTTGTTTCATAAACAAGTAGACACACATATTATATTTTTAATAAATATTTGCGAGGTTTAGCCTTGCCGGCCTATTAAGAGGTTCCTACATTAGTAATGTCACCGTTACTCTGAGAGGAGTGAATTAAAGTTTAGGTAGCTAACCACAGTAGAGTGCGCAAGCTCACGACCGAAAGGGAACTAATCAGTGACATTTGACAAACGCCATACTTATTATTTTACTAGTTTCTTTCAACGGCTTTACTCATGTGAAAGTAAAAAACTGGGCAAGTGCGAGCCGGACTCACATACTGAGGATTCTGTACAAACTAACTTATGTAAATAGAATTATTTTGTGACGTAACTCTTTAACAGATTTTTTTTATTTAGTCCTGTACTTGTACTATCTATAAGACCTTGATTCACGTCAAATAGGGTTCTAAGTTAATGGAAAGTATGAATTTTGATTCGACAAATAAGGTTTTTGCGACAAACAGACCGTGTCTTTTTTTCCTTTAACTTTTTTTTTCACATATTAGAGAGACCTTACGCCTTGGAGAGGGACTTGCGTAAATGGTTTTAATTTTAACTCGATATCGTCACGCGATCTCGAGATAAACGGACTTAACTGACAAACAACAAGACGGATAATAAAGTAATCCTATGAGGGTTTCTTTTTTTCCTTTTGAGGTAAGGAAGCCTAAAAAATATTAAGTTAATATACTTTAGGGATAAAAAATCTTATGTGCTATTCCAGGATATGGTCAGTCAGTGTACCAAATGTTGTTCAAATCCCTTCAGCCGTTCAAGCGTGAAGTAGAAACAACCATTCACACACTCACTTTTGTCGTTTTATAATACCGGAGTTACACTAACTACTGCCAGCAACTTTACCTGTAACCAAATCTACCCCGTTCCCATCTTGCCTTAATTCCAGTGCCCTGGTGTAACGCTTTCGGATTAACCCTTGGCCTCAGGAGGCTTCGAGGCTGTAGGGCCCCTACAGTTTGCTGACAACTCCTTGAGGCGCGCGGGAACAGTGCGCGCCGTCGACGACTTGGGTCCGGTCTGGACTCTTACCAGTCCGGACGGCGGGCTACACATTGCTCGCCGTCCGCAAGCCCGAAGCAACTGTTATGGTTGAAATGTATGTTTGTTTATCTTATAAAAATGTAGGGAAACACTGATTTTTTTTTTCGCGATTTCAGATTTGGTCCCAAAGTAAAAGTTGTTCATAATGATGAAAACAATGGCCTCTTAAGAGGTTGTTAGTGGTTTAACAACAACCCTGTATACTGAACATTGATTTTAATTAATTTGTAAATACTTGACGGTTTTGAAATAATGTAATCATTTTATTTACGACTTTAAAAGCGTTGAAACGGAGAAAATATTCAGGAATCTTATTCACTTTTATATTTTGTTCTTGTTCTCTGAAAATTTCAGGCCAGAACTAGGTTGCAAATTCTGAAACCGCATCTTTTTCCTTGAGTAAATATGATTTCATTCTAAAAATTCTGCCATGTTGGCAGGATTTTAATATTTTATAGGAAACTAAAAAGATAAATACATACGACCTTCTTTCTTTTTATGTGAAATTCAGAAGATTTGAGAATCTCCTCCTTTTATAAAGTTGGTTAATAACGAAGTCACAAACAGAAATAAAAGCTGTATTGGACACTCAGTTTTTTTTGTACCTTAAACAAAAAAAAAACTGAAATCTAAAAAGGCCAATTTTTTCATAACTGTTATTTCTAAGATGTGAACGAACGAAATGCGACTTTTAAGGGGTTTTTTTATGGTGAGTAAAAATCATCCAATGACGAATCCCACTCTTGGGCGGAGCGGGAAACAGTGTGAATCTTACTGACTAAACACCACACCCCGTTCCTTCTCTCCTTAAGGGGTTAAAAACCGTTTCAAGCGTATATTGTAAGTGTGAAGATGACTGTGTTTGTTACTCATTCACGCCTACTACTTTTGTTAATTTTTCGCTGGCAAAGTCGCTGTCGCCAGCTAGTGCGTTATTGTTTGGGTTCCTTATGAAAGGGTAAAACCCTATTACTAAGATCCCGCTGTCTATCCATCTGTCTGTCCGTCCATCACCAAGTATATCTCATAAACGCGAGATGGGAATATTCTTAGATGATGGATTCTTGTTTCCGCTATATCGACAATAACTAAATATTTAAGTGGAGCTCCCATAATACAAATGTGTCTTTTTTCATTTTTTGCTACGGACGGAACCCTTCACGCGCCACTCCGCTTCGCATTTAGCCTGGTTTTTTAGCCTCATTATTACAAAATTTCCTATACCTTTGTATTCGCAATAATTTTTATTAGCAGCTCAGCACTATCAGAATAAAATCAATGTTTGCGTAATCTTCTAATGCGTATTGTTTTAGATATTAGTAATTGTGGATTTTAATACCTTCTACGTACCTAGATAAAATTCTGAAAGTCTTTATGAATTGTATGTAGACTACATACAATTCATAAAGACAAAATTCATTCCCTTAGCCCAAATCAAACCCGTACCTACGCAGAACTTTTACACAGAGGTTTTTATTTATGTTTTATACAAAATACAAGATTTTTTTTTTTAATCACCCCCATATAATAGGATCAAAAAATAAAGTAACCTTAAAGCTACATATATACATATAAATTAAAAAAGCCCTTATGAACTTAACTCAAAATACCCAATCTACTAAGGCGTCCAAAAACTCTTCCGCATCGCTGTCGACTGGTAAAGTGCTCAAAAGGCTGGTAGCATTGCCAAGCTGTAAGGCAATGCTTATTCTCTGCCCAAGGTAAAGCCAGTTAGAAATATCCTCGTACAGTCATTATAACAAACAATTTGATATTTTGGTTAATAGTTTAAAAAATTAAATCCTTCGAAAGACTCGTGTGAATACTGCGATCTAACTAGATGAAAATCAATGATATTGTCTAATAATTTAATGTAATAATGTACTGCCCAGTTTTGTATTGTTTAGGACGAAAATCTTATCTGTCAATGATAGGCTTATACGAAGTGGCCTATTTTATTGATTCGAATATTTGAGTATCACCCTCTAGGCGCTCGTAGGTGAAAATTTTGGCGCAGTGCCCAGGTTTTCTATGGAAGGAAAAGTTCAAACAAAAGTTTGGGGACACCTGATATATCGATGTCCATAAATGCAGAGAAGCAACAATATATTTTTTCACAAACAAAGGAACGTCGAAAATTTCTCAAGGTATCTTTCGTTTACCTATGATTATAATCCAGTCAGTCATATGATTTGATTTTGGTCAAAGTTCTATGACTCGAATCTAAAATTGAAATTCGGTGGCGCAGAATAAATCTCTTATTGAATTTTCTCAAAATTCTATTCATAAAGCAGTCTTGGCTTTAAATAATAGACACCAATCAATGCACGCGCTATTGTTTTCAACATTCTAATAGGATAGGTATATAAAGTTCTTCAATAAATACCCTTTTCGTATTAAATTTTTAATTCATTGATGTTCGTTGCTTATTACATATTCATAGGCTTATGTTCTAGGCTTTGGGATGATAGCAAGGTGAACCCATGTCTAGGTCATAATCCAGAAGGATCGTGTAAAATAAAGGCAGTGTTTTAAATAAATACATAATTTATTGGGCATCTATATACTGGAGTGAGCTGGCCGTGTTGTTTCGTCGCACGATGTTTGATGACACTGGAGGAGCTGATAACGTCTGTGTGCGGTAGAAATCTGGAAATTAAAACAAATAGGTTTTATTAGTAAGTGCATTTTTGAAAAGAAATTGTATCAAGATTCATAATGAGCCTTATTAATGTTAAAACTGCTGGGACACAGGCCTCCTCTCCAGGAGAGGAAATAGACCATAATTCACCACGTGGGCCCAGTGCTCATTGGTGGATGTCACATATTTTAAAAAGTAAAAGTTTGGCACTCTCTCTTGGTTGGAGACTAAGATCGGGGGCGGTTATTTGATGTTATTCGCCTTAAATACAGTTACACTACGTAAATTAAAACGGGAAATTTACCAAAATCATGCGAATTACTTTCTCCATAAAGGATTGAACAAAAGATAGATAGATAGATAATTCTTTAAAATAAAAATACGAGTAGGTTAGTTAATAATATAATATTCCACAACTATCACACAAAGCGGTAAAGGTTTTAAAAAAATAAACGCTAATAACAGTTTTTAACAGCAATAACAACTGTAAATTGCATTCATTTGTTTATTTATTTACAAACCATTTATTTATTTTACGAGTTTTCAAGCGCTAAAATTCGCAGAGCTAACTTGAGACCCGCCAAGATCCAACAGCCATACTGTAATAGCGGTTGTGAGGCAGTTTTTTAACCGACTTCAAAAAATAAAGTTTAAAAACTAACACCCGACTACTTAAAAACACGCTCTAAAAAGTACGAAACAAGAAAACAAGAAAGCCGTGGTCGTATGCCACTTTTTTTAATTTATTATTCTTATGGCATACGACCACGGCTTTCTTGTTTTCTTGTTTCGTACTTTTTTTAAACTTTATTTTTATTTAACATATTTTGGAGTTCTAAATAGGTTAATCTTGGGTTCATTGATTTCTCAGCCCATGAATACAGGTAAAGTCACAAGCAAATGCTAGTAATATATATATATTCAAAATGTACAAGTAAAGCGCTTTCAAATGATACCAAACACGGCATATTTATCTTAACTTTATTTTTTTACTTCGTATGTTTTGTCCGCTAGAGGGCGCCACATTAGATTTTGTGAAATCCCATAGCCTATAACCAGCGGACAATTAAGACGCTTCTAATGATATGTCATTTGTAGAATTCTGATAAGGAGTTTAGAAGTTACGAGGGAACAGATGAACATCCATACCCACATACATACATACATACAAACATACATACATACAGGTCAAAATCATAACCCTCCTTTTGCTTCGCCGTAGTCGGGTAAAAAAGGAGGACGTTTCTTAATTCGATCGTATATATGTTTTTACTATTAATTTCTGCGTAGAGAAAGAAACATTACTGGCTTTGTAGAAACAATCTACACAGCATACGTAACTTTAATTTAAATAAAAATAACGTTTTACCAAACTAAGGTCACGGTCATGGTAATGGCACAGTAGTAGAGGAGATAACAAATCACAGCAAGACTGTTCAAACAGTGGCTGATTGTGGAAGAACTGAATGTTACATAGATAAAGATAAAATACAAGTTCGACTCAGACACGAACAGGCAGAGTTCTGTGTCATCGTATTTTTTTCCCGTGGGTCATAATCATCCAATGACAATCCCACCCCTGGATGGAGCAGGAGATTGTGTCAGAATTTTACCGACTAAAAACCAATCCCCACCGATAGACTTTTTTTAGGCGAGATTTATCATCTCTTGTATAGCATTTGCTATGTTCTTATAAGCTACTTTTTATCTGGTTTTAACTAAACTTCACGTTCGCAACAACCAATATTTAAGAGGACGAGGTCGCGGACAAAGGCTAGTTTTTAAATATTTTGCAAACATCGCAGCATTGTTTCCAAGGTATCATATCTACTTATACACACCTTATCGTACATCCAACTTACCTACTTATATTGTAACATATCCTAAAATACTTTATTATCGTCATAAAATATTTTTAGACTCAACCTCTTATACAGTAATTCATTTGTCAAATTGACGGTGCAATTAAAGTTATCTGACAGATAAATTCGATTACTGAGGATTTAACATAATCCTTATGTATAAGGTAATAAGACGATTCTGTGAACGTACGGTCGGTAGCACATGAGACTACAACAAACTGTCAAAATTCTGCAAACGATTTTAAACTCTTAATCAAAATGTAACAAGGTTCAAATTGTGTTGGAGAAATCTGACAGATTTGTATAGTCTGATATATGTGCTGGTGACTGTACGTCGCAGATTGATATTAAGTCGGTACTTACACTCGATATGTGATGTAATCTGACAGAATTTAGTTTTGTTCGCACGAGTGTTAACGTGAACATTCACGATGACGAGTATGTTTGTGTGAATAGGCTGAAAGAAACTTTGTATTGACAATGTGGAAGGTATTACTGAAATTTTTAGGTCTTTGTAATTTAAAATGAAAAAAAAAACGGAACTCTTATAGTATGACTTTGTTGTCCGTCTGTCTGTCAAGACCCTTTATATCAGGAACGCGTGGAAGTTCATCACCAGCCTTTTTAATGTTCCCAATGTTGGGACACGAGCCTCCTCTCTAGGTGAGGAAATGGTCCATAATCCACCACGCATGCTCAATGCGCATTGGTGGATGTCACATGTCTTCGAATTTTGGTTTCTAGGACATGCCGGTTTCCTCACGATATTTTCCTTCACCGTTTTGAAAGCAGTGGTGATGAAATAAATTACACAAAGTAATGCGCCTGGCTGGGTTTGAACCCGCAACCTACAACTCGCAAGTTGGAGCCGCTACCACTGCTCTAAACAACATAGTATATTGCAAAAATACGTATGTTCACCAAAGAAATTTTTTTTTTGCCATCCGGAAAAAACTTGGAGACTTGATTCGGGAATTGAATTATTTTCATAGATAGATTTGCACAGAACTCTCAGCGCGAGTCCAATGATGCTTGGCAGTTTACTTTACTACTTGTAATTTTAGAATAGGAAGGTAGACTGATGGACACTTAGTCCATTTCAATCATAAGAACCTGTAAATCACACTTATATTACTACGGCCAAAGTTTGTGAGTGTGTATGTTTGTTACTTCTTCACCCGCGAACGGCTGAACGGATTTCGATGAAACTCGGGACACAGGTAGAATATGGCTTGAAATAGCGGATACCGTGATTTTTATTTATGTTTAAAGAAAAAGAAATATCGCTCTACCCAAGAGCGGGAAAAGTTAATTGAAATTCTTTCCTCAAAAAAATATATTACCTAATCGTTTTATTTTTTTTGTTTTTTTTAGCTGAGAATCTATTTAAAGAATTCTCATGCTTTAGAGTGGATAGTTCACTTTTACAAACGTTTCTATGTCAAGGTACAGTTCGTGGTATTTTAACTATACCAATAAACACAGAGTTCATAAAACCCAGATATATTTGAAGTACTACAGAATACATTGCACGCAATATTTCCCAGTATAATCCTATCATATGGTACGGTATTTGCATGGTAAAACAGTTATAATATAACAAGATATCTGAGTTGTATGTGTTTGCTGTATAAGCTTGTGTAGCGGTCGCAATGTGGGAATGAAGTTAAGATCGCTGCATGTACTGGGTACTTAGTTTAGTTGAGGTTTGGAAAAAGTGCTAACTGCTGAACTAAGATTCAAAGATTAAGCATTACTGCTTCGCAGAAGGAGGTGACCGCCTGCCATTCTTCTTCGCTTCTGACCAAGGCCCGGCGCAAGAGATCATTGCATTCAATCGCCGTGCTTTGCCCAAGCGGGGCACATTTCTACTGTATACTTCACCGTGATCTCCGGGCAATCCATACAGTAGTACCGTTCGGGCGTTGCTTCCGCACGAATCTGGTACAGGAATTTCCCGAACTGACCGTGTTCAGTGAGAACCTACGTCTTGCGACAAGACGCAAGAGAGAACGCCGTGATGTCTTTCCAGCCACTCCTCAAAGAGTATATAAATATTCTCAAAATTATGACGGTATGTCCCTTATCGTCATAATTATGATATGCCCAAAATGAACTATAAACTGGTAAACAAGTGCTTTTGAATGGTCAAAAAGACTATCTGTCCGAAAAAATAATATTAATGTCGCATTCCAAAGCGTAGATCTCTATTTTTTTTTTTTAATGACTTTGAAGTACATAACTGCAGTTTATTTGAAATTAATGCATTATGGATTCTTGAACTCGTTGTTAAAACAAGATGACGAAAAACATTATTAGATTTTAATAACTGAATTGTGAGATTTTGAATCAATAAAAAAATTAAGTTTTGCAATTGCTTATTGAATACCGTACGGCACGAACCCACTGTGACGTTTTCATCATGTGACGTCATATATGCCAGTATTGCTCTCTCTGTTAATATGTTATACTTTAAAAAGTCACTACTTTTCCATTTTTGAATATCAATAATTTTATTATTTACTGTTACAATTTTTTATTGTTTTTTTTAATCACTTTTTTTTACTGTCAAAAAGGATTGACATCAATCGTGATTACAATCTTTTGTGTGCCGTGTAGTGTACAGCAATTTGGATCTCTAGCCTAGTAAGTAAGTCAATGAGAGAATTATCTTGCTTTGTTTTTATCGTAATGATAAAGGTTTCTTGTACCTGCCATACAAAGCAACTTAGCTATTGTTTTTCCTCCTTTTATTAATAGTTGCTAAGGACATTTTCTTTCCGCATAATCTCGAGATTATTCTGGCAAAATCTAATGTTACTTAGTCTTTAGGGAGAGGCTTACGGAAACGGATACTTTTATTTTTAGTAGGGTTGTCGTTTTTGCACCGAATGTAGTCAATGAACTGATAACACAAAAATTAGTACCTATTTGTTGATTAAAATATTTGTTCTTTATCTGCAATTTATTTATGACAGCTGCATATGAAGAGGAGGGATGAAACGCATGTTACGAAAAGAGTTCTGAGTTTGCACGTAGATGAGATGAGATGGATGGATTGTGTGTGGAGTGATATCAAAGAAAAGGGAATTAGTAATAGTGTAACGACTGACAGGACAGAGTGGAAGAAAAAAACATGTTGCGCTGACCCCAAGTAATATGGGATAAGGGTAGGATGATGATGGCTGCAGCCAGTGACTTCGCCCGAGTAATGATAGAAAATCATACTGAAACAAAAATATCTTACGTGCTAATTCAGAACATGGCCTACCGCTGTCCCGAGTTTTATTAAAATCCATTTAGCTGGGCGTTTATGTCCGGAGTAAAGTTCTTTTGTGCATATGGATTGTCCTCGTGTTTTAAAATTTCTATATGTTTGTTTAATAGGTTTGCTGTAAGAAAACCCAACTATGGGTTAAGCTCGCCTTTGTACATCACCTTTTTTGTTAATTGTTTTCTGTAATTTATGTACAATAAAGAATATAAGAATAAGAAGAATAAGAAACGTACTCACAAATTGTCACCTATAAACTTATGTGTTATAGGTGACAATTTGTGAGTACGTTTACTACGTACGTGTACCTTAACTAGGTTCTTCCAGCGGCCTCTCCCGCGTCAAAGTAGGAAATTGTCCCAAAGGCTATTTTTTATTAACCTACTAGCTGCCTGGAAAACTTCATTTCACCTATTTTTACATTTTTCGTTTAATCCTTCCTTGAACTGATATAAATATTTTTAGCCAAGTCGGCTCAACCGTTCTCGAGTTTTAGCGAGCCTAACGAACAACTAAGTTTTTATGTATAAGAAGCAATGTATAGCACATTATCTAGAACATTCTGTATTCGTGTTTCAATTTTTTATTTTTTATTTTGCGCTTAAAAACTCGTACAAAAATAAAGATTAAAAAAATGTCTATAACAATTTTTAACAGCAATAATTAATTTTGCATTAATTTTTAAAACCTTTATTTTTTAACTTCAGACTCGCCAGGATCCGCCGGCCGTGGTATATTTACTGGAATTTTCTGTAACTAGGTCACTTACTGTTACTAGGTTACTGGCTGCACTGTAACTAGGTCACTTACTGTTACTAGGTTACTGGCTGCACTGTAACTAGGTCACTTACTGTTACTAGGTTACTGGCTGCACTGTAACTAGGTCACTTACTGTTACTAGGTTACTGGCTGCACTGTAACTAGGTCACTTACTGTTACTAGGTTACTGGCTGCACTGTAACTAGGTCACTTACTGTTACTAGGTTACTGGCTGCACTGTAACTAGGTCACTTACTGTTACTAGGTTACTGGCTGTACTGTAACTAGGTTACTTCTAAGTGAGCTGCTACTTTTTCAGATATATTATTTTTAAAAAGTCTAGGTATATATGGATATATTACTGTTAAAGTAATAAAGATTCCGTCACCATGGATTCTGCACGAGAATAATTATAATATAAAATCTACGCATTTATATAACACCATGAATGTCCCATAGAAAAAGTACCAACCTTCAGGGGCGACCCTCGAGTCGTGCGAGAGGAGGAGAGGTCCTAACGCCGCCGTCAGCGCAGAACCAAGAGTGGACGTTATTAATATTGCAATAACGATGATATTCGAGTGCTGCGACGCTATCTGCTTGTCTTTCGAGGTAGCGTCCGCCCACAGGGAATCCATTGCAACCCGCACGAGGACAGCCTGAAATTAATGTTTTTATTTAATGACTTTTTAATTATCTTCTTCTCATTATAACAGCTCAGGGCGACGCTTATTCTCTAAGGGGTTAATTAACAATTTTTATAATTAGTAATATGCTGTTTTAATGTTGTATCCCGCTTGCCTGAATCCGAGGCTTTTTAATTTGTTAGGCAAATTAAGCTGAAATGAAGGAAAAGTTTTCATAGATACTTTACATTGCATTTAGTTAACAGAAATATTTTGTTCGACTTTATACAGAGAGGTCTGTTTAAAGGTAGAACTTATTGTTAATAGTCGCTTACAAAAAAAATGAAACTGCAAAAATCTAGAGTTTAGGAGTTGCGTTTTTTTTTTAATTCTATAAAATAAGAAAATTGGACCACCGAAAACGGCCACTCTGTATTATATACAATTCAAGGCAAATATTCGAAAAAAGGTCAATAAAACGAAGACTCGTTTCAAAGAACTTATAGTGTAGTAGTAGACAGAGTCCTTCATGAAGTACGAAGACAAACAGACTTGTATAGTACCTACATGTACTATACAAATCTGTTTGTCTATGTTCGGTAATGAACCCCTGAGGGCTCAATAGTCCCCGATACTACATCAATCAATGCTGCTCAACTGTGGTTCAATCGAGTAATTATACAACCACATGCCATTACGGCGTATGACAGTTAGTGATAACCTCGGAGCACGGCCGATTACACCGCTGCACCGTAAACGACGATTAACCCTCCTCGGGTCATCTCGACACACACAGCTTTGTCCGAAGACGTTAGCCGACCTTCCTGCCGTGTGTAGTCTCTCTGGTACCGTTAAATCAATTAGGAACCTACCGAATCTATCGAGTTATCGACTCGGCTTCGGCACGTCAAAGCTAACTTGAACGCTCAAATGACATTTTCGAATATTACATGCCAAGATACTACGTATTGGCCGTTTGCTGATGGTTAGTGAATCTTCGTTGATATGTTGTGTTCCCTCGTTTATAGAACGAATACCGACGCTTGGTGAAACAGACAACTGAACAAGTTTGTACGATGATTAGTATGTTCCTATTATAAAGAATAGTAAGAAAAAATGCAACAATTAACAATGTTGTGTAGCTGTTTTTACAATACTTTTCCATTCATCATCATCAGCCTTATTAATGTTCCCATTACTGCAACACAGGCCTCCTCTCTAGGAAAAGGAATGGGCCATAAGCCATCACGCGGGCTCAGTGTGGGTTGGTGGTTGTCACATGTCATCGAATTTTTGGTTTTAGGACATGCCGGTTTCCTCACGATATTTTCCTTCACCGTTTTGAGAGCAGTGGTACAAAGTTATGCGCCTGGCTGGGTTTGAAGACGCGACCTGCAATTCGTAAGTCGGGGCCGTTACCACTCGGCCACCACTACTCTCAAAAACAACGACACCAGATAACTGAATTAGTAAAAGCATGTTTGTGGGTTTGCACAAGTTTGTACCATGAATAGTATGTTCCAATTATAAAGAATGGTGAGAAAAAGTCAACAATTAACAATGTTGTGTAGCCGTTTCTACAATACTGTTTTCAATCTGTTTTCTTAAAAAAGAGAAACGATTATTGCGTACATGTCTGCAGTAACAACATAATATGAAATCGAAGGACGTTAAACAGAGTATTTATTCTAAGAAATAAGATACGAGTTCGATCGCTTAGCGATCATCGTTTCCCGATTTATATAGATATTCTGTAGAATGAACTTCCGTAAAAAGGATATTAACGATATCAAATGGAATTGTACCGTCTAAGATAATACCTACTGATTTATCTACTCGATAAAAATATATAATAAAAATAAATTGCTACATATATAAATTTATAGGAATATTTTGTGATGTTGACCTACTCGTGTTAATGTAGTTGTTTGTAACGAAATTTTCCAATGAATCATTTAAATCATTTAATTGTATAATCTTTTACAACAAAAAACTAGAGCATAGATTTATATGTAGATATGCTTATATCACCAGTTGTTTGAGGTATTTTAAGACTTAGATCTAATCTAAGTATCATAGATCAAAAAGTTGATTTATGAATAGATATGACTGATATATTTCATGGAAAGCGACGATATGAACAATAAATAATAAATTGTATTGTAACGATCGCAATCACAGACTTTCGCAAGGACAAAAAATGCATTGTGCAAGCATTCATTGTACAAGCATTTAATTGTGTAAACATTCATTTTACCTTCGCTTTATGCACAATGAATGCATTCCAAAAACGTTTAGTGGCATATCGGTGGTCCAATGATAAAACAGACACACTCCCCAAAATGCAACGAGAATTTCCAAATATTAAATGTAAGCGTCATACAGGTTAGCAAGTAACCTGTACTATCTTTTTCGCCTACACCTACGTATGTAGATGCTTCATAGTATGTAAATGGCACATAATACTGTCAAGTGCAAAGATGTAAGGGCCAAGGTTAGAGAGATAAGGTTATAAGTCAGTCAGTTAGTCGGTAAGTGGCTTTTACCTTCAGCCATTTATTGCCAGTGGTTGGGCCCTTAAGGTACCTACATAAATTGCTTAGCTACGTACTAAATTGTACTCTATGGTTAAAGGTATAACCGTGCGTTAAGATGACTTCTTGGTTTCGTATGGTACTGGGTATATAATATGTTTTTCCTTTACGACCTCTAAGTTTTATGAAGTTATGACTGAAAATGTGGTCAAGAAATAAGTATTAACGTTTTTAAGAAATTTGTGTTTAAAATGAAAAAAATAATTTTACTTAAAATCTAGGCGAAAGCTACCAACCCGCACTAAGCTCGCATGGTGGATGACAGCCCATTCTTTCTTTTAGAGAGAACGCCTGCGTCCCAGCAGTGGGAATATTATGATGCTATGCTATGCTAAACGAAACCTCTGATTTCTCAATATTTTTTTTTTCTTAGATTAAATAACTATATTTTCTTGTAAAAATTTCAAACAATATAAGAAGCCCCGAAGGCTAAGGCTCCATCCCGCTTTGCTTCTGCCTTAGCTTTCTAACGTACTTATTAGTAGTAAAACAAGCCTAATGGTTGTTAAAATTAACTTGTAAATATAAGTATATATTTACAAGTTAATTTTAGTGATGTTAATTGTAGAGTATCCGACACAATTCTGTCTTTGTCTTGGGCGGCTTGAATCACTTAGATTTCTATATAAACTCCCTCGCGCCGTTCGGGAGTTAATTATATATAAATCCCTCACTTACATGCGGGATTAAAACTCAGCACCCTTCGTTTCGTTCGGAATTCAGTATGCCACCAGCGATTGTGACTAGAGGATAAAGCAGAGTCTTTCTGCTTTATCCTCTAGTCACAATCTACAAATATTAGCGTCCGATTGTATTTAGAAATAGTTCTTCTAAGTGTTATAACAAAATTGTGTCTATATGACTTGTTTTCATATACAGTTACGAGAAATTTCCATCAATATATCACCTATAAATATCCCAGTTTGAATTCACACGTTACATCTAATCATGCTTCTAATAACTACATGTGTACACTTACTATTTGAAGTAGATCCTCTAATTGATTGTATGGACGTTTCTAAAGCAAAACAAATATACTTGTTTAATCGTTTCCTTAGAGTAAAGGATTGAAACTGAAGCAGAGTTTATAATAGCTTAGCGAGCACGTGTATTAATCTTGTTGGGCCTATTCAACTCCGCCATGTAAGCTCGGTTGATGAAGGGAACACGCTGACGACGCGTTATAAGGGATACCGTACTTCTGGTTGAGAAACATTACCTTCGCTTACGAAGGAGCTTCTAACTGAATACAGATACTTTTGTGTTGACTGAGAAGGTACGTTTAAGAGATGATAAGGATGATAATGTAAACAGATTTACCAATTGACTACCTTAATTATAGACACAATAAAAGAACAATAGGTTTTCGAGCGCCGGCGCTTGCTTGGGGCTGAATGAACTAAAGAGGTAACATTATTTGTACTTTAATGACAATACCTGAACAGTGGTGGCCGAGTAGTAAAGGCCTCGACTTACGAGTTGGAAGTCACGGGTTCAAACCCAGCCAGGCGCATTACTTTGTGTAATTTATTTCATCATGAGAGTAGTATCTTAAAATGGTGAAGGAAATATCATGAGGGAACCGGCATGTCCTAGAACCAAAAATTCGCAGACCTGTGACATTCACCGACCCGTACTAGGCTCGCGTGGTTAATTATGGTACAATCCCTCTCCTAGAGAGGAGGCCTGTGCCCCAGCAGTGGGAGCATTAATAAGACTGATGATGACGATACCTTTCTTAACAAAAAATATGACACCTGATCTACACAAATAGTTCTTATTAATTCAGTTTCGTAGAGAATTTGAACTACCTATGTGTCTTACTAATGTTATTTACATAGCATTTTGACAGGTACCGGGACCTGACACCTCAGTGCTGCCACCTGGTGAGCAGTAGTTTAAAAAAAAATCTTCATTGCGTAGTTCCTGTGTAACAGAAAACGGGAGTGAATTCGCGGAAAATAGCTACAATTATTTATGCATAGTGTTGGAGAAGTTAGCTTACAGGCTAAACAATGTTTTAGTGGAATATAATTATGTAAACGAGTCTTTTAAATAGAGCTAATAATGTTTTGTTTAACAGCTTAAGAGTCTGCCCACTGTTTACTGAATAAACGATTTTGCGGCGAGTAGAACAAAAATTTTTACTTCATTTAATGAAATGAAAAAAGTTAGTACCAGTTCGCAATGGATCTGTCTGAATAGTTAAGCAAAGGTTTTTTCGCAGGAACAATACTCGTATTGTCGCCATTGATTCGACTATCTCTCCCGGCAGTCTGCAGCCAAGTTAATGATATCGACCGATTTATGATCGCTCCTGACTCTGAGCGGAAATACGATTCTCAATTGTTTGACGTAAATCATTCATTTTCATTAACCGTGGCGGGTCTGTGGGCTTTTACGTTATTACCTGAAATGAACAAAGATGTTTAGGTATTATAATTAATTGAACTGAATACCGCTGTTTCAAATTATTAATAAAAATGTTCATTGTGTCTATAATGCCGTGTACTGCGCGTTCAAATAATATCTACGTTGAATGTCAAAAATGTCAGTCAGCCAATTGTCTGTCATTTGTTTTTTTTTGTTTATGGAACCCGTCAGCCAATCTTCTGTCATTTGTTTTTTGTTTATGGTACCCGTTGATAGAAGCGAACATGGTGAGAGAGTATTTTGAAATCGAGGTTTCGGCTTCATCCTTTTCGACATTGCTTTTTATGGCTATTTTTGCAATTTGCATGTTTGGCAAAGAAGATATATGAAATAGCCTAGGAGGCTTTTAACTATGGTTTAAAAAATAGAAAATTAGACAGACGTTTTAAGCATGTCCAACCCAAGATACATTTTCATTATTTTCCATAACTGAAGTGGCTATGATGTTTTTACACATTGCTCTCTAGATATTTTGGATACACAGATATTTTATATTTGTGGATAGTATTGTCTATTGAAATATACTAAATATAATAATATTGTATACAGTAAATCTCTCTGAATATCTGGTTTTTTGCGTGATGTTTGGCCCTTTTATCATCAATATAAATTAAAAAGGTCAAAAGTATATGTGTGGAAACTGGTGGAAACCTAGTCTGTAAAGTAAATCAAGAATGAATGACGAATAGTTTTTTTTAAACTTCAGAAATTAAAAACGGTTTTTCCTGAAACAAATTTTAAGAAATTTTCGAGTCAATGACAGAATTATCCAATAAAAATAGAACGTTTAGGTGTTATCTCTCTTTTTTCGTGTTGCCTCTTTTTAAAATATTACGTTCAATGAACCATTAAGCTTATTCAAGTTGAGCCTTCGTAAAAGTAATTTATTCATGTTTAAACAAAATATATTAAAAAAACATTATCTTGAAAGCTTTATTAGACTAAATTTATTATTATGTTAGTTTTAAAGCGATGATATTTCGTGAAATGTCTGGAATTCAGAATAAAGTACAGAATAAAATATGACTAAAGATTTAAAATAATATTAAATTTATGATAGAGATAAGTTGGGATTAATAATTTTGATTAGTTTGTTAGAAGAATCAGATATGTCTAATTAAAATAATTCAGGTAAATATTTTTTTTTCTTTACTTTGTTTTCAATAATGTTAGACTATGGCTTTTTGACCACTGCGACTTTTTATAGCGATGCTGTCGCGTTTCCCGACGGCATCGCTTCATAAAGTCGCAACAAACAAGTTGTTGACTGCGATCACCTGATGGTAAGCAGTGCAATTGAAATTGCACTGGTTTTTTTAAATTTTGATTAATATTGGGAAGTTTACGGAATTGTACAAAAGAATTACCGAAGCCTTGAACCGCAAAGAGTACATTTATTTATTCATTAAACAGAACGACAAAATGCCAATTACACTGATTAGGTACAAATTATGTAAAACAAAAATTATAACATATTAAGTAATCCACTCACTCAGTCTTCTCGCAAATCGCCAAACATTCAGTCAATATCGCCTTCCATTCAACGGCGAACAGATCTAATCCTGGACTGGATTCAAGGAGAGCATTGAGTGCGGTTAACATTCGGGGAATGACATACGTCGCGCAACCGTACGGCATCGTGGCACCACAAATAATTTATGCCGTTTTGCCCGGCAATAGTTATCAGGAACAAATATTTTACACAGCTCATCATGCAAACTAAGCGAGTCGATGGTTCCGTGTATGATCTTGCAGGCAGCACAAGCTGATCAAAAGCTCGTCTAACCTGGAGTGAAGTAAAGTCCAAGCAACCTAACAGAAATTTGGTTGGATACAAATATGGATAGTAACCAAACCTACGTTTGTAGAAATATCTAAAAATGCTTTTTGAACTTTTTCTATCATAAGGGTATAGGATTTTGAAAGAATGAAAGAACGCACACTCTCAGTGTTTGTAAGCCTAACACTGCCTCTTGCTTTACCCACAAGAGAAGTAATTTCATGATTGAAGGCACCACGCTGGTCCAGTACGGGTGTGTAACATGTCTTCAAATTTTTGGTCCTTAGATAAGCCAGTATTTTCACGATGTTTTCCTTTACCGTTTTGAGAGCAGTGATGGGGAAATAAATAACACAAAATAATGCGCCTAGCCGGGACCCGCGACCTGCAACTTGTATGGGATAACGTAGCGCTACATTCAAATATAGGTTTTTTTTATGGTAGGTGAAAATCATCGAATGACGAAACCCGTTCTTGGGCGGAGCGGGAGACCAGTGTCAGACTCTTACTGACTAAAAAACCAGGTAGAAGTATAATCAACTAATTACTTACAGTAATGAGAAGTACATTTTAATTACTCATTACCTACTGTACAAAGACGAGCAAGGTCTATATTTGTCAAAGCTTTGATGTAAACAAGCCTGAAATTACTGGACTGGTGCTGGGAGGACTCAAAGTGAATTAAACTGGACTCTGTTGGTCGAGTGTCGGTGTAGTTTCTGCTCGTTAATGAAAAGATCACTTAAAACTTGTGTAGTCGTATCGAGGGCAGACGCCAGTGGGTTGGGCAAGTCCACTTCGGTGTACAACGTACTTCCAATTTAATGATTTGTGTAAACTAAAATTGAGAACAGTGGTGGCCGAGTGGTAAGGGCTCAGACTTACAAGTTGTAGGACGCTGGTTTGAAACTTGTATTACATACTTCGTGTAATTTATTTAATTATTACTGCTCTCAAAACGGTGAAGGAAAAGATCGTGAGGAAACCGGCATGTCCTAGAACCAATAATTTGAAGACCAGAGCTGGTTGGTGGATGTCACCCACCAACCAGCTCTGGGCCTGCGAGGTGGATTATGGCCCATTACCTCTCCTAGAGAGATGGCCTGAGTCCCAGCAGTGGGAACATTATAAAGCTGATGTTATATTGTATAACAGTACACTCATTTGTTAGTTACTACACGTGATACGATAATGCAACGTATTTTTAATCATTGTCCTATCTTTAAAAAAGAATACTAACTTTAAAATTCACTTCTGCACATTATATACGAACGAAATTAACTCAATAACGCTGCAAAAGATAGTCTTGCCAATTGATGCCAATCTCAAAAAGCGAGCAAAGCGAATTACCACTTTTAATGGCAGCTTCATATGACAGAGGATTTTATTTTTAATAGAATGTTTTTTATCTTTGTTTTGAATAAGTTACTAGTTAATGTTGCTAATGAGATATATACACCGTTCAATGTTGATCGTTTTAATCCCATGGAAGGTCTATCTAGTACATCCGATAGATGGAAGCATAGGACTAGTCATTGTGGCTGCGCTTGAGGGAGGCCTATGTCCAGCAGTGGACGTCTTTCGGTTGAAATGATGAATCTCGTGGAGGGTCGATCCGATATATGAAACACTATAGATTTGTAAAGATAAAATTAAAGTTATAAACCTATAACTGCCTACAGGTCATTGTATTGGCGCAGCTGATGTTTACTTAAAGAATTTAATTTCATACATGCGTAATTAACCTTTTGAATACAGTTACATTAGTTAGAGACACAATATAAAGACAATAGTTTCACACGAACTCCGGCGTTCGTTCGGGTCTCAAGATAATTTTAGAAAAAACGACTTTATTTTTCAATTTTATTTTTACAAATTGACTGTTTCAATCACCGGGTCGACCCCTTACTGGATTAAAACGATCAAAATTTAGCGGTGTACTATACGCTAATGTAACATGTAGGTATTTATACTTATATGGTGTTATAGAAAACATGATCAGAGAAATAGGAAGTTACTGTTACGCGGTCCCAAGGTGTAAACTTGGTGATGGATGGTGATTGAGTGACGTATTAATTATAGCTAGCCACGTGCAAACCCTTTTTCGACGTAACGGAATATTCAATGAATATTTAATTTGTCAATATTACATTTTTTGCTTTACATTTTTTAGGGTAAAGCCATTGATGATATTTTAAATAACGACTCTTTGGAAATAAACATGATATATTGTCAAACAAAAGACATGAATTTTTTGAACTTTATATTAATTTTATTTTATACTAGTTGGTACCCGCGACTTCGTCTGCGTCTTTTCTTGCAATAAAAGGTAGCCTATGTCCTTTCTCAGGGTCTAAAGATTGTCTGTGCCAAATTTCATCACAATCGTTTGAGAGGTTTAAGCGGGAAAGCGTAACAGACAGACAGACAGAGTTACTTTCGCATTTATAATATTAAAAGTAAGTATGGATCAAATACGATGTACATTGTTCTTGATAAATAAATAGAGTCTAGAGATAAGGCACATTTTAATTAGTAATAGTGGTTATAAAATCATAAAAAATATGGATTTGACCAGTGTTATCACAATGTCACATGTTTTCGAAAATTGCCCACGCAATTACAGATAAAATGCCGCTTTGTCAAGATTTCACTTTAATTTTCTTATTTGTAGAACGAAGCAGAAATCGAGAAGAAAACTGAAATGCACACACAAAAAGGCATACTGAAGCATATCGATGCAATAAAATATAACGAGTATTGTCATAATAGATAGAACTTTCTAATAGAAACTTAAAATCAGTTAACATTTATGTTATCTACTTTAAAGTTAAAAGTTTTGTAATGTTATCTTTCGTGAACCGTAATTTAGTTGTTACGGACCAAAGGTCACAGGTTGCAAACCAGTGGTCTAAAGACTCTAAAGTATTCAATTACCTACAGAATTTTGTTTGGCTACCTTCAATTAACATTTATGATTATAATTTCCAATTTCTCCAAAAAAAGTTTTAGGTAGGTACTTTTCTAACTAATTAAGGTTTTTTAATTGAATCTGCGCTTGAAGGAACGCGTAAAAATCAGAGTAAAGTAAAATATTGTTCCTTGAACCGAGTGACTAATAATTTTATTACTGAACGACGTTTAGTTCAATTTACCAGTTGAATTCAGCTTGGCACTGGAAGCGTTCTAATTGACGCAGAACGTAAATAATAATCAGAAGATAAGAATAAATGACAGTTACATTGACGAGAAAATAACTGGCAGTAACTGATAAAAAAAATAAAGAAAAAAACAAAAGAAAGAAAAAACAAAACATTCCTAAGCAGACAGCCGCTGTCGCAACACAATCAATGATGCTCGAACAATGTTTTACCTGAACAATTTTACCGCTAACAATACTAGTAGGAAATAAATGGCGTACCTCTACAATAGCTTTAGGTATCCAAGTGACGGCGATAAAAAGACTCTCCTTGACAGACAGGTCGTTAGCGAGAGCGACGAGGAACGCTGTCAGCAGCCGGAGGACTAGCGCAGAGGAGATGCATCCGAGGATCAGGCATAGCTCCTTCAAATTTATTTGTGATACCTGGAAGAAATGAGGGTGATTTAAAATAAATTTTATTTCTTTGTGGAGATAATTGGGTTGTAACGCAAAATTCAAACCTTAGGATTTAAAATTATAGTTCCTACTAGCTTTGGCCCGCGGCTTCGCCCGCGTGGTATTGGGGTTGAGGTTGGGGTTTCCGGGATAAAAAGTAGCCTATGTCCTATTCCGGAGTGTATCCTATGCCTGTGCCAAATTTCATCCAGATCCGTCCAGCCGTTTTGGCGTGATTGAGTAACAAACAGCCAAACATCTAAACATCGTAACTTTCGCATTTATAATATTAGTAAGATTATAGTGGTCAGAATAAAGTTACTTAGATAGATTAAACTTTATTGTACACCAATAAGTAACAGTACTTATACAAAACTTAAATCTATGGGTACAATGGCGGTACAAAGTTTATATTTGCAAGTATGAAAAAACAACAAACAAGCAAAGCGTTGATTTTAAATTTAGAGGTTTTTATTATTAGCAAAGTTTAAAAGTATATTTTATCGAAACAATTTAGTTAAAAAAACGCCATAATTAGGACAGAAAACAGGAGCAAGAAAATTAATTAAACTCTTGAGCCCCCGAGAACGCCGGCATTCGTGTGGCTGGAAAGAACTCACGGCGTTCTCACTTTCCGCATGACGCAGGTCCTCACCGGACATGGTAAGTTCGGGAGGTACCTGCATCGGATTCGCGCGGAAGAGACGCCCGGGTGTCGCCACTGTGTGCACCGCCCGGAGGACACGGTGGAGCACAAGGTTGAGCTGTGCCCCGCTTGGGCAGAGCATAGCCGTGTCCTCGTGGGAGCGATCGGTGGCGGCGATCTCTTGCGCCGGACCTTGGTAGAAGCCATGGTTCGGAGTGAGGAGGAGTGGCTGGTGTTCGCCTCCTTCTGCGAAGCATTAATGCTAGCAAAGGAGGAGGCTGACCGCATAAGGCAACGGCGTTTGCGCCCCAGACGCCGCCGGGATTCCGATCCTGACTTCCGGCCACCGTAGGCGCGGGCTTGCGGACGGTGAGCATTGGGTAGCTCGCCGTCCGGTCGTCTGGTAAACGTCCGGACCAAGCCCAGTCGAAGCCAATTAGGGCCACGGGATTGCGTCTGAAAAGGAAGGCTCTGGCCCTGGTATGTATGGCGATGTAGGAACGGGGTAGGTTGTTTAGTCAGTAAGAGTCTGACACTTGTTTTACCCTCCGCCCAAAAGCGGGACTCGTCATTGGATGATTTTTACCTACCATAAAAAAAAAACGCCGGCATTCGTACACCTATTAGTCTCTAATTATATACGGTATTCAAAAGTTAACTTAACTAAGTGTAAGTTAGAATAATTTTCTTTCTTGGAAAAAAATTCTTTCCTAGAATGTCGATTATTCTAACTACTTATTACTTTGAAGTAAGGATAAATAAAATATTTAAGCGCGTTCTTGAATTCCGAGAATTTGAGATCAGTTCCAGAGTTATTCTAGGTAGAGAAATAAAACTAAGATAAAATAGTTCGCAGCGTTCTTTATACCCTGTGTCAATCAGTCATGTACACGCGCACCACTTGTTAGTTCAACCTTTCTGTCTAGACAAGCTTGTAGGAATAAGGAAAGATACGTTACAGGCAGGTATAAAAATAAATGTTAGATATTTTATGAATCAGAGCCTTTTTTTGGAGCTTCAGACTATTACTGACTAAAATATTTATATTTGTGTTCCTTCAGTTAACTCTTTCGAATAGTCCACAGCACTGGCAGGTGTCAACCCTAATGAACCTCGTCAATACACACGTCTACAGCACGCGGCAAATAAGTTGAACCTAAATGGTGTCCATTTCGGTTACGCACAGCCCCCCGCTGTGATTAAGGGATATATAACAGATAATTTTTTATCAGTGGGAATAATTTAAAGGAAAGTTTTTTTTCAGGGTGGGAATCCAATGAATTCTCCCACTTTGGGTGGAACGGGAGACCTTGTCAGACTTTTACTGACTAAAACCACACCTGTGACCGTCAGTTGCCCTTTGGGCCTATGGCTTTCCTTTGAGACTGCCCACGGTCCTTGCTAGTGAGCATCGGTCCTGCTGGGTACCTATGCTTTGCTACAATATACAAGACATTCTAGATAAAGCAGATATTTATTTTATCAGTGAAAAAGATAACAAAAAAAGCAGTCGGACTTGCACACGAAGAATGCGTAATTATTTAATTTTCTTAATTTTCGCGTGAACGGAGGGCTGGGCTTTTCTTCCGCCAACGAATCAGCTTTGCCATCCAACGTGGCAATGCGTCAAATATAAGACTGTAATAGCAAATTAAAATTGTGTACACAGTAGTGATTGATTGGATTTGTTTGAGTTTATTATTGTACTAATTTATTTTCTGTTTGTCGTAACTAACACCTGCTATAACACCCAAGGATGAGGGGACGACTGAAAAAAAAATGCCTTAAAATGTTGAGCCCCAAGCGATCCAGACTTATTATCTTTCTATTATGTCTCTAATTACGGTATTCGAAAGGTTAAAGTCCGACTTTGTACAGTGGTTTTTCCAAGTGTTTAAAGTTTCAATCAATAAGTAGGTAGGTAAATATTATTTGCACAAAAAGGTTGGTAAAAGCGATATGTACATCTAAGAAATACCCGCTGAGGGTGAAGAGCATGGGCTCGAATATCCTCCAGAGCAGCTTGTACACCTCCCAGACGGGGTTGTTCGCGAGCGGCCAGTCACGGCGCGCCCACCGCGTCGCCGCTGCGCCTGCGCACACCATCACCGCTACTCCCGCTGAAACAAAACAGAAATGTTTAGTTTTTGTATAAATGATAAATGATTTTTATTTTGTAAAAAGGTTTTTTACAAACTCTTTTATATATAAACTAGTGCTAGACTGCGATTTTTTTATATGATTACATCACGTTACATCATAGATGGTGAGGCGCACTAGTTCATTAAAAGCTTATTCACTCTAGGTTTGAAGACACCTAAATTATCATAGAACGGGAAGACCGCAGCAGAATAATTGTTTCTTTTCAGTCAGTGACTTGAGAGCAGTGGTGGCCGAGTGTTGTAGATAGCGAGTTCAAACCCAGCTAGGCGCATTACTTACTGTGTAATTTATTTCACCACTACTGCTCTCAAAACGGTGAAGGAAAACATCGTGAGGAACCGGCATGCCCTAGAACCAAAAATTCGAAGACGTGTGACATCCACCAATTCGCACTGGACCACTGTGGTGGATTATGGCCCATTCCCACTCCTAGAGAGGTAGCCTGTGTCCCAGCAATGGGAACATGAATAAGCCTGATGATGATGAGTCAGTGACGTGATACAATATACTGTTTTTACTTCTTACCTTGAAAATCTCAAAGAAATTTTTAAATTTGAATCGCATCATGATATACTTGAACGAAATGATCGCTTGATTGAGTTTAATTGGAACGAAGGCTAACACAAGACTGGAGTTAATTAATGTGACGATGTTATGGGATTCAAGTGTGTCTCGTGTTGTGGTATGTACATATTAAATGCCTATGTTATGTTTGAGGAGACTGATATTGCTGTTATGCTTATGAATTTAGTTTGGCAACTAGATAAGCCAAATATGTGTTGTGCTGTTTTCTTTAGGGCTTTGGAACTTATATGTTAGATACCATATATATGTGTGAAACTTATATGGGTATCATCCTGGATAGGTCCAGGATGATAACCAGGTAGCGAGGATGAGGTCAGTGCTCTATGTATACGCCTTATCACGAGATATTGAGATGACAGAAAACATCCAGGTGGCAGTACCAATGTTATATATACCCGTTCGATCAAAATTGGAGGCAATTTTTTACAGAAGGATAAGTGGTTTTCATGTATTGTACGCCAATTCACCGTCTGCTGATAGTGAAAATTGGTAGTTTTCACTAATAAAAATCTGCCACCAGAAAGTTGCGTGTCCCGATTACATCGGATCACCGGTTTAGAGGTATGAGGAACAGAGTGTAAAGTTCCGCAATTTAAACCAAGAAAAAAAGGGTCCTCTGATCAGTTGGGTATTTTTACAGTATCTACCCGGTAGATGGCTTTGGAGGTTGTTGTATATGTCCTATTCGCGTGAAAAAGTGTAATACCGCGATGTAGATTTCAAATGTTAGTTCCTACTTGATGTCATTGGTACATTGAGAATTAGAATATTGAATAGAATAGAATATTGATTTATTTGCTTAAAATATTATAGAATTCGAATAAGAATTAGAATATTGAATAGAACAGAATTGCAAGTGCGATGCTAGGAATACAGTTATTATTCCGGCATCAATTTGCAGTTTAGGTTGGGTGCCGGTGTAATATCTAACAACGATTTTCCTAGACGACATTTACTTGATTTTATGGTTTTTTTTTATGGTAGGTGAAAATCATCGAATGACGAAACCCGCTCTTGGGCGGATCGGGAGACCAGTGTCAGACTCTTACTGACTAAAAAACCTACCCCGTACCTTGCCTTATTCCTAGAGTCGAGGTAACAGTTTGCACCACCCTAGGCTCCGGGAGGCTTCGACCCTGAAGGGCCCCTGCAGTTTGCTGACAACTCCTTGTGCGCGTCGTTGACGACTTGGACTCGGTCTGGACAGTTACCAGACGACCGGACGGCGGGCTACCCATTGCTCACTGTCCGCGAGCCAGTGTCTACGGTGGCCGGATATCGGCAGGATCGCGGCGGCGACGGCTACGGCGAGGGCGCTGTTGCCTTTGCCTTATGCGGTCGGCCTCCTCCTTTACGAGCATTACTGCTTCGCAGAAAGAGGCGACCGCCTGCCATTCCTCTTCGCTGTGGACCATGGCCTGAACCAGGGCCCGGCGCGAGAGGTCTTGCTCTTCCCAAACAGGGCACACCTCCACCGTGTGCTCCACCGTGTCCTCCGGGCTCGCCTCACAGTGGCGACACCCGGACGTCTCTTCCGCACGAATACGATGCAGGAATCTTCCGAACTTCCCATGTCCGGTGAGAACCTGCGTCATGCGGAAGGTGAGGACGCCGTGAGCCACGCCTCAAAGAGGGGCACTACCGCCGAGATTACGGTGTGCCCAGCGCTGGGTTGCGACAGTCGCTGTTTCCACTTCACCATGAGTTTTATGGTAGGAATACATTTCTGGATGAACTCATACAAAAAAAGCTACTAAAAATTAAATTTCGTTTACAATTCATACAAATAAACAAAAGTTGCTGGATAATTACCCAAATACCTCCATAAATATTCAGGGAGTGACCGGTACTTCGGCTAACTAAATACCAGTTTATTACTCTACATGCCATCAAACATAATATTGATGTGAAACAGATCATAATATTATTACTAGCAAGTAATCGTCAATTCCATTGATCAAAGCGAACTTAGTTATAACAGGAAATGATAAATGACATAGCAGAGTGCATTATATATTATTAATAGATTATGTATATATGCATATCATAATATTATTTATAATTTTATAACTTATATAAATACAATGATATATGATTGCTATCTATCTTAGCAACAGAATGAGTATAAAATAAAGTCAGAGTTGTTAAGCATTATCAGCCATATAATGTTCCCATTGCTGGGACGTAGGTAGGCTTCCTCACTAGGAAAAAGAAAAGAGCTGTAATCTGTCTATAATATTTGTAGTATGTGTTTGGTGTTAGTAGATGTAGCATGTCTTCGATTTTTTTATTTTGGTTTCAGGACATTTTTTATGAGTCATTAAATAGTTTCTTCCGCACGCTGGAACGAGAGAGTGATATGTCAAAAATTACATATGGTTTTCGGGAGGACATATCAAAAATCATTTGTGGTTTTCAGTTTCTCTTTACGTTCAAGGGCCATGGTCACCATTTAAAACGTTCTTGGTTTCCTTCATAGCTTTGAGAGCAGTGATGATGGATTAGATTACTCAACACAACGTAAATCACCTGGGTTCGATACCACGATAGGCGTCCTCTCTAGAAGAGCAAATGGACTATAATCCACCACAAAAATAGTAGAGCATCACACGAGGATAAAACTCTTTTTACCTGGGGCGGCTTGTTTTTTCACTTTACTCAGATTTCTATATGAACTCCCTCGAAATGTTCGGGAGTTAATTATATAAATCCCTCACTTACATCATCATCATCAGCTTTTTAATGTTTCCACTGCTGGGACACGGGCCTTCTCTCTAGGTGAAAGAATAGGCCGTAATTCACCACGCGGGCCCAGTGGGGATTGATGGATGTCACATGTCTTCGATTTTTTTATTCTAGGACATGCCGGTTTCCTCACGTTGTTTTCCTTCACCATTTTGAGAGCAGTGGTGATGAAATAAATAACACAAAGTAATGGGCCTGGCTGGGTTTGAACCCGCAACCTACAACTCGTAAGTCGGGGCTGATACTACTCGGCCACCAGTGCTCTTTTTCAGTTAATTAATAAAAAAAATTTATAAATGAATATTATTACTCTTCTACGTCACGATATTGTAATATAAAATGCTTATTTTAGATACGATGAAACAAGGTTATTTCGTTCTTGTTCAGGTATTATTAGCTCGGCTTATCTTTTGACGCTATGTGATTGTCACTAAGCCGCGAATGTTTCAGGTCGCTAAGAAAAATGTGTGATAGTTTCTTAAACACGTAAGATGAATTTGTGAAACTGAAGAATGCCAAAGGTTACTGATTAATATATAATATATTGTGAGAAATTACAATAGGTTTTGCTTTTTTAAATTATTTATTAATTATACGCCGTTAAATATTGGTCGTTTAAATCAGTTGCAATCAGTTGTTATCGACAGTTTGCCGGCTGCAGTCTTTACTTCCGATTATAATTTAGGTGTCTTCAAGGCTAGAGTGAATAGGCTCTTAATAAACTAGTGCGCTTTATCATCAATGATTGCATCACTGCTTACCATCAGGTGGGATCGCAGTCAAGCACTAGTTTATTGCAATTAAAAAAAAAAACCCGTAGAGGGTCGATCTGGTACATGAAACATTATCGATTTGTAAAGTACTGTCTGTAATACTGGTCTTAAAACGGCGCAGGAAAACATCGTATGGCAACGGCATGTCCTGGAACCAAAAATCTTCTTAGAAATGTGACATCCATCAAACGTCGTGAGGTTTGGTGAACATCACATTTCTAAGAACTTTTTTAAAGTGAATAGACCGTAATCCATCACGCTAGCAACACTTTGCTTTTCGTTACGGCCTATTCACTCTCCAAAAAGGAGGCTTGAGGCCCAGTCGTGGGAACATTATAAGCCTGATGCTACACTATGGTATAAGAAACTGCAAGACATATAAGTGCCCACAAGTTTTTCGTATTTACACTATTTATTAATGAAATTACCCTCCTTGATTAAATATTTCATAAAGTACAAAAAAAAAATCATTGCAATAAAAATAGGAATACATTTTTAAAAAGGCTTTTATTTTTGTTTTTATATTTGGTACATCCTCGTTTAGCTCGTATTACCTCATTAATACAATAAGGCTTGTTCTAAAACAATTTTTTTATAGATTTCCAAAGGTTGTCTTTAAAAATCGATTTTAGCGATAAGAACGCTCATTGTAACACCTCAGTAATTTTAAGCTCCATACATTTTCGAGTATTTTTAATAGAGTATTTTAACAGCCACACAATATTTTAATAGACAAAATATTTAGTCTAAATAACCAATAAAGTTTCGTCATTCTTTAATCCATTCTACACGTGAGTATTCGCACGAATATCTTCGGTAATATTTCACGTCAGAATTCCTGGAGGCACTTCTTAACGTCAACCTTCACATAGCAGAGGAACGATGAGTGAAATTCCTTTTTTATACGCATTTACTTGAGTCGAGCTCATAACCCGCAGAGTCAAATCCTCGCGACGCTTCATAACTGCTGAACCCAAAAATAATTTGGGGAAGGGTTCGCGAGAAAGATTCACTTTGTATGCCTTCGAGAGATTGCTGCGTTATCGTACCTTTGTGTGCTGGTAACTAGATTATTAATTGAAGTAGGAGGCAGGTGTGTATGGAGATAACTACTGAAGAAAACTACTTTACTTCATAAGTTTAAGTATAGTATGGCTGTCGGAACTATATGGAATTTTAGAGCTTGAAAACTCGTTAAAAAGTAAATGGTTTAAACAAATAAATTCAAATTTTCAGTTGTTATTTCTGTAAGGCGCCGTAAGCAGCAAATCTTTAGGTATTTTCGGGTAGTGCATCGCTGTAAACAAATAAGGTTGAAAATGGCTATGCGTTTGATTTTAGTTGAATCTCGCGTCCGCTAATATGAAGGATATTTCGCAGTTTTTTAATATTTAAAAAAAAGTACGACGATTTGTTAAAATATTTTTACATTTCTCTTTAGGTTGTTAAATTTCCATTTCGATAGTTACAAATAAAATAATAGTTATCACTCAAAATAATCAGTATTTCGAGACGAAAAATTGTTTTCGTGTACTTTCTTGCGAGTTTTTTTCTCAAAATGCTGAATTATTTTTAGAAAATGTTTTTGCATAAGTCTTTTACTTATATATTAGACTATACAGTGTATTTTTTTGGTGTTTGTATTGTGTAGCAATACGTCTAACTTCGCAAAGAAAAAGAGGACTTTTTACGGTGCCCCTATACAGGGGCTACCCATACGGGTAGCGCCTTAAAAACTGTTGTCGGCATTTTTTTTAGCTAATTGTTTTTTTAAAGCTTGTAATAAAAGCTGGCTAGCTGTTTGACGTGAAAATGAGAAAACACAAAGAATGTTCATATAATATATGAATGACAGATTCCAAATTCAAATGTGATGTATACGATATATACCACAAATATACATTTCAAAAGGTCCGTCGTAAGTTTGTCCGGTAGATATCGCTGTCAGCGATAAGGCCACCATTGTGACAATAGATTTAAGATTATGTACAAGATGATGAACAATAACGTTAATTCTATTCTATTTATATATCGTTAGGTACCATTTTTATTGTACCTAAGTTTCCTAATTGGCAAAATAACAAGATAGTCGATGGAAACACGGTTTAGTTGTACAATTAGTTGTGTCGTACCTTAATTATATTAATTGTTAGAAACTTGAGTAGTATCGCCAATTAAGAAGTTCCCTTGATTACAATTAGTTACTAAGGTAAGCAGAGGAAACTCTTTCAGGTGTAGAAGGCGCAAGTGATTCTTTGAATTAAACTTGTCGGTACTGTTGGTGCGGAGGTTGAAGGATCGACTGCTGCGTTGCGTGTCGTAAGTTCGATTCCAGTAACGAGCAAGTATTTGTGTGGCCTACAGAGAGGTGTTTCGGATCTGGGTGTCTTCTGTATTTGAGTTTATATGTTTGTAAACCCACCCACAATGCAGTACGACTAGGCTTGGTTCGAACGATTACCAGACGACTGGACGGTCCCGCTCTCTCGCGATTTTTACCTACTATAAAAAAAACATAATGCAGGAATAATTCTTAATATAGGGCAACGTCTTTATTTAAAAAAAAATCAATGCTGTAGGTACTTAAACGAATCTAGATAAAAACGCTTTTAGGTTAAACCTTTAGGTAAACATTGTAGTTTCGTATTCGAACATACAGCCTAAATGCAATTAATTCAAACAATACGAATTAGGGATAAGCTATCTTCGTATTCTCTCATTAGTTTAATGAAATTTCGTGGAAATTTTGGTATACGGAGTACAGACATGTTGGGAGTGTAAATAAGATAACTGGAGTTATTGAACCTACATGTTATAATCAACTATGTATCTAAACATGGAATGTGTGTCAATATTTGTTACACAAAGCGGGGGATCGTTGGAGGAAAACAATACGGCACTCTTTTTAGGGTTTCGTACGTCAAAAGGTAGAAGGGACAAGACCACGCGGAATATCACCTACTAGCTTTTATCAGCGGCTTCGCCCGCGTACATAAAATATAGCCTATGTCACTCAGGAGTAAAGCAGCTTTCTATTGTTACTAAATTTTTTCCAATCGGACCAGTTGTTCCAGAGATTACCCCCTACAAACAAAAAAACAAACTAACAAAAAAACAAACTTTACCTCTTTATTATTTTAGTGTAGATGCGTTGGACTGACCAGGTTAAATCGGCAGTGGGAACTCGTGTATCTGACTGCTCCAGGCAGTCTGCCAACAGGGAGAGATGGCGGGAGATCGTGCGGAGAGCTGTGTCCACCTCTACTGCCGATGTAGATGCCTCTACGTGACCACGACCGCTCTGCCAAGAGCAAAACGACAGAGAAGACCTCATAAGGAAAAAAAACGGAACCTTTTAAGATTATTTTGTTGTCTATCGGTTTGTCTGTGATGACCCTTTTCTTGACCCTTTTATCTTTCTGACCCCGATTTCCAGCCACTGTAGGCACGGGCTTGCGAACGGCGAGCAATTAGTAGCTCGCCCTCCGGTCGTCTGGTAACGGTCCAGACCTAGTCAGGTCGTCGACGGCACGCTACGCGCCTCAAGGAGTTGTCAGCATATGTAGGGGCCCAACTGCAGGGGCCGAAGTTCACTGGTGCCCCGGTTCGGTTTAAAAGAAAGGTCCGACTCCGGTATGAGGGTTAAGAAAGAATGGGGTGGGTCATTTAATCAGTAAAAGTCTTTTGATGTTCGTCATTAGATGACTTTTCTCACCATAAAAATCGACACTTTATCTCGAGAACGCGTGACGGTATCGAGTTGAAAGCTAAACTATATTCTCAGGTCTGCGGTCCTTTGACAAGTTACCGAAAAAAAAGATACGGTCGTTCGTGTTGCCATAAATGCATAATTCGACACTTTCAAAGGAATCAAAATTCATAGAGTACTTTCTGTTGACCTAGAATCCTCAAGTTTGGTATAGAGCAAAGTTTCATACGAGTATAAGAAAAAATTTAAAAACTGTAAAGTTGTAATAAAAAACCTGTTTCATCATCAACCTTTCAATGTTCCCACTGCAGGGTCACAGGCCTCCTCTCACTAGGAGTGGGAATGGGCCATAATCCACCACGCGGGCCCAGTGCGGATTGGTGGATGTCACATGTCTTCGAATTTTTGGTTCTAGGACATGCCGGTTTCTTCACGATGTTTTCCTTCACCGTTTTGAGAGCAGTGGTGATGAAATAAATTACACAAAGTAATGCGCCTGGCTGGGTTCGAACCCGCGACCTACAACTCGTAAGTGGGGGCCGTTACCACTCGGCCACCACTGCTCTTTTTTTGCTTTTTGCTTTCAAAAAACCTGTTTAGTGGAACCTTTTTCGGGAATTGAACTGTTACCTATGAAAACAGTTCCGATTCCCGAATCAAGTTTCAAAGATATTTTCAAGCATACACCGGTCTTATCGCAAAGAGCAATCTTTTACAGACAACCTATCAATGAGGAATTTTTAATTAATTAACTATTTGAAAGTCAAACGCATTTCAGACCTTGCTTCTTGCCAAATTTCAGGATTCTACGCCAAAAAGAGCTAGTTTACCATAGCGAGCTACTACTAAAAATAGATCTTCTATATTAAAATCGTGCTTGTCGTAGTCTATTTTCAGAATATAGCCTCACGAGTTATTTTATTTGGAGGCACAGTTAAGTTGCTCTTTTCTATCCTCTTTTCCTCCCCTTTACCATCCCCTTTTCCCATTGATGTTCCGAACACCTGTATAAGAAAGACTATTCGCTCCATAACGATGCGGGGCCCTGCAATAACGCGGAACCCGCACGCACTTGTCCGTTTTTATGCACAATATTTTACAGCAACTGTATACATTATCAGCAAGGAGAATGAAGCTCGTTCAGAGGAAAAGTAACTGAGATTTGAGATATTTAATGTACAGATAACGAAAGATTGTTGAGATCGGGATATTTATTTTTAATTTGCTTCACAAATAACAAAAAAAAAAGACTTTAACTTTACTGAGTAGATACTAATCTATACTAATATTATAAAGCTGAAGAGTTTGTTTGTTTGTTTGTTTGTTTGAACGCGCTAATCTCAGGAACTACTGGTTCGAATTGAAAAATTCTTTTTGTGTTGAATAGATCATTTATCGAGGAAGGCTTTAGGCTATATAACATCACGCTGTGTCTTATAGGAGCGAAGAAACAATGGAAAATGTGGAAAAAACGGCGAAAAATATTCATCTTTAAGGGCTTCCGTTGCGTGCGCTGCGAAAACGGTAGAAGATACCAAACAAATATGTACGAAAGAATTATTCCTCTTAAAATGATCTAAAAAAATGTCCGCAACAGTATACGTCTATCATTTAAGATTAACTCACTAGAACCGTTTTTATGGGAATAAAATTTGCCCGAAATTAATGCATGCAACCAATGAGTTGTATCAACATAATAATATTAATCTTTATCCAAATAAATGTGTTGTTGATTAAGAGTATGTAATTGTGAACAAAATTGTCTTTGACATCAGTTATTTTCAATGAACATCTTAGAAGTTATTACAATTTTAAAATAACTCCGATATAAAATTCACACGCGCCGCATGATTGGAAAAAGTCCAAAAAGCATTTTTAAGATATTTCTACAAACGTAGGTTTGGTTACTATCCATATTTGTATCCAACCAAATTCCTGTTAGGTTGCTTAGGCTTTACTTCTCTCCAAGTTAGACGAGCTTTTGATCAGCTTGTGACTGCCTGCAAGATCATACATGGAACCATCGACTCGCCTAGTTTGCATGAGGAGCTGTGTAAAATTTTTGTTCCTGATAACTATTGTCGGGCAAGACGGCATAAATTATTTGTGGTGCCACGTTGCCGTACGGTTGCCCGACGTATGTCACCCATTCCACGAATGTTAATCTCACTCAACGCTCTCCTTGAATCCAATCCAGGATTAGATCTGTTCGCCGATGAATGGAAGGTGATATTGACTGAATGTCTGGTGATTTGCGAGAAGACTGAGTGAGTAGTTACTTTATATGTATATCTCTTACATTTTTCTTTTTAATATGTATTACATAATTTGTAGGTACCTAATCAGTGTAATTGGCATTTTGTCGTTCTGATTAAAGAATAAATAAATAAATAAATAAATAAATAAATAAATGATGTGCAAAATATGACGCTGCACCTGGCCGGCGGGCGAGGAGACGGGTTGCTTGCGGGCGGCGCGGAGGGGTTTTTTATGGTAGGTAAAAATCATCCAATGACGAATCCCGCTCTTGGGCGGAGCGGGAAACAGTGTCAGACTCTTACTGACTAAACAACATACCCCGTTCCTCACTTGCCTTATTACCAGAGCCCCGGTATAACGCTTTCGCACCAACCCTCGGCTGCAGGAGGCTTCGACCCTGAAGGGCCCCACAGCTTGCTGACATCACTTTGAGGCGCGCGGGAGCAGTGCACGGCGTCGACGACTTGGTCTCGGTCTGGACTGTTACCAGACAACCGGACGGTGAGCTACCCATTGCTCACCGTCCGCAAGCCAGCATCTACGGTGGCCGGATATCGGCGGGATCGCGGCGGCGACTGCTACGGCGAGGGCGCTGTTGCCCTTGCCTTATGCAGTCGGCCTCCTCCTTTAAGAGCATTACTGCTTCGCAGAAGGAGGCGACCGCTTGCCATTCTTATTCGCTGCTGACCATGACCTGAACCAAGGTCCGGCGCGTAGAAATTTTCGAAGAAATTTCGAAGAAATCTGCAGCCCTGATTACATAATCAGGGCTGCAGATTTCTTCGAAAGAATTACTTACGCACACCAAGGCCCAGAAACACTAAAGTTACTGGATAAAGGCAGATGGATTTGTGAGTAAAAATCTGAGACTCCCTTCCACTTCACCAAGAGCAAGGGGAGTTATTTGATGAATGAAAGCACCACAAAAAAATAAAGCCGTATATATATATACGGTTTTATTTTTTTGTGGTGCTTATACATATGTATACAGTAAAGTTCGCCCGATATGTCAAATAACTTAAGATTATGTTTTTTTATTATAAACTTAAATGAGTAGGGGTATTTTTTTAGGTGGGGAAAAGCAACCAATGACGTCTCCACGCCCTTGGATGAGGAGGAAGATAGTGCCAGACTTTTACTTATTAAAAAACCAACTACTGTCCCTTTTTTGCTTTCGTTTGAGATGTAACCAAAATCAAAATCAAAATCAAAAAGGTTTTTTCATTACTCATACTCTGAAAGTAGGTGAAAAGTTGCCTGCGGATAGGGTTGGAAGAAGTACTTTTACTCCCTAGGGAGTTTTACTTTACAACTGACAGTTGTTTTTTTAATATTTAGATAGCAAATATAAAAAAAAAACTAGTTCTATTTTGACATTTCTATTGAACCGTGACCTGAAACTTTATACCGAATTAAAATGACATAGAAATGGAAATAATTTAAGAATACTTTTTTTAATGACTTTATTTTAATTTACTTTCAATTATTTCATTAAAACTAATATATTTTTGAGAAAAATGTTGACCAGACCCATTTTTACAATTATAAAATGAAAAATATTGACTGAAAAGCCAGGGAGCCGAACACTGAAAAAAAGAATTGGCGGGTAAATGATAGACTCTCTATAATCTGTGGCCGATTTGATCTTCCTTTTTTTTCGAGGTGTATAGTTTTGTTTACATTTTCCTAAATCTCTGTTACAAGAAATTTTTATTAACACGATAAGTTCATCAGCTTCAGTTATAAATTTAACGCAAGATTCTTAAGAGGAGAAAACCGCTTACCGCCTAATTCAAAAGAAATGTACCTACCTAAAAACATACCTTTGACGACGACTCTGGCCTTTGACGACGACTCAGGTTTTTATTATTTTTATTTTCCTCGTATTCGTAATGAAAAGCACAGTGTTTACCTCGGGTTCAAAAGTTATTTAGTCCCTCGAACTATTAGCGACCTCGCTCTCGCTCGGTCGCCAAGAAATTTCTCGGGACTAAATAACTTTCTTTCATCCCTCGTATAACAATGTACTATTATTTCATATAGGCCTACAAGGGCACTTATAAAACGTCAGAAGCTAGTGCACGGTTCCAAATTGGTCGTTTCCTATGGAGAAGAACCGGCAACCGGCAAAAAATTAACGTTTTCATATTGCCCCGTGGCCCCAATAGGCTTCGACCCAACTGGGCCCCTACGGTTATATAAGTAGAGGTACCTTCAAAATATAATTATGAACGTTTACTTTACCCGATCACGAAATTTTTTCATCGTGTGTACCAACGAACATCGGTATTTCGTTGAGTATGTTTGTTGTACTTATGAGAGTACACATTATTTGCCATCAGCTTGGTACATCAAATACTACGTATGTTTAAGCTCAACACGCCTCATAGTAACTATATCGCAATGCGTATAAAATTGTCCGTTGTTCCATTCAATTGTCTGTAACAGTTGACTTTGACTGATTAATGTTGAAGATAGTTCCAGTAAAATTAATCGGCTGTGAATTTTAATTAATTGAAAAGCAATTCCTTTCATAATACAAAATATTAGCATAGCATCAGCCTTACAGTGTTCCTACCGCTGAGACTCAAGCCTCCTCTTTAAGAAAAGGAATGGGCTGTAATCTACCATGCGATCTCAGGGCGGGTTGTTGAATATCACAGGCAGGTATGCAGACACCGGTGTCCTCTTGGGTCTTAATGAACTATTATTATAATTTAATTTAATTTCAATGTTTAGAAGGCTCTTAGTAAACTAATGCGATTCATAATCAACGATTGCATCGCTGTTTAACATCTGGTGGGAACGCAGACAGGCACTAGATTAAGTCATCAAAAAAACTGTTAATTTTTTCAACCGAATTTATAGTCTAAGCTGTGCATATCTGTAATATGCATGCATACCAGTGTAAAGTATTTTCGTATTATTTTATGTGATATTCCTGTATGTATTGCTGTTGGTGTGCCAATAAATAAATAAAACTGTGTATTGTAAAGTTTTTGTGTATAATTAAGAATAATAAGATAATTAGTAAAGTAATAAAAATATTCGACAAAGTATTCAGGAACTGCTTTTATCTTGTAGAAAATGCCTAAGGCTTTAAATCCACCCTTTTGAAGTGTTATGTCCATAAAGTTTTAATAAATAAATGTATATTATAAAATCTGTGTTACTGCGGATTATATATTGTTGCACTACTGCAAAACTGTTACTGTTAAGTATATAAATAGAAAAAAAAAAACAAAATACAAACACAAAAACGATTTGCAAGATTGGGAGGCCTCTGCGTCACAGCGAGACGATTCAGGCCAACAGTAACAGGAAACCATTTGTCAAATATATGTCTGTGTTAAGAAGACAAATCCCTGCTAGACAGATTGCTGTAATGTCGTAGTGATGGAAGGACATAGTTTGATGACACCGTTGGCCCAGCTGCCCTGCGTGACGCGGGTTCGTTTCAAATGTTAATATAATAAATAATTATATTAAACTACAAGAAGACACGTTCAGGTTAATAAAATATGTAAACTAAACTAAAAAAAGCTTATTTTGGAAATTTTCATATTTTCTAAAGTTATGGTTCAAAAGTTACAGGCGGATATA
Organism: Mythimna loreyi; assembly: GCA_029852875.1. Taxonomy (NCBI): domain Eukaryota; kingdom Metazoa; phylum Arthropoda; class Insecta; order Lepidoptera; family Noctuidae; genus Mythimna; species Mythimna loreyi. The sequence goes on from CM056786.1 coordinate 13,422,059, forward strand.
TTTTTTTTAGTTTTGGAACAATTATTCCCGAAAATATATACACATTATCAAAAATGGTGTCAATAAAACCCTAATAATTTTTAAACACCTATCCCACAATATATCACACTTTAGGGTTGAAATGAAAAAAAAAATCTATCTCCACTTTATGTTTAGGGGATCTACCCTAATAATTTTTTTTTACCACTTTTTTTTTAACTATTATCGACGTAATTGATATACATATTGTTACCAAATTTGAGCTTTCTAGTGCTAACGGTCACCGAGATTATCCGCGGAGGAGCAGACAGACAGACATGCAGACATACTTAGTGAAACTATAAGGCTATTCACACACTGCCCCGCCCGAGTGCAAATTTGCATCATCGTGCGTGTTTTATACGCACACACGCGCGTAGGTGCGTTTTGTAGATTCACGCACAGCGGCTCTCATTTATTCGCCGTTCTCTATGGTGGTCATACAGTACTGAGCATCACGATCGTTTTGATAGAAATGGTTAATAGTGTGGAACTCATTCGGGACGCTGCCATTATAGTAACTGTTTGGTTTTTGTACGGTCACAAATACACACACAAAAACAAACACACACGTCACGCCCATTCAAAATCACGCGCGGCACTGCGGGATTCGGTGTGCCATACCTTGCGTCTCGCCCCGCACCCACGCGCGGGCGTGCATGTTTCTCCGCGTGTATGCGCGTGATCCGGCATGATCGCGCGTGGATGCATTTTCAGTGTGTTGGACTGTGCGTGTTTTCCATACAAACGGAGATACTTACAAGCAACGAAAGAGCACGCATCCACGCGCCACGCTGCATCATGCGGGGCAGTGTGAGAATCTCCTAAGGATTTCTAGTTGACTAAGGAAATCTAAAAAGATTAGATTTCGAAAGAAATACTGTACCTAACATAAAAACATATATTAAAAACATACGCAGTAAGATTAATGACGAAAATTTAAAAGATGAAATCTTTTCCTAATTTAATAAAAACAAGGTCCAGTAAATGAATATACTTTAGCAGCCGAACTGATACTACACCGAAGGGACTAATTCATAACACTTTTACGTATGTACCTACTAGGGATATAACGATTTGGTTTCATCAGAACTGAAATCGAAAGCGGCGTTTTTAAATTTGATAGAATTTTTGGTGCATTGGTGGAGAGTTTGACGCTTCGATTCACGTTCTGAACAAAAAATTGTATAGTCTACAGATGGTATTGTATGTCTCGTTTATGTAAGTTTATATTGTTTGTGAACCCACCCACGATATAGGGTTTTAAATAAAAAAGGGGTCAACGTTATCTAGTCTTCTTATATTATGTAACTAGCGACCCGCCCCAGCTTTGCAAGGTTGCAAATGTGATATATTATAGTTATAAACCTTCCTCTTGAATCACTCTACCTATTAAAAAAACCGCATCAAAATCCGTTGCGTAGTTTTAAAGATTTAAGCATACAAAGGGACATAGGGACAGAGAAAGCGACTTTGTTTTATACTATGTAGTGACGTACTTTTTTTTATTAAAAAAAGGAAAGAAATTGGAACTGAAACCGGAACCGAAATCGAACTTGTGTAACATTGGTACATAAACATACCGCCATGCCATTAGAGTAGTTACCGAATGCCAAACGATTAACGAATCTTCTATTGACAGAGCCAAAAAATATCCCGCCTTCAAAATTTAAATAAAATAGGCTGCTGCACTATAGTCAGTAAAAGCCTTACAATCCCTTTGGCTGCACCAAGAGCAAAAAAAGTTATTTGACACTTGAAAAATACGGCCCCATCTTTGTTGCTCCCCGGCCGTTCGTCGTTACCTACGCCACTGCTTCCTATGTTCCCGATGATGACGTACACATTTACATTCCTTATCATCGGCTCGCATTACCGTATTTACTCAGGTAAACTAATAAAATACAGTAGCTCTGTGTAATGTAGACGTTTCTTTTGCATTGTAAACAAAATTATCTTTACCACATGTTTGGTAAGCGGAAACTTTGCAATGTGATACGATTTGAGCGCTGTTTTTTTTTATGATAATGCAATTAAACACTTTTTATTGACGCAATTATCAGATTTGTGACGTTAGGCGCTATGGAGAATCTGCTCTCCTAGCCAAGTTACAATCGTAGTTATTGTTTTGAGTTAACGCTTGTAGTTGACCACGCCCCCAATTCCCGTGTTCGGACATCATCTCAACAAAAGAATTGGGGGCGTGGCTATCTAGAAGCGCAAACTATAAACGAAACGATTGTATGAATTCATATTTAGTTCCAAAGAAAAAGAATAAAGGAATTTACAGTCTTCCAAGGTTGATACGCTTCAATTGGCTAAAGCGATGTAAGAGTTTTACGTAGAATGAACTTGCTGCTTTGTACAATATCGTGACTTTAAGAAAGCCACTCTTCGTAAAATTACTCTCTTGTCGACAAAACGCTTAGCAACACAAAATATAGCAACACGAAGATACTCACAGGTGCCACCCCATCCGATGTATCCGCCGAAGTAAGTCAACAACACACCTCCGCCTAAAATAAGCAGGCTTCGTATAGTAGGTGCATATATGTCGGTGTGATCCGGCAGGCTGTCTGATAACACTCCCCAGAACACTCCGAGACCGATACCCACGAATATAGCCAGCAAACCCTGCGGAAACACGAACAAAAAGGTTAAGGGCCCCATATCCAAATTGAACCCTAAGAGAAAGGAGTTTGATTTTAAAGAAAACGTAGTTCGAGTGTTTCTTCGAAACGATCTCGAGTGTGGATAAGTACGACCGGATTTCGAAATTTGAATTTATTGTTCAAGATAAAAATACATTTCGATAAAAGCAAAACGCTTTAGAGATAGACGTAGGTACTATCAAGTATTCTACTTGCGTATTCAGGTTTTGTGGAATGGTTTTATGAATTGAACTGGATTTCAGTTTGGCCATTAACATTAATAGCTTGAGTGATAAAAAAATTAATGATGCAATATAAATCGTCTCAGTTCCGTTGTAAAATATTTATTAAATGTTTTTGTTTAAAGTTATTGAAATATCATTTCTTTATCTCAAAATGGCGAAGGAAAATATCGTGAGAATACAGACATGACCTAGAATAAAAAATAAGAAAACATGTGACATCTACTAACCCGCACAGGGCCTGCGTGGTGGATTGGCCCGCTCCCTCTTCTTGAGAAAAGGCCTGAGTCCTAGCAGTGGGAATATTATAAGGCAGCTGATGCTATGCTATGTTAATTTATTTAAGTCTTTTTGATTTACCTTTACTATCTTATAGGTAAGTGATGCAGGGTAGAATATGGCACTATTGATGACTCCGCATACGCCTTCAGTGAAGGCTGTATCAAGTCCTCCGGCATTTGCCACCAGGAGAGCTATCTGATTTTTTGTTCCTAAACCCTTTGCATGTAAGTTATTCACTAACGGTACCACTACAGCTGGTGACACAGAGGCTAAGATAGAGCCTAAATGGAGACCTGTAACCAAAAGAAAATGATCTTTCTCAATAACAGCTTCATCAATTTCAAATATTTGAACATATATTTGAAGTATTCAGCTTTGTGTTATTCAACATTCTCGACGCTCACAAGGTTCAATTGTCGTCAGATGAATGGGGATTTGTGTGAATGAACTCACTGAGCCGTTTCCAAGCAATAACCGATGCTACTGGTTTTTCATCTCATGCTTTTCTATTCGTAGGCACCGTGAACAGGATCAAGAAAATAACTAAGATTTTTATTTTCGTAGCAGATCTTTGCAATAAAAAGGTAGTTGAAGTTAAGGTCAAATATATAAGTTAATTAGAGAGGTTGAAAGTCTGAAATGTTACTCACCCCAATACCAAGGATACTCGAGTAGTAAGTGAGCAAAGAAGGCAGTAGATAAACACTCGACGGTCCAGGGCAGAGTGGCCAATGAGAAAACTTTTACTGAATTATTTTTTATATATTCCCAGTTCCAAGTAAGCGGGCCCTTCGTCAGAATAATGACGGGGTAGATTCGTCTGAAAGAAGAAAATAAGTTATGTTCATTGAACTGTTTCTTATTAAATTATAACAACTGCTGGGAATTATAAGGACATCTAAAAGATATTTTATGAAAATAATAAATCCTAGAACTATAGCAATATGTATAGTTTTGAGCTTGTTAAGCTTTAGTAAGATTATAACATTCGTCGCAAAAATTAAACATTCATATCTGATAACTTCGTTAATAAATCGACCTTATCAATACGTTGTACTACTCGATAAGGTTTGCATTTATGTACTTGGTTCTTTAATATTTTCAATAAGCTTTCACATTGCTGAAATTATTTAAATTTCTTTCCAGGCATTTTAAAAGAATTTATAGACTTTAAATAACTTATGAATTCAACGACTGTGTTTGCATACACTTTTACTTTAAAATTTCATATTTTAATATTAAAATACAAAACCATTTTGCACCTGCTTTAATACTAAAATATTAAAGCAGCTACAAAATATTTATTTTTACTAAAGTGAATAATGTCCAATAATAACACGATAAATGTAAAATAATTTTATGATAAAATAAAGTTTGAAAACTGAAAATGTGTGTCCATAATTTTTTATGGCTCTATAATATTTTCAACTCGTAAAATCAAGTGATGAGGATGGTTGGTCGACGTGCAGTAATTAATTTAATGGCTCCCCAACCTTAGTATCATGTAGTACTTCTATTAGCAAAATTAATGTAAGCCCCTATTAAATTATCAACCGTTCTGTGGAGCAGTAACTCATTATAAACATACATACGAAGATAATTATGTTACAAAATTACGATGTGGCAAGATCGGAATCAATTAAGCGGAGTCATTTATTATGTCATCAAAGAGCTGAAGTTTCAACAATTTATTTAATTAATTAAGAAAGTTCTGTGTGCAGGTGCTGTTTACGCCATTGTGGAGGAGTTAGCGTTAAGACACTTTGTTTCGGTGTCAATCTTCAATTTAATTAATTAGAAATCAGTTGAAAGATTTACATAGCTTTTGATTGCATTCCCCGAAATGTTGGACCGGGGTGAGTCACTTTGTAGGATTATTTAGGAACGCAACTTAAGGAATACAGGGTTGTTGTACAACAAAGTGCTGTCGTCCGTCTTTCTGTCGGTCTGTCTGTCAAGACCGAAAAAACGAAGTCTGACTATCTTCCACTTCGCCCAAGGGTGGGATTTGTCATTGGGTTATTGATACCATAAAAAAATTACACTTATCGTAAAAAAAAAACATACGACACTCTTAAGCTAACCACACTCGAAGGCTGAATGGATTTCGGTGAAACTCCCACTTTTCTTTTAAAAGTCGCTCCAAACTAGGTAATACTCTTGTATACATACACAAGACACCCATGCCCAGAACTCCTATCTGTAGACCATACAAATATTTGTTCCGTGCAGGAATCGAACCGGCGACCGATGCGCAACAGCCACTTAACTACTGCGCCAACCGTGTCTTTTCGTTACATGGACAGATCCTAGAATAGCTCATTTTCTCAATAGAACCTTATTTGATAAACCTTTTTTGTAAATGTTTTTTTATGCATATATTTATTTGTAATATATTTTTATTTTTCAAATATTTAATTATTATTCTAATAATACATTAATCTAATTTAATCATTTATTACAACTTATTATTGTAAATTAGATTTTATAAAATTAATATCCAGTTATTCAAATTCCCGGTCTTCCATAGCCATCCAGTAACTGCACTTAAGATACTTTTAATTTCGGATTTTTTTTCCTTATCCCTTAAATTCTTACATTACTACTACCTATAATAGGAGCGTAATAACTAACCTTAAATGGTAATCAAGAAGGTTTGCTGAAGGGTCGTCCAAAAAGTTTGGTGGTCCAAAGTATCTATAGAGAGCTCCTGTTAAAGTCATTCCAACGACTGGGTTGATTGTGGTGTATCTTTCTATCGTATGCCCGACCATGTACCCAGCTATCACCACTCCGCACATGTTGAACAGGTATCCGTCAGGCAACACCGCATCTTTGAATATGAACCATGAAGTGCCCCATATCGTTAATCCTGGAAAATTAAATAAGTGCGTCAGATATTAACAATAATGGCTTAATATCCAAGAGCCTTAGGAATAGGGAGGAGGTATGTATTAGCTGATTTGATCAAAGGCTTGATTCAGAAAGCGGTAATTTTGATCATGACTCGTATTTTTAGGAGGTTCCTTTCTCAGGAGCCCTGACTGTTAAAACTAAGCAGGGCTGGTGCCATGAATACAACAACTAATACATCAGATAAACGACTGATACACGTGCTTATATATTTCGAAATCAATCAACATCATCAGCCTTTTTAATGTTCCCACTGCTAGGACACAGGCCTCTTCTCTAGGAGAGGGAATGGGCCATAATCCACCACGCGGGCCCAGTGCGAATTGGTAGAGTGAGTCTGATATGTGGGGTTCTAGGACATGCCGATTTCCTCATGATGTTTTCCTTCACCGTTTCCAGAGCAGTGGTGATGAAATAAATTGCACAAAGTAATGTGCCTGGCTAGGTTTGAACCCGCGACCTACAACTCATAAGTTGGGGCCGATACCAATCGGCCACCACTGCTCTAAATACGTACATTGTTTTATAGATAAATTACATCAATACATGAAACAAATAATCGTGATCAGCACACAAACATTTGTCTTTGGTGGGAATCGAAATCACGATCTCCGGCATAGTCACTGACCACTAGCACTGATCGACAGCCTTGCCAATAAACGCTTTAAATATGGATTATCATAGCATAGCATGATCAGCCTTATAACGTTCCCACTGCAGGCACCTCCTCTCTAATAGAGGGATACAGGTAGAGGGAAAGAAATTTATTGATAAAAAAGGTTTTAGAAAAAAAAAATGCTAGCAACTTCAAAAACAGAGTGAATAACTTTATAATGACGTAGGTAGTTGTTATTCAGGTTTTGTTTCGAAATATTTTGACTCCACTTTCCAAAAGTAAAGTTGAAGTTAAGAGATGTATAAAAAAGTAGTACAAATAAAAAAGTACAGATTACTCAAGAACTTTCCCCTTTTTTGGAAGTTGGTTAATAATCTACACTAATATAATAAAGAGGTAAAGTTTGTTTTTTTATTTTTTTGTTTTTTTGTTTGTAGGAGGTAATCTCTGGAACTACTGGTCCGATTGGAAAAAATTTAGCAACAATAGAAAGCTGCTTTACTCCTGAGTGACATAGGCTATATTTTATGTACGCGGGCGAAGCCGCGGGCAAAAGCTAGTAAATAATATATGTAAATGAACAAACAATTTCGCAATACTTAGCAATCATATAAATTTTGTTATGTAATGAAATGATGAGTTGGATTTATTTAAAGTTTATTTTCTTCGTTTTAGAGCGTTGAACTTTTCAAGTACCGTAGTTAGATATATAAAAGAAAGATATTAGCCGTGTGAACGCGTTCGCATGGAAGCTCAATTCGAAAGGTTAAACAAAAGCTTGCTTTCAGATATTTATATCATCATCTATCATTAATACATTTCTTCACAATAGTCTCTTTGAGAGGCCAGTTGTGTTCAAAGGAACTCCTGCAAAATTCTTTTTTTTTTTTTACAACGTAATAAAAAACGAAAATACCACGAAAAAAATAGTGTCACAAAGAATTAAAGACAAAATTAAAAGTCACACAGGTATTATCTTCTTTTGCAGAATCCATGAATGTTTAACCAGACAAAAACAAAGGAATGTTATAGCTAAATTATTTACAAAGACCCTTTCACTACAATTCAGAATGCAAGCATTTACAAAAGCTGATTTTCAAAAACAAAGATAGTAGAAAAATGAATTCTGCTTTTCTTTTCAACGTGGATACAAAATCAGTCATAAAAGTATTGAAAAACCGTGTTGCATTATGAATAAAATATTATCTAGAGAATAGTTTTCTATAATACAGCGAACTCTTAGTAAATAATTAACAACAAATAGCTACTACTACTGGAGGAGGCTGACCGCATAAGGCAAAGGTAACGGCGCCCTCGCCGTAGCCGTCGCCGCCGCCGCCGCGATCCCGCCGATATCCGACCACCATAGGCGGCCATAATATTGCTTGCGAACGGCGAGCAATGGATAGCTCGCCGTCCGGTTGTCTGGTAACAGTTCAGATCGATCTCAAGTCGTCGACGGCGCGCATTGTTCCCGCGCTACCCAAGGAGTTGTCAGCAAACTGTAGGGGCCTTACAGGGTCGAAGCCTCCTGGGGCCGAGGGTTGATGCGAAAGCGTTACACCGGCGCTCTGGGACTAAGGCAAGGAAGGAACCGGGTAGGTTGTTTAGTCATTAAGAGTCTTACACTGTTTCCCGTTCCGGCCAAGGGCGGGATTCGTCATTCGATGATTTTTCCTACCATAAAAAAAAGCATAACTAGCTTTAAAGGTATTGTATCTATGCTTGTAACGTGGGTAACAGTTTGTAGATTGTTAGTTTTCCAACGACGCGACGCTAAAACCATTTGTTTCTCTCAACAAACTTCACAGCTGAATGATAAGTAAATATCATTAACAATAAACTTGAGATATACTCATAACTTAAGACAGATTGGACTGAAGATGATATCGCAAATATATTGTAGAATTTAATGAAGATATTCGTAAGAGAACTAATGTTACCGACACAGCTTGAAGAATCACAAAGCCTAAGGAGTAACAAATTGCTCGCAAAACATACCTATGGCTGATTTGGCCAAAAGACTTTGGGAGTAGCAATTGCGTACCAAAAGACTTAGCGTTGGAATGCTACCTACAGACACCTCTGGGTGAAGTAGGAGGGCGTGTCAGACTTTTACTAACTAAAACCACACCTGTATCCTTCAGTTGCCCTTTACATGCTAAGACTACGGCTTTCTTTTTCGCAGATACTCCGCGGTCTTTGTTAGCTGGCATCGGCCCTGTTGAGCCCCAACGGTTTGCTGGCATCTCTTTGAAGAGCGCGTGGATTACCACGTGCTGTTGTGGGTGAGCTCGATCTGATCAGTTACGGAGGCCCGATGACGAGCTACCCATTGCCCGCGTCTACCGTGGCTGTTAGTCGGGGTCATAATCTCGGCGGTTGGACCGTAAGGACGTTCGTTCCTTCACGCGTGTGGACCCCTCCTTCGTAATATATAGCATCACTGCTTCGCAGAAAGAGGCTGCCGCCTGCGCATTTTGACTTGAAGCCCAAGTTTGCTAGTGTTGGCTAACACTAGCGTCATAGCGTCATAGTGTCAGAGTAGTCTATCATTAATTTCATAATAGTTGATTTTAAGAAATTTGGTAATCTACTAACATAATGGCGTCATTATGACTTTCCAATGATCAGCCACTGACGCTTTCATTGAAAGAAATGGTTAGAACGGTAATCTCATACATAATGACGAGTTAATGTTGACGTATGCGGTAATCTGCTAAAATTTTTACAGTTTTTATGTATTACCATTAGAATGTCATTATGCAGTCATTTTTTTTTAATTCGTTAAAAGACAGCTAATGTTTTTTCGCCCTATGATGAGTTCCTTGACAGTTCATTTTTTTCCGTGGCACGCATACTACTTTAGACTAAAAAAAATAAATTGGCAAAATAAATACAAATTGAATGATAAAACAAATACTGCCTATTGTAAATTACAAAGTAAATTATCGTGATTATAATTTAAGTACATAAAATTAAATATATAAAATAAAAAAGCATAAATTTAGAAAATGTGGAATGCGTTGAACGGAACTTCTGACTATAGAGATTGACACTACCTAATCGACAAAAAATTGATGAATCGGAATGGCCATCTTGCACTCGCGACCGCAGAACTGTCAGGGAACTCATCATAGGACGAAAACACGTACTTATCACAATTCTATTACAAGACCACTGATCAATGATCGGCCATTACGAAAAATCAAAAATTATCAAGCACTGATGAAAGCTCCAGGCTACTGCTGAAAATGTTCAGCGAGGAAATCTCATGAAATGTTTGCCCGCCCCGAGAATTGAAATTAATCCCTCGTTCTCAACATTAGCGCTTTTACGAGTAGATTAAAATCCAGTTTGAGCCTCTTTTGTCAATGCTAGAATGTTTTACGTTAAATCTCAGTTTAAACAAAATATTTTTATAGACGTTATATATGTATAGCTTCATTTTTAGCGTTCAAAACACAGTTTGAGTTTTATTTTAAATAATCGACATTAATTTTATTGGTGAATTTGACCCTTAATTTAAATTACCAAACGCATTGAAAAAAACACGTGTGAAATTGACTTCCATATTTAAAACCCAAGTTAAAGAACAAAAATTGTACGAATCTATCTTCGCATTTCTTTAAATATAATATTTGATTAAAACTTCATCCTTAAAAGTAATTAAAAATAGCAAACATTTCATAAATATCGTTTGAAGTGACTCTCTGTTTATAAGTAGTTATATTCCCAGAAACATTACTCAATAGATCTCTAATAGTATCAAACAAATTTGCTTTCTGCGTGTATGTTTATCTGCCGATTCCTCTTAAACCAAAGAATGGAACTGAATGCACGTTTCGCTCATAGAAAGAGCAGTAAATTAGAAAGATTCTCTTAGCTTGCATCTATCATCTTCATCCATACTTTGGAATTTCCCCATTTCAACCCAGGCCCTCTAGCAGGGTCCCTACGATCAAAGGATCGTAGAGACCCTGCAGAAGGATCGAAGCCAACTAGGCCCAAAGGTTTGTGTCTGAAAGGAAGGCTCTGGCAACTTATGAATGGCAAGGTAGGAATGGGGTAAGTTGTTTAGTCAGTAAGAGTTTGCTAATGGTTCCCGCTCTGCACAATGGCGAGATTCATCATTGGATGATTTTTACTTACCATAAAAAAAAAACTCTTGGAAAAATTTTAATATTCTAGGTTGAAATGTTTGTGCTTGGCGTTGATAAATCCGTGAGTAAGTCTAGATTTTGCCTTTTATCTAATATATACAGATTTGCGCACGTGCTAAGGCTGGTCAGGCCACTATTAGTACTAATAAGTAATCTAATTAAACCTAGTATTTCAGAATAGGGTCCAGTAATATCACGATTTAGAAACGAGGGTCATAATAAACATCTGTTGTCTGATGCCATTTGTACACTCCAAAATTTATCGTCGGAAAAGTAATTTATGGCGACATGAAAACAACCAAGAAATATTATTAATCTCTCAAATAAAATACGGACTGAAGTTACCAACTGCGTTCATAATCTCCGTCTGTAAATCGTTCTCGGTTCAAAATGGGCCTTTTAATGTTTGCGAAGAAGAATTGCCATAATGGACTGATAGATGGATTGGTGAACGAAGTAATTTTAACATGATCGCTTACTCCTCCATTGATTAGGTCTATCAAATCTCATTGCAATTCTCTTAACTTTGATGTACTGTTATTATTTTTGTTGGCCAAACAGTGAGATTTATATTAAATTTGACACAACAGAAGATTTACTGATCAACGTTAAAATAACGGGCCTTAATAATAACAGCAAGTTGAGCGTGGGAGGCCAAATCCTCTTCGGTAGAATCAACTTAGGTAATGAGATTTTATTTTTTATGTAATAATATAATGTTAACCTTCTTCCAGTTTTGACTATGTATATTGGGATATCTCTTGATACATTTTTGTATTAAAGTATGTGTTTTATTTTGTTACTAACCGAGTCGTATAGTTTTCGTCTTGAACCCCAAGAACAATAAGAGCGTCCATGGACTTTCTTACATGTTCTTCTCCATAGAGATCTACGCCTTGGAATGTGCAATTTTTTTTTGACCGACCGACTTTTTGTCAATTCAAAAGTGCCTGCAATTGGTCTATTTTAAATGAATGATTTTGATTTAACCAAGGTTGCCGAGATAGCGAAAAGAATCGCCAAACTTAAGTGGCAATGGGCAGGGCACATTGCACGCAGAACGGATGGCCGCTGGGGCCGAAAGGTTCTGGAGTGGCGACCGCGTACCGGAAGACGTAGCGTTGGAAGGCCTCCCACAAGGTGGACCGATGACCGGGCCAGGGTTACTGGAAGCCGATGGATGCAAGACGCACAGGACCGGTCTTTGTGGCGGCGCTTGGGGGAGGCCTATGTCCAGCAGTGGACGTCTTTCGGCTGAAATGATGATGATGATGAAGATGATTTTGATTTGATTTGCAAGAAAAGGCAGCATTCTGGGTTTTAAAAACCCAAAATACTACCTTTTCAGAACCAGTTGAATAAGAAACACCACACTGTGCTTAAAAATGAGGACCTTAAGGCGTAGAAAATGGGCCACCGGGGTAAAATTGGATTAGGAAGCAAAGCCTTGAGCACAGGCGTAGATTAGCCAGTCTTTCGGTATTTTACAGCATGCATTTTGAAGAGTGTGCGTAGGAATTGCATAACTTGATTTCCCATCTCACGGTACGGTACGGTGAAAATTCAGCCTTACGTTGTTAAGACTTCAACGGTCCGGACTAAGCGATTTACCTCGTCTATAATTTTTTTAACAGAGTCCTTCATATTTAGCCATCACATAGGCATGTAAATTTTTACAAACGACGACTACTGCAAGGGCTTACTTAGGGAATAATTGAAAAAGTTGGGATGTGTTTTAGCCCAGTAGTGGAAAAATAAAGGTGACGTTAGTATTAGTTTTAAATTTTAACAAGTTTTTTTGCTAACTTGTTAAATACAAATAATACTTGTGCAAAAGAGTTAAAGCATAAAAGCTTTTATTATCCAATAAACGTGAGTACCAGGACATCAGTTAGGCAAGGGTTTATTTTGAAACAGTTTCCTGATTGATTCGTCGAACGGCGATGACAGAATTGAATTAAAAACATCCAAACAGTCACACATGTTGCAGAGGACTGCAGCAATTGATTTGATTGGCCGATTTAATCATTCAAATTATTCAACCCTTTGATACTTTTTTTTACACTGTTGTATTACTAGACGTTTTATGTTAGCAGGTATTGAAACTGAGACCGTATAATAAAACCACGCTCCACTTTTATATCTTTGGTGATAACCCCCGCCTATGTCTCAGCTGAAAGAATATTTCAGCAATAGGACAATTTCATGAAATAGGGACGAAAAATAATAAAAGTAATGTATGGAATGTGGCGCTCAAGATTTTTTCCATTACTTTGCAGACTTTTGGGTGATATGAAGAGTACGTGATGTTTTTTACAACCGTTATGGTACCTATTCCTATTTATTTATGATAAGCTATTAGTAATTCTGAACAACATTTCTCTACTGTCGTCAGTCGCCACTAGGGTATCTGGAGGCAACAGTCCTGGCATACATGCACGACATTACAGGTTGTTTAGTCAATAATAGTCTCACACTGTTTCCCGCTCCTCCTAAGGGGACCTATGGTACTATACGTACCTGGTCTGGTCACTACCTATGGTAAAAAAAAAAATTTTTCTTCAGCGTTATGACAACAGAAAAAATCCTCGATTAATATCAATAAATAATGTACAGATAATATAAGCGTACTAGTAGAATGTTCAATTTGATACCTACAGTTGAGTGGAACAATTGCTGTTAAAATAAATATACCTACCTATTTATCACATAGATATTTGTAGGAAATCAGAAACGTTTATTTGTAATATACTATTTACATCTACTTTTGAATAAGTAGGCAGTTCATTTTTTAATTCTTGTGGGACTTTTTACATGGTATGGTAAAGTCATCAAATGACTTCGCTCGCGAGCTGAGGGAGTGTCAGAATTTTGCTGACTATAATTTATCTATCTGTCTATCGGTTACCTTTTGCGATTTCAGGTCACACTAACTAGTCCTAGTAGGCATCTCCTTAAGGTGCGCAGCAAAATTGTCAGGGCCAGCGCACTTGTCAGGGCTTTGAATAGTTTGAAAGAGTTATTGTATTCCTCACAAAAGGAGCAAATAATTAAATAAATTCCACCTTGCACTAAAACGTGATTTTAAATAAAAACCTATTAATAGTCTCGGAACTATTTCAGATCGCGTTTTGAATAAGGCTGTATGGGTTATAGTCAGCAGAAGTCTGACCTTCCTTCCACCCACAGCGGGAGGACGGCGAGCTAGCTGTCGCTCGTCGTTAGTACATATTTCTTTCACGTCTCAAAGTCTTGAAAGCTTGTAGGACCCTGCCGAAGCCAACTAGAGCTAAGGGTCTGTGACTTGAAGGAAGGATCTGGCCCCAGTATGCATGGCAACGCAGGAACGGTGTAGGTTGTTTAGTCAGTAAGAGTCTGACACTGTTTCCCGCTCCGCCCAAGGGTGGGTTTAGGTTTGATTCTTACCTTTGGTTTGGTCAAGTATGATTTTTACCTACAATAAAAAAGTTCTGAAAGATTAACAACAGCTTGCTTTTTAAGAGTAACCATGTAGTTTCTAACCGGTTCTTCTCTATAGGATACGACTAATTGGACCATACACTAGCTTCTAATATTTTTTAAGTACCTATATGGGCGCATGTCAGCTCAGTCAGGGCCACTGGCAACTATAAAATAGGCCAGACCAAATAGTATATTTGAACTATACAAATCCAGACAAATGCTTGCACTGACTGGACAGGTCCACTCAAACCCGTCTCACCATCTCAAACACTGCATTGTTCTCATATTATGATTTGACCATTACATATTGGCTGTATGGACTTTAAAAGAGACTTTGACCTCTGAGTTTGTTTCAGTGTTTCTTCTCAAGGTAGACAGTTGGGAAAAACCAAACTCATCCAGTTTAAACTGACGAAAAAAAAATTACATGTAAAAGTGTTATTGGCGGTATGGACTTTAAAAGCGACTTTAGTCCATGAGTTTGTTTCGGTGTTTCTTCTCAAGGTAGACAGCTGGGCAACACCGGTATCATCTAGTTTAAACAGACTAAAAAAAAATTACGTGTAAAAGTGTTATGGAAAACCTATTTGCAAAAATAAATATCATTTATTATTATAATTTATAGTTCGTTTTTAATTCTAGACTACGATTTGACGACTCAGAATGTCACACTCTAGAAATATGTTCCCAATTTTCTGGAGTTTGACATCTTAAGTTGTCAAATCGTAGTCTAGGATTAAAAAACAAACTATAGTCTATGTTTACTACGCCTGTAGGTAGTACGTTACAAGATGACATGGAAGCATAGATACATGGAAGTCATACTGTTGTTCTACGAGTAGTGTTGTGTAGTCACAAGCAATAACAATGCGTGCACATTATGTCAACGAGGCCAATTGGCAATGAAATCGTTTTGACGATCAATCATATTTCATTTGCGGCTGTAAACGTTTCTTGTACTCTCTTTTTTTGTCTTATTTTGTACTAGCTTTTGTCAGTGGCTTCGCCCGCGTACATAAAATATAGCCTATGTCACTCAGGAGTTAAGCAGCTTTCTAATTGCTGCTAAAAAATTTCCAATCGGACCAGTAGTTCCAGAGATTACCTCCTATAAACAAAAAAACAAACTTTATCTCTTTATTATATTAGTATAGATTTTTATTGTTGTCCAAAGGACCTTATTTTAAAATATAAGCCCAGTCTGTGGGGGGGCCTTGTAGTCTGTGTGACAGGATTTCCTAGTGCAAATACCAGCAAAGGAATACTTGTATTTGATTATGTAATGTTATTTGTAAGACACCTTTTTCGAAGAGAAATAAATAAAAATATGTATATGTATGTTTATTTAGGAGAAAATAATTGTTTTTTAGGGTTTCGTACCTGAAAAGGAAAGAACAAACTCTTGTAAAATCATTTTGTTGTCCATCTGTCTGTCTGACTGTCAAGACCCTTTATCTCAAGAACGTGTAAAGGTATCGAGTTGAAATTTAAACATTTTATTCAAGTCTGCGGTCCCCTAAAGCTATAAATAATTTAAGCTTCTAAGTTAAAGAAAAAAAGATTCAGCCTTTTATGTCTCAAGAGAATCAAAATTCATAGGGAGTACCGTCCCCGTTGATATATTTCGTTGACCTAAAACCTTGAAATTTTGTCTCATAGCGCGAGAAAAGGGAAAAATCTGAAAAGTGAAAATATAAAATTTTTAAGACTCGATTCGGGAACTGAACTATTTATATAAGTCAGTGTACGAGACCATCTCATATCTCAAATCTTTGGGAAAAACATTTCATTTTCATAATTTTAACGTACAAGGTTTGTCACAGTACAGTTATAATTTCCAATGTACAAGGTTGTCTTAGTTATAATTTCTGTTTTTTTCATGTATACATATACATTTTATAGGGACAATTTTTATAAAATAGCAGTTTTCCGAGGTCTTTACTGGATAAATTTTACACTTTATTAATTCATGTGAATAACAAGTTATTATACTGATAATATCCACAGTATATCCAAAATATCTAAAGAAAGATGTAATTAACGTCATAATCAAGTAAGAATTGGTTGTAAGAAAATTAATGAAAATGTATTTCGGGTCAGATGCTCTTAAATAAAAAATAAAATGTGATGACAAAGAACTATGATGCTTAATTGCTTATATATTCTTTTTGCTTCAATTACAGACTATTAACATTTTTTTATCCAACTCTTACTGTCCCACTGCTGGGCAAAGTCCTCTCCCCATTCCTTCCAGATCACATTTACGTACGATCCCAAAAATTGCAGTGTTATCTTAATTTATAAGAGGAGACTATTCTAGATCTAAGATGAACCGTGTCAGTAGATTCCACAATGGTTTAAAACAATTGACCGACGAACTATCGATAATGAAACCCACAATGATTGTCCGTAAAATGTTTGTTGAAAACTACATTCATTCAGTGTAATTACTCGTTCCCGCGCTGTCTATCTTTCCGACACTTATTTAGAGTGGAATTTTATTTTCATTTCCACCAAATTCTGAATGACCACTTATTTTACGAAGCGCTCCAAAAATTACCTCTCCGAAATGTTGATTTAAATTGTTATAAAAACATAGTCTTGCTTCATTTTTGGTGCGGTAAAAAAGTGGAAAAATCTACAGGAAGTACAATAGCAATTAAAACAACATTTTTTCTTTGTTTTCAGGCTATTTCAGTGTGCACGTGCTATATTAGACTAGGGACACACTCGTCGTGTTTGAGAAGCGTCCGCACTGCCGATATTTACGGCAAACGCTTGCGTTCTGCATACACCAGCGTATAGCGCCCGAAGCGAATCTAACATCCAGTTATTCAAATTGATTCGGTTTAGATATCCTATCTATTTCCGGATATAGACTAAGTTTATAGGTCACTGGTGAGTGGTGTATTTTCGGATTGAAGGACCAAAGTTTAATTTTTTTTATAGTGTAGACTAGCTGTCTCCACGGGCTGGCAGTGATCAAAGCGAGTGAAACGCTTTGATCACTGCTTGCTTCGCGTTTTAGTCATAGTATTAGTTAATTTATCATTTCAGTAGTTGTAGATGTATTCCAAATAAGTTTGGCTTCTTATGATTTTAATATATACATTATGCATACGATAAAAAATTCAGAAAAAGTTGGTACCACCTACCTGTCAACAACTGAGGGTTTTTAGTAGTTAGTTAGTTTTTAGGATTGTCAATTATAAGGTGAAGAATTAGTTTAAATACTCTAATTACAGGAACTACAGGTTTATTTATTGTAAAACAAAGCCCAGAGGTGGACTTAATGTATTGGGCATTTTCTACCAGTCAACTAACCTGAGCCGACCATACAAATTTTCAAATTGAAACAACTTCTAGGTTTATTTATTATATATTGATTTAACTAATCTATTTTAGGTACTTACTTATACATATTCAACCAAAACAATCAATAGTTCATCATCAGCCCTTCCAATGTTCCCACTGCAGGGACACAGGCCTCCTCTCTAAGAGAGGGGAATTGGCCGTAATCCACCACGCGGGCCCAATGCGTGTTGGTGGATGTCACATGTCTTCGAATTTTTGGTTCTAGGACATGCCGGTTTCCTCACGATGTTTTCCTTCACCGTTTTGAGAGCAGTGGTGATGAAATAAATTACACAAAGTAATGCGCCTGGCTGGGTTTGAACCCGCGACCTACAACACGTAAGTCAGGGCCGTTACCACTTGGCCACCACTGCTCTCACTCTCTCAATCAATAGTTATTTAAAACATATTATCTAGAGTTCTTATTTCCGATATAAAATAAAACTGTTATTACTTTGTTTGCTCGAAGTTGACTGAATAAATATTTCACAACTTACCAATAATTTTCATTGACTTGGTCCTTTTTGATCTCAAAACAATCATCGCTTACGTTCCAAGAAATCGTTAATTTACTACGAACCGCAATCACAACACCGCACCGCAGGAAAAGCTACCATTTCCCGGAATGAAAATAGTAGTCGAGGAAAACTCTTTCCTGTCGCCAGTTTCTAGCTAATATAGAAAAATTTACAGAGTTTATGCTCAAAGGTTATTAAAAGTGTGAAACTAGCCTTTTAAGACTGCGTTGAACATTAATTATGAAAATTCTGAACGCTTTCGATATTGTCTCTAAAGTCTTCAAAGCGATTTTCCTGCTCTTTCTTTACAATTAACTTATTAATCGAAAAATAGTTTCTACTTCACTAAATAATATTGCAATCACGAGTCTCTAATTATTTTCAATATAAACGGCACTAGATAATTGGCTGTGAGTCCAACCGAGAACAGTTTAGAGTAACCGTATCACAGTTTAATTGCTGTAATTGTCTCCAGTGTTATTAATTGACTTTGAACCTTTTGTTCGTTTGTCTGGATCACGTGTAACAGCGGGATGTTGTGACACTCGCAAACTCTTTGTTGCTACTTCGTCAAAAAGGCCGAAAGGGCCGGAAGTGTATACCACTTCTTTCAAACAAAGGGCCGAAGGATTTGTATGCTTTTAATTTTCCTGGTGTTCTTTACACCCTTCAAATTTAGACATAGCAATGTTGCTCGGCGACAGAAAACGTAATACTTCCTTCTTTTATATGTTAAGCTAACGGTATTTCTTCAGTAGCCATAGCACTCTATAATCTCACAAAGGTGATATTCCTAGGCTACCTTTTCACAAGAAGCAGTAATCTACAATGTGTCCACTAACTAATAATTAAATTAATATTTTCTCTAAGTTGGAATTTAGTGCTCAGGATATTTTTCATTCTGCCTACAGGGCTGCCGCGTATTGTTTAAAGGAGTTGGCCCTTGCGAAAACGGGCGACTGAAAAAACAATCAAATAATAACAAATATATTATTATCATATGAAAGTGTTATCTTTGTATATAAAAGGGAAATACCACTCATAAATCACGAAATCTCAGAAACTATAACACCTTACAAACTTTAAATTTGTCAGGTAAGCTTCCTACAGGGTTTAGACTTCCGCTAAGAAGGGATTTTACGAAACTACACTTCCAAGGAGATAAACCAATTTTCACGCAGGCGAAGCCGCTGGTAGAAGCTAGTAAGTAAATAAGTAGATAAATGTCTTTGTCACCGAAGGAATTAGAAAATTAATTATTGCAATTACTCTCAGCTACTGGTATCGGTACAAGTATCTGCAGGCGTTTTAGAAGACAGATGTCATACTTGCTCATTATTATTTTTTTAATTTTTTTCGCTAAAAGGCATAATTATAACAATGTATCAATGCGTTTAACATGTTGAAAATTAAGTAACAGCGTTCACGCCCCAGAAACTGCAGGAATTCCGCTCCCGATTTCCAGCCACCGTAGACGCTGGCTTGCGGACGGCGAGCAATGGGTAGCTCGCCGTCCAATCGTCTGGTAACCATCCGGACATCAACGGAGCGCTCTGTTCCCGCGCGCCTCAAAAAGTTGTCTGCAAATGTAGAGGCCCAAATGCAAAACCGAAGCCTACTGGGGACCCGGTCCGGTTTCTGAAAGGAAGGTCCGACCCTAGGCTAAGAAGGAACGGGATGGGTTTTTAGTCAGTAAGAGTCTGACACTGTCTCCCGCTCCGCCCAAGGGCGGGATTCACTATATGATCTTATCCACCATAAAAAAGTCACTCTATAATTTCCTAGAATATCTTCAACAATACACATGCGGCAAAGCGGTTACAGCTACTTACCTGTGTACCGTTGCACGTACGGTTACAGCAACGTTTTGTATAATGAGGTTGCACCATGAGGTTGCTACCTAACTATTACGATCGTTAAACTGATGTTAGTGTACGTATGTGGGTACAAAGCTAACTTTGGCGCCACTTGGAATTGAGTTTATCTTGCGGGCTAAGCTTGGAGTTACACTATCGTACCTAGTTAGGTGTGTTAGAAGTCAGGTAAGCTTGTAGCGAGGAGGAACTAATTAATATGGACGTCAGATATTATGACAAGGTTGTGTGTACTTAATTAGTGATGGTCTCGAATTTATTGTTAGAACTAGCTGCTGGTTAATGCATCGCTCGCGGCTAAGTTGAAAATTTACTCAAGAGTTAAAGTATTTTATATGTTACTAGCCTTCTGCCAGCGGCTTTGCCTGCGTGATAGTAGGGTTTTCCATACAAACTTAAGACCCCCATTACATCCCTTTAGAAGCTAAATATTGAAAAACCCTATCTTAGTGTTCGCCTACGTCATAAAAGGAAGCCATGTGCAAAATTTCACGCTCCTAGGCCCCGTAGTTTTGGCTTTGCGTTGATATGTCAGTCTCCCCTTTATATATATCAGTTCAGTATATGTCAGTTTCTCCTTTTATATATATAGATTCCGAGATATAGGTAGTAGTATACCTGTGTACTTAACGATGATTGTACCCGGTGAAGATAAGATTAGCACATCGGTGACGCTTGTACACTTTATCTTCCTGCCTTTGTCCCAATGTATTTGGGGTCGGCGCAATGTGTTTTTTTCTTCCATTCTGTCCTGTCACCTGTCACGCTATCACTAACTTCCCTTTCTTTCTTATAAATGATATTTATTTTGTAAATAGGTTTTAAAATAACAGTTTTACACGCCATTTTTCTTTTTTCTTTTCGGCAGTTTAAGCTAGACGAGTCCGGTGTTTCCTAGCTGACTACCCTGAGAAGAAAAACCGAAACCAACTCAGGGGTCAAATATAATCTCACTTCTCACACAATCCACCCATATTTTTTTGTCTCCCTCTCCATCCACATTTATGACGCTTGTACACTTAAAGAGCATAAATAAGACGGTTTATACGTATGTTTATACGGTCATCATGCATGACCTATACAGGGTACTATCTGTACGACTATTGTGTGAAAATGTTTATTTACTAAGTAGTATCCGGTAATGGTCTCCCCCACTAAGGCACTGGCTGCCTTTGTCCAATCGCAAAAGACTTCTGCCATTGAACAGAGATAGTGAAAATACGCTTCATTTCGATGTTTTAACCGACTTCAAAAAGGTAGAGGTTATATGCTGCTGTATGTATCCTATTTCCAATAATTTGATTCGTTAATTTGTGGTTATTTCTTCAAAAGACCACCTGAGACACTAATCTGTATGGTTCTCATATGATTTGACCATTACATGGTTACTGTATGGACTTTAAAAGAGACTTTGACCCCTGAGTTTGTTTCGGTGTTTCTTCTCAGGGTAGTCAGCTAGGAAATACCGGAGTCATCTAGTTTAAACTGACGAAAAGAAAAATTGACGTGTAAAAGTGTTATTTTGAAACCTATTTACAAAATAAATATCATTTATTTGACATGTGACTTCCAACCTAAACGATTGATCTGTGCCCTAATTCACGTAAAATCAAACAATCCCAATTCCATTGTCGTTCGATCGTAGTCCTATCCAAAATCGGTATTCACGTGTTCCTTGATGGGGATTCGATAGAACGGCAATCGAACGACTTCTAAACGACCTCTCTTCCATCGAATGAGTTCAAAATCGGTGTCATTCAAACTCGATTGATGGATGGGAATACGAAAATGTCAAAGTCGCTACGATATCGCTACGGTTTTCATTACGAGAATTAGACTACTGGTCATGAATTATGGGTTTCTGTTCAAGTCCTAAGTTATAGTGTTTGTGTTTTATCACGGAAATAGTGCTCATTGACCTTGAACTAGTGTTGTTTTATTGGTAAAAAATGTTAATGATCACGATATTCGATTAAGGAAAAATGCCAGAACCCGTCAATTAGTTAGACCAAGTCACTGTTTTAGATGCAATAGTAAAAGTTGTTTGTTATCATGACCACAATCACGTGTTCAAGTATCGGTTAATAATCAGTCACCCTATACCGTAGGGGCCCTACAGGGTCGAAGGCTCCCGGAGCTGAGGGTTGGTGCGAAAGCGTTACACCGGGGCTCTGGGAATAAGGCAAGGAAGGTACGGGGTAGGTTCTTTAGCCAGTAAGAGTCTGACACTGTTTCCAGCTCCACCCAAGAGTGGGATTCGTCATTCGATGATTTTTATCTAACACTAGCTTCTGCCCGCGACTTCGTCCGCGTGGAATAGTTATTTTGGGCATCATATTTATTTTTGCAAACAACTTCAGCTTTATAAATTATAGCTGTTACCCACGACTTTGCCCGTGTCAATTTCTGTTATTAATTTAAACAATTTAGTTTTTAAAAGAACATAATTATCTAAAAACTTCATAGAGCTACACTTGGGCATGCCATAATCTCGGCGGTAAGTCCCCTCTTTGAGGCGTGGTGGATAGACATCACGCAGGTCATGACGCAGGTTTTCACCGGACATGGGAAGTTCAGGAGATTCCTGTGCCGGATTCGTGCGGAAGAGACGCCCGGGTGTCGCCACTGGGTGGCCAGCACGGAGGACACGGTGGAGCACACGGTGCAGGTGTGCACTGCTTGGGAAGAGCATCGCCGTGTCCTCGTGGGGGTGATCGGCGGCGGTGACCTCTCGCGCCGGGCCTTGGTTCAGGCCATGGTCCGCAGCGAAGAAGAATGGCAAGCGGTCGCCTCCTTCTGCGAAGCAGTAATGCTCGTAAAGGAGGAGGCCGACCGCATAAGGCAAGGGCAAAAGCGCCCTCGCCGTAGCCGTCGCCGCCGCGATCCTGCCGATATCCGACCACCGTAGACGCTGGCTTACGGACGGTGAGCAATGGGTAGCTCGCCGACCGGTTGTCTGGTAACAGTCCAAACCGAGACCAAGTCGTCGACGGCGTGCCCTGCTCCCGCGCGCCTCAAGGTGTTGTCAGCAAACTGTGGGGCTCTTCAGGGTCGAAACCTCCTGCAGCCGAGGGTTGGTGCGAAAGCGTTATACCGGGGCTCTGGGAATAAGGCAAGGGAGGAACAGGGTAGGTTGTTTAGTCAGTAAGAGTCTGACACTGTTTCCCGCTCCGCCCAAGAGCGGGATTCGTCATTGGATGATTTTTACCTACCATAAAAAAAAACCCTCCGCGCCGCCCGCTAGCAACCCCTCTCCTCGCCCGCGCACACGCAGCGTCATATTTTGCACATCATGCGACGCGTGTGAATTTTATATCGGTGTTATTTTAAAATTGTAATATCTTCTAAGATGTTCATTGAAAATAAGTGATGTCAAAGACAATTTTGCTCACAATTACATACTCTTAATCAACAACACATTTATTTGGATAAAGTTTAATATTACTATGTTGATACAACTGTAACAAATAATTGGTAATAATGCATTAATTTCGGCCAAATTTTATACCCATAAAAACGGTTCTAGTGAGTTAACCTTAAAAGATAGACATATACTGTCGCGGACATTTTTTCAGATCATTTTAAGAGGAATAATTCTTTCCTACATATTTTTTTGGTATCTTCTACCGTTTTCGCAGCGCACGCAACGGAAGCCCTCAAAGATGAATATTTTCCCCCGTTTTTTCCACATTTTCCATTGTTTCTTCGGTCCTATAAGTCACAGCGTGATGTTATATAGCCTAAAGCCTTCCTCGATAAATGATCTATTTAACACAAAAAGAAACAAAAAAAGTTTTTCAAATCGAACCAGTAGTACCTGAGATTAGCGCGTTCAAACAAACAAACAAACAAACAAACAAACAAACAAACAAACTCTTCAGCTTTATAATATTAGTATAGATAAAAAAAAACCAGTCACCCTATATATATATACGAGAATGAATTTCATTAAACTTCTCATATCCCTGTACGATGGAATGAAACCTGTTTCCTAACATCATCACGTTTGGCGGGTAACTTGGTGACCTCCTGACGTTTATTAGATCACAGGCGCCATCGCGCCACTGCCCGCTCAACCGACATAACCTCTTCTCAGAGGAGACATCCCATTCCATAACGTAAACTGGCTACATTCATCGACTTATATCCTAACAATAGAGAAGTACGCAAAATATTGAAAACTAGCTGTGCCCGCGACTTCGTCCGCGTGGAATAGTTATTTTGGGCATCATATTTATTTTTGCAAACAACCTCCTCAGCTTTATAAATTATAGCTGTTACTCACGACTTTGCCCGTGTCAATTTCCGTTATTATTTTAGACAATTTAGTTTTTAAAAGAACATAATTGTCTAAAAGTACTTTATAGAGCTACACACCCCCTTGGACACGCCATAATCTCAGCGGTAAGTCCCCACTTTGAGGCGTGGTTGGATAGACATCACGGCGTCCTCACCTTCCGCATGACGCAATTTCTCACCGGACATGGAAAGTTCAGGAGATTCCTGCGCCGGATTCGTGCGGAAGAGACCCCCGGGTGTCGCCACTGTGTGGCCAGCCCGAAGGACACGGTGGAGCACACGGTGGAGGTGCGCCCCGTTTGAGAAGAGCATCGCCGTGTCCATGGGGGTGATCGGCGGCTTCGACCTCTCGCGCCGGGCCTTGGTTCAGGTCATGGTCAGCAGCGAATAAGAACAGCAAGCGGTCGCCTCCTTCTGTGAAGCAGTAATGCTCGTAAAGGAGGAGGCCGACCGCATAAGGCAAGAGCAACAGTGCCCTCGCCGTAGCCATCGCCGCCGCGATCCCGCCGATATCCGGCCACCGTAGATGCTGGCTTGCGGACGGTGAGCAATGGGTAGTTCGCCGTCCGGTTGTCTGGTAACAGTCCAGACCGAGACCCAGTCGTCGACGGCGTGCACTGCTACCGCGCGCCTCAAGGTGTTGTCAGCAAACTGTGGGGCCCTTCAGGGTCGAAGCCTTCTGCAGCCGAGGGTTGGTGCGAAAGCGTTATACCAGGGCTCTGGGAATAAGGCAAGGGAGAAACGGGGTAGGTTGTTTAGTCAGTAAGAGTCTGACACTGTTTCCCGCTCCGCCCAAGAGCGGGACTCGTCATTGGATGATTTTTACCTACCATAAAAAAACCCCTCCGCGCCGCCCGCAAGCAACCCGTCTCCTCGTCCGCATGCCAGGCGCAGCGTTATATTGAGCACATCATGCGGCGCGTGTGAATTTTATATCGGAGTTATTTTAAAATTGTAATAACTTCTAAGATGTTCATTGAAAATAAGTGATGTCACAGACAATTTTGTTCACAATTACATACTCTTAATCAACAACACATTTATTTGGATAAAGTTTAATAATACTATGTTGATACAACTCTAACAAATAATTGGTAATAATGCATTAATTTCGGCCAAATTTGTTTCCCATAAAAACGGTTCTAGTGAGTTAATCTTAAAAGATAGACATATACTGTCGCGGACTTTTTTTTAGATCATTTTAAGAGGAATAATTCTTTCATACATATTTTTTTGGTATCTTGAACCGTTTTCGCAGCGCACGCAACGGAAGCCCTCAAAGATGAATATTATTCCCCGTTTTTTCCACATTTTTCATTATTTCTTCGCTCCTATCAGTCGCAGCGTGATGTTATATAGCCTAAAGCCTTCCTCGATAAATGATCTATCCAACACAAAAAGAATTTTTCAATTCGAACCAGTAGTTCCTGAGATTAGCGCGTTCAAACAAACAAACAAACAAACAAACTCTTCAGCTTTATAATATTAGTATAGATTTAATACAAAAATCCGCTGCAGTGCGTCATTGGCATTATGTCGTCTAACAAAACTTTTAAAACTTACAGCGCTGTCACGCTGCGTAAACGTTAAAATTACACTAATGTCATCAATTTTTAGTTGTATGTTTTGCAGGTCACCTAAGTGGAGTAAACTGACTATACGGTACGCCTAATCTAGTGCGTGCATTATGTATTGATGGGTACATTGCAGATCAAAACCAATAGACTATAGGACCAATAGAATATATTTTATCATAACGATGAAAGACAAAATTTCGAATGAATTGACGTCAGTAGATGGTTGGTTTATCCAAAAGATAAAAAATGTCAAACAAAATGCAAGTCGATAAAACCAGCTTCATATACTTTTAAAAATCTACTAGGCCAGTTTAGTAGATTTTTAAAAGTAGTAGTAGTAGTAGTTTCTCATGGACGTGGCACATATTTTCCTTATAAAATAGCTATATTTTGTAAGTTAGTCTTAAGATTACGTCATTTCGCACTAATGTACCTACTATAATAAATCTTTCTTTCTATTATTGGAAGAAATAGAGAAATTTATGTAAAAATCTGGTTACCTGGTACTCTTTGCTTTTTGATTTTAACACAGGTCCGATCGTGTGTGGAGTACTACAGTCACTATGGGCTGGTGCTGTAATTTGTAACCTAGCAGCTTTGACCGCAGTGGAAAGGCGTGCGAAGAGGCTAATTGGTGACCCAGATTTGGTTAAAAAGCCTTGAGGACAAGCGTAGAGTAGCCAGCGCGTCTCCATACATTTTATATGGAAACTTCACAATTCGGAAGCCCGGGGCGTCCCGGGGCGTGGATCACGTATAATTCTAAGAGAGTAGTTTCCAAATAAAATGTATGGAGGTGGACGTGCCCCGATCGTGTGTGACCGACGTCCACGCAATGTTCTAGCTAAATCGTTTCGGGTCGTCGTTTATACAGCGTACATCGAAGGACTGGAACTTTTTTCCTACTGCAGTCTTCCCGTTCGATTATAATTTAGTTATCTTCAAGGCTGCGATAAATAGGCTTTTATAAACTAGTGTAATTGCTTGCCATCAGGTAAGTTCGCATTCTAGCACTAGTTTATACCATTTGAAAAAAAAAACAGGTTGTTCGATTCTCATCCTGACGTTTTTTGGATACAATTGCTGAATAAAAAACCACAACTAACTACCTAATTGCAGAGCCTTTGGTTTTTGTATTAATTGGTCACATCTTGTAGATCAAGAAGTCTTTGCCAACTACTTTAATTCGTCATTCAATTGGCGTTCTAACCTCTTGTTTAGAGTCAACTTCATCTCGTCACTGTAGTCATAATCTGGCACTAAATAGCCTAACACTTATTGAGTTTCAATTAGAATATGTTTTGAAAAGTCCTATTTTGGTCTTCAATTGGCTATGATGTTGATAATCGTGAATAATCGTGTGTTTTAGTGAATCAAATAATATTTATTGTATAAGTAGTCATTCAAATTTCGATCATAATAGTTGTCATTCACCATTATCATTCTCTATTGTGTGATCCAAGTATTTTGTTTGCAATTCTTATTGTCTTAGAATATTTTGTGCCCTCTGTGTCTCGAGGTCGCAAGTCGCGTGACTGTGGAGTGTGGGTTTTTTTCATTATGGGTGAAAATCATCCATTGACGATTCCCACCGTTGACCACAGCAGGAATCAGTGGTAGGCTCTTACTGACTAAACAGCCAGCCCCGTTACTTCTTTGCCCTTCGCACTGGGACCAAGCCTTTTTTTCTCAGAAAAAGACCTTGAGTCCCAGTTGGCTTCGATCCCAAGGGTTTTCTGATAACTCCTTGAGATGCGTGGGAACAGTGCGCGTCATTGACGACTGGCGAATTTTGAGTAATCGTCCGGACTTCGTCCGGATTGTATGGATTGTATTCGATATTTTTCTAATGGATATTGATGGGTAGTGGCATTGGATGTTGGTGGCATGACAAACTGTTGCTCATGCTCCTGACCTCTCCGTGGTCGTAGCAGATGGTCGTCTTATTGGACTACAAGAGTAAACGAACACAGACTGCTCCTGTATTTGCACCTAAAATGACTCCTATGTATTTTGCTAATCACCGTTGAGACTCATCATCATCAACCTAGCGTAAGTCCCGGTTGCTACATTGGCTTTCATCTCGGTGCCCGGGGTCCGCTTTCCTGCCTAGTCGCCTCCACTTCGCTCGGTCTTTTGCGTCCTCTGCCTTAAGCCCATTAGCACGTATATCGTCCCTTACGACGTCGATCCAACGCCTCTTAGGCCTACCTCGTTTTCCGGGTCCCGGCGGAGGCGGCATGGCGAGGCATCTGTTATCCACGTAATCACCGTTGAGACTGTCTAATAATTAACCCGATTGACGAATTTTGATTTCAATATTGGTCAGTTATTATTATTATACATACAGGTCATCATCATCAACCTAGCGCCAGTCCCGGTTGCTACCTTGGCTTTCACCTCGGTGCCCGGGGTCCGCTTTCCTGCCTAGACGCCTCCACTTCACTCGGTCTTTTGCGCATTATACACAGGGGTATTGTATATTATATAAATAAATGTCCAATAACTACTGCTTTATGGAAGTTAGTAATTGTTCACACACACAGAATAGGTTCATTGTCTGGTAGGATATTGTCATAGTCTTCATACTTACCACAAAGAAAGACTCCTACGTATTGTTTTAACTCGGCGACATTTGGGAGAGCGACCAGAAATTTGTCTAGAAGTATATTCTTTTCTTTTTTCACATCAGGATGATTACTGAAACAAAGGACATTAGTACTGTGTTATATAGGTGATCTATATATAATCGAAATATATAAAAAGTAACTCTGCGATCAAAAATTGAATCTACGTTTCAAACTGTCAAAGAATGAAGTTTGGAAAATCCTTTCTTATTGCTCGCCTTCGTCATAAAAAGAAACCTCATGTAAAATTTAACGCTCCTAGGCCCGAACCCTCAAGCCAAGTTACAATCGTTTTGTTTAGAATTAGCGCTTGTAGATTTTTTCCAATTCCTTCGTTGAGATGACGACCGAATAAGGGAATTGGGGGTTTGGCCAACTACAAGCACTACTTCCAAACGATACGATTGTAACTTGGATAGGAAGGCTGTAGTTTCAATTGTGCGTCGATATGTCTGTCAGTCAGTTTCTGTTTTTAAATCTAGAAAGAAAAAAGTAAGGTTGCATTTTTATGAAACTTTTTGGTGTACAATAAAGTTTAATCTATCTATCTATCTCAGACAATTCCAGAAAACTACGACGACGATTATTTAATTTTAATCTTATTTTAATCTTTCCACGATTGACAATCCCTAGCTAAGACAAGACAACGCCTGTCGGGTAGTTTGTAATAACAATGACGGTCTACATGATTAGAAAGGCGACAGAAAGGAAAATTATATACACATACAAGTACTTACTCACGTTTTGGCGGAACCGAGATCGAAAGTGGTTACATTAGTAGCTCTTACATTTTCATTTTTATCTGAAAATAGAAAGGATTTAATGTTAATACAGGAAGACTACATAAAACATTGACTAGATGAAACGCAACGCTGTCTGATTGAAAGAAGAAAGAAAGAAAAAAAGTTTAATTGCGCAAGAGTATGGCGCATACCATAAAAACAAAAAACAAAAACGACTATTGTTATTCGCGCAAAAATATACGACACACCCGCACAAAACGGCCAGTGCTCAGCAAAAAGCTGGAAAATGCCTAAGGCATTAACTCCGTCTCTATACTTGTATGCAATAAGTGTTTAATAAATAAATAAACATTGAAGTGGTACTAGGACAACTTAGGGAGTCTTCTGTATCAAGACATTCAACAATTGTTTATGCTTATCCGCAATTATAGAACCTCAGTTAATTATGATGTTAAAATGAATACGCCGATTGTAAGGTCTGATTTTTGTACCTACGCAAAATACGCGCTTTAGTCATGGAGATGCGGGTACCAGCCCGAATTACAATGGTCTGATTTTTAAACAGTCAGATAAACTGTTATTTAGCTACTAACTATGATGGTTTGACCTTATTTCTAAGTCTACAAAAACTGTCAAACCACAATTTTTTATTCCTGGCTTAAAAAATATCTGGTTAGTGAAAAATCGTGTACGACGTCATATATATATCGTCGTGTATATGATGTCAGTTGACTATATGCAAAGGTTCAGTTGAAAACCAGCGTCAGGCTACGTAGTTGTCTGACATTATGCTGAACTGGACTTGTTTGGCACAGCCGTGAGTCATATTGATATTGTTAATTTTATTTCTTTTTTTTTCTATATTTTTAATGTTTAATTTAAGTTTGTAATCTACACTAATATAATAAAGAGGTAAAGTTTGTTTTTTTGTTTGTAGGAGGTAATCTCTGGAACTACTGGTCCGATTGGAAAAAATTACAATAGAAAGCTGCTTTACTCCTGAGTGACATAGGCTATATTTTATGTACGCGGGCGAAGCCGCTGGCAAAAGCTAGTTAATTATATAATTGGTTTGTTCATATTTCATAGAGTGCAATACAAACATGTTTTCTTTCTCTTTTTTTCTTTTCTTTACGTGAAATATGGGGCAGGCCCCCTACAAGGTAGACCGACGATCTGGTGAAGATCGCGGGAAGCCGCTGAATGTGGGCAGCACAGGACCGATCGTTGTGGAGATCCTTGGGGGAGGCCTATGTCCAGCAGTGGGCGTCGTTCGGCTGACATGATGATGATGACGTGAAATATTATGAACTGTTAATTTGTTTAGTTCTTATTGTTATGTCGCATGATAAATAGGTAACCTGAGTCAATTGATATCTAAATGTTAGTAATTAATCATCATAAAATTGATTTACTTGTGTATTCAGTAGTTTTATTGTTCATAATTTGTAAAATTTATTATCATGTTGTAGTTTCCTCTTCCTCATAATTATTTATAATTTATAGAAGTAGAAAGAAATTACTAAAATAGTAGTACAATAATAGGAAGAAATGACTACAATAGTAATCATCTCTTTCCTATTTTCATTCCTACTTCTTGCTGTATTTAACTGGAATTGCATTTTTTTATGAGAAACTTAAAATAAAATTTAAATTAATGTATTATGATTCAAGAATCTTCGACTCCTTCGAACATCCTTGTACATACATATATGTTTGTACAACTTGAAGGACTTTAAACCGCTAATTGTCGTACTGTACACCCGGGTGTACGAAATTCTTTCGGCTGATTTTGGTTTCTTTATTTTGTTTTTCCTGGGAAAACCAGAAAAAGTTATTCGTTTTTTTAATGTGTGTTAAAAAAAAATTTAAAGCGCACAATCATCATCATCATCCTAGCGGTAGTCCCGGTTGCCAACCTTGGCTTTCACCTCGGTGCCCGGGGTCCGCTTTCTTACTACGACGCCTCCACTTCGCTCGGTCTTTCGCGTCCTTTGCCGTAAGCCCATTGGCACGCATATCGTCCCTTACGACGTCAACCCAACGCCTCTTAGGCCTTCCTCGTTTTCCGGGTTTCGGCGGAGGCGGCATGGCGAGGCATCTGCTACCCACGTAGTCTGCCGGTTTTCGTAAAACGTGGCCATACCAACGTAAGCGACCCTCCTGCAGTTTATCCGCTATGTCACGGACCTGAAGGCTGCCCCGGATGCGGGAGTTTTTAATGCGGTCTTTCCACGAGACTCCAGACATCCAGCGCAGCATATTCATTTCCGTGACACGCAAGCTTTGCTTTAAAGCGCAGAATGTGCGTGTAATAATACACATCCACGTGGGTGTGTATAGCGAGGGGTAAGGAGCAGCCAACCCGAAATACATTTTCATCCAACCGTTTTTACTTGATTATGATGTTATTACACTTCATTCTGAAACGTAAATATCTTGTGGATAATATCTAGGTTTCTATTGAAATCAAAACATAAAGTGTAAAATTAAACCTTTATGAATACGTTCTCATTAAACTAGTGCGCCTCCCCATCAACGATTGCATCACTGCTTACCTTACTTATCAGGTGGGATCGCAGTCAAGCACTAGTTTATAGCAATAAAAAATCTGCTATTTTGTTTGAACCATGGGTCTTTATTTTCACTGGAGAGAAAGTTATTGAAAAGCGGTTGAGAGAATTAAATTTTACAAAAGCAATATGGTTTTATGCGTGTCCGGGGGTCATCGGATACCATTTTCGGTATGCGCCAGCTGTTCGAAAACGGTATTGCGCAAAAGTAAAGTAAAAAGCCAGTTGTGCAAGTGCAGAAGATATTCAATGACCTCGAAAAGGCATACGACCGGTTGCCTCGTGAAATTTCGTGCGGATCCCTTAAAGAGAAAGGTGTGCTTGGAAATGCAAATTGATGCGCTACCCACTCCGGTGCAGTCATTGGCTTCATGTGGCTGTTGACTTTTTTAAATAATAAATATTTTTATTTCCCATAAAGGTAACTGTATACCTACATATATCTAATGTCTACAAATTTATTGTACAGGAAAGGTTACATAAAAAACATTAGAAGTTATATATCATTTCTATCTGTGCACAAAAGTATTAAATTCTGTTCCTTAAATTAAGATATCAAATAAGGCAAAAGTAATCTAATGACTAATCCCGCTTTTGGGCGGAACGGAAAACAGTGTCAGACTCTTACTGATTAAACACCTTACCCCGTTCCTTCATTGCCCTTCGCACTGGGGCCAAACCTTCCTTTCAGAAAGAGACCCTGGACCCCAGTGGGCTCCGACCCTTTTGCAGAGTCCCTACGGATGTATATTAGGGTGATGTGATAATTATAATATTGATTATTTTTGTGTATTTCTTTGTAGATTATGGATACATTTTATTAATATGTTGTAGTTTTTTAAATTAGTTAATTTTTAGGGTTCCGTACTTAAAAAGGGAAAACGGAGCGCTTATAGGGTCACTTTGTTTCCGCATGTCTGTCTGTCAAAACCTTTTATCTCTGGAACTCGTGGAGGTATTGAGTTGAAATTGATACTATAGAATTAGGTTTGCGGTCCCTTTAAGCTGTTAAAAACCATAGTTCTAATTTAACAGAAAAAAGTTAACTAAGAACTTTGTTTTTTACAGCCTTTTATGTCGCCTAAATCATACGACATTCTCAAGAGAATCAAAATTCATAAATTACTTTCCTATGAAGGTTATACCGCAAATATATTTAAGACAATAATTTAATTCGAGAATTGAACTATTTACATGAGTTATTTTATACGGAATCCTCAGAGTGCGAGTTCGATTTCACTTGCCCTGTTTATTTTTATTAGGGACAAAAACAGTTGTTTTTGTTAAGACTACAAAATAAAATTCTTAAAATAAAAAAGTAGGTGAACGTATAACCCAAATTCTACAGATAAACAAAACTGTAAACGAAAAACGGAAATGAATTTCAAGATATAATATTTCAAGATATATTTATTTGGAGCAGGTTGTAAATTAAGTAATTGATATTTTTGATGTCAATGCACTTTGAGCGAGTTTTATTTTCTTTTAAGTAGATAGTATCTATGTTTCAACAAAACGACAAGGAAGTATTCGTGCCCTGGCATTACTTTCACATGATTCCTCGTGGAACAAATGGAGCACGTGAGCTCAACATTGATTTTTGTACGCAAAATACGAGCCTAAGTTGCGGATACCAGCTCGAATTACAAAACAAGGACTATTTTTCAACAGTCAGATAAATAAAATTATTTAATTGGTTTGTTCATATTTCATAGAGTGCAATACAAACATGTTTTCTTTCTCTTTTTTTCTTTTCTTTACGTGAAATATGGGGCAGGCCCCCTACAAGGTAGACCGACGATCTGGTGAAGATCGCGGGAAGCCGCTGAATGTGGACAGCACAGGACCGATCGTTGTGGAGATCCTTGGGGAGGCCTATGTCCAGCAGAGGGCGTCGTTTGACTGACATGATGATGATGATGACGTGAAATATTATGAATTGTTAATTTGTTTAGTTCTTATTATTATGTCGCATGATAAATAGATAACCTGAGTCAATCGATGTCTACATGTTAGTAATTAATCATAATAAAATTGATTTGCTTGGGTAATCAGTAGTTTTATTGTTCATAATTTGTAAAATTTATTGTCATGTTGTAGTTTCCTCTTCCTCATAATTATTTAAAATTCCTAGAAGTAGAAAAAAAAATACTAAAATAGTAGTACAATAGTAGGAAGAAATGACTACAATAGTAATCATCTCTTTCCTATTTCTCATTCCTATTTCTTGCTTTATTTAACTGGAATTGCATTTTCTATGAGAAACTTAAAATTAAAATAAAATTTAAATTAATGTATTATGATTCAAGAATCTTCGACTCCCTCGAACATCCTTGTACCTACATATATGTTTGTACAACTTGAAGGACTTTAAACCGCTAATTGTCGTACTGTACACACGGGTGTACGAAATTCTTTCGGCTGATTTTGGTTTCTTTATTTTGTTTTTCCTGGGAAAACCAGAAAAAGTTATTCGTTTTTTTAATGTGTGTTAAAAAAAAATTTAAAGCGCACAATCATCATCATCATCCTAGCGGTAGTCCCGGTTGCCAACCTTGGCTTTCACCTCGGTGCCCGGGGTCCGCTTTCTTACTACGACGCCTCCACTTCGCTCGGTTTTTCGCGTCCTTTGCCGTAAGCCCATTGGCACGCATATCGTCCCTTACGACGTCAATCCAACGCCTCTTAGGCCTTCCTCGTTTTCCGGGTCTCGGCGGAGGCGGCATGGCGAGGCATCTGTTACCCACGTAGTCTGCCGGTTTTCGTAAAACGTGGCCATACCAACGTAAGTGACCCTCCTGCAGTTTATCCGCTATGTCACGGACCTGAAGGATGCCCCGGATGCGGGAGTTTTTAATGCGGTCTTTCCGCGAGACTCCAGACATCCAGCGCAGCATATTCATTTCCGTGACACGCAGGCTTTGCTTTAAAGCGCACAATGTGCGTGTAATAATACACACCTACGTGGGTGTGTATAGCGAGGGATAAGGAGCAGCCAACCCGAAATACATTTTCATCCAACCGTTTTTACTTGATTATGATGTTATTACACTTCATTCTGAAACGTAAATATCTTGTGGATAATATCTAGGTTTCTATTAAAATCAAAATATAAAGTGTAAAATTAAACCTTTATGAATAGGTTCTCATTAAACTAGTGCGCCTCCGCATCAACGATTGCATCACTGCTTACCATCAGGTGGGATCGCAGTCAAGCACTAGTTTATAGCAATAAAAAATCTGCTATTTTGTTTGAACCATGGGTCTTTATTTTCACTGGAGAGAAAGTTATTGAAAAGCGGTTGAGAGAATTAAATTTTACAAAAGCAATATGGTTTTATGCGTGTCCGGGGGTCATCGGATACCATTTTCGGTATGCGCCAGCTGTTCGAAAACGGTATTGCGCAAAAGTAAAGTAAAAAGCCAGTTGTGCAAGTGCAGAAGATATTCAATGACCTCGAAAAGGCATACGACCGGTTGCCTCGTGAAATTTCGTGCGGATCCCTTAAAGAGAAAGGTGTGCTTGGAAATGCAAATTGATGCGCTACCAACTCCGGTGCAGTCATTGGTTTCATGTGGCTGTTGACTTTTTTTAAATAATAAATATTTTTATTTCCCATAAAGGTAACTGTATACCTACATATATCTAATGTCTACAAATTTATTGTACAGGAAAAGTTACATAAAAACATTAGAAGTTATATATAATTTCTATCTGTGCACAAAAGTATTAAATTCTGTTCCTTAAATTGAGATATCAAATAAGGCAAAAGTAATGCAATGACGAATCCCGCTCTTGGGCAGAACGGAAGACAGTGTCAGACTGTTACTGATTAAACACCCCACCCCGTTCCTTCATTGCTCTTCGCACTAGGATCAAGCCCTCCTTTCAGAAAGAGACCCTGGACCCCAGTGGGCTCCGACCCTTTTGCAGAGTCCCTACGGATGTATAGATATTAGGGTGATGTGATCATTATAATATTGATTATTTTTGTGTATTTCTTTGTAGATTATGGATAAATTTTATTAATATGTTGTAGTTTTTTAAATTAGTTAATTTTTAGGGTTCCGTACTTAAAAAGGGAAAACGGAGCGCTTATAGAGTCACTTTGTTTCCGCATGTCTGTGTGTCAAAACCTTTTATCTCTGGAACGCGTGGAGCTATGAAGTTGAAATTGATACTATAGAATTAGGTTTGCGGTCCCTTTAAGCTGTGAAAAACCATAGTTCTAATTTAACAGAAAAAAGTTAACTGAGAACTTTGTTTTTTACAGCCTTTTATGTCGCCTAAATCATACGACATTCTCAAGAGAATCAAAATTCATAGATTACTTTCCTATGAAGGTTATAGCGCAAATATATTTAAGACAATAATTTAATTCGAGAATTGAACTATTTACATGAGTTATTTTATACGGAATCCTCAGAGTGCGAGTTCGATTCTCACTTGCCCTGTTTATTTTTATTAGGGACAAAAACAGTTGTTTTTGTTAAGACTACAAAATAAAATTCTTAAAATAAAAAGTAGGTGAACGTATAACCCAAATTCTACAGATAAACAAAACTGTAAACGAAAAACGGAAATGAATTTCAAGATATAATATTTCAAGATATATTTATTTGGAGCAGGTTGTAAATTAAGTAATTGATATTTTTGACGTCAATGCACTTTGAGCGAGTTTTATTTTCTTTTAAGTAGATTATGCTTCGACAAAACGACAAAGGAGTAAATATTCGTGCCCTGGCGTTAAATTCACATGATACTCGGTGGAACAAATGGAGCACGTGAGCCATACATCACGAAACAGTTCTGGGTATCGTATATTTTTTGTTGTGTTAATTTCTACGAATCTGCGATTCCACCTGATGGTAAGTAGTAATGCTATCATTGCTGATGAGGCGCACTAGTTTATTAAGAGTCTATTCACTCTAACCTAACCTAAATTATAATCGGACGGAAAGACTGCAGCTGATAAACTGTTCCAGTTCCTCGATATACGCGGAATAAACGATGAGGTATAAGGCTTAGGCCGGACCTTAAAA
Organism: Mythimna loreyi; assembly: GCA_029852875.1. Lineage (NCBI taxonomy): Eukaryota > Metazoa > Arthropoda > Insecta > Lepidoptera > Noctuidae > Mythimna > Mythimna loreyi. The sequence goes on from CM056786.1 coordinate 13,459,014, forward strand.
GTCTCAACAACGTAATGCTGGATATTTGCTGTACGCCGGGATGTCCGATGGTAAAATTGAGATGGCGGTATCAAATGGTGCAATTCCCGCGCACACTCCCCAAAATGAATTCAAATCTGTTATAGATTCCTCCCATTGTTCTAAATTTAATTTATTTTTCATATTCAGATATTTGAGTACATTCATACTCACACACACAAACATACAAACTTTTGCTTTTATCGTGTCAGTCTGATGTCATCTGTATACATTATGAAACTCAACAATAGCGTAATATTTTTCAGTAGGTACCTAATTAATATGATTTTTCTTTTATGTACAGTCACAAGCGCAGTCAGTTGCACGATACCAATGTATTTTTTTTATTGATACAACTACATAGTTTTTCAATACCTAGATACTTTATATTTTGCATTGGTAGAGTACAATTACAAAGTTTTTCCCTAACTGTAAAAGCAAACATATAATGTGCATACTGTTGTATAAAATAAAAAAATAAGAAATACATTTAAATTTCATGCCGATGTTAAAACAGAATAAGGAATTATTTTATTTGCATTCTATACAAAAATAATAATTATTAATAAATTAATATAACATATAAATAATAAAAATTTTGTAATAATAATAATATATATTTTTTTGTATTCTATACAAAAAAATAATTCCTTATTCATATCCTTTTTCTGTACCTTTACACAATTTTTATAATGATGTATCTTCTACTGTGTGTTTATAAACTATAAAATAAATAAATAAATATTTAAAAATATTAGACAAGAAATCAACAAAATCCCTATTCAACTTCTGAGGCACGTTTTCATGAATGTTAGACATTACTTTGAAAAGTACTAGAGCCGCGAAAGACGACATTTGAATAATGTTATTTTCAAGAAGTAATTTCTTATGTCTCCAGTTTCTGATTTTGTAATGTTATTTATTTATTATTGCAGTTACATAGTTACAGTAAATAGATGTTACAGTAATATATTGACTCAAACATGAACCCTGGTAGGCGCCATGTAATGAGCACATACAAATATAATTATTTGGTATGCACCTAAAAACACAAATTATATCGGAGAAACCCTCTACCTCTTTATGCTAGTAACCGACTATAAAATTATTAAAATTTTAAAACGGTACATGTAAATTATTTTTAAAAAAAATCTCTCCAACTTACCCGCCGAGAACACTCGAAAAGAAATCCCTTGCACTTGTAATTTAACCATATTTTTTTTCTATTCATTAATAAATCACTAAAAATTTCACTTCGAATCTTAGAGAAAGGTTATTGATCTGTTAAGCTTCAAGATATTATCGTAGAACACATTTTAGTCGATTAGCTGAGACAAAGCAAACATTAAAGTTGAGATGGCACTGTACGAGTACAGGACCAAAGGCGGCAGTGAGAGACAGAAAAATAACGATAAGACAGCGCTTACCACCAATATATATCGAGTTTTATTTTAAATAACACGATAAAAAAGGTTACTTATTATTATAATAAGGTATTATTTACCTCTAAATGCTGATGAGCTAACACCTGTTCTCCTTAACAAAGAATTAAGGCTTATTATTCTTTTTAACCGCGTAGTTTAGTGGCCAATTATGGAGCTAACGTCTTTATAATTATTTAGGAGAATAGGGCAAGCACGCATCATATTTGGGGTTCCGTCCTTTAAAAAACCTGGCAGTAACAATAAAAGGGTTTTTGGTTTGTACTTTTGATTGTTTGCCAGTCTATATTTGAATTTTAGTTCATTAAAACCCAGGCGCCAGCGTTCACACACCTATTGTTCTTTAATTGTGTCTGTAATTACAAGATCGAAAAGTTAAAATCGAGATATTAAATTTTGGATCAACAGACTTATAATAAGTGTCTAAGTGTAATTGCTATTCACTGAATTAGTACAGGCGCTGACTTGGGCATTAAAATCAGAAAACCTCGAATTAAAGATTCTGTGGATGAAATAAAAAAAATGATATATTATATTTTGTTACATTCTACTAATATCATTAAAAAAGTTTACCTATAAAAAAATATTTGACACGGGAATTAGTCGAATCCTCATGTCAAATATTCTGATCTGAGATACAAGTTGGACTATTTATTTGTTTAAACTTCATGTACAATAGTGATACATAGGCAGACTTATGCTACAAAGAATTTTCTACCAGTTAACCTAATTAAAAAAGATAACACTGCGGTAGGTGTGCTCAATAAATAAATAACCCATACTTTGAATAGAATGTAGTGTCAACAAGTCAATTATATGTAATAATAAAATATAAATGCTAATATTATAAACTAATAAATACTATAATAAACATCAAATCATTATAATTAAGAGAACTTAAAATACGACAGTTATGACGAAGACTAAATTAAGGTTGAGAGGACTTTCTTTGAAAATTTATTTTCAGCTTTTCTGATGTCAGAGGAAGCTCATCCTAGAGTTTTATGGTGGAGACAGCGTAAAAATTAGCCATAAACCCAGTACGGTAAGAAGGAATATGAAGAAGTAATATCGCAATTGTTATAGGTGAATTTAATCTTTATTTGGTCTTTATACTCAAGATCACAATTTTTAATACCTAGTCAAATCAACGATCTTTTTTTACACATAATACATATAATTATGTAGGTATACCTATTATTAGTTCAACATAACACATTTTTTTTTATTAATTTCATCCATCGTAACTTTAACCCGTGGTAAAAACCAGGGTCTCTTCTGAAAGGAAGGCTTGGCCCAGTTCGAAAGGCAAATAGGAACGGGGTCCCCACCCCGTTCCTATTTGTTTAATCTCTAAGTGTCTGACACTGTTTCCCGCTTCGCCCAAGAGCGGGATTCGTCATTAGGGCCTTTAATTTAATTTAATATACAAAAAAAGAAACAAAATTTAAGTTGTCAATTATATAATCAAATCTATAAGCTAAATTGTATAGAATAATTGTACCAAAAAATCTTGAGTGCCCCATTCCCGTGCATCCATTTATTATTTTAGGTTAGAATAAAAACCATTTTAATCGTTTTTTTTTGCTTGTATACCTTTGGTTAGACGTACTGAACGCTGTGGCAAAATTTGACCATCTATTTTTATGGGACCTTATTCTATGTAGGTTAATTAAAAAAAAAAATAGTTCTACCCAGGATAAGTGTTTGTGTGATGAGCACGATCATCTAAAAATATATAAGTATCTTTATCAGTTGTCTAGTACCCATAACACAAGCTCTGGTTAGCTTGGGACTAAACAGCGTTGTGTGATAGTAGTACCTATCACATTTGACACAAAATATGATTGTATTATTATGCACAAAATTTTTGGAAACTGGTTGTCTCGTAACTGGTTTGAAAGCTACCTACATTTATTTTATCTTGATGTAACTTTATTTTTTATTTATGAATCCTTTCCGAAATTCAACGACCTATTTAAATATTATGCGTTTGACTCTTGCATTCAGTCTTGTTTATTTTATATTCTACACTTATTCCCTGTACGAAAACCAGCTGTATACTATCTGTATTTTGTTTAAGACGGAATATATTTTATTTATTGTTGATAATAATATTTACACTTAACTACATACTAAAATAGCTTTTGCCCGCGGCTTCGCCCACGGCAACGGAACAATGTGATAAATGAAGAACTGCTCGACCGAATTTGTGCTAACTTCACACACCATAAACCGTCTGCTTGATAGTCCGAACAAAGTCTAAAAATTTGTTTTGGATAGGTGAGCCCGTTCTTGAGTTTTAAAATTATAACGAAAAGTGGCATTGATTTTATACATAGAGGTATATATTGATATTTGAAACCTGAAATCGCGATAATATCTGCTAGTCAGTTCATTTATGTTTCTCTAATTGGTCAAAATTACTGAATTTGATGACCCTAAATGGCTCAAAAATATAGTTTCAGTACGGCCATCGGATCTTGGCGAGTCTTGAGTTAGGCTTTATGAATTTTAACGCATGAAAACTCGTATCACCTTTGTACTTCTTCTCCTGTTTTATGTATTTCTTTCTCCTTCTATCTACTGTGTGTACATAAATTGTTAAATAAATAAATAAATAAAAAATGGTTTAAACAAATAAATGCCATTTGCAGTTGTTATTGCTGTAAAAAACTGTCATTGAAATTTATTTTTTTAAAACCTTTATGCAGCAAGACAGGCCAACACCAAAACTGGGCTTTGAAGACCATAAAGTGCGTTTCTGACCACTCCGTTTGAAATAAAGACCTAACGTTATGTGTTTTTTTCTCCACCTACATTTTATAAGGTAATTATTTTAACTACAAAAGCTAGCTGAGGCTTGGTAATACTATGAGGTTTTCTTGTTACACTCACCGAGCTCTAAAATGAGAAAATTTATATTCATTTTTTAGTTTTGAGTGAAGTTTATAAATTATGTTATAGTGTACTAAATAAATTAAAAGGGACTCTAAGGAGCAAACTGTTAGACGAACCATATTTTATTCTGAAATATACGTTTGTTAATTTATTTAGTTTAATGATTAGATAGTATTTTATTGGAAATGGTTAGTAGAGGGAGAATGATCCTAATATTAAACTTCAAAATATTTCCTCATTCAAATTACTTCGATTCCAATAAATACAAAACTTCAAACAAAACTTTGCACATTCTTACAATATTGATCTCCCAATCTAATTTGAGAAGGCCTTCTACCTGGGGAAACCATTTACGACTGCGCGACTGTTAATAACCAATAAAAGCAGGGGCGACACCCGGGTCAATCACTAGTACTTAATTACTGCAAAGGTAATTTTGTACTGTTACGGTTAGCAGTCGAAGTGAGGCTACACCTAGTTTCTGCCGGCTACTACTAGGTGCAGCCGGCTACTACTAGGTGCAGCCGGCCACGTGGGGTTAAGCTTAGATCTGTCCTACTTATTTCCGGTTAGAACTACGTTTGATGATTAGCATTAGACATTAATAATGTAGTTAGATTATTACCTAGAGGCAACAGACGATAGAATTAAATACTTGATAGCCTTGACATGCAGTAGTAGGAAAGAACCTATTTTTTTTTTGCACCTACCATGTTTTCCCTTCACCGCCCTTGGGGACTGGTAGAGAATGCCAAAGCAATTAAGTCCGCATGTGTACCTCTATGATGCATGAAGTTTTTGTAAATAACTAATTACTATAACAATAATAGGAAAAATTACAGAAATAAGAAAAAAAATAGCATGCATAATTATTCCAAGTTAGAAGCTAGCCAATTGTACACATGTAAATCGAAAAATATTTTACAAAAATAAAAAATTATTTCAATCAGATCAGCTAGCCTTTACGCGGGCGCAGACGGCAATACGAGAATATATGCATTTATTTACGCTCAAATATTCTGTGGACTTCGACTTAACCGAAATGCTGTACCGTCCTACTTGTCGTCCAGTCGGCATGAGGCTACAGGTTTGATCAAACAGATTTGATCGTATGTGGTAATGAATTGGTCGGGATCATACCAGTCTATTCCCAAATGGTCAAATCTGTATTGGTAGCGTCTTATCGAATGGACGATGGTGTTTGGCGGGCATTAGGTACCCATTACAAAATGCACTGATTACGAATTCTATAAGCACATCAAAAGAAGAAGACAATAAACATATTTCGTTTACTTATTTCCAAAAACTCGTAGAACAAAAGTCGTTACCCGGGACGAATGTTATGACCAGTTAAAAGCATTGAAAATTATATTATTAACTTTGTCGAGGTGTCAACGAGAAAAGTTTAAAATGAATGCTAAAGGTCGCAAGAAATTGTGTATTGGAGTATATCATTATTTAGGCTGTTAAATAAATGACAATGAAACGGGCATGGCACTTATGATTATGAGTTCGTATATCATGAGTGACTTTAATATGAGCGCGCATAAAAGAGAATAGCCTGCCGTCATAATGAACATGAAACTATTAAATGCCAAGTCTATTGTTGTGGTGGGTTCTGTATATTTTTTTTTGTGTTGTACATTACTGAACTTCATTTGTTTCTGACTTCAAACAAGGAGGTAGTAATGTTTATATTCAATCCTATTTTTTTTATGAATGCATCTCTCTAGCTAGATGATTTTTGTGGTTATGTTGCTACTGCCAGCATCAAAAGTATCGTATGATTATGCTATTCTAAGACATGGTCCTCGTGTGCCTCGAAATCCGTTCAGCCATTCGAGTGTGAAGAAGTAACAAACATATGTACACACAAAATTACGCTTTTAATTGTGATTTTATGTGTACAACTTTAACTTTAACTTTTTATATACAACTTGAACACTATATTTAGTTGCACTTTACAGCTAAAGCATCATCATCATTTACAAAAAGAAAAGTTCTTAGATCTCTACTTCGGTGGGAAGTAGGGATCTAAGCATTTTCTCATCCATTGCTGCCCATTGTTAAACCTTTTTATATTTTAAGTGTCTTTATGGAATGACTTTTGATGTACAATCAAGAATATAAATCTATCTCGTTATAATGAAATACCTGTAAAACATATAGTTTAAGGTTGATTTCGAAGTTGGTTGTATTTTCATATAAAGTTTTTCATATTAAATATCCTTAAATTGTAACATTAATTCTTTTCTTCATAACTAATTTTTGATAGACTAATTTTACTTATGAATAAATCAGTTTAAATAATCCAAGAGCTAGATAATTATTAAGATCTACTTGTGCCAACTAACGGTATTTGTATAAATTCTTTATTCTACGACACTCGATTGAAATAAAAACAATGGATTATTCAAAATAAATCCTCATTGGAATTTGTAACGAACACGTCTTGGCGCTACAGAAATATGCAAGGCGTGGATAAAATTTATTGGAATTTGATGTTTAAAAATACGATTTGGATCTTGGTTTCCAGTAAAACTGAATGAACTGTGTTATTAGGTCTTTATTTTTAGGTGGGTAGAAATCATCTAATAACATCTCCGCACCCTAAGGTGGTGCGGAAGACAGTGTCAGACTTTTATTGACTAAAAACACACTCCTGTTCCTTCTTTGCCTTTGTTCCAGGGTGCTAAGTGATGTTTTCACAATACTCTATGGCTTCGCGGGCACACGCTGTCCAATCATCTGGTAACAGTCCAGACCATGCCCAAGTCGTCGACGGCGCGCTCTGTTCCCGCGCGTCTCAAGGAGTTGTCAGCAAAACCGTATTGACTTTGCTGCTTTCTGATAGGAAGGCTTGGCCACAGTGCGAAAGGCAAAGAAGGAACGGGGTGGGGTGTTTAGTCACTAAGAGTCTGACACTGTTTCGCTAATTGCGCTCAAGAGCAGGATTCGTCATTGGATCATTTTTGCCCACCAAAAAAAATTCCATATTGCGCCAGTAAACTTCGACCCAGCTGGGCTCCAGCGGTTTGTTGACAACTCTTTGAGGCGTGGAACGAGTCGCGCTGTGCTATCTGATTGAAAACATACGATGCACATGTTGCTTTATCGGCAAACAGTGCACACGTGTTATGTCTTAAGTCGCTCTAAGACACATCAAACAATGGCATGAAAAGAAAGAAAGGGTTTTGTTAGAGCGATCAATACACTGCATTTTTGCACAGCAAAATTCTTTCGAATGTTTTTGCAATTTGTAGCTCGGTATCGAACAGTACGGTAATAAAAAATATTCTTGTGCTCATCATCACCAGCTTTTTAATGTTCCCATTGCTGGAACACAGGCCTCCTAGGAGAGGGAACATTTGGGGAAAAATTTCTTAATACTTGTGGTAACGACCAGTATTTAGGTATTTACATTATTAACTATAGTCATTAAAACTATTGTCATAACTCTCTCACTTAGAGACAAGTAGTAAAATATTAAAAAAAAATGCGTAAAACGTAGGTCATGTCATACCGCAAATATACATTTTTGACGTTTCAAAACCGCGAATATATTTTTTTATCTTACTGGGTATCCGATATTAATCTACAAATTAAAGCCCTGTATTTACGGTGTAGACCTCCAGGGTATTTCCCTGGAGCACTACGCCTTAAATTCAAGGTCTAACTAAATGGACCAGTGAAACTTGTATATGTACAGGTTTTAATTTTACAGGAGTGAATGTCTTTTCTGAAACAGGTTTATATTTTCTTATCTCAAATTGTCAAATATATTTGTTCTGATTCACCAAGGCGAGTCCTTTACACATATCTAGCTTTTCGCCAGCGACTTCGCCCGCATGTAAGTTTTCTTAGAGGGTTTATTTTGGAAAATCCTTTCGTAGCGTTCGCTTACGCCGTAAAAGGAACTGTTGTGCAAAAATTTCACTCTCCTAGTCCCAATAGTTTCGGCTGTGCGTTGATATGTCGGTCAGTCAGTTTCTCCTTTTATATATATCCTCGTAAGGCCCCACCTAAATTTAGGTCGATATATATTACGGCCCAATGTACTAAAAATAGGTGCAAGTAGTTGCGGCCCAGAACTTTGATTTAGTAAAAGAGTGTTCAAATGTAATGCTTTTGGCGAAACTCTTTTATGGGGTATTTCTTATACCTATTTCAAGCAAAAAAATTTTTGAATTAGTCAAAATTACACATGCGTTCAAGATTAATAATTTGTCGACGGTAGATTTAAATTGGCGGGATTATTTAAACCAAACATACGTTTAAATATCATGTCATAATTTTAGGTCGCTGGGCCGTAATTCAATGTTTTTAAAAAGTGTCTTGGGCCGGAATGTCAAATTTTTTTTGTCATTAAATTAGATTGTTGGGCCTTACGAGGATATAGATTAGATAGGAATGTTGGCTCACTCATAATTTATTTCTATGAAAGTATGTATAAAAATATCTACCTAGTTTTCAATGTTAGTGGCGGTCAATAACTCCGAGATCAGCTGAGATATGGCATTCTTTATTCGATTTACTGTTATAAGATGTCGATGTGTGTGTATTTTGACAGATAATAATTCAATGTGACGTTGTAAAAATGGTAAGTAGGTAATTTGTCTGATATTGCAAGTGAAGTTGAACTTAAGAACGTTCTAGCCGTAAAACAATTACTGAAACCCAGTCTTTAAGCTACGCAAACAGTGGAAAAGAGTACATAGTTTATACCTAAACATAAAATGTAAATCAATAAATTCTTAAAAAAAAATAGTATTTTAATTTATAACATTCTTGGTAGCTGTAGCTCACTACTTAAACGGCATCAAGTTGCTAAAAATACATACGTATAAATAAATAATAATTATGTGCTTGAAATTATTTCTAAAAGGAATCAATTCATATTTTAATTCGTCATCATTTCAGCCGAAAGACATCCATTGCTGAACAAAAGCCTCCCCCAAACGTCGCATACAACAACCGGTCTCCGTGCGTCTCGCATCCATCGAATTCCAGCAACCCTGACCAGGTCGTCGGTCCACCATGTGGGAAGCCTTCCAACGCTATGTCTTCCGGTACGCGGTCGCCACTCCAGAACCTTTCGGCCCCAGCGGCCATCTGCTCTGCGTACGATTTGCCCTGCCCATTGCCACTTATGTACCTACTTAATTTTTTAATTGAACATATAATTTATTTTCATATAAAACGGCTACACGTCAATACGAATTACCTACAATAAACATGTTATGTACATATAATTACGTTTAGATGTATGAACGTCAACGAAGCAGAAATAATATGCAAAAGGTTGTATTAGCTGCTATTCTGAATATCTGACTACTCCGTGGAAAAAAGTGTACCTATGTTTATGTGAGTTTATATGTATGTTTTCAGTTAGAATTATGTTAAACTATGTTGCATGATTTCGAAATAATTTGTTCGTCAAAAAAAAAAAAAAAAAAAACGCCGCATATTTTAAGCAACACTAAATAAATGCTACTTAACGCGACCATATTCTGAAGCTACACCATCGAAGAGTGTCCTATATGAACACCTTTTTAATGCTGAAAAAACCATTGTTTCAGTGAGACCTTTTTTTATTTTGACTGGCCTGTTGGTCTATTGGTTAGTAACCCTGATTGCCATGCCAGGAGGTCGTGGGTTCGATTCCCTCCCAGGACAAATGTTTGTGATGAGCACGATCATTTGTTCTGTGTCAGGGTGTAATTTATCTATAATATGTATGTATTTAGAAATATATAAGTATGTTTATCAGTTGACTAGTACCCATAACACAAGCTCTGCTTAGCTTGAGACTAGAGAACGTTGTGTGATAGTTGTGGAATATATTATATTATATTATCTATGAGTTAAACAGAGCAAAACGCGAGAAAACACGGAATAAAAATAATGTGAAAATTTCTCAACAAAACACATTGCAACTATACATGGTGGTCTATCCAACATTGTGCAAAGGACTACTAAACTTGGCACTGGACCAGTGTGTCGTCGTCGGGGGCTCCCGACTGCGCAGTTCTTGGTATGATCATATCTTTTTGGAACCAACGACCTTTTCGGTGCATCCGGTAAAATTGAGAGCTACATTTTCGTAGTAGGTATGAAAAATGGTGTGAATTCCGACTAAGGTTTTTTATTCGCTATATACTAATGCTTGACTGCAATCCCACCTGATAGTAAGCAGTGATGCAATCGTTGTTGGTAGTCTTGGATCAACTATCCTATTAATTAAATCACTAGCTCAACGGGATTAAAAACATTTTGTTGTCCAGTGCATCTCGCATCTATCGTATTCCTGCGACTCTCACCGGGTCATCAGTTCACCTTGTAAGTAGCCTTCCAACAAAAACTTCAAATCGCAAAAGCTATACTTTTAAGGCAAACTCTAGCTAGCGAAATTTTGTACCTTTTATTGCGATAAACAAATTAATTATAATTATACAGGTAACCAGTGTATATTATATTTTAGCTTTAATGAATTTTAAAAGGTTTTTTGCTTAATATATGCATTCATTGCATACATTTTCCTCAAAAATATTTGAATTTATTATGACTGCTTTGGAAATTGTTATGATAATTCATTTGATATGATTATATACTATCGGATTTACACGTGTAGCACACTATTTACATATAGCCAAAATACCTCAAGCAATGGGGGCTCAGTGCTAAAAATTTTGATTTACCAGCTGTAGGTCGCAGATTCAAATTCAACCAAGCCACGGAGGAGGATTAACTTTTTTTGACAGAAGTCTTTAATGACAAATGATATTTATTTTTGCAAATAGGTTTTCCATAACACTTTTACACGTCATTTTTTTTTTGGTATTCTGGTGTTTCCTAGCTGACTACCCTGAGAAGAAAGACCGAAAGAAATTCAGTTTTTTTTTCACTTTAAATAGTTTCTCCCGGTTTGTTTGGAGTGAGGGGGGGCTTTAACTTTTACTATGGAAAACTCAATCATGTTAACTCAGCTGTTTTTTTGCGTTCCAGGGCTACAGTGATTCTTTCGGTTAATACTATAGCCCTGTACCACTTTCAACGAGTTCTTAATTATATTATCACTTGGTACCTTTAACGGCTTCCTTGCCGGTTATTGCAGACGCGAAGTCGAAGTCAAAGCCAGATAAAAAGTAGCTTATGCTATCTTGATATTAAAGCTCATCTCATCACAAATTTCATAAATATTATTTCTTTACTTTTAAATATTTTATAATATTAATATAATATTATAATTAATTAATTTTAATATAATATAATAAAGATAATATAATAAAGAGGTAAAGTTTGTTTTTTGTTTCTTTGTTTTTTTGTTTGTAGGAGGTAATCTCTGGAACTACTGGTCCGATTGGAAAAAAATTAGTAACAATAGAAAGCTGCTTTACTCCTGAGTGACATACTGATAAAAAATTTTATGTAGGTACGCGGGCGAAACCGCTGACAAAAGATTTATATTAAACATGCACCTAATTATTTAAAGTGCATGACGTAATGCAATAGTACTCAAGTTGGCATTATGATTACTACCAATCTTCTCGTTATCACCACTCGATCGAATTCTTTTGTTCACCGATATTGACACTTCAAACGGGGTAAAACATCTTTTAACAATAGCGTAATCCTAGGTACGTTGACCTCATTGGTTGAACAAAAAAAAAAAATAAGATAAACAAAAATTTCAGCCGAATGGGATTTCAATTCTCGAACTCGAACTTTCATACTAATTACATATACTTAATAAGGAATGCTTTATTAATCTCTCTTTAATGATTGAATTTTCAGAATTCCTCATTTTGAGCTCAATTTTACGTATCCATTCCAAGTATTTATTAAACAGTGCGTCATTAATCTTTTTATGATTTTACAAGCTTTTATTTAGTTTCACCTGTCCCGTTGTCTGTCGTTCTGTAATCAAATCTTGCAACTTAAATTTGATCCACTTCCCGGTTTCCGATTGAGCTGAAATTTGGTATATACGTTTAGTTCGGATGACAATGCAATATTATGATGACATGGAGCTGATCTGATGATGGAATCGCGAGGTAGCCATAGGAACTCTGTAATTAAACGGCACAACCACGTCGAGTTTGGGCTCGTGTGAATCGTCTTGACGAGTTTTATTTATATAAGCATAGACCACCGCTATAAAAGCTTGTTATGAAAAAAAATTTTTTCATTGAAAACTTATTTATGATGCATTTTGGATTGCGTGAACCGTATTTTTTTTGTATTTTTATTTGAAAGAAGAAACGCTCAGGATAATGAAATATATAAAAAAGTTTAAAAAAATGCTTGCATGTACGGTTAAATTACAAAATTAATTCAGAGGGATGTTTTGACGTGACAACGTCTTAAATTAGGTTGCGGCTGGGAGTCACTTATGAAAAAGTGTAACGCTCGGTAACGTTACGATGAGTCACCGAACGAGAGAGAGGCCCGCCGAATGCCTTGCGTCTCTCTCCCACTCAACTATGATCGGTCTGCCGCGCGCGCAGCACTAGAGAATTAGGCGCATTGAATCGGCGCAATAAATATTCTACCGAGAAAAAGACGTTGTCACGTAAAATCTTCGCCCGTAAAACCGACTTTACAGGCAACCATTTTTTTTTTTTTTTAATTTATCAAAAACTTTTCATCCTATCAAGTTCAAAATAATTTCCCTAGAAAAACTATTTAAAATTCTACTTTTGCGATTTTTTTCATATTTTCTAAAGTTATGGTTTAAAAGTTAGAGGGGGGACGCCTTGTTTTTTACTTTTGGAACGATTATTTCCGAAAATATTTACGGGACCCTTAATCATTTTTAAATACCAATCCAACAATACGTCACACGTTATAGGAGAAATGAATTTACGTTTTAAATGAATTATTATTACGTTATTGTACGCTTTTTAGAAAATCACATAAAAAAAAACGTTTTCTGGATTTTCAGGAAAAAAGAAGTTTTTGGTCGAATGAATTTCGTACACACGTGTATACAGTAAGACAATTAACGTTTTTCAAGGTCATTAAAGATATACAGACATACGTACAATCAGCCTTCAAGAGGAGTTAACGTAAAATAAATGGTAACTTTTTCATAGTCCTAACAATAGCAATTGATTGAGATTATAGTACGCCAATGTCAGCTGCTTATCAATTACTCTCGGGTGTAACAACAGAAGCAAAGCAGTATTGTGTAGGTACAAGTGTTCATACAATGATTGTCTACATGCAATAACATGAATTCGGTGGCAAAGAAAAGTAATATTGCACTGAGTAAAAATTCATCGTCTATAGGTAATGGTTACTGAGATTAACCGCGGACGGACAGACAGACAGACTTGGCGAAACTATAAGAGTTTCTTGTTGACTACGGAACCCTAAAAATGAATCGTCAATTAGTGAATTCGTTAGTCTCACTAAAACTCGACAACGGCTGGACCGATTTGGTAAATTTTTGGTAAACATGCATTCGGTGCAAAAGAAAAGTAATCATCATTACATAGTATAAAACAATGTCGCTTCGTCCCTATGTATGCTTAAATCTTTAAACACACAGATTTTGATGGGTTTTTTTAGTAGATAGAGTGTTTCAAGAGGAAGGTTTATATGTATAATACATGCATAATATATTTAATATCACCACTGCACCCGTGCGAAGCAGGAGCGGACCGCCAGTATTACATAGAGTAAAAATTAATCGTCTCATGTTTGTACAAGGTGATCTCTGTAAATACTGAACAGATTGACAAGGTTATATCACTTGTCTTGGAAAAAATAAAGTAGCGTGTGGAATGTGCCTCAGGAAACAAATAGGATTTTTTCCCATAAGACGCTATATAATACGAAGACTTGTGACCTTCTCCAACCCACACTGATCCTACATGGTTTTTTTTATGGTAGGTAAAAATCATCGAATGACGAATCCCGCCCTTAGGCGGAGCGGGAAACAGTGTCAGACTCTTACTGACTAAACAACCTACCCGGTTCCTTCCTTGCCTTAGTCCCAGAGCCCCGGTGTAATGCTTTCGCACCAACCCTCGGCCCCAGGAGGGTTCGACCCTGTAGGGCCCTACAGTATGCTGACAACTCTTTGAGGTACGCGGGGACAGTGGGCCGTCGACGACTTGGGCTCGGTACGGACTATTGACCAGACAACCAGACGGCGGGCTAACCATTGCTCGCCGTCCGCAAGCGTCCGCCTACGGTGGCCGGATATCAGTGTGATCGCGGCGGCAACGGCTATGGTGAGGGCGCCGTTGCCTTTGCCTTATGCGGTCGGGCTCCTCCTGGATTACGACCCATTCTCTCGCTTAGAGGACCTTGATGATCTGTAATCCACCTGAGTTCCATAAGCCTATAATGTAGTATTTATCTTGTAGAAATTTAAAACCAGTGAAATAAAAAAATAGATATTTTTTCCCATAAGACGGAATAAAAATTCGAAGTCATGTAATATCTACCAAACCGCACTGGAACCGCGTGGTGGATTATGACCCGTTCCCTCACCTAGAAATCTTTCCCTTTTGGTGAGGTAACAGCCCGTAATCCACCTGAGTCCCAGAAATGGGTACCTTATAAGGCTGATAATATCGAACAGACTTTGCAGAAGGGTCTAAGCCAACTGGTGCTAAGGGTTTGGGTCTGAAAGTAAGTCTATGGCCCTGGTATATCCTTAAATACAAGGGCCATACATTGCTTTCAACGTAAGAACAGGGTGGGTTGTTTGGTCGGTAAGAGTCTGATTTTCAACATAAAAAAGGCTGATTATGTTAAGCATAAAATAAAAATTTCAACTGTCACAATTTATTTACATTTTCATCCATTATCCCAAACAATGTCTGATACTAGCTAGTTTTAATCCACATGAGCCGGATTCAATCATAATAATTAAGTGTTGTTCGTAGAGAGTTCTACTGGCCATTGTAGTTGGCTATTAAAACAAAAACATTCGACCGATTAGGCCGAAATTAAATAATCAATTGAGTGACAGTAATGGAGAATAGTCTTAAGTAATGATGTTTCTAATAAGAAAGACAAAACATTAATTCATGTCCTACACAATAGTATTATAAACTAAAATGAATGATATAGTATATAATATAATAATCGACAACTATCACACAACGCCGTCTAGTCTCAAGCTAAGCAGAGCTTGTGTTATGAGTACTAGACAATTGATAAACATACTTATATATTTCTAAATACATACATATTATAAATTACACCCAGACAAAGAACAAATGAACGTGCTCATCACACAAACATTTGTCCTGGGTGGGAATCGAACCCACGACCTCCCGCATAGCAGTCAGGGTCACTAACTACTAGACTGACTGGTCTGTCAAAAAACAATTACAATTGATAGAAAAACAATTATTATAATTGGTTAGAGGCCAAAAAGGCGTCTAACTCAGACTCAGTTAAATAAAGCAGCGCTGGTATGTATTATTTACTTGTATGCATACTCTATATTACTAACTAGCTTTTGTCAGCGGATTCGCCCGCGTACATAAAATATAGCCTATGTCACTCAGGAGTAAAGCAGCTTTCTATTGTTGCTTAAATTTTTCAAATCGGACCAGTAGTTCCAGAGATTACCTCCTACAAACAAAAAAACAAAAAAACAAAAAAACAAACTTTACCTCTTTATTATATTAGTGTAGATTACTAATATTATAAATGCGAAAGTTACGATGTTTGGATGTTTGGATATTTGGATGTTTGTTACTCAATCACGCCAAAACGGCTGGACGGATCTGGATGAAATTTGGCACAAGCATAGGATACACTCCGGATTAGGACATAGGCTACTTTATATCCCGGAAACCCCAACCCAAACCCCAATACCACGCGGACGAATCCGCGGGCGAAAGCTCAAGCTTCTTTGTAGGGGCCCAGCCTTTGTAGGGTCGAAGCCTTCTGGGGCCAAGGGTTGGTGCGAAAACAGAAGCAAGCAAGGCAAAAAGGAACGGTGAGTCGTTTAGTCCGTAGGAGTCTGACACTATCTTCCGCTCCGCTCAAGGGCGGCATTCGTCATTTGATTATTTTTCCACCATAAAAAAACTAATAAAATAATTAATGTAATTTTGAATATTATTTTTGCTTGTACACATTCAAATTAATAAATGAGAATATTGAAGTTATTATGTTAAAATAGTTAGTTATATTGTAGTTTTTAGTACAAATAATTTTCATTGAAGACTTTCACGAAAGAATTCCTAACAGAATACAAAACGCAAAAAGAAATACTCACCAACATCACAGTGATTACCAGTCATCTTCCCGTGTCACTGAGCACAACTGAATAAACAGTTTTTTCACGAAATTAATACTTTTGTTAAATAACAAACACTAGTAAAAAGCTTCAGCGTGTACACATACGAGTATGTAAATTGGGAAAGCCCGGCGGACACTTTACTCGGGAGTCGGGAAGCGACCGACGCAGCCGTGTGATCACGATTAGAGTCCTACTAATAATACTATACGCCGCATGCGCAGTACGTCCAATTGCCATAATAGAAAATACATTAATCACTGGACGTCGAAATATGCCGATGCGACAAGTATGTGCCACACAATCGCCACAGTTTGAAAATAAGCCGCTAACGATTATTCAACAAGAAACGTGCGACGCGGTGACGAACTAACCCGTCATCGCTCTATGTTTTCATTATTGAACAATAAAATAGCCTATTTCACTATAGTTTTCGTTCGTAACAATGGAAGTTACTTTTTTATGGTAATTCGTTTTTATTTTTATAGTTTATGTTAAAGTAGGTCCTGTGTAAACTTTTCTTATTCATAACGATATATAATATATATTTTTTCTTTTAAAATAATGTGCGGCAATGTGTGCAGCACATTTTTTCATTTACATGGTTCAGCAAATAGATATACGTTTGAAAACTTTATTGTATTTTCCGTAGAAAAATATGAAAAAAAGCAATGCAACGATTTAAAAAATAAGATTTTTTTTACAGATGTAAGTATTTTAACTAAAGGTATTGTTACTAGCTGGCCTGGCATGTGTTTATCTGCCAATTGTATCAAAGAAAAAAAAGGAAGGTGGTGGTAGATAATAATTTACCCATAATCAGATCTATCAAAATTAAATGTACCTACATTAAAACAAACAAACGTAAAAATCAAGACAGTGACACTTCAATCACAATCGTCAGCTGATGCAAAAAAAAAAAAACTAAAATGAGTGATATTTTTATATTGCTAATACGACGTCGTCTTGCCGAACAGTGAATTAAATAAAACAGGGCTGTCACTTCATATTTCTATTATAGTCTTAAGAAGTAGGGTATGCTACCAGTGAATAGCCATTCATCATAGTACGCCCGTTGTGCGACAATCCTATGAAATATTCATACACTATAAGGTACCTCGTTTAAGACATTAGTGCTATTGATACCTTCCTCTAACCTTGTACAATTGTTTTGTATTTTAAAATTACTCAACAAAGGGTACACTACAGTAAGCTTACATTGTATGGTTTATTTAAAAACTATCTATTTTAAATAGATAACAACGTCCTTGTGACAAAGATACTCAACCATGTTAGTTTTCTGAACGACTTGGCATTGGCACAAATTCAATAGAATTTTATTTATAGTTATTCAGAGTCATTACAGATAAGATTTATGTAAGAAATTTCATAGCGACATAAAACAATTATTGCAAAAAACTTTTATTAAACTCTTGAAGTCCAAGCGTTCGCATTCCTATTGTCTTTCTATTATGTTTCTAATTACGGTATTCGAAAGATTAAGATGGTTACAGAACTTAAAGTGCGTTCACTATTGGATTGCTTACAAAAAAGAGATATCCACAGTCCACAGTTTGTTACTACATTTTTGACCAAATTTACTCTCATCTGTTATTTGAAAAAATCAAGCATCAGCTGAAAGAATGTGCCCCAAGGAACTAAAAAAACACTGGTTGCCTTCGCAAAAATGATGCGCAATAGTTAGTTGCCTTGATTTAAGATATAAATTTTCTTATGCCCTCACTGTCGTTAAGTAAAAATAAAGGCAATTAGTGGTTTTTTAAAGTAATAAAAACCACTAATTGCCTTTATTATTACTTAAATCAGGGTAACTAACTATTGCGCATCATTTTTGCGAAGGCAACCAGTATTTTTTTAGTTCCTTGGGGCACATTCTTTCAGCTGATGCTTGATTTTTTCAAATAACAGATGAGGGTAAATTTGGTCAAAAATGTAGTAACAAACTTTAATATTTAACATCATTTGCATTAAATTTAGCGAGGCAACCTCAGCGCAATGTATTAATAAATGCGTTATCTAGCATATAATATTTACCATAATCGAATAACATATGAGGGGTCATCCTTGTTCTATGTATTTCGTACTATATAGTCCTCTTAAAAGTTTTGCATAAAGCGCCAACCATGCGCAATGATTAAAAAAAAAAATGTGTACATTGGCAAAGCGTAACGTATTCAAAGCCTAAAGCTATTCGGCTACACAAAACGGACTATTAACGTCGAGAGGTCCGCATTGATGGCTACATTCTGTTCGTGTCACGCAAAAAGTTATGTTTGTGCAGTTGCAACAACTTGCAATCTGTTCGTTAGGCGCGCTAGCAAAGGAAGTCATTCCGGCGGTAAACAATAACGCACGGTCGGAAACGTCTTTCACGCTAGAACGGCTCCGTCGAGTTGGCAAACGGCAGCCTGCAAAGAGCGGGCAATTTGCGCGGTAACACCCGCCGGATACTAGCTGCTCATTAACTATGAACGGCGTCATCAACGACTCTTCTTCAGCAGAAAAAACGGCGTTTAACAGTAGCACTCTCCAGGAATAAACGGCGCGGTGAG
The DNA here is from genome assembly GCA_029852875.1 of Mythimna loreyi. Classification (NCBI taxonomy): domain Eukaryota; kingdom Metazoa; phylum Arthropoda; class Insecta; order Lepidoptera; family Noctuidae; genus Mythimna; species Mythimna loreyi. The sequence continues at coordinate 13,478,219 of CM056786.1, forward strand.
GTGCTCGTGAACGGCCACCGCTACAAAGTGCATATAAATTGCGCTGCGAAATTGAAGCGGAGATATGAAAGGAGTGGTATACTTTGAAAGACAGGCCGAGGGCAACCCGCTTTGAAATCTACAGGTTCTATAAGATGCAAAGAGGGTGGTTTAGTTGCGAATAGTTGCTATCGCTATGTAGCAGAATGCGGAGAAAGAAACTTATTACAGCGACACAAATGTCGTATGTTTACTTAACGTTAAGGAAACTGCACACTGAATCACGAAGGGCCAAATTCACCAATTAAACTAATCGCGATTATTTAAAACAAAACACAGTTTGAGCTTGAATCGAGATATCTCTTCAATTTGAGTTTAAAACTTGTATTTTTTAAATAATTGCGATTAGTTGTATTGGTGAATTTGGCCCTAAGATTCTTTTATTTTGTTGGATACACCTAAAGAGTAAACTTGGGTGTGGGTTAAACAAACGCAAAGTTAAACTTTTCATGTGCTTTCACACACTGAATTTACTTTCCCTTCAGGAAAAAAGAAAGACGGGGAATCGTTTATCTTGGCGATAGTAGAACTCCTTAGCATATTTAACATGCATGAACTCCTTGGTTACAAATGCTCCCCACGTTACCGACGCGTCAGAGAGCTCGCGGCTAATCAGATCTTCAAATGACGACTTTCTGTGGGCTGCCATTGACTATAAAATACTTATCTTTTCGTTCTTGAGAACAAAACTCACTGCACTGCAGTCCAATGATTGTCTTTTTATTCTTTAAATGTCGTTAAACTTGTAGTAAGACCGTTTTATAGACAAGACTACAAGTCGTAAGTATATTGTGATTTCAGTAACAAAGTAAGATAATCATATTTTTATTTATGTTTATCATTTGTCCAACACTCAACGTATAATCTGAGCAGAGCTTGTGCTATACAAGTTCTGCTTAGATTATACTTTGTATAAAAGTTATTGAACATAATATGCGGGTAGATATATTGTATTTTTAATAACGTTTTTTCAAGCAAATATCGTTTTAGTGTTGGGCAAAAAGGCTATTATAAAAAAATCAAACAAAAAAGAGAATCGGAAACCGACGTGTAGTTCATTGAAAGCTTAAAATAAACGGCTGGCGGCATTACCACAAACCTGCACTATGAAAAGGCGTATATTTGAACCGCACAAATATGGCCTACAGAACGGATTAAAAGCCTCGGGCCTTCTGCGATTCAGTTCGACATAACACCAAATGGTAGTCGGTTTCAATGGAACAAACATATCTATAGGGTCTGTGGAATAACAAACGATGATCGCTCGTTTGGTAAACACCTGTGGTCCTGGATCAAAGGCTTTTGAGAATTTAGTAATCTTTGAATGGTTGCTTGGTATTCCTAGGTGCTCTGTGCTAGCAAAGGATTCCTTGTAAACTGATGTAGTGAAATTGCAATTGCTGTGTGCTTTCAAGAAATGCCAGAGTGTTTGAAACTAGACAGTCTCTGCATTAGATATTGACCATCGCATAAGTCTTAATTTTTGGCACTAAACCTAAAACATACACATAAAGGTTTTTTTTAGGAGGGAAAATCATCGAATGTCATTTTCGCGCCCTTGGGTGGAGCGGAAGGCAGTGCCAGACTTATACTGACTAGAAAACTAGGTTCGTTCGTTCCAGGGCCCTGGGTGACGTTTTCACAATATCTCATGGCCCCAGTGGGCTATGACCCAGCTGAGCCCCTACGGTTTGCTGACAACTCTTTGAGGCACACGTTGAACTATACGCGCCGTCGACCAGGTGGGCCCGGTCCGGACGATTACCGAATGACAGTGACAGGGACAGTGAGCTACCCATTGTTCGCCGTCTGAAGATGTCGCTTATTAGTCTAGTTGGCAGCCAAAAATTAATCACTGAAACTGAAACGGGGGCTGAACACAAGTAGTCCATGCCCTGGAATTGTACATACAATACTTTTTTTTATCTTGAGAGTAAGTTCTCTTGGGATAACTGTTTAAACTCTTGAGCCCCGAGTGAACGCCAGCGTTCGCACACCCATAGTCTTTGTATTTTGTCTCTTATTACGGTATTCGAAAAGTAAATGTACATATTATCAAGCGAGAGAAGTCACTGACACTATCTACATTTAAATTTTTTAAAAACCCTCAAGGAAAAGATTCAAAAACATTCTTGAAAAAACCTCTTTTCAAAATCGTTTACAACCGGTCTCCAGCTTCAGCTACTTTAGAACATCAAACGTCGTTCAGTTTGAGTGGACATACTCTTGCATATGCTGCTCGTTCGCTTCAAACCTCACTGAAAGACAACTTGTTTACATTTTTCAACTCATCTCGCTGAATAGCCTTTAGTAAAACCTCAGGGAACGTCTATAATGTTTGCTATTCATTTCTCGTATGAAAAAGCTTAGATGTACCATGTTTATTGACTGCTAGTATGTGCAGGTGTGATGTGAATTGGTAGAAAGGTTTTATTGACATATTTGTTGTCTTAAAGAAGTTCTTTTTAGATCTTTCAATGTCTCTAAGCTAGACTTTTTTGTGAGTATAAAGTCGTATTCTCAATAACGCTAATATATGATGGATCAGCCCTCAGCCAAGTTACAATCGTTTCGTTTAGAATTAACGCTTATAGATAGCCACGCTATCAATTCATTGATGTCGTGGCTTGGATCGGTAGACGTTATCGTCCGAACAAGGAAATTGGGGTTATGGCCAAATATAAGCGCTAACTCTAAACAATACGATTGTAATTTTGCTAGAGGGGCTGGAACCTATACATAGGAAACGATTTTGGAACATTTATAGTAAATACAGCTAAGGCAGAACCTGTCCAAATTAGTTGTCCGTCTGTCCTGGCAAGACCCTTTATCTCTAAAACGACTAAAGGTATCGAGTTAAAATTTAAACTACATTACGTCTGTGCTCTTTTGAAATTATGTTTAAATCAAAAACTACATAGCAGTTTATGTCGCAAAATCTACACTAATATAATAAAGAGGTAAAGTTTATTTTTTTGTTTTTTTATTTTTTTGGTTTTTTTGTTTGTAGGAGGTAATCTCTGGAACTAATGGTTCGATTGAAAAAATTTTAGCAACAATAGAAAGCTGCTTTACTCCTGAGTGACATAGGCTATAAATTATTTATATAACACGGATGTTAACCGAACTATCACTACAAGAAATTTTCTGCGGACGAAGTCGCGGGCAGAAGCTAGTATAATAATAATAGTTTAATTATAATACTCTTTTTCATAATAAGTATGAGTATAATTATGATAAAAATATAGAAAGCTGAGAAAGATAAACAAACTACATACTCGCAAGGTTGTCGATACGCGGGGAGGAGAAAAAACAGTAATTATCCTGATAGTCGTGACGGCTAATGGATTAATAGCAAAGAGCCTCGACATCTAATGAGGCTCTCTTTAGGAAATTGGCTCAAGTAGTACTAGTATTGTTTGGAAATTTCTCTCTCAGGAGCCCTACCGTGACAATTTCGACCCTGACCACGATGTCGGTGGCTGCTTTTCAGAGTTCCGCACTTATATGGCGAAACGGGACTATTACTAAGATTCTGTCTATACGTTTGCTTACATGTATGTCTGTCACCAGGTTGTTTCTCATGAATCGCGACAGTTAAGCAGTTGAAATATTTAAGGGGCTTCCAAACAACAATTGTGTTTTTTTTTTTATTTGTTTTTTTCCACAGATGGTACGGAACAGTTCGTGCGCGAGTCCCACTCGCTACTTTTTTTCATGTTTTTTTATTTTATTTTTATATAAATAAATTTTACATATTATAATTTATCATTATTATACTTTTATATTATAAAAAATTATCATTATTATACAAGTTCCTGCTAAGTCTACATTTATGTATATAAATTGGTTTCGTGACTCCCAAAAAGTTAAAAAATCACAACAATACAAGGAACCCATCAGCTTTATATAAACAGGATAATGACATAAGCTTCTTATAAGATAATTTCGATTAGACCCTTCGTAAGTTTTTTAAAGTAAACGGCACGTCTGAACGAGCTAAGCCATTTTACAAGGGTTGTATAATAGGAACTCGGTCGGGCCACGATTTGTGCCGACGGATTTTCCTGTGGTATGTACGTAGAGACATCGCGACGTCGACTTGAAGAATATTCTTATTTATCAAGGAGTTCAGCGCTCGAATAATGTTTGTATAGGCACCGAGCAGCCCGTATGAATAGTTATTGATTTGGAAAATAGTATCCTCGCTTCGGTTTTGAAACGTCTTGTAAGTTTTCACTATCTCCTGATTGCAATTCGAGATGAATTGATATTCTTTATTCAGTTTTTATTTCCTGAGATGTTTAAAGGCTTAAATACTGTAACTTCATCTTTTTAATATGTTTTTTAGTGAATTTAGTCGTACGTGACGCTTTTTGATTGACAGATTCTTGCCAATTGACCACGGAAAAGCTTAATATGAGCTTGTAATAAGCAATTACTGACATGTTTCAATTTCTGTTATCCTTATGTGAATAAGACTGGAATTTGCCCAAAAAAGTCTCTTAAACTCTGTTCTAGAAGTAAGTAATATTTCCCCATTTCTGGCCGACATGCAGAACTTTCCTGCCAGCTGCGATCGGTTCTACAAGCAATGTGGCTTAACTAATTCTTTGAGCTATGACGGTAACTTTGCTTCTTTTACGAATTTTTCCCTTCCCATATTTTATTACTTAGGGGAAGTTGGGACATTGTTTTCAATGCCCTGTTGAGTGACCAAGTTTATGTATGAGGATGGGTGTTCGAATGGACGAAGGGGATGGATTACCCTAATGAATATAAACTGAATGACAAAGTTTACGTAGTTAGCTATTGAAAGTGTATTATAATGTGTGCTATTTCAAGAGCTCTCTGCGAATATCATTTGTTAAGAGCTCATGAACTCGTAAGGCTCAACCTAAATTTAGGACATTATTCATCCATGATGTACTAAAAATAGTTGCAAGTAGTTGCGACCCATAACTTTAGTGTAGTAAAGCTATATTATTTAAGATTTATTTTTTATAACACCTAAAGTTAACTACTTCATATAAAAAGCTTATTGAAATTACTTTTAAACCAAAAAATTACCTAATTATTATGTCATATTTTTAGGTCACTGGGCTACAATGTTATCTTGAGCTGGAATATCTAAATATTCTACGTCTACTTTCGAAAATATAAGGTACAGAAAAGTTTGTAGTCTAAACGTGATTCCTATTTAAAAGAAAAAAAATCTGGAGTTTTTTAATAAGTTTTTTTTTATGTCATATTGGTACTAGAATAGTAGGTCATGTTATGATAAAAAAAGAAACATTACTCTCGAGGTAACTTTAACAGGTAACGATGTGTGATGTTTGTTCATCGATTAGTTGAATCCAAGATTAGAATGCAAACGTTGCTTAAAAATACTCGAATTGCGCTTCCGACCTCGTTGAATTGGTAATTTCTATCAGAGGTTTAGTACATCGCTGGACGCTTTGCTATATTTATTTTGATCGTTTTATTTGATCCATTAAATATCAGAGTTTAATTGCTTTTTGGGGTAAGTGCCTATAAGTTTTATTGACAGTATATGCTGTCATAAATCAATCTATCAAGCGATAATTTCACTTTGTTTGATGGGTTACAGTCAATAAAAGCATGGCACTCCACCATCATTTAATGATTCCTAATCTCAAAAAAGAAAAAACTAATAAGTTATTAGTTATTGGAGAAGCTGGGGTGGATCGAATTTCGCATTTGTCCCACCCGTACGCAAAATATACGCTTTAGACGTTGAGTTGCGGATACCAGCTCGATATACTATACTATATTAGTTATTCTCACTTTTACTGTATCTGACAATATTAGGAGAACACCCATTTTTTTAAATTTGGATAAGACTAAAGCCCTTGACGGCGCGTAGGTACTGCTCCCGCGCGCCTCAAAAAGTTGTTAGCAGACGTAGGTAGGAACCCAGTAGAGTCGAAGCCTGTTGAGGCTGGTGGTTTGCTTCTGAAAGGAAGGCTTGGTTCTGGTATGAAAAGCAACGAAGGAACAGGGTGGATTTATTTATTCAGCAAAAGCCTGACACTCTCTTTGCCCTATCTTTGCGGGAAATGACATTGGATGATTTTTACACAATGTAAAACAAACAAATAAAAATAACCTTGTTCGATTTTACCTAGTACACTAGATGCGTATAAATACACAGCCTTGTGACTATATTTATTTATTTATTTATTTATAAAAACTTTATGCACATACTAAGTACAAAGGCGGACTTAATGCCATAGGCATTTTCTACCAGTCGACCTTAGGGTGGTGCAGAAACAAACACGGTAGGTGCAACTTAAAGATAATTAAAAAACAATGAAAGAAACAAATAATACAATAATAAATACATACTTAAATACATACATATAAATAATTAAATAATAATTAATAATTAAAAAATAATTAAATACATACTATAATTAAGCCTTATCAAGAGAGAGTGTAATTTGCAGTTGTTATTGCTGTTAAAATCTGTTATAGGCATTTATTTTTTTAAAACCTTTATTTTTGTACGAGTTTTCAAGCGCTAAAATGTACTGAGGCACATATGATCCGTACGGCCGTATCGTAACTCGGATTTTTCGATTTTGCTTATCTACTATCAGCCTTCACCGTATTTATTTAGTTAGAAGCTACACTAACAAATATCATCTGCGTAGCTTTATTGGGGTTGGTACACACACTAACCGGATACTTCTGAATACCAGTATATTACAGGGAGCAAGTGTCTATTCTCTACACTATCCTACATCCTGCAGGGTACGGCGAGTAATGGGTAGCTCGCCGTGCGGTCGTTTGCTAACAGTCCGGACCGAGCTCAAGTTGTCGATGGCGCGTACTGTTCCCGCGCGCCTCAAGGAGTTGTCAGCAAACTAAAGAGGCCCAGTAGGGTCGAAGCCTCCTGGGACCAAGGGTTGATGCGAAAGCGTTACCAGGGCTCTGGGACTAAGGCAAAGAAGGAACGAGGTAGGTTGTTTAGTCAATAAGAGTCTGACACTGTTTCCTGCTCCACCCAAGAGCGGGTTTCGTCACTGGATGATTTTCACCTACCATAAAAAAAGTGGTAAAGACCCCGATTTAAGAGTTTAGGCCGCGATTTCATCCCCAACCAGACGAATTACTTTGTGTAATTTATTTCATCGCCACTGCTCTCGGAAATAGATAAAGGAAAATATCGCGTGAAAACCGGCATGAACCAAAAATTCGAAGACATGTGACAACCAAGCCGGGCCCGCGTGGTGGATTCCTCCTAGAGAGGGACCTAGGCTCCTCCGATGGTAACATTATAAGGCTGATCCCAAGCTACATTATTTATCTAATCTCTTATCTCGTACATACATACGCTTATATCCAAAAAAAGCAATGTGATTTAATAAACCGGCTGTAATTGATCCAGTTTTTCAAGTGGATATTATGTATAAGCAGATAACTAAAATGACGCACTTTTTTCAGCAATTGACACTGATAATACAAACGTAACACTTTAAAAATGTATAAAAATAGTTTTAAGTGTATCTTGACGTTCTTAATTGAATTTATATCACTTACATTCTGCATAATTGTCAGTTATTGATGGCGACATGTGTATTCGTGACATTCATTCAGTTGGATTACAACATAAGTTACAGTACAACGTATAATTGTGACATATCTTGCATTATACTGTAGAGGGGGTACCCACAATGAAAGGGCTTCTTTGATTTTATGAGCTACTAGCCTCTTGCCAGCGGCTTTTCCCGCGTGGAAGTAGGGTTTTCCATGCAAACTTTAGACTCCCATTGCATATTTTTAGAATCTGAATTTTGTAAAACCCTTTTTTAGTATAAAAGGGAGACTTTTGCAAAATTTCACGCTCCTAGGCCCAGTAGTTTTGGCTGTGCGTTGATATGTCAGTCAGTCAGTTTCCTTTTATATATATATAAATATTATTGTCTTTCGAAGCTCTTAATTTATAAAATATCTATCTAGTTTTACCATAAAACTTAAAAGTAAACTTAACATGCCAAGTTGACATATGTGAACTACATGTAGTTACTACAGTACCAACAAACTCAGAGTAATACTGACTGCCAATCTTCCAGCAACTAAATCGAAGATGCCAGAACGTGCCTTTGAAATAATTGCTGAGGCTTTCCGAAGTTTATTTAATAAAAGCAGTGAAGCTATTTGCTGATAAGTCACAGGATGCGGGCGCCGGTCGACGTGGCGGTGTGAACACGGAAGCTGCCAATTACAGGTGCATTGGATGAACCTATAGTTCATCCGGTGTTTCAACGCGCTAAACCTCGCCCGCATTCAACTCTCGGCCCCTAAAGTCGGCTCCAGACGAGTGTGACGTGTAATGTAAGATTACGTGTCATTTAGCGCCAACAGTATGGACGGGACACATAGCGCGCAGAACCGATGGCCGTTGGGGTATAAAGGTTCTCGAATGGCGACCACGTACCGGACGATGCTCCGTGGGCAGGCCTCCTACACTGTGGACCGACGATCTGGTAAAGATCGCGGGAAGCCGCTGGATGCGGACAGCACAGGACCGATCGTTGTGGAGATCCTTGGGTTAAGTCAATGTCCAGCAGTGGGCATCGTTCGGCTGACATGATGATGAGTATGGACGGCACACAAACTCATAGCGAATTGTGGACGCGAATATATTTTTGGAGCTGCATTTCATCAGAATCTACAAACATGCCGAATAGGAAGGGCGGTTGTTCGTCACTCCACATAATGCACGTACAAGACAACCGTCACGAACGCCGTCCAAACGAGCTCTGCGAGCTCCTTTATGTTCGCACAAAAAACCGACAGCCGATGGTTCAACCACGAGCGCCGCGCGAGCGTTACATGTAATGCTCGTAGTGCCGTACACACGTAGAATTCGTGTTCCATTACACGTTACACTCGTCTGGACCCGGCCTTAGCTGTACGACACAAATAAAAGCAGGCCAACCAACCCAAGAAATACTAAAGGAAGCGCTCATAAAATAATATTTTATTTTTATGAGAGGCTATTTGTCAGTATTGCATTTAAAGCTTGTTCGAAACTTGGGAATTCAGTCGATAAAAGATTCGTTCTGTAAGTTTGATATAAACATAAAAGTTCGTATATTGAATTTATTTATTTAATTTTGATAAAACACAAAGATACAGAGGCAGACTTAATGCATTAGGCGTTCTCTACCAGTCAACTAAAAGTTGTGGAGAGAATTATGGCAGATGCATAAGAAGGAAATATTACTTAAAAAACATACAAATATATTTAATCCACCTATATTTTTGTTTTTTCTAAAAAAAAAGATGATCTTTTAAAAGTTGTTTTTTTAATGGTTTTAAAAAAACTATATGTGGTTTTCTAAAAAATTCTACCGCAAGCGAGGGGCATAATATACTGTAATGTAGGCATGAAACAATAATATGTATTAAATAATCTTATGTTACATTGTTTGTTACATCAATCTTCTCCGAAATGGCCTGCCCGATTTTTATAAATTATTTTGTGTAATCAAATCACATTTGATTTCATCACTCATAAGTCACTTGCCTCTAGCGTGTGGACCGCTAAAATCAGGACTTTATGGCAAGATTTCAGTTAGGCGCAATCTGGTGACATAAACGAGGATATTACGAAAAAAAAAAATCATTTTTTAACTCACGACAGCACCGGCTCTTAAATATCTCTGTCTTTGTCTATCAGTAACTTTAGGATTACGACTGTGATGACACTGATCACTCATCACAGTCGCAACCCTCAAGTGAGGTGTGTGAGTTTCTAGTCCAGGTTTTCTGATTGCGATGTTAGCGCGTAACGCAGCATATCAATATATGTAGTAGGTCGTAATGTACCTATATTTTACTGTCCTGCCCCCACGTGCGGACCAAGCCCAGTCGTCGACAGCGCGCACTATTCTGCGCGCCTAAAGGAGTTGTCAGCAAACCGTAGGAACCCTGTAGAAGGGTCGACACCAACTGAGGCCGTAGGTTCGCGTCTGAAAGGAATGCTCTGGCCCTGGTATATATGGCAATGTAAAGCGGGATAGGTTCTTTAGTCAGCAAGAATCTGACACTGTTTCCCGGTCCACCCAAGGGTGGCTTTCGTCATTTGATGTTTTTTCCCAACATAAAAACCCCCACACCCATTTTTTTTTCTATACTAATATAATTTATCTGACAGTTTTTCCGAGTTAGTACATTTAAAGAGAAATTAGTGCAGAAAATAATACCGCAACTTCCTCTTAAATGCATATTAAACATGTTTTTTGTTTAAAAAGCAGTAAGTTTACGAACAAGTTAGGTAGGAAAATTAGGCCATAACGTTAATTTCGTGTAAGCGAACACTTACCTAATGCATTAAAGAACAAGTGGCTTAAGGAAGATTTATGCTGGCTACTTCAGGTAGGAGAAAATTTAATTAACAATATTTATGAGAAGAATAAGAAAAAAGTTTCCAGGCTTCTTTCAGGTTAACGACGGCTGGCCACACGATGCGATTATCAATCAATTTTATAAGCGAGGTGAATGATTGTAGCAGAACTTAGACTTTTCATTATAAACCTAAAATCTGTACATATTAAAACGTAATACCACTTAGGTACTGATTAATATATTCACCTTTCGAATATCGTAATTAGATACATAATATAAATACAACAGATGTGCGAACGCTGGCGTTCGCTTGGGGCTCAAGAGTTTAATCACGAAATTTCAGAAACTATGCATAAATACGGTTTATTTATTTATTTACTTATTTATTTATTTATTTATTTATTTATTTATTTATTTATTTATTTATTTATTTATTTATTTATTTATTTATTTATTTATTTATTTATTTATTTATTTATTTATTTATTTATTTATTTATTTACTTATTTATTTATTTATTTAATCTTCATGTACAGTAGTGGTACATAGGCGGTTTATATATCATTTATTTCTCTAAGATTAAAATACATAATCGCTTGATGAGAAACAATGTTTTTACTTTATAATTTGAAAGTGCCGAGAGCATACGCATAGAATCTGATTACTATTGAATTTGTGCACTTAGAATCTTTAATTTTGGCAGGTAGGTTTCCTATAGGGTGTAGACATTTAATAAAGACGCTACGAAACTCTATCCCAAAGGGGGTAAAACAATCGCAGGAAGTTTGTATGGAGAAGGAAACGTTCATGCCTGAGAAGCCGTAGTTATAAGCTAGTTTAGAAGTTTCTACACCTTTTTTCAAGTCAAATAATAACATTTATGAAATAAACTATGTTGTTTCGAATCTCTCTCCAATCTTTTTTACATTATTATGATAATTTTATCAGGAACAGCTTACTTTATGCACATAATTTCACCTTTATTTATACAAATAGTACCAATACAATCCAGCAGGTAATTTTTAACAGAAAAAACAGTAGTTCTAAGAGAAAATTATACTTGTATTGTATTGTATTGTAATTCGGGCTGGTATCGGCAACTATGGCTCGTATTTTGCGTACGAGAAATTATACTTACTCGTATACCTTTTTAATGGAAAGTAACTACAAATATATATTTTTAGTTTTTTTTTCAACTTTCGGATTAAAGTGATACACATATTTTTTTATCACTTTCTAACAGAGCTTGATTCTAAATAACTTAATATTGATGAATGCGAGTATTGTGTGGAGAAATGCTGATTTAGTAATTTCCGACTTTCCGACTTGCAAGTTTGCAGGAGATGGTTTGAACCGAAACCAAGGCATCGATGGTGCGTATTGTTGCGCCTCAAGGAGATGTTAGAAAACCGTAGGGGCCCAGCAGGGTCGAAGCCTACTGGGACCAGCATCTGCTTCTTAAAGGAAGACTCGATACTCGTATGAAAAGCAACAAAAGAACACGAGTGGGTTTTTATTTAGTAAAAGTCTGACACTGGCGGGAGATGTCATTGGATGATTTTCCTAACTAGGTAAAACAAAAAGATAGTCACATTACTTCTTGTCTTATTTTACCACCACTCCTCTAAAAATGATGAAAGGAATCTGACATGTTTTATAATATTATTAAAATCCAAGATCATAATTATATCAAGCTCCATTGATCTCGGAGACCATGTGGTAGACTGTAGGCTACTATAGAAAGCAGGTCAGTTAGTTATGGGTTATTTCGTTGATATACAAATAGGTACTAATAAAGATAAAAGTAGTTATACAACATTGAATTATAATAGGTATAATAATATGTCCACAACTATCACACAACACCGTCTAGTCCCAAGCTAAGCAGAGCTTGTGTTATGGGTACTTGACAACTGATAAACATACTTATATATTTCTGAATACATACATATTATATATAAATTACACCCAGACACAGAACCAATGATCGTGCTCATCACACAAACATTTGTCCTAGGTGGGAATCGAACCCACGACCTCCCGCATAGCAGTCAGGGTCACTAACTACTAGACTGACAGGCCAGTCGAAATTAAAACTCCAAACTATTAAAAATGTATGACTCCATGAAAAAGGCGTGCAATTCTCAATTCGAATGTCAAAGACGCTAGTGTGGGTCGATAGGACGGGGCGTCGTAGGGATGCGCCCACTCATCGACTTGTTAGTCTAAAATTACTAATCATCATCATCATTTCAGCCGAAAGACGTCCACTGCTGGACATAGGCCTCCCCCAAGCGCCGCCACAAAGACCGATCTTGTGCGTCTTACGTCTGACTTGTCGTCTTCCCGTGAGTGTCGTAAGAGGCGACTAAGGGACACACCAGAACATTCTCTGCGGATTTTAAGTACCACACTGCGATCACCCACCCGCCTGCAAAGCGTGGCGAAATCCCCCCACAACGTACACACAACATAGAACAGTAGTAATGTCATAAAGGAAAATGAAATGTTTTGTTGGCAATGTATAAACTACTTACTAGATCGATTCTGCCCCACAATTTATAAACAAAGTAATTTACATGTGAACAGTATTGTCTTTAGTGCGTTTATAAATTGTACGGCAGTTGTAAATCCTTTTTTTCTTCAACAGAATAATAATATTGTTATAACATTGAGTAACGTAAGCATAATTATAACTTCTATCAGGCTGAAGACACCGCTGGCAGAGGTTAGTAGTTTATTTAAAACAAGAATTGTTTTCAAGAATTAAAAAGATGACCATGAATCATAAACGAGTTTAGGCACGTGTAAAAAAATAATAGCCCCTAATGATTACAATAGGCCTTTTCAATACGTTATTGAAAGTATTGTCCGCTGTCTGGCTTGAAATCAGTTTTGTTTATTCTATGACCGAGCTGTCAGCCGTATTGTCCCAGCTCACGAAGAACTGAAATTAAGCGTAAAAAGTACTTAGCCTTTTATTCCGCTGACTTTTACGAATATAAAATGTTGAGAGCGAATAATCAGGCCTATTTACATTTTGTTTAGGCCCACCTGACGCCGGGGAAGCGCAACCAACGCTTGTGTACCTATCACGACAAAGTAAATATTTTAATTTCCCGCGTTATACTAATAAAATCTGAACTTTAGGGTTTAACCATTAAAATTTAAGAGTTGAAATGTGAAGTTTTATATATGAAAAGGCAGCGATTTTATTATGATGACGGTGCTCGGTCGAAATGTGTACAGTAAAATTAAATTAAATCGACTTTTGTCTTAGAATAGGAGAATAAAATTGAAAGGCGTCTTGCTTTTGCTATGAAACAATAAGAAGGTATGTTCATAATGGTGACGTCATCTGCTGCAGAGGGTGTGGGTTACGTGTAACACGAGGTTAATGTGTTTTTAATGTACCTTTCTTTAATATTCTTGGAGTTATTAAGGCTCTTTCCATTACAAACGGTTTTGTCAACACTCTTAATCGCTTAAGCAGATAATAAAATTAAAAAATAATGTTTATAGCATAAGTCCATTTCTAAGTACTGTGTCCTCGGCCGGGTAATGCTCAGACAAATTTTTTTTTTTTTGTTCTGGTTCCATGTAATACTAATAACAATATTCCACAACTTGAGAGCAATAGTGGCTAAGGAGGAACGGCCCAGACTTACGAGCACTACTGTTCTCAAAACGGTGAAGGACAACATCGTAAGGAAACCGTCAGGTTCTAGGACCACAAATTCAAAGACATGTGACATCCACCAACCCTAACTGGGACCGCGTGGTGGATTCTATTCCCATCCCCCCTTGAAATGAGGTCTGAATCCCAGCATTAGAAACATTGAGGCTGATGATGATTGCGTACCTTTCACACAACGCCATCTAGTCCCAAATTAAGCAGAGGCTTGTAGTTTGAGTACTAGACATCTAATACACATACCTCAGTATTTCTAAAACTATATATTTTTGATAAAATATTACATCCATCCATTTCCCTCTCTTAGAGAGGAGGCCTGTGTCCCAGCAGTGAGAACAGTAAAAAAAAAGGCTGATGATGATGATGATTAAATCCAGACCCAGAACAAATGAATCTGCTCATCACACAGACGATTGTCTCGCGTGGGTATCGAACCCTGGTGGGTTCATGTTATGCTTGAGGTGGTCCTCAAGCATAGCAGTCAGGGTCACTAATCACTAGACAAACAGGCCAATCACTATTAATAAACAACAAGTGCAAAACTCTCGTAGCGTAGTTACGATCGTTTCGTTAACGTCGCACGCCTCGAATTGGCCACGCCATCAATCATCAGTTCTTACGTCATTTCAACGCCCAGTCATGTAGTCAAAATAAAGGAATTGGAGGCGTGGCAAATTTCAGGCGTTCGATGTTAACAAAACGATCGTAACTTAGCTAGGGGGGCTGTAATGTACCTTAGATATTTAACATTTTTTTGTTAGAATTATGTTCTTGCTACAAGGCTACAAGGTCAATAAATTATATATTTTATTAGTGAAAACTTTGTCTGTTCTTTCAGTAAGTCTTCTATATCAATTAACCTTTGGAGTACTGTAATTAGAGACATAATAGAAAGACAATATGTGTGTGTAGTGTTCAAGAGTTTTAGTAATTTTTTTTTTTCCACAACTATCACACGACGCCATCTAGTCCCAAGCTAAACAGAGCTTGTGTTATGGGTACTAGACAACTGATAAACATACTTATATATTTCTAAATACATACATATTATAGATAAATTACACCCAGACACAGAACAAACGACCGTGCTCATCACACAAACATTTGTTCTGGGTGGGAATCGAACCCACGACCTCCCGCATAGCAGTCAGGGTCACTAACTACTAGACTGACAGGCCAGTCAGTCAAATAAAATACTGTAACCGTACAAAAAATATATGTTCTATAAAATCCATCTATCTCCATCCAGCTCCATCGTCGGTCACATCATCGCTTACCATCAGGAGAGATTGTGATCAAACACGAACCTATCTAGAATAAAAAAAAACAATTTAAGCTGGCTTTGGTGATTTCCAAATATTTCTTGTCGTCTACTCATTTTCTAGTATAAACGTATCAGTGTACTAATTCATTTTCAGATCTTAATACAAGACCAAAAATTTTGGAATAAAATTTTTCTTTAAGTCTCGGATTTAAATGAGAGCGATAAAAATGTGATACAATTGTTCTCGAGACAAAGCCTCAGATCTTATGATATCATATCGTAGACAGTATCACGACCTGTAACAACGAAAAATTGCTGAAAGAAATTAGAGGATTTTTTCAAGATTATATTTACAAACACTTAAAACAAGAAAGCAGTGCGAGTCGGATCTTTGTTATGCACATTACATGTAGGTACTTCTTTTATTTGCTATAAACTCTTGATATACTGCGATCCCACCTGATGATAGGCGATGGTATCAGTCATCGTTGGTGGTGAGGCGCACTAGTCTATGAAGAGCCTAATCACTCTAGCTTTGTAGACACCCAAATTATGAATAGGATGGAAAGACCGCAGCCGGCAAGCCGTTCCAGTCCTTCGATGTACGCGGTATAGACAACGAGGCAAAACGCTTAGTCCGGACCGTAGATGTCTCAACAACGTAAGGGTGGATATATGCCGTATGGATGTCCGATGGTAAAATTGAGAATAAAAAAAGTAAAATTATATTTACAACTTTACTATGCACATTACATATACTATTTACATAATCGAGCAGAGGTGGCCGAGTGGCAAAAGTACTTACGAGTGGTCTCTGGTTTAAGGCACTGGTTCAAACCCAGCCAGGCATTTACTTTGTGTAATTTATTTCATCACCACTGCTCTCAAAACGGTGAAGGAAAACATCGTGAGGAAACCGGCATTGAACCAAAAATGCGAAGACATGTAACATCCACCATTCCGTACTGGGGCCGCGTGGTGGATTATGGCCCATTCCCTCTCCTAGAGAGGAGACCCGTGTCCCAGCAGTGGGAACTTCAAAAAGGCTGATGATTTACATAATTATGTATTCGAAGCTCGAATCGTGTTGGGAAGATATTTCCGAAACGCAATAAAAAGTAATTAATTTGCGATTTAATTTAACGACGTACTTATACGTATGGATATTAAAAAGAAAAAAAACAAGGAAGTGAACTGAATACAAAAGCGAAATGCTATGTATGCACGAGAGAATCACGCTATTCCAGCAATTTTCACATGCCTGCACTAACTAGTTTCAGTTTAGCAAAAGTCAAACGAAACAGTTCAGAGTTCTAACTTCCTCATGTAACTACTGAGATTCATAAAACGATTCGTTCCTTTTATTCTTTATTTTACACAAATTACATTAATATAAATAAAAGAACCGGTGATGTACACAGGCGAACTTAACCTATAGTTGGGTTTTCTTACAGCAAACCTATACTTACAAACTTAAATACATTTTAAACATGAGGATAATCCATCCATGTGCACAATTGAACTTAAACTACTACAAAACGTAAATAACTAAAGTACACAAATACATAAATATACTATATATACAATAAATAAAACTAATACATACATATTTATGGGTCATGTTGACAAGAAATTTTTCCTAATTCTTCCCCTGAAAACCTCAACCAAGGGGCTATCCCGATTTGTGTGTGGTAGAGAGTTCATTAGGAAGCATAGATTAAACAGAAGTGACATTGGAGTATTACCAGGCCGAACAGTCGGACAGCGAGCTACCAAATACTCGCCGTCCTCAAGCAAAATCAAAATCGGGATCCCGGCGGCGGCTGCGAAAGAGTTAACACAGCTCTAGCAAAAATGCAACTAAAGGAGTATTATGTGTTTTAGTCAGTTAAAGTTTGACACTTCTTCCATTTCACTCATAGAGGGAAAAGTTATTTGATGATTTCTCAAGCAAAAAAAAACGAAGCTACTTAGAGACGTTCATTTTATCTCGACAGCATTATTACGTATCATTATGTCGCAGTGCTTTCCTCAACGTTGAGCAATTGGTCCACAGTAAAGGCCTGCCTAACGAACCGTAAGCGACTTACACGATGCAAGCATTGCATTGTGCACCGTCTTATGTTAGCAGTTTTTCGTTTATAAGTAAAAACCTTTTGGCTTTTTTTTGTAAAAAGCGTTTTGGGAACACATTCATTATGCGTACTGCTAAGGAGTGGAATTCCCTGCCGCCGTATGTGTTTCCTGATAGCTACTGGCTACAACCTAGGGGTCTTTAAGTCAAGAGAGAATAGGTTACTTCTCGGCAAGCGTACTCCATCGTCGGCAACATTATCGCTTACCATCAGGTGAGATTGTGGTCAAACGCGAGCCTATCTAGAATAAAAAAAAACTTCATTTATCTCTTAAAAGTTGTTTTTGGAACACGTTCTTAAAAATATTCTATTCCTATGTAGCGTCATCTATGGCGTTACATAAGAACTAATCCTATATCGCGCAATCAAGGTTCTCCGCGTGATTTGAACGTAGAATAGTGGCCCACCGTACACAACAACCGTCTGGTCTGAGAATGCTCTGGTTTCAACAGACGTATGTGGGACTTCATTAAAAGACTCTAAAGTGACAAAAACTTACTTAAGATTATCACCAGATTCCCACCCCACGGGAGAACAGTTTTTATCAAAAAATATGTTTATATAATACTAGTGACCCGCCCCTTGCTTCGAACAGGTATAATACTGATATTAAATAATGTGTATTATACACATAAACCTTCCTCTTGAATCACTCTGTCTATTAAAACGATTCGCATCAAAATCCGTTGCGTAAGTTTAAAGATCTAAGCATACATAGGGACAGCGGTAAGCAATTTTGTTGTATATTATGTAATGATGAAGATGAGCTGAGAAGATTCAACAATAAAAAATAAGTAATTATAATTTTAAAAGAAGAAGTAAAAACAAAGCTACACTTAAACAAAAAAGTTGATAAGATTGAAAATGGTTGAAAGAAGCAGCTAAGGTTGAAAATACAAATACATTGCAATAAATAATAGAAATACTATATCAAGTGTAACTTGATCGTTAGTAGTGACTGCAATAGAGAACAAAATCCAATAGCAACTCGTTTAGACTCCACTACAGAAGGAAGAACAATGCCAATATGTTAGTAAGAAGAAACTTCTCCAGTACCGTTTGTTAGTAATTTCTATTCATTAATCGTGTGTTTTTACAATAGTGACTGGGAATTCTCTGAAATCGCTTGTTCTGTTATAGATTTTATTCTTTGTTTTGTATGTATTGATCGAGGTAAGCGATGCAATGTTATATCGGATTTACAATAATATCTTTCAGGTTGACTCAAAAATATCAATATAATTAGCTTTGCCGATAGGATATTATTTTACAGAAAGTAATTATTAATCATCATCATTTCAGTCGGAAAACCAGTGCTAAACATACTACCTACCACATCAAGCGTCACTACATTTTTAGGGTTCCGTAGTCAAAAAGGAACCCTTATAGTTTCGCCATGTCCGTCTGTCTGTCTGTCCGCCGCGGATAATCTCAGCGACCGCTAGCACTAGCAGGCTAAAATTTGGTACCAATATGTATATCAACCAAGCCGACAAAGTGCACAAACAAAACGTGGTAAAAAATGTTTTATTAGGGTACCTCCCCTACACGTAAAGTGGGAAGTGTTTTTTTTTTCATTTCTACCATAACGTGTGATATATTGTTGGATGGGTATTTGAAAATGATTAGGGGTCTCGTAAAATAATTATTTAATAACGTAAATATTTTCGGAAATAATCGCTCGAAAAGTAAAAATGAGGCGACCCCCCCTTATTTTTGAACCATAAGTTTAAAAAATATCAAAAGTAGAACTTTAAGTTAACTTTCTAGGAAAATTATTTTGAACTTGATAGAATGAACAGTTTTTGAAAAATTAAAAAAAAAATAGTCTGAACTAATTGTGTAATTTAACCGTACATGCAAGCATTTTTTAAAACTTTTTTACATATTTCATTATCCTGAGCAAATCTCTCCTTTCAAATAAAAATATAAAAAAAATAAAATCGGGACACGCAAATTAAAATTACCAACGGGTACAGCGCCATCTCTCGGGAAATTGTGTTACTAATTTTTACATAAGGGCTACTGGGTTCTGTTACATTGTGAAAAATTTGTGACGGACGGGAAACTACGGAACCCTACACTGAGCGTGGCCCGACACGCTCTTGGCCGATTTATTTGCGAGAAGGTAAACCTGAATTTTGACACACATAAAAAACTAGGAGAGCTAGCTAAGAGCAAGGTTTACACCTTATGAAACGGTGAGTTACTCATACTCTTTATAAACTAAGTCCCAGATTCTCCCTCAGAGAGAAGTTTAAAAATATTAATATTTTAACTGTGGCATCTCAGTACATCTATGAAAACATTTTGTATGTTTATAAAAATAAAAATTTGTTTAAAAAATACAGTGATATTCACAACGTAAATACTAGGAATAAACACAAATTAGTGGTTCCGGTAACAAGGCTCAAAAAAATAGGAGGCACATTTAGATGCCAATGTATACGCTTTTATAATAAGCTTCCCAGTCCTATTCAAGAACTTAGCCTTAATAAATTTAAATCATTTGTAAAACGTAAACTTTGTCAGAAGGCTTTTTATACTGTAAAAGAGTATCTTGAGGACAAAACAGCTTGGGATTGACCTGCTCCAGTAATCACTATAATAATTGATGTAATTTCATTTTCAATACACTTACTCGAAAACTGTCACTTATCGCACTATAATTAGGTTCGACATGACACGTATATCACCCGCGTGCTTTTGTTTCATTTATCATACCAAGGGCTTTTTTTTTCCTCCTTATCGTCACGGTCAAGCGTAATTATTATTTTTTTTTAATGCAAAGAGGTGCAGATTTTTGAGGTTTTAATATTTAATTAAAATTTAAATCGTGTTTTTAACAGAATATAATAAATAAATATGATTATTTATGCAATAATTTGTTATTAACAACAAATTAACATTTATCTGTGTTCTAAATTCAAAAATATTTGAATTTCTATTCTTAATATTAAGTAGGATGTATAACGGTTTGATGTCTTTGCTTCTTTTTCAGCCTGCAAAGAATAAGCGCGGGAAAAGTCTATAAATAATAGTCATATTATGTAACTTATTTATTGGTAGTTGTGAAAAATATGTTGAATGTAAGATAGACGGCGCTAGTTGTCACGTCAACATTGGCTCCGTTTTCAAATTGTTGTAAAAAATAGTAAACATTAGTTTTAAAGTCTAGTTGTATGTTATACCAGTTAATTTAAATACAGTGAACATCGTCTATTGTTCGTTAAGGAGTATGTAATGTGATGTGTAAATAAAACTGATATAAAAGAACAGCGTGTAACAAAGTGTTTATAAACAAAATTGTGCATTAAAATAAGAAAATAACGTTGAATCGAGTGATAAATACTCAAACCTACAATCTTACAGCATAAATACAGTGAAACAATTGCATTTAAGTAAATTACAAGTGATTCTTCAAATAATCTGTACCGTTACTTCATTCAAAAGTGGTGACGCGGGACGCTTAAATTTCAACCAATCAAAATAAAGATAAACGAAATTGATTTCGTCAAAAGAAACGCATAATACAGTCAATTATTTCGAATCGCATTATCAGTACAGCGTGGCTGAATTGTCCAGCGTTGCGTCTATGAGGAACGTAGCTAAGTGAACCTAAGTTCAAATCTGACTCACGTGGATGTTCTTTTTGGTTTTTTTTAGAACTATTTTAAAGTTTTTTATGCAAAGAACAGTTTCTATCATTATTTGTGCGTTTTTTGAACATTTTATTTGCATTTTAAGATTTGTTTTGCAAATTTGAGAAACTTGATAAATACTCTTAGAAAAACATGGATACCTGCAATAACATAACTTTTAGAAAAAGCCGCATGCGACGATCTCTTTCCTGTTTCTCTAACGAATCCGATGACAGCTCGGCATCAAACTTAAGCGTCAAAAGTATGATAGATCTTTCTACACACCTAAAAAATGATGAATCGTTACTCTTAAAAAATACGATAGAACATCTTAAGGAGAAATTATGCAGCGTGCAGCTTGAAATTGAAGCACTCGGCCAAGAGAATGCTTCTTTGAAACAACAATTAGCTGAAGAAAAGCTGAAAACTGAGCACTTTAGAAAGACTTACATTACGAGCAGAAATGCTAGTAGTACATCCTCATCTCGAAACATCGGAATCTCCGAAAAATATTGTCCAAACAAAAACAAAATATCAGCTAGAAAACTAGATTTAGATTTGGACTTTCATACCCCGAAACCAACTTCCAGCAGTGCTGTTACAAATGAATTTAGTGACAGAAATGAAACAAAAGCAACTAACATGAAATATTCAGGACGAACAAATCATAATGTTGTTGCAGAAGAAAATACACAAGACCTAACCTCAGACAACAAACAAAAATACGAAACCAGAATAAGTAACAAACCTAAAACTAGTAACATACTCATTCTGTCGGATAACCAAGGGAAAGGTATAGTCGAGGGGCTACTGAAGAAGGAGAATAAATTTATTATGAAGAAATACGTCATATCAGGGATTAGAAAACCAGGGGCGAAAACGGAAGAAGTATTATTAGATTGTGATAAATTAACAAAAAACTTTTCGAAAAATGACAGTGTGATTATAATGACTGGTAGTAATGACTCGAACCCTGTTAAATTTATCGCGGAAATGTCTGCTGCAATTAAGATATTAAAAAATTGTAATATATTTATCGTTAGCGTTAAGTACAATGCATTCCTGAATGAGTGTAAACTCAATTGTCAATTGAAACTTCTTGCACAAAATTATAAAAATTGTAACTTCATTGAAGCAAATAGTTATAATAGTATTATAAAACAACTTATACACAAAATAAACGTTGTTCAATACTACGACAAATATCTACTGTTCAATGAAAATAAAGGCTTAAAGGAGAAACCAGGAAGTTCTGAAATTGTTTTGAAAACCCCAGAAATTGTTTCGGATCCGGTAATCAATCACAGCATTATTAAAACGTTGGAGTCGGCAACTCAACCTAAAAAAGGTACTATTCCTTATTATTTTCGCAAAATAACACCGCTCACGAAAAATTACAAGACTGCAAAAAATATAGTGGTAAGTGAGGAACCATTTTTTCGTACCCAATAAGAAAGAACATAGTAAACGTAATTTTTCAGTTCTTCATCAAAATATCGCTGGCGCTTTAAACAAACTTAATGATGTAGATTTAACTATTAATGAAATGCGAGAATCCGGTTTAAATATAGACGTAATATGATTAACAGAACATTTTGTGGTCAAAGGGGAAGAAAAGTACCTAAAACTCAATAATTATCATCTTGGTGCTATTTATTCACGATCAAATAAGCGACGAGGAGGAACTTGCATACTTTGTAAAAATCATCTTCAAGTTACAGAGTTAAAAGATATAAATGAGTTTTGCATTGAAAAGCACTTTGAAATTTGTGGTCTTGAAATTAAATCTATACGTGTGATCATACTTTGTGTATACAGAACACCTTCATCAAACACAAACATATTTTTTGAAAACCTAAACAAAACTCTTTCCAAACTACAACATAAAAGAAGTAAAATTATAATTTGTGGAGTTTTCAATATAAACTTTTTACACAAGGACAAAAATAGTACCAAATTCAAAGAACTCATCTCGAATTACGGTATGCAGTGCCATATTCATGAAGCCACCAGATTAAATACATGTATCGATAACATTATTAGTAACATCCCAAATATTGTAGGCACGACTCATAATGTCTGTTTATCTGACCATAACACAGCACAGGTAGTAAAATTCGAATACGATCGAATACTTACATCAGGATTTTATTTTACATACCTAAGTGATCAGAGTAAAGATAATGTCGACAAATTTATTGACACTGTAAGTAGTTTATCTTTTTCTGAAATTTATGAAATTTCTGACTCAGAAAAGGCTTTTGAATGCTTTCATGATACAATTACTCTATTCTATAAGTTGTGTTTTCCGCTTATCAAAGTAAAAAAACAATTCAAAAACAGTAAATTAAAGTGGATAACAAAGGGGATTAAAATGAGTAGTAAAACTAAACGGCTATTAAGATACAAATATTATTTAAACAAGACATTTGATAATAAAACTCGATTTAAATTATACTCTAAATTGTTTAAAAAATGTATTAATAACTTACAGTCTTTATGTAACCTTAAACATATTGCATGTTCAAAAAACAAAGGTAAAGCTTCATGGGATATTGTTAAGCGTAGTACGGGTAATGAAACATCTCGTGAATACATTGACAGGCTAGTTGATAATGATATTATAGCTACATCAGGCTCTGATATCGCGAATATTTTTAATAATTTCTTTATTAATATAGTTGAAGCCAACACATGCTTACAAAGCCAAACTAATAACTTGAGTGATGTGAAAAGTAACGACAACAGTATATTTGTAAGTCCTACAAACCCTGCTGAAATTTTTTCAATATTAAAATCACTAAGGACCACCAAGGCAGCCGGTTACGATAACATTTCTACAGGCCTTCTAAAAAATATCGCTCAATACATAGCAGAACCACTGTCTTATATTATCAACTTGTCATTAGAGCAAGGTTGTTTTCCAACAAAACTTAAAGTTTCTGTGATAAAGCCTCTTCATAAAAAAGGCTCAAAAACAGATAAAAATAATTACCGTCCTATTGCGCTAATACCTATTCTATCGAAGGTATTTGAAAAAGTTATGTACAAAAGAATTCTCTCTTTCTTTGATAGATATAATACTCTAGCTAAGGAACAATACGGGTTTAGGAAGAATAGGTCAACTTCGCTAGCAGCTTTTAACCTTGTCAAATCGATTCTGGATAACATCAACGCTAAAGTTACAACATCAGCTCTGTTCTTAGATTTAAGCAAAGCTTTCGATTTTGTTCGCCATTCAACTCTAATCGATAAATTAAATAAAATCGGAATAAGAGGCCCAGCTTTAGAATGGTTCAAATCTTACTTATCAAATAGAAGTCAAATCACAAGAGTCACCAAATTCAATGAAAAAACTAACAGTATCATTAATTTTGATTCACAATCTCGACATAATCATTTCGGAGTACCACAAGGAAGCATCTTAGGACCACCATTGTTTCTTGTTTATGTTAATGATCTTCCTCAAGCAATCGAACAAAATTGTATCCTTTTCGCTGATGACACGACAGTGATTCTAAACTGCAAAGACATAAAAACTTACGAGTCGGATATAAATAAAACCTTCCACAAAATTAGCTCATGGTTAGAAAACAACAATTTAAAACTAAATGTGGGAAAAACTAAAATATTAAATTTCAAAACGCAAAAAAGTAAGTACCTCCCACTTAACGTATCTCATGAGAACCAAGTAGTTGAACAAGTACATAAAATAAAATTTCTTGGAATAACGCTGGATGAACATTTAACCTGGAAAGATCACATTGACGAAATATGTACCAAAATCCACAGATTTGTGTTTGCCTTAAAAAAAGTAAAAGAAGAAACATCTAAACCAACTGCTATGATGGTGTATCACGCCTATATATGTTCCATTATTCGCTATGGTATTATTGTTTGGGGTAATTCCTCTGAGATGTCTAGGATACTGATAGCACAAAAAAAATGTATTCGCGCTATCTTTAACATGGACTGGACCGAATCATGCAGACCAGTTTTTAAATCACACAAGCTTCTTACCGCTCCATGTATTTATATCTATGAAATTGCAAAATTTGTTAAAAGTAATTACTCTCTATTTGAAGCAAAAAATAACTTTAACAAGCGAAAAGCTACCCAGTATTTACTAAAAATCCCTGTGCCTAGAATAGAAATGTATAGGCGCAGCTGCGTATATATGGCGCCACTTATATTTAACTCGTTACCTAACTGGATGAATAAATTACCTTACCAAAAATTCTGTGTAGTCTTAAAAAAGTGGTTAATATCGCATAGCTTTTACTCAATAGATGAATTTTTAAATAAAAAAACATGTCAATCCTACCACTTCAGGAATGCTTTGTAGTCTGTGTTAAATTGTTTTAATATTTTACTTTTAGTATTTACACAAATATCTGGTATTTAACAACTTATGTGTGTTTAATATTTAATTTAAATAGTTTAGAATATATTTGTTTATAATTACATTTGCATAGTTTATAAAATTTTAGACAGTGATAAGTTATTGTCAGTCACTAATACACTATCGACTAAATATTTGCATGCCTTCACTAAAAGGCGGAATGTGTCTTTGTACCTACTCTCCCAATGTAACATCTTGTATCTACCACATTTTACGCAAATAAACGATATTATTATTATTATTATATAAAAGATTTTTTTTAGACAATAAGCCGCTGCCGTCAGATATTATGCTTTACTATAGTTTGCTGCAATCTAAATCTAAAATGTACGGCAACTTTGGAAACTTTTCTTCAGTAAGAAATTAACAAAAATGCGTCGTAATTTTCAAAGAAAGTAAGTGTATTATAAGTGTTATATGTTCGTAAGTGTATTGAAAAACGTCGTTTGACACACGTGCAGATTTGTCATTGCAGCCCTCGGCTCCATAACACACTCGCCTACGGCTCGTGCGAATTTCGCCTCGGTCGCAATGACAAACTTCCTGCACTTGTATCAAAATGTACTATTCTTAGTTTTCTGATTTTTTTTTTTGTTATCATTATTATATATATATATATATTATTATTTTTTTATTATTTTTAACTGACGATTATTGTTATTTTACAATTATGACATATTTCTTTTTTTTTTTGCAACTATTAAATTTAACATTTAAATTTGACAATTGTACCGTTTTTCTTTTTTTAAATTTGCAATATTAATGGGTAAAATTACATTTTTGTAAATTTTTATTATTGTGAATGTGGGGACTATGTGGATTACTTTTCGTTTTTCCTTAATTTTAACTTTTAATTTTATAATGTCTGGCAGTTATGAGTACTTTTTGCGGCCTACCCAAATGTCCTTTCTTTGGTATTGTTCGTCAAATCGTTGAGCTTCTTAGTAGTCCTGAGTTGAGCTACACGAGAACTGACAAATGCTTGCACTGACTGGACAGGTCCACTCAGAACTGTGTGGTTCTTTCTTCAAAAGACCATCTCAGACTCCAATCTGCGTGGTTCTCATATGATTTGACCATTACATGTTTGTGTATGGACTTTAAAACAGACTTTGACCCCTGAGTTTATTTCGGTGTTTCTTCTCAGGGTAGTCAGCAAGGAAACACCGGCCTCATCTAGTATCAAAAAAAAGAAAAAAGAAAAAAAAAATTGACGTGTAAAAGAGTTTGTAAAAACCTATTTACAAAATAAAAATCATTTATCATTTATCATTGCTCACCCTCCCAATATGATTCTCAATGCCTGGGGTGTCTTTACCGTGGAAGACGTTACCAAAGCGCACGGAATTCTATAGAAGTATCGAATGATGATAGAATTCCATTTGATCTTAACCCAATTTTTTTTTGTGGCACAACATCCAATGTCAGACTATTACTGAGAGTCAAGCTGTGTCCTTTCAGTGGCTCTTTGCGTATCTGAGTGACGGCAACTCTTTCAAAACGATAGTGTACACGTGGGAAATTGTTATTCATATTCAAATTCTTTATTGTACACATATTACAATTACAAATAAAAGAACAGGTGATGTACACAGGCGAGCTTAACCCATAGTTGGGTTTAGTTACAGCAAACTTTATATTTACAAACATAAAGAAATTTAAAACATAAGGATAATCCATCCATGTGCACAACTGAACTTAAATTACTCCAAAACATAAATTCTTCAGAGTTGCATGAGATAATGGTTGGAGAATATCAATCCTAAAAACGAAAAATAAAAGCAATTAGTTAGAATTGTGTATCTTTTTCCAAACGTGTTTCGCTAATAACCATAGAATCACGGTACATTACGCCATCAGTCTCTTTAATGGCACCAAATCAAAGTTACTTTTAAGTAAAGTCACGAAGGAATAAAAGATTTATTAGTCGCTCTCTGTCTGTTTTTCTTTTGTTATTAAAGATATTCGTTTAAAACATGTAAATGTAGGTACATGATTTATATGTATGTAACATGTAATCGTACCGTGAGGGTAAAGGGTAAAAAGTGCAGTTGCATTTTACGAATGTTATTTGTTTTTAATTCTTCTTCCTATCCCACTGCTGGGCAAAACCCTCCTGTATTGGGCCGTATAAATGGTTTTTCTTTCCGAATGGGTATCGAACATACAGGACGCAGCACTAACCGTGATGTCACCAGTGATTATTTCAATGAAAATAATGTATAGTTTTTGACATTATTAATTTTTGTTACCATGAATACTATAAATTCCTTTAGTCTTAAAGTCAAAGTCAAACTCATTTATTTCAAATAGACCATTTACAGGCACTTTTGAAATGTCAAAATTGAAGCTAGTTTGCACGTTCCAAGGCGTAGACTCCTATGGAGAAGAACGTGCAAGAAACTCCATGGGCACTCTTTTAAATCAAAATTTATATTTACATATTACTTGGTTACAAAATGTTGATTCTAATATGCGAGCACGATGTAGCGGTATTTAACAAAAAGTAAAATAATAATAATAAAAAAAAAAATTCAAATAAGCGCCTAGCAGCCAAGAGATGACCGGTCTCAACTGACGGCACCCGTTCACGAGCATGACGCATGTATCAGCCCCACTCCGCTCAACCATTTTAGAGGGAACAGAATGACCCAACACACGCGCCACCATCAGCGAGACATTTGAGAGAGCATGACAAACTCTCAGCTGCCATGCTCGAATGTCAAATAAGTTGCAACCTAGCTAGCGAAAAATGCTCCATGGTACTTCACATTTACAAAATTTACAAAGTGCTTCTACATTATACAATGCTATTGTATCCAAATCAAAAAAATATAATAATTGTAGATGGTCATGAGCTTCAATTTAACAAATAAAATATAAAACTATTACGAAAAGCCAAATTATTATTTTTTATTTCGATTTAAATCTTTGACAAAATTTGTAAGCTTAATTTAAATTAAATCAAAATCACAACTGCGAACTTATTTATATTAAAACGGTTATACATAATATTCTCTTAATTAAAATTATTTTAAGCTATAAATACTTTTATACTTAACTCTGTACCTACATACAATACAAAAACACAAAAAAACACATTTAGGCGTCAAAGTATTCCTCCACATCGCTGTTATCCAAAAATATGCCCAGAAAACTGGCAGCATTGCCACGTTGAATGGCAATGCTAATTTTCTGAGCGAAGAAAGTTCAACTGCAAACACCTTATTACATGTAACTTCTATCATTTTATATATTTTATATGTTTTGTATCATATTATCAAGTTTCTGAAAAATACCTAGATCTCTATTCGAAAATGCTACCAAATATTAAGTATCTATCCCAGGGGTCGGGTCATGCGAGATTCACCCAGAATCGTAGAAAGACGAATTGGAAACTACAAACAGCTTAGATTTATATCTTGATTCGTTTCCCAGAAATTCGGCTGAGAGCCTTTTTACAAGACATTCATTTTAACCATTTCCTTTTCGTACAAACCTCGAAACGAAATTAAAATTGTAAGAATTTTTTGAGGAAATTGAATGGATTTTATAGAGCTCTGTAATGGGAATTACAGTTTACGATAGTTAATTTGTATGTTATGTCGGCATCACCATTTTAGCCGAAAGACGTCCACTGTTGAACATATAGGCCTCCTCCAAGAGGCATTATAATTACTGATTCTGTGCATTATGCATCCATTGGATTCCTGCGACCCTGACCAGATCATCGGTCAACCTTGTGCCCTGAAACTGTAGGGGCTCATCTACGTTGAAACCTATTGGAGCCATGGGGCAATGTGAAAAACTTTAAGCCCGGGGCCCTAGAACGAAGGAGTGGGTTTTTTAGTCAATAAAAATCTGACACTATCTCCCACCCCACCTAAGGATGGAGGATAAGGTGGAGCACACGGTTGAGGTGTGCCCCGCTTGGGCAGAGCATCGCTGTGTCCTCGTGGGAGCGATCGGTGGCGGCGATCTCTCGCGCCGGGCCTTGGTAGAAGCCATGGTTCGGAGTGAGGAGGAGTGGCAGGCGGTCGCCTCCTTCTGCGAAGCAGTAATGCTAGCAAAGGAGGAGGCGGACCGCATAAGGCAACGGCGTTTGCGCCCCAGACGACGCCGCCGCGATTCCGATCCTGACTTCCGGCCACCGTAGGCGCGGGCTTGCGGATGGTGAGCATTGGGTAGCTCGCCGTCCGGTCGTCTGGTAATCGTCCGGACCAAGCCCAGTCGTCGACGGCGCGCACTGTTCCCGCGCGCCTCAAGGAGTTGTCAGCAACCGTAGGGACCCTGCAGAAGGGTCGAAGCCAATCAGGGCCACGGGTTTGTGTCTGAAAAGGAAGGCTCTGGCCCTGGTATGTATGGCGATGTAGGAACGGGGTAGGTTGTTTAGTCAGTAAGAGTCTGACACTTGTTTTCCGCTCCGCCCAAGAGCGGGACTCGTCATTGGATGATTTTTACCTACCATAAAAAAAAACCCCACCTAAGGATGCGGAGATGCAATTGGATGACTTTTGCTCACCAGAATAACCTTATGTTCCAACGCAGTGTTTTTCGTTATGTGGTCGCCAATTAAGAACGTTTCATCTCCATTAACTATTTGTTCTATGAGCTGTATGCCTTGCTTACTGCCACTTAAGTATGATGGTTCTTCAGCCTATGTCGGTAACATATCAGTGTTACCGACATAGCTCGAACCAAAACCAAATTTAATACTTAAAATACCAATTTTAAGTACCAAATTAAAATTTCATTATTCATAAAAACTACGTTAATAACCCATTGAAAACAATAAAGTCAGAATGAGTAACAAAATGATCAAATCTGATAATAACACAATCTGAAGTAATAAAAGAACTCAAGTGCCCTTCCTAACGACGTTGAAGTTCATTTAGTTAGGACGAGGAAGGTTTTGATTGCAATCTTGCTAATTAAAACTAAGATAATTTGCGGGCGACGGTTTTGACGAGAATGGAGTTGAGACCGAAATATTACGAGAAAGATTTCAAGGGTTGCTTTGTTTAAAGACTCTAGTTACTTTACTCTGTGAAAAGTTTACGAATACCTTACTTTATATAATCAAATGTTTATGAAAATCCTTGGACGAGGTCATCAACCTCATCTAGACATTTAATATGAAAGATAGGAACATGAACAGAACAAGTAATAGTATTTACAAAAGCTACACACGCTGCTTACCATCGATATATATGTACTATGCACTGGATGAGGCGTACCGTATAATAACTTTACTCCAGTTAAGTGAGCATGCCATACACTCTTACATGGATGACATTAGTGCAATTTTGACGTATCAGCGCTGTATGTTTTTAACATTTCAGTATTTTGACAAATAGTTTCTATGAACGTGCTTGTCTATCGCTAGGATATAAAGTCGATGCTGCTTATCATCAGCTGGGTTCGCAGTCAAGCATTAGTTTATATCAAATAGAGAAAAAAACTACACAGACTGTATACATCTTTCCGAAATAAAAGTTCACTTATAAATAACAAAATATTAAATTTACAATTAATACAAACTATTTACATATGGCCGTGGCCGCATGCGCGACTCTCACTCCCCAGCCACAGTCTCTGAGCACCGGGATCGCGATCTGAATTTCCTAAACCCAAGCCGTCGACGGCGCTAGTGTTGCACTCGCGCTTCAGTTAGATGTCAGCAAAACCGCAGGGACCAAACAGCATCGAAGCCTACTGCCTACTGAATGGAAAATTCCTGAATTTTCAGGATGTGTCAGATATTAAAACCCAATCCCACGTTTCTTCGTCACTTTGCTTTCCAGGGCCAGGGCCCTGGAATCCTTATGCTCCGCCCAGGAGCGGAGGAAGTTATTGGACGAGTTTACATCTGAAAAAAAATCCCTGCGCCATCCGGAAACCTCCCGAAGTCTTGAGCTCTATGGTAACTACTCCATCCATAGCTCCAGTTGGCTTCGGGCTTGTTAGGCCCCTATGGTATTGCAGACATCTCTTTGAGGAATGTAAAATTTAAATTTATTAATAATAATATGAAGCATTAAAGTAGCTTAAAAATAAAACTCAACAACAAACATACACAGAGTCAGTCAAACCGACATAACCGCAGTTATAAATCTAAGTCAATGTTTAAAACAAACTGGGCACTACGCCGAGCTTTGTGTACATAAAACATATAAAAATATATAAAAGTACAAACTAGCGGTCAGTTTGTCACACAACTTCTGAGAGGCAAGTTAAATGGAAGGGGACTATGACGTCACACATGCACCCGTTATTACTAACTTGTTTGGGGACAGATATAATTAATTAATTTGTTTACTCCAACCCGTAATGAAATAGTTTGTATAACGTTTCGTGGAATGCATTAAGTTGCGTCGAATGTTATAGTTGTTTTATTATTATTTTATGGTAATATAAATGCGAGTGAATGATGCAAGTTTTCCCTGAGTGATAATAAAATGAAAAGCCTTTTATTTTCTAGTAATACTCTTACTTATTGGTTGGTTATACCCGTTTAATTTATACCAATACTATAAAGTTGAAGAGTTTGTTTGGTTGATCGCGCTAAACTCAGGAACTAATAGTCCAATTTGAAAAATGCTTTCTGTGTTAGATAGCCCATTTATCGAGGAAGGCTGTGTAACATTACGTTAGAATCTACGGGAATAAGGCAGTAACTAAAAATGCAAACGAAACCGTGGCGAACAGCTAGTCTATAGTACTTGTGGTTTTCTTGTTAAAAACCCCTTCCTTTCCCTGTCAGGAAAAGGACTCTTTTAAGAATTTCCGTTTCTCACAATCATGGGCTTTTTTGACGTGTGGAAAACCATCCAATGACATCTCCATGCCCTTGGGTGGGACCCAACACAATGTAAATGTAAGTATCTTACTTTTGCACTCTTATAATGCTCATAATACTACGCTGCGTACCCCATTGACATTTGATTTTTTTTGTTCTGTTAAACACTATATGAAACAATAGCAATGTTCAGAAACGTTAAGTACGCTAAAGCATTTCGCATATTCGTTTCAAGCAACAAAGGAACGCAGTTTTTGTAGATGTGAGTAATAAAATATTAATCTCTTAAACCGCTCTCATGATAAAGGCACTGCACTGCGGCATTTTCAAGTAAGTCTCAAGTTTACTCGGAAATTTGAGGCCTCACTCAAGTATCTAGAAACAACCTTAAGTCAGACTTTAGTCCTCTCCACGAAACAAAGCTCTTGCGTGAATTTAACGACTAGCCTAACTACTAAAACCCGTAAGACCTAATAATATCTATTTATAAAAGCAAAATATCACTCACTGATTAGTTCATTAGGCCCCAAGAAGACAGCTGTGTCCTGTATACCATCAAGTGTCCACACACCTATTGTCTTTTAATTGTGTCTGTAATTATGGTAGTCGAAATGTTGTTTTTTTTTGGTAAAAATCATCCAATGAGGAATCCAGCCCTTGGGCGGAGCGGGACACAGTGTCAGACTCTTACTGACTAAACAACCTACCCCGTTTCTTCCTTGAATTAGTACCAGACCCCTGGTGTTACGCTATCGCATCAACCCTTGGACCCAGGAGGCTTCGACCCTGTACTGACTGAACTGAAGGGGCTCCTTCAGTTTGCTGACAACTCTTGAGCCGCGCGGGAATAGTGCGCGCTGTCGACGACTTGGGCTCGGTCCGGACTGTTGTGTCAGGATATTGGGTTCCGGATCGTGACGGCGACGGCTACGGCGAGGGCGCCGTTACCTTTGCCTTATGCCAGTAATGCTCGTAAAGGAGGAGGCCGACCGCATAAGGCAAAGGCAACAGCGCCCTCGCCGTAGCCGTCGCCGCCGCGATCCTGCCGATATCCGGCCACCGTGGACACTGGCTCGCGGACGGTGAGCAATGGGTAGCTCGCCGTCCGGTCGTCTGGTAACTGTCCAGACCGAGTCCAAGTCGTCAACGGCGCGCACTGTTCCCGCGCGCCTCAAGGAGTTGTCAGCAAACTGCAGGGGCCCTTCAGGGTCGAAGCCTCCTGGAGCCTAGGGTGGTGCAAACTGTTACCTCGACTCTAGGAATAAGGCAAGGAAGGTACGGGGTAGGTTTTTTAGTCAGTAAGAGTCTGACACTGGTCTCCCGCTCCGCCCAAGAGCGGGTTTCGTCATTCGATGATTTTCACCTACCATAAAAAAAAACCTTTGCTTTATGCGGTCGGCCTCTACCTTTGCTAGCATTACTGCTTCGCAGAAGGAGGCGACCGCCTGCCATTCCTCCTCGCTGCGGACCATGGCTTGAACCAATGCCCGGCGACAGAGGTCGCCGCCGCCGGTAGTCGAAAGATTAATTAAGAAATATCAGAAACTAAAACTCCTAAATTTGGCAGGCAAGTTCCTTACAGGGTGACGACGACCGCTAAGAACGGATTTTACTAAACTGCAGCCCTAAAGGGTAAACCCACTTTCACGCAGGCGAAGCCGTTAGCAAAAACTAGTATCTATTTGCAAAACGCTTGTGAATTCACTTTTATCAATACTCAGTATCATAATGCAAACTTCATGAATATGTAATTGACATCCACATTTCGCACTGATAATAATATTATCTGTGTAAACAGTTTTCGATTTACCCTTAAAACTATTTTGAAATAATATTCAAATTTAATCCTCCAATTGAATTGATACAAAAGACAATTAGTGGCCGGGAACCGAATTAATTTAATAAATCTGGCTCGGTAGACAATTCAAATACGGACTAAGCCGAGATAATCGTTACATTTCATTAATTTAGTAAAGTCTTCATTACACGATCTGAAGTCCGCATCTATTCTTAGCTTGTAAATGAAAATTAGACCGAGTCCAAGTCGTCAACGGCGCGCACCGTTTCCGCGCGCCACAAGGAGTTGTCAGCAAACTGCAGGGGCCCTTCAGGGTCGAAGCCTCCTCGAGCCTAGAGGGTATGTGCAAACTGTTACCTCGACTCCAGAAATAAGGCAAGGAAGGTACGGGATAGGTTTTTTAGTCAGTAAGAGTCTGACACTGGTCTCCCGCTCCGCCCAAGAGCGGGTTTCGTCATTGGATGATTTTCACCTACCATAAAAAAAAAAACGAGTCCACAACTGGCTTACCAAGGTGGGTTCAAAACTCCTTGGACGAAATCGTAAAGCACGAAGGAAAGAGTTGCCCTATTACCACAAACTTCTTCACAGATCTAGCTAACAGAGTTGTTCAAACAGTTTACGTTGTAACTACAATGCCGATGTAAATACAAAAATATTTTAGTGCTCCGTTCTGAATTTTGTTAAGACTTCAAAACTTTTAAAGCTGTTTTCGAGTTGCAGTGAATAGGTATTTATTTTGTGGGTGAAATGGTAAATGACTTTGTAAAGAGTTGATTCAGTAGCATCAATTGTAGTTTTCGCATTTTTTTGTGGTATTCTTTAATATATAGTAGGTATGATGATACATTGTTTCTAGAACAATTATATCAAAGAGTCCATTGTTTTTTTTTTTATGGTAGGTGAAAATCATCGAATGACGAAACCCGCTCTTGGGCGGAGCGGGAGACTAGTGTCAGACTCTTACTGACTAAAAAACCTACCCCGTACCTTCCTTGCCTTATTCCTAGAGTCGACGTAACAGTTTGCACCACCCTAGGCTCCAGGAGGCTTCGACCCTGAAGGGCCCCTACATTTTGCTGACAACTCCTTGAGGCGCGCGGGAACGGTGCGCGCCGTTGACGACTTGGACTCGGTCTGGACAGTTACCAGACGACCGGACGGCGAGCTACCCATTGCTCACCGACCGCGAGCCAGTGTCTACGGTGACCGGATATCGGCAGGATCGTGGCGGCGACGGCTACGGCGAGGGCGCTGTTGCCTTTGCCTTATGCGGTCGGCCTCCTCTGTTTACTTACTATTGTAATTACTGCTTCGCAGAAGGAGGCGACCGCCTGCCATTCCTCTTCGCTGCGGACCATGGCCGGAACCAGGAAAAAGTCCATTGTTGGACTCAAATATTTACGGGTTTACATTTAGTAGCTTACTCGCTGGCCAGGGGTGCGGCACACGCAGGTAGGTACTCGTACACATAATTATTCACACGGCGAGGCACGTCCGTCGGGCCGGGTCCTGAAACCGGGTAATTTACGGGCGCCCTGATCTGTCGCGGCGCATCGTAAACTCCGCGCACTTCGCGTTCAAACTCACTATTTTACAAATGTAGCAAAACGTGACGTTTGTTTGCAGTTACAATGTTTTATTTTTAATTTATGTGACACAGAATTGTTGGACTTCTTACACGAACTGGTTATTTATTGATATCATTAGGCTTCGTGCTCCTGACCTTGATATATTTTCTAGTTAGGTTTAGAAAACTGCCAAGTCAATGGTGGTTAAACAAGAATAATTGTATCAATTCTCATTATTACTTTGTAAAGTCTGTTCGCAATGGATGCATAATTTTAATTACTCGCAGCAACTTTAAACAAAATATCACTGTGGTCACTGAAAATGTGCGATTAACACGAAATGATTTAAGGGATCGTTGAAAGCAGGTCAAATGGTCCATGGTATGTGTGTATTGTGGTTAAAATTACCAAAAATACGTGCTCCAAAATTAATAAAAGTCATTCCGTATAGGACTCGTGAAGTAGTTATTATTTCTGAGCGGTTTTATTTATCATCGGCCATAAATACCACGGGAGCCGAATTGGGACGCGTTAGTGGGGCCCAGCCGGCGGTTTCCTCGGTCCTTTTATATAGCAGATTTGTCATAAAATGAAATATTTGATGCATTAATTTTTATCAAATTTCCACCGACCTTATTTAAGTGGTAACTGGTTTGGGTATGGCCTTAGTTTTGGCGCTCCGGAAAATTGTTAAAGAGTTATTGATACGGGCTTTTCCCCGAGGTTTGGTTACCGAGTTCTAATCCATAGAGACACTAGAGACATTGGGTTTTTCCGGGATAAAAATACTCTGACGTCAATTATTAAGTAGCTTAATGTTGGAGAAAATTTTTGTCCAACAATGTTGGAGAAAACCTCCTGCCCTGAATTCGGAGTGGGCTAGCCGTGTCACAAGAATGTATTGGGAGAAATGTGTTTTTTTATGATAGGTAAAAATCATCCAATGACCAATCCCACCCATAGGTGGAGCGGGAAACAGTGACAGACTTTTACTGACTAAACAACCTACCCTGTTCCTTCCTTGCTTTATTCCCAGAGCTCTGGTGTTACGCTTTCGCATGAACTCTTGGCCCCAGGAGGCTTCAACCCTGTAGGGCTTCTAGAGATGTGTAAAAATCGTGGGGCTTAAAAGCTAGAAGGGGACTCAGCTACGGAATACAAACTGGGCTTGGGCAAAATTAAACCTTTTACAAATTCTTTCACCGATTTAAGGCTACAGTATTATTATTAGGTATTCGTCAGTATTAATGGAGTCTTAAATCGGTGAAAGAATTTGTAAAATTTTGTGGTATCATTCAAAACAGACTCAATTGCGTTAAAATGGTATTAAAATTTATATTCTAGTATTATGGAATATCATAGTACTTTAGCGAAGCTTGCCGAGAAAGATCATTCGAAACATTTTCGGACAAACACAAACTCCAAAAACATTCGCATTTTAATGACTATATTCTGTAACAAAAATAGAAAATAGTATCTTGATACGGGCAAAATACACAAACTTTGCTAAGCCAAAAGAAAATAAAATACTCTAAGCTAAACTCCTACGGGAAGATTCTTCTGTGCAATCACCAATTACCAACCACACAAATAGAGACAGCTACCAACCTTTACGCATTAAATCGTACAGTTGTTTCCACAATACCTTCCTATTTCAAAAATATTTTTTATACGGCTTAACTTACTAAGTCATAGCTCAAACAGGCTGAACCAGTGAAACTAAGTAATCGAACGTTCCAATAGAACTTAGCGGCAGAACTTTGTTAACACCCGCTCGCCTTAGAAACTACTTTGCTTGTATTTGCCGCCATTAGGAACCGATGGATTGTAATAATTGTTAGTTGTTCATCTATATATATGTAAGGAGAAACTGACTGACTGACATATCAACGCACAGCCGAAATTATTGGGACTAGGAGCATGACATTATGCACAAGCCTTCCTTATATGACGTGGGCGAAAACTAAGAAAGGGTTTCCTAAAATCCACCCCTTAAAGGGATAAAACGCGTGTCCAAAATTTGTCTGAAAACCTATTTTTACGCGGGCGAAGCCGCTGGCTGAAAGCTAGTTTTGCTAGTTTTGTACCTATACACTCATATTCGTATAATTCTTCTGTACATGATTGTCACTTAACTTTTCTTCTTTATTTTATTTACACCAATGCACCGATATGAACAACTTTTACTATAAGACCAACCCAAAAAGAACGAAAAAAACCCGCTGCTCCATACATTTTGTCGAGCTATGTGAATCTATGGAGCAGTGGGTTTATTTTTCGCGATTTTTGAATTGTGAAATCTAAGAAACGATTCCGTATTATATTGGAATATAAGTTCTATCGTGGAAACAATACATATCTAATGCTACGTAATATTAATCTATATTTGTACACGTGTTTAGAATAGCTAAACAATGATTTTTTTTTTTTTTAAATTGCTATTTATATCCAGAAATATTATCTCCTAAACAACCCTCCTACGGACGGATACGGGATAAAATTACTAAAACAAAATTATTTTAACCAAAAACAAATAGCTTGATTGTTAGAAGTAAGTGTTAGGTATACGACTTTGATATTGCATACCTTTTAAAACGCAAAGTTTCAACGTTGAAACCATTTCGTTTGAACTCATTTTACATAAGACATTGTTTGTCATTTCAAGCAATAATATCAGAAAATAAAACAGGCCAAGAGCGTGTGAGCCACGCTTAGTGTAGGGTTCCGTAGTTTCCCGTCCGTCACAAACACTTTTGATACCAAATTCAACTTTCTAGTGCTAACGGTCACTGAGATTATCCGCGGGTGGACAGACAGACAGACTTGGCAAAACTATAAGGGTTTCTGGTTGACTACGGAACCCTAAAAAGCCATAATACGAAGTAACAAATGAATAACTTATTTTGAAGAAAAATAAAAACTTATCTAAAATATTATTAAACTTACTTTAGAAGACAAAAGTGTGTAATTTTAGAGTCGGGCGATAGATATGAAAGAAATAATTATATAAATTCATAGACTTAATAATTGATCATTCAATTTACGCGTTTTACGTCAGCTATTTCTAATATTAGTGACAATTTCTGAGTCAAATACAAAATATTATTCGCTCATAATAATCGAATCCAACCGAAAGGTTTCCACTCAGTCAATTTCGAACTTCGATTAATTATAAGAATTACCAAACTCTAATAAACTCGCGATGTTACGGAATACCTAAACAAGTTACACCCAATAATTCTCGCAGTATATTTGATTTATTGTAACAACTATGTACAAGTTGCTAGCAAAACAATAACTAAGAAAACAAAGCGGCTCTCTAGAGCTTTACTGTAGTCGAATAAAAATAAATATATCTCAGGACAGAATCAATTATAGAGAAAAGATTCGAGAAGCCATGTCTGCATTTATGTGTCGCATTTCAGTGATGAAAAAGCTTTTTAACATTACAATGAGAGCCATTTTATATTTCCTGGTGTAATAAATCAAATCTCCTTGACGTAGTGACGTCCCCCTTGAATCTCGGAGCCAATACCGAATAGATTTAATTCCGTGTTTCGTAGATGGGAAAAAGATCGATCATTATACGTACCTAATTTCGGAAATTTTAGGTTTGATTGCTAGATTGGTTATATAATAATAATAATAAATCGTTTTTTAATATGTGTCTTAGCGCCTAAATCTATATATATAAAAATCAATTGCTGTTCGTTAGTCTCGCTAAAACTCGGGATCGGCTGGACCGATTTGGCTGATTTTGGTCTTGAAATATTCGTGATAGTTCAGGGAAGGTTTAAACGGTGAGAACGAAAAAAAAAAAAATAGGCGAAACGAAGTTTGCCGGGACAGCTAGAACCGATTTAGCTGAAAATTGGCAGGGAGGTAGTTTAGAGCCAGGAGAATGACAGAGGATACATTTTTTTTTTTTTTTTTTTTAGAGTAGGGTAGAGTAGGGTAGAGTAGGGTAGAGTAGGGTAGAGTAGGGTAGAGTAGGGTAGAGTAGGGTAGAGTAGGGTAGAGTAGGGTAGAGTAGGGTAGAGTAGGGTAGAGTAGGGTAGAGTAGGGTAGAGTAGGGTAGAGTAGGGTAGAGTAGGGTAGAGTAGGGTAGAGTAGGGTAGAGTAGGGTAGAGTAGGGTAGAGTAGGGTAGAGTAGGGTAGAGTAGGGTAGAGTAGGGTAGAGTAGGGTAGAGTAGGGTAGAGTAGGGTAGAGTAGGGTAGAGTAGGGTAGAGTAGGGTAGAGTAGGGTAGAGTAGGGTAGAGTAGGGTAGAGTAGGGTAGAGTAGGGTAGAGTAGGGTAGAGTAGGGTAGAGTAGGGTAGAGTAGGGTAGAGTAGGGTAGAGTAGGGTAGAGTAGGGTAGAGTAGGGTAGAGTAGGGTAGAGTAGGGTAGAGTAGGGTAGAGTAGGGTAGAGTAGGGTAGAGTAGGGTAGAGTAGGGTAGAGTAGGGTAGAGTAGGGTAGAGTAGGGTAGAGTAGGGTAGAGTAGGGTAGAGTAGGGTAGAGTAGGGTAGAGTAGGGTAGAGTAGGGTAGAGTAGGGTAGAGTAGGGTAGAGTAGGGTCGAGTAGGGTCGAGTAGGGTCGAGTAGGGTAGAGTAGGGTAGAGTAGGGTAGAGTAGAATAATCTGTTGCCGGGAGCGAAGCCGCGGGCAAAAGCTAGTCTTCTTATATATAAAAATGAATAACTGTTCGTTAGTCTCGCTAAATCTTGATAACAACTGGACTGATTTGGCTAATTTTGGTCTTGAAATATTCGTTATAGTCCAGGGAAGGTTTAAACAGTTTCAACAAAAAAAAGCTAGTATATTATATGTATCTAACATCTACACTAATATAATAAAGAGGTAAAGTTTGTTTTTTTGTTTTTATGTTTTTTTGTTTGTAGGGGGTAATCTCTGGAACTACTGGTCCGATTGGAAAAATTTTAGCAACAATAGAAAGCTGCTTTACTCCTGAGTGACATAGGCTATAAATTATTTATATAACATGAATATTAACCGAGCTATCACAACTTTTGTCTCACAAATTTTCCGCGGACGAAGTCGCGGGCAGAAGCTAGTATTATATATATTTAAGTAGGTAAATACAAT
The DNA here is from genome assembly GCA_029852875.1 of Mythimna loreyi. Lineage (NCBI taxonomy): Eukaryota > Metazoa > Arthropoda > Insecta > Lepidoptera > Noctuidae > Mythimna > Mythimna loreyi. Next base: position 13,519,026 of record CM056786.1, read on the forward strand.
TTATTTTAAGTAAGTATGTAGGGGTAACCAGCACAGTGGGCGAGCTTGGTCGAACCTTTGGTTAATTTTCCTGTTTTCACCGTGAATAAATCCGGTGATTATGGGAAGTCCATTTCTTGGTCTTCAGCTGTCCTTATAGAGGCTGCTTACAGGGCCTAGCTCACACCCTCCCAGTTGATAAACTGACTTTTAATATCAGCTGTTTTCTTTCTATTTATGGCTGCTTTTCTAACTATGTTATACTTACAAGAAAGGTTATTTTTTACCAATCCCTCTTTAAAAAAAAATCAGAACTTTACCTTTATTATAATTTACAATAGCGATATTCAATAAATTCTTTAATTAACATTTTGAATACAGTAATTATAGACACAATAGAAAGGCGATAGGTGTGGAAACCGGTGTTCTCGTAGTGGTTCAAGAGTTTTAAATAATCTTATTTTATATTTTCACTACATTCAAAATATTTAAATACTTGATTTTAGGTACATACGTTCATGCATTCGTGAAGTAACGCGAAACGTGTTTTAATTCAAAATAGAGTAGCAAGTTGTGAAGTCAACTGGGAGGAACTACCCGCTCGGGTAGTATGGGTAGAACGAGTAATACGGGTAGTACGGACGTGCAAGTCGACGACTTTTAACCCTGCACAATACATTACAGTTGTACGTGGCCTCAAGCACTTGACGCAATGAGTACATAGTCTATTTTTTGTTCTACCGATTTCTTGAAAATATATCATCTTAGAGAAGTGACGTTTTAATGTTTGATTTGCGGTTCAAAAGTACATTGTGAGCAATATTTTACATCTACAGAGAGTAGAGGTAAATAAAAAATTACTTCTAGTTCTTTTCCCATTCAAGTAATGTCAAAAAAGTCACACACAATGTCATTACCTGCCTTACATGCTATTCATTTAAACCAGTTTAGATCAAATAATTTACTCAGCTCCTTTTGACACCATGACCATTTTGAATCGATCCCTGACTAAAACAAGCCACGACGGTATTCCTAGGAATAATAGGTTAAGTTCAACATTATCCTTATAATCCCTAATTGAATGTAAATCTCCGCGGTCGTGACCTGACCCCGTGGTGTCGGCCCTGTAATTCATATCGCACAAGATAGATGGCGCTATCTGCCGCTCAAGTTTATCTTATCTGGTTTAAATTCTGAAACGGAACTTAACTAACAGAATGAGGCTGAAAGGAAATTCAAATTCTGTTCCGTTGTATAAAGGCGGTCATTGTACTTAAAAAATCGTAACTTTTTTTTTGTAAATATTAACTTTTATTATTTAATACTAGCTTTTGTCAGCGGCTTCGCCCGCGTATATAAAATATAGCCTATGTCACTCAGGAGTAAAGCAGCTTTCTATTGTTGCTAAAATGTTTCCAATCGGACCAGTAGTTCCAGAGATTACCTCCTACAAACAAAAAAACAAACTTTACCTCTTTATTATATTAGTGTAGATAGTTGTAATTGATGACGATCCTAGGTCCAGTAGTTTTAATATAGTTTAATAAATTAATTGCACTTAACGTGTTTTTTTATTAATAACATAATTATATACTAGTGACTACGAGCCCACCTAATAGTAAATTTTTTTTTAATGGTGGGCAAAAATCATTCAATCTCGCGGCGGGCGGAGCGGGAAACAGTGTCAGACTCTTACTGAATAAACACCCCACTACGTTCCTTCTTTGCCTTTTGTAATTGTGCCAAGCTTTCCTTTCAGAAAGAGACCTTGGGCCCCAGTAGGCTTCTACCCTTACCTGATAGTAAGTACTGATGCAATCTTTGATGATGAGGTGCACTAGTTTATGAAGAGCCAATTCAATCTAGCCTTGAAGACATTGGACGGGAAGACCGTTTCTTTTTATGTCGTTGGCGAACATAGTAATCTAAATTTGTATGGATGCGAAACTGTTTGCAGAAGCTAGTGTAACTATATAATATAAGCAGTAAGAGTTGATATCGCAGCAACTTTTAACGTAATGTGCTGAAAAGGCACATTCAGCAACATTCCGTTAATATGATAACAAACAAGGAAAATTTCCCAGAATCACTTGCCATCTGACATTAGCTTTGCTGTGACTTGAAAAGCTCCCGTTTGAGCCCTTCAGTACGGAAAATTACGAGAAATCCTTTTTCAGTAGACACGTTTGCTGAAAAGAGCTTTCTCGTAATTTGCTGGGTGTCTATATATGTGTCATGCCCAGCTTATGTAACCCGTAGCAAGATACTATAGATTCGTAGATACTTTGTGTGCGTTTTAACGGCTTTCCGACCTTTACCGCTAAAATTCCCGGTATAACATTACCGATCCGATTCGTGGGTCACTTTTGTTTGTGCGGAATTCATTCAATTATTTTTATGGGAGCAGTAGTGATGAAATAAATCACACAACAGTCATCACACACACAGTCAACACACACACACACACACACACACACACAAACACACACACACACACACACACACGTCACATCAGTTATTTTTTATTTTAATTTGTCCTGTGCGTATCAAAATAAATGTTTTTTCTTTCTTTCACAACCTCATGCGCCTGACTGGGTTTGAACTCGCTCCTTATAACTCAAGAGTACCACCTGGCTACCACTCCTCATTATAGAGTGAGTATGGTGGACGAGTTAATTTTCTTGTTGTTCCCACACAGCAAGCTTCTCCAGTGGAGGCCATATCGTGAGGGTTGTCTCCTCCTCACGATTTCTACTGTTTATTTGATAGCATAGCTTGCAACCCTAGAAACCATGTACTGGAAGATACTATGTTGGTAGGCCTTTCATAATTTGGACCGATGACCTTATGCTGGTACAATACGCGGCATTTGCACTTACGTGCGAAACTATAGCAATGTCGGCCATTTTATTTCAATTTTTTCACCGCATACTATAACAGATTTTCGGGTCTCAAACGAAGCGAAGGGCGTAATCATTGCAACGAAATAAACTTATTTGCCGCATACTACAGGGGTAGCGAGAATCCGACGGATGCGACACAGTACAAGTTTATAATCTGCTGAAATAATGTTGATAATGAGACCAGCCCCCCTAGCTAAGCTACAATCCTCTTCTTTGTTGAGATAACTGTTGAATTGGGAGCATGGTCAACTACAAGTGCTAACTCTAAACGAAACGATTGTAACTTGGCTAGGGGGGCGCAACCACTAATATAACATCAGGAACTGATTTTCCAGCAACTGCTATGCTATAACTAGCCATGTTCTTATGAGTTCCATTTACTGTCACAGTTTCTGTTCTTTAAGCGTACCTTCAATTTAGCCGCAACGTGCCGCGCGTCTGCAGTGCGGATACAGTGCTGCAACCGTGCTGCTTTGTTATTTATATATATAAAAATCGATGCCACTTTTCGTTGTTATTTTATAACTCAAACACGGTTTCACCTAACCAAAACAAATTTTAGGCATTATTCGGACTATTTAGCGGATGGTTTATGTGAAGTTTGCTCAAAATTTGTCAAGCGGTTCTTCATTTACCTATCACATTTTTCTGTTGCCGGGAGCGATGCCGCGGGGAAAAGCTAGTTCCATTTTTATATGAACAAAAACGCGCTGCTGTCGCACGGTACGTTGCGGCTAATTTGAAAGCGCGCGTATCTCTATTGAGCAATATCAGATCGTGAAAAAACTATCTGTAAAAATAAAATACCTGCCTAGTAATAAGTATATTAAAGCAAGCGTTCCGTGAGACGTCACCTAAATAGATTGATGGAAGACCGTATGCGGAAATTGATTGCTGTAGCGTTGTCAGGTGTCCCGATTTGCGCGTGATTGGGACACTAAGGGTCAACTCACACCGAAAGAGCGGCGAAGGGCAGCGAAGCGCAGCGACCCGCTCGGTAGAGAAGGCGCGCGGATGGAGTTCGCCGAAATTCCCGCGGCGCCGCGGGCATCCGCGCGACTCGTCTGGTTTCTCATGCGATAATAAGTATTATAGTAATGAAAATAAAGTTAAAATTCATATGACATTGAAACTGCGCTCCGCTTCGACGCTCTTTTAGTGTGAGTTGAGCCTTAATGTCAAAATTTTATGAAAAAACTTTATAATAACAGAAAATTGACATGAATTACCTCAGCCGCATTCTCTTTACTATTCCGATTGTGATTGTGCTGGACGGTGAGCTATCTATTGTTAATTTTTTGTAAAATAGCCATTGATTAGGGATAGATGTGACTAGAGGTAGGGGTAATGATAACTTTAATAATTATAATTTTGTTAATAAATAGGTGTCATATTTGCAACTCATTTTTAGCAAGTAATATGTGATGATCTTAAGAAAACAAAAATTTCAGTGGTGCTCTGGCACCTTAAGTTAGAAAGAGCTGCGAGATCTAGCTTGGAAATTTGAACGCGTTTCATGTGATCTTGATCGAGATGGGGTGGGAAGAAATTGTCAAGAATTATTTGAAGAAGGACTGCCCAGAACTGTGACAGCAAAAGTGCCGTCTATGTATTTCATTTGATACAAAAACTTTTTCATACACACACACAGCAGACAGGGAATTTCACTTCTTAGCTGTACACACACTAAATGTACACCTAAAACGGTTTATACATATAGACGGAAAGCGCAACGCTGTACGTATTGTCAGATCATCACCGCAAAACGCTAGAACAAAATTGGCATAGATGAATGATAGATTATATTTCGGAGCTACATTAATATTTAAATTACTTTAAATCCTGTTAAGGCAAAGGGCTCCCACGGGAGGGGCAAAATACCGTATTTCTGAAAAGGTTGAATGGATTATCTCTCGAAACTTAAGATTCTCTGGCAGGATTCGAGGCCTCTGATGGGAGCATAGTTTTAATCCTTTGTACCGTTTACTCGTATATTCAAGCCCTTAGGGTCGTCGCTGCGTAAAGCGGGAGACCGCGCGGTCCTTTAAAAAAGTGCTACGTCCAAGCTCGTCATGCCATAATAATACATAGTTCTCCATCGATATGACTACATACACACTGTTAACTTTGAACTTGCAACACTGTGCAGGAAATAATCCGGTTACCGCTGACACACGTCTGGTGCCCGGACGGGTGTCCACGCAGGCTTTATTTTTACTGTGAGAAAAATCCATCTAATAACGAAATCCGCCGAGGCCGGAAATCGAGATCGGAATACCAGCGGCGTCTGGAGCGTGTGTGCCGTTGCCTTATGCGGTCTGCATCTTCCTTTGCTAGCATTACTGCTTCGCACAAGGAGGCGACCGCCTGCCGCTCCTCCTCGCTTCGGAACATGGCCTGTACCAAGGCCCGGGTGTCCGCGCGGGCTCCCGCTGCATGCGGCGTTGGCCCTTACAACCCAGTTAGGTGCAGACTACTTCACTAAAATTAACACGAATCTAAAATTTTAGATAGGCTGGAGTATTATATTTAAACTTGTGGCTCTATTTTAAATTAGTTCAAAGGTTGTCAAAAGAGCTTCAAAGATTGCTTTTAATTATAATTAAGGCCATTCATTGTGTCACCCAATATTATCCTCATTAAATATATTATTTCTGAAATTATGTTTAGCTGTAATCTCATAAGAAAATTGTGGAAAATAGATGTTACTAATTTTAGAATCTGACATAGTTCAAAGAATTCTATTTATCCTACATATTTATTATGTTTTACCGAATTCTATATTCATGGCAGCTATGTTTGGAGGCTGTGGTTGAGCGATTGGCCGCTGGGGTGCTTGACGCGTGTTCGATTCCTGCTATAACCAAATATCATATGGCCTACATATTATTGTTTTGAGCCTAGGTGTCCGGTGTTATTTAAATTTATGAACGCACCAACATTAAAAAAGTAATTCGTAGTGTGCGGCTATTTTTTTAACGGAAGAAACAAAAAGAAAAAAGGGAAAGAAGAACACAGAATGTATATTATTACGTACGAGTATAAATCGAAACAAATCATTTGTTTGAGCTCTTCAAGTAGCTTCTAGCTAGGAACTTCGCCTGTAAAATTTAAAATTATATAAAGGATACAGATTTCACTATTCAGGCTGGAACAGCCAGGCTAAATAGTGAAATCTTACGTTACCACATTGTCTCCCTGTGTGCCCTTCACCAGTTTCAGTGTCGAGGAGTAACAAATATACAAACTTGAAAAATGTCTACTCGATAGCTCCTCGCGTTCCCGATATAAAGGATCTTGACAGACAGACAGAAGAACCACGAAGTGATCCTATAAGGATTACGTTTTCCCTGTTGAGCAACGGAATCCTAAGAATGATTTGACGGAAACATAACCTTGAGATAAAAAGTAGGTATTTTAAGTCCATAAGTTCAATTGAAATCCGTTGAGCCATTCGAGGGTGACGAAATAGCAAACATACACACTTACAAACTTTCACCTTCAGAGCGTACATTTTCATACAACCGCTCTTACGTGATTATGATGTTATTACACATCTATCTGCTCCTGCACATGTGGCTCCCTGGTAACTCATTCATATTGTGTAATTGTGTCTATTGACTGCTTCATCTTTGTTTCCATATACACATTTTTTTTTTCTTGACACATTGCTTCTGCAATATTTATATTATTAAGACCAAAAAAAAATTTAATTCAGTAATAATTTATTGTGTTAGCATCCCGCAGTGTAACTGTTGTAGTGATTGATGTATTTTTTTTTCTCATACATTTTTTTTTTTATATATATATAATATTTTTTTACAATTCACGTTGTAAAGTAAGAACACTGTAGACTTAGTAAATCCTATTACGATTCACCTTTTATTTTTTATTATTATGATTATTTTTATTGTGCTTTTAAGTACAATATTGACTGGTCTACACTGTTCTTACATATGATATAAGTACTGTAACAACGAAATATTGTAAGAATTCATTTTTTTTTAAAAGAGTAACCATGGAGTTTCTTGCCGGTTCTTCTACATAGGAAACGACCAATTTGGAACCGTGCACTAGCTTCTGACGTTTTATAAGTGCCCTTGTAGGCCTATATGAAATAAAAACCTTTTTGATTTTGATTTTGATTTATCGTCACATATTTTGAATACAAATTATCTTGTGGATATTATCTACGCTTCTATAGAAACCAAAACATAAATTTGTGTAAGACTAACCTAGTAAAGACACATAATTACTGAATGGCAATAGAGTTTTCAGGTGTTATCTCTTCTCTCTTTTTTCGCATTACTTTTGCATCAGATATTACATCGGATTGCTTTAGATGAAGCAACAGGCTTTTAAACCATACTCGACGTAGACGGTAGGCGAGTCGGGAAAATAATAATAATAATATTATTATGATTGAGAGACTCAATTCAAGACGTAGTATTAACGTCTTCAATTGAGTTCAGTCTTATTCCTCTTCTCCGTGAGTTCAGTTCATATTCCCACACCTTAACGTACTGGCGTGACATATTGTAATGACTTTCCCAGCACATAAACCTAATCAAATAGTCATTGTTTCGTTGCATACTTTCTCAAGGGCGTCAATGTGTTCATGTACTAATAATCTATAGAAAACATACATGCATGGATGTATAGAAAATTAGTACTTCGACACTATCATTTTAACTGAAAGACATCCACTGTTTGACATAGGCCTCCACCAAGTGAAAAATAAAGATAGATCTTGTGCATTTCACATTTATTTGGTTTCTGCAACCCTCATCAAATCATTGGTTAACCTTGTGGGTGACTTTGCATTGCTGTGTCTTCTGGTACGTGGTCGTGGCCACTATAACCATCTGTTCTGTGGGCAACGTTTTGGGGCGAATTTTTCTGGTTGTTTTTTAGCGTCCATTAACCAAGGGTCCTCCTGTAGTTATCTTGATTTCGGAAGCAATGACACGATAAAATTTCGAGCAAAGCATATTTTATAATATTAAAATGCAGTGGGGTAGTAAAGAAAAGCGGATTGTTGTGATTGACAATGACGACTATAAATTTACTTTGTGAATTGTGTATAACACAAAGTAGGGCAGTTTTGAAGAGTATGGTACCTACATAGAATAGAATATAAATAAATTTATTCGATACAGACACAGCAAAACAGTTACAAAACACACGTTAAAAAAATAACAAAAATAAAGTGTACATACTCTCTATTACGCCATGTTAGTTTGGAATCCCTAAACCAATCCACAAAATTAGTATTAATTAATTTTCCCTTGTCAATGTCTCATAATATGTGTACTATATTTAAGATTTAGAATCACTATTGATGACGCATAGTATTTATTCTATGCGTGCTTCAAAGAAATGTCATTAAAACCGTAGGGGCAGCAGAGTCGAAGCCAATGGGGCCATGGGATCGCAACTTAATGGAACACCAGGGGCTCTGGAAAGCACGACAACTAAGGCACATAATAGTGGGTTTTAGTCAGTAAAAGTCTGACACTCTCTCCCGTTCTGCCTTAGAGCACAAGAAGTATAAAAATAATTGTCCACCTAAAAAAACAGAACATAGTTTTTAAATTTAAACCTTTACGAAATGGTGTCCTATGTTAAGTAATTTTTGATCTACTGAAAGACGATATTGTAGAGCAATACGTTATAACCGTATCCGAAAAAGTGTGTAACAAAAATCTGGAAAATTTTATTCGTTTGCGAGATAACGCTCTTTTCCTCTTTTCTACCTACATAGCATTTTTTCCACTGAAAGGAAATGACGGGAAATTCGTCGCTTTTACCCTTTCCCACCTGCACTTACCGAAGTAGTGCTGTGCAACTTACATATATTATATATAGTACGCTTCACCTATTTCTTCATACTTGTAAAATACAATGAGTTGAAAATGTTTTTTGATAGCAAGCTTTTATAGTCCGGTATATACATTATTATACATATCTATATAATTAAAACTCGTCATGTGAAGCACACGAGCCCAAACTCGTTGGAGATGTGTAGTTTAATTACTGAGTTTCTATGGCCACCTTCCGGTTCTATATAAGTTACAATCGTTTCGTTTAGAGTTAGCGCTCGTAGATAACCACGCCTCCAATTTCTTTGTTGAGATGACGTCTGAACAAAGGAATTGGGGACGTGAACAACTACAAGCGCTAACTCTAAAGGATACGATTGTAACTTGATTGGGACGGCAGATCAACTCCACACGCATGCATGCAAAATTTCAGCTCAATCGGTAACCGGAAAGTGGTTCAAATTTAATTAACAAGATTTGATCAAAACATCGGGACAGGTGAAACTTAAAAGCTTGTAAAATGGTTCTTCTCCTTTAAAACTAATTTTAGAACTGACATTTGTTACCGTAATTTCCTTCATTATGTATCCTAAGAATGAAGAAACAAAATGTCGCTCGTACTCGTCGCATCTGTACGTAATTAGTGTAAGACCACAACTCCGCCGCCGCCTCCCACGCACAACGACTCGGTTTAACAACGTCACTAGTGACAGTTCCGACAGTAGGTCAAAGCGACAGTAGGTCATAGTGACACTCGTGACAGTAGATCGACCTATATTAAGAAAGCAGAGATGCAATCGTTGATGGTGAGGCGCACTAGTTTATTAAGTGCCTTTTCATTCTAGCCTTGAAGATACTCAAATTATAATCGAATGAGAACATGCTTAGTCCGAACCGTAGAAGTTGAAGACTTGGCGTGCATCGGGTTGGAATCTTTCATGGATTTTTGTCAATATAATCATCATCACACTGCAGCACTGTTAGCTGAAAGACGTCCGTATTTGGACATAGGCGTCCGCAGGCGCGACGCCAGAATAAACGGTCCTGTACAACTGTCATCCATCGGAGATATAATAACATAAATTTTGTAAACACAGAAGACTTACTTGCTGTATGTAAATAAAACACGCTCATATCTTTTATTTTAGTTTTGATCTGAATTAAAGTCATATTGAATGTTAGCTTATTATTTTTGTTTTTAATTTAAGCATTTTCTGGCCTGGAGAACATGTAACCCTGACTCAGGAAAATAAGCAACAAAACACTGTTGTTTATTTTTAACTTAATTTCTACTATTAACGGTTAAACTGATTTTGACTCCTATTCCGTAAGCATAAAGATGGTTTAAAATAAAAAAGTGATTACTATACCAACTATTTACTGCAGTCGCCATTTATCTTGCTACCAACACAATAAAAGTCAAAATCGGTTGAACGAATAGTAAAAACGGTTGCGTAGCTGCGTAGTCGCGTAGCATGCGTAGTCGCGTAGCATGCGTAGTCGCGTAGCCGTAGCTTCGTAGCATAGGTAGCTGCGTAACTGTACATAACAAACCAGCTGAAATGCTCATTCGATTACATAATTCGATCATTCCGAATTATCTGTGTATCCGATTAATAATGAATGAAAGTAACTCGTTTCATTATTCAGCTGTCATTTAATCAATTTAAATAAATACGAGCTTATGATTCGTGTATGTTATATCACGGGAGTAACTGTATACCAAATTGATTTAATGTTAGTTAATGATATAATATATTATATAATGTTAGTCTGTTCTCAATCTCTAGTATTTCAATATACAAAGTGTTGATTGTTGCTATAGATGCAATAACATTTTTTTCAATAACACTTATAGTTTTTCTCAAATACTTTTAAGGTTTCTCACTCAAAGGCTAAAATCTGGAAACTATTGCTAAGGCTCCGCTCTCTGTCTGTCTGTCACCTGGCAGTTTCTCAAGAACCGTGATAGCAAGAAAGTTCAAAGATAATGTTGTTATAACGAAAAGTAAAAACCGAATTAAATTCAATGTTTAGTCGGACTCCCGTACAACAAACGAGATTTTATTGTTGTTTTTTTTTATAGACATATGATATAATATAATAATATGTCCACAACTATCACACAACGCCATCTAGTCCCAAGCTAAACAGAGCTTGTGTTATGGGTACTAGACAACTGATAAACATACTTATATATTTCTAAATACATACATATTATAGATAAATTACACCCAGACACAGAACAAATGATCGTTTTCATCACACAAACATTTGTCCTGGGTGGGAATCGAACCCACGACCTCCCGCATAGCAGTCAGGGTCACTAACTACTATGCTGACAGGCCAGTATATGGAACCATTCGAGCGCGTATCCTACTCGCGCATGTTAATTTTTTTTTGTTTGAACTATATTTAGTTACCGAGTATACCGGTGCATCATTTTTCATTAGCAACAGATTGAAATATGGATGGATTTATGAAGATGGTATGTGTCTATTCAGAACATTTTGAAGTCTTCCTTTTCAGATATTAAATTAAGAACGTCAATATCTAGCTAGGCTAATGGATAATTAGCACATTTTTTTTTTCGGACAGGCAGACTTCTAGACCTTTAAAAAATGCCTGTAAATGGTTTATCTAAAATAAAATTATTTGATTTGATTCTAATCTTACCCATCTAGAGTCAATGTATTCCATCAGATGATATCTCACTCAATTTCAATTCTATTGCTATCGCAATCAAGCACAAATCTATCACAACAAAAAAATAAAAGCTCAATCCGAATTTGGCCCGCGCGGTGGATTGTGACTCAATCCTTCTTCTAGAGAGAAGGCCTGTTTCCTAGCATTGGGAACATTAATGCTATTACCACTTTTTATGGTAGGTAAAAATCATTGAATGACGAATAACGCCCTTGGGCAGAGTGAGAAACAGTGTCAGACTTTTACTGACTAAACAACTTACCCCGTACCTTCCTTGCTTTGATCCCAGAGCCCTGGTGTAACGCTTTCGCATCGACCCTCGGCCTCAGGAAGCTGGTACAATGTTGGGCCCCTGCAGTTTGCTGAAAACTCCTTGAGGCTCGCGGGAACAGTGCGCGGACTGTTACCAGACGACCGGACGGCGGGCTACCCATTGCTCGCCGTCCGCAAGCCCGCCCGCACCTGCGGTAGCCGAATAACGGCGCCATTGCCTTTGCCTTATGCGGTTGGCCTCCTCCTTTGCTAGCATTATTGCCTCGCAGAAGGAGGTGACCGCCTGCTACTCCTCCTCGCTGCGGACCATGGAATGAACCAAGTCTGGCGATTGTTATTACCACTTTGAAATCCATCATCTATAGTTGTAGCATTCACGTTCCTACAATGTACAAGCGCAAGTCCGAGTTCGAATGAAATGAATGATAGTGTTTACGTGTTTAGTTACAATCCAGTGCAGAGTTAGCGAACGTGACCGAGTAATGTATGTGACTGCATAGATTTATCCGTCTAAGGACTATTTAAACTTGGCCGGCGAAGTGCAAGCACATGTTCTCTTGGTAAAGTGTTGGAGGAAGTCTAGTATTGCGAAGGATAAAGCTAAGGTAGCTATTTTACGGGTTTCAAAACATGTGAAATTGTATACCGTACGTAGTAACTTAAATCCTGCTTGTAATATAGAAAGCAGGGCAGTTTCGAATATAATTCAATTTTTGTTTTGTATTTGGTCAAGTAAAATCGCCGTTAGTGATAAAATCGCCCATTGTGACACCCTATTGATTTTGAGTTCCTGCTGTAGATAATTTTATTCTTGGTGTAGAGTTATCTATCTATTAAAGTATCTTTTTTAGAGAAAAAAACTACGATATATTTTTCGCTAAGACGAAAAAAAAATGAATGGAAAGAGTATGTCCGCACATAATTATTATTATTTAATTTTATAAAAACCATGTGTGTTCACGCCTTTTGTATTCCCGCAGCTCTAGCGGTCATCGACCCTACTGGAACCAAAGTAGGCACCATTATTTCATCTCTAAAAGACAAGCCGCAAATCTCAAAAGATTTCCAATACTTCCGCCACCATCGATCAAAAAACAACCAAACACTTCGCTGACGCAAGACGTCGCCTTTTTCGTTTAAAACTTGTAAGTTCACGAAGTTCTTAACGGCAAACTTGTAGAACGTTTTTTCCGCCGTGATCGAAGGCGGCGGGCAGTGCATCACGTGTTGCCGGGATTAAGCCTGCAAGCGCAAGAACCCAGCAGGGAGGCTGCGAAGAGCTGGGAAGCCATTAATTTTGTTCAGCGCCTTACAAGTTACAGCCGCCGCTAAGCCGCCGCCCCACTTTGACTGCATTACAAAAAGAATATTATGAAGTGTCTGCACAACGGAGCCGGATTACAATGAGTCGCCTTGAGCCCCTCCTCATATTGCTCACTTTGCTGGAGATTTCAGTCTTTTAAGTTCTTTGTCTCCTTATTTTGAACAGGCCGAGTTAATAGATTACCTTTTAGCTTATTACGATATTTCTTGGAAAGCTAGTTAAAGTTCTGATGGTAAAGCGCTTTGCGGTTTACTGACTTTGAGATTTGTTCTTTGAATGACGTATCGTGGAAAGGTACCTAACTATTTTCAGTCTGGGATCAAACTGAGTATTATTTTTAAAACAAGCCACGACACTAACTTTCAATGTCACCTTCGGAAGGTGACTTTTTATAGCAAGAAAACCTTTTGACTCATGTATTAATAAATAAACGAAAAGTACAAACTTTAAAATAGAAATTTTGAGAACTAGAAAAATAGCCTCATCTAGTTTAAATTGAAAAAAAAAATTGTAACGTGTAAAACGCAAAATAAATATATAAATAGTTTATCATTTACTTGCCAAAGCAAAATTGTCAAACTTAAGTTGCAGTCGGCAAAGCACTTTGCTTGCAGAACAAATGGTCAATGGGGCCGAAATGTTCTGGAGTGGTGACTGCGTCCGGAAAGTACAGCGTTGGAAGACCTCTCAAAAGGTGGACCAATGATTTGGTAAGAGTTGTGTGAAAATGAGTGTGAGAAGATGGATGGTAGGATATATTTTATTCGCATAATTATAACAAAACTGATTTTCATCTATACACATGCACGAAAAGGTTCAGTTGAACACTGGTTAGTGTCAGGCAACTGCTATGTAGTTGTCCGGCATCATGCTGAATTAAACCAATGTGGCACTGCCGTGAAACAGTCTTCTTGTGATTTTTTTTTTAATTGGTTTATGTTTTAATTTCGAAACTGTTAAAGCCAAATAAACATTTTTTTCTTTATTTTAATTAAAAGAATCTTCAAAGTGAGGTTGTAGCCGGCAGGGCACATTGCTCGCAGAACGGATGGTCGATGGGGCCGAAAGGTTCAAGAGTGGTGACCACGCACCAGAAAACGCAGTATTAGAAGGTCTCCCACAAGGTAGACCGATGCCCTGGTGACAGTCACACGTCTGCGGTGGATGCAAGACGTACAAGACCGTTCGTTGAGGTGACATTTGGGCTAATATTCAACAGTGGACTTCCCTCGGATGAAATGGTGTTGGTAGTGGTGGTGGATACGTGAAGCTCAGGACAGGTCGTTGTGGTAATACTTGGAGGAGTCCTATGCCCAACTGTGGACGTCTTTCGCCTGAAACAATTATGATAATGATCAATAACTTCAACGTCTTTCGAACACCTTAGTTTTTTATGGCAAAGTTACCCATGCCCCATCTCTATATTCGTTATCTGTGGCGACTTTGTCCTCCGGAACGTGAGTGCACGCATTGGGCACGCCAGTCGTCTGTAGGAATTTAATTTTTCCCCTCGGATTCCTGACTGAGCCCGCGGAGTCACGACGTATTCAATTTACTGCTGGCTAACACATGAATACAGATTTCTTGTCCGACGATATTCCTGCTGTCTAGGTACGATTGTTCCTTATTTTTAAAAATACAGTTAAAAATGTTTGAAACAAGTATTTGTTTTGAGTTGAAAAACATGTTTGGCAATAATTGTAATGTTAATTATAATGCTTTTTTACAGTGTATTTTTTATTGGTATAAACTATAGTGCTTGACTGAGATCTCATCAGATGGCAAGCAGTAATGCAATCGTTGATGGTGAGGCATACTAGTTTATTAAGAGCCTATTCACTGAAAATTCAGTCACTGAAATATTATTAAATCTCTTCAAGTTTCTTTCTACACCTTTAACATTCTGTAGTACTGTATTAGTTACAATTTGCAATAGCATTTAGCCATTAATTAAATTATCATCATAATTACTCACAGCACATCGGTGCATGGCTTTTGATCCTTAGCGTTTCGCACTCATCAGATGCCCGCTATACTCTCCAAGACATCGATTCAACTTTTAGGAGACCTTTCAGCCACACCAGCCATCTGCTCAGCGATAAATATGCCCTGCCCACTCTTTTGACGTTTCATCAAAGGACTGGAACAATATGCTTGCAGCGTTGTTTTCGCCCGATTATAATTTAAGTGTCTTCAAGGCTAGAGGCTGAATAGCCTTCTAATAATGCGCTAGACCAACAATGAAGGCTTCACTGCTTACCATTAGGAGGGATTGTAGTCAAGCATAATTAATATAACAAACCGGGCAAGTGCGTGTTGGACTTGCGCACTGGGGGTTCTGTACAATCTTAACCTTGTAAAAAGTTCAATTCACTAATTGAGTATCAAAGATTTTCCGAATCACAAGAAAGGTTTTTTGATAACTACAAATTTACAGTTTTTATTTTTTTTTTCTATATTTCTACTACTACCATTTTTGAGCAAATTTCAGGTTTTTAAATCAACGCGAAATACCTTATAAATTCTGATTTCCTTGAGAGTCTCAAAATTAGATATTTTTTTGCAACTTAAACGACCATATCTTTTTTTTTACATTGCCTTACAACCTTCATTTTTTACAGCTTCAAGAGACTGTTGAACTGATTTGTATGGTTTTAATTTTAACCAATATATAACTCTGTTTCTCGATAACTCTTTAGGAAATTAAGGTTAGATATTTTTTTTCTATGTTAGTTATTAATTAAATATTAATCATTTGTAATATATGCGATATGCGTGCTAATGGGCTTCAGGCAAAGGACGCGAAAGACCGAGCGAAGTGGAGGCGTCTTAGTAAGAAAGCGGACCCCGGGCACCGAGGTGAAAGCCAAGGTTGGCAACTGGGACTACCGCTAGGATGATGATGATGGAATCATTTGTAATAAATACTACATCAAAACGGACAAAGCTGCAAACACAGCTACTGTAATACAATTTATGTTACAACACTCGTAACATAAATTATATTACAGATAATATTTTATTACGATTGTGTATACCATGAATGCAATATCAGGAATTTAATGATTTGGAGACAATTTCGCTTTTAAATGCCCAACAATACTATGTGATAGGAAAAGTTCGGAATCAATAGCAATTGATAGCTTCATTTGAGAGTGGAATCACCGCGTGTAATCCGGGTAGCGTACGACCGCAATGTGCCAAATTTGACTATTGAAATGTCCGATTATACCTCGCTATGTTCGAACTAAAAGCGTTTCAAAAATTTCGGAACAGTTATGTGTTACAGGCCAGTTATTCTGTTCAGAATAGGAACATACTTTGGAACTGTATGAATAACGTACGACATAGTTTTTAAGGGGAGTTTTTCGAGTAAAATTTTATATTTGTACCTTTCGAGTACCGTAATTTATACTAATATTATAAATGCGAAAGTAACTCTGTCTGTCTGTTACGCTTTCCCGCTTAAACCTCTCAAAAGATATTGATGAAATTTGGCACAGACAATCTTTAGACGCTGAGAAAGGACATAGGCTATCTTTAAAGGACGCAGACGAAGTCGCGTGTACCAGCTAGTTAGATATAGATACATATAATACGAAGACAATAGGTGTGCGAATTCTGATGTTCGCTTTCGCTCAAGTGTTTAAATATGTATTCGTAAATTGATTCGTAGTGGCTATTTTAGTGAAAATTAGTGTAGTTTTGTATGTCATGTATTTGCATAACTGGACAGTACTTATCTGGAAGCGTTGCAACAGGGGCGATCTCGATAAAATGCGAGAATTTTATTCTAGTATTGACTACCTCAGCAAAACTTTGCCAAGAGGATTGAAACGCTTGATACAATTGCTATCAAATAAAGCGAACACATCACATGTATATTTCGTTACTCATCTGCATTCTGCATTGTAATATAAAACTTAATGAAATGTATTAATTTTATTGATATCATGATCATCATCATCATCCTAGCGCCAGTCCCGGTTGCTAACCTTGGCTTTCACCTCGGTGCCCGGGGTCCGCTTTCCTGCTTAGACGTCTCCACTTCACTTTCACTCTGATTGATAAATTAGATGTAATTTAATTTAACCTTATGCTTTTAATTTTATCCCTTGTAAGTATCTAATCTAATTTTATTTATTAATTTGTGTGCAAATAGCGTATTTTTTCTGAATGGCAAAAATAAATAGTTCATTTGAAATAAATACTTTTATTCCTTGATTGTTGATGATCGACCAATTATTATTACTTGTTACGACAAAAACATAGCAAAAAGCAAGTGTAGTTATGGTGTCATTTAACAAATAACTACAAAATAATATTGCGTGTGATGTTGTTTATAATATTTTCACATTAGTGAAAGTAAATGTCAATTTTATTTTGTTAATGTATTGCATAAACAATTGTTATGTGGCCAAAAAAAAATAACAAAGAAATGTAAAAAATAAATACTTTCTATAATTGACATAGTTTGATTGGCTATATGTCTTTGCGAAAACATTTGAAATAAGAAGTCCAGCCAGGACTCGCTAAAAGTCAAATAGTTAGGTATGTGAGAGTTTCAGTCGTGGATGCGTTTATTAACTGCTTACTTTTTTCGAAGCTGCGAGTCAAACCGAACTCACGACTTAGGGCTGATTTCATCATCTACACTAATATAATAAAGAGGTAAAGTTTGTTTTTTTGTTTCTTTGTTTTTTTTGTTTGTAGGAGGTAATCTCTGGAACTACTGGTCCGATGGGAAAAATTTTAGAAACAATAGAAAGCTGCTTTACCACTGAGTGACATAGGCTATATTTTATGTACGCGGGCGAAGCTGCTGACAAAAGCTAGTTCACTATAAAACGTTAGTTCAACTTAACTGAGCTTAGCGTAATCTAGTATGAATACGAGTTGACATGGAAGTTTTGAATTGAAACGGAGTTTAGCGGAAACCAGATTAAATTCACAGCGGTGAAACGTAAAATGAAGTTATAATCTCGATTAAACGCTCAAACTGTGTTTTATTTGAAATAATAGCGATTAGTTTTATTGGTGAATTTGGTCTTTAGTGTCGACAGATTGCTGTTGTAAATATGTGTGTCAAAATCGTATATAGCGTACAGATACAGTAGGAATCCATTGTCAGGCACTAGTTGTCTAGAATTTATGCTAAACTGGCATGACATTTCATATTTGCTTCATTTTCATTATCTTTCTTTACTTCTGTATAGTCTCTAAGAGAAGGTAGGGGTTACGTACTAAGACTGCAATACCTCGTTTTCTAATTCAATCCTACGCGGTTAGTTACGGCCCGCCCTCTACTACAAACTTTGTTATTCCAACGTTTTAGCTCTAACCCAACTCAACGGAAGCTGAAATGTTAAGTTAAATTTTAACTTAATTCCTTACTACGTGTTTTCAAGTGTGGTTGGGAACGGAATCCCGATCTTGAACAAAATTAGTTAAGTAGAAATTTTGTAGATGCTGGTATTAACTTGAAACAGCAGAGTTAAGTGCAAACATGAAGATTCGAACAGACATTGAATTCCGAAACTAAAGCATTTTTCTGACCAACCGTATCGTCGGCCACTTAATGTGAGCGTTCACATTCACTTTTTTACATAGATATGTAAAAATTTCATAACTCTAACATGAAGCACATGGTTACCGAGCCATCCTGTCGACTGAGGGGTTGATTTGCTCCCGCACTCAGCTGCGCGCAGGCACTCAATGCCCACAATGACCTGCCGTAACCTGTGTTGTACTCTACGTGTCGGTGTTGTCCAAATCGTGACCTTGTATAAATATTTTTGTGAAAAAAAAAAAAAAACATGGTGTAAAAATTATTGGATTCGATTACAGTTACTGATCCTGAACAAACTATTTTGAAGTTTCGTATATACTAAAAATAATCATAATCATCATCATCATTTCAGCCTAAAAACGTCCACTGTTGGACATAGGCTTCCCCCTATCATCGCCACAACGACCGATCCCGTGCGTCAAGCATCCATCGGATTCCAGCAACCCTGAGTACGTCAACGATCCACCAAAAAAAATGTTGGTCAAAAATCATGTTGTGTTTTATTAATTTTGCGTCCATTCCGAACCGACTATACGCTGTTACGTCGTCGCTAATTCTCGGTGGCCGATATTATTGTACCACGCGAAGCAAGCCTACATTTTTATTCACACATGTAACGCATTCCACGCTATATCATAATGTAGGGGCCAATGGTTTTAGGCACCGTATACTTTCACTTTGTTGATTAGTTTATTGGAGGCACACAGAAAGGATCATAAGTTAAAGTTAAAGGTATATTCTAATGTCAATAGATTAACAAGTAAAATAGTAGCGATTCTTACCCTTGACAAGTGTTTAGTTCCACAGTTATTGTCTGACCTGCCCTGTTTCGCGTAAAACATTGAAATTAGAGTAAAATATTTGTGATGCACGACATCCAAGTAGGTTGCAGCGTTCGCAAAGTAAATGTACGGTTGATGAGACTATAAACATATTGTCGGCTTTGTGAAAACGCTTGCGGCCGACTGAGTCACGTTGTCAATGGAACTGACCGTGAGCATTGTCACAGTCGGCAGCAGACAAAACGTTTGGTGTGAACGACACCTAAATCCTTTCCAGACTTGCACTTACTTTCATGATATGAGCTGTGAAATATTCTGAATATCCATTAAAGAAAATAGATTCTTTACATTATAGCTCTGGAATTCGAAGAAGACATCTTAGTATTATTTTGTTTTTGAAAATGTAAATCTTAGTGTGAAGAAAAGGATTTTACTTTTATTTTAGTTCACATTTATTTAGCAAAATGAAAGAAAACATTATTTGTAGGTACCTATAACTACACCGTGAAATTTAAAGGGTTGTTTTCCCGCGGCAGAATGACTTGCCATAAGGAGTACTTTTGAAGCATACAGAAAATATAAAAAAAATAAAAAGTTTTTTTTATAAATAATTAGATATTAAAAATATTTATCAACTCAAAAAAACGAAAACAATAGTAACATTAGACGTAATTTGTAGGTACTACTAGAGTCGCATGAGCAGCCCGCCGTCAAAGGAAACCGATTCATTAAATATTTAAACCAAAATAAGCTCTCGCACGTTGTGATACGTCATAATTAGCTTGCACTCTACAGGTCCATTTTTTGTTTTAAATATTTTATTTCTTTATCAAACGTTTGTATTACCAAGATACAACCATTTCGCTGAGGGAAAACAACTATTTAAATTTCACGGTGTATAATTGGATTTTTTAAACCAAAATAACGTTTCATTCTTGTAGCACAGTTTTTTTACCTCATCTATTTTGTGTTGTAAGCCACTGGGCGCAAATTTAATACATCTAGAAATCGGGGAAAACTAGTATGTCTATAAAAATATCAAATTGTAAATAAAAATCTAGGCCAAACGAATGAGACACCCTTTCGGTTTGAAAGAATCACCCAATTGCAGTCAAACCAAAATAATAATAACAATAATTGTAAATTAATTTAAACTGAAATATGGCGACAAAAAACATCCACACCGCTGTCGACTGGAAATGTGTTCAAAAGACTGCATACAGTATGGCAATATTTAACCTCTGTCCAAGGTAAAATATAGCCAGCCCATTGATTAGATTGACACGTTTTTCAATTATCAGCATCTCTTCAACCAGAAAACCTTCACTGCTGATGCTGGGGCCATGCTAATGCCTACCGTCAATGTCCACTTACACGATATTTACTGCGATATTATAGCGATAATTTTAACGAGCTAGAGTGTGTGGCTACACTTGAAATTTGCTTGAGTTATCGCCTAACGCATACTTCATTGTTAATGCCGTTGTCAAATTATCGCGTTAATTCGTGGCTACAACTAACGTTAACGTCGATTATCGCGATATTTAATAGCATTTCTCCTTAGTGTGAGATATGAACGGATATGAACAAATACTCGTACTGTACATCTCGTATCGTCACCGGTTCATCTTGTAGGAGACTTTCCGACGTTGCATATACCAGCATACGAGCGTCACTCCAGAATATTTGTGCTTGTTACCCATATCCTATGGATGCGAGACGCACAAGACCGTTCGTTGTGATGACATTTTGATGAGGCCTATGTGAAATGATTATGATGATTAACCATCTGTTCTGTAAGCAAAATGTGCACAGTTTACTGTCACAAATATGTTACATACCTATTTTAAAATAACTCCGTTAATATTTTATTTTAATTTTATTAAACACAATACAAAATAAAGGCAATCAAAAACACATCAATTACGCGAATTGTAGCCCACAATATAATAAAATCGGTTAGCTAGTATCTGCTATTATACCCGTACAAAATTTAATCGAGTTTTAAATACATTTTCAATGTAAAAACATTTTTACAACGACATAAACAAGGTTTTATAGCGCGGGATAGTAATAATCTAGGCCAAAAAACTCAAAAGCGATGGGGTGGGAGGAAGTTTTCTTTAGGTTTAAATAGTTTATTCTCAAAAAGACAAAGGAAGCCACTTACATGAGAATATAAGATAACATAAAGTAATAAACTAAATAAGGTCACCGATACAATCAAGAATTTAAATACGTTACAATAAAATTAATGATACATGCTTATAAAGAATAAAATTAACAATTAATAGATATAATGCCATTTTACACGTTCAACGGTTTTATTCTCAACCAGTAGGATAGTGACTTGTTTCAATTATATATTTACTTAGTTGAGATTTAAAACCGCTGAAAGAGCTTACATTTTTTATGTGGGACGGTAAACTGTTATAAAATTTTGCTCCTTCGTATGTAATGTCTTTTTTGGCGTAATTTGTACATGTTCTAGGTAGGACAAGTAAGCTAGGTCTACGAAGGCTGCGGTTACTGATTTGGGATTTTTTGGTAAATTTTACATTTGTGTGAATAGTTCCATTTATAATTTTTCTTATCAAAATACAAGTATTATACATATAAAGCTGTTTGCTCTCAATCATCCCTATAGCGATTCTGCTTCATCAACAGATCAATTAACCATGATACATATATTATATAACATTTCTATAGCGTGACATTCTGAGTTGTCAAATCGTTGTATTGAATTAAAAAACGAACTGTAGGTATATACATTTATCATCGAAGGATTCGAACTGCGAAATACTTATTAACATCTTTCATACTTATTCCCACATTGGGAAATTTTATAATAATTGGTACAGTATTAAATTCTACAGTTCTTATCAATGTAAAAAAAAAATCAACAATAATTTAAACTAAGTAAGTATACTCCCTAAAACCCATAGATCTAAAACCCAAACGCATCACTGGACTAATAACTATCCAAATATCCGTATTAATGTTTCGCCAGGAAAATTATTAGTACGTAAGAATCGTTAACGGCTTTACTCTAGTACGTTTTATGGCTATCATTCACAAGCTTCGAATTTAACCGAAATCTGTAGTATTAGCGCAATGTTTTCAATACCACAGTTAATTCCATTGTTGATTTTCTGAATATTTATAGACATCGCTTCTCAGAAACCCTGCGTACAGAAGTGCACCAAAGATAATGTTGAATATATTTTTAAGCCACATGCAAAAAGTACACGTAAAGTACCTACTGTTCTTGTCAACGTTGTGCTTAATTCCCATACCAATACATACTTCCAAGTACCCATACTTCCTAGTACACATACTTGCTAGTACCTATACCTAATTCTTAGCACCCATACTTCCTAGTACCCATACTTCCTAGCACCCAAAATTCCATGTACCCATATTTCCTAACAGGTATTGTTTTAAAATCAAGGTTATCCACTACTGATAAAATTAACCGAATGAGGAATCCTTGACCCATCACCAACATAGTCCTGTGGCGGGCGCTAATCTACAATGAGAGAGCTTCTTTATTTTATACGTTATATTTGTTTAACGAAGCTCTTAAATAACCAATATTTTATATTATATTCTTTACAGACGTATCTATCACATATCATCTGTCTAATCAGTTATTATTTTTCATAAAGTTTAAAAGTATAAACAGTGCGCCAGTTAGAACGATGCATCATCTCCTTTCCTGCTCAATATGCAAATTCTATAAAAAAATGAGACCAATTTGTAATATTGACTCCAAGAATGCTTTACAATATGAGGCTCTTTGTACCACGACTCTTCGAGGAACACCGATAGCGTACACAATAATTAATCAGAATTTGGAATTTCAACAAAATTGTAAATCAGTAATACTGCTGTGGATTTTGCTACATATCGGAATTCATGGAATTGGATTTGGCGGCAAAGTGAGCCTGTATTGAAGGCATTCCATTAAATGTAGTTCCAATTTTCTCACATAACTTTTGACTGATTAAAACAGCATTGTCATAAATTGTGGAAAGGTATCTGGTATAACACGATTCGAGTCAAGTTACAATCGTATCGTTTAGAGTTAGCGCTTGTAGTTGGCCAGGCCCCCAATTCCCTTGTTCGAACGTTATCTTAACAAAGGAATCAGGGACGTGGCTATCTACAAGGGCTAACTCTAAACGAAAATAATTGTAACTTGGCTGGGGGGCTGGATAGAAAATTATGCACTTAATAGAAAAGACACTGCCATTACTATGAAGCTTCGTTCTGGTCACAACCCATCGAAGAAGTTTACGTGCGTTATGGGTATTATATCTACACCTAACTGCGAAAAATGCGGAATAATCGAGGATGTATATCATATTCTGATGGAATGTGGGCGGAGCGAACGCGACAAGAAAAATCTGTATAGCACTTTATATGTTTGGAAACGGTATTTGCAACAGTGTCCTAGCCAAGCCTACGTCAAACGAGACAAATATTCTATAATAAAATCATTTGATATTAGATATAAGTGAAAATTCTAAATTTAGTTATGATGGAGCGCCATAGTCAATATTATGACAAGCTCCCTTTTAAGATTAAAAAAAAAATTAGGTTACTAACAATAAAAACCAGGCAACTGCGAGTCGGACTCGCGCACTGAGGGTTAAACCTATATTAAACTAAAATCTACGAAAACAGTTCGATTCCAGAATTGAGTTACGAATTTTTTCCGAATCACAATTTTTTTTTGTGACGTGACTACAAATTTACAGTTTTTAGATTTTTTCTTACATTTGTGCTATGAGGCCTTGCTTTGTGCTATGAATTTTTATTCCTATGAGTGTCGAAATATGCGTTTTTTGTAACGTAATGTTTCATAATTATCTTCAGTTTTAGTTACTTAGAAATTTGATTTTTCATTGTTTTAAAAAACCGCAGACTTGAGTATAGTTTAAATTTCAGCAGGATACCTCCACACGTTCTCGAGATAAAGGGTCTTGACAGACAAATAAACGGACAACAAAGTGATCCTAAAAGGTTCCGTATTTTCTTTTGAGGTCATCATCATCATCATCATGTCAGCCGAGCGACGCCTACTGCTGGGCATAGGCCTCCCCCAAGGAACTCCTCAACGATCGGTCCTGTGCTGTCCACATCCAGCAGCTTCCCATGACCTTCACCAGATCGTCGGTCCATCTTGTAGGGGGCCTGCCTCGGAGCATCGTCTGGTACGCGGTCGCCATTCGAGAATCTTTCCACCCCAACAGCCATCGGTTCTCCGCGCTATGTGTCCCGCCCACTGCCACTTCAGCAATGCAATCGATGAGCGATGTCGGTTGATTTGGTTCTCCTAAGAATCTCATCATTCCTGATTCGATCAAGCAGGGAAACCAATCATCGCTTTCTCCATTGCTCGCTGGGTGACCTCGAGCCTTAAAGAAGTAGGGGAAGTCTTAACACCAAACGTAGATATTCTAAACTATAATCGGTGTCGAATGCAATTTTTACCGCGATCTTTATCACATATTTTCCGTTATGTTTTCCGTGATGTTTCCATAAATAAATAGCATGTGTCAAGGTTTTAACCTGATGGTTTTTGTGCATGGTTCACATAACTTAACTTGGTTAGTTCGAGCTACAGGCCTATCTGGGTTTATCTGTGCATTTCTGCGTAAATTTTTACATGAACACGACCCACATAGCTAAAGGCTGGGGAGATTGATTGATTTTTCATGATCCTGTACATGTACGAACCACTACACAAAGTTCGAAGTTTGATTAATGTTATCGTGACTCTCTGCATGGGAAGGTAAACCGATAGTGTAGAGTAAGTATTTAATTTCTATAAATGAAAATATAAAAAAAAAATGATAAAAAAATACTTTATATAGTAACTAGTAACCTGCCGCAGCTCCGCACGGGTACAATGCTGACATTAAATTTGTGTACGATACATTTAAATCTTCCTATTGAATCGCTCTATCTATTAACAAAAAAAAAGTGGCAGGATAGCACCAACGTAGCGTCCCTTTTCCTTCAGTCAGTCATCAATAAATAAAGCAATTTTACTTGTTACGACAGTTCTGTTTCATAGCAGTTCATAAAATGATAGGAATGGTCCTATATAAGAAGAAAGAAGAAGAAGAAAGACAAAGAGTTTATTTGCGCATAAGTGTGGCGCATTCCATATATAGATAAAAATATAAAACAGAAACAAGAAACAAACAGCAAAATATGGGACACGCATCGCAAAACGGAATTCCTCATAGGATAATTTCCCATGAAGAGTACTATTCCATAATTGTAATCTTTCTTGAGGTTAATTAAAAATAATAATAAGTAGGCCCACGGTTCGCCGCGTAATACATACACATCAAGTTATGCTGATGTGGGCTTCAAGAATCTCTTGACCTCATTGATTGGCACTTCATTCAATCATGTCGGGAGGCGGCACGATTATTGTCAAGATATGTGAGATACACTGACCTCTGCCACTTACCACTAGACTAGCTGTTCCGTATGTTTGACAGTCAAATGTTTATTTATTTAAACTTTATGTACAGCATATGTACGCGGACTTCATGTTACAAGACTTTCTCTACCAGTCTAAGTTTGGGTTAAAAACGACAACACTATGGTGTAGAGTGTAATATAAATTAAGAGACTAAATAACATACGTGTATTTATGCTGATATTACAATTAATAGAACTTACAATAAGTCAATCATTATGACAAAGACTTAAACTAAAGTTGAGAGGACTTTCAGTTGTTATTGTAAATTTTTTATGCCTAATTGGAGCGTCACTCGCGGGCGACCAAAAACTAGTCGAATTAGTAGGTATTATACGGCAAATTAGTTCTAATTTGTCATATAATACTAATGCAACTGGTTTTAGTATACTCGCTACGGCCGATAGTGCCATTACGGCGAAAATCAAACGTGGACAAAAGCACTTTGACGGCACCCAGTTATCACACCAATCGTCTGGTAACCATCCCGACCAAGCCCGGTCATCGACGGCACGCACTGTTCCCGCGCGTCTCAACGAGTTGTCAGCAAACTTTAAAAATCCTGCAGAAGGGTCGAAACCAACTGGGGCCAAGGGTTCGCGTCTGAAAGGAAGGCTCTGGCCCTGGTATATATGGATACTTAGGAATGGGGTAGTTGTTTACTCAATAAGAATCTGACACTCTTCTTCACTGACTTCGAGCTCCGCTCGAGGGCGGAATTCGTCATTGGATGATTTTTACCTACCATTAAAAAAAAGAGACTCTGAGCTGACACATTAAATCGAGCCTTTTGACCAAACCCTCATGGGCTACAAACGGAGATAAAGCTACACACATCGGCCCCAAACATCAAACAAAACACATGAGTGATTTGGCAAACAATGGAATGGGCATTTTTTGTTTGCTTTATCTATTACCATATTGTCGAAGTGTTCTTATATGTTTTGCTACAAAATAGGTGTATTGATAAGGATTCTTGTTTGTTTACTACTTTTTAGGTTTCGTATTTCGTCGTTGGTTTTTGTAAGAACTAATTCAGGTACAACGATTATAATCGTTGAATGATCGGTTTTAAAGAATCGCCCTTCTAGTTTGTACCCCTTGATAGAAATATGCTGTCTATTATTGGCTTTATAGGGGTTTTTTATACGTGTGTCTTTTGTATGTTACGTTAATGGTTTGTCAACGATTGCATTACTGATAACCATCAGGTTGGATCGCAGTCAAGCACTAGTTATAGCAAATAAAAAAATATATATTTTTAAGGTTTTAAAGTGCACTGAGTAAAGCGAGAGGGATACGATATTTACTGACTTTTTTAGTGATATAAACTTATATGTATATATATATATTATATATGTATTTTGCTATATATAAACTTATATTACTTAATGGCAAGTTGTGATACAATTGTTAACGTTGAAACCAGTTGAAACACACTAGCTTATTAAGAGCCTATCCTAGACCACAGCATCCTTCTATGTGGATGTTCTAAAAATACACCTGCCTAACCCTTCGAGAATACAAGCGTGAAGTTATTCATATAAAAAAACAAATAATACAATTTTGTGAATTGCACAAGGCTACCGTACATTTCCTCGAAAAATTTTATGTCCCAACAGGGAAAAGAAACACAGATAAGGATTTGCCATGAAAAAGATTCTTAATTTTTTCGTACATTTCGGAACAGGGCGAGATGTAGCCATAACAGTAATCAACTGTTCGCATCAGCCAGTAAATAGGACGGCAGCGCACGGGCGAGTTAAGTGGTCAAATATTGTGGTCACGACGAGTGGCCCAATTCTGCATTTATTTAAAATTATCGTACTTAAATCTATGTGTAGCTTAAGCATGTTTTTTATAAGTAACGTTGATTTAAACGTTTGTTGCATTTTCAATTATTAAATTAAAATAACACTCTTTTAAAAAAATATATATACTGTAACCTAGTGCTTGACTGTGATCCCATCTGATGTTAATAATTATGTGATGCAATCATTGATGGTGAGGCGCAATAGCTTATTAGTAGCCTATTCGAGTAGCGTTGAAAACACCTAAATTATAACCAGACAGGAAAACCAACAAAATGGACAAATGACCTGGCAAGGGTTATGGGTATCTGATAGATGCGAGATACAGTACAGTACCGTTTATTATGGCGACAATTGGAGGCCTATGTCCAGCAGTGAACGTCTTTTGCAGGCAGCAGGTATATCTCTGCTGCTCTCTCTCGGTCACAACGATGCCATCCACTGATGCTGTCATTAAGTCCCTGCGTGAACAAGTAATAGGGCTCGTGATGTAGAATGGAAGATGGGTCAGCTAGTTAATAGCCTGGGCTTTAAAACATTACGTCTACAGTTTAAATAAATAAATCTCAATTTATTTCGAAATTTCAGCAAAATACGGCCATATCTACGTATAAACTAAAGCTATTTACGCTCGTATGGGCAGTAACCGATATATGGGTAGTAAGATCGTAGCGTACGTTAATGACCAGATATATTCTTGTCAGTTTACGGTCTTATCGGAATCGACGTCCCATCCATTATGATCGTAGGCTCTGAGATCTGTCAGCAATTTGACGGAGCCACGAGAAATTAGGTTATGCAAATTGGATGGTTATTGAGCCGCCCCGCTTTGTCATTCAAGAAATTTCAAAGATAACACTGTTATAGTCGTCGAGATAAACCGATAGAAAAAAACAATAAAATTGCTGAACTTTTTTTTCCTTAGTTTTTGTCGTTGTTTTCTTGTTCAATCAAAAACAAATATATATTATTAGTAATTACTATTAATATGTAACAAGCCTTCAACTTACATAGCTGTGAACTTGGAAAGTCGAAAACTAGGTAACTCGCTATCCGGCAACGCACAGCGAGCAGTAATCCACGCGCGCCTAAAAAAGTGTTAGCAAAATCGTACAGGCCCAACAGAGTCGAAGCATACTGAGGTCATGGGTTGTGCCTAAGGGAACCTACTCCGGGTTTAGGTCAGTAAAAGTCAGACACGCCTTCTCTCGCTTCGCTCTAGAGAAGAAGTTATTGACTGATTTCTACTAAAAGAAAAACGCTTTGTGGCAACCTATGGTGGCAACGCTGGTCCTTTATCCAAGAAAAAGGCAGCGCTTGAGTCAAGCGAAGTGTCAACAAGGCGTTTACAAAACAATAAAAAAAAAAAAACAAATAATCAAAATCGTTTATTCTTGACAGTGGTCGTACTCATAGTCACAGCCAAGTCTTGTGACACTGCTTCTCTCGTTAAATAGATAAACAAAATCGATTATTCTTGACAGTGGTCGTACTCATATTCACAGCCAAGTCTTGCGACACTGCTTCTCTCGTTAAATAGATAATCAAAATCGTTTATTCTTGACAGTGGTCGTACTCATATTCACAGCCAAGTCTTGCGACACTGCTTCTCTCGTTAAATAGACCAATTGCAGGCGCTTTTGAATTGCCAAAATGTCAAAAGAAAACAATCGAAAAAAAAAGAAAATGAGCCAAATAGTAAGTAAAGTGTAAGATTTTGTAATTAGTTTCTTTTACTGATTAATTAAGCCCTGAGTGAACGCCGGCGTTCGCACATCTATTGTTCTTTATTTGTGTCTGTAATTACAAGATCGAAAGGCTTGCAAGTGCCGATAAGTAACGAAATACTTAATTTTATTTGAAAAGAAGACGATGCGTGTTGCCGGGAATGGGGTTGCGGATATATACCATGAAGTGAAACCGTAATGTGACAGAGGAGTACCTATTACGCCGTGCCATTGTCATAAATGTCTACTTAACTAGAGTGGTTTGCAAGGTAAAAGTAGAAAATGCGATTATGATCGATAAAGTAACTTTATTTTCAAAGCCGCTGTGTTATCAGGTATTTTAAATTCCGACCAAGCAGAGAGCTACGATACTTATTGTATTCAGGGTGCAATGAAGAAAGTTTTCTGCTTGAAAGGGTTGTAAAGCCTCTTTTAAGTAAGGAAACTTGTGGTTTATGAGCGGACCCGTTGTATGGAATCATGCCAACTCTTAAGTAGTTAGGTATAGATTATAATAAGTCACTTACAGACAATACCTAACATTAAAACTTATTACCTAACTGGGTCTAAAAGTTTTATCTGACTTCCAAAAATACCAGAACCCTCAAAATTTGCTCTCAAGTTTTAAATCTGAATTCCAAACAAGTTCAAGACGTTACAATGGAAAGCCAATTAATTACTCAGAAGTAGTTTCCACAGTACTGTGCTTGATAATTAATTAACGCCTAGCTTAAAGTAAAGAGTTCACAGTTACGAGTCTATTAGCTATTAAGAAAAAGGAAGGAGTTCCAAAGAAAAAGGTTTAGTGGCGGCGCCCTCGGAGCTAAGTTCAGGTTATTTGCAAGCACCGCCAACTGTACTAACAACACTAATTAAATCAGCTTTGGTCTGCGAGAACTTCACTGTTGTGGGGAGGTAAATAAATAAACATCGACGGGCAAGCAAACATACGTTACCTTAAGTACTTTTTCAATTACACAAAGGTAAATGAAATTGAATTATCATTGAAGTTCTAAGTTGTATTCGGAAAACAAAAATCCAGTATAAGTACTAACTTTTTTTTTAGATAAAAATCCATAGAAGGTGCAGACAAAAAGAAGTTAAAAAGCCACTTTTTTTTTTAATTAAAAAGAGTTTCAATTAACAAAATTAAATCATTAATTTCATTCTGTTAACATTAAATTATATACCTGTCAATTTTCCTATTTAAATTATTCATTGCATAGCATCAGTCTTATTGACTTAATTGTACTTATAGTAATGAAAAAATATAATAATTTATGTAATTAATTTGTACTTTACTAGTACTTCTGTTAGTCTTCTTGCGGTCTTTTTTTTTATATTTGCGGGTAAAAATTGTAATTAATTTTTTGTATGCCTATAATAGGCAGATCATAGCGCACTTTAACCTCTAATATGACCAACCACTGTACCTATGTATCACAAATAAAATATTTTTGATTTCTGATAAGATGTTCTCACTGCTGGAACGCCGACTTCCTTTCGGAGAAGGATTTTTTTATTTTATGAAAACAATAAAAAATCGAGTTCTATGTTCGTCTACTACAACACTATAATCTCGAGGATTATTTTATTTTTCCTTTCTTTAAATTCAGATTCACCTGCGAAAACCTTAAAAATATCCTTTCAAGATTTTCCTTAGTTTAGAGTTCATAAACTATTTTATAGCTGACGGCGATGGCTAGGTACTAAAGGGTTGGGGAGATAAAAAAGTGAACATATTAACACACACACCAAATAATAAAAGCGAAGGTCGAAGTGTATACCATCTTTTTATTTATATGTGTGTTGGCAAGTTTACCTCTTCGTGACTCCACTGTGCGATATAAAAGGAAGTGCCCTTAAATTGTTTTGTTGGTTCCCACCCACACGAGAGGCTGAACGGATTTTGATGACTGTGTTTAGCTTAATATTCTGCAAGTATTACGTATCTTTTTTAAAAAAGGTTCAGGGAAACAATGGAGTCGATTGAAGGGGTTTCGTTTGTTTTCTTTTTTCAATTTAACTTTTCGGATACCGAAATTAGAGACATAATAGAAAGACAATATGTGTGCGAACGCCGGCGTTATGGCTCAAGTGTTTAAACAAGCATTGATTTTATAAGTAGACGTCTATCTTATGCCACCGGCTTTGTCTACGTGAAAGTATGTTTCACCATACAAACTTTGGGTCCCCGTTTCATTCTTTTAGGGGGTAAATTTTAGAAAATCCTCTCTTACTTCACTTCCGAAAAGGGGATTCCTTATGTAAAATTTCACACTCCTAACCTTAGTAGCTTTTTTTTATGGTAGGTAAGAACCCCGCCCATGGGCGGTGCGGGAAACAGTTTCAGACTGTTACTAACTGAAAAACCTACCCTTTTTCTTCCTTGCCTTATTCCCAGAGACCTGGTGATCACATCAAACCTTGGTCTCAGAAGGCTTCGACCTTGTAGGGTTTGCAGTTTGCTGACAACTCCTTGAAACCTTAGTAGTAACAGCTGTGCATTGATATAATCAGTTTGTTTCTCCTTTAGTCCTTGTAAACATAGCTAATGGGTGTAGAAACTATTTATAGGATCACAGGCACATTGATTTACAGTCTGTTAATAACGTCACAGTCGAAAGCGAGAAACGTACAATTTCAATCAATATTATGTTTCACAAGATCAGAACCTAATACGTCAAATAGTTCATTCGTACGGCTTCTGAACTTTTGTGTGTTTCTAACCTATTTTCTTCTTTGTTATTTGATCGCTCCCTCGCCAAGAGCAAGGTAAAGACAAATTAAAACTATTCGCAAAGTACATCAGCAAATTTTCCTGTTTGCTTAATAGCGAACTTCTTAAGAATATCCTTGGGTGTGTCCCTCAATGATTGCGGATATTTATACGAACACTTACTATTATTTATGGTGTCAGGGAGCACCATGTATCACTAGAGCCACAGCGGCATAAAGGCGTGTCCTCAATAGTGGAGCCTCAAGCATTCGTTAACAACGCGTAAGCACCTCGTATAAGAGAGGATAGAAATGTTATGAAGTAATATTTTCCGTTTTTGGGTCATATGTGCTATTACTTTTGCTTGTTCAGAAAAAACTTGACGTGTGCGCTGACGACTATATTGCTTATTTGAGGATAACAGAAATTATTGTGATTTATATAAATTAAACAACAAAGCATTGCTTAAAAAATACTTAACCATACTATGTACGAGTAGATACAAATATACACTGCAAACAAAAACTCAACTAAATATCATTATGGCGCCAATCAGATTTTCCATATGTCCTACTATGGAGTGTAAGTATGCCCAAAAGACTGACTTGCAACGTTGTTAGTCTTCGTCGTTCTTAGTCAAGTTAAAAACCCCCCTTTAGATCAAGGAAACGGTTACTTGACAATTGACATAAAAAATCTTTAAAAAGGTACTTGGACTTCACGGCGAAAATGTTTCAACCACAAATGGTTAAAAATAATAACTACTGATGAGGTTGTAATATTTCCGTCGTTTGAGATTTTCTCCTTAACCGCAGTAGTAAAGAAAAGAAAGAAAATAATGTTTATTTTACCCAAAATATACACTCAAAATACAAAAAAAATGTCGGCCATGTATAAACTGGGTTTTACTGTATTGCACCATAAACTAGGCAGAACACAGTTGCCTTGATCCGAGTTAGTCATACCAGGCCAGCAAGACAAGCTAGGTAAAGGGATCGTACAAGCGTATCAAAAAAGCCTAACAATACTAGAATGAATCAGGTCGACGACCCAGAACGCCACCACATCACCAACCCACCAACATTTCAGCGGATACACTGTCAACGCTGAAATAAAATATTATTCCTTTTTTATTTGTATTTATTTTCCGGGAGCCGTTACAATGCGGTCACGGATGGACTGCCTGCAGGGGCACCATAAAAACTCGATGCATCGCACACAATACAAGCAATGCATCCAGATATTTTTAATTTAGTTCCATTTAAACTGTACTATTTGCATCATCTGTTTCTTATTGATAAATATAATTAATGAGTTTTACCCGAGCCGTGTTACAGATATTGCCAACGATAAATTGTATTTTCCTGCATTTCGTTCACTGAATGTGCTAATCCTGATTCAGTTTTTAATTACAGAGTGTTCATTGAATTAACGATGTGGAAAATATGATTAATGTTCACGACTATGTTTTAAATATATACGAAATTAGGTACCTTTCAGATCACCAAGATTTCTTTCAGCATTTTTTAAATCGGGAATAAACTCCTACAAAATGAGTTCGCGAAGCAAAAAACACTTAAATGGTAAGCAAGTAACAGCTATCGTTTAAGGCTCTGACTGAACATTTTTTCCACAAATTATAGCTTGAAAGGCGGTAGTATTGGGCGTAAACGTTAAATACATTTGAATTCGCTTTCGCTCAATTGAGGTTGGTACTAAGTGGTTCGAGACAAGTAGTCTGAGCATCACCGAATAATGTTCTGTGTAAATTGTTGGCGAAGGACCCTCGGTATCCGGTGGAGCACCCACTCAGCGGTACATAACATCATCCTTCATAGACAGATGCTCATAATTATAGCTGGCGTATCATTGTGTTTATAATGAGCGATGACTACGCATTTGTGACAGAATCTCCACTTTGACAATTCAATCCTAGTCGGTGTAGAAACGTAGTTGCCCAGCGGTGATATTTGTATAAACGTATTAAATATTCGTACACGTATTAGTATTTTATAAAATACTAGCTTTTGCCCGCGGCTTCGCTCCCAGCAACAGAAAAATGTGATAAATGAAGAACCACTCGACCGATTTTGTGCAAACTTCAAAACCATCTACAAGACTGTCGAAACAAAGCCTAAACATTAGGTTTGGATAAGTGAGCCAGTTCTTGAGTTATTAAACTACAGTGAAAAGGGGCATTGATTTTTATATATATTGATTTTATAATATCTTTTTATCTACACACATCATGTACCTACTGACAAAAGATAAGTGAATTGTAAGTTTTATTTAATTATATGTGTTACAGTGAATATTTGATATTCAGTCAAAGTTTATAATAATAAGTAAAAACCGCGCTATATTTTTATAAAAAAAAAACAAGTACAAAATATGTTTTAAAATTACTTATCACAAAAAATCTCTCGTCTTATCAGTCTAGGTTTTATTTTCAGTAATGTTAGTAATGTTACCAGTAAAAAAATACTTTTAACCAATTCTTACAGTGAAAAATAATGTGGGCGGTGGCTGTGGGTTGTAACGGAGTGGTTTTGGCGGTGTAACATTTTGACTATGACATTTCCTTATCTGACTACTCACAGTATTCCAGGAACAATTCTGACGTGAAATCAAGATGACCGGCATTTGACCTTTATATGCATTATTAAAATAATACCTACATATTATCCTTATCATCAAAAAAAAATGCTTATATTTTAGGGGTTGTCGGAACGGAACAATCAGAATTGAAATAAATAAAATCAATTCATTTCTTTTAGTAAGAAAAAAAAACAGTATAATTTTCACTTAGACGTCTTCAACTTTTTTTATCGTGAGTAAGAATCATCCAATGTCAACTCCTGTCCTTGGGTGGAGCAGGAGATATGCAGAAGAGGCTTCGACCTTGTTGGAGAGTCCCTACGGTTTGCTGGCGCTGGCCGCGTGGTTTCGTCTTCAGATTTTTCTGATAATGTAAGTACTTAAATAAATTTAGTTATTTGAAAATATTGTGAACTTGTATATTGATTTGTTTTTCAAATTATCAAAATAAACGACGAGATTTATAGAGAATGTTCAACTTTAAAAAGTATAATCGTTTTTCATGCTTCAATACATTTGGCAGGATTATGTACCATATAAAATATAACTCAACAATAAAACATCAAAGTATTTATCGCATTATTGAGCTGTTATTGTCCAGGCTTTCTTTTATGTTTCCTTTATTTTATAATATATATATCATCTGCATTTCATTAGTACTTTCATTACGGCCGCTTGAAAATCGTGATTTATTTCTGTAAATACCATTCGCATATTTACCTTGTTATTCAAAAGTTAAATTCAAAGAATTTTATCAAATTAATTCAGAGTATTGGACCGGTCAAGAGCGTACCTATACCTTCAGTTCCTGTTTTACGCTCGACTAGTTCCACGAAATAAAATTAACTACTAACAAATGTATATAACTCTGTTTATCTGGACCCTTTGAAGCTTCCAATTGGATCAATAGCTATTATTAGAAAAGGCTTTGTGGCTGAACCTAGACGAGACGTACCTAAGCTGAAGTTTTCAGGTCATCTTGACTTTTCAATAAATATTTCAGTTTCTTAAATTATTCTCGTTTTCTATCAGATGTTTGACTAAATAGAGCAAGTTTGCCATTTTATGCGTTTGTTTAAATCAAATAGATATGACACTGATTTTTGATTTTACTTTTTAAAGTTACTGTTTAATGGCAAATTTTCCTGCTTATATAATTTGTTATTTTCTTTTAATACTCTTTAAATACACAATATATTGTTCAATTAACTGGCTTTTGTATTTTTTACTAAATTCACAACTTTTAACTTTTCATTCGGTTTCAATACAAGGTTTCTGCTAAGATGGGGTCTGATGCCGGATCTGGAAGATGGCCATAGGAACTCAATTCATATGATTCGTCTTGACAAGTACTTCGATGCTAAATGTTACTGTCTGTTTACGATATGATTTAGTGCTGGTAAGTAATGGATTTGCTTAGTATTCATTATATAGTAGCTATGTATACCGCGCTATGAAAGCTTGTAATGAAAAAATGTATTTTCATTGATTACTTGTTTTCTGTTTTTTTTTGTACTTATTGAAGTTATAACGCTAACATTTAATTTTTATCTCTTACAGGCAATATAGTTACTTCAAAACGAAGTTTCTTCATGTTAGTTGCTTTTAATCGCAAAATGACGTTTTATAATATATTTTCTACTTATATGGGTATTGACGAATGGAAGTAAGGGCCCTCGCCCACGGCGACTTTTTGTAGCGATGCAGTCGCGCGTTTAGCAAACGCGCGACTGCATCACTTCTAACGCGTGTTAGTCGCATTTGCACTGCGCGCTACTGCATCGCGATTGTATCGATACAAACGCGCAACCGCGTCGCGCTACTAACGCGCTACTGCGTCGCGATTGTATCGATACAAACACGCGACCTGATATACATTGTCTCATCATTGTATTTCTGCGTGTCAACTCTGGTTTTACAATGGAAAGCAATTTACAAAATGTAGAATATGACATTCTATAACAACTTTTGAATTTAAGATCATAATTTTTGAGTTGTTTGAATGTTGTTACATGATGTCCACAAAGTAATCTCTGGGTATTAAATGGATGCATCCAATATTGACGTTGCTTCCGTTGCCTACGGTTCGGCTGCTTACGTAAAAGCAGCACCAAAGACAACGTGACTAATGTTGCCTCAACGGAGTCCATCTTGCAACTGTACTGATCCAAGGTATTTTTGTATCGTAACTGCATCGCGACCGAATCGCGTTTGCATCGCGACCGAATCGCGTTTGCATCGCGACTGAATCGCGTTTGCATCGCGACCGAATCGCGTTTGCATCGCGACTGAATCTGGTCCCGTGGGCGCGGGCACACAGCTAGCGACTGCTTCGCGTCTGTATCGATGCTACGCGCGAGAGCATCGCGACTGCATCGCTACAAAAAGTCGCCCGTGGGCGAGGGCCCTAAATGATAAAACGTACCTACTGTGACATCAAAGATTTTTTTGATGAAATACAAGTCGTATTCGTAGTTGATTACATGAACATTTCTCACCTGAAATTAAGATCACGCATCTCAAAGAGATGTCAACAAAGTTGAGGCTAACTGGGGCAATGGGTTCGCTTCTAAAAGGAACACCCGGGGTTCTGAGACCAAGGCAAAAAAGAAACACATGAGGGGTTTTACCCAGTAGAAGTCTGACACATCTTCCCGCTCTGGCCTATAACAGGAGAGGTCATTGGATTTATCACCAAGATTTCAGGAACTTTTAACAGAACTGTTAATCGGACGACAAATGCTAAACGTTATAGACACAATTATAAAAAAAGATAAACCCAAAAAGCGCTTTTAAAGGATAAATGCTACGGCATTATAGTTTTTTTTTTTATTGTAGGTAAAAATCATCCAATGACGAGTCCCGCTCTTGGGCGGAGCGGAAAACAAGTGTCAGACTCTTACTGACTAAACAACCTACCCCGTTCCTACATTGCCATACATACCAGGGCCAGAGCCTTCCTTTCAGACGCAAACCCTTGGCCCTAATTTGCTTCGACCCTTCTGCCAGCATTATAGTGGTCATTTTACTGTTCAAAGTTAGAAATGTGCTATTTACATAACATGGAACTAAATATCGTAATATTTTTTTTTAAAACACCATCTACCATGAGAAAATAGAGACCACGATAACTACTTAGCAATAGGTTCTATTATTGTTTCCATTTTATTCACTCCGATGCCCTTAATAGAGTGTCAGTGTTTCGAGAGAGGGATGGTACACTGTGTCGTACTTAAGTTCTCAGCCAGTCAAAGACGGGGAAATTACGTCTTTGTTTTTGTTAGAATATTAACTCACAGACTAAGTTGTAAGTCGAACGTTAAATTGGTGCTGAGACAAATAGTGGTGTCTATTATAAGAGAACTTAAGTCTTATTTAGTCTTCCAGGGGTGCCTGTGCTCTCAACCAATACCAATTGACTGACCTGTCAGTCTAGTAGTTAGTGACCCTGACTGCTATGCCGGAGGTCGTGGGTTCGGTTCCCACCCAGGACAAATGTTTGTGTGATAAGCACGATCATTTTGTTCTGTGTCTGGGTGTAATTTATCTATAATATGTATGTATTTAGAAATATATAAGTATGTTTATCAGTTGTCTAGTACCCATAACACAAGCTCTGCTTAGCTTGGGACTAGATGGCG
Organism: Mythimna loreyi; assembly: GCA_029852875.1. Lineage (NCBI taxonomy): Eukaryota > Metazoa > Arthropoda > Insecta > Lepidoptera > Noctuidae > Mythimna > Mythimna loreyi. The sequence goes on from CM056786.1 coordinate 13,557,382, forward strand.
TTGTGTGATAGTTGTGGAATATATATAAGAATATATAAATAAAACGAAACGACTTGAAAGTGTAAATATATGGACATTTAAAAGTGACCACGTACCACAATAATTTCATTGTTGAGTGCATCGTGTAAAGCGGTAAGGTGTCTATTGTAGGACCGAGTGGAAAAATAAGAACTAACATCGCATTAAATATAGTGCCTTCAAAGGACAGAGAAAAATAATAAATGGGGAGAAAAAATGCTCGGTTTTATTTGCGTTGCTCGTATGTTAGAGTGAAATATTTGTCTATAAAGTAACCGGTCGGGCAGGCTGAATGCTAAGTGCTTCGCAAACGTGCACGCATAAGCAGAGATTGAAAAATATAATTCATAAAGCTGAAATATTATTCTGCTGGAATTTTTTGGGATCAAACTTTACCAGGGGTGTTTCGTTTGTAATAAATGCACGCCAAAACTCCTCTAAACGTGAAAATCAAATACTACGCTGTGCTAAAATTTTACAAAGGTTTTATAATTGGAGTTTAATCGTTAAAATAAAAGAGAAGTGAAGTGATCGCGAGTAGTGTTCCAACTACCAACTACTTCCTAACGTTAAGTGTTTTATAACAGATTTTTCGATTCGTTGCGAGCTTTTGTGAGGCGAAGTTTTCATGTTTAAAGTTCCATTATTAACGATCGATCTGAAATAAGAAATTAACGATGGTGGTGATAAGAGCACAGGTTTTATTAGGTAATTAACTCTAGTCATAATAATTATAGTAAGCCAGTAAAATTTTTAATTTTATGGTATCTACCTTAGTTCGTGTGATAATTGTTATGATGGCGGTTGAAAAATAGTTAAAAATATATGGTTTTAAGGCAACGTTTCAAAAATATTTGAGGACGTATTCAATAGTTTTCGTAAATTACAAATTTGTTTCACTGGGTGCAGTTAACATGTTATGGAGTGAATTTTTGGCTCTTGATAATGATGTTCGTGGAAAGCCTTACTTGTGGCACAAATTCCTACTTAAAATAAAAGGAAAATTAAGTTTTGTAAGGTCAAGTTAAAGTCAAATGCTGATGAAAAGGCTGATGATGATGATGAAGGTAAACTTAATTATTGAAGAAGTCTCTTTCGTGTTTTGTATTTATTTCCAGCGACAACATTCATTGGATTATACATATTATTATTATTTTTTTTTTATTTATAATAGGTTTGCGCTTGACCGCTATCCCACCTGATGGAAAGCGACGATGCGGTCGACGATGGAGCGCGCATACATATATTGTAAATAGTAATCGTAGAGCCACACTAAACGACTTCCCATTGCCACCTCAAATACAAGCATTAGCCTAGTTTAGGAGACAGTACCAGTACCCGTTAAATTTAGCATAGCATCAGGCTTATACTGGCCTGTTCGACTTCGACTGGCCTGTCAGTAGTTAGTGACCCTGACTGCTATGCGGGAGGTCGTGGGTTCGATTCCCACCCAGGACAAATGTTTGTGTGATGAGCACGATCATTTGTTCTATGTCTGGGTGTAATTTATCTATGATATGTATGTATTTAGAAATATATAAGTATGTTTATCAGTTGTCTAGTACCCATAACACAAGCTCTGCTTAGCTTGAGACTAGACGACGTTGTGTGATAGTTGTGGACATATATATTATATTATTATATACTGTATCCACTGCTGGAACTCAGGCCTCCTCTCTAGGAGAGGGAATAAGCCGTAATCCACTATGAGGGCCCAGTACGGGTTGATAGATGTCACATGTCTTCGATTTGTTGGTTCTAGGACATACCGGTTTCCTCATGATGTTTAAAAAAAAAGCACAAATTACAAAAAGTTATGTATCTGGCTGGGTTTGAACCTGCAACTCGGTTTTTTTTATGGTAGGTGAAAATCATCGAATGACGAAACCCGCTCTTGGGCGGAGCGGGAGACTAGTGTCAGACTCTTACTGACTAAAAAACCTACCCCGTACCTTCCTTGTCTTATTCCTAGAGTCGCGGTAACAGTTCTCACCACCCGAGGCTCCAGGAGGCTTCGACCCTGAGGGGCCCCTACAGTTTGCTGACAGTTCCTTGAGGCACGCGGGAACGGTGCGCGCCGTTGACGACTTGGACTCGGTCTGGACAGTTACCAGAAACTCGTAAGTCGGTGCCATTGCTCTCACAGCGTTACATTTACTTGTGTCTGATCTTTTCACGTGCCCTCTCGCTCAACCCTAGAGCAGCAGAAGTTATTGGATGATTTCCCACCTAAAAAAAGAGTATTCCTAGTCGTATGGGGCTTTAGTGAACTCTAAACTTCCAACCGTACCACAAATTAACAACGTATCGTAGATTTCAAAAGCCTGTTATTATTTTCGATAAATCATAACGCTGTGATAAACTCGAAGATAGTAGTTGCTTACCATCGCTTAGGGCACCCCCGTAATTCATTTACCACGGTTGACTCTTACAAATTGCCGAGCTAATATATACCTACTGCTTCATCTCTCGTTCCCGTTTCATTATTATTATTTATGTTCTTATTTTTCTCATATCAACAGTAGATTGGTGTCTGTTCCATTATTTGGATTTTTGTTTTTCTGAAATAATTGTTTGCTTATTAACTTCCTGACCCCTGAGGGTATGAAATATTTCTGATATTGACTTAACTTAATATGTGTGAAACTTACGTATATTTTGTGCTTTATTTTGAATATAATTAAAATACTAAACAATGCCGTTTGTATACATACGAGTATATAAACTAACAATAAAATAACAGTTTTAACAATAGGTAATAACTGTGGTGAAACAATACGTGGAATTTTCATGATGTATAGATGTATGATTTTTCAAAATAAACCATGTCGTAGCATGTAACGTTTCTACGAAAACCGCAGCCGATGAGGAGCTAGCAGTGTAGAGGACAATAGCAGTGTACCGTGTATTTTGATAAGACGAGGACGAAGAAATATGAATGAGTTGATGTATTTTTATGTACTAGCTATCATCATAATTTCGCTTTTAGAAATAAGTTTCCGAAGCTTACAAAATAAGACCTTAAAAGGTATCAAGGCATTTAAAATTAATTGCTATACAGTCACGTTTACCGTAAAAGAAACAGCCCTTGTAAACAGTTAGTTTATGTTAAAAGTACAAGTTTTCTTGAGCCTTCTGTACCGCGGGAAGTCTGGAAGGGGAAACAGTTTAAATAACTTGCAAGTTGTTACTCCCGTAATTAAACTAAACTGTTGCTAGCGTTTGACACCCGAGTCTGGCAATCATGACTATGAAATTAACTAAGTGGGAAATTATTATTCAGCTGCGTACTGCATAATTTTGTGGTGCACAGATATGTATACAGACCTTTCTGAGAGAGGAGTTTTGGCCGAAAGGAGTTGTATGTAATTGTATAATATGTATATTGCCGGTTACGCGACGGTGTATAGCTTCATAGATTATTGTTTTGGGATATTTTAATATAGTATAATATCTATGTGTAATATACTTAAGTGGCAATGGGCAGGGCACATTGCACGCAGAACGGATGGCCGCTGGGGCCGAAAGGTTCTGGAGTGGCGACCGCGTACCGGAAGACGTAGCGTTGGAAGGCCTCCCACAAGGTGGACCGATGACCTGGTCAGGGTTGCTGGAAGCTGATGGATTCAAGACGCACAGGACCGGTCTTTGTGGCGGCGCTTGGGGGAGGCCTATGTCCAGCAGTGGACGTCTTTCGGCTGAAATGATGATGGTGATGATGATGATGTATATCTATATACATTAATCGTGTTCATCACACAAACTTTTATCCTGGGTGACAAACAGGGTTCATCATCATCATTTCAGCCGAAAGAGATCCCGTGTTGGACATAGGCCTCTCCTAAGCGTTGTCACAACGATCAGCCCTGTGTGTTTCGCATCCATCGGGTTATCAAATTATAATAATATAGCTGTTTTTTGCTACAGTGTCTCGTCTATTACACCTGAGTCTGAGTAAAAAATATAGAGCGGTTTTTACCGATAGTACGGTGCACTTTACTGAGCGCCAATTTAAGCAATTTTTTATCCCGAAAAAATGCAGCTTTTCTGTAGAATAACTCACGAAGGTGGAGCAATGGCAAAATAGTCACACTTAGCATGAACATAAGCATAAGTCTTTAATTTTCCCACTGTTGGGACTTTCTAGGGAATGTTCCATAATCCATACTTATCATACTAAGAGTGTTTTTGATATCGTGCGGAATATCGCTAATCTCCTTTTCTTTCTAGTATTTACCGTAAAACGGGGTGACAGAAACAACATTTTGTTGTTTTTCACGCTGTTTAAAAATTGTTTGCAACATTTAAATGTTTTTGTAAATTCAATATTGAAAATATAAATGTTTTATTAAAACTAAAAATATGAAATTAAAGTAGTAATCCTAATAAAAAAATTGTTTCTATTCACCCCATTTTACCCGGTTTTGTTATGTCAGGCAGCAGCACCACATGCGTGATGAAATATTAAAAATAGCCTAATATTATGGCGAAAGTTTGTCAGTATGAGTGAATGCGTATTTGTGTGTATTATTATTGTTCCATGACGCTCAATGTGGAGCAGATTTGGATGACATCTGGTAGAAAGTTGAACCATATTTTGGAATAACCGAACCTAAAAATAGAATCTACTAGTCTCCACACCCAATCACCGCATAATATTTCATGTCCCAACTTGTTGAAATGTGGTAGTAATTTATATAGCTATATTATAGAAAGTGGTGCGCCAACGTTCCAGCGCAACAACCCTTCTCAAACCGGGGAAAATCGACTATGACAGAAAAACGAGTGATCTTATTACAGTACCGTTTCCTTTTAGATTGCAGGATTTTGCAGACGAGTCAGGGATAGAGGAAAATTCTTTTCATTTTATATTTTCCAGGAAAGTCGTTAAGTTTTAATTTCATTGAAATATTGATTCACTATTTTTTCTTTTATTTTGTTACTTTGATTACGACTTCATTCGGAAAAATACTTTCATAGACAATTTTCACACAGCGCCATCTAGTTCAAAAGTAAGCAGAGCTTATGGTATGGGTTATAGACCACTGTTAAACATACTTATATGTTTATTTCTAAATACATACATATTATAGATAATGCCAGTTTTTATATTTCTTTTTTATTTTGTGTAACATTTCAAGTTCATTATCTTCAGAAGTAACCATCCTCCATGCAATCTTTAACACCCTCTAAATCGTCTTATGAGGATAGTTTGAATATTAAATAGTGACAACCTTTATTATTTATACACGTCACTGTATGTTTCAAGTGTGTGGACTAACGAAGTAAGATTTTGAATACAAATGAAATCCCCCTTTACACAGATTGAAATATTTTAGCTGTGCATTGATAAGCCAGTCTGTAAGTTTTTCTTTTTTTTTACATATTTAGATTATCCACAACGGTAGCACTTGTCACGGTCCTATGCCCAAGAATAACCAAGGTGAAAGAAGAGTCACAACCAAAAACATGAATTTAACCGTATATACAAGCATTTTTTTACACATTTTATTATCTTGAACGCATCTTCTTTCAAACAAAATTAAATCGGTTTATGCAATCCAAAATTAAAACGTAGGTACATCGCCATCTTTCGGGGAATTGTGTTACTAATTTTTGGGATACTTCGAGCTGTTACATAGTAGTTTATGGGTTCTGTTACATTGTGAGAAAATTGTGAAAAACGGGAAACTACGTGACCCTACACTGAGCGTGGCCCAACACTCTTGGCCGGTTATTTTTATTTAGTAGGTATGTAATTTTTCTTAAGATATTTGCTCGAGCGAAGACGTTGTCAGAAGCAAGTATAAGTTAAAAAAAGGACACTATTATATATGTGTAGAAGATAAAGATATTCGGATAGTTTTTGTACGTTTTCCAACGTCAAACAGTATGTGGAAACAAAATGAATGAGATTGCGTTCGTCGAAAACCTGGAATTGGAGCCCATTTGCATTTCATAAATGACTGCCCCTGCAGTGTTTTGCAAACATAAAATTATTTTAATTTTGTTACTGCAAGTTATTTATCGATAAAATGTTAATTACACGTGTTAAAAAATCGGATTCCGAAAACTTTGTGATGGAAAATTTATACAATTAGTAACAAGTATGTAGCTACTATGCATCAAAACATGAATTGATTGAATATTGCAATATTGGTACGTTTTGAGTGGCCGATATCAAAAGACTTAAAGTCACCCAAACGAGTAATGGAAAGGTTAGTCTATTCCATTAACCTTTGTTTGACTTAGGATTGGTTTCCTTATATGATCATTTCAAGAATGTAGAATTATGTAGGAGAAAGTTGGTGACTGTAAATTGAAAACTTGTTAAAAATAAATTCGAATTGTAATAGTTTTCCTTTTTCTTATCAGAAAATTTACTATGTATTAACAAAACTTCGTAAGTAAAAGAGTAATAAATTTCTAACTAGTGTAAAAATAATATAGCACTTTTTGTGCTGCAAGTAATGAAGTCACCCAAACGGGTAATGGAAAGGTAGTCTATTCCATTGAGCGACTTTTTTATGGTTGATAAAATCATCGAATGACGAATCCCACCCTGGGGCGGGGCGGAAGACTGTGTCAGACTTCTACCTACTATACGTCCCACCGTTCCTTCCTGACTTAGTTCCAGGGCCCTGGTGTTCCGTTTTCACAAAAACCCTTGATTCCAGGAGGGAGTAAAAAATACCTACTACGCACCAAACTTAGTACATTTGGAGTGGCCGTTATCAAAAGACTTAAAGTCACCCAAACGAGTAATGGAAAGGTTAGTCTATTCCATTAACCTTTGTTTGACTTAGGATTGGTTTCCTTATATGATCATTTCAAGAATGTAGAATTATGTAGGAGAAAGTTGGTGACATAGCCCGAAGAACAGACGCCGACAGGTTGTAGAGTGTTGATCACGCACCGGAATACGCAGAGTTGGAAGACCGAAGAAGAGGACCGGTAACCTAGTGAGATCGAGAGAGGAATTCGATGGATACAAGTCACAAAGGCTCATTCGACATAGTGACACTTGGGGAAATATATATGCAGATATGAACGTGTTTTGGATAATGTTCCAAAAGAACTGAAATACCTACATAAATATATTGGATATTGGATTGAAAAGATAAAATTTTTGTCAAACATTGCATAAGAATCCATAAGATATACAAACAATAATTGTATTTGACACAAAAATTGTTCTACAATTCATACTGAGTAATGCCATCTAGCGACGTATGGCGGTATTATGTAGTCCAAGATGTATTTCTTATTAGTTTATGTCAATTAATTTCTAAACTAATGATTTTAGAGTTGCATTTAGCTATTTTTTTTTTAAATTTCGTTTACGCCCATTGTTTGTTAAAAGCAATTTTTTGCTTTTACTAATCGTATCTTCGGGTTTGTAGTAAGACTAAATCGTAAATGTATGAGTTTTGACGACACCGGTTTTGCTTCAAACATTTTCTCAAACTATTTTTAGTGTCTTTCTGTGTTCTGTGGATGGAATGGCTAATGACGGATGCAGTAAATAGTTGGTTTTTTAATGACTTATCCCTACAGAATAGAAGTTAAAATGGCTTTAAGAGACATTAAATTTCTTTTTATTTAAATGTTTAATCTAAACGTAAATGAAGTATAGTTCATCTTTATGGGATTGTTCAAGAGTCACCAAGGCCCTGTAGTGCATATGCATGAGTTTTAGACAGTAAACGTTGTGTGTACTGAGTGCGAGTGGTTTTTAAGTTAACGTGATCGAAACGTTTAGCGGGTTTAGCTCTCTGACTGGTTAAGGTGCTTGGAGCGGACCAATCGGAGCGACGAATGTTATAAACGATTCGGTTGCGTTGGCGTAAAACAAACTCACACTTGGCACTCTGATACTCTTTCAGCAACAGTATCAGACTCTTACTGACTAAACATTCCACCCCGTTCTTTCTTTATCCTTCGCACTGGGGCCAAGCCTTCCTTTAAGAAAGAGACCCCAGTAGGCTTCAACCCTTTTGCAGAATCCCTACGGATACAAGTGTAGACCTTAACTATTTTATTAATCACAAACAATTTACCAATACATTCCGATCATCCTAATAAATAGTTCAATCACGTACATTACATGTCTAGTCTGTTGGACAGCATAAAAGCAATCGTGATGTCATGACATAAGTTTCAACATGTAACAGTATTTCATAAATCCCGAAGAGTTCAGCGACGGGGCCTGGTATTTATGAGGGAACTTGGCAAATCATTCAAAGGAAGCGTAACTCGTAAGTCGCATACGGGAAAATTTGCTACCTCCCTGCGTTTGGAGACACAATTTACATTAGTTTAACTACAAGCGGCAATCTTGAGTTCGACTTGATTGCCAACGGTATTTACTGCAAAGAGTTTTGTAATTAACTTGGATTTATAGTAGGTTTAGTTTATGAAGCAATGAAACCTACCTTTGTACTCTTCTATCTGTATGTGTTCTTTTCTTTTTGTAAGTGTTTGTGTGTACATAAATAAATAAATAAACATTACATACGCGTTAAATTGTTAGATGGAATTGGACAACTAAACCATTCTGTATGTAATATGTGGAAATATATTTTTTCAGGGTTCCCTACCTAAAAAAGAAAAATCGGAACCCTTATAGGATCATTTCGTTGTCCGTCTGTCCGTGTGTCTGTCAAGACTCTTTATCACAAGAACGCGTGGTGGTATCGAAATGAAATTTAAACCATATTCTGTGGTCCCTTGCAGCTGTAAATAAATCTAACTTCCAAATTAACGGAAAAAAGATATGGCCGTTTATGTTGCATAAAAGTGCGTTTTCAACAATCTCAAGAACTACTTACTACTTACTTACTACTTCCCCTTGACCTATGATCCTGAAATTTGGCATGAAGTAAGGTTTCATAGCACAAATATAGGAAAAGATGAAAGCTGTAAAGTAGTAACGTTACGTAAAAAAATGCGATTCGGAAAAATCTTTGTAGCTTTAGTTTGTTTTTACGGAAACCTCAGTTCGCGAGTCCTCCTTACACTTTTCTACCTCAGGTTTTTTTTTCACATCTCACCTGATGGTAAGCATTGGAGTAACGGAGCACGTTCGCCTAAAAGTAACCTATTCACTATAAAAATCTAAATATATAAAACAGAAACACATTGTTTCTACATAGATCCGTTATGGTCTTAGAAACTACAGAACCAATGTGCACCATACCGTTTCATTATAAAGGCATCGATGCAGATATAGCAGATAGGCAGATATGGGTTTTAGATCATTAGTGTATTTCGGCTCACTGCTGCGTTTGTGAACTGATGCGCACTGTCTCAATAGCCTCGTGGTTACTGCCCGTAGGGTAACATTCCACAACTATCACGCTACATCGTCTAGTTCCAAGCTAAGCAGAGCTTGTGTTATGAGTACTAGACAACTGATAAACATACAAAAAATTAAAAAAATAATTAAATAAAAAAATGTAAAAAAAAATTAAAAATATAAACATACTTATATATTTCTAAATACATACATACCATTACATAGTATAAAACAAAGTCGCTTCCCGCTGTCCTGTGCCTTATCGCGGTTTTATAATAGATAGAGCAATTGAAGAGGCAGGTTTATATGTATAATACAGATATTTAATATCACATAAAAAAATCACATATATCACATAAGAAACCTATGAGATTTTCTACTAATCTTTTATATTTGGAATGTAACGTTCTGCGTGTGAGACAACTATACATTTTGTCTGTAGCAATCAAGTTCCATAGAAATGCTCACAGCACTAGACAAAGTAGTTGCCGTTCACGTAGAAATGTGACATGGCAGAAATCTAGAACCAGACTCGATTTCGGCAAAAGATGCTTCCAATTTATGGGTCCATTTATTTACTCGAAACTTAATAAGGAGCTAAATATCCTACAAATGACAAAGCATAAATGTAAGACACATGTAATAAAATTTCTCAAAACTCTAAATTATGACACAACCGAATCGTTTTTTAAAAATCCGTATTAACAAACCAAAAACTTATTTATTTATTTCTGGTTGCGAACACTCACTGATGTTGTACAACACATTCATAGATAATCATACCCATTTTTCAAAATCTTATAGAAAATGAAATACACACACACTCATCCTCACATATATACTATCACCAGCACACACCCTCGCTCATCACACACACTCACAAATTTACTCACACTCAACTCGTAGTTTTTTTGTTTTGTTTTTTCTTTTTATTTTAATCTTTGTTAATCCAGATACTGTACAAATTATGTAATGACGGAAGAGACTACCCTCCACGACACAGGGAATCCTAGTGTGGAGAGTAGTGTATATTATTATTTAATGTACTTAATCTGGACAATAAAGAATTTATTATTATTATTTCCTCTTTATTTACTTTCTATACATATATAATTTTACATTTTTAAATATTTTCTTAGAAAAAAACACATAAAAAAAAACATTTAAAAATATAAAAAAAATAGTAGTCCGCCGGTGTCGGGAGCAGGGTCCAAGCTACCGGTGGTTAGGGCTCCAGAGACAGGAACTTCCTCACAATACGAGCCGTGTCGAGGAGTACTGCCTTCTGTATCAGGCCCTTGATCCAACCGCGCAACGACAGCTTCGACAGATGGTCGTCGAAGCTTTTGGCTAAAAGGCCATTGGCAGTCACGACAATCGGCACAATGACAGCCGAGTCCACATTCCACATGTCGACAACCTCGTGTGCTAAGTCGAGATACTTGATTTGTTTCTCTTTCTCAGCTTTCACGAGATTCTCGTCATGCGGGATGGTGATGTCGACAATCATTGCGCGGCGCGCTAATCGGTCTATCACCACTATGTCCGGCTTATTGGCTACAATAGTCCGGTCAGTGATGATAGACCGATCCCAGTACAACGTTACATGATCCTTCTCGAGAACTGGGTCGGGCACATACTTGTAGTATGGTACCTCAGAATCCACCAGGTTGTATTTTAAAGCAAGTTGCTGGTGAATAATCCTGGCTACTTGGTTATGTCTGTGCAAATACTCGCCGTTGGCCAGACGAGAACAACCAGAGATAATATGTCTGATGGACTCACCCGGACGATGGCATGCCCGACACATGTCAACCGTCCCGTCCTTCATAATATGTCTCCGGTAGTTGTTCGTTAGGATAACTTCGTCCATAATTGCACAGATAAAACCCTCAGTTTCTCCGAAGAGGTCGCTGAAACGTAGCCAGGCCACGGACGCTGGGAAATCTACATCAGGCTCGTGAAGAGCCCGATAAAAGCGCCCGTGGAGCTCCTTGCTTTTCCATACTTCCTTGCGGTCATCAGTAGTCAGTACCACAGGTTTGCGCCAGTTCTCTTTAGCCATGGATAACGGGGTGAGTCCCTTGTCCACTGCGACCACATCGCGGTGCATACCCACGTCGGCTTTGAGAAAGTATTCTCTGAGGCTGCACACCTCGCGGTTGTGTAGGGTCTTTGCGTTCAGAAAGCCCCGACCTCCACACTTCCGCGGGATGTACAGTCTCATCACCGATGACCGTGGGTGATGCATTCGGTTTGCGGTCAGCAGTGTACGGACCCGCCTATCCAGAGCGTCTAACTCGGTCTGAGTCCATTTGAGTATGCCGAAAGAGTACATTAAAACCGGCATGACCCAACCGTTGAAGGCGCACACCTTATTTCCACCTGACAGAAGGCTGTTTAATACCTTCTTCAGGCGGCCAAAGAAGCGCTCCCTCAACGATTGCTTCATGTCAGTAACGTTAATGCCTAAAGCTTCCGACATACCCAAATACTTGTAGGTTTCGGTTGAGGAGAGAGATCTGAGGTGTATGGAATCCGAGAGTTGAATCTCCTCAGATTCCATAATCTCCCCTCGCTTTACATGCATGACTGCACATTTATCCACACCAAATTCCATCCTGATGGCACTACTGAAGGTTTCAGTTACCTTGAGTAGTTCCATCAGTCGTAACTTGTTGGGGGCAATGAGTTACTATTATTATTATTATTATTAACATTGTACCCGTGCGAAGCTGGGGCGGGTCACTAGATATAGATAAATTACACCCAGACACAACAAATTATCGTGCTTATCACACAAACATTTGTCCTGGGTGGCAATCGAACCCACGACCTCCGGCATAGCAGTCAGGGCCTCTAACCACTAGACCAGCAGGCCAGCCAAGGGTAGATGGTCAAATAGTTTCTCACTGAATAACGGTACACAGACCATCACTCCGATATGTAAAGTAGGTGTTTTGTATTACTAACTAACGACCCGTACCAGCTTCGCACGAGTGCAATGATGGTATTAATTATATTATGCATATATTATACATACAATAAACCTTCCTTTTAAATTACTCTGTCTATTAAAAGAAACCGCATCAGAATCCGTTGCGGAGTTTTAAAGATTTAAGCATACATAGGGACAGACAGCGGGAAGCGACATCATTTTATACTCATACTATGTAGTGATTTGTTATATATCTTATATCATTATGGTCTGAAAATAAAGAATAGAATAGAATAATAGTTTATTGTGTATTATTATTAATTGAAAAAGCAAATAAATAAAATAATTCCTTTGTTAAGCTAAGTAGCAAACGCCGAGTTCTTACTAGTATTTACAGAATTCTTTACAGTTTTATCACCCATCAAGTTTTCCTACATCATTTTATACGAAAACCTCCTCAAAAGCAAGCAGAAAGCTTTTAAATAGTCTTCTTTTTTCATTTTTAAAAGCAAATGAAAACAATTAATAAAATTTTCAGTAAAAAATACGGAAGCGGCAGGCGAGTAAAACTATTAAAAAAAGCGACGCATATTCCCATAAAAAACCCATTGTATCATGAAATTCTGCATTGTCTGTATTTGTAAAGGAAAAACAGATAAATGTTCCGGGTAATTACTTCCATGCAGGCTATATGTGACTATAGTTACAGATAATATAGTAGCAAATAGCACTATTGGGTCTCAGGCCTTTTATCATGTAGAAGGAATGGGCGCATGCATGCAAGCATGTTTGATGAAGAGGCAACGTGAAAAAGGGATATAACGCCTGGAAACACTGTTGGCATTCTGTAATTCCGTGATTTACTGGAATTTTTCACAAAACTTATTTCAGGAAACCAGTTTTTTTTTTTTTTAACAAAACCCTTTAGGTTATTGAGAAAAATGGTGATGATTCCGAATCTCGTATTATTTAACTTTACACTGCATTTTGTTTCTTGATGTGAATACTAAAATGATGATTACACTAGTTGCCATCAAAAACGCACATAGCATGCGGCAAATAAGATAAACCCATTGCTTTAGTTTACGAGAACTTCGATTGAGACTCGAAAATTGGCTACCACGCATACAAAATCTACAGCCATGATGGTTGTTGTTCCGCGCGCTTCAAGTGGTTGTCAGCAAATGTAGAGGCCCAACTGCAGGACAAAAGCCTACTGGGGCCCCGGTCCGGTTTCTGAAAGGAAGGTCGACCCCAGTATGAGGCCTAAGAAGGAATGGTGGTGTGGTAAAAGTCAAAAATGATTTTCCCACCATAAAAAAAATGGTTCAACTTGTGTATGAGGATTATAATAGGGGTGTGTGGTTGTATATGAACATGATAAATAAAAATATCTGGTCATGATTTCTCTCTAGCATATCAAACGATGCAATGCAAAATAAGGCTGAAGTAAAGGAAGTCCAGATTTTTATAATACAGAAAATAAAGAAAGGAAGGGATTTGGATCCGTTTTTACATAATGCCATCACTGACGAAATAAGGAGATGAGTCTAGTGCCTACAGAGAGGAATGGTCTTGTCACTACAATAAACTGTATAGAGGGAAGATGAAAAGGCCTTCTTCCTGCAGATGGATTGACAGACTGAAATTAATAGTATACCTTCTATTTTTATGGATGTCTGGTAGATATCGCTGTCAGCGATAAGACCGCCATTGTACCCATACATATAAGTTTCTATGATAGTTACTATTTTGGTGTACAATAAAATTTATTATATAATATCTAAATCTTATTGTAGAATTGTAATTTGAATTACAAAGAATGCGTAACATTTGTTCCATCATTAGACCACCAAAAACGCACCACGGTGCTGCATAGTTCCACGGTGGAACACCAACATGTATTTAAATAGCAATATCCTAAAAACTGAACATTATCTATTTGACTGTCAGTCTAGTAATTAGTGACCCTGACTGCTATGCGGGAGGTCGTGGGTTCAATTCCCACCCAGGTTGTCAACATTTGTATGTTTGTGTGATGAGCACGATCAATTGTTGTGTCTGGGTGTTATTTATCTATAATATGTATATAAGTATGTTTATCAGTTGTCTAGTACCCTTAACACAAGCTCTGCTTAGCTTGGGACTAGACGGCGTTGTGTGATAGTTGTGGATATATTATATTATATTTAAGGATACAGCAAATCAAAGCGTTGAAGAACCTCCTTGAAGCAGTTTTTTTTTAATTTACGCAAAATAAAAAAAAATTGCATTATTGGTGAGTGTTGTCTTTTTTAACCCAAAAGTTTTCTAGTAGACAATGCCTTGTTGCTTTGTTCTCGCCTATGAATCATTATTGTAAATGAAGTTTAAAAAAGTAAATAAATAAGATAATGGATTCTACTACAAATTTTGAAACATCAGCACAGTGCTAATCACCTACCACTATCGAATAACACTTAAATATGTGCGTAACTTTTAGAACAAATTTAATCTGTTAGAGATATTTTGTGAGCACAGTCGTGCATGCATAGCCAGCAACATAAATCAATGTCAAAAATGAAATTTGCGCTTTTTACGATGAATATTAATGAAACTTCGGGCTATAACAATATTGTATGAATACAGCACCATCTTAAACTAGTCCAATATTTCAAACCAATATATTCCTTTGGTTTTGATAAAAAAATTCAAAGATATTTTTTTACAGACTTTATACATGAAACATCAATCGCGAAGTTTTTTGTAGGTTTTGTAGGCTTTGCGTGTTATGTGGCTAGCTTCCAAAATTTTCCATCCGCCGGATATTTTGCAACCAGCTTAATTAACAAAAAGCAAACGAATGTGTCATTGAATGAACGTCACATACTAACTATATTTTATTCCCAGATTTTTACTTTTATATTTTATGCTGGCACAAAATGTAGATATACTGGCAGATACAGATAAGATTTTTTTTTTATAAATAACTAGCTTTTGTCCGCGACTTCGCCCGCGTACATAAAATATAGCCTAAGTCACTCAGGAGTAAAGCAGTTTTCTATTGATGCTAAATTTTTTCCAATCGGACCAGTAGTTCCAGAGATTAACTCCTACAAACAAAAAAATAAAAAACCAACTTTACCTCTTTATTATATTAGTGTAGATGTAGATAGTGTAGATTTTAATTTGAACGCTGAATGGTTAACGAGTGTTTATATAACTATGTCTTACGTTGTCACATCATAGTAATCACACTAATTATTATAAAAGCTAAAGTTTGTAACTGCGTGTGTTTGTTCACGCTGAATTGTTGAAGGGATTTGGATGAAATTTGGTTTATGGGTAGACTATAACCTGGAACAACACTATAAAAATGTGTCCTGTATGCAATATCCTATTAAAACATGTAGGATAGATTTTTTATTTTAATTTTGATCCCAGGAGTTTAATTGATTATGTGAGATAATTTTGTACTATCAAAGGGACAAAGTCACTGGCAACAACTACACATAGTTATATATACACTGAAAAGTCGTTATTTTTGGTAAAAAAAAAATATATATTTGATTAAACTTCTAGTTATAAATAAGAGCGTTTACTTCTTGCTGTATATTGGTATGTACCTTACATATATCTACACTAATATAATAAAGAGGTAAAGTTTGTTTTTTTATTGTTTTTGTTTGTAGGAGGTAATCTCTGGAACTAATGGTTCGATTGGAAAAATTTTAGCAACAATAGAAAGCTGCTTTACTCCTGAGTGACATAGGCTATAAATTATTTATATAACATGGATGTTAACCGAGCTATCATTACAAGAAATTTTCCGTGGGCGAAGTCGCGGGCAGAAGCTAGTAACTTCTAAAAAGATTTTAGAGAGATGGTTCGTGCAAGTTTTCAGTAGAAAATAAAATTAATGCTCTCGTTCTGTCTAAATTTGCTTTTAGAAAATTGTTGAAGGTTTCGTAAAGTACCATGAGATTTAAATGCTCTGAAAAGCTGAGTATCAGGTTTAGTTAGGCCTTTTTTAAAGTGGTATAGCCCTTGTAATGTCACCCTGCTGGAACCCAGGCCCCTCTAGGATGTCAAATTAACAGTCGACATTCCAAGGACAATGACAGTTCTAATTTTGCTATAGATACTTTACGAGGGGTCAGTAATGTACTTAGTCTAAGTTCAATACAAAACAACTTCTGACCTATTAAACAATTTTCTTTTAAATCTTATTTACCGAGCTAAGTCATAATTTTGACTATATTGCCCCATCACAACCGAATTCAACTACTTGTTTTAATATATTTGTATGTTTATAATTTCTCCATCGACACTGTTACACCGTTTAAACACAAATTAGACTTAACTACTTTAGGGTAATCGCTAGTTCAGAAGTTATAATTACCAACTATTTGTGCGTACGAGGCGATAGCGGGTTCGCTGGCCAGCGACTATTGAAGCTAAATGTACATAGGTAAAAGGTTAATTCATTGTTATTCTCAAAGTTTCGGCGATAACATAGACCGTCCCTATTTATCTTATGTTGATGGCATAGTATAACATAGCTTAATCACTCCACTTAGACCCAAAATCATTTTATTTCACATAGACTTTCATGGCACTTATAAAGCGTCAGAAGCTAGTACGGTTCCAATCGTTTCCAATAGAGAAGAACTGGCAAGAAAAACAATAATAGTACATTTTGATACAAGTGCAGGAAGTTTGTCATTGCAGCACTCGGCTACATAATACACTCGCCTACGGCTCATGCGAATTACGCCTCGGTCGCAATGACAAATCTGCACGCGTGTCAAACGACGTTTTTCAATACACTTACGACTTGTGAAATAAAGAAAGAAAGAAAAAAAATTTTATCGCATCTCAAACATACAGTAGAAATATAAGAAATATATAAGTATAGCATTCAAATCTGCTGTGATCAGTTTCTAATTTCGTGCGGGTTCAGCGGCAGATGTCGCTTCTGTTCAAAGTTTTGGTTCTAAGACATTACAGCCAACATCAAAATCTTTTCGTTTTTTTAGTGGTGACACAAATTTTAGAATAGAATCAATTTTATTGTATACCAAAGTAGTAACATTAAAATAAATAAAAAAGAAAACAATGTTTATTTTGCCCAAAACAGACGCACATAATACAACAATCTGTCAGTCAAGTGTGAACCAGGTATGAATGTATTGCACCACAGATATTAAGCAGAACACAGCTGCCTAGGTCCATAGACCCAGGCATCAGATACTAAATAGATCGACATGTCATTTAACTTATTAAATGACACATGTCGATCTATTTAGTATTTAAATGGAGAAATTGACTTACAGACATATCAACACATAACTGAAACTACTGGAGCTAAGAGCGTGAAATGTTGCACAAAGTTTAAGTTCCTTTAATAACTTTTGGAGAGCACTTTTCCAAAATTCAATCCCTAAAGAGAGATAAACTTACTTTTAGGCAAGCGAAGCCGCTAACAGAAACTAGTATAAAATTAAACGCTTGCCTCTGTGGTAGATAACTCTTTCTTATATAAACATATAGTCGAGTTTCAAGACGAATTAGTGCTGACTGTTTAATTCTCAACTATCGTGACGTCAGTACCTAGGTAGGTTATTACCATCTTAGGTACACATGTACATTCATGAACAAAACTTATCTAGACACGATAGCTTGATTAGAATTTTAATCTAAATTGGTTTGAGGGAGAATTTCATTAGAATTGTACATACGAGTATGTAGTTCTCTTTACTTCATTTGTTTTCTAATCTATTAATGAATGAATAAAATCAAATTAATTTGTTACAAAACGCTGTAAAGTGAAACTCGTTAAAACTTGAACTCTAAAAAGGATTCCATATCAAATCCGATAGACTAGTTTTCAATGAAAATATTATTTTTTTTAGCAAGCCTTAATGGCACGGTATATACCCATACAATTAACTAGCGACGCACCACAGCTTCGCACGGGTGCAATACTAATATATTACGTACGCATGTATCATACTTATAAACCTTCCTCATGAATCACTCTACTTATTAAAAAAAACCGCATCAAAATCCGTTGCGTAGTTTTAAAGATTTCAGCATACATAGGGAAATGCGACTTTGTTTTATACTATGTAATGATACTCAAGATCATTCCAAAGATTTCCAACAGGATAGAGATATCTTGTTGCGCTTATTACCGAGTTTGTATGGCAATCTTCCAATCTATCATTAGACCCCGGCACCAAAATAGAATCACACGAGCCTAAACTCGATGGGGTTGTGTCATTCAATAGCCAAGTTCCTAAAGCTACCTTCCATTTCAATCATCAATTCAGCTACATGTCACAATTTTGCATTGTCATCTGATTTACACATGCATGCAAAATTTCAGCTCAATCAGTAACCGGGAAGTGAATCAAATTTAATTTACAAGATTTAATTACAGGCAAACATCACGGGACAGGTGAAATTAAATAAAAGCTTGTAATAAAAAATAAAAAATGTTATTGATTGAATATTGTCGATAACTGTACAAACGGGGAACGTCCGCTAGTCAAGTCTATCGTATATTCACAAACTGGATCTTCTATTCAAGTTCGAGTTTCGTATTCGGAAAGCCGGCTGCATCGACAACTGTTCCGTCCCTCGACGATACGACACAAAATTTGTAAAGATGTTGCCTCCAGGATCCTCACTTCAAAAGGGGCGAGAAGTAAACCATTTTGCTCCAAAAGATAGCGAACTAGATCGCTCTATACAAAACCCCTTTCATGTGTAAAACGGACCTAATATTAATAAACCCGCTTTTGGCTACTGTCTGGGTACTTTCCAGGATCTTTTAATTAGCCGTATGCAAAATTCAATTGGGTCTGGTGCTGAAATCCGTTTTTATAACGCTATTAAAACCTCTTGGCGACATAATATCACGATTTGGCAGCCATTTGAGTTGCGCATTATCCAATTCATTTGTGCTCCTTTCTATGCGTTATGGCGTTAAAGTTTTAGACTGAAAGTAATGTCCTAAAATTTAAAAAATATAACGTTATAGCAGAAATATATTTTAACTAAAATATATGTTATTTGTACTGATTTTGAAAAGGAAAGAAATACAAATTCTTAATTTCCAAAAGAAATTTAATCAAACTAATAAAAATATCCAATCTTGATTTACTTGCACAAAAATTTTCTTGCTATATTTCTTCCATGGAAGACGGACAATAACGAAGGCCGAAGGCGATCCCTAACTTCTGTTCCTTCGTCTGAAAAAACAAAAACGAAAAAAATGGCGGATACCTCCTATATGTCCGTTGTCCGTTTAATGCAAAGTAGGGACGCATATTGTATCAAAATGCAAGAAAATAAAGGTTTATCGGGATCTCTTACACAGATATATATACCTTTTATTCATATTTTTTATAAATAGGAGATATTTACTTTTACTTGTACTATGTTGCAAACGGTCAGGTTTGTGTTCGGTCAGGAAATAGGTACTGCTTTTTTTTTATGGTGGGCAAAATCATCCAATGACGAATCCTACTCTTGGGTGGAGCGGGAACAAGTGTCAGACTCTTACTGACTAAACACCCCACCCCGTTCCTTCTCTGCCCTTCGCACTGGGACAAAGCCTTCTTTCAGAAAGAGACTTTGGGACCCTGTAGGCTTCGACCCTTTTGCAGAGTCCTTACGAAGGTACTGCTATTAACAATATGTACTTTTTTTATGGTAGGTAAAAATCATCCAATGACGAGTCTCGCTCTTGGGTGGAGCGGAAAACAAGTGTCAGACTCTTACTAAACAACCTACCCCATTCCTACATTGCCATACATACTAGGGCCAGAGCCTTCCTTTTCAGACGCAAACCCGTGGCCCTAATTGGCTTCGACCCTTCTGCAGGGTCCCTACGGTTACTGACAACTCCTTGAGGCGCGCGGGAACAGTGCGCGCCGTGGACGACAGGGCTTGGTCCGGACGATTACCAGACGACCGGACGGCGAGTTACCCAATGCTCACCGTCCGCAAGCCCGCGCCTGCGGTGGCCGGAAGTCAGGATCGGAAACCCGGCGGAACAATATGTACTTATGTTCGGTCAGCCAAACTTGACTTTTATGAAGCATTGCCCGCTTAGCTTGTACACGTATCAATCAGAAATGTTTCCTACCGGCCGCAATTAATCTATCTTAATCATAGTTCGGGCTGAGTGTAACGGCTGTTGCTGTTCGCCGAAGATAAGAGCTCGACCACCATTCCTTCCGTTATCCTTGGATTGTCATCTGTTTAATGATTCCCTTCGAGAGATTAGGCCTGAGTCCCAGCAGTGGGAACATTATAAGGCTGATGCTATGTTATGCAATGCTAATGATTCTAGCACAAACACGTTTTATCTTAATGTCCGTAAGGATTGAGGAGCCACATCAGATTTTTAAAATCTGATCTCACCATTATTTAGCAGCAATGTAGCTTATTTTGCAGCACGAATTCTAGATTTAGCAGCAAAATATATCACTAGGTATTTTAATGCAAAAGTGGCTCCTCAATCTAAACGTCTGAATTCAGGAGCCACCTCGAACTAACTAAGCACAGTGTGTGCTTTTAAAAAGTATTTAGTATTTGATTCAGGGTGCTTAACAAGACGTGTGAGTTTCTTTCTCGCTCACTTTAATGATATCTTACAATCGTGTGAGCGAGAAAGATAGATGGAGCTATGTACTTCATCACTGTAACAGTTGAGTTTAAGTCGTAAAATTAATAGCACTAAGAACTCGTAGCACTGCAGAATATAGACACTTTGTCTTCCATTAGACTCTAATGTTTTTGCAGGGTTTAGCAGCAAATGTATCGTAATCGGCATTCTCAACAAGCTAGTCTGAGGCATTCAATACAAAAATAAAATTCTCAGTTTATTTTTTCAGAAATTACGCGCCTTTTTCCATGTTTCTACATAATATATATATAATATACATAAACTACTCGTCAATTTTTATCTAAGAATCAATTTGCAAATAAATTGAAACCGTCGTTGAACACATGATTGAAAAGAGTGTCCAAGAGTTTTTTGCATATTCTTTTCCATGGCTCAGTTGTTCGCTTTGGAATGTGCAAATAGAATTTTTTGTCTTACTGTAGATGTCTTGAAAATTCAAGTATTTATAAATGGTTAATTTGAAATAAATGCTTTTCTTTGATGTAAAAAAAAGTTGTTAAAACACCTGGCGATAGTGTAAAATAAGTATTCTGCTTTGTAACCAAAGGCTGATTTACATTGATACAGCAGATGGCGCCAGTGTCACTGGATTCCGGCGCTGTACTAGCACTGGTACTGGATCGCGTTATTTACACGCATTCTTTATATTTATTGCATTCTTACGAGTGCTTCACAAAAAAGAAGGAAATCGAAAACATTTTCTAAAAAACGACGAGCTAATAGATACGGTTGAAGAATTGATGAAGTAAAAGCGAATATGGGTGAGATAACGGATTTAAATGATACAGATGTTTTCTGGGGGATCTATTTTATTTTCAAGGTAAACCAGCTAAGCTCAGAAGACACCAAGGATTACAAAGGGACTTTAAAAATGACGCCTGTAAATTTTGACACATTGTTATCATGATAGGTGGCTTCATTCAACGTCAAGATAATGTTTATAAGTGAACAAGCTAAAGCTCCTTACACAAATTACAAACAAAACGTGTGGTTACTGTACGATGCGCTAGTGATCACTAGCGCGTAGTGTTTATATGGATCCAGTGCGGGAGCAGTCATTGGACTGCGAAAAGATGGCCGGCCAATTTCGATCCAGTGCTAAGATACAGGATGCTGTCTGGATTGGAACATGCTTACATTGATACAATACAGGGGCCCAAGTCTGCTCTTTCCAAAATATTGTCATTCCACTTTCATTCCAACTCAATCCCATTGTCATTTTGCTAAAAGTTTGTAATCTGTTAATTCATAATAGCTGATCATTGGTCGGTCACCGGTCTCGTAATATAATTTTTTGGTACGATCTGTCTTGTAACGAATTAAATTCTAGCTATAACTACACAATAACATACTAATAGTAAGTCACTGATTTTTTTTTTATGAACGAGATTACCATTCTAAAAAAAATCTTTTAATGAAATGTCACTGGTTGATCATTGGAAAGTCATAATGACGCCATTATATTAGTAGATTACTAAACTTGTCAAAATCAACAATTATGAAATCAATGATCGATTATTCTGACACTATTGTAGTAACAAACTTGAGGCCCTAATCTAATGCCAGGGTCTAGAGACGTTGGCGCCAGCTACTGTCTCAATGCAAAACCGCCCTTAAATCACAAAGTTTGATAACTTCAAACGAAGTTGTTTTCTATCTTAGACTTTACTATTCTGTTTCATAAAGCCACTAAAAGTCTTTTTGCTTACAAAACTTTACCAATTACACTTTAAATGTTCAACTAAAATAACTGTAATATTCATGAGTACCTAGAGCACTTTAGTAAATAATGTCGCAATTTACATAAAACTATAAAGTAATTAGTAGACTTCTTTGTGACGTTAGCGAGTGAAATGGCTAAAAACAGGTTGTTACTTTGGTAATGCAAATTAGATTTTATAACAGACGACCTAAGTACTGTTGGGTGACGTTTTGTTAGTAACACTGAACTGTCGTTAACTGTGTTAGTAACTTGCCTGGGCTGCGGATTGTTTGAAAGGGAAAGTACGGCCTTGGAACGTAAGGGGCTAGTGAAAGAACCAACCCACTCGGAGATACCATTCACTCTACCGAAGCGGAAGTTATTTAAGACTCTAAGACTACAGCACCTTATGTAGAGCTTATTTAAGCTAGGCAATCTAATACCATCAAAGACACACTGCCTGTCACCGCAATGCTCATTTTTGCTTGGCACTAGAAAATAAACTTTCATGACATTACCGAGTGAAATGACTAAAAATAAGTTGTTAATTTGATAATACAAATAAAATTTTACTAGGGTGCAATGGTGATATTAGATACATGTATGTATTATACATACAAACCTTCCTCTTAAATCACTCTATCTATTAAAAGAAGCCGCATCAAAATTCGTTGCGTGATTTTAAAGATTTAAGCATACATAGGGACAGGAAGCGACTTTGTTTTATTCTATGTAATGATAACAGACGACCTAAGTACTGTTGGGTGACGTTTTGTTAGTAACACTGAACTGTCGTTAACTATGTAAGTAACTTGCCTGGGCTGTGGATTGTTTGAAAGGGAAAGTACGGCCTTGAAACGTAAGGGGCTAGTGAAAGAACCAACCCATACGGCGTGTTAGTCAGAAAAACAATGATACAGTTCACTCTACAGAAGGGGAAGTTATTTGAGACTCTAAATATACATCACCTCGTATGTAGCTTATTTAAACTCTTGGGTCCCCGTGAACGCCAGCGTTTGCACACCGATTTTCTTTCTATTATGTCTCTAATTACGATATTCAAAAGATTAAGTTCGGCAATCTAATAATAAGAACAACCTGTGTACCAACTTTTAAGGTTCATAACATGTTATTAAGTAAAAAGTAACTATTTATGTATGTATTAAAAAAAAACCCTAACCTTTTAAAAATAAATGTATATATCTACACATTTATTTAGTTCCGGATGACACGATGGAGCACATGGTGGAGGTGTGCCCTGCTTGGGAAGAGCATCGCCGTATCCTCGTGAGGGTGATCGGCACCCATATTTAGTTACACAGAACTCCTAACTAAATAAATACCTACACACAAAAACTAAATAAAAATACGGCGTCGAAAAACTTAATGTAATGTACCATCAAAGATACTGAGAGATTTTTCAACGGTGTGTGAAGCCATGTCAGAGGCCTACGGGCGGTTTAAACTCTGACACCAGGTGGTTTATCAACCATACGATAAGAAGAAGAAGATCAAAGATACTTCCGCCTGAATAAAATCAAACTTAGCGGTAGTCAGATCCGTTAAGTTCATTTTTGCTTACATTCGAAACGAAAACTTCAAAGGTTTGGTTTGGCACCGCGCCGCAGGATTCAAGCGATTTTTTTTAGTGGAAATCCGCGATAGTAAGCAAAAAACTGGCGGCGTTGCCATGCTCACTGTAAGGCGATACTTTCCTCTGACCAAGGCTAGCTGTTGGATCACTTGAATTGTCAACAAAATGTGTAGATAATAATGTCTACAATATTTACAACATCGATATTATATGTACTGCGCACTAAATTAGGCGTGCCGTACACTAACTTCGGTTGACTTAAGTGTACTGCAGGCCATACAAATTTTCATTGTTGACTTAATAACATTAGTGCAGTTTTGGACGTATCCTCTTTAAGTTATTTATAGCTGCATCTTTTAATAATTTTGTACGACATAATACCAATCAAGCACTACAGCAAACTTATGTTCTCAGTTTTCAGTAGGTATTTCGATAAATAGTTTTCAATACACTTACTCGAAAACTGCCTCTTATCGCACTCCTTTTAGGGTCAATATAGCATGTATATCACCCAAGTGCTTTTTTGAGTTTATCACAACAAGGGCTTTTTTATTCCTTCCTTATCGTCATGGTCACGGGGGATTACTTTGTTTTACTTAGTTTATCGAATCAGGCGCGAGGCGTCCCCCAGAGTCGCTGGACGACCCCACGAAATTAGAAACTGACCAGAGCAGATTTTTAATGCTGTACTTATATATTTCTTATATTTCTACTGTATGTTTGAGGTATGATTAATTTTTTTTTCTTTCTTTCTTTATTTCACAAGTCGTAAGTGTATTGAAAAACGTCGTTTGACACACGTGCAGATTTGTCATTGCAGCCCTCGGCTCCATAACACACTCGCCTGCGGCTCGTGCGAATTTCGCCTCGGTCGCAATGACAAACTTCCTGCACTTGTATCAAAATGTACTATTTCATGAACGTGCTAGTCAGTCATTTCTTTTATCCGATATTATGAATCCGATTTTGTAAACCAAATGTTTTCACTATTTTCAACATCGGGTCGTTCACAACACAATACTAAATAAATATTTCTATTTAGAGGTAGATATTTTTAGCAGCAATAGAATACAATTACTCTCACTGTTTCGGGTATTTTATACCCGCTCGACCATGACTGACGTTAGTTAAGTGTACTGCAGGCCATACAAATTTTCATTGTTGACTTAATAACATTAGTGCAGTTTTGGACTCTTTAAGTTATTTATAGCTGCATCTTTTAATAATTTTGTACGACATAATACCAATCAAGCACTACAGCAAACTTATGTTCTCAGTTTTCAGTAGGTATTTAGATAAATAGTTTTCATGAACGTGCTTGTCAGTCATTTCTTTTATCCGATATTATGAATCCGATTTTGTAAACCAAATGTTTTCACTATTTTCAACATCGGGTCGTTCACAACACAATACTAAATAAATATTTCTATTTAGAGGTAGATATTTTTAGCAGACATAGAATACAATTACTCTCACTGTTTCGGGTATTTTATACCCGCTCGACCATGACTGACGTTAGTTACATTGAAATATTTTAGTATCGAACATTTTTTTATGAATATGCAAAACTGTTTTTGAACCCTTAATTGGAAGTTTTAGAAATGAATATTGTATTTTTTTACGGTTTACAGGCTTGCGCTTTGTTGAAGCGCAAGCCTATTACCTACTATTAAATGACTGAAAAAATAGACGTATAAAAAGTGTTTTTAGAAGCCTATTAGTAAAATAAGTAATTTTTATCATTAACCAACACTACATCCCTATAACTGCAATACCGGAGGCCGTGTGTTTGATTCCCACCCAAGACAAATGTTTGTGTAAGGAACACGTTAATTTGTCCTGAGCCTGGGTGTAATTTATCTATGTACCTATGTATATAAAAACATAAAAGTTTTTTTTTAATAATTATAGTGTATCAGTATCCTAGTACTTATATCATAAGCCCTACTTTTTTTGGGACTAGATATTATATTTATATAACGTTTTATGAAAGTTGTGCATATAATTCCAACTCAGTACCTTAATTCGTTCCCAAGATAAAGGGTATTAACAGACAGACTGACGAACGACAAAGGGTTTTGCTTTTTCCTTTTTGGTACAAAACCCTAAAAAATAAAAGTATCCTTGTAACTTACACAATTATAAAGAAATTGGTAATAAAGTAATATGATACTGAAAAGAATACGTACTGTTGTTTCCCTCCTTCTTCCTTCCAAAATTTGACGACCTCTTATGAATACTTAGATAATATTACACCAATAAAGAAATCAGACCCTTACAAAAATATAAGATATTATTATAATAAATTCAGGTCAGGATTAAAACACCGCAGCTGGATTCTATTAGCAGAACCAACATTCTAAATGTTGCTAGATTTAGATGATCTAAATGCTTTTAGTGGAACATTACCATATTTCGACGAAAAACATCGTTCGATGAAAATGTATTAGCATGTTTCGGATGCCCTCGTTCAAGTAAACGATCAAAACAATCGTGTTACGTTTAATATGTTACTGATTCAATAATTTGAACCGAATGCTGTAATTGGAGTTGGTAAACAGTTATTACTCTCACTGGGGTTAATTAGTCTAATTTACTACTAACGAGGGTTTGGGACAAATGGCTCGCCATTTTAAATTTAACTTACCGAATAATGCAATGAGCTGCCACATATTCCCGTTTGATTCCACATTAAAATTTATATATCTAATTGAGTTTTATCTCTGTTTGTCAGTGTGTACGACTGTGACAAATTGATATGCGAACGGTTGACAAATCCAATTACATTAACCGGGAAATTAAATTTTATGATCTAAAAGCTCGAACATCGACCAAAGTTATTTTCGTCGGCAAAACTTTAAAAAGACATTCTTGGAAAATTGCTTATAGAATACCGAAACTTTTTCTAAAAATTATGATGTTTTTTTAGACAAGACCTTTATGAGTTTTTTCGTACTTAACGACTTAGTAAATAACTTTTTTGTTGTTCAATACAATACAATTTCTGTACTGAGATATTTTTGGGACGAAAAACTGTGAGCTTAATCTTTATATTGCTAATACTTTAATATTTCTCTTGCAATGCGAAGTGGAATGAGAATGTTTTTATTAGAAGAGATTTATGAGATTTATGCGCGCCGAAAGCGGTTCAGATGGTGCAGCTGAATGCTAGCGACAAGTATGGAATTTAATTTTGTCGTGAGAGCTTTTCTATTTGCTTACGAGAATTACCACAAGTGATATAGCGGAGAACGGATAAAAGATTCTTTATCTAATAACATATTGTTTAAATTACTAAACGAAAATCTTGAAAAATATCTTTTTATTTTACTTTTCAAATAAAACTATACTATTCATCTGAGCTTGAGACAAAATATAAACGAATAAAAGATGGCGCACCCGACTGAAGACAAAACGTCCTAATGTAAAATGTTTCCTGTATCTGTAGTGTATAATTGAATAGTTTTAAAATGCGTTCTTGACTATCGACTTTTTTGGCTTATTAACAAGTAAATTTATATATTTTAAGGCAGATACTCTCTGCACTAACAGTGATAACCAACATGTACAGAGAGTCATTATTATGTTACAGATTACAAAAAAAAAATAAGATCATAAAAACTAATACAAAATTATAAAAACAAACGAGAGCAACAACAAGTAATAATAATTAATTAATATTATAAAATTAATTATATGCTTTTATGATATTCTTACCATTAGGGTTCCGTTTTTTTCCTTTTGAGGAAAGGACGCCTGAAAACTATAATGACGATTATGACGTGAAACATTGAGCTTTGACTCAATATTTGAAGTCAAATTCGAATTAAAATGGAATCTGGTCTTATGGGAGGTTCCGTTAAACCCAGTTGGATCTCTGCCAAATTAATTTATAGCTACGTAGAGTAACATACTTTATCATAACATCGTTTAGCAGTTTTAAAACTGCAAGGCGGAAGCCATTTTGTTTCTTTGTTAAAATGAATTCTGTATTACATCGGATGTATTATTTCGCTTTAACTTTTTATTTTTTGTAGATTCTTTTTTTTTGGTCTTTACAGATTATTTACTGAAAAAAAAAATGTATTTTTGGTAAGTTATTGTTTTTTTTTTTTAAATGGGCCGTGATCCACCACGCGGGCTCAGTGCAAGTTGGTTGAGGTCACTTCAAATTTTTGGTTTTCCTTCACCGTTTAAGAGCAGCGGATATGAAATAAATTACACAAAGTAATGCACTTGGCTGGGTTTGAACCCGAGACCACTCGGCCACAATATAAACATACAGACAATATGGATGTGTATCATTTTGCTCGTAACTGTACTTACTACCATTAAAAAATCACAACAAGAAGCCAAGAAAAGTACAAATATTCCTCAAAGATAAGACAAATTATCACACTATCTATATGATCCATTACCGTTACCATATATTCAATAAATAGGCTATGCATTACTGAAAGTGATAATTAATTAAGCCATAACGTCATCGCGTTCATTGCTTTATTCGCAAACCCGTGACTGACTGCGCGATGACACGTTCAATCACTACAACGTACCAGCATCAGATTTACTATTATACATAAAGTCGAGTACAGACTACTGTAACACACAATGTAACATGCAATGAAAGATTTTGTCGTCCACATTGTCGTAATGTATCATGTAATGTAACAGTATTTCTATAGATAAGACACGTTGCGCTCGCGATCATGATTCGCACACAAAGTTCGTAAATTCGTCATTCCAACACGATCTCATTGTCTTTTTGTTAAAAGTTTGTGATCCGTTTTGATAATCTGTTAATTTATAATAATCGATCATTGCTTAGTCAGTGGTCTCGTAATAGAATTGTGGTACGAACTGTTTTGTAACGAATTAAAAGCAATGACTGTAAGTGCACAATAACGTTCTAATGGTAAGTGACTGGTCAAAGGAATTGACTACATTTTTGCAAATTACCGCATACATATCAGCTGTTCATTTGACATTATGTACTAGATTACCACCCTTTGCCATTTCTTCCAATGATGTGTCAGTGGTTGATCATAATGAAGCCATTATGTTAGGAGATTACCAAATTTGTCAAAATCAATAATTATGAAATCAACCTTAGACTACTCTCACATTATTGTACCAGCAGATTTGAGGTCCTGAGCATTTCAACTAATATATGAGTAGGTAGGTACAATACGGCCGTCGGATCTTAGTGAGACTGAAAACTCAAAAAAAAAATGGTTTAAACAATAAATGCAATTTGCAGTAGTTATTGCTGTTAAAAACTGTTATTGGCATAATTTTTTTTATCTTTATTTTGTACGAGTTTTCAAGCGCTAAAATTTATCACAGGGCCTCACCTCAAGATCCAAGATCCGACAGCCTTACTGTACCGACGGACTGTACCTCGATTTGTGCGCGCGCTGCGTCCACACGTAGGAAATTTTACCTTTCATTTTACCAAGCAAACTGTATTATACCAGTCTGTACTCAGCTTTATACCACTATTCATAATTAAGTGGTGATAGTCATTTTGCAATGCAATTCACTGTAATGCCGAACTTGTGGGCGCTTTATAAATATCTACGATTGCAAAATGCGTTTATTTGCTTTACTGAAATCGTTGTATTTGCAGTTAATCCCACAGGAACTGTAGTAACAGCACACAGTAACATAATTTATATTTTCGTAATTTATAAAAAATTCTTAAATCACAATCATCATAATGTTTTTTATTTTTTGGTGGGTAAAAATCATGCAATGACAAATACCGCCATTGGGCAGAACGGGCAATAGTGTCAAACTCTTACTGGCCAAACAACCCACCCGTTACGTTGCCTCTATATCAGGCCAAAGCCTTCCTTTCAGACGCGAAGCCTTGGCTCCAGTGAGTTTCGACCCTTTTGCTGGGTCCCTACGGAATCATCAGAATGACAGATACAATAAGATAATTATGTCCCTTCTAAAGATTACAGCTGATCTGATTTATTGATATTAGTTAGTAGGTAGTATTGATATTTCAAGTGAATATTAAGTATCGTACTGCGAGCTATTACAAGTGGGACTTAAACTTAAGTCTTTGGATATTCAAATATTGCAGCGCTTGCAGAACCGCAATCGCTTTAGAGGCAATTTGATCATAAGCAGATAATTTTGTTCGCTCTAGTTTTCCAGAGCATTAAGATTTTTCCTTCCAGTTTCCGTCTATTCTTTATTCTATATATATATATATATATATATATATATATATATATATATATAATTATTTTGTTTACCATCAAAATCAACTAAATCTTGTACTATACACCTATGCGCCTAAGTCGTAGCTGTGGGAACATTATAAGGCTAATGTTTTGCTACGCTATGCTACACCTATTTAAAAAAGTAGGCCTGACATCAATGAGTCAGGCCTACTTTTTTAAATAGGAATTAAATAATGAATCAGTATTCATCAACGCCCGGGCTGGGCGTTAAACATTTAAAGGCTTGGTCCTAGAAATTTGTGACTTTGTATTTATTTTCACTATTATTATTTTTAAGGCGGTTCACTTTTAAAGCTTAGACTGCATCTAATACGGCTATTAAAAGTATTCGACTAATTCTAAAGCAACTAAGGAAGTTCATTACTTGCACAAAAATAACAATAAATTATTTTTGTGCAAGTAATGAACTTCCAGAGTTACTTTAGTCACAAATTAGACGGATTATTCATGGTGATGGTTTCTTTACTGTTGCCTTTGACTAATTGAGCTGAAATTTTGCAAACATGTTTAGTTTGACAATGTACTTGACTAAATTGCGTCATTCTAAATCCAATACGATGGACTTCGATAGAAGAAGACTAGATATTTCTTTTCTATAGAATCTAATAATAATAAGTTTGTTTAGAAAATCACAATAAAAAAATAACCTGAAAATAATTAATCCTAGCGAAATTAAAATTATGAACTTGTTTAAAAAAAATACATCTTGTTTTATTTCAAGAACCACTTCTTTTGTGTGTTATCTATATTATTATTTTTTACAAGATGTTTCTTACAATCTTATAATTAAACAGAGCTTTTTTAAAGCAATAAATACAAAGCAAAGCCCCCTGTATTATTACAATATCCATCCTAAGGTTGTCTGTAAGATATCGTCATCAGTGATAAGACAGCCATTGTAACCATAGATTAAGATTTATGTACCTTAAGATTGTGTAAATTTTGGCGTACCTACAATAAAGTTATTTATTCATTTATACTTTATTGTGCACCGAATTATTACAAATACATATACATAGGACAAACATTAAAAATAATGGTACAATAGGCGGCCTTTTGGCAATCTCTCACAGACAACCTTTGAATGGACTGCGCGAAAGGAGATAGATTTAGGGTTGTCTGTGTACAATTAATAGAAATAATACTAATAAGACTTAATAACATGAATACTTACATACAATACAGAATAATATACTAATATGTCAAATATATCATTGAGTCAGGAGAAGAAAAATCAATGCGAAAGGTAATGCTCCTTCACCATTTTTTTAAATGTTGGAGCGTTTGAGCATGCATCACATCTAGAGGTAACGCATTCCACAACCGAGCAGCTTCAATTGTAAAAGATTTGTCAGCAAAGAAAATTATATTCTACTAGCTTTTGCCCGCGGCTTCGCCCGCGTGGTATTGGGGTTGGGGTTGAGGTTTCCGGGATAAAAAGTAGCCTATGTCCTATTCCGGAGTGTATCCTATGCCTCTGCCAAATTTCATCCAGATCCGTCCAGCCATTTTGGCGTGATTGAATAACAAACATCCAAACATCGTAACTTTCGCATTTATAATATTAGTAAGATTCTATTCTATTCAAAGTTAAAATCAAAACAAAACACTGTCACGTATCTTGATTGCAATCCCTAACAGCGGTGTCCACAAAGTTTACGGCGGTTTACAACTAAGTGGGTGGGTACGTAAGACGCTGCTAAGTACGGCAACCACTTCTTGTGGCCTGGTGCGGTGCAAAGCTGATCTGTACAGCGCACCCACTGGCACAAGGCATTAGTTGGGATTCACTCACGATGCGGGGAATACTCGTATGTATATCTACGCGTATTACTGCATTGTTATAGACAAATAGATATAGTTGGGGAAGATATTACATTTGGGGTTAAGTGAAATTTATGATATGTTTTAAAGACTAGCATAATAACATAGTATAATCAATGTTTTTAGGGTTTCGTATCTGAAAAGGAAAAAACGGAACCCTTATATGATAACTTTGTAGTCCACTGTCTGTCTGTCAAGACCCTTTATCTCTCGAAGACGCGTGAAGGTATCGAGTTAAAATTAAAATTGTATACTATTATTAGTTTAGATATAGACAATGTCAAATACATAATTTAACTCAATGTCCTAAGGGTTCAATGTATAAGTTTTCACGTGAGACGTCTATGATTAATATAATATAATATATTTCACAACTATCCCACAACGTCGTCTAGTCTACAAGCAGAGCTTGTATAACTCAAGCTCTGCTTAGTTTAGACTAGACGACGTTTTAGGATACTGGACATTTCTAAACGTATACATATTAAAACTAAATTACACTCAGAACAAGTAATTACGCTGATCACACAAACATTTGTCTTGGGTGAAAATTGAACCAACGACCTCCAGCATGAAATTCACCACTAACCATTAGACCGACAGGGCAATCAAAATTTGTCAACGCGATGGACCAGTCAAACTTTGTTTTGTTTAATAATAAAAAAAAATAAGAACTATGCTAAAAAAAATGTTTTGCCACAAATAATAGAATATTAAAATCACTTTATATCTAATACTTAATTAACTTTTTTAACTCTCCATGAAAATTAATACATATATATTATTAACATTAGCCAGAGATGCAACGTAAGCTTTCGTAGCTCGTAGCAAATGCAAGTACCTACGGGTAACATACAGTTGCTACGACTCGTAGCAAATGCAAGTACCTACAGGTAACCTACAGTTGCTACGAGCTACGAAAGCTTCCCAAAATGAAACTAACCATCCCCCGCAAATTTCGCACGCTTTTAGCGACACTTGTTTTATTTTATTTTTAGAATTTTTTACGTTGCATTGTATTGAATACACATTCTCTCTTGTTTTTATTTTAGAATTTGAACCTTATATCCGTGACATAGAACCCGTAAACTGCAAACAGGTCACCACGCACACATTTCACATCTGAATTGTGGAAATAACATGACGAAATCTTTGAAAACATGGGCATAGAATATTATATAACACTAGCTACCTACCAGCGACTTCACCCGCTAATTCAGGTTATTCTATACAAAATTTTGAACCCCGTTTGATCTCCTTAATGGGTGAATTTCGAGAAATCCTTTCTTAGTAGGTACTCGCTTACGCCATAAAAGGAAAACCAGTGCAAAATTTCACTCTCCCAGTCCCAGTAGTTTCGGCTGTTTGCGTTGATTTGTCAGTCAGTCAGTTTCTCAATTTATATTATATAGACAAACTAGCGCCCCGCCCCAGCTTCGCGCCGGTGCAAATGTGATACCTATAAACCTTCCTCTGGAACCACTCTATCTACTAAAAAAACCGCATCAATATCCGTTGCGTACTTTTAAAGATCTAAGCATACATAGGGAAAAGCAACTTTGTTTTATACTATGTAATGATGATATTTACGAAATATCGTTGGTACTTATATTTTCATGCAAAAAAATTTGCTCTACTAAATAATACTGGCAGCAATTTGTACAGACGAAATAGAAAAACATAAAATATAGTTATAGAAGATGGCGTTGGAGCGCGACAATAACTAGATTTCCTGATAAGCACCGGCAATGTTTCTGCTTTCACTTCCCTTTGGAATGTAGGAATAAACCGAGTTATCTAACCTGAGGAAATTCCACGACTTTCTGTAGCAACATAAATCTGGTTGTTGGTTTCTTCTTAGGCTTTATAAATAACGATGTTTTAAACGCAAATAGTTTCAAATTTAGGTCCCCAGTATTTTTCCCAGTGGTTTTATGAGCAAAATTTATATTCTTTCCTAGAGGTTAGTAATGACATGCTATAATGATAGTTCCATTTTGTGACGATATACTTCATTTTGATTTCCTATGTTTCTCTATACATTGGCAATGACAAATTTTCCAATATCATGCTTAATTGCTTATACCTATTCAATATGTGTAAATGTAATATTACTAATTACGGTTATAGATCAAGACATAATAATCTATACTAATATTATAAAGCTGAAGAGTTTGTTTGTTTGTTTGTTTGTTTGTTTGTTTGAACGCGCTAATCTCAGGAACTACTGGTTCGAATTGAAAAATTCTTTTTGTGTTGAATAGATCATTTATCGAGGAAGGCTTTAGGCTATATAACATCACGCTGTGACTTATAGGAGCGAAGAAACAATGGAAAATGTGGAAAAAACGGGGAAAATATTCATATTTGAGGGCTTCCGTTGCGTGCGCTGCGAAAACGGTAGAAGATACCAAAAAATATGTACGAAAGAATTATTCCTCTTAAAATGATCTAAAAAAATGTCCGCGACAGTATATGTCTATCTTTTAAGATTAACTCACTAGAACCGTTTTTATGGGAATCAAATTTGGCCGAAATTAATGCATGCAACCAATGAGTTGTATCAACATAATAATATTAATCTTTATCCAAATAAATGTGTTGTTGATTAAGAGTATGTAAATGTGAACAAAATTGTCTTTGACATCACTTATTTTCAATGAACATCTTAGAAGATATTAGAATTTTAAAATAACTCCGATATAAAATTCACACGCGCCGCATGATGTGCAAAATATGACGCTGCGCCTGGGGTGAGGAGACGGGTTGCTTGCGGGCGGCACGGAGGGGTTTTTTTATGGTAGATAAAAATCATCCAATGACGAATCCCACTCTTGGGCGGAGCGGGAAACAGTGTCCGACTCTTACTGACTAAACAACCTACCCCGTTCCTCCCTTGCCTTATTCCCAAAGCCCCGGTATAACGCTTTCGCACCAACCCTCGGCTGCAGGAGGCTTCGACCCTGAAGAGCCCCACAGTTTGCTGACAACACCTTGAGGCACGCAGGAGCAATGCACGCCGTCGACGACTTGGTCTTGATCTGGACTGTAACCGACAACCGGACGGCGTGCTACCCATTGCTCACCGTCCGCAAGCCAGCGACGGTGGCCGGATATCGGCGGGATCGCGGCGGCGACGGCTACGGCGAGGGCGCTTTTGCCCTTGCCTTATGCGGTTGGCCTTACGAGCATTACTGCTTCGCAGAAGGAGGCGACCGCTTGCTGTTCTTCTTCGCTGCGGACCATGGCCTGAATCAAGGCCCGGCGCGAGAGGTCGCCGCCGCCGATCACCCCCACGAGGACACGGCGATGCTCTTCTCAAGCGGGGCACACCTCCACCGTGTGCTCCACCGTGTCCTCCGTGCTGGCCACACAGTAGCGACACCCGGGCGTCTCTTCCGCACGAATCCGGCGCAGGAATCTCCTGAACTTCCCATGTCGCTGGTGAGAACCAGCGTTATGTCCTGCGTGATGTCTATCCAACCACGCCTCAAAGAGGGGACTTACCGCCGAGATTATGGCGTGCCCAAGTGGGGGGTGTAGCTCTATGAAGTACTTTTAGATAATTATGTTCTTTTAAAAACTAAATTGTCTAAATTAATAACAGAAATTGATACGGGCAAAGTCGTGGGTAACAGCTATAATTTATAAAGCTGAGGTTGTTTTCAAAAATAAATATGATGCCCAAAATAACTATTCCACGCGGACGAAGTCGCGGGCACAGCTAGTATATTATAGTCTTTGATGTGCGATCTTTATGCTCCGGCTGAGCGAGCCAGAGTAAAAGTCGTTCGAAAAATTAGTGCGCCTGGAGACTGAACATTTGGATCCGCAGTGGTCAGCGATTTGTCACATATTTCGTCTACGTAGATAACGAGTCCTTGATTTTATTTCTTTTTGAAATTTAAAAATCTATCTACACTAAAATAATAAAGAGGTAAAGTTTGTTTTTTTTGTTTGTAGGGGGTAATCTCTGGAACTACTGGTCCGATTGGAAAAATTTTAGCATCAATAGATAGCTGCTTTACTCCTGAGTGACATTGACTATATTTTATGGACGCGGGCGAAGCCGCTGACAAAAGCTAGTATCAAATATAGAGATTATTTTTCACGTACACGTGAATATCTAAATTCAAATTAGGAATAACGAAAAATACTCAAAGGAATGGAAAAAAACAAATGAAATTGCAAAATCAGGTTTTTGAAAAAATTATATTTTGAACCAGTAATTAGTAGATTAAACTCTTGAGCCCCAAGCGAACGGCGTTCAGTAGTCACGCGACAGCATGGCGGCTATCGCGCTGCTTTGTTTTTATTTAAATAAAAACTTGCGGCCGTCGCGCGACTAATTTTAAGGCGCTCTTATACCTACTGAGATTTCGCGATTAATCTGTGAATGATACTTCACTTTCAGATATATCATCATAATCAGCCTTTTAATGTTCCCACTGCTGGGACACAGACCTTCTCTCCTCTCTTCTCAGATATATAGATAAGAATATATTAGTGGTTACTACCCAGTCAAGAAGCCTAGTAAAATTGTAGCAGTAGGTACATCTTGCAACCTCATCCAGCCTTTAACTAATGTATAAATATTTATAAAACTGTTCCAGTTCGCGGAGTCG
Source organism: Mythimna loreyi (assembly GCA_029852875.1). Taxonomy (NCBI): domain Eukaryota; kingdom Metazoa; phylum Arthropoda; class Insecta; order Lepidoptera; family Noctuidae; genus Mythimna; species Mythimna loreyi. The sequence goes on from CM056786.1 coordinate 13,594,318, forward strand.
TCATGTTACGTATATTCTCAACGTCCTTCTTCTCAGAACATTTTTCACGTCCCATTTGCGATTTATAAAGGTCAATCATAGCATTAAAGTGCGCGGATGCTTCTAAGAAGTGAGCCCAAAAAGTCCCGGCAACATATCTTCTAAGAATAAAGATTTTTACTGCCATGTTTTATTTAATCTAATTTATTCATGGTCTTCTAAATATCAATTTCAATGTTAATTAACATTATTATTATTTATATTTTAAATTCTTACCCACTGACGTTTGTGTAAAAGTTTTGTTACTATATCTTCACACATATAGTGGAACTAAAATAAACTTCAGTGTTTATTTTATTTCTACTGTATGTGTGAGGTACGAATAAACATTTTCTCTTTCTTTCTTTTTTCTATTATAATCTGATCTATTTTTATTTGATTTACTATGCTATTATTTTCCTATTATTTTGACATCTAGTGAAATTAATATACAATGAGTAACTAGTGTGTGTGTGCCGCCATTACTGCGTAGAACACTTTTTTCTGTTGTTTTGTGAGTGTGTGACGTAACTGTTTGTTACGATATCATTGATATTTAATTGAACACATAAAATATATTTACATATTCCTTACTTTGATTGATCTTAGACACTGATTTAGCTACAAAAGGTATCTTCCTTTATGGTTCACTCCGTAAAGGATCCGCATTATTCCTGGTCATTGAAATATATAAAAGATATATTATACACTTCTCATCAAAAAAATCGAAACACTTCCGTTTTCATTGTTTCTGTCCGAATTTAACACAAAAAAGAATTCATACGATGAAAAAAAATACATATATTATAGCTGGCAGTTTGGCCATTACAGTAATAAGCGAAAATTCTAAATTCAAAATTAGAATTTCATTTGTTTTTCTTATAAACGAAATGAATCACTGTTTTGAGACAAATGTGTGTTTAGGGTTGGAGTACATTTAGCGTTTAAAAACTAAAAATTGGCGCCTATCCTTAAACTTTTTGTTTTTTATTTCAATACTGTGACTTTGGGACGTCTGAAAAAAGGTTTTTTTTCTAAAACGTATGGATACTTCGCCCACAGAAGCCGCCCAAGTTGTGGCATTGCTGGATTCTGGCCTTAGTCAGCGTGTTGTGGCTGCAAGACTGCATCTAAGCCTGTCATCTGTTCATAGAGTCTATAAACGTTATCGGGAGACTGGTTTGTTCACGCGCCGTTCAGGATCTGGCAGGAATCGGGTCACTTCTGAGCGAGATGATCGATTTATTGTAACAACTTCTTTAAGAAATCGACGCCTTAACGCTTTTCAACTGCAGCAGCGGCTTCGTGTTGTACGAAGGGTGGCTGTAAGTGACTCTACAATTAGAAGAAGGTTGAAGGATCGTGGACTGGTACCGCATAAGCCAGCAAATGGGCCGAAATTAACTGCAGACCATCGAAGAGCGCGCCTTAACTTTGCACGTGAGCACCTAAATTGGTCATACCTACAGTGGAGCAAAGTTCTCTTTTCTGATGAGTGTAAAATTATGCTGTATGGTAACGACGGAAGGAACAAGGTCTACAGAAGAGACGGAGAACGCTATGCACAATGCTGCATTGAAGAAAAGGTCAGCTATGGTGGCGGTTCGTGGACGGTTTGGGGAGGAATCAGCGCCGACGGTAAGACAGAGCTTGCTTTCGTGTCTGGGCCACGTCTGCCTGCACTAAACTGTCATCGGTACGTCGAAGAGTGTCTCGAGCCTCATGTGATGCCCTATGCACATTTTATTGGCAACGGCTTCATATTCATGCACGACAATGCTAGGGCTCACACCGCGGGCGTCGTACGAGATTATCTTAACGAAGTCGATATCTCTATTATGGAATGGCCAGCAAGAAGCCCGGACATGAATCCCATTGAACATCTATGGGATGAATTAAAGAGACGAATTCGAGCAAGAGATCCTGCCCCAGAAACACTTAGCCAGCTGCAAGATGCAATCCAAGAGGAATGGGACAATATACCACAGCATGTGATTGTGACTCTCATCCGATCGATGAAGAACCGTATGGAAGCAGTAATTAGAGCTCGGGGAGGGAATACAAGTTATTAAATAAACGTTTTTTAGCTTTTTTTTTTCATTTACGTGTGTTGTTTTATCCATTTCCTTTATACTCCATACGGAATAAAAATGACTCATTTAACAAAATACGAAACCTATGAAAAATTCATTTAAATTTAGAACATTAACATTAAGATTTGATAAGCTCATATTACTCACTATTAAACGACATTTAACATTTATTCCTAAATGTACACATTTTTCTGATAATCCTGACAAAACGTAAACTTGCAAGGTGTTTCGATTTTTTTGATGAGAAGTGTATTCAAACTGTGGTCTTGCAGCAATCAAAGGGAACTGAGTACCACTTTTCTCCACTCTTTGACTTATCCAACTGCTTATAAATTTTATATGTAAAATATTATAGTCACAAGGATGAGCTTCGGATCAAAGAGGGTTATCTCAACTTGAAATATTTGAAAATATATAAAGGATCTATAAATATATAAATAAAGGATCAGGAGACAAAAGATATTTCAAGGGCTTTTTCCGAAGGTTTTGAATTTTTCGCGAGTTTTCACACTTTGCTCGGATGAGTGAATGTAAAATTGGCGAAATCAATAAAAACGTCCATAAGTTAATTCCGCAATACATGCTTAATCTTGTGTAAAAACAGTAGAGTAGTGCCCGATATTAAACCTCATAATACGTTTATAATAAAGATCAAAATGCCTTAAATTGAATTTTAACCTTGTAAATAACATACCTACCTGTTTATTTTGAATTTGACTATCTACTATCTCACCCAATAAGCGATGATATGAACGAAGTGGGGGCACTTTTGCCTAAAAGTAACCTTCTCTTAACTACCACTTTATCGCTATCAGGAAACGCAAATCCAAACAATGAATTTCATTCCTGAACAGCACACAAAATGATTTTTTTATTTTTATTGATACAAACTAGTGCTTGACTGCAATAGTTGATGGTGAGGTGCACGATTTTTTTAAGAGGCTATTGCCTTGCAGACACTTAAATTATAATCAGTTTAAAAGACCACAGCAGGCAAACTGCTCGAGCACATCGATGTGTTTCCAAAACGGTGTTAATTCCATTTTTAATATAAGAATTCACATAATGTTGCGCTTTTAGCTACCACATTTATCTGAACATTTTTATTACATATCAGTGAACTAACAAAACGGTTGGCATGAAGAATTTGTAACAAAACATTTATCGTGGCGCTGCACGACATCATAAACCAAGTATTTGCCAAGTTGGAACGTGCAGCGCCGATAATAATGAACCGAATGCCGATACATTCACACCTTGTTAGCTTCATTTATAGCTCTATTACTTCTTATTTGCGCCATTGGAATTAAACTACCGAATTTACAACCCTATAACAGTATACAGAAGCACACCTAAACCACATACCGTACTATTATTTGAACACTCAACTCTGCACCAGATATTATCCTAGTTTATTCATCATCATCAGCCTTTTTAATGTTCCCACTGCAGAGACACAGGCCTCCTCTCTAAGAGAGGGAATGGGCCGTTATCCATCACGCGGGCCCAGTGCGGGTTGGTGGATGTCACATGTCTTCGAATTTTTGGTTCTAGGACATGCCGGTTTCCTCACGATGTTTTCTTTACCGTTTTGAGAGCAGTGGTGATGAAATAAATTGCACAAAGTAATGCGCCTGGCTGGGTTTGAACCCGCGACCTACTACACGCAAGTTGGGGCCGTTACCACTCGGCCACCACTGCTCAAAAGTGCTTCAGCTAGTTTATTACTTCACATTAATAGTAACTTTGAAGTAAGGTTCTGACTGCCACCTACATTATCTAGCTTTCTAAACTTGGCTGGGAATAAGGCGCAGCATGTCTGCACTCCGCTTGACAATTTGCTCTAGGCGGCGACTTTAGAATTAATGCCGTTGCAATGCAGCCTCGTCCGGAAAGTCAACTTTTTATACCATTTTTAATTTAATCTCTTGCCCCACTGAAGGTTTCCACTTTGTAAAAAATTAAGAAGATAAATTTAATGTCCCACTATAAAAAGAGCTGAGTAAGTAGTTTTTAATTGTCACAGGCGGAAAAATAGCTGGCGGTTTAAAACGCTTTAAACACACTATCTCATTACTGATGCTAATGCAGTATTTGTGAAAATTAACTTTAGTTTTCGTGGCGGAAAGTCCAACAGGAACGTTAATCCAATAAGTAACAAGATAAATCTACTTAATTTTCTTAGAAACACAGCGGCGTGATCCGCTTTTCCAAACTCAATTTTGCGAAGATCAAAACGGAAAAGAGTTAACGTTACGGAGCGGCGACATGAATGCTTTCCAAGGGCCATTTCGGCAGATAATGCAATTTGTTACAAGTCGTTCGCTCGTTTGCTTTTATTATTAGTGGCTATTAAGGAGCTGTAGGTCTCGGTAGCAGCGGCACGTGGGGCGGCGCGGCGGCAGCGCGGAGCGGCCCAGCTGCGCGCTCCCGCCGACGCACCGACAACCCATCCAACATCTGGCTATTTAAATCGAGTATTTAAGCTGATTGCCATCATTACACTGCTGCTATTGAAAGGGTGCCTCAAAATGGATTGTACTTTAATTTTATGATGAAAATAACGGTTAAAAATCGAAGTAAGTTCTGTTTACATTATGCTGATTACTAATTTAAGTCTGTAACTGTTTTGAATTACTCTTTGGGCATTAACAAATGTTCGTTGCTTTTGATATTTATGCTTATTCGTACATTTTTCTGTACTTGATAATTATTTTGTTTGTTTTTACTGACGTACTTAATTTTAATATCACTTCAGACCTAGCTCTATCATATTATTATGTAAAGTTATAAAAAGTAGAGTGAGAGAGTAAATATGAATGTCATATTTACTAAACAAGCTTCATATAACATAAATGAAGCAAAAAATCTTTTTGCTTATTACTTTGATCAATCTTATTTATAAAGTAAGAAGGTACTCGTTACTTGAAGATGTATTTGTAATGACAAACAACTCAGCCGATTTAAACATTATTCAATGATTGATTGAAAATCGTTCGAAAATGGAGTGATTTACTTGTGATTAAGTAAAAGTGAAGAGTTCTGTAAATAGTAGGTACAAATGAGTGTTTACGAAAGCGTCGGCAACAAAAAAGACCGCGCAATTTCGGATTGGAGTGGCCATTACCCGCGCCGACTGCGGAAAGAACGCTCGCAATTGCATTGAAAATGTCGCTTTTAATTTTTCAAAATGCAAAGCGTAAATTCGCATTTGTGGCTGGCACGATAACTGCCCGCCTAAAAGCTCCAGCGATGCAAGTCCCGGTGTGGCTTTGTTGCTAATACAAAGCGCTCGCTCACATACAGATGGTTTTGCAAAAACTTTGTCTCATCGCAGTTCCTCTTACATGTTAATAACTCAGCTGTGTGTCACTGCGGATTGTTGCCATCGACGTCTGTAGAGACGTGAGGCTTGACTGCCGTACCAACAATGTGAGAATACGAAATTAAATATAGAAGAAGTGGGTGGGAGGCGCTCAGCGACGGCGGCCCGGGCCACTGCAACATTCATCTCAATTGCTGAGCGCTGGGCTCGCGACAGCAGCGCATTCCCCTCACGCGACTACGTCGAGGTGTGAGCTCTTGCGGCACTCAGCCAGCCTGCTCTTTTATGCCTCTTGATATATTACGAGCCGCCACATACTGACTTGGTAATATAACCATGATTTATTCCCCCATCGCAGACAATCCTACACCAGAAGACGTGTTGTCGTCACGACTCTGCCACCGTCTTTAGATTAATATTGCGCCGCTAATATCGGACGTGTAGTTTTTCTTCCTCGTGACGTCATTTATTATGTGATCTCCACTAGATATGTATCGGCAACCACAGTCGAATGGAAGGCCGGAGAGATGACATAAAGTAATGCATCACTTTATTATTATGAAATAAACATTTGAGTACTCGTTGATTAAAAGAGGAACAAATACCGAGCAAGATGTATCTTAGTATTGTGCTTTTATTCGACGTCTCCAGATTAAAAAGTGGGACGAGTACAATGAGCGGCACGGCGGCGGAGGCGACAGCGAGATTTCACGGGGGGTGAATGACGTCACAATGCGAATATGATGCTTGGATAACGGTGCGGAGAGCTTGTGCATGAGGTTACGTCTTCAAGCCCATGTTGATGAACCGCTGCGTGACATGATACACGTATCTCTGAACCGTATATTAATATTCAACAACCAGGATGAGATAGACCGCCTTAGAAATGAGATGCAGGATTTTTAATTAACACAGAACTCGACGTAGCGGCTGGAGTAAGATAATGCAACAAAGGTGCTGCTGTAAGGATTCCGATTTATTATCTGAGTAATAACTTACATCCGCGCCTTCGTAGACTTCTAATGATCCATCCAATATTATAGAAAAGTCGGGACTTTTTTATTAATAAAGCGACTTATGTTCTATTCTTATAAGATTATGCAGCTTAAAATTAATGCTACATACCAGGGGTATTATTATACAGATCTGCGACGAGTTGCCCTATATTTTTCTTGGACAGTAAAATAAAAGACCGGAGTATATTTCGATAGACGGTGAGATAGATAACTCTGTGGCTTCGTGGTACTGAATTTGACATGTACATATTTTTTACGTTCACTCACCTTAGGTTTACATTCATCAGTTTTGTCGGGTTAGTCTTTATAAACTGACCTGTATATTTGCTTTGAAAAACTGTGTGTTTTGAGCTGAATTAAAACGTGACTGTTCATTTTTGCAGTTACACTTTTCTAGGTGGAATAAATCATTAATTAATTTCGAATACCGTAATTAGAGACATAATAGAGAGACAATAGATGTGCGAACGCCGACGTTCGCTTAGGGCTCAAGAGTTTAAATGACTTAATTATTCCACTTATGGAGTAAGAAATGTGAGTTTTAATCAGTAAAGTTCTCCTTTACTGATTAAAGCTCACATTTGTTTCTTCAGTTGTGTCCTCTCTGCGAGGACCATTCATTTATAGTTAACTAGCTTCTGCTTCAGGATACCTTCTTCTCTTTCTCCATGCTTATAAAAAAAGGATTAGAATAGAGTTAACAACACATACTCTAAACTGTAGCAATAAGGTTACGAGAGACACATGAAATATGATAATTTAACCATCATTTGAAAACATTGCGGTGAGGGCACTTGGAACGGCAAAATTGCTGTTATATGACGCTAACAGCCCCTAAATCCTAACCGAATGGACTCCAATAAAAGTATCTCAAGTCAAAGCCATTACTACAACGTTAAAAAAGTGGAACACGCCCGAGTCTGAAAAGATTTACTTGCACTGGAATGAACAACAAGATTGGTGAAATATGACCGACGACGGCTGCAAGATATGAAATGTTTGAACTTTGCAATTATGTGTCTGTTTCCGAGCGTACCCGTTGAGGTTGACGTTTTGAGAGCCATCTTTTATTATTTAAAGTGAATGTTACTTGTGTTAGCAATATCTACATATTTCATATCTTTGAAACAGTCGTTTTTGATACAAGTGGAAGAATTTAGTTATTGCGAGCCGCAGGAAAGGGTTTTGGGGACCTGAGTCTTTCCAAGAGTTCCGACGTATATGAAACGACGTTTTTCAACACACGAAAAAATAATAAACGGGGTTGATACGGCGCCCAGCGTATCAACCCCGTATCATTGTGCCGGGCGGTGGTGTGCTCGCGGAGTTTGAAAACCGCAAACTGCGAGCCTAAAAAGTAAATTAAAATAATGAAAAAAAAAAAAACTAAAGCCTTATTGATAAAACTACATGGCTACTTGGATTCTAAAGTCGATTTCTGCATTTTTTTGCATTAAAAACCTATTAGTTCACTAAGCCCTAAAAAGACACCCATGTCCACACATCTATTATCTTTCAATAGTGTCTGTAAATATGGTATTCGAAAGGTTAATCCACATTAAATCACGTGTGAATTTATTTTTTAATAAAGTCGTTAATCCTAGAGCAACGTTAGCGTAGTTTATCACTATTTCTCTCTCATTCTTATCTATAAAGAATTGATGTCAAGAGACAACCCAATACCATCCCCTGAGCGGTCTCCCCTCGACGCAAAGTGACAATAAGTTTCTTATAAATGAAGTAAATGCAAGCATGCGGCAACAAAGAAAAGATCCGACTCTTACCGTCGCTCTATCGTTTAGAGCACATAAATCAAAGTGATTTACATTGTATTCCGCAAGGATAGCGGCCACGAGTCCACGAGTAAACCGAGCGAATAGCTCCTCGAGGCATTCCGTGCGGACCGAGGCACACTAGTCATGCCTGTGTCTGAAATGACAAACAAGTTAGTTAGCAGCACACAATAATATTGTAGGCGAGTTAGCGGCACTGCGCGCTCGCCCAAGTCGGTCCGTCCTATTTACAGAGCGCACACTTGACTCGCGCTTGGCCTCCGCAACGTTCAAGTTTTGCATTTCATTCTCAAGTTAGCGCAATTTGTGTTGCGCACGTCTGCATATTTCATGGTGCTCGCTTTTCTTTGTTAACTTATTTTGCATTCACTCACCATTGCTCAACATATTTATGATGCCCTATCCATTTTTTGTGGTGGCCGAGTGTAAGCTAAGAGCTATCTAGGAGTAGTGGTTGCCGAGTGGTAAAGGCCCCGACTTACAAGTAGTAGGTCGCGAGTTCAAACCCAGCCAAGCACATTACTTTGTGTAATTTATTTCATCACCACTACTCTCAAAACGGTGAAGGATAACATCGTGAGGAAACCGGCATGTCCTAAAACTAAACATTCGAAGACATGTGATATCCACCAATTCGCACTGGGTCCGCGTGGTGGATTATGGCCCATTCCCTGTCCTAGAGAGCAGGCCTGTGTCCCAGCAGTGGGAACATAGATAAGGCTGATGATGAAGATCCATTTTTTTGAGATCCGTTTCAAAACTCTAAAATCAATCACATTGTATTGATCTTTTTTAATTACATATTTTACTTTGAATGAATTCTCGTTCGCTGAATCTCTCTAGAACATACGAATTGAAAACAAAGTCTAATAAAATTAGCATTTAACTCACCATTGCTCAACATATTTATGATACCCTATCCATTTTTTTGAGCTCCGTTTCAAAACTCTAAAATCAATCACATTGTATTGGTCTCTTTTAATTACATATTTTACTTTGAATGAATTCTCGTTCGCTGAATATCTCTAGAACATACGAATTGAAAACAAGGTCTAATTAGCATTTAACTGAACACAATGTGGGGCTCATTTTAAAGGTCTATTGAAATAGGAGCCATCAGTTCGAAATGAACAATTCTGTCTGTTAACTTTACACAATTATAATTTGTATCCAACCGTTCCGGTTGCTTGTAACCCATTTTATGTTCAATAACAACAGATTTAAATAACATTGTCACGATGAACACATAGTAATTTAATTAATATAGTAGCTGAATGTAGACAATGCTACAATTTTTTACTGCATTTGATAATTTAATTTTAATTGATATAAACTTTAGTGTTCGTCTACGATCCCACCTGATGGGAACTAGTGACACAATCGTTGATATTGAGGCGCACTAGTTTATTCACTCCAGCCTTGAAAATATCTAAATATAATCGGATGAAAAGACCACAGCAGCAGACAAGTGGTTCTAGTTTTTCGATGTACACAGTATAAATGTCAAGCCGAAACACTTGGTCCTTACAGTAGAAGTTTCAACCTATGGGTGGATAGTGTGGATACCGGTTGTAGTATTGAGCGATGGTGATTAATGAGATGGTGGAATCAAGTCATGCAATTTCTGAGCGCATTAACCAAAATGCAGTCTGCAAAACTCTGAAGGGCTGGCTACCCTACGCCTGTGCTTTGGATTTTACAAGATCACCAATCTGCCTCTTCGCTTTTCCACCGTGTCCAAAACTGCTAGGGGTCATATTGTAGCACTAGCCACTCCACACAAGAAAAGGACCAGTGCTTTGTATAACATTAAAAGTAGAAAAGACATGATGTAAAGGCACATCTGAAAATGTGCTTCAGAATATGAAGAGGGATCGCAAACTTGGCGATATGTTTGGACAGCGTCTATTTTGTAAACGCATACAAAATATTGGAGCAGCAGTTCCGGTGCAGCTAGGAACAGTTGGTGAGCTTGCAGGTAGCGTGTCGGACACGCGGCTGGCGCCTCGCCCACGCCGTGCCGGCCACGCCGCGGTCACCTCCGCCTCGCACCCGGATGCACAGCGCCTGATTTATAAGCCGATATCCGGCTACACCATCTCTAGAAACTGTTGGCCATCGAAATAAATGATAGCCTATTTTAAACCGTTGAGCTGAAAATGGATATCATTGACTGACTTTCCTTTGACGGCGAAACAGATTTCGTTTTTAATGGGTTTTGCTGTTTTAATTTGTAATTTAAAAGTAGGCTTTGTATTCATGAAAATTTTGTCCTAGTTATATCATTCGCGCAAAATTATATATGTGCGATATAAAACCTTATTTTTAGAATAAAAGTCAAGTATTCTTATACAGAGAATCTATGGTCAAATTTTTATAACAGTACCATAAAAATTCACTGAGTTATAAGCTTGTTAGGCTACTTGGTTGTCCACACATACACACGGTCACCGGGCCATCCGGGCCACTTAGAGGTTGTTTTGTTTCCGCATCCAAATGTGCGCTAGTTTCTAATGCCCTCCATGACCTGCCGTAATCTACTTGGTGTCAACTTGAGACCTTTTTCAATTTTTTTTTTATTTATTAAAATAGAGCCAGTTACTGATTCAGAACAATTTATGTTCAGGTTTCGCATACTTATACTAAAATAATATTGTATACACAGTTAAATTTTGGTCGTTTTGGTTGGTCGATCCGGTAGGTCAATGGCCATAGGTAGTTAGTAACAACTACCTACGGTTATTGAACCCGTTCAGCTGTTCTCTACTTAAAAATATGAATTTCGTATACGCGTAAATTAATTTTAGTTTTAGAAAAAAGAGGAATTTATTTTTTAATTGTATCTTTACAAATCGATAGTGTTTCATGTACCGGATCGATCCCCTACGGGACTAAAACGACCAAAATTTAACGGTGTATATGTGTGCGTATTCTGGTTACCCCTTTACGCTCAAACGGCTGAAAGGATTTGAATGAAATTTGGTTTAAACTTTTTATCCCTAGAGTATTCTCCTTTGGGAATATTTTTCTACTTTCAGATGAAATCACTGGCAGAAGCTAGTGTTTAAATAAATACTAGAAAGATAGAAAAATGTTTTAAAGTAAAAACTAAGTTGCAAACAAGTTGTTACAATTGATTTTAGGCATGACCGAACTTTTCATAAAAAAATACATCGTCGGATAGATTTTTTTCTTGGCCAACAGAAAAACTTCTTTAACAAGAATGAAAAAAAAGAAAAACTTTTAATTTAATCAGAAGTTGAAATCTTAATGAACGGATCATGGTTAGTTTCTTTGAGAGGGCAGTTCGATATTATGTGGCGAAGATTTCCAATTACTTCTGGGTGCAATTAAGAGGATTCACTTTGAGGAGGGACGCAGGCGCGGCGCACAGATAAGTGCTTCCACACGGACTGTGGTCATTTATTAGTTTAATTAAATCCACACTCGTCTTATTCAGTACGTAAGTACGTACTTAGTTTTAGTTTATAACCTAAGCAAGATGCTACTTTACCTAAAAACTGTCCTAGTTTAGAAAAAAGGTCCCCTTTGTGAAATTTTTCTCCAGTTCTGGTTGGAGGGCTTGTCGTACCTAAAACGATGCGTGTAGTGTCTCTCAGTTGCCTTTTGTGTTCTAGAATTTAAGGGTTTCCTTTTCCAAATTTCCCGAGGTCTAGCGCGTGAACTACTACGCACTGTCAACGTTGGGCTCGGTATGGTCGATTAACGGACAACTACCCATTGCTCTGCGTCCGCAAGCCTGCGTTTATCATATTGTGATAAGCGGGTTCGGAATCATAGCGGCTGGGGCGCGGGGCGGAAGAACGTTCGCTCCCTGACGCGTGCTACGTCCTCCTTCGATTTTACAATTATAACAGTGCAGATACAACCCTTAATGTCTAAGAGTTACGTAATTAGAAATGTAGGTTATTGGTTAGTCATAGAATTGGCGGTTGAATTTTTGAATAGGTAGATATGAAAAAAAAAATTCTAAACTTACATCCTACAAAGTCTTGGCAAATGATTTCAGGGTCAAACTCCCCGAGTTTGACCCTGAAATCGTTTTCCGGAATGGGGGACGTAAGTAGTAATTTGAATGGTAGGTTAAAATACTAATTCGAGTGTGCTATATGCAGCTATTATGTATACCTATATTAAATTAATATCTGGACAATGTTGCGGAAACTACACGAAAAGCCATTATTGTCCATATTATAAACCCACGCGAGTACAAATCTGTATTCTATTCATAGATTCCTTTTAGTCCGCTGACCGCACTTGTATGAAAAAGTTCATTTCCTTTTTCTCTCTTTACAAAATACTCATTCAGTGATCCGGCACACGTGTAGCGTTTTATATTTACTTTTCATTTCAATTCATGCTAAAGCGTTTATTCCTTCAATTCTTATTTCAAATACATTTATGGACACACAATATCAAGCATTAAAAAAAACACACACACACACACACATATGTTTTCATCGTTTGTCTACTCTATCTGACCGCTATAAACATGATTTACGTTCACAATATAACCTATGAAAATTTAATATCGCTTTAGTACAAAATACTTGCATAAAGTGATTGTTATCACGCATGAAATGTGGTGATACCCAAAAAATCCGATAACATTCTCGGCATCGCAAGAAAAGACTTGAAAGGAGTGAAGGCAAGCTTTGACACTAACGGCCCTCTAAATTCTCTCTGAATAGATTAAAAAAACCTTTTAAATATAAGAAGTTTTAGCGGCTATGAGCATTTTCCCGACGGATAACATTTTTCCGCTGAAATTACATATTTGCTGGGACGTTAAGCTTTTCATGTTCCTACCTACCTTCAGTTGACATTTGTATTTATTTGAATGGTCGTGAGTAATTGCTTTAAAAGTTACTTACTTATCTTACTTTTATATTGTGAGCGGACAAAATCTTTGTAGGCCATTTTTTGTCACGTTTCTGGGATTAACGTAGCCAAAGATTACTTTGACGAGTTTTCGGGTTTATATTTGAGAGTTATAGAGAAAGCTGAAGGTACTATACTACACAAAAAAGGTACCAAGCTACAAATATTTATTAATATTTATTAGAAACTTTATTGTACACCTCATAATATGGACAGGATATAAACATTTACAAAACGAATACCTATATGCTGTGTGTCACTCGCGATTACTTGATTACATTTTCCTCACAAAGCTGGGCTAAAATCCTGTATGTTAGTTAACCCCGTTGTCTCCTAACTAACGCATAGTTGCAAATGCATAGGCATGGAAAAAATTCAGTCACCTTCTAGTAACGGCAAAAATCTCATCAACATTCTGAACCAAATGGAACAGAAGATAAAATATACTTTACTAGCTTTTGCCCGCGGCTTCGCCCGCATGGTAATGGGATTTCCTAATAAGAAGTTGTATATCCCGCGGGAACCTTATGTTTTTTTCGGGATAAAAAATAGCCTATGTCCTATTCCGGAGTGTATCCTATGCCTGTGCCAAATTTCATCCAGATCCGTCCAGCCGTTTTGGCGTGATTGAGTAACAAACATCCAAACATCGTAACTTTCGCATTTATAATATTAGTAAGATTATTTATTGAAGTTTATTTCATCTATATCATTACATAGTATAAAACAAAGTCGCTTTGTCCCTATGTATGCTTAGATCTTTAGAATCACGCAACGGATTTTGATGCGGTTTTTTTAATAGATAGAGTGATTCAAGAGGAAGGTTTATGTGTATAATACATGAATAATATAATTTAAATCAGTACCCGTGCGAAGCTGGGACGGGTCGCTAGTAATCTATAATTAAGAAATACTGCATCCAAACCAGTTCACCCTTTTAAGAGCTTCGGTGCCACAGCCAAACAAAGAATATAATAATTATCAAAATCAATAATAATACGCCGGCAGACAAACACACACACATAACCGTTAAACTTACAACACTCACGTCTTTGCGTTGACGATTAAAAAGTAACATAAAAAAAGAATATAGAGAAAAACTGCAAAAAGCTACTTTGAACAAATTTTGTACGTAGTTTCTAATCAGCTTGTTAATTTACGTTATGTTTTACAAAAATACCAACATGCAAGTTAATTTATTCGCCTTACTTACAACAAATAGTTTGCACACTTAAACTAATGTATGCTATGTATTTCCTGCTCTGTTTATGAAAAATAATTCCACTAAATGAAGCTAAAGTTTCCGGATTTATTGTATTTTCCGTGCAAATATCATGGTTAATAGGAATAGTAATCAATCAATCATCGATAGTCATCAGTAGTCATATCAATAGCCATCAGTAGTCATATCAATAGCTTCAATAGTCATCAATAGTCATATCAATAGTTTCAATAGTCATATCAATAGTCACAATCATCAATAGTAAAAATCAATGGTGTTAATGTACATTCCTTAGCGGAAGTAATGGTAGGGTTTTGGGGTATATATTTGAAACGAAACTATGAACGAGCCAACAAAACACCATGTTTCATAGAGGTCAAACTCGGGTCGAGGCAGCCCTAACGAAGTCGCACCTGCAAGGATCCAAGGCGCCGTATTCCGACCTCACTCTCAACTCACGTGGAAATCTCGCTTCGAATGTATTCCTAAACGCTTAAATCCGATCAATCGGATACACGTCGAACAGATTGAAATTGACTTAAATATTGAGGGTATATCTGTTTTGGTTACGTATCTAATTGTATCTATTTTAGCGTATAAATCGTGTGTTGTAAGGTGACCTACATAGTTTGAATTTGAATTATATATTGAACTAGCTCGTGGCAGCGGCTTTGCCCGTGTGAAAGTTGCTTTCTCAATACAAACTTTGGACCCCCATTTTGCCTTAGGGGATGAATGTCAGAAAATCCTTCCTTGTTCTTTGGAGTCCAACAGACTGAATAGAAACACACGGGTAAATAGAAACAAAACTTCAGAGGGTTTTTTACGTTATTAAGTAAATACTGCAATTTTTTCTTAATACAAAAGTTATGGAAGCATTCTAGCAATGCTTCCATAACTCTTCTCTCTTCTCTTCAACCATCAATATTAGAAATAAGTGAAAGTTCTAATCAAAATTTTGTTTCTATTCAACCCATGCGATTTTATTCACCTAGTCTAGGCAGTATATCATAAAAATAACCTTTAAGCAAAATTTCAGGGTTCTATAATAGGTCCAAGGCTGGGGCTGATCATTGGTGAGTTAGTGAGTGAGTCAAAGCTTTTTTTATATTTAAGTAGATAATTTAATAAAAATAATTATAAAGAATGTTTTATCAAATAGACGAGCGCAGAAAATTTCAACTACGCAAAAAGGCTCAAGGGAAAATCAATAAAAACAAGAATAGCCGATAATTAATAAACACTGCCTTTTTATTTTAATCAGCTCAGTAATTACACTGTCGAAAACTGCTGCAGGCTCGGCGAAATTGTTTTGATTGACTTTATAAACTAATTAACAACGAGAAAAGAGCCGGCTAACAGACTATCCGACTCTCGAGCAAGTTGTACGATCTCGTGAAACTTAATGATAATAATCGAATGTTTTTACATCGACGAGAGAGCTAGACACTTGAGCATTAATGAGCAAAACTACGAAAGCATTGAGCGATGTTATCGGATATTGTCGCGTCCTCCAGTATCCGGATTGCGAACAAACGATCTAATATTACACTCCATAGATTTTTACCCATTACAGCGTCCGTAACGTGGTCTTTAGATAAATCGGCCACATATATCTCCGCTTACCGACAGGTAGTTGAATATTTGTCCAAAACAGGTGCTTCAAACTTTCACAAATTTATCACGTTTTGCCTACACGAATTTAGTGAAAATTTTCTCAATTAATTTTACTCAGCGAAAGTTAACTAACAGAGAAAGTTGGGACAAGCCGACCGTCATTATTAATCTAAGTACCGTAATGAGATTCACCTTCGGCTTATAATTATGAAATACAAATTACCCATTTGCATTAAATGATTTAAAGGCTTTAAGAACTTTGCGACACTTCCGTAACTGTCCTCAACTCTTCGTGGTCGTATTGCTAATCAAAAGGGTATCACTCCCCTAATAGTCTTTGTGTGACAAATTTTGAGTAATAAATATATAAAATAAAAGAAAACTTAACTTGCAGTAATTAATTAGTAAAATAATTATAGTGATCTAGTACTCATAGCACAAGCTGTGCTTGGTTTGCTTAAGGTTTAAGAACAACTTTATTTCTCGTAAAGAATTGCATACATAATTCACTTACCGAGAAACAATATCTAAAACTAAGATTATAAGAGCGCACAGATGTACGTATTAAAATTATAAAATAACAAAACAAAATAGCAAACAAAAAATAACAAAATGTGGGTAGATCTAAACAGATATCGTATATTGCTTTGCCCTCCTAACCAAGTTACTATGCCACGCCTCCAGTTCCTTGTTCTAACCACGTGACTGAGTATTGAGATGATGTCACAACAAATAAATTGGGGGCGTGGCAAACTCAAAGCGTTCAACGCTATCGAAACC
This sequence comes from Mythimna loreyi, assembly GCA_029852875.1. Lineage (NCBI taxonomy): Eukaryota > Metazoa > Arthropoda > Insecta > Lepidoptera > Noctuidae > Mythimna > Mythimna loreyi. The sequence goes on from CM056786.1 coordinate 13,611,084, forward strand.
TTGGATAAGCTGCTTACTACATGGCGTTTAGTCACAAAAAAATATTTAATTTTTTTTTGTGTTGTGGACAAAAAAAATGTTCTTTCTTAATACATAACCACATTCAATTTGAGTGGAGTGAGAAGGAGTGTCAGATTTTGTTAACTAAAACCCACGTAAGTTATTTTAGTGCATCCTTGTGTTCCACGATCAAGGTAACTCTTTCGAACCATCCGGCAGATCAGACTTCTTCGACGGCGCGTGCTGTTCCCGGGCACCTCAAGGATATGCCAGCAAATAGTAGGGATCCAGCAGAGTCAAAGCCTATTGGGGTCAAAGATTAGCTTCTGAAAAGAAGGCTCGACCCTGGTATGAAAGGCAACGAAGGAACGGGGTTGGTTTTTCAGTTAGTAAGTCTGACATTATCTTTGCATGATTCAAGTTACCTACCGAAAAAAGGTCCAGATTTCTTTCTTTCTTCCTCTATAGTCACCTGCTTATCATTTTTATAGTCACAAAATGTCATGCAAGAAACTTGGTTACTCATTGTAACTCCAGTACTATTCCACAAAATACCTGATACAAATAATCTTTTCATTTCAACTACAACACAATGTTTAAAAGCCATTTCCCAGTAGAATGGGCCGTATCGTTAATTCGGCCGGGTGCAATGAGTACGGACTAAAGCAGCTTGCCAAGTTCGGTCAGTAAACCGGTTTCTTTCCCGGAATCCTCGTCAATTGGGACAGTGCTAACCGGGTCACATTCGCACGGGTAACCGCTGCCAGTTTTCTTTGGGCATTCCTTTGTTTTGATACAAAGCTAAATTAACCACGCCAGCAGAAGTATCTTAACATTAATGTTAACAATTAACTTTAAAAAAAAATTACTGCAAATTTTGCTTATTTTGTCACTTTATTTTATGTATGGTTTACAGACTAATAACAAAAAAAAGGTAAAACCCGACTACGACAAAAAAATGATGCTAAAATTGTATGAAACTAGAGAAACCTTAAAAAAGAAAAACTGTAGCCACACGTTATTAAAGTGTTGCGTTTGTAACGTGTGACTACGGTTTTTCTTTTTTTATAAAAATAATATAGCAAATTTTATATTGACAAATCATTAATTACGTGCTTTCAAACATGGATAAAAAGAAAGCCTAATCAACGACAATATTATACATTTGTTGATGCAAGGTAGATTGGTGCAGATTAAATCGATATCATACAGATGTTTTTGTTTTGTTTCTTTTTTTATTGTATTTATTTTTAAGCTATTGCATAGCTTCTATCGCAGGCCTTGAGCGCGGGGACTAAATCCAGAAATTCCGTAACGAAAAAACCTCACGCTCCCCACTCCGGCGGGCACGGAGGTGTGGCTTGAAGGCCGTGCGTCGTCTAACGTCGTGTCAGTTCGGCAGTCTTCGACACGGCGCTGTGTGTCGTGCGATTAGAGTTGAATTTAGATAAGTCTGCGCGCGGCGAAAAAAGGAAACTAATCATTTGCCGTCATCTTGACATTTATGTCAGGTGTCAAGAGAATGTTTTGTCTTCCGTGTTTTAATCGTTTCCAAAGTAAATAATCGTCATCATTATACTGAAAATGGTTAAAAGTGCTGGTAAAGATATTATCTTGAAATTCAAACGTGCTTGTTAAGAGGAATGAGAAAATATCGGGCCTACAATACGATTTTCCAAAAGTGGACCATTTGTCAAATATTTTTTTCGGGTGATCAGAACAACAAATCTCCCTGAATATTCGTACCCGAGTGGTGCCTGGCAGAGTTGGTTGAAAATGGACTGCTACTATGTATTTGAATCTTAACAAGTGATTATTATAACGAGCTATTAAAGAGTTTGTTGAAAATGGACTGCTACTGTGTATTTTAATCTTAATGAAGTGACTATTATAACAAGCTATTATATATTATATAAAGTACATATTTTCTAAGTTCTCATGACTTTTTTATAATAATTAATTAAACAACCTATAATTCAATCTATTTGTTTACTTTCATTAGAGTAGTAATTATATAGATTTGGATCTATATCAATATATATTATATAAAAATCAATGCAACTATACGTTGTAATTTTATAACTCAAGAACGTGCCCACCTATCCAAACCAAATGCTTAAGCTTTGTTCGGACTATTTAGTAGATGGTTTATGTGAAGTTTGTACAAAATCGGTCAAGGGGTTCTTCATTTATCACATTTTTCTGATACCGGAAGCGAAGCCGCGGGTAAAAGCTACTAATATATAAAAGCAAAATACCACTCACTGATTAATTACTATATCTCTGAAACTATAACAACTAGAAACTTAAAATTCGGCAGGTAGGTTTCTTACAGGGTTTAGACGTCCGCTATGAGCAGATTTTACGAAACTCCACCCCTATGGCGGTTAACAGACTTTCACGCAGGCGAAACCGCTGGCAGAAGCTGGTACACCTATTACAGAAAAAAGGCTGCGTGCGGCTAAAATTTGTTTTAATTTTTTGACAAAATTGGTCGATTATGTCAGGTGTCTGGAGAAAGTGTCGCGTCTTGTGTTTTTAATTGTTTCAAAAGAATATATTCGTCATAATTATGCCGAAAGTTATTAAAAGTGCTGGGAGAGAGATGGTCTTGAACGTTAAACATGCCTGTGAAGAACGAAATAACAACGAGCCTTTGGTACCATTTTCGAAAGTTAGAGCCCGTGTTGCTTACTTGACAGGTAATTTTTAGAATGACCATCACAATAAAATTTGATTTCAAAATGTATTTCTTGTGCTTTGTATTTTTTTATTATATGAGGGAAAGTAGATTAATTAAACTGGCAACATTAAGCACGCCCCCAGCCACGCGCAGACTTAACGTAATCCAACTCTAGACGTATTGTACGACTTTACGGAACTCGCCCGAATCGAGACGAGCTGCTCCGAAATCGGACGAATACATAATCAGCTGTTTGTGAGAAAGTATATAGGTGTATAAGTATTTATCTACAACAGTGAACGGCTGTACTTGTAAAATTTGTGTATAAAGTGTTTTGAATATGAATTGCATAAGTTGATACAGAATGCTATGCAATAGCTTTACCGCGGCAGTCCCCGAGTGCCACACGTATTTTTTACGTGTTATCCAATTATTGCGTTTGTGCCTTACGCTGTACCAAATAAATTATTTTTCTTTCTTTCTATATCATCTATCCATCTCCGTAGCCAGTCTAAGTCATTATTGCAGTCTAGTTAAAAAAATCATTTCTTATATTAAAATAGTTTATTCTATTCTATTCTACCTAGCTTTTTCTCAATTATATCGGGGTCGGTTTTTGTCTAGGCTGGATCTAATGACTTCTTCTGCTCTAGAGCTTAAGATTTCCCTTTCAGAAGACAACCCATGGCTCCAGTAGATTTTATCCCTGTGAGGTCTTTACGGATTTGTTGACATCTCTTTAAGGCGCACGTGAAACACTAAGCACCATCGATGAAAATTACATTATAGGTTACTTACCAGTAGAGTACTAATTAGGTTCAATTCAAGTATCTGAAGTAACTAAATCGCTACTTCTTCGTTTTTTATCGTAATTGGTTCTTTTATCTTGAAATCATATTAAAAATCCAATTACATACCTGCGTTTGGCTATTATAAAACGTATATTGTGATATTTACGAATTTTCTACCTCCCCAAATTGAAAGGAAAAACGCTCAAAGCACGCATGAGAGAAACGGCTAATAATGTGTTTGTCAAGCGAAAAGATTGGCAGCTTAATAACCGGAAGATAAATTGATTTTGAGGAAGGCAGTGCTTCGGAATATTTATCACAATACCAGCGACACGCCTACACACGCGCCATTGTCTGTGGCCCAAAACTGCTGATGTGGTTTAAATTAAAAATCAAGGTTTTTATTTTCAAACAAGTTTTTAATGAAAATTTCAGTTTTTCATAACAAGTTTTGATAGCGCAGTATATACCTACTACCTATATAATTAAAATAGTATATACCTACTATATATTATTATGGTGATCTTCCAGCTCCATTACCAGATCCTGTTTACCATTTAGCATCAAAGTACTTGCCAAGACGAGTTATACGAGCTCAAACTCGATGAGGTTATTTGGTTTAATTACTGAGTTACTGAGCTCAAACTCGTTGTGGTTGTGTCGTTTTATTAAGAAGTTCCTATACCACCTTTCAACTCCAACATCAGACCCTGACTGTCATATACTCGTCTATACAAATCAAACAAACCCAAACTCGAAGGGTTTGTATTATTTTATTGCCAAGTTGATATGGAAACCTTGTAGCTCCCTCATCAGATCAGATTCATGCCCTCATAATATTGTCACGCGATTTACGTACAAAATCTCAGCTCAATCGGTAACCGGGAAGTGGATCAAATTTAATTTACAAAAAAGCACCCACGTGTAAAGAGTTTTAATATCCTAAGGGGACATCCTTTGGGGGTACTGTCTCCTAATCTAGATAATGATCCAATTGAGTACTGAATTGCATTATAGAACGAATGGTCCCATCGAGAACTGAATTGCATTGCGGAACGTATTTGTTAAATATAATAATAATAATAATATCATTTATTTGCTTGAAATATGGTTGCAAGTACAGGTCTTAAAATACAAAAGTTTCTTCATATTTCGCCTCATATTCAGCATGCAAATTTGACATGAATAGGTTTGATTATCAATTATTTATATCAAAAAATCTATATAATGTCGAAAAATTAAAATCCTCGAATTACAAATGGCAACGAATTAAATTATTTAAATTTCAATAAATTGTATTACAGATGTCCCGGAAAAAAAAAATGGTAAAAACTTAAATACGGAATGTCAAAATGTTATAAGGATATACATTAAAGAGTGAGTAAGTGATAAAAATAGATCGAAAAGAAGTAGAGTTTTGCATTATTGCTTCTGCTAACTGCTTCAAAAGTAGGACATCGTATCAAAGGACTCTTGGTATAAAATGTATGCCATTGTTATTTCAGGGCACGAAAACGCCAAATTTTATCTAAATCTGCTTAGCTTTTTGAGCATAAGAGAGTAACAAAAATACGCATACGCACAAACTTTCGCTCTTTATAATTTAATATGATATTAATATCCATAAGGATGGACAATAACAAACTTATATTTAAAGTATTACATTAGGCGGGAAAAGAGCTGTAAGGATCTTTTAAGGAAGAGTTGATCTCTTCCTTGAAAGAGCCGAAATAGCTACTTCGTTAATCATTCTATATCATCACTATTTTAGACGAAAGAACTGTTTTTTGTTTGGTAAAAATTATCCAATGCCATCTCTCGCCGTAGGGCAGAGCAGGGAATAATATCACACTTTTACTGACTAAAAAACCACCCTGTTCCTTCGTTGCCTTAGTTCCAGTTCCCTGAATTACACTTTCACATTTACCCATAGCCCCAGAAGGCTTCGAACCTACTGGGCCTCTATAGTTTGCTGACAACTCCTTATGCGCCGTCGACGACTTGGACTCGCTCCGGACAATTACCGGATGGTCGGAAAGCTACTTACCCATTGCTCGCCGTCCGCAAGCCTGCTCCTACAGAGGCTGGAAGTTTAAAAAAATCTATAATATGCTTTGTTTTTACGAAGCATATGCTACTTTTGTAGCTGACCGCTTGCCACACCTCCTCTTTCGGACCATGGCCTGTACCAATGCTTGGCGAGAGAGATCGCCGCCGCCAATGGCCCCCACAATCTAAGTACCTAATCTACACTAATATAATAAAGAGGTAAAGTTTGTTTTTTTGTTTTTTTTTTTGTAGGGGGTAATCTCTGGAACTACTGGTCCGATTGGAAAAATTTAAGCAACAATAGAAAGCTGCTTTACTCCTGAGTGACATAGGCTATATTTTATGTACGCGGGCGAAGCTGCGGGCAAAAGCTAGTATTGGATATAGGACTCACCAAAGCATTCTCTTGACAGAACTCGAGCTTTCATCTGCGGATTCCTGCGACTTTCACAAGGCCTTCGGTCCAACATAGAGGAGAAGAACCTATCCATGTTATATTTTCCTGTACGTGAAGCCCAATAAGTCTTAGAGAAAACCACTAACAAGTTTGAGACACAAATTTATAGAATCCAACGAAAAGACCACAGAATATTACAAGAAAAACCATTTGATTAATACCTACAGGACCTACTATTCGTACAAATGAGATAACTTTGCCAATTTTGAAAACTTTCTCCTGCGCCATTTCGCGGACATTTTCGGCGTATTATGCAAAGCTCATGTGGCCCACATTTGGTACTTGATGGAGCAAAAACACTTATGAGCTGCATTTAATAAGTTTTACTCAGCCATCTCCCTATTTATCTATCTATATAACATCATGCTTGCATTTTCCACAAATCTAAGCAGAGATTAATGGGATTGGAATCAACAACACGCAGAGTAGCAGTCAAACGCTCTGCAGCCTCATCAACCATCCCTTATTAATGGAGGGGCCCAGCAGGTCCGATACCTGCTAGGGCTGTGGGAATGTTTGAAAAAGTGACCGTAGTCCTCGATCGTAAAGGTCAGTTGAAGGACATAGGTTTTTTTAAGTTTTGTCTACAAAAATATGGCACACAGGGTGTGTCAAAAGTCGTGATTGTATTTCTGCTTTTATATATGTTTTTCGGTGAAAAATCATCCGATAACTTTTTCCGGTTTCTAGGTCGAAGTCGGAGGATGTGTCAGACTTTACTAATTAAAACCTACTTCGATTCATTGCCTTGTCATCCAAGGCTTTGAGTTTCTCTTTCGGAAACGAACCCATTGCCTTATGGTCTTAAGCCCTACTGGGCCTCTGCGGTAAGCTTTATGACTTCTATAGAGCATTTCATGAAGAAATTTGCATTGTAAGTTTTCCAATGTGGCCAAGTATTTATTATACTAAAAACCCATATGCACAAGACGTATTGTACTGTAAATGAATATAACATACCTATAGGCAAAGATACAAAGAGTGTTAGCAAATCTCGTGAGTGGACCTCATACTAAATCCGTACATCTTATACCCCTCATTTACAATTCGTTTGATATGCAAATCGATGTAGAGTTCCAAATCAACCATTATTATTTATTTTATTTTTGTAAAATAAAGGCAATTACACTTAAATTGGCTTAAATGAAACTTATTGTTGTGACAATACTCCGCCAGTCTATGCAAATTCTCTTCGAGAAGATTACCTACAATATTGAATGTTACAAATGGGTATCTCTACTTTGAAATCATATAAAAAAATAAAATTAAGAAAACAGTTACTAATATTTCTTATGAGGCCCTAGTATACAGCCCTGTGAGACACCAAATATAAACCGAGTATCATGCGAGTGGTGTATGTTAGTCACAACCATAATAGTTGTTAGAGATGTTACTAATGAACCATCATTTAATTATTTAGTTACCGTGAATGAGTGACATTCACGGTAACCAAATAATTAAACGATGGTTCATGATCAATTCTGTCAAAAGCTTCTTAAATGTCTATGTATACTGGAACGTTCTGTACAAATAAGTAAATATTATCACATCAGTAATATGAGAATACCATCAGATTAGTTCTAGTGAATTGTTTTTCACATAGCAACACTGTTACTGAATAATACCGTAATGTAGCTATGTAATATTATGCAGGTGTTCTAGGAAATGTGTCCAGTAAATGAATTATTAACACAATGTCCGAAATACAACTGAAAATTCCCTAATGTAACACTCAGTAACACCTTGCTTGACCCAGAACCATTCCTGATTCCGTAATCAAGGGACCTACACCAAACATTCTCGTTTCCCATCGTAAACTAAAAGCAAACTCACGCTTCATACATATTTTTAGTAAGTAAATGTAAATACGGTAGAGCATAAATATATTAAAGCAAGGCCTTATATCCCGACTGCGGTAGACAAGATTTACCTTGCAAACTACACCCCTTTTATAATTAAATACAATTACCACGGCTTTGTTAATAAAAATAATTTATTTGCAAAGGCAAAGGGTGGATTATTCTTCTCTTGTGTTGTAAATAAGCAATCTCTTTAGCCGGGTTTAAGACTCGCTTCTTAAGCACTAGAATGCGGATGAAAAATCTGTGAATTATTTTCAAAGTAGCTTATGTATACTTATGAATATTTTAAGCTATAGGTAATCTCGTTTTAACAGTCATAAAAAGTTGCGGTACATGATTTTTTTATTGAAAATATACCTAATAAGGAAAACAGAAGTGAACTGTAAGATTAATGTATGTATTGGATTGTTTAGTACCAATTGACCCACTAGAAAAACAAAGGAGTGTCTGAGTTTCCATTTGTTCTTGTAGTACTTTGAGTGAAATTGTGCTGATATGGCATATGAAGCTATATACGAGTGACACAACATGGTGATACACAATTTATACATGATTTATTTTATTTTTATGCATTTTTTTTATTGATATAAACAGGCATGATGTAATTCATATTTAATTGCTTATTTTAAAATAATAATCTATAGCGGTGAAATGCATTTATTTTAAACGCGCTCACTCTCGGGTCAAAGTTTCTTATCAGTTTTCTAAACAAATAATTCAGAACTAAGGACTTGCACACACGGTACCACTGCAGGTAGCATGCCTCTTTGCCGGTTTGCCACCGTTTCACCGTTCCGATCTGGAGGCAGCTCTTCCGTCGAGTATTTGCTCCTTGCCAGCTTTGAGGAATCACGGCACGGAAGACAGAAGCAACATGGAAAGAGCGCCACCTTAAGTAGCGGTCTTCAGTTTCCATCTGACGCAGGTTTTTTTATGGTGAGAAAATTATTTAGATGATTTTCCCACTACAAAAAAACCTGCCTGCCTGCTGGTGTTATAGTGACGAATACACGCTTGGGCGGAGAGGGAAATAGTATCAGACTCTGACTAAACGACCCACCCCATTCCTTCTTAGCATTCATACCGGATCTGACGCAGGTCTTCACCGGAACCTTAAAACCCATGTGTATCGGATAGTGCCTGTTTCGAATCCAGTGATAAGAAACGCTTGCAGATCGCCATTGAGGACACGGCAGATTTTTTTTTAAGGCTGGAAACTTCTACAGCTTTTAAGCGGAGCGGGATGTTAGACTGTTGCTGATTAAAACTCACTAGTTTGTTCATTTTTGTCACTCGTCGGGCCATAAATGGCAGTAATTATAACAACGTGCAACGCCCTGTGTTTCATCAACAGGTTGGTACCTGCTCATTAAAGTGAAAAGGAAAAGTAAAGAGTAAAAGGTGAGACAGTAAAACGTTGCTCGGCCGAGACAGTGATGTGAGTTGTAGAGAGAAGACCTCGACCTTAATAATAATTTATTATTTAATTATCTAGTTTATGTGTTTGAATGTATTTCTTTATTTAAAAGTTTACAGATTTATTAAAATATTAAAATTTTTTAACCTTTTATTAAAATTTTTACGAAAATTCGATGTTTACTTAAAAAGATATAAAATTCAATGTTAAAAAAATTACGCAAATTACAAAAAATCAGCATTATGTATCGGCTGTTGTGACAAAATCCTGCATCAGCAACAACCCTGCTCACAATGACAGAATATATCATTATCATCATTTAGCAATACAGAATCGAAGAGTAAATTCCTATTAAGTAGGTATTAGTTTAAAATTAATTGTAGTCTAAGGTTAAGTATTATCTAAGTACACAGCAAAAAACTACTAATCTTGAAGTTAAATCATATACCCCTAATATAAAGTCCAGCCTATTCCAGTACCGTCCAATATTGTAAAAATCTTTTTGTTTCTCTTTGGTGTACAATAAAGTAGAGTCTATCTACAAAACATTTAATATTTCTTGCAAAGCATTGTCATTTTGGTTATTAAAAAATAACACAGAATTGTTATCAGAAAGATTCTTTTTACTGGAGCCCGCCGGGATTCACGGAACTCCTAATTCCATATTGTTCCTTTTTGTGTAGAATAAAACTATGATGGAGGCCGGCTCGCTCTCGAACCGACATTTATAACACGTAGATAATTATGAAAAGATTTCTCGTACATATTTTTAGGTTAGAATGAGGTTTTTACGTACTTTATAATAAGAATTAAGTTATTATACAACTGTAGTCGGTAGTAAATCCAAAAACAGAAGTAATCTTTTGTGTAGCTGTGAAAGTTTTTGACTGTTTTTTTTCGAGTGAATTTCATTTTATTCACTTTATTTCTAACTAGCTTTTGCCGGCGGCTTCGCCCGCGTTGTATTGGGATTGGGGTTTCCGGGATAAAAAGTAGCCTATTTCCTATTTCTATACATCCAGATCCGTCCAGCCGTTTTGGCGTGATTGAGTAACAAACATACAAACATCGTAACTTTCGCATTTATAATATTAGTAAGATTGGTATAGTGATGTAAAATTTGTATACCTTATTATTTCAAGTATTTACACAATTGGAGAATACGTAGAATCATTTCAACTTTCGTGATATCGGTAAAATTAATCTGAGAATTTTATTGTAACTAGTACGAGTATTGACTATGGCCAACTATCTTCAGACGTGTAGCGTATTAAATTAGCGTGTAATTACTAATTATAATCCTGCTCACTTTACAGACAGTAAGCCTGATTCGGCTAAGTTTACCGAGAAGGATGACTCGATACATTTACTGCCAATTACTATAAAAACTTGAGAGCAGTGGTGGCTGAGTGGTAACGGCCGCGACTTACGTGTTATAGGCCGCGGGTTCAAACCCAGCCAGGCGCATTACTTTGTGTAATTTATTTCATCACCACTGCTCTCAAAATGGTGAAGGAAAGCATCGTGAGGAAACCGGCATGCCCTAGAACCAAAAATTCGAAGACATGTGACATCCGCCAACCCGCACTGGGCCCGCGTGGTGGATTTCGGCCCATTCCCTCTCTTAGAGAGGAGGCCTGTGTCCCTGCAGTGGGAACATTGAAAGGCTGATGATGATGATGACTATAAAAACATTAGAATAGCCTAAGTACATCCGAAATCTAATGGAATCGAAAGCGACTTCTTTATACAAAGATGTGGCTTAAAGGACTTAATGTGTATATCTCTTATTAATTTTCATTTAGTGAGTCTAAATGATCCATGTGCATGCTCGCCTTCGTTACTCTTGTGCAAAATCATATACATTTATGTTCTTCGTGATTGTGTAACTTTCAAGGATTTATGACAAATTTTTATAACGACTTTGAACACGATATTTGAATTGAATTTGGAACATGATTTACCCAAGTGCCAAATTTAATTCAAATCCGTTCAGTTTTCGAGAGAGAAGACTAACAAACACACAGGCACAAACTACCACCTTTATTACAAAGTGTTAGTGTCCCTCTCCTAGTCAAGAGTCCCAGTAGTGAGAACATTATAACCTTTCGAGTACCGTAATTATAGACATAATAGAAAGACAATAGGTGTGCCAACGCCGGCGTTCGTTTGGGGCTCAAGAGTTTAAGGTATTTATATATTCGACAACCATCACACAATGCCGTCTAGTCTCAAGCTAAGCAGAGCTTGTGTTACGAGTACTAGACAACTGATAAACATACTCATATATTTCTAAATACATACATATTATAGATAAATTACATCCAGACACAGAACAAATGATCGTGCTCATCACACAAACATTTGTCCTGGGTGGGAATCGAACCCACGACCTCCGGCATAGCAGTCAGGATCACTAACTACCAGGCTGACAGGCCAGTCAAAGGTTGATGCAATGCAATGCATTAGTATTATTGCAATAGTTCAATGTTGATGCAATGTAATGCATTAGTATTGTTATTACTGTGAGCCCATCATCGTTAATGACACTAATTTCACTAACACTTCCCGTATGTGGTCTGCGATGGATCACACAATCGTTATAATTTCTTATTAGTGTCATGAGGGATCTGGCTGAAGTATGAGAAGATTTTCTTTATTTTATACGCCCATAAAAGTGACCATTTCGCAACATAACGATGCGCGGCCCATGGTGGGTTATGTGTCGTTATCACCCGCAAATGTTACTGAGGCAGGCTTTTAACTATAATGTCCCATTTACATACTCCTTATACGCAAGTGAATTACCGAAAAATTTTAAAAACATACCTCTTACAAAAGATTACTTTTTTACTAGCGTCAACTTGCGGTTGCTCGCATGAAAATAGAAAATGATGTCAATTGAACCTACTTCTGGGATAAAAAATATCATCTAAATCATGTTAGCCATTTTAGTGTGAATTATTAATAAACATACATACAAAATGACTTTATAACATTAGTAACAATAATAAAGTGTGATGTGACCTGAATTTTTTTAAGGTTACGTATCTCAAAAGGACAAGACGGAACCCTTATAGGTTTTTTTAAGGTGGGTAAAAATCATCCAATGACGAATCCCACCCTTGGGCAAAGTGGGAAACTCAGACTCTTACTGACTAAACAACCTATCCCGTTCCTACATTGCCATACATACTAGGGCCAGAGCCTTCCTTTTAGCCACGAACCCTTGGCTTTACGAGTCTGGCCACATGTCCATTTTTCCCACCATGAAAAAAAACATATCCATTTTTTTTTTGTTACAGAACTCATGTAAACGGACAAATAGAAGGAAGAGATGGATAAAAAGCTGATATTTATATTTTAAAGCAATATTTTTCATCACAACTACTATTTAAGGATAGTTGTTAAAAGGAGATAGAAAAAACTTAAAAAGATATACTTAAAAATAATGAAAACAGTGTACTTACTTTGAACTTAAATATGCCTTTTCCTTTGGGCAATCATGAAAAATTATTTCCCATGCTCTGGGTGAAGCGACAGCAAGTATTCAGTTTCTTACTGACTAAAACCTCCTTTTGTCGCTTTAGTTACCTTTGCATTCCAGACCCACGATATCTCGTTGAAAAACTTCCTAGAAAAAAATATGCATTGCAAGTTTACACACCCATACATCGAAACGCAAAGATTAAGAGTCTGTTAACACGTCAACAACGTCTAGTAAGAGGATATTATAGATTTCTTCGATATCATGAATCATGTAGTTTCAGCTAACAGGGTTACCAATATTTTCGTAACAACGATAGTTTGAAAGTTCACCATGTTATTCAACTGTAGTGAGTTATTATAGAGACAATGTTTATGGAATTCAAACAAAAAATATAAAAACGCGAATGTGTTGAAATAAAACACATTTTATTCACAACAGAATTCAATCGGAATCGGAATTAGAGCCCCATGCAAATATGGAATTATTCAGGTGCCCATCGTATACAATGTATTAAGGTAACTTTATGGAAATCGGGGGCCCGGACCGTAATAATTCTAGCGTTTGTTTGTGTACAATTGTACATGTGCTGCCTGTTTCCCAATATTTCAAACTGCCAAAACTCAGGTAAATTTGATTGTAAGACGAATGAGCGTATCTTTAATAGTTTCAACAAATAATTCCTGTTATAGTCCCTAAACCCAAGTAATTTGATTGATAGCTAAATCTGTAGGTGTGTATCTGTACTATGGTACCCAGATCTTTTGTCGTAACTCTATCTTACGGAATCAATGCTGGCACAAATGTCCCTCCGATTCATTCACAAAGGAACTTAACTATCAATGACAAGCTCGTGGAAATGGAGTGGAAATAGTAAAAATGGGAAACAAAAGGCTGTCAGTATTGTGGGCTGACGTAAAGCGTGAACTCAGTTTAATTCCTTTGACTGTAATCCGGACAGTTTTTACAGGTATTTTAAGAAGATAGTCGTATATCTGTATATACCTATGCTTAAAAAATATCGAAATCTTTATTTATATTTATTAAAAAACTTCAAATTAAATCCTATCCCTTCTTTGCCTACGTTTCGTTCACTTTCACTTTTAATTTCAATTATTACAAATATGAATATGAATACAACCATGGATCTTGATGACCATGGGGACAGTAAGGAAGTATATTTACCCCTTCAAATGAAAACAAATTCACCAAAATTGATTTAGGTTCTTTCGAGTAATCGGTGAATATACATACATTATAAGTTTTTGACAAAAACCTTCTCCTTTTTGAAGTTGATAAAGAAAAGACTATAATAAGAACAATGCGTCTACATGTCTGAAAATCAGATACTGATGGATCATGGTTAACAGATTTCAATTTCACAGAAGCTGTGGACAAAAAAAAAACTAAACATTGTATCTCTTAGAGACGTGATTTTCGCCACGGGACACCCCAAGACTCCTAAAGATGTAGTTCTAAGAGTGTAGTTTCCATAAAACATGTACGGCGACGGATGCGCCCAGATCTGTGTATGTGGCTGACATCCTTTGTAAATCTTTAGCGTGGTTCTGAAATGCAAAAAATAACTAAATTAACATAGCTAGGTACATAGGTTTTATTTAGTAAAACTGTAACACGCTTTCTTGCCCCACCCATAACAGAAGACGTAATATGGCGATATCTAAAAACCAAAAAAAAACCCACTTCCTAAATTACCAACCTTTCTGCAAGCAATCTCTGTCTAACGACGTAACAGGTAAGCAGTACTTTAATATCCCAAGTAATAAGGCTCTCGTGTAATATTGACATTATGGCCCCTATGCGGTATACCATCTGGCCCCCAAACCCTCCACCTTCCTTACGTCAGTATTTTTAAAGCACCTTATCGTCCCTTTATGCGGTGAAAACGATTTTCTTTATATCCTAGCCCTGTTCAATGAATAAACTGTTTTAGCTTCGATACCATCAGTTTTATATGATAGATATGGAAATTTTAAGTATGCTCCAAAGTGTTCGACCTAGAAGAAGAGAACATAAACTAAGTGGCTTTATTTTATTTTTTATTATGGGAAAAATCATCTAATGACGAATCTCGCCCTTGGGCGGAGCGGAAAACAGTATTAGACTCTTACTGACTAAAAGACCTACCACATTCCTTCTTAGCCTTGATACCGAGGTCGAACCTTCCTTTAAGAAACCGGACCGTTGCCCTAGTAGGCATCGACCTTGCAGTTGGGCCTCTAAATTTGATGATAACACCTTGAGGTGCGTACTAACAGAGCGCGCAAATTGCAAGCGAAACTAAGTGGCTTTATATCAGAGATAACGATTATTGAAAAGACTAAAATGCATGGGATTGACATGTTCTTTGACAATTGCTGATAAGATCATCTTGTCTAGAGGACATGCGGCTGTCTTGTACAGGCTTTAAAATCTATATAGCCTGGCCATTTATCAGACTCAGTCCAAATCTCAGATTGCCCAACAAAGAAGCTAAACAGTAAAACGATTTATCTGATATGCATTTTATATCTATGGTATATCTACCTATCTGTTTAGATTTATCTATTATAGTTAATTAATTGCATATTATTATATAAAAGTTCTGGATAAATTCGTAATCATTCAATTTAATAAAATGAAATAATTATTAAATAAAATTGAATAATTAATTTATTAGTTTGATGGATGATAATAGTAAACTATCAATCAAAATTCAGTAATAATCTGTAAAGCTGTGAAAATTCATAAATAAGGCATACAAAATAATATTCATAATAATTTTAATAAGGATTATGCAAATGAAGGCTGCATTATTGATAATGTGTTATAATAATGTCATTATGAGCGCGTACTAAACTAAATTGTAATGTAGATTAATGGGCATTAAACTTTGCAGTAGTATCACATTAACAGTACTTAGTTCATGTTTGCTTAACATTCCTAGGCGATAATGTTTATTGATTATACAAGGCATTCACATGACGTAATCCTTAAAGAGATATCAGAAAACTGTACGCAGTTTTGTTTTGTTTTGGTAGTTTTGTGGAGTTACAATAGTTTCAGCGTGAACGCTTGGAGTTGTCGTCGTCATCTCAATGTTCAGTCACATGGTCAGAAGAAAGTAACTTTTTATTCAAGTTTCGTATATAATATCTTCGTAATCTCAAGTTCTCTATAGATCCTACTTATCTAAAAGATAATTTTTCACTATTAAAAAGCATTATTCACTATAAAAACTTAGTTCAACTAAACTGAGCTTAGCGTAAAACCCGTGTCGAAAACAACGTAATCAAAACTGAATTTAGCGTAAACTAAGACTATATTCTATTTCATTCTATAATCTCGATAAGACGGTCAAACAGTTAGGTAAAAATCATCGAATGACGAATCCCACTCTTGGGCGGAGCGGGAAACAGTGTCAGACTCTTACTGACTAAAGAACCTACCCCGTACCCTACTTGCTTTATTCCCAGAGCCCCGGTGTAAAGCTTTCGCACCATGATTGTAGATAACTAGAAACAATATCAATAGTTGTTTATCATAAAATAACAAATAACTTTTACTGTGGGACCAAAAAGCAGCAAATTCTAGCAAGTTCATTTTGACTAATCGCTAGTTGACCAGCAGATATTTTTAGAGGTATGGTCCAAAGTAAAAGTTGTTTGTCATCATGACTACTATCACGTGTTTAAGTATCGGTCACTAATTACCACTCACCCTACAGAGTGGTCATTGATTATCCTGCCGTACTTCAACACCTACGAGTCGGTACTATCAGTAGGTAGCAGCCCACATACTGAGGAACTATGGGAACAATACACAATTCCACGGATTAGTGTACTACGCCGCATAATCATAGTTTAAAATCGATTATTCTGGTTATAGCTATTGTAATCAAATCAGTTTATGCATACCTCGAAGAGCAATAAACTTGAGCTGCGCATAGCATGTTATTAGAGCATGAATAGACAATTATTATAGAGAAGCAATGTCAATGGTTCTGTCTGAAATTTTGATAACGGTTCGTCACAGAACCGTACCGTGCCTGGGTTCTGTACGTGATTATTGTAATAATTGGAACAGCGGGACTGCTCTTGATTATTCGCTTTCAGAATACAAATTAATGAAAACGATAATTATGAATTTACGATTCCAGTGTTAAATTTTTAATTAAACGTTCTCATGTAAACTTGTAAGTGGGTCGATAGGTAATGTAATTGGTTGCGGTGGCACGTATTTAATTGTTTATTTAAAGGATACATATGTACCTTGTACCTATTTCGATCGGGGACCGCGATCCCTTTCGCCGGGCCTTCGAAGCCTCCGTTTCTCCGATCCCGATTTTATGCCACCGTAGGCGTGTGTTTGCTGACGGCAAGCAATGAGCTCGCTATCCGCCCAATCAAGTAACCGTCCAGACCGAGTCCAAGTCGTCGACGGTGCGCACTGTTCCCGTTACCGCGCGCGTAAGGGAGTTCTCAGCAACTGTAGGGGCCTAACATGGTCGAAGCCTTCTGGAGTCAAGGGTTGATGCGGAAGCGGAACACCGGGGCCCTGGAACTAAGGCAATAAGGACCGGTGGGTCGTTTAGTCATTAGAAGTCTGACACTGTCTTCCGCTCCGCCCAAGGGCAAGATTCGTCATTCGATGATTTTTCCCACCATAAAAAAAACCTTGTACTTATTTAGAAATCTAGAAATATCACCCGTAATGATGACTCAACGCAACAATTGGTAGTGAAAGGAAAAGTCGGGGGCAAAGATCCCTTGAGTACTTTCCAACAAGTTGGACGGACCTCATCAAATCTATATAATCACTACCCTTGGTCCCAGGAGGCTTTGACTCTAATGGGCCCCTACAGTTTGCTGGCAACTCCTTGAGTCGCTCGGGAACAGTGCGCGCCGGTGACGACTTGGGCTCAGTCCATTACACACCGCCCGCAAGTCCGCACCTACGGTCAAAGCATCAATGACAACTCCTAAGCCATCAAACAGAGCTGCACAGCGTCGCATCACGAGAAAAGCCGTGGTGCAAGATTCAACCAAGACATGACCACGGGCAATGTGTCAGGAGTGCACGACTATAAGTAATGATCCGTCTACCCTTTCTCAACTTTGTAGAAATTGGCTTTTAGTCTGACCTAAAGTTGTAATATTTGATTTAGACGAAACTCAGTCTTAGTAGCAGATTCGTTGGATTAGCTTTTTCACAAAAAAATTGTTTATTAAAATGTGTGTATCTAGGTATGTATTTGTTATTACACTTTCGTCACATCAAGTTCTTACCGGACATGGTAAGTTCGGAAGTTTCCTGCACCGGATTCATAGGAAAAACACCGGGGTGTCGCCACTTTGTGGACTGCCCTGAGGACACGGTAGAGCACACGGTAGAGGCGAGCCCCGCTTGGGAAAAGCATCGCCGTGTTCTCGTGGACAAAAAAAAGCCGCCATGATTATGGTAGTCCTAATATATGAGTAAGTATGTAAGTATATATTACTGGAAAACTAGGCCAATTGGTTTCGATAAAAAGGGCCTCTATATCTATTTTCTACGCTCTCTGTGATTGACCTATGACCTACGTAATACATACTATCTGGATTGAAAATATTTCAGTAATACACCGACTTGACTCCCTTTCGAACAGAATGAGATTCTGTAATGTTGATAGAAATCGATTTTTCATTCAATAGAAGATAGAGTATATTCATAGGACGAGACAGGCTTTTATATAAGAACGGTTAGACCCCAATGCGGACCGCAGAAACCTATCCGAACATGAAAAGAAAGTTAATAAGTTCTAACAACGTATAACCGCATTGGGGAGACAATTTTCTAAGACAACTTGGTAGATTTTGTCACATCATTAGCTCCGGGGCACGGCGGCGCGTTTTCGGTTTCATCGATCTATGAACAGGCGACACTGCGGACCGATGTCATTTATACATTATGAACAAAAGTCATAACCGCTACGTAAAAGTACAGTTTAAATGTATCAACTACACAAGTCGCAAGAAAGTGCAATTTTCTTCGGATAGCTTTCAGAAGTGGCGCCGCGCTGGAAGCGGACCCCTGAGACTCACCAGCCACTGTACCAGCTGAAGACGATCCTGGACTCTTTACTTTTCAAGATAAAACTTTTTAACTACATTCTCTTCGCCAAGATCGAGATTTAATCTTAAAATATGAGATTATTATCCTTATTTACTGTTTTCTTTTACAAGGAAAAACATTTTGTTTCTTTTTTCTAATGTTCTGTTCGCAAGGGTAAACATTATAAAGTATAATTAGCTGGAAAATCCGACATTATTTTCAATATACAGTTCAGTAATAGGCTACGCCAACATAAAATTAAATAAATAGGTAGGTGGTACAATATTATGCCCTTAAAAATATAATAGGAAAACCAGACTAAATAAGCTCATGTAAAAAATGCTAATTAAACAAATTGCGTTTTTTTTTTTAATGATATAAAGTTGCGATTGACGTAGTATTTGACTGGCCTGTTCGCCTAGTGGTTAGTGGCCCTAACTGCTATGCCCGTGTTCGTAAGTACGATTTTTTTATCTTTTTATTATTCTAGATAAGCTCGCGTTTGACCACAATCTCACCAGATGGTAAGCGAAGATGTGGTCGACGATGGAGAACGCTTGCCTAGAAGTAACCTATTCACTCTTGACTTGAAGACCCCTAGGTTGTAGCCTGGGACAAATGTTTGTGTGATGAGCTCAAAGCTCAATCATTTGTTCTGTGTCTGGGTGTAATTTTCTATAATATGTATGTACTTCGAAACATATAAGTATGTTTCGAAGTACATACTAGTACCCATAATACAAGCTCTACTTACCTTGAGACTAGATGATGTGATGTGTGATGGTGTGTGTGTGTATGATAGTGGTTTACGGTTCGTAATCGTTGATGCTTAGACGCATAGCACGCATCTAGTTTATTAAGAGCCTATTCATTCTAGCCTTAAAGACACCTAAATTAAAATCTATTACAGAAATAATTTACGAAAATTACACAGGTAAGCACTGATTATAAAATTGTCTCAACAATTTCCCAATTCTTTTCTCAGTCCTCAAAGAAAAGCGAGGGATTTATATCTATCATTCAAACAAGAATCATCATTTATGAATTCAAAATTATTTTCGTATTTAATTTGTCTTTTCAAATAACTAGATAAAGAACTTTACACAAAGACAAAACAAAATTTGCAAAGACAAACACCAACAGCGTTTCTTCATAAACTTAATGAAAATACAAGGGATTGTAATGAAACTCGCTAGGTGCCTATCATTCATTGGAGTTACAAGCACGAATTCTAATTTTATGGTTTTCAAGACGAGAGTTATCGTACTTTGTTTCCAAGTTGGGAAACAATTTGGAACATTTATTCGTCTGTGACGCAACATATACCAACATATCACAGTAACGTGATAACTTGTAGCGTTAAATTGCTTCAGATATAATAGGGTGGAAAGATGGCAATATTGGGTCTCTTGGTTCGCTCGGGGAGAAACACGTTGAACAAATCAAGCCGGCGGTGTAGCGGCCACTCAGCTGTCACCGCAAATTGGATTGACTTCGCAAGATAGAAATATACGCCCGAAGCTCACAGCCCGCGCCGCGCGCCGCTCCCCACGGTGCACTTGAGGCGGCCGGGTGGCGACAACACAACACATGTTATCTACTATTACCAAGAAAACTCATTAACACCCTCACATTATTGCTTACACGTTCTAATAACAAATAGGGAAACATCGGTTTTGCTTGGACTTGTAGGTACGTGGACAGATAAACAACGAATCAGGTGCTACCATGCAAAAATAAAATACAACAAAGTTCTCGATGAAATATTTTATGATAGGTATAAAACTAGGCATTCCTTTTACTCGCCACGTTCGTAGAACACAAAAATACTACCTAATGAGAAAGTTGCTCTACTAGGCACTGTAATACCAACTGAATATAAAATTCTAATAAAATATTTTATTACAGCAATGCTGCACCGAATGTACGTGTTAGATAGTTTTGCGTTGTTCTATGTTGGGTCTTATTTACGATGCCCAGAAAGCGGGAGTTCAAACAAATTGTTGTGCAGATCCCTCCGGCTAAACCTCGGTAAATTGTCGACATAAAACGTTATGAGAAAACGCCTTAAACCGCAAAGGCTGCCTCCAATCTCTTGTTGCCGTATTTTGCATCTGGAGTGTACTTCTAAACCGAGTTTGGGGTCCCAAGACACGGTATTGTCTGCACTGAATGACCATTCAACTTACTGAGAATATTTTCTAAACTCGGAGCAGTGACTTACTGTGGACAGATAAAATATACATGCAACCAAGTTGTCAAGGGTGAGCTTACCTCCTCCATCCCGTTACGCAAATGTTGTTTACTAACAAGTTGTTTTAATTTTCTTAATACCATTTCAAGTAATGAGTCGTTAGTCTAAAGTAGACTATGCAGTATGCTTTGTTATACGTAATGTGTTCTTTATGATTTGGGAAAGGATATTTAAATTTGGTAGGATTCCAAGTGGAGTCCTTGCCAACGTTCTCTAGTCTCTCTGGGGGGGATTTATGAGTTCGGCGTGACAGTGAACTGAACTTGGAGGATATAGTGCGAGGTGACGGTGACTTGTGTGTGTCTGCTCCTAGGTGCCATAATCGAGTGTATTGAGGCTTAATTTTAAAAATATGTCAGCGTCACCCGCATCGATGAACACGCATGTCATTGTGTTTGTCAAATACATTTGTTTGGACATCGATTTTTAACATAACACTATTTGAAATATTTTTATGTAAATACCGAATATATATTCAATAGATATATTATAATATTTAAATGAAATCGGAAATTGTCTATTCTGACATTCTGTCTACCATTGAATAACTACGGGATTCACAAATGAAGTCAGCTTAATAACAGGAATATAAAACTAGACCACAACAAAGAAAAGTGTATACTGCTTCTTTTAGTTGAGTACACTGTAATATACGTGCAGATAAAGCTCAAGTGAAATGAACGTCACTTAAGCTACGTTCACCGTTCTGGAACTAACAAAAACCAGCTGATGGTCAGCGCAAGTTTGGCGCAAACATTAAACGAACCGCCCTTATCGGCGTGCAAGCGAACAATTTGCATTACATTATACGCTGAATTACGTGACGCTGCCTCTACATAATGGTGCGCAATGGTGCACGATGGAGCGCAATGATGCTCGAATTACGTCCATCGCACGACTCAAACAAGAGTCCCATCAATGTAGTTCATTGATATACATTGTACAAGTTCCGTCATTGTGTACCGACAGCTTTACGCGTCAAACACAATCGCCGCTCGGACTCTTTCCGAATACCTGACATGCCAAACGGAAAGCAAACATGATTGCTCGTTTGTTTTTCTTCAATTCCGCGATTAACATCTAAATAAAAGAATAACAAATCAGTATAATAAACGACGCTAATAAATCGAAATAAAAAGTGGTTGACTTCGTATATTGGCAATTGGAAAATACAATTAAACAGCAGCGCCATCTGTCCGGATCGGGATCACTAAGGCGGGAGATTAATGATTAATCCGGCCAGCGTAATACTGTTACAGGGTATTATTTATGACTACAAGGGCAATGATGCGAAGCAAAGTATCCATTTTCGACAAGGATTTATGTTGCAATCCCTGAAGGTGTGAGTAGAGCAGGGCACTACAGACAAAACAGCAGGATTTGTCGACGAGCCGCCCTCTGAATATTCATCACTATCAATCAAGCGCGTAAATAACATTGCGATGAGACAGAGGTCTCGTTATCGCTAAGGAGTTACGGTCTGCCCTGGAATAATAAAACTATATCTTATTCATTCATTAACTACTCTAGTTTATGGTGGACACTAAATTTTCTGAAGGTATCGAAAACAAACAGTTCTTATCCAGATTAATGTAATTAGATTTCAATTTTATTATTATGGGGTCGTATAAAATAGGGGTCTATTAATTTATTCATTCATTCACCCGTTGATTGCTATTCACCTGGCTGACGAAGATACCTAACTGACAATAGGTTTATTTATCAGTAATCGCGCTTATAATACGCTCAGAATCGAGATATTGTATAGAAACTTTATTTGTCACCTCTTAAAGAAATCGAAAAATTATGATGTAGCGTAATGAGACTAATATCTACACTATATATAATATAATAAAGAGGTAAAGTTTGTTTTTTTGTTTTTTTGTTTGTAGGGGGTAATCTCTGGAACTACTGGTCCGATTGGAAAAATTTAAGCATCAATAGAAAGCTGCTTTACTCCTGAGTGACATAGGCTATGTTTTATGTACGCGGGCGAAGCCACTGACAAAAGCTAGTGAGACTAATATTTTGAAAATACCAATACCTGTCACAGTCATATTTACATAAACTAAAGTACTAGCTAATCTTATCCACATCTCTTCACAATCCATGTGCAACAGTACTGACGTTAACTAAATGAGACCGCAAACAGAAACAAAGCCAATTACAGTCAGTATCCGACAACATTACAGCAATATGCATGTTTGTAATGACGTTGTGTGCATAGCCCTTTTGATAACATCGTGGACATGCAGCGACGGATAGCAGAAACACGTAATTAGTTCTATAAAGGTTTGCGTATATCTGTCGTGGCTAAATCATAGGAATTAGTCACGTTTTAAACTTTAAAGTTTAGTGATATTTTAATCGCCGTTTGACCTATTTTCTTTAGACCTTTTATTAACCATAGAAATTCTACATCAATAATTTGGCCAAACGAGGATTGGCATATTTATTTATTTGTTCTTTATGCAACACAAGAGAGCAGTGGTGGCCGAGTGGTAACGGCTCCGACTTACGAGTCGTAGGTCGCGGGTTCAAACCCAGCCAGGCGCATTACTTTGTGTAATTTATTTCATCACCACTGCTCTTAAATCGGTGAAGGAAAACATCGTGAGGAAACCGGCATGTTCTAGAACCAAAAAATCGAAGACATGTGACATCCACCAATCCGCACTGGGCCCGCGTGGTGGATTATGGCCCATTCCCTCTCCTAGAGAGAGGAGGCCTGTGTCCCTGCAGTGGGAACATTAAAAAGGCTGATGATGATGCAACACAAGGTACAAAGGCGGACTTAATGCCTAAGGCATTCTCTACCAGTCTACCTAGGGTGGTGAAGAGACAATATGGTAGGTGCATAAAAAGAAAATATAATGTTAACAATACAAAAGTACAAATACTAAGTGTTAACGTTTAAACGATGTGGCCAATTTTAGTTCGCCATATAACGAAGTGATAAATTCCTATGATTTAACTACATATCTATGTTGGCTAAATGCCTTGTTGATCTTGTGGTAGCAAACGCGACTGCTGAGGGTCCTGGGTCCGATTCCCAAGCCAGGAAAAAGTACCACTGGATTTCTTCATAAGAAATTACTATGTAGCCGTCTGGAGTGTGGTTTAGTGGTGTGGTGCCCCTGTGCCTTGGAAAGCACATAACATCTAATCCCCTCCCCCCAATCACGACGGATTACTGTCCCATCCTACTATGGCACTAAGGAACAGTAAGAGAACCGGTGTTTTCGCACATGCTTAAAGCACTATAGAATCTCCTCCTCGGAGATTCGTAAAATTCATTCGGTATAATAATTATACAATATAATTGAATATACTTATGTAATATAATAATTACATTCATGTACATACATTACATATATATCCCTCACCCACACACACACAAACATCAAATATACACCCAACTCTCATATACCACATAAATTCATGCCTTTAAATTTATGTAAAAAAAAAAAAAAAATCTGTAAGACCAACTGTAACAGGTACATCACGGTTGTAATTTTAAGTTTACGAAGAGCGAAGTGCCCTAACACAGGCAAATTTTGTCTAAAAGGTCACTTCAATCACTAGATGTAGTACTATTTTGTAAAACGAAATAAATTATTTGTATTTGTATTGTATTTGTACATTCTAGGTGTCCTACTGACTGACAAATGATACAATTTCTTAGAAAATTAATCAATACATATTTTATATTATTAGAATACGTTTTATATGTCAAAAACCGCGCCAGCCGCTTTAGAAGAAACAGCTTATTTCAAAACTCATGAGATGGCAAAACAACGTAATTACGTAGCCGTAGCGGTTGCGATTTTCGACCGCAAGCTTATCAGCAGATTATCGCCAGCCACTCACTCACACACACACGGCCGACAAGCGTGCGGGCGACCGCTGCCAGCGCGATTCTATAAGTTGCCCACCGGTGCAGTGGGAGCATCAACAACCGTGCACATCTCGGTCGTAAAACGCGTCAAATCTCAAATCTTTATTGCAAACCATAATGTACATGTCAGGTGATTTAATAATAGAATCGCGTCACAGAATGTGCTTTAATTTTTATACATATGTAAGAGGAAGGGTGTCTTCATGAATAAAAGCATTTTCATTGCTTATTGTGCTTTATTAAATCACTTACACTTTTTATATGATTATATGACATATATATAATTATACGACACGTAATCACTACAATTTCAAAAATAGTATAACAATAAAATAAACTTCAAGAACGTCCGATCAGCTCCGATGTCGACGAACTAATGACCGATCACGCGCTGCGCACGCCTTTTATAAACTTTTTGCCTTTCAGTTTTGAAAAGAGGGGCGTCGAAGGCAGGGCGCACCGCGTGAGTAGTTCGTAACGTTTCGTTGCACGTGCGCTCTGCGTGTTGTAAAGATATTTGCATTCTACAGAAGCTGCGGGCCCGCAACCGCGGCGGCTAGCGGAGAAAACCGCTTCGTGAGAACTTAGCCTAATGTCATCATCATCATCTGGCCCATGGCTGGGTAATATGCTTCATTTTAGTTGTACCTAAGTTTGTTCAACCAGGTTCTGCAATTGCAACAATATTATCTTATCATCTCGCTGCCGAACAACTAGCATTCCTCCTAATTATACTTGGACAACACTCGATCACCATTTTACTCCAATAAGATTCACAATACTAAACGGTGCCCCAGTCGATGTGCCCTACTTGCAAAACTAAGACATGCATACTTATTCGCACATACACAGTGTAACTTGTTAAGTGGGACCTGGATAAGTGTGAAAGCTCCATAGCTGGAACTCAGGCTAAGGTCCTGACACTTTAGCAACGAATTACCTCTTAATTAGTGAAACCAAGTACAGTACGGCCGTCGGATCTTGCGCTTGAAAATTCGTACAAAAATAAAGGTTTCATTCAACCATTCTCATGTCTATAATTGGAACCTTCTATAAATGAGACAGATTTATTTACACCTAGATATCTGAGACACTGGGTAAGTGAAATACCTCTTTAATTGAGTCTTTGCTTGAAGTCCCAGTTTCCAGGTTCCCCTGAAATGTTAACTAGATCAGCTCAAATATAAACCAATTTTTTTTTGGTGTATCTTATTTTGCAAGTGAGGACCTATTCATCATCAAAATTATTTCAGCCGGTAGACGTCCACTGGACATAGGCCTCAATTGTTGCGATAATGAACGATCATGTGCATCTCGCTTCTATCAGATACCCGCAATCCTTGCCAGGACATCGGTCCGCCTTGTTAAAGGCCTTCCAACACAGCGTCTTTCGGTACCCAGTCGCCACTCTAACACCTCCTTTACCTATTACGCATAGGGCAACTATAGGGCATAAAAACCTGGTTTATTCTTGTAACCATAGTAAAGAATACAGTGGCTTTTTCCAAATGGTTTAACAAACCATTTATTTTCCGAAACAAAAGGCCTGTGATTTTGAGATAATGTAGTAATGTAGATAAGTTAAGTAATTTCCATAATCGGATCAGGACTCCCACAAGTTACAAAACAATTTTACCTCTTTATTATAATTGGTTTAGAAATTTTAATTAACTGTGTACATAACCTATATAATACACGAAATACAAGTTATTTATAGAAATAGAAAGTCATCTAGTAAAATATTGATGACATACCTATCTGCAAACAAAAAAATTCGAAATTTGCGAGTTTTAATGTCACCATTTCTGGAAAAAAAAATGTAAAATGAACACGAAATTTCATCTACATCTACACTAATATAATAAAGAGGAAGTTTGTTTTTTTATTTTTTGTTTTTTTTGTTTGTAAGAGGTAATCTCTGGAACGAATGGTTCGATTGGAAAAATTTTAGCAACAATAGAAAGCTGCTTTACTCCTGAGTGACATAGGCTATAAATTATTTATGTAACATGGATGTTAACCGAGCTATCACTACAAGAAATTTTCCGCGGACGAAGTCGCGGGCAGAAGCTAGTATTAAATATTTGTACAATCTTTAACATGTGCCAATATATTACTAGATCAGCGATGCATATTTTTAATCATTTTCCTAAGTGTTTTTTATTTTTCTCGTTTTATTAGAAAACAGCAACCCACCCCAGCTTCACACGGGTCGGCGACCTCTCGCGCCGGGCCCTGGTTCAGGCCATGGTCCGCAGCGAAGAGGAATGGCAGGCGGTCGCCTCCTTCTGCGAAGCAGTAATGCTCGTAAAGGAGGAGGCCGACCGCATAAGGCAAAGGCAACGGCGTACTCGCCGTAGCCGTCGCCGTCGCGATCCTGCCGATATCCGGCCACCGTAGACACTGGCTCGCGGACGGTGAGCAATGGGTAGCTCGCCGTCCGATCGTCTGGTAAGACCGAGTCCAAGTCGTCAACGGCGCGCACCGTTCCCGCGCGCCTCAAGGAGTTGTCAGCAAACTGCAGGGGCCCTTTAGGGTCGAAGCCTCCTGGAGCCTAGAGGGTATGTGTATACTGTTACGTCGACTCCAGAAATAAGGCAAGGAAGGTACGGGGTAGGTTTTTTAGTCAGTAAGAGTCTGACACTGGTCTCCCGCTCCGCCCAAGAGCGGGTTTCGTCATTGGATGATTTTCACCTACCATAAAAAAAAAAAAAAAAACCCAGCTTCACACGGGTGCAATGCTGATATTAATCTTTTGAACACCGTAATTAGAGACATAATAGAAAGACAATAGATGTGCGAACGCCGACGGTCACTTGAGACTCAAGATTTTAAATACATAACATTTTATACTTATAAAAAAACCGCATTATAATACGTTGCGCAGTTTTAAAAATCTAATCATACATACTTTGACTGGCCTGTCAGCATAGTAGTTAGTGACCCTGACTGCTATGCTGGAGGTCGTGGGTTCGATTCCCACCCAGGACAAATGTTTGTGTGATGAGCACGATCATTTTTCTGTGTCTGGGTGTAATTTATCTATAATATGTATGTATTAAGAAATATATAAGTATGTTTATCAGTTGTCTAGTACTCATAACACAAGCTCTGCTTAGCTTGAGACTAGACGGCGTTATGTGATGGTCGTCTATTATTATACTCGTAGGGACAGACAGCGGGAAGTGACTTTGTTTTGTACTAAATGATATGATAATAAAAAAAATGTAAAAAAAGAAATATTAATTAAAAAACAAACCAATCCGCAAGCAGTATTTAACAGGCAGTCCTACAGTTGTGTTCGTGTATTACAATCGCCAAGTGAAACAAATTCATACTTGGTGATTGCGCCCCATTAACCAATAATTTTTACATTCCGTATCGCCGCCGGCTCTTGTGTAATTGACGCAGCATTAATCCGCATTGTGCATGCGCTGTTTAATTTTATAAATGTGTTATATTCAACAAATTAAAAACAATTATGGCTCCACGAATATGCTGGAAAACAGTCTTACTGAAATTAATAGGATTTTAATTATAAAGAAATATTGCGCAATGAAAACTTAGCTTTTAAAGTACAGATGATCTAACTTACAAGGTTTCTTCGCCACTTAGCTCGCTCTTCAATGAAGATTAAAACTAACCTAGTCAGGATGATTTTAATTTGTAGCTCGTTCATAAAATAAACACTTAGTCGATACAAGTTTTACTCTACATTTGAGCAAGATTCTCTTGCTTATCAATGTTTTTTTTTTCTCAAATTATCGCCTATTTTCTCTATCCGACCGAGTAAGTGAGCTAGTAAAATGGATGAATTTTGTGAGTGAAGTTCTCTCTCTTCGCTCTCGATTTCTCGCTCTCTCGCTTTGCTCACTCTTTTGGTTCATTTAAGTAAAAGCGCAATAACGAGTCAAAAATGCAGATAGCTTAGTTTACAATGAGTATTTTTTTTATTTTATACTTCCTTTACCTTCCCTTTTTAAGGATTCCCCACAATTTGTAAAAATCCGACACAACTGTAAACACATGGTTCCTCTTTAGGAATACCTACGCCACTGAAATATGTACACGGATTATAATTTTATTTTAAATAGCTACCTAATCAGTTAATATTTATAAAAACAAGTGTTTATTTTTTTTGTTGCCTTCGTATCATAATGCAATTCTCAAAATATGACATAGCAACTCATTATTTAATTATGAATTTTATGATGTAAGTTAACAAGCTTAAAATTCATTGTTGTACTAACTACTATTAATAACATTTTTAGCCGTGTGCTTAGCAATGTATTTAACACATATTTGAAATATACTTCGCTAAGATTTGTTAATTATGTTGGTAGTAAATGAAATTGTATTAAAATAACTCAGGAACCAAACTGCCTGTGGCTGTGGAGCCGGATTTGGCAAAATATTTTAATGAAGGGTAATTATAATCTTCCTGTTTATAATATCTACTTAGTGTGCGATTTATTTAAATGTTTTATTATTTTATTAAGTTGAATTTCGTCAAATGATATTTAACTAACAAAAAAAAATTACCTACCCCATAAAAAAGCGTTTTTTTTTTCGCTAGGTAAAAATAAATGTTTTTCATAGAAAACTGTTCCTGTTGAACTCGAAAGTTTATACTTTGTACGTCAATTGTTTTAATCACGGTAAACTTGAACACTTGTTTTAGAATCTCATCTATTTACGCCAAACACAACCGCGCCTGCCGCTTAACCCATCGCAAGTACAGTATTGGCACTGTACTTGCGATGGGTCAAGCGGTTGCCAATGTGTTGTGGTGGAGCCCCTTCACAGGATACTCGTCACCTCCTATCCTGTTCAGCGTGCACATGCACCTTTAATGACTTGTACGAGGCCAACGAAAGAGCTGTCCAAGTGGCTAAATATTGTTCGGACACAATTTGAGTGAAACCGACACGAAAACGAGGAGATCTATTTTCGCACTAGTTGTCTGTTAACATTTTGGGATAAAACCACAAGGCTGTTTATCTTTTTAACGAGTGTTCGGTTTAGATACAGGTGCTAGCTCATATATTTTTTTGTATGTTCGAAATAGGCCCTAAGTCTCACGTAGAGAGGGTCTGAATTAAATTAACAGTGATCGATGAGACGTACCTAAACTATAAAATACGAGCACGTACAGTATCGTTCACACTTCATAAATTGTTTATTCATGACTATCTTTCTGAGTCGCTTACCTGAAGTTATGTGTCTACTATAAAACCGTTTTTCCTATTTATTTATGAGATATGGGTGATGCTTTGATCCTTCCTATAGTGAGTTTAACCGTTCCATTAGGACATTATCACGTTTATTCGAATTCAATAAAGGGTTTTAATAATATATAATTTATCTGCGTTATTTTTATGGTACCACGACGAATCTCACCCAAGAGCGCAGTGGGAAACAATGTCAGACTCTTACTGACTAAACAACCTACCCCATTCCTATATTGCCATATATACCAGGGCCAGAGCCTTCCTTACAGACGCGTACCCTTGGCCCCAGTTGGCTTCGACCCTTCTGTAGGGTCATTACGGTTTGCTGACGGCTCCGGGAACAGTGCGCGCTGTTGACGCTTGGGCTTGGTCCGAACGGTTAAATAAAGTTTGGACGGTGAGCTACCTCTTGCTGGCTATGCACAAGCCCGCGCCTTCGGTGGTCGGAAGTCGAAATTTACCTTTGTTGATTTTCTCTCAAAATTATTTCATTCATTGACGCTGATTTAGTATTATTACTAACTGTTTCAAGGAATTATATTATTATGAGTTAGATTACGTAATCCAAACATAGTGTGATTCAGTCATAATACTGAGGCTCAGTATTTTTTCCAACTCGACACTCATTGTTGAATTCCATTCATCCCAGAACCGTAAGTCTAATAAGTTTTTGTGTAATAAAAAGTCACCCGTTTTTCATAACAACAAAGAAGGTTTGTTAAAACACAAAATTTTTCCGCTCAAATTTAAGAGAGGGTAACAATGAATCATTTTGAGGTTTTTTACTTGTTTCTAACAAATAGCAGATACCACAGCCGATTGTCGTATTTCCTTTAAAACAGCGATCGTGTGAGAACTGACAACATTCTGCCGAGGGAATAGTTTGTTTTATCGGTTGTTAATATCTACATTGTTTCTGAAGGCTACTGTCGATTTTTTCTCATATTCTGTCGTAGAGACCCTACAGGAAGGTTGAAACCAACTGGAGCCAAGGGTTTGTGTCTGAAAGGCAGGCTCTGGCCAAGAATAGGGTAGGTTGTTTAGTTTGTTAGAGTCTGACACAGTTTCCCGCTCCACCCTAGCGGAGCTTGTCATTGGATAATTTTTCATCATCATCAGCCTAGCGTAAGTCCCGGTTGCTACCTTGGCTTTCACCTCGGTGCCCGGGGTCCGCTTTCCCGCCTAGTCGTCTCCACTTCGCTCGGTCTTTTGCGTCCTCTGCCTTAAGCCCATTAGCACGCATATCGTCCCTTACGACGTCGATCCAACGCCTCTTAGGCCTACCTCGTTTTCCGGGTCCCGGCGGAGGCGGCATGGCGAGGCATCTGTTACCCACGTAGTCTGCCGGTTTTCGTAAAACGTGGCCATACCAGCGTAAGCGACCCTCCTGCAGTTTATCCGCTATGTCCCGGACCTGAAGGCTGCCCCGGATGCGGGAGTTCTTAATGCGGTCTTTCCGCGAAACTCCAGACATCCAGCGCAGCATATTCATTTCCGTGACACGCAGGCTTTGCTTATGTCGTTCAAGTACAGGCCACGCTTCACTGCCATACAAAAGGACAGGCCTAATGATGGTCTTATAGACCTGTCCTTTGAGCCTAACCGGCATTTTGGGGTCACAGATAACACCCGCCACCTCACGCCATTTCGCCCAGGCCGCCGAGATACGCGACTCGACGTCGCAATCGACGTCCCCGGACTCGTGGAGCACCGATCCCAAGTACCTGACCTGTTCCGTGCGCTCAACTGTGTCTTCGCCAATGCGAACAGGAGCAGCGTTAGTTGTGTTACAGGCCAAGTACTCGGTCTTCGCCGCATTAATCTTCAGACCGCCGTTTTCCAGCGATTCCTTCCACGCTGCCACACGTCGAACCAAGCGCCCACTGTCCGAATCCGCCAGCGCGATGTCGTCTGCATACATGAGCAGCCATGGCGGCTGCTCATGTAAGTCCCTGATGGTGGAGGACAGCACGTCCAGCACCACGCTGAACAGAAACGGACTAAGGACAGAGCCCTGGTGAACTCCGACGGTGATGGGGAAGGGTTTCGTATCGCCAACAGCGGTCCGAACCACAGAACCGGAGTCTCGGTACATATCTCGGATGATGTCAACATAGGTCTCGGGCACTCCTTTGGATATCAGCGCCCACCAGATCACATCACGGGGGACACAGTCGAAGGCCTTCTGCATGTCTAGGAACAAGAGGTGCAGAGGCGTATTCTTCGATCTGTATCCCTCCATGGTAACCCTTAGGGCAAAGATGGGATCCATGGCGCCCTGGCCTGGTCGAAACCCATATTGACATCCCGAGACGGTGCACTCCTGTCGGATCCGAGAGTCAATCACCCGCTCGAAGAGCTTCATGGTGTGGGACATAACCTTAATCCCACGGTAGTCGCCACACTCCTGCACCGATCCCTTGCCTTTGAAGACTGGAGTGATAATACTCAGTCTCCATTGACTCGGGATCTTTCCGGTGAGGAGCATGCGGTTAAATAGGTGGGTTAAGACGCCCACACCATGAGGACCCATCGCCTTCCAGGCTTCAATGGGGACTCCATCGGCACCGACAGCTTTCCGGTTCTTCATGCGGTGAAGAGCCACATGCACTTCTTCAGGAGCAACTGGGGGCACAAGTCCCTGATATGGAGGGAGAACCGGAGACAGCACCTCTTTGTGCTGCTTGTTCAGCAGCTCGTGGAAATACGAGCGCCATCTCTCCTTCACCGCGAGGTCCTCGCATAACAGATTGCCGTCAGGGTCTCTTACACAGCGGCACTTAGAGATATCCAGTGCCGCTTTGACCCTGGAACGTGCCAACTTATAAATGAGCTTTTGCCCCTCAGACGATTCCAACTTATCATATAGTGGCTGTAAGTGGTCTCGTCTGGCTCTGGCTACGGCCCTCTTGGCGGCACGTTTTGCGGTTCTGTATGCGTCGCGGTCTTCGGGAGATTTGGAAGCTTGCCACGTTTTGAAGAGGGCTTTCTTCTCTCTGATCTCCCTCTGGACTGTGTCATCCCACCACCAAGTCTCCTTGTCACACCTGCGGCCGCACCTGGACAAGCCGAGCACCGACTTTGCCGCTTCAGTGATGGCAACCTGAATCCTGTCTCAGTGGCTTTGCACAGGTTCGCCATCGGTACCATCGCACTTATCGCCGATGGCCGACGCGAACGACTGGGACGTGGCTTCATTCAGTCGCCACCACCGTATACGGCGTTGTTGGCGCTCAACAACCTTGACCCTAGGCTTGACGCGCAAGTCCATGACAAGGAGACGGTGTTGTGCAGTGAGACTCTCACCGGGTATGACCTTGCAGTTGGCCACCCTACTGATATGGTGCCTCCGTGTGAGTAAGAAATCGATTTGGGTAGCGTACCTCCCGCTCTTGTAGGTAATCAGGTGTTCGGATTTCTTTTTGAAATACGTGTTCACGATGGCAAGGCCGGCAGACGCACACGTTTGGAGGATAGTCTCCCCTTCAGCGTTACGGCTACCGTATCCAAAGCCACCGTGAACATGCTCAAAGTCCTTGCACCTGTCACCCACATGACCGTTCAGATCACCACCCAAAACGATTCCCTGCGACAACGGGATGCCACGAAGCACCCCACCGAGTTGATCCCAGAACGCAGCCTTTTCAGCGTCGCTGCAACCGACCTGAGGCGCGTAGGCACTTATCAAGTGGGTTATAACCCCATCAATAAGCACACCTACGACCATAAGCCGATCACTGTAGCGTTTCACCTCCAGGACTGCGTCGTGAAACTCCTCGGAGAGTACAACGGCCACCCCGTTCTCCCCACCGGCTGCACCCGTATAAATCAGTTTGTAGCCATTCCCGATGAGTCGGGACCTGCGGCCTTTCCACCGAGTCTCCTGCAGGAATGCCACGGCCACCCTTCGCCTAAGCAGTACATCGGCCAACTCTCTCGCGCGTCCGGTCAGCGTGCCAATGTTCAGGCTGGCGAAGCGGAGTTTACGGGCTGGGGCTCGCGTCTTTAACCGTGTTCGCCCCTTCCACGGTAGCCCTCGCCCACTTGCCACAGGAGTCGGGCGATTCTCCTGCGCGCCGTTTTGCGGCGGCGCTCTATCCGTGGCAATTATCTTTTCCGCTCTATCCATAAGATTTTGACTTTTGTGGCCTTTACGGGAGCCTGCCGTCTGACCTCCCAACCCTAAAAGGGAAAGCCAGCGCCAGAGCCTCGTCCGTTGTTCGGCAGGTGCCCCAACTTGCAGGGGAGGTTGACTTGGGCCCCGAAGATCGTGGTGGGGCCCCATATGCACCCAAATATTCATTGGATAATTTTTACCTAACATAAAAAATTGTATATTCAGTATCAACGTCTACTTTCGTTTCTTGCTGTAGAGTCGCTCCATATGTCCAGTATTCCAAATATAAAGATTACGGTGTCACAGGGTGATTCCCAACCACCGTAGGCGCGGGGTTTTAGCAATGGATAGTCCACCTACAGGCTGTCCAAGAACGAAGACCAAATCGACTGTGCGTTGTCTTTCGCGCGAAACCTTCAGACTTTTTTTATTTATATAAACTAGTGCTTGACTGTGGTCCCACCTGATGATAAGCAGTAACAAAATATTTGATAGTGAGGCGGACTAGTTTATAAAAAAACCTACTGAAGATACCTACATTAAAACTATGTCTAAGTGCGAAGTTTTCTGCGAATTTTGAGCCAAATAATTGTATATGTATGACTCAAAATCTCACAAAACACTTCTAGAAATCAGGACTGCTTTCAAGAAGAAGAAACTGACCTTTGTCCACTGCGAGGGCCTAGTACTGGTTGATGGCTAGCACATAACTTCGTCACATATCAAACTCATGATGGTTTCCTTCACCGTTTTGAGAGCAGTGGTAATGAAATAAATTACTTAGGGTAAAGCCTAGACGGGTGTGAACCTGTAATCTATAACCTTTTTTGTAGGTATTCAGTACTATTACCACTTGGCTATCAGTACTCTTCAAATATAAAACATAAAGTTATTCACTAACTTTAATCATTTACCAACGAAACTTTAAGAAGAGAAGTACAAAGCTGTCACAACAATAACAATCGAAACACGGGCACAGAAACAAGCTAAAAGTAAATATAGTTAATGATCATTTATATACAGAACATACAGAAGCTCGCGAGTACAGTTTATCTCGGGAAATAACGTCATATGTAATGTGAAATATTGCTTTGCTTATCTGCAGCGGATGGAAATTGCACCGCGTTGTTGAGGTAACGGGTGTTGGTGCAAGGGGCGGTGCGCCGCGAATCTTAATTTCCTACAAATAAAATGCAAACATATTTGCACGAGGTATACCGGTAGGCGAATACCGGTACAGGTCGTGGCATAGGATTATGCCAAATTGAAACGCTCGGGTATCTCCTTTTAGCAGTTCTTTTTTTAACTCTAAAAGTAGGGTATTAGAGTTTGAAGTTCTAATGATAAAAAGCTGTTTGCTTTTTCTAATGAATGAATAGTTTCTAATGTTTAAAAACTCTATCTAAATATCAGATTTGCACTAGTTAATATCTGGTTATAAACTGTTCTTATAAAATGCCTTAAGATTTTTAAAGCACTTTTGGTTGTGTTTTTTTTTTGTGCTTAAAACGTTGTTACACCTGTATAATGAGTGTTTTCACTAACATTTGAACTCACGTACATAAGACACCTAGGCCTGGAACAACTATCCGTAGGACATGCAAATATTTGTTCCGCACGGGAATCGAATCACACGACAGGCAGTGCAGTCAGTTGGTCAAACAGCTCTAACCGTCAATAATTACCTACTAATGTAACCATTGGCGGATTAGCCAAGTAGCAAGAGTATCAAAGCTTCGGGCCCCTCTTCAGCCACCTGCTACCTGAGGTTTTTCTAAATCCACTAAAATTGAAACTAATAACCCTTTACCATTGCATCACTAATCACCATCAGGTGGGATCGCAGTCAAACATCATCAATAACTGTATAGTTATAAAATAAGTTCACGCTTTTCACAATTCCAAATAAGTTTTTTTATAGCTCGGAACACCTGCGGCTCCGATCCTAAATACGTCAGTTTTCAAGCATGATGGCACTTCATTTAATTTTTTATATGCATTCGAGAATGGTATATTAATAACAAATACACACATCTATTGCCGTTTCCTTAGACGTCTCGAAGGCCTTCGATAGGGTATGGCACGATGGCCTTTTGTCTAAGCTTCCAGCGTACGGCATTTCTCCTGGTCTGATAAACTGGGTAAAAGACTTCCTGAGTGAACGGTCACTCCGAGTGGTTGTCGATGGATGCTCATCAGAGCCTATGACGACTAATGCCGGTGTTCCTCAGGGGTCTGTTCTCTCTGCAACTCTATTCTTGTTCCACACTAACGATCTGCTAGTGCCCGGTATCTTTGGGTATGCAGATGATAGCACAGTTGTAGAGAGATACCTACCCAGTGCTCGGGTTAGTAAGGAGCTAATCCAGTCTGAAAAGGAGGCTATGGTAGAGCGTACGAATGTCTCACTTCAGGCAGTTTCCAAGTGGGGCGAAGCTAACCTGGTAACATTCAACGCCACCAAAACATAGGCGTGTGTATTCACCGCCAAAAGGAGCCCGTTCACCTTGGCTCCTGCTTTTCGGGATGTATCCCTGGAGTGCACCGACCGCCTTCAGCTCTTGGGAATGGACATTGCTTCAGATCTCAACTTTGGGCGGTTCATTGAGTCCAAAGTCAAGGTAGCTGCTAGAAAACTCGGCGTTCTTGCAAAAGTCCGACGGTACTTCACACCGAGTCAGCTTCTAATGTTGTACAAAGCTCAGGTCCGATCGTGTGTGGAGTACTGCAGCCACATATGGGCTGGCGCTGCAAAATGCCACCTAGCGGCTTTGGATTCAGTAGAAAGGCGTGCAAAGAGGCTGATTGGTGATCCAGATTTGGTTGGATCCAGTCTTCAAAGTCTCGAGCACAGGCGCAGAGTAACCAGCCTTGCGGTTTTCTACAGGATGCATTTTGGAGAGTGTGCGCAGGAATTGCATGATTTGATTCCGCCATCCCAATTTCACCTTCGGACATCCCGGCGTACGGCAAGTATCCACCCTTACGTTGTTGAGACACCTGCGGCCCGGACTAAGCGTTTTGCCTCGTCATTTATACCGCGTACATCGAGGGATTGGAACAGTTTGCCGACTGCAGTCTTTCCGTCCGAATATAATTTGGGTGTCTTCAAGGCTAGAGTGAATAGGCTCTTAATAAACTAGTGCGCCTTACCATCAACGATTGCATCACTGCTTACCATCAGGTGGGATCGCAGTCAAGCACTAGTTTATTGCAAGTTAAAAAAAAAAAATCTAGCACATATATAATTTATATCGAAGTAGGAACCTCACAGTCTGGCACGCAACGATGATAGTTTGGAGGTAAGTGAAACAGAGAGTAAAGTCTCACATACCTCCGTTGAAAAGGGAGGATCCTCCGACCAGACAGTTGATAACAACTGACATAGACTATAAAGTCTGGTGGGCTACTGCCCGATAGTTGACTTCGGGCTGTCGTATATATGCTCTAATCGCGCGGAGAACTTTCATTGCGCGATGCATGATTCTTGTACACACACTTCTGTTTCTGTTCTTGTTCACACCATAGATGGTGCTACAATAAAATCCCGAAAGTTATGTCTCTATTTCCCTGGAAGATGGGTAGACCTTTAGTGTGGGACGCTACTTATGTCGACACTCTTGTGCCATCCCATCTTCTTAGCTTATCATGCTGTGCTAGAGTTGCCGATGCGGCTGCGGAAAACTTCAAGCGACTGAAATATAACAACCTTGACGTCAATTATATTTTTGAGCCTTGGGGTTGATACCCTTGGGCCATAGGATCCGAGTGCTCATATGGTTTTTAAAGAACTATCCAAACCCAGGAAGTATCCAAATTCAGGTCAAATACTCGTATACCCATTGCAATTTTTATAAAATAAATCAAAATAATGCCCAATCAAATACATCAGCTACTATCATACACAAGAAATTAAAATCAAAGTTAATAAATCAAACTAAACATATAAAATCAAATTATAAAACCTATTATTTCCTAACAAGTTTAATATGCAAAAAGCCGACAATTATGTCATTAAATCCATAGAGCAACACAGGCCACCGGCGGCTCCGGTCCGCCGGTGGCCTGTGTTGCTCTATGCATTAAATCAATAATATTTTTGAGCCTTGGGGTTGATACCCTTGGGCCATAGGATCCGAGTGCTCATATGGTTTTTAAAGAACTATCCAAACCCAGGAAATATCCAAATTCAGGTCAAATACTCGTATACCCATTGCAATTTTCTTAAAATAAATCAAAATAATGCCCAATCAAATACATCAGCTACTATCATAGACAAGAAATTAAAATCAAATTAAATAAATCAGACTAAACATATAAAATCAAATTATGAAACCTATTATTTCCTAACAAGTTTAATATGCAAAAAGCCGACAATGATGTCATTAAAATGTGTGATGTGCATGAGAGCAAATAAATAAATAATTGCTCATAATTAAAACACATACACCATTTAATTCCTGTATCGGTAGCTAAATGTACTCTATGTTTATTGGATGCTGCAGCTTCGATACCTTCGGTTTTTCTACTCCCGGGGGCAATTAATTGCCTGCACGACACCTAACTTACTAGATGGGGTCAAACACGTAATTAGTTTCTCCATAATGTTAAATGGTATTGCTTTTATTTAGTTTATATACGTACGAAACTTTTCAGAACTGTTTCGGTACCTATTTATTTTATAGTTTTTTTTAAACCTTTTGAATACCGTAATTAGTAACATAATAGAAACACAACAGGTGTGCGAACGCCGGCGTTCGCGTAAAGTAAGAAAATCATACCAGCAGTCTTGCAGCGGCACCTGCTAAGCTGAATTTTATTTTTAAACCTGCAGAAAGCCACATAAATAAACTCAAATTGTCATCTAACTTAACCGTGTGGTGACAAAAAACAAGTACCTATAGAATCAAATCAAAAAAAAAAAACCTAAAGAATTTTTTTTAATAAAGTTAGACATACATAAAATAGAAGGACATAGTAAACCAAACTCGATTTTCTACTTTTACAGCTGCTCTATTCGGTAAAACAGATCTACGAATGATAACGTTCGATGACCACAAAAAGTCACAAGCAAAAAGTGTCTTCAAGCACAGCAAATTCTAGAGATCACGTCCAAAATTGGATGACAATCAAAGAGCGACGCACTTAACCCGACTCGAGAGCGAGTAGACCAAATCAATAGAACACACGTGTCACCGAAGTTGGCACGTAAATTAGAAGGCGAGCGATTTGGTGGAGACGCACCAACACCCCGACTTACACTCACCAGTTAATGTCCTCCGCACTTTGCGATGAGAAACGAGCGTACTAATGGTTTGTTGTCGGAGTCTTCGGGCTACAGTTCTGTTTACATTCCTAACAAAGTTTAAAACGCGAAATTAATATGATATCTTACGTAAAGCGAGCACTCGCCAACTTCTCGACACATTCCCTCTGTTTCACATCAACGAACTTGTGTTTCGGTTTGAAACTCCACATATACGGGTAGAATTTTAAAGTTCTCGCGGACGGGCAAACGTATGGCGAGGAGTAATAAGAACGAATGGTGGCCACGTAAAAGGTTACTTACGGTGAGTAGATACTTGAGTAAAGAATAGCCTCACCTGTTGTGTTGAGAGCCACAATGACGCTCTCCAACAACTTACAACTTCTATATTTATTGTCTTTATTGTGGAGCGCAAATGTATAAATATTGTATTTTTCCTTTGAATGTGGCTCCCCTAAGACCACGACATAATGGTTAGTATTTCTGGAAGAACATTTTGTGTTTTTGCTTAGCTAATCTATAATATAATATAGGCATATGCATAATGAGTAAGTTATTGAGCTATTAACATAATGTGCCCCCATATCGTCAATTAGCTATCTTGAAACTCATAAAGAATTACGGTTACCCGTCTACTCATGCACCGCAACACAATTCATAATACACACAAAATTCAGATACGAAATTCCCTGCTGTATTCTTGTCTTACGTCAAATATTAAATTCCCTCCCCTCTCATATTAATATTCAAACACTTTTTTCTCGTGCGATGATAAAATTCCTTCTCTGAAAGTCATTTGAGGTGATTGCACAAAGCCTTCAATTGAAAGGAAGCCTTTCGGAACGGATGTACACGGCTTTTAATTCTAATAAAGATCTAGAACTAGACGTTTAATTAAAAATGGCTTTCCATTTCCATGTTAGGCTGCATGACTTTTTTCTTTGTCATTAAACGTGAAACCAGACTTCGTGTGAAAGTTACCATTTCCACATGTACGAGAGCAGTTTTAACTAAAGTAAAACTTTCCCCAAATCTACTGCTAGCTAATTCTAATTACGAACCAAGTAAACAATAAATTACCTGCCGCTACGTCTGGCAAGTCGCGTAACTAGAACAATCAGGCAATTTTATTTTTATCAGTTCCCAAATTTTGTTGCCCACCGAAGCGATAAAATCTTTAAGTCGCCTCCTAGGACGCCCATGAAAACATTAAGCTCCGAATTTGTGGGAACCAAGTTGAAATACTTTTTGTTACTTAAAATCAGATTGCGTGCGACCGTGAGTTTAAGACATTTTTATATAAAAAAAAGAAAACACCGAGGTTCTTTAATGCTATAAATCCTGGAGACAATGTAACACGATTTTTGTTCAGTCATCGTATATTTTATATTGTCAAAGGAATGAAATGACGTTGTTCATGCAGGTGCGGCGCGGTGATCGTAAAGTGTTCGATCGAATCAGGCGCCATTTAAAGAGTGTGGTTCATCGAACGCAGCACCGCTGTGGCACGGAAAACCTTCTTTCTGGCATTTTGCATACCTACCTATTCTTTCTGAATTTAGATTTTTTTTAATTTAAATGCAACCGGGTCAAGCCAGACTACTACTACTACTATTATACTACTATTGGGTCTGACCCAATATTTGTAGACCTTAATAGCTGCAATCGGTAACTTATCTTGGTATACTGATTTTATATTAATGCAAAAGCACCGATATACATCGAAAAATAACACTGTATATATAATATCCATCTGTATGTTCTGTGGGTGTGTTCGTGTCATCACCGGACTTTAACTGAATACCAGCACTGCGTTATTTTACTTTTTTGTTAAATATCGCAGCATGTGCTGAGATGGGAGCTTTTTACTCCTCGCACATGTCTTTTATTATTAGAAGTTATCCTTATTTTGTTATTGTTTGTCCAAAGCAAGTCGCAAATAAATGTTTTTCTGTCTTTCCTTCTATATATATATATATAAAATAGAAATTGATAAACAACCAAACCAAACAGAGTGTAAGAAACCTTAGAAAACACAATTCACTTATAAAAGAACCCTAATTTAATTTGTAAGACTTTCTGTCCTACATGATACCTTTTGTTTTATACTTCAGGCATCAAAACAAATTAGGACAAGTTCCCTCATATCCAATTATAAGACTTGTTCAAGTCGTAATGACTATTAGCACAAAGTAATTTAATGAAGGGTAACCTAATTTATTCTAGTTGGTTTACTTAAACTTGGTACGCCATTACTTCTACTAACTGTCGAAACTTTAGTTAACAAGGTAAATATTGCTTCGTTGGTACAATGACAGTTTGATCCGTGGAATTATTTCAAAACTGATTACAAGGTAAACCAAAAGAGACAAATGAATGTGAAATTCATGCATGTATTCATTTATGATCCACGTCATCGTAGTTCAGGTTCAGGTGAAAGAAATTGAGCACTAAGTGTTCATGAAGTCTTCTTGATAAGGCCAACTAAAATAATTCTCAATTTGATGATATGTCAATTGTCGTTTGACCATTTATGTAGGATTTCTTTGGTAATAAAAAGTATAAAGAAAATAGACCAAACGGGAATTGAATTATAATCATACTTTAACGTAAGACTTGGGCTCAGTCCGGATGGTTAGCAGACAAACGGACAGCGAGCTAACGTTCAACAGGATTCCTGGACCATTACACGGGCCGCCCGGATGTCACGGCAATGCTCTGCTGTGCCTGCCGTGTCCCTCTAACCTGTCACGCTTGGCCATGGCCATAATCCGGAAC
This sequence comes from Mythimna loreyi, assembly GCA_029852875.1. Lineage (NCBI taxonomy): Eukaryota > Metazoa > Arthropoda > Insecta > Lepidoptera > Noctuidae > Mythimna > Mythimna loreyi. Next base: position 13,653,467 of record CM056786.1, read on the forward strand.
AAAGGTAAATGGAGTTGTAGGTCAGCTTTGTACAAAGCAGTAATGCTAGAGCTTGAGTCGTCCAGGACACATAGTGTACTCCGCGCGCCTCAAAAAGATCTCAGAAAACCGTAGGGGCCCAAGAGGGCAGAATCCTACTGGGCCCATGTATTGATTTCTGAAAAGCTTGCTCGTGGTCCCAGAATGTGAAGGATAATTGAAGGAACATATGTATGATTTTAGTTAGTAAAATTTTATCACGAATTCCAGCTCCACTTTAGAGCGGAAGAAATCATTAAGTGGTTTCCCAACTCAAAAAAACTACCTCTTGAACCTAAAGAAATAATAAACATAAAAACAGATGTACATTTATGTATATACAACTTTCGTCTCTAAAATATTGGTGTAATGTGGTTAGATTAGATTATACACGATACAGCATATTGTTCTCGAGGAACATGTAGGTAAGGTACATTTTATATTAGCAGCTCGTCATCACAAATAAGGGCTCAATCCTTCATACAGAATATGATTGTATATTTATCATACATCACCCGGAAGCCAAGCCTGACTTGCGAAAAATCTGAACTCATGTACTTCGGTTTCAGCACAAATATTTTATTACGATTGGAATAAAAACATTTTACTGCGTCTTGTGGTTAAGAGCTCTGGGGCCCTACTCTAATTCTCCGAAATACGAAGTTTCGATCGAAATTTCGCGTATTTGCTACTCTGGTTAATTTCGTTTCCGAAATTTCGAACGAACGATTTTTTTTGACGTTCCGAATTTCTAAACCTACTCTAATTGTAATTGTTTCGAACGAAAATTTGATCTTGACAGATGGATTATTCGGATAATAACGTCAAACCGACGCAACCAAAAGTGTTACCTTTTGATTTTTGTAAAAAAAATTGCTTAAAATGGCCTCAAAAAAGCTTTTCATGAAGCCAGCTGTACGTGAAAAACGTTTAGAGCGTACAAGGATCCAGCGATACTTGCTCAACCAGTTTAAAATTACGCAAATATTATCAGACTCTTTCGGCAATTATTTGAGGACAGTTCGACTTGAAACTCACAACTTACCAAGAAATAGTGCATCAAAAATGCTTTTAATTAAAGGAGCGATACTATGCTCTTTACACCGCCAGAGACAGAAACAGATGGAAAAGGAAAAGTAAAGAAGCGCGGTGTTCACAACCTCCAGTATTGTGAAATATAACGCAAGGAATAAAAGATTACAAAGTTCTTACAATAATTATTATAGTGCTACTGTGTTGTGTTCAGGGTAGCAAAGCACCAGAAAGTGAAGTGCTACTGTGATGTGTTCAGGGTAACAAAGCACCAGAAAGTGAAGTGCTACTGTGATGTGTTCAGGGTAGCAAAGCACCAGAAAGTAAAGTGCTACTGTGATCTGTTCAGGATACTGTCCTCAGTTGTTGTTTAATAAAAGACTTAAATATACGTTTTGACTTTTTATTAACTAGAACCCTGTAGGATTTAGGGATTTTTATGATACTGGTAGTCGACTGGCTGGTCATGCCTATCTTCCTGGCTGGGTCCTAGGTCCACAGATAGGTATATCAGGCTGTGAAATGTTTGGAGGTTGAATTTATTGACAAGAAGTGGTGAAGAATGGCATAGGTTCATTGACCTGAAAAGAAAAAGGATTAAATACCTAACAGAATCAAAATATTGATATAATGTAGGAATTGATAGAATCAACTTAAAATGTATGTCGGCGTCACACTGTAAACAACTGTGCATCGGGCTGTAGCACGCTACGTAGCGGCACGCTACGACGTAGCAAACATCGTAGCAAGCAACGACGTTCTCCCACCTCCTCGCTGCGGGGCGGAGTTAGTGTAGTGCTACGTCGTAGCGTGCTACGCTTGCTGCCCCACTTCTAAATACTGGGTATAAAAGAGGCCGCACGGCGGCGATAGGGCATTCTGACTTCACGCGTGGTCCGGTGCACAGGTTGTATAGCTCTTACTATTACTTTAAATTTGTACATTGCTATTATTTTTTTGTTACTCTGCCTCTCTGTACATTTATGCTCTTGTGTAAACTATTGCTGGGTGCCATTGCTTTTGTTGTAAGCTTTTATACTGTGTATTGTCATCAATTTATTTGATTGGAAAAATACGGAATAAGTGTGTAACTGATTTAATAAGTTTAAATAAAATCACTTTCTTACTGTTAAAGAAAAATCCCTTTTATTATGTCTGATCCTGTGCCGTCATCAGAAGTGGGATCAGACCCACTCCCACCTTTATCTGAGACTGGCAATTTAATGCAGGAACAAATGACATTTTTCTCGGCTAGCATGGAATCGATTCTTAAAAGAATAGCTGATAGTATGGCCCCCCGTAATGTGACACCCAGTATGCAGTCGATGCTGGTTTCCTTCGACCCTGATGCACCAGAAAGCGACATTGTAAACTGGTGTGCTTTAACTGAGATCATAATTAATAGTAAAAAACTAGAAGGTGTAGACCTTATACTAGCCCTCACACACTCTTTAAAGGGTCGCGCCGCCATGTGTCTCACAAAAATCAAGCCAGATAATATTTCATGGGTTGCTATTAAGGAAATGCTGGTGTCTAAATTTTCCAAACCCATGACGATACAGGATCACTTTGATTTAATCATCAAGTTTCAAATTGATAATAAGGAAACCCCCGCTGAGGCAGGAATGCGATTGTGGCAACTCATCGAAAAAATTCCTGATGCGAATTTACCGGAAAATGTAGTGACCGGTTTTTCCATTTCTATTCTGTCACAGTGCGATGACAAAATTCGCCGTGAACTCAATTCTGTCGTCATAAACGATAAGAATCAGCTCTTTCGCACACTGCGCAGCTTCTCATTAAAGAGAAGAAATGAGGATCCAAGCACATCCGACTCAGACCCGAAAAGGCCACGTCCACAAGTACCGTTTCGGGGAAGTTGCAATTTTTGCGGAAGGACCGGACATCGGGGGCAGGAATGTCGTCTTAAACAACACCTTGCTTCAAAAGGTTCTCCTGTTGCAGCAAAAACCCCACCGACCAACCCTGGAGTGACCTGCTACGTATGTGGCGAGGCTGGACACGTTGTCACCGCTTGCCCCCAACGCTGGAAGAAAAAAGAAGACCCACCATCCAACAACACCAGCAAACAAGTGAACCTGTGTTCCAGAGCAGCACGTGGTGTTCTAGAAATAAGTGGTAAGCAATTCCCTTTCATATTTGATTCTGGTTCTGAATGTAGCCTTATGAAAGAAAGTAACTGTTATCTTCTTACTGGTGAAAAGTTTCATGAACAAGTACTTTTAAAAGGGGTCGGTTCTAATAACGTCAATTGCTCACTCCAAATAAAATGTCCAACCAAGGTACAAAACTGTTCTCTCGATGTTATATATCATGTATTGCCTGATGAATGTCTTAATGAAAATATATTATTAGGTCGCGATATTTTAAATCAAGGAGTATCCGTTGTGATAAGTAATGATACTTTAACTTTTTCCAAAAACAAGATTTCAAATCTTAGCTCAAAATCGGAAATACCTCTTGATATAAATTTAATTGATACGGACCTTATTGGTAAAGAAAAAGAACTGTTAATTGAAATACTAACTAAATATTCCTCATTTTTCATACAAAATCTTCCCACTACGCGTATTAAGACCGGTGAACTAAAAATCGATCTTATAGATCCGAGTAAAACGGTACATAGGCGACCTTACAGGCTTTCACCCACCGAGTTGGAAATCGTTAACAACAAGGTTCAAGAATTACTAGATGCTAACATAATTCGAGAAAGTTCTTCGCCTTTCGCAAGTCCTATACTATTAATAAAAAAGAAGGACGGTAGCGATCGTATGTGTGTTGATTATAGGGAACTCAATAGCAATACTCGACCAGACAGCTATCCTTTACCACTAATTAGTGATCAAATCGATAAGTTACATGGAGCTTATTTCTTCTCTAGTTTAGATATGGCCTCTGGGTTTCATCAAATATGCGTCCATAAAGAGTCTATAGAGAAAACTGCCTTTGTTACACCTTCGGGTCAGTTTGAGTACTTGACTATGCCATTTGGTTTACGAAATGCTCCACAAGTTTTCCAAAGGGCTATAAATACCGCACTTAAACCACTCAATGACGATAAAGTTTTAGTCTACATGGATGACGTACTTTCTGCATCAGAAACCGTTCAAGAAGGATTGGTTCGTTTAAATAGATTACTAGATATATTGTCTAAAGCAGGATTTTCTTTTAACTTTAAAAAATGTTCATTTATGAAGACAAAAATTGAATACCTAGGTTTCGTGATATCATCCGGAGAAATTAGACCAAATCCCCATAAGATAGAAGCTCTAAAAAATATACCTCCTCCAAGCACTGCTACTCAGGTTCGGCAATTTGTAGGCCTGGCCACGTATTTTAGACAGTTTATTCCGAATTTTTCAAAATTGATGAAACCTTTGTATCCTTTAACCGCGGTCAAAAAGGGTAAAATTGATTGGAACTCTGAACATAATGAGGTACACAAGAGCATAGTCAATTATCTAATTTCAGAACCTGTTTTAAAAATATTTGACCCTTCTTTACCTATTGAGCTTCACACTGATGCAAGCAGTGAAGGATATGGGGCTGTACTTATACAAAAAAACAATGGTCTGCCCCATGTTGTCGCTTATTTTAGTCACAAAACAACAAGTGCAGAAAGTCGTTATCATTCGTATGAATTGGAAACATTAGCCGTCGTTAGATCTGTGGAACATTTTCGACATTACCTGTACGGGCGTAAATTTACAGTTTTTACTGACTGTAATGCCTTAAAAGCCTCCCATTCAAAAAAAGACCTTACGCCTAGAGTGCATAGGTGGTGGGCAATTTTGCAGTCATATGATTTTGACATCATCTATAAAGAGGGAAAAAATATGGCACACGCAGATTTTCTTTCACGTAATCATGCTGATACTTCTGTTACTCATAAACCAGCTAAAATTGTAAATTTATCTGAACTAGACAAGAGTTGGTTATCGGTCGAACAACAACGTGATTCTGAAATATCAGACACTATTTCAAAGTTCCGTTCAAATGAATTGCCGTCTGAAATATCACACACATACGACATTAGACAGGGCATTCTTTACCGTAAAGTCGAACGCAATAAAATCACTAAATGGTTACCAATATTGCCACACTCTTTAACGTGGTCAATGATTAATCATGTACACAACGAAATAAAACACCTTGGTTACGAAAAAACGCTTGATAAATTATACGATCTTTACTGGTTCCAAAATATGTCCAAACTTGTTAAAAAATTCGTAGATTCATGCGTCGTTTGTAAAGCGTCCAAAGGTCCGTCGGGTGCCCAGCAGGTCCGTCTACACCCAATCCCTAAATTGGCCGTTCCATGGCACACAATCCATTTAGATTTAACTGGTAAACTCAGTGGGAAAAGTGAGCGTAAAGAGTATTGTTCCGTGATTATTGATGGTTTTACAAAATTCGTCTTGTTAGAACATATCTTAACCCTAAATGCAGCAGATACTATTAAATCACTTAAAAATGCAGTAAATTTGTTTGGTGCTCCTAAAAGAATAGTAGCAGATCGTGGTAGGTCATACGACAATACCGAATTTAAGAATTTTTGTAAAGATAATTGTATTGAATTACATTTAATTGCCACTGGTTCCAGTAGGGCCAATGGTCAGGTCGAGCGTGTCATGAGAACCTTAAAAAGCATGCTCACTGTAGCGGAAACAGATTCGGATAGTTTATGGCAAGATCATGTAGGCGATATCCAATTAGCCCTTAATAGTACTCGTTGTAGAATAACCGGGTTCACGCCCTTGGAATTAATGTTTGGTATTAAGGGCAGTTCATTAGGGATATCAAGAGTATCTACTAATCATCCTGATGAAGATAGGTTAAACCTCGAAACAAGTCGGTCCGATGCTTCTGCTAATATAAAAAAACAGGCACAATATGATACAGGTCGATTTAACAAGGGTAAAGCTACAGTAAAACCTTTTTTAGTAGGTGACTTTGTATTTGTTAAATGCGAAGAAAGACATCAAACAAAACTGGACCGTAAATATAAAGGCCCATTTAAAGTAACCGCTATTCTGGAAAATGATAGGTACGAATTAAAACACATTAATGGAAACAGTAGAATCTACAAATACTCTCACGAAAACTTGCGAGAAGTACCCCGTGGTCAGTCATTTTTTTCACAAATCGCAGAAAATTACGATGAGGATGACGTGTCGGCGATTAATAACGACACAGAGGTTCTTGTTCATGAGACTAGGCAACAGATTAATAATGATAATATTCAGTCTGTTGATAGTGATACCATATCTGTTAATAGTGATACCATATCTGTCAATAGTGATACCATATCTGTTAATAGTGATACCATGTCTGTCAATAGTGATACCATATCTGTCAATAGTGATACCATATCTGTAAATAGTGATACCATGTCTGTGAATAGTAATACCGTGTCTGCCAAAAATGATAATAATGCAAATTGTAATCTCGAATCAATTAACATTGTAACAGAAGCCCTCGTACACCAACAAAAGCACTGAGCTATTATTATGTTACCTAAGCTACAGGAACGATACTCGTTCGGTCTAGCTGAGGTCCGGGCCAGTTCAACTGTAGGGACATACCTGAAGGGCAAAACAATTGCCGGACCAGGGGTCTAACCTTGTAGGGTCAGAAATTGACCGGACCAAGAAGCTAATCTTGCAGGGTCAGAGGTTGACCGGACCAAGAAATTAATCTTGAAGGGTCGGTGGTTGACCGGACCAAGAAATAACCTTTGTAGAGTCATAGCTGACTGGACCAAGTGGTTACATGTCTGAAGGGTCTAGGTAGACCGGACCAGAACCAATAGTAGGATGACCGAACGGTACTTAAGCAGTTTTTCTTGTTTTAGATACAAGCAGTGAAAAATGAGCGTACGAGGACGTCCGCACGTCAGCATGGCCGTGTCGGCGTCACACTGTAAACAACTGTGCATCGGGCTGTAGCACGCTACGTAGCGGCACGCTACGACGTAGCAAACATCGTAGCAAGCAACGACGTTCTCCCACCTCCTCGCTGCGGGGCGGAGTTAGTGTAGTGCTACGTCGTAGCGTGCTACGCTTGCTGCCCCACTTCTAAATACTGGGTATAAAAGAGGCCGCACGGCGGCGATAGGGCATTCTGACTTCACGCGTGGTCCGGTGCACAGGTTGTATAGCTCTTACTATTACTTTAAATTTGTACATTGCTATTATTTTTTTGTTACTCTGCCTCTCTGTACATTTATGCTCTTGTGTAAACTATTGCTGGGTGCCATTGCTTTTGTTGTAAGCTTTTATACTGTGTATTGTCATCAATTTATTTGATTGGAAAAATACGGAATAAGTGTGTAACTGATTTAATAAGTTTAAATAAAATCACTTTCTTACTGTTAAAGAAAAATCCCTTTTATTATGTCTGATCCTGTGCCGTCATGTATTTCAAATTCTTCTTCATAAAGATACTATTACAAAGTTCTTACAGCCAAAACAAAACTTGTGGAGGGTGAAAATGCTACTACTGTTACACCAACAATTCGACTTGAACACACACTGTGTACAGCAAACACAAAGTATATAAAGAAGCACTTGGTAAAATGATGTATTAACACGACAATTGAGAAATGAACTTCAATTAAAATTCTCTCAAAAAATCCACACATAATAATTATCTACGTAGACCAGTGCTGCCAACTCTAAAATCTACTTTCAAAAATGCCAAAAATATGTTAAAATTTTCGGAAAATGCTAAATTAAAATGCTAATCCAGAAATAAAGATAAAAATCTAAACAATGTGCCAAAAAAGCCCCGAAATAACTAATTTTATGTAACGAATAAAACATGAAAACTGAAGCCACTCTTTCAACTCTTATGTAGTTCAATTCAATTCAGTTCAATCAACACGTTTTTCAGGGTTTATGTTTTGCATTTAGCGCAGTGGTGGCCGAGTAGTCACGACCCTGACTTACGAATTAGGTCGCGGGCTCAAACCTAGCCAGGTGCATTACTCTGTGTAATTTATTTCATCAGCATCCCGCTCAAAACGGCAACAAAAATTCGAAGACATGAAACTTATAGCGGTAAGTCCCCGCTTTGAGGGATGGCTGGAAACACAGAACAGATAATTATTCTGTTCTGAGGCTGGAAAGACCTCACGGCGTTCTAAATTTCCGCATGACGCAGGTCCTCACCGGACATGGTAAGTTCGGGAGGTACCTGCATCGGATTCGTGAGGAAGAGTCGCACGGGTGTCGCCACTGTGTGGAGCGTCCGGAAGACACGGTGAAGCACACACTAGAGGTGTGTCCCGCTTGGGAGTGATCAGCGCCGAGCCTTGGCAGAGGCCATGGTCCAGAGCGAGGAGGAGTGGCAGGTGGTCGCTTCCTTCTGCGAAGCAGTAATGCTAGCAAAGGAGGTAGCCGACCGCATAAGGCAACGGCGCTCAAGCCGCCGGGATTCCGATCCCGATTTCCGGCTTAGGCGCGGGCTTGGGGACAGTGAGCAATGGGTAGCTCGCCGTCCGGTTGTCGGGTAACAGTCCGAACCATGCCAGTCGTCGACGGCGCGCATTGTTCCCACGTACCTCAAGGAGTTGTCAACACACCGTACAGAACGGTCGAAGCCAACTGATGCCAAGGGATCGTGTCTAAAAGGAAGGCTCTAGCTAGTATACAAGTATACATGGCGACGTAGGAACAGGGTAGGTTGTTTAGTCAGTTAAAAGTCTGACACTGATTCTCGCTCCTCCCAAGGGCGTAATTTGTCATTGAATGATTTTTACCTACCATAAAAATAAGAGATAGGACATTCATTAATCATCGCGTGGTGGATTACGGCCTATTTCTTCTCCTGGAGAGGAGGTCTGAGTCCCAGCAATTAGAACATTATAAGGCTGATGCTATCTAGATATTCAAACGCTTTTCGAATTTAATGAAAAAAAAATGCTAATTTTGTTAATTTATGGCAAATTACTTTGAACAATGCTAAACTTGGCCAAAATAATACTAAATTGGCATCACTGAAGTTGACAATGTTTACAAGTTTCAAAATTGTTTTTTCTTCGCCCCATTTGGGCTGGCTAAGGTCTTAAACCATACCGCCTCGTCATCAATAATAAATACTTTTCTTTGAATTACATTTATTTTCTATGCGATCATATAATATGTAATATTACAAGAAATATTTAGTAAATTGCTTATTACATGCTAAAAAGTCATTTTAGGTCAAAAAGGGACAAGCTGGCTTTCTTACGAAATGTGTATCATGACATGTTACGTATGATTATACAGATATTTTTAGAAATATGAGCATTTAAAGTAGTGTGAGTAATTAGCTCGGCGCGCTTCTCCTTGCAACAAAGTAAGTGGCTAATTCATTGAAAACTAAATTTTTGCAGCACATTCATATTTCATTTATAAATATTACAGATAATATTTAAATAGACCTCGGTCTCCTTTCTCCAAAACGAAATTTTCGTCCGCAACGATATTCATTCGAAGTTTCGCAACTGTACCTACTCTTGATCTTTTGCGGATAACCTCAAGAAGTTCGGATCCACAGACAATTTTCGTGATTGAATGAAAAGAACAATATTGTGTTGGATTTTTTATATGTCGTTTAAAATAAGTTACGATTTTTAACCTAATTTAAAAACATGCTTCATTTAACAAAAATGGATTTAATATACGGTTTATTAAAAATAACTAGTAATATTTATAAATAAAACATAAATGTGCTGCAATAATTTCATTTTTAACAAAATTAGCCACGACCTTATAAAACACCCTTTTTTACAGTCGCTGTTACCCGACTTATTGAAATAGCACTATTTCATGCTAATCTTCGGTACTAACGTATGACAATTAAAACTATCTGTATAATCATGCGTAACATGTCAATCATAACATGTCAAATTGTATTTGACTTTAATTTGAATGTTTTAAAAATATATTATGTTGCCAGTGCTTTTTTGAATTCGATACACATTCCGTAAGAAATTCAGCCGGTCCCTTTTGTAGCTAAAACGACTTCTGCATATAATAAGCAATTTGTTAAATATTTCTTGTAATATTTTTGCATACAAAATTGAATTCAAAGAAAAGTATTTATTATTGATGATGAGGCGGTATGGTTCAAGACCTTAGCCTGCCCAATTGGGGCAGAGGAAAACAATCTTGAAACTTGTCAACATTGTCAACTTCAGTGATGCCAATTTAGCATTATTATGGCCAAGTTTAGCATTTTTCTAAGTGATTTGTCATAAATTCAGTTTAACAAAATTAGCAATTTTTTATCATTTTACTCGGAAAGCGTTTGAATATCTAAATAGTATAGCATAGCATCAGCCTTACAATGTACTCACTGCTGCGACTCAGGCCTCCTCTTCAGGAGAAGGAATAGGCCGTAATCCACCACGCCACAATGAACGTTTCATGTCTTCGAATTTTTGGTTCTAGGACATGCCGAATTCCTTACAATGTTTTACGTTGCTGTTTAGAGAGGGATGGTGATGAAATAAATTACACAAAGTAATGCACATGGCTAGGTTTGAGCCCGCGACCTAAGACGTAAGTCAGGGTCGTGACTTCTTGGCCATCACTGCTCTAAATGCAAAACATAAACCCTGGAAAACGTGTTGATTGAACTGATTTGAATTTAACTACATAATGGTTTATTATTGCAACAGTCACGTTGTCACCAAAAGGTGTTTTGCGTGCGTAAATGAGGGTTGTAAAGAGTCATTAAATAGACAATGCCATCAAAATATAACGAATGGTATCGTGCGGAGTGGACATTGATGTCAGATTGAAAGAGTAGCTTCAGCCAGTCGGCAACTCGAGCTAGAAAGCTCAAGTTGCATCTAATGAAAAAGGTAAGGACGAGGGTCTTCATGTTTTATTCGTTACATAAAATTAGTTATTTCGGGGCTTTTTTGGCACATTGTTTAGATTTTTTAACTTTATTTTCTAAATTAGCATTTTATTTTAGCATTTTCCGGAAATTTTAACATATTTTTGGCATTTTTGAAAGTAGATTTTAGAGTTGGCAGCACTGGTCTACGTAGATTATTATGTCTGGATTTTTTGAGAGAATTTTAATTGAAGTTCATTTCTCAATTGTCGTGTTAATACATCATTTTACCAAGTGCTTCTTTATATACTTTGTGTTTGCTGTACACAGTGTGTGTTTCAAGTCGAATTGTTGGTGTAACAGTAGTAGCATTTTCACCCTCCACAAGTTTTGTTTTGGCTGTAAGAACTTTGTTACTAAATATTATCGTATATTTATATAATATCTTTTAGTTTGTTTTTATTTTTAGATAGTCATTCTTAGAATTCTGTTATTCACAATTTTAGTTCTGTCAAAATTTTAATTTCTACAATGTAATGGGTATTTGATTTTATTACCAAATATAATAGTATCTTTATAAAGAAGAATTTGAAACCCATTTTAAGTTGCTTCTATTAGGTATTTAATCCTTTTTCTTTTCAGGTCAATGAACCAATGCCATCCTCCACCATCTCTTGTCAATAAAATGAACGTCCAAACTTTTCACAGCCTGAGGGACCTGTGGACTTAGAACCCAGCCAGGAATATAGGCATGAACAGCCAGTCGACTACAAGTATCAGAAAAAATCCTAAATCCTACAGGGTTCTTGTTAATAAAAAATCGAAACGTATATTTTAGTCTTTTATTTAAGTCTCTAAAGAACAACAACTTAGGACAGTATCCTGAACACAACACAGTAGCACTATAATGACCTTTGTAACAACTTTGTAACCACAATTATTTGCAAAAAAATCTTTGACTAGTGCTTTGGTGGGAAAAAGACTTTGGAAGCAATAGTGGCACTTTCTGGTACAAGTCCTCAAATAAATGGCCGACTGCGACTATCATTTCGCACAAACTGAAACTTGGAATTTGCGCAATTTCAAGCTGTAAACGTAAGTGACGCCGGTTTCTTGCACACTCTAAACGGCCTCTACGTAGAGCGGCTTTAATTCTTCTTCATTGCGTTGTCTATCTCAATGCTGGGGGTCGTGAACACCTTGCTTCATCACTTTTCCTTTGAATGATATTCCTCCATCTGTTTCTGTCTTTGGCGGTGTAAACGGCATTGTATATCGTAGAGCTGCTTTAAATAAAAGTATTTTTGAAGCTCTATTACTTAGTAACTTGTGAGTTACAAGTTAAACTGTCCTCAAAAAATTGCCTAATGAGTCTGATAATATTTGCGTGATGTTAGACTGGTTGCGCAAGTGTCACTAGTTCCTTGTACGCTCTAAACGTTCTTTACGTAGTGCTCGCTTAATGAAAAGCATTTTTGAGCCCATTTTAAGCAATTTTCTTACAAAATCCACACAAACGAAAATCAAAAAGTAACACTTTTGGTTTCGTCGGTTTGACGTTAATATTCCGAAAAATCCATCTGTCAAGATCAAATTTTCGTTCGTGACATTATCAATTAGAGTAGGTTTAGAACGTCAAACCTTCGAAATTTCGTGAATGAAATAGATCGTATAAAAAAAACGTATTGACATCACTGAAATTGACACTGTTGACAAGATTCAAGATTGTTTTTTCTTTGCCCCATTTGGGCAGGCTAAGGTCGTTAATCATACCGCCTCGTCAACAATAATAAATACTTTTCTTTGAATTACATTTATTTTCTATGCATAAATATTATAAGATATATTTAACAAATTGCTTACTAAATTCAAAAGAAGTCATTTTAGTTCAAAAAGGGACCGGTTGACTTTCTTACGGAATGTGTATTGAATTCAAAAAAGCACTGGCAACATAATATATTTTTAAAATATTCAAATTAAAGTCAAATACAAGTTGACATGTTATGATTGACATGTTACGCATGATTATACAGATAGTTTTAATTGTCATACGTTAGTACCGATAATTAGCATGAAATAGTGCTATTTAAATAAGTCGGCTAATACAATGGCTGTAAAAAAGGGTGTTTTATAATGTCGTGGCTAACTTTGTTGAAAATGAAATAACTGCAGCACATTTATGTTTTATTTATAAATATTACTAGTTATTTTTAATAAACCACATATTAAATCCATTTTGTTTAATAAAGCATGTTTCTAAATTAGTATAAAAATCGTAACTTATTTTAAACGACATATAAAAAATCCAACACAATATTGTTCTTTTCATTCAATCACGAAAATTGTCTGTGGATCCGAACTTTTTGAGCTTATCCGCAAAAGATCAAGAGTAGGTACAGTTGCGAAACTTCGAATGAATATCGTTTGCGGACGAAAATTTCGTTTCGGAGAATTATAGTAGCACCCCTGGTATTAAATAAAACTAATGACGTCTCACATATCTTGAGCTTGGCTATAATAACGTAGTTCTTGATTTAGTGCCGAACTTAGAATACATAAATAGCATGTCTCGACAGACAGACACCATTTATTTCTCACTTATGCTGGTCTTTTTGTCATCGATAAAAGGACCTTGAAAAAGTTGAACTCGTGCACAAGTGTGTTTTCGAACGTGACTAGGAGCGAAATTCGTTTACCAAAAAAATTGCTTTTGTCCCGGCCTTTTACAAATTTAGTATTTGAACCTATGTGGTTGTTAGAAATAAAACGGTTGCGTAACTTTCGAATAATATTAGCAACCTCCCATGTTTTCTAACACTTGGATTGTGGTTTTACGTTTGTCGCTGTTAGGTAGAAAAAATCAATGTTTTAACAAAATGTAGGTCGTATTCTAGAGACTATAACCGTATTTAGCGCGACTCTTATACATGGTGGGAACGGGATTAGTGTAGCCGTCTGCGCGGTCACGTAGAGATCGCGTGGAGTGTCGGCGAGTGGCGACGTATGCGGGTTTATGCCGCCGCCGCGCGTCTTCGCGTCTCCGCCTCTCCACTTTCCGCAAAATTCACTTGTCAATAACCTCAGGCTCAGATGAAGTTTAATCCTAAGAAAGGCATTGTTGTCAAGTCGATGTTCCTGATGGCACATTTACCTGGCTCTAAAAAATTCCATCTTTGTTGCAGTTGTTCAACTAACTTCTAGTTTTATCAGACCATTGTTGCGTTCGTTACACAGTTATATTGAAAATATCGTATAATTTTATAATATCGGGTATTTGAATCCTTTCATTCGGTAGAAGAATGCTTCAACCATAAAATATCAGAACCGAAGACGTAAAATCTAAAATCATTTCAAATACGAACTCTATATAAAATCAATCTTTAAAACATTCGATATCACTGGGACATTCATTTTAAATCTATGTCTGTGACGGGTGCAAAAGTATTCAGCACCGCTCCAACGCATTGCCGCGGGTGAATCTTCTGGACATGACGTAGAAGTCAATTGCCGTGAACCGCAGGAAATTCATTTGCCATTTAGTGCCAAAGTCTTTTTCAACACTACAAACTGTCATTAATACAAAATGAATGTAATAGCACAAATTCAAGCAATAATACCACCATTAAAATTTAACAGTGTTGAAAATTGGCGCAATCCATTATGGTAAATGACCGCCCGTGATCAAATTGTCGCAAAATGAACATCAGTAGTACATTTCATCTCCGTTTTATTGGCAATTCGGTGAAGGGTGTAATTTTATCTTATTACTGTACCTACGCAGTTCACTGATGCTTATTGCTTACCTACAGTTTGCCGAATATCTGTGTAAATAGGTACGTACGTTTATGTTCGGAACTCCACAAATAACTACAGGCGAGGTAATCAATTAACAGTGCATGGTAAGGTAGTATATTTCCTTCCAGATCGGTGCTGCAGCCAGTCCAATCACATTAGGCGGATCCATCTATTTTAGATAAAGTAAACACATTGTGAAACAAATGGCAAGTAGTTGTAGAAACATTTGCGTTGAAAGTTACATTTTTGTATAAGCTTCATGAAAGCAAGTAAAATTTTAATATTGAAGCCAAGGTAGACGAGTAAAGTTCTGTTCATTGGAAGATGCGAGTTCTTTGTGTATACCTACTGTCTGTCACGAGAGGAAAAGAGGAAAAGTTGACGTCCAATCTGCTGCTTACTTTCAGAAATGAGAACGGCGACGGCCTGAAGACGCACGTAAAACTTTCCTTCTAGCTATTTGTTGTGTATTTTTTCTTTGTCGTCGAAACGAATTTTTAATACAACTCATTTGAAATTCAGATCAAACAGCGCTCATGTTATTAACTCAAAGTTGAAGTTAAGTACTTAGAGCGAGATTTGACCCCCGAACATTCACTTAGGCGTCGTGTAGTGCGCGTCTTTTCAAGTTTACGAGCGCAGTTTCAGCTGCGCTATAAAATCGTCTTTACGTGTTAGTTCATAGTGTCACAACGATCTCATACAATTCACACTTTTTATGTCTTTTTTTAATGTGTCGTTTCCAGTCATATCAGAAGAACGGTATTATTTAAGCTTGCAATTTTATAAATAGGTACCAGTTACGAAACAAATGAAATTCCTTAATTACGTCTTCATTAATATTGCAAGCATCAATAATTAAATCATAAACTCGTGAGGATGTGCGTTGAATTGTTCATTGCTTGGTTTGTCTGAAAACTTTGAAGCGGAGAAAGACATCCCAACAAATTTAGGATTATTTGACTGTACGACAATGGGTATTGTCTATCTTTAAATGGGTTGGGCTCGAGCCTGGGACAATGGGCTCATTTATTCCTTCCCTTAGGCGTAGACACAAACTACGGCTATAGGATTAACGGGTTGAACACAACGAAATAATTACTTTTCGTGGACTGCAATAAGTAGGTATTTATTGTGTAGCGACGGAATACAAACTACTGGGTATCTATTTTCCTGTCTCGAGTAAAGTTTTAATGGAACGGAGTTACCTTGAGCTATTACGATTTTTAAATGAGCAGTAAGGTCTACCATTCTCACAATTAAAAAACACTAAGAGCCAGAGAGAGAGTTGGTCAGTTGAAAGTTTATTGCTTTAGCCTTTTTAACTGTAGACAAGCGCGCCTATTGATTCAAGCAATACATGCATGTGATCTTAAATGTATACACATACGTTTCAGTTCGTTTTACGGGTGTTCACCGGAGTTAAGTAAGTGTCAGATAGCTAAAATGTTGAACAAGCCCAGTCTGATGTGTCGTAAAGATTACTAAGGAGCGAGATTCAAAGCGATTGTGATCGCTCGTCTCGTAGCTCATTCTGATGGATATAAACATAGCAGATGTCGATGTGAGCAGCCGACTGATACATATCTTCAGTGGGAACTCATAAAACGCACCTCTTCAGCGCAACCCTCAGAATTTCTTCTATCATTTTGAGAAACCCTTGTCACTTCCATTACGTTTCCGAGGCGGGGGTCGTTCTGATCCGTCCGTCCTTCATTTACTGGAGTTATGGCCTTCTCATATTTCCTAAGTGGCGTGTACTTTAGTCTTGACGAATTTGGAGTCTAAACCAGATCGTACATCATTCTCTGGTGGTCTTACTTTACTAACAATTCAAACACTTAACGTCCGACGCAAGTGACTTGGTGAGGCTTTGCTACATGAATTAATCATGATAACATTGCGAACTCCTGCCATTCGCTCTTATGAGTCTGAGGTGGTAAATATTAGATCGCGTTAAACTCCTCATGTTAACTGTTTGTAACTGGCTAGTAGCGACCCACTTGTGCCTTTGTTCGTAAGATAAAGATAGATTTTACGGCTTTTCTACTCATCCTTTATTGACTTTTAACTTATACGCTTTGTTATATTGGCTAACAGAGAAAAAAGTAAGTCTTTCCAGAAAATACACGCAAATTCCTTTATTACCTTTTTTAGTTTTAAAATGAAAGTTCATCACAGCCATTTGTTTATCAAACTCATGCCTAAATGTGTACTGAAATAAAAATAAATGTGTGTATTTATGTTCCACTTACATCGCACAAGTACTCGCGCAAATAAACACTACACCGTCACATAACTGTAGTTCTCAAAACGAGCGCACTAACATAGTGGTATTATTAGGCACTCGAGCTCCGAGGGGCTCACAAAAGGCGAAAGTAGTAAGTTTATCCTCTCTCATACAAGTAAGGCACAAAGACAATAATTTATAGTGAGTAACAGTGAGTACAGGCACTAAGCCGCGCCAGATTAACCGACTCAGACCAAACCACACGCGAATTTAAACATAAAGACCTCTTTGTGCTGCGCTCAAATCGCATTTATCATAAAATCCAAATGAAAGCTTAATGTTTACTATGCTGCTCCCGTAATACCTTGTAATATTTACAAATTGCTTTCAGTTTTAAACGGGTTCTTATTTACAAAAGCTCACTTTAACACTATTTATTTTCCAATAATTGTATCGTGTCGAATTCTCCAAAAAGTGTTAAACAATCAAGAGGATCGAATGCTATACAGAACAATGTTAACAAGATTTCATCAAAGTTAACCTTGTAATTTGATATGGTTAAATTAGCCTTTGTATTTGAGCTCAATCATTGGATTGACTTTGATGGGCCCTCCTATCTCTCCGCGGGCGATGGCCTGACAAAGCTGATCATAATATAATATTAGAATTATGTTAAATTGATCTTTGAGGTAGGAACTAATTTATAAGAACCCTACTATAATAAATCACTGAAAATAAATGGTTTTAAAAAAATCTATCATATTTGCTACGCCGTAGCCAGCCGCTACGTCATCGTAGCAGCTACTCTACGCGTTCATTCGTAGGTTGTGTGACGTAAAACAAAACGAGAAGTAACACCTTATATTATGTTTTTTACTAGATTTATAGTATAGTAGCAAAGCAAATAGGAAAAAAAAAATAAGAAAACAGTATAACCGTAATTACGCAGTGACATTAGTCTAGGACATCAATGTTGCTAACTAAAATTAAACGTATCAATTTCATATTATATAAAAACTGTGCATCTTTGCTTTGTATTTATAACATTTTTGTGGTTTCAGTACCTACAATTTGAGCAAGAATAATCTTTATGTAAGTAAAACACAAGACGAACAACACCAATGGCATTTACAGAAAACATTTCTTTCTTTCCCCATTCAAAAACATTGAAGGAGCTAAACAAAAGGGAAAGTCAAATAATGAGTATATTGATTTTGCGTATACAAATATGAACATTGAAATATGTACGTGCGAATCACCGGCATATCCCTTTATCCTCGTAAATCTGGAACAATAATACAATTGGCATACCGGGTAATGCGAATTACGAAATCAATTCCATTTAGGCAGGTAATCGTCAGGGAGGCAATTTTGCGTGATGTATTGATCCGAGGGCGGTCGATTCGAAGTGTGTCGATACGAAATGAAACTTACGAGTAGATACAATTTATTGTTGGCTGACGAGGGTCGACAAGTGTGTAAAACAATTTGCCGAGTGAGTTAATTTGGAAGACGTTACGTTGAAGAATTTTCTGCGGGTACAGTGAAACTAATTAAATTGTTACTGTGTATTGTGAAGACGGCATATGCAAATACGGATTGTATATTATAAAAAAAAATATTGGAAATTTTCAAAGAACTTCTTCCGCTCTAGGGTAAAGTGGATGTCAACGTATTGTTACAACCTATGCCATTCACTTGCTTTTTGCTTTACGTAACCACGGAATCTCCATCTTTTAAAAAGTCCCATGGCCATAGCGGGCATTGGCCTTTATTCGGTCTCTACGATTCTGCTAACATGTTTTTAAGGCACGAGTGAAACACGACTTAATAAATTTTATTAGTGGTATTTCGCTTATATATAAGAGTATACAGTCACTGTTTTCTCATGAAATTTCAAAATTTACACATATTAACTTAAAATTTAGCATGTAGGTTTCTTATAAGGTATAGACATCTGCTAAAAACGGATTTTACGAAACTCCTCCTCTAAGGGGGTTAACCGACTTTCACGCAGGCGAAGCCGCTGGCAAAAGCTAGTACCTATTGTTATATGACTTCTATAAGTATAAGTCACAACTAACAACTCAAAAGTTTACGTTTCATAGAATACTAAAATAGAACTAAACTCAACAGTATAAACGTCGTACCAAAAGCTACCAACGATATCAATTTTCAGCACTATAATGATACAAAATATAGATACGACGAACTAAAAGCGGGATATCTGCTGAATCCGAGCGATAATAAATAACTACGGAATGAAAAGTTATATCAGAACCACATTTTGCACATAAATTACGAATTCTCGCTAAAGTTTTACGTTCATGATACTCATCAATATATATAAAAGGAAAAACTGACTGACTGACATATCAACGCACAGCCGAAACAACTGGGACTCTAGTCCCTGTAAAAAAAAAAATAACTATCCGTTTAAAAAAATTCACTTTTAGGAGAGTGAAATTTTCCTTAACGACGTAGGTGAGCACTAAGAAAGGATTTTCCAAAATTCACCACCTATAGGGATGAAAGTCCAAAGTTTGTACGAAACCCTGTTTTCACGCAGGCGAAGGAAGCCGCTGGCAGAAAACTAGTCTATTTATATATATAAGAGGAAAAACTGACTGACTGACATATCAACGGACAGTCGAAACTACTGGGATTAGGGACGTGAAATTTTGCACAAAGCTTAATTTTATGGCGTAAGAGAGCACTAAAAAATTTTCCCAATGTCACCCCTTAAAGGAATGAAACGGGGTTCAAAAGTTTGTATGAAGAAACCTATTACACGCGGGTGAAGCCGCTGGCAGAAAGCTAGTGGTAAAATATAATATAAACAACTGTAACTTGTCAATATATATTCATCCTACCTCCTTTCTACCTCAGTAAAACACCAAGACAACGCTCCAGAAATAGTTCAATTGATAACCAAATCACTCCATGAATACAAACCAAAGACTGTTTGCTAGTGCTTTGCTCCTTTCAAGAAGCAGGTTTTTCTTTTCAGTTTTCATTTCAAATAGAAATAAGTAACAAGAAATATCGTCAGTCGAAAAAGGGAGCTTAAATATTTCGAATATAAACACGTCGCGTTGGCAGGTACTGAGGATCTAGCAACGTTGAACTATGAATAGAGCTGAAACAGCAAAATAATATTCAGTCAAAATGTAAAGCATGATTATATAAATAAGTTTCATTCATGTTTGAGTCAACATACAGAATTAAGGATTTATGTCTGACTAGCGACCCGTCCCAGCTTCGCACGGGTGCAATGGTGATATTAAACATATTCTATTGTACATATAAACCTTCCTCTTGAATCACTCTATCTATTAAAAAAAAACCGCATCAAAATCTGTTGCGTAGTTTTAAAGATCTAAGAATACATAGGGACAGAGCGACTTTATTTTATACTATGTAATGATGATATATCAGACTAGTTTTTGCTAGCGGCTTTGCCTACGTGAAAGTCGGTTTACCCCCTAAGTTTCGTAAAATCTGTTCTTAGCAGTAAATGTATAAACTAGTGCTTCTCTGCGATCCCACCTGGTGGTAAGCAGTGAGGCAACTTTTGATAGGCGCACTCTAACCTTGAAAACGCCTGTATTATAATCGGACGGGATATGTTACTAAAAGAGTTATAAAATATGTGTGGATGGATGGAGAGGAAAGTCAATGAAAAAGTATGTGGATTGTGTGAGAAATGAGACAATGTAGTCAACGATAGCGTGAAAGCCGACAAGATAGGAAAAAACAATGTGTTGCGCCGACTCCAAGTCATTATGTGCCACGTACCAATTACCTATGTACTTGGGGGCTAATAATTTTTGGGTACGAAGGTGATTACTATTTTTTTTTACCCGACTACGGCGAAGCAAAAGGAGGGTTATGATTTTGACCTGTATGTATGTATGTATGTATGTGGGTATGGATGTTCATCTGTTCCCTCGTAACTTCTAAACTACTTATCAGAATTCGACAAATGACATATCATTAGAAGCGTCTTAATTGTCCGCTGGTTATAGGCTATATGGAATTTCACAAAATTTAATGTGGCGCCCTCTAGCGGACAAAACATACGAAGTAAAAAAATAAAGTTAAGATAAATATGCCGTGTTTGGTATCATTTGAAAGCGCTTTACTTGTACATTTTGAATATATATATATTACTAGCATTTGCTTGTGACTTTACCTGTATTCATGGGCTGATTGTATATAATTCACATCTTTTTTACGGATTAGTTCACTGGAATCTAGCAAATTACTAAAGAATCCACATGACCAAATATCGTTCGAGGAGTTGGAAAGATTGAGAAATCAATGAACCCAAGATTAACCTATTTAGAACTCCAAAATATGTTAAATAAAAATAAAGTTTAAAAACTAACACCCGACTACTTAAAAACACGCTCTAAAAAGTACGAAACAAGAAAACACTCTCCAATGAAATTACTTAGTATGTACAAACTATTAAATATTTACCGTTATTAAATAAACTAACTTACACATATTATTATATTTTAATATATTTTCAATTTATAATATTGATAGAGAAATGTTTTAAGGATAAAGCCGTGGTCGTATGCCATAAGAATAATAAATTAAAAAAAGTGGTATACGACCACGGCTTTATCCTTAAAACATTTCTCTATCAATATTATAAATTGAAAATATATTAAAATATAATAATATGTGTAAGTTAGTTTATTTAATAACGGTAAATATTTAATAGTTTGTACATACTAAGTAATTTCATTGGAGAGTGTTTTCTTGTTTCGTACTTTTTAGAGCGTGTTTTTAAGTAGTCGGGTGTTAGTTTTTAAACTTTATTTTTTAAATCATCCATTAACATTTCCTGCCGCGAGCGAAGCGAGGGATAGTGTCAGAAATTTTATGTCTAAAAAATCCAATCCATTCCTTCTTTGCTTTCTTTCCGATGCCCTAGGCCTCACTTTCACATTACTCATAGCACAAGATGATGATAATGAATATTGATGCTATTACATTAATATTCCCCATTGTTCTCCTTCCTAGGGGAAACTCAAAGCTTAATTCTGAGCGAACGAACACTTCAAGTTGCGAGACTACTGAATGTTTGTGTTACACACGCCAATACAAAGTTTATAAGTACCGTCGGGCGCTGTTCACATCCAGGAGCAGTCCTCTCGCGCGGCTACACATCCGCCTGAACACAATGCGACTTACTGCACACTGTGCACCGGACTATAAACTATTAGAACGAAGGTGAAGAACGCAGAATAAATCTGAAACATACCCTTTTAACAGATGTCTTTGTTGTCACGTGTATAACGAAGAAATACGAGTATTTTCGGAATTCTTTTCACCGTCTCCCGACATTACGTCGGGTCGGAGCCTCGAGGACAATAGAGTAGTTATAACTCGCGTCATAGAGTCAGTCGACTGCGAAACAGACCCTCATTATTGCGTTATCAGTCTGTAGTGGGCCCCGGCACCGCCATGCGGGTCAATCACACAATGCGTATCCCGATATAATAGCGCCTTACCCAAAATATTTTGAGGAAAAAATGGTCTGGTTGAACGACGCGATACCCAATACGTGCTTTGATTGTCTTCCTAACAAATTACTGCGTCTACAAAGACAAACAACCCAAGTATACAAACATTTGCGTAACAGATATTTCGGGGTTAATTTATGCTTTTAGCTTTGGTCGTGTTTTCTTTAATATATTTTTGTGGAAGAATTTTGTGATGTCATTGACTGAATTAATTATAATAGATATGGTTGTTGAAACCTATGCTAGGATTGTAAGATTAACTTTGTCAATAGTATATTTTGATATAAATGAAGATTATCTTCGCAACCGAGGGAGAATGCCAAGTTGCAAGCGAGGTCGTTAATGGACCGAATACTGCAGTGACTTTCCACGTGTATCAAACGACGTTTTTCAATACACTTACAAATAAAATATTAAACGGAGGTCGAACGGCGCCTCTTGGGTGCTCTCTAATCGTCCAGCTAGATACAATAAATGGTTACGCGAGCGAGAGAGCTCAGACACTTTCCACCATAGTGCGGAAAAGTGAGAATTTGTGCCTAAAAAGCTATACATAACAGCGGGTTTTGAAGTAAATGAATTAAAAAGTAAATAAATTAAGATTTAAAACTATCATCTAATCATCAACTTTTGTCTAATTTGGTCTGGATAATCTTAAATCGCATCTAAACTTTAAATTGCTCTAAATGTTTTCTTGTTCAACCTAATCGTGCTTGAGCTGCAAGTGGGATCGCTGGTATTTACCTAGTGCAATCACTGGTTTTCAAACTCGCGATGTCTCGATTAGCAAACCGATAGCCGAGTACTCGTATAGAGGTACTTTGATTGAACACGAACAGCAATTAGCTGGAGTATTTTAGAGGAGGTATTTCTTTTCAGCAATGACCGCCTCGTTTTTGTAGTGGACGCATGCGCTAGGGCTGAGCACAATAACGAAGTCCTTTTTTTAAGTTTGACTTCCAAATCAGGCATAATGTAACAAGTGTTTTATTTAGAATTACCTTCCTATAGCTCTGAGAGTATGAGACACCAAGTTGAAACTTCATGGCGGTCGATTTTGAACACGCAGTTTCCGATTTTCGGATCGAATTCAATCGAAGTGGCGGCTGCACGTAACTATAGCAAGATAAAAGACAAACGCGAGTCTATAAATAATAATTTAAAAAATAATAACAAGTAACATTTCAACTTATCGTTCCAATAATCACCCATAACAAATACTGGAACAGTTATCTTATGATCAATGGTAATCTAGTACCTAATATTTCGACGTACTACTTAGTACCACAGATTATTCGTGTACGTGACTGTACCACACAATACCTTCCATAAACCCATTAATTGTACGATTACTCAAGCAATTCGTTAATTCTATTTGTTGAGGGCTCAAGTTTTAGTAATTGCTCGTAATAAAATTAAAAATAATCTTGTTTGTTACGCTTGTTTAGAGTAATTTGTAATTGTGTTTTGTTTGAAAGTTCACGATTCGGCCATTGTTTTAAACAGGAAAACGGTTTGGCAGTGAATGTCGAATTAGCGTTTTCACTGCCCGTTACAAAGATGTTTGGTGATACTGCCTGTTGCATGATGATGATGATGATTGATGCTCATGGCTTTATCATCACTCTCTCGCCCATAACCTACACAACAATCTCAATACAAACAAAGCGTTGGAACCTTATCATTATAATCAACTCTTTAGATCAACTCATAAAGGCTAATTGGTGATCTAGATTGGTTACGTAAACACAGGCTCTAGCCTTTCGATATCTTACATTTTGTTTTTTAGTTTTCTTTCATCGGACAACCCAGCGTACAGCAAGTATCCAATCTTACGTTGTTAAAACCTCTACGGTCCGGTTTATACCGCGTACATCGAAGGACTGGAAAAATTTGCCTGCTGTGGTTATAATCATATAATAGTTCGCTGACAACTCCTTGAAATTTGCGGGAGGAGTGTGCACCGTCGAACTCTTCCCAAGCGAGGACCTCTACCGTGTGCTCCACCGTTTTCTCCGGGTGGTCCACACAGTGGTGATAACCGGGCGTCTCTTCCGCACGAATCCGACGCAGGTACCTCCCGAACTTGAGCACCTGCGTCATGCGGAAAGTGAGAATACCGTAAGGTCCTTTCAGTCACGCCTCAAAGAAGGGACTTACCGCCGTATTGCTGACAGTCCTAACAAATTTCATTTTATTTTGTGAATAAAGTAATTGTTATTATTTTCTTTTTTTTTATTATCTAGTATTAGTCTTTTTGTAAATAACAATTTTATTCATTTGTACTTAATTAAGTTTTATTTCTGAAAGTAACTAAATTATTTTTTTGATACTTTTAAGTTCTCATCAAAGCGCGTTATTATTATTTTCTCTGTTTATTATGACTGATATATTGTTTTTACAAGTTTTTTATTATCTTGTAATCTAATTATGTATGTTCCGCTCAAATTTTGCAACTCAATTTTGAAGCAGATATCTTCCACCGATTGAGCTAAAATTTTGCATGCAGGTGTAAATCACATGACATTGAAAATGTTAAAGTTTGCGATTCCGAGTTTAGTTTTGAACATGTAACCTACAGAGACATAATTAAAACTTTTAACACTTTAAACGTCAAAAAGACAACAGATCTATGGGGAAATTCTGTGAATGTTGTAAAATCGATTATCAACGTTGTAGCTCCTAGTTTAGCACATATTTTTAATAGTTGTATTGATTGTGGTGAGTTTCCTGATTTAATGAAGTATAGTAAATTAATGCCATTGTTTAAAACGGGTAGTACAACAGACCCCACGAATTATAGACCCATTTCAGTACTACCTACCTTTAGTAAAATATTTGAAAAACTTATTCTAGAACAGTTACAAAGATTTTTTAATAAACATAAATTGTTACATACGAAGCAATTCGGTTTTACAAGGGGTCGTTCAACAACCGATGCTGGTGTTGAACTTTTAGGACATATCTATAACGCATGGGAAGACAAATGCGATGCTTTGGGCATTTTCTGTGATTTGTCCAAGGCTTTCGATTGTGTTAACCATAAAACTTTAATCAGGAAACTCCACCATTACGGGATCCGTAACTCCTCTCTGGATCTTCTTACATCTTATCTCAGTGATAGGATTCAGAGAGTTGATATAAACGGGCAAAGATCACATGGATCTGTTATAACGATGGGTGTCCCCCAGGGCTCAATTCTTGGCCCGTTTTTATTTCTAGTTTATATAAATGATTTACCTTACCTAATAAAGGATTACCACGATATAGTGTTGTTTGCAGACGACACTTCACTTTTGTTTAAACATAAACGTCAGCAGTCAAATACTGACGATATAAATATTGCTCTGTCTAAAATAGTACACTGGTTTAACGTCAACAACCTGCATTTAAATGAAAAAAAAACCAAATTTATTAAGTTTACAATGCCTCATGTTAGGCAAGTTGAAACTAGTGTACAAATAAAAGGTAAAGATTTGAGTCCTGAAGATACCATAGTGTTTTTGGGTATTACTCTAGATTCTAAGCTTCAGTGGGGTCCTCACATTGATAAATTGTCTAAAAAACTTAGCTCTGCAGCATACGCTGTCAGAAAAATTCGTAATTTAACTGACTTAGAGACAGCCCGTTTAGTTTATTTCAGCTATTTTCATAGTGTCATGTCCTACGGCATTCTACTGTGGGGAAATGCCGCCGACATTCAGACAATTTTTGTATTACAGAAAAGGGCTATTCGTTCAATTTATAAATTAAGTCCTAGATACTCACTAAGAGATAAATTTAAAAACATTAATATATTGACTGTGCCTTGTCAATACATCTTTGATAATATTTTGTATGTGCATAAAAATAAAAACATGTTTAAAAAGTACAGTGATATCCATAACGTTAATACTAGGAACAAACATAAATTTGTGGTTCCTACAACCAGGCTCAAAAAAATTGGGGGCTCATTTAGATGCCAATGTGTACACTTTTATAATAAGCTTCCCAGTAACATTCAAGAACTTAGCCTGAATAAATTTAAATTGTTTGTAAAGCGAAAACTTTGTCAAAAGGCTTTTTATACTGTTAAGGAGTATCTTGAGGATAAGACGGCTTGGGATTGACCTGCTCCAGCACTATTATTGTAGTTGTATTTTATTTATTTATTTTTTTTTAACTTTGGACTTGCAATAATTTATTTTGCAGTTACATTTTTGTATTTTTTTTATTTTTTATTATTGTGAATGTGAGGACTATGTCGATTACTTTTCCTTTTCCGTAATTTTAATATGATGTCTGACAGATTTGAGTATTTGATGCGGCCTACACAAATGTCCTTTCTTTGGTATTGATCGTCAAGTCGTTGAGCTCCTTAGTAGTCCTAAGTTTGAGCTACACGAATACTGGCAAATGCTTGCACTGACTGGACAGGTCCACTCAAATCTGTATGGTTCTTTCCTCAAAAGACCATCTCAGACACTAATCTGCATGGTTCTCATATGATTTGACCAATACATGGTTACTGTATGGACTTTAAAAGAGACTTTGACCCCTGAGTTTGTTTCGGTGTTTCTTCTCAGGGTAGTCAGCTAGGAAACACCGGACTCATCTAGCTTAAACTGACGAAAAGAAAAAAATATTGACGTGTAAAAGTGTTATTTTAAAACCTATTTACAAAATAAATATCATTTATCATTTATCATTTAATGCAATATTATGACATGGAGCTGATCTGATGATGGAATTCGCGATTCCAGGTAGCCATAGGAACTCTGTAATTAAACGGCACAACCACGTCGAGTTTGGGCTCGTGTGAATCGTCTTGACGAGTTTTAATTATATAAGTATAGACCACCGCTGAAAATATTTTTTTTCATAAAAAGCTTTTATCTTTTTATGAAAAAAAATATTTTCATTGAAAACTTGTTAGATAAACAGATTTGTTTATCTACATAATTGTTAATTTTAAGTTTCATTATTTATATTTTCTATTAAGTGTTATGTGTAAGTTTCATTGTTTGAGTTTCCAAATAAATAAAATTAAATAATCACAATGTACGAGTATTTTTCGACACTTTTTTTTATTAGCTATCGTAACCGAAGCCATTCAACTATTGGTTCTCAGGACTTTCTCAATTTAGACACGCTACTATAGGAGTGATAGGTCTCCTATGAGGCTTCTGTTCAACGCAGGCTCATTGGCCATAGCTGATACAGGATGCTTCGGTTTCAGATTTGATGAAAAGAAACATCCGGACGTTATACCCGGGTATATCGTACGGGTTCGATCAGAGCGGATCGCCCGGAGGACACGACACGGGAGCACATGGTAGAAGTCTGCTCTGCTTGGGTGGAACATCGACACCGTGTCATTTTGGATACGAATCTTTAATATCCGGCACTGGTTAATTCCATGGAGCAAGTGAGCATGGAAAGGAGTCACCCCTTTAGTATCTATGATATATCAGCAGTAATGCAAGCGAAGATGGCGGTATAAAACTACACAATCGAAGAATAAGAGTAAGAGACACCCTGTGTCTGGGGGCGCAGTGTGATTCCCGGCTATCGTAGGTAATAGACGGGCATACTGGCTCGCCGCCCGATAAAGACCAGGCCCGGATCGGTGTGTCGTGTTTTACGCGCGCCTTAAAGAAATGTCAGAAAAATGTACAGAACCCACTAGGGTCGATGTATAGAGGCACTGTTGTTCCATAGGCTGGTGCCCACCACGTGGCTATTACCAAATTTTCATACCTGTAAAGGTAGCTACAGACTGCGAGGCATACGCCGCAAACGGCGCACAGGTAATGCCTCGCAAGGTACCTTTAACTGTACCTTTATTTTCGTGGCGAGGCAGTGCTACGCAAGAGCATTGCAAGCAGAGGCATTCGTTGTGCACCGTTCGTGGCACATGCCTCGCAAAGTCTCCTTAAGTCTTAGATTTTTTCTCTTATATCAAAATCAAAAAGGTTTTTGTTTCATATAGGCCTACAAGGGCACTTATAAAACGTCAGAAGCTAGTGCACGGTTCCAAATTGGTCGTTTCCTATGGAGAAGAACCGGCAAGAAACTCCATGGTTACTCTTTTAAAAAAAATGATTTCTTACAATATTTCGTTGTTACAGTACTTATATCATTATGTAAGAACAGTGTAGACCAGTCAATATTGCACTTAAAAGCACAATAAAAAGAATCATAATAATAAAAAATAAAAGGTGAATCGTAATAGGATTTACTAAGTCTACAGTGTTCTTACTTTACAACGTGAATTGTAAAAAAATATTATATAAAAAAAATTAAAAATGTATGAGAAAAAAAATACATCAATCACTACAACAGTTACATGCCGCCTCCGCCGGGACCCGGAAATCGAGGTAGGCCTAAGAGGCGTTGGATCGACGTCGTAAGGGACGATATGCGTGCTAATGGGCTTAAGGCAGAGGACGCAAAAGACCGTGCGAAGTGGAGACGACTAGGCAGGAAAGCGGACCCCGGGCACCGAGGTGAAAGCCAAGGTAGCAACCGGGACTTACGCTAGGCTGATGATGACTACAACAGTTACACTGCGGGATGCTAACACAATAAATTATTATTTAATTAAATTTTTTTTTGGTCTTAATAATATAAATATTGCAGAAGCAATGTGTCAAGAAAAAAAAAATGTGTATATGGAAACAAAGATGGAGCAGTTAATAGACACAATTACACAATATGAATGAGTTACACATATACATAGTTAGTTATATATTTTTTAATAACCACAGTTTTCATATACACCCTATAATTTGAAAACTGATTATTTAAAAAAACACTACTGACCTGCAGTTTCTAAAATATGAGTACGATTTGGCCACATTCCTACTATATATTATTAGTACTGCTTCTCACCTTCATCATCATAATCACTTGTATCGCAATAGGCGATAAAACGTTCACCTCTGAACTTTGACCTCTAAAATTAACGATAGGACATTATCTAGACATCTGCGACCCGTCTTCATCTACACTAATATAATAAAGAGGTAAAGTTTGTTTTTTTGTTTCTTTGTTTTTTTGTTTGTAGGAGGTAATCTCTGGAACTACTGGTCCGATTGGAAAAATTTTAGCAACAATAGAAAGCTGCTTTACTCCTGAGTGACATAGGCTATATTTTATGTACGCGGGCGAAGTCGCTGACAAAAGCTAGTAAACAATAAAGATGAGTTACCTCTTTGGATTGAGTTATACACGACTAAATTTTGAGCTTTTTAATCCCTTGAAAGGTCGATCCGGTATATGAAACACTATCGACTTGTAAAGATTTAATAAAAAAAGGAGTTTTTTTTTCTAAATACGCATGTTCCAAATTCTGACACTGTTTCCCGCTCCGTCCAGGGATTCTTTAAGTAAACATCCGCTGAGCGAGTCCGATGACCTGTAAGTAGTTAGTACGCAACGAACAACAACATTATAACTCTATCTTTCTTTCTCACTCGAAAGCCTGACATTTTAACATAACATAACATCATGTTAATATCCCAGGTGGAGAAGGTTAACTTTGTAATGAAATCTTGAACCACATATAATAAACGTTAAGTTTACAAGCCATTATAAATAGCGACCGGCGCTTTATTACGACTTACAAGGGTATTATTTTCATATAACTAACGTAGACATGAATAATTTAATAAATGGAAGAAGCGGAGCAAATGACGTTGTAAAATGCCGTATTACCGCGGTCTACCGAACCAGGGATATTTGTGGCGAGTATGCGTATAAGCTGTGATGACATTCTATGTCATCATATTGCACTTTACCACTGCAGTCTTTATTAAAATATTATCGTTTGTGATTATTATTTTATTTATTAAATTCTAGCTTCTGCTAATGGCGTAACTCGTTTTGTTTTTAATTATAAATAATATATTTTCGCGTTTGAACTCTATCTCACGTGACGGTTAGCGATGATGTGGCCGACGATAGACACACGCTAGCTTAGAAAAATGCATGCTGCCATGTTTCATGAATAAATTACCTGTCTTTTTCCTGCGGCCGTCTGTGTTTCTTGAAGGCTACAACCTAGGGGTCTTTAAGTCAAGAGTGAATAGGTTACTACTAGGCAAGCGTGCTCTATAGTCGACCACATCATCGCTTACTATCAGGTGAGATTGTGGTCAAACGCGAGCCTATCTAGAATAAAAAAAAATGTAAGGCAATCAATATAAAAAAAAAACTGCTCAAGAGTGTTGTAGAGAAACTAGATCATAATGCGATTTAGAAAGTATATTTTGTTCTTACCTATGTATGTATTTTATACCTACTGTTTATTTTATGTTTTGGCACCGAGTTGTCGTTTCTGTCATACCGTTGATAAACCTGCGATGATTTGTGCTGCTAGGTATATATAGGTACGTTAACATGATTATATCAATGTTGTTGTTTAATAAACGTTATAAAAAAGTAATATATTTTCTCTTGACAACTTTTGATATTGAACCAATATGGAATAGTATCTATACATGGAATATCGCCATTTCTCGTTGTATTTGTGGATTTTTTTTTATATGGTGGGCAAAAATCATTCAATGACGTATCCCGCTCTTGGGCGGAGCTGGAAACAGTGTCAGACTCTTACTGACTAAAAACCCCACCCCGTTCCTTCTTTGTCCTTCGCACTGGGGCCAAGCCTTCCTTTCACCCTGGAGTTATATTTGAGGTTGAATACTTCTACTAAATAATAATTTCAAGGGAACAAACTCTCCGGATAACATACTTGTGTGTTCATCGAAGACATGGTCTACCCATGCAACAAGTTTCATTGAAATTCGTTCAACGATTCGAGTGTGAAGAAGTATTGTATTGTATTTCGGGCTGATATCCGGAATAAAGCGTACTCGTGAAGAATATACATACAAATATCACAAACTACTAAACTCAATCACAAACCTCTATTTTAAAACTTTAGCGTGAAAATTAATATAAAAAGTAGAATAAGTAAGGGTTAAGTTTCTAGTTAAAAAAAGATTACTATATAAAAAATGCTAAGGTAAGAACTTTTTATTTATTTTAGATACTGTGTTTTGCTTGCAATTTGACCCCACAAAAGTATGATATTGCGAAACAGACCAACAGACTGGTCTGTTGGGAACAAATTAAAAACATATACTCAAACTATACAAAAAAAAATGTCGCAAAAACAACGTATATTTCGACACTCTCAAGGGAATCAAAATTCATATGGTACTTCCTGTTAACCTAGAATTCCATTATTTGGCACGAAACGAGGTCTCATAGCAAAAATATAGGTAGATTTGTACAGAACATTTAGTGCGCGAATCTGACTCGTACTTGCCTGGTTTTAAATTAAGTGTACTACTAAGGATCAACATAACCTTACTAAGCGCAGTACACATCGCTCTAATTTTACTTTAGTTACCTTCCATCTCATGTACCTAATTCAATATCTTGTTCCGTCTAAGAACAGCTGCATAGCCTTGCTCTCTGCAGCTTCTACACTAATATAATTAATTACTTATTTAAGGTACTCAGAGCTCGCGATCCTATAGTACTTCAAGTGGATTAAATGCGCTACTGGGAATATTATAAATTAATTAAATACCTGCGTTGTTGAATAAATAGTTCGATGGCAGCGCTATGTTACCGGAATAGGCTATAGAAATATGCAACCCTGTGCTGATAAAGTTATGCCTATATTTCGATAGGTATTGTACGAATACAATAGGTAGTAGTAACACATAACAGTGGCGGTCCCTTCATACAAGCCCAAAAGCCCGGCATGCCTTACTAAAATGCTCGATAAGAATCAATATCAAACCCGAACAATTTAAAAGTTCGCGCGCTTAATTCTTATCAAAATAACACAAAGTATCTACTTAGGCCCGCCCGCTGCATTACACATCGCGATTGTTCGCGCGCTTCGTTTTCACTCGGCACTACATATAGCTATCTCGCTTACACTTACCGGCTTTTACCGGGCTTTCAATGTCTCTTTCGCACTCATAGCGATGTGCCGTATAAGTACTTTGGACGTTTTGCGTCTACAAGTCGATCAGTATAGAAGATTTAAGCCGGGCATGCGCATGAAGTAGCGCGCGTATGCGTGACCTTGTCAGCTTGTGACTCTTTAGTGTTGCCGTTTTAGCAACGTTGTGAGATCTTGGAGATTTTTAACGAGTTTGGAGACTTTTTTTAAGAATTAGCAACAGTAAAAAATAGCGACTTTTAAAAATAACGAAATTAAATATTCAAGCATAACTTAAAAGTAAAAAAATTGCGACATTTAGCTAGATTTTTCATACACCTGGCGACTTTTTTTGCCTAAATGACAACACTACAACTTTGCGTAAATAGTTTTTGACACTCGAGTGCAACTAACTTCAGTTTTATTTGCTTGCGTAAAAGTTTTGTTGTATGCTGTTGTATGTGTTTTCTTAGATTTTCTCAGAGTTAAATGTAAGTGTTTTGGTGACTTACCTACAACAATGGAGCTAATTGTACCTTGTGAGGATTTAAAATGCGTTCAAGTTTTGATTTTCGAAGATAAGGTAAAATCTTTAAACTTTTCTCAGAAAAAACAGTTAATTTCTTCAATAAAACCGACGCCTAATCTGTTTATTTCTCAGTCTAGTAAATCGCGTAAACGAAAATTTAATAGATACAGTAAAACTGTTGGACTGTTGACATTAATTGGAATTCGGAAATAATTGATTTCATTCATGAGAATAACCTCTAAGATCCCTTTACCGAATTGTTAAAGTCAGTGTATCTTGTTTTAACTATTCCGGCTAAGTACAAGTTTTTCCGCGAAACGTGTTTTTTTGTCTCTTAAACGTCCTATCTGAGAAATACACAAGGTCAAGTGCGTCTTTCTGAATTATCAATGATAGCTATTGAAAAACAGTTGTTGGTAGAATTAAAACAATCACCAACATTTTACTCTCATGTAATTTAATCATTTCTTAAGAAAGATAGACGATTCCAATTAGAATATAAATAATTTATTTAAATTCCTTATTATATTCTATGTAGCTATTTTTTTACTTTTGTTTTGAACTTTCTGTTTTGTCTTTTTTTGTCTGTGACCTGTTAGTCCTGTTAGGAAGCAAGCAACTACTTACCATAACTTTGTTCCCTCAAGCAATGAAGCAAACCAAATGGCTTTTTTCAAAGCCACCGGATGTATGCAATTGATGATATATTTATTATATTCAATCTAGTACTAGCATGCCTTCATTGAGTGAAATTGAAGAAAAAAGAGGAAAGAACATGGATGAATTCACTTTTAATTTATTGTATCTGACCAGTAGTTTATGAGCGAGTACTTACATACTCAGTCGAAAACTGAACTTTCTTTTTTTGAAATCGGTAAAAATTTTTGGGCTTGCCTTATATTGAAACCCTAGGCACGCCACTGACACATAATATCTTTTGTAATTTATGACATAGATTTCTAGTTAGGAATTTACTAAATAATAATTCTAACTACATAGAAATCTATGTCATGCCGACTGACTGAAAACGCTCTTTCAGTTACCAAATGTTTTGATAATACAAATGTCAACTATTTTAGCCTCCACCGTAAGCGCAGAATTGCGGACGGCGAGCAATGGTTAGTTCGCCGTCCGATGATCCGGTAACCGTTCGGAACGAACTTAAGTCGTCGACGGCGTATACTGTTCACGCGCGCTTCAAGTAGTTATCAACAAACCGTAGGAACCCCGCTGAAGGGTTGAATCCTTACTGGGGCCAAAGGTTCGCATCTAAACGACCCCGTTATGAATGGCAACTTAGGAACGGGCTAGGTTTTTTAGTCAGTAAGAGTCTGAAACTATATATCGTTCTTAGAGTTGTCAGCAAACCATAGAAACCCAATAGAGTCGAAGCCTACTGGGACCTTGGATTATTGTGAAAACGTCACTCGGGGCCCTTGAACGAAGGCAAAGAATTAACAGGAGCAGGTTTTTTAATCAGTAAAAGTCTAACACTATCTCCCAACCCGCCCAAGAGCGCGGAGATGTCACTGTTACCTGCCTTATAAAAAGCCCTACAACATATCGTAAGAACCCTGTTGAAGGCGTAGGGTGCCCTGCCGAAAGGTCGGGGCCGAAGGTTCGTGTCTGAAAGGAAGGCATTTGTATATATGGAGACGTAGGAACGGGATAGGTTGTTTAGTCAATAAGACACAAGAGCGGGATTCGTCATTGGATGATTTTTACCTACCATAAAATTTGACTGACCTGTCAGCCTAGTAGTTAGTGACCCTGACTGCTACGCCGGAGGTCGTGGGTTCGATTCCCACCCTGGACAAATGTTTGTATGATGAGCATGATCATTTTTTCAGTGTCTGGGTGTTATTTATCTATAATATGTATGTATTTAGGAATATATAAGTATGTTTATCAGTTGTCTAGTACTCATAACACAAGCTCTGCTTAGCTTGAGACTAGATGGCGTTGTGTGATGGTTGTTGAATATATTATATTATATATTATAAAAAAGGTGTAACACATAAACATTTGATATGTAGGCACAAAATAACAAAAATGTTATAATTTTATCTCCAAAGACACTCATGAGATCATCATCATTATTATTTTATCCAGCCGGACATAGGCTCCACCCAAGCGTGAGCACGTCACTGAGTCCTGCGCGCCTCCCAGTGGACAAAACAAGCAACTTTCAACGAAGATTAAACGATGGTCGAGTAACTCCGCAGTTCACATACAACTTCCGCTCATATCACTTGAAGAATAAAAACTTCTTGGAAGTTGAAGGACTGGCTGGATAAATAAGAAATGCAAGTCTTGAGAGTCTAGGAAAATATATCTACACTAATATAATAAAGCGGTTAAGTTTGCTTTTTTTTGTTTCTCTGTTTTTTTGTTTGTAGAAGGTAATCTCGGGAACTACTGGTTCGA
Source organism: Mythimna loreyi (assembly GCA_029852875.1). Classification (NCBI taxonomy): domain Eukaryota; kingdom Metazoa; phylum Arthropoda; class Insecta; order Lepidoptera; family Noctuidae; genus Mythimna; species Mythimna loreyi. The sequence continues at coordinate 13,688,836 of CM056786.1, forward strand.
TTGGAAGAAATTTAGCAACAATAGAAAGCTGATTTACTCCCGAGTAACATAGGCTATATTTTATGTATGTGGGTGAAGCCGCTGACAAAAGCTAGTATTTTATAATAGTATTGTTGCTAGCATCTGAAACACTGAGGCACCTCGAATACTGACGACTTTTTTAAGTGAGAAAATTGAAATGCCAAATGGATTAGGTGCCAAAAATAGTCTTGTATCAATAGAAATATGACAATATCATGCTAGCTAAAGCCAACGACTTTGCCCACGTAAAAAAATATCATGAAAGTTTCGCGACATAAGTTATCTTGTGATTCCATTATATGGTCTACCTGTAGGTATACAAATCCGCTCAGTCATTCAAAAGTGAAGAGGTTACAAACACACATATGTACAAATGTATTTATGCCTTTATAATATAGATACGTGTAGCAGTAATTCTGGTGAAGGCTGTTTTAATAACGATAGCGACTGATAAAAATGAGAAGATATTATAGTCAGAAATAATCCTTCATGCCCTTGACCTAGAAATTATTTGAAAATTTTCTACCTCTCCCTTATAACTCTACCTTATACGCAGTCTTGGTCGCGGTCGTGGACGAGCAATGGGTAGCCCGACGTCCGGTCGTCTGAAGACAGTCCGGACCGAGCCACTGTTCCCGCGAGCCTCAAGGAGGCGTTGTACGCTTTCGCATCAACCCTTGGTCTCATCCCGAGACCTGGGTCCTGGGATCAAGGCAAGGAAGCAACGAGGTAGGTTGTTTAGTCAGTAGGAGTCTGACAAAGTTTTCCACTCCGCACAAGAACGGCATTCGTATTGGATGATTTTTTCTTACCATAAAAAAAAACCTCCGCCTTATAACTAGCAACGAAAAAATACTATGTAACTACGAATAACTGAACAAAATTCTCCATCCACACCAAAAACCTCAGACTGTGCTCTTCTACGCACTACTAAAATAAATATCTACTTTAATAAATTAATAAATCCTCGAGCTTCGAACAAAATGTAATATGGCTGAGTTTTCAATGTTATAGAACTAAACGAACAACATAAATTAATAATAACATAACAGCTAGAACCTTTCAGCTATCCAATTATGAAATACCTGAAATTAATACATTATTTTATACTAATTGTTCTAGTTATCTAAGTAAAATAACTCTCATATCTAATAGAAACAGACTTTCAAAAGTAAACCACGAGAATTAAGCCTACATTTTGATAAAATAATTTTGGTAAATTCTGTAGTTTACGTTTTATGAAGGCGCTTCGTTATATATTGCTGACACGCAATGCTGAATTTACAGTTATTATTATATTACAGTTGTTAAAATCTGTCGGCAAACTATTGTAAAGTTGGCGTCAAAACATAGGATACACAGCAAAACCATAAAGCTTGTTCATAACAGATATCACATACCTACACACGCACAACCCGCGTTTTAATACTTCATACTAAAACGCTGGTTTTAGTGCATTTAGTCTGGGGAAGATGAGTTCTCAGGGTCAACAGTATTGCGGTTAATGTTGACCGTAAAACATTCCCGCAGTTAGGTCGTGTGCACCCGCCCTTGTGATCCCCGCTGATGTATTTACGTACCACGAATTATATGGAAGCTTGTTTACATTTTAATGAAAGGCGTGGGCTTGTAAATTCTCTGTTTATGCTCGCACTCGCACCGGAGCCCACAACTCTCCTCGCCGAGACTCGCGCTCAGTGATAAAGTTACGTCATGTGTCTCCCTAATTTAATACAATATACACTCCCGGTATTTATTGACTAGCATAAACACAACCGACGCACCTCCTCCAATAACGTAATTACTGAAAACACTTCCGCACAAACACAACAGGACCGAGCGACGCGCGACGCTGTTAAGTCGTATTATAATTTTCCTGAAAACGAAAATAATACACGAAATGTCGACTTCCGTTACCTTTTATCAAGATTTTATTTCGAAAATCTCTCAGGAAAATCAGCTAGTCACCTGACGTTACCGATAAATGTCGGCTTCGTTTCACAATAACGCCTACACTAATTTGAATATCGAGTTATAGCTACACAGCCTAAATATATGGAATAACAAAAAGGCACTTTCCGTAATGCAGAAACTTGCCATTACAGAACTTTGTAAGAATAAGATTTAAATGGGAGCCTGAGAATAAAGGGTGTTCTTAAATCACTAAGATTAATTTTGTGCGCACATAATTTATATCAGCAAACCAGGACGCGGGTCGACGAGACCATGAGGCAATTTACAAACTCGAAAATCGCGGAAGTTCGTTAATTATTCGGCGGGAGAGGCTCGGGCGGCGGCGGCGGCGGCGCGGGACTCACGGTTATTGACAATTAAGACAAGGCCCGACCGCTTCACGCGCCTTATTGCGCTGCTTGTGGTCGACTCGCCCGCTCACCCGCTCGCCCAGACTACCCAGACTCCAGATATTCACTATTCAATAAACTGCACCTATAAACTATAAGGATTTAGAGAGGTCACACCCCTATACCCTGCTTTACAACCATTATGAATATTAACGATCATTATTACACTGAATTGGTTTGGTGCAATCTTGTTCAACTCCAAACTAGGCAATTGTTTTCCCCGAAATATAACTTTTCTTGAGGCAATACTGGAAAGTAACTCCGAAGTTTCCTGGTGGTAGCAATCTGTCGCAACTGATAAATCTTATAACCGGAAACGTGCTCTCTGCTTCTTTGCAGCGTATCATATTTTCCGATTTTCGATCTCGGTACTTAATTTTATTTTCCTTAAGGGTAAATTAATTATCAATTGGATCGTTAAGATTTGATGTGACTTTTTGTGGTGTTTCTTTTTATATGGCAATAGCGATCATTGACCCATCTATATTCTGATTTTTAATTAACTGGACTACACTGACAGCAATGGACAATGCCCAGTTTTTTTTATTTTTTATTGCGGGAAAACGATGTCATACTCTTACTGACTAAACAACCAACCAGGTTCCTGAGTTGCCATATATGCTAGAATTGGCTTCAAACCTTCTGCAAGGTCCCTGCGGAACAATGCCCAACTGATATCTAATGAATAACGTCCTGCTGTCATTAAATAATTATTTTAGCTTATTTTTATTCATCATCATCAGCCTTTTTTAATGTTCCCACTGTTGGAACACAGGCCTCCTCTCTAGGAGAGGGAGTGGGCCATAATCCCCCACGCGGGCCCAATGCGGATTGGTGGACGTCACATGTCTTCGAATTTTTGGTTTTCGGGTTTGGTTGTTTGGTAAATCGGGCCTGTTACCACTCGGCCACCACTGCTCTCGTTTTTATTATCATGCTTAATTTAAAAAAAAAAATCGTCCAGAATCGAAAACTCTGTATGCAATACTTTTTAATCTTGGCAAATAAAAACCGATGCGTACACTGGTATGTCCTGCTTTAATTAGTAGCCTACACCTAATTATAGTAAACTGTAGGGTATCACCGTAAGGGAAACAGGAAACGGATTACAAGCATGCGGTAAACCAAGTCTCTACATTCGAACGCTATATGTCGCATAGGTGTATCGAAAGGCATATAATCCCCTTGACATAGATATTTACTATACCATTTATCATCCTCTACATTATACGCGAAAGCTATAGAGGCCTAATGGTAACAGTCCCAACTTACGATTTGTAGATCGCGGGTTCAAACCTAGCTAGGCGCATTGCTTTGTGTAACTTATTTCATGATCACTGCTTTTTAAACCGGTAAGGGAAAATGTCGTGATGAAACCGACATGTTCCAGAGCATAATATAATTCGAAGATATATGACATCCATCAAAAAGATTACGGCCTATTGCCTCATCTAGAAGGGAGGCCTGAGTCCCAGCGGCATAATCCCAATGCTGATTATATTATACAAATAATAATATAATTAGTACAGCAGACGAAGTCCCTCCTACCTATTTCATATTAGTTTTTTAGTGGATCTCAGTTATTATCTGTATACATAAAATTATATAACATTACTAATGACCCACCCCAGCTCAGCGCGGGTGCAATTTTGATATTAAATATACATATTGTAGATATACACCTTCCTCTTGAATCACTCTACCTATTAAAAAAAACTGCACCAAAATCCATAGTGTAGTTTTAGACAGACAACGGGAAGCGACTTTGTTTTATACTATGTTGTGATTATAAGCGACGTTTTAAAGTTTGATCCACTCAACAAATATTGTTATCAAACGACTTTTTAAAGTTTGATCCACTCAACAAATATTGTTATCAAACGACTTTTTAAAGTTTGATCCACTCAACAAATATTGTTATCAAACAGCTATTACCTGTCGATCGTAGCTCACTAAAAACACAAATATGTCAGGCCGGAGACGCATCTCGTCTCGCTACAAACATACAAGACACGTACTAAGTTCAATGTAAACAAGTAGCGCGGCTCCTCAGATCCCCCTCGAAGTAGGCCATGTATCGTATTATGGGTGGTTCCACTCTGTATTCATAGCAAATCTGGGACAGCGAGCAAGCCAAAATGGCGAATATAAAAATGAGTTAAGTGATAGTAAACGACGCTCTGCCCCGGGATCCGATATTATAACTTTGGTGTCTAATAGATTCTAAAAAGAAACTCAACACGACCATATTTAGTCCCACCATAAAAGTTCACCAACTTCAGTTACTTGTTAGTGGACAAGTTTCGGAAATACTATCAATCTTGTTTATTAGATACATTCGTATGTAAGTATATTAATCGCAATGTTTTGCTACGTCGCAGTTGCTAAGTAAACAACATATTTCGTTTACATGGCTGCGGTATTCGCATTTGAAATGGTAATCATCCTCGGCACAGATTAAAAGAACATGCTACAATTCAAAATGATAGAACCGTTCTTAGCAGTTTCAAATTCATGTACATAATTATCATTCATATGCATATATTTCCCGTCGGAAGTGAGATGCCACGCTTCGAAGTATTATACTATTTTAAGTATGAAGCAATAAAATGGAATAAGTAGGAGACAATTTCGTAGGGAGTGAGCTTAAATCAAATAGGAATGGAAGGCATAAGACGGAAGTTTATTACACAATTGACAAATGAAATCGGCGTCCATAAAATGTTACAACAGCGCCCGTAAAGATGTGTCTTAAGTTAAGCTAAAGCTGTGTAATGCCGAACGCATTTAAGTTGTATGAAAGTATAGCTAAAATACAAAGTTGGCTTTATTATGTACTTAACACAATAGTTTCCACCCTAAACCAGAGTTATATTGAATTAACGAGCTCGCGAATAGATGTTGTTAATAAATAGTAAGTATCTCAGCGTACCCCGATGTAATGGAGTTCTTGAGAAAATTAAATGCTTACTTTTGACTTTATACAAACTTTTGCGCTAAGTATGAATATTTTACCTTCCCCTGAAGAATACCAATCCAGTATTTTCAAAGTCTTAATCATATTTTTTATTTATAATGCCTACAATGTTATCTACAAAAGTAACCGAAGCCTTTTCCACGTTTATTGAAAAAGGTTCCAAGAGCCGAACCCCACATATTTGTTCGCATTATCTTTGTGTCGAAATGATGGTAAACGATACAAAAAATGACACTTTGATATGAAAGCGCTTCAATAGAGCGGCTGTTTATTGGGAAATAAAATGGAAGAGTTTCTATTTCAAAATGAAATTGGAGATAGTGATACTCGAAACCGATGTAGGTTGGATATTAACACCTTACGACTTCGACCTCAATAAAAATGTGTGTTCTTTTTCCTTATCATTAAAAAAAAACCGGGCAAGCAAGAGTCGGACCGGCTCACTTAGGGCTACGTAGATACTTACCTTTGGAAATAGTTCAATTCCTAAATCGAGTTTCGAAGATCGAATTGCTATTTTTTTTAATGAATTTGGCGGCGGTACGGAATAATACACCGCCGCCAACACTTCTATACCGATACGAGACGATAGATAATAATATAATTAAGTATATTGCTTTTAATGTTGTGTCTTATATATTTAAATGGAGATGCTCAGATATAGGACGACACCCTTTACTGTCGTGTACGACTTTTTTGCAGTAACCATAGATTGTTGTAACAGAGTGGAAACACAACAGTTTAAATCGTGACAGTCAGAAAGACGGAGAAATCATGTGATGATATTGCGTTTATCTGTCATGGCTACGATAAACAGTTGTTATGATGGGACCAACTAGAGAGTAGAGAGAATAAAAAGAGAACTATCGTCTCTAGTTGTTCCCATTATAATTTTCCCTTTATATACGACAACATCCGACGACAAATTTATCGTTACAACATAGTGAGAACGCGGCCTAACACGACCTGTCATCACAGGTGCCCACATAAGCGTCGTCAATTGTGTCTGCTGATAGTATTAACACTACAATAGATACTTGTATATAGTTTACGATTAATTTGTTTTATGGCAACTCTATTTGAACTGCCAAATAAGTTGATGAAAGCAAAAAAACGCGTGCCTACAAAAAGATTGATGTAGACTTGATGAAGCCAGACAGCTGAGTCACAGTATCCATTTATAAGGACAGGGATGGGTAGTATTGCCTACACGTAATTATGTGCCCTGCTTACGTACCGACGTGGTCGGATTATCTTGGGCGGAGACCCGATTATTTTGTCTTGAAAATGTGTAGATTAGATTGCCCGATCCGTGAATACGTAGTATTGTACGTGGTTTGGACACGTGAACGTTTGGGATCGGTTAATACCTTTTTTGGTTTCATAGTGTTGTTTTCTTTTGTGTTAAGCAATTTATATTTTAATTTGTTGGAAACCGTCATTAGAGATACAATAGGTATGCATACGTCGGCGCTCGATTAGGGCTTGAGAGTTTAATCTTATATATAAAAATGAATCGCAAAATGTGTTGGTAAGCGCATAACTCAACAACGCCTGGACCAATTTTGCTGATTTTCTTTTTGTTGTGTTTGTTATTGTCAGGAGAAGGTTTTTATGAAAAAAAAATTGGGTAGAGTGGAGTAGAGTAAAATAATCTGTTGCCGGGAGCGAAGCCGCGGGCAAAAGCTAGTATATTATATTTATTTTAATTCGAATTTCTAATAGCGATAAATGATTTTTATTTTGCAAGTAGATTTTAAAAACACTTAATACTTAACAAAGTTTCTGTTAACTTTAACTAGATGAGTCCGGTAACGAAATTAAAGAAACTTCTTATCTCACATTAATTCAATCGTAACTATGAAACCATACTGTTGGAGGCGGCTCGACTACGTAATTTTCTTCCTTATAGATTTCGATGAGGAAAAAAAATAAGTATTAAATTAATTTCTCCCATTATTAAATAATTCCTTTCCGTAACTTTTAATGTATAAATTGAGCAGGTCGATAAAGAAAGTTGTTATGATTTATAAAATACTTTTTGGAAAATTTGTCCAGCGCTCAATGGCGTTCCCATCATTAATACTAAAATCTTAATTGAAGCGACGTACCTTTCGACACGACAAAGTGGAGATTTCATTAAAAATAAATAAAAAAGGCATAAAACTTTCTCTTTTTATCTTATTGGACAGGAATTTCTGGAATTAAATTGAATGGTGTCGTGTTCATCATTAATCACGGGGGCTCTGGCTTGTTCGCCATCCTCTCGCGATCTACTTTCTCTTTTTCATAAAAAATAATATTCTTGTTTATCAGTTATTTTTTTCTGCGAAGATTATTCTGTCTTGTTTTTGTAGAGGTAGAATTTTTAAAGGTTCGTTTGTAAAGGACTGTGTTGTCTGTGAAAACACACATGTCCCATGTTTAAAACATAAATTTGATGTGAGACCTAATAAATTATGCACTCAGCCAAGCCAAACGATACAGCTATTACCCGAACGCGGCGACACCAGCCGCTTGAAGAACAAAGTAAGTACTTGAACCTTTAACGAATATACTATGTGCTGTACATTATTATTATATATACACCTTTTTAAAGTTCATGTGTGTTCATGTAAACATAGACCTTATTACATTTAAATTTCTTTCTTTCTTCAATTGAAACTTGTTACTTTTTACAAACATTCTGAAAATATTGTACTGGCTATTTTCTTTTCACAAATAACTAGCTATATTATTTATTACATTTTTGAAATTAAAGGTATCAGTAAAAAGTAACACTTATAATATAGTTAGTCTTCTTTTATAGCTTGGTATATATGTACCTACGTATTGAAAACTTTTAAAGGTGACCACCTCAGTATTTGCTGGGCGCAAGACTCTCAGCGCTGGTTTTCAGTTGGCACTCCGCAGTGACGCACAGACTGAAGATTGAAGGTTTTGTTTGCTACATTGATACATAATAGAGTAACTTAGCGAAACGTAAACTAAACAATAGATATTTAGTACAACATGGCTGTTAATATTTCCTATATTCATATAAAAATCAATATCAACATTCAAATCTACACTAATATAATAAAGAGGTAAAGTTTGTTTTTTTGTTTTTTTATTTTTTTGTTTGTAGGAGGTAATCTCTGGAACTACTGGTCCGATTGGAAAAATGTTAGCAGCAACAGAAAGCTGCTTTACTCCTGAGTGACATAGGCTATATTTTATGTACGCGGGCGAAGCCGCGGGCAAAAGCTAGTATTAATATATTTTAATAACATTTTGTGTAACTACGGGCTATTGTCTATTTATTTGGCTGAAATTAGAACTAAATTGAATATGCCGTGCACGCAATTTTGGTAGCTGTAATTATTGTTTGGGAATTTATCATATTACTATGATATTAACTCTTTGTCGCATGTTATTGTGGGATTTTCGGATATTTCTGCCGTTTATTATTCGGATACGTTTTAATATACCCGCTACTCGTTGAAATTAGCGGTAAATAAAACGTTAAAATTTATTCTTATTTACCTGTATAGCATATAGCAGCTTACATTTCGATAAGGACCTTATTTTTAAAATTGTCTACTTTGAAAAATAAAAAAAAACTCATAATATTATGAATACGAATTTAAAATGCGATAAAATGTAAGACTCCACAGATTTTTAGTTTCACAATTGCAATGTGTACCTACGTCGTATTTCTAAGTCAGGCGTTTTAACTTTGAGCAACTAATGAGGGTGTTCTAAAATGTCGTTCACCAGGTGGCAACACTGAGACGTCAGGTCCAGGCACCTGTCAAAACACTTCTGTTACTGACATTAGCTAGACATCAACGTCAACGTCAAACGTTAGACGTCAGAGTCATGTATAAGTTTTCAAAGGAAAAGACCTGACGGCTAAGTGGCACTAATTGGTGGTGTGAAAATTCCTAAACACCCTCATTCCATCGATCACCACTGCTTTCAAAACGGTGAAGGGAACATCGTCCAAAGACCTGCTTGTCCTAGAACCAAAAACTAAAAGACATGTGATATCCATCACTTCGCAATAGGATAGCATGGTGACTTATGACTAACTCCATCTCTTAGAGGTGTTTTAATCAGCAGTGGGAACATTATCTGACTTAACGAACTAACACGCTATATGAACGTGAACCTAGAGCGCAGAAAGTAATTAGATCAATAAAATTTCTCAATAAAAAAGTATAATTACTAAACAATGATAACGATATGGCCGGTTTTATATTAAAATTCAACTTGATTAATATTTCCTCCCTCCCAGAGAGAATAAAACTCCTAACAATGAAGTTTTTATTAGTTGGGTACGGTAACGTAGTCCCGATAGATATTTTTTAATGAATAAATATTACAGAAATGGATGATGAGTATCGTGGACTAGTTTTTCATGAGCATAAGTAATCCAGGAAAGCGTAATATATTTATTTATTTATATCTAGTCTTATGCCCCAAGCGGTGTTCGCACACCTATTGTTTTTCTATTATGTCTCTAATTACGGTATTCAAAATGTTAAATTTCTTCCAGCAAACATTTATGTGTTGTTACCTACTTGGGCTCGCCACAATCGTGATGGTAAGTTATTTTTGAGGAGTGACTAGAAAGCTTTCCACCTGACGGAAGTCCTTTTATGGCTAGTTCGGGAGGTTTCTGATTCAGAAACGCCCGATTTTCATTGTGCTGACCGCCCGGAGAGCACGGTGCAGGCCACCGAGTTTTTGGGGAGGGGATTGCCAATGACTATCTCTAGCGTCCATCTCTATTTCAGGCTATGGTGGAGAGTGAATGGGAAGTGGACGCCTACTTCTGCAAAACAGTAATGCGAGTGGAAGGTATAGCCACAGACGTGACGACACGGACTCTTACGTCCAAGCCGCCATCGAAGAACTCGGGCGTTGGGAGTCGCGGAATCATTACTGACCACCGTAGGAGCGGGCTTGAAGGCGACGACATTTAAGTAGCTCGCCGTACGCCAATCTGGCAAGAGAGATGATAGCAAAACTAAAGAGGCCCACTATAGCTGACGTTTGCTAGGACTTTTGACACGCTCTCTCGACCTCCCCTAGAGCGAGAGGAGTAATTTGATGAGATAATCAAAAACATTTTTTTTTTTTTGTAAAAGCCTGAATACTTAATTACTAATAAATTATCATAACTGACTATTACGGTTTCCTAGAATTCGCCAACTTAACATAATATTTACTAAGTCTAACTAATCAAATTTCGTATTGTTCTGTGATAATCGCAAATTCTTGTAAGTTAGAATATTAGGTTCGGTATCTTGAGTAAAATACTTGAATCGAATAATTGTTGTTACAATAAATATTATTTTAATAATTTGGTATTACCTATTATGTGTCTGACATATAAGATTATAAAAATATGTCAATCCATGTAAATATTTTATAGATAGAGTCAACAGATTCAAAGCATTTATTTCAAACTAGCTTTCTGCCAGCGGCTTCGCCCGCGTGAAAGTAGGGTTCTCTATACAAACTTTAGACACCAATTACTTCCTTTTAGGAGCTGAATTTTGTAAAACCCATACAAAATTCAGTCCATAAACCTAAGTCATAAATGGATCCTTTATTCAAAATTTCACGCTTCTAGTCCCAGTAGTTTTGGCTGTGCGTTGATATGTCAGTCAGTCAGTTGCTCCTTTTATATAGATAAACCATTTAATTTATAAAGGTCAAGTAGTCGGTCTGTCAGAAAAAATGTCGCTACTTGCATATTCCAAATCGTAGATCTATATGGAGAAGAATGTGCAAGAAACTCCATGGACACTCTTTTCAATCATATATTACAAAATTACAAATATATCGGTTACATATTTCTTGTCGCTTTTAATGTTTAAGGTAACATTTGTAGCCTTGGTTAAATACATTTATTCTTATGTACAAAAACATAGTGACACATCACTTTTTTGGTTTCTTTCTTTCTTTCACTTTTTTGGTAAATCTAAGTCAATAGATAGATAGATAGATATGCACTTTAATGTCAAATGTATTTATTTATTACACATAGGTTTATTGGGTGCGCGTTTTTACCGTAACTTGTGTTACATAAGTATTTGTATTCTTAAGTGGCAAAACAACACGGAGTTTACTTGGTACAAATATTGTCAAATTGCTAGTTTACTCCAAACGATAGGTATATCGAGAAAGAGCGCCTTTACATAAGCCGCAACGTGCTACTCTAGCGTGACAACCGCACGTTTTTATTTATATGACTAGCGAACCGCCCCAGCTTCACACGGGTCTCCCGGAGCTAATGGTTGGCGCGAAAGCGTTACGCCGGGGCTCTGGGAATAAGGCAAAGAAGGTACGCGGTAGGTTCTTTAGTCAGTAACAGTCTGACGCTGTTTCCCGCTCCGCCCAAGAGTGGGATTCGTCATTCGATGATTTTTACCTACCATAAAAAAAGCTTCACGCGGGTACTGATATTGATTATATTATGCACATCAACCTTCCTCTTGAATCACTCTATCTATTAAAAAAAGCCGCATCAAAATCCGTTTCGTAATTTTAAAGATCTAAGCATACAGCGGTAAGCATCTTTGTTTTATACTATGTAATTATTAACAGAAATAATAGTGTGATGTGACTTGACTTCGATTTCGTACGCACCTCAAAAAGAAGAAATAGAACCCTTATTTTTTTTTATGTAATGAAGACATTAAGCAGCGCGTCAGCCGCGCAGCTGTCGCGCGGCACGTTGCGGCCAAATTTGAAGGCGCCCTAACTGAACTTTTCCTTACTTTATTCTTTAATCGAGTTCTGTTATAAATCATTATTTTTTTAGGATTCTGTACCTCAGTTGGCAAAAAAGAACCCATAAATGATCACTTTGTTTTCCGTTTGTATCTATGTCACAACCCTTTTTCTCGGGAATGTGTGGAAGCATCAAACTGAAATTAACATCGACTATTCAAGTCTACTGCAGTTTGGAGCAGCGACAAAATAAAATTTGAAGGCTAACGAAATCCAAAGAAAAATGTTGTTTATGCTCCATTTAAGGCGCATAGTATATATTGAAATCAACAAGAGAATCAAAAATCTTTGCCATGTAGCACAAATAATGGAAAAAATCTAGAAAACTTGAATTTTTAGTTACATCATAAAATAATTACTTGTCTGTGATTAAAAAAAAATCTACGATAACTGATTCGAGGATCTAATTTTTTGCATTAGATATTTTAACGCAAAACCCCACCGTACACAAGTTCGACTCACCCTTGACCAGTTTTTTTTTTCAGTAAGTACTCCATCAATTTTAATCTTAATTTAAGATCTAAAACCTTGGAACCGGAGTCAAACCCTAAAAGTGTTTAAAAACGAAATGGTTCTCAAGTATTTCCAGGAACTCAAAAAGCTATTAAGTAAAGAAGTTATTACTTAAGTAAATGTAATCTTAAATAAGTCCACTTAAATAAGAATGCTTATTAAAGACCTTCATAATATCTCGTTTCGAAGACCACGTATAAAATTACTTATCACTATTTACATACATACCTATAAAATGGAAGGGGAATCAAAATTCAAAGCAATATGTCCTCTAGAATCGTTTTATATCGTTTTACATTAAATTTTGATAGTTTGATTTTTTTTTGTTTTATTGACCTATAACCGAGTTATTATTGTTTTTATTAAAAAATGCTAAAAGATCCTAATTTAATATAACATTAATAAATAAAAGAAACAAAACAGTCGGACGTAAAATTAATATTAAAATTGAAATAAAATTGGAAACCAAATTAAAATCTAAAATACCAAATCAAATTAGAAATGAAAATGGAAATCATATTCACAATTAACATCAAAAAGAATTAGTAAAATGAGAATTATTTATTAAACACATAAACATAATTGGTCGAAATATATTTGGGCAAAACGTAATGTAATAATTTTTTTTATGGTGTAAAAAATCCTGTAATGACGAATCCCGCCCTTGGGCGAAGCCGGAGACAGCGTCAGACCCTTACTGACGAAACGACTCACCCCATTTCTTCTTAGCTGACACACCGGGGTCAGACTTTCCTTTCAGAAACCGGACCGGGGCCCCAGTAAGCTTCAGCCCTGCAGTTAGGCCTCTACATTTGCTGACAACTCCTGGAGGCGCGCAGGAACAGAGCGCGCCTCTGACGAAAACATAATGGGGTACGGACGGGCAGCACTGATGATTTTAGCGGAACAGCGCCGCAACGCGGATATAAACACAATACCAATTGAAAATAGCAAACCACGGCGTCAAGCGACTCTATTTTGCTAAATCTCATATACAGATTGTTCAGTCCGTTCGCCATTAAACTACGATTTTCTCCGTCATTTTCAGATTATCGTTAAGAAATTCAGTGAGGCGATAAAGCGGTCATTTGGCTCCTCATGGCTCCTCATAGCTTCGCAAGCTGTCGGAGGCGCATCACGTAGGGTCGTATGCCGCGATCAGTTTTCCGCACACCTGCAGCCTCCACTCGCATACTAATCCACTGAAATATTCATATTACGTGAGCAAATTAACATACCTTTAAACTATCTGCTGAATAAAAATAATTTCTAGACGTCCATTGTTCAATTTTTTTTCTTTCCTCCACGACAAAGGCTATACAAGTCCCCATTTTCACGAAGAAATTGGTGAAAATAAGTTCGTTAAATCTTTTATTCCTATTGTTCTTGTTCACTTAGTTAAGATAGATTAGCTTGATTCAATATAGAATAGAATCTAAGTAAATGTTTTGTAATGAAGTTACTTATAATAAAATTTACCTAACGTCCATTTTACTTTAACAATTAATTGTATCTTGCCTTTGATGTATATAAGTAGTTAAAAAAGGATTTTATTATTAATACCAAACCTTTTAAAGAATACCTACTCAAAGATGAGGCTATTCCAGTTTGTAGGACAGAAAAATTTTAAAAAGTTTTCTGTAATTCTGCCTTCTTAGTCGTTTATTTATTCAATTTTCAGGAATAACCTTTGTAACGATGATACTTGAACTGTTGTAATTTGATTACAAGCTGTAAAACAAAAACGTTGTGGAACTTTTACGTTATAAAAATGTTGGTTTAGATGGAGCTTGTGATGTGGTGTTGGGTGCACGACCGCCTCTCACTTGACAGCGTTAAACAAAAGCATACAATGCTAATGCAATAACTGTCTCGCGCGCTTTGTAAATAGATCTCTCACAAATTCGCGAGCACATCAAAAGCGAGGCGTAAGCTGTAAAATAAAAATGAGTGTTTGAAGAGCTGTGAATTATGTAACGCGTACGTAGGGCCGCTCCACCGCTTCACTGTCTTACCTGCACACAGGACTCATTTGCTCGGATATGAGCAAATGACTCGTTATGGCCGCCTTTTTTATTCAGCCTCTCTTTAGGCACGAAATTATACAAATTAACAGGATCAAAAGGCGTCTACGGTGAAATTGTACTACCTACGTCTGTTTAGGTACCTACCTAAACAAACGTAGGTAGTACAATTTCACCGTTTCAACCCATATTTATATCATTGACTGTAGTATGTACCTACCTACTACAGTCAATGATATAAATATAGTTTTAAATGCTTAAAAGGTGAAAACAGAAAAAAAAAACATAAAAAAAATGAATGAAATAAATCAATCTGTCTAGCCAACTATTAGCAACTTCTTTGTGAATTTGTTAATTCACTCTAATCTTCGTATTGGTGAAAACCGCATGAAAAACGACTGAGTAGATTTTTTTTTAATTGGTTTGCACCTGACCGCTATGTCATCTGATGGAAAATTATGATGCGGTGCGATGATGGATCGCACTTACCTAGAAGTAACCTATTCACTCTAGACTTGAGGACTCGAGTTGTAGCGGTTATATAAACAGACAAACGGAGTTTGGAGGACTTTGTACAAAGGTAAGAGTATCGAGATCAATTTCCAGTGGATGTAGTGGGCAGAGTGGATGGAGCTTCACAGTTCAGATACTTATACTTCATGAGATATATACTTTAAAAAAAATACTAAAGTAAGTACTATAGGTAATTTATAATTCTTGATCAAATGTAGTAAGTAGACATAGTTTGATCATATGTTTAGGAGGGATTCCGATCACATACCTAAGGTTTCCCTAAGGGAAAAGGAAGCGTTACCGTCCTTGTCAAACCTGGCAATGTATTGTGCTGGTAGACATTACGGCCATCGGATTGACATGGAGCTAAGCGAAGAGTAAGTGTTTGTTTATGCAGATGCGGGGTAATCGGTGACGCGTTGGGCGTTTGTCGTAAATTGCCATAATTATGTTTGTGTTTGCGCGTGAGATGGCGCGGCCCACTGCTGCGATGTACGAATGCCCAACGCGTGACTCGACGCGCCGCGTCTCCGTAAACAAGCATTAAAGCTCAAGACCGGTCGCGAAAGTGTCTGTACTGTAGACACGTCCTCTGCCCTAGCTAGGGTACAAGCACCTTTTGAATACCCTAATTAGAGACATAGTCATAGTTATTTATTGGTAAGGGATATTTACAAGTCATAGATTTACAGGATATTATATAATAGTCAACGAACTATTACGATTAATAATAATAAATACAATACACACAATGGACAACAACATAAAGTACAAACGTAATAGAAAGACAATAGGTGTGAGAACGCCGACATTCACTTAGGGCTCAAGAGTTTAAAGGAAAAACCAAGGCTCGTACGACACGGCACGGCACGACACGGCACGGTACACCATTTGAAAGGAAAGCCACGAATTTATTTTATCTCGAGTAATTGCTAAAAAAATCTTATGAAGTAGAACTGTAGGTACCAGCCTGGAAGCAGTCAGACACTTTGAAAAGCAGAGCGTTTTTGAATTTCTAATGCGTCGTCTGGTCTTTACAACTTTAGTTTCAGCACGTTGACGTTCTTAAGTGTAGTTGGGAAGCTCTTCACTAGCATTTTATCTTATTGTGACTGTTTCAACGTTTTGTATAAGTACAGCTTCAATTTGTATATCAATTTTCTTTTTAAATTTACGTCGGTACGTATTCGTGAAAGGTAGGTAGGTCTTCTACAGTCCAGTGTATAATCCGACAAATTGTTTGTAAAAACCTAGTTTTTGACTGCAATTCTACCTTATGACACGTAGTGATTCAATCGTTGTTGGTGGAGCGCACTAGTTTATTAAGAACCTATTCACTCTAGCCTTGAAGATACCTAAATTATAATCGGAAACAAAGACCACAACAGGCAAACTGTTCCACTCATTCGATGTAGTTCTCCGTACAAACTGGGCCTCATTTCTTTCTTTAGAGAGTGAATTTTGGAAAATCCTAGGTAAATTTGAAAACTTAGTGCTCGCACATATCATAAAAGAAAAAGTAGGCAAAATTTTATGCCCTGAGGCTGATTTTAATATCATGCGGATTTGGTCCGCATGCGTAACCTCCGCAAAAGTCCTTTTCATACAACTATTTATTGTAATGCGTGCAATACACACGGGGGACGCGCTTTTTTGCCTTTTGAAATTTTCTGCACGTGGAGTAAATCCGCATGCGTGTATCCACATGATATTAAAAACACCCTTAGGTTTAGGCTTGATAATAATCAAATAAAAAGATTTTCCTTACATTGAAATTTTTTACATGTATCGAAAAGGCAAGAGGAAAAATAAAAACTATTATTTTCTTTCCTCCTCCTATCAAATCGGAAACGATGGAAATCATCTATCAAACCTTTACATTTCCAAAATATATTTTTCCTTCTTATATTTCATGAAAGGGGTAACGTCGGGATAACAAATCTGCCGATAAAACAATCTTTAGAGTTCAAAGCTCACATATATGATTATTTATTTAAGTTCAACCCGGCCACTGCAGCCGACCTAAGTAAATATCTTCCCGTAGTATCCATTTTATTTACCGTTACATATCTTCGAACTGCCACGATTATTTTCCTGTTCACTCAAGCGAACTTCGGTACCTATCATTATTAAAACATTAGGGAGGCATTTTAATAGAATTAATATACCTATATTTTTAAACCGGTGTCATTATCATATCAACTTCCCGGCCCTGTCTCTTGTTATTTGGGGTCGGTGCAAGACAAGACTTTCATTTGTCCTGACAGCCGTCATGTTGTCACTTACTTCCTTTTTTTTTCAAATGTTTTTTCACATAATCCATCCATCTTTTCTTTCTGCTCACCCCTTACATGCATCCTCAAGTATACTCATAACTCTTTCAGTAACACGCGCTTCATCCCCCCTTTTTATATGGCGTCCCCGATTCCCCTTCAATTTTTCGTCTATCATCTTTCTAAACCTGTGCATACAAATACAATTTTCAGAAATAATTCTAATAACAATATTTACAAAATAAATCGTTTAGATTTCGATCTACATTCGCGTCTATAATTTGTTCGCCCCGACTGTGTAGAGAATTTTGAGAATTGGAGATAAATGATATCGAAGCGAAATTCCAAGAGGGCGTGAAATAGTTCTACGAAATATAGAATACCAAGCTCACCTCAGAAACCTACTGCCTGCATACGAAAATTTAATGCTACGGGAAATAAATGAATTCCTAGGAATTACCGTTATCTCTGTGAAATGCCTCAAAATTAGCTAAGCTCAGAACCCAAATCCGATTTTAGATTTTGGAATATAGAAAACGAGGTAAAACAAAATAATTACAGCTCAAACCAAATCCTATAAAGCCTCATATTTTATCATGGAATCGCAGTTTTTATTTTAATACATTCGCGCAGTAGGTGCATAAATGATTCATCGAAATCCCGTTCGAGGTCACAGTGCGGCTGTGAAAAATCGCTTTACGACTGTGGGAACTCGCGGGAGGCACGGGTAGTCGGGTAGCCGGGTAGCGGGTAGTCGGGTAGCGATGCCGCGTTGATATAACCCGGTACAGGCGGCACCACCGCGCAAACAAATTGGATGCTTAAAATTCAATTTGAAGGTTTCGCGGTCCGCTTCATTCGCTCTCCTCGTCCGTTACAAGCTGGACTCGCTCACATATCCAAATGGAAACGCAATTATTTTGCCGTAACTTGGTATGTTTAAATGTTTATCGCCGGCGGCACACTGCTTGTTTATATAATGGAAGTTGGCTTGTTTACAACGACATCAATTGAGAGATTAAAATCCTAACATGTTCAGTTCACGTGTATGTATAGGCTTATATACATGTGTGAATCGGTTTGGATTTCGAATGAACGCTGAGCAGGCAAGTACTTATGATTAAAATATTTATGGTCTAGTAAATCCTAGATTTTGTAAACGACTTCACATGCGTAGTTACACGAAATTTTATTTATAAAAATGTTAATAGTTTGAAGGCATCTATTTCGCTTCATATTGAAAAAGAGATGGAAAATATTGGGACTTGCAGAATTTTAGAACACTATAGTAATGAAATCAGTATATTTACAGCAGAACAAAATATATACGTTCAAAATGTTTTTGAAAATAAAACAGTAAAAAACTTGATAGTGTTAAAAACCTAATCGTAAAAAACTATTAAAAAGTACCTAAGGAATATTAAATGAATAAGATGCAGACATAGCCCGAAGAATCGCCAAACTTAAGAAGAACTGGGGACCCTGCAGAAGGATCAAAGCCTACTGGGGTCAAGGGCTCGTGTCTGAAAGGAAGGCTCGGCCCTAGTATAAAGGTAACGTCGTAGGTACGCGGTAGGTTTTTTATGGTACTATTAACTGCGTTTAAACCAAAGTAATACATGCACAAATCATTTTGTAGTAAGTAAATTTTTTTTCTTACATTTGGAAATAGTAATGAAATTGCAAAGCCTTTTATTTTAATACCCTACAAAACACTTAAAAAAACACAAGTTAAGTTTAGTTTAGTTAAGTTTTTAAGTTTTAGTTTAGTTTAATTCGGTTCACGCCTTTTAGCCTGTTCAGCAACAGGCTGAAAGCCGTAAAAATAAAATTAACATAAATATACGTGCATACATACAAACATACACTTGAAAAACATAACCCTCCTTCTGTCGCAGTCGGGCAATAATCTCACTCTCTAATTCAATTAAAGTTACGTAAAGTACACATCACCGCTCATTTTCGTGCTTAAAATCGCTGTGTTGTTATAGAAACTCGAACAACAAAACCAACTAAACGAGCTCTTAAAATAAAGCGGGATTGTGGTGGGTACTATCTCGTGGAAGAATTTGAAGTTGAAATAACTACTAGACAAAGTTCCCTTCTTCAGATGCACGAAACTTTTCGGAATAAATTCAAGTTTCTTCAAGCTGAAAATTGATGAGTACTTCTATGAATTTAAATATTACCAGCATAATTTGAATTAGCATAATAGCGATAAATCCATCCTTGATCCTCGCGCGGCACCGTGCCCTAAATACCTAAATCCTATCGGATTCATGACACAATAGAATAAGCATTGACAAATTTAAAAGTGAAATAGATATAGGCTAGTATTAGATGGGTACCTACAAAGTTGTAAGTTGATGTTCGTCGTCACAGTGCCGCCTAGAACTTTTGTAATCCTGTATTCTTCGGTAAACTTTTCCAATATTGCGAACAGAGCAAGCTTACATGTGCTCCTAATCCGAGAACATTCAAGCAACGGGGGACTGCACGGAGTTTCCATAAGATTAACTAATTTATTCATATTAGAGACCCGTCTGAAGCGAGCGAGTGCGGATATTTTTAATCCAGGGTATAATTTATGTGTTTGAATAAGCAACAAGTGATGGTGCGTCCAGAATTAATGACCTCTGATTTCCCTCATCATACATCTCTCTGAATAGTGGGAATGGATTTAGTTGGTTCGCCGTGAATTAATCACTGGGGGGTGTGTGTTGAGGCAAATTAGACTGCCGGAGTCCAAACACAGCACCTCGCTTTGTCGCAAAGTAAGTGAACGAATTAAATGAATTATCACGCGGCGGTGGCTCGGGAATCAGCACTTTCATTACTCCACCTTGTAGTTCTCTCGGCGTTTTCATTTATTCCTAGTTCAATTTATTATTAATCCTTGTGGATTGCGTAAAAGCAAACCGCAGGTTTAGCTTAAAAGGAACATTTAGACTTGAGTTTTAATATAGACAAATTGAACTACTACTTACGTTTATATTGTTTACTTAGCATCAAATATTTATTTTAATTCGAGAGCATTCAAAAACTTAATCAACATAATTGCGCTTTGAATTTCGTGCTTGTTGAACGATCAGTTTTGGTTTCGGAAAAATGGAGTTATTAAATTTCAGCCATTTTTTTTTTTTTTTTTTTTTTTTTTTTTTTGAAAATAAAACGTTGCCCCACACTAGGAGTTACTCCTGTATCGCGGGTGCGTTCACAAACATGATGCAAAGTCACATACACAAGACACCCAGACCCGGAACAACTATTTGTAGGTCATACAAATATTTGTTCCGTGCGGGAATCGAACCCGCGACCCACAGCGCAGCACTAAATCGCTTAACCACTGCGCCAACCGGGTCGTATTAATATATTTATGTGGTGTTCTAGGTTGGTGGACGTGTGACACTCACCAATCCGCACTGAGCCAGCGTGGTGGATTACGGCCCATTCCATCTCTTAGATAGAAGGCCTTAGTCCCAGTCCCAGTCCCAGTGGGAGCATTATAAGACTGATACTATACTATTATAGTGTTCTAGATACGTAATATAGATTTTAGAAATAAATAAATTAATAAATTTCAATTCTTTATTCGACACCATATTTTATGCATTCCATTAAACACCAAATTGTAACAAAATGTTGATGTTCAGCGTGTAGAAACATTATGAAACATTTCACTATAAACTAGTCGTTTGTAACATATCCATAAAATTATAGTTAACAATCATAAACATATCAGTAACTTGTAACAACTTAATTACACAATTCCTCTAAGGATGTCAAATGATACCTTATACATATATATATATATAAATATTTCCTAAGTCAATATTTTATAAATATTTTTCATTTATCGATGTAAAAACTCAATAATATATTTCTAAATCATCACTACTTACGAGTAATATGCGGGTACTCAAAACCATTAAAAATGCAAAAAAAAAATGGTTTTTAAAGAGCTTTCTCCCACAACATTTTTTTTTCGAAATAATACATTTTGTTTGCTAATAAAATGTCGAATCGATATAAATATCTTACAAAATTTTTTGACAAATAAACTAAGTATTTAATTCAGTACATTTCCATTTATTTGAAAACAGTGCCATGAAGGTTAGGAAGAACCTTTTTGGCGTTTATTCAAAATTGACTCTTCCACTCGAAAGCCTCAAATAAAATATTGAATAAATATTCTGTACATAGTTTGGCACGTGAAAAAGTTTTGGCATTTTTGACACATAATTTAAAAGATATATTTAATAAATTATATTTTTTTATAGAAGTAGAAAAAAATGTATAAGATAGGTAATATAATTTAATAAACAGTGGTACTACACTAATAGTCAATTCCAGTTTACCTACATTTTAATTTGTTTTACATTTAACCAATTTATAATAATAATAATTAATTATAAATACTATAATGTGGTAAATAAATTCAATTTATAACAGTTCACATTTTGTCACAATGTGGAAAATGGTGTAAGTATTAAATATTACTCACCATTCATAGTTAATCGTTATCAATTCCTGTGAAGATAAAAATATGGACGAGTACTGGGAATTACTGGGAATTTATATACTGTGGATCGAGATGAGAGCATAATACCTGATATTGGGAAAGAATCAGCGTTTTTTTATCAATTTTCTTGAAGACGTCGTCATAAGAGGAAATGTCCTGATATTTCAGTAAGTTTCAATAGATATAGGTGTATTGGGTAGATAAAGCACGATCGCTGGTAACAGAGTAATATAAAAGAGACGTATTTCACGCACAATGTGGGACTAATTGGTGATTTGCTGAATACACAGCTCTGCTGATTCCATTTCTGTATGACATTAAGAAAATTACCTTTTTGCTTATCTTGTATATGAACCTCGGGAGAGATACTCAATGGGACTTATTTTGGAGGACCGAAGAGTTGGCTGTGTCGTCTATTACCCTGATTACCTTTTTGAGAGTTTATTGTAGAGCGTGGACTAATGTGTTAGAGCTCGCTGTGTACTCGTCCGTTAAGTAATAAGTTTTCAATATTTACTTATCAAAAACTACTCAAATCAATACACCTCACTTAAAAGTAACTTTACAAAAAATTACAACATATGCGATGTTTTTTAAACAATGTTTTATTAATTAGTTTTTACCCTACATACCTGAACCTCTTCGTTTGATATAAGTATGTACAACTAGTGCCGGTCTGTTGTAAAGTCTTTTGTCACTAATTTATTGTTATATTCACATTTATTAAATACGTATATATTCACAAGAGCCTACAATTCCTTCATTCTATATCCGACAGTAGAAATAACTTATATCTGGCATATTATTACCATAAAAGGCAACTTGCATGTATATAATATTTCAAAGATTTGATAGTAGGACTCGAGCCAAGTTTGCCTTCCACAGTGAATCAAACCAGATCCCTTTCACACCATTATCATATATATATACCATCAATTAAGTAAGTAGGCCTTCAAAATCGTATGTTTTAAGATTTCCCAGACAACAAATGATTTTTTTTTACCAAATGCATTTCACCTAGTGTAGCATGGATGTTTGCATTCAGCTGAAAAATATTCGTGTAGGTAATACCTGGCGGTATCTATTCATTGCATAACGTGAAAACGTTCCTCCATTATGAATCACATCACATCGACACTCACTTTACCCGCTTTCAGTATTCTTACATTCTCAGTCTAACGGGGAATAGAGCGGAAAATGAAGACGTGTCGCACTACGTCACAGCACTGTACCGCAGGAATTAGCGAGCCTAATTTACGGCCTCTGTTCTAATTAACGAGCACTCACATATCATTAATATTAGATACAATTATATTTACACGCACTCGAGACAAGTCCACACACGGTCCTATGTACATGTTCGCACGAGTTCACACATCACAACTTAGTCCGCTTGTTGACCACGACCTCGGCGGCGGCGTCCAGGAACCCTCATACAGATATCTCTTGTATCTGCACGCGCTTCTTCATGATGCCGGGCGGCGCGGGCGCTGCGGGCGGCGCGGGCGTGCGCAGGATGCCGCCCCCCTCCCCCTCATCGACCGCGGCCTCCGCGCCGTCCGGCCCAAACTTTACCTGCGTGGAGCTGTCCACCACGCGCGGCTCGAACGTGCTGGTGCGCCCCACCGGGTCCCCGGCCCGCGCCGGGTCGAGCTTCTGTATGTCGGGCTTTTGCGTGTCGATACACACCACGCTACCCGCCTCAATAGCGCTACCCACGCTTACGTCAGGCATAGAGCTGCGCGCCGCACGGTGCTTCTCATCGTAGCAGCTGTACTCGCCGAACGTGGGCTCACCGCAGTCCGACAACGTCCGCAGGTCAAATTTAGAGCCTACACCGCGCGGCACGTGGGCCGATTTGCACTCGAACCCAAACCCTTTGCCGTCAAACGCACGCACTTCGTAATCAAGTTTCCCGTCATAGTTGTCCGAAGATGAAGAGCTGCCTGCCTCGGCGAGGTCATCCTTGGAACGACGCGGGCGCGATCCACGCTGATGGTAGATGCCAGCGAAAATTAGCACGTTGAGCAGCAAGAGGAAGCAGCCCACGGCTATAGTGACGGTTAACGCCGCCGTATAGGACTGATAGTGTGAGGAGGCGAGGCGGCGCAATAGCGCGTCGTCAGGGTGCACGGGCGGTGCGGTGGCATTGGGCGGACACTCAGTGGAGGGGGGCGCTGCGGGCGCAGGACGCGGTGGCACGGCTCGTGGCGGCACGGTACTGCGTGCGCCACCCCGCGCGCCCCCCTCCAGCTCCACCACGTGTGGCACGTGCGCTCGCGACATCGACTGCGCCCGCACCGCTCCTGCATCACGAGGATTAATTTGTCAACTGCATCATTAAATCGAAAATATCAATGTATCAATAAACTACAGGGAATTTAAATATCATACCTTCATAGTAGTTTGCGTTGTCCTCCTGGAAGTGATGGTGGCGCATGGCAGCGTCGGGCAGCTCGGAGCCGGGCCGGTGCAGCTGCGGAATGAGCGACAGCCACAGCGACATCTTGTGGCCGCGGTAGTGGCTGCGCATCTCCGGCTTGCTACCTGCGCGCGCCGCACCACACAATTGAAACAAATGAGCCCGAACCGTGACCGCAACGGTCACGAGGGCGACCCTAAAGTTTTAAATGACCGACTCCAAATTCCTGGAGGCATAATGCTGAAATCTATACTAATTGTATTTATACGGTTGTAGTGTTAACAGATGCTGATCTTCACAACTACACGAGTACGAAACTTTCCTGAGTTCCATTTATTTTACTGTACGACATCGAGTAGTCGAGATATAAAGGAAAATCGGAAAGGTCCATAAACTGGGCATCTGTAACATATGTATTCGTATAAACTAATCAGGAAGTTTTTCGTCGGCTGTGACATAAAATATATCTGTTTTATATATATGATTGTGAAGTTACGTACTGATCTCCATGTAGAGCTGGTTGATGGTGTCGTAGGTGTCCCAGTACGGCGTCTGGTCGGGGCCCAGCCGGGGAGTCTCGCCCAGCATAGGACTTGGAGGTGGCGTTGCCGACGGATCATTTGGATTTCTATGGGAAAATTATACATTTGAATATTTTATTTTTATTTTAGAGTCGATCGTGCTTAATGATGTTGATGATGATGATATTCAGAGTAAGAATAGCTTTCGATAGCCTATTTATCGAAAACGGCTATTACAATATCACACTACGACCGACAAACGCGGATGAAACCACGGGGGACAATTTTAACTTAAAATATATTCTACAATCAAGCGGTTAGTCGCCACGTCGTATTATAGTAAAAGAAGAAAACATATCTAATGGAACAACTAAAACCACTGGGACTAGGAGAGTGAAATTTTGCACAAGATTTCATTTTATGACGAAAGTGAGCACCGTGAGAGGATTTTCCAAAATTTAGGGGGTTCCAAAGTTTGTATGGAGAAATCCCCTTTACACAGGCGAAGCCATTGGCAGACACTAGTTATTCAAACAAAAATACTGACGATACTAAAATCAGCCCTTAATTAAATATTTCACTGCGAAATGCTAACGTAATTAAACTCGCATTGGAAGATCTTTCACAACAAATTCAATTTGGAATGCCTTCCATTACCACAAAATTCTTGACTTTACTCACTAAAATAGTTGTGCGTCTTCAAGGTGAAGGTAAACCTTTTACATAGACATATTTACTTGCGGTTTGTGGCTCAATACCAATTGATCTACAGCAGTGATTCTCAATCTTTTTGGGCCGGAGACCACTTTGGATTCTTAAGAGAAAATACTTATGACGATGATTTAAAAACCTTATGTCGTCGACGGCGTGCACTGTTCCCACGCGCCTCAAGGAGTTATTAGCAAACTGTAGAGGCCCAGCAGGGTTGAAACCTCCAGGGCCCAGGTTTAATGCGAAAGCAGGGCCTTGGTGTTACATCAGGACCATGGATTAAGAAGGAATGGGATGAGTTGTTCAGTTATCAGGAGTCTGACACTATTTCCCGCTCCGCCTAAGGGTGATTCGTCATTGAATGATTTTTTCCACCATAGAAAACCTATATCATAAATTCCTTCAAACAAAGAATAGAATATTTAAATGAAAATTATCGAGCACTGTTATAAAAAATACAAAATTTCCAATAAAAAAAGCCACATTGATCGAACTGGTTTTAATTCCAATAAATTAAAACCATCTATCAATGTGGCTTTTTATTCGTTGAAACCGACCTGTCACGGACCACATTTTGGCTCTTACAGACCACGTGAGCTCCACAGACCACAGGTTGAGTACCACTGATCTGTACGTACATGTATATGAGGTTAATTTTCAACCCACGCACAAAGATATTCTTTACATATTATTGAATCCTTTTTGTGCGAAAGCACGAGATAACCCCAAAATCGTTTTTCATATAGGTAACTTGTTTGTTGAGCTTTAAGGGAAGAACAGAAATAAACAAAATATTTCATTCGGAAAGTTTGGATGAAGTACGAGATGTTCCTGAAACTCGATTAAGTATATCTACACACGTACTACACGTATGTGTATTTTTTTGTTTAAGCTACTCTTTTTCCGTATATTGGGTTCAATTATTTGTATCTACCCGTTCCATTTTTTATAAGACTATTTACACGATCCAACAAGTAAACGTCACAGAAAAACATTACCTAGCTTCTTATCATTCGCGTGAAATTAAGTTTCTTCACACAAACTTTAGACTGTCGTTTGTCCCGTAATTTTAGAAAATCTCTTTTTATTTTTTGTATAATGTCACTGGAAACCGCAATTGAAAGATTGTGAAACATCAAGCAAAATTGTAAACTTAACGTGATTTATTATATTTTATTTTTTTACGTTTTTTAAAAAACAACAACATTGATACAATCATGTTAACACATTATACATCGCGGGTTTAACAGCGGTATGACAGAAGCGACAACTCGGTGCCAAAACATAAAATAAACAGTAGGTATACAATAGATATGTCATACTGTTTGATATATCTATGAGGTATACAATACATATTTACTCAGGTAAGAACAAAAGGTACTTTCTAGATCGTATTATGGTCTAGATCGTTCGGAGTAGGTATGTATATGTATATGATGTTGAGTATATGATGTTACAATTCGGAATATGTATGATACCAGCTGATGGCAATCTTCGGGTGATGAGTCAGTCAGTGGTCTAGTGGATTAGCGGTTCGTTAGTCTCACTAAAACTCGATAACGACTGAACCGATTTGGTCAACTTTGGGTTGAAATATTCGGGGTTGCTCAGGGAAGGTTTATATGGTAAGTTAAGTTTGCTGGGACAACTAGTATACCTATATGTAATATATGTACAAATGTGCGGACAGTTTACATTCATGCTGCTATTCCTTTTGTTCATTGTCTTCTATCATACTAAACCAGATGTGAATTGTATCTTCCCTCTTAACCGAAGCTTGAGTCCCGCTATGGAGCGCTCTCAGCTGTGATGCTGAGAGCTATCTCCGCTGTTTACGTTAAATTAGCAAAACCATCTGCTTCCCATGGAGATTTCTCAATAGTTTTTAGCTGTTTCAGGATCTACATATGGGTTTTTCAAGAGTAACAGTTATAAACAGATTAACAGTTTATAACGGTTTAGAGGACGCTTTGACAGACGGTTGAGCACGTCACAATCGCAGCGGTAACTCTTTGTGGAATGGTCATAGTATCTTCACTTTTCTTACACTAAGGACCTGCTTCAGCAGGTCCATACCGAATGATTCTTTTTTCGGACGAAACGCCCGGATATCGGATCATTGGATGGATTGCTTGAAAAGCCCAAATGGAAATAATATGGTGAAAATCTGCTGTGCTTGAGTAAAGCGAAAAAGAATATAAAAGGACATATCGATTCTTCAGCTATAAAGATGACGGTGAGGTTATTCTTATTTTCAGGCCATACCCACTGCTAAGCAGAAGTTGATACCTGCACTAAATTGGAAAACAATTTTGATCAGACATTTTTTTTTATGGTGGGAAAAATCATTTAGTGACGAATCCCGCCTTTGGGCGGAGCGGTTTTGATCAGAGCTAACCTACACACTATATGTAATGCCATTAAAAAAAAAAAGTACATTCTTACCCATATCTGACGAAATTGGAGATGTAATGGATGCACAGTTTGGATACGCGTTGCTCCTGCTGCGTGAAGTTTTGCTGATGATGCGTCAAGGAGACCGGCACCCCCAGGTAGTATGGCAATTCTTCACCATGCACCGAACCTGGCCTCTGCACAATAATAAATATATAGTAGATTTTATTCTTTTTAATTCTTGTTGGCTTATAGAATAGTCCGACGCACCTTTGACAAAAAAGCAATAACGGTTTTTGAAATACGTAGCTCTATCTATACATATTTTTTATGCCCAATTATTTGTTTATAGTATAGTTTTTCGAGGTGGATAGTTTTGTTTACATTTTGCTAAATCTCTGTTACAAGAAATTTTTATTAACACGATAAGTTCATCAGCTTC
Organism: Mythimna loreyi; assembly: GCA_029852875.1. NCBI lineage: Eukaryota > Metazoa > Arthropoda > Insecta > Lepidoptera > Noctuidae > Mythimna > Mythimna loreyi. The sequence goes on from CM056786.1 coordinate 13,717,318, forward strand.
AGTTATAAATTTAACGCAAGATTCTTTGAGGAGAAAACCGCTTACCACTTGACGACTTTGACGACGACTCAGGTTTTTATTATTATTTTATTTTCCTCGTATTCGTAATGAAAAGCATAGTGTTTACCTCGGGTTCAAGAGTTATTTAGTCCCTCGAACTATTAGCGACCTCGCTGTCGCTCGGTCGCCAAGAAATTTCTCGGGACTAAATAACTAACTTTCATCCCTCGTATAACAATGTACTATTAAATATGTGAGTGACTCACATATATTTATACAGTTTACACATACATACAAATACATTTATTTATATACATCTTTCCGAGTAAACAACACTACACATATATACTAATACTGAACATCATACAGCCAATTGACGTGACGCATTGGAAACGCGCACTGTCGATGACGCGCCGGCGGAATATTTACTTCTACCTCCTTGTTGTAATGTAATATTCGTTTCTCACTAGTCACGATCTATCTTGTCCGAGAGTTATACCATAGTATAAAGAGGAGGGAAGTAGGTTATCTTCATACAAACGCACCTCGCGCGGCTTGTATGTGTGCGCCATAGTATCTATGCGTCGGCGCACGCACACTTTAACAAAATCTCGACCCGTTCCTCAGTGCGCCAGTCGAGGCTAACACTGCACGAGGTTCGCGCGTCACTGCTTTTCGACACCGCTAAATGAAACCAAAATGTCTGATTTTCTGTCGTTTCGTAATAGTCGAAACCGAAGAAAGCATTTTTCTGTAGCTAATTTGTAATTTTGTAATAAACGTGTGGTTATTGAATCACACGTTTTGTACAAAATTATATTAATAATATTTTTTTTACAAATCTATTGAGATTTGTTTCTATTATTCATGTTTGTATTAATTAAAAATAAATATGGTCCTTTATGTGTAAAAATACTACATTATGCATATTAAAAAAAATACAAAAATCTGACCAGATTATGTATAAACTACGAAGAAAATAATTTAAACACAAGTCTATGTCACCGCGTGTGCCATCTAGCGCCATAAAGAGTCACACCCCACAAACCCTGTACCCAGACAATACAAGTCAAAAATACAACTTCACGACCCTTGCCCATTTATAGGCACCGAACTAAAATTTAGCTAAAAGTAAAACCTACCAACCCTAAGACAGTAGGCAATTATAACGCGGATTGGGCCGAAGATAGCCTACTTCCCTGCTCTTTATACTATGGTTATACGTGCGCTCGCGCCGAAATAAAACTTGTTCCAAAAGTATACCCGCGGAAACCTACTGTTGTGGACTGTTATTAGTGATCTATGTAATCCTAATAGTGCTTGGCTTATCTGCGCCTTCAATAATAACTATGTTGTGGTGTTGTGTGTGAAAAATACGCCTGGAGATACCAACAGAGAGTTTTATTCATTCACCACCTACCCAGTAAGTACCTACACCACACACACACCCTACAAACAACCAAAAATATATAAACAATTTTATTCAAGTACCAATTTATTCGGAGACCAATTTTAAAAATTCTTTGTATTTGGTGGATTCGTTTCTCAAAATAACTTTACAGATTTGGCGATACACATTAAAGTCATTTTTCGCTCATCACTTTTTGATCATTATTCGGCAACATTAAAATCTACAGCAGTTGGTATTGTAACAACACAAAATCGGCGCTAGTATCTCCTCCACTGTTCATTTCGGCATTAATTCTGTAACCTCAAAGCTACACAGACTAGAGCCAGATGAGACTGGTAGTAACATTCTCAAAGACGTAAACCACAGCTACGTACTGCATTACCCTTAGCACTAACCATCAAACTTGACCCCAATCTAAACCAAAAGCCCGCATAGCCTATTAACAAGTCCATTGAAGTGCGGGTACTAGGGTTGTCGAAATAACAAACAGGTGTATAGAAGCATAGAGACATCGACCAACCGCACATGCGTCGACACGATTTGACAACCGCAACCCTGTCATCGGCTGCTGTAACAACCTAATGCTTGTCTATTTCCTGCTTTGTCATGTGTATCATGTCACAGCCTGATAACAATTCCAGGCAATATACAATAAATCGCTCACACGATAGAACAATGTTGTAATTGCGTAAAAGTCAAAATGGTTTGTTTTAGTCTTTTTAGGGTTCCGAACCTCAAAGGAAAAAAAACGGAAGGCTGTCTGTGTGGTTTGTTTGTCTATTCTTATAAATTTTACTACAGAACCTTGCAATTAGGTATGTAGCACTAGCACGGTCGTATAGCACAAGTATATATAAACAATTGTAAAACATGTTTTGTAGTTATGTCACATAAACAAAAATAGGTAGGTACTTTTTCGATTGGAAAAACAATTTTGAGACTCGACTGGGGAATTGAACTATTTACAAATATTTCATTTTGTACGAAACCCTTGGTTTATGAGTCCGAATCTCACTTACCCATTTTTTTTCTGTTTTTTATAATTCTTTATAGTACACAAAATTTAATATAAAATGCAGTGATTTGACATTTCATGTACAAAAGCGAGCTTAACTCAACAATGAATTTTCTCCCAGCAACCCTTTAAGTGACAGAGAGAGATCACATTCGAGGGTGGGATTCAGACATAAATACGTCTTTGGTTCCCGTGGGTCGTATGATATAATAAAGCCTTCCTCGATAAATGGGCCATCCAACAATAAAATGTTTTTTTGAATTCGAACAAAAAAAACCAAACAAACTTTTCAACTATATAATAATATATAACAACTTGTTTTTGCTACAGACTTTGCTCGCGAGACAGCATAATATAGGTACGTAACGCATTTCAATCAATAATAAATTGTCATTCTACTGTTGATAGTATTTTCAGGATTAGTATAGTAGTTTCTGAGATTATCCACTACATACAAACTTAAAAATGTTACGTCTATGTAATATTAATCTAGATTAGAATGTACCATAGTATTTCGTTATTATATAAACTACTAGCTTTTGCCCGCGGCTTCGCTCCCGGCAACAGATTATTCTACTCTACTCCACTCTACCCAACTACACCCTTTTTTTCATAAGAACCTTTTCCTGACAGTAACAAACACAACAAAAAAATAATTAGCGAAATCTGTTCAGCCATTCTCGAGTTTTGCGCTTACCAACACATTTTGCGATTCATTTTTATATTATTGATAAACAAACCATTTCATAAATAAAAAATCTTAATCTCCAAACCCTAAAAAAGTTTCTCTTAAAAAATGGTCAAAATGTAATAACGCCATTGTTCTGTTGGATGAGCGATATTTTCAGCCGTCAAAAGTTGACCGAACATTTTTGGCCGAAACTGCTTTTAATTTAGGCTTTTAGTCAAAAACTGCTAATCGAAGCTTCAAAACTTAAGTCAATAGAAAACTTACTGACGCTCCCTTCAATCAGAAATAACTTTAGTCTGTTTACTTGAGAAAGTTACTTTCCAAAATGTAGCTGTTTGTTTGTTCATTCAGTTTACGAAATCTATTTGAAACAGAGTTTATGGCCGACATAAACGAAGATTAACAGCTTGAGAAGAAAAGCGCTACGCCACCATCCAGTTGATAAGCCTTTGCCAAGATCCCTGTTATGTTGAGTGTGCATGTCGCCGATATACATACGAACTGACTAATATATCTACATACGTGAACCAGTATCACATAGGGATTTTTCACGAGGAAAATATTTTTTGTACTTGGTATCTTTTCTAACAATTTTACGAAACCAAATATGCAAAATCAATGCCACTTTTCGTTGTATTTTTATAACTCAAGAACGGTCTCACCCTTGGATAGGTGACCGTTCTTGTTAAATGTTTAGGTTTTGTTCGGACTATTTAGTAAATGAATTTATCTGTTAGGAATCCAATATATATAAAAATCATTGCCACTTTTCGTTGTAAATTAATTCAAGAATGCAAACCAAATAGTTAGGCTTTGTTCAGACTATTTAGTTAATGGTTTATGTGAAGTTTGCACAAAATCGGTCGAGCGATTCTTCATTTATCACATTTTTCTGTTGCTGGGACCTAAACCGAGAGCAGAAGCTAGTCAAAAATAAATAGAGCAAAAAATTCGTGCGAAAATGCTCTTGATTCACATCATTTCAGCCGAAAGACGTCCATTGTTAGACATAGCTTCGGCCAAGTGTCGCCACAACGAACGGTCTTATACATCTCACATTAACTGATTCCTGCAACCCCTACGAGGTGATGGGTCTACCTTGAGGGAGACCTTTCAACGCTACGTCTTCTGGTGCGCGACCGCACCTTCCAATGCTACGTCTCTTCAGAACCTTTCGACCCCATCGGCCATCAGTTCTGTGAGCTATGTATGTACCCTGCTCAGTACTATGTACTTAAGTTATAGCGAATGTACGCACGTATACCTTGAATCATGCACTTAACTTATTATGGCTGGGGTTTGGTTTTATGAGCGCTTCAAGTTAAAATGTCTCTAAGTAAAGCACTATACTTAAACACTACAGTAATGCTACGTAAACAGTCTGAATTTGGTGAACTTTAAGGCAATAATTTGTCTAAGTAAAACAAAGAATGCCAACAAACCGATTAATGTTCAAAACTAAAGTTCGTGAGCTAATTCAAGAAGTTGGCAGTAGTATCGTTAAAGTGTTAATTAATGTTTTCCGATTGTCGATTTGGACAAATTGTTTGACTATATTAGTGTAGGTACAGTATTATTGTGTATAATTTAATTCAATTAATAAACTACACATGCACTTTATTAATTTATGTTTGTGTTAATAATTTATATTTTGAAAACTAACTTACATATTCTAATACATTTAATTCAATCCATTTATTATCCTATAACTATTTTATGTAATTAAATAATGTTACTATAGGTTTATTAATGCCTTAAATAAACGATAACTAATAATTATTATTGTATTATACCATAGTTATATATTTTAGTACATCTCATCTTTTATTGACCTTTTCTCTCTCTCTTTTATTGCACGCGTAGTTTGCTGGTAGAAAATAAATACCTAAAGCTATGTCTATCTCTGTACTTGTATGTCCATAAAGCATTTATTAAATAAAATAAAGTGAAAAATCTGATTTTCGCAAATATCGTTTTCTTGAAATAAAAAAAAATGAATTTAACACCATCTGTGACAACTTAAGACTAAAAACAGCCATGCTTAGTCTCGTGACCTTCACCTTATCATCTTCCTTGTTTAAAAGTCCTTAAGAAGAAGTAAGAAATGCTTACCTGAGGATAATCTTTTTCTTGCGATAGATGATGGAAATGCGTGAAGTAAGTAGTGCCTCCTCTTAGTGCGTGGAGATAGCCCAGTCTTATTAGTGGTGCTGCGGTCCGCCCGTCACTTAGAACCTGCGTACAATCAGCTTTTTAGTAAAACGAATTTATCGTTGTATGTATGTCAGGAATAAAGAAAACAATGACATATCCAAAAAAAAGTAGGTGCCCAACATTCAACTTTCTTTTGAACTTTGTGAAATGCAAATTTTTATTTCAAAAGCACCATTTATTATTTTTCTGTATGAATACCTGCTCGCTTGGTATATTTTTGCGAATATAAACCAACAACGCAAAAACGTGTTCTTTTTTATGTCTATAAAATAGTAATATACATTTTCCATTATTCTTTAGCACCAACATCATTTATAATAATACACAGTTCTAACAATTTACTCCACAACTTTTAAATCAAGCCACTATTAGTAAAACCGTCAGCTGAATCATAACAATGTCGTCGCGTTATTAGGCGTTGCAAGTATTTTCCAATAAAGCCTTTCAACGCGGCCATCGTGTATTCATCGTGCGCCGGCGTCATTAACTCCCTTTGTACGACCAAGGAGCGTTCGGTGAGGAGCGTAACCACTTGAGGCTTAAATTGAGATCGTCTGTGGAGCAAACGCCGACGCCGGGCCAAACCGCGCGCTCGACTAACGTCAACTCAGCCCACAGTTATCAACTTTCAAGCGCTTCACTATCAATGATGCTATAGTTCGTTTTTTAATTCTAGACTACGATTTGACAACTTAAAATGTCAAACTCCAGAAAATTGGGAACATATTTCTAGCGTGTGATATTCTGAGTTGTCAAATCGTAGTCTTGAATTAAAAAACGAACTATAATCGTGCTTTGTTCCATATTCAAATTACGAAAACAAAAGACAAACAGGAAACTCTAGATCCTTATTCCATTAATGCTGATCTCATATTCAAACACGCCAATGTACAATCTAATATCACATTGTTTTTTTTTCTCTATTTGTATACGCAATATTAAAAGATTTTCTCAATAACATTGGCAATGACATTCCAAGTATTTGTCTGCGAGTGAGGCTTTTTGGGAATAAGTACGTCTCTGTATCTTTTTATTTTTTAATAACAGTGGCGTCGCTTGAATTAACATATTAGGAAGACAATGAAATGTATACATAGCTATCAAAGGGATCAACTGGCTTCTGTTGAAATATTATTTCAATTACACAAGGTAGTCAAGGTAAGGTAGCTTCCTCGCTTAGACAAATTACGGTACATTACAACATAAACAGGCCACACTTGATGGGCTGTCATCTATATTGCGTGGTGTAAACAGACGGGCCGCGCGGCTTCGCGAGTGTCGCGAGTCATTTATTTATTTATTTAAATATTCTTTTACCAGAACGACAAAATGCCAATTACACTGATTAGGTACAAATTATGTAAAACATATTAAAAAGAAAAATGTGATATACATATAAAGTAACTACTCACTCAGTCTTCTCGCAAATCACCAGACATTCAGTCAATATCTCCTTCCATTCATCATCGAACAGATCTAATCCTGGATTGGATTGAAGGAGAGCGTTCAGTGCGATTAACATTCGGGGAATGGGTGACATACGTCGGGCAACCGTACGGCACCACAAATAATTTATGCCGTCTTACCCGATAATAGTTATCTATCAGGAACAAAAATTTTACACAGGTCCTCATGCAAACTAGGCGAGTCGAAGTCATGACTCACCTCGAGCGTGGCGTCGCGTACACTGAGCGGGTTCTGCACAGGCTTGTCCCAGTCCGTGTACTCATTCTTCAAGGTCGAGTAGATCTCGTTGAGGTGGTAATAGTACGCGTTCCGGACGAATGTACGCAGGATACGGTCCCGTCGGCTCTCGTTGAAGCCAAACTCCAAGTCTTGGGCGTTGAATTCCAGGTAAGATTCTGCAAGAAAGGCGTGCTTTCATTTGTATGTCATTTACCATTTGACTGGCCTGTTAATCTAGTGATTAGTGGTCCTGACTGCTATTGCAGAGGTCGTGGGAGCGATTCTCACCCAAGACAAATATTTATGTGATGAGCACAATGATTTGTTCTGTGACTGGGTGTAATTTATCTATAATATGTATGTATTTAGAAATATATAAGTATGTTTATCAGTTGTCTAGTATCCATAACACAAGCTCTGCTTAGCTTGAGACTAGGCGACGTTGTGTGATAGTTGTGGAATATCATTACATAGTATAAAACAAAGTTGCTTCGTTCCTATGTATGCTTAGATCTTTAAAAGCACGCAACGGATTTTGATGCGTTTTTTTTAATAGATAGAGTGATTCAAGAGGAAGGTTTACGTGTATAATATTCAATATGAGTACCCGCGCGAAGCTAGGGCGGGTCGCTAGTTATAAATAAACTATAAATTTGCTTCCGAAGCCTCAATCAACTTATACTGAAGTTTGTTACCACTATGTAAATTATAACTTCAATACTTGGAACCATTAAACAGAAGCTCTGTACGTCGTTCCGTTATACCTACGGCTTACATAAAGCGAGGATTGAAATAAATAGTCTAATTCATAAATTTGAATGGAGACGTAATTAAGACAGATATTAACAACCGTATATTACGTCTGTTTATTTGTACGACAAGAAATACCTTGTGTACAAGTAAGGAGAGGTACTTGAGACTTGACTTACTACTAGGGAAACTGGTACTTTTTACGTCATTTAACTATAAAGTATCTAGGTTTTGTTCTCATTTTAATAAAATATTGACGAGGTGAGGAAATACTTCTCATTTATCTATGATATGTATGTATTTAGAAATATATAAGTATGTTTATCAGTTGTCTAGTACCCATAACACAAGCTCTGCTTAGCATGGGACTAGACGACGTTGTGTGATAGTTGTGGACATATATATTATATTATACATTTTTTTTGTTTCCTCATCTCATCTATCTCTCTACACCGTTAAATATTGGTTGATTTAATCCCGTGGAGAATCGATCCGATACATGAAATACTATTAATAAGATAATTACAAAAAACAATGCACTTTTTTCTACTAACTAAAACTAAAATTAATTTACGCGTACACGAAATTCATATCTTTAAAGTAAAGAACAGCTGAGCGGGTTCAATGACCATAGGTAGTTATCAGTCGATTCATACTAACTACCTACGGCCTTTGAACACGCTCAGCTGTTCTTCACGTAATAAAACCGACTAAAATTTAAAGGTGTATTTATTTTCACTTGTACTATAGGTAATTGTGTAGTTACAACTAACTGAAAGAGATTTTGCAGTCAATTGACTTTATTAGTATAGTCAATGGCCTAGCCTAATAACTGATCGGCGGCATTCAACTAAATACCTAAATGATATTCAGTTGAAACATTTCCTTTACGTTAGTTCCTTTCAGCCCGGCCGACAGAAATAAGGGTCTCGCCACGGGGTTCCATTAGTTTATTTTACCAATGACCGTCGTCAACCCACACAAATCAAAATTGATATTACAACTTTCTACATGCTTCCTTAAATATTTGGATGAGGCACGCAGGGAATTAAATGTTATCGTTTTAAAGACAAAAAATGTCGATACTTCTCAATTTGATTGAATGGCTGAATACTATTCACTTGGCAACTGACCAAATGGCACCTTTTAGGAAAAAATAATGACGAATCAAACTAGTTATCAGTAGCAGAGATGTTATACTCGTATCTACGACTCTCTCCGAGTTCTTATAAATTCGAGTATCACTCATTCTATTTTACAGAAAAGAACTCTGTGCCCCTCTCACTGCTGTGAGAACCGTACAGGCTGAATTTATATGTACTCAATGACAGTCAAATATTTCGGTCATGTTGTACGCTATGAACTTTCCATGGAGCACTCGTTGTCCAGGGCCAAGTAGAAGGAAAGTGGTCTCTTGGGCGCTCACCTAAGCGGTGGACAGACCTCATTAAAGCTGCAACACAAACCTCCATGGTCCAGAGTTCCCGAGACACCGTAAACCGTGTCAAGTGGAGATGCATCGCGGGAGCCTCACTAGCCAACAAAAATGCAACATGATCAACCATGACCACTCTGTCAAGAGTGAACGACTAAGGATTTCCATAGCAGTATCTGCTGTATTTATGTAGAGATAAGTTTGAAGATTGTTTAGAGTACCTATCCATGACAGCTGTCAAATTCAATGTCTACATTATTTACATTCAGGATTCGATTATAATGTACTTGGTGGTTAGTGTGGTTACCGGTGGTGGTGAGTCCAAACAGCAGCTCTCTGTGTGAGAAGTCAGCCAGTTCGTGTCCAGCTGCGTTGGCGACGGCCGCTGCGCCCGCGCCGAGCCGTGAGCTGTCCGTAGGCGGCGGGGCCTGGGAATACATCACACTTTTATGCCTGTTTTCATGAACAAAAAACACTTTAGTGAATTCCTACATATACTTAATCACACTGTTATTAATTTAGATTTACATCTCTCGATGACTTAATTAAACACGTAGATGGGTGGACGGGAAGAGGGAGGCCGCAGAAGAGATGGATGGATTGTGTGAGGAGTGATATGAAAGGAGAGTTAGTGACAGTGTGACACTGTCACTAACTAACTGTGACGGGTGACAGGACAGAATGGAAGAAAAAAACGTGTTGCATCGACCACAAGTAAGAAGAAGATGATTTAAATACACAATTGCTTTTACGACCATTAGTTGTAAATTCGATCTCACACAACATAAATAACTTCTCCCGCTTTGTAAGGATCGAAATGTTAAATTTCTACTAACCAAATCCTACATGTACTCTTTCAGATGCTCTTTGCGTCCCAAGACCACGGTCAAAAATAAAATCACGTATTCCGTTTCACACTGTCTACGATTACAACACGTTCTAAAAAAAAATATAAATTCAATAACTAGAATGAAAGAAAAAAATGTCATTAAGGAAACCACCATACATTTTTATTATTAAATGTAAGGCGTTATTGTAGAATAAACGATATACAAGCAAACTGCTATTACCATGAACTGTGCTAATTGAAACAATGCTCAACATAAAATTTAATTTTCTATTTTAAGAGTTCAGAATAAAAAGCTTTTCCTTGTGAAATAAAAAGAACTGTAAACGATACTAATATAAAAAGGAAAAGAATGTTAGAATATTTGAATAAAAAAAAAGTAATAGGGTCGGCAGACGTAGAAAAAACTCGAGATTCGACGTTCGGCGAAAATATTTCGTGGAAAGTAGAAAATATACAATATGCCTTAAACAAAAATAGTAATCTAATTCTTCTAGCAATTCGAAAGTTATTCATTATTTAGGGTACTAGACATTTGGAGGTAGGTAGTAATATTGACCTTGTAGGTACAAAGGGTACTCCGTTTTTTAGGGTTTGTACTCGTAAACGCCATAGACGCGCTGCGGGTCCAATATAATAATGGATTCAGGGTGCTGTTGGGGCTGTCTAGATACTGCAGTGCATCGGGCATATATGCTTAGGTGTGGATGACTTCCACGCTATAATGAGGAAGAAGGCTGCCACGTTGCTAAGCAGATCTAGGACAAGCTCCAATGGCATTCTTTGAGCATTAGCCGACAAGTATGATGCGCCAGTGATAAATCACTGGTTGCGATTGCTGATGCGGCAGTAAGTTGTTTTTTTTTATGTTTTATGTTACTAACCCTTTAGTTGATAAGTTTTTAAGTAACCATAGGACCGATGTGGTCATCTTGAATAAAAATTATTATTATCATAAAATAGGACCCTATTATTAAGACGCAGCTGTTTTTCCAAATCCATCACCAGGCTGGTATGGACTTGGTAGCTAACTTTCAAATTGAACACAAAATAAAAATATTTATTAAGTGGGGTTCCCGTACGACAAGCATGTTTTTTTGCTACGGACGGTTTTTTTATGGTAGCTAAAAATCAGCCAATGACGAATCCCTTCCTTGGGCGGAGAGGGAAAGCATTCCTTTCTTGCCTTAAACCTTGGTGTTACGCTTTCGCATCAACCCTTGGCTCCAAGAGGTTGCTCTGGACTGTACGGAATTCTTCGTACGCGAATCCGAGCCCGACTCGCACTTGACCGGTTTTTAAGGCAGGTAAATTTTGTGAGAGGGTTAACCAATTTAAGTCGCTATCTGTACCGACAACCAATAGTTAAATAACTTATCTCGGAGACTGGGTCACAGTAGACATTGAACTCAACCTCTATATATTAACATAAAATGAAGACAGGGAACCTATCCTAGAGGTACTACAAGCCTTAATTGATACATATTATACAGGACCCAAATTGGTATTCGAAGGCCAACACACAGGCATCAAATGTTATGGGTACAGGTGGCCGTTATTGGGTTGTAACCTGCAAACTGCGGCAATCACATTATAATGCTAGACGTGGCTTTATTCTAATTGGCTCGCGATATCTCGCTGTTTGAAATGTAAATCAACAATTGTGTGCCTGTTACAGGAGAATCAAAATGGCGCCGTTTAATTTTGTTAGTGGTAGATAGATAGATAAATATATTCTTTATTGCACAACAAAAATCATCATCAGCATCAACCTAGCGCCCGTCCCGGTTGCTACCTTGGCTTTCACCTCGGTGCCCGGGGTCCGCTTTCCTTCCTAGACGCCTCCACTTCGCTCGGTCTTTCTTTCTTTCTTTCTCGCACAACAAAAATAACAATAGGAATTTAAAATTAATAGGGTGTCACAATGGGCGGTCTTATCGCAAATTTTTTTAAAGACAACCTTTGGATGGATTTGACAAAGAAGGATAAGAAAGATACGTAGGTTAATGGTGTACTATTTAATGGTGTGGGTATTTACAAGTTGATAGATTTCCCTCTGGGTCTAAAGATAATTTTAGTACCTAGAATGCTTCTAGGACTTTTATCTTTTGGCACTCTTTTAGATCGTGAACTCATTAAGCGAAATTAGTATTCGCTGGTGAGACAACGCTATCTTTTTTGAGTTAAGATTTTTAAACGGTTTTCATCAAAATACAAAGTGATTCATGAGGAAGGTTTAAGAATATACAGGCACATTAGAGGATTTAATATTCGTTACTATCTTCTGCCAGTGGCTTCGCCCGCGACAAAGTTTGTTTCTCTGTCCAAATTTTAGACTTTCATTTTATATCCTTTTTTTATGGTGAGAAAAATCATCGAATAACGAATCCCGCCCTTGGTCGGACCGGGAGACAGTGTCAGACTTCAACTGACTAAACAACTAACTGTTTTCTTTTTTGCCTTAGTTCCAAGGCCCCGGTGTTCCGCCTTCGCATCAACCCTTGGCCCCGAAAGTTGTCAACAAACTGTAGGGGCCCAGCAGGGTCAAAGCCTCCTGGGGCCAAGGGTTGATGTGAAAGCGGAACACCAGCCCTGGAACTAAGGCAAGAAGAAGTGGGGTGGGTCGTGTAGTCAGTAGAAATCTGACACTGTCTCTCGCTCCGACCAAGCGCGGGATTCGTCATTCGATGACATTTTCCACCATAAAAAAAAAACCATCAGGTGGGTTCACAGTCACGTACTAGTTTATATCAATAAAAAAGTAATGAGAGATGAACAATAAACCCTGTTCCAATTATGGAGGATATTCTAGTAGAGATGAACCGAGGTCAAATACTTTGTAGCCTCGATATCAGTGAGGCTTACCTAAACATGATGATTGATGATCCCCTCGTCAAACTAGGCCGGGAGCTAGTAGTGTATTTAAAGCTAATACTAACGACCTCTATATATATGTGTTTGATCAACATTACGAGTATACTTTCCGTACGAAGTCCAATTAACGCAGATATTTAAAAAAAAATTGTAAATGTGAATCGCACTCTCTCACGAAGAATTTCTTCAACTTTTATTGTAATTTTATAACTCAAAAACGGGCTCACTTATTCAAACCAAATGTTTAGGCCTTATTTGAACTATTTAGTATATGGTTTATGTGAAGTTTACACAAAATTGGGGCGAGCGGTTCTTCATTTATCACATTTTTCTGTTGCCGGGAGCGAAGCCGCGAGCAAAAGCTAGTTATCAACAAAATCGAGCAAAAAATATCACGTTTGCTGTAAGGGAACCCTCTAAGATATTTATTTCATTCGGTTTTAGTAGTATATTGTTATAACACAAATACATTATCTCTGATAACAATATAACTGTAACGGTTCACGAGATACATCCTGGTAACAGATGGACAAACAGATGAACAGCAAAGCCTTAGTAACAGGGTTTTGTTTTACCCTTTGAATACGGAAACCTAAAAAAGAAACCACTTCTATATCATAGGAATCCTGCAGAAAGGTAGAAGTCTAGTGGGACCAGAGTTTCGCGTTTGAAGCGAAGGGTCGGTCCTGCTATGAAAGCCTACATAAGAAAGGAGTGAGTTGTTTAATCAGTAAAAGCCGGATGCTATCTCCTGCTCCACCCAAGGGCGGGAGTTATCATTGGATAATTTTTACCCACCGAAAAAAAAATCTGTTCTATCTGTTCTATATAAGGTCATACGCATCATTTAAGCCGAGAGATGTCCACTGCTGGGCGTAGGCCTTCCCCAAGCGCCACCACAAAACCGGTCCTGTGCGACTTGCATCCATCAGATTCCAGCAATCCAGACTTGCCCTGGACGTTCCACCTTGTGGGACGCCTTCAAACGCTACATCTTCCGGTACGTAGTCGCCACTACAGAGCCTTTCGGCCCCAGCGGCCATCTGTTCTGCGTGCAATGTATCCTGCCCATTGCCACTTAAGTTTGACGATTGTTTTCACTATCTCATGTCATGTATATAGAGTGTGAGTGTGTAAGTCATACACACTCACACTCTAACTAAATTCATACACAGTCAATCACATACATTGTACATAAAAATAACACAAATAAAGACCAAATGTACGATCAAGCGTCATATTTGCCGCGTCAGTGAGTGTGACGCAGGTGCGACGTCAATTTGTTAGCGAAAACATCCTGTTAATTTCGTCAAAGGGTTTGTTCGGCCAGAATCGGTACATTAATTAGCGATTTTGCGAATGGCGTACAAAAGGAAAGCGAGCGACAAACAGATTTGCCGAAAGTTAAGCTGATATACAGCGGCGCAATGGTCGTAGGTTTAATTTTGAGTGAACAAATATTAGTATAGTTGTACCACATTTGATTATGTCTGTGAATGCACCCACGTTATAGGAGCAAAGTTGCTTAGATCCTATGTATGCTTAGATCTTTAAAACTACGCAACGGATTTTGATGCGGTTTTTTTTTAATAGATAGAGTGATTCAAGAGGAAGGTTTATGTGTATAATAGATGCATACCTAATATATTCAATATCAGTACACGTGCGAAGCTGGGGCGGGTCGCTAGTATAATATAGGTAATTGGTTAATTCATTTGCGGAATACATATTTATTTAACGGAATTCAATTTCGTAAAAGATTGAAACGAACGAAAAAAATAACCGTATTGTTTATGATTAGTAACTTTTTCAACAGATATTTTTATGTTTTTTATATTTGTTACATTTTTAATATGTAGCAACAGTTTTTTCTTTCTACAATGACAACATTTCGTGTGCTAAAGACCAAAAGAGTGAGTAAAATAGGTCTAAACTAAGTTTTGCTAAAATAATAGTAAATAACAGCTCGTTTTCGTCTAATTTGACGTTTTCGCTAATATCATTTGAAGGTGACTGAATCTTTTCTCCGAAAAAAAAAATCAAAAATTAAGTTACGTCGATACAACGTAAGAATCGGTTGATAAAGTCACCGGAGCCTTGAAACGTAAAGAGCGACTAAAGGAACACGGTAAAGTTTTAGTCAGTAAAAGTCTGATACTCCCTCTCGCACCACTCAGAAAGGGTGAACTCAGGAGTCGTGAACGTCCCAAAACCCAGTTTAAATCTATATTTTGACCGGATTACAGGGTAAAGTTTGAGAAATATTCAATTTCAAATGCTTAAATTAGACATCGAGGGTTGGTCTCGAAGTGTAAACTCACGGAAGGGTTAACGATGACAGTGCCGTCGACGAAGGGCGCGAACCCCGGCAGAAACCGCGGCGGGTCGAGTCGCACCGCCAGCAGCTCGGCCAGAGGCTTGTTCCTCAGACACGGCGCCAGGTCGTCCTCCAACAAGTCCCCGTGACACCCCGTCTGTTCTGCCACCTGGACAAATCACATTTATAAAACTCCTCTAAATAATGGCCCCAAATTCGTCATCTAAGTATAATATATCAGCGAAAAAAAAAAACAACTTAAAAAGTTATTTTTCCTTCAATATTTATCGAGATTTGATGACTTGTAAACATTATTTCGTGAGAGGAAAGGAAATGTTAAGTGAAAATATAAGAACAATAAAAAGATTCGACTTTTTTCGGTCGCAAATTGGATAAGTCGAATGCAAGAAAAGTTTCCGTGTCCCCAATTTAGGTTCCCCTTATTTTTTCTAAACAATGTTCTCTCGCCTGTTTAACAGGAAGCCCACACCCGATATTCTTAAACGTAAAGGTACCTTTCTTTTTATCGTGAGCGGTTCCCTCTGCAGCGCCCATGAACTGAGCCCCGACCCACTTAACAAGATGACGCGCTTCAGTAGTTCTGAAACAGATAACCTAATTTAATTTTGTCATTTTGAACAAGGATCACCCAGATAATGAAATCTCTTCTAAAGAAAAACATTTTTATTTCTCCCTCCGTTTCTCGTATTCTTTAATAATAAACTTTTGAGAAAAAGTCTCGAGTGTGAAGTTGACCTTATTTTAAAATTACGCGGAGGAAGCTGCCCTCTTGTGCATGTCTGATGTGACCCTTTTAATCGCATTAAGTGACGGAGGATCTAAACGGGCTGGTGACACGAAATAATGAAATCTGCCCGGAGCGGTATAATTACGCACAATGGCTGGCGGGCGCGCCCACGCGCTTGCTCCGCACGTGAGCGGGCACGACCGCCACGCGCCCTCCCCCGAGACCACACAGAGCTTTCCTGTTTCAGCTGACAGTTCATTAAAAAATATCCCTAATTAATTAAACTTCATGACGTTTCGGGATAATTTAGCCTTGTCGAGACTAAAATGATAGATAAGTTTACACTCGCAAAAAAGTACGAGTAATATATTAATATTCATAATTTGATCCAGGGCAAACTCGGGGCAGGTCGCTCGTTACTTATAAGTAATTAATTATGATTATTAGTTAATTGTCCAATTCGCACATAAGTCCAATGAAATTTTCGAACTTATTATATTATGAGTTTTCACCATCTTATATAAGTTATTATAATTAAAAAGTTCATACCTCTAGCTACAGGCGAGACGGCGAGGAAGTTGGCGAGGGCAGCCCCCGTGCCGTGTCCCATTAGTGTGACCCTCTCGGGGTCGCCCCCGAACGCCGGCAGGTTCTCCCGCAGCCAGTGCAACCCCGCCACCAGGTCCATCAGACCGAAGTTACCCTGCGCCGACCCCTTAGCACCAGTCTTTAAAAAACCTACCAACAAACAACTTCAAAGTTAAAATAACAGAAAGTGACCTCAACAATCGTTCATCTTCCACGAATGTAAACTATTTTAAAGTATAAAGTGTACACATAAATACACATTACGACTACGACTATGCCTTGCAGCTGAGAAATAGTGACTCATAATGCAAAATATTTCACTGTCGCCTGCGGAACAAGAGCCCAGCACGGAACGTCTTCAATAAATTATGATATAATGTATTTTTTGCGCACCACACGAACGCGTCTGTCTAGAAGATACACTCCAGTGGATAGCGACACTTATGTAAATACGAAAACTTACACATTTCATACAATCCCCCAGATGTGTCATCGTTATTCAAAGTTTCCTCTTAAGAAAATTGTTCACAAGTGATTCAATATTTTCTATCACATCAATTTGGAGTAGTGGCTTCGAAAACAAATGTTTGGAAATCTATACCGCTTTGATGTTTATGTGAAGACATTTGAAAAGTAATTTTCTCGTATTTTTAAATTGAAAAGTCTTCTTGCCTATGTTTTATTTTTAGATTATGTTAAATAAATATACGTTATATATTTTCGAGCCCTTTGGTATTAAAACTCTCGGATCGTGGGGTTCGAGTGCTCACAAATTGTATAATGTCCTCTCTAAACGCCTTTTGTTGACACTTCGCGTGACCCAAGGGTTGGTATTTCTTTGCACAATGGGTAAGCATCGAAATAAGTATAATGTTGCAATACCACGTATTTTTTGGACACATTCGACAACGATGGGATGAAGTTTTTCGATACAATATCTTATATTAGTTTTAGTTATTTTTGATTAGTTATCATTTTTTTTTTTTAATACATTTAGGTATAGTTAGGTATTGGGTATATATTTGAAAATGGTTAAAAAATAACATAAAGCATTTTTTTAATTAAAAATAAAGCAAAACCAAAAAAAATTTCGCACAATATCTATTGGATCGTTACTAATAAATACATAATATGTAAAAGTAATTCTGAAATATTTTTTTCTACACTAATATTATAAAGAGGAAAACTTTGTTTGTATTATATATTATTATATTTCTAGTACCTACAATATTGCATGTTCAATGTATTGATCGTAGTTTGCCGAAATAATTCGTCATTGTACTTATTTAAATTTCCGAAACGTTGGAAGCATTCTTGAATACTTTCTGATTACATTAGAACAACAAACGGAGAGAAGTGGAAACAAATACAATTTTACAGGCAAACGACTTTATTTATAGAAACAATAGAGGTCCAATTGTACGTACGTGTACCAGGAAGGCAGAAACATTGTACAAGTATGTTAGAAAAATATCGCCTAACAATTTATATTGGACGTTCTTTCTTCTTTAATATTTTTAATAACATTTGTACCTTATCGATGCAATCTCGAGCTTTACTTATCAACAAATATACTTGTATAAGTAAAACGAATATATATGTAGTACTCTCATGAGTATCAATTTTGAGTTGATACGAATGTACATATTTTTTTCTCTTTGTCTACCTTGGTGTGTGTAATATGCAATTGCTGCGGAGCAGGATTAGGAGTAAAGTGAGAGATTATCAATAATAAAAATTGATTGAATTATTTATTAAAACACAAAACCTGTCAACCAAGGGTGCTGAAGAGAGAGTATGGTAGGTGCGTAAAAAATAATATTCAAACTAAATATAAAAACAATTAAAAAAAACATATTATAGTAATATTTCCAAAACAAAAAGATTGTAATAAGTACTAAATATCGTCCAAAAGTAATTTTCAAAATGGAATTTATTTCCCATCAGAAAAATCTATAGGTACTTATCAGAAAGGCTCAAAAAATTAAATGACGTCAAGGAAAATGACGCTCGTTATTGTGAAATAAAGAATAACTTTCGTTTTTATTATTTTCGAAATCGTCTTTTTACAGCTGCATCAAATGTCGCTCGCAACTGTAAAATATAAAAATACGAGAATAGGTGCCCTTATTAAAATACGTTCATAAGATTTTTCTGGCTTATTTTCCTTGTTCCTATATATTGTGTACTTTATGTGCAACTAGCTTTTGCTCGCGGCTTCGATCCCGGCAACAGAAAAAACAGTTTCTCCTCAAACACAGTGAAAGAAAATCTATTATTTCTTTTAACATCTCTCACATACGTATCTCCATGGTGTTTGTTAAAATTAGAATATAACTTCACGCGCAGATCAACTAAGTTAAACGTGGTGTTATTAAATTTAACTAAAAAAGGTGATTAACATAATATTTGGGTTGTTCCAAAATATACCACAACAGGACTAAAGGGGATATAAGTTACTTGCCTGTAGTTTTATTATTCACCATTTCCGATTTAGGAGACAGTACGGAATCGACGCAAATGGTACTAGATACAATATAATATTTATTTTGTAAACATGAGTACTGTTTCAAAAAACGACTCAGTGCAGTGAAAGTGCTACTAACATAGTCATAAGTTTTATTTACTAACTTTAAACTGTATTTATATATGTTAGTCTTTATGGTATATATCTATGGGCCAAGATGCCTGAAAATAAATGATTTATTTATTTTATTTATAAATAATACGAGGTGGCTATATGATTTTCCTCAGGTAACAAAATTAGTTGCACTAGACTAACAATGATAAAAACAGAATAATTACAAATTTAAATTAAAATATTAGTAATAATTAATATCAAAATTTACACTAATATAATAAAGAGGTAAAGTTTGTTTTTTGTTTTTTTTGTTTTTAGGAGGTAATCTCTGGAACTACTGGTCCGATTGGAAAATTTTTGCAACAATAGAAAGCTGCTTTACTCCTGAGTAACATAGGCTATATTTTATGTACGCGGGCGAAGCCGCTGACAAAAGCTAGTTTTAAATAATTCACAATAGCAATGTCAAAAATTCAAATTAAATTGACAATTAAATTTCAACATAATTAATACAAATAACAGAATTCTATTCAAGCTAAATATATCGTAGAATGTCGGCACTAGTAACAACATACTTAACTTGAACTTACACGTGATTACGCAGAAATTAATTAATTAATTCATTTATTACAAAACAGATTTATTGAAAGAAACCTCCCACCACTGAAATAGTGAAAGGGGTATCTCGAAATAAACTGGTCGTAATTACAGCGGTCATTACCGGGAACACAGACAAAGATAGAGCTCCATTATAGACGGTTTATAACAAGACTGTAATTAAAACGCTGATTTATAACACTAAGGCTCCTACAGACAGCCGGGACACGAAATAACGACACAATTAAGAGGATTATTTTTTGATATCTATAAAAGTAGATGATGATCGAAAAACTAAATTTGATGCAAACCTAAATAAACTGTACGCAATTTGACGTTTGCTGATAATTGCAGACATGATCTCCGAGCTGACTCCAAGCTAGATAGGAACGCCTTCTTCTGTGAAGCAGTAATGCTAGCAAAGGAGGAAGGCGCATGAGCACGCGTGAAGGAGCGGGCCTCACGCCCGAACCGCTGGCATCCGGATTCCGATTTCCGGCTAACCAACTTTGCCATCGACATGCTAAGAAGAAGATGGCGCATGTAACTTTCCCACGTGATGAAGAACGAGATTGGACAAATTTATAACTACAACCATGAATGAGTTCTTTAGTGGCAGTGGGTAGGACACATAAACTGATGGTTGGTGGGGGCGTAAGGTTCTGGATTGGTGACCACGTACAGGAATGACTAAAGATGGACCGTTGACTTGGTAAAGTCCGCGGGTATCCAATGGATGCGAGTTGCACAGAACCTGTCGGTATGGCAACACATGGGGAAGCCTATGTCCAACAATGGACGTCTTTCGACTTTAATGATGATAATGATCATGAACCAATATTGTAGTTTAACAATAGAATTACTTTTTTGGGTGATTTGCGTGTCTGCTTTTGTCTAGGATAACTACGCAACGATTTGCCATGTTGGAAAAATGTGTGACACTGTGAATTTTGCTTTTATCAGCATGTTTGTTTTATGTATGCAAACGACGTGTGTATACCGTGCATAATAATATTATGTCATGTACGAAAATTGCTTTCCTCCCCCGCATAGCTGTTTTTGTAGTTATAAAAAAAAACCCGACTGCGGAAAAATCGAAACGAAAGTATTAAAAGAACTTTTTCACATTCGAGCATATCAGAGTGTTTCTGTTAAAATGTACTCGATTTATCATCATTTCAGCCAAAAACATCCATTGGTTGACTATAGGCCTTCACCGAGTGTCGCCTGGTGTCATATATGTATAGTACTTTACTTCTCACGTAGATCAGTTTGCCGCGACCACCACCCCAAAACCTTTCGGCCACAACAGCCATCTGTTCTGTGCTTTGCCCACTACCACATAAGTTTGGCAACTTCTCGGACTAGTTGCCCAAAAGTAAGGTGAAGTAGAAATAAGCTATCTTAATATAACGCCAATCTGATCTACTAATAAAATCAGAACGGCTCACGGTAAACTTGCAAAAATTTTAATACATGTGAAATCCCACAATCCACACTGGGTCCTCGTGGTGGATTCCATTCCATTCCCACTCGTGGACCTCTCTAGGAGAGGCCTCTCAGGCCTCCTCAGGCTTGAGTCTTAACAGTGGGAAAATAAAAAAGGTTGATGATGATAATGAACTAATGACTTACCCAATACACCTAACCTAAAGTTGATGGTCACCACGACGATGTTGCCATTAGCCGCCAGCGTGGTTCCGTCGTACGCGTTGCCGGAGCTCCATTCATAAGACTCCCCGTGCACGAACACCAGGCACGGCAGCCCTCCGCCCTCGCCCTCCTCTCCCCCTGCGTGCGCAAATTTTTACGATTACCATAAAATAAATAAACAGAAGTCTAACTCGGCGCAATTTTTCTGGTGACTTTACAAGAATAGTGGAAAACGCATAGGTGTATTTACAAGTCGAAATAAAATCAGCCTATTTTGTAAATGAGTCTGTGTACCAGTACCTATTTTTTTTTGGATAGGTACGCATTTGACCACTATCTCACCTGATGGTAAGAGATGTTGTGGTTGACGATGGAGCACGCTTGTCTAGATGTAACCTATTCACTCTTGACTTACATATCAGTAGGTTGTACATAGCTATCGCGAAACACAGACTCCGACAGGGAATTATTTATTTATTTATTTATTTATTTAATCTTCATGTACAGTAGCGGTACATAGGCGGACTTAATGCAACAAGGCATTCTCTACCAGTCAACCTTTGGGTTAAAAAAGACAACATTGTGGTAGACCCCAATACTTCAGCAGCTTTTAAATTTTGGAGTTCTTTTACTGTCGTTATAAGTTTATACTTTACGCTTACATTGTTGAGACCTCTACGGTCCAGACTAAGCGTTTTGCCTCGTCGTTTATATCGCATACATCGAAGGACTGGAACGTATTCCCGTCCGATTATAATTTAGGTGTCTTCAAGGCTCGAGTGAATAAACTAGTGCACCTCACTATCAACGATTGTATCCCATTTCGCGGGAATACTAATCGTAAGGCTTGCTAGTGCCCTTGCACTATATAATATTTGCTTGTGTGTGTGCGTGTATTTTCGCTTGTTGTTGTTGTTGTTGCTGGAATTGACCTTCTGTACTCTACTGTATTATTACACCCTCAGAACTCTAGATCGTATCGCAATTCAGAATGTTGGCTTATTAAATTACAATGTTATATTATTGTGTGTTACTTATTTAGAAAATTAATTAATATTATAATGGAGTTATGGTTCCTTAACACTAATACAAATATCTGAAAGCGAATTAATCAAGAGTAAAATTGGATAAAGTCTTCAAGTTGGACTATATCAGTTTAAATTTGTATCATCAAGTTAAATATAAATATAAGTAAATAAATAAAACTCTCTCTATCTACTTTATACCATAATTCAGGGTTCCGTATATTGTCTTGGAACGTAAAACGCAACTAAAGGACACAGGTAGGTTTTAGTCAGTAAAAGTCTGACACGCCCTTTTGCTCCACCCTAGAGCGGAAGAAGATTGATAATTTCCTAAATTAAAAAATTGTTAATGCGGGAACGTTCAAAAAAGTTTTCACGGCCTTGGAGTGGAAATACCATCGCTGCATCGGCAGAACACTGGTGGGTTTAACTCCTTTCCCCTGGCGAACGCCCGCCTTCGCGCTGGTATTAACGGAAAGTTGCTTATTTTCCAAATTTAAATTTATTTCTCTATAAAACTTTTTATTTACGTTCTTGGATAAATATCAAACAACCCAGTTACTGGGCCTCACGAGACTCCTTGGTTACAGGGACAGACTTTCTGATGTCTCACTACCTGTAACGGCTACCAAAGACCTAGGTTCTAGGATCAACCAGGGCCAAGGACCAGAAAGGGGTCACAAAGTTTAAGTTTCAAAGGACGACCAAAATTAAAGAAGAAATGCGTTTTATGTTGTAACTTTCAATAATATAAAAACACTAGCTTTTGTTAGCAGCTTCGCCCGAGTATATAAAATATAGCCCATGTCACTCAGGAGTAAAGCAATTTTCTATTGTTGCTAATTTTTTTCCAATCGGACCAGTAGTTCCAGAGATTACCTCCTACAAACAAAAAAACTTTACCTCTTTATTTATACCCATTAGTGTAGATTATAGCATTATACACTTAAGCTTTATATATTTTCAAAAACTATGGTAGGCGTGTGCATGTGTGCAACACAATCATAAACAACGCGGCTAAGCTAACTGACTTTTTCCCTGTGAGTCTATTATTCTACTAAGTAGAATCTAATTTTATACCACACACACTATACCACCCTATACCTCCTATACTATCCATACAGAAGAACTTTCGCGGACCAGAGCTAGGTCGCGGGACGTAGTTCGCCCATCATTTATCCTAGATAAACTTTGAAAATCGATCAATATATATAAAAATCAATGCCCCATTGTAATTTTATAACTCAAGAACGGGCTCACCTATGCAAACAAATTGTTTAGGCTTTGTTCGGATTATTTAGTAGAACTAGATGGTTTAAGTATGTGAAGTTTGCACAAAATCGGTCGAGCGGTTCTTCTTCTATCACATTTTTCTTTGCGAAGGCGTGGGCAAAAGCTAGTTATATATAAAATTAGAAATTCCTATTTACACATTTTTTCGACCAGAGTTCTGAATTTGTAACCTTACGCATGAAAAGCGCTCACCTTAACAACTGAGTCGTCACGACACATTCTTACTGTGAGGTACTGACCTCACTGGCGTTACATAATATTGAAATCAAACAACATAAACATAATCTCCTATGTAAAATAAATACCATCGACAAAAACTCTAGATTAACGATTCGAAGGAGGCCGCATCTCCCGGCAGCTTATAAATTAGGAAGTGGTATCTGATACTGTTAATTAACGATTATCAGGGAGCTTCCTAAGTATCCCAATAAATAATGTTCACAAAATAAGGCTTACATAATTAATTTGAATATATGTGCCAGGAAAATCGAATTTTAAAGGAAGATGTAGAAGGTACTAAATTTCGTATTTACAGTTATCACAACATATTGCTGAAACATCGCCCTAGACATGGAAGTTTAGGAGGAGAAAGAGAAGGCCTTCGCCCAGCCGTGGGATACGAAGTTTTTTTTTTAAATATCCGTGAAACATTTTTTAAGCTATTGCATAGCTTCTATCGCAGGCCTTGAGCGCGGGGACTAAATCCAGAAATTCCGTAACGAAAAAACCTCACGCTCCCCACTCCGACGGGCACGGAGGTGTGGCTTGAAGGCCGTGCATCGTCTAACGTCGTGTCAGTTCGGCAGTCTTCGGCACGGCGTTGTGTGTCGTGCGATTAGACGTATTGTACGACTTTACGGAACTCGCCCGAATCGAAACGAGCTGCTCCGAAATCGGACGAATACATAATCAGCTGTTTGTGAGAAAGTATATAGGTGTATAAGTATTTATCTACAACAGTGAACGGCTGTACTTGTAAAATTTGTGTATAAAGTGTTTATTTTTTGTGTCATATTTTAAACAATATTAACTTTTTATTTATTTAATAAAAGAAAAATTTGTTTTCCTATCGGTCACCACGCTCAAAAAGTGTAACTTGAATTAATATCAAAGAAAAAGAAATATTGTATGAATAAAATAAAAATAAAAAATAAATAATTATAATTGCATAAGTTGATACAGAATGCTATGCAATAGCTTTACCGCGGCAGTCCCCGAGTGCCACACGTATTTTTTTATTTAGCCAGTACTTTCACTTTTCAAACATTTTTTTTATGACTGCAAAGTTAATGTCCAAAGAAAAATAAATTATGGTGGTATGTTATATAACTTAACATATAAATATAGATGCAAAATATTATAATGCTTTCGTGATAAAATGATTATTTATTTTGAATAATGTAGTTTACTTTAATTTTATTGTTTAATTTCAAACACATAAAATTGGATGGTGTGAAAAGTGATGAAACCTCAAAAACTACAATTTATTTTAATAAATACATAATCTTAATAAAAAATAAACAAAAATAAAAACCAAATCTAAATTCAATATTTTATTTTGATAAGTGACATTGTGTTAAATCAACAAGAGCGTAAAATTAAGAATACTAATATTAATAACTATTATATTCATAGTTATCACAGTTAAATATAGCGTTAAATCCAAATACATGTTTTTAGAAAGTCAGAGTTAGGAACGATTTAGAATTGTGATATAACTATACTTAGGGAATGTTTTGCTGAAGTTAAAGTAGGCAAACTTAGTAAACATGTAGTTGAATTGAAATTCTATCAAACCATTAATCGGTTTATATAAAATTTATTTCTTAACGATTAAATACATAATCGCTTGACGAAAAACGTTTAACAATTTATAAAATAATAGAGTATTTAAATTATAAATAAACTTAGGTAATCCCGGAAACCGTATTTCAAAAACAATCTCAATTTCGTCAAGTTGTTTTATTCAAATACTAGCTGCTGCCCGCAACGTTGTCTGCGTGAAGGCCCTACAGCACCAAAAAAACCTAAAATGGCAGTGTATGATCAGTGTATATCAGATGGCATAGCATTATAAGTAAACAACTTTTAAAATAGCATTGCATCAGCCTTATAAAGTTCCCGCTGCTGGGACACAGACCTCATTTCTAGGAGAGGGAATGGGCCATAATCCAACACGCGAGTCCAATACGGTTTTGTGGATGATACTTGATGAATTTTTGGTTCTAAAACATTCACAGTCACAGTTTCCTCATGATGTTTTCCTTCACCGTTGAGCAGTGGTTTTGAAATAAAATACACAAAGTAATGCGCCTGGCTGGGTTTGAACGACAGACCTATAACTTGTAAGTCGGAGCCTTTACTACTTCGCCACCACTGAGTCGGAGCCTTTACCACTCCGCCACCACACTACGATGGTAGTTATGCTGCCAAGAGCCAAAATGTAAAGAGGACTGGTGACGCGGGAGCAAGCGACATACAGTTGCCCGTGTAAGAGACAACTCGTCCTGAAGTTGACATCCGCTGCACTCAGTGTCTGCCCCTTCGACTTATTGATGGTCATCGCGATGCAAACACTCACGGGGAATTGTACGCGCTTGAACTGGAACGGGAAGTTATGAGGTATAAATACTGCCTCGACTTCGCCATAAACCGTAAGAATTTTTGCTTCAATGATGTGTCTGTGCAGCGAGATGACTTTAAGACGGGTCTCATTACACCACTTTGGAGGAGATAGGTAATTCCGAAAATGCATAATCGGGACTCCGACTTTCAGCTTTATGGTATACGCTTGAAGTCCATTTGCTGGCTGGGAGTTCAAAAATTCCACGGGATAATGTGTGGCGTCATCTTGCTCAACGACAGCGTTTATTGAGGTATAGATCACTGCATTTCCCTCAATTTCCGAGAGAATGTATTCGTTAATTGCTGCAGCCTGATCATTTTTGGACGTCAAAATGGCCCGCTCACACACTCAAGAAATTCTGCTGGTGCGGTAAATGACTGTTGTCCCCGTACACACAGCAAATGAATTCTTCTAAGCTGGCTAACGCTCTATCGAGAGACTTTGGAAGCACCTCCTGTCCACCTCTCTCGCAGTGGGCTTTGACTTGCAGCAGACTCTGGCAGAGGCCATGATTCGGAGCAAAGAAGAGTGGCAGGCGGTCGCCTCCTTCTGCGAAGCAGTAATGCTAGCGGCTAAAAAAGGGGGTCGACTGCATCAGGCAAAAGCAAAGGCGCTCAAGCCGCAGCTACCGCCGCCGTGTCTCCAATCCCGATTTAGGCCACAGTAGGCGCGGGCTTGTGACCGCCGAGCAATGGGTAGCTCTTTGTCCACCCATTCGATAGTCGACGACGGCGCGCACTATTCCCTGCCGCCTCCAGCAGTCGGCAGCAACTGTAGGAGCCCAACAGGATCGAAGCCAAGGTTTCAACGTAGCAATCGGGAAGCGTTTGCCCGAAATCGCCACTGAACAAACTGTGACACCACCCATCAAATGTTCGTTCCCGCGGATGTCCTGCAGGGTTCTGCCCTCGGCCTCAACTGCCTTCCTATTGGCCATAATACGCTCATCCCATATGATCAAAGAGCTATCCTTAAGCACGTGTCCCTTATCGCTGTTACGTGACACACCGCAAACAGGCGTTTTGACGCTCTCTAAATCGATGGGAATTTGAAGATGGCATGTGCTGTCTTGCCACTCGTTAGCAGTGTGGCAGCAATTCCCAACGACGCGACAGCAATAGCAATATTGCCTTGCCTCCTGACCTCTGCAAGTATGCCATGTTTTTCCTGTTCCAACAGGAGCAACACAAGAAAAACATTTTGCCCTGGTTTTGCACAACGCTTTCAAGGACGGTGTTATAAATCTGTTTTTGCTCTGAAGAGAACTCTGTCTCAGCGTTATACTCTCGATTTCCATAGTCTTGATGCGGTGACGATTGGGGAGCTAGTAATCCATATTAGATCAGTGGATTGCCGCCGATAGAAATGTCCACATCTTGAAGAGAACTGAGACAGGTGTTCAGCACACGATCATCAGTTACATCGAATTCGTCTCCAGTAGCACGCCTCAAAGCTCGCAGAAAATCTTCAGACAAATGATGGCGATATTTTAATGAACATAACTTTTTTGTAATACTTAACGCCGCATTTTTTTTAATAGTCTTGCTCAACTCTGCTGCACTCAAGATTTTGAGGGTTTTTTGGAACTTGAATTTTTCAAAACGAACTATACCCTGCCCTATATATTGCCCTGTGCGATTTTGTATTTGTATATCCTGTCCACATTATGAGGTGTACAATAAAGCTTATAGTAAAAAATAAATAATATACGATACCACGTTTAGGAAGAATTTGTTTTTTATGAAATCAAATAGATGGCGCTGTTTTAAAATTTTCGATGTGCTACTACATTCAACTATGTTTCTCTGCCCAAGTTACTTAAATGTCGTACTTTTTATAGTGTAAAGCCAGATAATAGCATGGCTTACTCAAAAATAACATTTAAATATGCGTCGTTAAATTAAACACTGTCACAGAATGCGTAAGAACAATAAGTATTCATAACTCCTCCCCCGTAAGTGATAGCGTGATAACATGTAGCCTATATGTTGGCCCATCCTTTATTCAAGCAAAATTTGAAGATAATCCATGCAGTATGTATAAATATATATTCAAGTAAGTTTTTGAGTTTAGCCTGGACATACATACAGACAAATAGACAAAAATTCTAAAAACTATATTTATGGTTCGATATCGATTGTAGATCACTTCCCAAGTATTCTTTTAAAAAAATATTTAATGAACAGTTTTGACTTTCCTACGATTTTATTATAATTACCTAAACTCTTTAGTTAAGTCCCAAGAGGACACTTTCCGTACAACTGTTGTCGTTTAATTGTGTCTGTAATTACGGTAGTCGAAAGGTAAAAATAATATTATTTTGTTAATGTCATATTTTCGTTTGTACTAATTTGAGTCAGTAGATGTCGTTATACGTATATAAATAACATTGAAAGATTAGGTTGCGTTGCAAAATAAATCCGTTAGACCGTTGGAATAAGAATAAGACATTTCATATAAACATGGAGAACGCCGTTAAAGAGATAAACTATTTTTTTTAATTATGTATTAAATATTAACCCACATGTTTTCGTAAAACGAACCAACCACTACCTGAGATATTTCCCTAAAAATAAATAAGTTAAATTTGCTTTGTTTGGGATTGTTTTTTTTTCATTTTTTATTCCCAGTTGTGAGTAAATTCAACCGCGCAGTAAGAAACTATGAAATCTTGAACACGACCTATGTCGTGAGATTTTGAGGGTTTTTTGAAACTTAAATTTGTCAAAACCAATTATACGACTTTTATGAAGAAAATGCGCACTACCATCTATGAATTTTAAGAATAAGTAACTGCTAACCTTGCCAACATGGTCAAAAAATTATTAATTTCCAAAAAGTGTCAAAATGTAACTTGATTTGATTTTTGTGTAATCTCATAGATGGCGCTTTTTAAAATATGTCTTTATACTACTAATATTCATTAAACTATGTTTCTTTGCCTAAATTACGTAGTTTTGAAAAATTAATAATGGGAATTTTTATTATTTACCTAAATAAATTTACGTGCCAAGTTTCAAGTTAATTAACCCAAGCAATAAGATTCTCCCATACAAACTTTAACATCCCCTAAATCTTGCACTGGGGGTACTACTGAAAAATAAATATGTCATCCTGGATAACTAATTTAGGGTAATGTTTATGCTAAGTTTTGAGTCGATCGGCCCACGGAAAAAAAAGTTACACCCTTGCATCCATTGCACCATTTAAATTCAATATTGCTTACCTCCCATAACTTCCGGCGTGATAATATGTAGCCTAAAGCCTTCCTTGGTTTACAAGGAACATTTTTGCTGAATTTCAAATCAATCTATCCAGTAGTTTTGGCGCCAACCCGTACCATAGGCACAGACAAACAGACAAACAGACAAAAATTCTAAAAAGTCACTTTTTGTCATCAGTTACGTTTTTCTAACAAAACCCACTCATTTTTTCCAGAAAATTCTCAATGTACAGTTTTTCTTTCGTTACTGTTTTATTATATGTATAGATATGGCTAGTGATATTATTACACAATAATATATTCTATGATACTGTTTATAAATACATATTACAATGACTTCATCGTGAGTGACGGCCTTATCAGTTTACCAAAATATAAGGCCCTACCGAAACGCGCAATTTAGGCATTTCAATTTTTGTAAACCCTACACAAATTGGAATGCCAAAATTACGCGTTTCATTTCATATCACACGCCTGTAAAACCGCAACTATGCAACTATAACACACATTTCAAAAACATTCCAAAAAAAATTTCTCGTACAAGTACTATTGCCAAAAGCATAACAATTTAACCACGTAAACATAATACAAACATTCGAGAGCACACAATAACAATCCGTCACAATAACAATAACGGTTCCCACACACATTATACTCACGTTATTGATGACAAAACGCCGCCGTCGCCCGTAGATATGGGGTGCCTCAGCCTCACTTCCGCATTGCTTGCAGGGGGTAAAATGCACTGCAATGCACTACGGAATTGAGGCCTCGACACCCCCGACAAGAGGACACCCGACCAGAGGCCCCCACTTCCTCTCCCAGATGCGTCTTCTGTGTCATCTTGTGCGCCGTAAGTGCTTGCTTTCATTTCCCGCTGACGTACGTATTTACTTATAACTCTTGAAGCCTTAAGTGCTCCGCCGCTGAACCGCCCGTACATAAATTATAGCCGTGTCAAGTTAGACGGAGGGAACTATTCAAAGTAACCCCTTAAAATGGGCTGCGAACTAAATTTTGGTTTGTACATCAATATTTTAATGTTCTCGCCATTAGGAAATGTATAAGTGATTTTGTGAATAGATTATGTGTGTTGCGAACTTTATAGATAAATGTATGGATTATACTATATGTTGATTATATATATGTATTATAACAACTTTTTCAGACGCGTCCAAGGTGATATTATATCTAACACTTAATAATAATAATTAATAGTTATGATATCATTAGATTAATTATGATTTTAACAGTATAAAATAAATAAACCCAGCCCAATAATTATTTGAGCCGCTTTTACAAACTTCGACCAGTCTTGGCCAAATATATTCACCGATAGCGCTATATTACTAATAATACATATGACATGTGACATAGCGGCAAACAACATTCAACAGTGTAATACATTATTTTTCAATATAACACTATTGTTCTTGAATGTATTTTGCAAAGGTTATTTCGCCCGTTTAACATTACAAATGTGGAAAAAAAAAACTGTAAACTAGATAGCTAAAATAAATAAAATTTCACTTAGCAAGCAGCCGTTCTCAACTCTCTAACAGATTACAAAGATAAGCTTCTAAATATTACTTTAAGTTTGAAAGAAAAAACTATTTTCGTCGCCTTCCCACGTCAAAGCCATTTTTATCTGGATATCTTCCCACGTTACTTATAAAATAGACTCAACGTAAAGTATGATGATCATAAACCTTAGCTTTGTGCTACTAATAGGTTAGCGCATAACTCTTAGCTACATGTGCTGCTAACACTAGTTAGATGATGCAACTTCTCCTTAAGCTGTACAAACAGAGAAAGCTAAATAAAAGTGGGACTACTAAGCGCATCTGCTCGTACGAGTTTAGTTAATACTAGGTTTTGCCCGCGGCTTCGCCCGCGTGGTATTGGGGTTGCCCTATACAATTCTACACTTGATCAAACGAAATGTGAAATCCCACAGGAACCTTAAGTTTTTCCGGGATAAAAAGTCTAAGAGCCTATGTCTTATTCCGGAGTGTATCCTATGCCTGTGCCAAATTTCATCCAGATCCAGCCGTTTTGGCGTGATTGAGTAACAAACAACCAAACATCGTAACTTTCGCATTTATAATATTAGTAAGATAAAATTAGAAAGATTACGTTTCATTTTAATCTACTGCACCGTAGCAGTTTCCTATCAAAATTTGATAGGAAACTGCTACGGTGCAGTACTACTTACTACTTTTACTACTTACTACTTTACTAGCACTTTCATATCAAATGCACAGAGTATTTAATGCTCTGTGCATTTGATATGAAAGTGCTACGGTGCTACGATTCCTCGTAGCGGCATTTTAACCGCCGCTGCAGATGCCGCTACGAAGAATCGTAGCGCAGTTAATTCGTTACCCAAATGAATTATAATAAATAATATGAATTTATTTTCTACGTTAATTTTATCTAGTTAGTTAAATAATTATTATGATGTGTTCCTATTTATTATTAATAGTTCCATATTTCGTTTTTTACCCTGCTAGTATCTATTGTGCTCGGTATAGTGTTAAACAATTGCAATGAATTCAAAATATAATTAATTAATACTACTTTATCAAATTCTGTAATTGCCGTGCAGACGTTTGAGTGAAGAATCGGCTGCTAACTATATTTTAATAAGATGATTTTTCAATAACCGTTTCTGCGAATTATTCGTTAGAGCGCCGTTATAATTAAATAAAAAGAATTAATTATTACAAATCATAAGAAAGATAAATATATTTCTAAGAGCAAATTATAAATGATTCCAAAGTATAAAAGTCTAATTAGCACACTAATAAAACTCAAAGGCAAATTAAATCCCGTGCGAGATACAGAAAACGTATCATACAAAATATCTACCTTGATAAATTTTTAAAGCGACATGCTTAACGGACAGTGAATTAACTGGGGAATGACGTGAATAAATTATATGAATAAACCGCTCTGGCAACGATTAATGAGCAACCGCGAGCCGTCGTCGCGTGGCGTCTATTATGTTGATACCATTGTTCTGCTCTATTAGACAAGTGCGATACAAGAAAGAAAGAGCAGTGGTGGCCGAGTAGTAATGGTCCCGACTTACGAGTCGTAAGACGCGAGTTCAAACCCAGCCAGGCGCATTACTTTGTGTAATTTATTTCATCACCACTGCTCTCAAAACAGTGAAGGAAAACATCGTGAGGAAACCGGCATGTCTTAGAACCAAAAATTCGAAGACATGTGACATCCACCAACCCGCAATGAGCCCGCATGTGGAGTACGGCCCATTCCCTCTCCTAGAGAGGAGGCTTGTGTCCCTGCAGTGGGAACATTAAAAAGGCTGATGATGATGATGATGATGCTCTCAAAACGGTGAAGGTAAATATCGTGACGAAACCGGCATGTCTTAGAACTAAAAATTCGAAGACATGACATGTGACATCCACCAACCCGCAATGGGGCCTCGTGGTGGATTACAGCCTATTCCCTCTCCTAGAGAAGAGGCCTGTGTCCCAACAGTGGATGTAAAGGATGATGATATAAGAAAAAAGATGAAACAAAGACGTGTTATACATTATACGCATGTATAGCTGTCGCGCGCCAGTAATCCCCCCGGATTAGTCCGCACTCTCACAGTTCGCCGACTACGATATGAGAGTGTATGCGATGAGGGCAAAGGTATCGCCATTTACCGGGCACGTTGCCAACCGCGAGACTGTATTTGAGAATTTCCTAACTGTAATTCTCATATACAATCTCGTGGCTTAATCAAGTAGTTTTCTGACGAGGATAACCGCTTTCTTGTCTTGGGTTTCATATTTAGAAACAAATGATGGTGTGAGATTTATTACCATCTGTCCCATTTTCATTAAATCTCGACACGGCGAGAAACATCAGGATGGGACCAAGAGACCTACCCCACGTGTCCCCTACTACACTCCCCTCCCCTCTCCCCTAGATACCTTGTCTGTCATTCAGCGACATTTCTATTATTTCAACTTATAATCTAGTAGCTTAATCTAGTAATTTTCTGACGAAGCTAACCGCTTTCTTGTCTTGGGCTTCATATTTAGAAACAAATGATGGTGTGAGATTTATTATCATCTGTCTCATTTTCATTACATCTCGACACGGCGAGAAACATCAGGATGGGACCAAGAGACCTTTCCCCCGTGTCCCCTACTCCCTACCTCTCCCCTCCCCTAGATACATTGTCTATCATTCAGCGACATTTCTATTATTTCAATTTATAATCTAGTAATTTTCTGACGAAGCTAACCGCTTTCTTGTCTTGGGCTTCATATTTAGAAACAAACGATGGTGTGAGATTTATTACCATCTGTCCCATTTTCATTACCCACGACACGGCGAGAAGTATCAGAATAGGACCAACCTACCTCCGCGTTCCCTACCCCACTCCCCACCACTAGATAGTTATATAGTCTGTAATTTGCTACATCTGTTTTTTCTGCGACAGTAATATTATTTCAGTTTATAATAATAGCAGCTTCGCCCGCGTGAAAGTAAAATATTGTCCCAAGAAAAAAAGTTTCTATGTTCTATTTTAGCACATTGAAATTGATTTAAAAATATACTCCGAACGCAAAGGGCAAACAAACAAAGGGTTTTAGTTAGTAAAAGTTGAACCGTTCTTAAAGCCTATTCCGAGCGGGAGGGATTATTTGATGACTAGCGACTGCCAGCGGCTTCAGTCGCGTGAAAGTAGGTTTTTTCTTTAGAAACTTTAGAACTCTATTTCATCCCCTTAGGCGGTGAATTTTATAATATAATATTCGATAGTAATATTAATATTTTTAGTTTGAGATTTCGTGATTAATCAGTGAGTGTTTTTATATTTAATAATTATAAAGACATTAATAATAATAAACATTTCTATTTTTTATTTAAAATGACAGCTCAATAGACTGAGTTACGAACAAAGCTTTAAATAAAAACTCAGTTTCCACCTACTATGTATGAATAAAAATATTGTATCTGAACTAAAATTAGAATTAATGTTCGTCGTATCGCAGTTGTCTCGTGGGATTAAGTAAAAAAAGAATATCTAAATTTATTCACAACAATTCATGAAACACACGATACACAAAAATAACAATACAAAAGTTATGTTAAACCCGGAGTGGTTACAAAAGGTCAACTTTAAAAAGGGATTTTGTTGTCTGTCATATTTCTGTCTGAAATTATCGAGAGAGACTTTGAGCAATGGGTAACTCGCTGTCCGGCCGTCCAGCAGTCGTTAACAGGGCGTAGTAATTCATGCGCTCCTCAAAAAGACAGAAATTGTAGGCTCAACAAGGCCGATACCGACTAGGACCAAGGTAGTTTTCTAAAAAGGAAAAGGAAACCCTAACCCTAGAACGCAAAAGGCAACTAAAAGACAGTGAAGTTATAGTCAGTAAAAGTCTGACACGCTCTCCCGCTTCACACGGAATGGGAGAAGCCATTAGAAGATTACCTACCTTAAAAAAGTAACGAATGTTACTTTTTGAAAGAAATCGCAGAATGTTAAGACTGCCCATTGTATGTTTTTATATTTAAGGCTCAAATTGTATATTTTTTTATCTTGGCGTGTAACTATTTAGTAGATGGTTTATACCATCTACTAAATAGTTCGAACAAAACCTTTTGTTTTGGATAGGTGAGCCCGTTTTTGAGTTATGAAATTACAACGAACAGTGGCATTGATTTTTTATACAGGGTGTCATTGACATGTTAACGCGAACGAATACCATAGATCCAGTACATGATTCTAGAGCCCCAGTTTTTTTTAATTATTTTTTTACGTTTTTAAAATTAAACTGTATAAAAACGTCGTTTTAACAGTTTTTGCGAAAAAAAATAGTGAATTACATTCCAAATTAAAAATGACATTTGGTTTGATTAGAATGACAACTTTATTTGCCTCGATGATTTTTTTATTATTTTCTTTTTTGTATTTTTTTTTTAGTTTTTTTTTTCTAAAAATATCATTGGGATTGGTTAGAATAACGATTTTATACAGGTAAAAAATTAAAAAAAAAATTTTCAAATATAAAAAGAAAGTTGTGTTTTTTTAAAAACCGACGAAATTTCCACCACTGGGGTGTCCAGAATCATGTATTGGATTTATGGTATTCGTTTGCGTTAACATGTCAATGACATCCTGTATATAGAAGATAAATAAGTAAAGGGAAAAATCATTACCCTCACCGTTAACAGGCACATAGAGGTTGACGTAAAGGCAGTCCTCGCTCTGATTGGCGAGCACGGGCAGCAGGCGCTCCAACTGGCGTATCCTCGCGCGCGGGTGCAGCAACAACGCGTCGTCGCGCGGCGCCGCGGCGGGGGGCACCTGCGGACACGCCGGGCCCGACGCGTCCGCCAGCCGCGTTGTCCGCCACTGCGACGGCGTCACCGGCGGCATGTATCTGTGGATTATGGAGACTGTGAGATTCCCTTCATAAAAATATTACACCACCACCACTATCACACAATATCGTCTGGTCCCAAGTTAAGCAGAGCTTGTGTTATAGGTACTAAAAGACTGATAAACATACTTATATATTTCTAAATACATACATATTATAGATATATTACACCCAGACACAATACAAATGATTGAGCTCATCACAGAAAAAATTGTCTTAGGTGGGAATTACACCCACGACCTCTGGCGAGTCATTGACTGGCCTGTTGGTCTAGTGGTTAATAGCTCTGACTGCTACGCTGGAGGTCGTGGGTTCGATTTCCTCCCAGTGTAAATGTGTGTGTGATGAACTGAATAATTTGTCCTATGTCTGGGTGTAATTTACATATTTTTGTTCAGTATCGATAGCATAAACTCTGTAAAGTGAGACTAGACAGCATTATTTGAGTGTAGTGTTAATAATTACGGAAAATTAAAACCACACGAGTCATACCATGTCATTACTGGCTAGTATTGAAATATGTAGCTAGAATTACGCCCAAGGGCGGGATTCGTCATTGGATGATTTTTACATACCATAAAAAAACCCGACATCATTAATTTCTCGATAAATTTGAATAACACAAAATTACGCTAAATGAACGCTTGTCTACCTTCAAACTTACGCATAACACATCAACTCCCTATGTACTACAATACACATTAGTGTTTATAACTTGTAATAGTTCCACATGTTTCGGAATTGCCCAAATAGTTTCAGACTTCCTATTCATCAGCTGATTACGAAGCAAGGGCTCGGGAAGTTAGTAACCAAAGTTAATCTCACAGCCGTTTCTCGAATACTCTAGCGTTAGGCTAAGTTAAAAATAATTAGAGGCTAACACAGTATTAGGAACAGTTTTATCTTTTTGACTAAAACAACGGTTCTTTAGTTCTAACGCAACAATATTTTTTTACGACTATCATGCAACCTGCTTGTTTGTTGGTAAAATCACTTTGGTCGTTATTAATGTTAGTTAACAATTTACATATTCTATTAATCATCCACTACATGACAAAACAGTTGTCTAGCCTAAATTCCTCACTAATTACGATGTCTAGAAACATTCAAGTATGAGTAGGTAGGCCTTATAAAATATATCATGTAAAATCTTTAAATATTATTATAATAATAATAATATGTCCACAACTTATCACACAACGCCATCTAATCCCAAGCTAAGCAGAGCTTGTGTTATGGGTACTAGACAACTGTTAAACTTACTTATATATTTCTAAATACATACATATTATAGATAAATTACACCCAGACACAGAACAAATGATCGTGCTCATCACACAAACATTTGTCCTAGGTGGGAATCGAACCCACGACCTCCCGCATAGCAGTCAGGGTCACTAACTACTAGACTGACAGGCCAGTCAAAATTATATATTGTCGTCTCGTGTCCAGGATGGTTTTCGAGCTCTGGTCTGTCAGATCTATCATGTGGGCGTATGTGGGTATCGTGCAATGAATAACAACGGGTAGGAGTTGAATCGGTTTACTTCTCAATACAGTTATCACTTTACAAATTACAACAAAACGTACAGTTTCAGAACGTCTTGGCTCTGCGACGGCCTGGCTGAGAGTGAGTCCGCTCCCCGGGCGGGTTGGTTCACCCCACCACAAGCTTGTAGCAAAGCGGATACGTCACTGACTCTGTTAGACGCGCCATCTTTATTTAGTTCTTCTAGTTGCCACTAGATGGCGTGCCTTGTCTTGTTGTCAAGAAATCGAAGCCGTTTCCGATAATATTTATAATATAGAACACGATAATTTGCGGTCTATTTGTGGCAGCAAGTAATATAATGTAGCACTGTTCCTTACTAACGCCTACGTAACATCTAAGACATCTACAAAACATCTATGTTTCTACATTTTGTTTCGAAAATAAAAAGGAAATTCAATTACCTGAGGCTACCTAGCGGCGGTGTAGCATACGGCACTCCGAGGTAGGCCTCGACCTGCGGGTGCGAGTGCACGACGATCCCGCGCAGCGGCCCGTACTTGGTGCGCACCACCCGGGTGCTGTACTTGTGCGCCGACAGCGCGGCCGCACAGCACGCCAGCCACGCCAGCAGCGCGGCGCGGGCCGCGCGCATCACGCGGGCGCGGCGTGCGCGGGCGCGGGCCACGCGCCGCCGGCGACGCGCGCGCCACGCATCACGCGCGGCCCCTCCACCCCACCATCACACCGACGCCCGGCTCACGCGCCCACCCACACTGACATTACATACTGTTATGCACTCTCTTCAAAAACCACTGTTTCACTATTAAAACTCTAAAAACACTCACCCGAATCATTGTTTTGTTGCACTACCGATACGTTTGCAAACGGTAACCATTTGCTCAACCTGAAACAATAAAAAGCTTCGTTAGCGGCGAGTACACAGCGGTAAAATAAAATAATTTGTTTAAAGGTACTTAGTACCCGACTATATAATAGCTATAATATAACAGAGGCAAATTTTCATGAAATCTCCATTTTAATCAAATATGAGCGGAGTAAGCCGGGCCGCGGACAATGGAGTAGGTAACGGAAAATGTTTACCTAACAGACCTAACCCGACGTTTGTAATTTAATGTAACACAAACACGACAACAACGTCACATTTCTGAACGAAATTTGCCGTTTCCGCGGCGTCTCCGCCGCTGCTCCGCTCAGCCGCACCGCGGGACCCTGTACACGATCGCTTCCGCTACATTTATGTAACCAAAGAGTGATTTTCATTGCAATTAAATGTGAACACAATTCAATGGGTCTTACAAGCGTTAATGTTTACACACACACACACACACATATAGATATATAAGAGACTGTGTACAATTGTTTAATCTATTAGTGGTTTAGTTTCTAAAGGCAGCAGTTTTAATTAATTATTGGTGTTTATTGTTGTTTTTTTTTACAATTTACTCGTTTAACCATACTTCGTAAGTATACTTGACTTGGTTATGAGTGTGTTTTACAAAAGTAGCAACGATTTATGAGATTTGCATTCACACACAACTTTGAGCAATATTTCCGAAAGAAATAGAATTTAAAGGCGTGGGCCTTTAAACTGTGGAGTTGCCCAGCAACAGACTCCTCCGGAAAAGGAATTTCTATGTAAGAAGTAGTAGTTTTATATAACTTGTATGTTCCATATAAATCAAATTTAGAAAGCATAAATCCGAAACAAATCTCGCAGTCCTACATCGCATCAGCGTCACTTCACGAAGGCCACACGAGGGACATCAATTATATAAAAGCAGACGTTTATTGGTGGTACAGAGGTGGTATTTACGGACGCATTTGGTTGCTGAGGCACAAAGAGGCTAGTGGAGGCTGAGGGGACACGGCACCATCAATCACGCGCGTGACGTGCACAAGCTTTGTGAGGACCCGCATTTTGTTGCACGCCTATTGACACTCTGTCACCGCTGACCTTTCAATGCTTCAAATTTAATAAATTTCACTGTTTCCTCATCATCACTAAAGCCAAAATTACATAATAAAAGTCATCCTCTGTAATAGGAAGGAGCATTTAAAATTCATGCCAGCTATACCACAGGCATTAGCAACACCATTATGAATCTTTCAGATGCCGCGGCATTAACAAAACCATTGCGAATGTTTTAATCAACAAACGCAATACGTTGTTATAGAAACGGTGAAAATTACTCGATGAAATCTTTTAAATGATACCTATTATCCTCGGGAATAACAGGTTTTACGATGAGCTTTCATACAAAAATAATAGCGGGTGAGGATAACCCCATAATCAAAATTTGGATTTGAAATATATATAATATGTTAGGGTGTTTTTATTATCATACAGATTTAATGACGCATGCTGATTATCTCAACTTGCATAAAATTTTAAAAGGCAAAAAAATGCGTCCCGCGTGCGTATTGCACGCATTACAATAAATACTTGTATGAAATGGACATTCACGGAAGTTATTTAAATTATTTAAGTTATTTAATTTATTTAAGTTGTTTAAATTACTCTAATGTTTCTTGGAATATTTTATTGGAATAAGTTTTTTTAACACTCAAACCTATTCAAATTTCAACGAAAAGATCAGGACTATTTTAATTTCCAATACTTGTCACCAATAAAACCAATATAAAAGTAACAATTTCTCATCAATATCGCGAACCTTTCTTACAAAATTCCCCAAAGTAATCGTAATATTTTTCATACCGCATATAACGTTTATGCATTGCTTGAGTAGACAGGCGATCGATCACAAGTGATCCCAGGGCGCGCGCTAGGTAATCGTCGTGTTATCTTGAGCGCAGCGTGACACCCAGAGCTCGATCACGCTTAAAAAGATTAACATATTACCCGCAGATTGATGCAGACACTTTCTAAAATAGAACGTTGAGATTTTAGAGAAGCTCCACAATATGCAATTAATATCAGTATATCAGCTTTCCAATAAGAGAGCTTGTTCAGTCTTTAAAATTGGCTATTACTGCAATAAAGTAAGCACGTCCTTCGTTGTAGATAGCTTGTAAAAAACTTTAATACGTTTTTATGAACTTTGCGTTGCTTGCAAGGTTGATATCAGCTCTGCTCCGTTAATTTTATAACATATTAAGCTGGGATCACATTGTTGTGTTGTGTTTTGTTGTGGCCTTTTCTGGCATATAGATTGGCTAAAATACTCATTGTACTAAGAGGTAGGCTTTTTTTATGATGGGAAAAATCATTGAACGACGAATCCCGACCTTGGGCGGAGCAGGAGACAGTGTCAGACTTCTACTGACTAAACGACCCATCGTTCCTTCCTGTCTAATAGAAAATGCAAGCAGTCAAGGACTTTTTTTTTAATTCTTTGAATTTGAACTAGCTTCCACTCGCGACTTTGCCTGTGAAATCAGGACTTCCTACTTTTATAAAGGAAGTCCCATACAAAATTATCAACCCGTTTCATTGAAACCATTCGTTAATTCCCTGTAACATATTACTCAGTAAAGTACTTCAAAGTGTAACTCATGTACGTGGTTTTTTTTTGGTGGTAAAAATCATCGAATGACGAATCGCCCTTGGGCGGAGCGGGAGACAGTGTCAGACTTCTACTGACTAAACGAGCCACCCTTCCTTCCTGTCTAATAGAAAATGCAAGCAGTCAAAGGACTTTTTTTAAATAAAATCTTTGAATTTATACTAGCTGCCACTCTTGCCTGTGAAATCAGAATTTCCTATTTTTATAAAGGAAGTCCCATACAAAATTATCAACCCGTTTCATTGAAACCATTCGTTAATTCCCTGTAACACATTGCTCAGTAAAGTACTTCAAAGTGTAACTCAAGTACGTGGTGCGATCTCTTAACACACGATTGTAATTGGTGTCCCGATTTATTTGGCAAAGTTTCAATGCGCAAAGTTGGATTATCTAATTCTCCGCGCAGGTGTTCACAAAGTGTTAATTAATTTATATACAGGGATATTTGTTTTGTGTTACATTATTACATTGATAAAACACTGAAAGTACACTTTATTAACAAACGCTTTGTAACTCTGTAATCAATTAAGTTAATGAGCTGCTGTCTAGGAGGTACCTCATGAAATGTTTTATGTTATGAAATTAGATTGGTTTGTGCGTTGCCTTAGAAATTGTTGTTGCAAATTAAAACGCCTGCTGCAGAAGTTGGTAACTAATTAGTAAATTGTAAAACCTAATCTGATGCAGGTGCGCATTAGAGGACCAACTTGTATTTCAACGTGAACTGAGCCGAACCCACTTCACGGACGTCAAAGGTATACTTAGGCTATGTCAGTCAGCAACAATATAGCTCTATACTTGTTTACGATTTCTAGAGACTAATTCCTAGAATCAAATTCACCTCACTTTACCTCTTTATAGATAATATTTAATATTAGAATAGTTTTTAACAGGAAACTTAAAACAGCAAGCATATTCGCCAGATAATAAAATATCTATTCCAACCAACCAGTTCCCCACGCAAAAAGTATCAAAAATCACTTTTATATTCCCACAGAATTACAAGTAAAAAACGTCCAATTAGATAGAACGGAGCGTGCCAAGTCGCATAACGACGGTGAAGCGAGAGTGGCGTGCACTGGCTGAGGCTGGACAAGTGGCGAATTGGCGTCATCAATCACCGCCAGCGCCGGCCAGTGTCGGCCAGGCCAGGCCAGCCGTCCGCCGCAGAGCTTTAATGGGCACACGCTCGTCTTCCACCCCCGACACGCTCCTCTGATCAACTCCACGTCGATTACTTCCGCAGGCGAGCATTGCCACTAACTATCGAGTAACGTCATAACATTTAGTCGATGGATGGCTCCAATGACAATCATTAAGTCGAATATTCCTATTTTTTGTAGTATTGATAGAACCATTACAACAATTAAAAGTAAATGAAATAAGTTAGGTCTTTTTTTCAGCCAGACGGTGCAAAAGGATTACGAGCAACGTAATCAAAATTCAACGCACGAATCTGAATAGGAATTGAAAAAGCAGTGAAATTTCTATATACCTTTGAGACCATCATAAAGTTATGAGGAGAAATATAACATTTTCAAAAATCTACGACATTTTCTGTCCACATTTGCATTGCAAATTCGGATGAAAATTCAAAGCGTCTCCCAGTTAAAGTTTAACTGTCGTCGGGATCTTAATGGCCACCAAAGCGCTAACCCTCGCCAGCTTTAAGCTTTCCGCAACAACCACATCGGTTACGGCTTGACGTAACCATACATGAACGGGTAATTATGTTTAAAGAGCTGCATGTACACAACACAGCGCCATCGTATACACAACTTTTATGTATACGGTTCTCTGACTAGCCCTTGCAACGAACAACGTTACTATAATGTTGGTAAATTCATCTGCTTTCATCATTGCATAGTATAAAACAAAGTCGCTTCGTCCCTATGTATGCTTAAATCTTTAAAATTACGCAACGGATTTTGATGAGGTTTTTTTTTAATAGATAGACTGATTCAAGAGGAAGGTTTATATAATCAGTACCCGTGTGAAGCTGGGGCGCGTCGCTAGTTATAAATAAACCTAATGACTAGGATATTTCCACACATTTGAAGTCGTGATTTTTTTTATAAGGATTGCCACTTCAATAAAGAAATTCTTAACTTTACTCTAATTCTCTTTAAGCTAAGTTTAGCTCAGAAAGAAATTCTTCAACGTACTAATCAATACTTACATTAAAAGAATTCTCAACAACAAACTTCGCTTCGTTTAA
Source organism: Mythimna loreyi (assembly GCA_029852875.1). Taxonomy (NCBI): domain Eukaryota; kingdom Metazoa; phylum Arthropoda; class Insecta; order Lepidoptera; family Noctuidae; genus Mythimna; species Mythimna loreyi. The sequence continues at coordinate 13,760,566 of CM056786.1, forward strand.
AACTCTAAAGATAGTGGTTACAAAATGTTCCACATAAACAAAAAAGTTTTGGGAAATTCTCATGAAATAATAAACGTTCAGTCATCGTGAACTCATAAATCTTTTCTTCTTTGACACAACTTTTATTATTTGTTACCAAATAAGCTTTTCATATATCTGATTGGCTCTTGAAATTGTGCAATATAATCCATTATCGTGGTGCTGTTCCTTGGCAATCATCCCAAGCACCATCAATTTGAAACCATGCTTAATTATGAAGTGTTCCTAATTAACATTTTACGTAAGTTACATTTGAACAAGAGAATTTCAATGCCAAGTCTGCGTTGTGAGACTAAATGTAATATGAAATTGGGAAACAAATTGTACTAAGCTGTGCTTCCACAGTTAATTTAATACAATTTATTCTCAAATTTCTGCGCTTACCAGTTTCTATATCATTAAGAATTCCGCGAAATAGCTGTTCTAAATGAAGTGCCATTAATCAAATCTCAAAACCAACGGCCGTTTACATAATGCCGGGGAGCCGCGGCGCGCCGGCCGCGCGGCCCGCCCCATTGTAGACGTAATCCTTGACGCCGTATGAATAGACATGTACGGATAGACAAGCTTATCGCTTAAATTATGCCTTTTTGGAACTTGATTAAATAATTTTACATACAAACAGAATCGGGAACTGATATTGACATTTCAATACGGCTCCTGAAATTTGTATTTTTTCAATAAGTGGAAATTAAACATCGCGAGTAATGTGTGTCATGAATTGAGGCCCTTGGACAATCTTTGGGGCTACGAGCTAACGGTGGTAGGAGGAGGAGCAACTCTTCCTCCTGACTGCCCGGTGACAGGGTGAGTGCACACCGAGCCCGCTCTAACTTCGCCACTGTGCCCTCTGCTAAAGCAGAGGGACACGCGTTGAAGTGATCCTCCTGACAGAACATTCGCAGACGGCCATCAAGACCCCTTGGGCCTCAGTGCCCAAGAAGGGTGGTTGGCCGCCTCCCAGGGTGCACCGTCCCGCAGGCTGGTCTTCGCTCCGGACGTATCCGCAAAGGAACTACAGCCTGCGCGCGCTCGAGGAGGTTTTCTGTCGTGGCACCCCTAAAGCCTACTGTTCATGGAGGCGTAGCTTCATAGATGTGTATTCGTCAATAAATGCTTGTTGTATGCCTGCGTGAAGCTTACAAATAAAACTATGAAACTGTGTCGACGCAGCAACGTCGTGCCGTCCGTGTCGTTGAAGCTTCACGCAAGCGTATAAATGAAGAATGCGCGTCTATTAATAATAATATATTCCACAACTTTCACACAATGCCATCTAGTCCCAAGCTAAGCAGAGCTTGTGTTATGGGTACTAGACAACTGATAAACATATATATATTTCTAAATACATACATATTATACATAAATTACACCCAGACACAGAACAAATGATCGTGCTCATCACACAAACATTTTTCCTGGGTAGAAATCGAACCCACGACCTCCGGCGTAGCAGTCAGGGCCACTAACCACTAGACCAACATTCCAGTCAATAGCTTATGAAGCGTGTCCGTGAACAGTAGGCCTTAGTCATTGAGTACACGATCATGACACAGGTTTTCGATGCTTGTCTCATAAAGGTGGAGAGGCTCGGTCGATATCGGCTGTCGGCTCGAGTGGCTGCGGGAAGAAATGCGAGGCTATTTGTGCTAGGCCTGCTCTCCCGTCGAGCACCCTCCTCGCGGCCGCCTCACCGCACAAACTAGATTAACTGGGCGACCTCATCTTATACACCCTATGTCCGGAATTACTATATTATACAGAGTATCTCGTAAAATTGAATGGAAAGTCGTGCTCAAGTTGAGATAACGATATTAGAAAGTAAGATTTTAATTATATGCGAAATATATGGACGTGAAGGTATACCCTGACGGTGATTTCATCTCCACCTTCGTAATGTTTAACGTAACCTTCGGAAAATTTGCATTTCCAAAATGATAGATCTCATTATATGAAAACTGTGTTCTAAGCAAATGCAAATATGTAAGAAATCTATAGAAAAAAAGACCTAACTTACGTTACCTTTTAAAAAGCCGTAACCTTAATTCTGCGAAGCGTATTTGTTGTTATAGTGACAACAGAAATAACGTAAACTGTGAAAATGTCAACTGTCATCTATCACTCAGGGCCATGGGTTCGCGTTCAGGGCCATGGGTTCGCGTTCAGGGCCATGGGTTCGCGTTCAGGGCCATGGGTTCGCGTCTGAAAGGAAGGCTCTGGCCCTGGTTTATATGGCAACGTTGGAATGGGGTAGGTTTTTTAGTCAGTAAGAGTCTGACACTTGTTTCCCGCTCCGCCCAAGGGCGGGACTCGTCATTGGATGATTTTTACCTACCTAAAAAAAAAAAAAAAAAAAAACTGTCATCTATCACGGATCATAAGATACAGCCTGGTGATCGAAAGGCGGGCAGCGAAGACTTACGGATAGTACGGAACCATCAAAACTACGTATCTTTTTACATTTGAGAAGCAATGTAAATGTGTAGAATCTTTAAAGGTTGGGGTTCTCGTATGGTTTCGATTTTCAGTGTCGGTGCGGCAACTTACCGCAAACATGTCCCACCTTCTATCTTACATCTAATGCCACCTATTTGAAGGATCTAAAGACAACGTCAAAATATAAATATAGTACTACCGCAGCTAAATATTTTGCCAAGCGAGGGATTTAATGAAGAACATTGACTAATTTTACCATCAACCAGCCAAAGTAAAATGTAGCATCTTGCTACAGTAAAATAGCCCGGAGTATACATGGTAAACCGAGAACAGATTTACCATGTAATTGGATATGGTAAACAAGTTCTCGAACTATTAATAGAACTCCTTACTTCACATGTTGGTTCCCCCTACGTAAATACCTATTTTAAAAAGTTCGAGGCTAAAAGGTATTTGCTAAAGGTCAAAGTAGAAGGGTTATGTTACCCAAACTTTTAATGAAAATCAAATGGAGACCGTGTCACTGACCCTTCTCATTTAATCTAAACTCGTAGTGGACACACTGACTTCACAACTTGTAGTGGACTCACCAGCTTCCAAACAGAACTTCGTACCGTTATTGTTGTCTACAAACATTATTACACAATAATATTATAAGTAAAGACGAAAGTTTGTAAGTGTGTATGTTTGTTACTTCTTCACGCTTTAACGGCTCGACAGATTTAGATCAGATTTGAAATTCGGGTAGACCATATCCTGAAGTAGCATAAAAGTTTACTTTTTATCTCAGAAATATATTTCTTTGAGATATTTATGGTTCCGTACCTCAAAAACATAAAACCCATAACACTTTGTGGTCCGTTTGTTTATCTGTCAGTCAAGATCTTGGGAACGCTTGGAGGTATCAAATTGAAGTTTAAGTTAACCTAGAACCCTGAATTTTGGCATGAAACAAAGCTTTGTAGCAAAATTTGGAAATAAATCTGAAAATTGAAACATTTGTAGTTAGTTTTGTGATACGGAAAAATCTTCGAGACTTGATACGGGAATTGAATTATTAGCATAAGTTGATTGGTACGGAACCCTCACTGTGCCAGTCAGACTCGACATTGGAAGCACTTGCCCAGTTTTTTTTTTACATTCACGTTGTTGGAGCAACAACTAATAAAAAAAAAACAAAAACTAATGTTTTTTTTTTTCGAAAGAAGAGTGTGTTTTATCTGGAAACCGAAATCAAACTGTAAAAAAGTGAGAAAACAAAACGCTACTTAGTAAATCCGAAGTAGTTGTTAGATTCCCGGGGCAGTCGGCAGTCGCGGCGGCCGACACAAGAGCGGGCGGCACAACAAAGTCGGCAATACACGTAAAATCAATTTAACAAAGCCACTTTGAGCCGCACTGACCCTTCCACGCTTATTCACAAACACCTACGGCTGTCTACCCGACAGTAGGATTGTATCTCGACTTTATCCATTATATAATTGTGATAATGTACAGTATGTTTTATGTTTTGTTCTGAGCTTTCACTAGTCGATATTTTTCCATACAAATTTCGGAAAGGGGGGGGGGTATTAGTCCACTGTTTGACATTGCATATATCCAATATTAAACTTGATATAGTTTTATTTTATTTTTAGCTGGCCCGGCACACTTAATTAACCACCATTAAAAAAAATCCGGCAAACATCACACAACTTTATAGTTGTTTTACTCACCATTTAAATCTTCCCAGCTGAGATATTACTCGTACGAATAATAATAATAATTCTTTATTATCAGGCAACTAACGTCCATAGATAAAATACACAAATAATCTTACATAATAATAAACTAATACATACAAAACAAACAAACAAATTCTAATTCAATTTATTGCACTCAAAGCGACGGCGTCAATATGTTAAGACCAAAATTAACAAAATCGGTCCAGCCGTTCTTCTTCGAGTTTTCTCTATTCATTTTTGTATATTTGACTAGCTGTCCCGGTAAACTTTGTACCGCTGTTTTTTTTTCCTTCTCACTGTTTAAACCTTCCTTGAACTTTTGCGAATATTTCAAGACCAAAACGAACGAAGTCTGTCAAGCCGTTCCTTTTCAAGATAACAAATGAGTATGAGCACCCACGAGGTTTTCTAAAAGCCGGCGCCCCTGGTACTCTCCCCTGGATACAACACACCATCACAGGAAGCTATAGTTGGTTTGCCCGGTAGCGGCAATCAGACACAGTCGCCAGTGGCCCATTACAGATACGGCTCTGAACAGGAAGCCATAGTTACGGACACCGATCACCACTCGTCCATTCGCTCAGCTCTGTATAATTGTACAGTTCGTTAACATCGCTTACTTGCTTGTAACTTCAACTGATTACTTTTGGTTTTCAGTTACCTTCACCAAATGCTTTTTGATTAGCATTCTGTTTAAGAACAGCAATATTTATTAGGTAGAAGCAACTCACACGTTTTACATAAGGAGTGTTTTATTTCATATCTAGTACTATAATAATGTGGCAAAGATTGTCTTTTTGTTTGTAAGAGGTAAACTTTGAGGCCCAAGCGAACGCCGGCGTTAACACGTGTATATTGTTCTTTAATTGTGTCTGTAATTACGGTACTCGAAAGGTTCATTTAGTTTCTACTCGTCCGCTTTGTAACAAAAAAATACAATAAATCCAATTTCATGACACAATAAATCCAATCCAATAACGTAATACTCCAAACGCGTTAAAATAATAAATCCAATTCAATAACACTTTACATTGTTTAAAAAAAAATACTTCCCGGAAGAACATAACTTTTGTCTATGCTTTTTAAATGTCACATTAAATCAGGCCACCTACAGAATTCATCGTAGAGCCAAATTTTTTTGTAATTCGTTTTGTTTTGTCGCTTATTTTCCTTGACACTGTTTGTTTTCTTTTTCTTTCGTAGAATTTATACTAATTGACAAGTTACGAATCCCTTGCGTGTACGACACGCTATTCTCCGGGCGACACTAGGATTTTCATTCTCTGAACACAAATATTTGCATAGATACAAAAATAAATATAATATTTCTTTGGAAATATTATTACTGTCTCAAGTTTTGTACAGAATAAATTCATATTAAGGATTACGTAGGTAGAATATAGAATTGTATCATATTAGACTAGCTTAATATTTTATGACATACAGTCCAATAATATCTCTCTCTTACCACATTAACGTCAGCCTAGTTTGAATAAAATTACGAGTATTCTAAATTCAAATTCCTTGAACTAAATTTTAAAATAAGAACTTAGCGTATAGTCCTCAACACAGAAATTGATTCATCATAACGATTGCTTTATACGTACACATACCAAATCGAAGTAAGAGGCTCCGCGTAACCTTAGCAACGGGTTCAACTTATTTGCCACATAAATCCGGTACAAGAAATACTATCGATTTGTAAAGATAAAATTAAAAATAAAAGCACTTCTTTTAACTTGAATTAATTACGCATCCGCAAGCTTCAGCTGACCGAGTTCTTTCATGTCATAACACCGACAAGCACTATCGATGAACAAGAATGGATACAAAGCTATCGTAGGTAAATATTTATTAATATTTACTGGAAAAGTTAAAATAAGAACCCAAACAAAATTATTCCATTTTGCGATGCCGGGAAAAACATAAGAGGACAACGGAAAAAACTGTGATGTAACAAACAGATAGTGTATACCAATGTTTTATTTTCCTATTTCGTTACGAACAAAAAACTGAAAACCTTTCCAGGAAAAAAAGCGTTTCCGTTTGTTCTAACAGTGTAATGGGTATTTCACGTGAAGCGGACAACTAAAAAATTTCGATGTTTCTGATTTTAGTAATATTGGAGTATGTTATACATATTTATTTAAATTCTAAAACTTGACGAACAATATGTGTACTACACACCTTTAATAAGAAAAGAAATCAAGTGATCCAAGTTTGTAAAAATTAAAAAAAAATCTGATTTTTTTTTCGGCAAATATTTTTTTTTATTGAATATTTAGTTAAAAAACCTATTAATCTTTCGAATACCGTAAATAGAGACATAATAGAAAGACAACCGGCGTTCACTAGACGCTCAAGAGTTTAAATAATTAATAAAAGTCATTAGGTCATTCATTTAATTTCAGCTTTTTTAAACTAGGTATTGGTATACGAAATAGCACACAACTCGTAAATCATACAAAATATCACTAAAATCGGAAACATCGAAATTGTTTAGTTGTCCGCTTCACGTGAAATGCTTGCTAATTCGACTCGAATTAACACTTTAAGCCTTTCAAACTTAACGAGAGACCAATTGCAAGACCTACAATTGATAAAACCATTTCTTTACCAAAAACATCAATTAAGCGAAGCAGGCGAATAAAAAACAAACTTTAGTCAACTTGATGAGGAAAAACAATTAAAAGCTGTAATTACTATTAACCCTTTAAATGCCAGCGCCGACTGAAGTAGTCTAAGTAATCGTGCCCAAGACGGCAGTGACGTTTTCAGAGCCGTAACTTATGTTTGAATTATTAAGAACAAGTTGTGCTGTGATTCTACCCGCACTTAATGGCTCTAGGTTTACTTTAGAGGTAATAAATGAACAGGTAGATAGTAGTTTATGGGCTGTTTATGTGAACCTTTTAATAAATTGACCTGCCGAACTTTGAATTGACTGAATTTATTGCACAAAGATCAACTATAGTGAACACAAGTTTGTCGAAGAAATTGTTTAGATTCCATTGCAGAGAATAGTTTCAAGAATTCATAGCTAGCTTTATGACAAGCTTTAGAGGAGAATGGAAACAATTGAAGGGTACTTTCTTTTAATAATAAAAGCAAATAAACGGGAGCGTGTGTAATGTTCCTCGCTGAGTTCAGAGCGGGAGCGATAGGTACCGACGGCTGTCACGTCGACGGCACTAACCGCGGTACAAACTGGACACATTGGGTGTCAACCCTTCACCGCTGCGGCTCACACTCCGCTAGCTATTTATTGTCTGGGATCTTACAACTAAATCGGATTTTTGTGACAGATATATTGTTCCATTTAATTTCTAAATGGTAGGTAACTGAACTTTTATTTTCATGTAATTTAGTTACCGAACAATATAAATTTTGTTACTTCAAAAATGGCCTAAACCCCTCCAATGACTAATGAATATTTTGGCTAGTGACAGCTTATATTTCTGTTACAAGTGACGAAAATAAAGAGATTTCTGTTGAATCATCTCCCTAATTTTATTATAATTTATCCAATTTTTCACTTTCCCGACACGAATTCATTTAAAGGGAACAGCTTTTTAATAATACAAAATTGGCTAAAAGATTGGAGTTTCTCCGATCACATTTCTAGTCAATCAGCGTCGCAATTCTCTTAATGGAAAAACTATTACTTTCCCGCCTTCCGGGAGCAATAAAGTAAAAAAAATCTTCCCCGGTAGGTACTTACTATGGTAATCTATGTTACGACGTGTTCCAGCGTGTCGTGCAATTTATTCTTCAAATGGTTTTTTCTTCAGATCCTTGTTATGGATTCTATATCAGCGGTGACATGGAAATAGGCCGCGATGTGGAAAATCAATAAGCATCGACGAGGCCGTTTATGGGCTTTTGCAAAGTAAGTTTACGCCACGGATAGGTACAAATGTAAATTAATGGCTGACAAAAAGATCAATGTGACGAATATTAATGGGAGTTTGCAGGTGTTTCCTGAGGAGGAGCTCTAATCGAGGCTAACGTCAGAGTAGAGATGCTAAGTCGTTATTTATATTCAAAATGAACTAACTTCTGTTACCGGCTTCGTCCGCGTAATAGTAGAAAATGATTCTGTATTACCCGGGAGTAATACGAAAAAAGATTAGAAAGATAGTATTATAATATTTACTTAAAAACAATGTTAGTAGCTATAAAATTCCATTCCGATTATCTCAATCAAATTAATAATTATAGCCATTTTGGTTTTATCCAAGTAGTACATCACCATTTCTATATATACCCGTGGCATGTACCTACCAATTCATCCAGGTACTTAAAATTGTATGAATGTCAAATACCCTGCTCGGATAACCCAAATGTAAACAATATATTTTACAAAAAATGTTCCAGCAGAAACAGATTTTTTTTACAAGAAACACACTTATTTCTCGAGGGAATATTATATAAAGTGGAGCAAAAATATTGCATAAGAAAATTCTTGTACAGCCTTCGGCGATATCGGGTTTTTTTTAATTTATGTTTTTTTTTTCAAGTTTTATCAAACCACTTTGATAAAAGGGACTCTAGTATTCTTGTACCACTAGCATTATTTTCAGAGGACTTGCAGTTTCCTAACTAAAAACGAATTAGGGGCCAATTCACCTATAAAAGTAATCGCTGCTATTTAAAACAAAAGCATCTAATAGTGATATTTTTGCGTTCAAAACAAAACACCGTTTCTTTTTGTTGCATGTTCCACACGTGTTTATTATCGCGATTATTTAAAACGTATGTTTTAAATAATCAAGGTTAGTTTGATTCCTGATTTCCATACTGATGCATAAAGTCGTCTTGATAAACTACTAACTAGAAGAGCTCTTTATCTAAAAATTTTAAGTAAGGAAAGGGTTTTTATTTAAGTATATAAACTAATGCTTAACTGCGATCCCACCTGGTGGGAAGAAGTAATGTATTCATTAATAGTGAATCGCACTAGTTTATTAGCCTGCAGGCATCTAAATTATGACCAGAAAGGAAGACCGTTCCAGGCAAATTATTCCAATCCTATATACGCAGTATAACGGACAAGGCGAAACGCTTAATCCTAACTAATCTAGGTTTAAGTATCCTTTGCGTTGACACCCGTTTTCACATTGCTATGAAAAACGTAGAGGAACAATATTTGAAACAAGAAATGGGTAAATAAGAAAACTGAAGAAGGCTATTTTTACGTTGCGGAAAGACATTTGAATGATAAATAATCCAAGTTTTATTAGAATTACCATAAAGTTTGACAACAATGCAAATGTGTGTTACGCCTATTTCTGTGATTCTAAGAGGGGAACGAAACACCGCCCAGGATGGGAGGAAGCTTTTTCATTTTGCCGGTTTAACATTGTAACCTGCTATACAAAATAATATTATATAGTCCATTAGGTTAGCAGATATTGTGATCTTGAAGGAGACCGCATTGAAAATAGCTAATTTTAATTTGCAGGCTACACAAATAGAAGAGTTAAAGATTATAATTATGTGTAACCTGCCTGCATCTGACCAAGATTTCGTAAAAGTGTTCTGTTTTATTCCGTTTAATGGTAGGTTTACACGCTTGCTAAGTGTTGGCAAGTCTCGGCCGATCGTCATTGTGTAGCCATTGTATAAATGGGGAAATCCCGTAAACACAATGGCGATTGGCCGAGGTTGGGCCAACGTGTAAACGAGGCATAAGGTACAGAACCCTAAAAATATAACGTAACCAAGTAGACTTTGGTTTTACTTTTTAAATTCCATTTCCTTAACATTACAATTTTTGTGGACCACTTGTAATTCCAAAGGGACTGGTTTTACACTCAACTCAAAGAACTCTGAAAAAAATGAAACAAGTTTATATTTTGGTTTTTTCGCATAATATTTGGGATACGCAGTTGGAAAGAGGACAAAGAAAGACAATAGCATCGAGTTTAACTCGATTAAGTAAAAGTGTCCAGCGTCAATATTAAACAACTGTCGCTTCGATACCATTGTGCTACACTTTAATAACTTTATGATCAAATTTTGTTTGCTTTACATAACAGGAAAAGATTTAAAGGGCCTTCGTCCTGAACTCAAACCGATCATTTTTTGTGTTTCATAAAACTACACATTTACACAAGAACAAAACCTAGCCTTAAAAAACTCGACCAAATAATTGGCATTGTAGAACAAATGGTCAATGGGGACAAAAGTTTCTGGAGTAACGTTCGCGCACCAGAAGATGTAGCAAGATAGACTGGTGACTAACTAAGGCAAGAAGGAACGGTGGGTCGTTTAGTCACTAGAAGTCTGACACTGTCCCCCGCTCCGCCCAAGGGCGGCATTCAATGATTTTTTCCAAAATGAAAAAAAATATATACTAAGTAATAATACACAATGTTTTGGAGTACAATAATGTTTATTTTATTCAATTTTAATGGGTAAAGATTTAAAAGTTTGACCTAGAACAGATCTCTTGTATATGGGAAGTTTTCACACAAAACTACACATTTCCACAATAGAAACCGGTATCTGTCCAATGAGTCCCAAAAGTGGCAAGCTCCATGTAACAAAAACATTCCGTATTTATCTTATTCTTGTGAATAACAGATGTTCGGCGTCCTTACAATGCCATTTATCAGTGTCGTTTCTGTCTAATCATTCTGACGCACATTTATCACGACATTTTTTATGTAGGCTGTAAATAGCATTGCATAGCATCTTAACGATCATAAAAATGTGACAGATAGTCCCATTTCGACTTTTTATTATTAAAAGATTTTATTGCAGTTTTGAGTTTATTTGAACATATTCGATCCGGTGATTACAGGTTTATCACCACACTTTTACAAGTAATTTTTTTTTTGTCAGTTTATACTAGATGAGTTCGGTGTTTTCTCGCTGACTACCCTGAGAAGAAACACCGAAACAAACTCAGGGGTCAAAGTCTCTTTTAAAGTCCATACAGCTAACATGTAATAGTGAGAGACGAATATAATCATTTAATAAATGAATCGTCATACTTGTCATTGCAATTGGCTCTAAAATGCCCATGGTTTCGGCTCATGCATGTATTCCGTCTCGACTGCAATGACAACCTTTATGCATTTGAATCAAAACGTACTTAATGGATGGAAGTTTAGTAAAAGCAGATGTTTAAATGCTGGCCTAAAAATAGTAACGTTCGGTTAGCTAGCTAGCTATATAAATAAACAGGTTCAAATGTTTCCTGAATCACAAATCCTAAATCAGTTCTTAAAAAGCAATGCAAGCGGAAAAGCTCAACTCCTAGTATCAGGATAAACTCGAAGCAGTCACCAAGTATTTTTGCTACTTACAGAACAGCCAACTGAATAAAATGGAGTCTTATATATAAAATCCCAAGAGTTTTTCGATATAACACGGTACGGCAAAAATATCATCTTTAAAAATATATATTTTGTTTCCAGAATTTTCTCTACTTGTTTATAAATATATGTTGGAAAAACTTTTGTATCTATTTTACTTGAAGACAAGGAGCTAACTTGAAAGCGAGGAAGTTTTAATGCGAGTGTTTTTTTGTTGTAATAAATAAGTAGAGAAAATATTTACCTTTCACTGTTAAATCTGCATGTTAATGAAGAATTTTCACTAATTTTGAATGTGAGCTTTTTGTATTCTCTGTTGAAAAACAAAAAAAATGAAGTGAAATAATTATTTCGATATGTTAATTAGTTTCCAAGATTAAAATTTTAAAGTGAGCATGCGACAACCGGCATGTAATTGTACATTCAAAGCGCATGAAGTCATTGAACAACACTTGTTCAACCCGTTCCCACTCTTACGTACCGCTACTTTGCGTTAAGTATTCTGTTCTTGCGTTTCGCTATAACTTGTATATTTTTTTATCTCCAATCCCCATACTCAAAAATCATGTGTTATGCTATAAAATACATGTACAAATATAATACGACTACAAACTTGCTCCGGAAAAAGTTATTTTAACTCGTTAAAATCTACGTTAAATCATACAGATAAAGACAGATCAGATTTTCAGATTATCTTTTTTCAAATCGTTCATCATTATTAATTCAATTAAACGAAGCGAAAAACAAATCAAAACAGTTTGCGAGTGAGCTAGTGATACTACAGCTGGCAAATTGCGACTAAGCTGAGCGTTGTAAAATGACGTCATACACAACTTTATATTTATGCGAACTTTGAATGTATGTAAAATCATAACTACCAGACTTGTAGAGCTACACTTGATACATGCTACGCGACGTCCTTCTATGTGCGTCATACACGTGTGTATCGTCGACTGGTAACAGTCGTCGACGGCGCGCTCTCTACCCGCACACTTCAAGGAGTTGTCAGCAAATGTAGAGGCTCAACTGCCGGGCCGAAGCCTACTGGGGCCCTGTCCGGTTTCTGAAAGGAAAGTCCGAGACCGGTATGAAGGCTAAGAAGGAATGGGGTGGGTCGTTTAGTCAGTAAGAGTCTGACACTGTATCCTGCTCCACCCAGGGACGGGAGACGTCATTAGATGTTTTTTCTCACTATAAAAAAACACGTGTGCGTCGTTCTAATGTAGTTCTAACGTTTACTGTAGTTAATATTCCTAATTCAAGTACCTAATGTTAAGTTCGAAATAAATATTTTACTAAGACTCTACCCGACGACTTGGGAAAGATAACTAATACTAGAGTATATTATATACAAATTGTTTTGCCAAGACTCAAGCAAAATTTGTTTGTTGTTACGCAATAAATCGGTTCATATATAATTGAGATATAACATATTTTTCTTATTCAGTGTATCTAAGAGTACCTAGGCCTACAATAACATAATAACTGAAATAACTTGTTTACCCAGTAAACTAATCAACTAATCGGAAGAGGGAGGCCGAAGAAGAGCCGGATGGATTGTGTGTAGAGTGATATTAAAGAAAAGGGAGTTAGTGATAGTGTGACGGGTGACAGGACAGAGTGGAAGAAAAAAACATGTTGCACCGACCCCAAGTAAAATGGGATAAGGGTAGGATGATGATGATGACCCAGTAAACTAATCATTTTCGTTGTTTATCATTAAGATCTTTTATTTGGTGGAAACTGGAAAAGGAGGCCTATGTCCCAGCAGTGAGAACAATAAACAGGCTGATGATGATGACACATTTCTAACAATACACCTCCTACTTAGGATGGAGCTAGAAAGTGTGTCAGACTTTTCTAAGTAAAACTTAACTGTGATCTTTCAGTTGTCTTTTGCGTACCAAAGGCATTGTAATTCTTTCGAACAACCCAACAACAACAGCCTGTGCAAACATCGGCCATCATTTTTTTTTACTTTCGACTTCTGTAATTACAGGCACAATTAAAAGACAATAGGTGTGCGGACACTGACGTTCGGTTTAATTTATATAAAGTATTTGACAGCAACCCCACCTGGCTCCAGTTGGCACCACTCATGTTTTAACATAATTTTGAAGTTCACATTGAACGCGTTGGCCCATGCCTAAGGCCCTACCACGAGCACTTAACGCAATTCACATTACGACTTAAACTGAACTGTTAAAGAAATGGTGTTATATAAGGCGTATATCTCTATCACTCTTTCTCACTCGTTCGCTTGACTGGGATTTTTTTTATTTTCCTTAGGATGATTTAATGGACAATTAACAGGACGGTTTAACACACGGTTTAAGACATTTACGTAAATCTCAATACCAAGTTTCATGTTACTGTACGGTTTTCCTTTGTTACCAAATATTGAATTAAATCTAAAATGACTGCGACCTTGTTACAAGTAACTCAAACAAATCCTAGATAAATAATATAAGAACAAAAAAGTAGAATTTTCCACAAATCCTTATGACTGAAACTAAGTACCTACCTGCTTCATGTAATCCAGTTTCTTTGTCGTCGGATAAACGGAGAAAATAAAACTTCTAAATCCCGGGCAATCCTTACGAAATAACTTAAACTAAATGTGAAGCGAAATCAACAGCAAGGTCAACTTCAACCTATGCGAAAGTGTATCTTCTTAAATTCTCCTTGGAGACGGCCTGACATTGTAAATTCCATTATACGTGCGTCGTCTCTTAGCGCTTAAATTGTCCATTAAATCATCCTAAGGAAAATAAAAAGGCCTTCCCAAAATAAATATTGTCTAAAACTTTTTTTTATCCCAAATGTAACCTTTTCTCTCTTGTATTTATGAATAGAACAGCAACTTATAAGTAAACCATTTTCTTCTAATATTACTTGGCCAAAACTTCACATTTAATATGTCATATGATCACGCTATTTTTTACTTATACTGTCTCTACTACAGTAATAAACGAAATATAAATAGTATCTCACCACTGGACAACCCAGCGTACAACAAATATCCACCCTTACGTTGTTGAGACATCTACGGTCCGGACTAAACGTTTTGCCTCGTCGTTTATACTGCGTACATTGAGGAAATGGAACAGTTTGCCAGCTGCGGTCTTCCCATCCGTTTATAATTAAAGCGTCTTCAAGACCAGAGTGAATAGGCCCTTAATAAACTAGTGCGCCTCACCATTTACGATTTCATCACTGCTTACCATCAGGCGGGATCGCAGTCAAGCAATAGTTTATAGCAATAAAAAAATGTAGCAAGCATGTTATTATAATTTGCCCTAAAGGATTAAAATTGGAATCTTATCCTACTACTGGGATTCAGAACACTGCTTTGAAAACAGTGATAGAAAATATGGTGATGAAATCTGTCCTCTACATACGCTTCAGTATGTGTGTATAAATGTAAATAGATCAAACCTTTTTGACATTTGAATGTTAGACTTTTACGGACCAAAAGAAGACAGACCCAGGCGTATCCCCCGTCAAATTAGAAGCACGAACTTTCTAAATCAACCGTATCCGGCAAAGACTTGGATGATGTAGCACCTCGCTCTGACCACTCCTGAAAGAGAGGACTTAAAACCGCTATTATCGTCGAAAACTTTTTAGTCCAGTCGTAATAGATCAAAAAAAGAAAAAACACAACAATGGCGCCACTTAATTAAAACTCTATGCCCAGAAACTGTTGAACCTACAATTTATATCTTAAACTCTAACAAAACAAGTTACGGCTCAAAAAAGGTTTTATTCTTGATTGAGTTCCGATTGTACACCATTAACAATGCCTTTATCAGGGAAAGGAGGCTTTTATTTTTTGGGTTAACAATTGGTTGTTGGCATACAATCAGGGTTTATTCAGGCAGGAGGCGCCTAACAGGACAAGAAGTGAGGCAATAAGAAACTTGCTATCTTTTATCCAGTCGCTAGGGATTCCGTAAAGCCAATTAGGAACACGGTCATGCCCCGGGACGGTATAGTACGAAATTAGGATGCCGGACTTTAGGACAGCTGTCTAAATTAGGCGACGTCACCGGAGAAACTGTATCCTACGTGCCTGGAGCAACAACACGGGGCAAACTAAAACAGCTTCATTGCATGTGCAACTATGTTATGCTCGTACATTAGGTTTATTTGCTAGCTTCGAAATTCGACAGACAACGCTGGATAACAAACTAAGAACATAACGCTTTCATTATTATGAAACTACCACCACTGTTGTGGTGGTGGAATAAGACTAATTTTATTTAATTTCATTAACATTTGATAGACGTTATCAAACAACAGTTTTAAGGAAACCTTTTTATGGTTCCTGGGTCTACGAGGTTATTACCAGCTGTGCCGTTTGTAAAGTGTGTATTTTATCGCTTGTAACTTACTAGCTCAACTGTTTTGATAATCAACTCAAAGAAAACATACTTCAGGGATAAATTGTATTGTTGGTGCTTTGTGTCCAAATGAGTTCAGCCGTTTGAGTGTAAAGGGTACAAACATTTCGGGGTATACGAAACATGTTTTGAGCTATCTTATATGCGAGAAGAAGTGTAAAACTGGGATTTTGAAATTCAGTTACTTTATGACGTCATAGAATGTGGCTACAAACACACACACAAGAAACTTTGGCCTTAATATAGTATTACTGCAAAGCATTCTCTATAAACTGCTGACTTAGAACTAAAGTAATGCACACACAGCTTCCCACAAGAGACTGTCGCAATTCAGCAAACCCTATCATTGTATTTGCAGCTGAATATAGTTGCGTACGGGTAGGAGGCCACACAATGGCGATAAATATCACAACAACAGCACGCCCACGCTGTTCTGTGGCTTGTTGCTGCGATTTCCAAATGTATATTTAACTTCACGCAAAATTGGGCCCTATCGGCAGGCATAAACAACAAGTTTACAACAAAGTTGCGGCTTAAATTGAATACTCCAACAACTTTTCATTAATTTTCAGCTGCGTGAATATGTATTATTTTTAAAGCAAAGTTAACATTGTGTAATAAAACTGCTCACTTTAGTACACAGTAATGTAATTATTACTCAGTCCTTTGAATTGTCAAGATGTTAGTAAGAAAAGTGATGATAATTGCTATTGAATAAACAAAATGTCGGTCACTCAAAAAAAGTTAAGCTAAATTGCATTATTTACTAAAGTAATGGTGGCTAAGTGATAACGGCCCCAACTTACGAGTTGTAAATCGCGGGTTCAAACCCAGCCAGGCGGCCAGTACTTTGTGTAATAAGACATGTGACATCCACCAACCCGCACTGGGCCCGCGTGGTAGGTTGCGGTCTATTCCCTCTCCTAGAGAGGATGCCGGAGTCCAAGCAGTGGGAGCATTATAAGGCTGATGCTAATTGCACATTCCAAAGAGTAAAATGTGAAAAAAATAGAGAAAAATGGGCATTTTTTTAAATATTTTGTTACATATTCCTTGTAGTATAAAAATTCAAAAGCCAAATTTTGCGTCCTACCTCAATGGTTTCCGATTGAACAAGAGCGCTGTCACCCGCCATTTTGCTACGTCGACAGTTTTACTACAAATGCTTACAAATACATTTTGGTGCTGCCATTACAATTAATCAATTACACAAAATAAATTCATATACTAATATTATAAAGCTGAAAAGTTTGTTTGTTTGGTTTAACGCGCTAACCTCATGAACTGCTGGTCCCATTTGATTTATACTAATACTCGTATTACAAAGCTGAAGTGTTTGGTTGAACGCGCTAATCTCTGAAACTAATAGTCCGATTTGAAAAATTATTTCTGTATTAGATAGCCCATTTATTGAGGAAGACTATAGACTACATGATATTAAGCTAAAATCTACGGGAGCAGGGCAGTAAATAAAGATGCAGTTGAAACCGCGGGCGACAGCTAGTTAAATAATATTCTTGATTACAAAACCAGAGTAAATAATCTAATTTCGTATCAAAACTCAATTGAGTATTAATATATCCTTATTTATAAAACCAAACCAAAACACACAGTAATAGCATGAAAAGTTTTCAGCTCCTCACGAACTGAATGCGAGAAAAATGAACAATACTTTCATTGTTTCTGCAGACTGTTGAAATATTGAATTGGTAACTTTTTGAACGTTTACCGTTCATTCATCATAGCGTGGAGTTTGCTGAAGCTAGTAAAAAAATACAAAACGTGCACGTGCCGCCGGAGCGCGGTTACTAAAGCCGATAAGAGTGTATTGATCTTTTTCATGGTTCCGTACACGAAGGGTGCCAACGAGACCCTATTAGTAAGCTTCCGCTGTCTTTTCGTTTGTCTGTCTGTCCGTCCATCTGTAGGTAAGTGAACTACATCTCATAAACCGTAAGAGGTAGAAAGTTGAAAATTTCACTTTTTTGTAATAAAATTGCCAACGTTTTTTGCTCGAATTTAATATTGATAGAACGGAACCTTTCATTTGAGAGTGCGACTTGTTTTATGCCGTTGTATCACAATTTTGTATCCTACCATACTGTGGGAGCCCAGCAGGGTCGAGGCCTCCCGGGGCTAGTGTTGTCCCTGGAAGTAAGGCAAAGAAGAAACGGGGTGGGATTTTAGTCAGTAAATGTCTGACCCTATCCCTCGCTCCGCCCAAGGGCGAGAGATGTCACTGAATGATTTTTGCCCGCCATTAAAAATAACCATTTTAGCTTCTTCCCTTTCCATCTTCATAGTTATAAATGAATTGAATATTATATTAAGTTGCTTGTTGCTCGTAGTAGAGCTTGAAGTTCCCGCTCCGACATAACGTTTTCCAACAGATGTTACCGCAGTGTGTGTGGGTACAGTGTAAATTGCAATACGAATATTATCGCGTAAGTGGGAAGCGTGTGATGCTCGCTACTAATTGTTATATTATATTTAATTACACTTGTGTTACTATAAGGCTGCCAACAGACGGACTGCATCGCAGTAACCGCAGTCGATACATTCAACAGCATGCACCGATCTACAGTCGAATCTGACTTTACGCAGTTACTTCACGTATCGAGTAATGAAAAATAATAATAATAAATTTATTTATGCAACAACTTAAGTTCTAGGAAAACAATCACTTAGAGATACCGTTTAATAATAATAAATTAAAACTGAAAATTAATACTAATTGTAAAAAAGGTTTTTTTTAAACCTACTTGCAAAATAAAGATCACTGAACGAAATTAAACATACCATTTCATGTAGTAAAATATATCAAATGCACTCGGTTGCTGCGATGCAGTCCGTCTGATGGCGCCCTTAGTTTGTCAAGTGTTGCAGTCGTACTTAACTACTAACATACTCATATTTATTTAACATGTTTGTATCGTGCTGATGCAAGAGCAGTGGTGGCCGAGTGGTAACGGGCCAGCCCCCCTAGCCAAGTTACAATGGTATCGTTCAGAGTTACCGCTTATAGATAGCCACGCCAGTACGCCCCCAATTATTTGTTGAGATGACGTCCGAACAAGGGAATTGGGGGCGTGACCAAATACAAGCGCTAACTCTAAACGATGTGAATGTAACTTGGCTAGGAGAGCTGACTTAAGAGATGAAGGGCGCATTACACAAAAAATTATTTCATCACTACTACTCTCAAAACGGTGAAGTAAAAGATTGCGAGGAAACCGGCATGTTCTAGAATCAAAAATTCGAAGACATGTGGCATCCACCAAACCGCTCTAGGCCCGCGTCCAGGAAGCCTGAGTCCCAGTAGTGGGAACATTATAAGTCTAATCCTATGCTATGCTATTGTGCTAATGAACCTGTCTTGGAAAATTAAGACGGTACCGTACCGACAGCTTATTCCTTACATAACTGGGTCACCGTTGGAGTAGTTCTAGATTGTTATTTATCTTCAGTATCGCTTGATTTGCATATCGTTATTGCCGTATCGATCCAGTCCAAACGACTGGTACGTTTTCTGATTTCAAATGGACACCTTTAAACCGCATTAAGATTATCGCCTACTTAGAACCTTGATACTTAATTCCTTTCTAAACCTTTTACTATGGTTTCTAGGAGTATATATGTTAATTAGTCGTTTTTAATCACTTACTCAAAAATCCGTTCCAATCACTACATCTTGTTCGTAGGTACGAGTGTGAAGAAGTAACAATTTTTTCATTACTCATACTCTGAAAGTAGGTGTAAAGTTGCCTGCGGACAGGGTTGGAAGAAGTACTTTTACTCCCTAGGGAGTTTTACTTTACAACTGACAGTTGTTTTTTTAATATTCAGACAGTAAATATTAAAAAAAAAACTAGTTCTATTTTGACATTTCTATTGAACCGTGACCCGAATTTTTATACTGCCAGTACAATTAAAATGACATAGAGATAGAATTAATTTAAGAAAAAATTTTTTTAATGACTTTATATTAATTTACTTTCAACTATTTCATTAAAACTAATATTATTTTTGAGAAAAATGTTGACCTGACCCATTTTTACAACGATAAAATGAAAAATATTGACAGAATAGCCAGACGACTACTAAAAAAAAAATGGCGGGTAAAGTCTCTCTATAATCTGTGGCCGATTTGGTCTTTCTTGATTTTTTTTTCGAGGTGTAGTTTTGTTTACATTTTGCTAAATCTATAAGAAATTTGTATTAAGTAACACGATAAGTTCATCAGCTTCAGTTATAAATTAAACGCAAGATTCTTTGAGGAGAAAACCGCTTACCGCCGAAATCAAAAGAAATATACCTACCTAAAAACATACCGAAGACATTTGACGACGACTCAGGTTTTTATTATTATTTTTATTTTCCTCGTATTCGTAATGAAAAGCACAGTGTTTACCTCGGATTAAAGAGTTATTTAGTCCCTCGAACTATTAGCGACCTCGCTGTCGCTCAGTCGCCAAGAAATTTCTCGGGACTAAATAACTAACTTTCATACCTCGTATAACAATGTACTATTTTTTCAGCTTCATTTTAGAGATTTTAGTTTTATTTTTGGGATCTTTATGTTTTTTAGGATTCTGTACCTCAAAAGGAAAAAACTGAATCCTTATAGGGTCACTTTGTTGTCCGGCTGTCTGTCAAGAACCTTTATCTCGAGAACGCGCAGAGGAATCGTGTTGAAATTTGAACCCTCAAATTAGCCTTGAAGTATCGTCTTACTTATAGCACACGTATGTAACTAGTACATCTCACTATGAACGTTTGCATCACTGCTTACCATCAGGTGGGATCGCAGTCAAGCACTAGTTTATAGCAATTAAAAAAATCAAAAAACTGTAAGTTTCTAGTTACGTCACACAAAAAAAAATTGTTCGATTCGGAAAAAGCTTGGGGAATTCGACTATTTACAAAGATAAGTGTGTACGGAACCTTCAATGTCCAACTCGCACTTACCCATTTTTTAATAGACCATCCCCTGACTGGTGGCAGTTAATCTTTAAAGATACCCATCCAGCTGACAGGTACCTACTCCACCAAGTCTGGAATTAGTATCTCCACAGTATGTTACCGTCAGACGGCAACTAATTACGGCGCCATACCCGAACATGTTTATTTAGGTAGGTACATAAGTTTACACTCCACACCCACCGCCTTTGTGTTAAAAGTACTTTGGAAAACAAATTCTTATCTTAAATTAGCCAATTACTTCTTGCGGTTCTATAAACCCTGTAGCATGACGCCTTTGTTACGCAATTTCGCGTAATTAGGTGCTAATATAATTACTAATATACCCTTGGAAGCTTTACATACTTGCATTAATCGTTGTTTGAGTGTTCGTTTACGTCGACCACGAAACATGGGTTTATCTTGAGGACCTTTACAATTTAATGAGCAATTCTGAGGGTTAATACTGTAATAAACATGCTTGGACTTGTGCTTATGGTAATGCCGCCTTTGGAAATAGACTCATCCTTGACATTCAAGTCGTATTAAATGCATGCCCATTAAACAGCATTTGTGAAAATTAGTACATCCTTAATACATACAGAAATGACACCTTTTGTATTCAAATAGGTGTTTCTCACAATTAGACTTCTAGTGTCTGTCTCAGCGTGCCATCACATCATCTAGTCCCAAACTAAGCACAGGTTGTTGTACGAGTACCAGACAACTCATAAATATACTTAAATATTCCTAAATAAATACATAGTCCTGTACCCATAGCTCTCGCCGGAACGCCCATACCAATCTGTTCCGACTTTAAGTACCTTGGGTCGCTTATCCAAGGGAATGGTGAGATAGACCGAGACGTGGCACATCGGATCAACTCAGGATGGATGAAATGGCGACAGGTCACTGGAACAACTTGCGACCCACGGATGCCCCTCAAGTTGAAGGATAAAATCTACAAGTCCGTGATAAGGTCTGTCCTACTTTATGGGTCAGAATGTTGGGCTATGAAAAAGACGGATGAAAAGAGATTGCATGTAGCAGAGATGAGAATGTTGAGATGGATGTGTGGTGTGACGAAAATGGATAAAGTGAGAAATGAGTATATTAGAGGAAGTTTGAAAGTGGCGCCAGTGACTGAAAAGTTGAAAGGGAACCGTTTGTCTTGGTATGGCCATGTAAAAAGGCGGGATGAAACGCATGTTACAAAAAAAGCCATGAATATAAATGTGGATGGATGTAGAGGGAGAGGGAGACCAAAGAAAATATGGATGGATTGTGTGAGAAGTGATATGAAAGAAAGAGGAGTTAGTGATAGCGTGACGGGTGACAGGACAGAGTGGAAGAAAAAGACATATTGCGCCGACCCCAAATAAAACGGGACAAGGGCAGGAAGATGATTCCTAAATAAATACATAATACAATAGATAAATTACACCCAGACACAGAACAAAATAATAATCGTGTTCATCACACAAACATTTGAACAACACCTCCGGCATCAACCAGGCCCGCTGTCCACTAGACCGACAGGCCAGCCAAATACTCAGTTTTCCACGGTGGTACAGAATGATTAGAACTGCTTTATACCTAATATAAAAGTTTGACGAACGAAGCAAATTACAATAATCGCTTAATCTGAATAAATCGAGACTCGCCATTGTGCCTTCTACATCGTCGAAGTTATCTATGGAAATAAAATCCGGGCGGGTAATTACTGGCGCCGTTATCCGCTTCGATACGACCGCGGCCGCGCGGCTCCGGCCGCCGACGACGCGCCGCTGTTTATTCGGCCGCACGACTGAGCAACATAATGAGTTGGTATCAGACAAATGCTACCAAAAACGTGTGATTGCTTTGACAGCGATTCGACTGCCTAATGTACCGTGCTGCGCTGATGACTTCCACTGGCACAAATCAATGAAATTCACAAGCGACAGTGGCGACAAATGTACTTGTACACGTTTTGCGACATTTACCCGAAACTGCCGCATTTCGTTTTGTAGGTTCAAGTCAGAAATAATATCGACGACGCATGTAAGTTTAGCCCGAAAAAATAAAAACACCCGAAATGGAGCCATCGCGACATAGTTTATTGTCATTGTTGTGGAAAGCGTAATGGGGAAAACAGTTCGGTTTTCGGTATCACGGTCATATTTTTGTTGGATTTTCTTTACTTATTTTTCCAAATACATTTTTTATTTTTATGGATGCTATTGATATTGAATTACATTCAGTTTCATGCTCAGATTGTCGGCGCTTAGTTGTGTAGTTACCTACATATTGTGATATAACCACACCAGTACTAACATTTAATGTGCTGGGTGTTGTGTGCTCTGGGTAATTGGCACTTTAGCGCACAATGCTGATAGGCACAAGTCTGATGACAAAGTATCACGCTTTACTTTGTCATCACACTGTTTAAATTAGCTGTGACCAGCATACAGCCGAATCGATTACTGAGCTTTTACTATCTAATCAGTGACATTCATTTATCTCCAGTGACTGGATTCAAGCGCCATTTACTGAGTAGCCACTTTATATGTTGATTGGGTAATTTAACCAAAGCTTTGCTGGCTTCAAACGATTTGGTCCCCTAACTTTTTCGAACATTCACCGATCTATATTGATGTGAACGATAACATTAATAGAGCAAATTTGAAGACCATGTATGTTGAGATAACATTAGGAAGCTGAATAATGCGTTTAGAATTTTATACTAAGAAAATTATAATATGGATCCATTCACACCGAAATGGCAGTGACGCGAAGAAATGGCAAGATCGCTTACAAGTCACGCGTGGTCGCTTGACTGCCGCGAGCAACCTCGAGACTCCACAGGCGGCCGCGATCACTTTTCAAGCGATACTGGTCTTTTAAGGAAGTAAATAAAGTTTAAATTGACTTCAGACTCAACTGAAAGGTCTCCTCGCGTCGCTGACGGCCACTGCCGTGGCAGCGACCACGCGCGTCATGTCAGCAATCATGCCAGTGGCCGGCCGCAGCTATTCCGATGTGAATTAGCCCTAATGCAAAAATCGTCGAACCGTGCCAAAGTCACATACGCGTATATATCATGCCATCACACTAATTAGGATGAGTACGGTACAAGAAAATACTTGACACGACCAAAAAACATCTGTCCTAATTGGACTCATCCCGAAGACTTGCATAGGTACGTCATGCAGGTCTTTGGCTCGAGAGCAATTGGGTTAAGTACGATACGACAAAATACTTGACGCGGCCAAAAAACATCTGTCAAATAGGAATTTGAGGCAGACAATGTCCGGATTACAAGCTAGTCGCACAAAGGGTAAGCTAGCTTAGAGATAGTTCGCTTTGAAGTCGCCGGACAGCAAAGAACCTTTGAATAAGCGCGGGTCAAAGGTAAAAAGGGTCGTAACATCAAAGATAATTGAGAACCTATTAAAAGATTCAACCGAACAGCGCAGAACAATAATTGTTGTAAGCAAAATGTTTCGTCTCGTCGTGAATAATTTAATTAGTCTGCGAGGTGCAATTTTAATTTTATATAGCAAAATTCTTGACAAATTTGGATCAAAGATTTATTATAAATGTGCTTATTTTATAACCATAATTTTATTAGCAACACGTTCCATCAAAAGCGTCTAAAAGGGCCGCTTCTAAATTAGTCCACATTACGCCTCTGTTTGGATGTTAGTCATAGACCAAGTCTGTGCATACATACCTATAACTTTTGTTATTCTCATCGGTAAATACGCAGCAGACAATACAATAGTGATATCATTGGAGCCCATTTAACGCCTAACATAAGGAAAAATATTTTTGGGATGAAATGCCCTGAGGCCATACGAAGTGTAACTGTTTTACCCACAATAGTGTCGAAGTTTGTTTGGTCACGGGAAAATAGAGCTGTCACCGTCTGTGAATTATACTTCCCCTATTATCTTTGCCCGTGATCCTCTATTGTCTTTGACACGATATTCTTTCTATTAGAAGATTAATATGCGACGTGATCCGAATACTGAGTGCTGATATCTGTTGCCTATAGATTTGACGTCTTTTTTGCTTGAATGAGGGACATGACCTTCTGAATATATTTAATGCTGCAACTGGTTTTTGCCCGCGAATTCGCTCTTGTGAATGTCGAAAATTATCATATGGGAACAAACTACAAGTTAAAAGTGTAATTATGAGTATGTTTACCATTTTCGCAACGATGTTAGGATTTCCTACTACAGTACTTTACCCAGTAATTGGGTAATTACTGGTCGCTCGATAATATCCCTTAAACTCGTATTAGATTTCCTAACTATCGACGACTGTCAAAGGTCTACTAATTCTGCCAAAGACTTGAAAGTGCTTTCGCTTTCCGTGGAGTCAGGCTATATTATGGCGGTCACCCATCCACCGCTTGGCCTTGGCAAGTGATGCTTAACCCTGAAGATTAAACTGTCCGGCTGTTATTATTCTACCCACGAGTTCGTCTCGGATAAAAGTATAATATGCCTCAATAAGGATCATAATCTACCCGCGTTCCATAGGGGCGTGATTGATTGATGATTGACAAACAAGTAAACACACAGACAGTTCGGGCACCTCCGGCCACTCGACAATTTTCGGCTGCTGTCGTGAGACAGCAGAAGATGGGACGAGTAAGAGGAGTGAAGTGCGGACCGGGTCCCTTCGGACCACTTCGTTTCCCAGAGTTTTTGGCGGGATTTTTTCGAGTGAACTTCAGTGAAGTTTTAATTATTCGCCAATTAAACTCTTGAGCCCCACGCCGGCGTTCGCACACCTATTGTCTTTCTATTATGTCTCTTATTACGTATTCAAAAGGTTAATTGCTCGTGGATATTGTTATGTAAAATAGTTGATGGTGAATCTCAAATGACTGCTAAATTGTATAATATGTGGAACCATTGAAACAGGCGTAATCTTAATAAAATGAAGCTGAGAATTTTTATGTAGTGTCTCAGCAAAGCATGCCTAGAACATTCACTTGGTACATTTGCTGCTAAATCTTAAAAAATCTTATATTATGTACATCAATATTCTAAAGGTAAACAAATTACTTATTCATACAAAGACATGATTGAAAATAATTCCAAGGTACTCCCAGGATAAAATAATCCCATGTGCCGCTCCAGGACAAATTCTATGCGTGAGCTAAGTTTCATTCAAAATCGTTTGAGCATGAGCATCGTTGTCATTGACGCAGTAGATTTGGCTACGCCCCTGGCTCATGGGCGTAGCCAAATCTACTGCGTCAATGACACAAGGTCCCCGCGTTGCAGGCCTGCTGCCCCGACTTGGGAAAAAATTATCAACACAAGCATTTGTAAAACAGCACCATTATTTTTTGGTTCCAATCCCTGTGGGCTAGCTACACCCCTAACATGAGCGCATAAATAAACACACACATAGTGTGATAGCAAGAAGGATTCATACCCTTACGTAACTTGATTTGTTATATCAAGATGAGTGTGACTGTTTCGTAGAGACATACACTGTAGAGGTACCCGTGTGTATATGAGACATTAATGGTGACTAGCTGCCTCGGAGACCAAGACGTTTACTACAGGGAGGAGACTAATTGCCAAACACAACACAGAATTTAATGGAGCTTGTCGTTTGAGCTTACTCACTTCGACTTGACAGCGAATAGAGAAATCTGGGAGAACGGGGATATATAATAATATCTACACTAATATAATAAAGAGGTAAAGTTTGTTTTCTTGTTTTCTTGTTTGTAGGAGGTAGTCTCTGGAACTACTGGTCCGATTGGAAAAAAAATAGCAACAATAGAAAGCTGCTTTACTCCTGAGTGACATAGGCTATATTGTATGTACGCGGGCGAAGCCGCTAACAAAAGCTAGTGATGTATATTTGAGTACTGCTCCTCTGTGTGGTTAAGTTATTTGTATACCTAAATTGTAATTACAAAAGTGTAATTTATTAACTTCTCCATATTATTCCACCTTTACACTAATGAAGTATTTTAAAATTACTGAAGTTCAATTATTACTGTTTTTATTGTTATTGAACTACAGATTTATGTACTGTGATATTCGTAGTCGCTAGCCTAACTATTGTCAAAGTATAGTCAAGAATAGTAAGAATTAGGTAATATTTAAGCAGTCATTTAACAAAGTTCAATTAAATGGAATGTCAGATTTTAGCAAATACCATTTCCTTAACTTAAATTCTCTCATAGACTTGTTAATTATGTGGGAATTTTAAAATTTGGGCGAATTTGTTACCTAATGAAGTAAAAATATTGGGTTGAGCGCCATCTTCCGAGAACATAGTCACGCTGAGGGCTCTAGCTTACACTTTTACACATTTTTTTTTCAACCTGTGTGTTTTGTCTTGTTACGTTAAAAGGATTTTGTGAGGAGTGGTATGAAAAGGGAGTTGTGATAGTGTGACGGCTGTCAAGATGGAAAAAAAAATGTGTTGTGCCGACCCTACGTAATATGGATTATGGGCATCCCAAGGTGATGATTCTGTTAAAAGCATAAGTATGCTACGATGGCCCCGTAGAAACTGGCTAACATGTATTTCCAATGCTATCGATCTACTAATTAAACCGAATGTAACCAAAAAAAAAACACAGCCGACAAACCAATCCTATCTGAGGTAATGTTGATAAGATTGGACTATCCGGGCTTATCCAATATTGATGCGGCCGGTCCATGTCGACAACGCTCATTAAGGTAAATGTTCAGTAGTAGATTGGTATGTATATATATTATACATTGGCGTCTATGAGACGGTACCCTGTAGCAAGCTTAGCGGGACATGGTAGCATGTAGCCGGCGGTTGTCGGGACCGATGCTTTGCATTAAAACCCGACTAAACCCGATTACCTTCCCGAGCTCGCACCTGATCTATTCCACCGAGGTAACGCTTATAGAAACACTAAGTTCAGCCTGTGGCTTTGCCCGTGTGAATTCCAAAACTTATCTCTAGGGAACGTGCTCTCGGTATATTATTTTCAATACACTTACTCGAAAACTGCCACTTATCGCCAGCCCCGGATCTTCAATGTTTTTTAGGCGGGGCAAAAACTGAAAAATGCCGCCCCACCTACCTTATGTATATTTTCACCTTGATCATCCATATAATTTCAGCTATCAATATGTTTTTTTTTATGGTAGGTGAAAATCACCCAATGACGAATCGCGATCTTGGGCGGAGCAGGAGACAGTGTGACTCTTACTGACTAAAAAACCTACCCCATTCCTTCCTTGCCTTATTCCCAAAGCCGCGGTAACACTTTCGCACCAACCCTCGGCTCCAGAAGGCTTCGACCCTGAAGGGCCCCTACATTTTGCTGACAGCTCCTTAAGGCGCACGGGAACAGTGCACGCCGTTGACGACTTGGACTCGGTCTAGACAGTTACCAGACGACCGGACGGCGTTTCATTGCTCACCGTCCGCGAGCCAGTGTCTACGGTGGCCGGATATCGGCAGGATCGCGGCGGCGACGGCTACGGCGAGGGCGCTGTTGCCTTTGCATTATGCGGTCGGCCTCCTCCTTTACTAGCATTACTGCTTCGCAGAAGGAGGCGACCGCCTGCCATTCCTCTTCGCTGCAGACCATGGCCTGAACCAAGGCCCGGCGCGAGAGGTCGCCGCCGCCGATCACCCCCACGAGGACACGGCGATGCTCTACCCAAGCAGGGCACACCTCCACCGTGTGCTCCACCAAGTCCTCCGGGCTTGCCACACAGTGGCGACACCCGGGCGTCTCTTCCGCACGAATCCGGTGCAGGAATCTTCCGAACTTCTCATGTCCGGTGAGAACCTGCGTCGTGCGGAAGGTGAAGACGCCGTGAGGTCTACCCAGCCACGCCTCAAAAGGGGACTTACCGCCGAGTTTATGACGTGCCCAGCGCTGGGTTGCGACAGTCGCTGTTTCCACTTCACCATGAGATCCCGCCGGAGCTCTTTCCGCTACGCCTCGACATGTTCAGGCAGCGGAGTTTCGCTTCGGCGTTGCATCTCCACGCGCAGATCGTGCATGCGTGCAAGGACTGTTGCCTCCAAATCCTATGGTGGTAGGCCGGCAAGGAGGCTCGCCGCCTCGCGGAACTTGCGGCATCCCCGCACCATCCGGATGACCATGACCATCGAGGGTTGGGGTACTGGCGGCGGCCGACGAGATAGGGGTCACCGAGCCGCTCAGGTTCTGAACCCAGTCAGCTCTGGGCAGGACAAAGTACGGCTTGAAGACCACGGTGACGTTTATCGACCACCGCGCCATGCTCTGGAGTAACAGATTCTGAGCGGGGGCGCAGTGGTTGACATTCGTCTGGAGGAGACGAAATGGCGCCTTTATTGGCAGTCCATTGTTTCCTCGCGAGCCCTCTGTGAGGGCACTGCCGCAGTGGTTGCGGCGGCGGCGACAACGGCAGCGGCATTAGAAGCGGCTGCGGCGGTGGCGGTAGTGGTGGGGGGCCGACGGAGTCTGGCCTTGAAACAAAACACTGTCGTGGAGAGAGATCCGCGAGGAAGTTTTCGAATATAGCTTTATCTCTTTCGCACTAACGGTAACCAGACGCCTGCTGCTCCGATCTGCGATTCCTGCAGGCGAGCGGGAGTCGGGCGCGTATTTTGAACTATGCCTACGCGCCTCGCGATTAATAAATGTTCGTGCAGTCGTGCAGCATCTCACTCCACGCTCAGGGTATCGGTTAAGTTGATATGGCCATGAAATTGCTGTACTTGTGCTATTATTTATTCCGTGGTCAAAGTTAAATAAATGAGAATTTGGCCGCCCCCTGATTTTGCCACCCCCTGAATTTGCCGCCCGGGGCATAGGCCCCGGCTTGCCCCCCCCTAGATCCGGGGCTGCTTATCGCACTATAATTAGGTTCGACATGACACGTATATCACCCGCGTGCTTTTGTTTCATTTATCATATCAAGGGCTTTTTTTTCCCTCCTTATCGTCACGGTCAAGCGTAATTTTTTTTTTTTAAAGCAATGAGGTGCAGATTTTTGAGGTTTTAATATTTAATTAAAATTTAAATCGTGTTTTTAACAGAATATAATAAATAAACATGATTATTTATGCAATAATTTGTTATTAAAAACAAATTAACATTTATCTGTGTTCTAAATTAAAAAATATTTGAATTTCTATTCTTAATATTAAGTAGGATGTATAGCGGTTTGATGTCTTTGCTTCTTTTTCATCCTGCAAAGGATAAGCGCGGGAAAAAGTCTATAAATAATAGTCTTACTAAGTAACTTATTTATTGGTACTTGTGAAAATAAATGTTGAATGTAAGATATAAGAGATTTTTTAGACAATAAGCCGCTGCCTTCAGATATTTTGCTTTACTATAGTGTAATGTAAATCTAAAATGTACGGCAACTTTGCAAGAAATTAACAAAAATGCGTCGTAATTTTCAAAGGAAGTAAGTGCATTATAAGTGTTATATGTTCGTAAGTGTATTGAAAAACGTCGTTTGACACACGTGCAGATTTGTCATTGCAGCCCTCGGCTCCATAACACACTCGCCTACGGCTCGTGCGAATTTCGCCTCGGTCGCAATGACAAACTTCCTGCACTTGTATCAAAATGTATTATTTTAGCGCTTTTATAATAATGCACTGACGTCGGAGACTAATATTATTATTATTGTTTATTATTATTTATCGTTTATTTCAGGCATTAATAAACCCATAGCAATATTATTTAATTACATAAAATTAATTGATATGTTTATTAATATGTTTTTTTCTATGTTATTGATATGTTTGTTATTAGCTTATTATTTAATTAATATGTCATGAAGGAGAAAAAGACTGATTGATATTTCAAGGTAAAACTACTGGGACTAGAAACATTAAATTTTGCACAAACTTACTTTTATGGTGTTGGCGAGTACTAAATATTGGTAAGTAAGTGGAGTAATTCGTTTTTATACAATATTTTATTTCTTGGACTTGAGACTTGGTATAAATTTTATTCAAAATTTCTACGGCTGGGCAATGGTGTCATCATTTAACCCACAGCCTTAGTCACGTCCATTAATTACATGAGTCGAATCTACTTTAACCTAAAAAAACCGGCCAAGTGCGAGTCGGGCTCGCGCACAAAGGGTTCCGTAGCAGCAAATATAATAATATATAATATAATAATGTACAATACTGTAGTATATTTTTTGATCTATCTTATAAGGTTCAGCCATCGTTTTCAGTGTAAGCACAATAACTTAACCAAAATTACAGTTAAATCAACCTATCTCAAAAACTATAAGAGATACTTTGATCAAACCAAAAATCGTTGAAAGAGTTAATTAGCATGCATCACCTCTATTTTTTTTAGAATTTTATACCCCGTAGTTATAAAAATAGAGGGGGGGGGACATACTTTTTACGACTTTGAGAGCTGATATCTCAAAAACCGTTCACTTTAAGAAAAATGTTTTTTAGAAAACTTTATATCATTTTAAAAGACCTTTCCATTGATACCCCACACGGGTATGTACATCGAAAAAAAAATTTTCATCCCTCAGTTACATGTATGGGGGGCCCCACCCCCAATTCTTTTTTTTAC
The DNA here is from genome assembly GCA_029852875.1 of Mythimna loreyi. Classification (NCBI taxonomy): domain Eukaryota; kingdom Metazoa; phylum Arthropoda; class Insecta; order Lepidoptera; family Noctuidae; genus Mythimna; species Mythimna loreyi. Next base: position 13,792,019 of record CM056786.1, read on the forward strand.
TATTTAGTGTCATAATTTTGTAGCGGTTCATACAACACATATTCCCATCAAATTTCATCACTGTAGTACTTATAGTTTCCGAGTAAATCGGCTGTGACAGACGGACAGACGGACAGACGGACAGACGGACAGACGGACATGACGAAACTATAAGGGTTCCGTTTTTGCCATTTTGGCTACGGAACCCTAAAAAGGAAAAGAACCTCGGCAAGTGTAACAAATTTATTTTTGAGAAAACTGTGGCAAATCGAAGAAATCGTTTATTTTCTAAAATATGGGTCCTTTACAAAAATATTTTTTTTTATCATCAGGCAACTACTCGTAAAACTCATGGAAACATTATACAGAATAATCTTTACACCAATACTTATTAATAGAATCCGATGGATGCGAGACGCACTGGCCTGGTCGTTACAACTACTAATTTATTATGGCGACACTTTGGGAAACTTATGTTCAACAGTGGATGTCTTTCGACTGAAATTATGCCATATTAACAACATAAAACAATCAATCGACTGGCCTGTCAGTCTAGTAGTTAGTGACCCTGACTGCTATGCGGGAGGTCGTGGGTTCGATTCCCACCCAGGACAAATGTTTGTGTGATGGTCACGATCATTTGTTCTGTGTCTGGGTGTAATTTATCTATAATATGTATGTATTTAGAAATATATAAGTATGTTTATCAGTTGTCTAGTACCCATAACACAAGCTCTGCTTAGCTTGGGACTAGATGGCGTTGTGTGATAGTTGTGGACATATTATTATATTATTATTATTAATCTAATATAATATGATCAAGCTAAAGGTCACAACATCTCACGAAGGGAAAGGAGGGAGGGGATAAAAATATCACCGAAATCAACTCACGTAATTATTGGGCGACCCCCTTCCACTCTTCTGAATGTGTCGCTAACTTCCTACCATCATAAAACACATACATCACTATCACAAACAGCAATTCCCTTGCACAAGTTAGCAGTATATCTGTCGCATCAGAGAGCCAAAACTGGGCATTAGGTAAATAACTAGTAATTTAGCTGTTAGCTAACCTAACCGCGCATTAGACGGCGGAAACGGCAAACGTTCTGCAACATATCTCTACGTACCTCGACATATCTCTACCATCACCTCGTTTAACTTGCGGAGCTTTAAATGACTTCTCTTGTACTGTGAAGGAACTTAACTACCATAAGACTATTGCAGAGTGAATCTTTTTTGTGTATGGGTAAAATAATTTAGGTATTTACATATTTTTTTAAGCTATATAAGATTACTGCTGAGTGATACTTTTTTGTGTAGGCATTAACGTTTCGACTACCGCAATTACAGACACAGAGAGTAAAGTCACACCTCCCTCAAACCTGGTGACCCTCGACAAAGAACGTCAGCGCAGACTTCGTGCAAGTACTTCGTGACGTCATTATCACTTCCTCGAGCAGCGAGCCATACAGCCAGCACCCACGGCTATAAAGGGTATCCTGACCACCAGCATGAGATCCTGGTCATACCTGGTCATCACCTTCAGCCTCATCAGCGACCTTGGCTAAACACCTGCACCTTTGGCCAGTCACAAGAAGAGCCTTGAAGAACCTCTCCTGGTCGACGACAGCAGTCAAGCCCTACGTCGCACAGAACCGCTCCGACTCACTGGAGCCAGCTGCATTACTCCGACTCACTGGAGCCTGCAGCAATCATCCCGACTCACGGGGATAGCACCACCCCGACTCACTGGGGCATCACCGCAGACAGTTCCGACTCACCGAGAACTATGCGGATTCCGGTTCCGACTCACTGGAACCAACCTACCACTGGCCTGGCACGCATCAAAGAAGCCTCAAGAACTATCGATCTCCGATCTCCGGAGGGGAGTGATGTAGCGACATCTATGACGCCACATTGGAACTACAAGAAATCCTGCATCGCGCAATGAAAGTTCTCCGCGCGATTAGAACATATACGACAGCCCGAAGTCAACTATCGGGCAGTAGCCCACCAGACTATAACACCTGTCTGGTCGGAGGATCCTCCCTTTTCAATGGAGGTATGTGGGACTTTACTCTCTGTTTCTCATACCCCTAAAAGGAGGTCAATGGCCCCAGTAGACTTCGGCCGTGCCAGCCTATTTGACTTATGCTTGACTATGTTACATACGGAACTCTAATGGATATCGCCAACCCAAGCAATTCATTCGATTGACCCCGGACGCATGAAAACTGCATCTTCGACACTTGTCATAGCACTTTTTACACAATCCATCAATATTTTCTTTAACATCTCCCTTTTCATTCATCCATATACCATAACTCTTTCAGAAATGCGCATCGTGCATGTCCTACTTATGAGAAAAAATCTCACTTGTTTGTACACATAGCATAGAAAAAATTTATAGTGAGCAACTGTACATTTTCAGAAAGTCTCATTTTCAAAAAGTATTTACTAAATTGTGACGACCTCTACGACCTCATCAAAGTCTAGTCCTACGAGATCATGAACTTGCAATACCTTTGAACTGCCATACATGTGCCGTTAACCGTATTTTTTGAGAATTTTGAAGATTTACCTGTGTACATAAACAGTAACTTCATCTCGCGATAAGCTTTTATATCATATAAATTGTGTAATGACGTTATAAGTTAATAGAAAAAGTTTAAGGGTAAAATTTATTTTAGTCTTTTTAGCGCATTTAAGTAAAGCTTGTTTTAAATAAAAGATTTTTTTCTGCTATATTATTCATGTATTGTACATTTGAATCTAACTCATCTATCACTATTTCTATGTGTGAAAACTGCATGAAAATCTGTTCAGTATTACTTAGGTTTAACAGACATTGTGAAGGACTCTGTTACAGTTTGTAAGGAAGTGTTTCTCAGTTCATAATTTAATAAACACGTCAATTAATCATCACACGTTAACCTTTGGCCTCCTAATCAGAAGTTTAGCAAAGCGTTTCAATTTCAGCCGTAACTCGCACTCAAAATTTATAGCTCAGAAAACAAGAAACATTTCCCCGCACTCGTTACCAGGATTCCTTCAAGACGTAGCTCCTGCCCTCCCTCGTAATAAGATTAAATTTTACTAATGAAACAGAAAATGAAAATTTCTTCAGCAGAAACGGAATATCCTAAATAACTTTCTGCCATTTGTCTTGCTAATGAATGAATTTTTTCTTGTGATTTTTTTTTCTCTTAAAACCCGTCTGTGTCGCCTTTGACTGCGGTAATGTTCTTGTGTTTCTGGTTATTAAGTATAATTATTTTACATAATGAAATGTAAGTACAGTAGGCAAATATCTGAAAATACGCTCTATACTTTTTTCTTATTTTTTATCGATACGATCGTATTTGACCATACCAGCATACCAGCCCCTCTAGTCTAGTCAAATTACAACCGTTTCATTTAGAGTTAGCGTTTGTAAATAGTCACGCCCTCCAATCCTTTATTGAGATGAGGTACGAATAAAGGAATTTGGTGCGTGGCCAACTACAAGCGCTAACTCTAAACGATACGATTGTAACTTAGCTGACCTTAATAAAGGACATTCGATACTTTTTGTACCGATAATGCGATCCAGTCGAATAAATCAAAACGACATTTATTTATTTAAACACACACAATACAGAAGTAGAAATAAAAAAAACAATAAAATATAAAACAATAATTAATATTAAAAAGTCACGCTGGACTTTCAGGGGTTATTTTATATGTATACTTTCATACTTTCATCTCACAAAATTTCATGACATACAAGATAGAGATAGATAGATACAAGGGTGAACCCTTCTGGCAGAGGGTAGATAGTTTTATTATATTGCAAGATAGATATATATATATAAAAATTACACATAACGCCGTCTAGTCCTTATATACTTGTATATTTCTAATTACACACATATTATACACACATGACACCCAGACACAGAACAAATGATCGTGCTCATCACACAAACATTTGTCCTGAGTGGAAATGGAACCCACGACCTGCGGCATAGCAGTCAGGGCCACTAACCACTATACCAAAAGACCAATTTAAACGCGCAAGGGTTTAGACTGGCCTGATAGTCTAGTGTCAAGGGGTTGGCAGAGGGTAGTTTCATTATATTACAAGATATTTATTTACCTCCTTCCACGACGCCAATTAATCTCAAATGTTTATTATTGTTGTGCAAGTCTCCAGCTAACTTTTTATTGCCTGCTCGTACATAGCAACTGAGTTGACAACTATTTTATGTTTCATAACACAATATTATTAATGGTAAGTAGGTAGTATCACTTTTCCCAGACATTTTCTTATTTGCATGAAGTCATAAACATTTATGAACGCACCGAGATTTATGCTCATAAAATATTACAAACGTTAAAAAAGTTAGCACGAAGATAATTTAGTAGGTGGTTTGCAGGGCTGGAAATGTACTACATATTTGATGAGGCGGTGTGTGTCAGAAGATGGAAGTTCCAGAAAGCAATAATGCGGTTATAAAAAAACTTAGACAATAGATATTAGGATACCTGTCTATTTATTTCATTAAACAGTCCAAATAATGAATGAAATTAAGTTTTACAAATAGGTTTTTAAAAAACGCTTTTATACGTTAATTAAACTGGGTGAACTCAGTGTAACACAGAAATAAACTCAGGGAGAAAAAAGAAGGAACAGTATCAATTCACTTGACGAACACAAAATGAATATGTACACCTTGTCACGTCACAAAATTAAATGTTGCCAACGTACCAGCATTTAAAACAAATGTAAATGTTCTCCCCAAGGAGTGGTGACTTACCCACAGCTAAAAAGTAACGACCTTTGAAAAGGGTTGCCGACTCCCAGGAGACGCGGATCCAGTTCCCAGCATCGGATTCGGATTTTGCGTAAGAAATCATTACCCGATGTGAACAGTGAGCCGTTAAGTCTAGGTCACCTCCCTCGTGGGGCAAGGAGTAGATAACTTCCTCTCAATGTATAAAAATCTGCTTAATAAAATAACGGAGAAAACCACAAATAAATTCTAAATGTTTGTTTTAAACAAAGTTAGCAAACAAACAAAGGCGTGGAAGCGAAAGGTGTAAGGAACACGTACAATTGAGTCTGCAACACATTTAATCTCATCTCGGTAAATCACGACGCGGCAATGTTAAAGAGCAAAAGAGGCCGCTCTCATTAATAGCCGCTCAAACTCGTTTACCAAACACTAACGTTTATTTCTGTACAATCGCATTCTCGCTGCGCTCTCGCGTCCACAACGCTCTCCTGAATTTTAATAGAACTCTAACTTCTTAATTGAAATTCTAAACGGAATTGTTCTTCGTTTCTATCAAAATTCAGCTACGGATTTCGGGAGATCCTTATTAATTTTGTTTGTTCTAAGTAATAAACTGTGGGCTCGCTGTACGTGTCGCCTTACCAAATAATTTTATTATGATCAAAATTATAATATGGTAAGGCAAGTGCGTTGTTTTACATTTGTGTCAAGCTAGGCCGTGCGGTGGAAAGCGGGAGCTTATTTATGTAAAGGAGTTATGTAAATAGGCAGGTACCTAGATATTTAATATTCCAAGCGGTTAATGCCAACATACTCCTATATTTTCTCGGATGGAAAATGATATATCCTATAGTGGTAGCTGCTAGGTATTCTTCTGCATGACTTTATTAATATTAGCTTTTGTGAGAGCTTACGCAAAGAAACTTTGAAAATACATAGTTACTAAATCTATTTTTGTCTTTACAAGAATAGAATAACGTAACTAATGTTAGCCAGATATTTTGATATCACACAAAATCGAATAGTTTAACATAAAACGTATTACAATTTTCAGAAGACTGTCTAGTCAAGTCTTCAAATACCTACTTTAACGTAAATATCAGTCTGAATGGCTAATTCTCAATGGTTCAGTTATAGTGGGAATTCATCAAATAACTTCTCATGCTCAATTGGCTCGAGACTGACCGATTTACTTGCTGAAACCCACCTGCAAGACCACCTCCTGGGACCAAGATTCGATGCGAAACTGTATTACCAAGGCCCTGGCTTAAAGGCAAGGAAGGAACATGATTGGATGATTGTTACCTACCATAAAACAAAACCTGTAAGACTACCAATGCACCCAAAATAAGTTAATTTATAAGTAGAGGTACTTCTTTGATGTCCAATGAAGTTCTATTCTATTCTGTGTTCCGATAATTGCCCTTTTCGTTCCAAAGCCACAATAATATTTAAAGCAGTTTCAGCAGCTTCGACACTATAAAGCCTCTTCAGTTTGAAAGCCTCTCAAATTAACTCCCACCAGGTTTGGATTAACCAAAAAAATCGTCTGCCAGCCCTTACCAATATTGACGAAATTACTTGTAACCACTACGTTCCCACTACGGCTCAGATATCTTATTAGCAGTATTGAGTAGCTGTTTGTATTCAGCGCGGACCAGAAAATATTTAACTTTCGGTTAAAGTGAATTGGGGTCAGGAGACCGGGGTGAGAAGCGAGTGATTCCGAAAATATTTCTGTATAAGTATTTGTATAAGAAACTCGGCGTCTATTGTGAATAACACAAGAGATATGTGAAACCATTAATCTATCCGTCTTACTCAGCGAGGAACCTGTCCAAGTATTGAGTTAGTTCGATAACTATTTCTCGAAGTAAGTACTTTTAAACTTTGTGATCCGCCTCTGCCACAGAATATCTGGATACAGAAAATGTTTATTTGCATACCAGTATAGATTGAATAATATCCTCTTACAGATCACATATATAAATGCGGAAATTGAGTAACTGACATATCAACGCACAATCGAAAATACTGGGACAAAAAGCGTGAAAGTTTCACAGTGTCTTTTTATGACTTAGGTGAACACTAAGAAAGGATGTTCCAAAATTCACCCCAATATCTCTAGAGGGAATGAAGCCGAGTTAAACAATTGATTTATAGAAACCTGCTTACACGTGGACAAAGCCACAACGGCTTCGTCCACGTGTAAGCAGGTTTCTGTTGCTAAGTTAGTTCAGAAATTAGTCAGTAATAAAAGACAAAGGACAAGCTGAATTCCTAATTTTTATTTCCAAAACTGGTATGAAATGTCTGTACCAACGTCTTGACGAGCAACTTAAAAATACATAAGTAGTCATAGAAACATGTGGCGTGCTTCAACTCTTCAGTTCGTAAAAGCCAGGAGAGGTGAGTGAGATTTCTGACATTTGTAAAACATTTTGTCGAAATGACTTTGTCAGATTAAAAAACATTCAGCGTGTGGGTGTTCTGTGTGTGACGTCATTTAATCACGCTGACAAATGTACCGTCGGCGTTGCCGGGCGCTGCTGTCAGCCTCGTATCCCCACAAATTGATAATGCTCGATTGCACGCTCTACAATATGACTTATCGTTATTCAACGTGTAATTGACAGTGGGATCAGGAGTCCACAGTTATTCCAGCTCACCCGGCCACTCGCTTTAAAAATCCCATTGTTTTTAATTCGCTCAGTGTTAATTCCATTCTTATTTCGGTTATTTTATGTGTTTGCTCTCGATTCGAGCACCAATTTTTGTTTTCTGTTTTCTTTCCCCTTCTAGCTTTATTTTTAGAATTCGGGAGCTCGTTGGCGCTGTCGAGTTTTGCATGTGTGATCTCTTTTTATACAGTGAAACGCTGTTGTTACTTTGTGGCCATTGTTTGTTAGCAAGTTGAGCTGTCGATTGCATCCGTCGTACGAATATCAATGCTATCGTCAGGAATTGTTTTTAAAGCCCGATAAAGTTCAACGCATGTTGGTCAAACGACCTTTTTCAATGTTGCGTTCAGTCGCAACATTGAGTCGTGAGTTTACAAAGTTCAGATAACTATTGATCCTTGTCATAAACCAATGTCGATTTTGTCCTGTTAGACGAACAGTCATCTTAAACATAGTTGCGAAAATGCTGGTAAATGATAAAAAAATTATAGATAAAATTTGTTTCTTCTTTTAGAAACAAACTTTATTTCAGACAAGGAATTACTTCTGTATCGTGGGTTTGTTTACAAATATTTAAACTCATGTATTACAAATATTCAATTATCTGTAGGCCATATCATATTTTTACCCTGCGGGAATTTACTTGGCGCAACCAAACGATTGCATCAATCGTGCCATCAGTTTTAAATTATCATTATCATGTTGCTACACTTTACTCGACAAAAATAAAACATCGCAAGCAATTTATAATTAATATCAATGTTCTTAAAGTTATTTTAGTTTTATAATAAGACTATATGTCCCGGCGAACTTCGTACCGATAAAGATTGTTTTATTAAAACTTCGAACTATAAAATATTCACTTCGATATCAAATTCTATTTGTTACACTTTTGTTACGGAATTAATAATAAACTAATTGTTTTAATAATATCATTAAAAAAGTATTAATTCTTTAAATGTTTTTAATGTTTTTGTTTTTTTTTTATTTAATTTTAAAATTTTATGAATTATGATATGATACTTTTTGCTCTTTGTAATTTTTGTGACATCAATTTTATTTTCTTCGAATGTACTACTCAGAATTTCGTGTTATTATTTTGTAATTTTGCATGCCTTCTGGTTAAATATGACTGATGCTTGCTACATCCCATGTCACAATTTCTAAAACACATATTTGTAAAATAAACATTTTATCTTATCATTGATTGTCTATTGTCAGAATTTTGAAAATATGTTCCAGCAAAGATATATCTCAAACAGAACGCAATACCAATAACGAATAAAGACCTAGCAATACTAATGAATAAAATGTACGTTATTGATTCAATCGCTTCAAAAACTTTAAATTGAGAAACTTTATCCCGTAACCACTCGGAGAAGAATTAATTTGTGAGGTAAATTTCCCAAACGAAAGCGATTAAAACAATAACGCAGTCATTTGCTAGCAGTGGTATCTTCGTCGGCATACGTTATTGAGATTGCGTACCGTTTAAGATGCATTCTATCCATGACGGAACTCATATTCAAAAACAAATATAATTTTCTTAGATATTTTTTATGGGTGGCAAAAATCACCTAATGACTAATTCCACTCTTAAGCGGTACGGGACGGGGTACTCTTACTGACTAAACTCCTCACCTTGTTCCTTCTTTGTTTTTTGCATTGGGGTCAAGCCTTCCTTTCAGAAAGAGACCCTGGGACCCAGTAGGTCTCGACCCTTTTACAGAAGCCCTACGATTTTCTCAGATTTTCTATAAAGACCAGCAGATCAAAGAAAAAGGACCAGTTGTGAAAAGATAATATGTTAAATATATTAGTTACAACGCGGGCATACGCACCTTTTTTAAATTGTGCTCTATTTTTTTTTGTGTTTTTGTTCGTAGAAGCCAGTTTGATTTTCGAACAAGTTTATATTTTTAGTACCTTCTAACTCTATTAAAATTTATCACACAGTTTTATTTAACGTTCCAAATTCAAATCACATTGTTGTACCATACAGCCCGCAAACTGAAATGAAATTCTAGTCATTAATTCTATTCATTTAGATTTGCATGGCATATCATTTACATTTACGAGTGACATGAAAACATACAAACATTACTGTACCTAGAAGCTTTTAAAAATAGTTATAAAATTTACAAAAAAAAATCTTTTTATAAATATTTTCTGATATAGTGGCAACCGATCACACATCATCTGTCAAAATTTTAACTATCTATCAATCTGTTCAGCCTGTACCTAGACTGTTGACAGACAGTCAGACAGCGAGGTCCTAGTTTTAGGGTCCCATTTTTACCCTTTGAGTCAGGAATTTCAAACCCAAATCAACAAATTCTGAAACAGGAGTAATAAATATTATACTTTTAATAAAAAGTCAATCTAAAGTTATCGCAATTCATAATGTCCCGTAAAATGGCGACACATTAAATAGAACCGGAAAACGACACATTTCATTTACACTTTTTAACATAAGTAATTCAATCTTACCAATTAGAGGTGGGACCGTTTCAAAAGATAGAAATCACAGTTACGTAAGCAATTTTATGAAGAAGAAGAAAAAAAGGACAGTAATTTATTCAAACTCTTAATAATAAGGTGAAAAGATAAAAATAAAGAAGCGAGCAAGCACTTATAGATAATGTGAATATCAAAACGATTTCTTTCATAATGAGTTTACATTACCGTTGAAGTGGATCGCGTTTTAACCTAAAGCCTTAAAATTACTCAAATGATGAAACATCAACATGGAATTGTTTCAACGTAAAACCTAACAATTATTCTAATGATAAAAATAGACACAGTACAACCGTTTTACGACAGTTCAAGTACGAAATATCACATGTAAAAAACGGTAATTACATAGGCCTCCTCCAGTTGTCGCCATAATGAACGGTCCTGAAAGTAACTTGTCAGGATCGTTCGTTGTGGCGATACTTGGGGAAATTTATGTCCAGCACTGAACATCTTTCAATTAAAATGATCAAATTTATGTTATATCTTTCGTTCATTAAATAGGCTTTTTTTATGGTAGGTAAAAATCATCGAATGACGAATCCCACTCTTAGGCGGAGCGGGAAACAGTTTCAGACTCTTACTGACTAAAGAACCTACCCCGTGCCTTCCTTGCCTTATTCCCATAGCCCCGGTGTAACGCTTTCGCACCAACCCTCAGCTCCAGGAGTCATTAAATAGGCTGCATACAAGATTAGTCAACTCAGTGTCATTTAATTAGTAAAAAGACAGTATTATATAAAAGGAGAAACTAACTGACACATGGCTGAAAGTTATAGAAGCATGAAATTTTTCAGAAGGTTTCCTTTAACGATGTTTTTTTTTATGATATAGGAGAGCACAAAGATAGGACTTTCCAAAATTCGCTTATTGGTAATGGAAGCAAGAAAATATTATTTTCCACTGCTGGTGTGGAGAAAACTAAACTTTCACGATGCCGAAATCGCTAGGAGAAGCTAGTTTGTTCATAAAAATATAGGTTGTTAATTAGTATCATATTCATAGAATGTCATCGCTTTGAAGTATTTTCCAATAATAAGTCTAGTAATATTTTTACCACGGTCGCCTTTCCACCACTCACTCAATTAGACGGTTTCTTTCCCTTTGCATCTGTGTACACTAATAAACATCTATTTATTAACTTCATAAGTCTTCTTTTGAAATCAGTTCGTCAGATTTTAACTTATTATTTTAACATTACTAAGTATTTATAATAAACGTACACATTGTACAAATACAAAAAGTAGGTACACACAGACGTTGAAGTACTCCGCCATATCTCTGTGATCCGAAAATGTGCACAGAGGATTTGCCAGTATTCTGGACATTACCACGTGGTAATGCTGCCGAATTACCATTTTGAATGGCTATGCTTATTTTTTGGTGAAGACCGAACCAGCCGTCTGGTCGCGCAAAGGGTCGATCAAGGAGACGTGCACTAAGACTCCATGACCCAAGCGTTTCGACCGAAAATTGGTTGAAACTCTAATTTACAATAAGGTTACAGTAATTGCGCCATTTAAGGATCTCAGCAGTCAGAGCGATAGCACCAAGACAGTTATTTTGCTCACTTAATGTAGGGTGCATTAAGACACTCATGAATAGATGCTAGGAGGTCACGGTAGAGATATGCCCTGCCTAAGCAGAGCTTTGCAGTGTCCTTGTGGAAGCTATTGTAGTTAACAAACGGTCCGAAGTGAGGACGAATAGCATGCGGTCGCTTCTATCTGCGAAGCAGTAATACTAGCGAAAGAGGCAGCCGCACGTGTAAGGCAATGGCACTTGTACTGTGATCCCAAACTTGATCTCCAGTCATCGTAGTCGAAAGTTTGCAGCCATTTACCGTTCGGACCAAGCCTGTGGACGGCGTGTAGTCTTACACGCGAGCCTCTAGGAGATGTCAGCAAAATCGTAGGGCTGACACTTACTTCGTACCAAACGTCATTAAAATCGGTTCTGTACTTTAACCGAGAAAGCGTAACAGACAGTCAGAGTTACTAAGTATTGATCAAAACATCGATAAAACATGGCATAGTAATTAATATCTAGGTGTCAGATGTAGTTGCGAGTAATTATTTTAGTTATATTAAGTACTTATACTTTCTTCAAAACATAGTCTTAAAAACCATTTTTATGTAATCTCATTTTATTTAAAAACGAATCTAAAAAGAAGTCCATAGTTTAACTTAATTTTACGAACACATAACCTCACCAGCCAAGTAAACTTTCCATTAAAACCGCGCGTTAATTAAAACCCAAAGCCTCTAAATCTTCAAGTAAAGTGGCTTTAACCGTATATTTTTAAACGAAACGATCTTTTCAAGTGGATGCTTCAAATTTTATTGGATTACGTACCTACCTACGCATAATGAGATTAGAATCTCATTTCAAAAGCCTTTTCTCTATCGATAACAAAGGATAAGTTTCAATGGGAGCGTGCTGTTGATCGATTAGCGGCGGCGGGTATCGAAAGGCTTCGGCTCGGGTGTGCGGTGCCCGGCTGCCTCGACCCTCAGCTGCCGCCGGCTCGACCCACACTCGGTTGCCGCCGGCGCAACCCAATTAGACACCTCCATAGTTTCTCCGACTGTATCGTACGTGACACGCTTGCTTATTTAGACAGGAAAAATTACATCGAACCAAACAATACTAAAATAACGAGGCGAAATAAACTGTCCGACAGTACAGTTAATTGGACCCAGATGATCAACACTTTCTCCAATATATTTTTCCTTTCACGTTGCAGACCCAGATTAATTACAATTTTCAATAAATACGAGTATAATCATTTAGTTCCTGTATAAATCTCCGTAGGTATTTAATGCATTACTAGACTTTCATAAATGAGGTACTTTCTATTCCAGAGGTGGCATCTGGTTTCAGCTACGAATAGACCGGCTCATTATTTCCCAAGGGTCAGTGAGCAGCAATATTCATCTGTATTGATACCGTCTATCGCAGTTTCGGCGTATTCTGCTGAAGTTGACCCTGTGAAGCAGAACCTTGTGGTCTACGTATCGATAAGCCGTACAATACAAAGTGCTACGTTGTTGCTACGCCGTAGCTGCCTACACTGCTACGGCGTAGCTAGTACTCGAACTGCGCTTTCGTAACTGAGAAGGAATTCAAATGACATGTAGTGATTTTATTCTCAGTTAGTAGTTACCCCCCTTTTTCAGTTTTCAACTGATCAGTAAATAAATAAAATAAATAAATAAAAATAAATAAATATAAATAATAAAAAAGAAGGTACTAGCACGATTCAAATTCAAGTAATTGGAAATTTAATAATGGCTTGCAGAAACTGGTGACATACACTCGTAAAATCTAGTAATATAAAAATTTACGATGTTCTCACAGAAAATTTCTTTATTTTATTGCTGTAATAAAATTACTACAGTTCATAGTTCGTACTTTTTATTTATTCATCCTTAACTTGTGCCAAGTAATACTAGAACGGTCCATTTAATTCCGTAGCTCTCCGAAACGTATGAAATTAATTATCTTATTTGTCATCTCTGAACAACAATAACAATGTGACATTTTGTGACCCTACAGCGGGTTCACTGAGAGTATTAATACAACAGTATTATTTACAATATTCAGTACTAGCTTTTGTCCGCGGCTTCGCCCGCGTACATAAAATATAGCCTATGTCACTCAGGAGTGAAGCAGCTTTCTATTGTTGCTAAATTTTTTCCAATCGGACCAGTAGTTCCAGAGATTACCTCCTACAAACAAAAAAATAAAAAAACAAACTTTACCTCTTTATTATATTAGTGTAGATTTAGTTACCAACATAGCCTGAAGTATCGCAAACCTTAAATAATTCTGGCCTGTTGGTCTAGTGGTTAGAGGCCCTGACTGCTATGCCGGAGGACGTGGGTTCGATTCCCGCCCAGCACAAATGTTTGTGTGATAAGCACGATCATTTGTTCTGTGTCTAGGTGTAATTTATAAAGTATGTATATATGAATATATAAGTATGTTTATCAGTTGTCTAGTACTCATAACACAAGCTCTAAGCTTGGGACTTGATGACGTTGTGTGATAGTTGTGGAATATATTATATTATTATTATTTAGCGGGCTGGCTATATTACTTACAGAATAGATGATCAATAAAGACGAAAAGTTTTTTACAACAGATGGTCGATGGGGATGATAGGTTCTGGAGTGGCGACCACGTAGAAGACGCAGCGTTGGAAGGCCTCTCACAAGGTGGACCAATGACCTGGTGATTACAGTGGGTTTTCGATAGATGTGAGATGCACAAGTCCGATCAGTATGGTGAACTTAGGGGAAGCCTATATCCAACAATAGATGTATTTCTACTATAGTAATGTTGATGTAAAAATTAAAAAAGTAAAAAGCATACGGAACCAGGTGTTCCGCCATGTTCGTTCTACCATCGGACATCCCGACATACGATGAATATCCACCCTTACATCGTTGAAAGTTCCACGGTCCAGACTAAGCGTTTCGCCTAGTCGTTTATACCGTGCACATCGAAAGATTGGAACAGTTTGCCAAATAAAAATAAATTACATTCATTCATTATTTTACTTACATATTCAATAAATATTTTTATTTATATTATGGACGAAGTAAAAAACGTAATCAAAAATATCTTCGAATTTCATTTCGGGGAATACAGTTATATTTTATGAATCTCACAAATCAGAATGTATTCAAATATCGGGGAATATAATCAAATCATTGGAGGCTGTATGAAAGCGAAATTTCAGGAAAATCAAATATCCCATCGAGCTCGTACTGAAAGAGTTCATAGCATTAACTCGAACGATTTACGAGACCTCAAACTATTCACGAACATAAAATGAAACAATAAAGAATTATAATGGATTCGGTACAACTTTTATGACAAATGAAACGTTGAGTGAAAACTGGAATAGCGATATAAAAAATATGATATGCGTTTTCAAAAATTACTTCAAATTCAAGTTGAATTTAAATTGTGAAACTTTAAAATTAATCATAAACACATATATCTACTTCGACTTGACATCGAATTGAGAAATCTGGGAGACCGGGGATATATAATAATATCTAGGTACACTAATATAATAAAGAGGTAAAGTTTGTTTTTTTGTTTGTAGGAGGTAATCTCTGGAACTACTGGTCCGATAGGAAAAATTTTAGCAACAATAGAAAGCTGCTTTACTCCTGAGTGACATAGGCTATATTTTGACCGGGAGAAGCCGCGGACAAAAGCTGGTTTTTTATATATTGCGAACAATCAAAACCATTTTTTTTTTAATTGCTATTATTAAGCGATTACTCTTAAAATAGCTCTTATGGTAAAAGTACATAACATAGCATCAGCCTTATAATATCCCCACTGCTGGGACTCTGGCCTCCTCTCTAGGAGAGAGAATAGGCCGCGGTCCACCACGAGGGCCCAGGTGGGTTGGTGCATTTCAAATGTTTTCGAATGTTTGGTTCTACGTCATGGCGGTTTCCTCGTAATGTTTTTCTTCACCGAATTGAAAGCACTGGTGATGAAATAAATAGCACAATTTCCATAAAACCCCTCACAAGTTGAAATAAATAAATAAGCAGAATATAATATTTTTTTTTTAAATTGAATCACCCTAGCCACCACAGAAAAGCATGAAAATCCAAAATAGTAAATAGAATAAAATAAAGTGAGAAATTGTCATGAGCTAGTGTAAGGTCGCAGTGCTGGAAGGCCTCCCACAAGTGGCGTAATGGCCTGCTCCCTAACCAAGCTA
This sequence comes from Mythimna loreyi, assembly GCA_029852875.1. Classification (NCBI taxonomy): domain Eukaryota; kingdom Metazoa; phylum Arthropoda; class Insecta; order Lepidoptera; family Noctuidae; genus Mythimna; species Mythimna loreyi. Next base: position 13,807,729 of record CM056786.1, read on the forward strand.
CTATAGTTTCGTTAATGTCGAATGCTTTTAATTGGTCCCGCCTTTAATGTTTGATTTAGGTACCGATATCGCTGAAATAATGACAAGTGCGTTCTCAGATTTATCGATAGTTCTGCTACATTAGGAAAGAGGTACCTATATATTGGACGGAATCACTGGCAACACACAACATTAAACCTTCATAGTCTGATATATATATCGTCGTAAGTTATTCAAATGCCATATATCACGACTGTGTTGGCAGAGATCAAGCTCGCTCGCGTCAGCATATCCATAGCGCGTCACTTGATGCGGAGCTGAGCTGACAGTTGAAACCCTGTCGTCTAAGACGCATGCCAGTAATTAATTTACTAACAATTGTATAACTAGCTGATATGTTTGACCGTGTTATTTAGGTACTATGTTCATGTTTGGAGTAACATATTTGGATTATCACCACAATCGATAGAATTTTAAGTTCAGTGACTGACATAATATGGTAATTCAAAATATTTAAAATTTAAAAAAAAAACAGCCAGTAGATTCATAGGCCGTCGATTCACATTGTAGGCTCAGAATATCTTGTATGTAATTTTTTGTGTTAGTATTTTTTTTTGAGAATAGAAGACAGGTATCTGAAAATCTAAATGATTGTTTTTTAAAGTTGTGCTCTATCAAAACTATATGTATGACACATATAGTTTTAATATTTAAGGTTATGTATCATGTGTAGATATTATTTTGATAAAATAGGTACTTGACAAACAAAAAATCAATGAAAAAAAAGTAATTATGATATTCTGTTTCTTAATTGAAAAATTGATCAAAGCACAAGTAACATTTCTGCTTCTTGTTTGATGTTAAGTTAGAAAAACATTAATTAGTAACCACCAATTTGTACAAGAGGTTCGCCATTGCGCCAAAAATAACTTCCCTTAACATTTCTCTGTGTCGGGAATTTAATGAACAAACAGCGTGACTAACTTAAAAATTAATTATTAAAACTTCGCGTCACTTTACTTTGCTTGACTTTGTTCAACTGGTTTCACTTACATACCTATTTTAATTAAAACTGTTCTAGGTATACGAAAATAAACTCCTGAAACGTGGATGGAACAGGGAAGCTTTATTCTGTCTGATATCAATTTGCCTAGCCTTTTCTCAACATATTAACCCTAGGTGAGAATAGTGTTTCTGAACTGACATAGTTTCTGAACTGAATAGGTTGCTTTTTGGTAAGCGCTTCATTGTCAACCACGTCGTCACTTTCCGTCAAGTGAGATAACGGTCAAGGGCAAACATATCAACAATAAAAAAGTGTCAGAGATCGGTAAGCCGTTGTAGCAAGATTCTCACCGAAATTTCCTAACATCTAAAAATCCAATGAACTCAATCAGTTGTCAGCAAATATAGAGGCCCAACTACAGGGCCGAAGCCTGCGGGGGCCCCAGTCAGAAAAGAGGACCTTCCTTTCAGAAACCAGACCGGGGCCCCAGTATGTGGGATAAGAAGGAAGGGCGTGGATCGTTTAGTAAGTAAGAGTATGACTCCGTTTCCCACTGCGCCCAAGGGATTTATCCATTAGTTAGTGATTTATCATTAGATGATTTTTACATGACATTAGTAAGAAAGAAAGCATGTATAATAGAAAAAAAAATGCGGCTTCAGGGCAAAACCAACAGTACAATAGTGTAAACAAACGTAGTACTTAATCTGGTTTGTAAGCGGTGATCAAATAATAATGCGCTCGGAGCTGTTTGCCTCGCCACACCAGCGCACGCGGAAACCAGACGAACGTGCTATCATAATTGCACCACCGCTCGCCGTCCAGCAGACGACTCACTAAGCCGGCCCCAACCACACCGCCGATGACCAATACTGCATAATATTATCATCTCACTACTGTACAAACAATCAAAATTAATGTTCTATTGAGCGAGCCGATATCAGCACAGCTTGCAGTTCACTACGAGCTATTTGAATATCTACTGACGTACTTGAAACTAACTAGATACGGTAATACATACTAAATTGACCCAACTATCCTTAGCTTTGATATTGTGTTTGTATTTAGCCATAATGCTTAAAATCAATCCGTATATCTGGTACGTTATGACTTTAACAATATCGCTGAAACGAAAATACACGTTCAAACGAACGCAACATGTTATATCCAATAGTTTAGTGGGCTGTGGAACCGATACCGATATTAAATGCACGGCTTTATAACAATATATTACCGTAGTGATTTGTAACAGGCGTCATTGCCGGTTTTACGATAATATTTGCAAATTATCCGTATAACAACGCTGTTACAGTGATTTTGCGGTTCACGTGCTGCGTCCGAGCCTGTAATACAATATTTACTATCGGACGCCGCTTCAAAATTAAGTGACCGGTGCATACACTAAAAAGGGGCTCGGGAACTAGTGACTAAGTAATTATAGCTACACGGGAAATATTTCTTTGTGAATTTATTTTGAGAAAATTACTAACACAGGGGCAAGATGTTTTAACGGGCTTAAAACGGTCGTCACACGCGATTATAACCCGTACACTCACCGTTTCGGGGTGTAACGGTAAAATATTCTCGTCGATAATATTGATAACGTTCCGTTGGTGTAGGCCGGTGACGGTGTGGTCTGTTAATAAACTTAACGTTCCTAGCACGGTCATGGTATTTTACGCTACACTAGGTCGTCTCCTTAAAACTATTAATAATATGTTTCTTTATTTCTCCTCATCACACATGTAACGGTGGACGGAAGTACTTCATCTAATACAATAAATAGAAATATTTTTGAGAGTCTGCTGCCCGAAATAGGCATAGAAAACCTATGTTACGAGTTACCAGGCCCCCAAGACTTATAGATAGACAAATTAGATTGACTAAAAACCTGGTGATAAATTTGAAATACTAAGAATGATGTAGAAAATGAAACCAGAAAATCATAATTACTTTAACAGGACATAATATATATGTATAATGTATAAGATTTATGTGTATAAGAGAGATGGTAGGACCGGTTTTTAGCAATACCTATCCAATTAGCCTGGTTACTGACTGAAATTGATGATCAAATGGGAAAAGGCTAGACAGACGAATATTAAACGCAGTGAAGTGAGCTGCGGTACTACCTAACGTGTGACTAATTTGATTGCTAGACGCCCTATACCTAACAAGACGGGTGAGACGGAGTCGTAATTGTAATAATAATATAGGAACACTAGCTGCTGCCCGCGACGTTGTCTGCGTGAAGGCCCTACAGCACCAAAAAAACCTAAAATGGCAGTGTATGATCAGTGTATATCAGATGGCATAGCATTATAAGTAAACAACTTTTAAAATAGCATTGCATCAGCCTTATAAAGTTCCCGCTGCTGGGACACAGACCTCATTTCTAGGAGAGGGAATGGGCCATAATCCAACACGCGAGTCCAATACGGTTTTGTGGATGATACTTGATGAATTTTTGGTTCTAAAACATTCACAGTCACAGTTTCCTCATGATGTTTTCCTTCACCGTTGAGCAGTGGTTTTGAAATAAAATACACAAAGTAATACGCCTGGCTGGGTTTGAACGACAGACCTACAACTTGTAAGTCGGAGCCTTTACTACTTCGCCACAACTGAGTCGGAGCCTTTACCACTCCGCCACCACACTACGATGGTAGTTATGCTGCCAAGAGCCAAAATGTAAAGAGGACTGGTGACGCGGGAGCAAGCGACATACAGTTGCCCGCGTAAGAGACAACTCGTCCTGAAGTTGACATCCGCTGCACTCAGTGTCTGCCCCTTCGACTTATTGATGGTCATCGCGATGCAAACACTCACGGGGAATTGTACGCGCTTGAACTGGAACGGGAAGTTATGAGGTATAAATACTGCCTCGACTTCGCCATAAACCGTAAGAATTTTTGCTTCAATGATGTGTCTGTGCAGCGAGATGACTTTAAGACGGGTCTCATTACACCACTTTGGAGGAGATAGGTAATTCCGAAAATGCATAATCGGGACTCCGACTTTCAGCTTTATGGTATACGCTTGAAGTCCATTTGCTGGCTGGGAGTTCAAAAATTCCACGGGATAATGTGTGGCGTCATCTTGCTCAACGACAGTGTTTATTGAGGTATAGATCACTGCATTTCCCTCAATTTCCGAGAGAATGTTTTCGTTAATTGCTGCAGCCTGATCATTTTTGGACGTCAAAATGGCCCGCTCACACACTCAAGAAATTCTGCTGGTGCGGTAAATGACTGTTGTCCCCGTACACACAGCAAATGAATTCTTCTAAGCTGGCTAACGCTCTATCGAGAGACTTTGGAAGCACCTCCTGTCCACCTCCTGTCTCTCGCAGTGGGCTTTGACTTGCAGCAGACTCTGGCAGAGGCCATGATTCGGAGCAAAGAAGAGTGGCAGGCGGTCGCCGCCTTCTGCGAAGCAGTAATGCTAGCGGCTAAAAAAGGGGGTCGACTGCATCAGGCAAAAGCAAAGGCGCTCAAGCCGCAGCTACCGCCGCCGTGTCTCCAATCCCGATTTACGGCCACAGTAGGCGCGGGCTTTGAAGATGGCATGTGCTGTCTTGCCACTCGTTAGCAGTGTGGCAGCAATTCCCAACGACGCGACAGCAATAGCAATATTGCCTTGCCTCCTGACCTCTGCAAGTATGCCATGTTTTTCCTGTTCCAACAGGAGCAACACAAGAAAAACATTTTACCCTGGTTTTGCACAACGCTTTCAAGGACGGTGTTATAAATCTGTTTTTGCTCTGAAGAGAACTCTGTCTCAGCGTTATACTCTCGATTTCCATAGTCTTGATGCGGTGACGATTGGGGAGCTAGTAATCCATATTAGATCAGTGGATTGCCGCCGATAGAAATGTCCACATCTTGAAGTGAACTGAGACAGGTGTTCAGCACACGATCATCAGTTACATCGACTTCGTCTCCAGTAGCACGCCTCAAAGCTCGCAGAAAATCTTCAGACAAATGATGGCGATATTTTAATGAACATAACTTTTTTGTAATACTTAACGCCGCATTTTTTTTAATAGTCTTGCTCAACTCTGCTCAAGATTTTGAGGGTTTTTTGGAACTTGAATTTTTCAAAACGAACTATACCCTGCCCTATATATTGCCCTGTGCGATTTTGTATTTGTATATCCTGTCCACATTATGAGGTGTACAATAAAGCTTATAGTAAAAAATAAATAATTTACGATACCACGTTTAGGAAGAATTTGTTTTTTATGAAATCAAATAGATGGCGCTGTTTTAAAATTTTCGATGTGCTACTACATTCAACTATGTTTCTCTGCCCAAGTTACTTAAACGTCGTACTTTTTATAGTGTAAAGCCAGATAATAGCATGGCTTACTCAAAAACAACATTTAAATATGCGTCGTTAAATTAAACACTGTCACAGAATGCGTAAGAACAATAAGTATTCATAACTCCTCCCCCGTAAGTGATAGCGTGATAACATGTAGCCTATATGTTGGCCCATCCTTTATTCAAGCAAAATTTGAAGATAATCCATGCAGTATGTATAAATATATATTCAAGTAAGTTTTTGAGTTTATCCTGGACATACATACAGACAAATAGACAAAAATTCTAAAAACTATATTTTTGGTTCGATATCGATTGTAGATCACTTCCCAAGTATTCTTTTAAAAAAATATTATTAATGAACAGTTTTGACTTTCCTACGATTTTATTATAATTACCTAAACTCTTTAGTTAAGTCCCAAGAGGACACTTTCCGTACAACTGTTGTCGTTTAATTGTGTCTGTAATTACGGTAGTCGAAAGGTAAAAATAATATTATTTTGTTAATGTCATATTTTCGTTTGTACTAATTTGAGTCAGTAGATGTCGTTATACGTATATAAATAACATTGAAAGATTAGGTTGCGTTGCAAAATAAATCCGTTAGACCGTTGGAATAAGAATAAGACATTTCATATAAACATGGAGAACGCCGTTAACTCCTCTCCCCTCAAGCGAACGCCGGCGTTCGCGGGTACTACAGCGAACGCAGGCGTTCGCGGGTATTAACGGAAACTATTAACGTACAATATTTGATTTTTTTTTTGTAGGGTATTTTGATATTTATCCAAGAACGTAAAAAAAAAGTTTTTATAGACAAATAACTTACCGTTAATACTCGCGAACGCCGGCGTTCGCTGTAGTACCCGCGAACGCCGGCGTTCGCTTGAGGGGAGAGTCCGCTTGGGTGTCAAGGAGTTAAAGAGATAAACTATTTTTTTTAATTATATATTAAATATTAACCCACATGTTTTCGTAAAACGAACCAACCACTACCTGAGATATTTCCCTAAAAATAAATAAGTTAAATTTGCTCTGTTTGGGATTGTTTTTTTTTCATTTTTTATTCCCAGTTGTGAGTAAATTCAACCGCGCAGTAAGAAACTATGAAATCTTGAACACGACCTATGTCGTGAGATTTTGAGGGTTTTTTGAAACTTAAATTTGTCAAAACCAATTATACGACTTTTATGAAGAAAATGCGCACTACCATCTATGAATTTTAAGAATAACTAACTGCTAACCTTGCCAACATGGTCAAAAAATTATTAATTTCCAAAAAGTGTCAAAATGTAACTTGATTTGATTTTTGTGTAATCTCATAGATGGCGCTTTTTAAAATATGTCTTTATACTTCTAATATTCATTAAACTATGTTTCTTTGCCTAAATTACGTAGTTTTGAAAAATTAATAATGGGAATCTTTATTATTTACCTAAATAAATTTACGTGCCAAGTTTCAAGTTAATTAACCCAAGCAATAAGATTCTCCCATACAAACTTTAACATCCCCTAAATCTTGCACTGGGGGTACTACTGAAAAAATAAATATGTCATCCTGGATAACTAATTTAGGGTAATGTTTATGCTAAGTTTTGAGTCGATCGGCCCACGGAAAAAAAAGTTACACCCTTGCATCCATTGCACCATTTAAATTCAATATTGCTTACCTCCCATAACTTCCGGCGTGATAATATGTAGCCTAAAGCCTTCCTTGGTTTACAAGGAACATTTTTGCTGAATTTCAAATCAATCTATCCAGTAGTTTTGGCGCCAACCCGTACCATAGGCACAGACAAACAGACAAACAGACAAAAATTCTAAAAACTCACTTTTTGTCATCAGTTACGTTTTTCTAACAAAACCCACTCATTTTTTCCAGAAAATTCTCAATGTACAGTTTTTCTTTCGTTACTGTTTTATTATATGTATAGATAATTACTAGTACACGTATGTAAACCGCGGCAACTATGTTCCCTTGCCTTTCATGTGGTTCATACAGTAATTTATAGTTGACGTTTACTGTGAAGTCAAGTGCTTAGAACTTGTGATTAGATGTTGCTGATTTCAACAAAGCTACGAGTAATATTATATTAATATTAGGTCTGGTTTTAAGTACCTACCCTACCTACGTCACATGTCAGATTGTGTTGCTATACGAGCACTAAAGATTCCGATAGATATTATATAGTAAGGTATTAAGTGACTAACACGTGTACAGAATAATTAAAAAAAAAACAATAAAGAATTAAAATAAAAGAAAAAATTAATGAATTAAAACTAGCGGTCCCGACAGACGTCCTGTCCAAAGGCTGACTTTTTTTCAGAAAGAAAATGTTGAACCCGACTGCAGAACCATCAACCAGGCTTCATTTTATTTTCAAACCATTCAAAGCACAAATACATACCGATTATTTCATCGAAATAAATCAAGCTGTTTAGTAGTTACGTGAATAACACACGTTCAGAAGAACTATGTATACAAAGTTATAGGTTAGGTTTTATTCAGACGCGTTTTGGTTTAGTGTAGCGCTGACGTCACGGCATCGACCTGGCACAGTAGGGCATTACAGTTTTATAAATCATGGTCACCTAACCGCAGTTCTGTGGTTAGTTTGCGGAGCACCCTATAGCCTACGAGGGCCACTGGGTTGTCCGCGGACACATTTGGATTTGCCTCCGTCAACTATCAGAGCGGTTATAGTCTTTTGAAGAATTGATGTTTACTGTCCTTTATTAAATCCAATTCCTTTATTCTTCACAAGGTTATGGAAGAAAGAAGTTAAATATTACAGGAATACAAAACTGAATAATTTGCTTGAAAGCGATATCATTACATAGTATAAAATAAAGTCGCTACCTCCCTATGTATGCTTAAATCTTTAAAACTACACAACGGATTTTGATGCGGCTTTTTTTAATAGATAGAGTGATTCAAGAGGAAGGTTTATAGGTATAATATATCACCTTTGCACCTGTGCGAAGCTGGGGCGGGTCACTAGTTTTGTATAAATCAATGTTAGAAATTAGTAAGTCTTTTTACGATACCTTCTGTATAGTGTGTTCTTACTTTACAGGTATTTTTTATGGTAGCTAAAAATCATCCAATGACGAATCCCGCCATTACTACGACTAAACTACCTATCCCTTTCCTATGTTGCCATATATACCAGAGCCAGAGCCTTCATTTCAGACGCGAACCCTTGGCTTCAGTTGGTTACTTTACAGGTTAAGCTCTGCGTACATTTCTTTGGAAATGTAGTATATACTTGTACATATGATATTTCAATATGTGTTGAAAACAAATATCAAAGATCACGTGTAACATTGATTGTTGCCAAATATTCATAAAATTACTGTACTGTTTTTTTAGGACAAAAGCCTCTTTTTAGTTCGCATTGAATTATAGTTTTATTTAATTTAAATAGCTTTATAAAACTACAAAAAAGTACTAAATAGGACCCCTCTGACAAACGCAGGGTTTCTTCTTTCTTCTCTTTATTTTCTTTAACATTCAAATGGGACTCTTAAATATTTAACTTCGTTATCTGTTACTATAGTTTTTCAGTATCGTTTCCACACTAATAAAAATACACACTGCAAAATAATCAAGATTCTATCCATTACAGTTTATGAGATAAAGCCTGCTGACAGACAAACAGAGGCAAAGTGAAGGTTTAATAATAGGGTTCTATTAGTTACCATTCAAGTACGGAACCTTAATAAGTGCCAACTAACCTTTTACGAGTAATTACCTACTTTTTCAAATCTGCCAAAGCTATTGTCGAACAAACTGCAATAAATTAGCCTCGAAACCAATGCTTACTGGCCCCAACAAAGCGAATACAACCCGCTCCTATAATTTCCCGTCTATATGTAAAATTAGTCACTTTTATAGGTCATAAAATAGAATTATACCAACACTGCATCATACAACCTGTTTTGCATAATTTGTTTAGTCATTTAATGTCACGAAGTTGCGATAGGACTCGCTAGGTAATGTAAGTATTTCGTTGTATAAAGGCCACAGAAAGCGGGGCGTCTAGTGAAATATGATCGGGCAATTTAGTTCTAGTATCTGAATGGTAACGTTGTGTGCTAATGAGTAAGCACTCGACTAATGACCGAGAAGTGGTGCGCCGCAGACGGTCAGTTCATTAATTACATTCAAGTTAAATTACTAAAGTACAGGACACTCCGGCCTCACCAACTAGCCTGCTTCAAGACTGTTCCTAACTATGACGCTCTAAATATACATGTAAGCTGTCCACCAGCTACATTATGTAAGACACACAAGTTCCAGATAGATACATGACAAGTTTTAGGTGGGAACGTAAGGCGAAAGGGTGAAAACTTTTATCATGATTATTTTCTCAACTAATAGGGGAATCTTGTCAATAACTTCTTTCCTTACTTTATATGCAATTTTTTATGAATTATGTAAATTTTTGTTTTCAATGTAACATTCTCTTCACCACCCTAGGTTGACCGGTAAAGAATGTGTAAGGCATTAAGCCCGCCTTTGTACCTTGTGTTGCATGAAGAATAAATCTACACTAATATAATAAAGAGGTAAAGTTTGTTTTTTTGTTAGTTTGTTTTTTTGTTTGTAGGGGGTAATCTCTGGAACTACTGGTCCGATTGGAAAAATTTTAGTAACAATAGAAAGCTTCTTTAGTCCTGAGTGACATAGGCTATATTTTATGTACGCGGGCGAAGCCGCTGACAAAAGCTAGTAAATAAATAAATGGATACAAATAGTTGAAGAAGAGCAAAATAAGTAGAATCAGCCTTATAATTTTCCCACTGTTATTACACAGACCTCTTCCCTAGAAGAGAAAATACCTAAATAGGTTGTAATTCAGAACGCGGGTCAGTGCGGATTATTACAAGTTTTCGAATTTTTTGTTTCAAGGACAAGCCAGTTTTCTCACGTTCTGAAAAAGGTATAAGCATAGTTTTCAAGTAACGCAATCGAGAAATATATGGCAGTATATCTGCAAAAGCTTTAACATGTTCTGTCAAAGAAAATCTTGTAAAAAAGTGTTAAATGTTCGGCATGATGAATATATCGTGTTCCACACATGTTCTGGCAATGAACATGTTGTTTAAAAAAACATGAAAATATAATTTGTTCTTCGGAAAGCCGTTTGGCTTTCCTGCCTCTATTGTTCAGGGATCGGTTGAGTAGTAACTAATAGAAGTTATAAACTATGTTTTAAAATCTACCATTTTAATTATTTACTACCTACTAAAATTCTAGCTACTAGACATCGTTACTTAATTTACTTTAACCCATTATTAAATACAGATAAATAATTTTATTAGTTAGAGTCTGATTATTTGTAAGCACTATAAAGAAATAATTTTATAATATGCCAAAACAAAGTTCAATCTCAGTATCATAAATCTTTTCTTCTATATAGACATTACCGCGAGAAAAAAAAAATTGTTTGTGGTCAATAAAGTCAAAAAGTACTCGACCTATTTATAAAAAAAAACGTAATAATCGATCTAGTCACCTTTTACTAGTAGAATGCTTTTTTATCACTGAATGACTACCTTCACGCAGGCGAAGCCGCTGGCAGAAGCTAGTAGTTTACACCTAACTCAATTATTTAAAAACTTGTTGACTCAAAAGTGAAACAAATACCACTTCTTCAGTCTTCAAAGTTCACGACGCCAAACTTAAACTGATTTAAAATAACTTTACTTAAATAAATTATTTTACAGTTTATACAAACCGGTTTGCTTACTTCCACGAATCTTAAAAGCAGTATGTTGTTGAGCGGTAAATACGAATCTAAAATATGATTCCAATATGAAGTCATTTCATCGTGTCGTTCGGTAATATCGAGTCAGTACGAGTACATATACGGCACTCATCACTTAACATCGCGTGGACGTGCGGCTGCAAAAGTAAACCGCATTACAGGCGCGCGCCGCGGCGCCGCCCGCCCGCGCACGTCGTACGTTACCAATAACGTTTATGTGCTTGCTCTACACCACCGTACGGCTGCTCGGCATACGTATTGACTCATACGACACGCTACAACACGACCACTCCAATATTTAGTCATATAAACCCATATTCATACCCACATCGACTACCAATCATTTCACAGACTCGCAATTCATATTCTATGATGAATTTTATATCAACTTCGCGACGGATAGAAAACATTTCAGTTGTATCAATTTTATAGTACCGTTAAAATAGAACTATAAAACAATTGACATGAATGGTCGAACTTTATGGGGCACATTAAAGAATTGATGGCGCTTTCAAAAATTTAACCATGATTATGTCACCGTACAAAACAGGTAAAAGTGTAAAAGTGATGTGCTCGATCAGTTACAACGACCAATAAAGTATATACGGACGTTCCAGAATGAAACGTTGCTTTATGAGCAATAAACAGAGCACTCGTTTAGTGGCGCCGGAGACCCAAAACATAAAACAAAAAACGTAAGTACATGTACTTGTAATATTTTCTACTTATTACGCACAATAGCGTTATTGTGTGTCACAATTCCCTTTACCAAAAATTCTTTTATAAGAAGTAAATACAAATAAACCCCTCACATACAATACTTACTTCAACCAACCCTTTTGTTCCTAGAATAGCACCAGTCTCACAGAACACATTCAAGTACCTCAAAAATATACCTCTCAACTTTTGTTGTACCCATATAATATATACATGGTATAAACAATTAACAAATTTTCCAGCGACGCGTCAAAAGAGGCGGTAAAGGTAAAAGATGAACCTCGTCGTCAGTAATTACCCGAGCCCGCACATAGGTTTCCAAACAAACTTCGCTCGAATTTTGTTCTAACAAGATTCCCTCTCCTTATGACTCTCATAACAAATAAAACTTGATTATCAATTGGCCTACTTAAGCAGAATTCTCGAAGAACTTTATCAAACTATGACGAAGGCAACAGTCTCCGGGAAACGCAAATTAAATTGCTCGCTTCGCACACTAATTTGTGAATAACTATATTTCAGTGACGTATTGCCTTGTTTTCGTGTTTTGGTGTGCTCACCGCTGTTGAGAATCTTGTTCGACTCTCAACAGCGTAGTAGGTCTGTATCTAAGGATCCTATTCGCTTATACAACAAACTGTTGACAACAGATAGCGACGGTTTTCAGAAGTTTCTGCTGATTCATTCATAGCATACATTCATGATAAAGTTAGCCTTATCATGAATAGTTTACAAACTCATAAACTGCGTGAACGAAACGTTGCAATACACCAGACTCTGCGCAGAATTACTTTATTTTACCTTCTTTTACCCTGTACACAATTACTTCCTTACGTTACGGAGGCATTCGGTTGCTTGAATGTAACATAATTACGTTTTCTCATTGTTTTTCTTAATGAGAATCTCGGTAACTGGCAAAAGAGATATAAAGGCAGTTGCTAACAAGCTTGCCCGTCTACCAGCGGTGGTTAAGTGGTGATTTATAAACATGCTTTATATTATCAAGTATAATAACAAACTAGGAAGTACAAAAGGGATGGGATAATATTGAGAAAAAATATAATAAGACTTCTTTGTCGGTGGGTAAAATTCATCCAGTAATAACTGCAGCCGGTGGAGCAGGAGATAGTGTCACACTCTTACTGACTAAAAATCCTATCCTGTTCCTACGTTACTTTTCATACTACGGCCGAACCTTCCTTTCAGAAGCGAATCCTTAGCCCCAATAGGCTCCGACCCTTCTACAGAGTCCTTACGTAATAACGCTTTAAAAATGTCTATATTATCATTTCAGCCGTTAGACGTCCACAGCTGAACATGACTATGTGCTCCCTAAACGTTACCACAGCAACCGGTCCTATACGGCCCAAATGGGCACCAGGTCATCGATCTACTTGTAACATTATCTTCCGGTATTAAGGTAAATATTTCTATCCAATTTTTATTTCAAGGATTTTTCCCCGTCAACAGCCATGTTCATTACCATAAAACATTTTTAATAACATAATCGGATTACAGTAAAAAGTCTGTTAAGTTGCTAAGATCAAAGCAATCAAAGGAACATAAAATGATTTGCTATAAACCATTTTAATAAAACACACCCGCTACGGATCGTTAAACAAAGGTATATTTTATCGTAAAAATGATCAAGCTGTGACAAAATTAAGGAAAAACAGCAGGAAAGACGTTGAGTAAATAGAAATAACTAAATTTTCTCAGAACAAAATGGTGGCCGCTTGTAGCGAATGTGCTCATCACAACAACGAGGGTTTCTGTTTTAAAGCTGCAGTGTTCCCCCTCATGGGATAATGTTTTCGGATGCAATAATCATAACATTTCAAGTGACTCAGTTCTGTTATGGATTTAACAGTCTTAAAGCTGAGCAAACGAAAGATTGGACAAAAGAGTTTTACGCAGCGGGTGCGCTGCGATTCGGAGTTGCGCTAATTTTGTTTTGTTTGACTTTGATTTAAATAGCCACTAAATCGTTTTAGTAGAGAAGCTTAGATGTACTGGGGCTATTAGTTATGCAAAAGTGAACTCCGGGGTCCTGGAACGAAGGAAAAGAAGGGACAGAAGTGCGTTTAAGCTGACTTAAAAGCACTTCTGTACCTTCTTTGCCTTTTATGACGTCTTCTATGACGCCACATAAGAATTAAAAGAATCTTGCGTCACGCAATCGAAGTTTTCTGCGCAATTGGAACATATACGACAGCCTGAAGTTAGCAATCGGGCAGTAGCCCACCAGATATAACACCTGTCTGATTGAGGATCCTCCTTTTTCAAAGGTGGTATGCGGGACTTTACTCTCTGTCCTACATACATGCAGCTAATTGCGCAGAAAACTTTGATTGCGTGACGCAAGATTCTTTTAGTTCTTATGTGGCGTCATAGATGGCGCTACATGTCAAAACCTGTCGGGCCCTCTCTTGCTCCGTATCTTAGGCGGGAAAAGTAATTGGACGATTTCCAACAAAAATACACGTGAAACAGATAAAGCCAGAGCAATGTGCAAGGAGACAAACACACGAGCTACACAGTGCCCGCATTCGTACATTTCCCTAGACTTTACGAATTATCTAGCTTCTGCCAAAAGCTCCGCCCGCATAAAAGTAAGAAATTATCGCAAGGAAACTTACTCCTAGGGACAAAAAGTATATCCGGGCATGATTATGATTACTCACGTGTCAAGTTTCATTCAAATCTGTTTCATCTGTTTCATCGTTTCATCGTGAAGAAGTAACACATAAATATAGAAAGCTTTGACCTTTACAAGTAGTATTTGTAAATGTTGATTAACAAACCAAGCCTGTGATATGAGTACAAGACATCTGAACATACTTATATATTCCTAAATAGGTACACAAATATTATAGATAAATTACACCCAGACAGAACAAATGATCACGCTCATCACACAAAAATTTGATCTGGGTGGGAATCGAACCCACAACCTCGGACATAGCAGTCAGAGCAACTAACCACTAGTCCAACTGTAGTATTAAAACGTGGTAGGAAATTAAGTGAAAATGTGCCTTTGATGCAAACATTAAACCATCAGACAACGCCGTCTAGTCTTATACTAAGCAGAACTTGTGTTATGAATACTAGACTAGACAACTGATAAAAATACTTATATTATATTTCTAAATAGATACACACATATTATAGATAAATTACACCCAGACAGAAGAAATGATCGCGCTCATCACACAAAAATTCGATCTGGGTGGGAATAAAACCCACAACCTCCGACACAACAGTCAGAACTACTAACCACTAGTCTAACAGGCCAGTAATATTAAAACGTGATACGAAACTAAGAGAAAATATGCCAGTGGCCTTTGATGCAAACATTACACAGAACTTTGTACAGATAAAACAACCTGAATAACTTGCAAAGTGATCACACATGTAGGCACACCTTGGCACTCCTCTGAAATTCATCATCATCATCATCATCATTTCAGCCGAAAGACGTCCACTGCTGGACATAGGCCTCCCCCAAGCGCCGCCACAAAGACCGGTCCTGTGCGTCTTGCATCCATCGGCTTCCAGCAACCCTGACCAGGTCATCGGTCCACCTCTGAAATTCAAAGTATGATAATATAGTCGTATTATTACTTCATGTTTATTCTCTGTGATTTCTATAGATCCGCAGTTACTCGTGCGAGTTCGCAGGCTGGTGACGCCAGTCTCGACGTGTCGTCTTAGTTACGCGAAACGTGGGGATTTTAAACTTAATGGAGCAACTTTGCTTTAGACATTGTCACAGCCGTTGTATTGTGTGTGTAGTTGCTATGCGGATCCCGCTCTCTGTGATTAGTAGCGCGCTATTTTAGCGACGTGCAATGAATTTTGATATTAAGAAAACGTGTTTATTTCAAGTCGTAATTTCGTCATGAAGGTAAAGTGTTTCTCTTCCAAATTATTTATTGGGTGGTTTATTAAAATCCTAATTTTTATACAAAAACTGATCTATATTTCTGAAATATGGCGCAATAAACCAAATGGTTATTGCCTGGTGTTCTGGTAAATAGAATTCATAACCAAATAGCCGCTTTATTTTCGAAATCCCTTACTGTGAAAACCTAGCTTAAAGTGAAAACAATCAGTAGAACTATGAAATATTGATAAAACTGGTAATATATTACTTAAATATTAATTTTTATAGCATCGTTTGTGAACTTGCTTCTTGAAGAGAACTTTGACAAAGAGTTGTCTTTTATTCACCATATTTTTAACAATGAGATTTTCGTTGCATTAAACTAGTATAACTAGAACCAGTAATAACTAGTATTTACCTAGTATAACTATTGGTGAATTAGTCTCAAATATCTAGAACGCAGGGTAACGAAGGAATATAAGAGTGGATTTTAGTCAGTAAAAGTCTGTCACACTCTTTCGCTCCGCCCAAGAGCGGTAGAAGTCATTGGATTATTTCCCACCCAAAACAGACAAAATAAGAAAAAAATAAAAAGTGTTTAATAAAAAGACTCCAGTAACATTTACGTTACCTAAATTAGCAATAATAATAAATTTGACAAAAGTTATCTAAAACATAACCAGCAAACACAACAAATACAAGTCGGCCATTTTGATTTAACTTGGGCTCAACTGACTTTCCAAACGCCCTCCCAAGGTTGAATGTTAATGTTACTTTATAAATCACAAATTTTCGCTGTACTTAACCTTGACAGCGTCCAATTCCAATTTTTTTTAACGAAATTTATTAAAGGAAAGTTGTAAAGTGACTGCAAGAAAGAAGCCAGATTACCATGAATATTATATTTTTTTTAGGAAAAAAAATATAATTTTCATTTCCCTAGCCAAGTTAAGATCGTTTCGTTAACTTCGAAAGCTTTGAGTTGACCACGCCCCTAAATCCTTTGTTCCAACGTCATCTCAACGCTCAGTTACATGACAGAAAAAAGGCGTTGAAGGCGAAGCCAATTCCAAGCGTTTGACGTTAACGAAACTGTAGCGCCATCTATGGCGTCACATAAGAACTACAAGAATCCTGCATCGCACAAACAAAGTTATCCGCGCGATTTGGACATATATGACAAGCCCGAAATCAACTATCGGACAGAAACCCACCAGATATAACACCCGTACGTCGGAGGATCCTCCCTTTTCAAAGGAGGTTTGTGGGACTTTACTCTATGTGCCTCATACCTCCAAAAAACCATCGTAGTTTGTCTAAGAGGGCAAGCAAAGGCGTGGGGTAGCCGATACTTAGGATATTTCGCATTATTGAGAGTGCGTACAAGAATTACAGTATACCTTTCTATCATCGGACAACACGACGTACGGTGAATGTTAACACCGCTACGGTATGAGCTAAACATTTTGCCTCGTCATTTATACTGCGTACATCGAAAGATTGGAACAATTTGCTTGTAGGCAGCGGTCTTCCCGTATAAACGCGATACGTCTTTTCAAGTCTAGACTCAATAAAGTAGTACAATACACCATCAACAATTACATCACTACTTACCATCAGACGGGATCGCAGTCAAGCCCTAAGTCACACCATTAAGAAATAAGTCACGTTGCTAGTCATACGAAAGGAGATAAAGGAACATTTCCATTACCGCGAGAATAAACTGACATCTTTCATATAACTTGAAGTAACGAGGTTACGCGACGGTTAAATCCAGGAATCAATTAGTGCGCGTCGCGACGCTGCACGCCCATAATTCATAAGACGAGCTAAAGAGCGCTCTCTTGTTACCTACTTTAGACTGTACATGCACGTTCGCTGAGCACGGCGCTTCACTCAACATCAGACTGCGGTTATTCTAAAATACGTTTTTAATTTAGACCCGTGTCAATAAGTACTTTATTCAACAAAACCCTTAATTAAATTCGAAGCAACAAAAGACTAGCTGACCAAGTGGTCAGCTACATGTGACGTACCGATGAACACCTACCTATACCCACGTATATATACCTACATTATTCAAAGCAATTAGAACCCGTCCCTTTTTAGTGGCCCATTAACAAAACCGCGGTTCACGAAAATTTTCATAATTCTATTGTTCACCAAAAATCTCCTCGAATAATTTCTGAGGACAATGAATAATGCAGTTTAATGTTTGTGTAAAAGTAGGCACGTGAACAAAATTATATAACAACGGCATAGGTAAACAACATTAATTCACTGCTGAAACCTTCCCATTCACAACAATAAGTTTATATTGCGCGCTACGCAGCTACGCACTTGCTACGAAAAACCGTAGCACTCGTAGCAGAGTTTAATGGTTCTAGTTCAATTTTACGGACAATTTTTAAAGCTTCCTTTAAATGAGGACATCGGATATCACATTTTTTTCAGAAAAACCGACAGAACTCTTACGAAGTCATGAAATATGATCATAAATTTTTAGGGAACCTCGAGCCTAGCAAAACGAAGTCGCAAAAATTCTTATCTTTATGGACACAATTTTAAGGTATTCGGATATCAGACGCGGTTGTATTTTGAGTGAGTAAAACATCGGAAGCGCTGCGTACATAAATACTGATACGAATACATACAAAGCCTAGGAATTTATTCATGGCCTTTTGTTGACAATATTTATGAGCATTGATTTATGGACAACATTTTTGAAAATGACCATAGAATATGGCGCGGTTTTCTTAGGCTTACTATATATTAGCTACAGTCGAGTGGGTTATGAAAATATGATTTAAAATAAATAGGTTATTGAAGCTTGTGCTACATGAGGGTGACTTGGAAAAGTTACCCCATTATTTACGCACGCCAATGCGAATGTGAATAAACAGCAGAGACACGCGTGACTTGAATGAATAGCTACATAATATTCACAAGGACGAGATACTGGCAAAGTTTTACGTTCCAAAAATATTTATATTTTATTCAATACGATACCTCCTCCTAAGATGTTTTGTTTGACCTAAAAACAGGAAAATTTTCAACAAAAATCCTCAGTATAGTACAAGTTATGGACTTTTACGTGTGTGCACTTTAACACACCATCATATTTTGTAACGAAATGACTTTCTGGGATCATTGAGTAAATCTTCAAAGAAATGCACAAAGGATTTTCCTTTCTATACATTTCTGCCAGGTTTAAGATCTTTTTATACATAACCTTTATGGAGGACAGCGCTGAAAATACTCGACGGACTTAGACACAAAGGAACGTTACAAAAAGCTGGGAACCTCAACCTTACTTTGGCCTTACAATTGCCATTTGGACTACATTGAAAGTTCTACATCGTTAAACATTAAAGAGGTAATAAAAAACCAGCAATGTATACTTAATTCAGAGCAAGCAATGTAAGTGTTTCAGAACTAGTAATTAAAACATTGTATGCATAACGTATCCAGAACATTGATGTATTCAACAGTGAGCTCATATTTCTATCACAAGCTACCCACTAGTTGATGGATTATAAAGGTTAATTAATATGTAGATTATTTCTAAAATGCTTGTTAGGGTTCCGTACCCAAATGGCAAACACGGGACCCTATTACTATGACTCCGCTTTCCGTATGTCTGTCACCAGACTGTATCTCATATTCCATAAACAGTTGAAAGATTTACAAAAGATCTATTTCTATTGCCGCTATAACAACATGCTTGAGTGGAGCTCACATCAAAACTGATTTTTTTCCATTTTTTGCTACAGTCGATACGGAACTGTACATGCTCGAATCCTACTCTAAGTCAGTTTTTAAGATTCCATGTTCAAATAGAAACAATGTTTAATTTCGTTCCGTCTGTCAGTCTGTTTCAAAAGCATTTTACTCTAAGACTGTAATTTCATCAACGACTAAAACACAAAACCTGAAATACGATCGTACGCCTGAGTACACTGAAATGTCAACAAGAGGTTCTTTAGAAAAACACAAAATCTGGCGTGTCTCGGTCGCTGCTGTATATCATGAGACATAAATGTCGACAAGGTGGGACGATTCCCGTCTTACTGCACGCAATGTCACGCGACTTGTTTATACGATTCATTTTTCATGTACCTTCAAGCTGAAAGTGCTTGAAGTCCCATTGTTTCCCCCTAAGATAGATATGTATCTCTAAGTAGATATAAACCTCTATAGTTGTTTTGTTTTTGCATGGGAATATCAGTCATTGAAACCTGAACGATACAGGATATTTTCATTGGATTATTTTCATTTAATTGGATAATTTTCGATCAAAAACGATATTTTCTTTTTTTATTGATAAATATCACGTATCACGAATTATCGCGTATTAAAAGTGTCATCAAATATGGTGAAAGCATATCTATAAAACGAAAAAAAAGCCAATGAAAACAAAAAGCCTCTCAATACAAAATTATAAACTTGATTGTTCAGTTTATAGAAGCCGATTTGGTTTTTGTTTCCTGAAAAACTACCTTGTGGAAGGTAGTTCAGTTTCGTTTACTAAGCAAGCCCTTAAAGTTTGCGGAGGCCGGTCCTTTACACCTTATGTCAAATATGTCAAGAATATTGTTAAGGATCTTGATGGATGTCGATCCAGGATGGAAGAATGATGAAGTCGGTTAAAAATGCCGGTATATATGTATATGGGTCCATGGCCGCTTTTAACATATTAAAATAGAAAAACTATAAATAGATTTACGTACTTTAAGTATATAACAAACCCTTTTTTTGGGGCGGAAATCATCAAATAACTCTTCCCCCTCTGGGTGGAGCGAGAAAATAAATTTGATAGTGTAACACATAACGGGGCGGTAGTGCAAATAAAAATCAAATATTGAACAAAATATAATATTTAAAGAACACAGATGTGTTTTTATGGTTTTCTTCATTGTTTTCTCAGTAAAGTCTGCCACAAAGAGAGAAGCAGAAATCATTAAAATACAAAATGCAGAATGTATTATCTTATGTATATTTTTTATCTATGTAACGTTATTTTCTTTCTATTTACTTTTTTTGTTAGACCAGTACACCATGGACTATCCTCTTTTTTAGTTCAAGCTCTTACACTCCATCCTAAGGTTGTCTGGTAGATATCGCTGCCAGCGATAAGACCGCCTTTGTACCCATTCATATAAGTTTCTGTGAAATTGTTACTTTTTTTGGTGTAGGTACAATAAAGTATTATTCTATTCTATTCTAAATCATTGAATACTTTTCCACTTCAAAATGAGAACTGAGTTGAGATTTTAAAATTATGTAAAATTTTTAGTAGCTAGGAGTGGTTTGTATTGTGTCAGTAGAGCGGATCTATTCAAGTGTACGAAGGTAACATGTGTCACAGGGGGGCGGCGGCGGGCCACGGTGAGTATTATCGTCCCTGACGCATTCATTATTCAGCTGCGAATGGCGATCGGAACCAACGCCGACCTGTTCGCATATTCCATTCATTCGCTCCTTTTGCCAATTCACTCTTTAACACCTTCTTACGGTTCGATTCACGACCTGAATAAAATAACGAAGCCTCATGAGAGAAGATGAAGATTGAATGGCCAACTCGACGAGCTTGTAGTACTGATAGCAACTTTAAAAGCGGACACGGATTTTGTAATAATTAAGTTAACAACGAAACTGGTAGACTCGCTCCAGATTTATTTTAAGAGCCTTTTAATTTTCTTCTGTTCCCAAATTAATTACCACCGCATTTCGTTCCGAGTGCTATTAATCTAGTACATACTACGCGCTTAATGTAGTTTGTAATATACTTAGAAATCTTAATCAAAACTCAATCAGCGTCGTTGGCTCTTATCCCTTAGTGCCCTTCACGAAGTGCCCTTACACAAGAAAGGGACAGAGGTCAGTATTTCCATAATAATCATAGTGAACAGGCCGCTTGGTAAGCACTTCACGCTATCAACCAATTTAATCGAACAATCATCCAATCATCGTAAGATTTTCTCCTTCTACCTCACTTCTTCCCGTTACCCGGAATCAGGCACCACTTATTCCGCTTAAGGCACCACTTACTCCTCTTAAGGCATCACTTATTCCGCTGATAAGTATCATCAGTAGATCGACTTCACCTCTTCATATCATTCTGGATACTTGTCATCCAAAAAGTTAAGCAATCTACCTCTATCTCTCGCTTATTTTTTTCCAAAAGCACTTTCTCACCACATAGTCATCAGGTTAGGTTTTTAGAGATAGGTCCAACTCTGAAATTGCACTGCACTCTTTACGAATTTTTTCCTTGAAAGTGGTATCATCTAACTCAACGCAATATGAACATTTCTGTAGGGAATAGTTTCTGCTCGTCATTATTTTAAGTAGCGCAAGTTTTGCTACCGTAGAGTAAAACTGAAGCCCTACCATGAGCTCTTAATGCGATCTTGTTGACGACCTAAACTCAACTGTTCAAGGGATGGAGCATTATAAGGAGTAAATCTTAATTCCTTTTTGTTACTCGCTTGCCAGATATTTAAATACGTTATGGAAAGACAGGAAGACCAGGTGTCTTACAACTGTTTTGTAGACCTTACTTTTGGACCTTATTGCAATTTTTATATTACAGAAAACCGCCATTTATTAGACTCTGACATCGGTCTGTGGATAATTTTATGAGATATACTGATATCTAATAAATCAATCTTCTAAGATCACTGATTCTAAGTACTGAAGTTTATTCTTACAATCAATCAATATTAGAACAAGTTGAATGAGTACATCCAATGTTTCTGTTATATATACTTTCGTACGACGTTACTTAACGGGTCTAGAACGGGCATTATACGCGGTGGGAACACGTATTTGCACATTTAATCTTTGTGTACACTAGAGGTATACAGACAAACTCAATGCAGTAAGGAATTTGCTGTCAACCTTTGGGGTAAAAAGACTACCTACACTATGGTAGGTGTGCACAATAATGAAAATAATTGATTGAAATACTGTAAAATAAAAAATAAAAAAAAATTGTTTCACCACACTGGCGCACGGTAGGGTCACAACACTTTGAGAAAAGGTCGCCACCGTAGCATACGAACTTGTCGGAAGGTCGGGAAACGAATTTTTAAAGTACCCTGTGGTCGTGGGAGACGTGACGCGAATCTCGGCCAACGCCGGCCTGCTATCTATTTGTTCGGTCAAATTTTCTGAAGATACGTACCTAAACTCGTAATTTTCACACAAAATTGAACCGCGGGCGTCATCGCACGATTTATTTTGTGGACATGCTCCGGGTCTCGTCTGGAGATAAGAACGTCTTCAAACAGATACTGTTCAGTAACGCGACTGACGACTGATGAAACCTTGTCGCTCCCCAAGGCGACCTCTCTTTTATTTCTCCAAGTTATAAAAAGTAATGAGGTATTTTATGTCTATAGCTGGTGCGTTCTATTGTTCGAAGTTTTCCAACCGAAACGGGATGCTCAAAGAGATTTTTTTGTCCGAATGTCTTAAAGGTTTATTGTGTTTATTACAAATAGCGATCTAAAGATAAACATGTAAAGTAAAGCAGATGGATTTTGTAGTGAGCTTCTTAAACTTCTAGTAGTTTCAAACACCATTTATCTATCAATAACGTGAATGTACAGACGGCAGAGTTGGCAATTTGTCTTTTTTTTGCCGCTCCCGAGGGTGAGTCATCGTTCAATACTACCTAGTACTACTAACTTACTACATATGAATGGTTCTCAATACTTTCCAATACTGAGTCTAATTGTGTGTATTTTCATTTTGTTTTTCGAGATATTCCACTCAACTGAAACCTCGATCAAACTGCAGACTTTTTTTTACTCTGAACGCTTTTAACATGCATGCCTTTCTACATCGTTTTTATATTATACCTATGCACATGTTTAATCTTTTCAAGCTATAACCATAATTTTGTTTCTTGCACATTCTTTTGCATAAAGATCTACGCTTCGAAACACGAATATAGTTTCATCTTTATTTTTTAACCGACAAAAATAACGATTCGAATGCAAATGTATATGGTTTAATTGAAATAAATGTTTAGTTTGAGTTTGACATGCTAATGCTGTTCGTATACTAAAAAAAAATCAACAATTTTATTTAGAACCGTGGTTAATCGTGGCAACGTAAAAACGACCGATCTAATTATTCTACAGAAAAGGTTGAACGGTTAATTTTAGAAACCGAACATAACACGATTAATCTGAACGACACGTACAAAGAGGTAACGTCGAAAAAGGTCGGTTGAGGCATGGCCGGGTTGTAACACCGCGCGTGTAATCCGAGCCCAGTGTCCGCTGTCCGCCGTCCTATACGGACACCATCGAGACACTTCGCTAAGACATACGACACACGCATAAATTTTCACGCAAATCTGGACACGCGACTTTCCTCCAAAACTAATATTTTTTGACTAACGAGTACATTACTGAAAAAAGCCCCTTTCCCTTCACAAAATATATTAAAATATAGTGGTCAGTGGTCATTTTCCTTTCCTGTACATCCCAAAGTTAAATGGAGCAGAATTATCGTAGCTATATGTGTAAAATAAATGTGCTGGCTAATACTTAACAAGTGACAAATGGCAGTACTTACAACTACAACTGAATGTGTTTGTGTGTCTGTGTAATTTACTGACATGATAAATCGGTTTTACTGATTTCTTGTAACATGGCCTAGAAACGCCATCTGCAGTGCAAATTGGACACCTGCATTCATTATTACAGGTCGAATATGTATATATACATAGGCATATACACGAGGGATTGTAGAGGGTATTTTCTCTTGACATGACGATGATAATAAAAATCACAGAATATTAGAAAATCCGTAGCACTATATATATATACATATATATATATATATATGAGTATGTGCGCATAACTCGACAACGAAGGTTGAGCACATTGCGTGTTGAAACCATTGCCTGCACCGCATATCAGCCCAGTTGGAGCATTTGTTGAGCTACGCAGTGTTTTACTGGTTCGATTCCCACGCAAAACAAATATTGTATGACCTACAAATATGTTTTTGTCGGTGTCTTGCGTATACGTATTTGTAAATGCATTTGCGAGTGCAATGCACAAGAGTCGTTTCTAGTGTGGGGTGTAATATTGAAAAAGTAAGTACATGAATGCATTTCGCTTGCGTATAGACTACACTTTTCCGATGTCCTTATTGGTTCGGTATTATCCCGTTTTCAAGTGTCTCCTGAAGTCCATGATTTAGCTTTTATCGGTATGCCATATATCTGTTTTTACTACTGATTGTTCTGTTCTTTGATTGATAATTTTGACAAGAAAAACAAAAATAGATCTTTGAACTATGACTAAAAGAAAACTCAAGCTTCCTACCTCTTAATATTTTTAAGCTTTTTATTGCAATAGTCTACAAAGCAACTCCTGTTTCTGTCAAAGCAAGCCTTACAAGTTTGAGACAGGGTGCTCAAAATAAAGGAGTTCACTTCGCTTGCTCTTTAGTCTCAAACTCCTACGCTATATGAGTCTTAGACTTTATGTCATATATTCGTATATAAATCTTCATACAACCTTTATAACCCCATTACATCCCTTTAAGATCTGAATTTTGGTAAACCCCTTCTCAGTGTTCGCCTACGGCATAAAAGGAAGCCTTGTGCAAATTTTCACGCTCCTAAGCCCAGTAGTTTTGGCTGTGCGTTGATATATCAGTCAGTCAGTTTCTCCTTTTATATATAGATAAACTGCTATATATAAAAGTTCAAAAGAAACCTAAACCAACGACATACCATGCAAACATTTTCGAGCTCGTATCGCTTGCTCTAGCATCTTATATTCTTCAAATTCCAGATATTTAGATACATAAGGGGGCAAAGTAACGTATACTTAACCCCCAGACCTCATTAAAGTTATAGCTATACGAGTACTCATAAAGTATAAACACAATATAATGTACCCAATTATTATGTATCATAACGTTAAAGATGAGAAAATATGAAGCCATAGTTAGGATGTTAAGGAAAAAGGAAAGAAAAGTAGGAAAAAGATTACAGGCGATTATAAATCAATAAATGGGGATTAGGGAAAATCTGACCAACGTTGAAGTGTTAAGATTCAGGTCATTGACTGATTTTATTTTTGCAGCTTAAGCCTAATTACTCCTAATTACTCCACCTCAACCTTCAATAAGCCTCGAATCCCTATTGATGATAGTATGACCTTATAAAGAAAAATAGGTACTAAAAGTAAAAAAATCTCGTCAAGTGCTAGTAGTAAACTTACTTATGCAAATAGTCGAAAGAGTCGAAGATTTTTCAAATCACTAAAAGCAATTTTCTTGTAATGCACTCGTAACCACAAATTTTTCAGTTTTCAAAGTCTAGGTCGATATAAGTGCCCAAACGAAGCTAAGCGGCCTTATCATTAAATTACTGTATTTTAGAAGATTGATGTTTTTACTGCTCTATGGGATAGTCGCGTGCCGAGTGGACTGGTCCGATATGGCGCAGGAAAAGAAGACCTGGAAGGACTTGGGGGAGGCCTTTGCCCAGCAGTGGGACAGTAAGGGCTAATAAAAAAAAAAAAAAAAAAAATGGGATAGTTAGTCCTGAGTATTTTTAATGAATACGCTACGCGTTCTTGAGAAACAGGCATTTGACAGACTGACAACAAAGTGATCTTATAAGGTTTTTTTTGTAAAAATCGTCCAATGACAAATCCCGCCCTTGGGCGGAGCGATTACTGTCAGATTTTTACTGACTATACCACCCACCCTGCTCCTTATTTGACTTTCATACCAGAGCTGAGCCTTCCTTTCAGAAGTAGAACCTTGGCCCCAGTAGGGTAGACCCTTCAGCCCTATAAGGATACCGTTTTTGCCAAGTTAGGTACAGAACCCTAAAAAAGTTACCGAAAGGTGAACGGGAAGTAGCAAAAAAGATTATGTTACTCAGCGATGCTTCAATAATGATATTAAGAGTTTAAGCCGTTATCCAATGAAATCCTTTTATCCAGTGTGCCTGAAATGTAGTAGAAACATCTACCAAACTAAAGTGCCAATAAAGAAGAAACTATCGAACGGTGCTCACTTACACTAAATTACAGGAGGGTTAGTTATCAGTGGACAGTAACGGCAGCAATATGTAATTGTAGTGTGATAAGAATAATGAATGGAGACGCCGCGGCCGGCGAGCCGAGCAGTAATTACCGCGCGCTGGTCCGGCGACACACGCGCCGCCGCACAGATAACGCACCCAACCCTTATCACTACACGCTCCTTACCGTTTGTCATAAATTTTATCACTCCGATGAGCGGACGTAAGCGAGACCTCTTTTTTCAGATTCTCTCTTCCACCGAATTAACGACCCGTGAACTTGTGAGCAACGCTCCAGCGTCTGTTTTATTTTTTCAGTCACAAACACGATCACTTCAAAAGATTATCAGGCACCGTTTTTATACTTTACACCACAACACCAACTTTACATTAGCTTTCAGACATCCTCTGTTAATTCTGTTTTTAAGTTTTAATTTAAATATTTATTAAAGAATGTAAATAAATAAAGTTTAACACTTTTTGAAATGTGTCAATGTAGAGTCAAAATAACGAGTAAACGTCGTCGTAACAACAAGTTTTCAATAGTTTGGAAGTGATAACACTAGAGCAATTCCTATGAGAGAGGCGATTTGAGGTTGTGCGAGTGTTGTCGCGCGCTGAATGTCAAACGTAGCTCGGGAAGGTTGTCGCGGCGCGTCCCCGTGGCGGCGGTCGCTTGGCTGGCGGCCGGCTGCGGACTGCGCGGCTGGCTCGCGCGCTCGGCTCGCTCGCGCTCGGCGCACGCGCCCCGCGGGGATCGATACCCCCGGCCCAGTCCACCGCCGCGCCCGCCGGGGCCGCCCGCTCCCACACCACGCACTGGAGCCTCGTCACCACGCACGCACACTCCTCTACTGTGCCTTGATTTTTTGAGTCTCCTCCACAGTCGCCTCTTAGTCAAGTGCAAACTAAAACATTAAGATAAAATAAACAGCAGCCTTACAAAAGTTTGCTAACCAATTAATTATGCGTGAATATTTTTATTAGCTTGAATATAAAGTTTTTGCCGAGTTGTGTAGACGTTTTGATAAAATCTTGTTGAATTAAAATCGTTACATTCAATTCTACTACAATAAAAATAATAATTAAAAAATCCCGTTCTTTTTGACAACCCACAATTTTTCAGGCAAGGAACACAAAACAGTCTTTAATATTACACGAAATACCAACATTTGTGCTGGAGAGCCTTCAGCGACAAGCCCGTCGCGCTACTTACTCCACCAGACGGTTCGACTTGTCGACTGCACGATATTATATTCCTACTTTATCTGCGTCATAAACATATTGGTTTACTATATACCAAATACAACATTGAGCACCACCATGTGTGCACTGAATATTTGCCACGCAGGTTGTTGGAGTATTTTATTTTTCAAGTAGTTGGGGAAAGCGAGCTTGGATGGGATGACAACAACCGTAATTACTTTCACAAATAAGGAGCCAGAAAGAATAAACAACACCCAACGTTAGCGATCATATTTATGTGTACTCAACGGAGTCTCACGCCCAACCTCGGTTAATTCCATTACCACCTTTCTGTTGGTTACCATTTTCTTTTATGCGCGCCTCGTAGGTAGGTATACGCTGTAGGTAGCTCGTAATCTCGTGCGACTCGCGCCACTTGCAGGAACTGACTACATGAAACAAACGCGCGCGTACATTTTCATGTTTAAGTTGGTAATTGGCTTAATTTATCTGCGCTCTCCTCTCTCTTCCCAAAGCAAAGCTTATATAATGCTGTTAGAGTACTGTGGAATGTTTTACAACAACTGATAGTGATGATTTAATAAAGAAAAATAGTTACATAGACGTAGTACATAGATGTGGAGTTCCAGCGGCTCTAGCATTAAGTGTCACCATCAATTTTGAGGGACACAAAAAGCTCTGGCCGCGTCACGCTTTTCTAACGACAACATATTACATTACAGTTATGTCTGTTATTTATTCATACACCATGACTTAGGACTATCTCGATATTACGTCACTATTGTTAAGTAAATGTAACGGAGTAATAGTTATTTATGTATTAGTGCGTTCCGCGAGTCATAGGGGCGGTGTACACGTAGGAAAGCAATCCGAATTTATAGCGCGCTCAATCAGCTCCCGATAACCGCTCCCTCCACCGCCGATACAGCCTTAAACTAAATCGGATCGCGAGAAATCAGTCTCGAGATGCTTCGCCTTCTCTAGATTTCGTTTAGCGATCAAATATCGAGCTACATCTAGAGATTCTATTAGCAAAATATAAACTATGTACCTAGAAGATGTCTACCTAATCTAATATTTAAAAGAATTGACTAGTTAACAAGGTAAGCCACCTTGTTAACTAGTCAGTTTTTACCACAAAAAGGTACTTTTTTAACCCAAAGGTTGACTGGTAGAGAATGCCTTGTAGCATTAAGTCCGCCTATGTACCACTACTGTACATGAAGTTTAAATAAATAAATAAATAAAGGTACCACTTTTTTGAGCTGAGAAATCGTTCAATAATTTCTCTCACTCTCAATGGAGTGGTCAAACTTTTACTGACTAAATCTCTTATGTGAGCTTTTAGTTGCCTTGCGGGAAAAAAATCTGAAGACCGTCTGGAGAACCTAGTGGAGCATACGAACATCTAAATAACTAGCCGCTAGGATCCTGATCACGATTTTCAGCCCCAGTAAGCGTGAGCTTACGGACTACGAGTAATAAGAAGCTCACCATCTGACTGTCCGAACTGTGCTTGATCTAGTTGACAGTCGACGGCGCGTATATCGTGAACTATGACCGAAGCCTACTGGGGCCATGGATTGATTTCCGAAAGGCAACCCTGAAGTCTTAAAACCATTCCGCCTGGATTTCCCACCTTAAGAAATTTCAGAAAAAGCCTACAGTTGTTTTTGGCGTTCCAGGGCCGGTTACGTATCCCGTAAAGAATATCGGCTCTCGTATCGTAAGTCGATGAGCACGATGCACCGTGAAGCCGTCACTATCCTGGGATATTTAAGCCGCTGTGGTTTAGTTTGATGGGTATCCCCAATATCCGTCAGTCGAGCGGACGTCGTAGGTCAGTAACATATAACAATGCGGGGCTATCGCATGACGTTGAATTATGCTCCGTATATCTATACTATGATACATCTCTCTGGTAAGTATAGAATGTTATATCGCATACAAAATTAATAAAAATCAATGCCACTTTTCGTTGTTATTTTGTAACTCATGAATGGGCTCACCTATCCAAACTAAATGTTTAGGCTTTGTTCGGACTATTTAGTAGATGGTTTATGTTAAGTACCTATGCACAAAATCGACCGAGCGGTTCACTTTTCTTATCACATTTTTCTGTTGCCGGGAGCAAAGCCGCGGGCAAAAGCAAGTATATTATAGATAATCTTTTGTGTACCAAGATCTCAACAAGAAATAAATGACCCATAAATATACGCAATACGTGTAACACACATAAATATTATAAAAGCAAAAGTTTGTATGTGGATTTATTCACATTCAAGGAACTGCACGGATTTCGATGAATTTCATCACACGTTATAGATTTCTGAAAACATGTTTCACCAACCTCAAATAAAACGGAACAAGAACAATGATGATGGGGTTTCTAGAATGACACATAATACTTTTTGTCTGAGAGTATCTCCAAGGAAAATCCCATGACATAGCTTTCTATTTTCACGCAAGTGAAGCCAATAGCAGAAACTAGTACATCATAAAGTTCAACACAATTTAATTGTGTCATCCAGTTGGCACTTACACTGAAATACAAGCACTCAATAACTGCTATATACGACATAAAAAGAGATGCGATTGACTTCATAAAAAGTTCAAGACGCGCATTCATGCGAACCGAAGTATCAATATGATATCATAACACATATCTGGTCGTGGCCAACATACGTAATCAAGAAGTTTTCATCAAATAAATATCCCAGCCAGCTGTCCCGTAAAAATCACAAAATATTCATCGGGGCGGTGAGGGAGTTCGCGGGAGGGGCGGCCTTCCGCATTACTCCGACAAAAACCTTCACTAAACCAGAAAAAACTTCCATTCAACTGCCTGAAGAGTACATAAAACGTGATGAAAGGACACCCTGGAGCCGCAGCAATATGAACACTGTTTTTCTTACGTTCGATAATCTTTTATACAGTTTCTTAGACCGGACAGACATCCCGCCCCTTGTTATTAATTGAGCACCACCGAACTTTATTCTGCGAATTTATTTTACAATTCAAAGCAATAATTAACCTTTGCTGTAAGTATCTTGATACTTGTTGTATAATGTTTTGTATTTAAGACCACAGATAGTGTAAATGTCTCCTTGGAAGAATTTGCTGTGGAAGACATTTTTAATTAGGTAATTACATTGACTATGTTTGTTTAATTAAAACTGTTTACGAATTTGGTTTATTCATAAATTGGTCAATATAAATTTCTTTTAGGTATTGTATGTGATTTCAAATGACTTTTCCCTCTCTAGGGCAGGGTAGGTGGGCGTGTCAATGTTTTACTGACTAACATCCACGCCTATGTTCCTTTTTTGCTTTGCGATCCAAGACCGCGGGATTCCCTTACAACCATACAACCCATAGTCCCAGTAGGCTTCGACCCCACTGAGGTTTAGCTACGGTTTAGCTTACATTTTTTGAGGCGCGCGTCGTCAACGATTACCGGACCGTTGCTTGTCGTCCGCAAGCCTGCATTACTTCGCAGAAGGAGGCGTCTGCCTGCCATTTATCCTCGCTCCGGACCATCACCTTAGACAGGGCCCGGTGTTAAATCATGGTAGTATTTCGTCCAAATGTAGTGCATTGATACACAATCTCAACTCTATGCTCTGCTGCGGGCATTTTTTCCGTCAGTATTCGATGCAGGAAACTCCCAAACTTACCATGACGAAAGTTACGAGCGCTGTGACTCCTCTCCAGCCACTCCTTAAAAATGGGACTTACAGCCATGATTTTAGCATGCCCATCCTGTCAGTAAAAGTCTGACACGCCCTCTTACTCTACCCTAAAGCAGAAGAAAACTTTTTATGATTATCAACGTAAAAAAAAACAGTTTTGATGCGAAAACATTTGCAATTGTAAAGCAATCGTTTTAGAATGTTCAATAATACTGATTTTATTAAACATAGGTACCAAACGGTGTGACTATCAGTTAAAAACGATCGATTACAATAAACACGCTCACATGACGTGTTTTTAATATGTTTCGTTTCGTGTCAACAAGCAGACAAGTTAAACAGTTTCAAACTCATAACTCACCTGAAATTCTGTCATAATGTTTAAATAAAATACTGAATTAGAGGAATATCATGGAGCTCATTTTTCATTCGGCTAAACAGAGCACCTGTTACCTACATGTGCACAAACAAGGCACAATTGTCATTTAATTTAGACAAGCCGTACGACGACTGTTGACTCATTAAATAGCTATTTTAACCTTTCACAAAGGAGGTATGGTTGCGTCTTCGTAGACGAATATTTATATACTTGCGAATAATTTGCTGCAAATAGCACTAGTGTCTCAGTGGTGCTCTGACTTAGATGTTGAAGGTCGTAAGTTCGAACCCAGCTAAACGTATTAGCTGATCCTATGTTCAGCTAATACGTTTAGCTGGGTTGTAAGCTACCATAAGCCTTATAATAGTCCCACTGCTGGGATTCAAGTCTCCTCTCTAGGTGAGGGCATTGGTATTAATCCCCTTCGCGGACCTAGTGCTTGTTAGTGAGTGTCACATATCTTCGAATTTTAGGTCACAAAAACCAGCTTACCGTTTTTTCACGTTTTCTTTCACCGTTTTGAGAGCAGTAGTGAGCGTCCTACAACGCGTAAGTCGGGGTCGTTACCACTCGCCCACCACTACCAAACATATTACTTTTTGTTATTTAATTTGTCACCACAACTCTCGTGAAAAAAACCGTGAGTAAACCCGGCATATCCTAAAACTAAACACTCGAAGACATACGATATCCACCAATCTGCAGAGCGCCTTCTGACGGCCCATTTCCTCTTATAAAGAAGAGACCCCCGTGGTCCCAGCCGTGGAGAAATAATAAGGCTGGTTATGCTATTATTATATCAATAAATTTATGCATAAAACCCGAAAAAGAGTATGACACATGTAGAGCATTTTTATGTTCTTGCAGCGTTGCTACAAAAACAAACTCTGTTTCAATTTTACGACATCGAATAAAAAATTCTATTTATTAAAAGTAACATGCCATTTTCTATATTAGCAATCTTCTAAGCAGTAAAAAGTTTATGCCGTATGAATTATACATACTTACATATTTTTGAATGATAATGTCTTATTCGAGCATCAGGCTATAAAAAACAGTACATGTACACTAATGTAATAAAGGAAAAGAGTTTTTTTTTATAAACCGCGACAATCTTTGGAACTTCTGAATTCGGATTGAAAAAAGGCTATGTATATTCAATGGTGTTATTCATAAGCAATAAATAGTATAAGTTAGGCAACATGCTACAATCTAAGAAAACAGTAGTAATAGCCGAATAGGTGAGTAAAACCGCAGGGAACCTGGATAGGGGATATGACCACAGTAACAGTATGGTCTCATCAACCGTACATTTGCTTTACGAACGATGCAATCTACTTGGATGTCGTGGACAAATATTTCACTATAATTACAACGTTTTACCCAATACAGGGCAGGTCAGACAATAACTCCGGAACTAAACAATTGTCAATGGTAAGAATCGCTACTATTTTACTTGTTAATCTATTTACATTTGAATATACCTTTAACTTTAACTTAAGATTCTTTTTGTGTACCTCCAACAACTAAACTAACCAACAAAGTGATAGTATGCGGTGCCTGAAACCATTGACCCCCTAAATCCTCCCAGTAACTGTAAAATTTTATTGTTTTTAATACACACCTTCACTACACAATATGCAAACGAAAAATATCAACCTAATAAAGGTGCTTAAAATAGAATACACAAAGTTCAAACATTATCCCAAACAGCGCTATGGACGTGACCAGGGTCACGAGGTACACTGGTTCAGAGGATACATGTAACATCTGGCCAACTTACAAGGTGAAACATTATCTTTATATTTTCCAATGTGACCCAAAAAAGTGGATATCGTAAAATGATAACACTCCTTTCACGTTTTCGAGACTCGAAATGTTTATCGTAAATGCGTGTAATATCATCTATAATGGATTTTATTTTGGAGAGAAAATTATACTCTGATGATTTGAAACATTCAAGAGATCTTTTCTATAATGATATATTTAATTTTTATTGTGTTTTTAATGATTTAACTTCTTACGTGTACTTTTGTCACTCACAAAGATATGATAAGATATAAATAGGTATTTCTCGACAACTTTATATAAAAGTTCACCCTGGGAAATTTTGAAATTCAATACAAAAAAGGAACACTCCATTGTCGACCACATCGTCGCTCACCATCAAGCGCAAAATTATCCATAATTAAAAAAAATACTTGTTATTTAGTTATCTAGACACTTCTATTTGTTTCATTGGTATTGATTGACGTTTTACATCACAACTTAACCTGGACTAAATAAAAAATCATAATATTTTTTTAACTCTACCATACACAAGAATAAGGGCACTGAGCAAGGCTTCCTTATATTTCAAGGATATTGTGTACCCTACGGAAAAAATAATATTATACTCTTATATCCTAAATGCGTTCACAATCATTTAAACTCACAAGCGCAGAAACCCAGTAGCACCTACCCATAGGTCAAACCGTAGGGGCCCTACAGGGTCGAAGCCTCCCGGAGCTGAGGGTTGGTGCGAAAGCGTTACACTGGGGCTCTGGGAATAAGGCAAGGAAGGCATGGGGTTGGTTCTTTAGTCAGTAAGAGTCTGACACTGTTTCCCGCTCCGCCCAAGAGTGGGATTCGTCATTCGATGATTTTTACCTACCATAAAAAAAACCTACCAATAGGTCAAATAGAATGAATATTTAACCAACGAGAGGACCGAAATCGTGGCATGTGTCGTCAAATTACTTTAACTTTTTATTGTTCTCTTATTTCATTATTCCGTTCTTATACTTTTTTGTTTCAATATTCACTGACATACAATATCTCTATTGATGGCCCAAATAAGATTAACCCAATAAGTAAATACTTAATATTTTACCTTGAAAATGGCGCTTTAATAAAAAACAGACATGCTAAAAGCCTTACCGAGAAAAAAACAACTAAATTGCTCCTTATTTCACACCTGTAGCTTTATAAAACGGGAAGACCAACTAGATGAGAGAGTAATTAATTTACACGTCTATTTTTAAAATGACGTGACTTTCGTCGGTAAACTCATAAAAGAAAATAACCGTGAAAACCGTAATGACAGAAATTGCCTCCTATTTTCATCTACGTTTACGGGTCGGAAAATCGTCTCTTGATTTATGAGTTGGACAAACAAAATGTTGAATTTTATTAAACTCCCGTTTATAATGTAAAGAACAACTGAAGGTTATGATTAAAGGTCGACCGACGATTCTTCCGGTTTCGGCCAGTTTTGGCATTCGGGAACACATTCATTGTGCGTAGTAAGGGGTGAAATTCCCTGCCCGGGTCTATGTTTCCTGCTAGCCACAATCTGGAATCTTTAAGTCAAGAGTGAATAGGTTACTTCTTGGCAAGTGTGTTTCATCGTTGACCAGATCATCGCTTTCCATTAGGTGAAATAGAGGTGAAGTGTGAGCCGAAAAAAAAATGTAGTTTAGACTAGAGTATCGGTTTCGGCAAAAAAAAAATGGCCGAATATTCGGTACGACTAAAACTTGAGTAATTGTTGAAGATAGAGACCTAAAAATAGATTATCTTGTTTGTCTTAAATGTTTATATTCAAATCCAAACTAATATCATAAATGTGAAAGTAACTCTGTCTGTCTATCTGTTACGCCTTCACGTTAAACTACTGTATTGATTTTGATGAATTTGGGTACGAAAAACAGCTTGATCTTTTGAGTCAAAGCCAGTTTTTATCCATTAACGACTGCGACATCGTGCCCTCCCTAACTAAACTTCACGCGAACAAACCCGCTGTCAGAAGCTAGTATCAATGATTTATTGAGTATTTTCTGAAAGTTGTAACTACGTACATAATTAATTATATCTATATCAAAACAAAGCTCGGAATAACTACTATCACAATATTTTATTTATTACCAGCTGACCCGCCCACTTAGTACCGACTGATTTTTTTTTTCTCGTTAACCCTTTTAACTTTCCCTGGACTATAATTGGTCCAGCCTTTTTCGAGTTTAACAAGACTGACGAACAGCTATTCATTTTTCGACACTTTCGAGCAGAAATACCAACGAACCGTCTTCGCAGAGACAAAGAACATTGAGAAGACCAACAGTGAAATAAACCACGAAACGTAAACGTTTTTGCCCCATCTTGGGACCACAGGAAACTAAGCAAGTCAAGTCAGTCAGTTTCGGGTTCGTTTACAGCCGAAACTGTGAGAGAAGCCGAACATTAATTTACGGTTTCGGCTACAAATCATGTTTCGTTCGGTCTCTAGTTATGATGTTCAGGTGGGTGAGGTAAACGCGTTTCACAGATCATTAGAGAAACAGATAGCTATCGGTAAATGTAGATAAAAGCTTTAGCCGCTCGCCAGGATACCTGTATATTTGCCATGCGCATTTTATATCAATCTACGGAACTAATCTCAGTAATGGATACCACGTGGTGTTTTTCACCAGTAAAAACAATTACGTTTATATGCAGAAGCAATAAAACTGTATTTATTTGTTTCGTAAGATGCCACACTTCTCGGGCATACAAAAACACACGTATTTGTTTTTTTTTTTTTGTTAAAAAATACTTTTGGCTCACACTAGAATTAGTCCTATATTGTAGGAGCGTACACAAACCCATAAAAAGCTCACAGATACAAGACATTAAGACCCGAAATAATTATATAAATCTTCTTCTTCTTCTTCTTCTTCTTATCGTATGGTTGATAAACAACCTGGTGTCAGAGTTTAAACCGCCCGTAGGCCTCTGACATGGCTTCACACACCGTTGAAAATTATATAAATACAACCTGGGAAATCGAATCAGCAGCACAGCGCGGGAGCTAATAACTTAACCACAGCCCCAACCGTGTGATCAATAAAACTAAAATTAAATGAAATGTAACCGGCTTTTGAAAATAAATGGCTAAACTTTTAGTAGAGGCATTTGTAGCGCAGATTCAATAGGTTCACGGCTTAGTGAGTAACAAAAGCCACATTAGGCAGCTCCAGATCAATAAACAGCATTGGGATATTAACTAGCGGCGCGCGAGCGATGCACGTTTGCTACCGCCACACATCACTGACTCTATTTCAGTGTCCACGAGCATCATTCATTTTTCAGTCCATTTGACGTGTATTTCTTTTCATGCGATTCTGTTTCAAAGAAGCTTTTGTGCATTTTTTGCTGGTTACTCTCGAAAAATTGGATACTGCACACGTGTTTACAGTAAGACAAGTCGTCCGAACGCTGTTATTAGCTAAACAAGGGAAACGAGATTAATTGTGCGTGAGTAAAATTCACTATCGGGGTGTGCATCAGAAATGATAGATTAAACCTGGGATCCAGTCATAAGTGTCAAGTCGTCGACCTCATCATCGCTTTCCATTAGGTATATGAGATAGAGGTTTTTTTAAGGTTGGAAAAAAATCATCTTATGACGAATTCTGTCGTTGAGCGGAGCGGGAAACAATGTTTTATTGTTCTTAGCCTTCATGCCGGGATCGCACTTTCCCCAGTAGTTTTCGGCCCTACGGTTGGGCCTCTACATTTAGACAACTACTTGAGGCGCGGCCCAGCGCGAATATGAGATAGAGGTGAAGTGCAAGTACATCAATAAATAAAAATAAAACTAGTTCCTAATGTTGATCGGTTTCGGTAAAAAAAAAAACAGTTTTGGGCCAATAGTTAAGACCTAAAAATTGATTGTTTTGTTTGTATATATCCTCAAAAAAATAGATACTGCACACGTGTTTACAGTAAGACAAGTCGTCCAAACGCTGTTACTAGCTAAACCAGGCAGACGAGGTCGTTATCTTAACGTTTTGCTGTAAAAGGGAGTATTAATTTAGAATGTCGTAAAGGTGAGTTTACGGGTACAATATTTGCGAAGTCGCTGTAAGCATAACTGTAACGCAGCGAGTGCTGGGTGCTTGCGATATTTGCCGCGTGCTCCAGTCGCGCGCTGTTTGCCAGACAAACACTCCCGGAGCGAACCCTCCCCCTCGCCCTCCCTGCCGCACGCTAACCATCAGGCTATCACCTGTCGCGCTACTTAGCGACAAAGAATTTCACTCACTTCTATTTTGAGTCGGTGTACGTGTGTGTTTCTAAAATCCCCCCTCTTTGATACTAGGGTGAAAGGTGTTCTTTTATTCTGACATAACATGGCGCTTTTCACTAGAAAAGTTGAGCTGTGTTTTTTTATTTCAAGGGTTTTTACGTACCTCAAAAGGAAAAATAGAAGGGTTCCATAGGATCAGTTTGTTGTCTACCTGTCTGTCCCTTGTGGATGACCCTTTATATTAGAAACGCTTGGATTAATCGAGTTGAAATTTGGTCCCTTAAAGCTGTGAAAACATCCAGATTCTAAGTTAACGAAAAAAAAAGATACGGTCGTATATATTTCCGCTACAAAATAAAACTTTTTGTGTTAGGTACGGAAAAATCTTTGAGACTTCAATTGGAGAATTAAACTATCTTCATAGGTAAGGTTGTGCGAAACACTCGGTGCGCGATTTTGACACACACTTGCCCGAATCTTTTACAAAGCATGGGTAGAATGACAGCAGGACGAAAATATACATCTTTAAGATGTGAGAAAAGGACAGCATTGTATGAATCTGACAGCTGTCACCCTCACCATCGTATACCATTTGTAGTGTAGACATGAAATATTTAGTTCCACAAATTCAAAGTTAGTAACAAAATAAAACGAAAACTTACACTCCAAAAACACGTGAAATTACCAATGGGAATTTAACATGTATTTACTTTGTTCGGTGTCCAAACTTTACCTGGTATAACTTTAAATAAACCCGGAGGTGACGACTCGTTGAGTTTTCTGAATCCCTTATGACATATACATATTGTATACGCATGAGTAAATTACACTTCAAATAAAATGTACTAATTATAAAAACAGAACAAACCGTGTCGTGTTATATATGTTGACATGTCATAATGATGTTTTCCTTCTACACATACTTTTTTATTTTTTGTTGGGAACTCGTCAAATTACATATCCCACTCTTAATGGAGTGAGAGTTCGTGTAATTTCTTTATAGACTAAAACTCACCTTTTTTCCTTCAGTTATCCTTTTCAGGATGACTCTTTTGAACAATCCGGTTACCTCATACATCATCATCATCATTTCAGCTGCAAGAAGTTGGACACAGACCTCCCTCAAGTGTGACCACAACGATCGGCTCTGTGCGTCTCCCATCCTAGCCAGGTAATCGATTCACACGTAATAATTTTTTTTTAATAATTTTAAATTCCATTGGAATGCCTATATTGGCCTAGTGATTAGGCACGCACCTCTCATGTACGAGGTTGCAAATTCGAACCCAAGTAAATACCGATATGATTTTTTCGAATCTACTTTTCAGCCTTTATCTAAGAATACCAGACTTAAACTTAAATATCATTACAATAGAGGTTAAAAGATATTTATACAACTTCAAAATTATGTTCTTTAACAAGATAGCGCGAAACTTGTAACCGTATACGAAATGAAATAACAAAATAATAAAGTTTTTGGCACAAACTCAGTATGTTGTCCTGCGCTGCGTTCTAGCCGAGTTGCAGAATAACTTGAACATGTTCATCGCCATTTTCATGCTGATTTTAAAACTAAAGTAACTAAATAGCAACTATACTTGCCAGTCTGAGTTTTTGGCAAACAATAATATCTATAACATACCCATATCTAACTGTGAGTTTTTTTTAGGCTGGGTAATCATCAAATTACTTCTGCTGTTCTTACTAGAACGAGAGACCTAGAGAACTAAAGATATTCGAAACTCAGCGTCAGACTGCGAATGCAGGCTGCATATGCGGCGGCTGCACAAACCCGGCAGCAACTGCACGTGGTTCTCAACGTGGTTGCTTCCGCACGCGCTGCGAAGTTTCGGCTGCGAGTGCTATTGTGACCTGCAGCCGCAGCCAGTCGCAGACCAGTAGTGCTGCAGCCGCAATTCGATGCGCACGTAGTTACGTTACTCGCACCTGCTAAAAGCTACTCGAAGCCGATAACGTTCGTACTGGATTTAATCGTAACAAAATTGATTAACTCCGAAGAAAAGAAAAGAGAGGGATGATTCCAAATCACTCCCAGTTGCATATACACATAACCGCTGCATGTCATGCGTGTGATACATGCATTCGAAGCCTGCAGCCGAGGTTAGAATGGCACCTCAAATCCCAGTCGTGTTGTTTTCTTTTTATTATTTACTCATTAAAACTTCATGCAACACAAAGGTGCAAAGGCGGACGTAATACCTTAAGCGTTCACATCCAGTCAACTAAGGGTGGTACAGAGAAAATAAAGCAGGTGCATGAAAAAAATAAGAGATAAGGCCATGAAGGCCATGGTAACTACATAATAATTATATATTATGAATCCCGCAACCAAAGGGGTATACACTTTTTTACTTATTTTTAATGGTAACGATATTATAAAACCGGTGTTTTTAAAATCTTGCGAATTTGATCTCGTATGCGGGATTACTCAGCATGCGT
Organism: Mythimna loreyi; assembly: GCA_029852875.1. NCBI lineage: Eukaryota > Metazoa > Arthropoda > Insecta > Lepidoptera > Noctuidae > Mythimna > Mythimna loreyi. The sequence continues at coordinate 13,848,270 of CM056786.1, forward strand.
AACTCACGCTGATGTTTTTTTCATTCGAGTATTTATTGTAAGTAATAGAACACAAACGTGATTGCGAGGCGTGATTTCGGACAACAGGCTTGCATACGGTGCAATTAAGCATGCGTGCTGAAAACAGCATGGAGTTTCTTGCCGGTTCTTCTCCATAGGAAACGAACAATTTGAAACCGTGCACTAGCTTTTGACGTTTTACAAGTGGCCATGTTGGCCTATGTGAAATAAAAAGATTTTGACTTTGACTTATTAAAAATACCCTTAGTAGAGATGGGTAACTCAGGAGTGATAGATACAAATGATATGAATCATTCCATTTGAATCAATCACTCTTCATATCTTTACATATCCGAATGTGTCAGTAGTTCAGTATATCTTTACACCTCACTCACTCGTCGGTCATCGCGTCGGGTACTATTTAGTAATCTGTGGCGTCGGATAGCTTCGTCGCGCGCCATTGGTTGAACGTCAAGCAAGCCGAATTTTGCCGAATTGTAATTCAATACTTGATTGCGATTTACTATTCATTGAACTAATTAACATATTGAAAAAGAAGTAGGTTATAGGTACCTACAGTCATAAGAATAGTATTTTTTTAATTAGAAAAAAGTTGTTCAATCGCAACTGCTCAATATGTCAGAATGATGCAAACAACCAACCTATCACTATATCTGAATGATCTATTTGATTGAGTGAGCCGCACACGAGTTGCGAGTTTGAATGACCTACTGAGTCATACTGAGCTACTGATATAAAGATATGAAAGAGTGATTCATATCCCAGTGATTGAAAGATGCATATCTATCTTTTCTTTTCAATGACACATTTTGCCCAAGTCTAACCCTTAGTCTATTATTGCATGAAGTTCACTAATTATTATTGAAAATAACAGCAAATAAATATGAACGTTCGCCACATCACAGCCTGTTTGTTATTAAAAACATGTTTGTCATTCCTTTCTGCGATAGACAATGTGATGCCTTTGGAAATAATCAGCCTCATCGCAAGTGGAATGTTTGTAAGCAATCTGCGGAAAAATGTAAACGAATCGACACAAGCGTAGGAATTCCGCTGCCTCGTGCCTCATCTCACGCGTTTATTCAACAAACACAACACTTCCAAACAAATGTTTCAATTTTTCGATTTATTTCGATTTATTCTGCTTTTGTATCCGCGGACCAAACGGGCCCACTTGACATCATCAATATTCCAGCTAAGCGCCAAACGATGGCGGTATTCATTTTTCATTTTCCCATCAACCACTTTTTTGTTTTGATTACATTTATGTTTCATCATAACCCCAGTTAAACTTTTTGTTACTTTAATTTGTTACTGTCACGCGCGTATTTGGATTATCCTGCTGCCATACGTAACCATGATAACGATGGCTTTGAAAATAGAACGCAAACGGCTATTGTATCGTGTGTACCAAAGCCACTGAAGTAGCTATCGAAGGGCCAAGTGGACCAGTGTCCCGGAGCCTCCTCAAGCTTAGGGGCCCTACAATCCTCTTATTGAACTAGCGAATTCTGTTACTAAATAAAATTGGTTGTATTACTTATTATGGCAACCCCTTTTAGCCAGCAAAAGTCTGACACCCTCTCTCACTCCACCCTATGCCAAAGAAGTTATATGATGATTTCCCCTGTAAAAAATGGGCTTTAGGTTTTTGCCCCAGGGCCGTTGGTCATCTAGCGCACTTCAATTTGCAAAAGTGTATTATGCACCACTAGACGTACGGCCTTGCGCTACCGGTACATGGTAGACATCCTATCTATACATAAAAAGCGTTTTGGCAACAAATTTATTGTTCGTACAATTAAGAAGTGGAACTACCGGAATGGAACTACCAACTGCCGGAGTCTGGGTTTCCTGGTAGCTACAACTTAGCAGTTTTCAGTGTAGACTGAATAGGTTACTTTTAGGCAAGCGTGCTCCATCGTAGACCACATCATCGATTACCATCAGGTGGGATAGTGGTCAAACGCAAAGTAAAAAACATATCTCGTGTGTCACCAACTAATCATTTTGTAGTGTATCGTGATCGCCAAACCGCTGGGCGCCACACTCGTGTGCCATGTATTGTGTAGTTCACAAAGCGCGGATCGCTCCGTGCAGCGGCGGCGTGATAACCAGGTACAACCTGAATACATAATTAATCCCTCAAACTTTCCGTCTCTGGTAAACAGTTAACCAACTTAAAATGTAGGTTGCTCTCGCCGCACACCTCACTCACCTACTGCTAACTATCTACATTTATGTAAAACCGAACACAAAAGTTCCGCGGAAACTTACCGTTCACTTTTTTTTTATAGAAAACTGTTTTAGAAAGAATCACGAAGATAAACTTGAGTGTTGTGCAAAAATAATCGTACTCGGGAAAATTCAAACTACACGCTGCAAAGATTTTTTTATTTTTATTTAATTTAAACTAATGCTTTACTACATCAACTGATGGTAAGTAGTGATGCAATCGTTGATGGCGTAGTGCACTAGTTTATTACAATCCTAAAAGATTTTGAAATAGTATAGTGTATATTATACTTAATTGCCGCAATGTTTTCGTTCGCTCAATAGCAAATCTCTTGAGCTGACAAGACGCAATTGCCAGTATTTTACCGCGACACGTCTATTTTACTTTCTGGATCTCAATTCGTTACATGGGAGACAATGAAAGGAATAATTTCGCCATGAATATTAATGAAGTAAGGTCCACACTCGTCTTGCCGCTCACGCTTTTACTGCGTATTAATATAATAGCTTCTCGGTACCTGCCAATAACGATAAATCCATCGTATTGATTTTACCTTTGTTAGATATTTTTCGGAACCGCCTACTGAGGATTTTTTGTACATTCCAATGAAATATGTGTTTCCATTAGCAAATTGAGAATAAAATACTTTATTATTAAAGCTAATGTTTTCCACAATCCATTCAGAAAGTAGGAAATTAAACAAAGTTTACTTTTTAAATAAAACCAGGTAGCAAGTATAAGTAATGACCGCGACCCGAGCTCGGGGCCGCCGGCCGGCTGCGTAGCACTCTCGTAGCGTTGCGACTCGTACTACTAATGTTTGCTACGTCAACACTGACCGTAGCAGCGCTACGATACGGCTACGCGACCGTCTGTACCAACAAAATATTATTAGATGTATAAACAAGCGAGTTTTCAGCTTTTTGAAGATAATTACATGAAGATACGAATAAAGATAATTTATTATGTGTTGCTACACAAGATTTAATATTCTAGTACTTTGTATTTTATGCGAGGATGAACTTTAATTGTTGTCTATTTTTGTCGTGCCCTAAAAATCTTCGTAAAATTTCCGTGTTAAATATGAAATCTCTTGTTTGAATATATGAAAGTTGAGAGTGTGTGGGTGAGTGGCACATTGGATGGAATAATAAAAAAAGTTTTATAGTGTTTGTTCGCCTCTATAAATCTCCGGCGGCCGACACAGATGCGTAGCGATAGCGGACATCTGTGTGTTGACAGCGCTAAGCGATAGCATCGCATCGCCAGCGCCGCGCACCTCCGGTATATCTCTTTATGGTCGCGCAAATCATAAATGTGATTCTATCAAATTAAGATAACGGTTTGACCTTCTTTATCCGATTAGATATTGGATGGTGTGACGTAGAACAAAGCTTGTGGTAAGTATTGTGAGGGCGAAATATAATGAAAAATTTTGTGTTGTGTATCATTGCGTTATAGATGTTACGTCTCTTAGATGTGGCCCCAGTGCGAAGGGCAGAGAAGGAACGGGGTGAGGTGTTTAGTCAGTAAGAGTCTGACACTATTTCCCGCTTCGCCCAAGTGCGGGATTCGTAATTGGATGATTTTTGCCCACCATAAAAAAGTCTCTTAGAAGCACTTAATACCTTATTACCGCTTAGTTGCTTAACAGCCGATCTGACTTCACGACAGTACAAAACAATCTTGTTTTCTTGATTTCTGATTAATAGGATGCAAACATTTCGATATCACCGTATTATTTGATGATCTTGATATATTTGTAAACAAAACAATACGTCACGCATCATGTAGATAATGTTTTGTGGGAACACGTGACAACAATATGTTAGGAAAAAGCTAATTAATATTTCTCCGACATTCTGGGATTACTAGTCAGGCTTCTGTATTTACTATGAATTATTTACTTTCTGAAACTAATGACAGTGTTCATTGATCTTAATACAATTTATTTGTAGATTAAAAAAAAAAAGTGGTCTGGAAGGAAAAAGGGGAGGCATTTGCCCAGCAGTGGGACATACAATAGGATATTTGTAAATTTATGATAAAAAAATAGTTTTTTATCATCATTTTCTCGATTTCCTCTTCAGAATACATGTAGAAAATATAAATCCTATGCCATTTAATGATAAAGTAACATTCATCAAACCGATCCAGTAGTTTTTGAGTTTAGCCATTGCAAAAAAATACATAAATATATATAATAACTAGCTTCTGCCCGCGACTTCGTCCGCGGAAAATTTCTTGTAGTGATAGCTCAGTTAATATTTATGTTATATAAATAATTTATAGCCTATGTCACTCAGGAGTAAAACAGCTTTCTATTGTTGCTAATTTTTTTCCAATCGAACCATTACATCTTACAAACAAAAAAATAAAAAAAAACAAAAAACAAACTTTACCTCTTTATTATATTAGTGTAGATTTAATACATAAATTATAAACCATAGATTGTTAAAGGGTGCACTACTAGACTGACAGGCCAGTCAGTCCTAGATATCTGCTGGGTGTCGTTGAATCAATATGTGAGTAAGAACTATATATATTTATATACCTACAGAATTCCTGTCACCTCATCTTGCTCACCAAAAACTTCCAAAATAATAACTTCAAATAAGTTTATATGCAAATTATAAGAGACAACTATGTAATCTATACTTCTATACTCTATACTAATATAATAAAGAGGTAAAGTTTGTTTTTTTGTTTTTTTGTTTTTTTGTTTGTAGGGGGTAATCTCTGGAACTACTGGTCCGATTTGAAAAATTTAAGCAACAATAGAAAGCTGCTTTACTACTGAGTGACATAGGCTATATTTTATGTACGCGGGCGAAGCCGCTGGCAAAAGCTAGTCTTTAATAATATAGTTCGCAGGTGCTGTCTTGGTAGTACTAACAGCAGGAGGTGTTTAACGACCGCGGCGAATGCTCAAACGTTCTCACATAGTTACTGTTACATTAAGGAACAGAACTCAGACAAGCTCATTAAGTCCTTATTCTTAGAAATTATAAATTATATTTAATTTTCAAAAAGGTTGTAGGAAACACTTTGAAGACAATTCAAACTTAATGAGGCCGGTGTTTGAGATGAAACACCGAAACAAACTCAGGGCTCAAAGTCTCTTTTAAAGCCCATACAGCAAACACGTAATGGCTAAATCATTTGGGAGTTAGGTAGATTAGTGTCTTAATACTTTGTTTACATAATTTTTCCAAACAATGAAAATAGGACAGCTGATGTACACAGGCGAATTTAACCCACAATTGGAACCATACAACATAATATTTATCATTTGAGCATTATTTATTTACATTTAAATGGGTATACATAAGTACCCCATAATTGATTATTATATTTTTTTTATTGAGAGAGAGAAATTTTACACTTAAAGATAACTAATATTATTATGCATAATAAAACGTAAGCTATTGTTAATTAATATTTAAAACTAAAAATAAATAATTAAGTATAGGTTCTACAAATGGCCACGACATATATAAAGGATGTTACGAAATTCACCCTCTGAGAGGAAGAAATGAGAGTTCAAAGTTTGTGTGCTAAACCTACTTTCACCAAATGGCTTATTAATAAGACGTGGAAAATAGTACATCAATTTATGTTCTATAAAGTCAGATAAAGTCTTAGAGGTCACTGACTCCGCTGAAAGAAGATTTTATGATAAAACTTAAACTTCAATTACCTAGGCCTGTGCATATGGTCTCGCCCGCATTAAAAGTTATTCAATAAAAGTATATAAAAATATTACTTATATTCTGTATAGAAAAGGCAAAGTTCTTACTTCTTATATAATAAAATGATTAGTTGTTCGTTTGTCTCGCTAAAACTCGAGAACAGCTGGGTCAATTTGGCCAATTTTGGTCTTCAAATATTACTGACACTCCAGTTAAAAAAAAGGTTTAAACGGTGAGAAAATATGAAAAAAAATCATGATAAAATATCAATTATCACAATAATCATAGACTCGGCAGTACCAAGCGCGTCGGGTTAGCTTGTCTATATACATAAAAGCGACAAACTTACAATTTGGCAGGTAAGTTCCTTTTAGGGTGTAGATATCCGATAAGAAAGTTTTTTAGGAAACTTTACCCCCTGGGGGGTCCAGGGGGTAAAACGACTTTCACGCGGGCGGAGCCGTTGACAAAAGCTAGTTTTCTATGTATCTTACTACCACTATCAAAAGTATTCTTTACCCTAATCAAAATCATAGTTTGTGCGCTTGACAAGAATCATCACAATTCGCTCAGCGATTCGGACTTGAAAATATAACAGACAGACTCATACACTTTCGTATTTACAATACATGTTAGAACGGCAATAAATATTCATTAAATTTCCCCCAAAATTTTCCTCCGGCCTTGAGAAAACGTGATTCTCCGTTTCAAAAATGACATTCACCTTGCCGTGAAACAAAAATAGGCTAACTAAATGCTGTTTTAGTTGATACAAGGCGGGGTATAAGACATACTTTGATATAAGGCTAACTTATACAGCATACGCATACCTACTTTAACACAAGACTGGGGTATGTCCGCCGTACTTCGATACAAAACTGGAGTTTACAGCGTATTTGGATACAAGGCTGGAGTAAACGGCATAATTCGAAAAATACTACAAATGAGTAGTAAAAAAATAATAATACAAAATTTTTAACATTCAAGATTTGAACTGATGATGAGTTATGAGTGATTCAGTTTTGTCTTTAATATATATCTATATACGTAAGAATGGTCCAGGACACAACAATAGGAATACCTTATCATTACCAGCGACTTTATGACAAGGTAGCAAGGGCTACTTTCGTGTAATTATAGAAAAATAGATGAGTGCGTAGTTTTTCACCATGAACACCTTAATAATACTCAATGAAATTGGGGGGTAATGAATGAGTAATTACTATCGTATTGTCAATGCCTATTAGTCCGTGGTGTTCTAGAAACCAATTACTGTGGTGCCTGGGGATGTTTGACAATTAGCAATCAATCAATTTGAAATCACTCCAGTGTATCGAACTACATATTGGCATTGCTCGACCATGATGAGTAGAATGCATCATGTATACATGTATTATCATTAATGTAAAACGAATACGTTGTGAGGAAACCGACATATCCAAGAACCACAAATTTGAATCCATCCCAGCCAAGTTACAATAATAATATAATATAATAATATATTCCAAAACTATCACACAACGCCCGCGCCGTCTAGTCCCATGCTAAGCAGAGCTTGTGTTATAGGTACCCAGACACAGAACAAATGATCGTGCTCATCACACAAACATTTGTCCTGGGTGGAAATCGAACCCACGACCTCCGGTCCTCCAGTCAGGACCACTAGACAATCGTTCCATGACAAGTCTCTTTTTACAATCGAAACGCCTCAACGTGACTATGGTTTTTATCATAAAACTACAGGGTGGTGTGAAACTGTTACTGCGGCTCTAGGAATAAGGCAAGGAAGGCACGGGGTAGGTTTTTTAGTCAGTAAGAGTCTGACACTGGTCTCCCGCTCCGCCCAAGAGCGGGTTTCGTATGATTTTCACCTACCATAAAAAAAAACAGGAAGTTGCGATGATCTTTGTAGAAACGAATACATTCCATTCTGTCATTTAAATGATGTGAACTTAGCTACTAATTTTGTTGAAATGAAATCATATGGGAATGAATTTTTTTTGTAGATTTGATTAGTAGTTTACTAGCGTTATCGATTGTAGATTATTAACTTGGCTAGGGAAACATGTGACAACACTGGCGTGGTGGATAACCGCCCATTCCCTCTTCTAGAGAGAAAACCTTAGTTTCAACAGTTGGAACAAAAGCTGATTATGCTATACTTTGATCACTGCATCAGCTAAATGGCCACAAGACCACCAAGAGAGTTTAAAAAAATCCTATAAATCCCAACTCCCGAAGGCTTCATATTTTCATAAACCAGATAAAACTTTATTTATTGCCCTGATTTATTTGTCCATGTACCTGACATTACTCGTAATTTTTTGATATACGCATAAATTACTGATATATGTAATTCACAAAGTTCGTGCGAAACCCCAAACCAAATCGTAGTTCATACATTTTAATGTAGGCACATGTTTTATGAATACAAAATTTAACTCATGAATTTCATCAATAAAAGGTTTGAAGTTTTGAGTTTTATTTATTTTACTAGTGTCTCATCAAAATTATATTCCAGGAAATGGTCTATATGCATATCAAGTTTTATCGCAACCCGTTCAGTTGTTCTCCAACAACTACAGCGACGAAATAATAAACATACATAGGACTCACAAACTTTCAGCGATATAGTATGTATTATAGAATGTGTGATCCACCTAAACTCCATGTACAGTAGACTATGATGATGACGTATGGTTTAATGCAACAAGGCATACTCTACGACCAAGAGGGATTTAGGAAAAATTACCCGGGGCCCAGGAACGAAGGCATAAAAGGCAGGAATGGCATTTTTAGTCAGTTAAAGTCTGACACTATCTCCCGCCCCGCCCAAGAGCTTGAAGAGTCTTTGGATGATATTTACCCATCTAAAAAAAGATAAATAAAACAGTCAATCTTTAGGTTACAAAATACTACACTGGTAGGTGTTCACTATAAATAAAAACTATTTGAAATAGAATTAAGTTTCATTAAGTTAAGACTATAATAAACTAATCCTTAACTAGTACCCAACTAGATCAGGCTTAGTTTTGTTAATTAGACATGACATTTATTCAATTCGGTGAAGTCGTACTCGTATCGACTCGCTAATCTTGCATAGCGGAGCAAATTACTGGCAGGTCTTTGCAGGAGCGCCTGCCGTCTCTTTTGCTAGAGCTTATTCCAAGCCACTATTCATTCGAGCACGAACACGCCGGCGGAGGCGTCGTCGCAGACGGCAACTCGACAAAGATCAAAGGAGAGTACTTTTCGATTAAGCGCCGCTGCTCCTCATAATTTCTTGAATTTCAAACGGCACGCTCCGCTACCTTGACGATTTTCAGCCTTAACTCTGCCAATTGAATTATCTTCAATTAATTACTGGCATTCGGGCACTACTGCTAATGGATAATTTTAAAGTATTAACTTTCACCCAAATTATATAACAAGGTTATTTACTTAAACTTCATGTACAGTAGTGATACATACATGCAGACTTAATGCAACAACGCATTCTCTACAACTGTCAACCTTTGAGTTAAAAAAAAACAACGCAGTGGTAGATGCACACAATAAATAAATAATAAATATTTCAAATAAAATGAATTATTAATAAATTAGGGTGTTTACAATAATAATACAAACATATAGCCTTCAAACTGCAATCAAAGCTGATTGAGTAGATATTTAATGTTGCTGTTAATATTCAACGTTGGAAAATATCAACAGTACTTAATGAACAGTTATTTTAACACTAAATAAAACAAGTTATCGTTTAAAGCTTGGCGAGTAACGTCCAATTAATGCAAAACGAGAAGACGACTCCGATTACGACATTAATTTTCTTCGTCCTCCGCTTAATTGAATCACGAGAAGAGAGCTATGAGTTAAATAAACAAGTGACAACTAAATCTATTGAAAGAGAAATCTGCTAATAAACAAATAATGTTTATTATAATAAACAACGTTTGTGGCTGTAATGAGCGCAGGCCTGACTGACTCCCCACATGGTATCCACAAATAAACAAAGATTTAATTTTGTGGAACAGTTTAGCGCCGAAACCATGGATTTAAATCGTCGACACTATTCATGCATGAAAAACCACGAACACACATGGCCACACCTCCACATGTTTCAACGTTCCTAAATAATATTATAAATGTGGAAGTAAGCCTGTATGTTTGTTACGTTTTCATGCCTAAACCACTGAACCGATCATTCATCAGAAATTTTGCGTATATGTTGTCGAAGATCTTACCGTCATGTCATACTTAGATAGATAAATATACTCTTTATTGTAGGTATACCATAAACACAACTTGGTACATTAGGACACTTAAAATTACTACGATGTTACTTACAATGGGCGGTGTTATCGCTAAAAGCGTATGTACGTACATAATTACGGGTATTTATTTCGAATTATGTGTTACGAACAGAATTCCCTGAAGGAGTCGGTGTTTCTTAATAACTACATGCTAAGTTTTTTAAGTTCAGAGTAAATAGGTTACTTCTAGGCAAGCGTATTTCATCGACGACCACATCATTGCTAACTATTAGGTTTTTAGTGGTGGGAAAAATCGTTGTATGACGAATCCCGCCACAACAACCACCTACCCTACCCAAACAACCCACCGCTCCTTATTGCCTTAGTCCAGGGCCCCAGTGTTCCGCTTTCGCATCAACCCTTGGCCCCAGAAGGTTTCGAGATAATGTTATTAGTTAAGAACGAGTCCATCAGTATCTAAAAAAAACTCCATCTAAACGTAAACAAAAGCGAGCGAGGCTGGGACCAAAGTTTAGCTATAAAGTATTCCTCATATTCCTCGCAACTCAAACATTTGGTCCGCGTAGTTGAAGCCATGCATACAACAAGATTGTTGTATGTAAATATTTTAAGGTGTTGTACATTAAGTAGATACCTTTTAGTACCTGTTGCCTTTAGTCTCGTATAGTTCATTGTATTCAATGCACGCTGGCATAATTTACGATGCAGTGCCTCGGAACCTGAGCTGAAACCATGCCAGCTACGCTATTATTGCCTCGTAAAAAAAACATAAGTATTCCCTACCTGGTAATTTATATTCTTTTACTGGGCAAGTAAACTAATCTCATATTCACATTGTTCTCACACACCTCCGCAGAAACGTATTTGTATAAATAGCCGTCTAGACTGCTGCCATAACCCCGCAGTTTTTATTACCATCTGTCTCATTCTCATTACATTTCGACACGGCGAGAAGTGTCGGGCTAGCACCAAGAGTTATACCTTCTTTGTCGTTTGCTACATCTGTGTGTTCAGCGACATTTCTATTATTATAATTTATAATAATACCAGCTTCTGCCAGTAGCTTCGCCCGCATGAATGTAAAATTTTATCTCTGCGGAACCACCCTTGATAAAACTCTCCTATAAACTATTCCAGGACAGGCTGTGAGATGGTTCGAAAAAGTTTCTGTGGGTCTAAAACACAAAGGAATGTTATAGGAAAACATAGGCGGGTTTTATTCAGTAAGTCTGACTCTCCCTCTCAGCCCACACAGGCAGCCAAATTATATAATAAGTAAAAACATGGGCCCGCAGTGTGCCAAATTACATGCAAATCCGTTCTAGCATTTCTATATGAAGGAGTAACAAACATCCACACATACAAGAACTTTAATAATGTTTATTGTATTTTTATAATCAAATTTGTATTTTTACATAACTATTGTATTATAAAAAAAAATTTCAGTAACAGAAAGAGTACGAGTAGGTATTGACTTATTTTACCAAAATGTAATAAAATCTCGTAAATTGGTCCTTCGCACTGTGAGTGAGTTTTTACCCAATTTATGTTTATTTTTAAATCCAGTCAAAAATATCGAGTACGATTTGGAGTTCGTTAATTTAATGTACATCTTCTTAACTTTAACGGAAATAAATGTGTGCAATTAACAGCGAGCGCAACGTCGCCGAGAAGCCAAGTTACAAATACGCCGATAACCCGATATACGGCGCAGCTAGAGAGATTAAATACCGTGCAGTGTTGCCCTGGTACACTGTGAATACGTTAAACATACATTCCCATGGTAAATTGATCGAAAGAGTTACCGCATACAGCTTTTCTTTCTTTTTTTTTTTACTGACCGATATTTTGACAATTCAAAAGTTCCTGCAATTGGGTTTATTTGAAATAAAAAGTTTTGATTGATTGAATGAAGAAACAAAGTTAGATTTCAGTCTTGTAGCCGCACTCAGAAGAGAAGTTATTAGATAAAATTTTCTCAAATAAACATCCCATTCATTAGCAGTTTTACATAAGTCTATATTCAACATCAATATTGCATACCACTTGCGACACATTTTTTCCACAGTAGAACTCATGTTACAAAATAATGTGAGTTTTCTTAATTTCATCAGTCTATCTAAACATAATCTATATTTTCATCACTTCATGGCGTCGCATCGCGAGAGAGGCGGTGGCGCAGGACTCGACCGACATATGACCTCGACCACTCTGTAAAAAGTGCCCGACTAAGAAGAGCAATTTCATAAAAAAAGGTTATAAACACAGCATTATTACAGAAAATACAAAGCACAAAGAAACCAATAAAAACCTAATTTCTAAAAAATAATAACATGCCTTTAATTTAAAGTTTATTTGAACTTGTAATTCCAAGTCAATCCAAAGACATAACGCTTCAAAGCAACCTGTTTCAAAAAACGACAATTTCTTGGGTAAAGAAAAGCCCATTATTAGCTTTATATTTTTGTTTACAGTCTAAAAGACATTTTTTTCGGTAGGCAAAAGTCATCCAATGACATCCCCCGCCCTTGAGAATTGAACTAACTAAAAACCCACCTCTTTCACTTTTTTGCCTTAGTTCCACGGCCTAGGTGTTACAATTACAAAGGAGGACGGCGAATTGCATGTACAATGGGACCCACTGATAGGAGGATCATACATTAAGGACACTTGCAACTAGTTCTAGAACTATACAAGACTAGTAAAAAAGCAAATGGGCAATAAGTTGTTGAGGTTGGAAGAAAAAAGATATTCAAGGTAAAAGATTATAACCTAAAACGAACCTAAAAGTGCGTAGGTATTTGACAATACAATCTTGTCTTTTTTTACACATTAAGTATTTCAAGGTAATAGAAATATTCACCCACAGTACCATCGTGGTTCTGTATCTCTCTAGCCAAGAATAGGTTACCCTCATACCAATAAAAATACGTCCGAAAGCTAGGAACTATAGGCATTTAGTCATAACGAGATAGGAAATAGGTAGGTAAGCATAAACTAGATTGGTATAGCCTGATTCAACTCTCTGTATATTATGTTATGTTTATTGTGTATTTTTATGTTATTTTTTTATATTAGACAAGATTTGGTTATTAAAGAAAAAAAAATCAATACGTAACGTACCGTAAACGTATACAAGTGTAAGAACGTAAATCGTGTAAAGACTAGGTTGGAGCGTAACTCGAAACACGGTGCGTTCAATTAATTGCACGATGGCTTATTTTTAAGTAAATTCTTTTTTTTTCTAACTTTTAATTCCCTTCTCCTAGTGACTCGATATTTTTTATATAATCCTCTTATAAATTCTTAATTATAATAAACATGAACTCGCAAGCGTATCTATTTTTATATAATGTGGGTCCAAACTCATCGTTCTCCTTTACCTATCTCCCCAGGAGGCTTCAACCCTAATGGGCCCCTAAAGTTTGATGACTCTTTGTCAACCACTCCTCTTCACTGCGGACCATGGCCTAAACCAAGTCCCAGCGCGAGAGATCTCCCCCACACAATCGAAAATACATGGTGTTTACTCACCACGTCTCAAGGAGTTGACAGCAAACTGTAAGGGCCCAGCAAGGTCGAAGCCCCCTGGGACAAAACGTTGATGCAAAAGCGTATTACCGGGGCCTTGGAATCAAGTCAAGAAAGGAACCGGGTACGTTGTTTGTTTAGTCAGTAAAAGTCTGGGTCCACCCAAAGGCGGGATTCGTCATTCGATGATTTTTTCCTATCATAAAAAAAAATCACCGCCTGGTCTATCTGTTAACCTAACTGTGTTCTCCATCTTAACAAGATAATTCGTTGGTCAACATAATGGATAGCCGCATGGGAAATGCGATGATCCCATCGGAGGATGGGGACAACATTTTACGAGTAGTTCGCAATACAAATATATACCGAAGTTAACATTGCGACGTGGATACATTCAATATTTAGATTCAATTCGCCACGTTGATAGACAGCTGAATATTTCAACTTTGCGGAAATTATGTTTATGGAAAATGTATCACCAAATTTGTGACAAATTATTTTTCCATTTTTGTCGGATTGACATTTTTATCGCAAGCACACTGTACGAGTATGGTTCATAAAAATATTAACTACGTAACTGACACTAATATTCTAAAGGCGAAAGTTTTTTTTTAAGTGTATATGTTTGGTAAAATAGATGACAAAAAGCCTCGTGGACCCAGCCCAATTCGTTGGTCTGACCAGATCCAAACCGCTTTTGACTCCACGATTATTATGAGACCCTTCATTCCGCCAGAGACAGGAATAGATGGAGAAACATCATAAGAGTGAAAGTGATGAAGCAGGGTGGTCACGACCCTCAGCATTGAGGAATACGACGCAAGGAGTCCTCCTCCTTGGGAGGTTTGTTACTACTTCACGCCCAAACTACTGAACGGATGAAAGAAAGATGTATTTTTTTGGATCTACTTCCCAATAGCTATGTATGCTATATCATTGGATAGGTATTTTCTAGCTGAGTAAAACTACTAGCTACTACTACTTTTGCCAACAACCGTGTCAAATAAATGTCAAAATGGTTGTCGTTGCTATGGTTACGCGCAACTCCTCGCTTTGATTGAAACTCGACAATCTGTTACTGCACAGTGAAGGTCGATCGCCATTTTGGTTCAACTTATTTGCTACATACAGCCCAGACTTCGTACAAACTCTGGCATCCTCCGTTCGTACACGGGTCCTGAAACAGCACATATAATGATTTTTATTCCTGGAGTAGGTCCCCTGAGGACAATTTTCTACTTTCACACGGACGAAAATAGATTATTAACTGCTTGTTAATAATCTATTTTTCGTAAAGGCTTTGTCTTCACTGAGTAATGGTTCAACGGACAGCCTAAACCGTAAAAACCTTGAATTTGGAAGACGTAGGTATTCCTCGCGTGATGAAGGCATCCGATAACAAAGGATTTTTAAAAATTGTATCTCTAAGAGCGTGAAAAAGGACGGTAAAGATATTTAAGGAAACACTTAAATATCGTTCAAATATACGAAGAATCCTGTTTTTTTTTTAAAAAATAAGTAAAAATAATGGTCCTCTGCTTGAGGAATTATTACTACCTCGTGAGTGCGTTCACAAACTCACGTATAAACACCAAGTCCCGGAACATCTATACAAATAGTTACATTTTCCGTTTGGAAATCGAATCAATCGCCAATGTTGTAGGACGGGGGACGTACCATCAAAATTTACAAATTGCTAAGATTTACAACCGACTGTAAGGAGGATTATGTTTTTCGCGCGATCTTGTTAGTGACAAAACGTCAAAACGCATGCACTATTCCAAATTCAAATACTCGTACACACAATTTTATTTTAAAATGAAAAAAAAAAAAATATTCGAATTTTGAAATTCAATTCAGGTGCTCTTGAATATTTTAATAAAAAACTTTCACAATACCTTTACTTCGAAAACTCCGATTATATCTATCTGATTTGTTGGTTCGTGAATATTAAAGATTGCTCTGTAGTTTTAAAGTTCATTGTTTGAGTAGAACTTAAGTATTATTATTTAGTTTATCATCAAATTTTGATTTCAAATAAGTATTTTTTATGTTTAATTTGTTTGTCTTGTATTTCTCGTTACTCTTTTACACACCAATATTTCAAAGGTGAAAGTTTGTATATATGTGAGGGTTTTTTTAAGGTGGAAAAAATCATATAATGCCGAATCCCGCCCTTGGGCGGATGTCCAGATATTATAATAATTATTTTTTTTTTAGGTTCAGTTTATATTCTCAGGGGATATTATTGCCTTTCATTTGGGTAAAACTATTTATTATTAATGAAATTGTTACTTTTGTGTAAAATAAAGTATTATTCTGTTCCATTTTAGGGGTCTTGCGTAGGTGAGTTTAATTATTGTAATGTTATCGCTAATTCCGGGCTTACAGATGACAAGCTTTAGCTAACTGGCCGTCCAACCATCCGGTAAAGATCGAGCCCAAGTCGTCGATGGCGCGTTAATTTCACACGTCTTCCACGTGCAGGTACCTACTGGTATGTATATTTTGTGGTACCTTATAATTGTATAATTTTATTATACATAGGCACGATGCCACTGGATCTTTTTACAAGCATCCTCGCCGCAGGCTGTATCCCTCGCGAACCTACTCATAAAACTAAAGTGCTGAAACTTGAACGCTGAACTAACTCTAAAGTGGAAAGATTGACTTCATACTGTACACGGGTTTCACCAACTATGTTATACATTGTATAGTACGCGTACTTATACCTAGCATGAACATGGAACTTTAGACAGAAACACAACTTTAAACTCCATGAACTCTTTAAAGAATCGTGTTGTATATTTATTTTAGCACTGCACTTTTAAAGTCGTTTTAGACGAATGGAAACGCTGTAGAAGATGGTGAGTTATGGTCAACATATACAGGTATAATTACCTAATCCAAAGCAAATGTTTAGGCTTTGTTCGGACTATTTAGTAGATTTTTTATGTGAAGTTTGCACAAAATCGATCGAGCGGTTCTTCATTTATCACATTTTTCTGTTGCCGATAGCAAAGCCGCGGGCAAAAGCTAGTTAGGTATAATTAGTTATTATAGATATGGCTTGTACGAGGCGAATGAAGCAGCTGTCCTAGTGGCTAAATTTGAATCAGATTGACATGAGAAGAAAAAAAAAAGGAAACGAGTTTTCAATAAAAAACATTTTTTTATAGCAAGTTTTTACAGTCCAATCTTTAGAATAAATACTCATCAATACCATTCCAAAATTGCTCAAACATGATAGGGTTATAGTATCCTCGTCAGTTCCTCCTCTAGTTCCATCGTGAGACCCTGGCTACCATCTAGCATCAAAGTACCCACTCGTCAAGGCGAATCATACGAGCCCAACACTCGATGAGGAAGTGTCTTTCAACTACCGAGGTCCAGGACCACCACCAAATAATAGGCCACCAACAGCCACCTTTCTCTTCCATCATTTGACCAACTCCATGTCATTATAATTCGGTAATGTCATCTGATTTACACAACATTCATTTGCAAGATTTGATTACATGTCTGTAATCAAAACACCGCTGTTGTTAAACTATTTAATCAACTTTGACTATTCGACTTCCATAGTTTCATTCTATTTGTATTTATTCCAACTGTAATTTAATCGAGCACTTGACGACACCACAAAGAGGAAATCCCACAGATAAGTTCCCTTTTCCCGGATCATTAAATTTCATTATGAGTTTACCTCCTTCAAACTCCGTGGATTGTTCGAATAACCATAAAATACTTCAATGGGATCTTAATTACGAATCGAATTAAAGATCATCTTTAATTCGATTCGTTCGAATACACCGTCGGCTCCTATTGTGTTGGCTTGATAAGATATATAAGTAAGACAAGTATAAAAATGTCTATAAATCACTGTTAGGGAAGCGGTTTTCGTATTGGGCGATATATTTTCGTCAGAACCTTTTATGTCGCACATAATGAATACAAATAATAATTCCGATAAATTCAGCAATAAAACTGTATCTACAGAGACATAACAAAAAACAGGAACAAGGACTTCCTTGTGGCGATGAAATAGCGTGACAAACGGAACGCGCGCAACCCGGAATCAATCCATCCCGAATTTTTTCCATTTATTGTCGTCGAGTCCGATGCCGACAGACAGAAATACGAGGAAATTATTTGATCTATATTTGCTAAAGTTTTCTTATACGAAACGATACATCGTTCATTAACAATAATAAGTAAGAACTGATTGTTTTTCTTGTGCACAAATATGAAACTGCGTCCTAAAATTTGGTAGAATATTCTACTTATTTTCGTTGATTCGAGTGAACATTGCTGTGGTATTCCCGCAGTTCGATTGGAAATATTCGGATAATATATTGGGGAAGCAATGGTCGGCGTCGAGAGGCAATGTCGGTCATTACGGGGAAATGAAGTGATTGCCGCGCAAATGATTCGATGCCCGCCTGATTATGCCCGGAGAGCGCTATGCGTGTCACGCGGCCGGCATCCCGCCGACCCGCTTTCACGGTTATGAACGTATTGCGTTCATATTTGCAAACGTATGATGTTGGGCTCTAAATGCTTTAATTAAAGCTAATGTTTTTACAATGCAGAAGGATTATAACTTGTTGCGTCTAAATTATAGGAAAACAGAAATTCAGTGATCATTTCGTGAGCAACGAACACTACTAATGTGTATGGTTTTTGAACTCATAATGAAACGAACACGTAAGTAGGCTCTTACCTTTCGATATTATAAGAATACCGTTTAGGTACCCACTTTATATGAGAAAACTAAAGTATATAGAATATTCTCTCAAAAATATAAGATAAAGGGCTCTTTTGCAGTGATTTGATATTGAAGATTGTATCAAAGTGGTTTTCACACATCAAAGCGGAGAGTACTCGTATAGAGCAGGGATTAGCATGTAAGAGTAGATACATCATATCCTATTCCGCTTTGCATTTCGCGACACCGCCCCGGGCGCGCACGATATATCGATAGTGTAGTGTCGCTATCGCCACATCCCTCAAAACGAAACACGCACCTATTTATCACTGGTATGATGAAAGGTAAAGGTTTACCTAGTCAAGTTATTAAATATATACAAGCAAAACATTATTGTTCGTCGTTTTTAGGGTTCCGTATCTAAGGAAGTACCGAAGGAAGATCCCAAGCATAAGTATAGGAAAAAATCTAAAATCTGTGTAGTTACGTAACAAAAAACAATAATTTATTTCAAGTACCAAAAACTCATGTCAGTTTCATGCCATAGTCAAGTAGGTACAGACAATACACAATAAATTAAAATATTAGCCAGTCATGAATTATATCCAAAATGTCATAATCAAATAAGTTCAGTCATGTCCAAAATACAATAAATTATAATCAACAATAATAATCAACAATAATAATCAACAATAAAAACAACAACAATAACAATGCCATACGGAATATTCTTAGTAACTCAATTTGGGAATTGAATTGTTTTAGGTAAGTTTTTACAGCCCATTTCCTCTCGTAGAGAGGAGGTCTGAGTCCCAGCAGTGGGAACATTACAAGGCTGATGCTATGCTAAGTTTTTACGGAACCTTAAGTTCGTGAATCCGCACTTGTCTGGTTTTCTTTTTATAAAAGTACTAGCTTTTGTCAGCGGCTTCGCCCGCGTACATAAAATACAGCCTATGTCACTCAGGAGAAAAGCAGCTTTCTATTGCTGCTACAATTTTTCCAATCGGACCAGTAGTTCCAGAGATTACCTCCTACAAACAAAAAAACAAAGAAACAAAAAAACAAACATTACCTCTTTATTATATTAGTGTAGATATGCAGTGTGTGCTGAGAAAGGCCTTTTTGACTTTGCACAGTTTTTTTTTTTCTAATATTAGTATTATTAAACATATTTCTATCTAATCATTATTTTTTCTTTCTAGTCCTATGTGAGTCATAAATGAGTTTGTTTCGGTTGTTTCTTCTAAGGGTAGTCAGCTAGAAAACATCAGCCTTACCTAGTTCAAATTTACGCGTAAAAGTGTTTTTGCAAAGCAAATATAACTTCTCACAGGGTTTTCTTTTCAATTTATACTCTTATGTCTCTTAATTCGGTGCTAAAAGGTTAAAAAGAAAAAAAATCTCCTATATTTTTGTATGTCATCAATATACCTACCTAATAGAAAGTAATTCTATAAGTACGGTAACATGTGTTTAGGGTTGTAAGTACGTACAGGAACTGATTAACCCGTCGTTGGGTATGCTCTCTCAATATGGACATCCGACCTCTTTCCGGATCGCCCCCATATCACCACACTTTATCGCTTACCAATTGCTGACACCGCTCGAATTATTCATTCGTATTTTACCTGAACGTTTTATTTGCTTGGCAAATAACCATCCCAATATATTTTGTTCAAAGTAATAAACCACTGAATTTCATGGATTTGTAATCGTAAAGTCGATTTCATAAAGTAAAGTTTATTCAGTATAATCAAAAGTAGTTCAAGACGTTTCTGACAGAAATCCATTTCCCCAATAGCACCCGCTTTATGAAATCACAGGCAGAGGTGCACTTGATAAATATGTTCCATCTGCATTCGCTTGCCGTTTGCAGTTCACTGGCGAACACAGGTCCAACAATAGCTCCACAAATCACTCGGTTTTATAAATCTGTTCGGCGTGCTCCCCGCGGCTCGCGAGCCACCATTACCATTTGCATTTCATATCAACCAGTTTAAAAGAGAATTTTTCAAGAAGCAGTGTGATTCTGTAAGACTTCACTCTTAACTTCGAATCTGAATCCGCCGTGAGTTTCTTGTTTGGCATTCTGAAAACTCGCTTGATAATTCGAATCTACACTAGCGCTACACTTGCGACCGTGTTTGCGAGTTGAACTAAATTGAAAGCGAGATTTTGACAGATAAAGTATGAGATGACATATTAAGTGGCATTCTATAAGGTAATTCCGCCGTCACTTCGACGCTCACTTCGAACTCGCATTCGATTCAAAATGTCAAATTATAAGCATCTATTTTATGAGTGAAAATAGAAGAAATCATAATTAAATAGTGTTTAGATAAAGTTTTTAAAGTTTACTACATATAAATCTCTATTTTCTTATTATTAATAGTCAAAAATTGAGCAAAATTAACGTAAAATTAAAATAAGATATATGAAATCAGGGAACACGCTTCAAACCAAGGTCAAGGCCAAGGTACACACATGTCGTACATTTTAAGTGGTTTGCTTGCATTCGTTAGGGGTTTGAGAGGGGAATGTTAAGTGGTTCAACATTTGTAAAAAAACACTTCTAACCTTAGTCCACTGTTTATATGTGCCACCTGAACGTGTCTCATTTGGACTGAAACATTATTGTTGGAACACTTCATTAACATTATTCTTGAACTTTACAAGCAGAAATATAAACTTCATGATTATTTCACAATTATTATCGGCACTGAACGACCAAAAAACAAAAAAATGTAAACAAAACAATATAACGTCAAGTCAATTAAAGTATTGTCCGTCCACAGATTAGGTACTAATGCCTTTGTCTGTCAGTAATTTTTTTCGTAAGGTACCTAAGCATAGATTATATTCACGACACGAATTTAGAGTTTTCTGTTTTATTTTTTACTTATTAGCTGCCTCAAATTCCATAAAATAAGATATGTTAATTTAAACATCATAATAGCTAAAATTCTGTGTCAAAAACTAGTAAAATAAAAAACCGATAAATCTTAACTTACATTTAGTTGAGTGTGGCAATCACTAGAACTCACTTCACTTCGCAAGTGCCTACGTGATGTTTACAGAATACAAAATCAAGGTCATTTTGAACCTTAACCGAAGTGAGAGTGAGTATCGAAGTGATATGCGAGTTGTTGTTCGAATTTTACAGAATCGACGTACTGGTCTTCTAACACGAATAATTCGAAGTCTATGTTTCTACCCGATAGGAAACTACAACTTAGGAAAAACATAAAATCACCTGCTGATACACAGCGCTTCTAAAGTCAAGCGCCAGTACTTCCAATAATAGCCTGCAATAAGTTGTACTTCAAGGCATCCTGACCTATAGACTTAGCTGTGTAGGGCGGTAATAAACTCGTCTGCTGTCAGACCGAAACTAAACTAATGACCAACTCCGTCTTGATTGGATAAATTTCCAGAAATAGAAACAGCCACGTTCCATCGACGTGCGGCGAACTTCTTCATTTGCGACTGAACGGGCGACGTCTCATATAATCTCTACGTGACGCGAATGGCGCACCGACTTTATATCATTGTCCGAAGCTGACAATTATTGAACTCAGCCGAACACGCCGCAAGCCGGTGCAGCACATTGGAAATTAACTGCAACTAATTGATACATTTAATTCTATAATATAACACAAAAATTAATTATTTTCAACTTGATCTACCACAATTTCAAAAATATCTCACTGCTCGTAAAACAAAAGCGTAACACAAATAAGAATTAAATAAAACAGAATGTACCAGCACAAACATTAATTAATTAAGTAATTTATGAAACAATGAGTAATTCCAAACAGAACAAATAACCGGCATCAGTCAGACGACAACCGCCATGTTTTGTTAAACGTTTTAATGACGAAGAAATATTTACGCAATCTCTGCAATATATTACAAGTCTACGTGCCCCAAGATGATTTGCGTGTTTTCTGTAAGTTCGCCCGAATAAAGGGTCGCAGGGAAAATCTTGAGTGACGCAGGTCCGACAGCGAGGGATACATTTTTGTCATTCCGCGCCTTTACATTAGTCCTTCTGCCTGTGCCATGTCCAATGGTCATTGAAAGAAAATGCTTCAGATAAGCTACACTGCCGAATAGGACCACAAAGGACCGAGTCAGAGGGATCTTCATGCGATTTAGATTGATTATTTGTACGATTCTTGTCTACAGTTGTTCTCGTGAGTAGTTCTTGTGACAGCTCTTGAATAGAACACATGTCTTATAAAATGGAACAGTAAAAGCCGAGACGAATCTTCGATAACCCCAGGATTTTCTCCAATAGCTATTTTGTTATTATTACCAATATGCACACGTATCGGAAAGTTACCCAGATATTTTATTAATATCGTTTATTTAAACCTTAAAATATTATTAAAGTAAAATTTCATTACCTTCCTCCTATTTAAGGCCTTTGCGAACAATTTTACCTCTCGAGCGTTCGGGTAGGGTTCAATGTGAATTTTGTAAAATAGGTTACAATACGACCTAAATAAACATTATGGCATAATTCTAATATCCAAGTTAGCTTATCGTAAATATGCGTCCCAGTAATCTGCGCTGCTTCAGCGCCGCTATCCTAACATTGGATTCTGAAATTATTATTAGCTTATGCTTAGGCCCTTTTTGCATTTTATTCCGGCCGTTTGTTAAAATTAAAACCTTTTGAAGATACGGTTTTTCCATTTCTTATTCGTCGAAGTTCCTTACTGCCGCAAAATATATAAACGGAGTAAATTACAAGTGAAAGAGTCTTTCAGTAATGCGTTTATGAATTGTGCAGCAGCTTAATGTAACATTCATATCCTAAACTATATTTCAAAATAGTTCTAACTAAATCATTCATTCAGAAACGTGTGTATGCCAGTTTTCCGTCACATTAAGCTTCAATTTTCACATTTGCTCATTCCATAGCAGAGAAGAGTGCGATGATCTGTAAGTAAGACGAATAGAGAAAGTACGTGACGGAGACACACGGAGACCAAGATATAGCAACGACGTTACACTTGCTGATGGGAAACAACTTTTATATCTAGACAAGTGTGATGGAGTTCACAATGTAAGATTACTTACTTATTGAAACGTACTCGATACATCTATTCGACTAACAAAAAATGATTTATGGAAATAAAAATATACCTACATTATTATACAAAGTTGATACTACAGATGGGATTTCCTTAAAAACTATCATTGAACAACTTTTACTATGAGACTAACCCAAAAATCACGAAAAAAAACCCGCTGCTCCATACATTTTGTCGAGTTATGTGAATATAAATCTATAGAGCAGCAGGTCTTTTGTGATTTTTGGGTTGGTCAAGTTAGTTGATTGGTTGGATGGTTGAGTTGTTCATATTGGTGTGTACGATGATCCTTTTTAAGGAAACCCCAACGATCGTTTCAAATTTGTATAGGCACTTATATAACAGATAATAAGCGTAGATATACACTAAAATTATGTTCAGAATCAGAGTCTAAATCAATTACAGACACTTTTAAATAGGTATTTCTTATTTTCTCTATCAAGAACTATTTGTATTACAAAAAAAAAAAACTATTTTGATAAATTCTTGGTCACTACGCGTGTCTTTGGGTGTTTGCTATACTAATATCGATGCACTAGTAATGTAGTACGTCGATTCTCATATTAACTATCAACAATCAGCATAACTAATTCCTTTGAAAAACACTAACAAAGTGCATTTAAGTAAAATATCAATGTTTGAATTACAATTGTAACTTAATATGGGTGTGCATTATTCCAGTTTGAGTAGCAACCTAAAAGATACACATTATTAGCCTAATAAATAAACAATGTGTACCTAGTAAAGTAAAGAGAAATTGATAAAATAGCTGTTTAAAAAAAGCGTCGTTCCCGTTTTGATTTCGTATCGATACACTTTCCCTACCACTTTTGATCATCTCATTCGTTATTCATGACGTTTCATTTGTATTGACTTCTAACGAGTCATTGGAAAGAGGGTGAACAGCCATTACGAGTCAAGTGTATCTTCGCAAATTAATTCAACGAAATCCTATTTTTCTTGAATCAAAAACATCAACATGAATACTTTTCATAAACAAGGAGATTTTAATACCTATTTATAGAAGACTTCAAAAAGGAGCTTCTTAACTTGACTGTATTTTTTGTGTATTTTTTTTGCTGTAAATTTCGGATATTTCCTGACCGTTTCGCTTCGATGGTGGCAAAATAATTAAACAAAATCAAAAGAGTTTTTAGAAGTAAATATTAATATAACCGAGTTCTTTAAACGTCAAAATTCAAATAAAAAAACGGTTTAGCTCTTACTTCATAAAGTATTTTTATATCCGGATAAAAAACGGTTTACCGTCGTGCACAAGGAGCTCAGGGGCCCTACTCTAATTCTCCGAAATAAGAAGTTTCGATCGAAATTTCGCGTATTTGCTACTCTAATTCATTTCGTTTCCGAAATTTCGAACGAACGATTTTTTTTGACGTTCCGAATTTCTAAACCTACTCTAATTGTTATTGTTTCGAACGAAAATTTGATCTTGACAGATGGATTATGCGGATAATAACGTCAAACTGACGCAACCAAAAGTATTACCTTTTGATTTTTGTAAAAAATTGCTTATAATGGCCTCAAAAAAGCTTTTCATGAAGCCAGCTGTACGTGAAAAACGTTTAGAGCGTACAAGGATCCAGCGATACTTGCTCAACCAGTTTAAAATTACGCAAATATTATCAGACTCATTCGACAATTATTTGAGGACAGTTCGACTTGAAACTCACAACTTACCAAGAAATAGTGCCTCAAAAATGCTTTTAATTAAAGGAGCGATAGCTCTTTACACCGCCAGAGACAGAAACAGAAGGAAAAGGAAAAGTAATGAAGCACGGTGTTCACAACCTCCACCATGGCGACATATAACGCAAGAAAGAAAAGATTACAAAGTTCTTACAATAGTTATTATAGTGCTGCTGTGTTGTGTTCAGGGTAGCAACGCACAAGAAAGTGAAGTGCTACTGTGATGTGTTCAGGGTAGCAAAGCACCAGAAAGTGAAGTGCTACTGTGATCTGTTCAGGATACTGTCCTCGATTGTTGTTTAATAAAAGACTTAAATATACGTTTTGACTTTTTATTAACTAGAACCCTGTAGGATTTAGGGATTTTTATGATACTGGTAGTCGACTGGCCATTCCTATCTTCTTGCCTGGGTCCTAGGTCCACAGGTAGGTATATCAGGCTGTGAAATGTTTGGAGGTTGACTTTATTGACAAGAAGTGGTGAAGAATGGCATAGGTTCATTGATCTGAAAAGAAAAAGGATTAAATACCTAATACTAGAATCATAAAACAATGAAATTATGTAAGAATTTATAGAATCAACTTAAAATGGATTTCAAATTCTTCTTCATAAAGATACTATTATAATTTGGAATATATATAAATATAAGATAATATTTAGTAACAAAGTTTTTACAGTCAAAACAAAACTTGTGGAGGGTGAAAATGCTACTTCTGTTACACCAACAATTCGACTTGAAACACACTCTATGCACCGCAAATACAAAGTATATAAAGAAGCATTTGGTAAAATATTGAATTAACACGACAATTGAGAAATGAACTTCAATTAAAATTCTCTAAAAAAAATCCACACATAATAATTATCTAAGTTGACCAGTGCTGCCAACTCTAAAATCTATTTTCAAAAATGCCAAAAATATGTTAAAATTTTCGGAAAATGCTAAAATAACATGCTTATCCAGAAATAAAGATAAAAAATCTAAACAATGTGCCAAAAAAGCCCTGAAATAACTAACGTTATGTAACGAATGAAAACTCTCGTCCTTATTTTTTTCATTAGATGCAACTTGTGCTTTCTAGCTCAAGTTGCCGACTGGCTGAAGCCACTCTTTCAATCTGACATCAATGTCCACTCTGCACGATAACATTCGTTATATTCTGATGGCATTGTCAACTTGATGACTCTTTATAACCCTCATTTACGCAAACACCTTTGGTGACAACGTCGACTGATTCAATACTAACCATTATGTAGTTCAATTCAATTCAGTTCAATCAATACGTTTTTCAGGGTTTATGTTTTGCATTTAGAGCAGTGGTGGCCGAGAAGTCACGACCCTGACTTACGACTTAGGTCGCACTGGTTCGCGGACGGTGAGCAATGGGTAGCTCGCCGTCCGGTCGTCTGGTAACTGGCCAGACCGAGTCCAATACGTCAACGGCGCGCACCATTCCCGAGCGAGGAGTTGTCAGCAAACTGTAAGGGCCCTTCAGGGTCGTAGCCTCCTGGAGCCGAGGATGGAATGAAACTGTTACCGCGGCTCTAGCAATAAGGCAAGGATGGTACGGGGTAGGTTATTTAGTCAGTAAGAGTCTGACACTGGTCTCCCGCTCCTCCCAAAAGCAGGTTTCGTCATTCGATGATTTTCATCCAACCATAAAAAAATTGGGAGTGATCAGCGCTGATCCTTGGTAGAAGCCATGGTCCAGAGCGAGGAGGAGTGGCAGGTGGTCGCCTCCTTCTGCGAAACAGTAATGCTAGCAAAGTCGGAAGCCGACCGCATAAGGCAACGGCGCGTAAGCCGCCGGGATTCCTATCCCGATTTCTGGCCACCTTAGGCGCGGGCTTCCGGACGGTGAGCAATGGGCAGCTCGCCGTCCGGTTGTCTGGCAACAGTCCGAACCATGCCAGTCGTCGATGGCGCGCATTGTTCCCGCGCACGTCAAAGAGTTGTCAGCAAACCGTAGGGACCCTACAGAACGGTCGAAGGCAACTGGGGCCAAGGGATCGTGTCTGAAAGGAAGGCTCTAGCTAGTATACATGGCGATGTAGGAACAGGTTAGGTTGTTTAGTCAGTAAGAGACTTTTACCTACCATAAAAAAAAGAGATGAGACATTCATTAATCGCGTAGTGGATTACGGCCTATTCCTTCTCCTGGAGAGGAGATCTGAGTCCCAGCAATGAGAACATTATAAGGCTGATGCTATTTAGATATTCAAACGCTTTTCGAATATAATGAAATAAAATTGCTAATTTTGTTAATTTATCGCAAATTACTTCGAAAAATGCTAAACTTGGCCATAATAATGCTAAATTGGTATCACTGAAGTTGACAATGTTGACAAGTTCCAAGATTGTTTTTTCTTCGCCCCATTTGGGCTGGCTAAGGTCTTGAACTATATCGCCTCGTCATCAATAATAAATACTTTTCTTTGAATTACATTTATTTTCTATGCGATCATATAATATGTTATATTACAAGAAATATTTAATAAATTGCTTATTATATGCAAAAAAAGTCATTTTAGCCCAAAAAGGGACAAGCTGGCTTTCTTACGAAATGTGTATCATGACATGTTACGTATGATTATACAGACATTTTTTAGAAATATGAGCATTTAAAGTAGTGTAAGGAATTTGCTCGGCGCGCTTCTCTGTGTAACAAAATAAGTGGCTAATTTAGTTGAAAACTAAATTTTTGCAGCACATTCATATTTAATTTATAAATATTACAAATAATGTTTAATAGACCTCGGTCTCCTTTCTCCAAAACGAAACTTTCGTAAGCAAACGATATTCAATCGAAGTTTCGCAACTGTACCTACTCTGTTTCTTTTTCGGAAAGGCTCAAGAATTTCGGATCCACAGACAATTTTCGTGATTGAATGAAAAGAACAATATTGTGTTGGATTTTTTACATGTCATTTAAAATAAGTAACGGTTTTTAAACTAATTTAAAACATGCTTTATTTAACAAAAATGGATTTAATATGTGGTTTATTAAAAATAACTAGTAATATTTATAAATAAAACATAAATGTGCTGCAATAATTTTCTTTTTAACAAAATTAGTCACGACATTATAAAACACCCTTTTTTACAGCCGCTGTTAACCGACTTATTTAAATAGCACTATTTCATGCAAATCATCGGTACTAACGTATGACAATTAAAACTATCTGTATAATCATATGTAACATGTCAATCATACCATGTCAACTTGTATTTTTTTTTTTTTTTTTTAATTTGGCAACTTGTTTTAAACATTACTGCCAGATTCTAGTATTGAGCGTTGCACATTAAAAAATAAGAAAGGAAAGAAGGTAGATAAAGAAAAATCAAGAATATAAAGAATAAAGAAGAAAAGGATCAGGTTTTACAGTCACTAGATTACATGGAATAAGATACATAGGATAGGAAAGATTGGTGATAGTTCTGATACTAATAAATAAAATATAATGAGTACATAAATATTACAGTTTTATGTTATTCTTTAATATATATTGGGATAGACATAATAGTATGGAATGATTGGTATTAGCTAAATGTAACAATGTAGTAATATTAAGAGGAAAAGGAATTTTTAATTCAACTTGTATTTGACTTTAATTAGGATGTTTTAAAAATATATTATGTTGCCAATGCTTTTTTAAATTCGATACACATTCCGTAAGAAATTCAGCCGGTCTCTTTTTTAGCTAAAATGACTTCTGCATATAATAAGCAATTTGTTAAATATTTCTTGTAATATTTTTGCATAGAAAATTTAATTCAAAGAAAAGTATTTATTATTGATGATGAGGCGGTATGGTTCAAGACCTTAGCCAGCCCAAATGGGGCGAAGGAAAACAATCTTGAAACTTGACAACATTGTCAATTTCAGTGATGCCAATTTAGCATTATTATGGCCAAGTTTAGCATTTTTCTAAGTGATTTGCCATAAATTCAATTTAACAAAATTAGCAATTTTTTTATCATTTTACTCGGAAAGCGTTTGAATATCTAAATAGTATAGCATAGCATCAGCCTTACAATGATCTCACTACAGCGACTCAGGCCTCCTCTTCAGGAGAAGGAATAGGCCGTAATCCACCACGCCACAATTAACGTCTCATGTCTTCGAATTTTTGGTACTAGAACATTCCTCACAATGTATTCCGTTGCCGTTTAGAGAGGGATGGTGATGAAATAAATTACACAAAGTAATACACATGGCTAGGTTTGAGCCCGCGACCTAAGTCGTAAGTCAGGGTCGTGACTTCTCGGCCACCACTGCTCTAAATGCAAAACATAAACCCTGAAAAACGTGTTGATTGAACTGATTTGAATTGAACTACATAATGGTTTAATAATGCAACAGTCGACGTTGTCACCAAAAGGTGTTTTGCGTGCGTAAATGAGGGTTGTAAAGAGTCATTAAATTGACAATGCCATCAGAATATAACGAATGTTATCATGCAGAGTGGACATTGATGTCAGATTGAAAGAGTGGCATCAGCCAGTCGGCAAGTTGAGCTAGAAAGCACAAGTTGCATCTAATGAAAAAGATAAGGACGAGAGTTTTCATTCGTTACATAACGTTAGTTATTTAAGGGCTTTTTTGGCACATTGTTTAGATTTTTTATCTTTATTCCTGGATTAGCATGTTATTTTAGCATTTTCCGAAAATTTTAACATATTTTTGGCATTTTTGAAAATAGATTTTGGAGTTGGCAGCACTGGTCAACTTAGATAATTATTATGTGTGGATTTTTTTTAGAGAATTTTAATTGAAGTTTTTTTCTCAATTGTCGTGTTAATTCAATATTTTACCAAGTGCTTCTTTATATACTTTGTGTTTGCGGTGCACAGAGTGTGTTTCAAGTCGAATTGTTGGTGTAACAGAAGTAGCATTTTCACCCTCCACAAGTTTTGTTTTGGCTGTAAGAACTTTGTTACTAAATATTATCGTATATTTATATAATATCTTTTAGTTTGTTTTTATTTTTAGATAGTCATTCCTAGAATATTCACAATTTTAGTTCTGTCAAAATTTTAATTTCTACAGTGTAATGGGTATTTGATTTTATTACCAAATATAATAGTATCTTTATAAAGAAGAATTTGAAATCCATTTTAAGTTGATTCTATTAGGTATTTAATCCTTTTTCTTTTCAGGTCAATGAAGCAATGCCATCCTCCACCATGTCTTGTCAATAAAATGAACCTCCAAACTTTTCACAGCCTGAGGGACCTGTGGACTTAGAACCCAGCCACCTGTACCGGTATCAGAAAAAATCCTAAATCCTACAGGGTTCTTGTTAATAAAAAATCAAAACGTATATTTTAGTCTTTTATTTAAGTCTCTAAAGAACAACAACTTAGGACAGTATCCTGAACACAACACAGTAGCACTATAATGACCTTTGTAACAACTTTGTAACCACATTTATTTGCAAAAAAAATCTTTGACTAGTACTTTGGTGGGAAAAAGACTTTGGAAGCAAGTGGCACTTTCTAGTACAAGTCTTCAAATAAATGGCCGACTGCGACTATCATTTCCCACAAACTGAAAGTTGGAATTTGCGCAATTTCAAGCTGTAAACGTAAGTGATGCCGGTTTCTTGCACACTCTAAACGGCCTTCACATAGAGCGGCTTTGATTCTTCTTCGTTGCGTTGTCTATCTCAATGCTGGGGGTCGTGAACACCTTGCCTCATCAGTTTTCCTTTGAATGATATTCCTCCATCTGTTTCTGTTTTTGGCGGTGTAAACGGCATTGTATATCATAGAGCTGCTTTAATTAAAAGTATTTTTGAGGCTCTATTTCTTAGTAAGTTGTGAGTTACAAGTTAAACTGTCCTCAAAAAATTGCCTAATGAGTCTGATAATATTTGCGTGATGTTAGACTAGTTGCGCAAGTGTCACTAGTTCCTTGTACGCTCTAAACGTTCTTTACGTAGTACTCGCTTAAAAAAAAACTTTTTTTAGGGTCATTGTAAGCAATTTTTTTAAAAAATCCACACAAACGAAAATCAAAAAGTAACACTTTTGGTTTCGTCGGTTTGACGTTAATATTCCGAAAAATCCATGTGTCAAGATCAAATTTTCGTTCGTGACATTATCAATTAGAGTAGGTTTAGAACGTCAAACCTTCGAAATTTCGTGAATGAAATGAACCGTATAAAAAAAAACGTATTGACATCACTGAAGTTGCCACTGTTGACAAGATTCAAGATTGTTTTTTCTTCGCCCCGTTTGGGCAGGCTAAGGTCGTTAATCATACCGCCTCGTCAACAATAATAAATACTTTTCTTTGAATTACATTTATTTTCTATGCATAAATATTATAAGATATATTTAACAAATTGCTTACTAAATTCAAAAAAAGTCATTTTAGCTCAAAAAGGGACCGGTTGACTTTCTTACGGAATGTGTATTGAATTAAAAAAAGCACTGGCAACATAATATATTTTTAAAATATTCAAATTAAAGTCAAATACAAGTTGACATGTTATGATTGACATGTTACGCATGATTATACAGATAGTTTTAATTGTCATACGTTAGTACCGATGATTAGAATGCAATAGTGCTATTTAAATAAGTCGGCTAATGCAACGGCTGTAAAAAAGGGTGTTTTATAATGTCGTGGCTAATTTTGTTGAAAATTAAATTATTGCAGCACATTTATGTCTTATTTATAAGTATTACTAGCTATTTTTAATAAACCACATATTAAATCTATTTTGTTAAATAAAGCATGTTTCTAAATTAGTTTAAAAATCGTAACTTATTTTAAACGACATATAAAAAATCCAACACAATATTGTTCTTTTCATTCAATCACGAAAATTGTCTGTGGATCCGAACTTCTTGAGCTTATCCGCAAAAGAAACATAGTAGGTATAGTTGCGAAATTTCGAATGAATATCGTTTGCGGACGAAAATTTCGTTTCGGAGAATTATAGTAGCACCCCAGCGCCGAACAGTAAAATAGGGGAACAGAAATTTTAAGAGATTTTTTAGCATTTTACTACTTGTCAATGAATTGTCAGAAATCAATATTAATATCTATACTTAAACTAAGATTGAGAATATGATAGAAGGCTAGAACAAATTTGCACTTATCATGTACTAGCTTCTGCCCGCGACTTCGTCCGCGGAAAATTTTGTGAGACAAAAGGTGTGACAGCTCGGTTAATATCCATGTTATATAAACAATTTATAGCCTATGTCACTCAGGAGTAAAGCAGCTTTCTATT
The DNA here is from genome assembly GCA_029852875.1 of Mythimna loreyi. Classification (NCBI taxonomy): domain Eukaryota; kingdom Metazoa; phylum Arthropoda; class Insecta; order Lepidoptera; family Noctuidae; genus Mythimna; species Mythimna loreyi. Next base: position 13,880,790 of record CM056786.1, read on the forward strand.
ATAGCTTCAATTTTTCCAATCGAACCATTAGTTCCAGAGATTACCCCCTATAAACAAAAAAACAAACTTTACCTCTTTATTATATTAGTGTAGATTTATGTTTGTAATGAACAAACTCAAAAATCAATATTATAACTATTACTTTATCACTGAGTAACTTAGGTATATAATTTCAAAATTTTTAATCAGCAGTTTTGATCTATTCATCTCATTTAGAGATACATGTCTTATTTGTTTTTTTTTTATCACTCTCATAATTCTTTCTTGTAAAACCAAGTACTGGTTATCTGATGTTATTTGAAATGTTTCTGTGTATTCTCTGTTCAATGACAAATCTAGCCAGCTGCATGCATTAAGGGAAGAGCTGACGTGGCGCAATTGTTGTCGTAGATAAACTGGCGCTGGTAACCGTCCCCGCGGGTAATCTCGGTGCAGAGTGCGACACCGCGCCGCGGCCCCACGACCCACCTAAACACCACTTGTCTGCACAACAACCTTTCTAAATCTTAACACAAGCAACAAAGGTAAGAAAACAGTGATCTTATCTCTTCTACTGTCGCAACAGTCAAATTTATCGCTAACCGTATTCTTTCAACTTATGATGTAAGCACCACACTAACTAAAATTAATGCACACGCTCTAGTAAATTCTACTTTTACACCAACCCTTACTAAACTACTTATACATTTCCATTATACCCGGACTGCATAAAAAAGAAAGAACTTAAATAAAATCCCTCATCTTACTTTCCTTTTAAGGGAAGATCCGAAAGAAATATTACGTCGAAGTGGAAAGATTTTATTGAGAATTATTTCGTTGCGTGGAGGGATGAAGGCGCTGATGGCGGCGGCGTGAGCGACGGCGCGGCAGCGCGGCGAGTACGGCGCGTGGCGGGCGCGGCGCGGCGGCGTGTGCTCCGCTAACAAAGTTACGGCTGGCCGGGGACTCTTCCGCGTCTCGTTTGCTCAGATTTATGTTGACTCGTTTAATTACACAAGGGCCAAGCAACGATCTCGCCAACTTTTAAAAATTCTGTATAATCTGACCCAGAAAAACAGCCAATCACTTTTACTGGGAAGCCAATTACAATAATTCTACTTGAACTCACAATTTAATGTCGAGCTAATTAAACATCGAAATGGCCATTTAATCGCTTCGATTTATTAAACACATGGAAACGGTATAATAGTGGAATTGAGTTTATATATTTAACACATAATAAAGTGGGTGTAAGAACCTATAAAGTTTTATGTGGGCCATAATTGTAGGCACGCTGGTAGAGAGGTCAGCCTGAGATGACATTGTGCTGGGCGGCGAATAGCCTAGTAAATTACTTTTACTAATATTAACAATCACCTTGGCATTACCGAAAAATAAAATATAAATGTTATGTTTACGATGTACACGTTACGATACTATCGAAAGTGTTTTCTGTTATCGCTTAAGATGATGCTGCCGTCATTTTGTTTGAGTGCTACTTCAAAATAAATGTTCATCATCATCATCATCATTTCAGCCGAAAGACGTCCACTGCTGGACATAGGCCTCCCCCAAGCGCCGCCACAAAGACCGGTCCTGTGCGTCTTGCATCCATCGGCTTCCAGCAACCCTGACCAGGTCATCGGTCCACCTTGTGGGAGGCCTTCCAACGCTACGTCTTCCGGTACGCGGTCGCCAGTCCAGAACCTTTCGGCCCCAGCGGCCATCCGTTCTGCGTGCAATGTGCCCTACCCATTGCCACTTAAGTTTGGCGATTCTTTTCGCTATGTCGGCCACCTTGGTTCTCTTGCGGATATCCTCATTTCTGATTCTATCACGCAAGGATACTCCGAGCATAGCCCTTTCCATTGCCCTTTGAGTGACCTTGAGTCTTTTTATAAGGCCCATTGTAAGCGACCACGTTTCAGAGCCATACGTCATCACTGGCAACACGCACTGATTATAGACTTTCGTCTTGAGGCATTGTGGGATATTAGACGAGAAGACACCGCATAAAATAAATGTTGGCCAGTTCAAATTTTGCAATTTTGCTTGTGAAGCAGAAGATCATTTTATTAATACTAGTAGCGATTCGCTCGCTTGTCATAAATATGTAAAATTCTCGACATTTCTCTTTTATAATTTGCTTGTATTACACATCTAAACTTTTCCCATTAATCACTCTGTCTATTAGTGCAAATGAAAATCTATTTAGTAGTTTTTAGTTTGTCACAAACAGATAGACGCAGTGGGGGGACTTTGTTTATAATAAGAATGCAAGGAAAATTGAAATACGAATTACACAACTGACTAACAAAACATAAATCATAAAGAGTATCGGAAGGGAGGTTCACACAATACTATCTTTAAATACCATTAGTTCCTGTATCTTTCCGCAACATGAGCGACGATGGTGCGCGTGCTAAATCTTTACGTCACCATTTATTACGACTAACGCCCTTATATATCTACGCGGACAGGAATAAACTGGAGGCTCTGCCTAGCCACCCCCCTCCATCACCCCCCACTGTCTTCATACACACGACACAACAGCTACGAGTCGCGACTCCTTTCATCTAGTAAAATATGATCGTTCTTACTTTTTGATTTCTTGACAGATTTTCTAGTTCAGTGAGCATAACATGAACGGTAGACAGCTGGAAAAATACAAAGCGAAAGCCGTCCAGTGCCTTGACATCTCCAACATAATTATAGAAATATAAAGGCTTCTTTCTGGCTTGGAGACATATTAACATCTAGCTGCCCCCGTGGTTTCAGTTAAATCTTTGGTTACTAACAGTGGAGAAATGGGCTTTGGGGCCATAGTAATGGCAGTGAAGTTGTCTGGAGCGAGCGAGGTCGTTCTCGTCGGAGACGTGAATCAGCTACCGTTTTTGGACCGAGAGAACTTATTTGAGTTAAGGTACACCCGTCCAAACGCGGTGGCTGGCATCACCCAGGAATTAATCTGTACGCATCGGAACCCAATGGACATTGCACTAGCCCTGAGCGAGATATACCCCGGTATATACTCCTCCAAGACGTCGCGGTCGCGGGTCCACTCCCTGAGGGTGGGGAGGTTCACAGATGCGCAAATACCGAAAACTGCCCAGAACACCTTATTCTTGGTCCATACGCAAGAAGAGAGAGATTCTCTCGCTGACCAGGGCTATGGATCTGGTGAAGGGTCGCGCATCCTTACCATTCACGCAGCTCAGGGGTTGACCTGCGACAACGTCATTATAATTAACACTAAGTCAAGGAGGCTCCAGATCCACGACAGCATCTCCCACGCAGTTGTCGCGGTGTCGAAACACACGGTCAGCTGTGTGTACTACACCGACGACGCCGACGACGCTACGGGCCGGTTCGCCCGGAAAGCGATGGATGCGCCTTCTAAAGTGGTCGTCGAATACAACCTTAAGACGGCCATGCAGCATCGAGACACCGCAGTCATAAAAGCTCTAATAGAGTTAGTGAAGACTCTAGGCGGCTAATAAACAAAACCCCCTTTACCTACCAACCCTTTATCCCTAAAAACCAAATAACCCCCACTACTTAGCGTAAATCATTAGCATTAAGAATACTTAAAAAAAAAAAAATAAATAAATATTGTATGATTTTTATTATAATTATTATATCTTATAAATTTATTTTGTAATAACATAGTAATAAGCAAAAAAGAGTCTCGAGGTGGACTCGCGTAGTTTTTAAGGTTAGTTATAAGTGTGATGAGGGCATGACGAATGCCATAAATTGTAAACAAAAAGTGTATAAACAATTATTGTGCATATTATAGGAAAGTGCGCGGACCACCATGTCTGCGGTAAAATATATTGGAAAAAAAAAAAAAAAAAAAAAAACAGTGGAGAAATCATCAAATAACTTCTAATGCTCAAGGTGCAGCAGAAGGAAGTGTCAGACAAATTATGGTATAATTTAAACAAAAGAGGTTGCAACACTACTCTCCATCACTTTTATTTACATTTCGTAGGTGGGAAAATTTTTCGTTGATTCAATAGGAAGTTTGTTAAACAGATTTTAGGGGCCATGGCACTGCCCTGTCTGGCCCATTAGTGGCTACGCTAGGGGTTACTGCTGCGCTTCCGTCGGTCGTAGGGTGATGTTATATATGCAGCCTATGCTGTTCATCATGAACTTGTCTATCTCATACACAGTCATTTTTCCGATCTGAAGGTGTTTTTAATATCAAGCGGATTTCAACACTCATGCGGAATTGCTCCGCATGCGGTACTGCTGCTATCACCCTCCGTATCCCGCGTGCGCATTCCACGCAGTACTATAAATACTTGTGTGAAAAGGATATTTGCGGGGGATACGCGTGCGGAGTGATCCCGCATGCATGATAAAATCACGCACAATATTAAAAACACCCTGATAGTTGCAGAGATTAGCACGGTTAAGGAAACAAAAAAACTCATCTGCTTTATTATAGATATTAAACTCATAGTATAGATTTATTCTTAACTAGCGACCTGCCTCAGCTTCGCACGAGTACTGATATTAAATATATTTATGCATGTATTATGCACATAAACCTTCCTCTTGAATCATTCTATCTATTAAAAAAAACCGCATAAAAATCCGTTGCGTACTTTTAAAGATCTAAGCATATATAGGGGTAAGTCACTTTGTTTTATACTATGTAATGATATTATACTCGTAGTATAGATTTATTCTTAATAGTGTATAGTGACTGTAGTAGTGAACCATACTACCAACCTACACATCTGAGTTGGTATGACAACATAATATAATCGACTTCTTGACCTTCCACGATCTTTCCTCCGGGAAAATTGGTTCCAATCCCCTTCAAAGAGGTCAGTATGTTACTGATTTCCATTTCATTTTATTATTACATACCCGAGTATAAATGTTATTGGAAAACCGTATTAGGTCGCCGAAGCTATGGCTTTGCTGTGAATACGTCTGGATCTGTATGAAAATTTCAAATTGTTTAATATCTATTTTGATAAATTTGGAACCATTCTCCTAACCTTGCTTTGGTATTAGCCATAGTTACTATAATACTAGCTTTTGACCGCGGCTTCACTCACGTCCACTACCTTAATACCTATCATATCCTGCGCTACCTGGGTAGGGTACACACCTACACACCTAACCAACCTTACCCTACCTAACTATTTTTTTTTGCTTTAAAACTTTCATTCTACAAATACTGGTGGACAAAATAAAAAAAAGAATATCAGTCCACCCGTTCTCGACTTTCAGCGAGACTAAACGGACAACAATTAATTTATATATATAGATGTTTTGAGTAGAATTTATAAGATTGTTATTTTAGCATGAGCTATATATTTTATTATTATAAGTACTAACCCATTGTTATGATGCTAAATTCTATATCAAATATTATATTTATATACCAATATTTATTGTACCACCACAATGCCTTTTGACCCAAAGGTTGGCAAAGAACACCAGTAGGCCTATGTACAATAACTATACATAAAGTTTAAGTAAATAAACAAATATAGACCGAATTCCCTTCTAATAGTTTTCCTATCACGTATCGATACGCAGTAGTTTGTTGTCGTCTAACCACTTAAGCTAATATCACACACACAGCGACTCGCACGCACACTCACACACACACATTAGCAGCATTAACGCCCATCCAGTTTCGGGTTAGTTTAATCTCAAACAAGCAGATCGTGTTACTGTCCAAAGTCCTTTTGTCCTTCAGCTCTCATTCCACCGAATGAGTTCTATGTATTTGGCTAACAACGCTTCTCTCAACCCTATTCTATTTGCACAAATATTTTACGATGTAGATTTCCATTTCAATATCTACATCGTTTATCTGATAAAACTTTATTTTCATTAAAAAGGCAACGGACTTTAAAGTTTATATTTGCACATTTTAATCATTCTGATTCGAAATCAACTCATTTGCAATCCAAATGCACGCAAACTCTTAAGTTATGAAGAGATAACGTCACTTGTATACTATCTGACGTCATTAGGAGCATAGACGATAGAGTTTAATTAAACTAAATACTTGAGACAGCTGAGAACACAAAGAAAATGAATAAGTTTTCTTGAAGACTTAACATCACACAATAATATTATACCGGCGAAAGTTTAGATGTTTTTTTTTACTTTATACATATAAACTAGTCTACGACTTTATTAAGATTCTATTCACTGTAACCATCACTGACTCTGTCCTTGAAGACACCCCAATTTTAATCGGACAGGAAGACCGCAGAAGGCAAACTGTTCCGTTCCGGTCCTTCAATTTATTCGGCATAAACAACAAGGTAAAACGCTTAGTTCCAGCCGTAGATTTTTCAACAACGTAAGGGTGGATATTCGCCGCGCGGCTCAAGGGTAATTCAATGGATAGGTATTCATGGAACGGAGATGACGGAATCAAATTATGCAATTCCCGCGCACACTCTCCAAAATGGATCCTGTAAAAAACTGAAAAGCTGGCTATGCCACGCATGTGGTTAAGGCTTTGAAGATTGGACATATAGCTTGAAGACATGAGATGAAAATTCACATAAAGATAGACCACGTCCAGGAATAGAACACAAGATTTGTTATATAGGAAAACAAATAAAGAATACTATTCCAAAAGTTGAATAAAAACTATGATGTCATTAGACTCCGATGCTGCTCAAACTTGAAGAACGACAAAGCACCGTTTTGAAAATATTAATAATAAAAGTTTTTATACACCACCACAAAGTTCGTCATAAAAACATCATAAACCGTAAATTGAAAACACTTTATCACAGAGACTTAAAAATTTTATAAATATATTGTTCACAATACATTTTTATCTTGTTTATATAAACGTTGTTCACAAATAAAACAACAGTTTTGTCCCAGAATCAGTGCAGCTCATATTGTATTTCTTGATTGTATCGGAGGAGGAAAGTACTCTAATATCCTCAGTGACGAAGCGAAAATATTAACTGTTTTATATTAAATAAGGAAAGGATGGAAGATAAAATGGTATCACTTCTTCAATAATGTAGCAATTCTGAAGAAAAAATGTTGAGTGGGTATTAAATTGTACTTAGTGATCCATTTGAAATGTCAAATGGATCACTAAGTACAATTTAATACCCACTGAGTAACTAAAATTGGACTGCATAACCACCATAATAGAATGCTATTATGGTGGTTATGCAGTCCAATTTTAGTTACTCATGAGTTCTTCAAACGAGATTATAAAATGGTAAGGATTTACGTCAAAACGGTTGCTTTTGTTGGACTAGAGCTACTTGATTTTGATCTTAAGTAAGTCATAAGTTTTGATAAATAGCTCTCAAATTTTCAAAAATTTAAACTATAATAATAAACCATGTCATCGACTTCGAAGCGTAAAAAGAAATTAGATGCTATAAAGGACTGTATTCTCTGTCTATCTATTATATCTTCTCGATCTATTAAATAAAATACACAATGTATTTGAGGTACTTAGTTGGATAAGGATTAATGCTGTATTGCTTAAAACCGCTTCGTAAATCAGTCATTATTTCTCGTAAAAAATAAAGGATACAAAATGGGTATTGTGGGTTATCCCTAAGAGATTATAAATTAATTAATTAAAAAGTCATCGGGGTTGATAAATTCGTTATTCTAATTAAATCAACCTCGATGACGTTATTAATTTTAAAAGTAACAAACACAGTTATAGTTTTTTTTTTTTATTACAAAAATTTTACCGCTAGGATTCCAACATCATGTACTGGATTCATAATATTCGTCTGTGTGTCGATGACGGTGACATTGACCTTTTTTCACAACATTATCAAGTTCCTAACCAAGCAGAGCTGGTGGTACGAGTACTAGACAAGTCATAAATATATTTATATACTTCTAAATAACAAAAAACCTATCTATATATGCAAAAAGGAGAAACTGACTGACATATCAACGCAGAGCCGAAACTACGAGGACTAGAAACGTAAAATTTTGTACAAAACTCTTTTCTTATGATTTAGCACACAGAGAGGATTTTCTAAAATTCACCACATAGGAGGATGAAATGGAGGTTCAAAATTTGTATGGATGAACCTACTTTCACGCAGAGGAAACCACTAGCAGAAGCTATTTATAGAAAAAAAATACGTGTGGCACTCGGGGACTGCCGCGGTAAAGCTATTGCATTCTGTATCAACTTATGCAATTATAATTATTTATTTTTTATTTTTATTTTATTCATACAATATTTCTTTTTCTTTGATATTAATTCAAGTTACACTTTTTGAGCGTGGTGACCGATAGGAAAACAAATTTTTCTTTTATTAAATAAATAAATAATAAATGCACTTTGTTCATTCATATTCAAAACACTTTATACACAAATTTTACAAGTACAGCCGTTCACTGTTGTAGATAAATACTTATACACCTATATACTTTCTCACAAACAGCTGATTATGTATTCGTCCGATTTCGGAGCAGCAAGTCACTTTTTCAGGCATCTTGCGGACATTTCTCGTACTCATTTTAGCAGACATTGTTTTTTTGTGCGTTTTTCCCCTAATTTAGATGTCTTTTTTATAAGTGGCAATAATTAATATCGGGGAAAATATAGTTTAGTATAATGGCAACACACCTGTGCACGAATTTCTTTTGATGTGCCAAAATGCTATGTTCCAAGTCGGTGGAAAGAATGAATGACAGACGTAAATCAAGTGTCAACCAAGTTCCGCTACTCCCTGACAGATGTCGCTATTTCACTATACTGCTTTATCGACTTGTTTGAATTCAAATAAATACAACGAACAGCTGTTGTGGGAATTTTCTTTATCACTTATCCTGGACGTGTTTTATCACCACACTCCATTATAATTATGATTATTTTGTAGGCTATTGTCTTAAAATTTGTATATTTACACTTAAAGCACTGAGTTTATTGAGTTTTTAGTCAATGTTTATATATTTGAGAATCAATGTTTATATGATAATCCGGTATTTTTAAACTATGATAACACTGTTACTGTTTGTTTATGAGTCTATCATCACTTTTATGAATTATACACTGTTTGAATACTGCTTTTTCTATTTTAAATAATTATTTAATTACGAGCACAATAACATTTAATGTTTACTTGTGAGATGTCAATATGTCATCGTAACGTCGTACAATACGTCTAATCGCACGACACACCAGTGGCGTAGCGTGGGTGGGGCGGAGGGGGCGGCTCGCCCCGGGCGGCAGCCCTTGGGGGCGGCAAAATGTCGCCGGTAAAGCGGGTAGAGATCTTCATTTCATGTGTCAGAACAGGTCAAAAAACAACAATAACTATAAAATTGAAACAGAGGCGTCTGTAGCACTTGTGGCGCCCGTGTGCAACCAGTACCGCGCCCTCTACTTTAGTAGAAGGGGGTCAAAATGGAATACTAACAGTTATACAGGGTGATTTTGAAGTTGTGAACGAAATTTTAACAGTGGTTTCTACTCATGATACTGATCAACTTTCTTCAAGAAAAAAAAAATTGTTGTGTCAATTCCAAAACAATAGCTTTTTTATTCTTTCTCCCAATAATTGTATTAGTTCAATAAAAGAAACCTCATTGCCTGTGAAATTTAATTTGAATTAAGCACCAGTTATACACCGTGAAATTTTAATGGTTGTTTTCCCGCGGCAGAATGACTTGCCATAAGGAGTACTTTCGAAGCATACAGTAAAAATAAAAAAATGAAAAGTTTTTTTTTATAAATAATTATTAAAAATATTCATCAACTCACAAAAGCGAAAACAATAGTAACATTAGACCTAATTTTTAGGTACTACATAAGTATTTCATTAATTAGTACATAATTCTTCTTTAGATTGAGAACAGACAAGAGCTAACACGTGCCGCTCTACATTTATATAAAAGAACTAAACAGTTATATTCATTAGGTTGTGTTTTCGATTTCCACCCAAGACTAATTCTTGGGTGGAAATCGAAAACACAACCTACAGCATAACAGCCAGGGCCACTAACCACTAGACGAACACGGCAGTGAAACAGTAATCTATTAACGCATTGTGTGAGCCAGCCTTAGTAATACAGGGTGATAATGTAACAATCACTGGAGCGCATATCAGGCGCCCTACAGATAACAACAAACGTCTATGTGGGAGATTATAATAATCTTCTCGCTTACTACTTGTAATATGTTGCTAATCGGTGCGTAATGTTTAAATTATGGCTGTAGGCGCCGCGCTGCCTACATCCTGTATAATCCCTAAGGTGCACGGTTTACGGGAGCTATGGGAAATAATAAGGTGTAACTGTTCAATTCGTAACTACTACGTCTTCAATCTATGTGTGAATGATGTGCGTGAATTTATTGCGTGTAGAGTTGGGCCGTAATTGTTACATACATAAACTCACACTTTTATCTCATGGGAAAAGACCGGTAGAAAATATACAACACTATAAGGAGGGGTTAGACAAGTTTTTTTTTCTGTTAGTACATAATATTATGTCAATGACATTACTTATCACGCCACTTGTCGCGGGATTTCGCCGTACTTTGTACGTAGCCTTCGCCAAGAACACCTAACAGTAATTTCTCTAACACGCCGATACGATCTTAATAATCTTCAGAACTTTTTAGCACTAAACCGGAGATTGTAAAGACTTCAAATTTTGTGGGTATGTTCTTGGTGTGATGAAGGTAAGCAAGGATAAAATATGCTTCGAAGTTTATTATCATTACTTCTTATTGTTTAAATTACATTTTTTTTAACACATGGTCGAAAGCTCAATCTGATTTTATTCCAAAGAGAGAGAGAGAGAGCGACAGATTTAATTGAACTTGCATAAATGGTTGGATTTTCAAGTTCTACGCGGACGAAGTCGTGGGCAATAGCTAATTCTTTATGCAGGTACAGCTGCCTAGCCAGTAAGGGATGCAGGCTTCATGCAGACTATGATATAGTTAGATAGAAATATCAATTATTAAAAGTAAACCAACCCAATTACAAATTACATGGCATAGAAGTTGAATCAAAATGGCAATCGAACTTCATTCTGCAGTAACAGATTTTTTAGTGACATTCGAAGTGTGGTACATTGGGTGCTGCTCATAACCATAGCAACGACGACGATTTTATTTCAAATTATCTTTTTTTTTTATTCTAGATAGGCTCGCGTTTGACCACAATCTCACCCGATGGCAAGCGATGATGAGGTCGACGATGGAGCACGCTTGCCTATTTACTCTTGACTTAAAGACCCCTAGGTTGTAGCTATCACAGACCGCCGATTTGCCGCGTAGGTACTGTAATAATATAAGAAAGTAAACCTAACATCTTTATTTTAGTACATTTATTTAAACACAATACGGTATGTTTATACGCAAACGATTTTTTTCATCTCTTTTCGATGTAGGATCAACCTACGCAGAAGCCAATTACTGAGACGTAACAACAACCAAGCAACAACCAATGAGCTTTCCTTAAAAAAGGTTGTTATACATAAGTATTTCATTAATTAGTACATAATTCTTCTTTAGATTGAGAACAGACAAGAGCTAACACGTGCCGGTCTACATTTATATAAAAGAACTAAACAGTTTTATTTATTGGGAAAATATTAAAGTACTCCTGTACTATGGAAAATATAAAAAACTTTCCAAACTGCACACTACTGCGATGGGCACATCATAATCAAGGCGGAAAGCTCATCATCATCACCTTCCGCATGATGCTAGTTCTCACTAGATATGGTAATTTTGGGAGGATCCTGTACTGAATTCAGAAGGAAGAAACGTCTCTATAACGTCGGAACAGACCTTACAGGCCTTGTACAAAGAGGACCCCAGGGTGGTACGAGTATTTTAATAGGAACCCACTTCATTTGCTTATCACCGGGGTTATTTTAGTTTAGTAAGAATCTTACACAACCTGGACTTATACCCAAAGCCTTTTGACGATGACTCCCAGAAAATGAATAAGGTAAATAATTCAGTGACAGTGTAACCTTAAATATTTTACGTCACAATTGAATAGAGAGAGAGGTACCTTGACATACTACATCATCGCTTACCATCCGTCGTTGCGTGATTTCTAGATTTTTCGAAAGAGATATCGAAACCTTGGAACGTAAAAGGCAACTAGAGGAAGACAGGTGGATTTTATTAATTAAACTCCTTTCTCTCATTTCATCATCTTCGATGATTTCCTATTAGAAATTAAATATTTCATGACGGTTTCGCGGATCTAACATAAATAAAATAAATAAATAAAAAATAAAATCCATTTATTTCAGGTAACTTTGATCCATAGTTTCAGTAAAAAAAAGCAAGTCAAATTAAAATCAGAATTAAAATAACAATATCATAATCATAATTAATTATTTCCATATAAAAAAACAATACATAATTTCTAGACATTTTCTCGGACAAACATAATATTCTATATTATTATTTATATAAACACACTGTATATTAGTTTAGATACTTTCATTTTGTATTTCTATTCCTAAATAAAGTGTTCATCTTCGTATTCAATTTTATATGAGCTCCAGCCAGACTCGGTTCATGAGGCACGGCAATCAGATATGTTATCATAAACGTTCATCGCTGTTCTCGACTACGCTTGCAAAGTGTTGCTGCAAGACACCAAGTTTGAACAGAAACAACTATAAATACACATACAGAAGATTATATTTGTTAACTTACAAGTTAATAATATCATCTAGCGTTTTTGATCTGTAGGTGCAGGCTTACGGACGGTGAGCAATCGGTAGCTCACCATCCTGTCGCCCCCGCAGAGACCCTGCAGAAGGGTCGAAGCCAACTGGGGCCAAGGGTTCGTGTCTGAAAGGAAGGCTCTAGCTCTGATATAGATGGCGATGTAGGAACGGGATAGGTTGTTTAGTCAGTAAGAGTCTGACACTTGTTTCCCGCTCCGCCCAAGGGCGGGATTCGTCATTAAATGATTTTTACCTACCATAAAAAAACCGTCCGGTCGCCCGGTAACCATTCCGACTAAACTTATACGTAATGTTCCAAGCGCGCCTCAAAGAGAGCTCAGCAAAACCGTAGGGGCCCAGAAGGCCCGGAGCCTACTGGGGTTGTGTATTTTTGTGAAAGTGTATCTCGTGATCCTGGAACGGAAGCAAAGAAGGAACAGAAGCGCCAAAGAACGGGAGAAGAGTTGGATTTCCCAAAAAAAAAAAAACGATGGTAAAAAGTAATTCTTTAAAAAGCTAATTTGATAAACATTTTTATTTATATATCTATAACTTTATTGCACACCTTAGCTAACATTTTGTACCTAACCTAACCTTAAGATCCTGGCCAAACGCAGATATAAATCCTACGCATAAAACGGAACTCTCTCTCATTCATATATGTATTTAAACTGAAGACCATAATAGTGAGATAAAACTTTTTCGTTCAGCTAGCAAAAATTCTGTACTTACAGCTTCTGTGTAGAAAATAAAAGCTCTCGTCATCTGATGCTGTCTCAGAAACAACCAGTCAAACATATCCCAGTCTGGGAGCAATAAATTGTGCAAACAACTTGTCTGTTACGAGTGCTACGCCGCTACGAGTGCTACGAGCTGTCGTAGCATCTCTTGCACTTGACTACGCCGTAGCAAGAAAGCGCAAGATGCTACGGTACATGCAAACGAGTTCCCCGTCCGAATCAGAAATATTACTTTAATACTAAGACTGCCACGTCAAGAAATATAAACTCGGCTTTATTGAAAAGTGGTAAAAGTTTTATAACCTACTAGCTTTTGTCAGCGGCTTCGCCCGCGTACATAAAATATAGCCTATGTCACTCAGGAGTAAAGCAGCTTTCTATTGATGCAAAAATTTTTCCAATTGGACCAGTAGTTCCAGAGATTACCTCCTACAAACAAAAAAATAAAAAAACAAACTTTACCTCTTTATTATATTAGTGTAGATTCGTCATAGTTTTCAAAACTAAACAGTAGTGTATGTCACAATGAACTAGAACATTAAATGATTCGTGGCCATAGTGAACATTTTCCAGTACATAACGACCTCAACAGATATTTTGTTGTTGTATTGTAAAAAGCAATAAAAAGATCCGGTTGGCAGGATGGCCCCCGGCCAACTGGCGGCTTCGTCGGATTGCGACGCTCTTAACTCAATACAAACGACGCTATGACCTACACTAATGCCACTACCATATTTTACACCATCAAAGTGAAATTAGCTCTTTCTTATGAAGGTTCCATCCCAAATTGCACTCTAACTTAATTAGTTGGCGCTAGACAGTGAACTAAGGACTATGTATCTTAAGAGGGGCATGTGTTCCCGTAAGTCTCAGAAAGCTCATTATTTCGTATATAATATCAGCTCAAGACGTCTGTTTCGTAGAGCAGCGGGTACCACCGTTATATTCATACTAGCAGATGTCAGCGTCTTCACCCGCGAGATAACAGAAAATTATCAACAAAAAAAACATATTCCCAAGATAAAAAGTATCCTCCATCCTTACAACCACACACTCGTCCAACCGTACATCCGTACATCCATACATTTACACATCAATACAATACAACCGGAAAATGGCTAATCCAGTATGGAGGCAATTAGCAAGAGACAGGATTACGTGAAAATCTTTAGAGGAGGCCTTTTTCGACAGATAAGCTGTTCAACAATAGCAACCAGCTGCTGATCACTTTAAGGCAAATTAGAATGTATATTTAGTTTTTAGCAAATAGACAAGTAATTTATAGTTATTGTAAAGAGAAACAGAAATAAAGGCTATTTTTTTATACACCTACACATCCATACATCCACACTACAAACTTTCACTTTTATAATATTAGTAGTATGTACTGAGTTTAAAAGATTGCAATAGTGCACCAGTGTTGACTATTTGTTATTCCTTCGCCTACCAGCTCCAATAAAAGCCATTTTCCTCAGTTGCTTCGTGCTATTTGCCTCAGGGAAAACAAACAATCGTTTCAGTTCATTTGTTTATTTTATACCCAAAGCAATATAAACAGCAAAGAATATTAATACCAATTACAGCAATACATACAGAACAAAAACAAAACATTATTAATAACTGCGCGTGAGGTACAGTACAGGTTCAAAGTAAATAGCTACATCAAAGCTTGGAAATGAAATATTGGTGTTCGAAAATATCTTGTTTTTCTCTGTATTTTTTACAATTAAGTATCTGCAGCTGATATTCGTTTTTAAAGTATTTTCTGACTAGTGAAAATAACCGGCCAAATGCGAGTCGGAATTGAGCACGGATGGTTCCCTAGCTTTATCTATTCAATATTAGAAACTTTATTTTAACTATTAGTTATTATCATTGAACAAAAATTAATAAAAATACCTTTGTTTTATTGGACCCCGATTTAAATATTTATTTCAATCGGTTTTTGTTTTTTTTTCTGTTACAGCGACAACAGAAACACGTAATCTGTGAAAATTTCAACTGTCATCTGTCATAGTTCATGAGACACGGTCTAGTGACAGTGTCTCAGACAGTGAACTCCTAGTAATTGGGTCTTTACCATTTGGGTACGGAACCCTACAAATTAACAAGAATTCTATTTATTAAAAGTGAATTATGACAAAACGTTTATCTTTCAAAAAGAATGCTTTTCATAAACGTATGAACAACATTGGATGTCTTCGATAATATTTTCAAGTGCGGGATATTCGAGCTTGTAACACAAGCAGGCTTATATTTTCTGCTATTGTTCTAGGAACAATTTCCTGATATGAAACCCTTTGTTATAGTGTGATGCAAGCAGCTGGCGGCCTGCCAGCTTCCCTACATGTTTCATATTTCACTGGATCAGCGCAGCTTACAATAGCTGATGTAACGTTTCTTTAATTTTTGCGCCATGCAAATATACTGTCTGACGGCCATTTAGCTAGTATTGGGCAATTTGATCTGATGTATTTGTTTAACTGTTCTTGAGATAATTCAGTGGTTAATGAAACGTCATTAGTTGATGGACACGCATCCTCCTTATTCAATTACCAACGGCATATTTACAATATATTATACATTTAGGTAATTTTAGACACACCAATCATTTAATTATTTACTCAAACTTTCTCAGATTCTTTTTTGTACATAACTTTTACAAATAATTAAAATGAGACAGCTGATGTAAAGCTGTTGGAAGCTTAAATCGTATTAGTAACTTGTCTCGTATTTTCAAATTACTCTATCTATTGCTGAAAATTGAATTAAAATTCGTTCATTAATTTTTGAGTTTATCGCGAATAGATAGACAGATGTGGTAGAGTAATAATATTACGTAAAGAAGTTCTTCAATAAACTATTCCTTTATCTAAACATACTAGAGCAGTTTATGCAAAGATGAAATCTTATCAAACAAGAGCCAGTACGCCAGCACCCATTGATCCTTCAAAAAGTAGGCCACCTAACGAATCATTATTGTGCTTACGATGGTAATGCACTCTTTTCTTGCAAATAGGGACCCAGTCGAGAATTCCTCGAGTCGAGTGGATTCATTAAAGCGAATACTTCACATTCGATCGAGAGGTAATGGCATTGCTTAAACGGAAGACGGTATAGTAACTTGCATAAAAGAGAACCGTTCACAAAGGAAAGGCGGTTTTCAACAAACCGTTGTCCGCTTTAGATCTCTACATTGACTTCTTTATTGTATGTAAGTATTCTTTTGTCTAGCGCTATCGGAGCCTTAGTGCTCTACTCGTCCAAAAATATAGCTGCGGGGCGTGTTTTGTGTCCGTCCTCAACGGATATCTTTCTTTTATTTTTATCCGAATACTGAATCTGGTCCGCTTCCTACATGATTACAGAGCTGTCACTGCGTCGTATTTTCCCGGTTTAGGAATACATAAAATATTCAAAAGCCTTCGAAACCTTGATGCCGATATCCTAACTCCCAGTATTTTTTTTTTTTTGTAACCGTATATTTGCAAATTCCCATAAAGATTTGGAATATTTTGCCATTCGTAGAGATTCATGCCGTGTTGCGGGGACATTGTACCGATGAGATGGACTTTGCAAGTGAACTCGTTTACATGTATATTTGCTGACCGCGACGTAAGAATTCTTGTACCCATTTACACTTTCATGCTTGGCTGCATTTTCAATTTGCTTTAAATAAACTCTTACAGTAACAGTTCTAATATAACTTCGTTTTCGAGCCTGTCTAATGTGATCTACATGACATAACCAGTACTAAATATACCTACCTACGTGAATTGTATTATCTATATGAGAAGACATAACGATCTGAATAAAAAATGAGTGTTTATCAAAACCAGTGAGTGCTCACCCAGCCAGACACGAACCAATTTGTTGTTACTTATCGGGCACACGATAACATTCGGCAACGTTCATTTTCAAAAGAATAAGAGAGAATCTAGAATAAGAACGTACTTATACGCTTATATCTGTTGATAACTCTACTATTACCAAAGTTTGTACGTGTATGTGTATGTTATTAATTTTTTACGCTCAAATAGCCAAACGTATTTGAATGAAATTTGCTACACGAGTAGATGTCCTAGAATAACACATAGAACTTTTTATCCCGGAAAAATTGAAAATTTACTTTCAATGTCATCCGGGTAACCCCTAAAATAAAATCTTCTAGTCAGTACACTCATATTTAATTAGTCAAAATGCACAGAATTTGCAGATTTTATCCGCGATTTCAAGTTTGGTCCCATAGTAAATATTGGTTGTTATCGTGACTACAATCACGTCTTTAAGTATCAGTCACTAATTACCAATACCCTTTATATGGTATTTCAGAACACGGTAAACTTGTGTACTAAATTTTATCGAAACCGTGCAGCCTTTGTGCGTGAAGCAAAACAATACACACATTCAAACTTTTACCTCTATAATATTATTATTGCGTGAGTGTAATAAAGTACCTATCCGTAGTCATGGCAACTCTATTTATTTTTCCTGCTTAGAAACTAGAGACGTTATCACTCGTTTAGCAAATAAAATCGATAGACTAGTACATAATTCTACGAGTAATTACGCTTCCTGTTTTTGTTTTGATTACTAAGAAACACGATAATCAATTCCTTGGGTTTGTTAATGTATAAGGACATATTCGTACATAAAATAGTATATACTCGTAGTATGGTTGTTTGTATGTAATAAGAAGGGTTGCAAATCACGTAAGTATCGAGGGCACGAGCGTTATCTCTAACCCGAGCTCGAGCCATTGAGACGCGAGGGCCTGCCGCGGCACTTGTAATGATGCCGCGTTGTAATGAGCGCCCCACCCTCAAGGGCGTAGCGTAAACTAGTTTAGACGTGGGCGAAAGCGCATCAGCGAGGTTTTCTTTCATAAATTGTAAAACGAGACAGCCACTGTCACAACGCAATGTTCGACCACATCTTCACTTACAGTTGAAAAAAAGAAAGTCTGTCTATTATGATCAAAACCCTAGTTCTTAAAGAAGCGGAGGCTTTTTACGAGACCACTTTGAGAGCGAGATCGTGGGCGAGAACCCACGTCGCCTGTGCCTACCTACGCTTCTACCCTTCCTGACTACTGCACGAAGATAAATCAAAGAGATCTCCATTAACAGAACACAGTGTGTAGCTATATCATTGTGTTCTTTGGGAATGGTGACAGTTATGATAGAGAAACTAGTTTAGAAATCCAACAAGGAAGCAACAAATTCGATTTTTGGGAAGGAAAACCAGAAAAAATCACGAAACATTCACCATCGATATAGAAGTCGTCTATAAATCTCTGTAGATACAAGCCAAGGCCAAATAATCTGTGGGCCCGGCGAAAGACTGTCCACCAACTCCCATGGGTGCCGTAAATGGCGACCGGTTCTATTTTTAGGCGCTCAGCAACATATTCCTTCTAAGGAAAAACAGCGTCGATTGCGATCAACGTTTCGTTAACTAATTAGAGTGATTTAGTCAATATGAGGAGGCTTATGTAAGCCTCCGGGATCTATATAGATCCTTGTAATGAACTCTTAGTACTTACTTTTCAGAACGGACTATGAACGTTTACGGGCTCATTATGGGGATGAAGCAAATGACCGCTATTGTCATTAGTCCCCATTGCTAAAGGTATAAGTATGGTCGCCGTATGTCGTTTGAATTGTGTCTGACTTTTCAGTTAAATGGTCAATATACTATGTCCGTACTTATCGTCAATGAAATTCTTACAGAACGTGTGTCAATAATAGTTATTTTATAGAGCAAAATAACAACAATAAATAACAAAATTATAACCAACTAGCTTTTGCCCGCGGCTTCGCCCGCGTGGTTTTGGGGTTTCCGGGATAAAAAGTAGCCTATGTGCTATTCCGGAGTGTATCCTATGCCTGTGCCAAATTTCATTCAAATCCATTCAGTAGTTTTTACGTGAAAGAGTAACAAACATCCATACATCCATACTTACAAACTTTCGCCTTTATAATAGTAGTAGGATATTGGTTCATTTGTACACGCAATTTTATTGGTTGGATTTTTTACTGGTTTGATTTGTGATTAATTGAAACATACGTACAGTACGGCCGTCGGATCTTGGCGAGTCCGAAGTGAAGCTCTGCGAATTTTAGCGCTTGAAAACTCGTACAAAAATAAGGGTTAAAAAAAAATGCAATAGCAAACTGCATTTATTTGTTTAAGCCATCTACTTCAGACTCGCGAACATCCGACGGCCGTACTATACTCGGATGATATCCATTTCAAACTGCCAATAATATCAATCTTGAAATTGACTACTTAAAAAAATTATATTAAATATTGAATATTAAATTTAATTTAAAATGACGATGCCGTACGCAATGATGGACATTGCGTCAAAAAACTTCACTGAAAATACATTGGGTTAATTATGTTTTATTAATGACGTATTTTGTTATACGATAAAATAATGTGAGATTCGGTTACTATTGTTTAAAAACATGAAAATTTCTGAATAAGTAGGTAACTATATTTTACATACGAGGCCTTTTAACATCACCGAAGTTAGCGAACAACACACCAGAGGAGTTATTACTTGTTTTAATAGCTACTATTACCCAAATCTGCTAACAGTTGGTTTCTATTATATGTAATCCAGTAATCAGTGGAAAATATTATGGGTAGTATATTTGTTAACTTAATATTAAGACGAACCCATTTATGTCAAATATACAACTGTTTGTTTTCCCAAATATAATAAATAAAAATAAATCTACTTATACCTACATATTTGGAGTAGGTAAATATAATATTCTTATTCAAATTTATTTCAAATATGACTTCATTTGTCATGAAATATCAGAGCTTCATAGGAATCCACACTGGATTATATGAGATAGAGCAAATCGGAGACGAACGAATATTGAAATAGGTATTATTCGAATTCAATGGCCTTCCTTGACTTGGAATTCAATACTTACATATTATTTGAAATGTCGTTCAGGTCGTATATCAATCTACTTTTGTGATGACGTTATTTAAAGATCATAGGTTACGTATTTATTAGACGCTAGTTTCTAGCTTCTGACTGCGGTTTTGAACGTGTGAACGTTTAAAGTCATCTGATATAAAGGGTAAAAGATATCCAATGTTCTAATACGTACCCACGTAATCGTCTATTCATGAACAAGTTTCTAATGTTGACTTAAGCCTTAATGAATATTAAGAGAGGCAGACGAAGCTCAATTCAATGGCGAAAACAGACTTGTGTGGTGATATTTGTAAACGCATATTTTCCTTCATTTTGATTAAAACCAAAAGTTTCATCTAACACTATGTAAACCAACATTTATAGAAAATAACTTTTGTCCGCGGTTTCGCCCGCGTACATAAAATATAGCCTATGTCACTCAGGAGTAAAGCAGCTTTCTATTGTTGCTAAAATTTTTCCAATCGGACCAGTAGTTCCAGAGATTACCTCCTACAAACAAAAAAACAAACTTTACCTCTTTATTATATTAGTGTAGATAACTAATAAAATAAAGTATGAATCTCGTACATTGACTGTCTATAAACTTTATTCTTACTAACATTGCAAGAACAGTTTCATACAACTGCAGAAGCCGTCACAAAGAAGCTGTAGTCGTAAACGGACTATCAGCGAAGAGGAAATAGGGCCATAGCCGCGGACGCACGCACGGAAATGAAGCCGCCCACAAGCGCTTCCTCGACTGCCGACTGCGGGCCGGCCTGCACGCAGCCGTTTGTTAAACCCACTCCGGAACACTCCGCCGCAGCTCCTTCTGGCCGCACTAGTAAATAATAAGGAGACGAACAAACGAAACTGCAGTTTCATTGGATATGATTAAAATGAATAGAATTTATTCACAGTTTAACTTACGATACTTTTTAAAAACGTTATGTTACTGCCCAATGACCTAAAATTACGACATACATATAATAATACGTTTAAAAATCATTAAACGTTATTTTATTGGTTTAAATAATCTAAAAAAAATTTCATCATCATCATTATCATAATTTCAGCGAAAGACATCCACTGCTGGACATAGGCCCCCCCCAAGCGCCGAAACAAAGACCGGTTCTGTGCGTCTTGCATCCAAAAAAATATTTACCTTGACTATTTCAATGTGTTTTTTTTTTGCATGAAATGTTAACTTTAGATACAGGAAATTAATACCGTTTAGAAGAATTTAGCCTAAAGTATTAAAGATGAAAAAGGAGCCTCAACGACTAGCGACTATTTTTAGTACGATGGAGCGTAATGTAAATCGACCTAAAATTAGATTGGGCCTTACGAGGTTGAAAGAAAAGCAAGAAAAATATTTTATTCAAACGAAGTGCAGAGAAAACCTGTACAAACTTAAGTTAAAAAATAAGAAAAGCAACAATATGTCTTACGGTTATGCCAAGAATGTAGTTGTAGGTCCAGTTCAGCAAAAATGCCAGACAAAGTCTACATGGTTGTTGCCTAAGGCTGATTTTCAAGTGAACCTTATTGATAGTGTACGGAGTGTGTGTGTGAAGAGTTATAATAGAGGTACACGAAAAGGAAAAAGACGAACTTAAATGAAACGGTAAATAATATACTTATTTTTTCTATAACCACATTTCCGATTGTCCATTTCGTAGCGGCATCCGGCTATAAGCGATGTCTTATTATGAAACCGATTCAGCGCGCTGACAGGCCGGAGTGACAGCCGCCTGAGTCACCCTCCTCTCATTACATACCTTTCCTCCGGCTGTCTACACGGCATAAATAATAACATACTCATTCATTTCATATGTGATGATAATTAAGTGGTGTCACCAAGATCTCTTTCAATATTTATTATCCAATTTAAAATCGGTCGGCGTTTAGGAAATTTATTTCTGAGGCTTTCTTTATTTCATGATCAGAGCCGCTTACTCGGGAGTGGTTCAGTTTATATTCGACGGCAGTATTCGTACGGCACATTTGCTTCCAATTCAATTCTCTGCTCGGCTCGTTGCAGCAGTGAATGAGCCATCGGCGAGATTGTCTCCTCGCCCGCGCCGCGCCTTGCGTCCTCCGCGTCGTGCCGCGCCGACCCGCGACCCGCCCGCACGCGCGACACTACGGATACCTCTGTGCCTTCACCTGGGAGTAAATCCGTTTATGCCATTATACAACGGTAATGTACGCGTAAATTACCTACTTGTTCCTTGGGGTGCGATAACTCAATACAAGTACCGCAATTTGAGAGTAAAAATTCTTAAGTATACATTTTTATTAAAGTGTAAACATTCTTCGGGTCTGACGCGATGTAAATGTAACGTAAGGCGAAAGGCCTCCATTTATGACCGCTCTCGTGCTCAGTGCTCACAGTTTTCCCACGATATGTGAATTGCACTTCCGTGCTACAGAATAATAAATACTAAACACAAAACAACGTGCTGAAAACTTTTTGCTATTCACCCAAACGTGCGGAAACTGCAGTAGATATCCATTACACCGCTAGTTTGTTCCACGAGATAACTGCGCTAGGGTTTTACTATAGGTTGTAGTAAAAACAAAAGCAGAATTATTCATTTGTAGCGGTTTGTTTTTTGGGAATAGATAGTTGGAGGTTTTCAATCCAATCTCGATTTCACGTAGATTTTCAATAGTAATGACTTCTGATCTAACCGGACCGCATGGAGCTGAGTTGTAACAGCAGGACGTTCGCTTGGCAGTATACAAACCAAGTGAACGTCCTGCTGTTACGACGTTTCCTCGTAGATTTACCTCAACGTCACATGTGTGTCCTAAGTTATGTAATAATGTCTATATTAGCAACTTCATAGATTTTTACGTATGAAGTAAAACAGGTCAACTTTGATGATTTCAGATTAAGTTGGTTGGCATTATAATTACCAACAAACTTTCAATTCAAGCCTTCTACGAAATTAGTCATTTGTCCCTTTGAATAAGGGTAATATTTTCTTATAAAATCTAAGATATCTATTAATTTTATTTTTAAACATTAATAATGTATGCGAACTGATAACTGTAATGTTAAAGAGTGAATTGTATAGTTTCTCTTTCACTTCAAGTAATTGCTAAAGTAATAGCAAGTAAAAGCTTTTTATACGTTGAAACCTACTTAAAAAATAATATTTTTTTTAGACAAAATTAATAACTGATTTCGAAAAATGGATAACATACCCTAAATATAAATTTTATTTGAAGACAAATTGAATGAAATGCAATTTCATAAAACGGCGATTTTTTACTCCCTAGCATAAAGACTCATGTTATACTCGTAAATTGTTTACAAACACGACATTTTCACACTCAACACAGTGCTTATAATTCGGAGCACGTGTAGACATTTTGACCGATGACACCAACAGAGCAGAATCCCTTGGTTGTCATCTCAGAACAGATGAAAGAAGTTGCCATCCCCATAGCCAGACTCCCCGCACAGACGGTCCCCACCTTGTAAGTATAACAGTAAATCTAGATCGACAGAGAAATAAACCCATTGTCTACCAAGATAGATAGGTTACGCCTCTTTGCGGTTAGCACGGTAAGAGACCGGACGATATCTATGAGCTTGGGAGTTCCCTAAGAGCTTTTCCCTAAAACTGGTTCTTTTACTTTGATTTATCCTTTAAGTGGATCTAAACAAAGCATTTATTAGAATTCTTTGAAGTTTGCATTCGGATGCAAAGACTTGTTAAGAGATAAATTTTCTTTAGTAAGTAAAAGAGTATAGTATATAGAGTACTAACTACTACTAACTAAATTTATGTGTGGAAATTTAACTTCTGCTGGTGTAAATATACTAAACTAGCTTCCGCCAGCGGCTTCGCCCGCTTCACTCCCTTGGAGATGGTGTTTCATAAAATCCGTTCTTAGCGGACGTTTATACTCAATAAGGAACCTACTTGCCAATTTTAGTATTTTGGTGTTATAGTTTCAGAGATTTCATGCTTAATCAGTGACCAGTCACTGATTAAGCATGAAATCTCTGAAACTATCAACTATTTCTCTCCTATATATTTTTTTGTAACCATATTATATTTAATTTTCTATGAAATTGTTACTATTTTTGTGTACAACAAAGATTATTCAATTCCATTTTACTGGTGAAGGAATATTTATGGTCGCCTTGTCGATTTTAAGTTCATTTATCAATTACAAAAAAGTTAATTTAGATTGTCTTATCGCCTTCTGTAGGACACGCCCAATCAGCGAGCAAGTCAGCGTACAACTGAAGGTGTGTACGCGAGGAAACTACTACCACATCTTAAAAAATCACGATTCCGCAATGACAGACAGAGACGGAGCTATACAAAGCGAATAGCGCCACGTATTTTTCTCGCCGTATACTAGACAAGACTGTCCTGATTTACTGTACGGGCGAGATGTAGGTTCCCCGAGAAACTGCGCTTCCTGACTCTTGACAATTGATATTGAAGGAGCGACGCCTGCAATAAAACGTATCTGATAATGACAGCTTTTAATACAAGTTTATTGGTAGTTTTCTTTGTAGTTTTGTGTTACAACTCTTTGCTTTTAGGATGAACTTTTCGAGTGTTTTTATAGTTTCTCATAGTTTTTCTTCCATTCAGTAAGTCACGTGAGTTGTGGAAAGATATATGTAATACGTAAGTGATTTTTTATCAAGTGGTACGAAAACAAATAAATACATTTCTACAGACGTATCACTGAAACGAAATTTATCTAATTACTCACTATTAATTTTAATGAATTCGTAATTAAATTTACAATTGGGGTCGCTTCATTTCCAACACTTCATTTTCCTCATTCCCTCTCATCTTGATGCAAATAAGCACTTTCGTGAGGATCTCTACGTAAGCGCCGCCATTTTTCGCGTCATTGGTTAAAAGATATCTTAAATATCTACTGTGTACCGATTTGATTACTTTGCGCCGTAGCGCACCCGCGGGGACTATCTTGCAACAAATTGTAATGAGATTTTATAAACAATAGGATTTTAGAGAAGAAAGAAATTAATGCTAAGACGGTTAGCAGGCAACCTAAAATAACGAGCATTTAGGGAAATTGATTTAATAAATAAAGTTGCCGGATTTTTTTTTTCTTTTTGCTAATAACCACTTACTCAGACGAAGTCAGCGCGCCTTGGGTTTTTTATTATAGGCATTTCGTTATTAGTTTTTTGGTTATATAGATTTGTTGTATAAAATAGGGTCTTTCTTCAAAAATCCCGAAACGTTGTTTACATATAATTATTTTTATTTATATATTACCTATTCAACTCAACAAATGTAACGGTTACAATACTTTCAAATTTAGTACTAAGAGCTAGTTGTCGGTGCTCTTGCACCATCCCATTTTCCTGTGCTGGTACTGCCGCGATGGCTGCGGAAAGTCTCAAGCAGCGGGTATATAACAACTTATTGGTTGTTATATTTTTGCCGTTTGGGTTTGAAACTCCCAAAAGGTGGGGTCCGTGTGCTCACAAATTATATAAAGAGCTATCGAAACGCCTTGTTGACGCTTCGCGGCTTTCACCTGGGGCACAGTATAAGCATTGCCAGACAGTGCAGAAATGCCGCCAGCCTTTTATCTACTTTTCCAGTAGACGGCGATACAAATTAGTTTTTGGCAACCATTTATTATTTTTAGTCTGTTAAAATTAATTATAAGTTTTATTATTCTTTTGTTCTATTGTATATTTTACTATAGTTAAATATGTAAATATTAGTAAGTATTCTTTGCTAATCTTAATTAATAAATTCACTTTAAGTTTTTAACACCTTTCCCATTTATTTAGTTTTGTTATTGTGGTTTAGAAGTATGTCAGTGATGTGGATAGTACCTATCAAGTGGCTACTTAAAATTAACAATTAGTTTTAATTAATTATGGGTTTTTTATTATTCTTTTGTTCACCACTATTGAATTCCATGAATTTCACAAATGTTTTACTGGGCCCGACAGAGTCCATACTGGTCTGTGACAATTTTCGACACCAATTACATACCCGTATGGATTGCAATAAAATATTAAGTTGAGTAAGTGACTGAGTACTTATTGATTGCATATATTATAATAGTACTTAAATACGAGTATGTTAATAGTCCTTTGTTAATCTTAATTTATAAGTCTAGTTGAAACGTTTCATATTTATTTAGTTATGTTATTTCAACAATAAGTCAGACTGGCAGTTTCAAGTAGCTACTACAAAATTAACCAAAATATCTTTCTACTAGCTGGTAACACTAATACCTAAACGTCACGAACATATTGGCAGAACTGTGTAACGCGTAACTTCACATCTACAGCATTTTACCAACCACATGGAAAGCTTTTAGCTCGGATACAAATTTCTGTAGCTACTATTCGCCACGAGCGTGCTGACTGGAGAGACGCACATCACGCGACAAAATTTGAAAAGTGTCTTTCGATAAAATTTTGTCGCCCGTACACCTAAGTATGTACGTATGTAGGTACATTTACTATTCCATTGCAAATTGTTTGGTTATTTCCCGCGGGCGCGTATGGCAACACTGACGTTTTATTATCTTCTAAATATATTCTGCAGTAATAGATATGCCTTGATGCAATATTTTCAAACTTACTTACTAGTTACACTACGTGCGTCTTTATTTTATACGAGCTTCTGCCAGTGGCTTCGTCTGCATGAATATAGAAAATATAACCTTTGTCACTCAGCGTTAAAGTAATATAGTACTTATAAAAGAATTTCTAAAAGGAGTCTACTAGCGTTCGAGTTTATTTATTACCATAACAAAACAAAAAGAAGTCGGTTAATAAAATAATGGTACCTATCTCTTTATAATATAACTATAGAATAGTATAGAAAAAAAACAATACAAATATTTCCTTTTATTTATAACATTGGAATAGATTAGTATAGAAGTCAGTTACGTAGCTAGTCCCGTATAAAAAAAAAATTGTGCTTTTTTACAAATGCTTGGTTTACCCTATGAGACAGTTGTGGATAACATATTGCGAATTTTAGCCTACGTCGGGGCCTTTGTAGAACGGGGAGTATCATTGATACGGCAAATACGGGGGTAGCTACGCCCCTGATAGCAGTATAGGCATATGTTAGTACGCAATACCGAAGAGAGTTCTTGTCTGAAAACTGGAAAAAAATGAGCAATCGATAGCAGCGCCACCTACCGTATCCAATGGTAATTTCAAACTTTTCAGGCATCCACTTAAATAAATGACACAACATTTCATCCAAATGAAGCCGTTTAGGAGGAGGTGACAAAAACGCGTATAAAAGAACTCTAAATATAAATAGATTATTGAGTACTGGCAACCCACAAAGCAGACCACAGACAACACAAATGAAAACATATGCTCGCATATTGTGAAACGCAACTTGTCCGGAAGAAGGTAATTTATGGCGGGCGAATTTTAATTAAACTCGAATTAAAGCTGCTGCTGACGGAACCACGCTGAAAAACAAACCCTATTATTTACTGACATCTGCATTTGAATGCACGAACGGTTTGTTAATCTACGGACCACGAGCCGCGTGTTTTACAGGTAGGAGGTGAAACTGCAAAGCCGTTAAATTTTAAATAAACTAACTTCTTTACGCAACTTTGCTCTCTTAAAATAAGTATTAGACCGAAGCACACGTGTAACACTACTAATTTTTAACATACTAACTGCTGTTTGTACCTATATTATCCAAAGGGATCATAATCCTGAAATAAAAAGTATCATATGTGCTTTTTCCGAACATGGTCTACCTGTATACCAGGTTTTTATCAACATCCTTTTAGCCGATCGAGCATGAAGTAATAATAAACATAAGTATGATATCCATAAAGAGATCGCATGACATTAGGTAAAAGACTGGCTTGATTAATATTTCGAAGAATGTTCGCAGTTCTAGAACACGTTTGAAAATCGAATGAGAAAAAAGTGTGTTGTTTTTTTTTTTAGTCTGAGTGTATTTCTAAGCCTCGAGTACAAGTGATATTAGTGCTACAAGTCTTTTGATACTATCTACGATCCCAGTACCGAAGCCCTGCCGAGCCAGTGTGTACACACATCTCGTAACAACAGCATCTTAGCGTCCCCATTGTCGGAGGAGGCTAAGACGTTGTGTTGAATTATTATTGTTTGGCGAGTATCATAATTAAGTTTACTATAGGTATAATAATAATATATTTATTGAACAAAAGCAAGAATATGGATACACAATTGCTTATAAGCTACTTAAAAAAAAACAATTGAACAATACAATAAATTGTGTCAAACAGTTAGCATCTGCTGCCGAACTAGGTTTATGACCTGTATTTCAACAAGCAGCGCCTCAAGCCCTCGAGTAAGAGTGAAACTTGTGAGCTTTAAAACAATTAAAAACTAAACTTCTCATCAAAAAAATCGAAACACTTCCGTTTTCATTGTTTCTGTCCGAATTTAACACAAAAAAGAATTCATACGATGAAAAAAAATACATATATTATAGCTGGCAGTTTGGCCATTACAGTAATAAGCGAAAATTCTAAATTCAAAATTAGAATTTCATTTGTTTATCTTATAAACGAAATGAATCACTGTTTTGAGACAAAATAAATGTGTGTTTAGGGTTGGAGTACATTTAGCGTTTAAAAACTAAAAATTGGCGCCTATCCTTAAACTTTTTGTTTTTTATTTCAATACTGTGACTTTGGGACGTCTGAAAAAAGGTTTTTTTTCTAAAACGTATGGATACTTCGCCCACAGAAGCCGCCCAAGTTGTGGCATTGCTGGATTCTGGCCTTAGTCAGCGTGTTGTGGCTGCAAGACTGCATCTAAGCCTGTCATCTGTTCATAGAGTCTATAAACGTTATCGGGAGACTGGTTTGTTCACGCGCCGTTCAGGATCTGGCAGGAATCGGGTCACTTCTGAGCGAGATGATCGATTTATTGTAACAACTTCTTTAAGAAATCGACGCCTTAACGCTTTTCAACTGCAGCAGCGGCTTCGTGTTGTACGAAGGGTGGCTGTAAGTGACTCTACAATTAGAAGAAGGTTGAAGGATCGTGGACTGGTACCGCATAAGCCAGCAAATGGGCCGAAATTAACTGCAGACCATCGAAGAGCGCGCCTTAACTTTGCACGTGAGCACCTAAATTGGTCATACCTACAGTGGAGCAAAGTTCTCTTTTCTGATGAGTGTAAAATTATGCTGTATGGTAACGACGGAAGGAACAAGGTCTACAGAAGAGACGGAGAACGCTATGCACAATGCTGCATTGAAGAAAAGGTCAGCTATGGTGGCGGTTCGTGGACGGTTTGGGGAGGAATCAGCGCCGACGGTAAGACAGAGCTTGCTTTCGTGTCTGGGCCACGTCTGCCTGCACTAAACTGTCATCGGTACGTCGAAGAGTGTCTCGAGCCTCATGTGATGCCCTATGCACATTTTATTGGCAACGGCTTCATATTCATGCACGACAATGCTAGGGCTCACACCGCGGGCGTCGTACGAGATTATCTTAACGAAGTCGATATCTCTATTATGGAATGGCCAGCAAGAAGCCCGGACATGAATCCCATTGAACATCTATGGGATGAATTAAAGAGACGAATTCGAGCAAGAGATCCTGCCCCAGAAACACTTAGCCAGCTGCAAGATGCAATCCAAGAGGAATGGGACAATATACCACAGCATGTGATCGTGACTCTCATCCGATCGATGAAGAACCGTATGGAAGCAGTAATTAGAGCTCGGGGAGGGAATACAAGTTATTAAATAAACGTTTTTTAGCTTTTTTTTCATTTACGTGTGTTGTTTTATCCATTTCCTTTATACTCCATACGGAATAAAAATGACTCATTTAACAAAATACGAAACCTATGAAAAATTCATTTAAATTTAGAACATTAACATTAAGATTTGATAAGCTCATATTACTCACTATTAAACGACATTTAACATTTATTCCTAAATGTACACATTTTTCTGATAATCCTGACAAAACGTAAACTTGCAAGGTGTTTCGATTTTTTTGATGAGAAGTGTATTTTAGCCAAAAATATACTTAAAATTACGGCTATAGGTACTATTACGTTGATTCAGTAGTCTAGGTATATAATTTATTAGAAGTATGTTTGTAACGGGAGTGACATTATCACTAGTCCTTATAATTAATAAAGATAAAAAAAAAATCACATAACTAACAAACTCACAAACTTTTTCCTTTAGGTATATTACTAGTCTGATGTGATTTAGTTACAAACCCGATATCGCCCCGTCTACTCCCGCGAGATTTGTCGAAGCAAACCAATTTACTTTTCACTATAAACCTCACGCATTCGGTAATTATGGTCTAGCTGTAAGTTAGCCGTCATTTTGGAGAGTTCCATTGCAAATCTATCATTGCAAATAGTACAAGCACATAATCATCTAAAATTTTTAAACTCTGGCAGGCTAGTATTTATTAAAGTTGCAATACATTGAGACATCACCGTCAAATATATGATTTAATACGATTTGATACGTTATTGTGAGTTCTGAGAGAACACTAAAAACGAGGGGGAGATTTTGGCGAAAACGTGAGTTTTTTTTTTAATATATGTGAAGCATCATGCGGTCATGCAGCCAGTATTAAAAAACAACTGACGACATCTATCTATGATATTCCAACGATCATTGATCATTTCGCTATAGTTCGAACGTTTCGAACGTTGTTAAAAAATAAAGTTTAAAAACTAACACCCGACTACTTAAAAACACGCTCTAAAAAGTACGAAACAAGAAAACAAGAAAGCCGTGGTCGTATACCACTTTTTTTAATTTATTATTCTTATGGCATACGACCACGGCTTTCTTGTTTTCTTGTTTCGTACTTTTTAGAGCGTGTTTTTAAGTAGTCGGGTGTTAGTTTTTAAACTTTATTTTTATTTAACATATTTTGGAGTTCTAAATAGGTTAATCCTGGGTTCATTGATTTATCAGCCCATGAATACAGGTAAAGTCACAAGCAAATGCTAGTAATATATATATATATATATATTCAAAATGTACAAGTAAAGCGCTTTCAAATGATACCAAACACGGCATATTTATCTTAACTTTATTTTTTTACTTCGTATGTTTTGTCAGCTAGAGGGCGCCACACTAGATTTTGTGAAATTCCATATAGCCTATAACCAGCGGACAATTAAGACGCTTCTAATGATATGTCATTTGTCGAATTCTGATAAGTAGTTTAGAAGTTACGAGGGAACAGATGAACATCCATACCCACATACATACATACATACAGGTCAAAATCATAACCCTCCTTTTGCTTCGCCGTAGTCGGGTAAAAATAGTACCTACTTC
Source organism: Mythimna loreyi (assembly GCA_029852875.1). Taxonomy (NCBI): domain Eukaryota; kingdom Metazoa; phylum Arthropoda; class Insecta; order Lepidoptera; family Noctuidae; genus Mythimna; species Mythimna loreyi. The sequence goes on from CM056786.1 coordinate 13,912,491, forward strand.
ATTCAATTTATTCTTGGAACCTCTTAACACTTAAATAGAACCCGTAATATAGGGAGCAAGAAACGTCAACCTTCATTAAATTGGAGAGACACTTTTAGAGGGAAAACAGATAACAGGAAAACATCACGTCCCAAGAATTACCTAACAATAAATCTAGTAGGTACTCCACTCCGTCGACAACCCTTTATTGAAGGTATGATTTTACTCCAAAAACTCTGTATAAATGTGGAGCTACTGTAACAACAAAGTAAGCCTATAGATATGGGTATATTGGAGCGATACTCGTAACGAGATCCTTGTGAGCAGCGCGGTCCAAACTCGGCCCCTCGAGACACCGGACCCTTCCGAGAGGTAACCGTTGTCGAAATATCTATATACCATTTGCTCGCCAAAGCTTTTATACAATTTCTACTTGTACGCACGAGTGCCGATATAGACGCGACTACGTGGCCGCGCACTCATCTCATATTCCGTTAACATCTCCACCTAACAAGCAGCGATCGAGCTGGTAACATGTTAAAGATTAGTTTGTTATTTATTCATGTTCTCGTAAATAAGTATCAAGGTACATTGTTTTGTAAAACACACTACGTACCCTCTACTTGTCAAATTTAATAAAAGAAACGTATCTAAGGGGAAAAGTATCACAGAATAAAGGAACAAATAATAAACGGAAACGAAAACAAATCGGACAAACAAGAGTTAAATCCTGAAAATGATTGTGTAGGTATAACAAGGCCGGTTTCATTACAACGGGTCGTAGTAATTGATGGCGTATCAAAAGCAAGTAATTTATTAGAAGAAAGTTAGGCAATTAGCGCTAAAAACACAAAAACCAGACACGAGGGAGAACGTTATCGACGACGGCATCCATTCCGAAGTCCCATTAGCCGCAGCGGGTATGGGACCGCAGCGTTTGCACCTACAAATGGCAAGAGCTACATATATGTACATATGTATGTACCTACATCTAGCCACGTTATAGGTATTCCACAGAAAATATTTTATTCATTTAAATGCTGTAATACAACTCAAGGCAACGTAGAAACATAGTCGTGGGATTTAGTCAGTAAAACTCTGATAAGCGTGTCTCCGTCATTGTCCTAGAGCGGGAAAAGTCATTAAATGAATTCCACTTAAAAAAAAATACTAACACAGTTTTTAAGTCCAGTTCCGAATTATTATGGACATTATTTTACTCAATAATTCAATATTAAATGTACTTATTTTTATTATTCGTTTTGTAAAAAAAATTTGACGCTCATAAATCAAAAGAGCTTTAATTAATTTAGAATAACTTTGAATTCTAAAAATTTCAGAACTTATATCTATCATTATAGTTAATGATTTCGTTATCCGATCCGCTGAACTTTGTAATAAATAACCTCACAATAAATAAATGCTATGAAACTAAATTGAATACTCAAAAAGAATTAAAATCTTTAATCTACACTACACCTTACTATTTTGGTGTATAATAAAGTTTATTCTATTCTATCAGTCAATATATTCTCAAGTCTCTACCAAATGAAATGGATTTTCTTCAAAACTATTTTTTCGTTTTCATCCTAGTTCAGAATAACACTCAAGACAAATTCGACAAATAAAAGATCATAAAAATCAATCCACCTGATCTTGAGTTATAAATTATTTATGTATCCCGACTAGTTTCATATATGTAGTATGTATATAGGTAGATATAGATTAGCTACTGCCAGCAGTTTCACTCGTGTGAAAATAGAAAACTAACACTCGCAATAAAAAGTATTCCTCTATCCATTTGGCAAATTTCTTCCAAATCGTTTCAGCAGTTTGAGCGTGAAAGAGAAACAAACATACACATAATATTAACAAACTTTCGCCCTTATATTTATTCATATAGATATGCATGATTTAATATATATTTTTTTAATTTTATTAAAAATATAAGAAATAGTAACAAGCTTTAAACTATGAGGAAAAAAGGAACCTTCAAAAATACGAGACATGTTCAGAAATACCTCTTACTAAATTGGGCCCTACAATTTTGCTAATATATTTTTGAAGTATGCGTGGGCGTGAACACAACGCGCCGTCGACCCGGGCTGGACTCTTACCGGACGGGCGTATTTCGAACTACCCATAGCTTGCCGTCCGCAAACCTGCACCTACAATCGCGACCCGATACTTTCTATCCTGGGATTTTGAACTAGAGTTTAAAATCTAACTAACGAACTAGAACACAATACCCTAATTAACTAGGGTTAGGTTAGGTTAGGTTAGGTTTCTAAAACCCTAGCTAACTAGGGTTTTAGAGGACCTATTCTACCAGAGCGGTCAAAAATCATCACGTTATCGTATTAATATGACCGAATATATTATGTAATCCGTGACCAAAAACATCATACTCGGTGTAATTTTACATTATGAGGCAGTTAAATGGTCTCTGAAAATCTAATAAAGTTTTAAAAGACAAAGTTTCTGAGCAACGTAAAATCTTTTTTGATATAAGCCATTTTTTCTTACAAAGTTTCACGATGAGTTCTAATAAGAGGTAACTGAGTAAAAAGTTTTGCTTTTATAATAGAGGGAAGTGCAAGACACCTGGAATGTCAATATCAGTTCAGAGCTCTACGGGAATTTAGTCGCATATTTTTCATAAAAATACTAATAGCTACAAAATTGAGGCAACATTTGCGTGTATTGGATCCAGTCACCTATTGACGGGTAGGTTTAAATAAAATATCTGCAGTAAATACTTTACGCGCAAAAATAGCTGCAGCCTCAGTCAAACATTAGTAAAATATACAATGCTCTGCAACATGACGCGCAACGCAGTTAAATTGTTCAATAACATGTTCTGTGTCACGTGAACGCGTTGCAAAATGTTGCACTTGACGTTGCGTTGCAGCGTCACGTAGATTACGAGTGTAACAAGAGAGATCGACAAATGGATGTGTGACTAACGCTTGTGTGACCACACTGTACTGCGACTCATCGTAGTTCGAATGTATAGTGTATTCAAACTATTATAAGTCGATTCATCGGAGTGAAAACTACCGTGGCTGGTAGTCGAATTCAGGGTCGCAGTGGCTGAAACGTCAGGATATCCGCATTACTGCTACACACAAGAAGACGGCCAGCTAACATACCTCCTCGCTCTTGACTATGACCTGAACCAGGTACATTCCAGACTTTTCATATTCAGTGAGGATCTACATTACGCGGAAAGTGAGGACGCCGCGACGCCTCTTCAGCCACTCTTCAAAGAGCGGACTTACCGCCAGTATAAAGGCGTGCTCAACAGAAACTTTCGACTTCAAATATTTTCTGTAATAAACATAAACACATATTTAAGTTAAGCCCCTCTTTGTATGGCCGTAATAAATGGAATACACAAATGACGTGTCTGTGTACTCAGAGTAAAGAATACAGCATTAGCTTTACATGAATGAAATGTGGAAGCTCTGTATCCCATATGATTCCGCATGTCTCATTTTGACTTGCAAAATTATAATGGGGCCAATATGAAAGTGGTTGAAAAGAATACTGAATAATTTGTTGGCGCTGGTTAGGTGTAGAATAACTATATAATAGTGCCTGTCTATTCTACCGGTATAATTTTGAAACTAGTAACAATATTCAAAAACAATGCAACAAGGAATGTCCTAACCTACTTTGTATTACCCTCATTACAAATCCGTATATAATTGTTATAATCCTAAAAAAATATTTAACAACCATAAAATTTACATTGATACATCTGATGTTCTTTTTTTATGTCTATTATGATAATTGATTCTCAAATCATTTCTGAAAATCAAGAATGAGCCTGACACCTTTTGTTTGAATTAATGGGATTAAAAACCACAATAAAAAAGTTTATTTTGCCCTGCTTAAGACACAGTGAACACAGCTTCTTGTAGAACCGCCCAAAAATTTCAGTTCATCGACATAATATATCACATTATATTATTATATTTTTAAAACTTACAGCGTTCTCAAAGCGTCATCAATGCAAAGATGTATGGCATGCAGATCTCCTAAAACAAGTGACTGTACGATATGCTTAATCTAGTACGTAGGGAGTACATATGTATCGATTCTCCAGTTTCACGTCAAAGCTCCCGTTTAAAACCTTATTACAATAAATCTATTTGCACCAAAATAATTCTTATTTCTTTTTTATTATACCGAGCCTCGTCTTTTGCGCAATTTAATTTTCTTCTTCTTGTTCACACAAGAGTTTTTTTTTGTGTTGAACAGTAGTTATACTTATTTTCTCTTTTAATAAGACAACCGATACAAGAACATGAAGGCTTCATGGCACTTTGTTTCTATGCCTAGGACGTTAACCCAAAAGCTATCGCTATGGGTACCTCGAAAGTTATACGCAAAAGCAATGTCTCACAAAAATTTAACCAACATTTTTGATTTGCTAGCTTTACGATTTTTATTGTTATGTAAATTTATAAGTTGAAAGCTGGTTACCTAGCAATTGTGATGTTTTATCACATCTCTCAATCAGTTTCCCTGAAAGTTCTGAAATTCCAAGAAAATAAGTCTAATCTTCAGGCACAGCCGATTCCACTCAGTACGCACCTACTGTACGTCATAAATTCTAATGAATTATTTCTTGAAATTTGCATAATTATCGAATTAACATTGTTCCGCTTCCAGCTGGAATCATTTTAATGAGGGGAATGTCGTCAGTTCTCTCTTGGATCCTTTTTTTACGACTTCCATTGCTGCTTATTACAGAATAAATTTTAAAGAAGTGCGCGAGGAAATTAAATTTGGCAGGGAGCTATTTTAATTAGAAGCTGGAATGGAAACTTTTTACACAGCGTTCAAGAATATGGAACCGGAGCCATCAAAGTAATCCCCTTTACGATCTCATTTCAATCTGACTGCAACATTCTGATCTGATAGTATGTAAATCAGATCCACAAAATGGAGTCCAACGTTATGGGTTCTTACTAACAATGTTTTGAAAAGCTGTGTCGGGATGTGACTACAAACGACATGTTACTTAATTAAAAACTAGTTTATGAGTCTCTTAAATTATGTTTCCGGATACTAGCACCAAGGATTATACAGAAATCCATCAACATGGGCATCGGGCCCAGCATTTTTAAAACAAGTTGTCTTGGCAACTTAGCAATATTTACTTAAAACTCTTGAGCCCTTAGCGAACGCCGGCGTGCTCACATCTATTGTCTTTCTATTATGTCTCTAATTAAGGTATTCAAAATGTGAAACTGTATGTGGGTACTGAACGTAAAATGCAAAACTTGATGCAAATAAATTAGTATAAAAACATTTATTAAAACCTCAACTTGTAGAAAACGGGATATTTATCAGTTACGGCGAAGTTTCTGACGTAGCAGCTAACACTGCAGTTACGTTATTCCGCCAGCTTCACCATCGGCACGAATCAGCAGTGAACTAAAGTTAAATAATAAGAACTGGGCATTCATACCATCTTGGGAGCATTGGTGGCCGAGTGGTAACGGCCTCGACTTACGAGTTGTAAGTAGGTCGCGGGTTTAAACCCAGCCAGGCGCATTACTTTGTGTAATTTATTTCATCACCACTGCAAGAAACAGAAAGAAAGACAGATCGTTTTTTACGTTTTCGACGCTATACTCGTTGACGCTATATATAGTCTTTCGACTATATTCCGTAGGCAAGCTTTACCTAGGCAATATAGTCGAAAGACTTTTAATAAGGGCAAAAAGTAGTTTTAGCGTAAAAAAATGTATTGAATATATACCTGGAAGAGAACGCTTTATTCCAACCCTTATATACACTATTCATTTACTTCTACTAGGTACTCTTGACAAATCGTGCAAAGTCGTAGGTACATCGGTCTCGACTGCTGCCTGTGATCCTTTACCTGAACGAATTTCATACGAGCTGAGATTTCTCTACACTGATACACAAACCACAATATGTACCTAGGTTGGTGAAAAAGACATGGTAAACCTTGTGTTAACCAGGTAAACCATGTGTAAATGATGTAAGCCAAGCAAAAATCGTAATAAGGTAATTCATTTATCGGCTTATTAACTCTGTAGCTTTTAATGAAAACATAATTAAAAACATACAACTCTTTATTGAAACAATATTTTGTTTCCATCAACATAATCACATATAAGCCAATCGCTGTACGAAGGATTGTCCCTAGGCAGTGGCGGGTTTAGAGGGTGGCGAGCAGGACAATTGCCCGGGGTCTCGCTCTTGCAAGGGACTCGCGTAACAACCCAGCTAGCTTAACTTTGAAACTTTTTTATTTATCCTACGCAAATACACTGGACCGCAAAAATACGGGATAACATAGAAAAAAAACTACGTCTATTCCACAGTTACGTGCATATATCGCTCGCATACATATCTAATAGGAATATCATAAGCAAATTAGTAAAACTTTTGTACAAGTTATAGCTCATACAACCAATTTTATAAGAGGTCGTGAAAGAAATTATTTTTTTCCTGCTACAAGTATATTTTTTGGGTTCCGTACCCTACAAAGGAAAAATCGGAACCCTTATCGGAACACTTTGTTGTCCGTCTGCGGGTCTATCTGTTTGTCTGTCAAGACCCTTTATCTTGAAAACTCGAGGAGGTATCGAGTTGAAATTTAATAGTACATTGTTATACGAGGAGTGAAAGTTAGTTATTTAGACCAAATAACTCTTGAACCCGAGGTAAACACTATGCTTTTCATTACGAATACGACGAAAATAAATACCTAAAGGTATGTAATAAAAACCTCAGTCTTCGTCAAAGGTCTTCGTATGTTTTTAGGTACTTAGGTATATTTCTTTTGATTTAGGCTGTAAAAGGTTTTCTCCTCTTAAGAATCTTGCGTTAAATTCATAACTGAAGCTGATGAACTGATCATGTTAATACAATTTTCTAATAACAGAGATTTAGCAAAGTATAAAATAGTACATTTTGATACAAGTGCAGGAAGTTTGTCATTGCGACCGAGGCGAAATGCGCACGAGCCGTAGGCGAGTGTGTTATGGAGCCGAGGGATGCAAAGACAAATCTGCACGTGTGTCAAACGACGTTTTTCAATACACTTACGACTTGTGAAATAAAGAAAGAAAGAAAAAACGTTTAATCGTATCTCAAACATACAGTAGAAATATATACAGTAGTAATAGCATTCAAATCTGCTCTGAACAGTTTCTAATTTTGTGGGGGTCGTCCAGCGCCCGTGGGGGACGCCTCGCGCCTGATTCGATAAACTAAGTAAAAAAAAGAAAATCACCGTTGACCGTGACGATAAGGAAGGAATAAAAAAGCCCTTGTTGTGATAAACTCAAAAAAGCACTTGGGTGAAATACATGCTATATTGAACCTAATAGGAGTGCGATAAGAGGCAGTTTTCGAGTAAGTGTATTGAAAATAACTTTACTACTCGAAAAAAACAAGAACGATCAAATCGGCCACAGATTATAGAGAGACTGCCCGCTTTACCCGCCATTTTTTTTTCAGTGGCCGTCTATTCAGTCAATATTTTTCATTTTATCAGTGTAAAAATGGGTCAGGTCAACATTTTTCTCAAACATTTATTAATTTTAAAGAAATTGTTGAAAGTAAATTAAAATACAGTCATTTAAAAAAAAATCTTAAATTATTCCTATCTTTATGTTATTTCAATTTAATAGAAATGTCAAAATAGAACTAGTTTTTTTTTATATTTAGACAGCTGTCAATTGAAAGTAAAACTCCCTAGGGAGTAAAACTGCTACTTTCAACTCTTTCCGCAGGCAACTTTACACCTACTTTCAGAGTATGAGTAATGAAAACCATATTTTTAGGTCTGCGGCACATTAGATATAGCTGTAAAATATTCAATCTTATATAATATTTAAGAAATCCAGAATTTTTGTATCCCAGTGTAATTAGGCATTAAACAACAAATATAAGTAAAAAGTAAAAGTATTCACTTTTTATAAAAAAGTATTTATATATCTTCTCATTACTCATACTCTGAAAGTAGGTATAAAGTTGCCTGCGGACAGGGTTGGAAGAAGTACTTTTACTCCCTAGGGAGTTTTACTTTACAATTGACAGTTGTTTTTTTAATATTTAGACAGCAAATATTAAAAAAAAAACTAGTTCTACTTTGACATTTCTATTGAACCGTGACCCGAATTTTTATACTGTCAGTATAATTAAAATGACATAGAGATAGAAATAATTTAAGAATACTTTTTCTAATGACTTTATTTTAATTTACTTTCAACTATTTCATTAAAACTAATATTATATTTGAGAAAAATGTTGACCTGACCCATATTTACAATGATAGCCAGACGACGACTAAAAAAAAAAAAATGGCGGGTAAAGTCTCTCTATAATCTGTGGCCGATTTGGTCTTTCTTGATTTTTTTTTCGAGTTTTGTTTACATTTTGCTTATCTCTGTTATAAGAAATTTGTATTAACACGATAAGTTCATCAGCTTCAGTTATAAATTTAACGCAAGATTCTTTGAGGAGAAAACCGCTTGCCGCCTAAATCAAAAGAAATATACCTACCTAAAAACATACGAAGACATTTGACGACGACTCAGGTTTTTATTATTATTTTCATTTTCCTCGTATTCGTAATGAAAAGCACAGTGTTTACCTCGGGTTAGAGTTATTTAGTCCCTCGAACTATTAGCGACCTCGCTGTCGCTCGGTCGCCAAGAAATTTCTCGGGACTAAATAACTAACTTTCATCCCTCGTATAACAATGTACTATTATAACCAGCAGGTATCAAATAAATACAGTAAATTATCAAAAAGAACGATTTTTAGATCTTGCTATTCTTTATTAAAAACACCGTAGATCAGTTTACTTTAATTAAAAGATCGAATTGCTTCCGATCTTGAATTGTCACTTTTGTACAAAAGTCCATTAAAAAAATCTAGATTTTTCAAGCTCGTTTTACGCTCTACGCTTTCTTTCAGAACTGGCAAACTAACCTTAAACTCAATGGGCCAGTTACTTTTGCCCCCATGGTAACACCGGGTACCTACGCGCATGATCATCACTGTGGTGTTAAATATGTCTGCTTAATCATTCATCATCATCATTTCAGCCGGAAGACGTCGCGGAAGGCCTCCCCCAATTGTCGCAATATTGAACTGTTTGCATACCTACTTTTATAAAAACTCATTTTTCTTTCAGACCCTTTGCCCACGACGGCCACGACGAGTTTTGCATGTGATTCATATACACATATTGCAAAAAATAAAGTTTAAAAACTAACACCCGACTACTTAAAAACACGCTCTAAAAAGTACGAAACAAGAAAACAAGAAAGCCGTGGTCGTATACCACTTTTTTTAATTTATTATTCTTATGGCATACGACCACGGCTTTCTTGTTTTCTTTTTTTTTATTTAACATATTTTGGAGTTCTAAATAGGTTAATCTTGGGTTCATTGATTTCTCAGCCCATGAATACAGGTAAAGTCACAAGCAAATGCTAGTAATATATATATATTCAAAATGTACAAGTAAAGCGCTTTCAAATGATACCAAACACGGCATATTTATCTTAACTTTATTTTTTTACTTCGTATGTTTTGTCCGCTAGAGGGCGCCACATTAGATTTTGTGAAATCCCATATAGCCTATAACCAGCGGACAATTAAGACGCTTCTAATGATATGTCATTTGTCGAATTCTGATAAGTAGTTTAGAAGTTACGAGGGAACAGATGAACATCCATACCCACATACATACATACATACATACAGGTCAAAATCATAACCCTCCTTTTGCTTCGCCGTAGTCGGGTAAAAAAGACATGTCGACCGGAGTCTCGCAAGGGTAGGCCGCCATCGTGCCTAGATTTCATTTTAGGTATGTACCAAATGTCATAAATTCCAGCCCGATTATCCCATTAGCACAGAACAAAAAAATCTCGGCTTCGCAAAATAAACACGATTTTTCGCATCATCACTTAGTGCGGAGATGAGAGGATTCGCATTTTTAACTATTACAGCAGCATCAGTTTGATCCAGCAAACGTCATATAAAAACTAATTCAGGCATTTTAGTATTTTCAAGGCGGTTAGATAGCAGTTCAACGATCCGGTTACCACCAAGGCTGTTATATCTCTATCCTACGGAAGAGTTACCACTTCGGCAACTAGGTTGCGCAGCTCCACCCAGGCTGTCTTGGTGGAACGAGAGACTAGTGTTGCCATTTCCAAAATTAGTGTTGCAGACTACTTTATTTAAATTTAGAAGGTGGAAGAAATAAGAGGTTTGTTCAGATTGAGAGCTCCCCCGAGCTTGGTCCGCTATATCTCTGCGTAGTAAATAATGAAGATGCAGATCAACATGTTTTTTAAATAAAGTGAACAAAAAATGCATAGAAAAACACCTTAATTTTTAACGATGATCTAATTCAGGCACAAAGAGTATGTAAAGGACTTTAATAAGCGACGTGGATGAATTTTTATGCCCAGTGAATTATTTATAAAAGTTTTTAGTGATTAATTGTAATTACATTTTACTGTAACATAATGAAAAATAGAAAAAGTCTTTAAATGAAACACGTAATTTAGATAAAACTTTATTCACTATACAATATTTACAACATCAATATACTAAGTTATAAGTAAGTTCCTAGATCCTAAACCTCGTATTTAGCACCAGGTAATAATCCAACAACAGCCTGATTTGCATGGTGCCAATTCCTTGTAGCATACCATAGTTGCAATAAAAATAAGTATAAGGCGCATCTTCTAGACTGGCCGTAATTTGATTTGTTTATTTAATTAATAACAACTAAAGCAAAAACAATTTAAAAAATATAACACTGGTAAGAAATTTACACCATGTTAATCGGACGTTTTTATAATAAAATCGGCAATACTTTTTATTCAGGGTGTCCACTGTACAAACTTTTACAGTACGCTTAAAAATGTACTCGATTAAGAGTTTTATCTGCAAAAGTACAACAAAATATAACAAATTGTTGTTAAACCAATTGTGTTCTAAACAAAAACATTTTAATGTTTGTGTTTTTATCATCACGCATGCGTGATCGCCCCGCACGCGTAAGGCCCGGTATCCACCAAAGCGGAGAGGAGAGGAGACGAGAGGAGATGTGCCGCGAAGCTGGCAGGTTATTTCCACCAAAGCGGAGAAGAGATGCGTTGCGGAGAGATGTGAGCTGTGTGGCAGAGATGTGAGCTGTGAGAGATCGAAAACAGTCAAGTTCTGTCTACGAAAGGAAGATGTCATGCGAGGCGCGCGGAGAAGGTAGCGGGGTGAACGGTGCGCGAGCACGTGCGCAGCCCGGCCGCCCGACTAGACACTTCTCCGCTCTGCCGCGCCGCTTGCTCGCTCGCTGCACAAAATTCTATAGAAAAATGAGACATCTCCTCTCCTCTCCGCTTGAGCTATTTCCACCAGAGCTAAGCGGAGAAGAGATGTGGAAATAACGAAATCGGATTGGTTTATTCAAACACATCTCCTCTCGTCTCCTCTCCTCTCCGCTTTGGTGGATACCGGGCCTAACTCCCGCAAATGTTCTTTTTCTTTTCATACCAGTATTTATTGTAATGCCGTACGTATATGTATAATGCGTACCTCACGGTACACAAGAGGGACGCGGGGCGTGATACGAACTACGTGATGCGTGGGTAGTAGCTCCGTACACGGGGCAATTTCACATGGTTTTGGTAGTTTCTTGTACTATTGTAGTAAATGTTCATACTGTATTCTGTATAAAGACATTATAAAAATATAAAATACTTCTGTCAAGTTTGTACAGCCGATTACTGGACTGTCTGTAGATACATTGCGTTTGCATTTCATTATCTATGTTATTAGTAAATGGTCCTGGTTATTATGTACATATTTATTATAATTGGTCAAACTTGCACATGATTTCTGAGCACACATTAAGATTAATTGTGGCAGTCAACATTTTGAACAGCGTAAATACTAACATTTCATATTTCGTTTTATACAACATCGTGCCTTAAAACAAAACAATAAAATTAATCCTATAACACTTACTTAATTTTATCACACACTTATGTAGAGTTAAACGTAATATTCTGTAATCATCGCTCCATTTATAATAGAGATGATGACTAAACTTACAGTATATAAAATGACAACTGCAACGTGGTAAACAAATGCATGATCACTCATTATGAGTTGTTTTATATACAAATAAAAGCGTAAAATGATAATTCGTCATAATCAAAACTTAAAAATGAGGCGACAAGTTGTTGCGACGGTGACCAACAACAGGTGTCATTACTTTTTAATAGTGTTCTATTGCTTGTTGCAGGATTCGGAGTTCAATGTTTGTCTTACTTTATCCATGAACGTAAACGTTGGACGGTCCTGTGTCGGTTACTATTCAGCATCGACTTTAATCATAGCGGTAGACAAGCATGTTCATAGTATTTGTTAAAATATTGAAATGTTAATTTAAAAGTCCGCTGCAGCGCTGGCATTGTCGTCTGTCAGAACTTTTAAAACATACAGTGTTGATACGTCCAAACTGCACTCATGTTATCAATATAAAAGTTTATGGCATGCTTATCATTTATGTGGAGCAAAGTCATTGTACGGCACGCCTCATTTAGTGTGTAGTACATTTACAAGGTGTCATTGACATGTTAACGCAAACGAATACCATGGATCCAGTACATGATTCTCCCCTAGTGGTGGAATTTTTCGTCGGGGGTCTAGAATCATGTACTGGATCTATGGTATTCGTTTGCGTTAACATGTCAATGACACCCTGTATAGTATATCGATGCTATTCAGCGAAAGTTTGACAGTCGCGCCACGTCAGATCACAGAGTAGAGGATGACTGTTATATCGCGTGTGAGTGGTCGTCACCGATTGGCTCGGCAGCGGCGCGCGTAGTCCGGCGCCACCTGGTGCAGCCAGTGCGGCTGGATGGCCGACACCGTGAGCATGTAGGTGCGGCTGGTGGCCAGCAGCTCGGTGTACAGCAGCACGGGCGGCGCGGGGCGGGCGGCGTGCAGCGCGCAGGCGGGGTGCAGCGCCGCCGCCGCGCCCGCCGCCGTCACGTAGCGCCCGCCGCCGCCCGCGCCGCCGCGCTGCCACGCGCAGTTCGTGAATAGACCGCATAACAGACATTTTAGAACCTGAAACGTAATCATTTTTTTAACAGTACAATTTGGACGTGTTAAGAGGATGAATAACAGGCATTTTTAGTACAGAATAGTAGAAATGGTATGACGACATTCATTTGTAAAGTTTTTCAGGATATTCAGTTTACAACAGACATGCATATCCAGATGCATAAACATTAAACGAAGTGTAAATCCCTTTCTTCTATGTGTGATCCCCTGATTTTTACGATCAGAATTATTTTTTTTTAAAATCCAAAGGACAAACGAGTTGCCTCCATGGCACACAGTCGCGTTTTAAACTAATAGACAGAAACAACAGACACCCCCAGAATTAAGCCAACTACTCAACGAAACTTGACGGGTTCTGAAGAAGCGATTGCGTCACCTAACGCCTAAGTGAGGAAGACATCGGCGAAGTCAAACGTGGTAAAGGTGAAGTGTGGAAAAGATCGCCCAAGACCGATTTGGAAGGACAGAAAGCAATGGGACAAAATATAGGTTTTCTCATAATTACAAAAAAATCATTCCACTCCAGTTCATACATAGTTCAAAGCATACGAATATTACCTGATCATACGCCTGCCCACAACTAGACACAGTCAGATTCAATTTGTGGCAGATTGCAAGCAGCTGTTGTCGAACCTCGCATGCATACGTCAAATTCTTGTGATTTAAATAATTTTCTTTGCACCATTGCTGAAAAAAAATATATACAATAAAATTACTATGACATTATCTTTTACTTCTTTTTGTACGATTTATACAACGTTTAACAAAATAACCATATACATCAAGAATGCAACATTAGGTAGCCAGGTACTAGGCGCTCAGATTTAAAGAATGTTTCGTAATATTAGCGAGTGTCGTGGAATGCTATTGATCCCCGTATTGTCGTGACACGTTTGATATGATTTGAAATCAAGAATCATGCGATACCAACAATTTAGTATCAATTTTATGAAAAAAATAATTTGAGCTAAAATTTCGTGTAGTGATTCTACTCAACCTGTATTCTTCAGCGCTTCTTGATGTATACAAGGTGTCATTGACATGTTAACGCAAACGAATACCATTGATCCAGTACATGATTCTGGACACCCTAGTGGTGGAATTTTTCGTCGGTTTTGTTTCAAAATTTTGAAAAAAAAGTTTTGTTTTTTTATTTTTTACCTGTATAAAATCGTTATTCTAACCAACCCCAATGATATTTTTTGAAAAAAAAGAAAAAAAAATTTTTTTTTTCAAAAAAAAATTAATAAAAAAATCACCGAGGCAAATAAAGTCGTTATTCTTGTCAAACCCGACGACATTATTAATTTAGAATGTAATTCACTCATTTTTTTCGCAAAAAATGTTAAAATGACGTTTTATACAGTTTAATTTAAAAAACGTAAAAATTAAAAAAAAAAAAATAAGAAAAGACCGACAAAAAATTCCACCACTGGGGGGTCTAGAATCATGTACTGGATTTATGGTTTTCGTTTGCGTTAACATGTCAATGACACCCTGTATGGTTATTTTGTTACACGTTTGTATAACCGGTGTGGTATAAAGATTTTCAAATGCCAACACAATTTGGCACTTAATCGATGCATCAACATCATCGACAACCATCAACTTATATCCTAGCGATAGACAAACACGTTCATAGAATCGATTTGTCAAAATACTGAAAATTTAGTATAAAAGTCCGCTCTGCAGTGTTTCATTGGTATAATGTCGTCTAACAAAAATTTTAAAATTTACAGCACTCTCACACTGCGTGAACGTCAAAACAGTACTAATACCATCAATGTAAAGGTTTAGGTATGGCCTGCAGATCACCGAAGTCATGTAAAGTGACCGTACGACACGACAACACAACCTAATCTATTTTTCACAACGGAATCATGATGGATTTTGATGTATCAATTAAAACAGTGTGTAAAAGCCCGTTCAGACCGACGCGAAATCCGTTATCTAGAGCGGTAGCGAAACCTTACTTTAGCAATTATTTAACGCGCCGCCGGTACGAATAATTTGTTTCGCACAACAAAGGAAAATATACCGTAAATCAAGGAGTTACGAAAATAATTATACCTACCACCCGTTTCGCTTCAGCCACGGAATTACCAAGCTAGGCCTACCTTTCTAGACACAAAGTATTACTTATTTGTCGTCAACTGACCTTTTTCAATGGAGCTTTACAAAAAGCTTTAAATACATTGAGTAGAGTTATGTGGTCTCCTAGAGGCGACAAGAACTTTTGTTTCACTTTTATAGCTTCTTCTCGTTTGTGCATTGGCGTATGGAACACATTTTCACTGGACAACACCGCTATTAAACTTAGTACCTGGAACCGAAAACAAATCAATTTTAATTCCTAAACTTTAGTAGATAGTTGTTCTATCTTTACTATAATATTTAATTTTTAAGAATGGGAGACGATACTATCAGAATGCATGAAATTCTGTGAGATGTATATATGACTGTGTATAATACTAATTAGAAAGAACCCTGAAAGTCCTGCGCGCATTGTGAATTGTCTGGTTTTTGTTTTCTTTCTACTTCTGTCTGTGTTCAAACGGCGTAATTAGTTTCGGCCATTCTGTTTAAAGTAAATAAATATCCCGATGGGGTAGTCTCTACCTAGATTAGCCTCCAGCCGTGACCAAAATTCTATCAGTAATAATGAATTGACAAAAATTTAAAAGCATACGTACTTCGTCTAAGCAGTTATATTCCGGTGCACTCAATAGAACTTTAGAATATTTCGGTTCTATTGGGAAAGTCGACATCTTCTTCCCAAGGACTGTCAGCTTCGGGTTGACCTCATTGTCTATGGCGCCTGTAACAGAAAACCAAAAACAATTTTAAATATGGTACAGAAGTATTCGATGGGAATGTACACAGAGTCGTTATGACACAGAGTTATTGCAATTCGAACCTAAAGATTCTTGTAAACGGGCTCTAAAAATTGCATTTGGTTGACAATTTTTGTTGCCCAATATTGATCAATATGCAATTAAACCTGCTGCAATTTTATAGTACAATATATTTTATAGTCCAGCAAGATTCTGCAATTTAATTGCTGACAAATTTTGTTCCTTTGTTCGTTTAAAATAATTAGGCTATATCGCCGGGCTACATTGCTAAATAACTGCAATTGTTGTTTGTTTTGAGCAATATAGTCAGCAACTTGCCGGCTATCCGAAGCCAGCAAAAAACTGTCAGAAAATTAGCCCATTTCCAATGACCATTATAATCGCATATCGCATGTTCGGTATTTGCAACATAGGACTAGATATCCGAGTCTGAAAAGAATCATCGTGGCGATAACGACTAACAGTTACCGTGCGTTGTCACGGACATAGTCATAATAATTAATTATTGTCACATGCCACACCCTTCTACTCCTAGGTGACACCACTTACTGACTTGCTTGCTTTATCTTTAACAATATTCTCACTATCAACGACCACCAAGCCATCTGCGTTATTCGTGAAAGTTCAACAGTTAGTCGATATCAAGTAGGTAGGGTAAATACGCCAAACGTCGGCCCCTCCCCAAACTTCGCCCGTCTGCACATTTTCAGCTTGCGTTCCTTTACAGAATAATAAAGTGGCAAGAATGCCACCCTAATTGCAACCTTAGTTCATATTATATATGTACAAACCGTTACTATCCCATTACGTCACTCACTCTTCGTGTACTGAGCATCAGCAGAGATTGCGCCGTCGAAGCGTCATGTCCATATTAAAAGTACCTTACTTGCTGTGAATACCCACACTTCGGGGATTGATATTAGAACGGTAAGACATTCCTTTTTCTTTGTTTTAAGCTTTATTATTAGTAATAAGTGATTTTTACTATATTTTGAGATAGTTTTTCCAATGTGTTACGTATTGTTTTAAAGGAAAAATAGGAGGCCGCCAATAGAATACCAATTTTGAGTTAAAACCGAATTCTCGGCCGTGGCCGACTTAACGTAAATGCAGTCTGTTTTATAAATTCCAATTGTAGTAATTCCATTGGCTCCGTAAGAGAATTTGCAACGCATATAGACCAATAAATCTATTCTACGTTTAGTCGCCAAATGGCGGCCGGGGTGATATTAGTTAAATCTCGAGAAATAATGGACACGAAATAGGGGCCGGCTTTAGAAACATTAAAGATCGTAATGTCGACCAGCCTCAAATTCGAGCGCCACTATACAGGCTGATTACTTTTTTATTTTGTCAAAGTTATATATTTAATTTATTAATATTATAAAGACTCAAGTTCAAATAGTAGGAGTTGATAATATTATTAATGACCTCTCTATAATTCAAAGTTATCACGAGTTCCTTACAAAATCTCTTTATATTTCGAACTAAATCAATACATTTGTTTTATTTTGTTTGTAGGAGGTAATCTCATAAGATTACGACTTTTTTTAATTCATGACAAACGCATTTATTTACCATAGCATAATAATGTTTAAGTAACCTTTATTCTATTATTTACCGACTGGTTTTATAAATATTGTTACAAAGACGTTAAAACTTTCAAAAACAATCACTTTTGAATTATTACAGTTTTTTTTTATTGTGATGTTTATATTTTATTTTTTATAATTATAATATACAACTTTGTTTAAAGCAAATAGAAAAATACTTTAGCTGGTAAGTATTAAACAAATACGATTAATAATGTAGGCATATTTAGTGAGACTCCTGCCAAAATAAATCATATTAATAATATTTGTCAGTTTTAATTTAAAACACCCTATACCCGGCCGACATTTGGGAAAAACGCGATCGACTATGGGCCATGAATGGCCGGCTTTAGGAATTTTTCGTTCTCGACGCATTTAAACCTTAGTACTTTTTCCTTGTAGTAGAAATGTTAACCTTATGCCCATAAATATGAAATACATATAATAAACTATCAAAAACCGCATCAGAAGCATCTTTATGTTGCAAATTGATGGTACTAGAGCCATCTCAATACAGAAAAACCGTAAGGGGGCCGACATTTAGCGTATTTACCTACCCTAAGTAAATAGTTACCTAATTCCTTGAGTAAAGTGAGTGAAGCTTTAACAGAATCAGGCGGTGGCGTGTCGATTAGCGGGAACGTGCTGGGCTCCGCTCCTGCCGCTATTAACAGCAGCATGGTCGATGCTAGTGGACATCTGTAGTTAACAAAGTAAGAAATTAATACAATAGTTTAGAGATATAAAGAACAGGGTCCAGGTCTCGCATAAATGAGTTAAAAAGAACAACATCATCATTTCAACCGAAAACGTCTACTGTTGTACATAGGCTTCTGCCAAGTGTCGACACAACAAAAAGTCCTGTGGGTCTCGCATCCACCGTAGTACCGTGACTCGAAGGGTCCTCCTTCGACCATACTGATGTATTGATGCGATCAACTGCCCGATTGCTAATTGCGCGGAGAACTCTGCGCGGAGAACTCTAATTGCGCGGAAAACTTTATTTGCGCGATGCAGGATTTCGTAGTCATTCGGTCCTATGTAACGCCATAGATGTTGCTACAACAGTAGCAAATTATTACAATAATGACAAATCGTAGGACGTTGTGAGGTATGGTTTATTTAAATGTTGTAAAAATTTTAGAGACACATCTACACTAATATAATAAAGAGGTAAAGTTTGTTTTTTTGTTTCTCTGTTTGTAGGAGGTAATCTCTGGAACTACTGGTCCGATTGGAAAAATTTTAGCAACAATAAAAAGCTGCTTCATTCCTTAGTGACATAGGCTAAATTTTATGTACGCGGGCGAAGCCGCTGACAAAAGCTAGTTTAAACATAAAGAAACTAATTTAAAAAATATATATATGGTGGTATATAATTTACTACCTAAGTATCTCCGGCGTCTGATGCAGCGGGCGCGATCGGAAGTCGTCTGCGGTGAAGAGGCGGTAGGCGACGCCGGGCTGTGTGCGGCCCGCGCGGCCGGCGCGCTGCCAGCCCGCCGCCTGCGACCCCGCGCGCACCGCCAGCCGCTCCGCGCCCGTGCCGCCCGACCACGTCCTGCCACACGGACAACATTGATCACTTTCATCTAAGTATACACCATAAACAACTGCGTCACCACTAGACATGGGAAGAACAAAGTAAAAATATTTTATTTCACTGCCTGCGTTAGCTTCTGACGTTTTATAAGTGCCCAAGTAAGCCTATGTGAAATAAAAACCATTTTGATTTTGATTGATTTTTTATTTTGCATACACAAGCACTTATAAAACAACAAGAGCTAATGTACGGTTCCAAATCGGTTGTTTCCTGTGGAGGAGAAACGGCAAGAAACTCCATGGTTAGGTTACTCATTCAAAATCCTGAACGGATCTCAGATTCCTATAACGTGGACAGATTTAAAGTCTCGAATGAGAAAATTTAGTTTACAATTTCTCGCGATTTTTTACAATGTTACGGTGTGTACAATTTTCCGGTGACATATCCATCAACAACTAAACATAGAACATAAAGCTTTAAAGCTGCCATTCAGAAACAGAAACCAGATGTGAACTTTGACGTTATACGACCACCAAATTCTGCAAGGCACTCACTAGTATACTCACCTTTCTTTAACAACGCCTGTGTCAATAACGCACTTGATGCGAGGAATGGTGACGGAGGCCTCTGCTATGTTGGTGGCCAGTATGATCTTCCTGGTCCCCGGCGGCGGATCCCGCCACACTTGCAGCTGCTTCGCGGCCGGCAAGCCCGCGTACAATGGGCATACCCTAATAGGTGGACCTGCGGCTTCCTGGAATATTTGATCTAGCATAAAAGCAAATACAATGGTAATTATACAGTTAATGTAGTTCAATTATTGAGAATACTAGTTATTTTACTTAATTAGTACAAATACCTTTGCTATCTGCTTGATATTGTACATAACTGTCTCAATTTCTTCTTGTCCCGTTAAAAACACGAGAAAATCATGGCTGAAAATGTAAGAGACAATATTATACATTGGCTATAATCACAATCACAATGTGTATTTGTGAACCCCTTTTTGGAAATATAGTCTAAAGTTTACTTTTGAAATAATTACGATTTCTTACTTTGCAGGAGTAGTGGCATGGAGTTGAAATATTGTACACACAGCAGCATACTGATAATCGTCTTGTTTCATCTTTGAATGGTAAATGGTAACTGGAAATGTTCTTCCTTCTAAATATATTACTGGACAGTTGTGGAAGTATTTTCTAAAGGTATCAACATCCATTGTAGCAGACATTATTATTATCTGAAAGAATTTTAAACTCAATCAAAATATAATCAAACAGAAACAAGTAAAAAATCACATTGAAAAAGTTGGTTTCCTATCTTATTCTGTAATATTTACATATAAAATTACGCTATGACCAAAGATGCAACTAAAAACTTGGGGACAGGTATTTTATAATAATAATAATTTATTTAATGTACATTGATATTTACATACTATTTGCACCAAGTACCTAGTTTATTTGTAAAGTATAGACATTATTGACAATGAAGTGTACTTATAAAGATAATGCTGGCCAATAATAAATTGTATAGGAATGAATTACCTTCAAAGGATTTAATTTCTTATCAGCTCTGTCTTTCTGTGCAAGTTTGACAATACCAAACAGAACATCAGTGCTCACAGTGCGCTCATGAGCCTCATCCAATACTATGATAGAATACTTTTTGAGCAATGGATCTATTATGGCCTCTCTTAGCAACATACCATCTGTCAAATACTTCACTTTAGTTCTTGGACTTGTTACATCCTCAAACCTTACTGAATATCTGGAAAAATACATTGAAATTGTATGTTTAGGCCATATGAAACTCAATGTATACATAGATAGATAAATCATAAAAATATGGTATAAGCTTAAAATCAATATAGTCCATTGTTACAAATGTGTTCATATCTAACTCTCAAAGCAAAATCTTTAATACTTATGTATTTTTGTCCTTACCCAACAATAGATCCTATTTCTGTGTTCATTTCAGCTGCTACTCTCATAGCTATAGTGATGGCAGCTACTCTGCGAGGCTGGGTCACAGCAATGGTACCTGCACCCTCAAGACGCTGCTCATGGATCAATTGTGGAATTTGCGTAGTTTTACCACTGCCTGTCTCACCAATCAGAATCATAGTCTCATTCTTTTTAATTTCTTCTAGGAGTCTGAAATACAAAAAGGTATAGCCTTTTTTTTATCTGCTTGAGTTTGCACAGCAATAGACAACAGTCTCAAATCTAATTGAAAGTTGAAAATTGACTACTGCTCTGCATGTTGCAGGCTTAATTCCTGCACAGAACAAATATATATATGACCTACAAATGAGTATTTTTGGTTTTAATTTATAGTGTAAGGTAATGTTTGGTAAAAATGGAAGAAAAGAACATACTTGATTCTATATTTTATTAGTTATCTTTGATATTAGCATTAATTTTTGGTCATAATTATATTAAGACATACTTAATATAAGTTATGTTATTAAATGAGCCATAGAGAAAACATACCTGTTCCTAACCATATACACCGGCAACTGTCTCCTTGCTTCTTGCAAATCTTGTACAGTTTCATTAACAACCTTATTTTCTTTAATATTATCATGTCCATTTGTTTCAACTTTAATATTGTTTGTTTTGTTGTCATTGTCATTAGATAACTTTATTTTCTTCACTTTTATGTTTTCAACTGCATGTTTTCTTTTGAGGCCATTTGACTTTAGGTTGTTTCCCAAGCCAACTGAAGTATATTTTGAATCCATCCTTAGATGTACTTAATAAGAGTGCTGAGAAAGAACATTAATTAATAATTATAGTATTACTCAAACTGACCAACAATAACAACTAGTAATGGGTAATGGGTAGCAACTAGTAATGGGTTTGATAGTTGCAATTGCAATAACTATGATTTATCAATTTAGTTGACTGCAAAGAAACCA
This sequence comes from Mythimna loreyi, assembly GCA_029852875.1. Classification (NCBI taxonomy): domain Eukaryota; kingdom Metazoa; phylum Arthropoda; class Insecta; order Lepidoptera; family Noctuidae; genus Mythimna; species Mythimna loreyi. Next base: position 13,934,538 of record CM056786.1, read on the forward strand.
AAAAAGCTGAGTCTGAGTTACGATATTATTTGTCATTTTCATAAATATAATTCTTTACATATATAATTCTTCTGTGTGTTTGTCACCTATCTACTCAGAAAAAGCTTAATCAACATGGATGACACTTTGTGTGAATATTAGAGTGGATAGTTTGCAAATAACATTGAACCGGTAGTTGGCACTGCCATCACCATTACCACTTTTTAGTTTGACGATAGGAAAAATATCTATCAGCACCATTACTATAACTATAATTATATGTTATCAATATTTGGAAAAACAAACAAACCATTTAATAAAGTTTATTTATTTTCTCTCAAAAAGGCTTAACATTCATACATATTAATAAATGAATGCAAATAAAGGTTCGTTTGTGAGAGCTGGAGTCTATACTGGGTACAAGACCTGTGTGACAGAACTCCAGGCTTGCACCTTCAAAATTACAATTATGGATTGCACTTACGTTCCAAAACATAAAAGGAAGTTCCAAGGGTTGATTGGAAAAAACATGAATAATTTAAATTTTGAGAATATTGTGTCTACTAGTGCAATATAAATACTCACACCCCTAGGTCCGCACAGGACAGGGGCTGACATGTACGTACTTGAACAAACATTGCTTTAACCTTTCAACTACCATAAATACAGACACAATTAAAAGAGAATAGGTATGCGGACACCGGTGTCCTCTTGGGGCTTAATGAACTAACCCTAAAAAAAAAAAGAAACATCCATCATGGCATGTACAGTTGTACATTTACCATATCAAGGGGTACCAGATTTTTATATGAATTTCCCTGGTCTACAGTTTATCATTTTACCTTCTAAATTGAATTCATAATAAGCAGTTTTGGTACCTTTCAAGGTATAATGTCTGTGAAACATTCAGACAAACTGGCAGATGAATAGGGTGAATAAAATTGATAGTATACAATTACTAGCTATTGTAATAGTAACAACCAATTTGTTAAAAAAATATACACTACACCCTTCGGTCTATAGAATACACAGTACATCTTGCAGACAGAAGGTCTTCAAGAAGCTTCTCTGCACAGATTTACCTACAAAGTAATTCTTGCTGCTTTGGACATAAGAGGAAAATAATCCTTACCTACTTGAAACTAGCAACTTGACAGCAGTGTTCACATAAAACACGTGAAGCAAACTCCCAACCAACTCAATAACTTTCCATTAACACACCATTGTTAGCATTATAGTTAATTAAGCTATATGTCTATCATACTAATGGCCTATTCGATAAAATTGAATAAAATGTCCAAAACACGTGCTAAGAAATTACATTTCATCTTTTTGTTTTTATTTTTGATTGACAGATTTTCAAAGAGTACAGTAAATAGAGTAGTTTTTTAATGCGCACTTAGCACATTTTTTTTTCTAGCTTCGATACGAAGTTTTTTAAGCAATGAGAATAGAAATAAAAATTGATATTTTCAGGATATAGCCAAGTGCAAGTAACATTGGCAAGATCGTTTAAACATTAACATTTTATTTGTTTCAATAATGTTCCACTAGTCTTGATCAGGAGCACATGTTTTACAAAATATTACTGAAACACACCTTCCGGTATATAAAAAAAGGATTGAAATCCTTTGTAATCATTATTACTTTAAGTCCAAATAATACAGTAAAATTTTTCTTCTTTCTGGCCTTATCCCATAGTACTTGGGATCAGCGCAATACATATTTTCCTTCCACTCTGTCCTGTCACCGGTCACACTATCACTAACCTTTCCTTCCCTTTTCTTTCATATCACTACTCAAAAGCTCACACAATCCATGGATCCACATGTTCTTCGGCCTAACTCTTCCTCTCCCTTAGTCTACATGTAAAATCAGAAGTGTTTTTGTAACATACTGATGTAAAATATAAAAGAAAAAAGGTGAAATGCGAGACACACAAGACGTTGTGGCGACATTTGAGGGAAGCCTTTGTCCAACAGTGGACGTCTTTGGGCTGAAATTGATGATAATGAAACACAAATGATGTTGCTGGAACTATCTCAACTATCCATAGAAATAAAATCGCTAAAAAGTTAACACCAAAACATTAAAAAAAAAAATTTTTTTCTTGACAGCTACGATTCAACGAGCTGTCATTTACGTCAAATCAACGTCAAATTTTCTATAAATGTCATTTCATTCATTTGTTGCATTGCACTCCTTGCATGCACATTTTTTCCCATTGTTTATATTTATCTACCTATGAATTCTCTCTATAATTCTGACGACACAATTTAAAAAATTCACTATTATGAATAATTAGATTTTTGTTCTGACGTGATACATTGAATAATAAATATGATTTCTAAGCTATTCCACAGACACTCCATCAGTCAAATAAAAGCCATTCGGCACTATGCAAGAAACCAGAACCCCTTCGAAAAAACAATGAAAGTACTAGCAAACGACATGCCTTCATTTCTCGGTTCTAAAGATAAATCTAGTATGTATCCAGAACATGCGGATGTAGTTATTATAGGTGGTGGTTTCATTGGATCAGCAATAGCCTATTGGTTAAAAAAGAGAACCGGTGAAGGCCTAACAGTTGTAGTCTTAGAAAAAGATTTCACAGTAAGTGTTTGTTATTAAACTGTTCTTTATTTGGCAAAAAACAAATACTATTATCTTACCTTATACCACTAAATTACATGATGTGTTATCTTTCAGTATACCAACTCACAAAATATTGTATCTTTGGGCACACTGAACCAGCATTTCTCTCTACCTGAAAATGTATACCTGTCTCAATACTCTATTGATTTTTTGAGGAATATCAAAGATCATTTGGGATATGACGTTGACATTCAATATACTCCTACAGGTTCTCTTACTTTAGCAAGTGAGCAATATGCTCAAAGACTAGAACATAATGTTACTATGCTAAATGAACTTGGTATAAAAAATAACCTTTTAACAGCAGCTGAAATAAAAAGCATGTACCCATGGATGAACACAGAGGATGTCAAACTGGGTAAGAGAAAATATTAAGCTGCTTTTTTACTTTTTCTGATGTGTTCCCAGTTCATGATGTACATAATTTATTGTTAATAGGATGCATGGCATTAGAAGGTGAAGGCACTTTCAATGCATGGGCTTTATTAAGAGGATTAATAAAAAAATCCAAAGAACTTGGAACCAATTATGTAAATGCTGAAGTAACAGGGTTTGAACTAGAAAAACAAAGAGACTTGCTTATGGAAGGTGTTACCCCTGGAGGATATGAGAGGCTAAATAGAGTTGTTTACAAAACAGAAGATCAAGAAGAATATGCAATAAAATTTGCTATTTGTATCTTAGCCGCTGGTGATAATTCTGCAAAAATAGCTAGTTTGGCAAAAGTAGGAACAGGAGATGGAATGTTAAGCATTCCCTTGCCAATTGAACGAAGGTGAGTGAAACCTTTTTGTAGTAGGTCTGGACATGGGTAACTGAGACATTCCACACTAACAGATAAAAAAATAATGGGTAAATGATAATGATGTATTTTATGACTTACAACTTTAGTATCTGAAATTGTAAATTTCTCATAAGTATACAATTTTGTTTTTAAGACCCATTGTTTTGTAATTAATTAAGGTTTTGACTGAAACCAGTCAAAATTTGTCTAACCAATTTACTATTTTGACTAGTTTTATGGTTCCATTCTGTCACTAGAAAACCCTGATATATGAACACTAAGGGGCAACGTTGCGTAAAGCGAAAGCCCTCGCGGTTCCGTACAAATGTCCTGCCTTGTTGCGCGCCCCACGCCACTTGCTTCGTAAACATTAAAATTTTCCATCGATATGACTACATGCACAGTGTTAAACTAATGACACTGTGCAGAAAATAATCCAATTTCAGTAACGGGGACCGCCGAAAACTACACATGCGACGGGTCCCTGCGCGGACGTCCGCCCTGGCTTCCGCTTTACGCAGCGTTGGCCCTAACACTAATTGGGCATAGCTAATTAGCCAGGTTGTGTAGGATAGCATTAGCGAATCCAATCCCATAAACGCGTCCCGCACTTTTGCGGGATTATACTTGCGGAATTTCGCGCGTCTATAAATTTTTCCGTTGAATTTTGACGAACTTGAATTCACAGTCTTGATTTATCTACAATAATATAAAAAAGAGGTAGAGTTTATTTTTTGTTTGTAGGAGGTACGACCTGGATGTCTTCCTTGGGAATTGGAACGATATGGCGAGCGGCCGAGATAAATGGAAGGAATGGAGGGAGGCCTTTGCCCAGCAGTGGGACAGCACAGGCTAGCAATAATAATAATAGGAGGTAATCTCTGGAACTACTGGGCCGATTGGAAAAAAATTAGCAACAATAGAAAGCTGCTTTACTCCTGAGTGACATAGGCTAACGCGGGCGAAGCCGCTGAAAAAAGCTAGTTATAAATAAATTAAATAACATATTTTGTATTTTTCAGAGAATCTGATATATACTCCATTCAAGGAAAAGCCACAGAATTAGGTCTCAAAACTCCAATAGTTACGGATACTACTGGGCTATGGTTAATGAGAAATGGCTTGGAAAGCAATCTTCTGTGTGGAAATTTACCACTTCTAACGGATGACACAAAAAATATTTCTAAAAGTGACTATTTTAAAAAAGTTATTGAGCCATCACTACTGAACCGTGTCCCAAGTTGTAATAATACAAAAGTAAGTATATTTTTGGATACCCAGGATCATGGATACCCAGAACATTGTGATATGATATTGAAGGAGTGCACCCGTTTTTGCACACATACTTTCTTTGCACTTCGTTATAATGTTGCACTATTCGTGCTCCTTGCCTCTGACATTATACATTTTTTAATATACCTATATGAGAATCGATTAATCGTGAAACCATTAAGTTTACAAAGGAAATAAAGGAGAGGAGATTAGTTAAGGGATCATCTCCACAGAGAATCGTGGCGATATTATCGCGACGATGTGACAAGTGGTTGAGGTGAAATGCTCTAAGGTAGCTGAGTGCGAGTGATACATCGTGGTATCTCTGCGCGCACGTTGCGAGTTTGCACGAGCTCGCCTGTCAAACGCTAGGGTCCCGCCGCCCGTGTCATTTTTGCGTTGCCTCTTATTTCGCTCTAGTCCGATACTTAGCTGACCTTTTTCAATATATGCGATATATATACACTTCTCATCAAAAAAATCGAAACACCTTGCAAGTTTACGTTTTGTCAGGATTATCAGAAAAATGTGTACATTTAGGAATAAATGTTAAATGTCGTTTAATAGTGAGTAATATGAGCTTATCAAATCTTAATGTTAATGTTCTAAATTTAAATGAATTTTTCATAGGTTTCGTATTTTGTTAAATGAGTCATTTTTATTCCGTATGGAGTATAAAGCAAATGGATAAAACAACACACGTAAATGAAAAAAAAAGCTAAAAAACGTTTATTTAATAACTTGTATTCCCTCCCCGAGCTCTAATTACTGCTTCCATACGGTTCTTCATCGATCGGATGAGAGTCACGATCACATGCTGTGGTATATTGTCCCATTCCTCTTGGATTGCATCTTGCAGCTGGCTAAGTGTTTCTGGGGCAGGATCTCTTGCTCGAATTCGTCTCTTTAATTCATCCCATAGATGTTCAATGGGATTCATGTCCGGGCTTCTTGCTGGCCATTCCATAATAGAGATATCGACTTCGTTAAGATAATCTCGTACGACGCCCGCGGTGTGAGCCCTAGCATTGTCGTGCATGAATATGAAGCCGTTGCCAATAAAATGTGCATAGGGCATCACATGAGGCTCGAGACACTCTTCGACGTACCGATGACAGTTTAGTGCAGGCAGACGTGGCCCAGACACGAAAGCAAGCTCTGTCTTACCGTCGGCGCTGATTCCTCCCCAAACCGTCCACGAACCGCCACCATAGCTGACCTTTTCTTCAATGCAGCATTGTGCATAGCGTTCTCCGTCTCTTCTGTAGACCTTGTTCCTTCCGTCGTTACCATACAGCATAATTTTACACTCATCAGAAAAGAGAACTTTGCTCCACTGTAGGTATGACCAATTTAGGTGCTCACGAGCAAAGTTAAGGCGCGCTCTTCGATGGTCTGCAGTTAATTTCGGCCCATTTGCTGGCTTATGCGGTACCAGTCCACGATCCTTCAACCTTCTTCTAATTGTAGAGTCACAGCCACCCTTCGTACAACACGAAGCCGCTGCTGCAGTTGAAAAGCGTTAAGGCGTCGATTTCTTAAAGAAGTTGTTACAATAAATCGATCATCTCGCTCAGAAGTGACCCGATTCCTGCCAGATCCTGAACGGCGCGTGAACAAACCAGTCTCCCGATAACGTTTATAGACTCTATGAACAGATGACAGACTTAGATGCAGTCTTGCAGCCACAACACGCTGACTAAGGCCAGAATCCAGCAATGCCACAACTTGGGCGGCTTCTGTGGGCGAAGTATCCATACGTTTTAGAAAAAAAACCTTTTTTCAGACGTCCCAAAGTCACAGTATTGAAATAAAAAACAAAAAGTTTAAGGGTAGGCGCCAATTTTTAGTTTTTAAACGCTAAATGTACTCCAACCCTAAACACACATTTGTCTCAAAACAGTGATTCATTTCGTTTATAAGATAAACAAATGAAATTCTAATTTTGAATTTAGAATTTTCGCTTATTACTGTAATGGCCAAACTGCCAGCTATAATATATGTATTTTTTTTCATCGTATGAATTCTTTTTTGTGTTAAATTCGGACAGAAACAATGAAAACGGAAGTGTTTCGATTTTTTTGATGAGAAGTGTATTCGCGGCTATACAGTAGTAACGAGTCGTCACGGACACGCGGCGATTCCGTTACGAGTCGCGTGTACCGTACGACTCGTCGCGATTCTCAAGCTGGTGGAAATGGTCCCTAAGAATAAGTATGGAATATGATGTAACAGACAGACACAGATAGGCGCCCTAGCTCCGCGCGGGTGTAACGTAGGTACCTTTGAATTTTCGGTATGGGACCAGTTTCATTTTTTTTTTATGTTATTTCAGATAGAAAAGTTGACTACTGAAGCATATGATTGCAATGTATTTGACAACTCGGGTGTCATAGGACCACATCCTTACCACAATAACTTATACATTGCTGCTGGATTTGGGAAACTAGGTTCGTATTACTTAATTTATTTATTTTTGTCCAATACTGTCATCATCATTATCAGCCTTTTTAATGTTCCTACTGCTGGGACCCAAGCCTCCTCTCTTGGAAAGGGAATGGGCCGTAATCCACCACGCGGGCCCAGTGCGGGTTGTTTTTTTTTTTTGTTTTTTTTCTTGGAGGGAGCGGGAAACAGTGTCAAACTCTTACTGACTAAAGAACCTACCCCGTGCCTTCCTTGCCTTATTCCCGTTGCCGAGCCCCGTTGTAACGCTTTCGCACCAACCCTCAGCTCCGGGAGGCTTCGACCCTGTAGGGGCCCAACCGTAGGGCAGAGCCCCTACGGTTTGCTGACAACTCCTTGAGGCGCGCGGGAACGGAGCGCGCCGTCGACGACTTGGGCTCGGTCTGTACTGCTACCAAACGACCGGACGGCGAGCTACTCATTGCTCACTGTCCGCAAGCCAGTGTCTACGATGACCGGATATCGGCAGGATTGCGGCGGCGACGGCTACGGCGAGTGCGCCGTTGCCTTTGCCTTATGCGATCAGCCTCCTCCTTTATGAGCATTACTGCCTCGCAGAAGGAGGCGACCGCCTGCCACTCCTCCTCGCTGCGGACCATGGCCTGAACCAAGGCCCGGCGCGAGAGGTCACCGCCGCCGATCACCCCCACGAGGGCACGGCGTTGCTCTTCCCAAGCGGGGCACACTTCTACCGTGTGCTCCACCGTGTCCTCCGGGCTGACCACACAGTGGCGACACCCGGGCGTCTCTTCCGCACGAATCCGGTGCAGGAACCTCCCGAACTTGCCATGTCCGGTGAGGACCTGCGTCATGCGGAAGGTGAGGACGCCGTGAGGTCTATCCAGCCACGCCTCAAAGAGGGGCACTACCGCCGAAATTATGGCGTGCCCAGCGCTGGGTTGCGACAGTCGCTGTTTCCATTTCACCATGAGATCCCGCCGGAGCTCTTTCCGCCATGCCTTGACATGTTCAGGCAGCGGAGTTTCGCCCCGGCGTTGCATCTCCACAGTGCGGGTGGGTGGATGTCACATGTCTTCGAATTTTTGGTTCTAGGACATGCCGGTTATCTCACGATGTTTTCCTTCACCTCTTTGAGAGCAGTGGTGATGAAATAAATTACACAAAGTAATGCGCCTAGCTGGGTTTGAACCCGCAACCTACAATTCGTAAGTCGGGCTGTTACCACTCGTTCACCACTGTTCTCTTAACTGGCTAATTATCTTTTTAAAAATTATGGTGAAAGGGTGTATAATAGAAAAATTGATTTTGAAATGTTTCTGTACAGGATGTCAACATGCGCCAGGCATTGGAAGGGCAATTGCTGAACTAATAATCGACAGTCAATACACAGCTGTCGATTTAACGAGATTTGGTTTTGATAGATTTTTACTCGATGAGCGAATTGTTGATTTTAATGTATACTGAAACTAACTACCGAACTTTTAGACTAGGTATGGAACTATTACAAAAATAGCTTTAAAATATAGTTATGTAAGTCTCTTAAAACACAAAGTTGGTGCCCTGACATCGCACGGAGGGATCGCAGTAGACCAAAACTGAGATGGCGGACGTCTTTGATGCTATCCTTGAAAATTGGCAAGATGTAGCTCAAAGCCCAGAACGGAAGTAATGGTGAGGGGCCTTTGCTCAGCAATGGGGCAGTATAGGCTAGACCGCTAGAGAAAAACTCAAGGATGTGAGTTAAATGAAATTTACTATCTTATGTACTTATAAACATTTATTTACTAAAGAAAAAGAAGTAACATTTACCTAATAAATATATTAAACATTAATTTTTCAGACATAAATTAATTGCATTTAACATTTCACTTAAATTGAGCTGGAGGTGCTCCAAACAACGCTCCTCCTTGCTTCGACGCGGCGCGAGATGGTGCGAATCCTAAAAGCTTCTGTATGTTTTGCCTAGAAAAAGAAAATTAAAATTACCTCCTAAAAATCCAAATGAAGTTAGAACAACTAAAAAAAGTTTTGTTATTTTTTTTTTTTACAAAGTTATGGGCAATTAACCTGTGAATTGGTGATTATTAGTCTAAGTAAATGCTTGTTTAATTTATTACAACCACAGATATATGAATATACAGACTTCGTTATGTTTTCAAAATATGAAGTTTTATTTTGAAATTCCATAAAGTATTGTAATTGCATACTTTCAATATCATTCAGCCTCTTACTAGTAATTTCATACTGAACTGATATTGACGAAATGTGAAATTGAAAAGATTTGTATAGCTTGAACTTCATGAAAAAGACTACCTTTTATCTGACTTACATTTTTTGTCCACTAGGATTGACCATCATGCGAATGATGCAGGCAGAAGTTAGTTATAAATGCTGTTAAATAAGCAAAACATAAACTTTTTTTAAAAAAAAAAAAGCGCAAGCATCTAGTCCACGCAGCGCTCTCATTTAAAATAAAATGGTGCTATTTTACAAATGCTTGGTTTTACCCTACCAGACGGTTGCAGATAACATGTTGCGAATTTTTGCCTACGTCGTGGCATCTGTACCGCGAGGGTCCCATTACATTGACACTGAGGTAGCTACGCCTCTGATCCGTAACATTGTCCTTCCTGATAAAATCTTAATATTATGACAAATATATGATTGGATTAATTACCTTATGCTCATTGTACACAAAATGTACAAGAAAATGAAAGAGCAGTCAGTATAATCATCGCCAGGCAAGTTCCTGTGACTGAGACCTTGAATCCACGATATAGGGTAGAATGGGAGTTTGGCCACTACTCTACCATCAAAGCTGGAACAGATTGAAAATTAATATAGTATGAAACTTGTGTAATGTTTCGAATTATTAACACATTCAATGCCAAGGGCCTAAGAGCCGGATTGTACATGAATAAAAAAGTCTGTCAAGAGCTAAGCATAATGAAGGTAATATTGCGATAAGCTGGCATCCGCAAAGAGAGTCGTAACGGAGCGCTTTTTTATAGGACTGCATGGGCGCCCGCTTAACGCAGCATCGGCTCTTAGGACTGGACTTGTTCGTCCGACTCGCACTTTCACAGTTTTTTGTATAATTAATATTATCAAAAAAATACAACAGTGAATGTGTTGAATAATTATAGAACAAATAAAAACTTATCTTACATGCTATTGAACATGCTGAGTAAAGCTGTAAATGCAAAACCAATGGCAAACATTGACTTCATCTTGACTAAAGAAAGATCTCTGTTGTTATTTTTTAGTCTTTCTTCCTCCCTCTCGATTTTCTTCTTATGTTGTTTATCCAGTGAGTCTCCATGAGCTTCTTTCCGTTTTTCTACTGCAAGTATATAACAATGTATGATTAAATACTTATTACAGTATAAATAGTGTTGAAATGGCAACAAGATGCTTGTAATAAAAGTATGTGGTTTGAAATGATAATAATGCCCAATTGAAAAGAAAAGAAAGGAGTTTATTTGCACAAGAATGTGGCTCATACCATAAAATAAGACAGTCAATTAGTTATCCAGAGACTCAAAGTAGCTACATTCAAACTTCAGTATTGTATGAGGCAAGTAAGTTAAACCCGTTGCAGTTAAAAGCAGAACCCACTTCGATTTAGGCCCTCAAATTAGCCCTCACTTCGATTTACATACTCAAATTAGCTCCCACTACAATTTAGACCCTCAAATTGGTTACTGGGTATTCAAGGTTGATGGCTCAATGTTTGTGGTGAAGATTACTGACTAAAACCCACTTGTGTTCCCTTTTTGAGTTCATACTTTTACCTGTGTACTGCACAAAGGGATGATATCTCAATGGATAAATGTTAGATATGATTAAACAATCTCTTATAGATTGACATCATAAACTTACGTTTTTTACTTTGACGTTCGACCTCGACTTTCAGTTTTTGATATTTTTCTGTCCTATACACCAGTATCCATGTTAAACCTATAAACCAGAAAAAAAAAACATTAAGTAAAATACAGTCAACTGCTGCGAGTTATGGAGCGAATTAAATCGGCATGTAGCCGTAGTTTATTTATAAAAATATCTATAATTATACTTTACCGCTATCGCTAAAACAAGACACTTACCTTCACCTAAAAATGCAGTACAAATTGAAATAAAAACTATAAGCAAAGAATCACTCCACATGTTTTAGTCTCGGAAGGAAACAGTTTTGTAATGTCAAATACCGAGCTACTTAATCCAATCAAAGATACTATTTCCGACCAAGCCTGTGGTATTTAGAAATCAATACTTTTCAGTATTTTTTTCAGATATCACGCTGCAGATACATTCATTTAAATTCGACTTCGTCAATTCAATGTGACAAGCAAGTGACAATTTGACAAGTCGTTGACGTACCAACGACGTGACGTGAAGTTGGCAAACCACAATCTTATAAATCCAAACTGCCATGGAATTAAGAAGACCATCACAACTAAAAATAAACTATAGACATAAGTCATTTTTTACTGAAGGCTTATCATGGCGTGTTAATGTGCTTGCGTTGCACGGTGTTGCGTAGCGTTTCAATAATTTGTTTCCATTCAACCATCTGTTCAATTCATAGTTGAACCACTTCCGAGTTATCGACTGATCAACGCGAGTTGAATGGAAAAGTAACTTGAGTTGACGCGTTTGTAGTTTGACTCAACTAAGTGTTTGTGACGTATTGAGCGTTCGTCGTACAGTCGTAGTGCAGCAGCGGGTCGCGACATTGCACGCTCTTAAACACAAACATATAGTGTTGTACGACACCCACACCACACAATGCGCCGTGCAATATGTTGCGTCTCCAATAAGCTCTTAATTAAAATAACACGCCAGCCTACACAGGTAGTTATTAATTTTAGAGAGAGCGCGTATGAGAACAACTTAGTTGCCCAACAATTTTTTTTTTCTTTTCGTTTTTTTTATACAAACCTAGACCACAAGACACTTAGCTTGCTATATATCAGTATTAAGGTACTAATAAGTCTGCCTGTAGTCTAACTTGTTGTATTAAAAAAATCAATTGAGGAGATAGTCTCACAAAAATCTAATAAATCGCCTACAATCTGAATAAAATACTTCAAAATAAAAATGAGTAGGATGGCAACATTTTATCTAGTCTTTCGATCTTTTGTTCAATTTGTTGTCTATCATTCGGTTTCCTTTTCCTTATTTGCAGTTCATCCATTCAATTCCGTTCACATTAACCATTCTTTCTCATCGAATTTTATTTCATTCTTCAAGCAATCTCTCCGCTCGCCAGCCGTTTACTCGGATCAAACGTCTTAGCTGGCCTTGGCTTGGAATTCTGCCAACTCACTGCATTAGAAAGTGTTGTAGTATCCTATAAATTTAATCTAATCCCTTTCTACAAGGATATTATTGAAATAATATAGTAGATGTAGGAATAGAAAATTATATAAATATCATATTACACCGTAGTTCTAACGGAATTATAATTTTGTCACTACTGTGACTACAGACAATTTTGTAACATATGTTCAAAAATAGTGTAATAACATAGTTAATGAACGAAATAACTATAACCTAAGTGTTCCTCTGTGCAAGAATATTAAATTGTTAAAACAATGATAGAACGCCATGTTGTATCTGGAGCATAAGGCGTGGCATGGCATACCATTGTGCAATCGGGTGTCGTGTTATTTTTGAAGTATTATAGAATATTATAATGGTAAGTTTTGCCCTAATATAATCCATATGTACTATAATATTTTAGCGCATTCGGAAAAAAATATTTCTTAACATTAGCAGATGTAGTGCTATCGTAGGTTATTTTCTTTCATACTCGTCTTATCAATTAATAGTGTGAAAAAGTTTTAAAAGCATTTTCCAAAGAAAATAATATATGAGTAATGTAGTCGCTATAGCTGTGATCAATCATAAAACTTCTAGAACAATATCACGTGATGTGTGGTATAAATGCAGAAATGACGTAAGCATTCGATCTTGCTTGCGTGACCGTCCAGTCTGTCGTCCATTTTGTTTCATTGAATTTCACGTCTCTGGCTACCTGTTATATGAACCCGGACACAAAATTGAGGATATAAATGAACCCGGTTTCATTAAAAGCTACTGTCTTGTAAAAACTAGTAAGTATACGTCAACCAATGCTCTGGGCTAAATGACAAAGAAAGGCCAGTAGATTTGGCTTGACCCAGATATGATCTGGAATGTAAAAGAAATAATATTTCGTATTTTTGCATCCTAGCATAGCACGCTGGTAGCTACATAGGTATCCACATAACCCCAAGCATGTCAAACCTGTATTAACTATGGTTTTGCGTAGGGACTTATTATACGTGCTTGCGTTTGTACTGAGCTTCATGAGAGGCATCATTGTTTTGATGGGTTCGAGCCCCATTATTGAATATGCTGTATAAACTCTCCCTTTATATACACCATATATATACCCCATAATTTATTTTTCTTTAGCGGCGTTCGGCGCTCCTTTTAATAAAAACATACGCTAATAAGCAATAAGCATTGTATTATCAAATGGCATCGTTGTAAGCGCAAGTGTAACCGTTAACTGTTATAACAGATTTTAATATTTGTAAACAATACGGTTCAAACCCTACCATCAAAGATTTTTTGACGCTTCTATGCCCCCCTTAGTTTTTGTCAGTAGCAATAATCCTACTCTGGCCTTTCTCAGAATATTCTTATACATAGATACTTGCTGGTCTCTTGGCCTAAACTCGGCTAATAAACTAATATCTATCGACAAACCCGTTTGTGATTGATAAATATTAGCTAAAAACTAAAGATTTTAACAGATTGTAATTCTTGCAAACGTTTCAGGAGTAAAACCTTGTTATCGTTAAGGCGTTGGACTTTGAACTCGCTAACTACGCGTTGCATGCTTTAGTACACGTAATTTCCATTGTTGTCCTTTGTCGCGATTGCGACTTGATACAAATATTTTGATTTGGCATTTTATTGCTTTTAGTTCACCTTCATCTATATATATAAAAATAATTAGCTGTTCGTTAGTCTCGCTAAAACTCGGGATCGGCTGGACCGATTTGGCTGATTTTGGTCTTGAAATATTCGTGATAGTTCAGGGAAGGTTTAAACGGTGAGAACGAAAAAAAAAAAATAGGCGAAACGAAGTTTGCCGGGACAGCTAGAACCGATTTAGCTGAAAATTGGCAGGGAGGTAGTTTAGAGCCAGGAGAATGACATAGGATACATTTTTTTTTTTTTTTTTAGAGTAGGGTAGAGTAGAATAATCTGTTGCCGGGAGCGAAGCCGCGGGCAAAAGCTAGTCATAATAAAATATCTCAATATTTGCGAATAAAGTTAATTTTAGCAAATAATGAGAACAATGCGTTCCAAATAAGAGCAGGATCTATTTCCATGATGTGACGTCACGTCATACTGTCAAAACGAAGAAGTAATTGGATGAGCAAAGCAAGAATTTTTAAAATTATAATTTATTGGAGTACTTCAATTACTGGATTTTGATTAAACTTTTTTCTTTCAATATACGTTGAAAAAAAAATACATCATAATCCAGTTTTGGCTATGCTCGGAGTTCTTCGATTTTGCTCAATTTCTTCGATTTGACAGTATGACGTCAAAATAAGGCAATCGATCCTATCCTTATAAGACGATGACGAGAGTGACTTTACTAAGCGATCATCTAACTCAGGGACGGTTGATTAGTCATGAGTTAAGATTATATGAACAAAAACCTTAAGGCAAAAGAAGGGTGTATTCAGATGTAGGATGTTTCTTTTCGCACCACGTGTCCACAACAAATACATTCTAAATGACTCTGTAAGGTATACTAATACACCATTAAATTGGATAAACACCGTTGAGTCGCTCCAATGATCGGCGAAAGTTGTGTGCTCATTATGTTTCATATAACAGCTCATTATTTATGTATTATGTACAAGCGACCTCACACCACACGGGTGTTTTAAAATGTTTGAAAAGTCTCGGGTTTTCTTTTCCGTAATATGCATGAATCACTTAACCCTTCTCGTGTGTCACTGTCAATTGATGACAATTAGATAAAAAATCTCTTTAATAGTTTTTGATTTACTGCGAATAATTAGGCATCATATTATTTTGTCCCTGATAAAGAAATCACTACATATTATACAACGAAATTTCCTGTCGCGTCCATTTGTCCGTTTTTGCGATAATCTACTACTAAAATTAAATTAAAATTTCATGCTGTTTCCACCAATTAAGATAAAGATATTTTTTGAAGATTTTACGTGTAAAATTTCTGTGTGAATTGGTTGAAACACGACGATAATAGTTGAAGATGTCTCAAAAAGTGAAAAGCCTAGGAACTTTTCAAACCTGTGCAAAAACGAATGGTCACTAGTCAAAAACCTAAAAATATACGAGCGACAACAATTTGTGCTAAGTCATTCTTTTAATTTAGCTCTATCTTTAAAGTCTCTGATGATTGACCCTAAAATTGAAATCAAAATCGATGAGGCAAAGATTACATAATAATGTGAAATTTCTGAATTCAAATTGTGCGAGAAATTGAGAATGGAATTTCAAGGACGCGTCACGTTTTAAGCAAATAAAGTTACACGATAGCAAAGACATATGACTTTTCTATTGTGAAACTTCATAATTCCGACTTAGGTAACGTATCCATCAGACTATTTCTTTTATTTCAACTACTATAACTTTCTTTTCTTTGTTTCAGCCGCGTATAGACCCAATTCAATTACTGAACTGCCTGAGCGTGCTTCTGTCACCGAATGGCGGGATCAAAAGCAGGGATGAAGTGCAGAGGCTGGCTAGGTAAGTTTTAAATGTATACAAGTCTTAGCTTTCACAAATCAGCTTCACGCATTTGCTACTTTACAAGTGACTGATTTATAATGAGAAGGGCGTGGCAAAAAATTGTGCTTTGAACCTAATGAAACATATTTCCTTATTTAGTTACATTATTAAACTTATTTCCCTATTTGTATTAACTTGTTAATCAAAGAGTCTAACACTATATTATTACCTGTTAATTTTTCAATTAGAAATTTTTAATCTGATATTATTTTCACTAGTTCACTTCCAATATTTTAATTTTGACTTCTCTCAACTATTTCTTTTTTGGACACCCGACGCGAACCATATTCCTATTACATGTCAAGTGTTTATAGTATACTAGTCATTAATCGTATTCTAATACGATGCGCAAACAAATGTCTTACTTAATATTTTTATTTTTTATTTCCGCGCTGCTTTAAAATACTCGTTTGAGCCAAGTTTATTATATTGCAATTTTTGTATAATGTTGTCTTTTCCTTTCAGCCTCATGACTAAATTTTCGAAGAAATTAGTCTCGAAATGTATTTACATACAAATACTGAAATGTACAGAAACTGAATTGCTTGGGTTATTTATGGGTTCCGGGGGATGGGTTTTGGTCCACATGTGGCTGACCGAAAGTATTGTCGCCAAAAACTGGCCTCTGGTAAAAGAGTTATTGGAGCTACTATTATTATGCCCTGTTGATATAGAGCGTTTGAAAACCAATAATTGCCCCAAGCTTGTAAAGGAGTTGTCAAAGGATGACAATCATTTTGGTAAGATCAAACGTATTTTTTTTTTTCTTATTATTTCCTAGGAACTTAAATTTCAGAGTGCTCTAGCCCACGTAATTTAAATTTTCTAAGTTGTTTTTTACATTTTGCAGATCAGTATCAATTTTTATGATGATCAGCTAACCCTGTTGAATGAGTTTTTAATGAAATAACCATTTAATAGACTTAGACGAACGGAGAGGGTTATATTGATGGTTTTATTTATTAGAATTCTGTTAAATAATAAGGCCGACAATTATATTTCAATCAATATCCATCTTGAAACTGAACTGTAAAATTCATAAAACTTAAATTAAATTTCTTTAGAGCATCCACCTTAAGTGTTTATTGGAATGTTTTTTCTCATTTATTAAGAAAGATTTTAATTAATTTTGTACTTATGAATTAACATATATTTTTATTTCTTTCATTACAGCTATCAGAGCTCTAGCATCCAAGTTAGTTGAACAATGGTTAAAAACCGTAAAAGGCGAACAAGTAGTTCCAGTCCAGATTTTAGATATACCTCAAATTATAACAGAAGCGCAATCTGAATTAGATGCCTTAATAAAATCGGACTCCACTATTGAATATAAAAATAATGACAATAATACTGAAATTAAATCGATTAGTGAAGACCGTGTAAAATTGGATAAAGTAAATTGTAACAGTGTCGACACTGATAAAATTGTAGGTGATGTCAAAATAAAAGATGAAGTAGACGACGAACCGGAAACTTTGCCGGTATTAAAAATTAGTTTAAAAGATGGAAAGCAAGTTTTGTCGCAAGTTGATGATGATAATGAAAGTAAAACTTCTGAATTATCCGATTCGGAAAAATCAAAAGATAAAACAAAAAGTAGGAGTAGAGATAAATCGGACGAAAAAAGTAGTAGTAGCGGATCAAAATCTAGCAGTTCTTCAAAACATTCAAGTAGGTCTTCTTCTTCAAGTGATAAGCATAGAAGTCACAAAAGTAGTTCTTCTAGCCGACATAATAGTAGTAAAGACCGGTCAAAAGATAAGGAACGACATTCGTCTCATAGTTCTAGGTCAAAAAGTGAAAGTAGTAGGAAATCATCTGGTGATAAACCGTCTTCCAGTAGTAAATCTAAAGAGGACCGGAGTTCACGGCCATCTTCCGAAAAAGATAAAACTAAAGGAAAGGAAGATAAAAATGAGAAAAGTAAGGATGCCTCCTCTCTCAATAAATCGACATCTGACAAGTCTGAAAAATCTGATGATAAAACACCGTCTGTTCATAAATTAGGCAAAATACCAAAATTAAGTGATGCCAAAAAAGAAAAACCTTCAATATCTATTGAAGTAAGGAAACCAGATGAACCTAAACCAAAAACTGTCAAAACCTTCAATTCTAAGTTTAGGAAACATGGACTGGAAGAGGAAGTTAAACCACCGCCATCTCGAGCAGCAGTATTGACGAAAAAATCTACGCCTGTATTACCGCCTACAGTATCGATACCAAAAAGACCGTCTCCAGTTCATAACGAGCCTCCTCCAGAAAAAAAACCTAAAACTATAGTTGAACCTGTTGAAAAACCGGGTGCAATCAAATTAATTCCTCCAAAACCGAAACGTAAGTATTTTACTATATATGTTATTTGTGGTATATTTCTAATATTTTCTTTTTTTCAGATATACGTTGCTGGTGGCAAGTTCCTCCATTATGTCCCCTAAGCGTTTTCAATTGTTTAGGTTGCATTTTCTTCAGTGGTAAGTCTAAAATGTATAACTTAACGGGTTCTTAAGTGTTTTTACCACCTGTAAAGTATTTTTTTCAAATAAATATGGAAATCAATATACATGACTCTTTCCGTTTACTGCTTAGTTCAAATTTAATAACCTAAATTTGTTTAGTTAATCGTGAGGTGAAAATACCAGCGCACATTACCTACTGGATCCTTCCGTGGACTCGCCGCAGAGCTGATGAGAACGACTGGTGCTCCAGGAGTGATTCTTCAGCAATCCATGTAATCGAAACGTCAATATTTGTACATGAGATACAAACCAGAATTACCTACTATAATTACTACTGTGTGAGATTATTTTACGACAGTAATACATTCTAGCGATATACACCTATAAATTTCAACGAAATATACGACAGGAATGAATATGTACATATTCATTGTACATTGTTTCGTTAGTTAATCAGACCAGTCTTGTCGCAACATAAACAAATACAAAAAGTTTTATTTCTTAACCAAGTCAGTTAAATATTAATTAAATATTTTGTGTAGACTATGTTAGAAACTAAAGGCTTTAACCCCCTTATTAATCGATGACCTAGTGAGACTTATGTTATGCCAGCAATCAATCATACAATCAGTTGGTTACATGCGTCTGTGGGGTTTCTGTAAAACGACTGCTTGGAGTCTTAAATCTTTTACTGTACATAATTTCTTACGTACCATTTTTAGGATTAAATTTCCAAGAAATGTTTCAAAGTAGATAGGCACTGCTTTATTAGAAGATTGAAAAATAGAAATTTGTTAAATTATCCCAATCAATATTTCCAATTATTAACGAAAAGTAATAGAAACATTCTGCATTTTACAAAATCAATGTCGCATATTTTTAATATTGTCATGTAGTCATGAAAATCACAAATGGTTTCAATTGTGGAAATTCTAATTTTCTGATGCCTAATTTATATGAATAATAATGACGCAGCGAATAGTTAGCAAAACGTCATCAAATCGTAAGTAAGTGGCCGACCAGCTTTGTCTGCACAGTATATTGCAGATAACTACAAATAACTATTTTGGGAGAAGAGTACCCAGATAAACCTACCTATTGGAAGTAGGCAGTTATTTATGCCATACCTATCTACGTGTACTGTAAAACTATACCCCTACGCAAGTGTCCGAATAACCCGTACCCCTAAATGAGAGAAAAACAGAATGAAGTTAGTAGGTACCTACCTATTTGTATCTTTGATTATTTTATTTCTGAAAGTATTAGAGGTGTGTAATGCTAGAGGACATTTCTATAAATTCCTACACAAATACGTTTAGGTAAATAATCTACCAACAATCCCTAGTAGGTAGGTACCTACCTACAAGAAGTTCTGAAGTTTTACCTTACTTTCCTTCTTACCCTGCATTCCACAACTACAAGCGTGAAGTTATGCTGGGGATAAAGGATAATATTTAGGGTAAATAAAAGGAATAAGCCGAAAGCATTACGACGTGGAATAAACTAATAGAATGTGGTTATGAATGATTTTAATGGTACCTGTCAACACTTTCATTACTGACGTGACGTCATTAAAATTACCTAATCCTGAACTTTTGAAAGATTATTTAATAATTTCCAAGTATTTCCCTACCTACTTAAAATTTTCTTAAGCTTCGTCAGTTTCCATAAATTTAAACTCTCTTATAAATATTTAAGATTTGATGCACTACAAGTTGATATATATTTATAGCAGCACCTGGATTATTACCTAAGTAGATACTCTTATCAAATATCCCTATTATTTGCAAAAGTAATTATCTCTGGATACTGCCCTTTTTACCGACCTGTTTCTGATATCTTTCAACACGTAAAAATGTACCTATCAATACTTTCATTATGATATTTGCAAAGTAAAGTCTCGAAATTGACGGCCTATTAGAAAATCATCAACTAACCACATTTTCTATTGTTTAGACCAGTTTACCTGACTCCTTTATATACCTATAGGTAACTAAAAATCCGATTGGTAAATACAGACTTGTCTGTCGTTACCTATGAATAGAGGAAAAGGTAAGGGTTGTTATCTGGTATCAAACCTATATTCGTTTTGAATCTATCATATGTAGGTACAACTGACCCTATAGATAAAAATTGCCACATGTTGCAAAAATTACCCGCTACTGAATAATCTAGGTTATTCGCTAGGAATAGCACGAAGTCATGAACCTTGAGCATTAGATACCAAATCCGATTATATACCTAGGTACCTGCCTTAGTAGGCATCGAAATCAGTTTAGCTGTAGGTACTGTACGTAAGCAGGTGCTCACCCACGGTACCTACTACGTGTTGAAATATCGATTAATTTCAACTTTTCAAAATATCTTAATATTAAAAATAGTAGGACGTAGTGACGTAATTCCATTGGTACGAAATAGACGAAACTACCAAGTAGGTGTTTTATGCCCTAGAGGTAAAAATTCTCGTACCTACTTGAGACTGTATACAACGCTGTTCTGCCGTACCTATATAAATTGTAAAAGAAAAATAATTGAGGAGAGGATAGGAGGTTTAAAAATTAGCCTATTTGCCACCTATCTTCAGACCTCCCTAAAATTGTCAAGCAATTTCGGAGGTGTTCGATAATAAACACTAACACGTGGTTTTTGTATAGGTACCTATTAGATTTGAAGAAACTTATTTATTTCGGTAACCTTAATATCGATCAAAGAAGTTCATGAATTGCAGAGAATGTTGCTAATCTCTTAAGTCAATTTTTTTATGAAATGAACAATAATAGTACCACGGATATCGATAGTCCTATCATAGATTGAACTATGCAACACTCATTATGAGAACTATGTCCAGCTGAACCGATTGCAACATCTTATCACTACATATTTTAAAACAGTCTCGTCCCGCTGTCTTTCTGTATATACGCTTAGATCTTTAAAACTGCGCAACGATCTTTGATGCGGTTCTTTTTAATGTATAGTGATTCAAGAGGAAGGTTTATATATTTATATACTATACTACAACCAGATATAGGCTGGTGCATTACATATAATCTTGAAACAAAGTGCTCTAGTGTCATCCAACTCGATTACAAAGTGATATTCATACGCACCTTGTACCTGCGTATAATGACTAATAGCTTTCAGAAAAGCATAAAAAAACTAGATCATTTATGAGAATAAGTCTAATGTGATAGGTAGTTTGATTATATCGTAATTTGATTAAGAAATTTAGCGATCTGGTCTGCTCAACTAACGTTTCATATGTTCTAGTAGGATTAAGCGAGTACCTAGAGAATAAAAATCTGTAGGTATTTGTTGGTACCTTAACTTATTATTAATTCGATTAAGTTATATTTCTGAATTGTTTGATTGCGACTTAAATTTTTGTTCCTATACCTACCGATTTCCATGAAATCCTCAGACATTAAGATAATAGGTATAGGATTTGTCAATACAAGACTAGGTGCGCAAATTAATTTATCTACCTATCGAGAATTTCAAAGCACCTGTAGGAAAGTTTTTTAGGTACGTACCTACTTACTTTCATTACTTTAGATATATCAATTGGTAGGTTTCAAATGAATCTCAAGGTGGTACCCAGTGCTTACTTGAGATTGGTTTGAGATTAGACCATGCCAACCGAATTGTCTGGCAAGATGTTACTATAAGTCCATGGTAGTTAACACTTGTTCCAAGAAGTCTTGATCGTTTGAGTAAATTATCTTTATTTTGTTATTGAAATCAATTAGTGGGTATCCAATTAATTAATAAGTAATTTTCTTTTTCAATTTTGCGAGTTTCTCTCACAAATTTAAAAATAAACTATTTTCGTTACTTACTTAAATAATAAGTAATAACCTAGTTAATAGTATACCCCTAAAGTTATAATAAGGTATTTTGTTAACCCCTTTTTATTTCTATTGTGTAATTTGTTTGAACGTATTTACATAAATATAAATACTTTTTGACTTGCGCATAGTGTTACGGATGGATGTAGATATTAGGTACTAGGTAACTGTTTTTCTTGCAACGCATGATTTTATTATTAGCTATGTAGGTATAGGTATTTTTTGGTAGATGAGTAAAGTACCTAGGTATATCAACGTATATACGTATTAAAATATATGAACTTAAAAAAATACTTAAATATTAGATATTATTACATATTGAATAATAATATTACAAAATTAATGAATACCTATATGATTCAAAATATCATTAGACATTTAAGAAAACCTTTTTTACTGGCCGTTCAACCGATTTTGAATTTTATTACATTGGTGTAATGACAAATGTCTGCTGTAAATAGTTGTTTTTTAACGACTTTGCTTTTTATGCCATCCTTATACCTACGGAATAGAAGTTAAAATCGGTTGAACAGACAATAAAAAGTTTCTTAAATGTTTAGACAATCCTAACGCGAATATAGTTAGTAAATAAAAATCTATAAATCGACGCTTGCGCGTTTTATGCAATGTTCTTTGAGATTAGTTTGATAGTTGTCAATGGTAAACTGTTTAATCAATAAAGCGGAGATTTATGAGATATAATCAATCATAGAATTCCACTAAAATCACGTCGTGTGAATGCAGTGGGGTTTCTATTAAGTATTTTATTACATTTTTTTTTTTCTAAATCTATTATTGTAGTTAGATGAGGTCAACGACATGTAGAACCTTTAGCGCGATATAAGTTTAAAGAAAGTTAGCTTTTCTTACATAGCTTTTTACCTACCCTGTATGTATGTAGGTACCTAATGAGGCTATGTAAGTACCAGATGAAATATATAATGTATAGAACTGTAACATTTAGGCCGCGTTCTCACTATGTCGCAACAGTTTATTTGTCGTCGGACGACTATCGTCTCTAACTGTGCCCATTATAACGACTTTTTGTCATTGCCACAACTGATAGTCGAGATGTTTGTTTATTTTTATCGTTTTACCACTATCGTGCCAGCCGTTCCCATTGCCATGACAATCTGTTGTCACGGCAAAAATGTTGTATACAACAACGACGTTAATCGTGTCATTTAATGGGATTTTATGTAAACCACGAAACTTTAGAATTACACGACTGTGTCGAAACGACAAAGTGTGTACGCAGTCTTAGGTGAAAAGAAAGCGATAAAAGTAGCTTGATTGTAAATACAATCTACTTTAAGGCGGTATAAATATACCGCCTCCTCTTCAAAGAAGCGATATATTAATAATACAAGTTATTTCGAATGCATGCCAATACTTTAGTGGACGCGAATTCAAAGGTGGAAACCAGCTGGTACCTATATAAACTAGTCCATGTACTTTCTGTACAAATGCTTGTGTATTGTTTTATTTCTCGTATTTTTATTTGGCTTTTGGTCTGTTCATCCTGCGTAGACCAGCTGTATTAGAATATAATGTGACGTTTTTTGTGTTAACTTCTGAGGCTTAAGGGCATATAAATAAAAACGTGCGGCTGTCGCGCTACAGCCGCGCTGCGGCTCTACGTCATTTATTTATGTGAGAAAACTAAGCAGCGCGAAAGTAACACTGCTGCCGCGAGGCACGTTGCGGATAATTTGTAGACACTAGAGGCTTTACCATGACGTGTTAAAATATCAATCGTGCGAAAGAAAAAGAGAGATGGATCTAAACATCATAAGTAGCTCAATCTCTTTAACAGTTCAGTTTAGGTCGTCAAAAGTCACGATCGTATTTCGTAAAGAGCTTGTGGTAGGGTCTCTGTTTTGAGGTGCTATTCTCTCAGAAAACAGCCTTGAGCGCAGCGCTGGCCCAACGCCTATATAGAAATACATAAGTAATCACATACAAATTCAGTGTACCTATTTGGATTTCGTAGCTGGGCCAGCGCTGCGCTCAAGGCTGTTAGAGAATAGGGGGCCTAAGCTACTGTATGATGGGAGTTAATAGCTCTTGTGTTGATTTCTTTGATGTTTTCATATAGTCTGTGATACGGTTCCTTCAGTTTCTTTTTGCTTGCTTGTGTTTCTGCGTTTGTTTGTGATAGGGAAGGTGGCAGGTAGAGAAGAGAACGATGTTCGTTTGTTGCGGGCCTTTGTATTCGTTCCACGTTCAATGTGTTTAGCAGTACCATCCAAAAACATCATTTCCTTTTTCCGGTTTTTGCGGTTTTACGTTATTACCTTATTTCATCAATTAGTTTATGAGATAAGACTTATTAAATTAAGAGAAAACATCGCAAAATTCAAGTGGGATGTACCAATATCCGAGGTCAAGGAAAAGTAATTGAAGAAGATACAGGTAACGTAATAATAATCATCTTTATTTCATAATATGATGGGGAAAAGAGTGGTACAAATAGAGTTGGTTTTATAATAAATAAGTAGCTTAAATCCAGTACAGTTGTACTAACCATCTAATATCGCGTCATAAGACTGGATATTTACCTAAATAATAAAAAATCACAACTGATACAACACTCTGAGACGGAAAAATCAAAAGATGATAAGCTTAATTCCTGAAAAGCGAAACTGACCACGCCATTCAACAGTTTAAAACAACAAAAATCATAGGAGATGAAATCGCCAATGATATACTTGAAGCAGTCTTCTCACGCCGGTCGCGGTGCTAACCAGGCTCTTCAAAGTACTTCTATTTAGTACTTCAAGTACTAAATAGCAACCATCCCAGAAAACAAGCTGGTTTCTGACGGAATTATTCCACACATTGACACTCCCCATACAATGGAAGAGGAATGCAATACGCTCTATTGTCCTCCAACTATACTGTATGAATGCCTAATGATGTTAACAAAATCTGTCGTGCAAAAAAAAAACAAGGTATTCCAGGCAGCTACTGAAAGAAGCATACTTAAAATTACAAGAAAGGATAGAGAGACGTAAAAAGACTGATAAAAAGTAGTGGACGCTGTTGAATCGTGTGTAATGGTGCAAGAATTATCGACAATGATAGAACGAGAGGATCTTGGAGCCACGAGACACGGCAAGACACCGACGACCGCACAAGCAGGTGAGCAGATGACATCGGTCAGTTAGAAGTACTCGCTTGGACCCGCGAAGCTTACGATATCAACAGGGATACCTAATTGGAAGAGGTTGCAGTAGGCCTATGCCCAAAAATAGGTACTTCACTCAGTAACACAAAATTTCAATTAACATAATAATTATAAAATAAAAAATATAATATAGTATTAAAGAATTAATTCCAAAACGATTCCTAATTTTAATACTTTAGTAATTTTATGTAAAATATTTGATTGCTTGAATTTCATGTCTTCATGGAATTCTAGAAATCAAATATTTCAAACTATGTTTATGGGATTACTAATTTTGTTTATTTGTTAAATGTTATTTATTCATTTAAGACATTGCATGCCATTAGTAATTGTTAGTAAGGAATAAACATTTATTATTACTATTTATGGGTATGTTTCCTTTTCTCAGCCCTTTGGCTGGTTTCGACCTCATTTATAGGCGAACAGCCAAGTAAATATAGCGTGTAAACTTTCAATGTATCGTGTTGTGTTCCACGTCGTTCTCTTCTAACTGCATGAATTTTCTGACAATCGCATCCTTTTTTGTAGTTTTACGTAGATTAAGTAACTTAGTGTAAACGTTCAGTATAGGTACTTTATTTTCGTGTAAGTTTTCTTTTCTCTTTGTCTGATTTTGACCACATTAACGGGGCAAACGCCAAGTAAATGTAGCGTGTAAAATTATATTGTGTCGTGTGATGGTTCTACGTCGTTCTCTTCTATCTGCATAAATTACCTACCTGTCCATTGTACAGGTATTACTTTCACAATATGTAATATTAGTAGAAAAGTATGCATCAGTAGAGTTTCCGAAAGAGTGAAACAAGAGTCATGGATAAAACCCGTGTCATGGTTGACATCCATGTAACACCCATTCCTATCAATATCGGAGACTAGGTACACTCGAAGTTGTGGATGACAACGTTTACCTGGGACAGACTGTCCAGTTGGGTAGGTCTGACTTCGAGAAAGAAATCGATCGTCGAATCCGACTCGTTTGGGCAGCGATCGGTAAGCTACACGGTGTCTTGTACAATATACCACATTGTCGCAAGAACAAAGTCTATGACCAGTGCGTGCTGCCAGTGATGACTTGGCTCCGAAATGTGTTCGTTTACAATGGAACTCATAAAAAAGACTAAAGGGCTATACTCGGGGGGTTTCCTTGCGTGATCACATCAGAAATGAAGATATCCGCAGGAGAGCCAAGGTTACCGACATAGCTCGAAGAATCGCCATTGCCAGAGAATGCCCATACCCCGTACCATATTGTGTCACAAGTATATAAATACCAAAAATAATGTTTCACTTATGTCCATAATGTACGGATTTTTTTAACCACATTTAAAAATATGAGTAATTAATTAACAATTCCTACTTCCGCTTATTCATTTATTTGGTTTGACACAAGTTGGTACAGCGCCGCAAAAAAAAATTATTTGGCATTTTTAACTGGCAATGGCGACGAAAGTGGTGACCGCAGAGTTTGAGAAGGTCTCCCACACGATGGACAGATGACCAGCCGTGCTATTCTGTATGAAAACAACTTTGAGCGCAGCGCAGCGCTGGCCACAGCGTCGAATCGAAATAGGTACATTAGATTGAACTCAATGTCCATACATACGATTGTTAATTCAATGTACCTATTTGGATTTCGTCGCTGCGGCCAGCGCTGCGCTCAAGGCTTTTTTCTTAGAGATTAGCGCAGCAAGTGATGGATGCGAGACGCATATGATCGGCGCTTGGGGGAAGCCTGTCTGACAGTGGAGGTATTTTGTCTGGAACGATGGTTTGAAAAGTTACGATGTCTCAAGTAGGTTCCAATCCAAAACAATTCCGTTACGTTTCCGAAGATGTACTTTTAAAACCACCCCAATATGGTTCTCAGTCACCTGACACCTGACTGAGTCCTCAATTCAGACACCCACCGTATCTGGATTGAAAATCTATTTTTAGCTAAGATTGAACGTGTCAAACCCTACTTAAATGCTAATAAATCTTGACAGGTTTTTTAGGCTAGTTGTTCTCGGCTTTGCTTTGCTATAATATGCATGTATTTATTTGCACCTAAACCTTCCTCATAAATCATTGTCTATTGGTGAAAACCGCATCAAAATGCGTTCAGTAATTTATGGAGTTTAACGCGAACATACTCACTGACACATGCGGTGGGGGAAGTTATATATATAAATATTTATAAATAAAACGACGTGTCGGTTTGTAATATCAAAATAACATTTCTTTACTAAATGTAATTTCAGTTTCAATTTCTGTATGATAGAAAATTAATTCGAAAGAAATTTGAAAAAGGAAATTGTCTGTTTATTCTGGCGGATCTCGGAAACGGCTGGACCTATTTTGACGGGACTTTCCGCGGGGACTGGGAACAGGATTTGTAATTAATCTATAACTCGAAGCGAATAAAGTTGCTGTTAACAGCTAGTGTTTTATGCATGTAATATGTGTAGAAGTATAGATTAGGCATGTATCTACGTATGGTTGAAAAGATAGGTAAGGAAATGAAGGATACCTAATGGGGTCTTTTTACCAACAATACTACAAAAATGTGACGTACGAAATTCGTATTTCGTTCTGTCACGCAAATTAAATAATAAAGTAGGTATAGCACGCGACAAATAAAATGAACCATTTTGTTAGATGTGCAGTTATTATCCTCGTTGAACTATCGTGACGGTCGTCGTTGAATGTGCAGTAACCGATTTTGGGGTCCCAATTGAAGTGGTGGTTCAATTTATTTGCTGCGTTCTATAGGTAACTTTTATCTGGCATAATATAGTTCGCAGTTAGGTACCTATGATTAATAAACAACTATAGCCAAGAGGGGAGATGACGATGGAACAATTATGTATCGCTAGTCCACTTCCTCGCTGCTCTTTTCATGTACATAGACCGAAAATAAACTTAACATAGAACGTACTTTGGCTGAGCGTTTTTTTTTACCACTGCTCGCAAGACGGAGACTTTAGTAGATCATGTTTAAGCCAAAGCACTAAGTAAACTGGTATCTATCTACACGCCACGGGTATTTGTAGTGTAAATTTTTCTAGTGTAAATAGTTAAACGTACCTATAGTCCTTAAACTCTTGAGGCCCAAGCGAACACTGGCGTTCACATACCTCCATCTTTCTATTGTCTCTAATTACGGTATTCAAAAGGTTAATGTCCGTATTGAAAAAGGAAATTAGAGAATCCAATGTGTAGCCAATTGAATAGGTAACCAAGATCTTTGGCGTGTACTGTACCTTTGATAAAACGAAGATAAGTTAGGTTGTTCAAATGATTTGCATGTATGTGCGTAACACTTGCAGACCGTCCTCGGTGCACCGAGCACGTGCAATTCGGCTACCGATGAAAATTTATAAATAAAAATTAGACAAGAGCGAGTCGCGTACTGATGGTTCCGTACAAACTTACCTATAATAGTTCATTTCCAAAATTGAGTTACGAACTCTGAAGATTTATCCGATTCGCAATCTTTTTTTAAGCTTTTCGATTCCTTTGAGTGTGTCGAAATATACCGGTTTTTTTCGTTAACTTAAAGATTAATTTTTCACAGCTTCAAGGGACTGCAGACCTAATTATTATATTATGGTTTTAATTTTAACATACCTACATTTTTCCGGAAAACAATTCTCATTAGGTCACAAATTCATAGCGAGTAAGTTATGCGAAGGTCGTTGAAAATTAATTTGACTAATGACACAGTAGCTAACGGGTGTTTCACATTAATTTACATTAAAATTTGATGTAGAAAAAAATTCTACACGTTTTTACATTTCTAGAAATACATATTGAGGCACTTCGTTTGCTGCTGTTGTTTACTTAAGTCAATTACTAATCTTGATTGCGATTCTTCCACACAGCAGCCGCGCGGCTGGCAGCCTGCAGCGCTGTCTAGTACCACCGCGCCATCGGCGCTGTCGTGAAGTCGTGAACTCATGACCGAGTTACCAATATTTGTTTTTTTTTTTGTATTCAACAACTGTCACAACGCTGTCTAGTCTCAAGATAAGCAGAGCTTGTGTTATGAGTACTAAGCAACTGATAAACATACCTTATATATTTCTATTTATTTATTATAGATAAATTACATCCACACAGAACAAAATATCGTGATCACACAAACATTTGTCCTGAATGAGAATTGAACCCACGACCTCCATAGCATAGCAGTCAGGGTGACTAACTACGCAACTGTCAGGCCCGTTATTTGGATTCACGTGGCTGTCCGTTTTTATTATAACATACTAGTTTCCTCCAGCGGCTACATCTGCGCGTGATATAAGAAAATAAATAGCCCCTAACAGTATCATTAAAAGTCGTGAAAGAACTCAAAATCGGTCTAATAATTTTTAAGTTTATGCACAACCAACAATAAATACAATTCTTTCATTAATATAGAAGTCTAGATTATCTAACTCTCTTTTCTATTGCCAGCCCGGCACCAATGGACTCGTGCGAAGTAATAATATAATAACAATGGATGAAACATTCGTGTATAATTTGCCCAAATTTTCTCAGGGTTTTTATTTTTTTTGCAGAATAGCATTGACCTGGTGACCAAGGCAAGGAATACTAATAGTTGCGAATGTATCGCTATTTCAGACTTGTGACGGTATAGAAATATCTGTTGCTAGGAACTTAGTACATCAAACTGATGGTTTGAGTATTGAGATTTTCGAATAACCATTTAAAAGTGAAATGTTGATAGGGTATCTACATTTCAAAGGATGACTACTATTTTATAACTGTAACGCACGAGTTAACGGTAAAAAAATTTATGTATTGACATAATACGATTTTGTCAAGAAGAGAGAAACTCGTGCAAACAAGTTAGCATAACATTAACCTACTTTTGGGCTTCTCGACAGTCAAATAAAAGTGAAAGTTGCACATCGAGTCGCTGGTAGACCATATCTACCTGCGAATGGTTTTTGCATTAAAAACCCTGTTTTAAATGAACACTGAATTATCGGTAACTAGATATAATTGTTACCTACTTTTTTACCTCATTTAAAGGCTGTTGACCTCAGTTGCAGTAGGACAAGAATATACAAGGAAATCTGCATTACGTTAATACCGCGTGGTATCTATGTTGTTACATACCTACTGACATTTTAATTTGAATTGTAAATGAAAGGTTTACTCTTTCGTACCTACTACGGATAAGCTTAAAGCGATACAAACTATTAATAAGTAGTTTGGCTGCACAGTATCATCACGAATTAGGATTTACTTGAATGTACAGTCGACTATGAAAGTCTTTAGTTTAATATGTACCATTCAAACTTGTTTCGATTGAAAGAATAAGTTGATATTATTTTTATAAAGTAAATGTAGGGACCTTGAATAGCTAGTACTTTTGTTGTTCATCCAAAACATAAAAAGACTAAATTGCTTTTCAGTCCTGTGCATATGCTACCAGGTCTACGGATTGTTTACCTAATAAATAAAACATACGATTTTCTGACTACATTTAATCAATTTTGTTGTTGATTTTATAGGTAAATAAGCATTAGGATTCATATGTACGGCTAGGTAGGAACCCAAACTATCAGAAGCAGGCACGTTATGACTTGCACATTTTGGATACTTCTTTTATTGAATTGACTTTTAATATGCGTCTGTGTTTACATGTTGCAACAGCCAGTCTAGTACATACTGTGAGAATTTTTATTCAGAGACCAATTAACTTAATGTTTAGGTATAAGACGTTACAATATGGACATAATTATGTTACGGTATCATGTAAACTAAGTTCCTGTGGTAAACGGTCTTATTGAATTTGAATGAATAGAACCCGTTATTATACATTCTAGTCTTATCACTAAACTATGTTGTTTCTGTAATGTCACCCTTTGTATTTTACATAATATTTGTTTAAGATTTATGTATCTAACAAAGTATTTCTTATTGTTTCAGCAATTCTACTGCTAGAAAGTGATATGTTTATGGACGCGTTGAACGCTTCAGCGACCAACAAAAGAGACCCAAAGAAAAGAAAACGACGAACGAGTGGTTCTAAAGATGGAAATTCTGGAAACGATGCTTCACCACCACATACACCCACTAACATGAGCAGTCCAAGTAGTGAAAGCAAATCAGTACCACCGAGATTTTACCAGGACACTCTTGAAACTGAAGAAAACAAAGAAAAGACATCAGAAAAAGATGCCGACGCCGAAGAAGTCGATGAAGAAAAAGAACTCAAGAAAGAGATCGAGGAGAAGATGGATACATCCGAACCTCATACTTTAACAATTAATGGACTCAAAGGTGTTTTATGCTACCATAAACGGAAAGGACCTAAAAAAAGTATTAAATGGAAACCAGACTCTGAACTGGAGGAAATTCAGTACTTTGAACTTGATGAAACTGAAAGAGTTAATGTTACTAAGACATTTACTGATATGAAATATTTAGAAAGGATCCACGAAAGAGACGCATTCCAAAAAGGAAGGAATCTCAGTAATGATGACGTCATGGAAGAAAAGACTAATTGGAGGCCACTAATCCTGGTCGACGCCGAAGGGCAAGTGCAGGTAGAGCATGGTAAAAACAGCAAAGAAAAGGATATTCAGGCAGTACGTCAAAAAGGAACTTTACAACCTCTTTATTTCTCTAAATCCATGATACCTGACTCTGCATTTGAACCTGACCCTGAAACGCATCCTTACACTGAACCGACAATTATACCCCTAGAAGACGTTACCGGCAACCAGGATAATATAAGCGATTTTAGAAATATGCCCTGGCCTGAACCTAAAGGCAACGCGCCTCCTGCATCGGCTACCATGAATGTTCCTAATATGTTCCCACCAAACATGAATCAATTTCCTAATGCTTTTCCAAACCAGCAATTCCCTGGCGTACCTGGGTTTCAAGGAGGTAATATGGTACCTGCGGAATGGCCAAGCGGAGTCCCGCCACATTTGATGGCCAACGGTATGCCAGGTCCTATGGCGCCTGGAGCCATTCCTCCCGGAAACTTACCCCCTGGAATGATGATGCCTCCAGATGGAATGATGATGGCTCCAGAAATGTTTGTTGGACCAAATCCGATGTTTCCTGGTCCGCCAGAAGGTTTTAATATGCAGCAAAATATGTTCCCAATGGATTTCAACATGGCGGGTCCTCAAGGGCCTCAGCCCGGCCCAGATGGTTTCCCTGGTATGGGTAACTTCCGAGGAGCTATGCGAGGCCGGGGCGCTGGTGGACATTGGCGAGGTAAAAATGCTGGAAGCTGGGATGGCCCTCCGCGGGGTAGAGGTGGTTCTCGTGGTGGTCGTAAAGCAGTTTGTATATATTTCCAGCGCAAAGGATCTTGTCGACAAGGTGACAATTGTACGTTTTTGCATCCCGGCGTCAATTGTCCGTTTTAAGAATAATTGTACATACTAGATTTAAGTTTTGTTGTAAAAAAATTAGTCATTATTATAGATTCTGGGCCTAGTGCTTGTGAGCGGCGCTGTTACTTTGATATTGTAAAATAATAAAAGGACTATTCTTATTTCTAGTTACTGCGCCGCTGCAAACATATAAGCACAGACTGTGTTTAGAGTTAGACACTCAAAAAGACTGGTAATTAAGTATCTAAAACTCTTAAGTAATAGTTGTTTAAACATGTAAATATTTGTAAATAAAAATACTTTTAAGAGTTTATACGAAATACAAATTTATTAATTTGAGGATATTTTGTTTGATTTCATTTTATCATGACAAAAAATGTCTGGGTCATTAACACCGCTTGCACCACGAGTGATTTAGATAAGGACATACGTACATTGCCGCAATAAGGCTCACCTCACACAGAAACGAAGTGTCGGTGAACTCGCGCGTCACTGAGGCGTTATGCGACTTTCGACCATGACGTGCATGAGTTATCGGCTTCGGCGATTGTCTAGAATCGGGCCGGCCGGTTTCGTAGTTCACCGTGACTTAAGCCTGATATTTATTCTACAGCTTATCTAGATTCAGCAGTGCTATCAAGTATTGCCCTCAAACGGCTGTTGACTTGAGCTATAAATCATAAACAACATGAATTGATACGGCTTTGATACTGGAAAGTAACATATAATGGTGAATTAGTTGTGAATAAATTTACTGTCCATAGGTAAACTAACGAAAACGAAAAAGGTTAAAGGAGTATCATTTAATTTTTTTTCCATAAATGACTACATATTTACCTATATATTACATATTTAGTTTCAGATTTAGGTAGGGTATAAGAATTTGTAGTCATTTTTGCTTTAATATCGCACCGAACCATGGCCTGAACCAAGTCGGCCGGCCACCAGAGGTCACTGCTGCCAATTGCTCTGCCGTATTTAACGTACAGCAGACCAATTAGCCTTACCGAAATTAATAATAATAATTTTCGGCGGACCGTGCGCCACACGATCAAATTTGGTTCGAAACGCACCATGTTCGTGGTTCGTTCCGAACCAAGTTCGATCATCTGTGACTAATTTGACTTTTCTGTTTCATTTCAGGTTTACTGTAGGACAAGCTTCTATCGAGTAATAATTTATTGTGATGTTACGCGTTCATTGAATAAGCGATATAACACGCATGTTACATCCCTATCCTACGGATCAATTTCGAACGAAGGGGAAATAGAGATGGGCATATTTTACTTTAGAATATTTTAAAGTCAATGAAAACAAAAATATGAAAATTTTACTTTGGCATAAAAATTTAGAATTGTGTATCTATCATTGCAATCAAAATCCCAAAAAATTATCAATCAATCAATTCTGTAATAAGTTGAGGTGTGCAATAAAGTTATAAATAAATAAACCGTAAAATAAACTAAGGTGTAATTTTAGTTTCAGTGTTCATTATTTTATTCAAGTTTTATGTAAATAAATGTGTTTTATTTTATTACATCTTTTTAATTCTGGTACTCTATCTAAAAAAAATAGATTAAGTGCAAGAAAAATATTACGCTTTATTCTTTACTAGCCGGTACCCGCGACATCGTCTGCGTCTTTTTTTCGCAATTAAAGGTAGCCTATGTCCTTTCTCAGGGTCTAAAGATTGTCTGTGCCAAATTCCTTAAAAATCGTTTGAGAGGTTTAAGTGGGAAAGCGTAACAGACAGACAGAGTTACTTTCGCATTTATAATATTAGTATGGATTAAGCCTTTTTCACTGCTGATAAAAGTGCCACTGGCCTGCAGTAAAGCTGTGTTGGTACTCTTCTATACGAAAGGTGACACCGCGCTGCCGTAAGAATTTCATGCCCATCTTACTTCCGAGCCATGTCTCCACTAGCTGTTTTCCAAAATCTCTACGAACCGTGTCCGATAGATAGATAGATTAAACTTTATTGTACGCCAAAAAGTAACAGAACTGATACAAAAATGACATCTAGGTATGGGTACAATGGCGGATAAATATATAGATAGGTTTGACGACTGTCAGTATCGCGAACTAGTCACAGTCCGAAACGGCATCAATACCTCAACCTCACACATGACGTTCCGGCAGATTACCTATACAGAAGATTCACAATTATAATCGGTGTCTCTGCTTAGAGTTTTTGGATTAGATGAGATAAAGCATATGTTTCAATCGAGATTTGAGCTATATGCAGTACAGCCCAAGTCTCTATCGCATCAAAGGTTTATTATTGTTGACTTTCTAATTAACACTATAGTAGTCATGACTGAAACTATAAGGGAACTCAGTAGGTACATTGTTCTATGACTTCAGTACAATGCTCGACGTTCAAAACAGTAGGTCTTAAGAAGGATATAGGCATAGCTTAAATTATAGTAAACAACCATTCGAATACCTATAGCACACACTCCTATAAAAATCGGAGGCTCTATACATGAATCAACGTTCACCTAGTATAGACGGTCCAGTTAACTACCTAGGCCTAACTTCAAGAAAGAGGTTACTGGACGAACTCGACTCGGCAGCAGCACCGTTTGGAAAGCTATGCAGAATTCTCTCGTCCAACATATTACAGTGTCTCAAGAAGAAAATTTATCTATGACCAGTGCAGTGTAGGCAATATGCCAGGGATAAAATAATGGCTCAGCAACATGGCCGCTCACAGTGGCTTCGGCGGCATGGGTTATGCTGCGTGATCGAATCAGGATATCAGGAGTAGCATCTACAAAGTCACCGACGTAGCCCGAAGAATAATTGGGCGATTTTTCGGGCTATGTCGTAGTAGTAAGCAGGACACATAGCTCTTAATTCTTGATTGGCAAACGGGCAATCCCGTACCGGAAAACGCAGCGTTAAAAAGCCTTTCACGATGTAGAAGGATCACCACACCTAGTCAGAGTCATGGGAATCCGATGAATGAGACTCGCACAGGACTAGTTGTTGCGGGGGTAGGACACTCAAAGTAAATTATCCGACTAATTATTTGTTTTGACACCCAGAATGATCAGTATTCTAGTCAAACCTCGACTCGGTATGATAGGCAACGTAGGAACTAATGAGTTTCCGTAAACATTTTGTACGTGTCATTACAATAGTACTTTCATCTATCGATTAAAATCGATTTCGCTCCGCTGTTGATATTTAAGCGATTACACTCTTAATAAGTCACAAATTGGATTGGATTAATTATATTACATTCAACGTTCATGCTTCAATAAAAATATTTTTCACCTCTAATTGAAACGATCCCAAAGCAAAATTCCAACGCTTGAAAAATTTCATGCAATTTGCCCATCTCTAGGGGAAATCAACTGACAGTGACAGCATAATGACACTTGATGACAGGACACTGTTATTGTAAAAACTGAAAACTGAAAATAGTGAAGCTGGCTGGCTGGGTCGGGTGATCGGTCGCTGCTTGACTTCTCGACCGAAGCCAAGTAAGACAAACCAAATAGATTAGGAAACAATGTTTATTTAGTCTTTTAATATTCTGGTGTGTATTTTCTCATATGCTTAAATCAATTTTTTGTAATTTTATAAAACAAAAAAAAAATATCTATCATAACAAGATGCAACGCTGGTTTTTTTTAGAGGACCCGAAAAAAACAAAATATAAGGCACCAAAAAAAATGGCAGAGAAAAAAGCAGAACCTGTGAATATAGTGACATCACAACAATGGAAATTCACAGTTTGCGCTCCAGATGTCGGGCCCAGAGAAACCATTTTCATCACAGGAAGTATTCCAGAGCTTGGTGAGTGGAACTATGACCAGGTAGTTTTACTTGACCGTGAAGACGGTACAGATTTGTGGTGGAAATCAATTACAGTGCCTAACACCTGTGACATATTGTACCGTTATGGTAAATGTTTGCTGAATGAGGCTAATCCTAATGAAATAAGCATTCAACAATGGGAAACCCATCAACAGCCACGCATCCTCAAAGAAACTGTACTGCATCCTTATATTGATTCATATGGTCATTATGATGGGAAACATTGTGTATCTGCTGGATGGCTCACAGTAACCACTTTGCTGCAGTTTCAATTTATGAACAATCCATTAAAACTTAAGAGTTGTCTGTCTAAAAGAGTCATGAGTATTAAAGTTACACCTGTTAAGTTGTCTTTTGGGACGGAAGTGCAGGCTGATGACTCATCACACAGCATGGATGTAGGTGGAGTAGCATCAGGAGTGCTTGTTGACGTGTCTACACTCAACAATGATCCATCTGTTTGTGGTATGAAGCCACAGGAGCAGTTTGGGAGAGATTACAAACCAGATGATGTGTTACTGATAAATGTCACAGCCCCAGACATCAAAGCTCTTGCTTATCTGGTAGATTTCTATTGTGCCAGCAGTCGTGCTACGGCTGATGATCCTCCTTGCCATGTGGGTTACACATATGTGCTGCCAAATATGATTAAATGCTCTGAAGGTACTATGGACCTGCCTGTAACATGCAATGTTAAGCATCGTCCTTTAGGAACTGTAAATATTAGATATTTAATTGTGAAACCTATGCCTGAGCAGTTATGTGACTTGAAGCAGTCATTTGCAAAATATTGGGATCCATCTTGGACTGGTCTGGAAGTTGGTCATCGGGGACTGGGTGCTAGTTTTAAAACCAAAGAGTGAGTACTTATACCATTTATGAATACTTTCGAAAATCAAACTTTTGAGACATAATCTGGTCTTATTTTTTTGGGAATATTTTAAATAACATAATTAATTTTCAGCGGAAATGCTATTCGTGAAAATACCATAGCATCCCTTAAAAAAGCAGCTGCTAGTGGTGCTGACTTGCTGGAGTTTGATGTTCAGCTGAGCAAAGACATGGTGCCAGTTATTTATCATGATTTTTATGTATGTATATCATTGAAAAGAAAGAAGGAAATTAATCAATTAGAAATGTTGGAAGTGCCTGTGAAGGATCTGACTTTGGAACATTTACAGAAACTGAAGGTATGATTAAATAATTAATTTGAATGTTTTTAAAGGCACTGAAATTATTTGACCTAGTCATCCATTGCCATTCCAATTTTTCTTCAAAGTTTCAGCGCCTGAAAGACTTTGTAATATATAGGAAGTCAAGGTATTTGAGTGTAAATCTCAGCAACCCTTGCCTTCAAATTTCTCAGTAACTTTTAAAAAATAATAAAGATTTCAACACATAAAGTTCCATCCAATTTAGAAGCACTTATAAACAGTTGAGCCTTAGTTACATTTCCAATTTTTCATTCAAATATGCAATAAAAAAGTTATAACAGCTTTCTTTGAATAATAACTAATGGATTGGCAATGGATTAACAAACAAAAGAATTATTAATTATTATAAAAATGGTAGGTATATAAAACTATATGCCATTCACAATAACATTAGAAATTTAAGAAAACCTTTTTTACTGTCCATTTAGATTTTGAGTTTTATTGCGTTGGTGAAATGACAAATGAAGTTGATTTTGTAACCAGTTTTTTGCTTTTAATGCCATCCTTATGCTTACGAAATAGAAGTCAAAATCGGTTGAACTGACAGTAAAAATGGTTTGTTTGAATGTCTAATCTTAACGCGAATAGGGAGTAGACAATAGATCTATGGTAATGGTAAAGGTATGGGCTTCCGATTTTCGAGTCCAATGAACTTGCCAGAGGCGGCGTAAGGCGTGGGCGACGTGGGCGACCGCCCACGGCCTCGCGGTCCAAGGGGCCTCGCGCCTTGAAGGCCCGCGAACGCAAATATAGATATAGTTACTCATCTCACCATCATCATCATCATCAGCCTTATTAATCTTCCCACTGCTGGGGCACAGGCCTCCTCTCTAGGAAAGGGAATGGGCCATAATCCACCCCGCGGGCCCAGTGCGTATTGGTGGATGTCACATGTCTTCAAATTTTCAGTTCTAGCACATGTCGGCCGGTTTCCTCACGATGTTTTGATGTTTTGTTTTGTGTTTTTTAGTTATTCATCTAGCAATAAAATATATATAAAAATAGCGGCTAGCGAGTATCTGGCAATACCACCGGATGCCAAACCACCTCTGTCGTGTGGTTGAGGCCTATATATCTATTAGGTATATCATCTACCTCGATCATCAGGGAGAGTGGAAACGGCGAGAGATGAAATGTTGTGTTCCACAGGGATCGGTACTACGACCACCCTTGTGGAACATTGGGTACGACTACGTGCTGTGCGGCAATTTTAGTGACGTCGTCAGTCTAGCACAGGGAGAATCGCACCAGGCGGCGGTAGAACTAGCGACACGCGGGGCTACAATCGTCGTTGGCAGGATTCGAGTTGGGATCCGAGGTGGCGCTGTACAATTTTGAGGCCATATGTTTCCACGGCCCTCGGAACGCGCCGCCAACGGGTTCGATCGGCGTCGGGTCTATGTTGAAGTACCTACCTAGGACTAGTCCTCGACTACCGGTGGAATTTTGACGAGCATTTCCGACGTCTGGCTTCCAAACTGAATTGGAATGGGGCTATTCTCAAGCGGCTCCAGCCGAACTTTGGGATTCCAGAAGCCTCCTGCCGTAAGCTCTACGCATATGCGCGTAATCAGGGGGGCAGGGAGGGCCTGCCGCCCCTGGATCGTATTTACAACCGAACTAACTTCTACTTGGCTGGAAATTGGGATCGGAATCCCGACGGTAGCTGGGGCGTGAGGATGAGGACCGATGCCTCTCGCGTGCGGCTTCCTCCTTTGCTTGCATTACTGTTTCGCAGAAAAAGGCCATCACTCCTCGCTCCGGAGCATGGTGTTACATCTCCACGCGTAAATCGTGCGTGTGTGCAAGGACTGTTGCCTCTAGATACAGAGGCCAGCAAAGGGATCTTCGCGGGAATCCGTGCGGTATCCCTGCACCCGCACCCGCATTGCCATGACCATCTGGGATGAGTTCAGCTGGGCCCACGATTGCTTCCGCAATGTGGGCGGCCACACCGTTTTTCCATAAAGGGTCATGGACCGGACAATGCCTGCGTAGAGCCTCCGGCAGAAGGCGTCCTAATCCGTTTGCTGAAGACCAAAAAATTGCTTTGTAAAAGATTTCCTATTATAATTTATGTTTATTTATATGACAAAGAGCTTGAAAAAAATCTGGTTTGTTTTTGAGGTGTCTTTGTGGAGGCGATGGTGGCGGCGATCTCTCGCTCCAGGCCTTGGTGTACCAAGGCCTGTAGGCCATGGTCCGAAGCGAGTAGTAGTGACAGGCGGACGGCTAGCAAAGGAGGAGGCCAACCGCTGAAGGCAAGAGCACTCACGCCTCAGACGCTGTCGGGATTGCGATACCGAATGGGCGCATAAAAATTCGAGTATCAAAAAAAATTTTCTCTCAACAAAATCGGTCCTTTTGCGTCGTCCTTCAGGGGGCCTCGCAAAATATATCTTGCCCACATCAAATTTTGGTCTTGCCCCGCCACTGGAACTTGCGTTTGGATAAGGGTAAGAAACCCAAGAAAACAAAGGTACCTCTATATGATAGTGCACCTGCTATCAAAAGCGGTAGTGGAAATGTCATGGTTTGGGGTTTTTCTATAGCCCGTACAGTAAACCCGGAAATTTTATAAGCCTAACCAGAAAACTAAACAGTCTGTGTTTAGAAATTCTCAAAGATTCCGCGATTCCGGATTCACTTTTTTAGAGGATTTGGTATAAGAAAAATGAAGAAAAGGCACTGAATATATGAACATTAAACTTGCTTGGAATGTGAAAAGAACTCGAAAAAAAAGAAGGCGAAATCGATTTCCAACAAGCCAAGAACTTTATGGTAACTATTGGAATGCGAATGGAACAACTTACCTATGGCTAGAATATTTTAGAAAATGAGTGAGTGTGACACGCCCAAGAGCGAGAGACTTACTTTCTTCAAAGTAAGAAGTCATTGCATGATGTTCCATCAAAAAAAAACCCGAAACGATTAAAGTCGTACAAATGGAAAGGGCTTTAGGTAGGTACTCAGAGTTTTCTTGGGTGATCGCCATCAAAAATGAAGATATCTGCAGGAGAACTAAGTTTACCGACACAGTCCGAAGAATCGCCAAACTTAAGTGGCAGTGAGCAGGGAAAATAACTCGCCGAAGGTTTCTGGAGTGCTGACCACCTGCCGGAAGACGTAGACGGCATCCCACCGACAAATGCGAAATGTTGATAATTTTTTGTATTCTTTTTTGTATTAACTTATGTAAATAATTTTCTGTTTATTTTTAAAATAAATAATAATAAAATAGACGGGTTAGTTTTTTTTATTTTACCTGCCTGCTTCCAAACTTGGAGAGTAGTGATACCTACTTTTACTTTTATTGTGTGTCGCAACTTTCAAAAAAGTAATACGGCCTTCTAAGCACCGATTTTTGCAGCCTAGAGCAAAATATTGAAAAAAAAAAATAAGAAACCTCATAAACTGAAGTTGAACTACCTACTACATTGATACTCAGTTCAATCATCAATTGGCAAGAACGCGAGGTCACCGCCGGATGATGTCCGAGGGGACTTTTGTTGTGGGCGTCATCGTTGGTTTATGAAACTGCACTTTATGCTACAGAAAATAAAGTATAATTCAAATTCATCACAAAATCGTTTGTTCTACGCCCCTTGTATGTGGAGTCATTAACACTGTTAAACACGAAGTGAATTTTGAAATGTGCATTGTGGATTAGTCCTAAAATTATAGCTAACAAACAATGTTCCCATTGAATGTATTTTTAATTCATCATGTGCAGCAAGCTTATCATTTTGTTTGCATTATTGTTGCAGTTAAATCTCGTACCTTTCAATATCACAAATAACGAACCCAGCTATCATACTCATGAGTTTAAGACCACACAGGTAGAAGTTTACCGGTTAATATG
The DNA here is from genome assembly GCA_029852875.1 of Mythimna loreyi. Taxonomy (NCBI): domain Eukaryota; kingdom Metazoa; phylum Arthropoda; class Insecta; order Lepidoptera; family Noctuidae; genus Mythimna; species Mythimna loreyi. Next base: position 13,976,252 of record CM056786.1, read on the forward strand.
GACGGGCCAAAAAGAAACTAGTGAGCTACTACGTTACAGCTCTATTAGTGGACCTTCGTTAGATCTACAAAGTAAAGCTATGCGTACCGTGGTGGTTGTTCCCCTGGTTGGGACCCCTGCACGATCTTTTACTCATCGAGTTTTTGGTAAAAAGTAAATAACTTCGACATTTACATAGGTAGGTAATTTATTAATTTATATAAATCCTTACGGACATTTATAATTAACACAGACTGTTTTTGCACTCATCATTACCTACATGATATAAAACAAAGTGGCTTACCGCTGTCCATATGTATGCTTAGATCTTTAAAAGTATTATTCTATTCTTTATCTGTATTATACATTCATAATATATTCAATATCGCTACCCGTGCGAAGCTGGGGCGGGTCGCTAGTATTTAATCAATCTAAATAAAGAAAACAAAAATAGTACAAAGATAATGATTTTAGCCTTTTGACTACCTTAATTAATTGCAGACACAATTAAAGAACAATAGGTGTTCGAGCGCCGGCGCTCGATTGGGGCTTAATGTATGAAGATAACTCATCCAGCATTCCTGCGATAGGAGAGTTGAGGAAGAGACGTTACCCATAGGTAGTCCTGTAATATCGGTATTTCTCAGGAATATTATAAGCGTAACGTGGTTAAGCCCAATAGCAAAAGTTTAGACGTTTCTGGCTAATTACGAAGTCATTTGAATGGAAACTATATTCACAAACGAGAAATATCGGCAACAAACTAAAAGGTTAATCTTTAAAACATATTATATTATTTTTATAATATAATGTTGATAAGTACAACAATACAACAGTGTATTGTATAGATCAACAGAAAGTATTAAGGTCAGTCTAATAAAGCGACCACACGTAGAAAATATAGAACATTTTTACAAAATAAGCTAGCTATATAAGTCTTTTGTTGTTTTTTCGGGAATTTGTATCTTAAATATATTCTCTGATTTGTAATATGATATTTATAAATTACTAGCTTTTGCCCGCAGCTTCGCCCGCGTACATAAAATATAGCCTATGTCACTCAGGAGTAAAGCAGCTTTCTATTGTTGCTAAAATTTTTCCAATCGGACCAGTAGTTCCAGAGATTACCCCCTACAAACAAAAAAACAAACTTTACCTCTTTATTATATTAGTGTAGATTTTTATTATAATTAAATTATATATTTGTAATATTGTTTATGATATCTAAATTTGTTCTAAACATTACTTTTTTTTTTAATTTAGTTATGTACGTTGTAACATTTAACACTAATCTATATAATAGTTGAAGGAATTAAACTTTCTTTTAGTATCAAAAATATTTATATGACTAAACTACAATTCCTATAGGATGGTGCAGGTGACAGCTGTCATACAATATAGAGCTACTTATTTTTTTCTCATTTTAAAGATGCATGTCCTACACATGCTATTTAAAAAAAAACCTTAATTTTACTAAGGATCTGCATCTGAAATTTGCATCAGATTTACATAATCTATATATAAAATGAGAAACTGACTGACACACATATCAACGCACAGCCGAAACTATTGGGACTAGGAGAGTGAAATTTTGATCTAGGCGAACACTAAGAAAGGATTTTCCAAAATTCACCTGCTATAGGGATGAAACTCGGGTCCAAAGTTTGTGCGAAAATCTATTTTCACGCGGGCGAAGCCGCTGACAAAAAGCTAGTATTTTCATAAATGAAGCAAGCTTAAATAGCTCCCTAAGAGACTCGCGGCGAAGTTAGATTATAAGTGGCCGTGACAGCCCTCTTTTCTAAAATGTGAATTCAATGTCAGCAACCTGACCTCATCGCAAAATATCGTACGACACAATGCTGCGAAAGTAACTAAAATAGACCAAACGTGCGGATTATATATATCTGTTAATTTGTCGTGAAAAGATTCTCCTAGTAAAACAGTTTTTTTTTCAGTACTTCTATCAGTTAGTAAAGTATTTTTTCTCATGTATTAAATGAGAAAAAATCAAATTATTTGCCGTTAACCAATTTCGGATTTGATGATTAATTAATTGCGTCGTCTCAATTGTGTGACAGTTTGTCTCTTTTAATTAAATACCTACCAATTGTGTGCCAAGAGCAAAAAAGACCTTATTTGATTGATTTTGTAGTAATTGAGACAAATGACCTTTGTAGAAAAAGGAATGGACACATTAGAGACGTCCATTGTCATTTCAGACCCTAATGATTTTACATCATTTGCCTGACCTTTAACCTGTCGTTCAAATATGACCTAGGTATACTAAGGGTTATATTTCTATCCCTATAACGTTTGAATTCCAACAAAAGCGTCGTCTCGTGTTTAATAAAATCCAACGCTGTTGAGAGGTCGCAAATCATTCCAATAGGATCTTGTGTCGTGTTATTATCTTGTTCATAATTAGGGTGCCAGGTGCGTTAGTTGTACAAATACCTTGATGAAACACATAGCCAAAATATCTATTAATTGTTGTTGTTTGAGAAAATGTCTTCTCAATAAACTGAGTGTGCTAAGCTGCTAAGCACTTACTCTCGAAACCTCGTGCGATCTATTAGATTTAGATCTCGCACTATATTGTATTCTCACAAGACTGAACTTTGACACCTGCTATTAAGCTGGCTCGACAGAACGAAGAAATCCTATCCGATCTTACTTCCCGCTGCGCAATGCGCAGAGGATTATGTAATAACAACAGAAAACCTAACAAAGTAATAAAAAACTTTTAGTAATAATGGCCTTTTAATTAATTGTGTTTACAGGTTTATCATTTAGTTGAAGGTCGTAATCGAGAAACATTATTTTTCGATGAAGACTTGGAGGAACATCAACCTTTTCCCACCTTAGAAGAAACACTCAAAAAGATTGACCCACATGTGGGTTTTAATGTTGAGTTGAAGTGGACGATGGAATTGAAAGATGGTACCTTTGAACTGAACAACCCCTTTGATATGAATGCTTACGTTGATCAGGTAAGACAGATAATACTGCGCATTGTCTTAGCTCACGCTATCTTTATCTTCCTGCAAATTGCGGCCGAAGTATCTCCCGAGAAATGTTTGTAAACAGTCTTGTTCATTGAAATCATTCTATTTCCAGGTCTTAGAAACAGTCTTAAAACATGCCGATAACCGCCGTATAGTATTTTCCTGTTTCAATCCAGATATTTGCACCATGGTCCGGAAAAAGCAAAATAAATATCCTGTTATGTTTTTAACTATTGTAAGTATATTTTAGAGCAAAATTTATCTAATAGATATCTTAGTTTGAATAGTATTATATTTAAATAGTAGTATCTATATCAAAATGAGATGCCGTTTTATTTTCAGGGCATAACAAAAAGGTACGAACCATATCGTGATCCTAGATGTTCCTCCATACCGGCAGCTGTACAAAGTGCGGTCAGTACAGACATACTGGGGGTTGTTGTACACTCGGAAGATTTGCTCAGAGATCCTTCTCAGGTGATTATTTTTTCATAGATATTTACATCGTTTTATACTTTTAAGCAAAATAGGTGTTGTACTCTATGTTGGGGACATCTTAAATTGCTGTTGTAAGTCCACTCTTTGAGAAGTGGCTGGGGCAGGGCACATGGTGAATTGGGGAAGTTCCTGTTTCGGATTCAGGTAAAGAAACACTTGGGTGCTGAACACTGTGTGGACCGCCCGGAACACACGAAAGAGCACAGCCAAGGAAATCGACCAAGGAAGGCGACGTCAACCTCTCGCGTCCGGCTCTGGTTCAAGTCATGGTCTGGAGTCTCATCACTAGAGACCGGATAATATGCATTTGCATATTTGCATATGCATTTGCATATTTAAGCGATTTTCAAGGCTAATAGCATATTTTTACTAATATATAGTGATGATGCATATTATTGCTATAATTTACAGTAGGTAGGTATTTTTCGAGCATAGCGCACTCGGCAGCCGCGCGTATTTTATTATTATTACATAAAAATGAAAGAGACAAATGCAATAATCCAGGCTTTGAACATCTGTGTCAAATTGATAGCTTTATTAATGGACTGACGGAAGTTTTGCCAGAAAATATAAGCGCTAACATAGCACCCAAGTTCAAATTCTGCCCAGTTACCTCAGTAGATGTGGATCGATCATTTTCGACCTATAAAAATATTTTGAATGATCGAAAACATAAATTTACCACTGAACATTTGGAACAATACTTGATTGTTAATGTTTACAAAAATATTAAATAATGTCTACTGTATCGATTAACATCTATCAATCGACAGTTTTCTATAAATGTATGCTGATTTTTTAATAAAAAATATAAAACTTAATAGTTTTTTTATTTTATCAAATAACAATAAATTAAAAAGATACATACCTACATAATAAAGTAAAACATAAATAAGACAAATATTTACTAACAAAATACTTAAATCTAAAGGAATAATATTTACAAAACAAAAAAAACTCATTTAATGTTGCATATTCTGTCAGTTTTCGTGCATATTTTAGGCATTTTTCATGCATATTTGCATGCATATTTTAAGCTTTTTATGTTGCATATTATCCGGTCTCTACTCATCACCTTCTGCGAAGCAGTAATGCTAGCGAAGGTGATGGCCGCGACCATGAGGGAAAAGACATCCTCCTCATATTCTAAGTTTTTCTATTACCAATTTCTGTTTTGATCGATACTTGAAGATGAGCCTCAAACATCCGGAATCAACTGAAAATCGTGTTGGTCATTATTTATAACGAACCTACCTACTGAGATTAATTTATCATGTATTCTAGCAAGAAAGCAGAAATTATTATGTGGCAGGTTTTAGACCAAAAACATTATGTAAAATAAAAAAAACCGACGTGTGCAACTCGGTGGTGACCACGATCCATATTTCGATCTGTTTATAAATCGAGTCGTTCACGTGACGATGCGCACTGTCGTCGGCTGATGTCTGTATTCACGTCACAACACTATCTCGTCAATTATTTGACGTTATCTTATAATCTCTTGGTATTCTAATATTGATAAGTGTTTTTGTTGCAATCAAAACAATTTTGTGTAGAACTAATATAGTATGACTACATAATATAAAACGAAATCGCTTCCCGCTGTTTGTCCCTATGTATGCTTAGATTTTTAAAACTACGTAACGGATTTTGATGCGGTTTTCAAAACTTGGTTGGTTTTACCATTTAAAATACTTAAAGCTTGATTGTTATGTTATGATGTGTTATTTAGACTGGATTTTCAAATAGAGTATGGTTGGCGCAGTGGTTGATTAGCTGCTGCGCTGCGTGTCGCACGTTTGATTCTCGCACCGGGCAAATATTTGTATGGTATATAGCTATCTAAAGGCCATACAAATAAAAAACCGACGTGTTCCGTGTGTTAGGTGTTCCATGTTATATATCCGGTGAGGATCTATTGTACGGAATGTAAGGAGGTTCTTCCAGTCTCTCATCAAAAACGAGACTTACTGCTAATAATAATGGTGCGTCCACGCTTCGTTGCATCCCTACTTCAGATTATCTATCACTAATCATCTAAATCGAGATGATAACCATAACATCTCCTTTGTCAACAGGTAAAGCTAGCCACAAATGCTGGCTTGGTCATATTCTGTTGGGGTGACGACATCGTCAACAAAGGCGTGGTCAAACAGCTCAAAGACATGGGGCTGCACGCAGTTATCTATGATAAACTAGACCAATATACCACCAAAGAAGTAAAGGTAATTATGTTCATGTTCATAGTTATTATTAATTGGTTCTAGCAGTGAGATATAATGAGTAGCATCTACTAAACGCTCTTCACTCTCTTATTTAGTTTGACTGTCAAATCAAAGAACATCAAAATTATTTTATTTGAATCATTCGAGAATGATTGAATTTTGTCTAATTGACTTTAATCAAATATATAGGTACCTACAATAAAGTTTATGTAGGAAGTCCAGACCATAAAAAGTCAGTTAGTTTTTATTAGGAATATTAAATTAAAATCTACGAGAAAAAAAATATAATATAGTTTTGTTCATATAAATTAAGTTAATTTAAGGAAAAGACAACCGCAATTGTATAATTTGCCTTCTATTGTTATTTATAATAGCTGTTGGCCTTATTTTCTTATTAATATATTTTTTAGTAACTACTGTAAAAAAGTTGAGCGCACAAAACACGCAACTGTCTTTTGGATATTAAAATTTACGCTTCTAAATACAAAGATATCCTGTTTAAGAGATACAAGATAAGATTGTCGGTATGTCTTGTTATGTCTCACTGCTCGTTACCCCGAGTGTAAATCACTTAGCAATTTTGTAGTCCCATTTTAATAATAGAACGTAGAATGGACTGAAAATAATTAACATTCATGGACTAAATTATGAACCAATATATCTAATAAACCTTTAATCAAAACTAAAAAAAATAACAAGGTGCATCGATCGTGTTCGATTCCGTTATTGATACATTACTATGTACTCGTGTGTTACCTAACTCACATACTGGAGAAGACGATTTTAATTCAATTGATTAACCATTTAACATGTGCACCAATTAAATTGTACCAACTACCTACATTTAATCTGTGTGTATATGTAAGTACCTAATGCTAGCATTTTTAATAACTAAAACAGCATGCTTGCTTGATTGCTTTCTCATGATGAGACCAATTTATTTGTCTTACATTTTTTAACAAAGTCAGACTGAAAATGTTGAGATATTAGAGAATTATTTCAACCTCGTTAATGAAATGAAACTATTTGTGTTTATTTTTTTTCCTCGGAAAATTATATGCAACTTAGTAAATACTGCAAACAGCACAACGCATTTTTAGCATTTACACCTTAATGCATGGCTCCCGGGAATAACGTTTTCGTTCCTGCGTTACTAGAGAACACGTCAAGATGTTTTGATAGTTACAAGTCCGCACTGAGCCGCCTTTATTCGCATTGCATACCTTCTATTCTTCACTTATGTTTTAATTGTGTTGTGACAACAAACAGGAGAGCATATTCCTGGTGGAAGCCCGTGAGTCCCAGCATGACATCATGCAGCTAGCCGCTCTCGAGGACGCCGAAGACGGCACTCTTGCCAAGCCCTCCACGTCAGAGCACAGTGCCGAGGAAGAAGGAAACAAACCATTCCTTGATCTTTCCATCCGTGAAAGAATACATAACCAGTCCACTGCCTCATCACTTGCGTCACTTGTGTGCTCTGGACTAGATGAAGATAGTATTGAATCTGTGGAAAAGGAATCCCAAGTGAAGGATCAGCCTAACAACTTTAAGGATGTCCTTGTTTTTCCTTACCCATGCAGCGATATATCTAAGTCACCCAAAAAGAAAAGGCGGCATTAATTTTGTATTAAATCTCTAATTTTATATGAAAAAGGTAAAATGTAGTCCAAGTTTTATTGATTTGCTCAAACATCTGTTACTCACCAAAAAACACAACCTTTCAATCATAAAATCCTTAATATTTGAAACTAAGTAAAGATTTATTGTTAGTTTACATTTATCTCATTTAAAGATTTTTTTTTGTACAAATCTATAGCTTCGTTCCGACCAAGGAATTGTTAATTCATAATTATATATTTGTGTAAATACTACGAATTTATTTTATCATTAGATACTCATTACACGTGTAGCAAAAGATAGCCTTTCGAACATTAATTGCTTTTGTCATTGGATAGTTCAAACAGCGTAAGATTGTAATAAATCTTCATGTATCCTCTTTATTATATCGTTTATACAAAAAATCATACTTTGGTTACCTGGTTAATTTCCGAGTCTGTATTTATTAAGAGTCGTAATTGATCATAAACTAACGTTCTTTTCAATAGTCCGGTGACACTTAGGCCACTGGGACACCAATGTCGTAGCAACCATTTGCATCGCCGTCAAAATGTATTCAGCTCTTTAGAGGGTTCCTCACGGTTTCCGCTTGGTTGTCCAATACTGAATATATTTTAACTGCAAGGCAACTGGTCGCACCAACACACCTTTGGCGTCCTAGTGAGATATAGGCCTTACATGTACCCGTTTGCTGTACAAGAGACGCAGCATTTTTATTGAACAAATTAATGAAAATGAACACGCGCATTTGCGCACACGACAGCTGCCGACAGTAAATAAACTTCGGTCTAGTGAGGCCTAAACCACGCCGAAATAACGTCGTACTACGCCCTGTTTTAGTATACTTGCCAGTCAACAATTATAGTAATAACTATTCATATTGGAATTCAAGATGATTTATTATCTAGAAAGTACCTAAGTAATCACCTCCTAAGTTGTTGTAGAGTTGGGTTTCTAAAATCTATCGATATATTATTTAGGCGAAATTCTAAACTATTAGTCGGAATGTTAAATAAATAATCCATCTTTTGTCAACATTCCCTGCAAAATGGAATAATTCCCTAATAAGTTTTAAAAAAGTTAGCCTTTTTAATCTTACATATTTTTTCCTAACTTACCAACCCAACTGTATTACACATTTACACTTTCATGAACATAAACTTGTCTTAAATAGTAGAGAGTAGTGATTTATTTTATTTTATATTAATATTAAATTCAACATAGTTGAAAACTATTCAATGTCGATAAAATTCCAGAAATAAAATAACTGTTTCAAACATTTTTGTTTTAGACATTTTCTGTGATATTTTATTTGTAAAATCAATAAGTCACCTGAAAATACAATGTCGATGTTAACCATAGGTAACTATGATGTTATAGTAAAAATATTTTTTTATAATACTAGGCTTTGATATGCCTTATATTTTCATAACCTTTATTTTAAAATAAATTGTGTCTGTGATTCAAGAAATGTTTTATTTTATTATTTTGGTATCCTTCATTTTAATATAGGTACACCATTTTAATGCAAAGTTTTGTCAACTTTGTGATTTCATCAGAAAAGTTAAAATTGGCTGATTTTTGAGTGCGTTTACAAGTATTTTTTACGAAGTAGTTTCGATATTAATAAATAGTGAATTTATTACTGAAATAACAAGATTTAACATAGTCTACCTAAAAGTCAATTTTTTTTCGGATTAATCAGTATGGTCATTGTCACAGATTACTAAATAATTATGTCATTGTGCCTTTATCAGTCTATTTAATTAGGTATTCATTTAAATTAAATGTATTTTTTTGTAACATGTCTGCTCGAAGGATCGAGAAGAATCGTAATCAAGGTACCGGACCTCAATTAAAATGCTTACCTTGTACCACCTATCGATTTGTCTAGGTACAACAACTTTCCAGTTTCTTAGAGCTTATTGCTACCTATTGCTATGAATATCTATTATCTACATATACAACATGTAACTAAAATATTGCACACCCTTATATACGCCAAAGTTCAACAAATTATGTAATTCAAGCAATAGCATTTTACTTAAATGCTCTTAGTTAGTGTTGTTTACTTACTTGTCCTAATCGTAGATAAATTATATGCTTTACCAATGTAGGTACGTACCTAAGCATCTTAAGCATCGGTATTGGCTCGTGACGTAATTTATCAAGAAAATAAATTAGTTATCTGCCTATCCCAAAAATAATACTTGGTTATTTTAAGTTTAATTAAACAACAAATCGATTTTGATTACTGATGATTGATGATCACTGTTTACTGATAACGATATTACTTTACCAATTCTGAACACGCTGGTTTTCAGGATGTGCATTTATTATGTTACATGTTGTATAAAATAGACTACCCATATTATAATTCACGTACCTAGTAAACTTGTATTTTTGACAATAAAATAAAATCATTAAAACTTTGTAAAGAATACCTATCTAAAGAATTATAAAATTTACTTTATTACATATTTATTATTAGGTGCTTGCAGCCAACAAAATCTGTAGGGCCACCATCACCACCAACTGACCCGAGTGGGTAATAGGCTATATTAATATCTTAAAAAAAACAACAAACTAGTTATTTTATGGAATTCGCTCAGGTGTTTGCAAACCCCAAAATATGTGGGGCTACCATCAGTAGTCAGTACCTACCAATCGACTCGAGCGTCATATTCGTTTCCTAAAAAAATATCAACATACCCACCAACCACGGTTTCTGAATTTGGTGATTTTTTTAGCTAGACATGTTCATAACTCCATTTCAGAACCCATGCGATAACAGATTCACCCTTTTATCAACATCCGCACTAGCTTTAGTTTTTCATCTTCAATAATAGGTAAGTATCTAATATAATCATGAGCATGGTTTGTTCAAAGCACTTTAATAATAGGTAATATTGTTAATCATTTTCTCATTGATAGGTACTTTATCAAACGTCTCAATAGGATCAAATCCCTGTGAATATTGCACACGCATAGTTATCTACAGACAACCCGGAGATACTTCTGTACAGTATAGCTGTCGGATCATGGCGAGTCTAAAATTCTAAAGGCTACGCGAATTTTAGCGCTTGAGAACTCGTAAAAAAAATAAATGGTTTAAACAAATAATTGTAATTTGCAGTTGTTATTGCTGTTAAAAACTATTATTGGCATTTATTTTTTTAAACCTTTATTTTTGTCAAAATCGGACAGCCGTACCTACTACCGGGAATCGCAGCTTGCGTAGAGTAACAGCCATTTATTGGGTCACTGCGCCAACTTGTCTTCTTCTTAGCTTCGAGGGAAATACACCTCTTAGGTACAACTTTTATTATCAAATATTATATAGCATGGCAAGTAGTGAAACTAAGATTTCACTACTTACCTAATAGGTACCTAGGTAATTAAATATTTTAGCCAAGTTATCAATTCAAGTCTTAAAGCTTAGGTACTTACCATGCGATCGTGCATTAGAATAATAACTTATCGCTTACATAATTATGCCATTAACAGAAATGAGAGTCATCGGGCTTCACTTTTATGGACCTCTACCCCATCCTTCCCGCTTCGCCTGCTATTATCATTCGATATCGCAAAAGGGATTTTGTAACTTACCAAACTACTGTATTGCTGATAGGAAATATGCATGAAGTTTTGTTTTTAGTTGAATTAAAAAAAAAATCGAAGTGAGAACCTCCTCCTTTTTTTGAAGTCGGTTAAAAATGATTTAAAAGTCTTCACCAATAATGTGCCAAATGTGTGTGGTACTAAGAGAAGACCGATACATTATCATGTTGTCTTTGATGTGGGTCTAGATATTATTATATGACACTCTTAGGCTGGACTCACACAGCCGGAATGGCTTGCTGAATTCAGATCCGGAATTCAGAATCTTAATTAAGAACGTCCGAAATGGCATACAAAATCTGATTTCAGAACGCACCTATTCCCATACATTTCAATAGAGCGGCACACACATAATGAAAATCAGATTCTGTTTTTTTCAGTTGACACTGATTGTATTTGCGTTTGCATTTCTTTTTTTTATTATGTATAGCCAAACACAATGCGATAAGTAATGATTCTGCTTCCATAACTGACGTTTGCGTGTGCCGGGAATCAAGAGACTACTGATCAATCTGAATTATTAAGAACAGTGTGAGGTCAAGCGCCGGAATTAAGAATCTGAGATCAGAATCTGATTTCAGAAAGCCAATTCCGGCTGTGTGAGTCCAGCCTTAGGTGTTATGGTCGCCTTAGAAAATTACGGAAAAGGAAATTGTGCGTTTTGGCGAGAGACAAATAAGTAGGTATACCTACTTAAAAAAAAAATGGGCGCGACGCTTCAAGCGGTTAATTGTTATTTGTTCTTCTCTACCAACTTTGTTTTTTTTTTTCACAATAAGTACCTACTTCTGTTTTTGTTACCTATGTATATTTATTGATAAACTGGTGAGATAAGATTTTTTTCATGCATATTCCCTATTAAAAACATTGTTTTATTTTTATTTTGTAGGTTATTTTTTTTTCTTGTAATTTGTCAAATAAACGTACATTGAATCTAGGCAGTTATTTTATTTACTGACCCACTTGCTAAATGTCAGATTTTTCTTACAATGTCGCTCCGACTTCAAGACGAGACCTCAAAAGCTACTTCTGCAGCAGTGTGAGGCAGGGCTACATCATTTCTATGAAACTGTTTACGGCGATAATGGCGAATATCTTACAAGTTCATTGGACAGGGATAGGTAGCTATGTCAAGTCAATGGTGACTGAAAATGACTCACTTTCAGTTTACTGACGACATAATAGTCATCCATGACTGAGAGTACGGATGAGTTCAGTAGGTGTACCTGATGGTCGATGACCTTAGTACCTTCCGAAGAGTGAGGAATCTTAAACTGAACATGGAGAAAACCAAAGTCATAGTAAATAACAAACGGTAGCTAAAACGGGTGCTGCTAGGTAAACAACTAGCACCATACACCCACTCCGATCAAAATCGGAGACTACACTCGGAAGTCGGAAAGTTGTGGTTGCCTACCTTAACCTCGTGGGGTAAGTCTTATATCTATGGGTAGGTTGAACATCGAGGAAGATGTCATTCGTCAAATCCAAACTAGGGCAGCGTTTGGAAAGGGGCGTAATATCTGACCCTACACGCGAAGGAATGGACGACTTAGTTTATCTGGGGCAAATGGTCCAGTGGGTAGGTCAACCTAAAGATATTGTTTCGATCGTTACCCATACATTACACCAACTTGCAAATCAAGATCCTTATCCTTAATTATGTAACCTACGGTGCTCAAAGTTGGTCACTTGTTGAACAACAAAAGTCCAAACTCAAGATTTGTCAAAGGGCAATAGCAAAGATCGCTTTAGAAACCCCCCACTGCGCTCCATAACCCAAAAAGCAGATGTCGAAGAAAAAACTGCCAGGCTGAAGAGGGAGTGGGCTGGCCACGTTGTACGAATGCACTCGGACAGACAGGCAAGGATTGTCACTCACTGGACGCCCGAGGGAGGTCGACGCCTTCGAGAACGACCACGGCGATGGTGGTGTGACGACCTGATCATGTTCACGGGGCAAAAGCCGGAGATCGTCTTAGACAGGGAAGTTTGGAAGGACAAAGGAGAGGCCTTTGTCCAGCAGTGGGACACACAATAGGCTATTTTAAAAAATCCTGAGGGGTAGGATAGATTCGATGAATTAAAGACTATTCGAAAAATATGTATATATTATATTGTTCAACTTAGTTACATAATAAAAGTAATAATATGTACCTAAGTAAGTAAAGGTATATTGATTTTTACAACTAAGTACCTATACTTACGTTAAATATTCAGGACGGAATAAGTTTACATAAATCACAACGTTACGAATACTTTTGTTTTTATTGAACATACATTGTATGTAATTATCAGATTCTGTAATGAGAAGAATGCGTGACGCATCTTATTTAGAGTCCTATTTCCTCAATTTCAATACGCACACTTTTTTTTTCAGTGTCAATTAAGGTTGTTATGGAACTCTGTAAACGTAGCAGGAATTGTCAAATTATATCCGAAACCAGCATAAAAGTTTCAGATGAAAGAGGATTTCAGTAGGTTTTTGTTTATGTTGATGAGCCAAGCAAATGATCATCTTGACTAAAAACTTGCTATTCAGTCAAATCTTGCTATTTATTTTTTAAGTACTTCTATAATTCTAATATCCGTAATCGAAACTACGTAAAATATATCTTTAAAAATATCCGAGTTTTATATCCATAACATCCTTGATGTGAAAAATTTAATTCCCGCATTTTAAATCAAAAAGCGCGTACCTTGTAACCTTACCATGACGTGTTAAAATTGCGTGCGAGCAAGAAATAGGGAGGGAACTATACATCCTATATAACTCCATCCATTTACCAGTTCAGTTTAGGTCGTCAAATGGATAGCGGTAAGAACTCATGGTAAGGCCTCTGATCACAAGATTTATTTTTGCCTTTCAATAAATAACTTGGGTGCTTATAAACGAACTGTCAGAGTAAAGGATGCGATCATATGTACAAATACATTAAATGAATAGATAATTGAAAAGTGTACGTATTAAAATATAAAGAAAATCACTTTAAACAAAAGGAACGCAAGATAAAAAGGTGTCAGCCTTATTTTAATAATATACCACCGACTTTACTGTAAAACACTGAAATTACAGTATTTTGCATTAGCTAGGAATACTTATTTTATCCGCACGCGAAGGTTAGCATACAGACACTAATATGACTTTCTGGTCTGATTTATTGTGGAACTGTGTAATTTGATCTAAATCTTTTTTTATTGTTACCGGACTGCATCAACAGTTTCAGTAAATGTGGGTGGCATTTATTTTTTTTTATAATTGTTAAGTATGTACTTATTTTTAAAAACATATACATATATTAAAATGGGAATGTATGGTACATTACACGTATGGAAATAGTAAATCCCTGTCTCTGGAACAAAATGATCGCCGCGGATGCGATTGGTTGTTGATAATTTATTCAATTAACGTAGATGATTACGCGAGCTTTACAATTTGACACATTAATTATTAAGTAATCTTATACGTTCCAGAAACTGGTTGCAACTATGTTTAATGTTTTAGATAACATTAACTAGATTTTATTATATGATACTCTTAATTAAGGCTACTTTATTTAAAATGATTAATAATTGCGTACTTTTAATAAAAAAATAATCATTTGAAAATAAATAGTTCTGAAACAATTTCACACTGAGCTTTGGTTTTATTATGAATCATTACAGCACACTGATACTATGTGTGCGATTAGTTTCTGTAGATGACTAGTCTGTGCAATTGTGATTCCATTGTTTCCAGATACAAGTTTTCTTAAAATAGCGATTATTCGTAAATTACAGACTGACCATATACATATTCAAATTTTACAATTAACTGATCAGTTATTTATTATCAATACGACTAAAAAAATATAAGTAGATACAGTTGCTGCAAATAATACAAAATCTGTGTAAAAGAAAAAATACGTAACGAAGTATTAGAATAATAAATATCCTTAATTACTAACAACATGAACGAACAACAAAGAAATTGATTTTAATAATTTTTACGAAACTAAAATATACTCCGATAAAATTACTTAGATCTGTACAACAGTAAAAGCTTAAATGTATGGCCACTCGACATGAATTCTCGATAAAAACATTATAACTACATAATATCATACATAGATCAGGTATATTCCTTGAGGGCTTCTTAATTTGAGAAACTTATTTTTGAAAAAAAAAAAATCTTATTCTTAACATTTTTCTACTTTTAATTAGCTGCGTTGATAGAAATGAGCGATGGCGATGACACTATAGGCCTTATTTATAAAACTCATTAAAAAAAACCATAATAATATTCTTTTTTTGAATACTGATTATTGGATAATAAATTCTAATTCTACAAAAAAAAAAAAGAAAATTATGGAATACTTACAAAATATTCCATAATTTATGGACCGATTAGTTTAAACTGTGATTAATTAAATTAAATAGCCGGTGTTTTTTTCATAAATAAGGCCCCGTAATAGTAACTATCTTGAGTAAGGGGTTATTAACCCGAAATATAATTAATGACATTTTCTGAAATAACAAAATCTTGGGAACCTCAACTCGATGTCGATCGTACTTGAAAACGACAAATTATATTCGTATTTATTCTTTTGTTTTTTGAGTAAACGTCATTCGATTTCGGACAAGTAACCTGTAAGTACCTATAGGTATATGGCAGAGTGATAAGGAAGAAGTTTGTAAAAACTAGTTCTCGCCGCTAATGTTTCGCTTCTTCAGTTTTCAAATTCTCATATAATTATATATAATATAACTATAGATTTATAATTACTTCTATTTATTTCAAAAAATTAAAGCCTGATTAAATAATACATCAATTGTAACCTTGCAATAACTTAATAAGGATAATTTTAATTTACGAACCAGTTATCTTATTATACAAAAATAAAATAATGTAACTGTGAAAAAAATATCAAAATCGATAGAAAACGAGATATAACAATTTTAAATAAATTATCTTTTGCTGTTTGCGAGATGTCGGCTCGTCCATGTCGAGGCTCTCCTTCTTATTTTATTAGCAGTTTTGAATCTTAATACCGTAAAACGGGGTGAATAGAAAACTTTAAAAGATATTTTCACGATATTTGAATATTTTTTGCAGCATTTATCTATATCAATTTATTAATTTTTATTCCAAAATGTCCATGCTTCGTTAGAAGCCAATAATATGGCATCAAAGTGAAAAACCAAACCAAAGTTTTTATTCACCCCGTTTTACCGTTAACTTCTTTTTTGATGAAGATATTTTTAAAATAATTTCATATTTGTTTATTGAAACAAAAATTTATATAATTTAGCAAATAAAAAAGATGCATGAATATTCCCAATTGCAGTTAAGGTACAAGGCGAACATCTGTCTCACAAATAAAATCTGTTTCTTTTTCTAATATTTTTAAAAGAATCATGCAATCCGTCCAGTGAGTAATATTTTTTGACAATTATGTAGGTGTATCTTAACGTGTCTAAATCCAAACCAAAGTATTTAGCTGACTCATCCACTTTTCATGTTTTTTTTTTTCATTTTATTTTAAAACATCCTCCTAAATAAAACAATAATTACAAAAAGCGACGAGAGCTGAGTATGGTTCTCCCTTATCCTGTACCGTGCATATCCATACTTAACATTAAGCTTATAAACTAAAATTACAAATATATTTTAAGTACATTTTTAGTTATTGCTAATTATAATGATATGTTATTTTACTATAAGGACGGAAATATTACATATTATGTAAGTAAGTATAATATGGACGAATACATTTCAATAATACGAATTGTTTCCCGTTAGAATTGATTAATATACTTGAACATTCTGGTTAGGAAGTGTAAAGTATTTAGCAATGCCCGCGGGTGGTTTTACTTTTAGGTGCTCTTCTATGAACTGACAAGGACAAACATATTTCTCACCATGGCGTCCAGGCACGAGGCTGCTCAGGTTAAGTCTATTCTTAACAGCTTGTGATCCCCAGCGTCCTGCATACCGTAAATATAGAAGAACCCCCCTTTCCTGCGAAAGATGAGAATCAAATATAAGTTTATAAAAGGTAATTATGATTAATTAATGATTTCGTATACAATAACAAATCTGAAGACTTGCCAAAAGTGAAGACATTTAGTCAATCAAGACCGCGGCGCCTGAGCCAATCGTTGCAGAGCGGACAACAAGCGCGTGTATCTCTGGGCTCTTTGTTCCGCAATACTTCCTCAACATATTGACAAGGGCAGAGCGCCTGTGTTAAATGTCGTGGGGCAGCGGGGTTGCCGCCTTCCTCGTCAAGAGTCCAGTCGAGCCGGCGGCGCAGGAAGTCTTTCCCCCACCGCTGCAGGTACCGGAGGTACACTTGCTCTGCCATACCCTGCACATTCGTATGCCTTGCTTACCCTCAAAAACTACACAAGATTCTACCGACCAGGTTATGTGTTAAAACTAAGTACATAGCTTGCTATATGAAGCTTTTTAAAAGAGAAGGATCTAAAGTCTAATTTTCAGGAATTTATAGAAAATATACCTATAACTAGGCAATCCTTCCCCACATCCGTGGATTTTGCATATGCGGGATTACGCACCTTTTTTGTGGGATCAGAAAAGCGGAATTACTGATATGGGATCCCGCACGCTTGCGGCATTGAATTTTTTTCTGAGAAATATAGGTCGCGCCGTTCCGGTTACAGACCAAGGATGGATACAGACTCTTTAATAAGATTAACAACTTTCTTTTCTATAAAATTTATACTTATGGAAAATAATTTTGTTTTCAATTTTTATTTTACCTAGAGTTGCACAAAATAGTTCTAAATTGGATGTGGAAAGAACCTTAATCATTTTCAGTCAAAGTCAAATCTTCCTAAATCTGAAAGATGAAGCGCATTTCGTTTTGTGGTTCCTGGTTATTTACCTACCTCTGCAAAATTTAAATTGTCTTAAGTTTTTTTTTGCATTTCTACCGTGAGAGTGGCAATGTAACTAATAAAATACAAAAATCTTGGAGAAATTGACCGTCCCTCTTAAACCAAGACAATATACCCCAATCCCGCAGGCCTGTGGGATTATAGTTCTTGCTTGCTTGGATTGGATGCTTGATTGGATTCCCTACCTACAACACGCACAAGCAGTATTGCGCCAGTGGCACACTTTCACAATGCATTGCAATCAATTATGTATACAGATAGCGAGAACACCAGTGGAAAACTGCACTCATTAACTAACACACTCGGCACCTGATGACTCACTGGACCAGCAAGAGTCCGATTTAGTAACAAATGATTGGGAGAAAAAATCTCCCTTTGTTGTGGATAAATACCGGTAACCTGCCTGATATGAGAAATATAATCACGTATTCTGGTGGGGTTCGGGCGAGGCGCCATGTTCTGAGCTGTCGCTATTTTACAGTCCAGGGGCGAGTTTTTGAGTTAGGGTTAAAAAAATTTAATATAAAAAGACAAAATTGAAAAGTCATGCCTTAAACCACTTTTAGGACTTTTACGTTACAGTACAGATTACTGTGTGACTATGACTAAGTACGGATTTTTATCATGTGTCCGATAACATCAGTCATAAAAAAAAAAGTTTCTGTTCACCCACACACCGGTACCTATACCTGATCCAAGAAGCACACACCTGGAGCATACGCACCCGGCCACCGCACGACCTCTCAGACCCGCATTTAAAAAAAAAGCATCTTTATAGCCTAGGATTCTACAATAAAATTATATGGTATATAAAACTACTAGTACTTACAAGAATTTTACCATATTTGAAAAATATATAGCATTATATTTAATTTAATGAAAAAAAAAAGTGTTTTATAATAGATGTTTTATATTATATGATGTTTAGATCCTTCACTTTTGAACTTATGGGGAAACTTAAATGATACAGGACTTGGAACTAGCAGAGCAAAGCAAAGATTAACTTCCCACCTCCAATCAAATAGTTCAAATACATGCAAAAAAAGAAACAAATTTTTTATTAAATACAACCATATGCCTCTAGTAAGTACAGTCAGTAACAAAAGTCGATTAACAACATTGTTTTTTTTTTTTATTAAACATATGAAGTTTCTATTTTTTTTCAAATAGCAATAGAAATCAAATTAAACAACACCAACTTTTGTCTATCCATAATCTAAAAAAATAAAAAATAAATTATATATGGTACCGATCAGATAAAAAGCGTACCAATCGACATTTTTTACTGGCCACACTATCAGATCAAAATAAGAACTAATTGCCACATCTAACTTTAAATTTTAAGATGAATGCAAACAACAGAGTCAATAAATCTCTATGTCCTGTCAGTGCCAGTAATGCAGCAAACAATTACCAACTGTGAATACAAAATTTTAACATCAGCTTGTATCATTCTGTTTTAAAATAAATATGTAGGTATATTAAATGCATAATTATAAAAATAGTTAGAAAAAGAAAGTTTTATACTTTGAGTGTGTGATGGGCGAAAATTGCCACTTATTAATCCTCTTCCTTTTACAACTAATATTCCTACATATTGTGTAAGGTTGAATCTAATTTGATGGTATTGTAAGTTTTAATACCAAAATTAATACCTCAGGTAGGTCACCCACAACAACTTATTGCATCAATTCAGTGCTACTTTTAGTAGTTTATTACTTTAGCAAATATCCAAAGATATAAAAGCAAACACATTTTATTGATGCTTGATCGCTACTAACATGATACTGCTTTGATACTAACAACAGCATCAACAGATATTCAAATATAGTCACTGCAACACAACTGTATTGATGCTGCATCTATGTGGATGTACCAAAGCAGAACTGTGATTACGTAAGCATATATTAAGTATAAGAAAAGATATGCTACATTGTCGTGACTGTATCACAATTGTATTGCTACTGTACAGAATTGCTGCATAAAGTCGCTATGGCTGACCTCCATTAGATAGCTATTACTGACACCATAATTATTGAATCAAGGAAAATATTCAATATTTTCCTTGTTTCATTAACCTTTCAAATACCGTAATTAGAGATATAATAGAAACACAATAGGTGTGCAAACAGCAGTGTTCGCTCTGGGCTCTAGGGTTTAAGTAACTTTATGCATAAAGCAAAAACATTGTTTACAGCATAGTAATAAGCCATCATATAACATGCAAACAATACCAATAATATAATCAAGATGTTTGTGTCTTGGTTTTACTTAAAGTTTAATTAGTGCTGTTAGTTGTGTTGGATATTGGGTGTAAATTTGTAGCATTAGAATGCTCAGGTATGGCATTGAAATTAACTTCATACAAAATTGAGACAAATATCCAATTATCAATAAGATCTAAATACTATTTTGTATACCACCAATATTTATAATGTTATTGTATAATAAATTAATAGCTGAATGCTGCAGTAAATGAGAATTAAACTTTTCAAGAGATATAAGTATTCAGATGATAGATATTTCCATGAAACAGTTTACTTACTATCCCAATAAAACATACATACCTGTTTCCTGGACAGTCTAGTTGATTGGGTTCCTTGAATCACAATATCATTAGCAGGCACATCAAGCCTCTGTTCCCAGCCCTGCATTATGGTTTTACCTTCTTCACTTTCAATAAACTGTTGTATGTGTGCAATACAAGGTCCAGCATCAAAGTATATAAAGCAAAGGTTTACTTTGTGACATGAAATTTTCCCTCTATCATCAAGAGCTAGAATCAATTTATGTTTACTGAGCAGTTTGTTAACTCTTGCCAGACATTGTTCCAATCCTTTTGATAATCTCAATTTTATCCACATGCATAAAAATATTGCAGCTGCATTAAGAATCAGCCATAATACACCAAGTGAGAATAACATAAGGCCGGTCAGGCCCGAAAACAAAAGTGCTAGCAGCACAAGGAAAGCAAGTGTTATCCAACAAACAAGCACACGCTTGTAGCATATGTTGTACAATGTAAAACGAGCATCATTAATAAGCAGTTCCATTGCATGAACATACTCCTCAACTGTGAGCTGAAATTAAACAAACAATTTTAATCATGCCACATCACAAACTGTTACAACCTAATCACATCACATAATATTATGAACCACTTACAGTTAAACCTTGCGCCATTAACTCTTCAGGTACGAGTTCTGGCCTAAAGTGTGCTGCTGTCACCCAAGGCCATTTTGTATTTACAGGCAGCAGTGTGACAATGATGTCACCATTGGCTATAAAGATTATAAATTATAAGATTAGCATTAAAATCATCAAATAATTTTTTAAGGTTCCGGTCTACAATTAATCACAGTATACTTACAAAAACCTTGACGAACATTGACAAACTCAACATTTTTTGATAGTGTCCCTAAAGTCACGGGTTCAACATTTTTGTCACCTCTTTCCAAATTAATATGTACTGTTTCAGTTTTTAGAACAGCGGCAGATTCAGTTGGTGCAGATGTACTTGCTCCGGCGGAGGGTAATGCACTTGGTGATAATACATTTTCTGTAGTTTTTGGAGATTCATCGTCGAATTTAACCCATCCTACGCGAGCCCTATCTTGATTTACGTTCCCATTTAATTCGTTAACTTCACTTGAATCACTTTTAATTTCTGCATTACTCATATTTTTATTTCGTGTGGCTATATTTCTGTAAAGACGTAGCTAAGGCAATTTATAATCAGCCTACTAGTAAATAAACCTATCTGCCGTATTCTTGTACTTAGGAAGGTATAATATTTACAAAAGGTTATTAGATTTTTAGAAGAAATTGGAATTAGAATCGAAAACTTGTACAAATAAAGACAGATCTTGTCATGACGATGACATGTCGATGTCATTAGCGTATGACTTGTCTATGGATAGGGCCATGGACGGACGATGCAGAAAATCACGGAATAAAATCGAGTATTAATCAGCAAGCATTTTTTTAAATTTAGCTTACATATTTTATTATCCTGAGCGTATCGTCTTTCAAATAAAAATACAAAAAGATTTAAAACCGGTTCACGCAATCCAAAATTACCACCGGGTATAGCGCCATCTCTCGGCAATTTTATACATGAGCTACTGATTTCTGTTATTGTAAGTTTGTGACCGACGGGATACTATGGAACCATACACTGAGCATGGCCCGACACGCTCTTGACCTAAATTTTAACTGCCGTTTCTCGATTTATTCTTTAGCAAAAATCAGCTAGGTACCATTGCTGGGGTCCACTTGTCGCAAAATATAAATAAAAAGACTTAAAAAAAATGTATTGCGCCAAAATTAGACGTGTTTGGTGAATAATTGTATCTACATGTTTGGATTTAAAGTAGCCGTATGTATTACGTACATTTATACATTTCTTTGCTCTTATTTTGCCGACCAGTACCCTCAATACTGACTCTTTTTACGA
Source organism: Mythimna loreyi (assembly GCA_029852875.1). NCBI lineage: Eukaryota > Metazoa > Arthropoda > Insecta > Lepidoptera > Noctuidae > Mythimna > Mythimna loreyi. The sequence goes on from CM056786.1 coordinate 13,998,562, forward strand.
ATTATTTGAACCAAAATAGAGATCGACTTTCAATGTGCAATTACAGATGTTTTGGGCTCAATTGAAGTGCGGTATAGCGGGAGGCTTTGTGTAGGTAACCATAACCACGACGGCCATAGGTGAACTTATTTGCCTCGTAATTTGAAGCGGTAGCTACCCTAATTATACATTTTTAGCCACTTTTTTTAAATTAATTTACAAGTGCTTGACTCCCATCTGATGGTTAATGGTGAGACGAACCACATTACACGACCACTTAGCCACTTTTTGTTTTAGCCCTTTGTTTTTTATTCATATTGGTACCATATTTCAGCTTTCTAGTGATAACGGTCACTGAGATTATTCGCGGACGGAAGGACAGACAGACTTGGCGAAACTATAAGGGTTCCTAGTTGACTACGGAACCCTAAAAAAGAATGTCATCTTGTAGATAACCTTGGTTAAATCGACGTTACTTGAACACTTATAACCAATACCTACCCAGTACTTAGATCCGGGTGTCGCCACTGTGAGGCGAGCCCGGAGGACACGGTGGAGCACACGGTGGAGGTGTGCCCTGCTTGGGAAGAGCATCGCCGTGTCCTCGTGGGGGTGATCGGCGGCGGCGACCTCTCGCGCCGGGCCCTGGTTCAGGCCATGGTCCGCAGCGAAGAGGAATGGCAGGCGGTCGCCTCCTTCTGCGAAGCAGTAATGCTCGTAAAGGAGGAGGCCGACCGCATAAGGCAAAGGCAACGGCGTACTCGCCGTAGCCGTCGCCGCCGCGATCCTGCCGATATCCGGCCACCGTAGACACTGGCTCGCGGACGGTGAGCAATGGGTAGCTCGCCGTCCGATCGTCTGGTAAGACCGAGTCCAAGTCGTCAACGGCGCGCACCGTTCCCGCGCGCCTCAAGGAGTTGTCAGCAAACTGCAGGGGCCCTTCAGGGTCGAAGCCTCCTGGAGCCTAGAGGGTATGTGCAAACTGTAACCTCGACTCCAGAAATAAGGCAAGGAAGGTACGGGGTAGGTTTTTTAGTCAGTAAGAGTCTGACACTGGTCTCCCGCTCCGCCCAAGAGCGGGTTTCGTCATTGGATGATTTTCACCTACCATAAAAAAAAAAAAAACCCAGTACTTAGATAATTTTCCTTCAATTACTAAACTGCACTTATTCTCATTTCAGTGTGAATAATCCCAAGAAAATGTTAGACAATTTATTTTAAAAAGGTAGCCTATAATCTTACCTATGATAGATATTGTATAAGGTAACCTATGTAGCATTTCTGTTTCTATTGAATCCTTGATCATGAAACAACTTTGTCAGTCAAATTTTGGTTTAGGTAGGCTAGTACCTACGTACGATTCTAATTCATAATCACGACATTGAAGCTAATACCTATGCAAAATGCGTAAGACTAGGTCAATGTCCTCGATTGACACCTACATGGAAAAACACCTACTACTAAACTGCCTCTATATCTACACAAGTAGGGGCCTACCTATTTACTTGTCTACACCATTATTAGATGGTTTACCGAGTGCAAAATTAAGTTTTACTGTATCTAGAGTATCTACTGTATTAAAAATAGTTTTATTTCACATGATAGCTGTTGTAATATCAGCATGAAGTCAGACTACAACAACAGACAGACCTACACGCGCCGTCCTACGCTGAGCTTACCTGCCTGCTCGGTGCCGAAGTGACCGAAATGTAGTTTGACCGGTTCTCCTGCTCGCACTCGTGAGCTATTATGTCTCGCAAATTCCCTCCCAGCGGCCGATTGGTTCGTCCACCATACACGTATCTACCGTTTGACAAACGGTCAGATTTTTGTCCTCATGTGGTCAAATAACAGCCGGTGATGGTGCTCTGTGATAAAGTGTCTGCCCTAATTGAACAGAAATTTTCGGATTTTACATAACATTTTAGTAGACTCAATGCTCATTGGAATCCCGAGATGTTAAGATTTTAAATTATGTCCGCGTAAAGTGTGTCGTTTAAGTTAGGTATGCAGTTTTGAAAAATGTTTTTGTTGTGATTTTACAAAGTGTGTGAAAAAATGTGAAATATCTAACTACTTTGGTGAGAACACATCATGAATCGTGCTTCTTCCAGAAATATGGAATCTTTACCGAAACAGTTTGTTTCGGCAATGCGAACTTTATTTGATATTATGGACGACAAACACACCGGATATGTAAAACTAACGGATATAGAGAATCGTTGGAGGGACGATCGCACCCGAGGGTTGCCTCGCGGTGTCATCGAAAGTTTACAGAAGGTAGCATCGCACGATGGCTTACTAACATTCGAAAGGTTTTGTACTGGTCTTAAAATATGCCTTTTACGTAATCAAGTAGAAGGCTCTTCTGGCAAAGATGATCGATTTAATGATGATGTCGACAATACAGGTTTACATGCTCAAATAGTTTCTCAAACACATCGACCTCCTTCTGCACCTTTGTTGGATGCAAACGATACACAAAACATAGACCGAAATTGGCTAGTTATAAAAAGCTCTGAAAGTTCATCACAGCACAGAACTATAAGTATGCCTCAGTTAATAGGACGTAAGGATGTTTTGGTTCAAGAGCCTCGTCATCTCGGGACGGTATCTATTTCAAAACATGATGGCTCTCGGAGAGTTTATGGCCCTCCAAAACCACCAAGACTTGAAAAGCAATCTGCAGAAAGAAGTGAAATATCAAAATCTAGCTACAAATCGGAGGAAGAAACTGTGTTCGACACTGAAGAAATTTCGGTTGATAAGATTGATTTCGAAGAAATGTCTCGAGCCGTGGAAGAACAGAGCAGAGGATTGGGTGATGGAAGATCAGCGAACGAAACTCAGTCGCAATTACGTCGCGTCTCTCGTCGGCGGGAACCTCGCCGTCACACATTACACAACGGTGTCGACTACAATCTTTTAAAGCGCATGAAACAGATAGAACAAGAAAAGGACGTTTTACTGCAAGGCTTATCAGCAGTAGAGGAGGCTCGAGAATGGTACCTGAAGCAATTGGCAGAAGTCCAAGAAAAAATGCGTTACGCAGGCAGAATGGGCGCCTATGTGGTAATTGTTATTTTTTATTAAGTACCTAGAATAAAAAGTAGCTTAAGTTAGTTTAGGTATGTACCTACTTATTATAACACTAGCTTCTGCCCGCGACTTCGTCCGCGGAAAATTTGTGAGACAAAAATTGTGATAGCTCGGTTAATATCCATGTTATATAAATAATTTATAGCCTATGTCACTCAGGAGTAAAGCAGCTTTCTATTATAGCTTCAATTTTTCCAATCGAACCATTAGTTCCAGAGATTTCCTCCTACAAACAAAAAAATAAAAAAACAAAATAACAAACTTTACCTCTTTATTATATTAGTGTAGATTATTATATTAGTGTAGATTAGGTATCAGTGTCCCAGTGAAAGCCCCGTAAGATTTGTTTAACAATTCCGTATTTTTTAAATCCTGTTACCGTGAGATAATAAAAAATAGCCTAATATTCTAAATTGCTACAGCTATGTCATCGAAAATCGCTGTAGCTGTTTCGGAGATTAGCCGGAACAGACGAATAAAAACTGTAAAAAAAATGTCATATATCATATATTAGGTACCTATATCTATATTTAGTAAAATTAATATTTTTATATTACTAACAGACTTCAATTGTATTATTTATACGTAAACATATAAGTATGTATAGGTATCAAACACAAAAATGGCTTGTGGTTGTGGCTACATGCCACTTGAAAACCTGGTTACACGAATAAAAAATCCCATAAAATATATAAATATGTATTACTTATCTAAACAAGTATCGTTACTCATTTAAACTATTCCTATTACGTGTATTTTTTTCTTCAACTGTATAAATCGTTTCTTATTTATCATTATTATACACATAATACATTTTAATGAATTCTTATTACCTAGTTTCAAGCTTTAGCAAAACCTAAGCAAGTTTTCGGGTCATGGCCGAACAAGTATTTTTTGCTTACCTAGTGTAACATTCTAGAATGAATTGCCAACAAAGACAGAATAAAACGTAAATGTATTGTCCCATGTACGAGTACGAGTATTACAAATAGGTACTTCTGTAGTAAGTAGGCTGCTACAGAAAAACTCGAGATGAAATAAATACCATAACATTTTATTCATTAAAGTCGAACTCACGACCCTAACGCTCAAAGGGCAGTAACGCTTTCGATGAGCTAAATTTAAAAAGAATTAAGAAAGAGGTACAAAAGGCGAAAACTGCCTCGTTGTCTAGTGACAACGAGGCAGTTTTCGCCTTTTGTTTTTTTTTAAACGATTCCCAGAATTCATTGATACCCAGACACTGAACAAATAATCGTGCTCATCACGAGTTTTCCTAGATGGGAATCAAACCCACGACTCCGGACATAGCAGTCAGGGTCAATAAATACTAGATCAACTGGCCAGTCATATACAAATACGTATTTAGTTTATTCCGTGCGAGAATCAAACCAGCGATAGCAGTACCGCGATGTCCGCGATCAGTCGCTCAACCACTGCACCTACCGCAAGAATGAGCAAAATCAGTACAAAATGTTGTTTTTTTTTTGGTTTTCATACAGTACAGCCTGGTTGATGGATTTTATAGTTAATAAAATATTGTGGGACTAGATAGAATACGCAGTGTAGAGTAGGTACCTACAAGAACTTTCTTTTGTTGTTTTACGATATCTATCAATGGACGTGTTATTGGTGTCCAGGAAATAGGATCCTCATTCCTCGACCACTAATTCAAGATATTCGAATCATTTGAAATAGTGTATCATCATCATCATTTCAACTGAAAGACGTCCAATGTTGGACTTACGCCTCCCCCAATTGTCGCCACAATGAACACCCATATCGTAGGTATAAATAAACCATAATACATGTCCGTCTTTCAGGAGCCCTGGAGTGAGGCACATCAAGAACGACTGGAATTACTAAAAGCAAGGGTGTTGGAACTCAATCGTCAACTGGGAGCGTTGGCAGCCGGTTGGCGGCACGGACAGCTGTCGCTTCACATGAACTTGGCATTACCCGCGTCATCGCTGTCTGCAACCGGAACTACGGCCACGCCCAGCAATGCGGCAGTACTTCGTTCCCAAAATCGCATGCTTGCGGAGGTATGTATTAAGTCTCACCTATCTCCATATCGAGAGTCACAGCAGGGGCTTCTGGACGACGAGTAATGAGGGTACCTCGCTATCCGGCACTCCGAAGGACCGACTCCAAGTCGTCGACAGCGCATAATGCCCGCTAGGACCACGGGATTTTTTGTGTTACCGTGGCCTTGGAACACAAATGGCAACTGACAGACATAAGTGGGTTTTATTCAGTAAAAGTATGGCTACCTAGTTTAAAAAAAAAACCCTACTTTATAATGACTTGATTGGATAGTAGATATCGTGAAACGTCCCAATGAAGACGCTTAGCCCAAGGGATTATTCACCTCTGTATCCTGTACCCCCACAGTAGAAATATGTATATTTCCTGTATCGTGGGTGTATTTACTAACATGTAAACTCATATACATAAGATATCGAGACCGAGAAAATTTATCTGTAATTCTGTAGACAACTAATTATTCCGTGTGGGAATCGAACCTGTGACACGCAGCACAGCAGCCAATGCGTCTATCTGTTTAATAATTATCAGATATGTAGCTATGCACTTTGCGCCGATACAGTAATAGTGCGCACCTACTTTTAGAAGACTTTTTTATTTGGCTTATTTTTTTTTTTCAGGAAGTCAACAGAAAAAACGAAAGGATAACAGTTTTGGAACGAGAGAAATCTGCACTTATAAGGGAACTGCTGCTTCAAAGAAACAGATCTAAATTAATAGATACTTTTACGTAATGCATAAAATGGGGCTATGACTGTAGGTAGATAAAATATAGTATTTATTTACTCTTTTTCCCCATATTTATACAGGTTGTGTCATTGTGCAAAGGTTTTACTAATACAAATTTTTGATCTTTTTAGGATATTGTGCCATAAATATCAAAATTAATCTCAATTTAGTGAAGAGTTTTTAATGATAGAACAGAAAAATGCTGTTTTATGGAATTCACAACTGGCCAGAACCGCATCAAAATCTGTTGCGTAGTTTTAAACATCTAAGCATACATAGGGACAGCGGGAAGCAACTTTGTTTTATACTAAATATGATAATATAATGAAGTAACAGCAACCCGCCATTTGCTACACTTGGGTGAATATAAAATAACACTACAAAGATACCTAGCCACGTAGGTACGCAGATTGTAAAATAACCCAAGAAATTGAACTATTTACCTTTTCCAAATGACACACAGTTTTTTGAAACTAAACCATCTTTGAAACTAATGAATTTTAGTACAATTTTTTCATACACAAAAAAAATATATATATATTGGGAAAGTGTGCTATTTTCTGGTGACATATTATGTATATGTACCTTGTTTATTGATCATTCTATTATTGGAAACCTTTGAGTGGTTTAGGGCGAGTTATAAAGATAAACTGTTTTATATTGTAATGGTGTTACTTAGTTATTTTTCTACCAAACTAGACAAGGAAGGTGCTCATTAGCAGCCGAGGTTGAGGGGATACAACAAAATGAATAACACATTTTAAATACCTATGTAACTCAATCAGAAAATGGAATTCTTTAGATTAAGAAAATCATTATTTACAACACATAACAATTATCTAGTTTTAAGAATAGTGCCATAAGATAACTGTGGGGCTTCCTAATAAAATAACTGTGCAATGAAAAAACTCAATCTATTATACATATATATCTATATTATGGAACTAAAACTATATTAAATATACCAATTTTAAACAGAGTTGGCATTTTTATTGTATAATGTGTAATCATATTGCCTGAATGGCACATCGTAAGTCAGGTGGCCTTGGTCCCAGGCTCTTTCTATAGCAACTAATAGCTCCTTATGTTTCTTTTGGCAAAGTCCAGTTTTAAAAGCATCCAGCACCTGTAAAAAAGTAATTAAAATAGTAATAACCTTCGCAGCTTTATGCAAGTTTAAATATTACAGTTGACATGCTAACACAGACTCATGACATAGAAAATTGGTAGAAATACTATTATAAAGTACTAGCCCATAACATTTAGAGTGATTGTTGGTTATTACAGACTAAAATGAAACCAGAAAAGTAGCAAGTGTCTTTTCATAAGTTTCAAGTTTACTTCATTTCAAAAGAGAGGTCAGAAATGGGCTATTGTTCCAAAGAAATTTCAATACCAATGTGATATACCTTATAAGAAAGCTTAAAAAATTAAAAATATGATATGATAAATATATGATGTGTGTCTGAATATTTTAGACCTCCGGTTTTGTAAAAAGCTGAAAAATGAGTTAAAAAAATGATTTTATGGGCTTTAGTGTAAACATGACAGATGAGTGTCATACCTGTCCAGTATATTCAGATATAAACTGTTCCAAGAGCTTGGTATTCCTGTGATCCAAAACTAAATATTCATCTCGGCAAATCGGGCAAGGGTTCCCGGTTGATATTACACCATTTCTAACGCAGGACTTTCTGGTCTTTCTTGGGGCAAAACCACCTTTGTGGTTACGTCGATATAAGGCCCAAACTGTATTCTCGCCGTAAGTTTGCTGATAGGCTTTACTCTGCATATATTTTATGCTAGTTTCAACCGGAATTATTTTAGTTCTATCCTTGGCAGGATCAATTTCTTTTTGTTCCTCATTGGATCCATCTGTTTGATCTGAATAAAAGCGAATAGTCGGCCGAATATCAGACAGCACTAGTCTTCTGACTACAGAGCGGACATTAAAAGAAAGTGCCATTACGATTTGAATCACTCGAGATTATTATAGACAAATCTCTATAAACAAGTCTCGAGACGACTTAAAATATAACCTTAAAATTTGAATGACAGCAGCGCAAGAGCGCAGTGAAGTGCGTGAGTGACAGGCAATCTGACACATTAACCAAAGAGAAATAGAGAATCCAACAGCTGATATTTCCCGCGTTCCGGTTTGCGTCAACAGCGATTATATCGCGAATCCGACCAAATTAATGGTCACAAAATATAAGGGTTAAGTAATAATTATTGTAACGTTGCGTTTTGGTTGTATTCGCGATGTAATCGCTTTTGACGCAATACGTAACGAGGGGATTGACAATAGTGTAAATTCGCAAAACACAATAGCCTCATCATAAGGCCTGAGGACATAATTAATGACAAAAAATATTTTTTTCGGGCTAAAAGACAACCAGAAATGGGTATTTGGGTAGCGCTAGCAGACTAACGATAATCGTCTGGTCTGAGGCACTGCTAGCCTATCCATGTCGTCATCAGTGTGTACCACATTCGCGTGGTCTTCAATGAAATATCAGCAACCTATAGGAACTCAGCTGATTCTGCATACGCTGCTGAGGTTACGGGATTTTTTTATAAAGGACACCTTAGAACTAAATGGAATGACACAGACAGAGCACATAGGAGTCAGCAAAAGTGTCTCCTTTCTTGCTTCCTTGTAAAGTAGAGAGAAATCATTAAGTACTAACTTTTCACACCCAAATTATAATTGGATCTCGATCGAATATAACCGCAGTCTCAGCAAGAAAATTGTTCTTGGAAACTTGGACTGAGAAAATGTTGCCAAATTGGCAACATTGATTCCGGAGCGACGTTCGTTGACCGGTTGACGTTCCATAACGTTCCGTTGCCTGTTTGAAAAGTGAACAAATAATTAAACAACGGAGAACTTTTAAATGGTGAAATTGGTGATTTAAACCTGCTTATTCATTATCAAATAAATTGTTAGTATTAGTGCAAAGGTTTATACAAACTAATGCTAACGTTTTGTTAGCATGATCATGATCAAGCCCTTTATTTATTGACGCACAGGGCAGTACAGTTTTACTCTTTGTTAAACGCTGTTTTTGCTATTTTTTCAGTTCTAACTGCGGAATTTGACTTTTTATTGAAAGAAAACTGAATAACGAAATATAAATGGCTGAATTAATGCCTGCGGAAGTTGGTGTCATGTGAGTACTTTGCTTAATTGAATTGATTAACTACTCGCATAATTTTGTCAGAGGTAGAGGTGTAGCTAGTCCCACAGGGGCCCCGTATCAAAAGTCCGTTGGGGGCCCCGTATAAAAAAAAAAGTATTTTTATTACAGATGCTTAGCTGCCCTATGAGACAGTTGTGGATAACATGTTGCGAATTTTTGCCTAGGTCGGGGCCCCTGTACCGCGGGGGCCCAGTATAATTGATACGGAATATACGGCGGTAGCTACGCCCCTGGTCAGAGGGTCTTCAATTCCTCATACACATACATTAGGACTTATCTATTATGTCCTTATAATTTTAATATATATTTGTAAGATAATGGTGATCATTCATCAGCTGTTGTAATCTATAAATGTAACCGAGAAGTTGGACAACAATGTGGTACATCATGTAAGGTGTAAATTAATTCATTAAGTCCCAAGAGCACACCGGTGTCTGCACACCTGTTGTCTAGTAAGTAGTAGTTCAAAGGTTAAATAATGATTAGGATCAACATCAGGGATTTACAAGCTAATTAAGACTTCTCAAAATACAGTCTTCTTATCTAGTACCTACCTATGAGTTAAAAATGGGTAACAACAAACTGAAACCAGTTTTCTTTGGACTAAACAGTGTATCTATCCGTTACACACATCTTAAACATGTTGCAAAAGAAATAGTTTAAAGTAAATTAAAATATAGTTATTTAAAAAAACATATTCTTTAATTAATCCTATCTTTATGTTATTTCAATTGTACTGGCTGTATAGAAATTTGGGTCACGGTTCAATAAAAATGAAAAAAAAAAAACAAGTTTTTGGTAATAATTTGACAACTCAGTTGATAGTGATTCTCCCTAGGTATGAAAAGTACTACTATAACCCACTCCTCAGATAACTTCACACTTATGAAATGGATTTTAAGTCCTGATATATTTATATAGAGGATATTTAAATTGTTTTTCATTTGTTACTTACTTTGCAATCAGTTTCATCACTTTTAAACCCCCGAGCGAATGAATGTTCGTATACCTGTTTTCTTTCTATTGTTTCTTTAATTACAGTAATCAAAAGGTTAAGCAGGTACATTGAAGTTGATATTTCTAGGAATGAGTCCAATTCTAGTGAGCTATCCACCCAATCTAAGCTAAGTCCCCTGTGGCAATCGGACTAATTTATGTCTTTCCTTTTAAACTCTTGTAAGGCTGAGCTTTGGATTTCCTTCAAGATGAGTACTGCATCATTATTTCTTCATAAATTTCAGTGTTAGTTAGTATTGAACCAAGGAACATCAGAAATTGCTTTTTCTTTGAGCTTTTTTATTGATTATATTGACTTTATTGACTTGGCTTGACTTTTAAGTATTTAACTTGATTTGCAAGCATTTCCCCTTACTGGGATTCCTTACTTTATAAATAAGTGGGTAGTTTATTGTTAATGTTCAATATGCTATTGCATCCCATATCCAGATTTTGTGTTGAATATTAAGCTCATGATTCTCGGAGACGGCAGCCAATCGAAAGGACTTTACAGTGTTTTGATATGAAGAGGTGTGATGTTATTCAATTTCACGGATGGTCGGTCCGTAATGGCAAGGTCACGGATGATTTGCTTGCATTCAATTTTATCCCCACTTTATGTAGCCATGTTGTTATTTTGTCGAGACCTTTTTACGAAATTTTTGATATGATAGTAGGGTCTGTGTCGCTTGCCAGTATTACAGTGTAATCACTAGAGACCGGATAATATGCAACATAAAAAGCTTGAAATATGCATGCAAATATGCATGAAAAATGCCTAAAATATGCACGAAAACTGACAGAATATGCAACATTAAATGAGTTTTTTTTTGTTTTGTAAGTATTATTCCTTTAGATTTAAGTATTTTGTTAGTAAATACTTGTCTTATTTATGTTTTACTTTATTATGTATGTATCTTTTTAATTTATTGTTATTTGATAAAAAAAAAAACTATTAAGTTTTATATTTTTTATTAAAAAATCAGAATACATTTATAGAAAACTATCCATTGATAGATGTTAATCGATACAGTAGACATTATTTAATATTTTTGTAAACATTAACAATCAAGTATTGTTCCAAATGTTCAGTGGTAAGATTATGTTTTCGATCATTCAAAATATTTTTATAGGTCGAAAATGATCGATCCACATCTACTGAGGTAACTGGGCAGCTTGGGTGCTATGTTAGCGCTTATATTTTCTGGCAAAACTTCCGTCGGTCCATTAATAAAGCTATCAATTTGACACAGATGTTTAAAGCCTGGATTATTGCATTTGTCTCTTTCATTTTTTGAGTACCTACCAAAACAAAATACGCGCGGCTGCCGAGTGCGCTACGCTCGAAAAATACCTACCTACTGTAAATTATAGCAATAATATGCATCATCACTAGATATTAGTAAAAATATGCTATTAGCCTTGAAAATCGCTTAAATATGCAAATGCATATGCAAATATGCAAATGCATATTATCCGGTCTCTAGTAATCACTATCAGTAAAAGTTTTTATGTTGCGCAGTATCGAGTGAGTGCGTAAAAAATAGGCCCCAAAATTGAACCCTAAAGAACTTATGTCTTAGAATCTTGACTTCGTTTCTTCTATTTTTAATTGAAAGATCCTTCCAGAAAGTTAAGATTTCAACAGTAAGTAATACCATATGGGAAGTTTATTTTCAGCTTATACACCGTTAAATTTTGATCGTTTTAATCCCTTGGACCGGTGGTTTAACTAACAAAATACTACTCATTACAAGCTTGTACTGCGACGTAACATAAAAAATAAAGAAATTAGCAAATGATAAGATTATACTCGCAAAATGTATCAAACCAAAAGTTACGCGCCACGAGATAGTTACCTACGTCGTCGTCGGTCGTTGCGTATCGGGCAGCGTAGGTACCTACACGGCCCGATCAAGCATAAGGTTATTGACTCGACAGCTGATGTTTGCGTAGGTAAACAAATAAATTGATTCCAAATTTTCCTTCATACTTTTACTGGCTTAGGACCGTCATAACTGTTTTGTGCATAAGACGTCATGCCTAATAAAATAATTATGCTAAAAGCGGTAGGTAAGTACCTACATGTACAAATAAATCTCTACAGGCCTGCTAGTTATGGTGTATTTAAAAATGTGGAATCAAATTATGTACAATGATTTAAAAATAATCAAAATTATTTACAACGATTTAGAAAGAGCTATGCTAATAACGGTTGGTAGTTAAATTTCACGATAACGTAATAATTGTTCAAAATACAAACCATTCCTTTCGATACACAGTCTTGCACTTTTAATGAGATTGTCTTTTAATTTTACTAATGTGTCCCTGTCACTTTTTATCACATCGAAGGCGTCCACTATCGCACTTTTCATTTGTTCACGAATTTGATGCTCGTTTTTGTACACCAAACGTTTTATTTCACTCCACAAATAAAAATCCAGCGGGGTAAGGTCCGGACTCCTTGCTGGCCAAGCAACTGGACAACCCCGCTCAATCCAATTATCGTCAAACACTGAATTGGCGACCGAGGCCCTGAGCGTGTGTTGGAATACGCGTAATTCCGAGACGCCATTATTCGCGAGATAACACAGTGCACTCCGATAACGTCATTACAGAAACTGACCCGGGGAAACTCCCATGACGTGTCACTATCCCTGCAGTTAGCGCGCGGGGTGCGCGGGGTGAGAGGGGCGCGCGCGCCCTGTTTGATTGGCAAGGTATACGGCGCGCGCGCCCGGGGGCGGGACTTAGTCTAAGATTGGCTATTTTTTGCGAGTCCACGTTGACCAGCGACCGCGTCAATGTTGTTACTCATAAGAATGCTGCCTACTAACGGTTCGCATTATTTATTCACTCATGCGAGAATTGATTCGAGTTATTAAAAAAAAAGTACTTTATTTTTTAATTTTATCTTTACAAATCGATAGTGTTTCATGGACCAGTTCGACCCTCCAAGGGATTAAAACGATCAAAATTTAACGGTGTAGAGCAGGCCCTTACACGAAACCATATTAAAAGCCAGTTAGATGTCGAGGAAAACCGAAGAACATTTGGATTTTCCTAAAAGCTTTTTTTAATTTTATCACAGACCTAGGATGTGTTCTATGGTGGAGTGTTTCTGAAGCAGGAATCACTTTCCGTACGCTTAAGATTGTTAAAATGCGGTAGTTCTGTAATTTTTTATAGACTTTTGACAAGTTAGGCAACAGGGTTCTATTCTAGGTCAATATGAGGATACTTTGGTGGGTGTTACCAATTTTGTGTATCATTATCATGTGGGACTGAATGCTGCCAGCAGTTTTGCCTTTGTGATATTAGAAAGTCACCACAAGGGACATACTCAAGGGTAAAAAAAGGGTTGTAGGTGCTATTCCAGAATCTGGTCTACTCGTGTACCAAGTTTCAACGAAATTCGTTCAGTAGTTTTTACGTAAAAAAGTAACTAACTAACATTTATACATTTCACTAACTTTAGCGTTTATAATAGTAGGATACTTTGACGCTACTGAGTTTTACTGGGTCCTCAGAATCCGAGTCAATTGTCACCTTTAGGAACGCTATCTGTCTAGGAAGATTTTTCGTACTAGGGAGCGTTTTGTCCTGTAGAATGGAGATCACTCTCTAGACTTCACGTACCTACGTTACGTTACCTTGTTATTGGACGAGGCGGAAGTGTTATTTGAAAAGCTTCACTGTGTCCTGCACAAATGTGTGCACCTTTTTTCTAGTGTTCTTGCCCATTGTATTGCAGTTTTAAGCGGGGGTTTAGCAGTTTAAGTTTGAAAGTGGTGAAGTTTTTGATGAATTCCTGCAGCGTAGTTAGCTGAAGCAGTGATTGTCAACGACTCGAATTAGTCTTCCATAGTTTTACCAGTATGGTGTCGATTTTGTTGCTGATTGCAGCTGCGATTTGTCAAGCAGTCCTTTTTAACAACCAATAGATTATTAAAATGCCTATCATTTAGTTTAGGTCCCGAAGTGTTAATCCTGTAAGTTTTTTGTTCTCATTTATATTTCATGGCCTTTTTTATGTCATCTCTGAGTCTCTTCGTGGGGTCTTTCATGACAATAGCTCAGTGATGCAATTCTTTTACTGCCTTAGTTTGCGTCCCCAGTTGTTCCGAAAAAGATTGAGGTGGGTTTCTTGTTGGGGCCAAATTTTACATTAGTAATCTCTCCAGTTACTAGGTTACCTGTTCGTTCGAAATCTGGCTTTATTGCTTGATTGATCACAAATAATGGAAACGATTCCAGCGATTCTATTTGCTTATCTACATCATCAACTCTGTTTCTTACGGTTTCTTTTCCCTGAAACTTATTTTTGATCTACTGATAATGTATTGTATCTGTTGCTAGTTTAATTTTATTCAGACAAGTGTGACGTTGAAACTCTTTGGCACTTAGTGCCAATCTAGCGGTTGAAAATCTGCTGTTAGATAATAATGAATCTGCGAAATGGATAAATGGATTTTGAAGAGACTTCCACTAAGAGTCAATTTATAGGTATGTGTTATGATGTTACATGAGACTTACCACATTCGCCTGCCTACAGCAACTATAGCAACCTATATGCCTATAAATTGGCATGCAATAAACACATTACTTATCCATACTAATATTATAAATGCGAAAGTAACTCTGTCTGTCTGTCTGTTACGCTTTCCCACATAAACCTCTCAAACGATTTTGATGAAATTTGGCACAGACAATCTTTAGACCCTGAGAAAGGACATAGGCTACCTGTTATTGCGAAAAAAGGACGCAGACGAAGTCGCGGGTACCAGCTAGTTGTATATAAATGCAATTGAATTATAGTTTTCTCAAAATTAAATGTCAGTACCTAATGAATTTAATATTGACTTTAACTTAGTATAAATTAGTAGTGAGTGCTTGTTGTACATAACACATATCTATGTTATCTGTTAGTGAAAGTTTCGTCAAAATCTATTTATTAATTTCGGAGATTTTAAAGAGTCTTGAGTCTCCGAAAAAATCCCAGTGTGAGTTGAGCCTTTGGCACTCAATGGCCGATGGCACTCAATGGCCTTACAAGTTGTAATAACTGTTGTAAGTTACAACATTCACAGAGTCATTGTCCAAATTACGGTTACAATACTGTATTGAATAATTCTATAGGTTTTTCTAGGTTTCAAATAAGATTGATAATATCAAAACAAAATTCTTCTCCGTCCAAGTTTTAGAGGTCGCTCGATTGACGGTTTATGCTCAGAATGTCGAATTCGCAAAATGTCCAGCGAACGAAAAATGTCGAAACTCGCAGAATGTCCAATTCACAATGTCCAGTTCGCAAAACGTCCAAATCGCAAAATGTCCCGTATTAATCATAACGTTGTCACCACTAATTGGTTGGGCAATTATATCAATAAGTAGTCAAGTTACAAGAAAATCAGTTTTATGTCTGCTATCTATGGATATGCGGCGATTTAATATGTGATTTTATGATTTATGTTATCTATATTAAAACAAATGTGCCAAAAATAAAACTGATTTTCTAATAACTTTACTACTTATTATATTTATTCTTAAACCCCCCACCAAATAGTGATTACGACGTTGCAATGAATACTGGACATTTTGCGATTTGGACTTTCTGCGATTTGAACTTTCTGCGAACTGGATATTCGGCTAACTGGACATTGCGCGAATTGGACATTTTTCGTCCCGTGGACATTTTGCGTATTGGACATTATGCGTCTAAACGCGATTGACTCCATCGACGTCGACTGATCCATTCTATCGGCTGTCGATCGTTGTCAGTTCTCTTGTATGTGTTGTGAAGTCATCAGTTCCTTATTACACGTAAGTATAGGGACTGCAACAACTAGTGATTTTATCCTTATTAATCATAGTGATATTGTAGGTATGTAGTGACATGTACCATGTTAAGCGGTACATTAAATAACCATTTATCGAATAAAGGTAGAAACATATTTTTACTTTTTTACTCATATTTCTTTCGCAATGTCGCATACCATGAAAGTATGGGAGAAAGTTATTGAACGGCGGCTGAGAGAAGAGAGTGAAATTTCACAGAACCAATTCGGTTTTATGCCTGGTCGTGGTACAACGGATGCCATATTTGCTATACGCCAGTTGTGCGAAAAATACAGAGGTGCACATAAAAACTTGCACATGGTATTCGTTGACCTCGAAAAGGCATACGACCGGGTACCTCGTGAGGTTCTGTGGTGGGCCCTTAAGGAGAAAGGTGTGCCTGGGAAGTATGTGCAGTTGATCCGAGCGATGTATAGTCGCTGCAGTACACAAGTCCGGTCTGCAGCAGGCACCACTAACAACTTCAATGTGGCTGTCGGTTTACACCAAGGGTCGGCTCTTAGCCCTTACCTCTTCCTGATAATAATGGACGCTCTGACGTCGGACATTCAGGAAGAGGCACCCTGGTGGAGGTGTGGTGGCAAAGACTGGAGAGTGTTGGCCTAAAATTGAGCAGAACTAAAACCGAGTATCTGTTCTGCGATTTTGGCGGTCTCTCTAGTCCTGTGCCCATAACTCTCGCTGGAACGCCCATACCAATCTGTTCCGACTTTAGGTACCTTGGGTCGCTTATCCAAGGGAATGGTGAGGTAGACCGAGACGTGGCACATCGGATCAACTCAGGATGGATGAAATGGCGACAGGTCACTGGAACAAATTGCGACCCACGGATGCCCCTCAAGTTGAAGGGTAAAATCTACAAGTCCGTGATAAGGCCTGTCCTACTTTATGGGTCAGAATGTTGGGCTATGAAAAATACGGATGAAAAGAGATTGCATGTAGCAGAGATGAGAATGTTGAGATGGATGTGTGGTGTGACGAGAATGGATAAAGTGAGAAATGAGTATATTAGAGGAAGTTTGAAAGTGGCGCCAGTGACTGAAAAGTTGAAAGGGAACCGTCTGTCTTGGTATGGCCATGTAAAAAGGCGGGATGAAACGCATGTTACAAAAAAAGCCATGAGTATACATGTGGATGGATGGAGAGGGAGAGGGAGACCAAAGAAAATATGGATGGATTGTGTGAGAAGGGATATGAAAGAAAGAGGAGTTAGTGATAGCGAGACGGGTGACAGGACAGAGTGGAAGAAAAAGACATGTTGCGCCGACCCCAAATAAAACGGGACAAGGGCAGGAAGATGAGATGATGACTCATATTTCTTTCATCGATATATATCAGAGCCAATAATTTCTCAGAAAATAGCTTTTTAATATGGAAACTGATTGACTTACTTTTTTTTGCCAGTGTCTACAAAACCCTAAAAGACAGGTTCTAAGGTAAAAAAGGCGATTATAACCAGTCCGCTATGATTTCATTACATTTATTCTAATGATTTTCAGTATTGTTAAGTTGTCGCCCAATATGTTTTTAAAATGCATAGATGCAGGAAGTAAAACATAAATTCAAAATTTGGAACAGAGCATACTTAATGGCGCCACCACTTCTATTTCTGTATATTGTGTAGTTCACAGTATCCGCCTTCGGTCCATTTATCTCTGTCTAACAACGCAGCATCTATCTCTTTCTTGTTCCTATTCCCCTTTCAATATGTACCAAAATGCTGGCTATCTGCGTAACACGCTCAACATTTCCCGATGATATGCGATCGTTCCCGAATCTCACTCGAAGTCCCGTATCCCATTCGTCCTAAATTCAGTAACCTATCGTGAACTACGTCAAATATAATATAAATTGGTTCGACTAATTACGCCATTGTTTATTTACAATTTTGCTTAATCGTGTTAGAATATGTAATTGTGTTTCATAGGCATAATAATCAATCGTTATCTGTTATTTTAATGGTATTCCACAAAAATAAGTTCTAGTTGTCGTCGATTTGCGTTCATTAAACGTTGTGTCACGTTGTGTTTTGTTCTGTTTACCGTGTTCGGTACCTATATTTAATGTTAATATGTGAAATGTGCATTTAAATGTTTGAAGTTATATAACAAGTTTACCTTATATAAAATGGCAACATTGCCTAGGATGCATAACTCTAAACAGGGAGCTGGTATATCGTCTCCCTTTAGGTAAGCATATAAATAATCTACTCCTAGATATTAAACTTATTAGCATGAAATCAACATTAAATTAGTAAATGCTATCTTTAAATATTATCCCTTTATTCCCAACTCTGAGCAGCTTGTAACTACGCAGCTATGCCATCAGCCTAGCCTGTTCCAATATCTGAATAATGATTTCAACAAAGAACACACGACTTGCATTGGGCTCATCATAGACTATATACTATAAATAGTGAGGGCTCATACATATATTATTCATTACAAAAAAGTGTGCAAAGAGCGTTTCATTCGTCCATTATGGGTTCAGTAATATTCAGTACCGTATCTTGGTAGGAAAATTTTCAAATTAAAATTGTGTTTTTGTTTTTACTACAAGCTATGATTGTATAAAGAATACTAAATATTAGCTGGAAACCTGGTTAGTGTTTTACGTATTTTATAATTATTAACCTCATCTACTAGAACTACATACATAGATTGACTCGTGAATATCGGTGTTTCGAGCTCTGTAGGTATCACAATAAAAAATAACTGGATAAGTGCGAATAGGACACTAAGGGTTCCGTACAAACTTACTTATGTTGATTAAATGAAAGGTAAATAGCGGTTTAGGTACGTTTATTTAAAAAAAAAACTTCTTGATCTCGTTCAAACCAATTTTCAGTGCAAGTTTATATAGTAATGTACATTTTTTTTTAGTATTACCATTGTGTTATTTTAGACCTATCCATAGATACTTCACAAGCCTGTGATGAAAGAAAGTTTGAGTTCCACTTCTAAGTATGGGGAACCCCCAAAATTTATTTTTCTTTTTTGTATTTTTGTGTGAAAATTTTATGCGGTTCACCTAATACATCTACTTACCGAGTTTCCACAGTATGGCTCTTATAGTTTCGGAAAAAAGTAGCTGTGACATACGGACAGACAGACATTACGAATACATAAGGGTTCCGTGGTTTAGCCATTTGGCTACGAAACCCTAAAAAACACTAAAATCCCGCCCTTGGGCGGAGTCGGAAGTAGACTCTTACTGACTAAACAACCCACCCCGTTCCTACGTTTCCTTTATTTATATCAGGGCCTGAGCCTTCCTATCAGACACGAACCTTTGGTCCCAGTTGCTTTCGGTTCTTCTGCAGGGTCCCTCGGTCGGTTTGCTGACAACTCCTTAAGGCACGCGGATTCAGTGCGCACCGTCGATGACTGGGCTTGATCCGGACGGTTACCAGACGATCGGACGGTGAGCCAACCATTGCTCACTCCGCAAGTCCGCGCCCACGGTGACCGGAAATCGGGGTCGCAATTCCAGCCTTATCCTTTGCTAGCATTAAGGTGCCTTCAATTCAGCGGCAACGTGGCGCTATTCCTAAATCAAAACGTGCGACTGTCGCGCTGCAACCGCGCTGCGGTCGCGCGTTATTTTCATTAAAAAACAAAGCAGAAAACTAGCAAGCAAGCGATTCTTGCAAGTGCAACATGATTGTAGTCGCATAGCTCATTTCTTTAGATATTTTCGCATTGTTACATTCAACTTTTTTATAATTAGCCAAAATAAAAGTCGAAACTTCTATAATACTCTTCAGCTCAGCTGGACATAGGCCAGATAGAGCTATAGTGAAATTTGCAATAGAACCCTGAAAAAAATATTAAAATGGTAGGTACTTTACTTTCTCTCTTTTACTGAAAGTATTTTTTTTCTGTATTATTTACAGTACCAGCCCCCGCAAACTACAAGAAATGGCGTTACTTTCTCCAGAAGGACATGGTGCGTATAAATTATATCTAATTGTTCTTCTTTTAGGGTATGGACCTCAAAATATTTGTAATGACCTTCCGTTACTCGAGTATGCATTTTCACTATATCGCTTCAATTTAATTCGTGACAAAATAAAATACCGATTTGTTTCTATAGATGTTACCACTGCAAGTGGTATAAGCATGAAACAATTTGAAGAACAACTTAATGGTTTAAGGAAAGAGAACTTCCATTTAAAACTGAGGATTTATTTCCTTGAGGAGAAATTGGGAACGGGATCGCCACCAGCTGTGCAAGTAAGTATCTTTGAAATCTATCGATCAATAACAACAGAACAATGAGGCACCTACCAACGTTTTAACTTTTAACCAGATTACGGGACGGCCGAAACAAAAAATTATGATGCTTAAAGTTCCCTGTAACAAATAATAATAATAAATAATAATAATAATTAATATTAATATTTTTTTTGGTACAAAGTTTATGTTTAATTTAATGTTCATTAGTACCAGCACATAACTGCTAATACAGAGACTGTGAAACGGAGTCGTGATAGGCCACGAAGGAGATTGTCAGACTAACTGGATAAATTCATACTGACTAGAAACTGTTTTCCTAAAAAATGAAAAAGCGATTTCGACATCATGTGACACATTGACAGTGAACATGGGATCACTCTAACTGGAACGAGACAAGTCTTGATGGAAGAAGCTTTTTGGACTAGGAAACGAAAAACTTAACCTATTGTCGTTTATTATGATCGTATGTTGATAAAGCCAGAACGAGCGAAGCGAACTATAATGTCGGTTCCAGATTAGTACCGTGAAGCTCCGCAAACAGGCGTGAACGTGAATGTGTTATTTTGTTATTATTGCACGGCACTGACGGCACTCATGTGAAGCTGCCATAAAATTAAACATCCTTTTGGTAAACCATTATTAATTCACTACGGGCCTCTTATCAATAAGAGAATCTAAAACATTTATGATTATGACACCTCGTCGGGGGTCCTTAGCCATGGGGCCCCTTACCTATACAGCTAATACGACGGTAGCTACATCCCTGATCATGATCATAGCTGACTGGTTGATGGATCAAGTCTATGCATAAACTTAAGGGGCTGGATCTAGTTTTTATTATTGCTTTTTATTAACACAACACACAGACAGAACAAAAATTTGAGCTTAAGATGATATTAAAATACGTTAAACTGTATTTTAGCATTTCTACTAGCATTGATATTACCTGTAATTCTGAATATGAATTGTTTTCCCTTCATTCGGGTTTTTGTTTTTAACTTAATAATAATGGCGTGGTGCTCCTAATTATGTTACATAATACAGCCAGATATTTTTGTTCATTTTCAAGATTAAATATCAATTACGTTTGTAAGTTTTTATGAGATATTCCTAAAAAAATAATATTATGAGTAATATTCATAGCCCAGCATACACCGTATTCGGTTTTATTTAATCACAGAATGTTCTTTTAAGGGCCTTTTGGAACACAATGTAAGACTACAAGTGGAAGTGGAAGAATTGAGAAGACAACTAAGTGATAAACAAGAACTACTGGCCGCAGCTGCAGAAGCCATTGATGTGTTAGAACAACAGGTACTAATTCTGTGTAAATATGGGTCTTCTTAAATTATGTACACCAAATTCTACAATAATTATGACTAAACTACTATTTTCTTTATAGGGTTCTATGTCTGCCGATAGTGTAGAGATATCTATGAATAACAGTAACGTTATCAAAAAAGAAATCGCATCTCAGGACCAGGTAAATTTTATATCATTATCTAATTTATTATTTATATCTTAAAGGACAACGCATCCAAACCTTGAAAGAATTACAAGCACCACATGTTTTGAGAGTACATTCATCACGTCACTAAAAATTGTGTACCGCCATTAATATACCTACCCATTAATAAACCCTTAAATGATTTCTAGTAGTCTACTACATTTTGTAAAAAAATCTGTATATTTTAGGAAACTGAAAAGAAAGAACCTGTTGATGATACATGTGCAGAATCTGAGTCAGCTGGGTAAATATATTTTTTTAATTTCTAATGCCATTACTCTTTCTTTCTATTATGATTATTTTCACCGTATAAATTGATTTCAGAGACTATTTGGCTGAAACGGTTAATAACGACGACTTGGTAAGTACCTACGTCGTAGAACTAAATAATAATAAAACTTTATTATTATAGAATTTGTACACTTATTTTTAATTAAACAATTTGGTCTACTTTCTAATATAAAGGGAAAACTGGAAATAGCTGACAGTGTGCGCATATCTTTAATATTTATTTTACTTCTGTTTTTATCTATTGGGGACAAAAAAAAAACGGCTATGTGCTAGAGAAAATACAAGTAATTCTTAAAACCACATACACAAACATGTAACCCACTACAATGTCCACATTTTAAGTATTGATGGCTTTACTTTTCAAGTCAGAAACATTGTTGCTGCCGAATTGGTAGCGGTGCGGATTTCATTGCTCCGCGTCCGCATCCAACGTGCGTACTCCACGCATTGCAATAAATCTTGCTTGAAGAAGAAATTTGCGGGGGCTGCGCGTGCGGTGCAATCCAGCATGAGTGATAAAATCCACACAATATTAAAAACACGCTAATAATGACCAAACTTAATATGATCAAAAAAGTTCAGCTGTCTTGAAATTAAAAACCCGCTTTATTACAGGACGAACTTGTCAAACTACGTAGAGAAAACAAAAAGGCTTTACAAATGATAAAAGGGTGCATGAAAAAAATTCAACAACAAGACAAAGAAATCAAAAAAATTAAACTAGTAAGTTTGAAATATTTTGCAGATAGGTAAAATTTATTACGATTATTTTTTTTTTAGTTTTAAACATATTCAATGTTACTTACAGGATAAGGAATTAGTTTACGCGCATGTAAGCGACTCACAATTGGAGAAATACGAGGAAATACTGAAGTGTAAAGATGAGCATATCAAGGACCTGGAAAGCAAAGTCAGGGATTTACAGAAACATTTCGAGACAATACAAAACGTCGACGCAGGGTATTAATTTCTTTACTCCATCTACTCAACCTTCACGTTTATCGTTTACGTTTATTTAATGTATTTTTGACCTCACCATCCTTTTCATGATTTCAGAAATCTCCAACAGCTGCTTACTAAAAGACTACAAGGATTGGCATACTTCCTCGATAAATTATTGTCACACAAGTTAGTACAAAAATTTTACAACTATAAACAAGAAATCGAATTGCAAATCTTGTATATATGTAACTTTTTAGGCTGAGTTATGATACTTTAAAAATTACACTCAGTAACATAGATTACAAGAACGCTTTTTTTATTTACGAGTATAACAATAAATCTTACCACGAAATCCTAAAACGTTATCACAAGTTCACAACTCATTGTTTTTTATTTTACAGATGTGTGCTTGGAGAGGACAAGAAAAAGTTGGCTGAAAGTATACTAGAGCAAAGTCTCGCGTTACCCGTTGGTTTGGAGTTGGACGAATCTATGGCGCCAGAAGAATTCACCATGGACGAGAGTAATTTGGATATATCACAGTCATTGAGAATGGAAGATTTAACTATGATGTTTGGTCACCACATGGCATGTAGCGATGAAAACAGATATTCGGCACAAAGAAAGTCTTTGTTCAAAAATTTCCCTCAAGCAGATGTGATATCAGAGTCTGAATGTTGGTCAGAGCCAGATAGGAACGTATCGCTCGCCCGCGTTGGACTTTGCGATACTGGTGTCGGACTGCGCGAGTCCAGTACTGACATCAGTAAAGTTCGCTCGAGGCGAGCGCGTATGTCGTATGGGTCCCGCTCTGAAGACAATAAACCTACTAGTGATACCTTGATTGAGGAACTGAACCATCTCACTAAGAGAACTGAACAGTTGGAAGCAGAGAACAATGACTTAAATGGTAAACTTGAATTTTCAAAGGATCAAATAAATGAACTAATCACAGAAAATAATGAGTTAAAAGAAAATTTAATAGCCGAGCAATCCAGTTTGGCTGATGCTACTAAAACTTTAGATGATTTGAGGAATACTGTAGCAAGCCTGGAATCTTGGGTTAAAGATGTTGAGCAAAAACTCTCTGACTCTGTACACACTGCAGATAGATTACGATCAGAGAGACAAGAGTTGGAAGCTACGTTTATGGAAACAGAACGATCCTTGAGGCGCGCTGCAGACGAGGCTACTGTACAAGCGTCGCAAGCTGCTTTGGAAAGAGCGCGTGCCCAACACGACAGGCTGCGTATCGAAAGGGAGCTGGAAGAGACACGTGAAAAGCTTTCCAATGCATTAGAGGTGAACTCGCAACTTGAGATAGAAGTAACGCGTAAAATGGCTTTGGACGCCAATAATAAAGTAGCTATTGTACACGAAGGTCTTCACTCTGAAGAGGAGCGACCTACTTCACCTGATCAAGGTATTGATAGTGATAGGCTATCAAGCTTAGAACAAAATGATGCCGTTGCTCTGTCACCCCGTAAGTATAATATTATTTACGTTTTCTATGTTACGCCTTTCTTCTTTTAGCGCGAAGTCAATCTCAGTCAATGTCAAGTTTGATTATAATAAAACACTAGAGTTCAAACAACTCGAATTTTTTGAAACTTTTATTGGTGCTATTCTAGACACTGCTGTGATCTATAAAATAATCCAAAAATACATAACAACTTTTTGTTGCAGGTTCATTATATGAGGAGAATTTAACTTTGAAGCAAAAGCTCGCAAGGACCAAGGCGACACTTGCAGAAACTCTGATGCAACTAAATGCCGCTAATTTGCGCAAGAGAAGCGTTCAACGTGCCATTTGTAGAGAAATACACAAGACTCACGGGGTACTACGCAAAGCTCGTGATCAATTTGAAAATCAAACTAATAATTGAAATTAAAAAAAAAAAAACAATTTCACACAGAATCATGTTTGTTCTAGTGAGGTGATGACATGTAAGATAAATAACATTGATTGGTCAATTTAATTAATGTAATGTGATTTGAAAATAAACTTTTGGTTGAATGGAATTATATCAAGCGAATGACTGAATATTTTTGTACGTTTATAATGATTTTCTACTAAGACTTGTGCTACATAATATGATAGGGATGATATGAGAAAATAATTAATTCGGGCGATAATACTTGCAATAATTAAGGAACCCTAAAAATCAAGATGGGCAAGCTAGTTAATATTGCGGATTTTCTAAACTGAACAATCGCCATCTGTGATTGAAATTACCGTCTAAAATTAGATATCTAAGCTGAAATATGTTGTATTTAATTTAATTTTTTTTAATAATATGTACCTACTGTAGTTGTGTAAAATATATACCGAATTTCGTTAACTATGCCTAATGTTATTAATTAATTAAAAATTAACTTCAATACTGGCTTTTATTCAAATAATAATTTCCTATGACTTGAAGACCGTACTACTAGGATCTACTCGTATTAATGAAAGACCCGTCAAAATCTGTCTACAGTTGGCGGCAAATCTACTATATAAAAATAAGTCGGGTTTTCCTTCCTGACGCTATAACTCCAGAACGCACGAACCGATTTCCACAGTTTTGCGTGGAAAGGTCTCGGGCTCCGTGAGGTTTATAATAAAGAAAATTCAGGAAAAATCGATCATAAAAAAATAAAATAGAGTAGGGTAGAATAATTATAATCTGTTGCCGGGAGCGAAGCCGCAGGCAAAAGCTAGTAACTTATAAACATCATAATATGACGGGACTAACACTTGTATTGGAATGATTCTACCACGTATATTTTGTATGCGATTTTGTACCCGTCCTGAAACTTTCGTACCTACCTCACTCTGTAAAAACGGAATTTTGGCGAAACTTATGTTCTGTTTCATTCTTTATTAATTAATGGCAAGAATGTAGTATCCTATGTTCTACTCATTGAACATTAGTGGACTTTTGTACCTACCTTAAGAGTTTACGTAACTGGACAATATCTGGAAATAAGTCATTGAAACAGGCGCAAACTCGGAAAAATGGAGCTGACAATTTTATTGACTAACTTTACCTAGAGGTTGATTCGATACATTTGCTCCCAAATTCTTAATTCAAAACGGAATATGTACATGCATATTCTAGTGGTAACGAAATTAACTATTCATATGTAGACATGAGTTAAAAGACTCTGTAGCCAATCCTAAAACAAACAAAAAGTGGGATAAATATACTTATGGTCCGTGCGATAAAAGAAAAAAAAACTTGGCGCCTTTTTTAATTTATTTATTGGTGAAACTTGAACTTTAGGCAAAAGTGAATATTGTGATAAAAGAAAAACTTGGCGCCTTTTTTAATTTATTTATTGGTGAAACTTGAACTTTAGGCAAAAGTGAATATTGTGATAAAAGAAAAACTTGGCGCCTTTTTTAAATTTATTGCTGAAACTTAAAATTTAAGCAGAAGTTAATATTATCAATATGAGAATAAATATACTTAATCCTGATATAAATAATCTAGGATACGTAATAGCAATTGCAAATATCAATGATAAGCATGATAGATCAACGCCCTCAGACTACCATTGGAAAATACTTAAATGCAGGTTTGTATTAAAAACATTAAATAATCAAATGTAGGAACTTAGGTACATACCAATTCTGTACCCTATGTACCTATTCTTAAACTTAGTTTTAGTTGTTTGGCTGAATTGATCGTAATCGGTTCTATCTATTTTTCAGAATGATTATATTCTCTTATTCGTCAATTCTGGCTTGCCCAGACAAGAGGGATGTCAAACAAGTTCATATAATTTTCAATAAGGCAGGAGATTGCTACGATAAATTAAACTCACTTTTTATAAAATTTTCTCTAAAGCAGGTAATTTGAATCTTTGTATTTCGCATTAGTGCAGCGTACCTAGTCATCGAACAGAATACCTATCGTTAGCAATTATAAATGTTGCCGGCACTAGTCACGGATCAAGCCAGCAAACCTGATCCAAACCCAAACCGCAAATAACGTATTTTTTAAAATAAGGTACTAAATGACTCGGTTAATGAATACCATTACAAATGACTGAGATCAGAGATGGTCATTTTATACATATGATATTTAATCATTTGGACAGTTTTCTAATTTAACTTATTCTGTGACTAATAAGTAGGTACCTAGGCATTGCGAAGGTTTAAGTGTGATAAGTACCTAAATAACTAGGGCACAAACCCTACATATTGCATTTTTAAGGATGGCGGTATTAAACTGGTCACTACGGAAATATATCAAAAATGTTTCCATTACACTATGACGGCAAGAGTAGCACCTGTCTGGAATATATTGGAAGATAATTATTTGATAAATAACAGAGATTTCTTAACAGCAAAGGGACCTCAAGATGGAGTTAAATACAATATTTCAGTTAATGGTACAACTTACCTTCCTCATATTTACATTATCTTTCTATTATGTCTCTAATTACGGTATTCAAAAACTTAATTAGCTCTTCTTACAGACATCTACACTGTCATTGAAATAATTGCTGTGAAAATAAACTTAATGTTATCTGGAGAAGAATTTTTACCAGGCGAGTGGATTAGAGTTTTGCCAAGGTCTGGTGCTAATTAAAATTAAGTATAACTATATTAACAACAGCTACATATTAATTTAATTTCCTGTCTCTTATTACTCACAAATAATATCTAGATTGAAAATAGGTAGGTACTATATTTTACGCAGCGAATTTTTTTTCTACATTCTAGCTTGAATAAAGCAATCATCGAAGAGAGCCACAGCGATTTTCCTGAAACGTCAAAGTTGAAGTCCTATAAAGATTTACGCCGACACTGGAAAAATATTGTAAGTTAAAAGTTATCTGTTCCAACGGTTTATTCTCCGTTATCTTCCAAGTGATTTGGTCCCATGAATTGCTTATGGCGGCTGGTGGCCATATAAGTACCGTGAGCTCACGCCACGAATAAACTACATAAGTCTTACCCCACGAACACCCGCGAAAATAGTCCACATTCGCATTTGCGCCTGTTTACGGAGCTTCACGCCACTAATCTGGAGCCGCTATTAGACCTTCAGTGCCTGGGGATTACATGATGATGAGACACCAAGGCAGCACTTTACCTATAGTTTCCTTTCACATGTCAACAGCACGGATATCGTCTACCCGAAGAAGAATCATCTTATTACTCAATCCAGTTCTGGCGCGGAGAGCCATTACTCTACCCAAAGTTATGTGTCATCAGAAATTTTCCTATTGTGACTCCGACTACAAAAGCGCTAGAGGTGAGTATTACCTATTTGGAGGTAAGTGGAACAGAGAGTAAAGTCCCACATACCTCCGTTGAAAAGGGAGGATCCTCCGACCAGACAGGTGTTATAGTCTGGTGGGCTACTGCCCGATAGTTGACTTCGGGCTGTCTTATATGTTCTAATTGCGCGGAGAACTTTCATTGCGCGATGCAGGATTCTCGTAGTTCCTATGTGGCGTCACAGATGTCGCTACACCTACATCGTAAATGAAATATTGGGTTTTCAGTTATTTTACGAAACCTCGTCTCAGAAGAAATTTATTTTATTATTGGATACCCCTTTTCAAGGGTGTTTTAGTGAGAGAGCACCCAAATAATGCAATGCGTGTCTACCAAGTAGGATCTACAAAGGAAATGTGAACCCTTGTGGGGTACACGGGTTCAAATTTCGTTAGTAGATCCGTTACCCGTGTATTGGATTTCATCTAAATCCGTACAGCATTTCGAAAGTGGAGAAGTAACGTATACTTTCGCCTTTATAATATTAGTGTGATTAAAATAAAATGGGGTCCTCAAGCCTCCTCTAATATCTACTATTTTTCTACAGAAAGTAATAATCTCAAGATTTTTGAACTGCCTTAACAACAAAATGACCAACATTCTCGGTTCACCACTTAAAATTCAGATACAAGACATGCAGCAAGAAAATGAGAACGTGATTGTAAGTATCTAGCTTGACCTACTTTTGTGAGGATAAATGAAAGAATATTGAAAAACAGTTTTATTGAAGACTTGTTTATTTTCACTTCTTTTGTTTTAGGTGCCAAACGATAGTCTATCGGAAACGCAAGCTGTTAGCCTTTGCACACCAACACAGCAAGTATACAGACGCACTTAAAATTAACCTGAGGAGTTATTAATAAACTAAGTATAACAAGATGTCATAATTATTTAATTCAAGAATGTTATAAAGTAGGTCTATTGTGTTTGTGTGCATTAGTGGTGTGAAGACTAAAGGCCGAAAGTATGTAAAGCAGGAGAACGTGCAGTCTCATACAAAAGTGCTTACTTGCGGTGACCTGCGCGGGCATCACGGGGGCACATAATAAATATATATTTAATTCTCCGTCGATACGACTACATGCCCACCGTTAAAGTTAAACTAGCGATATGCGCGGGTAATAATTTTGTTTGCACGACTTGGGATTCTCATCTCACACGTTTACTGTTTGATATATCTATGCACACGACACACGCGCTTTGACACACGACGGCTGCCCGTCGCACTCGCGGTTGGCCCGCTTTACGCAGTTACGGCCCTTAAACAATACGATCCTCAACAATGTAAATCCTAAAATGTACCTATTCTGTATTTCATGATAGTTAGGCTAGTGTAGTGTTAATATAAATACAAATAAGTAGTTGTTTAGTGTCAAGTAATTAGTGTGTAATTTTGAAGACTTTTGTGTCTGACTGTAGCATTTTTCTGTGTAACTCTCAAGCAATAATAATTAATAAACTACTTAAATAAAACAAGGCAGTTTTTATAATTATGATGTCTTAAATATATGTTGATAAATACATGGTCATTACCTACCTATTCAGCTAGCTATACACTTAGAAGATAATTTTATTAAAGGTGTATTGTCCTGATTGAGAAATTACCTACCCAAAAAAAAGTATATTTTTTATCTACTACCTTTTGCCCGCGGCTTCACCCGCGTGGTTTTGGGGTTGGGGTTGGGGTTCCGGGATAAAAAGTAGCCTATGTGTTATTCTGATGTACCTATAAGCTATATTGTGGTAAAGTTTCATTCAAATCCATTCAGTAGTTTTTACGTGAAAGAGTACCAAACATCCATACATCCATACTTACAAACTTTCGCCTTTATAATAGTAGTAGGATAGGTACAACGTTCTGTTGGTAGGTAGGTACTTTTTTCAGAGGTGCTTAGGTATACAATACGTAATATAAAATCTGTTGTTCCTTTTAGGGATCTATAGGTATATTTATCGACAAGCACAATATTAATTAAGTAAATTATAATTTTTAAAAATATATCATTGGCTAGTCGAGGGGTCAAAATCAAACAACTATTAAAATCAACACATTCAAAAAATTGTTTAGAATATCTGATTTTACAAGTTTTTTTTTCTCTATAAGGCGTACGAGATATCTAACTGGCAATTTGAAAGATTGACAAAATTAAATGTTTGGATTCATGTTAGACAGCAAAGAGGGAAGAGTTTGTCTGTCAAAACTATCAATTGTGCATATAAATAACGGGTAAACGAAGATTTTTTTGGAGATTAATTTGTTAAAGTGATAAACAAGGTTACGAATTTGTGTAGAAAAATAGTTAGATATGCGCTATATTAGTATCTACAATATCTACTAGAAGAATGCAATATTTTTTTTGATAATTTTTAGACAATATAATATAGAATGATTTTTTAGGGATATCAGCGATGCATGATCTAGCTTACTTATTCATAAACTATTGATTTTGCCGACCGTATAAAATATAGGTATTATCCCAAGATCACTTTTTTTTCTAGCATTAGATGTTTTATTACCTACCACTTTCGGTGCCTAGGACCGGGTACCTAGTACGTACCTACCTATAATATTAAAAAAAAATACTATAATTTATTATAGGTACTCGTTTATCAGGTAGGTAGGTAGTAGGCATGAGCATAAATCTACAAATTTTAATAGCTCAAGCACAAATCTACAAATATTTACATGTTAACGCAAACGAATTCCATAAATCCAGTACATGATTCTAGACCCCCCAGTGGTGGAATTTTTTGTCAGTCTTTTCTTATATTTTATTTTTATGAATTTTTTACGTTTTTTAAATTAAACTGTATAAAAACGTCATTTTAACATTTTTTGCGAAAAAAATGAGTAAATTAATATTGTCATCGGGTTTAATTAGAATAACGACTTTATTTGCCTCGATGATTTTTTTATTAATTTTTTTTTGTAAAAAAAAATATTTTTTCTTTGCAAAAAAATTTTTTTTTCTTTTTTTTTCTAAAAATGTCATTGGGATTGGTTAGAATAACGATTTTATACAGGTAAAAAATAAAAAAAAAGCTTTTTTCAAAAATTAGAAAAAAACCGACGAAAAATTCCACCACTAGGGTGTCCAGAATCATGTACTGGATCTATGGTATTCGTTTGCGTTAGCATGTTAATGACACCTTGTATAAGAACGACTCGGAGGGTGGGTTGTGAACTTGTGACGTTGTTGTGAGCACTCGAACAAATTATTGTATGTTCTTGTCACTGAAAGTACCAAGGAAGGTAGTCGACATCATGTCTTCAAGGCTATCGTGAATAGGGCACTTAATAAACTGGTGCGACTCATTATCAACCATTGTATCACTGCTTACCATCATCAGATGGGAGGACCGCAGTCAAGCACTAGTTTAGTAGTAAAAAAAGCATCTATTATGACAGCCGCCTTACAGGCTGTAAGTTACAGCTTACATGCGTATGTAATACAAATAGATTACATTAAAGGATGGGCCAAGCGGTTACAAACTAGCATTGCAACCAAGGTCATCTTGGTTTGAACTGGTTGCATGTTTGGTTTGTGTTGAGGCTACATGGATGTAAACCACGCTCCAACACGTTCAAGATTCAATCACTGCAGTTGGGAAAACGCCTCCCAACCAAGGGCGTTGAAGGTCAAGTTCAATGAAACTATTTGAGACCATATTACTAAAGTAGATATGACGATATCCCTGCGATTAATTTAAAAAATCCAGTATTTTTTTATTGTAGGTAAAGTATCTATCAATTACTTACACTAAAACAAAGTAAAATCTCCAAGAATCATTCGAATTCTGATTCAAATAAAATTTTGATGAAAATAGTGATTCCCAGGAATTTAGGTAATACTTATCCATATTTATGATAGTAGGTAATAGAACCGGTTGAGAAAACACGACTCCCAATGAAGGGCGTTGAAGGTTATGGTTTATATCCACTGTCACATTGATTGATACTGGCAAGGTCACCTTGGTTGGGAAGTAGGCGTAAGTTTACGACCCTTTACATTCAAACCACATTTAAGACATTATCTTTGCTCACCTAATTAGCTACACATAATTACACCTACAATATTTGATTTGTTACTCAGTTTTCAACGTTTCTAAAATTATAAACATAGTTACAGGTAAACTGCCATAAGTCAGTGATTGATTAACAAGAGCGAAACGTTTAAAGTTTGAGTGTGAAATTAGAAATGGAAACATTATACAATGCTGGATTTATTATAATCAACTTATATAGGTACCTACCAAATGTAAGGAGGAAAATTGTTGATATGCAGCCCCGGATCTTCAATTTTTTTTAGGCGGGGCAAAAACTAAAAAATGCCGCCCCACCTACCTACTTATGTTTATTTTCACCTTGATCATCCATATAATTTAAGCTATCAATATGTTTTTTTTTTATGGTAGGTGAAAATCACCCAATGACGAATTTCGCTCTTGGGCGGAGCGGGAGACAGTGTCAGACTCTTACTGACTAGAAAACCTACCCCATTCCTTCCTTGCCTTATTCTCAGAGCCGCGGTGGCACTTTCGCACCAACCCTCGGCTCCAGAAGGCTTCGACCCTGAAGGGGGGGCCCTCAAGGAGCTGTCAGCAAACTGTAGGGGTACAGTTTGCTGACAGCTCCTTGAGGCGCGCGGGAACAGTGCGCGCCGTAGACGACTTGGAATCGGTCTGGATAGTTACCAGACGACCGGACGGCATGCTACCCATTGCTAACCGTCCGCGAGCCAGTGTTTACGGTGGCCGGATATCGGCTGGATCGCGGCGGCGACGGCTACGGCGAGGGCGCTGTTGCCTTTGCCTTATGCGGTCGGCCTCCTCTTTTACAAGCATTACTACTTCGCAGAAGGAGGCGACCGCCTGCCATTCCTCTTCGCTGCAGACTATGGCCTGAACCAAGGACCGGCGCGAGAGGTCGCCGTCGCCGATCACCAACACGACGACACGGCGATGCTCTTCCCAAGCAGGGCACACCTCCACCGTGTGCTCCACCGTGTCCTCCGGGCTTGCCACACAGTGGTGACACCCGGCCGTCTCTTCCGCACGAATCCGGTGCAGGAATCTCCCGAACTTCCCATGTCTGGTGAGAACCTGCGACATGCGGAAGGTGAGGACGCCGTGAAGTCTACCCAGCCACGCCTCAAAGAGGGAACTTACCGCCGAGTTTATGGCGTGCCCAGCGCTGGGTTGCGATAGTCGCTGTTTCCACTTTACCATGAGATCCCACCGGAGCTCTTTCTGCCACGCCTCGACATGTTCAGGCAGCGGAGTTTCACCCCGGCGGCGTTGCGTCTCCAAGCGCAGATCGTGCATGCGTGCAAGGTCTGTTGCCTCCAAATCCTATGGTGGTAGGCTAGCAAGGAGGCTCGCCGCCTCGTGGGACACCGTGCGGTGTCCCCACACCATCCGGATGGCCATGACCTTCGAGGGTTGGGGTACCTTCGGCGGCCGACGAGATAAGGGTCACCGAGCCGCTAAGGTCCTGAACCCAGTCAGCTCTGGGCAGGACAAAGTACGGCTTGGATACCACGGTGATGTTTATCGACCACCGCGCCATGCTCTGGAGTAACAGATCCTGAGCGGGGGCGCAGTGGTTGACATTCGCCTCGAGGAGACGAAATAGCGCCGTTATTGGCAGTCCATTGTCTCCTCGCGAGCCCTCTGTGAGGGCACTGCCGCAGTGGTTGCGGCGGCGGCGACAGCGCCGCCGCCACCGCCACAGACGCTTCTAATGCAGCTGCTGCATTAGAAGCGTCTGTGGCGGTGGCGGTGGTGTCCATTGGTCTGTGAAGTGTGAATTTGGCCGCCCCTGTTTTTGCCGCCCCCTGAATTTGCCGCCCGGGGCATAGGCCCCGGCTTGCCCCCCCCTAGATCCGGGGCTGTTGATATGCCATTTAAAAAAAAATGCTTGAGATAAAGTCGTTTATTTTTTAAAAAATCCGTTTCATTTACTTAT
This sequence comes from Mythimna loreyi, assembly GCA_029852875.1. Taxonomy (NCBI): domain Eukaryota; kingdom Metazoa; phylum Arthropoda; class Insecta; order Lepidoptera; family Noctuidae; genus Mythimna; species Mythimna loreyi. The sequence goes on from CM056786.1 coordinate 14,032,697, forward strand.
CTAAGTATTTAGTACTATCTTATTATAATCAAATTCATCTAAGTAAGTCCTAATGTTAAACTATTATATTGAAATAATTTACCTAATTCTAAATACATATTTTAGAAATTGTCTCGTAAGATTAAAAGAAAATGACACCAAGTTTGTAAGACCAAGTTTTACTAGCTGGGTAATTAGTATTGAAAATGAGTAATAGTTCAAACAATTGATTATTATTGAAGGATATTATTGAATATATAATAATTGGGGAAAAAGTCAAGGAATAGCCAGTCAGTTATTAAAAATACGATTCTATAATACGAGGCAAATAAGTTACACCATTTCCTATGGTTAGGCACAGCCCCCCACTGCCCACACTTCGACTGAGATACGAAAATTGGTTACTGCGCATTCAATATCGACCTTTATGATGGTTCATCTTGTGTGACGGGGATTGTACCTAATCGATTTTCGGGTCTCAATCAAAGTGTGGGGCTACGCCTAATCATAATAAATGATTCAATTTATTTGCCGTGTACTATATTTGCATTACCTAATATTAGTACCTATTAAACAATATATAAGTAACTAATCCTACGTTATTACCTAAGTATTTGTAAGGTCCTATTGTTAACGACCATTTAGAGTAAAATTTTTACAAATGATATCAGCTATTAGCGTCACTTGTGGGCGAGGACCTCAACAAAACTCCTCTTGACGGTGACAAGCAGGTCTGGCTAGCTGTTTGATGGAAAAATCTGGCCACCGATGGCGATAAGTTTCTATGCCCTTGGTACGGAGGTAGTGTGGCTCTATCTGGCTCCTGCAAAAGTATGAAAATGAAAATTTGATTAATGGGTTTCCGGATCACTGATCATCACTATTATGATCAAAGTTAACAATTTTTCACTGCTATTCTATTTATTTAATCTTACCATCAGTGACGGATTAGACATATAGCAAGAGTAGTAATAATCTTAATGGAACCCGCACATTCGGGGAGATCCCACACTTAACGTAACCAAAATTAGTCGAAGTATAACTAGGTAGTACCTACCTACATGAAAAATCAAAATACAAAACAACGTCGTCGGTCGCACCAGTGACCGTTTCGGGGAGTAAGTATGTTGGGAAATTCTAAATTATGTAAGTAATTTACGGTTAAATCACCAGAATCACCTGCAAAAGAATTGGGCCCAATTGAACGATGGCGTAGACTTTTTCATGTCGGCTCCATACAATTTTTTTATGAAAAATATCTGTTTGCGTTATTAGCGATGTTATTCTATAATCTTGTTATATTTTAGCATGTACTTAGTCCCCCAAAACATTTTCAAGTCATAAAAGTGGACATTTCGTAAAGAAGTATTAGAATCTAGGTATGACGCGAAAATCAGCGCGGCCGCAAAGTCGCGCTGCTACTGTTTACCATTAGCAATCCTACCGTTCCGTTAGCTACCTTGTATTGAACAATTTAAGACTTAGACCTTCACACTTACCACTCGATTTATCCGTCTTGATATCCTTGATGACGTTGTATCATGTTCATTATCATTTAGTGTAGTAGATGGATTCAACAAATGTGTTAATTTGTAGCCTTTTGCTAAACCTTCCAAAGTTTTACCTAAAACGTTCAAAAATTATGAGTGGTAAGGGGATAGGTATATGTAGTCCCTCACTATATTATAGAGTCGATGACAACATTTAACTACACCTAACTTATGGGTTGAACAATAAAATTAACAGATCGTCTGTATGGCTTTAGGTATACCTAATCTCTTCCCGACTCGTTATTACGAGTTAAATATTTCTTAGAGTTCGTTAAATATTTTATAGCATACAGATAAATTTTACAGAAACAAATGGTTTGTCTCCCATTTCACTCCAGTCCATGGCCTGAACAAGGGCTAGACTCGGTTTTTTGTATATGTATAACTACTTAAACAAAATAATATTTAAAAGTCTCAATCCAGAAAAACCCACTGGATCCGCGGAATTGACAACTTCTATCCCGCAGGCTTGCGGGTTCACGTTGGTGATGTGGAACTGGATTTCTTAGAACTGAGCACTTAGCAGCTGTGAGCCAGTGGCAGACTTAACAGTGACTGTGGTGGTTAGCAGTTCTTGGACCCTAATAATTATAATGCATTTCTTCTAAGAGACTAATAAAGTAATTACAAAAAAGCTAGGTACCTGTCAAAGTTGTAGGAATGTTAGTGTTACATCTGCCAGTAGATAAAATCTTTTTCAACGCCTGGACTTTGTTAAAAATAATTGCAACAGCTGCTCCGTCAGCTAGTTGGGACGAATCGCAGCACGACAGTAAAGACGTCCATTTATCAGTGTCCCAGTGTTGATCAGAATATACTGCTAATTGTAAAGTGGATGCACCTGTGTATACAATACAAGAATTTAAAAAATGCATGTTTGAAAATAAACATTTAATTTAAGTTTTGACTTTCTGCAATCATATTTTGTTGTATTGGATGGCGATTAGCAATATACCAACTTATACAACAGAAAGATTTTTAACGAACATAAAGTAAATAGCTACGTAAAAGTAACTCACCAGATGCGCTTAATAAATGGGGATTCGCTCCAAATTGCAGTAACGTTTCTACTATGGTGGTACAGCCATGTCGGGCTGCCAGTCTGATTGGCCAACCACCATCGAAATTAGGGTCTAAGCCAGAGCGCAAAAGTTCTCTAAAATCTTTGTCGTTATTACAATAAATCAAATTTTCAATCATGAGCTTCTTGCTTTCCATTTTGACGAGCACGCAATAACCAAACGATTTCTTCGTTATTTACAACTACCCACATGTAGGTATAGTAAATTTTGTCAAGCCTGTGTAGTAATTTAAGGAAAAAATAAAAGGAAGGCTTGGCCACAGTGCGAAAGACAAATAAGGAACGAGGTGAGCTGTTTAGTCAATTTACCTAATAGTATAAGTTCTTTAGGAAGATGAATGTGACACGAATTAAAAAAGCACAACGTTGTAGTTATTTCACTGTCTCGAGCGGCACTCGGTGCCTCCAAAACCCAGCCCCCTGTGTATATCGCACACCTGTACCATAGGTAAAGCCAGTCTTGGCACAAGCACAACTGCACAATTATGTGGAATTATTGAAACCGGTGGGTAAAATCAATAGCTGAGAATTTTTTTGAAGTGTTAATTACTTCAACAAAGTTTGCCAGGCCCAAGAAGGCTGATTCGATACCTACATATGCTATCAAAAACTTCAAAACACACTAACAACTAGCACATAACGTACATGTGACATTTCAAGGTATATAACACAGTCTAGCTATGTTACATATGTATTAATTTATATATATAGGTACGCAAAATAATGCCGAATCGGATTGGTTTTTATGCTGTATTATGACTAATTTCGAAAAGTGGAATGTCCGATTGTCGCTCTAATTTTAATTACACTGAAAACAAAATAAAATTAGCTGTAGCCATAAAATAACGACTCTGGGTTACAACTTTACACTACTCTGGGTCATTTTTGAACACAGCCCGGGGTGTTAGTCAAACCAAACTGTCAAAGTCAATGTCAACAAGTGATAAGAACGGGTACCGGTATTGTACTTTTTAGATTCAGAAAACATTGAATTGTTTTTGAGTTAGTTTATTGTAATGAAAAAAAAACTAAATAATCTAGAGGCCTACTAATATATTTCATGGTTAATTATTTTGTGAAAATTAATATGGGAAGGTGAGTAAGAATTGTAACAGAGCCCAACCTTGTTTATACTCTATTTTCTATCTAAAACAATACTGAATATATAAGTTTATTATTTTAGGCATGCAGAATGGAGGAAAATAGCGAAAAAGCAAAGAAGAAAACGGATGCGTATAATTAAAGCTAAAGAAAGAGGTACATAATTCAAATCAGATACATAAGTCGAAAATCGCAATGATTGTATTCTGGTTAAAACTTAGAATAATAGAAGTAGCTTCTAAAGCGCATAAAATTTCTCAAAATTCTTATCATTTCTAATTAATTTCACCTTTATATTCCTATTATCTTATTATTATATTTGCTTCACTAAGCTTTTTGGTAACAAAAAAATTGTATTTATATTTAATTTTAAATTGAAAAAAAAAACATGACAAAAAATTGTAAGGAGCTCATAATTTCAAGTCAAAAGATAAATGTATTTTTAAATTTTTATGATAATTAAAACTGTATTTGTTGACTTCTAGATAAAATTTTCTTTACTGATTGGTATATCAAACAACAAGAATTAGAAGAAAAATTGTTGCTTGAACAAATTAATAAACAGAATGATGAAGAAAATGAAAAATGGATTCAAGCTGAGAAAATTGCAATTGATCAATGGAAAAAACTTCAAGAAGAAAAAGAAAGACTTAAACAAAAGCGCTTAGAACAAGAGGCTAAGCTAAAGCTGGTAAGACTAATTTAATATTTGAAATTCAAGACAAAAGCTATGGTTTGAGACTTATTTTGTTCTTTGTAAAAATGTGATGTTATTGTTCTAAACTCACAGGCAGCCTATTAATTCATTGAGCCCCAAGCGAACGCCGGTGTTCGCACACCTATTGTTCTTTAATTGTGTCTTTAATTACAAGATCGAAAGTTTAAACTCTCAAGCCCCTTGCGAACACCAGCTTTCACACACCTATTGTGACAGTATTCAATAAATTAAATGCTGTTAAATATTATTAATTCAACAGCATTTAATTTATTGAATTAAAAGCCCCAAGAGGTTGGTGTCTTCTTGAGGTTTAATAAATGACACTGATGTTGTCCACACACCTATTGTCCTTTAATTGTGTCTGTATAAATTACAGGCATAATTAGCCTTTCGAGTACAGTAATTAGAGACATAATAGGAAGACAATAGGTGTGCCTTCGCTTGGGGCTCAAAAGTTTAAAGAGTATTTGAAAGATTACATTTTATCATTAATTGTGGCAGGAATGGGAGTTAGAACAGAAGAAAAAACAAATAGAAGAAGAAAAGATAAAAGCAGCTCAAGAAGAACTGAAAAGAAAACAAGAGATCTTCATGGCTAACTTAGACTTGTTTTTATCTGGAGACTCAGTTGAGCCTCCATCTGAATTGAATGTGATGCATGAGACAAGACCTGATGCTGAACTTTGTCCATTTTTCTCTAAAACAGCATGTTGCCGATTTGGTGATCAATGTTCAAGGAACCATCAATACCCTGGCATCAGCAAAGTATATCCTTTTCATAAATTCATTTGCACAATACTAAACAGTGAAACAATTTTGATTACAGGCTATCTTGGAGAAGGAAAACATTTTCATAATAAAATTATATCAAATAATTTTTATACACATGGTCATCTTTACTATTAATGATATTATATATTATGTTAATATAATATCATTGTTTACTATGCATTTTGTATAAGCTAACACTAAATAAACAATCTTTTCATTTTAGGTGTTATTAGCTACAAACTTTTACAACCACTTTGGATTAAGTAATGCAAATGTCAATGAATATGACACAGATATTATGCTAGAATTTGAGGATAGTGACACATATAAGGAATACAAAGACTTTTTCTTTGATGTATTATCAGAGTTTGAAAAATTTGGTCGAATAACACAGTTTAAGGTGAGTAATGTAATTATTTTCCAAAAAACAAGCCATTATTGATATAGATAAATTATTTATGATTTATCAGCACTGCCATTACCTATGAACTATAAACCTAATTTTATATGGAGACCCTGTGTTCACATATAGATTGACTAGCAGTAGTTTCCAATCCAGTATGATGATATTGATTACTTGCATAAGGTGTACAATATAGTACACCTATAATTCAATTTTATATACAACCTGTGTCTGAAAGTATAAACAAAAAGTATTAAATTAGTTTGATATAGCTTTATAAAAGCTATTTCTTGTGTTTCAATTTGTCATGCACAATCATTATAAATTCAAATATAAATATGCACCCACATCTAAGGATAAGCTATCATTTTTACAGTAATTTGTATGAAATATTTTTACTCAAATTAACTTCAGATTTTTACTGTCTTCTACATATGGGGTGACAATGTTGTAATGAATAAAAAGAGGTTTGTATGAAATAATAAATTATTACAGAAGCCTTACCATGACGTCTTTAAATGTCAAGTGTGTAAGCAAGAAATAGAGATGGAGCTATACACCCATAGCTCCAACCCTTTAACAGGTCAGTTTAGGTCATCAAATGGATCGCATTAAGAGCTCATGGTAGGACCTCTAAAATAAAAATAATTTATATCATACTATTTGAAAATATAGATACTTGAACTGTTGGTTTTATTTGTTTGCAGGTCTGTAATAATTACGAAAAACATCTCAGAGGAAATGCATTCATAGAATTTGCCGAGTTGAGATGTGCTGTCGCGGCTTACCGATCATTACATACACGTTGGTATGGAGGCAGACAGCTTTCCTTACAATTTTGCACTATAAACTCCTGGAAAAATGCTATATGTGGTAACAAAAAAAAATTTTATGTGGTTATATTTTTCCGAATATTATAGGTACCTGAAATTAAATACTTAATGTGATTATTATTTGCAGGCTTACAATTACGACGGCGTTGCCCGAAGGGTCGTGCTTGTAATTTCCTTCATGTCTTTAGGAATCCAAATAACTTATATAATGGATATTATACTCATGAAATAGTCCAAGAGAAGGATAGGTGAGTTAAGGATAATATATATTATTCCTATTGAAACCTACCATTTTTTTTTCATGACATAACTAGACCTAGAGTAGGTTCATCATACCTATTGATTGCTTCGTTTGGTGAATTATAAGTTTAATAAATCATTCATTGTTTTCAGCACTCCGCGGTCTTCAGTGCGGTCATGGAGGTGGTCTGAATCCCCAGAAAAAGATATCTCTAATAGAACAAGTTCAAGACGATCTGAAAGTAGTGACAGACCACGTCGGAGATCTCGACACCACGAGGGAAACAATAAGCATTACCGACGTACTTCACCTCGACGGAGTGACCGCTGTTAATGGCATGTTAGGTACTAACTTTTTTATAGAAAATGTTGTAAATAATAACCTTTTTATATACTATCTACACGTTACTGAACTGATAGTCATAATTAGGTTTTGCACGGAAAATACCTGTTTAAAAAATAATTAAAGTCATAAAACCAACAATGGATCGTGTGAGCAGGACATAAGAAGACGTATTGGGATGGCAAAGAGCGCTATGTCACAGCTGAATCGCGTATGGGCCAACAGGAACATCTCGCGTAAGACCAAGAGAAAGCTCGCACCCTCGTATTCTCCATCTTCCTGTATGGTGCAGAGACCTGGACCCTCAAAAAAAGCTGGCCGTTGTCGGATTGACGCCTTTGAGATGTGGGTTTGGAGGAAAATACTCGGAATCCACCGGTCGGAGCATCGGACCAACGACTCTATAATAGCCGAACTCAAGTCACCAATGAGGCTCACAACCATATGCCAAAGAAGAATTTTTGATTTCTTTGGCCACATTGCCAAGAAGAGAGGTGATACCCTGGAAAAGTTGCTGCTTACATAACGTGACCATTTATTTTCTGTGCCAGAGCGGGACAACTAAGGAATATTAAAAAAAAAAAAATGGTTGCCTGTAAAGTCGGTTTTACGGGCGAAGATTTTACGTGACAACGTCCTAATTCTCTAGTGCTGCGCGCGCGGCAGACCGATCATAGTTGAGTGGGAGAGAGACGCAAGGCATTCGGCGGGCCTCTCTCTCGTTCGGTGACTCATCGTAACGTTACCGAGCGTTACACTTTTTCATAAGTGACTCCCAGCCGCAACCTAATTTAAGACGTTGTCACGTCAAAAAAAAATCTGCGGAATTATAAAATAAAACAAAGTTCTGGGAGTTTTACAAGTTTATAGAAGATTGAATAACACAAAGCAAAGCACTAAACAGTTAAATAGTGGGGTGACTTCTAAGTCGTATTTTGGTCTCGGCCGCCGCACAATTTGCACTGCGTCGCCCGCGCTGTTGTTACATTTAAAAACGATAGATGCATTCTTAAAGCTAAAGCGGGACGTATGGTCACGTTATGCTTACAGGAAAAGTAGATGGGAAAAGATCAAGGGGCAGAAGTCCATTACGTTGGTCAGACCATTTGGTCCGTAGTACATTGGAGACTACAGTCTGCGACGCCATCCATATCGCCGAAGATAGGGCAACATGGCGAAATATAGTCCATCAAAAAGTTATTCGTCGAGGTCACGACCCTCAGCATTGAGGATAAACGACGCAAGGAGGAGGAAAGTCATTGAAAATAGTAGTTACTTACAAACCTTACCTATAGCTGCCGTTACGCCTACTGTACGCCCGTTGTAACTTAGGGAGTCTAAGGTTAGGCTCTGCGTATTTTAGCGCTTCAAGTGCACTCGTAAAAAATAAAGGTTTCTAAAAAATAATGCCATTAACAGTTGTTAACAGCAATATTTTGTTAAACCATTTATTTTTTTTACGAGTACAGTACACAAGCGCTAAAGTTCGCAGACCCTCACTTCAGGCTCGCCAAGTTAGAACTACCTACCTACTTTTTTTAAAACTTGTATTACTTTAATTATAAATACTTCAGCTTCTTGTTGTTGCAGTTGCAGTTACCGTGCACTTGTGCAATCGAACTCTTAGGATAAACCTATGTATTACAATTTAATTATATGTATTTGTTCCTTTGGTAATAAATAATAAAAAAAATCATTTTGTAATATAATAAAAAATGCTTTTTATTAATGCTATCTTCGACGAATGTCTAAAATCTCTTTCTATTTTAAATACATAGAGGGCATATCTATTCATAGGAAAACGAGCAAACCAATAGCTGTATAACGAGATCTTATCCTGTTGAAAGGTAAGATAAAACATGGCCTACTCCGCCCCGACTCGTAAAGCGGATTGAAGATAAGAAGGCATACATAACCCTATTTCCCCGCTTGGGAGGAGCATCGCCATGTCCTCGTGGGGGCGATCGGCGGCGGCGATCTTTCGCGCCGGGCCTTGGTAGAGGCAATGGGTCCGAAGCGAGGAGGAGTGGCAGGCGGTTGCCTCCTGCGAAGCAGTAATGCTAGCAAAGGAGGAGGCAGACCGCATAAGGCAACGGCGCTCATGCCCCAGACGCCGCCGGGATTCCGATTCCGGTTTCCGGCCACCGTAGGCACGGGCTTGCGGACGGGGGCAGCTCACCGTCCGATCGTATGGTAACCGCCCAGAACAAGCCTAGTCGTCGACGGCGCGCACTGTTCCCGTGCGCCTCAAGGAGTTGCCAGCAAACCGTAGGGACCCTGCGGAAGGATCGAAGTCAACTGGGGCCAAGGGTTCGTGTCTGTAAGGAAGGATCTAGCTCTAGTATAGATGGCGATGTAGGAATGGGGTAGGTTGTTTAGTCAGTAAGAGTCTGACACTGTTTCCCGCTCTGCCCAAGGACGGGATTCGTCATTGGATGATTTTTACCTACCATAAAAAAAACTTATTTTAAATAAACGACAAGAAAGATATTGGATACCTACAATCATCCATTAAATAAGGTTATGGAACTCACGCCGCGGTGCACATCGCAAAATTCTACGCAGCGGCTGGCATCACTGCCTATTTCTTCATATAATTAAATGTCGTGCGACAGTCGCGCGTTTTTGTAATTTGAAAGCGCCCTTCCATATTTGAATTTTAAAGGGTCCTTTTTTGGCTGGAAATAGATTCTGATGAACATAATTCTTTACTGTACATATTCATAAGACCCGTGTTTTGCGGCGTAGCGCCGCAAAAAAGTATTTTTATTACAGATGCTTAGCTGCCCTGTGAGACGGTTGTGGATAACATGTTGCGAATTTTTGCCTAGGTCGAGGCCCCTGTGCCGCGGGGACCCAGTATAATTGATACGACAGATACGGCGGTAGCTAGGCCCCTGAATGGTTTTAAACCGGTCTTACACACCACGACGCTTATCTCTAATAGATGTGTACTCGTCATGCATTGAATCAGCGGCAACGTCGCGTCGTTTCATTGTATCGTTGCCGCTTCATCGGCAGTTTCATAGTTTTGTTGTTAGCTGTGAGCACTGTTAGCAGGCGTACACCAAGTGTATACTGTAGTAGTATAGTATAATGACGAATACGCGACCGTGTACAGTACCTAAGTTACGTAGTAACTATTTAGTAATCTGTGACCTAAGCCTTAATCTAGTGGTGCGTTGGGTAATTGATCGACTGTATCTGAGACATGCACTCAGTCCCTAAATGAGAGAGTCAGAATATCAGAGTAGAATGGATACACGTTATAATAATTCTGATTTCGACGAGCGGAATTTTTTCTAGTGAAATTCAGAATATTTCAATTATTCGCAAATTAATTCCAGTGTATTGTGATGAAAAATAGTTTTGGAAAAATCTCAATCTCAAGTGACAATATAACTGCACACCATGTGTAATCATAGAAACAGTCTAATCACGCTAAAATCTGGTAAAATGAATCCGAGACTGTTGTTGCAGTGTCGACTACTTCAACGACACTTGTCTAAAATGACTCGATATATTTGCTGGCAAACTAACCTATCCAAAAAAATGTGTTACATTCATAATCGAAACCAATGCGACTATGAGAGATATAAAAGTTCAAAACTTATAAAGTCGCATGTTTTTTTAAACTTTTTAATTTTACGTCCATGTTTTCTTGCGACATATTATCTGCCTTCCTTTAGCGGAAATAAAAATAAAGATTTTACCATTGTGCAAATTAATGTCAAACAAATGTCAATGTCATGAATGTCACTAATGTCATGTCGATCACAAATTATCACAATCAGTAATGAAAATTAATGTCTGTTGTTTCCTTCCTGTTTTCTTAGTGTCACTATTCTAATAAGTATACAGAATTACTTGTAATTATTACCAATTAACAAAGCATGCAATATAATCACGACAATGAGTCTACGATCAGTATTTCCTATGTTATTAATAAGAGCGAATAATCTGCGCTATTACAATATTCACAAACTTATTACTGCATCAACTTTTACAAATAATATAATAAAAATATCTCACTGTAGTAATTTTATTAATTCAATAGCTTTTTATAAGACAAAAGCAAAGACTGTAGAAAAAAGTGGTAATTATTTTTCCAATTATTCGAGTGATAAGTTGTTAACTTTCAGAAATAGAAGTTCATTAATATTTTTTTCCTGGTTTTAGGTTTTGATGCCTATAAAGCAAAAATTGTTCTGGCTCTTAATTTTCAATCAGCTGAAGATGCTCTGCCTTTCTATAAACTACCAGTAAGAACTTTGGCCCATATAAGTAAAGTCACCAAAGATGATGAAAGTAAAGGCTTTTGCAAAAATAGATTATACTATATTGCATCCCGCCTGAAGGTATGAAAATATTCTTAGTAGGTATACATATTCATATTCATTTAAATAATTGGGTACATACTTCTTTATTAAAATATAATATGGTTTTCAGGTGCCACCATCAGTACTTAGTGAAAAGCTTGCCAAGAGAACATTCATATATAGCTTATCATTTGATTGGATTCAGAAAGCATTAGATGTGTTAATAGGTAAATTATTAAGATGCATTATGATTAAAAAAAAATTGTTTAGTAAGTTTGCCTAGCACCCGATTAGTCATAGTGTGCAACAACGTTGCTGTCCAACTTGGTCTGTTTTCTTTATCACACAATATAATAGCCTTTACTATATGAAAGAACAATAAACAATGAAAAATTTTGTATAAATGTTTTATACACAACACTGAGACCCCTGTCATAGCCATATGCTATATTGCATCATGGTATTTAAAATAATGGCCATGAATATGATGCAACATGGCAATAATTAATAGCCACGATGAACCCTACTGGATATGCTTTGTGAAATAAGATGAAAGGATTATTTATTATTATTTGTATGGCTCATTGACATATGTATACCCTGGCCCTTGCATACAAAGTGCTAAATCATGTCATAGAAGCCTAACTTAATTTTGATATAAGTAGCTGTAATGTATGAGCAGGAACTGTAGGTTCATTGGTATTTATATTCACTGAAATGTCCTCTTTAACCAATTCTTAATATTATTATTTCAGATATGGATGTGCCTTCAGAACGGATACTGAGGGACCTATGGGTTCTAAAGTATCATCATGAAACAATCCATGAGAGGCTATTGAGAGTAAAAAATATGGGCATTGACAATCTAAATCCATGGATGGTTAGATGCTCTGAAGATATATTGAATAGGTACATAGCACACACAAAGTTGGTCAAAATATCTGACTACATGAAAAAACACATGAAATCACTTACTCATATTTTATATTATTTCAGGTTTATAACTATTTCACAAGAAACAAAGACCATCTTAGGTGAAAGTGATTCAAAACAGACATATCTTGCTAGTCGTTTAAATGTGTCTGTTGAGAATGTTCAAGAAATGTGCTTTAAAATACCTGCACTGAAAACCATTCGTGTAACAAAGGTTGCCTAGCAATTATAACTAAGTTATCATGTTAGAAATAATTATGCTCTTTCTAATTTATAATTGTAGTGTATTTTTAGGTGAAAAATTTCTTAGACTTCCTTCTTACTGAAGGTTTTGATGTGGAAGACATTGCCAGTAAACCTCGAGTTTTGTCAGCATCTCAAAAGACTGTAAAGCAGAGACTAGATAAACTACGTGCATTGGGATTAAATGAAATCAATTTAAATGTACTTTGTAGAAGTAAGAAAGATTTCAAAAAGTACTGTGAATCAATATCTAAAGAAAGTGAGTTTACTTGGATCGCATAATGTAGCACTTAAGTACTTGTTTTGAAAGTATATTCCTATTGGGTAGGTACCCCAGAATTTCCAGTGATAATGTCAATAGGTACAAAAATACAGTTAAGTACTTGTTTGTATGAAGTAAAAATAAAATAGAATACCAATTGTGAAAAAAATATTGAAATCGGTTGGAGAGCAAACAAGATGTAACAATTTAAACAAATATCTACATCATCATTTCTATCGCCAAGACGACGTTTTCTATCGCCAAGACGACGTTTTCTATAACAGTCATATGGGCATCATGGCCTTCAATGCCAAAGACCATTTCGGACTTCTCTCATTGTTTCATAGTAGCAGCTTTGAAATTTTATAACTTCATTATTTCTTTTTTCATTTTCGTTTACCAGAGCTAAGTATTTAATTTAGCAAATAAAAAAATTGCATGTAATGTTCCCTAGTTGGAAAAAATTCTGCTTGACAAATTGATAGTAAAATCCCATATCTATGATGCTGATTCAGGTGATGGTTGGAAAAAAGTCACAACTGTGAAGATTAGGGAAAAATTCCTGATGTTGCGAAATAAAGCCTCTGGTAGTAGTTGGGGGAAAATTTCATAGATCTGTTTCCTCTGGTGACAATAAAGAAAAAATCCCAACATTGCCTTGGGTGATAATTTTGAAAATAGTTCCAACATAGGAAATAGTTCCTGTCTCTGGTGAAAAAGACCCAAAGTTTACTTTGATGGTAATTGGTTAAAAATTCTCAAATTTTGCTTCCAGTGATAATGGGGAAAAAATCCACAACTCTTACCAGTAATAACATATGTACCTAACTCTTTCAATCTCAGAAAAAATCACCATGTTATAAAAAGGTTTACTTTTTCTTGAAATTGCTGATTTATTTAAGGGGAACTCGTTTACTTCAGATTAACTTTGAAATAAATGGTTATTCCAAGAAACAGGCATATTGTCATTAATGTTGTGCCTTTTGAAACTGTTTCCCATGAGTGAAGAAGTATCACAATTTGTTTGAATGTATAAGAAAACTAATAAATGACTGATTTGTGCCTTGATTATAAATGACTGAATTGTGCCTTGATTATAAATTTTGAGCAAAAAAAGAAACAGAGTCAAACTGAAATTATCACTGTTCATAATTATTATCAGTTTCATAAAAAAGCAATTTCTCAGGTCACCCCATATATTACATTGGTAGATTCTTAACCGTAATGTAATTCTAGATATATCTTAATTGTCACCAATGATAACAACTGGGAGTAAAAGCTAAAAACATAACCCTAAAGATTATGGGGTAGTCCTCACTTGAAATAAGCGTTAATCAACTTTTGTTGCTGACTGTATCTATGACACTACTATGCCAGACATAATCCTGGGTACTTTAATGCTTTAATTTGACCATGTCTTATGACTTGTGTGTAAGAACAATTTTTATTTTACAGGTAATGCAGTGGACTAGTTAGTTCTACTTCTGAAATATAAGATGTTACTTTTGTGTAATATAACTAAAATGAAAATGTTCAAGGATGTATGAACCAAATAAAACAAAAATGTATTTATAAATAAAACCTTTACAAAACCTTCACAAATGTTGTTGAACTTTATTTTGCTAAAAGCAACATTTCCATGATACAGTCATTTTCCTTTACCAATTCATTTTGAAAAAAAAGCTATCTAAAAGTCTTCCTAAACATGATTTCATAACTTCATTGTCATGCACTGATTACATGTAATTTTATGTTATCAGCATTTGGAAAATGGTCTTTTTCTGTATTGTCATGTTTAATTGACAATAAATGAAGATTGTTGAACTATACATTTCTTTAAGTGTTTTAATTGAAAGTTAATAATTAAAATATATTTGTAAGGTATCACTAAATTTTTATTTTTCATTTCATATAATACATATTATTATGGAATCCAATAACCCATTAGTGGATTAATACTATTCTAGTGCCAAGTTTGAGCCAACTAGTGCAGTTGAGAGACAGCTCTAACTCACAACTGCCTCCAGAACTCAAAATTACCCAGCTCAATTTGTAAATACAACAAACAATACAATTTGAACACCACCTAGAAATGATAGTAATTAGACCTATGAGGTATCACAGGCAGATTATTACTTGAAAATGAACTTAATTTCTAAACCTATGTTTCTTGGATATCATAAGCCTACAGCCAATTTTAACAACAAATTAACTGCACCATCTTACAGTAAATTTGACAGGACCCACAATTTACATTGTGACTCAAGCTTACAACTTCCATCAATTCTGCAACAAATTTAACTAGAGGCATAGAAGAATACAGTTACTCCAAATAAGTCAAGACACTGCACGCAAGTCAAATAATTCAAATAAGTCAAGACACTGCACGCAAGTCAAATAATTCTAGCATTCTGTGAACTAAGTATAAACAGTATAGTGTATAACTACTTAGTTTTTAATTTATATAATAACCTATGATAAAATTATATAGTGTGAGGTTTGAGTAAAAATCCATAAAGTGGACAATTGAACTACTGGTGTGCACACTGTACACCAGGCCCAGTGTGCATGTGCTCTTCATCATCACTGGCATAAGCTTCCTCTCGGCCCCTGCCACGTTCACTAGCTGTGTACTCCATCAAATTAACTTCCTCGACATCTTCTCCAGTAGGCATAACAAAAGCTGGGCGGGGTGGCAATACCGTTTCTATCTGTTTCAACTGCTCCTCAGTGGCAAAGTTATTTTCAGGGAAAACAACATCAAACTTGATATAAAGATTACCTTTCTCAAATGGATTCTTAAATTGCGGCATTCCTTCACCCTGTATACCTTTGAGATCTCCAGGTTTGATCACTTCTCCTGGAGTGTGTCTAACAAGTAAATCCCTGCCATCTAAATGTTTTATTACAAACTCAAAACCACACAATGCCTCTGTTAGAGTAATTTCATGTTTAATCACAAGGTCATCACCAGTTCTCTGGAATATATCATGAGGTTTTTGTTGCAGCACAATAATCACATCTCCAGGCTGAGTGTCAGGCTGTTGGTCGCCCTCTCCTCTGAAGAAAATCTTTTGGTTTTCACGCATTCCTTTCTCGATATGCACCTCCAAGATTTTCGTTTCATTTAAAACTTTCTTACCTTTGCATTTTGGGCATTTATCTTTTTCATTAATAGTTTCGCCTTGGCCATGGCAGGTCGGGCAGCGAGACTGGAATTGACGAGTCATATGTGGAGCAATCTGCTGATAAGACACTTTGACACCCTGCCCATGACAGTCCTTACAAGTGACCACAGATCCTGGCTTTCCACCAATCCCTTTACAAGGTCCACAAATTACATTTTTACTTAGTTGCAATTTCGTTGTTTTACCCATGTACATGTCTTCTAAAGAAACTTTCAGTGGATGCATAGTATCTTCACCACGAGCGGGCCCTCGCCCCCTGCTGCCTCCACCCATGCCAAAAATATCTCCAAAAAAGTGTCCAAACAGATCATCAGGAGGGAATCCTCCACCTTGACCACCCTCTTGTAAACCTTTCAACCCATACTTGTCGTAAATTTGCCGTTTTTTCGTGTCCGACAGGACTTCATAGGCATAACTAATTTCTTTAAATTTATCACCAGCAGCAGGATTTTTGTCAGGATGGAATTCTTTTGCTAATTTATGATAGCTCTGAAACCAAAAAATTAAGGATATACTAAAATGACGATGAACAGAACAATGGACAGAAATCATGCAACGAATAGATGACATTACATGTGCGATTTGTTCATTGTAGAAACTTGTAAAAGTACACTTACTCGTTTTATTTCCGATTCACTTGCACTTCTAGGGACTCCCAAAATCTCATATAATTTATTATCAGCCATTTTTCCCAAGATAAAAAGGAAAGAAAGAATGAGGAGCAAGCTGTGATTAATGTGCACTAGAAAAGATTTTTAATTTTTCAAGCACAAAGGTCGTATCTACATTCAGCCTACGACAGACGACTATGTAGCGGACAGCGGTTTTAGCGATATCGATTTAGTCTATGGAACTACTAAAAACTATAACCTCAATCAACTTAGAGAACTTATTCTATATATTATTATATGGGTATTCAATCTTTTTACACCAATTTTCACAAAATATAAACAAATAAATAAGCAACGAATCCTTTTGAACATGTTGTTAAGACTGAAATCGAGTATGTTAAGGCAAGAATACATTATGCCCACACTATGGTTATGAAAGTTATGATAGATATTGATAGTAAGGTTTAAAAAATAATTAGTAAACAATTAGGTTATCTTAATGATTACGATTAGTTAGTTGACAATTTACTCAACTATCACGCCTAACTTTTAACAATATTCACGCTCGAGTTCCCACAACAATGAAGTGCCGCAAGTGAGCATCAGGTCTAATAAGCTGTGAGTAAGCCGCAGACACTGACCTTAAATTATGTGTTAGTGCTGTGAATCTTCGAAAACTACAAAGAAAAATCTCTCTCTAAACCGGGTAGTAATTTGAACACTGCTCCTGTTCTGATTCTATCGAATATTGTATGTATGCAATTTGAAAGCATAATCATGCATCACAATAATTAATCTAGCAACCCAAAACCGATGCATAGAGTTCCGGTGAACTACAAACAACGCGCAAAATTTAAAATGTTTCTCATTTATTTCGTGAACGAAAACTAACCTTTTATTTCATATAGTCAGACAAATCTAGATTTTTCCAAGAAACTTATATTTACGAGGAAAATGGAGTTAGGTTTGATGTCCGGTGCGACCTTCTTTAATTACGGCCCTACTATAGATAAAAGCACTAATACAAATAAAAAGGACTAAACAAAATCGCCTTTTGCACCGTTTGGACTACCCTCGTGAAGAAGAAAAATCAATTGTTATTTAGTCTGACACGCAGTTTAGCTCCGCCCAGAGCGAGTGAAGTCATTGGATGATTTCCCACCCAAAAAAAGATTCCGAGTAAATTTTTATTTATTGCACTCTATTGTTTTTTAAATGTTTGTTTTTGACAAAGCTTTTAAACATTAGATGATTCATATCCATATCATCCCTGCAGATAGGTACCTGTTTTGATAATATACTTAAAAAAAAAACCGTAATCTATTTGAACCATAGTTTCATGGTTAATTTTTATCATACCTACATCATAATATAGGTAATATAAGTACGAGTAAGTAGTTATGTACCTAATATTGTAGGTAAGAAGGTAACTAATTATGTGCTGAGAGTAGTTAACAATCTATGAATCCCATGCTATTGTTTCTGGCATGGGAGTAGTCTCACAATTTCCTTGTGTCTGCAAATGTATGGGTAATTATAATGGTAACAGGTAATTAAAGCTTCCTTTGCAAATTCAGAAACAACATAAATCTTAGTTAGGTCTACCCTTGAAATTGGTTGAATAAAAATATTACGGCACGGTTGGCCCCACTGGCGCTGTGGTTGAGCGATTGGCTGTCGCACTGCAAGTTGCGTTTGAGGAGTTCTGGAAAAACCCCACGGCGTCCTCACCTCCCGCATGATGGAGGTCCTCACTGGACATGGTATGTGCGGAAGGTTCTTGCACCGGATTCGTGCGAAAGTGAAGTCGGGTGTCACCACTATGTGGACCGCCAGGAGGGCACGGTAGAACATAAGATAATTTAGGTAATAATTAAAATTATGTAATCAGAAGATATAAAACAAAAGTGAACATATAAATGCTTAATGATAATTCTTCTAAAAAATACATAAAACATAATGTTTAGATAATATCACCTTGGTTCAAAAGTGAGTCAACTTATTGACTGAATGCTAGAAAACCTCGAGATGTTCGATGTTCTATGTCAATAGGTAAGTAACATTGAACATGTAGCTTAGAACTAGGCACTTGATATAGTAGGTATATAGGTATATAGAATCACAATATGAATACGTCATACCTATTATACTTTTCAATACACTTACTCGAAAACTGCCTCTTATCGCACTCCTGTTAGGTTCAATATAGCATGTATATCACCCAAGTGCTTTTTTGAGTTTATCACAACAAGGGCTTTTTTATTCCTTCCTTATCGTCAAGGTCACGGGTGATTATTTTGTTTTACTTAGTTTATCGAATCAGGCGCGAGGCGTCCCCCAGAGTCGCTGGACGACCCCACGAAATTAGAAATTGACTAGAGCAGATTTGAATGCTATACTTATATATTTCTTTCTATTGTATGATACGATTAAACTTTTTTTTCTTTCTTTCTTTATTTCACAAGTCGTAAGTGTATTGAAAAACGTCGTTTGACACACGTGCAGATTTGTCATTGCAGCCCTCGGCTCCATAACACACTCGCCTGCGGCTCGTGCGAATTTCGCCTCGGTCGCAATGACAAACTTCCTGCACTTGTATCAAAATGTACTATACCTTCAATAGTGTGAGTAACTTGAATTTCGAAAATGTAATTTCTTAATTATTGTCTCAAAGCAGGGAAGGAAAGTATTTGAAGAAATCTCCAGTCGGGAAATGAATATAGCGGACTACTATGCGATCCAAATAAGAATCGGATCGATTAACAGGATGTGACGTCACGCCGTACCGTCAAATCGAAAATATTTTTGGAAAATTGAAGAGCTCAGAAATGAGTAAAAAGACTGGACTCAGAATAAACTATTTTCGTTCACAGTTCGTAAATAAATTGAATTTTAAAAATATCTTGCCTCGATTCGACTGTAAATCGTGACGTCACAAAATGGCAAACGATCCTATTCTCATTTGGAACGCGTTGTATATAAACGAATAAAACAAATAATATTGTGGGCGCTCTCAAAACACGCTATCGTCGTCACGCTATAGACACACAGTACAGTGTTTTCTTTTTATATAGAAGATATATTTTTAAAGATTCATCATCACCCCTAGAAAGAGGTGGCGGCACGATCTAGACGCGTACCGAAAGGATTGGTTCGAAACGGCGCGGGAAAAGAAGATTTGGAAGGACTTGTGGGAGGCCTTTGCCCAGCAGTTAGACCAAGTAGGTCAGTGAGGACTATTAAAAAATTGTGGGTATTATCCTCGACACACCAGTTGAACCATAATGGCGGTCGACCTTGAATGCGCAGTAACCGATTTTGTAGTCTAAAAGTACTGAACGCGTAAGTAGGTACTATAAAAAGATCATATCTCCAGATATAGGTAAAACCACAAATAGGTATTTATGGTTCCTGAGGTCAGCACCTACATGAGTAGCTTCGTCAAATTGTATAAATGTTAAGGTAGCCCAAACCTCCAAAAATATAAAATTGATGCGCTATGTACTTGTATGCGAGGTACTCACGTATACAAGGCCTACAACATTCACTTGCTATTGGTCTAAAGATACACATATTTTATTTTATTGTGGTTAACGCAAATAAAACTATTAAGTACATAAATGTCTGTTATTATATTAACACCCACGTTTTATTTTACTTACAAATACAAACTGATTTAACCAACCATATTTTACAGCAGCTATGTACATATAAAACTACACCCACACCGTACACACACTACCGTTAAATTTTGATTGTTTTTATCCCGTACAGGGATGAATTATGTACCTATGTATGTAGGATGAATTATGAAACATGTACCCAACATGAAACACTATCGATATGAAAAGATACAATTTTAAAATAAAGTGCTCTTTTAAAATCGAATTAATTTACACCTGTACAACATTAATTTCTTTAAGTAAACGGTAGCTGGATGAGTTCAATGATCTGTAGGTACTTAGTACGCAACGCCCGAAAAATATCGACAAGGTTATGGACTCTTTTTCATGTACCGGATCGACCCTCCATCCACGGGATTAAGACGATCAAACACGGTGTACAACACGCGTTGAAGTCTTTCCAACCAAAACACGAACTTCCCGAAACAACTGTTTTCGGAGAGTTGAATTGCATTGCAACTACAGTTATGCCACTTATAAAAGATCCCACCGGAGTTCTGACTGCCATGCCACTATTTGTGGCAGTAGCGAAGTTTCGCTTACCACTTGCCCTGGTGATTATGACGTTTTCTCTAGTAAGGGCTCTTAAAGCACCTGCCGGAGACATCCGGAAAATGAGTAATTAATATTTTCTAGACTGGCATATAAAAGTGCTAACAAAAAATTTCGCATTCACATTTTCATCTGATTGTGTTATGACCCGTCCCCTCTCTAACACTAGATATATATGGATATTATCTATAGTAGAGAGAGAAAGTCGATTAGAAGACTGAGTCTAATCCTCCGACTAAGAAATAAAATAAATCTGAATAAAAATGTAGTTAATATCTTTTTATTAATATTTTAAAATATTTCTTAAAAAAAAGAACTTAAAAACAATTCAAATAATAATTCCTAAGATTGGGTAGGTATGTGCAGTCTTCGCGTTTAAAAAGCCACGATCTCCACACTTCCGTGGGATCTACAAGTCTCATCATCGTTGATCGCGGTTTTGCGGTCAGTAATGTATGAACCTTAAACCTATCCAGAACGTTTAGGTCTGAGACCATTTGAGTAAACCGAGAGATTACATTAAAACTGGCATAACCCAATTGTTGAAGATGCGCAACCAATTGCCGCCCGACAGAAGAATTTTCAGTTGGCAAAGGAAGCAACCGAAATACTAAATTGCCCCGTCGAGGATTGGGTTTTAAAGTGTATGGAATCCAATACTTGAATTCCCTTAGATTCCATAATCTCCCCTCGCTTTTCATGCATTATTGCACATTTAATTTTGTCCACATCAAATTCCAATATGATGGCATTAAATTATAGTTCTTCCGTTGGTGGGCAAAAAGTTTCAGACCATCCTTGAGAAAAGTGAGATAGAGGGCTCGACCAGGTGGCCAGGTTGTAGAGAAGCTTTTTTGATTTTGATTGATCCAAAACACACGAATATTTCTATCACTAAGTCACTAATTAATATGTTCTGTCAACAATATTATCCTACATAAAATAATTATGTTTGAAGTGTGTTATTTAGTACGCCATTAGTACCAAGTGCCAACGGTTTCTGTTTACATCGTTATGAAGGAGCACATTAAAGTACTTCATCTAATGAATACCTACGTAACACCTCCCATACAAATATTGTCATCATAAGGTAACACACATACCAACCTGACTGACGTCATACAGTGAATATTTATGACACTATACCTATCTGTGAAAGTCCGCCCCGAGCACCGACAGCCGAGCGAGCAAAACGTGCAATTGCAACCCGCGGTTGACTCAAGACGCTCAGACCGGAAGGTATTTGACATTGCTGGTGTATTTACTTCTCACAACCTACTTACATATACTAGGTACAGTTTATAATGTTTTGCACACTGGTGGACTACCCGAAACTTGGCTGTTATGGTGTCGTGTTTGCACACATTCTTCGAAAGTGATACGAAAGTGTTAGGTTTATGAGTAAATCAAACATTATGTTTCCACACTTGCATAACGTATTACATAACTTTAAAAAATAATTGTGAACCCTGATGGGCCCTTACGTTGCGGCTGATTGTGCCACCTCCATAGTTAGGTACCTATTGCATTTCACGTCCTAAAATAGTCACATAGTCACTCTATCAAACACAACACAACCGATAGTTACCTAGCACATTTCCGGGTCGTAATACATAATGATGTTTATTATGCGTTATTCTATTTTGAAATCATTGTGTTGCGGGCTACCAACGTTAAGCGATAAAGTAGCCCGTGAAATTCTTTTACTATTTCGAACACTTGCGAGTGTTCGACAAAATAGTCGTTCGACTTGGTGAGTTTAGATTATGGCATAAGCAGCATGTCTGCAGCAGCTGTGGGCCCGTAAAACACAGGATTGGTGCCCGGACACAGCGACGCGGGGCCGCGGCTGACCACGAAGGAGATGGCGGGACGACCTGGATGTCTTTCCTTGGGAATTGGAACGATATGGCGAGCGACCGAGATAAATGGAAGGAATGGAGGGAGGCCTTTGCCCAGCAGTGGGACAGTACAGGCTAGCAATAATAATAATAATAAGCAGTAATAATTAAATTGATTTTGGATATTTGTCAGGAGGTTCTGTTACAGTTACCTACGTTGGCGGATATAGAACCATATATATAGGAAATTTACCTGAGAAACTGATGGTTCAGGAGATAAAAAAGTCATTCGACCTGAATAAAACTAATTAGGATAATAAACCATTTAACGTAGATTGAACTTAAAATTTTGGAGATAAGACGAATTTCTTTTATAATTAGGTTTCTAGGTAGGTACCCAGTTACCACGACCGCATGTTATTTTTTTTTTTATTTCTTCGTAGGAATCTATGTATGTATGTACATCAAAGAAGTTACGAAGGTTCGATTCAGATTCCGAAAGTTGGAATTTTGACCTTCGTTTCAGAAAATTTTTAATCTGAACTGAAATCAGGAATACAAACAGGTTTATAGTTTTCGTGTGAGGAATCTCCCTTCCTCGCATCTCTTCTGTCGATTAGGTAATATATCACTTGTTATTTTGTTTCGATTTTGAAATTTTATGAATTCTGTCTTGAGAGTATAAACGAGTTTATACTTTTAGCGTGGGGTCGGTTGTTTTTTAAATTGCTTTTTTTCTTTATTTAATACCGGTTTGTTTTTTACATTGAAGTCGGTTGTATTTTTTTTGGAAGAATTTTTTTTCACTCCTTCAGTTGTAGTACCTACCTACTGCTCTGCCAAATCATCATAACAATTCTAATAATACCAAATACGGCTAGGATCCCCGGAGGACACGGTGTAGCACACGGTTAAGATGTGCCCCGCTTGGGCTGAGCATCGCCGTGTTCTCGTGGGGGCGATAAGCGGCGGTGATCTCAAGCGCTTGGCCTTGGCACAGGGCATGGTCCAGAGCGAGGACGGGAGGCAGGAGGTTGCCTCGAAGCAAAGGAGGAGGACGACGGCATAAAGCAACGGCGCTCACGCCCGAGACGCCCGCTGCTGGGATACCCACCCCGATTTTCGGCCACCGTGGGCGCGGGCTTGCCAGATGGCAGGAAATGGGTAACACGCTGTCCGATCGTCCGGTAATCAACCAGATCGAGCCCAAGTCGTCAATGGCTCGCACTGTTCACGCGCGCCTCAAGGATTCGTCAGTAAACCGTAGGGGCCCAGCCTGCCAGCAAACAGTGTCAAAGCCTACTGGGGCCAAGGGTCTACTTCTGAAAAGAAGGTATGGACATGGTATGAAAGGCAAAGAAGAAACGGGGTGGGTTTTTTAGCCAGTAAGAGTCTGACAGTATCTCCTGCTCCACCCAGGTTGTCATTGGATGCTTTTTACCCCCCTGGAAAAAAACACGGCAATAAATCAGTGTATTCTTACCTACCTTCCTGCTTCATCATCAGATCAGTTCTATATATACCCACCCCTTCTTCCTTTAGCCAGTCACCGACTACATGTGTACAAGAGTTCCGTTCTATATCTTCGAAGTTTATCATCAGATCAAATGCATGCTTCCAAGGGACTAAACATCATTTTCAAAATCGGTCCACCATTGACCATCTCGCTCCATCAGTGAAAATAACTAAAAACAAAAATACATACAGCCGAACTAGCAACATATCTACCTTTCTCCTTTTCGAATTCGGTTAATAATTACCATCACAGCTTTTCGAACTAATCAATCATTCAAAAGCTCCCATTTTTCTTCCGGGAGATCAGATTAGTCCTGCTCACAAACCGCTAGCATATCGATGTCGCTCGATGATCCTTATAGATTGGAAATAGATCAAAGACACAGGGTGCTTCTGGACTGTACAAGCAGGTTTAGTCTGACATCAACCAATGTGGTGAAAATGCCAGTTACCTAGTCTTGATTTTGGGCTTTTTGAGTTTTTCTCCTTAGACGTTCACTCTTGTCAGAGTGGTCGTGGTTGATCATGTTGCATTTGAGTTTTTGGAAACAACCAAATTTTATTCGTGGTTTTCTAGAGGACATCAAAATAATATAGCCAAGTAATTTACCATGACGAAATTATTGTAGTTAGAATTTCCATTTCCATACTCTTTTAAGATTTTCTTACACCAATTCACTTTGTAAATCCTCTGTCTTCTTTTATACCATAGAGTACCAAAGCGTACAATATTTTTTCATTCAATTATATTGTGCTGAACTGCAGAATTTTATGAATGCTTAGTGCACTAATCTGCAGGATCTCTACTATCTTGCCTTTAAATAATTCGACAATCTTCTCTTGTTATCATCTTCACGTCCGTTGGACATCTCTGGACCTTGCCTTCTAGGTATACCAAAATTACCGTGACTGAATGCCCGGTACCTACCATCGAAAAATTAATGTACGATGAAGGCAGTTTTCATTATGTACACCATTCATTGTTTCGATACACTCATTTATTGAAAGTTTGAAAGACCGCGTACGAATTGTACCGAATAATAACATGTACACGAAAATTTTCTGTGGAATTGCTAAATAATGATTATTAAAATTTTATTTTTCTACAGTCATAATGATTTGTGTAAATTTCTGTAAAAGACTAATCATCTACGATTTAAATTATTGCTGCATTTCAAAACATAACTAGCGACTTTTGTAGTAGGTACTTACACTAATAGGTAACAACTCTACCTAGACCCAGGTAAACAACTGGTTTCAAAGGATGGCTCTACCGGTATCAACTGAAGTAAAACGGGCATATTTAGGCACATATCAGTGTACTGATGAAGTTTTGATAGATAATAGTTGTTTTGATACACTTACCGTTTCCAGACGTGCAATGGACTCGTGCGGGAAAAGAAAAAAAGCGCGTGCTAACGTTTGCATCATTTTTATTATAATAAAATATTTATTATATCAGGCTGGGCCTGGGCCAAAACTTGTGGGCCCCCCACAAGTTTTAAGTGTATTGAAAATCATTGTTTGGTGCGCGTGCGTCACTGCAGCCCTCCTCGTCTCGGCTCCATCCATTTTCGGCACTCGCCTACGGCTGTTGTGAATTCCCCCTCGGTCGCAATTATAAACTTTCTGCACTTGTACAAAACTGTACTATTTTCTTCTTGCAAGCAAGCTAGCTAAGCAATTCTTTGTGTAGGTACTGAGCTCATAATATTATGCAGACGAATTATATCTACATAATAATATCCATGACTTAACTGATGACATAACAAAATTAAGAATCAGAATTAAATGTGGAATACGAACATTTTCTAAAATCTAAAATTCTAGATAAATCTCGGCAATAGTAAAAGGTGGAATGTAACGAGCTAGGGGCAGGGGGCAGCAATAACCTCACGGTTTGGTCATGTGGCTGACGTCGGCGGGCGCCGGTCGCTGGCGTTGCGCAACATACGGCACTCGACGTTCATCTTCTCCGAGCCTTTCGATAATAACCTCGTGGTAATTATCTAAGTCGAGGATATCGCTGGGGACGTTTCGAGAATATTGCAAGACTGCAAACTGTGCAGTTAGCCTCTAAATACAAGATGTAAGTAACGATGTAGCGAATGATGGTTCACGTTTAAGAGTTAAACATAGACAGGACCCGAGTAGGTGGTTTGTATATCGCAGCCATCGCAGGTATTTCCATAAAGGTACCTAAGCTTGAATACTTGTGCACATTCATTTGCTCAAGCATTCAAGTTTAGGTACCTACCTAGCATTCAAGTACGAGTAAAGGTAAGTATACCTACGAGTACCTTCACTCACTTGTGAATCTTCTGGATAGGTACACCTACATACACTACGGCAGGTATGGTATGGGGGAGGTACGCATGTTCAATTAGGTTTCGTTTGTCCAACGATTTCTCTTGTTTTATTTAAGTATTTTTCTTTTGCAAGTTCGTTTTGTACCTAAACGTTAATTTTTGTAAGCGATAATAGTTTGTTTGGGTACGTTTCTAACTATTCGCATATCAAAATAGCGCCTGCGCTGTTTCTACAATACGGCCGTCAGATCTAAAATTAGGCTCTTCGCAGAGCCTAATTTTACGATATCTGCAATCACGACCAAAAACAAAGATTAAAAAAAAGGCCAATAACAGTTTTTAACAGCAATAATAACTGCTAATTTCATTTATTTGTTTTAACCATTTATTTTTGTACGCACTCGTACAAAAATAAATGGTTTAATGGTTAATAAATGGTTTAGCAAAAGCGTTAAAATTCGCAGAGCTTAACTTCAGACTCTCCAAAATCCAACGGCGACGGCTGAAGTGTACTTGTTTATAATAAATAATTATAAATAATGGCGCTAAAGCTCGCGGACGGTGAGGCTATTCTGCCAGAAAATAAAGCGAAACAAGGTGCTGTATCATTGTTAATTACCATAAAATTCAAGAAACAACAGTTTTATTTGTTTACATGAAACTTTCTCGTAAGGCCGTCGTAATAAAGTGGTCATGAACTTCAAACATTTATATAGTAAGCACGGTTAAAAGCTAGTGAACGACTGAAGCGTAATCTGTTGGGAAAAAAAATTACATAAATCATTTCTTATAATATCTTTTTGCTTGGTAGGTATATTATTATACTATCTCTGTTTTATTTGACTTTCACTCGTCGTACCGCATAGTTAGTTATATCAAAACATTCAGTAACACGACCTCGCATCCGATGCTATTGCATTTGTATATTGCACAAATGCATTGGATGTTGCATACCTAGGTACATGTAAATCACATAGCAGTAAGTAGGTGGTTACAAAATACAAAATATAAGTTATACAAATCGCTCCTAATTCTATAGAATTTTGAATTAAGTATGAACCGTTTAAAGTAATCACATTGTTAGTTTTTTTTTTATTTGGTCCCTATTATTTAACATGCCTGTATTTAAAAATTAGAAACAAGTCTATGATTTTTGTTTTTAATCTCGCGTGAAGAATTTAAAGGTCATCAATCTCTTGCGATGATTAAAAACGTAATTTTACGAGTCGTTTCTTTTTTGGCAGGCATTCACAAGACCTTACGCAACACACATATGCTTACATCCATACTATCTATTCCATATACACTAAATATAGATAAAAGAGGAAGTGCAATAAAATACTACGTAATTTTCGACATTTATTTGATATTCACAAATATTCTCCTTTATCGCAATCTAGACACATTCTTCTCATAACTCGTCCGACCATTATGTAGCATTTATGCAAATAAGTGATTACAGGAGTGTCCTGTTGAATTTTAAATTAATAGATTGTTATTATGTAAGTACTTATAATTATATCTCATCAATATCATATTTTAATTAAATTTTGTAAGAATTTTGCTTTACGTGCCAACCTCTTACATAGATGACGTGATACGGTACTCATACTAAGAACACTGACCTACGCAGTACGATATGTATTGCTTAGTAAATATAGGTAGGTACTAGTATTTGATTAATAGATTCGATCTTGAAAAACAAAACTTAAGGATCAGATAGTTTTACCCTTGACTTTACATCGTCTTGATACTTTTAAAACCTTAAATGACAAATAATTTTCGAACCAGCCATATTTAGATCTTTTCTATAATAAATTGAATCAAATAAGGTAAAGTAATCAATTTAGAATATCTTTAGTTGATATTATGTCAATTCCATTCAACGAGAGTTGAAAGTTGGACAAATACGTAAGTTACGGTGTGTGTGTCTATCCAAGCGAATCGAACGTATAAAAGATCATAATTGTTTTTCTGAACCGGGTTTTGTGATGCTGGTGGTAAAAAAATCATGCTATGTAATAGTTTCGTAGATAGCATATACAAATAGACTTGTCTGACACATTTCAAAGACACAAATATCTAAACTCTTCCTTGCTCATTATTTGATCAATAAAAAAAAACACGACAACACGTTCCACTTGCTTGCCTTTAGATATGTCTGCAACTTCTTTCCAAAATATAAATCATAAACGTGAACTGGATTTAAAAAACAATAATCCGTTCCATCAAATGGATAATTGGACTGGATGGATCTCCTGTAGTGTGAAGATTTATGAACCTTTACCCTCTCTAGTGGGATCGTGGCAAACAGACGGGGATGACGGGATGAGCTGAACTAAAATAGAAAAGATTCGTCAGGCTGTTTTGCACAGAGAAGTAGAAATAGAGTATTTTTTAGCACAACATGAAGTTATACTATAAAAAGAAGGGTCTTGTATACAGCAAAGCTGTAGCGAAAACTACAGACAGATATAAAAGGAATTCTTTCTCTTCTAGAAACAATCAGTACTGATTTTGGTCTTACCATAAACCGTGATAAAACTAAAATGGTGGTGGCCGAGCGTAAGACTGACAATGTTTATTTAAGCTTTATGCACTAGTAAACACAAAGGCGGACATAATGCCATAAGCAATAATCCAGTGCCAATCGTTCAAAGTTATCTGGAGTTATATTTTTCTATGAGTCTCCATCAGAAATACTGGAAGATGCAAATAAATCAAAAGACAGTGTCCCATGGCTGGACCTGCCGTGGAAGAGCTCTCGAAAGTATGATAAAGACCGCCGTATAACAAGCCGTACCTATACAAGGTTCTCTGAATATTTCCTATTTTTCTATATGGAGCTTGAAACGAGACATGGACGATCCAAAAAGAAAGATTAAGCCTTTTTAGATGTACCTAGTACTGAAGGCGTTTAAAGTGAAACTGAGGTTAAAGTGCACCGCATAAATGCATGACGAGCTTCGAATCGAACAAAGGCTTTAATCGATTATGCATGTGCGAATCTTTACGATATTTGGACATATCATACGCCACGAAAGCTCTTTGAAACGACTAGTGGTAAAGGAAGAGTAGAGCCAACGTTTTCGTGGTCGATCACTCACCTCATTAGATCATCTTCGAAGTATTGTCTTATCGAATGCATAAACAGTGCCAGGAATAGAGAGATATGTAAATATCAGACGATAAATGACTACGATCACTGCGCTAGGACTCTAGGAGTGAACGACTAAGATGAAAAAAGATCACGCTTTACGAAAATATGCCAAATAAAGCTTATCTCTAGTTTTATTTAAAGCTCAAGAAAATACTTATGTTTTTATGAACCTAGACATTATATTTGCTACTTTTATGCGGGTGAAGTTACTGTTACCGACAGAAGGTACTATTCTATAAGCAAAGCTCTTATCATTACGAAGCTTATATGACTGAAATAATGCTCTCTGTATCAAAAACCTTTTTAAATATTACGGCATGGCACGGCATACCACGTCTGTCTGTCTATCTGTATAAACGCGATAAACTGAAAAATTACTGAACAGATTTTGATGCAGTATTTACTAATAGACAGAGTGATTCTAAAGATGGTTTATGTGCATATAGTAGAGATAAGTCGAGAACTTCAAAGATTTCTAACACTAAATATTATGTTTTACAACGCTACGATTTACCTAAATAAAGTTCTCAGTATGAATCACTCATTCTAAAAGGAAAGTACTTGTTTTACGAAGCTACGAATTAGTTAAAGTTCTCAGAAAACAGAACTAAACACAAGTCTCGTACTCTGCGAAACTACAATTATAGCTCGTAGCATGTCCAAAAAAAATTCAGCGTAGCTTCTGCGAAACTATGTTTAAAACAAAGCTAATTTTACAAAGTTGGGTCACAGATAATGTTTTAATTAATTCTGTCCAACACAAGAACTTTGTATTATTAACGACCGACCGAATGACGCAGCGGAGCGGGAGACAGTGTCAGAATTGTACTGACTAAAAGACCCACCGTTCCTCCCTGCCTTAGTTCCAGGGCCCCGGTGTTCCGTTTCCGCATCAACCCTTGGAGTTTTGATCAAGGTGTAGAATTAATAGTAAAGCTCTATTTAGTGGTGAGTACGATAAGACTAGTTTTTGCGTAAGTATTACAGTTTATGGGTAAACAGTACTCGATTTGCGGTCACCTAACTCACCTATCCGCTTGCTTAGCGCTCAACGTGCTGATTTTGTGATGTGCAGTGAATGGCGTGCGTGCGACACAGTCATGCATGAGACGGACTCTTCTTAGTTTATAGGTAACTTATCAAGGATCCTTAATCACCACTTGGTCTTCAATAAACCTATATAAAAAAAAAATTGAAATGATTGGTTGAGCTTTGTAAAAAGCTCGAGATCAAATCAATGAATAAGTAGTGAATAACTACCTACCTAATTATCATTTACAATGTACGTAAGTATTCACATGTAATTTAATATAAAAAATATAATGATACAAATATGAATAGTATATAACTACATGGAGTAATCCGATCCTAAATACATTTTAAAATGTTAAGGATGGTTTAAAGTCAGACGCAAACGTTACAACACGTTTAATTTTGGGGAACAAGGTCGTTTTTTAAGTGAATCTTGGCAAAATTTAATCTAGCATTGCATTCACTATTCACATAAAAATATTGTAGTTGTTCTTTCCGTTTATCTATTTTTGGTAAGAATTCAGATCAAAAAACAAATTGTTTGATTTATCAATTTTAATAGAGTTGTACTTAGGTACACTCGTACTATCTGTCTATAATGAACTTAGTGATGGTGCGATTAAGCTATTTGTGACTGAAGGTTTTTGTTGCCTCTACAATGCCAAACAAAGCTTTGTTGAAATCGGGTCACGAGTTTACTCAAAGCTAAGCAATTTATTTAATTTGAGTTGTAATTGTGTACGGTACTAGTATTTCTTATGTAAACTCACTCTCGTATCCGGCTTCGACCTCCAGAAGGTCTTTAGGTTCTGTATGGTGAAGAGGTGCGGCGCAGCGGCGGGTGGTTCTTCTCTGGTATTGGAAGTGAAAGTGAATGAATGTCGGAGGCTTAATTAGAGAGGAGAGCTCCGGCTGCGTCAGTCTCTCCGACACCGCCGCACGCTACACCTGTGCCCGCGTACAGCCGCCCGCGCACCCACCGCCGCACGCTAGCGCATCATCCACTTACTCCGTTCGATATTATTTCAGAGGTACGCGCTGCCTTTATCGACGCTATCATTATTTTTGAAGT
The DNA here is from genome assembly GCA_029852875.1 of Mythimna loreyi. Classification (NCBI taxonomy): domain Eukaryota; kingdom Metazoa; phylum Arthropoda; class Insecta; order Lepidoptera; family Noctuidae; genus Mythimna; species Mythimna loreyi. Next base: position 14,064,436 of record CM056786.1, read on the forward strand.
GAAATTTACTTTATTGTTGTGAGTGGTTTTTTTAAACATCCCCAAATAGCATCTGCATTTACAACAATAGATTATACCAGCAGAAAGTTCCAACTTATCTTAGTGAAATCGCGCTTTTCGCACTTCTTGAAAACCACACATTTTTAAGAAAAAATAATTTACAATCAGAAATATATACTTTTGTATATAAAATAATACTGTACCTATATTCTTCATGCAAATTGAATAATTCAAAACTGTTAAAAAATTACGACTAAGTATACAGAACTTAGGCAGATACCTACTTAACAAAAATCAGACGAGCTTCAGTGAAAATACTGGAACTGTTATACATAGATTGTTACAAAGTCATAAATAAAATACTGAATGAAACCGATTACTACAACAGACACTACGCTTTACATAATAATTTTCTCCATGGCAGGTGTCTGACCAAAAAAGAGTGATTCATGTTTGCCTAACAAAAACTTGTGAAGTTGCATAAGAAGACGTTTTCATTTTTATGTTTAAACAAGCTTCGTGACATGAAGTGAACGACGCGGCTTTCCGTTACTATAAAATGCGTCCCAAATCGACGATTTCTCGCACTGAGTAGCTTTTCACGCAAACATTTAAACTCGCAGCAAGGAGGTCAGCGAGGCGAGTTTTGCTTTCACAAATACAACAAAATAAATTCATCTCACGTATCGATTGTCCTCGAGCATTCGTGCTCTGCATAACTAAAAGAAAGCGAACTTGCAATACGGGCTCACCCGTGACCACTTTCGTCAAAACGAGCGCCCGACACCGGTGTCAGTATCGCCAGCTGAGTGGCGGCAACTCCGAGTCGAGAGGCGTCGCGGAGGCCGAGTAGCATGGTCTTCACCGCGACCACACCTGTCGGTGGCCATCGTCTTACATCATCAGTCTTGCCCACAGCAATTGTCTATAATCAATGATTCCTTTATTATGACATAAAATCTGTAATACGGAATATGACTTGATGGATTTTTCTCTACACAGATGAGCCGGCACGTGAGCCTGGCGGCCGTCGCCTTGATGGCCGTACTCTGCGTTGCTGATGCCCAGAGGCGTCTAGCTCTACCGGACCCTAGGAGCTGTGCAAACAGTAAGTATACTGCAGACTTGAAGGAAACAAAGTGATTACGTAATCAAGGGGTTATTATGATACGGTCACGGTTAGTAATTATTCGATGCCAATTTACCAAATAGAAAAAGATCGAAATCACTGGATAAACTTTTGCGATGGTGTTGTGTAGCCACTATAGTTCGTTGTCCTCCTTAGCTGTTATATTGAGGTTGCATTCGATGGACGTGTCGGGTCATAGGACATGGATTTAAAGTAGCATGTGCCATTGTCTGTTAAGTATCAAAGCACATTCGCACGTAGCAGGCGGAAAATTTAGAGCATACCATCTAAACTCGTATACACACCTACGCGAAGCCGAATGTGGCAGATGCAAGATATTAGACAGGTCCAAAATAATAAAATACAACATATTGCAATGAGACAGAACCTTACAGTTTGGCTGACGTTATTAGTCATCGTTATTTTGACTTGAAGCATAAGTTACAATTACTTGCAATATATTTTCAACCCTTAAAATATCTTTAAAACCATTTTAAAATTATATGATTTTGCACCTGCGTTTATAAATCACATCTAAGTAGGCCACTACACATTGCATCTCACGCACCTCTGTAACGCATTCTTGCTCAGTGCTCATTGCAATGTTTAAAAGTACGGTACTAAATAAAAATACCGAGAAATTTAAAATTTCCGCATGAGCTTAACATTTTTTTATTTTAGAAAAACGCGTTAATAAGTTGCAATTCCTTATTTTCTACATATTATATACGATTAAGCATCCAGTCTCAGTAGGAAACCCTTTGAAAGCTTAGTTCATAATAGGATACCTACACTCGTATTTGGAGATCAACTGTTCATAAAAAAAATTATATAACTGCATAATGGTGTAATCAGTGTAATGATACCTTTTTTTTGTTATCGAGGGGAAACCTTCAAAAGGCGCCGGGACCTTGGGGATAAGTCCGGGGAGTGTGGGATTTTTACCTCACTAAAACCTAGCTTTTTCTTGTATTACCCAGTTTGTTAAATGTTACTTGTTGTTGCTTGTTAAATGTTACCTAGCTTTTTCTATCCTTATTATAAATATGTATGCACTTAAACCTTTTTCATGAATCACTGTCTGTTAGTAAATATATAGCATGAAAATCAGTTCCAATGTTGAGTTTATCGCTAAAAGACCGACAGACAAACGCTTTTGGTTTATAATTTGTATATTAATAATAATAACAATAAAGCATCTATTAATTTATTTTAAAGTTGTGCAGTTGATCCGAGCGATGTATACTCGCTGCAGTACACAAGTCCGGTCTGCAGCAGGCACCACTAACAACTTCAATGTGGCTGTCGGTTTACACCAAGGGTCGGCTCTTAGCCCTTACCTCTTCCTGTTAATAATGGACGCTCTGACGTCGAACATTCAGGAAGAGGCACCCTGGTGTATGCTGTTTGCCGATGATATTGTGCTGGTTGCCGAGAGTGCCCCAGAGGTCCAGAGCAGATTGGAGGTGTGGTGGCAAAGACTGGAGAGTGTTGGCCTAAAATTGAGCAGAACTAAAACCGAGTACCTGTTCTGTGATTTTGGCGGTCTCTCTAGTCCTGTGCCCATAACTCTCGCTGGAACGCCCATACCAATCTGTTCCGACTTTAGGTACCTTGGGTCGCTTATCCAAGGGAATGGTGAGGTAGACCGAGACGTGGCACATCGGATCAACTCAGGATGGATGAAATGGCGACAGGTCACTGGAACAACTTGCGACCCACGGCTGCCCCTCAAGTTGAAGGGTAAAATCTACAAGTCCGTGATAAGGCCTGTCCTACTTTATGGGTCAGAATGTTGGGCTATGAAAAAGACGGATGAAAAGAGATTGCATGTAGCAGAGATGAGAATGTTGAGATGGATGTGTGGTGTAACGAGAATGGATAAAGTGAGAAATGAGTATATTAGAGGAAGTTTGAAAGTGGCGCCAGTGACTGAAAAGTTGAAAGGGAACCGTCTGTCTTGGTATGGCCATGTAAAAAGGCGGGATGAAACGCATGTTACAAAAAAAGCCATGAGTATACATGTGGATGGATGGAGAGGGAGAGGGAGACCAAAGAAAATATGGATGGATTGTGTGAGAAGGGATATGAAAGAAAGAGGAGTTAGTGATAGCGAGACGGGTGACAGGACAGAGTGGAAGAAAAAGACATATTGCGCCGACCCCAAATAAAACGGGACAGGGCAGGAAGATGATGATGATGATTTATTTTAAAGTTGTCAATATGTAGGAAATGTAGGTTTAGTTTGTAGGTTCATTGAGATGCATAACACTACACCACTAATGACGTTACTAAGTGGTAGTAAGCTGCTTATCTGGCGAATCTTTTTTAGCAGCGCTTTACTCACAGAAGCATAAATCTTAAAATACAGTAACCTCTTTAATAGATTTATTTTAAAACGTCCGGAATAATCTGTTAACTTTATTACGTATCTACTTTTATTAGGTCATCGATTGCTGCATTCGTAAGCATAGTTTATTAGAGATCTGATTGTAAACTTTTTTTAAGTATAAATAACTTAAAGCAAAATACCTACTCTAATTAATAGTTATTATGTTTGAAGAAGTCATCGAAACCGACTCGGCTGGGCAGCTTTCGGGAAGCTGCGCGGTATATCGCAATGTTTACGAGCAAAAATCTATGCGTTGCCAAAGATGACATAATAATGGTATTATAACGTGGTTGCTTACAATGGTAATTCATCAGAAGACTAACAATCACACAAAGGACAATGGAAATGGCTACGCTTGAAGTTTCCTTGCGTATCGCATCAGGAGTGAAGATATCCGCAGGATAATCAAGGTCGCAAACTCTAGCCCGATGAAAGGCCAAATTTAAGTGATATTGCTTGTAAAACAGATGGTGGATAAGGCCGAATGGCGACAGTCACAGGAATACGATGGGTACAAGACGTACAGTACAACGGCGGATCCAGGGGGGGGGTCATGGGGGTCATGACCCCCCCCTGAGCGGGTTCCAGGACCAGGACTTAGTAGGCCTCTAATTGAATATAATGATTCTATTTATATTTTTGGCACAATACAGATTTTACGTAACTACATCCCTTAAGCTAAGCAGACTTCTGAGCCACGTCAATGACTATTGCGCCGCAGTCTGCAAAATGGATCGCAGTGACCACTGCTATCAGTGTTGTAAGCCTGGGCACAAGGCTGCAGAATGCTGTGCTACGATGCACTGCTACGCATGTGCGGCAGCAGGCAAACAGGCTCACCACCACACTGGGACCAGGTCCTGCGATCCCTCCGCCAAGGCCAAGGGTAAAGTCCGAAGACCCAATCCGGCCAAATCAACCGCTCAGGATCTGTTGATAGCTGACTGGGTTCAGGTCTTGAGTGGCTCGGTGACAGTAATTTCATCGGCCGCCACCGATACCTCGTCCCTCGAGGCCGTCACGAGGGAACGGGTTTGCGTGGCAGCACGGTTCGGAGACTTAGCAGTGGTAGACGTCTACTTGTCCCCGAATAGAATAGATCTCTCCCTGATCTCCACGACACCCTTAGAGAGTGGAATGACTTCGTCGTGGGATTTGATTCACTCCCCGTAGTGGTTTGCGGGCAACTCAATGCCACGGACTTGGCCTGGGGTTTACAGCTCAGGAACTAGCGGGGCCGATGTTGAAGGACTGGGTTCTGGAGACAGGCCTGGTCGTCCGAAACTGGGGTTCTATCGCCACGTTTGTTTGGATGCAGGGCGAGTCCGTGGTGGTATAACGTTCGCCAGTCCCACTTTTAAACCGCGAGTTGTCGACTGACGCGTTATGGAAGGGAGGATGACGTTCTCAAACCACCAGTACATCTGGTTTGACGTCTCCACCCAGACCTCGACCGCGCTGGCCCAACAGACCGTGTAGAACAGGTGGTAAAGGGTGACGAAAGTTATCTTTGCCCGGAGCGGCTAAATAGCTTGATCGGGCCCTGGACATACCTCTAGCTGTTATGACAAATCATTCAACGCAGTTATGGAATATAAATAGGCTGCATCATTCCGTGCGTGATAGTAAGTTATTATGTGTTAAGTTTTTCAAGTGTACAATAAAGAATAAATAGTAGTAAGATGAAACCCATTGGAAAAGGAAGAAAACATAACAAAATTTTAAGGAAAAATAAATTACGGTCGATCTGAGGTCGGGAAGTGGATGGGTGTGCGGGATGGGTGTGCGGTTTTAAGGGTACAAAATGGTTTATCTCGATTTCCGGCAAAACTGCTGGTTATATGGAAAAAATCTAATGGCAAACTTGTAGGTCATAAAAAGATCTACCACTTTTGTATTAGCACTTTTTTCACTTAACCTCAAAATCTATGTGAAAAGTCCAAAAACCGAGTTTTTTATTTTAATTTTTATATTCTTTAAATTTAAATTACTTTTCATTCAGAAAGTTTGGTGAAAAGTTACCTTTTCATGTTCCAAACTTACCTACTGTATTTTTTTTTTTATATAAAAAATATTCATATTTGCTCTTTATTTTGACTTAACATCGAAAAATCAGCCTATTTTTCAATCGACAAATCTCACGTCAAAATATGTAATTTTTTAAAAAAGTTTGTTGGCAGCTTATTCACCGAAATCTTTACTTTTTAATGGTGTAAAATAAAAATATATGACTACAGTAAATTTTCTCAGAAAATGCAAAAAAAGTAAAAAAACTCGAATCAAAAATTTCGTTTGTTTAATTATTATGTACTGAGGTATTAATAAAAATTAACACCTTAATTTCCAGAAAAACGTTAGATTCCATATTACAGTGATAAAAAAATGTCGCAAATCCACAGAACTTAAATATTGCAAAAAAAAACATGCAAAAATGTTCTAATGTTCTAAAAAATAATTATGAGATTTAAAGGGGATTCATGTAGGAAATGTGGCTGTATTGCAGCAGCCACAGTTCCTTTTTTGCAATAAAAACGCTGTCTTATTAAGTTTCAGCCTCGCTCAAGTCAAAGTTATTTATATTAATTATAATATGTTTAAATACTATAATCTTGTTAATCACAAGCCTCATAATACCTTATGTTACATACACTTATCCATTAGTTTTTGTCTCTTTGATGGCATTTTTTCATGGTTAGATCCGATATCTTAAAGCCTTTGTTAAGCGTAAACTTTGCCAAAAAGCCTTTTATAGTGTAAAGGATTATATTGAGGACGTAAAGGCTTGGGACTGACCTGCTCCAGTACTGACTTTATCTGTTATAACGTTTTCTTTGTTTTTATTATTATTATCTTCTCTCGATTTGACATTAATGTTTATTTTTTACAATTTTACATTTGTAAACTATATATATTATTTTTGTGAACATGAGGATTATGTGGATTAAGCTATATGTTTTTTCTCTTTTTTTTTTGTTCTGTCTCTTCAGTAAATTTAGCGTATGTCTGGCAATTTGAGTATTTGACGACCTACTCAAATGTCCTTTCCTTGGTATTGTTCGTCGGGTCGTGTTGAGCTCCTTAGTAGTCCTGAGTTGAGCTTTGCGAATACTGACAAATGCTTGCACTGACTGGACAGGTCTACTCAAATTTGTATGGATCTTTCTTCAAAAGACCATCTCAGACAAATCTGCATGGTTCTTATGTGATTTGACCAATACATATTTTCTGTATGGACTTTAAAAGAAACTTTGACCCCTGAGTTTGTTTCGGTGTTTCTTCTCAGGGTAGTCCGCTAGGAAACACCGGACTCATCTAGCATAAAAAAAATGACGTGTAAAAGTGTTTTTTAAACCTACTTGCAAAATAAAGATCATTTATCATTTATCATGATAAACTTACAATTTCATCATCTGAATCATATACGTCCTCGTAGATTTGTTCTTCCACGTTGTAGCGTTATGTAAGCGTATGATTTGCCAAAAGCATATTATCTGTAGATATTATATTATTTTCATTCTAATTCTTACCAAAATTCTATTATTTTCTGTGCAAGAACTTTGGCAACAAACACTGTGACATGAAAATATTATATTTTAGATCCGGTTGTAAATTAGAGCAGTATATTTTGATTTAGTTTTTTTTTTTATTATCAATGTAACATAGAATCTTCCATTTTTCAAGAAATTAAAGTGTAAATTTTAATAAGTAGCTCAAAATTGTACATTTTGATCGGATTCGAGTTTTTTAACTTTTTTGCATTTGCTGAAAAAATTTACTCCAGTCATATATTTTTTTTTACACCATCAAAAAGTAAAAATTTCGGAGAATAAATACCAACAAACTTTTAAATAAAATTACATAATTTGCCGTGAGATTTTTCGATTGAAAAACAGGCTGATTTTTCGATGTTAAGTCAAAACAAAAAGCAAATATGAATATTTTAAATTTAAAAAAAACAGTAAGTTTGGGACATGAAAAAGTAACTTTTCACCAAATTTTGTAAAAAAAAAAGAAATTTTTAAAGAAGATAAAAATTAAAATAAAAACCCGGTTTTTTTACTTTTCACATAGATTTTGAGGTTATGTGAAAAAAGTGTAAATACAAAAGTGGTAGATCTTTTTATGGCCTACCAGTTTGCCATTAGACTTTTTTTCATAGAACCAGTAGTTTTGCCAGAAATCGAGATAAACCATTTTTTACCCTTAAAACCGCACACCCATCCACTTCCCGACTTTAGATCTATCGTAATTTATTTTTCCTTAAATTTTTGTTATATTCGCTTCCTTTTCCAATGGGTTTCATTCTACTACTATTTTGTTCCACTTTTTATCATTTTAAATGCTATTTGCACTGGACTATTACGTATGTATGTACATTAATAAAATACCTACTTTTTACTTGCATTTATTGTTATCAAAATTAAATTATAAGTGATCACGACTGTGACCCCCTCCTGGCGCCAAAGCTGGATCCGCCCTTGGTACAGTACCGTTCACTGTGGCGACACTCGGGAGAGGCATAATTATGTCCAGCAGTGAGCGTCTTTAAGCTGAAATTATGAATGAAGTCGAAGAATAAACTTCAGAATCCAAAGAGAGTAATAAGATTGTAAGCGGTGCCCAGTGTGACCGGTGTATCGTGGACCTGTATCAAAGGTTAACATCGCAATGTTAATCTTTGACCGATGCATCGGGTTTGTACAAGTCAGAAGGCACTTTGTCAGCTCTTGTACTAACTCTAACTAACCCATCACCGGATTACTGCGGACATCGTGAATGTGTTATGATCAACCTCACGAGATTATAATATCCTGATAAATTGTAAAACTTACAGTTGTAATTTAATATAAAGGTGCATCATAAATATAATTATATATCAAGACTTAAAAGTTATTACATCAGGCTGATGGCTGCTGTTATCGGATAAATCTAAAAAGCTCGAGATAATAACGGTAATAATCTGAGACACAAGTGAAGAGCTTTCAAACAGATTGCTAGGGAAATGAACTGCTGAACTGTAGCTATCTACAGATTATATCTGTAGATTACCTCCTTATCGTATTAATCTTTTGGATTACCATAATCACAGACACAATTACTAGACAAAAGGTGAGCGGACACCGGTGTCCTCTTGGGGCTTGAACTAAACTACTTAAATATTAAACCTTAGATGCCATGCTAATATAAAAGTGTGGCAAAACGCCTGGAATAATTTTAATTAGGGTAAAAATTAACTTTCTAAAGATGTTAAATTGATTGGATACTTGTAATGTTGGCTCCACATTAGTGCCATAAATTCACAACACAAGTCGTACCCCGCGAAAACCGTCCACAGTCACATTTACGTTCACGCCTGTTTACAGAGCTTCACGGCACCATAAAAAGTGGTCTCTGAATAAATTATCATGCATTTTTTTTACTGATACAAAACTGAACTCAATACACGGTTCCTGTGGCTAAATTGATGAAATGGGCTAGTTAATCTATGTAATTACTAGCTTTTGCCCGCGGCTTCGCCCGCGTGGGTTTGGGGTTTCCGGGATAAAAAGTAGCCTATGTGCTATTCCGGAGTGTATCCTATGCCTGTGCCAAATTTCATTCAAATCCATTCAGTAGTTTTTACGTGAAAGAGTAACAAACATCCATACATCCATACTTACAAACTTTCGCCTTTATAATAGTAGTAGGATGTATACGAGTATAAAATACAACTGTACTGACTGACCCTTAAACACATTCAGCTCTGAATGGATTACGTTGAAAATTAAGCAGGCACTTGGTTACTGTACCGTAGCGTAGGCATGGGGTAAGAATTTCCATTTGATTCACTTCATAAGGGGATCAACGAGGGTCTAAATTTGTATAGGGAAACTTACTTTCATGCAGGCAAGCCGCTGCTGCTTTTTTTATAAGTTATTCTGTAGAAATGTTGACACAGAATGTTTTAATTCTACAGAATGATGCTACGAACGTAGTAACTGGTAGCTTACCTTCAAAGTGATGAATCTCCTTATATGCAAACAGGATTAATAAGTTAGGTGCTAGTCGATTCTAGGTCTCTCAGTAAGTACCTACATACCATCCTCAGAAATCTATAAAAGGAGATTCAGGAGATTATAAAGGCAGTTATTCCTGTACGAGTTCCTCTATATATAATCATGGTTGAAACCAGTCAAGTATTATGATTGTGTTGACAAATTTTCGAGTAGGTACACGAACGGTTTGCCTTATGGGAAATCAGTGGATATTTCGCAATTCAGAGCCCGCATTGAAGGCGTGGCATGCCCCATGCGATGTCATTTGGGAGCGCACTGGCAATCACAATCGAACGATGTATTCATGGCAAACTCCCTCACAAAGCGAACAAAGATTCTTTGTTAGTTTTATGTGGCCACATATTACGGCGCAGGTACTACCCACATAAAAGTTACTCATAGACTCGTTCTCAAAAAAACCAGGATTCAAATATTACATATGTCGAACATTAAAAAAATAACCAATGGCCGAAGTCATCGCAATTTGAATACATAAGTAGCCATTTATAATAATTTGTTTTTGAATAATTTTGCAATCACATAAAATGAGAAGCTAGACGTTGGTTTCTTTCACAACTTTCTCCTCAGAAATGCGAAATAACAATGCTCGTTTAACATGTTCGGTACACACATAGGTAGGTACAAAGATAAACAATAATCACATAATCACATTGTTATCTTTGCTTTGGGATGAGTCAATAAGAGCACATAGCTACGCACTTAAAGACAATTACATAAGTGTACTTCCTCGGGAAGTAACAACTATGGAAAGATTTACCAATGATCTATGACTTTTAATTTGTCTATTCACGCTCAGCCATTCACTGTTACGTAAGATGACATTCCTAAAATTACATTCTTCACGGAAGATACGCAATATATTTCCGGTTCAAAATGTTCGTTTGTTGAATGAATTTAGCATAAGTCAATATTACTAACGCGAATTTTATCAGTCAGGCAATTAACCATGTGTAAATACATCAATGAACTTTCTAGTTACGAAAGAATCGCTTCATTTAATGACATGACGATGGGTTCATTTTGATTGCACACTTTTGAACGATAATGTCTCGCATTAAAGCGAGAGTTTTAGTACCCATGAACAACATAATGCATTTATTAGACTTTTGCGAACAAAAGTTTCTTCTAATTATGACAGAGAATTTGGTAATCTACTAATGAAATGAAATCCTAATCTAATTGCAAGATGCTAGATGCAGACCAAAGATTACCTATAGGTAAGTTAGTCAATCGGCAGATTTATAAATGCGAGTCAATCTCTCGGTCTATTGATGCGTATGCCTATGGATTTTGAACAAATAGAGTCTTAGATAATAATAGACATGTCTAAAATACTTGCATAGATTCACCGCAATGGTTGTGTGAATTAGGACAACGTGCGGTGTTGTGCAAACTTGTGAACGACAAGACGTTTTAGATAAACACCATTTCGAAATCTAAAGTAACTACCTACATCTGTCGTCATCGACTGTTCAATAGGTGACATGCTTTTGTGCAAAGTTCTTGGTACTTAGTTCATTAACTTACCTATGTGCGAACTGCTTCACAATTTTTGCCCTCTTCCTCACGCTGTTTGACAGTTAGTATGTGGAAATTACTTGTAGATGTACCTGCCTGTATATTGTAAAGATATAAGTCAAGTAATTACCGTTCTGACCAAATGTTTGTATCCTCATAGGAGTCAGACACTCAACGTACCGCGACGCTCGAGGAGTTCTCCACTCGTACTTCTTCAGCTGGGAGCATGCCCCGACCCGCAACTTGGAGGTGGACTGGCTCGACGCGAGGAACATTTGCCGCCGCCACTGCATGGACGCAGTCTCGTTGGAAACTCCTCAGGTATGTCAATATAAAATTAGAATATAAAGTATAAAAAAGAAACAAACAATATAGACTAAGCAATCAGAGATGAAGGTGAAAATAGAAGGTTAACAAATAGAAGACATCCTATTAGTTACATGTTCAAGGTTATCAACCCATTGCAAAATAAAGTACAGTCTATTAAGTGAGCATACATGACAGGGCCAAAGTTTAGAACAATCGCACATATCCCAGCGAATGTAGATGAACCTTGAGATAATCATCTTCATTATCCATGTGGTCATTTAACAAGAACAACTAGGTCGATCGTGATGATACGTCTTCTCCCCGCCATGATCCAGCTGTAAATTGCATGGACGAAACGTAAGGTTATCAAGGAGTAATTTAATTTTGAATAGTAATTTAGGTATATTTCATCAGGTTGTAGTGGTATATTTGCTACAAAAACGTATTTCACAATGATGAATCTTGGGAACAAAGCAGCTGAACTCAGAGATTAAAGCGATGTAGGTGTTGCATGAAACTTAATGGTCATATCGTGGAATTGCCTCATTTCATCATTTTGAATTGCACTTAAACCATTAAGAAATACCGAGACATATACGTATAATGATATCTGTAATGAATTCTTCTACGTACGCGTAAATAAGTGACAACGTACGTGAAAAGTGGAGAACAAAAGAAAATATGTCTGCAATTTTGTCATAATGAGTAAAAAACTAATAGGTTTTAATGCAAAAATTTAACACATTGTTTTAGTAGGCATCTATTGTTAAAGTTCATCCGGGTGACTCATCAATGGAAAATACGCGAGTTTTCTCTAAACACTTCCTGTCGGTTGTAAGATGGCAACGAACGCGTACGTCTATTGTTATGAAAGCATGGTAAACAACCTTTACAGTATTTGCTTTGAATTGTGTTTTTCTTCTACCTGTTATGTCCTGTCCTGTTACCTATTGTAAAGAAATCAATGCATCCGGAATAATAATAATAATAAAATCTTTATTTCCAACATACAATTTAACAAGAATTAGGCATTTCCATAAAAAAAATTTGTAGTAAATTGTAAGATATCGCAGAAATAGACAATAATGACGGATTAGTGTAGATAATTTAGTGTATCCATTGAGTCATTATAGAGCACGCATCAATATTCATTAGGATAGATTGATTCGATTTGTAGAGCGTTGAAGACGTCGCGTGAAAGGGGTGCAACGGCCGAGTGCGTCACGTCGAGTGCTCGGCAAGTGGCACGTGGCACACATTCCTCCCGCAGCCGTGTTGCCCACTTCCACTGCCGGACGTGGACTTCCCGCCGCTGACATTAACACACATGACACCATGCCTTACTATCGGAACCCTTACCTACCTTGATAACACACACTATTGTTTTGTGCAAACAGGTGATATTTTGGCAGCATAATTTATTGTTTTATGGGAGAAATTTAATAAGCTTGGTTGTGTTAATCGATCATTGATCGCTTATGTGACAGTCCGTGACATTTAGTTAGTTCCAAGGTTGCGTCGAACAGAACAGAATGACTAGCGTGTAAATATGTAGGTGCATCCGTGCACTTAATACCAAATAGCAGATTAACATGGTATTTAGTATTAAATTGTAGTAACATTAAATGTATAATACAACCGGTGTTTTGTAAGTTTTATTTTATTAGAGAGGTCCACAACTTTAACATTGAGAATATTGTCTAATCGTTTAGAATTTTATACTGGTTATTACTGTTATTATTATACACTTATATTACATTTTAAAATATTTTAACTAAAAATATTTCCAAATATAAATAATATTATTTGAGACGATTATAAGCAACATAAACTGGATATACAAATGCGAAAATGCCTGAAAAATGCACGAATATCAATTATGTTTGCCATATACAACAAAAAATAGAATAAATAGAAAATTTCTGTAAACGTCAATAATCGAGTATCGTTCCAAATATTCAGTGGTAAGATTGTGGCTTAAAATTAAGAAAATAATAAACAACGCCATTCCATATGTAGCACAACAAACTTAAGGAAATTGGTGAATTTAAATATCTCAGGCAACATTTGAAAAAAAAAAAAAAACACTTTTATATATTATCCGCGTCTTGCCATGAAATTATGTGGTGGCGAAGTAGCTGAATGTCAAGTTGGCAATGATTGGATGCGAGACGTTCGTATTTTACTCCCGGGAGTTCCTTGTAGACTTCGCTTTATTTTACCATTACCTACTTTGTTTGTATTTAAAAAAAAAAAACTTTTTATATTATTCGGAAAAGAAAGCTCATCGGTTGTAAAACATTATAAGTATGTAGGTACTGTAATATTTTATGGCCGCATGTTCATGCAAGAGATATCGACGCACCAAGTACGTAAAAGATTTCCACCTAAAAAGCACGTAAAAAATAAATCTTTTGTTTTTGTAATTAAACCCAAATAGTCAATAATAATAACATAACGAATCTCCTTATGAACGACACAAGTAAAATATCAAATCAATAAAGAAATCGCGGTTTTTGTGAAATTTAACTATTCAAATACATCACCTACATTGGGGGTCCTCAAAATTAACGTAATATTAAAAATTTTACTTTCCTTGAAAGTTGCTAGTTCGTATTAATTTCTATCTGGGTGAAATAATAATAATACTCTTTACGATATTCTTACTAAGAATATAATTTATAATATGATCATTATATTTTTATAGGAAAATGAATTCGTGAAACAAAGGATTGCACGCGGCAATATCCGATACATTTGGACTTCTGGACGTAAGTGCAACTTTGCCGGCTGCGACCGCATAGACCTGCAGCCTCCCAATGTGAACGGCTGGTTCTGGTCCGGCTCCGGCGCCAAGATCGGACCCACCGTGCAGCGCAACACCGGTGACTGGTCTTACACGGGCGGATACGGACAGCAGCAACCCGACAACCGTGAAGCCGCTCAGGTCAGTTAATAGTCGATTTTGGATAGACCATTTGAAACAACCTTCGTAGCAGATTTATATACAGGGTGTCATTGACATCGTAAGGCGAACGAATACAATAGCGCAGTGCCTAAATGATTCCAGACCCCCCAGTGGTGGAATTTTTTGTCGGTTTTTTTTTTATTTTTTTACGTTTTTTGAATTAAACTGTATAAAAACGTTATTTTAACATTTTATGCGAAAAAAATTAATGAATTTTATGAAAATGAACATTCCAAATAAAAATAAAATCAGGTTTGATTAGAATAACGACTTAATTTGCCTCGATGATTTTTTTATTATTACTATTTTCTAAAAATATCATTGGGATTGGTTAGAATAACGATTTTAGACAGTAAAAAAAAAATTTTTTTTCCAAAAAAAAAACACCGACAAAAAATTTCACCACTGGGGGTTCCAGAATCATGTACTGGATCCATGGTATTCGTTAGTGGTTCGATGACAATGGCACCCTGTATATTTATTTTTTATTTAACTTATGATGAATGTTTGTCGTGCAGGGTAACGACGAGTCGTGCCTGGCGATCCTGAACAACTTCTACAACGACGGCATCAAGTGGCACGACGTGGCCTGCCACCACGTCAAGCCGTTCGTCTGCGAGGACAGCGACGAGCTGCTCAACTTCGTGCGCTCGCGCAACCCCGGCCTCCGCCTATGAGACTACAATCATATCGCACTCTCGCCCTCTAGTATTTTAGATGGCTGACATTGTACAAAACCAATTGTCTATCTATTAAGTTATTTATTAAATCAACAAATTGTTATCAATTTGGATATTTTACTCAATGATAGCCATAATTACATCCTCAATACGACAGAGTGAAATAATTAAACGAGAATGTATGGACGCCACTAACAAGTAGGTTTGTAGCTATTTATGTAAGTAAAAATAACTTTTTACCGACTACAGTAATTTTTAACAGAAGTATTGATATAAAAAAGGAAAATAAAAAGTAACAGGCTCAAATTTATCAATCGTTATGTACTTAGTATAAAAAATAAAAAAATATTTTGGACAGAACTCCAGTTATAAGAAAATAGGTAATTATAGTTAGAGATTTTTATCATGAGCTCAATAATTGAAACAAATCGTAATACAGAAAAAAGGTTTCTCTTTCTTGGTATTATCAGTATTAATTTACTTTCGTCAGTCATCCCCTCCAAACTACTCACTTACTTTTCACACTATAATTATTTCACTCGATGTAGGTATTTAAAATTTGTAAAAAGTATTATTTTGCACGAATAGGATTAACTTTTTAAGTGTTAGCTTTAATAAAAAGAATTGAAACATGGTGTAAAAAGTATTTTTATTGAATTATCAATAATGCACACACTAGTTGACATCAATATCCATGTAACCTAGCCTCTCCTTTTAAAACATAATATTAATTACATATAAAAATAGTAGGTACAAGTCATTTCAATAATAGGTAGAAAAAAAATCAAATCAATAAAAATAAATTGGTACCTAAAATTTGAACAGTTTATTGGACTAAAAAAGTGCTGTCCATTTATAAAATAGGAGTACAAAAACGAATGAAACAAGATTCATATAATAGATTAAAAAGTTTTTTGAAAACACTATTCGACACAACACAAAACATAATAACATTACATAATTGGAAACTTTCATCACGTAATAAAACGCTATCTACAACCGGGTTTGACGGCTAAACATGTTCCAAGTATAATCCAATCACTTATTTGGTACGGGACAGACAAGTTTTCAATAAAGTACATCAACCATTTTCTAATAACTTTATGTAAACAATAAACAGATGTTGTTCATTCAAAACAGCTTTATGCTTTATCTTCATTTTAGTTTTTGAAATCAAGAATGTCAATGATTAATTAAAAGATGGTCAATGACTGCTATGGCAAATTATCTGGTTCTTACATTGATATATTTTATGGGAACGTCACGCGAAACTCACACGTCTATGATCAGTGTCTTCACAGTCACAAATGTACATTCACTGATAGACAAGGACAGGGATAAGAACCGCAGTGAAATCGTATTTGCCGCCGAAGGTTTACCATTATGAATGGCATGAGCTCCGTCTATCTTTCTTCGTAAAATGGTGATCAAAACCATAAGCGAAATTAGAAATATCATAAGAAATTCAAGATTTCATGTACTAACGAGTGAAATGTGATTCCATCTGATTCGAATAATTTGTACAACTCATAAACACACACGGAGGCATTTTGATAACTTTTATCCCAATATTTTTGCGTGACACCCTCGTTTATATATCACTTGCCGATTGCGACTGAGTGAACATAGGATGAACTATATTCCGCTGTTTTTTATCCTACCATAATTCCATTGGTGATAACCTTTGAAGAATAAAAGTTATTCGGGATTTCAATAATTTCCTAATTTTTACTTACTTTAATTGTTTCTAATTTATTTTGGTTCATTACATAGAAATAAATACAATTCTTAAACACCTATAAAGGCACATGAAGCAGGGCTCAGGTGTTATATGAAAGAGCTACCGTGGCCTTGAAATGCAAAGGGCAACTAACTGAAAGTATTATTATTGAGTAAAACTGTAACATTTTGTGCTGCTCCATCCAGAGTGGGAAGAGTTATTTAATGATTCTCTATATAAAAAAGGCACATGAAGCAGACTTTTAGATACCCTTCATACACTTACAATTCTGACAATATCTAAATATTATATTTATAATGAAGATTGTTTTTATCTCTCTGCTGAAAATTTTAAGGCATCGTCGAACTGTACACTAATCTAATCTTAATGATATGAGTCATATATATGAAATATATAATTCATAACACACAAACGCGCATGTAACTACGTTAGGTGCCTTACGAAGTTACGATTTTGAAAGTAGTTAACTATCAAGTTTGCTACTCTGAAAACTGGGCAATTTTCTCGCACTGATCCGAAGACTGGGGAAAAAATTAATAAAACTGAAACGTGAGCCAGAATTTCCCATTTTTTTGTGCACTATGGGGATAGCACAGAGTTTTCAGTGTTGCAAACTTGGGTGTAAACTAGGACCTCAAGGGACCTAACAATATATAAAAAAACGAAGATTTTGAATGCGTTTGCAATGTTGGATTTCGATTTTGACTGACTTAATTTGTGCCTTTTACCGTAATGGTAAGTAAGCGTTCTAACGTTAAAAATACAATGCAATAATATAGATTATTCTGATCAGGAAAAAAGAATATAATTTATCTTAAATTATTAGGGTAATTTTGTTACTTGGCAATTTTACTATGGGACTAATCCTACATTTTGTACGAGTACCTATGCCAATTTTAATGTAGTAATATTTCAGAGTTGATCCCATACAAAAAGCTGAAATGAAGAGCCATATATTGTTTTCGTCTAATAAATTAGGTCCTTACATATGAAATTCGCCTTTTGTCGTACTGGCTACTTTGATCTCAAATATCTCCTCTTTGGTTAGGAATTTCAATTTCAAATTTATACAGCTATTTACTCATGCATTTTTTTTCTAAAATCTTATTTCATATATTTTTTCCATCTTTGGTTTTTTCTTTACGTCACTCAATTTACAAAAAGGAAAACTTAAAATATCGCGTTATTTACGAGTACGAGTTCTACCGTGGCACCAGTGCTGCAGAAACGGCTCAAAGGATTAATGATGTGTAAGTCTGTGTTGTTGCAAAAAAAAACACAGTGTGTTTTTGGTTCCAACGTTTTTGTTCTGGAATTTTCGACCTACAAAACAAGCCCCGTGGCAGGCTGGAATCCAAGGTCTATAAGGAAGAATTGAAGGCTATTGTGGAAGCGGATTCATCGCAAACCACAGCCGAGTTAGCTGCAGGCTGCGGCGTTAGTGACAAAACTGTTTAATCCACTTTAAGTAAATTGGTGAAAAAGCTTGAAAGGTGGGTCCCTCATGAATTGAGAGGAGCAAACCGACAAACGCGCGTAGACTGCTGAGTTACATTAGTCAACCGGCATAATAATGACGGAATTTTAAATCGAATCATTACCTGTGATGAAAAGTGGATCTTGTACGATAATCGAAAACGCAAAAATTACATATGTAAGGACCTAATATTAATGGCAAGACACTTGTATATGCTTGAACTGTATACTATAAGGTCCACAAATAACGCACTAATCTCCGGAAATACTGATTAAAATTTAAAATGTAAGTATTTTGGTGTTAAATGGCCCATTTATTGAAAAAGGCTTTAGGCTACATTACCTACGTCATACTACGTCCCAAGGGGGCGGAAAAGTAACCAAAGACGGGTGAAACCGCGGGGGACGACTAGTAAGAATACAAATGGCGGGGCCCACTAAGGCCGACGCCTGTTAAGAGCTGCGTGATTGTTCGAGAGAGTTAGTAGCCTAGAACACCCTAGAACACGAAGGACAACTGAGAGAACATGGCGCCTCAGTTATTTGACGATTTCCCACATAATAAAAAAGTAATAGGAACACGCACATTACACTGTGACCTACATGTTTCAAACTAAGCAGAGTTGAAGCAAAGAACACGCAATAAACTGCAAAGCCGTGAGAAACAAGCTGATTTATTGATGTGTAAAATCAGTTTTTATTAGCACTCTTCAAATGGTGTGCCAATATCATCCCATTGTACTAGCCATATTTCTAGATCTGTTTGTTTGGCATAGACAGTGAGGCTATAATACTTTAACACTACAAAATAATTACAAAAGTTAAGTCTTAACAATAAAGTACAGAAAGGCAAAATTGCCTGTTATCTAAATTTAATATTGATTGCTACTTATCGGCTAAAATAAATAACTATTCAATATTTGAGAATTCACCATCTTTTTATCTAAATGAATCAAAAGACACCAGGCACCGAGTTTAATAGAACACTTGTGCATTTTAATGCCATCAACAACACCTAATACAGGAGGTACGAGTATGTAAATTGTTTTGACCTAATATTATGAACACAGCCTTAGTTTTTTTTAACAAATTTCCTCAACATGTCGTCAATAAGGCAAATCACTAACAGACAAGACGTATAAATGAGACAACTTAAAACTTTAACAAACATTTTAAGTTCTTGATCTAAATTACTAACTACAAACTTGCGCCAACACTAAAATATGCAAGTCAGTTAATTAAAAACACAAACTCAAATTAATAAAACCTAAATACTATACGAACCCAAACAACACTGGGCGTGTCGAAAAACGACTACTAAAATAGAAAGTGTACCTATTTTAGTTTTTCTTCAGGGATTAGTGTTAGAGGAACTGTGTGCTAGGAAGGCAGGCAGCTGACGTCATCGAGTATGGCGGCCAGTAGGGGCTTGTCCCGGAGCGCAGCCGCCAGCTCGGCGCGGTCCCACTGCAGGCGCAGGCGCCGCGCGCGCGCGCTCGCGCCGCCGCACACGCGCAGCGCTCCCCGCGCTTCCAGCAGCGCGCACGCCGCGCACATTTCCGACATGTCCAGTGGCATGATGTTGCGCGCATTCGCCACTCTGGTAACAATAATAATAATAAAAATTCAGAAAGCGGTACTCCTGGACACGGCTCGTATTGTTAGGAGGTTCCTTTCTCTGGAGCCCTGACCGCCGGTAGCTTGGACCCTGTTCCCGATACCGATGGGACACTATTTTTTATATTTATTTTTTAAGAAAATATTTAAAAATATGTTTAAGAATGAATAAATGGAATAATAATAATAATTTATTTGTAAAAAAAACAACATTTGGTCCACAATAAATGTTAGTAAAACTACCTACTAACATTTATTGTTGTATACTAACTTATTTCTATATTAGTAAAGAGATTTGAAATTGGTATTACAAGATTAGGCAAAAACACTAAATTATCACAGAATACTGAATTACTAATAAATTTAAAAATGTTAAAATTAAAAAAGAAATGTCATAAAAATAAATAAATACTACTAACAATACCGAATAATAATTAAGAATAATCCATATGCTCTTAGTGCATAATATAACACAACAGCACTCTTGGTGGCCTCGTTTGCTGGCCATAATACGAACTGCAACGGGGCGGCCAAAAAATAAACACATTTACGTTTTTATTTTGCGATACGAATGATAGGGTCAAAAACAATAATCACCTTAATAGTCATAACAGTAGAGTTGATTTTTAATTGAGTCGTTTCCTTTATTTTGCGCTTCATAAATTAGCATTGAGCAAAACAAATTAAATCAAGGGTAGAGAAGATCTTTGCATAGGTTAAATTGATTAGGAAGTATGTGATAAAACGACCTTAAAGTTATTTTTGTGTTCTGATTATTTTTTTAAATAATTTATAAGATTTTGTGTAAAATCTGTTCGTTGTGTGCATAAGCTCCTGCCGGCCGCTTCGGCCGTGTCAATTTTAGACAGATACGGAGTAAGGCTTCGTTTTATCTTTTAATTGGATTTTAAAGGTGAACGCATACGCAAAGAATTTTTCTCTATGCTGGAAACTTTCCAGATACGGACGATTTGACGCGGTTAGGTATGCGGTAATTAGGATTTCTTATAAAGAATTCTTTCGGTTCGAATAAGTGTGCGTTCACCTTAAAACTGGTGAGACTTCCTATAGGGTTTTTGACGGCATGAAAAACTTACTTTTTGTAAACATCGTGAAGCTTTCCCATAACGATTTCCTTCACCTTTCCCTTCGTTAGCATTAACATTATACTACAAAGTATTAGTTTCTGTTGTAACGGAAACCCGTCTTCAGCGTCCGACTCGATCTTCCTCGAGCCACCATAAACGTCGTTCAGTACTTCTAGTACTTGCTTCAGTTCGACGGTTACTGAAGAATCTTTCATCATGTTGTCAATGGACTGATTATCTGAGAACTTTGTCCTTTTCGCAAGCTCTATAACTCTTCGTCCTATATCTAGAGCTCTCCTCATATCTCCAGATATCGCTGAGATTTTAGCTGCAATATAATATTAGAGAACTTTAAAATTCACGTTGTTTTACACAACGAACTACTCTCCTGCATCGTGCGTACTACGGTCACACAAAACAATCAGACATGAAAATCAGTGAAAATCGCTCTTCCTCAGCGCAAACCGTATTCATCAGGAAAGTACCTCGAGCTTAGGATCTGCTTTTGTACCTACTTCATTGGAAGTAGTCTTTTTACGACTGTGATATGTAATTATTGACGTTCAATAAAGTGTGATTCTAAGATATTTTTCATTTTTGAATAGGACTACATAGGTTTACCTGCAAGCATTTGTAAAGCGACAGGAGAGAAGACATTGGTGTTGTCCTCGCTGGCGAGTACGTTGGTGAATATGTTGATGATCTGCTGCTTGGTGTAGGGCGCGAAGTGCAGCGTGAGTGGGCGCAGTGAGCAGCGCGCCTGCAGGCGCGGCAGCGCGCGCTGCGTCAGGTCCAGCGCGTTGGCCACGCCCACCAGCACCACGCCGCCGAACACCGCCGGCCACTCGAATATCGTGTACAGCACTGATTGTCGCTTGCTATCTAACTGGTCTATCTCGTCTAATACTAAAAGTCTGCAATAAATTAATTGACATTTAGTACCATTTGCTACATAATTACACAAATCTTGTTTTAGGCAACTATTTGAAGATGAGATCACCAAGATGAGCGATTTAAATATTATGTTCAACGTAATCAACAAGCAAGTGGGGTTTAAAGTTGTCTAGTATGTTTCTATTGAATAAATTGAAGAAATATCAAATTGTAACTTACATCATTTTATGTTTCTTTTTTAAATATTTTTCGATGGCATTGAAACAAGCTTTTTCCGTTGTTCCAGATGTGGGTACTTGAAGTTCCTTACAAATTCTATTATAAATACTAGCAGCTGATTTCACCATTGTACAGTTAATGTACACTTGTTTGTATCCTTCTCGAAACTGAAACAAAACAATACCTTTGATAAGTTGGTGTTAAATAATGTATCGTTAATCACTACATAGTATGAAACAAAGCCCCTTATCCTCGCTATCTGTCCCCGCGAATGCTTTGGTCTTTAAAATTACGCAACGGATTTTAATGCGGTTGGATAGAATATAGTAATTCAAAAGAAAGGTTTGTATGTATAATAGATTTAAAGCATAAATTTTAACTTTACTATTTGAATTATTGATAGAAAATGGTAGCCAAAGATGGGAAAACATTAATAATTATTTTTTAATAGATTGATTGCTTGATAAATATACAAGAATTTGGAAGAATAATTAACATTTTCGGATCTTTACTTACCTTAGGTAAATTCAAAATGTACGATAAACTTGCAGTTTTCCCGGTTCCTGGCTGTCCTGAGACATACAAAGATGCAGACTGCTCCTTCTCAAGATGTTCAGTCAAAAAGTTATCTAACCATTCGATCTCTGTCTCTCGACTTGTGAGAGGTTTTGGGTTTTCCTCTTCACTGCAACCAGAATATTACATTAGGAAAAAGTTTCAAATACTCACTGTAAGTATAGTACAAGACCTAACGTGGTATCCCATGTGGGTAATTCAGCTTCAACACGATTGCGGTTGCGAAGCGATCCGGTGAGTTCATGCGAATCCAACGCGTCGCGGCGGGTTACGGTCTTATTCTACGTGCACGCCAATTCGCCGCCATTTATATACACCGTTAAATTTTAGTCGTTTTAATCCCGAAGAGGCTCGATCCAGTACATGAAACACTATCGATTTGTGTAGATAAAATAAAAAAATAACGTACTTTTTTTCTTAATCTCTTATTGATATACGCATTTACGAAATTAATTTCTTTAAGTAAACGAGTCATTGACCTTGTAGGTAATTGTCGGTCGTTGCGTACTAACTACCTACAGGTCATTGAACTCGCCCAGCTGACGTTTACTTAAAGAAATCAATTTAGAACATGCCTAAATTAATTCGAGTTTAAAAAAAAGTACTTTGTTTTTTTATTCTAACTTTACCAATCGATAGTGTTTCATGTACTGAATCGATCCTCCAAGAGATTAAAACGATCAAGATTTAACGGTGTATAACAAGTCACCGCATCACACATCAACACACAGATCGCGTCAAAATATCAAACCAACTGATCACATCAGTTTCGTTTCACTTGTCGCCGCTCCACACCCACGTAGGTTATTGTTTATTTTTTTTATTTTTTTTGTTTGGGAAATTATCCAATGACTTTCTCTTGGGCGGTATGGTAGAGCATGTTAGATTTTTACTAAACCACTCTTGTTCCTTCCTTGCCTTCGTTTCAGGACCCTGGGGTAAACCGGGGCCACGGAGGCAACCGTAAAAGGAAGTTAAAGCTTAATATCCATGATTTGTCCTATGACATACAATGATTTTTTTAGATACATATTGCACTTATTCAGTTTCAATCGGTTTGGTGGTTCATTTAGAATAATTTAGATCGTCACATTATTCGACTTATCAGTACTTGTGGGAGTAAAAGCCGATCCGTAGCAACTACTACATTACGTTCGGCATTGTAGAATTTATTTAAGTGGTAGTTATTTAAATATTTATAAGTACCTGCCATTCTTGGACATGACGTTTTTCACCATTGTATCTTTTCGTGAAATCTTTACAGGTGTGCAATCTGGAAATAAATAAATCTATGAACATGTGTGTATATGTAAACATACTATTGGTATGAAAAGTATCGTATGAGCTAATCTAGGTCTATCCGCAAGCCAAGTTTTTTCAAAATCCATTCAGCGATTTTTTTTTCGCATATATAAAATAAATACGAATTGAATAGCGTCATGATTCGAAATATACTCAGATAGAGGCACTCCTAAACCAAGTAGTGTCCAAAACGCACCTGCTAATTTATATAACTTCCCTTCCTAATTGTACCAACTACAAAGTTTATCTTCATTCGTAAATCGTTACGACTATATTCTTATTTTTATCCGAATTGTTATGTTAAACCCAGTATCGGGTCAATCAACTATTTTTTTCCAATCAATTAATTAGTCATGCTAGAAATCATTAATTTATTACGACTAGGTCATAATTTGATTGTTGGACAAGAATCTCCACGAAGTGGGTATCTAAAGATGGACGACGCCGAAGTCGACCTGGCAAGAGGTGGCGAGAAAGTGTTTAGCTTTTAAATAGGTGGAAAAAAAACTAAAACTGAACAAATTAATAATACAGGGCGTCAGGCCCTGATCAACGTCGATCGCCTACTCAGCTAACCAAGACAGAAAATTGACAATAAATTACCTCATTCGACGGGGAAGAGTTATGTAAGCATTATTTTGGGATGTTCTTTTATAATCGACAACTGATCAGTAGGTATATAAAAGTGTGACGGAGGTGTATTCGTTTACAGTGCCGCACAGGTTTCTTTTTTAATTATTGCTTAATTAAAAGCTCACGAAATTAGAATAACTGTTAATATTTACCTACCTATGTATTTTACCAATAAAAATTAAATCTTTTTTGAAGGGTTTGGATCTTTCAAATATTTTATTTCTATTGTCGGAAAAATTACTTCCCATAAGCCAATCAATTTAAACATAATTTAGTGTCGAAGTACCATCGTCGTTTACAAGGAAAATAAATTCTTTGAGTAAAAAAATCTTACCATCATCAGTATCTCGCTTTAAATCATGTTCAATGTGTCTTTTTAATTTCCTGTCGCTAGACTTTCTAATATTTAATATGTCTTTATTTTCATTTGAGGCCACATTTTCTTCACCCAGATATACCTTCTTACGAGACTTGAATGGGATAGTCGCCTGGACTCCGGCCATCTGGAAATAAAATATACCTATTTATTTATAAAAAGCAGTACATAGCCTTAAGGCAGATTTATATTGAGTAAGTAACTGACGTCAGTCCACTGACGAGTCAGTGCTGACCTGGCACTGCTATAGTGTAAATTGATTTCAAGTCAGTACAGTACTGTCACGTCAGTACTGACTTCAATATTCGCGCTGCAATATTTTCGGCGTCAGTCCACTCCCCCGCCACCCGCGCCAGCGCCACTGACAACGTGTAAATTGCCCAAGTCAGTTGCTGCCGCTCTGTTGTACGGTGACCACGATTCGTCGTACCGGATCACAAAATGACACGAAAATTGAGCGACACGGAAAACTTAAAACTTGTACAACTATACCGTGATAATTAATGCCTATGGGATTTCAAATCACAAAATTATAAAAATAAAGAAATGTGTGCAACAGCATTGCAGAATATTGCACAAAATTCTTTGATTCTTTGTGTCATACTCCGCAGCAGAGCCACTTTGACTACATTATATACAAATTACAGGATAAAATGTAGAGAATGTCTATATTTTTGTAGCTTAATATCAAAATTTGTATGTTGTTAGTTTCTTGGAAAATATCAATTCAAAGTGGTCATGCCACAGAGCATACTCTCCAGCAGGACCACTTTAAAATAACGCTTATTTCACGCTGTTTATGCACAGGCCATAATTTAAAAAAATGTATATTTATTGTATATTAAGATAACATCTACAATTTCAGATAAATACTTGCCGATTTTTAGTAATATGTAAATATTTTACCGGAAAGCGCCTGCTATCAATTTCTTAGCAAATAACAAGATTAATATATTTATTTACGACTACCTTCTGTCATTGGCTGTTATTTGCTAAGAAATTCATAGCAGGCGCTTTCCGATAAAACATTTACAAATTACTAAAAATCGGCAAGTATTTATCTAAAATTGTAGATGTTATCTTGATATACAATAAATATACATTTGTTTATATTATGGCCTGTGAATCATTAGCGTGAAATAAGCGTTTTTTTAAAGTGGTCCTGCTGGAGAGTATGCTCTGTGGCATGACCACTTTGAATTGATATTTTCCAAGAAACTAACAATATACAAATTTTGATATTAAGCTACAAAAATATACACATTATCTACATTTTATCCTGTAATTTGTATATAATGTAGTCAAAGTGGTTCTGCTGCGGAGTATGACACGATTCTTTGCTGTTTTTGAGAAATCATTTTTCCGCACTGACTTTACAAACGTGTGTACACCAAAAGAAATATCTTCGACTACTGACTGCTTGTAAATAGTACGCGTCAGTTTTCGGCGCCAGCACTGACGACAGCTACTGACTCAATGTAAATCTGCCTTTAATCGTAGCAAGAACTCAATGCTGTATAATATTTGAAGGTACCTTTTCTCGATGATCCATGAACGAAAAAAGACATAATGTGGATTTTCAATTAGGAAAAATTTAGAGGATTTAAGAAAAACAATCACTTTGGGATCTTAGATTTATTTCAAATTAAATTACGTTTCCAACACACCTTTTGCAAAAAACTTATAGCAGTATGGATATAATTAATAATGACATGATTAATTATTATTATTAAAATGATACATGACAGTTAGGTAATTAGGATATAAAATATAAGGTTCACACGGACTAAGAAAGAGTGGGGACCTTAACAAAATAAATTAAACTTTTCTAGAATTCGATCACAAAGTTATCAACACATTTTAGAGTACGATTGCTTACAATACGTAAAGCTATATTGTATTAAGCGATACTGAAAGTTGTACATTTTTGTAACTTGAACATCACAAAAAAAAAACTACACTGTAGTTTAGTGTTTAGGTTTTGTACAAACGTGTTTCAAGCTTGTATCAACCCTGCAGAGTTGTGATACATAGGTTTCTAGTATATAAAACACGATAAAAGTAGCACAATTAAAGTAGGGACCAGACGGATGCAATCCAGCGTCCAAACAGAGATCACTTTGATGGGAACTAACCCAATCAAAAATTGTGTTAATTATCGGATTGGAGTAATTACATCTGCTGTCTCCACGAATTGAAACAGCAACGTCAACTCTGGTGGGATTGCAATCGTCTGGTTCATGTTTGAGTAAGCGGTACAGCCAGCAACAAAAGTTATACGCTCATGAGCATTTCAAATTAGAAGTAGCTAATGATTTGCACTATGTATTCATTTTAATATGAAGCATCCAATGACGTCTCTTGCCCTTCGCGTCCGACTTTTACTGACTAAAACCCACACTTAGTTCATTCGTTGTCTTTCATTCCAAGGCCGAGTTTATCTTTCAGAAGCGAAGCCATAGCCTCAGTAGGCTTCGATTTACCTGGGCCCCTATGGTTTGTAGAAAACTCTTTGATGCGCGCATGGAACACTAAGCGCTTCGTTCGGTCCGTACGGTTACCGCACGGCCGAACGGAGAGCTATTTGCTGTCCCCGAGCCCGCGCCTACACTGGCCGGGATCGGGATCTCGGCGGCTGGGGCGTGAGAGCCGTTGCATCGTGCGTGCGGCCGCCACCTTTGCTTTGCAGAAAGAGATGAGTGGCACTCCTCCAGACGATGGCCTGTCACCAAGGCCCGGCGCGACAGATCATAACCGCCGATCACCCCCATGAGGACACAGCAGTGCTCTGTCCAAGCGAGGAACATCTCCACCGTGTCCTCTGGGCGTTTCTTCTGCACGAATTCGGTGCAGGAACCCCCCGAACTGACCAGGTCCGGTGAGAACCTGCGTCATATAGAAAGTAATAATGCCGTGAGGTCTTTCCAGCCACTCCTCAAAAAGGGGACTCACAAATAAATTTTGGCACACCACGCGGGCACCCGCGCCCCTTTTGCTACGTAATAACATCAAGTTCTCCATTGACATGACTACCTGCACACTGCAAGTTTAACTAGCGACACTGTGCAGGTAATAATTCGATTTCCGCGACGGGGACTGTCGCAGACGACGCACGCGCTTTCTCACGGGTGACCGTCGCAGGTGGTCAATTTACGCAGTTTCGGCCCTAATATGGCGTCTGCTGTTGTGTAGGTAATGGCACGGAAACTTTCAAGCGCAAATCTGATTCGCATATTTTTTGTTTTTTCTTTTTAATCTATTTTATTATATATATTATTATTACATTCTATCTATTCTATTTTTTATCGCTTTTCTTGCTGACAGTACCTTATTGAACATTATTATTACCAAAAATGCAGGCCCTAAAGAGTTTAAACGGGACTTATGAACCACCAGAATTTATGTATTAAAATTACATAAGAGACCCAAAATTATTAATGTATAATATAACATTAGCATACAATTTATCCGATCACATGTTGCATTATATAAAAATATGTATTAGTCTGGAATTTACAT
Source organism: Mythimna loreyi (assembly GCA_029852875.1). Classification (NCBI taxonomy): domain Eukaryota; kingdom Metazoa; phylum Arthropoda; class Insecta; order Lepidoptera; family Noctuidae; genus Mythimna; species Mythimna loreyi. Next base: position 14,092,929 of record CM056786.1, read on the forward strand.
AATAATAGTTGATGGTATGTACAAAATAATATTAAAAACTTGTTTTAAAAGCTCATAGGCATTCTACCTATTCCTATTTTCTTCAGTAAACATAACTTGTTGAAATTATACAATAAGTACACAATTCATTGCAAAATAGAACATAATAATATTTTTGTACAAAAAGTTCTAATCTATATATGTTTTAGAGTCTTAACCCTAAATCCAAAATACCAGTTCCATGCATTTTTAGTTAACAGTAGTATACTTGACAAAAAAGTCAGCCTCCATAACAAAATTCCTATTACTAGGATTTCCAAAAATAAAACATTCTTGGGAGTGCTATGGATTCTGTGCAGGCAGTTTTAAATTAAACATGTTTAATTGAAATTAGTTATTCTTATTTCCAATGTAAGTTAATTTGTAGGCAATGTGATGATACAGATGAACAGATCATGGGATAGCCATGTAAGGAACATGTCATAGCATAAAAATGTTCTTTATATTAATAAGTATGACACTGCACACTAGACAATTCTGTCACAAACCAACATCATCCCAAGCCATTCACGGAGTATACTGACAGTTACAAATATCATGACGGTTTCGCAGAGAAATTATATGATGGTTTATCTTTCTGCGCATTAGAATGAGGGAGCAGACTCTTTAAAGATAATACTCACAAACCACACAGTGATTTTACCTTGCTAACTTTTATTTTATTAGAATAATATAAGGGATATTATAAGTACCTATAGAATAAGGTTCACATTTGCATTTATTGCTTGTTGAAGTAAAAGTTTATGTGTAGCAAAAATAAAGTTTCGCTTTTGTTTGGTTTGTTTAAGAGTAACTTTATTATACAGTGGAGTTGATATTGAAGGTTTAAGCCTTAAGCCCATTATCCAGATCTACAATTTTATTGTTATACTTAGCAGTTCATAAACTGGATTTTCTTGAACTAGTGAGAATTATTGCTAAGCTGCAATACAACATTGACTTCTTTATAAATAAAATTGATGAATAAATGTGTCATAATATGGTTTAGGCGCAGAATGTCCTATTAGCAAAATGTTCAGTTCACAGAGCATCCAAATTGCAGACTGTCCAGTTTTTATCATAGCATTGACACCACTAATTGGAGGGGGATTAAGGTATAAATATACGAATAAGCACTTAGTCAAGTTATTAGAAAATCTTTTTTATTTTTGTCATATTTCTTTTAATTTTGATCAAATAGGAGAGAGAGAGGCTGGAGGCTTATTTATGCAGCAATTTAATATATGATTCTATAATTTTTATAATAATAATACAAATGTGACAAAAAATAAAACTGATTTTCTATAACCTGACTATTTATTTATATATTTATACTTAAATCCCCCATCATTAATTAGTGATGATAATGTTACAATGAATACTGGACCTTGTGTGAATTGGGCATTCTGCAAACTACACATTCTAAGAATTGGACATTCTGTGCCTAAACATGTTATATTGCCTATGTCTACACATACAAGTAAAAATGAAATTATGTATTAAAAAGATTGACATGACCTAATCCATAATGTTTCCTTCTTACAATTTCACACTGAAGGAGGCTAAAATACAACAGAAGTTTTATTTGCTATCATGTCAAGTACTTAATGTCCATAACAGGCAACAGGTCCACGTACATTATATAATATGTTATTTTATTTCATTAAATTAGTACAAAAATGTATGTATCACTCACAATAGCATCACTAGGGATTTCTGACCCATACAAAAATTTTCACCACAGTATTACCAGTTACACTTACTGTTTCTCTTTATTTTTGAAGTCATTTTGAGCCTGGTAGGCCATGTTTGTTGATATACTCTTGAACATTTCTATCTGTCGTTGAGCTTCTAGCCATGCATTCACTTCCATTTGCTGTCTTAGTAGCGCATGGTGATGTGGCATCAATTGTGCTCTTGCTTGAGACATTCGATAATCAGCTGAAGCATTCATTGCAGGATTTGTTTTTTGAGATGTTGGCAAAGGCTGTCTTATTCCTGGTAATTTTCCTGATGCAGGCATCGGTTTCAAGCCAGGTTTAGAAGTACCTGGAGATGCTTTTGATAGATCATTATTTGCAGAATTCATATTGGGTATCTGTGTACTAGTAATCTGGTTTGACTGGTTTATGTTTGGTTCTGGAGCCGAGCTTCCTGCTTGTTTTTCTTCTGCTATTACTAACTTTGGAGAAGAACTAGGTGAACGAGTTTGCGACCTTGGGGAAGGCTGTGCTGCACTGGGAGGTGTGTGGGGAGCAACATGAGAGCCTGGAGAAGCAACACTAGGGCTCCCACCACTAGGTTTCATTGGATTTGCTTTAGTACTGGTCATATCTTGTCTGTTGTTCATTTGTGACGCACCTGGGCCTCCTTTGTCCAATTTTAATTGATTCATATTTGATGTTGATGGAATTCTTAATGGGCTGACTCCTGAAGTTAGAGGTCTGTTTGTAATACCACTAGGAAAAACATTACTTTGTGGCATAGTCAGAGGCATGCTCTTAGTTGGAAGATTTTGTTTCTTTGCCAAATTGTCAATAGACTGCATAGTTTCAAATGCTTTATGAAAGGTTTGTTGCTGTGCTAGTTGATTTTGGATGTTGTGAGGAGTAGACAAATCTAAAGCAGTGCTTGGCTTGGTCTCTAGTGCAGGCATGGTATTGGTACTCGACTTGTTCACAGGGTTGTTGGACTTGTTTGCAGCATTAAATGATTTTGGGGTAGCAGGCACAAGTTTAGGAACCTGTGCTTTGGTTTTCGGCAACTTGGACTTTTTATCACAATTCAAGCTTTGTAACTGCTGTTCAAATGTTTGCTGAAAAGTAATAGGAACTGAAAAATTTCCACTTGTTTTCCCTAATTTAGTATCAGAAATAGGCTTCAAGTTAGGAACTGGGCCCTTAGCAGAGCTTTCTGATGATTTAGTTGGAGGTTTAGTTGAGGTTGGGATGTTATCTGTTTTACTTGGTTGGCCAGACTTGGTTTCATTATTACTTTCTTGTTTTTGTTTTTTAGTTTCAGTGTCTGGCAATTTTAATATTTCTATATAGTTATGTACTGGTGGACTTGGAACTTTATGGGTAGTGTGACTGGCACCAGACAAATTTTTATTTACCATACTTTTCTTGGGATCAGGATTTGGTGTTTCAGCAGGATTTCGTGCTTCTAACTTTTGATCAGTAAGTGTTATAGATAATGATGATGGTATATTAATTTTACATGAATCAAATAAAGACTTTAAGGGATCACCAGATGGTTGTGTTCCTGTGATTGGAGAACCAAGGGAGGATTTAACTTGAGATAATATTTTACTTCTATCAATTGTAGGGTCACTGTTATTTGCTAATAGATCCATTCTTACTTTATTAACATGTTGTCCTTTGTTTGACATTGGCACACTAGGCTTTAAATCGGGCATCTTTTTAACCGCAGGCTTTTGTACTTCATGGGGCTTCGAATTTGCTGTTACTTCAGATTTTGGTATTTGAAGTTTAAGTGGAGAAATAGTTTTTTGAGTTCCAGGGTTTGGCTGCACAGAGGAAGGAAGCTCATTTGGGGGTTTGCGTTTAGGAGATGATATATTTTGAGGCACTGACACTGCCCGCTTGACTCCAGGGCTTTCTTGTGGCTTTGTACTAGTCATTTGCTGCTTTGTGTCTTTTGTAGGAGCAGGTATGGGAGAGGGTACATTTGGTGTTACTGGTGGTACTTGAGAATTCTTAGAGGAGCCTTCTAATTCTTTTCCTTTTATTGCAGTATCTATTGCTTTAACATTTGGGCTTGTAGCAGTCGCATTTGAAACACTAGGACTGATTAAATGACTAATCTTTGCTTTTTCAAGTTCAATTTTCAGTTTTTTTAACTCTGGTGTATGTGGAGTTGCTTGATATTTTCTTTTAGATGGCTCCCCAACCTTTTCTTCAACCTTTGTAGCATTTGGTTGATTTTTAGATGGAGCATCATTAGAAGTGGTTTGTTCTTCAGGACATTTTACAGGTGATGATTTAAGTGGCAACATACTTTTTGCAGTAAGCTCAAAAGAATTTAAAAATTGAGATTTTTCAACTTCATCATCATTTTTCTTAACAGGTATGTCAGAATGTTTATCAGTATTTATAGTCTTCACCAAATCTTTAGCTTGTTGTCCTGTTTTCTCATTGTTCTTAGACATGTCGCTTGCATGGCTCACACTATCGTCAGGCATAGGACTATCAGTTCCAGAAGAAGCTTCAGAGCCTTGATCATTTAAATGGGGAGCTGGACTGCTGGCATTTGTATCTTCAGTTGAAGCAGGACTTGACTTTCTGTCTCTTAAAAGACAGGAACTTGAGCCTTTTCTGTTAATTTCAAAGAGCCTATTTCTAATAGCTACATAATCTGTTATTTGGTAGAAAAAGCGCATTGGCTCATTCCTCTTCCAATTATATATGTAAGCTATATCCATCAAAGTATAGTAATCAGGTAAAGGAACTCTTTTGTACAAAATATCAATAGCAAATTGGGTGCTATCAATATCAAATTTCATACTTAAAAATTTTTTAAGGTGGCTTATGTTGACAACAGCAGGACATTGCAAAAACCTTCTTGGTGTTGCAGATACAGGTTGCAGTTCATTGCTGTCAGATGATTTACTAGATATACTGTCAGTATCAGTTGCATCAGCATATTCTAATGAAAAGGATATCACATCTTCTGGACTGAAAATTATTCTTTCAGTATCTTCTCCTCTCTGTTCAGGAGTAGCTGATGCAGCAGGGCCAGGCCTTGAGGAATAAAACTGCTGCCGCCTTTCCATTTCCTTTTGAAATAGTCCTGGTACAAGTTTATAAACTATGTCTTGAAGGGCTTTATCTAATTTTATGTTTGGTTTGGCAGAATTTATCATCATTTCACATACTGGGCAGTAACTCTTCGCTCGCAAATGTTTGATGATACAACTCCGACAAAACGAATGTAAACATTCTACAATCGTGGTTGCATCTATATAATAGCCCCTACATAGAGGACATGTTATGTGTTCATTGACTTCACCAAGTAAGGTTCTTTGAGGCACAACTGCAACACTGTTCTGCTCAGCCATTTTCACAACTTTCTTATCGGGTTGTTTATTAGACGTAACCATTTTCAGGATCCACCGTTACTATAATAATAATGTATAGGCACACGTAGCTGCTAACACTACAGATAATGAACAGAGCATAATTCGACGTGATTCGTGTATTTATCACTACCGCACTAAAACTTGGACGCTTTTAATTATTTGGAAACTCATTTCATAAAAAACCAATCAATATTATTAGGGGAAAAGCTTTACAATAAAAAGTAGACGACTCAACTTCGTCGCATTGCTTATCGCCATGAAAATCGATTATGTTGGTAACCCTGTTATATTTATGTTTCAATCATGGTAAAAATCTTAATTATCAGATCACACTAGTATCTATGTTAGCTAATATTTATCTGGAAACACTTACCATGTATAATACCTTGGCGAAACTGATTTTAACACTGAAACAGTATTTAATAGTTACTTAAAAATTTTGGCGCGAATATGTTGAGTACCTACACCGTAGAGAAAATGTCAATTATATGTCATTTTTCTTAATGTTGGTACACATTCATCTTGTTTTTTTTTTATTTGTGCCATGGATGAGGAATAAAGATTATTCTTGATTTTTTTGATATGAAAATGACGTTCCAAACCTCAAAACACTTATTTCCAATATATAGGTACATTTATTTACAAAGAGTGAAAGGCAAATGAAACAGTGCGCTCGGTATTCGCCTTGCACACTTTTTAAGTTTCTACTTATTCAAATATTTTGTTGAACGAGGTGAATGTCTCGCCGAGCCTTCTTAGTGCTTGTTTACAGAGACGCAGCGCGTTGGTCGTGCGCATTGCCATATATTTATGTTTTCGTCTGCGATGACACGGCCCACTGCTGCAATTAACGAAGACATCCTAAAACCGCCGTCCGGTAACGACGAAGCCTGAGTCATTTGACTTTATGTGCAATAAATATACAACGTACGTTGGTAAAAGGTGAACCACACGGTTGCAATATAGCGTTGCAACCGAGATCAACTTGGTTGGAACTCGATTTATGGGTTTGGTTTGTGTTACGGCTAGATGTATGTAAACCACACACGCCAACACACGCAAAATTCAATAACTGTGGTGAGGAAAACGCGCCTCTCAACCAAGGGCATTGAAGATCTACAATGAATGTCCACGGATTTGAAACTAGCATAGTGACCTAAGTAAATCAACGTATCACGTTGATAGACGTAAGTCTGGTGAGATCAAACATTTAGGCGCATAAAAATGAGAAACTTTATCGTGTGTTCGAAAACTTAAATAGTAAGTATGAGTGAACACAACTATGCACTAGATGGCATTGTTTGATGCCCACATCTTTCTGAAAAAAGTATTATGATGGCATGGTAATTTCGGTAATATGCATCAATGTAAGCAAATATTCATGTAATTCACTAGAACCATACAGTGCGAATCGATCCGATCGATGGCCAAGTTGTGACGCCATATCATACCACCCAATTTAAGAAATTAAGTTGAAAAAAAACTAGATTTTTAAAAAAATCTAAACTATTTACGAATCGTGAACAAAAATGTTGAATCAGAATCCAATTCTTCAATTTTATTTAACTCTACGGCACTTTATGAAGTGCCTGACTGAGTAGTAGCAAATGGAAGAAAAAGGCGAATTGATCCTAATAGAGAAAATAAAGAAAAAATAGCTTTTGAACTAATTATGACTTATTAGTTCTATACTAATAATAATGTACATTTTTGATTTACCGTCTCGGGGCCCTTTATTTGTTAAATAATATTTTACGATGGCAACATCAGAATAATTTGTCAAACCGTCTAGCAACATCGCTGTCGTCCTTCTTTTCATTCAACGGAGTCTCGAGCACAGACCGATATCTGCATCGTGAATTTTACTATTAATCACGAACTCCTTTTGAAGGAGGAAAGTTAAACTTTTTCCTTCTTAAACATGAGAGCGAAGGTATATATCTATTTGTGTTATAAAATGCCTTCTAGCAAGTTGTTTTATCAACATGTTAAATTCGGCTGAACCGCGTTTTGATTTGTGCTGTGTTTTAATTGTTTCAGTGGCGTAAGAAGCGCATGCGAAGGCTAAAGCGTAAAAGGAGGAAGATGCGTGCGAGGTCCAAATAAAATGGTAAGTTTAAATTACATACATTTTTTACAATTTCATCTTGCATTGTTTCCTTATGACATTGTAGGCGCCAACCGGTCATTCTAAGTACGACCACTGCTCTAAGTTCTGAATCTGAGGTAACTACATGTTAACTGGCCTCGTGTCCTTTTTCTATACAGTGCCTAAATACACGACCCTAGGTTCTGTGCGTAATGTCTAATCAATGTTGATTCAATCAATATTTTAACATGTGGTACTATTTTATATCATACAAATACATAACTTTAATTTTCTAACCTCAATATTAGTGTTGAACCGTTGATATTAACATTTAAGATTTCAACTAGGTTATTAACTTTTTCGTTATGTATGGGATGGCGAAGTTCAATAACACAACGTGACAATGTGCTCCCAAGCAAGTTTATAAACATCATAATTGATTGGGCCCACTTAAAGAACTGAGTTTTTCATTGTAATTAAACTGCACTGATCAACATTATCTAAATTTCTAAGAAAAACAGAACCTGATGATTACATTATAATAAAAAAAAACACCATGCAAGTACTTAGGTACAGCAGTAATCAAACCACTTATTTCTATTTGAAACCTAGAGTTCATTCTGTTAGATTGAAATGTATTCGTAATTTTGTGGTATGTAACCAATAGTCTTTGTACATGTATGGTGACCACATGGTATTTTTTATAGTTAAGAAAGCTTTGTTTTAATTATTTAAAAAATTTACGCTATTAATGCCACATTTTTAAGACAGTATCATCAGAAATGCTTTGAAGTTCCAGCTTCATAGAAGGGCAAGAAATTGAAAATAATACAATTTGCAGCTTCAACTTGTGTCTTTTTGTTTGACACAAGTTTGTATGGAGCTACATAAAAATTTGGTACACAAGCAGATTCTGAAATTGGATATGATATTGAAATATTTTGATTTTGGCCCTATGGATAATTTTCAACTTTAGTATGGACAAAGGCACTGGTAGTGATATTCACATTATATATATTCCAGGTCAGGTTTGATTTCCACCCAAGATAAGAAAATTTTGTGGTCTGGGTCCTGGGTGTAATTTCATCTATACCTGGTGTCTGACATCAATGCATAAACAAATACCTTGTGTCCAGTACTTGATTCTGGACCCTCAATGTTGGAATTTTTAATATAGAAAATCTCCCAATTTAAAGGAAAGTGCTTTTTTTTAAACTGTTTAAAATTGTTTAGGCACTAGGGGCATAATTTGGAAATATGACACTATTGTTTTGTTATCTAACAAAAAGTGTTTATTTTTTTGTAAATTTTCAATGTTCAGAATAGAACAGAACATTGATTTATCCGCTCCAAATGCAGGTAATTACAATAGTAATTAACTCTTTGAGCGCCAAACAAATGCTGACGATCAAACACCTATTGTCTTTCTATTATGTCCCTAATTATGGTATTAGGTTAATTTAAAATAATATTGAAGTATACATTTAACCATGTTGCCATGCAAACCGATGCAAGTTCATCAACAAACTTAGTTTGAAAGTTCCAAATGCATAATGTTACCCCTCTGAGGCAGTCGTTATCTCAACATGAGACAAACGTAAAGAATTGGAATATTACTGTGCTTGCTCCACCCTTGTTATACAATATTGTATGTCAAGGACTAATAAAAAGCATACAAACATCTAATTATAATGGTGTTATAAACACAAGTCTGGCGGTCTCAGCCTCTTACTGTTATACAGTGATTGGTGTTGTTGCTGCTGACTTGTAGATTGCCTAACTTCTGGAATCGCGCATGACACAGCTAAGGTTCTTAAAAGAACATTCACAGTTTTAGGTTTATTAATAACAAAATAGGTTGAAAATATGTTTATTTTTGTGTTTTAAATGCTCAAGAGTTGTTTGATTTCAATGTTTATTTTATTGTTTCAGGTACACATGTGGGAAGTTAGGGTCATCTAATTAATTCTACTAGTGTATCAAATAAAAACTAAAAAAAGTAAAAACCATGTTTCATTTTAAATCAAAGGTCCATCAATCAAAACCACCAGCCACCATCACTTAATCCCTGTACCGTAAAAAATACGCACTACTATCCATATCCATCCAATCCGAAAGATGCAGGTCCTTGATATGGTAAATTTTGGAGCTTCCTGCACCGCATTCGTATAGAAATAACGCCAAGGTTGTCAAAATTATGTGGACAGCCCACAAGTCGTGGCACGCGGTAGATCTCTACTGGCGATGGCAGCAACGGTCACTGGCTCTGGTACCTATACAAGTCATGGTCGGTACCGAGGAGGAATAGCAGGCGTCGCATCCTACCAACGTCAGGGCCGACGCTGCGTAAAGCGAGAACCTGCTCGGGTACCAGTAGCGTGTAGTTTTCGGCAGTCCCCGTAAATGAAATCGGATTATTTCCTGCAGTGTCGCTAGCTCTACTTTATCAGTGTGCATGTAGTCATAACGATGAATAACAATACCTAGTATATTATTACGTAGGTAGCAAAAATGAGTGGCGAGCCCGGACGGAGCACTTTTATAGGACTGCGCGCGTAATGCTGGGAGGCTTTACCACCACGACAGTACCTAGTTGGTTTAGTAGGATGGGTCATAATCCTATTCACAAAGCCTTTGTTTTTTGGTGTAGGAAATAATCAAATGCCTAACTTTGTTCTAATTGGGAGGATAGGCTTTTACAGACTAAAGGCCAACGCGGGCCCATACAGGAGCACCGTCGCGCAGGTGCCACACGTAACGCTCATTTTGCTGAGTAATAATACTTCAGTTTTCCATTAGACACAACTACACATCACACCGTTAAACTGTGTCATACTCCGCAGCAGAACCACTTTGACTACATTATATACAAATTACAGGATAAAATGTAGATAATGTCTATATTTTTGTAGCTTAATATCAAAATTTGTATATTTTTAGTTTCTTTGAAAATATCAATTCAAATTGGTCATGCTACAGAGCATACTCTCCAGCAGGAACACTTTAAAATAAGCGTTATTTTAAAGTGGTCCTGCTGGAGAGTATGCTCTGTAGCATGACCACTTTTTTTTTATGGTAGGTATAAATCATCGAATGACGAATCCCACTCTTGGGCGGAGCGGGAAACAGTGTCAGACTCTTACTGACTAAAGAACCTACCCCGTGCCTTCCTTGCCTTATTCCCAGAGCCCCGATGTAACGCTTTCGCATCAACCCTCAGCTCCGGGAGGAGCATGACCACTTTGAATTGATATTTTCCAAGAAACTAACAATATACAAATTTTGATATTAATCTACAAAAATATAGACATTATTATCTACATTTTATCCTGTAATTTGTATATAATATAGTCAATGTGGTTCTGCTGCGGAGTATGACATGTTAAACTACAAACAGAGCGGGTGACATGGCTTAGTAGTTAGTGACCTTGACTGCTATGCCAAAGGTACACTCGATTCCCAACCAGGACAAATGTTTGTTTTGTTTGGGTGTAATTAAACTATAATTAGTATGTATTTAGAAATAGATAAGTATGTTTATCAGTTATCTACTTATAGCACAAGCTCTACTTAGCAAATACTAGATGGCAAATGCTGTTGTGTGACGGTTGAAAAAATCTGGTTTCCGCTAGGGGGACCACGACACGTGCATAGTCAAGCGATGGGTGGCCGTGTAAGGTGGGACAATTATCCGATGACGTTTTCCGCCCTTGGGTGGAGCGAAAGGGTGTGTTAGACTTTACCTCCACGAAGTTCCACTGACTGTTGAGGACGCGAGTCCCCAGGTTTTTCAACCGCGACTCGACATCGATGCGAACGCCTCCTGCCGGGAACTCGATGCTAACATGTTCCGATGAGGCGATTACCAAGCACATGGCCTTTAATATTGGCTTAAGAGACACTTAAATTTTAGGGGCTGTTGGTGAAAACGGGCAGATTGTTGTGCCGCCTCTTTAACGCCAGAAATGAAACAAAACCGCCTCAAATGGCGTTAAAGTATCAGGATTACGGAAGGTTGACCCGAACTAGGGAACAAGCCAGAGGATTGATTGATAATTTACTTAATCAAGTATACCTACCTATAGGTATACTAGCTTTTGCCCGCGGCTTCGCTCCCGGCAACAGAAAAATGTGATAAAGAACCGCTTGACCGATTTTATGGAAACTTCACATGAACCAAAATAAAATAAATAGTCCGAACAAAACCAAAACATTTGGTTTGGATAGTTGAGCTCGTTCTTGAGTTATAAAATAACGAAAAGTGGCTTTGATTTTTATGGTTCCGTAGTCAACAAAGAACCTTATAGTTTCGCCAAGTCTGTCCGTCAGTCCGTCCGCTGATAATTCTAACGACCGTTAACACTAGAAAGCTTAAATTTGGTATCAATACCTATGCATATCAATCACGCCAAAGTGTAAAAACAAAGAATTTTTTTTATGGAACTTTTGTACACTACTGTGATGATGTCAATCCCATCGTATGTACCTACTATCCTACTATCATATTAGGTAGGTACCAACAATCAAAAACTGGGAAAATGTTTTATTAGGGTACCTCCCCTGGAGAGTATTTTTTTTTTCATTTCTACCATAACGTGATATATTGACGCATAGTATTTGGGTTCTGTAAAATAATTTTTCGAGAATGTAAATATTTTCGGAAATAGTCGCTCCAAAAGTAAAAAAAACAATGTGTTCCCCCCCCCCTAACTTTTGAACCATACCTAAGTTTAGAAAATATGAAAAAAATCTCAAAAGTAGAATTTACGAAAACGAACAATTTTTGAAAAAAAAAAATTCTGACTAAAACTGTAATTTAACCGTATAGGTATATGAGCATTTTTTAAACTTTTTTACATATCTTAATATCCTGAGCGTACCTTTCAAAAAAAAAATTAAATCAGTTTAAGTACCTACTTAATTCAAAATTACCACTAAGTATAGCGCTTACCGCGGCTCTGGGGAATAAGGCAAGGAAGGTACGGGGTAGGTTTTTTATTCACTAAGAGTCTGACACTGGTCTCCCGCTCCGCCCAAGAGCGGGTTTCGTCATTCGATGATTTTCACCTAAGTACCATAAAAAAAAACCACTAGGTATAGCGCCATCTCTCGGTGAATTGGGTTACTAATTTATACATGGGCTACTGGGTTCTGTTGCATTATGAGAAATTTGTGCTGGACGGGAAACTATGGAACCCTACACTTAACGTGTCCCGACACGCTCTTGGCCGGTCTTATTATCTACACTATTAAAATAAAGAGGTAAAGTTTGTTTTTTTGTTTGTAGGAGGTACTTAATCTCTGAAAATCTCTTTATGTACCTACGCAGGCGAAGCCGGTGACAAAAAGCTAGTATATAGATATTCCTTATCGCTTGCAAGCAAATCTATTTTTTTTAAAAACCGTGTTTTCGTTATCATGAAATTCTTTTTTCAAAAACTGTATAATTTTTCAACGCCACCACGGTATTGACACTCTATAATAGACATTCGTTGTCATTACGAGTGTCACATTTTGAATTTAATTTATTTCAATATTTTTTATATAATTTAGTTCACACATGGACATATAAATTATAACAACAATGGGTCGAATGGGCGGTATTAAATGGGAAAAATCCACACAATGTCGACCTGTGCATAACATTATTTCTTCGGATTTCCCTAAATACAATCCCCAGCCATGGAAGTTTATGGTAAGTCGCACCGGGTACACCATAGGGTTTGTCGACCATATCTTAGGATTGAGGCTATTGTTTGGCGAACTACGTTATTTTAAACCTTAACCTTAGCTTGAAACTAAGAAAATTGTATGTGCGAGCCAATATAAAAATTACCAGCTAAGCAAGAGACTGTTGAAAATTAAACGGGCAGGCAAGTTTGCCCTTGCCTGTCTGTGTAGCCAGGGGCAACGACTTTTAGAAAACCTCATAGGTGCTCATGCTCATTTCATGACTCCCAAAAAGTGGCAGCCAACTGCTTAATAAAAATGAAAATAAATTGTGTTGTTGCGGGAATCGAACCCGCGACCCTTGCATCTCTATCGGCTGTCAACTCATCAACACTGCGCTAAACGGGTAGTCGGGTAATGAAAAAATGCCCATCCGTAAAATGCGATTACTGATGTTTCATGATGTCTATTCTCAGAGGTACCTCGGCCGGCAGCTACTGTTTATTTCTCATAGGTGCTCGAGCCCACGGAGAAAGCAGGTCACCCCTGTACCTGCGTTTTGGTTTTAAGAGTTTTTTGAGTGAACTTTTAATTATTCTCAGATTGATTCCTAGTGGACCTATGATGTAAAATTACTGTAGTTTTACTCTCAATAAATGTTTATTCAACTGGACAAGTCATTGTTGGAACAAGTTCGATTTCATTGTAGTTTTGTTTGACTAGGTGGGTAGGTACCTACCTAGCCGAACTTAGCAGCCAAGTTTGTCGAAACGGCAGATATGTTCATTGGGAGGTTTGGACCATGATCCGCCACGCTGGTCCAGTGCGTGATGGCAAGTCGCCAGAGCCTCGATTGTTTTGCCTGCTGGGTGTACGTACCACGTGAGGGTGAGGTTGCCTTGGGTCCGGATAGATCTTATTAGGAACCGGGCCCGTATACCTACACCCCTTTAAATACTTACCTAACTCCTGGAGATACGGGACAGATGCGCGGTTTTTGACAGTGTTCTTGTGGAATTCGCGGGTCGGACCGGCGGCTAATAGATAGCGAAATCCCTGGATTGTTGTGTTAGGTACATCCGTATTCTAAGGAAAAACAAAGCGACTGTGTGCAGTACTTATCAAAAACGAAGTACGTTCTGAACTGGACAAATAGTGCAGAATTATAGAAAAAAAAAGCTGGATAAATTTTGGACCAATGTACCTACGGCTTTTTACTAACAATCATTGAATTTTTTGTTAACAGGAAGGCAAATCACGAGTCGAATGGTTACTTTCATACGAGTACCAGAGAATGTGGATGGAAGAACGTGAAGCTTGGAAAAAGAGGATGTATCCAGAAAACACTACGGTCAACGTAGATGTTGTGAAGCGTTACGTCCTTACTTTCAAAACTGATCACCAACCTCCAAAACCGGATAAAAAGAAACCGTTTAAAATGAAAAAGTAAGCACTTGCTGATTTCTGGTATTTGATTTCAGTGAAACGTTTTGTAATGATCGTTTGTAGCTAAATTCCGGACAAACAGCGCGAAGGAATTGCGTAGACTGCTTGGGCATCACCATCCACAAGTGTGGTGTCATTTTTTGGGCTTGATACAAAACGTGGTCATGGGACATGTACTATCATTAGGTACATAGTATAAAACAAAGTTGCTTAGATACTATGTATGCTATATCTTTAAAAGTAGGTACGCAACGGATTTTGATGCGGTTTTTTAATAGAGTGATTTAAGAGGAAGGTTTATATATCTAATAGGTATATTACCATTGCACCCGTGCGAAGCTGGGGCGGGTCCCTCCCTAGTAATATTATAAATAGGTATTTATTCTATGTCATAGTTAAGACACGGTCACTAAGCAGACTTCTTTATATTAGATAAGTACTTACAAGAATATTCGATTTCAGATTTGAAGGTATAAAGAGCAAAACCGAAAACAAACGTCCCCCGGACGATAAAGCAATGCGAGAAAAAGATTCTGTTAAAGTGAAACAAAAAGAAACAACTTAATGTAATGTTAACGTAATGTATATTCCTGAAGACAATAGTTTTCTAAATTGACTGTAATAGTAATAAATATACCACATATACAAAAGTCATAAACTTTTTTATTTATTCTTATACTATTTTGGGTTAAGGGACATCTCGCCCTTGTAAACACTTAAGCCGGGTATTCATTAGGCAACATTTGTTTATAAACACTGTTTATAAACAGTGTTTCACAATGTTTCATCATCTCTGTAAACAGTTTATATACAAAGGTGATGCAACATTGTTTATTAAACATGTTGCCATGCTCCCCACTTCGAGTGGAGAGCAAGACGAAACGTCTAGTTTATAAGCAAAAGTCAATAGGTGTGGACGTGTGTTGCGCGAGTTTATAAACATGGAAGTAGTGTGGTCCAACAACCAGGTTTCGATGCTCATAGAGCTTTACCAACAGCGTAATATACTTTGGGATGCTTCAAATAAAGATTATAAAGATAAATTTTAAAAAAATGATGCTTGGGCCGACATTGCTGCAGAATTGAATATGTCGCAAAAGGAAGTGGAAACAAAGATGCATATTCTACGCTCACAATTTTCTCGTGAAAAGAAAAAACTTAAGTCATCAAAAAGAACTGGAAGCGGTGCCGAGGAAGTGATTAAAAGCAGATGGCAGTGGTATGATCCGCTACAATTTTTATTACGTGGTGCAACGACATCTGGAACATCGGATACAATGGGAACGGTGAGTACCTACATTTTTATATTATTTGCTAAGTTGATAATATTAATGTAATTTTTCAAGGTAACGGGTTAGTAAATTTTAAATCAAACACAAAACTCTAAATTATAATCAGAACTTTATTTGGAAAAAAACAGGTAGGTACATAGGTACCTACTATTTTAAGTATTATGCATGAGAATTTTGCCACGGCACACTACCTTCTGGATTAGTGAAATATTCAGCAAATTGATCTCTTACAACCGTAGCAGCTAGTGGGGGATGTCTTGCAATAGGTTGTAAATCCAACATGCTGTTGTGAGGGCCGATTTCTCTTCGCCAAAAACCTTCTATAATGTTATATTCTGAGTCTTCATAATCGAATGTTCCTGGTGGAGTATATATAGCCCGAGACTGTTTATTGCGCCTCAAAAAGTTATGCAAATATACACATGTCATTGTTACAATTTCACAAGTAGCAGGCTTAAGAGGTATGGCTTTTCTGAAAACGCGAAAGACAGCACATAATATGCCAAACACATTTTCTACTATCCTTCTTGATCTGGAAAGACGGTAGTTGTAAATGCGCTTTATAGTTCCACGATTGTGAATACCAGGATAAGGCTTCATAATATTTTCGGATAAGGCAAATGCGCTGTCCCCTACTATTACATAAGGTAGATTCGGACCATTTGGTAAAATTGGTTGTGGCTGTGGAATATTCAAATTGTTTTGAGTAATTGCATCGTAAAATGGAGTTTCTTGAAATACTCCACTGTCGGAAGATCTGCCTTTAGCACCACAATTCGCATATATAAAGTTGTAATCTGCATCAACTATTGCCAGTAGTACAATGCTGAATTGTTCTTTAAAGTTGAAAAAATCACTGCCAGAGTTAAATGGTGCTTCAATAACAATATGTTTTCCATCAATGGAGCCGATACAATGAGGGAAATTCCATAATAATTCGAACTGGCGAGCCTTGTTTTTCCATTCTTGTTCAGTACTTGGAACCTGTAACCAATTTAAAACAATGATTTACAGGATGGCAGTGCCTCAACCCAGCCGTCAAATACACCGCCAACTGTGCCGCCGCCACCGCCAACATCACAACTGCCACTGCCACCGCCGCCACCGCCACCGCCACTTCCACAGTCAAACAACTCCAAAAAGAGGAAGTGTGACGAGAATCTCAATGAAATGTATGAAATTATGAAAAGTGCCAAAAAGAAGATTTGCGGAGGAACCTAAAGACGAATTTGAAATTTATGGCCAGTATGTGGCATCTGAATTGAAAAATGTGAAAAACCAAAGAGCACTGTTACAGGCCAAGTATTACATAAATAATATATTGCTACAAGCGAGAATGGGCAATTTCTATAGTAATTATTTTGGTGGATATCAAGGCTATGGAGATGGATGGCTCGGCTATGGCGACGGATACCGCACCACATCATCAACGTCGACATATGCCGATGCATCTACACCAACGTAGACACCAGAACCCCAAGTCCATACTGCTACTGGTGACGAGTTGCGCTTTAGTAATCTTGACGAAATAGTTTCCCAGTTGGAAGATGACACACAATAAATAAATTGATGTGATTTGATTTAAATATTTGATAAATACCTACTTGAGTGATTTGAATTTATTTTATTTTACTCACCTTTACATAGTCCTTTAAAACTTTTGTCAATTCCTGACAAACTTCTCGTATAATCTTGCTGATTAATTGTTTTGATACTTTAAAAGTATATGACAGTGAGCCATATGAGTCACCTGTTGCAAGAAACCTTAAAGTTATAGCTAGTCTTCTCTGGGGCTCAATAGGATGCCGAAATTTCGTTTCCTGTTTTGTTATGGCTGGTCCAATCAATCTCAGTAAAAATTCAAAATCTGATGTTGACATTCTCGTGAAATTTTGAAAAGACCCATCAAATCCACGAAGGTCATGAAATACATAACTTCTATTTAAAAGATAATTTCGAATCCACCACCTTTTCTTCTTTTTTTTTGTAGTAGCACTCTTATGTAATATTATATAAGCAGCACAGAGCATCACTACCTCCTCGGGCGACATCCTGGCAACAACTGAGAAGTGTGGACTGCCAAGTTTCAGAAACAGTGTTTACGGTAAACTTGTTAATAAACCCGTCATAAACAGTTTATTAACAAATGTTGCCTAATGAATACCCGGCTTTAGGGTCGGTTCATATCTGACGGAACATGCGTCGCGTATTATCGGTCGCGTAACGCCAGAACAGACAAATGTATAGAAAAATACTTGACCGTTCACACTCAACCGATGATACGTTAGTGCGTCGAGCGTACAGCGTCTATTCCGTTTCCGTCAACGCATTATCGGTCGACGTAACAGCGGTAACGTCGCGCGCGCCACGCTCTACGTGTATTTTGATTGATGCATACAGACTAGGCGTAACATTAGCAGAAATCGTTTATGTGAACCAAGTGTTACGTCAGGATGGTCACAGTAAAACAAAGATACTTCCAATCAATTAGTTTATAATTATAAGCCTCCCCCAAATAGCAATAATTTCGATAGGCTTCATTTTAAAATTCAATATCACACAACACAACCGCTCTGTAGATGCTAAACGTAAAAACTGACTAGTGGCAGGACGGATGATACGCTTTGATATGAACCGACCCATTCGACCGAATAGACGCGACCGATGATACGCTCGACGCATCATCCGTCAGATATGAACCGACCCTTAGTGTCTAAACACACTATGCCGAACGTACGCGACCGAAGTTCCGCGGCTGATTTTACGTTCCAACGTATTCGGTTGATATGACACACCACATAAGTGCCGAACTTACGCGGCAGAAATTCAATTGCGAAATTTTGTGTGTATATTTAGTGTTTCGAGCGCTGTCATGGCGTCGTGTCGTGCTATCTAAACAGCCGGACAGACAAATGCAAAATAAAACTCTGAACTTCGGTCGCGTATAATGTGTGTTCTACAGAATACGTTGCCGCTGAATTTCCGCTGAACTTACGCCCCACTGAAGTTCGGCTGTACGCTATAACGCAACGTAATTTCGGCATAATGTGTCGCTAGTAATACAAATAGCATTGCAGGCGTAATCATGCCGAACTTCTGTCGCGTATCCTCGGCATAGTGTGTTTAAACACATACTCGGGGTGTATTAACGACCTTTTAACTTTACGACTAGTTTAAAAACGAATTATGTATTTTATTATCCGTAAGTACCTACGATGAAATTTTGAAAATACAGCACGGTCTCACAACACATTCGACATAATATTTCTGAACGTACCTTGTACTGCGATAACTGCTGACCCGGCAAAAACAAAATTGTGTCAAGTGTGTGTAAACAAAACTTTTTAACAAAGAATGTGTAGGTATACCTATGCATAGATTTATAATACATAGTATATAGGTATTATAAATCTATGGGTATATGATTAGGAATTGGCAATAAGTTGATCAAGACCGAGAACAGTGCAAGGAATGGAGGGACTGGAGGGAGGCCTTTGCCCAGCTGTGTTTATGTGATGTGTACGTGATTATCGATTGGTATCACAGCGACGCCCAGCCAACTCCATATCTATAATATTCGAATTAATTGTACTAAGACACTTATTAAACAAGTGGTTGTTAAATTGTAGATACTCTTATTCATATAACTGGATTTGTTTGCTTTGGCTACTTAAAACGTTTATATAAATCTCTATTATAAGTGCCTTAAAATAAAAATAGCAATGTGCATCGCCGTCCGCAAGCCCGCGCCTACGGTGTCCGGAAATAAGGATCGGAATCTCGACGGCGCCGCGGCGGGCGTCTGGGGCATGAGCGCTGTTGCCTATGCGGTCGGCCTCTTTTTGCTAGCATTACTGCTTCGCAGAAGGAGGCGACCACCTGCCACCCCTCCTCGCTCCGGACCACGGCCTGTACCAAGGCCCGGTGAGAGAGATCGCCACCGGCGATCGCCCCACTAGGACAAGGCCATGCTCTGCCCAAGCGGGGTAAACTTTTACCCTTTGGCGATACTTTCTGCACGAATCGAGGCCATAGGTTATGTGAAAATGTATCCCGGGGCCCTCGAACGAAAGAAAGAGGGAACAGAAGTGGGTTCAAATCAAACCCACTCCGTTACCTTTTTGCCTACGTTCCAAGACTGTCACGCCCTTTCGCTCCGCCCAGAGCGCGAAATGTGGTTGGATAATTTTCCATTCGTCTGTCTCCTGAGCTTGCGGATTGCAATCCCATTAGGGCTTCAAATTCAAAATCGCAAGTTTTTATTTATATGGCCATGTAGAACAGCTTATTTGAAGGCGCCCTTACTGTTAAGAAACTTACGCAGGTTACGATACGACCGACGTAGTGTTTTTCCCCACTTAATGTTTCGTACTAAGTTATCAAAAGAAGCCGTTCAAACCAACTCGTGTAAATTACGTACAATTAAAAATTCGGCCCCTAAGGAAGTCGGGTCTAGCAAAATAAAAATTATCATCCAGTAGAAGGGTTTTTTATTTCCATGCATTCAAGTTTCATGTATTTGATTAAAACTACTGTGAAAGTCCTTGATTATATTTTTATAATCTATTTAATGTTCAATTTTTTATTGATCATTTCAGTAATAGGATAACTATTACTATATTTATTTTATTCTAGTTGATGATTGAACACAATACCCAATCTTAACCAAGCGATTAAACAAAATAACTCCTAAGTTTAAAATTTTCTTTTACTTTTCTTTGTTATATACAGAAAAGGGTAAACATCTTTTTATTTTCAACTTTAAATCTTGTATCTACTTACACGTACATAGTAATATAATATTACAAACATGTAGTTGTAGAAAAATTAATTGAGGTGAAAAAGACGACCATTCTAATTAAATAGGTAAATATTAAAAAAAAAAAAAAAACAAGCAGTCAATGCTTGGCAGGATTTTTCATTTTTATCAAAGTAAAAAGGGATTATTACATTTATCATAAATTGTACATTTTTTTGGATTATTTTATGTATTTCAGTTCTTTATTTACCTTCGGGTAGACACAGGGGCAGTTGATTGAAAAATCCCGAGGTAGTTGTAGTTATTTTCTAGTTTTATTAATTATTATTAAATTACATAAAGCATGTTCACACATCTTCGCATGTGGGGGCTAACATTCAAAAAAATTACTTAACCAAATCAGTCATTATTATAATAATTAGGTACTAAAGTTCTGAACGCAACACCATCAAGCACTGTTATTAGTACTATGTGCCCAACAACATACTTGGTTGTAGTTCGTTGTGATATTGTATGGCAATCATGTAAATATATTTAAACAGAATACTTCTTTAGCTGTTTGAATATAGGAAGAAATAAAACAAACAAAAATTGCCTAATATCAATCACTCTTTCAGAAACCTTTACATATTTTAATGTGGAATGATGTATATGTGTTCAGCTAGAACTATTTCTTTTAATTCTATAAAGTACACATACGAATTTTTTAATTTATGCATAACATTTGTTGATTGTCGAATAAAGTTTTTTAGGATACGGAAATAAGGAAATTAACCGAATTGAAAGCTGAATGCGGTTCCAGGGAATCCGCCACCTGAGTGAAAATCAAAATGTTGTCCACCGCGATTGAAGAACGTCTGGAACACTACGTTGGGGTCAATGTCTGAAAACAATTAAAAATATAATCACATTTTTATTTTGTTACAAATGTGTGCCTGCTCTACACTACTCGCGAAGTTGCCTCGACAAAGTACTCAAAGTGGTTGATCGAAGTCCGAAGTATGGGCCTATACACTCGTGCAACTTCGCGAGGAGGATTTCGAGTCCTTTGACTCGGGCGCAAAAACCGACAACGACTGGAAGTCGCCCGAAGCGAGGCGAGGTTGCACGAAGTGAAGCGAAGTACCCTTCTACACTAACGTATTCGTTCAACTTCTACCAACTTCGCGAATACTGTAGACTAGGCTTTAGAAATTGTACCTTAGCAAAACTGAGAAGAATTTAGACTTATGGTATTTCTAATTCACAAAGCTTTTTGGCCAAGCAAATGTGAGCAGTTTGAAATTTTGAATATAGGTGTGAATGGAATAAATATAATGTAGTAGTACGGACCTGCCATGCCGGAGCCGTCGTCGTCGAGGTCCTGGCCGTGGTCGTAGCGCGCGCGCTTCTTGGGGTCGCTGAGCACGCCGTAGGCCTCGCCCACCTCCTTGAAGCGGCGCTCCTGCTCGCGCCGCTCCGTGTCGGGCGCGCCCGCGTGCCGGTCGGGGTGGTGCACCAGGGCACGCTTCCTGTCATGCCATTTATTTACTTTATTGAATAATATGAATTTGACATATTTTTAACCCTTTGACCGCCAGAGCTTAGACGCATCGGCACGTACGCAACCTTTGACGCCAAACATTATTCGCGCGCTTATTTTGATGAATTTATTTTAAATATTAAGTGTCTGATTAGACTATATTAGTGTTTAATGCGTAATTATAGTAGTCGAAATCAGGGTGAACTTTTATAAATGTTTGTGGTTGTTAAAACCTACATTAGTCAAGTTTTATCGTCAGTAAAAATAAAGTTCGATGCACGCTTTAAGACATCGTCGGCGTCTCGAGCAAATTGTTGAATGACGCGTTTAATGCATCCTTAGCGGTACAGGGTTAAATAATCTATTCAAAGATTGTCTACTAAATAGTAGCTGCTTTCAGTTTCCATGATTGTCTTTATGTACAATTACATGTTGTAATTTACAGTCATTTAAATTGTGACTTGTGTGTTAGGATAAAAAGCCAAGAAAATACCTGTAAGCTTTCTTAATTTCGTCTTCAGAGGCACTTTTGTCAATACCAAGGATTTTGTAGTAGTCTTTGCGTTTAGATTTCTTTAGAGCTATTTTGGCTTCATGCAATAATTGCTTGTTTTCCTTGCTCTTATCAATCTTGTAGAGTTTTTCGTAATCTTTAACAGCCTCTTCATAGTCACCAAGTTCAGTGTAACACTTGGCACGTCGAAGCAGTGCCTTCACATAGTTTTCGTCTAGTTCAAGGGCAGCGGAGCAAGCTTCAGCGGCTTCTTTTATTTGGTTTAATTTAGCGCATACTGTGGCCTTGTTGAAGTACAACTTGGCATTCACAATTTTGTTGTTCTTGTCAATAGTCAGAGCTTCATTGTAGAGGCTCAGGGCTTGCTGCCACCTGCCCATTTTGAATGCTTCATTACCTGCAATGACCATGAAGTTTAACATCAAATTCCAGGTGATTTACATCAGATTACTTATGTATTAATTCAAAGTAATATAAAGCGGAATTGTAAAGCGTTTTGATGAATAATTTTGAATCTAATGAGTGACCAGACAATAATAGGTAAAACCGAGTCTCACCTTCCTCTTTCTTTTGTTTGAGCAGTTTAGCTTTTTTGTAAGTTTCCATGGCCTTCTTATGGTCTGGGGCCAGACGTAAAACTTGCTGGAAATGCTTGAATGCTTGTTCGTCTTTGTCCTTTAAAATAAAATACATTCCTTATTAGTTAAAGTAATGAATTTAGCAGGGAACCGAATTTTTATTAGTGTATGATTCAGTAGTGTATGATTGATTACCTCAAAATATAGGCATAAACCACGCACGTATATAGCCTCAGTGTCAAAACTGTCGAATCGTAATGAGTCATTTGCAATTTCCTGAGCTTCCTGACAGCGTCCGAGCATTGCCAAACATTCTGCTTTTGTGAGCTTCGCTCTGAAAACATGAGCAAAAAACTGTTTATAATGGGTAATGTAATCTACAGTTTACAAACACTATCAGTCAGGTGTCCGGGCGCGTTTATATGCAATGGAAATAGATACTCTGATTTTTTTCTTTGTCTCTTCGCATTTTCGTGTCGTCTAACTGAGCCCTCACGATTACAGTAGCTTGTCAAATAAAACAAGATATAGAAATATAGAATTTCATGGTATACATACATTATGGTTTTTTTAATAGAAATTCAATATTTGCAATCACCATTATCTCGAGATAATGAGATTACTGCTAACAATAGCAATAATAAAACCCTAAATAATTATACGAGTTTATTGATGACTTTTTTACTTGGTAGCTGATTGATAAAATCTTTTGTTATACATCTACATATATAAAAGAAAGTCGTGTTAGTTACTCCACTTATTAACTCAAGAACGGCAGAACCGATTTAGCTGAAAATTAGCTGGGAGGTAGTTTAGAGCCAGGAGAAGGACATAGGATACTTTTTTTTTAACTTTTTTTATGTAGTATATTTGCTAATTCTGAACTCTACTCTCCCACTGAGTAATCAAGTAAGAGAGTAAAAGAGTAGAATAAAAGTAAGAGAGTAGAATAATCTGTTGTCGGGAGCGAAGCCGCGGGCAAAAGCTAGTTATTAAATAAAAAATAGATTTTACTTGGTGCATGATGGGCTGTAGTCTAGACAGCGATCCATACAGAAGACAACGCGGCGGTAATCGTTTGCCTCCATGGCGCGTTGTGCGTCTTCGTGAAGCTTGCGCAGCGTCTCAAGCGCTCGCCGCTCGCTGCTGGCACATTCCGCACCGCCCAGCTCACTCGCGCGCCTTACTGCCTGCTCGCCTCCTGATAGGTCACCTGGTACACATAAAACTTGTTTAAAAAGCGAAATATCACTCAGTCACTCACTGATTAATCACGAAAATTAAAATTTGGCTTGTAGGTTCTTTACAAGGTGTAGACATCTGCTAAGAACGGATTTTACGAAACTCCACCTCTGAGGCGGTGACTATAGGGGCCCGGTCGAAGCCTCCTGGAGCCCTGGGTTGATGCGAAAGCGAAACACCAGGGCCCTGGAACTAAGACAAACAAGGGTTGGATCGTTTAGTTAAAGCATGACACTATTTCACGCTCCGCCCAGGGGCGGGATTTCGGGACCCTTGGTTGTAAAACGGGTTTAGAAGTTTCTATGCAGAAACTGATTTTCATCTGCGTGAAGCCACTAGCAGAAGCTAGTATACCTAAATGATGTAAACTAGTGCAATCCTACTTCTTCATTCCAATCCCACAGCTTATCATGATAATCAGTGATGCAATTGTTGATAACACTGGTCTACATCAAAATTGCCTTTTACGTGAAAATATACTATATTGATTGTATTTCACTCGCTGAACATAAATATACAAGTTAAAATTCATAGTTAGCTCTTATTGTGCATTTATGCCATATAAATATAATAGCGGGTAGCGCGACAGATTTATCACATTGATGACGATAGCTCAAAATATTTAGTGATTACCCGCGGAAATTTTATTATTTCACATTTGTTTGTTGCGTTTAACGCTGACTGTGTTTTGTTCAACAGTTAAAACGTGAAATTGTTACTGTTTTTTTGACATTTTTAGTGAAAAATCTACAGTTTTCGTTATGTCGCGTAAATGTGTTAATAGTGCAGACAATTTTTGCTACATTTGTGGTAAGGTGACCCTTACTAACCAAATATGCTCAATAACACAACGTTTAGAAACTGCTTACTTCCATTATTTTGGAATTAAAATTAAAAACCAAGACAAATCGTGGGTACCACATTTTAGTTGCACAACTTGCTCCACAAATCTGATTAAGTGGCTAAACAAAAAGAAACGTTCATTGCCTTTTGGTGTACCAATGATGTGGAGGGAACCTACGAATCATGCGAATTACTGTTACTTTTGCTTGACCCCACCCATCCAGCACGGTATATCACGAAAAAAGAAACGAAGCGTAGTATACCCTGACGTAGCCTCTGTATCGCGACCTGTCCCACACGGAATCAATTTACCTGTTCCTCGACCTCCCGAAGAATACCAGCAAGATTCTGAAGAAGCGATTAATTCAATGGAAGTTGACTACAATGAGCCTACAACCTCACAATCGTCACAATTCATTTTCTTCACTCTCATCTTGATTTTTTTCCTTCTAACTGCGGTGATGTAAGTGACGAACATGGTGAACGATTCCACCAAGATATCTCGACAATGGAGAAGAGATACCAGGGCCGATGGGATGCGTCAATGTTAGCGGACTACTGCTGGAATTTGAAAAGAGATACCCCTAACAGTGATTACAAAAGACAAACGAAAAAGAAGCGAAAATCTTAATTATATCCGTTTTTTTCTTTTTTAATTGTAATATTTCCAATTTTATATAAGTAAAAAGCAAAAAATAATAGTAAATAATTATTATGGTTTTTTTATAAAAGTTTTTTTTTTATGTTTTGTACTTCAACGTGTTACTAAAAGCCGAATTTTGTATATTAGGTATATTTCCAAAATAAGAGCTAATTAAAAAAATATATTCTTGTTTTCCTATTCAGTAACCTCAGAGCAATATAAAAATAAAGTATTCAACTGAAAGGCACACAAATAGTTACATTTTGTAGACCAGTGTAATGAATCACATTAGTTTATTATTATATGTATATTCAATTTCACTGAGAATTGAAGACCAGTTCATTAAAAAAAACATAAATGCCTGGAGGTACTAAATCCTGATTAAGTTGGGGCTTTTTCCAGTTATAATCAAGTCTGAATAAATAAAGTAAATAAATGTTAAAGACTGACTGTATACAGCAATCTCACCAATATCAAACAATATTTCAAGGGTTAATCTAAGGTTTACAAATAAATCAACCTAAATACAGATAGAAACTTTCACATTGTATGTTTCAAGTATGCCAAGTTCAAATTAATGATGAAATACTTCTTTCAAATTACTGCATATTATTAAAGGCCATTTATATCTTTGCACAAAAACATAAAACTGGAAGAAAAAGCAACCTATTTAAAATTCTGCATACTAAACTATAAGGATGTAGTAACAGCTGTTCAAATTAAAATATAGTAATAATAATATCATCGCAAAAGTTTCACATTGCCCTCAAGGCTAAACCACAGAACATTCATGTAGAATTTGATAAGTAATTATCACTGAGTACTGGACGGATGTCTAACATTTGTCCACAAGGTACTTTCCTAGGTTGATAAAAACAAACTGATGAATCAACAGCACCATATGAAACCACTTATATAAACATCATTCAATAACAGTGATACAGTAGCGCAATTTCAATAACAAATAGTAAAATTCAAAATCAAGAAGTTGTTCTTATATTATTATTCTGCAGTATTGAGCTGCTTCATCAGCATAAAGATTCATGCTTGATACAAGTATGTAATAGATTTCATGAAATTCATTCCACCACCTTCTTTGTTTTTCTTTTTTGATCTGTCATAATTACAGTACTGAGTGCACAAACGCTAAAGTTAAGGAGCCTAACTTCAGGCTCAAATAAGAATGACTATACTGGATATTACTATTAATATCTAATAAAATAGTAAATACAATTACCCAGTGCAATACAGCATTTGGCCATACGGATGTATCCTTTAGTAAATGTTGAATCCAATGAGACAGCTTTTTGAGCATCATCCAGGGCTTTCTTGTACATGCCCAACATCATGTAGCATGCAGACCTGTTGCCGTAGTAGGCTGCATTGTCTGGGCAAAGCTGTATAGCTTCATCATACATAGTCAGAGCACCCTTGTAGTTTTTGAATTTGTACAAATGATTCCCACTTTCTTTCTTTTCTTCGGCCACTCTGAGAAAATTGTATAAAAGAAAAAAAAAATTAGTCATGTATGTTAACTTTGCATCATAATTTTATGATGTAAATAGAAAGTGCTCACTTGCACAGCTGATTGGTCCAGATCTAGAAATGATTCTTGTTAAAGATAGACTTAAAAATCAAGCCTTAGCAATGTTTGGATGAAGAGCAGAGTGGTAATAGTAATCTATTAGTGTTTATGTGCGTCATAAATGCAAAATATGGCTTTGCTATAGTATGCATATCCATGCACTCCCACACACATGATCAGGCTATTGTACTTTAATTAGGTCATAACTCAAGGCACCCCTAATGCGATATTTTTACATTTATTTGATAACATAAAGTGATCACCCTTAGTGTAAATTTAAGAATTTCTAACTACATTTTTATGTTAAAAAACATGAAGGACTTTGGCATATTTTCACATGCTATTACACAAACATTCATAAATATTTACCTTTCTGGACTCTTCGGGACTAAATTATCGATTGTTAAATCCAAGTCCACTACATCTGAGTCTGCCATTTTATATTTTGTAATTTTTCAAGTAAATTCCAATTTTTCAAGAATTTATGCCCTCTTTATTTTGACGACGAATTCACAAAAGAACTACGTAGGGTTGCCAGACTATGAATCACAATTAGCTCGTTTGTTACTCAAATCATAGACATCAGTATTTTTTAGTTATCCTATTTGGTATAATTGGCAACATTCCACTAACAGCAACGATGAGATGGACACCCTAAAGAAGTCCTTAGACGATAAATTTCAGTGGGTTGATGAATGTCTTGTCACATATTTATAAAAGTTACGTTCTAGGACATACCGGTTTCCTTACGATATTTTCCTTCACAAATAAATTTCGAATATTTCCTCGGATAAAATACCAACTCTTCCTTCACAGGTTTGTTGAATTTAACTGAACAACACTTGGTATACGTGTGGACCGTACATAAGTAGTTTTGTTCACTAAATGTTTATTTACATTGGTAACTCAGGTATAATATATGTCATCGGTGATTGATTGTTCGCAATGTTCGCTTGTCAAAAAACTTGTTTCGTGTCGTACTGTCGTGTATCTTCGCGTATATATACCTGTCGACCGTGTTATGGATGTGAGTTTCTTTCTCGGAGTTTAATATTTATCATTATAATTATATACAGGTGTCGTACTAACTTGATATCTATTATAGTTTCATAGCAAATGAAGCGAAAATGGAGGATGAAACTGTAGCCGTGAGTGATGTTTTGCATAATAACGGTGATATCGAATGGCAACCACTGGCACTCACTCTAGTTGAGTATCCAAAAGGTAAGTTTAACATAAATTAACTTGGTCTCATACTACACTATTCACGCACCTATTGTGATCCTTAATGTCTGTGTTTTCAGGAGACTGGCTTGGAAAGTTCTTCGCCTTTATAAGCCTGTCCCCATTTGGAATAGGCGCTGGATTTGTTGCACTTATTTTGTTTCGTCGTGATCTTCACACTGTAAGTCTGAAATTTGATAGTGCCACACAAAATACACATTTAAAGTCTCTAAAATGAGTTAATCTTTAACCTAATTTCTGCTTCAGTATAATTGTAATTTATATAAACTATAAATAATATTTACATACTAACGTGATTTGAGTAATGATGTCTATTAAAGAAGACACTTTTCCATTTATTTTAATTTTAGCCATTTACAGTAGTAATTTTATGAAATTACTTTTAATTTAAATATTTCTAAAAATAATTTACTTTTCTTGCAGATAACTTTTTTCACTGGCATATTGGTCAATGAAGTATTGAATATAATATTAAAACACATAGTATGTGAAGCCAGACCACTTTCTAGAGGAAACTTGTACAATGAATATGGAATGCCATCATCACATGCTCAATTTGTTTGGTTCTTTAGTACTTATGTTCTATATTTTGTTTTAATCAGGTGAGCCTTTCCCCCTGTTTGTATAATCCTACTTATTGTCTTTAAAATTTTACTGAGAAAGAAAGAATAAACCCAGTAAAACAATAAATGTGAAAGAATGTCAAGTTCTCAACTGTGGCTTCTTTTATCATAGAATAAAAGTGTGCTCTAACAGTAAACCAACTTCTCTACAAAGTTCTTAAATAAAAATTACTGAAGTGTGCAAGTACAACATCCCTTTTTTTTTGTTCTTTGTAACTCAATGGTGTGACTTTGCTTTACACTGCAAAGTCACACTGTTGAATTACAAAGAACAAAAAAAAAAAACGACCAACTTAAATTTTGTACAATTCAGTCTAATGTCTTTTGAGTAATTAAGAACATAGGAAATTATGAAAGCATAACATTTTTATAAAATCACTGTATTTAAAAGTACCCATTGTATTTTTTTTTTTTTTCAGATTACACCACATAAATAATAACAGTATAATATCAGCACTGTGGAGGCTGATAATTGTGGGCGGCTGTATGTTCTTATCACTACTAGTGAGCATTGCAAGGGTGTACCTACACTACCACACTACATCACAAGTTGTAGTCGGAGGCATAGTTGGATTCATTTTTGCAACTCTATGGTTTGCAGTAGTTCACAGAGTATTTACTCCACTATTTCCGCAGCTAGTGTCTTTGTGAGTATATTATGATTATTTTTTTTTAGTCTTCAAATCATCCTATTTAATTTTGATTGTGTAGTTGGAAAAGTGACTCAAAGATTGGCTACTGTACTATGAGCCAATTTTGATATGATATTTGCACAGAAAAAAAATATTAATATGGCATGTAGATAGAGTCATAATATTTGTAAAAGGACCCCACATGCATAGGGGAAATTCCAATTAAAACAATAAACCATATCACTTCATGATGTGACCAGCCATTTCATGAAATGGTTGGATTTCATGATATGGCTAACCATGTTGCAATAATGATAAGTTAATCTATACCCTTCCCTTCATAATATTTTTTTTACAATTAAAATCGTATATGTTGACAAAACTAGGTACCATAGCTGCATTTGTACTGTTGACCACACTTCTAATGACTTTAATCTACAATTATGAAAATTATATTTGTTTTTAGTATAGAATGTCTGCCAACATGATACATCACGAAACTGAAGTAAAATCAGCACCTCTACTGATGGACAACAAAATTGTTTTAGGATAGTAATTTTGTGACATGGTCAAATTTAGGTTCATATAGTGAATCTAAATTTGACCATGTCACAAAATTATGAACACATAGCATTCATTGATTTGGCTATATCATTTTTGTCTGATTTTCATGATGTTATTTACCATCAATGTTGTTTACATTTAGTAGGTTTCAAAATAGGTGGTAGGCTATTTTCTTCCCTCCTACTCCCACAACACCACATTTCTTTAATAATTTTTTTTTTTTTTTAGTTTTTCTTTTGTCCTGCGATCTGTCTCTTCGACATTGAGCTGGATTTTAGTATTTGTTTTTATGGGCGTGTATGGCACATTATCCAATGATATGTCCATATTGTTGCTAGCTCCTCATGCAATAATAATTATTATGCCACAGAACGTTTTCTGCTATTATAATACAAATGTTTGTAATTTTTCAGAAAACTATGTGAAATGCTGATGATAAGGGACACAACACTGATACCCAATGTGTTGTGGTTCGAGTACACGACGTCGCGGCAGGAGGCGCGGGCGCGCGGGCGCAAGATGGCAGCTCTGAAGCCGACACAATGACGGTACGCCATGTCGCGGCCGCCGGGCACGGCGTCGCGGCCGCGCGCGTGACGCCTGGCGGCCGCGGCGGCGCTGGCGCTGCTGGGCGGCGTGCTACTCACTAAATCTGACCCTGCGAGGTCGCTTCTCCCTTGAACATCCATCTTAACTTGCGACCAGGTAGGACTTCATTTCACGTATCGGTCAAGGTGAATTCTTAGCTTACATAATACATTTACTAAAAATGATGTTGTAATCTTCATGATGCAATAATAATTGATTGTAATGTTAGGTACTTATAGGCAATGTAGTGTAAATGTTCCTTCGAAGTTGATTTGATGTGTTAATTGTACAGTTGAGAATTTTATAATAATTGAGGTAGATTTAGTCAATGATATTTAATAAATGTTACTGTTGATGTGTTGTTTTGTCGATAGACAATGATCAGATTTTGTTTTCCCTGCTAATTATTTGCACGCGCATTACTTAGAGGCCAATGATTACTTAAGGCGAATTTAACGTGGACACATTAACAGTAACATAAAATGATTTACATATTATCTTGTAGTCCCACGCCTCGATAAATTAAAGCAACATTTTGAACAGAATTTAAGTAAATTTTAATACACTAGGAGTATTAAATTATAATACAAAAACCTCATGGTTTCCACGGTTGTGTTATAATATAGGTATACTTGTATAAACACTAATCAACTAGTAAAAATAAGCAATTCAATAAAATTAAAATTGTATTTTTAATAAAGTAAAGAATCTTGCTTATACAAGGTACTTTTTATGGCTCCAACATTTAAGTCTATGATAATCTTATATACTGGTTTATAATATCTATCATATAAGGGCCTATGCTGACAACATACTTTTGTAATCGAGCTTTCGACGCTAGGAGTACATACATTCTGATCCTGGCTTCCTTGCATATTTATTATTGCATCTGTATTGCCGAAATATGCGTTAATTATCGCCTTCATAAACCCAACATCAACGACGAGTCATCTTAGAATGATTTTTGCCAAAATTGCCAAAATGAATTACTTATATTCTATAAAGGAATGCAAAAATATATTCGGTATATTCGGTTCGGTAGCTTTGATTAGCACTGAAGTGAGACTAACAAGTTCAATATAAACGCTAAATTAGTTTTTACCTTTTTACTATTTCGATCTTTAACGAGAACCATAAAACAAGTAAATAATCTGAAATCTATAGCATGTTTGATCCATAGAATTTTGTAGGATTTGCTAGTAATAATAAAGGGACACTCCTTTTTGATATAAAATCTAAATGTTTGTGAAGTCGTTAAATTTAATTTCTGTAAGATATATAATAGATGATAATAATAATCATAAAGATTCTACAAAGGGATGCACTGGCATCATATTCATAAAATATTAAAACTAATTTGGTAATACAAGTATTTTTATAGTTAACTAAAACATCCAAAGAATGTAAATTAAACAGGATAATGGTGAGTTCCTGTTACTTCAAGTTCTGACGAAAGTGGAACTATATAATGTATTATTATTTTATATGTGTACACATACCTACAGCCTTGACCAAATGTATTAGGCACTCTTGACATCTTTCAGTTTTTGAGGAAGTTATTACATAAAAAAAATCAAAAAGAATTATCAGATTACTTATTATTTTTATAAAATTTGTACGATTCATTCTATCATACACACAGACATTTCGCAAACTCCTGAAGCACTCTTGCAACATTATATCAACCCTACCCAATGATGTATAAAACTATAGATACGTTGTCCGCGCTCTAAAATGACAACATGAAATGAAGGCAATTGACAACATCGCGCTTAGTTACGCACCAACCTGCCGCGCGACGCTACGTTTGTTTTTAATTTATATCGTATGTGTAAACCTGTGCGTAACATAAAGAAAGCATGCCGTCGTGTATGTTCAGACGATGTACAAATTATACCCCAAAAGTTAAAAACAAAAATGTGTCATTTCATGCGTAAGTTCACCAAACAACCTATTTTTATTTTATTTTTCTTGACGCCGCCGCCCGCCATCTTATGGCGGCCGGCGCATGAAGGTATAGCTACGTCACTCATGCGCTCGACCAATGAAAATGTAGTTTTACTATTACTTACTTATCCTGTGATGTAACTGAAGATGTATATTTATCTCTCTCTAGCAAAGGCGTTCCACCATACGATGTCATATTTTCTTTCCCTTTCTTTACGCGTATAAGTAGTTATCTAGTATTTTCGCCGTTTTTAAGCGCCGCGATGTTAGTTCATGACGTGTCTATATATAATACGTCATTGACCCTACCGCCAAATGATAAAAAAAATATAAAATGAAAATTTAATTTACTTTATTAATTTCAGACTTGAATTTTATTTTCAAATAAAGTAACATTTTGTGAGTGCAACAAATTGATTAACTTATGGTCGCGAGTTCGATTTTTCTGATGATGTGGAGGAGGAGTGTGACAAGTGTTTTCAAGCCCTTTTATTCTCTATGAAAATCTTGACTTTTTCATGGCTAAACTTACCTGGCCTTTTAGACCAGCTCCAACCCAGTCTTCAGCGAGTGGTAAAAGGTGTAATAATCTTGCTTCTGTCTCACTACTCCCTTGAGAAAAAAGGAAAAGATAAAATAGGTAAAACTTTAGCTGGCGTAAAGCCCGGTACGCTTTTGTTTTTTCATATATTTATTATTTTTTAAACAATAGTTTTCTACATTTAAATAGTCTGCTGCATTTATCATGATTATGCAAATTTGTGCCTAATACTTTTGACCAAGGCTATAATAGCCTTGTGTAATATATTATGTTACGTAAAGATACTTTACGTTCCTTTTGCATTTGAGTAATCGATCGTACCTTGGTTTTAATTACCGTGAAAATAGAAACGGACTAGAAAATTTATTCGTACACAAACGAAGTCTTAGAACATGACTTACAATACAAAAAGATTTCATACGCTCTATATGTGTGATGTAAATTGATGTCTAGTTTACTATAATACTCCTAAATTGACGTAAATACCTACTTATTTACAATAAATATGAATTTTTCTACAAGAGATTAGACAACCATCCAAAAACCACCAATAAAATGATCACCTAAATATTTCTTAAAATTAAATATATTGTGTAATGGAAAAATATAAAAACATAAATGTTTATAGCTTTGAAGACTCATTTAGAATTTTAGAGCTTTCTTCAAGTACCCGGAAGTGGTTTTTGGGTGGCAATTCGAGTGTGATATTCTTTTCTTGTAACTAAAATATATAGACTTAAATTGTATTTTTGTAATACGGTAGTGTTTTATTGTATATTATAGTCATGAATAGTGAATTGGGCGTAGTATCGATAGTATACATTGTGAAATTACTAGTCGGTTAGCGGAGGCTCCATCTGGAGGTAAGCTTTAGGGGTGCGAGTGGCGAGATTACTATTTTTGGACTAATTAATAGACTTTAAATTAAATTTTTCGAAACCCGCGGGTCATTTTTTTAATTCAAAGTATGAATGCTTTTCACCTCCGCGCTGTAACTTGAAGACCCATTTTGATTTTTTGGGAAGTGGTCCATTTTCGTTTATCATAGTTTCAGTTTTTAATGTCAGCATTTAAAAATGGACCTAAACCATAACATGCAGATAAACAGTTAACTACTAAGATTTATTGAA